>OZ010792.1:145064689-150347895 GCA_963932465.1 Maratus speciosus | reverse complement strand
ATGTAAACGAGCATTCTCGTATGCGAACATTCACAACATTTTTCAATATTTGCATTCTAATTATCAACGGAAAGCATTCTTATTCACATAATGTCCAAATTAAGTAATAGTGTAAATGTGAATTTTCATATGCAAATATTCAGGAATTTTTTTTATAATAGCATTCTTAAATATCAACGGAAAATATTGGTATCACCGTTCGCGAATATCAAATATCAAGTAGTGATGTTAATTAGAATTATCGTAAGCGAATCTTCAATTTTTTTCAATATTAGCATTCGTAGACATCGACGAAAAATATTTGGATTCGCGTTCGCGAATCTGCAGTTGGAAGAATCTATAAATTGTATTTCCTTAATTCCCCCCCCCCCCCCCCCCCCGTAGAAAGCACCAGCTTGTCCCTTGTAGAAGTCATGTTAAACTTCTCTTAACGAAATGTTAAAATTGTGTTTTCTTGGACCAAATCTTAGAATTGTCTAACTCAGACATTAACTCAAACATCAACGGAAAATATTGGTATTATACCGTTATTATTATTACCGTTCGCGAACATCAAATATCAAGTAGTGATGTTAATTAGAATTATCGTAAGCGAATTTTCAAATATTTTCAATATTAGCATTCGTAGAAATCGACAAAAAATACTTGTATTGGCGTTCGCGAATGTTAAGTTGAAAGAATCTATATATTGTATTTCCTTAATCCTCTCCCCCCCCCCCCCCCCCGTAGAAAGCACCAGCCCTTCCCTTGTAGAAGTCATGTTAAACTTCTCTTAATGAAATGTTAAAATTTTGTTTTCTTGGACCAAATCTTAGAATTATCTAACTCACCCATTAACTCTGCCCCCCCCCCCCCCCTACGCTGTAAGAAACTGACAGTGGAAAAACTTTAGATTAGTTTTTAACATTTATTTATCGACAAGTTCAATATTTGGGATAGTTGCGCTCCGCACGGTATAATTACTTTTTCCTGCATTTTCCTCCCCAAAGGTCAAGATGGGTAGATTAGGAGGAGATTAAAGGAAGATAGTCTGAATAGGTTTGACTGCGGAGTTAGTAAAGCATCCATTTTGATGCAAAACTACATCTTTTTTGTCTCGAATTATACTCTTTATCTAAAATCTTAGAAACTTTTGAAATTTCTCTTAAATTTAAAAATCTATTTTTATCCACTAAAGATTTCACAATCTTCAAACTGCTTACCTAAAGACTTTGCCAAGAACTCTGATAAAAAATTTGCATATTTAAAAATAAAACATAAAATTCAAGTGCGCGGCCTTTGTTTTTCTCTCTTGAGTTTAATAACATTAAATGCTGCATTTAACTGATGAATATTTTTTTAGATAATTTTTATCGACAGAAATAACTGCCTTTTGTAATGCCTGTATTTTATACTTATATTTTGTCCTTTATAGTTCAAAGGACAAAGCAACTTTCAAGCTATTAAAAACATGACATATTATTTTTTTCATTCAAAAAATTCCTTATAATAGAAAGGAAAAAAAATTATACAAATATAAGGAATTTCTTGAATGAAAAAATTATGAGTCATTTTTTAATAACTTGAATAATATATGGAAAACATAGGAAAAATTGATTATTGAAAATGTTATTCTTGAATTGAAACTATTAAAGGTATAATTAAAAGATGAATAAAATATTCAAGCTACTTTTTTTTCTTGAGTCCAAAGTATGGAGTAACTAGCTCAGTGTTGCCTGGATGTAAGCCAAGGAAATTTTTAGTACTTCTCGAGTTATTATAGTCCATGTATAATAAAGTAGGTTTGTTTAAATTATCTTTACAAGAGCTACATTATTATTAACAACGTCACGACAGTTGTTGCGTATAGTACGGGACATTTAGAATGCGTACAATCTTTAAATTTTCTTTCAATAATTTTGAATATTGAAATCCGCAGAATTTATGCATTTAAGATAAGCGAAGATTTATTTCCATTTCAAGTTATTGATGATAAAAGATTAAAAATTGTTCTTTTATAAGGCTTTAAAACGTGGAATAAAAATAAGACTTCGGCTTAGTGACATATTCTATATTTTTGATTAAATAAGAAGTGAATTGCAATCCTGATTTCTTATACAAAAATTGTCTGTCGTGATACAAAAAAAGTACATAAGCACGCAGTTTATACGATTGACTATATAATAAAATCATTCTTTTTTTTTTTTTTTTTTTTTTTTTTTGTGAAAACAAAGTTCATTATTGTTTAATCGAATCAGCTGGTAATAAATAATCGTAAGATAATCGTAATCTGGGAGGATTCTGGCATAAAATAATAAAAAAAAAACTTTAAATTATTCAAAACATGATAAGAAAACATGTAAAATATTATAGATAAAAAAAAAAAGGAAAACAATCCCTAGAACAAGAATAACAATTTCTTTAAGGACACTCTCTTGAATTTTGAACCAAATTCTCTCTCTCTGTCTCTTTTTTTTTTTTTTTTTTGGGGGGGGGGGGGTTACTGATGGGTGAAAAAAAAAAGCCAAGCTATTGTTGCATTAACACTTCGCACACCTAGTAGCAGAGATTTTTAAAAAATGGCAAGTTACTCTCCACAAAGAAGAGCAAAAGGTTAAATAAAACTAAAATTTTGTATTGCACTATACTGTTTATTGAAAATATTAGTATAATGAAAATTTCATAAAAAGGGGTTTTAAGATTTGTTTGTTTAAACGATTAAAGAAAAAATGTGAAACTTATATATTTTTTAAGCAATAAAAGTATTTTAAATTATCATTTGGCAATAATTAGTCGTTAGCCCAGTTTAATAAAGAAATATTTATTAAAAATATTGACTTTGATAAAGTAATTAATGTTTTATCTAAATTCGCCGAGTAATGACGGAAAAAATAATAGCTAAAGAATAAGCATTATGAATGCGGAGTATTTTTATTATTATTATTATTATCTATATTATAAAGGACAAACATATCTGTGCGTAACGCATACGTCATTTTGCGAATGGCAACACTTTGAAATTTGAAATAAAATTTTGATTTTGTAATTTTCTCTACTGCAAACTTTTATACTTCTAAACATCGCACATTTTAAATTTTTACACCGCCGTATAACGAAAAAAATGCTCTCTTAAATGCAATTTGTTTGAAAGCTGTATCTCATTTTAATTTTAAGATATAAATTTTTTTGCAGTTTTTATTACTTTTTTTGTAATTGTGGCAGCTGAAGTACTCCATTTCTGTTGAAACTAAAGGGGGGGGGGGAATGAAAATAGTAGATTGCTGTATCTTTTCATTGCCATTTTCTCATAAAAACCGAAAAACAATTGAAATTAAAATACGTGCTATGTCAAGAATATCGTCTGTTATAAAACACAGTGAGTTTTGGCTTTATTTCGTTGTTATTTATCAATTAAATGATTTTGCGTGCCGGCTCCATTGCGAAATATTAATAAACAATTTACACACACACACACACACACACACAAAAAAAAAAATTAGGATTTCTCTCCCGCTAATTTTCTACAACGAAATTATAGCTTCATCAATAAATAAATAAAAGAATAATATATAAAAAAGCACGAATTTAACATATATGTAATTGAACAATTTAAATTTTTAGAGCCGAATTGGGAAAAATATGTGCTTTTAAATGTAATTTATATGAAATAGAGTTGCTAGGCAACTGTTAAAGTAAAAGAGACAAAATAATCTATATATTGAAAACACAAGATAGCTTTTTTAGACATCATCCCTGAACTTTCTACTGCACCAGTTTTGCTAATAATTCTTTTTTTAAATGAAAGCTCTTCATTTGTAGATGTCCTCGCACTAGCTATTTTTCTAAATATTTTCACTTTTATATTTTTAATTTAATTTGAAGAGTTTTTTTGAAATTTCATCAAAATGGTATCAATCGTATTATTTCCACTGTTGTAGAAAAAAAGAAATATTGGGGTTTATTTTTCCTTATTGATACCATTTACTCATTACAATTCAAAATAACTTTATTTTAAGTCTGAACAGAAAATGACGTCACTATTTAAAAAAACATTTTCGCTCATAAAGCTAATGTTACAATATATTTTCATTCGGCTGATACCGAATTTCAGACACTTGGTGTAATGCTTCAGTAAGTGCCATATTTAAAAGAAAACAATCTTTTTCTTTAATAAAACTATATATTTTTACACGAATACATCTAAAAGACATCAGTTTCTGGAATTTGTACTTCGCGGTACTAAAATTAGACCCTCAAGCCAAAAGAATACATTTTCACATGCAAAGTTTTAGCTGACAAACGGAACTTCACGTTTGAAAATCTATCTATATTATAAAGGAAAAATATGTCCGTGCGTACGGCTGACGTCATTTTGAGAATGGCACGCTTGACGATTAAATGTCGAATTTGCAATCTTTGCTACTGCAATTTTTTGAATTTCTAAACATCGCGCATCTTCAATTTTTACACCCGTTAAATAGGGAAAAAGATCTACTTTCAAATGTAATTTTCTTGAAAACTTTATCTTAATTGATTTATTTATTATGTCTTTTTAAATATTTTTTAAGAATAATGTTTTTTAATCTATATCCATTGCGTACAGGCTCCATTACGGAATAAGCCATTTGCACTTAAAATAATATAAATAATTCAGCATTTGTCCCTGACTAATTTTTTATAGCGAAATTAAAACATCATCAATGTCTTCATCAATCTATTATATTAAAAAGTGACTGTCCATTTGTATTTCACAGCTGTTCCTCCTAGAATATGGAATGTTGGGTGATCAAATTAACGCCAGTTATCCGCATGGGTCGGAGGATGTTAAAAGTGGTCGTAGAATTTAAAAATTTGTTTAGTTTTCGAGATATAAATTTTTACGTTATTTTTGATGACATTTCTGTAATGATGGAAACTAAAATTGCTCCCTTTTTGGGGATAAAAGAGAGAAAAGGGAAAATGACAAGGATTATTAGGTATAATTGTTTGAAATCATTTTTAAATTGAAATTAACGTATATTTGAATAAATAGTGAAAAAATGATTTTAGTTTTCAAGAAAATTTCACGAAATACGAACTCACACATATTCAAGCTTCAGGAATCCGTTTATTTTAGAAACACAAATTCGACTCTCGACTGGAACATTGAGATAAATTCTGTTGGCGTCAAAAGAAAAAAAAAAAAAAACATCGTACGTTTATTTTCATTTAATTTAAAGTCTTAAAGTAGATTTTAAACCATTGCCATAAGATGGCTAATAAAACATTTCAGAAGCGGACATTAAAAATGCGAAAAGGCGAGAAAAAAAAGAGAAAAGTTTTAGCGACAAAAAAAAATAATTCTTTAACATAATGTATTTCAGTTTCCTTTCAAATGAGCAAACTTACAAAGGCTGTGCCCAATAATGGAGTTGTTTCTGTTTTTCATAAATCTTTTTCTTTTTTATCGGATTTTTTTAACGCGATTTTTTTAACGAAATACATTATGTATTTATTTTAATTCATAAATATAAAATGCTTCTGAATAAATTCGTCCAAACAAATTCTTTTTTGTATAAGTTAACCCAAATGACATCATTTCTACGAACTCCGAAATTCGAAGCAAAATCTTGGAAGAGCGTTTAGCTCTAGGCAAATAAAGTTATAGAATATGTGCATTTTTATTGGGAAAGTTTTGACTTAAATTGTAAATATAACTTATTATTTGAAATATTGTATTTAATAAAATTAATATTGCAATGGCTTTCTAAATTTACAATAAAGTTAAGATTTCATTTTTCGCAAAAAGATCGATTGTCTCCTGCAATTCAAAAGCAACACAACAGGTTGCTACGCAACTAGTTATTATAAAGGAAAATAATCTTGCTATTGAAATTTCACACATTTATAAAGGTAAATTGGTAACATATTTTTGCAGATTTAGATAGCTTATTTTAAACAAAGGTGTGAAACTTACAATGAAATAAGAAAATGTGTTCCCTTTTTTTTTTACAGGGTTTAAGACTACAAAAGCTGAAAAACAGAATTTTTTTTGTATTAATACCAGCTATTAATTATTCTCTATTTGCCTGGGGGATGGGAGAGAATTAACATCAACGATTCTAATGAATAACAAATACAGTATAATAATCTAAAAATTTTGAAATTATTTTTATATTTTATTTATTAATTTATTTTTTTATTTGGGAGAAGGGTAAGTCATTTATTTATTTAACATTTAACACAACTTAACATTTGAAAGAAACAAGAAAAGAGAAAAATATTTTAAATGTTTTAAGTTTTGTGGGTAAGGAAAATTTTACGCGGATACTTATTGTCATTACTAAGAAGCCAATGGTCAAAAAAGAAAAAAAATTTCATGATTTTAAACTCTGTGCAAGGGAGTGGAGGATTAGATGACATTAAAATTTTTAAAGATACCCCCTCCCACCTTAAAAAATGAAAAGTATTCATATATATAATAAATAAATAAAAAGTGGCTTTTATTTTAAATAGAAAACAAATACTGCTGATGGGAATTAAAATCTCAGTTATATACTGCGTTGATTAACTTTGATGTTGAAAAATATTTATGTATAACTGAAAAACAATGATAGATGTTAAAACTTCATAATCTTATTCATAAATATGTATCGTAAGAAATTCTTAAATTTAAAAATTGTTATTTTAGGGGTTAAAAATCATTGATATTATACATTTTGAAACCTTCACGAAGGCTTAAAATTGAAAAAAAAAATGTAACTGCATTTTAAGAACGCACAAGCTACGTAAATATTCCACTTATTATTGTTTTATTCGCGTCTTACCTCTCGCGTGCAGTCATTCTGCATTTATGCTTCCACTTAGGCAAGAAAATGGATTCCTGTATGCATCAATAGCAGGCCAGTGCAAAGAAGAAAATATTTCCTTCTCATCTGAGCCCCGACAGACCGTTTGGAGGTGGGGAGAATTCTATTGTGTAGTTGACCCGTGCCACATATTGCGAAGCCCAATATTTAACACTTCCTTGTCATGTTTTTTCCGGTCACCTTTTTTCCTTGTCCCGTTTTTTCCGGTCCCGTTTTTTCCGCTCTTGTTTTTTCTGTCCCGTTTTTTCCGGTCCCGTTTTTTCCTGTCACCTTTTTTCCGTTTACCGCTTAAATCACAGTTTAATTGGTCTACCTTATGTTGATAGGGTTAAAAGTGCGACATAATAAATTAATACTAATTTGCTTTTACATTGCGGTCACTTGAAAATAGTAATGAATTTATATTTCGCTTAAAATCGATTCGAAATTCCTTGATAAAATGTAATAATTTCGCAAATTTTACTTTGTTCTGTACGTGTAAAAAATTTTTACCACGTTAACTTTCAACAGAATAAAAATAAAACAGTTGCTAAAAATTGTGTGTTTCACGAAAACCTATTTTTTTTTTTTTTTTTTTTTTTTTCTTTCATCTGAAAAAGCTTTTTGGCCCACGCTCTTGAAAACCTCAGTATTAATAGGTATATAGTAAAACATTAATGTATTTTAATTCATATCGGGCCCCACTAGTGGCCGAGAGGTTCTGCTCTCGAAGCTGGTAGACGGGAAGTGCTGGGTTCGGACCCAATCGCGCCCGTCGGCCTAATCGTTCGGAGTTTTCTTCGAACCTTGGATTTCCAAGCGTTAATACGGGTTAGGTTCCCTTAGAAAGACCCCCCCCCACGAAGGGCACCCCCCCCCTTAGGTCATATATCCCTCGTGTTAATAATTGGCCGTCATAAACACAACCAACTAACCTTTAATTCATATCGATTTTTCCTCCTTGTTTATATATTATATATATATCTGATTATATATGTGTGAACAGCTGATTTAAGGGATATGTAACGCGTTTTTTATCATAGATAATTACTGTTATAGATATTATTAATAAGAAATCATCAGTTGTATGGAATCTGAATTAAAATGCATGGAATTTTTATGATTGAGTTGAAAATATTTCAAGATTTTAAATGAAAAATAAAATGATAAATGCATATGTATGAAAATTGCTGATGTTGGCTATTAAATAAAAAAAAAAAAAGTTATGTAAAATTATTAATATTATTTTAAAATCTGAGTAATTACAGCAAAATTTATATGCATTTCATAAAAAATAAAGGGTTATGATTCCTATTTTATTTTTCTTTCTTTAAAAGAATTTCGAAGAATATCTTCTGTAAAGGTAGAAAAAGGCAAAATATTATTTTCTCCTGACCAAAACCCTTTTCAAAATATATGTCTTCGGGCTAAAACTAACCGCTCTTTTGCCTAGAGCGATTGCACCCCATACCTTGAAGACATCTGGCCGTGGTCACTCACACTGGAATGCCAGACTTAAAATTTCCTAGAAATGGGCAGGAAACGTAAATAGCCATGATCATGAGAACAGTTGTATCTTACTCCGTGTTTCAGATAGGGGGAAAGTAACATTCAATGTAATGTTTTGTATTCTGAGTTAATCCATTAATGTTTTTGTTATGTATTAACGTATTTTTCTCTCGCAAAGAATGCACATATTCTATTGCAATACGTATAATTGATTTCAGAATACACTTCCTTTTTTTAAAATATGCCCCAATAACAATTGTAAATGTTGATTTTATAACATTCTGTATTAAAATTTAAGCAGATAATTAAAATTAGACTTAAACTTTCATAATAAAGGCCTGATATATATACATATATATATATATATATATATATTATATATATATATATATATATATATATTATAAAATATTTAACTTTAAAAAACGCGATTTTTCTAATGAAAAAAAAAAAAAATACGAAACCTTTTAAATATATTTTTAGTAGCAAATTAAAAAATATTTTTAATATAATTTCTTATCTTAAAAATGCCATATGAGTTCGTATTTTGTTGGTAAAAAATTCAATGTCAAACTTTTGAAAGCATCAGTATTAAACCGACGATGTTTATTTAGTCAATACCAGAAAAATAAAATTAAACAATAAAAAGTTTAATTAGCATTTTGTTTTAATAACACATATATGGGGTAATATTAAAATATGAAATTCCGAAATACAAATAACTCCAAATTTGATTTTAGGATAGAAGATTTTGATCGTAATTTTATAATATTAATGAATAATGACACAAACGCCATAAAAATTAAACAATATAAAAAAAAAAAAATAGTGATAAAAAAAAAAAAAAAAAAAAAAAAAAATCTGGCAAACTTTAAGAAATGGTAGACCACGCCACAACAAACTATTTTTTATACAGAAAGCCAAGGTCGAATAACATTTTCTATTGTCAAAAATACAGGTTGTCTCTCTCCCAGCACCACAGGAACTCCATTTGGCGCCCGGGGCGGAAGAGCTTGTTACATACCATTGCCGCATAATGATAATAACTGGCCAAAAAAAAAAAAAAGCAAATTTTTCGGATTGACCATCGGTCAGGAATGTTTATATGGGGTTTAAATTTTATCTTATTGGTTCTACATTTTTTCATTTGGAGGGGGGGTCGTGTCGTTATTTTATTAAGGCTCTCAACTGCTCTGCTCAACAATCGCAAACAGTTTTGACACATTTACAAATTCATTTTTTAACGGAAAAATATAAAATTGGAAGGCCTAACTATGGAAGCGATTTGAAAACGAATTGTGTTTTCCATTTTTTGTTAAATAAATTACCTATTGAGTTATAAACGATTTTGATCACGTAACAAAGACGTTTTTCTCCCTTCGCTGACTGGTTTTCTGCTTCCTTCGGGAACTTCGGTTCAAAATGTCCACTTTGACACTATTTTCTGAAAGATCTATTGCGTTGGCAAAAAAAAAACGGAAAAAACAGTTCGATTATATTGTTTTTGATCAAAAAAAATTGCTAGTTTCATGCATTTCCGAACAAAAATAAATTAAAACTTATGTCATAAACTTGCCCTTTTGGATTTGAGAACAGCCTTAAGACTTAACAAGCGTTAATACGGGTTAGGTTCCCTTAGAAAGACCCCCACGAAGGGCACTCCCCCCTTAGGGTCTATATCACTCGTGTTGATAATTGGCCGTCATAAACACAACCAACCAACCTTAAGACTTAACTATGATGGTATTGCATTGAGCATTTCAAAAACCTTAAAGGTAATATCTTCTATTCTTTCTTTATAGAAAGATATCTATTCTTTATAGAAATCTAAATAAGCATTTTAAATAAGCTTTGATAATTAATGCGTAATGAAACCAATCTCATTCATACTCACATAAACATGTGTGAGGGCTACTTCATTCACACGAAATGACCCGCTTGCTACTGCTAATCCAATGGAAGAAATTTATAAAGGTATCTTGTTTGCATTTCAATACTTTTTAAATGATTTTTTTTTTCTGGATTAGATAGCTGAAATCGATCTGTACAAAGGCCGTTTTTTATTTTTTATTATCTTTTTATTTATTTTTAGCTCACAGGCTGTCAAAGCCTGAGAGCCTATGTGCCCGCCTGTTCTGTATTGTATGTACGTATGTATGTAAGTAACGCGATAACTCTTGATAGAAATATCCGATTTGCTTCAATTTTATTTTCCAGGCTCATTTTGATAAGGCGCTTCCCTGATTAGTTATGGGGGTTCACTGTTTAAGGATAAAGGGGAAAAGGGGGGTTAGTGCCCCCCTTAATTTAGATAAATGGGTTTTTCATGCAGAATTATCCGATTTGCTTCAAATTTAGTATACCCGTTTATTCTGATAAGGAGCTTCCCTGATTAATTTGGAAGTCCATTACTTAAGTATAAAAGGGGTAGTGGGGCTACCCCCTTAATTTATATAAATGGGTTTTTCATGTAGAATTGTTCGATTTGCTCCAAATTTGGTATACCAGTTCATTTTGATAAGGCGCTTCCCTGATTAGTTTTGGGGGTTCATTGTTTAAGGATAAAGGGGGGGAAAGAGGGGTTAGGCACCCCTTAATTTAGATAAATGGGTTTTTCATGCAGAAATATTCGATTTGCTCCAAATTTGGTATATCGGTTTATTATGTTGAGGAGCTTCGCTGAAAGTTCATTACTTAAGTATAAAGGGGGGAAAGGGGAGGCTACCTCCCTTAATTTAGATAAATGGGTTTTTCATGTAGAATTGTTCAATTTGCACCAAATTTTGTATACCAGTTTATTATGTTAAGGAGCTGCTTTGATTAGATTTGGGGGTTCATTGCTTAAGGATAAAGGGGGAAAAGGGGGCTGATCCCCCACCTAATTTAAATAAATGGATTTTTCATGCAGAAATATTCGATTTTCTACAAATTTGGTATACCGGTTTATTATGTTAAGGAACTTCCCTGATTAGATTTGGGAGTTCATTACTTAAGTATAAAGGGGGAAAATGGGACTAGCCCCCCTTAATTTAGATAAATGGGTTTATATAGAATTGTTCGATTTGCTCCAAATTTGGTATGCCGTTTTATTGTGTTAAGGAGCTTCCCTGATTAGATTTGGAGGTTCAGTAGTTAAGTATAAAGGGAGAAAAGGGGGTCAAGATCCCCCCCCCCCCCTTAATTTAGATAAATGAGTTTTTTATGCAGAGTTATTCGATTAGCTCCAAAGTTGATATACCGGTATATTATGTTAAGAAGGTGCCTTGATTAGATTTGGAGGATTATTGATTAAGTATAAAAGGGGACGGAGGCTAGTCACCCCTTAATTTAGATAAATGGTTTTTTTCATGCAGAATTATTCAATCTACTTCAAATTTGATATACCAGTTTATTCCGATATGGCGCTTCCTTCATTTGATTTGGAGGTTCATTGGTTAAGTATATAGGCGGGACACTGGTCTAATCCCTCTTCATTTATTTTTTGAGGGGCATTATTCTTTTAAATAAGAGTATAATAACAATTAGTGTGAATAGCCTGTGAGCTCAATGCCATCAGTTTAACTGCGCACTTTTCTTTTTCTTCTTTTTTTTTATGAGGATGCTTTCATTTTCAAAACTGGTTCCGAAAATGAAAGTGTCCTTATTAAAAATACCTGTAAACAAAATCGAAAAAGTGAAAAACTGTCTTTGTACAGATCGATTTGAGATACCCAATGCAAAAAAAAAAAAAAAAAAATCATTTAAAAATATTGAAATGCGAACGAGATACCTTTATAAATTTCGCTCATAGGATTAGCATTAGCGAGTGGGTCTTTTCGCTTGACTGAAGTAGCGTCCTAATGAATCGGTTCCATTTCTGATAATCCTTTTATTTCTGAACTTTTTACTGAGAATATGATAAAGTTGAAAATATTCTTACATTTTTTTTTTTTTTGAAAGAAAATAAATAAACCCTTTAATTGTATTAATAAAAATAATAATAATTTAAAAAGTCGCATTCCTTTATCATAATGTTTCGCTTTATCTGTTACAGATATTTAAACATTCGTTAGATAATCGATGCATGTCGACAAGAACAAGAAAAACTGTCAATTTTCTAATATTTATTTTTAAAGTTGAAGTTTATCTGAATATATAATAAAATCATGTATTATTTTAATAAACTTTTACCAGAAAAAAAAAAAAAAAAAAAAATAATAATAAAAAGTTTAACAATAATTTTCTTAAGAGCTTATACAAGTCACACAGAGAAACTTGAAAGAAAATGTTAAACCTATGGGTGAAACTTAAGCAGAAATCTTTACAGAAGTCGTTATATATATACAGGGTGTCCACGTATAACCTAGCCGACCTTTATTTTTGCAACCGTTGGTCCTAGATGCATACTTCCGATTACAAAAGTGGTCAAAATTAGGTTCAGAGTTAAGATAAAAAAAGTTTGAAGCGAAAAAACAATTTAGTGAAGAATTATAGAATCTAAAATTTTATACGGTCCCCGGTCCTATAAGTTATATTTAGTAAAATTTTCCTGTCACATTGACTAGTAAATCAAAAAGAGTCCCGTTATTCTACGATTAAAATTGAACGAGTAATAGCTGTTGAAGTTGGAGAGTATTTTTGCTGCAAATTAGGAGTAATGCATAAATTTACTAGAAATATAATTTTGTCAGATATATTAAAGAAATGGTTGAAAGTAAAATTAGCATTGCAATATAAATTTGAAATCTTTAATCATTCTGGCATATTACTGCAAAATATACAATTTGTACTGAACATATAAGAGGATAAAAATAACAGAATTTTTGTTAAATAAACGGACGAAAAACAACAGACTTAATTCTTTAAAAAATATACTTATTTTTAAATGCCGCTAGATTACACTGTCTTTCAAATTTTGGGTTGTGCCATGTTTTTTAGCTTTTGAAAATTGATTCTTATGTATTCTTTAGCGCTGAATCCGAAAATGACCTTCATTTTAAACCATCACGTCAGGATTTTTCTCAAATTGCAAATTTCAAAGTTAAAAAGCTCAAAGTTAAAATTGATCCCCCCTCCCCTCCCAACCTCATCGGACCCCTGAGCTGTTTGGCTGTAAAAAACACAGTATAAGCCAAAAAATTGAATAAATTATTGAATTAAATAAAATTAAACTCAATAAAAAAAGTTTTACATCTATTTTATAGTATCAGATTTTTCGCCTTGAAATTTACGATTTTCGAAAAATCCTGACATGATGAAATTAAGCAAATTAAGCAAGCAACTGTAAACAAAAGATCTGGCTAAAATTCTGTTCGAGTTTATTAATATTTTACTAATTTAAAAACAAAAGAATATTTTTTGCATAAGTTACTTTATTTTTTTTTTTATTTATAGGTAACATAATTTAAATAATATTAATCAGTGGTTAACTACTACAGATTAACATTTGTCAATTAAAAATATTCACCAATTACTTACATTTTTCTACGTACCAATAGCGTCAATTAAGTACCATTTTAATCAAATGTAAGTAAATTATTAAGCATGAATATCTTTATATCATAACGCTTTCATCTCCATTGCAAATATTATATTTTCGATATATTTTCACCAACCAGCAAAGCCCCCCCCCCCCCCCCCCACCGTATGAAACATCCTTTCATGTCGCATAAAAAAGACACCATTCTACAATTATTGCACCGAATTAAACAAGCAACCGTCTTCAAAAGACTTACCTAAAGAATTTGTTACAGCCAATGACATATATTTTAATATTTTAAACAAAATTTAATATTTATTCACAAAATTTATTAAAAAAAGAGTCAATTTTCTTTCAAAGACGACATTAATTAAATCGTATTAATCAATCATTAACTAACCGCAGTCAATAAGTCAATTATTTACTACTTGTCAATAATAATCATTTATTACTACCCATAACTAATAATAGCGTCAATTAAGTACTATTTTAATTAACAATAGCAGATGATTAAGCATGAATAAGTCGAAATCATAACGATTTCATCCCTATTGCTTAAAACATCCTTTCGAAAAATTGGCATTGTCCTTCAAACGCTTCTATAACATTATACACTTTGTCAGGCAATTCATTGAATAATAGAGTAACCACCCAGGACATCTTAGTTCGAGATTAAGTTACTCGGGTTGAGTGTGTAAAATTTCAAAACGAGTAACACTCGAGTTACTCTAAATAATTGTACTTTACTCCCACAAACTTTTCGCTCTAAAAAATACAAATTTTCTTCGAATGAAATTTTTTTGGTGTTCATATGTATATTTTGCACATCTTAACATTCTATAACAATATTTAATTGCTATTAATAAAATTTCGGTGGGTATTCCAAACGTCGGTAAAAAGTTTAGTTATTGACGAGGGCGGGTAGGACGGTATTGGTGTGTGTGTGTGTGTTTGTGTGTGTGTGTGTGTGTTGTGTAAAGTGAATCTTATTTCGCAGCCCAAGCGGCGGAAAGACAGACAAAATAGAGTTGGTACTCAACGTGTTAACATTGTCTATTTTTATATTAACACGCAAAACATCAAGCATTAATCATTTTTACACATCAAAAATGTTTACAGAAAGTAAATTTAGTCTTATGAGAAATATCTATTTGTATCAGTTTAAAGATTATGATTATGATTATTATTATTATTATTATTATTATTATTATTATTATTATTATCTGCAACTTCTTTTTCCTCTTTGCTGTATTTTGTGACAGTTATAATTAATGTTGTGCGGTATACTATGAACTACTTTTTTACATGAATATTTTGCTATACATTTTGACATATCATTGGAAGATTTTATAGAAGAAAATGATTTTTAATTTATATTTATTTAATGCGTATTTTTTTAATATACACTGGAAAAATGCAATCCTCGTGTTAAAATTTGATATAATGATAATAAAACGAAATTCTGAAGTTTGAAATAAACCCCTTCTGCTGTAATACTGAATTTTTCACGTAATTTTCAATTAATACGTTTCTTACACGCATGAATTTGAACTTTAAGATTATATTTCCGAAACAGTTATTTCGTTGTTGTTTTTTTTTTTTCGTTTTTTATTTATTTATTTATTTATTTATTTATTTTTTTTTTTTTTTAAGTAAATAAAATGTTATGAAGTATGTCAAAAGACAGTAAAAAATACTATTTATACAACAGTTTGACATTTAAAAGGAAATTATTTACATTATTGATTAAACAAATTTTAATTCTTTTTTAAATATATCATAAAAATCGTTCATATAAAAGTTAATAAATCGAACACGGAATTTTAGTATTCTGATCATACTGATATAAAATAATAATAAGAAGAAGAAGAACACAAACTGAAAAAGATGAATTTACTGAATGCAATTCCGGTTCATTTATTAAGAAATGCGTTCAGTGAGATATATTTTTGCATATTTTAATCCTCGCACATTTAAGAAATTTCTTCAGAATGTACTTCTGATTTATAAATTTATTTTAAGCAAAATATTCTAAAATTGATATTTTGTTCATATTTTATAAAATGAAGAGTATCGAGTCAACTTACATTCTAAAGAAACAATTATTTAGAATGCGATTTTGAAATATTTCCAAAAATAAGGTTGAGTATAAGCTAGAAGAAAATTTTAATAAAGTCTTCTATATGAACGCATTATTTTCTCATATATTATAGAAGCAATTAGTTCGTGAAAAAAGCGGTAGTAAATAACAGTGGAAGAATATGATGGTAAATTATCAGTTGTAAAATATTTCTTCCATGCAACAAAATCGTTTAATACTTATATAGCCATTATTAATAATATCGCAGAAAGATGGATGAAGTTGGAAATTTAAATACTAAGGAATCTAAGGAAAGTTTATTACATACATAATTTCAGTCAAATATTTTTACTTTCGGGATAAAAAAATATATATATCAAATTAGTTTTTTCGCACATTATTAATACTACACGGGATTCCAAATGATACAGAGATCAATCACTGTATAAAATTCATTCAATTTGAAATTAAAAAGTAATAAAAAGCTCTGCATTATAAACTTGATGAAAACTTTTACTTAAAAAGAAACAATTTCTTAATAAATTGTAATAAATGTACATCTATGTAAATTTGAAATTAAACTACTTAAATACACTGCCAAATCAATTAAAGGAGTTAATGTAAGTCTACATAAAATAATGGTATAAGCGATTTTTTTTTTCCTGGAAATCGAAGAAAGGAGTCACAAATGCAGATTTTTCTTATTTTGAAACTCCGAAGTTAGCAAATTTTGAGTTTGACGTCAAAAACGACTCTTTAGCGGCAGTGAAAAAAATTTGGTTTTCAACTTTCTGAAAGACAGAGCGGAAATCAATGATCGACATTCAGTAAGTGCTTTTTGTCGATGACTGCAATGTCTCAACGAAGTCATTTAACGAATCAGAAACTTGTGGAGTTGTTGGTGAGTTAGAAGGAGGGGCGGGGCAACTACAAACCGAAGTAGCAGAATCCACTAGAGTTTAAACAAAATATGATTTCAAGGATCCGGAACCGATTTTAGAGACTGAAAATGCAAACCGAAGACCAGGGCAAAGTCTTAGATGTGCAAAAAACACTCAATGAAGGTCGACATTTAAAGTGAATGGCTCGGAGACAACGAAATATGAATGCCACGCTTCTTCAGCAACACCTTTGCTCGGCTACTAACACCAGAGAGGTATGTATCGCAAAGCAATCGCATATGTTATGTTAACAGGAAGGCACCATGTTGCATGATGGGAATGGATAACAGAGAATGTGAACTGGGGGGGGGGGATGAATGGCGAAATATTCTTTTCTCTGGAGAGTTCCGTTTTCCTGTTCATCCTGATAACAAGCGTATTTTCACCTGGAGGGAACATGGCACTTGAAACTATCCTGGATTCGTGCAAGGAAGTGTCAGATTTAGCGTGGGGGAGTGTTATCTAAGCTGGCATCTCTGTTGATGGACCCGCCGACCTCATAAAAAAATAGAGTACTGACTTGTCAGCGATATAGGGATAAGATGCTCATACCTATTGTAGTCCCTTACATTATAGCAGTTGGAGAGGACTTCATGTTAATGGAAGACAATTGCAGACCACATCATGTTCACCTGGTGGATGATTTCCATTTCGAGAAAGTAATCATACAACTTAAAGGGCAAGTGTGTTCTCCGGACATGAATTCAATATAGTATGTTTGGGACATTCCAGGCAGACGATTTGCTAGTTATTTACACCCCCCCCCAAAAAAAAAAATCTCTACGAACTGCAAAGAGCTCTTTTGGAGGAGTACAACAGAATACCCCAGCACCTTATTAATACTCTCGTTGACTCCATGCCTCAAAGGTGTTCGACGTATCTGGCCTTCCGGGTAAACCATACCCCTACTAAAAACAATTTTCTTTGAAGAAAACGCCCTTTTTTATTCGTTTTTTTTTTTTCATATGCAAAATTTTTTTGTGTTTTTTCTTTGGTACCTAAATGTTAAGTATAAGGCATAACATAATGGGAAAAGGGTAGATGTTTCATTAAATATATATCTTTCTTCTTGAGGAGGAAAAAAATCTAACAAAAAAACTCGAAAAGTCTTTGAGCAATAATTCTTAGTTAGAAAAAATAGTTTTAATTATATTAAATTATAATATAGTTGCGTATAGATAACATCAAAATAGTGCTGCATCAATCGAAATTTAATTTGTCTTTTGTACAAGTATTAGCTTAAAGTTGCTTAGGCTCATTGCAATATGCCTGAAAAATGTCAGGCAGAGGGGAAAAGGGGAGATGATTCTCCAATTAGCCGGGTTTTTTTTTTTCAAACAGCTTTGCAATGAGTCGGATTTCTCCATTTGCCTACGATATATACATATATATATATATATATAACATCAATATAGTGAAGGATATGTGGTTTATTCACATTTCATTTCTTTAAATTTTTATTATCCACGGTGTCATTTCCGAAATTAGTTATCATAAAAATATGTTTGAATAATTTTTGAAATCATATAAGTGTGCTTTATTTTCTTAAACATTTTTAGTTAAATTTCCTAAATTTAAATTTTTATAATATATTCGGAATTAAATAAAACTTACCACTTTATTAATTTTAAGAATATATAGAATCAATAAAATGTATGTTTCAAGAAGCAGTTAAGCAGACTTAAGCAAGTAAATATTTACAATTAATTTTTTTAATTATTCTACATTTAAAAGGTTTCTTCATCTATCTAATCAGTGCAGAAGAAAAAAAAACCTATTAATGAACCGACAGGTGCAACTCTTGCATGACGATAGCCCATCTTCAAGACTGTGATTATCAAAAAGGATGATACCCGTCTCCCCACCTACCCCCCCCCCCCCCCGAAAAAAAAAATGTATATATATAAAAAAAAAAAACACTGTTTTTTTCACCGGAAAATGCTAGAAACAATTTTATTTAAATTAAAGGTACCGATGAGCAAATTCGGTCTATTTTTTTGCTGGTTTTTATTCTTGTAATATTTATTCTCTAATTTCTAAGAGAATAATTACAGATGAAAAATGTTATTGAAATCACACAAAAATTGAACATATTCCTTTTGAAGTAAATTCTACAGTGTCATTTTTCTTTATCTTTCTGGTTTAAAGTTTTTTTTTTTTTTATCGCATTGGGTTAGTAGTCAACGCATAACTGATATTTTGTTAGAGCATTCCTTAAATGTTTTACTTTAATTGCTCCAGTTTGCACTTATCCTTTCCTGTAATATTCAAACATATGAGATTGTGCGTGAAAAAAGACATATGCGTCATTTCATAATTCATATATTTAGTTACTAAAAGTATTTTTTTTTTATTATTACTAGGGGATCGTACCCGGGCTTCCCGGGTTAAAGAATATAGGTGAAAACACATTTTTTTATTGAAAATTAATAATTTTTTTATTTGCAATAAATTTTTTAGATTGACCACTTACATTAAAAAAGCATTTTTCATATGGAAAATACGAATTACACAATCAAATACATTTTTGAAATTTGTCAAAAGCGATATTTTCTTATTAGCCGCATGCTAAGAGATGTTTGCCAAGATTTAACTACTTATGGCATCCTTTTATTTTCTGATCATTTCAGAGCTTATACATGTCTGGTAAATTTGTGTTTTATTTATATTATTTTATTTTATTATTCATAGGGAAGTTTTTTTTTAATGGAAATTAGCCGTAAGAAAATGAACTCTTTATTTATTTTTTAAGGGCAAACGGATTAATCTTTCGTAATCGAGCTCCAATATACATAAATTTAAAAATATTTCATGCTTTAAAATTGTTTTTAAAACCATAGACAATCAGAAAACTGAGATGAACTTTGCAAACAAATTTCATTTGAAAAAAAAATCCTATTTGGTGATCTAAAAATTTAAATTGTACGACTACAAATATGTTAGATTTGCGTTTTTTCAATATTATTCTTTTCTTTGTTTATAAAAGAAGTATTAATTTCGTTAATTTATCTTTCACAAATATGTTAGTTTGGTGGATTTTTTTAATATTATTATTTTATTTGCTTATAAAGGAAGTATTAATTTCATTATGCAAAAATAGTCAGAAACAAATGCTGAAAAATGTTTGTTGCTTTATGTGCAAAATGTTTATTATTTTGTGTATTGAAACCGGCACGTGATAAGATAAACTTAAAAAAAAATCATGCTTAAAAATTATTTTAGAAAATATAATACATCAGTCAATGAATAGAGTTTTTAAACAAATTGCATTTGCAAGTACATTTATTTCCCTATGCGACAAAAATTGAAAATGTACGATGGTCAGAAGATTGAAAAATTGCAGTAGCGAAATTTCAAGACCGAAATTTGATCGTGAAGTATTGCCATTCGCAAAATGACGTCAGCGTTACGCACAGATACGTTTGAAACTTCGTCTATAGAAAAGTGTGCATATGACGTCATTACCACGGAATAACAGACAATATTCTTGACATAGCCCATATTTTATTTTCAACTATTTTTTCAGGTTTTATGAGAAAATGGCAACAAAGATACTGTATCTCCTATTTTCGACTATTTTCCGTTTACTTTCAATGACTTTCAATAGAAATGAGGTACTTTTGTTGCCACGATAAGAAAAATGGTATTAAAAACTGCAAAAAAATTAATATCTCAAAAATTAATTGAGATACAGCTTTCAAACAAATTGCATTTAAAAGAGCATTTTTTTCCTTATACGACGGTGTAAAAATTTAAAATGTGCGATGTTTAGAAATTTAAAAATTTAAAAATTTGCAGTAGAGAAAATTGCAAAACCAAAATTTCATTTCAAATTTCAAAGTGTTGCCATTCGCAAAATGACGTATGCGTTACGCACATATATGTTTGTCCTTTATAATATAGATTGTTGAAATAAGCATATTTATTCTCATTTTGAAATTGTACAAATTTTACGGTAGTAGAAATAACATTAAGGGTTTGACAAGAGTAACTTGTCGTTTTGTCGTTCGACACTGTTTAAACTGAGACACATCATTTTAAGACAAAAAATTGATAAATTTACAATTAAATATAAAAAATTTCTTATTTTTAACTACTATTAATGAATTTATGTAGCAAAAATTTAATCATTTCTATTGATTAAATGTCATCAACATTACTATCAAAAATACACCAGAAACACTTTCGAATTGATGAAAATGGTTTTCTTAAAAAAAATAATAATAATAAAATAATTAGTCTCTTGCGTCATGCTACTGCCAAATATTGAGAAAAAAAAAATCTTTACTTTTCAACAAAATAAAAATAATAAAATAACAATATAGACACTTTTTAATACATTAATCTACGATGGTGAAAAATGCTTTAAGTAGAAAAATTTTATTATTATTATTTTATTTCCAACAATCAAAAATAGTGTTATAAATTACAATGCTTTTCACGAAACACGATTGATCCTGTTTTTGTGACGAAAAACAGCTAAAAAAATGTATAATAAGTATTGTAAAGAGGTCACTGTTTTACTTTAAAAGCGAGAAAAATAATAAAAGAGATGATACAAGTTAAAAAATATACATTTTAATTAAAACTTCAAAGTACATTCTTTCTATATTTCACAAGCGCATCATCGGATAATATTTTAATAACTAATTGCTGCTTACTCATACAAATACGTCTCTTCTTTTGTAAATGAGAGAGCGAATAATTATTAGAGTTGAAAGTAGAAGTTGGAAATACACCCCGAATGTACTAAGAAGTTTTAAATATAATGTACATTTTTAACTTGTGGCATCTCTTTTATTATTTTAGTCGCCTCTGAAGCAAAATAGTGAACTCTTTAAAGTTCATATTGTATATTTTATGCTTTATCGAGGTGAAATATTGCATTTCGACTTATTATTTTATTTAAAAACAGCCATTTTACTGAACATATGAAGAATTTGTTTTATTCGATAATAATTAGTGGTAGCAGAAATATTCTATTTTTTTTTTTTTTAAATATTATGGATTAAACGTTTAAATTCTAAAATTTTCTTCATAAAACTTAAAGATGTGTATAAAAAACTTCTCTGTGTTAAATTCCCATTTCTGATAACATTCTTTATTAATAAATTTTAAGAAACTCTTTGAAAGGACTTTGGGGAAACTTTATGATTTGTTCAAAAAATGCGTAAAAACAGAATATGGAGACAAAAGATTCACTCAAATTGAAAATAACTTAAAAATATTATACAGTTTTTATAAAACATTTTCTTTAACAAAGAATATCTTTCTCAGGCGTTTCATATATGGTGTATCATGCATTCATTGTTCTCTTTGCTTATTAATCTTTTGCTTTAAAATTGTATCCCTTTAAAGAGATAAAAGATTTTTATTTCACTTTGAAGTAATTGTTTGTAAATGTATTATATTGTAATGATTTTTTTAACACTTTTTCACATTATTTATGAAAGGATACTAATATTCCAGGAACTTATCTCAGTACAACCTCGATTATCCGAAGTAATTGAGACCAACCATCTTTCGAAAAATCGAAATTTTCGGATAATCGAGAATGCTTCCATTTTAAGATTGAGGAGAAATATATTCAATATTTCTTATTATGGTAACAAATGCTTAATAAAAATAAAGCGATAGCAAAATAGAAACAGGAATAAATTACCTGAATTTTTATTTTGAAATTAAGAACCCTTTACATATATCACAAGGGTTTGAAAAAATATTTTGTTTGTCGCAGTTTCGATTGTCTTTGCTTTGAAGCTCTATCATGATTTTTTTTATATTTAAGATTTTTAATATTAGTAATTCACCAGTAAGACAGTCTTTCTGCCTCTCCAGCCATGCCAAACTTTTTGCAAAAGCTTCAGAATTGCTAATTTGTTCGTTTTCTTCGTTGCACTCTGCAGTTTATGGGAGTTGAAGTTAAATTCAAAGGAACTCTAAGAAAGGGGATCGAAATTATTTATATATACTCGTAGTTCGTAAAGGACCTCTTGCACAAAAGGAATAGAATAGTTAAAAAAAAAAAAAAAAAAAAAAAAAAAAAAAGGCTTTAAAAATGGATTCCGGTTAACCTTGAGTTTCGGTTAAAAGAGTTTCAGATAAAAGAAGTTCTACTGTATATATGATTTAAATAAATTTACGAAACGCTTTCGATAATTCTTGTTATTTTTATATGTATCTCTTCAACGCATTAAAATTACTTTAAAAAGCTACATAACTGAAAAGTCATTGTACAATTATTGCCTAATTTGAAAATTTTGTGAATTCACTTTTATTAAAATAATTTCGACGATTTCGCTAAAAACTACACTCAATTAAATAAATCAATTAACAATTTTTATAAGAATTATTTAAATTTTTACAATTCAAAAAATGTTTCTGAACGATCTACAGTTAGAATATATCAAAAAAGGCTTTAAGAAATAATTGACAATTTTTATAATTATATTTTATGTGTATTTGTCACTAAATCGCAGGAACATTTCTATACCCTTTCAATACTTGTCCGGAAGGGTCAAGTATTTCAAAAATTTTAAGACTAATTATATAATAAAATCATATGTTCCAGACTATAAGTGAAAAATAATGCGCCAGTCTAATCAAGTGCTAGTAGCACAGAAGAAACATCTTCAGATTCAAAGCAGGAGGCCCCGTGTTGGAATAAAGCCGATTGTATTAATTGTTAGCTTAGAGGACAACCATGTTACAAGCGGATGGACTTCATCACTTCACTTAACTTATCTCTTTCTGTCTTTATCATTTGAAAAAAATATATATATTATCTGGAATTCTAGAAATCTCAACTATATCAGAATTAAATATTTCTAATTAGAACAAAATAAAATTTATTATCTTAGTACATAGCGATTCCGATAAATTTAACCGATGAACTGAAAGACTCATCCGACTTAAAAGTTTTCTGATATAGGGTGTTTATAAAGTCCCGGACACATTTTGATGTTTAATAACTCATAAAATAATAAAGATAGATTAAAATTAATAACATAAATGGTTAGATAGACTCGAAATGTTCCATGACCCTTGTCAGTGAACTCCCACGTGTGCGTCCTTCGTCGCACGGATAATCTCAAGTCGATAGTCAATTTCACGCCAGGTAGCGGCAAGCATGTCGGCATCCACAGAGGCTATTGCGGTTGTAATTCTGGCTTTTAAGTCATCAATGTTCGACACTCTCCTCCTGTAAACATTGTCCTTTAGAAATCCCCAAAGGAAAAAGTCCAGCGGCGTTATATCAGGTGATCCGGGTGCCCAAGTAATTGGACCTCCTCGCCCAATTTATCTTCCTGGAAAATGGCCATTCAAAGAAGTGCGAACGATGGTACTCCAATGAGGTAGTGCACCATCTTGTTTGATATTCTCCGCGCGACGAAGGGGGCACACGTGGAAGTTCATTGACAAGGGTCATGAAACTTTTTGAGTCTATCTAACCATTTATGTTATTAATTTTAATCTATCTTTATTATTTTATGAGTTATTAAACATCAAAATGGGTCCGGTACTTTATAAACACCCTTATTATTACTGAGTGAAAGATTGTAGTAGCGGCTAATCGAAAACAGAACTTTTGGTCTATATTTTGAAATTTTCTCAAATTCAGCTACTGGAACGACAATTTTGCGACGCATTTCACTGAGAAAAGGTTTTGGTTATAGAATTTTATATTCTTTATTGATAGTTCAAAGGAAAAGGACGCAGGTAAAGGGACTCCATTAAACGATAGAAAAGTAGGTAATCTATATTATTACCGTACCTAACACAACCGTACTGAATAATAAATGTGTCACATAATCTGAAATTTTTCTAAGTGATTGGAAAAGAGAACGTGCATGATATATTTACGAATCAGCATAATCAAGCGTTTTATTTTTCAACAAACAACAATGGTAAAATCGATCCCAAAAAAGGGATGATACATAAATTAAAATATACCTGCTAACATTCAAAGTCGGCTGCAAGACAGAAACGGGCACAGGTAATGCATTTTGCGTAATCTAGAATGACCGTAAAATGTACGTCAAAAAAGTTAAATTACAACAAAACGCAGTCCTACAAACTAAATTACTGTTTATTGAAGAAGACATCACTTGGGCGAACGAATTTTAGTGATACTTTATCTGTTTAAAGAATCAGTAGAAGTTTATGTAGAACATAGAAAACTGGTCAAAGGATTTGTAAATATTCAATCTGTTAATAATACGTACTGTATGTTAATTTACATAATCTTTGATAAAGCAATTGTTAACATCTAGTTGCAGAAGTTGTCAACAATTTAAATTTTATATGTTTTGTTAAGTTAAGCAATTAACAAGGTAGTGTATAATGTAAGCAAATTATAATATAATAATAAGCAAAATAAATATAATGTATAAACAAAATATAAAACAGCAAAATACATGTATATTGGAAAAATGAAAATACTCTATTGTAAATACCTGCTATTTTATAATAATATAAATATGTAATATCATAGCATTGTAATTAATATTATAAAATAAGTGCTGAAATGTGTTTCTCGTAGAGTATTATATGATGTTTCATTTAAAAGAATATCAAAGCTATTACATTTTACGAAACATCAATTAAAATTTTTTAACTGTATAAGGAAGAAGCGTGTATTAAGAAAATACGAGGTTCCATAATTTACAACACATGTATAAAATTATGTCTATAAAACTTTTGTATGTAAAAAATTAATAATATTGAAATGCAATAGATATTATTTAAAGTTACACTTAAATAGTATTTTAGATGTTATCTGTTAAAAGGCATACATATTTTTTAAATACTGAATCACAAAATTATTTTACTTATGTCTTTTATATATCTTTGTCGCAAAATAATCTATGTGTCAATTTCGAAAATAAAACTTGACTTTCCGAATATGAATTTAAGTGTTCAGCTATAGGTAAAGAAAAGAAGCAATTGTTTTTTTGTTTACAAAATAGAAGATAATCTTGTTTAAGATTGCATTCGACAAAATCAATTGCCACTCTATTGGAAAAAAGACTCTATACAGTTTTTGAACACAAGAATTTATCCAATAACTAAAAACTTTTGGAAATTGAATAGCTCGTAGATTTTATTTTTCTCTAAAGAATTGTATTTAACATTATTTTGTTTATTAAATATTCCTTATTACTTCATTTCTATATTTCTACAGTTAAATAAAAATAATTTCAAGAAAAGGAAAAGTACACATTTCGCAGGAGATGAAAAAAAGGGGATTATTTATATTTGTAAGAAATGGAAGAAGAAAACTTAAAAATGAATATAAATAAACAAATATCTTAAATGTTTTAAACTTTATACAATAGGAATACAAGATAAAGTATAATATTTCGGATTTAGTAACTCGTTAATATTAAAGACTGCAATAGTTATATACTATATACATTTAAAAGCACAGAAGTGTTAAAAGAGGTTTAATTTTACTGTGGGCAGAGAATTATATTGTTTTACTAATTGTTGTACAAAGAGATGTTATAATGAAACTGCTATGTGTACATTTACAACGAACGATTGACACTAAATAAAAAAAATGTCTGATTATTTTAATTATGCACTTAGCATTTCTGTCTTGAGACTTTTGAAATTTAACTTTAATTGCAGCGCAAAAATGTTGTAAAATAACACGTCGTTCAAGTATTAAGGAAAATTTAACTTTTAAAATATGAATATTACATTTTCTTCTACTATTTTGCACAATAAAATAATACATTTGTCATTCGATTTCCTTCAGCATGTTTAATATGAGAAAGCTTAAACTTAAATAATAGTAATAACTATTAAATAATTCGATTCAACGTATTGCTTTCGAAATAACAGTTTTAGTATTAATAATTTTCTTTCACTTCAAATATTCAAAACCTTAACAATATTTTTTTATTCAAAATTACTGAATCATACAGCAAATTTGAATCAAAAAATGTTGCTACTTTGTCGAACTTTAGTAAGATTGCTCCAAACATCGTCAATTGTTGTTCTATTTGAAATTATCGTCACATCTTTCTAAACAGTTAATATTTTTTTTTTTTTTAAATCTAAAACGCTCTTTCAAATGGAGTATAGGAAAGCTTAAACTTAACATTTAACAACTATTAAACAATTCAAATCATTTGTTTTATTAACAATTTTAGTAACAACATTTATAATAATCAATTATAAACAGATCAAGTTACATATTGCTATAAAAATTGATAAAATACCTTTATTTATTACAGCTTTGGACAGTCTATGCTGCGAAGAACTTTTGCAGATCGATTTTTAAAATAGCAAGTTAATTTATTCATCACGATTTTATTTACCATCCATAATCCGGGAATCAATAGAGGTGCTTTTACGCAACGACAATATTTGCAATGATTCAGTGTCCCTTGATTTACCTAAAATTTGGAAAGAGATGCTATGTAAATATAGTAGCAATACTAAAACTTAATCCAGCTCGCAAATAGCCAAGTTAATTTTATTTTTATTTAAGTTTTGCAATGTTTTTCAGTAAGCATGATGTCTGGTGACATTGCTTACCGTGTTATTGTTTTTAAAATTATGGGAAAATTAATCCACGCTCGCAAATAGCTAATTTAATTTTAATTTAATTTTAATTTAATTTTATGTTTGCAATATTTTTCATCATGCATCATCTCTCGTGACATTGTTTACTATGTTATTGTTTTTAAATTATGTGAAGATATTTTTTATCGTGAATTATTTTGAAAATGTCGCTTTTTGTGCAATGAAATGATCGTCAATCTAAATAAAGATATTTTATCACTTTTTATAGCATTATTTAACTTAAAAATGTTTAGCATTAACTAATTTCTTTGCCTTCAAAATATTCAAAGCATTAACAGTACTTCGTCATCGGCGGTTCTTGCACCATATTGTACAGCTGAAAAAAATGTTGATTTTCTTTCGAACCCTTTTAAGTTTGTTCGTTACGTTTATTCATTTGTTGCTCTATTTGAAATTTTAATCATCTTAATTCATAATAGCAAAATTATTTTTTGAAAATCTGAAACGCATTTAAAAGTTGATTCTGTAAATACTGTAACATATATGACACATAATTAATACTGTAACGTATTTCTCTATTGTTTATGAGGACAAAGGTGTTTAATAGTATTTTAATATTTTTCATTGATACATAACATGTAAAACATTTTAATTGACTTGTTAATGTGTATATTACCTATTTATTATTTATATTCAATTATTGCGATTTATATTCAGTATGTAGCGAACCGAGTTTTATTTTATTTTTGGTACAAAAACTATAAAAGTAAACTCAGTTACGCTCGTTTTATTTTTTAAGTTTTTGTATTTTTTTTTTTTTTTTAGTTTTTTAGTTTTGAGTGTTTACTGCAAACTGATCCGAATAATTTTATGAAAGCATGAAAGTTTACAATAGCTATATTATATATATCTATATATATAGATGAATAAAATTATGTTTATTTATTTATTTTAACTATCGGTCGACAATTATATTGTTATTTTGTACCACGAGTTTATATAATGAAATTGTTTTCCAGCGATGTGGGTATTTATGACGATTGCTTCAAACTTACTAAAAAAACGGGTTATATTTTTATCATTTATGCACTTATAATTTCTGGCTTTAGACTTTTAAAAATATGTAATGGAAGAAAAAACGTAGTAAAATATCACATCGCCCAATGTATTAAATTTTACTTTTAAAATATGATTGTTAACTTTTTCACTACTGTATAGCAAATTAAAACAAATACTTTTGTAATTCGATTTCCTACAGCATGTGTAATAAAAGCAAGTTTAAACGAAAAAAATGTGATAAGTATAAAATATTAGGTTCAACGTATATTTTCGAAATAAAAATGTTAGTATCAACAATTTCCATTGGCTTTAAAAAATTCAAAATTTTAACAGAACTATTTAATTCAACATCACTGTATCCCATAGTGCAAATGAAACAAAAAAGTTTTAACATTTGTATGATTGCCCCGAACAATTTCATATTGTTCAAATTATAATTATCATCAACTAATTTCTCAACAGCAATATATTTATAAATAAATAAACAAACAAATAAATAAATAAATAAAAAACAGGAACGTTTATTCAAATTGAATTAATTACAGATTACATATATTTTAATATCTGTTTTTTCATTTTAAATGATTATTTGATATTTCTTAGCAAAAATGTGTTTAATAATATTGTTTTAGCTATAAATGATAAAAAAAAAAAATATTTTAATTGACTTGTTAAAGGATATATTATGCATTTATTGTATATATGAAATTAAAGGCCGATAAGTATATTTGTATTTTTTTATTATAGAGATATTTGTCCAATTTCCTTTTATTTTTGATACGAGAAACTGAAAAAAAATGAACTGAATGTGTGATTAAGCATTCATTGAAAGCAGATACAAAGGAAGTTCAGAAATTGCACTTTTTAAGAAATAAACAACCAATCCAATTCCCTTAACGTGCTGTGGCAAGTACAATACTACTATTTTTACATGAAGGTCATCTGCGTAATAAATATATAAAACAAAGAAGTAAATCGATTTTATTTTTATTTCAAAGAGTATGCAATCATGATTAGAATTCTCCGGAAAGGTCCCAGTTATAGTTCTACTTGAAGAAAGCATTTCATTTTCAATGTTTACACTGAAGTTTTAGATTAAACTAAAGATATATTTTTTAATTGGATTGATTGCAGTTGATGTATTTTTTAAAACGAAATTCGTTTTGCATTTATTTTTTAATTTTTCGCTAATTATTGAAAACAGAGAAATAAAGAAGACTGGATGTTTATTGACATTGTCTGTGATAGTCCTCTCGTTCGAATTTTCAAAATTTTAACACTTATAGGAGAACATAAATATGCTCATACTACACTTGAATATGTTACAAACAAAACAATACTTTTAAGAAATCTTGTTAATTTAATTGTTTTAATGTGCTACAAAGTACTTGAATGACACACGATTTTATTCCGCATGTGAAAATCCGAACTACATTTCTCTTATACGATGAAATAATATAGTGTGAAATAATATGTGTCCTGGTCATTTAATAAAGTATGCAGTTAAATATAATTAATAATTAAAATGATTTAGATACTATCTATACTGTGTAACAATTTCTTGAAAATTGAATGAATAGCACGAAGCAAATTAACCCTTCGAGGGGTAAGTAATTACGTTGCTTTAATTTCAAATGCACATTTGAATCTTTCAAAAATTTTATTGCAAAATAAGGAAATTGTTGCAAAATTTTTCGGCTTTTTTCCACCAAAGTTAGAAAAGTAAAATTTAATAATTTTTTTCTGATGCAAATCTTCATTAATCGTAGGTGGGATATAATATATCTCACCGCCCCACAAGGATTTGATAATAGGTTGTTTCGTTAAAACTGAAAGTTACTAGGATAAATTTCATGAGAAAAAAATGCTTTCTTTCAGTTTTCTATATTATAAGGCCATCGTGCCTAAATGTGACGTCCACTAAAGGCGACAATGTTCTTTTACTAAAAATCTTATTACTAGAATAATAAAGAAATGCTATTTTTCATCGAAATAGACATTCGAACTTTAGGAATAAAACCCTAACTATTTCCCTGCATTTGAAATGATTTCTTTAAAAAAATTTCCCATTAAAATACACATAGATCAATATAAAGCGCCTCCTAACTTCACTAAATGTTGAAAAAAATCCCGAATGTGGTTCACGGTTTTTCTTTTTTAACATTAAAGATCAAATAACTCTATGGACGTTAAGTACTACGACGTACGAGGGTAGGCTGATAAGAAATGCAAACATGCTTGTAAAGAGCATGTGAAATGACCTTCAGAAGCACTCTCGTGGGCATGTGTAAATAAACATTCCCCATCTATACGGATGCGCAGATTTGAGGTCGTTGAATTCATGCAGCGTATTTTGAGAAGTGGAAGTTTGGAGACGTGTTCTAGTCCTGTGTCAACGCCAGTTAAACAGCGTGCCATTATCGTTTTTTTAATTGCTGTAAAAGTGACTCCTACTGATATTTGTCGTCATTTAAAGAGTGTTTGTGGTAGTGATGCTGTAGATAGGTATACTTAAATTTAATGGACAATAAAATTTCATGACTGCGAGCCTGGAAAAGTCAAAACTGTTGATGAAAAACGCAGCGGATGTCCCGTTAGTTTCACAAACGATAATCATCGTAAACTTGTCGGAGATTTTATGAAAAATGACCGACGAATCACTCAAAAGCGTATCGCAAACCGTATTGGAATATTCGAAGCAAGTGTCGGCTTCATTATTGAACAATTGGGACACAGTAAAATGCCCAACTTCCGTGGCTCAGCGAAACCTGAAGTTTGAACCGATTACACACCCTCCTTACTTCCCCGATCTTGCGCCTTGAGACTTTTAATTTTTTCCTCCACTCAAGAGAGACCTCAAGAGTAATCATTACATCTCTCGGATGACGAGGTGAAGGAAGCTGATAAGTCCTGGATTCGAGAAAATTCAGAAGAAATTTTCAGTGACGAAATAAATAAACTTGTTACACGTTGGGAGAAATGTGTTATCCTTATCGGTGACTACAATGAAAAATAAATATATGGTTTGAAGCTTAAGAATTGTACTTTAATGTATTTTTTGTCCGATCTTGCTATTTCTTTTTATTCGTGTTCTACAATCATATGTGCATTTCTTTTCAGACTAGCCTCGTACATTTAAGAAAAGGCGACCAATTTTAAAATTTCAGTTATAAAATATTCTATGCATTTTGGTGACTTTGCTTCCTTCAGATACCTATTAGCGATTAATTGAATGCTGTAAATGCGGTGATATTTTTAGGGGATTAATGAGATATGTTTATATGGAATTTTTCATATATTGTATAAGATAATTTTTTAAAGCAGAAATTGTGTAAAAATCAGTTGTGTTAAAGCAGAAATTGTGTTGAAATTGTATGCGGAGATACTTTTAGGGGATTAATGAGATATGTTCATATGGAATTTTTCATATATTGTATTAAAATAATTTTTAAAGCAAAAATTGTGTTTTAATAAGCTTGTATTGAGTTAGTAAATTAGAAACAGCATTAACCTCGAGCAAAGTTTATCTTTAACCGGGCAATTAAATATGCGTTTAAAATGATCAAAACGGAAACATGAGTGTCTAAAATTATTAATAAAATAATGGCGTAAAAAAGTTGTGTATATTCGAGACAGAGAATATAGAAACATGATTATGGGTTTCAGAACATTTTTGTATGATGGAAATTCTGAAAAATCTTTTATAAATTAATGAAACTTAAATGATGTTAATACGAATAATTTTACAAACATTAAAATGTCCAGTAGCTTCAAGGCCGAATCTGACTAAAGCATGATGCAGCTAAGCTGTGCTCTGGTATGGAGCTCTCCAATTTTTTTTTCTTAAATCTGCTATTTTAATTTTGTTTTCAACTTTTACTCATTATACCAAAGTTTTACTCAATATACCAAACATTTTCTACTTTTAGATTAGAATAAGAACAAAAACGAAAACTGTGTTTATCTTATAGAAGCATGACAAATAAACAACGTTAAAAGCACCAAAATTATAAATTTAAAGCATACCGGTTTTGGTAGCATGTCGCATAACTTCCTCAGTGCTAAGGATGGCGGAAAATTGCTCACATATATAGGAGTGACGGAATCCAAGTTAAAGGTTTATTGACCAATAGGAAAAAAGAGGATTGCAGGTAACAGCCAATAGGAAAATAGATGGGAAATGGAACAAAAATAGTGAGAAAAATTAAGAGAAATAATTATTTATGTAATATTTCCAACAATCTGATAATGAAGGAATAGCGAATTCACAATTAACGATACTATTTAAATTTTTATAAATATGAAATGCTTCAAGGAAGTTAAGTTCGTGTATCATACAGCACGATCGTGCTGTATAGTAGAGCTCACCCGCATCTTTTACGTTTTGAAACATGATGAACAGACAACAACTCAATTACAATCCAAACCAGAAAACATTCAGTGATGAATAATGGCTTTTTGGAAAGGTCTTAATTTAAAGATGTGCCTTTCGAAGGTCGGGTCAAAAAATATCCAATATTAAGGGAATGACACCCATTTAAACTTTACATAGCGTTCCATAATTTAACAATATAGAAATAACTACTTCAATCTTTCTTTGCTGTTGCCACATGAAGCGGCACAATAATTTAAAAAAGTGATAACACGCGTATTTTGTTTTAAATAAAAATCGGATTTTCTCGCTATATTTTTGCATTTTTCAAATCGACATCATTCTAATCAGAAAATGAAAATATTTCCTATATATATGTAAAAACTTTAACTAAACACGTGTTAAAATGACGCAGTATATTCATTTGAATATTTTTAATGTTTAAAAATCTATTTTAATACAGGAGTTTTAATTTAAAAAAAAACAATTTAGGAAAAGATAATGATAAAAAAAAAAAAAAAAAAAAAAAAAAAAAAAAAAAAAATCGTTTGCTAGGTATGACGTCAATTACTGTTTCACTGACATAACTTTGTAATGATGTTTTATTCTGAAAAGAGACTCCTGATGTTCTGTAATTAATCGTTATTATTATCATCCATAAAATGAAAGATTTATTTTTATGTCATACGAAAGAAATTTTCGGTATATGCTAGTTCATTTGGTTGTATTTATTGCATTTTCCTGCATATTGTCAAGGAAATCGTATACTCATATTGCACGCGCCAAATAAAACATGCATTTTAATTTTAAAAGCTGAAACACTTTAGTATAATTATGTCATTATAACGCCAAATGAAATTCAATTTCGCCAGTTTAAAAAAAAAATAATATTGTTGGACCGAAAGTAATAATCTAAGACAGGGACGGCGAACCTATGGCACGCGTGCCATAAGTGGCACGCTGCAGATTATTTTTGGCACGGCATAGATTTAAGTCTCACATCAAAATATAGTAGAATTTCACAAAATGCATTAATTAATATAGATGTTGTCTGTGTCACTTGAATCCGATTAGTTCGGTTGGTTGTGATTGTCACACAGATTGAAGAAATTGAAATATAACTTAATTTATCCGAATCTAGCTTAAAATTGGCTCAGAACATTTTGAGAATTAGAAGATTATAGCTAAACAAAAATTAAAAGTATAATAAGCAAAAATGGTTATTTTAAAATTATTACAACTTGGAATTCAATTCCAGACACTAAAAGCCATAGTTTCTGGCGCTTGCTATTCTGACAATTTTTTCTGCTAGACATTCTTTTCGTAAAAAAAAAAAAAAAAAAAATGAAAAATTCAACTAAAAACGTCTTTTCAAGTGAGTGCAATTAAACTTGCATTCTATCGAAAATAACTAAGTACAAAGCGGATATAAATTATTTGGCATTTAAGATGAGACAACAGAAATAATATTTTTTAAATAAATTTCTACAGTATAACATCAAATATCACCTGTATTTTTTTAATGCTAAAAACAAAATTTTAAGTAGTTTTGATTCATTATTATTTGATCCATTAATTATGTTTTTTATTTTTGGCAAGTCATGGTCACGTAAAGTATATTTTTGGGGAAATTTAGCACGTGTACGTGAAAAGCTTCGCCATCCCTGGTCTAAGAGCTAGCAACGTTTTCGTCACTTGATTTTAGCAAGGTTCATTTTTCTATATGCTCTTCCGTTTTATGGTGTAGTATGTATGCGAACGGTCTGGCTGGCGGCAGACGTTACGTTTACCTGCGGGAGAAGGGGTTATGCAGATGAAAAAAATTCAAAAATTCATCATTTTATCAAAGCTCATTTTTCTATATGCTCTTCCGTTTTATGCTGTAGTATGTATGCAGACGGTCTGGCTGGCGGGAGACGTTGCGTTCACACCTGCGGGAGAAGGGGTTGTGCAGGTGAAAAAACTTCAAAATTACTTCATGAAACACTTCTGACCTTCCTTGTACCTTTCAAGGCCAAGGTTGAGAAATGTTGTATGAAGGAATATCTTAAGTTTGTTGGCTAGAAAAGTAGAAATGTGGATTTTGGGATTAAATAATCCCGCGCGTGTACAAACGTTATATTTCGATATGTTCATTCGTTACGTGATAACACACACTAAAATAATTTTACTGAAAGAGTGAAATAAAAGCTGCCTTCATATGTTGATGAAAGTGCATTAAATGTAATTACTGTAAATTTTATAAAATAATTCAGGTTTTAAGAGGTAAAACAAATTGTTGCATATTTTCTAAGGAGAAAAAACCGCCATTTTTACAGAAACTGTTATAAAATCGAAAATAAATATGAAACGCTTGATTTTTTTCCTAAACAGAAGTAGTACTGATGCATTTTACAATATAGAGTAGTAGACTTTTTTTTTTTTTAAGCGCATTTAGCCAAAAATATAATGGGAGACAAAATGAGGTGAGATTTACCCCATGCGTATATTAACGTTACAAAAATAGGTGCATGTATATACGGTTCAGTTAATTATGCCCTAAACGACGCCCGTTAACATGCGCCAATTGTCTGTAGGCTCAATTATATAATTTATCCGTACCAAATACACCAATTGTCAATAGACTCGTTTACGTAATTTATCTCCTTAATTAATGCATACTTTACAAAGGACACCTACTTTCCAATTTTCCTGATTTTATGATTAATAGTTACAGTTAGATGTATACATGTTAGTCATTATCGTGATATTTTAGTTTGTCCTCCGAAATATTATTATAAATATACAATATTAGTAATATTTCTGATATTTTTTACATGTGTATTGTATAATATTTTCAATCACTTTTGATCATTTTTCTGCATTCAGTCGTTTTCAGACTTATTTTAATTTTAAATTCCCATTAAGTTCCAAAGACAGAAATTTTCCCTTTTTATAGTTTTTTTGCAGTTTTAATTCATTTCTTATGACTGTTTCTTACCCTAGTTTTTTGTGTGTTTGAGGGGTTAGCCTAGGATACTGCATAGTCCCTTTAACCAGAGGAGCTTAGGTAAATAGCAGAAAAATCCAAGAGATCACACTACGTAAAAAACTTAGTCTAAGGAATAGTTTGGCAGTCAGTAAAGTATAGGTCAATATCCCAATATGGGGTTTAGCAATAAGTATGGTATAACGATTATCTCGTTATATATGTTTACATTCCCCCCCCCCCACTAGTTTCAATTAAATTCGGTTTAATAACTTATTTATTTTATTGCGCTATAGTCAAACAGTGCAGCCCCTAAATTAAATTCAACATTTAAAAACTAAATCGATTGTATTAACAGCCCTTCACATTTAAATTAAATTATTCTAGGTACTCATCTCTTTAATAAAATAAAATCAGTGAATCACTCTCCATTTTCACTTTCTGATTCTTTCACACATACGATTTAACCTTGTACAAAATTCGTTACGGCTGTCTGTTAGTTTCAAAAGCATTTTAACTTCGGGCATTTCCTTATTTGGGCATAAATATAACTCATCATCTAAAATCACTTTACATGCAATCTATTTAGTAGAATTATCTTCGCTTCACACCCTTTTGTTCAGATGTATGGCAATTCTGCATTTTTGTGGTAAAGCGGTTCAACTTTGATCTAACATCTGGTCTAGAAAAATACATTCTCATGCTCTTTAGCCTAACGAATTCGGTCTGTTACTATGCCCTTTCCAGATACACTTTTTATTTTTTTTACATTTAACCACAGCTGTATCAATGTACAGATTAGTCTCCGTCTATCATGACTCAGGAATGTATGCAGCCCACAATCTGCCCCCCCCCCCCTACACAATTAATACGGTAGAAGCCTACCGTATGTTTTTGGCGAACATACCAGCCAATGTTTCTCTTTGCCTCCTGTGCATGGCGCAAAAATACTTTTAGATTGGCGATATTGTAGTCCGCCAAGTAAGAAAGTTGTAACTGTATATTCGAGATTCCTGCTCTATCGCTAGCCTCGTGATGACGTCTTAAAAGAGGCTCCTTATTGCTTTTCCCCTGTACCTCTCCCTTCGACTTTCATCATAAAAAATAAACAAAAATCATAAAAAATATCTTCGTTTACTCAAATTGGAGTTTTGTTTAATAGGACCTGGTGTTTATTTTCGCAACCGTGTAAACGCAAAACGGCCATCTCCTCTAGCAAAAAAGTCTTCATATAAATTGGTCTCCGTGACCAGTTTTTTTTTTCTCCATTAAAAAAAAAATGTAAGGGAGAGGTACCTGCTTCCAATCTTTTTTTCTTCATGGGCTTCTTGCAGCGATGGATTCCTCCCGGCTGTCGCACCGCTCTGTTGCAATGAGCTTCGAGGATCTCGCCCCCTCACCTATCCAAACAACGACGCGCTGATTTTCTTCGCTTACCCGCTGCGTGGATTTCATCATGGAGTGAACTTTTGCCCTGGACGACTGCTCTTCGCCGATGGAGCATCTCTCCCTGCCTGCTCGTCTGCTTTTCCCCTTTGCCAACCCCTGGAGTTGTGGAATCAGCTGCACGCTCCCCGTCGCCGAAGAAATCTGCATGCCTTACATCCTCCCGTCGCCGAAGAAATCTGCCCGCGTGCAAACTTATCTCTCGGACCATTCCCCCGGCCCATCATCGCATCATACTTGTGAAAGTGTTGTGTTAAAGAAAGTTTTTGTGTGAAAGAGTCTACTAAAATTAGAAATCAACTGCAAATGGTTCCTTTTAACCACTTCAACGGCTGCCCCAAGATAAGTCGGGGGTAAAAGCACTGTTTCCCTAAACCCATCGCCGGTGAAGTGGTTAATAGCAATATTGGTGATGTCACAACTCCAACAAGTTCCGCGTTGAGAAACCTTTCGAGTCTGTGTGAAAAAATGATACAAATTTTGTGTGAAGTCTTCTGTTCAGTGAAGCACTGATTTAAAAAAAAAAAAGAAAAAAAACCCTGAAAATACATGTGTTCGTTGAAAAGAACGTCCGAGCGAGTCAGCGATTGAATCACGGATCTCGCTCTCATTTCTATTTACACAGCCAGCCTCCTCAATATTCTGTAAAGTGTCTTTGGTTATCTTTTTACCATACGTCACCACTGTTTGTGAAAGAAATGCCTCATCGTTTTTGTTTTTTTTTCGTGATCACTCTTGATTAAAATATCCACCCCAATTTGTCCTGCGAGCTGCTCAAGTGTGCTATGTGTGTTGTGCGTCAACTTATCTGATGCTACAGTCAGAATGTGCAAAATGTGCTTGTTTGTGAATATGCTAGTGTGCGCGTTTGTTGAGTCATTCTAATCAAAGGAGTCAATCAAAAAAATCATTCAAATGACTCCTGAAGTTGTGCTCCATAAATTCTCCGTTGTACACAAATAAAAAAAGGAAATCGTCGAGAGTCAGATATATATGCACTAATGAAAACAAAAGTTCTCAATCAAAAAAAAATGAAGGTGCATTAGTAAAAAAAAAAAGAAAAAAAAGTTTCAATAGTGCTAGACGCACTTAAAATAGCACATTTTTAGAGTACGAAAGCATATTTTCATTCCCCACATTTAATTGCTTTCCTTTTGACTAATTTTTCTTTTCAGTTAATTCTGGAAACGTTGTTTTAAAATTTTCAAAGTTGTTTCGTTCCATTTTTATGCTTTCTTACTCCATAAGTACTCACAAGTACTTCATAACTGATTTTATTAATATTATTGTGTACAGGATACGAAAACACAGTGATATTGCTATTTTTGATATTTTGTGTTGTCTATTATAATATTTATAAATATAATATAAGTAGTTTTTTTCCAATTGCATTGAATGTTCCAATATCTTTAGTTATTATGATATACATTCACATTTGCTTAACTTTTAATGCATATTAAAATATATTAAATCTTTTTTTTTCTCTCAAAAAGAGTTAACGAAGATTATATTTTGTCCCATATATTTTTCTAGTTCGCCTTTCGGCTTGAAAATATTTTAATTTGAGAAATTTTTTTTAATTTCTGTCCTTTTAGAGAAACAAGGACAGATAGCAAGTTTTTTTTTCTCTGTTAAAAAGGATAAGATAAGTTTTCATTTCAGTTGCTTGCTCCTACCAGTTTTACTTTGAAAGACGTACATTTTCATCCATTTAAAAAAATAAAAAATAAAAAATAAAATAGGAGCTATTGCGAAATATTTTTCTGTTTCTCTTTTGCTTAAAATAAGCAACAGTATTATTTTTACTTTGAGAAACACAATTTTGTCCCTGGATAAGTTTTCTTTTGCTCTAGTTTTTCTATAAAAGGTTTTAAAAAAAAAGACCTTTTGTTTATTTTTTTAAGTTGTGTGTTATTTTTTTAATGTGATTATTAATACTATTTTATTTCATTATTTTATTTGCTTTGCATTTTTATCTGTTTATGTGTGTTATATTTAGATATGTATGCAGAATTTCAGTAACAATTTTTGATTAGAGAATTTGTGTTAGGTAAACCGTTGACCATGTCCGCTAAACAAGTTCAAATCAACATTAACCAATTTGATGGAGATCCGGATTTGCTTAAATTCTTTTTTAACCAAATTAGGTCGGTTGCTGAAATTAACAAATACAGCCTTAAGACTACCATTGCTGTACTTGTAGGAAAGTTAATTGGTCCCGCTCAAAAATTTTATGCTCAGAATCCGGAAATTCAAAAAATCAACGATCTAGATACGCTTGAAAAAGAATTTGTCGCATTTTTCTCACCCCCGAGCAAGTGCGTGGCTGGCGTTGAACTTTCGAGCTTATCTCTTCTGCCAGCGGAGTCAATTAAAAATTTGGCGCACAGATTAAACATGTTAGCCGCAACTGTCTATTCAGATATTAAAGACGAAAATGCCCGTAACACGATTAAACTTATGAAATTTATGGAAGCTGTGCCAGCTAACATACGAATAAAGTTACAAGAAGAAGGCGTCAATGAATATCGTGCTGCTGTTGAAAGAGCACAGACGTTGCACGAAATTCTGCATAACGAAAAGATTCTACATTCCTTACCCTCAGTCAGTAAATCTCAAAATAACATTGAAGAACAATTGAAAGAACTCTCGGAAAAAATTAATGCGTTAACACTCGCACCGCCTGGACCCAAAACTGAAACTAAAAAAAATGATATGCAAGGTAGCCCAAAGTATAATGCAAATGCGATGCGCTATAGGAAAAATTTCAAAACGCGAAATTTCCCAAAACGTTTTTCCCCTCACAAATTTCCACAAAGAAAAGTTGAAACTTGTCAACTCTGTTCCCGCAATGGCCACCAGGCCCATCAGTGTTTTAAATGGAAAAGAGTTAATACACAGAGAAGGGAAATTTTTAACAGACGCAACAATTACCAGGCTCAGGAAAACTAGAACAGAGACACAATTTTTATGCTGATGATTTTGTGTCTCAACCATCTGACTTAACATCAGCAACATTTCCTATAGACCCTACATTACCAAAGATCTCTAAAGAAAGGTTAGTCAATTCAACAGGGTCACAAACTTCACATCACATTAAAATCGCAAGAAATATCACAACTCAAACAGAAAATGAAGGCGATAAAATTGTTCACATCATTTGTAGTGTTAATACGCATTCTCCATCACTCCCTCTTGTAAAGGCCACTATTGCAAACCATAAAATCACCCTATTGGCTGACTCTGGAAGTAGCATTTCGTTACTTTCACAAAATTTATTTAATGAACTTAAACCTGTATTAAAATACAAGAGACTATCAACAGCCATAAATATTAAGATCGTCAATTCGGATGTTTTTTTTTCTTCATGTATTAGAGCATTTCATTAAGTTGGAAAAAAAATCTTTCTCGCACCACTTTTATATAGTGGATATTCCTGAATCCTCCACTTTTGAAGGCATTCTTGGTTTTGATTTCATTAGTAAATTTAACATTATTATTGATACTTTCAATAAATGCATTCACATTAACAACAACTTGACTATTCCACTAGAAACATCACACGCTAAGTCAAAAGTCAGTGAAAGTAATCAATGTAACACCTTATGTAATGTGGTGAAAAATCAAAAAGTTTTCTTAACCCGTAAAATAATTCTAGAACCCCAAGAGCAAACATGGTGCTCAGTTTACACAAACAATAATATCAAACATGACATAAATTATCTATTTGAATATTTGACAGATAAAAAAGAAGTAATAAGTCATGATGCCATTATTCAAATGGCTAAGAAATCTAAACGCAAAAAGAAGCCTGCACAATTAAATCATTTCTTTTCTATTTCACTTAAAAATAATTCTGACACTACCATTCATCTCCCTAAATACACAAAAATTGGACATTTATCTGAAGTTGAGGAAATTATTGAATACCCCTCTGATAATTTGGACAAGCATCATAACTCAGAACAACACTTCCTAAATTTTATCCAGGCATCTAATGAAACATTAAAAAAGAGGAAAGAGGATTTGGCAGCTACCGATTTTGATCTTACACATTTAAGTTCTAATGAAGCAAATACAATGACTAAACTGTTACTTAATTATTATCCTGCCTTTTCTAAATCATTAAATACACTGGGACATATTGATAAGATTGTACCTGATTTGAAATTTATTAATGACTACCCTATAAAAACTCTTCCATTTCCCCTTCCTCAATCTTTGCAAAAAGGTACTTTAGAACAAATTAAAGATCTGCTTGATGCCAAAATTATTGAACGCCACTGTTCAGAATGGGCTTGCCCCATGCTTTTAGTCAAAAAGAAACCAGACGGAACCGGTAAACAAAAATTTCGTGTCGCCTTAGATCTTCGAATGGTCAATACTGTAATTCAAGGATCATCTTATCCTCTACCTAAAATTCAAACCATCATTTCAAATCTTTCTCAGTATCGATATTTTTCTTCTCTTGACATTCATCAGGCATATCATCAAATTGATTTACCAGCAAAATTCCAAAATCAGTTGACATTTACTACTATGTTCGGTTCTTTTAGATACAAGAGATTAGTGTTCGGATTAAAAAACAGTGCTTCTATTTTCCAAGCTTTAATGGACTCTTTGCTTGATGAATTACAATTAGATGGTGTATATACATATCAGGATGATTTCATTGTAGGTGCAAACTCTTTTGATGAAATGTGTAATAAATTAAAAAAAATTCTCTCTATCCTAACCAAATATAACTTGACCCTGTCTCCTAGCAAGTGTACTTTTCATAAATCTAGTATTGATTATTTGGGATTTCATGTAGAAAATCAGTCTGTTTCCCCAATTCAGTCAAATATCATAAAAATAACATCTTTTCCCACACCTACAACTAAACGGCAACTAAAAAGACTCATTGGTGTCATTACATTTTACAAATCTTTAGTTCCATCTTTTTCTGAGTTAGTACAGCCACTGATAAACCTAACTACTCCAAAAGTTAAATTTAAATGGACAGTTAAACATCAAGAAATCATGGACACAATACAGAAAATTTTCTTTAATTCTCCCATGGTTAGATTACCTGATTGGAACAAGACATTTTATTTAAATACAGATGCGTCAAATGTTGCTATTTCTGGTGTTTTATTACAAGAACATGATCAACAACTTTTACCAGTAGCATATTTTTCTAAATCTCTTAAGCCATCAGAAAAAAAAATACCCTGCACTTAAATTAGAACTCATGGCAATTTATAAATCTGTTACCGCTTTCAAATATTATTTATATAACAGACAATTTGTAATTCTTTCTGACATTAAACCCTTAGAAAAATATAACAAGACTACTAATACAGCTGATATTATCTCTCGTTGGCTCATGGAGCTTTCAGAGTACTCATACACTTTTAAACATATCCCTGGTAAGAAAAATGTTCTTGCTGACTATTTATCTCGCTGTACTTTTGAAAACAATCAACAAACTCTAGATACTAACCCTGAACTTATCCATGACCCTCAACCATTACCTATTATTGACTATGATACACCAGATAGTAATAATTCATGTTCAAGTGCCACTAAGAAATATGTAAACTATCTTGTATCTGGTAAACAAACAAATCCAGATCCTTTATTAGAAATTTCAAATGAAACTTTCTGCACTGAACAAAAAAATGACACCACCTTGTCCACTGTTTACAAGGATATTCTAAAGAAAGGACCTTCTCAAAAATATCCTAATTACTTCATACACCCTGATTCGAAAGTTTTAATGTTAAAAAAAGAAAACAATCTTAATAACACTTTTTCATATCACATTGTTGTTCCTAACTCGCTTAAAAGCAAAGTTTTAACAATCTCTCATTTATCTCACTTTGGCTTTAATAAAACCTATGAGTTCCTATCATCAAGATACTTCTGTAAAGGCATGTATGTTGACACCTTAAACTTTGTAGCTTCGTGTGTCAAATGTCTTCAATGTAAACATCATCAAACCCGTCCTGCACCCTTAGAACCCACCTACACGCCCAGATATCCTGGCCATACCATTAGTACAGATCTCGTTGGACCTTTTTCTAATGGTAAACATATTTTAACTATTACAGATCACTTTTCAAGACATGTTGAACTTTTTCCACTTAATGATACATCTGCAGCTAAAGTCGTTAAATGTTTATTCTCTTACATAACCACCTTTGGGAGACCTTCTGTTGTCTTATCAGACTTAGGACCCCAATATACATCTCAAATATACAACATTTTTAATGACACTCTAGGTATTAAGGTACTTCATAGCTCTGTTTCGAGGCCACAAAGCAATGCTCTTTCGGAGAGAATAAATAAATCTATCAAATACTCTGTTAATATACTTTTGCGAGAAGGTCACTCATTTGAAAATGCAATATTTATACACAAGTCGCTCTATAATGGTTCAAAACATTTAACTACATTATTCACTCCTAATCTTCTGCACTTTGGACGTGAACTTTCATTAATTTTTGACACTTTTGATCAGAATAGCAATCAACCTTTTCTAGATAAACATACTGAAATACATAAACTACTTGAAGATTTACACAAAATATATGACAACTCTTACATTAACATTAAAACTGCACAGGATAAAAGATATAAACAGTACGGTCAAAAAGCTAAATTAAGAACCATTTGTCTCAAAGATATTGTGTACTTAAAATCTGTTGATAAATTCAAACCTAAATACACTGGACCATACATTGTAACTTTCAAACATTCACCTGTGTCATTCTCGATCAAGAGGTTATATGCTGCTGATAATACAGCATTTCGTGTACACATTGATAGGTTACTTCTTGCACCACCTCGATATGGACATTTATTCAATGCTACAAGTCACTTAAACAATCACAAATTCCCTAATGTTTATCAACCACATACATATAATTTAAGAAACAGAAAATAATATACTTTTGTTTACATTTTTTCTTATGACATGTATTGTGAAGCTAAGTGTACAACCAGAGGCCTAGGTTGTATGTATGTTGTTTACAACAGAACTTTGACAACATTATGGCTGGCCCATGACTGTTTTCTTCGAAGATCTCTTGTGAACAATATTTTGAATCACTTTACACTCTTATGCTATTTGCATACACTTAACTATTATTTACAATTTAACATTTATTTTACATTTCATTCTTTTACGACTACATTTCAGTTAACAGTGATAACTAACACATTTAATAATTGCAGTTATTTAAAAAAAATTTTTTTTTCACATGTAATTTGATAACATTTTCTTTAAGTCAACCAGTTATTTACCTTCGAAATATACGACTTGTGCATTATTTAACCTGATTACGACTTTTTCATTTTTTATGTCTCTCTTCACTCTAGGATTGTCTACCCCTTTTTGATTTGATATATATGTGACATATATCTATTTTTTTTTTAACTCTACCTTTCGAATGTTTTGTTCCCGTTCAAAATTATTGCCCTTAGGGTCCAAAACTTCATTGTGTTGAGAGACAACCCATTGGAATTGGTGTTCTAATTCACAAAAAATCAATTTTTGTTTGTAAACCGACGTGTGCTCCATTAGAGGACCGCTAGAGTCTTCGGAGGAGCAGGGACACATATAAGCGGGCGCTGTATGAGTCTCAAAACTCCCTCCTCATATAAGGCTGAAGCCCTAAGCCGACGCCATAATACTTGTGGTCTACACAAGATTCAGGGTGACACCTTTTTCATGGGCGTGCTTCAGGCACCTCTTTTTTTTGTCATCCTATGCTGCATGCATAAACATTACATTTTTTGTAATCATGTTCAATTTCTTTTAAATCATATTACAATTGCTTATTAGTTTACAATTACAAATTTCACATATTATTATTTACTCTATACTTCTAGTGTTGCATTTGTGTTTATATATATTATATTTTTTTTATTGTTAGTACTTGTGTTTTTCATAAAATGATCCGAATCAGGATCAATATTTTGATGATGTGCAGCCAATGGCTTAGTTATATGCTGCTTAAATATTTGCTGTCAGAGTCGACTCAGTTAAAAAAAAAAATATACCATGGTATGCAATTTTGAAGAATATTTTACTGAAGGTGGAGATCCATAAACTTAATTCATAAAATCTCTTAGGACTGTTGAACTATTGATGAATGAGATTTTTTTTTGTTTTCATGACAGCAACTTGTGTTAAAAAAAAAAAAAAAAAAAAAAAAAAAAAAAAAAAACTTTTATGTTTTGAAAATATATTTATATGTGTAACTATTTTTCTTGCTGTTTTGCCCATGCACACGGGTCAACAAAAGTTTTTTTTTTTTTTTGCGGTGTCCCAGGTGATATATATAACGATTATCTCGCGATATATGTTTACACCCCCCCCACACACACTAGTTTCAATTAAATTCGGTTTAATAACTTATTTATTTTATTGCGCTATAGTCAAACAGTGCAGCTAAAAACTAAATCGATTGTATTAACAGCCCTTCACATTTAAATTAAATTATTCTAGGTACTCATCTCTTTAATAAAATAAAATCAGTGAATCACTCTCCATTTTCACTTTCTGATTCTTTCACACATACGATTTAACCTTGTACAAAATTCGTTACGGATGTCTGTTAGTTTCAAAAGCATTTTAACTTCGGGCATTTCCTTATTTGGGCATGAATATAACTCATCATCTAAAATCACTTTACATGCAATCTATTTAGTAGAATTATCTTCGCTTCACACCCTTTTGTTCAGATGTATGGCAATTCTGCATTTTTGTGGTAAAGCGGTTCATCTTTGATCTAACATCTGGTCTAGAAAAATACATTCTCATGCTCTTTAGCCTAACGAATTCGGTCTGTTACTATGCCCTTTCCAGATACACTTTTTATTTTTTTTACATTTAAATACAGATGTATCAATGTACAGATTAGTCTCCGTCTATCATGACTCAGGAATGTATGCAGCCCACAATCTGCCCCCCCCCTACACAATTAATATGGTACAAGCCTACCGTATGTTTTTGGCGAACATACCAGCCAATGTTTCTCTTTGCCTCCTGTGCATGGCGCAAAAATACTTTTAGATTGGCGATATTGTAGTCCGCCAAGTAAGAAAGTTGTAACTGTATATTCGAGATTCCTGCTCTATCGCTAGCCTCGTGATGACGTCTTAAAAGAGGCTCCTTATTGCTTTTCCCCTGCACCTCTCCCTTCGACTTTCATCATAAAAAATAAACAAACTCTTCGTTTACTCAAATTGGAGTTTTTTTTTAATAGGACCTGGTGTTTATTTTCGCAACCGTGTAAACGCAAAACGGCCATCTCTTCTAGCAAAAAAGTCTTCATATATGGGGTCATCAGAGCTCTTAATATACACTGGTGAACCAATGTTTCTGTTAATTTTTGATTGGGACAATTGGTTGTGCCGGTTAATTGGGATCATTGGTTGGTTAATTGGGGCGGTTGTTTGGTTTGTTGAAGTTGGTTGATTAAATTCCTGAAAGGATCTGAAAAAGCTGTGAAATGATATAAAAAACTGGTGGAACCAGAGAGAAAAGTAAAGCTCGATCTAAAAAAGTTTCAGTAAAAAATTGTCAAATAGTTTCAGTTTAAAAAAGTAAGTAGTGCGTAGAAAAGTAATGGAATCAGATTATCTGTAAAGCTCATGAAATTACCCAATTTTTTCTTGGTAGCTGAAAATGTGGACTGAGCTTTACTGATGCCTTATATTCAAAATCATATTACCACTCAAAATGAGTACTGGATATAGTAAACAGAGCGTGTAGTTATGTGCAAAAAAATTTCTGTCAGGCCCAGAATTGTGGACATGATTGCAGCAAGTCAAGCTAAACTCCACAAAGCTGAAAGAATGTAAACCATGAAGTAATATTTTAAGCATAACATTAATATAGTCAAGTTGTTGAGGAATTGTTGTTATTAACATTTCTAACATAACACATGTAGCGTAATAATTTTTATTTCATGTAATTACTGTGAAAAGGGAACCTTATGTCAATGGACTTAAGCCGGACAAGTAGTTAGCATATGGCTGAATCGTACATGCTTAGGGCTTTGGGCTTATTTTGGACTTTGATCTTCCAAGCTTATCAGTGATCCCTGGAAGAGAATTTGGTCCGTACTTCGTACTGAACGATCTCCAATGTTCTCGATACCTCTCATGTTCTCGCTCATTTCGAAATCAACCTCTAACCTATTCTTATGAGCCCACATTTTTAAACTGGTTATGAATGATTGGAATTCAGAATGAGTTAAAAATGCCTTTACTTTCCTGATTGATTTTAAGGCACCAGTAGAGCACAGTCCACATTTTCAGCTATCAACAAAAATTTGGGTAATTTCATGAGCTTTACAGATAATCTGATTCCATTACTTTTCTACGCACTACTTACTTTTTTAAACTGAAACTATTTGACAATTTTTTACTGTAATCTTTTTAGATCGAGCTTTACTTTTCTCTCTGGTTCCACCAGTTTTTTATATCATAGAAGTAGGTTTAGAGATTATTTTAACCTAATGGAAGTCAAAAGTATGATCCATCTCCCAGCAATGTTTTGCAATAGTGGATTTATTGATTTCTTGTTTTTTTTTTAATATACTGCTGATGTTCTTTGATACTAAATTTTAAGCAGCGTTTGGTTTGTCCAATATTGGAAAGGCCACACTGGTTTTTAACTCGCAGGCTAACAAAGCCTGAGAGCTAATGTGCCCGCCCGTTCTGTATGTATGTATGTATGTATGTATGTACGTACGTACGTACGTAACGCAATAACTCTTGATAGAAACATCCGATTTGCTTCAAAACATTTTTCTAGGTTCATTGTGATAAGGCGCTTCCCTGATTAGTTTTGGGAGTTCATTGGTTAACGATAAAGGGGGGTTAGCCCACCCCTCTTAATTTAGATAAATGGGTTTTTCATGGAAAATGATTCGATTTGCTCCGAATTTGGTATTAGTCCAGTCAATAGAGACCGTATAGGGGCTCTACCTAGCAAAATTCATGGTAGTTCTGGAAAAAGGCTTACTATATGTTTTTTGGGTCGCTGAATCCGAATTTGTAACTTCCCACCAAAATTTCCCCCGGCAACCTCCCCCCCAAATTTTGGTAATAAGCCCCCCAAAAAGGTTTTTATTAAAAAAAATTTTTTTTTACTGTTTTAGGGAAAAAATGTTTAGAAATTCAGAAAGTAGACAAAATTAGCAAAAAATTAGATATATGACATTATGACTTAGGATGAAGGGGAAGGGGGGATCTGCCTCGGAACATGCACGCGGTGCTGCGTGAACTAAGTTGCGCAATTCCACTTAACCCCTCACACGTTTACATTCGCCCTCCCATCTTCACTCCGAACTTTCTCTATAAGGCTTACTTTAAGTTTTTTGGGTAGCTGAATCCGAATTTTTAACTTCCCTCCAAAATCCCCCCCCCCCCAAATAGTTGTTTTTAACTTAAATTTCTTATTACTAATATAATAATAATAATAATGTTTTACGGGAAAAGCATTATGAAATTCAGGAACTAGACAAAATTTGCAACAAATAGGATACAGGACATTATGACGTAGGATGAACGGGGAGGGCGAGGGCTGCCTCTGAGCATGCACTGCGGCGCGACGTGCACTAAGTTATGAAGCCCAGGCAATAGGGGATTTTACCTGGAAAAATTAATACTAGTTCTGGATTTCGATTCACTTTATGTTTTTGGGGTCGCTGAATCCGAATTTGTAACTTCCCACCAAAATTTCACCCGTCAACTCCCCAAAAAATTGATTTTTTGCAAAAAATTGCTTTTTGAGAAAAGCGTGCGGCGAATGTTCCGAGACAGCCCCCTCTCTCCCCGTTTATCCTACGTCATAATGTCATATATCCTATTTATTGCAAATTTTATCTAGTTTCTGAATTTCGTAATGCTTTCCCCCTAAAACAATAAGAAATTTAAGTTAATAACAACTATTTTGGGGGGTTCGTGAGGGGGGGGGGGGGATTTGTAAGTTAAAAACTCGGATTCAGCGACTCAAAAAATACCTTAACCTTATAAGGAAAAAAATTGCGCAACTTAGTCCACGCAGCACCGAGTCACATCCGCCCTTCCCCTTCCTCCCAAGTCATAATGTCATATATCTAATTTGTTGCAAATTTTGTCTATTTTCTGAATTTCAAGATAAATTTCCCCTAAAACAATAAAAAAATTGATTTTTTTAATAAAAACCATTTTGGGGGGCTTTTTACAAAAATTTGAGGGTGTTACCGGGGGAAATTTTGGTGGGAAGTTACAAATTCGGATTCAGCGACCCAAAAAAACATAAAGTAAGCTGATTTCCAGAACAACCATTAATTTTGCTAGGTAAAATTCCCTATTGCCTGGACTATATAACGATTTATTATGTTAAGGAACTTCCATGATTAGTTTTTGGGGGTTCATTGGTTAAGAATAAAGGGGGAAAAGGGGGGCTAGTCCACCCCCCTTAATTCAGCTAAATGGGTTTTTCATGCAGAATTATTCGTATTGCTCCGAATTTGGTATACCGGTTTATTATGTTATGGAACTTCCCTGTTTATTTTTGAGGGTTTATTGGTTAAGTATAAAGGGGGGAAAGGGGTGTTAGTCCACCCCTCTTAAATCAGATAAATGGGTTTTTCATGCAGACTTATTCACTTTGCTCCGAATTTGATATACCGGTTTATTATATTAAGGAACTTCCCTGATTAGTCTTGGGGGTTCATTGGTTAAGGATAAAGGGGGAAAAGGGGGGGTAGCCCACCCCTCTTAATTTAGATAAATGGGTTTTTCATGCAGAATGATTCGATTTGCTCCGAATTTGGTATACCGATTTATTATGTTAAGGGACTTCACTGATTAGTTTTTGGGGGTCCATTGGTTAAGCATAAAGGGTGAAAAGGGAGGCTAGTCCACCTCCCTTAATTCAGATAAATGGGTTCTTCATGCAGAATTATTCGATTTGCTCAGAATTTGGTATACCGGTTTATTATGTTAAGGAACTTCCCTGATTACTTTTGGTGGTTCATTGGTTAAGAATAAATGGGGAAAGGGGGCTAGTCCACCCCCTTAATTTATATAAACGTCTTTTTCATGCAGAATTATTCGATTTGCTAAAAATTTGGTATACCGGTTTATTATGTTAAGCAGCCTCCCTAATTCGTTTTGGGGATTCATTGTTTAAGGATAAAGGATGGCTAGTACACCCCCTTAATTTAGATAAATGTTTTTCTTTTTTGCAGGTTTATTCGATTTGCTCCAAATTTGATATACCGGTTTATTATGTTAAGGAGCTTCCCTGATAAGATTTGGAGGTTCACTGGTTAAGTATAAAGGGGGAAACGGGGGCTAATTCCCATTCACTGAACTTTTGAGGGGCATTATTTTTTAAAATGAGAGTATAATATACAATTAGTGTAAATAGTCTGTGAGCTCAATGCCATCAGTTTAGCGGGGCACTTTTCTTTTTTATTAATACGGTAGATACCCCATGAATTGAATAATTCAATAGGGTCTTTGAGTTTGGAGAGGGTGAGTTTATTGGTAGGGGCAAAAATTATTTTGATGTCATATTGTCTAAAAATTTTAGCAATGGAAAAGCTCGATTTAGGAACGAAGGGTAACACAATGCTAATATTGGAAAGAGTATAAAACAGGAGAGTTTTAGGAACATTGATGCTGAAGTTTAAATAGAGCAGTATCAATTATGACAGATGTATTATTATTGACAGAGGTTACTCTGTCAATCGCAATGGCTTTAATGTATTCAATTTCACTATTAAATGACTGAGAATCAGAACAAATATGTATGGCACGATTTTTAAATGTATAACAGGCGGCCATTTTTTGTCTTGGGGGATGACAAAAACCAGTATGGTTTGGTAAAGAAACAGCGAAGCTTTTGCGATAGACGGATGTATTGAAACCGGTTACAGTGCGAGTGACAAGGGTATCCAAAAATGGGAGAGAACTATTATTTTCAGTTTCATTTACTATATTGGACAAACTAAACGCCTTTAAAATTTCGTATCAAAGAACATCAACAATATATTAAAAAACAAGAAATCAATAAATCATCTATTGCAAAACATTGCTGGGAGATGAATCATACTTTTGACTTCAATTCAATTAAAATATTCTGTAAACCTACTTCTATACATGAACTTAACTTCCTTGAAGCATTTTATATTTATAAAAATTTAAATAATATTGTTAATTGTGAATTCGCTATTCCTCCAATATCAGATTGTTGGAAATATTACATAAATACTTCTTTCTCTTAATTTTTCTCACTATTTCGGTTCCATTTCCCATCTATTTTCCTATTGGCTGTTAACTGCAATCCTCTGTTTTCCTATTGGTCAATAAACCTTTAAGTTGGATTCAATCACTCCTATATATATGTGAGCAAATTCCCGCTATCCTTAGCACTGAGGAAGGTATGCTACATGCTACCGAAACCAGTATGCTTTAAATTAAAAATTGTTGGTGCTTTTAGCGTTGTTTATTTGTCACACTTCAATTATATCGCACCAAGTTCCTTATTGTTAATTACTGTGTTTATCTTTTTTTTTGTTGTTGTTGTTCTTATTTTTCTATATATGTATCCTAAATCATAGAAAAATTTTATTTTTTTCTGAAAGTGTAAAGAAAAGGAACGATTTTATCTGTTTATGGGCCTAATATTTTTATTATATGACATTTCATAAGAACTCGAGTTATATGTAATAAATATTCTTGTTAACAATGGTATAAATATCTTATAAATACTCTTTTTAACCGAGAACTCTAGACTAATGCGAATTCGCACTGGTGAAAATTTAAAATGTGGGCATTATTCAATTCATTTGTATTTTTCATTAAGAAAGTAAGATTTTAGATAAAAATCAATATCCGTTTTCGATTCCTTAAAATATGTTGTACAGGAATAATGTGTTATATTTCATTGTCACTATATTGCCAGCAAAAGTATACGCAGTTGAAGTTACGGAATCCCAAATGGCACTAATGTGGATTTTACAGGTTAGTATTCACTGACAAATTCAGCGACTTTTAACCGATGTTTTCTGCGACAAGTGCTTAACCCTTAACTACTGTTAGCCGTCTCACGCACCAGTTCCTTTCAAACTTGCGACGAATTATCATGCAATTTCGAGTTTAACTTTAAATATTTGTGAAATAGTGTACCCTTTGGAGACCTATTACCAATGCTAGAGACTTGTTAATAAGTGATTTTAAATTATAATAGTCCTGTACATTAAATTTAGTACACAAACTGTATCCTATGAGAAAGCTTTTTCTTTATTTTTTATCAAGCGGCCTTGGAGACAGTTCACAGTAGCTATTCCAAAATTTCTGTCAGTGTAGTTAAAGAATAATGAATGTTTTCAGATGAAATGGCATGTATAAAACGCATAGTCACATTTAGGGCTTTGGACGTCTCATTTATGTTTCAATTCCCATAAATGGGTCAAAAATCACCTAAATGCAATACTCGTAAATTGTGGGATTATACTAAATATATTGATTCCATCTCTACAAAACAAATTAGTTTTGAACTAAAGGTAACTACTATACTTTTTTGCTGAATAATATATATATTTATTTAGACGAAAATATACCCTCAATCCTCTCGCTGCGTAATTGTTTTATCAAAACCCCTTCGTGATGAGCTTTTTTAGAGAATTTTTATTCCTTTGTCACTGGTTTTTCCAAAAAAAAAATTTTGTCTAATTTAATCAGGGAATTGCTCCGATTAAATAAGGCAAAATTTGCAATAAAAAATTACTGTTGGGAATAATCAAAAAGGGATAATTAGACGGAAAAAATTCATGCCTGAAGAAATCTCGCGTTGCGCAGGGAGAGGGTTAATGCGACAAAGTTATGACGAATTGCGTTTTATTTAGGGTCAATGACCTTAATTCGAAACATAAAGTACATATCTTATAATCCTATTAAACTGTGACATAAATATTTCATGTAATTAGTTAATTTATTAATTTTATAGTACTCCTTCAATTACTTTAATCGAATTTATCCATAAATTCAGATCAAGCTTAATGTGAAATATTTACTACTATAGCCGAACTCGCTTATAACGAGCCCTGATTTAACGAGAACCCGGATTTTACGAGGAAATCAGAAATACTTGTATGATACAATGTTAAGTCTATGGGATCATAATTCGCATTTAACGAGCAGACCCCTGTTATAGCGAGTGATATTTTTGTGATTGTTAAAATTTCTATTGACTTCAACCTCTCCAGCTCAGCTCATCGTTTCTTGGAAAAATTCCTTTAAGATTCCGAAGTCAACCGAAAGTTAGTGATGAGTCATAAATCTTGAAAGCGATGATGATAACGACGAATATGGAGAATTTCAAGCTGAACCGACTCCAACATACTCAACGGCTGTTGACTGCGCAGTAAAACTTTAAACATTTTTCGAAGCCAGGGGTGCAAATGACCATGTTTTATGGACCATGAGTCTTCTCCAAAGGACAACAACACAAGAAAGAGACAATAAGACAGTTCAAAGCAAATTAACCGGCTTCTTTTGTGCTGTACAGAAATAATAAATAAATAAACATGCATAATAAAGTATGTATGCATGGATTTTTATGTTTTTTTACGAACTCGTTTTTTACGAGCACCCGGCTATAGCGAGCAAATATCACGGTTCCTTCGCGCTCGCTATAAGCAAGTTCGACTGTAGTATAAAAAAGAAAGGTTCGATTTCAATACTATAAAGAAGAATGTCCGTTAGTGCTTGTATGGTTGTTTGTGGTAATCTCTAGAACTAGAAAGCGGTTTAACAAAAAGTGGTGTAAAAAATATTGTGATTGTCTCTTCTTCTTTATAGGCAGTATTTTATGTCGATGCAGGAACTAAGTATCTTCTAATAAAGCAGTTTTTGTGATAATGCTGCTTCTAGGAATATAAAATTTACCATGAAGATTATTTTTTAAGATGTAATTGCTTTCTAATGACGAATTCTTAAAAATTTGAAATCTTAAATGATGTGTCAACGTTCAAAGTTACGATTTATTTGGAATTGTTTGATTTTAAATTTGGAATGATTATAATTGTTTAGATCCAAATACTCGCTCAGAAGATTTAAAAATAAAATTGAACTTTCTAAGGCTGCAGAAACTAACAAAAAAGAGTTGATAAATATTTAATATTGTGGTAATTTTGGTGATATAAACTTTAAATTTCACATAATAACTACTTATAAGATTACAATGCTCTCTACACTGTTAAAAATTTGCAGCATTCTGGCAGGTCATTTGACCGTTTTTTTCGAAAACGGTTACACAACCGTAATTTTAACACTATTCTGACCATATTATTGGCCATTTTATGGTCAGAATATAGTTAAATTATGGTTATGAAACCGTTTTTTCAAAAACGGTCGAATGACCTGCCAGAATGCTGCAAAATTTTTAACAGTGTAAGAACGGTTTCTAAAATGTTTTAAGTTTAAAAGGGTGAAAAAAGCGTAAAACATTTTTTTAAACGCTCAAATTTTTCAAATTGGAGATTTGAAATTTAACATGACTGTTACTTTTAACCTTTAAATAATCACACCTAACAGTTTGAGGAAATTCTAAATTTGAAGTTTTGATCAGCAAAATAGTTCCAAAATAGCGCTTGCTGTGATATTGATGACGATAGATACTTAAAATTTGGCTTAGTGATTAGAGGTAAAACGGGATCAGCACAGTGTTGCCAGTGGGCTACTTTTTTTAAATTCAGATTTATTGATACGCCACACTTTATTGAAATAGTAAAATTCGCCGTATTTTATTACATATTAATTAAAGCGAATATAAGGCGAATTTTACCATTTCAGAAAAGTGGTGAAAATCAAAAAATCTGAATTAAAAAAAATAGGTTGCTGGCAACACTGACTAATCCCTGAATCATTTTGAACTCGAGTTAGATTTTTACACCTGTCTTCTCAAGTACTAAACTTTATATATTCACAAATTCAAAAAAGAAAAAAAGAAAATATATCTAGATTTTGAGAAACACGACAAAAATCCAATTTTTTAAGTGTTTTACAATTCTTTAAATATAATTTTGATAGATAATTAAATTTTTAGTAATGAGAAAAAATGAAATATATTCTAAATGTTTCTGGAGTATTGAACTGCATTCGTTAATAACGTATAAAAGCAGTTAGAATATCCGTTGTCTAACATCCTTTTCTGATTGAAACTATTACCAGAATTGCTGGAAAACAGAACCCATGTCTTTCTACAGCATCTGTAAAATGATATATCAAAAGAATAAGAATTCTTACTTTTGCAGATTTATGGCAAGGGTTGAGTACAAATAACAATTTTGCTATTTTTAATAGCAAATTGGTTAGTTTGTTTTAAATTTTTAGATAATATATTTGAAATTCTTCGGACACATGAAAATCACTAAACGTTGTTATAAGGAAGCAGTTAGGATTAATACTTAATCATACGTTAGATAAAATTTTTAAATTACTAAAATAAATCTTAAAACACTTTTTGAAATATTATTAATAAATTGCTACTGCTGACTTTTGGCTCTGATGGCACAGAATGTTGGGGATTGACTTGTATTTCAAATAGCTACGTTTGACATTTTTGTAAATTCTCACAAAACAACAATTAAAAAAATAATAATAAAGTGTGAAATGAGCTCAACAAAGGGGTTTGACGAAATTTAAAGTGGCAAATGGGTTTTAAAAAGAAATTTATTATTTATTAGTAATTGTTATTGTTATAAAATAAAAATTGACACTGCTGTCACTTTCAACAAGAAAAAAGAATCACTCGCACTAAATATTTTCTTACAAAATCGAAATTAGAAAAGTTGAAATGAGCAAAAAATATTCTAAAATCAGGTACACTTCCGAACCACTGAAAAGATTTCAAAAATTTTTCCTGAATAAAATTGACGGACGTCTCTTCTTAAAAGTGGCTTACTCTTAACTCCGTGCAACTGCTTTCAATGTGGTGCAAGGGTGTCAAAAGTTTTTAAGTTATCATTTTAACACTTTCCAACAAATTTGAAAAGTGTTTATGACTTCGGTTTGTCTGTCCGTCTGTAAGCGCTCTAACTCTCGAAAATATACTCGGATCGTTCTGAAATTTTTACAAGTTAGTGACCTCTACCATAGCACGGTCCCTATTTCAAATGAAGTTTGTAGCATGTTTAGTTCATTTACAGGGACAGTCAAAAGTTTTCCGTTACATTACGGCCAATGGGAAAAAAATCGTTTGAAAGGATTTTCAATGGTATTACACTCTTTCAAACATAATAAAATTGATATGCATTAAAGAAGTCCACTAAAATAGACATTTTGTAGAATATGCCGTACAAAGAGTAGTTATTATTCATTTACAGGGCCACACAAAAGATTCCGTTTCATAATGGTATAGGGGTGGAATTGTTTGCGGCGTATTTGAATTATGTCAAACTATTGCATATATATTGAAATTGATATATGTCTCTGAGCTATAGTATAAGTTACTTATTGTATAATACGAGGTGCATTGCATTTACAGGGACACAAAAAAGATTTCAGGTACTATATTGTATCCGAATTACTGTACATTAGCGATGATTGCTGGAAATTCAATTTTAATTATGGTATGGTCTTTTATGTTTCACTGTATTTATGCATACTATATGGTGAATATAAATGCTATAATTCATATACAGGGCTACGCAAAAGATTTCGTAAGGGTTACTGGGTATGAGCGCAGATTACTTAAATGTGGTTTTTAAATAAGTTATATATTTGGTAGCAGAACTGAATTTAATTTTCTAAGAAATGGTTTTAGAATAAAAATAAAATAATATAAACGGTCATGGAAAGAACTGGATACATGGCCGTCTATAAATGATAATTTCTGGATATGTGATTTCAGTAGTTTTAAAGGTGTTTCAGTTTGAATTAAATTTTAGCCAAATAGTGACGTATAATAAAGGTTTTAGGTAAACTACAGGGTAGTACAAAAGTATTCAAGTATGTTTCTATGTGTTAGTATAAATTGCTGACAGAGAAATTTCAATTTGTTATGCGTTTTCTTGCTAAACTAAATTTTCCCATTATATAGTATAGATATCAACCTACAGATCCAATACAGGGCTCTTCAAAAGAATTGGAATACATATTTGGATATGGACGGTAACTGCTGAAATCCGTTTGTCGAATGTTTTATGCGTTTTCTAAAATGTTTACTTAGTTATCTTATTTACTTTATTTCCCTAAATATGTAACGAAGTTCGTTTAAAGCATTCAGTAAGTGTTGTAATCTATGCTTAACGCGTGATATTTCTTTCTTCTTTAAATATGCTGAGGCTTGCAATGTAATATTTGACATGGTGGCTACCTTCGAGATGTAAATGATCGCTACGAGTGGTTCGAAAAAAAATGAAATTTAAATGTGTGGAATAAATCACAAAATTTCTAAAACACGTTCTATATTACGATTGCTTTGGATTTGTTCGTGCTAGGATCATAAAAGTTGCTATGACATTCAATATTAATATTCTCGCTCGGAATAGATTTTATATAGATAGAGATATATATTTTCAGAGATATATATTTTATATACTCAGAATAGATATATATATATTTTCGACATTTATAAATGTGAAAAGAGCTGAAAAAATTCTAAAATAACGATTGCGCTGGAAATAATGAACCGATTTCCGCTCAGCATAAATATGAATGCAGTTTCTGTTTAAATATAAGAAATCTGTTCACTAAGTTCTCCGAAGAGAATACAAGAGTAAAAAAACATCTAAAATTCGGATTTCTCGTATTCGTTTGTTGCTAAAAACACGAAATTTAATACATTTGTTTCTTTTAAGTTGCTAATGTAACGTTCATTAATATATTCGATATTTAAAAGTATAAAATGATTATATAATACTCTATTTCTATGATAGAAAACTATTGAGAATGAAAGTTTTAAATTTCGCATGGGTGTTGAAATGATTTGGATGTGATTCTTCCAAAAGAAAAAAAAAATAAAAATTTGAATTTACAATGCGTAGATTGGGAGAAAGGAAAGCCTTTATTTATCACGCCAGTGTTAAATGGAACTCTTCTAAGCAAAACGAAAGTAACATTAATTGCTATAAATAAATTGAAAACGGTTGCGACCTAAGCAAAGATGTGCTTCATGTTTTCTCCACTCTAATCTGATAGCTAAATATACCATACGGATGTTTTTAACTTTGGAGTATTACTTTGGAGTATTTATGTTTGTATGGAGATTCACTTTACACTAATTTTGTAAAAAAATTAACCATTGTTGTTCGTGGGAAAACGACTCGTAAACTACTAAACCGATTCTTCAAATTCTTCCACTGAACGATGGCTGATAAACGGAATTCCCAAATACATTGTATTTTTTTTTTTTAAGTAGGTCGCTGAAAACGGGTTAGAAAGAAGCATTTTCCTTAATTCAAGTCTCAGGTTCTCGTAATGCAATACAAAAATAGAGTTTATCAAAATATGACTTGATTAGTAATAATTAAAATTTTTGAAGCAATTTTATTTCTCTGAATTAAATATGCACACAAAAAACTCTTGGCTTGATTCAGCAACCGCTCGTACAAAGCTGGGGGTTTTACTACTTGCAATACATTGATAAAAGAAACAAGTTTCCTTTTTAAAAAGTATAATCACGTTTTTAATTCAAATTATTTTAATGACTATCACAGTTATATAACTATAAAAGACAAAGCTGATTTGCTTTTTAACATTTAACTTTTTTTGGTTTGAAACTTTAGTACAAAGCAAAAATCATTAATAAAATACTACTTTATTAACCATTTGGAAAAATGGTTATTGTCCTCGTTAGGGTAGGAAATCAAAAGCATATCTGAAGCTTTTTATTGGTTTAATCCGCAATTTATTCGTTTTCTGATTGGTCTATACAGTAATATGTATTTCCCTTTACTTTCAACAGAGATGGACAACAGATTGTTGCCACTATGACAAAAAAGTAATAAAAACTACAAAAAAAAAATAATAACTCAGAAACAAATTGAGATACAGCTTTCAAACAAAGTGCATTTATAAGTACATTTTTTTCTCTATACGACGATATAAAAAGTAATATTGTGGGATGTTTAGAAGTTTAAGAAATAAATTTCATTTAAAATTGGCCGTCAGAGTTCTTGGAAGTCTGACGATGGAAAAGCCTTTTCAAGAACAGCCAATGAAATGCTTGGATAATACTTAAGTTTCAGGTGGATAATATGTACAAGTCGCAGGCTATTTCGGTCGCTTGCAACTTTTACGTGTATTAACATTATTAATGTTTAATTCATGGCGTACGTAATATATGATCAACTCCGTGCTATTTTTTATGTCTTAAATTTTAGTCTTTGAAAAAATCTTTTTCCAAATGGTCATTGAAATTTGTTAAATTGCATTTTTTTTTATTATTATTACTTAGATTATTTTAAATAGAAATATGATTATTTCCAATGTTTATAGAATATTCGTCTATCGTTTACCTTTTTCCATCAGATCAGCTTTCAACTTTAAATCCTTCTCCGAAATGTTCGAAAACAAACCAAGAAAATTGCATTTCAGGGGGAAAATAATTAGCTCTCCATAACTGCTCTCATTAATCTCAATAAAAGATAATGACCGCATTTTCCCCTGTCGGAACTGACTCGCGTTATCAGAGAAAGTAAAGTTTCTATGACGTTGCATCTTATTTTTTCATTACGGGGTAAAATAAATATATTGTCAAAAAATGCGGATATAATTCTTTTTCTCGATACATGAGGAGTTATTGTAGGTGATTATTTAAGTACATGAAATAAGTTTTTCTGTGGAATTTTTATACAAGATATTTCTTTCATGTCTCTTTTTATAATTTATCTCGTGTATTGCTTTGAAAAAAAAGTAAGTAAAGTTGACCAAAAAAAAAAAAAATATATATATATATATATATATATAAGTATTAAATAGATTACATTGTAATTTTTAAACTAATCCACACACACACAGAAAAAAATAAAGAAAAGAAAAGAAAAGAAAAGAAAAAGAAAATAAACTGGAAATATCCATTCGATTGATCCTTCTTTAAATTTTCTTAAACTAGTATGTTGTGGCCATCACAAAACTTTCTTCTATATAAATCACGTCAATTAAATCATTTAAATAGTACACGAAATTCCATCAATTTAGCACCAATTCACATCAAAATATATCTGAATTTGATGTTGGATGAAAATTCGTGCATTAGTTCTTGAGAGAAAGCTATAGCGGAAATTCTGAAAAATGTAGCATAGCAGCGCCTCTTGTTGAGCGATTTATACCGAAATATAAATAGCACTAATTCATATCAAGGTATACATGAAACTGATGTTTGTTGTAAATCCAAGCATTAATTCTTGAGATAGAACTATTGCGGAATTACAAAAGATGCAGCATAGTAGCGCCACCTGTGGAGCGATTTACACCAAAATTTATAGAACATCAATTCATGTCAAGGACTAACTGAATCTGCAGTTTGATGAAAATTTGTGCATTAGTTCTGGAGATTGATCTATTGAGGATATTTTGAATAACGTTGCATAGCAGTGCCACCTGTTGACAGATTTACATCAAAAACTGAACAGCAACCATTTATATCTGGGACTCACTGAATATAATTTTTTATTAAATACCGTGCATTAGTTCTTGAGATAGAACACCCACAAAATTTGTGTCACATACAGACAGACTCACAGAATCACAGACGGACATTTTGTAAAAACATGTTTTTCAGAATCTCTGATCCCTAAAACGTGTAAATCCGCCGAAAAACCAAAATTCGAAAAATTTCCTGAATCCAATAATTTCTTCTTGTAATGATAGAAGAAAGTAAAAAGAAGAAAAAAAAAAGAGAATTATAATATTAATCATCAAAAGTTTCACCATAGCAGTATAACGTCAAACAAATCTCTCAAAGAAATTATAACTTTAATTTACTAAATTCTTTTGCGAACCAATTTTAATGTGTTTCCATTAATTCTCGTCCAAAAGATGCAGTTTCTTGTTTTATGGAATTTAAACAATATACAAAATTTTATTAAACACATTGGTGTATTTTATATTCTACAGAATAAACATTCTCAGAGACGTTATCAAGAGAAATGAGTTAAAAGTTACATATAAGAATCTTTTTTTTTACATTATTCATAATTTAAATCTCAGCATAATAGATATCAGGTCGATAATGAATATAATATTATCACTTACAGTATCATATTCATATTTTTAATATGAGAATAGATCTTTACATAAGATAGGAAGCAAAGTTCAGAAAAGAAGGGGAAAATGTTATTTATGTTTCAATGAACGTTTCATAGCTGTATATCAAACAAATATAACTATAATTTGTTATGTTGAATTACAAACTAATGTTAATTTACTTTTATTAATTCTATGCAAATAATATAGATTTATGAAATTTAATCAGTATCCAGATTTTTAATATAATGCCCCTGAATTTTAATCATTCTGAAACCACTTTCCGCTCAATTATCAACATAAATAAATAAAAGTTACTTAACAATTAAAACATGTTATTATTATATTTCAGTTTGTCTTGACTCCTAAACCTCTTCAAGTGTTATGTGTTTAACTTCTACTATCTTTACAAGAAGAAAGTATTGGATTCATGAAAATGTTCGAATTCCGGTTTTCGACGGATTTACACGTTTTAGAAGTCAGATATACCAAAAAACTTGTTTTTGCAAAATGTCTGTGTAAGAGTTTGTTATTCTGTCTGTCTATCAATCTGTATGTGACACAAATTTTGTGGGCGCTCTATCACAAGAACAAATGCACTGAATTTAATGAAAATATATATTTAGGCAGTCCTTGATATGAGTTGGTGTTAATTAATTTTTGGTGTAAATTGCCCAACAGGTGGCGCTCATATTCGAAATAGCTCTATCTGAAGGACTAATGCACGGATTTTCATAAAACATCACATTCAGTTAGCCCATGAAATTAATTGGTGCTGTTTATGTTTTGGTGTAAATAGCGCAATAGATGGTGCTGCTATGCTGCATTTTGCACAATTTTCTCAATAGCTCTATCAGAAGAACTAATGCAGGAATTTTCCTCAAACTGCAGATTCGAGTATCTCTTGATTAATATTGATGCTGATTATGTTTTGGTGTAAATCGCTCAACAGATGGTGCTGCTACACTGTAAAAAAAAATTTGTAAAGTTGCTAAAGTTTTTCTAAGAAACTGGGATTCCAGGAACTTTTTATGTAACGGCAACAACAAAAATTCCTGTAACAGACGCTGTTACAGGATTTTTTCTTGTTGCCGTTACATAAAAAGTTCCTGGAATCCCAGTTTCCTAGAAAAACTTTAGTAACTTCACAGATTTTTTTTTTTTATAGTGTATGCTGCATTTGTCATGATTAACGCAATAGCTCTATCACAAGAAATAATGCATGAATTTTCACCTAACTTCAGATTCATTTAAACGTTGACACAAGTTGATGCTGGTGAAAACCACCCTATATGTGGCGCTTCCATGCTGCATTTTGCTGGATTTACACGATTTCAGCGATAGTCATATCTCAAGAAGTAATGCACGGAATTTCATCTTTTTAGAATCCTCATGATGAGCATAGATTTTCATTTAATTTCGGCACTGTGACAGCGAATTTTGAAGTACTAACCTGTATGAGATAGAAAGAAGTTTTGGGATTGGTACATCCGACTATTTTATTTAATATTTGATTAGTTCTTTGTATAAAGTATGAAGGAAAGTTCATAAAAGGAGAGAAAAGACTATGATAGTTATTAATCACGTCAAACGCCAAACTCTTTGCACTATCATTTTACATAAATCTCTATCACATGTACGTATGATTTAACATGAATTTCTTGAATTTGTGCTTCTGTGGTGTTAAATTCTAGACGAACTCAATTCCAGCAAAAAATATTATTTTTTAACATTTTGAAAGTAAGTTTTGTGCACATTGTTTTTTATACTTTACAAATATCATACAAATCTATCGGCATGTCATCTATGGTAATGTTTTTACCTATTGAAAAAAAAAGAAAGAAAATAGTCTACAATAAAACGTGTTTGTTTTTCTTTAATCTGACAGACACTTTTTATGAAAATTAAAATAATGTTTGTATAATTCAATATTTATCAATATAAATAATGTTTAAAAAAAACATTAAACATGTGAAGGAAAACGGTACTGTTAAAAAAAAAAAAGGTGTAGGAGCTGTTAGCGGACATCAATGTATAATAAATGTACGTAGAGTAAAATACACGCATAGTACATAGAGTATTGAAACAATTTTTTAAAATTTGTTCGAAGAGGAGATAGCCAAAAAAAAATATGTATATGATACCTAGACTAAGCAGTGATGAAAATATGTAAATGGCTTAAAATTGAATATTTAATAAATAAAATCCAGATTAATCTATACACAACAAAATACAAGCATATGATATTAATATATACACAACAGAATGCAGCTCATATTCAAACTATTAGAATAATTGAGAAAAAAAATTAATAAGAAAAAATTATTTTTTATACTAAGTCATTGCAATTAAATTTATTGTATATTGAATCTGCAATGTGTAGATAAGATTTTGACATTTCCCAAATATAAAATACAGTACAATAAATTAGGTATACAGCTTTCTGAAACGCATCAGAATATTAGAATAAACTTTAGATTGGTTCAAAGTATTAGATTATTTTCTTTTACTCAATAATATTACCTTATGAATATGGAGTAAATGGTAGTTAATATTTTGTAGCATGCCCTTTAGTTTTGATAACAGCGTACTATGTATCTTGCATATTATATACAAGGTGTTTACAAACATTTCTATCAATATTAGCCCAAACAGACCTTAAACGTGCCACTAAGTTGTACTTGAAGGAGGATTTTCTTGAAGTTTGATCTTCATTATACACCAAAAATTTTCGATGGGATTAAGGTCTGGTGAGTTTAGTGGCCAAAGAAGTACCTTAATGTTGCATTGGCTGGACCAATTCTTAGTTGACACTGAGGTATGCGGTTACGCTAAATCTTGTTAAAAGATGAAATCATCTTCAAATAAATCTTCTGATGATAAAATCATGTAATATTCCAAAATTTCTTGATATATCTGAGAGTTAACCTTTTCGTAGGCGATGTATAACTTTCCAGGTCCTTCTGCACTCATGCTACCCCAAACCATGACACTAGCAGCAAATTTTACGGAACGTTAAAGGCATTCTTTATCAAATGCTTTTTGCTTCATTCTCCAAACTCGAATACCTTGATTACCATATGAAACACAAAACATACTTTCATCATTAAATAATATATTTTTCAATCTTCTTCGCTCCATAAAAGTCTTGATTTACACCAATTCAATCTTATACGCTTTTGTTTTGCAGTCATGGGAGGTTTTGTTTTTGGTACAAGAGATTGAAATTTAAATGTATAGGTACGTCTTAATGTTGTCGATGCAAAAACTTCAACTCCTTCTTTTTTTCCAATTTCGGTGCAAGAATCGCACACTTTTAAAACGGTTTTTCTTAACTATACGCATCAGTTTCCGGTCATCTCTAGTTGTTGCTTTTGGTTTTCGACCGCCATTTAGGCGATTATTTTGAAATCTTTCATTTTTTGAATATTGTGTTATTAATTTACTAACACTTGATTGCAAACAATGTAAATAATTCGCTATGTAACATTGATTTTTACCGTGCCGATACAAATCAACCATACGAGGTTTGATAGATTCAGGAATATCACTCACACGACCCATTTTAAGACAAAAAAAGCAAACAAACTGCAAAAAGAATAATGATTTTAAATAAAATCATCTGAAGTTATTCAATGATGCCGCCAGTTATGAATTGGTTATAATTAAAGGAGAATTAACGTGAAATATTCAAATAGTTTGAACCACTTGAATAAATATTCTAACAGTTCGACTTTTGAAATATTTTTTTTTCAATTAATCGTTTAAAAAAGGATAATACTTTTAAGATAATAAACATGATTAATCAACAATAACTTCACAATAAAAAATATCGTATGCATATTTGCATTAAAGGGTATTAAATTACCAAACGACATTTTAAATTCGCAAAAAAAAGTAATTTTTTTTAATATTTTGAATATGAACTGTATAGCTGTAGCGGGCATATATTGAAAGATTATTATGATAGCTGACGAAACTAACATGCATATTCCCCCATCCGCCGTGATTAGCTGCTGTCGTAGTTTTTCCCGGCGGTGTTCTTCATGAGACGTGGTAGGATGAGGGGTGAAAAAAGTACGCGTACGTTCAACGCCCGGATTTCTGCTACTATTACTAAATTTGTAAATACGTTCATTTTGTAAATAGATATGTTTCGTGTAGTACAGAAATATATATTAAACATTCTTTTCTATGTAAATCTCAGAGTGGCGCTTAATCTTGAAATCGTATGTCAATTATTTAAATTGGGAAGCCTACTTTTAGAAAATGGCGGCCATAATGTGGCTTCACAACGTTGTGGCTCGAATAAAAACGAATGGATTTTAGGAGAAAGTGATTGCTGGTGATTTATCGAAGAAAAATCGTGTTTTTAAAAAAGTGTTTTAACATCTGTCTTTCAGACGACGTTTCTAATAGCAGAGAAGGCATCTCTAAATTAGAAAGAATTAGAAATTAGCTGTTTGTTCTTCGCAGTTTTGAAGTGCAATATGTTATAAGAAAGATGTCTTGTTCTACACAAGTATTAGTACAGAAATAAAGGTATTTTAATGCTCTGTTACCGAGACGTTGAATCTTGGAACTGGAAAACAATGTATTATGTCCTAAAAGTCTTCATAAAATATCGATGCTTGAGGCGGTTCATCAGGAGATAAGTAGTTCTCCTTATGTAGCGCTCACATAGTGCTCACCAACTTCTTATGTCGTGTTCAGTTTGAAAGCTCTTGAAGTTCCATTATAAACTTAACATACATCTGCCCTAAAACTCTTCAACAATGTTACCGACAAACCAGTTACTCCATTTAAAAAACGTGGTGGGCCAAAGAAAAATGTTCCTGGCACTTGCAGGGTCGTTTAAGGAACCAGAAGGGGACGATCTAGCGGGTATATATTTAAAGATTATTACGATAGTTGGCAGTCCTAACCTGCATATTCCCCCATCTAGTGTGATTAGCTACTGTCACAGTTTTCCCCGCGGAGCTCTTCGTGAGATACTGTAGGATTAAGTGGTGAAAAATGAACGACTGTTATTTTTCCTCACTCGGATTTCGTCTACTATTACTAAATTTGTAAATATTTTCATTTTGTAAATAGATATGTTTCGAGTAGTACAGAAGTATTCATTAAGCATTCTTTTCTATGTAAATCTCAGAGTGGTCATTAATCATGAAGTTATGTGTCAATTATTTAAATTGTGGATCCTACTTTTAGAAAGTTGCGGCCATACAACTATATTTAAATAAAAGTATTTAATGTAATGTAATCACAGAAGCCTGCTACTAATTAAAGAGGTAATGGAAGCCTGCTACGAATTAATTTTAAAATTTGTGGTATTTTCCACTAAATAAGTCTATCAGAATACATATTTTTTTAAGAAACTTTCGAGAAGTGATAGGTTAAGATATTTCATTGTTAATAAAAATGAATCATAAATTAAAATTTACCACTTTGGCTGCCACCCCATTTTTGAAAATCCGTCTCCCGGTGCAAACTACTTTTTCGCTTCCTACATAATTCTTAAAAATAAAAACCATGACGCATTACTATGAGGCATGTATATATGTGTTCTAATAAATTTTTTATTTGGTTCGACGACCGTTCGGATCTTGCATACGACATATCTTTTTCTATCGTAAGGTAACTCTGAAAGTGTGTCGTGCCACTTAAAAAAAAAAAAAAAAAAAAAAAAAATCTTATTGCACAAAAGTATAGGCGTTACTGAGTGCCACCAAAAAATAGAAAAATCTTAGGCAGGTGCCGATTCTGGGGAATTTCCATGGAAATGTAACGACGAGCTCCGTAGGTTATTCGAACCCGGTGCACAGGGACATAACTTTAACTTCGAACATGCTTGGTACCGGCAGCCAAGGTTCTAACCATTACTCCATGCCAATACTAGCAGTCTCACTTAACATATAATGCCGATTGAAGCGGAGAATAAACGTTGAGATTCAGCTTTTCCTTCTCGAACACGTGACTGGCTACTGTGACATCAATCCCGAAAACACACGTCAGCGTGATTGACTCTTTAGTATTGACACTACATCACGCGATGGCATGACATCGGCAGCCAAAGTGCAAAAATCACACGGAAGTAGGCTATCTGCATCACAGTAAACGTTGTATTAGTAATATATTTTATATAAAATCGTTGAAATATATGACATTTTAATTAATATTTTGTAAGTAACGAATAAGAAGTATATATACTTTGGTAAATTGCATAATTAGCATGGTACAATCTGAATACGATTTGAAAATGCGATAGATTTCAATATTTGTCCATAAGACTTTACAAATAAAAGCTGAATTTCAGAACTCAGTAAATATCTAATTACTCCTCCTTTATTCTTTCCCCTTTATCAGACAATAAATGATTAAATATTATGGATTACTTGAAGGAAAATAGTTCTAAATGAGAACATTTTTAAAGCGTTGTTTTTGTTTATATAAGAGCAAAATTTTTTAATCAGTTTTATGAGGGAAAGAGAATTCCTTAACGGATATTTATTGACTTTTGTACAGAACATGAAAATAGATTTTTAAATATATTCGTTTTTTCATTTTTTCAAATATTACTTGAAAATTTACCTGATATTTTAAAAGAAAATCAATTAAAAATGACAGTTTATAATATATAATTTTTCTTTATGTGAGGTTTATTAAATTTTATTGAATAAACTGTCAGAGTTTCATAAATCATGATTTTCGTCAGATGTTTTCAGAAAATATGTACAGAAGAGTAAAGTAAAATATGATAAATTATTTCTCCTTGAGCCGTACTTTAAAACTGAATTTAATGAACTTTTTTGTAAATTATCTCCATTCAAACTTGTAAATGAATATCATTTTAAATAAATGATTTCTTTACCAAATTGTTACTAATAAACGCTTTTATAGAAAAGCTCAACCATCTAGCTTTACCCTGCCACAAGTTAAACAGAAGGAAAATTATGTTAATTATACAGGAAATAAAAGTGCTAAAATGTATATTAAATACTATAAGGGAAACGTACTCGTTAGTTAAAATAAAACTATTTTCGATTGCGATTAATCCGAATTAATTTCACTTTTAATATGCTTTTCGAGCTGTTACAATACTTTATTAAAAATTTGTTTATATTGTAAATATGTTTAATAAAAAACACGAGAAACTATGTCATTTGTAATTCTTAAATCATATAATTTGTTTTCGTCCGTTTTATAATGATTTCGTTTAGATTTTAACATCTTACATTTCTTTCAAAGAATAAAACTAAGTTATTGAAATTTAATTAACTGAATCGTTGTACATTAGATTTTAGTTTTTGATGTTTACTTACATTGGAAAAACAATACACTTTTTGTAATGGATTTTATATGAGCACCTTGCGTTATTGATATTAATAGTAGAGTTACAGGTTCCGACGAATTACGTAAGACAAGGCTATAAATTTCAATCCACTAGGTATTAGTTCGGAAATAGGTAAATCCTTATTGAGCATATATCTAGTACAATATGGAATTTGTATATAAAGAGTATTGGATTACAGAAAGCATTTCATTGTTCTTTATCTCGTTTTTCTTTTTGTTACATTTAATGTGTGCTACTTTCAATTATTATAAAAATGTATTATCATAAGATTTAATGCATATTTGTTTTATTTTTTGTTCGATTGAACATGCATGTAAGAATGTATTTGGACATGTAATTGGAGTTGGTTTATTAAAATAAAAAAGTATACTCATGTATCTTTTTAATTCATAATTTTTCTAACTTGCCACTAGAATCCGTCACGTAAGAAAGTCGACATGGCACTATTTTAAATAAAAACAACATGTTTATTTAATGCTAATAAGTAATGACGACTGCAGTGGAGTGAGAAGATATCTAAATACGTGAGATATTCAGACTTAACACATTATGAAAGAAACTAATTACAAATTTACTAAACATTAAAGGCAAATTATGACGGAAAACAAGGCTGGTCACAAGTGTATTTAAAGGTCAACCGTTATTTCAAAAAACACTTTTGCTGAAAATACTACAATCAATTGATCTTCACAATATATTAAAAGACTATAACTAAATCGAATAATGTCTAATCAAAATTCCACTTTATTCAAATAGTACTTTACAAAAGAGACGCTGCAACGCAACAGCGAACCACGTGAAGAAAGTTAGGTTCATCATAGTAAGTCAGGAAAAATAACATAACGTAATTCAGAGGCATTTTGACATCAAATTATGTGCCTAATAAATACTTGTACATGTAAGATCAAGAATCTATGACTGGTCACATTTTTGTAAGACTGAAAAGCAAATTTATATTTTACATACAGAAGCAACTAATGTAAAAGAGATTTGATTATTCACATTTCTCCAAAAGTATAAAAAATAAAAACTTTACAGTAGACATGATGCAAGTTAGATTTGTGAAAGTCGCCTATACTCCATGGTCGAAAGACTTTAGGAAACTCGGAATGGCAACAGCCAGAGGAAGGAGAGAGACGAGGTAATTTTCTTGAATGGTTGTGTTCGAACTCTCTCTTTTGAAATATGTAATCCGAATATTATTATTATGTTATATTATGTGTGCGTGTGTTGTAACTGTGTAGTCTAATGTAAATATTAAACTAAGTTAATCATATCGCTGCTTAGACCTGTCTGCTTTGATTATATCTTGTGTTCTTTCTTCATCAATATCGTGGAATACCGAACCGGGCCATCATAATGTCGCAGGCGACTAGGATGGTGATCCTACTTCTACTGGTGATCCTACAGCTTTTAAAAATCAACAGCGGTGTTACTGCAGCATAAAATGTTATCGTATAATAAATATTGTGGTTAAAGAAAGAAAGATGTGCCTCTAATCTAAGTGAATAATATTGTGTCGATAGTATTTGATTGACAGCAACGAGAGTTTGATGGCTGGCCTAGCTATCATACAGGTATTTTTTTTTTCTTTCCTATCGAGAGCATATTTTAAATATATGTTAGTAAAATATAGTTATTTAACGTGTATATGTTTTATATTATGTTTCGAAACAACGGGTTACTATTTATTCAATTAATGGAATAAACATGGTATTTTATCAGTAATTAAGTTTGAAAAGTATACTTAAGAATTATATTTTTATGGTATATTTCATAAAATGAATGCAGAAGTATGTATCATGATTGTTAAATTGATCGAAGGTTCAGATAGAATGGTGTTTAAAAATAGCTATGTTTAGCATGAAAGTTTAAATTCTGTTATTTAAATAAATATTCTCTAGTTATTGTGTTTAAAAAAAAAAAGAAAAGAAAAAGAAACATAATAATGAGTTAAAATTGTCATTTTAAAAGTTCATAACACGTCTGTCTATGAAGCTATTTATTCTCTAAGAATAAACTTTGCACAAGAATAACTAAAAGTGTTACCTAAGTAAATTATCGTTTGGAGAAAAAAAAAAGAAACAGATTTATTTCAAATGTTTTTTATTTATTCTTTTATCTTTGGGATTAAGATAAAAAGGTGCTATTTCAAAGTATGTAGAGGAAGTGTTTTTATTTATTATTTTTTTGTTGCGTATTATTCTGGAATCCTTTGAAACTTCTGATCGAAATATGAAATAAAAGTTGTGTAATATTTGTTCAGTGAAACTGAGATGTATAAATTTGATTATTACGGATTGGGTTGTTTATTTATTTATTTTTAATTGTGGCAGAATATTAAGCATTTGTTTGTTTTGTTTTTGTTGTTGCTTATTTTCGATTGACTAATTGAAAAGAAATATAGAGATTTAATTTGAGTTTTAAATCAAAATAAAAGAAAGATTTTCATATCTTGGATAGAATTTAATTTAATTAAAAGGTGTTAATTTAATATTGAGATTTATAAATATTTGGTTCGTTTTGAAATATAATTTAGTAAGAGATTGAAGTGTTAAAAAGAAAATTGTTAATGTATTATGTATTTTTGAAGGATGTATTTAAAAATTAATACGCAAGGCATTGACAAATTCTTATTTTGTGAGAACGCAAATATTTTATTTTTTTTTAACTTGACATATTGGTAAAAGTATATTTTAATTATTGCAAAAATTGTTTTCTATATATATATATTTTTGTTATTATTGCGCAAATGTGTTTTAATTTAGTCAGTAATACTAATATAAGTATTTAAATAAAATAAATTTCATTCAATTTGAGGGGTTATTTACAAAAGAATGTTCAGATTTAAATTAAATTTGGTTAAAGGCGTTCTTAGGGAAAGTTCCAGTTAGGGTAGAAACACTGTTTGAATATTGCTGATTGCTTCGATTTTTTTTTCTCAAATATGGCGTTTTTAAGCAAAGGTAGTAGAAAAGAAGATTTACAAAAAGTAGCGATTGAACTTGGAGTTCAGGATGTCGAAAATTTAAAAATTATAGATCTAAAAAAAGCTATACTAGAAGTCGAAGACTACGAAGAAGAATTTGTTAAGGGATTTTTGAGTTCTGTAATTGAAGAAAGGAAAAAGAAAGAAGAAATGGAGAGGGAAGAAAGAATACGTCAAGAAGCGAGACGTCAGGAAGAAAGGGAAGAAAAAATACGACAAGAAGAGAGGGAGGAGCGAATTGCCAGGGAAGCAAAAGAACATGAATTGGAAATGAAAAAACTGGAACAATTGCAGAAATTTCCGGAACAAAGAAATGAATCGAAAATTGAGATAGCGCCAAAAATTCAATTAGCACAGATTGTCCCGAAGTTTGATGAAAAACGTGATGAGATGGGATTATTTTTGATAAATTTTGAAAGAAGAGCGGAAATGGCACAAGTACCGAAGAAAGACTGGGTAGCTTACCTATTGGCAGTTTTACCGGTGGAAATTGCAAATATGCTAGCTAGAGAACCCCCGGAAGATGCAATTAATTACGATTTTGTAAAAACTCTTATCTTAAAGCGATACAAGTTAAACAGTGAAAAATTAAAACAATGTTTTTACAAACATCACAAAACACATGAAAAATCATGGAGAAATTATACACAAGAGCTTTTGAGTTATTTTACCGAATGGATCACAGAATTAAATATTAACACTTTCCAGCAATTAAAAGACTTAATAGTAACCGAACAATTAAAATTCCGTGTGCCTGTAGAAATAAGAGAACATTTCTTAGAAAATTGGCTCACATTTACCACGCCGTTAGAATTGGCAGAAAAACTTGATGATTACGAGGGCATTACCGACAGTTTTAAAAGAAAAGAATTTCCAAAGAAAAATTTATCTAACTCTCGAAATCAAAGTTGGAATAATTACAGTTCGGAATCAAAAAAAGATACGAGAGATGGTAAACAGAAATTTGAACCCAAGACTGAAGCATCTTTCGGAGTGCAACGAGAAAAGAGAGAATTTCGCACAAAATATACTTGTTTCGCATGTGGTAAGGAAGGGCATGTGAAGAAATATTGTTCCAAATTGAATACAGCAAAACAAGATGGAGGAAAAACTTCCAAAAGCGATCTTGAGAAAAAGGGTCTAAATGCAATTTGTTTGAATGTGAATATTCCGGTGGAAGAAACAGATGGGAGACTCCTTAAGGTAGATCTAGGAATCGGTAACCAGAAGTTTCAGGGAATCATCGATAGTGGTGCGGAGATTACAGTGCTGCGGAAGTCGGTGGTGCCGGAAGAGTATTTACAGTCATGTGGAAAAGTATTCTTGAGACCCGCAATAGGGAGTCCTGTAGAAGCAAAGCTTGTTTCCATTCCGCTCACTCTTCGGACAGAAGATGAGGTTATTCCGTATGTACGAGTACAGGTTGCGGTAGTGGAAGGATTACACGAAGAAGCTTTGATCACTCCCAAGGTTTTCGCTCTGTTAAAAGAACAGCAGAAGTTGTATTTAGGGGATGAGGTAGATATCACCCCGGTTGAAGAAAATAAAGGAAAATCTGTATTCAATGTGGAGGAAAGGTGTCCAGAAGGAAACCTGGAAAGAAATCTAAATAATGAAGATGAAGACAAAGAAGCTTCAGATTTGGAACTGATTCCTACTCGGGTCGAGGCAACTGTTTTGCCCGAAAATGTTGGTAACGAGGACCAAAGGGAAAGTTGTTCCGTTTCACAAGCGCAATTGTTGAAAAAGGAGCAATTGGCTTGTTCTACATTAGAAAAATGCTTTGAAGATGCAAAATGGCAGAAAAATAATTATTGGGTAGAATCCGATTTGTTGTATCATAGAGGCAAAGTTGGAGGACAAAATTATGTTCAACTTGTTGTACCTGCCTGTAGAAGAGAAGAAATTTTGAAATTAGCACATGAAACACCAACTGGTGGGCATTTAGCTTCTAAGAAAACAAGAGATAGAATTGCTATGTCGTTTTGGTGGGAAGGAATGCCAAAAGAAGTAAAACAGCTATGCGCAGCTTGCCATGATTGTCAAATGCGCAGAAAAACAAAAGTAACAGACAGAACACCTATTGAAGCGGTCGGAAGACCAGAACTCCCATTTCAAGTTGTAAATGCAGATATTTTAGGACCAATTGAGCCAAAGTCTTCTCGAGGTCATCGGTATGTTCTGGCTATTATGGATCAACATAGTCGTTGGCCTGAAGCAGTCCCTATTAAATCGTTGACAGCAAAAGCAGCTTGCGAAGCGTTTATTGAAGTTTTTGTTAGAACTGGAATTCCTAGAATGATTGCCATGGACAATGGAGGAAATTTTCCTTCAAAACTGACAAAAGAACGTTTAAAACGATTGGGGTGTGTCCCTAAGTTTTCTACTCCAGGTTACCCACAATCAAATGGATTGGTTGAACGATGGGTGGGAACAATGAAATCAATGCTACATCATGCCATAAACTCTCATGGTAGAGGTTGGGACAAACAACTACCATTCCTGTTATGGGCATACCGAGAAGTCCCCAATGCCACTACTGGTGTTGCACCATTCTTGTTGGTGTATGGTCGTCCACCTGTAGGACCATTAGCTATATTGAAATCAAGTTGGGAAGATGAAGTGGTACTTCCCCAAGGAATTGGAGAGTCTGTAGCAGATTATATGCAGAAACTCCGGGAACGTTTAAAAGACGCGGCAGAATATTCAAAGACCGTGGCGGAAACCCAACAGCAGCGATACGTTCATCATCACAATTTAAGGTCGAAAGATACAACATTCTCTGTCGGAGATGAAGTAGTAGTACTAATCCCTGATTCCACTAATAAACTGTGTTCAAAATGGAAGAGACCAGGAGAGATAGTTCAACAGAAATCGGTGCATTCCTATGCAGTCAAACTACCTGACGGAAGTATTCGACATCTACATCAGAACAAATTACGAAAATATATTCAACCGATTAGAGCTATTGGTGTTATTTACGAAGTGGATGAAGAGTTTGGAGAAGTACAACATGCTCCGATAGAACAATACAGTGTCGTTGACGAAGAACTGCAGAAAAATATTAATTCAGGCAATTTATCACCAGAACAACAAAAGGAACTAATAGCACTTAACCAAGAATATAGAGTGGTTTTTGATGGAGAACTGAAGAGAGCCAAAGTTGGTTCACATAGCATAAATTTAAAACCTGGTGTTGTAAGAAAACAACCACATCTCTATAAAGTACCAGAAACTTTGAAAGCTAATGTAGAAAACCAAATACAGGAATTACTAAGGAAAGATCTTATAGAACCTTCTTCTGCGGAAATAGTGTATCCACTGGTGTGCGTAGCTAAAAAGGACGGAAAAATCAGACTGTGTGTAGATTATAGAGAGTTAAACGCCGCCACCAAGATCTCCCCTTTTCCTATGCAGAATTCCGACAACCTAAAATTTAAAGCTGGTTTGGCGAAATATTTGACCTCGCTAGATATTTTAAAGGGATATTGGGAAATCCCACTCGAAGAGAGTAGTCGAGAATTGACCAGTTTTGTGTCACCAAAAGGCCAGTACCAATGGAAAGTAATGCCTTTCGGATTGTCTGGAGCTCCGGCTACTTTTCAAAGAACAATGAATCAGACCTTGAGACCGCATAGTGATTATGCAGAAAGTTTTCTTGATGATATTTTAATTTTCTCTTCTAACTGGGAAGAACATTTGCAACATATAAGAAAAATTTTGGAAACTTTAAAATCTCTGAATTTTTCAGCTAACTTGACAAAATGCTCCTTTGCAGCATCTGAAGTCAGATATTTAGGACATATCGTGGGTTCAGGCAAACATGGACCTATTCCCGAGAAGCTAGAAGTAATAAAACATCTCAAAGCTCCCAAAACGAAGAAAGGACTGAGATCCATATTAGGTCTATTTAACTATTACAGAGAATATGTCCCGCATTATGCTAACCTTGCAAAGCCTTTGACAGATCTGACCAGAAAAACTGTTCCAAATGATATTCCATGGTCGGAAGATGCTGAAAATTCGTTCAATAAGTTAAAGGAAAGCTTATGTGAAGTTACAAACCTTTATACCCCAGACATGTCCAAACCGTTCGAAATAAACACCGATGCTTCCATATAGGGTATTGGTGCCTGTTTAATGCAAAGGGACAAAGACAGCATGTTAAAGCCCATAACCTTTGCCAGTCAAAAGCTTACTCCAACTCAATCAAAGTGGAGCACAATTGAAAGAGAAGCATATGCTGTAATCTGGGCACTTGGGAGATTCGAAATGTGGACTTATGGAACCACCATAATATTGCATACGGATCATAATCCTCTAAAATACTTAACAGAGGGAACTCCTAAGAACGCTCGATTACAGAGATGGTCGTTGGCACTATCTCGCTATCAGGTTTCTATTGCTCATAAACCAGGAAGTTCTAATGTAGTGGCAGGTGCTTTATCTCGCATTTATGAGTAGGAAAAAAAATCTGTATATATATATTTTGTATTATTTCATTATTATATATTGTATAATGTGTATTTGTAATATGTGTATTTTTAGTATATAGTGTATAAGAATTTATATATCTTAAGTAGTTTAAGTAAATGCTCTCGATGGGACAGGTGAAGGACTTTTTAAATAGAACTTTTTAATTAGGACTTTTGATAGGACTTTTTAAGTAAGACTTGTGTTAAGACTTTAAAGAGTAGTTTCACAGTGTGGGACACCGTCCAACATGTAGAAACTGGAGGGAAGGTGTGAAAGTCGCCTATACTCCGTGGTCGAAAGACTTTAGGAAACTCGGAATGGCAACAACCAGAGGAAGGAGAGAGACGAGGTATTTTTCTTGAATGGTTGTGTTCGAACTCTCTCTTTTGAAATATGTAATCCGAATATTATTAGTATGTTATATTATGTGTGCGTGTGTTGTAACTGTGTAGTCTAATGTAAATATTAAACTAAGTTAATCATATCGCTGCTTAGACCTGTCTGCTTTGATTATATCTTGTGTTCTTTCTTCATCAATATCGTGGAATACCGAACCGGGCCATCATAAGATTATTTTTGGGGGAGAATTGTTTTATTTTTTTTTAAGATTGCATTAATATTACTATATTTTTTCACTTAAAATTCATTCAATATTAATTATATATATGTGTGTGTGATTTCGATATTTTTTTTTTACATTTATTAATTTGTGAAAAATGTTCTTCAGATAAAAGAGTACGCATATTTTCTAATGTAGCGGATTGAAAAATTTAGAGTTCTGTGATTTAGGCTAATGCAGTAATGCGCATAGTGACCGTAAATTTATCAAAAGATGATTATTAATACATGAATGTTTAGTTTACATTTGTTTATATATGCATTAACGTGTATGCTCCATGCTCCAAGGTGTTATATACTAATAATGACTAATAATAGACCCCCTCGGTTATTATTCGGACGCGATAGAGAGTCTTTGCTATTTTAAATTATTAAAAAATAAAACAAATGTTTGTAAATTCTATCTTTATAGATTTAGCGGACCCTTTCAGTGAATTGTGTACATCATATTTACCTTATAAATGCGAACCAATATTTACTATATATTCTTTATTATTATAAAATACATATCTAAATCCATGGATGTATGAATAATACGTGGGTGTAGGAAAAGTAGTTGGTTTGCTTGCGTGAACAAGCGGTCGCGTGAAGGACAACCTCATCTTTATGCAATATAGAATTTTACTACTCTATTAAAGAATTTTGGTTATAAAATTAATGAAATGATAGTTAAACTTCTGATCTAAATTATAAAATTAGCAGGTTTTGATAGAATAATAATTATTTTGTTGAAATGATATCTTTAAATGTTTAGGATAAATAATTATACAAAACCAATATAAGATTTCCAGCACTGGCCAACTGACGTCTTTTGATAGAAGCATATTTTTCATCCACGATTCTTTTCGTACATCCTATTATTATCATATTTAACGCATCGCCTGATAAGTTCCCTGTCTGACACACATATGGTGACACAAATACAGCATTAATATTCTGTTTAGTAAGTACTAACCTTAAAAAGGTATCTCTAAACATTTTAAGACGATCTGACGGTTGCTTCAAAAGTTACAGTGGTTTTAGTGAAACAACTTTTTATATTTTCAAAATAATTTCGTGTTTTCATGAAACATTGCTATTTGATGGGCAAAAACACCATGGAATCAAAAGCTTGGTTTGATAAATGTTATCCGGACTCTGTACCAGGAAAATCGAAAATTACTGACTGGTTTGCTGAATTTAAACATGGTCGTAAGAACATCGATGATGTGTAACGCTCTGGTTGCCCTAAAGAGGTGGTTATATCGGAAAACATAAAAAAAAAACACAAAATCGTTTTAGAAAACCGTAAAGTGAAGTTGCAGGAGATAGCTGACACTCTAAACATATCAAAATAACGTGTATACTTTGCGTGAACATTTGTCTATGAGAAAACTGTTTTCGAAGTGGATGCCGCGTTCCCCCTGCAACTTGTCACAGGTCTTTGGCTAGCAAAATTGCACGAAATACACTTCTAATTGCTTCCGCATCCACCCTATTCTTCTGATTTGGCTCCCAGCGACATTTACATGTTCGCAGACTTGAAAAAAATGCTCACCGGCAAGTGATTTGGCTTGAATGAGGAAGTCATCGCCGAAACAAACGCCTATTTTGAGGCTAAAGATAATTCGTCATTCAATAAAGGTATTGGAATGTTGGAGAGGCACTGGAATTATTGTATCGCTCTTAAATGAGACTATATTGATGAATAAAATCGAATTAGATAAAAAACGTTGTGTTTCCTTCATTATACCGGGAACTTTTCAGCCGATGTGTTAATTCTTTTATCATTTTTTCAATAGATTTTTCCTTAGTACTGCCAACAGTTTCTTAAAATAAAAGGAATTTTATCTTTCGTGACAAATTTAATAAGTCTCTGAAAACAAATAACTGGTGTATCCGAATAAAACTTATGAAATAATCAAATTTCGATTCGACTAAAATATCCAATACACTGAAAAATAAACAAAGGGAGAAGTAACATATGTAATGTGTAACGCTATATTTAGGGGTGATGACTATATAAATCACTATACGAAAATGCTCAAAATTGTATATTTTTTAATAAAAAATGAAACATTAATTCAAGAACATTTTATGCGACAAATTGTGAGAAATACAAACGATGACTTTAATGAAATTTATCCAAGAGTAATTTTTTAACTTTCTGACATGTGAAAATTTGGTCGCAAATGATATGGGTACAGATTTTAGGCAAACCGTAAAATCGGTAAAAAAGCGGACAATTTACCTTTAATTTTAAAACTAACTTTTAAACCTTTTTTACAACTAATATTGCCCCAAGAAGAATTTAAAAATACTGAAATTTTAAATCTTCTGCAAACATATTTTTGATTGTAAAATTTATAAAAAAATAAAATTTAAATTAATCTTAAAAAATTCTCTTAAAAATTTAATGCGTTCGAAACATCCTCTGCATAAAATAATAAAATTTACAAAACCGTTTTAACATTGTACATATGTAGATCAAATATTCATAGTAAAACAATGCAATATAAATCCATCTTTTCACTTAAATCAAAACAGATATTTGTTTTGCATTTTCTTCAGAACTTTAAAAGTTGTTAGTTAAAACTAACAGATTCTTTTACTAAATTTTTAAATACAAGATGCTTCTTATGGAAATTAACATATATTAAACACCGAAGATGTTTCCTTCGTGTAACGTTTCATTTTCACTAATTTGTTTTTCATTAATTTTGCAATTTCCATTTCTGTGTCATTTATTAATTTATACTGCCAAATTGTCTTACGCTATACAGTCATATCATATCATAGATATTTCAAAGTTAACTGTGTACAGTGTTTTCTATTAAAAATAAACTGATAACTCATGTTTCTGCCACTCTCAGCTGCAAACAAATTTGATTTCATTAAACATACAAACTAATAATTAGAACACATGTCGCGAAATGCTCATGTCTATTAAGTTAGTTAACAGACGTTTGTACACTCCAGGCCTTATAATAATAAATAAAACATAAGCAGAAACAAAATGTTCATTATTTTGAAACTTTTTTCATTCAAAATTATTTTTTTTATTATTAAGTATTGAATTAAGCTTTGAAACTTTTTAAAAACTGAGAAATGAAGGAGTAAGCAAGAATTTAATCTTAATGAAATCGGGGAGAAAAACCTGCTTAAAACTTAATTTACTATATGATTTAAAATTTATTTTCCTGTAAAAATACATGGAGTTGGTATTATCACCACCTCACCGTATACTGAAAACTAACCTAAACACAAACAGAGGGCTCTTTAAATAATGAAGAAAACATAGGCAGTCTGTTGTATAGTAATAAACATTGATATTAAAAAGAATGCTTGATTTAGTGATACGACTTTTCCCAACCATTTTACATTTCCGTTAGTATTTTTAGTAGCTTTCAGAATCAATTGCTCCCTGCGATAGAACAGATACAATATCACAAAATTCTTTATAATCTTCATGCACATTAACACAATTTCCACGTTCATTTTGATGAAAATTTCGTCAAAGCATATTTAATTCCGTTTCCTCTTCCGAAACATTTGTCACGCCCAAATTCTTTTCTGCATTTTCTATCAATAATATTCATACGATATTTCTCATACATACATCTATACTCCTATTATAAAGAGGGAAAAATTGTTTATTTGTAGGAGGTAAGCTCAGGAACTACCGAACCGATTCCAAAAGTAATGGTATCAAAATGATGGTGTTAGTCCAACTTAGAACATAGGCTATACTTTATGTCGGTGCCACTACCCCAAAGGGGGTGCAGGAACAAAAAACGTTCTAAAAATGCGATTTTTGCGTTACTGAAGGGCCTAGAAATATGAAATTTGGAATATTAGTTACATATAAGATATAAATGATGTCTAAGAACAGTTCTTAAACAATTCGAAATTTAAAAGGGGTGAAAATGCACAAAAAAGCGTTCTAAAAAACGTTCTAAATGGTAGTTTCTACACAATCTCAGGAAATACCAAACCGATTTAAAAAATATTGGTGTCAAAATGAAGGTGACAACGCTTGCTCCAAGATAGGCTATGTTTTATGTCGGTGCCACTACCACAAAGGGATTGTAGGAGCAAAAAACGTTCTAAAAATGCGATTTATGTGTTACTGAAGGGCCTAGAAATATGAAATTTGAAGTATCAGCTACTTATTAGATATAAAGGATTTCTAAGAACAGTTCTTAAACAATTCGAAATTTAAAAGAAGTGAAAATGCGCGAAAAGCGTTCTGAAAAACGTTCTAAATGGTGATTTCTACACAATCTCAGGAAATACCAAACCGATTAAAAAAATAATGGCGTCAAAATGATGGTGAAAACCCTTGCTCCAACATAGGCTATGTTTTATGTCGGTGCCACTACCCCAAAGGGGGTGCAGGAGAAAAACGTTCTAAATTGCGGTTTTTGCCTGACGGAGGGCCTTGAATCGTGGAATTTAGAATGGTAGTTAGTAATAAGATATCAATGATCTATAAGGACATTTTCTAAAATAGTAAAAATTTAAAAGGGGGTCAAAATGCACAAAAAGCGTTGTAAAAAACGTTCTAAATTGCGATTTCTAGCAATCTCAGAAAATACTGAACAGATTTCAAATATAATGGTGTAAAAATGATGGGGACAGATCTTGCTCCAAGATAGGCTATATTTTATATCTGTTTCCACTACCCCAGAGGTGATGCAGGAGCAAAATGAGCGAAAAGCGTTCTAGAAACGTTCTTAGAGACCGATTTGTCACCAATATCTCAGGAAGAATCAAACTGATTTCAAAAGTAATGGTAAGAAATTGATGCTGACAGCCTCTGCTCTAACAAAGACGCTATTTTAAGTCTGTATCACTATCACCTAGACGTTGCAGGAGCAAAAAAGCGTTCCAAATTTCGATTTTTGTGATCGGTAGGGACTAGCAACTTAAAATTAGGCAAGGTACATATTTATTACATGTAAATGATCTTTAAGAACAGTTTCGAAAAAATTGGAAATTTAAAAAGGGGTGAAAATACGCGAAATGCGTTCTAAAAACGTTCTAAATTGCGATTTCTACTCAATCTCAGAAATACCAAAGATATTTCAAAAGTAGTGGTTGCAAATCAATGGTGACAGTCCCTGCTATAACATAGGTTATATTTTATGTTGCTGTCACTAGCATCTGAGAGTTGCAAAAGCAAAACATGTTCTAATTTGGTTTTTTGCATAACTGAAGGGTCTAACACTTTGAAGTATGGCATGGTATTTACTTACAAGATGCAACTGCTTTCTAAGAACTGTCGAAAGAAAATTTCAAATTTAAAAAGATCAAGTGAGCGAAAAGCGTTATAAATTACAATTTTTATGTAATCTTATCAAATACCAAACCGATTAAAAAATAATGATGACAAATTGTTGGTGATAGAACCTGCTCAAACATTAGCTATATTTTATGTCTGTGTCACTACCACCAGAGAGTTGCAGTAGCTAAAAACTTTCTAAATTCAATTTCTTTGATACTGAAAAGGCTAGAAACTTTAAATATGGCATGGTAGTTACTTATAAAATATAAATGCTCTCGAAGGACTGTCGAATATAAATTCGAATTAAAAAGGGGTGAAGTGGAGGGGAGGTGCGAAAAGCATTCTAAAATAGTCCTAAATTACGATTTCTACACAATTTCAGGGGATATAAACCAAATATAAAAGTAATAGTTGCGAATCAATGGTAACAGTCTCTGATCCTACACCGGTATATTTTATGCCGATGATTCTACCACCTGGGGTTCACAGGAACAACAAACGCTCTAAAAAGGCCTTTAAAATCTTTCTAAATTACGTTTCTGTGGAATATTAGGAAATAACAAACCGATTTCAAATTTAATGTTGGCAAATCAATGGTGACAGTTCCTATTTCAACATAGCCCTTTATGTTGAGAGAGATGGTAAGACTTGGAATTCGACATGATGGTTAATTTTAAGATGTAAGAAGATGGTTTCTAAAAAATTCAAATCTTCAAATGAATACTGAAATGAGCGTATTAATTGAGCATAAAAGTTTCAAAATATTTTCTAAATTATCATTTATTTAGTTTTATTTCATTTTATTAATTTAAGTCTCATTTCTGCCTAATACAGTGTAATAATGATGTTTAGTCAAACTGTGTTTTAAATAGTAATTTTTCAATTATTCCTAAAAGCAATAAGTACCTTTTAATAAAATAAAATATTACCTTTTAATAAAATAAAAATTTAGTTAATACCTTTTGATAAAAATTAGACATATAAATATCACTTGGCATATTTCAAATATTACGTGAGCAAAGCCGCGGGGTTTGCTAGTCTATTATAAAAAAAAAAAAAAAATTCTTAATAACGATTTAATTTTCCAGATCGAAAAAAGGTACAAAATGTTAAATTTGAGGACATGTTAAAATATGTATTCGCAGCTAATAGAATGTATTAATTGTTTTTCTTTAATAAATATTAACCCTTTAATGCACGATTTATCCTTTTAAAATTGTATTTTTAATTATTATATTAAGAATTTCGTACCAGAAACTCTAAGATGGATTTTTTAGTTTATTCAGTAGCAGTACTATATTTAGGCGAATTTTATACAATTAATATTTTTATATAAATAATATGGTAGCAAAGAACTTGATTTATTTATTAAAAGTTAAATAAAAAGTGATGCAAATTTGCATCACTATGCTTTTAAGAGTTAGAATAGCTGAATGCTACAAAACTTGCATAAGTTATAGCATAATCGTATAAAAAAATATATATTAAACTTTTGGGGCGACAAATCATTTAAAAATATATTACGATCAAGAATGTAAATAACTTTGAAAAACGTTAATCTGTAACGTGGTAAAAGCGTGACTTTTTTTTTTCAAACAAGTAATATAAAAATTTTGTTTTCAAAGTCAATTCCTGCTTAGTTCATCAAAGAAAAAATTAATATAATCCCTTAAGCTAATATTAGTTTTTGTTGCATTAAAATATCTCAATTTGTTGATTTTCTATAAGCAAGTAGGTTTACTGTGGAAGTCTATGAGAATTTGGCGAAATATTAGAGATATCACCATGTTGACGTAACTTTTGGCGACTCATTTTGGTCGCCACATTTGGCGATACATCGTCAAGTTGGCGACAAACGTGGCGGTATTTGGTGACAGAACAAGATTTCCCCTATGGTAATCCCCCCCCCTTATAGATATGAAGATGCATTAAATGCTTCAATAACCAATGGCCGCCATTTTGTCTACCATGTAAAACTAAAATTAATTAATTAAAATTTAATTAATGAATTAAAATTTGAAAAAACTGTATTAATATCAAGTGTCATCCAGTACAAGTCTTAAAAAATTTATTTCAACTTGATAGGATGAGTAATAAGTATTTCATTAACGATTGAAAATTTGAACAAGATATATAAATCTATACTCCAATTATAAAGAGGAAAAAATTGTTTATTTGTCGGAGGTAAGCTCTGGAACTACCGAACCGATTCCAAAAGTAATGGTATCAAAATGATGGTGTTAGTCCAACTTAGAACATAGGCTATATCTTATGTCGGTGGCACTAGCCCAAAGGGGGTGCAGAAGCAAAAAACATTCTAAAAATGCGATTTTAGCGTTACTGAAGGGCCTAGAAATATGAAATTTGGAATATTAGTTACTTATAAGATATAAATGATGTCTAAGAACAGTTCTTAAACAATTCGAAATTTAAAAGGGGTAAAAATGCACAAAAAGCGTTCTAAAAAACGTTCTAAATGGTAGTTTCTACATAATCTCAGGAAATACCAAACCGATTTCAAAAGTAATGGTATCAAAATGATGGTGTTAGTCCAACTTAGAACATAGGCTATATTTTATGTCGGTGCTACTAACCCAAAGGGGGTGCAGGAGCAAAAAACGTTCTAAAAATGCGATTTTTGCGTTGCTGAAGGACCTAGAAATATGAAATTTGGTATGTTAGTTACTTATAAGATATAAATGGTGTCTAAGAACAGTTCTTAAACAATTCGAAATTTAAAAGGGGTGAAAATGCACAAAAAGCGTTCTAAAAAACGTTCTAAATGGTAGTTTCTACATAATCTCAGGAAATACCAAACCGATTTCAAAAGTAATGGTATCAAAATGATGGTGTTAGTCCAACTTAGAACATAGGCTATATTTTATGTCGGTGCCACTAACCCAAAGGGGATGCAGGAGCAAAAAACGTTCTAAAAATGCGATTTTTGCGTTGCTGAAGGACCTAGAAATATGAAATTTGGTATATTAGTTACTTATAAGATATAAATGGTGTCTAAGAACAGTTCTTAAACAATTCGAAATTTAAAAGGGGTGAAAATGCACAAAAAGCGTTCTAAAAAACGTTCTAAATGGTAGTTTCTACATAATCTCAGGAAATACCAAACCGATTTCAAAAGTAATGGTATCAAAATGATGGTGTTAGTCCAACTTAGAACATAGGCTATATTTTATGTCGGTGCCATTACCCCAAAGGGGGTGCAGGAGCAAAAAACGTTCTAAAAATGTGATTTTTCCGTTACTGAAGGACCTAGAAATATGAAATTTGAAGTATCAGCTACTTATTAGATATAAAGGATCTCTAAGTTCTTAAACAATTCGAATTTTAAAAGGGGTGAAAATGCACAAAAAGCGTTCTAAAAAACGTTCTAAATGGTAGTTTCTACACAATCTCAGGAAATACTAAACCGATTTAAAAAATAATGGCGTCAAAATGATGGTGAAAATCCTTGCTCCAACATAGGCTATGTTTTATGTCGGTGCCACTACCCCAAAGGGGCTGCAAGAGAAAAACGTTCTAAATTGCGGTTTTTGCGTGACGGAAAGGCCTTGAATCGTGAAATTTAGAATGGTAGTTAGTTATAAGATATCACTTATCTCTAAGGACATTGCCTAAAAAAATCGAAATTTAAAAGGGGAGTCAAAATGCGCAAAAAGCGTTGTAAAAACCGTTCTGAATTGCAATTTCTATGCAATCTCAGGAAGTACTGAACCGATTTCAAATATAATGGTGCTAAAATGATGATGACAGATCTTGCTCCAAGATAGGCTATATTTTATATATGTTTCCACTAACCCAGAGGAGATGCATGAGCAAAATGAGCGAAAAGCGTTATAAAAACGTTCTAAATTCCGATTTGTCACCAATATCTCAGGAAGAATCAAACTGATTTCAAAAGTAATGTTAAGAAATTGATGCTGACAGCCTCAGCTCTAACATAGACGCTATTTTAAGTCGGTATCACTATCACCTAGACGTTGCAGGAGCAAAAAAGCGTTCCAAATTTCGATTTTTGAGATCGGTAGGGGCTAGCAACTTAAAATTAGGCAAGATACATATGTATTACATATAAATGATCTTTAAGAACAGTTTCGAAAAAATTGGAAATTTAAAAAGGAGTGAAAATGCGCGAAAAGCGTTCTAAAAACGTTCTAAATTGCGATTTCTACTCAATCTCAGGAAATTCCAAAGCTCTTTCAAAAGTAATGGTTGCAAATCAATGGTGACAGTCCCTGCTACAACATAGGTTATATTTTATGTTGCTGTCACTACCATATGAGGGTTAAAAAAGCAAAACATGTTCTAATTTGCATTTTTTGCATAACTGAAGGGTCTAACACTTTGAAGTATGGCATGTTATTTACTTACAAGATGCAACTGCTTTCTATGAACTGTCGAAAGAAAATTTCAAATTTAAAAAGATGGAGTGAACGAAAAGCGTTATAAATTACAATTTTTATGTAATCTTATAAAATACCAAACCGATATAAAAAAAATAATGTTGACAAATTGTTGGTGATAGAACCTGCTCAAACATAAGCTATATTTTATGTCTGTGCCACTACCACCAGAGGTTTGCAGTAGCTAAAAACTTTCTAAATTGCGATTTCTGTCAAACTGAAAAGGCTAGAAACTTTAAATATGGCATGGTAGTTACTTATAAAATATAAATGCCCTCGAAGGACTGTCGAAAATAAATTCGAATTAAAAAGGGGTGAAGCGAAGGGGAGGTGCGAAAAGCATTCTAAAAAAGGTCCTAAATTACGATTTCTACGCTATTTCAGGAAATATAAACCAAATATAAAAGTAATAGTTGCGAATCAATGGTAACAGTCTCTGATCCTACACATGCTATATTTTATGCCGATGATTCTACCACCTAGGATTCACAGGAACAACAAACGCTCTAAAAAAGGCCTTTAAAAGCTTTCTAAATTACGTTTCTGTGGAATATTAGAAAATAACAAACCAATTTCAAAATTAATGTTGGCAAATTAATGGTGACAATTCCTATTTCAACATAGCCCTTTATGTTGAGAGAGGTGGTAGGACTTGGAATTTGACATGATGGTTAATTTTAAGATGTAAGAAAATGGTTTCTAAAAAATTTAAAACTTCAAATGAATACTGAAATGAGCGTATTAATTGAGCATAAAAGTTTCAAAATATTTTCTAAATTATTATTTATTTAGTTTTATTTCGTTTTATTAATTTAAGTCTCATTTCTGCATTATGCAGTGTAACAATGATATTTAATCAAACTGTGTTTTAAATAGTATTTTTTTTTAATTATTCCTAAAAGTAATAAGTACCTTTTAATAAAATAAAATATTACCTTTTAATAAAATAAAAATTTAGTTAGTGCCTTTTAATAAAATAAAAATTTAGTTAGTACCTTTTAATAAAAATTAGACATATAAATATCACTTGGCATATTTCAAATATTACGCGAGCAAAGCCGCGGGGTTTGCTAGTATATAAATAAATAAATATAGAGAGAGTGTGAACTAATAGTAGGAATTGAAATATACTTGCGACTTGTATAGAAGTACCACATGAAAAAACAAAGCATAGAAACAAGTATAAAAATAAGTTAATGAAAATGTGAAATATTAGCAAGGGAAGACTTTTAAAATAAAAATGTTAATAATTATTCTATCTCTTCTAGTCATCAACAAAAAGATCCCTTCGTTGTTTACATTTTGACTGTCCACAAGAAGCGAATCCTGTACGCAAACTATAAATATTGGTTATCGTATAATATTATCGAATCATCCCGTGGGAGTTCCTCAATCACATAAAAAATAATGCTTTTTGTTATAAAAAATCAAAGATTTTTTTTTTAATTATTATTCTAAGAGATTAGCGTGAGCTTATTTGCTGCGTAGTTATATCAAACTTCAGCACATGCAAATTCAAGCCCATTTACTTGCGCCAGCGGAATCAATTGAAGATGTTATCCAATAAACACTTGCTAATATTTTACCAACTAATTACAACTTTCCAATTTTCCTCGAGGGGTTTCCCCTCACATAATTTCAATGTACGCATTCTAGCTTCATGTATGCATTTGATGTAAGCATCTGATATTCCCGCATATGTATTTTATTTAATAAAACATGTTGAAGGGGAATAAAAAATATTTTCCGGATTTTTATTTACTATTTGCTTATTTATTTTTATTATTAAAGGTTCAGGAGGAACTGCTACTTTTGGCATGATATTTGACATTTTCGTTAAATTTTACCCTTAGAATACGGAATAGGGAGCTATTCGTTCAAATAATTTAAGAATAACGAGTGTTTAAAATTCGGAACTCATAATGATAAATTCATTTTTAATCATTAACCTACCCAGGAAAATTGCGCAATAAAGTATATTAAATAAGATTTATACGTTAAAACATGTAAACACTTTCTCATGGTACACATAAAAATAACTTTATACAAATAAAATTAAACTTGTACAAACAAAATTAAAGATAAAGCATATTATAGACGTTTTGAACTGCTTCTACAGTCATCTTCAAGATATTGTAATGTTGAATTGTTTAAAAGCCTAGAGACGAAAGCTTCCTGTCGACTCTTAATCAATTATTTGAATGGGAAACTGCAGTGGGTACATCAGAAAAACTTAAAAGGAAAAAGGTTGAGATGTTTCGAAAGTTCACTTGGAGTGTGAATAGACATGGCGGGGAACGGCTTTCAGTCAATCAAGGTCATTGTAACAGAGGGAAAATTTATATATTCCAAACAGGTAAATAATTAACTCTGTTTTATGACATTAAGCCAGATTTTTGTATATTATAAGACAAATTGCCGTTAGAGGCTTAGAGTATGCTTGCGTGCAATGATTTCGATTGATTCGCTGATGATGCTTTCAAATAGATAATTACCTGGAAATATGACATTTCAACATTGGACGAACCCAGGAAAAAGGAAAATCTCGTTACCTTGACAACGAATGAGTGACGTACAGGGATTACGCCAGATCATGACGTAGGCTGTCGGGCGGAAGGAAAATTTATTCGTTTCTGTGTGTGTACTAGAAGTCTTTCTTTTTATTCGAAATGTGAAATCTTTTAGTGTCTTTCGGTGTCAGAATAATTGACCCGATACCATTAATTCTCAAGTTGCGTTGCCAAATAAGCCAAGAAAAGATTATTCGTATTGTTGACAATGGTCTTACAGTATTACAGTCTAGTGTTTTATATTCTACTGATTCCAAGTTCGTATTCTGGGCGGTGTCATATAATTGACCCAACATAATCTATTCTTTTATGCTTGATTAATCCCCATTAGTTTGAAATATTCGAAGTCAACGTTTAGATGTCTACGTTAGTTAAATGAAAAAACCCAGTTTTTCGTGACTGATATTATGTGAAGAGAAACTTCATTCGAAGGCAGCATAAGTTGTGATGACAGAAATAGTCTTTTATTCAACATTATACTCTTCGTTGTTTAGTATTGTCATCTGTATTGTAATAAAATTGTGTCGTTTTACCCATCTGTTCTTCTTTTAGTGTCTGTGCCTGAATTTATTTGGGAGATGGGGTAAGTAAGTAAACACGTTTGTATTATTCGGGAAGTTGAAATCGCATTCTTTTTAAGTACAGTGTTGAATTAAATCTGTTAAATCCCATTCTTGTGTAACGTATTCATATTTATTTTCGTTATTTCGATTTATTCAAAATTTATTCTTAAAATCTTCTATCCAAACATCACATTTATCCTCAAGACGACTGCAGAAGCAGTTCGAAATGTCCATATTATGCTTTATCGTTAATTTTATTTGTACAAGCTCATATAAAAGCTATTTTTTATGGTGTGCCATAGAGCACGTTTATGTGTTTAAAGATATAAAACTTATTTACCATTTTTAATCGTTGTAAAACAGATTGCAATGAGGGTAGTTTTTTAACCATAACTCAAAAACTGCATTTCAAGTCAAGGTGTAAATCTAGATTGACATACTTGAAGCTTTTAGTAATCGAGCTCTGTTAAAAAAATTATATATGTTAGAATTTATCCATTTTCTTACAAAATGAGTTTTTAAAATATGTATTTAGGAAATAAAAGTTCGGTTAAATCATTAATTGTAACCCACGATTTTTTAAAAATAAAACTCGATTTTTCGGAACTTCCAGTAAGCAAATCAAAATTTACAGTTCATTTCCCCAAGTAATTCTTGAGTTATATTTAAAAATCTTTCTACGATGAAATAAGTTCTGAAACGCAAACAAACGAATTCCTGTTCCAAACATTAAACCTCAGTCATTCCTAAAATAATTCAACGACTGTTTTTCCTCTTGATATCTCAGTTTAAAACTTAATGAAACAAAAGTTTGCTATCAACATTAGGTGTTCGTATTGATAATTTCCGCGTTTGGTACAATTTCCGTACGAAGATAATTCCGCAAGCGAATGTTTTAATACCAAAATAGAAAAAAGTAATACTGTCGAGTCATATGGCTATTTTTGTTTTATTATGGAACAATTCCGCATTTCAAAAGTATGTAGTACTTTTTGTGTGTGTGTGCCGACGTAACATTTAAACTTGAAGTGTTGTAACAAAATAAATAAATAAATAAATAAATAATCGCATATTCATATATATATATATATATATATATATACATAATATTCTTTTTTATTCGTGTGTGTGTGTGTGGGGGGGGGGAGGTAACCCACTACAGACAATTTAAAAACTGAACATTTCGTTTCCTCATAACATACAAAGATTCGGGGTCAGTCCAGTAACTTAAATCTTTTTTCTATTTTAAAAAAAATATATATATATTGCCAATATAAGTTTTAAGAAAAATGCTTGCACTTATGTTAAAAAGTTTAATAAATAACGCTGTGTTTTAATAGTGTTGTGTTGTGACATTTGCAACTATCTTGAATGCTCTCTTGTATTAGAAAAAAAATTCATTACCAATATAAGTTTTTAAAAAATGTTTGCAATTATGTAATTTTACTGTATAAAGATATCTTTCTTGCAATTTTTTTCTTTTTTTTTCCCATTTTCTTTTTTTCTTTTTTCACATTTTAAATTCTTTATTAGACATTATTTCTTCTGCCGTTATATTCTACAATTTATGAAATTTTTGTTGATTTAAGACTTAAAAAAAAGAAAAAAAAAACATGAATAGAGTTGGTACTTTTCTTTGTTTCAAAATATTTATTATATCCAAAAACGGACTTTGGGTGAAGCACTATAATGCAATTGCAGGAATACATTTTATATCAATTTTTATATCATTATAAAGAAAGGTTCCTTTTAGTCGAAAGCAAAAATATATCTTTTTAAATCCTGTGAGATAATTACAAGAACACAATTTTATCTGATTAAAAAAATACATTTAAAATATTAAACATTAAAAACAAAAGTAAATGAAAATGGATTCATTAATGCATTTCCCTTACTTGTTGTTATTAAAACTATTAATTGATAACTTTAAAAGGAGTGGGAAAGTTGACTTTGGTTGCTGTTCATATGAAAAGAAAAGGTAAGGGGGGATTAAATCAAATAAAAACGACTTAGAATTAATGATACCCTTCATTGTAATTTCAATAAAACTAAAAATTTCGAGAAATGATAACATTAATGTGATGCTGGTTTTGTATCACAGGGTTTGCATTGAAGATTTATAATAGTCAAAGTTGTTAGAAAATATCCAATAAATAGTTCTAAAAATATTTCAAAAATTGAAGAGAATTTTTAGACTTTCATTCCACTTAAAAAATAATAATAATAAAATAGAAACCTAAAAAATAAATTATTTAAGATATTAATGTAAATTTTTATATAAAAAATACCCAAATCGTATGAATAAAAAAAAGAAATAACATAATTCAATGTACATTTTACTTAATCATTCAAAAACGCAAGAATCTTTCAAAAAGTAAAAATTCTTCAAAATTATAGATTAATGGAATAAAAATGTAATGCTACATGTAAAATACTAATATTACATGAAAAGATCATCTTCATTTGTGACTTGTTTTCACATAAATGCTTTAGAATTAGTCACATTGAATTCCAACCTTTTGAAATATAATACACTTTGAAAAAGCATATTAAATTTAATACAATTAATTTTCAAAATTTTAATGTTTTCAAAATATTTAAAATATTCCAACTATTTGTACGTATCATTATGTTTCCTTGATGTACCTAGCTTAGTGCAAATCTAGATTCAATTAATATATATTAATCTATATTCATTAAAATATGTATATTATGAAAGATATTTAATACGATTTTGAAAAAAATATTATCGAAAGAATTAGCATCTTTATATATCATCGAATTTTAATAACGTATACAAAAGCTGTGAAGATGCTAATACATTTTATTCAATTCAATGACATAAAAGGAATTTTAAAATGACTAATATTCATATTTGATACACTTTTAATAATAGATAATGGATTAAATCATTTAAATAAAGTTTCATACAGAAAGAATTGTAGCAGAAGGTACATCACCGAAATGCTCTTTAATTAAATACTTTCTATTAAATGGATAAAAAAGGAAAGTAGATATTTTATCTATTCAAATTCACTTTCAATTATAACTAATGTGATTTATAAAATTCTACATTAATGTAACAAATAAGTAAATATGAAAATTCATTTCAGTTACATTGTATGAAAATAAACTATTTTGAATATTCAGGCAGATCTTATAAATATTTCCGAATTTCTCGAATTATAAACATGTCTAATTTCATTTTTAAATGCTGTATATTATTCGTAATGAAATAATAATTTGTCATAATTTTTATATATTTTTTTATTTATTTTAAATATGTAATTAGTGTACATTAAAAAAAGATTAAATAGTTAATGCGACATGTAGTCAAGATTAAAAAGTCCTTCCGGCCAGTGCCGGGAGGAAGAGGTAGCTTCCATATTCCTTATTTTTAAAAAGCTAGCTTGTGTTATTCAAATACACGAAGTTCAATTTAGTGGAAACCGATTACAGAAGATTCAATACTAATTTTTATCAGTACTAAATCATTATGAATGAGAATTTCGCGAAATTAGTCATCTTTAGACAAGCTGTTTTTATTTAAAGTAACTTAGATTTGGTTGCCAAATTCGGCGATATCTTGAAGTTCCTGCCATTTTAAGACAACATGGTGGATGAGGTAACTAGTGAAATTGGTTGAGACCATAATAATTCCTGTGCACATGCTCACTCACATCAGAATCGGTTGATTGGTCGAACTTGGTCGAGACATTGGTATGTACAATGTGCACACCAAGTTACATCCAAATCGGTTCTTAAATACGCCTGTTATCGCATGACAAAAATCAGGTCGTTTCAAAATGTCAGCCACAATAGAAATTCAAAATGCTATAACTCGGCCCGTTTTTAGACATAGACGAAACAAAAACTGTTCCGGAATCTTTGTATTAAGGTCAAACACATAAGAAAAAAATCTTTTTCATTTTCCAATTTTTTGGTACTTTATTTTAAATTTTAAATTTTGGATTTTTTTTAAATGGCCGCCATTTTGAAAGACAAAATATAGACAAAACAAAAACTGCTCCGGAATCTTTGTATCAATTTCAAATACATAAGATAAAAATATTTTTCCATTTTCAATTTCTTAGAACCACATTTCAAATTTATTTATTTATTTTTTTAATTTTAAATGGCCTCCATTTTGAAACAAGACGGCGAATGAAGCTGACCAACGAACTCGGTCGACACATTGGTATGTACTATGTACACACCGAGTTACATCCAAATCGGTTCATAAATACGAGAGTTACAGTGTGACAAAGATCAGATACATATATACATATATATATATATATATATATCAACTTTTGAACGGAGGTGGTTTCTGTGTCTGGGGGTCATGATCGACGAAAATATACCAAAATTTTTTGAAATCGCTTTCCTCCGAACGGCTGCAATAGGTAGCTTTTTGTAGTGAAAGCTACATAAAAAAATGTTGGTTTCTGCAGTCACATTTCTTTAATCAGTCGAGTGATTTCGGGGTCTGGGGGTCATGATCGACGAAAATATACCAAAATTTTTTGGAATCGCTTTCCTCCGAACGGCTGCAATAGGTAGCTTTTTGTGATGAATGCTACATAAAAAAAAAAAAAAAAAAAAAAAAAAAAAAAAAAAAAAAAAAAATGATGGTTTCTGCAGTCACATTTCTTTAAGCATTCGAGGTGCATTAGATTTTTAAGGGAGATCGTAGATTTTTACTGCGGTAGGTGTTTTTAGGTGCGTTCGTAATTATATAAATACGTAGCACATATGTTCGTCGTTCAGTCCGTCTGTCTGTCTGTCCGTCTGTCGGCATTTAACAGAGCAAAAACTATCCAACCGAATAGTTTGAAATTTTAACTATATAATTGTTGCACAATTGTGTTGAATCATTTCAAATATCGGATGTATAGTTTAATTACAGGGACAATCAAATTTTTCCGTTACATTATGGTCAATGGGGGAAAAAATATTGCAGGTGCATTTTAATGATATTACCGCCTTTCGATCAGAATTAAATTGGTATGCCCTGATGAAGTGCACTAAAATATACATTCAGCACAATATGCGGTACAAAATTATAGTACTAATTATAGTACGAACGCACCTCATTTCCCACGTTTGACGTGCAATTTCCAGCTTGCTCTTTGATAGTAGGAATTTGAACGCATGGGGATTTATGATTCTAATCATATTTCATAAATTGTAGGGAATATATATATATATTTAAATATAATTTAAAAATGCCTAAAATCAGAAACCTTTCATGTAAAATTCATTAATTTGAAATAGATATAGATAAACAAGAAAAATATTTTTATCATATTTGTTGTCGAAAATAATTCAATAATTTTTGCACACCTTTTAATCAGTTTTAATGTTTTTTTGTTTTCTTTACTGCTATTATCAATCAATGAATATTTTCTGGTATATTTTTATTGCGCTTGCTAATCACAGATATCACAGATATTGTTTGATAATAGTAGTAAAAAATATAAGGGCTTTATAAATTGTAGACCTCATTACGCCACTACAAACAAATAAGAAAGTAAAGTTTAAACAATTGAAAATACAGACATTTAGCTACACTAAATTTACAGTTAAACAAATACTGTTGAATCATATCAGAGAGGGTGTGGTGAATCATACATACATGATGTTCATAATGAAACATATTGCTTAAAAACAGATATAAAGGTTTTCAGTTTTTCATTTAAGAACATAAATTTTAGTTTCTATATAAAAGGGAAAAAAAAATTATACATATACATTTTTTATAATTGCGGGTGTTTAAATATTACTAATCTCTGTTTAAGCAGTTATGACTATAGGCCAGTGAAGTACATTAAAAAAGATATTGCAGATACATGTTTTAATAACAAAAGAAACATTTGTATCTCTCAAACACAGAAATGAATTAAAAGATAATTTTTCAAACATTCAGAAAAACTTCAACGAGATTAAATAAATCACTTTGTATCCACTGAAAAATAATAGCTTTAATAAATCCGGGCATTCAAAAATTACATACTTCATTGACTTGTTAAATGATATTAAATGAACACTATACAAACAGTCGAAAAATGTTATATACAGTTTGATTATAATTAAAGTATCACTTTCAAAATGCTGTAAAAACGGAACCATTGGTCAGAATGACTTCAACGTTGAACCCAATATACTGGAAGAAGGGGTAACGATATGGCATAAGAAAGAAAAAGTTCCAAAGTGAATCAATAGATGGCGCTGTAAGCGACATAACGAAAGTGGATTCGGCTGCAACTAACATTTTTAATCGAAATAAGACGGACTTGATATGAGTTACACAGTAAACCAACCGTACTGTTCAATATGAATGAGAGTTTCGGTTGTTTCACAAAAAAATGACTTCCAAATCAGTCAACTATTGTTGGTAGAAAGACCATCCACCACGGAAAGGTAGTACCACATAGGCTAGGAAAAATCGTTTATTGATTGTCCTTGGTCAAAAAATCGGATAAAAAGTACATAATGATTCGATTTTTAATTATCCCTAGACATGCGACAGATGGTTCCATATGCTGTCCGCCACATGTTGAAACCGATAAACAGCATGGTCCATTACAGACCACGGTGACTCATGGGGACGTTGTGAATGCGTTGTGCAATCTGTTCCTTCAATTAAGCCAAAGTTGCAATCGGGATACCGTACACAGCATTTTTAAGATAATACCACAGCGAGAAGTCACAAACATTGAGGTCTGGTTATCTTTGAGGCCAGGCTGTTAGATAATGGCGGCTAAGTCGATCATTTCCGAAATTACTCTAGATAAGTTGCATGACTGGCATTGCGATGTGAGGAGGGGCGCCATCTAGCATGAAAACTATTCTATCCAAACATGCCCGCTGTTGAAGTGTTGAATGACCTGGTTGCGCAAAAGGTTCTCATACCGTTTACCAGCCACGGTACAGGGGACGGATGGGACGCTCAGGACCCACCTCCTCGAAAAAAATGACCCTACCATACACGATACCGTCAAACTGCACCACACCCTTGGCGAATGCATCGGTACAGGTTGAGTTGATTTTTCTTTTGTCCATATCTTGCAATTTTGTGTGTTGACAAATATTCGAGATGGAAATGCGCTTTATCTATCCACAACAAATTTCCATGGCCATTCATCGTCCACTTCCATGCGAGCGAGAAATTCCAGAGCAAACGTCTGTCTTCATGGCAGGTCAGCAGGAAGGAACTCCTGAACATGTGTAATTTTGTAAGGATAGCAATTGAGGATATTGCGTATAATTTTATGCACCGTACGCACAGACATGCCTAAAGATCGGGCAATTTTACGTACACTGCACGTTTGCACACCACTGCTCATCCCTTCCTTTAATGCTGTTGCCACATCTTCTACTGGCGTGGAAGCAATTGATTTTCTCCCTCTTCCAGATTTAACTTGAAAATAACCCGTCTCTTCGAATTTTTTAATCATATCTTCGGACCTTGTCAGACATCAGACCACAGCCTTTGTATACACTTTAACGACCGGAATTTCTTTAAAGATGTAAGAGCACATTCGCCGTTCTTGTAAAAGAACTTCACCAACAGAGCTCGACCTTCATTTAGAGACTCATGACAAGCTGCTCACAAGCAATATGAGGTGAACGCCATATACCCTGCGTTTTTATACCACATGCAATGTGTCGTACGCATGAGTATCTTTTAAATTGGATAGTGAGCCGCTTACAGCGGCATCTATTGATAAACCTTGGTTTTTTTTTTCTTATGCCATACCGTTTTTCCCTTCTTCCAGTATATTCAGTTCAAATTTGAAGTCATTCTGTCCAATGGTTCTTTTTTTCAGCATTTTGAAAGTGGGACTTTAATTATAATCACCGTGTATATATATATAAACTGTCTACATGTTTCGGATTTCCCGAAGCCTTTTCCAAGAAAAATTATTTTTTTTTATGAAAGATTTAATTTCTGTGGAAAAGACTTCGTTTAAAACTATATATATATATATATATGTGTGTGTGTGTATATTAAAATTTTACTGTTTTCATGGCTGTCATTGAACAACTTTTAGAAATTCCTGAAGTGTAATTTAGCTTTATTCGTAGTTTTATACAGTTTAAGAAATACGTTTGCTATACCATCATGGAAAATTACAGCTCTTCAGTTTTTCATAGAATTCATATATAATTCTGTGAAAAAAGCATTATATTAAATCCTGAAAATATATCTTCCAGGGTGGTAATATGTTTGATACAAGAGATTTTTATAATTTTATTTTTGGTGTTTTATATATATTTTTTTTTCAATTTAGAAAATTCATACAAATGACAGCAATCACACACACTAAACTGTGATCAATCATTTCTTAAAGAGTTCATTATATGACGCCTTACAGTTACATTCAACAAATATAATGCTTCAGAACAGAGGTCGCCAACCGGTTTCCCAGAGAATGTGTTATTGGACAGAGGAATAAGATTAATAAAATTTTTATTTTTCATTTATGACAAAAAATAATAATTTATAAAATTCTTTCAATTATCAAATTTTAGATTTTGAATTTTGAAAATTTATGTTACTGCAGACATCGAGCATTATAAAAATAAATGTTACTGTTATTCCGAAACAGTCTTTTAGCAAAGAACAGATAGCCAAAATTTGATACTTCGCAGATATGTTTTTACTTTTGGCCGAATAAAATATAGCAATCTCAACATTAATCCTCAGGTGTATTAAAATTAGGAAATGAAATGGATGGTTCTTATTAAAATAGAAAAATGTAATTGTTTTCTCTGAAGAAGATCTGCAAATTTTCGAAACTTTTAAAAATAGGTATGAAAGAAAAATACAGAAACTATTGGTATTATTATTCAAGGTTAGTCTATCACAGACATGAAAATATGTGAAAAACAGAACAATTTATAGAAAATATTGATTGTAGTGTATGTTGATGTTTAAGCATCAATCAGTTTTGACAATATTGCTCAGGCCAAACTGCCTCCCCAGAAGACTTTTGAATGGGAGGTTACGCAAATTATTTTTTGTTCAAGGAAAATATTTCACAGTTACCTCATATGGATCTCTCTTGCATCGCAGTTGCTAGTATTAACCAAAGCATTCCATTTTGATACGTGTCAGCATGAGTAGTGTTCTATATTTGAACAGAAAATAATTAAGATAACAATTTGAGCGGGAACCAAAAAGAAAATTCTATTTATTACTAAGCAACAACCTCAGCGTTAAATTACAATCATCAATATCACTACTTGATTCCAGCTCTTCATAAAAAGTGACAACGGAATCAAATATGATGAAAAATTTATTCAGTTAATTTTCGACGACATAGCCAAAAATGCTTAACCTTTTTCTAACAAGCATTAATGTTGATGAAATACGACAATCTTTTTAAAATGTTTTTATGATTAAGTAATCATTTATGATTTTCATATAATTAAATACATAAGTCAAAAGGTTAGTCAGAAAATAAGATTCGAGTCTTTTATCCCTACTGTTGCAGCTATAAAAAAATGTTGGTCAATGATAAATTTATCTACCCATACGTCATTTGGAGGTGTGAGACTAAAATACCACAGAATTCACCAGCGCTGTACTAACAGGAGGACTTGATGGACGTGCTCAGTCTAGGTTCACCTGATATGGACAGCATTTTTTTTTTTTTTTACATTAGTAAACAAAGGAGAAAGTGAGAATTTTGAGAGGTGTGAATTGGCATGGGTGAGGAAAGGTACTGAAATGCAAAACAAGTCGGAAATTGTACGTCAAACATGGCAAATGAGGTGCGTTCGTACTATAACTTGTTTTATAAATATTTTTTGCACTGTATATTTTAGTGCACTTCATAAGTGCATATCACTTTCATTCTGTTCGAAAGTCTGTAACATCATTAAAATATTTTTTTTTTCATTGGCCGTAACTGAAAATTTTTGATTGCCCCTGTAATTAAACTATTCATGCGATTTTCATAAAATTTGAAATGAATCGACAAAATAATGCAATAATTATATAGTGTAATTTTCAAGCAATTGGGTTGGGTAGTTTTTGCGCTGTTATATGCGGATAGACGGACTGAACGACTACTATAGGTGCTACGTATTTATATAATTACGAACGCACCTAAAAAGGTTCCCGGGTGTTTATTCACGGCGTGGTATTACCAGCCTAGGGACACTTTGCTCATTCATCCTATACACGCAACTTGATTCCAAATAACGTTAACCTCTTTTCCGCATTCAAGAATTCTTTTCAGGAAGACCATTTAACACCAAAAAAGAAACAAAGAAAACAGCAATCTAGCTCTTTCAAATTCAAGACAACGCATTTGTAAGAGGTTTTTTATTTTGAATTTGACAAAAGTTAAGGCAAATTCATATATCCTTGGTGGATGTGTGTAAAAAAAAGTAACCCTACTTATTAATGGCCGCAGAATATAACTTGGGTCGAATGAAAACTTTTTTCCTTAGAAACCTAGGAAAATCTATTTCCGCCTAATTCTCGAAAATATTTAAATTTTCTTCTATTGAATAGGTGCATTTCATATTAATAAAACCATGGTTTTCTTATCGTTATTGTCGATATAGATTTATATTTTCCAAGAATTCATATTGGCGTTCCTCTGGATATAACAGTCCTGGGCGGTAACTGATGTCTTAAAGATAAAAACCACTGCCTTTTGAATATATATATACTAGCAAACACCGCGGCTTTGCTCGCGTAATTTTTGAAATATGCAAGTGATATTTGCATGACTATTTTTTTATTAGAAGAACACATTTTCAAATAATTCAAAAATTACAAATTAAGCCACAGTTTAACTAAACTTCATTATAAAAGTGCAGTAGACCGAAATGAGATTTTAATTAATAAGAAGAACTAAAACTAATTCCAATTAAAAGATAATTTAGAAAGTTTTGAATTTTTTTTTAAACCATCTTGACACATTTACATCTTAAAATTAACCATCATGTCAAATTCCAAGCTTCTTGCCGAGCAGTCTACCACCGCTCTGGTGTTAGTGGCACCAACATAAAATGCCGACACAGAGTTAAAATAGAATGTTTCAAAAAATGTTAAAACAGAGACTGTAACCATTAATTTGCCAACATTAAACTTGAAATCGGTTGGTATTTCCTAATATTCAATAAAAAACGGAATTTAGATGTTTTTAAAGGCATTATTGTTGTTCCTGCAAACCACGTGGTAGTGACACCGCATAAAATATAGCCCGTATAAGATCAAGGATTATCACTCTTGATAAGCAACCAATAACTTCTGTAATCGGTTTATTATTTCCTGAGATTCCATAGAAATCGTTTTAGGACTGTTTTAGAATGCTTTTCGCTCCTTCCCTTCGCTTCACTCCTTTTTAATTTCGAATTTATTTTCGACTGTTCTTAGAGGACATTTATATTTTATAAATAACTTCCGTGCTATATTTAAAGTTTCTAGCCTCTTCAGTACCTCAGAAATCGCAATATAGAAAGATTTTTGCTCCTGCAACCCTCGACATAAAATCTAGCTTATGTTTGAGTAGGTCCTATCACTATCAATTTGCAACCATTATATTTGAAATCGGTTTCGTATTTCATACGATTGCATAAAAATCGTAATTTAGAACGCAAACGCTTTTCGCTTACTTCATCCTTTCAAATTCGGAATTTTGTTTCGACAATTCTTAGAAAGCATTTGCATCTTTGAAGTAATTACCATTCCAAATTTAAAATGTTACACCTCCTCAGTAACACAAAAAATGCAAATTAGAAAATTTTTTGCTCCTGTAACACCCAGGTGCTAGTGACATCAACGTAAAATATAGGCTATGTTGGAGCGGGGGCTGTCACCATCAACTTGAAACCATTCCTTTTGAAATCGCTTTATATTTCCTGAGATTGCGTAGAAATCGCTATTTAGAACGTTTTTAGAACGTTTTTCGTTCATTTTCACCCCTTTTAAATTTCAAATTTTTATGGAACTCTTCTGTGAGTGTATTTACATCGCATAAGTAATTACCATGCTAAATTTTAAGTTGCTAGTCAAAAAAAAAAAAAAAATCACAATTTAGAACGTTTTTTAAAATGCAACCGCATGGTGGTAGTGACGCCGACATGAAGTAGATCCTATATTGGAGCAAGGGATTGGAGCATCACCAATTTCCAACCATTACTTTTGAAATTGGTTGGGTACGTTCTCAGATTGCGTATAAATCGAAATTTAGAACGTTTTTCGTCCATTTTCACCCCTTTTAAATTTCGAATTATTTAGGAAATGTTCTTAGAGATCATTTATATCTTATAAGTAATTACCATGCCTAGTTTAAAGTTGCTAGCCCCTGACGTATTACAAAAAACGCAATTCAGATCTTTTTTTTGCTCCTTCACCCCCTTTGGGGTAATGGCACTGCCATGAAATACAGCCTATGTTGGAGCAAGGGCTATCCCCATCGTTTTCACAAGACTATTTTTTTAAATCGGTTTGGTACTTCCTGAGATTGCGTAGAAATCTCTATTTAGAAAGTTTTTTAGAATGCTTTTCGCTCATTTTCACCACTTTTAAATTTGGATTTTTTAGGAAATGTTCTTAGAGATCATTTGTATCTTATAGATAACTGCCCTGCCAAATTTCAAGATTCTAGGCCATTCACTAGCACAAAAGTCGCAATTTAGAACGTTTTTTGCTTCTGAAACACCTAGTTGGTTGTGACATCGACATGAAATAAGCCTATGTAGGAGCAAGTGCTGTCGTCATCAATTTCCAACCATTACTTCTGAAATAGGTTGGGTACTTTCTGAGATGCGTAGAAATCGCCATTTAGAACGTTTTTTAGAATGCTTTTTGCGCATTTTCACCACTTTTAAATTTCGAATTTTTTAAGAAATGTTCTTAGAGATCATTTATATCTAATAAGTAACTACCGTGGCAAATTCCATTTGTCTGGACCCTTCAGTAACACAAAAATCGCAATTTCGATCGTTTTTTGCTCCTGCACCCCCTTTAGCGGAATTGGCGCCGACATAAAATGTAGCCTATGTTGTAGCAAGGGTTGTCACAATCATTTTGACAAAATTATTTTTAAAATCGTTTTGGTACTTTCTGAAATTGCGTAAAAATCGCCATTTAGAACGTTTTTTAGAACGCTTTTTGCGCATTTTCACCCGTTTTTAATTTCGATATTTTAAAGAAATTTCCGTAGGGATCATTAGTATCTTATAAGTAACTACCATTCCAAACTTCATATTTCTAGGCCCTTCAGTAGCACAAAAATCGCATTTTCGAACGTTTTTTTTTTTGCTCCTGCACACCCTTTGGGGGTATTGGCACCGACATAAAATGTAGCTATATTGGAGCAAGGGTTGTCACCATCCTTTTGACACCATTATTTTTGAAATCTATTTGGTACTTCTTCAGATTGCGTAAAGATCGCCATTTAGAACGTTTTTTAGAACGCTTTTTGCGCATTTTCACCACTTTTAAATTTCGAGAGAAATGCTCTTAGATATCATTTATATCTAACAAGTAACTACCATGGCAAATTCCATGTATCTGGACCCTTCAGTAACACAAAAAACGCAATTTCGATCATTTTTTGCTCCTGCACCCCCTTTAGCGGAATTGGCGCCGACATAAAATGTAGCCTATGTTGTAGCAAGGGTTGTCACAATCATTTTGACAAAATTATTTTTAAAATCGGTTTGGTACTTTCTGAAATTGCGTAAAAATCGCCATTTAGAACATTTTTTAGAACGCTTTTTACGCATTTTCACCCGTTTTTAATTTCGATATTTTTAAGAAATTTCCGTAGGGATCATTAGTATCTTATAAGTAACTACCATTCCAAATTTCATGTTTCTAGGCCCTTCAGTAGCACAAAAATCGCATTTTCGAACGTTTTTTTTTTTTTTGCTCCTGCACACCCTTTGGGGGTATTGGCACCGACATAAAATGTAGCTATATTGGAGCAAGGGTTGTCACCATCATTTTGACACCATTATTTTTTAAATCTATTTGGTACTTCTTGAGATTGCGTAAAGATCGCCATTTAGAACGTTTTTTAGAACGTTTTTTGCGCATTTTCACCACTTTTAAATTTCGAGAGAAATGCTCTTAGATATCATTTATATCTAACAAGTAACTACCATGGCAAATTCCATGTATCTGGACCCTTCATTAACACAAAAATCGCAATTTAGAACGTTTTTTGCTCCTGCACCCCCTTTAGGGGTAGTGGCACCGACATAAAATGTAGCCTATGTTGGAGCAAGGGTTGTCCCAATCATTTTTACACCATTATTTTTTAAATCGGTTTGGTACTTCCTGAAATTGCGTAAAAATCGCCATTTAGAACGTTTTTTAGAACGCTTTTCGCGCATTTTCACGCCTTTTTAATTTTGATATTTTTTAGAAATGTCCGTAGAAGTCATTAGTATCTTATAAGTAACTACCATTCCCAATTTCATGTTTCTATGCCCTTCAATAACACAAAAATCGCATTTTTAGAACGTTTTTTGCTCCTGCACCCCCTTTTGGCCAGTGGCACGGATATAAGATATAGTCTATGTTCTAAGTTGGACTAACACAATCATTTTTATACCATTACTTTTGGAATCGGTTCAGTAGTTCCAGAGCTTACCTCCTACAAATAAACAATTTTTACCTCTTTATAAGATTAGTATATATAAATAGTATACACTGGAATCAAGATGTTTTTTAGGTTAAATTTGATATATACTTTTCTTTTTTTAATTTTTTAAATGTTAGAAAATATATCTTATAATTAAGTTATATAAAGACCCACATTTAAAAATTTGTAAGAACTAAACAATAACTAAAATTTTTATCAAAATATTTTTTTAGCGCCACAACACAGTGTTTAAAATTGTATCATTTTAAATATGTATACTATAAAATCGAAAAGAAAAAGGAAAAAAATATATACATAATTTGTTTTAATATGAGTTCATTGTTTCAGCTAATTACAATTTTTTTTGACATTACATATTTTTTTAGAATTGCATTACACAGAAATATATTTTCGAAACACCAGTTGTATATATCTATTTAAATAATTTAATTTCCTTAATTTTACTATAATATCACGTTTCTTTCTTTTCGCTGTTTCTTTTGCCGATCTAATAAAGTACTTGGAATTGAATTAAGTTTTTTTTTCTCTTTTTCTGTCAATTTTCTGTTCCAAATGTTTATTGGCATGGGGAAAAAAGTAACTTGTTTTCTGTAATGGAATTTCTACGAGTACCTTCTATTATTGCTATTGATAGTAGTACACCATCTTCCGTCATTTAGTACAGTAGGTAGCAATAAATTTCAATCGACAAGAATTTTGAAGAAAGCAGGTAAATTCTCATTAACTTCGATGTAGTAAAATATAAAACAGAAAGAATAAAACAATTGCATTACACAATTTTATAGATTCTTGTCTCATTTTTCTCACTTAAACTTTATTCTGTTTCAAAAGATTTGGAAATGTAGTGCTATTAGATTTAATACAAAACTAGGCTATTTGTGCTGGAGTATACATACACACAGATCTCATTATTGAACAATATCTCAATATGAGCATATTCTTAAAATCAGTTCCCCCTCTTTCGCAATAACAATGATTTGCTCTATATGCTTTAAAAAGTACCTTTTTGACAAATTAAATTCTGTACAGTGTCCATCATCCATGTTAATTTGAATCAAAATCACTTCGTATGAGCAAAAACACAGTAAATCAGTTTTAAATAAATCGTCGCTAATTATGACGATGAAATATAAATTGACACACAATACTTTACTTTTATAGTACTACTTAAAAGTTTTAGACATACACTTGCGTTATTTTTTAAAAATGGGAATTGAAATCGTTCATTTGAAGATATAATTAATAGTTTTTATTTGCTTAATGATAAACCTTATTTAAAATATTTTTTTCAATATTACGCCGTTGTATAGTTTTCAACTTGCATGTTATTTTTCTTACCTTTAAAATTTAATAGTAGGGTAATTACGGGAGAGGTAAACCACAGTGTGAGATGGACCAGTCACATATTTCGTTAATGCGGTGCCCCACTCATGGCGCAAATATCTCGTTCAGACACGGAGAGATATTCTGCTCTGCGTGAAACTTCTTGTTTCTGAAAAAAAAAACAAAAAAAAAAACATAGTAATATATTTTTAGTTAAAAATCATTATTGTTTTTGGTAGGTCAAATAATTTTTTCATATAGTTATTGTTATGCATTTAATGGTTTTAGTTTATATGTGATCTATCTAGCATTAATGATGTAATCTCGGGTAACATTTAGGCTTCTAAATAACCTAAAATTGCGACATAATATCTACAGTGTAGAGTCGAGCTGGATTACACTTCTCATATAGGCGATCGGGAGAGATGGACCATGCGTAGGTGGGGGAGATGAACCAGGTTTTCATTGGGGAGTGATGGACCGTATAATCTTGAATTTCAAATGTAGCTTTTGAAAGAGCTAAATTAAAAATACTAATGGGATTATATTTTCTGTTTTCAGAAAATGCATACTATTTATATTAGAAAAAGTTCATGGACACTCGAATTCTGAAAATAATTCGAATAAATATTAACATTCTGAAAATAATTTGTTCTATAACATCTTTATTTTTCGCCTTAAAAAAATTATTGCATATTTTATTTAGAAAACTTATAATTATTCAATTTCTGTAATAAAAGAATAGGTACTTTTTTGATGGTTTTTCCAAATATTAAGCGACCGTGAAGGGGTTAAAGAGAAAAATGAAAAAATGAAAACAAAATTGTTTCTCATGTAAATAAACAACAGAACCGCGGTTCTACACAGTGTAGACACTCTGTAAGGTCTATGGCATAAGAACTAACTGAAACACATCAGATACCTTATACTTTTAATAAAGGAGCCAAAAATGCTGGTTGTAACTGTTGCAATAATTCTTTGCTCGAAATCCATAATTATCAATAAGGAAAGCAAAATGTATGCCAGTCGCTCGCGAAAAGGGAATGAACAGAAATTAATCATAGCTTAATTATATACAAAAATGAATTGTAAGTACATTTATTTAGTTATCCTGTAATAAATGTAAACTTTTATAAATTTATTGTTAAATGTGCAAGTATTTCATTTTTTTTTTTTTTTTTTTTTTTTTTTTGTGCTCCATCTTCCCATTCATATGGTCGATCTCATCCGGAGTTGTTCGGGTTAGATTTATCACATAGTAAAACTTTTTAAAAATTATAAAACAAATTCCTTTAAAGATATGAACTCCTGTACTAGGACTTTTTTAAGAAGCATCATACACTAAGCATAGATACCGTAGAACGTAAAATATTTCAAATGAAGATACTACGTCATTTTAACACGTTTTTAGTTTAAGTTTTTACATATATATAGGAAAAAGTTTCATTTTCTAATTCGAATGATGTCGATTTCAAAAATGCAAATGCATAGCGAGAAAATTTGAAATTTTATTGGCTGTTAAAAACAAAATAGAGGTGACCGGGGCTAGTAGGCGCAATTTTAGTTATGATTTTTATTAATTTTTTGTTTAAGTTTTTATGAAACTATAAATGTAGGCAGAATCACCCAACCGGAGCACTCACCAAATTTGGCATAGGCTCTATTGCTCCGGCGGAAAACCCTATGCACCACCAAGAAAAACCACCGCTATGAAAACAGGCCCAGAAAAACCAGACGGCAAATAATTAAACATAGACTAACGTTCAGTAGTGAGACTCTCACTAGAAATAAAATCTACATACATAAGGTTACATAATTTGTAAACCAAAAAAAAATTAAACAAAGAACGAGAACACCTCTCGTTAAACACCAACAGAACCAAAATAAAAATATCACAGATGTTCAAGTCACTGACTTGAAAACTTATACAAAACTGGAATCACACATTAAACTAAATTATAAATTAAATTGACCTGCAAATATACAAACTGCATTAGACTAAAATAAACGACTCCATCGCCAAAGTCCTACAAAATAATTGTTCGTATCATAGTTCCTAAGAAGGACACCACATAGACTCTGAAAACAAAGTCTGTAGAAAGTAGTCCGAAATGTTCGTAAAAAGACATAATAATGTTATTAAAAAGTTTTTAAAAGACCGTCGTATGTAGCCACACAACATGCCAATCACTGTTAGCACCGAAGATAAAAAGGTAGTTCCGACTAGCAGACCAAGTATTTCAATGTCGCAATAAGGGCACAGCTTTATAGTACTTTCACCAGCTTGCAGCAAAAACCACAAGAAGTAGACGTTCAAAACACATATTTAATAAATGAAAAATTCTTATTTAGCTTGTTATAGATATTTCGTAACTTATTATAGTTCCCACGACAGGCGAGAACTCTTCTGATATTCCATGCCACTGGACGGTTCCTAATAAAATCAAATTTCTCAGTAGACACTTGGCATGAGTCAAATAAAAAATGACGAACATCGCCCTTACTGCCACAACTGCACTTATCACTCTCTGCTTTTCCCATTTTTTTAAGATATGCCGGAAAGGCACCATGCTCTGTGTAAAAATAAACACATATCTGAGAATAACATACATAATCCAAATTAACTTTACTTAATAAGTCATATGTAAAACGACCTTTTTTACTATTATTCCAATCAGTTTGCCACTCACAAATAAGTTTTTTAGACAGACCAACTTTTAACATGCAGATCGGCATAGGAATGTTTTCTTCAATATCATACTCATCGTTAAGAATCACTGATTTAGCAAGGAAATCCGCTCTTTCATTTCCATAAATGCCAATATGGGCCTTAACCCTTCTTATGTTAATAATTTTATTACTCATTAATCTCAGATTATCGTAAATTCTCATTAAAAGATCATCGTTAGGAAAAAGACGCCTGAGAGAGCAATACGATAAAAAACTATCCGTAAACAAATAGAAAACTGAACACTGTGATGACCTGCACGAATCTATTGCATCAGCAATTGCAACCAGCTCTGCCTGATAGATCGAATTATAATTCTTAAGTTTTATCCTTTTTTCAAATATAGAGTCATGGCCCTTGAACACAACATAAGCTGCTGCAACCCCTTGATCCATCTTCGATCCGTCAGTAAACAGAACTGGGTGACGAGCAAATGTATTATATTTCATCATTGGACGAATAAAATTAACATTATGTGGAGAATAAAAATACGGATAATCAAAAGTTGGTATCCTTCTTACTAGTTTATTCGAATCCATGCGACAACCACTCAATTCAATAGACGTTCTGCCACGCAGCACATTGTATTTTAAAGCTGAGATCGAAAGCTGAAGAAAAATTGGAGGAACACCAGCTAATACACAAAGCGCATCTGTAGAAGTTGTACGATAGCCATGAGTAAATGAGAACAAAGCCACTCGCTGACAAGATGATAAACGCTTAATACCGTGATACTTCAAGTCCCCCAGCCAAATCTCATGGTCATAACTTATTTGTTTCAGAAGAACTGTTTGATAACACAATTTAAGATATTGAAGAGGAGTACCCCGGTCACGAATCCTCGACTTCTTGATGTTACTGGAAAATCTGTTACTTTAGATCTGACAGCTTCCAAATGAGGGAGCCAATTAAACAGGTTATCCAAAGTAAAACCTAAGTATAACATTGTATCTTTAACAGGAATGCTGTTATGTAAAATTTTAAGGATTGGTCTTCTTTTCTTCAACGTTTTTGTGCCAAACATCATAGCAACAGTCTTTGATGGATTAATGGCGAGATTCAAATTATTACAAATATTATTAAACTTTTTTCCACATGATTATTCATTTTGTCTTCAAGCGACTGTCTTGTATCTGCATAATCAACAACAACAGAGTCATCTGCATATGAAATCAAATCCATATGCACCTTACGTGCGTTCTTCAAAATCTCGTCAGCCACTATCCTCCAAATCAAAGGGCCGAGGCATGATCCTTGCGGGCAGCCCACAAATATCTGAACCATCGGATGCCTCTCAGAAAACGAAAACCGATTTGTCGATTAGAAATGTAACTCTTAAAAGTATACTTTAGATAGCTGTAAATGGATAGGTCATCAATAATCCGAGAAGCAACCAACCAGTCCAGGACATCGAAGGCCCCGCAATATCAAATGAAATGACAGAACAGTACTTGAATTTCGTAAGCTTTTCTGCAACCAAAGTCTTCAGAAAACTTAAAGCTGTGAGCGTTGACCTAGTCTCACGAAAGCCATGTTGGTTGTTATCAAGAAAATTCAGAGATTCTAACATAGTTAGAACTCGCATCTTCAAAAGACGCTCGAAAACTTTACCCAAAATGGGCAGAAGAGTAATAGGCCTATATGACTTCGGAAGATTCGTTGGACAGTTTCTCTTCCTGAAAAAAATAATAACGCCTTTCTTCCAATTCACCGGGAAACGGCCAAACCTCAGACAAGTATTAAATAACATTAACATAAGAGATCTATATTTTGTGCAAATATTTTTTACTACCAGAGCATCAACGTCATCAGCTCCCGGAGCTTTATTGTTGTTCTGGCACTGTAGAGCAAAGCGTAATTCACGTCGGGTAAAAAAGGCTTATAATCAGGGTGATCCAGAAAATCCTTATCACTAACAAAATTATGAATCTCTGATGGAGTATTCGTGATGCCAAAGTGCTTGTTCATAAGTTGGGAAGCCACTTCATCGTAATTCGCAAATAACGAAGAATTCTCTAGAGTCATGAAAACCATGTCTGACTGTGAAGTCTTCTTGCCTGAGAGATATTTGTACAGATTACCGTAAGCGTTGTCCGTACGTTGACAAAAGCTGATCCACCCAGCGCGTTTTGCCTGACGAAGATAACGTTTATATGATCGACGAGCAGAAATATAACTATCCCTATATGCTATATTAGACAAATTTTTATGATACCTTTTATACAATGCTTTAACATTATTTCTCTCTATGCGAAGAGCATCTGTGTACCATGTAGCCGTTGGCTTATGATTAAGTGAACCCTTTCTAAAACAGTTATCTAAAACGTAATGCAAAAAGTCATCGAAGTTGGCCAGCCAATCTTCCAATCGATCTACTCCCTGTACTCTTTCAAGAGTGCTCTGCAATCTGTCGTTCATTCTTCCAAAATACTTGTTGAACTTCCTCATAGACTTATTTTTAGTTTTATACCTCAGATTTGTAACATTTAACGGTATCAATTTCATATCAAACTTTATGTACCTATGGTCCGAGAAAGAAAAATTTTTATCGTCAACTTGCCAAGAATTCAGGTATTGCACCACGTCAGTACCAGCCAAGGTGAGATCCGGGCGGCCTTTACATTCACCATGAACAAAAGTGTGAGGAGCATTAGGATCATTCAGAATCCTGAGATTACCCATCATCAGGTAATCCTGAAATGTTTCCGATCTATCGTCTTCTCTGGTGTAACTAAATGTCACCAGAGAAACATTGAAATCACCACCAACAATAAGTGACGAGCAATCTTCAAAATAATTGATCCTACACGACATGTCAGAATCAATATTACTCGAAGGGGCTGAGTAGACTGAACCAAGAGTCAGTGAAGTCTGTTCAAATGTCACCGTAATAAAAACACTGTTTGGGGTGATTAAGCTTATAGTGTAATTTATGGTTTTATTAGTACACAGAATGGAGGAGGTGTTATTTAAAGAAGAAAATATTAACCAGTCTGGTGAAATCCCAGAAACTTTACCACCGTAAGCATGTGGATCCTGACAAAGAAAAAACAAAACGCCCTCCCTCTCCGCATAGTCAAACAAAGCTTCACAAGCATCGGTACAATGGTTAAGATTAATCTGAACGATTCCAACACCACTAGATAGTGAATGATTTGACATGACCTATGTTATAATCTCCTCGCCATCAAACCATCACGGTAGGCTTTAAAAGTCGGACAGTCAGAACTGTCCGCACGATGTCCAGTGTCCGTGTCCACATCCTCTTCTTTTTGACAATTTACACAAGACTCTGTTTCAACTGTGCAATCACTCAATCGATGGTCACCCGCGCACTTCGAGCATTTCTGATCGCTCTGACATTTGGATGCCAAATGACTATATCCTTGACATTTAAAACATCTTATTATCTGTAAAAATTCCACGATTCTATAACGATTAAAATCTATGCAAATACGTCTTCTTCCAATCAGACATCTAAACACATCATTATCGACATCCAATACCCAGTTCACCTTACCCATTCTAGTACCAATCTTTCTTACCACATCAATGTCTCTGTCCTGATCCAACCCCTCACAAACCAATGCCTCCTTAACAGAATAAAGAACCATACTCTCGTCACTTTCCTGATCCAGACTCAATAATAGCAATCTTGATCTTCGCCTCTGTGGCGCTGATATTTTCACTTTATTTCCCAGTGGCTCAATTTTCTTAATCAACTTGTCTGACTCTTGTTTAGATTTCACCTTCAGCACCAACTGGCCACTCTTTGTTGTTACCACATCCGAGAGCTTCGGAAACTCCATATCCCGCTTGGAAAACCTTCTCAGCTCTCCCCTGATATCATCCACCATGCCTTCACTGGGTGTTATCAAAACCGAGAACAGGCATTGGGCTATAAATACCCTGAGTTTTGAGTTTGTAGCTTTTGTAGTTTATGTTAAGCGGAACCCTAAAGTAAAAGGAAAATTGTGCGCCAACTTACCCAGTCACAGGACAAGTTGCCTATACCTATGGGGTAAGTTGGGAAACGCTTTATAAAAAATTAAATAAGACACGCAGTTAAGAGAAATCAATTTCCTTATTACCAGTAGGTTGAATCAAATGCGTTATCGCCGTACAATGCAAATTCTAAATCATACAGACATAAAAATAATGAATAAAACATTAACATTCAGTAACTTCTATCCTACTCCATAACATCATCAGTGCTACTGTTGTCACAAATAAAAAATCGATGTGTCTTCGTTTGGGCAAGCCTCGTGTGCCCAAAATCTTGCATTGCAGTCACTTTTTTCGTTGTTTGCTGTTTTTCAAGCAATCAGCATACACCAGACACCGAGGCAACTTGCTCCTTGTTCAATGCGCCTACTGGCCCAATAATAAATTTCTTCACAAAAGGGACCCGTAACCATCTATGCATAAATAATCCAAGTAAACCACATATGAGGTAGGTACAGTTAATCATACACTAAGAAAAATTGCACAAGTTAAATCGCAATTATTAAGATAAGTATTCAAAATTAGAAAAGGAATGAAGCAACAAAAAATTACTTATGAGCGCAAAAAACAAAAAAATCTTAATAAATGTCCACTGCACGTAGGTAACGCTGCAAAACTACAAAGAGGATTGTAAAACGCAAGAAGAAATGTACTCTGTGACTGGTTGCACAATCTATCCACAAACAGGCGATTTATGGGGACTGCGCCTACTTACCCCTATAGCCAACTAGCCACGGTCTCCCCTACATGTGTTATCACTTTTTTTAATTATTGTGCTACTTTTAAAGGTGTGGCAGCCGGAAAGAAAATAATGCATTTGAAAATCAAACTAGTTGGATGCGCCAATTACAAAACTTTCTTTTATCTCATATATTTTAATACTTCATGTTGTTACACATGTCAATATTTCATTTATTAGTATAATGCTATATAAACTTTGACTTTCATCTTAAATTTCTACTTCAGTCAATTAATCGTGGTAGAAGCGAGTTAATCTCCATCGTGATATTTATTAAAATCAATAGATTTCCATTATTCTGTTGTATATCAGATGTTCACGAATAGCCGACTTATGGAAAATTACCGTCACTTCGCAAGCCTCCGGTGTATAATGAACTACGAAAAATCAATAAAATTACACAAAAATTCGCTATTATAGTGCCCACTTTCGACGGAATATTTCCTAATTCAGGGAGGGCCTAAAAATTTGGTTCAATTGTATATATAATTTCATGCAATTTTCGATGGAACAATATTGAAAATGGCACCAAAATCGCTATTACAGCGACCCCTTTCGGTGAAATTTTTCCAAATGCAGGGAGGACTTTTTTGCCTTTGCCAAAAACATACACAAAATATTTGGTTCAATTCTATGAATCATTTCATATACTTTTCGATGGTACAATATTCAAAATCGCACAGAAATCGCTATTACAGCGCCCTTTTGGGCGGAATTTTACCAAATGCAGGGAGGACCTTCTTGCTTTGGCTAAAAGCATACACAAAATATTTTGTTCAATTCTATGCATAACTTAGTAACTTAGTGCACTTTTCGATGGTACAATATTCAAAATTGCGCAAAAATTGCTATTACCTCGTCCCCTTTCGGTGGATTTTTTCCAAATTAATGAAGGACCTGCTTGCCATAGCCAAGAACTTAAAAAAAAATTTGGATCAATTCTATGTATAACTTCATACTCTTTTTGATGGTGCAATGGCGACAGACACACGGACAGATGGACACATTGCCAGGCAGACATTTTCTATAAACATGTTTTTTGGGACCTCTGACCCCTAAAACGAGTAAATCCGTCGAAAACCGGACGTCGAAAAAAACTTCGATTACAATACTTTCTTCTATTGAAGATAGCATTGTAATCTTCTAATAAATTGAAGACAGGAGATATATATCTTTAATATAGTGAAGATAGAAGACAGTGAAAAGGAGATATCTATATTATAAAGGACAAACATATCTGTGCGTAACGCATACGTCATTCTGCGAATGGCAACACTTTGAAATTTGAAATGAAATTTCGCTTTTGCAATTTTCGCTACTGCAAATTTTTAAACTTCTAAACATCCCACATTTTAAATGTTTACACCTTCGTATGCAGAAAAAAATACACTTTTAAGTGCAATTTGTTTGAAAGCTGTATCTCAATTTATTTCTCAGATATTCATTTTTTTATAGTTTTTAATACCAATTTTCTAATCGTGGCAACTGAAGTACTTCATTTCTGTTAAAAGTGTATTAGTTATTTTTATTGATTATATTCTTACTGATGCCCTTTTCTCATTACAATTAAAAATATCTTTTTTAAAAATTTGAACAGAAAATGACGTTATGCTTTAAAAAAGACACGATTTCCCTGATGATGCTCTTATATTTCACTATTTTTTCATTTTGCTGATATTGAGTTTGAGACAATAGGCAAAATATTTCAGCGAATGAAAATGACGTCATATTTAAAAGTAAACGATAATTTTATTTGATAAAACGAGATATTTCCCCTTGAATACGTCTAAAAGTTATAAATTTCTGGAATTTTTACGCGCAGGTACAGATATTATACTAAGACTTCAAATCACGAGTGGGAATTTTAACATGGAAAGTTGTAATAGTTGACAAACGTGACTTCAAGCTTGAAAAAATATTCATTAATAACCTATTGCGCGTTAAAAATGATTAATATGGATGTGAAACGTGGAAAATGACTTGATTCGGTTTAGATGTAAAGGTAGAAAATTCTATGATTATGTCAAGGTGAAATCATTTATGCGGATTTTTCATTCCGCAACCAAGCATCAATTAATATCTTAATCAAGATTACTTATCTTGATTATATGTTACTGATTACGCATATGAATAAAGTTTAATTTTTCAATAATTTTAACAGTTGAAGTTTATGAAAAAGGTATTTTGTTAATCTTAGGTTAAAATATGTCTTTGGAGAGTTAAATTAACAAGTGTAAGATGGATTTTTTATTCTAATTATTTTTTGTCGATGTATTATAAATTTGATGCAACACTTCCTTTGTAAACATTTTCTTTCGTCGAAATTCGACGGGTTCCACCTCGTATCTATAATGTTAAATTATGGAAGGTGGTAGAAAGAAGGAGATAAATAGTGACCTGATTATTTTTTAAGGTAAACAGCTACATATTCTATCTTCTAAAGCGTCTGTGCATCAAATTTCGTCCGAATAAAGTATAAAGGACGTTCACTCAGACAACGACTTTTATATATAGAGAGATATATATTCGGTATCTTTCTTCAACTGCGTAATACCTCGAACAGGAAAAAATATATATTAACCAAAACATTCATCTTTTATAATTATTTTTTTTCTCTGAGAAACTTTTATTTTTCAGGAGAATAAGATTGATAGCACATGAAATATGTTTATTTTTTGTGAAATATTCCATTCTGAAAAAAGTTATGCGGATTGTTTTGTCCTTTAGGTCTTCTTTTTTTCTTTTTTTAAATTTACTAAGTACATGTTAAGGTGTACTTGATTATCCCGTCGACCAAAAATCTGTCTCAAATGTTAGGTTATATGCCAATAATGGATGATCGTAAAAGTCACATTCACTTGACATTAAGCATGTCACACGTGTTTTTTACGCCAACATTTTTTTTTAATTTCACGTTTTTTTTCGCATTTTTATTAATGTTTTACTAATTTATTTGTTATTCCGTTATTTAAAAATAATAAAATTATTATTTATTTATTTCTTTTTGCTTCAAGCCTATACCTAATACATTTTATAGTTATATACGTCTACGTTTCTTGACTAAATAAAGAGCATTAGATTCCTTACATTTTCCCGTTATCACTAATATTTATTGTTTCCCTTAATAAATCCGATTATTACATTCAAAATACTTACATTTTTTTTTTTTTTTTTTTACAAAATCAATATCTTAAAAATATCTGTTTGTACATGGTTTAATTTAGTAGTTTTGAATTATACATAAACTATTAGCATTCTATTGTCCGAAATCATCAAAATAAATCAAATTTTATATTTGGTATGTCGCTACGCCGTAAGTGAACGTCGTCATTAAAGTAGCCAATTTTTTGAATAATTTTTTAACTTAAATTCATTAATTTTTCTATCTTAAAAGTTTAGAATGGCAACATTCTTCCATTGTATACTTTATCGAATAGTCTGCATGTTGACGAAATTGGTTGTCGGGATAATCAAGTAGTACTGTTAAGTCTTAATCTTATTTTATTCGTTTTCATTTATTGAGTTACCATCCTGTTACTCGACCATTTTAGAGCGTGTTATTTAAAAAATCGTCTGTTAGTCTTAATAAATACAGATATTTAATATAAAATAATGCAACTATTTTAATTAAAACTGAAAGTATTTATTGATATTCGATATACATATGATGTGAAATCTATAGTTTTAAATAATCTCATTTAAGTTTATTAAATACCCCTTCTATAATTAATTGATTATATTACATTACATTTTATTTAAAGCCTTTCTTAAATAAATAATTGAAATATATTTTTTTTTTCTAGCTTTGAAAACACGCCCACGAAATATCTAATTCTCTCGATCAATCTCATTTCCATCGCAAAGAGATAACGTATATTCTTTCTGTTTTAGACTTTGTTATAATTTCAGTTTTAATTTTATTACTTTCGGAATCATAAAGTCGAAGTGCTGACTCTCGTTATTATTTTGTCTATCAATGCGCCTCTCGCGGTTTTGTCAAAAATTCCTATAACGTAATTATTTAGCAGACGTCAAGTCATATTAATGTATAGTGCGTATTTGTAAATTCAAAATTATCCATATGTTAATTTTAACGGATATTTCCTGATTGAAGTTCTCTTGAGTAATTCAGTATTCCAAGAAATAAAAAGAATAACTCGCGGCTATGATTTTAATTATTCCTGCTCTGACATCTCTACCCATCCACATGTAGAGTAGATCGACATGTAATGTACCGCGTGTAACACTGTCACCGGCAGCCGTAGTCATGCAACTTTGAAAGATGTAGTACTTGTGGGGTATATACTGAACCTGAGATAAATAGTATTGTGGCTCCTTTATGATATCTACTCTTCGTTTTACTTGTGTCTCTGTCTTGTTATTTAAATTTATGACGCATTTGGTGATATATTTACCGAAATATGTTAATTATTTTTAAGCGACAACGATCACGAGCAACATCTTCTTTACAGATGTGCAATATTTTCAATCAACGCAATCATAACACAATGTGATGTTTACACAAACAGACACATCTATATTTATATATATATTGGGAAAATTTTGAACCGTAAAAAAATGCAAAAACGATTGTGAAAAAAGCGTTATTATAATGATATCTACAGAAAACATATTCAAGAACATTTTGCGTATTTACTATGTATACATTTATATTTGTATTAAGTAAATTACTCGATTGGTGGAGACTGCACCATTCAAGCAGTTTATTGGACTGCATAAAATTTTACATTAAAATATACATTTTGAAACTTCCCTGCAAGTGTTACAAACAATAAATATAGCAAACGCCTGTGGCGACGGGGTTAGACATCCTGAAATGCCTATTATACTACATCTTACTTACGTGTTATTGTCAGTTCCCCCAATAAATTAAAAATTAAAGTGTACTAGTTAGACAATGAGTATTTTTTATTAACACGTTCACACCGGCGTGGTGGCTCACACTCAACTGTCTCGGAGCTACCAAGTCTCCGGCTTGTTGGATACCAGTATTTTAATACAGAAAATGTTGTTTCATTTAATTAGAACAATTGAGCGAATTAAAGGAACAACATTTTCTCTGAAATAATAGTGGTGTGGAAAAAGCCGGAGACTTGACAACTCTGAGACAGTCGAGTGTGACCCACCGCGCCGGCGTGAACGTGTTAAACTAATTATATATTGAACATTTTCAACTTGTACATAAGATATAATTTAATTGTACTCATAAAAAATAACGTTCCTTAAGCTTGTAAGGAATTTTACAAGCATCTTATACAGAAGAAAAAAATTATTAGAATTAAAATGCTTATATATAATTAGTCTTTAAATATTTTCATAAATTTCATATTGAAATGTTACAGTATCATAATGAAGATTTTATCTTCAAAATTGTTAGATCTTTGTCCCCAATATGGATAATTTTATTTTGAAAGAAATATTACAGCATCTGCAAAATAAGGAAAACAGAGATACTTATATAGGTATTATTAGCAATATTTTAAAATAAATTAAAAACATGATGCAAAAAGGATTTTTTTCAAGAAAAATGCTATTCTTTGACGAATATTTCCTCTGAATCATTAAAAAAAATCTTTATACATTTTAGAAAAAAAAAAAATTAAAAAACCCCCCAAAGATTCACCTTCTTTTAGACGTTGTATTTCCGTTCAAACAATTTATATAATGGAATTCGCATGCGATGCAATTTGTATAAAAGGATAAAATACACGATTTGTAATTTCAAGCAATCTATTTATAGTATTAAGTTTGCGATTCACCGGACTGAAGAAATCTTGTGATTTATTTCATTTTTATGTACTGTTTCAACGATAGAGTCATTTTCTTTTTGTTGTTGTTACGTTTTCCTTCTATTTATCGTAAATGAGAAAAGAAGGTGATTTTTATATTTAGGATATAGCGTAAGGAACGTCAGTTTAAGAGATATACTTTCCATTGCAAAAAATGCTTTTCTACATTATATTAATATCTATTTACGTCAAAATAGATATATTTTATAGATATGTAATATATATATATATTATTCATATATAAGAAATATATTTTACATAAATATAATAGATTTATTTTAAGTGTTACTAAACATTTTATTTTTATGCGATCACTGACAATATATTAAAAAATATATTTTACGTGCTGTAATATAAAAGGGGTAACATTTAATTTTTTTAATACGAAAATATATCTTCTGAATGAAAAATATGAAAAATATTGCTATAGCCTCGTTCTCATACAATTAAAAAGAATTTCAAATTTCCAAATCATGTTAAATATTTAATAATTTAATTTCTAAATTCAATAGTATGCTCCTTATCAATTATTTCAACATTTACTGTTTTTATGTCAAATTGCAAAATAAAATTTATTTTGCATTTTGTCATGTTTTCTGAAAGTAGTATTAAATTTTGCTTATTACACTACATTTTATAATCAAAAATTCTGGCAGAAATGTTTCAAATTTCAAAAGAAATGTTTGCAGTTTCATCAACATATATGGTATTCGTACACATATGTGTCTTGGTACTGGTGCTGTATAACTATACTTTCAGCTACATATAATTTCGAGCTTTTTTTATACAGAGTGATAGAAAATATTATTATTTTTATTAATTTTTCTGTTTGTCTGCTAATTGCATCAATAACTAAATCTTCACCGGAAAATGAAGAGCTTGGATAATAAAGAGGATAAGTGACACAATCTTCATTTTGAGAAAATGAGCAGTAAATTAAAAAAAACATAAATTACCTTCTGAATTACATTTTTAAAATTATTATTCAAGGTTATACGTCCAACAATTGCCTTATTTAATTATATTAAGGATGTCCATATTTGTTATGCCCATTGGTGGTTGCACTAACCTCCATTTCATTCGAAATGACGCTCGGACCATTCAACGATGTGCTAATGAGATTCTCAGGCATATTGTAGTCCCTCACGCACGGCCATTGGAGATTACTTCATGTTAATGTACGACAATTGCAGGTCACATCGTGTAATCATTAAAGATAGTCATTAATGATTGCATGAACCCCCTATTAAATCTGGAACAAATTCTAGAAGAAGAAAGTTACTAATACCAAACGATTGGAAATAAAGCCTACTTTTAAATAATGTATAAAACATTTAGCTTAGGGGGCCATCTAAAAATAAAAACCAAACCAATATTTGTTTTCATTCAGTGGCAACACACAATTTTAACAATATATTTTAGTCATATATTATTTGTCTTAATATATGAGCTGTTATGTTTCAAATATCTATTTACAATTATTGTCAAACGCATTCTTTATCAATTAAAATGTCTGTTAGTATTAGGTTTTTGCAAACAGTAATTTAATAGATGGTAGAAAATCATTGATTATATTCAGTCTTATGATTAAACTTTCATTTTGTCACATACCACCATTATCACCTGAGTTTTTCGAATATGAGATGAAACATTGTCTTTGATTTCCCGAAGTTTTAGAATAATTTATCAAGTAATTTTTTAGATATTTTCAAAATGTATAAAATTAGAAATGTCCCGTGCTTATTGCAATATAAAGCACTTTTTTACTTCATTATTTAATAAAACGCGGCTTTTACGACAAACAAGATATTCAAGAAGCTTTTATAAAAAATTACACGATGCAACTAGAATCCGACATTTCCGTACGTTAAGAGCGAGCAGCCCTAATTGTATTTGATTTTTCTAAAAATTGATATTACTATCTATCCACGCATCAGATGCGCATGTGCGCGTCCAACACACGCTTATAAAAGTTAACGTGAAAGTTGCAATGTACGACGAGAAATAAGTTTAATCATTTCAAAGGTGCCTATGCTATTACAAAATTTGCTGACACTTGAAGTAGTGTATTTCATGCTTGATAATTTGGGTCGGGATGGGTTGGGTGGATTTTTGGCGGCCAATTATCTACTCAAGGGATATCGGCCCAGGGGGGAAGTGTCCTTCGTGGGGGTCTTTCTAAGGGAACCTAACCCGTATTTACCCATGGAAATCCATGGTTCGAAGAAAACCACGAAAATTCCGAAAGAATAGGACGACGGCCACGATTGTGTTCGAACCCAAGACCTCCCGTCTACCTGCTTCGAGAGCTGAACCTCTCGCCCATTGGTGGAGCCGCCTGATATTTTGGAACATGTTTGATGTCAATGATGAACCGAATCAATATCAACTTATGGCATATGTTATATCTGAAACATTTGCAAGTCGCTACTATTGTTTGTAAAATTTGTCTCAGTCAAAAAAAAAGAATGAAAAATTATGCGTACGGCATAGATTATGAAACACTTTCCAACACTCTCTGAAAGCTTTAACAAAACTTCGTTATCTAGGGAATTGAGTTAAATAAGTAAATAAATATCTAAATAAACGTTTAAAAAATTGATTTCAGCAGTTACCGCCCATAGCAAAATATGTGTCCCAATTCTTTTGAACAGCCCTGTATTTGATCAGTATATTGATATATATACTATATAATAGGAAAATTGAGTTTAGCATGAAAACGCATACACTGTAAATTAAAATGTCTGAAATTCAAACACTTAAGTGTCTGAAACGGAGTGTTCAGTTTTCAGACATTTTAAAATGTCTGAATTTTTTCAGACACTTTTTGTGTCTGAATTTCAGACACTCCAAACGTCTTAATAGCATCCATTTTTTTCTTAAGCATCTTACGTAGCCATGTTTGACCACCTTGAATCCTGGAAAAATATTTGGCTATTTGCCCCCCCCCCCCCTACAACTTGATTTTTTTGGTGCTCCCAATTTTGGTACGCAATTTCTGTTAAGCTGATAATTTAAATCTTTTACGACATTTTACTGATTATAATCAATATTTTGAACTTCAAGAGTAGAACAAGATTAAAACAAAAAATATTTATCTAAATATTAGATTTTTAAAATTTGTTTTATTTTTAATCTTATTTTACTTTAAAAGTTCAAAATATTGATTATAATCAATACAATTTCGAAACACATTTAAAATATAAGCTTTACAAATATTGCACATCAAATATGTGGGCACTAAAATCGTAGGGGGGCGGGGCACGGCCCAGTTTGCCCATTCTTTAATCAAGAAGTTCTTTTGCAAAAAATGCCACCCTGCATTATTGTTATCTAAATTGAGATGTCCGGTATTCGGGAGTATCCGTTGTGGAGGTTAATGGACATTCCCGAATAGCTATTCTGAAACATCTATTTAGCGAATACTTTTTTAATCCGCATGGCATACATATTTGTATATTTTTACCTCACAAAAGCAGACATCTCCGATTATCGGACAAATTGAACGGCAAGGGCTATTGAGGGCTTTTAAAGTACATGGATAAATATATATATATATATTTCTTATAATCTTGTCCTACTCTACTTCATATAATTTAAAAATAGATTTTTTAAAAATTTATATTGCCACATAGGCAATTTTACATATATATCGGATGATAATCACAACAGCTATTTAACTATGAATAAATAAATAAATATCCTACTTTATCCCTTTGCACTCGAGGGCTCCGGAGCGGAGCCATTTAAAATTTGTCTTCAAACTCGAGGGCTCCGCTATGGAGACAATGCAAATAATTTTGTGATACCTGTCTAGAAAAGCCAAGATTACATGGTATCACAAAATTATTTGCATTGTCGCCGTAGCGGAGACCTCGAGTTTGAAGACAAATTTTAAATGGCTCCGCTCCGGAGCCCTCGAGTTCAAAGGGTTAATATTGAAAAAAAAAATTACTTCGTAAAAATTACTGCGTAAAAATGCATAGCTCATTTTAAAACCACCTTTAAGCAATTTGCGCACATACCCAGTAACCCTTACGAATTCTTTTGTGTAGCCCTGTATATAAATTACATATTTTATACATACCATATATTATGCATAAATATAGTGAAACATAAAAGCTCATATCATAATTGAAAATGCATTTCCAGCAATCACCGCTAATGTAGAATACTTCTGAAACATTATAGTATCTGAAATCTTTTGCGTGCCCCTGTAAATGCTCTGCACATCGTATTATACATGAAATAACTTATAGTAAAGCTCAGAGACGTATATCAGTTTCATTATATATGTAATAGTTTAACTTAATTAAAATGCGCCGCAAACAATTTCCTCCCCACCATATATCAGTATGTAACGGAATTAATTTGTGTGGCCCTGTGAATGAATAATAATTATTCTTAGACCGCACATTCTACAGAATGCATATTTTAATGCTCTTCATAAATGCATATAAATTTTGTTATATTTGGCTGCGTGTAATATCATTAAAAATCATTTGGAACGATTTTTTTTTTCATTGGCCGTAATGTAACGGAATACTTTTGACTGTCCCTGTAGATAAACTAAACATGCTACAAAATTCGTTTGAAATAGGGTTCGTGCTATGGTAAACGTCAATAACATCCAAAATTTTCAAAGCAATCTATGTATATTTCCAAGAGTTAGAGGGCGTACAGACGGCCAGACAAACCGAAGTCATAAACACTTTTCAACTTTTTTGGTCTTAAAAAAAGAACTAAGTTTTGAAATTGTACAAATAACACTTGGTTTCATCTGAAGAACAACACTCACATACACCAATCATAAATTGCGCAATAAAATTTTTCGTTTCCTTCTCTTTTCAGCAGAGATTTGTTCTGAGAAAAGTTGTTAATTTTATTTGTTTTCCGGAGAAAAAAAATAATATCCCACTGTTACCTGGCTTTTGCATATTTTACTATAGAAAAAGAAAACTAAAATACATCTTACTAATTATGAACCTGTCGTTTATTTAGAGTTCCTTTACCAGTGGTTTATCCTGTTGCGCTGTCTACATAACAGACTAGACGTTATTACCAATAAGGTTATCTAAGCGAAATATGCTCGCCGGTTGTCAGCCCATTCACCTTAAACGATAGATCACCGGTCGCGTAAGACAAGGATGTGGGTTTAACTCCCGGGATGGGCATCTTTTTGCTCATTTATAAATATTCAATTCGAATGAAAAAAATATTGTTTAGTTTTCTACATAGAAAAAAATGGGCACATAACTTTGCATTTGGGAAGGTGCAGAGAATATCAGTTTGGTGTGACTAAAACTGTCGAATACTACAAATAAAATACACAAAACAAAACATTAAACTTATTTTTCTGCTGTACTTAATTCTGTTTAATGTCATTTGAACACAATGGAGATTTTTTCAAATACCTTTTATTGTGTGCTTTTTCTATATTTCAAAAAGAAAGCGAAAAAAAGGAAAGAGAAATGCAATGCATCATTGAAAACATTACTTCATTTTACCATGGTATATCTCTATATATATAAAATCAGAGATGTCCGTGTGCCTGCCTGATAGAGCAAAGCGCCGAAATTATAACACCTAGGCCTCTGATATTTTTGTCATGTGTAGACGCTATCACCGGAAAGTGCACTTCGTTGCTGGATTGTAGGTAGCTTTCATTACAAAAAGCTACCTATTGCAGCCGTTCGGAGGAAAGCGATTTCAAAACATTTTGGTATATTTTCATCGATCATGACCCCCAGATCCCGAAACCACCCTCCGTTAAAAATTGATATATATATATATATATATATATATATATATATATATTCCATATATATATGACATTTGTCACACTGTAACTCTCGTATTTATGAACCGATTTGGATGTAACTTCGTTTATACATATTACATACCAATGTCTCGACCGAGTTGGTGGCCAGCTTCATCCGCCTTCTTGTTTAAAAATGGCGGCCATTTAAATTTTTAAGAAAAAATTAAATTTGAAATGTGGTACCAAAAAATTGAAAATTGAAAAAATATTTTTTTTTTATGTATTTGACCTTTATACAAAGATTCCGGAGCAGTTTTTGTTTCGTCTATATCTCAAAAAATGGCTGAGTTATACCATTTTGAATTTCTAGCGTGGCTGACATTTTGAAACGTCCTGAATTTTGTCACGCGATAAAAGGCGTATTTATGAACCGATGTGGATGTAACTTCGTTTATACATAGTACATACCAATGTCTCAACCGAGTTCGTTGGCCAGCTTCCTCCGCCATCTTGTTTAAAAATAGCGGCCATTAAAAATTTTAAGAAAAATTTAATTTTGAAATGTGGTACCAAAAAATTGAAAATTGAAACAAATATTTTTTGTATGTATTTGATCTTGATAAAAAGATTCGGGAGCAGTTTTTGTTTCGTCTATATCTTAAAAAGTGGTTGAGTTATAGCATTTTGAATTTCTAGCGTGGCTGACGTAATTATGATATTTCGCAATGTTTTTACTTTTTTTGAAAGGTATACAATTGACATAAGTTAGTTTCAATTGTATTTATTATTCGTGTTAATAGCGATTTATATATGCGTAGTTGCGAAAGAATGAAATGTGTTTCTTGAATTTTACTTTCCATGAAGTAAATAATTTCTGTTCCTGGGCAATTAAAATTGAAATAAATGTGCGATTCTTATGAAGCTCATAATATATAACAAAATGCACATCATATAAGTATTTCACGACCTCAGGATTTTAAATTCAGTTCTTTTCCTTTTGCTAAATTTTTTTCTATATAGAGTAGATGCTCTAGTTGTGGCCACCTTTAGAGAAAATTTTAAATAGAAATTTTACAGTTATTGACCGATTGAAGCATATTAAATCATTATAACATCATTTCTTAGCAGATTTAATTATCTTTCTGCTAATTATAATAACTTTCTACAGAATATTTTAGATTGTGAGTAATAACTCATTAAATAATTTATATCAATATGTACCAGTTGTGGCTACCCTACACAAGTTTTGGCCATCTCTATGCACCACTTTTGGCCACTCCAATATCATGTAGTTTAACAAACATTTTCATTGATAATAAGTAAAAATAAAGAATTTTTTGCAACATCTATTTTACCACACATGTATTTGTTTGCTGTATTAAAAGAATTTTGGAATTTTTTTTATGAATTGATAAAAATATCAAGTAAAATATACTTATGTTGATTTTAACTGAAAATTTCAATTAAAAAAAAACAAAAAATATATATGTAATTTGATTCATAAAAGGGACAAAAGGGCCTTTAGGACATAGATTAACTATTTTATCAGTTTTATAATTATCCATGGATTGTGGATTGGACACTTGAATCCTCACCAATGTGTTATATTTCTTGAAAACATTTTCATGTTTTTGTCTTGATTTATTTTAGATTGTGCCATATTTATGTATCTTGTTTCTTTGCAAGGTATATTAGGATGTGATTTAATAAGGGAATCATACCATTTCATGCCTGGTCTTCCATCTTGAAATTTATTTCTATCTTGCTGGCTACAATTTTCTGTACAAAATCTTAAAGTTGTTCCCTTTTTATAGGAAACAGTATTCTGACAATATCTAAAATCCACTTTTCTAATTGATTTTTAACATCAATTCCTAGTACTTAGATCTACTACTTGAGATTCAACATTGTTAGAGAGAAGTTGTGTCCATCCTACAAACTTGTGATATAAGGCAGAACGGGGTACTCCAAAACTTTGCTAGCTTGTAGCGCTGGCATTACATTTTGAATGGCCTTAATTTTACTTCCTATCTTAGCGCGGTGTTTCCTCTAGGCCATTTTTTAAGAGGCAGAATTCTGTCTTTTTCAAACTTTATAAAATGAATCTTTTTCTTTTTGAATAATGTGAAATATATTCTTACTTGTATTTAGATATCTATAGAAAAGATTTTCACATTATTTAGTATTTCTAAATCTGTGTGCCCAAAACCTTCCAAAAATTATGGTACTTCTTCATTTCTTTAGGAAAAATACGAAAAAATCATTAAATCATATAATAATGTTATTGAACTTTTTAATTTATAATTTGTAAAATCTTTCAAAATTTATGTTTTAGTTTATTTATCATACCTAATTATTACATATCACCGCCCCTTTTGTTTTATCAATACTAAACAATACTATATCTTAGTATTGTTTGCTATATATTTATATAGTAAAAATACTATATTTTAGAATTTTCCAATTAGAATAATTGTGTTAAAATTAATCTAGAGAATACTATATTTTCTTTATCAATGGCATACTTCAGTGACTAGAACAATGTCCTTCTTTCTAAAGTGAATTATCTATTGGACAGAGAATAGCAAAATCCCTTTTATAGAACTGTTATTAGCATTGCTTTTTTTTATTATTGAAGCCATTACTATATAAAACAGAACTAAATTGATTTTGTTTTATCCAGATGTTCTTAAATTTATTAAATAGCTAAAAGTCCCACTATAATGAATCATGTGGCCACAAGTGGAAGGTATGATGTACACTTTTTGTCGACCGCCTTGGCCATAATTGGTACATATAGCAAAATTAACGTACCAGTTTTCGCCACCCCCCATTAAACTCTTAAAATAATTTATTTAAATGTGAAATTGCAATAGATAGAAAGCTTACATCATAAAACCTAACAGTAATTTGTTTCAGAACAAACAGAGCCCGATAAGTGCCCAATGTTGAAAGATTCTCAAAAATTGTCAGCTAAGCAAAAGTCTTAATAAATGTGAGCACACACTACAGTTTCACAGATTTATATATATATATATATTTGCAAGTCACATTTTATCAAAAAATAAACAAATGAGATTGTAAATGATAAAAGTTTGTTTGCTTAAGAGGTAAGAATGCATATTATTTGTTAGCATCAATTCAGAGCCTAAATATTAGACAAACCGATACAGTGTGGCCAAAACTGGTACAGTGGTCACAACTGGAGCACCTACCCTATGTTACACTTTATTGAATGTTTTCATATCGCCAGGTATATCAGTTTAAAGTTTAGGCGTAATTCAATGAATGAAATTTTTGATTATATATTGTTATTTATAATTTGTCTTCCTGTTAATGTTGTTAACTATATTTTTATACACCCAAGAACGGTGAAATCATAACATTATCATAATCAATCATAAATTGCCCAACTGAATGCAAAATCCTGCAAGTGTAGTATGTAATGTATGTTTAAATTAAGATTTGTTATTTAAATTAGTTTGTTTCATATGCAAAGCACCATATATTATGTGTTTGGAAAGAAATCCTAATGGAAACTTATATTTTGCATTTTACTGAATGTTATTATTGTTCCAAGCATATGAGTTCAAAGTTTAGGCCTGACTCAATGAAGCGAAATTTTTTAGTATTTATTGTTATTTACAATCTTTCTTACTTTTAATAATTTTTTCTCCGTTATTGGGCGATGACAACATACATTTTATAGCAGACTGCATGCCCGTTCTTGGGCGATTCTTATGAAATTAAATTTGTCACAAAATGGTGATTTTATTGACTTCATGCTTACAATTAAAATGGTTTCATGACAATATGCATCTTTGCCCAAGAACGTTCGTGCAGTCTGATATAAGATGTATGTTGTCAAATTGGCATCGCCCAAGAATGGGAAAAAAACAACTTTTTTTTTTACTTCAATGGAAATGGATGAGGTTATTTTAGGTTTTCCTGTTGTTAATCTTTTTTCGCCACATAGACTTACCCATATATTATTAGTTTCGTAAGAAATCCCAATGAAAATATATTATTTTACGGTTTACTGAATGTTCTCATTTCTTAACAAAATCATGATTTGCAACATGCGAGAAATTGTAGCTCTGAATGGAAAATCCTGTCAGTAAGGTTTACAATTTATGTTTTCATTCAGATTTGTTATTGAACTCGGTTTATTTCATTTAAGAATATTTTAGTCGCCCAAGAATGGAGCATGTGTTTTCATTAGGATGAGAAAGGATTAACAAAAGGTAAGGAACTCAATGAAATATTCTCAGTGCGGAAAATACTTGTACAATGAGCATTTTGTGATATATTATGAGTTTCAGAAGAATCGCAAATGAATGGACTCTCATTCACCCAAGAGCGGGAATTATTTACTTCATAGAATGTAAATGTCAAGAAAGATAGAAAGTAAAGTTGAAGAAACATATTCCATTCTTGGCGACTTCTCATGTATAAATCGCCATTAACAACACGAAGAACGAATACAATTGAAACTAACTTACGTGAATTGTATACTTTTCATAAAAAGTAAAAAAAAAAAAAAAAATTGTGAAATATCGCAATTAATGTAAATAATATTAAATCTTATAGAAAGAAATGCGCAAAAGTGTATTTTTCTTTAAAATAAAGCGGATGAGACATAAATACTACAATTTGCCTTTAGCCCTAAGCTAGGAAATGCAGTCACTAGATGCCATACTTTTTACCGCCTGCTCTCATTGGCTCGCTGCTTCATTGCCGTGGATTGGCGGAGAGCTGTAAATAGCCTCTAGCCCACGATGCCATATGCATGTTTTAATTTAAAAAAAAATCTAAATTGAAATTTAAAAATCCAGCTGCGAAGTGCTCTTTCCAGTGACAGCATCTACACATGACAAAAATTTCAGTATATGGTGACGCATGCGTACGCTGAAGCAGCGGGCAGTATCGGATGTACTTATAGGTCATATTGGGATCTTAACCCGTTAATTGTCGCGCGTTGGTCTTTTCCCCGCCCGAAATTCGTTATCTTCCTGTAACTCATTTCCTGTTAAAGTTAGGATAGCCAAATTCCGTGTAGCTGACCTTGAGTGTTCACACTCTTGTGCAGTAAAATTGCAAGTCATTCCTGCTATTTCTTAGCATTTTATCGCATTCTTAAGTTTCAATCGGTCTAAATGACCGCGTTGCGACCACTTGCGTTAGTTGAATTTTTCCCCCTCGTGTTCATCCTTTCCCATTTCCGCGAAATCTGCGGGGGAAAGTTTCTTCGAAGTACGGACTCTCTGTCTGTTGTTATTTCGTCTTTCTTCTTTCTGCTATTTTACCCGTTCATAGAGTACTTTTTTTACTTTTAGAATGTTACTTAAAATTGTTTTATTATATTAGTTGTGAAGTCAGTTCGCACAAAAAACTGATTGATGGTCACTTACATTTTTTTTTCATTGTCAAACATTGCGGGAATAAATTCTCAAATTGATATTCGTTTAAATATGGAAAAAAGGGGAAATTCATCATCATTATTTGAAAGAAGTTGCTTTCCATTTATTACCGGAACATATAAATGAAAAAAAGAAACAGACAATAACACAGCCAAACCATTAAAAAAAGAGAAGAGAATTTTGTGGGAATCAGTAAAAAAATTGCCGTATCTCCAAAATCTGAAAAGTATCGTTTTTGTACAATAAAACAAACTCGAGAGATAAAACAGTTTTCTCAGAAATGTTGTATGTATATCTGCGAAGAACATACATATAATTTATTTGCACAATAATGAGAATTTTATAATGTAGGTTAGAAATTACGCAAATAAAAATCTCTTTTGGATAATCCAGTGAATAGTTATACTATGATTTTAAAAAATATTTTAAGTATTTTTCTAAAATTTATCTATTTTTAAATTTTCATACTGTAAGTAAGAACACATTTTTTTTAACAATGCCGCAGAAAATGTTTTTTTTATTATTATTGAAATCTAATAGAGGCTTGGGGACAGTATCTAACAAATTTAAATTTGTTGTCCTTCATCAATTGTTCAAACTATTTTTTCAGAATAATGTTTTTCAGAATACGAGAGAAAATTCATTTAAATAAAATTATTGCTGCATATTTATAATGTCGGAGAAAAATTTCTTATTGTTTTTATTATTTTAATGAATGTTATTATAAAACAATAAATTATAACAATAATACCTTATTATGAAATGTACAATTGAATATTTATTTTAATTAAATAGTTGCTGTAAAATACATCCCTATTAAGATGAACCTTTCAGTGATTCTATTAATTAAAATATTTTATCCATCTTAGGATTTAAATCTACAATCGCAAATGTATTTTAATTAAATATATAATTTCAATAACTTATTATTTACTTTTATATAAGCGAAGTTCGTATCCAGAGTTTTTATTCAGGGGCGCTGCTCCCACCCTGAAATAAGTAGAAAAACTACAAATCGTGCATTTTCATTTGAAAAATGGATTTAATCATAAAATCTCGAGACCCCCCCCCTCCTCTCCCCCCTCATACACACATAGACACCCCACAAAATAAATAAATAAAACGTAGTTACAACATTTACATTTATAATTTCGAAATCAAGTATTTTTTACCTTTTTCTTTATTATATATATATATATAATATGCTGGTGAATTAGTGGTATTGTATTTGATTTGCTGTTGCATGTCATAGGTTCCATTTTTATTTTCAGTTTAATTGTTCAATTTAATGTCAGTGTAATATATTGATGCTAAATTTATTAATTTTATTTTATTAAATGGATATAGAGTGCCGGAGTATCATAAAAATCTTCCTGACTCTGATTCTGTCCTTCCAAAAAAAAAAAAAAAAAAAAAAAAAAATACCCCTATCACGAATTTAGATTCATATTCGTAAATGTTTTCCTACTACTTATTGATTCATAGTAACATCAGAAATTCAATCAAATCATTTACTATTTACTTTTAAGTATTTATGCAAAACGAAGAAAGAGTTATTAAAAACATTTATCTAGATGCCAACTGAATATATACTTAAGCGAAATAAATAATTTGCTGTAAAAGGTTGTAAAATTAACAATTGCTGTAATCTTTTAAAGTTCAGTCAATATTTTCACACTACGTTATCCGTTTTCGATCATCTGATAACACCGGCAAGTTTCCCCTTCGTTTTCGGCCTGCTGGTAACGGCGGCAAATGGACCGAACGCGACTACTAGCGTTCTAAAAAATGTCGCGACTACTGTCGGGTTAATTGAGTGATGGTTGCTATTATTTCCAAATAGAAAATGCAGCAAACTTCTTAAATTCTTATTTATGTCACCACCCCGTCAAGTAATATATCTACGGATAGGTTGAAAATCTGAGTTTCATTCGAATAGGTTTCTTTACGAGAGAGTGCGCATCCTGGTTGGAAAGTGAAACTAAATGATATTGCGAAGTTTGCGTGGCACGCCTGCTATACTCGGCTGCAGCCGGCAGTGACCCGTGTTGGATGTCCGTATAAAATATTGTGCACCGTGGTGGTGGAAAGTGGAACTAAAGTACTTCGAAGCACATGCACGGTTAGGATAGTTGTGTTATCGTTTGTTTTAAGTTAGGTTTAGGTTACATTTAAGTTCCGGTTAGGTAAAGTCACCATTACGTAGGCCTGGGTCTTAAATCGATTTAAAGCTTACATCGGTAATTGCAATGTGTTACATTGTAATGCTTTTGACTGCCCCTGTAAATGAACTATAAATCCTACATACTTCATATACAAAACAAAACATGCTTTGGTGACCCTAAATATCCTTTATCATCTGCATGAAAATCCGAGTATATTTACCGGAGTTAGAGCATGCACAGACGGACAGGCAAACCGAATGCATAAACACTTTCCAACTTTGTTGGGAAGTATTAAAAAAGAAAGAAAGAAATCCTCTTCTTTTATATTATGTCATAATTTTTTATAAAATTTATTTTAAAAAATTTATAAAATTTTTGAGTTTATAAAAATTACGAAAATACACTAATTTTTAAAATGAAAAAAAATTGTTTGGGGTCATCAAATAGTTTTCCATATTCTAATATGTAAAATCTGTTAAATCGCGATTTAATGGTAGATGGATGATAAATCGATTCAAGAAATTCCTACATCATCCAGTCCGTTATATTATGGTTAGGTTACGATAAGCTGACTGTTAGGTTGCATTTATGTTGCGGTTAGTTGACTGTTTACGTTACAATTAGGTTACGGTTAGGATTTTATCCACAGCGTGAACATTATGCATGTGTTGATAAAAAATATATGCATAATTTTGTGCAATAGCTCTGAAATTATAATATTGTATTATATAGTATACTAACTTTTAGCTAATGATCGAGTATCGATTCCATTCACGTATAGTCGGATTTAAGGGTGATATAATTAGTTTGAAAATATCAAAATATTTCACTCAGGATTTCGATGTGAAAAAAAAATAAATAAATAGTTAAGTGACTTAACAACAGTGATTTTTACGGTTAAATATCAATATTTTAACACGAAAATCACGCAGTCGTCAAAAACATACACCCCCATCACTTTTTTCCCATTGCAGTCATTTTGAGCCTTTTTATCACTAAAATCTTTTTTTTTTTCGATTTTTCACACAGTCAGCGGGCACGTATTTCAAACAAAATCGAGTTAGAGATAAAATCATGCAAATTGCAGGTTCATTTAATATTACTATCACAGGTCCAGGCAACGCCGGGCGGGTCAGCTAGTATTTATACAACATCGGTATCCTTTTCTAAGTTACTTATTAACTGACATTCTGTTACTTTCCTATCACAATATATAACTATCTAACCTATCATTTATATGATTTTAGTGTTATTAAATTACAGAAATTAATTTTCACGCAGTTTACAAATGACATGGCACAGAGCAAATTCCCCACAGACATTTTACGAATGTGAATTTCTGAGTACTATATTAAATTCTATACAACTACATGTGAATAAAGGATATTGAATTCTATTTAGACAGTTTAGCAGAAAATGTTCTAAAGATACTTTTGTGATTTATTTCCCAAATTCAAAATACTTGAAAGACGATTTATTCATATGTATATTATTATATAATTAGACCTTCACGGAATAACATGGGATGTTGATAATAACAAATAATGCTTTTTAATTTTGATTATTTCTAAAAATTTAAAAAGCTCTTGAAAAAAAAATCAGAATCAAAATTTATGTTGTATTTTCTCAAATTTGCTTTTAAGATTCAAATTATTTACATTACTTTCACAATTTTGTACTAAAGACCTCACATTGCACTTCATGTAAAATCATTTTAAGAAATTTTCATTACACACATTAGCATCGCATTATCGCATCAGCGTGCAATTTGGAATTTTGGAGATTTTTTATTGTTGTTTGAACGCCTCAAGTCATCCAACAAATCTTTCACTGGAAAGAGAAAGGAAAAATTTAAAATTCTTTTTTGCTTCCGAACGTAACTTTAGTCTTCCAACCAGGGTGTTATTGAAACCTTCAAATGTTATGACGGAAAGGCATTGCTTCACGTGGTTCTAATAGGGCAGCACAATGTTATATAATATTCAACAACTGTACGAAGAAATAAGTTTGAAGGATGATGTGTATATGACACAAGAAGCTGGGGACTCCATCAAGGACACTACACTTGCTAAAGCTTGCAATTCGATTATTCCATCAGATGACTCTGCCAATGCACCTGCATAACCACAAATCTGTGAATGTGTATCAGAACTGGCTGAGCTGATTCATGAATTTTCAGGATTTGAAGATTGGGGCCAAAAACAACAATCAAGAATGGATCGAATCTGATGTTCTTGGTTACTAACTATTGAAGGACGATGAAATCCTTTCTACTCGCATGGAAGACCAAATCCCCCCAGAAGAACATGACGCCAGTAGTGTAGTCGTTATAAAAGCAGAGCGCATACGCTCTAAGCAGAGGGTATATGCTCAAGGCAGAGGATATACCCTACAGTGTATATACTACAGCTTATTTGAGAAACAGAGGGTATACGTGTTCCTTAATAAAATCCAGAAGGTATACGGCGTATACCATCGTACACCCTCCACTATATCCCTGATGATGACGAGGATGACTTCATTGATGAAGAGCATGTTGAAAAAGGACCATCAACTGAGAAGCAACAACAAGAGTGCGATTCTATTCAACTGCATTCATTAAAACGTATAATATATTTTGCAGGAAGAAAAAGAGAGTCCTCTCTAAAGCAAACATTTGTTCGACTTTTTTTATTTTTAATGTAGACCTACAATTTTGTACTTTTGCATTTCTGCAGATTTCTTCGATCACTTTATTCCATGATAGTTCGTTCCCTTCTTCTTGTTGTAATCAGTGTAATACAAATACATACATATTTGTTTTTATTTTCAATGTTAATTTGTTTCCTTATGCTCATATAACCCTATTAGGTTTTTTCTCAAATGATCGGTTATCCGAAATTTCGTTAATCTGAACACTCCAGGTCACCTATTCGTTTGGATACTAGATGCTCCCTTGTACTGTTTTTAGTACGCTTTTTGAATACAAATAAGAATAAAAAATCTTACATCCACCAATGATTATGAACCATTTTCCAACGCTAACTGAATAATAATAGGGAATTTAAATTTTCCATACAATAAAATAGATCATAGTCTTTTCTATAACAAAATTATTTTGCGCATCTCTGTAATCGAACGATAAATCATCTACAGACTCATCTCATCTCTATAAACTGGAGAAAACGTGTCGTAGTGTAGATCAGTCATACTTTTTAATTTTACTGCGATTTAAGAATCAGAACATTACTAGAATACATCGCAAGCGATTTTTTCCCCCAAATACATTAATGTAAAGAAATTATTTGTATGTCCAAGTATACGAACTATAAATGAACTTATTCTATACCCCTGATAAAGCATGTTCTTGCCCACCTATGTGATGTATATCAATTTTATTATGCTTGAAATAATTTCACATTATTAAAATGCTTCCAGAACGATATTTCAAGATAGATCATTATGTAACGGGGAAAAAAAATGCGTACCTCTAAGCAAATTACGAAGGATTCATTTTTTCATATCGAACATTCTAGAGTAAAGTACAATAACATATACAAATTCTATGGCAGTCTTATTATGTTTTCGAGAGTTAGATCACACACAGACGGATAGACAGATAGATACACCGAATAAAATAAACTGTTCGCTTATGTTAAAAAGTGTTAAAATTTATTCAAAATTCTTTTAAAAACACTTTTATCTAAAGCGAAATTAATTTTGATGTAAGAACCCGAAAATAGGCAACATTCGCTTATAGACTTAGTACATTTAATTACTTTACTAATATATATATATTTATTTATTTGACAGAAGCTTATCTGAGAGAATGCTGCCCCATTTATTAAATTTGTGAAAATCATTAATAAGTATTTCCTAAAAACTGAATCACGATAGCGCAATTCAGTCCACCTACGGTTTGGTTGATTATATCTCCAAGCATTTCTCAAATTAGTATATTTATATTAAAGTTTTCCCGCATTTGTTTATGTCTTCTAATCATTATGTGTACATTGAGCTCAGAAAAGTTGAAATTTTACTTCTATAGCAAAATATTTTCAACTTTAAAGTACCCAACTTAATTAAAAGTTTCATAACTTATTCAATTTTGATAAAGTGAAGATGATATCTTGAAATATCTTGCAGAAATTTTAGCAGAGTAAAAAATTTTAATTGAAGAAACACTTGAAAACCGTATATAACATTATATTAATATTTGCCATTTATAACAATTTTATGAATGTTCAAAATCGTCGGTGCTTTTTTTACTTTAGAAACGTGATTCTTGATTTATGACAAAACTATATTTTCTATTTGTTAATCAATTATTAAAATAACTGCACAATTACACGAGGTGGCACTCTAGAACACACATGATAAAACATTTATTACTTCACAATACGAGCACTAAATGTATATATACACTCTAATACTATTTACAACACATGAATAGTTCCACCCAAGAGTATTTTAATAACATTACTTGCAGTGCTGCCATCTGCAGAATTTATACAAAAATAAGACATAGCACTATATGTGAATATTTTGCGTAATTTTTTGGAATTCAGAATGAAAACATATTAAGATCGAAAAGTTGTGCTTCAAGCATATACATTGAAACTCAGAAAATTACTAAGAAATTTTATTTTTTCATACATTGGAATAACATTTTCAGACATGAAGTTAAAATAATATTACAGATACACATTTATTTGCTTTTGCACAAACAAAATTACAACATAGAAAACAGAAAAAGGCTTTTTTTTTTTAAATTGATACTTTATGTTACTGGTAATTTAGATTCCCTAATATGAATCTAAAATTACTTGTTACCTTAAATTATCAATTTAATTATCAACAACCTAAATTCATGTAATAAAAAAGTTGAATGGCTTTAAACAAGTGAATGATCTACGAAACCTTAATTTTATTTCTTTAAGGATGTTAAGGCAAATAATTAAGAACATTTTTAACTTTCTTGGCCACACTGTCTGGAAGACATTTTGAAGACTCAGATGAAAGAATCATTTAATTTATGAGGAAATAAGCATCAGTGGTGCTATTTTTTGGCTTTGGAACAAATGGTGCAGTCGTAAAAAAACAGAGGATAAACGCTCTAAGCAGAGGGTATACGCTCAAGACAGAGCGTATAACCTAGAGTGTATACACTATAGATTTCTTGAGAAACAGAGGGTATACGGTGTTCCTTAAGAAAATACAGAAGGTATACGGCGTATACCCCCGTATACCCTCCACTACATCCCTGCATAGAAGTAAAGTTAAATTGAAAAAATGTCAAACAATTTAGTTTTTAGGAAGAAAAGAAAAGATGTCCAGTTTTATGTGTTTTAGTTATCAAATGTATAAGATTTCTAAACATAGAAATTAAATAATGTGTTCCGCAAATGATTTTTCCTACACACCATAATGCAATGGAATTGTTTTGTTTATCTCTGCAAACGAACTAGACATGCTACACATTTAATTTTCAATAGCGAAAATTCCATAAAGAACCGCATTAATATATAAAAAAAGACATGTCTTTACGTATGTCACTTTAGAGCATGACCGAAGGAGAGACAGAGAGACAACACATTTTACAACTATGTTAAAAAGTGTTAAAAATGCATATGAAACAGCATTACTGGAAAGAAAAAAATGTGCTATTTATCATTTTAGGTTAGTTTTGAAATCAAAACATTTCCTGTCGTTTTGAATGATTGTGGAATTTAATTTTATTTATTTCTACTTATTACATTTTTGTCTCTTTTAGAATTTTCCCCTATGTTTACCACCCAATATTCTAAAGAATATAATTTAAAAAGTAAAATTTCACGCTATATGTTTCTTTTAAAAGTTTATCCATGGCACATTAAGCTTGAGAATTTTGAACTGTCTAGCATTCACCAAAGATTATTCTCCACAGTACTATAGAAAATAAATTGGGTTTTGATGAAATGATCCCGCAAAGATCGTTCTCTTTATAGGGCGCGAGAAATTTCAGGGTGAAACAACCTGTTTTAAAATCTATTATTTTAAAACAAATCTACAGTCTGTAAAAAATGTGATTGACGCAAAGAAAAATCTTTAAAATTCGTCTTTAAATTTTCACAGACAAAAATAGAAATAGTCATTCTACAGGAGATTTTTTGCTTTTTTTTTCAAGTTACGCCTAACCCTCTCAGTACTAATATCAAAATATTACTTAAATGACTAAGATTGGGTCATTTTGACACCATAGCTCATTATAATGTTTAGGCCGGAAAACAGATCAAAAGATAAAATATCGACGTAGTACTCACAATGAAGGTTTATTAGAAAGATGAAAATGTAACTTCCACAATATTATGAATATTTAAATTAGCACAAAAACTCGCACAGAAAAAAATAAAAAAAAAAGCAAAAACATTTTTAAGCAGAAATGGTAGTAATGCATTTTAACTACCTTCAGTTCTGCAGCACATCTTTATGGCAACCAAAACACAAAATAACACATGAAATAGGAGTTTTGCACATAAAATGTCGGCATTTGTTGCATTTCTGAGAATATTTGGTGTCATGATAGAAAGCTTTTACTTATTCCCTGATTGCCTGAGATGTAACCTTATTCGCAATTTCTACAACAACAACAACAACAAAAAAAAAATAATAATTGTGTGAAACGTATTTAGTAGAAAAAATTATGAAATGAATGAGAGCTTTATAGGAAAATTCGTAGACAATAATTTTAGCATACATATTCTAAATGAAGAAAAAAAAAAAAAAAAAAAAAAAAAAAAAAAAAAAAAAAAAAAAAAACAGCAAAATGCCCAGAGGGGGTCAAATTGATTTCATATTACAAGGAAGGTCTCCTTACTGGGCATACTCAAAATAGTTTGAAAAAAATGCTATTGAAACTACTTATGTATAGAATAACGGATCAGTTAAATTTAGCAGCGGAATTCCAGTAGAAAGCTGTAAAAAATAAAATACCTTTCGAATATCTGGCCCGAAAATACGAAAGCTATACGCAATTTGGCGAGCAGGATTTTTCCTCGCCAAAAGCAAACGATTTTATTGCTTCTGAAAATTGCTTAATTGATTTTTAGAATGCTCAGTATTTAATGGATTTGAACTTAATCAATGAAAGATTTTATTATATATATACATATGTATTACACATACATGTTGGTGGTTGCTTTAGTTATTTAATTTCATGACTGGAAATGTCTTTTTTACTTTCTTCTATCTTTACAAGAAGAAAGTATTGGATTCATGAAAATTTTCGAATTCCGGTTTTCGACGGATTTACACGTTTTAGGGGTCAGAGATTCCAAAAAACATGTTTTTACAAAATGTCTGTCTGTGACTCTGTGAGTCTGTCTGTCTGTCTGTCTGTCTGTGTGTATGTGACACAAATTTTGTGGGCGCTCTATCTCAAGAACTAATGCACGGAATTTAATAAAAATTGATATTCAGTTAGCGCCTAATACAAATTGATGCTGATTAGTTTTTGGTGTAAATCGCTCAACAGGTGGCGCTGCAATGCTGCATTTTTCACGATTTTCGCAATAGCTCTATCTCAAGAACTAATGCACGGATTTTGATCAAACTTCAGATTTGGTTAGTACTTGATATGAATTGATGATGATTACGTTTTGGTGTAAATCTCCCAACAGGTGGCGCTGTTATGATGAATTTTGCAGGATTTACACGATTTCCCCAATAGCTCTATCTTAAGAACTAACGCACGGATTTTCATCAAACTTCAGATTAAGTTAGTCCTTCATATGACTTGCTACTGATTAGGTGTTGGTGTAAATCGCCCAACAGGTGGCGCTTCTCTGCTGCCTTTTCCACGATTGCCTCAATAGCTCTATCAATAGAACTAATGGACCAATTTTCATCTAAATTCAGATTTAGTTGTATGTTGACACAAGTTGTTGTTAATTAGGTTTTGGTGTTAATCACCCAGTAGGTGGCGCTGCTATGCAGAAATTTTCACGATTTTCGCTATTGCTCTATCTCAAAAACTAATGTACGGATTTTCTCCAAACTTCAGATTCAGTCAGACGTTGACATAAATTGTTGCTGATTAGGATTTGGTATAAATCACCCAATAGGTGGCGCTGCTAGGCAGCATTTTGCTGAATTCAGACGATTTCAGCGATAGTCATATCTCAAGAACTAATGCACGGAATTTCATATCGTTAGAATCCTCATGAGATGCATAGATTGCCATTTAATTTTGGCAGTATGATAGCGAATTTTGAAGTATTAAAATGTATGAGATAGAAGAAAGTTTTGGGATTGGTACATCCGACTAGTTTATTTTTTGCAAGATGCAAATATCAGTTTTAATTTATAACCAGCTTTTTTAAGTTGAAACGGCTGTTCAAAAATAAAGTGCACATGAAGAATTCTGCCTTTATAAATTTCCATACCAAAGAAAACACTCTTTCCATAGCAAGAAAATGAAATCGACAGTGCTCAGTGGGACTTACTTTTGAATTTGAAAGAATTTAAATCAATTTAAATTTTGTTATAAATAGTAAAATGTAATATTTAAATTTCATTATAAATACATATAAATATATATGGCAAAATTAAAGTTATTTAAATTAAACTTATTTAAACAATTTCAACATAAAAATTTTTTTGCTTAAAGAGAATACAATATAAAAGCGTATTCTTTGAAATTTTATTTCATCGCCAACCGCTGATAAATCGCAAAATAAACGAAATTTTCATTACTTTTTTGCATATGCTCTATCAAGGTTCCACCAATTTTTTTTTTTTTTTTTTTTTTTAACATATGCATCCAAATGAGAAGATCATTCTCTAATTTTTTCAGATGTTTCTGAGTATGGCCGTATGGAGACATTCCTTGTTAGTATATGCGAGGGTTAAAAAAAAAGCTTAGTCTTAATACAGGAGTTGTGCCAAACTCTGAAATTTGCAGTACGAACAACTAATCTAACTAGTCGGATGTACCAATCCCAAAACTTTCTTCTATCTCATACATGTTAATACTTCAAAATTCGCTATCACACTGCCAAAATTAAATGGCAATCTATGCATCTCATGAGGATTCTAACGATATGAAATTCCGTGCATTAGTTCTTGAGATATGACTATCGCTGAAATCGTCTAAATTCAGCAAAATGCTGCCTAGCAGCGCCACCTATTGGGTGATTTATACCAAATCCTAATCAGCAACAATTTATGTCAACGTCTGACTGAATCTGAAGTTTGGAGAAAATCCGTACATTAGTTTTTGAGATAGAGCAATAGCGAAAATCGTGAAAATTTCTGCATAGCAGCGCCACCTATTGAGTGATTAACACCAAAACCTAATTAACAACAAATTGTGTTAACATACAACTAAATCTGAAGTTAGATGAAAATTGGTCCATTAGTTCTATTGATAGAGCTATTGAGGCAATCGTGGAAAAGGCAGCAGAGAAGCGCCACCTGTTGGGCGATTTACACCAACACCTAATCAGTAGCAAGTCATATCAAGCACTAACTTAATCTGAAGTTTGATGAAAATCCGTGCGTTAGTTCTTAAGATAGAGCTATTGGGGAAATCGTGTAAACCCTGCAAAATTCATCATAACAGCGCCACCTGTTGGGCGATTTACACCAAAACGTAATCATCATCAATTCATATCAAGGACTAACTAAATCTGAAGTTTGATCGAAATCCGTGCATTAGTTCTTGAGATAGAGCTATTGCAAAAATCGTGAAAAATGCAGCATTGCAGCGCCACCTGCTGAGCGATTTACACCAAAAACTAATCAGCATCAATTTGTATTAGGCACTAACTGAATATCAATTTTTATTAAATTCCGTGCATTAGTTCTTGAGATAGAGTGCCCACAAAATTTGTGTCACATACACACAGACAGACAGACATTTTGTAAAAACATGTTTTTTTGAATCTCTGACCCCTAAAACGTGTAAATCCGTCGAAAACCGGAATTCGAAAATTTTCATGAATCCAATACTTTCTTCTTGTAAAGATAGAAGAAAGTAAAAATTATATTTTACTTTATCGGTAAATTTTACATCCTGATGACAAACAAGAAGTCATTCAGTCATTAGTTTAAAAAATAGTAGTTTTAACCCTTACAACTCCCAATATTAAATTCATTTGTAATAAATCGGTGAAATACATATTGCAGTTGGGATAGTTTTTTAAGCTTAACTCTAAATATAGTTGCCGGAATGAGTTGTAATTATAGATTCGCATGTTTGTAATTTCTAAATCAATTTATGTTAAACTATTATAGGTTGTAAATAATATTGTGTTACAATAATAATAATAATAATAATAAATTGAAAAGTTCTCAGTTGTAACGTAGGTACAAAAAAACACTAAAATAAGCACTAAATAAGGCAATCAAAAATTATAACTCATTCTGTACTTTTATTTCTTGAGTTATGCTTAAAAAGACTAGTGGACTTGTGTTATATTTTAATACGATTACATATGAATTTAACATTAGGAGTTCGAAAATTTATATTTTTTAATACCTAAACTACGTCACCAAATTACTTCCGGTTTTGTATTATTAGTTATAATTTACCGAATAATTCAAATAGCAAATCAAACTTAAGTGTTTGACAAAATATCAGCATAACGATGGCATCATTTTTTTTTACTTTCTTCTATCTTGACAAGAAGAAAGTATTGGTTTCATGAAAATTTTCGAATTCCAGTTTTCGACGGATTTACACGTTTTATGGGTCAGAGATTCCAAAAAACATGTTTTTACAAAATGTCTGTGTGTGAGTCTGTCTGTCTGTCTGTCTGTCTGTATGTGACACAAATTTTGTGGGCGCTCTATCTCAAGAACTAATGCACGGAATTTAATAAAAATTTATATTCAGATAGTCCCTGATATAGATTGGTGCTGATTAGTTTTTGGTGTAAATCGCCCTGCAGGTGGCGCTGCTATGTAGCATTTTTCAGGATTCCCGCAAAAGCTCTATCTCAACAACTAATGCACGGAATTTTTATAAAACTTCAGATTCCGTTAATCCTTGATATGAATTATTGCCTGTAACGTTCCGATGCAAATCGCCCAACAGATGGCGCTGCTATGCTGCATTTTGAAGCATTTACACGATTTTCATAATAGCTCAATCTCAATAAATAATGCACGGATTTTCATCAAAAATCAGATTTAGTTAGTGCTTGACATGAATTGATGTTTTGCCCCTTGTGGTGTAAATCGCTCAGCAGGTGGCGCTGCTATGCTGAATTTTTTTGAGATTTTCGCAATAGCTCTATCTCAAGAACTAATAATTGGGTTTTCAACAAACTTCATATTCATGTATACCTGGATATGAATTAGTGCTGTTTATGTTTTGGTGTAAATCGCTCAACAGGTGGCGCTGCTATGCAGCATTTTTCACGATTTCCACAATAGCTCAATGTCCAGAACTAATGCATGGATTTTCATCAAACTTCAGATTCAGTTAGTCCTTGACATGAAATGATGTTTTGTACCTTTTCGTGTAAATCGCTCAACAGGTGGCGCTGCTGTGCTGCATTTTTTGTGATTTCCACAATAGCTCTAGATCCAGAACTAATGCACCGATTTTCATCAAACTTCAGATTCCGGTATACCTTAATATGAATTAGTGCTGTTTGTGTTTTGGTGCAAATCGCTCAACAGGTGACACTGCTATGCTGAATTTTTCAGAATTTCCTCTACAGCTCTATCTCAATAACTAATGCTCGAATCTTCATCAAACTTCGAATTCAGATATACTTTGATACGAATTGGTTCTAAATTGATGTAATTTCTTATACTATTTTAATGATTTATTTGACATGATTTATATAGAAGAAAGTTTTGTGATGGCCACAACATACTAGTTTTAACTTAAATTGTGAAAAGACATTTTTTATTAAATGGGTATTTCAATTATTTTCTAGTACTGTTTAGTGATTGAAATATTTTTAACAGGTTTTGCTAGACTGTAATGATATTACCACGGCGCAAGTGATTGTAGAGATGCATTATATAAATTAATTTAAATATATCTTGCATTTTTTAAAGCATTGCTTGCATATTGAAAATAGCTGTACAAGTTACTAGATTTTTTAAGTTACATTTTGTCATTATTATTAATAGTTTCTTCCAATGAACCGATATTTTTTTACATAACGATTTATTTTTACATTCTTCTATCTTTACAAGAAGAAAGTATTGGATTCATGAAAATTTTCGAATTCCATTTTTCGTCGGATTTACACGTTTTATGGGTCAGAGATTCCAAAAAACATGTTTTTACAAAATGTCTGTGTGTGAGTCTGTGACTGTCTGCCTGTCTGCATGTATGTGACACAAATTTTTTGGGCGCTCTAGCTCAAGAACTAATGCACGGAATTTAATAAAAATCTATATTCAGATAGGTCCTGATATAAATTGGTGCTGATGAGTTTTTGGTGTAAATCGTTCAACAGGTGGCGCTGCTATGGTGCATTTTCCTGATTTCCGCAATAGCTGTATCTCAAGAACTAATGCACGAATTTTCATAAACTTTCAGCTTCCGTTAGTCATTAACATGAATGGATGCTGTTTACGTTTTGATGTAAATCGCCCAATAAGTGGCGCTTCTATGAAGCATTTTGCAGGATTTACACGATTTCTGCAATAGCTCTATCTCAAGAACTAATGGACACATTTTCATCAAACTTCAGATTCAGTTACTCTTTGATATGAAATGACGCTGACTACGTGTTGGTGTAAATCGCCTAATAGGTGGCACTGCTGTGCAGCTTTTTGCACTATTTCCTCAATAGCTCTATCTCAAGAACTAATGAACGAATTTTCACCAAACTTCAGATTTAAGTATAATTTGATTAGTACTGCTGCTGATTATTGTGTTGGTGTAAATCGCTCAACAGGTGACGCTGCTATGCTACATTTGTCATGACTTGCGCAATAGCTCTATCTCAAGATCTAATGTACGAATTTTCCTCAAACTTCATATTCAGTTAGACGTTGACATAAGTTGATGATAATTAGGTTCTGGTGTAAATAACCAATAGTTGACGCTGCTATGCTGCATTTTGCTGGATTTAAAAGATTTCAGTGACAGTCATACCTCGAGAACTAATGCACGGAATTTCATCGTTTTAGAATTCTCATGATGAGCACAGATTGCCATTTAATTTGGCACTGTGATAGCGAATTTTAAAGTATTGGCATGTTTGAGATAGAAGAAAGTTTTGTGATGCTCACAACATACTAGCTTTCGTAATTTTTGCAGTGTGCCGACACCAGTACCTTGACGATTCCCTTCGTCTTCAGCTCCAGAAGATTTAACGAAAACTTACTGGTGAGTCCACAGTTGTCAATTTTTATCCATTCTAAGATCAGTTTTTAGAATAGTATTAGGTTGAGCAAAAAGTTTTGGGAAATTTTAATTCTAATAGTTACTAGAATTTGTATCGTTTAGAACAGTACTAGTGGTAGAGTCTAGACAGATAGGTAGAGTCTAGATTATGGCCTCTTTCGATCAATGCAATACTTTTTCAAGGGCCGTCGGTTTGAATCATTTAAAGAAGTTAAAGAAGCATGTCAAGAGTTTTTCGATTCCAAAGAACCGCCATGGTATTTCTAGCAAATCTGGAATCTGGCAGAACGATGGCAGAGAGTCGTGGACTGTGATGGTCTCTTCTTTGAAGTATAGTCCTTGATGGGTTTGTTGTTAATTTGCGAATAACAACGCAACTTTCAAAAATTTCCCAGAACTTTTTGCTCAACCTAGTAATAAAACTGCATTCCTGCTTTTCCCGCATCTGGCTGACGAAAAGAGCATCAAGTTACTCACGTGGTTCAAACGAGACCGATGTTTACCGCAGTCCGGTATCCTAACATTTAATTATTTAGCCTCGCTTGCTGCAGGCATGACGTAATCCGTAAATAATAATACACTACAACAATATTTAAATATCAAATTCATTTACTCTATAAAAAGTAGGAAATTTATATTTCATTCACGAAAAGCTCGATGTTTTCTAATTATTCAGCATATAAATAGAAACGTAAAATGTTATTTGATAAAGAGCATTTCAAGTTCCATACATTGAATCATTGGTAATAGTGCTGTCCATCTTGTAAGATTTATTAAATTAATGATTTCGAAGATATATCTATGTCTGTTCATATGGCATTTTTGACTCGTGTATTTCTCATTATTGTGAAGGAAATCAATACAAGAAAAGCCGCACCATATAATGGTAACAATTTAGGATGTATTTGTTTATATACATGTTCGAAAAAACATAAAAGAGTAATTTACTTAACCTAATATTTAAATCAAATTGTAAATGCTTAAATTTAATTAGCTAAGAATATAACTTTCTATCAAAAATTTTTAAGCATTAGAATATTGTTCCAAGAAAATAAGATTTTGTGAAAATATCAACATTAAACATAATGGGTGACTGCGCCAGCAGTTGATACCCCTCCAGTAGTTGATCAAATTTTTGAAATATTGGGCCATTTTTGGCGGAAATGAGTTTTACAAGTAGCACTAGATATAATATTTTTGTTTGAATGTTAGTGCATCTGTTGTCACATAGTTTTCAGCTGTCTTCTGTAAGAGAAGCAATATTAAGAAATTTTTTTATTAGAGAGTGTAAAAATTTAGTTTTCGATTAGTTGGAGACAATAACGGTAAGTTAAAATAATCCCCTTCCATCTTGCTTATTTCAACTAATATTTTTATAAGAATTGTTGTTAATCACAGCCGAAGGATGGTATTTTAAATATTAAATTTTAGATTTTCGATTGACTTCTTTTTAGGGGTTGAAATTGGACTGATCAACTTCTGGTCTTATTAAATAGGCAAATTTCAGAAATTGATCAGCTGTGATCAATTAATGGTTTCGAGGGCACTAGTCATTGATCGGTATGTCAATTACTGGCTAACAACATGCGTAGCCATTAGTTGATCATTCTTTAATTTATTTGTTTACCAAGCCATTCTTGCTTATTTTCAGAATTCATTATGCCGTTAAAAAAGAAATTCTTCCAGTACTCAAAGGACGATCTGCGAACAGCCGTTGAAGACGTAAGAGAAAAGGGTGTTTCCATAATTTCGAATCAATAGCACTTTCCAAAAATTTCCACCTATGTTTCCTTAAAAAGCTTTTTTGTTTTAGGTCACCAGAGGTGAGACGAGTGTGACATTAATCAGTTTTAAGCAAAGAAGATTAACAGCTCCTGGTTAACTGGATAAATGCTTATGCCAAAAAAGAGTTCCCGATTAAGAGGGGGACTTTATTTGAAACCATAAAAAACATTGAAGACGATAAAAGGCCAAACCCTTTTGTAAACAAAATCCGCAGAAAACATGGTTTAAAGGATTCTTGCGAAGAAACAGTTCGATATCTTAGAGGTATGCAGATGCAATCAACACTGCAAGAGCAGAAGTGTCATAATCAAACATCCGTGAGTGGTTCCAAGAACTGCACAAATATCTTGGAACTGAAGGCTGCCTTGACATTCTTCCTGATTCCAGGAGAAATTTTAATGCTGACGAAAGCGGTTTTCAAACTTCTCCAAAAACGGGAAAAGTTTTACGACACATTTCATTCAACATTTTATATAAAATTAAAACAGGTAATGAAAAAAAAGCTATAACCGTGATGGCTACTTTCAATGTAGCAGGAGAGGTTATTTCTGGGATGATCGTTTACCCACTGCAGAAAATATCACGTGAAATTGCACAGAACGTGCCTGACGACTGAGAAATAGGTAGATCAAAGAAAGGTTGTATATGTGGGAGCACCTACTTTGAATATCTCCCAAATGTATTTTTGCCTTGGTTGAGAAAGCAAAATATCAAACTATCCATATTACTTTTGATATATGGTCACAAGAGTCACTTAACTCTTGAAGTGGCAAAGTTATGCTCAGAGAATCAATTCTTTCATTTCGCTCTTTACCCGAATGCAACACACATACTCCAACCAGCTGATGTTGCTATTTTTAGGTCTCTCAAAGTGTGCTGGAGGGAAACCATTTGCGATTGGAAAACTAAATCTGAACTTTTCACAAAAGCAGTATTTGGACCTTTGATTGCAAGTGTATTTCGAGATGCAGCAACCCCAAAAGTCATCAGCAGTAAGCAACGACATTTTCTGCCTACAAATTCACGTGAAAATTGGTCTAAAGTAGAATTGGCGGAAAACTTCAAAGTCCAGACGCTTTTGTACATTGAATCCCTATTCAAAAAAGGCAGAGCTCAGAAGTTCAGAAGCGTGGAAGGGAACGAATGGGAGGTTGATGTTGAGGCTCTTGAATTGTTCCATTTCTGGAGGCAAATGCGGAATAAATGTCTTGAACAAACTTAACCGAACATTGCGACACCAGAGAGCGCACCTGAGTCGTCAGTTGATGATTTCCTATCACCAACTGCTTATATTGCTCTACAGTCTGATGATCCCCAACATTTGATTATGATCATGTAACACCAGGTTCTTCAAGGCAGATGGACCACTTCCAAATTATGCGACTCCTGAGTGCCCAAAAAACTTAGGTCTAGCTAAAGTAAAAAATGTCAGTCCAGCTTTTGGAGACAATATTGCACGACTCGCCAGAGAAGAAAAAAAAAAACCAGAAAAGAGACGGCTGCCTTATGCGACAACATCAAAACGGTGGATAAATTCTTTCGAATAAAAGGAAAATGAAAAAGAAGAGAAAGAACCCGAAAAAAGAAACGATTCAGAAAGGGGAAGAGAGGAAGGAACAACTTCTACATCAAAGATAAGATATAGGACTATCTAAAATTCCGACTAGGCGAAAAAAACGACTCAGCAACTCCCACAGCTTTGAGTCCAGTGCCAAAGTTTCGTCCGGTGAGAGTGTGTGAGTGGAATCCTCAGTTGAGAAAACTGCCCATACTTGGCAGACGGTGCAAAAGTATATTGGTGAGCGCGTTGTCATTTTGGAAAATATTGGAAATGGAAAAAGAAGGAGCGTTGGGTGCTTCCACTTCGGCAAGTTATTTCCACATAGAACCCACAGAAAGCAGTAGAATAATAAATCTTTTCTCTGTCCCTGAATTAGTTTCAATATTGCTTATAAGTTATTGTATTTTTTACTTTTAAAGTCTCATTAAAATGTTTACTATTCTCAAATTGTTTAACTTTTTCTACTTACATTGAAAAAAATATCAAAATGACCAGTGATCAACTATTGAAATTAAATCGATCAAAAACTGGATTCGCCTGATCAACTACTGGGGAAATGGCAATTAAAAAAACATTTATTTATAATTCAGTTGCTATTTAATTTCAGCAGAATTTAATTATTGCCCATTACATTGTTAAAAAAAAAAAAAAAAAAAAAAAAAAAAAAACACGACATTTTTACAGTACAAAGTACAGTTCATCTCGCGCACAAACTCGATCACAGTGAATGTGCTGTATCTTTTTTTGGTTTCCTGACTATATTAACATGGAAAATACTGTAGTTGCGTAAAATTAACAGTACACTGTGCTGGCAATTTGAACGCCAGCAGTTTGTGCTGTAAAAAAAATGCGTCCAAATTGCCAGCACATTGTGGTGTTAATTTTACGCAACTACTGTATTTTCCATGTTAATATAGTCAGGAAACGAAAGATAGATACAGCATATTCACTGTGATCAAGTTTGTTCTGGCAAATTTACACTGGTTTTGTTACAGTGTATAGGACATTCATTAAGGGTTGTAGAAATCATGTTAGTTTACTTCTAAAACTTAAAAGAATGGAAATATAATAAAAACCCCGTAGCATCGACCTTATTTGATCAACTACTGGCTCGGTCACCCTATTTCCAAATGTAGTCTATTTAAATTCCAATAAAGATTGCAGAAAACAATTTTTTTTTCTTTTTACAATTTTAAATAGGATGTTTAGATCTTTTTTTGGAGGGAGAAAGAAGAAAATATCAATATACTTTGCAATGACTTACGAACATTTGCGTTTTCATTACTTTTATTCCTGCTTTTTATCAAATCATATTCTGTTAAAAATAAAAATGCCTTATTTATTATAAACATTCTGCTTTGAAACTGAAATATTTTCATAGAGCAGCAAATGTTGAAAAGTGGCAGATTTCATTAGGTCTATTGACGCAAGAAATCAAATATCTGCCTTTTTTCTGACTATTTTTCACACAATTCTATTCTAGGCGATATAAACACAAGAAGTGATAAATAGAGCTTTTCTACTTAAATATTTTGCGGTTAGGGCACTTCGTACTCAATTTCTACTATCATCCAGGTTTAAATACTAAAATTGTATCTAAATTAATATGATCCTTCATCTATCCGATCATGCAGTGAATGCATCTATCAGTTACATGCGCGTAACAATCATATGTACTCTGTATAATCTAAATGCCAAAATAATAAGCTATTCTAAATAATATAATAAGAATGTTTTTTTATTATTATTTATGCACTTTCTAAGTGTTTAATTTCATTTTTTATATTTTTATGTGTATAAGGGTTATTACAAATCTAAAAGTTTAATAATATTCTTGGATAATAAATACAAGTAAATGATGCCTCGTCTATCTTGAGCTAAAACTCGCAAGATCCGGTAACTCTGCTAATATCTACTTAAATTTTATCATTTATTTCGCAGTACTAAAAATCTCACTTAACATTATTGTAGATAATAAAATATTCTTATTACGTCAAGTGTTGATGCATTAAACAGTTACGTAAACAAATAATTATTTTAAATCAACAAAAGATTGGTAATTTAAGATTAATTTTTGAATAAACATTTTAAAAGTTCAAATATTTCTTGCTATATTCAAAGAGATAAAAGTTGGACGCATGATTTTTTAGAAGTAAAGATATATGCATTCAAAGAGCGGGTTGTGATAGCTTGCATTAAATTTTGCGCTTAACGTTATTAACAGACACGTTGCGCTTTATTATATATATTTTTTCGATAGTCTAATCAGTTATTTAGTGTTTAATATGTTTTATTGCCCCTCCACTGCGTGAAACATATAAAAAAATCTAATTGCAAAAAATGTAAGTGTACTTTTTATTAGTTTATATTATTAATTCGTTTTTTATCTTGCTTTCTTAATTTCGAATACTCAAGTTCTTTATCATTAATATCTATCCAATCTTCATAAGATATTTCTCCGGATTTATCTGCAAATGACTCGCATCAATTATCAAATCATCAAGCATGATATGTTACAGTCGGAAAGATTCTTGATTTCCTAATAAAATATCCATGAATGTGTAAAATTTATTTCGCTTGAATGAAGTTAGATAAATTAATTTCATTACCAACTGATCCAAAAATGAATTAGTTTAATCAGATAATAATTAAGCAGACATTAACAATTCAATCCTATTACAAATGAACTCAGTTAAGTAGAATTACTAATTTTTCTAATTTCGCAATCATTTTAATACAGATTTACGAAGTTAAGTACATTTTTAAGAATTAATTATTTGAATTAAAAATGCTTCGAATAAAATGTTAGAGACAATAATCTATTAAATTAAGCTTAAAATTAGGAATAAAATGTGTTTTTTAAAGGATTTAAACTTATCAAAATTGTTATCGTTCACATCTTAAAATGCATGCAAAAACGTACATTCTGAACATCATAATCTGTATAATAAATATTGGTATGTTTGATAATCTAAATATCCTACCTGTATGTATTTATATATGATAATCATTCTATATAAAAGTACAAATAAACAAGTAAGAAAAATCCTGCGTCAAGCATAGATTATGAAACACTTTAAATGCTTTGAATGCTTTTCTGAATGCTTTAACAAAACTTCGTTATTTAGGGAAATAAGGTATATAAGACAACTAAGTAAACATTTTAAAAGACGCATAAACATTTGAAAAACTGATTTCAGCATTTATCGTCCATAGCCAACTATGTATTCCAATAAAAAGTGGGGAAGGATTGTACTTTGTGCCAATATATTAAGAAAAAGAAACAACGTATAAGGGCACAAATAAAATGTGTTTAAAAGCATACAGCTGTTGCAAAACCTCTAAGGTTTCCTCATCAGTGCTTAAAATAAAAGTTAAATTAAAACTAAAACATTGTGTAAAAAAGGAGGGGGAGGTGGACAGACAGGCAGAAAAGCGTAAGCGTCAGTACGCTTTTCTGACTCTCTGTCCACCTCCCCCCCCTTTTTTTACACAATGTTTTAGTTTTAATTTAACTTTTATTTTAAGCACTGATGAGGAAAACTTAGAGGTTTTGAAACAGCTGTGTGCTTTTAAACACATTTTATTTGTGCCCTTATACGTTGTTTCTTTTTCTTAATATGTATTCCAATTCTTTTAAATAGCCCTTTATTTAATCTGTAGGATGATATATATGCTATATAATGTGGAAATTTAGTTTAGCAAGAAAACGCATAACTGTTTGAAATTTTTCTTTCAGCAATTTATACTAACAGATGGAAACATACTTGTAAATTTTTGTACAACCCTGTAGTTAAACTAGTACCTTTATTACACGCCACTATTTAGCTAAAGTTTAATCTCACTCTTAAAACTGCTGAAATCACATTTCCAGAAATTATCTTTTATAGACGGCCAGGTATCCAATTCTTTGCGTGACCCTGTATATAATTTTATAATTTCATCTATGTTCTATAAACATTTCTTAGTAAACTAATTGCATTTCCGCGTAAAAATGCATAACTAAAAAATCCACCTTTAAGCAATTTGCAATCATACCCAGTAACCATTACGAATTCTTTTGCGTAGCCCTGTATATGAGTTACAGTATTTATACAAACCATATATTATGCATAAATATAGTGAAACATAAAAGCATATAATATAATTAAAAGTGCGTTTCCAGCAATAATCGCTACTGCACAGTACTTCGGATACAATATAGTATCTCAAATCTTTTGTTTGTCCCTCTAAATGCTATGCACTTCGTATTATACATGAAATAAGTCACAGTAAACCTCAGAGACGTATATCAATATCATTATTCGTGAAATATTTTAACATAACTAAAATACGCCGCAAACGATTCCCTCCATCCCTATATCATTATGTAACGGAATTCTTTTGTGTCATCCTGCAAATGAAAAATAAGGATTCTTTGCTCCGCATATTCTACAGAATGCATATTTTAAAACACTTGATCAATGCCTCTCAATTTTATTATGTTTGAAAGCATGTAACATCATTCAAAATCATTTTAAACGATTTTTCCCATAGGCCGTAATGTAACGGAAAACTTTTCGCTTTCCCTTTAAATAAACTAAACATGCTAGAAACTTCATTTGAAATAGGGAACGTGCTATAGTAAGCATTAATAACATACAAAGTTTTCAGGGCAATCCGAGTATATTTACGGGAGTCAGAGCGCGGACAGACAGACAGACAAACCGAGTCCTAAACACTTTTCATCTTTGTTGGAAAGTGTTAAAAATTGGCTTTAGTTATTATATATTTGGTTGGATAATCTACAGTTCGATAATATATTTAATTATTTTACTTATTATGTATGTTTCAAAATAATGTTTAACCAATAAAGAAAGGAAAATATATTTTTTATAAGTATCCATGTATGTTTATTAAAGCAGGATAATTGAATTTTATAAAAGGGAAAAAAAATCTGAAAACCCTTGTAGTTTTTAATTCGGTCTATTTCTCAAAATGTTTTATTTATTTATTTATTTATTTATTTATGTATTTATTTTTTTTACATAAAGGAAGATAGTTATAAAGTTAGACTATGTATTTCTATAATCTTTATTAAAACAAAAAATGAATTTAACAATTTGCGCAGATTTGTATACAATAACAAGAACGTCTTACACGCATAAAAACAGTTTTTGAATAAATGAATATAGCCCAGTGGTAAGGGAGCAAAAAAAGGCCCAATTCGGAAATGATTAGGGGAAAGCTGAAAATTGTTTTATTCCCTTCAGTTTATGTCTAGAATGAATATGCTACGTTTTCCCCCTCGTACTAGGTGAGCGTTAGGAATTATACTTTGGTTTATAGTAAAAAAACACTTTAAAAAAAAAAAATACCATAACACTATCTCGAAATCACTAACTTTTTCAAAAACATTGTCAATACAAATGTTGTAGAGCTTAAAATTCTTAATAAAATGAGTACCTACACTTAACATTTTTGTTAAATATTAAGGTCACAATTTTACTTTAAAGTTTTAGCACCGTGATCAGAGGATTGAACTCAGAATTAATTAGGGGAAAACTGGAAATCGTTTTAATCCCTTCAAATTGGGTCTAAATTGAATATTCTATGTTTTCCTTTTCGTACCAAGTGAGCGTTAGGAAATATGTACGTATTTACATTCGAAAAACATGTTTTTCTTTAATATTTTTAACAATATCTCAAAATAGTTAATTCTATCAAAAACATTGTCAATGCAAATGTTGTAGAGCTTAAAATTCTGAACAAAATAAGCACCCATATTAGTATTTTTGTTCAAAATTAAGTTGAAATTATAATTTCAAAATTTTGTCTTAATCGCTAATCAAGAGCTTGAAGTCCGGAGAGACCAAGTTAACTAAGAATATCTCAAAACAGATAAGACTGTCAAAAAATTGCCAATACAGATGTTGTAGAGCTTGACATTTTGAATATAATGAATACTCACATTAATATTTTTGTTCAAAATTATGGTCGCAATTTCAGATATTGTTAAAAATATTAAAGAAAAACGTATATGTATCCATATATATAAAAATCCAATATATAAAAATCCAATATATAAAAATCCAATATATAAAAATATCCTATATATATATATATATATATGGATATAAAATATTTTCGCACTTTAACTAATTTCATAATGTAGAATAACTACATCTTACAAGATAATATTATTTATACACAAATAGTCGGGATCCCACAAGGCGAATCAACATCCAGCCTGACGTGAGATTTATATTTATATCAATATGAACGCAATTTTTATAATGATAGTATTCTTATGTATTGTTACATTGATGACAGAATTTTAATTGACACTAAACAATCAAACATTTCTCAATTCCCAGTAGAATATCCTACTAATTTAGAATTGACAGAAATCCTTTTAACAAATAATAAAATATAGTTTTTAGATCTAAAATTCAAAATCGCACAAAACAAAACAATTACTGATCTTTATGACGTAAAGACTTTCAATTTAAAGTTAATACATTACTCATTTTAAATCCTGTTTACATGTTTCAGTTTGTTGTAATATACTTCTTAATCATTTGTATAGAATCAAGTTTATATTCCTCACATCTTATAAATAAAAACTTTAAACAATTAACATTTGATACTTTAAATCATGGTTTTCCGAAGAAATACATATATTCATTAATTTACAATTAGTTAATTATCTAAATAATGGATAATAGGGAAGTTTTTTATTAGTTACCAATAACATTTTGCGTATTTAAAATTTTAAAAAAAACTAAAATAACCAAAAAAAAAAAATAAAACTTCAAAATATATTTAAAAAAATTAAATAGTTTGTCTGGGTGGGTAGATGTTAAACTATGGAGGAGGGTGGAGTTGTCAGGTTAATTTATACAGAAATGTTGATTTTTAAAAAAAGTGGGAAATGTACATTGTATTAATAAGTTTCTATGTTTATTTATTTCCTTATGAATTTGATGTCCTTTGTACTGTAAAAAAATTTTTGATTATATTAATTTACATCAATTTTAATAATTTATTTCAAAATATTATAATTTATATTTTGTGGGCTCCAATACTGTATAACATATATGTATTTACCAACATGTAGAAATGTTGTGTTCTGTTTGTATATTATCTCTCCCCCATTTGTAAAGAAACAATTGCTATATATATATATATATATATATAATTAAATTTGTTGAGAGGTTGATAATATCATATTTTTATATTATTATATTTTTAATTAATATAATATTATTATTAATTTACTAAATTTTATTTGAATTATAATTTAAAAATAGTTATAAACGTTACATTATAGATGCTAAATGATTATTATCGATATTCTGATACTCAGATTAAGAATTATAAATGTTGTGTTGTTTTAGTATGAATTAATGTTGATCTAATATGTGCAAAAATCGACTTCTCTACATAATTAAATTGAATAATCTCCGAAATCAGATGGAAGTACTACTAATTATTTCTATTTTTGTTAGTTGAGAAAGTAAAATCGGATGGAGATATTTAACTTCATTTCATTTTCGGTAGATGGCAGCATTATATATTTATTTAAATTCAGTTCTAAAATAATTATGTTGCCGTCACATATTATATATCCTACTATTATACCTAATTATTTAAGATATAAACTTCGTTACGGATAGATACGGGTCTCCTATTTAGTAATAATTTACTATATGATCCTTCAGTAGGCATATAAAATAATTTATAATAATTAGACTAATTACGATAATTTATAATTATTATAATTTTACTAGTGCTGATATTATTTGCAAAGTATGATTATTTGTAAACACGGGGATTCGATTTTAGCTGTGACCATTTAATTAGGCGGGATTTTCCCTGTGTTATATTGGATATACATTTGCGATTTAGATATGGTGATAAAAATACTCTTGATAAGTAAGTATTTAATCCACATGTTCCAATTTTGTCATGTTGTGCATTATGTTGATCACCACGACTCCTACATTGATTAATTATTCCTTTCTTTCATTTTATAAGGCGTGGTTAATCTATTTTTTTTTGGTTTAAAGTTGATTGCGTACATAATACAATACAATTTTCAGCTTATAGCTTGATTCTATTAAGGAAATCAACTATGTATTTCTTATATTTGTATTTCATGTACCCCTGGTGAAGTGAAATGCAATATAAGCTTCCTTCTATATCCATACAATTGATCTTTTATTTGTTTATTATACCTCTTTTATTAGTTCAAATTTTTTAGATGAATTTTTGTATCTTTAGTCTTAAAATGGTTACTGCATCAAATTTGGTAAATTTCCATGTGTTTACGGTTTAATCATCCGCAATTTACTAATGATTTCGTAATATTGCCCATGATAATAAGCTACCAGTCATTAGTTCCAATTTTATTTTCTATAATGTCGTTGAAATGTATTGATGCCCAATTTATTATTTACTAGTGTAAATGCCCGTCCTAGGACGGTGGGTAAAAAGACAATATGGAAGCGTTCAGATGAGCAAAGTTCGGCTATTTTATGTTCTAATAAACACACAATTAGCATTTGCAATATTTCTTTGTAAACCAGGTTTTCAGGCTAATATACTACTATAACAAAATTAAGATTTCTTAATAAAACAAAAATTTAATAAATATGCAATAAAAGTGCGTAATTAAAACAATCTGCTGCAACTATTGAAATAATACTATTTTTTAATAACACTTTGAAATTGTATTTTATCGTTTACCCCCCCCCCTTCCTCCCCCCTCCAAATTTTTTTTAAATATGTATATTGATTAATAAATAAGTATCTCGAGTTGAATCCCAACCGTCTAATCCCCTAAGCTTCTGTCCTCCTGATGCAAAGCTATAAACCAAAAATTACTAATTTTACTTTTCGTATAAATATTAATTTTTTACTTTTAAAATATAAGATATGTTTTTTTTTTTTTTTTTTTTTTTTTTTTTTTTAAGTTTAAATTTACATACACTTGTATATAGAAAAGGGAGAAAAGGAAAATATAAGTAATATGTAATTTAAAAGTAATTTACAAAATAATAAGCCTAAAATATTTAAATTGATTACTTTTTAAAAGAAAGTCAGTTTTATCAATTTTTTGCAGGAAAAAAAAGGATATTTTTAAAAATACCATATCATTGTTTTCCGTGAATCACTTTATATGAGAAATAAATTAAAATTCCTTACATGTCGCAAAGAAAATTTAATATGATTGCAACTTAATACTTGAAATAATCTCAAGTGACACTTTGCGATTTATTTTGGTGGTGTAATGCGATGCGCCTTGAGCTGATTTGTTAAGAAGTGTCTATTACTGCTCAATTATCAGGACTTGTAACCTTGAGAAGTAATCGCGGGATTCTAGTTTCTTGTCAACCAATGGGAGAATGGATCCTTTTCCCCTTGAGTCTCTTCCTGGAAGATTGATGGATTCGCCGCGCCCAGCGTTACACTGGCTTTTATTATATAGAGACTAGTGTAAATGCCCGTCCTAGGACGGTGGGTAAAAATTGTGTTTTTCACTTAAAATTTGAAAAACTGATAAAAAAAAATAATTGACAATATGGAAGCGTTTAGATGAGCAAAGTTTGGCTAGTTTGTGTTCTAATAAACACACAATTAACATTTACAATATTTCTGGGTAAACCAGGTTTACCGGCTAATATACTATAACAAAATTAATATTTCTTAATAAAACAAAAATTTAATAAATATGCAATAAAAGTGCATAATTAAAACAGTCTGCTGCAACTATTGAAATAATACTATTTTTTTAATAACACTTTGAAATTGTATTTTATCGTTTACCCCCCCCTCCCCCCCCCTCCAATTTTTTTAAATATGTATATTGATTAATAAATAAGTATCTCGGGTTGAATCCCAACCGTCTAATCCCCTAAGCTTCTGTCCTCCTGATGCAAAGCTATAAATCAAAAATTATTAATTTTACTTTTCTTTTTACTTTTAAAATATGGGATAGGTTTATTTATTTATTTATTTTTTAAGTTTAAATTTACATACACCTGTATATAGAAAAGGAAAATATAAGTAATGTGTAATTTAAAAATAAGTTACAAACTGCCAGGATATTATTTCAGGGGGGGGGGGGTCTAATCCCCTAAGCTTCTGTCCTCCTGATGCGAAGCTATAAATAAAAAATTATTAATTTTACTTTTCGTATAAATATTAATTTTTTACTTTTAAAATATTGAATATTTTTTTTTAAGTTTAAATTTACATACACCTTTATATAGAAAAGAAAAATATAAGTAATGTGTAGTTTAAAAATAAGTTACAAATTAATAAGCCTAAAATATTTAAATTGATTACTTTTTTAAAAGAAAGTCAGTTTTATCAATTTTTTGCAGGAAAGAAAAGGATATTTTTAAAAATACTATATCATTGTTTTCCGTAAATCACTTTATATGAGAAATAAATTAAAATTCCTTACATGTCGCAAAGAAAATTTAATATGATTGCAACTTAATACTTGAAATAATCTCAAATGACACTTGGCGATTTATTTTGATGGTGTAATGTGATGTGCATTGCACTGATTTGTTAGGAAGAAATGTTTACCACTGCTTAATTATCAGGACTTGTAACCTTGAGAAGTAATCGCGGGATTCATGTTTCTTGTCAACCAATGGGAGAATGGATCCTTTCCCCTTTAGTCTCTTCCTGGAAGACTGGTAAGATTGATGGATTCGCCCCGCCCAGCGTTACACTGGCTTTTATTATATAGAGATATTTAGTAAAAGGAAAAAGATGATGAATTGTAATTATATAATGGTTATATATATATATTTAAGACGGATGCTGTTACGTATAATGTTTTGTTTTGATTTGTTTAAATGCGAAATGTTTTACGACTTTTATGAAAACACACTCTAGTTATTATATTAAAAATCATCAATGAAACTTACTAAAAAAATCTATATTAAAAAAAAAAGGTCCATAAGTAACACTGACTTTATACCGATGGTACAAGGTAAGACAAATAAATTTCTCATTTACAGAAATTGTTTAAGCATCACACAATTTAAATTTTTACAACTTTGAAAAGCGAAAAAATCGTTTTTACAGAAGGAATTTGTTAGAAAACTTTATATCGATTTCTAGATTTTTTTTATAATAAAAAAAAAATAAATTAAGCATATATATATATATATATATATATATATATATATATATATATGTAGCTCTATGAAAAGTAAATGATTTATGGAAACCATGAAAAAGAGGGTGAAAAACAACAACAGAAATCAATGAATATTCATAACTAGAAAAACAACAAACAAACAAACAACTCCCTGCTCTTCGGAAAGTGTGTGTGTGTGGGGGGGGGGGGTTAAAAAACAGGTACCAAAAATAAAAATTGAATCCTCACAGGTTTAGCAAAATATTTGTTTTACACCTTTTTAAAAGCATTATATATATGTGTGTATGTATCTTTAAACATCTTTCTCTGCCACGTGCAGCTCAATTACAAAAGTTTAACTTGTTTGCACTTAAATCAATATAAATAGTTCAAAGTTTGGTGCCATCTAATATTACATTACATAACGAAATTACAACTTAATCACTCGAGCAGTCCCTCCGAAAACGGTCGGGGTACAGAACTGTTTCATTTTCGGTAGCACCTAAATAAATCAGGGGGGGGGGTAAAAGACTGTCATTTTTGGCCTCCGACAGTTCCGCAGAAGGCGTTTTGTTCTCTTACTTGAATATATATCAGCTCTTTTCTTCCTCGTTCGAGGAGGAGAGAATATGGAACAATCTTCTGCCCTCAACTTTTGTAGGGACCTTCGGTGAAGTGGAATGAAACAACCAGTAAAATAATATAATAGTACTAGGGGGCTCAGCCCCCTGTGAGCTGCGCCCGCCAACCCCAATTCAGACACCGCAGCCTCTGAAAATATAGTAATGTGCCCTGTTTGAAAAATATTAACATGCTATGGTAGATTGGATGATATTATCACCATAGCGGCTATCTTCTGTAATCGGGTTGCCATGCTTCTTCGTTTAAATGAGGCATTTCTTTGTTACTCTGGCCTCATCCATCATTGTCGTAACATAATTTATTAACCAAAAACTGTGTGGATTAAACTTTTTGGCATTCAAAAGAATTTATACCAAATTTAAATATCAATATGTTGTTAATCTACTGGCAAATTGTTCGTGTCCAGAAATTGTAAATTCTTTTAACACAGAGAAACAATTCTATGTAACTGAATTTAACGTGTTATCGTTGAACTCAGAATATAATTGTATTTTTTTTTTTTTTTTTTTTTTTTTTTTTTCGATTGGTACCCTAAAAGTGATTACAACTTTCCGGAACTACTGAAGATGCCGGCCATTGTCGGACTATTGGCAGCCTGGCCACGGCCACAGTTTGTAAATTAATTTTAACTTGAATAAGGTTTTTTTTTTATGTTTTGTAAAAGATAGGTGCCTTCCTCTTCTGGCTGGGCTGGGTCTCTTACTGAGAGCTCTACGAATCGAGGAGATTCCCGTGTGGAGCGTAAATAAGTCTAAGCTGGATCTCTGATCAGGCGATCTTGCTCTACTCAGGCCGTCAAACTGATGATTGTGGTGTTGATAAGTAAGATCAATTACACATTTGAAGTCAGTTTGTATAAAACGCCACATTAAAAATGTCCCTATCTTTCTGATTTTTATAAATACTCTATGGACAATATTCTTCCTTTCGGTTCGATGTTTAAAAACTTCCTCTCATTGGGAATAGTTTTCAGAACCACGGTATTAAAATCTATTGTATTTGTGCTTATAGTATACGTTTTGATCGAGTTTTGGATATTTTCTGGAACAGGTATAGCTTATTCACGAATTACTTTCTTATTTTTATACACTATCACGCATATTTTTATGTTATTTTTACATTACATATTGTTTATATTAATTAATATGAATATCCGAATTTTCAAATATGTATTTATCGAATTTTAATTTAAAGAAATTTGTGCATACATTTACCTTTATTTATGCTGTAAAAAGTCATGTGATATACAAATAAATTTGCTAGCCTCACTACTTTTATAGAATGTGACGTCACATTAAAACTTTCCGGAATAAAAATCATTTTAATGTATCACTTTAAAATATGACTTAATTTGCACTATTAAATGCATTTTTCATGCAATAATTTATTTATTTTTAAGGGGTTTTTTTTAGCTTTTAAGGGTACATACATTATTTAATTTAAAAGTGTGTAGCCTCCGTGAACTTGTACAAACTCGTTTTTATTTTTATTGAAATTCAATTCCTCTCGTCGCCCGGTGGCGTGGTCAGTAAGCGGAGGTTGCTGTCACTCCGAGGGCCCGGGTTCGAGTCTTTGGGTAAGACATGGATGAAATTGTAAATGTCCCATTGTAGTTTATAATATATATATATAATGGAAAATAAAAATTGTTGTGACTTGTTGTTGTTTCGGTATAATAAGGATCATTCGAGGCGACAGCCATTGTAGCTATAGGCCCCAAAGCATTCTCTCCACTTCGGTGGACTTCAAATGTCAAAATGCCAATTCCTCTTGTTAACACTCTAACTAAACTAACTAAACGTTAACACTCAAAATAAACCAATTTCTTGGGAATTGAAAATTGATATAGATATATACATTTTTTTTTTTTTTTTTTTTTTTTTTTTTTTTTTTTTACTGTTTGTCAATATAATCATTTGTCGATTACGACGTAATAACTCTCATTTCTGCTTTTAAAGTATGTTAATGAATTTATCATTTTAAAGTTTTCTTTCCCTTTTTAATATTCACGTGAAAATTTGTTTTGTTCTTATAAAGAAAGTTTTATTATTTGCGCTGCCTTAGAATTGACATCAAACGTTAAAAAATGCATCTTGAAATATGAAATAAAAGCCTCGTAAGTATATTTTAAAATATAAACTGTTTAGCAGAATTATTACTTGGCTACTTTAAATATGATATAATTTCCCGCATTTACTGCTTTTAATGCATATTAATGAATATATTATTTTAAAGTTTTTGTTTTCTCTTTTAATAGTCATAGTAAATACAATTTTTATGACGTAATTTTCAATATTTTCCTGCTTTTATAATGTAATCATTTAATTCTTAAGTTTTTTCTGTTTTAAATAGTCACGTGTAAATTAATTTTTTAATCGTAAGGAAATATTATTCTTTGCACTGTTTCTACAACTGGCAACAATTTGAAATAAAATCTTTTCTAAAATATGCAAAAATATCTCACGAAATGATGAAAATTTAATTAAACTAAATAAGAAATTAGTATTTATTAATATTATTATTAACATATAAAGAATTATTTTTTTACATTTTCTTGAAAAATATAATTTATTCACAACATTGATTGAAATAAAAGATAATTTCAATTTAATTTGAAAATGGCGAAATTCAAGAAATCTAATAATCCCTTTTCTCACTTTTTCCACAAAAATGGAGTAATTTGGTTACCATCATTAGATAAATTTAATTCAAATTAGAAAAAAAATTAATATTTCGAAAACTAATTCAAATTTTAAAATTCTAATACCAGTTTTGACATCTGCGGAACAATGCCGATTTTTGGTGTTAATTTCATCGCCAAACATTCCATATTTTAGGAAAAATAGTTGTAAAACTGATCCGTTTCATAAAATCGTTTGATAAAGTCGTTTCATAAATTCGTTTTCATTAGGATTTTATGCATGTAGGATAGATAACTAAAACACAAATTTAACATAGACGTAACCGAGCAAAAATTAACTCTTAAACAAATAGAATTATCACGATAAAAACACTGGCTTATATTGCGAAATCTTTGGCAATTTCTTTGACTTTTAATTCGCAGCATACGATTAATACGGAAGTATCGTTTTTAATAATTTCAAAACTTCCTTTGAATACATTATTGAATCTTTTCTTACTAAAATGTGTTTAGTGGGTGTTAATGGACAATTGAAAAAAAGTATATTAAATGTAAAAAATTAATTAGAATTTCCAATCTAAAAATTAGTTTTCAATAGACAGTTAAATCTCTAGTGCTAAATTCAAATTGAGTAAATAATTAAAATTCATATAATAAACACAAATAAATGTACTAAAATTACTTGCAGGTGCATATATCTAGGACAAAATTACTCAGTATACGATAGAAATATCTTAAAATTAAATAAAAACTAGTCGGATGTACCAATCCCAAAACTTTCTTCTATCTCATACATGTTAATACTTCAAGATTCGCTATCACACTGCCAAAATTAATTGGCAATCTATGCATCTCATGAGGATTCTAACGATATGAAATTCTGTGCATTAGTTCTTGAGATGTGACTATCGCTGAAATCGTCTGAATTCAGCAAAATGCTGCCTAGCAGCGCCACCTATTGGGTGATTTATACCAAATCCTAATCAGCAACAATTTATGTCAACGTCTGACTGAATCTGAAGTTTGGAGAAAATCCGTGCATTAGTTTTTGAGATAGAGCAATAGCGAAAATCGTGAAAATTACTGCATAGCAGCGCCACCTATTGGGTGATTAACACCAAAACCTAATTAACAACAACATGTGTCAACATACAACTAAATCTGAAGTTAGATGAAAATTGGTCCATTAGTTCTATTGATAGAGCTATTGAGGCAATCGTGGAAAAGGCAGCAGAGAAGCGCCACCTGTTGGGCGATTTACACCAACACCTAATCAGTAGCAAGTCATATCAAGGACTAACTTAATCTGAAGTTTGATGAAAATCCGTGCGTTAGTTCTTAAGATAGAGCTATTGGGGAAATCGTGTAAATCCTGCAAAATTCATCATAACAGCGCCACCTGTTGGGCGATTTACACCAAAACGTAATCAACATCAACTCATATCAAGGACTAACTAAATCTGAAGTTTGATCAAAATCCGTGCATTAGTTCTCGAGATAGAGCTATTGCGAAAATCGTGAAAAATGCAGCATTGCAGCGCCACCTGTTGAGCGATTTACACCAAAAACTAATCAGCATCAATTTGTATTAGGCACTAACTGAATATCAATTTTTATTAAATTCCGTGCATTAGTTCTTGAGATAGAGCGCCCACAAAATTTGTGTCACATACACACAGACAGACAGACAGAGAGACAGACAGACAGACAGACAGACAGACAGACTCACAGAGTCACAGACAGACATTTTGTAAAAACCTGTTTTTTGGAATCTCTGACCCCTAAAACGTGTAAATCCGTCGAAAACCGGAATTCGAAAATTTTCATGAATCCAATACTTTCTTCTTGTAAAGATAGAAGAAAGTAAAAAACAATTAAAACTCCAGAACGTTTTCAGAGTGGTTAATACATAATTAATCTGGGAGCACGGCAGTGCGTCCGCCAAGTTCGCACAAGCCGTAAGCTACCTTTAAAACAACATTTAAAACATATATAGTAGTTCAATCAACTTAAAAAAAAATCGATTTTATTCATAAAAGTAATTTTTTTTCCTTGAATTTAATTAAAAATATAATATTCATATCTTACATCTAACAATAGAGTTATGCCTTATTAAAAATATATCTAATATGTAATCGTTTTTATCCTCTGTTAATCTATAAGTGTTAATGCACCAGCCATTATTTCATAAGGATGAAATGTCCCTGCAATTAAGTTTATATTTCCGAGCTTTCTGAACAAAAAACCCTTATTAGGTAGTTACAAAAAGCTACCTATTGCAGCCGTTCGGAGGAAAGCGATTTCAAAAAATTTTGGTATATTTTCATCGATCATGACCCCCCAGACCCCGAAACCACCCTCCGTTCAAATGTTGATATATATATATATATATAATAAATTTGAAATCACAAATATATGAAGAAATTGGTAAACTTCTAAAGATGATTTAGGTATATAAATATGTATATATGTAATATAAGCGGCGACCCGTCATCGGGGGATGCTCTGACTCGGGGGTGACTACGGGCGCTTTCGATCATCGCGGCCCGCTCCGGACGGCCGGTACTGTGCAGGGGCGAACCGTGGCTGGTTCGTCGAACGGCATGGTTTTCTGGTAATCGTGGCCATTTCCTGGTGAGTAAATATGAGTCCAAGTAAAGGAGATTGTGTTCGTTTGGACCTGGTTTTTATTGGGCCTTATTCCAATTACATATGATCCTTCAAAGCCCAGGTCAAGATGACTTGAGAGTTGACGCGGTTCGATTTCCCCCAAGTGCACTGCCGGGGGGCCGCAGTTATTTTAGCACTTCATTTTAGCAAAAAGCCACGGGTTTTTTCGTTGTCCCGTCTTAAATATGGAATTTTTTCGCTAGAGTGCGCACTACAGAAATAGGAGGTGATCTAATTTAATAGGCTAAAAATTATCCAGGCATTATGACGTTTTATGGGTTCGGCATCTGGGATCTTTAGCCTCACCACAAAAACGGAGAATTGCGTTTGCCTCAGCATTTTTATTCTTAAAGATAGATCAATTTTGAATGTAATAAATGTTGGGTTGGAAAACCAAGTTAACAGGGGCAAATAACTACGGCCTTTCAAAAGTTAGATAAAATTTGGGAGTTTTAAGTTTTTGAACTTTTACTTTTAACTTTAAATTTTAAAAATATTTATGTTAGGTTTAATCTTTATCATTTCATATATATATACATGTATATATATATATATATATATATAGATAGATAGATATATGATCTTTGTCACACTGTAACTCTCGTATTTATGAACCGATTTGGATGAAACTCGGTGTGTAGGTAGTACAAACCAGTGTCTCAACCGAGATTGTTGACCAGCTTCATCCGCCATCTTGTTTCAAAATGGCGGCCATTTAAAATTTAAAAAATAAAATAAAATTTGAAATGTGGTACCAAAAAATTTTAAATTGAAAAATATATTTTTCTATTATGTTTGACCTCGATACAAAGATTCCAGAGCAGTTTTTGTTTAGTCTATATATTAAAAATGGCAAAGTTATAGCACTTTGAATTTCTACCGTGGCTGACATTTTGAAACGTTCTGATTTCTGTCACGCGATAACAGGCGTATTCATTAACCGATATGGATGTACCTTGGTGTGTATAAAGTACGTACCAATGTCTCGACCGAGTTCGTTGGCCAGATTCATCCGCCATCTTGTTTCAAAATGGCGGCGAATTAAAAAGATTTTTAAATATTAAATTTAAAATGGGGTATCAAAAAATTGGGAAATGAAAAAGTTTTTTTTTTTTATGTGTTTGACCTTGATACAAAGATTCCGGGTCAGTTATTGTTCCGTCTATATCTTTAAAAATGGTTGAGTTATAGCACATTAAATTTCTAGCATGGCTGACATTTTGAAACGATCTGATATTTGTCACGCGATAACACACGTATTTATTAACCTATTTGGATGTAAGAAGGCATGTGGATAGTATATAGCAATGTCTCGACCAAGTTCACTGGCCAGCTACATCCGCCGTCTTGTTTCAAAATGGTGGCCATTAAATTAAAAAATATATATATATTTAAAGCGAGGTGCAAAAAAATTAGGCATTGAAAAGCGCCTCTTTCTTGAGTATTTGACTTTGATATAAGGATTCCGGAGCATTTTTTGTTTTGTCTTTATCTTAAAAAATGGCTCAGATATAGCTGTTTGAATTTCTTTATGTGGGTGACATTTTGAAAAATCTGATTTTTTGCCTGCGACAGCACTCATATATAACAACCGATTCCGATGTGAGTATGTGCACAGGAATTACTAAGGTCTCGACCAAGATCACTGGTTAGCCTCATCCACCATGTTGTCTTAAAAGAGCAGGCACTTCAAGATATCGCCGAATTTGGAAACCAAGTATAAGTTTCTTTAAATAAAATCAGCTTGGATAAAGCTGACTAATTTCGCGAAATTCTCATTCATAATGATTTAGTATTGATAAAAATTAGTATTGAATCTTTTATAATCGGTTTCCACCAAATTGAGCTTCGTGTGTTTGAATAATATAATTTTGCTTTTTAAAAATAAGGAATATGAAAGCTACCCCTTCCTCCCGGCACTGGCCGAAAGGACTTTTTTCAGTTTAAACTCTTCCTCTTCCAAGCGCTCGCTGGCATAGTGGTTTGAATGCTCGATTCCAAAAGCGAAGTCCCAGATTCAAAGCCAAGCCTATCCGTGGAAGAACTTAAGAAGTACTTTTTTAACTCTTTTTTTCAGATTCGGAAAATTTTCTGTCCTAGAACGGGAAAAAGATAGGAAATTTCTTCAACTGACGGATATTTACTTTCTTGTAAGAGGGAAAAATGAAACGGATATTCTTCAATTATCGGATATATTCCGGTGTCAGTTCTGCCTGGAATATTTCCATGAATTAGAGAAAGAATTTCAGGGAGTTTATAAATCTAGAGTTTCTGCCTTTATGTTTTTTGATTATGTCAAACAGTTGGAACAATATTACATTTTATAAATTAACTGTTTTCTGCTGTATTTGACCTGTAAAGAAAATGTTCTCGTAACTTTTGTTTAGTAATTTTCTTTAATACGAAAGACCAACAAAGAAGGTTTTATGCAAAAAAAAAAAAAAAAAAAAAAAAAAAAGAAAGAAAGAAAGAAAGAAAAGAAAATAAAAACATTTCAAGCAAAGTGAAGAAAGAGTGGCTATCCTTAGACAACGAAGAAATTTCGAATAAAAGCAAAAAAATTGTTAAAAGATATTGGCACATAATTCTAACTTTGGAAATAACAACTAACGTAGAGAAAATATGGAGGAAGCTGGAAATTTTTCAGTGAACCGGAATCCAAACAAATCTAAGAGTGTAAGAATTTCAGATCCTGTGGAAACATTTAAATTAGGAACAAAATGAGGATATCGTAGAATACAAACAGACGCTGAAGGTACGTTTTATAATTTTAGTTGCTCTATATTTCAAAATATCTTCAATAAACATAAAGCAGAATATTTATAAGCGCATAATATGTATAGTATTTACATTTAAAATTAGTTTCATTTCAAAACATCAATTCTTAATATTATCTTTCTTAAAATAAAAGCATCAGCGTAGACATTCTACTGTTAAATTTTAAAAGAGATTCGATTTCAACAAACTTCAGCTGTTTCCATTCCCAAATATGAAACAATGGCTTGTGAAAGTTACTACTTCTTCTATCTAATGAAAATGTTTAGAAATATTTAAAAAAAAAAAATTAAGGAACAAAAGTCCCTAAGCAGATATTTCAAAGATCCATTTATGAAAAAAGAACACTCTGAACTGACCGAATTGTCCATGTGATGAAGATTGGTAAATAAAAAATATTTATTAAAAAAAAAAAAAAAAAAAAAATGTTTTGCAACAAATACTTATTAATACAAGTGACATATATTTACATTAGTAGAACATTGTATATGATTTTTATCCGCATTTTCATTATAAACTATGAGAGTGCAATCGATTCAGAACAAATTAAACAATTTTAAATTAAATCTTACTGGAAATCAATAACTACAGTCTTAGTTAAAGACAATGATCCAGTAAAGAATTACCGTCCTTAGCTTAGGAACCACTATATTTAAAAATATATTTAACCGACATCCATTTCCTTATTTTTCTATTGTTAATTTTATCACTTTATTTTTCATTCAAAGCTACTTATTTGTCATTCAAATCTAGGGATTTGCACTTTTCTATCGTAAAAGTAGTTGATAATATAGTCAAATTTTCAATAAATTTCTGTAACAGGAAAGCAAGTTTATGCCCGTAAAAGTAAATAAAACAATAATTTAAAATAAATTAATATTGCTATTAAGTTTGCATAATATCGAACTAAGTAACTTTCTCTTCAATAAAACCAGAAAAGAAATACTTAAAATCTTAGCGTGATTTCAAAAGTTAAATTTATTATGTTTCGTAAAACTTTAGTAATGTTTTTAAATGGCTGGTAGGATTTCCATGAATCGAATTTTTAGAGATGATAATCAAAAATTAACCAATAAAGATTCATCTCCAATGTTTCTGAGCTTCAACTTTTCATTAGTAGATGAAATAAATAAAAAAGAAAGATAATAATAAAAACAACACATTTAGAAATATATACAAATTGCGTTTAAATTTCCATCCATTACTGTTTATAACCTGGATATCGGAAAGTCGATGTCCGTGGTGCTGCCATCTATGGGAAATGAAAATGAAGATTTTACATACAAATATTTTTACAAAATACGTTGATTTATTGTTTAAAAAAACAATATATGTTTGATATAAATCGCAATTAATGTTATAAAATTTTGTAGTAGGTTAAAAAGATATTAATTAAATTATTTAATTGAAATGATATGATTATATCTCGAAACAAGTCTAATTAGATACAAATAAGTTTAAAAGTCATTTCTAAAACTTAATTTTGAATATTATGCCATAGATTGATTGGAAAATAAATTTTGTGCCTTCAAATGCTATGTTTTCAGGATCCTTTTTAAAGAATTTTATATAAAAATAATATATATATCAGTCACCATGTTTAACACTCGAACCTTTCCTATGAAGGTTCACACATAATTGCGTACAAAATATTTTGGCACATTAACTAAGTTTGAAAATTTTGACGCTTTTTGTAAGAAAATTAAAAATTAATTTGCAGAAATTATTATTTGCAAGTATATTCAATATTCCTACAATATTAATATTTTCTTCAATTCTTCAAACCTTGTTTCGGAAAGGATTTTTAAAATATGGATTTTTTTTTTTATTGATTGAATATTTCAGAAAATCCATAAATATTTTAAGTAGCTTGAGATCGAACAATTGAAATTGCCAATGAGGTTATTAGTAGGTGTGATAGCAAATACCACGGGACTCGTGGAGCTCTAAATTCTCGGCGTCCCGGATACGAAATAAAAAGGATTAAGATTTTGTCATTTATTATTTTCGTGGATTTACGTGATTGGAAATTACAATAAAATTCAGTGCATGTAATATGAAACAGAACCATTTTAGACAAAATGTGTTTATGACGCAGGGCGTTTACCTTCAGCTGTATCGATATCAAATTCCCTTCTAACGAATCTGTAATCCTTAAATCATTATATTAATATATTTAACCTATTTATTTTGTTCTGCCACAGAAAATAAAATGTAAATTTATGAACTTTGATTAAAATGTACCCCTCCTATTAACTCTCCTGCAATTCATTACATAAAAATGTGACTAATACAAACTGATTTGTAATATGTTCGACTAATTAATGGTATACTTAAATTATCCTTAGAAGGGACTCTAAATATATCAACACGGAAAAAACTTTAATTTTTCCAATACTAACACCTACTTTTGTCATCATTTTTTTTTTTTTTTTTAGGAATACGTCACCTTCGCATACAAAGCAGCAAGTCAATCGGTCAAATGACTTTATGAATAATACATGTTTAAATTATGGAACTCTATATGATTTTAAATTCATTCTAAATCGATAAAAAACAGGTAGATATCAAGATAGCCTTTTAAACACAACTTAAAAATTACTTATCGAAATAGGCTGAAAGTAGAGATTCACATACTTTAAGCTTCTAGATTTATGGTAAAAAAGGTTATAGGTTACATAAATAGTTATTCCGGAATAATAATATATATAAAATTTGCTGCTGAATTCAATCGACAAATTCAGAGGTGTGATAGCAGGCCTCGAGTAGTTGATAGAACATTGCCATAGAACAATGGGATCGCAAACCACTTACTTAGTCACAAATACAGAGTGTTTTATTATCACATTTAAGGCCAATATTAACATGTCTATTAAAAGTTTATTATGATATACTTCAGATTTTTTAAAACTTATCACCGTCAACCCAAACAGATTTAGGGTTGAACGACCTAATTTTGATTAAATATGTGTTTTGCGACCCCATGTTCCATGGAAATTTTTTATCCTTTTGAAGCCAACTATCACACCTCAGAATTTGGCGGTCGCGTTCGGCAACATCTAAATATAGATGAGAGTTCGTAAATTATTAAAAAACACGTGAATTTTAAGATATATTTTTTTTTTACAGAAATGGAGCTCTATAGTTTTCCAATATGCGAATAAAATGTTATAAATCTTATCGAAAAGTATTTTTTGATTCATGTTTAAAAAACTACCCACATTACAATCTGTTTCGTGACGATTGAAAGTTAGTTTACCCCTTTTCAAATCGCAAATTTCAATCATTTCAAAAGAACAAGCGGCGACTACACAAAATCTTATCTCAACTATGAGAAAATTTTCACATAAAAAAAAGCTGTAGTTATCGTAGCAAAACAAAAGTGACAGAGTTGCCCAAAGAAATCTGGTACCAAAAAGGGACATAAAATCACTTTCGGATTGAATTTCCGTCACTTATTAGTTAATTATTTAAAAAATGAGATCAGTTCTAAAATAAAGAACTTAAAATTATTTATGAAAAAATGTGTTGTTTGCTGAAATCCTCATGTGATTAGTGACAGTTTTCCAAACATCAGTGCTTTACTGGTCACTGGTTAGTTCATTAGCTAAAAGATGAAATGAACGCTAAAATATATACCCTTTTTGATTGCTAATAAAATATATATGGTTTCCTAGTACATTCGAGATAGAATAGTCGCATCCACAAAAATTACAGTCTCTATTTATCTGTACCAATATGTAGAGAATCGTTACCTAATGAAATCCCTACGGCACTAGTGACACTCCAATGTTTAGCGCTATTTTTGATAACGTGCTTAATTCTTGAATTAAAAGATTAAAACTGTGCCAAAATGTACATCTTCAGGTATGTGTCAAAATATATAAAAATTGAGGATAATATGGATTCATGCATAGTCATAAATTAAAACATGAAACAGATAAATTCCACTAGTAAAATAAATATGCGGTTGGCCTATAAGAAAAGCTATTAGACAGTGGCTAACTTACGAAAAGTACATTTCGCACATTGCACACTTATGCTAAAATATAAATATTGGTGCGGTAAATAAAATATAAGGGATGTACCATTGAAATCTGGTTTCGATTAATGTCGAATCTTCAAAAGTTAATGCTATTTTTCAACGCTTAATTAATCAATAAAATCTTAATTAAATTATCATTAATATCATTTATGTTATGTGTTGCCATTAAACACATCGTGATTTCATTAGGCAGTCCATAATAATTTTTCGTTATCTGTAATCCTTCCCTTTCAGCCGCAGTTTCATATTCTAATTAATAAACTATTTATTAGGCAAAAAAATAACTTCAAATTTGAAATGTTGTCACCAGTTGCACTGCGAATTTCCAACAATTCTACTACGTATTATGTTTGCGAACAGAAATTACTCTATTTTAGAATTGATTTCATGTTTTGTCAAAGCCAAAAAAGTACCATAACTTTTGAAAAGTTTGCCACTTATTGCATCTCAACTTTCAAGGAATCATATACATATTTTTGAGAACAGTACTTCTTCGTTCCCTCCTTATTACTTTTATTCATTTATTTTCTTCATAGTCTAAACATGTATCGAAATCAGCCATAATTTTTGTATGCTTCCCTTTTATTACATTTAGATTTCACAGGACAATGTTTTAATGGAGAACTAGAATGCTCTTTTAACAAAATCAGCAAAATTCTAATAATTGACCGAATTTTCGATGGTTGCCACTAAATGAAACTTTATCTTACTAGGCAATCGCCTACATTTTAGTAGAGATGTTTATGCTCCATATTTTATCGCTGATTTCATATTTAATTAAAGGAATAACGATTACGTTATTAAAGATAATCTAATTAATTAGCTTTCATTGAAGATCTTTAAACTTTGAAGTGTTGTCATTATTCGCATCGATATCTCACAAGGCTACCCTAATCACATCTTTAAGCTCTGAATATCAGCATTGGGTTTAGCTTTTAATTAATGATCGATGTAGACCTGAGGTACCCAACTTTTATTGGTATGCCACCCACCTTTAAGTAAACAAAAAATTTCGCGACTCACCTAATATGACGATGTATATAATATGAGTGTGGAAATTATTTTATGACCTCTATAAGATATCAGCTCTTCTGCCGCAAATTTTCATACGGAGGATACAATTACAACAAAATTAAGGGGACAGTAAAGCTTAAAATCCTTAAAAATATTTTTTTTTTTTTAATTTCAACTTAAATATTATGCAAGGGTACATTATATACATTATGGCATGCATTTATCACAAAAAAAAAAAAATTATTTTTGAGAAAAAAATGGAATTTTACGTATCGTCTGAGAAATCTTCGAAATGCCCCATGCGTCTTCCATATCAATGAAAATCCCCAATATTTTTTATAAAAGTTTGGTTTATATATATAAATAAAATAGAGCATCGAATTTCCTATATTTGAATTTAAAGGTAAAAAAAAAAAAAATTAAATTTCAAAATTTTTCAAAAAAAAATTTTGTTAACCTTTAAATTCGATGCTCTATTTTATTTCTATACATAAACTAAACTTTTATAAAAAATATTGGGGATTTTCATTGATATGGAACGCGCAGGGGGCACTTCTAAGACGATGCGTAAAATTCCATTTTTTTTCTCAAAAATATTTTTTTTTTTTTGATAAATGCATGCCGTAATGCATATAATGTACCCTTGAATAATATTTAAGATAAAATTTACAAAAAATAAAAAACAAATTGAAAAAATTTGAAATTTTGAAAATGTTTCGAAAAAATTTCAAAATTTTCATTTTTTTTAACCTTTAAATTCAATTATGTAAAATTCGATGCTCTATTTTATTTCCATATGTAAACCAAACTTTTATAAAAAAAATATATTGGGGATTTTCATTGATATGGAAGACGCATGGGGCATTTCGAAGATTTCTAACACGACGCGTAAAATTCCATTTTTTACTCAATAATATATATTTTTTTAATTTTTTGTGATAAATGCATGCCATAATGTATATAATGTACCCTTGAATAATATTTAAGTTGAAATTTACAAAAATAAAAGAAAAAATATTTTTAAGGATTTTAAACCCCACCGTCCCCTTAAGAATAGTAATTCCAATGTGTGTCAGTGTAATGACAATTAAAACAACACACATATTACAAAGATAATGAAAAATACATTTAATTATTACAAAACACAAACATGCAATCATTGAGATTTCTGTTACAGGTATTTTCCGATGAGGGCATCAGGGTTAACACTTCTTAAAATTTAACTTTAAATCTTTTTCTAGACTCATTTTGTTTCTGAAATTGCTTTTCTAAAAGAGAAAATTAAAAAGCTCGTTCACACAAGTATGTCGTGTTGAACAACATCAAGAACCATAAAGCTGATTTAAATACTTCAGGTTATGCTCCAATATTCATCCAGAAGGAAATTAATGATTTTTCCTTGAAAACGGCGTTTGAAGATAAATCGCAAGATATGTCAATTAAGGAGTGTTCTTCATGTTTTGAGATTTTTAAGATTTTCAGATGTTCTTCTTTAAAAGGATTTATAATCCACAAGCTTGAGAGCGGGGGCCCATGGTTACCGTAATACCTGCGTGAATGCTGTCATATCTCACATCGACGTCATAAAATAATACGACTAACAGTTTAAGAAAACATTGTTTTCTCAGGAAGTTTTAGTTTAAGCTAATAGCTTTTGTGATTATTGCAGTTATAAAATATTACATTTCTTATATTTTTTAAACATATGAAATTAAAAAATATATATTTTTTGTGTCAAATCTCGATTATTTTGCTACTTACCTAAACACCCACCAAGATACACTAGTGTGTCGCGACCCATAGGTTGGGAACCGCTGCGCTGATGCAGACAGTGTTGGCAGTGGGCTGGTTCTATTCAGATTTCTTGATTGGCACCACTTTTATTAATTGGTCAAATTCCTTTTGTTTTCGTCTTAATTGATATGACATTAAATAAGACAAATTTTACTATTTAAAATAAGTGGTGCCACTAAAAAATCTGAATTTTAAAAAAGTAATTCGCTGGCAACACTGCATGTAGATGCTTAGAAAATGGTTTAACGAAGGTTGCCACTTCTCGCATATCGGTTTCGCAAGGCAACTTCGTGAATTTTAATAGATATCAGTAAATTTTACATGATATTGGGGATTTTATCTTCCAATTAATAAGCAATTGTTAAATTAGTTTCTAATTAACAAGAAAGTTTCATAAATATTTTTTTTTTATTGTAGGCACTAGATTGATTATGATTTCACTAGTCAATCGCATAAATTTTAGTAGATATTTTTAAACGTTACATTTTAGCGATTATTTCGAATTTTAATTAATGAACAAAGCAAGTGATCAAAAATAGTTTTCGCTTTTGAGTAGTTGCTGGTAGTTGCATCGCAATTTAAGTCAGTACTAAATAGTACTGAATAGTACAGTACTAAATTTAACAACAGAGATTTTCAAATTCTACTTGTTAAACACCGCAAGGTTCTTACGCTTTAGATACTTTTCCAGGTAAAATATTAGACTTTTTTTTTTATAGAAAGGTGAATTTAGGCTAAATGTGATAAAATTCGCTGTATTTAAGGATATATTTTCTATAAAAAAAATACTGGTACCGAAGTTGGTCCCCTGGTCTGAAATTTCCCTGACCCGTAAGAAGACTGACATTTATTTCAGCTGTTAATTAATAGACTAAATAGGAACATAAAAAAGTCTAAAATTTCTCAGTGTTCCTACTAACTCACATATTTCGCAACCCTATTTATTTCAATAGTGATTCCAAAGGTTTATACTTTATCATTTGTTTCATCTTTAAATTAACAAACATTAATTAACAACAAGTATCCAAAAAAAAAAGCATATGTGTTTGGAGAGTTGTTAAAAATCGTATCCCGATTTCAACATATAATCTTATGTTTTCTGATAGAAAATCGTAAAATTTTCATTTTGGCATGTATTTAATCTCTCAATTAATGAAATAAGTAAGTGGAAATTTGCATCGGAAGTTATCTTATATCTCACCTCGGTACACATTTTGCTCTGGCAACTCTATCGTATTTGCTTTCCCACGATAAGTACTAGAGTTTGTGGAAATTGAGGTTTTTAATAAATAAGTTCGTCATCTATCTTATTTTTTTATTATCGCTTGAAATTATTACTTGCCCGAAGGCAAACCTTACCGAAGAATCAAAGTATGATGCAAAAATTAAGTGTATTTTCTTTTCATTATCATTTGTACCACATCCAATATGTAGACAATAATTTAAGTGTAGTATTAATATGTCGACGTCATTTCTAGGCAGTTAAAATAGTCACTTTTTACTTTCTGCTATCTTCGACAGAATAAAGCATTGTAATCGAAATATTTTTCGACTTCCGGTTTTCGACGGATTTACACGTTTTAAGGGTCGACATACAAAATACTTGTTTATAGAAAATGTTTATCTGTCCGTGTGTCTGCCGCCATTGTACCATCAAAAAGTGTATGAAGTTATCCATAGAATTCAACCGAATTTTTTTTAAGTTTTTGGCTTTGGCAAGCAGGTCCTTCCTTCATTTGGAAAAAATCCGCCGGAAAAGGGCGCTGTAAATAAAGATTTTTGTGCGATTTTGAACATTGTATCATCGAAAAGTGCATGAAGTTATACATGGAATTGAACCAAATTGTTTATTTATATTTTTGTCATACCATTAGGTCCTCCCTGAATTTGAAAAATTCCGCCGGAAGGGAAAGCTGTAATAACGATTTTTGTGCCATTTTTAATATTGTACCATCGAAAAGTGTATGCAGTTATACATAGAACTGAACTTTAAGTTTTTGGCTATAGTAAGCAGGTCCTTCCTTAACTTATAAAAAATCCACCGGAAGGGGAATAGCTATTTTCGTGAATATATTTGAATCTATCGTGTAATATGGTGTCTATTATTTGAATACTGTACCATCGAAAAGTGTATGAAGTTATACATTGAATTGAACCAAAATATTTTTTTTATGTTCGTGGCTATGGCAAGAAGGCCCTTCCTCAATTTGGAAAAAATCCACCGATAGGGGGCGCTATAATAGCGATTTTTGTGCCATTTTGAATATTGTACCATCGAAAAGTGTTTGAAGTTATGAATATAATAGAATCAAATTTTTTCTGTATGTTTTTGGTGATGGCAAAAATGTCCTCCCTAAATTTGGAAAAATTCTGCCGGAAGGGGGCGCTGTAATAGTGATTTTGTGCCATTTTGAATATTGTACCATCGAAAAGTGTTTAAAGTTACGCATAGAATTGAACTAATTTTTTTTGTGCATGTTTTTGGCCATGGCAAGAAGGTCCTCCCTGAATATGGAAAAATTCCGCCGGAAGGGGGCGCTGTAATAGTGATTTCTGTGTAATCTTCAGAATTGTTCGTAGTTCTATTGTACACCAGTGGCTCGTGAATCGAATTGAATTTCCCATCCTGATAAGCCAACTATTCGCGACTATTCATGATTTTAATAAATATCATTATCGAGATTAACTCTTTTTTATTTTGATCAATTTATTAAAAGAGAAATTTAATATGAAAGTCAAAGTTGACATAGTATTGAACTAATAAAAATGAAATATTGACATATGTAACAACATTTTGAAATATTAAAATATTTGAGATAGACAAAAGTTTTGGGATTGGCAGATCCAACTAGTTGTATGATGATTTACGACTGAGATAGAAAGGTGGGGTATCAAGCCCACCTAGTGTGTAATTTAGCTATATGGTAAAATAAATGCTGGTCTGTTGTAAAAAGAGTCCACGCATGAACATTTTGGTAAGTTGCGGGGTCACTATATAAGGATCTACCATCATTTGTCACATGCCACATTAAGCAAAATAATGTCAAAAATCGTAGTTATTTATAGATAATAATCTGATGACAGTGTCGAGTATAGAGCGATTTGCTGCATTATTTTTTTACTTTTTAGCTGTCTGTCGATAACGGACAAACAATTTTCTGGAACCTTTACCGAATACGAAAACGAATTGCTTAAAAGAATAAAGTTTCTTTACTTAAATAAATAGACAGCTGTAATTTTCCGGAGACAAAAATGTACTTATCAGATTTTAAAATCATTCCCTTTTCCGATTCCGCGTGTTAATGTTATTGTCATTCATATTTCTTAATATTACACTTTCAGGAAAAAACTGTAAATTTATAAGCTTTTGCACTTCAATTTTCACGGGCAACAGTCTTATTTGATCAAAAACGGTCTGATCCATTAAATTAGCGAACTTATGTCTTAGATACTTAGGAAATTAAGGACAATCCACATATTTTTACAGTTCTAACCCATCTGTTAGCAAAAATACGGATTGGTAATTCGATATGGATTTTTTTTACGGGTTGTGGCTGGAATCTCTGCTGCCGGCCTCTGCCAGTAATTTTACAGGTATATTTTTGTGTGTGTATATAACTAAAATGCTTTGCAAAAGAAGCCTCCCCGTTAGTAATATTAATGTGGAAATATAAAAGCTTTAAAGTTATATTTTAGAAGTACAAAATAACTTATAGTTTTATTATTTAACATTGAATCTAAAATTATAACGGGATGCATGATATAAATGATATATATATATGATATTATATATAATGATATATATCAATAAATGCATATTATGCATTTTAAAAAATGTAGATATTGTACATACAGCAAGAAACAATACAGAGCAGGTTTAAAAATTGTCTGCTCTTTAAAAGCCCTTTCTTCCTTTTCGAAAGCCGCGCCTAGCACTCTGAGACGATTCTACTATCCAAAGGTGTGTTACGCTGAGATTAGTGCATTCCGAAGTTCTACTTTGTCGTTCACTTGTACGTTATCATTAAGATTAGCGCTCATGTAAACGCGGCTAAACAAACTCCGCCCATCCCTATTTTGATAAAATCAAATCAGACCTGACGCATGCGCAAAAGTGCGGAAGGTTTTTCTTTCCGAAAACAAACAGTATGTCGGATTCATTTCACTTGATTTTCGTCAAAAATCTTATCTTCAACTTTATATCATTAAGCAGGGTAATAAGACAAAGTTCAATTTTTATTACAAAAAGTAGACTTACGAGAGACAGGATAACTTATTTACATAGAATATATATATATATATATATATATATATTTTTTTTTTGCAATACTTTAAGTACTGTCGAGAAAATTGTTTTTAAATCACGAATTATTACTAAATTCTTTATTATAATAAGCTGTTCTGTTGTCCTATATGTTTACTAACATTGCCCTGTTATAAGTATTTCAGCAAAATTAATATCACGGCATATTCTGGTAATATCGTGTTGTGAACACATTATATCTATATTCCAAGGCAAAAATATATCCTTGAGCCACGCTGACGTCATATTAAGGGTGGCATCGTCATGAACAATAAATTTTGGATTCATTGCAACTTTTAAATTTCTAAACATTGCGAATCTTTAATTTTTATACTGGATAGAAATTAATATACGTTTAAATGCAAATTTGTTTGAAAACTGTATCTCAAGTTACTAATATTTTATGGATTTTTAATAATTTTTAAGCGTGGATATTTTTAAATCTGCCTTCATTATAGAATCTTAACCAGTTTTCAATTAAAAGCACTGAAAAAAAATATCATTTGCGTGGTTTACTTGCAATGGTTTATAAATAAATTTTTAAACAAAACCAAAACTTCAAAAATAAATAAATTAATTTATTAATACAATACAAATATAATCGAACTATAAACTTAAACAACGAAATGGTCAGATTTTTATTACAAAAAATGGACTTATAATAGACAGAATAACCTATTTACAAAAAAAAAAAAAAAAAAAAAAAATCTTTTTGTACAATATTTTAAGAATTTTCGAGAAATTTTTTTATAAATCATGAATTCTCCATTACTAAATTCAATATTATAATGAGTCCTGTTGTCCAATATGTTTACTAATATTGTCCTGTTACAATTATTGCCGCAAAATTAATGTCATGGCATATCCTGGTAATATGATGCTGTCAGCATATTATATATATATTCCAAGGCAAAAATATATCCGTGAGCCACGCTGACGTCATATAATCATCAATAAAAATCTGATCATTTCGTTGTTTAAGTGTATAGTTCGAATATAATTTTTTTATATTTTTTTGTTTTATTAATAAATTAGTTTAGGGGAGACTATGGACGGTTGACCATACGGGAGGCTTGACCCACCCATCAATTTTCTCATTTAAAAGAATTTCAGAGTTTTATCACTAGGTGTCAACCAAAGCTACTGGAATGCTCAAACAACAGTGTTCGTCTCATAAAGATAACCGAAATAGGTGTGAAAAAAAATCAATTGTGAGTCGTTTTCAACCAAAAAGTTGTGTTTTATTTTAATAATTTTTAAGCTTTTTTCAAATAACTTATAACATAGAAATTTAAGTAGGTAGGTTTAAAGTAATGCAGAAATATCGAGCTTTCATTCCAGGCATAAATATTGTACAGTAAGTTAGGCTTAACATAACAATGTGCTATTCTTTAGGAAAGGTCTATGTAGGGAGGGTTGACCCAGTCAATGTGACGGAGGGTTGGCCCAGTCAATGTGAGGGAGGCGTGACAAGATGATCAAGGCTCCCTTAATTAAGTGATTTTGGAAATCTTTATACAATTTGCATAATCAAAAGTTAGTGGTTATATATATAAAAGAATGTAAATTTATTCTGTAAAGCTACAGTAAAATGCTGTAATGGAAAAGAAAATGTTTAAAACTGACTTACGAATGATGTGAAAAATTGCTAGAAAATGTGAAAGTTGATAGTAACTTTTTCCGTTTAAATATTACCTACAACAGGTAAATAAAAACATTGAGAAAGACTACAAAGGACTGGAAAGGATGGAAGCAGTAGTCTTAACACTTTCAGGGGCAGTGGTATGTTTGTAAAACCGTTTAATTTTAATTCCGAAACGTCACGCTGGTACCAGAATTTTCCTAAAATCTTTTCCATTTAAAACGTATGTGAAATATAGCCTTTTTCTTATTTCCAAAAAATTTGTTTGTAACTTCCGGTGCCAGTGATTTATTTCAACATTTTTGTACTGAAAGTACTTTGCCACTTAAAGTTTTAAATCATATTAATGATAAGTTAAGTGCTCATGCGGATGCAAAAGAACATAGCATCGCTCGAAAAACTTTAGGAAGGTATGTAGAAAATTCCACCAGGGTTAATACAGTGAGATGAAGCTAAACTATGTGACAACTAGAGATGTCAGGATAAGTATCACAAAAATAGGAAAATGAGACAAAAAAAAAGCGGGACAGTGGCTCATAAATCTGGACATAATAACATGAAACACTAAGAAAACTGAACCTGTCTCTAACAGAATACTGCCTTAAATGTTAAAACTTCATTTTCCCTGCTATATAATTATACCTGCCCAGACAAAATCCTGTTTAAAACTAAATTTTTTCCTTTGACATGCGATTGCGTCTCAACAGGTTTGTTTAACCATCATATTTTAAAATTCATTTTTTTATAATAATTAAAGCATGTAGCATAAAGTTATTTTGCTTTTTTAAAACAAATTTTATTTCTCTTCACAGATATTGCAATATAAAACAAAGTAGGTCAAGACTCCCATATAGTTTGTCAACCGTACCATATGTGGGGAGCCTTGGCCCATTATTTTTTTCATGATTAAAATCAATCATTTTTCTAATTTCTTATATGTTACGCCTATGTAGCAATTTTATTTTGATAGATGATTGTATAACGAATAAAATGATATATAAAACTTTATTCTACGTTCAATATTTAAAAAATAAAAAATCGTTTCGTAAAAAGTGGGTCAACCCTCCCTAGTCTTCCCTATTTATTTTTGAACTTTGGTTTTGTTTAAAAATTTATTTATTAAGCATTACAAGTAAAATACAAATTATAATATTTATACGTGCTTTTAAGCTGGTTAAGATTCCATATTGAAGGCAGATTTAAAAATATTCATGCTTGAAAATTATTAAAAATCCATAAAATATCAGTAACTTGAGATACAGTTTTCAAACAAATTTGCATTTAAAAGAATATTAATTTCTATCCGGTATAAAAATTACAAATTCGCAATGTTTAGATAATTTAAAAGTTGCAATGAATATTTTTAAATCTGCCACCATTATCGAAACTTAACCAGTTTGCAATTAAACGCACGTAAAAAAATTATCATTCGTGTGGTTTACTTGCAATGCTTAATAAATTAATTTTTAATCAAAACCAAAACTTAAAAAATAAATAAAGTACTTTATTAATAAAACAAAAATATAACAGATTTATAATCGAACTATACACTTAAACAACGTAATGATCAGACTCGAAAAGGCAGCTAATAATATCGGAATGCTTCGTGACTGACCGTTTGACCGCTGTTATGCAGTTAATACAAAAAGTGGCGCTGGAGTTGTTTATTACGACCGGTTATCTACGCGAGCAATATAGGCCTACAAACATAACAAAATTAAATTTTGGTGTAGTGTTTGTAAAATCTATGAATATGTACTCGATGTAAAAATATATTGTACAGTGCGCTTCTAAATGAATATCGGAGTTTTAACACTTTGTAGTACCTATTATATAAAACTTAAAACTATACTTATTACATAAAATGAAACAGCAACACAAACAGTTTGTTTGTCTGTGCATGCACATGCGCACGCAATGTTACTTCCGTCATCCGGTCATCCGTCAGAAAGCGCGAATAGCAAAAATGACAATTAGTGAACAGAAAGGATTTTGTGTTCTGTAGTTTGCAAAGACTGAATAAGTAGTTTCTGTACAACGTGCGTTGCGGATTAAGTTCAGATGTGATCCCCCAAGTGATAATAACATCCGTAGATGGTATCACCAGTTTGAAAATATCGGCTGCCTTTGCAACAATTGTCCTACAAACACTAATCATCATTGAGAAAAACTGAACTATCGACTTGATGTGTCCCGTTTGACGAAAGGTGCTCACATTGAACACGTGTAAGCTTGTAGATAAAACTGTTTTAGTTGCTGTTTCATTTTATGTATTAATTATAATTTTAAGTTTTATGTAATAAATACTACCAAGCGTTAAAACCCCGTTATTCATTTAGAAACACGCTGTATTTTTAAAATTAAAAACGATTTTCACCTTACACGATATCGTGCATCTTTAACACTCACAGACCTTATTAAATTCCATGATTTTATATAATGCACCTAGACGTTACATTATCATAAATTTATAACAAATAAATTAAAAAAAAATTACAAATTTCAATTTTTAAAATTATAATGTCATTAAACTCTACATATTAGCGCTTATTTCGTATTTTAATTAATGAACGAATCAAGTGTACATAAACCGGCTGAATATTTGCGGAGTTGCCAAATTCCCTAATCAATTTCAAGCATTGAATTGATCTTTTAATTAATGAAGTAAGTGAGTGACGGAAATTCACACCAGAAGTCTGTTTATAATTTTGTTTTGGTACCAGGTTTCGCGCATTTACATTTTAAAGATACCACAATATCAAGTTTTACGTCAACAGATTTTTTTTAAACTAAATTTTAGAGAATTTTTCGCTGTTTCAAACGATTGAGGGCAGATTATACAGAGTTAATACGTAGCCTATTTTTAAAAGAATATTTGAAATTAGTTCAGTATTTACAGAGTAATCGTTATTTTAGAATATTTTACGTTCATTTCACCCTCTAAGACTTTAAAATTTTAGAAAATTTTCTGAGCGAGCATGTATTTCTTAAATGCATCTATCTTGTTTAACTTCACGCTTCTAGCTTCACATTTCCAAAGAAATTCTGCTTTAGATTTTATTATTATTATTATTATTATTATTACGGTTAATTTTAAAATTTTATTTTCCAGTGTTTTATAGAACTGTTCTTAGCCAGCATTTACTTCTCAAAGGTAATCATTTTGTCAAATTTTACGTTTCTACATTGTTTAACACGTTCACGGCTACCGATGCACTAGCGCGTCCGACAGACACTTCTTCGTATGCCGGCTACGCTCTAGAGCGTCGATCGATTATGATATGTTATGTGCTCTGTTTTTAGTGTAGCTTTTGAGGATGGAAATATCACTTATAGTGTTTAACCCTCATATCATGCATGGTCACAGTGACGTCATTGTGACGTCACTGTAAGTCACTGTGGTCACGTCACATCTGTGACCAAAATGCCACCACTCAGTGATGTCACATTGTGACTGAGATGTGAACTTCTTAGAAAACTTTAAACAATTATAAAAATTCTTTAAAACATGTTACTTATTGTAAAATTTTATTTTTCCGGCAATTAAAAAAATATTGTAACGTCACTGTTATGTCACTGCATGTAACGTACGTCACGTCATATATGTGACAAAAAAACCACCATATTGTAAATCACAGTGTGACAAAAATATTAACTTCAAAAATTTTTGAAAATGAAGAGAAATATTTAAAACATGCCATAGTTACAGCGGCATAAGGAATGAATATTAGTGGACAGCAAATAGTAAATTCGGACACGAAAAGAAGGGGGGGGGGAGAAAAAGAAAAATGCACGGTACAAGTATCAACAAACTAGATTTCCATGCTATATTTTATCAATATGATATCTAAGAAGTGAAAGTATACTTTTTTCAGGATTTCAATTTTATCTAGCATTGCAATTTAATATAATAATACATCACGGATTGTTATTATTATAAAAGTATTTCTCAGAAAAATGCTATGTGCTGGAGCAATTTGAAACATATTTAGAATTAGAAATATTAAATCTATACACTTTACATATTTAGTTTGCAGGGAGGAATTTTTTTAACTTTGTTGGCGACCACTGGTCGAAACACTTCTGTGGTTTCAAACTAAACATTTTCTATTACAGTTAAGTCTGCAGATTTTAATGAGCACGCAGAAAGAATCTTCAGAGTTTAGTCATATATGCATTTATTGCTTTATAATTTGCATTCAAGTCATATTTTTTTCCTGTTAATCTATTTTTAGTAACTGTTTTTTTTTTTTTTTTTAAATTTTACTTCTTTCAGCCTTTTTAAATAAAATTAGCCTTTTCCGAAAAAAAATATATATATATGCAAAATTTATGCAAAACACATGATATAATTAATTTTTCGCATTTCCAATTTGTGTTTTAGAGGTATGACTTTTAAAAAAGTTATTTTACAAATTGTTTTATTCTGCAGAAAATTAACATGAAAAGATTGACAGATTGACAAAGAAAAATTTTTTATCCTCGAAAACATTTTTTTTTATTTATTAAGAAGATATTTTTTATTTATTTCGCATGAAACAAACTTTACTTAAAAAAGGGGGGGTGGTATTATTACCATTAAATTTATTTTTACACATTTTAAAAATTTAAGCAGTGTTTTATCTAATAAACTTCCGTTTTCAAATGAATTTTTTTTAAACTGATAAAAAAGAAATGGTAAAATGCATTGGAAAATTCTTCAAATAGAAAATTTTAATTACAGACTAAGTCATAAAACTATTCCGCCTGAAAGTTAGGACTGCAAATAAACAGTAAAATCAGCTGCTGAAGATCGTCTGCGTCGGATATGACGCAACCGCAGGGTAAACAGAGACCTTTTTGTAATACACGCGGGAAAAGAACATGACCAAGTCTACAATGTCAGCTTTTGTTTTTGCTTTTTTAAATGTAAGAGAAAGACGTCTGCCATTTTCGGGCAAAAATACTCGGATATTATTAATTTACAGCAAAAAAAGGTAAGTCTTATTTAATTTAAATTTTTTATTTCTGTTTGTATATTACGATTATGAATTAAATAGTTTTATGTTATACATATAGAAAGTGACTGATCTGGAATTGTTTTGAAGCGAAATTTTCCTAATCGACACTATTTTGTAAAATGTGTTAATCGGCCATCGCTCAAAAAAAAAAAAAAAAAAAAAAAAAAATTCTTGTCTACATTCATAGTGGGATGAATATAAACATTAATTTGCAGTTACTTGGGATTGAGACGGTGATGTGGAATTTTTTTCGGCTTCTTATTTTTTTTTTTTTTTCTGATTACTAACACTCATATAACAGTATTTATCGTCATTATTGTTTTGGAGTTAAATATTATATTCGAATAGTATGATATTACGAAACTGTTTCAGTTTAGAAATTAACATTATAGTGGGAAAATGTCTTTTTACATATTATAATAGCGTAACTTTTGAAAGATTTTTTTTTTTTTTTTTTTTTTTTTTTTTTTTTTGCTAATAATATTTTAAATTATTATTTAAAATCCTCAATCTTCATACCAATGTTTTCAGATTTAACATTTGCCAAAATTATAAAATAATAGGAATTTCTTATAACATATGGAAAGATTTTTGAGAAATTGCTAAATCTAATAATGCATTTAATTCATCTATTGTAGTTAGTTGTTGTTTAATAGTACAATTAAAAATACTAATTATTATTTTTAGTGTTTTTCAAATTGGTATATTTATTTATTTATTTTTAATTGTATGTAAGCATTTTTTTTTCTATTTGCGATTTTAATCAAACATTTAATTACAGACATTCAGAATCAGTTATTAAATTTCCTTCGATTGTAAACTCATTTTCTACGTTTTCGATACACATAAATACTGGCAGTAAAGGTGTATTCGAAAAAATATTTTTCCACCTTCAACAGCTCGATATTTTCTGAGACATTTTCAGACTCATTTTTAAAAGTAAAAACATGAAACTTGCTGAGGTGATTTTTGAAGAGATGTTTAAGAGGCCGTGTGATTTCATTTTCCCCTCAATTCATTAGAATTTAAGTTTTAAATAATTATTTTCTCAGTAAGACCTCTTTTTTTCATTCCCAGATCTTCCGCTGTGAAAAATTCGGTTCAAAATGCCTACTTTGACAGCATTTTTTTGTAATATTTTCTGCATTTATCAAAAATCGAAAAGTACGGCACATTAGGTAGTTTCTAAATAAGAGAATTTTTCAGTTTGATGCGTTTGAGAACAAAGAGGAATTTAAAAATGAATCAGAAAATAAGCAGTTTGGATTGAAATACACCCTTAAAAAATAAAATATTATATTTAAGCATTGAAATAAAGTGTTTTTCATGCCTGATAGGAAGCTTATAGATTAAACTGCTTTAGTATATATTTTTTAAAGTTCATTATTTTACTTTTATATTTCCTTTCAATGATTTATTTTACTTTTATATTTCCTTTTTAACACCTTTCAACAAAGTTGAAAAGTGTTTATGACTTTGGTTTGTCTAGCCGTCTGTCCGCGCTCAAACTCTCGTAAATATACTCGGATTGCTCTGAAATTTTTACATGTTATTGACCTTTACCATAGCACGGTCCCTATGTGTAACGACGTTTGCAGCATGTTTAGTTCATTTACAGGTACAGTCAAAAGTATCCCGTTACATTACGGCCTATGGGAAAAAATCGTTTCAAAGGTTTTTTCATGATTTTACACGTTTTCATACAGAAAAAAATTGATATGCATTTATGAAACGTACTAAAATATGCATTCTGAAGAATACGAGATGCAAAGAATAGTTATTGTTCATTTACAGGGCTAAAAAGAAATTCCAATACATAATGATATAGCGGTGGAGGGAATTGTTTGCGGCGTACTTTAATTATGTTAATCTATTTCATATATAATGAAAATGATATACGTCGCTGAGGTTTACATACTATAAATTTTTCATGTAGAATATGAAGTGTATATAGCATTTACAGGCACACACAATATAGTTCAGATACTATATTGTATCCGAAGTACTGTTCATTTGTGATGATTGCTGGAAATGCATTTTTAATTATGATATGCGCTTTTATGATTCACTATATTTATGCATAGTATATGGTGTATATAAATGCTATAATTCATATACAGGGCTACACAAAAGTATTCGCAAGCATTACTGGGTATGAGCGCAAGTTACTTAAAGGTGGTTTTTAAATGAGTTGTGCATTTTTACACTGAACTGAATTTAATTTACTGTTGTATAATATAGATAAAATGGTATACAGGGTCATGCAAAGAATTGGATACATGGACGTCTATAAATTATAATTTCTGGAAATGTGATTTCAGCTGTTTTAAGTGTGTTTTAGTTTGAATTAAATTTTAACTAAACGGTGGCGTGTAATGAAGGTTCTAGGTCAACTACAGGGTTGTACAAAAGTATTAAAGTATGTTTCCATATATTAGTATAAACTGCTGAAAGAGAGTTTCAACCTGTTATGCGTTTTCTTGCTAAACTAAATTATCCCATTATATAATATATATATCAACCTACAGATCAAATACAGGGCTGTTCAAAAGAATTAGAAAACCTATTTAGCTATGGACAGTAACTGCGGAAATGAGTTTTTCAAATATTTTATGCGTTTTCTAAAATGTTTACTTAGTTCTCTTATTTACCTTATTTCCCTAAATAACGAAGTTTTTTTAAAGCATTCGGGAAGTGTTGGAAAGTGTTTTATAATCTATGCTTAACGCATGATTTTTCTTACTTGTTTTTTCTATTTCCCAGATCAGTCTTTTCCTATAGAACATACCAAATCTATTTAAGCTCATATTCACAAAATACAATTTACACGGAAATAAAAAATTTAAATAAATATGGCTTACGTCGTATTTAATAAAGCAAAGATTAATCACAACCACAACACCTTAAAATCTTATACATTCTTAATATCAAGCTTGAACTCAAGATCAAGCTTAGAACTTAATAAAAAAAGATGTCAGTTGACAAACATTGTTTTTTAAGTGGAAAAATTAAAACTATTTTAGAAGAATAGGACTCCAAAATAGGTATATTTTGCTAAAAAGTACGGTAAAAAGATACTATTTTATATCTCAAACAAAACTTTATTTTAAAATTGTCCATTTTAAAATTCATCACAATATTAATACTTGGAAATTTTTTCACAAAGAAATATTCGGTTTGCATACAATATTTCAAATGAAAATCAAATTTCAAATTAATTGCTTAAAAGGCGCAAAGGCCAACCTAGAGAAAAGAATCCATGCCGGGACTCGAACCCGTGCCATCAGCATAGCGCACTAACATTCTACAGACTAAACCACATGGAACGACACTCAGCCTGGAAAATTTCTCGCTATTACATGCTGGCAAGGCTACAAAAGCAGCATAAGATGGGATATTTATCGTGAGCCACCGACATGGTGCGAACACGAAACTTAATTAAATTCAGCATCGATTGAAACTATATTAAGACTTCGAAATTTTTCCAGAGAGAAACATTCGCCTTGCATACAATATTTCAAATGAAAATCAAATTTCAAATTAAAATTGACTTTTAAGCATGTAATTTGAAATTTGATTTTCATTTGAAATATTGTATGCAAGGCGAATGGTTCTCCCTGTAAAAATTTCCAAGTATTAATATAGATTCAATCGATGCTAGATTGAATTAAGTTTCCTGTTTATTCCATGTCGGTGGCTCACGATAAATATCTCATCTTGTGCTGCTTTTGTAGCCTTGCCAACATGTAATTGTGTGAAATTTTCCAGGCTGGGTATCGTTCCGTGTGGTTTAGTCGGTAGAATGTCAGTGCGTTATATTGATGGCCTGGGTTCGAGTCCCGGCATGGAATCATTTTCACTAGGTTGGCCTTTGCGCCTTTTAAGAAATTAATTTGAAATTTGATTTTCATTTGAAATCATCACAGTGTTTATGACAAGTTCGTCACAAATGACACATATTTCACAAATTGGTCACAATGTGACTTCAAAGCATTGTCGCTTTCGTCACATGTTCGTCACAAAATTAATGCCAAAGTAGTCACAAATGTCACACTTTTCACAAATTAGTCACACTGTGACTTCACAGAGTGGTCACAATGTGACGTCACAAACGACCTCTAAAACGGCCATAACGACCTCGCATTCTAGTCACTATGACGTCACATTGACGTCACGTGACGTCACATCGACGGTCACAAAGTCACAGTGTGACTTCACAACGACGTCGCCGTGACTTCACCATGCCTTACGGGAATGTACCTTTGGAAGTATGGTTACACCGTAGCTCCAAACGTTGGGACATGATTTCATCAAAACATTGTTCACCTCAGCACAATATTTTTAACAGTGCAGATTTAACCCTCCGTCTACCAAACGGGTCCAATGGGCCCGATGGGTACATTCGAAATATTTATTCTAACCAGAAATTTCTTTAAAATAAACTAAATATCTAAACCAGACAATAATGAGTTAAGTAAATAAGTTCAATAGTTTTAAATAAGAATTCTGATGTGTAATATTTTTATAAAACTTGAGTAAAATTTTCGGTAGTTCTAGGGTTAATATATACCATGTCAAATTACTTAACAAAAATATATGCTCTATGTATTTTTACTGAAATATAATAAAAATTATCATCTAGAGGATGGTTTCTTTTTCTCTAAAATACTACCTTCTTAAAAATAACCTAGAAATCACTTTAATATTTTTACAACAATGTTTTACTGTTTTTAATAAGATATTGATTTTATATATATATAAATTTAAATGCATTTTTAAATGAAGGTTTTCCTGCATTTTCATAAAACTAACGTTAATTTAAAATTTCTTCCCCTGTTTATTTCTAAAATGCACTTCACATTTCTTTACGTTACATAAATCTTAAAATAGAATTATCTTAAAAATATTTTTTGTCTAGAGCCGAGTTGTTTTGGGAAATGAAAGAAAGTTCCATTTTAAATACATTATTGCTATGTGCTTTGAAATAATATGAATGCCGCGTTTTATATTACTGACGCACAAACTATGCTGTTAACACAAATTATATGGAATGGAGGGATTATACACCTTTTCAAATATATTCCCCCTATGAATAAATTCACATTCATCAGCAAAGTATTTGAAATTGTCTTTTCGGAAATTCACTGTGTTTAGTACCATAGGCACATTAGTGTATTTTGTGTGTTAAGTCATATGTACACATAACTGTAAATTTAAAACGAATTTAAAGCTAAAATGTTTTCCAATATTCTTGGAACATTTTTCAAATATCACTGCTATTTGGACAAATTTATATATTGTATTCACTTAAAAGCAAAATCATTTTAGGGTTGTAAAATCCTATTAATATTTTAAGAGCTATGTAATAGAGATATAGAGTAGATTATTATTTTGCTTGCCGATTTTGCCGTAGTACATATGTATGTAATAAGGATGTTTGTATCCATTTTGTGATAGTATAATTTAAAGCACTGCTATTAATTTTGTTATCTGCTTACAACAGTGTTTTCGTTCAAAATCTATATGAATAAGATCAATGAAATATACAGTTAACAATATTTATATATATATATATATATATTTGTTTCAGTAAAGAATCCTCTGACTGAAAAATATATTTCTTTAATTTACTGGATAATACAGAATTTCCTTTATTTAATTTATTTTTTTTAAATGTATAGGGGTGAGTTGTACAAAACCGGGTACTGCAGATTCCTCCTTGATTTAAACTTTTATCTACCGGCCAACACGAAGAATGGCTTGCCGAACGTCAGTACAGCATTTGTAGCTGAACGAAACGCTACTGTGTGCGGTTATTTTATGTGTGAAAAATTTCGTTTAAATTACTCTTAAAAACTGATTTGTTTGATTTTATGCTCTACTTATATATCAACTGTTTATCAGCATATTAAATATTGGTAAGAATTTTATCTAATTCTTTGCATTTTCTACTAGTAAATTAACAATTTTACTGATATTTTACTATAGGATTGAGAGTAGTAACGCCATTTTTTAAATCTGTGTCATGTTGTGGAAAACCGGGTACTTAAGTAAGGGTCAAAATCGGGTATACCCGATTTTGTCCTACACTCATGTAATGATTTTTTAGGATAGCTAATAATTTAACATGGAGCTTTAAATTGCAATTTAATGACATTAAATACTGTTAACCTCTTGATGTGTCATTCATAGCCCATCTAAACTCATGCTATAAACAAGAGGTGACTAAGTGGGTTTTTTCCATTCCTGGGAAATCTGTAACATTTTACTAAAATGGAAAATTATTCAAAGTTACATTTTTTAGAGCAGCAGTCGAAAATACTCCAATCAGAAGGTATTAGAAAACAGAAAAATTTCCCTACAACAACGATGTTTTCCAGACCATCTTTTTCCTCCTTCGGAAATGTCAGAGAAACCCATGAAAGTCAGTGCTAACATGCCTAGATCTACGAAGCCATAGGTTGGCATAGCTGCAGCAATAAATATTTCTGAAACAGCACAGGATAATGAAGCCCATCCTTCCACATCTAAATGAATTGACATTACACATCCAGCAAATGGCAACATCCAGCCTCTTCCATCAACATCTCAGATTATGTATCCCAGCAATCTGCATTTCCAATTTCGTCTAAAATGTTATTACCCCCTCCGCAGGAAGGCTTTAAGATTGAGAAAAGATGTGGCAAATGGAGAAGGAAACTGTTATTTTGATTTATCCCTATAAATTAGAGGTGGAAACAGATAGTAAGGGGGAAAAAGTCAAACAGTCTGGAAAACAAAAAAAGGAGATCCTTAAAAAGAAAAAAAAATAATTAAGAATCAACAGAAAAAGAAACCAAAAAAGATTGAGCAGACATTCTCAGAAGATGAAGAATGTAATGACGCCTGAATATTTTGCAATGAGCTTTACTCCAATTCTGATTTCACAGAAGGTTGCATACAATGTTTGAAATGCTAAAGATGGCACGAGAAGCATGTAGCATAAAAAAGAATATGAAAACAAATTCATTTGTGATTTTTGCAGTTAAAATAACTTAAAGACTTCCAGTGTAAAATAGATAAGCATATACAATGTACAAAATTTGCCACAGATTTATTTTTAGTTTACCAGGAGTTTTAAATGGATATCCGGTGTTACCCAACCAGAAGAGCAAAACCGGATTTTTGCATATGCCTCAAAAAAGCTATTTTTTATATAATAAATTTTATTTTTTTATCGAAAAGAATATGGTTTCATGTAGCCAAAGATTCATTTAACATTAAAGCAGTATTCAGAGTTTGTTTTCCATGTTGTTTTTGCCTTTGCGAACAACAAACATTTGTGGTACCCAATTTATCTCCACCTTCCCCTATATTATGTTCTAAAATATGAGTTTTTTATATTAAAAGTCGTGCATTAAATGTCTGTTTAGATGCTTTAATGTAAATTAACTTTTTTATCCACAGATGAAATTATGTAATCGATTTTTCTTTCACTTTGTGATTGGCTAGAATCTCAAATGCTATGGACAAATATGTGATTCCTATGACAGTGCAACATTTTATTTTTAGAACTTATTTCTATTTTAACATGTTAACATTAAAGCATTTTTCTCGTCAGCCAGACCAGAAGATTAAACATCAAATACTCATTGTGATTACAACTGTTTACAAGTTACAGGAACAATGGATTTAATTATGTGCCCATCCATTCTCACCCAAAACAATGCCGAAACAAACACAGCCGAATGGCTGTGAAACTGCAACAGCGAAATAATAACTGTAATATATGTTAATATACACTGGCCTCCAAATGTTAAGGTACAGGGACTGGATGCTTTCGATGGCACACGTTTTGTCGAATATCTACCAAAATTATTGGAGAATCGTTCTTGAACTTCTGGGATGTAAAGAATATGTTTGATATTTCATATTTCTCGGTGAAGATTTAGTCGGAAGAACAATTAGGGGTCTAATAATAAATTTAATAATAAAATAATATTTGCGATCAGCTATGTAACGGTAAATGCTGGGAATGGTTTTTCACTGTAGTAAATCACTATTTGGGTCCTATTCAAGGTTTGTATGCATTTGTGTAAGCATAGCACTCATATTTGTGTAGGTGTTAAGGTTTTTGTGAAAAATTCAAAAGTTTTTTGTTTATAGCATACAGATTTTTCAACTAAATTTAACACAGCCTTCCAAAAAACCTGACAAAGAACTGTAGCAACAGTATACTGCAATTATAACATTAATATATTGAATATTTGATGAGATATGGGCATTTGTATGAAATAATTTTTAACTGTGCATGCGTGGAAGATCCTAAAATTTTTATTATATAATTTGGTAGCCAGCTATTTAGGGCAACTTATATAAAAAGTCCAGTCAAATATCGCGAAAATTCACAAAGATAGGGTCGATATAGTGAGTTGCTTCCTAAAAATAGCTTTATTATATGGGATTTTCCACAACTTTTCAATCAGCTCACTATATCTTTCTAAGTTTTCACAATATTTGACTGGACTTTTTATAGAAGTTGTCCCAAAATACTGACTACCAAATTATGAAATAAAAATTTTGAAATCTTTCGCACATGCGCAGTTAAAAATTATCTCATAAAAATATTCATATCTCATCAAATATTCAATATATTCATGTTTTAATTGCAACATACAGTTGCTACTATTTTTTGGCAAGTTTTCGGAAAGTTGTGTTAAATTTGGTTGAAAATTCTGTATGCTATAAGCAAAAAACTTTTGAATTTTTCACAGGCATAGTAACATCTTCACGAATATGAGTGCTATGCTTACACAAATGCTCACAAACGTTGAACAAGATCTAAATAGTCACTTAACACAATGACAAACCATTTACAGCATTTTCTGTTACATAGGTGATCACAAATATTATTTTATTATTAAATTTATTATTAGCCCCCTAATTGCCCTCCCGACTAAATCTTCACCGAGAAATATGAAATCAAGCATGTTCTTTTCATCCCAGAAGTTCAAGAACAATTTGCCAATAATTTTTGTAGATATTCGACAAAACGTGTGCAATCGAAAGCATCCAGTCTCTGTACCTTAACTTTTGCAGGCCAGTGTATGCTCATAGACTGTAATATATGTAAAAAAAATCTTTCACTATTAACTGATTTCCAATGAAGGATGATATTCATTGCATACATATTTTTGTTATGTATTCCTACTAATTACTGCTTAGGGGATGCTGTTAGCTTCATATTACTTTTTTGTAAGAAAAAGCAGGATCTGGTTATGGTCTAGTTTTATTTAAATTAAGAGCCAAAAAACTTTATTTCTCTATCTCCCAATCTGCTTATTATATTTATTATATTTATTTTATCTTTTATTTATTTATGCTATTTATGGATATGCTATATATGTTTATTTATGCTGTGCACATACTAAAATAACCCAAATCGATTCATAAATAAGGGTCATGACAACCATGACAAATATCTGATGTATATAAATATATGAGGACGTGAGTTTCAAAACTCGCCTCATTTAAAATTTAAAAAGTCGAGTTTTCTCTATCAATCTATTCTATTGGCGAGCCTACATCGGAAAAACTCTACAATCTGCAAAAAATTCTTTTATCGTGCTTTTCTGGCACTGTAAAATCTTCGATTACAATGAAAACCAATGAAAGCTCTCAGAAGTTTTTCGCAAGTTCCTAAAATTTGATTTTCTGGATAAGGCGAGTTTTGGAACTCACGTCCTCATATACATATCAACATTTGAATGGGTGATAGATTTGAAGTCTAGGAGCCATATCAAAATATATCAAAATTGTCTGAAATTGCTTTCCTTCGGACGGCTGCAATAGTTAGTGTTTTAGCTCACAGGCTATCAAAACCTCAGTGCTAATGTGCCCGCTGGTTCTGTATGTACGTAAGTATGGATGTCTTAACGTACGTAATATTACGTACGCATCTATGTAAAGCGATAACTCTTGAGAGAAATATCCGATTTGCTTATAATTTTGTAAATAGGCACATTCATAATAAGGTGCTTCAGTGATTAGTTTTGGGAGTTCATTGGTTATGTATAAATTAGGGAACGGGGGTCTAATATCCCCCTTAATTTATATAAATAGGTTTTTTCTTGCAGATTTATCCGATTTGCTTCAAATTTTGTAAATAGGTTAATTCTAATTAGGCGCTTTTATGATTAGGTTTGGAGGTTCATTGGTTAAGTATAAAAGAGTAAACGGTGGCTAATCCTCCTTAATTTAGATAAATGGGTTTTTCGTGCAGAATTATCTTTTTTGCTTCAAATTTGGTATACTGGTTTATTCTGACAAGGCGCTTCCCCGATTATTTATCATTTTTCCCAAAAAGAGTGAGTTCTATTTCATGAATAATAGACATAAATAAGAGTATAATATACAATTAGTGTGAATAGCCTGTGAGCTCAATGCCATCAGTTCAACTGGGCACTTTTCTTTGTTATTACTTTTTGTAATGAAAGCTACATAACAGTATTTTTAATTTAATTTTTAATAATGCAAATAAATAAAAATTCATTTATTTAAATAATGTGGTTATAAAATATTGATTTCTATCACTATTTAAATTTAACTTTCTTCGGTTAAAGAAATCTTAGATAAAAATTAAACGTGCTTAGTTCTAAATTCTTAAAAGGAATTATTCCCGAAATAGATTTAAATGGAAAGATTTGTTGAAATTATCGAAAACTATCCAAAAGAAACCCAAATGAAATAGTTTCCAGAATATGACCTTAAGTCAAATCAACTAAAATAACACGCGAAGCCTTTGTCGGTATACTTTAAAGTCAGCCCATTTAAATATATGTGATACGAGCTTAATAATTTTCATATGAATCCGGAGAATTGTCTTTATAAGTTTCTAGAAAATCCTTTCCTAAAAGTTTCCAACAATAAAAATCCTTTATTTGACTCTTTTTAAACACTTTACAAAATAGTTTTAACCTGTGTTGCAACTATATTATTCGTTTTGTCAGACAGAGAGACTGTCTGCCTGTCTGTTAGTTTATCCGTCAGTATTGTAACTCGAAAATAAAGTCATATTGCCATGAAATTCATATATGGTATTCGAGATTACTAGGGTACGTTCGGTGTGGAAAATGAAGTCTGCAGCATGTAGAACGACAATAAAAATAATTCCGTTTCATTACGGTCTAGGGGGAAAAAAATCTGTTAGGGTGTATTTTAATGATAATACACTATCTAAACATATTCATATTTATATAAATCACTGAGGTGTGCTACCCGACTCTGACAGTATAGTATGGTTTGCATAGTATTTATCGTTCATTTATAAAGACACACAAAAGGATTTGGCCACATAAGAAAATGAACAATATTTCAACTACGAAAAACAATTGCTATAATTAAAAATTAAATTTAAAAATCAAAAAACCCGACTGCGTAAAAAGTGAACTAATTAATTATTTCTTATGAATGCGAAACTATTTTTTATATTACTTACCTATTTTTTTATTTACTTGTATTGATGACTTTTAAAATGTGTTTAATTGTTAGTTCCTAGATATAAATACTGTGTTCATGAGGCCTTGGTTAGAGTTGCAGTAAATCTAGAGATCCTACCTGCACAACTTCCAGATTGTGTAATATTTAAACGGAGCGTCTGACTGTGAAATATTCAATGAAAGATCGTCTTCTTTTTCAAAGACTTATCCGATGGTATGCCACTCAATAGGATGCGTAAAAATTTCTTTTCGTCTCTATCTCTATTTTGTAATTTGCGGCCGCCTTTTTGAATTTATGAAAACAAAATCTAGCCTATAACCATCGGACGGTAAAGATGAATCGATAGAGACCTCATTCATTAAAATCCATCCAGCCGTTGGGATGTTTCGAGAGTATAAATAAATCCACATACCCAGATATGCGTGAAACACATAACCCTTTTTGGCAGTCGCGTAAAAATGAGTTTTCATTTGTGATACGCATTTTTAAATTGAACTTTTTAAAAAATATTACTTTGTGTGCATACGTTTTTTTTTATCATATATAGTACTGCACAAAAGTTCTCAAGTGCATATCTTAAGTACACAAATTTGACGAAATTACTGAATGGAAAATTTTAACTGTCCTACTCATTTAACACAGATAATCATAATCACAGAAAATATATGTTTTGATTAGAGGATCACAGAGAAAACGAGATTTTCAACGAAAGGTTGCAAAAGTGTAAGTTTCAACATAAGAACCAAAAAAAAAAAAATGTAAATTTTGAAATCGGGGGATCTTGAAGCTTATTGGTTCATCAGTATCAGGTGAACCGTTAGTCAGCTAAATTTTCTGTTACGTAACTAATTTGCTGCATACATTCGGATGCACCTGTGCTTCTGTCAACGTATTTTGATTGTAAGGTAAGTCTCGCTTGCTCTGCTGTTTATTTCTTTTCTTTTCTTTTTTTTTTTTTTTTTTTTTTTTTTTTTTTAGGATTTTTGCATTAGCTGTTTAAAATGCACCCTTTATTGGTGAATATATCGATTTTTACATTGTTTACTGTTTTAGAGACAGACGATTCAGCCAACGGCTGCCGAAAAAATTCAGAGTCTGAAAACATCGAGGGTGTATTACCAAACATCCATCAAAATTTAAATTTAATTCAGTTAGAAGAGAAGTTCCATACTTTGACGATGTTTCAGACCCTGACTAGGATCCTTTTTTCTAAATATTAAATTATTGATTTTTTTTTTAATTTTAACTGATTGTTTTTTATGTAAATATTTGAAATTTTTTTTGTATGAAACTCCCCCTTTTTTTATGAATCGCCGTCTCATTTATTGGTATTTCTTTATATTTATCCTTTTACTTTTATTTTATGTTTCATAAATTTTTTGGCAGTTGTGAGCGAGATTTTACCTGCATTCGTAACAAATTTTTCAAGATGGCAGTAAAACTTCGTTTTTAAATCTTTATGTTACTTATAAATCCATGTTTTTACATCATTTTCTATTTTTTGTGCAAATCATTGATTTATAAATAACATAAAGATTTAAAAATTGAGTTTTTCCGTCACCTTGAAAAGATTTTTGGCGCAATTTTTTTCGTCAAGCGGCACAGGATGCGAAACTCTTCCCTGAATTTTGTCAAAGAAACGTGAGAGGTGTAATTCATCAAAAAGGCGCAGGAAAAACGTGAATTTTGCAACAAATCCCGATAAAAACACTCATTTCGTGAAAGGATTGTGGTAAAAACAGTCATTTTTTTTTTTTAAAGGCTGCGAAAAAAACATGAATTTCATCAGAGATGTGCAGAAAAAACGAGAATTTCACCATAAACATTAAATTATTGATTTTTTTTTTGTTTGTAAATTTTAACTGATTGCTTGTTTTTTGTGTAAGTATTTTTAGTTTTTGTTTTATATATTTTTTTCTGTATGAAACTAACTTTTTCCTGAATCGCCGTCTCATTTATTGGTATTTATTTATATTTATCTTTTTATTTTATATTAGTAAGTTTTTTGGTAGTTGTGAGCAAGATTTTACCGGCATTCGTAACAAATTTTTCAAGATGGCGGAAAAACTTCAGTTTTAAATCTTTGTTATTTATAAATCCATGTTTTTACATCATTTTCTATTTTTTGGGCAAAATCATTGATTTATAAATAACAAAGATTTAAAAATGATGTTTTTCTGCCATCTTGAAAAGATTTTTGGCAAGATTTTGAACAATTTTTTTTTGCCAAGTGGCACTCTTCCCTGAATTTTGTCAAAGAAACGCGAGAGGTGTAATTCGTCAAAAGGGCGCAGAAAAAAAAGCAAAATTTTCAACAAATCCCGATAAAAACACTCATTTCGTCAAAAGGCTGCGAAAAAAACACGAATTTCATCAAAGATGTGCAGAAAAAATGAGAATTTTGCCATAGGGTTGTTGGAAAAAGCTCTTCCCCCCTCCCCCCCCCCCCCGCATGAGGTGGTTCATATTTTCTTCATTTGAATGTTGACTTTTACAAACACTATTTTTTTTAATGCTTTTGAGGACTTACCACTATCTGAATAATCATGCATATCAATCACCTGTTTAATTGAGTCTGACTTAATGTTGTAAACTTACAATAACACTTTCCCGTCATTTTTGACGGGGCCATATGCTAGTACAGATATATAAAACGTATTCATGGTTGAAAACCATTTGGCAATAAAATTTGATATTTTTAAGACTATTGATGAAAATAGCAGAAATTGGGTTTGAAATACGTTATGTCTTTTCCAGATTGTTTATTTATACATCATCTTTAACCCTAATAAACTGTGAAGTTTGTTACAGTAACCTGAATGTGTTGGAAACATCTTCATAATCTATGTTGGAGGCATGATTTTTCATTCCTGTTTAGCAATGGGATTAATTTAATGGAATTACATGCATTTAACAAATGTAATGTTTAATATTAAAAATAAAATCTGTATGTTAAATCACATTTAATAACAATAAATCTTTTATACTGTCATATTAACTAATATTTTTCACGGCACACTTTAAGTGTCCTCATTTAAATTAACATGTAGAAAGCTTACAATATTCTACATAAATTGTAAAATGATACTATGTACATTCCTAAATATATGTTTTATAAACGTTTGTATTTCTGCGGGTCTTTTTTTAGCAAATGAATTTGTTTCTTTAAACACTCTAAATATTAAAAAATAAAGTTAAAAAATCTATATGTATGTTATACTTAATAAAAGTAAATATGTTTTATTTAAAATTTAGTTTTTCTTTCGCGTCTAATTTATGTATCGTCATTTTAATTAACATGAAAATAGCTTAAAATATTCTCCATAAATACAAAATCGATTCTATAAAAGTTCTCCAAAACCTATTTTCTGAAACTTTCCCACACTAAAAATCACTTTTACGTCTCTTTATTATGTGAGTTCGTAATTATGTAAAAGCGTAGCAGCTACAGTCGTTGTCTGGTCCGTCCGTCTGTCTGTCTTTTCGTCTTTTCGCATACATCAGCGTAAAAACTATCAACCGAATGGCTTGATATTTAACATATACAATCGTTCCAGAACTGTATCGAGTCATTCAAATTTTATAAAAATCGGATCTAAACTTAAAAAGTTATTAATAAAATTTTCGTCATTCTAGTAAATCCTATCATACGTAATTAATTTAATCATATCCCAGGGTACATATTGATTCTAGGTTTCCATGGTGATTACGTCATATTCAAGATGGAGTCATGTGATTGATATATTAGTGAATTTTATACATATAAAATCATAATAAATCTTGTATTCATGCATTTTTGCAAAAGAGTGAAACAGCCATTGCACCAAGAATATTTATAAAATTCTGATTAATATTGTTGACAAGTTAGTTAATAGCCAAAAGTAATTTAATCAGTAGAAACAACCAGGCATTTGACCGCAACGGAAAATATATGGTTACCCCAAGGTTAAACAACCGCATCTTACCCCCAAAAATTTTCGCCGACTCACCCCAAAGTATTGGGCAAGACGTCGTTGTTCCCCGCCCACGTGAAGAAGCGGGAACTGGCCACCATTTATGCTTTGCAGAATAGCCAGGTACCAGTACTCTATAAAAACATCAGATTTATTTCTCTGGTGTTTAAACTAAGACTTACATAGGCAAATAAAGAAGTCACGTAAAATATTTTGGACACTTACCAGAAGTGTTAAGACGAAATGGCAATAAAATAGTAACACTTAAAAATTTTAAAAAAGAACGCAAATGGAAATTAAAGTATCAGTAGGGAACCTTTTTTCTTACAACCGAGAAGAGTTTCACTACATTGCCTGCGCATATGAAAATTACGTGATACGGCACCATGTACAACACGGCATCTCCCCTCAAGTTACCCTATATTTATTAAAATACTGTTTTAAACATCAAATATTTAAATAACATGATATTTAAAAAATAATATATGGAAAGGTAAAAAAAAAAATAAACTCAATTATCCCGAAACACTGTTTCTTGGGGTTTTGACTCGATAATGTTTCAACAATATAATGGATTTATTAGCCCCCTGTACGGTATGCTACTTCTTTCTCCCAGCTTATTTTGTGGCATCTCCAAAAAATAACGTTACCTTACAGAAGCCAGCCGTAAAACAAAGTACTTCTATTAAATACTCAATAGCAATTTTTTTAACTTCTAAGTATCGCACATTTTCCATTTTTCTACCGTCGTATTTGGAAAAAAAAAATGTACTTTTTAATGCAATTTGTCTGAAAACTGCATATCCATTTATTTCTGAGATATTAATTTTTTTTGTAGTTTTTAGCGACATTTGCTTAATTTTGGCAACGCAACTAATCCGTTTCTGGAGAAAGTAACGGGAAAATATCAATTATATCTTTTTGTTGCCATTTTCCCATAAAAACTGAAATAAAGTGTAATTAATATACGTACTATTTTGAAAAAAATATAAATGAACGATTTCTGATTAAACATGGAGCTATTATAAACTAAATTTAATTTTAAGTAACTATATTAATATTACAAACAAATGAAGGCATAAGAAACATTAAATAGCCGATTTTTTTTTTTTTTTTTTTTTTTTTTTTTTTTGTCAAAGTTCTGTAATGATGAAATATCTTTTTTTGGATTTGTGTATTATTCAGCAATAGTGACGTCCTATATGCGTACTTTACTGTACATGTTGTTTAACAGTGGATCGCAAATGGCGAATTCTTTAGCAGATGCGAATGACGTCATTTTATATAAAATAAAATCGCGTGTTTTAAGTCTTTAAACTGAACAACAGTAGCGTTCCGATTTTCCGAGTCCCGCTTAACCGAGTTTCTGATTTAATCGAGTTATTTTCTTCTGATGGACTGCAGTAGTAAAAAGTTAGAACTCAACTCTTTCATCTTCACCTAAAACTTCATTTATAACGGCTGTTTCGTAATAATAGAAGCCATCAGTTCATCAGAAGAAAAGGATCAATTCCAAAGGTATAAGTTCGATTAACTCGGATAATCGGGACTCTACTGTATCTACAGGGTATTTATAAAGTCCCGGACCCATTTTGATGTTTAATAACTCATAAAATAATAAAGATAGATTAAAATTAATAACATAAATGGTTAGATAGACTTTAAAAGTTTCATGGCCCTTTTCAATGAACTTCCACGTGTGTCCCCTTCGTCGCACAGAGAATATCAAGTCGATAGTCAATTTCACGCCAGGTAGCGGCAAGCATGTCGGCATCCACAGAGGCTATTGCGGTTGTAATTCTGTCTTTTAAGTCATCAATGTTCGACACTCTCCTCCTTAATTAGATCGCCAGAATTACAACCGCAATAGCCTCTGTGGATGCCGACATGCTTGCCGCTACCTGGCGTGAAATTGACTATCGACTTGATATTCTCCGTGCAACGAAGGGGGCACACGTGGAAGATCATTGACAAGGGTCATGAAACTTTTTGAGTCTATCTAACCATTTATGTTATTAATTTTAATCTATCTTTATTATTTTATGAGTTATTAAACAAAAAATGGATCAGGGACTTTATAAACACTCTGTATATTTATATACATATATTGATTTTTCATCAGGGGCGATGCTAAATTCTGGAAAAGCAGAATTTTTCTTCTCTAGTTTTACTATATTGTGTTTTTTTACAGTGTATGTTGACACTTGACGCCTGTTATCTGATGCTAAAAACCATATTTTGATAATTATATTAAGTAATGAGTAATGAATTATTTTTCCCCTATAAGTTAACGTGGAGTTTTGTGATTGATGAAGAAAATCATGTGTCTGTGTAGAGTCCCGATTATCCGACTTAATCGAACTTATACCTTTGGAATTGATCATTTTCTTCTGATGAACTGATGGCGTCTATTATTACGAAATCTATTATCCCTTAATTGTCACCCTTGCTACGTTTTTTTTATATAATATGCAGTGTTTACAACATTTATAAGTTATTATAGCAGGCTTCGTCCACAACGCTCGTTGGTTTCTCCAAACGAATCTTGAATCAAACAAAACAATAGGTAAGTATGACCCTGTGTTTTAAAGCACTATGAACCTTTCACCGGAACATCCTTCCACATTGCTTAAAACGATAAGAAAGTCATTGCGCTATTACATTTTGTAATGTGTCAGATAAAATTATGGCTCTTAAGGACCAAACTTTTTTAGGATCAACGTAACAATGCATTAAAAAGTGCTAAAGAAACATTAAAAAGGACTGTTATTTCATAATCGGATTCACCTATAAACCCCTAATTCTAAAATTAAGCATTGCAGAACAATATGTTCTAAAAAAGTACCTAACAGCATAATATTCCATCAAAATCAAATCAACAGAATATTTTAAAATGGCTAATATTTTATAAACGGGTTTACCTGATTATAGGTGTTTCAAGCATGATTCTATAACTAATTAACATAGAACGGCGTATTATATTCTGAAACCCTTAAAGAAAATGTATATAATTAGTATTGTAAGGCCCATCAAAATCCATTTAACAGAACTCAAATTATAAGCCGCCGGTATGAAATTTCCTTTTCCGTTGTGTATATACAAAGATTTTCATTGTCAATGGTATTTTTAAATTACTTATTAAAATGTAAAGAAATTTGAAAACTTACGTTTATAGTCTTTTAAAATCCCACTAATTATGTATCCAAATTATACTTCCACTACTAAAATCGACATAAGAAGCACGTGATATTTTAATTAAATAAATAAATTAATTTTAATTAAAATTTTAAACATCTTTTCGTCGTTTTTCACCAGCGGTTTTATTTATTTAATTCGTTATATATTCATTAAATGAGAATCTTACTTCCACCGTGTAATTTTGAAAGGTTATATATTTATTAAATGTGATTACATGTTTAAAGTACACAATTAATTAAATTATCTAGACACAGTATAAACATTTATGATGCTCCGTTTTCAAAAAAATCTTAAGTAAGCACAGTGAAAAGGAGGATAACTTGAAAGTAACATTAACAAGTGTTCGCGTGGAGAGATTTCAACATTTATTTATACTTTGAGAAATATTGAAACTATAATTATAATTAAATGATTATGATTTAATTATAAATCGAGTTTCAATTAAATATTTTATATCATCAGTGAAATTTTTGAAAAATAAAAAGATCTTTAAATGAAACTTTCCATGCAATTTATAAGAATATTTTCATGCATATAGCTTATGCTAAATGTACAATTATAAAGAATAATTAAAATGATGTTACTGTAATCGTCATCATTAAAACCCAGGTAGTCGAATATCAAATGTAAGATGTAACATTTCAGCATAAAAAAATCAGTGGATTTTATTTGAACTTTCATGTATTTTCAATATAACCTTTAAACTCTATCGACTATTTTTTCAGGGGATTATTTACAGATAAATGTGCTCGCAGCTGTTTTTTATTTCCTTGAATATTTTTAGACAAACTTAGAGTATTTTGTACTTATATCCATATGAACGGGCATTCCTTTTGCTTACATAATACTCAAACATTATCCTTCTATATATAAAAAAAAAAAGTTTTGATTTGGAAATGGACCAATGACAATCTGCGTAGATATTCCGGGTAGATCCACATCCAATTTGAATGCTTAAGCATGGCCTTTCATCGTTAATATTAAAAAAAAACTGTAACTGTTGCATACAAAAATATGAAAATCGGTGGTATTATAGAGAAATGTTTGATAAACACGCTGATGCAGACAGTTTTCAAATCGAAGAATTATTTTAAGAGATATTTAATGCTAAAGTTAGACAAAATCGTTCCATTAAAAAAGTTTTATTGGAGCAAAAACTATACATGAGAATTTAATCATCTTTAGATCATTTTATACGTTATAAGATCCCAGTGTGCAGATTGTATTTATTTTTCTTATTTGACTCATTTTTTGGAGGTTTTATTTCAATTTTAAATTCAAATTTTCAGCATTTCGAGAGATATTTTTTACAAATTAAAAAAAAAATGTTATTAATTTAAACTGTTGATAGTTGTATAAACAGCGCAATCAAGAATGTTTACTTCAAATTAAAAATTTATTTTACACGTGACTATTATAAACTGAAACTATAAAAAGCAGGAACTTATTGAAAATTACGTCATAAAAATTATAACTACACGTGAATTTTAAAAGAGACAGAATATTGTAAAATAATAAATTCATAAACAGGCGTTAGAAGTCTTAAATAGGAGAATTTACGTCACATTACACTTATTATATAAAATGAACAAAAAAATAATATTGCTAAACAGTTTAAATTTAAAAATTGCTCGAGACATTTATTTAATATTTTAAGATGATCATAATATTTCATTTCTAGCAAAAGTATTTTTACGTGAATATTAAAAAGAAAAAGAAAAGTTTGGTGAAAATTGCGTCAGATTATATTTCTCAGATTCAAATTATAATTCAATCTTCCGAAATCTTTTTAAAGCCGATCAAATTATCGGGCTATTAGAGTCTGCGGTGTCTGAACGGGGGTTGACGAGCATAGCTCGTAGGGGGCAAAGCCCTCTAGTAAATAAAAAAAAAATGATCTCTGTAACTCTAGTATTAATTGAGGAACTTACTGTTTTGCAAGACATTTGGCAGCTACGCAAGTAAGAAAAAAAAATATTTCTGGAAATTCCATTTACTTGCAAGAACTTCATTGTCACACATTCCAATAATGCTATTATTTATAAGATCTTTTGTGAATGAATGTCCTCGTATACTACCTTCAAAAATAAAAATTAATTCATACTTTATATATTTTAGTGAGTGTACCATCGTACACCATTCGGCAAGCGTTATATTTCTAACACTTTATTAACCACATTTGTCGCCGAAATAAAAATGTCATTTTTGTTGTGGGTATTTAAGGCCATCGCATAAATTTTATGTATTTTCTGTTGTGTGGTCTAAACAGTATCTGGAATTTATTATTTAAGAACTTGTTTTCGGGTGACATAAGCATTTTCCAGCGTTTTGAAAACTTACGTACGTGCTTTAAACGTAGCTACCAACATTGTGTTTTTTAAAATATTTTTATCAAAAGAATTTACTGATGAAATGAAATAAATATCCTATCGATAAGAAGCACATTTTTCAAAATACGTTTTCTCGTCGAAAATGTTTTATTTTTATTTATTTCTTTTAGTTGAAAGAAAAATAATTATTAAATTTTGATAGATCTCAACAATACATGAAAAATCTCAATATTTACTTCAGTTAAATATATTTAATGATGTTATTGTTTATGAATAATCACAAAATTAGAATATCAACAGCGATAAAATACTATTAGTATTTTTATTACCAATTATTGAAAGAAATTATTTCGTATGATTTTTTATCGAGTCTATATTTAGTTTAGGAAACAGACAAGTTTCACTCAAACAAACATAATTTTAATGCATTTCAAACTAAAAACTAAAAAGCGAATTCCTCAAATACTTCAACTTTAAATCCAGTGTCAAATAAAGAAAGCAAATATTACACTGATTGGTTTTAGAGTGAACATTATACATAGTGCAATAAAACTTTCGTAAATTCACTTTCGTACAACCTTTCAAATTAATGAAACGCTATAATAATATATACAAAAGAAAGTCAAATTGTAATATTCTTAAATGGTCGTATTTAATCAGTTGAAACAGCATAGAAAAACTGCCGATATGTCACAATTAAAATACTAAAACATTGTATAAGTCACCATAAAATAAAAACAATGCATAAAGATTATTTGTGACCTTCTCCCTTTATGGACCAGTGTTTACAGAGGCTGATGACGGACTGTTATTTTTTCCAGCTCGGATCACGTCCTGTGTATTGTTTTGAATTTACAGTGATTTATACAAAGTTTTAGTATTTTAATTTTTGATTGCTTAATGCTATTACAGAAAAAAAAAACTATTGTATTGTAAGCTCATCTTAATACTGAATAGTAATCTGTCAAGATTTTAAAGTTGTTTTGGATGTGAGTATCTTAAAAAGTTCAGGTGTGGCGAACGAAAATGACATACAGTATGTTAGTTAACCTTTGGATTGTTAATTTTTATAAACCACAAAAAAAAAGATTAAAATATTTATTTGGATAAGAAAATGTACTGAAAAACTATTATTTAAATCTATACGTTTTCAATCATTGTTTCAATTTACCTAAACATGGTGTCACAAAAACAATGACATCGGATTTTAATACTTAAGGCATGTTGTATTATAAGTTTCAAAGTTATGTAAAACGGGTACAGAATTTTATGAAGTCAATTTAAAGTTTCAGGGGATGAAATTTGAACAAATACAAAACACAAATTTTTATACGGCCCCAATACAAAAAAAAATTTCGATCAAGAAAATGGGCGCCATACACTAATAAGGCCACGTACAAAATTTCAGCGTCTTACCATAAAAAGTTGCAGAGATATAAAAATACATATACTTAAATCAATTTTCGATTCCTGGATATGAGTTTTCAAAGTTGAAAAAATCAGGTCGGTTGATCGCGTTTCAGGGATCGTACACAAAATACGAAAGAAAACGAAGATCGTGTAAATAATTAATAATTGTAATATTTATTGCTACAAAAGTATCTAAACTTTAAAAAACAACAACAACAACAACAAAACATTTCGCATAAAAAGCTTGTTCAAAATGTTTCCTCTCCATGCCAATACATTCGTCTGATAACACTCCCGTGCACTCGATCACGATTTTGTTCGATGATGTCACGAAAATCATCTTGAATGCGTTGTTGCAACTGTGCTTTGTGAATTATAAAATTTTAAATAAAACTAAACATACGCGAAAGATATTTTTTTTTGCTCATGATGCATTTCTGCACCACCATCACTCGCAATCTAGCTGTAAACATTTACATTTAAATTTAAGATTAACTCCTCACTAAATTTGTTTCACGCTTATATCAATGACCGGGTACCCCGATACTTTTGTTCTCTTTAAATACCGATTTTATTTGGTAATATCAAAAGAAACTAAAATGAATTTACATTCCCATTATTTGTAGTATTCATAGTCCATTAGTATAATCATTTTAAAATTTCGATTTTTTTATTATTCTTTTATGCCTTTTATCACTAGGACTATCGCTATCACTGTCACTAGGGTACCCGTGTACCCATGCAAACGCTATGCGAAGAACAAAATTGAAATTTTTATATTATTTATATTTAGATCAATCAAACATGTTTGAAAATAAGAGTTAAAGAGTTAAAGATAAAAATATTTAGTTTACCTGATATTTTACATGTTGGGACAAGTTTTATAATTTCAAATCGTGTACGAGTGTACATACTGGCTTGCTACATTGTTTATATGATTTTTTTCTGCGCCTTTTTTTTTTACCTCTAACAAGCACATTTGACAAACACCAACTACGTTTATCCTTTCTGTTTCATTTCGTTTTAGCTTTTTAAACTAGATCAGAACGTGTGACAGCTTCAAATACGGGCAAAGATTTTTTCAGTACACTTTCAATTCCCGATGTGGGCGAAAAATGTCTCAGAGCCTGTACATTTTGTGATCGATCTTGAATTGCTAGAAAGCTCGAGGTCTCATGTAATTCCCGCGAAAACAGGCGTCGATTTTCTGTTTATAGTTAACCTTATCAATATTTTCAGTATATATAATGTAAGCAACAAGTGCTGTTATAGCCACATATTGAAACATAATGCCGAGAGCTCATCTGCTTGTACACATATGTGTTGTATATCGCTCCAAGTATTTATCCATGATATCCACTCCAGCTATCATTTCATTATAAATCGGAATCATTTCGGGTTTATCTTTTGGTGCCGTGTGATGGTTTTATCATCATGCATAGTAGACATTTGAATGACTGCTTTTTCCTCTTTGCATCATATGAACAAATATTTATATCATCATGAAATCCAAATTCTGTAGATAAAACTTGACGCGATTTTTATAGCCTCGTTTCATGGGAAATATAATGTTTGTTTCTTTTCAAAGTGCCAACCATTGTAAGCTTCCAGGATAATGACTACTTGGCCAAAGAAAAAGAAGAAAAATGTATAGTACATGTTCCGTCCAGAATCCTTGAATGGAGCGGCCATGTCTTTCACAGCTTTTTCACTTTGGTTCTCCATTTTCAACATTTCTCGGTCTGTACCAGTTTTTTCTGTGTATAGTTGGCCGTTGAGACAGCTATATTTTTTTACATCCTATATCCACTATATTTTGATCCTATACTTTTCCGGTTCAGACGGAATATATTAGGTGAATCTCGTTCTTCCTCGATACGAAATTAACTCCAAGTTAACGGTTAAGTTTTCCATCGGTTTTCATTTTTTCAACAGGTAATGATTTACCTTATTCCGTAAATCACGAATAGCTGCAGGTTATCATTTTGAAGATGTTCAACAGACTCGTGTGTTTTGGTTGTCAAACCGAATAAATCTGAAAATATTCCAGAATCGGTTTACCCTCATTTTTGCCTTATATTACGGATATGAGTTTGTTGTCCACATTTCTAATGCGTGATTTTTGTTTGAATTGTTCACACTTGAAGTAATTAATATTCCTAAAAATGCGTCAAATTCCTTCGATGATAGCTTCGTCCAAAAAAGTTATTTCTTGCTTGGGTTGTCGTAGTTATATATTTCATAAGTGCTGGTGGCTTTCTGATTTGTATATCGAACGATTATATCAACCATTTCATCTGTAAAGATTGATCTGAATGTGTCTCGAAGAAGAAAAAAAAAGAATATCTATTATTAAATCACATTAAATGTATCCTTCTGAGATCCAAGCAAAATATAATGCATATATTTTTTAAAAAATATGAGTTTTTTTCAACAAATAGACATAAAAAATGATGTTTATGAAGAAATTAATAAATTTCGATTTTTTAATTTTGTTTTACAGCGCATCCGCCTGAGACCTGGCATCCATTTAAATGGAAGTTTTGCTTTCTCCTTCTGTTGCGTTAAATTTCATTGTAGCAATCTAATACCTGTTTGGCCAACCATCTAAATGAATGTTCAGGCCATAACTATCTTTATGTTATTTAAAAAAAGCTAAATGTATGAGAAAGAATAGAATTCATTATAAAGAACATAAGGCAAATATTAACACCTGCTATTAAAATTGCAAAAAAAAAAAAAAAAAAAAAAAAAAAAGTTTAAACAAGTTAAAATAACATAAAAACGAAACTTACCATCAGAACGTAGAATTCCAACTTGAACTCATTTATTACGCCATTTTGTAAACAAAGTAGTTTCTGTTGCCAAAATCCAAAAGCTGAATGTTGTTTTTTGATTCATACATTACCATGCCAAACTGGTTTTAGATTGCTACAATGAAATATAACGCAATAGAAGGTGAAAGCAAAACATCCATTTAAAGGGATGCCAGGTCTCAAGCGGATATTGTGATTTAATATGGACATGATAACTTAAATGGCTGACGTACTGCCTTGCTGATAATTCTTCCATTGTTTCAATTGCTTCATAAAACTATAAAAGAAAAATCTAAACATTACAGAAAATTCATGCATATACATGTGACAATTAAATGAAATTTTTGTTCTAACCGATAAACGTACTTTTCATTTAAAAATACAATCGGAAATGAAATCACTAACTTTCCCCACTTTCTCTTCTCCATAGGCGGTTAGTTACGTTCTGTAAAATACGGGTGTTTTATGTCGCGCATATGTTAAAATCGTAGCAGGTACCCGGGTACCCCTGTCATTGGAGACAAAGGCAAATTTCGGTCATTAACATGAGGGTTAAACATATCTCTGTGACTTTTTATGATAAAATGATCAGATTTTGTACTTGACGTTATTAAGTATATGGAGCACATTTTACTCAGTGAGAAAAAATTTTGTGCGATTTAAATTTTATATTTCTTCAAATTTAATCCCCTGAAAATTTAAATTGATTTTATAAAAAGCTGTATATTTTTTACGAAACTTTTTACTTTATAATATAAGACTATGTTCAATATTTAAAGAATAAAAGCCGAGGTCAAACTTATGGAACACCTTGTATAATAATCCAAATAGTAAGCATTAAATAATAATAATAATTTACGTAATATGATACCAGTAAATTTTATTTTTGCGAGTTTCTTAATTATTCAATGACAATTGAAGGAACAATTTTTCTCTGAATTGAAATAAAAACGAAGAATACTGACAGACATACACATAGATACACAGACAAAAATATTATTTTATTAATATGCATACATATATTTGTGTTTGTGTGATTGTTAAGTTTTGTTCTGCAGCTATTCCTGTATAAATTTCATTAGAGTTCATAAAAAGAATGGGTGACTGTCTGCCTGCTTTCCTGCTTCATTGACTATTTATTTTCAAGTATCTAATTTTCCTACAATATTTGCAAATATTTGTAACGAACACTCTACTTCTTTACATTTAGAAATGTATTCGTATCCTACACGGGAGTGATACTCAATTGGTGTGTCATGGCACACAGCTGAGCCATGGGAGAACCACATATGTACCACAAAAATATATTTCCAGTTCTATAAATATTTTACGAATTAGTAGATATATTATTATTTTTAACATGCAACATTCAAAACTGTGTGATTTAATTCGTAATTAATTTTAATATCATAAAGTTTATTCTCATGAAACGTTGTACTTTTATTTTAATATTTGCCTACTGTCTATTAGAGCAGGTGTGCCAATCGTGAAATGCTGTCACATCTTCAAATCCATTCATGATTTTAGAGACAATTGTTGTTATTGGAGGAAAATCTTTAAAATGGCAAATGCAAAATAAATGTTTCAAGTAGTAGGTAAATTGGAAAAATGTATATATATATTAGTCAGTAAAACATTTTCAAAATTCAGATTTATTTTAACAAATTGAGATTAACGTATGTCAATTTGCTTTAGAAGCTTGATAAAAGATTTGAAAAATGACAAAAAAGTAAATAAAGTAATATAATGTAAACAAAATCCGCTTTCTGCACTGCAAGAATACAAATGTTTCTTAATGTATGAAAATATAACATATAATAACCTCTTTCAAATTATCCACGATTTTAAAAAGCTATCTTTATCTTTATAAAAATTTGAACGATTTTTTTTATTATTTTAAACAAAGAAGCCTTTAAAATGGATTTTTTAAAACTGCCATTTACCAGAAAACACCCTAAAAGTACGCCACGTTAATCCGGTCACCGCGGTAAATAACTGTATTGTATGGCAATAAATTATTTTGAGAGGTAAAACAAAATTTTTAATATATGATCGTGTATTGCGAGACCAAATGAACGGCATTGCCAAAACATGGATTATTAAATTAATGTGGTGTCGTTTGATGGAAAAAAATAAACTCTTTTGCGTCTATTTCACTCTCAATAATTGTTTGAATAAAAATAATTGAGACGAAATTGGTGTACATATATTAAATATATCGCTACGAGCTTCGAATCGCTACGAATTCTTCAAAATCCCTTGGGCACCAACGAACTTCTGCAAACGATTTGTCTACTCTTGGAATTCGTCCTGGAAGTATTTTCCGAAACGTCCTTCAAGCAGCACGTCCAAGCTGCTTTAACCTTTGTTATGGTCGCATGGCGGTGTCACGTGACGATCTGCCCTTCAGATACAATTTCGTTGTGAACAATACCCCTTGGCGTCAATGTGCATAATGAGCATTGCTCTGGCGTTCGACATGTTCATTCCAGCCTTTTTGCCTTTTTTTGGCAGGGGTGTGGTGTGACAGACTTTCACTCCCAAACACTGTCTGGATCATAGCTAACGGCTCCTTAGCCGATTTTCCGAGTCCCATACATAATTTAATGTGGTATAGCTGTTCGATGGAACGTTGGATTTTTAAGGCTCAACAGAGTCTAAGGACAGAGGTCCACTAAAACCACGATGCGAACCGTAAGGAAAGACCCAGGCAACTCACGCAGGGCGCATGTTCAAGATGACTTCTGACTCCATCAAACCCTACTGAAGGATCCGTGCTAAAAGGTACAGTCACGTCAGAAGAAAATACATATATTTTCATTTTATACAAAGCCTGCAAATAGTCGTGGAAAAAATAAGTTTTAGTGCAATAAATTTTTAACCCTTTATTTCTCTAAAATGCAAATATATGTATAATAAATGTAAAATATATATATATTTTTAAACAAGCATGATTTTTTTTCAAGTGATTATTTTTTAATTTATCCCTGTGCAAAAACACCCCTATTATTATTTAAACTCAATTTTAAACAATACGCTGTAAAGAATTTTTTATTTACTTATTGTGTGCAACTTGTCATATTTTAGTGAGAGTGGTGTGACACAGCACAATGCTTTTACTGAAATCTGTATATTCTTATTTACATGCAATTTAATCATCGTTCTTACAAGTAGAGTAAAGTGACAAAATTAGGTCGGCGCGCGTGGTCAGAGTACCATTTTTCTCCATAATATGGCAAGCCATATTTTGGAACTTCTAAATATTCTTCGAGATAAATTCGATTAGATGAGTCAGATAGATCAACGATGATTTGTGTGACGATAATAGAGGGGTAGCCTCTCCAACACATTGTGCAATATCCTGTCTACAATTAAACGGACAAGGGACCTTAAAATCAAAATTTGAAACAAAAAAAAATTGAAATTTTTCAATTTTTTTCCCTTGAATAACATTTAAGGTAAAATTTACAAAATATAAAAACAATTATATTTAAGGATTTGAAGGTCCCTTGTCCCCTTAAATTTCTATAAAAAAAGAATTAAAAATTAAAAAGAATTATACCACTGGAAATTAAATAATATCTGGCTATATTTTTAGTAATGCATTTATTTTTAAATGAAAAATATTTATTTTATTATTGATATATGCAGTTAATTAAATCAACAGAATAATAAGAAATATTTATTCAAGATTTTTAAAGCATACAATAAACTAAATCTCTAAAAGTAAGCTACGGTAATTTTATTATTTTTTAATATTACAATAATAATCTGGAATATAAAAACCTAGGTGCATTGTTAATAAATTTATGCTGATAAAAGTGAACTTTAAGTACAGACACAATTTTTGTTCTCATATATATATTAGTGAGCATTTATGGTATGCGTAGATAAAATTTAGGAATTTTCTGATTTCAGAAATATAGGGTCCGGCAGGTATTTCAGAACGAATCAACGCCTACTTCCAAACAGGAATATACACTAGAGATAGATAATTTTCTTTATTTTAGCGTTCTGTACAAGTGACTACATACACCCTGGATGACATCATTCACTCAAACAACTGCCTGACGCAATAACCGCTTCTACAGTCAAAACTAATTGCAGGTAATGATTAGATGAGTGTTTGGAACATTTGCCACTGCATTCGTTACGTCTGCCTCGAGAGCCACAACTGTGCTGTGTAGATGACTACTAGAATTCCTCTCAACACCGCCACATAATATTAATCACATTCATAATATTAGTCCAATAAATGTTTAAATTAATTATTGAATATTGCGATAGTCTTAATAACGAAAATGCGTATAAAATAAAGTAAATCACTCATTTGATAAGATACGTATTTCTATAATTTAAATAATTTTCTAATACTCAAACTTGAAAAAATAACAAAATTAATATTATTTTTAATTATGTTACACTGCAATTACAAACTGTAACATTAGTTAAAATTCAAAATATAACAAATATGATAAGGCTTTTTTTTTTTTTTTTTTGTAATATATTAGTTTAAATCAGATTTGTAATTTCCCAATCCAACTGAATTCGATCTTTTTTAAATAAGGTTAGATAAAATAAAAATTCTTTTAATTCTAAAATTCTTCTAGGGAATTAGTACCAAAATAGATTTTCATAGCAGGGCTTATTACAGTTATCGAAAACTATCAAAGAGAACCGCGAATTGAATAGTTTTCAGAGTATGACTTAAATAAGAATATTTAAAATAACACGGAAAATCATTCACGGCATCTGTTAAGTGACCCCATTTCAATTAGCATCATAAGTGTTTAAAAGAGTCTGTATAAATCCTATAAAGACTTAATTTAAAATCTCTAACATCGTTTCCTAATCATTCCATAATAACCCATTTGTGCCTGAATTTTTGTTATTCAAATTTGTTGGTACAATCACTTTAAAATGTTGCAAAATGAACTGGAAAAATACTAAAGAACAGACGCTTTTTTGTAATTATTTTTTTAAATGTAAACGTACTAAATATGGAAATATACATAATATTTGTAACAAAATAATATGCATAATTATATGTTTTGTCTATATTTATATAAAATAAGTTTTAAATTGTACATTATGCACTATAATTAGTACTTTTATGAATTACTAAAAGAAATATATTTCTTTCTTTACTGAGACTAACAACATTATAAGTATTTGCAATAGTAAACTAAGAATCTTATTTGAGGCTTAAAAACAATTTATTTCATAATTATCTCGAAAAGCACTGTACATAAGTAATTGTATCCTTAATGGCTAGTAAAAATATGTACCTGTTCTTGCCTAGCTTCCTATAATTTTTATGTTACAAAAATGCATAAAAAACAAGCTTAAGAATATAATTTCACAATTTTAAAAAATACATATTCAAAGAAGTCTCCAAGCTAAGATTATGAGTTATTTATTTAGATCCTTGATCGAAAAAACACAAATAAACTTATTTTTTACGTTTCGCCACCTTTAAAAATGAAAAATCTTTAAACTCCCCAAAAAGCCTTCATTGTAAGCAAATAAATGTCCATCTTATGTTGTCATATTTCGCTAACAGATAAAGGTATTTATAGATAATTATTTCATAAAACTTTCATGTTATAAAGAAGAAAATTATTGAAAATTATTAAAATTTGTATCGTCTCAAAATTGGGATGGTAGGCATAAATGGGTTAAATAACATTATATGGTCCTCTTTGTCAATTAAAGTTTGCGTAAAAACAAAAATATAGAAAATTTAAATTTTAGATTTCTTGTAAAATTGAGTTAGATCGAATATTATTTACTGGAATTTTAAGTTATACTTGAGGTAAGTAATTTTTTTTTCTGTGATTTAAACAATTTTGGCTCATTTTGCACAGCCAAAATCGCAACATTTCCTATGTTTAAAATTATAATTGGTACATAATAAGGTAAATTAATAATTTTGAAAGATATATCTTTCGTGTATTCCAATTCATATGACATCAGAGATGGAATAAAATAAATGTAGATAAAAATGTATATTACGGGATAATGGTTAATTAAGTTGAATAAAAGTGTAGTTCATTAGTAAAATTCCACAAAAAAGTTCTTTTAAATATATATTTTCACTTAATTGATATGAATATGCCCTTGTTTTTCGCTCCTACTACATTTAAATATATATATACTTTATAAACTCTTCGTAACTGAGTATTAATGTAATATTATTGATTATTACCGCATTTTGCTTATTATTGAAATTTGCTTCTCAAATGTCATTTGAGAGTGAGAGTTCTAACATATTTTTTTTTTTAAGTATTAGACTTCGAAGCATATCATTATGAGCTCCTAATTTGAATTGTGTTTGAATATCAATAATAAAAAGGCAAAAAACAACAGGATGTCCATACATATGGACATAGGGAGTGAAGAAATTAAATGTGGTATATCTATATGTCTCCCTCATCTCTCATATACAAACTTTATTATTGCAAAATTTATTCAAAAGCATTTATCTCTAGAACAAAATTGTATTTGCTACATGGATATTAAAATTTTATAAAAGTAAAGCTCATGCTTTTTTTCTATTTCAAAAATTAACGGATACTATAGAGGTAATTTAAATTCCATGTATAAACAATTGAAGTTTTTTTTTAATAAAGAGAGTATGAAGAGTAAGAGTTATTTTCTCTTCTTAAAAAGGGATTTTTTAAGTACTTGTAATTATAATGTAATATGATGCTATAAAATGTTAGTGAAATGTGGTCTATCTATACGTCTCCCTCACCTCACACTTACAAACTTCATTAATGCAAAAATCCTTCAAAAGCATTTATCTCTAGAACAAAATTATGTTTGCCGCATCGAGATTAAAATTTTAAAAGTAAAGCTCATGCTTGTTATCCTTTTCAAAAATTAACAGATAATATATAGGTAATTAAAATTTCATGCGTAAACAATTGAAGTTTTTGTAATAAAGAGAATATGAAGAGTAAGACTTATTTTGTGTCTAAAAAAGGGATTTTTAAAATATTTTAAATTATAATGCAATATGGTGCTATAAAATATTAATTAAAGTGGTCTCTATATGTCTCCCTCACCTCACACATAAGAAGCTTCATTAATGCAAAATTCATTCAAAAGCATTTATCTCTAGATCAAAATTATATTTCCCACATAGAGATTAAAATTTTAAAAAGTAAAGCTAATGCTTGTTATCATTTTCTAAAAGTAACAAATGCTATAGAGGTAATTAAATTTCATGTGTAAACAATTGAAGGTTTTGTAACAAACAGAGTACAAAGAGGAAGAGGTATTTTGTCTTCTTAAAAAGGGATTTTATAAGTACTTTAAATTAAAATGCAATATGATGCTATAAAATATTTTTACAGAAAAGCATAGCAATAGTAACCACTTTACTGGACGTTTATGACTAAAATAGTTGGTTAAATTTATTCTTCTCAGTAACACTCTTCGCAAATTTGCAAAATTTTTGTCATATGTAGAAAGAAATTAATATAGTAGGGAGAGTGATCAAGGATGTAGATATCTTTATACATTTCCATAAAAAGCAAGGTTTTCTTTTGGAATCAACATACATACATTTTTTTTTCTGTTCTCAAATTCTTTTCACAATGGATGGTTTTCGTTGGATGTAAATCGATACATGTTTTCTTACTCATACGTTTGCAAAAATTTAAAGCATCAATTTCCGTTCCTACAAATTCATTCGATTACTTACAATATCCTTAGATAATAATTATTTCTTTATTAAGTAATATGTTTATATACGGCAACGATTCATTAATAAATATTAAAAATTTAGTACACGAAATAAAATGTCCGTGTACAGTCAATATACTTTGGCTTAAGATTGGCTTAAGAAAGTGAAACATTCAATGTACCAGGTTGCATCGGGCGTTGATCCATTGAAACGGCGGCGGGCAGGCCGAACCTGCATTGAAACATTATTTCCGTGTTCATACATTCTTTGACAGGTGAATTTTGTATTTATAGCAGTATGGCTCCTGTGTTTAAATAACTCTAGTTCTAAAGTTCTTCTCTTCAAAGCTTTTATAGTGAGAATGATACAAACTGTCCACTGTATTAGATATGATACATTTTATTAGGATAAATATTTTTAGAAGTCATTAAACCACTATTTTTTATGATTAAGTTAGAATTTTAATGTGAGGCTCAGCTACGCAAGAGGAGTAAAAAAGTAAACAGAATAGGAAACAGATTTGAAAAGTCAAACAATTGGCAATTTTAGTTTCCGCTTAAGCAGTGCTAATGGGTATTAATTCCGCCAAGTTGCAAAACTAGTTTTTTTTTTTTTTTTTTTTTTTTTTTTTTTTTTTTTTTTTTTTTTTTATAAGCAGAACTGGTTAAAACATTTTTTTTTAAATTTTTACCAATTTTTACCAAAAAGCTGGAGTGTTAAAAGGTGTTAAGGGAAGAAAAGCAGGTATGCAATTAAACGTTCTTTTTTTGTCAGGAAATTTATTTAATGGTGATTGAGTTATTTCAGTGTAATTCGACATATAAATTTATTTTTATTCAAATTTATTTATCATTAAAAATATTTTTTAATTCAAATTTAATCAGACCGTTAATGTTTTTTCAAATTCAAAATCAAATCTATAGTTTATCATAAAATACATACGAATATGATTTTAAAATCATATTGAAGAGTCAGTGACACAGTAATCTTCAAATATACAAAGTGAAAAAACCTGCGATAACTTGATAACCTTCAAGTTTATAGTCTTAAATCATTTAAACCGTATTTCAAATTAAGCAAATTAACATTTTGAAAGAGATTTTTTTTTTTTTAATTTTAAGTTGAAACATGACAACTGCTATCAGAACCCACGTTTTAAGATTGATATCAAATATCTAGATTTTTATTAATCGCTAAAACAAAATAACTTACAAAATTGATATATATATATATATATATATATATATATATATATATATATATATATATATATATATATATATATATTTCTTTAGTTAAAAAAATTAAGATTTTTGAATAGGAACGTATTAGATGAATTGAATTTCAAAAAATTAATTGCCAAACTATTCATAAAACAGGAAAGCGGTTAACATTTAAGAAGCACATACACATAGAGTGGCTACAAAATAACTTTTTCTGTTTGCAGGCATGTGTATGAAAAACAAATGAACGAAACAAGATCAAATTTTATAACATTGTTGAAGACACTGGGAGATGAACAAGGTGAGAAAGACAGAAGAAACATTTGAATAAAAAAATTGCCGAGCTGGAATCATTTTGGCACAGTTGTAATCGGAAATGTTAGTTTTCCGTATTATTTTGTTTAAAATAGATTATGCATATTGTTTATGACTTGCGAAAACCATATCACACAAATTTTCTTAAAAATGTATTGCTAATATTCAGGTTAAACCATTTAAATAATTGAAAAGATGTGCTTTGTAAGTGTTAAGCCTTTCTGTAACAAAGAACAGAAAAACCTTAATGTAACGGCAATTTTGACTGTCCCTGTAAATGAACTAAACCTGCTAGAAACTTCATTTGAAATAGGGTATGTGCTATGTTTTATATCAATAACATCCTAAAATATGAGGGCAATCCGAGTATATTTAAAGCAGTTAAGGGTTCGGACAGACGGCCAGATAAATCGAAGTCATACACACTTTTAAATTTTGTTGGAAAGTGTTAAAAATAGCAAAATGCGTGTCAAATAAAAAATATTCACGTAAAGTTATTTACATACTGTTAAAAAATCTGAATACTTTTAAATTCTGCAATTTCAAAAATTTAGTAAAGGTATAAACGATTTTTTTTTTTTTTTTTTTTTTTTTTTTTTTTTTTTTTTTTAAGAAACAAGATAGAAATATCATGCGTCAAGCATAGATTATAAAACACTTTTCAACTTTCACCACTTCCAAACACTTTCCTGAATGCTTTAAATATACTTCGTTATTTAGGGAAATAAGGTAAATAAGATAACTAAGGAAACATTGTAGAAAACGCATAAAACATTTGAAAAACTGATTTCAGCATTTACCGTCCATAGCCAAATACGTATTCCAATTCTTTTGAACAGCCCTGTATATGATCTGTAGGTTGATATGCATACTATATAATGAGAAAATGTTAGTTTAGCAAGAAAATGCACAGCAGGTTGAAATTTCTCTTTCAGCAATTCATACTAATAGATTGGAACATAATTGAATACTTTTGTATAACCATTATTTCACGCCACTATATAGCTGAAATTATTATTTATTGACGGCCATGTATCCAATTCTTTGAGTGACCCTGTATATCATTTTATCTATAGTCTACAAACATGTCTTAGTAAACTAAATGCAGTTCAGTGTAAAAATGCATAACTCATTTAAATACCAGCTTTAAGCAATCTGCTCTCATACCCAGTAACCAGTACGAATTCTTTTATGTAGACCTGTATATGAATTGTAGCATTTATACACACATTATAGTATGCATAAATATAATGAAACATAAAAGCGCATACCATAATTAAAAATGCATTTCCAGCAATCATCGCTAATGTACAGTACTTCGGATACAATATAGTATCTTAAATCTCTTGTGTGTCCTTGTAAATACTGTGCACTTCGCATTATACATGAAATAAGTCATAGTACACATCAGCGACGTATATCAATTTCATTATATATGAAATAGATTAGTATAGTTAAAATACGCCGCAAATAATTCTCTCTACCCCTATATCATTATGTAACGGAATTCTTTTGTTTGGCGCTGTAAATGAAAAATAACAATTCTTTACAACGCATATTCAGAAGAATGCATTTTTGTGCACTTCATAAATGCATATCAGTTTTGTTATGTTTGAAAGCGTTTAACATCATTAAAAATCATTTGAAACGATTTTGCCCCTTAGGCCGTAAAGTAACGGAATACTTTTGACTGTCCCTGTGAATGAACTAAAATACTACAAACTTCATTTGAAATAGAGAATGTGCTATGGTAAATGTCAATAACATTAAAAATATTCGGGGCAATCTGAGTATATTTACGAGAGTTATAGCGCGAACAGACGGACAGACAAACCGAAGTCATAAACACTTTTCAACTTTGTTGGAAAGTGTTAAAAAATATTTAAAACATATTTAAAATGTTGAAATAATACCGGAAAAATCCACACAATTAACTATTTCTCTTCCAAACACTCACTAGATGGCGCCCCAAAAAGGATGTTAACATTTATTAAAATTCCAAAAAAACCCTACATGGCTAAAAAATGAGAAATTTAATTTAATCAAATCCATCCAGTTAAATGTAAAAAATTGAAATTTTCACCTTCCGGTGACATGCTTCGAACATTTCAGTTAGAATTAACACACTCCACCACAGGAATACTGAGTTAACGAAAAGATGGTGGAAATTAAGTTTGTGTTTTGAAATCTCGAAAATGGTAGGATGTCATTACATTAATTTATAATTTAAAATAACATAAGTTTTTCTAAATTTTGTGAATTTGGGTATAACAAGGGCTATTCAGTTCTATGTAATAATTGAAAATAATCAATTCAGTAATTCAAATAATTTCCGAGAACGAGCGCTATGACGGACAGACAGAGAAATGAGGCTATAAGGATTTCATGAAATGAACGAAGCCCTAAAAAGGGATATTTCCCATATAGTAACATCTAAAAATGTTTTAAATGCCCAACGGTTTAAAAATTACATATCATTTGCTTCAGAAAGCGTTAATTCCCTTTTACATGTATATGAATATTAATTTTGTAATTTGGAGAGAACTTTTGTTTTTCTTTATATTTATATATAACTCACCCTAAACTAGAAAAAAAAAAAAAAAAATCTTATATTTTCTGTATCAGTATATATTTAGAGCTCCAAAATACTCGGCGGCTTGGAAGTCAATGCTTTTCAAAATAGTTAATTATCTTTCAGATTTAAATGAATATATATTTTTACTTTATTCTATCTTTAATAGAAGAAAGTAATGGAATCGAAATTTTTTTCTACTTCCGGTTTTCCATGGGTTTACACGTTTTAGTGGTCAGAGTTTCCAAAAAAACCTGTTTATAGAAAATGTATGTATGTCAGCATTGTACCTCCAAAAAGTGTATGAAGTTATGTATAGAATTAAACCAATTTTTTTTGTGTTTTTTGCTATACCAAGCAGATCCTCCCTTAATTTGTAAAACTTACGACGGAAGGGGGACTGTAATGGCGACTTGTGCGCCATTTTCATTATTGTACCATCGAAAAGCGTGTGAAGTTATGTATGGAACCAAATTTTTTGTGTATGTTTTTGGACATGCCAATAACGTCCTCCCTTGATTTGGAAAATATCTGACGTAAGGGGCTGGTGTAATAACGATTTTTGTGTCATATTCATTGCTGTACCCTCGAAAATTTTATGAAGTTATGCATAGAATTGAACCAACAAGTACATGTTTTGGGTGTACCAAGCAGGTTCTTCTTGAATTTTGGAATATTCCGCCGAAAGGGAGCACTCTAATAGAGATTTTTGTGAAAATGTCTTAATTTTTCGAAGTTCTATTGTACACTAGCGGTTCGTAAAGCGAAAGGAACTTCGCTTACTTGAAAGCCGGCTTTTTGTGAACAGCTATTGCACAACAGAATAACGGAAAATTGTTGATTTTATTAAGATTTCGTTCATCTGACAAAAGCATTTTCGTCTCATTCCTTTGTCTGTCAGTCTGTCCGTCGTTCACATAGTCCGTTCTCAGAAACTATACATATTGAAGACTTTAAATTTTGGATTTTTATTGCTGAACACCTTCACATCAAACGACAAATCATAAAATTTTGAAAAAGTCTTATATTTGCACCTCTGGGCTCTAACTCGTGTATTTTAAGCTTTTTTTTTTTTTTTTTTTTTTTTTTTTTTTTTTTTTTTACTGAACCCCTAAATGAGTTTAAGACATGCAATTTTGAATACTTCTAGCTGAAAACCTCCCATCAAACGACAAATCATAAAATTTTCAAAAAGTCTTATATTTACCCCCTCTGGGCTCTAACTTCTGCATTTTTAGCAATTTTTCTAACTTAGACCCTAATTAAGTTCAAGATGCGAAATTTTGCATACTTATAGCAGAACACTTGCGATCATAAGAAAAATCATAAAATTTTCAAAAAGTCTTATATTTTTAACCCTTCGGGCTCTATCTTCTGTGTTTTTAGCATTTTTCTAACCTCCACTCTTTTCACCCAGGGGGCACTTTTCTAACGTTTTCCGTCACTCCTTCTCTCATATTATGCACCATAGTTGTACATATTTTATTTCCAATTCTCACCGCCATGCGGCAACTACCTATTTCGGGTTCTATGGGTCCGATCCCTTCAAGTAATATATTAACGGGTAGTTTGTATAACAGAGTTTCGTTCGATAGGGGTTTGTTTAGAATAGAGTGTGCCCCCTGCTTTCGAAATGCGTAACTAACAGATATTGCAAAGGGATAAAGGAATATTAACGAAACCCTCTGTGCGATCTGTGATCACACTTACCAACTTGTTAAATATCATGCCAGTAATTAACTAGTTTTTACTAGTTTTTAATTGACTGGAGTAGAAATTTTAGATGAAAGTCAAAATTGGTATAGTATTGAACTAATAATATTAAGGTATTGACATTTGTAACTACATTTTGAAATATTAAGGTGCATTAGAAGAAAGTTTTAGATTGGTCCATCCAACTAGTTGTAATTTGGAAAATGAGTTTAAATTTTTACTTCATTTAAATCTTCAATCGAAGAAAGTATTGTAATCGAAATTTTTTTCGACTTCCGGTTTTCGCCAGATTTACACGTTTTGGGGACCAGATATCCTAAAAATCAAGTTTATAGACAATGTCTCTCTTTCTGTCCATATATCCGTGTGTTACCATTTTAACATCGAAAAGTGTATGAAGTTATGCATAGAATTGAACCAAATTTTTGTGTATGTTTTTGGCTGTGGCAAGCAGATCCTTCTTCATTATAGAAATATTCTGCCGGAACGGGGCACTGTTATACAGATTTTTGTGCCAATTTCAATATTTTACCATCGAAAAGTGTATGAAGTTATGCTTAGAACTGAACCAAACTTGTTGCGTATGTTTTTGGCTACACTGTAAAAAAAAAAAAAAAAAACAATAGGACCAGATTTCCTGTACGAATCGGAAAAATAGTTGGCCTTATCGTACCGGAAAAATTTCCGACCCAGTTCGGAATAAAATCAGTAAAATCGGAATAAAATCCGTAAAATTGGAATAAAATCCGTAAAGTACCGTTTTAATGAATGTTTCCTTTTTTTTTTTACGGATTTTATTCCGAGCTGGGTCGGAAAATTTTCGGTACGATAAAGGCAACTTTTTTTCCTATTCCTACAGGAATACTGTTCGGATTTTTTTACAGTGTATGGCCAGCAGGTGCTCTCAGAATTTGAAAATAATCCGCCGGAATGGAGCGCTATAATAGCGATCTCTGTGCTATTTTCATTATTGTTCCATCGAAAACTGTATGAAGTTATTCATAGAATTGATCCAATTTTTTGTGTATGCTTTTGGCTACGGCAAGCAGGTCCTCCCGGAATTTGAAAATAAAAAAAAAAAAAAAAAAAATCTGCTGGAAGCGGGCGCTGTAATAGCGATTTTATTGTACCATAAAAAATTGTATAAAGTTATGCATAGAACTTAGCCAAATGTTTGGTGTACGTTTTTGGCTATGGCCAGCGGGTGCTCCTTGAATTTGGAAATATTTCGCCGGAATGGTTTGGAGGCATTTATAGCTATTTCTGTGACATTTTCATTATTGTAGCATCGAAAACCGTATAACGTTATGAATAGAATTGAACCAAATTTTGTGTGCATGTTTTTGGCTATGGCCAGTAAGTCCTCCTTGAATTTGAAAATATTCCATGGAGAAGTGGATCTGTGCTAGCGATTTTTTTTAAATAATTTTCGAGATTATCGAAGTTCTATTGTCCTTCTTCGTCTCGTTCAACAATGAGAACTCGCGTCCTGCTAAGCCGGCTATTCCCAAACAGCTGATGCCAGCAGAATAAGGAAAAACTATTGATTTCAATAAATACCATGGTCTAGGTTAACTTGTTTTTACTCCGAAAAAATTTATGAAACAGAAATGAAGATGAAAAACAATGTTGGTATACAGGGTGGCTACTAAATACTGTAACACTCCAAAAAATACAAATTAATTTTAATAGTTTGGTAAAACAATTTGTTTCTCTATTTTAAAGTTTGGCAATCTTCTGTTAGTGCAGACTAATTTTGTTACAAAGCAAATATTTAAAATTATTTTAAAGAGGGAAGCCAACAGAATGGACCGCAGATTTTCCGCTTGTGAAATTTTTAAGCAATTAAAATGTCTTGATTTTAATGGAACATTTATATATAGAACTGTAAATCGATTATTGGATACTAATAGCTATGTAAAGATGTATCTAGCTCTGGAAGTCCACGCGCAGTTCGCACAATAGAGCTCATCAAAATAGTTCCTGAAAAGGTGTGAAGAAATCTCACAACGTTCTGCAAATAAAATGACTGCAGAAGAGAACGTGAGTCGCAGAACTATGCAAGTTCAAAAACTGTTGTAAGTTTTCGTAAAAACTCAAACAAATTTTACTTCACCCTTTCTTATCATATAAATAAAAACATACATTTATTTTACTTAAATAGGTGTCGCAAATAAAAATCAAAATATGTTGACATGTTTCGGTTCAATAGTAAAAATCGTATTCATAACACACACATAATCAATAGAAATGAATGACACCGGATACCAAAAAATAATCTAATAACCAAAAAACATAAAAAAATGCAAACACTGCGCCCTCTATGATTTCAAATAGCCTACGCTACCGCGGCTCCGTCTACCAGACTCACTCTTTAAGTATTTATTAAGGAATTCCAACCATAAAATTGGAATATCAAAGGAAAAAGAGTCATTACACACAGTATCCCTCCTAGAATATATCTCAATAGATTCACGGATGATTGACTTGCGGTATAAAGTCGAAACGAACACTAATCTACTATCCCTGAAACAAATATTAAGCCCCCTCCTTCTAAACAGCCTTGATAACGCAGTCTTATCCCTATCAAATTTTATATCAGATTCATGCTCTCTCCTCCTTATCCCAAACTTCCTACCTGTCATACCAATATAATAATTAATATCCCCCCCTTCATTCTCATATGGAATTTCATACACCCCTGCGAGATCATCCTGTGCAACCGGATCAAAAGGTCTGTACAGAAGATGTTTCAATTTAGGAGGTGGTTTAGCAACTAATTCTAACTTAAACTTCATTGATTTACTTTTAAGTCTCTCAAAATTACCCTTTATATATGGAAACGATAACCTTTTAAATCTACTAACCTCCCCCTTCTCGCACGCCTTATCAACCAAAGTACCACTAACCTGTGAATGACCTTTACACTTATAATTTTTAATCAAATTATTATTTTTCTCCCTTTTGTAACCACTTACTTTAGCAATATTGAAAATATAATTCAACTCCACGTCCAAAAAATCCTCTGAACAAATATTAAACGCACGATTAACCATGAACCTGAACGTTGAGAATTTATATCCTGTCATATTTGTATTTCAGTTGATTAAATCTAGATGGCAGCATCAAAACTTTCTTTCTTCCCACAATTCTTTTCCAGAGAATTCTCTTCTGTTTACTTTTGTGTAGTCATGTGATCTATGTTCTGTAAGTGTTGTGTTTGCTTGTGAAGTACTTATTAAATGTTTAAATGTCTACCAGCAACTTCGTTATTCAGAGTTATGTTAATTATTATTAATTAATTACTAAATATATACTAAAAATGGCGACGTTGGAAAATAAAGTGATATTTTAACCGGAAAAAGTTTCCCGAAAATGATAATCGTGCCGGTGAAAATGGCTATACTTCTGGTTTTCAATATTCTACGATTCGATGGAATACTACAATGCTTTATTAATACTTCATAGTCTTCTACACTATTTACGGCGGTGGTAAGTGATATTACATTTGCTTTTACATTGTTACATACTTTCGCTACATTTAATAAAGTAAAATGTTTTCCTACTTTAAAGAATTTGATGAAAAAGTGGAAAGTTTCACAACGTACGTGAAACGACTGGAACAAAATTTCCTACTGCATGATATAACAGAACAGAAGAAAGTTCCTGCTATTTTAGCATTGCTTGGACCAAAATTATATGGTTTATTATCTGATTTATGCTTACCTAAGAATTGTGAATCTTTAAAATATAATGAAATTGTTGACATTCTGCTTAAACACTTAAGCTCCGCCCCAATAAATTCATTGAGAGAATTAAATTTAGAAAATGTTTTCAAAATGAAAATGAATCAATTCAAGATATTGCTGCTAGATTAAAAAAGGCTACGACCTTTTGTGCATTTACTGGTGATACTCTAAATGAAAATTTACTGGAACAGTCTTTGCTCGGTCTGAAAAATGAACAAAATCAGAATAAATTGATAACTCAAGTTGATGATTTAAATTTCGAAAAAGCTGTTGAGAAAGCTTTAGCTTTATATAATGTAGATATTGAAATTGCTGAAATTAAGCATAAAAATTTCAATGTAAATAAAATTTCCAGTACGAAAAATATACAAAATAAGAAATTACAAAATTGTTCTCAAAAACAGAATGTCAACAATCATGTAAATAATACACATTCTGACATGAATAAAAATAAGTTAAAATGCTATCGATGTGGAAATGCCTCTCATTTAGCAAATTCATGCAGATTTATAAATGTTACTTGCAATCTTTGTAGAAAAAAAGGCCATTTAAGCAAGGTATGTAGAAGTACAAATTCTCAAAAACAGGTTAATTCTTTAAATACTGTAAATGTTTTATCTGTTAAGTTTGATAAAAGCTCTAATCCAATTAAGTTGTCTGTTTTCATTGAAATCAAGGCTAGAGCTGATATGGAATTAGATACTGGATCCGGAATTTCTGCTGTTCCTTTAAAAAGATTTCGCAGAATTTTTCCTGATCATAAATTTTTTCCTCTAGATGTTCAGTTAAAAACTGCAACTGGTTAAATTTTCAAACCTGTAGCTTATGTTGAAGTAAATGTTACTTATGAAAATAAAACTAGAAAGGTAAAGATGTATTTGATAAAAGAAGATAATTTTCCATTATTATTTGGTAGAGATTGGGTATCTGAATTTGATATTTTTCCACATAATTTAAAATCAGTATATGTGAATGAAGTTGTAAATTATTCTCATAAATTACAAGGTTTGCTACAGGAATTTTCTGAGAAGATATGTTAGCTACATTAGGTGGTGGTGTACACTTTACAAAAATGGATTTAAGTCAAGCTTATCTTCAGTTACCTGTAGATGAACAATCACAAGAATTATTGACCATAAATACACCAAAAGGATTATTCCAATTCCTTAAGTTACCCATGGGTCTTGCTAGTTCTTCTGCTATATGGAAAAGAAAAATTGAGCAAATTTTAAGAGGAATTGAGGGAGTTACAATTTTTTCAGTATTTGTATGGCAACAGGTTTATCTTATCTACTGACAGTAAACCTTTAGTGTCTATTTTCTCTCCTTCTAAAAGTATCCCTGTTTTATCGGCTGCTCGAATGCAACGATACGCAATTTATTTACAAACGTTCCAATATGATATCCGTTATAAAAAAACTACTGATCACGGAAATGTTGATGCTCTTTCACGACTTCCTTTACGTAGTGAAGATTTACCTCAACAATTAAATTCGAATGATGTAATTGATGAATCTGAACTGCTTCAAATTAATCAACTCTCTATCTTACCATTAACTTCGAAATCTATTGCTTCAGCTACAAAATCTGATCCCCTTTTACGTAAAATTTTTCATCACTTCATTTCTGGTTCTGAAATTCTAAAAATTTACTTTTTGGTGGTAAACAAGAAGAATTCACTCTTCAACATAGTTGTATTTTAAAAGGATGTAGGGTAGTTATCCCTGAAATTTATAGAAATCAAATATTAAAAGAATTACACTTTGGTCATTTTGGTATAGTTAAAATGAAGTCTTTAGCCCGTAGTTTTGTATAGTGGCCAGGTATAGACCAAGATATTGAAGATCTTGCACGAAATTTCACTACTTGTGTAAATTTGAAAAATAATCCTGCCAAAGTTGATACACATCATTGAGAATGGCCTACTGCACCATGGCAAAGAATTCATATTGATTATTTTGGTCCTGTTATGGGAAAATTCTTCTTTTAGTGGTTGATGCCCATAGAAAATGGCCAGAAGTTTTTATTGTTCCTAGTACAAGTTCAGAAAATACCATTACTTGTCTCTCTTCACTTTTTGCACGATGCGGTTTTCCAATTTCTTTAGTATCAGATAATGCTAAACAGTTTACACCTGAAGAATTTGAGACATTTTTGAGAAATCATGGTTTAAAACATAAGTTCAGTACTCCATACCATCCAGCTACAAATGGACAGGCGGAGAGATATGTGCAAATTTTTAAACGTGGATTAAAAGCCTTAGCTTCCGATCCTGGTACTTTACAAATGAAATTAAATAGCTTCCTTTTGCAGTATAGGAAGATGCCTCATGTTACAACGGGGGAGAGTCCTGCATCTCTATTTCTAAAACGTCATATAAGGACAAAAATAGATTTGATGGTACCAAATGTTACAAATTTCGTTCATGATAAACAAGATGCGAAAAAGTCCAAAGTTAAAATAAAAGAATTTAAAATTAACCAGAAAGTAGCTGTAAGAAATTATACTCAAGAAGCCAAGTGGAAAATTGGTGGAATACTAGCAAGAGAGGGAAAATTACATTATAGAGTTCAAGTTGGTTCGAATATCTGGAAAAGGCATGTTGATCAAATAACAAATGTAGGTTCAGAGATTTCTTTAGTTAATGATACAAATTCTGAAGAACGTGATAAAGGAAATTTCAGAAGTGAAAATGCATATGTGAAACAAGGTGATTTTCCACCAATACAGCCTAGTATCGCAGCTCCACTACCAGCTGATTCTAATGAGCCATGTACTCCAGGTCCTACACCAACTGACTTGCATCCTGATTCTCCAAAACCTTCTGTGCCCTCTAGTTCAATAGTTGATGCTGCTGACGTTAAATCTAATTCTTCTTCTCCTTCTCCACAGGTACTGAGACGATCCGGTCGATACAGAAGACCTCCTGACAGATTCAAATATTAAGTGGGGGAGAGCTGTCATGTTTGTATTTCAGTTGATTAAATCTAGATGGCAGCATCAAAACTTTCTTTCTTCCCACAATTCTTTTCCAGAGAATTCTCTTCTGTTTACTTTTGTGTAGTCATGTGATCTATGTTCTGTAAGTGTTGTGTTTGCTTGTGAAGTACTTATTAAATGTTTAAATGTCTACCAGAAACCTCGTTATTCAGAGTTATGTTAATTATTATTAATTAATTACTAAATATATACTATACCCAAAAGGTTAATACGCTGAATTTGGAATAATATGCTGACTACTAATATCCTTCCTATAAACTTTTCTTTTTAAAACAGACCCCTCTCTCATAAGGCACACGTCTAAAAATTAAAGAGCACGATCATTTTCTAATTCAAAGGTAAACTGAATATTCTGATCTAGTTTGTTAACTTCATCAACAAAATCAATAAAAGACTAACCCCCCCCCCCCTTCCCAAATTAAAAACACATCATCAACATACCTCTTCCAAAATTTAGGAACTTTCTCAAACTTTACGAAAATATTCTCTTCAAAAGGTCTTATTTCAAACTCTGCTAAAAAACCCGATATAGAGAGATATGAGAATGAAGGGGGGGGGGGATATTAATTATTATATTGGTATGACAGGTAGGAAGTTTGGGATAAGGAGGAGAGTGCATGAATCTGATATAAAATTTGGTAGGGATAAGACTGCGTTATCAAGGATGTTTTTAAAGAGGGGGGGGGGGGGTAATATTGGTTTCAGGGATAGTAGATTAGTGTTCGTTTCGACTTTATACCGCAAGTCAATCATCCATGAGTCTATTGAGATATATTCTAGGAGGGATACTGTGTGTAATGACTCTTTTTCCTTTGACATTCCAATTTTATGGTTGGAATTCTTTAATAAATACTTAAAGAGTGAGTCTGGTAGAGGGTGCCGCGGTAGCGGAGGCTATTTGAGATCATAGAGGGCGCAGTGTTTGCATTTTTTATGTTTTTTGGTTTTTAGATTACTTTTTGGTAGCCAGTGTCATTCATTTCTATTGATTATGTGTGTGTTATGAATACGGTTTTTACTATTGAACCGAAACATGTCAACATATTTTGATTTTTATTTGTAACACCTATTTAAGTAAAATAAATGTATGTTTTTATTTATACTATCCAAGTTGTTATAAATGAAGATCTGGGTTATCTCCCTTATCGCAAAAGAAAAATTCAAGGTTTGACTGCTACACAAATAATTAAAAGATTACAAAGAAGGAAGAAATTGATGAAGCGACATGGTAGGAAAAGTGTTGACAGAATAATATTTTCTGATGGGAAGCTATTTTGCACTGAACAGTGTTATAATGCTAAAAATTATGTAGTATATTCAGCAACCCTGGAGGATATACCTGAAACCTTTCGAACTGTTAAACGCTTTCAGGACAAGAATTCTGTTATGGTTTGGGCTGCAGTGTCAAACAATGGAAAATTGCCTTTTAAGTTCATCGATAAAGGGATTAAAATCAATGCGAATATTACAAACAGGACATATTGGCTACACATTTATTGTCACATGCTGAATGGTTGTATCCCAAAAAGGAATTGGATATTTCAGCAAGATTCTACACCTTCTCACCGAGCTAAATCAACACGTGCTTGGCTCCCTGCCAATTGTCCGAACTTTATCATGCAAGAAGATTGGTCACCTTCTTCATCGTATCTAAATCCTTTAGATTATTGCGTCTGGAGGATTTTAGATGCTAAAGTAAATAGAAACAAACAGAGAAGTTTGGACTCTCTCAAAGCTTCCATATTGCGTGAATGGTACTGATTACCTATTAAAATGATTCGCGCCGCAGTCGGACAATGGCATAAGAGATTATCTTTAGTAATCGAGAAAGATGGCGGTCAATTCGAGTAAAATTATTTCCCGGTAAACTTTCATCTCTGATGTTCATCGTATTAGTGTAGTTATCATTTTATATTTGTAAAATAAAATAACTGAATATTTGTAACAGTATTTAGTAGCCACCCTGTAGTATTGAACTAAAAATATTGAAGTATTAACATGTGTAACTACTTTTTGAAATATTAAGATGTATGAGATAGAAGAAAGTTTGGGGATTGGCATATTCAAATAGTTATAACCTATATATACTCCACCACCACCCCATCCCTCAATACAAAAATAGATATTTCTTATATAAGTTCATTTTAAAATATCTAACTACACAGCAATTTAATAATTATTTATCAATGTCTCTAAAAAAGTTAAATATATTTTACATTTATAAGATATTTACTCCATAAATTAATTGTTTTTTTTTTATATCAAGAAAGCAATAATTTTTCAATCAATCACCTTTTCTCTTTAAATAACAAGTTTCTTAAGAATGTCATTTAGTTGAGCTATAAAACACACATGCTTCAATTTCTTCAATCGCTGTCAGAAAGATAAAATATTACTCTTTAACTTAAGTCCCATAGGATTGATATAAAACAAATTACTGCTAAATGTGTAAAAATTGACATTGTGACCCGATGAATACTAAAATAAATAATGTGTGTATTCCCAATAAAAATGTTTTTTTTTTAAATAATACCAAATCATTAATTGAAAAAAAAAAGAAATATTCTTCTATTATATTGTTAAAGGATTTAAAAAAAATGTTATCATAGAATTCATTATAATAAAATGATAGCATTAACATGAGAATATGTTAATTACTCTCCGATATGCTATTTCTTTCGGGCAACAATTAAAATGTCGTCCCTAAGAATTAACATTCTGCCAGCCGTCAAACAAAGCAGGCGTATTATTGTATGGTTAAATATTGATAATATCTGTTGCAATTTTTTAAACTTATAAACATCGCGCATTTTCAATTTTTACACCATCATATAGGAAAACTAGTCGGATGTGGCAATCCCAAAACTTTCTTCTATCTCATACGTGTTAATATTTTCTGAAAAATAAAATATATCAGTGACACCGGTAAGGTGATTTAAACAAAAATCAAATCAGCAACAACTTATGTCAACTTCTAACTGAATCTGAAGTTTGATGAAAATCCGTGCATTAATTTTTGAGATAAAACTATTGCGGAAATCGTAAAAAAATCTACATAGCAGCGCCACCTGTTGGTCGATTAACTCCAAAAACTAATCAGGGTCAAATTTATATCAGGTACTTACTGAATCTGAAATCTGATGAAAATTCATGCATTAGTCCTTCAGATACAGTTTTTGCGGAAATCGAGATAATTCAGCCTAGCAGCGCCACCTGTTGGGTGATTTACACTAAAAACTAAACAGCAGTAATTTATATCAGGGATTAACTGAATCTGAAGTTTGGGGAAAATTCGTGCATTAGTTCTTGAGATAGAGCTATTGCGATAATGATAAATAATGCCACATTGCGGCTCCACTTTTTGGGCGATTTACAATAAAAACTAATCAGTACCAAATTATATCAAGGACAAATGTAATCTGAAGTTTTTTAAAAGTCCGTGCGTTAGTTCTTGAGATATAGCTATTTAGAAAATCGTAAAAAATGCAGCATAGCAGCGCGACCTATTGGGCGATTTGAACCAAAACGTAATCAGCACCAGTTTATATCAGGGACTAAGTGAATATGAAATTTTCTTAAATTCCATTTGTTAGCTCTTAAGATAGAGCGCCCACAAAATTTGTGTCACACACACAGATACAGACAAACATTTTGTAAAAACATGTTTTTTGGGTTCTCTGACCCCTAAAATGTGTAAATCCGTCGAAAACCGGAATTCGAAAAGTTTCATGAATCCAATACTTTCTTCTTGTAAAGATAGAAGAAAGTAAAAATGTACATTAAACGCAATTTATTTGGAAACTGCACATCAATTTATTTATTTATTTATTTATTTATTTATTTTTATTTTTATTTATTTTATTTTATTTTATTTTATTTTTTTGTAGATTTAATGTCATTTCTATGATTGTTGAAACTGAAGTACAACATTTCTGTAGAAAGTAAAAGGGAAATAGTAGATTACTTTATCTTTTTGTGGCCATTTTCCCATAAAAACTATTAAAAAAAATTGTAATTTAAATACGTGCTATACCAAGAATATCGTGTGCTATAATAATGTATTCTAAGCATATAAGTGTGAGATTTTTTTCTCCGCATTTATTTAATTCCCATCAAAAAGCTGAAATAATCAGTGTGTAATAAACTTTGCGAAATTTTTAAAGAATAAAATGAAGGATTTCTCATGAAATATAGAGCTACTATAAAGAATTCTTAATTTTCAGTATCCATATTAATGTTACAAACAAATGAAGGCTTATGAATCATTAGATATCCAAATTTTTTGTCGACTTTCTTAAATGACGACTTCGCATTTTGCTGGGTTTCTATGTTATTCTGAGATAGTGACTTCATATGTATTCTTTTCTATAGATGTTGTTTAGACTGAATCGTAAATGTGGAATTTATCAGAGGATGCAAATGCCGTCATTTTATATAAAATAAAAGAGTGTATTTTAAGTCTTAAAGCTGAAATAATTTTTGTGCTATGTATAGTTATACATATTTTCATCGGGAATGACACTAAATTCCGAAAAAGCAAAATTCATGTTTTCTAGTTTGTATAATTACCTCTTACTCGTTTAAAATATTTGTGGGAAATATGTTTTTAATAAAGAAGACTAGTACTGGATTCTAAATTTAGTAATTACTAAGAAAATATATTTTGTGTATCCTTAATTTAATTACTTATAAGATTTACACGATAATGTTTATTAATCTTTTTGTATTGATTATGATAATTATTTTATCCACGAATAATCCATTGTAATAGGAAGTGTTTACTTTATAAACGATTATCGTGAAAGAAAACAGAATGTGTTGAAAATATCTCCTGATGTAATCAATAAAAAACTGCGGGTAATTAAATCTTAAATAGTTTAATTCAAAGCATTTTAAACAATCAGTTATACCGTTGAATTTTTCTTTTATCTTTATTAGAAGAAATTAGTTAAAACATGTTTGATTTACTGTCGTCTTAATAAACATTAAGAGAAGCTATTTTAAGCTTTCATCACTTTTTATAAGAAGTAACACATGTTTCTTTAAATAACAAAATCGTAGAAAAAATATTAGATTTGAAATATAAAAACAAATGTTATTATCATGAATGCCAAACTAATACTTAAAACGCTATATTCATTTTTCTTAATGTTTAGTTTAATTAATGCATTAATCTTATATAATTGTGTATAACATAAGATGGAACATATAAGAAAAAATAATAGTATAAAATAAAAGGCTTTTTAATACGAAATTAATTATTATTCGTAGCATTTTTAATTGAAATTTTATTCTTCATAAATTATTTTACTCCTTGTTTAGATGATTACCAATAATAATATACGTGTATATTTAGTCTGGCCTTTAGATTATATTTATAAATGATTAGTTCCTAAATACGTAATTCTTTTTTCTTCGCTACAGTCATGCGCGAAAAGCATTTATTTTATAATTTTTAAAGCAACAGATTAAATATTATTAATCATTTAAAAACTTTATTATAAATAAAAGTATATGGGGCATTCTCACAATCTTTTGACTTTTATGTCCCCGAATAATAATTTTTATTTTAGTACATGTTCTTATGTTTTCTTTTATTTCATACACTGGGGAACATCACATTGCATGATTGCATAACAACATTAACAAGATAAATAAGTTTTGGATGGTGCTGGGGGTCCAAATACCAATAAAAACTCCTATACCGTCCCGTGTCCCTGATGCTGATTTTTAAGTTTGGAGCTGTCTGTATAAAATTGTTTCAATAAAAATAATTCCATGATTTTTTTTTTTGGAAACGGGAACTATTGTTTTATATAAATATGTAGCAAAAAATTAACCTGCACACAATTTTAGGGTTGTTATTATTTTTTTAATCTCTGTCCCTGGGTTTTAGATTCCTTAACGTCCCTCTTCTAAAATTATACAGAAAATCACTTCAGATGCAGCCACAGAATTTTTTTCAAGTTTTTTCTCATGCAAAAGTATGCTAGAGATAGAATGTCTAAAATTCTTTGACAAAAAATTTACTGCAGAATTTATATGGGCATGGGCATTGGATATCGGCATTAAATATCAATTTCAAGCATCGTGGCTTTTTTGGTAGTCTTACCGTCGCCAATGTTTATTCCTGCACTTTTCGAGGTAAATAATTTTTTTTTTAAATTTAATCCAATGTAAATAACTGTTTCTAAAAATCAATGAACATTGTGGCTTTACTCAGCCTTAACTCGATTTGAGTAAAATTGGTGATAATTTTTCTTACTGTTCCATCCTTACCGTCCCTTTTTTCCCATTTCGTCCCTCTTTTCCTATACCGTCTCCATTTTTTACCTTACCGTCCCTTCTTTAACATCCCTTTAGGACAATGTTATACCAAAATTTTGTGCTAATAATACTACATTGTTATTATTTTTTATTTGAATGCCTTGTGGGTACTATGCAAATTCATTATAAGTAAAAATTTAGAAGAAAATAAAAAGTTATTTTGGTAAAATTGTAAGGAAAATTAAACTCGCAAGTTAACTTAAACCTCAGTTAAATAAATGAAATTTCGCTGCTGACTGTTTTTTTCTTTATTTTGAATCATTAAGGCCTTCGTCTATCAGACTAAAATGTTATTTTAGCAAGTTTAATTTCATCAGATAAATACATTTTGCGAATACCACCACGTGTCCAAAGCACCTCATTAACATTAGTATTCATATATATGAGAGGGTATTTCTAATGCCACGCAACCAACATCTCAGCTATTATCCATAGATGCCAACATCTCTTAATTATTGCACAGTCTGATCCAAGACGAACATGTTTTCAACCGGAAATTTTATTTTAACAAAAGTTACAAAATGAAATCTAAAATGTACCTTATGGATAGATGACGCATTTTCCTATACATATATTTTCCTGTTAAAACATGTTTGTCTTTGTTCAAACTCCAAAATAATTAACAGATGCTGGAATCTATGTATTATCTGTCAGAAATATCAAGATACATGATTAAATTTCGGGCTATTGATACATCATATGATGAACGACGTATGGCGTTGCCAACACAACATCAGTTCCGTAGTTTCAAAATGACGATTCAAAATACTCCACAGCGTGTATTATTGCAGTGTGTTATTAGAACAATACTTCTTAGAAAAGTTTTTGTTAAGCGTTTCGCAAACATTTTGAAATACGAAAAGCGCCACATCAATTGACGATACTTCGTTTAGTCATTTAAATTCATGGAATCGAGTTTTGCACGAAGAACCCATCACGTAAACGTTTATGTTTGTTGTGCGATTTCACGGAGAAGAATAATCGTTAGAGAGCACTGTGAACTGCAATACTTACATAGGAGTTTTTGGTGAATTTTTTCGAGCAGTTAACGGACGAACGAAATATGTGTTTGGTAACTTCAGAAAATTCCTGCATATTCCGTTTAGAATTTCTCTGAATATGTGAATAAAAAGCATTATGCGCCGTTATTTCAATTTTTTCTCCATTTGTTTAAAAAAAAATCACACAATTTTTTGAAAGCAGATAGAAAAAATAAAAAGTGGGTAAGTGTTATCACAGATAAAACAGAGGGTTTCGTTTAATATTCTTTTCAAAACAATTTATACTTTTAATAAATCTGTTAGTTCCACATTTTGCAACCAGGGTGTGCACTCTATTTTAAACAAACATCTATTCGAACGAAACCCCGTTTTACAGCATGTCCGTAGATATATTAGTCGATGGGATAGGGGCGATAGCACCCGAGTCGCCTGGCGGTAAAAAAGTAGAACTAAAATATGTAAGGTTATGGTGCATAATATGAAAGAATGGTCAAAAGGCTGTGCAATGATATATCACGGTAAGTCTGTCAACAACATTTGCAAAAGTGCAACCAGGGTGAAAAAAAGGGAGATTAGAAAAATTGCTTAAAATACACAAGTGTGAGCCAGGATAGGTAAATAAATAGGACATTTTGAAAATTTTATTATTTTTCATGTGATCGCAAGTGTTCTGCTATAAGTATACGAAATTTCAAGTCTCCAGCTTAATTAGGGGCTAAGTTAGAAAAATTGTTTAAAATACACAAGTTAGAGACCAGAGGGGTAAATATAAGACTTTAAAATTCTTATGATTTGTCGTGCGATCGTAAGTGTTCAGCTATAAGCAAAATTTCAAGTCTCCAACCAAATTAGGGGCTCATTTAGAAAAACAAATACTTAAAATACGCGAGTTACTGCCCATAGGGGTAAATAAAAGACTTTTTACAAAATATTTTATGATTTTCCGATTGATGTGCGGTGTTCAGCTGTAAGTATGCAAAATTTCAAGTATATAACATATATAGTTTCTGAGAACGAGCTCTGTGACAGACGGACAGACAGACAGAGGAATGAGACGAATAGGATTTCGTCAGATGAACGAAACCCTAAAAATCATGTTAAGATATATCAGAATAATCAATTTGTCATTTGGGTGACGAAACTTTTATGCATTTCCCATATTTAAACGGGGGGGGGGGCGTGCTATATCCCCTACAAAAAATATTAGTAGTGTCAATCGGAGCTAATGTGAAACGCTCAATAAAATTGGGCTTACGTGAGACACGCAGAAAACGGAATCAGAATGTAATAGGTAGTAGAGATGAGTTCGGGCTACCTTTTCGGAGCTCGGGCGTGCTCGAGCATATAGTGAAAAGTTTTCATATAATGAAAAGTTATGAAGTAATTTTTCAAAAATCCATCATGGTAATGACAGCAATAGGTAGTATTTTTTACGAAATCAACCTAAAAATTTTAAAAGCTTAAGCTAATACTGATTGACGTAAAAGAAAATATTCATTTCGTGTTAAGTCTCTAAACAAAGTAATAACAAATAAACTTTTCAATTAAAAAATATCCCAATGGCGCCATATCAATAGGCCGTCGCTTGCTGTCAATCTCAGGCATAAATCAGCAAGTATCACAAGTTTTCTTTTATAATAGAGTTCTGTTACTATTATAAAAGTGGGGAAAGTCTATTTCTCTTTCATTCTGATTAAAATAGTATTAAAAAGACTTGAAGTTGAATAAGTAATTTCTAAGGGGGGGGGGGGGGGGAAGGTTTTTTTTTTTTTATTCTATACGAAAATAAATAAAATTGTCAATTTCAGAAAGAATGATCCCGACCCGTCCGAGCCCGAAGGCTGGTATAAAAATCGAGTCCGAGCCCGAGTCGGACCCGGGTTCAGGTTCGGGCTTTCGGGCTTGTGCCGAGCCCGTCTCATTACTAAAGTATTTCTTACGAATTCTACGACGTTCAGCGCAATATAATTAAAGAATATCGATGTAAAAACTAACGTGAAATCTTTTACTTTCTATAATTAGAAACGTAAAAATAATTAACTTTATGAATTAATATTATGAAACTATAACTGAATGAATTATGTGACATACAAATATTTTTATCATCATTAAAATTCCATAGAAAATATAGATAAAATAATAAATCTTTTGAATTATTTTTTTAATGTTATCCACATGTTTTAATCAGTAAATATGTGAAATTATGTGATATAATTATAAACGGTGTTATGGCACTTCTCATTAATAAAACTTTTTCCGTTTTATTTCAGATGGAAAATTAAATTACTAAATAAAAACTAGATAAATGACATTAGACTTAAATTAACACCTTCTTTATTTAAATATTTTAGAATATATATTTCACTACGATTATACATTTACTATAATTATGCTTTTCTGCGCATCATTAGACGGAACTTTAAACCATCATTTCGACGTTTTTTAATAGTTATTAGAAAACTACTTGGAAGAAAAATATTTGAAATTAAGAATTCGCATAAAGCAGGAGATAATAAATATAAATCTATCAAAAAAATTTTAATTTATAAATGAAAAATATATATATAAATCTATTAAAAAATTACAGATGTCATGTTTTTAAGTTTGGGTTTGTTTGTTTGTTTGTTTGTTTTATTGAACACATACATCAGACTTGTGTGCTTGACACCAATGCCCGCTTATAAGTCATCGCCGTTATACAGTTACGAGATAGCACAAGGAAATTTACAACACCAGAGAATTACATCCTGAGGGATCCACAAAGAGTGTGCAACGGAACCGGCGGAATTCGAACCCGCCCTCACCTACACTCTCAAGCGATTAGCGACGTGGTGTCTTATCCACTCAGCCACGGTGGGCCCAAGTTTGGATTCTATAATATTATAACAACACAAAAAATTATCACATTAGGATTGTAACATAAGGCGATATTAATACAAATATGAAATTGTAATTTAACATTAGAATCTAAAAAATTTGAAGGTTTATAATTCAAAAACATATAACCCAGAGGGCTTGAAATTTCGTTTCTAGTGATAGTTTTAAACAAAGGTTTAAAATATAGTGTGAAAATTGGGTGTTGCCATTGAAAAAAATCAAATTTCGGTCTGGTTTCGATTTGTAGATGGTTCCCTAAGCAAATTTTATATACATCATTTAAAAGTAGACCACCGCCACCTGAATACTAGGCCTGAGCGCTGACAGAAAAATGGCGGCTGCGGATTTTTTTCAGCGTGTGTACGGTCCCTTAAATATTCCTACCAATAACTTTTTAAGTTTTTTCTGCTTCATTTTTCTGAGAATAAACAAGGTAGAGAAATGTTTTATAAAATCCTGGTGTCTACATTTAAGGGACTGTACCTACGCTAAAAAAAATTCGCCTTCGGCAGACGCCATTTTTGTGTGAGCGCTCAGGCCTAGTATTCAGGGGCGGTGAGTAGACTGTCTTTCCAATTGTTTGTTACAGGAACTTTCGTCTACAAAAATTAGTTTCAAAGTTAGTAAGAGTTGTTTATTTTTTTAGGGTTCCGTACTTAAAAAGTAAAAACGGAACAATTATAAGATCACTTCTGTGTCTGTCTGACCGTCTCTCACAGAGATTTTACTTGTACACTATAGGGCGTGGAATGTTCAAATTTGGGGAATTAATAAAGACTATAGACACCCATATTTACATATTATTAAAAATTCACAAATCTATTTAGAAAAATATAGAGGGCTAATTATGTTGCTTCGAAAAAATAATATTTTCTTTGTTGATTGTGTAGGGTATCGTGTGACAGCTGTCGCAATGCAGAACTCAAAAATACATTTCTTTTAATTTTAGGCATTATATTTTCAGAAATATTGTGATAAATCTATTTCCAAATCTGCTGAAACTAATATTATGAAAACATTAGAGGTAGTAGACATTAAATCAAACCTTGCAGGAAAATTATAGCGATTACCCGAGGTCACATAGTTTTTGTGAAAAGTGCATTTTTCCGTTATACACAAATTTCGACTTGTGGGCCTTCAGCAAAGATGTTGAGCAGCGCTGGAGATACCTATCGTAGCAGAAGTATAAAAGCATTGTTGATAATAATTTTCGAAAAGAATCGTTCGTAATTAGCCGAGATCTCAACCATTAAAGACAAGAACGGTTTTGATATACATAATGACAGGTGCGGTGTACTCTATGTGCCATGAGATTTTAATGCCTGGATAATAATTTTCAATGATATGTTTGTGTAATGCAAAGACCAGTAGCAGTATGAAAGCAATACGCGAGAAATTGTTAAAGAATAATTTAATTAGAATTAATCATATAAACTCTATGGGATTTGCAACAAGTTTGCAATTAAGTCAATCTCTCAATACGCCTCTGTCTGTAAAAAAATAATAATTAAAAACCTATCTGGAAAAACTACGCACGGAACAAGGCGGCATTACAACTTTGCAACCTCCTTTCGAAGCGCGCTTAGCACAATGCCAAGTTTAAACTTTGAACAAATGTTTTGATTTTTCTACACTGTAAAAAGAAAAGATCATTACTATGCTGAATTTAGTTTTATGAAATCCCATATGAAGTTTAAATATGCACTACTTTTAATGTCAGTACCGAATTAGGTTCATCATAAACAGATTAGGATAAGATTAATAAAAAAGAAAAGTGCCCAGCTAAACTGATGGCATTGAGCTCACAGGCTAATCACACTAATTGTATATCATACTCTTATTTTAAAGAATAATGCCCTCAAAAAATAAGTGAAGGGGAATTATCCCCCGTTTCCCCCTTTATACTTAATCAGTTAACCTCCAAATCTAATCGGGGAAGCTCCTTATCATAATAAACCGGTATACCAAATTTGGAGCAAATCGAATAATCCTGCAAAAAAAACATTTATCTAAATTAAGGGGGTGGACTAGCCCCCCCCCCTTTATCCTTAACCAATGAATCCTCAAAACGAATCAGGGAAGCTCCTTAACATAATAAACCGGTATACCAAATTTGGAGCAAATCGAATAATTCTGCATGAAAAACCCATTTATCTGAATTAAGGGGGTGGACTAGCCCCCCTTCCCTCTTTATTCTTAACCAATGAACCCCCAAAACTAATCAAGGAAGCTCCTTAACATAATAAACCGGTATACCAAATTTGGAGCAAATCGAATAATTCTGCATGAAAAACCCATTTATCTGAATTAAGGGGGTGGACTAACCCCGTTTTCCCCCCTTTATCCTTAACCAATGAACTCCCAAAACTAATCAGGGAAGTTTCTTAACATAATAAACCGGTATACCAAATTCGGGGCAAATCGAATGATTCTGCATAAAAAACCCATTTATCTGAAATAAAAGGGGTGGACTAACCCCGGTTTTTCCCCCTTTATCCTTAACCAATGAACTCCTAAAACTAATCAGGGAAGCGCCTTATCACAATGAACCTAGAAAAAAATTTTGAAGCAAATCTGATGTATCTATCATGAGTTATCGCGTTACGTACATACATACATACATACATACGTACGTACGTACATACATACAGAACGGGCGGGCACATTAGCTCTCAGGCTTTGATAGCCTGTGAGCTAAAAAGGAGTTATACAGAATAGCAATATTTCATACTATCTAGGATTCATATCTCTCTGAACTTTCATGCCATATGCATTTATACTTTTCTAGTACATATACATATACAGCTATACCCAACACTACGTTGTATAGTAGGGTGGGCCGAAAAAAACTTTTTTTTGATTTTCGATGATGGGTAGTGCGGAAAAGTGGCCACTAGTGGCACCAAGTTCACACAAAAAATTTGAGATTTTTAGGACAATTCCTATATTTGCCGCTTTTGGCTTGAAGTTTTGCTAAAATGCTGATTTTTGAACTTTTTTAGCAAAAAATTTAAAAATGTTAAATTAATCTTATTTTAATCGTATTTACTTGAAAAGGCATATTTAATGTTCCAAATGTATAAGTAAGCTCTGATAATGTATTATTTAATTGCTATGTGCATTTTAAATTAGACGGTTTTTATAGCCTTTTCGCGTTTAAGTGAGCAAAAGCTGCATGTATTGTTTGAATCTTTCAACGATTTCTCTCTTTTGTCTTGTTTATGTCCCTTGGTCTTCCTTATTTTTTTCGATGCTTTAAGGGTCATATATTTGGGTGACGGACAGCAGAATCCCTCAGAAACAGATCTGGAAGGAAAGAAGCGGTGAGGCGAGAACTTAAGCGAACGCAGTGACTCATCGCGATGTTGGGGGAGTGAAGGAGGAAATACAAGAGGGAGAAAGTGCGATAAGGGATACTTATTATTTTTCACTGCTCGGTATCCCTGTGACATTTGTTCAGTGTAAAAGTAAAACCTTTTTCTCGTGCAATACATTGCTTTTTGGATCGTTTAACGTGCCTTTACTGTGTTTTGTGCGTTTTAATACGACGAGTTTAGAAATGGCTAGTGCGAAAGTTCATGATCATGTAAAGACATGTGATAGCGTGAAAAGTAGCCATTTTGAGGCACCGTGCAAATTGAAAGACTTGCAATTTCTAACTATTGCTGACATCATGCGCACTACTATTGGTAGCGAAGCAATATAGAAGAAAATCGAGATATTTATCTTCAACCAGTGGATGATATTATTAAAATGGTAGGTGAAAAAGTTTCCGAAATCTGGATAAAATCTTCCATACCAAAGGTTAATCAACGAACAATTAACGGAAAGATTAAAAACTATTACAATGAGTGTAGATCATTAGAGAAATCTTGTAATCATACGGGCGTTAAAGACGTGCGCGAAGATTTCGTACGAAATGCGGAAACCTCTCTCTTTGACATTGCAGCTTGTAAGTGTAGAGGCTTGAACAATTGTAGCTGCGACATCAGACGTAAAGTTCCACATCGGGAGGTAAACTTCTTGAAGGATCAAAGAACTGTTCGAAAAATGTTTATCGGAAATATTGATTTAAAAACAAGCAAAACTCTTGCAAAAAAATATCGCGGAAAATGAAAAGGGATGCAATTTGAACGAGGAATAGGGGTTCTTCGACAAAGCCTTCAACGAGTGGAGTTAGATCCAGATGGAAGACAGTTATATTGTTGGAAGATTCAACTAGTGGGAGCTTTCAAGCAAGCAGTTCGACTGAATCTGAACTAGGCCCTTCAAAGCCAAACACTCCTAAACGCACATTCCTGTCTCACACAGCGTCCGCCATGTCTCAGGGAAACTGAGCGCTGAAAATAATAAGCATCCCTTATCGCACTTTCTCCCCTCTTGTATTTCCTCCTTCACTCCCCCAACATCGCGATGAGTCACTGCGTTCGCTTAAGTTCTCGCGTCACCCCCTTCTCTCCTCCCAGATCTGTTTCTGAGGGATTCTGCTGTCCGTCACCCAAATATATGACCCTTAAAGCATCGAAAAAAATAAGGACGACCAAGGGACATAAACAAGACAAAAGAGAGAAACCGTTGAAAGATTCAAACAATACATGCAACTTTTGCGCACTTAAACGCGAAAAGGCTATAAAAATCGTCTAATTTAAAATACACATAGCAATTAAATAATACATTATCAGAGCTTATTTATACATTTGGAACATTAAATATGCCTTTTCAAGTAAATACGATTAAAATAAGTTTAATTTAACATTTTTAAAATTTTTGCTAAAAAAGTTCAAAAATCAGCCTTTTAGCAAAACTTCAAGCCAAAAGCGGCAAATATAGTAATTGTCCTAAAAATCTCAAATTTTTTGTGTGAACTTGGTGCCACTAGTGGCCACTTTTCCGCACTACCCATCATCGAAAATCAATAAAAAGTTTTTTTCGGCCCATCCTATTGTATAGTTTTTGCGAAGTGTCATTATTCTTTCTGCAACGATTTTTTTAATAATACAGATAATAATTCCTATATTTATTTACGGAACCCTCTGAGCTCGAGTAATACTCGCACTTGACCGTTTTTTTTTTTTTTTTTTTTTTTTTTTTTTTTTTTTTTTTTTTTTTTTACACGACTATTCTATTATGAACTTATATGAACAGCAATACATTTTTTTTAAATATGTCAGAATTATAATTTTTTTAAAGATCCTTATAGCATACCTTTCTCGGTAGTTTCGATAACCGTCAAACAAACAAAAAATTCTTTATCTCAAATATTTATGAGAAACCCTTTTGGAAGATCGATTACCTTTTTGTCTACAACCTAGTACTTTTTTTACGAGATACATTATTTAACTTTTCTGGCTAAAAAAAAAAACAATTTTATTAGAATGTCACTTAACTAAAAAATAAAATATCAATATATCAACTTATATAAGTGTTGTCAAGACGGTAAGTGATTACATTATACTTAAAGTCCCACATGATTGATATAAAAACACAGTATTCTGCTAAATATATGAGAATTGACAGTGCTCCTTAGAGGTTTATTTCCATAAAATTATTCTGCACTATTAGGGGAAAATGATATATAACTATCATAGGACTATTTTTTACTTTTGCCTCAACTTGTTTGGGAATAGTATAATTTTTTTTTTAATTATTTTGACTAATTATATAATTTACAAAAATATGTTAGGCATTCGAAAATAGAATGCGAATTTTAGAGAATAATTCTTAATTAAAATATACATAATAAATTGACAAATAAATTAAATTTACTGCTTCATTCGCTTTTTTAATTACGTATATTTTGAATAATTTATTGAAATGTTTACATTATTAGTGAACCAAAAATTTCGGCTCAAGTAATAGTCGAATGTAATTAATTACAGCTTATGCATAATTAAATAGTAATATTTTGAAACTCAAATGAAAATAAACTAATTAAATTATTGTCTTTAAAGTTTTCATTATCATTTGTAGAGAAAATACATTATTTAAAGTTACTTTTATGTTTAACATTTAAAGCTTCAAGAGCTTTTTTTAGATGGCAGCACGTGTCAATTGCTCTTTATAAAACAGTCACTTATTGATACATTTATTCTTTTGAAATTTAGAAGCTACTTTTAATACCACTTTCAGGAAATACCATGCTACATTGTCCTTTTACAGCATGTTTCCTAAGGTTAGAATGGAAACTACAGATAAATTAATATCATAAAAAATATTTCAACTATATTTAAAAATTATGCAAAGAAATATACGCTAATGAAAAGTGATATTGAAACTCCATGAAGAAATTAAAGCAACCATGGGAAAATAACTGTAACAATAGAGGGAGGGGACATATTCAAATTATTAAAAACAGAAATAAATGTATGTAAAATTAATCTGTTTATTACTATTTTCTATCTTTAATAGAAGAAAGTATTGCAATCGAAATTCTTTTCGACTTCCGGTTTTCGGTGGATTTACACGTTATAGGGGTCAGAGATCACAAAAAACCTGTTTATAAAAATGTCTGTCTGTCCGTGTGTCCGTATGTCTGTGTGTCACCCTTGTTCCGTCGAAAAGTTAATGAAGTTATGCACAGAACTGAACCAAACATTTTTTAAAATAGCAGGTCCTCCCTTAATTTGGAAAAAAAAATCCGCCGGAAGGAGGCGCTGTAATAGCGATATTTGTGCGATTTTTACCCGATTTTGAATACTGTGCCATCGAAAAGTGTATGAAGTTATGCATAGAATTGAACCAAATTTTTTGTGTATGTTTTTGGTCATGGCAAAAAGGTCCTCCCAGAATTTGGAAATATTCCGCCGATAATAGCGATTTTCGTGTAATTTTCATAATTTTTCTTAGTTCTATTGTACACCGGTGGCTCGTGAATCGACGGAAACTTCCCATTCTGATATCCCGACGAACAGTTGATATACAACGGAATATTAAAAAACTCTTGATTTTAATAAATATCATGCTAGAGATTAACACGTTTCCATTCCAATTAATTGACTGAAGCAGAAATTTAAGATAAAAATCAAAGTTGATACAGTATTGAACTAATAAAAATGAAATATTGACATTTGTAACAACTTTTGAAATATTAAAATATATGAGACTGAAGAAAGTTTTGGGATTGGTACATCCAACTAGTTTAGTATTTGATGTGGTATGCACGGGACATTCACACACCTTTAAAAGGTGAAGCATACTGCGTTAGAGTCTATTAATGGTCATTTGAGCACGTACACTGCGGCACGCTTTTCTGTGGTATTTCGTGGTAGTACTTCGGTGGTGACCAGTCAAACTCATGCCCAATAAAGTCCCATGAGCGTTTCATGGGAGAAAGATTAGGCGACGTTACAGGCACAGGGAAGCATATGGATTTCGTCCATGCTTTTGACAGTCCGCTGTGAGGCACATTGTAAACATTGTAAACACATTGTAAAATGGAACAAAGTGCCACGGATAATCTGCATTAGTTATTAAATTCTACCCAATACTACTTGACGCACATCGCTGATGTCAAACTAAAAACAAAGAGTACGAGAGCTGGCCACTGTAAGAACAGCATGGCTGTCGATAGCATTATGTCCGGTGTGTGGATGGTAAGTGGACCGGAGAGATATGCTTCCAACTGACATTGGCCTGGAAACAGCTTCACTTGTACATAGCCACAATTACTGCTTGAACAAAAGCGGAATTCATCTGCGAACAATACCTGATAGCCACTTGTTGCTTCAACTGCAAAAGAGCACCATCAAGCCATGAGTGCAGCCCTATGGGACAGAATCTACGTAGCAAATTGGCGTGCTCAAAATCGTACCTCCTTCATTCCATTGCGAATGATTTTTGAGGATTGAGATACATTCTTTGACGGTGAATATGTCTCCAGATTTCACGTGACATGGCGAACGGTTATTGACAAGCCGTTCCGCGAACCTCTCTGTCAGTGCGCTCTGATGTATACCTTTTCGATCCACTTTATATTTTGCGAGTTCGCAGATGGTCCTGACTCCAGTTTGCCATGAATTATTGGTGATACTAGTTTCGCGTTTAACATGCCTGATAATTGCGCGCATCGAGAAATAGGGTCCGTGCATTTACAGTATTCGGTCTCTTTCCTTAAACATTAATTGCTAATACGGAGCTCTATCTGATGGGTCCTAGGCATTTTCTACACTTCTCCAATCGTTCCACTCTTGCAAATCTTTACCTCATAATATATACCAGTTGCTGGCTTTTAAAAACATAAACTTGGTATCATGTGACCCAATACGCACGCGCCTACACTAACACATTTTAAAAACTTTCTCACCACTACCAGTTCTATGATTGGCATATGGCTACGCACTTTTCATCACGGTCTAGGAATTTTTCTTTTAATAAGAGTATGTTCTAAATCTACAGAAAATAAATATTTCTCACTTTAGTTTTTGTTAAAAATCATACGGCTTTAGATAGTTAACGTATATTACGAATAACAACCAAAAGTGCGCACAAAGTTATATTAAATTCAGAATTTAAAATAAAGTTATATTTCCTAATTCATACCCATTCGTTAATTTATCAGTCTTATTAAAATATTACCAAGGGCAAATTGAAATTAAAACATGTGATGCCCACGTTTATTTCATAAATAATTATTTATGAGTATATTTCTTTAGATAATATAATTGAAAAATTGTACACACTTTATAAATTAATTTCATAACAAAAATTTAAATAGTCCTAAATGAGTCCGATGACTTGGTACAAACATGCTCAAATTTATTGTTATTTCGAAATTTTACGAAATAAAAACTGGATTATCATTAAGATTGAACTACAAGTACTTATTTATAAGAAGATAATTATTTATATTATTATTTAACTTATTTACAAGAAGCTCCTTGTTTATTGTAATCTAATTTCAAACTTTCCAGAAATAATTAAATTTATTTTGAAAATAGCAATACAAATACACATATGTATATCTATACCGGGTGTCCTAAGATAGACTGAGTGATGTTAAAATTCAATAGCTTGCTAATTGTGTCAGCTATTATAACAAATCTTGCAAGAATGTTATGTAAGATGTCAGTTGTATTTTTATTGCAATTCTCGATTTTAATTTAAAATAGCATGGATAGATGGCGCTGCAAACAGTAGGCTCTAAATAGGGGCCCAAATTTTTCCCTATCTATTCTCTCAGTATTAATGCGAAAGAATGAGTTTAAATATATGGAGTGGGCTCCCAAGGACACATGTGCACTACCGACTGAGTCCACTCCATATACTTAACTTCCTTCTTTCGCAGCCAATTTGAGAGAAGAGAGAAGCTAAAAATGGGGCCCATTTTGTGCATACGGCTTGAAGCTCGAACCATATATCGCTGCTATTTTAAACTAAAATCGAGAATCGCAGAAAAAAAAACTCCTAACATCTTGCATAACATTCCTGGAAAATTTTTATAAATAGCATTCACCATTTACAATTTATTGAATTTTAAAATAGATCTGTCAGTCCATTTTACGGCAGCCGGCATTAAGTAAATAACTCTAGTAAAAGTATTTGTGAAGTTTATTCATTGAATAATTGCGATTTTATGAGTTTAAAAAAATAAAGAATAACAGTGTTTATTTTTCCCATCGATTTCTATTTTGAATTTTTAAACATTCAGAATAAATCAAAAACTGAAAACTGATTTTTTGAAAGTTCAAAGGTCCTGTGCCCTCTTAAAATCAAATCTGCTTGCTTTCTAAATTACTTCATTGAATGATTTCCTTTTCTTTTACAAAATGAAAATCATTTCGAAAAATTCAAAAGTTTGGAAATAACAGAAGTTCGTATTAAAAATTTCATTGTTTGTTACAATTGCTATGTACTCAGTAAATAAAGAAAAGTGCCCAGTTAAATTGATGGCACTGAACTCACAGTCTATTAACACTAATTGTATATTATACTCGTACTTCAAAGAATAATGACTTTCGAAAAATAAATTAAGGGGTGAGGATTACCCCCCCCCCATGTTTCACATCTTTATACTTTACCAATGAGCCTCCAAATGTCATGAGGGAAGCACCTTATCAGAATAAACCGGTGTACGAAATTTGAAGCAAATCGGATAAGAAAATCTATTTAAATTAAGGGGTATTATCCCCCGATCCCCCCTTTATACTTAACCAATGAAGCTGCAAATCTAATCAGCGAAGCGCCTTATCATAATAAACCGGGATACCATATTTTAAGCAAATCGGAGAAGAAATCCCATTTATCTAAATTAAGGGGTATTACCTCCCGATTCCACCTTCATACTTAAAAATGTAACCTTCAAATCAAATCAGGGAAGCGCCTTCTCAGAATTAACCAGTATACCAAAATTGAAGCAAATCTGATAATTCTGCATGAAAAAACCATTTATCTAAAATAAAGGATTGATTGCCCTACGTAACACCCTTTATACTTAATGACGCCCCAAAATTAATCACAGAAGCGCTTTATGGGGATGAATCTAGGGAAAAAATGTGAAGCAAATCGGATATTTCTTTCAAGAGTTATCGCGTTACGTACGTATGTACATACATTCAGAACCGGACACACATGATCTCAAACTTTGATAGCCTGTGAGCTCAAAAAAAGACAATTGTTTCTTTTAATTGAAATATGTAATACAATCATTAAAGAAATATACAATAAGCTTTTCCGAACTTTACAAGATTATCGAAAGCGTTCTTTTATCTTTAGAAACTTCAAGTCCAATATATTTTCGAGATTTAAAGAAAGATTTATAAAAATAACTTTTCTTTTTCTGCCAGTTATTTTCGGAATAATTTCGATAGTGTATTAATCAATTTTATTGAACTAGATTATCGGTTTTTAGCTCTCAGGCTATCAAAGCCTGAGAGCTAATGGGGAGAGCTAATCTCCTGAGAGCTAATCTCAGGCTTTGATAGCCTGAGAGCTAATGAGCCCGACGGTTCTGTATGTACTATGTGTGTATGTACGTGCGTACCTACGTATGTATGTAATGCTTATATATAGCAAACCTTGATAGAAATGTCCGATTTGCTTCAATTTTTTTTCTAAGTTGATTCTGATAAGGCGCTTCCCTGATTAGCTTTTGGGGTTCATTGGTTAAGTATAAAAAGGGGAAAGGGGTCTAATCCACCTCCCTTAACTTAGGTAAATGGGTTTTTTATGCAGAATTATCAGATTTTCTTCAGATTTGCTATACCGGTTAATCCTGATAAGGCGCTTTCCTGATTAGATTTGAAGGTTCATTGTTTAAGTCTGAAAAGGGGGAACGAGGGGCCAGTACCTCCCTTAATTTAGATAAATGTGTTTTTGTATCCGATTTGCTTCAAATTTGGTATACCGGTTTCTTCTGATAAGGCGCTTCCCTGGTGGCATTTAGAGGCTCATTGGTTAAGTATACAGAGGGGAAATGGGGGAGGCAACACACCCACCCCTAAATTTTTTTCTAGTGGCAGTATTATCTTTGAAATAAGAGCATAATATAGATAATATACAATTAGTGTGAATAGTCTGTGAGCTCAATGCCATCAGTTTAACTGGACAGATTTCTTTTTTATTAAGATACTATCTATTCTAAATTAAACATTTTCAGCTGCGTAATTGAATTTATGTATCGAAGCGTAATAAAATTACATTAATTTTAATGTCAATGATAATGAAGTAATTTATCTTGTTTATATGTGAAATATGTTTGTTGACCATGTAGATCGGTCGATATTTATTCTATATATATATATATATATATATATATAATTTCATAATAACATATTTCGACATGTAGTAATTTTATCCAACTTAAAAATGAAATAAATAATAAATAATACTATAAATATTACAATAATGGAAATTTTAAAACTACTTTAAAAAAAAAAGTTAGATAAAATTGAACGCTATTTAATTCAATATTTCTTGAAGTATATTCCAAAAATAGATTTTCCTAACATGATTTTTTGAAATTATCGGAAATTAGATAAGAGAACCATCAACGAATGAAATAGATTTCAGATATCACCTCTAGTCAAATCAACTAAAATGACTCAAAAAATCTTTGACGGTATCCGTTAAGTATTCCCGTTTAAATTAACATGACAATATGCTAAAATATTTTGAATAAATACAAAAAATAAATCCCAATAGACTTGTTTAGCCAGCTCCATATTAAATCCAATGTTATTATTTCATTTGTAGCAATGACTGTATATATTATTTTCTGATTTTGAAATTCGTACTTCAACCAAAGAAATGGTATGTTATATTTATTCTGTGACGTCCTCAAAAAGGATTTTATATCGTATTATTGAATTCACATTACAGTAACTTTTCTTTTGCTATTATATTTTTCATATATTTAGCATTATAAAGCATAACCTCAAAAATCCGGCATTGGAGGGACCAAGACTAAGCCGGAGTTTCGAAAATACCGGATTTCTGAAAGAATATCAAAAATACTTTGAATATTTTTACTGGCATTTTTATTCATAGTTTAATTCACAGTCAATTGATATTTATAACAGTGAACAGCATACAGTTCCAGGGGCTACCCATTTGTAGAACAAATCCACGCTCTGTCGATGAGTTTTTGTTTTGCACATCATAAAAAAAAACAGGAAATGTTAGTCTAAGTGTAGTGAAACACTACTGTAATCGAGAGTGTCGATAACTCCCAGCATCACTGTCGAGAATCAAAGACAGAATGAGAGAAAAAGAGAGAGAAAAGTCTAACTAAGTGGCCGAACAGGCAGCAAATACGAAAATAGGAGGGCGGGTCTTCACTGTGACATGAAGTCCGCGGTAGAAAATTGATATTTATATGAGACAAAGAGAAAATTAAATATTAAAATAACACTTACTTTAATGGATATTTTCTATATGACGAAAAATTGTTATAAAAACCAGTGAAGTCATTGCTGATGTAATTTCCGAAACAGCGATGTGAATTTTATTTGCTTCAGTTTTCCCATCAGTTCATTAACAACATTTCGTTGAATTTTATACAAGTGAGTCAAAGTGACTATTATGCAAATCGAGTTTTCTCTATCAATATATTCTAGTGGTGAAGCTGCATCGAAAAAAGAATACTGCAATCTCCAAAAACCTAGTTTTATCGTGTATTTGAGGCATTGTAAAATCTCGGCTTATGATGAAAACCAATGGACGTAATCAGAGGTTATTGGTGATTTCTCAAAATGTGATTTTCTGGATAAGGCGAGTTTTGAAAGTCTCGTCCTCATATGAAGAATATAGATTTCGGATTACACTCTTGTTTCTCAAAAGCAGATATTAATTTATCAGTCAAATTGATGAATTTTCCAGTGACGCCTTTTCTCTGCCGGCTCCTCGTTCTTGTTCTTCTAAGCCAGCGTTATCAGCGGTTCTATGCAGCGCAGCGTCAGCCATCAACCTGGCCGCTAATCCATCGCTTTAGATCTCTAAATTTTTAGTAAGTAAACAATTGCTATTTTTCTCTCTCCCATAATTTGTATATTTAAAAAAAAAAAGGATAAAGGAGATGATTTTGATGCCAGATTTTTGAAGTTGTCGGATTTTCGAAAATGGGATTTTTGAGGTCACAATTTATGACAGAAATTTAAAAATATATATATTATTTTTCTTACTAGATTACAAACTTATATTCTGTGATTATATAAGTTAAATATTTTCATTAAAATATAGCGGATGCTTATAACTCAATTTATTTATAAAATGATAAATTTTAATTGTTTCATAGGTGCATCATGCGCTGTCTACGGTTAATAGTAGAGGTAATGGCCATTATCTCTTAAATCGCTGGGAAATAAAATACTCAATAGAGTCAAAACACTTTATTAAAAATCTAGTGTCGTGAAGGAAATTTTCACCTTGTTATTAATAAACTTTACAACATACTTATAACTACTTAAACGATGACACAAACATATAAAAATATTATTTAATACAACCTGGGATCTTTCGAACATACGAGTGTTCATTTTCAAAGAGAAAAGTTGACGGACTGAAGAGAAAACAAATTTTAAAAACAAAAATAAAATACTACGCACGCGCAAAAGGAGTTCAGTTCATTTTTCCGCAGAGAGGTGAAATGATTAGTTCATATTTTCAGGAGTTCTTGAAATAATTTATTCATTTCTTTTAAGTAGTTATAAGTATGTTGTAAAGTTTATTAAACAAAATACGCTTCCAAATGCAAAAATTATGAAATCAACTTGTGCGTTAAGGTAAAGAATTTATTTTACAAGGAACAATATTAAATTGCAAAATTTTGAGTATTATTAACTTTTGAGTATTATTAATATTAAATGAAATTTCCTTTCGTAAACTTTTACGTTTTAAGATTTATAAGCATTTAAAGCTTTATTAAACCGAGTTAATATATTTTCAAAATTTGTAATCTCTTTATAAAAATATAAAATTTAAAGTAAAGTAAAATGTAATGTTTATCTTATTAAATTACGCAGCATCGTTGAATGATATCCTATATCAATTATTTTTATTAATTACCAAATTTAAATTCACATTGAACTGTGTAAAACCACGGTTGAATATGCTGAATACCAATGATTAAAAAGTGCTCTGTTTTGTTTTCTAATCCAATTTAAATATTTTCCTTAAAAATTAACATATAATTTCTAAATAATAATATGTAACATGCAAAGAAGTAAAAGACAAATAAAATAATTTAAATAATTTAAATAATAAAACAACTTTCAAGTAATTTTTACATGATCAATGGCATTCTAAAAAGTTTCCATTTTAATTTAAAATCGCTCTTTTAGGACATTTAAGAATTTTAAAGTTAATTAGACAATTTTCAAATTTTCATTTAAATAAAAGTTTTTGAAAAATTATAATAATTATTTTCTTTAGACATACTTAGATCAAATAACAGTCTCCGATTCAATATATATTTAAAATATGAGTTTTGAAATATATTTATTAATATAAGTTATAAGCATAATACTAATTTTTTCCTTACTTAAAGCTAATTAAGCTCCTTAAAAATTACACCTTAAACAAAAAATTGGAATAAATAGAAAATCAAATTTAAAAAGTTTTTCAGCTCACAGGCTATCTATCAAAGCCTGAGAGATAGTGTGCCCGCCGTTTCTGTATGTATGTATGTACATAACGCGATAACTCTTGATAGAAACATCCGATTTGTTTCAATTTTTTTTTCCTAGGCTCATTCTGATATGGCTCTTCCCTTATTAGTTTTGGGGGTTCATTAGTTAAGTATAAAGGGGGGGAAGTGGGGCTAGTCCTCCCTTAATTTAGATAAATGAGTTTTTCATGCAGAATTATTCGATTCGCTCCAAATTTGGTATACCGATTAAGGAGCTGACTTGATTAGGTTTGCAGGTTCATTAGTTAAATGTAAAGGGGGAAAGGGGGGCTAGCCCCTCCTTAATTTAGATAATTGTGTTTTTAATGCAGAATTTTTCGATTTGCTCCACATTTGGTGTACCGGTTTGTTATGTTAAGAAGCTGCATTGATTAGGTTTGAAGGTTCATTAGTTAAGTAAAAAGGGGGAAAGGTGGGCTACACACCCTTAATTTAGATAAATGTGTTTTTCATGCAGAGTTACTCGATTTGTTCCAAATTTGGTGTACCAATTATTAAGGAGCTGCCTTGATTAGATTTGGAGGTTCCTTAGTTAAGTATAAAGAGGAGAAAGGGGGGCTAGACTCCCCCCCCCACCTTATTTTGGATAAATGGGTTTTTCATGCAGAGTTATTTGATTCCTATTCGGTATACTGGTTTATTAATGTTAAGGAGCTGCCTTGATTAAATTTGGAGGTTTATTGGTTAAGTATAAAGGGCGGGGGGGAAAGGGCAAGTCCTCTGCCCCTGCGAGGGCAAGATATAAAAGGGGGGTTAGACACCCCTTAATTTAGATAAATGGGTTTTCATGCAGAATTATCCAATTTACTTTCATTTTTTTTTCTAAGTTCATTCTGATAAGGAACTTTCCTGATTAGATTTGAAGGTGAAGCATAAAGGGTAAAATGGGTGGGGCTAATAACCCCCCTCCTTAATTTAACGAAATAGTTTTTTCATGCAGAATTATCTGATTTGCTTCAACTTTGGTATACCGGTGTATTATGTTAAAGAGCTTCCCAGATTAGATTTGGGTGTTCATTGGTTAAGTATAACTGGGGGAAACGAGGGCTAATCACCCTTTATTTGTTTTTTGAAGGGCATCACTCTTTGAAATATGAGTATAATATGCAATTATTGTGAATATCCTGTGAGCTCAATGCCATAAGTTTAACTGGGCACTTTTCTTTTTATTTATTATTTATTTATTATATTATTTATTATATTATATTATTTATCTATTTATTTATTTATTTAATTTTAATTTTAATATTTATTTAATTAATTCTATATATATTAGTTTAGTAACTTTGTTTTAAAATTACCAAATAAGCTTATTTAAATTCACCATTTACAATGTATATTAATTAATGGATTGAATTCTCAATCATGTAAAATATTTTTTACATACAGTGCAAGATATTTTAAAAATTAATTAATGCATTTAAACGGAAAAATATTAATTACATAATTATTAAAGCACCTCGAAATAAGAGTAAATTTGTATCCGATAAATAAAAAATATTTTTTAAAACACCAAACATTACCAAATATTATCACTCGTGTTCCAATAAATAAAATAAACGTTAACGCAATTAATTATAATAATCTGAAAAGCTGTTACCGTAATCTTTCAAATAGTTTTAACAGCAGAACGGTTTTTTCGTAAAATTGCGTCTTTTAGGTTAAGAATGTTTTTTTTACAGAATTGATATCTATTTTTAAATTATCAGTTTGAAATTTGTTTTTTATACTAACTATCGAATTAACACTGGAGAGTTTTAGAAATTTGGAAATAAAAATGTTCCATAGATTCATGAGTTATTGAAGTATAAAAATATTTTAAACATATAAATCCACAGAACTTATCATTTTTCGTGTATCTACTATGAGAAGGCAAAACTATTAAGAAAAATTGAAATTGTTCTGCAAAAGATATGTTAAGCATTTATTGACAAGTAGATGAAATGTGGCAATTCGTTGTTATGTCTCTTTGTGTACAGTCTTGCTTGCGTGGAAACAAACAAGCACACACGCAGAACCACAAAAAAAGAAAAAGAACTAATTGACAATTTTGAAAATGACTTATTAAATTATTGTGAAAATCAAGCCATATGTAAGTAATTAAAATATATATATGCATTTCACTCTAACAGTTCATTTGTCCAAATTCCCTGTGTAACAGACACTATAAGGCCAAAAATCACCGGACGCTTTAGGCTTCACACGTTTTTGCGATAATCTAGTGAAAAACTAGACGAGACGGATACTTATTGAACTTCACGAATATATATATAAAAAAAGGCTTTAACTCATATTTTCTGGCGAATGTTTGAACAAGAATGCAATTAGAGGACTAATGATAAATTGAGAAAAAAACATATTGCTGATTATCTGTAAAAGAAATGCTCGAAGTAATGAATTATGTGAATCATGTAAAATGCATGCGTCCATTTGTATAAGAACAGATTTCATTAAAACATTCAAGCAATTTTTGCATGTTTTTTGTTTATATCATGTAATGTTTCAAATAAATTCAACACCACCTTAAATAAACTTTACAAGTACATTAAAAACAAAATACATTAAAAAGAAGATACACATATTTGATAAAATATGAGCATTTATTTGAAATATTTTTAACTTGCGCACGCTCTAACGCTAACGAAATTTCTTTTCCCATAATTCAGTTGTGAAGTATGTAGTGCAACACATATAAAAACACCAGTCAAATATCTTTAATTTAAAAATATATCGGATATAAAGAAAGCTGAATTTTAATCGATTTCAATAATTAGATGGATGGTAAGGTATTTTCCACAAATTGTTAATTTTATTAACTGAGCTACAACAAAAGACTTAGTACTTAATGTGTGTCTATGCGTAACTTTGGGAAGAATGCTTCGAATTGGTAATTCTTTTTTAGTGTTTCGTTCATCTGACGAAACCCTATACGTCTCACTCCACCGTCTGTCTGTCTGTCCGTCCGTCACAGAGTCTGTTCTCAGAAACTACATATACTGGAGACTTTAAATTATGCATAATTATAATTGAAGACAATCTACAAATCAAACAACATCAAACGACAAATCATAAAATTTTGAAAGAGTCTTATATTTAACACTCTGGGCTCTGACTTGTATATTTTAAGCCTTTTATTCCTATTTGAGCCTCTAATTAAGTTGAAGATTTGATATTTTGCATAATTATAGCTGAACACTTGGGATCACACGACAAATCATAAAAAATTCAAAAAGTCTTTTATTTACCTCCCCAGTCTCTAACTTGTGTATTTTAAGCAATTTTTCTAACTCAGCCACCTAATGAAGTTGGAGGTTTGAAATTTTGTCTACTTATAGCTGAAAACTTGCGATCACACAACAAATTATAAAAATTTCAAACAAGTGTATATTTACCTTTCCGGTCTCTAACTTGTGTAATTTAAGCAATTTTTCTAACTCAGGCCCTACTTAAGTTGGAGACATGAAATTTTGCATACTTATAGCAGAACACTTTCGATCACACGAAAAATCCTAAAATTTTCATAAAGTGTTACATTATTTACCTCTCCCAGCTCTAACTTTTGTATTTTAAGCAATTTTTCTAACTCAGGCCCTAATTAAGTTGAAGACTTTAAGTTTTGCATACTTATAGCAGAACACTGGCGATCACACGAAAAATCATCACATTTTCAAAAATTCTTATATTATTTTTTCATCCGGGCTCTAATTTGTGTATTTTAAGCAATTTTTTATCCATACCCATTTTTATCCGGGGGGGGGGGGGTTGATTTTCTAACTTTTTCCGGCACCCCTTTGACCACTGTTTCATATTATGCACCATAGCCTTACATATTTTAGGTCGACTTTTTACCGCCAGAGGGGGCCTACCTATCTCGGGTGCTAATGACCCCGATCCCCTCGACTAATGCTATATCTACGGATAAGTTTTAAAATGGAGTTTCGCTTTGATAAAAGTTTGTATAGCATATAGCTTTTTCTGGTTGCGAAATGTCGAATTAACAGATTTCGGAAAAGGATAAAGTGTTTTGAAAGGAATATTAAGCGAAATATAAACGAAATAATATAAACGAAACTTTTTGTACAATTTGTGATCACACTTATCCACTTGATTTATGAATGAGCTTATTCTGATTATTCTTCCAAAAAGAGTTCAAACGTCAATAAATATGAAAAAAAAATCAGAATTTGCAGAAAATCATTTATCATCCATTTACTTTAAAAATGAGATTAAAATGCACTTCACTATATCGACGATAACGTTCTTAATTTTACCGCTTTTCAACCAGTACTTTATATGACTTGCTCTGTATAGAATACTACACCCTATACTGAATTATGCAAAAATAAAATAAAATAAAATAAAATAAAATTAGTACCATTTGCAGATGTGATGTTAAAATTTATTTATACTAATAATCATAGTTCAGCAAATATTTATTATATTTTTGTTCTAATTGTAGTAATTGTTTCTAACGTGCTTTGCCAAGTTCTTTGGCGAGAGCATTTATTTTGTTGAAAATCAGAGTCCTACAATGGAATAAAAAAATTCCAGAAATTTCTTTATTTGTTTAAAGAAATATTTATGCATATCTCCAAAAATATACCTGCTATTCTGGCATAAATGAACTTGGATGTTGTATGATAGCCTTGTACAAAATCATATGTGCAGCCCGCTCAGAATAATTTCGAGCATATTATTTTAAAGGGTTTTTTCTTTAATTTGCTGCTGCCCCTCCCCCCCCCCTTTGTGCTTTTGTGATTAAACTTTCACTGAAAAATCTCGGGTCAAAGATGTTCTTTATTTTCTTGAATTTCAAAATTTTAAAAATATATTTTTTAATAATTGAAGAAAAATTTAATTTTAAGCTGTCTGCTGACATTTAGCTGTTTAGTGCATGCAAATTAGAAACAACCTGATTAATCTCCTACGCTGGGATGAGTACATTTTAAAACATTAGATTAATTTTCACACAATTATTCTAATTGGTAAACAAATCATATTAGATTTAAATTTCCAACTGGGCGAAAAAATGTCCGGACCAGGATTCGAACCCGGGACCTGCTGGCTGAAGCAGCCAGTGCTCTGCCATCTGAGCTATCCCGGACAATTCTGGTCGAACTTTTTCACCCAGCGAACCTTGAAGATTACAGCATCTGGTCTGAAACCTGGTTCAGCTCAGCAGAATAAATCTCATGTAATGGAACACCAGAAATCGCTGGATACGAAATTACACTAGATTAATTTTCACACAATTATTCTAATTGGTAAACAAATCATATTAGATGTAAATTTCCAACTGGGCGAAAAAAATGTCCGGACTAGGATTTGAACCCGGGACCTGCTGGCTGAAGCAGCCAGTGCTCTGCCATCTGAGCTATCCCGGACGATTCTGGTCGAACTTTTTCACCCAGCGAACCTTGAAGATTACAGCATCTGGTCTGAAACCTGGTTCAGCTCAGCAGAATAAATCTCATGTAATGGAACTCCAGAAATCGCTGGATACGAAATTACACTAGATTAATTTTCACACAATTATTCTAATTGGTAAACAAATCATATTAGATGTAAATTTCCAACTGGGTGAAAAAAATGTCCGGACCAGGATTCGAACCCGGGACCTGCTGACTAAAGCAGCCAGTGCTCTGCCATCTGAGCTATCCCGGACAATTCTGGTCGAACTTTTTCACCCAGCGAACCTTGAAGATTACAGCATCTGGTCTAAAACCTGGTTCAGCTCAGCAGAATAAATCTCATGTAATGGAACTCCAGAAATCGCTGGATACGAAATTACACTAGATTAATTTTCACACAATTATTCTAATTGGTAAACAAATCATATTAGATGTAAATTTCCAACTGGGCGAAAAAAATGTCCGGACCAGGATTCGAACCCGGAACCTGCTGGCTGAAGCAGCCAGTGCTCTGCCATCTGAGCTATCCCGGACAGTTCTGGTCGAACTTTTTCACCCAGCGAGCCTTGAAGATTACAGCATCTGGTCTGAAACCTGGTTCAGCTCATCAGAATAAATCTCATGTAATGGAACTCCAGAAATCGCTGGATACGAAATTACACTAGATTAATTTTCACACAATTATTCTAATTGGTAAACAAATCATATTAGATGTAAATTTCCAACTGGGCGAAAAAATGTCCGGACCAGGATTCGAACCCGGGACCTGCTGGCTGAAGCAGCCAGTGCTCTGCCATCTGAGCTATCCCGGACGATTCTGGTCGAACTTTTTCACCCAGCGAACCTTGAAGATTACAGCATCTGGTCTGAAACCTGGTTCAGCTCAGCAGAATAAATCTCATGTAATGGAACTCCAGAAATCGCTGGATACGAAATTGCACTAGATTAATTTTCACACAATTATTCTAATTGGTAAACAAATCATATTAGATGTAAATTTCCAACTGGGCGAAAAAATGTCCGAACCAGGATTCGAACCCTGGACCTGCTGGCTGAAGCCGCCAGTGCTCTGCCATTTGAGATATCCCGGACGATTCTGGTCGAACTTTTTCACCCAGCGAACCTTGAAGATTACAGCATCTGGTCTGAAAACTGGTTCAGCTCAACAGAATAAATCTCATGTAATGGAACTCCAGAAATCGCTCGATACGAAATTACACTAGATTAATTCTCACACAATTATTCTAATTGGTAAACAAATCATATTAGATGAAAATTTCCAACTGGGCGAAAAAAATGTCCGGACTAGGATTCGAACCCGGGACCTCCTGGCTGAAGTCGCCTGTGCTCTGCCATCTGAACTATCCCGGACGATTCTGGTCGAACTTTTGGTCGAGTTGAAAATTTACATCTAATATTAATTGTTTACCAATTAGAATAATTGTGTGAAAATTAATCTAGTGTAATTTCGTATCCAGCGATTTCTGGAGTTCCACTACCTGAGATTTATTCTGTTGAGCTGAACTAGGTTTTAGACCAGATGCTGTAATCTTCAAGGTTAGCTGGGTGAAAAAGTTCGACCAGAATCGTCCGAGGTAGCTCAGGTGGCAGAGCACTGGCGGCTTCAGCCAGAAGGTCCCGGGTTCGAATCCTGGTCCGGACATTTTTTCGCCCAGTTGGAAATTTACTTCTAATAACATTTTAAAACACCTAGTGTCATTCCATAAAAACCTCATATAATTCAGTCATGTGATTTCTTTTAGAAATTGTAACTGCATTCAGATGTATTAAGCGCACCTAACACTTCAGACTTATTTTTTCTATTTGTATGTACCGCGTGTCCTAAAAAGGATTGCCTGATATTAGAATTCAATAACTTGCAAACGGTGAGAGATATTTAAAAAATTCTTGCAGGAGGGTTAGGCATAAGGTCAAAAGTTTATTTACAGTGGTTTTTAATTTTAGTTCGAATTACAATCAATAGATGGCACTGAAGCAATAGGCGCTAAACACAGGCTCTATATTTGGCCTTTCTATTCTTCCACGCGGAAAAAGTAGGTTAAAATGTATTGAGTGGGTCCCGAAGTACGAAAAATCGAGCCTGAATTTAGCGTCTATTAATCTCAGCGCCATCTATTGTTTCTAATTCGAACTAAAATCGAAAATCACTGTAAAAAAAACTTTTGATCTTATCCTTTTGATCTGAACCCTCCTGCAAGAATTTTTTAATTATCTATTACCGTTTGCAAGTTATTGAATTTCAAAATCAGTCAGTCCTTTTTAGGACACCCAGTATATTCACAGTATAACGCGGAACATGTCCTTTTTAACATTCTCACTGCCGCGAACTGATATATCCGTTCACTAAGCTGTAGGTTTCACTGCGATAGAAGCATTATTTAAATTAACATAATTCTACAGATATAACCCAGTTTTCAAAACTGTTATGATTAAAACTCTCAAGGCTTAATAGCTTATACGTAATGAAAATTTTCATATCACTTTAGTTAAAAACATCTTTTTTTAACGTTTTAAAAAAATTGCAGAGGAAACAACATTACAATTTTGCCCTTTTGCTCGGCGGTCAGGGGGTTAAAGAAACATTCATCAGATACTTAGCAAATAATAAGAAACAGTTTTTCCAAAGTATGATAACTTTTACTTTCCATGCAACATGAAACCATTTCTTTTAAATGAATGCCATGCTGTTTAAAAAAAGCAATTCTTAAAATCATCTTTATTTTTTCTTTATTTTACCTATTTAATTTTTATAACCGGCGGCTATAACGCGCACCAGTAACTTTGAAACAAGTTTGTTGTATCAAAATTGCACGTTATACGCCAAAATACGGTATTTTGTTATTTTCTAATTCATTCACATTTCTCTATGTTTCGTATTCAAGTAACCTTTTTGAAGCTAACAACTTTTAAATTTTTACTTGCAATGAAATATACACATAAACGAATTTAAATCTTAATAACTAGGAAACGGGAATTCTGATTTTTTCAGAATTTAGTGTCACCTCGATGATAAAAAAAATATATATAAATAGTACAAAACGTATTTAATTTTACGACTTACAGCAAACACTTTTATCTTGTGTAAAATGACGTCATTCGTATTCGCTTAAGAATTCCACATTTACGATCCACTCTTAAACATCTACAGTAAAATAGTCATAGGATGTTACTATCGCGGAATAATACACAAATGCAGCAAAAATATGCTGTCATTAAAGAAAGTAAATATTTAAAATTAAATATAGTTTGTAACATCTCCCTGTTTTAACAGAAATCATCCATTTATATTTTTTCAAAATAGCACGTATTTTAATTACATTTTCTTTCGGTTGTTATGAAAAAATGGCAACAAAAAGATATAATTAATATTTTACAACTATTTTTCCTTTACTTTCTAAAGAAATGGAGTATTTTCTAAAGAAATGGAGTATCGTTGCCAATATTAAGCAAATGGCTCCCAAAACTACAAAAAAAAAATTATAATTCAAAAATAAACGTAGATACAGTTTTCAAACAAATTGCATTAAAAAGTACTTTTTTTCACAATACGACGGTATAAAAATTGAAAATATTCGATGCTTAGATGTTTAAAAAATTGCTATTAAGTATTTAATCGTATTGCTTTGTTTCACGGCTGGCTTCTGTAAGGCAATGGTATTTTTTCATGGCGACACAAAATAAGTTGGGAGAAAGAAATATCATACCGTACCGGGGGCTAATAAAAAAAATATACAATTAATTTCTCATTGAAATCATAAAAAATATTCTTTTCCTACGAGTAATTGGAATTTCTGAGAAGTTGTACTTTTTTAGATAAAGGACAATTACTCATAAGTGAAATTACACGGTATTACGTCCTTCATATACAATAAATAATTATATATATACTAGAAACGTAGCCCGTCAAAAATGACGGAAATTTAGATATAAAGATATATACAACTCATGTGCAAAAATATGAGTTTTCTCATTTGTTCCGCAGTGATAGATGAAAATAACACATTTTAAGAACGAAACACATTTATGAAAAACTGTGTACAGTAGAAGACCACTAATCTGCACAATTCCAAGTTTTCTGCAGATTTTTGCGGTCATGTCTATTCAGTCTTTGTTTACATTTTTTTTTAATTCATATATTGGACAATTTAGATTATTAAGCCTTAAAAATAAATAAATTACACACTTGAAGTAAGGTGAAAACTATTAAATTATCGTATACGATTTCATAAAATGGTATTATATGGTATTATATGTGTGTGTTTCACGATCTTGGTTACGACTTTGGCGAAATTGGCTGCAACTTGTCATAATTCTAATAGTGTGGGTCTCTATAGCAAAAAAGTAACCAGTTTTTAGTAAAATTTCTGATATAAAGTAGTTTTCAAAAACTTGTGTAAAATTGCTGGCCGTTCTCATGTTATGCCAGTCCTGGGAATAATATTTCTAACACTGAAGAGTTTCCATGTATATGTGGAATTTAGAAAAGCTTCTCCAAAAGAAAGGTCCTGAAATGACATTGTAATTCCTCTAACTTCAAAGTTTAATCGGGCCCTGATGTTGTTTACTGAAATCTAATAAATACAGTTATTTTGAATATTACAACAGCATTAAACAGCTAAACTTATTTAACTTAAACTCGCTGTTACTTCCCGATGTTGTTTTTTAGTATTAAGAAAGAAAATTATTTAAAATTTTCAAATTATGCACATTTATAATTTTTTTCCGTCTTTAATAACTAAATAATGAAAAAATATGCTTTTGTTCTGAGCTCATAAATATGACAATAAAATAATGTAACTAAGAGACATTGCAAAATTAAATCTTTGTGATTTCAAATCATAAACAAATGATACCGCCACCATTTTACCTACTATGACGTCATTAGAATATTGTCCATTGATTGTTGGAGAACTTACTGTGTGAATGATTACCTCAATGATTTAATATTTTTTACGGTTCACGATGAATGAATCACTTGTGTTTGTATAGGTTTATGGAATGAGATATTAAGCCGTGAACCCAATTTCAATTAAAGTTATCCAAAGATGGTACAGATGTCATATTCGCCCCATATTGGCGCGATTTTTTTCTGTCGCCAATATCATATAGGCAACAGGTACTTAACTTGCGCTAAAATGCCGTTATTTTGCTTGATGTGGTAACCCGGATTATGTTGTTTATTCTGTTGATGTTTTCGCCAAATTGGCAACCGAAAAATATTGCGCGAATATGACATCTGTTCCCCAAAGATATATGTATTTTTAATCGAAATTAAAAACAATGCTTTAATCTCGAAATAAAATGTTTTAGTTTGTATAATTGGTTATTTCTGTTAATTATTTATTTAGGTACTTTTCCATTATAGCGCATTTTTAAGAAAAAGCTTGTCGTAATTCGGGCATCAGAAAGTGAGAAATGTTGCCAAAACATACAGCTATGAAAACAAATCTAATGAACTTTTATTTTTGTTTATATATGCACTTATATACATAAAAAAATCGTTTCTAAATATATATAATATTTTTTTTATATACAAATTACGGCACAGATTTCAGATATGGACCGGGATACCTATGGCGCTAAAATGGTGTTATTTTGCCGGCTATTGTTTTTTATTTATTAATAAATTGTTTAGGCACAGATGTCATATTCGCCCCATATTGGCGCGATTTTTTCCGACGCCAATTTGGCGAAAACATCAACAGCATAAGCAACAACATCCGGGTTACCATATCAAGCACAATAAGGACACTTTGGCGCCGGTTAAGTATACATTGCGTATATGACTTTGGCGTCAGAAAAAAATCGCGCCAATATGGGGCGAATATGTCATATGTGCCATTGTTTATTTACTTTTATTTTCTGTTTTTAAATTATATAAACTGTTTTGTTCTATAGTTATTATTCAAACTTTTATTTATTTATAGTTATTTCCTTTTCAAGATGATAGCAAATAATTTAAAAATATATAAGTAACTGGTATTCGAAAGCGAGATTTCTGCCGAATTGGCGTCAGAGAAAAATCACGCCAACCCCGATGCGTATATGACATCTGTGCAAAAAATACTTCAGTTTCTTTATAAAAATGGTTAAATAGTTTTTTTTTTTAGATTAAATAAATTGTATACATATGCAAAAAATTGCTTGTGAGTATGAAGCAGTAAATAGGTTGTCAGAAAATACGTTGGCAAACTTCTTTCTCGCCAAGAAACTTTTCTCCGAAGTATTGTACGTAGATAAGTAATGATTGCTAGGAATGCATTTTTAATTATGATATGCGCTTTTATGTTTCACTACATTTATGCATACTATACCGTGTGTATAAATGCTACAGTTCATATGCAGGGCTACACAAAAGAATTCGTAAGGGTTCCTGAGTATGAGAATAAATTGCTTAAAGGTGGTTTTTAAAGGAGTTATGCAGTTTTACGCTGAACTGCATTTAGATGACTAAGAAATGTTTGTAGAATATAGATAAAATGATACACAGGGTCACGCAAAGAATTGGATACATAACCGTCTATGGATGATAATATCTGGAAATATGATTTCAGTAGCTTTAAGAGTAGCTTAAATTAAATTTTAGCTAAATAGTGGCATGTAATAACGGTACTATTGCTATGGACGGTAACTGCTGAAATCAATTTTTTAAAAAAATTATGCGTTTTCTAAAATGCTTACTTAGTTATCTTATTTACCTTATTTCCCTAAATAACGAAGTTTTGTTAAAGCATTCAGGATGTGTTGGAAAGTGTTTCATATTCCATGCTTAACGCATCATGATTTTTCTTTCTTCTTTAGTCTTATTTTGCATTTATTTTATTCTTAATTTTTAGTCTTATACTGCTTTATAGAAACTTTGGCACAGTTGTCATATATACCCCATATTGGAGCGATTTTTTCCGACGCCAATTTGGCGAAAACATCAACAGCATAAACAACAACATCCGGGTTACCATATCAAGCAAAATAACGACACTTTAATGACAGTTAAGTACCCGTTGTGTATATGACATCTGTGCCGAAACTTTAATATTTAATGTTTAAACTCTTCGCTCCACTCACCTTGCATATAGTATAAACTATAACACAGATAGCGTAAAATAATAGACAGTTTGATACTTTTCCACTGTAGGGGCTTTGGCATTTTTTAAAAAAAGTTTGGTGTAATTTGGGCATCAGAAAGTGAGATTTGGGTACTTTTCCGTTATGCTGATACCATTGTCGCCATGCGTAATAGTTGGCGCAAAATGAAAGTCACGTGAATTAAGGCATTTGAAAAATAAAAGAAAAAATATTGTCGTACTAAAGTGAGCATTTAAAAAAATATAACATTTGAAAATTCCAGACTTTTACGAACTATTTAATTAAATCACAAATATTTACTTAAAATAATTGAACAAAAAACTGTTATAAAATAAAGCAATAAAATAAAACTCATATTAAACAGCTGGCATAAAATTACAAATATCTTTTAGCATTTTGAAATAATTGGCGCATTAGCATATGTTATTTAAAGCGTTCAAAAAGGATGTTATTTTAACAACCCAGCTTTCAGAATATAATGCGGACGCCAATTATGTATTTATGAACTTAAAATGTACATAAAGAAGTCAATTAACTTCTCAAAACAAAAATAATTTATTTACCGGTAAAGCTTTTTACCTTCTTCCATAAAAATATTCAAACAACAATAAACAATACAATTTCTGATTCACGTTACATCATATATAAAAGAGGTATCACGAGAATAAAGATGAGAGGATAATAACAAATAAATAAACATGGACAATAGATTTAACATCCTCCCACCTTTTGATTATATATTATAATCAAAACTTCACATTAAATAAATACAACATTTACATAAACATCATAAATCGAGTCTTTCTGGAACCTTTATCATTCTACCAGATCTCGTCTTTTTAATTTGCGATTCGTCTTTTGCAGGCTCAACCTGATTTTCCTTCAAAGTTGGTTTAGGAAAATTGTTTTCAGTAAAATCCACTGATGACACTTCCAGAGGGTAAATTCTTTGAATAGGCCGAATCATCTGCGAATGAGACGTTTGTAACTTCAAAAGACGAACTTTTCCGTCTTTGCCCCGAATGAGCTCTGTAACCCGTCCTAAGGGCCAATTGATTCTTTTCTTGTTATCTGCTCCCACCAAGACTATATCTCCTACAGCAATTGAACGTTGCAATCTTCTCCCATTTGGTCGTTGGATAAGGAGACCCAAATATTTTAATCTAAATCGATTTCTGAGCCCTTTTTGCAGTTCTTGCCTATATTTAAGTCTTCTAGTGAGAGAACCTTCTTCAACCGCATCAACGTCTGGTAAACCACATTTATGAATATCTTTCAGAAACATGTCTGGTGATATGGGTTTGATGGACTCTTTCTCAGACATGTAAGTTAGTGGTCGCGAATTTATAATACTTTCGCAGTCAGCTAATACAGTTATCATCTCTTCATAGTTCAAACAGGCTTTTTCTAAGACTCTTTTGAATAGATCTTTCATCAATCTGATGAACCTCTCCCACCATCCGCCTCACCAAGCAGCAGTCGGAGGGTTGAATTTCCATTTGAAAGAATTTATTGCTCCATACTTCTGTATGCGATTCCAGTTCAATCTTTTTAAGAAATTGGATGCACCAACAAAATTGGAACCGTTGTCGCAATATATAACAGAACATCATCCTCTACGAGATACAAATCTTCGCAAAGCCATTAAAAATGACTCTGTAGAAGCTGAAGTCACAAGCTCCAAATGCACAGCTCTGTAGATGGCACATGTAAATAAGATAACCCAACTCTTCTGTTTATTTTTAAGAAACAAAGGGCCAGCCAGATCAATGCCGATAATTTGAAATACAGCTGCATCTTTCACTCGATTTTCTGGCAGAGAAACTGGAGAAGATTCTAAATTCTTCGAATTAAATCTTTTACAAATGGTACATTTTGATAGAACAGAGCTCACAGTTCTTCTTCCATTCAAAATCCAGTATTTTTCTCTAAGCAAATTCAGAAGAATCTGAGGACCTGCATGACAATTTTTGCGGTGGTAATGTAAAATTAATCGTTTGACAACTTCATGATTTGAAGGAACAACCATAGGTGTGAGGAAATTCATATTGTCTTGTCTATACGTAATCTTAGTCTTTACACGTATTATGTCTTGTTCATCCTTAAACGTCTCCAGAGTTTTCAATCTCCCCTCACTTTCATGGGAAAAACATTCCTTTTGTATCATCCAAATTATCTTCGTTTCTGCTCTCTTAAATTCAAGATTCATCAATTCTCCTTTGATCTGTTCCTTTGGATTAGAAGAATTATATCTGAAACGAAGTATCCAACCAACAAGACGTACGATTTTCTCATAACTGGAAAAATACTGGTAGTACCAGCTTTTCTCTGGACTTTCATCAACATTTACCAGTAATTTTCTAGACTTCAATTTTTCTTTTTCAATTTCTTCTTCGTGTATGTCTTGGCACTTGAAATCCATATATTTATAATATTCTTTAGAATCTTTAAGCCAAGATGGACCCTCCCACCATTTGAGAGATACCAGATGTCTTGCTTTACATCCTCTAGATGGCAGATCCGCTGGATTCATTTCACCAGGTATATGTTTCCATAAAACAGGATCAGTCATTTTTTTTATTTCTTGAACTCTGTTTCTAACAAAAACAGACCAGTTTTCTTTCCTGGATATCCATGCAAGCACTGTTGTGGAATCGCTCCAAAAATATCTTTCTATATCTTCCCAGCCCATAGCGTCAGTTACTGATTTAGCCAATCTAGCACCAATCAAAGCAGCTAAAAGTTCCATTCTAGGTATAGTTCCACATTTTAAAGGACCTATGCGGGATTTCGCTGCAAGAAGGAATAACTCTACACGATCTTTAGTTGTTATCCTCAAAAATATAACAGCAGCATACGCATACTGACTTGCATCACAAAATGTGTGAAGAGTACAACCTTTTAAATTATCTGGGGTGAACTGAATATATCTAGGAATCTGAATTTCTTGTAAACAATTTAATTTATGAAACCATTCAATAAATTCATTTTTTATATCACTAGTAACTTCTTCATCCCACGTGATTCCTTCTTTCCATGTTTTCTGTAACATCATCTTGGGACATATCATAACTGGAGCAGTAAAACCAATTGGATCAAAAACTTTATGTGCAACTGATAGCATGATTCTTTTTGTTATTTTTTCTATATTTATATCTTTCGTCCAGCTTACGTTAACTTTTAAAACGTCTAGAAGTCTGTTCCATTGTAATCCCAGTACAGCAGTTTCTTCGCTATTTTCGATATTGTTTCTTTCTTCTGTCTGTTCCCATCCTCTCAACTCAAATCCACCTTTAGCCATAAGAGATTTAGAATCAGTTATAAACCTTTCCAATTCTTCCTGTGTGTGGACACTAGCAACGACATTGTCAACATAAAAGCTTCTCAGCAATTGCTGTTTAAGATTGGGGTCGTATTCTTCATCGTTTTTAATGTGATATTCTATGACGGAACCGAGAAGAAAAGGAGAGCTTTTGACTCCAAACACCACTCTAGTATGTCGAAACATTCTAATATTTCTTTCTTCTGGATTACTCCACCACAAGAAACGCAAATAGTCCCGATCTTCTTTACGAATAGCTATTTGTAAAAATGCTTTCTTGATATCAGCTACAACACCAAATTTATTTTTTCTAAATCGTAAGAGAATGTCAGGAATTAATTCAATAAGGTTTGGCCCACAATGCAAAAATTGATTCAAAGATGGATGGTTCTGCATTCTAGCTGATGCGTCAAACACTGGACGAATGGGAGTTGTACTGCTCTCTTTTATTACTGGTCGATGAGGTAAATAATTTCCATAAAGGTTCATTTCAGCCTGTGGGATTTCCTCTATAATTTGATCATCAAGCCACCCTAAAAGTACTTTTTCATACCTTTGATAAATGTTATCGGAAAGCAACTTGTTTGTAACGTTACTCAATCTTTTCTTGGCTAAACTCAAATTATCAGGTAAAGGTGGTGTATCTTCTGACCATGGCAAAGAAATTTCATAACGATTATCTTCATTTATTTTTACTGTCTGTAAAAAATGCTCTTTAACCTGACGATCAATCTCCATTTTAGATTGTTTTTCAATCGGATCATTTATTCCAAGCAAATCCAATTTCCATAAATCAGCAATCTCTGCTTCCTTTACAAACATAGACGTAACTGACAAAGCTAAATTTTCTTTAGACGCATTATCTTGAGGCACTTTTCCCATTAAGGTCCAACCTAAAAATGTTTCCAGTGCTACTAATCCCGACGAGAGTATTTCTCTACGACCTGTCAGTAATTTTCCCATTACATCAGCTCCAATCAATATTTGAATAGATTCTGGAGTTTCACCAACATCCGTCAAAGTGATGCCTTTTTCCGATAATTCTTTAAACCAGGATCCTTTTCCTACTGGCATAACATTTTCACATATAATGTTTTGATCCAAAACCTCAAAATTACATTTAAAATTTTCTTTCAAATCACTTAATCTTACCTTGTAGTAATGATGATTATAATCCTTTGTTATGACTCCGCCAAAAAGGGAAAGAGACACTTTTTGTTCTCGAAGAGGTAAATACTTCATTTCTTCGGCTAAATGTTTTAAAATATACGATCCCTGAGAACCTGAGTCCAAAATTAGTCTAACATCTATCTTTTTGTTTTCGGAAAATATTTTTGCCTTTATCGTCTGAAGGAACACTTTAGGATTTCTATTGAAATTGGCCATATTTACTTCTTTTCCAGGCGACTTTTCTGTGTCATCCCCTTTCTTTTCATTCAGCTTATTCTTATCGAGCGTTTGACACATCACAGACGCATGTCTTTTATCACAAAAGAAACACTTCAAGATAGCTCTACATTGCTTCGTTGTGTGACCTGTTGCCAAACATAAAAAACAACATCTTTTGTCCTTCAATATATTCTGCTTTTCATTAAAACTCATCTTCCGTGCCGAAAAGCATTCTGAACTCAGATGTCTTCCTTTGCAAAAAACGCAATTTTTCCTTAAATCTGGTCTTGAAGAAGTTGTTAATAAAGTAGCAGCAGTTGGTAAATATTTAGTACCATCGTTGTGACTTTTGTTTTTTCTAAAGATCGCGTCATCTTTTCTCGCTAAACCAAAACCTATCACTGCCAAATTAATTCTTTCATCTCCTTCAACTTCAGATTTGAGAAACGCCATTAAATTATCTAGGTGCTCTTTTGCATCAGAACTAACCGAATTCGTATGTGTTCGATTCCACGCTTTCAAAAATTCAGCAGTAAAACAAGATTCTACCATTGGATATAATATTGAAGCACATTTATCCGTTGTGACACCTAACGTCTCAAGAGCTCGTAAATACAACTCAAGTTTATCATACAATGATGTAATAGAAAATTTTCCTTTTGATTGCACAGATATAATTAATTTTAATAATTCTCGCCCATACACTTCAAACAAAAGATCTTCCCTAAAGAAACGAGCCTTAAGACTCTCTATAGCTTTGGCATAGTTAGCGCCAGTTGGCGGAAAACTATCAACAACTTCTCGCGCTCTAGATCCAGTGATAGTTGCTTGGATCAAATACTGGAATTTATTTTCTGGCGCAATATCTTGATCATTGTGAATCTGTTCAAACTGGCTCCAAAATGGCAACCATTCCTTTAAATCACCATCAAATTGGCGAAATTCCAACTTGGGCAACGTAAATTTCTTTTTAGAATTATTAGTTTCGTAATCATTTGAAATGTACTCACATTGCATTTGTCCCTGTGACTGAATCTTTGCTAATTCTAATTGATGATTTAATTCCAACTTTTTTAACTCTACTTCTTGATCTAACTTTTCCTTTAATTCTAGCTTTTTTAACTCTTGTTCCGACTTCTCCTTTAATTCTAGCTTTTTAAATTCTTGATCCGACTTCTCCTTTAATTCTAGCTTTTTTAATTCTTGATCCGACTTCTCCTTTAATTCTAGCTTTTTTAATTCTTGATCCGACTTCTCCTTTTCTAACTTCTTAGCCTCGTTTTCTTTTTCCTTTCTCTCAGCAACAGCATTGGATAAAATTTCTTGTACAAAAGCGGGATCCTGTTTATATTCATTACTATTCAAAATAATTTCCTTTAGTGTCCCAATCGTATAATCTTGCGGGATTGTTTCCCCAAGCTCTTCTACCACGAACTTTAAGTCGACCTTTTTAAAATTTTTAACGGCTTGAAACATTTTGCTTCAAATAAATATTGTAAAATATCCTGTCGCGGACGCCACAATGTTATTTAAAGCGTTCAAAAAGGATGTTATTTTAACAACCCAGCTTTCAGAATATAATGCGGACGCCAATTATGTATTTATGAACTTAAAATGTACATAAAGAAGTCAATTAACTTCTCAAAACAAAAATAATTTATTTACCGGTAAAGCTTTTTACCTTCTTCCATAAAAATATTCAAACAACAATAAACAATACAATTTCTGATTCACGTTACATCTATTATATATATAAAATCCAAACGGAAATTTCGTTCCGAACGCCGAGATTTCGAGTTCTACCGCATGGATTTTTACGGAACTTATACCGTGAGATAGGTATCGTTCCAGGGAAGGTTTTAAGCTATAACACATCATTCTACCTAGATTGGTTATAGAATTGGTACGGAAAATTCTATTATTTTGGACTTTGTTACTTCATATTTCCTTAAATATCTGGGCTCCTATTGGTCGTAGAGCTTAGATCTCACGCCAAAAGTAGCTCCGAAGCACCCAAGCAAACTTTTCCCCGCGATTATTTTGCCGTCTTCCGATTTCCTCTAACTCTATTAGGGGCCCGCGTAGGGCCCCTTTAAAATATTTTTCGTAGTAATTTCAGCAATTATCTTAAATTATTGGTTAAGACCGCCACCCTCCCGATTCATGTATCTACGGAAAGGTTGCATGAAGGAGTTTCGTTCAGATACGCTTTCGTTAAGAATAGAGTGCGCTCCCTGGTGGTGGAATGTGGAACTAACATAACGCGATATTGTTAAAATTAGGAAATCTAACAATGCGATCTGTTTTAAACTTTCAGATAGTTCATAACACATAATCTATTATCTATTCTATCTATTCTATTATATATATAAAATCCAAACGGAAATTTCGTTCCGAACGCCGAGATTTCGAGTTCTACCGCATGGATTTTGACAGAACTTATACCGTTAGGTAGGTATCGTTTCAGGGAAGGTTTTAAGCTATAACACATCATTCTACCTAGATTAGTTATAGAATTATTACGGAAAATTCTTTTATATTGAACTTTGTAACTTCATATTTCCTTAAATATCTGGGCTCCTATTGGTCGTAGAGCTTAGATCTCGCGCCAAAAGTAGCTCCGAAGCACCCAAGCAAACTTTTCCCCGCGATTATTTTGCCGTCTTCCGATTTCCTCTAACTCTATTAGGGGCCCGCGTAGGGCCCCTTTAACATATTTTTCGTAGTAATTTCAGCAATTATCTTAAATTATTGGTTAAGACCGCCACCCTCCCGATTCATGTATCTGCGGAAAGGTTGCATGAAGGAGTTTCGTTCAAATACGCTTTCGTTAAGAATAGAGTGCGCTCCCTGGTGGTGGAATGTGGAACTAACATAACGCGATATTGTTAAAATTAGGAAATCTAACAATGCGATCTGTTTTAAACTTTGAGATAGTTCATAACACATAATCTATTATTTATTCTATTATATATATATATGTAATCTATTATCTATTCTATTATCTATTATATATATAAAATCCAAACGGAAATTTCGTTCCGAACGCCTAGATTTCGAGTTCTACTGCATGGATTTTTACGGAACCTATACCGTTAGATAGGTATTGTTTCAGGGAAGGTTTTAATCTATAACACATTATTCTACCTATATTAGTTTTAGAATTATGACGGAAAATTCTGTTATTTTGGGCGATAAGGTTACCATTTTATTTCTTGGCGAAATTCATCGTTGACAAAAAAAAATTGAAACGGCTATTAAACCTCGAAAAATAAAAGAAAAACTGTTACTAATTTTATTTAAATGACAAAAAAAGAAAAAAAGAAGAAGAAAATCAGTTTTAATGAGTGATAATATTAAAAAACGGAAACATTTAATCAAAACCTGAAAGAAATATTTGTAATGCTTAAAACTTAATTTAATAAGAAATATTACACTTGATACGCAATATTTGGCTCTTTATCGCTTGCGTTAGATATGGAAACGAATCTGAAAATTTGATTAGATGAAATTTTAACGACATTTTCTTTCTGTTCTGTTCTTTTTTTTTTATATCTAATTGTCCCATCACGTGACTTATAGAAGAAACAAGCAGATGTAATTGTGAGTCACATATGTAATTACTATTTGTTTCTTTACAATTTTTTATTTTTCTTTTGTCGCCAAACAATGTGATTTTAAGCCAAAAATGCATAAGCGTGACATTAGATGTTCTCACAAATGGTGTTTTTTTAGGTGAAAGAGACCATTTTTTGAGTACATTTTCATATTCAATTGTAACTTATATAGATATCAGTTAATATTTTAAAAATGGAATCGAATACTTAAATTTCAGTGTGAATTTCTGCCACACATACATATTGTAAAATAATTTCATACTTTTTAAAATGTTTTTCGCCGTAATTCCGAAAGCATGTGATATTTATAAACTCGAACTCAGATCAACGAATATTACCCATTTTATTTAAGCAAATATTATCTATTTTCTCAAGTCATATGGCCAATTTCATTTATAGGAAAATTCACAGATTCGAAATCTAGGAAATAAAGATAATTTTTAAGGAAATTTATGTTTTAATACGTTATTACTATGGAAAAATTCAACATTTTGAAAAAAAAAAATTACAAGTCTTTTGTAATTCGTCATTTCTTCTTCGTCTTTCTTCGTACTTTCTGCTCTGTTATGTAATCTTTCAAATGATATTGGACTAATTTTCGATCATCGATTCGCCGCAAAATCGCATATCTAATATAGTATATAAATAAAGTCTGGATTAGGGGACTAATTAACGCACAGCGCAAACTACTGAAAATCTTGAAAATCGTGGTTTAAAAATACTTCTTATGACATAAACTTCTGCTAAGAAAGGATTTTCTAAAGTGTCACCCCTAATGGTTTTTGCACGGGGAGGGGAAAAAATCGAATATCAAAATTATGCGTCAAATGATAGCATATTTTAATGTAGTTTTGTATGCTGAATCGAATGCTACCAAATAAATTTTTATAAGTCCAACAGTTCATGACACATTTCATATTTTTCTAATTTGGCGGTGTCTTTGGCATCTAAACCTCAAAATATCTATCATTACATCCGTTACTCTAGCAACGGAAAAAATTCAAATCAACCCTTTTGGCTAAAAAATAAAAACGGCTCTATGAGTTTGAAATAAAAATGCAAGCATCTTAATTTTTAAAAAAAATAGTGATTTTATGTAAAATAAAAAGGAAATAATTACTGAGAATTTAGCGTTTTAAAACAAAAATGGAAAAGGTACTACTTAGATATTCCGTCGACCAAAAATCTATCGTCAAACTATAAGATTAAATGCCAATAATGGTTGATCGTAAATATCAAATTCACTTGAATTTAAACAAACTACACGTGTTTACGTCATCAAGTGATTTTAATTTCGACGTTTTATTTGTATTTTTATTAATGTTATACTAATTTATTTGTTATTTCGCTATTTAAAATAAAGATTATGTCAATTTATATAATTTGGCGAATGGTTTGGCGATTTATATAATTTGGCGAAATTGGTCGACGGGATAACAAGTAGTACCAATGAAAATATTTAAGTATGAAAGCAATGTTCGTAACGACTTAAAAATTATTTTCATATATATAAACTCGGTTTATGGCGTCAGATGCCGTCATCCGAAGAATCTACAAGTGTCTTTTTCCATTTTTTCCGGTCATAGGTTCCTCAATGAAAGAAATTGGAATTGGAATAATATTGTGCGATTTATAAATTGCTCCTCGATAAGAAGAAAAAATGGGTACATTTATAACAACCGTGCGCACATCTCGCTGATAGCATTTTTAAAATTCCCAGTAGCAGTAGTTACATTTTGCGTATGTAAATTAAATATATTTTTTTGCTTTTAATTATGGCATTATTTCCTGTTATTGTTTATCTTTTCAGTTTTTAGGTGCGTTCGTAATTATATAAATACGTAGCACCTATAGTCGTCGTTCAGTCCGTCCGTCTGTCCGTCCGTCTGTCCGTCTGTCCGTCCGTCCGTCCGTCTGTCCGCATGTAACAGAGCAAAAACTACCCAACCGAATGGTCTGAAATTTCAAATATATGATTGTTGCAAAATTTTGTCGAGCCATTTCAAATTTTATGAAAATCGGATGTATAGTTTAATTACAGGGACAATCAAAAGTTTTTCTTAACATTACGGCCAATGGGAAAAATTATTTCAAGTGCATTTTAATGATATTAGAGCCTTCCGAATGATCTGAAATTTTAAAGATATAATTGTTTCAAAATTTTGTCGAGCCATTTCAAATTTTAGGAAAATCGGATGTATAGTTTAATTACAGGGACAGTCAAAAGTTTTTCTTTACATTACGGCCAATGGGAAAAATTATTGCAAGTGCATTTTAATGATATTACAGCCTTCCGAATGGTCTGAAATTTTAAAGATATAGTTGTTGCAAAATTTTGTTGAGCTATTTCAAATTTTAGGAAAATCGGATGTATAGTTTAATTACAGGGACAGTCAAAAGTGTTCCGTTACATTACGGGAATGGGAAAAAATTATTGGAAGTGCATTTTAATGATGTATCAGACTATGCACTTTATGAAGTGCAAAAAATTATACATTCAGTACAATATGGGGTGCAAAAAATAATTATAAAACTAGTTATAGTACGAACGCACCTCATTTGCCACGTTTGACGAGCAATTTCCAACTTGTATAAATACGTAGCACCTATAGTCGTCGTTCAGTCCGTCTGGCCGTCTGGCCGTCTGGCCGTCTGGCCGTCTGTCCGTCCGCATATAACAGAGCAAAAACTACCCAACAGAATGGTCTGAAATTTCAAATGTATGATTGGTGTAAAATTTTGTCGAGCCATTTCAAATTTTATAAAAATCGAATGTATAGTTTAATTACAGGGACAGTCAAAAGTTTTCCGTTACATTACGGCCAATAGGAAAAAATTATTGCAAGTTCATTTTAATGGTGTTACAGCCTTCCGAATCGTCTGAAATTTTAAATATATAATTGTTGCAAAATTTTGTCGAGCCATTTCAAATTTTATAAAAATCGGATGTATAGTTTAATTACAGGGACAGTCAAAAGTTTTTCTTTACATTACGGCCAATGGGAAAAATTATTGCAAGTGCATTTTAATGTTGTTACAGCCTTCCGAATCATCTGAAATTTTAAATATATAATTGTTGCAAAATTTTGTCGAGCTATTTCCAATTTTATGAAAATCGGATGTATAGTTTAATTACAGGGACAGTCAAAAGTTTTCCGTTACATTACGGCCAATAGGAAAAAATTATTGCAAGTTCATTTTAATGGTGTTACAGCCTTCCGAATCGTCTGAAATTTTAAATATATAATTGTTGCAAAATTTTGTCGAGCTATTTCCATTTTTATGAAAATCGGATGTATAGTTTAATTACAGGGACAGTCAAAGGTTTTCCGTTACATTACGGCCAATGGGAAAAAATTATTGCAAGTTCATTTTAATGATGTTACAGAATACGAATGGTCTGAAATTTTAAATATATAATTGCTGTAAAATTTTGTCTAGCCATTTCAAATTTTATGAAAATCGGATGTATAGTTTAATGACAGGGACAGTCAAAAGTTTTCCGTTGCATTACGGGGAATGGGAAAAAAAAAATGCAAGTGCATTTTAATGATGTTACAGACTATGCACTTATGAAGTGCAAAAAAATATACATTCAGTACAATATGGGGTGCAAAAAATAATTATAAAACTAGCTATAGTACGAACGCACCTCATTTGCCACGTTTGACGAGCAATTTCCAACTTGTTTAAATGAAATTAGTATAAGGCATGCATTTTAAATTAAATGAGTGAAAGGTTTGTGTTTTAAATCAAAATAATAAAATAAGAATATGCTATGGAAACAATCTTTATTGATTTATTACCTGCGCCCGGCTGACATAAAAGTATCACAAAAGCCACATATTCGCTTTTCTTTGAGTAGTTGCTCATGAGAATTCAAGTTAACCTTCCGTAATCGGATACTTCACATATTGGTGTATTAACTAGAATGTTGAAAGCATCGTTTTTGTTTGAAGCGAAAACTTTACTATGAATTCTATTACACAAAATCGCATCATCATCATCTATTATATATTTACAACGGAAATTTGTATTTCATTCCGATTGTTTATAATACTTTCGTAGGATATACCACAATTAGTTAGGTAATAATTTTGGAAAGGTTTTAGCGTATACATATTGTTCAAGGGTACTTAGTTATAGAGCAAAAGTAAAAGTTCAAAAATTAAGTGAACATGATTATGAAAGTTTAGCCTTTTTAAAAAAATCAACAGAACATATTTTGTTACAAGTGGCCCTATTGCATGACTTTTAGGAATGGTGTTACTATATACGATTTCATTATATGTTGATTAGTTACAGAGGTATTAATTCCTGTTGTCATAACGGTCTCATTACCCGACCATAAGTGCGCTGTTTATAATCCACTAAAACAATTACTTCTTAATTGCTAAATTTTGTCCAACGCTTAAGATAACATTATATCGCAATGGCGTTCGCATCGTTTTCAGTAATTTGCAAGGTCAAGCTGAAGATCCATATTGTTTAAAATACAAGTTCAAATTCACCATTTATTTTAATCAAAGGTTTATTTGGAAATATTGACCAGCGCAGCGGGCATAGCCTGCTAGTCTATTATATATATATATAATCCAAACGGAAATTTCGTTCCGAACGCCGAGATTTCGAGTTCTACCGCATGGATTTTGACGAAACTTATACCGTTAGATAGGTATCGTTTCAGGGAAGGTTTTAATCTATAACACATCATTCTACCTAGATTAGTTATAGAATTATTACGGAAAATTCTTTTATATTGAACTTTGTAACTTCATATTTCCTTAAATATCTGGGCTCCTATTGGTCGTAGAGCTTAGATCTCGCGCCAAAAGTAGCTCCGAAGCACCCAAGCAAACTTTTCCCCGCGATTATTTTGCCGTCTTCCGATTTCCTCTAACTCTATTAGGGGCCCGCGTAGGGCCCCTTTAACATATTTTTCGTAGTAATTTCAGCAATTATCTTACATTATTCGTTAAGACCGCCACCCTCCCGATTCATGTATCTACGGAAAGGTTGCACGAAGGAGTTTCGTTCGGATACGCTTTCGTTAAGAATAGAGTGCGCTCCCTGGTGGTGGAATGTGGAACTAACATAACGCGATATTGTTAAAATTGGGAAATCTAACAATGCGATCTGTTTTAAACTTTGAGATAGTTCATAACACATAATCTATTATCTATTCTATTATATATATATATATAAAATCTATTATCTATTCTATTATCTATTATATATATAAAATCCAAACGGAAATTTCGTTCCGAACGCCTAGATTTCGAGTTCTACTGCATGGATTTTTACGGAACTTATACCGTTAGATAGGTATTGTTTCAGGGAAGGTTTTAAGCTATAACATATTATTCTACCTATATTAGTTTTAGAATTATGACGGAAAATTCTGTTATTTTGTGCGATAAGGTTACCATTTTATTTCTTGGCGAAATTCATCGTTGATAAAAAAAAAAAAAATTGAAACGGCTATTAAACCTTGAAAAATAAAAGAAAAACTGTTACTAATTTTATTTAAATGAAAAAAAAGGAAAAAAAGAAAAAGAAAATCCGTTTCAATGAGTGATAATATTAAAAAACGGAAACATTTAATCAAAACCTGAAAGAAATATTTGTAATGCTTAAAAATTAATTTAATAAGAAATATTACACTTGATACGCAATATTTGGCTCTTTATCGCTTGCGTTAGATATGGAAACGAATCAGAAAATTTGATTAGATGAAATTTTAACGACATTTTCTTTCTGTTCTGCTCTTTTCTTTTTTCTTTTATATCTAATTGTCCTATCACGTGACTTAAAGAAGAAACAAGCAGATGTAATTGTGAGTCACATGTGTAATTACTATTTGTTTCATTACAATTTTTTATTTTTCTTTTGTCGCCAAACGATGTGATTTTAAGCCAAAAATGCATAAGCGTGACATTAGCTTGAGGATGTTCTCACAAATGGTGTTTTTTTAGGTGAAAGAGATCATTTTTTGGGTACATTTTCATATTCAATTGTAACTTATATAGATATCAGTTCTTATTTAAAAAATGGAATCGAATGCTTAAATTTCAGTGTGAATCTCTGCCACACATACATATTGTAAAATAATTTCATACTTTTTAAAATGTTTTTCGCCGTAATTCCGAAAGCATGTGATATTTATAAACTCGAACTCAGATCAACGAATATTACCCATTTTATATAAGCAAATATTATCTATTGTTTATTTCATTTTTTCTAAAGTCATATCGCCAATTTCATTTATAGGAAAATTCACAGATTCGAAATCTAGGAAATAAAGATAATTTTTAAGGAAATTTATGTTTTAATACGTTATTACTATCGAAAAATTCAACATTTTGAAAAAAAAAAAATACAAGTCTTTTGTAATTCGTCATTTCTTCTTCGTCTTTCTTCGTACTTTCTCCTCTGTTATGTAATATTTCAAATGATATTGGACTAATTTTCGATCATCGATTCACCGCAAAATGGAATATCTAATATAGTATATAAAATAAAGTCTGGATTAGGTGACTAATTAACGCACAGCGCAAACTACTGAACCTAAAATCTTGAAAATCGTGGTAAAAATACTTCTTATGACATAGACTTCTGCTAAGAAAGGACTTTCTAAAGTGTCACCCCTAATGGTTTTTGCACGTGGAGGGGGAAAAAATCGAATATAAAAATTATGCGTCAAATGATAGCATATTTTAATGTAGTTTTGTATGCTGAATCGAATGCTACCAAATAAATTTTTATAAGTCCAACAGTTCATGACACATTTCATATTTTTCTAATTTGGCGGTGTCTTTGGCATCTAAACCTCAAAATATCTATCATTACATCCGTTACTCTAGCAACGGAAAAAAATTCAAATCAACCCTTTTGGCTAAAAAATAAAAACGGCTCTATGAGTTTGAAATAAAAATGCAAGCATCTTAATTTTTTTAAAAAAATAGTGATTTTATGTATAATAAAAGGAAAAAAATTACTGAGAATTTAGCGTTATAAAACAAAAATGGAAAATGTACTACTTAGATATTCCGTCGACCAAAAATTTATCGTCAAACTATAAGATTAAATGCCAATAATGGTTGATCGTAAATATCAAATTCACTTGAATTTAAACAAGCTACACGTGTTTACGTCATCAAGTGATTTTAATTTCGACGTTTTATTTGTATTTTTATGAATGTTATACTAATTTATTTGTTATTTCGTTATTTAAAATAAAGATTATGTCAATTTATATAATTTTGCGAATGGTTTGGCGATTTATATAATTTGGCGAAATTGGTCGACGGGATAACAAGTAGTACCAATGAAAGTATTTAAGTATGAAAGCAATGTTTGTAACGACTTAAAAATTATTTTCATATATATAAACTCGGTTTATGGCGTCAGATGCCGTCATCCGAAGAATCTACAAGAGTCTTTTTCCATTTTTTCCGGTCATAGGTTCCTCAATGAAAGAAATTGGAATTGGAATAATATTGTGCGATTTATAAATTCCTCCTCGATAAGAAGAAAAAATGGTTGCATTTATAACAACCATGCGCATATCTCGCTGATAGCATTTTTAAAATTCCCAGTAGCAGTAGTTACATTTTGCGTATGTAAATTAAAAATATTTTTTTGTTTTTAATTATGGCATTATTTCCTGTTATTGTTTATCTTTTCAGTTTTTTAAATGAAATTAGTATAAGGCATGCATTTTAAATGAAATGAGTGAAAGGTTTGTGTTTTAAATGAAAATAATAAAATAAGAATATGCTATGAAAACAATCTTTATTGATTTATTACCTGCGCCCGGCTGACATAAAAGTATCACAAAAGCCACATATTCACTTTTCTTTGAGTAGTTGCTCATGAGAATTTAAGTTAACCTTCCGTAATCGGATACTTAACATATTGGTGTATTAGCTTTAATGTTGAAAGCATCGTTTATGTTTGAAGCAAAAACTTTACTATGAATTCTATTACACAAAATCGCATCATCATCATCTACTATATATTTACAACGGAAATTCGTATTTCATTCTGATTGTTTATAATACTTTCGTAGGATATACCACAATTAGTTAGGTAATAATTTTGGAAAGGTTTTAGTGTATACATATTGTTCAAGGGTACTTAGTTATAGAGCAACAGTAAAAGTTCAAAAATTAAGTGAACCTGATTATGAAAGTTTAGCCTTTTTAAAAAAATCTACAGAACATATTTTGTTACAAGTGGCCCTGTTGCATGACTTTTAGGAATGGTGTTAGTATATACGATTTCATTATATGTTGATTAGTTACAGAGGTATTAATTCATGTTGTCATAACGGTCTCATTACCCGACCATAAGTGCGCTGTTTATAATCAACTAAAACAATTACTTCTTAATTGCTAAATTTTGTCCAACGCTTAAGATAACATTATATCGCAATGGCGTTCGCATCGTTTTCAGTAATGAGCAAGGTCAAGCTGAAGATCCATATTGTTTAAAATACAAGTTCAAATTCGCCATTTAGTTTAATCCAAAGTTCATTTGGAAATATTGACCAGCGCAGCGGGCATAGCCTGCTAGTCTATTATATATATATAATCCAAACGGAAATTTCGTTCCGAACGCCGAGATTTCGAGTTCTACCGCATGGATTTTTACGGAACTTATACCGTTAGATAGGTACCGTTCCAGGGAAGGTTTTAAGCTATAACACATCATTCTACCTAGATTGGTTATAGAATTTTTACGGAAAATTCTTTTATATTGGACTTTGTAACTTCATATTTCCTTAAATATCTGGGCTCCTATTGGTCGTAGAGCTTAGATCTCGCGCCAAAAGTGGCTCCGAAGCACCCAAGCAAACTTTTCCCCGCGATTATTTTGCCGTCTTCCGATTTCCTCTAACTCTATTAGGGGCCCGCGTAGGGCCCCTTTAACATATTTTTCGTAGTAATTTCAGCAATTATCTTACATTATTCGTTAAGACCGCCACCCTCCCGATTCATGTATCTACGGAAAGGTTGCACGAAGGAGTTTCGTTCGGATACGCTTTCGTTAAGAATAGAGTGCGCTCCCTGGTGGTGGAATGTGGAACTAACATAACGCGATATTGTTAAAATTGGGAAATCTAACAATGCGATCTGTTTTAAACTTTGAGATAGTTCATAACACATAATCTATTATCTATTCTATTATATACATATATAAAATCTATTATCTATTATATATATAAAATCCAAACGGAAATTTCGTTCCGAACGCCTAGATTTCGAGTTCTACTGCATGGATTTTTACGGAACTTATACCGTTAGATAGGTATTATTTCAGGGAAGGTTTTAAGCTATAACACATTATTCTACCTATATTAGTTTTAGAATTATGACGGAAAATTCTGTTATTTTGGGCGATAAGGTTACCATTTTATTTCTTGGCGAAATTCATCGTCGATAAAAAAAAATTGAAACGGCTATTAAACATCGAAAAATAAAAGAAAAACTGTTACTAATTTTATTTAAATGAAAAAAAAGAAAAAAAGAAAAAGAAAATCCGTTTCAATGAGTGATAATATTAAAAAACGGAAACATTTAATCAAAACCTGAAAGAAATATTTCTAATGCTTAAAAATTAATTTAATAAGAAATATTACACTTGATACGCAATATTTGGCTCTTTATCGCTTGCGTTAGATATGAAAACGAATCTGAAAATTTGATTAGATGAAATTTTAACGACATTTTCTTTCTGTTCTGTTCTTTTCTTTTTTTTTATATCTAATTGTCCCATCACGTGACTTATAGAAGAAACAAGCAGATGTAATTGTGAGTCACATGTGTAATTACTATTTGTTTCTTTAAAATTTTTTATTTTTCTTTTGTCGCCAAACAATGTGATTTTAAGACAAAAATGCATAAGCGTGACATTAGCTTGAGGATGTTCTCACAAATGGTGTTTTTTTTAGGTGAAAGAGATCATTTTTTGAGTACATTTTCATATTCAATTGTAACTTATATAGATATCAGTTAATATTTTAAAAATGGAATCGAATACTTAAATTTCAGTGTGAATTTCTGGCACACATACATATTGTAAAATAATTTCATACTTTTTAAAATGTTTTTCGCCGTAATTCCGAAAGCACGTGATATTTATAAACTCGAACTCAGATCAACGAATATTACCCATTTTATTTAAGCAAATATTATCTATTTTCTCAAGTCATATCGCCAATTTCATTTATAGGAAAATTCACAGATTCGAAATCTAGGAAATAAAGATAATTTTTAAGGAAATTTATGTTTTAATACCTTATTACTATGGAAAAATTCAACATTTTGAAAAAAAAATTACAAGTCTTTTGTAATTCGTCATTTCTTCTTCGTCTTTCTTCGTACTTTCTCCTCTGTTATGTAATATTTCAAATGATATTGGACTAATTTTCGATCATCGATTCACCGCAAAATCGCATATCTAATATAGTATGTAAAATAAAGTCTGGATTAGGGGACTAATTAACGCACAGGGCAAACTACTGAACCTAAAATCTTGAAAATCGTGGTAAAAATACTTCTTATGACATAAACTTCTGCTAAGAAAGAATTTTCTAAAGTGTCACCCCTAATGGTTTTTGCACGGGGAGGGGAAAAAAATCGAATATCAAAATTATGCGTCAAATGATCGCATATTTTAATGTAGTTTTGTATGCTGAATCGAATGCTACCAAATAAATTTTTATAAGTCCAACAGTTCATGACACATTTCATATTTTTCTAATTTGGCGGTGTCTTTGGCATCTAAACCTCAAAATATCTATCATTACACCCGTTACTCTAGCAACGGAAAAAATTCAAATTAACCCTTTTGGCTAAAAAATAAAAACGGCTCTAGGAGTTTGAAATAAAAATGCAAGCATCTTAATTTTTTTTTAAAAATAGGGATTTTATGTAAAATAAAAGGAAAAAAATTACTGAGAATTTAGCGTTATAAAACAAAAATGGAAAATGTACTACTTAGATATTCCGTCGACCAAAAATCTATCGTCAAACTATAAGATTAAATGTCAATAATGGTTGATCGTAAATATCAAATTCACTTGAATTTAAACAAACTACACGTGTTTACGTCATCAAGTGATTTTAATTTCGACGTTTTATTTGTATTTTTATTAATGTTATACTAATTTATTTGTTATTTCGTTATTTAAAATAAAGATTATGTCAATTTATATAATTTGGCGAATGGTTTGGCGATTTATATAATTTGGCGAAATTGGTCGACGGGATAACAAGTAGTACCAATGAAAATATTTAAGTATGAAAGCAATGTTTGTAACGACTTAAAAATTATTTTCATATATATAAACTCGGTTTATGGCGTCAGATGCCGTCATTCGAAGAATCTACAAGAGTCTTTTTCCATTTTTTCCGGTCATAGGTTCCTCAATGAAAGAAATTGGAATTGGAATAATATTGTGCGATTTATAAATTGCTCCTCGATAAGAAGAAAAAATGGGTACATTTATAACAACCGTGCGCACATCTCGCTGATAGCATTTTTAAAATTCCCAGTAGCAGTAGTTACATTTTGCGTATGTAAATTAAAAATATTTTTTTGCTTTTAATTATGGCATTATTTCCTGTTATTGTTTATCTTTTCAGTTTTTTAAATGAAATTAGTATAAGGCATGCATTTTAAATTAAATGAGTGAAAGGTTTGTGTTTTAAATGAAAATAATAAAATAAGAATATGCTATGAAAACAATCTTTATTGATTTATTACCTGCGCCCGGCTGACATAAAAGTATCACAAAAGCTACATATTCACTTTTCTTTGAGTAGTTGCTCATGAGAATTCAAGTTAACCTTTCGTAATCGGATACTTCACATATTGGTGTATTAGCTTTAATGTTGAAAGCATCGTTTTTGTTTGAAGCGAAAACTTTACTATGAGTTCTATTACACAAAATCGCATCATCATCATCTACTATATATTTACAACGGAAATTTGTATTTCATTCCGATTGTTTATAATACTTTCGTAGGATATACCACAATTAGTTAGGTAATAATTTTGGAAAGGTTTTAGTGTATACATATTGTTCAAGGGTACTTAGTTATAGAGCAATAGTAAAAGTTCAAAAATTAAGTGAACCTGATTATGAAAGTTTAGCCTTTTTAAAAAAATCTACAGAACATATTTTGTTACAAGAGGCCCTGTTGCATGACTTTTAGGAATGGTGTTAGTATATACGATTTCATTATATGTTGATTAGTTACAGAGGTATTAATTCCTGTTGTCATAACGGTCTCATTACCCGACCATAAGTGCGCTGTTTATAATCAACTAAAACAATTACTTCTTAATTGCTAAATTTTGTCCAACGCTTAAGATAACATTATATCGCAATGGCGTTCGCATCGTTTTCAGTAATGTGCAAGGTCAAGCTGAAGATCCACATTGTTTAAAATACAAGTTCAAATTCCCCATTTAGTTTAATCCAAGGTTCATTTGGAAATATTGACCAGCGCAGCGGGCATAGCCTGCTAGTATATATATAAAATTCAAACCGAAATTTCGTTCCGAACGCCTAGATTACGAGTTCTACTGCATGGATTTTTACAGAACGTATACCGTTAGATAGGTATCGTTTCAGGGAAAGTTTTAAGCTATAGCACATCATTCTACAACCATTAGATATAGAATTATGACGGAAAGTTGTGTTATTTTTGACGATAAGGTTACCATTTTATTTCTTGGCAAAATTTATCGTTGATTAAAAAAAAAATAATGAAACGGCTACTACACCTCGAAAAATAAAAGAAAAAACTGTTACTAATTTTATTTAAAAGGGAAAAAAAAGAAGAAAAAATCCGTTTTAATGAGTGATAATATTAAAAAGCGAAAATATTTAATTTAAACATGAAAGAGAATGTTCGTAATGCTTAAAAATTTACTCAGTTGAAATATTGCTACAAAACAACAGGATTTGGCGATTTATCTTTTGCGTCAGCTTAAGAAAAACACATCTGAAAAATTGATAAGATGATACCAAGGAATTTCTCTCATGAGGATAATATATGTTTATTAAAAAAAATCAGCAGAACCTCGATTTAACGTTCGTAAAACAATAATGAAAATTTCATTTTTTGCGATTTAACGCTGGTTGGCGACACAATTAAAGTTTGAATAATACTATTATGAATATTTAAAAAAAAAAAAAAAAACTCCCTGTCTCCATACGAAGTTAGTTTAAGTGAGTTTAACTTAAATAAATACATTTTTATAACTGCTGCTTTATCATATACTTTTATATGTGTATGTAATGAAATTTAACGATCGTAATTATGCTGTTTAGAATAACATTTAAATGGATTAAAATTGTTTCAATCTCGAAATTAAGGTCCTATTTCAAGCATTCGCAATTTGACATCGATGTTGTTAGTGCCAGAGACAACAAAAGAAATGTATTGTTGCCATGGAAACAACCACTTCATATCGAAATGTTTAATGATAGCATTCATAATCAAAATGCACAAAACGTATCCAGCCGGTGACACCGTATAAAATAAAATAACTACAGCAACACGCAATTTGTATATATTTAATAAGCTTACAGAAAAAAAAAATAAACTAATCCACCATTTAAGTTTAAATTCATTGAGTATTAGGCATTTAAATACTTATTTAACAAGAAATTTATAAATGCATTTCAATCTTTTGCATTTGGCCAGGAAATGTATTCGTTTGCGAAATAGCGTGGAGCGTTCGTCTTTTCACGCCAAATACTGGAAAAAATATTTTTTTGCATTTTTTATACTGGAATTCCGACGCTACATTTGACTGATCTTTTTTACATTCACGAGTAATTTTATGAGCATTTTGCTGCCAAACAATTTGATTTTAACCAAAAAGGCGTAAACATCACATAGCCCATCGATACATTATAGGTGTTTTTGCAAGTGTAAGACGGCATTTTTGGAATAATTGTTTATATTCAAATGTAAATTATATAAATAGCAATTAATATTATGAAAGTGGAGTCAAATATTTAAATTTTAGTGCAAATGTCTGCCCCCCCCCCCCCACACACACACACACATATTGTAAATAATTTAATTTCAGACATTTAAAATATTTTTTACATACTTTACTACGGAAACATGCTGGTTTGTTTCCCCAAACTTGTGACTTTTATAACCTTGAACTCAGATCAGCGAATATTGCCCACTCTTTTCTTTTAACACGTATCGTCCCCTTTAGAAATGTCTACTACTTCAAATGTTAAGTACTAAAGATTAGTCTTTAGAAAATTTATGGAATTATGCGTTATTAATACCACAAAAGAAAATATTTTACACTAAAAATTGCTTATAATTGATATTGCATTGATATTTTGAAATAAATTTTTGATAAACTTTTTATTCGTCATCCCTTTTTCAGTTTTTTTTTTTTTTTTTTTTTTTTTTCGGCCTATCTTTTCTTCTTTTTTGAAGGTTTTAGAAAGGTATATGATTAATTTTCTGTAATCAGGTTACCCCTTTAATTAACATATTTAGTGAATTGTTGTATGTTTCTTTTTATTTGAAAGAGACTCTAGACAGTGATCCCGATTGCAGAAGATTACATGAAATTCTACATAGCGATTAGTAAATTTATGGTTTTTCATTATGAAGCAAATGGACAACAGAAGATTTAGTATTATATATTTTTTGCAGTTATTTTACTATTACAAAATAAACAATATTTGTTGATTTATCATTTTAGCCTAGATAAGAAAAAAAGTACCTGAAATTCAGATAAAATTGGATAATTATAAAGCAATATCTTATGACTCCTAGCCGTAGCTACTAAACTTTATGAAAATTAACGATTTTAGGTTTATTTAGGCAAAAGACTGACGAATAATGTAATCTTGAAAATAGAAAGCCTATTTATTCCTCTGTGAATTATGCTAATTAGAGAAATGAAAAAAAATCTTTGGTGCATCAAAAAGATTATTGCGTATATTATTATGTACTAGGTTATTAAGTTTTATATAACTGACTTTATTTATCATTCTCAAAGAGTATTTTTGGTGAAAGGTCTATAATTCAGTCAACAGCAAATTCACTTTATTTAATGGAATGTTGTTTGGCACATAATTACCTTTGTTTTATATCTAACTCTGGTACAATTATAACCATATATTTGGAAACACTTCCAATATTTGACGTCAAACTTAGCTGTGTACCCGATTACGGAAGATTGGGAAGATTTTGATTGCATGAAAAAAAAAGAGGTTCATTTTTCTATTACAATCAGTTTTCGAGGTTTTTTTCAGGTTAACAGCTGCATGATTGCAACTGGTATTAAAAAAGAAATGACAGTGAAAATGACATTATTTTAATTTTATTCAAACACTTGAGTTTTAAAAAGCCATTTTTATATGATTCACATTTATTTTAATCATGAAAGTTAAACACTGTCCGTTGTGTGCAAATAATTTATTACGTTCTTTGGCTGTATTTACTCTGCTGTGATCCGAAGATAGAAAACTGCAGTAGACATGCCAGAAGAAGACGTATATTACGAAATATAATGTAACGTAGGAGAGATTGTATTTAAGCTACCAGAACCACATATAGCACCAAACTGAGGAGACAGGAGTTCAAGAACTAACAAACGATAGTGAATAATCCGAATATGATTAATTATCAGTAGTCACTCTCTGCAATCATTGTATTTATCTCTCATTTTAGTAGTGTGGTGACTAGAGAACATTTTAATTTCTGATGATCATAACGGTCATATTTCCCTCCCAACCCCTACTTTATTAATCTACTATAAAAGAGTTTATTCTGAATAGCCCGAAATTTGCCTAACCCATAAGATAACATAATAGCTAAATGGCGTTCGCATTGTATTAAGCAAATGCAGATAGACTTTCCAGGTGAAGGTCCATATTAATTTAAAATATAAGGTCGAATTCATCATTTTGTTTTATCAAGGTTCAATTGGAAAATGGACCAGCGAAGCGGGTGTAGCCTGCTAGTCATATATAAAAGAGGTATCACGAGAATAAAGATGAGAGAATAATAACAAATAAATAAACATGGACAACAGATTTAACAGCATACATGGTACTTTTCCGTTATACGGGCAGCATGCTAAAATGTATGCTAATGCGCGAATTATTTCACCCTTGATCGTAGATTTTTATTGTAAACCATGCGATACATTGTGATTTGTTATTTATGAAACGTGAATCACGTGAATGATTATTGTTTAGCCTTAACCTTGGAAAGCTTTTTAATCTGCTATTAATCGAATTAAAAATGCTTTTTTTTTTTATAAAGTTGTAGTTTACTTTTACTGCTGATGCTGAGATGGATTTTATCATTTGGCAATTACCAGATGATGAGAAAGTTGTGATAAAAATGTTTCAGGAATTTGGAATTCTGCATAATAAAAGATTGTGTTCAAAAAATCATGAAATGAAATTATGGATGAGTTCTGGAAATCCGAAATTGAGTTGTAGCTTACGATCATGCGAAGAAAGCGTAGAAATACGACAAAAAAACTTGGTTTAAAGGATCGCGGGTGACTTTTCTTAATGCTTTGAGGTTTATATATTTATCGTGCAAAGAGTTGACATCGATTGAGTTTTGTGAGCTGCAACTTGATATGAACCACAACACAACAGTGGAATGGAATAGTTATTCCAGAGAAGTTTGTGCAAATGCTTTATGTTCTCGACCAAATAGAAAAATCGGTGGACCTAATAAAATTATAAGTAGATGAAAGTCATGTATTATTTATACAGATTGTTGGAAAGGATATAAAACAGATGAACTGCTAAGTGCTGGTTATGATCATTTCACAGTAAATCACAAATACAATTTTGTCGACTCTAATACTGGATGTCATACTCCAAATGTTGAACGATTATGGGGCATCGCAAAATGGCGCAACAAAAGACGTCTGGAAGCTGTTCGTCATCATTTAGAGTCGTATCTCATAGATTTTATGTGGCTACGCCTTCATTCAAAAAATGAAATGTTTACTGCAATGCTGAAAGATATTTATAATTTTATGGCAGCAGTTTAATATGATTTTTTATTTTATTACTTTATAGTATAACAGTTATTTGTTCATTTATTTTAAGTATATATTTGTGATTTAATAAAATAGTTCGTAAAAGTTTGTAATTTTCAAATGTTATATTTTTAAAATGCCCACTTTACTATCGAGAATGTTTTTTCTTTTATTTTTCAAATGTTTCAATTCACCTTATTTTCATTTTGCGCCAACTATTGAGCTTGGCGACAATGCTGTCCGTATAATGGAAAAGTACCGCATACATTTTGGCATGGTGTCCGTATAACGGAAAAATATTGAGAATTGTTGTCAAATCATATAAACAGCTATGAAAACAAACTTGATGAGTGTTTTTTTTTATATGTTTATTTTATATGTATATTATTCATGTTTTTATGTACAAATTACATCTGTTTCTGTATAAAATTAGAGAAACGGCTTTTTTAATCGTATAAATAAATCGTATAAATATCGAAAAAAAATGCATGTGCATATAAAATGAAACAGTGGATAGGTTCCGGGAAAATGTTGCCAAATTTCTTTTTTCGCCAAGGCACTTATACTGGAAAAGTACCTAAAGCACATTAAAATCGCGCAGTTAGGAGCTCATACAGTACAGCGTCGTCTATTGGCGGTTATTTTATTAGTAGCATCGGGGGGAAGATGTAAAGATGTACTTTAAATTCTCACCCATAGATTTTGAAAAAATATCTTAAAAGAGCGGAGTTTAAATTAAATTTTGGTGACCTCCTTTATGAAAGATTAATAGTTATAAATGGGAATTTCACCAAATCAGCCAGCTATTGCCAAGTTGGCCAACATTTGGCGCTACTGTGGTAACCCTGCATTAGTATTTTTCAACAATTACTCATTTCAATGAGGTGGTCCTACCGGAATCGTGAGGGACACACAGAGACTTGGATTTTATATATATATATATATATATAATTCTTTGCGGTTTCGATAATGTGTTAAGAATTTAAACAAGTCCAGCGCAAATTTTAGAAAACGGCAGAGAAAACGGCTTTAAGAATTAGTATGCTGCCTTGTTACACGGTCATGATTCATGCAATAAAAATATTCTATTTTTAGGTAGATTTCGTAAGAAATACTACCTATTGCAGTCGTTACCATGGTGCGACTTTTGAAAAATTCCTTCATAACTTTTCATTATAGGACCCCAGGAACCCAAAACCACCCCCACCTAAAAAGTTTATATATATATATATATATATATATATATATATATATATATATATGTGTGTGTGTGTATGTATGTATGTACTAAATTTTGTCCGCACGATAAAAGTCGCAATTATGCACTAATCATCTTCAAACTCGCCAACAACTTTGAGATGGCTAATATCTCGGCGGGGATTGAAAATGGGCGAAATCGACCCAAGAGGGTGGAAATGGGGAAGGTTCAAAATTTTGAATACTGTCTTAACATGATTCTGATAAAACCAGCTCTTACACAACAATGGCAGGAAAAAAATAAAAGTTTTTCGTTATAGCAGTTGCCAACAATTAAAAAAAAACAAATAATAAAATTCTCACCACAACAATTACTTTTCTTTTGCAAAATTTTCACGTGTAAAATTAAATAGTTTGACAAATTGAAAACAAATTGAATATTACGTCATAAGTTTCCTAGAGCAAGATTTCAGCATGAAAACTCAAAATAAATAGTTTGACGAATTAAAAAAATATGTATATTGCGTCATATTGGAAATATAATGTACCTCAGCAGGTGAATACGTAACGTCATGTGAGTTTGAAGAAACGTATTAAAACATGGATAAAAACCCGACTATGGAAATATTAACATATTTTAACACTTTGAGGTTTTCTGAATTTTTTGTAGCCATTTTTTAAACCTATTCCATATACATGCGTATGTGTATTCGTGTATATTAGAATTTACACAAAAGGTTTAGCTCCCTAGAGCTTATTCTTAGTGAAGGAACTGGGTTTATCTCTAATGTTGATTTAAGTTTTGTTGGAGAATTTAGTACTTAACATCGAAATCTACCTCCGCCTGTAGGCCCGAGCCGGCAGGGATTTTTTTTAACATATTATTATTCTGCTTAAATACTGCCTTCTGAGAATTAAATAGATCTTAAATTAAATCTGTTTGGAAATATTTTTATATCATTTGTTATATATTTAACATGATTAATTAAAATGTTTTGAGAATTTTTTAAAAACTTAAAAATGATAAAGAGTACAAAGTACAGTCTCGATCCACGAAAATATATTTTGAACAGATAAATCTTCATCTTGTGTCTACGTGTTTTAGGTCGACTACGCTCTAGGATATGTTAGTTAGAACATTCATATCTAGAGTCAACATGTGTATATTGTCACCCTGTTTAAAATCTTTGAGAAATAATTTTAAAAAGACAGTTTAAAATGTGTAAAGCAATTTTAATTAAGAATGAAATGATGTCATCCATGAGAAAATAACATTATTATAAAAGCAAAAATGTACGTTTTTCGATATCCAATCAACAAAATAAATGCATCGTTAACAGCGTACAAAACTGTGGCATTATAAGATTATAGAAAAAAAAATGCATATCACTGGAAAGAAAACAATATAACCCCCTATTAATTTTGACACAGATCATCGTATAAGAATTTTACTTTTACCAATCGAATAGTAACAACATCAGATAATAATTGAAGAGTTGAGTGGAAGAACATTTTATGCTACATTTTCTTAAAAATTATTTTATCTTTTGTTCGAAGGCGTTATCAGGTATTCTATCACATGGTAAAGCTAAAATGCCAAAATTTTATTTAGCTTTGAAGATTTAAGACATTATTCATTAATATTTAATATTTTATTATTTAATAATGTGAATAATATTAATATTTTTAATATTTAAAAATTAAATATGAATAAGTTTATTTTGATAGATTTCAGTACCACACCTGTTAATATTTTAAACGCATGGTATCAAACAGAAAATAAATCATTAAAATTGACGACTAAAACTTTTTCATCAAATTTCATCAAACGTAATTTTTGTTACTTAACATGTCCTTCCACTTAGCTCTTCAATTGCTATGGTAACATTTTGCTTAGAGTGTCGTCTACAAATTTCAAAATTTTGAAAACTAACAGCTAATTTTCACATTCTATTTTGATTATTCAACAAATTTTAGCATTTCGAAAGACATCTCATTCTGTCAAGTAGTTTAGATATTGTACAAGTTTAAATGTTGGAACTCTTAATGTTAAGGTCATTTTTAAGAGTTGCAAAACATATAGCAATGAGGAAAGTTTAATAAGCATACATCAGAAACTGCTTGGCTTAATGAACTGTAATTGTGAAATAGCATATTTGAAACGTCTAGAAATATATTTCTGTAATAAATAGTTTTCAAATCATCTATATTTTTAAAATAAATTTTGGAAACATACATAATTTGGAATTATTTTTCGAAAAGAATATGAATTGTAGCCTATGAATGTTTAAACAGTAATCACTTTTTAGCAGATTCAATTATGAGAATCGAGAATTACAGCTTTTCTACGCTAATTTGTTTCTGAGTTACATTTATAATACTTAAAAAATCTATCTGCAAAGCTGTGTGTTCTGCAACGTTTTCAATTGAATTTACAATTAGAAGTTACAAATTTTAAACTGCATAATTCATAAATTACTTTATCGAATAACCTGCAGTTTAGTTGTTAAGCGCTAAATTTCCAAATAATAATAATAGGGAGTGAAAATTGTTAAGGTAGATTTTTTTTTGTTGTTTGGACAATTACTATACGTAGATGACTCCTTCGTAAAACATATATATATATATATATATATATATATCTTTAACCTCTTCAGTCCCTGGGATCCCCATCGGGGGCCTCTCTTTTTTTCCTTATAAAAACTAAAATGTCCGATTTTTTATATTTTCACATCAATTCTTAATAACTGAATGTTTTTTGCGCTCAAAGCAAACGAATAAATGGCAGCATCTAAGCTTACTCACTCATAAAATAAATGTTACTTTCATCTCAGTTTGCAAAATGCCTAAAAATGCCCATAAGACAGTGTGATCATGAATATGAGGAATTTTCATAAGTATTAACTTAAATCGTTTTCAATAAAAAATTTTGAGGATTTTTAGATTATTTACTTGTTTAAAGCTCTTCGATTGCATTAATTTAAGTTAATGGTTATTAAATTGATGTTTTTAAGTAATTTGTAGTTTTAGATCCATATTTTTTAACCTAAATTGCTAAGTGCCTAAAGGATCAATTTCAAAAAAGATATTTTTTCTGTCATTTACGATGTCATTTTGTTTGGAAAAAACCAATGAATAAGAATTTGTATTATTACTTTAGCTTCGGAACTGAAAAGGTTAAGAAACATTAATTAGCGGACTCTATTACTAACGTATTGGTACCAGTGATATATTTATAGAGTGATGTTCAGCAGAATTTGAAGGACGTGGTTTTTGTTTCAGGTCATAACATTTGCTATTAAAACTAACACGTGTAATCAAGGTGCAATTTATTTATTTAAAAAAAAACATCCTACGAATCTGCAGCGATGCATGTTGCCACAAAGAGTTTGTAACTATTGAGTTATCGTGGTACAAATAGTTAGTCAGTTGAAAAATTAGGCCACATGTAGCCTAGACTATTGCGTGAATATTTTCTCTGTTTTACACAAAGCTGAAAATGATTAACAACATTCTCTGCCAGGTTCTTTAATTTCACTATTATTTTCTCCCATAATAGCACTCATTTTCAAAAAAAAAATATGATTAAATAGAAATTAGAAAAATGTTGACATCTCGGGTATGATTCGTATTGTGACTAGACACGGCACTTGTTCTAATAAAAAGAAACACAGATTTTATTTTAATTTGTTTTGTATTAGCTGTATACATAGTGGAACAATATTTAGTTAAACTGTGTTATCATAGGACAATATATGCACTTATACAACGTTATTATCACCGGAGCTGTTGGAATTATCCATGTTATTACCTATCGTTATTCTGTTTAACTTAAATTCAAGTTATTACATACAAGGTGTTTATGAAATTTTAATTTTTCTTTCGCACGACTTGTTGTAAGTCGTTATGTAAACAATCTGTATTCCGTACAGGCGATGGGTTCCTCCCACACTGTCTCTCTTTTTACAAAATATGGATATAATGTTCTACAGTTTCTAAATACTTCATTCTTACATTTTTGCAACGTCAAATTAAAGAGACTTTTAAGTTCAGAATAACAGAATCAAATTCAAAGTTGAGTTTTAAAATGAAATTATGGGAAACAGGGTAAATGAGAACATGTGTTGAAGCACGTTATTGATGGAAAATGTCATATTTCTATTGTGACACATGTGTGTGGATAAAAGTGCATATATATTTCTGTTTTTAATGCACAATATTCACTATATATTACTCCCTGTTTCCTTAAAATATTTATTTTAGTTGTTTGTTACAAAATATCAACCTACCCAACGGTTTTATACCATAACCAAAGGTGATTATAACGGAGACTTCATTTCCTAAATACTAATGTATGCAACGCACACTAATATTTAAAAAAAAATTATGGTGAAGTGTCAAACAAGCCGCATGCATGAAGAAATACGCTATTACAGTATACCATATTACAGCAAAACGAACTAAGTGAATTTTGAATATCTTAAGGAAAAAATTAGTATTCTTTTATTTATGAACTTAACTCTCATTTTTAACAGTTTTTACCATAAATGAGCAGCGTTTAAGACTCTTATTCTTCTGGCCTATATGTCTCTCCGTAGAGGCCCAAACTTTCAGAATTATGCTTCGATTGCCATAAAAATAACGTGAACTTTCAAAGAAATAATTGAATTGAACAAATGTTGATTATATTTCGGTGAAACATAAAGGTTTTCGCTTTGATTTGCAAATTTTCTCATAAACTACAGAAAACTCGCTAATCTAACATAAAAATTGCTTCAAGTACTCCAATATAAAGCTACGTTTTCATAGAATTACACGGTTAAACCGCAAAATTTGTCCTCTAGTACTTTTTCGTTTTAGATACTGGATTTTAACGCGTCGTCTTCATCCTCCGAAATGTGAAACATTAGAAAACATAGTCTCAAAATATCTTGAAATTGTCCGGTCCAAAGATAGAAATTTCTTGAAATAACAGAAAAATCTCTTCTATTTACAATAGTACTGTTTACTTTCTGCACTTTTTAATGCATTTTTACGTTTTTTAACGAATTTTTATGTTTTTTAACGAACGATTACTTTATTAATTTCCTTTACAGGACTAAATTTTGGTGTGTTTTGTTATGCATTTATGATCAATACTTCCTTTACCGAGATTCCAAAAATTATTCAATTCTATCCAAAGGCCGTTAATCCTCAAAATGCTTTAGAGTGATGTTATAAATATAAAATTTGTTTTACACGCATTTGTAAACAATGCGAACAATAAATTTGCCGTTATTATTGTCGATATTTCTTAAACGACTACAGTTAATAATCGGTAATCTATCCATGCATCTATGAAAAAGCGCCACATTCTCTGAAATTTCAAGAACCACCAAAAATTTCTTATTGAACATTTTTGGTGTCGGTATAATATTTTTAATTGTTTTGTTTTGTTTTGTTTTGTTTTGTTCAGATAAAAATAAATTTGTTATTATTCCGATGTATCTTTTTAAGTATAAAATTACTTGTCTGTGATTTGTATTTGCATTTAGTGCATTTCTGAATGGTGTAAAAATGAATTCAGTTTCCGTTGTATACTCCTTTCAAAAGTATGTATAGTTAGAGTAGATTTTTTATCGCATACACATGGCATTTAGCTTGGGCATTTTTCGATGTAATGAATGGTGCATGATGCATAAATTTTGCTTCATACCGTACATCTCTCTAACTTCCGAAAATCTTCGAAAATTTGACGACAACATAGATGTGAATTTAGTGGCTATATGTATTTCAATGCAAAACGCAGTATCTGATAAATTGTACAAATTAAGTCGAAAGTCACATTGCATCCAAAATGTCATATATAATCCATATTACCTTCTGACTCACTTACCTCCCAACACGCTTACCTTCTGATCACTTTATTCATTGATCAAAAAGCAAGAAACAATTAGGAAAATTAATAATTCGTAAACGAATAAATATAAAAAGATGCGGTTTTCAGCAAATAGGTGGGAGTTAAGTGACATTTTTCTTCAAGAAATGAAAAATAAATGCTTGAAAGAAATTCAAATAATTGAGTAAAAAATAGATCATTGCCATCATTATCCGTCGTATCACAGGAAATGGTGCTTAATGCTGCGAATGGTGTTGTGCCACGTCTGACCGCTGTGCTGCTGAATGACGGACATAACATTGAGAAGTTGAAAGATTAATTGCATCTTGTAAGCGACACATTTGCAAATATGAACTATTCAACCATTCGTTTTTCATTTTGTGCTAAAATACATATATGCCTTCTGTTGCATTCGTTTGGAGCAAACCGCATCGGTTTTTCTTTATTCGTTTTCGAATTATTAATTTTGAAGTTGTGCCTGACTTTTCAATCACACTGATCATCGCTACATGAAGATTTCGCATGTTATCAGAATGTTAAAAAAGAGTTTTGTAATGTATGTGAGACAATGATTTTTAATTTTACTTATACCAAAAATCCAATCTACAGCAATTGACATTTTTTGTCTTATTTTTTGCTTTTTTAAGCATACTTAAAGAAAAAAATCCAAAGAAAAACAATGATCGTTCATATTTGTTATATTTCAGTTGACAGTGTTTACTAGCTTAACCCTTTCAGGGCCAAGGTACTTCTTTTAGAAAAATGCTAAAATGAGTGAATGACGCCAGAATTTATAAACAAATTTATTTCAAAATATGCAAAAGCTTTTCTTCACGTACTTAATGAAAGGAAATTTTTCATTCCAATTCTCTGGTACCAATTTGACATTTAGGAATTAAAATGAAGTCGTCCAAAATGAACCCCCGTCCTTGAAAGGGCTATCAGTCTTAATGCTGGCTAATATTGCTGAACATATATTTTTTTTATCTTTGTAATATTTAATTTCAGCTCAAAAACAAAAAAAAATCGTTTGCTAAGCGCCCTTGTTCCTGCTAGAAGCTTTTTGATATGGAACTGTATTTTCATCAGAAACTTTTAATTTTGATAGTGGCTTTTTATCCATATTTGACAGCAACTTTTTTACAAGATTTCGCTCTGAGACCTGACGTTTTTAAAAACGCAAGAATTTTTTTGTAATAATATTGGCGGTCTATCTCTAAACTTGTACAATACCTTTGGCGCCTTTTTGCGTTTCCCATTTGCCTTTCATTATCTGTACGTTTGCAGCTATAGCGCAGCTTAACGATATACCGCCGATACCATTTAGATTTAAAATGGGAAAATTCCAACAATTTTTTTCTTTGACGGAGCTTATCAGAAGCTAAAAGCTTTTCCTTGTTTTTGTTTTTTTTTTCCTGTAATTTTTTGGCCCCCTCATCTTTTCTTTGAAACACTATGTTTTTCTCTTTTCTGTTTACTCCAATCTTTATAATATACAGAACGAGCTTCTTTGTTTTATTTTTGCCACTTCCTAAACATCCATTTTTTCGATTTTTCTTTACAAAGCATCTTATTAGATAGTTATTTTTAACCTTTTAGTTAATGTGGCGTAAAGAAAAATATTTTATTGTCCCAGTGTTCATCTTGTAGTAAAACTAGTTGGCATAGCAACCCACAGCGCATAAATTAAGTCGAAAGTCACATTGCACCCAAAATGTCATATCTAATCCATATTACCTTCTGTCTCACTTACCTCCCAACACACTTACCTTCTGATCACATTATTCATTGATCAAAAAGCAAGAAACAATTAGGAAAATTAATAATTCGTAAACGAATAAATATAAAAATATGCGGTTTTCAGCAAATAGGTGGGAGTTAAGTGACATTTTTCTTCAAGAGATGAAAAATAAATGCTTGAAAAGAATGCAAATAATTGAGTAAAAAATAGATCATTGCCATCATTATCCGTCGTATCACAGGAAAATGTGCTTAAGAGAAAAAAGAAAAGATCAAGGGAAAAGAACGTAATCGTTCGGAGGTACGAATAAAGGGGGGGGGGGGGTGAACAATGTGACAGTGAAAAAGGTTTAAAAAAATCGCAGTTCAAATTTAATATAAAGGAGAAAGAACAACAAAAGTCGACTCTCGTAACAGAAACAACAATGAATAACTATCATCTAATTATCCAGGGATATCATTAGTTTCGGTCTGACCTTTTGATTTAAATAGCAAAAATTTCCTTAGGTAGAAAGAAAACTAATCGATACCTTACAAATGTACACATTTCAATATTTATATAACCAAGTACAGTTTTTCTTAAAACAATATTTTCAGGGAGATAAAAATACAAAGCAATACTTTATTAACAATATACACATACAGACAATTATAAAACTATTCTTGAGAAATATCATTCTAAATTTTCACCATAAAGTTTTAATAGTTATTTTTGGTTATTATAAAACAATGAATCAATTCAGACATACCTGGAAAACCAAAGAGAATCGCAATGTTCTCTTTTACTTTCAATCGAACAGTTCTTGTTGCGTAGATGTTAAACAAAAGATGGAATTTGCACGTGAATTTCAGAGCATTGAGTTAAATGATAAAAGTGTCGTTGACAAATTAAGTAAAAATTGGTGTTAAAAATGATGCGGTTTGAACTCGAAATTTGTGAATTTAAAAAAAAGTCAGATTTGGCAACACTGTTTGCAATCTGTATAGTGTTTACTATTAGAGAGAGGGTTTTTTTTGTATAATTAGTTTTATTGGTTCGGTCAACAGATGTTATACCCTATATGGCCGATGATGACAGGTCACTTGCGATCTAAGACGTTTTGTTAAATATCTAGAAAAGTACATGAGAATTATCCTGAAATTCCAGGTGTGTAAACAGATTAGTACAGGTCATATATTTCTGCAAAGATTTGTTCCCGAAAACCCATAGGGGACAGTCAACAAATTGAAAAAGAACAAATATCTTTTCGATAACCCTGTAAAAACTAATGTAGCAAAAGCGTTCAAACTGTAGAACATGATTAAGATGGTCATTGTAATAAATTGTTTTCATTTTTATGAGGATAGCATGTATACTAGTAGAGATATTAAGGTTTTTATAAAAACAGTCCTAAATTTTGCCAAGAGTTTTTCTTATAATTTGCAGAGTTCTTAATATAAAAAAAAGTTCTTTTCGGAAAATATGATGTTGTACACAAAATAATGTTATAATGATAAAAATAATGTTGTACACAATACCCTGCAATCAGAATAAAAAAAAAAATTGGATGAAAAATGGGGAGTGTGATGTGGAATCGCATATATTTCTCTTAAATTATTCCTTTCTCTAAATTTCAGTTAAAACTAATCTTTAATTTCTTATTCATTTTATCCTAACCTTTATTTCAGTTCCCATTGTAACTTTCCTCCAAAAGAAAAGAAAGAAAAGAAATTTAACAGATGCCTTTACCACTAAATCGGCTCTCGCATTCATAAAATTCATTTAGATGATTATTCACGCTGACTAGATAAAAAAAAAGAATAAAGATCGACTTTGCTTTCGGCCAGTAGAAATAACTCTTTGATCTCTGCTTAATTTTTGAGTATGACTTCCTTGTTAAATCATAAACATTTCCAGTAAATGCGGTCTGTATTGTCTTTAACGCTATGTTCTCAAAACTTTTCTCTTAACGTACGAATTGGCGTTCGAATTCTTTTTGGCTTATTTTTAGGACTGCTATGCTGGTGGCCCTGCCACACAATTCAAAATTCTCCTCATTGTCCAAAGGTAACAGATAATTTTTCTCATATGACATCATTCATTTTTCATGTGCTCTTTTCGCCAATTGTTTGATGCCAATGTGTATATTACAGAATAATTGGCTATTGCTCCCTTGCGCTTCATGAAATCAGTCATGTAAAAAAATCGTCTTTAGAAATTCTATCAGGCACCATCCCTATCCATTTCTGTATGAAAATGCTTTAATTTTATATAGTTACTCCAAATAAACAGATTTCCTAAAAAACAATTTAAAAGCATTATTTCTACACTGATCACAGCCTACAGCTATTTATAGACTCCAGCGAATGCAAAGAAACTGAACCTGGTAATAATTTACGATCTCCAAATATTTTAAAGTGCGGATCTCTACTACAAAATATTGGTGCCTGTACAGGGCATTCGCAAAAATTTATCTTAAACTTTATGGGATGGTGCCTGCCTGTTTATTAGCCTGCTTGCCTGCCTGTTTTTATGAGCCTACCTGATGTTTATTAGTTTGCCTATTACGGATTTAAATTTCTAAACGTCTTTCCTACCAGTATTTTTGGAATGCCTATTGCCTCGATAGATGACTCCCTATTATTTATGCTGATCGTGGATTGTTAAATAACTTCCCAATTGCCTGGCTGCTGTTTAAAGTGCCTGTGTTTCCTGTGAATTTATGGATCTCCTTTTCACGATGGATCTTATTATTTTAATAACAATAGAGTTAGATCCCAGTGGCGAGTGTCATTTATGACTATATCTTCGGATCAACACTTTTTCACGATGTTCGCCGCAATCTCTCCCGTTTGTTTCAGCCTCACCTTCCGATGTAGGCTTAGGAAGCTGCGGTAGCCTATTTGTAGCCACTATAGTTCACCTCCCGGGTGTCTCCGTTCACCGACTTCGGTTGAATCATTGCTTTTTATTTCGACTTACTTGGATACTTCGTAAATTTATGCAGAAATATATTGATTCAATTCTCTACTTATGCATCTAAAGTGCTACAGATTTCCAAGTTTGACGTTTAAATTAATCGACATATACTGACGTCCTATTGTTTTCACACTGATTTTATTTTTTTTACTTCCACTTGTGGGTGCTGATATTGCCTTTCTGCAAAAAAAAGTGCATTAACCTATTTTGTGTTTTGAATTCAAATTCGATATTCAACGTTCATTTGCCTTATAATATTATTAACTATTGAATGAAAGCAGTTAAAAGTGTCATAAAAAAGGTACAATATAATAATGAATATCAAATATTGATACAGTTACATCGATTATAAAAATGGAAGAGCATAAAAGAAAATATGCATATATATAAACAATTATAGCTTATCATGTGAGTATGAGAAAAATATTATATGCATTTTATATTTTTATAATTATTAATGCTCAATTTCTATTTTGACTACATGACATTTTTTATAAAATGTATTATTTAAAATAATATATTGAGCAATTTTTAACAATTTTTGTTTATGCATTTTTATTTTCTCATGCTCATATTTTGTTTGCATGAATAATAACAGTTGTAGATACTTTTAGATTTCTTTGAAATTTATCACAGTTTTACAAATGCTATTTAAGAACTAAGATGCCAAACGATAGATAGCATGATAAAATTACATTTTTTCAGATATCCAAAAGAGTTATTTACTGTTAACTTTTTCTGGAATGAGTTTCACAAAGATCAAGACAATCTATTTAAAAAAAGAAAGATTTAATTCAGAATAAGTATTGAATGAATCGCATTCTTTTGGATTTTTGTGTTAAAAAGAAAGTGTTTCTTATTATTTTAATACTTACTTAATCATTATATATATATATATATTTTTTAGTGCCGTTCCTTTTGAAGTATTATAAATTGACAGTTATATATATATACATTTATTTATCTTATATTTTATATTATGACTTTCATTTAAAAATTTTAGGTAATTTAATGGTCCATCTAAAATATTTTTGTTTCCAGGTAAATAATAAAACAGGGTGCTGCCAGTTTCAAACTATTTTTTTTTTTTTTTTTTTGGACAGGAAGTCTTATTTAAAAAAAAACAATATATAGAGAGATAAAGATGAATACTGGTAATGAATAAAGATTTCATTTATTATTGACATTATTTTCATTTTGAGGGATATAAAATTTTACCAGTTGAATCGAATCTCTATTTATATAAATGGTTCTCAGTTTAAAGGTAAGTTATGTTTTAATGTGTTTGTACAGTACTATTAAGGAAGTATTTTTAAATCTGCTTAAAAGTAGCCATGATTTTACTTGAATAATTAAATCTATCTAGATAATCAATATGTTTAAAGTAGAGTGCACATTGATTATATCTATTCAAGTGAAACTATTTTTCACAGTGCATTATACTATAGCGAGAATATGAAATAATTTTTCTTGTCCTTTTATTATAGACACAAAAAGAAAGAAGATTTGTTTAAAAAAGATATAATATTTAAAAGTTTTGCATGCATGTTTATTTTCCGCCAATAACTATAGCCTTATAAGAACTTTCATTTTAGGTTATTTAGGTAAACGAAAATCTTTTGATAATTTTCTTGATGCATTATAGTATTTCTTATGCATTTGATACAGAAGATAAACAATATGATTTGAGAAAAAAAATTGGGTCAATTGAATTGACTATTTTTCCCCTTTTAATTTAATTTTAAAACCCTTTTTATGCATATAATTGCAATGTTTGTTGTTCCTATATGCAGTCACTAAAAGTTATTCCGTTACAGAGAGTGCAGTTTTCCGATATTTAAATAACTATTTAGAAGTTTTTTTTTACATGCATTATAATGGTTTTTAACTGTGGAGTATAATACTTATTAGTTTATGGCTATATCTTTAACATTTAAAATTTTTAATATTCACTTCAAAAAAAAAAATCTCACATTTGACTACTATTTATTATATTGCATTTAGATAGGTTCATATTTTTGGAATTATCAGTTAGGGTACTTGTGTATTTGTTTTTGTATTTTATAATTCAGGATATATGATGGGTAAGAGAAAGTCACACAAATTGACACAAGAGCCCTCTGCTGTATTTAATTTTCAGTTAAAACCTAATGCACCACAGGTAATGTTTTCAAAAACTAACATTCATTCTGAAACAACTGGTTTGGATTCTAATCCTTTTAAGATTTCATGTTTAAGTAGTTTAAGTGAAACTATTAACAGATATTATAAAACTATTGTTACAGATGTTCAGGCATTAATTGACCCTATTTTAAATGAGGCTAATCCTGAACTCATTCAGAAGTTTAATTCTTATCAAAAAGAAATTGAATTTAAATTTAATATTTTAAATGATTTGATGGGTAGTGTTCAATCAGAGTGGAATGTTTTACAAAAATGTAATGACGACTTACAAAGAGTAAATAAGCTTTTATTTGAAAAGGTAAGGACACTTACCTCGTCCAAACAGTCTACGCATAATGGCATAGCTGCTCAATGCGACATTGATGGACCTAACTTGGATGAACCACTTAATATAATTAAAGTTAAAGATAACAAATTTAATTATAATGTTAAAGACTCGTCATCAAAAATTTTAGATAATGCTAAAACTCAAACAGACACAGATTCTGGTACAACTATTTCTGACTTCTCAAAAAATAAAAATGTTAATTTTATTTCAGTACCTGATTACATTTTAAAGTTTTGTGAGAACAAAACTCCAGATAGGGATTTTTCTAACTGCACAAAAATAATTTTATTGGGTATTGATGATAATATAGGTGTGCCAGATATTATGATGTCTATAAATGAAATGATTGGCAACACCATTCCTTCCATTCACTTTGGAAGAAAACATAAATTAAGACAAGGTTTAAAATACAATTGGACTATTAGTGTTACATCATGGATTGCTAATTCCTTAATTCAACATGGTAAATTAAATATTAATTCTATTGATTACACTGTCAGGCCATTTATTAATATAAAACGTTGCTTCCATTGCCAACGGCTAGGCCATCTGACAAAAGTTTGTGTATATGATTTGGCATGTGCTAATTGTGGCGAATCTCACACTTCAGTTAATTGTAAAAATATTTCAAGATGCATTAACTGCATCGCACACAACCGTACTTACAAGAAGTCTTTAGACATAAATCACCCTGCTTTTTCTTCCTTTTGTGATACATTTAGATTTTATTTTAAGCAAAAACAAGTTTTTTTTCAACGTACAACATAACTTATACATACATCCTCCCTTCAGGCATGCTAGTGCAAGGTTAATTCTTATTCATTCATTTACACATTTTGTTACTTAACTTTATGCGATACATGGCTTTATTTGCTCCCTTCGACCGTGAATGTTTACATTGTTCGCATGCGTTTATTCATAAAATAAACGTAAACGATTAATAAGGTTTTTTTTTCCTCATACATTTTTCTTACACAAATATATTTGTTTTCTTAGGATATACAAATTTTGAAACATTGCTATTTAAAGATTGATTAATGTCAATTATTTCATGGTCTGTGTTCTTCGTGCAATACACTTGTCTCGGATTTTCTTTCATTCAACTGTTTCAGGTCGACAGGAATAGATGAATGATTCCAAATTTCACATTTTTGATTTACTGTTAGTTTTCTTCTGGTGGTTAAGCCCTAATTGCCAGTAAGACTTCAGCGGTGGATCTCAAATGTTTTTCCTTTATTTTCTGTCTACTTTTCTTGGTTTGCTTTCTGATGTACATATTTTTTAAAAAAATCACATATAGGTATACTTAGTTACTTTTTTATTATTTTAGATTACATTTTCATCATACTTACTTTGCATTGCTGTCACCATGATTTCAAAAAAATATTACGTCTTTTTGGTCATAACTTGGTGTAGATATTCTGTTTCTTTGTAGGTCTTTCTGATCATCAATTGCACTTTCCTTTTTACACGCAGTGTTTATGCGAATGTTCATTGGTTTACCAATATTACAACGTTGAGTTTTCTTACAAAGGTTTTTCTCTTTTGGTGCACTTCTGGATTTTCGCAAATGACCCTCACTCACAAAAACGTCGCTTGGCATGCAGCAAGTACAAAATATTTTTTTACAAAAGGTTTCTACAATGGTTTCTACATCGTTTTACAGTGGTTTTTCTTACAAAGGTATATTTTTGTAGCATGCTATTCAGATGAAGTTACTTACAAACATATTAATTACATGTGCAGTTGTTTGGTTAGTGGTCCTCAGTGCAGTTTTTGGAATATTTTATGTCAATTGTTTAGAATACATTGGTCGTGTCTTTTAAATTTTCATTAGTTATGAATGATTCAATACAGCTCAAGTTGCTTCCTTCCCACTTGCACTAGTGTTACCAATTATTCCATGTTTTCCTGTTTACACATGCAAATTTCATTACATTTTGGCATAATTCAGATAGATATATACACTTTTCTGCATAACATATGTTGATGTTTATGTATGATTTACATTTGCTTCTTCAAATTTCTTTACTTTCAATTGGGTACGCATGATATACAGTAGTACTTCACGCCGCATACGCGACCATTAATAGTTTGTTTTTCAGTCAATGTATACTTATACACATACTATCTGTATTGTCATTATACCTAAGGAGCTTACTGCTTCTTCATTTAAAATTCTATCAAAGTGCAATTTTTTGATTACATCTGCCAAAATTCACACTTTTTTTTCACCTTTAACGCAATATTCGTTCTCTTATAATTTGTACAAGGTATTTACACGTTTGCTCATGGCACTTTCAAAAAGCTTACACTCCAGTCAATTTTATACACATCGGTAAACGGTACACGCCAGTCAAGACGATAAAAAAAAAATTGCATACCTATTAACGTTTTCACACTACTTTTCAGTGAAGGTATATTGCCAATTTTTATAAGCAAACACACTTATACTCCTGCTTAATGGTCATTGCAAGTCTTTTATTGATGTTTATACCAACCGTGCCTTCTATTGAGATTATTTATCGGTTTACATATTACTCTTTCTTTTTTCACACGTGTCTAGCATCTTTTACACTTTCTACGTATATGTTCAGCGTCTTCCATTTATCAGTAACTGTTTTCAGTAAAGGTATTTTATGGGTGATACCGAATAATATTTTATGTGGATTTTTTTTCTTAGTTTACATAACAATACTGTTTTGATAGTCAATATAATTCAATGTCTTCTCTAAATTGTAAATTTCATTTTCAAAATTTTAATGTTTCAGGTCTTAAAAAAAAATACATTTTAATAAATATACACACAACAACACAGTTGTCACGTGAATTAAATGGCTTATGGCAGTGTTTCAGCTAATTTTTTTCATATCCTGATTATAGCATTTCTTGAACTGTCACCTTATGTACACGTTTGTTTAAAATCAATGTTGTGAGACAAAAAAAAACCCAGGAAGATATAAATTAAAAAATATATATGCTTTTACTCATCATTATGGACATTATTTCAGAATCCTTCGTTATTTGTATTATGTTTTTGTTTATCTGCGTTTAATAGTATGTGTTTAGTTGCATTATATTACTCGAGTATTTTATTATAATTATAGTATTGGTCAATACACATATTTAATGTTTATTATGAGAAACATTTTTGAATTTATTGCCAGTTGGCAACTGACCTGTGGACTTAGGCCTAATGTTTGTTTTATTTGTATGTGCACATTTTTGATACAGGTCATCGTCTGAATATGGCGAATTGAAAAGTGATCACAATTTTTATTGATGTTGCTGCAGCTGTTTCTAAATAGAAACAATATATAATGTCATCTGTATTTGACAAAATTTATGGTACCAATATATTTATATCATGATATACTTTTATTTTAGGATGGTTGCCTACTTAGAGAGAAGTTCAATTGCTGTTGCTTTAATTTGAACATATCTGATTTCGTTTGCATGACTGCCCTATACATAATGTACTCCTAAGAGCATATGAAAATTGATTTCACGCCCTTTATGTACATTCTTTTCGTTGGTTGAAGGGGAGATATATGTGATGTGGAATCACATATATTTCTCTTAAATTATTCCTTTCTCTAAATTTCAGTTAAAACTAATCTTTAATTTCTTATTCATTTTATCCTAACCTTTATTTCAGTTCCCATTGTAACTTTCCTCCAAAAGAAAAGAAAGAAAAGAAATTTAACAGATGCCTTTACCACTAAATCGGCTCTCGCATTCATAAAATTCATTTAGATGATTATTCACGCTGACTAGATAAAAAAAAAGAATAAAGATCGACTTTGCTTTCGGCCAGTAGAAATAACTCTTTGATCTCTGCTTAATTTTTGAGTATGACTTCCTTGTTAAATCATAAACATTTCCAGTAAATGCGGTCTGTATTGTCTTTAACGCTATGTTCTCAAAACTTTTCTCTTAACGTACGAATTGGCGTTCGAATTCTTTTTGGCTTATTTTTAGGACTGCTATGCTGGTGGCCCTGCCACACAATTCAAAATTCTCCTCATTGTCCAAAGGTAACAGATAATTTTTCTCATATGACATCATTCATTTTTCATGTGCTCTTTTCGCCAATTGTTTGATGCCAATGTGTATATTACAGAATAATTGGCTATTGCTCCCTTGCGCTTCATGAAATCAGTCATGTAAAAAAATCGTCTTTAGAAATTCTATCAGGCACCATCCCTATCCATTTCTGTATGAAAATGCTTTAATTTTATATAGTTACTCCAAATAAACAGATTTCCTAAAAAACAATTTAAAAGCATTATTTCTACACTGATCACAGCCTACAGCTATTTATAGACTCCAGCGAATGCAAAGAAACTGAACCTGGTAATAATTTACGATCTCCAAATATTTTAAAGTGCGGATCTCTACTACAGGGAGGTTTACTAAATAATGTTTCACTGCGCATGCGCGAATGCAATCAAAATATAATGTGCATCTGCATAATGTATTAGCTAAGTGTATAGAGCAACTTTCGTGAAAGTCTCAAAAACATACCTTGAAAATTCTGAAAATTATCGTCGATAGAATAAGCTCGAAATCCTTTTTTGCCAAAAGGAAGCCAAAAGTTTGAGGTGTTCTATCCAAATAGTAGCACATGCAATATTGTGTACGCTATATTGGCACTAATCAACGGATATTTGGATACAGCTCTTCATCTTTTTGTTTCCTTTTGGGATCGACGGATTTCAAGCTTATTCTATCGACGATAAGTTTCAGAATTTTCAAGCTATGTTTTAGAGACTTTCACAGAAGTTTCTCTATACACTTAGTTAATACATTATGCACATTATATTTTGATTGCATTAGCGCATGCGCAGTGAAGCACTATTAAGTAAACCTGCTCATTTTTCATCCAATTTTTATTATTTTTTAATTCTGACTGCAGCGTATTGTGTACAATGTTGTTTGCTATATTTTCTGAAAGCAACAGTTTTTTTATATTAAGAACTCTGCAGATTAATTATAAGCAAAAAACTCACCAAAATTTGTGAATTTTTTATAAAAATCTTAATTTCTCTACTAGTATACATGCTATCCTCATAAAATTGAAAATAGTTTATTACAAGGAACCTCTTAATCATGTTCTAGAGTTTGACCACTTTTGCTGCATTAGTTTTTACTGAGTTATCCAAAGCATATTTGTTTTTATTTCATTTTGTTGACGGTTCCCTGTGGGGTATCGGGGAAAAAATCTTCGCGAAAATATGTGACCTATACTATTATGTTTACACACTTGGAGTTTCAAGATTCAATTCCTCATGTATTTTTCTAGATATTCAACAAAACATCTAAAATCGCTACTGACGAATCATCATTGGCCATATAATGTACGGAATGTCATAAAACAAAAAGGCATATATTTGCATATATTTCACAAGTATTCAATAATGTATACATGGAGATTCTTTTTCTTATTTTTTTTCTTTTTGATATTATATTAATTTAATGTACAGTGATTGAAAAAGTTTTTATTTTTTATTTTAAGCATTTTTAAGTATATTAAGAAATCAATTTCTTTGCCAAAAATAAGTTTTACTAGGACAAAAATAATCTATGCCGTACATGACTAAAAATATTCAAACCTTTTACAATATACAACCCAGAAGTACATTTAAAAATGAATTTGCAGTATATATATACATATATATATATGTATATATATATATATATATATATATAGTTTATATAAAATATAGTTTTGACTTTTCAAGATTTAATTATTTTAGATAAAAATAATTTTGCACCAAACACAGATTATATTTATGATATTATTAACTTTGTTTTAATTAAAATTAGTAATATTAGCTGTTCTAACAAACGTTAGATATTAAGAAATGAAGTGCGGAAAAAAACATGTAAATATATTTCTTAATAAGACACCAAATAATTAATAAAGTATTTCTCTAAGTGCCATCAATCAACCTGAGTAATAAAGCGAAAGGCGTTAATGATATTTTTTTGCATCCAGAAGAATTAACTTCTTACGAAGCAAATTTATGTTTAGTCAACCGTTTGAAAAGGAATATATTAGGAGAAAAAATAAAATAACCATTGGCTTAAATATAAAAATTGCAGCCTCATTTTGAGATCAATAATGGAAATTTCTTTGTTTCGTGAATGTGTTTGGAAAAAAAGTGAACGATTAATCTTATCTATATTTAATTAAGTATAGTAGCAATTAACGCCTTGAACATTTTACATATTTTTTTTATTTACATAAAATTTGTATCTGTCTTGACATTTGATTAATATTTACTGGATTCATTTTTTGTATTTTTACAATTGAATTCGCGAAACAAATAAGTAAATAGCCAAACGCTTTTGTTAAGTAATTAATGAATTGTTCATGTAATCAACTGTTTTTTTTTTTTTTTTTTCGTTGAAGAATTGTTCCCAGAAAATATGAATATAAATTTTATTTTTAATTATAACAAGTGCAGTAACTGCCATTTTACAATATATATGAAGCAAATTACTGCTAAAAGTCATTATGTTTGATATTTTTTTTATTTTACCTTAATATTTCGATCAGATCTGTGGTTAATGTAGTTTTTCCTGGATATATATATATATTTTAACATTTGCAAATAATTCATAAAATATACGCTTTAAAATGATCTATTATATAATTATACTAGCAAACCCCGCGGTTTGCACGCGTAATAGTTGAAATATGCCAAGTGATATTTGCATGACTATTTTTTATTCGAAGAATACTTTTTGGAATAATTCAAAAATTACAAATTAAGCCACAGTTTGACTAAAATTCATTATAAAAGTTCAATAGACAGAAATGAGATTTTAATTAATAAGAACTAAAACTAATTCTAAATAAACGATAATTTAGAAAGTATTTTGAAGGTTTTATGCTCATTTTATGCGCTAATTTCGGTATTCACTTGAAGGTTTGAATTTTTTAGAAACCGTTCTTAGCACGCATTTACATTTTAAAATGGCACAGGCATAAAGTGTAGCCTATGTTGGAGCAGGGACTGTCACCATAAATTTACCGCCATTAATTTTGAAATCGGTCTGGTATTTCCTGAGATTCCATAGAAGTCTTAATTTTGAAAGTTTTTAGAATGCTTTTCTTTCATTTCACCCTTTTAAATTTCGAAATTTTTAGTAATTGTTCTTACAGATCATTTATATCTAATAAGAAGTTTCGAGTTTTTATTTGTAAGAATTGCATATAAATTGTAATTTACAACGTTTTAAGGTTTTTCGTGCATTTTCACCACTTTTAAATTTTGAACTTTTTTTCGTCTGCTCTTAGTGAGAATTTTCATGATATAACTAATGCCTATGGTACCGACATAAAATGCAATTCATGTTGGAGCTGAAACTGCCTACATCAATTTGCAAACATTATTTTTGAAATAGGTTTGTTTTCTTTCTGAGATTTCACAGAAAATGTAAATTAGAAGATTTTTAGAACGCTTTTCTCTCATTTTAAATGTGGAATTATTTAGAAACTCTCTTTAGATAGTATTTATATCTTACACATATCTACCACGCCAGATAAGTTTCAATCTCTAGCCTAGATATTAAAATTTAGAGAGCTTTTAGAACGTTTTTCGCGTATTTTCAACACTTTTAAAATTTGAATTTTTTTAACCGCTTAACCCACTTAACCAAAAACTTCTGTAAGAGCATTTAAATCTTATAAGAAAGCAACATTTCGAGCTGCCGGCTTTCATGCCATACATTTCAAGCCTTCAGTATCACCAAAATCGCAATTTAGAACATTTTTTGCACCTGCAGTCCCCAGGTGTTAATGACAACAACATAAAATACATACCATGTGCTGGTAATGATATGAGTTCGAGAAGTTTCAAGACACTAATATCGTTGCAGCAATTTTAAAATATATTTTAGTGTATAAAAATAGAACTATATTTATATTGGATTTATTTAGAATTATTATTATTATTGTTTATATGTTGTTTTTTATCTGTATAATAAAATGTATGATTTCATATATATTTTTATGTAAGGAAGACATGGTGTTTACGAAGAAGGTTACATACAGGTGGAGATTTATCTCTAAAAGGGGATCTTTTAACCGGTGCCACCCTCATAGCATGCATGGTCACAGTGACGTCGTTGTGACGTCACTGTGAGTCACTGTGGTCACATCACATCTGTGACCGAAATGCCACCACTCAGTGATGTCACATTGTGAATGAGATGTGAACTTCTTAGAAAACTTTAAAAAATTACAAAAAATCTTCAAAACATGTTGTTACTGTAAAATTTTATTTTTCTGGCAATAAAAAAGAATTGTTATGTCACTGCATGTAACGTAGGTGACGACACACTCACAAAAAAAAATTGTAATAAATTGTAAAAAATTGTAACCCATATTGTAAGTCACAGTGTGAGAAAAATATGAACTTCAAAAATCTTTAAAAATGAAGAGAAATGTTTTAAAAAGGCCCGCGTTACAGCGGCATAAGGAATGAAAATATATTAGTGGGTAGCAAGTAGTAAATTCAGACACGAAAAGATGGTGGGGAGGGGGGGGGGCATAGAAAGGAAAATGCACGGTACAAGTATCAACAAACTAAATTTCCATGCTATATTTTATCAATTTGATATCTAAGAGTGTGAAAGTATACTTTTTTCCTGATTTCAATTTTATCTAGTATTGCAATTTAATATAATAATCCTTCTCTTATTCTTATTATTATAAAAGTGTTTCTCGGAAAAATGGTACGTGCTGGAGCAATTTGGATAACATATTTAGAATTAGGAATATTAAATATATACACTTTACATATTTAGTTTGCAGGAAGGAAAATTTTTAATTTATTTTTACCGACCACTGGTATTCGAAACACTTTTGTGGCTTCAAACTAAAAAATTTCTATTATAGTTAAGTCTGCAGCTTTTAATGAGCACGTAGAAAGAGTCTTCAGAGTTTAGTCATACATACATTTCTTGTTTTATAATTTGCATTCAAGTCATATTTTTTCCTGTTAGTGTACCTATTTTAAGTAACTATTTTTTAAAAAAATTCTACTTCTTTCAGACTTTTAAAATAAAATTAGCACTTTCCGAATAAATAAAAATAATACAAAATATATGCAAAACCCATGATATAATTTATTATTCGTATTTGAAATTTGTGTTTTAGAGATATGACTCTAAAAAAAAGTTAATTTACGAATTGTTTTATTTTACAGGAAATTAACATGAAAAGAATGACGATTGACAAAGAAATTTTTTTTTATCGTCGATATTTATTTATATCTTTTTATTTTTTAGGAAGATATTTTGTATTTGTGTGAAACAATCTTTACTTAGAAAAAGGGAGGGGGGGGGGGGTTAAAACTGATAAAAAGAAAAAGTAAAATACATTGGAAAATTCTTCAAATACAAAAATTTATATACAGACAGTCTCATAAAAGGATTGCACATATAAGTTCCATATCTGTTTATATAAAAGGAAATAAACTCACACCTGACCCAAATCGTCTGCCACGATACCGCAGGGTAAACAGAGAACTTTTTGTTCTAACAGATGCGGTAAGTTACTAGTCTAAAATGTAAGCTTTTGCGTGTGCTTTTTTTAATGCAAGAAAAAGACGTCGCCATTTTCGGATACACACGGATATTAATAATCAATTTATGGAGCTCAAAAAGTAAGTCTTATTTAATTTAAATTGTTTGTTCCTGTTTTGTATATTTGGTGAGATGAGTTAAATAGTTTTATATTATACCTATAGAAAGAGACTGTTCTGGGATTGTTTTTCAGATTAGAAATTAACATTATACTGAATGGGAAATGCCATTTTACATACTATAGTAGTGAAATTTTTGAAAGACTTTTTTTCATTGCTAATAATATTTTAAATTATTATTTAAAATCCTAAATCTTCACATCAATGTTTTCAGATTTAACATTTGCCAAAATTATAAAATAATAGGAATTCCTTGTAACATACGGAGAGATTTTTGAGAAATTGTTAAATCTAATAATACATTTAATTCATCTATTGTACTTTGTTGTTGTTTAATAGTACAATTATAAATACTAATTATATAGTGTTTTTCAAATTGGTATATTTATTTTTTTTTAAATTGTATGTAAGCACGTTTTTGCTGTTCGTGATTTTAATCAAACATTTAATTGTAGACATTCAGAATCAGTTATTAAATTTTCTTCGATTGTAAACTCATTTTCTACGTTTTGATACACATTCGATACTTCGCATTAAAAAATAAAATATGACAATTAAGCATTGAAATAAAGTGTTTTTCATGCCTGATAACAAGTTTATAGATTAAACTGCTTTACTATACTTTTTAAAATTTGATATTTATAATATTTATAAAAAAAATATTTATAATTTATGATGATATTTATAAAAGTTGATATTGTACTGTTCATTAGCGATAATTGCTGGAAATGCATTTTTAATTATAATATGCGCTTTTATGATTCACTATATTTATGCATAGTATATGGTGTATATAAAAGCTATAATTCATATACAAGGCTACACAAAAGTATACGTAAGAGTTAAGGGGTATGGGCGCAAATTGCTTAAAGGTGTTTTTTAGATGAGTTATGGATTTTTATGTTGAACTGCATTTAATTTACTAAGAATTGTTTGTAGAATATGGATAAAATGATACACAGGGTCACGCAAGGAAATGGATATATGGCCGTCTATAAATTATAATTTCTGGAAATGTGATTTCAGCAGATTTAAGAGTGTTTTAATTTGAATTAAATTTTAACTAAATAGTGGCGTGTAATAAAGATTCTAGGTAAACTACAGGGTTGTACAAAAGTATTCAAGTATGTTTTTATATATTAGTATAAATTTTTGAATGAGAATTTCAACCTGTTATGCATTTTCTTGCTAAACTAAATTTTCACATTATATACTAGTATATATCAACCTACAGATTAAATACAGGGCTATTCAAAAGAATTGGAAAACATATTTGGCTATGAATGGTAACTGCTGAAATCAGTTTTTCAAATGTTTTATGCATTTTCTAAAATATTTGCTTAGTTATCTTATTTACGTTATTTCCTTAAATTACGATGTCTAGTTAAAGCATTCAGGAAGCGTTGGAAAGTGCTTTATAATCTATGCTTAATGCATGATTTTTCTTACTTGTTTTTTCTATTTCCCAGATCAGTCATTTCCTATAAATCATACCAAATCTATTTAGCTCATATTAACAAAATACAATATACACGGGAATAAAAAATTTAAATAAATATGGCTTATCTTATTCTTCTTTAAATAGGAAATGTATTAATATCCGTTAGACTCCATGTTCGTATTTAATAAAATAATAACAAATCACAACACACAAAACATTCTTAATATAAAGCTTCAACTCAAGATCAAGCTTAGAACTTGATAAAAAAGGATGCCAGTTGATAAGCATTGTTTTTTTCAGTGTAAAAATTAAAAGTATTTTAGAAGAATATGACTCCAAAATAGCGATACATTGCTAAAAAGTACGGTAAAAAGATAATATTGTATATTTCAAACAAAACTTTATTTTAAAATTCATCACAGTGTTTATAACAAGAATAATCACTGTATTAATGCTTGGAAATTTTTCCAGAGAGAAACATTCGCCTTGCAAACAATATTTCAAATGGAAATCAAATTTCAAATTGATTGCTTAAAAGGCGCAAAAGCCAACATAGTGAAAAAAATTCCATAACGGTACTTGAATCCGGGCCATCAGTATAGCGCACTGACATTCTACTGACTAAACCACATGGAACGAAACCCAGCCTGTAAAATTTCTTACTAGTACATGTTGGCAAGGCTACAAACGCAGCACAAGATGGAATATTTATCATGAGCCACCGACATGGGGCAAACACGAAACTTAATTAAATCCAGCAGCGATTCAAACTATATGAATACTTGGAAATTTTTCCAGAGAGAAACATTCGCCTTGCATACAATATTTCAAATGAAAATCAAATTTCAAATTATGGCGGCTCACGATAATCATTCCATCTTGTGCTGCGTTTGTAGCCTTGCCAACATGTACTAGTAAGAAATTTTCCAGGCTGGGTCTCGTTCCATGTTGTTTAGTCTGTAGAATGTCAGTGCGCTACACTGATGGCCCGGATTCGAGTCCCGGCTTGGAATCTTTTTCTCTATGTTGGCCATTGCCCTTTTAAGCAATTAATTTGAAATTTGATTTTCATTTGAAATCATCACATTGTTTATCACAAGTTCGTCACAAATGACACATATTTCACAAATTAGTCACAGTGTGACGTCAAAGCATTGTCGCTGTCGTCACAGGTTAGTCACAAAGTTAATGCCAAAATAGTCACAAATGACACACTTTTCACAAATTTGTCACAATGTGACGTCACAAACGACCTCTAAAACGGCCATAACGACCTCGCATTCTAGTCACTATGACGTCACGTGACGTCACATCGACGGTCACAAAATCACAGTGTGACTTCACAACGACGTCGCCGTGACGTCACCATGCCTTACGGGCAGAGAGTCTGATTTTTAACAATACGGTTGACATTATAGTCAAAATTTTATTTACGACAGGCTCATGGATATTTAAACAATATCTTATAATTTGGGGTTTGAATGAATCTGAGATGGTGTTAGCATCATCTACTTCTATCTGACTTAACCTATAAAACTTTGTTTTAGTTTTTTTTGTCATCCATTCTGGAGTATCTAATCGTAATGCAAAGTACCTTTGTTATATCAATCACTGTGCTTCGTCAATAATAAAAAAATAGCTGCTTTCACATCTTTAATTAAATCTTTTAAAAAGCATGGCAAAAGAACGCTTCGGATAAGTCCTGAAGATTTAGTAATGTGAAAGTTTCTGCCATTTAAGACCGCGGAATTTTCATTCAAGTTTCTTATACGGAGAACTAGGGGGGTTGTTGCATTCATTAAGCAATGTTCAATTATAAAAGTAGCAATGTGATTGTCGTATGCAATTTCATGTATTGCAAAAAACTCTACTATCATACCATGAAGCGCCAAATTATCGATCATTAAACAAAACAAAAAAAAAATAATAAAATTGCGTTTATTTCCGTTCTATAAATCTATACTAATAAAAAGAAATGTGTATATGTGTTTATGTGTTTATGTGTATGTCCTCGATGACTAAGAAAATTTGCCGCGCTTAGTGATTTGGAAATTCAGGTGTGAATAGTCCAATGCAAGTCATGATGCATCTGTGATATGTGTAAACTGTAATGTTGTAAACGATTATCACGACCACGAGAATAATGATTGATACCGTCGATTTCTGTATTTTATTTACGTTTTCCAAATCAAAATCGAGTTTCAGACAGATCAGGTGTTTTCAGACGACTAAAAGTGAACTTTACGTGCAATACAGAAAGAAATTCCCCAAATTTTCCCCCCAAAATGTTGACAGTAGGGAAACATATCCCCAAGAAATACTTGTTCCCCCAAAAGTCCCCTGGAGGTTCAAACTCCCCCAAAATAGGGACAAATTCCCCAATCTGACAACACGTGACTGCAACAGCATTCTTTTAACCCTTTCCGGCGCAGAGTAACGATGTTTGTAAAATCATGAAAGGATAGATTGACACCAGAATTTACGAACGAATTTGTTAAGAAATAAAGATCCACTTAATTTCCCGAAATTTATTTAAAAAATATTTTTATTAAATATTCCTGGTGCCAGTACACTTAGAATTAGGTGTCTTTTTTGTGGACACCGCCCGCAAAAGGGTTACACAGTGTTGCTTCATCAGTTGACTTTTGTGTTCAAAAATTCTAAATGCTCACCAGAAAGTTTGAATAATTATTTGTTGTTTATATAATAACAGGTTTGTGCTAAACGGAGGGTGCAATTTTAAGGGGATTTACTTTTCTTCGTTTGAAAAAAAATCCATATTTATTTTTCTACATTTTTCTATAACCTATAGTCCAGTGATTTACAACTTGGCGCTTAGGCCCCACGGGGTTGGGGGCGCAATTTGACTTTGTTGGGGCCAATTCCAAATTTATTACCCACCCATTCGCTATAAGTTTATTTTGACTTTTTCTTCTTTTTTTCGAAAATTGATTCTGTAGATCAGTGTTTCTTAAACTGTGGTCCGTGGACACATGGGGGTCTGCGAGCTTACAGACGGCGGTCCTCAAGCCCAATGTTTTATTCAGAAACTTTTTCTTCGACAGGAATTTCTGCTTCTGTAGTTGTGGATAATGCAGGACTAGAACTTCTAATCTAGACTATTAATAGGCTTAAAATAAACAACTAAATCTAAATCTTTCAAGGGAGACATTTCAATGCTGTTGAAGGGAACCCTGACCCCCTCTCCTCCGCTCCATTCTCTGCGCAAGTCAAACATTTTTACCAAATATTTTTCCTCGTCAGCGCGCTTTACACATGCATTCCATTTCGCGTTGACATACTAGCAAGTCATCTTATCAAGAAACACGAAAGCAAGATGAAAACGGTAGTGAGTGAATTCCAAATATTGTCATTTTTAAGCGCAACGTGTATTTTAGTCTCGGTTGTTACAGACTTACATTTTTTTTTAATTCAAGATATAAATGAGTGGGTAAAAACCGGTAAAATAAAACGTAAAGAAGAGATAAAGTCAGATATAGATGATGATTTAATACCTCACACTTTAACAGAGAAGAAATTACCGCAAAGGAAAAAACATAAGTACTCTGAAGAATATTTAACATTCTTATTGACAAGCATCCGTGTAAATAATAAAGGACAGCCTGTTTGTGTTATTTGTCACGATATACTATGAAATGAATGCTCGAAACCAGCAAAATTCCGTACATATTTATAAACTAAACATAAAGAGTATTTAAACAAGCCAAATGGCTTTTGTAAAAGCAAGTTAAAACTAGTATGTTCTGGCCATCACAAAACTTTCTTCTATATAAATCACGTCAATTAAATCATTTAAATAATGCAAGAAATTACATCAATTTAGCCCCAATTCATATCAAAGTATATCTGAATTTCAAGTTAGAGCAAAAAATGAAATTTTATCAAAAGCAATAGTTCTTGAGATAGAGCTATAGCGGAAATTCTGAAAAATGTAGCATATCAGCGCCACCTATTGAGCGATTTGCACCAAACCTAAATAGCGCAAATTAATATCAAGGTATACCTGAATCTGCAGTTTGATGAAAATTCGTGCATTAGTTATTGAGATAGAGCTATAGTGTAAGTTCCGAAAAATGTAGCATAGCAACGCGATCTGTTGAGCGATTTGAACCAAAACATAAACAGCAGTAATTTATATCAAGGTATACCTGAATCTGAAGTTTGTTGAAAATCCAAGCATTAGTTCTTGAAAAAGCGTTATTGCGGAAATCGCAAAAAATGCAGCACAGCAGCGCCACCTGTTGAGCGATTTAACCAAATTATATAAAACGTTAATTCCTGTCAAGGACTAAATGAATCTGAGTTTGATGAAAATTAGTGCATTAGTTCTAGAGACTGAGCTATTGTGGAAATCGTGAAAAATGCTGTATAGCAACGCCAACTGTTGAGCAATTTACACCAAAAACTAATCAGCACCAATTTATATCAGGGACTAACTGGATATAAATTTTTATTAAATTCCGTTCATTAGTTCTTGAGATAGACCGCCCACAAACTTTGTGTCACACACAGACAGACAGACTCACAGACTCACAGATAGAAATTTTGTAAAAGCATGTTTTTTAGGTTCTCTCACCCCTAAAACGTGTAAATCAGTCGAAAACCACTAATATATATATATATATATATTTAAATCTTACCTTAAGAAAAATTTTGTTGGGATCCTGAAATGTATCTCATATCGAAAGGGGTCCGCGGGATCCCAATGTTTCAGAAACGCTGTTGTAGACTAAAAAAATATATATAATACAAGCAAAATTTTAAAAATCAGGTTGAATTTAAAAATGTTTCCAGTCAAAAGCTTAATATAGAACGTACACCAGAATAATTACACGAAGAATCTTTAAAAATAATTTGATACAATATGTCCTCTCGTTTATTTTCTGGTACTAAAAATCTCTATAGTTTTTCGCGTTACTATTGTATTTTACGATATATCGCTGTGCTTCCGAATATTTATTAAATAAGCTTTATACTTCTATTCGCTCTGCTTCATGTCACATGAATAATTCTTTACACGTGAAACTACTTAAAAGTGTATATAAATCTGGCTTTCTCAAACATATTTAAATTTTAAAAAAATAAATAAATATCTGAATATCTTTATAAAATTTAAAATTTTTAAATAACATTAGAATAGGAAATATTTAGATAGTGAATATCTATGGCTCTAGTCACTGCCCCCTCAATTGAAAGGGAAAGGGAACAGGGCACGCATCCTACACAGTAAATAAATTTAAATGGGGACATATGCATTTTAATTTTCAAAATCGGATAATACAGTCATTTAATTATATTGAAAAAGGGAAAACAGAGAAAATATGCTGAGATAGAAAAAAATGGCTACTTCAAATTGATAAAGATGAGAATCTTGAAATGATTATTGTGTATTGTGTTAAATAAAATTTATTATCCAAAGCTTTCCAATCAAATCTTAAGAAGTTAAAAGAATGAATTGTAAAATGTGTGAATATTAAAAATTATAAACGCTAAATGTAGGTCTCTCTTAATATTTTATAAAGATAAAAATTCAGACCATATAACAATTATCTTTAACATTGAGGTAATTTGGAAAAGTAACACAAAATTCTTCTCGGCAGAAAAGCGGAAGATGTATAGCCTCATTACATTTTTACTTTCTTCAATCTTCAATAAAAAAAAGTATTGTAATCGAAATTTTTTTTCCACTTCCAGTTTTCGACAGATTTACACGTTTAAGAGATTCCAAAAAACATGTTTATAGAAAACGTCTGCCTGTCCGTCCGTGTGTCCGTATGTTTGTACCACCAAAATGAGTATGAAGTTTTGCGTAGAATTTTTTTTTTTTTTTTTATTTTTTTTTTTATTTTTTTTTTTTTTTAGAATTTGGCTATGGTCCTCGCTTCATTTGGAAAACATCCGCCGGTAGGGGGCGCTGTAATAGCTTTTTTTGGCATTTTGAATATTGTATCATCGAAAAGTGTATGAAGTTGAGCATAGAATTGAACCAATTTTTTTAATCAATTTTTGGATATGGCAAGCAGGTCCTCCCATAATTTGGAAGGAAACCGCCCGTAGAGGGCGCTGTAATAGCAATTTTTGCGCGATTTTGTGGCATTTTGAATATTGTACCATCGAAAAGTGTATTAAGTTATGCATAAAAATAAACTATTTGGTTTTTTTTTTAGTTTTTGGCTATAGCAAGCAGGTCCTTCCTTAATTTGGAAAAAAATCGGCCGGAAGGGGGCACTGTAATAGCGATTTTTGTACGATTTTGAATATTGTACCATCGAAAAGTGTATGAAGTTAGGCATTGAGTTGAACCAAAAGTTTTTGGCTATAGCAAGCAAGTCCTCCTTTAATTGGGAGAATAACCGCCTGTAGGGCCGCTATAATAGCGATCTTTGTGGTATTTTGAATATTGTACCATCGAAAATTGTATGAAGTTATGTATAGAATTGAACCAAGTTTTTTTTTTAATTTCTGGCTATGGCAAGCAGGTCCTCCCTTAATTTGGAAAAAAATCGACGGGAACATCCCATCGTGATAAGCCGACAATTCGCGAACAGCTGATATACAACAGAATAACAAAAAACTATAGATTTTAATAAATATCATGACGAGATTAACTCGCTTTTACTTCAATTAATTGACTGAAGCAGAAATTTAAGATGAAAGTCAAAGTTGATATAGTATTGAACTAATAACAAGTGGGTAAGTGTGATCACAGATCGCACAGAGGGTTTCGTTTAATATTCCTTTCAAAACACTTTATCTTTTTGAAAAATCTATTACTTCCATATTTCGCAACCAGGGGGCGCACTCGATTCTAAACAAACATCTATCCGAACGAAATCCCGTTTTACATACTATCCGCAGATATATTAGTCGAGGGGATTGGGCCCATAGCACCTGAGATCAGTAGGCGCACCTGGCGGTAAAAAATGGAACTAAAATATGTAAGGCTATGGTGCACAATATGAAAGAAGGGTCAAAGGGGTGTCGGCAAAAGTTGGAAAATTTCTCCCCTGGTTAAAAGGGCGGATGTTAGAAAAATTACTTAAAATACACAAGCTAGAGCCCGGAGAGGTAAATAATATAAGACTTTTTGAAGATTTTATGATTTGTCGTGTGGTCTGAGGTATTCAGCTAGACGTATGCAAAATTTCATGTCTCCAACTTAATTAGGGGCTCTCTTAGAAAGAATTGCTTCAAATACATATGTGGTAGCTCAAAGGGTTAAACATAAGACATTTTCAAGATTTTACGATTTGTCGCTTGGCCTCAGGTGTTCTGCTATAAGTATGCAAAATTTAAAATCTCCATTTTAATTAGGGGCCCAGTTAGAAAGAATTGCTTAAAATACACGAGCTGGAGTTGAAAGAGTTAAACATGAAACTTTTTCAAAATTTATTATTTGACGTGTAATCTGGGATGTTGAGCTATAAGTATGCAAAATTTCACGCCTCCAACCTAAATAGGGGTTCACTTAGAAAGAATTGTTTAAAATACAAATGCTGGAGCCCAAAGGGTTAAACGTACGACATTTTCAAAATTTTGTCATTTGTCGTATGATGTGTGGTGTTCAGCTATAAGTATGCAGAATTTCGCCCTTCCAACATAATTAGGGGCTCACTTAGAAAGAATTGTTTAAAATACACATGTGGGAGCCCAAAGGGTTAAATGTACGACTTTTCAAAATTTTATGATTTGTCGTATGGTGTAAGGTGTTCAGCTATAAGTACCGAAAATTTCATGTCTCCAACATAATTAGGGGCTCACTTAGAAAGAATTGTTTAAAATACACATGTGGGAGCCCAACTAAATAGTTGTATAAAACCTCATAAAACTGTTAATTTTTTAAAAATCACTTTTAAAATGTATTTCATATATTCTTTATCGATGTAATGATATTGAGCAATTGTGTCAATTCGTGATTTTAAAGAAACTTCATTTACGCATTGCTTTAACAAAGGAAGTCAATGCGATAATAATATTATTCTGTTTTTGAAGTAACAAGCATAATTATATTAAAAATTAGCATCAGAATTAAATTACAACCGATTTTTTTGCATATTAAAGATTTTTAAATTTGTAATACGCATGCTTGCGCTTTCAATTATTTTGCTTTTACCTTTATCTTCTTTCTGCTTTTATTTATATTTTATTTGAATATTCTTTATTTTATCATAACTAGGTGGCACCACAACAGATTTTGTCACGATTTTGGAATTTTTATCATTCAATAATAGATCCAATTTCGTTTTAAACCTCTTTAAAGGATGAGAAACAATAGTTTAAAAATAAAAAATGATAAATTTGTTAACATTATAATTAATGTATGGTATTAAAATTTGTAATTGAAATTTTTAAATTATAATTACAAGTATATTTATAAAAAAAAAAAAAAATGAGAAAAACAAATGCAGCGCGTTCGATACCGAACCCGGGCCCGTCCATCAGCCAGCGAACGCCGTACCAACTGAGCTACGACCAACCTATCTCTACGACTTTTTCCAAAATTTTATCACTTGTTGTTTGATGTGAGGTGTCCAGCTATAAGTACCCGAAATTTCATGTCTCCAACATAATTAGGGGCTCACTTAGAAAGAATTGTTTAAAATACACATGTGGGAGTTACCGACATTTATTCTTCTGCGAGTTAAACCGATTAATTAAATAATAATTAATATTTCAGCTTGTAATTAAGATAGGACGTAGAAATAGGTATCAATAAAAGCAGCGAGAAATTTGACATCGGGATGCCATAAAATTTAATCAAAAAAATTAATATCTAAAAAGTTAAAATTCCGTATTAAAATATGCTATTAAGAAAAACCGCAGCGTCGTCATGTCTACCTGCTTTGAAATCTTTTGAATTGAAATCTTTTTTCCTTGTCTTTCCAATTAAAGAAAATAAATTTTTATCGATCGATTTTTAGTGGATATTTTAACTTATAAACATCGCAGAAATGTGAACTTTATACCAAATGAAAGTAGATTTTTCTCTGCGTCTGTCTATTCCATTTACAAATTTCTCGGACCAATATTTTCTGATATGCGATTTCGATTTAAAATGCCCACTTCGTTTTTCGGCTTAATTTCCTCCGTGGTAACCATGCATCGGCTGATTTTACTGGCAACCCTTAGGAGAATCACGGATGATTTGGAGAAAGTTCATTGGAATCTGCGTTAAAAAAGTGGATTGGTTAATTTTAGAAGTTAATTAGCCCATAATTCAGTTAATTACCAACTTTTTCAAATTTTTACGATTTGTTGTTTGATGTGAGGTGCTCAGCTATAAGTACCCGAAATTTCAAATCTCTAACATGTATAGTTTCTGAGAACGGGCTCTGTGACTGACAGACGGACAGACAGACAGACAGACAAAGGAGTGAGACGAATAGGGTTTCGTCAGATGAACGAAACCCTAAAAATGAAATATTGACATTTGTAACAACATTTTGAAATATTAAAATATATGAGATAGAAGAAAGTTTTTGGATTTATACATCCAACTAGTTAGAATTATGTCAAAAACACGCTTCTAACAGAAGATCTCTTTGATAAGTTAAAAAATGTGAAATGAATAGCTATTGTTCAGGCTCTATTACGTTTTACTGTGTGGACTGAGTTCACTTTTTAAATAAAAAGAGACATAATTTACAAAATGAGTGAGGAAGGAGGTATAGTAACTTTACTGATAGTTTAGTGGGGCGTGTGAAATAAAAGGTTGGAAACCACTACTATAGTCTGTAGATTAGCCCACTAAAATGATTTGGCCGAATTCGAAGCTCTTCTGTATTTATTTACTGCTTTAGCGCAACGCGTCCGTAAGGCATACACTGTTTTGCAGTACTATGAATGAATTTTTCACAAGATAACTTTTTTTTCAAAGTGGGCGGTATTGGAACGCAAAAATTACTAAACAAATGTTGCTATTTTTTTTTTTTTTTTTTTTTTTTTTTTTAATAAAAGGTAATATACATTATTGGAGCTTGTACCACTTTCAGCCATTTTTATAAAAAATGAATGTTTTTAGAAACACCAAATTGCAAAAAAAAAGGATTCAGAAATAGACTTTTTATTAAAGTGGCTGCCATTTTGTTGATTTGAATTTTTGATCTCAAAGTGTTTGAAGCTCCAGACAATATTATATCTACTTTCATAATCCTTAAGAAAAATGGATTGCAAAAGACACTGGCGATCTGTTGGATCACGTCCGATTGGAAGGGCACTTCGAGCACTCTAAGACATCCACCGACGCAACTCGAGCCTTATCATCACATTTTTTATTTTTTTTTTTATTTTTAATGTTCTTCAAATGATATTAAATAACATGCAAAAAACCCGGAGTTAAAATCTTCATTCCTATTCCTGAAAAAATGCTAAAAAAACACGCTTTTTTGCCTTCTACAGGCGTATACCCCTTAAAAGGTTGCTCAGGTGGCAGAAATTCGGTGAATTTTTAAAAGAGGCTTTTGTAAGGTAATTTACTTTTAACAATATTTAATCAATACAGTAACTAATTGAGGACTAAAAAGTGGAAAGTTCAATATGTAATATATGCAATGTACAGTGGAGTGAAAAAAACCCAGCATGTAATGAATATTTATGTAATGTACATTATACCGCCAGTATGTAATGTATGCGTTTATTGAGAAAACATAGGTAATTTACTTTTAATATTATTTTAAAGAAACAAATAAACATAATTTTGTCGACATGTTTTTATATTTTGAAAATTTTTGCACATTTTTTTTTTTATTACGAATAATAAAGAGTAATTAAAATAATAAAACTTTGTAAAAAATCACCATAAAATTAAAACAAAACACAGGACGCGTTTCGAGCTAAAAACATAACAGCTCATCATCAGCTACAGCATACACGTGTCCGTAAAAGAACAAGTTCAAAAATGAACTGAAGATAAAGAATGTTGCGAAGAATGCGACAGATGGCGCTACCTGATAGAGGGATATGCAAAAGGGAAATGTGTTGAAAAAAGATAGAAGAGAAAATGAAATGGAAAAAATGGAAATAAAAGAAAAAATAAAAATAAAAGAAGTAAATTAAAAATATAAATAAAAATAGTAAATAAAGAACTATAAAAGAACAAGAAAAAAATCCAAATTATTATTATTATTTTTTTTTTTTTTTTTTTTACAAAATAAAAAGAAAAGAAACAAGAGAAAAGGCAAAAGAATTACAAAATTAATTTCCACGCTGGAGATAGGAAAGGAGATGATGGGAGATCATTGACAAGATTAGCAGAATTTTTAGAAATAAAATATGCTTCATGAAAATCCAAGTGAGAGGGAGAGGCAGGGGAAGAAATAATTTTGGCCATGGAGAAATTGAAACAATGACTGGAAGACCAACAGTGAGAAGCAATCGAAGATTTAGAGATTTCTTGATTTGCAATATATCTCTGATGCTCGCCTAATCTGAATTTTAAAGCTCTCTTCGTTTGACCAATATAACCTAAATTGCAAGAGCAAGGAATGAAATAAACACCCCACTGGTTCTCAGTAGGAACAGGATCTTTTAGAGAAGAGAATTTAATTTTATTCATAGGTTTGAAGATAACTTTAAAGTTAAAGCGAGAAAGTATTTTAGCAATTTTGAAACACAGAAGAGAATAAAAGGGCAGAACTATTATAGAATTAAAATTAGGAGCATTATTTGAATCAGAAAAAGGACGTTTAGGCTTATTAAATTTATACAAAGCTTTATCAATCAAAGAGGGATTATAACCACGAGCAAGGGCAAGAGATTTCAGATAATTAATTTCATTATTCAGAGCAGAAGAGTCAGAACAAATGCGTAACGCCCTAAAAACAAAAGTATAAAAGGACGCCACTTTTTGTTGAGGAGGATGATTTGAAAGGGCATGAGGAGGAAATGAGACAGCGAAAGGTTTTCTATAACCGGAGATAGAGAACCGATCTGGGAGTTTTGAAACCAAGACGTCAAGGAAAGGAAGAGAATTGTTCTCTTCGACTTCGAGAGTAAATTGAATACAAGGATCAACAGAATTAACAAGAGAAAGGAGATTAGAAAGATCAAGGTCAGATGGAATTAAAATGAAAGTGTCATCAACATACCTAAACCAGAAAGGAAATTTATATAAACTGAAGAGTTTTTCTTCAACAAAATGCATATAGATATCACATAAAAGAGGAGACAATGGATTACCCATGGCCAGACCCTCAGTTTGAGAATAGAAAGAATTGTTAAGCTGAAAAGCAGTTTGCCTGACACAAATACTAACTAAATGTAGGATTTCATCAATCTCAATGGAAGAGTAATGAAATTAGCGCAACCTTCTTTCCAAACAATCAATTGCCCCTTGAACAGGCAATTTAGTGAAAAGGGATTTAACATCTAAGGAAACCATTATATAATTGCAAGGAGAAAGGCGTTTAATTTTATCAACAAAGTCAAAAGAGTTTTTCACGGTATGAAAGTTAGTGGAAGATAAAGGAGCGAGTAACTTAGAAAGGAACTTGGCAAGTTTATAAGAAGCAGTACCAATATTGGAAACGATAGGGCGAAAGGAAAGAGTAGGTTTATGGACCTTAGGAAGAGCATAGAAACGAGCACAGTTAGCGATAGTAGGGGTGACCAAACGTTTAGTGTTATCATTAAGAAAGACAGAATTTTTAATGACATGCTTGATGTCAGATAAATGCTTAGTAGAAGGATCCTTTTTTAATTTGGAATATGGACCAGAGTTTAACATAGAATCAACGTGGGAAATATAATCAGATTTATTGAGAAGAACTGTTTGACCGCCTTTATCAGCCTTAGTAATAAGAAGGTAATTCCATCTGACCTTGATCTTTCTAATCTCCTTTCTCTTGTTAATTCTGTTGATCCTTGTATTCAATTTACTCTCGAAGTCGAAGAGAGCAATTCTCTTCCTTTCCTTGACGTCTTGGTTTCAAAACTCCCAGATCGGTTCTCTACCTCCGTTTATAGAAAACCTTTCGCTGTCTCCCTTCCTCCTCATGCCCTTTCAAATCATCCTCCTCAACAAAAAGTGGCGTCCTTTTATACTTTTGTTTTTAGGGCGTTACGCATTTGTTCTGACTCTTCTGCTCTGAATAATGAAATTAATTATCTGAAATCTCTTGCCCTTGCTCGTGGTTATAATCCCTCTTTGATTGATAAAGCTTTGTATAAATTTAATAAGCCTAAACGTCCTTTTTCTGATTCAAATAATCCTCCTAATTTTAATTCTATAATAGTTCTGCCCTTTTATTCTCTTCTGTGTTTCAAAATTGCTAAAATGCTTTCTCGTTTTAACTTTAAAGTTATCTTCAAACCTATGAATAAAATTAAATTCTCTTCTCTAAAAGATCCTGTTCCTACTGAGAACCGGTGGGGTGTTTATTTCATTCCTTGCTCTTGCAATTTAGGTTATATTGGTCAAACGAAGAGAGCTTTAAAATTCAGATTAGGCGAGCATCAGAGATATATTGCAAATCAAGAAATCTCTAAATCTTCGATTGCTTCTCACTGTTGGTCTTCCAGTCATTGTTTCAATTTCTCCATGGCCAAAATTATTTCTTCCCCTGCCTCTCCCTCTCACTTGGATTTTCATGAAGCATATTTTATTTCTAAAAATTCTGCTAATCTTGTCAATGATCTCCCATCATCTCCTTTCCTATCTCCAGCGTGGAAATTAATTTTGTAATTCTTTTGCCTTTTCTCTTGTTTCTTTTCTTTTTATTTTGTAAAAAAAAAAAAATAAATAAATAAATAAATAAAAATAATAATTTGGATTTTTTTCTTGTTCTTTTATAGTTCTTTATTTATTATTTTTATTTATATTTTTAATTTACTCCTTTTATTTTTATTTTTTCTTTTATTTCCATTTTTTCCATTTCATTTTCTCTTCTATCTTTTTTCAACACATTTCCCTTTTGCATATCCCTCTATCAGGTAGCGCCATCTGTCGCATTCGTCGCAACATTCTTTATCTTCAGTTCATTTTTGAACTTGTTCTTTTACGGACACGTGTATGGTGTAGCTGATGATGAGCTGTTATGTTTTTAGCTCGAAACGCGTCCTGTGTTTTGTTTTAATTTTATGGTGATTTTTTACAAAGTTTTATTATTTTAATTGCTTCATATCGCCAGTTTTTGGTGCTGTTTCGCCAATAAAGAGTAATGCAGTTAATAATAAATACACTTACTAATTCAGGACTAAAAATGGAAAGTACAATAAGTAATGTATGCAGTGTACAGTATATAAAATATGCAGTGTACAGTATGCAATGTATGCGTTTATTGAGAAAAACATAGGTAATTTATTTTTAATAATATTTTAAATAAGCAAATAAACATAATTTTGTCGACATGTTTTAGAATTTTTTTTATATTTTGAAAATTTGTGGAGAATTTTTTAAGACGAATAATAAAGAGTAATGCAGTTGATAATCAATACAGTTACTAATACTGGACTAAAAATGGAAAGTACAATAAGCAATGTATGCAATGTTCAGTATGTAATGTATGCGTTTATTGAGAAAAACATAGGTAATTTATTTTTAATAAATAAGCAAATAAACATAATTTTGTCGACATGTTTTAAAATTTTTTTTTATATTTTGAAAATTTGTTGAGAATTTTTTAAGACGAATAATAAAGAGTAATGAAGTTAATAATCAATACAGTTACTAATTGACGACTAAAAATGGAAAGTACAATACGTAATGCACTCAATGTACAGTTTGTAATGAATGCGTCTATTGAGGAAAACATAGGTAATTAATTTACTTTTAATAATATTTTAAAGAAGCAAATAATCATAATTTTGTCGATATGTTTTAGATTTTTTTTATATTTTGAAAATTTTTGCACAATTTTTTATCACGAATAATAAAGAGTAATGCAGTTAATAATTAATACAGTTACTAATTCAGGACTAAAAATAGAAAGTACAATATGTAATGTATGCGCTTACTGAGAAAGAAAAACATGTAATTTACTTGTAATAATATTTTAAAGAAACAAATAAACATAACTTTGTCGACATGTTTTAGATTTTTTAGATTTTGAAAATTTTTGCACAATTTTTTACCACGAATAATAAGGAGTAATGCAGTTAATAATCAATACAGTTACTAATTGTGGAAAAAAAATGGAAAGTAAAATAAAATTGAAAATATTTTTTTTTAAGAAAAAAAATGTCTTAAATGCCAAGCTTAACAAACAGGGGAAAACTTGAAGTGCCATCTATAGTCGAAATACTTCAAAAAGAGTAGGAAAATATCACTGGTTGAATGTGCCACACGAAGAAAAGTGGAGAACACTAACAGTGCCTGTGATAAAATGCGCGGTGACTGGTGGCAATTATACAACTTGATCATGTTGTTGTTGTTTACATCAATGGGATACTTTTAAGGAAGGTGGGGAATATTAAATTGATAAATAAAAGAAATGCTTACAAATGATAATATTAGGTATTTAAACACTAAACGAAGTGAAGCTATGTATCTACATTTTAAAATGTTGCATTACGAGCCCCCCAAAAAGAGTGGAGTGGAAAACGCTGCAAGTACCAGAAGTAGGAGCTTTCCTTTTTATAGGTTTCTTGAAAATTTTCCTCTTTTGGACTTTCAGAGTTTTCCATTTTTAGTTCTCAATTATTACATTAAAATTTGTTGTGAAGACATAAGAAGTCAGTTCAACTGACTTTCTTATTATAAATAAGAGTCTTTTACAGGAAATAATTTTCAAAATCTATTTTACTTTTTCTTAAAAAAATTCAACATAGAGTGCCGCACGGATAATATGGTTTTTTTAGATCACAAAATTTCTTCTTTGTTCTAAATAGGCATTCCTAAAAGAAAAAAAGTATTGTTAGTAAAGGATATTTAATATGATACAAAAAGGCTAAAGAAATATCATTTTCTAAAAACATTACATTAAAAAATAAATAAGAAATACCTAATCAACTATATTTTAGCAAATGATCAATTAAGCTAACTCAGATTCTTAAATATCAGAGACACAAATCAGTAAAATTTTGGCATACTATTTTTTTAAGTGGGCATAATACATAATGAAGAGAACGAATATTTTTTTCCAACTGGATTAAATCATATTCAAGGCTGGAGAAGTACAGCTGAAGTTTATTCCAACAGAGTGAAAAATATTCAAACCAGGAATCGAACCTGGATACTTGACGTGCCGTGCCAATAGTTTACCTGTAAAGCTATCCGGTCGATAGGTGGCTGACATAATTAATTTTGATTTGTTGGACATGGCTACGAACTGCAGCACTAGTTTTATTGATCCGAGCTATAACTATAGCATTTACAGATTCAGCCAGATGGGGATGCCTACCAATTGGAATGAGCTCAACTAGCCCCACCCACTATAGCATTTACATGATGAAAATGATGTCCAACAAATAAGAGTGAATTGTCTCAACCAGGTATCGTCCGGATCGCTTAACAAGTAAAGAATTGAAACGACACACAAAGTATCCAGGCTCGATTCCTCGTCTGGACGTTTTTTTTTTCATTTGGAATAAAATTCAACTGGGCTACTCCAACCTTGAAAAGGATATAATGCGTTTTGTAAATTACACATGAGTATATTAAGTACTATTTAATAGAGATGACTGATCGAAAAATTAATATATTGTTATGACTAACAGGAAATTTAAGTTTAGAAAAAAGCAACATGCAGCGGATATTAAATATAATAGAAAAACCACAGCCATTGCAAGATTATATCAAGATAAAATCATCCAAATAAATTCGAATGAAAGTAAGATAATTTTCCCTCCAGCCTATACTATCCATCGATTGTAAGAAAAAAACATAGAGATTTTAACACATAAAAGTCCATGTGTAACGATGCTGCATCATTTAACGGGGCGAAATTATCGCTCGAGTTATTCAATGGTTACGAGAATATAAACAACAAAGTAAAAAAATAATAATAATAACAGTATGAGTAAAATGAAAGAGTACATGAAAAATTAAATGATCGCATCATGGATCGCCTAATTGCGGAGTACTTTTATCAATTTGTTTTGATAATCGGGTAGAGTCAAAACATGTAAACAGTCTAATAAAACAATTTTTACTGTTTTTAAAGTTTTAATGTTACACTTTTTATCAATTAGAAGTACTATATGGACAATACCGTTGCATCTTTAAGTAAAAAACAGATTCAAAAAATTATTTTTAAAACGTAGGACGGTATTTCATGTTTTAACACCCCTCACGAATAATCTGGGATCTTTAGTGCACAGAATTTGTCTTTTGCTTTAAATAGACATTCATATATATATATATATATATATATATATATATATATGTGTGTGTGTAAGTATGTATGTAATAATTAATTTTTTTGTCATTTTACCTTAATTAAATTATTCCAAATTCTTACAATATCTACATTTTTCCTTGTCTTTTAATAATATCTAAGATATCAATTATATTTTAATCTCATGCCTTTAATTCAGCGCATTATTTTATTCTTATCCTGAAAACCTTAATCTGTTAAATGCTACACTTCTTTGGAATAAAACCCTAATCTATTTATTCCTTTATATTATGAGACATTTAATTCTTATTTCTTTCGAATTTTTATTAATACCATTTTTATCTTTTATTAACATTATTATTCGATATCCCAACATTCCTTACCAGTCTAATCCTTTCACATTTTAAATTTTCCTCTATAAATAAACAAATCTGTCAATACGTCTATTTTTGCCCAACCTACGCATCCTTTTCAACCAATCGCTAAAGGCGCCATCGCCTAGCTTCAACCCTAACTTGAGTTTCATTGGCTCTGTCGTAGAGCACGCATTATATCTTTGCGCGTTCTCCTCATATTTATACAGATTACTCAGTTATGGATAAATATATTGCACGTTTTTTAGTCTGTTAACAAACACCTGTCACCTGGTTATTTTTTAAATAGTTTAGTTTTAATAAGTTTTAACATCTTCGTTCTTTGCTATGACGTGATGCAGTCCACATACGAGTTTCAAGTGATTTCGAGTTTCAAGGATGACAAATGGAGTTGTGCTGACATGTTAATTTCAATAAATTCTGTTATGATTATGCAGCCTATTTTTGTTTGAACGGAAAATTCTACCCAATGACTTCATTGTTGTCTTCCACCGTTAGCCACTTAGGACCGTAAAATAAATATTCTATTGAAAACTTTCTGGTTGGAAATGACATGGCATGAGTTTATAACCACAATTTACATTAAAATCAAGAAACATAGCATATATAAATTGTTTAGAATGAAATTTAAACCTAAACAAAAAGATTACAGAAATATCATCTTCTAAAATCATTACGTTGAAAAACAAACAAACAAAAAATGAAATATCAAATCAACTATTTTTTAGCTATGTTACATGCAAACTAGCAAAACCGGCGGCTTTGCTCGCGTAATAGTTGAAATATGCCAAGTAGTATTTGAATGACTAATTTTTATTAGAAGAAATTGCACTTTTACGAAGAAATCAAAAATTACTAATTAAGCCACAGTTTCACTAAGCTTCTTTATTACACTGCATTAGGCAGAAATGGGACTTGAATTAGTAAGAAGAACTAAAACTATTTCTAAATAAACGATAATTTAGAAAAAAATTTGAAGGTTTTATGCTCATTTCATACGCTCATTTCAGTACTTATATGAAGTTTTGAATTCTTTATAAACCGTTCTTAGCACGCATTTACATCTTAAAATAACATTATGTCAAATTCCAATCTTCTTGTCTAACGGTCTACCACGTCTCTGGTGATAGTGGCACCAACATAAAATGTGTATGTTGAAACAGGAACTTTCACCATCAATTTGCCAACATTAATTTTGAAATGGGTTCGGTATCTCCTAATATTCAATAGAAAACGTAATTTAGAAAAAGACCTTTCACTCATTTTACCCTTTTAATTTAGAATAATTTCGAAACTGTTTTTAGCGAGCATTTACATCTTATAAGTATCTATCGTACCAATTTTTAAATTTCTATCTTTAACAATTCAGTGGATATTGTTATTTAAAACATTTTTTAAATGCTTTTCACTTATTTCCCATTTTTAAATATCTATTTTTTTAACTGTTCATCGAGCGGATTTAGATCTTATAAGTAACTACCATGCAAAATTGCAAGTTTCCATTTCTAAAAATTCCAAAATAGAAAAGTAGATAATTTTTAGAAAGTTTTTCGCTCATTTCAACTTTTTTAAACGTGCATTTTTTTATAAACAATTCTAAGACAGCATTTATACCTTATGAATAACTACAACGCCAAATTTCATGTTTCTAGCCCTTTCAATATCGCAAAAATTGCTATTTTAGAAATTTTTTAACTACTGTATCATCCGTTCCCCTTTTGTAAATGGCACCGACACACAGTGTAGCCTACGTTGGAGCAGGGACTGTCACAATAAATTTACCGCCATTACTTTTGAAATCGGTTTGGTATTTCCTGAGATTCCATAATTTCCAAGTCTTAATTTTAAAAGTTTTTGGAACGCTTTTCTCTCATATCACACTTTTGAATTTCGAAATTTTTAGTAACTGTTCTTACAGATCCTTTATATCTAATAAGAAATTTCGAGTTTCTATTTCTAACAATTTACGCATTTTCACCCCATTTAAATTTCAATTTTTTTTTTCGGCTGCTCTCTCTGAAGCATACAGAGTAACCCTAATACAATCATTATATGTAATCAAATTGCTACGTAGAAGTTCAGATTTCCATACCATAAAAATGATAAAAAAAATATTATTTACCAAAAACTGTGTGTACTTTCTTTTATCCATCTACAATACAAACAGAACAATGTTTATTAGCAGTCAGTTTCAGAAAACATAAATATATTAAATATAATTTAAATAATTAATTAAAAAAATCATATAGTTTTTTATTTGTTTTTATTACTATTATTATTATTATTTTATGAAAACCTAAAATTATGCGCTATAAATATTATTGTTATAATGTATAGTGATACTATTCTAATAAGCATACATAGCAGCGGTTTTTGCCATCCATCTTTAAGATACCGCAAAAAATATAATCAAGATTTTGACCTTGCAGGCCACACTCCGCATTGTATTACACAAAAGCTCGCGACAAGTTTCTCAGACCGAGATTTCTTTTTTAATATGCAGGTAATTACGCATTTTTATCAAAATAGCGCAGAGAGTTTACACATCCAATTTGGGTGCTACTTTATTCTATGTATATTAACTATATTACTGGAAATTAAACAATCAGGAAAGTCACATGTGTTCGATTTGTAACACCAAATTAAGAATTTTTCCTCCTTGAGTGATCCCTCTTCCGTTCACACTTTATTTAATAAAATCTTTAATCCACTTCATCTTTAGAAGTCAAAATACATTGCATTTTAAAATTATATAACCTATTCTAAATAACAGCTAAAGCACGCGCACCATGTCTAAATAGGCACGAAAAGTTAATTTCATTTCAGAAAAAAAAAAAATAAAGTCTGAAATGTCTCTGATTGGCAAGAAGATAAACTTTAATGCAGCTAATGAAAACTTGGGCCATTTTAATTGAGATGGTAGATTATTGTAGCATATTTCTGTAGTATCCGGGTATGAAACCACTAGCGCGCTCGGGTTATAAAACTGATTTAAAGGATTGGGCACTAGGGTGTAACGAAATCATAGGGCAAAATATTTTTTTCAGCAAATAATTTTCTAATAGCAATTAAAAGTTGTCTTTGTATGTTAAGAATAAAATTACGAAGTTTTTTTGTTCTAAATTTATATCTTGAGGTGCCGCAAGAGCCTTAAAAATAAGGATTTTTTTACAAAATGTCCAAATTTAACATAAAATTATAATTTTTTCACTGTTTTATTTCTACATTTTTAAAATCAAATATTGTTTTTAACAGCAATCTATAGATGTTTCTTTACTATACCAACGATAATATTAAGTTTAACTGATGTAAATTTATGCATCAATTTTCTGAAAAAGTGAAATAAATGAGCTTTAATAATATCAATTTGAATTTAACTGTTGTAATTACTTTTTTGCTTACAAATAGTTGTTCAAACACAGTTTTGTAAATAATACAGTAGCGCTCAAAAGTATTTTGACAAAGATAATAATTCACTTAATTGAAAAGGATAATAACATAGAAAAAACGATCATTTATTTTATTTAACGATATTCAATGTTTTAATTTTAATAAATTAATAATAAATATTAATAATATGAATAAAATTATATATATACTATATATATATTTATATCTGAATTTTGTCATGTTGTAACTCTCGAAGTTTTGAACCTATTTGGATGAAATTTTTCATATGCATAGTACATACTAATGTCTCTACCAAGTTCGTTGGCCAGTTTCATCCACCATCTTGTTTCAAAATTGCGGCAATTGGAATTTTTGAAAATTTAGTGGCAAGAACTTAACCACTGGAAGTTCGTTACAATTTTCAAGTTGTTTGCCGAAAACCCCGCCAAATTCCTTAGGACCCTTTGTTTTTCCATCTAATTTACAAAACAGGTGGCGCAAAGGCAATTCCTTTAAGTGTAACAAACAAATCAGCCACTGCAGTGGCTTATTTAGATCTTTTTCTGTTAAAGCCATCACACCGTTATTAACTCCAGTGTTTGTGGCTGCCCCATCACACCCAATAGCAGTTACTGTTGATATGTTCAAATGATTGTTACCATTAAAGTAGGCTGTCATGCTGTTTTTTATAGCTTCACCTGTTCCAAAAGCAGGGCTACCATGTCCTAGAAAGGATCAATTGGGCTCTTTTACTAAAGGAATATGCTGTTCGATAACAGTCTTTTTGTAAAATGTGTTTCCTTTTTTATCTTGCACAATTGTTTTATCTTTTCTTCCATCGAAAAACAAACCTATAATATCTCCAACTTGGTTAAGGCTTCTTACTATCTCTTTTGTTCGATTCTTGGCTCTCTCTCTTCGAATTTACATCCTATCAATTACCTTACTGTTGTTCTCGTCTGTAATCAATCCAACATCTAAGAACAGCACATGCGATAGTCGCAGCAACTCTGTCTGAAACCCCAGCTCGATCACAAGCACTTGCTACTGTTGGAAGTGCTACATTTTCGCATTTGCTCGCTTGTAGTTGAATCCAAAAAAGAAGTAGAGGAATTTTTGGGATTGTATATTAAGGTTCCTTTAAATGTTTACTCAGGATATGACTGAATGGCATTATTTTCAGCTTTTCTAGTAGCCTTAACTACTGATTTCTGATTGTAGTTATACTTTAATTGTTGCTGTATTACCTGTTGCTTCCTTTCTTCTCTCTGTGTTAAAAATCTTGGAAATAACTTTATAGACTCCAATCATGCACATTTTTCTCACTGTTTTTTGGACAAGTAAAAAATCTTTCTCAAGTTTAGGTACTTTTTTTTTCTTTTTTCGCACTTACAGGCAGAAAATTCTTTGCACTTACAGATTGCTACATAAAAAAAGACGTTTGCTTTCATTTAAAATTTTTACTGCAATCAAATCATATTTTTCTGTACCTTTTCTACATTTTGATCTTAAAATACTTTTGTATTTATCGTGACAGGATTTCCCCATTTCTAACATGCGAGTGCGAGATATTACAGGAATAGATGCTGACAACCAAATACATTTAACTTTCTTAATAAGCATATCAAGTATTTCACTCACTGTTCGTTCTTTTGCTATTTTGTCTGGTTTCAGCTCATGTCGAATATAAAGATAATATTTCATACTGTCATAATAAGTTGAAAATAATATATCACTTAATTGTTTATCGTACCCAAAAATTGGGCATTCCAACTTTTGTCTGGTCTGAACTGGTCTTGACACTGCCATCACTCTAAAGATAAAGTATTAACTAATAAATTATTATACAAATATTCAAACTCACATATTCATAAACAAAACAAAATCCAATCAAGAACAGCATAAAAACATTTGTTACTCAAATGAATCGTTTGCCTGCACTGACTGACGACAGAAACATGCGACCAGACAATTGCTACACTTACATGCTTCACTTTCTCCTCCGCCACCCTACACCAGGCAATAATATTCCTCCTGAATCAAGGTCACTTCAAACCAAGTACTCTTCTCCATTTGACTATTAATTTTCAGAACTAAAAAATGTTTTGCCGCGTTTTTAAGTTAAAAGTAAGGTTAATCGAAATGTTACTACGAAATACTGTTAAAATAAAATAAAAAATAGAAATTGAAAGATGCAAGATTTAGTAGCATAAATATTAAAGGTATGCAGTATAAAACTGTAAATGTCTACTGTAAAGTAGTTTATGTGCATTATTTAAAAATTGAAAACAGGCATTTGGTATTTAAAAAATATATATATAATTTTTTTTTTACTAAACCAAATTTATCAAAATTCGTAAAATCTACTTAAAAATACATATGTTCAAGTCTTTTGCGGCACCTCTAAATATATTACGTTTGTTAAAATATTTTAACACTGTCTTAAGAAAGGCATTAGACAATTTTTTATCACTATTACATATCGAAATTAAAAATTTATTTTTTTCGTTCCACCCTATTGGGCACCTTTGAAAGTGATCAAAAATTGATGATTATTTAATAGAATATATTAAAATTGGATTCTTGTAGACCATTTTAAAAGAAATTTCATGCAAAAATTCGCTTTAGAAGGGAATTTATGTCCAAAATTGACTTAATCAATAATCTTTATATTATTAAGTGGTAATTTGATCTTTAAGTTTAATTTCCTCTGTTTCGAGCATGATTAAAAAAAATGTATGAATAGAATTTCATGAACTTTTGACTGAAGTTATAAATATTACAGACGTACAAAATGATCTACTACTACGTCCATCAATAATAAATTTGAAAATTTTGAAAACTTTCACCAACAATAGTCAAGATAAAAAAAAAAAAAAAAAAAAAAAAAAAAAAAAAAAAATCAACAATCTTGCTTGTGTGTCATTGCATAACTAAAAGAGCTAGTAAAACATAGAAAACTCAGATCAAGAAGTTACGATGTAAGTAATGTAAAATCTATACTAATAAAAGAACAAATCGCTCTGTGTGTGTGTGTCTGACTGCGATGGCTAGCAAAATCTACGGCATGTACGAGGCTCAAAATTTTTGTGAGGAAAGTCAAAGGCCTCTCCTGGTGTACCTGAACTTCAGAATTTTAAATTTCTAATAATTAGTTGAGAAATTAATTAAAAACCCCAAATTAAAAGAATGGAAAAATATTTATAATTCTATAAAAGCTTAGATTTTTATGAAACCGCAGAATAAATTCTCAGTCAGGTGTTCGCAGCCAATGGGATGCATTCTTCCAGCGGGACTCAAAATTATTTCAAAGCAAAACGTGACTAAAGAGACTAGGCAATTTTGCAGCTCTATAGATTATTTTTTAATATTGCATTTATCAGTTTGAAATTAACAAATATATGCGTATTTTTTAACGCTGAATCCAAATATGTAATATTCTTTGAAATGCAGCCGCAATTAATGAGTATATATTAATTAACAGTTTTAAATTATTCTACGATTTTATAGGAAATCTTTTTAGTATAGACACCTGTCTGTGAAATCGATTTTTTAAAGGAAAAATAAAGTTATCACTTTTTCACGCGAGACATATTTTGTATTTGTTATATTTGTGGAGACGTGAGGTGGGGGGAGAAGTACCTTCGATTAAATATAGCAATTAGAACACATGAAAAAGGTTTGTTAAGAACAGAGTGCGGCAACTGGGCATGGAAATTGGAACTAGCAGATTTTCCACACACCTGATCTACAGCGCCACAGCCGCTGGGAACCAGTTTCGGTGTTTCGGATGTTCATATTACACATATTGCGAACCCTGGTGGTGGATGGTGAAACTAAAGGATTTTCAGCAAATTTCATAAATTCTTATTTGATATCGCCACCCCCTCGAGTAATATAGCTACGGAAAATTTGAATAACGGAGTTTCGTTTGGATATAGGTTTGTTTAGAACATAGTTCGCCACATGGTGGAGGAAATTGGAACTAACAGAGTTTGCAGCGCATGAGTGGCAGATTAAGTAATACAAATGTAAGGTTCATTTAAGAATATTATCACGGGCACGGGCAATGCCGGACTGAACAGCTAGTTAAATCTAAAAAATAGCATGCCTGGTTCAACGATTGATATATACAAATTGTAATCACCTCTCCGACTTCCTGTTACACCGCAGAATGATTCACAAATATAATATGTATATGTATGCAGCAAATTTCGTTGAAGTATTGTCATTGCAATCTAAATTGTGAACAAAGTATCCGGAATTGATTCCTGAAATGATTGCAATTTGCAATAATTTAAAAAAAAATTATAGCACATTTAACTTACAAATAACCGGGACTGATTTCTGAAATAACTGTAATGTGCGATAATTACTTTAAAAAGTTCAGTCGTGTTCGTCTTTTTTAAAAATTAAAAACAGTAAATTTGACAAAAAGATGTTAATTTGGGAATTTTAATATTTTATTTTAATGAAATAATTCTTATAAATGTTTCTAAGAAGAGTGAAAAACTTTAAACTTTCGTTTACACTATTAGATTACGTTTGCACACAATTTACTACGAAAATAAGTATATTTAAAATTACATCTTAAAATTTTTTAGTAGTGTATTTTATTCCATTCATATAAATTACTTACCTTATTCATTGTTTCGCTTAGCTTATCCATTTCAGAGCAAATCATGATCTGTAAGAAATGAGCAACAGTAGAGTTGATCCTAATCATAAATACCAAGGAAATGTTTCTTTGATAATAAGTTTTAGAAATCAAAATCATTGTTTACCTCAAAAATAATTTTTCTTTCTATGCAGGAATTTAGCCAACAATTACCTTTTTTATGCTCAACGTTTTTCTTCTTAGCACAGTCACATAATGTATGTTTAAACTACAAAAGAAGAAATAAAACCATGCGTCAACCATAGATTATGAAACTATTTTAATACATTTAGAAATACTGATAACAACTGTCAAATCTCAGGAACCAGAAGCTGTTTTCGAAACAAATCCTGCGAAAGCAAGACAAACTGCAGTGGAAGGTATGGTTGTTGGAAATAAGGTTTGTTTTGTTCGCTACCCTGCTGAAATGCGATGGCTACTGTGACAATGTCAGCTCCATCATCGCCGAAGATGGCTTGGAAGCAAAGGTTAACGACCCAATACTCCAGGTTATTTCAAGTCAAGTGGAGACAAAAACTGAGCCATCAAAATACGATGGGCTACCAAAACGACATTAACCACTTAACTGATTTGCTCGTATGCCGTACGGGCAAGAAGAGTTTGCTTGATCGATCCCTTAAAGCTCTTTGACACCACTACTGTTTTTAATTACAATTTTTTACTATTTAATGACAATGGAACAATGTGATTTGTTTTCTGGACTGCCTAGTCTCTTGGCAACTTTACATCAAGTGAAGAGGTGATCGTGCTGCAAGAGCATTAGGGAGCCTTAAAAAAAGTATGTTTAGACGTGACTGGTAGCCACAATAAGAAAATAACTATATGAAGTCAAGAAAAGTGAAATAAAATAAAAGCACATAAGTACTTTAAGTATAACAAAGTAAGAGAAAATATAGAAAGAAAAAATAGTAAATTTTGAAAAATTTAGAAAAAAAGAAAATTCTATTAGTTACAAAAAAGGGGCAGGCAAAAAAGCTACTGGGGTATACCCATCATAAAAAATGCTCTTTTCAGAGACCATACATAAGTTAAGCTGGTAAAAAAGCTATATTTATAGCAGAAAAACAAAAAAATGTGTACACTAAATATTAGGAATATTTTAGTTTAAAAAAAATTATGTTTATCCCCTATTTTCAATTTATTGAATAAAAAAAGAATCACTTAAGTGGTTAATTAGAGAACAGCACTACTTTTAACTTTGTTCTGTTTAAAATCATCCAAATATGTTATTATGACATTAAACATATAGTAGTTATAATTGTACTTAAATCAGATTACTAGAAAAATAAAAATTGGTGCTTTCATCTATTAGGAGTGTTTGTTTTTTATATATTTCCTAATCAAACGATTTCAATTAATTTTCATAATGCTATAAAAGGTTTAAAACTTGGTAAGCATATGTTAACATATTCGAAATGCAACTGCAAATAACTAACAAGCTAGAAATTGCTCGTCAAACGTGGCAAATGAGGTGCGTTCGAACTATAACTAGTTTTATAATATTTTTTTGCTCCGCATATTGTACTGAATGTATATTTTAGTGCACTTCATAAGTGCATATCAATTTCATTCTGTTCGAAAGGCTGTAACATCGTTAAAATGCACTTGAAATATTTTTTTTTCCATTGGCCACAATGTAACGGGAAACTTATGACTGACCCTGAAATTAAACTATGCATTCGATTTTCATAAAATTTGAAATCACTCGAAAAGATTTTGCAACAATTATATATTTAAAATTTCAGACCATTCGCAATGCTGTAACATCATTAAATTGCACTTGCGATATTTTTTTTCCTATTGGCCGTAATGTAACGGAAAACTTTTGACTGTTCCTGTAATTAAACTGTACATTCGATTTGCATAAAATTTGAAATGAGTCGACAAAATATTGTAACAATTATATATTTAACATTTCACACCATTCGGAAGGCTGTAACATCATTAAAATGCACTTGCAATATTTTTTTTCCCATTGGCCGTAATGTAACGGAAAGCTTTTGACTGTCCCTATAATTAAACTACACATCCGATTTTCATGAAATTTGAAATGACTCGATAAAATTTTGCAACAATTATATATTTAAAATTTCAGACCATTCGGTTTGGTAGATTTTGCTCTGTTATACGCGGACGGACGGGCAGGCAGACAGACAGACGGACGGACTGAACAACGTCTATAGGTGCTACGTATTTATATAATTACGAACGCACCTAAAAAGCTTCAAATTGGTGATTGATATGGATGCACAGTGATTGTATCATGTTTTTGCCTTCCGATGATAGAATTTAAAATATATCGCTCAACTTCTTTTTACTCATATCTCCAAAGCTATTCATTAAAAAAAAAAAAAAAAAAAAAAAAACATTGCATGTAAAAAATGAGCGAAACTTTCTCTAGTTTAATTTAGTGTAACAAGATTTTTTTTTTTAAGTTTAACCTGTACCGAATACAAGGAAAAAAGAAAAAGACCCCGATTTCTTCATGGTTGTTCGCTTATAACATTTTAATTATATCTGATACGATGTGACAGTGTTTAAATTCGTGCTCACCACGCCCAAAAACATAAATGAAGAAAGAGAAAAAAACTTCTCCAAAACTTTCCAGGCAGGCTCCTAGATTAACTGGACTACAACCACAATTAATTTTTACACTAGGAACGCAGTCAATTTTTTAAATACACCATTTAAAGATTTAAAGTTATCACTCCAGCCCTATATTTAAATGCTGTTCAATACTATCTAAATTTTATAAAAATCGATTCGCAATTTTTTTGTTTTATAAAAAATTCGATTTTTACAAACGAAAAGTAATGCTTTGCTGAAACGCTAATTTGTTAAAATTTAGTAAACTGACGAACAGGTCGATTTGGAAATTTCAGATAGTTTATAACACATAATAAAGATTTTAAGATGTAGGAGGAATCAAATTTCGGGAATTAAAAGGGATGGGGGCGATAACAAGTTTTTTGGGGGCGCGATCAAATATATAAAACCCGTACCATTTGCTACCTTTTAGACGAGGATTTTTGACGGAGCCCTTGGATAGTTATTACTTACTTATATAACAATTTCAAAAGTGTACTTACTACTATTTTTGAACAGTAATTGCAGAACATAACTGAAATTCTTGTTTAAGTACGCCACCCCCTTGACTAATATATCTACAGGTAAATTGCTTGACGGAGTTTCGTTCAGAAACAGTTTTGTTAAGAATAGAGCCCCCCCCCCCCCCCAGGTAGTAAAATGTGGGGACTAAAAGATGAAATATTAGTTTTTTGTAAGATTTTGAAGTATGTATGCAACACGCCTGCAAAACCTTCATGTGACATATCATCGGAAAACCCTCGTACAACTCTTTCCTATTATGAATGTTTCTACCCCCTCACTCAAATTCCCTACCGGGGGGTCCATTTTATAGCTCATATCTTAATTAAGCTACAGTAAGATTCGACCACGTTCGAAGGCTTGACTGGAGGTGAAACTTTTCATGGGCCTTCGATTGTTGAGGTCTATTTTTGACCTCAGACAATTTGGGCGCATCCCACCACGTGTGGGACGGAAATGAATTTATTCATGCGAATGTTTAAAACTTTTGATCTGTAAATTACTAAGCACTCACTCCTCTCCTCTAAACTCATTTTCACATCAGTAGACACCATTTTGAGGTACTACACCATAAAATTTTCCAAAAATCAGGAAAAATTTACATAACAAATCTCAACAATTATCATCTTCTTCCCTATTTTCATACAGTGAGCATTTAAGCATTTTAGACAAATGTGATTTAAAGGTATAAAATTATGCAAATTTAACGTTCATTTAAAACTATTACTACGGGCCTTTTGCAACGCTGCGCGGGGCAGCTATTATACCGTATTCCGTTATTTACTCATAATGACTGTGTAAAATTAGTTCTCTGCGAACAGGTATTTTATTTTTCTTATCATGTCAGTGTAATGACCGTATGGTGCGATGCGCAACTCCAAGTATTATTATATTTTTGTGAGGGGGTTTCCAGATTAATAAATTTTACAGCTACAACTCATCCACCCATGATGCTATGCCCACTGACAAGTACTTGAATTTTTATGTACCTAATTTATGTACTTTGATAAATATAAATGCTTATGTATTGTGTTAGGATTTGACTACGTTCATCGTTTTACTTAATTGTAAGATAATTCAAAATTCTACTTAAATAATTAAAAAGTAATAATCAAAACATGCAATTCAAAAAATAAGAATTAAACAATCAAAATTAAGAGTGCAAAATCAGCAAAAAAGATCAATGTAATGTTAATATGTGTGTGTACTTCCATTTTCTTTTTCTTTTATTATGATTTATCTGTAATTTCTGTGTTTAATATTTGTCAATAAATAATTTAGTTTTAATTAATATTTTTAGAAATTATTTTATCAACAGGGTGTAATCACATTTGTATTAAATTGATTTCTTTTATTTATCAGGTACTTTTTAGCTTGCTTTTTCTCGCCAATTTTAATTTTCATATTTCAATTAATTATTTATGTTAATTTTAAGTGTAACTAACTGTGGTGGGAGGTTCAAAAGTGATACGGACATCCAAATTACACAACTCATTCTTTTAATATATGGAACGTATATCCACTTAATTTATTACGTTTGTGTTATCAAATGTAAAGCTCGGTTTATCATATTACTAGAACGGTATTTTTTATTACTAAACTTGAAAACGTATACCATAACTGAAAGTGAACTTCTAACAGTTATCAATAACAGAAAATACTTCGGATGCAGAATTGTCTACTGGGATAATTGTGAACAACGTTTGCAAGTTTTAACTACTGACTGCGTTAATAAGCACATAATCCATGTAAATCCTCGAGAGAATGTCTTGTAAAAGGCAATCGTTTCACTCTTAAAACAATTAATGTTATTTATTGGTGCTATGGGATATTTCTTTAGTACCTAAAATTGCATGTTCTCTAGTTCCACAGACTTTGAAAAAACATGTTCGTACACAAATTATTCTACAACTAGCGGACTCATCCGTCTTTGCCTGAGTTTGAGTAATAACATTCAATATGCCTGAAAAAATTGTTGAATGATTTTATACTTTTATACGAAAATAATTTTAAACGAACATGATGTTGTGCCATCGAAGCATACAACCTTGAATTTGTATGATTTTAGATATTTAAATAAAAATCTATCCAAACGAACCCGGAGTTGGGGACCCCGCTGCTTTCAGCTGCATGTACAGGCATGCTACACACGATCCGATCTGTTTTAGACGAAAACCTTTCCAAACGAACTTCAGGATGGAGACCTCGCTGGCTTATATTTAAAAAAAAAATTAGTTGAAAACGAATTAATGCATCCGGTTATTATTATTGCCGGTTTAATTTCTGATATTTAGACGCATTAAACTTTTAATACTGATAAACATTTCTTCGAAAAATTAAAGTTTAAACTTTACAGACACTTTTGACTTCATATGAGGCTAAAGGAGATCTCATAGTGAAACAAATCAGATATAAAACACTCTTCTTAATTATCCCATATTACAAAAAGTTTTTAGAAATTTAAACATGGTTCTGTAGCTTCTTGGATATGTCTTGGAGTAAATACTTAAATTTACTTATTCTAATACTATTACTTATATAGTTCTCTAATACTATTACTTATATAGTTCTCTAATACTATTACTTATAAATTATTATTATATAATCTCTGTTACTTTCTAATACTTATTATGTTATAATAATTGTAACTTAACAAGTATTGATTAAGAACAACGTCTTATGTTGATTGTATATGATAGGAAAGAAGAGTATTCACATACACTTAAAAACTGTTTGTCACTTTTACCAGATAAGGAATTTCATTTGCACGACAAAAGGACATACCGTGAAGTAGATAAGGCAGCAATGCTCGCATTCTGTCCACAATTAAGTAAACATTTAATGTTTACTTCAGTTTACTATCAGATACTTTCATTAGAGTTCTAGTGGAACTTGTTCTGATTTCTGCATGTTCATAATTACCTCTTTATCCAAATCATTTATGTGTCACTGTAAGAGGATGTTAAATGCTTTGCACATGGCATTCCACAGAAAGCATCTTGTAGTAAACCTCATTAACGTACGTTAACTTCATAATGTTTGTAATAGTGAAGCATAATAAACATGCACTGAAAACAGTTTTTCTCTGTACACCTTATATAACGGAATACTTTTGTGTGGCCCGGTAAATTAATTATATTTGCTTTGTATTCTATAATCTACAGAAATCATGTTTTAGTCAGTGCATCTTAGAAATTCATATCAATTTCATTATCGTTGTAACATTGTATCATAATTAAAATACATCGCAAATGATTTTTCTTAATAGACCATGATAAAATAGCATTATTTTGATAGCTCTGTAAACGAAGTGTAAGTGCGATACATAACGTATTGTGTACTAATCATCTTGTAGTGCAGATATCAATAATGTAGTATACAAATTTCATTAAACTCTATTATAATACACCGCAAATTATTTTTCCCATAGACCAGAATGCAACAGAATTCTTTTGAGTATTAATGTAAATTTCAAATAAACTCCCTACTAACGAAAACTCCATGGTATATTTTCAAAACCAGCCATGCAATGAAAAACCTCAATAACACATATTCGTTACATGAAAAGCCGAGTATATTTACGCTAGTTACATCACGGAAAGACAGACAGACTATCCTAGAGACGGAGAGACAAGCCTTAATTCATAAACACATTCCAGATATGCTGGGAAGAATTATATGTTCATGAATTCTTTTGAGTATCAATGAATTCATGAGTACCATCATATCAATGAATTCATGAATTCTTTTGAGTATCAATGTAAATTTCAAATAAACTCCCTACTAACGAAAACTCCATGGTATATTTTCAAAACCAACCATGCAATGGAAAACCTCAATAACACATATCCATTACATGAAAAGCTGAGTATATTTAAGCTAGTTACATCACGGAAAGACAGCCAGACGATCATAGAGACGGAGAGACAAGCCTTAATTCATAAACACATTCCAGATATGTTGGGAAAAGTAATATGTTCATGAATTCTTTTAGCAGGTTTTAGTATAAATGTAGTATCGTGAAGAATATAAAATCTAAAATACTCATCTTCTTCCATAAAAAGATAATGCTGTTCGGTGTTCCCGTTTCTACACTGCTGATTAAAAATCATTTTAACAAATAAATAAAAACTTTTTTTTTTTTTTTTTTTTTTAAACAATCTTTCAAAATAGAGAAAGTCTCTTAGATAGAGATATCTCTTTCTACAAATCTTCAAATAATTTTTTTAAATGACCAAAAATTACTAAATTGGAAAGCAAATTCAAATATAAACGATTTTCAAGGTCTTGAAAATAAGTTTAAAAGTTAATGGTTTATTGTAACTTAACACCCAACTCTCGGCGGAACGAACGATGTAATCTAATAAAAAAAAAAAAAAAAAAAAAACCCTTCGCTCATCTATGTACTAAATACTATTCTTATTTCAGTTAAGGATTTCGATTTCTTACTTTATTTTGCTTATCAGATTGAATTTACAAGATAAGCGTTTTAATTATATTATTTGTAAATATGAGTACAACAAATGCGAAAAAGAAAATATTTAGAAAAAAGTTGTCAAAAAATTAATGCAAATACTTTATATTCTTAATTCCATAATAATTCAATTGATTTATCATTCAATTACATTGAATTGCAGCTATTAAATTTTGGCAATTGCTGCTATTAATATATGGTCTTTTATATCATATTAAAATATTATCAATCAAAAGTTTTCAGTCTAAAAACATTCATCAATTATTCATTACATTTCTGAAGAATAAATATTTTGATTTATTTTAAAAGAAAAATCAGTTAAAATATTTTATATAGCCATGTCAAAAAATTTTAACTAGTATTAAATATCTTAATTACTATCAATTATATTTAAATTGTTTGAAAACGTACATTTGACACCAAAAGTAAAATGTCCAAACATTCTTGAATTTCAACAATGTTTAGAAATAAAGATCACAGTTGATGAAATTGGATTCCAGATATTAAATGTTAGCAATTGCTGATATTAAAAAATGTTCTTTTATATCATATTGATATGTAATCAACCTAAAGTTTTTTAGTCTAAAAACATTCATCAAGTATTCATTACATTTATGTACACTAAATATTTGATTTTGTTTTAGAAAAATTAAATTAAAATATTTTATACAGCCATGTAAGGAACTTTTAATTAGCGTTAAATATCTTACTTACTATCATTTATAGTTAAATAGTTTGAAAACGTTCATTTGACAAAAAAGCTAAAATGGCTAAACGTTTTTGAATTTCAATGAGGTTTAGGAAATAAAGTTCACAGTCCAACAAATTTCCGCAGAGCGTTTTCACAAGTGATTTAAATGGTTTGAAAACATTCATCTCACACTAAAACTAAAGTGGACGAATGTCCCCAAATTTCAGGTTAAAGGAGTTCACACAGTGCATATGGAGTTTTTGATTTTTTTTAAATTTATTATTTAAAACTTCAATAATTCGTGATATTTAAAAAAAGATAAATCTTAAAATATTCCAAATTTTATTGTTTGGAAAGCTATATATGTGATTCCCTTCAAAAACATTTGTAACATTAACGAAATGTAAAAGTCACGTTTATATAACATTAGGTACAATTTAAATAATCATTTTAATGTGCAGTACTTTGTAGAAAGCCCCCATTTTTTTTTAAATATATTTCTCCTGGGTATATATTAGTTTTAAAAGTTTTAACACAAAGAAAATAATTTGTATACACATATAAACATCTAAATTAGGCTTCAGTATAAAAATATAAATTATATTTAACCCCTTGGGAAGGAGCGTCATGTATACGTTACGGATAAATTATTCAGATTCCTTTATTTTTCCCGGCAGTTATTTTTTATTGTAAATTTTGCCTTATTTAATCACGGCATTTTCTCAAATGAATTAGGTAAAAGTTTCTGTCTTCAAAATCCGCTGATCTTAAACATTCTGTAAAAGACGCTCGTCGAGAAGGGGTTAAAGTAAGTTTGGGAAAATTTATTTTATGGAATTTTAACTTACCATTTCAGGTAGTAATTCATGGCAGATTTCATAATCCTTTTTAAGCCCAGTTTTCGCATCAGCTACAGTAAAAAAATAAATAAATAAATAAATAAATAAATATTTGGGGTTTTTTTTAATGTGTAGAAAGACATGCTTAGGTACGCATTTTCACTTCTCTCACTATTGCTAACTATAAACGAATCTATCAATCTATTTCCTTTTATCTCTATCCATCAATGTTTTTATCTATGCTTGTATAATGATATTTTTCGGATTAAACTATACTCTGTACATAAAAAAAATATTTTAATCTTATTAAACAAACATTTTTGAATTAATTTTGTTAAACTAAATACAAAATCTATTAATTTTAGGGTATTTGGACAAAATGAAAAGTGTAATAGAACGCATGAAAGGGAAATATTTTTGTACAGAAAATCATCGTAAAGATGAAAATATACAGTCAAAACTACAGAATGTCCCACACCATGCAAATGCCAGATTTTTGTACAAGACATTACCAATACTAAAGTTTGCTTTCCAATTTTACCTATTATATACATTTCTTTCAATTAAAATATGATCAGATAAGGAAAAGAAGGGGTGAATTTTAAAATTTACATTGAAAAAATAATTATCTACACACAATTCAGAATGATACTGGCATTTCATAGAGCGTCACTGCCAAAATTGTTGAGAGCGTACACCATTAAACGTAACATGATCACATTTGAAGGCATTCTGTTCATAATTGTTATAAATTATTGTTAAAATTGTTACATTTGTGACGAAAATATATTTCTGCTGTTACATTTTTTATCGATTAACTGGATTGCGACCTGTTTTTCCTATATAAAAATTATCCAATTTGAATATTTCTATACCCATTTCATTTTGTGAAAAGAAGTTATAAACAGCATGCACCTGGAGCCAAATAAACTCAAATTCTACATTCTACATTTAACCATTTTTTTATTCTCAATTTAATTTTGTGAGGTTATCTGAGGAAAGTTTTCTTGACTATAACTAATTCATTCTAACATCAAGTCACTATTGTTTAAAGATTATGTATATTATGAAAAAAGTACATTTTTCAGTTAAACTTTTAAAAAATCCCTGCCGGCCCGGCCTACAGGCAGAGGTAGATTTCGAAGTTAAGTATACTAATTTCACCAACAAAAACTAAATCATTATTAGATATAAATCCACTTTAACAGTTTCATCTGTCTGCTTTTGACGAGTTTTTATTTCCTTTTTATAAAATAGCTGGTTTTATCAGAATCATGTTAAGGCAATATTAGAAAAATATTTTTCCATACTCAACAACTCGAAATTTTCTGGCACATTTTCAGATTAATTTTTAATAAAAAAAAATATGAAACATGCTGACGTGATTTTTGAAAAGATTTATAAGCGACCTGTGTTTTTATTTTTCTTTCAATTAATTAAAACTTGATTAATAAACAATTATTTTCTCAGTAGGTCAATATTTTTCATTTCTAACACAATCGCTTCCATAAATTCTGTTCAAAATGCCCACTTTGACATCATTTTTTGAAATATATTCTGCCTGTATCAAAAAATCGATCATTACTGTACATTATATAGTTTCTGAATAAGATAATCTAGCAATTGGATGCGTTTGAGAGCAAAAATGAATTTAAAAATGAGTAAGAAAATAGACAGTCTGGATTTGAATGCACCCTTAATGAGATGATTTTTTTCTTCAACCGCTATGTATTTTTTATTTGTTTTTGCTTTAAGAATTGGCCCTACCAAAAACTTGTCTATATAAATGTTGAAGACAATATTAAGAAGATATATGATAAATTCATGGAGATTTTATATCTTATGAATTGACGGAGTTATGAAAATTTTTTATTCTTCAACCCCCACCCCCCTTTTTTTTTTTTTTTTTTTTTTTTTTTTTTTTTTTTTTTTTCTTGCGGTACGAATTGGTCCTATCAAAATCTTGTGAATATAAATGTTGTAGATAATATTAAGGAGATGTAAAATAAAATTAATTGGATTTGATATCTTGAGAACTGACGAAGTTAGGAATTTTTTTCTCAACAAAAACCCTATTTTTGCGCCCCTTGAGCCTATTTTAAATTTTATGAAAAATCTGTGATGCATGAATTTTTGGCGCTATTTTTAGAAGTAATAAAAACTTTAAACTGATTTGATATGTACAAAAATTAAGAAGTTATGGGGTTTTTTCGGTTTTCACAAACCCCTCCCTATTTCCATCCCTTTTGTCCGCTTTTGCCCATTAACGAACTTGACCGAGATTTTATGTCCTTTGATTTAATGTATCAGTTTGGAAGAGATTTGTGCAGAATTGCGGAAGTTATCGTGCTCAGAAGAAAGTGATAACACAATTGCTTCGGGAAATTCCGTTCAAAATGCCCACTTTGACATAATTTTTTGAAATATATTCTGCCTCTAAAAAAAAAAAAAAAAAAAAAAAAAAACGATCATTGCGGTACATTATATAGTTTCTGAATAAGCGAATATACCAATTAAATGCGTTTGAGAGCAAAAATGAGTTTAAAAATGAGTCAGAAAATAAGCATTTTTGATTTGAGTGCATCCTTAATTCAATGATTTTTCCAACACAGTCCGCATCGGGAAATTCGGTTCAAAATGCCCACTTTAACAGCATTTTAAAAAAATATATTCTGCCTCTATCATAAAATCGACCATTACGGTACATTATATAATTTCTGAGTAAAAAAAACGTAACAATTGGAAGCCTTTGAGAGCAAAAATGAATTGTAAAATGAGTCAGAAAATAAGCAGTTTGGATTTGAATACACCCTTACTTAGATGATTTTTTTCTTCAACCGCTATGTATTTTTAATTTGTTTTTACTGTAAGAATTGGTCCTATCCAAAACTTGTCTATACAGATGTTGTAGACAACATTAAGAAGATATATGATAAATTCATGGGGATTTTATATCTTTTGAATCGACGGAGTTATGGATTTTTTACTTCTTCAAACCCCCTTTTTGTTTTCGTTTTTATTTATTTTTTTTGCGGTACGAATTAGTCCTATCAAAAACTTGTGAATATGAAAGTTGTAGATAATATTAAGGAGATTTATAATAAAATTAATTAGAATTGATATCTTGAGAATTGACGAAGTTATGAATTTTTTTCTCCCAAAAACCCTATTTTTTGCGCCCCTTGAGCCCATTTTTAACTTTATCAAAAATCTGTGATACATAAAATTTTCGCCATATTTTTAGAAGTAATAAAAACTTTAAACTGATTTGATATGTACAAAAATTAAGAAGTTATGGGGGGTTTTCGGTTTTCACAAAACCCCTCCCTATTTGCATCCCCTTGGTCCGATTTTGCCCATTAACGAACTTGACCGAGATTTTATGTATCAGTTTGGAAGAGATTGGTGCAGAAGTACGAAAGTTATCGTGTCCAGAAGAAAGTTATATAGATAGATAGATAGATAGATAGATACATGCATAGATAGATAGATAGATAAAGTTTTTTACTGAGGGTGGTTTTGGGTTCTAGGAGACATGTTCGGTGTAGATCTGCAAAATGTTTTCAGAAATTCCAACATAGGAACGATCCCAATAGGTAGTATTTCATACGAAACCTACATAGAAACACTAGAAGCCTCTGCCCACTCTTCATTAACGCTCGCCAACAACCGTGAATTGCGACACAATTCACATTGGGGACGCCACACCTCCTCAGCTCGCTTACCTTGCTTGACACTTTTTGCAGCAATCTAGCCATAATGAGCACTATCATAAATCCTTTTAATTTAGGAAATTAAAAAAAAATGTAACGTAAAAAAAAAAGATTAATTGAAAACTTCGTTAAAGTCATAATTAAAAATGCATTTATTTGGTGCTACCAATAGGGATAAATCATTTGAACATTGCGAAATTTACCAATTTTTGGAATTTAAAACAATTAACAGAAAAAAATTACCTTCGAACGCAGTTAATTTAAAACTTATTGCGCATAATATTGTACAGAACGGCTTATATTTATTTCGAAAAACTCTTGGAAAAACATGTTTATTACAAAGATAGTACACGAAATATTTCGTGTTTGTCCCAGGTCGGTGGCTCACGATAAATATTCCATCTTGTGCTGCGTTTTTAGCCTTGCCAACATATAATAGTGGGAAATTTTCCAGGCTGGGAATCGTTTCATGTGGTTTAGTCGGTAGAACGTCAGTGCGCTATACTGATGGCCCAGGTTCGAGTTCCGACATGGAATGTTTTTCACTATGTTGGCCTTTGCGTCTGTTAACCTTCCCACCGCCGCGAACTGATATAGCTGCAGATTTCACGGCAATAGAAGCAATATTTAAATTAATATGATTCTAGAAATATAATTCAGTTTTAAAACATTTTGTTATGAATAATACTCTCAAGGCTTATATTCTTATACCTAATTAAATTTTTTATGTCTTTTTAAAAAATCACATTTTTTTAGATTTTTAAAAAATTTACAGAGAAAAAAACATTACAATTTTGCCCTTTTGCTCGACGGTCAAGGGGTTAAGCAATTACTTTGAAATTTGATTTTCATTTGAAATATTGTATGCGAGACGAATGTTTCTCTCTGGAATAATTTCCATATAGACATACTTTTTGAAAACATTTGCATGAGACATATATTACAAAACCTGTTTTTATAAAATAGTGGTGCGAAGAGAATAGAAAAATAGTCGCTTGTGGTTGCACTGCTAATTTGATTTATAATTTCAAAATTGAGGCAAATGTTAGTTAAAAAACTGATTTTTTAACGCCTCACTTTTATATAAGAACTAATTCAAATAAAAAATTATACTTACAGCAAGCAATACATCCATATAATTGTAAATAATATGCACCTACATACGACAATAAAATAAAAATCGAGTAAAGTAAAGTGATAAGATACATTTTGAAAAGAAATATATGCATCATAGGGAAATGGAATTAAAGTTAAATTACCAAACAATTTATACAGTTTCACATCCGGTTTTCTACTTTTTTATTTTACGAAAACCAATCAATACACAAATAATATGAAATTTCCAAGAATGATGTTGATTAAAGCAAATATGATTTTTAGTCGTTACTTTTTTAATAAATTACAAAACTAAATTGAATTATATTTTATTTATTTACTTATTTATTTTTCACTCGTAGAAAACATATTCAAGAGCTCATTTATTAAGAATTCATTTTGATTGATTACATATAAATTGCAGGGCAATGTAAGGAAAAATATAACTGTTTAACGAAAATTATTTCGCTGAGTGCTGTTCTTTGAATGGCTTTCTATAAATTTAAAACATCAATACTTTGTTAAAATGGTAATCTTTATACATTGTTTTGCCAATTTATTCATAAATAAAGATTAATTTTAATAAGTATATTCCACATTTTTAACAATCGATCCCTCGCTGCGAAGAATACGCAATATCACATTGAATAATTAAATAAGCTGACGTGGAATGAAAAGATAAAAGAACTTCTTAAAAACACAATAAAAATTTTAATAAATGCGCATGGTATTTCAAAAGAACTAGTCTCGCTTCATCAGACGCAGATAACACTGTCCTACTACTTTGAAAAGAGTAGCAAGACAGACAGAGAACAGTAAGGGGAAGGGGAAAGTTAAAGAAATAGCCAATAGGGAAGTATGAGTAGGAAACATGAAATAGAAAAGCAGAAGGCATCAGCCAATCACACCAGATTATTGCACAAAGTGAAGAAAACAGATCTGCAGGTGAATATTGAAGCAATTTAAATAAATTTAAATACATTTTTATTTGATTATAAATCATTTTATATATTTGATTTTTGACTCGTGTGATTGGCTGATGCCTTCTGCTTTCCTATAGGCTGTTTCGTACTCATTCTTCCCAAATGGCTGTTTCTTTAACTTGTCCCTTTCCCTTACCTCTTCTCTGTCAGTCTTGCTGCTGTTTTCATAATAGTAGGACGTGTTCTCTGCGCCTGATGAAGAAAGACGAGTTCTTTCGAAACGCCTTACGCATTTATTATTATACATAATATGTTATTTTTGTTGTATTTCTAGACGGCTTGGGAAAAGTAGTATTATTTTCCAAGAAGTAAAATACTGTTTTTTTTTTTTTTATTAAGTTGAAGATTGCAAAAAAAATGTATGGTTTTCTGGTACGAAACTCTAAAAAAAAACTTACCATTTCTATTTCTTATGAAATTTTTATTTTTAGAACTGAAGTATTACGTGTTCTTAAAATAAATATTCATTTATATTTTTTTGAAATGTATTTTTCTGCAAAATCTATTATACCGATATGACACATCCTCCAAATATAAACCCCCTCTCATATATGTTAATTTTTCCTTTTCAGAAAAGTTCTTCAACTTTTATTTTCTGACGCTTTCAGTCCTTCTGTTTTCTTTTTTTTCATGAAATTCCTTTGTTTCCATATCTCCTAAATGAAGATATCTTATACAATTTATTTTTATCGTTTTACATATTGTATCGGAATGGCATACGTTCTCTATATTTCACTATTAATGTTTTCCTATTTTTATACACTAAGATTTTATAGATATCTGTATTAGGGTGGAGCGAAAAAAATAAATTTTTTAAAATAAAAAACGGGTAGGTGCCAAAAGTTGCCTTTATACTAGTACATCATCTGCGTGCAATATTACCGCTGAAAAAAAATGGCTTGAGTCTGCGCTTTTGGTCTAAAAGTCAGAATTTGGGGTAAAATGTGACATTTTTTTAAAAAATTAAAAAAATTCTATAGAGATGGTTGTTATTTAAAAGTGTTATTTAAACCTTTATTATTAATGATTTAACATATTTAAACGATAAAAAATATCTTCGTTCTGTATAAGTGGAACAAAACTGACAACTTTTGGGGGGAAAAAAGCGTTGCCACTCTGTTCTGTCATACAACTAATTGTTATTTAGAATACAGCTCTTACGTAGTTGCTTTCAAATCTACCCAGGAGGTGCCACGTGGAAATGGCTGCATTTCATGACACAACAGTGCATAGCCCGACCACCCTTCCATCTCAGCGCAATGTTTTATTTATGTATTGAATTGTGATTTTTTATCAAAAACTGGCATAAGTTTTCTATGTATCAACCTAGTCCATCTCTTTTATATATCCACAGACGTTGGGTGATGCTGCTGTGACACTCCTTTACATATATCCTCACGTATTCTACTGCTTGTGTATGATACGGTAAGCAGGGTAATGCAGTGGAATTAATGGAATCTATTCAGCCCTCTAGTATCTTTACCAAAATTGCATCCAGTTACTGCATAGTAGTTAGGAGGTCTGTTCCTACAACATTTTACAACATTTAGGTATTTCACCTTTGAGTATGCCATCCTTTACTCTAACTCTTGCATTTTTTTTTATATGTTGATAAGCTTGTTCTTTAATGTGATGGCAATCGTCATCAAAATTGCAATAAGAATTTGCTCTCGATGTGAAAAATTTACTCTCGGTGTCCTAAATAATTTTTTTAGTATTTGTTTTTTGCCGTTTTCTGTGATGTTTAGTAGCCAAGTAATTTCCCATAAGTTTTTAAATCAATTTTTTGGATATGGATTATATTTGATGTAAACCATCCTGCGGCATAAACTTGGATTACATACATTGTGAGTGAAACAGACTCTGATGGTCAACCAGTGCTTATATAAAAGCGAATAATTTTATGCGCCTTTGTGAGCCATCTGGCATAGGAGAAGTTTCTTGGGTTCCTATTCGCTAGTTCTTCTGAGCCATATCTTGATGAAATAACTTTGCAAATCTCTAGCAGGTATTTCTGGTATGTGCTGAGTACCCTTTTCTCGATTTAAGGAAATAATATTTGAAAATTACTCTCTATGGCTTCAAAAATGGAAATAAAAAGGGAATGGCACGTGGACAAAAATTTTCCTATTGGTCCAGTGAATCCCTGTGGGTTAGAATCTAATTTTTGCCAATGATCATGTCTAATAAATGATGCAGAGAAATCTCACTGGACTTGTAGGTGGCATATGATCAATTGTAATGGTTCATTCTAAACATGTCCCTCGCAGAATGGATGACAACGACTAACAGAATTATCCGCCTTCAAATGAGCACTCACTGCCCATCACAGTCTCTACTTTCACTCAAAATGTACTGTGATATCCAAGTTTGGCCCCAGGATAGTTTACAATCAAATATAATCCACAGCTAAAGAAGGGATCTAAAAACTCATGGGACATTACTCTGCTGCTAAACAACTCACAAAACGGTATAAAACGACTACTAAAAAAGGGTTATTTAGGGCAATGGCTCCTTTGCATACGCAGAGGAAATTCTTAATTCAATGCTCTCTGACGATTTCCATCACATTAAACAGCTAGCTGCTCAGCACATAATAGTTGAAAGATGAGAGTAAATGATAGCATACGCTAATCTGAAATATCGACAATCAACTTTGAAGCGGACAATTATATAAATCTAATTCGTTGGAAAAGTGTTGTGGTAACAGAACCTCTAATCAATATGCATTTATCGGGTGTAATCTTGGTGAAGATAATAGACGGCAGAATAGATTATATTAATATCATCCGCACTGCATTACACTGTTTGTCTTCTCTTATACAAACAGTAGAAAAATACGTGAAGGAGATCACAGCAGCAGCATCCAAAGTCTATGGATCTAAAGAACATATGTACTACGTTGATATATAGAAAATCAGTCTTTGATAAAAAAAAAAAAAATCACAATTCAATGTATAAATAAAACATTGAGTTCAGATAGTAGGGTGGTTGAGCTATGCACTGTTGTGACATGAAATGCAGTCACCTCCACCTGGTACCACCTGGGTAGTTTTGAAAGCAACTAGGTAAGAGCTGTACTCTAAACAACAAGTATTTGTATGACACAACAGAGTGGCAACGCCTTTTTTTTAAAAAAGTTGTCAGGTTTGTTCCAGTTATACAGAACGAAGATATCATTTTATCGTTTAAATATGTTAAGTCATTAATAATAAAGGTTTAAATAAAACTTTTATGTAATAACCATCTCTGTAGAATTTTTTTTTAATTTTTTGAAAAAATGTCAAATTTTACTTAAAATTTTCGACTTTTGGACCAAAAGCGCAGACTCAAGCCATTTTTTTTTAGCGGTAATATTGCGCGCAGATGATGTACTAGTATAAAGGCAACTTTTGGCACCTACCCGTTTTTGATTGTAAAAAAATATTTTTTTTCTCTCCACCCTAATCTGTATTGAGTTTGAGTTTTTTTTTTTTTTTTTTTTTTTTTTTTTTTTTTTTTTTTTTTTTGTATATATATATTTCTTTTATATCTAAATTAATTATTTTATGTAAATTTGTTTCGTTAATGTATTACTTTTATTAATGAAAACTACTCAGCTTCTATGAAAGGCAATTTAAAAACCAAAAAATGTTAATTTGATCTGTTTTTAATTCTGAAATTGTATAAACCTTGAGAAATTTCATAAATTCCAAATATACGCTCCCGCACTCTCCTAATTTTCCTATCCTTTTAACAAAGGTTCCAATTATAAGACCCTTAAAATCATTAGAATTTCCTGCCTGCTAAAGTAGGGGATTATTTTCGGTACTTTACAGTAAGCTTTTAATTTATGCATGACCATATGAAAAGCTAAAGAAAGGATTGAACAATATTTTCCATGCATTTGTACTTGAAAAGCTATTGATAGCGAAATATCCCGTAAATGTCATTCTTCTAATAATAATTAATACGTTTTCAAATACCAACAAAATCGCACAGATATCACAAGTTGTATGCTAAATTTCTCTCAACTCCGCGTTTATCAACAAAATTTTCAGTTAATACACTAGGAAACATACCAATTAGACACCTTACAGATGTTAACGTTCATTTAATAAATTCTTTTATTAAATTGGTATAAAATTAAAATTGGTATTTTTACAAATACAATATTTTCCAGTCTATAATATGCTCCCTTGATTGAGAAGCACCACAGAATTTAATCATTTTTTTTTTTTTGAAGCGAACATAAAAGTAAAATAATCATTGTGTATTTTAAAAATAAAATTTATAATAGCAAAATATTATAATAGGTTTTGAACAGTACACTGACTTTTGGGAAAAAGGTTCAATATTTATTAAACTGCAATAATAATATTACCTGAACACAGAATTAAAAACGGTTTTATGTTAGAACTTTTATAGTTAGATATTCATTCAAGGGCATTCCATGAATTCAAGGACATTCATCAATACAATGAGAAATTTGTTGGTATGCTTGATGAATAAATCAATTTGGTGCGATTTATCTCGGATATTGATAATGACACAACCTACAAAATTTAGTGTAGAATTTTTATCTTTCTTATTTACAATCAGAGCTGCAGTACACTATAAAAAAAAGGTGCAAATCTACAAAACTAGTTTTTGGAAAAAACTACAGAAATATGTTACTAATATGTAAGGTTACTAAACTTTTATCTGTACGCTGTAAAGAAAAAAATGTAAATCTACAAAACTAATTTTTCTAAAGCTAAGATATCTATATGCTTTCTAAACTTTTATTGGTAACCAAGGATAATTAAATGATTTTTTTTTGTTACAGTTACATAAAAATTTCTAGTCATTTCAGTTCCCTATAAAATTCTTAGTAACATTACAGATTTTCTTCAGAGTGTAAACCTAAATCTGTTACACACACACACATATATATATATATATTTTTTTTTTTTTTTTTTTTTTTTTTTTTTTTGCAGTTACATAAAAAGTTCTAAGCATCTCAGTTCGTAGAAAATTTTTAGTGACATTACAGATTTTTTTTTACAGTGTAAACCTGCATCTGTTACATGATTTTTTATATTGCAGTTACATAAAAAGTTCTAGACATCTCAGTTCCCTAGAAAATTCTTCGTAACAACACAGATTTTTATTTATTTATTTATTTATTTATTATTATTATTATTTTTTTTTTTTTAGAGTAAAAATGATTTTTTTACATGATTTTTATTGTTGTTGTTGCACAAAAAGTTCTAGGCATTCCAGTTTCCTAGAAAATTCTTAATAACCTCATACATATTTTTAGAGTGTAGAAAAGACAAAAGTAGATATTGAAGAGGAAGCTTTCGTAAGAGGTTTTTGGAAGATTTTTTTGAGCTTTTGTTAAACTTATTGCGTTTTTTAGGGCGTTCAGGCATTTAGTTTCATAAAACTGGCCAACTGAAGTTCATATTTTTGATCATTTGGTAGGTATAAAATTTGGTTAAAGCTCTGTACTTTTTGGAAAAGTGTTAAAGTCCACATAAAACATTATAAAATGAAGAAAAAATAATTGTCAAATTAATAACAGAGATTACATTTGTTAATTAAGATAATATTTTATGTAAGATAAAATCATTGTATTCTAATTTAGTTCGCATATCAGTATGTTCTTATTTACATTTTTCTCTTAGAATAATTTTAAGTAATTTCTTTAATGTTTTGAAAAACAAAATTGCAGTTAAAAAACAATGACTTCAGAAGTAGTAAATTAACTTCCAAAAACACAAAATAAGTTTAAATAATTCACTGAAGAAAAGAAATTATATTCTCAGGATTCAAAACTTCTTACACAGTTATGATTCAGCGATAAATTATATCAGCGCAAAAGAAGAAATCAGCCAATCTCTGCATCCAGAAGCCAGACGTTCTGACATCTAATCTTTAGTCAGTATAATAAAATAATAGAATAAACGATTCGCTGATTTTCTTATCAGCTATGAAACTAAATCGTTAGCAGTTTTTCTAGGTTTAATACAAGAACACATGCATTTAGAATAGTGCGCAAAAAAAATTTGAAATACATGCTGTTAATTTTCTCTTACAAAAAGACACAAACCTAGCATATAGGAAAAGAAGGGAGATTTTTATTTCTAAGGCAAACATTAACCATTTTTTCCATTTTATCTTACCAAGATCACAAAAATTGCGAGCCGTCGAATTTTCATTAACTCCTTAATTCTCGCTCCCGTTATATTCCCGGGTTGTGTCTTTTATTCATTTTATTCTTTTTTGTTTGATTTCCACCAGTTTTATAAAATAGTGTAATTGGCTTTATTACGGTATGGTTTTACCCAGTGTTAACAGATAGTCGAAAGTCAATTTCACCAAAATTTCTGAAATTTTCCCCAAATCAGTGTTATTTTTCGAAAAAAAACTCAACGCAGTTTCTATTGAAAAAAGTAAATTTTCTCAATTTTCAGTATAAAAGATATTTAACTAATTTAAACTCAAATTTTTTCCCCAAATGAAATTAGAAAAAAATTCCCATTTACAAAAAATAAACATTCAAACTCGGCAGAATTTTTCAAGAATATTAGAAGCAAAACAAGGTGAATGAGAGATACATTTTACAAAGTCAAGTTAGTTTACACTTCTTTTTAAATTGTTGCCAATCAATGATGCTGGCCTATCATTACGATATCTCTATCTACGCTTATACCAATAACTTTTTCAAGGTTTAGACCATCTCTAATCAAATGAGATTTGAATAAATCTGAGATGGTGTTGGCATCATCTGCTTCTATCTGACTCAATCCATAAAACTTTGTTTTCAATTTTTTGTCATACCTACTGAAGTACTTAATCGTAATCAAAGCACCTTCATTGTATCAATCACTGTGCTTTCTTCAATAACGAAAGAAAAATAGCTTTTTTCCAAATCCGAAATTGTCTCATAACTACTGTGAGCGGTCTCTCAAACTGCTAAATCAAAACATGAATAAAATATCAACTAAGTGGTAAAAAATGGTTTGTTTACCAATACTTAATTGACTTATAAATCATTTTTCGAAACTTGAAGTTTATTTTTGAATACTAAAGACTGGTATCCCGTTATATGGGAATAGTAAGCAAAAGCGATTTATTGTAGGACATCGAGGAAAATAAATATGTAATTTTAAACTCGTCTAACAATCGTTGAATAAAAATGTATTTTTTTTTGTAAAAAAATTATGAATATCTAATAAAAGTATAGTTAAATAGTAAAAGTTAGATTATATTTGCATAAAAAATATCGTTATATAAATAAAAAAACGTTCGTAAATTAAAGTTTACATACATATCTACATTTTTTTAAATGGATTTAAATACATGAGAATTTATACATCCCCGTAGAAATAAGATAAGTAAAAACAATATTTCTGTTACTACACAGTATAAAATGCTCAGTCGCAGTCTATTGTCTTGAGTTCTCGAACATTGAAGGCAGACTCTCGATTTGATATGAAAACTGCTGAGTACAATAATAATCCAAGAAATGCTTTTATTTCAATATATTCTGTATCAAAGTAAGTTTGTGTCTCATTTGATCAGAATAACGCAATTTACATACTTTAATTTTTATATTACTTCATTTTATTATAATTTCTATAACGTTTTTAACAAATTGTAAATTCCAAGTTTCTTCTGGTTCTGCTTTATGACCAGTTTTTGCAGGACTTTTAAACTTGGCAGCAGCACCACAATATTATGTTTCTGAGTTCGATAAACACGATTTGGTTCTTTTGTAGTCCATATAAAATTATTTTTCCCACAAATATACTCTGAGTTACTTAAAATATTTTCTTCAACATCCAATGATAATTGCGAACGGGAATCGTGATCACTTTCAATAAATTCATTTTCAGAATATTCAGAATCTGAATATTATATATCCAGCTAATTTTTAACAGGCCCCTCAATTTCAGTTTGTTTAGGTACAATGGACGTTTTCTCGAATAATTAGATTCCACTTTTCCCATAATATCATGAAAAATGTATAAAATTATCCACAAAATAAAAAATTCCTTCTTAGACAAAAACAGAATCACAACTACTGTGAGCGGTCTGACAGATCGCTTTCGCAATAAAATGAGTAAAAAAAAATAGCAAAAGCAGCTAGCAAAATGACAAGCGGAATGTGACCTTGGGGGGGCAGTTTCAGGAAGGTAGAGGTAAGGGTGAGGACCATTATCTAATCTGAGGGGTGGAAATGCATACGGGAAAATCTAGAGTGGTCTGTCACACCGCTCACAGTAGTTATGGGCTTAAATTAAAAAAAAAATACGGCAAAAAAACGTTTCGGATAAAATCTGAAGATTTAATAATGGGAAGGTGTATGCCTTTTAATACCACAGAGTTTTTTTTTTTTTCAGTTTTCTTATAAGGAGAAATAAGGGGTCTGGACTATTGCATTCATTGAGCAATGTTCAGTTATAAATATAGCAGTGTGATTCTAGTATGCAATTGCATGTCTTGCAAAAATGTCTACTGTCATTCCATGAAGCATAGATTAACCAGCCTTAATCAAAATAAAAGTTAATTAATATTTTTTATTACAGTTTTATAAATCTATACTAATAAAAGACATGTGTATATGTGTTTATATGTATATGTGTGAGTGTCTGATGAGTAGGAAAATCAGCCGCCCTTAGTGATCTAAAAATTCAGATGGGGATAGGGCAAGGTAGGTTCTAATGCACCTGTGTTACGTGTAAACTATAATGTTGTAAACGATGAGCATATCCACGTGAATAATGATTGACATCTCAGATTTCTGTATTTCATTTTCGTTTTCCAAATCAAAATAGAGTTCGGGGCAGATCCAGTGCTGTAAGTTGACTTTCGTAAACTTTACGTGAAATAGTGGAAAACATTCCCCAAGTTTTTCCCCAAAAATTTCCCCAAGAACAACTTGTCCCAAAAAAATTCCCTTGGAGGTTCAATATTGCCCAATATGGGGACAAAATCTCCGATCTGGCAACACTGGTTTTACCTGTTATTCAATGAGCTGTATTTCTTTTTGAAAAAAAAGTGGTGCGAATTAGCAATTTGAATTTTTAAACCGTAAATTTAATGCGACAGTTAAGGGGTTAAAGTATATAAACGTACTACTCGTGGCGTGTTCCTCTGTTGCACACAATTTTTTAGAAACATCTAAATTAAGACATACTGTTATACATTACCTTTTGCGCATGGAAAATTTTGAAAATGCTTTTAAACATGAGAAATTGTATAACGATGGAATATAAAATTAACTCCATAATATGTTCCCCATTGTATAATTTTAATAATATCATCTATCTTTACAACGAATGTCATCTAAGAATTTGCACTGAATGTCTTTACATAATGAATAAATATCCTTCTATTTATCACATTGTTATTCTATATGTGTTTGATTAAATTACACTAAGCAGAAGAAATCGACAAAGTAATCGCTTCCGATTTAAAAGAACCTAATACATACTGATTTCATACTGTACGATTTATTCACACTGTATGCGATGTGCTGAAAATTAATATGCCGTTAAAAAAAATCGCTACGTATTTTTTTATATAATATACAGGTATAGGTAAGCTTTAATATATCTATTTCTCTCTATATATAGCGTGTTTTACAAAATATTTCTTTACAAAGAAATATTATGTGTACCCACACTTCAAAAATATTTTAACAAAAACACCCAAGTTAAAAATATATGTAAAAAAGTGTAGCAACCGAAATTTTTAATAACATAGTTGTCTCAAAGAAAAGATTCATTCAATTGGGAACTATGGATTTTTTCAGTCTATTTTTGAAAAATAAAAGTATAAGTGGGTCATCGACATACTGAAATTGTAATAATAGTATATATACAGGGTGTTTTTACGATCATGTTACGATCATGAACTATTAGGAAATGTAAAGTACACATAAAGAAGCAATTTTGGTATAGACATGTGGGGTCGCAAATGAAAAGTTTTGGCGAAAAACTAGAAATGCGGGGGAAATGAAACGAGCGAATATTGATATAGCAATTACAGTAAGGACTCAAATATGCCACTGGCAGCGCTTAGAAAGAGATTTATGTTCTTTTCGCAGATTCCAAGTGTTTCACGAACATTTTCAGCAACGACTGCAAGTCTTGCAATGAGGTCCTCATTGGAGTCAACTGGTGTCTCATATATGAAATATCTGAAGCCTTCAAAAGTGTACGCCAATCGAGCTGAAAATTGTTCCAAAGGCTATTTTATTTCCTAAAACATAATTCTAACATATGTCATTCATTTTATTTTTATCCTATTTTGTTCCCTTTAAGATGTTATTAATTATATTTTGTTTATTTTCTGAAAAAAAAAATCTCTATTATTTATATATGGGATGATCATAAAATCTGTTTTGTAGATTTTTTTCCTTTGTTTTCAGTTGACAAAGTGATAAATTTTATATTTCTGTATGGAAAAGTATTGTGCGCAAAAAACACTGTTAACTATGTCACTCAGTAATTAATTTACTATTTGCACAAAGTTCCTTCTGTCTTCTTGATTAATAAAACAAAAGCCGTTAATTCTCCCTTTGCATACAAGAGAATTAACTTATTATCGAACGAATTCACACTTAGTCAACCGTAAGTGAATAATCTGTAATGGAACAATGAATTTAATTTCTAATAGGATTATTTATTAATATTCATCCTATGTCTAGACTTTAAGATTACATAACTCAGTCGTATTATGATAAAAAAATTATTATGTTCATATTAATTTTTACTTAATTATACTTGTGTTTAACGTGTTAAAAGTATTGGGTTCTTTTCTAAATTGAATGAAGCATCGTAAATGTAAGCCCCGTAATAGCTGCTGGCATTATATTTTTTGTTGCATAACACTCAGCAATTCTTAATTAAATAAAATTTATCATTTAATTAAATACCATATATTTTGCTGTAACCTAATGTAAATTTCATAAATTTTCTATTTTAATTAGTTATAATTTTAGTTAATCGTCACCATTTAAATACCATTACAAAGATTCGGAGAAAACAGAAATGATGCATCACGTGTCGATTATAACAATATTTGCAAGGCTTTAAAATAATTTAACGAAACGTATCCAATAAACGATTTATCTAAATAAACAATTTAGAAAATACACAACGCAGCTCAAAATATATTGTCTGCAAATGCTCATACAAGAAAATGTACACGGCTTTTGTTGTTATTTTCGTATCGGCAGCTGTGTGAATGATCTGTGGATATTAATGCTTACTATAAAAATGGTACTAAAATTTTACCCAACCAAAAAAACTCATAGCACATAGTATAAAAAAAAGCACTTCTCTCGCAGTTAAGAGAACACTTTACTTTAAAATTGGTCAAAAAATCGATTTTTTTTTTTTAAATATTAAATTAAAGCCTGCTTCATTGTGAATATTTCGACACCTCATTTTTACCCATACGGTAATTATATCGCGAGATATTTTAAATATTGTTTATACACTCAGCGCAATTACACATACAAATTAAAATTTTCAATGGCTTTTTATTCATAGTCATATTTTCTTCACTTTCATGTTTTAAAAATGCTAAGTCTTTTTTTGTATTTGACATAGAGATTTAACATTTTTTATATATGTTCTTTATTATATATGTGGTACATCTGCGCATGCAATTAGCCATCAGGTTTTTTGTTATAAAAAAAAAAAATCAAAGTATATAAGGATGTGTTAGATTTCATCGTTTTACACTACATATATCATTAAAATGATTATATTAAGTATACTATTAGATGTGTCTAAAAATCTATGCGCAGTCTTGTGTAATATATATTTGAAAATCTTTAAAAAAAAGTTTGTTAAAAATATGATTTTTTTTTTTTTAAGTAGTAGGGATTTAGAACAATTCCAATTTTTATAAACATTTTAAAAAATTTCCTTAAATATGCAATTAATTTTTTTTTCAAAATGTACTTTTAGATGAACATTGAAATGCAGCGAGTTCATCATTGGAACAATATATTTTTTAAATAAACAAAATTGCAGAAAGGGTGAAATTCCCCCCCCCCCCCCAAGATTCCGATGCCATTTTGTCCAAATATGGATTTTTTATACTCTTGTAAATGAATGTACAGTACAGCGCCGATAATCGGAACTCCAATTAACCGAACTTCCAATTATCCGATCAGCCAATTTCTCTCAAAAACTTTTTTCTAACCGAAATACCAATTATCCCAACAGACTATTTCTCTCAATTTTTTTAAGTGAACTTCCAATTACCCAAACACCCTATTAAACCTGGATATCAGATGTTAAATGACGATGAGATTGTGGATGAAATTCAACAGGAAAAATAAATTGAAGAAAATGAAAACGAATGCTCTGAAAATGACCCAGGTCCAACACATAGCGAACCCTTTGAATGTTTGGAAACAGCTATGAAATGGCTCGAACGGCAGAAGAATGCTGATCCTATTCAACTAACGTATTTAATAAGAATTCGAGATATGGCAGCATTGAAAAAAACGTCTTTTTTGAAGCAAGCAACAATCAAAATCTTTTTTGCTTAAATTAAAATCTCTGAAGTTCAAAAAATAATGAAAAAAGAAAAAAAAAAAAAAAAAAAAATTAAAAAGACAAAAATCAATTTTTAAACATGCCGGCAGTAACTACAGCAGTCAGTCTGACGAGTGGATAAAATGTTAAGATTTTAGTACAGTCAGGACCATCCGTTAAATTGTGTGCATATTTATCCGAAATAGGGTCGGGCTTGTTCGGACAATCGGCGCTCTACTGTACTTATATTATATGCAGAGCATGCAGTGCAAAAAAAAAAATATATTTTATCTGAAAAAACACAGTCTGAAACACAGTCCTGCAATGTACACTGTAAAGAAAAAAAAAAAAGAAAAAAACGTACTAAAATGCGGAAATACTACTGGCAATCGAGACGCCAGTATTTTAAAGGAAGTTTTCCCCGGTAAATTATGAAACAATATACGTTTTGTTTTTTTTTTTGGGGGGGGGGCATTTACGGGGGAAAACTTTCGTTAAAAAACGGAATAGTACTGGGGTCTCGATTGGCAGTAGAATTTCCGTATTTTAGTCCGTTTTTTACAATGTACTGCTGCACGTACTTGCAGCATTTTATTTCAATAGAAGGTCTTATATTAAAAAAAAAAAAAAAAAAATGTCAGCTCTGTATATGATGTAAAAAAGTTGTACTTGCCACATAATATGCTAACCTTTATTTATGCGTGAAATATCTTTAAAAATTTAAAACGTACTTTCTGCAATTGTGTTTGCAATTATCTAAATCCTTTTCCACGGTCTTATAAATAAGCTTTAAATGTTATAAAGAATGTCCACTCTCGATGGTGTCATGTGTTTAATTCCTAAACATTTAGTCGTAGACGTATAGTTCCAATTACAAAAGTGTTTTAAATGAAGTACAAAATTAATTTAAAGTCGCTTGGATCAATAAAAAAATTTTCTTCAGTTACGAAATGTAATTTTTTTACTGTCCCCGGTCCTATTATAGTCCAGGCAATAGAGACCGTATAGGGACTCTACCTAGCAAAATTCATGGTAGTTCTGGAAAAAGGCTTACTATATGTTTTTTGGGTCGCTGAATCCGAATTTTTAACTTCCCACCAAAATTTCCCCCGGCAACCCCCCGCCCCCCGCAAATTTTGGAAAAATGGCCCCAAAAAGTTTTTTATTAAAATAATTAATTTGTTTATTGTTTTAAGGGGAAAATATCTATAAATTCAAATTAGATAAAATTTGCAACAAATAAGATGTATGACATTATGACGTAGGATGAATGGGGAGGGGAGATCTGCCTCGGAACATGCACCGCGGTGTTGCGTGGACAAAGTTGCACAATTTCACTTAACCACTCACATCGTTTACATTCGCCCTCCCGTCTCCCCTCCGAACTTTCCCTATAAGGTTTACTTTAAGTTTTTGGGGTTTCTGAATCCGAATTTTTAACTTCCACCCGAAATTTCTTCCCCCCGCAACCCCCCAAAATAGTTGTTTTTAAATTAAATTTTTTATTGTTTTAGTGGAAAAGTATGTAGAAATTCAGAAAGTAGATAAAATTTGCAACAAATATGATATATGACATTATGACGTAGGATGAACGGGGAGGGGCAGGGCTGCCACTGAACATGCACTGCGGCACTTCGTGCACTAAGTTATGCAATTCCAGGCAATAGGAGTTTTACCTGGCAAAATTAATACTAGTTCTGGATTTCGACTCACTTTATGTTTTTGGGGTCACTGAATCCGAATTTATAACTTTCCACCAAAATTTCACTCGGCAACACCCAAAAAATTGATTTTTTGTAAAAAATTAGTTTTTGAGAACAACGCGCGGGGAATGTTCCGAGACAGCCCCCACTCTACCCGTTTATCCTACGTGATAATGTCATCTATACTATTTGTTGGAAATTTTGTCTACTTTCTGAATATCTATATACATTTCCCCTAAAACAATAAAAAAATTAATTTAAAAACAACTAGTTTGGGGGGGGGGGAGGTGCGGGAGAATTTTGGGGGGAAGTTGAAAATTCGGATTCAGCGACCCAAAAAATTTAAAGTAAACCTTATAGGGAAAGTTCGGATGGGAGACGGGAGGGCGAATGTAAGCGATGTAAGTGGTTAAGTGAAATTGCGCAACACAGTCCACGCAGCACCGCGGCGCATGTTCCGAGGCAGATCCCCCCATCCCCCACATTATTAGTTTACAAACAGATTAACTCGGGCTACCCGGGTTACAGAATATAGATGAAAACCATCATATATATTATTTCTGATGCTAAAATCCTTTTTACCTTTTCACATACTAAAGACAAAGGCTATTAATGATGTATTTATCGAAACGTTCTGCAAGCGGTTTTTGATATACACTGCTCAAAACAATTAAAGGATATTGCAGTTTTAGGTGGATTTTGTATCTGGTAAACTGTTTAGCTGATTGATACATGGTCGACAGACATAGTAGGTTATATGAGAATAAATTACACATGTTTGGCAGAAAAAATTGCATTTTATTGCGCATTTGTGTAAGGAAAAAAACACAATTTGTGCATATGAGACAAAAAGTATAAGAAAAGGTGTTTTCTTCAAAGAAAATCATTTTCAGTAGGGGGTATGGTTTCCACGGGCGGCCAGCAACGTTGAACACCTTTGAGGCATGGACTCAATGAGGCTATTACCCTCATAGCATGCATGGTCACAGTGACGTCATTGTGACGTCACTGTAAGTCACTGTGGTCACGTCACATCTGTGACCAAAATGCCACCACTCAGTGATGTCACATTGTGACTGAGATGTGAACTTCTTAGAAAACTTTAAACAATTATAAAAATTCTTTAAAACATGTTACTTATTGTAAAATTTTATTTTTCCGGCAATTAAAAAAATATTGTAACGTCACTGTTATGTCACTGCATGTAACGTACGTCACGTCATATATGTGACAAAAAAACCCACCATATTGTAAATCACAGTGTGACAAAAATATTAACTTCAAAAATTTTTGAAAATGAAGAGAAATATTTAAAACATGCCCTAGTTACAGCGGCATAAGGAATGAATATTAGTGGACAGCAAATAGTAAATTCGGACACGAAAAGAAGGGGGAGGGGAGAAAAAGAAAAATGCACGGTACAAGTATCAACAAACTAGATTTTCATGCTATATTTTATCAATTTGATATCTAAGAAGTGAAAGTATACTTTTTTCACGATTTCAATTTTATCTAGCATTGCAATTTAATATAATAATACATCACGGATTGTTATTATTATAAAAGTATTTCTCAGAAAAATGCTATGTGCTGGAGCAATTTGAAACATATTTAGAATTAGAAATATTAAATCTATACTTTTTACATATTTAGTTTGCAGGGAGGAAATTTTTTAACTTTTTTGGCGACCACTGGTCGAAACACTTCTGTGGTTTCAAACTAAACATTTTCTATTACAGTTAAGTCTGCAGATTTTAATGAGCACGCACAAAGAATCTTCAGAGTTTAGTCATATATGCATTTATTGCTTTATAATTTGCATTCAAGTCATATTTTTTTCCTGTTAATCTATTTTTAGTAACTGCTTTTTAAAAAAAAAATTACTTTTTTCAGCCTTTTTAAATAAAATTAGCCTTTTCCGAAAAAAAAAAATATATATACAAAATTTATGCAAAACACATGATATAATTAATTTTTCGCATTTCCAATTTGTGTTTTAGAGGTATGACTTTTAAAAAAGTTATTTTACAAATTGCTTTCTTCTGCAGAAAATTAACATGAAAATATTGACAGATTGACAAAGAAAAATTTTTTATCCTCGAAAACATTTTTTTTATTTATTAAGAAGATATTTTTTATTTATTACGCATGAAACAAACTTTACTTAAAAAAAGGGGGGTGGTATTATTACCATTAAATTTATTTTTACACATTTTAAAAATTTAAGCAGTGTTTTATCTAATAAACTTCCGTTTTCAAATGAATTTTTTTGAAACTGATAAAAAAGAAATGGTAAAATGCATTGGAAAATTCTTCAAATAGAAAATTTTAATTACAGACTAACTCATAAAACTATTCCACCTGAAAGTTAGGACTGCAAATAAACAGTAAAATCAGCTGCTGAAGATCGTCTGCGTCGGATTATATGACCGCAACCGCAGGGTAAACAGAGAACTTTTTGTCATACACGCGGGAAAAGAACATGACCAAGCCTACAATGTCAGCTTTTGTTTTTGCTTTTTTAAATGTAAGAGAAAGACGTCTGCCATTTTCGGGCAAAAATACTCGGATATTATTAATTTACAGCAAAAAAAGGTAAGTCTTATTTAATTTAAATTTTTTATTTCTGTTTGTATATTACGATTATGAATTAAATAGATTTATGTTATACATATAGAAAGTGACTGATCTGGAATTGTCTTGAAGCGAAATTTTCCTAATCGGCACTGTTTTGTAAAATGTGTTAATCGGCCATCGCTCAAAAAAAAAAAAAAAAATTCATGTCTATAGTGGGATGAATATAAACATTAATTTGCAGTTACTTGAGATTGAGACAGTGATGTGGAATTTTTTTCGGCTTCTTATTTTTTTTTCTGATTACTAACACTCATATAACAGTATTTATCGTCATTATTGTTTTGGAGTTAAATATTATATTCGAATAGTATGATATTACGAAACTGTTTCAGTTTAGAAATTAACATTATAGTGGGAAAATGTCTTTTTACTTATTATAATAGCGTAACTTTTGAAAGATTTTTTTTTTTTTTTTTTTGGCTAATAATATTTTAAATTATTATTTAAAATCCTGAATCTTCATACCAATGTTTTCAGATTTAACATTTGCCAATATTATAAAATAATAGGAATTCCTTACAACATATGAAAAGATTTTTGAGAAATTGCTAAATCTAATAATGCATTTAATTCATCTATTGCAGTTAGTTGTTGTTTAATAGTACAATTAAAAATACTAATTATTATTTTTAGTGTTTTTCAAATTGGTATATTTATTTATTTATTTTTAATTGTATGTAAGCATTTTTTTTCTATTTGCGATTTTAATCAAATATTTAATTATAGACATTCAGAATCAGTTATTAAATTTTCTTCGATTGTAAACTCATTTTCTACGTTTTCGATACACATAAATATTGGCATTAAAGGTGTATTCTAAAAAATATTTTCCCACCTTCAACAGCTCGATATTTTCTGAGACATTTTCAGACTCATTTTTAAAAGTAAAAACATGAAACTTGCTGAGGTGATTTTTGAAGAGATGTTTAAGAGGCCGTGTGATTTCATTTTCCCCTCAAATCATTAGAATTTAAGTTTTAAATAATTATTTTCTCAGTAAGACCCTTTTTTTTTTTCATTCGCAGATCTTCCGCTGTGAAAAATTCGGTTCAAAACGCCTACTTTGACAGCATTTTTTTGTAATATTTTCTGCATTTATCAAAAAATCGAGAAGCACGGCACATTAGGTAGTTTCTAAATAAGAGAATTTTTCAGTTTGATGCGTTTGAGAACAAAAAAGGAATTAAAAAATGAATCAGAAAATAAGCAGTTTGGATTGAAATACACCCTTAAAAAATAAAATATTATATTTAAGCATTGAAATAAAGTGTTTTTCATGCCTGATAGGAAGCTTATAGATTAAACTGCTTTAGTATATATTTTTTCAAGTTCATTATTTTACTTTTATATTTCCTTTCAATCATTTATTTTACTTTTATATTTCCTTTTTAACACCTTTCAACATGACTTTGGTTTGTCTAGCCGTCTGTCCGCTCTCTAACTCTCGTAAATATACTCGGATTGGTCTGAAATTTTTAGATGTTATTGACCTTTACCATAGCACGGTCCCTATGTGTAACGACGTTTGTAGCATGTTTAGTTCATTTACAGGTACAGTCAAAAGTATTCCGTTACATTACGGCCTCTGGGAAAAAATCGTTTCAAAGGTTTTTTCATGATTTTACACGTTTTCATACAGAAAAAAATTGATATGCATTTATGAAACGTACTAAAATATGCATTCTGAAGAATACGAGATGCAAAGAATAGTTATTGTTCATTTACAGGGCTAAAAAGAAATTCCAATACATAATGATATAGCGGTGGAGGGAATTGTTTGCGGCGTACTTTAATTATGTTAAATCTATTTCATATATAATGAAAATGATATACATCGCTGAGGTTTACATACTATAAATTTTTCATGTAGAATATGAAGTGTATATAGCATTTACAGGCACACACAATATAGTTCAGATACTATATTGTATCCGAAGTACTGTTCATTTGTGATGATTGCTGGAAATGCATTTTTAATTATGATATGCGCTTTTATGATTCACTATATTTATGCATAGTATATGGTGTATATAAATGCTATAATTCATATACAGGGCTACACAAAAGTATTCGCAAGGATTACTGGGTATGAGCGCAAGTTACTTAAAGGTGGTTTTTAAATGAGTTGTGCTTTTTTACGCTGAACTGAATTTAATTTACTGTTGTATAATATAGATAAAATGGTATACAGGGTCATGCAAAGAATTGGATACATGGCCGTCTATAAATTATAATTTCTGGAAATGTGATTTCAGCTGTTTTAAGTGTGTTTTAGTTTGAAATAAATTTTAACTAAACGGTGGCGTGTAATGAAGGTTCTAGGTCAACTACAGGGTTGTACAAAAGTATTAAAGTATGTTTCCATATATTAGTATAAATTGCTGAAAGAGAGTTTCAACCTGTTATGCGTTTTCTTGCTAAACTAAATTATCCCATTATATAATATATATATGAACCTACAGATCAAATACAGGGCTGTTCAAAAGAATTGGAAAACCTATTTAGCTATGGCCAGTAACTGCGGAAATGAGTTTTTCAAATGTTTTATGCGGTTTCTAAAATGTTTACTTAGTTCTCTTATGTACCTTATTTCCCTAAATAACGAAGTTTTTTAAAGCATTCGGGAAGTGTTGGAAAGTGTTTTATAATCTATGCTTAACGCATGATTTTTCTTATTTGTTCTTTCTATTTTCCAGATCAGTCTTTTCCTATAGAACATACCAAATCTATTTAAGCTCATATTCACAAAATACAATTTACACGGAAATAAAAAATTTAAATAAATATGGCTTACGTCGTATTTAATAAAGCAAAGATTAATCACAACCACAACACCTTAAAATCTTATACATTCTTAATATCAAGCTTGAACTCAAGATCAAGCTTAGAACTTAATAAAAAAAGATGTCAGTTGACAAACATTGTTTTTTAAGTGGAAAAATTAAAACTATTTTAGAAGAATAGGACTCCAAAATAGCTATATTTTGCTAAAAAGTACGGTAAAAAGATACGAATTTATATCTCAAACAAAACTTTATTTTAAAATTGTCCATTTTAAAATTCATCACAATATTAATACTTGGAAATTTTTCCACAAAGAAATATTCGGTTTGCATACAATATTTCAAATGAAATTCAAATTTCAAATAAATTGCTTAAAAGGCGCAAAGGCCAACATAGTGAAAAATATCCACGCCGGGACTCGATCCCGGGTCATCAGTATAGCGCACTCACATTCTACCGACTAAACCACATGGAACGATACCCAGCCTGGAGATTTTCTCCCTATTACATGTTGTCAAGTCTACAAACGTAGCACAAGATGGAATATTTATCGTGAGCCACCGTCATGGGGCAAACACGAAACTTAATTAAATCCAGCATCGATTGAAACTATATTAATACTTGGAAAATTTTCCAGAGAGAAACATTTGCCTTGCATACAGTATTTCAAATGAAAATCAAATTTCAAATTAAAATTGCTTTTACACTATTAATTTGAAATTTGATTTTCATTTGAAATATTGTATGCAAGGCGAATGGTTCTCTCAGAAAAAAATTTCCAAGTATTAATATAGTTTCAATCGATGCTGGATTTAATTAAGTTTCGTGTTTGCGCCATGTCGGTAGCTGACGATAAATATTGCATCTTGTGCTGCGTTTGTAGCCTTGCCAACATGTAATAGTGAGAAATTTTCCAGGCTGGGTATCGTTCCGTGTGGTTTAGTCGGTAGAATGTAAGTGCGCTATACTGATGGCCCGGGTTCGAGTTCCAGCATGGAATCTTTTTCACTAGTTCGCCTTTGCGCCTTTTAAGCAATTAATTTGAAATTTGATTTTCATTTGAAATCATCACAGAGTTTATGACAAGTTCGTCACAAATGACACATATTTCACAAATTGGTCACAGTGTGACTTCAAAACATTGTCACTTTCGTCACAGGTTCGTCACAAAGTTAATGCCAAAATAGTCACAAATGACACACTTTTCACAAACTAGTCACACCGTGACTTCACAGAGTGGTCACAATGTGACGTCACAAACGACCTCTAAAACGGCCATAACGACCTCGCATTCTAGTCACTGTGACGTCACATCCACGTCACGTGACGTCACATCGACGGTCACAAAGTCACAGTGTGACTTCACAACGACGTCGCCGTGACGTCACCATGCCTTACGGGTAATGACGAGTTGGGGTATTCTACCCCACTCTTCCAGAAGAGCTCTTTCCAGTTCTTGGAGAGTTTGTGGGGGTTGTTGGCGGCCAGAAACTCGTCTTCCTAGAGCGTCCCAAACGTGCTCGATTGGATTCATCTCTGGAGAACACGCTGACCATTCCATTCGAACAATTCCTTCCTCGAAAAGGAAATCCTCCACCAGGTTTGCACGATGTGGCCTGCAGTTATCGTCCATTAAAATGAAGTTATCTCCGATTGCTGCAGCGTAAGGGACTACAATAGGTCTGAGGATCTCATCCCTATATCGGCGACCAGTCAGAGCTCCATCTCGAATGATGTAGAGGTCAGTGCGCCCGTCAATGGAGATGCCACCATACACCAACACTCCTCCACCGCCAAATCTGACACTTTCGTGCAGGAACGCAGGATTATTCCTACTGCCACGGTCCCTCCAGATGAAAATACGCCTATTATCCGGATGCACAGAAAAACGGGACTCGTCAGAAAACAGAATATTGCTCCATTCATTTCTCCTCCAGTTGACATGCTCGGTTGCCCACTCCCTGCGGTCGCGACGATGCCTTGATGTTAATCTAACACATACCATCGGTCGGCGAGCATATAGACCTACAGCATGGAGCCGGTTTCGGACAGTCTGAGTTGAAATCGTGGTGCCTGTAACCGAGCGAAGGTGTTTTTGGAGAAGAGTAGCGTTCATGGTTCGGTGTCTCCGAGCTGTTAACGCTAAATACCGATCTTCATTGGGCGTTGTTGCCCGTCTACAACCTTGCCCTGGTCTTCGGCCTGCACATCCACTCTGCAAAAAACGGTTCCAGATCCTGGAAATGACACTTTGTGACACTCCAATGGCTTGCGCTACTTCGGCTTGAGTTTGGCCCCCTTCTAACCTACCAACAATTCTCAAAGCTTCTGAATCTGTCAAATGACTTCGCTGAGACATCGTACTCATCGAAACAAAGCAATCACTGAATGCCGATCATCCTTGTCTTCATTCTCTTTTATCCAATTGAAAGTCAAATTTCATTCGCTGCCGCTGAAGCTACGTTTTTGACGTCGAACTCAAAATTTGCATACTCCACAGTTTGAAAACCAGAAAAATTTGCATTTGTGATCCTCTTCTTCTATTTTCGGCAAAAAAAAATTTCGTTTATATCTTTATTTTATATAAAACTTCAAATATCCTTTAATTGTTTTGAGCAGTGTAGTATACATATGAGGACGTGAATTTCAAAACTCGCCTTATCCAAAATTAAAAAAATCGAGTTTTCTCTACCAATCTATTCTATTGGTAAACCTGCACAGAAAAAAACTATAATCTGTAAAAAAAATATTTTTATCCTTTATTTTTGGGCTCTTAAAATATTGGTTTGGTTTCAAAACTCGCCTTATCCACTAGGGAGTTGGCAACAGAACTAGCTTTATCCTTGGGCATGCGTAAAACCAACGAACGGCTAGCTTATCAGCTACCATTACGGTAATTTTCCTTCATTTCTCTGTGACCTGTTGCTATTTTCGTTTAAAGATTTTACCTGTTCTATACATACAAACTAATTAAATAAGTTTTACAGCATGTCTTATGTGTAATGGGCAGTGAATAAACTCTTGCATTTTGTAGTGGAAGGGTGAAGAATAGAAAAAGAAATACGAACACATGGGCTAGTAAAGAATACACGCAAAAGAAGATTAAAATGTAAGTTAAAAATGGGGAATCGCTTTCTATATTTCTTACTTTCAGAAGATGTTAAAAGATTTAATTTTTATTCTCAGGCATAAACATAAGGCATTTCCGGGCTTTTCAAAGGTATTACGATAAGGTACTATATAAAGACTAAGAACCATGGCCATCTTCAAATTTGTGGAAGTGTATTTCGGAAGATTCTTGGAATATCAAAATTCAGAGTGTAAAAGTTTTGCTAGAGGCATCTAAAACTAAACTTTCTTCTTAAAAAGAAGGGAGAGGGAGTCCCCGTGTAGCAAGAGAATCTTAAGGATGTCCACAGATTGTTAAAAAAAACATTTTGATGAAAACTGGTCAGAAATGGAAGTGCTTACTTTCTATAAAAATATTATTTCTAAGGAATTAGAACAGAAGGAAATGTGTATATATATAATATTATGTGTTATATAGATTACATTGTATTAAATTCTTTTTATAAAAAAGTTATTTTAATTATAAGCTATTTATGATAAGTTTTATTTGATTATTGATAAGTTTGCTTTTGTATAATAAAACGTATTACTAAATTTTAATCATACTTATTGCTCCCGTAAGGTTTATTTTTTAATCCAAAATATTATCATCCGATGACCAAAAATAGAAACTATTAATTTTTTTCAGCAAGTATGATAGAGATTGGCAACAAAACTGTTCTTATCCATAGGTTGGCAACAAAACTCTTCTTATCCAAAACTTTTTTCAATTAATTAATTAAATGAATTATAGTAGATTTTCCAACTTAACACAATGATATCACAGAGCAACTAGATATAAGTATACAAAAAATTGGAGGTATTCGATGCACGGGGTCGCAGTTACATGTTTTTCGCGATTTCCCAAAATTTGATTTTATGTATAAGGCGAGTTTTGAAACTCACGTCCTCATATATATTATCCAAATATATTGTTGGATAAAAAAATTTGAGATAATCAAAAATTAATGAAAAAAACCTATGAGTAAATAATCTCAAACATTGCGGCGAGAAAACCTCGCACAATATATTACTTTAAAAAAAATTGATATCTCTAATAAAGTTTTATGTTTAATATTTTGAATGCCAACTAACAATATTAAAAATCATGTTTATATGAAAAATTGCGATATTGCGTTCAAAATAAAGTTTTAAAATGTATTAAAGTGTTACTTTCATATTGGCCTCTACTCAGGAGTTAAAAGTCGAAGAAATCGCAAAAATGCTATTTTCAATCAGACTTTTTAGCTTTAAGCTCTAAATTCAATTACATGTCTTAAATTTCTGTTTTAATAGTATATTTCGTTAGAAACACTACTTATTATACATACTCAACTTTGGAATTTTTTAAATATTTTTGTATATTATATATATATATATAATTGGTTTGGTCTTGGCGAGTGAGGAGGATGTTGTGCACGTCAAACATGTTTAACCCCGCAGCGCAAGTCATTAGCCTTGCCGCTTTTCTTCATTTTTAGTTTTTTTCTTAGTTATTCTTGGATTTGTTGTTTATTGATTTACTTACAATTCGTTAGTTTTTTTTCGTGTTTTAAATTACATGAATTAGGATTTTTCAATATATATATATATATATGTGACATACTACAGTCGACTTTTGTGACATCCCGGTGACATTCTTAGATATCGACAAAAATGTAGTACAGTAATCAATATTAAATATTTTGCCAAGCCTCTGTTATCATGAGACAACTAGAGCGCAGTCGTGGTGGCGAATAGTAGGCAGAATCAAGAAAACATTGGAATAATTTCTCCTTCAATGAATAATAGAAGCATCAAGAATTTAACGTGGTTTATTTGGAAGACGTATATCGTAAACATTACCAGTAGAAAATCCATCAGCTCTAGAATAATCGCTGCTCCACTTCATAATAAACTTATGACGTTAAAATGTATTAGAATCTACACATTAAAAGTCATTCACCCCAAATGACGAGGAATTATTAAACAAACGAAAAACGTAAGAAATCTCTGGCTCCTAGTCGATGCAACAGTATAAATACTCAAAGAATCAGGAGACGGACGGATACATTACTAGTGGAGAACCAACTCCAGCAGGGAGAAGGGAGAACGGGATAGTAGAATGACAAATGATAGGATCATCTCCGGGCTGGGGGCGTGTTACGCATGTCGTAGATGTCCTAACTATTTACTTTCAGCGTTAGTTTTATATCGTAATCAAATGCTGGCGGGAAGCTTGCAAGAAATTATGGGATGTGAAACAGCATCGAACAAAAATATTAAAAACATTGAAAGAAAAAAGAATTGTCTTAGAATAAACTGCCATAAATAGCCATAAAATAGCGTCTATGTTAGAGCAGAGTCTGTCAGCATCAATTTCCTACCATTTCTTTTGAAATCAGTTTGATTCTTCCTGAGATATCGCTGACAAATCGGCATTTAGAACGTTTTTAGAACGCTTTTCGCGCATTTTGCTCCTGCATCTCCTCTGGGGTAGTGGAAACAGATATAAAATATAGCCTTAACTTGGAGCAAGATCTGCTAGCATAATTTTTACACCATTATATTTGAAATCGGTTCAGTACTTCATAAGATATCACAGAAATCGCAATTTAGAACGTTTTTTACAACGCTTTTTGCGCATTTTGACTCCCTTTTAAATTTTGATTTTTGTAGGAAATGCCCTTAGAGATCATTGATATCTTATAACTAACTACCATTCCAAATTTCACGATTCAAGGCCCTTCCGTAACGCAAAAACCGCAATTTAGAACGTTTTCCCCCTGCACTCCCTTTGGGGTAGTGTCACCGACATAAAACATAGCCTATGTTGGAGCAAGGGTTGTCACCGTCATTTTGACACCATTATTTTTTAAATCGGTTTGGAATTTCCTGGGATTGTGTAGAAACCACCGTTTAGAACGTTTTTTAGAACGCTTTTCGCGCATTTTCACCCCTTTTAAATTTCGAATCGTTTAAGAACTGTTCTTAGAAATCCTTTATTCCTAATAAGTAGCAAATATTTCAAATTTCATATTTCTAGGCCCTTTAGTAACACATAAATCCCTTTATTAGAACGTTTTTTGATCCTGCACCCCCTTTGGCGTAGTGGCACCGACATAAAACATAGCCTATCTTGGAGCAAGCATTATCACCATCATTTTGACACCAATATTTTTTAAATCGGTTTGGTATTTCCTGAGATTATGTAGAAACTACCATTTAGAACGTTTTTTAGAACGCTTTTTGTGCATTTTCACCCCTTTTAAATTTCGAATTGTTTAAGAACTGTTCTTAGACATCATTTATATCTTATAACTAACTAATATTCCAAATTTCTTATTTCTAGGCCCTTCAGTAACGAAAATCGCGTTTTTAGAACGTTTTTTGCTCCTGCACCCCCTTTGGGGTAGTGGCACCGACATAAAATATAGCCTATGTTCTAAGTTGGACTAACACCATCATTTTGATACAATTACTTTTGGAATCGGTTCGGTAGTTCCAGAGCTTACCTTCTACAAATAAACAATTTTTATCTCTTTATAATATGACTAGCAAAACCCGCGGCTTTGCTCGCGTAATATTTGAAATATGCCAAGTGATATTTATATGTCTAAATTTTATTAAAAGGTACTAACTAAATTTTTATTTTATTAAAAGGTAATATTTTATTTTATTAAAAGTTTTTTTTATTAAAAGGTACTTATTACTTTTAGGAATAATTCAAAAATTACTATTTAAAACACAGTTTGATTAAACATCATTATTACACTGCATTAGGCAGAAATGAGACTTAAATTAATAAAATGAAGTAAAACTAAATAAATGATAATTTAAAAAATGTTTTGAAACTTTTATGCTCAATTAATACGCTCATTTCAGTATTCATTTGTAGTTTTGAATTTTTTAGAAACCATCTTCTTACATCTTAAAATTAACCATCATGTCAAATTCCAACTCCTACCACCTCTCTCAACATAAAGGGCTATGTTGAAACAGGAACTGTCACCATTAATTTGCCAACATTAATTTTGAAATCGGTTTGTTATTTACTAATATTCCACAGAAACGTAATTTAAAAAGCTTTTAAAGCCTTTTTTAGAACGTTTGTTGTTCCTGTGAACCCCAGGTGGTCGAATCACCGGCATAAAATATAGCCTGTGTAGGATCAGAGACTGTTACCATTGATTCGCAACTATTACTTTTATAATCGGTTTATATTCCCTGAAATTGCATAGAATCGTAATTTAGAACTTTTTTAGAATGCTTTTCGCACCTCCTCTTCGCTTCACCCCTTTTTAATTCGAATTTATTTTCGATGTTCCTTCGAGGGCATTTATATTTTATAAGTAACTACCATGTCATATTTAAAGTTTCTAGCCTTTTCAGTATCACAGGAATCGCAATTTAGAAAGATTTTAGCTCCTGCAACCCTCTGGTGGTAGTGGAACAGACATAAAATATAGCTTATGTTTGAGTAGATTCTATCACCAAAATTTGTCATCATTATTTTTTTAATCGGTTTGGTAATTTATTAGTTTGGTAATTAAAGTTTGCTTAAAAATTGTAATTTATAACGCTTTTCACTCACTTAGTTTTTTTTAATTTGGAATTTTCGTTCGACTGTTCTTAGAAAGCAATTGCATCTTGTAAGTAAATACCATGCCATACTTCAAAGTGTTAGACCCCTCAGTTGTGCAAAAAAGGCAAATTAGAACATGTTTTGCTTTTGCAACCCTCAGCCTCAGATGGTAGTGACAGCAACATAAAATATAACCTATGTTATAGCAGGGACTGTCACCATTTATTTGCAACCATTACTTTTGAAATAGCTTTAGTATTTCCTTATATTGATTAGAAATCGCAATTTAGAACGTTTTTAGGACGCTTTTCGCGCATTGTCACCCCTTTTTAAATTTCCAATTTTTTCGAAACTGTTCTTAAAGATCATTTATATCTAATAAATATGTACCTTGCCTAATTTTAAGTTGCTAGCCCCTACCGATGTCAAAAATCGAAATTTAGAACGCTTTTTTGCTCCTGCAACGTCTTGGTGATAGTGATAACGACATAAAATAGTGTCTACTTTAGAGCAGAGGCTGTCAGCATCAATTTCCTACTATTACATTTGAAATCAGATTCATTCTTCCTGAGATATTGCCAACAAATCGGCATTTAGAACGTTTTTAGAACGCTTTTCGCGCATTTTGCCCTTGCATCTCCTCTGGGGTAGTAGAAACAAAAATAAAATATAGCCTATCTTGGAGCAAGATCTGTCACCATCATTTTTACACCATTAAATTTGAAATCGGTTCAGTACTTCCTGAGATTGCATAGAAATCGCAATTTGGAAATTTTTTACAACGCTTTTTGCGCATTTTGACCCCCTTTTAAATTTCGATTTTTTGGGGGAAATGTCCTTAGAGATCATTGATATCTTATAACTAACTACCATTCCAAATTTCACTATTCTAGGCCCTTCCGTACGCAAAAGCCGCAATTTAGAACGTTTTTCTCCTGCACCCCCTTTGGGGTAGTGGCACCGACATAAAACATCGCCTATGTTGGAGCAAAGGTTGTCACCATCATTTTGCGCCATTATTTTTTAGATCGGTTTGGTATTTCCTGAGATTGTGTAGAAACCACCATTAGAACGTTTTTTAGAACGCTTTTCGCGCATTTTCACCCTTTTTAAATTTCGAATTGTTTAAGAAATGTTCTTAGAAATCCTTTATATCTAATAAGTAGCTAATATTTCAAATTTCATATTTCTAGGTCCTTCGGTAACGCAGAAATCGCATTTTTAGAACGTTTTTTGCTCCTGCACCCCCTTTCGGGTAGTGGCACCGACATAAAACATAGCCTATTTTGGAGCAAGGGTTGTCACCGTCATTTTGATACCCTTATTTTGACACCATTATTTTTTTAAATCGGTTTGGTATTTCCTGAGATTGTGTAGAAACCACCATTTAGAACGTTTTTTAGAACGATTTTCGCGCATTTTCACCCCTTTCAAATTTCGAATTGTTTAAGAACTGTTCTTAGAAATCCTTTATATCTAATTAGTAGCTAATATTTCAAATTTCATATTTCTAAGCCCTTCAGTAACACATAAATCGCATTTTTAGAACGTTTTTTGCTCCTGCACGCCCTTTGGGGTAGTGACACCGATATAAAACATAGCCTATCTTGGAGCAAGCGTTGTGACCATCATTTTGACACCAATATTTTTTAAATCGGTTTGGTATTTCCTGAGATTGTGTGGAAACTACCATTTAGAACGTTTTTTAGAACGCTTTTTGTGCATTTTCACGCCTTTTAAATTTCGAATTGCTTAAGAACTGTTCTTAGACATCATTTATATCTTATAAGTAACTAATACTCAAAATTTCATATTTCTAGGCCCTTCAGTAACGCTAAAATCGCATTTTTAGAACGTTTTTTGCTCCTACACCCCCTTTGGGGTAGTAGCACCGACATAAGATATAGCCTATGTTCTAAGTTGAACTCACACCATCATTTTGATACCATTACTTTTGGAATCGGTTCGGTAGTTCCAGAGCTTACCTCCGACAAATAAACAATTTTTTCCTCTTTATAATAGGAGTATAGACTAGCAAACCCCACGGCTTTGCTCGCGTAATATTTGAAATATGCCAAGTTATATGTCTAATTTTTATTAAAAGGTACTAACTAAATTTTTATTTTATTAAAATGTAGTTATTACTTTTAGGAATAATTTAAAAAAATTACTATTTAAAACACAGTTTGATTAAACATCATTGTTACACTGCATAAGGCAGAAATGAGACTTAAATTAATAAAACGAAATAAAACTAAATAAATAATAATTTGGAAAATATTTTGAAACTTTTATGCTCAATTAATACGCTCATTTCAGTATTCATTTGAAGTTTTGAATTTTTTAGAAACCATCTTCTTACATCTTAAAATTAACCATCATGTCAAATTCCAAGTCCTACCATCTCTCTCAACATAAAGGGCTTTGTTGAAATAGGAACTGTCACAATTAATTTGCCAACATTAATTTTGAAGTTGGTTTGTTATTTCCTAATATTCCACAGAAACGTAATTTAGAAAGATTTTAAAGGCCTTTTTTAGAGCGTTTGTAGTTCCTGTGAATCCCAGGTTGTAGAATCATCGGAATAAAATATAGCCTGTGTAAGATCAGAGACTGTTACTACTGATTCGCAACTATTACTTTTATATTTGGTTTATATTTCCTGAAATAGCGTAGAAATCGTGATTTAGGACTTTTTTAGAATGCTTTTCGCACCTCCCCTTCACTTCAACCCACTTTAATTCGAATTTATTTTCGACAGTCCTTCGAGTGCATTTATATTTTATAAGTAAGTATCACTTTCAGTATAATTTTCAGTATCACAGAAATCGCAATTTAGAAAGTTTTTAGCTACTGCAACCCTCTGGAGGTAGTGGCACAGACATAAAATATAGCTTATGTTTGAGCGGGTTTTATCACCAACAGTTTGTTATCATAATTTTTTTAATCGGTTTGGTATTTGAAAAGATTACATAAAAATTGTAATTTACAACGCTTTTCGCCCACTTCATCTTTTTAAATTTGAAATTTTCTTTCGACAGTTCATAGAAAGCAGTTGCATCTTGTAAGTAAATAACATACCATACTTCAAAGTGTTAGATCCTTCAGTTATGCAAAAAACGCAGATTAGAACATGTTTTGCTTTTGCAACCCTCAGATGGTAGTGACAGCAACATAAAATATAACCTATGTTATAGCAAGGACTGTCACCATTGATTGGCAACCATTACTTTTGAAATAGCTTTGGAATTTCCTGAGATTGAGTAGAAATCGCAATTTAGAACGTTTTTAGAACGCTTTTAGCGCATTTTCACCCCTTTTTAAATTTCCAATTTTTTCGAAACTGTTCTTAAACATCATTTATATGTAATACATATGTACCTTGCCTAATTTTAAGTTGCTAGCCCCTACCGATCACAAAAATCGAAATTTGGAATGCTTTTTTGCTCCTGCAACGTCTAGGTGATAGTGATACCGACTTAAAATAGCGTCTATGTTAGAGCAGAGGCTGTCAGCATCAATTTCTTAACATTACTTTTGAAATCAGTTTGATTCTTCCTGAGATATTGGTGACAAATCGGTATTTAGAACGTTTTTAGAACGCTTTTCGCTCATTTTGCTCCTGCATCTCCTCTGGGTTAGTGGAAACATATATAAAATATAGCCTATCTTGGAGCAAGATCTGTCACCATCATTTTAACACCATCATATTAGAAATCGGTTCAGTATTTCCTGAGATTGCATAGAAATTGCAATTTAGAACGTTTTTTACAACGCTTTTTGCGCATTTGACCCCCCTTTTAAAGTTCGATTTTTTTAGGAAATGTCCTTAGAGATCATTGATATCTTATAACTAACTACCATTCTAAATTTCACGATTCAAGGCCCTTCCGTCACGCAAAAACCGCAATTTAGAACTTTTTTCTCCTGCACCCCCTTTAGGGTAGTAGCACCGACATAAAACATAGCCTATGTTGGAGCAAGGATTTTCACCATCATTTTGACGCCATTGTTTTTTAAATCGGTTTGGTATTTCCTGAGATTGTGTAGAAACTACCATTTAGAACATTTTTTAGAACGCTTTTTGTGTATTCTCACCCCTTTTAAATTTCGAATTGTTTAAGAACTGTTCTTAGAAATCCTTTATATCTAATAAGTAGCTGATACTTCAAATTTCATATTTCTAGGCCCTTCAGTAACACATAAATCGCATTTTTAGAACGTTTTTTGCTCCTACACCCCCTTTGGGGTAGTGGCACCGACATAAAACATAGCCTATCTTGGAGCAAACGTTGTCACTATCATTTTCACACCAATATTTTTTAAATCGGTTTGGTATTTCCTGAGATTATTTAGAAACTACCATTTAGAACGTTTTTTAGAACGCTTTTTGTGCATTTTCACCCCTTTTAAATTTCGAATTGTTTAAGAACTGTTCTTAGACACCATTTATATCTTATAAGTAACTAATATTCCAAATTTCATATTTCTAGGCCCTCCAGTATCGCAAAAATCGCATTTTTAGAACGTTTTTGCTCCTGCACCTCCTTTGGGGTAGTGGCACTGACATAAAATATAGCCTATGTTCTTTGTTGGACTAACACCATCATTTTGATACCATTACTTTTGAAATCATTTTGGTATTTCCTGAGATTATGTAGAAACTACCGTTTAGAACGTTCTTTAGAACGCTTTTTGTGTATTCTCACCCCTTTTAAATTTCGAATTGTTTAAGAACTGTTCTTAGACACCATTTATATCTTATAAGTAACTAATATTCCAAATTTCATATTTCTAGCCCCTTCAGTAACGCAAAAATTGCATTTTTAGAACGTTTTTTGCTCCTGCACCCCCTTTGGTGTAGTGGCACCGACATAAAATATAACCTATGTTCTATGTTGGGCTAACACCATCATTTTGATACCATTACTTTTGGAATCGGTTCGGTAGTTCCTGAGCTTATCTCCGACAAATAAACAATTTTTTCCTCTTTATAATATGAGTATAGATGAGTATAGATATATATAAGCAGAATATTGTTTTAAAAAAATGCTGTCGAATTGGAACATTTTGAACCTAATTTCCCTAAGCGATAATCCTTGGAAACTAAAAAAAATTGTCGAACAGGGAAAATAATTGTTTTTAAATCAAGTTCTAATTAATTGAATGAAAAATAAAAACACTAGTCGTTTATAAATATCTTCAAAATATCACGTCAACAAGTTTCATTTTTTTACTTTTAAAAATGAGTCTGAAAATGTGTCAGAAAATTTCTAGTTTTTGAGCGTAGAAAAATATTTTTTTGAATACCTCCTTTACATGATTCTGATAAAACCAGCTCTTGCAGAAAAACTAAATTAAAAACTCGTCAAATGCAGCCATATAAAATTGTTAAACTGGGTTTATCTCTAGTCTTGATTTAGTTTTTGTTGGTGAAATTATTACTTAACTTCGAAATCTACCTCCAAATGTAGGCGAGAAGGCTGGTATTTTTTATATAATTATTTTGTTTTATTTATTGATTTACGAATGTTTTGATTTTGTCAGGGAATATAAGATAGAAACAAACGATGAGCTATTTATATTAATTCAAGTGCAAATGAATTTATATTTCATAGTCGTCTGCAAGCGATAAAGATAAATTTGAATACAATTCATGCTTAGAAATTACTTTAAAAGTAATCAAAATTGAGTTAATTGTGATGCAGTTTTCAATCAAATTGCGATATAGTTTTTAAAAAAAATGTACTTGGATGTAATTTGTTTCACTATTCGAAGGTGTAAAAAATTAAAATTTCCGGTATTCAGAAATTAAAAGAAAATGCAATAAAAGTTAATTTAGTCATCTGGTGTTGCCACCCTCAAGGTGACGTCAGCGTTACGCACGGACACGTTTTTCGTTTATAGTATTAATAGTGCATTTAAAAGAAAAAAAATCTTACATTTTTTTCTTCTTCCAACCTTGAACTATTCATTTTCACCGTCTGTAGTACGAAGGGTGGGTAGTGATTGGAGGCGTGTGTATCCGTGAGATGCGTAGGGACAGAAATGGGACAGATACATAGATAGAAACAACAGTATTTAATTAGCAAAATGCATGCAAAAGTTTGTTTTAAAAAATCACCCTTGGCGTTAGGCAGGCGTCCCATTGCTTAGGAAGGTTATGAATTCCATCCGCGAAGAACGATGTCGTTTGATCATGAAACTATTTCAGAACTGTAGTCTTTACGTCCTCGTCGTAGTGAAACCGTTGACTCTTTAGGCTTTTCTTCAGTGGTCCAAAGATGTGATAGAGTGTCAATGAACGCAATCAGCTTCTCGGTCACAACTTTGTGCGCTTGATCGGGCAGCGGCAAATCCGTTGTCTCCTTTCGACCCTCGTTAAACATTCCCGCTCACCTCGAAAACGTGGGATTTGACATACACGTGTCACCGTACACAGCCAGCATTCTGCGATGAATATACACCTGCTTATACCCTTCCAATATTAAAAACTTTAATATAGCTCGCTAATCCCTTTTGGACGGAGTTGCATTCACACAAGCCATTTTTAACTGAATGTCACGTCCTTACGAATGAAGTTATCACAAATCTGCCTGCGCTTGCGCGCGCGTGGTACATACACCTTCACTATCGGGTTTCTTTCACGAAAATACATTGAAAACTGCTCGCATGCGACGCTTCGAATCACTTTCATTTGAACACGCCTTATGCATAGTTCATCAATGGATATCTGTGATAGATATCCATCGATAGATCCATAGATAGACATCTCTAGTTTTACTTATTTTGGTTCTGCTGTATTATTCTAGAAAATTATGTTTCGAGACAGAAGATAAGATAAAATTTTTACCAAATATTTTAATGGAATTTATATTAATAAAATATATCGGAAAATACCAATTCAAATAACAGCAAAAAATATTTTATCCGCAGATGTGTGACAAAAAAAACGAATTCTTAGTAATATTCTTTCTTTAAAATATTCTTACACTTTTAATAAAGAAAATTGCGTTTACATGAGATCTTTTAGCTGTCTAAACAGCAAAATTTTCACTTTTTAATATAAAATAAAGTTACTTCAGAAATATTTTACTGTGTCATAAAAGCCTTTTTTATTAATACAAAAAACATTCATGCGAGTTTTCTGGATATATAATTGGATTATTTAAACCGTTCCTTGAGGAATAATTGAGGTTTTTCTTTTCTTGTTTTTGACCCAAAGGATGAAACATTTTCTTACATCAACAAATAAAAAACGCACGATCCTTCGAAATTACATTTCTTGAAAAATACTTCTGCAACTTTTTTGAATAAACAGTAATGCATTTTGCTCATATTACTTTTATAATTATCCAAGATCTCATTTTGCATCTTCTAAATATTACTCCTTTTTATTTCTTAGTATTATTTTTTTTCCAAAATGCAGGATGATAAATTCAAAAGTTCTCTTTTTTTGAATGAAAATTTACAAACACGTCCTTAGTATGTAATATAATTTACTCATAACGGAACACTTTCATCAATAAACATGTCTGATGTGACAATCCCTAATCTTTCTTCTATGTGATACATATTAATGCTTCAAAATTCGCTAACGTAGTGACAAAATTAAATGACAATTTATGCTCAACGTGAGGTTTCAAAAAATATGAAATTCCATGTATTAGTTCTTGAGATATGACTATCGTTAAAATCGTATAAATCATGCAAAATGCTGCAGAGAAGCACCACGTGTTTGGTGATTTACACCAAAACCTAGTCGGCAATCAATTCATTTTTGATATAGTAATTTTTTTGCAGTATTTAGCTCTATTAGTTTAATTTTGGTAACTCAAGTACTCCATTTCTGTAGAAAGTAAAGGGAAATAGTAATTATATCTTTTTGTAGCCATTTTCTCATAACAATTGAAAAAAAATTAAAATACGTGCTATTTTGAAGAAATATAAATGAATAAAGCATGGAGCTATTATGAACTATATTTAATTTTAAGTATCTATATTAATGTTACAAACAAATGAAGTCATATGATTCATTAGGTAGGCGACTTGTTTTTGGCGAGTTTCTTGAATGACCACATTTCTTCTTTTCTAGATTTATGTATTATTCAGCGATAGTGACGTCCTATGCATACTTTTCTGTAAACAATTTAAGACTGTTTCTTAAATGTGAAATTCTTTAGCGAATGTGAATGACTTCATTTTATATAAAATAAAAGCTTGTGTTCAAAGTCTTAAAACTGAAATATGTTTTTTTACAATCGATATTTATTTACACATATATTTTTTTTTTCATCGGGGGCGACACTAAATTCTGAAAAAACAAAATTACTTTTTTCTATTTTTTATAGTATTTTATGAGTTCATTTTGCAACATTTTAAAGTGATTTTTCCAAAAAATCAGAGGAAACAAAAATTCAGGCACAAATGGATTAAACGGTGCAATTAGAAATTAATATTTATTTGTCATGTAGAGACTCGGATGTATTCCCCTGCTCAAAACAAACTTTATGCATAGACGAAACTTCGACATAATTTTTACTCTCCTCACTTTTTTTAGTGAACAGTACAATACTAACAGTTCTACACAATGGTATTAGGCAAAAGTATTAGTGAACTAGCAAAAATCATACAACGCATATTGAATTTAAATGTTTGATTTATGTCATACGTAGATTAAAAAGATAAATGAACACTATAAAAATGTTCAAAAAACTGGTGATAAAAAGAAAGCCTGATGCGATATTTTCATTTTTAAACGTTTTTATAAATTAATCCATATTTATGAATGAAAGTCAGAAAACCAAAAGAGAATATTCTCGCTCTGAAAAAGTGCTGAAGAATGTAAAAATAATATTTTATAGTATGGCAGTTAGGATGTGTTAAATTGTGTAAACAGAAAGAATAACAATGGAAATGGCATAATTTTATTATTTTTTTTTTAATCCTGAGCCACCCTATAATAGTTTCGTCGATTACAGTTCGATTTAAAAAGAAGATATTTAGGATATATTAATTTCATTATAAATACCAAATTAAAGCTTTAAAAATACAATATCAATAATTAATTCATAGGCCGAAAAAAAAGAAATTATGCTGTAAAAACAAACAAAAAAATACATTTTCGATTTTCCTAAATGTATATAGTAGTTTATATAGTAGTACGTGCAATATTGTGTACGCTATCTTGGCACTAATCAACAGATATTTGATACAACCCCTGATCTTTTTGCTTGTTTTGGGGAACAACGGATTTCGAGCTTATTCTATCGACGATTATTTTCAGAATTTTCAAGCTATGATTTTGAGACTTTCGCAAAAGTTGCTTTATATACTTAGCTAATACATTATGCACATTATAATTTGATTGCATTCACGCATGCGCAGCGAAACATTTTTTAGTAAGCCTGCTCATTTTTCATCCAGTTTTTATTATTTTTTTATTCTGATTGCAATGTGTTGTGTACAATATTGTTTGTCATAGTTTCTGAAAAGAACTTTTTTTTATATTAAGAACTCTGCAAATTATAAGCAAAAAACTTTGCTAAATATGGGGCTGTTTTTATAAAAACCTTAATTTCTCTAAAGTATACATGCTATCCTCATAAAAATGAACACAATATATTACAATAAGCCACTTATTAATAATCTCGTGTTTTAACGCTTTTGCTAAATTAGTTTTTACAGGGTTATCCAAAAGATATCCGTTATTTTCAATTTGTTGACGACCCCCTATGGGGTTTCAGAAAAAAATTTTCGCGGAAATATATGACCTATACTATACTGTTTACACACCTGCAGTTTCATGTTAATTCCTCACGTATTTTTCTAGATATTTAACAAAACGTCTAAAATCGCAAGTGACCGGTGACCTTTGGGCATATAGTGTATATATACCATACAACGTTTACATTTTCTATATTGAGGTTTGGCGCAAGTAAGACCAGATATTTTTAGGTGTCGTCAACCAAAAAAGTTTGAGAAACACTGTTCTAAATCCTTTAATTCTTTTAAAATCATTCTAAAATTTATTAAATGATTATGTAAATCGTCTAATGTAGTTTAAAAAATTCACGAACAATGCTTTATAAGATAAAATTTCGTGAATTCATATTTCAGAACATAAAGGGTTAAAAAAATACATTTTAATAATTGACAGTTTGAAATTTCCATAGTTTAATCCACGCTGTAGTATTTAATGAAGAATAAAATTCTAAGGTGAATGCGGAATTAATTAACAACATTAGCACAAAAGTATTTTTATTTATTTATTTTCCAACAGAAATAACTTGCCTTGAGATAGATCCGATGCATCATCACTCTGCATGGAAGCACATAATAATTTTATGTGTGACGTCCAGCGTACTAGTAGTCAAATTCCGAAACATAGGATTATAATGTTCTGTAATACATATATTATAATGCCATCATATTCATACAAAGCAGGTGTGACAGTTGAATACCGAAGTATCAAAAGAAAAACTATGATAGTCCACTTTTGCAAAATTAAAGCTGAAAATACCATGTATCCATAGTATATAGGGCAAACATGTCCGCGCGTAACGCGGATGACATTTTGACTGTGGTAATAGCAGACGATTAAAATTTAGTGTTATTAATATTTATTGCATTTTTATAAATTTTAAGAAACACACATTTTCAATTTTTACACTGTCGAATAGAGAAAATTCTGTACTTTCAAATGCAATTTGTTTGAAAACTATATCGCAGTTCATTTAAATATTGTATCGCAGTTATTCGATTTTTATTGTTTTTAAATTAATTTTCACATCAGACATTTTTTTTTCAATCTTAATCGCCCGCAGACGATTAGGAAAGTAAATCCATTTGCTCTTAAATTAATATGAATAGCTCATTATTTCAATCCAATTTATATTCCTTAACGAAATTAAAACATTCATCAATCAATAAATGAAACAATAAAATATAAATAAAACAAAATTTGAGACATGTAATTGAATTTCGCGCTTAACCCACAGAAATGATCAGAATCAAAAAGGCTAATTGTAAATAGCGATCTTTGGAGAATTCTTCTGCTGTTAACTCGTTACTCGAAGGCAATATCAAAATATCTAGTTTAATACGTTTCATAATATAATTTAAACCCATTAATGCTAATTTTCATATAAATGTGAGTTTAATATTATTTGTAGGCATTCTGAAAAATACATTAAATGTAAAAAATATTTTAGAATTATCTATAAAAAAAAAATAAATAAAATAAATAAAAACATCGATCCCTGCGAGGTTTTCCGCCGCAATCTTTGAAATTATTTGTTAATAGGTTTCTGCACAATTTTCTGATGAACTGCAAATATTTGTATCAAACAACGTTTGTTAACGCTATATAAGTATACATTGTCAAAAGCCGCTTTCAGAACATTTTGAAAAGTACGTCATTTATCACTTTGCCTTTAAGTTAAGGGAAAACAATGTTAAAATGAGAAATAATATATACCATTGTTTTCACCTATATTCTGTTATTCGGAAAGCCCAGGATTATCCACTTATTAGATTAACCCCTTGAAAGGCGGTGGGATATATCCCACCTACGATTAATAAAGATTTGCAACAAAAAGATTTTTTAAATTTTACTTTTCTAACTTTGGTAGAAAAAACTCGTAAAATTGCTTTTCCTTAATTTGCAATAAATTTTTTTGAAGATTCCGGTGTGAATTCGACCTTACATAAACACAATCACTTGACTTCGAAAAGGTTAATAGACATACCGACATGGCAACATTCGTCAACTTTGGATAAATAGGAAAAAAAAAGCCGAACCACTAGTGCACTACAAAGCACTTATTATATAGAATCTGGCAATAATATACTGTTCATTTACAGAGACATATAAATGTGTTTGGCTACAGTACAGCCTATGAAGAATAAATGCAATAATTTACCGTTGATTTACAGAAACATATAAATGTGTTTGGCTACAGTACAGCCTATGAAGAATGAATGCTAGAAATAATAGCGTTTTTAGTTGTGGTTTTAAAATTTAGCTATTTTAATGCATACTACCAAACACCGCGGCTTTGCTCGTGTAATATTTGAAATATGCCAAGTGATATTTATATGTCTAATTTTTATTAAAAGAAATTATACTTTTAGGAATAATTCAAAAATTACTATTTAAAACATAGTTTGACTAAACTTCATTATTACAATGCATTAGGCAAAAATTAGATTTAAAAGAAATAAAACTAAATAAATGCTAATTTAGAAAATATTTTGAAACTTTTATGCTCAATTAATACGCTTATTTCAGCATTCATTTGAAGTTTTGAATTTTTTAGAAACCATCTGCACCATCTTACGTCTTAAAATTAACCATCATGTCAACTTCCAAGTACTACCACCTCTCTCAACATAAAGGGCTATGTTGAAATAGGAACTTTTACCATTAATTTGCCAACATTAATTTTGAAATCGGTTTATTATTTTCTAATATTCCACAGAAACGTAATTTAGAAAGCATTTAAAGGCGTTTTTTAGAACGTTTGTTGTTCCTATGAACCCCAGGTGATAGAATCATCCGCATAAAATATAGTCTGTGCAGGATCAGAGATTGTTACATTGATTCGCAATTATTACTTTTATAATCGGTTTATATTACCTGAAATTGCATAGAAACCGTAATTTAGGACTTTTGTAGAACGCTTTTCGCACCTCCCCTTCGCTTCACCCCTTTTTAATTCGAATTTATTTTCGACAGTCCTTCGAGGGCATTTATATTTTATAAGTAACTACCATGCCATATTTAAAGTTTCTAGCCTCTTCAGTTTCACAGTAATCGCAATTTAGAAAGTGTTTTGATCCTGCAAACCTCTTGTGGTAGTGGCACATACATAAAATATAGATTATGTTTAAGCAGGTTCTATCACCAACAATTTGACACCATTATTTTTTAAGGTATTTGATAAGATTGCATAAAAATTGTAATTTAGAACGTTTTTAGAACTCTATTTGCTCACTTCATCCTTTTAAATTTCGAATTAACCTTCGACTGTTCGTAGAAAGCAGTTGCATCATTTTAAGTAAACACCATGCCATATTTCAAACCCATATTTTAGACCCCTCAGTTGTGCAAAAAATGCAAATTAGAACTTTTTTTTGCTCTTCCACCCCCCCCCTCCCCAGAAGATAGTGACAGCAATTGAAATTATAGCCTATGTTGGAGCAGGCTATATCATTGGTTGTCATAATCAATTTGCAACTTTTTGAAATAAGTGTGTATTTCCTGAGATTGAGTAGAAATCGCAATTTAGAACATTTTTACAAAGTTTTTACAATGCTTTTCGCGCATTTTCACCCGTTTTAAATTCCCAATTTTTTCGAAACTGTTCTTAAAGATCTTTTACATCTAATAAATATGTACCTTGACTAATTTCAAGTTGCTAGCCCCTACTGATCACAAAAATCGAAATTTAGAACGTTTTTTGCTCCTGCAACCTCCAGGTGATAGTGACACCGACATGAAATAGCGTCTCTGTTATAGCAGAGGCTGTCAGCATCAATTGGCCAATCATTACTTTTGAAATCAGTATGATTCTTCGTGAGATTGCTCACAAATCTGTATTTAGAACGCTTTTTATACCATAGATCATTTATATCTAATAAATATATACCATGCAAAATTTCATGAATGTAGGTCCTTCCATAATTCAAAATTCGCATTTTTAGAACGATTTTAGTTCCTCCATCTCCACTGGGGTACTGGAAACAGACATAAAATATAGCCTATCTTGGAGCAAGAGCTATCACCATCCTTTTGACACCATTATTTTTTAAATCGGTTTGGTATTTCCTGAGATTGTGTAGAAACCACAATTTAGAACATTTTTTAGAACGCTTTTCGCGCATTTTCACCCTTTTTAAATTGTTTCTTTTTTAGGAAATGTTCTTAGAGATCATTGATATCTTATAAGTAACTACCATTCCAAATTTTATGATTCTACACTGAGAAAAAAATATGGTTCTGTCATCTAGAATCTAAATTGTAGCTCTAGAAAAAATAGTTCCATGTCATCCTTATAAATTCTATTTCCTTTTGCTAGAGAGATCTAGAGTGTCCGATTAGAATTCAAGAGCGTTTTCCTATATTCTCGTGCTCCAAATTATTTAAAAATCTCTGCAAATAGATGCGAACACAAGAGGTTAATTTTACTAACTATAATTCTAGTTTATGAAACAATTTCAGAAATCAAGCGATATTTTCTCGCTACTGAAACGATTCATTATCGTTTCTTCCCCTAGAAAAGAAGAGACTAGAAATTCTAGATCATTTTGACTATTCAGCTTAGTTGTTTACCCCATTCCAATAGTTCAGAAATCTATATTTCTAGTTTAGAGATTGAGAAAATGACTAAATATTCATTCTAGGTGAAGGCGGTATATATTTTTTTTTCTCAGTGTAGGCCCTTCCATAACACAAAACCGCAATTTAGAACAATTTTTTTCTCCTGCAACCCCAAGGTGGTAGTGATACAAACATAAAACAGAGCCATGTTAGAGCAAGGTCTGTCACCATCAATTTACAATCATTACTTTTGAAATCGATTTGGTACTTCCCAAAATTGAGTAGAAATCTCCATTTAGAATGTTTTTTAAAACCCTCTTCCCTTTTTAATTTAGAATTTTTAAGAACAATTCTTGAAAATCCTTTCTATCTAATAAGTAACTAATATTTCAAATTTCATATTTCTAGGCCTTCAGTAACGTAAAAATTGCATTTTTAGAATGTTTTTTGCTCCTGCACCCCATTTGGGGTAGTGCCACTGACATGAAATACAACCTATCTTGGAGCAAGGGTTGTCACCATCATTTTGACATCATTATTTTTTAAATCGGGTTGGTATTTCCTGAGATTGTGTAGAAACCACCATTTAGAACGTTTTTTAGAATGCTTTTTGTGCATTTTCACCCCTTTTTAATTTCGATTTTTTAAGAACTGTTCTTTGAAATCCTTTATATCTAATAAGTAACTAATATTGCAAATTTCATATTTCTATGCCCTTCAGTAACGCAAAAACTGTAATTTAGAACGTTTTTTGCTCCTGCATCCCCTTTGGGGTACTGGCACCGACATATAACATAGCCTATGTTAGAGCAAGTGCTGTCACCATCATTTTGACAACATTATTTTTAAAATCGGTTTGTTATTTCCTGAGATTGTATAGAAACCACCATTTCGAACATTTTTTAAAACGCTTTTTGTGCATTTTCACCCCTTTTAAATTTCGAATTGTTTAGAAAATGTTCTTAGATATATCATTTATATCTTATAAGTAACTACCATCCTAAATTTCATAATTCTAGGCCCTTTCATAACACAGAAAGTGCATTTTTAGAACGTTTTTTGTTACTGCACCCCCTTTGGGGTAGTGGCACCGATATAAAATATAGCCTTATGTTCTAAGTTGGACTAACACCATCATTTTGATACCATTACTTTTGAAATCGGTTCGTTAGCTCCAGAGATTACCTTTAACAAAGAAACAATTTTTACTTCTTTTTAATATTAGTATAGTTTACTTGGTGTATGGTTTTTTTATTGGTTTGGTTTGGTATTGGGTTTTTATTGTATGGGTTTGGTACATATTTTTAAAAGTAATGTACCAACTTCCAAATACAATTATATACTATTATACATGTTTTGTCATTTTAATGCTGTAGTGTTTTGTAATCAATGATGTATATTTTATGCGTAAGATAAACTTTTATGGCAGAAAGTGTCTGTTAACGCCATAACCAGTGTCTAACAATTGGGACTGAGATGATGGGGACTGGGGTCAAGTTTTTGTCTTAACAACTCCACAGCCATTTTGTTGGATAATTTTGCACACTTGTAAATGATTAAATATCCCATGTGACATTTGTATGTTACATAAATAAAGTTGTAATAAGCTTTTTTTATAAATAAAAATTTAAATATGGGAACATGAATGATTCTATAAAAAATACTTATCCCTATTTAGAACAAAAACTATATATTTATAAATATGAAACAAGAGAAGAACGACTTACCTTCATCCATGGTGGCTAGTTGAACTTTAGTTGATGTTGCAACAGAAATAATTCTGCCAGCGCCACCTAGTATCTGTTCACCTAAATGTGGGTTTAGAAGGACTGAGATGACGGTCAACGTCAGGGACAAATATATATACTACAATATTTTACTATACAATGTATACCTACACATAGAAATCTAAATATCATAAACAGGTCTGCACATAACACTTGAGTATTTTTCCTACAGTTGATGGTAGTTGCAGTAATTGAGTTTTTGACTGAGTTATGCATTTTCTAAGTTCTTTACTTAGACATTTTTCATCTTAATAAACAGTAAAGTTTTAATACGGGAAGTGTTACATAATCTATGCTGGAGGCATGATTTTTCATTCTTGTTTTTAAATAATTAAATACTTTTAAACTTATCAATAAATATCTTTTTCTTTGTGTCTAAGTAAAATGACATATTATGTAACCAAAACTGGCCGTCTTTTAACCCTTTCCGGCGCGGAGTAATTCTCTTTATAAAATGATGAAATGACGGACTGACACCAGGATTTAAAAATGAATTTATTAGAAGATAGAAACTCGCTTATTTTACCATACTTTATAAAAGGAAAATTTTAATTAAATATTCTTCGTGCCATTTGTCAGTTTAAGAATTAAAATTAGGTGTCCTTTTTTGTGACACAGCCCGTTAAAGGGTTAATGGAAGACATAAATATATTATATAAGCATTAAATTTTAAAATATTTTTTTAAGATACAAATATTATTTTAAATATGTAACTATATGAAATATAAAACTGAAGGATTAATGTTTGAAGTCATTTTGTAAGCATGCATTTACTGGCCAAAATTGTAAATTTCAGATAAGGTTAAAAGGAAATTTTTACGGATTTATGGACATTTTGCAAAAGAACCTATTAGAATATATCTATCTATCTATCTATCTATCTATCTATCTATCTATATATATATATATGATCATACCTCAGGCCGTGAATGGCGGCACTTTAATTATATTTACCATAAAGTTTGTTCTTATGCAAAATTTACAATTCTTTTTCCTTTAACATATTAGTAATTTAAGTAAATTTTAGCATAAAATAATTTTGTGGCTATACGAGGCATGAAGCATAAAGACCTACAGTGACCAAGCTTGTTTACTTGACCCTGGGCCCGATGTGATATACAGCATATGTCCCCTGTCAGGTGGTCAGCCTATATCGGGACAATCCGTGTTTAGCTCCCCAGCTAGCTTGGTACGCAATTTATAGACCTCGAAGAGATGAAATTTTGATGAACGTTGCCCAGCCGAGAGTCGAACTCTCGACACTCGAAACATGACTCGAAGCGTGACAGTCAGACATCCTGGCCACTGCACCAGTGGGCTTAAAATTTTAATGGAAGCTAATTTTAAATATTTTCATAATCAGTGTATTTGAAATATATATGGTACAGCATGCTTAACAAGTATTAATAATGGAAAATATTAAAAATAATATCGCTACTACAAAATGGACTTTTTACCATGTACGTTAAAAAAAAAAAAAAAAAAAAAAAAAAAAAAAAAAAAAAAAAAATCATAAATATATATAAGTACCAATATATTTACGACGGAAATTACTATAGATACTTTTTTTTCTGTGAAAAAGAAGTATATTAACGTATAAAGTTGACATAAAACTAAAAACAAATTAACTATTCAATCTATTTAATCATGGCTGAATCTAAATTTCACAAAAGATAACTTTTTTTCATACAAAGAAAAGTTTTAAGAGTGCAGCGATTATGCTACTTAGAAATAAAACGTGATTTAATGCTAAAATTTAAATGAAGAAGATTCCATAAATAGATTTTTTACGGCGCTTTAACTTTTGTGTTTAAATTAGGATACTTGAAATTGATTGAAATAAAAAGCATGAAATAGAATCGATCTATATCCTTAAGTAAAAAGAGCTAAAGTACTGCACAAGTTCTTTAAAGATGTACCGACATCAAACACTTTTCATTTCGATGAACCTGATAAGCATGATAAAGTTTCAAAGTAAAACATTTAAGCCAAGAAAGTTATCATTAATTTCCGAAAATAGAAATTTGCTTTATCAAATGTTTCTTGGCTAGGAAATGTTCATTATTTAAAATTATTTTTTAGATTTTTCTCTAACCGAAGTTTAAATGTTTTGTAACAAGACTCGATCACTATTAAAGTTTTCAAAACTAACATTAGAAAACTAAAGTAATGTGAGATCTTGAAAGAATTGCTTAGTAATTACTTTAACCCTTATGTCAATGACCAAAATTTGCCTTTCTATCCAATGTCCGACGTACACTAGCACCTGATGCGATATTAAAATATGCGCGCCATAAAACACTCATATTTATTGAATGTAACTACCCCGCCTTTGGAGAAGAACAGGTGTGAAAGTTAGTGATTTACAGTACTTCTGATTTCATTTCCGGATGTATTTTTAAATGAAAACTACGTTCATCTTTTGATAAAAATCTCCATTTTGTTGTCACTGATATATACATGAATTGTTCATAATATTTCTTTGTTCGTTTTATAGTTTTATGAAGCAATTAAAACAGTAGATGAATTATTAGCAAGACAGTACGCCAGGTATTTGTTATCATGTCCTAAATTAATCATCAGTAATTTTTTTAAAGTTATACAGAAATAAATATTTATATTTTTTTTTCATCTTTGGGACACTTTCAGATCAATCTTTATCGATGAAATGCTTGATATAATCGTTTGATGTACAAATCAGAAAGACACCAGCTTTTATGAAAAATATAACCACGAGAACAAAAGCAAAAAACAACTTGTTTGGACGAAGCTAACAGTAAAGGAATTTGACGCATTTTTAGGAATGTTAATTACTTCAAGTGTGAACAATTATACAGGGTTTCCCATAAATTTGACCTCGGCTTTTATTCCTTAAATATTCAACATAGACATATATTATAAAGTAAAAAGTTTCGTAAAAAATATACAGCTTTTTGTAAAATCAAATTTTCAGGGGATTAAATTTGAAGAAATACAAAATTTAAATCGCACAATTTTTTTTCTCACTGAGTAAAATGTGCTCCATATACTTAATAACGTCAAGTACAAAATCTGATCATTTTATTATAAAAAGTCACAGAGATATGTTTAACTCTTATGTCAATGTCCGAAATTTCCCTTCGTCTCCAATGATCGCTGTACCCCGGTACCTGCTACGATTTTAACATACGCGCGACATAAAACACCTGTATTTTACAGAACGTAACTACCCGCCTATGGAGAAGAGAAAGTCGGGAATGTTAGTGATTTCATTTCCGGATGTATTTTTAAACGATAATTACGTTTAAATCATTAAATTAATCATCATAAATTAAATCGGTTAGAACAAAAATTTCATTTCATTGTCACTTGTATATGCATGAATTTTCTGTAATGTTTAGCTATTTCTTTTATAGTTTTATGAAGCAATTAAAACAATGGAAGAATTATCAGCAAGGCAGTACGTCAGCTATTTAAGTTATCATGTCCATATTTAATCCTCAATATATTTAATGTGATTCAATAATAGATATTCATATTCTTTTTCTTATTCGAGACATATTCAGATCAATCTTTGCAGATAAAATGGTTCATATAATCGTTCGATATAGAAATCAGAAAGCCACCAGCACTTATGAAATATATAATTACGACAACTCAAGTAAGAAATAACTTTTTTGGGCAAAGCTATCAGCAAAGGAATTTGACCCATTTTTAGTAATATTAAATAATTCAAGTGTGAACAATTCAAACAAAAGTCATACATTAGAAATATGGAGAACAAACTCATATCCGTTATACAGAGCAAGTATCAGTGTACACCGATTCTTGAATATTCTTAAATTTATTCGGTTTGACAACCAGAACACATGTGTCGTGGAAAATCTTCAAAATTATAAATCTGCAGCAATTCGTTATTTATGGACTATGCTAAATCATAACATATTGAAAAAAATACAAACCGTCGGAATACTTAACGGTGGTCTTGCAGTTATTTCCATATCGAGTAACAACGATATTTACCTAACATATTCCTTCAAAACCGGCTAAATATGGGATCAAAATATGGTGGATATCTGATGTGAAAAAATATTATCCTCTCAACGGCCAATTATATAGCAAAAAGCAGGTACAGGCCGAGAAATAAGCCAATGTGAAAGAGTTTTGAAACACCTGGCAGCTCCATTCAAGGATTCTGGATGAAACGTCATCATGGATAACTTTTTTTCTTCACTTTCTTTGGCGAAGCATGTACTATCCTGGAAGCTCACAATGTTTGGCACTTTGAAAAGAAACAAACCTTATATTCCCCAAGAAATGAGACTATGTAACTTGCGTCAAGTTTTATTCATAGAAATTGGATTCCACGATGACGTAAGTATTTGCTCGTATGTTACAAAAATGAATAAAGCTTTATTTCTAATGTCTGCTTTGCATAATGATAAAACCACCACGGAATTGAAAGAGAAACCAGAAATTATTCAGTTTTATAATGAAACGGAATCTCGAGTGGGTATTATGGATACATTATTGTGGAGATATGCAACACATAAGCATACAAGCATTTGTGGTATCAAAAGTCCGCATTGCAGACTGATGTTAGTATTTTTGATACGATTGATTATTTCGCAAGGGATATAAGCCGAAGAAGGCGTTATACGCCGAAGATAAATAATTAGAAGTATTTTTTTTTTTTCAGAAATAATAAAATGATACTCCGAAATAAAGTTAAATCAATATTTTTAGTAGAATTCATTCATTAGATATCTAGTTTCATGATTTTACATTATATTACTTTTTTTTTAAGTAATGCCGAATTTTCTGGAAAATATATTTTAATCAAAGATTTCTAGATACTCAATTTATATAGGCCGAAGGAGGCGTTATTCACCGGAATATATGGCAATCAAATTTTCATTCATGGAAGACATTATGAAGTAATCATTCATTGAAGGTCATTTTACTTATCCTTCATTTTTTTAAAGTGGCGTATAACGCGCACTTCTACTTTTATATAAATTTTATGGTATCAAAAGTGTGCGGTATATGCTGATATTAGTATTTTTGTTACGATGGATTATATGCCCAAAGGATATAAGTCGAAGAAGGCGTTATACGCAAAATTAAATAAGTAGAAGAAAAATCTTTCTTTTAGAAATAATAAAATCATAATTAATTAGATATCTGATTTCATGATTTTGCATTATATTACTTTATTTCTTCTTCTTTTTAAATAATGTCTAATTTTATAGAAAATATATTTAAATCAAATATTTCTAGACACTCAAGGGATATAGGTCGAAGGAGGCGTCATTTGCCAGAATATATGGCAATCAAATTTTCATTCATGTAAGATATTATAAATTAATCATTCATTGGCGTCATTTGATTTATCCTTCATTTTTTTAAGCGGTGTATAATGCGCACTTCTATTTTTATATAAATTTTATGGTATAAAAAAGGCGCGTTATACGCTGATAAAATATATTTAAATCAAATATTTCTAGACACTCAAGGGATATAGGTCGAAGGAGGCGTCATTTGCCAGAATATATGGCAATCAAATTTTCATTCATGTAAGATATTATAAATTAATCATTCATTGGCGTCATTTGATTTATCCTTCATTTTTTTTAAGCGGTGTATAATGCGCACTTCTATTTTTATATAAATTTTATGGTATAAAAAAGGCGCGTTATACGCTGATAAAATATATTTAAATCAAAGATTTCTAGACATTTAAGGGATATAGGTCGAAGGAGGCGTTGTACTCCGGTATATACGGTAATAAAATTTTCATTCTTTGAAGACATCATAGATTAATCATTCATTAGCGTCATTTTATTTTGCGTAATTTTTACTTCCTGCTGTCTTCAATAGAAGAAAGTAATGTAATCGAATTTTTTTCGACTTCCAGTTTTCGACGGATTTACAGGTTTTAGGGGTCAGAGACATAAAAAAAACAGGTCTATAGAAAATGTCTGTCTGCCCGTGTGTCTGTCGCCATTACTATCAAAAAGTGTATGAAGTTACGCATAGAAATGAACCATTTTTTTTTAAGTTTTTGCTATGGCAAGCAGATCTTCCATTAAATTGGAAAAAATCCGCCGGTAGGGGGCACTGTAATAGCGATTTTTGTGCGATTTTGAATATTGTACCATCGAAAAGTGTATGAAGTTATGCATAGAATTGAACCATTTTTTTAAAGTTCTTGGCTATGGCAAGCAGGTCCTTTATTAATTTGGAAAACCTCCCCCTGTAGGATGCGCACTGTAATAGCGATTTTTGTACTATTTTAAATATTGTACCATCGAAAAGTGTATGAATTTATGCATAGAAGTTAACCAAATTTTGTGTGTATATTTTTGGTCGTGGCAAGAAGATCTTCCCTGAAATTAGAAAATTTCCGCCCGAAGGGGATGCTGTAACAGCGATTTTTGTGCCATTTTCAATATTGTACCTTCGAAAAGTGCATGAACTTATACATAGAATTGAACCAAATTTTCTGTGTATGTTTTTATCCATGGCAAGAAAATCCTCCCTGAATGTGGAAAAATTTCGCCCGAAGGAGGCGCTGTAATAGCGATTTTTGTCTAATCTTTATAGTTTTTCGTAGTTCTATTGTACACCAGTGGCTCGTGAATCGACGGGAACTTAAATTCCCATTATGATAAGCCGACTATTCGCTAATATTCGTGATTTTAAAACATATCATGATCGAGATTAACTCGTTTTTATTCCGATAAACTGACTGAAGCAGAAATTTAAGATGAAAGTCAAAGTTGATGTAGTATTGAACTAATAAAAATGAAATATTGACATCTGTAACAACATTTTGAAACATTAAAATATATGAGATAGAAGAAAGTTTTAGGATTGACACATCCAACTAGTTTTAAACGATGTATAACGCGTACTTCTAACTTTATAGAAAATTTGCGGTATCAAAGTGCGCGTTATACGCTGATGTTGGTATTTTTGTTACGACCGGTTATTTACACAAGGGATATATAAACCGAAATTAAATAATTAGAAGAAAAATCTTTCTTTAAAAATAATAAAATCATAATTTGAAATGAAGTAAAATCTATATTTCTAATAAAATACATTCATAAGATATCTGAATTCATGATTTAACATTACATTACTTTATTTCATTTTATTTTTTTAAGTAATGCCTATTTTTACAGAAAATATATTTAATCCAAGTTTCCTAGACACTAATTAAAACACATTCCAAGTTTAGAACATTAATTCGAAAACTTATATGCATGGAAAACATGGAAATTTTAAAGTGTGAATAGAAATTCCTCATCTTCATTAAAGTAAGGTACATTACGTAAAACAATTCCGATTCATTACATTGTTTGTTTGATGTAACCGAAGAAATATTTAATGAATAATAAATGAAGGGATATTTAATGAATATAACTAAAGAAATATTTAATTAATAAATGTAACTTCAATATTCTTATTAGAATATGAGTTTAATTAATAATAAGTAAATTCAAATTAAAGGCATTTGTTAACATATTCTTGAATGGAAATTCAAATGATGCTTCAAATTACAAATTCGTGTAATTCAAATAGAGCTCTTAGATATTGTATTAAATTCATTCATCTGCGTTATTTATCTTTTCATATTAATTTTCCTTAAATTAGAAAATGATTTTACTTATGTTAATTAAGTTTTACATTAATATATTTTTCACCAAAAGGCATTTGCATTTCAAAGAAGGCATCGTGATTTTATCCTATTTAGTTACTGCTATGCTTTACTTGCTCTCACATGAGACATAGTAGCTTTATTATAATTCTGATACGGTTGCTATTCTTTCAGTAAATGAACCATCTCAAAACGGAAACAAGAAAGAAAAAGTCATACGCCAAGCATCGATTATGAAACACTTTCCAACACATTCAGAATAATAACAAATCTTCCTTGTTTAATATGTTGAAAAATGATATCTAATTAAACCATATGGAAACGCATTGACACATTTGAAAACCTAATTTCAGCAATTCCAATCTACAGTTTCAAAAAGTATCCGAATTCTTTGAGAATCCCTGTATATGATATATAGATTTATATCAATAAACTACATGCATGCAAAAATTTAGTTCAGTTAGGAAATACATACCACAGTTAAAAATTCTCTTTCAGCAGTTTCTGCTAATAAGAAAAATGGTAGGTAAATTCTTTTGTTCCTCCCCATACACGAGGTATAGAATTTATACACGACGAGTGACATGCAAAAAGTTACTTAATTTTAAAAGTGCATACGGAAATTGAAAAAGCATTTTCAGCAGTTATTGCTCAAAGACAGTACTGTAACCTATTAGCTTTGTATGTCCCTGTAAATGAACGATAAATGCTATGAACGCTTTATTCTATAGTAATCACCTTGTCGGTAAATTCACTGATTTATAACAATTTTAATACATTTGTAGTATCTTAATGTCATTAAAAGACACTGCAAACGATTTTTCCCCATTGACCATAAAGTAATGGAATTTTTTTGAGTGCTCCTGTAAATGAGCTATTAAGGCTACACACTTCATATTGAAAATCAAACATGTCATAGTAAACATCATTAACAGGCAGTGAAACTTCCATTTAACGAAGTCAAATCGTTACACTTAAACACTTCATTATGAAAAATATTCGTTAAATAGAAATCAACTTAAATTAATGAAATTTGTATAATAAAATACATATGCATAAAATAAAAAATGCACATAAAATGGAAATGTTGAAAAAATGCATTTTAATTCAGGCAGTAATTTTTTTATACATTATTGCCATGTGAGAAGATTTTAAATAGGATAACTTTTAAAAAACACACACACATAATAACAAGAACCAAACAATTCTCTTTTTTTCTCAGTATTCAGACCCTGACCTATGTAATATTACTTCGTACATGTTTCTTATAAAAAAAAAAATACGCAGTTCATTAAAATTTTAGCACTTTTGTAAGTATCCGAACAATTCATCTAACATTTTCATAAAACTGGAATACCCTTCTTATTCTATCGAAGGCTTCCACGCACTGTAAGTGCCACAATGTGTGATAGAGTGACGTTAGCAAGTGTTTTGTTAATGTGAAAAAAAAATGTTTTGTTTAGCACTAACAAGAATAGAAAAAACGTAAATAAATAATTTCCTTTTCATACAATCCACTGAAATAAATTCATGCATCCATTGAAAGAGCAACCTCTCCGTCCGAACGCCGTACACGTGCGAATGTAGAATAAACTTCGTCATATATAGAATATATATTTCGTATTATGGAGATTTATTTACATGTTAATGGTATCCAAAGTCAAGGTTCAGCAGAAAATTTCGTTAAGCGGAAAACTTCGTTAAAGGTCCACTGTATATCCATTGCATGAAAATCCGTGAATATCTACAAGAGTTAGAGTTAGAGCATGGACAGACGGGCAAACAAACCGAATTCATAAATACTTTTCAACTTTGTTGGAAAGCGTTAAAAAAAGTTAGTAATAATTTTTCTGAGAAGACTAAAATAACAATTTTATTCATATCACCAAATTGCTCAGCAAAATCCTTAATGCAATTAGCAGAACCCGTTATCATTTCTAAAGTTTTAATGAAGTATTGAGTGATAGCGAAGATTTAATAATTCGAAACCTTTAATCAAATCATATTTAATATAATTAATTTCCGTGTATTTTTACATGAAAATTGTTTTAAATCATAAAGCTCTTGAACCATGTATCTGTTGAGCTGATAAAATACAAAATACATTTTCAAATGAGTAATAAAAAGTTATTAATAAAACTAAAATGTTATCAATAAAATTATCAAATAATACACATTAAGCCATACAACAACTTCCTTAATATAGAGAAATTGTGATTATATTTAATTTAGAATCTTATATTTTAACTTTTATAGTGCACAATAAACAATAATAATAATAATAATAATAACAACAACAATGATAATGCTTACTTAAATGTAAAAATGGGCAACTGTAGAGATATTTTTATATTTAAACTAAGGGGCACTGCCCCCTACGAGCTACGTTCGCCAACCCCTGTTCAGATATCCCAGATTCTAAATACACGCTGATTTGATCGGTTTTAAAAAATTTACATAAGATTGCATTATACTTAAAAAACAGTTGGGGTCTTTCTTTAAAGGGATTTCTATTCATCCCCCCCCCCCTTTTTCTTTTGGAAATTTTGAGGACTAATCATCTGCTGTTACAACATTCAATTGCTGTTTTCTTGTTTTAGCCAATACCATCAGTTAAACATTTGAAAATAAGCTAATATAAAATGAATTAAGTAAACGGGGTCTTTGCCTCCCGGTATTTTTTAAAAATTCTATGAAAAAGTGTGTTTTAAAAAAGACATTTTAAATGTATCGTTTTAAATCTGATCTAATTTCCACCACATTTTTATTTTTATTTTTAATATTCACAGGAAGTAATTTCGTTTTTAGAAATGAAATATTAATATCTGTCCTGTTTTAGAATTGACAATATTGTTTTAAAAGATCATCTCGAAGTAGAAAATAAATGTCTCGCATAAATATATTTTTAATTTTTAACTGTTTGTCAATATTAATTGGCCATGATTGGTTAAATATGACGCAATTTCTCCCATTTACTGCTTTTAACGCATATTAATAAATTTATCATTTTGCAGTTTTCTTTACTTTTTTGTATTCATGTGAAAATACTTTTGTTGTTAGAAATGAAATATTATTATTTTCCCTGCCTTAGAATAGACAATAAAAGCTTAAAAAATCACCTGGAAATAAGAAATAAATGTCTCGTAAATATATTTTTTTAGATTAAACTGTTTGGCACTATTGTTATTTGACCATTTTGAATATGACGTAGTTTCCAATATTTACTGCTTTAAATGCATATTAATGAAAATAATATTTTAAAGTTTCCATTCTATTTTACAAGTCACGTGTAAATACAATTTTTATGAGGTAATTTTCAATATTTTCCTGCTTTTAACACGTAATCATTTAATTGAAAGTTTTTTCTGTTTATATAGTCAAGTGTAAATAAAGTTTAAATCGTAAAAAAAAATTCTTTGCGCTGTTTTTAAAATTGGTAACAATATAAAATAATAACAATTTGTAAAATATGAAAAAAAATATCTTTTAAAATGAGGAACATTTGATTAAAATAAATAAGAAATTATTATTTATTTATTATTGTTATTATTATTATTATTATTATTATTATTATTATTACTTAATGGATTATTTTTCAATTTTTCATGAAAAGCATAATTTAATCACAAAAATGTTGTAATTAAATCGTCTTCACTTTCGATTGAACTAAAAGATAATGTCAATTTCAATTTCAAAATGGCAAAAAAAAAAAAAAAAAAATCTTATAATATCTATATAGGTCTCTTTCCTATACAAAAACAGTGTAATTCGGTTGCCATCATTACAGAAATATTGTTAGAATTAGAAAAAAAAATATATCTCGAAAATTAATTCGAATCTAAATATTCTAATACCATATTTGATATATGCGATGAATATGGATAATTGGTGCTAATTTCACCACCAAAGGTTTGTATTTTAGGAGGAAAAACTGTGAAACTTTAATCAGTGGTTCCATAAATTCGTTGCATTACGATTTAATATATATAGGGTAGAAAAATTGAAAAAAAAATTGCTTTCCAGAAAAAGAATAATTTACATGTTAAAGAAGCAAAAAATATAGGTTAAGGATTTTCTAAAACGTATGAAAATAATGCAAATGTTTTTTTTTTTTTTTTTTTCAGAATTCATTAGATATTTATTTTAGATTGATTAGATTCAATTTCTTAAAATATATATATATATATATAAAGCTGCACATAATGAACTTAATATGAAGTAACAAACTTTATTTTACTTAATAGGTAAACTCCACTTCAGTAAATCAGAAAATGGGAAATAAATAGTAAAATTGAATTTTTGATGGAAAGTTTTAGTTGTTTCTTATTCTTATATAAACAAAATTAACTAGCATGTTATTTCTGGATTTTCGAAGGAAAGGTAATTTCATTACCTGAAAAAAATTATTCATTGAATTTTCTAAACAAAATTATTTGATTAGTACAAGCACAAAAAAAGTATACATGAATAAAAAAGTTTGTTTCACTTTTAAAACAGTCCACATTTAAGCAGGCAATCCAAAATATTAGAAATAGTGCTGCCATCTATAGAAATTAATTGAAATTAAAAACTCTGATTAATTTATTGTTTGTGGAAAAATGTAATAACAGACATTTTGTGGTTTAAACAAGAGTTTTACTAAATGAAAAGCTTGTTAGGAAAATGAAAGAAAGAAAATTTAAAACCATAACAAATGGGGGAGCTGTGGGGGAAAATTAAATTACAGTATCTGTATAATAAATAAAAATCTCGTTTAAAAAATGAAAGCAAATGAATGACTCTGCACAATATAGTATACTGCAGTATAAATACATACTTAACATTTTAAACGCATTTTGTCAACTGAAAAAATGTTACCTTACAATTCTTAATCAAAACGCAAAATATCATTTCTATGTGTGTTCATTGTTTAGTATCGGAATAATAATATTTAAAATCACAAAAGTTAAAAAAAGGCGACATTTACATTTCAGTCATGTAAAAAGACACGATAATGAACAAATATTTGACATAAAAAGTATTTTTTTTTCAATACTTACAGAACAAGTACGAAAAATTTTGTATAATTCATAGGTTAATGAAGATATATTCAACCCTTCCAGAATGCGATTAAAAAAAACTTCATTCTTTAATAAGGTATTGTAGATACCTAAATAAACAATTTCGAAAACACATAAGATATCTAAAACTAAATTTCAGTATCTACCGCCAATAGTTGGAAAGTTACTAGAATTATTTTGTGTAGCTTTGTATAAGATGTACAGTCAATCAGGGTAACTTTGATCCGCATTTTCTCTATTTTCATATGCCACACTCTTATTTGAAGACTATTGTCGCAACTAGGGGCATAAAAGAGAAGAAATGATCCTAAATTATTGTTTGACAATAAAAAATTAAGGAATAATAAGGATAAAAGCAATAAAAAATGGATTTTTCGCCTGTTTCAAAGTTACCCAGCCATTTAGGGTAACTTTGCAACATATGATAAATTTTTATATAAAATAATTAATTATAAAAAAAAGTATTGTAGTCAGGACAACTTTAAACACCAAAAAATGTTTTCAGATATGTAAAGACTGCGAATTGACATTTCCCAACATCACAAGATTTGTATAATTTATGATATTACAACAAATATCAGGCATAAGAAAAGTGGTAGAAGAGAACAATGAACATTTAGAAATTAAAAAAAAAAACCTGTTTATTGTTCATAAAAAACATAAAAATGCAGTGAAAAACAATTTTCAATGTTTTAACCCTATAATATATCCATAGTTACAGCAATACATACAAGTACTAATATTATTCAAACAAGAATAAAAAACATCGAACGAATGAAAGTCAAATTTGAGTAGCTCCGCCCCTAATCACGACTCTAAATGAATTTTATGTATTTTACACATATTTGTAAAAATATTTACATGTCATATCTAATGCACACTTTCGGCATTTATACAAAATATACGTGCAAATATGGGAAATTTTCGACAGTAGCACCTATAATCAGTAAATTATAAGCATCAGTGTAACTTTGAGCCGGCTCAAAGTTATCCTGAAAATGCGGTAAAATGCTAGTGCCTTCTTATTTTACACTTTATTAACTATTAATAAATAAATAGTCACAAAATATTAACACATTTACTACATTTAGATAAATATGTCTGATAAATGAGTATATTGTTACTTACTATGAAAATTTAATTGGATTACAACAACTTCAAAACAGCATTCAAAATTAACTTGAAAACAGTACTTCACAAAAATAGATGATGCAATTAATTGCGCATAATGTTGCTAATTTATTTTCTAAAATAAAGAGTAGAAATCCCAGTTTAAAACCTTGCCAACAGAGCACAGTTCTGGAGTTTATTTAGTCTTTTAGAGTCAAAAATATTGAAAAATAGGAGGTGGTGCAAAGTTACACCCCGTGGTTCAAAGTTACCCTGATTGACTGTGTAGATTTGTATATATTCTACACGATAGAATAAAATTAAGCTATGTTGAAAAATTATCTCCAGCAATTTTTGTTAATAGATGGAAATTCACTTTACTTTAAAGGTTACTTCAAAGGTAACTTTAGATAAGGGATTCCACCCGTTTATTAAATTTATTTTTAATGTTAAAAGTAATTCGTGAAATTTGCAGAGGATGGCACCTTCCACCGCTTGGGAGAGCATTCTTTCTTCGGGTTGTAAGGGCCCAATTTCAACCGGATTCAGTTCATTCAACTTTGATTACGATCCAAATACTTTCTGTATTATGAAATTTTATCTTAGACTTTAGTAAGCAGCATTGTCGAACATTGATGGTGCATTCATTTTTCGGGTTCTATGGTCTTATTACTGTGAAGTTTAACTCGTTCGACTTGATTTTCGATTGTCTCCGGCATGTGCAGGGCAATTCCGGTACATGATACCTTCGGTAGCAGGGACCCAGGTTACAGGTTCGTTCGGAAAGAGGTTTGTTAGAAACACACTAGACGCTGCGGAAGGAATTGGACCAAAGAAACTAGTTTATTTAATAGATTTTCAAAAGATATAAAATCAGACAAACTTGAGTTTTGTTTAAGGTTATTATAACGGGCCCTGGCAACGCAGGATTTGTCAGCTAATCTACACTAATAAAAGAAAGTTTAGCTTTGTCTCTGTGTATCTGTGTTCGATGGTTGGTAAAATCTACAGGACTTTCTTGAGGAGGGTCTGTTTCTGAGACTAGCCCAAAGTATCTCCTGATGCACCTGAGACTCAAAATTTTAAATATCTAATAATTAGTTGAGTTATTAATTAAACATCGAGCCTCACTATCACCAAAAAGTCATCTATTTGACCCACGGTCAAGAAAAGCTTTTGTGCACGCGCACAAACCCATTTACGCATCGGAAGCTAACGAAGAACCGACTTCTGATTTTATTTGTGTTTTTTAATACTTTTTTTAAAGCTAAATGGACTTAATAACTCGGTAGAGTTAAAATTGAATGACATATTCCGAAAGTTCTTAACATTACGTCTGAAATACCGCAATCAAAAGTAACTAAACATCCGTATGTTAAAACAATCTTTTTAATGCGTCTAAATAGTCCAGATTTACAACACCTACAAAAAGTTTGAAATGTTCGGACGGGTCGAAATTTTTTTTACAAAATAAAATGGGTGAAAACTTCGACGAAATCGGTAAAAACCTTTTAAGACCTGATGAGATATATCCCTTGTACTTCTAAACAAACTAATCATGCCGGCTGAAAGAAAAACATATATTGCAACCGCTATCTGTTGATAAAAAAATGATACTTTACTCTTTTTGCAAACCAGAACTATCGTTCGTTTTGTTTTTTTATCACATACGACTGTTACATACGACTCAAAGCAAAAATTTAAATGAATGTCTAACCCGCACGATCGTGCGGGTTGGGTCTTAAAGAGTTAAGTGTTTCGTCGTGGTTTTGTTCTCTTTCTGTGTGCATGAACTCCAAAAACCAAATTACGCAGAAAATAAAATACGAAAATACCACATAATTTCAATGCAATATTTTTGCGCGATTTGTTTCATTTAAAAATACAAATTCGAGCAAAATGGATTTAAAATTTAAAATCATACAAATTCGATGTTCATTTAAGGGTCATTCATCACGGGTTCTGGGCAAGGTCTGTTGGATCAGCTAGTAAGTCATAAATCAGTAAACCATAGCATAGTGCATTCCGCATTATGTATGGATTTAGAGAGTGTAATTGTGAATTTTATGGCAAAAGGTCATTCATTTACTGAATAGAACATTTTCTTTAGTTGCTTCCACGTGCTTCTCTTTCTTACCATTTACGGTGTCAAGGGAATTTTTTGTCAAATAAAGAAAAGTTACTGTGCAATTTCTTGCTTTTCTTGAAATTATCATATTACCCATATAAGCATTTTAATTTGCAAAAATATGAATAATAAATAAAATTAGAAATAATGTGCTGGATATTGCACATTAAAAACGTTTCACTCCACACTCAGTAAGCCCTATCTAGCGCACCACCACTTGATTCAAGATAATACAATGAATGGAGTTTTATGCTAAGCTTGCTGTGTCTTATATCTCATTTTGTACCATTAGTTTTGAAAAACCTGTATTTCCTCCTTCAAACGACGTTGTTTATATTAATTATAAAATCACAATAATAATATCACAGTAAGAAACGTATATATATAAAATTGAAATTTCATTTTATTCCAAAATATTCAAATAAAAAATAAATTATTTTTATTTCTAAGGTTCTTTTTATTTGGACCACTACTTTGATACTATTTTTTTACTCATATTTTGAGTCCAATATTTAAATACATCCTTCTAAACTATGTATAAAAATCTCTTAAAATCTTTTAAATTAAGCTAAAAATTGCTAAAAGTTATAACAAATACATCTAAAATGCATATAAATAACTTTATTCAGATCGACTTATGTTTCATCAGTCAAAAGGCGACATTCTCAACACCTATGTTGATACAAATATTTTCGCAAAAAATTTTAAAAACAAGAAATTGGTAAGTAAAATCAGAGACCCCATGTATCATGAAACGCAAATGCAAACATAAAATAAAATAAAAGTGAATTTTTATTTTATTTTATGTTTGCACTTCTTTTTCAACCTCCATTGAGTTGCATAAAATTTGGAAAGAACTGCCCTGCAGATTAAGAAACAGTAGTTGAAGTTAATTCACGTTCACAAATATCCATTTTTATTTTATTTTATGTTTGCACTTGTTTTTCATTCTACTTGCGGTCTCGTGATTTTATTTACCAATTTCTTGCTTTTAATTTTTTTTTCGAACATATTTGTATCAACAACGATCTTAATAAAGTCACTGTTTGAGCGATTAAACATATGAAGATCTGAATAAATGTACTTATATGCCTTTTAAGTGTATTTTTTTAATCACTATTAGCAATTTTCGGCTTACTTTAAATCCTTCTATTTCCCCACTCTTTTTTTAAACCCCTATGTATATCTTCCTACACTTTTCAGTATTTTATTATATCGCATTCTCTGCTGCACCTAGTAAACAAATTACTAATTTGAATTATTTTTCTTAGTGTATTTCTCATGAAGGAATCCGTCTTGTACATTAAAAGAGCAAGAAATATTATTTCTTCTTAAAAAATGAAGCTCCGTATAATAAACTTAAAATACCACTTTAAATAAAATAAATTAGTGCTACTTAAAAATAAAATGAATGAAATTTATTCAGGATCATTACTTTGAATGTCCTTAATCAATAAAGGAACTTCCCTACCTAGTCATTTTTTTAAAATAAAAAACTCATTTAAAGTATATTGGTTTTTAAAAGTATATTAGTTTTTAAATTCAGCTTCTATAATGTAATATGTCATGCATTTTTTTTTATTATCTTGATCATTTACCGTGCACAAGTTTTTCGTGTTATTTTCTTTATTTTAGAATCACTTTTAATAAAAATTATTAATCTTACATGATTTTCCTCTTCCTTCTTTGCTACTTTATATTAATGTACAAATATTTGTAGACTTTGCTATGATCATTTTTTATAGAATGTATTATTCTAAAAGATTTCATTTAATTAAACAATATTTACTAAAAAATTTACAAAATAAACAATGTTTAGATTAAAGAGAATCATTGATTATTTAAATTGATTACACGGGGCAACAAAAAAACTTTTTTCGTCTGGTGCCTGGAATATTTTAACGAATTCTTATGTGATTTTGTCTGATAAATTCGAAAATAACTTATGTTTTTTTTTTTTTTTTTTTTTTTTTTTTTTCAATCAGGTCTAGCTTTTTACCGTATTTATGTCCATTTAGCTACATTACATTGTTCAAAAATAGTTCTAACAGTGTACATGGGCTGATATTAGTGAGTTTTAGGGAAATTAAACAAGTCTGCTTCTTTAACAAATGTTCACAGCATGTTACTAACAAGGCCTTTGTAGTTTTCACTTATATGTTTCACAATGAAACGTTGCACTACGTCTACAAATTCTCGCCAAGCTAATGCTTCATTCTTGTGCATCGTTTTCACGAAATTTGTGTCCTTTATGAGCTTACGGATCATAGATCCATAAAAAATCCCTGGTTTAATTTTTTCAACACACGTTTATAAACACCATGCACTTTGAGTAACACCTAATATATGACAGAAGGATTTTACATACCTTAAAATCTAGACCTGATATTTCAAAACAAATGTCATATTTGGATTCAGGGGCCAATTTTGTATAGGAATGGTGTTTATGTCCTAAACAACAAAATAACAATTCCCCAGTATTATTGATATTTAGACACATTATTAAAATGAATTAAGCCCAGTAGCTCAGTGGTCCGCACGCCTGTCTGTCACGCTACAGATCCCAAGTTCGGCTCCCGGCTGGGGACGGTTGACACACCCTTTCATCCCTTCGGGAGCGATAAAATGAGTACTAAGCTGGCTTGGGAACTAAACAGCGAGGGTCTCGCGTTGTGTTGACCACCTGGCCGGGGCACATGCTACATAGCACGCCGGATCCCAGGGTCAAGTAAACATAGTTGGCTACTGTAGGCCCTAATCCTTTATAGATCGTACAGCCACAGGTTTAGTTTTATTAAAATGAATTATTTAAGAGCATATGAAATTTATAGTAATAAAGAGAAGTGTTTATGACTATGTGGGTGAAAGAAGTAAAGTAAATGAATGTCTGTAAGTGAAGAAAAGTGTAATTCTTGTGAAATTTTGTACAAAAACAAACTATTGAGGAACCAGAAAACAAACAACCCAGAGGAAAATTTTTAAAATTGTTTTAGATTAAAACAATTCTTATAAATTGATTTAAAATACAAAACGATTACACTATTTAAAAAAAAAAAGCTATTGAAACATATTTCGGAAACCGAGTAAAAGAATACTACCGTAATGGATTAAATCAGTAACTTTCTAAGTTATATATTACTTAACATTCATGATTTTTGTCTATAGTTTCAACTTTCAAAATCATAAAATTAACTTTAATGACAATTGCATTTCTAATTTCAAATTTTCTCAAAGACACAGCTATTCACCTTAATCACCATGTATTGAGGATAAAAAGTTTGATTTAATTATATCGTATACCGCTTTAAAAATTGTTCGATTTTATTGTTTTATAATTTCTAGTTCTTCCATTGGACAAGTTTTTAAAAGTTTGTTTAAATAACTTTGCTCCTTACTATTTCATCTCTTTTTTATGGCATTTAAATATATTTTTCTTTCTAATTCTTTTTAATTTTCATTTACATCAATGATATCTTTCATATTAGGGGAGAATCGTACAAAACCGGGTAGGCAGTTAAAACAGGGTAACGCAGATTCCTTCCTGAGCTGTACTGCTATCTATTAGCCAACACAAGAAAATATTTGTCGGGAACTATTACGGCATTTGTAGCTGAACGAAACGCTACTGTATGCGGTTATTATTTTGTGTGAAGGATTTAGTTTAAATTACTCTTAAAAATTCTTTTGTTTAATTTTATATTCATATAATCACTATTTGTCAGCATATTAAATATTGGTAAAGTACTATATCTAATTACTAGCAGATCTACCCGCCTTCGCTCGTGTCAATAATAAGGATCATCCCGGGTAAAATACATTAAAATGAAAGAATACGGCAATGACAATAACTGAAATTGGTGCATTCCCGTCCACGGATCGTTAAAAAGACCAATTAGAAATATAAATATAAGTAAAATAGTCTTAATTACGTCTACTATTAACTATACAATAATAATATACATTAATAACAAATGTAAAACATATATTAAAATAAAATTATTTGCTTAAAAGACGTCATTTCAATAAAATACACATTAAAAATATTAAAAAATTACATGTTTCGACTCTTTCACTGAGCCATTCTCAGAATATACAAAAAACTACAGACACAATGCCAATTGTGACGTTATACTGATGATGGCAACGACCTAACTCATAAATTGTGCCTTTACTGAAATTTTTCTTAACTTATGAACATCATACAATTTTGTTTTTCACACTGTCGAATAGAAAAAAGTTCTTTCAAATGTGATTTATTTGAAAATTGTAACTCAATTTTCTCATTTGAATGGATTTTAAAGTAATTTTCAATCATGGATATTTATAAATTTTCATGCAGCCCAATTACGAAAGATATACATGTTTGCTCTTAATGTAATATTATAAAGAAAATACATTGATATGAGTAACTCTAACATCATATTGTTGGTGGCATAAATTTAACTTTTACTGCAATTTGACTTTAAACATCGCACATTTGATTGTTCCGACGTCTAATGGAAAAAAAAAAGCACTTTCAGTAATATTTGTTTGAAAAGCTTATCTCAATTTACAGATTGTTTGTCTATTTTAAACTAATTTTCAATCAAGAATAAATATACCTGCAACCCAATTAAGAAAGATATATTCGTTTGCTATTAATGCAATATTATGAAGAAAAGACATATCTATGAGTAAAGGCTAGCATTATATTGTTGGTGGCAACAACGTAACAGAAACATAAATTAAGCTTTTACTACAATTTGATCGCTAAACATCATACATCCAATTATTTCAACGTCTAACAGAAAACAAAAAACACTTTCAGTAATTTGAAATGTTTATCTCAATTTACAGATAGATTTTTTCTGTTTTTTAAAGTAATTTTCAAGCATGAATTTTTTAAAATATGGCTGGAACCCAGTTACAAAGGATTAACGTAATTGCTCAAAATCATTGTAAATAATTCAGTATGTGTTTGTTTTCGTGTAACTCATTCCATAGGAAAGTAAATACAAAATCTATAAAATAAATTGATTTCAACGTGATAAATTTGATGCGTGACCAACGTGATAGTTTGAAAGGAATATAATAATAATAATTTGAAGCAATGAAAAAAATTAGTTTTAATAACTGCGATATAAAAAATACCCAAATAAACCTTTAACTGGGAATTATGCCTTTTTATATATTATTAGAAAATAAATTTAGAGGAGTTTCGCCTTATGGAATTAAAAATAAAATTTATAATTTTTCAAAGATAACATTTAATTCGTGCCTGCTTTTTACACTCTATTTTTCAATTAACTTTGTTCATGTATGTAAACGTAAAATCTTTTAATGTATATTTCACCCACTCTCTGATATTCTCGAATTATAAAATTTATTTGCAGATAAGTGTTTCCGATATCAATATAACTCCAGAATTTAATGATAAATAAATTATTTATTCTTGAAGCATTTTTTCGTTAATGTGATAAGTCTCCAAATAATAATCATTATGGTTATAAATGAGGTGAGTTTTAAGAATAATAAATTATATTACGCACCAAAATTCGCTCGCTAAAATATGCCAGTTGGCGGTGAAACCGCTTCTTTAAAATATTTTAAACATTGAAAAGTTGAAAATAAAGCATAAATGATAAAAACAAAGAAATATATTTTAATAAATAAGCTTTTATGAATGGCATGTTTAATATCAATTAAATTATGATTATGCGTAGATAAGACAATTTAGAAATCCTGAAAATATTGCTTAAATCTTTATGTAATGGATGTTCTCCTAACCTGTTTCCATACCTTAAGAACCCAATCGCGCCCGTCGGCCTAATCGTTCGGAGTTTTCGTGGTTTTCTTCGAACCGTGGGTTTCCATGGGTTAATACGGATTAGGTTCCCTTAGAAAGACCTCCACGGAAGGCACTCTCCCTAGGGCCCATATCCCTGGTGTAGATAATTTGCCGTCAACAATCAACTCAACTCAACCCATACCTTAAGCATTTCAAGACAAGCACTTTCTTAATATTTTTTAATATTTTTATCACTTGCTTGTAAAAATGGAAATTTTTGACTAAATAAATCTATGGAAAAACTTCAATTAAATAAAGCACAATTTTCTATTAAAAATTACTTGCAAGAATACTGAAAGATTTTGAACATGTAATGCGTATACGTGACACTCTCGTCTCTGAGTGGTTTATAAAGAAACTTGGCAAAAATTATCATTTTTTAATAGTGCATCATTTCCTGTTTATGATAGCCAGTTTTTAAGGTAAGTTTATTCTTCTGTGTAACTTCTGTTACTCCAATTTCAGTTTTATATATTCTTTTCACGATTAAACTTCCTTACAGTTAAAAACAAATTACATAAATAACCAATTTACGTCATTTTATACAGTGTATCCACGTATAACCTGACTGACCTTTATTTTCGCAACCGTTGGTCCTCGATGGATACTTCCAATTACATAAATGGTTTAAAGACGGTAAAGAATTATTATTTAAGCGATTTGGGTCAAGAATAACATTTATTGAAAAATTACGAAAGTTAAGTTTTATACGGTCCCCTGGTCTTAAAAGTATGCATGACTTATACCACTTTATTGCATATGAACTCAGATAAGTTCCGCCATGCTTTGAGGGATCATCTACCAAGTGCTTAAAGTATTCGAAGAACTTATTTCACGTGTATCTGCGCTTTGAAAAAATCCTACAAGCATTACAATTGAGTTAACTTTTATTAAGTTTCAGATTGACTAAAATAATTGTATTTTAACATATGTTTTATTTTTTAAGGATATGAGATTGTTTCTTTTCATGATTTCTTTTAACAAAAATTATGTTATTTTTTATAAGTTTTTATTTAACTTCACTGATCGTATGTATGTTTTTCCAGTTCAAAAATTTTACCCGAACTTTAACTCACTTTCAAATATTCGATTGAGATTAAATTTTCCATACTGACATAAATCCGATGACAATCTAATGTTATGATTTTCGGTGGTTACCGTTTATGCTTATTTTACAGGATAACACAAATAATTTCGGATAGATTACCGCCAAGAAGTTTAAGAAAATAGTTTTAGATTAGATAACACAAGATTGCGATATTTGTGTTTTTTAACTTTTATGTATTTTTTAGCACTGAATCCGAAAATTTCCTTCATTTTTAACCATCATGTCAGGATTTTTCGGAAATCATAAGCTGTCAAAGTTAAAAAATAACAAAAATCGCATACTATAAAATAGAGGAGATGACTGTATTTTTTAGCTTTTAATAATTGATTTTTATGCACTTTTTAGCACTGAATCTGAAAATGATCTTCATTTTTAACCATCACGTTAGCAATTATTTGCAAATCGTAAGTGTCAAAGTTAAAATATATCGAAAAACTGGCACTATAAAACATATATAAAACTTATTTTATTTTATTTAGTGCAACAATTTATTCAATTTTTTAGCTTATTCTGGGATTCTTACAGCAGCTGAGGGGTCCGCTGAGGTGAGGGAGGAAGTTCAACTTTAACTTCAAATTTTTTAACTTTGAACTTTAAAATTTGCGAAAAATCCTGACGCGACGGTTAAAAATGAAGGTTATTTACGGATTCAGCGGTAAAAAATACATAAAAATAAATTACCAAAAGTCAAAAACGCATCAATGACATATATTTTTCAATAATCAATTTTCGCTATTTTTTCTTTATTTAACTTTAAAATTTACGATTTGCAAAAAATCTTTACGTGATGGTAAAAAATGAAGGTAAATTTCGGATTCAGCGGTACAGAATACATCAGAAGGAATTATCAAAAGCGAAAACTGCTAATTTTCATCATTTTATTTAACAAAAATTCTGTTTTTTTTTTCTTCTTATATGTTTATTACAAAATGTATATTTTGTGTTAATATGCCAGAATGATTAAAGCTTTCAAATTTATATTGCAATGTTAATTTTACTCTCAACTATTTTTTTTTTAATATATCTGACGAAATTATATTTCTACTAAATTTGTGAATGACCTCTAATTTGCAGCAAAAAATATGCTACAACATTAAACAGTTATTGCTTGGTCAATTTTAATCTTAGAATAACGGGACTTTTTTTTTGTCTTACTTGCCAGTGTAACCGGAAAATTTTACTAAATATAACTTATAGGACCGGGGGACTGTATAAAAATTTAAATTTCGTAATTTTTTAATAAATGCTTTTCTTGAATCAAATCGCTTAAAAAAATAATTCTTTGCCTTATTTAAACCATTTTAGTAATTGGAAGTATGCATATAGGACCAACGGCTGTGAAAATAAAGGTCGGTCAGGTTATGTGTGGACACACTGTATAATTATGTGTGAAAATAATTTAATTTATTAACATTTATCATCTATTACAATATTTTCTTTTTTTCTTAACTACAAATAAATTTAAAAGACAACAATTCAATTATAAAATGTAATTTTTTCAAACTACTGCAAAAATTATAAAGCTTATACATACATTTACAATATATTGCTGTTTAAACAAAGTTATATCATTATAAAATGAAGACAAATGCATTTAAATACGTATAAATTCATTTTAACACATTATCTACTAACTACCATTAAAATAACTTGTTTTGAAGTTCATTTAATACATAAATTAGCAGTAATACAGTTTAGAATGAGTTATAGATGCATTACTTTATATTGTTTCAAAAGTATTATTGCTTGCACAAAATAAAACTAATTTTTAAAAGGATGATTTCTTTTGCCTTTGCATCGTTTTAGCTTTCTTGACGTTGGGGGGTGGGGGGATTTTTCAATTCGGTAATATTTTTATATTTCTATTCTAAAAACATTATATTTACACCTTTCCTAATTCTACCCAATACTAAGACAAATATTTAAAATAAAACATTATAGTGGAGTCATAAATATTGCATAAAATCCCTATAAATTCAAATTTAATTAATCCTTCTAAATCCTTCAATACTTCTACAATCCTTCTAACATTTATTAAATAATTATATAAATCTTCTAATGTAGCTTCAAAAATTGACGAAGAATGCTTTAGAAGATAAAATTATCACCAATTCATAATTGAGTATATAATGGGTTAATGAACAAATCTGCATGTTCTTTTACGCATAATCGGTTATTGCATCAAAATCAATATTGATAAATAAACTATTTTCTTGAAAATTTTTAAATGAGCCTGAAAAAGAAAAAAAAACGATATAATGAAAGCAAGTGCTCTAATAGAACTGATAATATCGTTCACCCGCAAGAAAAGTGACACATCTCGCAAAATTTCATTTTCAGTTTTATTCTACTAATAGGTTTGTCATAGGTGTGTCTTGCTGCAAAGTTTTATAAGTGTAGTTATACGGAAAATCCCTTTATTACGCTATATGTCCCTTTGTCACCACAGAATAGAGGTGGGTTGCGTGGGGAGGTACAATTACTCACCTATCCAAACCTCACCCTACGTTTTCATTCGTAAGGGTTTTTGCTTTTTTGCACGTTTTTATTTCTGCATGCAGAGAGCTAAGTGCAATAATTTCATGCTACCGTAAAATTAAGCAAATTTTCTTTTGCATCTTCTGCGAAATTTTGTTTTATCGAGATATGTCACGTTTCTTGCAGGTAAGCGATAGATAAAAGTGCATTATTTTATCCTATATTTTCTTATTTTGTAAAGCATCTCGTTTGAAATTGTAGGTAACACAAAGGAGACTGATTCGTTTCATGCATTCTTGCAGCGCAAAAACAGAGCACAATGCGATAAAATAATTCATCTTCACAGATAGTGTTGCCAGATGTCCCGAATAAATTGGGGTGCAAAATGCACTGAACACCAGTATTAAAATGTAATTTTCTTCGACTTAGCTATTGGCAGAATTATCTGTGATTAAAAATAGAGGAAAAAAACTGTAAGAAATCAGTGGTTCCCAGAGCATTAGGAGCGGTGATTTACACGGGACACCTAGCAACACTATTGGGTCATTCCACACTAAATGAGCAAAAATTTAAAAAAAGTCGTGGCTGCATAGTAACCGATTTTAATAAAATTTGATACACAGATTCAATTCATATTCAAATAGAGCACTGCAAAATATTTCGACAAAAAAAAAAAAAAAAAAAAAAAAAAAAAAAAATTGGAAGTTCCGGACATTTAAAAAACTTGTGACATAGAATGGCATGTGTACAATCATTCAAAGTTGCAAGTTTGAAGTTCTGTATCTTGAAAACTATTTAACATAAATTAAATCTTTTTATAATATTGTAATCTCTGGAAAATTATCTCCATATTTATTTTATAATAATAATTTGGTAACGTCATGATTAATCTTAAATTTGTTGTAAATATTGAAAATTTGTCCAATTTTGATAAAATTAAAAACGTTATAAAAATTAAAGGAATTCAAAAACATCTGTGAAATCGATGCCTAATGTAGTGTTACATATTAAGATCGAATTGCTAAAGTTTTTAAGTTGCCGTGTATTTCCGTCACCTTTAAAAGAATTTAGAAACTTTAAAAAATGACAAAACTGTAATTTCCCCCCTTATTGATAGGCAAATATATATATATATATGTATTGAAGGAACGGTCAGACATTATAGTTATTGCACAGACATAAAGATCAATAAGTCCATGATATGCTAAAATAAAAATTCAAGATTGTCTTTTGATTCCTAACGTCACAAAATTTTTTTAAAAAAGTAATATTTGTTGCATTCCAAGAGCTTTACTCTTTGAATAAGCGCGAGGGTTTTTTTTTTTTTTTTTTTTTTTTACAATATTGCACGATTTTAAAGGGAAAAAAGATGCAGTGCTATCTATGGATTTAGAGGATAAATATATATATTTTTTATTGTTCAAAGTAATATTTCTTTTTTTACTGTAGTTTAAAATAAATATATTAATAGCCAAAAATAAACTGAAAGCAAAAATTAAAGTTTCTATATTTAAAATATACACTTTTATCTATAATATAAAATAATTTAAAAGTTTAATAAAGCTTTTTTTCACTTATTAAGAAGTGATAGAAATATTGCATTTTACCCTCAACATTTTTTACTGTTTATTTTTTTTCTCATTAAGGAATAAAAAGGCAAGAATGAAACTTTCGTTATTTAAAATATATACATTTAGCTATAAAGCCAAAAAAAGTAAAATTGTCAGAGCTGTCCTTCATGCTTAAATGAGCAGTAGAAATATTGCATTTTTACTTCAAAATTTCTGAAAAATAATTTTTTTCTCATTACGGAATAAAAATACAATTACTAACTTACGCCAATCTGTTACTTATTATTCATTCCTAATTATAAATAATTTTTAATATAGCCTTTCCATTCCTAAGGCTAATAATCAGAAATGAAATTTTAAGCATGTAGACAATAGCTCGATTTTGCATTCACTTTTAATGTATATTTTAATACTTAAATAAACAATCCTCAAATCTATTATTCTACATTTACTCATAAATAGATATGATCTACATATAAACTGATTTTCATTAAAATCTGTGACATGTCTGCCACAGCTGATTTGCTCATTTTGAATGGGATGACCCTATCACAGATGACCATTCATATTAGAACATATGCTTTCATTATACTTGTGATCATGTGATTTTTGATTACCAGGTTCACTTTTGAAATTTTTCCTGAAATAGTTTGTTTATCAATATTGATCTTGATAAAGTCTCCGATTTTACGCACGAAACATGTAGATATGTTTATTATAACGTATTTATATGCCTTTAAACGTACTTTCCCTTTTATCATGTTGTAATTGTAATTTTGTGATAATAAGAGATTTTCTTACACAATTTTATATTGCTTTTATGTAAGAAAATCTTAATCTTGTTGAAAAAAAGTTCAAAAATGTCTTTAATACCTCATGTAAAATTTATTTAAATTTTATTCTATTTTGTCGCAGGTAAAATATTTCAGTTTGACCCTCGTAAAAAATATGATGTAGATGTACCACTTTACAAACTGAAAGAAACTTTGCAGAAACTTGAAAAACTTCATAATGATATTTGATTTATTTGTTTTGTAAATCCACTGATCATATATATAAGATTCATTTAACGAAAACAATAATAATCTAAAATTCTACTTCGTTTAATTAAAAGATGAAAATTTCCAGAATTTCTATATATTTTTCGTAAACACTTCTTATGCTTTATGTAAAAACTTGGAAATTATCAGCTTTTTTTAATGCACTTTAAAATCTTTTTTGAACAATTTTTATACAAAATTATTTTCAAGAAAAATATGCTGCATAATACAACCAGGAAGAACTGAACAAAAGAAAATTATCCCTCATTTTCAGAAATAACAGCGAAAATTCAACAATAACATTAGTTTAATAATATTTTATTTCGTTACTTTTGTTTCTCAGTTATTATAATACAAAAGCTTTATTGTGGCAAACGTAAAATTATTCGAAGCTTTTCAAAAATTCTTTTTCAATTAAATTGCTGCAACTTTTAATGTTTTGTGTTGAACATTTCAAAGAAATTACTGAATTTATATTAAATGTTTGTTGTGTATAGGTAAGTCAGGCACAAGATTAAATGAAATTTTTGCTTTTTAAAGACTCTGGTATATTTTGTATACGTTAGATAAAAAACTGGACATTTTAAAAACTTTTCTAAAACATCAAAGAGATTTTTAGCATAAAAATTATTTCTTGTAGCTCGAATGAAACATACTTTCTTTAAACTATGATGCATGATGACAAATATAAAAGATCTGAATTTAAAGTTTTCATTAAAATGCATGTTTACTTCTATTAATTGCTTCTTTTAAAAACTAATTTTAGTCAGTGTTATGCAAGTACTTTCCATAAACGTAACTAAAGTTCTAAGGGATTTGGAAATTTTAATAAGAGAAGAAGTCATATATATAATATATAAATAGTTTAATCAAAGGCAATATAAAAATTTATTTGAACATTCCGACATAGCCTTCAACAAAATTAACATGAACGAAAAATCATGCATCCAGCATAGATTACAAACCGTATCCCAACCGTATCCCCCCCCCCCCCCGAAGAGAGGGAATGCCTTCCGTGGAGGTCTTTCTAAGGGAACCTAACCCGTATTTACGCTCCAATATCCAAGTTTCGCAGAAAACCACTCAAAACTCCGAACGATTGGGCGCGATTGGTTTCGAGCCCGGCACCTCCCATCTTCTAGCTTTGAGAGCAGAACCTCTCGGCCACTGATTATACCGTACCGGGACTGACTTCCTTTTTCCTAGTCTCTCTTGGGTGAAATTTTCAGTCCCGGTCTCGAAACAACCTGCATTAAAATCATTATCTCTGACTGATCTAATCCGTGCAAAAATAACTAAAATTTGGCTCAGTCCAAAATCTTTTACAACAAATGCATATATTTTTAAATGGCCATTATTTTACAATAAAACTTTAAATTTCATATTTTTAAAGGATAGTAGATTTTAAGACAAAAAAAAACTTAAATACAGTAAAACTAGTAAAGAAAATCTGCCTACGACGGAATCCTTTCTTAAACGGAAAAATCTGTTGATCCATGGAAAATGAATATAATAATACCTGAGAAAAATAGACTACATTTACAACTCCGAAGAAGGGAACTTGTCTATAACGCTTTTTTTTTCCCCTTTAATAAGCCATTCCATCTTAAAAGATTTTGTTTTATAGCATTTTCCATTTTCTCCAACACATGGAATATGGATTAACGATATTAAAGGAGAAGTGAATAATTTACATATAAATAGAGATTCATTAATAAAACAAATAATCACAGCTTTTAGCACTTCTTTAAAAATAATAATTATAAACATAAAAAAAGAAAAGATATAATAAGAATTTTTGGTCAGAACTCCTCCATAGGAAACAACTTTGAACCATATTGATGCAAAAAACTATGTAGAAATTGAGTCAGGCCGGGCCAGGCTACGATTTGAAATTTTTTCCAGGCTGGGCTGAACTATTTGTCCTGTGGGTCGGTTCGGGACCGGACCTAGATGTTTCGTCCCGTTCAGACCTCTATTGCAGATCACCAGCTTACTTTGAAACCAGGTTTATCGTAAAATCTATACCCTGCCTATTTCATGTCCAAAGGAAATGCACTTTCTTATATCGACTTTTAATAATGTACAATTTGTGGATGATCCCTATCTTGCATTCAAAATGAGTAAAAAACTCGTCGCTCAGAGACATAGATAAATGGTGTAAGTCACGAATTTTGGATTTTGATATCTCTGCGAATTTTGAACTTATCGAGATGAATTTTTTTGTATTAAATTCAGGAATGGATACGAAAAAAATTCCTAATTGGGAATTTTACTCTATGGCGTAAAAAAATTTAATTTTGTATTTTCTCATATAACCCCCCCCCCCCCCCCCCATGGAGTTTAAACTTATCTCATCAAATTTTGCACCTTTCTTTATGAATCTTTGCAATTGGAAGTATGTGCCTAAGGGCAATATTTAAGGAGATAGCCTATTGTTTCGATATTTATGAATCACCCTGTATATATATTTCACTCCGTTTAAAATAGTGTAACATATTTAAAACTCACCGCAAACGATTTTCCCAAATTTGCAGTAATCTAACGGAACTATTTTCAGTGGACCTATAAATGAACAATAACAGGGTTGTTACACTTTCAGTTGAAATACCAGTATTTTTTTATGTAGGAAAACTTGACTTATATATCCCAGCGATTCCAAAAGTTAAGTTTTTCTGTACGAAAATGCTGCTGTTCTTCAGGTCTAAAGTCACGAAAATTCCCAGACCTGTAGGATCCCTGTTTAAACGCTACGCATTTTGTTTGAATAATCGAAAATGCTATTACAAACACCATTAACATATCAGATGTAAATTTTCAACCGCGCGAAAAATGTCCGGACCAGGATTCGAACCAGGGATCTCTTGGCTGAAGCCTACATTGCTATACCATCTGAAATATCGTGGACGAATCTGGTGGAACTTTTTCACCCAGCTGATCTTAATGATTATAGCATCTGGTCTGAAATCTGGTTCAGCTCAACAGAATAAATTGCAAATAATGGAACTCCAGAAAATGCTGGATACGTAATTACACTAGATTAATTTTAGCACAATTATTATAATTGGTAAATAAATCATATCAGATGTAAATTTCCAAATGGGCGAAAAATGCCTGAACCAGCTTTCGAACCATGGTTCTCTTGGCTGAAGCCGCAAATGCACTACCATCTGAGCTATCCCGGACGAATCTGGTGGAACTGTTTCAACCAGCTAGCCTTAATGATTATAGAATTTGGTCTGAAATCTGCTTCAGCTCAACAGAATAAATCGCAAGGAAATGGAACTCCAGAATCTCATTACCTTCTGGGTGAAAACGTCCCACCACATTCGTCCGGGATAGCTCAGATCGTAGAGCATTGGCGCCTACAGCCAAGAGATCCCTGGTTCGAATCCTGGCCCGGACATTTTTAGCCCAGTTAGAAATAATACATCTGAACTGATTTATTTACCAATTATAGTAATTGTGTTAAAATTAATCTAGTTTCATTAACATATATCGATTGAATGACATTCCGAGTATATTTAGGCGATTTAGAGCATGATCAGACAGACAGTCAATCAGAGGGCAGACAGATACGCAGACAAACCGAATTAGTTAATAAACTCTCTCAATTATGTTGGGGGGAAATTTAACAAGTTGGATGTGCCAATTTCAAATCTTTCTTCTATCTCATGTCAATATTTCATTTTAATTAGTTTAATTAGTATTTTTATTAGAATTATACATAACTTCATTCACTTTTCGGTGCTACAATATTGACAATTGCACAAAAATCGCTATTACAGAGCCCCCTTCCTGTGATAGCTATTACAGTGCCTCCTTCCAGCGGAATTTTTTCAAATTCAGGGAGGGCCTTCTTGCCATGGCCAAAAACATACACAAAACATTTGAATCAATTCTATGCATAACTTCATACACTTTTCGATGGTACAGTATTCAAAATGTAAAAAAATCGCACAAAAATTGCTATTACAGTGCCCCCTACTGGCGGAATTTTTTCCAAATTCAATGATAAACTTTTTAACATGGCCACAAATATACACAAAAAAATTTATTCAATTCTATGCATAACTTTATACACTTTTCGATAGAACAATATTCAAAATGCACAAAACTCGCACAAAAATCGCTATTACAGCGCCCTTACGGTCTGATTTTTTCCAAATTCATGCAGGACCTGCTTGCCATAGCCAAAAACTTTAAAAAAATTTTTAGTTCAATTCTATGCATAACTTCATCAATTTTTGATTGTACAATGGCGATACACAGACATACGGAAACACGGACAGACAGACTTTTTGTATAAACATGTTTTTGTGATCTCTGACCCCTAAAACGTATAAATATGTCGAAAACCGGAATTTGAAAAAAATTTCGATTAAAATACTTTCTTCTTATATAAAATGATGAAATTTCGTTAAAAAATTTAAATATTGTATTTTGTAGTTTTGCTGAGATATTTATGTTTTAAATATTATTAGAAAGTGAATAATATTAAATGCTTTTTATATCTATTTTTCCTATAACAATTTTTGTGCGTTCATCTGAAGAAACCCTATTCCTCTCGTTCCTCTGTCTATCTGTCACAGAGTTCTTTTTCAGAAACGGTATAAGCTAGATACTTGAAATTCTGCATACTTATAGCTGAATACCTCCAATCACAGGACAAATAATAAAATTTTGCAAACTCCTACACTCTCAGAAAAAAACTGTAAGTTTATGAGTGTTTGCTGTACAATTTTCACGGGTAACAACCTTATTTGATGGAAAACGATCTGATCCAATAAAAAAATACGGTTTCACTCCATACATTTTTCTCCTCTAGAGTGTAATCCTTCATTTTAGTCGTGTTTGGAAAAATAATGTCACTTAAACGCGACCGTAATATATTTTTAACGCACCAAAAAAGAGAGCTCTGTGATGATTATCTAACGTGCTACGTGATACGGAACAGTAAGTAAAGTGTTATTGTGTTTTGAAATGCATTATATCTTTGCCCCGTAAAATTGCGAGCTGCACAAAATGACGGGCATGGAATTTTTTTCACGGGGTATGACTGGAATCTCTGCTAACGGCCTCTGCCCGTAATTTTACAGGGATAATTTTAGAAAATTAAGAGCAAAATTCACATATTCTTGCAGTTCTAGCCCATCTGTTAGCAAAAATACGGTACGACTCAATACATTTTCATCCACTAGGGTGTACACGTTGACACAAAATGATGGGCATGGATACATTTTTGTTACGGGGTATGACTGGAATCTCTGCTGCCGGACCCTTAAAAATTTTTAACAGTGTATACTATTTTAAATAAATATATTAATTTAATGATATTCGATAATTTTTTCGAAAAATATTTTAAAAAGATACTTAATTTCAGTCTTTTTGACGCAGGCTGGATAGCTCCATGGTAGCGCTTATGAAAATGTTGCCTGTTTGAAGTTTGGTAAAGGAATTATTTTTTTTTTAATTATTATTGTTGTAGATTTTGTCATATAATAAATTCGATTTTACAATTATTTTGTAAATTTGTTTTGCCATTTTAATTCCAAAACTTGTAAAATATATAATCACTTTTTTTTGTTGTTGTTGTTTATAATTTTTTTGAGAAATTGCGAAGTTTTAAATTGACTATATTTCATTGTCAGACGGATGTAATTAAATAAACTTTCGTATATTTTGCTATTTTAAAAGTTTCGGTTTTTTTTTTTCGCTAAAATTAAATCATCTAAATAAATATGCTTTTCAGCTGTACAAACATATACGATTACAATTGTCTAAAAAGCAGTTCTTGAATAAATTTAATTTGATTACAAAAATATCTTCCAATTGTAAAAGCGTTAAAATTAAAGTTAATGGTGCTGTCTTCTATGTTCTTTTCCAAAAAATTAAGAATTTAATGTTTAAAAATTAAACTATTTGGATTTATTATTTTAAGGATATAATATTTTCAAAGGAAGATTAAATGAAACTCTCTGTGTAATCTTCATTCACACTTATAATTTTTTTTTCAACTGAATCGGTGATTTTTGAAAGGAAATACATATTTTGACATGATAAATACTTTGAAATTTCTCATTTTATGATGGTTTTAATGTTTTTGTCACGTTTATTGACCACTTCGTGAAGAAAGTCACAGCCAGGGTGCTATCGATGCATGTTTAGATGGCCGGAATTAAAAACTTGATCTTAAATATAAAGTAATCAGCATGGCAACCTAGAATCATTATCTATCATCTTCATTGAATTAATTACGTATGACAGGATTTAATAGAATGGAGAAAAATTTTATTAATATCTTTTTAAGTTTTGATTCGATTTTCATAAAAATTTAAAATGACTGGACAAAGTACTGAAACGATTTTATATATATTAAATTTCAAACTATTCGGGTAGGAAATTTTTGCCTGCTGTATCCGAACAGACATACAGACGGGCGGACCAGACCACGAATATAGGTGCTACGTATTTATATAATTACGTAAGCACCTAAAAAGCAGCCAAGCACTCAAAAATATAAAATATTTATTACAGGCAGCGGGTTTCAGCTAGAACACTGAGTAGCAAAATCAAAATCTTAAACACTTGAAGGCTACATAACAGATGTTCCTACACAGAACCCTACGCTACAATATTAAATGAGTGTTTTACCTAGAAAACAGCAATAGATGAAATTTCATTTTCGTTGAATAAAAAATCTCTATTAACTTATCCACGCTGCCACATCAAAAAGTGAAACAAACTAAACAAAACAGAATCCATCTCCCAGTTCACTGATTTTAAGATTTTACGAATAGAAGTACCTTGCCCCTGTAAGGGTTAAACGCATATTAATGTATTTATTATTTTAAAGTTTCCTTCCTCTTTTAATAATCACGTGTAAATACAATTTTCAAGACATAATTATCAATATTTACTGCTTTTAACACGTACTCATTTAATAGTAATTTTAAAGTTTTTTTCTCTATTTAATAGTCACGTGTAAATAAACTTTTAATATTAGGAAATATTATTCTTTGCGCTGTTTTTAGAATAGATTAATAATAGCCTAAGTCATGTGACTATCATCAACAGTTCCCATTGCTTTTCATATTCCAGGGGGCCATTTTGGTACTTTAATGTTAGCCAGCCACAGGTTTGATAAGTCGCCAAATATTATTCTATCGCCATTATTTCATTTATATTATGATAGTCCAAGTCATGTAACTACCATAAGCAACGGGCTGACCCCTTCGCTTTTCACAAGAAAGGTTTCCATTTTTATTAGAAAATCAAAATTATTTTTTCGAATAAAACTACATAAACGTTTCCATGATCGCAAAGGATTCCTGGTACTTTTATGTTAGCCGGGTGCAAATCTTGACAATAGCTTTTTTTATAAATCGCCAGTTAGCATTTTTTTAATTTTCGAGTGGTAAATTAAAACGGTACTACTTGGTTATCCCATCGACCAAAAATCTGTCTCCAAACTCTAATATTAAATGCCTATAATGGTTGATCATAAATGTCACATTCACTTAACTTTAAGGAAGTTACACGTGTTTACGCCATCAAGTGATTTTTATTTCGAATTTTATTCGTATTTTTATTAATGTTATACTAATTTATTTGTTCTTTCGTTATTTAAAATAAAACTAATGTCAATTTGTATAATATGGCTATTTATATAATTTGGCGAAATTGATCAACGGGAGAAGTAATACCATTAAAACATTGCTTTGAAGTGGAAATTAAATGTCATGATTTGTTGCATTGTTATATAGGATTAGTTGGTAACATTACACAAGATAAATTCCTTGTATCTTCTTGGTATCTTCCACCAGGTAAATTCCTTGTTACCTGGCGTACTCGATCGAATCCTGCGACTTATCAAATATGATGCATTCTACTTGTATTTATATTACCTTGGTGCGTCTGTTTCCCTGATCAGTGATTTAATCTAGGTTATTTAGTTATTTATAAATCATAAAAATATAAGATACAAAGTAAACACTAAAATATTAAATGCAAAGCATACCCTAAATATACACAAATAAGTACGAAATATCGTTAAAAATAAAGAAAATGTAATTGAAATATAAAATTTTTGTTATTTTAAAATTTAGATTTAAAACCCTGAATATTTTTATTATTATTATTGAGTTACACGTGTTTACGCCATCAAGTGATTTGTATTTCCAATTTTATTCATATTTTTATTAATGTTATACTAATTTATTTGTTCTTTCGTTATTTAAAATAAAACTAATGTCAATTTGTATAATATGGCTATTTATATAATGTGGCGAAATTGGTCAACGGGCGAAGTAGTACCATTAAAACATTGCTTTGAAGTGGAAATTAAATGTCATGATTTGTTGCATTGTCATATACGCACTGGGTTAGGCATGATTTATTTTTACGACAATTTGGCGAAAACCTAGTTTTCAAATACCAGATACATATGTATTTTTAAGTTATTTTCTGTTATTTTTAAAATGAAATAACAAAAAATAAAAAAAGTTTAATTCATAACTATAGAACAAAACAATTTGTAACATTTTTTTGTAAATAAAAAGAAAATAAATTCAAATAAAACTTTATTAATAAATAAGCAACAATAGCCGGGTTATCATGTCAGGCAAAATAACGCCATTTTAGCGCCAATTAGGTACCCCGTTGCGTATATAACATCTGTGCCTAATATTTTTCTTTTCGTTTCGTTTAAAAAAAAAAGGAAGAAGTGAAAGCCATTTATTTTAAATATTTCAGTTTTAAATAAAAGTTTTGTATTAAATAAAATGATAATTAAAAACCAAATTGAATTATGAATAAAAGTAACATGATGCATTTCTTAGCATACATTTAAGGGAGGCCAAACTGGTCGCAAATTAGTTTAAAATAACAACCTTTTCTAAAATATAAAAAAAAATATCTGTTATTATTAAAATTTGAGATGCCATCATTAGAGAAACGTATTAAAAATTAGAAAAAAAAAATAATATTTCAAAAACTAATTTGAATTTACAAATTCTAATACCGGTTTTTTCATCTGCGTATCAATACGGATTTTTGGTGTTAATTTCATCGCAAAGTATTCAATATTTTAGGAGAAATCGCCGCGAAGCATAATCAGTTGTTTAATCAGTCGTTTCATAGAATCGTTTCAAAAATTCGTTACATTTCAGTCGTTTCATAAATTCATTTCATTAGGATTTTCTATATATAGGGTAGATATATCACTTTTTTATGGACACGATAACTTCCATAATTCTGCACAATTCTCTTCCAAACTGATACATAAAATCAAGGGACAGAAAATCTCGGCCAAGTTCGTTAATGGGAAAAATCGGATCAAGGTGGTGGAAATAGAGAGGAGTTTTGTGAAAAGAGAAAAACTCCATAACTTCTTAATTATAATACATAAATATGTTTAAAGTTATTATTACTTCTATGTATAGGGCTGAAAATTTAGGCATCACAGATTTTCATTAAAATAAAAAATTGGTTCTAATATTATTATAGAATTAACGTGACACCAGGCATCAGAAAAATTAATTAAAGATTAAATTCTGGATTTATTGTGGCATTTGGCTAAACAATAAAACGAAGAAAGCATTATAACAAAAAAAAAAAAAAAAAAAAAAAAAAAAAAAGGCATTTTAATCTCAATAATTATTTATTTATTTACTTGCAAGAAGAAGAATTATATAGGATTAGTTGGTAACATCATACAAGGTAAATTCCTTGTACCTTCTTGGTATCTTCCACCAGGTAAATTCCTTGTTACCTGGCGTACTCGATCGAATCCTGCGACTTATCAAATATGATGCATTCTGCTTGTATTTATATTACCTTGGTGCGTCTGTTTCCCTGGTCAGTGATTTTATCTTGGTTATTTAGTTATTTCTAAATCATAAAAATATAAGATACAAAGTAAACACTAAAATATTAAAGCAAAGCATACCCTAAATATACACAAATTTGATAAGTACGAAATATCGTTAAAAATAAAGAAAATGTAATTGAAATATAAAATTTTTGTTATTTTAAAATTTAGATTTAAAACCCTGGATATTATTATTATTATTATTATTGTTCATACGTAGATTTTCAGGTTTTTTCTAGCTCATGTAGATCCTCTCATAAAAATAGAGTTCAAAAGTTTTTGATTGTTCATTTGATTTCCGGATCTATATTTATTTCGAGCTGATGAAGATCCGTTCAACAATCATGAATCTCAGCAATTTTCAGAACGCCTTATTTAATCTATTTAAGCCAGCGTTTTTAAACACACATTTCTGCGATTAAAGAAAGCAAGGTTGATTAAACTAAAAAAGTGGTGAGAAAATATTACAAAGAAGAACTATGAATTTTCCATTCAAAATAATTCATTTATTACTTAAATTTCATTGTTTTTTTGCAATAACCTTTTATGTGAAATATATTCTCAGTTATCGGCTTGCATAAAAATATCATCTAATCCATACTAATTTATCATTCACTATTAGTGTTCAAATTTTCCTTTTAACTAATTCTTACAGATAGATTTGAATTCACAAGATATGCAGATTGTACGAAATGTATCTTTACACTTTAAAAAAATATTAAAAATAAACAAACAATGATTTCGCTCACCCGCAATAAATGTGACACATCTGGTCAAAAGTAAATTTCACAAGTGGGGCAAAGGGAAATTTAAGGAATTTTACTATAGCATGAAATTGAAGCACTTAGCTCTGCATGCAGGGGTGAAAAAATGTATAAAAGCGTATAACTCTTAAGAATGAAGATGTAGGGTGATAGTCCAAGAGCCGACAGCATAAAAACCTATGTTATCAAGCCCAAGAAATAAAATATTTTATGGAAGAGTAGAAGTAGGGGAATCTAATGATCCATGTTTGCCAGAAGTGAAGTGGTGTATAAACCAAAAATTATTATAACCAGTGGTTGACTGGTAGGTTTATCATTGTGTTTGTCCTACAAACAAAGGTATGAAAACATGGAGCATAGCTGTAGGACAAACAGAATGATACACCTACGAGTTAACCACTGATGGTATTAACTTTGAGGATATGTCCCACTTCACTTCCGGCAGACATGTATCATTAGATTCTCTTACTTCTATTCTCCCATAAAATAAAAGTTTCTTCTTGTGCTTGATAATATAGGTTTTTGTGCCGTCGGCTCTTGGACGGTGAGGTTTGAAGGGTTGGGTACTTTTACCGCACCACGCAATCCACTCCTCTTCTGTGGCCATAAATGGACATATAGCGTAATAAAGAGATTTTCCGTATAACTACACTTACAAAACTTTTTGTGTAGCAAGTACGTGCGCATGAAAGACCCATTAGTGGAATTAAACGCAAAATAAATTTTTGTGAGATGTGTGACATTTCTTGTTGTTGAGCGATATGCACTTACGGTTTTTTTTATGTTCCTTTAAGAAAATATCATTTTTTTCAGTATCTTATTCCATCGTTTGAAGAAGAGTTTAAGTACCGTGGTCACCTAGATATTCAGGCAAAACAAGTTTTCACTTCCTTTTACGGGGATACTTGAAAAACATTGTTTACCAATCTCCAATTCATGACACTGATGAGCTGAAAAATCGAATTACAGTGGCCAGGTATCCAGACTGTTGATTTTGCAATACTTTATGTATAGTTTAAAAAAAAAACTGTAAAATTGCAAAAAATTTTCTAGGAAACTGGGATTCCTGGAACTTTTATGTAACAGCAACAACAAAAATTCATACAACAGATACACTTTTGAACCACAAATCAAAAATTCTGTAAGGTTACTAAGAATATTTAGGATACTGGGATGCCTAGAACTTTTTACGTAACTGCGATGCGGGTTACATATAAAACTTTAAGTAAGATTACTGTAATTTTAGTAGATTCTTTTGTAAAGCTACATATTTCTGTAACTAGTTTTGTAGATTTACATCTTTTTTTGTACAGTGTAAAAATGAAAGTTTATAAGCATACAGATTTATGTAACTTTACATCTGTAGAATTACAGATTTTTTTTACAGTGTAGAACATGATAGAAATCTCGTATAGACGCAATGTGTTGCGCGCAACAAATGGTGCGCACACTACACTGTAAAAAAAATCTGTGAAGTTACTAAAGTTTTTCTAGGAAACTGGGATTCCTAGAACTTTTCATGTAACGGCAACAACAAAATTTCATGTAACAGACACACTTTTGAGACGAAAATCAAAAAATCTGTAAGGTTACTAAAAATTTTTTTGGAAACTGGGATTCCGAGAACTTTTCATGTAACTGCAGCCAGGGTTACAAATAAAAGTTTAGTAAGATTACTGAAATTTTAGCAGATTCATTTGTAAAGTTACAGATTTTTGTAGCTTTACAAAAACTAGTTTTGTAGATTTGCAGCTTTTTTCGTACAGTTACAGGTGAAAGTTTAGTAAGCATGTAACTTTACATCTGTAGAACTACAGATTTTTTTTTACAGTGTAAAATCCTGGATTAAACATTGCAAAGAAAAACTTTGACATTTTCTTGATGGAACATAAAAACTGTAAATGCATATCATTTTTTCAATATTTTAATGATATTTTAAATGTGTAAAGATACGATTTGGACACACTCTATTTTAATACATAACATAGTTTAAATAATTTCCCTTTATTAATTAATTACCATGTCATTAGGTATCGTTTTCGTTTTCAGATATGAAATAATTAGACCATTAATTTTATCCCTAGAGTTTATAAAATCGATTTCAGAAGATTTTTTTTTCGAAAGCTTTAACTGCTAAATGTTACAATTGACATTTCTGTGCTTAAACTTGGGGTCTGAAAAAAAAACATTATTAACAAATTTATGATTTAATTAATGTACTATTTTCTCCATTTTTTCTCTCATCTTGATTAATAAAACAAAAGCCTTTAATGATATCTCTGCATCCAAGAGAATTAACTTCTTGTCGAACAAATTCATCGTTAGTTACTCGTAACTTTAATAAATTGAAATGAAACAATGCGTTTAATTTCTAAATGGAATATTCATAGCAGTAAATACTTTATCTAGACCTCAATAGTGATTAAAATAATTATTTTATATCCAGGAATTTTTTTTAATTACTGTCATTTAAAGGGCTACATTATTTATCTTACAAGAATGGCATTTCCCGAAGGAAAATTTTATAATAGTTCTTTTTTTATATATTTATTTTTTATGTAATGTAAAATTCAGCAATTTGAAATTACATAAAACTTATCACTTAATTGAATTTCAATGTTTTTTGCAATAATTTTTTATCGTTAATTACAATCGTTTATTCGTTAATACTCGGATATATTCAGTTATCTTTCTGCTTGTCAAATATCTATTGTATAAACCTTACTTGTTTATAGTATACTACTAAGGCTCAGATTTATCTTTAGAACAATTGTTAAACGTACATCTGATTTCAGTTTAATAAAGCAGATGCAATTCAAACGTATTCATTTTATCGTACATTATTTATTTATTTTATTTACTAAAAGGAACAAAAGACATGCAATGTATTAATTGTATCCCGATGTTTCATAAAATCGATTTAATTTAAAAATTTATTGAGTAATAATTAAGTTTTTAATTGACAAAGTAATATAATTTGACAATCGTAAAGAAAAGCGGTGTGTAAAAAAACAAATAAACTATTAAACCATTAAATTTGTGACAAACTAATTAATGAACTATCCTTTCTTTCTGTCAACCTAAATTGTAAAGGGTGAAGCATTAATGGTCAGTCTTTATACAAGAGAATTGGATTCTTATCGAACTAATTCATATTTAGTCAACAATAATATGAACAATCTTAAGTGGAATAAGACAGTTAATTTCCCGATGGATTATGTATAAATATAATAGTCTTATTTAGACTTTAATAATTTAATATGGCTTTGAATAATGAGATAAAATGTTTTAATTCGTGACATATATTTTAATTTTTAGAATACGAGTTGGGACATATATGTCCAAATGGATTATTTATAATTCTAACTGTACCACTTTTTGAAAAAAAATTTCTGCCATATACAACTACTAGGATATTTTCAACATAATTCTACGGAAAAGAAGATTGTTTGTAAATTGTGATACGATTAAAGAAAACAAAATAGACGACACTTTTAGCAAGTAATCGAAGAGTTAATTGTTAACATTTAACGCTCCAAATCTACAGCGTTATTACATGTAACAACAATGTCATGTCCTGAAGGAACTTTCTAGAATTACTAATATTTTTTTTTCGTATAAATTAAACACTTTTTCAAGTGTATTTAATACTCAGCAATGTGCGTAGCTGATATATTAGCAGCTACCATATTTTGTCCCCACTATTTAAATAAAAGACTCTTTTGTCTTATTTAATCGCAGAAAACATCAATTAAACAACACGAATATTGCTAAACTTAGAAAGTTGTAGGAAACAAAAAATTACCAAATAACTGGCCTGAATTTGTAATGCAATAAAACATTATTTAATCAAAATTCATTGTTTTTGCAATATCCTTTTGCCATTAATATATGAGATCCGTCTGATATGTATCCAACCTGGATTTTTTTTCTTCTAGCAGTGATAATTCTAGAAGGAGCCACTGTGTACATTGGAAGGACAGAGATAAATACACACGCTTGAATTTTTTCCTCACGATAAAGTGAGCCAGTCGTTGCCTGCTGGTCGTCGATTGAGGTGCTCTCATACTTGTTCGTTGGATTTTGATTTCTTTTAAGATGGTTGAACGAGTTGAGCAGAAGTACAGCATCAAATTTTGTTAAAGCTTGGTTATTCTCAAAGCGAAACAACTCGTAAGTCTCTTCAGGTGTCGTAAGATTCATCAATGCTCCAGCTTATTCATCGCACCTGATTCAACCTTTCTTGACAAACATGGAATTCCAATCTTTCGCAGACCTCCCTACTCTCCAGACATGACTCCTTGTGACTTCTGGTTGTTTCCAAAATTGAAGGTGCCCTTGAAAGTATCCCTTTATTGGTGCGTTCGTAATTACATAAATACATAACACCTATAGTCGTGTTCGGTCCGTTTGTCCGTCTGTCCATCCGTCCGTATATAACAGAGCAAAATTATCTATATTATTGTTAATTATCATTTTTTAGTGTTTTGGTATCAAATATATGCACCTTTAATTTTATTCTAAGACTTAACAAAATCGACTTCATACTCTTTTTATTTTAACGCTTCAACAGTCGAAGTGACAAAATTGACGTTTTACTGCGCAAGAAGGTGACTAAAAAGAAACTTTATAAAATATGCTACCCAGCAATTAACGTATTATTTTCTCCAATATCTACAGTTTCCAAAAAAAATTTAAATGGTCTTTTTACATCTAAAAGAATTTACTTCATATTAATATCAGACTCAGTCAAACTTAACCGGAATGATATGTAATGGAACCATGCGTTTAAGTATTAAATGGATGAGTCATAATCATAAAGACATTTTCTAAATCTTAATAATGTAAAAAGGTTTTAATTAATAATATACATATTATTTTTTTTATTTCAGGCATTTAACGCGTAAAATAAGCACCATTATTATTATTATTGTTAACACTAATGTAATTTCCAGAATTTAGATTTTTATAACATTTGATGTTGTTTTTTAATTAAAATTAATTTTGAGAGTAATATAAAAGTTAGTAATAACGTAAAAATAAGATTAATATTGTAAAAAGTTCGTTATTAATGATATACGAGGCATTCTCACATAATTTTGACTTTTAAGTCCCAGAATAATAATTTTTATTTTAGTACATATTCTTGAGTTGTTTTTTATCATACTCCTATTATAAAGAGGTAAAAATTGTTTATTTGTCGGAGATAAGCTCAGGAACTACCGAACCGATTTCAAATGTAATGGTATCAAAATGATGGTGTTCGCCCAACTTAGAACATAGGCTATATCTTATGTCGGTGCCACAACCCCAAAGGGGGTGCAGGAGCAAAAAACGTTCTAAAAATGCGATTTTTGCGCTACTGAAGGGACTAGAAATATGAAATTTCGAATATTAGTTACTTATAAGATATAAATGGTGTATAAGAGCAGTTCTTAAACAATTCGAAATTTAAAAGGGGTGAAAATGCACAAAAAGCGTTCTAAAAAACGTTCTAAATGGTAGTTTCTACATAATCACAGGAAATACCAAACCGATTTCAAAAGTCATGGTATCAAAATGATGGTGTTAGTCCAACTTAGAACATAGGCTATATTTTATGTCGGTGCCACTAACCCAAAGGGGGTGCAGGAGCAAAAAACGTTCTAAAAATGCGATTTTTGCGTTACTGCAGGACATAGAAATATGAAATTTGAAATATTAGTTACTTATAAGATATAAATGGTGTCTAAGAACAGTTCTTAAACAATTCGAAATTTAAAAGGGGTGAAAATGGACAAAAAGCGTTCTAAAAAACGTTCTAAATGGTAGTTTCTACATAATCTCAGGAAATCCCAAACCGATTTAAAAAATATTGGTGTCAAAATGATAGAGACAACGTTTGCTCCAAGATAGGCTATGTTTTATGTCGGTGCCACTACCACAAAGGGGGTTGTAAAAAACGTTCTAAATTGCAATTTCTATGCAATATCAGGAAATAATGAACCTATTCTAAATATAATGGCGTTAAAATGATGGTGACAGATCTTGCTCCAAAATAGGCTATATTTTATATATGTTTCCACTAATCCAGAGGAGATGCAGAAGCAAAATGAGCGAAAAGCGTTCTAAAAACGTTCTAAATGCCGTTTTGTCACCAATATCTCAGGAAGAATCAAACTGATTTCAAAAGTAATGTTAAGAAATTGATGCTGACAGCCTCTGTTCTAACATAGACGCTATTTTAAGTCGGTATCACTATCACCTAGACGTTGCAGGAGCAAAAAAGCGTTCCAAATTTCGATTTTTGTGATCGGTAGGGGCTAGCAACTTAAAATTAGGCAAGGTAAATATGTATTACATATAAATGATCTTTAAGAACGGTTTCAAAAAAATTGGAAATTTAAAAAGGGGTGAAAATGCGCGAAAAGCGTTCTAAAAACATTCTAAATTGCGATTTCTACTCAATGTCAGGAAATTCCAAAGCTGTTTCAAAAGTAATGGTTGCAAATCAATGGTGACAGTCCCTGCTATAACATAGGTTATATTTTATGTTGCTGTCACTACCATCTGAGGGTTGCAAAAGCAAAACATGTTCTAATTTGCGTTTTTTGCATAACTGAAGGGTCTAACACTTTGAAGTATGGCATGGTGTTTACTTACAAGATGCAACTGCTTTCTAAGAACTGTCAAAAGAAAATTTAAAATTTAAAATATGAAGTGAGCGAAAAGCGTTGTAAATAACAATTTTTATGTAATCTTATCAAATACCAAACCGATTAAAAAAATAATGATGACAAATTGTTGGTGATAGAACCTGCTCAAACATAAGCTATATTTTATGTCTGTGCCACTACCACCAGAGGGTTGCAGTATCTAAAAACTTTGTAAATTGCGATTTCTGTGATACTGAAAAGGCTAGAAACTTTAAATATGGCATGGTAGTTACTTATAAAATATAAATGCCCTCGAAGGACTGTCGAAAATAAATTTGAATTAAAAAGGGGTGAAGTGAAGGGGAGGTGCGAAAAGCATTCTAAAAAAGTCCTAAATTACGATTTCTACGCAATTTCAGGGAATATAAATCCAATATAAAAGTAATAGCTGCGAATCAATGGTAGCAGTCTCTGATCCTACACAGGCTATATTTTATGCCGATGATTCTACCACCTGGGGTTCACAGGAACAACAAACGCTCTGAAAAAGGCCTTTAAAAGCTTTCTAAATTACGTTTCTGTGGAATATTAGGAAATAACAAAACAATTTCAAAATTAATGTTGGCAAATTAATGGTGACAGTTTCAATTTCAACACAGCCCTTTATATTGAGAGAGGTGGTAGAACTTGGAATTTGACATGATGGTTAATTTTAAGATGTAAGAAGATGGTTTCTAAAAAATTCAAAACTTCAAATGAATACTGAAATGAGCGTATTAACTGAGCATAAAAGTTTCAAAATATTTTCTAAATTATTATTTATTCAGTTTTATTTCGTTTTATTAATTTAAGTCTCATTTCTGCTTTATGCAGTGCAACAATGATGCTTAATCAAATTGTGTTTTAAATAGTAATTGTTTTAATTATTCCTAAAATTAATAAGTACCTTTTAATAAACTAAAATATTACCTTTTCATAAAATAAAAATTTAGTTAGTACCTTTTAATAAAAATTAGACATATAAATATCACTTGGCATATTTCAAATATTACGCGAGCAAAGCCGCGGGGTTTGCTAGTTTTTTATATTTGACAACATCCCATTGCATAACTGTATAACAATATTAACGAGATAAATGAGATTTGGCCGATGTTGTGGATCCAAATATACCACGAAATTCCTTACCGTCCCGTGTCCCTGATTCTGATTTTTAGGTGCGTTCGTAATTATATAAATACGTAGCACCTATAGTCGTCGTTCAGTCCGTCTGTCCGTCCGTCCGCATATAACACAGCAAAAACTACCCAACCGAATGGTCTGAAATTCTAAATATATGATTGTTGCAAAATTTTGTCGAGCCATTTCAAATTTTATGAAAATCGGATGTATAGTTTAATGACAGGGACATTCAAAAGTTTTTCTTTACGTTACGGCCTATGGGAAAAATTATTGCAAGTGCATTTTAATGATGTTACAGCCTTCCGAATGGTCTGAAATTTTAAATATATAATTGTTGCAAAGATTTGTCGAGCCATTTCAAATTTTTTGAAAATCGGATGTATAATTTAATTACAGGGACAGTCAAAAGTTTTCCATTACATTACGGGGATTGGGATAAATACATTGCAAGTGCATTTTAATGATGTTACAGACTATGCACTTATGAAGGGCAAAAAAATATACATTCAGTACAATATGGGGTGCAAAAAATAATTATAAAACTAGTTATAGTACGAACGTACCTTATTTGCCACGTTTGACGAGCAATTTCCTACTTGTTTAAGTTTTGAGCTGTCTGTATAAAATTATTTCAATAAAAGTAATTCGATGTCATTTTTTTCAGAAACTGTGACTATTGTTTTATTTAAATATGTTGTAAAAAATTAACCTGCAGACATTTTTAAGGTTGTTATTCTTTTTTTAACTCTGTCCCTCGATTTTAGATTCCTTACCGTCTCTCCTGCTAAAACTATAAATAAAATCAATTCAGATGCAGCTACAGAGTTTTTTTCAATTTTTTGTAATGCAGAAATATGCTAGAGAAAGAATGGCTGAAATTCTTTCACAGGAAATTTACTGCAGAATTTGAATCAGCATTTAAATATCAATTTCAACCATTCTGGCTTTATTAGTGGTCTTACTGTCACCAAGGATTATTTTTGCACTTTTTGAGGTTTTTATTTATTTATTTATTACATCTAATGTGAATAACTGTGTGTGTAAATAACTGTGTGATCAATGAACATTTTGGCTATCACTTAGTATTAACATGATTTGCCAAAAAACAGTTGGTAATTTTCTTTACCGTTCATCCCCCCCCCTCACTGTCCCTTTTTCCCTCTTACCGTCCATTTCTTAACATCCCTTTAAGACAATGTTATTCAAAAATGTTTTACTAAAAATGCTACATTGTTATTCTTTCTTGTTTAAATGTTTTAAGGGTACTATACAAATTCTTTACCAGTAAAAATTTAGAAGAAAACAAAAGGTAGAGAGGTAAAATGTCAACCAGACGTTAAGGAAAATTAAACATGCAAGTTTAACTTAAAACTCAGTTATATAAAAAAATCGTCGCTACTGACCATTTTTTCTTTATTTTGAATCATTAAATTTATAATCATAATATCTTATATATATATATAATAATTAATAATATCTTCTAAGTTTAAAATGTTATTTTAAGTTTAATTTCACCAGATTGTTATTCCTGAATGTTAACATTTTGTGTGAATGCCTCGTACATATTGTTCTTTTTTTTTTATTACAGACATTTAACATGTAAAATAAGCACCATTATTTTTATTATTGTCAACACTATTGTATATTCCTAAATGCAGATTTTTTTTTAATATTTCATATATTTTTTTATTAAAACTCTTTTTGAGAGTAATATGAACGTAAGAAAATTGAAATTGAATAAAATATATTAATCAAATTTCATTTTTTTAAATAACCTGTTATTGTTATTATATACTCAGATTTAATGTTAATATATACACAATTATCAAACTACATTTGTTTATCGTATACTATAATGGTTTATATACAAGGTACGTCAGATATTTGAAAACAAATCAACAACGGCTTTCATACAGGAATAGACACTAGAGATAGAGCATTTTTTTATTGTAACGTTCTGTACAAGTGACCACATACACACTGCATGACATTATTCATTACAACCATTGCCAGCCGCAATAGCCGTTTCTAAAGACTGTCAAAACTGACAGCCGGTAATGATCAGATGAGTGCTACAGCATACACAATGGCTGCTTTGAGAGTCGCAATATTGTTCTGTTGAGGACTACTGGAAACTTTCTCAACTAAGCCACATACGTAATAGTAATTAATATCTGGGTAGCTGGGGGCCGATAAGTTGAGGAAGAGATCGTCGTGAATGCTTTGGCCATCCATTTTTGGTTTGTACGGGATGTATTGAATACTGCAGAGACTTGTTAAAAAAGGTACGTCCCTCCACGTGTTATAGAAGTAATTTAGAGCTTTAATACATCGGTATAAGCAACGGTGTTGCCTCTGGCACCGGGAAAAAGCAACGTTGAGGCATTAGATCGTCCTTGCTTTTCAGGACCCTCTAGAATCATCAGTGAGGCTGGAAATTTTCTGCACATGTCTGCCAGAACCTCTTCGAGGATTTTACACCATCACGGATCTTTGTGACGTTCACTTTCTTGATCTGGGCAAAGTGTTTCTCATTGAAAAAAAAAAAAAACAAGAGACTTCAAGACTCTTCTAGAGGATTCAGCTTGTTAAGATGGCACCTTTCTCTGGTCAGGCAGTTATCCCTCGTTTTCTCCTGCATGAACTGCACTTTCTTCATCACGTACAACCTCTAACAAAGGTTCTCATGAAACACACTTCAGATTGTGGCCCCATCAACCTGAATCTCTCCAGCGAATGCATTCATCGACTTAGTAGGATTTTCATAGGCTTGACTGATGAATTCCGGTGTCTTGATGATTTCATATTGATGACAATGTCGTTTCCAACTCATGAAACGTTTGTCACATGATACCAGGCAGACTTCAGTTCTCTCCTTACAATGAAGGCTAATGACTGGGGGTGATTAAAAAATGTGGCACCCTCGAAATTCTAGGGCTCTTCAGCCAATGATCCAATGTCCTTGCCCCTTCCTTTTCTTATATAGTCTAGGTTCTGACATGTTTGCATGTAACAGAAAAATCAAGTCAGCGTTACTCACGGACATTTTTTTTTAAATTTATCATAAAATTTTACATTTCTTACAATTGCATGCGATGTAAATTTGAATAACCATACTCTAAAAAATAAATGCTAATATACACATTAAAAGAGGTATACTGATGATACTAAACCGATTAGACTATATGAGTAAAGTGGCGTGAAAGTCATCAAATACACATCTAATGTGTCAATTTCAAAATACACATTGTTCTTTGTAATTTAAAGATAAGTATTAAGTTGCGTAATTGTGTAAAATGTTATCAAATAACTCTGAAATACACAGTTCAACGTATAAATTGCTCATGAGTACACACAAATTTATTTAATATACAAACACGATGGATTATATGTATATAGTATATAACCTTAAAGTTTGAGATGTTAATTTTGAACTAATTATTTTTATGGTTAAAAAACGGTTTTGCATGAAGAATGCAATGAACTGATATAGAGTGCAATGGATGCATGAAGATTTGCATGAACTCATGTGCTTGGTGTGTATGTTCTCTGTGCAGCAGATTTGTTGTAACACAACAAAATAGTGTATAATTAATTTATAAGGAACCGGATTATCTGACATTAAGTTTATTGCATGTCATCTCTGTGTTAGAGTTGTTTTGCAGTCCTAAAATCGTTTACATAATTTAATTTTTACATAATTAATACACTGTAAAATAAAATTTCGTTAAAATACAAAAACCATGGCGCCAGTTGTATCTTCGTCTTTTGTAGGGCTATTTTTCCATCAATTTCAGTCTGAAGTTGTCAAATATGCGTTTATGCCAAAAGGAGAAGTTCTCTATTTATTTTAAACTATAGTAAAGAAGCAATGCTAATCGAAACGGGATACGAATTGACAAACTGCAACTTTCTAAAGCACCACCTTCACAATTCATCTACTATTAAACAAGACACGTTTTCGCGTATCGATATTTATTCTGTTCACATAAGTACGCATATTTCTGGGTAGTATTGTGTTCTTACACATATTATTATGTAATATTCTTACACATAATCCTGTGTAATATTTTGTTCTTACATATTTGTCTGTGTAAAATTTGTATGCATATTTCTAAGTAATATTCCATTCTTACGCATATATCTGTGTAATATTTTTTCACATATTTCAGTGTAATATAAAAAATACACAAATGCATGTGTAATATGCAAAAGTCGTAAATTTATATAAACACGCCAATTCGGGTACATCCGTATAATTTTTTACGTTAACAAACTTGTTTGTGTTTTTGAAGGCGTAAGACATTATACACTCCCATTAAGCCGATAAAGACACATAAATACAGACACAGTTTATGACAAGAGGGTAAATTTTATGAAAAAAAGTGTAATTTTACAATTTTACATATATTTGTATGTAAAAGTGACTAATTTACAAATTTATTGTTTAGGGTGCAGGCTGAAAAACATTTTATTCGTAGATGGGATGGGTAAAAACAAATTTTTAATATACATAAAAGAAAAATCTTTAAAAGTGCGCCACAGTAATGATAAAGAAAATTGCTTTTAACATAAAAATCTTTCAGCTGTTCGAAACCAACATTTTTCGCTTATTAATACAAAATTTGAATGACGGGAGAAATATTTAACTTTATCATAAAAGCTTTTTTATTAAAACTAAAAACTCTCATGTATGTTTACTGGTCGTATAATTGGATTATCCAAACATTTCCAGAGGAATAATTGCGGAAACAAATTTTGTTAAAGTAAAAGGATGAAATATTTTCTTAAACAAATAAAGTCATTGCGCTTTGTTTGAAACAAGAATTTATGACAGAATACTTTTGGCTGCCAAACTGAGTAAACATTAAATTCTCTTTTTTTTTTTATCTCGTACTGTTTTATGATTAGCTGTTCAAGTATTTTACTCTTTTAAAAATGCATTCTGGTAATTATTTTTTTTTCTAACAAAATACACGATAGTATAAAAAATATCTTCTTTTGAATATGGAATCTAAAGTAGGTTTATATATTTTTTTGAAATTTCCTCCTGAAATAAATCATAAATTAACAAAATAAAAAATAAAATAAATATTTTTGTTACTCTTTTTTATTTAGATTAACTTTTAACTTGATTTTTGTATGTAAAGATGGGTATTTGAAATAGATTTTTCATTCAATTCCTAATAATATACAATTACGAACATTTTGTACAGAGGTTTGTTTTCGATGGCAATAAAACATTTTAATATCTTTAGAAATTACTTATAATAAATAAATGAATTTTAAATATTTTTTCGGTAGCCAGTTTCATGTCGTAAATCGCTAAGTAAGTATAACGTTTGCAACAATTTAAGTGTTAGAAAAAACAATGCATTTAATTATTCGCCAAACGAGTCTTACTAATAGATCCGAACTGGCTGTGAAACAGCAACAATGAAATATTTTTAATGAATTCCATGCTTTGTCATTGGCCTCTTTCAGATGATTAATTCCATTCTTGCATACTTTACGTGTTGAGATAGATCAAATGTTCTCAATTGAGTTCGTGCCTGGTGTTAAACTTAGCTAATCTAAAACATTAACATTTTGCGCAGAAAGTCACTTACAATTTGAGTTGTAGATTAACCTTTAGATTACGGGCCATGACTGGAGACTATTTTATATTCACTCGTACCACAATTTAAAAAAAATATATATATATGTGGTATATGACTCTCCAAATTAACTTATTATAAGTGAATGTCAAAGGTTACTTTTTTAATGTGGTGCGAATAGATTAAAAAAAAAAAAATAGTCGCTTTAGACGACATATTTCCCATCCCTGTAATCAAAGGCTTAAAGCATTGTCTTGTTAAAATCTTGATAATCACCTTCATACATTGTTTTGAATTTTATGTCCCATAGATAATGAAAGGGAGATTTGAACAGTAAAGTCAATCGCTGCTCAGGCCATCAGAAATTTACCGGCTTGTCGTGTACTGAAGAAAATACGGGACTGTTTTCTGAGTTCATGCCAGTAACACCTGTTAAGGTTTACAGAATGTGCCTAGTGTTTTCAGATTGAAAGCATATTATCTTTATATATGAAAATTATCGTAATACATGTGTCTGTTTATGAAACGAAAGAAAAAAAATAAATAATTCTCTTAAAAAAAATTCTTTTCAATTTTGAATTGTTGCGTTTTATGGCTAAATAAATGAATCTACTAGCAAAATTGTCAAAAATATAATTCACTGTCTAATAAATTAGGCGTAAGTTATCGATTAAATTGGTATAATTGAGAGCAGAATTACAAAGGAATAACCGGCTAATGAAAATTATTGTTTGATGAAACTTGAAAAATTATAATATCTGATCTTTGATAAGAATAAAACCTTTTTGATTCAAGCCTTTTAAATTGTTTTCATAAATCGACATACCAAATTCTATTTTGTTGAAACGTGTAAATAAACAAAATGCAGGTTATGTCATAATTTTGGTCGGTCAATCATGGTGAAATATCTTATTCGGAATCATTTTCTAAAGAAAATCACTTGTTAACCCCTTGAAGGGCGGTTATTCATTTTTGAGCCACTTAATTTTAATTCATAAACCCCCATATTGGCACAAGAATTTTGGAATGAAAATTTTTCTTTTATCAAGTACACGAAGAAAAATCAATATATTGAAAATGACCAATATATATATTGATTTGAAATATAAACTAGAGTGCATTGCAATTACTCATGGTACTTCACAAGTCACAATTGAAGATACGTGTATAAATGCGACAAATATTATGGGATCATCATTTAATCATAATTATATGTCATATCTTGATTTAAATGATTTAAATTTTGTTAATTCAGTTGTAGTTAGAGAACCAGTGTCACCTGACCCTATAATATAAGCGGAATGATCCAGAATAGATAGTGGTGCAAGTATTTGCTTTACAATGTATTATGGAGAAGAATTTATTTACGATTATTCGGCAAGACTTCACAAACTGAATTCTATCCTCCAGGCGGAGTTGAACGCAATTAATTGTGCTTTGACTTGGCTGATTGAATCCATATATCAGATGGATTTTCTCTATACAAATAGTAATTCATCAGTCCAGGCACTCCGGAATTTTATCCTGGGAAATAATATAGTGGATGATATTTACAAGAAGTTAATCAGCAATTCGAATAATATTTTAATGACAGGTTGGATTAAAGCTTACGTAGGTCTGAGAGGTAACGAACGAGCCGATGAACTGGCTAAGGGTGCTCTGGCTAGAAATGACGTGGATATTATAGAAAATATTGATTTTCCAGTCTGAGTGGTAAAGAATTATTTTAGAAAAGCTTCAATGGAGCACTGGTAGAATTATTAGTCGGACTCCACTAAAGGTAGAGACATGTATGCGGTCTTAAACCATGTGGACACTGTTTTTTTGAGCAGCTCTCAAATTTTAACATATTATCTCAATGGTCATGGTAGCTTCCCATCTTTTTTGTTCAAAATTGGGAAAAGAGCTAACGATAAGTGTAACTGCGGTAAAACTGGAGACGTTATGCATTATACATTTGGTAACTGTGTTCTGATGAAGAACTGGTTTAGATTCAACTCTAATCTTACTGTGAGACAGAATTTTAAACAGGTTCTTTTTGATGGAAATAATTATTTCAAGTTAAAGGAAAATTATAACGTTTTGAATAGTCTATATTCATTTATAAAATATAAGTTTTAGAAAGTTATTTTGTATATGATCAGGCTGGTCATGATAGTTTCATACTGTTATCATTCCTTTTGTTATAGGCGGGAGATTTATCCTGTATTTTATTTCAACACCTTGATTCGAGTTTGTTAACTCATTTTAAGTATATAATTTTGTGAATGAGCTGACTTAGCATATGCATCATTATACAGATGTATTTTGTTTGCTCAAATACGTATACATATACAGATTTATAACAATCGATTCTTCATCTGAAGTGATTTGAGTTACATGATTGGATCTTGGCATTGGTTTCCTGATTTAGTAACTATGATTGATGGTATACTGTGACTAGTTGGAGCCTGGTTTTTTAGAAACTGTTTTAGTAACTCTCTAGCTGAACTTTCTTATAAACTTATTAATAACTATTTTAGCTATGGATTCAATCACATGGCTGGGCATGTAGACCACCTTTATTTCCTGGTGTCTGGTTGCTTTCTGACGTTTGCTATTGTTTTCTTTGGTTTCTGTTTATCTCTGAAGCAAGTAAATATATTTTTATTAAGTGGTTGCTGAGAAAACTTTTAGTGATCTTCTTGAATGACATTTTCAGATAATTGCTTAGACACTATTTTAACCCTTGGTCATACTTAGTGGTTAACTATGCTAACCATTCATTATGTTCTTGCTCATCATGCCGTATTACCATGGCATTCTTCCTGATATCAATAATCTTCGTAGATGAGTATCTCGGATTTGTTGAAATTACTTGCATACTACTTTATTTTATAGAATTTTTCAGAACAGTCATCACAATATTTGATATATTGTGTGAGAACAAGTGATTTTTTGGCTTGAATTATTAATAGAGACTGTTCGAATGATGACAGACTTTTATCTATTTTCTTCTGTTGTCTTATGTTATGTAAATTATTAGTTAATGATTCTCTCACGGTGTGTGACTTGTGCTTTTATTCTAGCTTTAATTTAGCTTGGTTTATATAAGATTTAGTTTTATTTTGGTTAGTTATTTTTTATTATTATTATTGTTAGAGCTTGCCTTGACACTGTTTTGGACACACTTCCTTGCGCGTTCCACCAGACTTTTGTGATTGTCTTTTGATAACGGCAGTCTTCGTCGTCTGTTGTTGTTGTTCGCAAGCCGAATGTTCTTGTAGAATAAAACGGCATTTAGTGAGCTATGTCGTTAGCTAAAATGACCACGGGGTCATTACTGTTAGTAATAATGTCTATTATAGTATTGGTGTAGCATAATTATACAGTTTATTTCTTTAACTCGAGTGGTATTGTCCACGAAAACAGCATCGCAATATGTTTCGTAACTGACTATAGTGTCAGTCCTGATATAAGTCCCTGTATATAAGTATATAAAAAAAACTGTTTGTTATTAGAGTCTCTTCGTGTTATTTGACTATCTTCGCATTTATATTTGAACCAGTTACAGTCCATAACCAATTTACATGCACACACATAAGTGGTCCAGTCGTTTGGAGTTCGGAACAGTTACTATTCTTGGAGTATTAGTAATTATAGATAAACAGTTACAAAATGACTGACAAAAACAAACTAACAACATTGACTCGTCAGAGAGTAGCCTATAAAGGGCAGTTGACGAGAATACAAGCATTTCTATATGATGAAGAAAAAAAAGACATTTTGGAATATCAAGTTAAATTTGACAATATTCGAAAAATTGTGTTGAATCGAGACGACTTAAAGGTGAAATATTTTGCAATTGTAGAAAAGGATACGGAGCTTAATGATCATCTAGAAGCCTTTACAGAAATAGAAGATGAAGCAGAAAAATTAGAAGTAAGGATCTAAATATTCTTACTCTCTAATAGTAATAATAGTGAAAATGCATCTCATGTTAGTAATTCAAATTTTGGTAGTAATTCAAGTATAAATTTTAAATTGCCTGATATACCATTACCAAAGTTTTGGGGAAATTATCAAGATTGGTACACATTTAAATACCCGTTTATGACTTTAATTGATTCGAATAATAAATTATGTAGCACACAGAAACTGTATTATTTAAAATCTACCCTTAGTCATAGTGCTTTAGATATAGTTACAGATGAGGATTCCTATGAATCACTTTTTAAAACATTGCAAGATCGTTTTTAAAATAAACGTTTCATTATAAGCAGTCATTTAAATTAAATATTATCAATGGAAATTTCATCGCAAGATTCAGCTACAGGTTTAAGGGCTGTTGTTGTCAAAAACACATTCGCGCTCTTAAAACGCTCGGTTTAGAACTTAACCAATTTTCAGAAATCATGTTGATAAATATTATTCTTAAAAAACTAGACAAGGAAACAAAAAATCAATTTGAATTGTCCTTAACCACCGGCGAATTACCCGAATGGGATGGATTTATTGACTTTCAACAAAAGCGCTGCTTAGTATTAGAGAATTTGCAGGGTAATTTAAATACGAAACCTAAACAATTTTCAGGTGAAAGAAATCTAAAAGCAAAAAGTTTGCACTTAAACAACGATTCCGTACAAAAAATAAATGTCTTCTTTGCCATTCTATCAATCATTCTATTTTTAAATGTAATATGTTCTTAAAAATGAATGAATATTACAGATATTCAGTAGCAAAAAATCTCTGCATAAATTATTGATCTCCAACGCACGAGATTGCGAAATGCCTATCAAAATCACGCTGCTTATTTTGTTCAGATAGGGATAACAGTTTACTCTGTCCCAAGCATGCCAATTCTTCTAATGAGAAAAATTATCCACATGTCACTCAAAAAATAAATAAAAGGGAAAACAAATGAAAAGATGAAATAACCTTAGAATCTCCCCCCCCCCTCACTTCTGCAGAAAACGACCATTGCAACTCGGTAAATAATGAATCGTTGAAAGCTTTAAATAATGTAAGTACGAAAAATAGATCAATTTTATTAAGTACTTGTTTTGTTTTTATTGAAGATAATTTTGGAAATAGAAGGAAATAGAGAATGGTGCTCGATTCAGCGAGCAATGTAAATATTTTGATTACAAAAAGCGCAGATGCTTTGAAAATTTAAAAAAAAGATTAATTAATGTGTCCCTAAGCGGTCTGAATGGTTCTTTACATAATATAAAAAATTAAATTTCCGGGGTTATTTCCAATGAGAATGAAAGTTCCAAGGAGAATATAGATTTCTTAATGGTTTCTAAAATCACCGATATAATTCCATAAAAGCAATTAAATATATCGGATATTAATTTACCATATCTTGTGGAATTTGCTGACCCTACGTTTTTCAAACCGGGAAAAAATCATGGTTTAATTGAAGCTGAATTATTTTACAGAATTTTAAAACATAATTCAGTTAAGATTAGTGATAAGTTAATTTTGCAACATTCAGTGTTTGGATGGATTCCAACCGGCAAACTAGATGAAGGGGCAACCTCAAATAATTGGGCTATGTGCCATTTTATTAGAGATTTCGATGAAGTTAATGATAACTTAAGATTATTTTGGTAATTGGAATATATTGGCATGATGACACAAAAATATCGGAAACTGATCAAGGACAACAAATTTTTGGCAAAACTGTAAAATTTGTAGGCAGTCGATATGAAGTTCAATTACCCTGGAAAAGGAACTGGAAGGAATTACACGATAACTTTAATATTGCGAAACAGCGTTTGGAAAGTTAAAAAGAATATATACAAATCCAGTACTTTTTCGTCAGTATTCTGAGTTAATCAATGATTACCTAAATAAAGGAATTATTGAGCAGGTTGAAGGAAATGAAGGAAATAGTAGACAGGAATTGTAGGAAATAGTAGACAGCAGTGTTTTAGACACGGCTGTCTACTATTTGCCCCATCATGCGGTCTGTAAAGAAGATAAGCTCACTACCAAGGTTCGTATAGTTATCGACTCCAGCTCTCACGATAACAACATGTTGTCCTTAAATGATTGCTTATGGCCAGACATCAACTTAAATTCACATCTATTCGACATTTTAATCCACTTCAGAATAAATCAAATTGCCTTTTCTTTTGACATCTAGAAAGCGTTCCTTCAAATTTCACTCGCTGAAAAGGATCGTGATGTTGTACGTTTTATCTCGTTCGATAAGGATCTTTCAAAAATGTAAAGATTTTTAGATTCAAACGCGTTATTTTTGGAGTAAATGATTCTCCATTTCTTCTATCAGCTACCATTAAAGAGCACAACAAGCAGTTTAAAAACCTCTAACCAGGAACTGTTAATTTACTTGATAAATATATTTATGTAGATGATTTCATATCAGGTGAAGATACTCTGCAAGAAGCTCTTGATATTTCCCTTAATGCTAAGAAAATAATGTCTGAATCAGGAATGACTCTACGAAAATGGATAACAAATGATGAAACGTAAGTAAAGTGCTAGCAAAAGAAGGTTTAGATATTCAGGCGGAATATGCTACTATAAGCCTACATAGTAGTCTCACTAAAGTATTGGGTATGTCTTGGAAAACAGAAGAGGATTGTCTGGCATTCAAAGTTAGGAGTTTAATGCGATTCTTGTCATCGCAAAAGAGCTCAAAACGTCTATTATTGCAAGCAGTTGGAAAAATCTTCGATCTGTTGGGCAAGATCACGCCATTCACCATTTGGGTAAAATGCGTATTCCAAGAGTTATGGCTAAAGAAAACATTATGACACGGTCAATTGCCAACTAATGTGCAAGAAAAGTGGTTGAAATGGTGCTAAGAACTTCCAAATTTAGCAGAGGTAAAGATCCCGAGGAAAATTCTTGGTTGTGCATATCAAGTAATCGCTGCCGAGATATACGACTTTTCCAATGCCAGTAAAATAGCGTATAGCTCCGCTGTTTATTTAAGAACAAGAACAGACAGTGGAGTGGAAGTTAATCTTGGGACCTCAAAGAGTTGTGTTGCTCTGATAATAGAAATTATTCTACCTAGACTGGAAATTCTCGGAGCACTATTGAGTGCAAGATTGACTAATAAGATAAAACCTATCCTAGATCAGTAAATCCCATCTGCGTTATACTACTGGAGATACTCCAAAATAACATTATACTGGATCAAAGGCTCATCAAAGCGATGGAAATGGTTTGTGGCAAACCGTGTTATAGAGATCAATGCGCTGACTGAGTCTAATTCATGGTATCACTGCTCCAGAAAGGACAACCCTTCCGATCTCTTAACGCGAGGCGCGACTGTTAATTCTATAGAGAATCCCATGTGGTTTAAGGGACTAAAATTTCCAGCAGCTGGTGACTTGTCAATTCCAAATGAGCCTGTTTCTGTTCCATAAAAGGACTATTTAGCAGAGACTAAATCAAAATGTAAAAATGACATTGATTCTAATATTTCTCTTTCTCTTTTCAGTAATCCTAAATCTGTAGATTTTTTTCTAAGTTTGAACAGTAATTATTGCAGTATTCTTTGTATATTGGCTTATATTTATAGGTTTATTCACAATGGTAAGTGTAAGTCAGTAGACCGGCGCAGAGGCAGCCTCACCATCTCAGAAATAAGGGCTCCAGAAACTTCTCTAATTAAGTCAGTACAAAATGCAGAATTTCCGGAAGAGATCAGCAGTTTAAAACGGAAGTCAAGGGTTCCTGCTTCCAGTAAAATTAAATTCTTATCCCCCTTTTTGGATCAAAATAATATCTTAAGTGTTGGAGGCAGATTAGAAAATTCAGATTTAAACTTTGATAACAAGCAACAAATCATTTTGCCGAAAGGCCATAAGATTATAAAACTCATAAATGAGTATTTTCATAGGAAATATTTTCATATTGGTCCCCAAAGTTTGATACATTACGTACGTATGAGGTTTTGTTCCTTAGGTGGGAAAATTTTAGCATGTAAAGTAGTACGTGACTGCGTTATCTGTTTCAGGAGTAAGCCAGTTACTGCCAAACAAGTCATGGTTGTTCTTCCATCAGAAAGAGTAACTCCAGATTTTACTTTTAACCATATAGCAGCTGATTTTTGCGGCCCTTTTGAGATTAAATATAAAAATCAGATAAAGGATATTTTTCATAAGATTTATGTCGCGATCTTTATTTGCTTAGTGACAAAGGTTATTCATTTAGAACTGGTCACGGATCTAACATCGGACGCGTTTATCGCAGCACTTAAACGGTTCTTTCTAGGCGAGGAAAATGCTCTTCTATTATAACAGACAAAGCTACAAATTTTAAGGGTGCTAATTCAGAATTAGGCAAGCTTCATGCGTTAGTTAGTAGACCAGATGAAAAATTAGCTAATTATGTTACCGCAGAAACTATTGAATGGAAGTTGATTCCTCCTAGATAACTCAACTTTGGCGGTTTATAGGAAGCTGGGGTAAAATAAATCAAATACCATCTTAAAAGAACTTCAAAGGGTGCTTGACTGACAATGGAAGAATGCCAAACAATCACCACCCAAATTGAAGGTATTTTAAATTCATGTCCCTTAACGCCCTTATCGACCGACATAAATGATTTTAACGTATTGACACCAGGCCATTTCCTAATTGGTCAGTTACTAGACGATATTCCAGAACCACAATTATTTGATATTAGCGAATCCAGATTATCTCGGTGGCAAAGAGTCACTAAATTTGTTCAATTAATTTGGAGAAATTGGCAATTAAATTACTTGAGTCATCTCCGAAATCGTTCAAAATGGCAGGTAAAAAGCGATAACATCAAACAAGGAGCAATGGTAGTAATAAAAGAGGGCAATTTATCTTCTTGTAAATGGATGCTGGTACGAATACTAGAGATTATACCAGGGAAGGATGGTAATGTTAGAGTAGCGAAAGTAAAAACAGCCTCTAACGTTTTCGTTAGGTCAATATCTAAATTATGTGTCTTGCCCATTTATTGATGACCCAATTTTTTTAAGAAATACCTTAACTTTGTTTTACCTTAAATTTTCTTTATTACTGTATTGCACAATTATTATTGTTATTGCAACTCATCCTTATTGTATTTTGTATTATCATTTATCTATTTCTTATTTATGCATATTATTATTTTTACATATGCATAGTATTGAAGTTCGTATTGTAATATTTGAATGTGGTGTGTAAATTGTATAATATATGCACTTCATATTGTTTATTGAATGTTGGCACATGTCAATGGGGGCCGGCGTGTAACGTCTTGTCTTGACGCTGTTTTGAACGCACCTCTTTGCGCGTTCCACCAGACTTTTGTGTTTGCTGATTGTCAACGGCAGTCTTTGTCGTCTGTTGTTGTTGTTCGCACGTCGAATGTCCTTATCGAATAAAACCGCATTTAGTGAGCTATTTCGTTAGCTAAAATGACCACGGGGTCATTACTGTTAGTAATAATGTCTATTATAGTATTGGTGTAGCATAATTATACAGATTATGTCTTTAATTCGAGTGGTATTGTCCACGAAAACAACATCGCAATATGTTTCGTAACTGACTATGGTGTCAGTCCTGATACAAGTACCTGTATATATGTATATAAAAAGAACTGTTTGTTATTAGACTCTCTTCGTATTATTTGACTATCTTCGGATTTATATTTGAACTAGTTACAGTCCATAATCATTTTACATACACGCACAATTACTATTATTATTTTAGTTAAACAGCATGTACTGTACATTGGCATGTGCCGATTTTGCTTGTATATAGTCTGAATGAGACTCCGATGTATTTTATTTTGTATTGTCCGATGTATTTTATTTTGTCGCTGTAACCAAGCCGTCCGGCTTGGCTTCTCTGGGTAGTTGAGGTGATTTTGCTGCCGGGACATGCGTCCATAAGCCTTTACAAGTTGGCGTGCCGGCTAGCTGATTCAATTCCTTCAAGTACACGAAGAAAAGATTTTACTTATTTTCAAATAAATTTGTTTTTAAATTCTTTAAATTCCGGGGTTACTTAACCATTTCAGCATAGAAGTACTTTCCCCCTGAATGGGTTAAATGAAAGTGTAACTATATATATATACTAGGGGGCTCGGCCCCCTACGAGCTACGCTCGCCAACCCCCCGTTCAGACACTGCAGTCTCTAAAAGCAGGCTAATTTGATCGGCTTTAATTGAATTTTTTTGGAAGATTGAATTATAATTAAAAAAACAAAGGCGATCGCCCTATAAACGGGTTTCTATTCATTTCTCTTTGATTGGGGAATTTTACGGAAAAATCAGCTGCTGTTAAAAGATACAATGGCATTTCAAAATCATCTAATATAAAATGAATTAAGTAAACAGAGTCTTTGTCTCCGGGTATTTTTTAACAAAGCGAAAAGAAAGTCCTTTTAAATAAAACATTTTAAATATATCGTTTTTAATCTGACGTAATTTTCACCAAACTTTTCTTTCCCTTTTTAATATACACGTGAAAATGCTTTTATTAGAAATGAAATATTATTTGCGCTGTCAAAAAAAAAAAAAAAAAAAAAAAAAAAATAGTTGAAAAGTTCATCTCAAAATATCAAGTAAATGGTCTCGCGCTATTTTTAAATTTAAACTACTATTTTGCAATATTATTTTTTGTTCATTTTACGTAATAAGTGTAATGTGACGTAAATGTGATGTAATTTCTCCTATTTAAGACTTCTAACGCATGTTAATGAATTTATTACTTTACAATATCCTTTCTCTGTTAAAATTCACGTGTAATTATAGATGAAGTAATTTTCAATAAGTTCCTGCTTTTTATACGTAATTATTTAATTCTAATTTGAAAGTTTTTCTTTTCTGTTTATAATAGTCACGCGTAAATAAATTTTTAATTTGAAGCAAACATTATTGTTTCCGTTGTTTATACAGTTTGGCAACAGGTTAAATTAGTACAATTTTCTGAAATAAGTAAAAAAATATCTCTCGAAATGCTGAAAATTTGAATTTAAAATAGAAATGAAACCTCGAAAAATGAGTCAAATTAAAAAAATAAATTATTTCTGCACACCGGGAAATTATAACGTATAAAATGATCTAAAAAGTATTAAATTCCGATGTATAGTTTTTGCTCCTATAAAACCTTTTTAATGGAACGATTTTGTCCAACTTTAGCATTAAATATCTCTTAAAATAATTCTTCGATTTGAAAACTGTCTACATCAGCGTGTTTATCAAACATTTCTGTATAATACTACCAATTTTCATATTTTTGTATGCATTATTTTTCTTAATATTAACGAAGAAAGACCTCCGGTCACAAAAAATTCAAAACCGGCGGCGGCGGCGGCGGCGGCGGTGACAGCGGGAGTTACTTTTTTTTAGAATAGAGAGATACATATATTCGCATTTCATCAATAAATAAAACAATATGCAAATACACTATAAATTCGGAAACAAGGTGTACATCAATAATATTTAAAACATTTAACTATAAAACACCCAAAATTGTCAAATTTAAACTACACAGGTAAAAGACTGTCTGTTCTTCCTCAGTGGGTGGACAGACAGACGTAACTCCGCCACCAGTGTTAAAAACATTCAGGTTTCTAAACACACGTCTATCATGCATTCAAAACAACAGAAAAAATTAATTATTGTCATTTAATATGTAATATTTAAGAATTGAAAAGGTAAATAAACCAAACTTAAACAAATATGTAGAATAAGTAAAGCATAATTATATTATCAAGTACAAATTGTCTTGAAAAAATATCTTTTAAAAACTGAATTTAAAAATTGTAACATAAATACAATTAAAAAGTAAAAAAAAATAAAAAAAATAACGACGAGACTGAAAGCAGAACGACGAAAGTCCACCCAGACCTGCGAGATAAAACTCAAAATATGAACAGAAATACCTGAAAATCTTATTTACCGGGTAAAATCAGCAACGATTAATACTCATTCCGTATCCAAATTCAAAATTTTCAAAGCCAAGTCTGCAAGCTTCCTTCTATTTAAGCTTCCGTCCAAACACGTTCATTTTAAAAGACTTTAGGGACAGTACATCATATAGAATATTCCGGAAGAATGCTACCATAAAATGGTCATCCCGACAAACCACAATGTTCCCATTTTTTTTTTTTTTTTTTTTTTAAACAACCTGTAAATAATATTTCGAAATATTAACAGGGTAATTATGGAAGGATTAGCTAAAAACTTGGAACAGATGTCATATTCGCCCCATATTGGCGCGATTTTTTTCTGTCGCCAATATCATATAGGCAACAGGTACTTAACTTGCGTCAAAGTGTCATTATTTTGTTTGATGTGGTAACCCGGATTATGTTGTTTATGCTGTTGATGTTTTCGCGAAATTGGCAACCTAAACAAATCGCGCCAATATGGGGCGAATATGACATCTGTACCAAAAACTTAATATTTTTTTTTTATAACAATTAATCTCATTGCCGCAAATTTCTCTCTATTCTAAAAAAAAGTAACTACCGCTGTCACCGCCGCCGCCGCCGCCGCCGCCGGTTTTGATTTTTTTGTGACCGGAGGCCTTTCTTCGTTAATATTAACAAAGATAATGCATACAAAAATATGAAAATCGGTGGTTTTATACAGAAATGTTTGATAAACACGCTGATGCAGACAGTTTTCAAATCGAAGAATTATTTTAAGAGTTATTTAATTCTAAAGTTGGACAAAATCGTTCCACTAAAAAAGTTTTATAGCAGCAAAAACTATACATGGCAGTGTAATCATTTTTAGATCATTTTATGCGTTAGAATTTGCCGGAGTGCAGATTGCATTAATTTTTTTATTTTGACTCATTTTTTCAGGTTTTATTTCTATTTTAAATTCAAATTTTCAGCATTTCTAGAAATATTTTTTACAGATTTCAGAAAATTGTACTAATTTAAACTGTTGCCAACTGTATAAAAAGCGCAAGTAATAATGTTTGCTTCAAATTAAAAATTTATTTACACGTGACTATTATAAACAGGAAAAAAACTTTCAAATTAGAATTAAATAATTACGTATAAAAAGCAGGAACTTATTAAAAATTACGTCATAAAAAGTATACACGTGAATTTTAAAAGAGAAAGGATATTGTAAAATAATAAATTCATTAACATGCGTTAGAAGTCTTAGGAGAAATTACGTCATATTTACGTCACATTATAGTTATTACATAAAATGAACACAAAATAATATTGCAAAAAAGTTTAAATTTAGAAATTGCGCTAGACATTTATTTGATATTTTGAGAATTAATTTAAAATGTCTCATTTAAAAGAACTTTCTTTTCGCTTTGTTAAAAAATACCAGGAGACAAAGACTCTGTTTACTTAATTCCTTTTATATTAGCTATTTTGAAATGCTGTTACACGTGTATACGTCATCAAGTTATTTTTATTTCGACGTTTTATTTGTGTTTTTATTAATGTTATACGAATTTATTTGTTCTTTCGTTATTTAAAATAAAAATTATATCAATTTGTATAATTTGGCGAGTGGTTTGGCGATTTATATAATTTGGCGAAATTGGTCGACAGGATAAGTAGTACCGCAGCGGATTTGGTTTTAAAATTCCCCAATCAAAGAGAAATGAATAGAAATTCGTTTATAGGGAGATCGCCTCTGTTTTTTAAATTATAATTCAATCTTTCGAAATCTTTTTAAAGCCGATCAAATTAGCGTGCATTTAGAGTCTGCGGTGTCTGGACGGGGGTTGGCGAGCGTAGCTCGTAGGGGGCCGAGCCCCCTAGTTATTGAAAAAAAATTAATTGATTAATTCTAATATTTATATAAATCTTTTTTATTAAAATTAGAAAACCAATGCCGCATGCTTCTGGTAAAAATTGAAAACTATTTATTTTATCATACAAATCCAAGTTTAACTTATTATCAAAAATATTAAAAGAAATATCTAAAAAATCTCCATTGCAATCATCACCGTTTGCTTTATTCAAATTTAAACATTTTTGATATATGGAGTTATATTCATTAATAAAGACAAAATTAAAAATCAAAATATCATCAATACAGCTAATGACTTTTAAAGATATATTATATTGCGTTATATATTGATACACATAATAAAATATAAATAAATTAGCAGCAGTACTGGAATAATTTGTCCTCATCCCAATTCCATAAATCTGTCTGAAAGTATTTTTGTTAAAAATTACATAATTATTGTGAAAACAAATATGGCATAAACTAAAAAATAATTCTCTACTAATATTTAATTCATCATATAAACAAAATAAATAAAAAATGCTCATTAAAATATTATAAATACAATCAGTAGGTATATTGGTGAATAGATTTTCAAAGTCGAATACCTGTATTTTGTGAGGAGTAAAATTCACTTTATCCAAAATTTCAATACTATTATCAATCGACCAAAAATAACTAGACTTCTTAATTTATGCTAAAAAAAAAAATATATATATATATATATATCCTTTTTAACAATTTTTGTAAACCAATAATGAAATTTCTATTAAAGCTCTTAGAAGTACTACAAATAAGCCTAAATGTAATTCGGTTCTTATGGAACTTGGATGTGAAAAACATAAACGGGAAATAGTGATAATTAGAAACATCAAAATTGTAGGAAATATATTTTTTACATTCCTTCTTATATGCAATTTTTTTTTTTTTAAATAGGAACTTTTTCAATGATAACTTTTGCATAAAAATCATTATTACTTAATTCACTTTCTATTCTTTCAGTTTAAAATTTCCTACATAAAATTGCATAACTATTAGCAGCCTTGTCTACAGCGACAGTAATAAAACTAATAGTAGTTCTTTTTTACAAAGTTTAAATCTTCACCATAGAAAATTTGATATTCATAAGTATCCAAATTTAAATAATTTTTCAAAAAACTTTTGAAATGCCCCAACAGCTGAGATTTCCATTAAAATAATGCTTCCAAATGCATACTAAATTTATAATTTTCCTTTTTTCTTTTATAAAATTATTGACACCATCTTTAAAAACCTTTAGTGCTTTATTGTAACTAATTATGCTATTAATTCTAAATTTAGTACCAAAATTCCTCAAATATTTGACACTTTTATTTTTAGTTATATCAAGATTGCCTGTAATTACATGACCATGATAATTATCAATAAAATCCTCATGTTCTATATTATTGCAAGAGCAAATTAAAGATGCATTTAAATCTGCAAAAGCTGCTTGTAATTAAAAATCTTCTTACTTAATGGTTTAGGATAATTATATACAACTGAAATAATACAATCTTTAAGAGGAACTAAGTCGTAAATATCTTTACATATTTTATTTAAATGCAAATTATCAAAAGATTTCTGTTGAAATTTCATATTCAAATAAAGTACATTTTTATTAATTTGATCTCTACTCAATAACTTAAAATTAATTAAATCATATAAAAAAATCCTTAAACTAAAAATTTTTAAACTTGAAAGCAACAAAACATTTTTTAATTTTCTTAAGTATATTAATTTTCAATTTAAAAACTTCTTTTTAACATTTTTAATACTATAAGTTGAAATAAAATTAAATTTCATAGCTTTAATCCATTTATTAGGAATTACAAAATTAATATTCTTAGCAAATTTACGAGACACACTTTTTCCTCATTTATAGTAATTTTCTCTCACCAGGCACTTAAAAGAAAAAAAAAAATACATATAAGGGTTCCTGCTTAAGATTTTAACGTCACATATTGTATTTCAATTTAATTAATTCTCACTCTGTTTCAAACACTTGAGTATTTTAACAAATAATAAAATTTTTAACATTAATTAAAATATTTGTGTAAAATTTTGAAAATATGCATAGCTAATTTTTATTAAGACTTAATAAACCACATGAATTTAATTAGAAACCAATGTTTTCTTTTAAAAAAACTTTGTGAAACAATGAGATTATATTACTAAGAAATAAAACGTGATTTGAAGCTAGAAATTTAAATGAAGAAGATTCCAAAAATAGTTTCTTTTGTAGAACTGGTTAAACTTTTGTCTTCAATTTAAGATGCTTGAAATTGTTTGAAAGAAAATGTATAACATAGAATCTATCTATACATTGAGTGAAATGAACTACAATACCACAAAGTCTCTTTATAAAGGTTCCGACGTCAAAGCAAAAGCACAGACTTATATTTCAACATATTTAATGGGGATGCTAATAAAAAATAAAAAATAAAAAACCAAAATAGATCAAAATTTTCATTTTTTTTTTTTTTTTTTTTTTTTTTTTTTTTTTTTTTTTATAGAGTAGAAGAAGTTTTTTTTAAAGTAGAAAATTAAGAAGTTTTATTATTTACATTTATTTCCTTCTTTATTTGCGTCTTTAATCAAAGTGTAAACAATCTTTTTGAAAATTAAGATTGTAAAACGCACTAAATTTTAATAACGTCGTCGATTCTAAATTCTTAATGTTTTCTAAATTTCTATTTCATGTTACTTAAACTGCAAAACAATTAGCACACGAATAACTAATACTAACACAAGCCAACAGCTGTTTTGGTGCCTAGGTTTTTGGAGCTGATATTATATGAATTTGATGTCCTGAATTCAAATATGGCATCCAATTTTGCCTGGGAGCTCAAATATTTAAGATATAGAACTTTTTGTGAAACATATGTTACACTATTTTAAGTTAAATCCATAATTAAACAAAAATAAAATAAATAAACACAGAATTTTTTTAATAATATACAAATGTTAATTTTCATTATTATAATATACATATATTCAAATAATATTTTTAAGAATTATATTATACAAATATATTTACTCACAAAGATAGAGGAAAAAGTCATCGATGAGACCAATTCTCACTGAACATTTCGGAAGCTTCTTTTCCGTGACATTCTTGAATTTATTTTTGAACAATCCCTTTTTAAACTCTAACAGTAATCTGCCATAATGTGCGTATCCCATCTTCCTTGGTAGTGGTCCTACATAGTCTTAATATCCTGGTGAAATCTTTCACCCTGTTCCTCACTGGTGTCTCCTACATTTTCAGGAAAATACTCTAAGTGGCTGTGTAAATAGTGCACCTTAATGCTCATATTACACCCAAGAGATTTAAAACTATTAAGCATTTCGTTTATCAGTTCTACATAGTTTTCGGCTTTGTGTTTGACCAGAAAGTTTTCAACAACTGCAACAAAAGAAGTCCAGGCTTTTCCCTCAGTCTCATTCATCGAATTTACGAAGGCAGGATCCCTAATCAGTTGTTTTATTTGTGGCCCGTCAAACATTCCTGATTTAATTTTTTCATAACTCAATTGGGGCATTTTCTCTTCTATATATGCAAAGCATGACCCATTCTTATCAAGAGCCTTTACAAACTGCTTCATAAGGCCGAGCCTGATACGGAGTGGAGGAAGTATGATTTTGTCTCACCCAACTAAGGGGTTATTAATGATATTCCTTTCCCCAACATCCATGTTTTCTCTCTTAGGCCACTCAATTCTAACCCAGTGGTGTGTTTTATCCCTGCTATCCCAAAGACACAAGAAGCAAGGATATTTGGTGTAACCGCTTTACTGTGCAAGGAGAAAGTTTACCATTTTTAAATCAACACAAATCACCCCTTGATGTTCATGATACTTTATCTTGTCAAAGACCAAATCTATTGTGTTATATTCTTCTTTCATTTTCGTTGAGTGAGCAGTTGGTATTGAACCATATTTATTCCCAATGTGTAGAAGGACACATTTTAAACTCCGCTTTAAGCTGTCTACAAATAAGCGCCAATGATCTGGAAAATATTCAGAAAGACCCATTTTTCAAGAGTCCTCTAATTCTGTGACAAAATACAAGATTGCCTTCTTAGGAGAAGAAGGGTAGTAGACCCCTTTCTCTTGTGCGGTAAAAGGTAATTTTGGTTCCTTGTTCCAGTAAATTTGTGTCCTTCAATCTTGAAGCCAGTAATTCAGAAGCTTCATTTGACAGGTTGAGATCTCTGGTGAGATCATTTAACTCATCCTGGTTGAAACGTTGAGGCATTGATGACATCTGCTCATAATCACTGTCACCTTCATAAGTATCGGAAGGATGATCAGAGGGACAGTATTCATCCTCTCAGAGCTCTGGTAGCTGGTAAAACGTTGGGATCGGCACTTACTTCCTCTGAGTGAGGAACCTGGCGTCTTGCAGAGACTAAATCAGGATAAGTCCACTTACTATGTTTCTTTTTATTAATTCCTTAATGTTTACTAGGCAGAAATAACAATCATCGAAGTGGTTTTGGGGTTCTCTCCAAACCATCGGTAAACCAAATTTGAGACAATTTTCTTTTCCCGTTAGTCCACTGTCGTAAGTGTTCTGTACAAGTTTTACAGACCCTGATGCGGTGCCCAGGTTTTATCCTGATCACCAAATTTAACACCAAAGTGTCCAAGATAAGCTCTCTTTACAAAGTCAGTAACATTTTTTTCTGTTCTCTTTTAACACGTATTCTCCGCATATGTAGCAAAACACATCAGGATGATTTACACAACTTCTTCTACTTGAACTCATTTAAATTATGTTCAACAATACAAATACAACAATCTACAATACAGTATGTTTTAAATTAACTTTATAAGAATTCTATACTAAACACAAATATCGCAAAAGGTCAACAACGTCTACCCTCCACGGAGAAAATACACAAACTAACCTTATCTCTTTGCGGCTTTTCCATTTGGCTATTTGGATGAGCGGCACGAAATCATAAGCATGCGCAGAACCTCAGTTTTACTTGCACATCTGTTTTTTTCAAGGTCTTCTGAAATTTCAGTGCCTCCCAAATCGCTTTGAGCGTTACGACAGGACCATGTGTCAAAGGCCAGTTTAAGCGTTTAAGGTCACTTCAGTTCTAAAAAATCTTTAGTTCTCTTCGCATAGCTAAAAAAGTGGAGCTGATAGAGAAAAACTGATTTTATATTTGGATTCAGTGTCCCAAAAATATCTAAAATCAGCTGAAAAATTATAGGCACCAAAAAAAAAATTTTTTTTTGTAGGCCTGTGTAATACGTAATATATGAATGTAACATTTGATGTCAGTAAATTTTTGCTCTAGCGTAACAAATAAAAAATATGTATCATTGAGTCCCATACGTTGGTACTTTTACTTCACTCAATCAATAAGTGTCGTCTCAAAAATAATTATCGCCCAGTGATAGATCTAAAGCACAGCAATTCTATGAGAATGGAGGATACCCAGGGCATCTCTTCTTATAATTAACTAATAGCTATTTACAAATCAGTTTTAAAGGTACTATAATTTCGCTCTCAAAAACGTTTTAATTCTTGTTCTTCATCCTATGGAAATACATCTTTATCCATTACTTTAAAAGCCATCAAATTTATTTTTTGCAGTTTTTGAATTTTATAAGTTATATCTAAAAAAAAACTATATCGATACTTTAATATCTAAATAAATAAATATTCTACAATCAAAGCTTTGCTAATTACAATAATTTGAATTTAATGCATTTGTGGCGTTTTTTAGCGTTGATTCGCAAAGTTTTGATTAACTTTTTTACTGAATGAAAGTATATTAAACAGTTAATTATACAAAAATATTTTGATCACATGAAAAGCAATTTACGCCATAATGGGGCTCCGTGGCCGGGTGGTTAAGGCGCCACGCCGCTAATCGCTTGAGATCATAGAAGGTCTGCGGGTTCGACTACCGCTGGTTCAGTTGCACACTTTTTGTGGAGCTCCCGGTTGTATTTCTCTGGTGTTATAAATTTCCTTGTGACTATCTCGTCCTTGTATGTTATGGAATAAGGAAATAAAAACTGTGGTTTGTGTTTGTGTATAATAATAAGGATCATTCGAGGCGAACAGCCTGAGTTGCTATAGGCCTCAAAGCAATTTCCACTGTGGTAGACTTCAATGTACGCCATAATGTTGTTACTGTTATTGTTGTTTTGAGCCGGAAGTAGTCAGCAATTGGTCGATTCGCTGTGCGTGCTTATATTCCTCTGAACTTTTCCCCTTTAAATTTAAAATAAAGAAAATGCTTACATTGACTGTTTGCCCTTTTGCATAGTAAAATTTTTGTGTATTCAAAGAATTTTATCCTCTTCTAATGTTGAAAGTAGTTTGATCGCCCGTTATGCGATGACTTGTGTTTAGTTCATTTCCCAGCTTTTCAATTCCTCTTTCACTTTTCCGAGAATTTTTTGCCAAGAGTATTTCTATTTGTAAAGTCTGTATTATATGTTTGCTCAGCAGATTTCCGTATTTCTTTTTGTCTTCTTTATCGCTGATAGAGAATTTTATTACATCTCACGGATTTTGTTTCCCAAAATACTTTATCTGTAAAAAGATTTGAAATTTAAATGTGAAAATTCATTAAAAAAAAGCGATTACTCCATGTTTATAATTTCGGAGAAAATTTATTACCTTAACATGTATTGTTAGAAAAAGTTTTAATTGAACTGTTATTATCACGAGTTAGAACCCGTCGAAATTCGACGAATTAAAATGTTTAGATGGAACTGTGAGATTGAATTTTTAATAAACCTACAAAAGTAATTACAATAAAAAATTCATCTTGCATTGGTTGTCCAACTCTTAAAACAAATATTGTTTATAACCTAAAATTACCAAAGTATTATTTCCAAAAACGTCTACTGCTTAAATTATTGGAAAATTAATAATTATAATACGTAATCATATGAGTAATTATGTTTGAAGTTATTGATTGAGGCTCTTACGTTGTTTTTCTGGTATGAAAAATCAGTAAATAGGATTTCGCTTTGTCACATCATAAACTTTTACCCCATAAAACCTAAACTGTACGTTATTTTCACATTCTCAAAATTTACATATGCACCACTCAAATTCACAAGTTAAAAGTATTTTAACGCGCAATACATTATTAATGAATGTATTTCCAAACTTAAAGTCACGTTTGTCCGATGCAACTTTTCATGTGAACATTCGCAAAAACTTTAAGTTCTAATCTCAGTACCCGCGAAAATTTACCATTCAGAAATTTGCCTTTAGTTGCCATAGTATTGGCCATTTAGTATTGATCAAATATTTAGTTTTATCATAGAAAATGATCGTTTTGTTTTAAATATGACATCATTTTTACTCACAGAATCCCTTTGCACATCATTTTGCAATCATTTTGCAATCATTTAGCGTCTCAAACTCAGTATCAGCGTAATGTAAAAATATTGAAATATCTTCATCAATCTTTTGATTTATGAAGAAGAATGCGTGTTTTTTTAATGGCTAACGTCATTTTCTGTTCAAAAATTAGAAAAAAAGTTACCTTTATTAGTAATGTTAAAATGGCAACAATAAGGATATGATCATTAAAAATAAATAAACCATGATTATTTTCCCTTTACTTTTAATACAAATGGAGTACTTCAGTTGCCACAATTACAAAACAGGTGCTAAAAACTATAAAAAAAATTAATATCTCAAAAATAAATTAAGATTGAGTTTTCAAACAAATTGCATTTAAAAGTACATTTTTTTCTCTATACTATGGTGTAAAAGTTGAAACTGTGTGAAATTTAGAAGTTTAAAAATTTGCAGTACCGAAAATTGTAAAACCAAAATTTCATTTCAAATTTCAAAGTGTTGCCATTCGCAGAATGACGTATGCGTTACGCACAGATATGTTTGTCCTTTATAATATAGACTAGCAGACCCGCCCAGCGTTGCCCGGGGTTTGTAAATAATAACCATAAGCAAATCTCAAGTTTGTATGATTTTATATCTCTTGAAATTCTTTTAAATGAACCTAATTTCGGTATCCCCATTGCCTTCACCAGCGTCTAGTGTGTTTCCAACAAACTTCTTTCTGGACGAACCTGTAACTTCGGTCCCCGCTACGTATGGCAGCATTTACAGGAAGTGCCCCGCACATGCCGGAGACAATCGAAAACCAACTTGAGTGAGCGATACCTCGTAGTAATCAAGCCGATAGAATAAAAAGAAAAAAGAATGCACCATCAATCATTAAGAATCTTTAGAATCATTAGAAAATGTGGGTAACTGAAGCTTAAGGATAAAATTTCATAATACAGAGAGTAGCTGAATTGTAATCTAAGTTGAATGAACCAAATACCGTTGAAATTGCCCCCTTAGAACCCGAGGAAAGAATGCTTCCTCGAACGGTGGAAGATGCCCCCTCACCTTGTAAATTTCATGAATTACTTTTAACATTAACAAGATATTTAATAAACGGATGAAATCCCTTATCTAAAGCTACCTTTAAAGTAACGCGATTTTTAATTTACGGCTGTTATGAGTACACGTAAGTTGATGCTAAAAAAGGAGATTAATGTTCGAAAAATGGGGTAGCTGAAGTATAAAGAATGACCGGGCAAAATTAAGCATAGAGTATGAATTAATCATTAGAATAATATTTTAAAGAAATGCGCAAAAAATGGGGTAAATACTTAAAAAGGGCCCTAGGGCCCCAATAAATATATGCGGGTGTTGGTCTAGGGAGAAGAGTCCGAGACTCAATTCTAAAATCGCGCAATGAGAAGCTGATAAAATTAGGCGGTGAAAAATACATGGTACACAAAATGTTCAAGGTGCCTGGATCGGGCCAAAAGAACCCTACGTTGCCCCAAGATTTTAACTGGATTATAGAAACGGGAGACTAACTAAATGGAAAAATAAAGCAGCAAAAAATGAAGATTAAGAGGGGCAATTTATTGACAATTTATACTGCAAAAGCTCCAAGGGGCCCTGTACGGGGTTCAAAGGAGTCAGGGACTTAAGTGGCATGTAGTTTGGTAAAAAGATACTTTTGAATAGTTTTTAAAGTAATCAGAAGACCCTAGAACTATGTTAAAGAAAATTTTAAGCAATTCAGATCATTTTTAAAGAAGCTGCACCAAGGGCCGAAGAAGGCGATTTAATATTCAAAATTGGTGGTAACTGAAGACTGAAAATTTTTTGTCGTTCATGTAGTAGTTGAGGACCTAAGAAGTTGTTAAAAAAAAAAAACTAGAGAATCGGACCATTTTTAAGAGGGCTATAATAGGGAGCCCAAAAGGGGCCCAACTGACTATTAAATGCAGGGCCCTAAAATGAAAACATGTTAAAATATCTTAATACATAACTCTATAGATCTACAGATAGTCAAAATTAAGCATAGGGTATTAATTTTTCGTTATAATAATATTTTAGTTAAATGCGTAAAAAATTTAGGTAAATGCTTTACAAAAGGCACAAGGGCCCCAATAAAAAAATGAGGGTGTTGGTCCTGGAAGAAGAGTCCAAGACTCAACTTTAAAATTATGCACTGAGAAGGGGAGAAAATTAGATGGTGCAATATGCATGGCGCACAAAAAGTTCACGAGGGCCCTGGACCGAGCCCTCGGGCTCTACGGGACCATAGGGGCCCCAGGGTCTTAACTGAAATGTACAGACGTGAGAATAACTAAATGGAAAAATGGTTCCAAAAATGAAGATTGTATTAAGAGGGGGCAATTAATTAACTATTTATGATGCATAAATTTCAAAGGGCCCGATAGCGGTCCCCGAAGGACCAGGAGCTTAACTGGCATGTTGTTGGGTATAAAGATATTTTTAGTAGATATTAAAGCAATCAGAGGATTCTAGAACTATGTTAAAGAAAATTTCAGGAAATTCGGATCCTTTAAAAAAAATCCGCCCCAAGGGCCCCAAGAAGGCTATTAATATTCAAAATTAGTGGTAGCTAAAGCCTGAGAAATTGTTCTGTCGTTCATTTAGTAAGCTGGAGGACCTAGGAAGTTGTTAGAAAAAAAAGCTAGTGAATCGGACCATTTTTAAGGGAGCTACAATAGGAGGCCCAAAAACGGCCAACTCATAGTTAAAAAAGGGCCCTAACATGAAAACATGTTAAAATGTCTTAGTACTTAGCGCTTTAGAACTTCAGTCAAAATTAATGAATTATTCGTTAATAATTCGTTACTAAGTGAATTATTCGTTACAATAATATTTTAAAGAAATGCACAAAATATTGGGAAAATGTTTAAAAAAGGGCCCCAATAAAAATATGAGGGTGTGGGTCCAGGAATAAAAACCCAAGATTCAACTATAAAATTATTCGCTTAGAAGATGAGAAAATTAGGGGTTAAAAATGCTTTGCACTCAAAACGTTCAAGGGGCCCTGAACTGGGCCCTGCGATTCCCTAGGGGGCCCCAGGGTTTTAACTGGAATGTAGAAACGCGAGAATAACTAAATGGAAAAATGACCACAAAAATGAAGATTGGATTAAAAGGAAACAATTTATTAACAATTTATTAGCGCAAAAAAAATCAAGGGACCCTGTATCCCTTGATTTTTTGCGCTAATAAATTGACCGTAAAAAAGCTTAAAAAGGGACCTCCAAGGATCCAGAGACATAACTGGAAAGTAGAATGGCGAGAATAACTATATGGTGAAAGCTCTCCCAGAACGAAGAAGATTGGATAAAAAGGAGGGATGTTATTAACAATTTTGTGCATAAAAATTTAAAGGGGCCCAGGGGCCCTGACCCTTAAATTATTAAAAATCCGAGCCACAGGTGCATCAGGACCTGTCTTGAACTAACCTCACCTAAATTTTCAGACTTCTACGTGCGGTAGATTTCGCTATCCATCCCACACAGACAAACACGCAGATAGACAGAGCGATGTGTTCGTTTATTAGTATCGATAAAGGAAGACAAAATAAATTATTAAAACATTAATAAAAGTAAAACGTCGAATTAAAAATCACTTGATGACGTAACAAACACATGAAAAGTGTTTAACGTCAAGTAAATTTGACATTTACGATCACCCATTATTGGCCTTTAATTTTATAGTTTGGCGATAGTTTTTTGGTCGACGGCATAATCAAGAAGTACCACAAATTATTTCTGTTCGCATTTAAATGTAGATAAATAGCTCTTCTTTATAGTATATAAATATCATAAAAATTGAAAAAAATGCTTATATGTATATGAAAAGTAAATAGGGTGCCAGTAGATATACAAATAATTCATTTCACTCGCCAAAGCCTTTTTCTCTATCTCGCCAAAGTCCATATAATAAAAATATACCAAATACTCTTCAATCTGTTGTTTAATACTAAGTAATCACAATAATGTAAATAACTGTTAGGCACAGCTATCATATACATACCTGGTTTGGCGCGATTTTTCTCACGCCAACTTGGCGAAAACATCGTTTTCGAATAATCAGTTACATATATATATATATATATATATATATAAATTATTTTCTATTATTTTAAACGGAAATAACAATAAATAAAAAAAAGTTTAATTAATATCTATAGAAAAAATGATTTATATAATTAAAAAAAAGAAAATAAAGGTAAATAAACAATTTATTAGTAAATAAACAAATATAGGCGTGTTATCATGTCAGGCAAAATAACGCCATTTTGAAGCCCATTAGGTCCATGGAGCGTATATGACATGTGTGCCAACAAAGCTTCCAGTAATATAGTAAATATCCCATTTGGCGGTGACTTGATTATCGAAAATGATAAAATAAATAATAATAACAACAATTAATAAATAATAATAATAATATAAAATTGGAATTCAGATGTTAATTTATGTGGTTTTAAATATCTAAGATTAGTCCAATATCTTTTAAAATATTGCCTAACAGAGGGGAAAATATGAAGAAATAACAAATTAAAAAAGAGGTACTTCTTAGTTATCCCGTCGACCAAATTACTGTCGCCAAATTGAACGATTAAATGCCAGTAATGGTTGCCATTAATTAATTAATTGTAAGATTAAATGCCAATAATGGCCAATAAAACCATTAATTCAACGTTTTATTTGTATTTTTATTAATGTTTTACAAATTTATTTGTTCTTTCGTTATTTAAAATAAAAATTATGTCAGTGTGTATAATTTGGCGAAATTGGTCGACGGGATAACTAAGAAGTACCAAAAAAGATTTGCAATTTTTTCTCAGCTAGCAATTTTTATTTCAAAATGTTGAATTTTTTTTTATAGTAATAACACATGATTGCATAAATTTCCTTAAGAATAATTTTCAGTTCCAAAATTTTGAAATTGTGAATTTTTGGTACTACTTAGTTATCCCGTCGACCAATTACGCCAAATTATATAATGCGCCAAATCACTCGTCAAATTATACAAATTGATATAATTTTTATTTTAAATAATGAAAGAACAAATAAATTAGTATAACATTAATAAAAATACAAATAAAACGTCGAAATAAAAATCAGTTGATGACGTGAACGCGTGTAACTTTGCTTAAAGTCAAGTGATTGTGACATTTACGATCAGCCATTATTGGCATTTAATCTTATAATTTGGCGATAGTTTTTGGGTCGATGAGATAACTAAATAGTGCCGAATTTTCCTATACGGGAAATTGGTGTTGTCGCCAAAGAAATAAACAATAATATTTACTAAAAAAGAAAAAAAAAAGGGATAATAATCCTTGATCTGAGTTGGAGTGGATAAAAATCATATGCTTGCGTTATTACGGCTAAAGGCTTTTAAAAAAGTATGAACTTATTTTATAATATGTATGTGCGGCAGAAATACAAACTAAAATTTAGATATTTGATTCCATTTTTTAAATAGTAACTGATATCTATATAACTTATAATTGAATATATAAATGTTCTCCAAAAATGATCTCGGTCACTTGAAAAAACACCATTATTGCGAAATCCTCAAACTAATCTCACGCTTATGCATTTTTGGCTTAAAAAAATTGGCTAAACATTGTTTGGCGGCAAACATAAATGAGAAATCGTAAATACAGTAACTTTTACAATTACACCTGTTTATTTCTCTTGCAAATCACATGATGTGGCAGTTAGATAAAAAGAAATAGAACAGAACTAAAAATAAAAAAATTGTAATTCAAAATTAGTCTAATAAAATTTTCAGATTCATTTTTTTAACGTAACGCAGGCGATAACTCGCCAAATATCGTATAAATTGCAAAATTTCACAATAAATTATATTTTTAAGCATTAAAGATATTTATTTCGTGTTTAAATTAAATATTTTAGTTTTATAATATTGTGTCTTATTAAATGTATTTTTTGTTGTCTTTTTTAATTAAATATCAGTATTTTTTCCACTTATTTGCGAGGTATTTGCATTATTTTCTAACGGACGGATAACTATTTCAATTCTTTAATAAACAAACCTTTCGCCAAAAGATGATCACTGGCAACCTTTTCGTTCAAAATAGCAGTAAAATACGAAATTTATTATCAAAAATCATAGCTATCCCTGTATATTTTCTCATAAACCACCCCGGGAATATTTCCTATCGAATGATACAATTTGGAAAAAAATCCACCGGGTAGTTTTTCAAAACACTCGAGCGGAACTTTTAGAGCTTACTGCTTTATAATATATATGATAGATTGAAATGTATAATTGAAATTTTATTTTAATTAAGTGCAGAGCGACCATCAAAATGAGCTTTTCAGTTGTTCAGGTTTTACAAATAAATTTATGTATATGAGGATTTAAAGTTAACAATCGTTAGTTTATTGAAATTAAGCGTTTAATCTCAATAAAATATTTGTCTTTCCTCTCTCCCCCACCTCACACAATGGGAAAAAACTGGTCATTCATAAATTTTCATTTGAATAAAGGCATTGAAGCCTAAAACACGGAAATTCCTCCTATACACACACCACCACCACAAAAAAGTGCAACTATAGCCACTAAATTAATGATTTCAGAGTAAGGATTTTTCTTATATCCTCCCTTTATTATTTATACAATATATTGTAATGGAAAATATTACAATATAATATTGAAATGGGTTATAATAACATGTCCAGAAATAAATAATTATTTAAACTGTGTCGTTGGAAATTCATTTGGCTTGGCTTCTAGTACGGAGCATAGTAAAATCCAACCATACATATGTACTGTACTTCAAAATAAATTATCCCTATCATGTTGTCAACAATTCAAAATTTATTCTAACTAGTAATTCACTGGTTGTTAGTAAATGTTGTCTAATTATTTGTTGATTTTTATTATTGCAATATATTTTGAAAAAAATGTTACCATTTAAAACATTTATTTTATTTTCAATTAAATATATACTGAAATTGAGTAAATAATAAGTGCTGTAATTCCTTTCTAATCCATTCAGCATTTAACCCCTATGTTCCCTATCTTAATCATTTAGTCACAGCGGGAATTTTCCTCTTTGTTTTCGACCAACTGGTAATGACGGCTAATGGAACAGTTTTGACTACGGGCGTTCTAAAAAAAAAACGCGCCTGCTCTGAATTAAATTACGAAATTTAATTTTTTGTTACTATTTGTATAATTTAAAAAATCTATACGCTCTAAAAAGAAGACATTGAAAATTATATTTTACAAAAACAAAAATTTACCGAGAAATGTTGTTTTGAATTATATGAAATGGAATTTTCCTCAATTACTAAAAACGAAAAAAAAAAATGTTTCTACCGCCAAAAATAGTTAAAATGATTAAATTCAAATGAATATAAGTATAATTGTTTTGCATCTAGAAAAGTTAAATTTGTGTTGTTTTACTTTTTACAGAGTACAGAATCTTTTTCTAAATATAGCTTAAATAGTGGAAAATTTATTTACTTTTAATTTTTAAAAAAAGCTATTTTGACGGATATAGTTTAGATAAACAACGATGAACAACGTATGAAAGATATTTTCAATTTAAACTAATGGGTAAGGAAGTAGCTTTTTCTCAACATTAAAAAGAAATGTCATGTTTATTATTATTATTATTATTATTATTATTATTATTATTATTATTATTATTATTATTATATGTTGGTATGAAATTATTACTTTAAAAATATTCCATGTCTAAAGTAAATTTAATCCTACGAAATATCACATTTTTTTTTTGTTTGTATGCAGAAAGTTAAAATTTAAACATTTCGAAATTTACTTCCTAAGCAAATTTCCTAAGGTCTAAATTTCATCACATATTTCTAAATCAAAACGTAAGTTCATATAGATTCTTTTGAAAGAACTTTCTAGTATTTCAAGAATGATCCTATCAGGTGGCTTCCAATTAATTATTAAACAATTAATAATAAAGTAAAAAATGATTATAGTCTTTATTTTGTATGAAAGAGAAACTTACCCTCCATACAAAATTTCTGTATTGAATGAAGTATAATTTCTCTAGTAAATGGAATCAGTTTTTAAAACTCATGAGCTTTTTCTTTGTGAAACTCTCAAAAAATGGATTATTGTTTCTGATTTAAGCATAAAAGAAAGAAAATATCAATTCAAGTAAAATAACTTTACTTCACAAATTGTTTTAAAGACTATTTTTAATTATGCAATGTTTTAATTGATTATTGCGTTGAAGTGTTGATTTCTTGAAGCCTTTTTGTTAGAATATTCTAATACTTTAAAAGTCATTTCTGGTTTGTTTTGGAAAGCTGGTATAAAATGTAAAAAGGCATTGAAATTAGGTAATCGTTAAAGAGAGAAAAACTATTAAAATTGAGCCATAAACAAAAATTATAAACACAACCAGAAAACCTCACATTACGCTTTTCAAAACTAAGGATTCTGCAGCTGAATATGAATAAAAACAAATAAAATTTAAATACAATGGGATAATTTGGAGAAAATTTACAGATCTTTATTTTTCTGCAATGTGCATCTGGGGATTATCAAAGATTATCATATTTGAATTATCAAGAATTTCACTTACTATGTCATCGCCTATTCCAATTGAAATATGGATAGTTTTATAATGTTTTTTGTTCTATGAATTTAACCACCTCATAATGTGTAATAAAGTTTTTTAAATCAAAATCTGCAGCAAATGTGTGAACAACAGTCGGAGAGTTTCAGTACACCGCCGAAATTTGTGAACATCTCCAAGGTCGTTTGGCCACCTGACCACTGATTGCCTCTGTTTATAGACGCAAATCATTTCCAACACTGATAGAGAAAGACAATAGTACATACAATTAATTAAAATTACAGTGTCAGGTGTTAGACAGATCCGAGCATTTTTACAGATTGCCAATTTCAACAAGGCTGTGAAGGGGAGTTTAATTCATTAGATATATCATTGTTACAAATCATTTCCAGTTTCGAAGTTCGAAGCAGAAGATGAAATTAATTCTAATTACACTGTCTGCTGTCGAACAGATTGGAGAATTTTTACAGATTGTCACATCTAAACAAAATGGTGCGAGGACGTTTGATTCTCAGTATCTTTTTGACGCAGACCGAATTTTCCTATTCGACAGAAGTGCCATTCCAAGTTACGTGTGTGATATTTTGAAAAAAAAATCTAATTCATCAAGGATTTTTCAATATATTTCTTATTTAAAAATCCAAACAAATGTTCTTTTAAAAAATACACTTTACCGCATATTGTTTTATGCAGAAACCTATCATTTTGATATAATAGTTATTTTTTAATTAGCTTTTTAAAAACGTTACGTGTGTGACTTAAAAAAAAAGCAAATTTTGAGTAATGAAATTAGGTGATATATTTCTGTGAGTTTTATTGCCACACGTTTAAATTAAAAAAATATGGTAATAATTTATTTACCATACCATCTAAAATCACAAATAAAATTAAAATTTAATAAATAATTGAATAAATGAAAATTAAAACCTGCGTTACGTGTGTGACTCTCTGCACGGAATGGCCCAGAAAGAGAAGTGGTGTGTAAATATAAATGTAAAATGAGTATCTTTTTTTTTTTTTTCATAATTGCAATATCAGATGTCAGTGGTGCCTTGTGGATTATATTTAAAGGGGTTCACAATCACAATATTAAAAAATACGAAAATATAATTTGCTTTAAGGATATAACATAAAGGTTATCATTACATTTGCGCAATATTGAAACCTAAGTCTTTTCTCTCTTGTTGAAATTTTGCTGTTCCGAGAAAGACAATTATGGATTTCAAGGGGTGGGGGGGGGTGGGGGGGGTGGGGCTTTCAAGAGAGAATTCCACTTTCCCGGAGGATTTCCCCCTTGGAATCCCTGAATTCATAACTGAATCTTTGTTTTCCCAAGTTTAAAATTTTTAATCTAAAAGAAATAAAAAAGCATCCAAAGATGGTAAACTGGTACCATTTTATTTTCTACTAAAGGACGTAGAATCACAATATTGCTTACAATTTACCTTTGAATGTTATTCAAGTACAATTTTTTTAAGTTAGTGTAAGCAGTATCTTTAGTTCCGAAATATAAATTTTTCTAACTTCCATGTTAACTGTTTGTAGATACTTCTTACATATAAATAATAAAAGTAACAACAATAGAAACAGACATATTAAGAATTATTAAAATAAATATCCAACTTAATATTCAAATCACAAGAGAAATCAAAATGTACAAGAAAATTACCGCTAACAATGCAATGCTACCACACGTTGGAGGTTGTGCGAACGGAAGGCTGTAAGCGAGGCGTCCTCCTGACCTTGGTCACTCACTTTCTCATCCGCATAAGCTTATTTTGAAGAGCATCTCTCCTCTCGCACGTGCAATCAAGAAAATACTGTGCGCGTTTGATGTTCAAAACTTTCGAATTTTCTTCAGTAAGTTTTTGTTATGTATGATTCTAAAGAAAGGGTGAAGGGTTGGTGCGTCAATGAATGATACTCGTATTGGAGATTGAAAAAAAACACTAATTATTTTATAATTATTTTATTTAATTTGTTAAATTATTTCTTCAATTCCCTTTGGGGGTTCCCGCGCTCATGTGCGCCAATGGACGAGCCGCCACTGTCAGATGTGTCATCGGGCAGTTTTCACAGACTGCGGCGATGCTACTCTGCAGTTACGCCATTGCTTTTAGGTAGCTTTCTTTACAAAAAGCTACCTATTGCAGCCGTTCGGAGGAAAGCGATTTCAAAATGTTTTGGTATATTTTCATCGATCATGACCCCCAGACCCCGAAACCACCCTCCGTTGAAAATTGATATATATATATCAATATATATATATATATATATATATATATATATCTGACATATGTCACTCTGTAACTCTCATATTTATGAACCGATTTGGATGTAATTCGGTGTGTACATAGTACATACCAATGTCTCGACCGAGTTCGTTGGCCAGCTTCATCCGCCATTTTGTTTCAAAATGGCGGCCATTTAAAAATTTAAAAAAAATTTAAAATTTGAAATGTGGTACCAAAAAATTGAAAATGGAAAAATATTTTTTTCTTATGTATTTGACCTTTATACAAAGACTCCGTAGCAGTTTTTGTTTCGTCTATATCTTAAAAAATGGCTGAGTTATAGCATTTTGAATTTCTAGCGAAGCTGACATTTTGAAACGCGATAAAAGGCGTATTTATGAACTGATTTGGATGTAACTTCGTTTATACATAGTACAGACCAATGTCTCGACCGAGTTCGTTGGCCAGCTTCATCCGCCATTTTGTTTAAAAATGGCGGCCATTTAAAATTTTAAGAAAAATTTTAATTTGAAATGTTGTACCAAAAAATTGAAAATTGAAAAAATATTTTTTTCTTATGTGTTTGACCTCGATAAAAAGATTCGGGAGCAGTTTTCGTTTCGTCTATACCTTAAAAAATGGTTAAGTTATAGCATTTTGAATTTCTAGTGTGGCTGACATTTTGAAACGCCCTGATTTTTGCCACGTGATAACAGACGTATTTATGAACCGATTTGGATGTACCTTGGTGTGTACATAGTACATACAAATAACTCAACCGAGTTCGTTGGCCAGCTTCATCCGCCTTCTTGTTTCAAAATGGCGGCCATTTAAAAAAAATTTTTAAAAATTAAATTTAAAATGAGATACCAAAAAATTGGAAAATGAAAAAGAGTTTTTTCGTATGTGTTTGACCTTAATACAAAGATTCCGGAACAGGTTTTGTTTCGTCTATATCTAAAAAAATGGCTGAGTTATAACATTTTGAATTTCTATTGTGGCTGACATTTTAAAACGACCTGATTTTTGTCAAGTGATAGCAGGCGTATTTATGAAGCGATTTTAATGTAACTTGGTCTGTACATAGTACATACCAATGTCTCGACCGAGTTCGTTGGCCAGCTTCATTCGCCATCTTGTTTCAAAAGGATTGCCATTTTTAAAAAAAAATGTAATTTAAAATTTAAAATGAGGTATTAAAAAATTGGAAAATGAAAAAAAAAAAATTATGTGTTTGGCCTTGATACAAAGATTCTGGAGCAGTTTTTGTTTCTGAAAATTTGTTCTTTTGTTTATATCTTAAAAAGTGGTTGAATTATAGCAATTTGAATTTCTATCATGGCTAACACTTTGAAACGATCTTGTATTTGTCTCGCGATACCACACGTATTCGCCTATTTCGATGGAAGAAGGCATGTGGATAGTATACATCAATATCTCGACCAAGTTCGCTGGCCAGCTTCATCAGCCATCTTGTTTCAAAATGGCGGCCATTAAATTAAAAAATATATATATTTAAAGTGAGGCGCAAAAAAATTAGAAATTGAAAAAGGCTTCTTTCTTAAGTATTTGACCTTGATATAAGGATTCAGGAGCATTTTTTGTTTGTCTTTATCTTAAAAAATGGCTCAGATATAGCAGTTTCAATTTCTAACGTGGGTGACATTTTGAAAAATCTGATTTTTTGCCTGCGACAGCACTCGTATATATCAACCGATTCCGATGTGAGTGAGCGTGTGCATAGCAATTACTAAGTTCTCGACCAAGTTCACTGGTTAGCCTCATCCACCATGTTGTCTTAAAATGGCAGGCACTTTAAGAAATCGCCAAATTTGGCAGCCAAATATAAGTTACTTTAAATAAATGCAGCTTGGATAAAGCTGACTAATTTCGCGAAATTCTCATTCATAATGATTTAGTATTGATAAAAATTAGTATTGAATTTCCTACATTCTGTTTCCACCTAATTGAGCTTCGTGTGTTTGAATAATATAAGTTGGCTTTTTTTAAAATAAGGAATATGAAAGCTACCTCTTCCTCCCGGTACTGGCCGGAAGGACTTTTTTCATTTCCATCTTAGACAATAAGACAAGATTTACATACACATAATTATAATTATAGTTTCTGCTATTCTATAGATCAGAGGACTTTTATAGATCCTCCTTTGTCAATAGACTATGCTGTGTTGTTTTCTATCCCAAGGACTTCATATCATTGAAGCAAGTCATTTGCCGAACAAAATTATATACTAGTACCACATACTGAAAGAGTGTGAGCTCTTTGATTGCTTTTAGTTATGCAACTTGTCATACCTTTGCGTTAACTTCTGTTTTACCAGCAATCTTACTGATGCAATTACTTTTGAACTAAAATAAAGAAAAAAATGGTTCATGTATGTATACAAATGTTATTGAAGTATAAACGATCCGTTTTTTGATAGATTTTATTTCTGTATGGAATTTGCGTATTACCGTTTGCAGAAGTTAACGTCTAACTAGTTGTGTGCGAAATTCCCCCATGAATTTAATGCTGTTTAGATAGCTAAAAACTGATTTATTATTTCATGATTGAATTATTAGGTATTTTATTTTATTTCAACTTGTAAAAAAAAAATAATAGCTACTTTAAGTAAAAAATATATATAAATCAAATATTCCTAAAGATTAACTAAAATTAAGTACAAACTTTGTACATCATTTCTAACTGTTATATGTAGATTAAATATGAAAAATTTAAAATGAAAATCGATATTCCTAATTTTTATTAAACTACAGAATTTTACGAAGTGTAACTTCGTTTTATATGATTTTGCCTTCAAAGAATTTGGTTAAATATTAAATGAATAAATACTTACTTACGGCAAGTTCTTATTGAAATATATGTTTGTTTAATAATAAGCACATTTAAATTAATACATGCGTTAAAATTTTCATGATGTTTGAAATTCAAATGATATTTGAAATTAGACATTCCGTATTTTAAATAATTATTTAATAAAATATTTCTTTCAATATATTTATATTCTATTATATATCTTTACAAATTAAATTTCATTTATTGAGAAAAGGGATCTGAATTATCTTAATTAAATTTGACATCATTTTATGATCAGAAAAGACTTCAAATTATATTTGCATTTGAAAGAAGGCAAGTTCATTGAACTGATTTAATTATCTAATATGTATTTCATTTCAGACATACAACATAAGTTTATTATATTTCAGAAACACTTCCTAATATTTCAGTAAATGCAATATTTCAGAAGGAAAAAATATAATGTACATAAGTAATATCTGTAGAAATTACTGAAAAAAAATCTCTGCTATGGATGTAACGAAGTGCACCACATTCTTTTATGAACAACATTTTTCAAGATGAAACATTTAATGATCTTTTCTTTTTTTTTCTTTTTTCAATATATATGTATATATATATATATATGTATATATATATCGCGACTTCCCTCTTTTATTCTAAATTACTTCTCTATATTCACTAAATCCTTATTCTTAAATAATCTCTATCGTTAATACTGTTAAATTCCTCTTAATTTAACAACCCTAACAACACCTTTAATTAAACAACACTACAGACCAGAATTCCAACATACGTCCGTTGCGCACCACATTGTCAATCATCTAATTTGCATATTTCAGAAGCTAACGTATGCGTGAAAGTGCAATTTTGAGTTTAATAGTATTTAATTAACATAAATAATTGCATCATTGGGCATTGGTTGAAACATTATCTTACTGAGCATATTTTTCCCATTATCCTTTAATTTTTATGATCAGTTTATTATAATGAAAAAGTAATTGTATTAAAAAAAACGAAGCAGCAATCTTTGGAAGCTTATAAAAATGATTTTCGAATTTTCAAAGCAGTCTTGGTCAACCGCAGATAATATAATAGATTGCGGACAGCAATCCATTGTAAAAGTTTGAAAACCATGAATCGGTATTAAAATAAACTGTATAGTAGTGGATCTTCCATGTACACTATATGGCCATTTATGACCGGGCACTTTCAATTTTTGACGTTTGTCGAATATTTAAAAATATATTTCTCTGATTTTTTTCTGGAACTTCAGGACTTGAAGAATATGTTCTACTTCATATTTATCAACGCCGATTTGATCACAGGGAAAATTCGGGGGAGGTAACAAAAAATCAAAGTAAAAGTATAATTTTTGGGATCACCATGTAAAATAAAATGCACTGAATGATCTATCGCTATAGATTACGACTGTATTGATTTTGTACAAAATATGTATTCATTTGTGGAAGAATAGAACGTATATTCATGGAGATATATCGATTTTTTTAAGTTTAAAAAAAAATTACCTGGTTTTTTTGTATATATCATGCAGGGGTTTTTATCAAATTTAACACCAATTTTTGAAAATTTGATAAAATGTAGCAGAAATAATATGGTATAATTGGAACGCAAATATATTAAATATTTGGTGAAATATGAGCAGTTGAATGAAATATTTTTATCTGCGCATGGGCGCATGATAAATAATATGTTTTTCATGATTTGATAGTCAATACTATGGAGCAACTCATCAAAAAAATGCAGTCAAATATCGTGAAAATTCAGAAAGATATCGGTAATAGACTAAGCTGGTTTTTAGTTATCCTCTAAAAACAGCTAAATGATAAGGGGTTTTCAATAAATTGTCGTTTTTAATTTTTACTTTTTTTTTTCATTTTTATGTGTGCTTTACTTCTTCTTGGAAAATCACCTGAGCAAGACTATTCCAAGAAAAAAGAAATATCAAAATCGAAGCATTTCTTCTAAATCTACAAGTTAACATTCATTAAGTACAAATTCCTTTGCTGAAAACCAGATAATATAAATATGACTATTTGTGGAAAATCCTTTACCATTCAGCAGCTTTTATGCAGCAACTAAAAATTCGCTCACATATTGCCGATATTTTTCTGAATTTTCCTGATATTTGACTGGCTTTTTTTATGAGTTGTTCCTTAGCGTTTACTATCAAATCATGAAAAAAAAATTTGTATCGTGCGCGCATGCGCAGATAAAAAATATTTCATTCAACTGCTCACATTTCATCAAATATTTAATATTTATATTCCAATTCCACCATATTATTTCTACTACATTTTGTGAAATTTTCTGAAACTGGCGTTAAATTTGGTAGAAATCCCTGCATGATATATATATATAAAAAAAAAACATGAAAAAAATTTTTGAACTTTAAAAAAATCGATATATTTCCATCCATGAATATACGTTCTGTTCTTTCACCAATGAATACATATATTGTACAATATCCATATATTCGTAAGCAATAGCGATAGATCATTTCGTGCATTGCATTTTGCGGAGAGATTCCAAACATTATTTTTTTATTGCCCCCCCCCCCCCCCCCCCCTAATTGTCCTTCTGATCAAATCGCCTTTGATAAATATGAAGTTGAACTTATTCTTCATAATCCTGAAGTTCCAGAAAAATCCGACAAATATAGCTTTAAATATTCGACAAAATGCCTAAAATTGTAAGTGTCAGGTCATTAATGACCGTATAGTGTATATATTACGAACCGGTACGACAGCAATCAGTTTATATATTTAATCTCAAATTAAAATTATTGTTTAACGTATTTCCTTTGTAAAGATTGCTAAAAAAAATCATTTCAAATATCTTAATTTCAAAAAATACTTTTGTTGCCTACATATTTTCTTAATTATTACAATGAAAATGATGACATGATTAACATTCTAAACGAATATTTATCCAAGTTTGAAAAAAATTGCTAAATTTATTATTTAGGATTATATTTTGCATATTTTTATAATTACATAACAGGTAATACAACAGCACCCGGCAATTGGAAACTAACTGTTTCTAATCCTTTAGTAATTAATTATTAACACTCTAACTGTCCAGGAAAAGGGCGAAATTGCAATGTAGTTTTCACTGCATTTTTTATGCTAAAATAAGACAATTATTCTAGCATTATATTAAAAACGTAATTTAGTACTTTATGATAACGAGTTGCAACCCGTCGAAATTCGACGTACTAAAATGTTTGAAAGGAACTGTCAGATCGAAATTATAATAAACCTACAAAAATAATTACAACAAAAAAATTATCTTACATTGGTTGTCTAACTCTTAAAACAAATAATATTTTTAACCCAAAATTACCAAAATATTATTTCTACAAACTTCAACTGCTTAAATTATTGAAAAATTAAACTGTATTAGATTACGTAATCAAGATGAGTAATTATGATGAAGTTATCGATGGAGCTCTTATGTTTGTTTTTACGGGATGAAAAATCAGTAAAAAGGATTTCGCTTTGTCACATCATAAAATTTTCCCCCATAAAATCTAAACTATACGTTATTTTCACATTCTCGTAATTTACATACGCACCACTCAAATTCACAATTTTAAAGTATTTTAACGCGCAAAAGAATAGATTATTAATGAATGCATTTCCAAAGTTAAAGTGACGTTTGTGCGATACAACTTTTCATGTGAAACCTTAAGTTCTAATCTGAGTACCCGCGAAAAAAAAATTCAGAAATTTGACTTTAGTTGTCATAGTATTCGCCATTTATAGTATTGGTCAAATATTTAGTTTTATTTAAAAAAAAAAAAAAATCGTTTTGTTTTAAATATATCATTTTTACTCAATGAATCATTCTGCCGAGCGCCTCAAACTCATTTATCAACGTAATGTAAAAATATTAAAATGTAGCTGATTTATGAAGAAGAATACGTGTTTTATTTAATGTCTGACATCATTTTCTGTTCAAAAATTATAAAAAAGTTACTTTTATTTGTAATGTGAAAATGGCATCAATAAGGATATAATGAATAAAAATAATAAACCATGAATATTTTCCCTTTACTTTCAATATAAAAGGAGTACTTCAGTTGCCACAATTACAAAAATTGTATTAAAAACTACAAAAAAATTAATATCTCAAAAACAAATTGAGATACAGCTTTCAAACAAATAGTATTTAAAAGAGAATTTTTTTCCTTATACGACGGTGTAAAAAGTTAAAATGTGTGATGCACAGAAGTTTAAGAATTTGCAGTAGAGAAAATGCAAAACCAAAATTTTATTTCAAATTTCAAAGTGTTGCCATTCGCAAAATGACGTATGCGTTACGCACAGATATGTTTGTCCTTTATAATATAGATACTTGTGAGTATTAACCATGAGTCAACTATCTAAAAATGGCTAAATTTATAAAAATATAATTTAAATAATGCAATTTCCGTGTAAACTGCATCTCAAGGAACGTGTTAACACGGACTTGCTAGTCAGAGGGTTAAATTAAAAAACATTTACAATTATAAAAATCATCTGACAAGTTTTTAAAACAACAATCGGGCAAGCGCGAGTTTTACTCGCGTACAAAACCTTCCGAACAACTAGGACCTTGTAGAACATATGAACTTTACATTTTGTCAAGTGCGCTTCAAAAGGAGGTCATAAGTTGTAACACAGTATTGGTGCTTTCCGCTGCTTTCCAGATTTTAATGAATATTCAGTTAATTACCTACATATTTTTCAAAAAACTTTATCAAAAATTCTTGGATGATTCCACGTCGATAGCTACCTCCAGCGCCTCACTACTACCACACTGAGCGCCCGAAAAGTAATTTTTGTGGAAAAATACGATTATATCAAAAACTCTTTGACCTGGGGTAATTTCCATAGTTTTCGGCAAAGTAAAAATAAACTCCTACTACCAATAATTTTTTCATAATTTTAGTTTTAATAGATTCGGAAATAAAAGGGGGTGGCATATTTTTTTGTGCAGTTCCGTCCACATCGCTGAAAATATAACACCTAAAATTAACACAACTATATTGCTGAGTTCGGTGTCACGAGATCTTTCGAACGATATCCCATACGATGTACATTTTTTCAAGTAATTTAATTAGTCCCCCCCTTTCTAATTTTCCCCCTAAATATATTTGTGAAAGACTAATATTCCATAAATATGTGGATCGATAACCTTTATAACTCTCGAAGTTTAAACTTTCTACGTTCCATAGTTTTGGATAAACATGGATATGGCGGAAGGGCAGACAGATGCAGGGGTGATTTTATAATTGTCCCTTTTTTACTTGCTAAGTACGAAACAAATATTAGCTGAATCTCTAATTAAAAGATGGTATGTAATAATTAATATTTCACATTACTTGTTATAACAAAAACGTATATATGGTAAACATCTTTATTATATCTACCCAATGCTAATATATGTCAAACGAAGAAAATCATAATGGTACTGATTTCAATTTATAAGTTGTTAGATAAGCTTGAATGTAAATGTTTTAATTTAAGCATTTTTAATATTTTTGGAGACAAAAATGAAATTTCCTTCCAGCTCTGGTAGTGTAGATCGAAGAATCAAATCCTTTTTCTGACAAAGGAAAAGCACGTTTTAACTTATCAATATTTATAAGCTTTTTCAGACCATGAATGTGAAGTTTAAAGTACTTTTATTATCTATTTACAACCTGGAACTATCCCTTATAAGTTGGTTCTAGAGCTCTTTAAAAGGACCTTTGTGGACAAAAGTGCGGATGCAATTTTTGTGTTCTTTTGCTGACCATGCCTTTAAGGTTGAACGGGTCTAAAGTTATACAGGATTTTCAGTAACTTGGCTATGTAATTTGGTAGACCTAACAAGAAAAACATCATACAACTGGCCTTGAAGCCGTAAAGTGGTTCCATGTGTTTATTCAGCTGTAGAAGCACCAAGACCCTCTCGTAATTTTCTGATACACGCAACCTTTCCATTCAAGATAATTCTTTAGCTCCTCATCTTCCGTTTGTAACTCTGCCCACAACTCTGAATCAGCAAGTTTCGAAAATGGAATTTCACAAATTCTCGATAAACTATCCTCAACAAAATTCCCCTTACCTGGCAAATAACACATATCCGTAGTAAAATGCGATATCAAATCTGATTGCCGAAGCCTTCTCGGGGGAAATTTTTCTTGTTCTTGTTGAATGCAAAATTTAAGGGTTTATGATGTGCATACAACTCATATGCATGAGCCTCCAACATACGTCTAAAATACTAAATTGTTGAATATGCCACTAACGATTCCAGATCATATGTTGAACAATTGCTCTGCGGAGGTGATAACATAAAATAGAAAAATCAAAGTAGTTTTAAACCATCGAGAGAAACTTCTGGTAACACTCCATCCATAATAAAATTACTGCAATCAGTTATAAGTGCAAATATCGCATCTTGATAAGGTTGAAAAAGTAAAGTCACATTAGCCATAGCTTCTTTAACTTGTTGAAAATTACCTTCTCCATACGTATCTCACTGTACTTCTCTTTTATATATCTTTTTAGCTCCATTTCAGAACATGTTAAGCGGTCCTAACTTTACTGCTATATTGGGCACAAAACGATTATAGCAATTTACAATACCTAAATCCTGTAACGTTGATACGCAGATACAATATATAATCAGTTAAGAGTGTATTCCAATCCAAACTCCTTATTTTCTGATTCGTTTTAAATTCGTTTTTGCTCTCAAATGCAACAAACTTTGAAATTCTCTTATTTAGAAACTACATAAATCATGCTACTCGATTTTTTTAATAATTGCAGAAAATATTGTAAAAAATGCTGTCAAGGTTGACGTTTTGAACCGAATTTTCCGAAGCTGGAGATCTGAGAATGAAAAAAAATAGTCATACTGAGAATATAATTGTTTAAAACTCAAATTCTAATTAATTGAGCGAAAAATGAAATCACACGGCCTTTTATACATATCTTCAAAAATCACCTCAGCAACTTTCATATTTTTACTTTTAAAAATGAGTTTGGAAATGTCTTAAAAGATTTCGAGCTGTTGAGGGTGGAATTTTTTTTTTTTCGAATACACCCTTAAATGCACTTATTTTACTATAAATTACAATAAATTAGAATTGTTAAAAGCAATATAATGTTTTTATTTCGGCAGAAAATTAACCCCAGTTTACCCATTAAAATTAAATATCAATGGACTGTTCCATTCTCACACTGGAAAGAAAATACCAAGGTGTTAATGATAGGTCAGCGTTGCCCATACTTTTATAAAGGGGATGCTTTTATAGTTGACTTTTTAAAAGTAAAAGATAAAATGCTTCATTTCCCTTAATATGCTTAATATGCTCCCCTTAATATGCTTAAGATAAAATGCTTCATCTTAAGGCTTAGCACTGCCAACCGAATAGGCTACGACGATAATGATTGTTTTAGCAATGGTCCAAGCTTCGAATCGTGTGTGCTCAACATGCCTAACTTTAGACATATGAGATCACCAGAATTCATTGGAAAACTAACACAGTAGAACACAATTGAAAGTTTTATAGGCAAATTTCATACTATCTACAAATTTTACTCTAAGAAACGGATTAATTAGTGTATGTATTTCTGAAAAAGTCCTTCCGGCCAGTGCCGGGAAGAAGAGCTATATTTCAAATACCTTATTTTAAAAAAGCCAACTTATATTATTCAAACACACGAAGCTCAATTTAGGGGAAACCGAATATAGGAGATTCAATACTAATTTTTATCAATACTAAATCATTATGAATGAGAATTTCACGAAATTAGTCAGCTTTATCCAAGCTGCTTTTATTTAAAGTAACGTATATTTGGCTGAGATGTTGATGTATACTATCCACATGCTTTCTCACATGGAAATAGGCGAATACGTGTGTTATCGCGTGACAAATACAAGATCGTTTCAAAATGTTAGCCATACTAGAAATTCAAAGTGCTATAATTCAACCATTTTTTAAGATATAAACAAAAGAACAAATTTTCAGAAACAAAATCTGCTCCGGAATCTTTGTATCAAGGCCAAACACATAAAAAAAATCTTTTTCATTTTCCAATTTTTTAATACCTCATTTTAAATTTTAAATTCAATTTTTTTTAAATGGCAACCGTTTTGAAACAAGATGGCGATTAAAGCTGGCCAACGAACTCGGTCGAGACATTGGTATGTTCTATGTACAGACCAAGTAACATCCAAATCGGTTCATAAATACGCTTGTTATCGCGTGAAAAAAATCAGGTCGTTTTAAAATGTCAGCCACAATAGAAATTCAAAACGCTATAACTCAGCCATTTTTTTAGAAATAGACGAAACAAAAACTGCTCCGGGATCTTTGTATTAAGGTCAAACACATACCAAAAAAAATCTTTTTCATTTTCTAATATTTTGGTATCTCATTTTAAATTTTAATTTTTTTAATTTTTTTTTAAATGGCCGCCATTTTGAAACAAGATGGCGGATGAAGCTGGCCAACGATCTCGGTCGAGATATTTGTATGTACTATGTACACACCAAAGTACATCCAAATCGGTTCATAAATACGCCTGTTATCACGTGACAAATATCAGGACGTTTCAAAATGTCAGCCACGCTAGAAATTCAAAATACTATAACTCAGCCATTTTTTGAGATATAGACGAAACAAAAACTGCTCCCGAATCTTTGTATCATGGTTAAATACATAAAAAAATTGTTTTTTCAATTTTCAATTTTTTGGTACTACATTTCAAATTTAAATTTTTCTTAAAAATTTAAATGGCTGCCATTTTTAAACAATATGGCGGATGAAGCTGGCCAACGAACTCGGTTGAGACATTGGTATGTACTATGTACAAACGAAGTTACATCCAAATCGGTTCATAAATACGCCTTTTAACACGTGACAAAATTCAGGACGTTTCAAAATGTCAGCCACGCTAGAAATTCAAAATGCTATAACTCAGCCATTTTTTAAGATATAGACGAAACAAAAACTGCTCCGGAATCTTTGTATAAAGATCAAATACATAAGAAAAAAATATTTTTCCATTTTCAATTCTTTGGTACCACATTTCAAATTTAAAATTTTTAAGAAAATTTTACATGGCCGCCATTTTGAAACAAAATGGCGGATGAAGCTGGCCAACGAACTCAGTCGAGACATTGGTATGTACTATGTACATACCGAATTACATCCAAATCGGTTCATAAATTCGAGAGTTACAGTATGACAAAGGTCAGATATATATATATATATATATATATATATATATATATATATATGGATATATATATATATATATAAACTTTTGAACGGAGGGTGGTTTCGGGGTCTGAGGGTCATGATCGATGAAAATATACCAAAATTTTTTGAAATCGCTTACCTCCGAACGGCTGCAATAGGTAGCTTTTTGTAATGAAAGCTACCTAAAATACAGCAGGGACATTCTCACAATATTTTGACTTTTAAGTCCCTAAATAATAATTTTCATTTTAATGCATATTCTTGTGGGTTTTTTTTTTCAAATACTGAGGAACATCCCATTACATGACAGCATAACAATATTGCAAGATATAATAATTTTGGACGATGTTGGCGGTCCAAATATCCAGGAAACCTCCTATAACGCCCATGTCCCTGATGCTGAGTATTAAGTTTGGAGCTGTCTGCATAAAATTGTTTCAATTAAAGTAATTCGATGTAAATTTTTTTTTTAAACTGGGACTATTGTTTTATATAAATACTAGCAAACCCTGCGACTTTGCTCGCGTAATAGTTGAAATATGCCAAGTGATATTTATAAGTCTAATTTTTATTAAAAGGTACTAACTAAATTTTTATTTTATTAAAAGGTAATATTTTACTTTATTAAAAGGTTTTTTATTAAAAGGTACTTATTACTTTTAGGAATATTCAAAAATTCTATTTAATACACAGTTTGATTAAACATCATTATTACACTGCATTAGGCAGAAATGAAACTTAAATTAAAAAAACGAAATAAATCTAAATAAATGATAATTCATAAAATATTTTAAAACTTTTATGCTCAATTAATACGCTCATTTCAGTCATTTGAAGTTTTGAATTTTTTAGAATCCATCTTCTTACATCTTAACTATCATGTCAAATTCCAAGTCCTACTACCCCTCTCAACAAAATAGGCTATTTTTAAATAGGAACTGTCACCATTAATTTGCCAACATTAATTTTGAAATCGGTTTGTTTTTTCCTAATATTCCATAGAAACGGAATTTAGAAAGCTTTTAAAGGCCTTTTTTAGAACGTTTGTTGTTCCTGTGAACCCCAGGTGGTAGAATCATCCGCATAAAATATAGCCTGTGTAGGATCAGAGACTGTTACTATTGATTAGAAACTATTACTTTTATAATCGGTTTATATTCCCTAAAATTGCATAGAAATCGTAATTTAGGACTTTTTTAGAATGCTTCTCGCACCCCCCCTTCGCTTCACCCATTTTTAATCCGAATTTATTTTTGACAGTACTTCGAGGGCATTTATATTTTATAAGTAACTACCATGCCATATTTAAAGTTTCTAGCCTTTTCAGTATCACAGAAATCTCAACTTAGAACCTTTTTAGCTTCTGCAACTCTCTGGTGGCAGTGACACAGACATAAAATATAGCTTATGTTTGAGCAGGATCTATCACCAACAATTTGTCAGCCTTATTTTTTTAATCGGTTTGGTATTTGATAAGCTTGCATAAAAATTGTAATTTATAACACTTTTGGCTCACTTCATCTTTTTAAATTTGGAATTTTCTTTCGACTGTTCTTAGAAAGCAGTTGCATCTTGTAAGTAAATTCTATGCCATACTTCAATGTGTTAGATCCCTCAGTTGTGCAAAAAACGCAAATTAGAACATATTTTGATTTTGCAACCCTCAGATGATAGTGAGAGCAACATAAAATATAATCTATGTTATAGCAGGGACTGTCACCATTGATTTGCAACCATTACTTTTGAAATAGCTTTGGTATTTCCTGATATTGAGTAGAAATCGCAATTTAAACGTTTTCGGAACGCTTTTCGCGCATTTTCACCCCTTTTTAAATTTCTAACTTTTTCGAAACTGTTCTTAAAGATCATTTATATCTAATAAATATGTACATTGCCTAATTTTAAGTTGCTAGCCCCTATCGATCACAAAAATCGAAATTTAGAACGCTTTTTTGCTCCTGCAATGTCTAGATGATAGTGATATCGACATAAAATAGAGTCTATGTTAGAGCAGAGGCTGTCAGTATCAATTTTCTTCCATTGCTTTTGAAATCAGTTTGATTCTTCCTGAGATATTACTGACATATCGGCATTTAGAACGTTTTTAGAACGCTTTTCGCGCATTTTGCTCCTGCATTTCCTCTGAGGTAGCGGAAACAGATATAAAATATAACCTATCTTGGAGCAAGGTCTGTCGCCATCATTTTACACCACTATATTTGAAATTGGTTCAGTACTTCCTGAAATCGCAATTTAGAATGTTTTTTACAACGCTTTTTACGCATTTTGACCCCCTTTTAAATTTCGTTTTTTTTTTAGGAAATGTCCTTAGAGATCATTGATATCTTATAACTAACTACCATTCCAAATTTCATGATTCTAGTCCCTTCCGTAACGCAAAAACCGCAATTTAGAAAGTTTTTCTCCTGCACGCCCTTTGGGGTAGTGGCACCGACATAAAACATAGCCTATGTTGGAGCAAGGGTTGTCAACATTATTTTGACGCCTTTATTTTTTAAATCGGTTTGGTATTTCCTGAGATTGTGTGGAAACCACTATGTAGAATGTTTTTTAGAACGCTTTTCGCGCATTTTCACCCCTTTTAAATTTCGAATTGTGTAAGAACTGTTCATAGAAATCCTCTTTATATCTAATAAGTAGGTAATATTTCAAATTTCATATTTCTAGGCCCTTAAGTAACGCAAAAATCGCATTTTTAGAACGTTTTTTGCTCTTGCACCCCTTTTCGGGTAGTGGCTCCGACATAAAACATATCGTATGTTGGAGCAATGCTCTCATCGACATTTTGACACCATTATTTTTTAAATCGGGTTTGTATTTCCTGAGATTATGTAGAAACTACCATTTAGAACGTTTTTAAGGACGATAGTTGTGCATTTTCACCCCTTTTAAATTTCGAATTATTTAAGAACTGTTCTTAGACATCATTTATATCTTATAAGTAACTAATATTCCGAATTTTATATTTCTAGGCCCTTCAGTAACGCAAATATCGCATTTTTTAGAAGTTTTTTTTTCTCCTGCACCCCGTTTGGGGTAGTGGCACCGACATAAAATATAGCCTATGTTCTAAGTTGGACTAACACCATTATTTTGATACTATTACTTTTGAAATCGGTTCGGTAGCTCCAGAGATTACCTCTAACAAACAAACAAACTTTACTTCTTTATAATATTAGTATAGATGTTCTAAGTTGGACTAACACCATCATTTTGATACCATTACTTTTTTAATCGGTTCGGTAGCTCCAGAGATTAACCTCTAACAAACAAACAAACTTTACTTCTTTATAATATTAGTGTAGATGTAGCAAAAAATTAAGCTGCACACATTCTTTAGAGTTGTTATTATTTTTTCTATCTCTGTCCCTGGGTTTTAGATTCCTTACCGTCCCTCTTCAAAATTATACAAAAAATCACTTCAGATGCACCCACAGAGTTTTTTTTTCCAAGTTTTTTCTTATCCAGAAATATGCTAGAGAAAGAATGTCTAAAATTCTTTTACAGGAAATTTACTGCAGAATGTAAATCAGCATTTAAATATCAATTTCAAACATAGTGGCTTTATTGGTAGTCTTACCTTCCCCAAGGTCTATTCCTGCACTTTTCGAGGTAACTTACCGCATATTTCCGTGTATTAGCCGATCCGTGTATAAGCTACGACTTTTCAGTGAAAATTCGTCCAAAATGGGAAACCGTATGTAAGCCGATGTTAAAAAAAAAGTTGATAAAAAATTCAGTAAACGAAAAGTAATAGAAAAGTTAAATAGGAAAAAATCCCTGCCGGCCCGGCCTACAGGCGGAGATAGATTTCGAAGTTAAGTATATTAATTGCACCAACAAAAACTAAATCATGATAAATCCACTTTAACAGTTTTATCTGACCGCTTTTGACGAGTTATTATTTAATTTTTATATAATAGCTGGTTTTATCAGAATCATGTTAAGGCGGTATTAAAAAAAAAAATACTTTTCCATGCTCAACAACTCGAAATTTTCAGGCACATTTTCGGATTAACTTTTAATAGAAAGAATACGAAACTTGTTGACGTGATTTTTGAAAAGATTTACAAGCGACATGTGTTTTTATTTTTCTTTCAATTAATTGAAATTTGATTAATAAACAATTATTTTCTCAGTAGGGCAATATTTTTCGTTTCTAACACAATCGCTTCGGGAACTTCTGTTTAAAATGCCCACTTTGACATCATTTTTTGAAATATATTCTGACTCTATCAAAACATCGATCATTACGGTACATTATATAGTTTCTGAAGAAGAGAATCTATCAATTGGACGCGTTTGAGAGCAAAAATTAATTTAAAAATGAGTAAGAAAATAAGCAGTTTCGATTTGAATACATTCTTATTAAGATTTTTTCTTCAACCGCTATGTATTTTTACTTTGTTTTTGCTGTAAGAATTGGTTCTATCAAAAACTTGTCTATATAAATGTTGAAGACAATATTAAGAATACTAGGGGATCGTACCCGGGCTTCCTGGGTTACAGAATACATGTAAAAACATTTCTTTTAATTGAAAACAAATAATTTTTTTATATGCAATAATTTTTTTAGATTGCTCACTTACATTAAAAAAGCATTTTTCATATGAAAAATGCGAATTATACAATCACATAATTTTTTAAATTTATCAAAACCGATATTTTCTTATTAGCCGCATGCTAAGAGTTATTTGACTAAGCTTTTGCTACTTATGGCATCCTTTTTATATTCTGATAATTTTAGAGCTTATATATGTCTGTTAAAATTGTGTTTTATTTATATTATTTTATTTTTTTATTCATAGGGAAGTTTTTCTTAATGGACATTAGCCATAAGAAAATATGGACTCTTTATTTTGTTTTAAGGGCAAACTGATTAATCTTTCATAATCGAGCTCCGCGCGATATAGATAAATTAAAAAATATTCCATGCTTTAAAATTGTTTTTAAAACCATAGACAATCAGTAATCTGAGATGAACTTTGCAAACAAATTCCATTTGAAAAAAAAAAACTCCTATTTGGTGATCTAAAAAATTAAATTGTACTGTTACAAATATGTTAGATTTGTGTTTTTACAATATTATTCTTTTATTTGTTTGTAAAGATGTATTAATTTCGTTAATTTGTCTTTCGCAAATATGTTAGATTGGTGTTTTTTTTTTAATATTATTCTTTTATTTGTTTATAAAGGAGGTATTAATTTCATTATGCAAAAATAGTCAGAAACAAATGCTGAAAAATGTTTGTTGCTTTATTTGCAAAATGTTTATTTTTTTTATGTATTGAAACCGGCACGTGATAAGATAAACTTAAAAAAAAAATCATGCTTAAAAATTATTTTCGAAAATATAATACGTCAGTCAATTAAGATACATTTTTTAAACAAATTGTATTTGTAAGTAATTTTTTCCTTATGCGACGAAAATTGAAAATGTACGATAGTCAGAAGATTAAAAAATTGTAGTAGCGAAAATTTCAAGACCGAAATTTGATCGTGAAGTTTTGCCATTCGCAAAATGACGTCAGCGTTACGCACAGATAGGTTTGTTCTTTATAATATAGATACTTAATCAGTAAAATATAATAAAGATAAATTATTAGGATGAACTGAGCATATGAATAAATATTGAGAATGTGAAAATATGGATGAATATTATCAACTGAGTCTCTTATGCTTGGTATTCCGAAATGAAAAATAACAATTTCCACCTTCTCAAAATTTCCATACGCACTTCTCATATCCATATTCATCATTTAAAAAAATGTATTTTGTTTGATCATTTAAAAATCATTTTAACTTAAAACTTGAAGTCACGATTGTCAGCAACATCTTTTATGTGAACAGACGCACCCTTTACTTGAGATTCTCATCTCAATTCCGGAGAGTAAAAATTTCCGTAATTTATGTTTTTTATACGCATTTGTGTTAAAATGTTTAGTTTTATCTAAGAAAATGATCGTTTTCTTTTAAATATGACTTCATTTTCACTTAAATAAGCATTTCGCCTTGTGTTTTAAACTTAGTATCAACACACATACAGAAGGAAAAACAATATAGAAAATTTATGATCAAAAATGCATGATTTCAAAAGCAGTGTGTCTTTTTCCGTTATTATACCCCTAATATAATATTCTGCTCCTAATGGGATTTTGGGACACTAAACTCTATGCAACAATTTTCATCAACAATTTAAAATTTTTATCAAAAAATAGCAGGAATAAAGATAAAAATACCTCATTATTTCTCTCTTGTCTGCAATAATGAAAGCTATCTAATTTTCACCATTTAGAAGTAATATCATAAAATGCTTTTAAAATTAAAATATAAAAGTGGGGCTATTAAAAAAAAAAAAAAAAAAAAAAAAAACAGATAGTGCGATCATATCTATAAATGGAGAGCTTTCAGTTAAAAAAAAAAAAAAAAAAAAAAAAAAAAAAAAAAATGTAAAATTGGCTCAGCAGAAAGATCAGGGCAGATGACTAAAAAACAGACTTGAGTTTTAAATATATAGATTATATAAAATTAGGAAATATTAAATTAAGCACATTATGTTATTCTGATAAAATTATAGCAGGATGTCCCAAAGAATAGCATTAAAATGTCATTATTCGAGAGAATTTCGGACAAAACTTCAGGAACATGATATTATTTTAAACCACGTATTATTTGTTTGCTTGTATAATTCGGTGAAGCAAATCCATCCAGTCGAGAATCATCAATTTCTGTAATATAAATCGCTATTATTTATTTGCATGTCACCTCTCTTCTATAAAGACACTCTAAATTTTTGTAAAACATTGCGTTTTATCAGTGTGTGTTTTCGATTAAATTATTTTCAAAAGTGAAGCATTTTCACCTGTGAGGAATTTCAAAGCAGCTGAGCTGTGAAAATGACGCACTTCTACAAAACATAATTCAGGTTATAAAATGACGTCATTTGCACCCGCTAAAGTAATCCACTTTTACAATCCATTCTTAAACTTCGTCTATACAAAATTATGCATATGACGTCATTATCACGGAATAACAGACAATATTATTGACATAGCCAGTATTTTAATTTCAACTTTTTTTTTCAGTTTTTATGAAAAAATGGCACCAAAAAGTTACAGTATCTCCTTATTTCGACTATTTTCCGTTTACTTTGAATGACTTTCAATAGAAAGAGGTTGCTTTTGTTGCCACGATAAGAAAAATGCTATTAACAACTACAAAAAATTTAATATCTCAAAAATAAATTGAGATACAACTTTCAAACAAATTGCATTTAAAAGACTATTTTTTTCCTTATACGACGGTGTAAAAATGAAAAGTGTTCGATGTATAGACGTTTAAAAATTTGCTTTAGCGCAAATTGCAAAACCAAAATTTTATTTCAAATTTCAAAGTGTTGCCATTCGCAAAATGACGTATGCGTTACGCACAGATATGTTTGTCCTTTATAATATAGATATATGATAAATTCATGGGGATTTTATATCTTGTGAATTGACGGAGTTATGGAAATCTTTCTTCTTCACCCCCCTTTTTTTCTTCGTTTTTAATTTTTTTTTGCGGTACGAATTGGTCCTATCAAAAACTTGTGAATGTAAAACTTGTAGATAATATTAAGAAGATGTATAATAAAATTAATTGGATTTGGTATCTTGAGAATTGACCAAGTTATGAATTTTTTTCTCCCAGAAACCCTATTTTTGCGAACCTTGAGCCCATTTTTAATTTTATCAAAAATCTGTGACACATAAATTTTTGGTCCTATTTTTAGAAGTAATAAAAACTTTAAACTGATTTGATATGTACAAAAATTAAGAAGTTATGGGGTTTTTTTGGTTTTCACAAAACCCCTCCCTATTTCCATCCTCTTGGCCCGATTTTGCCCATTAACGAACTTGACCGAGATTTTATGCCCCTTGGTTTTATGTATCAGTGTGGAAGAGATTTGTGCAAAATTGGGGAAGTTATCGTATTCAGAAGAAAGCGATATATATATATATATAAATAAAGTTTTTTACTGAGAGTGGTTTTGGGTTCAAGGGGCCATGATCGGTGTAGATCTGCAAAAATTTTTCAGAAATTCCAACACAGGAACGACGCCAATATGTAGTATTTCATACGAAATCTACCTAAAAATGCGCTCTTCGAGAATATTGATCTCCCTATTCTGTTTTAGCCCGCTGCCAAATCTACTTAACTGGGTTCCGCTGAAAGTTTGTCTGAATAAACTGTTTAAATACAAGCACCGTTAGAATTGACCTGAATGCATGCCATTTGGGGATGAAGCTGTGACAAATGACGGTAATTTAAAAACAGTTGTCATTGTCACTATCTTTGAATGGGTGAAAGAATCTTGGCTTGAAGTGCCACAAGAATTAATCGTCCGATCTTTCAAAAAATGTTGCATCAGTAATGAATTGGATGGAACTGAGGATAATGCAATTTTTGAAGACGATGGCGATGATGATGAATTAGACACTGACGAGAGAATATTCATCCTGATGTACCAATGAAAGAAAGTGATTTTAAGCAGTTGCTTGGAAATTCTGATAAAACTTTTTTATAGAGAATGATGATCGATGGCTTTTATTTAGTAGTTAAAATATACATAAAGCACAAATAATTGTACAAAAATTACTTTCAGGTATGAAGATATTTAAAATACAAATTTAAAATATCTCAAAATACATGAGAAAAACCTAGAACGATTTCAACCATTACAAGGTAATTATGCTTCAAATTCAGTAGAATTTAAATGCTGTTATTATTTTCCTTGCGCTTATTCGAGGATTGTCAAGAAGAAAACGTTGTAATTTAAATTTAAGTGTTGTACAGGGTGATTTTTTAAGTTGTGAAAGTAAAATCCTATAACAAAAGAACCACTGATCCAAATGATTTGAAATTTCACCAGTATGCTCCCAAAGCAGTGGAAATTTTTTAGCCGTGGTAAAAAAAAAAAAAAAAAAAAAAAAAAAAAAAAAAAAAAAAAAAAAAAAAAGTGGTTAAAAAATCGCACCAACAGATGGCGTTGCATATGCAGTAAAGTCGGGAGACGAGCTTGCGCACGACACACGCACCGTGGCGATAAAAATGTTAAGCACGCACACTTCGTGTTCATTATTCTGATCTCAATCCCTACGATTTCTGGCTGTGGGGGTAATTAAAGAATACTGTGTATTGTGGTGGTGTTACGAACTTAGCTGACTTGAAGGTACGCATTGTGCACCAGATCCACAGCATCCAGTCTAATACTCTTTGCTTTGTTGTGGAACATGCGGCTTCACTTTTCCAACTCGTTACTGAAAACGGTGGACAGCACATTGAAAATCTGTATTGTTAGTCATGCAGTTCGTATGAATGCTTTATTTCATTCTGTTTCTGCGAAGGAGTTCGCAGTGCCTTTTCCCAATTACTGCATTCTGTATGTTTTTGATATACGTAATAAACTTTTATTTTTCTCAAAGTACCGTCCATTGTTTTATCCCACAGACGATATTCTTTGTTTATGTTAACTTGCAGCGCCATCCGTCGATGCGATTTTAAGTTTTTATTTTATTTTATTTTTTATTTATTTATTTATTTATTTATTTTTTTTACTACGCCTAAATATTTCCGATTGCCTTGGGAGCATACTGGTAAAATTTCAGGTCATTTTGATCAGCGGTTCTTTTGTTATAGAGTTTTACTTTCACAACTTTAAAAAAAATCACCCTGTACGTCAGATGAGATGCCATATAAGTTTTTTCAAAATTTTCAACAAAACGAGCTTTCATCTATTATGCAGCAAATACCTCTATACACCATGGATATCATATGACAGTGCATCGTTAAAAACTGTATCTTTATTAGCAATTATTTCAATTGATTCTCTTATGATGGCTTCCTGGTAATTATTTGTACGAAAGATAATTTTTGATTTATTAAAATCTACTTTTATATATTAAGTTTGAGCTAATCTTGATAATGCAGTATGGAGTCCATTTAATCTGGGGTGTTACAATTTTTTTCTTCTGGACAATCTCGAATCAGCGCAAAGAAAATAATAACAGCATTTAAATCCCACTGAAGATGGCCTTGTAATGGTTGAAAATGTTCTAGGTTTTTCTGGTGTATTTTAACATATTTTAAATTTGTATTTTAAATATCCCTATGTCATATTTATGCGCCTGAAAGTAATTTTTGTACAATTATTTGTGTTTTATGTATATATCAATTATTTTACTCAAAGTGAATATACCACTAGAATTTTAATTTTCACTAATTGAATTTTTTTATTGTAAAAGAATGGAGTATTAAAGTATTTTTAGAAATGTGTATGTATTTTTTATGTATTTTTATATTTACCATCTTTTTTTTTATTTTAGAATGTCAATTTTGAAAATTTTCTTAGACTCGTGTATAAGCCGACCCCTTCAATATGGAGCCAAAATATGCCTAAAAAGTCTCGACTTATACACAGATACATACGTTTTTTTTTGTTTTTTTATCCAATGTAAATAACTTTTTCTAAAAACCAATGAACATTGTGGTTATCACTTAGTCTTAACATGATTTGTAATTTTCATTACCGTCCCATCCTTACCATCCTTTTTTTCCCTTACCATCCCTTTTTCCTTATACCTTCCCCCTCCCCCTTTTTTTATCTTACCGTCCCTTCTTTAACAACCCTTTAAGACAATGTTACAGCAAAATTTTGTACTAAAAATACTATATTGTTATTATTTCTTATGTGAATGCTCTATGGGGTACTATGCAAATTCATTATAAGTAAAGAATTAGAAAAACAATATAAAATTTTAGTTGTAAAATGGTAAGTAAAAGTAAATTCGCAAGTTTAACTTAAACCTCAGTCAAATAAAAAAATTTTCGCTGCTGACCGCTTTTTCTTTATTTTGAATCATTAAGGCATTCGTCTATCAGATTAAAATATTATTTTAGTAAGTTTAATTTCACCAGATTTTTATTCCTGAATGTCAAAATATTGGGAGAATGCCCCGGCAATGCATGGGATTATTAAAGTTATCACTAAAATTATAATATTCTAGAAGTTATTTTGTTCCATCAAAATTCCTCATTTGAAGAAAATCCTGGAACTCTAGCACAGTCATTATAACTGTCAACTACGGCTGGATGATATAAGAAGTTTAATATCTCAATATATCAACAAGTTAATATTGACATTGCTGATATCTCGAGATACTAATTTAAAGCGGGGGAGTGATGTGACATTTGCTATTTTCGAAATGCAAAGGATATAGTAGCAAAAATGCAATCACAAAACAGACTATAAAGCAATACATCCAATATTGTATGTTTATTTTGCCATAGAATATAATTTTTACTTTTTTCTTTTTTAAACTATTGAAAAATTATCCAATTGTCCAATAACTATTTTCATTAATCCTTTACCGTAGGATTAAAATGTTTTTCTTAGAAAATAGTATTTTCTATATTCTTCTTATTTTATTGTATTTATCTTTTTTTTTAAGTATCATTTTCTCTATCATTTAATTTTCATGATACGATTTAATATATATATTAAGCTTAGATAGTAACATGAAAAACTGGCCATTTAAAAATGTATCAAAAATTATTTTCATAGAAATTTTATTCTACGTTTACAATAACAATCTTCTTTATTATTTGATTCACATTGAGTTTGGCTAAACTGATTTAATTTATTTTGAATAAAAATTGAGCCAGGCCGAGAAAATTGCGCATCTTGATACCCTTTGGATATGACCTTCATTTAAGCTTGGCTTAATCAACCCCCCTCCCTACTATAAATTTAACTTTATCAATTACCATTATAATTTCTTATTTTTAATTTAGAAAATGATTGCTGTGGATGGCTAAAAATATGAATTTAAAAAATTTTAAAAGTATTACTTTTTTGGGAAGGTTACAATTTTCTACAAAAATTAATCACGGTAACCCTGTAACTTAAAGTTTTGTTAAAATTTTTTAATTATAAAAGCAATATTCAACTTTGTTTAAATTATTTAATGCATCTTTTTTTTTTCTTTTTTTAAAGTTCTTGTTCACTGAATAACTCAGACATTTCCCCGAGCAGAAATTTAATTTCATAATAAAATCAATAATTTCAATAATTTAATGAAATTCACCGTGAAAAATTTCAATGTATTTGAAGTACTTTTTTATGATCGGAGCTATTAAAAAAAGCAAATTTTTCCGATACCGGACACTCATTTTAAGCAAAAGTGTAATTTAATTTGGAGCAGCCCACGGAGTTCCATAATCTATGGAGCTCAATCCATGGAACTATGTTAAGACATATCAATACTATCGGCAATAACCGGCAGGCATGAAAGTTCATGTGATTTGCCATGATATATCAATATCTGGATTTATCTCAATATCGACCAATGATAGCGGTGGTCGAAGAAAAGCCGATAAATTTTGTTCAGTATTCATCTCTAACGAACAGACGAATTTTCGGTTTAACACAAGGGCGATAGATTGGGATTTTTCTAATTTGGAGTAAATTTACAAAAAAGAGAGATAATCAGGAGAGGCAGATTTTCTTGAAGCTAGAGAGCGGACAGATCGGAATGGTGTATCCGGCGTTATTTTGCGGGACTCGGACTCGAAATTGTGGAGAATGCAAAACATTATTTCTTTATAGGGATATGCCAACAAAGTCAAGGTTTAGATATTCCTACTGCGATATTTGAAATGTATCAGTACACTGTAAAAAAAAAAGAAAAAAAAAAGAAAAAAAAATCTGTAGTTCTAAAGATGTAAAGTTACATGCTTACTAAACTTTCATCCGTAACTGTACAAAAAATGCAAAATCTACAAAACTAAGTTTTGTAAAGCTACAGAAAATCTGAAAGCGAAATTGTCTAAATTTAATTCGAAAAAACACGAAAATAAACATGCATATTGTCAATATAAAAAAACAAAGGCACAGTTGGCAACGAACTATTACAAAATTTACCAATAAAATTCTCATATTCAAGAAACAGTTAACTTTATTTTCAGAATTCTTCCTTCTAAAAATGATTACCATGGAATAACACTTAGAAACAAGCACATACATAAATAATAGAATTTTTTTTTTTAATCCAAAATATTCAAAATTAATATGGCTAAGAAAAAAATATAAATTACGTACAACCGATAAGATATATTTTTTTCTATTATATTCTGCATCTATGTAAAAGAAAGAAATCTTTTAAATTATCCATTATGCATTTTTCATGAAAGCTTATGTATGTACATAAAAAAGTCTCATTATAATGAACTTGAAATACCCTTATAAATTATAAACATTATCTTTATTTTAAAATGTAATGGTTGAAATTTATTTAGGATCATTACTTTGAATTATTTTAATCAATAATCTTTGCTATCTTCTTAGTACTTTCAAAAAAAAAAAAAAAAAAAAAAAAAAAAAAACATAATTTAAGCTGTCTTTTTTTATTTAGCGTGTGTAATATCATATATCAGACTTTTTTTTTACTATCATTAATATCTTGATACTTTAGAATGGAATTTTTTTTTTCGTTTCACTGTAATTAAATTAATTAATAATATCAATTTTTGCTATTTTTCTCATGCATAATAACGTACAATAACACCCAAAAAATTATGATTCATTGTTATTATTCTTATTTTTAAAGCAAAATAATAAATCTCTTTTCACTAATACATCTTTTTATTATTTTTCTAGAAATCTGTTAAAGTGAAGGATTATATACCAAAAGAGTATCAAACTTTACAATTTTCAGTACCTAAAGTTGGCATCAAAATTGGATATTTCGGTACATTGCATCATCGGGTAACAAGCAGAAAGTTATTCGGCCAAGCAGTTTAGAATTTGTGTAGATTTGAAGTCTGTAGCTTCTAAAGTAAAATACCTTATAATCGTTGAAAAACAGATTGCAAATACAGGTACTTTTTGAAGGATATCTCAAAGACTACTTAGCGGAATGATCTCTAATTTCAGACACCCTCCCCCCTCCCTCCTAGATACTAGGCCTGAGCACAGACACAAAATTGGCGCCTGTCGTTGGCGGATTTTTACTAAGCATTTGTACGGTCCCATGAATTTCGACACTACTATTTTCTAAAGTCTTTTCTTTGACTTAATTTCAGAAAAAGTAACGCGGGAAAAACTTTTACATATCACTCATCCTCAAGAAAAGTGACACATCTCGGCAAACGTAAATTTTGCAGGATAGGCAAAAGAAAGTTTGCATGATTTTACTGTAACATGAAATTATAGCTCTTAGCTCTGCATGCAGGAATAAGAAATTCTTGCCGGTTCGGCCTACAGGCGGAGGTAGATTTCGAAGTTAAGTACTAATGCCATCAACAATAACTAAATCAAGATTAGAGTTAAAACCAGTTTAACAATGTTATCTGGCCACTTTTGGCGAGTTTTTAATTTCATTTTTCTGTAAGAGTTGCTTTTATCAGAATCATATTGAGGCGGTATTCAAAAAAATATTTTTCAAAGTTCAACAACTCTAAATTTTCTGACACATTTTCAGACTGATTTTTAAAAGTAAAAACATGAAACTTGCTGAAGTGATTTTATAAAGCGATTTATAAGCAACCTTAGTCTTTATTTGTCGTTCAATTAATTAGAACTTGATTTACAAACAACTATTTTCACAGTACGAACATTTTTTGTTTGTTTCCACGACTATCGCTTCGGGAAATCAGGTTCAAAATGCAGACATTGACATCTTTTTTTTTTTTTTTTTTTTTTTTTTTTTAAATATATCCTGATTTTATCAAAACATCAACCAATACGGCACATTATATAGTCTCAAAATAAGAGAACCTGCCAACTGGATGCGTTTAGGAGCAAAAAGGAATTTAAAAATGTGTTAGGAAGTAAGGCGTTCGGATTTGAGTACGCCATTATACGATAATTTTTTCATCAACCCCTATTTTTGTTTAATTTCTTTTTGCTGTAAGAGTTGGTTCTATCAAAAACTTGTCAGAGTGAAAGTTTTACATAATATTAAGAAAATGTATAATAAATTTAAGCGGAACGGATGTCTTGTGAATTGACGAAATCATGAATTTTTTTCTTCCTCAACCCCCTCATTTTTTTTTTTTTTTTTTTTCGTTTTTAATTTATTTTGCGGAGTGAGTTAGTCCTATCAAAAACTTGTCAATATTAAAGTTATAAATAGTATTAAGAAGATTTATATTAAGTTTAAGTGAATTTTATATCTTGAGAATTGAATAAGTTATGAATTTTTTTCTCCCCAAAACACCATTTTTTTCGCCCATTTAGCATTTTTAATTTTATCAAAAATCTGTGATATATACATTTGTGGTCCTTTTTCTAGAATTAATAATAACTTTAAACTGATCTCATGTGTATTATAATTAAGACGTTACGGGTTTTTCTGTTTTCACAAAACTCCTCCCTATTCCCACCCCCTTGGACCGATTTTGCCCATTAATGAACTTGGCCGAGATTTTCTTCCCCTTGATTTTATGTATCAGTTTGGAAGAGATATATGCAGAATTATGAAAGTTATCGTGTCCATAAAAAAGTGATATATACATATATGGTGATATATATATATATATAAACGTAAAGTATAGTAATCACCAACGAAAAACAACAAATTATATTCATGTGAAATGCGCCAAAAAGCTGCAATAAAACACATAAATTCAATATAAACCAGTATAAGATTATATTTAGCCTGAACCAGCGCATCCCCCCCCTCACAGAACAAGAAGAATATAACTGCTTTAAAAAAAATTAAATTTTTAACAAAAACAAGGAAAAAACAGGCTGCGGCCTCATCGGCAAGTGGGTTGTATATTTCAATTTCTTTTCGATTAAAGGGTGAAAGTTTTTATATACTTCGTATAAAATCCCTGTATCCTTACGGATTGAACACAAAGTTAAATTCTCGTACAGAAAATTCTTCATATATTTATAGTATTTTTTCGTCTGTATTTATACCGTCATTCCAATATAAAAGAGGTAAACGTGGAAAGCATACAGATAAATTATTACAAAGAAAGTATTTTGACATAAATCCATCAATTATTTTGCAGGATCTTTGTAATTTGATTTGTAATAACTACAATATTGAACAGAATAAGACAGACAATTTTATTTGTTTTAAAGTTTAAAATACTTAAAAGATTGCAGCAGAAAATAGGAAATTTTAATTGTACAAACCTGCAGTTTAAAGATTTAGTTACTGATATTTTGTTATAAAAAACTGACAAATGTAAGCCTCCTGATATGGAAAAAGTTTATTTTGTATGCAATTTTCAACAAAAAAGTTTTGATCGTTTACATTTAATCTCAGTAATTTCATGTACAATAGTTTATTTCCAGTTAAGGATATTGCAGTTATATCGACTTACAAATATACAAAAACACTGGGCAGTATTCTATTTAATTAGAGAGAAGTTTCTCAAGAACTTGAATCCTACCTGGATTTGGAATGTAAATGCGATGATTATAAAAATTCAAAGTTTTTAAACGATACCGGACAACATATCATAACAAGAGATCTGAACATTATCAAAAACGATTATCTACGCTATCTTTTGAATTTCGTAACCAAATTCCGTATTAACGAAAAGTTGAATCCAGTTAAAAGTTTTAACACTTTTAAAGCTAATTTGAATGCTTTTATTTTAAATTTAAGTTACAGATACAATACACCAATCCCCCTCTTTACAGATTGGATTGGGTTGGGTTGATTTTTGACGGCCAATTATCTACACGAGGGATATAGGTCCGGGGGGAGTGCCCTCCGTGGGGGTCTTTCTAAGGGAACCTAATCCGTATTAACGCATGGAAGATCCACGGCTCGAAGAAAATCACGAAAACTCCGAACGATTAGGCCGACGGGCGCGATTGGGATCGAACCCAGCACCTCCCGTCTACCAGCTTCGAGAGCAGAACCTCTCGGCCACTGGTGGGGCCCTTTGCAGATTGGAAGTTACATATTTTAAGTGATTTTAAATCGTTTCAGGGTAGTTTCCTTGATAATTCTTCTTATACTTATCATAATTTTAGTATGGATATCAGAAATGAAATAACCAATTTGAAACGGATGTTTGTTTTCTGTCAAGTAGATAAAGCTGCTGGTAATTTTGCAGTTATATTAAAAAATTTTATGCTGAAATACTCAATGAAGAGTTAAATAATAGTATAACTTACAGAGTATGTAAATCTTCCGTGCAAACACTTATTAATAAGCATTTGGCTTTTTCTAGCAAACAAAGATTTCTTTCCCACGTAGTAAAACTCTGCTATTTCTATTTCTTTTTCTTACCCCTAAATTTCATAAAGTACCTACTAAATATGGATTTATTTGCAGTAATGTCAACAGTATAGGAAACAATTTTAATAGGAAATTTGAACTTAAAAAAGTTTTGAACATGTTAAAATACAAATATAAAGACAGTAAATGTTTCTGGATTATTTCACATAGTTTTGAGATTGCTGAAAAATTAAAAAGCAATAGTATTCCCAGTCAACACAGTTATAAAATGTTGCAATTTCCAATATTTACGATAATGAGAGCTTAGAAATATAAATCTTAGAAACAGCACTACCTTTTATTTTTTTTTCTGATGAAGTTTAGACATGTTCAGCACCGAAACAAATAAAAAAAAAAGATTTATTAACATTGCAGCACCCGGACCCAAAGTTGTCAACTGGAAAAACTCTTAATGTGTAATTCATTTTTAGTAGTTGCAAAACAAACTGCAAGCTGTTAGATTTTTAAGCATAACTCAGAAAGTCCCCGGCAGATAGGGCTGTGATTTTGAAATAGTATTTTTCAAGCTTCCAGAAATTCATTTACGTAACGAAGACTCACAGGTTACAATTCAGATACATTGAAATTAATTCAGATTAAAATAAAATTTAAAATAAATGTCGCAAAATCGTAATTTTATTTGTTTTAATGAAAGTTACCTATTCAATGGCAACTAACAAACTATGAGAAGTAGAAGAGCAGAACACACAGTCTTTTGTTATTTTCAAACCGTCAATGTCTTGCATCTATTTAAGTACTTATGTTACGTTTTGCCGTTATTTGGCTATGTTTTTTGTGAGTAGAAAGTGCTTTTCATTTTTTTCAAATTGCTTTAGAGAAATTTAATAACAAAAATCTTGTAAATGTGTTTAGATCTGGTAAATCAACTGGTCATTTATGTAACACTGCGCACCAATTCAAAATTATTATTTTCTGACCATCAGCTTTCTCCATTATCATTCTAATGCAATCAGTTAACCCATTGAGGAGTAGTGGGATATATTATATCCCTCCAAATTTTAACTAATATTTTCACCAGAAACTTTTAATTAAATTTTCCTTTTATAAATTTGGTGGAAAAAAGTTGAAAATTTGCTTTTCCTTATTTTGAAACAACATTTTTTTGAAAATTCCGGTGGGAATTCTACATCACAAAAACAAAATTACTTGCCCTTGAAAGGGTTAATAGCTGAGATATATATATAGCAACAATCACTAAAGCATCTATTTGAATTTAACAATTAGCCAGTGATCCATGAATACGGTAAAGTACAATAGAGCAACGGTTCCCAATCTATAAGTCGCGACAAGTAGGGCTGGCGATAAGAGGGTGTTTAGGTGGGTCGCGAAACAATCGAAGTTTGGTACAAAAAATGCATATTTTATTTCATCTTTTTAAAAATATAAGAAATATAGTATTTTTCAACTGCAATAATCATGAAAAATATTAGCTTAAAATAAAACTTCGTGAGAAGACAATGTTTTCTTAAACAGTCAGACTATATTATGTTATGACCTCGTTGTGAGATATGACGTCAGTCGCGCAGTCGTTATGTCAAACCTGGATCTCGATCTCGAGCGGGGATGCGTGCACTGCACACTACCTGTGCTTTTACTTTCACCAAGTTTATTGTTTGTTCTTGTATAGTAGGAACATTCTTCTCCTGCTTATGAGAGTGAGAGATTGTTTACGTTTTGTTTCGACAAAGTGTATATTTGGTGTCATTATGGAAGAGTGGTTTAGGACTCTATCGTGCCGTAAAAGGGTGAATGCAAAAGGAAAAGAACCTTTAGCCTCCACTGCTACAAATAGTAAGTGTGAAAATTCTACTGAGTCAGACTCAAGTAATGGTAATTACAATATAACCAATGCGAAAAAGCAAAAGAAAAGAACTCTGAACACTTGAAGAAGACTATTTAATTAAGATGTTTCGCGATTTCTTTTTTTAATACACTTTTCAAGGAAAAACCCTTAATTACCTTCTGGTTGAATAATGAAGCAGAATATCCAGAAATACCTAAATCAACTTTGAGGTCGTTGATGGCATTCAACAAGACAAGTTTGTGTTAACATGCTTTTTCTACTTCGCTGTTTTTGAAAAACAAGTACAGAAACAAACAGCGTGTAAAAAGTGACTTAAGGTTGAAATTAACCAGTTTTAACCCTGATAGAGGTGCTCTCATTGTTAAATACCAATGTCAGAAATCTCACTTATTGTAAAGTTGTGTTTTGATAATAAATAAACATATTTTTCATTATCTTTATAATATGTGTTTTGTTTTAATTATTATTCAGCTTACAAACATTGGGAATACTAATTCTTGTTCTTATTATTAATTCGTGCGAAAATTTGCCTTTTTACTGGTATTAGATACACACTGGTATTAGGGGGGGGGGGGGGTCGCGAACTTTTTTTCATACTTAAAGGTGGGTCGTCTATCAATAATGGTTGAGAATCGCTGCATTAAAGCCTTCTGTTATTATTCTAATTTAAACCTAAAAATAAACCTAATCTTTAGCAATTTATGTTAAGATGTGACAAAATGCAAAATTTGATGAAATTCTATTTAACGAATTCTGAGACATACCTATCGCAAATTTCGGGGAAAACAAAGACAAGAGTGATATACTAGAGAACAGGAATTCTGCTTTTACAGAATTTAGTGTCGCCTCCGAGTAAAATATATATATATACATATATATATATATATATCTTTATATATATATATATATATATATATATATATATATATATATATATATACATACATATATATATATATATATATATATATATATATATATATATATATATATATATATATATATATATATTTCCTTTCAAAATTAATGAAAAATTACTGCATGAATGGCGCTACAGCAGCACATATCAAATGCAATAAAACATATTACATCATCATTGGCATTTTGAAATGATGTAATATATATATGTAATATATATATATATATGTATATGTATACAGTAGAGCCCCGCTAATTGGAACTAATTGGGACCGGTGTCTGTTCGGTTTACAAAAAATTCGGATTATACGAAATTCCATTAAAAATAGAAAAGTAAAAGATGTGTGCTAAAAATTACAAGTTATAAGTACTCAGTAACATAATAAACATCTTCTAATCCGGTATTATAACGTCCGGCATACTGGATAATCTGGCACGACTTTTGGAAAAAAATAGTATACCATGTTTCATCACTCCTGATGTTTATAACAATTCAATGAAACTTCAGAATGATGAATTATATAACAAACCATTACAAACGGTTCACAATCGCGAATCTATAAACAGCTCAGTCACCCTTTCGACAAGGCGGAAAGAAAGGAACGTTTCTGTAGATAATTTTCAAAATCATATTGTTGAAAGTAATTATAAATTTTTGTCATTTGGCTTAAATATTTTTTTTTGCATTTTAAAAGAGAATTTTATAGTGACTGGGAAACAAGTTAATATTCGAGATATTTTTAAGATGGCTTCTACGCACGTTTTTATTTTATATTCGTGTACATATGTTCTACTTTTACATTATTGAGGTTTTTTTTTTAATTTTATTCCAGCTGTTTGAAAAATAAAAAACATCCTTTATGGCCATTTTATATGTTTGATTCTAGTTTCTACATTTTTTTTTAACGACATAGATCCTGTAATTCCGAAAATTTCGAAAGTTAATCTTTTCAAATAATTTGTTCAAGTATAATTTTCGAAAAAAAATCGGTTCGGATTAAATGGAATTTCGGATTAGCGGGGTTCTACTGTGTAAATATCGATACAGTAGAGTCCCGAACTTATATCTTTGGAATGGACAATTTTCTTCTGATGAACTAATGGCTTCTATTTATAAAAAACAGCCATTATAAATGAAGTGTTAGGTGAAGATGAAAGAGCAGCCGTAAAAAGTTTGAACTGTGATTTTCTGGTCAGAATGGCCATAATTTTTTTTTTTTTTTTTGAAAAACAAATGGCCATTTCTCCCCCATTCTGGCTAGAAAATAAGAGTTTTAACTATTTGAGGCTGCTCTTTCATCTTCACCTAACACTTTATTTAAAATGGCTGTTTCATAATAATAGAAGCTATCAGTACATCAGAAGAAAATAACTCGGTTAAATGGGAAACTCGGTTAAGCGGCCTCCGATAATCAGGACTCTACTGTAGTTCAGTTTTAACACTTAAAACACGCGATTTCATTTTATATAAAACGGCGTCATTCGAATCCGCTGAAGAATTCCTCATTTACGATCCAGTCAAAAACAACATCTACAATAACGTATGCATAGGGCGTCACTATTTCAGAATAATACACAAATCCAGCAAATATAAATCCGCAAGAAACTCGACAAAAAAAATCGTCCATCTAATGATTCATATGCCTTTATGTGTTCGTAATATTAATATAGATACTTAAAATTAAATTTAGTTTATAACAGTTCCATGTTTTATCAGAAATCATTCGTTTATATTTTTCTCAAAATAGCACGTTTTTTAATTACTTTTTTTTCAGTTTTTATGAGAAAATGGTAACAAAAAGATATAATTGCTATTTTTCAACTATTTTCCCTTTGCTTTCTACAGAAATGGAGTACTTGAGTTGCCAAAATTAAACAAAAGTCGCTAAAAACTAAAAAAAAAAAAATTAATATTTCAAGATTAAATGGAGATGCAGTTTTCAAACAAATTGCATATAAAAAAAACATTTTTTTTCTCAATATGACGGTCTAAAAATTGGAAATATGCGGTGCTTAAAAGTAAAAAAAAATCCTGTAGAGTATTTAATTGTACAACGATACATCTGCTTTGTTTTATGGCATGGCTTATACAACGTAACGTTATTTTTTGGAGACGACACAAAATAAGCTATGAGAAAGAAATAGCATACCAGGGGCAAATAAATACTTGGGGGAAATACAACAAAACCTTATAAGCGCGAATTTGGGACGATGTGTAACTAAAGGTGAAGACTGGCAAAAATCCGTCGCATGGATCCTGAGGTAGGGTTATCACGAATCTCCTATAAATTGAGCATAAAACATATAATATGTTTTATGCTCAATGATAAAAACCAAATTATGTTTAGTTGTGAAAGAATAGGATGTTGCATCAAATTTCTAGCATTAAATTTTGTTATACAATGGCTACAAAATATATCTCAACGACAGACTGACAGGCGATTTTCAAAAATTTTCAACTCTTACTCAGAACATTCTAAAACGAATAAATACATGAGAAAGCGGAATTCAAAAACTTCCACATCTCTTATAATTTCTTCTTATAAATAGAAGTAAATGAAATAGCTGATTTTAGAATATAGTAATTCAGTTTTACAATATGGTACATTTTTTGTAGAAATATAATGACGAAAATAAGATTAGTCTGGAATTCTTAAAATATGAAATTTACTTTAACATAAATAAGAGAATGACTCCCTGATTTTGTTTTCAAACTTGAAGTTTGGTATTATTGCTAAGTAGAAAGTATAATTAAAGCCTAGTAGCTTAGTGGTTAGCGCATCCCGTTAAGGCTAAAGTTCCAGAGTTTGACTCTGGACTGGGAGAGGTTTAATCAGCCTTTCAGCTCTTCGAGTTCGATAAAATGAGAACCAAGCTTGGTAGGGAACAAAAAATTGGGGCATCCGCATTAGGTTTTACCACCTAACTGGAACATATCGTTCACCCGCAAGAAAAATGTCACATCTCGGGAAAAATAATCATAGGAGAGGCAAAAGAATGTCTGCATGATTTTATTGTAACATGAAATTATAGCACTTAGCTCTACATGCAAGGAGTAAAAACTTGCATAAAAGCATAAAACCTAAAACCCTTAAAATGAAGACGTGGTTGAGGTTTAGAGTGTTGAGTAAGTTTACCTTCCCATACAACCCACCGCCCTTTTGTGATCACGAATTGACATATAGCGTAATAAATCGATTTTTCATATAATGATATTTATGAAATTTCTTCTGTAGATACACTATATGGCCAAAGGTGACCTGTCCCTTGCGGTTTTAGACGTTTTGTTAAATATCTAGAAAAATACATGAGGAATTAACCTGAAACTGCAGGTGTGTAAACAGTATAGTATAGGTCATATATTTCCGCGAAGATTTTTTTTTTCCCGAAACCCCATAGGGCATGTCAACGAATTAAAAAATAACGAATATCTTTTGGATAACCCTGTAAAAGCTAATGTAGAAAAAACATTCAAACTCGAGATTATTAATAAGTGGCATATTGTAACATACTGTGTTCATTTTTATGAGGATAGCATGTATACTCGTAGAGAAATTAAGGTTTTTATAAAAACAGACCCAAATTTTGCCAAGTTTTTTTGCTTATAGTTTGCAAGAGTTCTTAATATAAAAAAAAAAGTTCTTTTCAGAAAATATGACAAACAATATTGTACACAATACTCTGCAATCAGAATAAAAAAATAATAAAAATTGGATGAAAAATGAGCAGGTTTACTAAAAAATGTTTCACTGCGCATGCGCGAGGGCAATCAAAATGTAATGTACATAATGTGATAGCTAAATGTATAGAGCAAGTTTTGTAAAAGTCTCAAAAACATAGTTTGAAAATTCTGATAATAATTGTTTATAGAATAAGCTCAAAATCCGTTCTTCCCAAAATGAAGCAAAACAATGAGGGGTTGTACCCATATATATATTGATTAGTGACAATTTAGCATACACAATATTGCACGTACTGCTTTATTTGGATACAGCCCCTCTTCTTTTTGCTTCCTTTTAGGAATAAGGGATTTTGATCTTATTCTATAAACGATTATTATCAGACTTTTTATACTATGTTTTTGAGACTTTCACAAAAGTTGCTCTATATATTTAGCTAACACATTATGCAAATTATATTTTGATTACGTTCGAGCATGCGCAGTGAATCATTATTTAGTAGACATGCTCAGTTTTCATACAATTATTATTACATTTTTATTCTGATTGCAGGGTATTGTGTACAATGTTGTTTGTGATATTTTTTGAAAAGAACTTTTTTTTAATATTAAGAACTCTGCAAATTATAACCAAAAAACTTGGTGATATTTGGAACTGTTTTTATAAAATCCTTAATTTCTCTACGAATATACATGCTGTCCTCATAAAAATAAACACAGTATATTAAAATAAGCTACTTATTAATAATCTCGAGTTTGAATGGGTTTGCTACATCAGTTTTTACAGGGTTATCCAAAAGATATTTGTTCTTTTTCGATATGTTGACGGTCCCCTATGGGGTTTCGGGAAAACAATTCTCGCAGAAATATATGACTTATGCTATAATTTTTACACACCTACAGCTCTAGGTTAATTCCTCATGTATTTTTCTAGATATTTGACGTCTAAAATTGTAAATGACCGGTCACCTTTGACCATATAGTGTAGACGTACCTAGGACAGACTAACTAGTGGAACAAAACGCAAAATAAACTTTTTGTGAGATGTGTTGCTTTTCTTGCAGGTGAGCGATATATTCTTAGCAGTACATGGCCCATGGTCAAGAAAACTGTGTTGGGCCTTGCAACCTACTAGGACAAGAAACCTACTGATTGCAGCGCCTCAGAATTTAGTGTAGTTTTTCGAGATTACCACTGAAAAATAAGAAAGATTTTAATTTTTTTATCTTTAATTACGATAATGAAACAAAAGCGGTATGAATTTCAGAATTATTTAATCAAAATTTTATTGTTCATAAAACGATCAAAAATTAATATTTTTTTCTTCCTAAATCAATATATCAAACATTTATTTTCATTACATATACTTTTTAAAAAATTGGAAACAATTTCTACCCAAAAGAACTTTTAAAACTTTAATACAACACATGCTTTAAGTAGAAACATTTAACAAAAGAAAATTATGCCACTTTTTTATTGAATACAACGAATGCATAAGCATAATGATCTTTTTTCTTTCTTTTCCTTTTCTTTCTTTATATTCATGGTACTACAGCATTATTACAAAACACATAAATTATTCAAAGCTTTGTAAAACTTCTTTTTCAATTAAACTGCTGCAACGTTAAATGTTTTTTTGCCAAATGTTTGAAAGAAATTTCCAAATTTATCTTAAAAGTTAGTTTGGTTTGAAATAAGAGTCAGACATAAGATTAAATGGAATTCCTGGTTCCTTTAGGGAATCGCTAATGTTTCGTATGCTTATGGAAAAACTTTTAAAAGAAAGAAACATTGGACAGTTCTTTTTTTTTTTTTTTTTTTTTTTTTTTTCTTTTATGGTCTTTTATTTTAGAAAACGTCAGTAAAAGAATTATTTTACGTCATTGGCTTGAAATATTTCCCTTAAGCTCTACTGCATTGTCACGAACAACAAATAATCTAGGCAGGAGACTTTTCTTAGAATTTCATCTTTTACTTAAGGTATTTCTGTTTTTGTGAATTTTTTTATTTTTTTATCTTTAGTCAAATTAGTTTACATAGTAAGTGCACTGAAAAAAAAAAGAAAAATATTTCTTAATCTATTTAAATATAATATAGCCAGGAACAAAAATATAAAATAACCTCTTCCAAGTTTACCATAATTCCTAACAAGTCGGAAATTATACGACAAACGTGGCAAATAAGTTGCTTTCGTACTATAATTAGATTTTAGCTCACAGGCTATCTAAGTCTGAGAGCTAATGTGCCCACCGGTTTTGTATGTATGTATGTATGTACGTACGTACGTAAGTGTGTATGTGCGTACGTAAGTATGTATGCATGTACGTAACGCGAAAACTCTTGATAGAAATATCCGTTTTGCTTCAATTTTTTTTTCTAGGTTCATTTGATAAGGCGCTTCCCTGATTACTTTTGGGGGTTCGTTGGATAAGTATAAACAGGGGAAGGGGCTATTCCCTCCCATTAATTTAGATAAATGGGTTTTTCATGCAAAATTATTCGATTTGTTCCAAATTTGGTATACCGGTTTATTGTGTTAAGGAGCTTCCCTGATTAGATTTGGAGGTTCATTAGTTGATACACCTGTTTATTCCGATATGGCGCTTCCTTCATTACATCTGGAGGTTCATTGGTTAAGTATAAAACGGGTAAAGAGGGCAAGTCTCCTCCCCTTAATTTAGATAAATGGATTTTCATGCAGAATTATCCGATTTTCTTATATATATATATATATATGTTCATTCAGATAAAGAATTAGATTTGGAGGTTCGATAGTTCAAGTTAAAGGGGGGTTAGAACACCCCCTTAATTTTGTGATATGGATTTTTCATGCAGAATCTGATTTGCTTCAAATTTGATATACCGGTTTATTATGTTAAGGAGATGCTCTAATTAGATTTGGATGTTCGTTAGTTAAGTATAAATGATGGAAACTAGGGCTAATTCCACTTTATTTATTTTTGAGGGGCATTATTCTTAGAAATAAGAGTATAATATACAAGTATTGTGAACAGCCTGTGATCTCAATGCCATCAGTGTTACTGGGCAATTTTCTTTTTATTTAAATCAGATCTGCTGTAGCCGTTTCACTCTTACGCGAAAATGAATGAATGTAAAATCTCAAAAATATATCATTTTCTGAAGTTCCTAAACATAAAGAATACTTTTCGGGAGCGTGGATAACTGAGTAAAGATTATTAATATTTTTGTTTGTATTGATATTATACTAGCAGCCCTTGCCCGCTACGCTGGTCGGTTTCTCTAAACAACCTTGAATCAAACGAAATATATCTGTGAATATAATCATGTGTTTGAAAGCAATAAAGACATTTACCTGGATTGCCCATCCGAATTGCTACAAACAATATGGACGTCATTATGCTGTTATATTTTCTATTGAGACAAACAAAATTATAGCTGTTAAGGATAAAATTCTTTAAGATCGTTTACTGTAAAATTTGGTAAAGTGCGATATAACATTATTTAATATACTAAAACCCTTAGTCTAAAAATTTATCAATGCAGTTCTCATCAGAATCTGTCCAATAGAACCTATGAACCTATGAAAAAGGTTAATCTTTCATAATTGGGTTCACCTGATTCTAGGACTTTCCATCAAAATTCAATAACCAAGCAACATATAGAACGATATGTGTTTTATACTAAAACATTCCCTGAAAATTTAGCTAACTGAGCAAGTTCCATCGAAATCCACTTAGCAGAATCTTCTAAAGTGGCAAATGTACCAAAACCTTCCCTAAACATTATCTAATTAACAATTTAGTATAATCAAAATCCATGCGGTAGGACCTTTAAAAAAGCCAACCTTTCATAATCGTGTTCACCTGATTTTGAATTTTCCTTCATAATTATTTAACTAACCAACGTAGAACGATATGATATACTAAAATCATTTCTGCAAAACAATGTAAGTCCCATCAAAATCTATTCAATGGAACTCGAGTTCTAAATTGGCCGGAACAAAATTTCTCTTTGCATTTCATATATATTATAGATAGTTAAATTTAAATATATCTTTCATAATCGCGTTAACCAGATTACAGAACTCTCAGGGATGTTGGGGTAGGTCTACGTTATATACCCTCAGGGTTTTTTAAGAAACTGCACTGCACACCTTCCATAGCTATAGCCTATATATTCTCTAGTATATGCTCTCTGCATATAGCGTACATCCTCTATTTTTTACTACACCACTGAGAACTTCGCGCATTGCATCAAAATCCATTCTGTAGAACTTTAAATAAAAGATAATTTTTCATAAGCGGGTTGACCTAATTTTAAAACACCCGTAGCTATCACTAAGCAACGTAGAACTATTTTATTTTGCATTAAAACACTTCTAAAACAAATTACCTAACTAACAGTGTAAGTTCAACAAAATTTTGTTCTGCAGAGTTATTAATCAATCGGAATGAAATAAGAATTTGTGTTTTATTTATATAGTAGATGATGATGAGTGAAAATGTAAGTGCTGGTATTTGCGATTTAAAAAATGCTATTTGCGAGATTTGTGCACGGGTAACATAAAAGTACGATTTTTTCTTTTTATCCAGGAGCAAATGACAAAATATATATATTTTTTTTTCAATTTAAACCTTTGAAAATGAAAACTTCTTTTAAACAGTACAAATATTGCTTTCATATTTAAATTAAATATTTCCGTTTTACAATATCTATTTCTTATTAAACCGTTTTTCTTTGTATTTTTAATAAAATCAGTAACGGTTTTTTTTTCGTTCTACCAACACCATTGCCGCCAAGCATAATAATTAGCGCAAAATGAAAGGAAACATTTGGAAAAAATTTTTGATACAAAAATGATCATTCAAAATATATAACATTTGAAAATTACAGACTTTCATCAACTATTTTTTAAACCAATACAAATCAGTAATTAAAATAAAAGAACAAAGAAATATTTTCAATAAAGCAATAAAATAAAGTCAATTTAAACTGCAGGTCTGAAATTGTAAATGTCTCTTAGTATTCAGCGTGGCGTACGAATGCGCATGTCTCAATTCATTTTTATGTGTGTAATTCCCAAGTTCTGAAATAATTTTATTACAGCTTCCTCATCATCAAGTAACTGGCAAATGGTAAAATTCATGTCAATGTCAGTACTACATGTAAGTTATAATTTAATAATATTTTTTTTCTATTCGAACAATAACAAATGTAGATGTTTTGCGATGCTACAATTAAAGAATACTAATAAAAAATATTAACGTTCAATAAATAGCAAATCTTAATGCTTGGCACGGTTTGCAATACAAATCCTTTTCACTGTTAAGGTTGAGATAAATGGCGCAATAGCATACATTTTGGCATGGTACCAAATAATGGAAAAAGTACCAAATTTTTAAAATTTATTTTTCGAGGCGTTTGTAATTTTTTTCCAACTCATATAGTTGTTTTAATTATTTAATCTAAAGAATTGATTAACAAAATTACTCAATTTAATTTTTTTCGTTTCTGTAGTAACGGATGCATTTTTAGAAATTATCATTCAAGAATTTGAGGTTTTGGCGCCAAAGACAACGCCAGATTAGAAAAATATGAAATTCTCACGAACTCTTGGACTTGACAGAATTTGGTAAGCACCATCGATTCAGCATTCAAAAATGCACTAAAATATGTTCTCAGTTGAAAAATAACTATAAAATCAGATTTTTAAGGAATTTTTTTTAAGTTCGTTCTCTTTTTTACCCCCCTTAGGGGTGGAATTTTAGGAAATCCTTTCTTAGCGGCGCTCTATGTTATAAGAAGTATTTTTACCCCAATTTTCAAGGTTTTAGGTTCAGTAGTTTGGGCTGTGCGTTGATTAATACAAAATCCAGACTTTATTTTATATATGTAGATTTACCATGATTAAGACAAAAATTGTCATTTTTTACAGAGTTGTTATGCATTACAGAACTCAGTTGCATTTTTAGTTTATAGTACCTCAGTTAAGAAAGATGTTTTCTTACATATTGGTGCTAAATGTCGTCAAATTTGTGAACTATATCTGAGAGCGCTAATTCAATTTTGATTTAGAACACTTCTTACATAATAAGGAGAAAATTACACATTATATTCCGGAAGTTTCAATAAAATAAATTTTTCAAAGTTATAAATTTTAATATTTTGAAATATTCAAGTAAACGCCTGTTTTAAAATTTTGCCCCATTAATTTTACATTTATTATCAAAATATTTATAAAATGTTTACTAGTGTTTTTGTAGTAGCAAACAATTTTATGAAATTAAAGATCAATTGTTTCTACACTGCTGTCCAAAATAAAGGACCAATCACAAAATGCTAATTTTCAAATACGCGAATACTCAAAAGGAAATAATATAATTCGAATAATTACTATCTCTACAGCACAGCTAGTCCATATAGCATCTCATTCATGTCACACCTGGTCACAAGTGTCACGGTCACTACGGTGAAGCAAAAAATAGGAAATTCCATACATCTCATTATGAGTCTCAAATGATCACTATATGTGACTCCACTGAGACGTCACTGTGACTGTTGCTTTCTCGCGAGTCACCACGTGACTTTACAATGTAGTTACATTGTGACTCTAATTTGACTGTCATCTGCAGACTCAATTTCAAAGTCATCGTGAACGCTGTAATGTGATAAGTTACCAAATAATGTCACATTGAAGAGACTACTATGAAGTCATCATTGTGCTCTTTTGTGGAAAGTCACCATGTGACTATAATGTGATATTATTTGGTGACTTATCATAGCGTACATGATGACTTTGAAATTGAGTCTAAAAATGACAGTCACATGAGTGTCACTATGCAACTACATTGTAAAGTCACCTGGCGACTCGTCACAGAGCAGCAGTCACATTATCGTCTCAGTGGAGTCACATATAGTGATCATTTGAGACTCATAATGAGACGTGCGGAATTTCCTATTTTTTGTTTCACCGTAGTGACTGTGACACTTGTGACCATGTGTGACCTGAATGATATGCTTTATGGACTAGCTATGCTGTAGGGATAGTAATTATTTGAATTATATTATTTCCTTTAGAGTATTTGCTTACTTAAAAATTAACATTTTGTGACTGGTCCTTAATTTTGGACACCAGTGTACACCGCGTCCCAAAAGTTTAGACAATCAATAAAATTTGCATTAACATAAAAAGTAATAAGGTACAATTAAAATTCGTGATATAGGTAATAAATAAAAGCAGTATTGCTGATATACACATATAAACTATGATCAAAGGTTTGAAATTATAAAATATACATTAAATTATATAAAAATGTGCTGTCCCAAAAGTATAGACACCTGCAGTTTTTGGGGGGTTTACATTTATAAAAATAACTAAAAACTTACTTTTAATATTTAATTGTATTGCCACGACACTGTATAACATCAAATACACGTTGTTCCATAGAATTAACTAAGCATTCCATTACAGAAGGATGTAAGTCATACTACGCTTTGTCCATTACAATTTTTAAGTCATTTACACATGTATATTGCTTTCCATTTTCATATATTTTATGAGATAATGTCCCCCATATGTTCCCCATGGTACTCAAATCTGTACTAAGTACTCGCGAGTGTAATTGTGTGATATTGTTTTGCCTAAACTATGTTTTTGATGATGTGGAGGTATGGATGGTTACAGAACAGATGGTTGGAAAACACAGTCCGGTCCTGCTGACGAATCCATAATTGGCAGTAAATTGGTACGTAAAATATCCGGATAATCCTCTGATTTCATTTTTCTATCCCTAAATTCTTGAAATGTTTGGCCATTGAAAGAAAAACCTCCCCAGATCATTACGGATCCTCCGCTTTGTTGCCTGCTGAAACAGTTCTTGAGTTCGTTTCTTAGGTCACGCCAGTAAAATTTACGATCATCAGGACCGTCAAAATTCCATTTATTTTCATCAGTGAAGATGACATAAATCCATTTTTCACCGTATGACATATGCTTTCTACCCCCACTTTAAAGGTGCATTTTTATGTCTCTGCTTTAAGCAAGGTTTGGCTTTCATTCTCCTGCAAACAATATTTATTGACGCTTTAATTCTTCTGTGCACTGTACTTTTTGAAAGTCTGGAAATTGATGCAATTGCACGCACATATAAATTATCTGAAGTCAATTTTAATAACATTCTATCATCACGTAATTTGGATTTGCTAGCAGGACCGGACAGTGTTTTCCAACAAGATGGGGAACACATCCATACCTTCACATCATCAAAAATATGGTTTAAGCAAAACAATATCACACTATTAGCCTGGCCAGCACTTAGTCCAGATTTGAATCCCATGGAGAATATAGGGGGGATCTTATCTCGTAAAATATATGAAAATGGAAAGCAATGTACATGTGTAAATGACTTAAATATTGCAACTGACAAAGCGTGGTACGAAATACCTTCTTCTGTAATGCAATTCTTAGTTAATTCTATGGAAGAACGTGTATTTGATGTTATAAAGTGTCGTGGTAATACAATTAAATATTAAAAGTAAGTTTTTAGTCACTTTTATAAATATAAAACCAAAACAAACTACACGTGTCTATACTTTTGGGACAGCACATTTTTTCATAATTTAATGTATATTTTATAATTTCAAACATTTTAACATAATTTCTATGTGTATATCAGCAAAATTGCTTTTATTTTTTACCTATATCACGATTTTTAATTGTACCTTATAACTTTTTATGTTAATGCAAATTTTATTGATTGTCTAAACTTTTGCACTCTAAAAACGAGTAAAAAATACTCAAATCTGAGTATGTTGCATCGTCAAAATGGCTCCGAAAGAAAATTACTCAAGTTTGAAACATGTATATACTCATTTCTGAAAATATGCACACACTCAATAATAAAACATCATGTACTCATTTTTGAGTATGCCCATGTTTCAAAAATGAGTATGAACTGACCACTATGTGCTCATTTTTGAGTATGCCCATGTTTCAAAAATGAGTATGAACTGACCACTATGTGCACATTTTTGAGTATGTCCATGTTTCAAAAATGAGTATGAACTGACCTCTATGTGCTCATTTTTGAGTATGTCCATGTTTCAAAAATGAGTATGAACTGACCTCTATGTGCTCATTTTTGAGTATGACCATGTTTCAAAAATGAGTATGAACTAATCTCTATGTGCTCATTTTTGAGTATGTCCATGTTTCAAAAAATAATATGAACTGACCTCTATGTGCTCATTTTTGAGTATGTTCATGTTTCGAAAATGAGTATGAACTGACCTCTATGTGCTCATTTTTTAGTATGTCCATGTTTCAAAAATGAGTATGAACTGACCTCTATGTGTTCATTTTTGAGCATGAAAATGCTCAAAATTTACATATATTTTTAAGTTTAAGGTGCATTGGCGAGATATAGAAAAATTACCAATCCTCCACGCCTCCTAAGAGAAAACTGGTTCACTTAATAAAACGAGCATATATTTGAAGCCTGTAAATATATTGAAATTATTTTATAAAAATGTATCAGTCGGTCAAAAAGTAAATAAATAAACCTTATTTACTCTAATACAAATTATAGAAGCGAAATGAAATTGCTGTCTACTTCAATTTTAAGACTTTAAAAATTTTAATCAAGGGGTCATCTACATATTAAAATGAACACTAACTTTATATTTTTAATGTAAACCCCCAAATTTGATAACAATCGGAAAGAAAACAACTCAATTTAGCCCAATTACAAATTTTTAAGACATTTTCACAATTAGTTCAAGAGTTAGTAGACATAGGACTAATGAGTTCTCAGAGTGAAAGATTCTCTTAAAAAAAGTGTTTATAAAATTCGTGTTACTTATAATTCCTACATCTAATAAATCTTCAAGTAATTGTAGAAACGTCTCTTAAAATAGTACTTCGGGTAATTGAGTGTGTTCTTTCTAACTACATTGTGAAATTTGGAAGTTTACATTGAAAAAATTAAAAATTTTCGTTCACCTTATCATGTAGATGAAACCCTAAGGAAAGTTTTAATAGGTTAAATTGAAATAGACAATCCATGTTGATTGATACCAGTTTCATTTCTCAATGATACTTTTTATTAAAATTAGTACTTTTTTTTGACCAACTGTACATAAAGGTTCAAATACATGCTTGTTTTAATAAAAGCGCCAGTTTTTCTATACCAAGTTGTGGAGAGAATTAGCAATTTCTCTATACCTCACCATACACATTGGTCGTCCATCAGTTTATATGTGAAAGTAAAAAAAAAAAAGTGATGTATGATACAGCTTTATTGGTCCAGCAAGAATAATTTAGTAATGAGTTTTATCAATTATGTATCGTATCTTTAGTACTATGGTTTCTTTCATTTGTGGTTTACTTCATCAGTGCAGATGTCAGAAATGCACTACACTAAATCAAACACTTATAAGTTGATGATGGAGCACAAACAGAACACAAAAACGCATCTGACGGGATGTGTTAATTTTAAAAGTTTTCATAAGAGCAATCTCATCTTTTTTCTCTAAGAAAAAATATGCTCTGAAAATTTTTATTAAAATATATTTATTTTGCATATTTCTAAAATCTAATATTGATTTTTTTTTTAGACATATTGTTGAATGACTGATTTGCATAACAAAAATGCTTTTGAAAAATAATTTAAAAACCAGTTGTAAATTCAAATCATTTAAGCTTCAAAGAATTCTTTCTGAATCTTAATTTTGGAAATGTTTATTATATTTATATAAAAAAATATTTAGTTTTTATTTGAAATTCACCCTTAATTACATGAAGTATTCTTTTAGATTTGTGCTTTTTTTTTATTTTTATATTAAGGATTAGACATCAGAAATCTTAAGATAGATTTTTAATTATATTTAGTAGCATATTTTTGTAATTTTTAGAGCATTAATATTTCTATATAAATATAGTGGTTTTAAGAACTTAATTTATGTACTAAAAATTAAATAAAAAGGTAATGGAAATTTACATCACTATGCAATTAAGGGTTAAACCCACATTTAAAAAATGGTTGGGTCTCAGGGACCTGCAAAGAGTCCATTCAAATCACTGTCCTCGCAGTCCATTCATTTTTACAGTCTTTCATATAATGTAGGATTTATCCAAATCCGCTAATGATTTCATATAACATGTTCAAAATTTTATATATCAGAAGAAATGTCCTCATTTTAAATTATATCATAATTGTCTTTAATATCACTTTCACACTAGAGATTAATTTGAAAATGCACTTCTGCATTTTACATATATTGACTGAAAATGAACCAGCACCCATTATTATAACTTGTCAGAAAAATTCAAAGTGAATATTTCCTCAAATACAATTCTCAATCCTTTTGAATTGAAGTTTCTCAATTACTAAACTGGAAAAAAAAAGGAACCAAATACAGTAGACCCTCTCAAATCCGCACAGCTTGGGACCAGAGGTTGGGTGATTTCTGGTCATTGATTTGTTTACATTTTTTAAACTGTAATTTGAATGTAATAATGCAATCAAAATTATAATGAATGCTTGCAATATAGTAAAATAATTAAGCAAAGTAATAAACTAAAATAAATCAAGATTATTTTAAAAATCATTAAATTATTAAAAGTAAAATTGAAGTAAATGATATACAATTAAATATCCATAATAAAGATGAGGTACATTTTCCTTGAATTATTCAACGAAACTTTCCTCTTAAAGGTACCCTATTAATTTATATCAAAATCATGAAATAAGTAAGTTTTGCTTCAGGTTTAGCGAGACTTAATAACAGAAAAGCTCGATTATTTTATTACATAAATATATTTGCTAAAAAGATTGTGATTACCAAGCAAATATATAAGCAAAATCTTGATTTTTTCCAGAAATAAATTTATGCTTCCTTCATGAAAAACCATGAGTTCAGTCATATCGAGAATTACATATTAAAATACATATGGAATGATCTAAAACTAAAAATTTTTGTCATTTTGACCCTACATCTGAACTTAAAGTTTCATTGTGTTCATCTGTGATTATGTGCGAATTTGAGGGAATCTACTGTACTACGAAATCATTGCTTTCTTTTGTCATATGCTTGATTTCAAAGATTTTTAATGTATGTGCCAAGGTCAATTCTTATTTATTGCTCTTTTTTTTTTTTTAATAAATGGTCACAGCTAAAAGCAATGGGAAGTTAAATAACAATTTTTAAGCAAAGCTTCAGCTACTGAATATACATATTTTTTATAAATTTTCTAATATAGCAGTTTATGTTATTTGTTTAAAAATAGCTCAATTGTAAACTTAAAATTATGCGAGGCTCTTCCTTTTATACCTGAAAAGAGCCTTTCTTCTTTCAAAACGATTACTACACGTTCTTCTGCTATACCTTAAAGTTACTAGAAACTCATTATGCCCATTATAATTAATAAACATAAAACTAAAGTTATATCAAAATTGTTTATTTCAACTCTAACAAGTATTTTTACAATGGATAAAGCACAAAGCATCAGTACAAAAATAGAAACCTAATTAAAATAAAAACTGTCAGTACAAAATTACCAAGTGTTTTAAATACTACAAAACTCAAAATACACCAGAAAGTATTGAAACCAAATTATTTGTTATGATATTTATTCATTACAGGTTAAATTCAAATATATTATTATTTGATTTTTTACTTTTGTTCTTATTCAGTCTGTTGCTTTCGACGGCTATTCCCTGTCTTCTTGGGGGCTGCTATATTCCTTGTAGATGTGACGTATGAATGCTTTCCCCCCTTTCTCGCTTGTGTGCTTCTCTGTCCTGTAAGCATGCAGTACCACCTTCTGTTCAATCTGTAATGTTCGGTTTCATTTACTGTATTTCCAAAAATACAGTAAGTGGAAGGCGGTTTTGTATGCTGACTAGACAGAGAGAAGCGCATAAGCAAGAAATGAGGAAAAGAAGACACACATTCATACCGGTGGGGGATATAGCAGCCCTCAAGAAGAGTGAGAATAGTCGTTGAAAGTTTGAGGCTGAATAACAATTCAAGTTTTTAAAAAAATGGTAAACATAATAATTAAACCATTTATTGCAGAGTAGTTTTGTATTAGTCTCATATGCTACCATTGTCTCTGACTAATGTGGATTCTAACAAAAAGCTACTAAATTTTTTCAAGAGATAAAAGTTGCGAGATAACATTCAAAATTTTGAAAATAAATTAAAGAATCTTAATTTAAAAAAACCCATCAAACTTGACTTTGGAGTTGGAAGGGAGATACATCGACATAAAAATTTGGCTACTTTTCTGGCTTATAGGCAGTGTAATGTGATTATATATGCATAAACTCGTGTGGAAATTAAAACTGTTAATTATCATAAACAATTTATGATTAAATATGGTGCCATCGGCAAAAGGGGGATGAGTCAGAGATTCATTCGACCCCAGGTTAGATTTTAGGAAATTTTTCATGTAATGAGGGGCCCACCGGCAGCACGGAAACAAGACAGAGTTTTGCTTGGTTTGAGGTTAGTTTTTCACTAGAAGTTCTGGGGCCCACTAGCCAGCGAAGCCAGCTAGTCCTTTTTTATAGCGATCTTTTGTTCAATAATAACCTATTAAAACACAGATGCAGGTAAAAATTCAGACAAATATACAGGCACATTGCCATACAATCATCCTTTTGAATACGAAACTGTTACAAAGCTGCCAAAACTTTGTATTTACCTAATATATTTCAGATGGATCCCCTTCAATTAGTTTTAGATAAATGTCTGCCGGCTTCTTAACTTAACAATCTCCTTAATATAAGCCTTTTTTTAATTTATACGTAGATAGATAAGCAGAACACCTAAGTGAAGAAAGTGGTTCAGATGTATTTCCAGTAAAACAGCAGACACATTCAGTATTATCTGGATAGGTATAATAGCAGGTACGTTATTAAATGTGGTAAAACATCGCATGTTTCTATTTCCAAACAAGAAAGAAAGCTATTGGGATTTGAAATGGTGCCAACATTTATGTCTAAACCAGAAAATTTTCAAATAGGACAAGATGGTCATTGAAACGAAAAGATGCTGGAATTTTATTATAATGTTATTGCTATTGTTGAACTAGTCAACAATTTAAAACTTTCTTTGTTGATTCCTTTACCTAAAAAAGCACATTGATGCAAGAATGTTGAAAAAAGACTGTGAAAGCAGAGACATTAAGAAAAGTATATGAAGTATGGCAAATAGGTAAATAAAATGGACAAGATTACAGTTTGCTGCCAATAGAAAAACCAGCTGGATGCAACCATGCTAATATTTACATAAAATGCAAAAGTGTTTTCAAAATTTTCCTTTTAAATGTTATATTTTAATTACACAGCAGTTTAAGTTAGATTTTTTTGCCAAATTTAACAACTCTGGACAATACATTCTATGGTTATTATTTCAAACGATGAAAAATAATGAAAGCCAATCAGCTATTAAAATACAATTAAAATAGGTGGTTTACTGCTGTTTTGTATTGTACAATATAAAAAAAACCCCTTCCCACAAAACATACGATACAATCTCATACAAATTAACAAATTTTTGACCAACTAGGAACATAAAACTGACTGTACTAAAAATATAAAGGAAACAATTACTAAATTTTACCTCACCACTGATCCATAAAACTAGTTCAATTAAATACTGAAGATTTACAACAATAGTTTCCTGAGATCCATAATTTTAAAAAAACGAACAAAGCAAAAGAAAACTAAATATAAATTTATTTACAAAACAAGCAATTTTTCTTAATTATTTCAAACTTTTTCATTTGTACAGCATGGATTATACCGCAATGTAACATACATTGATTTGTCATTTAAATCATATGAGTTTCTTATATGCAATGGAACATAGTTAAATAAATCTTTTATGTTTATTAGATTAACAGCACCAGTAGAACTTACTACATATGAGTGAAAATGACAGTCAAAACGTAAAGACTCAAACAAATCACAAATTAAAAATGCATTATTATTATGGACAAACATTGTTTTTTATTTTACCAAAAATAGGTAACTCATCAATGCAAGAAACAAATACAACCATATTTTTTGAATATGTTGTGCCATTATAACGAAAACCATTACACTGCATTACTTCTGAATTGTCACTCAAACCTTTTACTTCAAGTTTCAAATTGTGTTCCTTTGAACTATGCATTTTTCCATATGTTGTTTCTAACATATTTGATATTGCATTACATTTAAAATATTTCTCATGTAAAGTATGTGCAATTTGTAATTGATGGCGAGTGGCTACTGTTTTTGCAACATTTACAAACTTTTTGCTAACTGATTCACATCTTTTTGAAGGATAATGTTTGCTTTCGTAATGCATGCTCCAATACATAACTGGAAGCCCTAGCTGCCTTATGATCCTAGGATAGTGTACTGCAAAATGCATTTTTGGTGATAAATGTTTATCTGGAAAAATATCTAAAAAAAGTTTGCGATGATCTGCTATATTTTCTGCCAATTCAAAAGTTTCAGGTAATGTAATTACTGGAGCCATAATAGTATTAATTAATTTGAACATAAGATTAAATAACTGCCAAAATTCGTTATCTTCAGAAATTTTGTCACCAATTAATAAGGGTATGTTTCGAATCAATGTCCAGATTTGAGATGCACTTTGCCCACTAGAACCATCAAGATTTAAAAGTTTTTCTCTGTTTATTGACACGGGTTTAGAACTTGATTCATATTTACCATAATTAAAATTTATTAACCTATCATTTAAAAGACTATAAGGGAAAATCTTGGCTTTAAAAACAAACTGGTGTAATATTAAGAAGGTTTCACTAGCACTAACCTTCAAAAAGATCGTGCATTACATCTACAACCAAATTATTTGTCGCATGCCAATCACTTAAATCATTTAGGCAGCAAGGAGTTTTAACACCACATTCTGATACTGTTATGTCACCAGAAGGCACTTTATTAGCATGCATGTCATGCTCAGTTTTGTTACGTAGTAAACTAATATCTTCCTTTACCATTTTATACAAAATATCTTTTTTTGCTAGACATAATCTACAACAAAAATTAGCGAAAAGCTCTCAACAAACCCCGGCAGTTTATTCAACCCTAAATTATCACCTACCACTTGCCAAATTACAACTTTGTATATATTTCCTGAAATTCTATACCTTCATCCGAAAGCTTTTTCAAATCATGAACAAGTCTGTCTAGTATTGTCCGATAACCATATTTTTCGACATCAAGAGAATAGTGTATTAGTTATAAATATTGAATCTAACGAAGATTCAAAGTGCACAGGCAAATTTTTAATTTTAAAATATACGAATCCCAATTTATGTACAACGGTATGTGATCTCAATGGATTTGTAAGCTCCAAATCGTTTATATATAACTCGATTACTAATGTATCCACAGAGCTTAAAATTGCATTGGAATAATAATAAAATCCATCTTTGATACTACAAAGGGTTGCATTTCTAAGACTTTTGTTTTGTTTGTATGTTTTGAAAATATGCAAAAAGCCATCAATAGAAATATTTTTTTTCATTGTTTCTACTATACTTATATATTGGCATGTGTCATTTTAAGAATTTGATGAGGTATGCCATCTATAATCTTTTGTTCATATCGTGTACCTAAAGTAATCTCCTTTGGCTCAACATAGCGACCACTTGCTTTAATGGCATTGACTTTTTTATGTTTTGAATCAAATGTAGACAATGAAGAAGCAGCAAAATCAAATGTTGCCATCAGTGATGTTGTGTTTTTTTCACATTTCATTCCATTTTCAGTTAAAAATTTACTGTTTCCGATTTTAAATAATTTACAGTATTGTACAGAAAAGATGAACTACTGCTGATAGATGAGATAATACTAGAAAAAGGTACACTGCTTTTGCTACATGTTTCACTGCAATATTGCAAAATATCATTTTGAAATTTTTCATGTTTACATATTTCTGAATCACCCAAAAAATTGTTTGAGAATATCGATTTGAGGTTAAATCATCAGAAGATAAATCACCGTCTTTACTATTTATCGACTGATTTGAAATATCAGGACTTTCTGAAATGTCTATTTCTATGTCACTAGCATGAAATCTTTTCAGATGTCTATCATAATTAAACAACTTCATAAATGCTTGTCGACAGCTTTCATCATAACCCACATACGGTTTAAGTTTACATGTCTTATGATAATTTCTAATGTGACGACAAATATCATGTGGATTTCGAAATTTTTTTTTGCAAAGTGAACAAAACATGGTTGTAAATTTTTAAATACAGATTGTAGCTGATAAAATATTTTAAAAAAAAAGAAAAAAACAGAACTTAAATGTTCTTTTAATTCAGTCCAAAACAAGTGCAGAAATTTGAAAGTCTCCCCCTCCCCCCAACCCCCTATTAGAATATTTATTTCTCAAATGACAATTTACATTAAGATTAAAATATTAGGAAATATTATGTTAATAGTCACTTTTAGTTCACTGATATAGGATGTCACTTCATTTTGCCTTTTGTGCATCCCATTTAGTATAAAAACAGACATTGAGAAAGTTCCATACATTTCTACAGTAAGGAGATGAAAGGCTTTCCTACGCCAGCCCCCCCAAAAATTACATATCTCAAATGAAATAAAATTTACATTAGATTAAAATATTATGACATTCAGTTAATATCAATAATAATAAAAAAAGATAAATAGGATAAAAAATTTCATAATTGTATAATGCAAAGCAAAAAATATGATATTTACACACTTTAAAAAATTCCGTTCTTTTAGTTCTCTGATACAAGATGCCATTTCATTTTGTGCATCACATTTATAAAAAAACAGACAGAAAATTCCATACATTACTACAGTAAGGAGAAAATTCCAAGTTTAAAATATAAGTTATCTTAAAGCATAAATCAACTGCTTTTAATATACTACTTGTTTTTACACAATGGTTTTCAAAAATTAATGTTTGTACAGGGTTTAACTTCACCAATAGTTAATACAAACGGTTGTTTATGGCCTCCACCCAATAGTCTGTCTTCTTTCATAAACTTTTCGATGCCTTGGCACTACCTATAAACAAAAGAAAAACACTTTAAAAATAATAAGTGCAATAATTTCTTGATTGTAGTCACCCTGTCCACAATTTACAACAGCAGCATAATTTAGGGCACTTCAGAAATATATACTGATTGCATGAACTTTGTGTTGTGTAATGAACTCTTCTTGTGAGCTCCTGTAAGTGAATTATAAATATTACACACTTAATTTTCAATAGCAATCTTGCTGTAATAATCCAATAGCATATATATTTTACAAGATTTGGATATAAATACAGAATTATCAGCACTTACAAACTAAATTCAAAACTAAATAAATAATGAGAAGTGTTATATTTTTGTGGGGTAACATTTATGTAGTAATTTTAGAATTCATTACAAAATATTTTTAATTGAATAGTTTTGAAAACAAAAACGTGATAATTATCCTACTCTTGTTATCATATAAACCTCACAAAAAATACAATACTTGATATTTATAATAATACAACTAATTTTTAATGTAAATCAACAATCACGAGAGTTATTGGCAAGCCCATAACCAGGATTTTCCTTCGGAGGGGGCTCAATCTTGGAATTTTTTCTGATATGATAGCAATTATTTGCACACTTTAAAGTGTGAATAAAAAAAAAAAATAAACAATGCTTAAACTAAGGTGTATTCCTCCTTATAGTATATTTGATACCCATGTCAAAAAATTTATTTTTCTTTTTTTAAGTGAAATTTTATTTTATGATCAGAAAGACAGAAAACTGTACTGGTGACTACCACTATTTTAAAAGATAAAACTTTTTAGTATATTTCACTTGCACACATTGTCAAAGTACACTATGTGACATTGAACATGCAACATCAAGAAGTAGGAGAGGCCAGATATTTATTCAAATTTCAGGATAGATGCATGTCATCGAGTTATTCAAACGATGTGAAATGCGCAGCTCTCCAGCGAATATTGAATAAGATATAAGCGAAGGAGCCTGCAAAATGGGCAGTATTCGTAGCTTAACTTCTGCTAGGGAAATCATCGTAGAAATTTTGCTCTTGTCTCCCAGGACGCATGTAATAGCAGAGAATGCCAGGCCACTGTCAACGGAGGCATTTACAGCAGACAGACGATTTTACGAAGGGCATGGTGATTTGGAAAGTTTAAAGGGTGCCAGTGCAGCTAGAGTGACGTCAGCACATATGGATAGACGCTTCCACCGAAAAGCAGTAGTGAACCCACAAGCCACTTCTACCTCCATTTTGTAGTGTGTTCAAGACACCCTAAATGTTCCCATATTGACCAGAACCACTGTAGTACTCTCATTGACTCTGTACCTAGACGTGTTGCTTCGTGTATCGTTATCCACAGTGGTCCTACATCCTACTGAGCCGATGCTATTCTCGCTTTGTATTATGACTATATTTTCGAAATATTGTTCAATTCAACTACTGTCCATTGCTGTCTTTCTCTGTTTGTGGAGTTTCATCATTTTCTGGCTACTCTTTCCTGGTATTGCATTTTCAATGTCAGATAGTGTATATGTGAAAATATTTTGGTTTGAGAAAGTGGTGCAAGACAGAATTAGAAATTAGTTACCAGCGGATATTTTATTATCAATAGAGATCTATCATTATTATCTCTATTATAATTAGAGAAAGATTTTTTAAACTTTTAGGGGTGCTTCAGCCATCTCTCTGGCTATGTGATTGTTTATCGGCGATAACATCCAACAAATCAAAATTTTTGGTAAAAGTTAATATGGGGATAAAACAATGTGTAAATTATACAATAGAAGGATACATTCAGGTAGAAATTGGATGGAATGATCAAGAGACTGGGTCCCAGTGTGTTTTATTTTCATGTGCTTAGAATTTTAGGAACCAGATTTTCTAAATACTCCTTGGGGAAGTAAAATTGGGAGTAAAATTAGTGCACAACAAATTTCTAAAATAGGAAAAAACTTTGTAAATACCAAATTTTAGATTTTTCTGAAATCATAAGCTTAAATATAACATCTACTAGCTGAACCGCCATTGCCCAAGCATATGATAATAACATTAAATAAACCTCAAAATTATGATTTTATATATTTGACTATTTTGTCTGAATTTATATTTTTAAATGAAAAAAAAATTAAAAATATTTATTTTTAGTGATAAAACTGCTTTTAAGAAGATTTTTTCACTTGGTTTATTTCACTAGTTCTTGTCTGAATTGTTTGAGATATTCTGTAGTTATAATATAAATATGACAGTTATAGATCTCATGACAAAAATTCGAAAACAAAAATACTGATATCTAGTTGATAAAGAACTGTGTTTTTTTATTGTTTTCACATCAGCTCCATCCGCACAAAACTGCGAAAAAACACAAAGTAAAATGCATGTTTGGATCTTCATTTCATCCTAATGTACAATCTGATACTAGGCATGCATTACTGGTTGACGCAGAATAAGAGATGAGGTTTGGATGAGAGTTCATTATCATTTTTAATTAATATCTTGACTAATTAAAAAAAAAATGAAAATTCTCTGGTGTATCAGAAAAGGTCTTGGCATGGTTCCAAGTTACAAAATGTGCCAGGACTGAAAATATTTTTTTAATCCCCCTTTCCTCCGCTGAAGTTGAAAGGCTAAAGTATATAAAATTCAAGAATGTGTGGAAATACGTAACATATAAAAAAAAATCATCTTGATACTGCTCTAGTAAATTTTTAAAAGACTGAAATATGTCCTGGTGAGACAACTGACGGAAGACTTGCACCCATTAGCCTTGGACTACCCTCACTCAAATTTTGAGCCTTGATGTACACTTGGTAAATTTTTTCTAGTCATAGCGTACAGAGCAAAACTTTGTTTCATTAGAATAAGATATGGGTCAATAAGAAAAAAAAATGGTTCATCTTAGGAGGGGTTGGCACGGTTTAAACCAATTGGTTTGTTTGTTTTTTGTCAAAAAAACCATTTGGTATTTTTAGAACAAATTTAATGTATTTTCTCTTTTTGGCACTTCTTAGTTATCCCGTCGACCAATTTCGCCAAATTATATAAATTGACATAATTTTTATTTTAAATAAGGAAAGAATAAATAAATTAGTAAAACATTAATTAGAATACAAATAAAACGTCGAATTTATTGGCCATTATTGGCATTTAATCTTACAATTAATTAATTAATGGCAAACCATTTTTGGCATTTAATCTTACAAATTGGCGTCAATAATTTGGTCGACGGGATAACTAAGAAGTACCCTCTTTTTGTAATTTAAGTGCTTTAAATTATTGATAGAAGTAATTTCTACTTTTAACACTTCATTTCAGCAGTCAACATGAGACATAACGAGTCTAGATCATGTTTCCATGCATGTAAAATGAAAAGTAGCATGTGCTGATGAACATGTCTGGTCTGGTACTCTAAAAGTTTATCTTAAAACATACAAAATTAGAAAAGATAAAACAGATAAGTAATTTTCAATATTTAGCATAAAATATTTTCATTTAAAAAATGCAGATTATTAAGAGCTGTTAATAACAAAATACAATGATCTTTAGATTTTGTCAAGTTGTGAAAGAACATTTTCTTGATTGGGGAAGATTATTCGTAAAGAATTTTAAAAAATAGCTTAAGATATGAAGTTGAAAAACACAGCTTGGAAAAATTGAGTTTTAGTTACAGTATTTCAATAATACCAATCAATCTTTTTTGTTACTTGCTGAATCTAATGGTAAAAATTGTTAACTTGGACACTTAGAGTATCATCACTCAGAAAACAAAATAACCAGAAGTATTTGTATATTTAAAACAAATAATAATAACAATTACAGAACATTACATTTTCATGAAAAGGGATCAAATATTTATTGATTATTATATTATTAATCAAAAGATTCTTCATGCGATTTTCAAGGTATCAATGTTTTGCTCTGTAGATCAGTTTATTCTTTGAATATACGACATAGCCGTTTATAATAGATAATGTTCAAATTAGAAATGGATTTCAATTTTCTACTTAATTGACTACTATTTACTTTTAATATTTTCAAGTGAAGTTATATTTCATATAGATACAATATCCAACAATGTTTATTTTATCAACAGATATGCAGTTGTACGCAATAGCAAATTATATATTTTTAAAAAATCCGGTTTAAACCAAAAAAGCTGGTTTAAACCAAATAATCTGGATTTTTTACAAAACAGTGTTTTGCCACCCCTGATTTTAGACACTTCACAGAATTCCATTTCCTAAAATGAACCCTTCACAGAATTATATTTGACAAAAAGAAACCATTCACAGAGTTGTATTTTCTACACAAGGACAACATCATAAAATTTGCTTTATTTTCTATTCTATTAAAACAGTCATTTCACATGTATTTTAATTTTTAACTTTGTATGTTGAAAGAGACATTCATACTTTTTGTGGGAGATTCATGTGTAGAAATGTAAATGAGTCCGTAGGTAGAAAATGCACCCCCCCCCCCCCCAACCAAAAAAAAGGATCAATTTTTTATTATGCTACTTTTATAATCACAAGTATTAGAGGACAAAAAAATCGCAAATTATCACAAAAAATACCCTGTCAAAAATGTTAATAGAACAGTTAAATTTATTTTAGTAAATATAATGAATTTACTGTAGTATACATAGAAATTTACAACTTTAAAATACCATGTCAAAAATGTTAATAGACCAGTTAAATTTATTTTAGTAAAAGTAATGAATTTACTATAGAATATACATTTAGAAATTTACTATACATGTACATAAATATTTACTGCATACTTTCATTGCAGGGTTCAGCTGTACTCAAATCTAATTCAAGACAATTTGCAAATTCCTCAGCTGCGGACATCCCGCAATGCGTAGCTTGTAAGATAATGGAATTTGAAACTATTCCAAATTCTGAACAAAAGTTGTCGCCTTTCCTTTCATCAAAAATTAATTTGAATTCAGAATCAATCTATAAAAAAATTAATATACAATAAGATATGCAATTATAATATTAAATACAATTATATTAATAGCTAGGATAATAAAAAGATAAAGCAAAAATTTTAAGCTTTTTCAGTATGATTGTCACACTACATGTATGGATAAACCAAATCTCCTCAAATTCAAAATGCCAGGAACTTGAAAAGCATCCTACATTTATAAATTGCTAACTTGTGCAAAACTGATGTTAACCTTGAGAGATTCAGGTAAACTGTAACTTGTATGCAGAGGTGATTCTGAGTAAAAATAAATCTTTTGAAATTCCAGCAAATTATCTCAACGGTTACAATAGAGGGCGGGGGATCCCACCCTGGGGTTAATTATGCGATCCATTGACGAAATTCGCATGTTATATGCAATTCTTTGACAAAATTTCCATTTTATATGCGATTCTTTGATAAAATTCGCATTTTCCCCCTAATCATTTGACTAAATTTGAATTTTTTCGCAATCCTTTGACTAAATTCAGGCTTTTTTCCATCACGCTTTGATGAAATTCAGGCTTTCTTCCATCATCCATTGATGAAATTCAGGCTTTTTTCCATCATCCTTTGATGAACTTCAGGCTTTCATCCATCATCCTCTGATGAAATTCAGGTATTTTATACAATCCTTTGGCAAAATTAGTGTTTTTCTGTAATCCTTTGATGACATTAGCATTTTTGTGTGATCCTTTTAAAAAATTTGAGTTCTTTTTCAGCGATCTTTTGATGAAAAACACGTTTTTTCCAATGATCTTTTGACGAAATTCACGTTTTTTCCACGTGATCCTTTGACGAAATTCACATTTTCCCCTGTGATCCTTTGACAGAATTTGCAATTTTCACAGTGATGCTTTGACAAAAGTCGCATTTTCCCCATGATATTTTGATTAAATGGATTTTTTTGGTGCCTATTTGTCAAATTTCATGATTTTTTTATGTCTGAATTTTCAGACGGATGGCCGATATTTTAAAACTTTCATAACCGAAGATTTAAATTTTCGAAAAATTCGGAACAGAATCACCCCTGATTGTATGTTTTTATTTTTATTTATTCATTTTGCTAATTTACAGGGATGCACCGAATAGTTATTTTGGTCGAATGTCGAATATTCGGCCTACAGGCGAACGGAATACCGAATATTCGGTTGGCCAAATAATTTTTTATTTCAAAGGCATTAAAATATTAATTTAAAAAAATTACATAATACTTAATACAGAAAATAACATTTGGATAAACAAGAGCTTTTTATAAGTAAACTTTATACTGAAAAAAAATCTACTTTGAGTTACTTAAGAGTAGGATAGTTATAAACTTTTTTAATTAATAAAATTTTAAATTTCATGACTTCATCCGTTAATTAAAACAAATGAATATTTTTTTAAATTCTAAACAAACATTTTAAAATCAAAGAGAAATTGTGAAAAAATTTGGAAGAAAAACTTCACAGGGTCATATATACTCTTTATCTGTCCGGAAGAGACTAAAGTAAAAATAAATAAATAATACAATCTATACAAATGATGGCAACTCAGCAAGGAAAATTTTAAATGCATCCTAGATTAGTGTCTGAAATTTGCGATCCTAAAATCTTTCAACAAACTTTTAATGGAGAAAATATGGTCAAGAAAAACTTTTTTTTTAAACACTATTTACTAATTTTCTTAACTGAAATTTTACAAACAGCATATAATGTAAAATTATTATTTTTTATTTAAATATGATTCTATCTATATTATAAAGGACAAACATATCTGTGCGTAACGCATACGTCATTCTGCGAATGGCAACACTTTGAAATTTGAAATAAAATTTTGGTTTTGCAATTTTTTCTACTGAAAACTTTTAAACTTCTAAATATCGCACATTTTAAATTTTTTCACCATCGTATAAGGAAAAAAATGCTCTTTTAAATGCAATTAGTTTGAAAGCTTTATCTCAATTTAATTTCGAGATATTAATATTTTTGTAGTTTTTAATACATTTTTTGTAATTGTGGCAACTGAAGAACTCCATTTCTGTTGAAAGTGGTTGAAAGTAAAGGGAAAATAATCACGGAGGAAAGAAAATATTATATTTCTGTACCTTTTTGTTGCCATTTTCTCATAAAAACTGAAAAAAAAATTAAATTAAAATACGTGCTATGTCAACGATTTTTTAAATTTCTAAATATCGCACATTTTCAATATTTAAACCGTCAAATAAAGAAAAAAAATTACTTTCAAATGCAATTTGTTCGAAAATTGTATCTTAATTGACCGAATTATTATGGTTTTTAAAATAACTAGACGCCCATGCCGACCAGTTTGGTCTTCCTTAAATGTATGCTAGGAAATGTATCATGTTACTTTTATTCATAATTTATTTGCTCAATTCTTCGCCAAATTGGAAGATTCTGATAGAGAAATCGAGAACTCCCTACTTTTATGTTAGTCGGGCACAGGTGATAAATTGCCAAACATTGTACCGGTCGCATTTTTTTTCCAAATTTCGTTAATTCAGATTAAAATATAATCCTTTCACTCATTTTATTTAAAATGGATAACTTTAATTTAAAAAGGAAACCTTTAAAATGCATGACTTTCACTTAAAAAAAAAAAAATCTTTAAAAAAAGAAAAGAAAAAGAATAAATAATACTATAAACCATTTAATTTCAACATCAAAGCATTGTTTTAATTTACCCCCCGAAAAATAAAAAATGCTGCTGGCGAGTTACAAAATGCTATTGGCGAGAATTGCGCCCAGATAACATAAAAGTACGAACTTTTTGCGATCATGTTACCTGTTATGTAGTTTTATTTGAAAAAATTATTTTTATTAAATCGGTTGCCAGAAAAAAAATTCTTTTCTCGCCATGAACCTTTTCTCTATTTCGCCAAGTACCTATACTGGAAAAGTATCTTCATTTATTTATCGTATTTTAAATTAGATGAATAAAAGACGGCAGATGTGTCATATACGCACTATGTTGGCGCGACTTTTTTCTGACGCCAATGCCATATACTCACCGGGGTACTTAACTGGCGCCAAAGTGCCGTTATTTTGCATGATATGGTAACCCGGATGTTGTTGTTTATTTATTAATAAATTATTTTTATTTTATTTTTTTTAATTCTGTAAATTGTTTTGTTTTATAGTTATTAATTAAACTTTTTATTTATTTATTGTTATTCCCTTTTTAAAAATATTACACAATAACCAGTGAGATGCGTTTCATTCGGGCGTTACCATTAAACAATTAACAAATAATCGCGATTTCCGTGCCACGTACGATAGCGTAATATATATATATAGATTTTCAAGCATAAATTATTTTTAAATTTATCTCTATCACGTGTAGCTCGATTATGAAAGGCTAATCCGCTTGCCCATAAAACAATGTAAAAAGTTCAGCATTTGTTTCCGTCTAATGTTCCATAACAAAATTAAAACATCCTCTATAGAAAAATAAATAAAATAATGTAAGTAAGAAAGAAATTTAACAGACATGTGATTGAAACATGCGCTTAAATTTATGTCATTAAATTTATGTCATAAAAAGTGCATTTTTGCTTTATTTTGATTGTTCTATGTGCTGTCCTCTAAAAAAAAAACCCACAGGAAAATGTATCCTAAAAAAAACCCACCCTAGAATTTCATCAAAAAAATCACTGAAGTAAAATTTTCTTTTTGTCCTGTTTCTATATGCCATTTACAATAATAGAATTATTTAAAAGTACTTTAGAAGTGTTTATTTAGTTTTCTTTTAAATAAGCTAATAATACAGAATTCTAGCAAAAAAAGGAGCTTCATTTTCACAGTTTTTCTTGTTATAATACAACATGTTACAATGATGTACATCAGTTTTTAGATGTTTTTATGTTAAACCATTAATATGTGAATAAAATGCACCATTTTCAGCTGATTATATTATGTTTGGCTCAGTTTGTACAAGCGATTTTGGGTCCCATGACGACTGGTTTTTTGCCTCTCTGGTTGGTTTATCTCCTTTTGTCAGGAAATTTGGTTCAAAACGGCAACTTTGACATTATTTTCTGAAAGATCTTTTATGTTTACCAAAAAATGGAACATTTCTGTAGTTTCTGAATAACACAGTGCCAATTTCAGGTGTTTCTGCTTTCTGAACAAAGATTAATTAAAACTTGCGTGATTAAGTTGCCCCTTTGGATTTGATTGCAAAAAAACTGAAAAAAAAAACAAACTTTTTTGCAGAATTGTGTTTTAAAAATAATTAATAATGAAAAAAATACTTTGCTGTCTAATATTTTGGTTTCTAGAAGTGTTTTTACGTGTTTTTTTTTTCTTTTAGGTAACATGGGTTATTTTTAGGAAAAAGTGGGTTTTTTTTCAAATTCTTCTTTAATTGACTGCCATTTTGTAATATACTGACAGAATCAAAAATACTACACATTAAATACTTAGTCATAACAAGCTGTGAAAATGTAGCTTCTCCAAATTGTTTTGTATTTTTTATTAAATTTTATATAGAGAAAATTTTTAAAAGTGGTTTTTTTGTAGAGAACAGCACAATACAATGATCCGTTTATATGTTTATGTTAATAAGATAACAGATACTGTATGAACATTACTGAAATTGCATTTATTTTAGCAATGTCTACATGGGGTGTCCATTACTGCAAATTGACTATTTAAGCGTTCCAGTAATGTACCTAAAAAGTAAATGAAATTTTATAAATGGCCATTAGTATAGATATAAAATTTAAAGATTTTTATAACTATAAATCAATCACCTTGTGCGAGTTTTAATGCATAAGTTAAAACCTTTTACAATGTTCAAATGCACAAATACGTACAATACCATGACACAAAAAACCACATACGGCCGTTTCAAAGAGGATTCTTGAATCCCCTTTCTTAGTGTGATAAAAATTAAAAGATTAAAATGTGGTCAAAGAATCCCTCGGTTATAGACCCTGGGTATTTTTGTTATTCACCCCCCCCCCCCCCCGCACTGAAGAAGGAGATCCAAGAATCCTTGAAAAGGCCGTATGTAGTTTTTTGTGTCATGGTATTGTATGCGTTTGTGCATTATTTGGAGATTGTAAAATGTTTTAGCTTATGTATTTTCTATTACTACTCCAACAAAATATTCAATTTTTTTCAAAAAAATTGAAGAATATATAAATTTATTAAATGAAACCAGCTCTTAGAATCTTCATTAAGATTTTCACTGAAAAACTGCATGAACTTTGAAACATTATTTTCTGCTTAATGATTGATTTGATTAAGAGTGTCAACAATAACCCAGAGTATAAAACATGCAAGAGGGAGTTTTGAAAAAACAAAATAATGCTAAATGTTATTTTTTTTATGAACCAAAAACATTAAAGGGTGTCCATTACTGGCATATCTACCCTACATATTATTCAATCAGAAAGAAATTAAATACATGACAAATGCTAAAGTCAAATGTTATATGGTATTAACATATCTTACAGAAAGAACATGCATAAATTTATACACTAATAATTTCCAGTACGTATGAAAACATGTGCAGCAGTACAGAATCAAATCAATTTTGTTTTGTTTCTAGATTAAATTAAAGTTTCAAATACTTCATTTTACCTTCGAAGCTTTTTTCGGCATTTTTTTTTTTTTTTTTTTTTTTTTGTAACTAGGGATGCACTGAATACCGAATATTCGGCCTACCGGTGAAGTGAATACCGAATATTAGGCCTACCGGTGAAGTGAATACCGAATATTTGGCTCATCGAATACTTTTATATTTCAAAGTATAAAGGCATTAAAATGTTAAATTTTAAAACAATTTTACATAATATTTAAAACAGAAACTTTTATTTTAATAAAGAGCTTTTTTCAAGTAAACTTGGTACTTTTCGGTTAGCCGGCCGCCAGTATTATGTATACATAAATATGTATAGATACATATTTATATACTACATGTATATATGTGTGTATATATAAAACATATGCATAGATATATAATGTATATACACATATATGTATATATATATATATATATATATATATATATATATATATATATATATATATATATATATATATGTATATATAACACTTGCGCCCAGCTAACCGAAAAGTACCGTAAACTTTATGCTGAAAAAAACTGTTTTGAGTTATTTAAGAAAAGGATAGCTATAAAACTTTTTTAATTAGTAAAATTTTAAATTTTACGGCTTCTTCTGAGAATTAAAACAGATGAATAAAATTTTCTTAAATTCTAAAAGAAACATTTTAAAATCAAAGAGAAATTGTGAAAAAATTGAAAACAAAATTGTGCAGGATCATATATTATTTGTTTGTCAGGAAGAGGCTAAAGTAAAAGTAAATAAATAATACAATCTATTCAAATTTTATATGGTGGCAACTTAACAAGAATAACTGTTCTACTTAAGGCAAGGAAGCTTAAGTAGCTTAAATTAAGCAAGGAAGTTTTTTAATGCATTCTACATCGGTATCTGGAGTGGGAAATTCTTTTCAGAGATTGTAGACGTTGTTCTGAAAATCTTAGAAAGAATATTTACAGGAAAATATTCAGAAACTTGCATTTGTACATAATTAATTCCTATGAAAATCCTTGTGATTGGTTAATTTTCTTAAATAATACTTAACAAACAGCAAATAAATAATGTAAAATCATTCTCTTTTATTTAACTATGATTCTGTTTCTAGTTATTCTGAATATCTTTATAAGTTGACTCTTAAACTTAAAAGTTGTATACGGTTTTTAATAAAATGTTTAAAAAGTTATTTTAGCCGAATACTTCGATATTCGGCATACAGAATAGCTTGATAATCGGCCAAACCGAATATTCGGTAACATGGCCGAATACCGAATAGATACCGAATATTCGTTGCATCCCTATTTGTAACATAAATATTTATTTTAATTCATTTAGAAAGAGGAGGGAGGGGGCGGGGAATCTAAATAAAAATTGGATTTCATAAATGAAGTGAAAATTTAAGCGCCAAGTAAACATTAAGTTGATTACGTGGGTTTCATAGTCTAACGATTGCTATTATCATTTTTAGATGAAAAATAAAGCATTACATATCAAAATTAGTAGTTAAAACAACAGAAATAACAAATGAAGACAAAAACATTAATGTCACGATCATCAAAATGCCGAATGTAAAACATCGTGTATAGCTAACCCTAATCTTAAGACAACTTACAGAAATTGTGAAAACAATAAAAATATGGGAAAAAATTTAGACAAAAACAAAATTAATGAACTTACTTTCAAAATTTTCGAAGAATTCTTCCAAATTCCACTGCCGAAGTTTTTCTTTATCCTTTATCGTGACCATCCATTTCTAACCTTAAGTAGTAGAACACCTACAACAACAACAACAAAAAAACCTACGCTTCCGCTTCTGCGATCTAACCTTACGACGGTTTTTAAATGTTCTTCCGCGAACACGATAAAAATGTAGTTCGTCACGTTTCATGTAATAAAATATTACTGAAAGGAGCGCTTCGTTCGAAATCATAAAAAATAGAATATTGTGAATAAATTGAACTACCTTGGTGAAATTTACTCCATTTAACGAATAAAAAGTAATTTTGTTTGAAACTGAGTACGGCCGGTATTTTAGAATTGAAAACATTGGGTTTTCATATTTGAAACAAAAAGTTTCAAAACAAAATGAAAACATCGATTTACTGAGATTTGAAAGCGTCATTTTTCTCAGTCTGGGGTGCGGTGTACATTGGGATGAATAAGAAATATTTTGAGCTTAAATTTTTTCTAGAAACGTCTTTTTTCTTTTATTTTTTTTTAATTAATATTGATGACTAATTTTAAAGAAGGTTATATAAGAGTTTTGTACGCGAAATAAAATAAAATAAAATTAAACTATATTAAACTCGAATGTTTTCATAACTCCGGTTCTAAATAGTCGTATAATAAAACTGATTGAATAAAATTTCTTTAAAATCTATATATATATATATATATAAGCCGTTCTCTGTGTGTATGCCCTTTATACAAATCTTCAATTTTTGACGGATTAGCACGAAACTTCATTTACGTAGGCTTTAGAACGTGAAAAGAGCACTGTCTACTTTAAAAAATCGTCAGAACACTATTTATCCCTTTTTTCTACCATGTTCCGCAATTTAACATTATAGAAATATATATTTTTCATTTTCTAATTAAATCGTTTCTTTCCCGTTGCCACACCCTAAAAAATGACACAATAATGTGAAAAAAGTAACGATAACGCGTTGCTATATTTTTGCATTTTTGAAATTGACGTCATCCTAAACAGAAAACGCACATTATTTATATATAAAATAAAAACTTCAACTGTAAGAACGGTAAAATGACGTAGCACCTTAATTTGTTTTTTTAAATTAAAATATCTACTTTAATACAAACAGTCAAATTTCATGAAAACAATTTAGGAACAAGAAAAAAAGATACGACCTCACGATACCGAGATATGACCTCACATTCCATCAAATCTTTTCAACGTGTAGTCAATTCACCGGAAATAAATGGCTCCTATATTTTGTTTACTTCTTCGATTGTATACTACAGCCATAATCTGTTAAGTTCGTGTTTTATTTTATGTTATTTTTGGCGTTTTAATTTCGTTTGCCAATTTAGTTATTGAATATTACACGAAAACAAACAAATTCTAAATTAGTTACAATGTTTTCGAACAATTGAGTTAATATTTTGTAATTGGATTGAAAGCATATTTAAAAAATATGCATGCTTGAAAATTACTTTAAAATCCATAAAAATATCTGTAAATTGAGATAAACATTACAAACAAATCTTACTGAAAGTACTTTTTTTTATATAAGACGTTGAAACAATCGAATGTGCGAGGTTTAGAGGTTAAATTGCAGTAAAAGGGAAATTAATTATTGTGTTAGGTTGTTGCCCCAGAAAGTATGATACCAGGTTACTCATAGACATGCCTTTTCTTTATACTATTGCATTAAGAGTAAACGGGTTCATTTTTCGTAATCGGGTTGCACGTACCTTTAAAAATATCCATGCTTGAAAATTACTTTAAAATCCATTAAAATCAGAAAATTGAGATACAATTTTGAAACAAATTTCATTTGAAAGAACTTTTTTTTCTATTCGACATTGTAAAAAATGAAATTGTGTGATGTTTAGAAGTTAGAAAAATTGCAGTAAAGGCGCAATTTATGGGTTACAATTTATGGGGCATAATTTATGGGCACTGACATATTGTTTGTACTTTATATATATGCCATGCAAACGAGAATTACTAAATGCTGCGCGATTTGGTGGATTTTTTTTTTTTTTTTTTTTTTCGTATTGTGAGGAAAATCACACATTTTTCTCTTACACCCGGAAAAGATAACGCGCATTCTGTTATTAAAGCTCAGGGATTTTACTATGGTTGCGAGACAATAACGTCATGTTTTCTGATTGCCTTTTTAACGTTTTGTGGATGGGAATGAAAGCACAAGTTTCAGTTATTGTGATTGCCGTATTATTTCGTTTTAATTCATTTTACCTGGAAGGTTCCTTATAATTGACACGGGCGAAGCCGGGTAGTTCTGCTAGTACTCTATAAATGGTATAAGTGATAAATAGAAATTATAAAAGGTCAAAATACCTTTATTTATTTACATTTCGACATGCTTCATTGCATCAGACGGCAACATTCTAAAGAAAATAAAACGATAAAAATATTTTCGCAAAAATTTAGATTGAAAAACTAGTAAACAAAAACAAAAAATTTCACCCGGCTCGGCCTACATGCGCATGGAGAATTCGAAGTTAAGTACTAATTTCAACAACAAAAACTAAATCATGATTATAGATAAACCCAAATTAACAATTTTACCTGCCTGCTTTTGATGAGTTTTTAGCTCACAGGCTATCAAAACCTGAGACCTTATGTGCCCGCCGGTTCTGTATGTACGTACGTAACGCGATAACTCTTGATAGAAATATCCGATTTGCTTCAAATGTTTTTTCTAGGTTCATTCTGACAAGGCGCTTCACTGATTAGTTTTGGGGATTCAGTATTTAAGGATAAAGGGGGGAAAGTAGGCTACCCCCCGCCCCCCTTAATTTAGATAAATGGGCTTTTCATGCAGAAATACTCGATTTTTTCCAAATTTGGTATACCGGTTTATTATGTTAAGGCGCTTCACTGATTAGTTTTGGGGATTCAGTATTTAAGGATAAAGGGGGGAAAGTAGGCTACCCCCCCTTAATTTAGATAAATGTTTTTTTTTCCTGTATTATTATTCGATTTGCTCCAAATTCGGTATACCAGTTTATTATGTTAACGAGATTCTCTGATTAGATTTGGAAGTTCATTACTTAAGTATAAGGGGGGATAGGGGTCTACCCCCCTTAGTTTCGATAAATGGGCTTTTCATGTAGAATTTTTCGATTTGCTCTAAATTTGGTATACCGTTTTATTATGTTAAAGAGCTTCCCTGATTAGATTTGGAAGTTCATTACTTAAGTATAAAGGGGACAATGGGGGCTTGCCCCCCTTAATTTAGATAAATGGGTTTTTTCATGTATTATTATTCGACTTGCTCCAAATTTGTCATACCAGTTTATTATGTTAAGGAGCTTCCCTGATTAGATATGGAAGTTCATTACTTAAGTATAAAGGGGGTCAAGGGGGGATTGGCCCACTTAATTTAGATAAATGAGTTTTTTATGCAGAATTATTCGATTTGCACCAAATTTGTCATACCAGTTTATTATGTTAAGGAGCTTCCCTGATTAGATTTGATGGTTCATTAGTTAAGTATAAAGGAAAGAAAGGGGGATGCTAGAACCCCCCTTAATTTAGATAAATGGGTTTTCCATGCATATTTATTCAATTTGCTCCAAATTTGGTATACCGGTTTATTATGTTAAGGAGCTGCTTTGATTAGATTTGGAGGTTTATAGGTTAAGTAAAAAGGGAGTACGGTGGCTAGACCCCCCTTAATTTAGATAAATGGATTTTTCATGCAGAAATATCCAATTTACCTTTTTTTCTAGATTCATTCCGATAAGGAGTTTTTCTTATTAAATTTGAAGGTTCATTAGTTAACCATAATGGGAGAAATCTGGGTGCTAATATCGCCATTAATTTAGCGAAATGCTCTTTTGATGCAGAATTATCTGATTTGCTTCAAATTTGGTATACCAGTTAAGGAGCTTCCCTGATCAGATTTGGAGGTTCATAGGTTAAGCATATCGGGGGGAAACGGGGGTAATCCTCTTTCATTTATTTTTTGAGTGGCGTTATTCTGTGAAATAAGAGTATAATATATATTTTTCCTGAATTGCCGGTGAGCTCAATGCCATCAGTTTAACTGGGCCCTTTTCTTTTTATTTATTTCATTTTTATATAAGAGCTGTTTTTATCTGAAGCGTGTCAAGGCGGTATTTAGAAAAAAATACTTTTCAATGTTCAACTACTCGAAATATTCTGTCACACTTCAGATTCATTTCTAAAAGAAAAAACGTGAAACTTCCTGACGTGATTTTTGAAGAGATTTATTAGCTATCTGTTTTAGTTATTAATTCAAGATGGAATATTTATTCCATCTTGTGCTGCTTTTGTAGCCTTGCCAACATATAATAGTGAGAAATTTTCCGAGCTACGTATCGTTCCAAGTGGTTTAGTCGGTAGAACGTCAGTGCGCTATACTGATGGCCCGGGTTCGAGTCCCGGCTTGGAATCTTTTTCACTATGTTGGCCTTTGCGCCTTTTAAGCAATTACCTTGAAATTTGATTTTCATTTGGGATATGGTATTTGTTTAGTTTTACTTCTGTAGATGGCAGCACTGCACAACTGTGAAATTTCGATGACATGGGTAAAAATTTAGTGTTTCGTCGCAGTTTAACATCCAGTGCAAACTTAGGAGTAGGTATAAACCAAAAATATGTTCCTAAAGCTGAAACCTTCTTCTAATCAATGGTGCAATCAGTTATAAAAAATATGAATTTTAAACTTTTCAAAAATACCTACAAACGTAGGTGATATCGCACCCCAAGGAGACGACACTTGGAGTATATTTTTTTCCGCTTATTGCAGGATTCTGTTGTAAACAGGCTTTATTCTATTTGAAAAAAAATTTACTGGATAGTAACTTTTTTAAAAATCTATATAGTAGTATTTGCTTAAAATTTTATTATTTCTTTTCAGTATTACATTTATGACGTACTTGTAATTGCTCGTTCATATAAATAATTTAAATAAAAATTTTTAAAAGTGAAAACATAATTCAATTTTAATTGAATCCATCAATTAATTTTGAATAAAAAAGTTTTAAAAATGAGACAAAAAAAAAATCCAAAACCTTAACTTCTGACTTTACACAACTTTCTAACTGAACAAGTGTTGGGCCCTGGTAACTGGCACGGTCTCTAACCCTCCCCCCCCCCCTGTACTGATCTGTAATACAAATTTCAGGTTCATTTAAGAATAATATTACGGTACGGGCCCGGACAACGCCTGGCGGGACAGCTAGTATTTCAATAAAATGAGTAAAATATATATATTTTTTTTTCAAATTATGCTTTTCTGCACATTATAGGTGGCCCCTTAAACCACCATTTTGACGTATTTTATTCATAATTCTAAACCTACTTGAATAAAGCAGGACATAAAAAATATAAATCTAACAAAAAAAAAAATTGTAGGTTCCAATTCATATTTTTTTTCGAATATTAATTTCATATTTCCTTATTCATATTATAAAATTATTAAAATTTCAAATTTAACGTATTTAGCTTTGGGTTTTTTAGTATTATATCAACAACAAAAAAAATTATCACATTAAGATTATAATTTCAGAAGGTGTTAATAAAAATATAAAAATGAAATTCAACATTAGAAGCTCTAAATTTTTAATGTTTATAATTTTAAAACTTATCACCCAAGTGACTTGAGATTTCGTTTCTAGGCACAGTTTGAACCGAAGATTTAAAATACGTTGTCAAAATTGGGTTTTCCATTGTAAAAAAAAAACACAGTTTGATCCGGTTTTGATTTGTAGTTGAGCCCCTAAGCAAAGTTTATATACATCATTTAAAAGTAGACTTTATTTCCAAATGTTTGGTACCAGTAACTTCCTTCTATGATAATTAGTTGCATAGTTAGAAGGGGTGTTTTTTTTTTTGTTTTTTTTTTTTTCCCACGACTGCACATTAGCTTTCAAGCTTTGATAGCCTGTGAACTAAAAAGTATGCATTTTAAATAGATTTCTAAATAGTAAATCTGCCGATGTATTGTATCGGCGTCATTTCTGGAAGTTGCATTTTCAATTTGAATTCAATTAAATTGATATTCTTTATTATTAAATATACTTTTTTATTAAATTTCAGCTAACAGTTTGCATGTAAAATTTCAATAGTATTAACTATTACGAATTGTGCTTCCCAACCCCATTGAAAATAGCAAATTAGTTTCTGAATGCTAATTAAAAGCGATACAATTTAATTTTAAATGGTGTATTAAACTATGAAAATTCCTTTCAAATTGTCTAAGGATTATACAATTAAAATATTAATACTCATATTTAAAAAAAAAAAGACATCCAAATGCAGAAAAATGCGTTTTTAATCGGTGTTTCCTTAATTCATTGCTGTGTCTATTCATCATGATCATATAATTTGTACTATAAATTCATTCTTAAGGGGAATGGTGATCGTTTAAAAATTTCATTTTAATTTTCATAATAGAGATTTGAAATTTTGTGCAAATATACATTTCACTATAAGCATACTGAATACATTAAAAGAAATTTCCAATCTTATTATAATTTTAAGATCTTTTAAAAAAATTTAAACTTTAAATAAAAATTTTAAAATTCTCCTTGCGTCTCAATTTTTAAGATATTTCCTCGGTTTTGGATTTTAATCACGTAAAATTCTATGACAAACAAATCTGTGTATCGATTTTTTAATGCCTCAAATAATTGTTTTAGAGATATTCTTTCTGAATTCATACCGATTCTCATAAAAATTCTGCCTTATAATAAGTGAAAAATCAAATTTAATTGTCTTAATGAAGTCGAATTTTAAAATGCATACACAGTTTCTTTTTAAGCAATATCAGGATACTTCCTTATCAGTTTCATGAATTTTGATAAAAAATTAACTAGCAAGGAGCATTAAAAAAAAAAAAAAAAAAAAAAAAGCTGAAACATCAGTATAGAGAAAAACAGATTTAAAGTACATTAAAAGGCCAAAAAAATGTTTGTAAACAAAATTAAAGCACTTGTAACTTTTCTTAAAATAATCGCATCTGCATGAGGTTTTCCACGCATGACGTAGTACAAATTGGAGAATATTAATTAATACAAACAAAAAAAGAAATGTCGATTTTGGTGTTGATTTTTGTTCAAATAAAGGTCCAAAATATTTATTCGATTATAAAGTATTTCCTTAAACCACGAATTAAACATTTACCATTATTCCTTTTGCTAAAGGTTTTTCAACCGGCATTTGTGAAGTTATTATTCTTACAAGAGCAGTTCATTCTCATCCTTTTCAAACGTTGAGGATTTGATGTCAGACACCTGGATATAACAAATTCTGTATAAAGTTTGAGAAAATATGCAAACAGTTTTAATTAATTGAATTTTATAATATTTTAGGTATTTTATAAGTACAACTTATTTTTTTTTTTTTCACTGAAATCATAAATAATCCGAAAGATTAATTATCTGATTAAAAATATTTTAGAATTGATTATTAATATTGTAGTTTTTTGTAAAGGAAGGCTGCTGTATTATGCAGCTCTTGTGACGAAAATATACGATTCTTTGAAGAGAAGGATTTTGCAAAACTATCAAGCAAATTTTTAAATCTCAACCAAACATTCTAACATTTTTTACATTAGTTTTATAATCAAGATAATGACTTTGCATGAAACTGCTTTAACAGGATGACTCTAAAAAGGTTACGGTTTTGAATATTTTAATTAAATCATACAGTTATTAGTAAATATTTAATTAATAATAGAAAATTATTTTTCTGTTGAAATTCAAATTTAAAACATTTAAAAACATAATATTTTTTAAAGTAATAAACAAGTCATTGTAACGGAAATATAATTAGATGCATGAATATTTAATATTGTTTATTTTCTGCCTTTTATTATGTGAATGAAGATCTGACACCTTAGCCCCCCCCCCCCCCTGTCTTATGATTTTAGAATAGAAATTCTCTACAATTTTTTGTTCCATAGTTATCCGTGTAAAAAATAAAGGTGAGCACAAAAAAGTTCTGATGCGAACTATACATGAAATATTTTAACAAAAATACATCAAACTACACATGCTTTCACTAAATCGCTGAAAACAAAACTAAATTTTATAATAAAATTAAGTGAATGCAGAATTAGTAACTGAAATTATTTTCTGTTAACTGCAACGAACCGTAGATTTTATATTATAAGAAAAATAATTTATCGATTTACGGTGTCGATAAATAATTAAAATAAATATTATCGTCTAGAGAAAAGTCTCATTTAAAAAATCTCAGTTTAGAAATATTTTAATAATTAGGCTATAAATGATCGAATATTTTAATTTAGGTTCGAAAGAAAAATTAGTGTAATATTTAATATTCCAACAGAATTTTTTTTTTTCAAATTCCTTTATTTTCTGCGTTTAGAATAGCACGAGGCACATTATACATGAGATATTTTTTTTTCCACGTGAAAATGAAAGCTCTTTTTCTATAAGTGCACATTATATATCAGTAAATATTAAATAGTCTGTCTAAAATAATTAAGATATTGATTTACTAATTTCTGCATTAATAATTTATTTGAATGATTTATTTTCATAATTAATCTATAAATTACTTATAATTAATTATAATTGTTCAATTTATCCGCAACTGATAGACAAATATCCTCCCGTGGTTTCTTAATTGCAACGCTATAGATAACAAGTTGCATATATCAATTAGTCTTAAAGTTTGCTTTAGTAGTGGATCATATATAAAAAGCAAAGCCCTTGAATATACAAGCCTTGTCAGTTCAATGGGAGAAATTTAGCGAGTTGAAGGTAGCGCCCTCTGGCGGCTGGTGAGGTTAAACTTCTCGTTGTTTACATATTTGACTTTGCTGTTGCTGTTGAGAGAGGCTTTAATGGAGGAATAGCGTGACGTTATGATTTCTGACATTTAATTATTTTAAATTCAATTATATGATTAACTAGTACTCAAGTAAAAAATATGCTGTAACAGCATGATGTTCCAAAGATGTAATCAGGTATTTCATTTTAAACTTATTGTTTTATTTTTAATATAGCTATTTATATTAGGCTAGGCCTAAAATCGTTGTTTCAAATGTGTAATGTAAATAGTTTTACTTATTGTTCTTACTTATGTAATTTCTTTTTCCTCTGTTTTACCTCTGGTGACTTAATTTTTTATAAAATTGTTCATTTTATGATGACATCTTATTATTGTTTCTATAATTTTCACGATTGTATTTAGAATCAAAACTAAAGTAAAGTTGGTACTTTTCGGTTAGCCGGGCGCCAGTGTCATATATACATATATATGTATACATAAATGTATGTATTTATAGATATATATTTATATATATCTATATGTGTTTATATACAATATTTGTATATGCATATATGTGTATATTTACATATATGTATGTATATAAATATGTATATAAAACACTGGCGCCCGGCTAACCGAAAAGTACCGTAAAGTTTTTTAATGAAGAGTCTGTAGTCTGTAAAATATTTATGAGATTAATTTCGAAAACAAAAAACTTTTTTTTTGTGCAGAATTGTGTTTTAAAAATAATTAATAATGAAAAAAATATTTTGCTGTCTAATATTTTGGTTTCTAGAAGTGTTTTTACATGTGGGTTTTTTTTAGGTAACATGGGTTATTTTTAAGAAAAAGTGGGTTTTTTTCAAATTCTTCTTTAATTGACTGCCATTTTGTAATATATTGACAAAATCAAAAATACTATGCATTAAAATCTTAGTCAGAACAAGCTGTGAAAATGTAGCTACTTCAAATTGTTTTGTATTTTTTATTAAATTTTATATAGAGAAAAATTAAAAAAGTGGGTTGTTTTTAGAGGACAGCACAATATTTGTTTGTCAGGAAGAGACTGAAGTAAAAGTAAATAAATAATACAATCTATTCAAATTTTATATGTTTGTAACTTAGCAAGAATAACTGTTGTACTCCCTTTGATAAAGCAAGGAAGTTTTTAAATGCATCCTAGATCGGTATCTGGAGTGGGCAATCAGTTTCAGAGATTGTAAACATTGTTCTGATAATCTTAGCTAGAAACATATTATTTACTGGATAATGTTCAGGAACTTGCCTTTGTACACAATTAATTCCTATGAAAATCCTCGTGATTGGTTAATTTTCTTAAAAAATACTTAACAAACAGCAAATAAATAATGTAAAAACATTCCTTTTATTTAAATACCTATGATTTTGTTTCTAATTATTCTGAAGATCTTTATAAGTTGACTCTTAAACATAGAAGTTGTATAAGGTTTTTAAAAATATGTTTAAAAAGTTTTTTGTAAGTATTCAGCTCAGCCGAATAATTTGATATTCGGCCAAACCGAATATTCAGCATACCAAATAGTTTGCTATTCGGTAACTTGGCCGAATACTGAATAGATACCGAATATTCGGTGCATCCCTACTAAAAAGTAAAGAATAGGGAGTTTTTTTTTTTAATCACGATTTAAAAATTTTGCACTTTGTGTTCTGTGAGGGGGGGGGGGGGGGAGGTTCATAAGGAAAAACTGAAAGTTCAAAGGGAGTAGAGGATTTCGATCATTATTTATTTAATGTTAGAAATAAGTGATAAAAACATCAGAAGGTGGCAGTTTTTTAGCGGGGAAGAGGCGATTGATTTGATGATTAAATTATTTATTTACTATTAGTACTATAAAAGTACAAATAGGGCAGGGAAAATAGAGTTTTATTTTAGTGTTAATTTGTTATTGTGTTAGCATTTACCTGATCACTTAATATATTGCAATTTGACTAAATAAGTATTTATTACAGCCCTATAAATTTTTGTATATATTTTACCCTTTAATTTATGTTTTATGTAAAATAATTGAGATTTTTTAGTGTGTAAAGGTGGAATTTTATAATAAATTTTTAGCCCTCTTCATGATGTGCTAGAATTTAAAAAATATATGCCCACCAGTGTATGTCCAATGGTAATACAAAATTTTAATAGTTTTAGAATTTAAGTATAAATTAATACAATAAGCTGTAGCTGAAGTTAAAATGTTAAAAGACAAAAAATTGAAACTTTTACACAACAAACTGCTTCTAAAACAACGCAAGTAAATGACATGATAGTAGAAGTCTAAAAAAAGTTAAATGTTTGATATGTATAAATTCAGTTATGTAAATAAAAAGTTACTTTGACTCCATCTGAGCTGTATTTTAGTTTTGCATGTTTTATATTATACAGTAGACTCCCTCAAATCCGCAAAGTTTGGGACCAGATGTGCGGATTTTAGAATTTTGCGGATTTCTGGTCATTGATTTGTTTACATTTTTGAAACATTAAATTTGATTGGTGGTTAAGAAAGGGGAATTATAATGAATGCTTACAATAAAGTGAAACATTAAAATAAGTTAAATATTAAAATAATTTATTAGTTTAAAAGTAAGTAATTATTAAAATAATTATGTAAAATAAAAATTTAGAAAAATATTAAATTATAATTGATGAAATCGATTCCAAAAGTCCTATGCTGCCATCTAGTGATAGCAAGGAGAACAGTGTTAATGCTATTATCAGTATAACTAAATTGCGCTCACTGTAACTTTTTTCATAGTTATTTAGAGTCTTGAATGCTTTTCTTATACTGCTTTATATGTTTAGAAATAAATTTGTCTATAATTTAAAAAAAAAAAAAAAATCCGCGAAAAATTATTTTAAAATAGCGTTCCGGTTCGTGGATTTTTCCATTTCGAACCCTGGAATTTTTGATATAGATATGCTAATTTATATAAAAATAAAAAGTAATGTAAATTTATTTATTAATAAATCAGCTTTAATAGCCAAAAGAGAATGATTAAAAAAAATTTAGAAAAAAAAATCATTGTGGTAGTCGCTGATTACGGCGCCATCTTGAATTTTGTTCCTGCAACTTAACTATAAATTTCATTGTCTACATCTGAAAAAATACGCAGATTTTAGGTGTTCGCGGATTTAAGGGAGTCTACTGTGTATATATTGTAAATGTGAAATGATATAGATTTTTAGTTTCAATTTTTATACGTTATTTTAATTTTCAGATGTAAGTTTAATCATTAAGATCTTGAATTGTAATTCGTATTTCTAAAAATGTCGTGAATTTTGGTCAGGGAATTGTAGGAAATATGGCCTGGAAAACCTGGAAAAGTCAGGGAATTTTGTAATTCAAATAGAGTATGAACCCTGTTTCAATAGTTTCATATTAATTTTCGATGATTATTTGTTGAGAAATCAACTTAGAAACCCTAAAAAGAGAATTAAATAATGTTTCTCTCACCCCCCCCCCCCCCCCCGATTGCCCTGTCTTTACAAAATAGAACAAAAATTACATATTTTTTGATAAATTCACTTGCTTGTGCTTTCTACCAAGTGTAAAAAAACAGATAATTTTTCATAATGCAAAGCCACATCAAATAATGTATAATCTTAAATGCCCATCCATTTAGCAATTTCTCAATATTTGTTGTTGCTTAAAATGAGCCTTATATACATGAAAATATCCTTTACTCAGTTTGTAAATATCTATAAATTTTATGCCGACAAGTTATATTTTAATTCAAGTTTTAAGTATTTTCTGTTTTCTTGCTTTCCTTAGATGCCAGTAACAGATTTGACTGTGGTGTTGTTTAACAGTAATTGTGGATCACAAGAGATTTCAACAATTAGTGCAGAAACTTACTGACAAGCATGTTCAGCTGAAATGCTAAATTTGATGAATGTAAGTTTTAAAAATTTTAGAAGTTTAAAAGTTTTAGAAATTTAATTAAAAATTATTATATCTGTTGTCTTATCTTAGATGCCAAATAATTTATTATCAACTTCGTACTTAGTTGTTTTTAAAGAGAATGCAAGTTGAATTGGACTCATGTGACAAGATGTTTAATTACTTGAATTTTTCACATTATTTATTTCCGAAAAGAATGTCTCACAAAAAAAATTGTTAAAATAGCAAGTGCCAGAATCTACAACTTTTAGTATTTGGAATTGAATTCCAAGTTGTTATAATTTAACCATCGGCCGTTTTGCTTATAATGCATTTTAATCTTTCTTTTGCTTCTAATCTTCTAATTCTCTCTTATTCGTAAAATTTTGTGATCCAATATTGAGCTCGATTGGGATACATTAAATTATATTTCAGCTTCTTCGATCTGTATGACAATAACAACCAACCGAACTAATCTAATTCCGATAAACAGAGACAACATCTTGGCGATTTATATAATTTGGCGAAATTGGCCGACGGGATAACTAAGTAGTACCGTAAAATTTGTTATCTTACATTAGTTGAATAAATCTTATTTGAATTATAAAATAAAAAAAAAAAAAAAAAATTTGAATATGAAATAATAAATTTTGAGCATGAAATAATAAATTGAAAATTTGAAAATTAATGAAATAATAAATTTATAGCAAATTTGAGCTAAAGAAAAATGAAATGATCAAAAAAGTATTATTTTTCCCTTGTATCGTATTAGAACTGGCACCGTGTTATTTTTTTCTGCCAGTAATGATTACTAAATTATTAATTATCGTTTTAGTAATTAAAGCATAAAACTTATGTTCCTATTTAGAGAGTCAATTCTTTAATAATTAAGGGGCTACTTTTCTCACTGCCTGCTAATCTTAATCCTATGGAAGAAATTTTTTAAAATATCTCATTCCTATTTCAATATTTTAATTAGCAACCGGTGCAGTATGCTATTTCTTTCTCCCAGCTTATTTTGTGTTGTATCCAAAAAATAACGTTACCTTACAGAAGAAAGCCGTAAATCAAGTCAGTACGATTACTCTATAGCAATTTTTTTTAACTTCTAAACATCGCACATTTTCAATTTTTATACCGTCGTGTTGGAAAAAAAGTACTTTTAAATGCAATTTGTTTGAAAACTGCATCTCCATTTGTTTTTGAGATATTAATTTTTTTCTAGTTTCTAGCGACATTTTGTTTAATTTTGGCAACTCAAGTACTGCATTTCTGTAGAAAGTAAAGGGAAAATAGTTGAAAAATAGCAATTATATCTTTTTGTTGCCACTTTCTCATAAAAACTGAAAAAAAGTAATTAAAATATGTGCTATTTTGAAAAAATATAAATGAATTGATTTCTTTTTGCTGCATTTGTCTATTATTCTGAGATAGTGACGTCCTACCCATAATTTTATGTAGATGTTTATGATTGGACCGTAAATGAGGAATTCTTCAGCGGATTCGGATGACGTCGTTTTATAGAAATAAAATCGCGAGTTTTAAGTCTTAAAACTGAGCTACAGTAGAGTCCCGATTATCCGAGTTCCACTTAACAGAGTTTCCGCTTTAACCGAGTTATAATCTTCAGATGGACTGGTGGCTTCTATTATTACAAAACAGCCACTATAAATGCAGCGTTGGTTGAGGATGAAAGAGCAGTCGTAAAAAGTTAGAAATCTGATTTTCTGGTCAAAATGGTGGGGGGGGGGGGGGAGGATGACCATAATTTTTTTTTTTTTTTTTTTTTTTTTCAAAAAAAATTGTAGCCATTTTTTTTTTTCGCATTCTGACCAAAAAATCAAAGTTCTAACTTTTTACGACTGCTCTTTCATCATCACCTGAACGCTTCATTTATAATGGCTGTTTCGTAATAATAGAAACCACCAGTACATCAGAAGAAAATGGAGTAATGAAAATGACGGGGACGACACTAAATTCTGAAAAAGCAGAATTCCTGTTCTCTAGTTTTTTTTCCCCGCATTTGATAGCTGAGGTCGATTTCCGCAAAGATCTTTTTTTTTACTTTTCCGATTTTGTTTAGAGGTTTTTCTTTACTTAGGATAATTTCATTTTCAAAACTGGTTCTGTAACCCCCCCCCCCCCCCCCCCAAAAAAAAAAATTAAAAAAAAATTAAAATAAAAAACCCTGCAAACGAAATCGAAACAATAAAAAGGTTCTTTGTAGAGATCGACGCCAGTTATCCAAACCCCCCAAAAAAGAAAGAAAAAATAATTTAAAAATACTGAAATGCAAATGAGATACTAAAAAAAAAAAAAAAAAAAAAAAAAAAAAATTCTTTCATAGGATTAACATTAGCAAGCAGGTGTTTTTGTGTGAGTAAAGTAGTCCTTTATTTATCAGCAGTGTTAACAATTTAATATTAAATGCAGTTTTTAATTATTTTAATAAATTTAAGTATCTGTAGTATTTAACATAGTTTTCCATATTTATAAAAATTTTATGTACATAATGTTATTATATGCTACTAACTAATGAAATTACTGATTTGCAGTTTATATAATTTTTGTAATTTCTAACTAATAATTATAATCTTAATATTTAAAGCTTAAAAACATAGACTATATTAGCAATTAGAAATGTGATTGTTTTGGAAACATAAATTTCTTGGTAGCAATTCTGGTTTTTAAAGCACAGGGAAGTGTGGGGGACATAAAAAATTTATTTAAATTTTTTAAAAATCTTATATGACAAAAAAAAAAAATCCGAATACTTTTGATTTTTAAAAAATCATGATTTTATTACACCTTAATATATATAATTATATGTACATTAAAGATGAGACGGGCAGACCTTGTCTTTTCCAAATTTATGCCAATGGTTTCGTATAAATAACAAACTGTCTGTTTAAATAAATTTCCGGATAATTTGGTTTAAATCTAATAAATCAATATAAATAATGCTGTCCTGTTTTCAGCAAAATTCATTTGGAATTCGTACAGTGATTTTTTAAATTTTCTCGATTTTTTAATGCAATTTTTAGATATTTTTTGCAATTTGTGAGCCAGACAATGTCGGGCAATTCAGCTAATATAATATAAAATAGTGCTGAAATCAATCTAAAAAATGTAAAAATAAGAAAAGAATAATAATGCCATTCGTTATTTTAATAAATGATTATTATAATAAAATTAATTTCCCAGGAAGTTCAAAACATACAGGTTTTCCTGCCAAAATAGCACTTTTCCTTGTTTATTAGTAATCCTTTGCTCTTCGAGCAAACCCTGGTTTCTACGTCAACAGCTGCAATTCGGCTCTTCTAGGATAATCAGCACTGACAAGTTGCGGTGAATGGACTATAGGCCATTTTGGCAAGATGTGGTACTAGATAACCCTTTTTAACTAATTTATGTGCCCAATTCTTTTTAATTATTTTATTCACCCAGAGTCTCTTTCTGCCATTTTTGACATGCCTTTTCAATTCATTTCTTTTCCTAGTTTGGAAAACAAAAACAGAGTTCGTATGGTCCTTGAAAGTCCTTCAAAGTGCTTACATTTTTCAAATAGAATTTTTAGTGCTTAAAAATACTTATTTTCTTGCAAAATCTACAAAAAGTCCTTAAAAATGCTTAATTTTATTCTTGTATTATTTCTTAATCAGGGTGGAACTCTTCTTTGGGGCTGTTCATATATAACGTCTATCATTTTAGGGGGGGGGGGAGTCTGGCACATGATATCGATAGGGGGAGGGGGGATTTGTGTTTTGATATCGATATCATTTTTCACGCAACCAAAATTTTCTTTTTTTATTTGTAACTTGGTCTTTATATCAAAATTGCATGTTATCTTTTTTAGTCTGTTATCTCTTTTTATGGGAATACAAAGTTATTATTAAAATCTTTAAATGATTATAAAATTATTTAATTCCAAAATATGTAATACCCCAACATTTGGCATTCCTTTTCTTCTGTCATACAAGAGAATTTTGTCTGTCTGCTTTATTGATAAGTAGTTCTGTTCTTCTGAATTAGCAAATATGAAATGTTCATATGTATCTTCTGGAATTACTTACTTATTTTTTGTCTATTTTGCTTATTTTCAGGTTAAACTTCAGACCCAATTTTTCAACAGTAGTGTCTGCTGTATAATGGTGAAATTCACGAGCTGTGGGACTTCAGTCATGTTCTCCTATCTGGCTGTAATAGTTTTTCAGAAAATTATGATTTAGACGGTGAATCATCATGTACTCAAAACCAGAATTATTCAATTCAATTTTTATTATAATTTGTGTCTTATTATATTATAAGTAATGAACACTAATTTATGTCAAAAATAAAGTAAATAAAATAAATTATTACTGTCAAAATTATGATAATCTTTAATTATAATTTAGTTTGCTTTGTCTATGTCATGTGTCGAAAATTATTTAAATTTTAGACTATTTTCTGGAAGATGAAGTATCTTCAAATCGAAAGCTGATCATATATATTAAAGCGTAAACCTGATTCTGTAAGATAAGACTAAAAAATTCACGCATTTGTGCATGTGTGAAGTTAAATTTACTAGATCTTCCATTTAGAGGAAAGGTAGTGCAGTCTGGTTAGCCAAGTGGTCTAAAGCACCAGTTTAAAGCTCTGAACTTTTGTAGACGACGCAGGTTTGAGCCCAACACCCAGCAAAATTATTTCTGTACCCTTTTTGGTGATAATTCTTTTCGATAATGACATTTTATTAAGAGAAGTTATATTATTTTGATTTTAGTATTATTTGAATGGTTTATCATTAAATAAAATTTAACGCTCAAATATTTTGAAAAAATAATTTTCTATTTAAAATATTTAACCTAAAATGTTTTGCATGTAATTGTAATTATCAATTAAATAAATTGAGCTGATCTACAACTTTTGTTTATTTTTTTCACCATTATCAAGAATATATAAGTGTGCAAGTCAGAAGGAAAAGTTTGCCATTCTTTTCCGTAAAAAAAAAAAAAAATAAATAAATAAAACTGAAAGAAAGGAAAATATTCATATAAGAACTGTAAAATAAATTATATTGATATCCATGGTTTAATATTTTAAAAATGAAGAAAAAAGTAAAATAGAATTCAAGTAATAAAAAATATATTATAAATCGTTAATTGCATAAAGTTTTAAAATTAGGCTTGTAGAGAATGAGACTGATATAAATAAAATTCTTGGCAGCTTTTAAAGGTCGTGTAATTAAAAAAATAAAAATAGATATTGTTATTTTTTCAACAAAAAAATGAGATTGTAGTTAGTAAAAGTAAATGCTCTGCCCAGTATTTTTTTAGTAAATTTCTGATAAAAGGCAAGCATAATTGGTTCTAAATTATAAACTTAAAGTTCTTTCACTTCATTTAATAGGTTAGACTGACAGCACCCTTAGCTCGCTTTCCAGAAATAAGAATCACTTATGCAATGTAAAAATTTGTTAAGATTTCAATAATTCATTTAAAAGCAACTAATTCAAAATTCAAGAATTTTCTAATGGAACATTCAAGTTCATCACATTCATCTTCAAATCTTGACGGGTACTATCTAGTTTATTATTATTAAACAAATAAAAATTACTTTAGGAATAAGTCAGAAATTAGTGACTATGGATTTCATAAATAATGACTTTTTCTGCAAACAAATATTTTCATAAAGTTGTGTGTGTGTGTGTGTGGGGGGGGGGGGGGCATATTTTTTATAATTTTATGTAGTAAAGTTATGGTTGTTCAGATCTTGATACAAATATTTTATACAATTTATAATAAATGACAAGGTATTTTACAAATGAATATAACAAAAAAAATCGCACTTTCATGATGAATTAATTTAAAATGTTTCAATGAAATAGTCCAATCAATGAAAAAAAAAAAAAAAAGTCTGGCTATTGTGATAATAGAGGAGCCATTGTCATCTTTATAAAATTGCTTAATTTTTTTTTCTTCATAAACAGGTATGAAAATTTTGCTTCAATTTTTTGTTATGTAACATCACAAATTCTAATTACCTGTCTTTTTTTTTTTCTTTTACATGGGAAAGTCAGTAAATTTTGGTTGAGCTGGACTACACACCCTGTTGAAATAGACTAGTAAAATAAATACAGATTATTTGTAAATTTTGGAATTTGAAAGATTTTAAAACTGAAGAAAAGATTATACCTGTTCACTGTTTATGGCATGGGAGAATTTTTTTTAAATATCAGTATTTTTTTTTTTTTTTTTTTTTTTTTTTTGCATCGGATAACAGAAGTCAATCTCTGTAAAGGTCGTTTTTACTTTTTTGTTTGCAGGATTACCTTTTATGATGATATTTTCAATTTCAAATCCAGTTCTGAAAGTGAAAGTAGAAAAAAAAAAGAAAGAAAGAAAGCCTTTGTAGAGATTGACTTCAGCTATCCAATAAAAAAAAAATACTGAAATCTAAACAAGATATCTTTAAAAGTTTAATATTAACTTTAGTATGATTTCGCTTGAGTGAAGTATTTTCTTAAGTTTCAAATGAGTATTATATCAAAATTGCCAATTTTATGTTCACACTGATTATAGAAAACTCCCAAGTTGAATTACTGAAACAGGTTTTGTGCATGCTGGTAAAAAAATTTCTTTATTATGCATAAGCAAAACCCATCACACAATTTATTTTAACTTATCAACAATTAAAATAAATGAAATAATAATACACTTCTAACTGTTTAGTTATTAATTACAAAGAGATTCTAATATGACTTGTATTTCGCCCATTATGCTGTACATAATAAACATGAAAAAATCAAATTTTAAGGGTATACTAAAAAAAAAAATATTTTTCCACCCTCAACAGCTCGAAATTTTCTGACACATTTTCAGGCTCATTTTTTAAAAGTAAAGACATGAAAATTGCTGATATGATTTTTGAAGAGATGTATAAGAAGCCGTTTGTTATCATTTTTCAGTCAATTAATTTGAAATTGATTTGCAAACAATTATTTTCTCAGCTTGACCATTTTTTTTCATTCCCAGCCCTCTTGCTTCGGGAAATTCGGTTCAAAACGCCCATTTTGACAGCATTTTTTCAAATATATTCTGCTTTTATCAAAAAATCGACAAGCACGGTACATTATATAGTTTCTGAATAAGATAATCTACCAATTTGATGCGTTTTAGAACAAAAATGAATCAGAAAATAAGCAGTTTGGATTTGAATGCACCCTTAAAGAATTCTTCATTTAAAAAATATATTAATTTGAAATTTAATTTATTTAACTAGTAAACTTAGTAGCAAAGAGAGTGAAAAATAAAGCTTCACAAAACTAATGTAATATTTTCCGGCACAATAATACTCAAGTTATGAGAACATCAAAATTGCATACGATAGAAAGTCTTTTCAAACATTTAAAATATTTGCAGAAAATATGTACTGTGACACAAAAAAATCTAAACTAAGGCATTTAAATTCTCTCCTGTTATAGGCGTTCTTGTCTAAAATAATGCACAAAAGTCACCGATTGAAAAACTTTGGGCAAATCTGGCTGCATAGGAGACTGAAACAGAAACTTTTGGATTTTATGAGAGTTCTGTCCCTACATATGAGAAGGGGAAAAAGTCTTAGTGTTATTCAGACTAATTTTTCCATTTGACTGCTGTAAATAAGATTTAGTTGCTTTTTCTTATTGGTGAAGTCTATTCTGATTAACTGATCGGCTTGTGATGATTGAACCCAAAGAGAGTGGTCACAGTTCAGATTTTTTGAAGAATCTTCCAGTTGTTTGTTTGATAATGCATACTGTTGTTTTTTGTCTAAGATTATGCATCTAATTCAAATTCCCTTTACATTTAAAGATATATCCTGAACACAGTATCCTTTCTTCTGGGTACATACTAGCAGAACTCTGGCACATTTGCAGCTTTAACTGTTTTCATATAAAGTGATTAATTTGCTACATGTAGATGTACATATTTAAAGTTAACACTTAACAGACAGGTTGTTTTTCTTGTTTTCCGGGCATTTTCTGACACATTGTGGTTGTATGCAGCCGGTCCTAGGAAGTCAGAATGTAAAAATGTAAATTTAAGTGATTCATCCATTAAGTGTTAACATACTAATTCTATCTGTAATGGAATCCTATTTGGAAAAAAGAAAATAAAACATAATTTCATAATATTTCAATATTTTGACTTAAATATTTGATGCTGAGCTCTGCATTATTTATTGCATATAAACACTTAAAAATCAATGTTAAGATTCTGATATTTTTAATTTTTAGACTAACCAAAATGTATATATAAATATATAGTCGTAGTAATCTTTGACCCATTTGCAGCTTTGACTTTTTTTTTAATAAAATGATGACTCTGCCAGATGTACATAATAAATCTGTCTGTTAATCCTTTTGGGGAAAAAAAGTATTTCCAGAATATTTCAATATTTTTATGAGATATTTGAGGCCGAGCTCTGCATTACATATTGTGTATAAAAACCATTTTTGAGGTTCTTATCTTTTTAAGTTTAATGATCAACATTAAACTTTGCATCAGAAAAATAACCAAAATGTATTTACTGCCAATAGTCCCAAAAATTAATATCTACAGAATAAATAAAAAAATGACCAACTAGGCTAATACACATTTGCTGACATCCGTGAATTTCGAACATCCAAACTGGATATGTACTCAGCTTAAACAGCATATTTTTAATTATGTCAAGTTTAATTCCATTAAAATGAAAACTTCCTTAAATATACATTATTCTTTTTCTTTTGTTGTAATGGTGCTGTAGAGTTAAGTATTGGATTCAAGCACCCTCCCCTGAAGAGGGCGAGATGTATTTCATTCTTATAACTGGAAAAATTAAAATGAAATTGATAAGATATAATTCAAAATTCATAGTTAATATTACACAAGCATTATAAGCATAAAATCGACAATTCTCTATTTTGTGTCCCTTAGACAACCCCCTATATTTGTTATTGGTATAACTTGCAATGATTCGACAAATTCCTATATTTGCTATTGATAATTTTCTTTAAAAATGTTTGCAAGTGTGCTAAAACAAGATAATAGTTAATATTAAGAATGATTTTGAATACAGTACAGAACCATTTATCCGGAATGCTTGGGGTCAGATGTATTCAGGATAACTGGTTGTGTATTAAAGTAGCATCAATTTGATAAGTTTTGTGGAATATGTGTGTTTGTGGCATTATTTTTGATTTTAAATTATTAGATTACTTGGATCAATGCAAGAAAGATCAAATGTTAACCAGAGTTTAAAAGAAGGTAATATATGGGAATCCCTTAGGAACAAAAATTCTTCTGTTTCCTCTGCATAAAAATTAAAACATCTAAAATACAACTAAATATGTTTTCATTTTGAATAATAGATGTTGTCATCAAATTATACAACTGTTTCAAGCAAAGCCTATGTCAAACTGGCAGTGTATGACCCCTTTTTCTGCAAAGATTCTGAAATCAGTCTATCAGAAATATCATTCCGGATAACTGGATTCCGGATAAATGGTTCCATACTGTATTATCTTTTCAATTTCTTATTGATATTTTTCCCAGTTCATTTGCGTCAAAATGACATTTTTGATGTAAATTATTAAAATTACTCATTTTATAATTTATTATCAAAAAGTGGATAAAAAGTTAACTATCTGCTAATTAGTTTGACCTATTTATTTTCATCAAAAGTTTGAAGTCTTAAATGAAGCATTTTACCTGAAGCTTAAAAATGCATAAAAAGTTTAGTAGTGGATATTTAAACAAAAAATTACTAGATAAATTTACTATAAAAGTTTATGACGTCCTGTGTTTAAAAAAAAAAAAAGAAAAAATGTATTCTTTTACTGCATTTAATGGAAATGTGTATTTTTTAAGGAAGAGGAGGGGGGTGGGGAATAATAATTTATTTAAATAAATTAAGAAAATTTATTAAAAGCTTGGTAATTACTGATACATCAAAGCTAAAACTTTTACGAAAATAAAATAATTGGAATTAAAAAAGAATTTTGTACGTATTTTAACAAAAATCTGATAATTTAACAAGAATGTTTTATTACTGCCTTTCATGATGCAAATTGTTTTTTGTGAAATAATGATTAATCTTATGAAAATGTACAGTTTTTTAAGACATTCAACTATAGAATTTCGAAATAAATTTCATTTTTTTTTATAGCAATTTAGTATTTTAAAATCTAATAATTTAAATGTTTGCTTAATATGAAATAAATTCATTTGAAGATTTTATGTACATACAAGATAAGAAAAGAGAAAAATTGTACACATGCATATATATATATATTATTTTGATTTGTGAGGAGGGTATAATTAAAAAAATTAAAATATTTTTTCACCGAACTCAACCCTATGTCAAATATTTTTTAGTTCAGCATATTTTTAGTACCATGATATAATTGCAAAAATTTATACTTAGTAAAATGTTAAATTGAACTTGTTAAGTTAATAAATTTTAAAGCTTAATTTATTTAACATTTTTATGAGTATACATTTTTGAAATTGTATCATGGTACTAAAAATATGCTGAATTAAAAATTATTTGATATATGGCTGATTTAGGTGGAAAAATATTATAATTTTTTTATTGCATATTTCTTAACTCCCTGCCCCCCCCCCCCCCAATATATACAAACATATATATATATATATGTATGCATGCATATATTTATATATATGTATGTGTGTGTACAGTTATTCCTCTTTCTTATCCCGTATGTACATAAAATCTTCAAATGAATTTACTTCATAGAAAGCAAATATTTAAATTATCCGATTTTAAAGTACTAAATTGCTATTTAAAAAAAAAAAAAAAAAAAAAAAAAAACCGCAATTCTATTGATGAATATGTCTGAAAAAACTGTATTTTCATAAGATTAGTGATTATTTCACCAAAAAAAAAAAAAAAAAAAAAAAAAAAAAAAGTCATGAAATACAGCAATAAAATATTCTTGTTAAATTAGCAGATTTTTGTTAATATATGTACTAAATTCTTTTTTAATTCCAATTATTTTATTTTCGTAAAAGTTTTAGATTTGATGTATCAATAATTAGCAAGCTTTTAAAGGAGCAAAACGACAAAAATCGGATAAAAACCTGGTGGCTGGTTTCCCTGCGGCGCATTCTGTTTCGCCCACCGGCCGCTGTTGGCGCTGATGGGCGCTAGCAAATTTAACACGTAGTGAGAAGGCTTGTATATTCAAGGGCTTTGATAAAAAGTGAGAAAATTCGATAAAGCTATTTTGAATTTTGCTAAAACGTGTGGTGCTGCCATCTCTGAAATCTATATTGTACAAATTTGAAAAATATATTTTAATGAGCCGCTTTTAAATTTTTAGCTTGAAAAAAAAGTAAGAAAAGAATAGTTAAAAATTGGTTGAGAAAAGGAAAGGATGAATTGCTTTATTGCATGTTTTGAAAATAAAAAAATTGCATATCGAAATTGCTATAAATGAATATATGATTGGTAACGAACATCAATATTTGGAAAAAAAAAAAAAAAAAAGGAACATAATTTCATTAATGAAGTTTAAATTAAGCAAATAACTTTTTAACATTTTTTTTTCTCAATGTATTATAATAATTAAGTAAATCAATCCATAAACACATGACATTTAAATTGCAAATTATTCCACAGATGGATGGAAAATATAGAAACTTGTATCACTCTGGTTTGAAGGCTTTTCTATTAGTTTCAGATAAAGAAATAATATATGAAGATGGAATCGTTTTCGAACTAACGCAATAGTTATGTTTGAAAAATATATATATATGTTTCGTAAAATATATTTATATATAAATAATGAATTTAAAGAAATACATTTTAGTAATCTAAAAATCTGTAATTCGGCGCAGGCTATTTATTATTTTTGAAAAGCACAAATAATAACAAGTTGGAAATTGCTCGTCAAACGTGGCAAATGAGGTGCGTTCGTACTATAACTAGTTTTATAATTATTTTTTGCACCCCATATTGTACTGAATGTATAATTTTTTGCACTTCATAAAGTGCATAGTCTGATACATCATTAAAATGCACTTCCAATAATTTTTTCCCATTCCCGTAATGTAACGGAACACCTTTGACTGTCCCTGTAATTAAACTATACATCCGATTTTCCTAAAATTTGAAATAGCTCAACAAAATTTTGCAACAACTATATCTTTAAAATTTCAGACCATTCGGAAGGCTGTAATATCATTAAAATGCACTTGCAATAATTTTTTCCCATTGGCCGTAATGTAAAGAAAAACTTTTGACTGTCCCTGTAATTAAACTACACATCCGATTTTCCTAAAATTTGAAATGGCTCGACAAAATTTTGCAACAATTATATCTTTAAAATTTCAGATCATTCGGAAGGCTCTAATATCATTAAAATGCACTTGGAATAATTTTTCCCATTGGCCGTAATGTAAAGAAAAAATTTGACTGTCCCTGTAATTAAACTATACATCCGATTTTCCTAAAATTTGAAATGGCTCGACAAAATTTTGCAACAATTATATCTTTAAAATTTCAGATCATTCGGACGGCTCTAATATCATTAAAATGCACTTGGAATAATTTTTCCCATTGGCCGTAATGTAAAGAAAAACTTTTGACTGTCCCTGTAATTAAACTATACATCCGATTTTCCTAAAATTTGAAATGGCTCGACAAAATTTTGCAACAATTATATCTTTAAAATTTCAGATCATTCGGACGGCTCTAATATCATTAAAATGCACTTGCAATAATTTTTCCCATTGGCCGTAATGTAAAGAAAAACTTTTGACTGTCCCTGTAATTAAACTATACATCCGATTTTCCTAAAATTTGAAATGGCTCGACAAAATTTTGCAACAATTAAATCTTTAAAATTTCAGATCATTCGGAAGGCTCTAATATCATTAAAATGCACTTGCAATAATTTTTCCCATTGGCCGTAATGTAAAGAAAAACGTTTGACTGTCCCTGTAATTAAACTATACATCCGATTTTCCTAAAATTTGAAATGGCTCGACAAAATTTTGCTACAATTATATCTTTAAAATTTCAGATCATTCGGACGGCTCTAATATCATTAAAATGCACTTGCAATAATTTTTCCCATTGGCCGTAATGTAAAGAAAAACTTTTGACTGTCCCTGTAATTAAACTATACATCCGATTTTCATAAAATTTGAAATGACTCGACAAAATTTTGCAACAATCATATATTTGAAATTTCAGACCATTCGGTTGGGTAGTTTTTGCTCTGTTACATGCGGACAGACGGACGGACAGACGGACGGACAGACGGACGGACGGACTGAACGACGACTATAGGTGCTACGTATTTATATAATTACGAACACACCTAAAAAAAGATTCTATTACTACCCTTTAATTATAAATATTTTTCCTGTTATTGATATCATACAAGTGAAGAATATTTCGACAATTGCAAATTTTCTTCTACAGCAGATTGATCAGTGCTGCCATCTCTGCAGTGATTATTAAACTGTTGGTTGTTAAGTTTTGAGATTCAGATTTAAAACAAATAGCTTTTATTTTTCCTCTACATTTATACAAAATTTATATCTGTACTCTTCAATTAAAAATAGGGTGATTTTTATTAACTTTTAAGAATTAAAAAACTGCAATTTAGATCTTTTTTACCTTAAACTTATGGAAACATTTACTTTTTCAATATAAAGTTAAAAAAGATGTATCATGCTGGATTACAAATAAACACAAAACTGATATGATTAGGAATTAGGAATTATATTATTTAAACAGGCTTCAATATGCTCAGATAAGTTAAATTTTGATAATAAGAATAGCAATTTCATATATTATTTGTGCATTTTAAACGTTGGTTTTTCTGCTTTTTAGGTGCGTTCGTAATTATATAAATACGTAGCACCTATAGTCGTCGTTCAGTCCGTCCGTCCGTCCGTCTGTCCGTCCGTCTGTCCGTCCGTCCGTCTGTCCGCATGTAACAGAGCAAAAACTACCCAACCGAATAGTCTGAAATTTCAAATATGTGATTGTTGCAAAATTTTGTCGAGCCATTTCAAATTTTATGAAAATCGGATGTATAGTTTAATTACAGGGACAGTCAAAAGTTTTTCTTTACATTACGGCCAATGGGAAAAATTATTGCAAGTGGATTTTAATGATATTAGAGCCTTCCGAATGATCTGAAATTTTAAAGATATAATTGTTGCAAAATTTTGTTGAGCTATTTCAAATTTTAGGAAAATCGGATGTATAGTTTAATTACAGGGACAGTCAAAAGTGTTCCGAAAAAATTATTGGAAGTGCATTTTAATGATGTATCAGACTATGCACGTTATGAAGTGCAAAAAATTATACATTCAGTACAATATGGGGTGCAAAAAATAATTTTAAAACTAGTTATAGTACGAACGCACCTCATTTGCCACGTTTGACGAGCAATTTCCAACTTGTTAATATTGTTGCACAAAGGCTTTATTTGCTATTTTTATGTATTTGGCGTTAACGGGCCTTTATTCTTCTGTATTTTTTTTTTTTTTTCTACAATGTCTCAAATCAATAGGTTTTGTAATTTACGATTAAAAAAGTACAGGTTTTTGGAACACTTACATTTCCTACTTGATTGTAGGCGTAAGAAGGTTATTCCTAAATTCATTTCCATTCGTTGTAATCTATTTTCTTCAAATAGGATTGAGAAGGTCTTATTTCGTTCTAAATTAGCTCTTTTAAGAGCTTTGATTCAAGAGACTCGCCACAAAATTGCTCATATAGAGCGCGAGTTATATTCTTTACATATCAGCCTCGCTAATTCTACTCCTGATTTTCAGTCCATTGACAGAAGGTCATGGAGCAGAGTTCTCACAGCTTCTTCTGTTCATTGTTCGGTTTTGAAGAAGAAATTTAATGCGCTTTGTGGAAGTTCTGTCGCTAATAACTGCAGTAATTTGCCTCTTGTTAACCAAAATGCTGTTGTCAATCTTTCTAGTGTTCCATTAAGTAACAATCAGCTCGATGCTCTCAAATTGAATAACAATTTTTCTGTCTCTGCTATTCCTTCTTTACCTAATCTTATTGCTCCTATTGAAAGAGCCTTTAAGCATAGTGCTCTATCTTCTTCTCAAAAAGAGTCTATTAGGCATCTCATTGCCAATACTGTTGATTTTAATTCTAATGTTTATAAACCCAATCTTAAACATCCTGTTAAACAATGTCTGAAAAATTTGCGTTCTGATCCAAACTTAATTATTACTAAGGCCGACAAAGGTGGTCAGATTGTTCTTCTCGACAAATCTACGTATTTGGAAAAAACCCATAAATTAATTAATGATGGTCCGTATGTGGATATCCGCAAAGACCCTTCCACTAGTGAAATTAACTCTATTAAGTCTGCCATTAAGTCTTCTTCCATTATTCCTGCTAACTTTAAGAAGTCCCTTATTCCGTCTATTGCGCATTGTGCCAGGTTTTATGCTTTATCTAAGGTCCATAAACCTGACATTCCTTTTAGACCTATTGTCTCTAGTATCGGTACAGCTTCTTACAAGCTTGCCAAATATTTAGTTTCTGTTTTTTCCCCACTTTTGAGCAGTAACTGTTTCACTGTTAAGAATTCTTTTGATTTTGTTAAAAACTTCATAATTTTAAGCCGCAGGGTCACATGATGGTTTCTTTTGATTTTAAGTCATTATTTACAAACGTTCCGGTTGAGGGGGCTTTAGATTGCCTCAAGAAAAGGCTTTGTGAATTCCATTTCTCTTATTTTGAAATCGAGGAACTTATACTTCTCACTCGCGCTTGCTTGTCGCAAAATACTTTTGTTTTCAATGGTAATTTCTTCCGTATGATTCACGGTTTGGCTATGGGTAATTCTCTTAGTCCAATTTTATGCGATATTTATATGCACTATTTTGAGGTCAAGCTTTTTGAAATCTTAAAATTTCCGTTCTATGTTCGTTTTGTTGATGATGTTTGTGTCCTGATTGAAATGAATTCGGATATTAATCATATTCTCTCTATTATGAATTCCATTGATCCCTGCATTCAATTTACCTCTGAAATTGAGACCAATAACTGTCTTTCTTTCCTGGATGTCCTTGTTATTCGTTGTGAAACTGGCTTTCAGACTACCGTCTTTCGTAAACCTTTTGCTGTCAGTCTCCCACCTCATAGGTATTCTTCTCATCCCCCTAACCAGAAATTCGCTGCTTTCAATACTTTTGTTTTTCGGGCTACTAATATTTGTTCCACTCCTCAGTTACTTAGTGCTGAACATAATTACCTCAAAGCTATTGCTGTCGATCGTGGTTATTCCTCTAATATTATCGCTTCTATTTATAAGAAATTGACGAAATCCCACCATTCTGAAAAGCATTCTAATTCCAACTCTAATACTTCTGTTGTACTACCATTTTTTCCTAAAATCAGTCAGCAAGTTGCTAAAATCCTAAGAAGGTTTGATTTTAAAGTTATTTTTTCTCCTGTTAATAAAATCCCTTTTTCAAATCTCAAACACCCCGTTGATCGCCTAGATAATTGGGGCATTTACCAGATCTCTTGTCAGTGTGGTCTTTCTTATATTGGTCAGACTAAACGTGCTCTTAGATTTCGTTTAAAAGAGCATGAAGGTTATGTTAAAAATCAGGAGCTCAAACGTTCTTCTATTGCTCAACATTCTTGGTCTTCTCAACATAGGTTCGATTTTTCCTCAGCCATCATTATCCAAAAATGTTCTTCTAACCTTGATCTTGATTTTTGGGAAGCTTACCATATCATTAAAAATTCTCACTCTTTAGTCAATGACTTATCTAGTACTCCAGATTTTCCAAGTATTTGGAAAGCGTTAATTTAATTCCCCTTTTTTGGTTTCTTTTCTCTACTTCTCCGGTAGATGTCGCTACTTGTCCACCCAGTCGTTTCCACTGCTTCTCTCTCATTGGTTGTTTCGGCGCCTTCGCCACCCGCATAGGGTATAAAAGCCAGCGCGTCTCTGTCTATGATTTTGCTCAGCCTTGCTTTTTCTAGCACGCTGTTCCTTTTGCACTGAAGAAGAATCTCGCTAGTAGATTCTAAACAGCTGTTTGCTGCTTTTCATATATTATTTGTGCATTTTAAACGTTGGTTTTTCTGCTTTTTAATATTGTTGCACAAAGGCTTTATTTGCTATTTTTTAAATAAGAATAGCATTTCAATTAAATCTCGTAATTTTATAGAAAGTTAAAAATAAATATATCTAAATGAAAATACTGTGAAATAAATTCCACATTCCCGAAATACTATAACATTTAAAATGATAAAATTTCTCAAACTATTAAAAAATATATATATTTTGTTTAAGGTGGGGAGGGGGTGTGGTGCAACTTTAATTTTATTGTATATTTCAAATTTGTCAGTTTTTAAAACTGTATCCAAAGTTTTAGAATTTTTATTTATATATATATTTATTTACTAGTTATTTTTTGGTTAGTTATTTAAGCTATGAGGTATTCGCTACGGCTTTTGCCGGCATGACCTCAAATGATCTCAAAATGGCGTTATTTTTTTGGCACAACCTTCCTCCACGAGGAAAAAAGGCAGAACCTTTATTTGCTAAATTCTTAATCGTTTATAAATAAACACAGAGCTGATATTATTTGGGATGCTTTTTTTTTTTTTTCTTAACTAAACAAGCGTTAATTTTTTCAGACAAATTAAATTTTGTTAATAACAGGACCACTCTAATTAAAACTTGGAATTATACAGAAAGGTAAAAATAAATATATCTAAATGAAAATACAGCGAAATACATGCCACATTTAAAAAATACAATAACATTTAAAAAAACTGATAAAATCCCTCAAATTTACAAAACAATCAAACTATCTTTTTTTTAAGGTGGGAGTGGGTGGAACTTCATTTTCCATAGCAGATTTCACATTTGTCAATTTTTAAAAATGTATCCGAGTCTTTAGAATGTTTATATATATGTGTGTGTTTATTTACATTTACTTAATACAGAAAAAAAAAATTTCCATATAGAGACTTTGAAAATTTGTGTAAATTGATGGAATCCTTAATCGTTTGTAAATAAAACTAAACAATTAATACTGCCCATTTAGGAAAAAAAATTGGGAATAAAAATTACTTTCTAATAAATACTTAAAATCTTTTATTTTAAATTGTATAAAAAGGTAAAAAAAAAAAAAAAAAAAAAAAAAAAAGATATAAATAAAAATGTAAATAGTATGAAATAAGTACAGTTTTCAAAAGTACTAACGTTTAAAGTGGATAAATTTCGGAAAATAAGGCTGCTGTTTTCGGGGGGGGGGGGGGTTAAATTGTTGTTCCCGTCACTTCGTTCACATGAGATTCGAAGAAGAATTAACTCTGCTAGTTCAGCAAAATCTTTCCATTCTAAGAAATTCCAAATGTTACCCCAATTATACAACATTAAAGAAACCTTAAAATGAAAAATGCAATAGCAATAATAAAATGCGTGGAATTGTAATTTAATAAAGCTTTAATAAGGGAGTAAGGTACATATTTTTCAAAATTGTGTTATGTACATATGTAGAGGCCTGAAGCAATATTTTAAAATATGAAATAAGGGCATTAGTGCATCTCTGTTAAAGTGAGAGCTGAGTAAGGGATTAAGGGACAGGTAGGTGTTATGTAATTGTTTTTGTTTATTGTTGGTTGCATTTCATTTATTGGTTTTGTTAGGTGTTTATGCATATCCATAGGCATAATGCATAAAAAGCTTAAGGAGCCACTTGAGCCATTATTACCATTCACACAAATTTTTGCAGGAAAAAAACTGGATGTGAAATATATCTAAAAATAAAAACTTTACTCCGAATGGTGCTTACACAATAAGCAATAACAGGGTGAAGAAATCTTTATTTTGGGTCTCCTGAACAAGTAATCATTGGTGCCTTGTGGCCTTATTTCAAAACACAGGCGATATGGTAGAAAAATGAAGTACAAAATATTATTTTTATTGGAAATGGAGCTGCTGATGATGAAATATAAGGAGAAATATTCGCATATTCTGATGCAGGGCTGCCACTGGCGACTATTTTTTAATTATTTCTCGCACCACTTTCTCAAAACAAGAGCATATTACATTCACTTTCAAAACATGTACAAGAGAAATATACTACAAAATTTATTTTTAAAATATAGTGGTGCAAATAAAATATGAAAGTAGTCAACAGTGGCAGCCTTAGGCATTTGCCCTAATGCTTTAGGTGATGCCTTTGAACGATTAAATTTAGCATGACAAAAATACCGTAAGATATCCCTCTTCTATCCTCATGTCGTTAAACGATTAAAGTTAGCATGAAAAAGAAACCCTAAGTTATCTCTTGTCTATCCCCGCTTTCAGTTTGTACAGAACTACTGAAAAACAGATCTCATGTCCTTTTACCATAATTGTACAATGTTTTTTTTTTTTTTTTTTTTTTTTTTTTACGAGAATAAGAGCTGCGATTTTTTGTGGTTTTTTTGTGTTTTTTTTTTTTTTTTTTTTAATGATTAAGTTTAAATAATGCATTTGCTATTTTAAAAAGATTTTGAAAAAAATTAAAATCACGAAATATTGCCATGAGGGAGAATTTATGATTAATACTTATTTACATGTAGGAAAATATTTTTTTTAATGAGAAAATTATTCTTAAAAAGTTTTGAAATGTTACTAACAATTTTTTACTGCATAATTTCGGTATCGATCTAGGGATCCGGTGCCACAAAATAATTCGTTCTTGAGTGGACATGGACTTCATATCGTTGGGCTAATAATCCGAAAAAAAGTGCCCTAACGCATTTCTACTAGACACAGTTTTAAACTTATTTTACTTTGTTTTGAGTTCAACATTTCCCAGTTACATAAAAAACAGTTCATATTTTTGAAAATAAAATCGGTATCGAAAAGGTTCAGTCAGACAAAAATTTTTAGTAATCCGATTTTCCATTTCATGTAGCTCAGTAATAATAGATAAATAAAATCAATAGAAAATCTTTAATGAAATTTGTAATCTTATCATAGTTATTGATACATAGTACGTCAATAGATTAGGCACAACCATAACTTTTAAATTAAATTTAAAATAGTCACTTTATTATAAAAGCGTCGTTTTGAAAATATAAATAAAATTTTTCATTAAACTTAATCTTAAAACATTTACTTTAGCACGATAGTTAAAACTACAGTGTGAAAATGTTTAAATAGTTATTATTATTATTTTTTTTTATTATTTACAGAAAGATACTAATAAAATGTTATTACTTATTTCTTGTTCCTCTAAATCTATAACTACAAAAACAAGTTTCTGAATTGCTTCCAGCTGTATTTCAAACAAAGCATTTTCAGTGCTTGATTTCAACTGACGAATACTGTTTACTGTTTTGATCAACTGCGCTTGTGAGAATATTCAGTACTTTCTTATCGGATTTAGATCTGGACTAACCGCTAACCAATCTAGTATCGTGTTTGATCTAAACCGCTATCACGCAGAATTAAAATTAAGGATTGATGCATTTTCACATAAATATCTAATTTTCTACACTTTTTTTTTTTTTTTTTTTTTTTTTTTTTTTTTTTTTTTACAGGAAATAAGTGACTGTGAAATTAAAAAATTTTTGACGACCACCGATGAATGTCGATGACCATCGAAAAAAATAAAATTGCCTCTGTAACATAATTCCTGATAAGCATAATCTCGATATCTTTTTTATGATCATACCAATAATATGAAAAGGCGTAAGAGTCGTAATAAATCACGGATGATAATGACATTCAGTTATTTTTTATCCGAAGACATGTTCTGTTTGGTCCAATGCAATTGAACTTTTTTGTTGCGTGGTTTTAAGCATTATAATTAAGTCACGTTAGGGTTTTCCATATAGCCCGAATCTACTTGTCCTCGAGAATAATTCCCAGTTCAAGCCAAGTTTTGGATACTCTAAAATGGTCTTTGTGGTCTTCTATGATCTTCGTGGAAAGTGAGTTCTCGTGGCCTTCCTTACGACATTTTATTTTGGAAACTTCATATAACTTCATAATGTCTCTGTTTCTATATTGTGTAGAATTAAATAAGTCAAGCAATTTTACTTCTAAAAGATGAAACATTATATAGAAGCCGTTCATCGCGAAGGGGTTGATGCATATGCAGTTTCAGAAACAATCTTATGTTTAGCTCTCTTAAACCACATCTTTAATATGTCCTGGAGAAAGTTTTTTTGCCTATTTCGCTATTTTATATCAACATAAAAACAATCACATTGTGCTCCTGATGAACGTAAAAAGGATTTTTCGTACAGAATTTTTACACTATATTGAAATAACGTGATTATTTAACCTTCTTTTTAGGGTTTCGTTCATCTGACGAAACCCTATTCGTCTCGCTCCTCTGTCTGTCTGTCCATCACAGCGCCCGTTCTCCAAAACTAGATATTTTGGAGACTTGAAATTTTGCATACTTATAGCTGAACACCTCACATCAAACGGCAAATCATAAAATTTTGAAAAAGTCTTATATTTAATCCTCTGAGCTCCAACTTGTGTATTTTAAGCTTTTTTTTTTCTATCTGAGACTCTAATTAAGTTAAATACTTGAAATTCTGTATACTTATAGATGAACACCTCACATCAAACGACAAATCATAAAATTTTGAAAAAATCTTGTATTTATTCCTCTGGACTCTAACTTGTGTATTTTAAGCTTTTTTTTCTAATTAAGTTGAAGATTTTGCATAATTATAGCTGAACACTTGCGATCATACGACAAATCATAAAAATTAAAAAAAAGTCTTATATTTATCTCTCCGGTCTCTAACTTGTGCATTTTAAGCAGTTTTCCTAACCTCTCCATTGCACTCGGTGGGTACTTTTCTAACTTTTGCCGACACCCCTTTGATATTATGCACATAGCCTTACACATTTCAGTTCCACTTTTTACCGCCAGGCGGCACCTTCCTACCTCGGGTGCTATGGGCACGATCCCCTCGACTAATATAGCTACGGATAGGTTGTAAAATGGAGTTTCGTTCGGATAGAGGTTTGTGTAGAATAGAATCCGCCCCCTAGTTTCAAAATGTGGAGCTAGCAGATTTTGCAAAAGGATAAAGTTTTTTGCAAGGAATATTAAACGAAACACTCTGTGCGATCTGTGATCACATTTACCCACTTGTTTTAATTGTTGAGCTTAAATTGTTGACATGTGCTGTACTTATCAAGTTAATATACAGTGTCAGCCTAATCGATTCATCAGGTTTTAGAACACTGTATATTTACAGGCATACGACCTACAAACATGACAAGATAAATACACTCACCAAGTTTAAAAGCCCGTCTCGTTGCTCGCGTGCTGGAAAGAATGACTGTTGCTGTGATGGACTTTAACAAAAACGTGCTATTGAACACATTATCGGAACTGGCTTACCGTTGGGATGTGTGCCGGGTGACAAAGGGTGCATATATTGAACATTTGTAGTATATATCAGAACTTGGGGAGGAGTGTATGCATCTTTTCATGTAGCACACGGCTTTGTGCATCATATATTTGTAAATAAACAGTCTATTGAACGTTGAAGAATCACTTAGGATAACCGTGTATTTTGCTTATTGCATGTGATTATTTCTTTAAAAAAATATATCTGATCATCAGATTTTATCCCTTGCAGAAAATAAAGCTTTGCGCATACAGCGTAGAATCTCAGAAGCAATTTGCTAAAAAAAATAAACAATTACGATTACACAATATTATAAATATGAAAGTGTTTTCTTGAAGTTCAAAATATATTTAGTTTTCAGCTCTTTGGCAATATATTTTGAACCCCAGTTCCTAACCAAATCAGTGTATTTTTCTTGGTTGTAGATACGATCATGATTTTGCACATTTTTTATCACTTCAAAATCATTGTCATTTGATTAAAATGAGTGACCACGTACAGGAAAATACTGATATTTTTTTCCAATCGTCTGGAGCCAGTCAAAACCGACAAAAAACTCAATATCATGTTGATATTATTTTGCCCACGGAAATAATCGGAAACCATATATAAATGCTTAATATTCGTCCAATGTTATTTTCAATATAATGCAACAACATAGAACAAACCTCATTTGCTCCCCGTGTTAGCAATGTCTTCGTGATACATGTAAAATACCGATTAACCTGTTTTAAGATCCTTTATACCAACACAATGAACCAATAGTTGCCTTAAATAATAAAAAAAAAAATGTTTTATATTGGTATGTGTGGTAGTGGAAGATTTTATATAAAATCGACCGTTATGGCTGCAACGTCATCAAAAATTGCATGCAAAAACCACTTAAGTCTCTCATTTATGCCGTTTAAGTAAGGAACCAAAATTATATTATATTTCTTGAAGAGGAAGGAATACACTGACTTGTGTGCTTATTACCCAGATCATGACTCTACATTTGAAGATTATTAAACAGAATATATATATATATTTTTTAAGTCTACGTTAATATAAATTTTAAAAAAATGTACACTTAAGAGATTGGTAATAACTGCAAGAATAAATAACAAGGATGCGTTAAGATTAGCAGTCTCAAGTTTATTTCCTGTGTTCTATCGTCAACAGGTCCGTAATAATAACTGTAACGCTATTAGAAATTAAGATCATAATAAATTCAGGTCTTGACATTTCAGAGATAATGTGTAATTTTTGTTCCACCCAAGCGGTGTTTTCCGAATAAGCCTTTCAAAGCATAATACATAGCTTAGACCTTAACACATTCACGATATACATTCTCTGAAATACTTCCTTCAAATCACGGGGGAAATGCTGGCAGCAGTGCTGCCATGATCTTTCCGTTAATTGACAGTCATCCGTTTTTTCTCAGCAAGAGGAGGTAAAGTGTCGGTCAATTAAAGGAAAATTGTAAAAAATAAAATTTGCCATTCGATTCGAACCAGCCATCTTAGCGTTACAAGACAAACACGCTAATCAATTTACTACACTTTACACGTAGCGAAACACTTTGAAATAAATATGTTTCCTACAGATCGGTATGGCTTGATCAATTTCTTTAAAAAGCTTTTAATTTTGAAGTTAATTTTGGGAAGATTTCGTCTTTAATGAGAGTGAGGTTGGGGTTTTAATGCTTTAGTATTAATATGGGATAAAAATATGAATTATAAATATTTGTAAGTAGATTGCAATATGTAAAATATGAATATATTTTTTCCGATAAGATTTTTTAAAAAGTAATATTGATTTTTTTCCTTTTAATATGTTAATTAAAATATTTTTAAAATGTGTTCATAAAAAATTCGAATATTTATTTATAAGTGACTTTATAAATTCAATTTTATTTAACCTTATTCAACTTACTAAATTTTTAAAAATTAAATTGTGAGTACCTATGAATGAATGAGAAAAGTAATTGTTAATTTTTTTTTATTCGAATTTTTTTTAATTAGATATTGTTGCAAAATTTGATATAGTTGCGTTATAAATTTTAATTTATAGAATTTTTGATTTTTGATTTTTGATTTTTAAAATAAAATCGAATTTAATATTAATCGAACCAATACGCATGCGAGCTAAGAAGGAACGGCAATTCTCCCTCTTTTTAAGACTTTCAGGTAGAGTTCACGGAAAAAACATGCGTGGAAATTACTTGTTAAAAAATGAGGAATATTTCTGTGTATATTGACGAGTTTTTCTGACAGCGTACGTTGAGTACCTGGGTTTATTTCACTCAAAGTATTAGAATTTTCTATTTAACATTGAACCTGATGTTTTGATAGTCAGGTTTTGTTCTCTTTGCATTGATTTAGAGTTCTCAGTAAATTGCAATATATTTGAAGTAGTGCAGGGAGATTTTCTGAATGCTACGAAAAAGCATCATCTTATCACTTGCATTGACTGTGTGTGTAATCTTCGGCAATTCACGTGGGAATATTAAAACTTCCAAATGAGTAAAGTGAAAGTAGATACATTTGTATGTCTGGTAAATGTCTGTCGTAAATAGTAACTTGATTTTTATATTATAAATGAATTATTTGAATTTGAAAATAACTGCAAAAATTCTAGTATTTAGGAAAGTAAAAAAAGTATTTTCGTATTATTTTCAAACTCTTGGCAAATTTTGGATACCTTTATTGCCTATCTATACAAAAATCAGTGTTTAAGTGTATATTTCTTATACAAATCTAAATTTTTTGGCCAATTTCTGCTAAATTTGATGTAGGTGCGTTTTAGAAAAAGAATAAAATTACTGTATATATATTTAAAAATCTCATATCACTCTTTTACAATAAAACAGACATAGTTAATCATTATAAGATTCTATCTTTTGAAAGATTTTAATGCACAGTTTTCTTTCCTCTTGTGGCATCCAAAAAACATCACAACATTAAAAATAATAATAATGCATTTCTTTGTTTTTATAAACCAATAAACATTCAAACACAATCGCTGTAATTTCGCATTCCAAATTCGAGTCTTTATGAGAACTTAATGCGCATTTTTCTTATATAAGATTTAAACATTATATTATAAGAGTGTTAAAATGACGTAGTATCATTTTAAAATGTATTTGGAGTTATAAAGACTACTACAATACGGGTAATTCGTATTAAAAGACATAATAAAAAAAATAATATTTTACTAAATATGACGTTAATTTCTGAGACTTTATCAGTGTGACTTCAAAATGAAAAAAAAAAAAAAAAAAAAAAAAAAAAAAAAAAAAGAATGCACATTTTTCTTTTCTGCTGTCACATCCAAAAAAACATCACAACATAAATAAATAACACTTTTCGTTGTTTTTATAAACCAATAAACATTCAGACCCACTCTCTGTAATTTCACATCCCAAAGTCCAATCATTATGAACACTTAATGCGCATTTTTCATATATAAGATTTAAGCGTTATACTATAAGTGCGTTAAAATAGCGTAGTATCTTTATTTAAATGTATTTAGAGTTAAAACCACTACTATTTTTACGGGCAATTCGTCTTAAAAGAAATCGAAAAAAAAATGGAAAGAATAATTAGATAAATATGACGTTAATTTATATGAGACTCTATCAGTGTGTCTTCAAAATGACTCTAAACAAACAGTTGCTATATTTATTTCCTATTTCGTCTGTATACAATAGCTATATGCAGGGTGTCCGGTCTCAACGGTGTCCAATGGCTAATTCCTAAACCATTAGTCATAGACATATAGTTCCAATTACAAAAATGTTTTAAATGAGGTAAAGAATTATTTTTAAAGCGATTTAGGTCAAGAAAAACATTTATTTAAAAATTACGAAATTTAAATTTTTATACGGTCCCCCAGTCCTATAAGTGATATTTAGTAAACTTTTCCTATTTCTCTAACAAGTACGGCAAAAAAAGTCCCATTCATCTAGCACTGAAATTGACCCAGTTATGACATTTTCAATTTTATGACTTAAACCACTTTTCTGTAACTGAAAACAGATGAGTTAGACCAAGCTTTCAGGGGTCGTACACGAAGTGCTTAAAGTATTATAAAGGGCGTCCACTCCAAACGATGTTCAATGGCTAATTCCTAAACCGTTACTCAAAGACATATAGTTCCAATTACAAAAAGGTTTTAAATAATGTAAAGAAGTATTTTTAAAGCGATTTAACTGAAGGTGCTGCCCCCGTATAAATATTACGGTAGTGTTAATTTTTAGTAATTAACTTTCATATTGGTTAAAATAATTGAAGAAGTGAGTTTTAAAACTCGCCTTATCGAGAAAATCAAATTTTGGGAAATCACGTAAAACCTTTAAATGCGTCCATTGGTATTCATTGAAAATTTGGAGATTGTATGCTTGATTGGTACATTTATACGAACAGAATAGATTGATAGAGAAACACGATTTTTTAAATTTCGGATAAGGCGAGTTTCGAAACTGACGTCTTCAATTGTATTTTGACTTTTTTTTTTTTTTTTTCCTATTGGACAAGGAAAATGAGTTAAACAACTTTATTTGTACAACAGATGTGCCAAAACACTTGCGGCCTCAAATCATGCACATTCAAATACTTTCTAAGGTTTAAAATGCATATTTTTCCCCAACCATGTTTTACCAATTTGTAATCTGATTGGCCAGAGGTTTTGGCGTCAAAGTGACTCATCTTGGCGGTATTCGTGCTTGGCAAGTGCAGAGGCAAGTGTTTGATGGCAAAAGTGATTTATATGCTTTTGAAACTTGCTTAGCGAGAAGTACGGCAAAAGAAAGAGGAAAAAAATATATAAATTGTCAAATGTTAAAATTTAATAATTTAACATATGTTTTGATTTAACAGTATTTTCCCCTAATTTTTAATTTAAAAAAAATGCTCTAATGAATATTTGCTGAGGGAAGAGACAATGGAATTTTCAGAAGGGGTAATGTAAAAATAATGATAATAATTATTTTTTTATCATTACAATACAAATGACAAATGGAACAAGATCTTAAAAAAAGTAAAGTTAATTAAAAAGAGAGAATGTGGGCGGTTATATGATGTCCGACCTTTAATGGATAAATCTGTGCTCTATTAGAACAAAATATTAAAATATTGTAACAATTTTGTTATGTTTATTTAAATCATCGAAGTAATCGCACAGGTAGAATTATATAATTCAAATAATTGATGTTTAATGTAAAAGAAAATAAAAGTGATATGAAGATCATTTTTAAAAAGGGACATTTTAATTTCCTTAACATATTCAGAGCAGCCATTCAAAAGTTATGTATAAAAATATACGCATAAAAAAACAAAAAAGTTTTAGAATAGGTAATCTAACTATGTATCATTTTCTAAAGAGTTGTGACTGTTGCTTTTGTAATCATTTAACAAAATTTCTGTTGTTTTTTTTTACTTATATTTTTAGTACAAGTTGTATATTTTGTTTTAATACGTCAGAATGAACAAAAATCTCAAAATATAATTGTAATGTTAATTTACTCTCAATGTTTAATGTTAAATTTTATATCTGACGATTATTTTTATTTCTAGTAAATTTGTGACTGACCCCTATTTTGCAGCAAAAAAGATACTCCAACTTTAAACATCTATTACTCGGTCAGTTTTAATCGCAGAGGAATGGGACTTTTTTTGTATTACTTGTCAGTACAATAGGATATTTTCCCTAAATATCACTTATAGGACCTGGGGACCGTATAAAAATTTAAATTTCGTAATTTTTTAATAAATGTTTTTCTTGACCCAAATCGCTTTAAAAATACTTCTTTACCTCATTTAAAACATTTTTGCAATTGGAACTATATGTCTATGACTAACGGTTTAGGAATTAGCCATTGGAAACCGTTGAGACCGGACACCCTGTATAATAGCTAATTATTATAACTGTTTTAATACTTTAGATGCATTTTTAGCATTTTCTAAGAATATATAATAAATAGTAATTGAAAATTATCATTGTTTTCATATAGACAGTTTTTTTTCCTTTCCAAATATAGCATTATAACTGATCCCAAGACTCAAATTGACTAAAAAATAAAATTTAAGTTTCCCTTTTAAAATAGTGTCAAATGAAACAGAATTTCACTAAATACTATGTCATTTCTTTGAAGTTGTAGTATTCTTTCCGCATTGCTATGTAAATCGTAAATGTTTGTTATATGTGCCAAAGAATACGAGCTTTTTTATTTATAAAACTGACGTATTTCTCAATGATTGCATAAAAGTAAGGTCATATTTATGGTTGTCCTTTTATCGCTTTCACAATTGATGTCATTCAAGTCACAATTGATACGGGCTTTTAAATTAAACTTATTTGAAAAGAAAAAGCCATTGATTTTCTGCCGAAATATATTACATACTAATTTCCCAAGTGTTAATCATCTAAAAATACTGATATTTTCTATTTTAAATTAGTCCATATATATAAATAAATCCATGATAAATTTATAACATGTTATTAAAGCTATTTTCATGTTGTTGGCCTTCGTTGCATGATATAATTAGATTAATTTTTAAAATCACTTTTTTTAATTCGTGCTTCCTAAAGCCGTGCCACACATGTCAGGATGTTTTTATGAAATAATCCTAGAGCTGCTAAGTCTTGTAACTTTATTTTTTATTGAAATGTTAATTTTATTTAATAACAAACTTAGTGATTAAAGAGAACGGAAATTACTATTATAAAATATCTGTTTAAGATTATTAAAAGAAGGAATATCGGATAAGTATATATAAAAAAATAAACTTAATCTATGGAGAACAGAAAAAAATGAATTTCGATAATTTATGAATATTCGCGCTAGGATTTAAACTAAAATCAATCAATTATTAGTAATGCCCGGTAAACGGATTACAGGTAATTGCATAGCTGCATATTCTTTTACATAATTATCCCGGCAAAGCCTGAATTAATTTTTTTCCCCAAATTTTATTTTACTTTTTAGTGTATGTCCCTTACTTATCTTGGGATAGCGTATTTTCTTTTTTTCTTTTTGAAAAAGTAAAATTATTTTAGTCAGAAACTGCTGGTACCATACGGTACCATTAAGCTCTTGCACTACCATTTTTGCAAGTCACATTTTTTTTTTTTTTTTTTTTTTTTTTTTTTTTTTAAATAAATTTTTATTTACAGTACCAAAATTTTTTTCTTAAGAACATATTGTGCTTTTATCCCTCCATAAAATTCGTTTAAATAAAAATTCAAAATAAATTATGTATTTTTATGAAAACCAAAAAACATCCAACACAGACTTCTACATTACATTTTGCACATTCTGTACGTACGCATCTCTTGCAATGCGCAGCAGCACAATGACGCGTTTGTGAAGTGGTTCGTACTAGATGGTTCATTTTGCAAATCTTAATTCATCAGACACACAGGAAAAATCATTCAAAAATCATATAGAACTCAAGTATTATATTGTGAATCACATTTATATATCAATATGAGAATCTAGTTCAAATAGTTGGAGTGCTTTTTCAAGTGTTAAATGTCTAGAAAAAAAATATTTATATGCATAAAATGACGTTAAAATTAATATCTAAGTTTCAATATATGAAGATCACGTTAATATATTAAAATTGAGAACTAAAAAAAATTCCGGCAAAGAAAGTTTTCTAGAAGTGCGTCATTTTCACAGCCCAGCTGCTTTGAAATTCTTCACAAGTGAAAATGCTTCACTTTTAAAAATAATGTAATCGAAATCACATACTGATAAAACGCAATGTTTTACAAAAATTTAGAGTGTCTTTATAAAAGAGAGGTGACATGCAAGTAATAGCGATTTATGTTACAGAAATTGATGATTTTCGCCTGGTTGGATTTGCTTCGCCGAGTTCTAGCAAACAAATAATTCGTGGTTTAAAATAATATCATGTTCCTGAAGTTTTTGCCGAAAATTCTTTCGAATAATAAAATTTTAATGCTATTCTTTAGGACATTCTACTATAATTTTATCAAAATAACATAATTTGCTTAATTTAATTTTTCCTAATTTTATATAATCTATATATTTAAAGCACAAATGTTTTTTTTAGTCTGCGGTGATCATTCTGCTGAACCAATTTTATTAAAATATATATATATATATATATATATATATATATATATTAACTGAAAGCTCTTCCTTTGTAGATGTGATCGCACTATCTGTTTTTTTAATAATATCGCCACTTTTATATTTTAATTTTAAAAGCATTTTATGAATTTTTTTCAAAATGATGAAAATTTGGTAGCTTTCATTATTGCAGACAAGAGAGAAATAATGAGGTATTTTTAACTTTATTCATGCTATTTTCTAATAAAAATTCAAAATTGTTGATAAAAATTGTTGTATAGGGTTTAGTGGCGCAAAATCTCATTAGGAGCAGTATATTATATTAGGGGCATAATAACGGAAAATGACAAAGTGCTTTTGAAAACACGCATTTTTCCTCATAAATTTTCTATATTGTTTTTCCTTCTGCACGTGTACTGATACTAAGTTTCTGACACTAGGCTTATTTAAGTGAAAATGAAGTCATATTTAAAATAAAACGATCATTTTCTTAGATAAAACTAAACATTTTAACTCAAATGCATCTAAAAAATATAAATTACAGAAATTTTTACTCTCCGGAATTGAGATTAGAATCTCGAGTAAAGAGTGCATCTGTTCATGTAAAAGATGTTGCTGACAATCGTGACTTCAAGTTTTGAGTTAAAAGGATTTTTAAATGATCAAACAAAATACAATTTTTTTAAAAATGATGAATATGGATATGAGAAGTGCGCATGCAACTTTTGAGATGGTGAAAATTGCTGTTCTCACTCCGGAAATCCAAGCATAAGAGGCTCAATTGATAACCAAACCCTAATAACCGATCTTTATTATATTTTACTGATTAAGTATCTATGTTATAAAGAATAAACGTATCTGTGCGTAACGCTTGCGTCCTTTTACGAATGGCAACACTTCACGATCAAATTTCGGTCTTAAAATTTTCGCTACTGTAATTTTTTTAATCTTCTGACCATCGTACATTTTCAATTTTCGTCGCATATGGAAAAAGATTTACTTTCAAATCCAATTTGTTTAAAAACTGTATTCATTGATTGAGGTATTATATTTTCTAAAATAATTTTTAAGTATGATTTTTTTTAAAGTTTATCTTATCACGTGCCGGTTTCAATACGTAATAATAATAAACATTTTGCACATAAAGCAACAAACATTTTTCAGCATCTGTTTCCGACTATTTTTGCATAACGAAATTAATACTTCCTTTATAAACGAATAAAAGAATAATATTTAAAAAAAAACACCAATCTAACATATTTGTGAAAGACGAATTAACGAAATTAATACTTCTTTTATAAACAAATAAAAGAATAATATTGTAAAGACAAAAAGCTAACATATTTGTAATCGTACAATTTAAATTTTTAGATCACCAAATAGGATTTTTTTTTTCTTTCAAATGGAATTTGTTTGCAAAGTTCATCTCAGTTTACTGATTGTCTATGGTTTTAAAAACAATTTTAAAGGATGAAATATTTTTTAATTTATCTATATTGCATGGAGCTCGATTACGAAAGATTAATCCGATTGCCCTTAAAACAAAAATAAAGACTTCATCATTTTCTTACGGCTAATATCCATAAAAAAATTGCCCTATGAATAAATAAATAAAATAATATAAATAAAACACAAATTTACCAGACATGTATAAGCTCTGAAATTATCAGAATATAAAAGGATGCCATAAGTAGAAAAATCTTGGCCAATACCTCTTAGCATGCGGCTAATAAAAAAATATCGCTTTTGATAAATTTCAAAAATTTATTTAATTGTATAATTCGTATTTTCCATATGAAAAATGCTTTTTTAATGTAAGTGGTCAACCTAAAAAAATTATTACTTTTTAATAAAAAAAAAATATTTTCACCTATATTCTTTAACCCGGGAAGCCCGGGTATGATCCACTAGTACATTTAAAAGATTTATAATAGAATATACAAATTCCAGAATAAAAATATTGTACGAATTTTAAAGTAAATTTTATAATGTCTAATTTAATTGCAGAAAACATAAAATCCTGTACACTGTATAGTATAAATACAGTTTTAAAATAAACAAAATATTAATGCAAATTTAGTTGACACATAAAAAACATTATGCCAAGATATTTCTTTCAGTTCATTCATAAAAGATTACACAAACGTGAAATGTTAGGCATAAGATATAAGAGTCAAACGTTACGCGGGGGACGTGCTTTTCATACCTTAGCTTGTGTTTTCTTATAGAAGTAGAAGAATCGTTTATCGTAAATCGTAGTAAATGGCCGCTTAGTCATGGTAAAGTTATGTATTTGCGGAAATATATTTATTTTATTTTAAATAGGCGGGATAGTACGGACGCCGAATAGCAAGGAATATATTGTAACTCGAGTTTTTTTTATAAAACTATGTATGAAAATTTCTTAAAATCATCGAAACCAAGTTAAGAAGTGATAAAATCGATAAAAAAATACACTTAAAATGCATATAAATACTTGTATTCAGACTGACATATGTTTCATTGCTCAAACGCCGACAATCTCAAGATCTTTGTTTATACAAATATGTTCGCAAACATAAAAAAAAAATAAGAAAAAAAAAATGGTAAATAAAATCACAAGACCACATGTATGATAAAAAAACAAGCGCAAATATAAAATAAAATAAAAATGGATATTTGTCAACGTGAATTAACTTCTATTTCTTATTCTGTAGAGCATCTATTTCCAATTTTAGGTAACTCAATGGAAGCTAATCATTGCAAATTTTCTGACATCGTAAAAAGATCTCCATAGATTCCAGAATAATGGATGCTAAATAAAATCTTGATGGATAAATTATTCTATTACTTTTAAAATCAATCCATGCAGGTTCTTTGCTTCATGACCTGGTCAAATCTGCAGTTCTCTTGTTGCATTTGATGTTGACTCCCAAACTCTATCATTTGTCTTTAAAAATGGCAAATTAATTTCTGAATTCTAATTAAAAGTGGTGCAATTCAATTTTAAATGATATATTAAACGATTGAAATTCCTTTCAAATTATCTTATGGATTATGCAATTAAAATTATTAATACTCATATATGACAAAAACGACATTCAAATGCAGAAAAATAATTGATGTCGCTTCAATTCATCGCACCCAATTTATCGCTATGTCTATTCATTGTGATCATATAATTTGTAGCATAAATTCATCATTAGGGCTACGCTAATGAATGGGATGGCATTTCTTAAAACTTGATAGGAAATATTTATTCCATTAAAATATTTCTTTAAACCATGAGTTAAACATTTCCCGTTACTTCTTTTGCGTTAAAGTCTTTCAACCGGCATTTGTGAAGTTAATATTCTTACAAGAGCAGTTCACTTTAATCCTTTTCAAACATTGAGGATTTGATGTCATGCACTTGGATATATCAAATTCTGTAAAAAATTTGGGAAAATATGCAAAAACAAACAGATTTAATCAATTGAGTATTATAAAATTTATGTATTTTATAAGTACAACTTATTTTTTTTTTCACCGAAATCATAATTAATCCGAAAGATTAATTATCGGATTATTTTTTTTTTAAATCGATTATTATAATGGTACCGATATTGTAGTTCTTTGTAAAGGAAAGTTGCTGTATTATGCAGCTCTTGTGGCAAAAATGTACCATTCTTTGAAGAGAAGGATTGCACAAATATAAATAAAATTTTTATTGTGGCGAAAATGTACCATTCTTTGAAGAGAAGGAATGCAAAATTATAAAATTTTTAAATCACAACCAAACATTCTAACATTTTTTTACATTAATTTTATAATCAAGATAATGACTTTGCATGAAGGGTGTCGCAACACAGAATAAGATTACACCATACTTCATTCTCTAGGACTGTACACATCATAATTATTTATGTCACTCACATAAACAACTCAAAAAAAGTGCGAAAACAAATCGCCTTTTTTATAACACCAACTTACTCCTCGAACAGAACACTCTCGAACTCAATGTCACTTTTTCACAGATGGCGCTGTTCCAGCGCTTGCCATTAGGTACGGAAAATTCCGCCCCACATTGCAATGGTTACATTCAATTCAACCATTAAATTGTATAGTCATTTCAATGTAAATACAAAAAAGCACAATATTGATAATGTTAAATCACACATAAGAAAAAATATATATACAAGATTACACATTAACAAGCTAAATAACAATCTTAGAAATTGGTCGTTTGTAAACTCCAGTTTGACTTTTTATTTTAACCACTCTGACCCGTTTATCTTCACCAAAATAAGTCTCTATTATTCTACCCAATGCCCATTTTTGAGGCGGTAGATTTTCGTCTTTTAGAAGCACAAACGCATTAACTTTAACATTACCTTTTTCTATTATCCACTTGGACCTCTGTTGCAAATTATTACGATACTGAATGTGCTATTTCTTACAAAAAATTTGAATTATTTTTGTGAGTATTTTCCAGTTAGACAACCGATTGTCTTTAAGCTCAATTATATTTGGCTCAATTGTAGAATTTAAGGGTCTGCCAAGTAGGAAATGGGCAGGGGTTAACACTTCATACACATCAGTACCTGACGATATTGGTACTAGCTGTTTTGAATTTGGAATACCCTCTATTTGGGTAATGACCGTTAGGAATTCTTCAAATGTCAACCTGGAATTGCCTAAAACTCTTTTAAAATGATATTTGAATGCCTTCACGCCACTTTTCCAGAGGCCACCAAAATTAGGCGTTCTTGCCAGAAGGAAGTTCCAGTCAATTCCCTCAGCTGACATATAATTTGCTAGCCCCTCATCTGGTTTTAAAACTACGTTATGTAACTTTGAAAGCTCTTTATTTGCTCCTATAAAATTTGTGGCGTTGTCCGAATATAATTTCACACACAAACCTCTGCGATCCACAAATCTCTTTAAACATGCCACAAAGGCCTCCGAAGTCAAATCAATCACAATTTCGAGGTGAATGGCTTTTGTGACTAATCATACAAAAATGCGCACATATATTTATGGTATATTACTTTCCTTTGATTTCTATACTTAATAAGGAGTGGGCCGAAAAAAAATCAGCTCCTAAACAAGTAAATGGGAAGTCAGGAGTTAACCTCCCTTTTGGTAAATTGCCCATTATTGCTCAACTCCTATGGGTTTATCTCTAAAACACTTAATGCAATCGTGCACGAATTTCCTACACGTTGCCTTACCCTGGCCCTTTGGCCAAAAACACCTTGGCCAAAACTTTTGTCTAACATAATGTAATAAGGCAGTAGAGCCTAAATGAAAATATCTCTCATGATATACCACTAAAATTAACTTAGTTAACTTATGTCGCTTAGGCAGAATAACTGGGAATTTACTGTTGAAGCTTAAATTAGTATTTTTTATTCTACCGTTCAGCCTTATTATTTCATCACTGACTAAAAAGGGGTTTAAAGATTTTATCTGACTTTTATGATTAACATTCTTTTCGCGAATTAAGAACTTAATTTCCTCTGAAAACTCACTACTTTGAACCTCTTTTCTAATAAAAATTTCCCTTTTGTTTATTTCCTAGGTTTCCAAAGGACCCAACATCCTTTCACTTGGATTTTTCAAATTGTGAATAAAGCTGAAAATATAACTAACAACATGCAATATTTTAGTATAATAGTTAGTAATATCAAATAACTCTTCAATAAAAGGATTAACAGTTACAATAAGAACACGTAAGTCACTTTGTGGTAAATGTTTGAATTCACATGAAAACTCGTCTCTAATAACGTACATAGGAATTTCGCGATTGGGATATTCTCGTTTTAGTCAGAAACGTAGGACTTCGAATCACGGTTTATTTTTAACCATTTTCTCAGGATCCATTCCTCTTGAAATAAGATCTGCGGAATTGTTCTCAGAAGATACGTGTCGCCACTGTTGAACTTTTGTCAAGTCTTGAATTGTCGCTACACCTTTTGCCACAAACGTTTTAAGAAAATACGGCTCTTTTCGCATCCAGGAATGTACTATCAATGAATCACTCCATAAATATATGTCAATCGTCTGAAATTGCCAGGCACTTCTAACTTTTGTCGTCAGCTTTGCTAAAATGATGGCTGCCGAAAGTTCTAACCTAGGTATTGTAACACGCTTAAGTGGTGATATTCGGGATTTGCTACATACCAAGTTCACTTCGAAGGCTCCATTATCTGATGTTGATTTGCAGTAAACGACGCATTGATAGGCAGACTCGGAAGCATCTGCAAATCCGTGAAGCTCAATATGCACACATTTGTCGATTAATATGCACCTTTTAACTCTCACAATATTTATTGCTGGAAAGAACTGGATGAAGCTGTGCCATTGTTGCGCTTCAATGTCAGGAAGTGGATCGCTCCAGCCTAAATTCAAGCATTAGTTTTTGCATAAAGATTTTAGCTTTTGCTATCACAGGACCAAATAGTCCAAAGGGATCAAAGATCCGTGCGATTTTTGAAAGCTCTGTTCTTTTCGTAGGCGGAACTACGCTTTCCATCTAGATTTGGAAAGTAAAGATGTCAATAGTGAGTTTCCACGTAACACCTAGCGCTTTTGTCTCTTCTTGAAAGTTATAATCACTCTCAGGCCCTGTTTTTAACTCTAAGTTCTTGCTATGCCACTTGTGCAAAGACATTCCTTCACTCTTGAGAGCCTCCACTAACTCTGATTGCAGCTTTTACGCTTTGATTAGAGTGGCTGCGCCGCTTAAGATGTCATCCATATAAAAATCACTTTATAAAACTGGGGACGCTAAAGGGTAGTTCTCATGGTTATCTCTTGATAATTGAAGCCAGATACTTGTTGCTAGATAAAGTGAACTTACAGTGTCATAGGTTACAGTTTTGAGCTCATAAGTCTTAACTGTTTTATTCACCCCCTCCATCCAAAGAAATCTCAAAAGTTTAGTTTGGCTCGGATCAATTAAAATCATCCTTTACCTTTGTTTAATGTCAGCAACGAACGCAAAACATGCTTACGAAATCTCGTCATTATTTTAAAAAAGGTCTTCCTGAATAACCCCACCGTTATTTTGTAAAGAGTTAAGGGACTTCCCTATGGTTGTTTCGGAAGACGCATTGAAAACTGCACGAAGTTTTGTTGTACTTTTATCAGGGCGGTAGACCCCTAAAAGCGGTATATAATAGGTTCCTACTTCTTCCTCACACTCAGAAATCTTTGTCATGTCACCCAAATTTTTGTATTCGCGTAAAAATTCTCTATAAAATTCTAAATACGCAAGCTCTTTTAAAAAGCGATTCCACAGCAAATTTATTTTTTAAATTTACTTTTGACTTCCCTAAACACATCGGATCCTCTTTTACTGGCATTTTAACAATATAGCTCCACTTACTATCTCTTTTCATGTTTTTCTCAAAGTGCTCTTCGCAAATTATTGCTTCTTTATACGACATGGCTCATTAAAGTTTTCATCTGTCAATTTTATATAATTTAATTCTGGCATATTAAGGTTACACATTTTTGACGGCTTGAAATCCGTCATTTTAGATACAATCAAAAAAATCTAATTCTTTTTCAAAATTACCCTTAAAATTGGAAATCGTCGCGGTAACAACAGATTTAATTTTCGTGAATGTATCTCCGGTACCGTAAACTGTCAAATTGTTTTATCTTTTTTTTAATTTGAGGTTATTCGCACAATCTGAAGTCATACAATTATTCATGGATCCCTGATCTAACCCCGCTCGCAATCCGTAATAATTTCATGTATCGTCTCTCAATAATCATTTTACAGTGATCAACAAAAGAGTTTTTTTCTGGATTTATTACTCGCGTAGAAAGTACGGAACTATTAGTATTTTGATTAGGTCGAAACGCCGGCGCGTCTGTCAACAGAATAGATTAATTTACTCTTGAAAAAGGGGGAGGGCAGTTCCTGGTCACCTGCTCCGCTCGCATTTGCATTACGCAATGTTTCAAAATCCCTTGGAAAATGCAATGAAAAATGATGTCTCCTGTTTTTACCCTGTCTTTTACATAAGGAGCATGAAAAATTTGATTTACAATTTTTAACCAATTGGTTTTCTAAACAATTAAAACAAAAATTATTTTTCTTAATTACTTCTAGTCTTTCAGAAACAGGCAACGCCATATAATTTTTACATTTATATAAGGGGTGGCTATCGAAACAAATAATACATTTTATACTCTTGCAATCAGATAGAAATATGTAGACATATTTCTCGGGGATTTTTTATTATTGTTCTCAGTTAATGATTTACCGCGTGACACAAAATAATCGCCTTTTTTGCTAAAATCACTGGATCTAACGACGAATCTGACTGCCTAACACTAATATGAGCTGCTCTTTTTTTGTCTAATGTCTGAAACAATTTGTCTGATAAAATTAATTGCTTCAACTTCCCAAAAATAGACACTTCTCGCAATTTTAAGTAGTAATTAAAGCTAGTTGTCAAACGTGGCGCAAAGTGCACATGGGTTTCATTCGATTGCCTAGTGCCTAGTCGTTTTTCTGAATTGCTCGAGAAAACATTGGGAGTTTCTTCAAATTCTCTAAGTACAATTTTCTTTACTTTATCATAATCATTCAGCTCATTATCGCTTATGTAAGAAATTACATTTGAAGCTTTCTCACCTAAAACATTCAAAGGAATCTCTGCTTTAAATTTTTTGGGTATGCTTTTCGTTATAAATGATCTCTCGAAAGAAGCAAAGAACAAACCCCACCCATCTGTTTTGACTCGGAATTCTACTCGTTAAAGTTTTTATACTTTTTATTACAGAATCTAAAAAATCAATGTTATTTTCTGAATCGCAGTCGGTAGTTTTAGAATTTATTCGCATGCTAGATAATTCTAATTCGGCTTTCGCTCTTTCCAATTTAATTTGTTCTACCTGTAATTCTAACTGTTTACATATCTCGATTTTCTCCGGTTCTTCTTTTTGGTCCTCAATTATACCGTATATTAGATTAGTTATATATTCAGGATAGCTTTTGAATTTCTCAGTATTTTTTATAACATTAATTAAATCTGGTTTTGTAACTTTATCGGTTACTACTTCACCTAACTTTGTAGCAACAAGCTGCAAATCAACTTTTCGCGCGTATTTAAAACTTTTAAGACCAAATTGCAAAACTCAAACAATTAACGCACTTAACTCAAAATAAAATAATACAATATATAATACAATTATAAACCATATTAAGGGAGTAAATGACCAGAAAAGCTCATGCACCTACTTAATTACTTGATGTTAATCTCTTAAATATAAGCTTTTTTTTTTTTTTTTTTTTGAAAGAACGCTTTTCGCTTTATCGAAAACAAAAGCCAATCTTGTTGATTTCTAATTTCCTATTGTCTGTTTCTTCAGCTTGTTTCCTTCCCTTTATCTCTCATTTCAGTCTTGCTGCTGCTTTCATAGTAGAAGCACGTATTCTTTGCGCCTGACGAAGAAAGACTCATATCTTTCGAAAGGCCTAGCGCATTTAAAAATTTTTTATGGTGTTTTAAGAAGATTTTTTGTTCTCATTCATTCACAACAGTTTTAACTTATTTTCTCTCTAAATCAATTAAATTTCATCTAATTAATTAAATATGCAAAGAAATTTTCTCGCCAAACAGCCCAATCTTCCAAATTTCTTAAGTACAGAGTTTTTCAAGAGTTATATTGCCCTTGAACAATACAGTTCTAATTGGGCTACGGCATATTATTTAAATCAGCAAATATTGTTAAAAAAAAGAACATGTACTTATACAAGAATGAAATAATCCATTTTCCGAATTACATTATTTAAATTATTGCTTTATTAAATTATTTAAATTGTTATTTAAAACTATTGTGAGTCTAAAATCATTCATTAATTTCCCAATAAGTTGTTTATAAAATGTGTCAGCATATTTTTCAGGAAGTTTGTACAACAATAATTAACTGCCGTGATACTAACGAAAGAAACTTCAAATAGAAAACAAAACGAACAAGAAATCATGAGAAATGGGGATTTTTTTTATTGAGCTTTTACCAAACATGTATTTATACATGAGTTTATTTCACGAAGTTCACCACGAGTATCTAAAACAGAGTATTATATATAATGCAGAAATTGTAACATTATCTCAATAATTATTTTGGTATATTTTCTGAACCCTTTGATTTTAATTTCATTTAAACATTTACCCAAAACAAATTTATCATTTAAAAATACTTACTTGCTTTCTCTTTTCATATATTTAATAAAACATTTGCTTCAAGATTCCCATTTTCTGAAGTGCTTTCTTCTATAACTTTCTAAGAAATTATGCATGTTTGCATCACGTAATGAGCACATACTATATTTAATTTTATGTAGTATTAGAATTTCGTAGAGATCAAAAGCACTACAATTAATGCTATATCATCACTCTAATAAATTATTCTTTGAGAAGTATTTAAAAACAAAGAACAGACGAAGGATTCATACGTGAAAGTACATAATTAACAAACAATAACCATTCTCTTTAGGATCCCTTTTCAGACATGTTAACAAGGTATTCAAAAACTTGAAAATTCTAAAACTATAATTCATTTAAAGGATGTGGATTTTTATTCGTTTATTTGTTCATGCTTTCATCCAACCGTGAAATGGTTTTTGAATGATGAAAGAATTTGAATTTCTTAATGTAATGGGTTAATTACAATCAGAAAATAAGTAGTGAAGTGTTTGCTGTTGTTGTTGTTTGAGAGTATATCTTTTGATTTAAAAGTAAAAATGGTATATTTATGCTCTGAAAAAAAAAAAAAAAAAAAAAATGTGTCAAAGAGTAATTTTTCAGTGAGTTTTTGTGTGAAAAATTGCTTAAACCATATATACATTTTTTCGTATAAGTGTCTACAGAATTTTTTTCTTGTTATGCAAGTATTTAAATTATCATTATTTTTTATTTAAAAAAAGAGACATCCTGATATTTCATTTTTATTATAATATTTGAATATAATTTTCATTAGATACGTGTTCATATCATGTGCTATTAAATTGTTTTTAACGCTTTACAACATAGCTAAAACGTGTTTGTGAATTCAGTTTGTCAGTCTGGCAGTCTCTTTGTGCCCTGACTCGAGTAAATATACCCGCACTATAAAGTTATTGATAAAGGTTATTAAGGTTTATCACTGCGCATTCGATATTGAAAACGAAGTTTGTACAATTTACGGTAGTTTACAGATACTCAAAGGTATTTTGTTACATTGTAGTCAATCGGCCTAAACAGATTTCAGTGAACTTTAATGTTGTTACATTGTTTCAAATATTATTAAAATAATATGCATCATTGAAGTGAATTGCAACAGGCCTACTATGGATTATGGAGTATGTAGCATCTATAATTCGTTTACAGGGACACACAAAATGTTTCTACTTTATTCAGATCGAGAAAAATCTTTTACAATGTAGCTATATGATGTTACGCTATTTCAATGAAATATATGCACTTTACCTAAACGTACTACAGAATGTTTTCAATAGATTATCCACTACGTAAAATGTATTGTGCATTTACAGAGACACTCAAAACTATTCTGTTACAAATCTGTATTTAGCTGTGATTTCCATTTTTAAGCCTAACAAAGTTTTAGCGTATGACGAAGTTTGCAGATCATATAAAGGGCTGCACGAGTGATTATGCACACATTGCCGTCTATGACAGCAAATACTGAAAATGATCTTTACTGCAGTTTGTTTTTTGTAAATGTTTATTTAGATAGCTCATTTTATTTTATGAATAAACTGAAATTACTAACAACATTCCGATAGCGTTGGAAATGTAGGTCTTTGACAATGTAGGTCTTTAAGCACTATTTTTCATTCTTGTTAAAAAATAAAAGAAGCGATTTCCTGTAAAAAGATGATTTATGTTTCTTGTTTTATAAGATTTCAGCATATAAATTAAAACATATACAGGGCGAGATCAAATGATGGACCCGATTGTAAAAAATAATATTTTCGAAATTACTTCATATATTACAATAGGTGATACACGAATGTACCAAGAAGAGAAATGTACCAAGTTTTTTTCAGTTACAAATGTTCGATGTGTCACCATCTTGTTACACGGCATACGTCCAATCTGTAATCCAGTTCGTTCCAAACATTTTATAGCATCACTCTGTCAATGGTTCTGAATGCTGTATTGTGTGAAACGTTGTAGATTTGCCAGCACAAACTGCTGACGTCCGAATTGCCAGCACATTGTGCTGTTAATTTTACGCAACTACTGTATTTTTCATGTTTATACAGTCAGGAAACCAAAGAAAGCTACAACAAATTCGACTGTGATCGATTTTGAGCGCGAGATGAACAGTACTTTGTACTGTAAAAATGTCGTTTTTTTCAGTGTGCACAAATGTGTTGTTTAAGTTCTGGCAGAGTTTTCGGCATTGGTGGTACATAAGCAATGTCTTTGACACTGCCAGTACTTAAAGAACGCATTGGTGCAGCATTCAGAACCACTGACAGAGTTATTCCACAAACTTTTGGGAAAGAACTGGATTACAGATTGGAGATATGCCGTGTAACAAGAGGATCAAACATCAAACATTTTAACTGAAAAAAAAACACTTGGTATATTTCTCTTTATTCATCAATTCATTCTTTAGTTTCGAAAATAAGATTTTTTTTAAATCAAGTCCATCATTTGTACTAGCCCTGTATAATATAACAGCATATAAAGCCTTCTGAATTAACCTCGATTCCACAAAGGTTTCTGTTATCTCCAGAAACCAATATATTTCTAAGATTTAAAGAAACTTATAGGGAACAAAGATTAAATTTTCTATACCTAAATTTCTGAAGTATTATGAAGTTGTTTTTAGGGTACAGTAATCAGTTTCTCAAACAGATCACGAAACATTATTTTATTACACTATCTTTTCTTAATTAAGCATTTTTAGGTGAATAATGGAATTAGGATGGGATGGTGCAATAGTAAGAAATTAATGTTAATTTTCATTTGTTATTGTATCATGCATGTTTGATGAACCTGGAAATGTTAACATCAGTATTGACGGCATCCGAAAATGTGCAGTTCGTGTTGCTACGTCGTGGTTTAGAAAACTGGTTAAAGCAGTGAAAAAAACTGCTTTGTAACGTTTCGAAAATCACGAGCAGCAAAAGAACGTTCCTTTGAGAATTACTTCTTGAAATCTTGGAAATACACTGGTTTCCAAAAATTAAGGAACAATAAAAAAAGAGCGATAACTCGTTCAAAAATTAAACTATCCGTGTGAAATTTGGATATGGTGTTAACTAAAAGAGGCTGATTAAAATTACAAAATGCAAAATAGTGGCGCTGTAATCGGATTGCGTTATCTGTGCGGAGCATAAAAGTGCATGCTAGAGTGTAAGGCTGCTGATGTCGCTGTGATTATTAGATAAGAAATCTGAAATAGCCTGTTTATTAGTATGACCTCAAGGCATCATTTGTCCGCATAACTGCGATATAGAGCTATTGGAAGATTGGATGAAGGCCAAAGTCAAACAGAGGTGGCTAGATGGCTGAATGTGAGTCTTTCTGTTGCTCATAGTCATTGGCAACAATTTCAAACCACTGGTTTGGCCTCCAGAAGTTTTCGCAAAGGACGAGCAAGAGCTAAGATAAGCAACAATGATCGATATTTGCAGTTATGTGTACGAAGGAATAGAACAGTAACCCCCTCTCATCTTAAATCCGTCCTTGCTGCAGCTACTGGAAGGTTGGTATCAATGTTTACTGTGTGGGTAAAGCTTCATGTAGGTGGTCTTTACGCAATGCGACCAGATATTTATGTTCCGCTCACCTCATGTCTCTGGAGGGAACGTTTTAAGGTGGGCACGTTAACATATCCACTGGACGACTGATCAATGGAGGCGTATTCTCTTCACAATTGAGTTCCAGTTTAGCCTCCAAAGCGATAGTAAGCATTGTTTGATTTGGAGATAACAGTGAATACGCTATCATCCATCAGACATTCGTTAAAGAGATTCGTATGGAGGAGACAGTGTCTGTGTTTGGGATGGTATCTCTTTGGGCGGACGTACAGACCTCCATGTCTTTCCACGTGGAACTGTGAATGCTCACGTCTATAGAGATGACATTCTTGATGCTTATTTATACCCTTATGCCGGTACAATAGGTAATGATTTTCTGTTACAGGACGATAACGCTATACCGCACAGGGTTCACATCGTAGAAGATTATCTTCAGCACTAAACAATTCAGATAATAGAATGACCAGCGCGATCACAGGAGTTAAATCCCATCGAGGAACTTTGGGATGCTTTAGGAAGATGTGATTCTGCTCTCAATCCCCCTCTTCATACCCTTGCCACGCTTACAACTGCTTTACAGGAGCAATGTCTCGCAATTCCCAGCGAACTTATAGATCGCATAATTCACAGTGTCACACTTCGCTGTATGTGCTCTATTGTTTCTAGGGGTGATCATACTCCATATTAATGGTAATCTTCCTATACCATACTAAGACATTTATTTCGTTTATTTTATAATTGTATTAATTTCTGAAACACCACAATCGTCTGGTAATTTCTTTTAACGTTATTTTATATCTTACTATGTGTTATAAATTGTGTCTCAGTTTTATTAAAATCCACTTGTAACATTTTGAGTAATCGCTAATTTTGTTGTTTTTCCTTAATTTTTGGAAACCAGTGTATATTGCTTTCAGAAGTAAAAGTAACGTTTTTTGGATCGTGAATAACACGGAAGTATTTTATTACTTTCCGCGAATCTTTTTGCTGAATTACGAGCACGGAACTCTTTTCCTTTTTCTCCAATCTACCGAAACCGGATTTGCAATGATATTTCATTGATAATGAAGATACTATAACGATATTTCCAACTTTTTTCTCTATTTTGTGTGAAGGGTGTTGAAATCAGCAGAATGGAGAAAAATTAATAATATTATTTTCAAAACAAACTTGAAATTGCCATTTCATAGATCACAATATAGTTGCTTTTAACTGAAGTATCCCAGTCTTAGATATCATGTGATTTTGATTGAATAAATGGTTTGCCACGCTGGTTTCCAATTCATTTCGATTTCATTATGGTGGGTAGTATAACCGTTTATTGTTTGTGAAAATGGCTTACAAACACAATTTTTATATGAATGCATATCCTTGAAAGTAAAGTAAAATTCATATGTATATTAAGGAATTCTTTCGCCTTAGGCCACTGCCCCGTCTCGCCATTAGCTAAGGGGCTCATCTATGGGTGGACGCTTTTCAATGATTTGCTCGTTTGCGTGTAATGTCAGTATTTGTTTTCTTCCTCGAGTTTAGCAAAAAGCCCATGCACTGAACTCTGAGCTCAGATTCTGTTTTGCATCAAGTGCTCGAAAAAATATTATTTGTTGTCTATTAAACCTTGTAGTTTTCTAAATTGCCTCTGAAGATCTTTCAGTATGACATAGAGTTTCATGCCAAAGTTTAAAGTCTTCACGGAATTTTCATTACATGTGGGACTTGTTTATATTTTTATTCCTGATGAATAAACTTCTTCGAACGACAAGCTGACTTCATTTTTCTTTTTGTTGAGAAATCTCTCGATTCCTTAATTCTTTGCGTTGTTTATACTTACGCAGTGATTGTATGAATTAATAACACATGTATAGGATGTAACTAAATTAGTTAGACTCTTTCCTGGTTGAATTAATTGTGTTAAATTAATTGGAAGATACCAGTTCATCAACGGATTCGTCTTAATGTATCGTAAGTTTGCTGAGATACTTCGTGTCTGTCTACTGACATCCTATATTTTGTTGGTCGAACATTTTACTCCATGGTCACACTGATCATCAGATATTTTACTGTTAGATTTCAGTTTGTAGATTAACTGAAGCTTTGTTTCCTAAGGCACAACGTTTTAAATATTATGTTTACACTCTGTCACTTCCAAAATCATTCTTGAATTAAAATGCGAAATCATTACCGTATTTGATTCGATGGACGTAATCTTACTTAGAAACATGAGCCAAGAACTGACTTACATACTGCACATTTTGAAAATACGATGGGTAGATTATACGCATAAAATATAAGCTTCGATTGCTTCGCTATCTTTTATTCACGTAAACTTTCTACTTCGGCTGCATAACGATGCAAAATAAATCCTTATTTTTGCTCAACGAAATTATGTCCAGAATGTACACTATATTGCCATTAATGACCGGCAACTTTCAATTTTAGATATTTTGCCAAATATTTAGAAATATACTTGACAGGTTATTCTGGAATTTCAGGATTGAAAAGAACAGGTATCACCTCATATTTAGCAATGTCGATTTGATAAAGGGGGCAATTAGGGGGCCAACAAAAAATCAAAGAAAAAAACAATACTTGGGATCACCCTGTTAAATAAAATGCATGAAATGATCTATCGCTACCGAATATAAATAATAAACTGACATTGTGAAATATGTGTATTCTTTTGTGCAAGAATAGCACGTATATTAATAGAGATATAGCGATTTATTTAAAAAAATTAAAAAAGTCTTGCATGTTTTTTGCTTATAACATGCAGAGTTTTCAACCAAATTTAACGCCGGTTTCAGAAAAATTGACAAAATATAGTAGAAACAAAGTAGTGCAATTGGAATATAAATATATTAAATATTTTTGGAAATATAAGCAGTTGTATGAAATAATTTTTATCTGCGCATGCGCGAACGATAACAAGGATCATTGTACATAATTTAATAATCAACTCTATGGAGATAGTTATTAAAAAAATCTAGTCAAATATCGTAAAAATTCAGAAAGATATCAGCGTTAGAGTGAGCAAATTTATAGTTGTTCTCTAAAAGCAGCTGAATGATAAGGGATTTTCCACAAATTGTCATTTTTTATTAACTGATGTTCAGAAAAACATAGTATTTAGTGACTATCAATGAGTAAATTGAGAGAATTGTCATTTTTAATTTTTTTTTAATTTTCATTTCTTATTGATGCTTTAGTTCTTCTTGGATAACCACCAAAATGAGCCTATAACATGATCAAAAGAAGTATCAAAATCGAAGCATTTTTTCCAAATCTACCCGTTGATAGTCACTAAATAATAACTTTTTTTTCTGAAAGTCAGTTAATAAAAAATGACAATTTGTATAAAATCCCTTATCATTCAGCTGCTTTTAGAGAACAACTAAAAATTTGCTCACTTTAACGCCGATATCTTTCTGAATTTTTACGATATTTGACTAGATTTTTTTTAATAAGTTGCCCCATAGAGTTGACTATTAAATTATGTAAAATGATCCTTGTTATCGTTCGCGCATGCGCAGATAAAAATTATTTCATACAACTGCTCATATTTTCTAAAATATTTAATATATTTATATTCCAATTACAAGATATTGTTATTACTATATTTTGTCAATTTTTCTGAAACCGGCGTTAAATTTGGTTGAAAACTCTGCATGTTATATGCAAAAAACATGCAAGAATTTTTTTTTGAATAAATCGGTATATCTCTATTAATGTACGTGCTATTTTTACACAATATAATACACATATTGCACAATGTCTTTTTATTTATATTCGGTAGCGGTAGATAATTTCGTGCATTTTATTTTACAGAGTGATCCTAAGTATTATTATTTTTTCTTTGATTTTTTGTTGGCCCCCTAATTGCCCGTCTTAACAAATTGACATTGCTAAATATGAGGTCACACCTCTTCTTTTTAATCCTGAAATATTAGAAGAATCTGTCAAGTATATTTCTAAATATTCGACAAAATGTCTAAAATTGAAAGTTTCCGGTCATTAATGGCAATATACTGTATACAACATAAATAAAATTGAACATTATCTACTTCATGACTATACACGTTTTAATGTACTCGTTATTTCTAATTTTATTTAAACATCCACTCGAGTCAATTGTGTAATTTTAAATCCTCCACTTGTATTTTGTATTCAGTTGTCTAAGAAAATATTTTATGTTAAGTTTCCATTTTTCTAAAGTACTTTGTTCGACACTTTTAAAGGAAAATCTTATTATTTTCTTTAGGTAAAGAATACTCTATATCTTTAATTTTACCGATATACAGTTAGAAATTTACGGAGCTCAAAAGCTCTCCAATTAATACTATGTTGCCAGCCTGATGAACGACTCTTTGAGAGTTTATCTGAAAACAGAGAACAGTAGAAGAACTCAGAATTAAACGCGGTAAAATTAACAGGTATTATTAAGCCAGTCACTATACGATTCCTTATCAGATACGTTAACAAGTTCTTCAAAATATCGAAGTATCTTAAACTTGGATTTATGTAAAGTGTACTGAATTTTCTTTTGTTTATTATTTTGTAATTCCATGCAGACGTGAAATTATTATAAAATGAAGACAGGATGAAGATATTCAAATTAAATAGATGTATTATAACACGAAAATAAAAGTTGGCAATTTTAGTATTTTAGAGTGTATTTCCTGATTTGACTCTTTCAGGGGCAAGTAATTGTGTTTCTGTAATGCTGAATTCAAACAAGATATATCAAGACATTTTCCGTGAAAATAAAGAAATATAATTTTACAGCTGTTTTGTGTTAATTAAAGTAATAATAAGTACATTTTTCAATGTACTAGTACAAATTTTTATTAAAATTAAGAAGCACAAAAAATATTGTTATCACGTTTAAAGGATTAAAAGCAAACAGATAAATGTGTGAGAATCGAATGATTTTTAGATATTTTACATAATCGATTTTACAAATTGTGCATGTCTTTTAAAACAAGTTTCTACTAGTTTATCTTATTTCGAGTTTTATAAAGTAATTAAATTAAATTAATTTTTTGGTACAGTCGTGGAAAAAAAAGTAAACACCCCCTTTTTAACTGTGGGATTAAAATTATCGTAGAAGAAAGTTACTGGTACCACACGATTGGTAGTAAAGTCTAATTTTAAATGATGTATATAAAATTTGCTTAGTGGGTTATCTACATATTAAAACGAATCATATCTTTCTTTTTTTTCAATAGCAGTACACAATTCTGACGGCATAAGTGAACTCTACACCTTCAATTAGCCTAAAAACAAATTTTTATGCACTTCGTACAATAAGTTTCCGAGAAATTAATTATTTTAAAACGGACGGATTTTATGAACTGGATCCAAATGGAAGTTCGGTACTCGATTAATGACCGAGATAGCCCCCATTCTTTATCAAGGTATCTTAAGTGCTACTCAAGCGGTCATTGAAGACTGCTAGATTACAGAACAGTACAAGAAATTTCGAAATATCTAGTCACTTCTATCATAGAGGGCGCCTTAAACCATCATTTTCCCGTTTTTAAAGCCTAATTTAAAAACTACGTTGAAGAAAAATGTGAAGTTTTGGATTTCCATAAAGCAGGACATAATAAATCTATATCCATCAAAATATTGTAGGTTACAATTCATAATTTTTTCGAATATTAATTTCATAATTCATATAATAAAATTATAAAAATTACAAAATCAACGTATTTATGTTTGGACATTTTAGTATTATTTCTACACAAAAAATCAGTGCATTAGGAGTTTAATTTCAGGAGATATTGAAAAATTTTTAAATTTAATTGAACATTAGAAGCACATAAATTTTGAATGTTTATAATCCAAAAACTTTTCATTCAAATTACTTGAAATTCGGTGTCTAGGCATAACTTGAACCGAAGATTTGAAATATCTCGTTAAAATTGGGTATTGCCATTAAAAAAAAAAAAAAAAAAAAAAGGTTAGTTTTAGTATGTAGGTGGCCCCCTAAGCAAATTTTATACAGACCATTTAAAAGTAGACTTTATTTCCAATTGTTCGGTACCAGTAACTTGTAGGATAATTTATTGAGGAGTTAGTAGGGGGTGCTTTTTTTCCCACGACTGTACTTACTAAATCAAGCAAAAATATCCATCTAGCTACGCAGTGTTGCATTTCCATTACTCTTTTCAGATTTCTTGAATGCTACAATATTTTTTAAATTAAGTAATAATCTGTTAATCTAATGGAATTAATATAAAAGGCAAAAAAAAAAAAAGAATTATATTATTTTAAAAAATGTATAAATCAGGCAGTTTGGATATAAAAAAGAAAGGGCCCAGTTAAACCGATGGCATTGAGCTCACAGACTATTCACACTAACTGTATGTTATACTCTTATTTCAAAATATAATGCCTCTCGAAAAATAAATTTAGGGTGTGGGTTTTCACCCCCCCCCCCCGTTTCTTCTCTGTATACTTAACCAACTAGCCAAATGTCATCAGGGAAGCACCTGATCAGAAGAAACCGATATACCAAATCTGAAGCAAATCGGATACAAAAACCCATTTATCTAAATTAAGGGGGTATTAGCCCCCCGTTCTACTCTTTTAGACTTAAACAACGAACCTTTAAATCTTATCAGGAAAGTGCCCTGTCAGAATTAACCGGTATACCAAGAAAATCTTATAATTCTGCAAGACAAACACATTTATCTAAATTAAGGGGGATTAGCCCCCTGTTACCCCCCTTTATACTTAACCAATGAACCCCCAAAACTAATCAGGGAAGCGCCTTATACGAATGAACCTAGAAATTTTTTTGAAGCAAATCGAATATTCCTATCAAGAGTTATCGTGTTACGTCCATACATACATACATACATACATAGATACATAGATATAGAAACTTTCGGGCACATTAGCCCCCAGGATTTAATAGCCTGTGAGCTAAATTGGTAACACTATAGTTTTGCGCTGCTCTAGAATATAAAAAAGTGATGTACAATCCGGGGAAAATAAGTAATTAAAATTTTCTTTGGATTCCACTGCTCTGCAAATACGTCTATGAAAAACAGACTGGGACAACTCAGACGGGAATAATGCCAACTCTTTAATGATATGATTATGCTTAAATCATTATTCGGCTCTTGTATACATAATAAAATTTGCACAAATGGCAAAATTTGCAAATTTGATTTTCAGACTAGTACTCACTTTTACAATTATATTGTAAAGCAACAACTTTTTTTACAACTATCTATTTCCTGAATGAAATCAGCCTGTTAAAGTTTTGTAAAATATATCTACCTTAGTGTGGAATTAAAGACATTTATCTAATTATCATTCCAATATTAATGAACAACAAATATCAATATTGTTTTAACCTTGTTCTAAAATTTTTCTATCTGAATAAACATGCAAAGTTTCAAAATATATTCCTTGTAGAAAAATGAAATATGAAAAGTCCTTCCGGCCAGTGCCGGGAGGAAGAGGTAGCTTTCATATTCCTTATTTTAAAAAAGCCAACTTATATCAATCAAACACACGAAGCTCAATTTAGTCGAAACCGAATATAGTAAATTCAATACTAAATCACTATGAATGAGAATTTCGCAAAATTAGTCAGCTTTATCCAAGCTGCTTTTATTTAAAGTAACTTATATTTGGCTGCCATATTCGGCGATTTCTTAAAGTGCCTGCCATTTTAAGACAACATGGTGGATGAGGCTAACCAGTGAACTTGCTCGAGACCTTAGTAATTGCTGTGCATATGCTCACTCACATCGGAATCGATTGATATATACGAGTGCTGTCGCAGGCAAAAAGTCAGATTTTTCAAAATGTCACCCACATTAGAAATTCAAACTGCTATATCTGAGCCATTTTCTAAGATAAAGACAAAACAAAAAAATGCTCCTGAATCCTTATATCAAGGTCAAATACTTAAGAAAGAAACCTTTTTCAATTTCTAATTTTTTTGCACCTCACTTTAAATATAATTTTTTTTAATTTAATGGCCCCCATTTTGAAACAAGATGGCGGATGAAGCTGGCCAGCTTACTTGGTCGAGATATCGATGTATACTATCCACATGCCTTCTTACATGGAAATAGGCGAATACGTGTCTTATCGCGTGACAAATACAAGATCGTTTCAAAATGTTAGCCATACTAGAAATTCAAAGTGCTATAATTCAACCATTTATTAAGATATAAACAAAAGAGCAAATTTTCAGAAACAAAATCTGCTCCGGAATCTTTGTATCAAGGCCAAACACATAAAAAAAATCTTTTTCATTTTCCAATTTTTTAATACCTCATTTTAAATTTTAAATTTAATTTTTTTTTAAATGGAAACCCTTTTGAAACAAGATGGCGAATGAAGCTGGCCAACAAACTCGGTCGAGACATTGGTATACACTATGTACAGACCAAGTTACATCCAAATCGGTTCATAAATACGCCTGTTATCGCGTGACAAAAATCAGGTCGTTTTAAAATGTCAGCCACAATAGAAATTCAAAATGCTATACCTCAGCCATTTTTTTAGATATAGACAAAACAAAAACTGTTCCAGAATCTTTGTATGAAGATCAAACACATACGAAAAAAATCTTTTTCATTTTCCAATTTTTTGGTATCTCATTTTAAATTTAAATTTCTTTTAAATTTTTTAAATGGCCGCCATTTTGAAACAAGACGGCGGATGAAGCTGGACAACGAACTCGGTCGAGACATTTGTATGTACTATGTACACACCAAGGTACATCCAAATCTGTTCATAAATACGCCCATTATCACGTGACAAATATCAGGACGTTTCAAAATGTCAGCCACTCTAGAAATTCAAAATGCTATAACTCAGCCATTTTTTAAGATATAGACGAAACAAGAACTGCTCCGGAATCTTTCTATCAAGGTCAAATATAGAAGAAAAAAATATTTTTCCATTTGCAATTTTTTAGTACCACATTTCAAATTTTGAATTTTTAAAAATTTTTTAAATGGCCGCCATTTTGAAACAAAATGGCAGATGCAGCTGGCCAACGAACTCGGTCGAGAGATTGGTATGTACTATGTACACACCGAATTACATCCAAATCGGTTCATAAATACGCCTTTTATCGCGTGACAAAATTCAGTACGTTTCAAAATGTCAGTCACGCTAGAAATTCAAAATGCTATAACTCAGCCATTTTTTAAGATATAGACGAAACAAAAACTGCTCCGGAATCTTTGTATAAAGGTCAAATACGTAAGAAAAAAATATTTTTCCATTTTTAATTTTTTGGTACCACATTTCAAGTTTTAAATTTTTTTAAAAATTTTAAATGGCCGCCATTTTGAAACAAAACGGCGGATGAAGCTGGCCAACGAACTCGGTCGAGACATTGGTATGTACTATCTACACACCAAATTACATCGAAATCGGTTCATAATTACGGGAGTTACAGTGTGACATAGGTCAGATATATATATATATATATATATATATATATCAATTTTGAACGGAGGGTGGTTTCGGGGTCTGGGGGTCATGATCGATGAAAATATACCAAAATTTTTTGAAATCGCTTTCCTCCGAACGGCTGCAATAGGTAGCTTTTTTGTAAAGAAAGCTACCTAAAAACATATCAATCTTCCTATCTTCAGAAGTGACCATATTACACTAAAAAAAAATCTGCCACTGTCATCTAGAAACTAAATTGTGCCTCTAGATAAAATAATTCCATGTCATCCTTATAAATTCTAGTTATCTTTGTTAGATAGTTCTATTTATCCCTATTAAAATTCAAGAGGTTTTTTTCCCATATTATCGTTTTCAAACATATTTTAAAATCTCTGAAAATAAATGCGAACAGAAGGAGCGAGTTTTAGTAATTAAGATTCTAGTTTATGAATTAGTTCTAGAAATCAAGCGATAGCTTTTTTAGGTGCGTTCGTACTTATATAAATACGTGGCACCTATAGTCGTAGTTCAGTCCGTTTGTCCGTCCGTTCGCATATTACAGAGCAAAAACTACCCAACCGAATGGTCTGAAATTTTAAATATATGATTGTTCCAAAATTTTGTCAAGCCGTTTCAAATTTTATGAAAATCGGATGTATAGTTTAATTACAGGGACTGTCAAAAGTTTTTCTTTACATTACGGCCAATGGCAAAAATTATTGCAAGTGCATTTTAATGATGTTACAGCTTTACGAATGGTCTGAAATTTTAAATATATAATTGTTGCAAAATTTTGTCAAGCCATTTCAAATTTTATGAAAATCGGATGTATAGTTTAATACAGGGACAGTCAAAAGTTTTCCGTTACATTACGGGGAATGTGAAAAAAAATTATTGCAAGTGCATTTAAATGATGTTACAGACTATGCACTTATGAAGTGCAAAAAATGTACATTTAGTACATACAATATGGGGTGCAAAAAATAATTATAAAACTAGTTATAGTACGAACGCTCCTCATTTGCCACGTTTGACGAGCATTTTCCAACTTGTTTCAATTCAAACGATTCACAATGTAATGTATCGTTTCATTACCTGGAAAACTATACACTAGAAAGTCTAGCCCATTTCGCTTCTATTCGGTTTGTTTGTTTATCTTATTCGCTTAACTCGGAAATCTATATTTCTAGTTTAGGGATTTAGAAAATGAATACAAATTTGTTCTAGATGAAGACGGCATATATATTTTTTCATTGTAAATTTCTGATGCAATAGTAGCTGACACCCAAAGATTAGACACTCCACTCTTACATTTATTGTGTGTCATACAGAAGATGTAATTTGTTTTAAAGCTCTAGAAATAAATATACATAATACTGAAAACGTATATAGAAGTTTAATTTGTTCACATTACAAAAACAACATTTACTAGTTTTACATTTACTACTAAATCTGCAGATCATGGGCCTGAACGTCAGTTGTTCAAATATTTTTTTTTTCCTTCAGGTAATATCTAATGACTTACAATATGCCATGCACTTTTTTTTTTATCAAAGTTTAAAAAATAGTTGAAAATGTTTTATGAATTCTTTTTGTCTACTCGTCTGTCTGTCTGGCCGTCTTCTGACTGTCGTATATAAACTCAGTTTAACATATAATTTGATATGTTATCGATTTTTACCGTGAAACGTTCTTCATTGAAATGAGGTGCATATCATTTACAGTTCGTTTAAAGTGATACTTAAATGAATCCCATTATATTTATGGTCTATAAAGAAAAGTTGCGGCTGTAATTAAAAATGACGCCATTTTCTGGATTTGTTTACCGTTGTTTTACTTTTCATCATATAAAATTATGTTTATAAAATTTGCGATGTTTTTTAAGGCAAAAATTTCTTTTTAACGCTTGCAAAGATAGTTGAAAAATATATATGATTTCGAGTTGTCTGTTTTTCTGTCTATCTGTTCGTGCATCGTGTAAATAATTTCTGTAATTGATACAGGTTATTGATTTTTATCGTAACATGTTAGGTATTACAAATGAAATGCGTAATTTATTTAGTTCGCTTACAGGAACATTCAAAAGAATTCCTTTATATTATTATCTATGAAGAAAAATCGTCAGCAGTGTATTTAACTGATGTTATTGTATTCTAACCATATTGAAGGTTACATTCTAAGGTTCACTAGAAGGTTCTTATTACATAATATGGTGTGCATAGCACTTATCCGTCATTGACATCAAAATAATTCGGTTAAAGTAATCTACGAGCAATAATTGTTATAAGAGAGTTTTCAACTCTGATATGAATTTTTAAGTTTATGCAGTTTTTACTTTCTTCCATCTTTAGAAGAAGAACGTATTGGATTCGTGAAAAGTTTCGATTTCCGGTTTTCGACGGACTTATACGTTTTAGGGTTCAAAGATCACGAAAAACGTGTTTTTACAAAATGTTCATCTGTGAGTCTGTCTGTCTGCGTGTGACACAAAATTTTTGTTCGCTCTATGTCAAGAACTAATGAATGGAATTTAATAAAACTTTGGATTCAGTTAGTCTCTGATATAAATTGATGCTGACTACTTTTCGGTGTAAATCGTCCAGCATGTGACACTGTTATGCTGCATCTTGATTTTAATACTAGCTTTAACTCAAGAAATAAAGAACGGATTTCCAGAAAACTTAAGATTCAGTTCGTCCTTGATATAATATGGTGGTGCTAACCTTTTTGTGTAAAATACCAAATAGGTGGCTCGGCTGTGCTGCATTTATCAGAAAGTATTAACATGTATGAGATAGAAGAAAATTTTGGGATTGCCACATCCGACTAGTTTGCATTGCAATTGGTGCATAAAATTGCTATAGATTATATATTGGGCTGCACTAAAGAATTCGAACATATTTTGCTTTATTGGTAGAAATTTCTGAAGAGAAATTTTCAACGATGTTATGCGTTTCCTAAATGAACTAAATTTTTGCATATTATATGCTATATTTAAAAAATCTATCTATCATAGAAAACTGCACAAAAAATGGATATTTTACCTTCTGTGCATGGCAATTGGTATTTCAAATGTGTTTTGATTTTTACAAATATAAGGGAGACCGGGGCTAGTTGGATACAGGGGTAAGTAGGCGCAGTCCTTATAAATCGCCTGTTTGTGGACAGATTGCGCAACCTGTCACAGAGTACCTTTCTTATTGCTTTTTACAATTCTCATTGTAGTTTTGCAGCGTTACCTACGTGCAGTGGACATTTATTACGATTTTTCTGTTTTTTGCACTCATAAGTAATTTTTTGTTGCTTCATTCTTTTTCTAATTTCTAATATTTATCTTAATAATTGTGATTTAACTTGTGTAGTTTTTTTTAGTGTATGATTATCTGTACCTACCCCATATGTGATTTACTTGGATTATTTATGCTTAGATGGTTACGTGTCCATTTTTTCAAGAAATTTATTATGGGGCTAGTACGGGGCTAGTACGGGGCTAGTATGGGGCTAGAACACGGGGCAAGTTGTCTCGGCGTCTGGTGTGTGCTGGTAGCTTGAAAAACAGCAAACACCGAGATAAGTTGTTGCAATACAAGATTTTGGGCACACGAGGCTTGCCCAAACGGAGACACTCGATTTTTTATTTGTGACAACTGTAACTCTGATGATGATATCGAGTAGGATAGAAGTTACTCAATTTTAATGTTTTATTCGTTATTTTTATGTCTGTATAATTTAGAATTTACATTGTACGGTAATAACACCTTTGTTTAAACTTACTGGTAATAATGAAATAAATTTCGCTTAATTGCGTGTCTTATTTGAGTTTCATTTAAATTTTTATAAAGCGTGTGCCAACTTACCCCATAGGTATAGGCAACTTGCCCCGTGAAGGGGTAGGTTGGCGCACAATTTTTCTTTTACTTTAGGCTTCCGCTAAACATAAACTACTAAAGCTACAAACTCGAAACTCCGGGTATTTATAGCCCAATGCCTGTTCTTTAAAAGTACAGTTAAAGTTTCATAAAAAACTTAAACGAAAAATTAATAAAAATCAATAACTAAAAACTGCGCCTACTAGCCCCGGTCTCTTCTACTTAGACAGCATCTTCCTCCTTTAAACGGGGAGGTTTCCTTACAGTATTCTGAGTGAGTTGGAAAGTGTTTCATAATCTATGCTTGACACAAGATTGTTCTTTTTATTTTGAGTAGTGAACAAAGTGTCCCTTCTTTTTGTTGACTAACAGCTACTTCCTATCTCTCTAAATTTAGCGGTATAGTCTGCAAACGTAGAAATATTTCAGAATGTTCTTTATTCATTCTTCAAAATTTATTTACGTCAACATAGTTACTTTTTTTTAAATTACGAAGTTTAATTTTTAATTTTTTGGGGTGTTTTATTATGTTTTATTTCGTAGGAGTGCGTACAGCCCATGGTCTAACTAACTGAGCAATAAAAATTTCCATCTTTTGTGACTAACACCTACTGAGTTATGATACATTACATTATGTGAATTTTAATCGTCATTAAAGAAAATTTCAAAAAGTTTCACAATTTTACAAAGGATATTAGTGGGCACTATTCATAGTCAAATGATAAACATACGTTTTTAATACGTTTATTTACAGGCTAATTAGTAGGTTGTGAGGAAGTTTTTTCCAGAACTGCATTCATAAAAAACAAGAACGAAAAACCATGCGTACAGTATAGATTTTGAAACTCTTTTTAACACATTCACAATACTATAACAAAACTTCATAGTTTACGAAGGTGAAATATGATGTCTAAATGACTAAATTTGGAAAGCATATCACTAATTTGAAAACCCAATTTCTGCTATTACTAAGAATAGGCGATAAAATACACGAATTTTTTTGCAGCCTTGTAATGACCTGCAGGTATGTTTGCATACTACATAGTATGTTAAAGTTAGTTCAGTTGGGCGCATAGCAAAGTTGAATATTTCCACCCAGCAATTTCAGATAATATACGGATGTTTTTCAGAACTTTCTGCGGCAATGTACATGATCTATAGAATTCATACACACAAAGTAATATTTAAAAAATAGTTAAATTTAAAAACGCATACCACTACGGAAAACGCACTTCCAGCAATATTTGTTCGCATACTTCAATAGTTTAATTATTTCTCACTTTCTTCAATAGTCAAATTTTTTGTGCCTTTCTGTAAATAAACGATAAGTTCTATGCACACCATATTCTATAGTAAGAACTTTCTAGTGCACTTCAGTTATGTATATCAATTACAATATATTTAAAATACTGCAATATCATTAAACTACACGGCAAAGGGTTTACCCATAGACCGTATTGCAACGGAATCCTTTTCAGTAAATGAACCGAAAATGCTACACACTTCATTTTCAATGCTACAGTAAACCCCAATAACATCTCCATTTTATGGCAATCGGACAATAATTACGAGAGTTAAAGCACGAAGAGACGGACAGACAAACCAAAATCCTAAACACATTTCAACTATTTAGTAAAGTGATAAAAAAAATAACGTTGTCTCATTAAAAAAAAATTAATTATTTATGAACTCCTCGAAGCTAAATTTATTTAAATATCAACTCAAAATAACTATATCATATTAAATATCCACTTATTTTATGTATTTAACGGTGTACAAAAATGTTTCATTTTCAGATTAAAAATTTTTGAAGTAATTTGTTTGGCAACTTTCAGAGAAAATGTTCATATTCAGATTAAGTAATGAACATTGTAACTTGAAACTGACTGATACAGTATTAGAAATTTACGGAGATCAAAAGCTCTTCAATTAATGCTAACGTGTCAGACTGATGAATGACTCTTTGAGAGTTTATTTAAAAACTAAGATTAGGAGAAGGACTCATTGGCGACCAAGGTATAATTAATGAGTATTAGTAAGCCAGTCTCTCTGGGAATCTTTATCAGATATGTTTACAAGGTATTCAGTAGCTCGAAGTTTTTAAAACTTGTTCTTATTTAAAGTGTAAAGCGGTATCTTTTGTGTAATAGCTAATGCTTTCAGCCTTGCATGAAATTATTTTAAAAAAGATTAGAGAAGGATAATTCTCGAATTTAACGGATGAATTAAAATAAGAAAATGTGAAACGCGATGTTCTAAACGTTTGAGAGCAGATCTTTGAACTTAAGAGTAATTTGGTATATTTAGGTTTAAATGACAAACGATATATAATATAACAATTCGTGTATTTGTTTATGGAAATTTACTTTTTATGATAATTAAAGAAAATGTTACTATAATAGTTCGAAAATATATCTTTAATTGTAACGCAAAAAAAAAAAAAAAAAAAAAAAAAAGTTTAAGAGGTAATCATTGATCTTAAGAGTATAGAGGAGGCTATGGAGGGTTGAACATTGGGGAGGCTAAGGAGGGTTGATCATAGGGGAGGCTTGATCCAACCATCAGCTTTCATATTTTAAAGAATTTCAGAGTTTCATCTCTTGGTGTCAACCAAAGCTACTGGAATGCTCAAACAAAAGTCTTTATTTCATACGGATAATCGAAATAGGTCTGGAAGAAATCAATTCTGAGGCTTTTTCAACCTAAAACTTGTGTTTTTTTGTAAGTATTTTTTTATATAAAATATATCGTAGAAATTTAAGTAGGTTTTAAGTAATGTAGAAATATTAAGCTTAACATAACAATGTTTTATCCTTTAGAAAAGGGATATGTGGGGAAGCTTGACCCAGTAAATGAGAGAGGTTTAACCAGATGATCAAGGCACCCTTAATTAAGTGTTTTTGGAAATCTGTTTATTTTACAACTGTGCACAATGAATTTATTTAAAAACATAATGTAAATTTATTCTGTAAAGCTACAGTAAAATGGGGTGCTGGAAAAGAAAATGTTTAAAACTGATTAAAGAAACATGTGAAAAATTGCTATAGTATCCACTGCAAGAATTTTTGTTATAAAGTATAAAAGGGAAAGTTCATAGAAACTTTTTTCCATTTAAATATTACTTACAATAGGTAAATAGAAGCAGTGGAAAAGACTAGGAAGTACTAGAAAGTATGAGAGCAGCAGTCTTAACTCTTTCAGGGGAAGTGGCATGTTTATGAAACTTTAATTTTTATTTCTTAACACCACACTGGCAACAGAATTATGCTAAACTATTTTCCATTTAATATGTGTGTGAAATATAGCCATTTTCTTATTTCCAAATAAATTTGTTAGTAAATTCCAGTGCCAGTCATTTATTTCAACATTTAAGTAGAGAAAGTACTTTGCCCCTGAAGAGGTTGAAAGATGTTAATGATAAGTTGAGTGCGCATGTGGCTGCAAAAGAACATAAGCAGATCAAAAATTTTTAGTAGGGTATGTAGACAAATTTCAGCAGGTTGAATACAGTGAGATGAAGCAGAACTATGTGACAGCTAGAGTTGCCAGCTCGAGTGTCACAAAAAGTAGGACAATGAGGAAAAAAAAATCGGGACAGTGGCTCCTAAATCCGGACTAATGTGCGAAACCCTATGAAAACGCAATCTGTCTCTAACGGAGTACTGTCTTAAATGTTAAAATTTCATTTTCCCTGTCGTAAAATTATACCTCTTCAGACAAAATCATGTTTAAAACAAAAAAAAGTTCCTTTGACTATCGATTGCGTCTAAGCAAGTTTGTTTAACCCCTTAACGGTCGAATTAAGTTTCAGTTTAATAATACAGACTGCTTATTGACACCACTTTTTTGAAAAATAAATATTCACCTTATCTAATGATAAGTAAAATGATAACAGGATAAAGCCTATTACAATATTTTAAATAACTGGTGGCAATAAAAAAATCTGAATAAAAGACACAGTACCTAGTCATGAGTTTTGTTCAACAAAATATGGAGAAAATTCCAATCTTACAATGCCACGAGTCTCTTCGGAGTATCTCATTCCCAATAATTTAATCTATAGATTAGCTGAATTTCTTTTTATTCCTAATAATTGTATCGTGCGCTCACTTATAAATTATTGGTACTGCCAACATCTATAATGCAACGAAATAATTTAATGCCTCCATAATTATCTTTCACATTAATCAGCACAGTTGCAAGTATGCCAAATGAACATATTTCACCAAGGCAAGAATTTATTGAAATGTTTACGTTACTAGATGGTTCGCTAACAGTCTTACTACCTTGGTTCGCGGATTGAGGCGTTACTTGGTTTTTCATATCTAAATAACTTGTTTCTCGCCTTTCATAATGCAATAAGCTATTATGACTCTTCAAATTGTATTTCGAACAAACTCTTTTTGACTGACAATTAATTAATTTATGTTCAGCAGATAAACACGCAAAGCAGAGATTTTTAATTTTTTCAAATTGCGCTCTTTCGTGAACAGATAACTTTAGAAACTCAATGCATTTAGATAATTTATGACTATTCTAAAAATGATATTTACACTCAATGTTATTAACAGAAGCAGTCATTGCAGTTAATTTAAGATAACTATTTTTCTTATAATTAGTACTTCCGTAAGCAGATTGTAATGAACGCGCATAATCTTTCAGAAAATTTATCAATTGAACTAATTTTACAAGTTCGTCATTTTTTAACTGACTTTCCCACCATAATTTAATATTTTGATCAACTTTTTGCAATATTAAATAAATCACCAAAGTTTCTGAAAAGCCACTTACCTTCTGATCCAATATTTCGAATGAACGGACACATTCATTTGTCATATCCACCAAATTGAGTATTGTTGCGTGTGTGTCACCTTGCACGAATGAAAAATGTAATAATTTTCTAATGTGGCTGTACATTAATTCACGTTTGTTAGAATATCTTTCAGATTGCAAGTCCCACCAGACACTATATTTCGAGTCTTCAATAGGTATTGGTTTTATTATTTTCAAGTCTTCTCCTTGACAAGATAATTTCAAATATTGCAGCTTCTGATCTGGAGATAAATTTGCATTATTATATATGCTAGCATTATTTAAATCTTTAAAATTTAACCATTCATGAATCTGACACCAAATGATTGTAGAGAAAGCTTTGATAACGTTATTTCATTAACTTCCTTCTTTGGATTGTTCACATTTATTTTTCTAGCTGTAATTGCATGTTCGATTTTTATTATCAATCCACCAAATATGTCTTGTTGTTCGTCCTTTTCCTCTATAAATGAATCGATGTTTTTTTTCTTCACATGCAAAAAAAAACCGTTTTAAACAACGCCTTTCACTCGTCCTCTAATTTTTCAGTTTCCTTTTTCAATAGTTGAAGCTACTCTAATTCACACACATTCAGATCAGTTATAAGAAATTTACTTTTCAATCTCGTTTTTGACGATTTCAACACTCGTTTATCGGTTGCTACTTTTTTAGTTATTTTTTGTCTCGCACTATTAGATTTGGTACAATAATGAGTTTACGTTTTCATCTTTCGAATAAATTTTACATACTCATTATTCTTTGCACTTAGTTCGTTTTAACTTTTGTTTTATACGACCAATATACCGTCAAGGTTTTTTTGAATGAAGCAGCAGACTGTAAATACTACTTTTTCACACTATTTAATTGAAGATTTTCGCAAATTCACAAATAAAATATCCCTTTAGAGATCACAATACACACTCATCGAGTCTCACAAGCTCAACTGTTAAAAAATGAAAATCAACAAGAATATCCCTGCGCAGAGGTAAAAACAGAGTAGGTGTTTAATTTATCCCTACTCAGAGGGAAAAGGGCTGGAATATTCAGCTTCACTTTAGCACAACTAAAATATATGCAATTAAAAATCTAAACATTGTGAATTAAAAATTTTATATTAAATTGTAATCAGATTTAAATTTAACTAATCATTTTCAAAAATGGAATTTCCCAAATTTCACAATCAATGGCTAAATTATCTATCATAAACAGTTCCTATCATTACCATGAAGATTTATTTTGAAATTTTTCTAGTTTATAAAATAAGTAATGTTTCTTTGGAATTTTTATAAACTTCAAATTTGTATTGTACATGTATTAATTAAAAATAAAAAAGTGTGTAATATTAAATATGTTTAAGAATTTTTTTATTATCGGAATAATAATTATTTAATAAAAATATTTATATATACTTTTTGAAAGAGAATGAAATGAATTAGATTAGATAAAAGCTTAAAGCTATATTTAATATGACAAACTCAAACATCTTATATAAGTCGTTAAATTTTTGATCGAAGTTAGATCTATTTGTACAAGTATATATATTTTTTTGACAAAATTTAGTCTGATATGTTTTTTTCATCGATAGAAAATATTAATTATCATTATTATACAGAGTAAATTATTTATTATTATTATAAATTTATTTCTTAATCGTTTTAAAATAAGTGCTTCTCCTTTACATTAGGTAATGAGAAAAATATACTTTTAATTATTGTTATACAGCTGGAAATATAGAAGAGATCAAAAGCTTTTTCCTAATGTACTGCTGTCAATCTGATAAATGACGCTTCAGTAATTTACTATAAAGCAGAACACTAAAGTAAGATCCGGTGGTTAGTAAGTCATAAATAACAGAACCAGCAAATTAGCTTTATAAAGCCTCTCAGAATAGTTTGACGGGTAAATACCCTTAATTAGGATTTAAATATTTGCAGATATAGTGCTTAAATCGAATTTAGATACAATTTTATAGAAATCTCAATTTAAAAATAAAATTAATTTTTTGTACTTGCAGTTTAACGTTAACAGAATTTTTATTACTTTTTAAAATTAATTATTAAATTATTTTTTGTAATATTGAAAACAATTGTGGGAGTGTTTGAACATAAACTTTCGGATCAAGTGGAATGAAATGTGTTATTTTAGTAGTGAAAAAAAAAAAAAAAAAACGTTCTACAGCTATATTGCGAAAGTACCTAAATAAGACCATGGTTAACCTCATATAATTTGTCATATGACAAATATAGAATTTGAATAGCTTCATAAAGAAAATAATGTTAGGGTTATTAATAAACCGCTTTAATGAGAAATTCTATATAATTGCATGCTTACTACTAACGTAATATACTATAAATACTTTAGATTACATGTAGCCGAATTCTAGATATTGCTTTACTAAAACTAATAACTTTTAAACTGTAACATTTGCAAATAATCACGTGCTTGTACATGGAATAATATTAATTTTATTAACGACTCTTCTCATGTTTTATTTTGTTCCTAGGAATTATCAAAAATACGAAAGAAAAAAGTGGATAAACATTATTAATATAATTCCAAATTGATATAATAATATAAACAAGAAAGAAAAAATCATGCGTCAAGCATAAATTATGTAACACTTTCCAACACGTTGAGAATAATGTAACATGACTGCATCGTTTAATGAGTTAAAATATTATGTATAATTCAATAATATGGAAACGCATAAAACATTTGAAAATCAAATTTCAGCTGTCCCCATCTACAATCTGGAAAATTTCTGAATTCCTTCCGCAACCCTGTATATGCTATATTGATTTGTATCTATTAACTGCCTGTATGCAAAAATTTAGTTCACTCTGGAAATACATAGATATCGCTGTTGAAAATTCCCCTTCAGCAATTTCCGCTAATAAGAGGAATGGTACCCGAATTGTTTTGTGCATCATTGTATACGAGGAATAGAATTTATATACAATGAGTAACATGGAAAAAATTAGTTAAATTTAATGGCTCAAAGACAGTACTGTAATAGATTTATTTTGCGTGTTCTTGTAAACGCACGACCAATGCTGTGAATGCTCTATTCTAACGTACTCATGTTGTAGTGAAATTCAGTGATTTAGATCAGTTTCAATATATTTAAAATAGCGTAATGTCATTAAAATACTCTTCAAACGATTTTTCCTCATATACATAATGTACTGGAATTCTTTTGAGTACCCCTGTAAATGAACTATTAATGCTTCACACTTCATATACAAGGCTGAACTTGCCATGGTAAGCATCATTAACATATTTTAATTGCATGAAAATTCGAGTATTTTTACGCGAGTTAAGAATAGACAGACAGACGAACAGACAAACCAAATTCCTAAACAGTTTTGAACTTTGTTGGAGAGTGTTAAAAATCTTTTTCAATGATCCTATTTCGTCTAATACACGAAGAGACCGAAATTAAATTAACTTTAAAATTTCTATAAATAAAAACTGCTGAACCAAAGTATCCAAATATAGTAACATTTATCTGTTGATCACCGATAGTACACATGTGCACCATACTACATTACAAAATAATTAAAATTATTCTACATTTTCGATCATTTGAAAAAATATTTAACAGTTCGATTAATTTTCAGTTTACCTAAAATTCAAAGCGTTTTCAAAGTAAACAATCATTTTACATTCATGCACGTCAAGCAATATCTTAAGTCGCCTTAGAGAGCTTTAAATTTAATGCGGCAGTTTCAGCGTATTTTGAGAGCATTAAATATAATGCTGGTATTTTCACCGTGTGCCTCTCGTCTGCATATAAATGGAATTCACTTGAAAATCCATTGTCTTTTAGATCCCGGTTTTCAAAGAAAGGGAGCTGACTGATGAATGTATTTTCTCTTCTATCCAGATATAGTTAAACGAACTTAATATAAGCTATTTATATGCATAGTTTATGAAATGTAATATTTTTTTGTGATGTTTTAAACCATTTACATAAAATATTCTTATTTTAAATCAATTTCATTTGTTTATTTTATTTATTTATAAAGTAGAAAAAATAAATATAAACTGCATACAGTAGCAGCTCGAAAATTCACATATGATGATTTATGTGTAGCATTAAACAACAACAACGAAATAAAGCTCCACGCTGTTGTTACGAAATAAATAATTGTAATGTGAGGGCTGCCACAGGTGACTATTTTTTAATTATATTTCGCACCGGTTATTCAAAACAAAAATCTTTTACATACGTTTTGTGAACATTTGTAACAGAAATATACTACAAAATGTATTTTTACTTTCCTCTATCTTTACAAGAAGAAAGTATTGGATTCGTAAAAATTTTCGACTTCCGGTTTTCGACGGATTTACACGTTTTAGAGGTCAGAGATTCCAAAAAACATGTTTTTACAAAATGTCTGTCTGTGACTCTGTGAGTCTGTCTGTCTGTCTGTCTGTATGTATGTGACACAAATTTTGTGGGCGCTCTATCTCAAGAACTAATGCACGGAATTTAATAAAATTTTATATTCAAGTAGTCCCTAATATAAATTGGTGCTGATTAGTTTTTGGTGTAAATCACCCAACAGGTGGCGCTGTTATGCTGCATTTTTCGAGATTTCTGCACTAGCTCTATCTCAAGAACTATTGCACGGATTTTCATCAAACTTCAGATTCAGTTAATCCTTGATATGAATTGGTGCTGCTAACGTTTTGGTGCAAATCGCCCAACAGATGGCGCTGCAATGCTGCATTTTGCAGCATGTACACGATTTTCGTAATAGCTCTATCTCAAGAAATAATGCACGGATTTTCATCAAACTTCAGATTCTGTTAGTGCTTGACATCAGTTGACGTTTTGCACCTTGTGGTGTAAATCGCTCAACAGGTGGCGCTGCTATGCTTCATTTTTTTGTGATTTCCGCAATAGCTCTATCTCAAGAACTAATGCTTGGGTTTTCAACAAACTTCAGATTCAGGTATACCTGGATATGAATTACTGCTGTTTATGTTTTGCTGTAAATCGCTCAACAGGTGGCGTTGCTATGCAGCATTTTTCTCGATTTCCACAATAGCTCAATGTCCAGAACTAATGCACGGATCTTTATCAAACTTCAGATTCAGTTAGTCCTTGACATGAATTGATGTTTTGTACCTTTTGGTGCAAATCGCTCAACAGGTGTTGCTGCTATGCTGCATTTTTCAGAATTTCCCCTACAGCTCTATCTCAATAACTAATGCACGAATTTTCATCAAACTTCAAATTCAGGTATACTTTTATATGAATAAATTGATGTAATTTCTTTTACTATTTAAATGATTTAATTGACGTGATTTATATAGAAGAAAGTTTTGTGATGACCACAACATACTAGTTTTTTTAAATATTGGTGAGAATAGAACATAAAAATAGTCGGGCATGTAATGTAGGCGAATTGATTATGTTAAGTAAATTAACAATGCAGCGAAATATATAATTTTGGAAATAATGGCACAGCTTTGAAAAGAAATAATGTTTTTTTAATGAACCAAAGGATACAGTAGACGGAGTTGAACATATGTATATTATAAAGGAGAAATGACTCCGTGCGTAACGCTGACGTCATTTTGACGGTGATAACAAAAGACAATTTAAATTAACTTTTATTGCAACTTTTTAAAACTTCGAAATACCGCAAATTTAAATTTTTACACCGTCGAGATGGTTGAAAAATATATTTTCAAATGCAATTTGTTTAAAAACTGCATCGGAATTTAATATTTTTTTGTTGTTTTAAAAATAATTTTCAAGCATGTTTTTTTTTTTTTTTTTTTTTTTTTTTTTTTTTTTTTTTAATCTTTCTCTATCTGGAATAGACGATTAGGAAAGATAAAAGCGTTCGCACTTAAATTAATATAAATAGCTCAACATTTGTTTTCAGCTTATTATCCGTAACGAAATTAAAACGTTCAACAATCAATAAATAAAACAATGAAATAAAAGTCTACAAAAACTCTTTACATGCTACATTTTAAAATCAATTCAAAATACAAATCAGTCTAACGAAAACTTCTTAATCCCAAATAAGATTTTTTAAAATCAAACAAAGTGTTTTACTGCATGTAAGAATATTTCGAAAAATACCACACACTGTAAAAAAAAAAAAAAAAAAAAAAAACGGAAATGCTAGTGACATTCTAGACGTCAGTAATATTTCCGTTTTTTACGGGAATTTTTACCCATAAATTACAGAAAATTTTCCGTTTTTCTGATTAAAAACGGAACATTTTCTGTAATTTATGGGTAAAAATTCCCGTAAAAAAACGGAAATAGTACTGGCGTCTAGATTGCCAGTAGTATTTCCGTTTTTTTTTTTTTTTTTTCAGTGCATTCATCGCCGTGCTTTTAGTATGTGCAGAGAAAAAGAGTGTTAACAACAGAAAAAAATATATATGATTATTTTTACCTATATTTTGTAACCTGAGAAGCCGGGATTTATCCATTGCTAACTTTAAAAAGCAAAATATACATGTAATCTATATACAGTTAAAAACTCGGAAATCCGCATATATTACAGGGTTCGTACGGGTACCGTTATTTTCAAGGCCATCTATCACTATTTGTCTTATAGAAAAACAAATCAACTTTAAACGGGAGAAATTTCGCCTTATTTAAGGAGAGATTTTCCACAAAAAAATATTGGTACCGAATAATTTCTTAGTCCCGAAATTCAAGGAACCGTACGAACCCTGTATTATACACCATATGAACGATTTACGTTTAGCGTTAGAAAACAAAAAAACTGAAAAATCTAATGTAGTTGATGAATTTATGTAGCGAAAGGGATAATTTTGTAAATTAAGACACAGCTTTGAAATAAAATAATCTATCTATATTATAAAGGACAAACATATCTGTGCGTAACGCATACGTCATTCTGCAAATGGCAACACTTTCAAATTTGAAATGAAATTTCGCTTTTGCAATTTTCGCTACTACAAATTTTTAAACTTCTAAACATCCCACATTTTAAATGTTTACACCGTCGTATGCAGAAAAAATGCACTTTTAAATGCAATTTGTTTGAAAGCTGTATCTCAATTTATTTCTGAGATATTAATTTTTTTATAGTTTTTAATACCAATTTTCTAATCGTGGCAACTGAAGTACTTCATTTCTGTTAAAAGTGTATTAGTTATTTTTATTGATTATATTCTTACTGATGCCATTTTCTCATTGCAATTAAAAATATCATTTTTATCTATATTATAAAGGACAAACATATCTGTGCGTAACGCATACGTCATTCTGCAAATGGCAACACTTTGAAATTTGAAATGAAATTTCGCTTTTGCAATTTTCGCTACTACAAATTTTTAAACTTCTAAACATCCCACTTTTTAAATGTTTACACCGTCGTATGCAGAAAAATGCACTTTTAAATGCAATTTGTTTGAAAGCTGTATCTCAATTTATTTCTGATATATTAATTGTTTTATAGTTTTTAATACCAATTTTCTAATCGTGGCAGCTGAAGTACTTCATTTCTGTTAAAAGTGGATTAGTTATGTTTATTGATTATATTCTTACTGATGCCATTTTCTCATTGCAATTAAAAATATCATTTTTAAAAATTTGAACAGAAAATGACGTTATGCTTTAAAAAAGACACAATTTCCTGATGATGCTCTTATATTTCACTATTTTTTCATTTTGCTGATATTGGGTTTGAGACAATAGGCAAAATATTTCAGCGACTGAAAATGACGTCATATTTAAAAGTAAACGATAATTTTATTTGATAAAACGAGATATTTCCCCTTGAATACGTCTAAAAGTTATAAATTTCTGGAATTTTTACACGCAGGTACAGATATTATACTAAGACCTCAAATCACGAGTGGGAATTTTAACATGGAAAGTTGTAATAGTTGACAAACGTGACTTCAAGCTTGAAAAAATATTTATTAATAACCTATTGCGCGTTAAAATGTTTTAAAATGGTTAATATGGATGTGAAACGTGGAAAATGACTTGATTCGGTGTAGAAGTAAAGGTAGAAAATTCTATGATTATATCAAGGTGAAATCATTTATGCGGATTTTTCATTCCGTAACCAAGCATCAATTAATAACTTAATCAAAATTACTTATCTTGATTATATGTTACTGATTACGTATATGAATAAAGTTTAATTTTTCAATAATTTTAACAGTTGAAGTTTATGAAAAAAGTATTTTGTTAATCTTAGGTTAAAATATGTCTTTGGAGAGTTAAATTAACAAGTGTAAGATGGATTTTTTATTCTAATTATTTTTTGTCGATGTATTATAAATTTGATGCAACACTTCCTTTGTAAACATTTTCTTTCGTCGAAATTCGACGGGTTCCACCTCGTATTTTTAAAAAACAGGACGGTTTTTATAGTCACCAGCCCTGATATTTCTACTGAACTAATTTTGACAATATATATATTTTTTTAATGAAAGCTGTTCATTTGTAGATATGCCCGCACCAGCTATTTTTTATTTCATTTCCATTTTTATAATTCATTTTTAATTTTATATGTTTTTTGTAAAATTTCTTTAAAATGGTGGTAGTCGGATTATTTTTTATGTTGCAGAGAAAAGAGAAAATGAATTTTTTAAAAATTTTGTACTTATTGATATCATTTTCTCATTATAATGAAAATTAACTTTATAAAATTTGAACAGAATATGACGGCATGCTTTGATAACTACGGATTTATTTCATAATTATGTTACATTTAATATTTTTTTGTTTCATTGATACTGATGAGACGTAAGGGAAATGCTTCATCGAAATGAGAGAAATCTGAGAAAAAATCCTCACATATTTAAAAGAGAACTATTTTTTTTTTTATAAAACTGATTATTTTACTACAAAGGCGCCTAAAATAGCATAAATTTCTGGAATATTTACTCGTCGGTACTGATATTAGAACCTCAAGTCAAGTTGGTATTCAGATACAAAGTTGGTAATGACAAATGTGACTTTATGTTTGGAAAAATATTTAGTAGTAACGTATTGCGCGTCAAATTATTATCAAAATGTTGAATACGGGTATGAGAGTAAATTTTGAGATGGTAAAAATGACATAAATTCTAGATTTTATGCAGAAAAATATTCTATGATCGTGTCACATTGAAATAATAATTGCTGATTTTTTATTCCATAATACGTAGCATAAGAAACTCGTTTGATAATGTTATCATAATTACTGATCTTGATTGTATTTTACTAATTAAGTATATGTATAAAGTTTAATTTTTCAGAAACTTGGAAGAGTTGAAGCTTAAGGAAATATTATTTTGGTAACTTTTGATTAAAGTAATATTTATTTTAACAATCAAACTACCCAATGTCCGATGGATTTTTTATTCAATTAATTTTGTAGGTTTATTATTAATCAATGTAACTGTTCTTCTTCTTCTTTTTTTTTTTTTTTTTTTTTGTGGAAATTCGACGGGTTTGATCTCGGAATTTTAAAAGGAAACTGAAGATGCGGTAGAAGGAGTTAGATTACAGGTGCAGATTCCCAAAATTTTTAAGGAGGCAGTGGCTCCTAAACCCAAAAAATCCAGTGGCTACATTGTGAAAAAATTGCATAACAGCAATAACGTTTGTATGTGGGAAAAAACTCAGAAATTTAAAGTGAAAAATAATTTGTTTAATCTACGTACATTTACAACAAAACATATACTAAATATATCAAATGTGTATATTTAATTCAATCACAAAGTTATTTTAATTTGAATATAAATTAAGTGTAATATAATTCTTAAATCATGTACATTTCAGAAAATAAAGTTGGGCAAGATACAGGTTAAAAAAAATGCATAAGTTAAGCAATCACGGTAGGGGAGAATATTAGGAAAACAACATTTCTTATTTTCAATTTGTCCTGCAAGAATACATATAAAATTTTTGAGAATGTGCGAGTATTATTATTTTGCACTATGAAAACCAAAATACAATTCTAACACTTGTTTCTGAAGAACACACAAGAAAAATTAACTTTAAAAAAACCTATCACAGATTATTACAGGTGTGATTCTATTCCGAATTTTCCAAAAATTTAACATTAGAACGCCCGGAAGGAGTCAATTGGACTCCGATCATATGATTACATGTGAACTGGAACCAGAAGTTGTTTCACAAAATAAGTTAAATTCAAACCACGCAGATTTACATTAAATAAATCAGTCAAGTAATTTTAAATAAAAATTCTGGTGTCAAATAGTTTCCTGAAACTTGAGTAAAATTTCCGGGCGTCCTAGTGTTAAGGCATTCGATTCCGAAAATTCAACATAAAAAATATCGCGAATTTTGACAAATGTTCACTGAAAAAATCAATTTCGTCAATCATTCGCAGAAAAAATCTCCAATTTCGCCAAAGGATCAAGAAATAAAACGCGAATTTCTTCAAAGGATTTCAAAAAAAACCCTCAATTTTTGTCAAAGAATCGCAAGCAATGTGAATTTCGTCAAAGGATTGCGGAGAAAAAAAAGCAATTTCACAAAGATTCCACAAAGAACTGCAAAATATGGTAATTTTGTCAGAAGATCGCAAAAAACGTGAATTTCGTCAAAAGATTGCAGGTAAAACATGAATTTTGTCTAAGAACTGTAAAAAACCTCCCACAAATTTCGTCAAATGATCGCTGAAAAAATGGGCGACATTACCGTTTTTTCTCCGACCGGTTAACAAAATTCAATTCTTTCGATTGTTGATATTTGCGGGGTTTTTTCAGACGGAATGATGGAATTTCCATTTATTTTTTTTCCATTGACAAAATTTTTGTTTTTTCTATCGACCGATTGACCAAATAGTGTTTTTTTCTATTGACCTATTGGCAAAAATCGTGTTTATTTTCTATCGATCAATTGACGAGAATCACGGTTTATTTCACGACAGATTGACGAAATCTGTGGTCTTATTTCATGAACGATTGATGCTATTCGTGGTTCTATTTGGCTAGCGATCGACGAAATTTGCCGGATTTTTCCATGACAGTTTTTACAAAGTTCATAACCGATAGAGGAAATTCCCGATTTCTTTTCGTGACTAATTGGCGAATTCATTTTGCGAAAAAAATGCTAAATAAATAATAATTCGAACAATTCTGCTAATTCGTAGAAGAATCGCATGCGATATCTAGTGTCTACCTGTAAGAACATATCTGAATAATCCCAGAGCTACAAATTTAACCCCTTAACGGTCGCATTAAATTGCGTTTTAAAAATTCAAATTGCTTATTGGCACCACTTTTTTGAAAAGGAAATATTCACCTTGTTTAATGACAGGTAAAATGATACCATAATAAAGCCAATTACACTATTTTATAAAACTGATGGGAATAAAACAATCTGAATAAAAACACAGTCCGTGAATATCACGGGAATGAGAATTAAGGGGTTCATGAGTAGGACCCAGACGTATTCTTTTCTCGGCTCAAATTTTTCTGCGCCGCAAGCTATCTGTTGTATACCACTGCTGTTGAATTTATTCGCAGCGCACATCAATAGTCATTTTCCCCCCGAATCTGCGGACTTCACAGTTTTTTAGAAGAAAAAGATAAATTTACGATTCCGCGGAAACGTGGCGTCAATGTTTAATTATAATTTTTAATTATGGGCAATAAGAAAAAAAGAAAAGCGGTAAATATTGTGGGGAGGAGACATAATCCCGCTATTGATAAGAAAAAAAATTCTCAAAATCATTCGGCTAAAAAGGGGCATCCCTATAAGAAGCATGGCGACTTACACGCCGAAAGTTAGTCGCCAAAGCAAAAAAAATTGTCACCACGTGGCGACTGGCGACCGTGAATCTGCACCTATAAGTTAGTTGTTATATGCATTACCCACGTATCTCCAACAGGAAAAAAGAGTGGGTGTTTCATTACGAAGAAATTATGAGGCCATGAAAAAAATTAAAAAATATATTTTATTTTTGATCATCCTGTAAAATTAAATCCCCGAAATATTCCAAACCTACTACGCGTGATTATTTGGGTATTACGCAACATTTATGTTTATTTCTGCAAGAACAGGATGCATAGTAATGGCGAAGTGTCTTTTAAAATTTCAAGAAATTTCGTTATGTGTTTCGGGTAGATTACTTTGGATTTTCAGCAACTTTCCGTTTGAAGAATAATCTTCATAAATTCCACGAAATTTCACGTTATCACAATTTAAATCCAAGGTTGGGAGAGATTAATTATAGACTTCACGATTCGTTTTAAATCATATTTGGGAGAGCTAAGTTCAAGAATTCACGATCTGTTTTTAAATTATATTAATGTAAACAAACATATTTCACAACTGAAAATGGCGCTGGTGTTTTTCAGTATAAATCCAAGTCAAGCACAGGATAATTAAAAACTTTGTATATTTACACTTTTAATATGTACAATATTTACAAAGAAAACATTTGAATAATATTTGTTAAAGGCATTATTCCTCACTGGGAATCAAAGATTTCTTTTATATATTCAAGAATATTCATTTCTCCCTTTTCGGAAGATCAAGAAATACACAGCCAGCATGCTGCTTTCGAGATTCACATTCAAACTGAACTATAAATAAGAGAAATGCTTTTAAAACAATTAATACTTCAGCAACTATTTCTTCTAACAAGAAGTCAAGCATGATTTCATATTCGGAAATAAATTTCCCCTTTTTTTAAATTAAACATCATTTCTTCTAATAGAAGACCACGATAAAAAACATATACGCAGCTTATTACCTGCTGCGTTCAAGATTCACTTTCACAAAACCAACTAAAAAAGGAACAAGAAAGAAAAAATGTTTTTTAATATTAATTCTCTAGTCAGACCACGTGACCTGGGATCACTGGCGCCTAATCAGTCTGGCTGAGAAAAGAAGAGGTTTGCGAAATTTCACAAACTCCCCCCCCCCCCCTACCCGATGAACAAGGGTTCATCAAAATGGGGATTCAAAATAATTAAAGTAGAAATAAAATTATTCTAAAAAATTATCAGTTACACTATACATAAATACAATACAAATCAAAATATATACTTACATACTGGACTTCAATAAAATAATTAAACAATTTAAAAGATTTGAGAACAAGTTTCTGCTACTAAAAATAGAAAGAACAATTTAAATCTATACAAATTTTTCTAGAATATTCAATACAAAAAAAGTTAAACTAAAAATTAGAAATATTATCAGTGAAAAAAAAATAAAATCTTTTTAAAGTCAATAGCAAAGACAGTTCAAGTGGTTTTAAAAGACAAATGTCAATGAGAGTTTTTGAGTCTCTAATAATATCAAAGTTTTTTTTTTTTTTTTTTTTTTTTAGTTTGTGAGTTCAAGATTGTACAATAGATTTATAGGTCTTTTAATAAATGAATTATTTGTTTTGAGTTCACAAGATCTTATCTTGCCGTCTCTGCCCATAAAGGTTTTAGTAACTTTTCCTAACTTCCACAAACTTCGGGGTAAGTGTTCATCATGTACAAGCACCACATCATCCACTTTAAAGTCTGAAGTTTTATTCTGGTTCGTGTAGTGAGCAGATTTTAAGTTGAGAAGATACTCATTTTTCCAACGCTTCCAAAAATGATTTAGAAGAGTCTCACGTAAACGAAAGCGTTTCACTAAAGATTCTTTCGTTGTTGGTAAAATTAAATCGTTCACTTTTATGGTAGGTAGACACAAGATACGTTTTACGATTAAAAAATGTGCAGGAGTAAGAGGAGATGGTTCTTCTAACTCGGAATACGTGTAAGTCAGCGGACGAGAGTTAATTACAGCTTCTACTTCAATTAGAAGCGTTTCTAATTCACTCAATGTTAAGGAAGATCTTCCAATAACTTTACGCAAGGTAGTTTTCACTGAGCGAACCATTCGCTCATAGATGCAACCCCACCAGGCTGCACGCTCTACAATATACTTCCAGGATATGCTGTGATTGGCGAAAAATTTTTTAACATCAGGATGGTGGATTACTTTCCACATTTCTTTTAGTTCAAGATCAGCTCTTTTGAAAGTTTTGGCGTTGTCTGAATAAATTACAGCACACAGTCCTCTTCGTGAGATAAACCTGCGAAATGCTAACAGGAATTCTGTTGTTGACATGTCTTTTACTAGTTCTAAATGAAGTGCTCTTGTGATAGCACATGTAAATAATAAAATATAATATTTATTTTCATTCCCCTTCACATATAGGGGTCCCGCATAATCAAGACCTGTTACTGAAAACGGTGGAGCTTCGTTAATACGGTCACCTGGAAGAGGGGCTATAACTTGTTGACCAGGGCGTACGTTAAATTTCTTACAGATTGTACATTTGTTCAGGACTGATTTAATGCACTGCCTTGATCTTAAAATCCAAAACTTTTCACGCGTTTGTACCAATGTACTGGAAACTCCTGAATGAAAAACTTTTTCATGTGCATCTTTCACGATTAATTCAGTCAATTTATGTTTTGCAGGAATTACTACGGGATGTTTTTCATAAAAGGAGGAGTTAGACTTTTGTAACCTTCCTCGTACCAACAGCAAACCTTCATCTGACAACATAGGATTTAACTGTAGAAGATTCGATTCTTTAGGGATACTCTTGTTACATTTCAAGCTTTTAATAACTTCAGGGAAACTTTCTTCCTGCACTAGCTTTAACCAAAAATTTTCAGCATGTAACATTTCCTCAGCTGATAATTCTGAAAATTTTCTTTTTTCTACCTTTAATTTTACATTAGAAATAAGTCTAAATATCCATGCAGTTACTCGATACAATTTTTTTAGGGAGCTATACTTTTCAAGAATAAAAATGGGAATTTCATCAGATTTATTTGTTTGAACAACGCAAGAAATGGTGGCTGCTTTTTTAGACTTCTCTTCAGAAACATCAGGTAATGGAGATGCAGCAATTTTAACCCTAGGCCACTGATTTTCGGGAAGGGAAAGAAATTCAGGACCATACCACCATTTTTGAGAATTTATTAAATGCTTCACAGAACAACCTCTCGTTATTAAATCTGCGGGATTAAGTTTGCCACCACAATATCTCCATAAACTAGGATCAGACAAATTATGAATCTCAGCTATTCTATTACTAACAAATGGTTTCCATTTTTCTTTTGGCCCTTTAAGCCAATGAAGAACAATTTCTGAGTCCGAGCAGAAAATAGTATTATTTACTTGGATAACGTTCGTGATAAACTTTGCCATTCTGGCACCAATAAGTGCTCCCATGAGTTCAAGACGAGGAAGAGTGAACTTCTTCAAGGGAGCAACCCTAGACTTAGACATTATAAAACTAGTTTTAAATTTATCTTTAGAAATTGGATACCGTAAGTATGCCACTGCACCATACGCATTAGGGTTAGCATCAGTGAAAATATGCAGTTGGAGATGCTCCTTTTCCATGATCAGGTTGTTGAAATAGTGTCGGGGAATTTTCAAGTGTGTGAGATCAGGGATTTCTGAAAGCGAATTTTGCCAATTATTTTCTAGTTCACCACAAAAACTTTCATCCCATGATATTCCCATTATCCACAATTGCTGCAAAAGGCATTTGACACGAATAACAAAAGGGGAAATAAATCCGGCTGGATCAAACAATGTAGCTGCAATTTTCAAAACGTTCCGTTTTGTACAAGAATCATTGCTTAAATTTTCTAACAATGGTCGTAATTCTAGTCCTAATTTATCTTCTGTATTGTTCCAGATCAATCCTAAAATTTTCAAGGAAGTATTTGGGGGTCCGGGACTAGAAACGGGAATGTTTTCGTTAACCCATTTTTTCCTAAGTTCCCGAGAATTGGTTTCAAATTTTCTTAACTTCATCCCCCCTTCTTTCAAAATATCAACAGCTTCTTTAGTTAAATTAAAGGCTTTTAGAACATCGTTTTCGCCTGAAAACAAATCATCAACATAAAAAGAAGAATTTAGGATTTCAAATGTTTTATTATGAGAGCTTTTATATTTATTAATATGGTGCTTAATAGTACAAGCAAGGATAAAGGGACTGCAGGTGACACCAAAAGTAGCTCTGGTCATTCTATGGGGTACTATGTTTTTATTCTTATCAAAATCTTCATAATATAAGAATCTAAGATAATCGCGATCTTCCTCGGCAACAGATATTTGCAGAAAAGCTTTTTCAATATCAGCCGAAAAGGCAATTTTATGTAAACGGAATTTCAAAATTATGTCTAAAACATTAGGATTTAAGTTAGGGCCGTGATTCAAACATTCGTTTAATGTTAGAGAATCACCATATTTGGAAGAAGCATCATAGACTATGCGCATTTTTGTTGTAGTTTTATCGTCACGGATAACAGGTCTGTGTGGCATGTAATAGGAATTATTCGAATCTTTCTCGGTGCACAATTCTATTACACCCTCATTAAACTGCTCTAGCAAAATGGAGTTATATTCTTTAAATAAAGAATCGTTTTTCAAGAATTTATTTTCTAAACTAGAAAACCGCTTCTTTGCTACTTCAAGATTATTTCTAAGTAATTCGCGAGAATCTTTCCACAATAATTTTGCTTCCTAACGCCCATTTACGAATTTTAGATTTTCTTTAAATTTTTTTATTACCTCATGATCGGTAATGTTCTTTTCATTGCTTTCAGCAATGCCAATTGATTGAAGATCCCAAAATGCTTTCAGTTGGGTATTTATATTTTCAACTGAAACACGCAAACAAGCTACTTCTTTTTTATTAGACTCTATCTGCCCTTGCACCGTATGACCGAAAATAGTTTCTGCAACGTATAATTCTTTTGTCAATTTTCCCTCGATTCCCTTTAATATTTTCCACAAAATGTCAGACCCTAGCAAAATATTTATTTCCTGTTCAAGACCTGTATCAGCAGGCTTAAAGCCTCTTGTTCTCGTTATCTCTAGAAGTTCTGGTTCTAGAATTTTCACAAAAGCTCCAGTTATATTATCAACCACTAGTGCTTCGATATTTATCGAGTTAATAGGTTGCACAACACTGGATAATTCTAGAGCAACAACTTCATAACAAGATTCATAAGGGCGTCTCCGCCCAAAAGGATAAACTAATAAATTTTCTCTTCGCAATGGCTTCAATTTTAATTTTTGTACTAGCGATCTCTTCACGAAGCATTTTTCTGAACCACTATCACATAAAACCCGAGCCAACAAGCATTCCTTACCGGCAGACACAGAAACTGTACAAGTCTGCAATAATGTAGATTTATTTTGTTTATATTTTTGTTCCGACATCATAGATACAATTGCACCTTTCATTTCTTTTTCAGGATTTTCTTTTGCTGTTTCTTTAAAACAAAACAAAGGACCATGGGTAGTGTTACCACATTTGGAACAAGGGTTAATTTTTGTTCTACAGTTTACAGATAAATGTGACTTATTTGTGCATTTTAACAGCGGCCTTCTTTCTTTAATTTATATCGTTTCTGTTCATCAGTGAATTTCGAACAATTTAGTCCTACATGATCAGAAGACTTACAAAATATGCAAACTGTTTTGTAGATGTATTTAAAGCAGCAGCTGAAGGTATATTTTTCTTTTGCGGAAAATTTTGATATTTACTTGAAGAATTTTCATATTTGGTTTTAGGATTTTCATAAGCCTTGGTTTGGGAATTATTTACTAAATTAGTAGCTTCACGACATCTTAATTCCGTTTTAATAAAATTTATTAAATCGGTGACTTCACAGTCCTTATCGGGATCACGTTTTCGATGAAAATCTAGTATCAAATTTTCGGGTAATAATCGTAATAATAAGGGTAGTAATAAATGGCCATAGGAGCCTGATGCTACTCCTAACGCATCAAGATTTCTCATACATGTTTCAATATTATCATACAACTTTCTTAAAGAAATAACATTGTTAGTGGATTTCACTGGTTCAAGATTCAGAATTTTGTTCATGTAACAGTTTATTATATTTTCCCGCTTACCATACCTCTCTTCTAACAATTTTAAACAAGTTGAATAATTTTGATCTGTCAGTTCAAAACGAGCTACAATATTATATGCAGGTCCAGACAACAAAGATTTCAGGCATTGGAATTTTTCAATTTTTGATAACGATTCGTTTGAATCTATCGCACTATTAAATACATTAAAAAATTCTAAGAACTGGCTTGCATCACCAGAAAATTTTTCTATGTTAAATTTAGGAAGCTTCACTGCCGAAACTGGTTTACTTCCGATTTTTGAATCGTTACTTGATTCTAGTACAACTTTTGGTTCAGTTGCGATTTTACATTTTTTAAGCCTTATCTTAATTTTAAATTTCAAACTTGATATTTTTTCAGAATATTCTTCTACCGATTTTAGTTCTTTTTCATATTCAGTTTTTTCCTGAATTAGCTCATCTATTTCGGAATCTAATTCCTTTAGTTGAGCTTCCTTTTCATTTACGAGCTCTAATGATTCCATTAAAGAATCGCAATCAGTTTTATCAATATCAACAGATAATAATGTATCACATTTTGTGATTAATTTCGTAATGGCTGCACGAACAGTAGCTCTTTTACTTTTAAGCTTATCAGGCTTATCCATGTTTAAAATTAAATTCAATTTTTAAAATAAATTATCATGAAAAATGTATATTTTCAAGAAATCAACAGTCATGCAGAATAATAAATGTATTTCTTACCTTTTTCCGGGTTGTTGAGGCACCAAAACATGAAGAATAATCTTCATAAATTCCATGAAATTTCACGTTATCAGAATTTAAATCCAAGGTTGGGAGAGATTAATTATAGACTTCACGATTCGTTTTAAATCATATTTGGGAGAGCTAAGTTCAAGAATTCACGATCTGTTTTTAAATAATATTAATGTAAACAAACATATTTCACAACTGAAAATGGCGCTGGTGTTTTTCAGTATAAATCCAAGTCAAGCACAGGATAATTAAAAACTTTGTATATTTACACTTTTAATATGTACAATATTTACAACGAAAACATTTGAATAATATTTGTTAAAGGCATTATTCCTCACTGGGAATCAAAGATTTCTTTTATATATTCAAGAATATTCATTTCTCCCTTTTCGGAAGATCAAGAAATACACAGCCAGCATGCTGCTTTCGAGATTCACATTCAAACTGAACTATAAACAAGAGAAATGCTTTTAAAACAATTAATACTTCAGCAACTATTTCTTCTAACAAGAAGTCAAGCATGATTTCATATTCGGAAATAAATTTCCCCTTTTTTTAAATTAAACATCATTTCTTCTAATAGAAGACCACGACAAAAAACATATACGCAGCTTATTACCTGCTGCGTTCAAGATTCACTTTCACAAAACCAACTAAAAAAGGAACAAGAAAGAAAAAATGTTTTTTAATATTAATTCTCTAGTCAGACCACGTGACCTGGGATCACTGGCGCCTAATCAGTCTGGCTGACAAAAGAAGAGGTTTGCAAAATTTCACACCGTTAAGTTGAGATAGAACAGTAGAAATATTATTTACAGTGAAGGAAATTTAGAATATAAATATGTTAAATATTTTTTGAAATACGAGCATTTGCACAAAATATGTTTTAACCAAGCGCACGCTGTTAAAAAAGAAAAAAAAAAATTCTGAAAATTTGCATATGTAAAGTTACATGTAAATCTTTTTGCATACTAAAATTTTATATGAACACTGTACAAAAAACATGTGAATCTACAAATGTAGTTTTTGCAAAGCAACAGAAACCTGTAGCTTTACAAAATAATCTACTAAAATTACAGTAATCTTACAAAAAAATTTATCTGTAACCCAGGTTGCAATTCAAGGCATCCCAGTTTCCTGAAAAATTCTCAGTAACCTTACAAATTTTTTGATTTATGGCGCAAAATTGCATCTGTTACATGAGTTTTTGTTGTTGCCGTTACATAAAAAGTTCTAAGAATCCTAGTTTCTTAGACAAAATTTTAGTAACTTTACAGATTTTTTGTTTTACACTGTAATTTAGAAAAATGTTGTACATAATTTATCAGTCAAGCATATAGGTTTACTCCTATAATAAAAAAGTAGTTTAAATATATGCTTAACAAAAGCATTATTAATTTTATCTCCAAAAATATTCTGTGAGATTTAAGCATTTTAAAAGCATTTAACTTATTTAATTTTAAGTTAATCAAACACACATTATATGAGTGCACTCTTTCAGCCTAAAATATATATAAATGAAAATCTGGAAAATAATTAGTACTCTTTTCTCTGATCTACTATACAAATAGAAAAATCCTAATCTGAAAGTAAAAACACATCCATATGATTCACTTAACCAATAAAGTGCATTCAATAAGATTAATTAGGAACTTAAGCGGCTTCTTCAATAACTAGCTTTCGATTAAAACATCAATCTTTTCAGAGTTAGCTTTTAATTAAAAGTTGACACGAGTCTTTGATGAATGTATTTTATTTGATGAAATAATACTTCATTAATATGCAAATATCAATACTGTGGAAAAAACGTGTCACTCAGTGGATGTTTACTCTCAATGAAAATTAATTCTCTGAAGTACTTTAAAAATGTTTTTGCTTTTAAAAGCTGTCAGCTAAAAAAAAATATTTGTTTTAGGATTTTTTCATTTATTATGTATATGATTATTGAAAAAAAAAAAAAAAAACATCAATGACGTTAGATAAATTAAGACATTTAAGACTATTTACTGTAATTAATGATAAAATATTTACCGTGTTTTGTACGTGAATATTAAATAATATTCGGGAATTTCTTATTTCATTTAAGTAGATATTTTCCATGGTCTTTACAGTTAATATTTTCAGCTATCCAGTATATACTGAATAGGAGCAGTAGAGAAATGTCATCTTATTAACTCTTCCCAACATAGTTGAAAAGCATTTATGAATTCGGTTTATCTGCCCGTCTGTCTGACTGAACAAGCTCTAACTCGCGTAAATATACTCGGATTTCCATGCAATTGATTCATGTTAATGATATTTATCATGGTATATTCGCTACTGAATATGAACTGTGTAGCATTAATAATTCATTTACAGGGGCACTCAAAAGAATTCCGTTACATTATGGTCAATGGTGAAAAATCGTATATATATCGTCGCCTCATAGCGACAGTAGGACATCTAGCAATAATAAAAATAATTTGCCTGACTTACTGCTAAGTGGGGTTACTGCTCATAATATTTTCACTTTCGGGAATAAAAATCTGGTGAAATTAAACTTACTAAAATAGCGTTTTAATCTGATAGACGAATGTCCTAATGATTCAAAATAAAGAAAAAATGGTCAGCAACGAATTTCTTTTTATTTAACTGAGGTTTATGTTAAACTTGCAAGTTTAATTTTCCTTACCGTTTTGCCAACATAACTTTCTATTTTCTTCTAAATTTTTACTTATAATGAATTTGCATAGTATCCACAGGACATTCAAATAAGAAATAACAACAATGTAGTATTTTTAGTACAAAATTTTGGTATAACGTTGTCTTAAAGAGGTTAAAAAGAAGGGATGGATTGAAAAAAGGGGGTGGTATAGGAAAAAAGTGACGGTAATGAAAAAAAGGGATTGTAAGGAGGGGACGGTAAGGAAAATTAGCACTATTTTTAGGCAAATCATGTTAAGAGTAAGTGATAGCCACAATGTTCATTGATTTTTAGAAATAGTTACTTACATTGGATTAAAGTAAAAAAAAAAAATTACCTTGAAAAGTGTAGGAATAAACCTTGGGGACGGTAAGACTACCAATAATGCCACGATGCTTGAAATTGATATTTAAATGCTGATTTAAATTATGCCGTAAATTTACTGACAAAGAATTTTAGACATTCTTTCTTTAGCATACTTTTGCATGAGAAAAAAACTTGAAAACAATTCTTTGGCTGCATCTGAAGTGATTTTCTGTATAAGTTTAGCAAGAGGCATGGTAAGGATCTAAAACCCAGGGACAGAGTTAAAAAATAATATCAACCGTAAAAATGTGTGCAGGTTAATTTTTTGCTACAAATTTATATAAAAAATGTACTAGTTTCGGAAAAAAAAATATCGAATTACTTTTATTGAAACAATTTTATACAGACAACTCCAACCTTAAAAATTTGCATCAGAGACACGTGACGGTAAAGAATTTTGTGGTATATTTGGACTCTCAACATCGTCCCAAACTCATTTATCTCATTAATATTGTTATGCAATCATTAATATTGTCATGCAATGGGATGTTTCCCAGTATATGAAACATTAAAAAAACGCCACAAGAATATGTACTAAAATAAAAATTATAATTCAGGAACATAAATGTCAAAAGATTGTGAGAATGCCCCAACTGTGCTTGCATCTAATGGCACATCTTCTGAAACACAAAGTTGTGTTTAACACTATATCTTAGATATGTTTTATAAAAATTCTCTACTGTTCCACTGGATACAGAAACGGTTTTTCATAGCATTATGCAAGACATAAAACTTTCGATTATTACTAGATGTCCTACTGTTGCTTTGAGGTTACGGTCAGTTGCATTTGACATGAAAAATACCATTGAACTGTGATTTTACCTTGTCTTCATACCATAATTTATTATCACTCACACACTCGCACGTGTGATGTGTCACTGCTTGTGAAGGGAAGCACTTCATTTATAATCGGAGTAAAATGATTGGTTTTTGTCCCTTTTATGGACTAATTTCATGTTCTCACTGATCTTCTTTTTACTTAAGTCGCTCTTCGGAATGCTACGGTATCGTTTTAGCGTCACTTATTGACTTTGCACTATGAAGAAACAGTTGCAATGAAAATTGTATGAGTTACAATTTGAAATTTTCGGAAATTTGTCACTGTAAAAAGGAGAATTACTTTAGTGTACTTCACCTCACTGTGAAGCATTTACCTAAATACAACATCCCAAATGACATTCTGCAGTGGCGTAGATAAGGGGGGCGGCCGCCCCGGTCGCCAAAGCCTAGGGGCGCCAAATTGAGAGAAAATTAAACCGAAACTAACTCACATAGTTTGAAAAAAAAATTGTTGATTTTTTAAAATTTGTTTTATATGTGAGTGTTTTCTTTAATAAGATATTTTATTATATCCAGATAATGAAGAAAGAAAAAGCTTTTGTAAATGTTTCTAGGGATGACTCAACACACTTGGTACCTAAGATAATTATGTACCTAAATTGAGGCGCTTTGTAATTAAATAGGGGGCGCCAAATTAAGAGGAGATTTAAACAAAAATTATTTCACATATTTTGAAAATAAGAATTGTTGACCTTTCCTTTTGTGTGTGTGTGTGATTGTTTTGAAGAAATTCAATGAAGGTGGGAGGAAAGGAAAGATCTATAATTGTCAATCGCTGATGAAGGTTTCTAACGGTCTAGCATTCCTTTTAGGTAGCTTTCTTTACAAAAAAGCTACCTATTGCAGCCGTTCGGAGGAAAGCGATTTCAAAAAATTTTGGTATATTTTCATCGATCATGACCCCCAGACCCCGAAACCACCCTCCGTTCAAAATTGATATATATATATATATATATATATATATCTGACCTATGTCACACTGTAACTTCCGTAATTATGAACCGATTTCGATGTAATTTGGTGTGTAGATAGTACATACCAATGTCTCGAGCGAGTTCGTTGGCCAGCTTCATCCGCCGTTTTGTTTCAAAATGGCGGCCATTTAAAATTTTTAAAAAAATTTAAAACTTGAAATGTGGTACCAAAAAATTAAAAATGGAAAAAAAAATTTTTTCTTATGTATTTGACCTTTATACAAAGATTCCGGAGCAGTTTTTGTTTCGTCTATATCTTAAAAATGGCTGAGTTATAGCATTTTGAATTTCTAGCGTGGCTGACATTTTGAAACGTACTGAATTTTGTCACGCGATAAAAGGCGTATTTATGAAACGATTTGGATGTAATTCGGTGTGTACATAGTACATACCAATCTCTCGACCGAGTTCGTTGGCCAGCTGCATCTGCCATTTTGTTTCAAAATGGCGGCCATTTAAAATTTTTTTAAAAATTCAAAATTTGAAATGTGGTACTAAAAAATTGCAAATGGAAAAATATTTTTTCTTCTATATTTGACCTTGATAGAAAGATTCCGGAGCAGTTCTTGTTTCGTCTATATCTTAAAAAATGGCTGAGTTATAGCATTTTGAATTTCTAGAGTGGCTGACATTTTGAAACGTCCTGATATTTGTCACGTGATAATGGGCGTATTTATGAACAGATTTGGATGTACCTTGGTGTGTACATAGTACATACAAATGTCTCGACCGAGTTCGTTGTCCAGCTTCATCCGCCGTCTTGTTTCAAAATGGCGGCCATTTAAAAAATTTAAAAAAAAAATTTAAATTTAAAATGAGATACCAAAAAATTGGAAAATGAAAAAGATTTTTTTCGTATGTGTTTGATCTTCATACAAAGATTCTGGAACAGTTTTTGTTTTGTCTATATCTAAAAAAATGGCTGAAGTATAGCATTTTGAATTTCTATTGTGGCTGACATTTTAAAACGACCTGATTTTTGTCACGCGATAACAGGCGTATTTATGAACCGATTAGGATGTAACTTTTTCTGTACATAGTATATACCAATGTCTCGACCGAGTTGGTTGGCCAGCTTCATTCGCCATCTTGTTTCAAAAGGGTTGCCATTTAAAAAAAATTAAATTTAAAATTTAAAATGAGGTATTAAAAAATTGGAAAAGGAAAAAGATTTTTTTTATGTGTTTGGCCTTGATACAAAGATTCCGTAGCAGATTTTGTTTCTGAAAATTTGCTCTTTTGTTTATATCTTAATAAATGGTTGAATTATAGCACTTTGAATTTCTAGTATGGCTAACATTTTGAAACGATCTTGTATTTGTCACGCGATAAGACACGTATTCGCCTATTTCCATGTAAGAAGGCATGTGGATAGTATACATCGATATCTCGACCAAGTAAGCTGGCCAGCTTCATCCGCCATCTTGTTTCAAAATGGGGGCCATTAAATTAAAAAAATTATATTTAAAGTGAGGTGCAAAAAAATTAGAAATTGAAAAAGGTTTCTTTCTTAAGTATTTGACCTTGATATAAGGATTCAGGAGCATTTTTTGTTTTGTCTTTATCTTAGAAAATGGCTCAGATATAGCAGTTTGAATTTCTAATGTGGGTGACATTTTGAAAAATCTGACTTTTTGCATGCGACAGCACTCGTATATATCAATCGATTCCGATGTGAGTGAGCATATGCACAGCAATTACTAAGGTCTCGACCAAGTTCACTGGTTAGCCTCATCCACCATGTTGTCTTAAAATGGCAGGCACTTTAAGAAATCGCCGAATATGGCAGCCAAATATAAGTTACTTTAAATAAAAGCAGCTTGGATAAAGCTGACTAATTTTGCGAAATTCTCATTCATAGTGATTTAGTATTGAATTTATTATATTCGGTTTCGACTAAATTGAGCTTTGTGTGTTTGAATGATATAAGTTGGCTTTTTTAAAATAAGGAATATGAAAGCTACCTCTTCCTCCCGGCACTGGCCGGAAGAACTTTTATAAATCAAAAGGCCTGTTGGCGACCTGGATTCACATATCTGGTATCAAAAGAACATTCTTCATTTGTACAGTAGCTGACCCTCCCGTAGATTTTCCAAACGAACCACGAATGATTAAAACCTCTATTCATATTAAAATTAAAAAATAATAATGACGAATCTCTCAAAATGAACGTTTGGGATGGGTCCCCACTATCTTCGGCAGCATATACCGGTCCTACTACGCACGCATTTCTAACCACTAAAAACTTACATTAAAATTTATCTTTCTCTAAAGGAATCTCCAGCATAGGTCCCCACTTTCTGCGCCCCTGTACAACAGGCGTGCCGCGCAAACATCTGAAAATCTGAAGAAAATTGTAATATGATTTGTAAGAAAAAAAAATTCCGCAGTGAAAGAAAAAAATCAGTCCATGGAACCTCAGATAAAAATGCCCCCTGGCTGTGGAAAGTAGAACTAAAAACTGTAAGACAATCGAAAACCAGGTTAAATGAAAAACCCAGTTGAAATTGGGTCCATAGTACCCGGGATAAGAATGCGTCCCTTGCGCTAGAAGGGAGAGCTAAAAACTGTAAGAAAATCGTAAGCTAAATTGAATGAATAATTCCCATGGAAATCTGGCCCATAGAATCCGTGAAAAAAATGTGCCGTTAATGTTCGATAGTTGTGGTACAGGAAGTCTATATTTTGGATAACATACTTTTAAATGTAAATAAAGGGGAGAAACCCTTGTAGACGAACTCTTAACTCATATGACGGGACTCTTGCCACAGAGCACATTAATAATCTTAGATTAAATTGATAAAATGCTTTTAAATTATGTTTTTAGCATTTGGTCTACATGCCATATAATCTCTGATCCACCGATTTTCGGAAATTAAATGGAGGGGGCGGACGATAAAACAATATCTTTTTAGTTTGTTTTTAATGTATGGTTATTTCTCCGAATTTTTGTACTGTCGCCGTCAATTTTTTGAAAAAATTAAGAAAAATTATCGACCCAAAAATTTTATACACAGATGTAAAATATTTTTCTGCATGTGTTCGGAAAATTTCAAATCCATATCTTAATTAGTTTTCGTTGATTAGTGAAAACTCTTAATTTCTTTCGTTTCGACTGTAGAAGCAGGTTCAGATGTGCGCGCGATTTTGTGAAAAAATCCGTTTATGATTAGTTTTTAATTAATATTCTAGGCTAATCATAAAAATTAGAGATCTGAGCCTCATGTGTGTCAGGATCTGCCTTGCACTACCCTCATCCAAATTTTAAGACTTGCACCTGCGGTAGATATTTCTAGTTATCTCCGTCACACACATAGATTGGTTTCCACGGTGATTTTTGTGTTCTTAGCATTTCATATGAATATTTTCGTGTAATGGGGGCTTCTGTGAACCAATGCAAAATGGATTTAGCTGGAAGAACAATAAGTAAGGATATTATTTCTTCTTCACTAGAAATTCCATTTTTCCGTCGAATTGGCATTGAGAAAAGCCAAATAATAAATTGTGTGTGATCTACCCCCAAAATTTTCCCTTCTCAAATCGTACAGAAGACTTATCAGGACTTTTCAGTCTTCCCAGTACAACGAGTACAAATGCGGTTTTCTTCATTTCAAAAGTTAAATATATTTCATATATACATAAATTTAGCTCATATGCATTAGAGAAAGCTATATCTATATCTGTCTATGTACGGAATAACTGGGAGATTCATAGGTGAAAAGAATTTGATTCGGCCACCTCTTTATGAACCGAACACGTTTATTTAGTCTCTACATCTTACAATGTTCTTACATGATCTTCGCAGGTTGTGCAGGCACCTCGAATGGGCAAAATCTAATCTTTTTCGTGCGTGTTCTTCCTAATATGTTAGGGCCCCACCAGTGGCCGAGAGGTTCTGCTCTCGAAGCTGGTAGACGGGAGGTGCTGGGTTCGATCCCAATCGCGCCCGTCGGCCTAATCGTTCAGAGTTTTCGTGGTTTTCTTCGAGCCGTGGATCTTCCATGCGTTAATACGGATTAGGTTCCCTTAGAAAGACCCCCACGGAGGGCACTCTCCCCGGGCCTATATCCCTCGTGTAGATAATTGGCCGTCAAAAATCAACCCAACCCAACCCTAATATGTTAGGGATTGTAATATTTTCCAGCAGGGGGCGAGGATAAAAAATTGGAGGAATGTTTAGTTTAATTGGTTAATTAGCTCTTGATTGACCTGTGGTCAAGATCCTCATAATTTCTGAGATCTGTGACATCCAAGACTTTGACCAGAAACGGAAAAGAATTGTCCAAAGGTCATCATTTTCTATCTTAAGTTACTCTCTGATTTTAACGGTGAACGTAATAAATTTTATACTGAGAAAGAAAGTTACAAGGGGTAAAACAGATTTTAGAATAGAATATTTAAAGTAAGGAAAAAGAATTTAAGGATTTTAATTTAAATTTTTGAAATTTAATTTTAATTTTGAATTTCAAAAGGATTTTAATTTTTGTCCTTTTCATCTATAGAAGTATATATATCTCCCTATAGATATATCTGATCATAGTCTGCTACTGCTCTAATTTATAAACCGGGTTGGATGTGATTGAGCATGTTAAGGGTTTATTAAGATCTCGATCAAATTCGTTGGACATCTTGATCCACCATCCTGTTTAAAATGGCGGCCTCTTAAAGATTTCAAACAAAAATATACAAATGTATATGCAAAAAAAAAAAAAAAAAAAAAAAAAAAAAAAAAAAAATACAAATTTACTTCTTGCATAATAGCTAGGACTTGATAGAAGGATTGAAGAAAATTTTTTGGTTTCCCCTCTATTTTAAAAGTGGATGAGTAGATGAATTTGAAATAGCACGGCTGCCATTTTTAAGTAGAAGATTTTTTTTCCATAATCAGGCGTAATTTATGAGTTTTAGCAAATGCATTTTTTTAAAATGTATTTTCATTGTTGCTACTCATTGCTTAAATCAACAGTCATAGCCGTGAACGTTCCGCTAAATTTTTGAAATTCCCATACAAATTTAGTATTGACGAAAACTAGAAATCTTCTACAATTGGGTTTCACCCCTTTTAGTTTCGTGTGTTTGAGTAAAATTCGCTGGATCCTTAAAAACAAGGAAGAGTGAAGGTTTTCCTCACGGTACAAGACAAAAAAACTTTTTCTTCATCTTGAGGAAAAAAATGCCTTTTTTTTTTATTTAGGTTGGGGGGGGGGGGGAAATTCTTCCTGCCCCGGGCGCCAGAAAACGTCACTACGCCACTGACATTCTGTTTCTACGAATGGTACGTTGCTTAGATCCCATATATTGTCTGAATACGTGATGTCCTCCATGTAGTATATATTAAATAAATAGCATCAAAACACGCAGAATATATTAAGCACTGTTGTATCTTTTTTTGTATCTCAGCCCAGTAGCGTAGCGGTCAGCACACCTGTCTGCTACGCTACAGGTCGAGAGTTCTGCTCCCGGCTGAGCAAGGTTTAATCAGCCTTTCATCCCTTCGGGATCGATAAAAGCAAGCTTGCTTGGGAACTAAATTCCGAAGGTCTCGCGTTGGGTTGACCACCTGGCCCGGACACTTGCCTCGTGGCCCAGGGTCAAGTCAACAGAGTTGGACACTGTAGGCCCTGAATCTTCATGGATTGTACAACCACAGGTTTAGTTTAGTTTTAGTTGTATCTTTCTTTAGAAAAAAACGAAATTGTTTGTATGGGTTAGTCTTGTATGGATTGACTGTATATTTAAAATATACATCTGAAAGGAAAAAAATCTTTATTTCTATCCTCTTGTCATCAGGTGATGGTTGAGTGCAACGATGCATTTAAAAGTTTTTTTATTTCTCAGCAGCGAGAAAAATCGTCGCTTAAAAATTTGCTTGCAATTTGTCTAATCCAAAAATCAGAAATCTTTTTCTTTATATACATATACATTGGTAAAAGAGATAATAAAGATAAAATGTTTTCGCACTTAATTTATCAGTTTACGTTCGGAGCCTGTTTTTTTTTTTATGTGAAGTATTAAATACATATATGTCTTTTGGATTCAGTTGTACAACAGAATGATGAAAAACAAAATCCTAGAAGTATATTCATAACATTTTTTTAATGGGGTTTAGCCATTTTTTAGCAACATTTCATGCTTACACCATACGGCGTACAGTCACTTTAACTTAAAATATTTCACATTTCGTTGTACGACATAATACTAATATACTTACCTGTGCAATGAACTAGGAGTTTTACATTATCTTCAAAATTATCTAAAATATTTCAAAATTTGTCCAAAAACACATTTTTCTTTTATTTATATATTTTTTTTATTTTCTAGTACCTATAAAATATCTACAGTATTACATTTAGCTTAGATTGTAAATTAGAATGCAGTGAGTAATATGGGAATTATTCTGACAAATTTTTACTGAAATATGTTTAAAATGCTTTATGAAATGAAGCTTATCGTACATGGAAAAATAAATTGTCCAGGAATCGCGTTAAAAATTTTTTTATCTATATTACTTCTTATCTATAAAATTAATCTAGGACTATCAATTAAATTTTATTAGTGATTTTATGTAAAAACAAATGTAAGAAAATCATACAATACCCTGGTCTTCCTGCTCACTTTCGGTATATGACTTATTAAGTTCTGTTCATTAAATTGGCCATAACCTCTCTTCTAGTAATCGTAGAAATGAAATTAAAACAGATTTGGAATCGAAAATAATTGATACTTCAAATTAAAAATATGTATATACCTATTAAATATTCACCAAAACGGTCAGTTAAATGTAGGCAGATTCATTAATAATTTGTTTTCGATATAGTTTGCCCTATTGAACACACATATATTGCATTTATCTTATCTTCTTTCAGGACTGTAATGTACATATTTCACATTGAAATTTTGTCGCCGTAATTTGAAAATCAATTAGTATAGTGAAAACAAAAATTATGGGAATTACTGATTTATCGACTGCCCTTTAATTTAAACATACTTCTTAGTCAACATTATTTTTTATCAAAAATTCCGAGCTTGTCTTGATAAAAGACTTTTATTTTACTGAACAATAGCTCTTTCAAATGTATTTTGTTAAAAATATTGATTAATAATATGATCCACATAAAGAAAGGTAATCTACTCAAATTATATTAAAGTGTTTTAAGTGTAATATATGACAGGTGTTATAAAGATATTTGAATTTTCCATGGTTTCACATTATAAAGATATTTATAGGGATTTTAATTTAAAAATGAGAAATTAAAGAAAATTCCCATTATGATAGTGTTTTCTGTAGTTATTTTTTTTTTAAATTAGATATAATATGTTTTGTCTAGTTACTATTCAGTTTCGGTTTTCAACTACAAATATCTCGTTCGTGAATATTAGCATTTTAAATCGGGACATACACTCTAGAGTTAGTTCTGAATTTCGTCAGAGTGTTACCTTTGTATAGCTCTTCTCATAAGGAATTTAAAAAAAACTTAAAAAGTGGGGAAGGATTGAACTTTGTGCCGATATATTAAGAAAAAAGAAACAACGCATAAGGGCACAAATAAAATATGTTTAAAAGCATACAGCTGTTTCAAAACCTCTAAGGTTTCCTCATCAGTGCATAAAATAAAAGTGAAATTAAAACATTGCAAAAATAGGGGGGGGGCACTGATGAGGAAACCTTAGAGGTTTTGAAACAGCTGTATGCTTTTAAACATATTTTATTTGTTCCTTTATACGTTGTTTCCTTTTTCTTAAAGAAAAAACCTTGTTGGATATGCAAATCCCAAAACTTTCTTCTGTCTCTTATAGCTTAATATTTGAAAATGTTGTTATAGACGTCAATATTTCATTTTTATTAGTTAAATACTATTTCAACTTTGGCTTTCATCTTAAATTTCTTCTTCAGAGTAATTTAATTAATCAGAGTAAAAATGAGCTAATCTCGATCATGACTTGTGTTAAAATCAATAGTTTTCCATTATTTTGTTGTATATCAGCTGTTCGCAAATAGTCGGCTTATCCGGATGAGAAGTTCCCGTCACTTCAAGAGCCGCCCGTGTACAATAGAAGTACTAAAAATCAAGAAACGTACACAAAAATCGCCATTATAGTGCCCCCTTTCGGCGGAGTATTTTCAAATTCACGGAGGGCCTGCTCGCCATGGCCAAAAACATACACAAAAAATTTGGCTTAGTTCTATGCATAAATTTTCGATGGTAAATTATTGAAAAAAAGCACAATGATCGCTATTATAGCGCCCCCTTATGGAGGAATTTTTCCAAACTCCCGCAGGACCTTCTTGCCATGGCCAAAAACTTACACACTAAATTTGATTCAATTCTATGCATAAATTCAACACTTTTCAATTGTACAATATTCAAAATGGCACAAAAATCGCTATTACAGCACCCTTTTCCAGCAGATATTTTCCAAATTAAGGGAGGACCTGCATGCCATAGTCAAAAACTTTAAAAAAGTGGTTCAGTCCTATGCAAAACTTCATAGACTTTTTGATGACGACAGACATACGGACAGACAGATATTTTCTATACAAATGTTTTTGGCGATCTCTGATCCCTAAAACATGTAATTCCGTCGAAAAAGTTTTCGATTTCAATACTTTCTTCTATTGAAGGTAGACGAAAGTAAAAAATAAAATAACCAATATCTCAAATCCAACCATTAACGACATATAAGACAATATTTCACATGTTCTCCTGCATAAAAAAAGGTGAAAAATATGTTCGATTTCATTAAAAATTATTGTAATAGCTATGAGTATCTAAAATTAGTTTAACTGTACCTTTATGCAGTATTTAATGATGATACCTCTACGAAAAACGTTATAAGTACAATAATCTCATTCAAAAACGCGCTTCTTTATTTCCCTAAATTTGAAGATAAATATTCTTTTGTCCCAAGTTCTAAATAGTCATATAAATATCTCATTTAGTTTTGTGATATTACACGAAATCTATTGATTTTTAATCAAAATATTTTAGCAATTGATACGTTCACTAAAAATTCTATTTAGACCTATTTACTATCACATTATGAACAGGAAATTATAAGGAATACCAGATATATACATGTATATATATATACAGGGTGCAATATGTTATCTATCGCCGGCCTTTAATTTCTCAACCGTTGGTAGTAGACATATAGTTCCAATTACAAAAACGTTTCAAATGAGGTGAATATTCATGTTGCGGCATTATTTAAAGTAAAAAATCAATTCTATAAAAATTACGAAATCTAAATTTTTATACGGTCCACCAGTCCCTATAGTTATATTTAGTAAAAGTTTAGTTGTATCATAACAGGTATAACACAAAAGGTTTGACATCTGCACTACAAAAATTGACACATTTTTTAAGTTTCAAAGTTTGAGATTTTTTCGCATGAGTTGGTCTTTCAATGAGGAATCAGTTAAAAGATGAATTAAAGTAATTCGAGATCAAAATCAGGGTGCAATGTCCTTTTTACGGCGAAACTACCTTTAACCGGTATCGGCAAATTGGTATATCATTAAAGAGGGTTATTTGATTTAAAAATTTTAGATGACTCTTAGGAGTCGTATAGAAAGCAAAGAATGAAATATTGAAATTAAACAGAAAAATAAATATTAGTTTATTATAATATTAAAAAACGGTCTACTACAAAAAATGAATACGTCGAACGCCGGAATCTGCTAGAGATACTGCTCAAAGTAGGGTTTAACACTTTTATGTGTCGAACAACATTTAAACGTCAAAGTAGGTAGAATCGACAACCGGAAAATAAAACATAATCACCAAGAACTAGATAAATGGCAGCGGAATGAAAACAACTAGCCGAGCTAAAGCAAGCATGAAAATTGGGATTATGCAAATTACAACAGTACCGCAGCGCCACACGTTCGGGATAAAACACGAACCATCTAGCAGAGGACATGCTAGTTAGCGCTGAGATCATGATGACAAGCTACGCATACATGCATTATGCCTTAATTATACTTATTTATGTTGAATGTCAAAAGAATGCCAGAGAGGCCGCGAGTGTTTATTCAGAACGTTTCCCTAAGGATCTACATCTAACACAGGAAACTATAACTAATGCATTGCAACACCTTTGAGAGACCGGCTCTGTTTTACCACGACCCAGAACAAATAGACGAGCAAGGTATAATATTCGAGTGACACCGGAGGAGGGGCTGGGATTCACCCTTTTAATTCCACAACTGAGCGCGGCGGAAATAAGTGAGACATATGGTCCGCATGTCTGCCATTTGTTGCATACACATGATGCGCATCCGTACCATCCGACACTGGTGCAAGCTGGGTGGCCAAATCCGTCGGTTTTTTGTCGCATTCTGTGGGCAGATGAGTAAATGTTTATACGGAATGCCATTGTGAACGTGCACAATGTGCATTATTGGTCTCTGGAAAACCTCCACATCACCCACACAGTACGACATGTGTGGTGCGGTATATGGGGAACCCAAATTGTTACACCTATCTTCTACGATGCGAACTTAACGGGTTATCGTTATCTTCATCTGCTACAAAACACGGTACGTGACTGGTATGAAGAGCTGCCTCTCTGACATGCATGACACGTGTTGTTTCAACATGATGGGCCCCTCTCTGCATAAAACATCAAACGTCCGGGCGTATCTGGCCGCAGAATTCAGTCAACAGATTCTTAGATATGCTGTTCTTGTAGATTGGCCACCGCGTTCGCTGGACTTGACTCCCATGGAATTCTACCTCTGGAGTTCCATGAAGGCATGGGTCTATGTGACTGAGCCCACTTCTCTGATTTATCTGAAGCAGCGCATCATCCTTGATTGTCGCACAGTTTACAAACCTACTGTGCTCTAACGTGTCCAGGACTCAGTACTGTCACGCATTCAATTGTGTATTGCCAACAATGGAGAACACTTTGAGCAATATCTCCAGTAGTTTCCGGCGTTTGATGCATTCATTTTTTATAGTAGACCGTTTTCTGATATTATAATATAATATATATATATATTTGTTTAATTTTAATATTTCATTCTTCGCTTTGTATATGACCCCAAAAAGTCAGTTAAAAATTTTAAATGAAATAACCCTCTTTGCTGACACCCTAATTTGGCGATACCGGCTAAAGGTAGTTTCGCTATAAAAAGGACATTGCACCCTGATTTTGATATCGATTTACTTTAATTCATCTTTTAACTGATCCCTCATTGAAAGACAAAATCCCAAACGTTGAAATTTAATAAATGTGTCAATTTTTGTAGTACAGATGTCAAACTTTTTGTGTTATATCTGTTATGATATAACTAAACTTTTACTAAATATAACTATAGGGACTAGGGGGCCGTATAAAGTTAGATTTCGTACATTTTATAAAATTGATTTTTTAATTTAAATAATTCCACAACATGACTATTTACCTCATTTGAAACGTTTTTGCAATTGGAACTGATTGTCGACGACTAACGGTTGAGAAATGAAAGGTCAGCTATAGATAACATATTTCACCCTGTATATACTTAAGCATTGTTATTGCTGACACGCTGCTTGTCCACTTTTTTTTCATTTTTATGTAACGCTTTAAGTTACAAGTAAATATAAAAATTTACAAATTAAATGGAGCATAAATGTCATTGAAATAAGCAAATACCAAATTATAACTCGTGGATTTCTTATGAACTATATTTGAATTTTAACAATAAAAAAATGCTCAAACAAATAAATAAATAAAATATCTTTCTAGGCAACACATAAAATAAAAATGAAAATTTTGCACCCAGTCTCAACAAAGTTGTTTTGACATTTCAAAATAGGATTTTAAAAATCTCATTGCGTACTTTAAAGTTTATTCGCACATATCTTGCCTTTGAACAATGAAACCTTCCTCTATAGGGAATAAGCCATTTTAAAAAGCGCTTTATAAAAGGTTACGGAAATATTTTAAATTCATGAGTTTCTAGCGTTTACGTTGTTTGAAAACAAAAATATAGAAAACAATAAAAGATAAATTCCTTTTGTTTGACAGGTCTAGCGGAAATAAAAGCTAAAATTGGACTTTTTTACAATGTTTTTACATTTAACATGGTGGTAAAAATATGGAGCGATGATTTTCTTCGTTTTCTGTAAGTGGATTTATGATTTATACATGACTGGAGAAGTGCAAAATATACGAAAAGGTAACAACTAAAATGTAAATATGGATGTTTGGCGTTAAATTAAAAAGAAATTTGAAACACTTTAATATTTAATGGAAACAATGCCTGGAAAATTATAGTAATAATGCGGTATGAATGTTATCAAGTTTGCATAATCGTCAACAAACTATTGTACATGTATATGAAACACCTGGTACACATAATGTAAACTTAAATGTAACCTTAATAATAAATTTAAGGTATTTAAGAATTTATATGTAATTATATCTGCAGTGGCATACTATTCGTGCAAATTTGCTAGTCTATTATGTGAAATAATGCATTTATTTTGAACATGTTGTATTCTGCAGACTAACAATTATACATCTACTTCTCTTTTTGTTACCTTATTTTCTATCGTGATTTGACATCTATATTCCGTTTGTTACAATTTTTTACTTAGATTATTTTTATTTCAATTTAATCGGGATTCATATGTTTTAAATAAATTTTTGTTTTCTTCCATATTAGAATTTTATAGTGTGTTTTATTTGACGCAATGTTTTGTAATATTTCCTGTGACTAACGTATGCAGTATTACTATTTACAATATCTAGGACGGAGTTTCGGTCATTTTATTGTTTGGATGGCTTATTTTTTAATTTTATGTTAGGTTCAAAGGTAATATATATATATATATATATATATAATCCCGCTGTGCATGTCGCCTGTCTCCATTGGTTTAATTTCTTCTGGTTTTAGTTATTGCATATTGTTCGGGGCTTGCTGTTTTTAAAGTTTGTTGTTTTTTTAAAGTTAGTAGTTTTTAAGTTGATTTATTTGTTGTCATTTGGTTGAGTTTATTTCTTTTCTTTGGACCAGTTCTGTGGTTTTAAATTTTTGGTTTGGTTTTTGGATATATATATTTATGTATGTATGTATGCATATATATGTGTTTGTGTGTGTATTAGTAAATGAAATAGCAACTTTTTAGTTTAGAAATTTATTTTATTCATAAAATAAATATTTTTTATTTATAATGAGAACTTTAGAAATATAGTTTTCCAAGAACTCAAGTACTTTTTATAAAATATGAACCGAATCTTCGTTTGTATTAATTTAAGCGCAAAAAATATGCAACAAAAATTTGTTTACATTAACTTCGAAGCACTTAATCATAATATTACTAATATGACACACTAACTAGAATACTTAAATCATTGATGAATGCAGATCTTTGTATATAGGGAGAAAAAAATTAAACGGTCTGAAAGTAGATTAGCGATTAAAAGAAAAGAAAACAAAAAAGCAGTTTAAGAGAATTCATACACTGTTAAAAATTTGCCCATTCATCCGACCATTTTTATAAAAAACTGTTACCTAAACATAATTTTATTTTATTCTAACTATCATATGGTCATTTCATTAATATGTTCATATAAGCTTCATACTATAGTTATGTAATCTTTATCTTTAAAAACTGTCCAATTATTGGACAGTTTGTTGCAGAGTTTTAAAAGAGTATTGAAAGATATAAATGCATAATAATGTTTAAAAAAAATGAATAACTATGCATATAACATACCTGTAAAGCCTCCCTTATTTTGAGTACAGCCATTTCCATGTAGGAATACTTGTCAAAATTCAAGGCAGAATTGACGTAATACTTCTACGTTTGATTTCGTTTACTACTCAAATTAAATCGTTTTCAATTTCTCTGGCTACACCAAAACTACATTATAATTCTCAGAAAACAAACAATTAAAATTTTCTTTAAAAAAATCTATACTGAAAATTTCTATTGAGATAAAGTCATACTTATGTCTCAGGAGGTATAACAGGCCCTTCTCACATTTATGCCTCACTTACGAAGAAATATCGTCGTTATAAGAACGGATTTTGGGCAAAAAAAGACTAACGTAGGAATCCAGCGTCACAAAAATACTTCCTTTGAAGTTCATTTCGGACATTTGCATTTTCTCATATAAAAATTAAAGTATAAATTAAAATTACATATATTTTATTACTTTTCAAAATGTCTCCTAAAGTTTCTTCCATAAAAGGTTATAAATAATAACATTCGATGCCTAACTTACCAAGGAGAAATCAGTTGAGAACAAGTAAAAAATAAATTTAAAAATAAAAAAAAACCGACTGTGTAAAAAGCGAACTAATTAATTATTTCTCATCAATGTGAAACTGTTTTTGTATATTACTTGGCTATCTTTTTTATTTACTTGTACTGATGAATTTTAAGTTGTGTTTAATTGTTAGTTCCTATCTATAAATACTGTTTTGATGAGGCCTACAGATGTTTGTGATGGTTACAGTTGCAGTAAACCTAGATATCCTACCTACACATTTTCCAGGTTGTGTAATATTTAAACGGAGCTTGTGACTGTAAAATAGTCAATGAAACATCGTCTTCATTTTGAAAGAATTATCCAATGATATGTCACTCAATAGGGTGCGTAAAAATTTTGTTTCGTCTCTACCGCCATTTTGTATTTTACGGCCGCCATTTTGAATTTATGAAAACAAAATCTAGCCTGTAACCATTGAACGATTAAGACGAATCGATAGAGACCTCATTCATTAAAATCCACCCAGTCTTTGGGATGTTTCGAGGGTATAAAGAAATCCACATACACAGATACGCGTGAAACACATAACCTTTCTTGGCAGTCGGATAAAAAGTTCTCGGTTTCGACAGAAGGGGATCTTTTTGTAGATGTTGTTAAATTCGCGAAAAATTCAAATATCGCTGTACGGGTTTTGAATAAAATTTATTGAAAAAGAGGACAACATTCATCACATTGGAATATAACATTGAATTAAAATTGCTTCATCTGTGGAAGCTGGAAAATTTTGGAAATACGACTGTCTTTCCATTCAGTATAAAATAACAAATAATCTAATAATAAACACCAACAAAATCAGGCTCTGATGTACTTTGAAACATGTCTTTGTTCATTAGGACCAGTTTTTCATGCCTACACCTGGGATGATTTCCGGATCATCGCCAATATATACACAAAGAAAGGGAAGAACTCCCATGTTTTGTATAAGTTTGCGACGCTGTCTGCATATCCTAAAATGAGAGCAATATTCATTGAAAAAATAAATGTGTTAAATATATTTCTTTTATATTTTATACGTTAGATATAACTAAAGAACATCATCAAAAAACGTAAGCATAATGTTTCAGTTATTACTTTGCTAAAATATGTCATATAGTTTTCTTATCACGTATTATTAATTTAATTAAATTAATTTAATCTCTTCCAATTCGTGTAAAACATTTTCTAAAATTGCTCTAGGAATGTGAAATACGTTCTTTCAAATGCATGAATTATTGTGAAACATTTTTCTTTAAAGTAACACGTAAAAAAAAAAAAATAATAATAAAAAAAAAATAAATAAATAACCATTAAGGAATGTTCTGTACATTTCGCCATTTGAATAATTTTTTTTTTCAGGCAATATAAACAATTCCGTGAGATATTCATACATATTTTAAATTATTAGTTATATATATATAACTATGACTAAAACTTAAAATTCAAGTAGTAATTAAAAATTTTCTTTTTTTCATTTAAAATATGAAGTATAAATTTACGCATGAATATAGACGATTAAAGTTGCGTCTGTAAATTCTCAATAAAAATAGTACAAAATTTAACAAAGCAATTTTTCCATTTAGGAAAGCTTCTTTAAACAAAAAACACATTCTCTTTTTAAATGTCTCCTAGAATTGATGAAATTATGTGATCTTTTTCACGCTTAACTAACGCAGATTTAGCTGAAGAATGACATCTTAAATATCATCTTAAATATTCATCGACATAAAATTTTCCAAAGCTGTGGTGTTAGATTTTTTTTCGTTACAGTATCTGAGGTTAGCTAGTTGTCTGTTTTTTCCTTTTCTTACTATTTCGATTTTCTTGCTGAAGCTTTTGATGGTTCTAACACTTTTCTTCACCTTATCGTAATATATTTTGCTTTGATTCTTTCTCACTGCAACATATTCAATTTCATTTCTTATTTTTTCTCTGCAATTTTTAGCGCTTAGCAGATTTTTTTCTGCTTTTTAAAACAATGTCGTGTATAAGAAGCAATATTAGAATCTCTACTTTAAAATATACTATCAGAATTCTTTTCATAAGAGTTAATATAAGAACCTCTGTAGGTTGTACAGCAGAATTTAGTAAACGAAGCTTTACAAAGCCTATAAAATATCTAATCAAAGACCATGTGCTTCAAACCAAAAGAAAGTACACAAAAATAACACGAGTTAAGTTGTTTTATTATATATTTAATTACTTGACATGATTATTTTATAATCTTAAGTAATATCAAAAATGAATAAAAATAAATCCACCCATAAAAAAACACTAATAAAGATAATTTATCTTCCTTAAAATGTACAAAATAACCTTAGTTATAGCTAAAACTATTTCAAGAACTGCTCTAATAATAGAGAAAAAACAACAAAACTTTAAGCATTCTGTTTGTTTTGGTTGTAACGCAGTTTTATATCAAACTATCGACAAAAGTGTTATGTATTACTCTTGTGACACAGACGTTTGTTACTCTTGTGACGACCCCCCAGAGCCTATTCCATGCATAGCATAAACAAAATATTTAATGTAAAATATGTCTTATACCTCGAAATAACAGAATTAGAAATTTTGGGTAAAACTTTTAAGTAGTTTTTTTTTTTTTAAATTATTAAAACTTTTGTATGTTTTCCGTTACTCTTGTGACATTTAAGTATTAACGTTTAAATACAGCCAAAAATATATTAAAGACATTATCTAAAAGATTTTATCTATGTATATCTTAAAGATATGATAATAGGTTGTTGATTTGAACGCATAGTAATTTTATTGAATTCTAAAATAAAATAAAATAAAATGATACATTTCAATAAGTTGTATTTTAAGCTGAAATGTAAAAGTAGTTTTATACTGTTAGTATCCAGCTCATTTTCAGAAAACTCTTGCTCTTATGAAATTAAAACTTACAAATTCATATACGTCAACTCTTTAGCTTTAAATTGATGTATCACACTTATATTTCCGTTTAAAAAAAATTTTCAGCAGTTTTTTTTTTCTGCCGTGGACGTTCCCATATCTTTCTATAACTGCATGGAAATTTAAGCAACATATAGTAACTATTGTAAATGTCTCAGACAAATTTCACAAAACCAATGAAAATAGGTATCTGATTTTCCATATTTCAATAATATTTATTTGAATTCACTTTAACGACTTGGAATACGCCGTGAATAGAATAATATAAGGGGCAGGAATGTCACATTTTCCCCTCATATTTACATAATTCCCAAATAGCTACATATTCTTCAAAGAAATTTATTAAGCTATATTGTACAGACATGTAAATATCTCGTATATATTTCCCCTCTTTTTCTATCGTGTAACTTTATTTTTATTAAACTGTAAGCAAAGCAGAGCAAAACACAATACTATTCATGATTAGCGAATGATGTTAAAATTATATTTTCATTTATAACAAAATGTAACATTACAAAAGTAAATGTGTAAAACATCGCATTTTTATTTATTTATTTTTTTTTTTTTTAAGGATTAACATAAAATGTAGAAAATACACATTTCAGATTACATGAATTTATATATGATTCATAAAATAAGAAGAGGAAGAACATACGTATAGACAGGAAACTAAATTTAAAGCTATTTTTACTCGACTGCCAAGAAGGGTTATGCGTTTAACTCGTATCTGGGTATGTGGATTTCTTTATACACTCGAAACATCCCAACGGTTGGATGAATTTTAAGGAATGAGGTCTTTATCGATTCATCTTAACCGTCCGATGGTTATAGGCTAGGTTTTTCTTTTATAAATTCAAAATAGTGGCCGTAAAATACAAAATGACAGTAGAGACGAAATTTTTTTTACGCACCCTATTGAGTGGCATATTATTGGATAGGCCTTTCAAAATGAAGACGATGTTTTATTGACGGTTTTACAGTCAGAAGCTCCGTTTAAATATTACACAACCTGGAAGTAGTGTAGGTAAGATTTGTAGCTTTAATGCAACTCTAATCTTCTAGACATCTATAGGCCTCATCAAAACAGTGTTTATAGATAGGAATTAACAATTAAACACAACTTAAATGTCATCAATATAAGTAAATAAGAAAAAAATAGGTGAGTAATATAAAAATTAGTTTAACATTGATGAGAAATAATTAATTAATTCGCTTTTTACACTGTCGGGTTTTTTGATTTTTTAAATTTAATTTTGACTTGTAGTACCTGTGTTCTACAAAATTGATATAAATATAGATTTCAAAGCACATCGAATTTTGAGAAACGTATGTTTATAAACGTATTCACAGAATGAAATCGATTATTTTTTAATGCTATCTCATTTTTAACATTTGCGTACTATTCATTTGAACATTTTCTATCTTTGTGGGAAGAATAATGTAAGCCTAGACAAAGTCAATTGTTTTTTAACATATGGTATTTAGAAAATGTTCCAGTAATCTTGTTATTGTTGAATAACGTGTAAATATACTCGTTATTGTTGAAGTAAATGTATTGCGTTAAAGTTTTATAGCCAAAACTTCGTTATATGAGACTGCAATGCAAGACAATCCAACCCTGCAAACACTGGCGCCATGTCTCATTGAAGGACTTCTAGCCGCTCTATCGAATGTTTCTTGCTTTTTTAAAAATAAAATATTTTTTAGAAATACATAAAAATTTTGAAATTTTTAATTATTAATATTTGCATGTTCCTGTTTATTATTATTTTTTTTATTATTCTCGGCTGCATCATGATTGTTGGCTCTTTATCCTACCAAAAATAAGTTCCTCTCAGGGAATGTAATTAAAAATTTACAATGATTTATATCTTCTCTGCAGTTTATTTTTGCATGGCTTTAATTATAAGATGCATCATATAACCGTTTCAATACTGAAGTTCTAAAAACGCTTTAGCATTCAAAATACGGCAAACGCCCGAACACTGAAATATATCTGGGAGATTCCCCCCACCCCCATTCTTTTTCTTGCTTATTTGTCCGAAGCACAATAAGAAGGCAGCTATCTTCGAAAGTAAAACTTGTTTCCCCCTATTATCTCTCCAAAGATCTCTAGTACAAAAGGCTAATCTTGCTCAAGGGAATTTTTTTGTTGCACTAAAGTTTAAATATTTGCGCACTTTTCAACTTTCAGGATTTAATCCTGGCATGTTATTACTGAGACATTGAAAGTTCCCAAAAATTTGCTGTTTACGTCTTATAATTATAGTAATCATTGTCCATTAATAAGATTTGTCAGAAGGTGAATAAAATTTCTTGCTTTTCGTTTTAACATATGTTTTGCCATAATAAATATTTGCGACGAATTAAAATATTCATCTTATAAATAACATAAAAAAGCTACTTTTGTTATTTTTAAAAAGCTATTTTTGAAATTTTTGAATGAATATAACAATATTTCCATTGTATTAAATAATTGCATAACTGTATTTAACAAAGATTTTTTTTTAATGTCATAAAAAAAATCGTAAAAAAAAAAAAAAAAAAAAAAAAAAAAAAAAAAAAAGCACTAATACATTTTCGGTCCGGAAATTATTTTACAAATCTCTCATAAATACAAATTCTGCTTTTTGTAATACATTATATAATACTTTTTGTAATCCTAAGAAATTACCAAATTTTTATTATTGAATTTAAAAATTATTAAAGAATATCATCATTGTGATTAAAAAGTAATATAGTTAATGTTGACAGATATAGTGAAATATAATCTCCAAACAAGGACATTAAAATAATCAAGCGAAGTAAATTGTTTTTTTTTTCATGTGTCAAATGTGATTTACAAAAGTAATTATCGAAAGTGTTTATGATCTAAAAGAAGGAAGTGAAATTGAAAAGTGATTGCACAATCGTAAACAGATATTTTATTATAAACATTTCGCAATACTTAAGAACTATAAGACATTTATATACTCTCATTTTAAATTACCGTAAATATAAATATTGATACAAATTATTTGTTATGCTGATTTATGGGATTAATTTCCTGGTCTTTATTGCTAATAATATTTTATTCATGTATTTTTTCTCTACTTTCACTTGTAACTAAAACTGAGAGATGTGTATCTTAAAGCTCTTATTAAAATTTAATTTTACTTTTCTATTTATAAGTTTCGGCACAAACTTAAGTTCACAAGTCACACAAAAATATGCGTCTTTTTAAACAACATGAAGTTCAGACCATCAGTCACATATATGGATTAAATCAGAAATACAGGAAGAACATGTAGATACATTTACCCTTTCCGCAGGAAAATTATCAGATGATAAACGGATATACATAAATATAATGTAAGCACAATTTATCTTACCTATGTTTTTTATATTGAGAAATAGATAATTAATTTTTGAGGATAAAAAACGAACATCACGCAAATTTTATGATAGCAAAGATTAAATATTGCTAACAAATTGATTATGAGACATTAATTCTCAATAAAAAACATCGTCACTGAAAAATAAGAATACTAATCTGGTAATCCGATAGGGTAATTTATTAGAAAAAATAAAACGAATCTTAGCAACAATATGGCTTCTTCTACAAAAGATAGCACGACCATTGGAAAATTGAACGCCAACAAATATACAAATTGGCGGTTCAAGGTCGAAATGCTATTAATTCGAGATGAACTTATTGAAGTTATTACGCAAGAGGCCCCCACTCCATTGAACGATGCTTGGACCAAGAAAGACAGAAAAGCAAGGGCTTTAATAAATTTATCCGTTGACGACAGTCAAATAGTGCATGTCAAAAATTTAAATACAGCTAGGCAAACATGGGACGCACTCAAACAAATACATGAGAGATCTAATCTCTCTAGTAAGCTGTACTTGCTACGAAAACTATACAGTACAAAATTAACTGCAGGTGGCAATATGACAGCCCACATTACTAAAATTTTAGAGATAGTGGATAAACTATCAGCCATAGGTGAAAACATAACTGACACGCACATTTCAGCACTGCGGCTGTGCTCGTTGCCACCGTCCTACGATACCCTAGTTACTGCCCTGGAGGCCAGAGATGAAGCTGAGTTAACCGTACAATTTATAAAAAGCAAGCTTACGGACGAACATACTCACAGAGTAGATAATAGTGAAAATTCCGAAAACAGCAATAAAGCCTATAAAACTCAAGGTAAATTTAATCATTCAGAACAGAAAAGAGACAGCAATAAGTACTGCTCACACTGTAAAATGAAAAACCACTCAAATAAAGACTGCTGGTTTCTAAAAACGAAAAACAACAACAGTTACACTAATAACAGACACTATAAAAATAAAAACAATTCAACATCACTAGTTTATGAAGAAAATAATTTACATAAAAATGCGGAATCTGAAGAAAGAAAAGACACAGTAAATGAAAACTAGTGTCGCTTTACTAACCGAAGAGTCCGAAAATAAAGGCACTTTTATAGTGGACAGTGGCAGTTCCAGTCACATAGTAAATTCAAAGGAATTTTTTACCAAAATTACAAATAATAATGAAACAAACGTCACAGTCGCTAATGGTAATAAACTGATTTAATATGGATCTGGAGAGGTAATAATTCATACCGAAAATAAAAACAAACAAGTTATATTTCGTGACGTACTATACATTCCTGACATAGAAACTAACCTGCTGTCAGTGAGTAGGGCAACTAAAAATGGTTGCAAAGTCAAATTTGAAAAAGATAAATGTGATATATTCCACGAAGGCGACGTTATACTTCAAGGTAAACTTAAAAACAATCTGTACGAAATACATGTTAGTAAAGATGAAAATCACAAACACTATGCAAATGTTAAATACAACTGCTCAAATGCAAATTGCATAGATTTGTAGCATAGGCGAATGGGGCATAGGAGCTACGACACAGTAAAGTCCATGTAATCAAATGACTTATTTGAGGGAATTAAAATCAACAACTGCAAACATAATGCTAAATGTGAGGTATGCATCAAGTCCAAAATCAGCGAGACCCCATTTCCCAAATCAGGTGCATATAGAACTACAAAAAGACTCGAGTTAGTCCATAATGATGTATGTGGCCCTATAAATACACCCACAATTGGGGGGGGGAATACTTCGTCACTTTTATCGATGATTATACACGATTTTGAGTAATTTATTTAATGGCAAATAAAAGTGAGACTTCAGAAAAATTGAAAGAATACGTCTCAATGGTGAAAAACAAATTCGGAAAAATGCCTACTGAGATCAGATCGGACAACGGTGGTGAATATACGGCTAACGAAATAGAAAAATATCTAAAAGAAAATGGGATTCGTCATCAGCTTACCGTAGCATTTAACCCAAGCCAAAACGGTGTCGCAGAGCGTAATAATAGGTCCCTACTTGATATGGTTAGAAGTATGCTAAATGAAGCAAATCTCCCCCACAAATTATGGGGGGAAGCCATATGTACCGCGAATCACTTACAGAACCGGCTACCTTCAAAATCGGTAAGCACCACACCCTATGAATTATGGATGAATAGGAGACCAAATTTGAAATATCTCAAAGATTATGGCTGTACTGCATACGCTTACATATACAAATCAAAGAGAGGAAAATTAGATAATAGAGCGGAAAAAGGCACTTTTGTCGGATACGACAGTCGCTCTAAGGCGTACAGAATCTATACAAGTGACGGAAGAGTAATATTGACCAGAAGTGTAAAATTTATAGAAAATAAAAATAATCCAGATACTAACGAAAATCTAGATAGAAGAGAATTAATCGCGGAAACAAACAAACAAACACAACAGAAAGACACGAATTAAATGGAAATAGATCTGACACCTACACTAAATGAACTAAGTCCACCACCCGCGTCACAACAACAAATTCCACAAGTGAGAAGATCAGAGAGAATCAATAGAGGTGTGCCGCCGGACAGGTTTGCTTATGCAGTCCGGCACGATCCAGTATATGTACCTAACGGTTGGGTGATATGATGAGTATAGAAAATCCTATAGAAAAACAGAACAGGATAAGAGCAACAGAAGAGGAAATGAATTCCCTTAATGAAAATGAAACCTGGTGTTCAGTTGATCCCCCACAAGGAGCAAGAATAATTGGGTCGAAATGGACTTTGAAGCGAAATATGACGAATTCGGAAAAATCAAGCGTTACAAAGCGAGATTGGTCGCACAAGGATTTAGACAAAAATACGGAGTAGACTTCGATGAAACTTATGCGCCAGTAGTTTTCCATACAAGTTTAAGAGTCTTCATAACTGCCGCAGCATACCACAATCTCAATATTAGGCAGATTGACATCAAAACTGCATTCTTACATGGTGCATTGGAAGAAAATGTCTATGTATCACAACCTAAAGGGTATATAAACACTAGAGAACCCAATAAGGTTTGTAAGTTAAAAAAAAGCCCTATATGGACTAAAACAAGCTGCAAGAGCATGGTATTCAAACATTAGTGAAATAGTAAAGGAATTAAAATTTAAACAGAGCAATGCTGACAATTGTTTATTTATAAGAAAAGAAGGGGAAAACACGGTTTATATAGCAGTATACGTAGATGATATTCTCATCGCAGGAAAAGATGAAAATATAAATGAGATATTAGATAAACTAAAATCTAAGTACGCACTTGAAGATTTAGGTCAAATTTCCAATTACCTCGGTATAAAAATACAAAAGATTCACAACGGCTTTAAACTAAATCAAACAACAGAAATAATAGAAATTGCAAAAAAATTTCATTTAGAAGATTCTAAGCCATATGGCACTCCAATGGAAACAGGCTTTCAACGATTAGACAATGAAGAAACACAAATGCCAAACAACACTAAGTACCGACAAGCAATAGGTGCGCTGTTATATGTTGCTACAATAAGTAGGCCCGATATTTTAGTAGGTATAAACATTTTGAGCAGAAAGAACGAAACGCCATCTGAAAGAAATTGGAAAGGTGTTAAAAGATTAATAAGATATCTCTATTCAACAAAAGACTTGAATTTAGTAATCAGCACGGAAGAACCACCGATCCTAGAAGTATATATTGATGCAGATTGAGGTGGAGATCTAAAACAAGAAGATCGACAACAGGCAATTTATTCTTTTTAGGAAAGAATCCAATACAGTGGATAACAAAACGACAAACGTGTGTCGCACAATCCTCTGCAGAAGCAGAGTTCGTAGCAGCGGCGAGCGCAACAGAAGAATTGATATGGCTGCTAAAACTATTAGAAGATCTCGATATACCGCAAAGATTGCCTATAGTAATTTATGAAGATAATAAATCTTGCATAAAAAGGATAGAATCCGAAAAGTTTTCTAATAAATCGAAGCATATTGATATCAAATATAATGCGATTAAACAGCTGAAAGAAGATAAAATTATTGAATTGCGTTATTGCCAAAGCAAGTCAATGACGGCGGATATACTTACGAAACCAGAGCCCAAGCTTGAATTTCTAAATAATAGAAACAAACTGAAATTACAGAACAATCCTCGTTAGGAGATTAAGGGGGGGGGGGGGTATTGTTGACAGATATTGTGAAATATAATCTCCAAACAAGGACATTAAAATAATCAAGCGAAGTAAATTGTTTTTTTTATGTGTCAAATGTGATTTACAAAAGTAATTATCGAAAGTGTTTATGATCTAAAAGAAGGAAGTGAAATTGAAAAGTGATTGCACAATCGTAAACAGATATTTTACTATAAGACATTTATATACCCTCATTTTAAATTACCGTAAATATAAATATTGATACAAATTATTTGTTATGCTGATTTATGGGATTAATTTCCTGGTCTTTATTGCTAATAATATTTTATTCATGTATTTTTTCTCTACTTTCACTTGTAACTAAAACTGAGAGTTGTGTATCTTAAAGCTCTTATTAAAATTTAATTTTACTTTTCTATTTATAAGTTTCGGCACAAACTTAAGTTCACAAGTCACACAAAAATATGCGTCTTTTTAAACAACATGAAGTTCAGACCATCAGTCACATAGATGGATTAAATCAGAAATACAGGAAGAACATGTAGATCCATTTACCCTTTCCGGAGGAAAATTACCAGATGATAAACGGATATACATAAATATATTGTAAGCACAATTTATCTTACCTATGTTTTTTATATTGAGAAATAGATAATTATTTTTTGAGGATAAAAAACGAACATCACGCAAATTTTATGATAGCAAAGATTAAATATTGCTAACAGATAAATTGTTTGATGTCGGGAAAAAAGTGATAGCATATATAACGGATTTCCCGTTATATATTCATTTAACCTCTTCTCCCCTCAAAAATCAACATTTAACTTTACTAGTTCATTATACAATTGTCATTATTCTTCCCCCCCCCCCCCCTCTTTCAAATAAAATATTTAGTTTAAATTTGACAGTTTATACTTAATTTCATATGTCGGCATTCATTCATCCCCACCCCACACTACTGTAACTTCCACTTATACTTTAAAAGTACGTTTTAAATGCATGCATCATTTATCAGTCTGTTCCTTTTTTTCTTTCACTTTCACAGAGATAGAAATATATCTTAACAGCAGTGATTTTCCGTTGAGATAAAATAAAAGAATAAAATAGAAGTGAATTTCTTTCGCCTCCCAGCCGACAATATGTAATGCATATTTTCTCAGCCTCTTGGCTTGCATTAATAATCAATTCTCACCCTTGTATTTTGTCGGATAAAAGCCATATGCCCCTTGCTGACTAATTTCAGCTGTCGTTAAATCTGTAACGTGCATGTAAGATCACGTGTTAGCTATTTCTTTAGCCACTCTCCCTTACCGCAGGAATTTTTATTTCTAGTAACCCTAAAGAGCCCGCCATGGCGTAGTTTTTAACTCAATGTAAAACTTCTTGATTGTTTTGTCTACCCAATTTGTTTTTCCCCAAATATCTTACATATGGTTATCTAATGTTCGCCAATCTGCAAGTAATTGTAACAAAATGTGACCCACTTTTGCTCCTGACCTCGAGCCATGTAGGCTGCAATTAAGCCCCGCTGTGGGCTTCTGCCACTGGGCAGTTAACGAAACTCTCCCCGTCCCTCTGTACTTTTTCACGGCCCTGCTTTAAAAGTTCTTTACAATAAATGTTTAAGTCTCTTAAAGTATTGTGTTGGAGTTTCTTTTTGTTCATTTATGAACCTGGGTATAAGAAATCACCGTCATAGCATACGATTTACTTTTCACATTTAGCATTTAAATGCTCATATTTATCTTCTACTAATTAACAAACATACACTTTTTCCAGGAAACATATTACCTAAAAAACTGTATACAAAAATTAATATCTCAATGAATTGAAATTTATTTTTTCTTAATTAAATTTTATTATTTCATTTAAAACTTGTATTTAAAGAATAAAAATTAACAAAAAAATTAATTAATTAAAAAGTAAATTATTTAGCGCGAATCAGAAAAAAAAAATAATAATCATTTGAATTGATATATAATAACAAAGTAAGAGTTATTTGTCCCAAAATTTACTTAAATATCATATAATACAGAAAAACGTTATATTTTTCTGTACATATATTTTTTTTATCTAACAAACAAGTAATAACAAATATTTTAAATGCTTATAATGATATATGATTTTTTATTATAAATTTCCATATACCGGACCGCTGGAGGTACCTATCGTAGCAGAAGTACAAAAGCATTATTTATAAAGATTTTCGGAAAAAAATCGTCGGTAATTAGCCGAGATATTAACCCTTAAAGACACAGACGGTCTGGATATGCATAATGACAGGGGCGCCGAAGGCTATGTACTAGCGGCTTTTAAAGCCTAGATAACAACTTTTAATGATACATTTGTGTAATGCAATGTCCAGTACTAATATAAAAGCAATAAAGATCAAATTGTTAAAAAGAATTAATCACATAAATACCATGCGATTCGCGACTAGTTGGCATGGAGTGGATCTTTCAATACGCCTATCGAGACTTTAAAACTTAATTAAAAACCTATGCGGAAAAACGCGGCACGAACCAAGGCGTAGTTGCAGATTTTCGACCTCGTTTCGAAACGAGAGTAGCACAATGCCAAGTTTAAACTTTGAACAGGGGTTTTACTTTAGCTACACTGTAAAAAGAAAAATTACTATGCTGAATTTAGTTTTACGAAATGCCAAATGAAGTTTAAATGAGCACTGCTTTTATTGTCAGTGCCGAATTAAGTTCATTATAAACAGATTATGATTAGATTAAAATGAAGAGTTATACTGAATTATTTAATATTTGATATTATTTTGGCTTCATATCTCTTTAAACTTTTTTGGTATACCCATTCATACAATTTTATTATATACAGCTTTACTTGCTTTACAACCCAATATTGTGAAGTTATTTACAATGTCTTATTATTCTTTTAGCAACGGTTGTTTCAAATAATACAGTTAATAATTCATATATTTATAGTATGGAACCTTCTGAGTGTGATCACTTGAGCGTTTATTTTAAAATTACGCGACCTTTAAAATTTAATTTTAATAATCTGCACCTAAAATCCTGAACTTAAAATTTGCTATTTGCACTTATCGATTCATAATTATTAAGAAGTAATAATTGTTCTAATGGGTGCTTATAATATTTCTAAAAAAAGGTTCACTACTGTCTTTTGCATACTAGAAATGGATTCATTAGAATAAAACGTGATCGTCCAGTTGCCTCAATCACTTACATATGCGCTGTGAATGTACACTAATAACCCGATCCTAGTGGGTGATCAAGCTGAGGAGAAAAAGGAAATAAAATACAGTACCCCCACTCTTGCAATTAAAAACTAACACTTGTATAAGTTTTAAACAAGGAAGACTTTTATTCTTTCAGTAAAAGGTATGCAGGTGAAAGGTGGGGTCCACTGCTCGGCATCCGATGATCATGAAGCATCTGTGAGGCTAGAAATCAGTCTTGATTTTCACAAAGGATCTTCTTAATAATTCATGTGGATATACGCTAAAACTAGTTGAATAAAACACTAAGAAGAGGTCCTTAGGAAAGGAGACTTAGCCTCGTTATAAAAATATTCTCTAGCAAAACTACGGCATTGACTTCCGACATTACCGGCACATTCGGGGCACGAGGCCCGCGAAATGCGCGGCGAGCTAAACTGTATGACGCTGTACCAGTAACTGCACTATGACCGTCCTCTGCTAGGAGCGGGAGCGCTTTTAAACTCACGCGCGGCAGCTAAAGGGTTGCCGTAAAAAGGCGAGAGCGCGCCAAGGAAAACCAGGAGCGAGACGACCTCGCTAAACGGCGCAAAGAGGATCGCAAAATGCGATTTACTAAACATCGCGTGATGAATTGAAAACAGTGCTTAAACTGAAAATGGGAAATGAAACCAGTAACTTTAAAACAGAAAAGGTTAGATTAAATAAATAAGAGGTGTTTAAAAGTAAGATTAATTAAACTGCCTGGGGAAAGTAAACAAAATATATTGCTACACAATATATTACACCCCAACAAACGTTGAAAAAGAACTTTTAGTCCATAGCTATAAGAGCTGAAGCAAGGTCTGAAACTCCAATGCTTTACTGCAGAAATAAAGTTGATTTCTTCACACTAAGAATTCCAAACAAGATGCAAAAATGAACAAAAGGACTAAAAGTGACTGATATTGAACTAAAGGAGACAAGCAATTAAATGGAAAAACAATTAAATGAAATGACTGAAAAAGAACTTACCCAAAACAAGGTAAACAACAAACCCGAAAAGAAAAATTGAAGTTGAGAGAATACCGGAGATCATCAGATGCCATCAGGACTACACGGGGAACAGACGTTACCCTACAGGTGGGTAGCTTTGAAAAACAATTAGTACATGTACACAAATGTTGAGAAAAATTACAGTTATACCTTATTAAACCTATATAAAAATTACATTATTTTAAGTTAAAAGAAAGAAAAGGGGGAGTGGTACCACAAAAAAAAAAAATAGGAAAGGTCAAAACTTTATACACATAGTACTAATCACATGAAAAAGACTACTCACAACATGGACAAAACTGCATAACCCTAAGAGCATACTTCCTATCGAAAAAAATTTAAACACACTGCTATAGCAATAAAATTTAACACCAAAAAGTGATAATCAAAAGTAAAAAGGTGTGTGTGAGCTCACAAATTGAAACAATATGTACGTACACAATTTATTAAACCATGGTAAAAATTGATAGACTAAAAAAGATTTTGTAAACATGTATGTTTACATGAAAATAAATATTCACATAGAATATTCTTACTTTTGTTTACATCTCTTTTGAGATTTTGCAAGCATGTTATTATTCTGAAAAAAAATTGTAAAATGTAAGTATATCTTTTCTTTTTAAACACAAATTTGAGTATTTTCTTGTAAGTACATTCTAGAGAAGAAACATAACATAACATGAGAAGAACATAGACACATAAAAGAAAAATTAAAACTTTTCCTTTTTTTTTGAAAAAAATTCAAGAAAATTTTGAAAATTCAAAAAGGTTTTGAAAATTCACTAAAATTTTGTCAACAGACAAACACTGGTAAAAAATTCTAAAATATTATTACAATACTCAAAGCATTCTATTATGTCTATAAGTATCATTGACATGATACATAAAAATGAGTCATTCGCAAGAAAGGTTGAGAAAAAAAATGATACCCGTAAACTATTGTAAAATTTTAAAAAATGTAAAGAAAGTGGAAATGTGAAACAAACATGTTTCATGAAATATTAGTCTAACGACTACATTGTGACATGAAGTCACGACTGGAATGTTGCTAGAAATTGAATCTTAAAAATTGAGAATGATACCAAAAATGCATTAAAAATATGTACAGCCTACAAAATAACTAACAATGTGACACGAAGTCACCACTAAAAATTTATTGGAAAAATAAAAGTCAAAATGTAGCGTACAAAAAAATTTTCATTTTATTCTTTTTCTCTTTTTGTACCTCAAAATGTGTCACAAAGTCACCACTAGTAATTGAAAAATGTGCAATCTTGAAAAAGAGTCAAAATTTTTAAAATGTGCCCAAAAAAATTGCATTTCACTACAACTTTTGGAAAACGGTGTGACCACTATAGTCACCACTGGAATATTGTAAAAATTTAAAAACAATTATTGCTAAGTTTAAAAATGCATTTGAATCTTATAACACTACACTATAGTTGATATGTGAAAAAGTCACCACTAGAACCTGTTGAAAAAAATGCATTATAAACATAAAACAACAATGTATACATATGTATTAAAAAAACTGAAAGAGTTCAGAACATAAATTAATTTAAAAGAAATACTATGACAAAAAATTCACCATCTGGCTGCAGATGTTGGGTGTATTGAACAGAATCTTTAACTATGTCAAACATAAGTTGAAAAAAAACAAAAGGATTATTTAAAAATTATAAGACATATGTCCTAATCTTGTAGCTGTAAAAATATGCTGGTATCAGAAGATAGTATCACTGCATGTAAGATTTTATGCCAAAGAAAAAAATGTTCTGTTCTGCTTGAAAGAGTTCATGCTGTGAAGATAAACACTGGACGTAAAAGTCACAACAGTTTCATTCTATTAATATTGTTCTGTATTTTATCACACAACAAACTATTTATAAAATACTTGAATTTTTCACAATTCTATGTCTTCTTTGAAATGCTAATTTTGAATGATGACTATGAACTGGCATGGAAGATACACTGTGACATAACACTGATGAGTAGAAAAAAACACAAATTGATGAAAATACTTGAAGATGCTGAGATGAAATTTTAACACTGTAGAGTAAAGTTTCGTAAAGAAAAACTGGATACTGTTCCATATGATATGTATGCCTTTCACTTAACTGGTATTCTTGTTAGGTTTTCACAAACTATAAAAACTATTTGATTTTTATAAACATGGATAAAAGCATCCAAGTAATTAAATCTGTGTCATAATGGTTCCATACACACACTATAAATCTGTATAATAAAATACAGCTTTTTGAAATACAATTTCAACATTGAGACAAAAAATATAAAAAAAACTTGAACTTATTTAAACCATTCCTTAAAATAAAAATTGACTATATAAAATTTTTCTATAAACATGGATATGTTTTGAAGAAAACAAACTGCATCATATAATGGCTGATTACGCAGACCACACAAATTCTGTATTAAAATACAGCACTCTAATTTTCTATTGTAATGGATGAATTCTTGCACGTACCCTTATAATGCAAGAAAAAATTTTTCATGCCGCACATAAGCCCAAATAGTGCTAAACATGAAGATAAAAATTCCATATGAAATGGACACTTAATATATGTATGTGAAATTTTGATGCAAACTTGAATTCTTCTACTTTTATATCTGCTTTTATAAGCATTCTTAAAAAAAATTTTTTTGAGAACTAATTACATTTAATACTTAAATTCATGAAAAATGAAACTTTGCACTGAATGCTGTGACAAGATCTGACTGCTCTCTGAAATAGCTTTAAAACACTTGAATTTTGTCAATCTTCCACATCACACAATACAAAACAACACTTAAAATTTTCATTTTAAAAAACAAAATCTTCTTACTTGAGGCAAAAAATTACTTAAAATGTAAAACTGTTGTAACACATCTTGACAGAGCACAGAGTGCTAAAATAAGGCATAATCTTGTATTGCATTTCCATCTATTAACATCCATCATTTGAACTATTAAATCTTGAAAAAAGCGTTATAAATGTCATAAGAGACATCATATTTTCTCATATTCACTAAAATTTTCATTGCAAATGAATATTTGAAAGAAAAAAAAATGAACTTAGAACAAATACTACACGTGCACGATATTTCATCTTATTCAGCAATTTATCTTCATGTATTATTTATTTCTATACTTTCACAAACTGCCACATTATTACTTTATTTACTCTTTTTACTTAAACTATTGTTCGAAATTCTTTTTTGAAGAGGAAAAAAACAACCAACTGGAGCACGTGATCGCCGAACAAAATGATGATGCAATCGCTATAAGACTTAAATCCGAATGCATCCATTAAAATACACTTGTAAAAATGAAAATCAGTAAAAGAAAAAGCTGGAGTAAATACGATTAATCAGTAAAATTTGTTATATACATAAAAAGTCATTGTAAAACTTATGCTTCTATATTTCTGCTCGATCACTCAAATGCACTATCTATGCACCTGGCACTAGCACCATTTATTAAGAAGTAATAATTGTTCTAATGTGCTTATAATATTTCTAAAAAAAGGTTCACTACTGTCTTTTGCATACTAGAAATGGATTCATTAGAATAAAACGTGATCGTCTAGTTGCCTCAATCACTTACATATGCGCTGTGAATGTACACTAATTACCCGATCCTAGTGGGTGATCAAGCTGAGGAGAAAAAGGAAATAAAATACAGTACCTCCACTCTTGCAATGAAAAACTAACACTTGTATAAGTTTTAAACAAGGAAGACTTTTATTCTTTCAGTATAAGGTATGCAGGTGAAAGGTGGGGTCCACTGCTCGGCATCCGATGATCATGAAGCATCTGTGAGGCTAGAAATCAGTCTTGATTTTCACAAAGGATCTTAATAATTCATGTGGATATACGCTAAAACTAGTTGAATAAAACACTAAGAAGAGGTCTTTAGGAAAGGAGACTTAGCCTCGTTATAAAAATATTCTCTAGCAAAACTACGGCATTGACTTCCGACATTACCGGCACATTCGGGGCACGAGGCCCGCGAAATGCGCGGCGAGCTAAACTGTATGACGGTGTACCAGTAACTGCACTATGACCGTCCTCTGCTAGGAGCGGGAGCGCTTTTAAACTCACGCACGGCAGCTAAAGGGTTGCCGTAAAAAGGCGAGAGCGCACCAAGAAAAACCAGGAGCGAGACGACCTCGCTAAAACGGTGCAAAGAGGATCGCAAAATGCGATTTACTAAACATCGCGTGATGAATTGAAAACAGTGCTTAAACTGAAAATGGGAAATGAAACCAGTAACTTTAAAACAGAAAAGGTTAGATTAAAACAGAAAAGGTTAGATTAGATAAATAAGAGGTGTTTAAAAGTAAGATTAATTAAACTGCCTGGGGTAAGTAAACAAAATATATTGCTACACAATAATAATATATATTTATTATCTATTTACATTTTATTTTTATATTTTTGTATATTATTTACTTGTCAAACCATGGTATATCAAGGTAAGTTCTTTTTTTGTTCTTGTATGGTTATATTTCCTTGTTCTTTTTTCATATATTTACTTCTTGTATTTTCATTTTTTTTTTCGAAAAATAATCACATACGTTGCTTAGTATGTAACAGGTTGTAACGAAAATTTCCCGCCACAGCTAATACGGTTTGTGGAAACAGTTAGCGTTGACGTGTTTATTCATATTTTGTCAAACTACTTTTGGAATTTGAAAAAAAAAGACTTGCTTTATAACACTGTGCTGTGAAATTTGTAAAAAAATATCTTATCAGTACAAGGTGTCTGAAATGGAACTATCACGCTATCAGATTAGAACCATCATTTATATCCAGTTCTGTTGCAAAAAAGTCAGTTATAGAATGTCACCGAATATAGTGTACAGCATTAGGTACTTGTGCTGTATCATATCACACTGTGAAAGTTTGGCAGAATGGAGGTTATATATCAAATTACAGTTAATTATGTATATTACAATTAGTATTATCCAATGGGGATTTGGCAGAAAACTTTCGTTACAACCTTATATATACACTATATATGATATCCTTATATTGTTTGTACAAAAAATAGCAAAAATTGCAAGTCAGTTCTATTTATTTAATCGATAAATACATGCAAAATCTTTTAATTTAAATATTTTTCATACAAAATTAGCCATTAAAAATATATTGTTGGGTGTTAAATTTTTCTTAATTATACTGCATTCGAATGAAGAAAAACACATCACATAAATTCTCCTTTCGAAATAAAATGGCACCATTGAAATGATTTATCATATCGGCAAAGAAATCACAGAAATTATTTTCTCCGATGTAAAGATCAGACTGACAATATCTACAGTGGAACATAGCTTAAAACCGGCATCGTATACCACTCGGCCATCTTGACCTCGTACGATTTTAAACAAAAACCAAACACGTTTTGGATCAAATTTTACGCATGCGCATATGTTCTTAAATTCGCTCTTAAAATTTTACCTTTGCGTTGAAGAAATTAAGATGGGTTGTTATATAGTCTTCTCATTATTTAGGACTTAATTGTACTCTTTTAAATAATTTAATTTTTATATTGTATATAAAGATGTAATTTTCTAATCGATTTTTCCCTCATATACTGATACACTAGAATTGTAAAAATTATGCACGCGTGTATGTTTCCGATGACGATGAAATATCTTAATAAATTTTAGAACTTAATTATAAACTAATAAATCCATTCAAGTAATTTTTGTCATCATGTCTCGCATGATAAATAGCCATGTATTTTTGAGGTTAGAATTATTTGCGAAACTCAAACACATAGCAGTTATTTATACGCCAAACCACTCTCACCAGTATATGCAAACTGGCTGCTAAACTTCAAGAAAGATTATTTAAAAAAATAAATGTAGAAAATATAAATAATAATAAACAACGAATTTTTTAACAATATACTGTTTTATCATTTGACAGTTTTCTATTAAATGAATTGCACATTAATATGGAACTTTCTTTGAATTACAAGAAATGCAGTTATGGAATAAGGCATAATATTTTGGAAAAATTTTGGTGTCTTTAGGAGTGGTTTTTGTAAAACTTTTTTTAATGTTATTCATTTATTTCCAAATATTTAGGAGTAAATGCCTTAATAATATTGTACCGGAGGGAACAGCTAGAGAGGATACAAATTCATTTTCTTTCTTTCTTTTTTTTTGTGCCATGATTTTCTGTTGTATTATGTAAAGCATGACGCAAATATATCTCAGACAACTTTATGCAGTTATGCATTACAAACTTGTTTTTTTATTAAATACATAGTGCATAGCTGTTAAATAAAGAACCTGTGATACAAGAAATTCGTGACCTTTACTTTCTTTAGTGAGAATATATTTGCTGAGATTGCATTAAAATTAACGACAAAAGTAAATGAGCAGATTGTCGGATAGCAATCAAATTTAACATTAACGGAACCTGCCTCTAAATATTTTTGTTATGTACGATAGTTACAATATTCATAATTTTGCTGTAATTGAAGATAAAAGAGAAGCTTGTAACAGTAACTGAAACTAAAAATAAAATAAAATAACCCTTTTTTCCATAATTAAATTTAACTATCTATCTATATTATAAAGGACAAACATATCTGTGCGTAACGCATACGTCATTCTGCGAATGGCAACACTTTGAAATTTGAAATAAAATTTTGTTTTTGCAATTCTCTCAACTGTAAATTTTTAAGCTTCTAAACATCGCACAGTTCAAATTTTTACACCGCCGTATAACGGAAAAAAATGTTCTTTTAAACGCAATTTGTTTGAAAGCTGTATCTCAATTTAATTTTGAGATATTAATTTTTTTGTAGTTTTTAATTAATTTTTTGCAATTGTGGCAACTGGGGAACTCTATTTCTGTTGAAAGTCGTGGAGAGTTGAAAGTAAAGGGAAAATAATCACGGAGGAAAGAAAATAATATATTACTGTACCCTTTTGTTGCCATTTTCTCATAAAAACTGGGAAAAAAATTGAAATTAAAATTACTTGCTATGTCAGCGATTTTTTAAATTTCTAAATATCGTATATTTTCAATTTTTAAACGGTCAAATAGAGGAAAAAATCTACTTTCAAATGCAATTTGTATCTTAATTGACTGAGTTATTATGGTTTTTAAAATAACTAGCCGCCCGTGGCAACAGTTTGGTCTCCCTTAAATATATGTTAGGCATTGTATCATGTTACTTTTATTCATAATTTAATTTATTTGCTCAAACCTTCGCCAAATTGGAAGATTCTGATAGATGTTTGCACACAAAAAGTCTTTAACTTTCATTAAAAGAAATGTGTATCACATAAAAGTGGATTTTTAAAAATGAAGTGTTTGAATAAAATTAAAATAATGTCATTTTCACTACCATTTCCTTTTTATATATATACCACTTGCAATTATGTAACTGTGAACCTGAAAAAAAAACTCGATAACTCATTATGATAGAAAAATAAACCTCTTGTTTTCATCCAATCAAAATCTTCCCAATCGTCCATAATCGGGTGCACAGCTAAGTTTTATGGCAAACATTAGAAGTGTTTGCAAACTATATGGTTACAAATTTACCAGAGTTAACACACGTAAAACATACGTAATTATGAGCCAGACTACATCCCATTAAATAAAGTCAAATTGCTGTTGGCTGAATTATAGATCTTTCGCCAAAAATACTCTTTGTAAATGACAAATAAAGTCAGTTATACAAAACTTAATAACCTAACACTTTATAATATAACGAAATAATCTTTTTTATGCACCGAAGACCTTTTTTTCATTTCTCTAAAGAGTGCAATAACACGGAGAAATAAATACACTTTTTATTTTCAAAATTACATTATTCTTCAGTCTGCTGCCTAAATAAACCTAAAATCGTTAATTTTTTCCTCGGTTTAGCTAATAGGATTGTGCGTCAGAAGAACTTGCTTTATAATGATTTCTATTTTCAATTTTATCTGCATTTCAAGTACTTTTTTTCTTATCTAGGCTAAAATGATAAATCAACAAATATTGTTCCCTCAGCCACCACTGGAATTTCAAATTTTTTTCCCAAGTATTTATTTTTTAGTGACAGTAAAATAACTGCAAATAAAAATATATATAATACTAAATGTTCTGTTCTACGTTTGCTTCATAATGAAATAACATAAATTTACTAATAGCTAAGTACAAATTTCATGTAATCTTCTACAATCGCGATCACTGTCTGATCACTGATCTGACTCTTTCAAATATAAAAGAAACATCTAAATAGTTCAGTAAATACACTAATTAGCAGGTAACCTGATTACGAAAGATTAATCCAATATCAAAAACCTAAAAAAAAAACTGAAAATGGGATGACGAATTAAAAAGGCAATCGAAAATGTATTTCAGTAAGCAATTTTTATTGCAAAATATTTTCTTTTGTGGTATTAATAACGCAAAATTGCATAAATTTTCTTAAGAATAATCTTTAGTACTTAACATTTGAAACAGTTGATTTTTCTAAAAGAAAAATTGGCGATATATGTATAAAAAAAAAAGAGAGAGTGGACAATATTTGTTGATCTGAATTCGAGGTTATAAAAACAATAAGTTTGGGGAAAAACAAAATAGCATGTATCCGTAGTAAAGTACGCGAAAAATATTTTAAATATCTGAAATTAAATTATTTATAATATGTGTGTGTGTGTGGGGGGGGGGGGGCAAACGTTTGCATTAAAATTTAAATATTTGACTCCACTTTTATAATATTAACTGCTATTTATGTAATATCATTATTTTTATAATTACATCTGCTAGTTTTTTCTGTAAGAGATAATAATAATAATAATAATAAAAATTGTTACTCACAAGGAAGGTCTCCTTAAAACGCATACTCAAAATATTTTGAAAAAGGAAATGCTAATAAAATGACTCATGTATGTAAAAAAGATCGGTAAAAATATAGCGGTCGAATCGCAGTAGAAAATCTGTAAAAAAATATTTTTTCGAGTATTTGGCGCGAACAGATGAACGCTCGACGCTCTTTGGCGAACCAATAGGTTTCCTCGGCAAATGCAAGAGATTGAAATGCATTTATAAATTTCTTGTTAAATAAGTAATGAAATGCCTAATGCTCAATGAATTTAAACTTAAATTGTGGATTAGTTTACTATTTTTGCTGTAAGCTTATATAATATATGCAAATTGCATGTTACTTGTATTGAGCTATTTAATTTTATACGGTGTCACCGGCTGGATAAGTTTTAAGGGTATTTTAATTAAGAATGCTATCATTAAACATTTCGATATTAAATTGTTGTTTCCATGACAATAAAACTCTCTTGTTATCTCTGACACTAACAATATCGAAGTCAAATTTCCAATGATCAGAATCGGACCTTAATTTGAGTTTGAAACACTTTTAATCCATTTAAATTTCATTGTAAACGGCATAAATACGATCGTTAAATTTCATTGTTACATATATAAATGTATATGAAAAAACTGCAGTTATAAATATGTATTTATTTAAGTTAAACTTACTTAAACTAACTTCGTATCGAGAGTTGAAAAAGTTTTTCTTAAAGAATATTTATCATAGTATTATTCAAAATTTTATCGTGTCGCCATCCAGCGCTAAATCGCAAAAAATGAAATTTTCATTATCTTTTTAGGAATGCTAAATAGAGGTTCTGCCGATTTTTTTATGGATATATATATATTTATGAGAAGAATATTCTATAATTTTTTTCAAATAATGCTGAGCATGCGCTTATGGGGAACTTCCTTGATATCACTTTATCAATTTTCAGATGCATTTTTCTTAACCTGATGCAAAAGATAAATCGCCAAATATTATTTCAATTGCAATATTTCAACTGAGTAATTCTTTAAGTATTACGAACATTCTCTTTCATGTTTAAATTAAAAATATTCGTTTTTTAATATTATCACTCATTAAAATGGATTTCTTTTTTTTTTCTTTTTTAAAGATTTTAAATAAAATTAGTAACAGTTTTTTGTCTTTTATTTTTCTAGGTGTAATAGCCGTTTCAATTTTTTCAACAACAAAAAACTTCGCCAAGAAATAAAATGGTAACCTTATCGTCCAAAATAACAGAACTTTCCGTCATACTTCTATAACTCATCTAGGTAGAATGATGTGTTATAGCTTAAAACCTTCCCTGAAACGATACCTATCTAACGGTATAAGTTCCGTAAAAATCCATGCAGTAGAACTCGAAATCTAGGCGTTCGGAACGAAATTTCCGTTTGGATTTCATATATATAATAGATAATAGAATAGATAATAGATTTTATATACATATAAAAATATATATAATAGAATAGATAATAGATTATGTGTTATGAACTATCTCAAAGTTTAAAACAGATCGCATTGTTAGATTTCCTAATTTTAACAATATCGGGTTATGTTAGTTCCACATTCCACCACCAGGGAGCGCACTCTATTCTTAACGAAAGCGTATCTGAACGAAACTCCTACATGCAACCTTTCCGTAGATACATGAATCGGGAGGGTGGCGGTCTTAACCAATAATTTAAGATAATTGCTGAAATTACTACGAAAAATATTTTAAAGGGGCCCTACGGGGACCCCTAATAGAGTTAGAGGAAATCGGAAGAAGGCAAAATAATCGCGGGGAAAAGTTTGCTTGGGTGCTTTGGAGCTACTTTTGGCGCGAGATCTAAGCTCTACGACCAATAGGAGCCCAGATTTTTTAAGGAAATATGAAGTAACAAAGTCCAAAATAACAGAACTTTACGTCATACTTCTATAACGTATCTAAGTAGAATGATGTGTTATAGCTTAAAACCTTCACTCAAACGATGCCTATCTAACGGTATAAGTTCCGTAAAAATCCATGCAGTAGAACTCGAAATCTAGGCGTTCGGAACGAAATTTCCGTTTGGATTTTATATATACGAGTTGGAACCCGTCGAAATTCGACGAATTAAAATGTTTAGCATGGATCTGTTAGATCGAATTTATAAACCTACAAAAATAATTACAATAAAAAATTCATCTTGCATTGGTTATCTAACTCTTAAAACAGATAATGTTTTTAACCTAAAATTACCAAAATATTATTTCCAAAAACTTCAACTGCTTAAATTATTGAAAAATTAAACTGTATTAGAATACGTAATCAAGATAAGTAATTATGTTGAAGTTATTGATTGAGGCTCTTACATTTGTTTTTACGGGATGAAAAGTCAGTAAAAAGGATTTCGCTTTGTCACATCATAAAATTTCCCCCCTTAAAATCTAAACTATACGTTATTTTCACATTCTCAAAATTTACATACGCCCCACTCAAATTCACAATTTAAAAGTATTTTAACGCACAATACATTATTAATTAAGGTATTTCCAAACTTAAAGTCACGTTTGTCTGATAAAACTTTTCGTCTGAACTTTCGCATAAAATTTAAGTTCTAATTTCAGTACCCGCGAAAATCTATTATTCAGAAACTTGCCTTTAGTTGCCATAGTATTGGCCATTTAGTATTGGTCAAATATTTAGTTTTATCAAATAAAATGATTGTTTTGTTTTAAATATGATATAATTTTTACTCACTGAATCATTTTGCCTAACGTCTCAAACCCAGTATCAGCGTAGTTATGTAAAAATATTGAAATATCTTCTCCAATCTTTAGATTTATGAAGAAGAATGAGTGTTTTTTTTTTTTTTTAATGGCTGACGTCATTTTCTGTTCAAAAATTAGAAAAATGTTACTTTTATTTGTAATGTGAAAATGGCATCAATAAGGATATAGTTATGGTTTAATTATTTTTAATGATTATTTTCCCTTTACTTTTAATAGAAATGGGGTACTTTTGTTGCCACGATTAGAAAAATGGTACAAAAAATTACAAAAAATTTAATGTCTCAAAAACAAATTGAGATACAGCTTTCAAACAAATTGCATTTAAAAGAGCATTCATACGACGGTGAAAAAATTTAAAGTATGCGATGTTTATAAGTTTAAAAATTTGCAGTAGTAAAAATTGCAAAACCGAAATTTCATTTCAAATTTCAAAGTGTTGCCATTCGCAAAATGACGTATGCGTTACGCACAGATATGTTTGTCCTGTATAATATAGATAATAGATGAATAACTTTAATTTAAAAATAAAAACTTTAAAATTCACGACTTTCACTTAAAAAAAAAAAAAATTCTTTAAAAAAAGAAAAAGTCCTTCCGGCCAGTGCCGGGAGGAAGAGGTAGCTTTCATATTCCTTATTTTTAAAAAGCCAACTTATATTATTCAAACACACGAAGCTCAATTAAGTGGAAACCGAATGTAGGAGATTCAATACTAATTTTTATCAATACTAAATCATTATGAATGAGAATTTCGCGAAATTAGTCAGCTTTATCCAAGCTGCTTTTATTTAAAGTCACTTATATTTGGCCCAAATTCGGCGATTTGTTAAAGTGCCTGCCATTTTAAGACAACATGGTAGAAGAGGCTAACCAGTGAACTTGGTCGAGACCTTAGTGATTGCTGTACACATGCTCACTCATATCGGAATCGGTTGATATATACGAGTGCTGTCGCAGGCAAAAAATCAGATTTTTCAAAATGTCACCCACTTTAGAAATTGAAACTGCTATATCTGAGCCATTTTTTAAGTTAAAGACAAACAAAAAATGCTCCTGAATCCTTATATCAAGGTCAAATACTTAAGAAAGAAACCTTTTTCAATTTCTAATTTTTTCGTACCTCACTTTAAATATAATTTTTTTTTTAATTTAATGGCCCCCATTTTGAAACAAGATGGCTGATGAAGCTGGCCAGCGAACTTGGTCGAGATATTGATGTATACTATCCACATGCCTTCTTCCATCGAAATAGGCGAATAAGTGTGGTATCGCGTGACAAATACAAGATCGTTTCAAAGTGTTAGCCATGATAGAATTTCAAAGTGCTATAATTCAACCACTTTTTAAGATATAAACAAAAGAACAAATTTTCAGAAACAAAAACTGCTCCAGAATCTTTGTATCAAGGACAAACACATAAAAAAAATCTTTTTCATTTTCCAATTTTTTAATACCTCATTTTAAATTTTAAATTACATTTTTTTTAAAAATGGCAACCCTTTTGTAACAAGATGGCGAATGAAGCTGGCCAACGAACTCGGTCGAGACATTGGTATGTACTATGTACAGACCAAGTTACATTCAAATCGGTTCATAAATACGCCTGTTATCGCGTGACAAAAATCAGGTCGTTTTAAAATGTCAGCCACAATAGAAATTCAAAATGTTATAACTCAGCCATTTTTTTAGATGTAGACGAAAGAAAACCTGTTCCGGAATCTTTGTATTAAGGTCAACCACATACAAAAAAAAATTTTCATTTTCCAATTTTTTGGTATCTCATTTTAAATTTATTTTTTTTTAAATATTTTTAAATGGCCACCATTTTGAAACAAGAGAGCGAATGAAGCTGGTCAACGAACTCGGTTGAGTTATTTGTATGTACTATGTACACACCAAGGTACATCCAAATCGGTTCATAAATACGTCTGTTATCACGTGGCAAAAATCAGGACGTTTCAAAATGTCAGCCACGCTAGAAATTCAAAATGCTATAACTCAGCCATTTTTTAAGATATAGACGAAACAAAAACTGCTCCTGAATCTTTTTATCAAGGTCAAACACATAAGAAAAAAAATATTTTTTCAATTTTCAATTTTTTGCTACCACATTTCAAATTTAAATTTTTCTTAAAATTTTAAATGGCCGCCATTTTTAAACAAGATGGCGGATGAAGCTGACCAACGAACTCGTTCGTGACATTGGTCTGTACAATGTATAAACGAAGTTACATCCAAATCGGTTCATAAATACGCCTTTTATCGCGTGACAAAATTCAGGACGTTTCAAAATGTCAGCTTCGCTAGAAATTCAAAATGCTATAACTCAGCCATTTTTTAAGATATAGACGAAACAAAAACTGCTAAGGGGTCTTTGTATAAAGGTCAAATACATAAGAAAAAATATTTTTCCATTTTCAATTTTTTGGTACCACATTTCAAATTTTATTTTTTTTTAAAAATTTTAAATGGCCGCCATTTTGAAACAAAATGGCGGATGAAGCTGGCCAAGGAACTCGGTCGAGACATTGGCATGTACTATGTACACACCGAATTACATCCAAATCGGTTCATAAATACGAGAGTTACAGTGTGACATAGGTCAGATATATATATATATATATATATATATATATATATATATATATATATATATATATATATATACATATATATATATATATATATATATATCAATTTTGAACGGAGGGTGGTTTCGGGGTCTGGGGGTCATGATCGATGAAAATGTACCAAAATTTTTTGAAATCGCTTTCCTCCGAACGGCTGCAATAGGTAGCTTTTTGTAAAGAAAGCTACCTAAAAGAAAAGAAATAATACCATAAACCATTTAATTTCAACATCAAAGCATTGTTTTAATTTACCCCTCGAAAAATAAAAAATGCTGCACCGGGGTACTTAACTGGAACCAAAGTGTCGTTATTTTGCTTGATATGGTACCCGGATGTTGTTGTTTATTTATTAATAAATTGTTTATTTACTTTTATTTTATTTTTTAAAATTATATAAATTGTTTTTATCTATAGTTATTAATTAAACTTTTTATTTATTTATTGTTATTCCCTTTTTAAAAATATTGCACAATAACCGATGAGATGCGTTTCATTCGGGCGTTGCCATTAAACAATTAACAAATAATCGCGATTTCTGTGCCACGTATGATAGCGTAATATATATATAGATTTTCAAGCATAAATTATTTTTTAATTTATCTCTATCACGTGTAGCTCGATTACGACAGGTTAATCCGCTTTCCCTTAAAACAATGTAAAATGTTCAGCATTTGTTTCCGTCTAATGTTCCATAACAAAATTAAAACTTCCTCTATAGAAAAATAAATAAATTAATGTAAATAAGAAACAAATTTAACAGACATGTGATTGAACTACGCGCTTATGCACCGAAATGACTAACGTAAGTCGCAAAATCTTGAGTTAATAACTCCTGGCATGCGGTGACATGTGAAAGTATCGCTTTTAATAAATTTCAAAACCTTATTTGATTGCATAATAGGGTGGGTCGAAAAAGCCGAAATTTTTATAATCGAAATGTAATAGAGCGGAAAAGTTGCCTTTTGTAATACAGAATAAATTTCTAAAATATTACATCGATCGGTTAATATCTTTTACGGCCGCAAGGGGGCCAAAGTTTCAAAAAATCGCAAAAAACATGTTTTTTTATCTTTTTTTAAAAAAAATTATCCAAACATACCAATACAATTTTTAATAGAACGCAATAGCTACATGAAGATATGAGAAATGTCCCGGTAATTATGCATTATGATGAAATCATATCTTTATTTGCCGCAAAAAGACCATATTTTTTGTAAAAATTTCAAAATTTTCAATTTTTCATTTTTTTTCTAAATTTTTATAATTTCTATAATATGTCTAGAAATAGATAATTTTACTTTATATCATTAATATATCATAATTTTTTATAACTATTTGTATTAGACTTGAAAATAAAGTTAATCATTCATTTTTCTTGACGATCGCTTCATCTACTGATGTTTTACTTCATAACAGCCAATTCATGCCACAAAAATGATATAAAATGAGCAAAATGTTTTAGTATTTTATTAATTAAAATATAGAGATGTTTAACCGAAATGGATTAAATAAACTTAAAATGAAGAAGAATTTAATGTAAATGAATTTTATAATATACCTTGCTTTCAGATGAAGCCATTATTTTTCGAGAGGCCAAAACTGATCAGATGTGATGCTCCCTCTGTTCTAGTAACCAAACTTTATCAGTGCTTCAATGAATAATTTCACGCATCTTTCTAGTGATTGAGTGAGACAAGGAAAGTTATAATAGCTGGTATCTTTACTCGAACATTTTAAACTCACCAGCGTTTTTAGTCGATAAAGAAACCATAACAGGCGGTTCCGTTAGTTTTCAGTTTTGTCAGTAGACTAAAGCGATACAATTTTAAGCTTTAGTGTTGAAGTGCTATGATAAAGTGACGGATTCTAGTCCACAGAACTTCGTGCTTTTGCAATTTTCTTCATGGCTGGGACCCTGATGTCCTCCTCTTCATATGCTATCATTCCAAAGAGGCTATTTGTATGATTTGCGAAATAGTCATTTCGTGAAAATACAGGAACTATAATCTTTCGTAGATTATCTGTCAAGTAACGTAAGTTACCAACTATAGTGCACAGATTCTGGAAAACATGAGTGATTCAATTTAATTGTGAACCAGCTGATGCAATACATTTTCAGGATGTACTCAAAGAGTATGACAAGTTAAGAAGAGGGTTCTTTGTTCCAACGTAGAGTCTCAAAATTCGAATAGCATTAATGATCCACCTTGCGTGAAATATTTGTCCAGGGACTCAGCAAAAAAGGTCAATTGTATACACGCGTGTTGAAAGAGCTTGCAATATTTGAGACATATACTTCTGGTCAGTTGACAAATCATCTTTATCAACAGATAGGTGATCAGATAAAATTGGCTTAAATTTTGCAATTGGTAATAATTCGCAAATCGCAAGAGATCAACCAATTGGGCCACAATATGATAGAGAACCTGTTTTTTGTCATCAAGTTGTTTGAAAAGATGTCTCAGTGGAAGCATTATGAAGTGAGGTCAAGGAAGTCAATAAAGTGTTTTTTTTTTTTTTAATTTGTTCTCAACTAATCCTACTATAACACCACCTTTGCATTCTGTTTTGAAGACAGTTCCGCGAAATTCAACTGCAATTATTATTCCAGTCGGGATTTCATTTTTCTTCAAAAAATCTATAATGCCATTGCATATAAAAGTCGCCTTGCCAGACGATGGGGTGAAATGACGAAAATAATTCAGACCTGGTTCTAGTACAAAGAGATATGTTCCTCCTTGACTTCACAAAGATGAAACTTCGCCACCTCTTTAACCTGGCAGATATTTCTATCTTTAGGGCCATCAAAGTATAGAGTAAAAGGAGTACATTACAAAAAAAAAAAAAAAAACGAACAAAGTGAAACGTGGCCCTCTAGCAGCGAGAAATTAGTTTTACGTGCAGGCAGCTGCAGGTGTTTCTATCATTGAGCATTTTTTTTTTTTTTTTATAGAATTACAGTGATCATGGTTAACAATGTGCATGAAATTAACAACATAAAATGCCCTTCCCAGCCTATTAGAAATGTAAAAAATCTGAAACATTACAAAAGTTATGAAAATTAAAAAAATGAAATAACTTTAATTTTTAACATTTTATAGAAATTTTGGCCCTGTTGTGGCGGTAAAAGCAACGATGTCACAAAAAGGAAATGTTAATGTTACATTACTAATATCTTGGCGTGGCTATTGCGTTCTATTAGAAATTGAACAAGTATGTTTGGATAATTTAAAAAAAAAATTGCTAAAAGTATGTTTTTTGCGATTTTTTCGAAATTTGGACCCCTTGCGGCGGTAAAAGATATTAACCAATCGGTGTAATATTTTACGTATTTTATCTTTTTTACAAAAGGCAACTTTTCCGCGCTATTACTTTTCGATTATAAATATTTCGTTTTTTTCGACCCACCCTATTGCATAATTAATATTTTTCATATAAAATTCTTTTTGATGTTAGTGGGCAATCTAAAATATATATTACATGTAAAAAAATAATTGGAGTTTAAACAAATTGTTTTCACCTATATTCTGTAACCCAAAGAGCTCGAGTTCGATCCCCTAGTACTAATAAAAGAACAAATCGCTGTGTCTGTCTCTCTGTCTGTCTGTCTGCGTCTGACTTTTTGCGATGGCTAACGAAAATTACTGCACGTAGCAGTCTCAAAATTTAGATGTAAATAGCCGAAGACAGGTCCTGATGCACCTGATTCTCAGATTTTTAATTTTTTAAGGGCCGGGCCCCCTGGGCCCCTTTAAGTTTTTATGCACTAAATTGTTAATAACATGCCTCTTTTCCATCCGATCTTCTTCGTTTTTGGAGTGAATTCTCCTTTCAGTTTCTGCCTCATTTCTACATCTCACTTAAGACACTGGCACCCTTGGAAGGGGCCCGGTACACGGCCGCTTGAAGTGTTAGTGCACTAAATTGTTAATATCATACCTCTTTTTTATCCGATCTTCTTCGTTTTTGGGGTGAATTCTCCATTCAGTTTCTGCCCCATTTCTACATTTCAGTTAAGACCCTGGGACCCTTGCAAGGGGACCAGTACAGGACCCCTTGAAGCTTAAGTGCACTTAATTTTTAATAACATACCTCTTTTGTATCCGATCTTCTTCGTTTTTGGGCTGAATTCTCTTTTCAGTTTCTGCCCGTTTCTACATTTCAGTTAAGACCCTGGCACACTTGCAAAGGGCCCGGTACAGGGCCCCTTGAAATTTTAGTGCAATAAATTGTTAATAACATGCCTCTTTTCTATCCGATCTTCTTCGTTTTTGGGTTGAAGTCTCCTTTTAGTTTCTACCCCATTTCAACATTTCAGTTAAGACCCTGGCACCCTTGCAAGGGGCCCGGTACAGGGCCCCTTGTAGTTTTAGTGAACTACTTTGTTAATAAATTGCTTCCTTTTTATCCGATCTTCATTTTTGGGATACTTTCTCCATTTAGTTATTCTCCCATTTCTACATTCCAGTTAAGATCATGGGCCCGTCTACGGTCCCATAGGGCCCTGCCCAGGGCCCTTAAATTTTTTGTGTGCCATGCGTTTATCACACCTAAATTTTCTCACCTCCGCTGTGCGTGATTTTAAAGTTGAGTCTTCAACTCTCCTCCTTAGACCAATACACACAGTATATTTATTGGGGCCCTAGGGCCCTTTTTTAAGACGTTTCCCAATTTTTTGCACATTTCTTTTAAATTATATTCTAATGATTAATTCATACCCTATGCTTAATCTCGACTATTGAAGATCTAAAACGCTAAACACTAAACGTTGTAACATGTTTTCATATTAGGGCCTTGTTCTGATCTATCAGTTGGCCCCTTTTGGGCCCCCTATTATAACTCCCTTAAATATGTCCAATTCACTAGTTTTTTTCCTAACAACATCTTAGGTTCTCCATACATGAACGACAAGAAAATATTTCAGACTTCAACTACCACCAATTTTGAATATAAATCATCTCCTTGAGGTCCTTGGTGAATCTTCTTTAAAAATGATCCGAATTCCTTGCAATTTTCTTTACCATAGTTCTAGCGTCCTAAGATTAGATTAAAAAACTACTAAATGTGTATTTATACCAAACTGCATCCCACTTAAGTCCCTTCCCCCTTTGGGCCCGGTAGAAAGTCCCTTGAATCTTTTGCACTATAGATTATTAATAAATTGCCCCTCTTAATCTGATCTTCATTTTTGGAAGCATTTTTCTATTTAGTTATTCGCGAGTTTCTATATTCCAGTTAAAATTCTGGGGCATCTTATGGTCCTGTAGGGCCCGATACGAGGCCCCTTGAACTTTTTGTGTGCTATGCATTTTTTACACCCTAATTTTCTCACCTTCTCATTCGCATAGTTTTAAAATTGAGTCTCGGACTCTTCCCCATAGACTAACACCCTCACATGTTTATTGGGGCTCTAGGCCCCTTTTTAAGAAAATTTTGCGCATTTCTTTAAAATATTATTCTAACGATTATTTCATACCCTATGATTAATTTTGACTAATTGAAGACCTAAAACGCTAAGTACTGAAACATTTAAACATATTTTCATGTTAGGGCTTAACATGTTTTCATGTTAGGATAGTTGACACATGTCATGTCTCAACTATCAGTTGGGCCCTTTTAAGGCCCCTTTTATAGCTCCCTTAAAAATGGTCCAACGGAACTTTTTTTTTCTAACAACTTCTTAGGTTATCCAGCTGCTACATAAACGACAAAAAAAAAAAAAAAAAAAAAAAATTTCAGCTACCACCAATTTTGAATATTAATCGTCTTATTGGGTTCTTTATTGCAGCTTCTTTAAAACTATCCTATTCTATTGCAATTTTCTTTAACATAATTTTAGCCCCTTCCCGCTTAAAGTTTTGTTAGTGAGGTGTTAGTGTGTAGTGGCATTCGAGCAGACTTTAGGGTTGGTACGAGTGTTTTCATTCACATGATGGTATGTACCGATATTTTCTGCGACCGCGTAAGGGTTAAAAAGCGGTATTCTCAATTTTGCCGTGTAGGTAAAATTTTTTCTGTTGAGGATTGTTAAACTACGGAATGTCAGTGGGAGATGTAAACGTTTTTTTTACTAGGTAATAGTTACTGGTAAATATATATACAAAAAAAAAAAAAAAAAAAAAAAAAAAAAAAATGCAGATTTCAAAATGCAAACAAAATATAAACAAAAAAAAGTAGAAGTTACGTATTTTAAAGTACAATGACTATTCTTTGGTACGGCGCATATATTAGCGTTAATGAGGTTAAAATAAATGAGTTTATTGAATAAAAGAAAATTAAATAAATAAAAAAATTGTAGAGTTTATATAAGGTTTGTAGCGTTTAGCCATTTATTTAACGAAAAGTTAATTTATTTTAGGCTCGCTATTAACATATAAACTGAATAAATAAATAAAGAAAATATTCTAAATTAGGATTAAAATTTTGAATAAATAAATAAAAAAAAAGAAATAAAAAAATTTTTCTTGAGAAGGTTAAAAAGTAATAATTAAAATATTAGAATGAAAGTTTTAGTTTTAAATAAAGTTCGGAATTCTGATAACGAATTCAGCAAAAAAAATTTTGAGAGTACTTTTATTTATTTGAGCAAATTATATGCAGAATAAATAAATAAATTTTGTAAATTGCAGGTAGGCAAAAATTAAAAAAATATATAAAAATCATTTTAGGTTTTAATGAATGTTTTATTCTTGCTAATTAAATTTAAATTAAAAATTAGTTAAATAAATTAATTTAGCAGGAAAATTTTAAATGAATTAGTTTTAAATAAAATGCATTTATGCAAAGGTATAATTAAATAATTTAATTATAAATGATCGTTAGCACTTGTAAAAATTCAAAAATTTAAAAATAAAATTTAAACTTAAAATTTTGGTTAGATTATTAAAATATAATTTAACAATTGGTTTAAAAAAAATTATTAGGCATAAAAATAAATAAATAAAGGTGTATACCAGTCACCAATTTTTCCAGAATTGGCAATTTTTAGTCGCTAATAAAACAAAAACTAAAAATAAATAAATTTCGGGATTAATAGCACTTTTAAAAACAGTGAAGTAATTAAAAAAAAAGAAAGGTGTAGAGTAGTAATAATATGTAACTGGTAAATTTGGTAATCCAATGCTGTTGAGGGTGTTCGTCCGTGTGGTACTGCACTTTGCGGGTCGAAGCGTAGTACTTCCGGAAACTCGGATAGACAGTCAGTCGGCTGCGTTGGAGTACTTCTATTTGCCTATAAAAAAATAAAAGCGAAGGTGTGTTAATATAAAGAAATTAAATACTTTAAAGAAATAAAAGTAAAAAGTTAGTGTTTAGATATAATTTTAATTTTAAAATAAAACTTTTTTTTTCTCTGGTTTACTAAAGTAAATTTTAAAATCGGGTTATTTTTGGTGCTAACAGTTTTAAAATTCGTATTATAAATTATTAAAAGGTAGTTTATTATGTAAAGAGGATTGGTAGTTACGGAAGTAAAATACTTCAATTTATAATTGGTCAGGTTAGGACAGCAGGTAGATAATTGTGTTTCCGTCTTAGACAATGTTACGTTATGTCCCGTACTCACGAGTGTATTTAAAAGTAAATACAAGGTATTGGGTGATATTTACTGTTCGGATATTAGATAAGGGTATTTGAATTTCTAATTTTTCCGGCTAGGCAGTGTTTTGAATATCACAGGTAGCGTTATTACTCATTTAAATCAGCGATAGGATTTCCGTTTCAGGAAAGTGCTTGATTTTGAGTTTATTGGTATCAACTGTTGCAGAATTAGTTAAGTACGTTAAAAGGGAAGGCTAATGGTCTGTACAACAGTATCTACGGTACACATTAAATAGAATGTGTCATTTTAATCTGGGAAAACAGGATTCCGTTATAGGAGGTTTTCTCGATTAAGGATAAATTGGTGGATTTTTATGGGACAGTAGTTTATGTTAGAGGCCAGTAATATAGATTTATTATTTCGTGTATATAAGTCATTTTGCTATGCCATTTGCATGGGCATAGCAAAATTGGGGCTAACCAGGCTTTATATTTAAATAAAATAACATGGGTATTTCACTGATATGGGGAAACTTAATTTCAGGTCTTCGGAAAGTACCGTAGCTGTTCGTAGCGGGAGAGTTCTCCGTAGAACAGGTTTCTCACTCCTCGTTTTCAACGCAGATTGGAATCAGGGGAATTCTTGACCATTTTTTTGGATTGAAGTTTATTTTACTGATTTTTAATATTTATAATGGGCGTATTAAAATAATTTTTACAGCATTAGCAAGCTCATAAATAGTATTTCATTCTAGTATAACATTGCATTTGAATATAGTCATTTTTACAGTATAAAATATGGTTTTACATACCTGCGTAAACTATCGTGTAATCCTTGTGTCCTCGTCTCGTCCCTCGCCTCGTTTTGTCAGGGGGGTGAAAGCGATTAGTAGGTTGCAGATAAGCGGACTTGATCCAGTTAGTTCTAAGGGGTCAACCAAAGGTGATTTAACGGTTGCTAAGTAACGATGATTATGTTCCTTTCAGATGCAGGAAAAATAAACTGCAGCGCGTCCTTTGGAGATAGATAGAGTATGTGAGATAGCTCATAGTTGAAAGCGATTACGAGTTTTATGTGCTTACTCTTCAGTTAAAGAAGTGACAGTTATCTTTTGAGTGAAGTAATAAACGTTAGGTTACGTATTCTGTGATTGATAAGAATAAATCTAACATTTGTGTTGAGGTATATATTGAATAAATAAAATAAGAGTTAAATAATAAATCTTTCTTTTAGGGAAAAAAAAGAAAGAGCTAAATAAATAGAATAGTATACTTACAGATTTTGTAAGCAGTTAGTAAGCTAGTTATTTTAGGTTTTAGTACTGCAATTCTTTAATCATAGATAATACTTCATGAAAAGAATGTGACAGGTATTATGAAAATGAATATTATTATTCATACTTTCGAAAATAAAATAATGTAAAAGAATTTATATTTTAGAGTGTTTAAATCATGTGAAATAAGGTATATTTCATGTGAATTTGTTAAAGTGTATATATATACAGTAGGGTATCAAATTGAAATTATTGTTAGTATTATATAATGTGTTTTAATTGATAATCATATGTAAAATCCATACTGTATGTTGTATTTGAAAAATAAGTCAGAAACATGTTTTAATTTAGTAAATAATTTCGGACTTATGATTTATTCTAAATTATTATTACTATGTGTTTCATTGGCTATTAAAGTAGATAGGAACATTTTTTGGGGGGAAAACAAAAAAAAATTGTGTGTGATTCAGTGACATACATCACCAGTCTACAAGTATACAGAACTGTAGAACCACAGAACTATAGAGTTTACATATAACGAACAATGTGATGACCAGTTCAGAATCTCCATTTAGTGGTATATTACACAAGGACAATTTTGTGTGTTACTATACTACTGTGATCAACCAGTGTGACTTTTGTTTTGAACTTTACTTACACACTAAGGACAGTTACAATCTTGCAGCACTGCAGACAGATAAGCAGCGTGTAGCTGCGGTTCATTCTTATATGATCAACGGGTAGTCGCCAGCAACGGATCAGTCGAGTAGTGAAAGGACTTTCTTTCAACAAAGACCGTTGTCATTCAACCTAGAGTGGTTGGAGTACCGAACAAAAAAAAATTTAATTGATGAATTTTTTTTTCCATAAAAACGAGGGGATATGCTGGAAGTGTATCATGTAACTTACATAAATACCCTTGATACCACTTCAGCAGGTTATTATTTTATTTTATTGTCATAAAAATACTATTATTTATATATTTTGATTATTATTATTATTTTATAAAATGCATATATATATTTAGAGTGTGTTCTTACGTGTAGTTATTTTGATTATTATTATTATTATTTAATATAAATATACTCATATATGTATTTATGCTATAAGGTCTTAATAAGAGAAGGACCACACAGTGAGTCCTATCTGTAGAGGGGATCTTTTCAGCGAGCCACGGAGTCTGCAAGCCTGACAATAACTTGACATAAAATGCCAAGTCGTATTTATGACGTGATACTACTTTATTTATGATACCTAATAAAACAGACCACACAGGCGAGATCCGGAGTCCAGAAACCAAGATCGCTGAAGCTCAAGGGGCGGAGTATGGTATACCCCAGAAAAAGTGCAATACCGAATCAGAGGTTTGCAGGTTGAAGGGAAAAGAGGGGGTCAGCAAGGCTGACCGTCCATTCGACGAAGGGAGCAGAGCAACCTCATCCACATTGTCATCACGAGGTGATGTCGTAACTGTAGGAAGAAGTGTCAATGAGTTCAGTTTGAGTTCCAGAAACATGATGACTTAAAATAAAGATTCCGATTCGAGTTCTTAAAGTATGAAGTCTTAGAAATAAAGAGAGTGATACGAGTTCCTGAACTATGATGTCTGGACAGTAATGAAGGCGAGCTCCTAGACTATGATGTTTTCCAGAGACGCGTTCCAGCTCTCACACCCGGGATGTTTTTTAAATGATTGAGTTCAACTTCAATGTCCTAAGTGTTTTAAAAGAAATTCTACGACGACGACGACTTATTCGGGTCGTGTTTTCCCGTTAAGGGATGGCCCTATGATAAACTGTCCTCGGACATTGCTTCATCATTAAGTGCTTTAAATTAGTGAACGTTACCGAGAGTGTAAAACAAAGATCACTCAATGTGCCAAGGATTCAAGTGTGACCTTAACCACAAGTGATCCCTCTCTACAGAAGGAGTGTTCTCTTTAACTTTTTTGTATTCCCATTTTTTTAATAATTTATGTTGTATTAGGGAGGTACAATTTATGGTACTCAAGCAATTAAGTATTAATTGTAATGTTAATTTAAAAGGTAAATTTAATGTAATTACTAATTCAATTTCGTTCTTTGGAACGCTGGTGTCTTATGACACAATTCTATTTTGTTTATTTTATTATTTTGTAAATATGTAGATTAACTGTAAATAAACCTTTTGTTTATTGTTAACTTTTGGCTATGTTTTTAATACAACATGAGTCCATTGTTTTACTTTAATGTAAGTTTTATTTAAGATGACAGTCTGCTTTATGATGCTATTTATGCGTAGTTTTATTTAGATACAACTGCGCGGTCTATACGCTATTTCTTCACTAAAATTACAGAACGCAGCTTGGAGCGTTTTGGATATGTGTTTCCTCCCGCCTCAATTTAATATAATTAAGGGTAGTTTCATTATCAGGAATAGCCAGGACCAGTATTATATAATTACGATCACAAATGTTTGTCTATAAATTGTAATGTTTAAATACCCACTATAATAATTCAGGTATTTCAGGTTCAGTAATTGAGGAGTAGTTAACCTCTCTTACTCTTTATGGTAATCTTCCCCCATTTACCATACTTATTTTCCCCCACTTTCAAGGTATGTTTGGGTAGTTAAGTTGGTTCCGGTAAATGGACCTGGATCTCCCCAACAGTCACAAATGATGTTAACGCATACTTAAAAAATAAGAGTTTTACTTCTCTATTCCACTTGGCCAAATAAAATTTAATTATTGTTAATTAACCGCATTCCATTAAAAACTAAATTAATTGAAAATGGTCTAATAAAGTATGCAGATATATGGCTTATAATGAAAATGTTTTATGAAAGAAATTTAAATTAACTTTTCTGTGTGTCAGTATTATCGCAATTAGCATATATTAGATAAAATCAGCTTAGTGAAGTTCAAAATTTCTTTTTAGTAAATCACTTTAAAAGAATTGAATTAGAATTTTTTATTTGGAATTCAGTTTGAACTTGGATTTCAGTTTTTTAACGCAAGACGGTTGGAATGAATTAAACTTCACATTTTGAATTAAGTAAAAAAAAAAAAAAATATTTTGTAAAAAGAGAAATAAATCTGTTTTATTTTGTAAAAAAGAAATGTTGCAATTTTCTCTATTCATCGATAACAGATTTAATTGGAAAATGTTATGAAAGTTAAATAAGACAATTTAAAATTTTAGCATTTATTGAAATGTGTTAAATTTGCCATATAACTAATCCTTGTTTTAAAGATATATTTGAATACATAGTGTTCAAATTTCATAAATTACAAAAATAGTAAAAAAAATGGAACTATTAATACAAGAACTCATTTATTTTATTAATAGAAACAACAGCTATTTTTTTTTTTATTTTATCGTTAAGTACTTATTTTAAAGTTATACATTTATTTTAATAAAGAAATTAAATAATTTACCCTTTAAATATCAGTTGTTAAACATCAAGTTCTCTTCTATTTATATCACTTTTTGACTTTGAAAAAAATAAGAAATGAAGACTGTTTTCAACTTTGATGTTTCCTTTTATAGTACTGTTTTGAAATGGATTAGACACGCTCATTTTGTCTTGTTATGAGGTGATTAAAAACTATTGTATTCAAAGTGATAAATGCGGACTTTACTTCCAAAAATTACCATATGTAGATTTAATACATTCACAGGATTATCAAACCAACACAAATATATTAACAAAATTAATCAGCAAGATAATTCTGGATATTTTTATAACATTACACTATTTAAAGAGTTATAACGAAAATCTAATATTATATAGTTGTAAGGCTGGAAAGGGGCATTGATCGTCAGAAATTTAAAATGAAGTTATTTTCTAAATTGTCCAAAGCAACATTTCAGTTATAAATGTCGTTAGAAGAACCGAGTGAGCAACACTGCACTTTGACAGGTGCTTTATAACAGGTGAACTTCATATATAGATGATATCGAAAATTTCTTTATAACGTTTAAAAGCAATATAAAGCTCCAAAATATTTTATACAAAGACCCATACCAAAAGAAATTCGTCTTTAAAATCAATGCATGTTATAGTTCAATAAACAGCACGGTCACAAATGTATCACTTTTATACAAACAAACATTTGTCACTCGGCTAGTAAGAGTAGTCACTGGAGCAGTGCAAATAAAACTTAGAGAATTTCACATAATATTTTATATAAAAATTTATTTCCTTTAAAAAAATAATGAAATAAATTTTATTATATGAATACTATATATTTTCTTCTTCTATATTAACAGCTTCACATTTTACAATAAAGAAAATCTTACGATAAGTAAAATAAATAACAATGACTCTTAAATTTGTTCAAATTGTCCGTGATTATTGGTCAAATTATTCTGCGATAAACTTGAAAACCTGCCCATAACGTGTAAAATATGAATAATATTCATTAATATAATATTCAACATATCTCATGAAACAAGTTAATCATGTCCTACAATGAATTTCTTTTCCAATAAAACACATTATTAATTACAGCAAACGTAACTTTCCGAAATTTTAGACAAAAATTACTGACATTGAGAATATAGAAGGTAGTTTTGTTTTTTCAAACAACTTAACTATTCAATTGAATGTATATCCAATTGACTACTTAAGTTACCGTAAAAGTGAATTTCAAATATAGATATGTTTAAGCAATATTTATAGTTAGATAATCGTTAAATTATAGTATATGTTAAGTTAAATTTATCTCAATAAAATACAAACCTTGAGAACATATACTAGAAAATCAGATCGATTAAAATTCCAAAAAAAATTTAGAGTTAAAATAAACTTATTTTTTAAACATTTATTAAATTTAATAGCACCTGGAATTTTTGGCTTTTATTTTCATTAATTTGATTAACAGAAAGAAAAATATTTAATATTTAAATTTTAAACTGACATTTATTTAATATTTTATTAAAAAACCTTTTTGTTTTGACATTTAAAAGAAATTATTTTGAATGAAGAAGATATTCATATTTTAAAAAATCACTATAAGTTTTCATAACTTTAAAAAGTTTTTGACATACTTGAAAGAAATGAATTTGATTTCGCACTTAATGATTTTTGAAGACTTTATGAAAAGATTGTAAATGGTGTTTCAAAACAATTTATTTTATCATTTAAAGTACTTTTTTCTGCTTTTATTATAAAAAAGAAAATAAAAAATTGCTATAAATATTTTATGTAGTTGTATGGTTATTAAAATTCTCAAAAATAGTTGAAATGTGATTATTAATGCAGGTCGTCGGACTATCTCTCCAGCTTCCAGCGTTATAAATTTTGCAATGATTGATAGATTGTGTGAATTGTGTGTGTGATACTCTTCGAGGGTTGGTTCACTCAATTGCGATCGCAGACTTTGAATGAAGCTCGTTCTATCCCTAGTAAATATTGTCTGTTTCTAAAAAATAACTAACTTTCACTGTTCTTAATTTGTTCCGTTATTTGTTGAGCAATAGGCTGGGCCGAAAAAAAAAATCGATTTTCGATGATGAGTAGTGCGGAAAAGTTGCCACTGGTGGCACTAATTTCACACAAAAAATGTGAGATTTTCTTCGACAATTCTTTCATTTGCCGCAAACGGCTTGAAATTTTGCTCAAATGCTGATTTTTGAACTTTTTTAGCAAAAGTTTAAAAAAATGTTAAATTTAAGTTATTTTAGCTGAATTTATTTGAAATGCCATGTTTAGTATACGAAATGTTCAAATGAGCTCCGATTATGCATTATTTAATAGTTGTGTGCATTTTGAATTAGGTGACTTTTATAGCTTTTTCGCTTATAAGTGAGCAAAAATTGCAGGAATTGTGACAACAGGGAATAATGATCTCGTCATAGATAAAGACTTGGTCAGGAGGCAGAAAAAGAAGTTTGGAAGGAAGACACAGAAGGGGGAAGATCTTGGAGGATGAGAAATTACAAGCATCTTTTTTGATAGTAGAAAAAATAAAACGATCTTCATAGAAAAAATAGGGGACTCGCAGCACTGCTGACAGAAAGGCGAAACAAATATCACCATGTTGTTTGAAAATGGTTCGGAATATTTGTGTCATTTGGCATCTCCTTCTGGTCACTGTGGAGAAATAGCAAAATCATTACATAATTTTCTAAGCCAGAATAAAGTCTGCTTTGGAAAAAATCCAGAAGAGAACTGAAACATATATGTATTATTCATACGAACGAGCTTCCACTCAGACAGCGACATCGACTGTCTAAACTAGATGATAGAATCACTTGACCTAAGATCTTTACCGACTGAAATGGAGCTAGATTTATAGAGTTATTACATCTTCAGCCTTTTGCATTTCTGATGTCCATGAAACAGGAATAGGCTCCTAGAAATGGACACGTGCATTTTCTCACGCCATTAGTGATATGTGCTTCGTATTTCTCTCGACGGTGCCGCTTGTTCCCTTTTTTCTATGAAGATCGTGCTATTATTTCTAACACCAAAATACATGATTGTAATTTTTCATCCTCCAAGATATTCCTCCTCCTGTTATCTCCTTTTAAAGTTTCTTTTTCTGTCTCCTGATCAAGTCTTTATCGATGACGAGATACTTATTCCTGGTTGTCACAATTCCTGAATCCTGAAGCACAAATGAATCTCTTAAAGCAAATTAACCTATATGATATACCGGCTCTAAATCCGTCGAGAACTGTGAGAGAAAGGGAAATGCGTTTGGAAGAGTCTGCTTTTGAAGGCACTGGTTGAAATTCTGATTCAGTCCAACTGCCTGCTTCAAAGTTCACACTTTTTGAATCTTCTGACTATAGCTGTATTTTAGAGCAGAAAAATAATTAACATCCCATCTCGCAGTTACTCCCATCTCCTATTTCCGCCCTCATCCTCATTATGACTGATTGCGTTTTCATAGGTTTCTACTGAATATTCTCTTGTACTTCGAGAATTGCTGTCAAGACATGCTGTGGTCCGGCATTCAAATATGTGACTCTGAAAGCAATTAAAAACCGAAGAAAGAGCGAGGAACATAATAAAGACAAAAGAGAGAAACCGAGCAACGAAAGAAACGATACTTACAGTTTTTGCTCAGTTATACGCGAAAAGGCTATAAAAATCGCCTAGTCAAAATACACATAACTAATAAATAATAGATAATCAGAGCTTATTTGAATATTTGGTACACTAAACATGACATATCAAGTAAATTCAGCAAAATAAATTTAATTTAACATTTATAAAATTTTTGCTAAAAAAGTTAAAAAATCATCATTTGAGCAAAACTTCAAGCCGTTTGCGGCAAATGAAGGGATTGTCCGAAACATCTCAATTTTTTTGTGCAAACTTAGTGCCAACAGTGGCAAGTTTTCCGCACTACCCATCATCGAAAATCGAAAAAAAAGTTTTTTTCGGCACACCCTATCGTGCAATGGATATTTTGTACTGATGATGCATTGCGGGTAGCTTTGCGAAACGTTGACTAATTGTATTTTAAATTGTTTTTAGTATTTTTTAATATTTTGTTTCTAAAATTTTATTTTTTAACTGTGTTTAATTCTGTTTTATATTATTTTATCTAGTCTGTTAAAGTTTTTTAATTTAGATGTTAAATGTATATATATTGCAAAATATTATTGTTGCATTATCAGTACTTAATTAAATAAAAAATAATGCTTGAAAATTTTTAGTTGATTTGCAAAGAAATGAAAACAAAAATTATGATGTATGTACGTAATGTATTTAAAGTTAATTTTAAGGATGTTCTAAAATCCAAAGGAATTGTTTTCTGACACATTTCTGAAAACATTTTCGTCCGTAATGCATGAAATTTGCAGATTTTCTTATTCAGAAACAATGTGGACGAATAGCGTTTACATTTGTCAGTAACGCAATTTTTCTGGTTTTTATTTTAATATTCTAAAATTTTATTTGTGTTAACGAAATTGTTTATGCATGATGAATGTTTAATCAAGACAGAAAAAAAAGAAAAAAAAAAAGGCAATTTGAAAAAAAAAAACAAAAACAAAAACAAAAACCATCAAAACTTGTTACTTTGCAAAATAAATGTATTATGTTTATTTATTTATTTTGCCTCTGTCTTACCGATATATTACTACTTATACGGGAAGAGGTTGGCGATGGAGGTGCCGTCTCTCTTCCCACGAGGAACCAAAGGGGGGCAGTGGACTTTACCCGAATATTTGGCAACAATTTTTATCTTTACCGGAAGTCAGCAGGGATTACCGGGATGGAAGTCTCTCTCCGTCCCAATAACTTCCCAATACAAGACGTCTCTCATTTCTGACTGTTTCTCGAGGAGCCTGTGACGCATGCCACAAATCCCCGGCCACAATAGACTTTAAGCACTAAATTTTAATTCGATCCATGGCAGTAACGGAATTAAAAACTTAAAAAGGGGTGGGGGGACAAAAACCAACAAACAAAAATCTTGAGCTAATGTTGCAAAGAATAAAAATAAAAAATATCAAAACTAAGATACTTAAATTTAATTACAATATTTAAGTGGTGTACAGGGTAAAAAAGGCTGTTTGCCTAGTACTTCTCAACATCGAAACCTTTTCCGGATGCGCGCAGACCATGGTCTTGAAAAAGACCCTTTGCACGCCAGTTTCACAACAACTGAGGAAAGGTATTTCGGTGGTGGCTAATGACGCGGCACAGTTTCCACAGCTCTCTGTAGTTTATGTATCTTGCAGTTATATGGGTGTAAACAGAAGTTCAGCTTTTCTGGGCAATTACCCATCCCTCTACAGATAATTGACTAAATTACTCAAAATTTTTCTACTTGTAAAATTTGGTCCCTTCAGATGTCATTTCACAAAGATGTCATTATTTCATTCAGATGAATTATTTCATTCATTTTTGTATCAAAGTAATTAAACAAGTTGGAAATTGCACGTCAAACGTGGCAGATGTGGTGCGTTCGTACTGTAACCAGTTTTATAAATGTTTTTTTGCACCGCACATGGTACTGAATGTATATTTTAGTGCACTTAATAAGTGCATATCAATTTCATTCTGTGCGGAAGGCTGTAACATCAATAAAATGCACTTGAAAATTTTTTTTCCCATTGGTAACGGAAAAAGTTTGACTATCCCTATAATTAAACTATACATCCAATTTTGATAAAATTTGAAAAGACTCGACAAAATTTTGCAACAATTATATATTTAAAATTTCAGACCATTCGGCTGGGTAGTTTTTGCTCTGTTATATGCGAACGGACAGACAGACGGACGGACTGAACGACAACTATAGATTCTACGTATTTATATAATTACGAACCCACTTAAAAAGGGAAGGCTTTCAGTTACTTGTAAATAATATCCATTGTGCTTTCTAAGGGTTTTTTATTTAGTTTATAAATAATCAAGAAACTTGATGTTTAGTTTTATTTCGAGAAAAAAGCGATCATTTTTTTTTATGTATTCTATTCATTTATTGAATAATTTATATACGTAGTCATAAATAATTAATTATATCAACACCCATTTTTATAGTGCACGTCTATTGAAATCGCAATAATGATTTTCAAAATCAAATAAAAATATGTTCTCATTTCTTTTGCCTTTTGAAGTACTCATTTCTTGTGTTTGTTATTTTTTAAAAGAACAGTATCATTTTTTTTAAGTGTAGATTAAATAGAAAAATCCTACAAATTGAAGTAAATTGAAATGATTTTCATAAAAGATGCATTGTTGTTTATTGCAAGCATTGTCCGAATTTTTAAATCTGGACTATGCAAATAAATAAATAAATGAAAAATAAAGAAAAATAAAGAAAAGTAAAATAAAAATAAATAAATAAAAATTTAAAAAATTGACAAATAAGAAATAAATTTTTCAATGCTTATCTTAAATTGTTCATTCGTAAATTATTCGAACAAAAACACTACAAACAGAAAGTAATTTTTCATTCGAACATAAAAAGTAAAAACTTTTTTTAAAATAATTTTTAATTCTTTTGCGGAGAGGAATATTTAAAACATATTTTTACATTAAAAAAAATCCTATTTATAGAAATAAATTCAGTCTTTAATAAATGAATAATTCTGAAAAACAATTTATATATAATGAAAAGAAATATTTAAATTAAAACTAGTTTTAATATATGTACGAGTATATTTCGGTTAATGATAAATATATATATCTGTAAAGTAATTGTCAACTTTTTCTTTACATTTAATTACGCAATGGCATTTATAAAAATTTCATGTTTATAAATATTCATTGTTGTAAAATGAAAATTTAAATAAACATAGAATTCTAAATATTCAGAACAGCACAACTTAACAGTTATTAAAGCTTTTGCATTAGCATTATTTTTTAAATGGCTTTACTTATTCATTATAAAAGAATTTGAATATATGGGATAGAATATTTTAATATGAAAATTACATTTAATAATTAAAAGTACAACAAAACGAAACAAAAATAGTAAAAATAGATTTTTTCCCTTTAAGAACAGTTAATTTAACATCAAAAAATCTTTTTTTTTTTTTTGGGGGGGGGGGGAGGGAGATTTAATTTTTTCAGCTATTGGACATTCCAGAATGGTTAGAAATACATTAACAACTAAATGTTTCTTATTACTCACAATAAAAATATAAAAATATGTATTTATGCATTTTTAGCTTAAATTACATTTAATGATTATTGAACATTTTTAATTACAGGATTTTTTATTATTTTTTGGGGTATGTAGAGATAAACTAGCTGCATTTGTTAATGCACGTACAAAGTAACTTATAATACAAAGATTGAGCATTTAAATACTGCTTTTCAGCCTGTTAAATTAAAGATTAAACACCTTTACAAGGCTCCTAAAAATATTTGATTTAATTACAATGAATCCGTTTTAAAAAACAAATAAGGTGTGCATAAGAAAAATTTAAATACATTCAAGTTTAAACACATACACGCGTGTATGACAATATGTGCACATGCGTGTGTTGTATGTACTGCACATATATGTGTATGCATATTAAGGGGTCTCAAGTCATTTAAAATGGGAAAAAGGGGAGGGGGGGGAGAGACCATTTTGAACAGCTAGTATCTTAAAATGCATATGATTTTAAAACACAATTTTAATTGGGATGAAAGATATAAGTATGTTCTGTTATTTCATGTATTTAAAAAAATTGCCAGATACAGAATTATCGTTAATAATTATGTTAATAATTATATCGTTAATGATAATTATCGAAATGAAAACAAAAATTATGATGTATGCACGTAATGTATTTAAAGTTAATTTTAAGGATGTTCTAAAATCCAAAGGAGCTGTTTTCTGACATATAGGGGGCTCCAAACTGTCAGACATTTGAAGAGCAAAAAATTGGTATAACAAATTATGCGCAGGATTAAAAATAAATATCGCAACTAGAATAGAAATTTTTATGCCTACTTATTCTTCAGAATGAAATAATTATCCTTAACGTAAATAAATTTGTATTTAAAGCATTTTCATATTTTTAATACAAAGTAGTATTTTGCTAACTCAAAATTTCGAAAATGTCAACAGTATAATCACCTACAAAAATATTTTTTTGAACAATAAAAAGGAAATTTTAGGTTCAGTGTACACAGACTAACATAAAACATACGTTTTGAAAATTTCATGAAAAAGTATTCAGAAGTTTTTTGAGATATCCTGCTCGATATGCCAAGAAACGTCATTTGGACAAAAATTACTTCAAAGTTTCGGAAACGCCGCTTCAGCTAAGGTATAATTCTAAAAGCCGTAATTTCTGTTCTAATGGTAATTTCAAGAAAACAATTATATCAAAATGTTCAAAAAAGGTAAGAGTTTAACATCTGAAAAAACTAAAATTTCGAAAATTTTGAAGCTTTAAGAGTTCTGAGACTTCTTAAGCCACAAAGGAATCTAATTATCAATCTATGTAATTTAATGTGGAAACGCAAACGTAAAAAGATTTGGTGTCTGAATTGGAACAGAATATACAATAAAACAATTAAATTTAAAAAATAAAAAAACTCGGCTGCGTAAAAAGTGAACTAATTAATTATTTTTCATCAGTGTGAAATAATTTTTTTTTCAATTCTAACTATTAGCTCACACTCTCGCTATATATATCTTGTTCAAATTTTCAATCGTTATTAAAATATTATTATTCATCCAATCAAGCTCAATTTTTTTTTTTTTTAATTTGTAGTGGATGACACTTGATGTTAATCCAGTTTTTTTCAAATATTAATTAATTAATTTAATTAAATTAATTAATTTTCAATAATCGAGAGAGCCTTCTTCTTGATCAAGGTATTTTAAGACCGAGAGAGCCATCTTCTTGATCAAGGTATTTTAAGCGCCACTCAAGAGGAAAGAAGAATGGGAGAAATTTCTGAAACATACTGGTATATTTTTAAATGTAATAGATAGCCATTTTGAACTGATTTAGTTTGTTATTGCTTAATGCGTTAAAATCCTTTACCTTTTGTTAAATGTTCGTAACTTTTAAAAAATCAGCGTCGTTATTACGAGCATAATGTGCTCAGTTTATGACGTTATCTGATAATCCCATAAATGCTTTGGTCTGATGTATAGAAAAACATACAGATGATAGACACAACCATCGGTATCCTGTAGCTTATTCCTAAATCCGGAATTAAATCCATATTACCTCCGAAAAATAGTTTCAATTCCAAAATTTCTTAAAACGTTGTTTTTCATTTTATAAAAAAAAAAAAAAAAAAAAAAAAAAAACATTTATATTAATTTATATAGAGAGAGTGAGCTGATTTTCAGTTTTTCTCTGAAACTAGCTGAATGATAAGGGATTGTCCACAAATTGCCAATTTTAATTTAAATATATTTCTTTTAATTTCATTTTTTATTGATGCTTTAGTTCTTCTTGGATAACCACCAGAACGACCATGACAAAAAGAAGTATCAAAATCGAAGCATTTTTTCAAAATCTTTTCATTGATAGTCACTAAATACTATGTTTTTCTGAACATCAGTTAATAAAAAATGACAACTTTTGGAAAATCCCTTATCATTCTGCTACTTTTTAGCGAACAACAAAAATTAGCTCACTCTAACGCCATTATATTTCTGAGTTTTTACGATACTTGACTGGAACATGCAAGAATTCCTTTTTATTTATTTATTTTAAATCGCAATATCTCTATTAATATAAGTGCTATTCTTACACAAATTAATACACATATTTCAAATTGTCTGCGTATTTATATTCTGTAGCGACAGAACATTTCGTATATTTTATTTTACAGGGTGATCCCAAGTATTATTTTTTCTTTGATTTTTTATTGGTCCCTTAACTGCCCACCTTATCAAATCTGCGGCGTTGACAAATATGAGGTGAAATATATTCTTTTTTATCCTGAAATTCCAGAATAATCGGAGAAGTATATTTCTAAATATTCGACAAAATGTCAAAAAATGAATGTGTCCTCTCATTAATCGCCATATAGTGTACATATACATATACATATGTACAGGGTGTTTCATAAATATCGGAACATTAGGCTATCTTCTTAAATATTGCCCCTAGGCACATACTTCCAATTGAAAAGTTTCATAAAAAAAGGTGCAAAATTTGATGAGTTAAGTTTCAACTCCATGGGGGGTCTTATATAAGAAAATACAAAAATTAAATTTTTATACGCGCCCCGTAGAGTAAAATTGTCAATTAGGAAATTTTTCCTTATCTATTCCTGAATTAAACACAAAAAAATTCATCTCGATATCTTTAAAATTCGAAGAGATATCAAAATCTAAAATTCGTGACTTACACCATTTATCCATGATTCTGAGCGACGAGTTTTTGACTCATTTTGAGTGCAAGAAAGGGATCAGCCACAAATTGTACATTATTAAAAGTCGATGCAAGACAGTGCATCTCCTTTGGACATAACATAGGCAGCGTTTAGATTTTACGTTAAACTTGTTTTCAAAGTATGCTGGTGGTTTGCACTAGAGGTCTGCACTGGTCCAAATATCTAGGTCCGGTCCCGAACCAACCCATAGGAAAAAAAGTTCGGCCCTGCCTGGAAAAAAGTTCAAATCGTAGCCTGGCCCGACCTGACTGAATTTCTACATAATTTTTTACATCGATATGGTTAAAAGATTTTTCGTATGGTTCTGACCAAAAATACTTATTATATCTTTTCTTTTTTCATGATTATAATTATTATTTTTAAAGAAGTGCCAAAAGCTGTGATTATTTGTTTTTTATTAATGAATCTCTATTTATATGTAAATGATTCAATTCTCCTTTAATAATGTTAATCCATATTCCATGTGTTAGAGATAATGAAAAATGCTATAAAGTGAAATCTTTTAAGATGGAATCACATAGGAAAGAAAAGAAAAGCGTTATAGACAAGTTCCCTTCTTAAGGAGTTGAAAATGTAGTCTATTTTTTCTCAGATATTATTATATTCATTTTCCATGGAATATCAGATTTTTCCGTTTAAGAAAGGATTCCGTCATAGGCAGATTTTTTCCACTAGTTTTACTGTATTTTAAATTTTTTGACTTAAAATCTACTATCCTTTAAAAATATGAATTTTAAAATTTTATTGTAAAATAATGGCCATTTAAAAATATATGCATTTGTTGTAAAGGTTTTTGGGCTGAGCCAAATTTTAGTTATTTTTGCACGGGTTAGGTCAGTCAGAGATAATGATTTTAATATGGGTTGTCTCGAGATCGGAACTGAAAATTTCGACCAGGGGAGACCTAGGAATAAGGAAGCCAGTCCCGGTTAGGTATAACTAGTGGCCGAGAGGTTCTGCTCTCATGTTGGGTTCGAATCCAATCGTGTCCTTCGGCCCAATCGTTTGGGGTGTTTAGGGGTTTTCTTTGAACCGTGCATATCCTTGAGTAAATACGGGTTAGATTCCCTTAGAAAGACCCCCACGGAAGGCACCCCCACCGTTTCGGGCCCACATTCCTCGTATAGATAATTGGCCGTCATAAATCACACCAACACCCCTTCGATATGAAAAAATACGATCGGCCCGGCCTGGCCGAGTCTTCAGAAAAAAGTCACCAATCCCGGGTCTGGCCCGGCCCCAGTAACAGATTTTTTATCGGTCTCGCCGGGGCGATAAAAAGCCTGAATTTGTAACGGCTAAAATTATGAAAAACTCTTAATCGGCATTTTTGAAAAAGCATTGTTTCAAATTCTGCATTAAATATTTATTTATGGACATTTAAGTAGTACAAAAAGGTGGCGGAAACGGCAAAAGTTAAACTGAATCGGAAGTTTAAGCTACCGAAAGAAGTGACTTTTCCACGTGCAGTTTTTTAAAATGCATTTAAATATTTTATTAGGAGCCAATCAATGTTTAACACTTTAAATGCGTTTTTCTGCATGATGCTTTTTTAATCGTAAATTAAAAAGGTGCAAACTTGGAACATGTCTTTTTTGATTATTTTACATTAATTTTGTTTCGGCAAATTGAAAAAAAAATTACTTTTGAAAATATGATTTTTTTAAATATAAGTTACATATTTTTTTAAACAAATATTTTTAAAATTAAAATTAAAAAAAATTCCTGAAACAAAACTAAAATTATACTTTCGTCTTTAATTAAATGAAAAAAAAAATTGAAATCCGTTGAATAATGTTTTGAGTTATAAAGATTTTAAATTAAATCCGCTTAAAAAATACTAAACATTTAAATTTTTAAAAAACTTTATGCGAAATATTAGGATGTGATTTTGTTTGCAAATTATACGGTTAACCATCACAACAAAAGGAAAAAAAATCAAAATTCTAGCTCAACAAATATATTTTTTACATGTTTAATAGAACTCTTAAACTAACATTGTTTCTTCGATTGCATGCTTATCAAATTGTGTCTAATCCCTTAAAACCTGATGAATTATTTAAACGGCCATAACTCTGCGAGTTTTTCAGATATGAAGATGCAATTTTTTGTGCTTAATTCAAGAATGAATAGGGAAAGTTTACTTGATTGGAATTTTTACACTACTCGAGCCGTATAAAAATTTAATTTTCGTATTTTTTCAAATAGACCCCCTATGGAGTTGCAACTTATGCCATTAAATTTTGCACATTTTTTTAATGAAACTTTGCAATTGGAAGTATGGGTCTAGGGGTAATATTTAAGGAAATAGCCTATTGTTTCGATATTTATGAATCACCCTGTATATGTTACGGCTAAAATCCGGAAACGGCCAATTCGAAGTGGCCAAACGCGATCGGCCAGTTCGCGAAGTGGGTATTGGTAGTCGGCTTATTTGAGACAGCACATTTTAAAAAATACTTATATTTTGTTTTTAATTTTAATGTTTTGAATGAAACATCTTTTAAACGATTACAATTGTTCCAAACAAATTAAAACGATTGGTTAATATAACGACTAAGGGTAATCGAGCGAATTCGACTGTAAAAGTGATGAGCTGATTTTGAAGGTGTGTATGATTTCACACTGTTATAATTTTTTTTCTTCAATTTTCTAAAATAGTTGAAAAGTGGTTATGAATTCAGTTTGTCAGGCCGTCTGCCTGTCTGTGCTCTAACTCGATTATTTTGTTACATTGCAGTCAATGGTGTAACATCGTTTTTGGTCACTTAAATGATGTTAGACTATTTCAAACATAATGAAATTTACATGCTTCACTCAAGAGGGAAGCAATGTGTTTTTTGTAGAGTATTGATTAAGTAGCCATTATAGTTCGTTTTTATAAAGATGGCCAAAAAAATCCGATAAATAATTATGATATATGTGAAAAAATAGTTTGCAGGGAATTTTTGAAGATGTTAGACTACTTCAAACAAAACGAATGTGTTAGACATTACTGAGATGTTTTAAAGCTGTTTTCTATGGATAATTGGCTTCATAAAATTTGTTGTTTGTTTACAGAGTCACTCAAATAATTTGGTTGTTTGATTGGCTCTGAGCCATTACTTACATTGAGCTTCTTACTTGATGTGCGTTTCCAGATGTCATACGCTTTTAAAATTTCATTCACTTGTAGTGCATTACGAGGTTTGGAGATCAAATGCAGAGTTGCGGACACCCATTCGTGAAATGAAGTTTTACAACTTTTTTATGTTTATTTGGATATCTCACTTCACTATATGACCACCAAAGAATTTTTTTTAACAACATTCTGATAATGTTGGAAGATATTTCATAATCTGTTCTGTGATTAATTTTTGTTCTTGTTTTAAGGTTAAGATTGTTCATTTGTTAACGAGCCAGAGTTATAATTAAAAAAATCCCCGACGGCTCGGGCCTACTGGCGGAGGTAGATTTCGAAGTTAAGTACTAAGTTCACCAACAAAATTTAAATCAAGATTAGAGATAAACCCAGTTCCTTCACTAAGAATGAGCTCTAGGGAGCTAAACTTTCGTGAAAATTCTAATATACATGAACACACACACGCATGTATATGAACTAGGCTTAAAAATGGCTAAAGCAAATCCAGAGAACCTTAAAGTGTTACAATATGTTAATATTTCCATAGTCGGGTTTTTATCATGTTTTAATACGTTTCTTCAAACTCACATGGCGTTACATATTCACCTGCTGATGTCCATTATATTTCCAATATGACGCAATATATATATTTTTTTAATTCGTCAAACTATTTATTTCATTTTGAGTTTTCATACGGAAATCTTGCTCTAAAAAACTCATGACGTAATATTCAATTTTTTTTCAATTCGTCAAACTATTTATTTACTTTAATTTTTCACGTGAAATCTTGCAGTAGAAAAGCCATTGTTGTGGTGAGAATTTTATTGCTTTTTTTTAATTGTTGGCAACTGCTATAACGAAAAATATTTATTTTTTCCTGTCATTGTTGTGTAAGAGCTGGTTTTATCAGAATCATGTTAAGACGGTATTCAAAAATTTGAGCCCTCCCCATTTCCATTCCCTTGGGCCGATTTTGCCCATTTTCAATCCCCGCCGAGATATTAATCATCTCAAAGTTGTTGGCGAGTTTGAAGACGATCTGTGCATATTTGCGACTTTTATCGTGCGGACAAAATTTAGTACATGTATATATATATATATATATATATATAAACCTTTTAGGTGGGGGTGGTTTTGGGTTCATAGGGTCATATAATGAAAAGTTATGAAGGGAGTTTTCAAAAGTCGCACCATGGTAACGACTGCAATAGGTAGTATTTCTTACGAAATCTACCTAAAATCCGTTTCTATTTTATTTTTATTTTAAAACATTTTTAAAAAATCTTCTGAAAAATGGTGTTAATCAGGTTCCAGTGAAAAGGAAATAATGGAGAATATTATAACTTTATTGGTGACATTTCCTAATGTTACAACAAATAAAAAATAATATTGCTATTTGCAAAAATGAGGTTTTAAACCACTAAAGTTGAAAATACATCAAAAGATAACTGAGACAATCTATCAAAAGAAGACATCAATTAAAAAACATGAGATTTCAGCATTTTCATTGATAAAACAGAAAATATTTTACATCAAATGCATAACATGCAAGATAACTTTCTAGTTTTTCACTCAACTGGTTACTGAAATTAGGACAGAAAAGCCAAGTTGATAATGTTGAGTATATATTATCTCATGTGCAAAGTTCTTGCTAGTAAACATGGTAAGCGTTAATGAACTATGAGCGCGAAATACCTCGTTTGAAGAAAGATTTCTATTATAGTGATTGCAGTAATAATCATTTCCTGAAAATGACGTTATGTTCCTATAACGTGTGCATGTCAGTGCCACCTACCGGGCATCCCTGAATACCCATTTCGTATATTGGCCAAGGCATCCCGGCCACTTCGTGAATTGGCCGGCAAAAACCCGAAATAAGCTGTTCATTTCATGTATGTCGGGTTTTCGCCAGGAATCTTGGCCAGATCGCGAAATTGGCCGTCCAATTCTCGAACTGGCTAAACTTCGGGTTTTGGCCGCAACATATATATATATATACATACAGGAGTGTGGTTTGGACTAAAACACTTCTGACGATGTAAAATGTTTTTAAAGCGAATAAAAAAAAATAGTTCCTATCATATCCCAATGATGACGCTATACCTTAAGTTAATCAGAAAGAAGCATAAAACTCACGGCAATCAGTTACATATCATTTTCTTTTCTAAAAATCAGTTAAACCCCAGCAAACACATACCTTTCGGCACACGATCGGACCGCAGCCGGCAGTGTCGGTTAAGTGTCGGCATGGGCACAGTGATTTCGGTGAAGTGTCGGCAGCATGTCGGCAACTGGAACATAAAAATCTGCTTTTTCGACTGCCGGTTACCGTAATCGGTCCCCTTATGGTTATATACCGGCAAGCGACTTACACCGGCAAGTGACGCAGGACGGATATGTGATTTCTGATAGTGGCCCGATTAGATTTGCCAACATCGGTCCGAATTTGGAATTTTTAATCTTAGCCGACATTTTATTTTCTTTTTGTTAATTTTGTTTGATTTTGAGTTTTGATAAGATATGTATATTTCATTTATTTCATATGAAATTCTAACAGTGATAAACAAAAAAAAAATTTCAAAAATAGCTTATATATATATATATATTTAAGCTGTTATTGAATTAATTTTAAAAACGCCTACAATTATTTAAATCATCAAAAAAGTTTTTTAAATCGTCCCTTAAAATTATTATTCGTTATAAAATTAATCGTTGAAAAAAAATCATAAATTAATTATTTTCTAACTATATATTTATTTTAAAAGCAATAGCTATGTTTCTTATTTTATTTAAAAATCAAATTTTTAAAAAAGTGCTTAAAATTATTTTACAAGCTATAAAAAAAAAAAAAAAAAAAAAAAAAAAAAAAAAAAAAAAAAAAAACTACCCAACTTTTTAGCATTAAAATTTAAAAGAAAGATTCAGAAATCTCCCGCTTCTAGAACATTATTTACAAAAAAAAAAAAAAAAAAAAGATAAATTAATATTTCTATTTTATTTGATGATTAAAAAATGTTGATAAGTAAAAGAATCATTTTTGCTACTTAATCACTAAAAATATATTCTACATTAAATCATCAAATGATAAAAATGAACTCATATTTTAATTAAAAGTGATTAATTGCCAACCTCTTTTCTTTATTAAAATTAGCTTTTCTATGTTACAAATATATATTTCTTGAATTAACGCATTTACATACATTATAATTCCTAAAGAGAAAATTTTATTAAGAGAAAAACCTCTGAAAGTCACTTATTTTATTTAATAAGCATTCTTAAATTTATAAGAAAGATTCAGAAATATCCCCCATTTAAAAATTATCTTCCAAAAGAAAAAAAAAATGTAAATTAATATTTTCATTTTATTTTTAAATTAAAAATATTGATAAGTAACAAATTAATATCGCAACATACTCGTTAAATATATGTTCTACTTTAAATCATCAAAACGAGATAAAATGAATTCTTATTCTAATTAAAAGCTAATAATTACTAACTTTTTGTTTATTAAAATAAATTTTTCCTTGTTAAAAAAATATGTTTTATAAAATAACGCAACGCATGTAATTACATTATAATCCTAATAAGAAAATTTGATTAACTAAACAAGACCTCTAAAAATATTTTTTTAATACTTAATTATTCATAAATTTATATATATTCTTAATTATTCTTAATTATATCTATATCTTAATTAAACTTAAAATTATTCTTAAATTCCTTTGATTTAACGAATTCGCTAAGATATTTATTTCCTTCATTTAAATATTAAATTAACTTTTAAATAAACGCGCGTAAGACAAATATAAATAAATAAATAAAAAATAAAAAATAAAATAAAAACACTTCAAAATTCCAATTTTCCCATCTGCCATTTACCTTTAATGACAAACCATTAGGTATCGATAAGACTTCCCCTTATTACCTCATACAATCCTCCCCTGATCAAGTCTGAGTGGCCAAGTGGTTAAGGCATCTACTTCCTGTCATTCGGTTCGCTGGATTAAACCCAGCCCCATCCAGACACGAAACACGCTCTCTTCAAATATGCATTCCGCGATGGCTCATAGATGGCGCCAACAAAACAGATTTTTTTTCAATTGATGCTGGTGTCGGGCTGCGACCGGCATTCCTATGGATAGCTATCGGTGTGCTGTCGGCATTGCGTTTTGCCGATACTGGACCGGCTGTGCGCCCATCTGTCGGGCGTCATTTTCCCGGCATGTGGAAAAAGATACGGAGCCGGTACGGGAGCCGGTATCGTACCGATACCGTCGGTAACGGCAAAACGGCTGTCGGCCGATTGTTTACCGATAGCTCTGTGTTTGCTGGGACAGTGATAATTTGTGCAAACCATTATCATAGTTCAATGAGTGCACTTTTCGTATCTCGAGCCACATTCAAACGGAACTCCAGTTCAATCCACGTATTCAAGCATACAGACAAGTTGCGCCATCTATGATCGAAATTTTTTACTAATTATTTCATTCACTTGAAGAAAACTTTTCATTTTGAAAAGTACCTTAAGTTAATCAGAAAGAAGCATAAAACTCACGGCAATCAGTTACATATAATTTTCTTTTCTAAAAATCAGTTAAACAGTGATAATTTGTGCAAACCATTATCATAGTTCAATGAGTGCACTTTTCGTATCTCGAGCCACATTCAAACGGAACTCCAGTTCAATCCACGTAATCAAGCATACAGACAAGCATACAGATTCTATGATCGAAATTTCAAACTAATTATTTCATTCACTTGAAGAAAACTTTTCATCCTGAAAAGTATTTCAGTCCAATCCGCACTCCTGTAGGAAAATTACTTGTTTTAATATTGGATTTTAAAATTTGTCAAAGACTTTTGTGACATCCTGTATATTAAGTTACGAAGTTAAAATTTTTATATGATCGCTGGTCATATAAGCTACTTATAGAAAACTTTCTTTCACAATGCTCTAATTGGTAAAAAAGTTAAAATTGGATTTTTGCAAGTCGAAACCTTACCTAGAATTCATAATTTAATTTTATTATTTTCCTACGTAATCTGCCATCAATAAAGCTATTTTTCTTCTTTTAGTGAATTTCGCAAGTTATTTGATTTCTAAGCTATTCTAAGAATTTTTTTATTGTTTCTTACAAGTATCAAACTAGTCCAAATTTTAAAAGCACTATTTTTTTCCCCACAAAAACTTAAATATTTCTTGAAAAATTATTTTGTCTCTGCGTAACCAGGTAACTGAAACATAATAGACGACATACAAATACTGTCATATTAAATGAAAATTTATATTTCCTTTCAGCACTAAGTATAAAAACTATTGGTTTTTGTAATTTATTGTTAAATTTTACAAAGGAAAGTTGTCTTTTAAGACATTTTTTCCGTATTTTTGAACTGGCAATTACTATTAAAATTTTTACTTTAGACATATAGTATGTATGTACTTTGATTCATTTTGAAGTTTACTTTTCTCTGACTATTAAAAGAGTTTCCTTCTAAAAGCAAATCCTTGTATTAAATTTCAAGATTTAGAAACAAGATAGCCATTTTAAAAGTTTCGTTGAATATTTTACGTTGGGAGTTATATTTATTTATAGTTTCAGTCATTTAAAAAAGGTTTTTAACGTAAAGCTATTTCTTGCAGTTATTTCTTTTATAAGCCGTATTAATGGCATTATTTTAAGACTATGATTATACTAATATAGGAAATCAAATTTTTAGCATATATATATATATGTATATATAGTAGACTCCCTGAAAACCCCAACCCTGAAATCCGCAATCACCTAAAATCAGCACATCATCACATATATAAGCAATGAAATTTTCATTTCAGATGTATGGACAAAATTACAGAATTTTTAGTTTTATATAATTATGCATGTATTTTAATATGTAATTCTCGATAATTTGTCTAAACTCATAGTTTTTCATAAAGGAAGTATACATTTATTTCTAAAAAAAAAAAAAATATCACAGTTATGTTTACAAATATATTTATAATCAAGATTTTTTTTTGTTATTAAAACTGACTAAAACTGAAATAAGACTTCCTTATTTGATGATTTTCTTGTTAATAGGATATCTTTAAGGGAAAAGTTTCATTCAATAATTCAAGAAAATAGTATCTCATCTTTATTATGCATATTTAATTATACAATTTAATTACTTATTTGATATTTACTTTTAATAGTTAAATCATTTTTTAAATTATCTTACTTTTTATTATTTTACTGTAGTACTTTATTTAATTATTTTAGTATTTTACTAAACTGCAAGCATTGATCATTATTTCATTTCCAGTATTACATTCAATTTACTATTTAAAAAAAAAAAAAAAGAAAGAAAGAAGTGACCAGAAATTCTCAAAATTCTAAAATCCGCACATCCCCTGCTCCCTAGCTGTGCGGATTTAATGGAGTCTACTGTATTTATAACAAATACTATTTTAAATTATTATGGCACAAAAAACCTAACTATTGACATAATCTAAAAGTTGTTTTAAGCCATATGTTGAATTTTCTATATATATATGTATATATACACACACACATATATATATATATATTTCACATTTTTATCTTTTTCATATACATTTAATTTTTTAAATCAACAAAGATTAATCTCAGAATTTATTTGCTTAGAATATCTGAAACAGCAGAAAAAGTTAACATAAACGTATGCGAATTAATTTTGTACGATACTTGCTTTTCAATATTACCCAAATATGTATATGTTTTGCTTATGAATTTTTAATAATGGCGCAATGAAAAACAAATGTATTTTATAAGTCATTTGAAACTAAAAATGCATGTGAATTGGGTTTAAACAATGTATCAAATAAAGCAAGATGAATTGATGTACAAAAATTAATCTTATGCCTAATCAGCTGTTATCTCTACAATCTCTAAATTTGAATGGTTGATTTTAAACAATTTATGGCTTAATAACATCTTCCTAAATTGATGAACACTTGAACTATAATTTTTCTAAGGATGTATATATTTCATTTGTATGTGTCATTTATATTATTCTTTGGTGTATATATATAAATTTAAATCAACCAAAACAAATTCAGGACCAAATAAATTATTTAAAGGCGTCTGAGATACAAAAATCTTCAAATTTGAAAAAAAAAAAAGTTTATTGTATTAAAATTTTTCGGTTTGTTTCTCATTAAAATGTCGGTTAAATCAGGTTTCTATCTTAATTAGAACATGGAATATTATTTTTTTCGTTTTGGTTTGTTTCCAAAATCTAGATTTCAAGCAATGGTTGTCACGTAAACGACTTCTTGTAAAAATGCGCATTTCTGCAGAGTTTATTATTATTATTATTATTATTATTATTTTACCATTTCACGCATTTAAATTATTTTAAGTCAATAACCGTTAAAGTTATATCGTTCAAACTTGGAATATATTTTTCGATTATTTTGCTTTAATTTTGATTTAGCAAATTTGAAAAAAATATTTACTTTTGAAAATATGATTTTTTAAAAAGTTACATAATTTTTTTTTTAAATTTACTTTGAATATTTTTATAATGCTAATATTCTTAAAAATGCTAAATCAAATTTCAAACTTATATATTCCTCTTTATTTAAATGAAAAAAAATAAATTCATAACTTCGTCTTTATCAAGACAACAAATTCACTTAAACTTATTTTAAATTTTCTTAATAACATCTACAACTTTTATATTGACAAGTTTTTGATAGGAACAACCCTTACCGGAAAAAAATAAATAAATAAATAAATGATAAAAAAGGGAGGGGTGAAGAACAAAAATATTCACCCACTTAAATTTATTATAAATCTTCTTAATATTACCTGCAACTTTTATATTGACAAATTTTTTATAGGACTAACTATTACAGCAAAAACAAATTAAACAAAATTAGGGGTTGAAGAAAAAAATTACCGTATTAACATGATTCTGATAAAGTCAAATCTTACAGAAAAATGAAATTAAAAACTCGTCAAAAGGGGCCAAATAAAGTTGTTTAACTGGGTTTATTTCTATTCTTCATGTAGTTTTTGTAGATGAAATATGCACAACTTCGAAATTTACCTCCGATTGTAAGCCTAGCCGGCCGAGAATTTTTATTTATGTAACTTGCAAATTTCTTAATGTATTTAAAGTATATTTCGTTTGTATGAATTAGCGTTTTTAACTGTGTTTTAATAAAAGGGTTGGTATTTGTCTTCCTTGTTATAACTTAGTCTTAAGTAAGTGTAATTTCACGCAGATAATTATGAACAATTATACAAATGAAACGCGACCAATGAAAAAAATGAAGTCTAACATGCACGTAGCTTTTGTCGAGCAACTGAGATTAGTCTCTGCTAATCCTTTTTTGTTTTCTTTTGTAAAATTTCAGAGTGTGTGTTATAATTTACGAGGTATAGAAAGTGAAGCTATAGATTTTTTTTTTTTTTTTTTTTTTTAAATGAAAGGCGTTTTATAATACTCCGTAAACGTGGATATTCTATTCGTCTTTATTCTCAGTCAAGTCGACTCCCATTTTCAAGTACTATAAAATCTTCATACGAAAAAAAAAAAAAAAAAAAAAAAACTATATTTCTACAACATATTTAGTAATTCTTAGAGTTAATTAGAACAAATATTTTTTCTCAACTTGAACGTAAATGACATACATTAATTTTTGTAATGATTTTTTTTAAATATATCTTTATAACTGATACAATCTAAAAGGCACGCATTTCACTGCACCTACAAATAATGGTACATTTAATGTATTAAAAATGGTAATAGTATGTAAAAAAAAAAAAAGTATTAAAAAAAGATAATTACGGCTAACATTTTTGACGCTGTTTTGATTTGAAATTTAATGGCTGATACTGGCTTGCATTAAATTTTTAATTATTAATTTTTCCATGATAAAAGAAGCATTTAAAAAAAACTATTATTATAAATTTACAAGATATATAACATGTCATGCGAACTATGAAAAAAAAAAACAGGATCTTAACCATAAAAAAGGTATAGTATAATTATTAGAATAAAATAATTAATTAAACGTATGATGCATACTTTAATCAAATATTTTAACGAGGCCATTTTTCGTTAAATCTTAACATACTATTTTTTACTTTGTTTGCGTAATATTCCACTCGATAAGTTGTAGATATTTTTTTTTTCATTTAATTCTTTTTTTTTTTTTTTTTTTTTTTTTTTTAATTTATGTCATTGTTGAGGGCTTATTTGTATCATATATTTCTTTTCTATAATAAAAAGTAGTTATATTTCAGTGAAAACATTCAATAAGTTGAATTATAAAAATTATTTTAAATAAATGAGCAAATATTTATTTTGAAGACTCATAAATGCGATACGTAGATACATGTGTCTTCAGCCTCTTGTCGCCCCACCAGTGGCTGAGAGGTTCTGCTCTCGAAGCTGGTAGACGGTAGGTGCTGGGTTCGAACCCAATCGCGCACGTCGGCCTAACCGTTTCGGAGCTTTCGTGGATTTCTTCGAAACCGTGGCTTCCCATGCGTTAATACGGGTTAGGTTCCCTTAGAAAGACCGCCACGGAGGGCACTCCCCCCAGGGCCTATATCCTACTTGTTGATAATTAGCCGTCATAAAAACAAACCAAACCAAATCAGCCACTTGTCACAGAAACAAATGCGCACACTTTACTCTTTTTATTGCAAAGATTTACAAAAAATTTGATTTTGTGTGCGGTATGATAACCATATCATAATATTAAAATATTTATTTGCTTAAACGACGTCATAAAAAACACATTAAAAGTAAATTAAAAACTCTTTATTTACATGTTTCAACTCATTTTCTGAGTCGTTGTCAGAATGTTTAAAAGAAAAATTACAAATGCATAATGAAAAATGGAAAAACATCATCGAAAATAAACAAGTAATCATGTAACGCGCCCTATATTTTCGCGATTGCTCGTGTTCCCTCTATGTCGCGATGCTATAATTTATCTAACCATTCAACCCATAAATTTGGGATACGAAAAGATAATGTATCGTTACAAACTCCTGAACCTCTTAAATAAATTTCAATGGACTCTCTTATGAATAATTGTAAATAAAAATTAGACCTGTAAATGATTTTACTCTCGTTAAAAAGTATGTTAATGTTCTCTATTTGATTTCGCCGGGATAAAGCAGTATTACCTTTATTGTATTTTATGTCCGCTATATGTTCTTTACATCTGATATTGAATTTTCGTTGGGTTATACCTATATAAGGATTTTTGATTCTTCCCTCCCTAATAAATGGAATCATATAAATTCCTGAGAGGTCATTTCTATTAATCGGATAAATTTTAGTATTTAAAAGTATGTTTATTTTCGGAGGCGGCTTCGCGATCAAACATAAGCCCAAATTTCTTAAATGATTTTTTATTTGCTCAAAGAAACCCGGGAAATAATTTGCTACAACCCTTTTCATAGTAACTTCATTAAGAGTTTTATTTTTATTATTAGAATTATCAAAGGAGCTCTGAATCAATTTGTTAATTAATTTTACCTGATATCCATTATCACTAGCAATATATGGTACTAGGACTTCCCTCAGAGGGATTAGTCTGAGCTATATTGCTGAGAACATAGATTTAATAATAACATGTGGAAGCAAAGAAAGTGAGATGTTATCTTTAATTGTCCATTTACTGCGATAAATTGAAATGATAAAAATAAACGAATCGTAGAATTACAAAATCTTATATCTAAATTCGCATACACTGTTTAAAAAAAATGGGAAATCAAACCATGCAAGACAGCCATGCATGGATATAAAATTGAAAGTACGCAATATATTAATAGTAAAATAGAAAATGAAACACTCAATTATCTTATATCGGAATTTTAGCTGTATAAAATGATGTCAAGAGCATAATCAGACGCTCCGCACCAATTTGAGTAACTTTAAATGACAAATATATGATGTTTAAAAAGAATGGATTATACTTTATATGGTGTGTGCTCCCACGGAATAGTTAATTTTGTACAATATATGTTTTCCACGGATGCAATGAGATTGTCGATAACAGTTAAGGAATTCTCTTCTCAAAATCTGATATAGTATCAAAGTACCGAATACATCAACAGTGGCATGCAATGCTTTGTTAGAGTGTGTTTTAGATATGCTCGATCGGATTTAAATGATGAGTGTATGCTGGCCACTGCATACGCTGTATTGTTTTGTTTTCAAACATATTCTGCACAAGTTGAGCTGTATTTAGCATGTATTAAATAAAAGAAATCGGCAATGATTGCAACATAAAGTATGACACAAGATCTGAGTATATCATCTGCATAACTTTAGAGCTGTCAAAGTGTCATTTGAAGTAATTTACAAATCATACATATATATTCAGCAAATCATTCAAGCTAACAAACATACGCCAATATGAAACCGATTATGAAATTTCACCAGAATAAGTTAATATATAAAAAATCTACTAATGATAATTGAGAATATGACCTTATGATAAAATGTCTAGAAAAATGAATCAGATAAAAAATTCATATCACATTTAAAACGGCACTTCCCTCTGTTAGTGGCCTTGGCGAGAGGGAGAAAAGCCTAGAGAAGGAACACTTTAACAACTTTCGGGCAACCTACTCACTGTTTCATACAGGTCTTTATTCAATATTTACACAATTTAATGCTAGGTGGGTATCTATCAGTTTTGTTGCATTTAAATTGCATGTTTTGCGGAGGAAATGCAGCATTATGAAATATTTAAAGTTGCTATACCTAATAATTCCAAATTAATGGTAATTGAGATCGCTTTTCGTTAATTTCATCTTTTTAAATTTTTAATTTTTTAGAAATCATTCATAGAGACAATTGTATATTTTAAAACTAACCTGAAAATTTCAAGATTTTGGGCTCAGCAGTAACACAAAAATAGAAAATTTTCGAAAGTTTTTTGTTTCTGCACTGTTTTATATAGCGACATTTTTAGAAATTGCTCTATTGCGAGAATTTACGTCATGATAAATACAGCCATGTCAATTTTCATGTTTATATTCCTAACAATTCCATGTACTTCGTACTTAGATCATCTTTAGATCTTTTTTCGTTTTGTTTAGTCTTTTGATTTTTTAGAATTCGTTCTACAACGAGCATTTACATCCTATAAATTACTACCATGCCAAAGTTCTAGTTTCTAACCCCAACAGTATCCCAAAAATTTCCGTATTCCAAATAAATCATAGTTTAGAACCTTTCTAGAAATTTTTACGTTTATCCGTCAAATTGAACCTTTTAAAGAGCGTTCATTACGAGTATTTACATCTTAAAAGTAACTACCGCACCAAATTTAAAAGTTCTAACCCAATCAATATCGCAGGAATTGTAATTTTAGAACTTTTTTGCTCCTGCAGCGATGTAGGTTCTTGCACTGACGTAAAATACAGCCTTTTTTTTCGGAGCAGAGATGGCCACCAACATTTTTTTTTTTTTAAGTTGGCTATGTAGTTTCAGAGATAACACCTTACAAACGTACAAGCATTAATAGTATTATACACATTATAATATTATAACGCTTTATAATATTAGCATTAGATGTACAGATACAAAAGCCATTTATCTGTTACAAACTAAAGGCCCCGGCTTTGCCCAGAATTTGAAGGATGATTGTTCTAAAAAATCAATTTCAAAATTTAACATACAATACAAAACAAACATTAAAAAAATGCAGTCGAAATGTTGTATGAATGAATCATATGAAAACGCTATATAAAAATGTATAAATGTATATAACAGACGCAAAAGAATACAGCTATAAATGAACTTATTTCAATTTATATTTGGAGCAATAATGTTAAAATACGCCAATATTTCCCTAATCGGGTTTTTATCATACTTCAATACATTTTTCACACTCATATGACGTTATACTATATCCACCACGTCCTCTATATTTCCATTATGACTTAATATTTTCCTCTTTCACGTGGAAACCTTGATATAGAAAAGTTATGAAGTTATATTAACTTTCATTTAAATTTGTCAAACTATTTATTTCATTTTCATTTTTCACGTGAATATATTGCAATTGAAAAGTTTTGATGTAATATTCACCCTTTTTTAAATTCGGCAAACTATTTATTTCATTTTCATTTTTCACGTGAAAATCTTGCAGTAGAAAATTAATTGTTGTAGTAATAATTTTATTGTGTATTTTAATTGTTGGCAACTGCTATAACGAAAATAGTTTAAATTTGATAAGAAACTGCTGTTAGATTGGTGGTTTTTTATTAATTAAAAATTAACTATAAATTATTTCGATTTCGGATTACTTTAGTTGCCTCGGCCATGATTTAATACACATGTACGTATCTTTTCACAATTTTGGCTTCCAAATTGTGTATTTTTATAGAATTACAAACAGACAGATAGACAAGTTTTCATTTTTATATATCTCTCTATTCTAAAAAAAGTAACTAACGCTGTCACCGCCGCCGCCGGTTTTGAATTTTTTGTGACCGGAGGTCTTTCTTCTTTAATATTAAGAAAACTATTGCATAAAAAATATGAAAATCGGTGGTATTATAGAGAAATGTTTGATCAATACGCTGATGCATACAGTTTTCAAATCGAAGAATTATTTTAAGAGATATTTAATGCTAAAGTTGGACAAAATCTTTCCATTAAAAAAGTTTTATAGCAGCAAAAACTATACATGGGAAATTAATCATTTTTAGATAATTTTATTCAATAGAAGATCCCGATGTGCAGATTCCATTAATTTTTTCTCAATTTGACTCATTTTTTTAGGTTTTATTTCTATTTTAAGTTCAAATATTCAGCATTTCGACAGATATTGTTTACAAATTTTAGAAAATGGTATTAATTTAAACTGTTGTCATCTGTATAAACAGCGCAAACAATAATGTTTGCTTCAAATAATAAAAAAATATTTACACGTTACTATTATAAACAGAAAAAAACCTTCAAATTAGAATTGAATAATTAGGTATAAAAAGCAGGAACTTATTGGAAATTACGCCATAAAAACTATATTTACATGTGCATTTTAAAAGAGAAAGGATATTGTAAAATAAATTCATTAACATGCGTTAGAAGTCTTAAATAGAAGAAATTACTTCACATTACACTTATTACGCAAAATGAACAAAAAATAATATTGCAAAACAATTTAAGTTTAAAAATTGCGCGAGACAAAATATTAGAGGTTAAATATTAGACTTTTTCAAAATTTTATTATTTGTCGTTTGATATAAGGTGTTCAGCTATAAGTATGCGAAATTTCCTGTCACCAACTTAATTAGGGGCTGAGTTAGAAAAATTGTTAAAGATACACAAGTTAGAGCCCAGAGGGTTAAATATTAGACCTTTTTCAAAATTTTATTATTTGTCGTTTGATGTGAGGTGTTCAGCTATAAGCATGCAAAATTTCATGCCTTCAACTTAATTAAGTGCTGAGTTAGAAAAAGTGCTTAAAATACACAAGTTAGAGCCCAGAGGGTTAAATAATAGACTTTTTCAAAATTTTATTATTTGTCGTTTGATGTGAGGTGTTCACTTATATGTATGCAAACTTTCATGTGTCCAACTTAATTAGGGGCTGAGTTAGAAAAATTGCTTAAAATACAAAAGTTAGAGCTCATAATAGACTTTTTCAAAATTTTATTATTTGTCGTTTGATGTGAGGTGTTCAGCTATAAGTATGCAAAATTTCATGTCTCCAACTTAATTAGGGGCTGAGTTAGAAAAATTGTTTAAAATACATAAGTTAGGGCCCAGAGGGTTAAATATTAGACTTATTCAAAATTTTATTATTTGTCGTTTGATGTGAGGTGTTCAGCTATAAGTGAGCAAAATTTCATGCCTCCAACTTAATTAGGGGCTGAGTAAGAAAAATGATTAAAATACAGAAGTTAGAGACTGGAGGGTTAAATATGACTTTGTCAAAATTTTATGATTTATCGTGTTATCGCAAGTGTTCAGCTATAAGTATGCAAACTTTCATGTCTCCAATTTAATTAGGGGCTGAGTTAGAAAAATTGCTTAAAATACACATGTTAGAGCCCAGAGGGTTAAATATTAGACTGTTTCAAAATTTTATTATTTGCCGTTTGATGTGTGGTGTTCAGCTATAACTATGCAAATTTTCAAGTATCCGACATATATAGTTTCTGAAAACGGGCTCTGTGACAGACGGACAGACAGACAGACAAAGGAGTGAGACAGGTAGGGTTTCGTTAGATGAACGAAACTCTAAAAACATGCTGCGGATGACTGTAACAACATCCTAAAATTATATTACCATCAGCGATCTACCAATCCCGAATTTAGTTTATATTCGTTTCATATATTCTTATTCTTTTGTGCGGCCCTGTAAAAAAAAACTATCAATAATATATACTGTAAGACCTCTGAATAGCGGACACCTCGAGAATGCAGAATTTGTCCACTATTTGGAGGTGTCCGCTACTGAGAGTAAAACATGTACAGTTATTTAAGTGTTGGTAATCGAAAAAATGTCCGCTAAATAGAGGTTTCCGCTAGTCGGGTGTGTCCATTATGAAGGTTTTAACAGTAAAACCTCTGAATAGCGAACACCTCGGGAGGGCAGAATTTGTCCTCTATTTGGAGGTGTCCGCTACTGACAGTAAAAAATGTACAGTTATTTAAGGGTTGGTAATCAAAAAAATGCCTGCTAAATAGAGGTGTCCACTAATCGGGTGTGTCCGTTATGGAGGTTTTACTGCATAATAACATCATCCTTTACAAGAAAATTGCATGCTGTATGATAGACAGACAGACATCCAGAGAAAGATAACCTCCCGGAGCAATAAACACTCATGTCTTTTGTTTTAATCATTCACAATCGTTTTTAAATTTCGTTATACGAGTATTAAAAAAATCTGTTAATTTCCAGTCGATAGACTGACAACTATCTTTTAGCCTGAGATTTTAGCCGGATTTAGCCTGCTGTATGTCATACAACAGGCCAGATTTTATACATCAGGATAAAAACGGTCACCGTGGTACGGAGTACTGTATTATTATTTTTTGCCCACCAAAACTGGTTACCACGGGTTGTTGCAAGGTTTGTGATCATGTAGTTAAACTGATCTATTCAATGTTACTGCGTGCGTATTTTTTTTTTATTTGCTCCATGTGTTCAAACCAGTTGTCTACGAAAACATCCACCGGTGAAAGTGACGCACACCAAATTTCTGTGACGTTAGCAGATAAATTGTGCTTTTTTTATCAGTTTTTTTAATATAATTTTTAAACTGTTTGGAACTTTTTTTTTCATAGTAGGTGTATTCAGTAGGTGGCCCTCATAGGTACCTTCTGGTGCAATCAGAAACGAAATCCGACAAATATTTTTTGAGTTATGCTTGACGAAAGGTTTTTATTAGGCTTTTTTTTTAGTAGGACATGGCGTTAATATCCATCGTAGCTGTAATGTGTCAGGACAGTAATATTTCGCTGAGTATTAGCCTTCGCTTCGCTCAGACAATTATATAGCTTTGCTAGCATTGGTATAATAAACGTTTAAACTTGAATTGTTGCTTTAGATTTTTTTGTAATGTGGAAAAAAATAGTGTTCCCCCACACGATGCGCATTTCAGATATACGTATAATACGTCGCTGTAAAATACGTATTTTTTAAACGTATAATCGTACATTAATTAAACGTATACTTGCAGCATAAGTATATTTCAAATATACGTATTTTGTATAACAATGGACCTCATCAGTCTTACGTTACTGCACTCAGAACAAGCTAGAAATCGGTGGCGAAACCGTAGCAATATGCACAAAATGTTCCATACATAGGATATTATTATTTTCCCCTATAAATAAGTTAATTAATTTATGTTACTTATAATTTTAATTTTAAATAAGTGGTTTAATGTTATATAATTTTTCCGGAATGTTTTAAATTGTTTTATATTTCTTAAGGGAGCACAGGGCTTTTAAACTTTCAAAAATTTCGTTTCAAATAAAAGTTTTCGGTTTTTTGTTTTATTGAGGAAGTTTTAAAATTTCTCAACAATATGCAAAAACCACCATTAAAAATCTGCATTATTGCTTAAGTTATAATCGTGCATTTGAATGTCCGCAGATATTGAAACTTTAAGAAGCGTTTTCTCAGATTAGTAAATTTGGAGTTCGAGCGCACTATTACTTTTAAACTATGTAAGCTACAGCTTAAAATAAAATCACCAAATGTGTGTTTTTTTATAGTCAACATGCTAAAACAAAAATAAATCACATATAATTTGGTTATTATTTTTTTGCATTTGAAAAACTTGGGAAAAAAGGGAAATTTTTGAATTTTTTGAGTGTTAAATTTAAAATTTAAACAAAAATTTTCCGTTTATTTTGGTTTTAAGTAGGTGTGTTATGACTCTATATTATTCAAAATTGTTTTCTGTATGCATAATTCAGAGATTTATCATGTGCGCTGCACTTAATCACGCGTTAGTGGGATGAATTTTTAAATTAAAAATAAATATAAATTTTGTATATACAACATTTATTTTTCTGGATAACGTAGCTAAGGATTTATATTTTAGGCAGAAAGGGGAAAAAATAACCTAAATGCATATTGTTTGTGTTTTGGTACTTTGAAGAAGGCGATGCTTTTGATTGTTTCAGCAAACTCAAAGGTCTTGTGTCCCTTAAATTTGTCATTACGATTGTTATATTCCATTATGAATGCAGGTATCTCGCGGGTGTTTCTCAATGTCTCTGATCCGCAAACTTGAAAGATAAATGCATATTTTCTCCCTTAATGATCAAAATCCGTTCGAAATTTTATATGTCTAATCACTGGGTTAAGTTTCGTATATACGCTGCACTGTATATGATGTTTCGAATAATGGGAAAAAACGCCTTGGCTGTATCATACGCATCCAAAATCTGTACACCCTGTAACAGGTACTATACGTACACTCGAATAAGCGTTTAATATGGATCACTAATTAATATGCGTAACTAGCCTTTTGGACAGCTTCAGGCTCATTTGATCTTTTTTTCTCTTTCTCGATCATTGCTTGCTTTAAAAAACCCAGCTATATATATTTAAAATAACGTTAATAAAAACAAATTAATAAAAATTAAATCATGTGTCTCGGACATATGTACACTTGTCAACATTGAGAATATCTAAATTAAATTAAACATATATATGTTACTAATATTTATAAATCCACGCGCAAAACATGTTAAATAATATGAATTTAAACGCTAAAATTAAGAGCAACAATATACGACTTCAATAACACTGGATAAAGCAGTGATGACACATTGAATACAAATATATAAACGGTATTTCAAATCTATATGTCCGAAATGTAAAGGTGCGTAGAGGGGACAAAAAGAAGCAGATTTCTTATAGGAATGTGAGTGCGGAAATGCAACGTTGAGGCAGTAGTGGCAGCAGTTGAGTTAGGCGGATGAAAACATTTAGCTGACTCGAATCGTCATTCCCCGCACGGATTTGCATCGTTATACCAACATGCATCGTTACACCATTTCGGAGCTTGCCGATATGCATTTCATGTATGTGGCTGTGCAAAGAAATGACTCACTCCCAACGCACGTCCAACAGCTCTGGACTTGTCGAAAGACAGTTCCCTACTGTGCATAATATTGCTTCTTCCACTGACGGAATTCTCCGATATCTTCCAGTGCCCGTACACGCATCGAAACATAAAACGATCCTTTCGCGAAAAACTCCCGATGAAGAATCTCAAATATTCGGCGATCCGCAGATTCCTACTAGGGATCGGTGTCCACGTGCATCCTTTGAGCAGCTGCTGCATTTCTTTACGCAGTCCCATACATGAAACGCATGTCGTCAATCTCCGAAATGATGTAACGATGCATGTTGCGCGAAATCTGTAAGGAGAATGACTATTCAAGCCAGAGAAGTACTTTTTACCACCGAACACAACAGCCCCCTCTACTGCCTCAAAACAACATTTCCGCACCCACATTCATATGCGAAATCTGCTTACTTAGGTCCCCCTCTAACTGCCTTTACATTTCCGACAGATAGTATTGAAACACCCTGTGTACATATATATATATATATATGTGTGTGTGTGTGTGTGTGTCATTTAGTAGACAAATTTCAATTAGCTTTAAAATGTAGTATTTTATAAATTATTTTCCGTAATCAAGTTCACAGTCAAGAAGGTTTTTTTTTTTTTTTTTTTTACTGATTTGGAGTAAAATCGTTATTTTTAATCTTTAGTGTTATCAACATTTGTTTTAAAATATTTTCTATTAACTCGTTGTAGTAGAACCAATTACAGAAGATTCATTTAAAAAAAATAAGAAAAATCGCCGGTAAAATTACTTTGGTAAATTAATTTTCAAGTGTGGTATCTCATCTGTCACTAGCTATTTTTCATTATTGTAGAAATAGTCATTGTTAAGATATATTAAATATATATATATATATATATATATATATATGAAAATTATTTAAAATGCCATAAAAAATCATTTACTTAAGGTAAAAAGTGCAAGAATATTTCGCACGGAACTATATCTCTTCTTTATTTGATAATGCACATATTTAAATTATGCGATGTTGAGAAGTGATGTAAAAGCAATAATTCCAAAAACCATAATGTTGGTCGTTACTATCTTCGTTGTAAATTTATTAAAATAACTACTAGATTTGGCAGTTGATTGAAAGTTAAATATGATTTTTCGGGGACGACATGGAAGTCCTTAGTGGAAGAAATGGATCTTTTTGCTAAAATGTAAAGGGGTGTTTCTCAATGTTTCTGCAATATACATATCAAATATCCGTTTCCTGTTATTCATTTAAAATGCCATAAAAAATCATTTACTTAAGGTAAAAAGTGCAAGAATATTTCGCACGGAACTATATCTCTTCTTTATTTGACAATGCACATATTTAAATTATGCGATGTTGAGAAGTGATGTAAAAGCAATAATTCCAAAAACCATAATGTTGGTCGTTACTATCTTCGTTGTAAATTTATTAAAATAACTACTAGATTTGGCAGTTGATTGAAAGTTAAATATGATTTTTTGGGGATGACATGGAAGTCCTTAGTGGAAGAAATGGATCTTTTTGCTAAAATGTAAAGGGGTGTTTCTCAATGTTTTTGCAATATACATATCAAATATCCGTTTTCTGTTATTCAAATATCCAACAAGTTTCACGTTACATATATAAACCTAATCTGTTTGCATCCTTAAATGCTTTAACATTGTGAGTCAAATTTATAATGTTTTGGATCCTTCTATGTAATTTAGGTATTGTGCTCTTATATTTTTAACATCCTGTGTGAGGTGTATCTTTCTTTAAATATCTTGGTATTTTCTTTTCTTTTCTTTTATGATGCGCTATTATGTGCTAAATTTTGCCATTTTAGGCTTAAGGCCGGCAAAATTGGATGAAATAACGCATCTTCAGTATGAATTAACCAACAAGCACCACTTATGATTCTGTGAGTTATTCATAATTTTTCATTTTACATACTGATTTCATATGTTCATATTTTGTTCATCTATTAGAATTGTACCATTTGTTCACATATTTGTGATTTCATCTTTATTATATATATATATATATATATATATATTTATAGACACTGGTTATCGAAAATTAAGGAAAAGTCACAAAATACTAATTTTCAAATACGCGAACACTCAAAAGGAAATAATATAATTCGAGTAATTACTATCTCTACAACACAGCTAGCCCATATAACATCTCATTCAGGTCACACATGGTCACAAGTGTCACAGTCACTACGGTGAAGCAAAAAAATAGGAAATTACATACATCTCATGTTGAGTCTCAAATGATCACTATATGCAACTCCACTTAGAAGTCTGTGTGACTGCTACTTTGTGACGAGTCACTATGCGACTTTATAATGTAGTTACACTGTGACTCTCATGTGACTGTCATTTGTAGACTCAATTTCAAAGTCATCGTGAACGCTGCATTGGGATAAGTTACCAAATAATGTCACATTAAAGTCACATGATGACTTTCAGGTGACAGAGAGACTACTGTGAAGTCACCATTGTGCTCTTTTGGGAAAAGTCATCATGTGACTTTAATGTGACATTATTTGGTGACTTATCACAATGCAGCGTTCACGATTACTTTGGAATTGAGCCTACAATTGACAGTCACATGAGAATCACAATGTAACTACATTGTAAAGTCATATAGTGACTAGTCACAAAGCAGACACACTGACTTCTCAGTGGAGTCACATATAGTGATCATTTGAGACTCATAATGAGATGTATGGAATTTCCTTTTTTTTTTTTTGCTTCACGTAGTGACTGTGACACTTTTGACCCTGTGTGACCTGAATGAGATGTTATATGGTCTAGCTGTGTTGTAGAGACAATAATTACCCGAATTATATTATTTCCTTTTGAGTGTTCGCGTATTTGAAAATTAGCATTTTGTGACTTTTCCTTGATTTTTGATAACCAGTGATACATACATACATACATATATATATATATATATATATATACCGGGTGTCCCAAAAATGACTGATGGATTTTAAAATTCAATAACTTGCAAACGGTGGCAGATATTAAAAAAATTCTTGCAGGAGTGTTATGCTAAATGTCAGGAGTTTTTATGCTGCGATTCTCAATTTTAGTAACAAATAGCATCGACAGATAGCGCTGCAAGCAATATCCGCTGAACCCAGGCTCGATTTTTTGGCTTCACTCTTCTTCCATGCAAAAAAAGGAGATTAAAATGCATTTAATGGATCCCGAAGTACCAAAAATTGGGTCTTGACTGAGCACCTGTTGCTCTCAGCGCCATCTATTGTTTGAAATTCGAACTAAAATCAAGAATCACTGCAAAAAACCTCCTGACATGGTACATAAAATTCCTGCAAGAATATTTTTAATATTTGTCACTGTTTGAAAGTTATTGAATTTTAAAATTCATCAGTCATTTTTGCGACATCCGGTATACACTATGTAAAGTTTTTTTTTTTTATAATTTCCGAATTTAAAAAAATAAATAATCGCGTTATTTTTTCAACAATTTAAAATATCAAAATCATCTTCTAAATATACAGTGTGACTCTAAATTTATGTACAAACTTTAAGGGTTGGTACAGGACACTTTAACAATCATTTATTGTATAGGAATGTATGGGCGCAAGTGACGCGTTGTGGTACAAACTCCAGGGGCCCGATTAGGCCCTTTTTTTATTTCAACATTTCTCATTTATGCCAGAAAATCCCTATACCATTATTTTCTTTATTTAAGACAGACATTTATATTTACATTTAAAAGAAAATTCTTCATTGAAAATTTCCGGTATAAAATCGAAATTTTTGAATTAAAATAAAAACATCCATTTCAATTTCTTTTCATATATTTCCTGTGTTTTACAGATATGCTAAATTTGTATTTTCTTTTACATAAAAAAATTCGATTTCATACCGGAAACTTTCAAACAAGAATATATTCTGTATGTAATCATGAAATGCCTCTCTTAAATAATAAAAAAAAAAAGAATAGCATAGGAATTTTCTGGTTTGAGTGAGAAATTTTGAAATAAAAAAAGTGCCAAATTGGCCCTCTGGCACCTGAATGCGTCATTTGCGCCCATACATTCCCACACAATAAATGATTGGTACAGTGCCCTGTACCAACCTTTAAACTGTGTGCCATGAATTTATTAGAATCTCCCTGTATATATTTCTTAATGTATTTACATATAAACAGCTTTAAATAAGCCTATACACTCTAGAAAATGTTATTACGCAAGAGAAATAATTTAGTTGCAATATTTTTTTTTCAACGTATTGTATTTAAAACAGAAACTCTATTTAATAATTTAATTAACAACATATATAATCAATTTTAATTCTCACTATGAATTCCAACTGAATAGAGATCCTACTAAAATTGTTATCAAAAAGCAATTATAAGACAACCTTAAACAGATTACTAAATAATTAAAAAAACCTTTAGTAATTTTCTAAAACTCTGCTGCAAAAGACTATTCTCTTAAATATACGCCCAATAAAAGGCGTGAAACTACTCTGCCTTTTTATTTATTTTCATAATAACGAAATTAAAGTAAAAGGTTTTAATTTTTAGAAGAAATATTAAATTATTAAACTGAAGAATTTTAATTTGATAAATGTTTGAAAATGATTTTTCAGAATGGAATAATTTGATACAAATAAAAATATCAAGAATAATTCATCAACTCCAAATTGATAAATATTTTTTGCCCTAAGAGAGAGCGTATATTGTATTCTTATCCAACATTAATTTAACCGTATATATTGTTTTAATTCTAGAGTTTTTCTAAAAATATACTTAAATATAATATTAATGTAATTACAATTTTGAGAAACATTATTAATTGCGTATTTTCGAGAGCTCCATTTAATAAAGTTTTTATCAATGTCGATTTTGTTGTTTAAATAAGATATAATAAAAAAACATGCACTATGATAAACTTCTTTTGCACCATATCTATACTAATAAAATAAATATTTCTGCGTATGTGAAAGATGTCTATGGATATCTATTACACGTAGAATATAAATAAAAACAGGAAGCAGCATATCTTAGATTTAGATTTTCAATTTCTAGATTAGATTTTTAGTTATTTTAATTAAATCGGTCGATTCGAAAATTACAACGCTTTACCAAGTTCGCCGGTAATTTTGTGTAACTCAAAAACTAATTCAAATTTATACTTTTTGCCCCATATAAATTTTTGTTCAAGGGGGCACAAGACCTTTCAGTTTGTCAAAATAATCAAAAACACCACCCTTTTTCAAACACAAATAATATGCAATTAAGATATTTTATTTTCTTTTCTACTTAAAGTCTATATTCTTAACTATATTATCCAGAAAAATAAATGCTGTATATACAAAATTAATATTGATATTTTAAATTTTAATAATTCATCCCACTAATGCGTGAATTAAAATAATTAAGTACTGCGTGCTTGATAAAACTCTAAATTATGCCTATAGAAAACAATTTTTGAACAAAATAGAATCATAACACACATACTTCTGAATCAAAACCAAAAAAATATGTAAAAAGGTTTGTTAAAAATTAATTTTTTGCACAAATAATAAAAAATAAAAAAAAATTAAATTTTTTTTCAAGTTTTTCAAGTGCCAAAAATAAATAACCAAATTATGTGATTTTTTTCTTTTTTTTTAGCATGAAGACTGCAAAGTGACGCTTTTTTAGTTAAGTTTTTAAAGCTATAACTTACATAGTTTGGAAGTAACAGTCGAAAATTCCAAATTTACTGATCTGCGAAAATGCTTTTCAAAGTTCCAATAACTACGGAGCTTCACTTGCACTCATCGTTTATAAATGATTATAAATTAAGAACTAATAGAATAAATTAAGAAATAATGCAGATTTTTGAATAGAGTTTTTTGCATGATGTTGAGAAATGTTAAAAAAAAAAAAAAAAAAAAAAAAAAAGAATAAAAGAAATTCCAAAAAAGATTTTTTGTTTAAGTTTAAAGGTCCTGTGTCCCCTTAAAAAGTAAACAAAGTTTATACGGAATACGTAAAGCAGTTTTTTTATTTTTGCAATTAAAAATAAAATTCATTTCCCGAAAATGAAAAGTTTTTTATTTCATTATATATATATATATATATTAATCAACAAATATCTATCTGATACCCTTTCCATACAATTTTATGTTTTTTATAACTGTCGGCAGTGGCTTTCAAAAATTGATCCAAAAATTTTAAATTTAAAATTATTTTTAATTTATATGAAATTTGTTAAACTCTCAGAAATGAGAATTTTCCAAAGACCAAATGAAGTTCCTAGATAGTGGTTTTCGAAAGAATGCAGGGTTCATACACTCCAGGAAATTTTCCAGGGGAGATATCATTATTTTTTTTATAGAAAATAAATCTAGGTTAAACCCGAGAAATTTCCCATATTTAAAGAGATATTCTATAAGAAAATACTGGTACCGGAGAATTTCATGGTCGGAAAATTTCAGGACCCGTGCTAACCTTGAAAAGGTTGTCGATGATTATATTTAATCCTAAAAAACCTGTTATGGCCATAGTACTCATTCGTAAGTGAGTGATAAGTGATTACTTACGAGTCTTTACTATAGTCAAAGTTTTGGATAGTCGTGGTGATTTCGTTTTATGATGTTCTTAGTTAATCTTGATGAATAATTTTAAAAATAATGGTATTCTGAGTGATTGTATGTTCATTAGAAAATCTTGAAAATTACCTTTCTGGAAGATAAAGAACTAGACACATTATGGGTCTTTTATAAAATTTAATTAAAAATAGTCAGATATACAGGATGCAATTGGGAGGTGAATGTACATTAGTACTTTTATAAAGAATAAACGGCCTAAATGTTGCAGCTTAGAAAAGGAATAAACCAACACATATACTGAAAAATCTTCGTTTTAACTTAATGTCAAATTAATTTGGCAAAACCGCTTGGATACACTCATGCCAAACATTAAGAGTAAGTGAAAGTATGCTTTCGATTTAACTCGCTTTATCGAATATCTACTGAAATTTTTGTAGAATTTTTTTGAACTTCTAGGTGTAAAGGCATGTTTAACTTCCTATTGCTCAGTGAAAATTTAGTCGAGAAGTCGATTAAAGGTCTAATAATAAATTATTTAATAATAAAATAATATTTGCGGTCTCCTATGTAAGAGAAAATGCTGCAAATGGTCTGTCATTGTGTTAAATGACTATTTGGGTCTTGTTCAAAGTTTGTGTATATTTGTGTAAGCATAGCACTCATATGCGTAAAGATGGTAACGTGTCTGTAAAAACTTTATTAGTTTTTGTTTATAGCATATGTAGTTTTCAACCAAATTTAACACAACTTTCCGAAAATCTGACAAAAAAAAGTTGAAACAGTATACTGCAATTAAAACTTAAATATGTTGAATATCTGATGAAATATGGGCATTTGTATAAAATAATTTTTAACTACTCATGCATGGAAATTTCCTAAACTTTTATTTCATATTTTGGTAGTCAGCTTTTTAGGGCAATTTACATAAAATATCCAGTGAAATATCATGAAAATTCAGAAAGTTGGGATCGATTTCGTGAGATGCTTTCTAAAAGTAGCTTTATTATCACGGATTTTCTACAATTTTTCAAACCGCTCACTGTACTTTTTTGCGTTAACTCATTTTATTATTGCCAAAGAGTTAATAATAGAGAAAACTAAATTTAATGTATAAAATATGCCAGAAGGCATTTCTGTTTCGATTCCACGAAATGACTATGTTACAAAGTTAATTTTCAAATTTAATTTTAAATTAGTAATATAATTGAAATAGTTATAAACTGAATCTGAGTTAAACATTTACCTGAATGATTCGTTGGATGAAATATATATGCGAAAATGTTTTATTTTAATAAAGTATCATCAATGTGTTAAAGAAAAATGATAATTATTACTTTAAATACCTAATGTTTTCGAAGCGCTATAATATAATTTCAAAATATGATTTAGTGAAAAACCGTTTTAAAATTTAAAATAAAACTATCTTTTTATTAATTAAAAAAATTCACATTTGACACAAATATTATTATTGCATGATTTTAAACTCATTAAAAACTTATAGAAAAATATGAAATGCTAATACAGAACATAAAAATATAGATATGTTATTTTATCTTTTAAATACCGCATATTTCTGCTTATTCGGTCTATAACATGCACATAAACGTTCAGAATTCCTTTTCTATTTTTCAGTATATTCGCGATGTAACGCGCATCACCTATTTTTGGAAAAAACATTCATGAAATGCTTAGCTAAAATTATTCATTTCTAGTCTCATTTTGTAACCAATATATAACGCACTTTAAATCTCGATCAATTTTCGCGTATCAAAATTTCCCTTTAAATGTCGTAATATATGGTAACTAAATATAATAAGTATAGAGCAAGTTTCTTGCATTTTGTTTACTTTTGGAAGAAAAATGGATTCCGACCTTTCATACATATTTCATATCTTTTGTTCACTACTATAAACAAATAAAAATAAAAAGATTATAAACCTACAAAAACTCACTATCTTACTGATAGCGAAAATGTGTTTTAAATTTATAGAAATATTTTAACAATTAATAATGGATAAATTAAAGACAACGGGCTTTGTATTTTTAGCTTTTTAACATATTTTTTTTTTTTTTTTTTTTTTTTTTTAAATCTACGAAAAAGTATTATAATCAAAAACAAAAATACACAGACCTTTTTCAAGTTACCCTGGTATCCGGAAAGCATTCTTTATCGTTAGAACCCTCAGAAATCAAGATCAGATTTAAAGAATATATTTTTTAATTAAATCTTGTTTTCTGCCAAGTTGTTTTTATAGTGTATTAATCAGTTTTTCAAAACCTGGATGTTGATTTTAGAATGATCTTTATTACCAAATAAACATTTCCAGCCGTATGAATTTTAATGTGGATGTTAATTGATCATGTTTGTCAATAAAATATGTTTCTTTATCATGAAAGCCTTTATTTGAGGAGTGATAGCATACGAAAAAACTATATTCCGAGCAAGAATGTTGATTGGTAGAATATAAACATATATGTTGGTTAGTACAATATCTGAATATTGATATTTAGGGTGCTGCTTATTACCAATTAAACACTTCAAGCTATATTAATTTTAATATTAATGTTAATGCTCTTAATATTATCATGTTTGTCTATAAAACATGCTTCATGAACATGAAAGCGTTTGTTTGAGGAGTGATAGCACACGGAAAGGCTATATTTCGAGGCAAAAATGTTCATTAGTGCAATATAAACACATATGTTGATCTGTACAATATCTGAATATTGATATTTATAGCTTACGTGCCAGACTTTCCACGTAAGCTAATGTTTCTGGCACAGTAATTTTTTCTTTCTGGTATTCGTTATACAGATAAAATCCATTTTTTATTTCTGTTATAACCAATAAAATTGTGTTCCATATCACAAATAATGCAATTATTTTTTGCATAAATTAACACATCAGAATAATTTTTTTCCTGTTGCTATTCATCTATTGCTATTATTTTGACATTAGCTTGTTGCTATTATTTTGACATGTATTTTACCTTTCTATATGAATTTAAAAAGCTGTAATTTTCAACTCAATTTCGTTTGACAGGCACTGCAATAAAATGGCAAATTGATCCAATTTAGCTATGTATATTTGTGAAAATAACAAAATATAAACCAGATATAAAGCATTTTTCATCGAACGTACAAATACAAAAACCTCATCAATACATTATTAGTACTTGTTTAACACGTTCACTGCCAAGCCTATAAAGTAAGAATTTTCTAATTTTTTCTTGAAAGACCTTTGCCACCACAAATTCAGAAAGGTAAATTTCGCTTTACTAATACAGCGAAATTTATGCCAATAAATAAGGCAATTTTTTTAATTCTAAAATAATGGTGACAAAGTATTTAATAAATTAAAGATACGAATATTAAAGCTACGAGTATACTCGTAGCTTGGCAGAGGACGTGTTAATGCAACTTGGAAAATTATAACGGATATGTTGCATCAATAATAAGTTAAAATTTAATGAAATAAAAACTCATATTTTTTCTGTTATTACAATATATACCGCATCAATAAATCCTATTTGCGAATTATAAATTCATTAATTTAATGGTTGATTCCACTATACTGAAAAATCGCATTTTGGTTTTTAGTATTTTTTAATTATTAATGCATGATAGCAACTGATTTTATAACCAGTGTTTCGTATAAAAATCTTACTCTTCAAAATTATTGGCACGTTACATTGTTGGTAGATATTGTTTGTGAATTTTCGGCACGCGCACATGAAATGGTTCGCCGAGCCTGATCTATAGAATCTATACACGCCAAGTGTAATATACAAAAATAGTCAAATTTTAAAACGCGTACAACAGAAAACGCACTTCCACCAAATTCCCTTTATAGGAAGTACTGTAACCAATCACGTGTGTGTGACTCTGTAAATGAACGAAAAATTGTATGAACATTTGTCAATAAGCTCTTCGAAGTACACCTCAGTGCACATAAATTTCAACATGCTTGAAAATGTGTAATATCATTAAAATACACAGAAATCAATATTTTCCCATAGACCGTGATGTAACAACATTCTTTTGAGTGTCCCTGTAAAGGAACCGTAAACGCAACTCTCTTCATTATCAATGTCGCACATGCCATGGTAAACCCCAATAACATACTTAAATTTCATGACAATCTGACAATATTTACGCGACTTGGGTGATATGCTAGCAGTCACTCAGACGGAGTGACAACAAACAAAATTATAAACACTTTGAAACTTTGTTGGAAAATGTTAAAAAAATATTTTCTTTATAGACCAGTGATTTTTAGGACACTCGGCATGTTTGTTTAAATGCCCACTTTATAAACGTTTCTGAGTTTCTAAAAATAAACCATACATTTCTGAATCGAAAATAACTCAGAAGGAATTGCTGCATATTTTCGTTCCTGTTTTTATTATATTTTTCGAAATTAAGAAACATCTCTCTTTTTTTTATACAGTGTTTAAATAAAGGCATTTCAAACATCAATGAAATTTCGTACTAATATTAGAAAATATGATCGTTTATTTCACTATTGCCTTTAAAATAGAGTAAAACCTCCCTAAAGCGACCACGTTCCGTTCCAATAAAAATTGGTCGCTCCGAGAAATGATCTCTTAATGGGCGTCATATTTAAATCTAGCTTTTAGCTGTTTAAAAAAGGCAACAATTAACTTTGGTAAAATTTATTTTTCACATTAAGAAAAATATGAAAAGTTAAGCATCAAAACAAAAGATAATTACATAAGTTAATTACCGCAGAGTTTAAAAAATGAACACATTGACGTATGCTTTGATTTTACGGTTTTATATTTTATAACTTTTATTTCCAATTTCTTTCGAAGTTTAGTAAGTACATGCAATTTTTTTTTTGGACGTGAACAAATAATGACGATTTCATTAATTTATCTATTTCTTTGAAAGTTTCCTGACAGAATACGGCAGGGGAATTTATTGACAGTCAGTCTTTATTTATCATCAGAATTAAATATATAGCCTAAAAAGGCCCAAAGGGTTTTAAACTCTTAAAAGTTAGCAGAATAAAATGAAATTGTAAACATAGTTTAGAAGTTTGGTGAATATTGTGCTCTCCGGAATTATTTTTGTAATAAAACCTTCTTCAAGTGACCAGGAAAAAACGGAATTTGTTTAATTTTCTTCAAAGAAATTGGTCGCTCATGGGGAGTAAAATTAAAATTTAGTCTATGCAAAATAAATTTCATTCCGTGAAAAAAAATGGTCATTCAGGAAGGTGGTCGCAGAGAACTATAGGGAGTTACTTACAATGCATCCTTATTAAAAAAAATATATATATATAAATTTATACATGTTTATATACGTTATAAAAACATATGTAATCTTTTCGTTCCTAGTTATATTATATTATCCGAAATTAAGTAACTTCCGTCTTTTTTTATACACTGTTCAAAGGGAGGGATTTCACACATTTTGTTCTAATATTAGAAAATATTTTCCTATATTTCTTTATTGAAAATTAAATATTCTCATTGTCAACAATAGGTTGTCACTTATACTTCATACTTTATTATTTATTTAAAAGAAATGCAAATAAACCTTGGCGAATAACTGTCAAATAACCTAAGTTTTGGTTGGTTCAAAATATGTCACATACCTTTATCATGGAAGAATACGAAATATCTTAACAACAGCAACAAATAATACAAAAAATGAATAAATAAACATATTATTGCTCCCTGATATACAATACAAAAAGGAAAATTTTGTGTTCTGAATAAACATAGTTGTTTTGACATTTGAAAGTAGGATTTGTAAAATTATATTGCACACTTTGAAGTTTATTCACACATGCATTTTCATTGAACCGTACAACTTTCCCCTGTAGGGGACAAACACATTTTAGAATGCGCTTTATCAAAAGTTAAAGAAATATTTTAAATTTACGAGTTTTTGGCATTTATGTAGTTTGAAACGAAAGCATACGAATATATTCATACATATATATATATATATATATATATATATCCACAGGTGTAATCGAAATATAAATATTAAATTTGAATTTCTTTTTTATACGAAAACATAAAATATATTTCTTTCACAGGCGTAATCGAAATGTAAATATTAAATTTGATTTTTTTTTTTTTTTTTTTTTTTTTTTTACAAATACTTTGTATTTTACTTGACGGTAGTATTATAATACTCTTGGTAAATTTGACACGGATAAGATTGACGTTATTATTTCTTTTTAAATTATTGTAACTTTTCTTTATTCAATTTTTTACTTTAAAGAATGATAAAGAAAAATATAAGCATTTACAATAATGATTCATATGATTCACTTTTGTCTCTTGAAATCAATGTATTGTTAAGATAAAAATTTAGATACTTTTGCTTGCAAAATTATATCTTAAAAAAATGCGTTAAATTACAAGGTTCGAATTTGTCGATGCATATTTTTTTTTTTTAAGATTAATGATCAGAATTTTAGAAATACACTTTTCTACGAAATTAATAAATATATAAATTTCGTTTTATATTGTTTAAAATTAAATCAAATTAGAAACTGAAAAAAAAATTAACTTCTTAATGGATCTTAAGGATGCATACGTGCTACAATTTTTCTTCAATTTAAATTGTAGTCAATTTCCAGGAGGCAAATGATTTTGGCTGAATTTGTGAGTTTATGACGGTTTTTATATCTGGCAATTCATATAAAAAATTTCTATAATGAATGAGCTGGTGTGTAAAGAGATGTAATTTACATCCTTGCAATTTCACTTAAATAATTAACAAATTTAAACTCATGTACTTGGTAAAATTTTTGTTTGTATTTTGTACTTCGATTAAGTTTTTTGTAAAATAAATATTTTTTTACACTGTTTGTTGACTTTTTTTTACTCCACGGTCAGGATGTAATTACACCGTCACGATCGCGTTTAATATGTAATTCTTGCTCCCTATGACCTAACACACCGTTTGAACAAGATCTTTTTAACCACCCTGTATATTAAAACATGTATTACATAATAGATTGCGACTATGGAGTCTTATCCAAGACAAGTATGTTTTAAACCGGTAAATATATGTAGTGTAACTCAAGGATAGATCCCCATAGAGGAGAGATAGCCAGTGTAAATATTTCCGAAACTTGATCGTAAACTGCAGCATAAAATTTGTTCGTAGGGAATAGTTCAACGGCATTTATTGTGACGGGCATTTGTGTTTTTCGATTATAAAAAATAACTGAAATTTTAACGTTTATTTAATTTAGTGTTTGAATATTTTTGTCAAGTTAGGTATCAGAATATTTTGCAGCACGTAAGGCACTTTTTTTTTACTCTCTGAACTTTTAAGGCACGTACATACTCCAGTATTTGCTTTTTAGCCTAAAACAAAGACGTGTAATGTCGAAGTGACGCTTTAAATTAGTTGGCCATCTGACCTTCAATTTCAGGATAAATGGCCACATCAAATCGAGGACAGACAACCACCTTTCATTAATACATCAAAATTATTAGAAAGGAGGATTTTAACTAAATATGATTATATTTAAAATAATTATACAACTTTTATGTTTATAGTTATATTAATTGATATAATTGATTAAATTTTAACTAATATAAATATTTCAATAATCTCTATATAATAAAAGGCAGTGTAACGCATCCGGGGCGAACCCATCAATTATACCAGTCTCCGATATGATGGAGACACGTTAGGCTTAATTTTGATTTCAGATGCATATGAGAAAACGTATTTGCCTAAATACAAATCTTTTCTACTTGAAATCCCTTCTGTTTAAAATAATTTTCTATAAAATATTCAAAACAAACAAAATTTCAAGATTTACGCAGCCATTTCAGAAAACAAACGTAACGCACATCGTGCGTACAACGTAAATAGGAAGCTGTGGTAGAGACTCATTGCTTTTGTGATTCATTGAAAAAAAATTTAAACCATGGAGCTATGAAGATTAAAGGAGACGACATAAATGACATCACTTGAAGCTGTCCCACCCCTGCTGCGTGACGTCAGCCGCGGGTAAGCAGAAGAAAAACAACAATAAGCGTGAAGAACACTTTAAGAATGCTTCCATTTCGTTCTTTCGGATGGGGTTCAACCCGAGATAACTCTTTATTAATCAATATACATATAAAAAAAATTGGAGGAGGGGAGGAGGGGGGGGATAAACGATAAAAATACAATTTCAAAGTGTTAAAAAATGGTATTATTTCAATAGTTACAGCAGACTGTTTTAATTACGCAGTTTTATTGCATATTTCTTAAATTTTTGTTTTATTAAGAAATCTTAATTTTGTTAGATTATATTAGCCGGAAAACCTGGTTTACCCAGAAATATTTAAATGCTAATTGTGTGTTTATTAGAACATAAACTAGCCGAACTTTGCTCAACTAAACGCTTGCATATTATCAATTATTTTTTATCAGTTTTTCAAATTTAGAGTGAAAAACACAATTTTTACCCACCGTCCCTGGACGAGCATTTAAACTAGTAACGATTTTAGAATTATTAAATTTGTACCTAATGAATATACTCGTATATATCATAATGGGTAATTGAAAAACAAATATATTTTTGTGTTCGTTAAAATATGCTTTATAATCTACATTCCGAGTAAATTGTACGTATTTATTGTTTGCTCTTTTTTCTAGAAGAAACAAAATATTACTTGTTAAATTGAAAGCAATAAAAATGAAAAGAAAATTATAATTCATTTATGGTAAACGTTAAACAATTACTTGTTTAACAATAATTTGTTTAAATTGAAGAATAATTTCTTTACATTTAGCTATAGAAATAAATATTAGAAAATAATTAAAATTGTCTTCCTGCTACCAATGCGTTCAAAAATATGATGGATGCATATTATGCTGAAACGTGTTTGCTACAGAAATATAACATTTGATTGATGAATTTTACTGGCTGAAATCGTGCTGTAAATGTACACGGTAAAATATCTTGACAGTTAGAAATGCGCAATACATTTTCTAAAGAGTAAAAGTACCACATTTACCAGTGATTAGGATTTAATTTCATTGAATGTCATGTTATTTCATATGATGGTAAATTCGCTGTTATATAATCTAAATACTGATTTTATTAAATTTAACTACATTATCTGTAATTTTTTTTTTACTAAATGGTATTTTAATATTCATTTGTAAGTGAAAGACCTTCTATTTCGATAAAACTATGGTAATATTATGCGGATGTCAAGATGAAAAGGAAATACCTTAGGCATTTCATTATCCCAAAAGGTCGAAATAAATCTCCTTTTCATTGGGCATTGTAGAGTCTTTAATTCTGCTTTCAAAAGAAACGTTTGGAGCACTATCGCCATATTGAAAGTTTCACTAATTAATGTTTTAGTACAGAGATCAAAAAATTCCCCTAAACACACCAATTAGTTCAAATAAAGAATGTTAAGATATTTCTATGATACTCCCGATTCATCATGTACTCTGATTATGACAAACATGATCCTTGCAAAAAACTAAATCCCTGGATCTGATCATTTTCTCAGAAAATTGAGTTTAAATGAAGATTAATTTCCTTCTAACATAATGTAGAAGGTATAATTTGTATAATTAATTTAAATTGTGTTTTCGTTGTGAGATTTATAAAAAAAATATCACATTTTTGATTTGCTGTTTTTCTTTACAGAGTTACATAAATGTTGTGACTGTTTTACAACGCTAATTTTTTTGCTTATTGGGCACTTTTCGTAAATGAATTATGGCTTTGTAATATCATGTTATGCTATCAAATGTTGCGTTGCTTCGGGTAATTTTCAGACAGAGGAATTTGAGGTAATTAACCGACAGCAGTAACACTCTAACTACTAAGCAGTACTAATCGAAATCTGGCGAAAACAGTTTTATTTTTAGTTAAATTAACTATTTTTCTATTTCATTTAGTATTTTCTTAGTAATTAGCAGCTTACTCTCTCTTATTCAAAATTAGTATAGTAAATGCTATAAAAAAATACTGTTTGACTTTTTGCTTAACTGATTTCAAATTTAAATTTCTTGGGTGTAGCAACACTAGCACAATTCTTACTTCGGGTTTGGATACTAGAGTATGTTATATTTCTGTAAGCAATGAATGAACATTATTTAGATGTCCATCAGGGAAAAAAAATTGAATTAAAAAATGTAGGGTAATTATCTAGGAATAACACCTGGGTAATTATCAGACAGCCTTCGGGGTAATTTCCTGACACAAATATGTGTTACAAAATGTGAGATGTGAGTGTTACGAAATGAGTGATCCTACATGGAAATTTAATCGTTTGTGAGTGACTTAAAAATGGATATATATTAAAATATAATTTCCAAATTTCGTCTGTTATGTGCCAAGTTAAAACGAAAATATTGGCTGCAATTTGACATTCTTGGTTCATTTAGATTTCTGAAGAAGGCCACAGAGGTGTGCTGAAACCGTAGAAATGATATTGTAGTGTTTTTAGCTTGCCTGTATTAAATGTTCATACACCATTTTAGAAAATGATTTGTAGTTTATTTACATTTCACTTATTTATATTTGAAAATATTCGGTGGAGTTAATACTAAAATGGGAGATTTGTGATGAAAGACAGAGATTTATGAAAAAGTGCACGATGCCATTTCAGAATCAAATATACATGTTGTATTTTATGACGATATATATGTATATTTTTGTTATCAATGTTAATTATCTGAAAATGCTACAGAATAATCACCAGGCATACCATGATTTTACAAAGAGAAAGTAAAAAAAAAAAAAAAAAAAAGTCATCGATTCATTCGTAATTGCTAAAGTTTTGTTTTGTCTGAAAATTACCTCATGCTACCCTATTTTAGCTATTCCCAGAATTTGGTAATGATACAGTCATTTTAGCTTAATGGCTTTCTTTATCCTCTAATTATCAGAAAAATATAATTAACTTTTTTGTCCTATTGCAAATTTGTCAGCTTTCATTTGCATGTGCACTTCATAATTTTTACTCCTACTAGCTACTATAATAAGCTCGACTATTACTACCAACCGCCGCGGCGAGCGGCCTCTTTTCGTCCGCAGCCCTTTATTCTTCTACTTATTCCGACTCTTTTGCGGGAGCAAGGTTCGTAGGTCCCCAGCCACGTACCGAGTTAAATACACTCTAGCGAAAGCCAGGTTGAAAAAAATAAAAAAATTGAAAACGGACAAATTTAATAGGAAAACTGCACAAATAAAAGACATCGAAAAGCAGGAAGGGACGGCAGGGGGCCTTGAAGCTACCGACCAACCACTGCTACGTCAAGCTTATTATTACTAAATATGTAATAATGTACATAAGATACCATTTTACACTGGTTATCAAAAATTAAGGAGAAGTCACAAAATGCTAATTTTCAAGTATGCGAACACTCAAAAGGAAATAATATAATTCGAGTAACTACTACCTCTACAACACAGCTAGTCCATACAACATCTCATTCATGTCACACATGGTCACACATGAGAGGCAGAATTGAACTACATTGTAAAGTCACCTGGTGACTCGTTACAAAGCAGCAGTCACATTGACTTCTCAGTGGAGTCACATATAGTGATCATTTGAGATTCACAATGAGATGTATGGAATTTCCTATTTTTTTGCTTCACCGTAGTGACTGTGACACTTGTGACCATGTGTGACATGAATGAGATGTTATATGGGGTAGTTGTGCTGTAGAGATAGTAATTACTCTAATTATATTATTTCCTTTTGAGTGTTCGCGCATTTGAAAATTAGCATGTTGTGACTTTTCCTTAATTTTTGATAACCAGTGTAGAAAATGTATGACACATTTGAAAACCAGACTTCAACAACAGTTTGGGATATCAGGGAAGGCACTCCAATTCTTTTGTGCAGATCTGTATATGATACATCTATTTTTACAGATTCTACATATGGTGACCGCACCAGTAGATGACGCCCTTCAAGTAGGTAGAATTTGGTAATGATAAAGTCATTCGATGCTGCTAAAGAAATTACACCGATAATGAGACGCAGTTTCATTATCAGGTATATTAAACTTGTTTAGTAGTCAATCGGTGAAATTTTAATTTCGACCAATAACTCCAAATAAATAAATTAATTGGAATAACGTGATGAATGGTTAAACGAATTAAATTATTACTAGAAAACAGGAATTCTGCTTTGTTCAGAATTGAGCGTCGCTCCCGATGAATATATATATATAGTTAGCACAAAACGTATTTCAGTTTTAATATTTAAAACACACAGGTTTATTTTTTACAAAATGACGTCATTCGTATCCGCTGAAGAATCCCATATTTACGATCCAGTCTTAAACAACATCTACAGAAACGTATGCGTATGAAGTCACTATCGCGGTATAATACACAAATCCGGCAAAAAAGCGATGTCGTCATTCAAGAAACTCGACCAAAAAAAGTTCTATTGTTTCACATGTTTGTAACATTAATATGGATACATAAAATTAAATAGAGTTTATAATAGCTGCATGTTTTATCAGATATAATAAACTTATACTTTTCAACAGAGCATGCGTTTTAATTACAATTTTTTTTTCAATTGTCATGGGAAAATGACAACTAAAAGGCATACTAATCTACTATTTTATAACTATTTTTCCTTTACTTTCTACAGAAATGGAGTACTCGAGTTCCCGAAATTAAAAAAAAAATGCGTTAAAAACTACTAGAAAATTAATATCTCAATATATATTGATATGCAATTTTCAAACAAATTGCATTTAAAAGTACATTTCTTTCCTTATACGACGGTATAAAAATTGACAATGTGCGATGTTTGGAAGTTTAAAAAATTGCAATAGAGATTATGAGTATTTAACCGCACATTGCTGCATCTCCTTTAGTTTAGGCTGGCATATAGCGGAAATAACGGAATGTTATTTTTTAGGAACAACGATTTTGTTGCTGCCCGAAAGGAATAACATATCGGGGGCTAATAATAAACTATCGTATCGTTCTTTTGAGACAGATACTTTGTGGTAGTTCTTGAAGTTTATTTCGCGCGTTTGTGGAATCTGGTTAGACCGAAATTGTTTTTTCCTTGGGCCTAAAGAGTATCTCAGACTGATTTAGAATAGTTTGGCAGCTTGATTTTCTGCAGATTTGAGCTATGCTCTTAAAATCTTTGTTTCGAGTTCGGAACCAAAAATTTTTGTGTTATTTTTTGTCTTTAACTACTTTTCCAGCGTCCTTGAATTTTTCCAAATAAGTAAAATTCATTTGGCTGTTCTTTTCGTCTGCAGCTCTTTATTCTTCTACTTATCCCGACTCTCTTGCGGAAACAAGTTTCGTAGGTTCCCAGCCACGTCCTGAGCCACGACACTCTAGCGAAAACCAGCTTGGAAAAAAAAAATCAAAAATTGAAACCGGACAAATTTATTGTTAAATTTATTGTTGTTAAATTTTTTGTTTCGAGCTCGGAACCAAAACTTTTTTGTGTTATCATTTGTCTTTAACAACTTTTCCAGCGTCCTTGAATTGTTTCCAAATAAGGAAAATTCATTTGGCTGCTCTTTTCGTCTGCAGCCCTTTATTCTTCTACTTATCCAGCACTGTAAAAAAAAAAAAAAAAATCCGTTAAAAAACGGAAATAGTACTAGCAATCCAGACGCCAGTACTATTTCCGTTTTTTAACGCAATTTTTTTCCCCCCGTAAATTGCAGAAAATCTTCCGTTTTTTTATTTTGTTTTTTTTCGTATATCCTTATTTAATTTTTTTTTTTTTTTTTGTATCAAAGGCCAAAAAAAAAAAAAAAAAAAAAAAAAAAATCATACAACTTTTCGAGAAACTCGCACCTTTAAGAATTTCAACGGACACGTTTATCAAGGTAGCGTACCTCTAATTTATTCAAATAACAGTAATGAAACAAGACTTATCTAGGGTGGAATCGAACTGGGGAACCGGAGCGTACCAGATTAGCGCCCTTAAACACCATACCATGGGGACTCGAGTTACGTTTCCAAATGTCGTTACTTATTTCAGATGCTTTTTAAGAAGTAAAGGCACGGTGTTAAGCAAGGAACGTATTTTCGCTGGAGATATTTTTCAATTGAGTGTACAATTCTGAATATTTCTATAAGTTTGAAAATTTAGCTTTTTAATTTCATGCTTTATAAAAAGAAAACAATTATTCTTTAAAATATTGCGTGCATGAAAGAATGTATTATAAGTAATAATTGCTTCTTTTTTGCAAGATTTTAAAAATTTTATTGTACTATTATTTTTATTTATTTATTTGTATATACATCTATAATTTCGTTATTATGTTTCAGATATGTTTTAAGTTTTATGTGCGAATCCGTTAAAGTGAATAGATTAAAAAATATTAAAATTAAAAATAGTTTCAATTTTTTATTAAATAATAATAAGTATTATTTTAAAATCATTATGAAAAATAAACTGTAACATTTCCTTCTCAACTATCTGAAACTTAAAAAGAATTAATAAAATTCATTTAAATATCAGATTATTTTTTTAAATATTGTAAAAAAAAAAAAAAAATTAAAAATTAAAAAAAAAAATTATTTAAAAAGAAAGAAAGAAAGAGTTGTTACAGTGTTAGTTTTAAAAATAAAATTTCAGCTAATTGATAGCCAACTATTGGCATTTGTGAAATTTGAAATTGGGGAGGAGGAGGGGGGGGGGGGCGTAAGTCAACGCTAAACACATGAAATTAGAGATAATTAATAGCTAAATATTGATATTTTTGAAATTGTGATATTCAAAAAGGGGGTGGTGTTAACTTAGCGCTCCCTATTTGTAATTAAAATATCTTGATACATAAACATTACCTTTATCAGACAAATAATATATATTAATTTATTTCTAATTGAATGAGATTGCTCTTTTATTTTTAACTTAATTAGTATTACAATTTAAAAAGAATTATTATTTTAAGAATACGAGTATTTAATACCCCCCCCCCCAAAAAAAAAAAAAAAAAAATGTATTACATGCATATAAAATAGGAACAATTATGACTCCTTTTCAAAATTGCATGCATTTAAAAAATAAAATTTCTATCATAATTTTAGAAATTAATCGTTTTTTTTTTTTTCAATTAGAAATAATATTTATCGTATCATTTTTTAATTACTATATTGAACGAATAACAGATGAAAACAGTTATTTAATATTTAAAAAGTTACTTGATATGTTTAATTTTTTTATTTGATACAAATTAAACTAGTATGTTGTGGCCATCACAAAACTTTCTTCTATATAAAGCATGTAAATTAAATCATTTAAATAGTTTAAGAAATTACATCAATTTAGAACCAATTCGTATCAAAGTATACCTGAATTCGGAGTTTGATAAAAATTCCTGCATTAGTTATTAAGATAGAGCTGTAAGGGAAATTCTGAAAAATTCAGCATAGCAGCGCCACCTGTTGGGCGATTTGCACCAAAATACAAACAGCACTAATTCATATTAAGGTATACCGGAATCTGAATTTTGATGAAAATCGGTGCAATAGTTCTGGAGCTAGAGCTATTGTGGAAATCACAAAAAATGCAGCACAGCAGCGCCACCTGTTGAGCAATTTAAACGAAAAGGTACAAAACATCATTTCATGTCAAGGACTAACTGAATCTAAAGTTTGATGAAAATCCGTGCATTAGTTCTGGACATTGAGCTATTCTGGAAATCGTGAAAAATGCTGCATAGCAGCGCCACCTGTTGAGCGATTTACACCAAAACATAAACAGCACTAATTCATATTCAGGTATACCTGAATCTGAAGTTTGTTGAAAACCCAAGCATTCGTTCTTGAGATAGAGCTATTGCGGAAATCTCAAAAAATGCAGCACAGAAGCGCCACCTGTTGAGCGATTTACACCACAAGAGGCAAAACGTCAATTCATGTCAAGCACTAACTGAATCTGAAGTTTGATGAAAATCCGTGCATTATTTCTTGAGATATCGTGATATCGTGAGATATAGAACTATTACGAAAATCGTGAAAATGCTTCAAAATGCAGCATAGCAGCGCCATCTGTTGGGCGATTTGCACCAAAACGTTACCAGCACCAATTCATATCAAGGATTAACGGAATCTGAAGTTTTATAAAAATTCGTGCATTAGTTCTTGAGATAGAGCTTTTGCGGAAATCCTGAAAAATGCTACATAGCAGCGCCACCTGCTGGGCGATTTACACCAAAAACTAATCAGCACCAATCTATATCAGGGACTACCAGAACATAATTTTTTATTAAATTCCGTGCATTAGTTCTTGAGATAGAGCGTCCACAAAATTTGTGTCACATACAGACAGACAGACGGACGGACAGACGGACAGACAGACAGACAGACAGACAGACTCACAGACAGACATTTTGTAAAAACATGTCTTTTGGAATCTCTGACCCCTAAAACGTATAAATTCGTCGAAAACTGGAATTCGAAAATTTTCATGAAACCAATACTTTCTTCTTGTCAAGATAGAAGAAAGTAAAAAACAACTGAATAAATTAAATTGGAAGTTATACGGCATTCTACGTGGCATTAAATTCGAAAGATAAAATAAATTATATTAAATTTTAACTGATATATGAAAAGATATTAATTCATATTTACTTAAAATAAAGAAAAAAAGGGGAAAAAAAGAAAAGAAAAGAAAAGAGAAATAGTGACTAACCAAGTCTTAAACGTATACATATGTTCACTCTGCAACAATTCATTATTCCGCATTCCAACTAAACACAGCGCCACTCTATACAACACAGACGTCAATTACGGAAATTGTACTGTTTTGAAAGAATGATGAAATATTTTTGTAAAATTTACGGAAAACCTTCTTCATTTTGATCCGAGAACCGAAAAATTATCCAATTATTGAAATTGTACTGTTTTCAAATGAAGATGAAAGTATTTCGTAAAATTTAACGGAAAATATACCGTATTTTGACGGATTTTTTTTTACAGTGCGACTCTTTTGCGGAAGCAAGGTTCGTAGGTCCCAGCCACGTCGGGAGTAAAAGACACTCTAGCGAAAGCCATTAAAAAAAAAAAAAAAAAAAAAAAAAAAAAAAAAAAAAAATCAAAAATTGAAACCAGACAAATTTATTGTTGTTAAATTTATTGTTGTTAAAATCCCTAAAATTGATTCCAAATAAGGAAATTTCATGAATTTACTTTAACTATTGTTGAAAGGTGTCAGATCTTGGTGAATCTGGTACGTTTTAGACGAGAACACTATGCAGTGCTGTAAATCCTGGAATAAAGAAAATTTAGTCTATTTTATGACTACTACTAAATGTCTCCGACGGACATTAAGTGGTTCTAGAATTAACTTCTGTTTTTTATTGATTGGATAACTGCAATAATCACATTAAATTGCTTGTGGTTGGCACATTGTATCTATGTTGGCTAAGTAAAAAGGCAACAATCTTAAATTTTCGTGTGGGAGTTGATAGATATTGTAGCTAAATAATAAATACATTTTTCATCGAAAAAGTGATGTTCGAACTTTTTTTAAAGTTGTGGGTACCAGGTTAAATGTTATTAGTTATAGTTACATGTTATCTAGTACCAATAGAACACGAAATAATTACATAGGACCAGACGATATGTAGCATATGCATAACGTTTTAACAAAATTACATTAATCACTTTCTATTAAATATTTAGCACAAGCAAGCATAAATATATCATATATTTTAATATATTCTGTGTCTGTACAATAAAAAAATTTCTCAACATCTCATTTCTTATAGAATTTAATAAAAGTTTATAATAATTGTTTATTAGAAATGTTTTGATTAGGATAATATTACAGCATGAAAGCAAATAAAATGAACAGCAATTTTACTTATTTTACATTAAGTTGAACTGTAATGTACTTCTATAAAGACATAAAATAAGCCACATATAAAAACCAATGTTAGTTTCTTAGACAAAAGCCATAGCAGAATTGAATAAAACTGTCTGATTTCCAGTATTTCAGTACTTTCTATCAAAATGTATTCTGACCATGTTGAATAAATGGTGGTCAAAGTAGTATCCTAATATTATTATTTACTGCCCTAACTAGAAAAAATATGCACTGTAAAAGAAATACTGTCAGTTTTCTGCTAGGAATCGGGAAAACAGTTGCCCTTATCGTACCGGAATAATTTCCGACCCAGCTCTGAATACAATCCGTAAGTCAGTAAAACGGTATTTTGCGGATTTTATTCCGAGATGGGTTGGAAATTATTCCGGTACGATAAGGGCAACTATTTTTCCGATTCCTACACTGTAAAAAAAAAAAAAAAAAAAAAAAAAAAAAAAAAAAAAAAAAAAAAAAAAAAAAAAAAAAAAAAAAAGACCAGATTTTCTGTAAGAATCGGAAAAATAGTTGCCCTTATCGTACTGGAAAAATTTCCGACCCAGCTCGGAATAAAATAAGTAAAATTGGAATAAAATCCGTAAAGTACCGTTTTAATGAATGTTTCCTTTTTTTTACGGATTTTACTCCGAGCTGGGTCGGAAAATTTTCCGGTACGATAAGGGCAACTACTTTTCCGATTCCTACAGGAATACTATTCGGATTTTTTTACAGTGTACCGGAAAACTGGCATTATTTCTTTTACACTGTGCGTACTTAAAATGAATCCGACTTTTTTACAATTATATGAAATATTTTTTATAATAACTCATTTAAAATTTTTCCCGCGACGTCCTTTATTATAATTAACATCCGTAAAACGAAATTAGCTAGCTCATTTATTTGGAAAAACTGCTTATCCTTTGGAACGGCTGCACTGTAAAAATAATACGACCAGTTTTCCTGTAGGAATCGAACAAATAGTTGCCCTTATCGTACCGGAAAAATTTCTGATCCAGCTCGGAATAAAATCAGTAAAATCGGAATAAAATCCGTAAAATACCGTTTTATTGATTATTTCCTTTTTTTACGGATTTTATTCCGAGCTGGGTCGGAAAGTTTTCCAGTACGATAAGGGCAACAATTTTTCCGATTCCTACCGGAAAACTGGTCGTATTTGTTTTACAGTGTACCCTTTAGAAAAATTAAATAAGACCTCTTATATTTTCATTTCGGTTTGTAACATAATTACCGATCAAGATTGCTAATTATTGATTTTTTCTCACAAGATTTTCAACTTGCATTACACACGGTTTTTCCTTAAAAGATTTTAATAAAAGGCAAAGGGAAGAGACGAAAATCTGCCGCCTTCAATAATAATAAATTTAAGCTGAATAAATTAAAGACATTGCATGGGACAATTTATGGATTAAATTAAATATATCACAATTAAAAGGATTTTTATTTAATTTACCCCAGTTTTCTGCCTAATCCTGCATGAATGTATCTAGAAAATATTACATTTAAAATGCACTAAGTAAAAGTTTGAATTATTTTATGGTTTTGGGTGGGGGCTAGAGACGCTGCAAATTACCACGTCCGAACTCTGATTCAATTGCAAAGTTATGTAAAGTCATAGCTTAAAGTTTTGAATTTTTATTTGTCTCACATTTTAAACTCTGTTATTCAAAATTAATTACTGAATTCAATTACAATTTTATTATGTTATCAATATTTTAAATTTTTATTTAAAATCTTTAGATTAAAAAGTAATTACAAATACATCATAAACTGTAATACTAAAAAATAAATAATAAAATTGCAAGCAAATACTACTATATAGACTTTTTATAAGGGTACTATCTAGGAAATTGACTTTCTGATAGAGTAAAGCCTGTTTATACCTCAATTATGCAATAAACAACAACAACAACAACAACAACAAAAATACAGATTTCAGTTTTATCCCTAAAAAAATGCAATTATGCTTTGTTCAATTTAAAGAGCCTGCATAAAACAGAATTTATCGCTGGTCGTTTACGTTTCCGACTAAGCAGATTTTATTGTATCTTACTTCTGTTGGGGGCCCTGTATGGGAATTGTTACCGTAACACGCAGACTCTTTGTGTGGCCAAATTTGTATCATTTTATATCATTAGACAGAACAAAAGGAGCCAAGTTCTGTAAAGACAATGGCAAGAAAAGAAATGATATCTAAGTGGGTGCCAAGTTCAAATAAAATTCATTCAAACTTACCTACTGAAGTATTATAGCATTTTTTTAAATTGTTTAAAAAAATATTGATAGCATATTAATAATAGATCTAGATATTGGCAAGTTTTTGATAAATGTTATGATTATCGATTTCATGTCTCAATAAAATGATGATGTTAATATTGATAACAATGTCATTATATATAATATATATATATATAGTTATTATTATAAACAAATGACTCATGTTAAAGATTTGATAAACCAATAAACACACAGATACACTCCCGCTCGTCTTTGGTTATCACTGTAGCACTCACCCTCTGGACACCTCAATGCAAACAGAATAAAAGGCTTGACAAAGAGACAGATTCACTTACGCTTGTTCTTGGTCATCACTCTAGAGACTGCACACCTTTAACGCTTTTCGGGGCAAAGAACTTTTATTCGTAAAATGCTGAAATGATTGAATCACACCAGAATTTAAAAACGATTTTATTTCAAAATGGGTAAAAGCTTCTTTTCACGTATTTAATAAAATTAAACTTTTTAATCCTGAATTCTGGTGTCTATGTGGCACTTTGCAGTTAAAATTAGGCGGGATATATTTTATCCCACCGCCCTTCAAGGGTAAAGAGGTCACTCAAATTAAGGCTTCCAAACATGAAATAAGAAGTTTTAATATAATAATGTCAATGATAAAAATAAATGACTCTTAGGTAAAAACTTGCCAAATTCTAGATTTATTATTAATATGCTATCAATAATTTTTATTTTAAACAATTTTAAAAATGCTATCATACTTCAGTAGGTAAGTTTGAGTGAAATTTATTTTAACTTGACACCCACTTAGATATTACTAATTGTCTTGCCATTGTCTTTACAGAACTTTGCTCCTTTTTTCACAGTTATGTTTTTGTTAGATAAGTATTACTTATTCAATATAAAATTTTTCATAAGTGTTGATACCATTATTTTAGAATAGTAATTTCAGCAAGTATCTTAAATTGATGATTAAGACCGCCACCTTCCTCGACTAATGTATCTACGTATAAGTTGTAGAAAAGAGTTTCGTTCCGATACACCTTTGTTAAGAATAGAGTGCACTCCAGGGTGGTGAAATGTGGAACTAACAGACCGCGATTTTATTTAAATTATGAAATCTAACAAGGCGATCTGTTTGAAACTTTAAGATAGTTTATAACACATAATAAAAAGTTTTAAAAATAATGGCACGATACATTTCGGGGTGGAAGGGAGTTAAATTAAAAAAAAAAAAAAAAAAACTTAGCGTTCTTTAAAGTTTTATGTGCGGTTTTTATTTTTTGACGGAAAACTGAGATAAATGCTACTTGTCCAATATAAAAAAAATCATAAGTCTCGATACCACTATTTTAGAATAGTAATTTCAGCAAATATATTAAATTGGTGTTTAAGACCGCCACCCCTTCGACTAATGTATCAAAGGACAAGTTGTAGAAATTCAGACACAGGAAAGAAGACGTTAGTTCATTAATCTGAGTGTAGAAAGGAGTTTTGTTCTGATACAGTTTTGTTAAGAATAGAGTGCGCTCTCTAATGATGGAATGTGGAATTAAAAAAATTCGATTTTATTTAAATTAGGAAATCTTAACACGGCGATATGTTTGAAAATTTAAGCTAGTTTTATAACACATCATAAATAGTTTTCAAAAGAATGTCGCGTGAAATTTCGTGTGGAGTGGTACAATTTTTTTTTAAAGCTTACCATTTTTATCTTTTTATGTGCGGTTTTTAATGATTTAATAATTGTAAATTATATCAATTTGGCTTTATTAATTAAAGAATAAAGTGTTTTAAAAGGAATATTAAAACGAAACGCTCTGTTCGATCTGTGATCACACTTACCCACTTGTTATTACTAACTTTTTGTAAACTTTAGAGAACCTTTTTTAAACAAATTGTTCGTGTTTTCTTATAAAGTGACGTTTTATTTACTTATTAAAAATATAATGAATAAAAAATCATTCTCAAAATATATCCCAATTATTTTGAATGGTCACTATTGTATCAAATCTCCACATTATCGGGGATGATTGGTACACTTGCAAGGGATATTTGATACATTGTTATGTAAATTAAAAAAATGCAGACGATTCAATTTTTGTGTCATGTAGCTTTTTATGATAAATCTTGAAATATTTTAGTAAAATTTAAAAAGTAATGACAATGACATATTTTTCTTTCAGAAATATTTATTACAAAAATTTTAAACAATCCTTTTAACGCACTTTTTGTAAAATAAATCTCTAACTTTAAATTATTCATCAAACTTTTTTTTTTTTTTTACAATCATATCAATCAATATTAAAGATTTTATTTCATGTTTTCCACCCTTTGTGGTTGAAGCTGTTTTCTTGGGATAAGGTCTAATATCCTTGGGACATTGAGAGACTTGCAAATTTCGTACGCGACGGCCCAGTATTTTCATCTGAATATTTTTTAGATGTCGTGTGAGTAGATAACTGATTCATATTTAACTCAATTGTTTCGTAGACATGATCACAATAAGATGTTGAAGGTAAAAAAATAGGTATTGTCGAAACAATTAAGATCAAAATTATAAATTTCAGTCTTTTTAAATACAAATAAAATAAAATATTTGCTAGAGTAAATAATATGGAAAATCTTTACTAACTAATCTTCCTTACCAATTTCAATAGTTCTTGCTGTAAAACAGTAATGAATATTACAGCCCTATATTAGTTTGCAACTTAAAAAACTATTAAATTTCAAATATATAAGTGGATATTTCCTCCCCAGTACTATTGTATCATTTCTTCCTAATATGCCTTATAAGATTTTCAATCACTTTGTATAAATGCAATTGGAAACTGGCAATCTACTTTCTAGTAAAACTAATCCTAACAATTTGCTTTATAAATTAAAAAAAAAATTACGTGATATTATCTTCGCAATAATAAGAGTTACGAAAGAAAATCACTATTTGAAAAAATTTACATTAACAATCCAAAAATCTTCAAAATTAAAAGAAAAGAAAAAGTTGTTAATTCTTCACTGATTAGTGCAGCTAGTGAAGCACTGATAAGTGCTTCTCCAAATAAAAAAAGCCTTTACATTTGTCAGAATGGCTGTTAATGCCATTTGTTGAGAAAATTTTCCAATGTATCAACCCTCTCTATGTGTCAAACCTTCCCTACCTCCCCTACCTCCCCTGCTTCACCATATAGAGATTTGCAGCTTTTAGGAAAGAACAACATTATGATTTCTACGAGAATGTTAAGCAATTTTTTTTTTCATAATCGGATGCCGAATAATTAGCGAATACATTTACTTTTTTAATATAGCATACTGTATATTTGGCATGATTATTCGTTATGTATTTTTTTGACAAATATTGTCATTAAAAATGACGATTTTGTTGAGTTTCTTGAATGACGACGTCGCGTTTTTTGGAATTGTGTATTATTCAGCAATAATTACGTCCTATACGTACTTTACTTTAGACGTTGTTTAAGAATGAATCGTAAATGATGAATTCATCAGAAGATGCGGATGACGTCATTTGATATAAAATAAAATCGTGTATTTTAAGTCTTAAAACTGAAATATGTTTTTTACTATCTCTCTATATATACATGTATATATATATTCATTGTGGACGACAGTAAATTTTGAAAAAGCAGAATTCCTGTTTTCTAGTGGTTTATTTTCTTTCGTGATTACAATGCATTTTCGTAGATTAAAGATACATTTGTCTTTTTGAGTGTGTTCGTAATTATATAAATACGTAACAACTACAGTCGTCTTTCAGTCCATGTCTGTCCGTCTGTATGTCCGTCTGTCTGTCCGTGTGTCCGTCAGCATATAACAGAGCAAAACCCCAACCGAATGGTCTGAAATTTTAAATATATAAAATTGTTGCATAATTTTGTCGAGTCATTTCAAATTTTATGAAAATCGGATGTATAGTTTAATTACAGTGAAAGTCAAAAGTTTTCCGATACATTACGGCTAATGGGAAAAAAGTGATTTGAAGTGCATTTCAATGATGTTACAACTTTTCGAACAAAATGAAATTGACATACACTTATTGAAGCGAACTAAAATATACATTCAGTACAATATTCGGTGAAAAAAAATATTTATAAAACTAGCTATAGTACAAACGCACCTAATTTCCCACGTTTGAAATGCAATTTCCAACTTGTTTACAGTGCGGTCTATCTCGGGGATGAATATCAATATTTTTCTGTTTCAAACATTATAACATGAATAAAATGCATTAAAAACGATTTTTTTTTTCAAAAAACTTAATGATACGTAATTACTTTGTTTGCCCTTATAAAAAATATATAAATGCTGCAGGCTTCATTTTTTATACAAAACATTCTCCAGAACACGTCAATAACAAATAAAAACTACATGGTAATATGAGTATATTTACGATAGTTAGAACATGGACTGAACTACAAACAAATGGCTAGACGGATAATTTGAAGTCATGAACACTTTTGAACTTTTTGGAAAGTGATGAAAATAGTTTCTGAAAATTTTACTTTTGAATACTTTTATAGCACTAAATTTCTCTATTTATATCCCTGATAGAATGAATATTAAAAAGTACAAGAGAAATGTCATTTTAAATTCAATGTCATAAGAAATTTGTAATAATAGTATATATTTTTATACAAATACTTGAGGGCTCTGCCTTTTGCAAGCTACGCTCGCCAACACCCTTTCAGGTACCGCAGAATCTAAAAGCATGCTAATCTGATCGGTTTTAAAAATATTAGAGAAGATTGAATTATAATGAAAAAACCTGTAGCGATCTCCATGTAAACGTGTTTCGATTCAATTCCTTTTGATTACGAAGATTTAAGGCAGAATCAGTTGCTGTTTAGACACCAAAAGTTTCTATCAGTGTTTGATTAAAGAAGATTGGTTAAAAACTTGAAAAGAAGCTAAAATAAAATGAATTAAGTACACAGAGTCTTTCCCTTCCGGCATTTTTAAACAGCATTATAAAACGATTGATATTGTGAAAGAGATTTCCTTCCCATATTCTATTAATACCTTTTTCCTTTACCCCCCCCCCTTTTTAAAATAAGATTATTTTTATTAAATTCATATATTTTATATCTGTCTTAAATCATAAATTAAATTTATTTTCAACGCTCTGTTCCTTTAGAAATACATTTTCGTTTCCCTCTCTTAATTCTCAAAAAAATCACAAAGGCAGTCGTAGATTAAATGAGGCATGCTATTTTTATCTCGCATTGAAACAATTCACCCAGTACATTTAGATGCTTAATTTGGTTGCTATGCCTGATCTTTCTCATGCCTCCTTTCTTTATTTTTACTGTGTCTCTACATCTGCATCTTTTCTTTCCAACGTATAAATTCTTATCACAAATTTTGTCTGCAATTTATTATTTTTTAATTTCATATGCCTTCAAACGGCTCGGCGAGCCTATTCCCATGGTTTGGCAAACCCCCTGTAAAATGCGACTTTGTGGTTTTCGGTTGCCCACATTTTTCCGATTATCCGTTTGCGTTAAAGTTTCATATGTTGCCCTTTTCCCCTCCTCATTGGCAATACATTAACAGTTTTGAACACGTGTCTCATTTCAATTTAATTCTCGCCAGATTTCTACTGGCTTGCTAATTTTGTAAATTACTGCTCGTCAAAAACTCAATGCTCTAAAATGTAGTTATGACATGATTCGGTACCTGATCGTGCTTCTGTAAACATAAAATATAGATTGTCCCCTCTCCAGCACCGGCTATGTTGCCGTTGCCGCCAGAAACCTCGATTTGTGCGGACCTGGACAATAAAGAACCTCCTGTCTACATCTGGGATTCCTATTTACTGATTGTGTGTCTTTGTTTTAACTCAAACCTGGTCACATATCTTTTCGCATACTAAAATGTGAATGTTATGATACTCCAAGAATAATCGATGCAAAATAAAATCCTATTAACCTGTTTCAAACATATCCAGTAAAGACTAGAAATAGTCAGTACAAGACTGGGTGCATCCCGGACATATCGAGGTTGTTGCTGGGGAGATGCAATGATATTTTATGCGTGTTTGTATTACACAGATATTCATAGGCTAAAATTATTTTTTTATAAAAAAAAACTTGCAATTCCAGACTCAAGCGAAGAAATCTCTCAATCCTGTATCCTGATTTGATGGAGCTGAGCCCCTTTTGGCCGGAATCGTAAAGAAAAAAAAAAGAAAGAAAAAAAAAACGTACACCGAATTTCTTGCAATAATACGCTTTCCTATTGCACACGGACTATGAGATGTGTCTATCGGATGCCCAGTATACAGCCAAGCGGATGATCACCGTGCGAATAGCCGCACGACGGCGCCTTTTTTTTGTCGGCAAAGGAGAAACAAAAGAATCTGGATCGCCAATGCTCCGTTAGTGACTCATATTGCACAGAGCCTTCTATCCTGTTAAATTGATCCTACTTCGCCGCGCATCTAAATAATATTCTTTCGCCAACCAGAAAAATGCTGAAATATGTGACTTGTTGAGTGAGATATTTGTTTACACGAAGAAAAAGAGACTTACTACTACTTTCTACCTAAATCAAAAATTTTATAAGTGAAGGCGTCATTATAGTAAGAAAAAGAGAAAGAACTCTCTTTTAAAAAAAAAATGATAAATTAAGGATAATATTCAGAGAAACCTTTAACATTTTCCCCCATCTATCTGCGTCTCCTATTAGTAATTTATCGGGAAACTCACTCTCTCTCTCTCGAAAAAAAAAAAAAAAAAAAAAAAAAAAAAAAAAGAGAGAGAAAGATCTTTTATTATTCTTGTTATTGCAATTATATTGCAGTGCCTCATCTTTATGTTTAGTTTTTGTGTCAGCACCCTTTTAAATGTTATTTCTTTAAGGTAAGTTTATTATTTTATTAACACGAGTGCATTTTTTTTATGCGGCATAAACTAGTCGCAATATACATATATATGTGGGATCCCATTTCCCGAAACCCCACAGAGCTGGCTTAGATCCCATTTCCCAAAACCCGGCAAAGCTGGCTTACAGAAGCACCGCCAGGAGTCGAAATCACAACTCCGCAATCAAGTACTCTACTGATGCTGACGCATGCGCGTAACAAGTTATGGTGTTATTACACGAGGAGTCAAAGTCGCTTGGATCCCAGGCGTCTCCATGTTAATGCTATGGAGCTAGGGGAGTCGCTTGGAGCGCGAGCGACTCTCTTGTTCGGGGCGTCTTTGACGCCTGAGAGCCAAGCGACTCGCCAGTAACAGCAAATCAAATGCTTGAGGAAGTTGACGTCACTTTTTGACTGGGGATTTCAAGATCAACATTTCTGTCAAAATGGCCGCTTGCGGAAACATGAATGATTATAAATTTATTTATTTTACTATTAGTATTACTTTTTAGGAGAACAAAGACAGCCTAGTTTTTTGAAGAGGATGGATAAATCACAAATTCTCTTGATATAACAGCCTAATTATAATTAAAAGAGACAAATCTGCTTCCCCCTTTACTGCTGGTAAGTGCAATGTTTTGTTTTTATATATTTTCCCACCTTTTATTCTGAACTATCTTGTATTCAAAACTAAATTCAATGACTGTTAATTTCTTTAATTCATTTTTGCGTTTATTGAAAGTATTTCTTTGCTGTTATTAATAATATTTCACATATGTTATTTTGGCGCTGTTTCAAAACTTTTTCGCCAAACTGTTTACGTTTTCAGCGCTGTATGTTAGTGTAATGCAAAAAAATTGAATGTCGCAGTTTTCTTGCTAGATTAAAAATAAAATATTCTGTATCTATAAAGTTTTATTTCACGGTATTAAAATTACTTTTAAATGTTGTGTATTTTCTGATCTTAAACGTAAAATAAAAACAATTTCTGCAAATAAATTTTCTGAGTTATCCAAATGTCAGTTTTAAAATCATAATTTTGTGAATTTGAAATGATCGTTATATTCAGGTTTTTGTTTATACATCTTTAAGAAAGTATATGCATGTAACATCTATATTTTCACTTTACATATATGTAAAAGTGACAGGACAGATCCCACTTTTAAATAATTAAATTTGTAAAAGTTTCAGTTTGATGATGGAAAAGGTTTATGAAAGGTCTATTTTTAAGTCAAAAAATATAGTGAAGGGTCCTGTTTTAAAATTGAAAAGTTTATGAAAATCCTGTTTGAGATTAAATATTTTGTGAAAGTTCCTTTAAAGGATCCTGTTTCTTCTTATCTCTGCATATGCATCTCATCACTAGCAATTTATTGTTTATTTTATGAAGTCTGTTATATTCTTACTTAACAATGTAAATCTCTTATTTAATTTCTTTGTAGTCATTTAGAATTTCAGTGTAAACCAAAAACATTTAAAATTAGTTATATAGCAAATTGTGATTTAAATACATAATTTTCTTATTTTGGAAATGAGGAGTGCTTTAATATTAATTATTAACTTCAAATTTTTCTCTATTTTCCCTCTGAGTTTTTAATAAAAGAAAAAAAATGGATAATTTATTCTAAACATAACAGAAAAGAAGCAAGGATTTTTCATGAAACCCCACTTAACCAGTTGTATAATATACACTTTAGTTTTTTTTATGTTAATGTGTTTAAAAATTGTCTAAAATTAACAACACATAACAGATGCAATAAGTGTTTCAATTATCTATTTAGAAAAAAAAAAAAAAGTAGGTAAACTTGTAACCTATGTAAACTTGTAAATATTTACAATTTCATATTTGTTACACTTCTGTTTTGGTATTTTATATTTATATGTTTAAAAATTGTCTTTTATCGAGGGTTATGTGTAAAAATTCTTAGGTTTGCTTATTTCATGTTTTATTCTTCATTTTAAGAAATATTCATGCATTTCAAAATCTCTCGTGCAGCATGCAATCAGAGCCATTGCTATGACATATTTTTCTTGGGGGGGGGGGAGGTGATGCTTAAAATTTCCAGGTCAATTATCTGTGTTTCGCAGAGCTTTTAACCAGAAAGTGTAGGTAATACAGTAAAATCTGTAAAAATGTAACTGGAAATCTGTCTAAAATTTTATGGTGTGGCAGAAGGAGTTAGTTATACAATTGTACCCAGGGGTCACAAGTAGCACACTACAAGTAACGAAACTACAGTAGTCATTACTTTTAATCGTAGTTTGTAGTATGCTAGATTTTGTACCAGGGCCGAAACTATCCTTTTTTGCACCCGGGAAAAACATGGATTTTCACCCCCCCCCCCCTCTTCCTCACGCACAATAAAAGTTATCAACCTCAGATACCCTTTTACAAAAAAATAAAGAAAAATTATTTTATAATAATTAAAATTTGAGCAAGAAATATGTAAACAATGCTTCCATAGGATTAACATTAGCTTGAGCATTAACCCCTTGGGGACGAGCGACACGTATACGTGCCGAAAATAGGCCTAAGGATCCTCGTTTATCCTCACCAGTAAAATTTTACTGTAAAATTTGCCTTATTTAATCCGAGCATTTTCCCGATTTGAATAGGCACAAACTTCTGTTTTTTAAAATCGGTAGCAAAGTAATAAACATTTCGTAAAAGGCTCCCGTCGCGGAGGGGTTAAGAGATTACACTAGTCACGCAAAGAAACTGGAACGCAATGTTAAACCTATGGGTGCGTTCTTTTTAAAATTTTCTGCTTGCATATTTAATTTTAAATGCTTTTCTTTTCTTTCTTAAAATAGCTGAGCCCTATAGCAGAAACAGAGCAGCACGGCAGCGGCACTGCAGATTATTTTAGACCTTGCAGATTAATCAACCAGCTTAAAAATAAATACTAGGCTTAAAAAGTTTACTTTGTTTTAAGAGTTATTGTGTTTTTTATTACATATTCTTTGTAAATTATAAATTTTGCTTATTTTATGGGTTACTATAAATATTTATGTATGATAGTAGCTTGGTTCAGCATTGGTGGATCGCAGATAAATTTTGGTTTGCTGCAGATGGACACCGAAAATTCTGCTACTGGGTAGCTGAGGTTGAATTCTAATTGGGTTAGTGTTTACTTTTTCAATTTTATATCAGAGATTTTTTTTTATAAAGTTACTTTCACTTTCAGTACCGGTTCCGAAACCTAAAAGTAGAGCAATGCTAAAGATCATTCTAAACGTTCCTAAGAAAAGAAAAATCATTTTAAAATGCAAACGAGAAATTTTAAAAGAACGCTCCCATAGGTTTAACATTAGCTTGTGAGTTTCTTTGTATTTCACATATATATACATTTTTGTATGAAATGACATACAAAATCTTAATTTTGCATACCTTTCGTTCTGGTGCCTGGGGCACATATCCCCTCTGCACCCCCCCCCCCTAATTTCTGCTCTGTTTTGAACAATGTAGTGTAGCAGATAGTGTGATGATTAAAAATAATAACTTGTAGCATGAAACTATGTTACTTTTAATGCTACTTAAGGAAGAAAATGTGTGCCATTCCAAATTACTTGGCTGTAACTTGCTGCTTGTGCAAAATTTGTTCTGTTCAACAATTTGCTAATATCATCTGCCAGCAGTAAATCTCAACTTCAGTGTATAGCAACACATTGATTGAAGTAATTTTTTCCCCTTTGACACTTCCTGCTAAAATCAAGTAGTACTAAATCATCAAAATAATTTTTTTCTGGCAACACATTTTTACTCGTTAATTTTTTATGTTTTAATGCTGGGTTTATTATTATTTGGAATTGCTTTATTTACAACTTTATTTAGAGTTGTTTTTCTATAACTTTCTAGGTTATAAAACATACCTTTTATTTTATTTTATTTACTTTTTTTTTTGACAATTATAGTTCATTTTCTGTGAAAATCAATGTCGATCTTATTTCAGAATTTTTTTAACATGAATTTATTAACAATTTTCATAATCAAAAATTTGTTTTTCAATTGGAAAAAAATGCCTAAAATATCTTTGAGTCTATGTATTGTATCATATTAAAAAATGATTTGAATGATTTTTTTGGGAGGATAATATATAAAATTTTTCATTGAATTAACATTACCATCATCAAACTTTATCTAACTCTGTGAAGATTTAGGAAAAAATATGCTAATAGGTCTGTGCCTTTTTTTCGGGCTACCTTGTTGAAAGAAATAAAATGTTTCAAAAGTGGGTGTTACCATTAAAAAAATTGAAAGTCAATATATATTTTTTCTTATGTAGATTACTTCTATTTCAAAATTTGTATTCAAATTTGAAAAGTAGACACAATTCCCAGTCGAACAGTACCTTTCACATCTCTCTATGCCAATTTAGAGATTAAAATATATGGAGATGCTCTCGCTTATTTTCAATAACTGTACAATATCATTAATAAAAAAAAATAAAAAAGAGAGAAAGAAAGAAATGCTGCTACGGCATTTGCACGGCAAGAATGAATCGGGCCTATCCCAAATTCGCAAAAACAGGACGAATTATTCAACACCAGTTCGAATTAGAGGTCTGCACGGGCCCGGGCTTGGCCCGTACCCGGCCCGGCGGAATGGAGAAGAATTTTCAAACGGGTCGGGACGAGCCGGCAGAATTAGGACAATTTTTTCAACGGGCAGGGCCGGCAAAAAAATTGAACGGGCCTGCAGGGCCAGGCCGATAAAAAAAATTAATCGGACTATCGGCCCGATATAAGAATTTCATAGAAGCAGATAAAATAAGAGGCCATTTTCAATGAATATGACTTTTTCGAGAAGTATAAATGTGCGTTACGAGCCTATGCGAGTTTAACAACATCAATGCAGAAATGTAACATGTCCATCGTAGAGATCGGCATCGTACAGTTATATGATGCCTGATCCCGAGTTTAATTTTTTTGGCAGACTTGTGCCGGGACGGAACTGGTCTTAATCGTTTTCAGGATGTGTGTTCTCAGGCATTATGTTTTGTAAAAATATTAATAGCGATAATGAACTTCTGTTAACGGTATCTTTGGAAATGCACCTTAAGGTGGTTCTCATATTTACTGCTCAACAATGCGAAACTTTCAGACACATTTTCTGACTCATTTTTAACTATAAAGGCATAAAATTGACAGGCCTGAGTATTGAAGGCATTTAGAATCGAATAGTGTTTCCATTTTTGATAAATTACGTACAGAGATAACAGAGACTCTTGTCACGTGACTGTGCATTTTTCTCCTTTCCTGTGCTATCGCTTCCAGAAATTCGATTCGAAACGCTAACTTTGGCAGTATTTTCTGAAAGATATATTACTTTTATCTAAGAAAAAAACGGCATTTACATGGTTTCTGAATAATACCTGCCAATCTCATGCATTTCCGAAAAGAAATGAATTCATAAATGGGTCAAAATGTTGCTCCTTTGGATTTGAGAAAAGCCTTAAAAATGACAGAAATATTTTCACAAATCTACTTTTTATTATAAGCTTCGAAAGTTATCATGTTTTTTAACCCTTTATTCTAAACTACATTAATCTTTTAATGAACCCTTATTTAAATTTTGAAGCGTCTGTAGAAATGTTGACTAAAACACTGTAAGTAATCATTAATGTTTACTATTGTGTGTTTTCTATTTTGCGAACGCATAGTAATTTAAAATATACTGTAAAATGTTCTCATAAATATGCATGTAATATTCATTAAAAGAATATTAATTGTATGTCGAGAGAGAACGGAATTTTTTGTAGAAATTGAGTCGGGCCGGGCCGAGAACGGTAAAAATGTAAACGGGCCGGGCCAAAATAGCTTTCCTTCGGGCCGTGCCTGTGCGTGGAAATTCCGGCCCGTGCATTAGCGCCTCTAGTTCGAATATTATGAAAGGAAATTTGGCCAGAGTCTGTAAAACCTCTACTAAAACATAGTACTCCCTCTCCTCCCCCTCAATCCCCAGAAAGCCAGGGCTGGTTTTTTGCCGGCAGAAAGTGGTTTTAACTGGCAGAAACTGGCATAAACATATTTCGTGTCATAATGTGATACATTTTTAGTAGTATTAAATTCCTTAAGTACATTCCTTAAGTAAGCAAATAGCAAATAAAATATTGTGGCTAGTTTTAATTAAAAAATAAATAAATTTGTATTAGAAAAAATGAATAATGTAACAGATAAAATTTTTGTTATAACATGGTTGTGTAATTTTATATGTAAACAATTATTAGAGTATTTTAAAATCCCAGTTTAAAAATAAAAATAGAAAACTATATACAATACTTATTTTAATTTAAACACTGAAAAGAAAAGAAAAATAATAAATACTTTTCTGCAATTTAACATAATTTAATAAATGTAAAAAGTCTCTCTCATAGAAATGTTATAGTTGTACGTGATCTTTTAATTCCATGGATTTTAAAAACATTTCATTTAAATAAAGTATTCAAAGGAGCAAATCTGACTTTTTTTTTTTTTTTTTTTTTAAGACTATTGAAAATGTTCCAACCACATTTAAAAAAGTTATTGTTTGAGTGCGGTGTCAGAACTGATTAAAAAAAAATAATAATAATAAAAGTCACTGGTTTCAGGGACCAGTAAGCATGAGAATTCACTTGTCTGCAGGTATCATCACTGGTCTGCTACATAAAATTCTGTTAAAGTCCCTTTACTCCTTTGAGAGACAGAGCCCCCCCCCCTTTCCATCCTAGAATATAAACCAAACTTACTTTGCATTTATCCAAAATTTTCAATAAAATGTAAAATTATAATTTGTTAAAAATAAAATAAAATAGTGATCGGTTGCAGTTTTCTCAAAACCGAGAGAATTTATATTTGCCTTTCAGAGAGGTCGAAAAGAATTACTGGTCCTGCGGACCACTTAATTTTTGAAATTAGTGGTCCAATTGTATTTTCGATGGTCTCGGGCCAGCAGACCACCAAGAATTTCGAACGCTGGGTAATTTTCTTTGAATGTTGTAAAACAATTGTACCTACAAGTTATATTTCATTAAAATTGTTTTCTCTCTGAAGTCATTTTTTGTGCTTCAATGATTTACTTATATATTTTCATAAGAACCATTTATATTTGTATATAGCAGATAATCTTTAAGTTATGGCATTGTGTTATTTATTTAAAAATACAGTACAAGGTACTTGATTATCCCGTCGACCAATTTCGAAAAATTATACAAATTGCCAAACTAATCGACAAATTATACATATTGACATAATTCTTATTTTAAATAACGAAAGAACAAATAAATTTGCAAAACATTAATAAAAATACAAATAAGTTGAATTAAAAATCAGTTGCTGACGTAACAAACACTTGTAATATTTTTTAATGTCAAGTGAATGTGTGACATTTACGATCATCCATTATTGGCATTTAATCTTATAGTTTGGCGATAGTTTTGTGCTCGACAGGATAATCAAGTAGTATCAAAAATACTCTGAAAAGTGTTTTGTTAAAATATCATAGAATTCTTTTTTTTTTTTTAACTTTTAAATAGAAATTCAACTGTAAATAATAATAATAGAGTTAAACTTGTGCAGCATGAGATTACCATCATGAAAATTTCTGTTTTTCAAGTGAAAGAAAATTAACTTTATATGAACAAAGTACATTGATATGATCATTTTGAAACTTTTTGCTACTTTGAATAACATTCATAATCTTTAGTTTTAATTTTTAACTTAATTGTTTACATATCAAATACATGTGTGAATTATGAATCATTGCAGATTAAAGTTCTTATTAGTATTATTTCTTAGTTTCTGCCAGTTTTTGCCACTTACTGGCAGAAACTAGTTTCTGCTATGCCGATTTTAACCACCTCAGCAGAAACTTGCCAACCCTGCAGAAAGCGCAATCTTGGTTGCGCCCTGTGTATATCATGCGGGCTATAGATTATGTTGTAGGAGGTACCTAGGGTTCTCAATTTAGCAGATTTTTTAAATTGAAAAATACCTACCAAAATTTCAAAGTAGTTATTTTCACTTTATTTAATCACAGAGTGTTTGCCTTTCAATAAAGCAAAAATTACTAATTGAAATTTCTGGTAGACGAATAAAAATTGTCAGCTAAATTGACAACATTGGCGAGACTGTGAGATTAGGTAGTTTGAAAAGGGAGGGGGGTGCAAATTTTTTGCTTTCGGCCTCACTTTCGCAAAGAACAGCTCTGGCTGCCTTTACCATGAAACTAATATATAGTATTAACTATGCACAGTTAAAAAGAATAAAACAAACAAATAAAAAAGTTTGATCCATTCAGTAGTAGAAAATTATTAAGCTACGTCACAACTCACAATATCAGGTGATTCTCCGTTAGCTAGGTCCAAATTTCGCCAACTGCAATTTATTTTATTTTGTATAATTTATTTATTTATTTATTTTCTTTTTTTGAGTGGGGGTGACACACAATTTCATTCTTGCTTAAAAGAATGTAAACCCCTACGTTGGAAGGAAAAATCCCTGCACAATCAAAAAAATAAACCAAATGAGTTTTAATCCTTAACTCAAAATGTGAAACAATGTTTTGATAGGAAATATACTTTAAATCACAAACATTTTATTTCAACATCTACATTGTTTATAATATTCAAACACAGAGACTAAAACTACTGTTTTTTTTTTTTTTTTTTTTTTTTTTTTCAGTTACTCACTTTTGTCTTCTTTTACAGTCAAAAATATTTAATGGTAAGATTTCTAAATCAGGGCCGAAACCGAATCTATCCTTTTTTGCACCCGGTGCAAACATGGATTTTGCCCCTTCCTCTTCCGTAAAGTATATTTACAGAGAGAATTTTACTAATTTTCTAATAGTCGACTTATTTTAAAATTTAATATATGTAATCATCAAATATGTAATACTAAACTATGTGATCTACAATGGCGGATCCAATGGGGTGGTCATGGGGGTCATGATCCCCCTCTGAACACCAACAAAAATATTCTAAAGATCATTTTTAAAATGAAATATACAGTAGTCCCGCTTAACCGACTGTGAGTTTCTGCTTTAACCGAGTTATTTTCTTATGATGGACTGATAGCTTCCATTATTATGAAACAGCCATTATAAATGAAGTGTTAGGTATAGATGAAAGAGCGTCGTAAAAAGTTAGAACTCTGTTTTTCTGGTCAGAATGGGAAAAAAATTATGGCCATTTTTTTTCTCCCATTCTGACCAGAAAATCAGAATTCTAACTTTTTACGGCTGCTCTTTCATCTTCACCTAACACTTCATTTATAATGGCTGTTTCATAATAATGGAAGCCACCAGTCCATCAGCAGAAAAAGATCCATTCCAAAGGTATAATCCTTCGTTTTAGCGCTCGGGACACATGCCCCCTCTGCCCCATCTTAGTTTCGGCCCTGCTCTAAATATTTATAAAATGGATAAATTAAAGAGCCTTTGACAGAAATTGAGACTTGTGGTCATATGATCAAAAATATCCATTATATCATTAAAAAAAAGTTACCCTTAACAATGTCATTATTATATAGATTAGTTATGTATATTTTTAAATACTCACCATAGAAACTTCAATAGTTGTCCCTAAAAATATACCAATTATTCTATGAACACGTAATGTGCTTTTTTAAACCCAAAATTTAAAGGCAAAACTCTGTTAAATTTATACAAAAATCATGATTAAATATGGGAATAAGAGTATATCAGTAGAAATAACATTGATCATCCATAATCAGAGCAAATTATGAATTAAGTTAGTCAATAACAATGTCATTAATGGGGATTGGAGAAATATTTGGTGGTCTTCTGGCTAACAAAAGTTCCAAATATCACCCACAAAGAGCGCAGTGTAAAATGGTTTCCAGTTACATTGTCAATGTCAGTTTCGCATTAGGGGCTGTGCATATATAACATTATCATTTTAGGGGGGAGGGTGGGTCTGGCACATGATATCGCAAGATATCGCTAGGGGGAGGGGGGGGGGATTTGTTTTTTGATATCGTTATCATTTTTCACACTACCAACATTTTCTTTTTTTATTTGTAACTTGGTCTTTACATCAAAGTTGTATGTTATCTTTTTTTAGTCTGTTATCTATTTTTATGAGAATACAAAGTTATTATTAAAACCTTTGAATGATTATAAAATTATTTAATTACAAAATATGTAATACCCCAATGTTTGCCATTCCTATTCTTCTGTCATATGCATCTATAAACCACTGTTTGAGAAGCCATATGTGAAGTACGTTTCAAATGATACTTTGTGTTTACTAGTAAATAAAGGAGAAAGAATTTTATCCATCTGTTTTGTTGATAAGAAGTTCTGTTTGCCCCCCACTCTTTCATTCTTTTAAATAGTAACTATTTCTTTTAAGTGTTATTTAATTTGATATAAAGTTATTTCATATATAAAATGATATTTTATTGACTTCTCTTCATTCTGAATCAGTAAAGTATGCAAAAAATAAATGTAACCATATTTGTATATCACTCCAAAAATCAAAGGAATTTTTAGACTTTTTAGACATTGATAATGATATGATTAACAGGGGGGGGGGGGGGGGAGATCCGAAATTACCAAAAAGATTGATAAAAGTTATACAATAGCCTCCCTCTTAACCGGCCTAAACGGGACCGGGGGTTAGCCAGTTAAGCAAAACACCGGTTAAACCGGAGATGTAATAAAAGTGTTAAATAAGTAACTGCATATTTAATTAATTAAATGCGTAGGATGCATTTAGTTTTTTAATTTGTGTAGTTTTAAAAATGTACATATTTTCTATATTTTGTGAAATGAATAATAGTTGTAATTAACTGAATTGAAATAAAAATTATCACTAATAACAAATAATAAAAAGTTTTAAATACAAATTAAATAGTTGAAAATCTCGTCACATACCTTTATAAGAAGTTGAAATTATTCTACATTACGTAAATTTGTGTTAATTAACCATAAAGAAATGAGAGCCGAAATTTTCCTTTCTGAATTTTGCCTGATGTTGGGAAAAAAAGTCGGCCGATTAAAGCGTAGTTCAGGTTAAGAGGAAGGCTACTGTATAAGTACAGCCCCTTAGCATGTCTAGTGTCAAGCTTGATAAAACTTATCATTTAAACTTCATACTCAAATCACATTATTCTATATTTATAATGTAACTTTTATTTATTATAAACAATGGTGATAACATTTACTTGATTTAATACTGATATTTCAATCTAATTATTCATAATTCATATTCATTTTAGACCCAAGAAAACTCAGTAGCAGATAATAATCCTGGGAGTCGGTCAATTAGAAGAAATGACTTGTATTCTAATTATGCCCAAACAAGCTAAGTCACAGTGCAGAGAAGACAACGAACTGAAAAAATTCTGCTGCTGTATCTTGTATATGTTAATTAGGGAAAAGCCAATTTTTTTTTAGCTTCTTCTGCAAGGAACAAATGGGCGGGGTAATAAATCTTTAATTTTGCAGTCCTGTGTGCATGACTTTGACCAATCAACAGAGCCCAATAATGAAAGAATTAAGAACAAGTCCTGCTTATATTCCTTGCATTCCTGGTGTGCATTTTTGAGGATGTGAATACCTTGCTCCATGACTATTGATTGTCAAATCTGAATAATCTTTCAAATGGCTTTGTAGCCAAGCTTTAGGATCTCATAATTATATAGAATGCATGTTGCTAGAATGTGTCCAGGCTGTTATTGGAGCAGCTAACATTTTAAATTTATATATATTCTGAAACGATTATTGAAAATGTCAGGCATTTTTAGCTACATTCGTCTTTGTCTCAAAAGGAAATGTTAATAAAAAAGATTTGTTATTTTTCCAGAGAAAGACTTCATCATTTTTAGTGTTAATGAGAATGCATCATCGACTACAATTATGTAAGGAACGTTTATATTGGTTCTTGACAATTAATTGGCCTGAGGTATATTTGAAACATTTTAATCTAAGTATTTTTAAGGTAACTCTTTTCCGACACACCACTGTCACTAAACGTTTACATTGGTCTATACATCTTCATGTATAAAATTTAAACTGACCATTTACAAGAGCAACTAAAGTTATACTGAATGTGCCTTTGAAATTTAAGAATGTGATCTAGATCATACTGGTGGTGGTATAATCTGTACATATTTTCTATCCAGAGCTCAAATGCTCAGTGAAAAATTAAAAATTTAGTTTTCTGCTTTGTCTCTGAAGAAGTACATGCATCTAGTTCTCAGCAAAAGAGCTCTGTACACAGAGACAATTACAGAGATATTGCTTTGCACAACTCTGAATTGGAATTTAATTGAAAACTACTTGAAAAATAATTATTTTTAAATATTTTAATAAATATTTTGTAAGAGTATATAAATATAAGAAAAATGCAAAAAATTATATTTTTTATAAGAGAAATTGATATTACTCTCTGTAAATCATATTAAAATTCATTTTAACCAATATTTATTAAAATTGTTGTGAATGCCATATCTTGTTTTAATAAATTTCTCTTGTATTATTACAATGATCAGTATTATTTAATGTGCAAGAAATGAATTTTATTGTAAACACTTGTTTCATTTTTATATCATTCATGAAAAGGAAAAAAAAATAAATAAAAAATCAGAAAGTTAGATGGGAAAGGGAGGGCTATAATAGATGCACAATTTTTAACAGACATGAAATTAAACACACTTTGTTGAATATAAGTCATTCAGAACCAAAGAATATAAAGTCCATTTTCTCATTATATCTGGATTCTTGTTCTATATCCAGTAATTTCACCAATTTAATGCAAAATAAGTTAGTAGTAAGTTGAAAATGGAAGCTGTAAATGGTATTAAATTCCTACAAATTTGAATTAAAATTGCAATGAGCAAATAAATTTTATCTACAAATATCTCTGTATAATGTTTTATGAACCTGATCCATTTTGATTCTGAATTACTTATACATAAAATTTACAAACAACTTTTAACATTCCCACTTTTTTTTCCTTTAAAGAAATGTATTGCTCATTTGCGGTTGGACCTTATTGTACGTTTTATTATGAAATATTTATTGTGTTTTTTACTTTATCGTCTTTCCAGTCTGTAGCTCTCATCAAACTAGGCCAATCATTAATAAATTTCATTTAAGATAAGGTTGTATTGATTTGGGACAAAATTTTCGACTGTTTATTTTTTACATCCTTCATATCCAATTGGGAGTTCATGAAACATCTGCCAACACCTGCAAGTACTATCTGGTGCACAACGGATATTGGTTTTGTCTTGATGCAAAAAAAAAATCTAAATATATAAATGTGATGCAAAAAGTCCGAAGGCGTCTCATTTCTTTGTAATTGCAAAAAAGAAAAATCATAACAATAATGTGAATTTTAAGATAAAGAATAGAATCTCCTACTAAAGCATTTTCTCCTTTTGCAGGTAGCTACCGTGTCATGTAGAACTTTTAGCACAAGAATGTGCAAAATGTCTGAGTACTACATTATCGTCAACTGTCTATGTAAAAATAAAATAGATGGCCGAAAAATGTTGTTGAAAAAGGGCATAAATTTCTTTCTTTGAATATAACCATCTTATCGTCAGTAATTTAGCTACAAGGATAAATCGGATAAATTGAGTTTATTATTATTTAGGCTGGTTATTATTTTAATCTACATAACTTTAACATAAAGAGGAAGCATTTGAAATAAACTGTCAAGTTTAAAAGATTTTTTTTTTGTTTCCTTTTGATTATTATAAACAAAAGAAAATTTTAGATAAATTTGACATTTAATCTGTGTGTATATGCATATAAATATATGTTGCAAGAAACTGTAGTTTACAAGTAGCAATTTTTCTAACTGAGTGAAAATGTGTCCAGCCTAAGGCTCGACCCAGAACCTTTGGCTTTAATTGCAAATGCTCTTCCAACTGAGCTACCTGGACAACATCCAAACCTACACAATATTACTCAAAACAACCATTTTCAACATCTGATGTGTTATTTGAAAAAGCTCGACAGAGTAAATCACAAGAAAATGAAACTCGAATAAACTATTGAATGCGTATCACACTTTATTTTTTAACAATTATTTTTTTTGTAAATAAGTGATGCAAGTAGTAATTTTTTTGTTGTCTTGGATGTCATCCAAATAGCTCAATTCGAAGAGCATTCACAGTTAAAGTCCAAGATTCCGAGCTCAAGTCCTGGCCTAGACACATTTTCACTCAGTTGGAAAAATAAATTACTACTCATATCATTTATTTACCAATAAGTTGGTTTTGTTAAAAAATAAACTGTAGATTTAATGCAAGCTGCAAGAATGCATTTCAGATCACTGCATCGTGTCATTCTGTGGGATGTTAAACATTCTGAAATTCAGAATATTGAATGAATTCAAAACAATCTGTATTAATCTACAGCCATTCTCTAAAACAGTGGTTCCAAATGGTATGCATACATCCCACATGGAAGGGGGGGGGCTTGATATTTGTTATTAAACTGATTCCCTATCAGCTCTTTTATTCTTTTTTTTTTTTTTTTTTGTAATGCGGTGCAGTTTAAACATAAAGTAAGTTATCTTTTTCAAAAAGCTCTCTCACAAAATTTCAAAATACAGCAATAACTGAAATATATATGTATACTAGGGGGCTCCGCCCCCTGCAAGCTACTTTCGCCAATCCCCGTTCAGACACCACAGAATCTAAAAACATGCTAATCTAATGGGTTTTAAAAATATTAGAGAAGATAAAATTATACTGAAAAAGCTGTGCAGATCTCCCTGTAAACGGTTTTCCATTCAATTCCCTTTGATTGCAAAAATTTAACGGAGAATCAGTTGCTGTTAAGACATCCAATGGTTGTTTTCATTTTTGATTAAAGAGGATCAGTTAAACATTTGAAAAGAAGCTAAAATAAAATGAATTAAGTATTCAGTCTTTGTCAACCGATATTTTAAAACAATCTCTATAACAATAGCCTAAATCATGTGACTATCATCAGCAGTTCCGGGCGGAACACTTTGCTTTTTATACTCTAGGTGCCATTTTGATACTTTAATGTTATCCAGGCACAGGTGATAAGTCGCCAAATATTATTCTATCCCCATCATTTCATCTATATTATAATAGTTGAAGTCATCAAATGCCGATCCCTTCGTCTTTCATGTGAAGGTTTGGAACAAATGTCATATACGCGATTTTTTTCCAACGCCAATTTGGGGAACGCATCAACAGCATAAACAACAACATCCGGCTTACCATATCAAGCAAAATAATGATACTTTGGCGCCAGTTAAGTACCCGTTGCGTATATGACATTGGCGTCAGAAAAAAATCGTGCCAATATGACATCTGTGCCGAAAGAAAAAAAAAGCCGGGTGCAAATCTTGCCAATATCTTTTTTTCAACTTGCCAGTTAGCATTTTTTTATTGTTCGAGTGGTAAATTAAAACATTGATTTGAAGTTGAAATTAAATGTCATGGTTTGTTACATAATTTAATATTTTGCCACATGTCGCACCACATGTTTGGCATGAATTTTTTTTTTTTTTTTTTCACGAAAATTTTGCGAAAACCTCGTTTTTTAATTCCAGTTACATATGTATTTTTGGTACTACTTAGTTAACAAAAAATCTGTCGCAAACTATAAGATTAAATGCCAATAATGCTTGATCGTAAATGTCACATTCACTTGAATTTTAGCAAGTTACACGTGTTTACGTCATCAAGTGATTTTTATTTCGACATTTTATTTTTATATTTATTAATGTTATACTAATTTATTTGTTCTTTCGTTATTTAAAATAAAAATTTTGTCAATCTGTACAATTTGGCGATTTATATAATTTGCGAAATTGGTTGACGGAATAACTACTACATTGTACCGTATTTTTTTAATTATTTTCTATTATTTTCAAAAGGAAATAGCAAAAAAATAATTAATAACTATAGCACAAAATAATTTATATAAATATAAAAAAGAAATAAAAGTAAATAAACAACAATAGCCGGGTTACCATGTCTATCAAAATAATGCCATTTATGCGCCAATTAGGAAACCCGGTGTGTATATGACATCTGTGCCTAATATTTTTCTTTTTGTTTTGTTTTCTTTTAAAAAAAGAAGTAAAATCCATCAATTTAAATGTTTCATTTTTAAATGAAAGTTTTGTATTTAATAAAATGTTAACGAAATACAAAAAAAGCGTTGTTCTTAGCATAGATTTAAAGGAGGCCAAACTGGTCGCCAAATTAATTTAAAATAGTAACCTTTTCTGAATTATGAAAAAAAACATTCTGTTATGATTAAAATTTGAGTTGCCATCATTAAAAATGTATTTAAAACTAGAAAAAAATTAATATTCGAAAACTAATTCGAATTTAAAAATTCTAATACCAGTTTTGAGATCTATGGATCAGCACGGATTTTTGGTGTTAATTTCATCTCAAAGTATTTCATATTTTAGGAGAAATCGGCGTGAAACAAAATCAGTTGTTTAATCAGTCGATTCAAAGAATCGATACATTTCAGCTGTTTCATATATTTGTTTCATTAGGATTTTATATATATAGGGTAGATAAAATGGCAAAAATTTTGTGATGCTTAAATGCCCTTTTTATGTAACTTTTTTTTTTTTTTTTTTTTGCATAAAACTTTTTCGACTAGTATTTATTGAATGGGGATTTATTTTACTGCCTTTTTTATTCTTCCCTCATGTGAATATGGATTCACTTTTCAAACAATAGGAATTGCAAGATACAGTGGAAGATGAAGCATCTTGATTTATTTTAGAAATGCTTAAGTGATGTGTGGTCTAAAAATGTTGGGAACCACTGCTCATGTTTAAATTTTCAAGAGTGGGGGATTTTCAGAAATCTTAACAGCCAGCAATATTCAAAGTACAGTTGAAAATTATTATGACAAGATTTACGCGACTGAATATTTATAACGCGAGTTCAATATTATTGCTACATTGCATTTTTGTGAATTTTTCTATACAGTTAAGAATTATATACAACAGAGGGCGGTTTATTACAGCAGAGTTCCCCCTCAGGTTTAAATCAGGACAGGATGTGGTTGGTGTGGAAAGGATGCTTTTTAGATTCGTAAGAGCAATTTTTAGATTCGTAACTGCACAGTTTTTAAAGGACTTCCTAAAAATCCCTTAGCCTGTAAGAAAATCTATTTACTAGTGATGAGTCAAATGATGTAATCCTTACCATTGTAAAAGAACTGAAACCCAATTTCAGATAAACTACTTTTATTAAGAAGTGTAGTACTAAATTTAAAGTTAAAATAATCATGAAAAACATGTAAAGTTTAGCAGGATAAAAATGTTCTTTTAATGATGCTGTGAATTGATAAGTATTGAATTAATTCTCGTAGAATAATTTTTATCATTTTTGAAAAGAAATGATATAGTGGCCTGTGTTTTATAAATATTTACATCACCTTATAAATTATTTTGAATATCAGTTTTTTAAAGGGGGATGTGCGAGTTAATCTTATCAGAGATCTATCTTGTTAGAACTTCCTAGGTGGGACAAGTTAACATGTGAAATTTTTGATTTGTTTTATTTAAGAATATACGAGTATAAATAAAATTAAGTTTGGACAAGTTGGAACTGAAGGAACGACCAACTCAGTCTTAAAGTGGTGTCTTTGTTAGTGGAGTTGGGGGTAATTAGTATCACTTTTTGACAATTGCCATAGAATGAAGTGGTGGACTACATACTACTGTTATGTATAATTTTACTCAGTAGGTAGTTGTCTCTTGAAATGTGTAAAGAGTTATTTTTAATGTACCATGTTACCTGATACAAGTGTCTTTTTCAAAAAAATGCCTCTTTGATACCAATTGCCCCATAAAATGGGGCAATTGTGATCAATGGTATTTTCTCCCATGCCTTGCAATATACACAGTCATGAGTAAATGGGATTAAAAGATCTCAGTTTGGGCGTTACAGAAAGATATTTTTGGTTTTACAACTACAACTATTCTCAGAGATACAATATTGGAAAGATAAGTACGCTGGAAAAAAGTTTAAGGGATTTTTAATATTCATATATTTTACACTCTGCCTACAAAACAAAATCAAATGCAAAATTTTCTATTGTAAATTAATAGCCTTGTTTTATTACTAAAAATGTAATTTTTTAAGTTAAAAAAAAAAAAAAAAAAATTCTTCAAAATAACATGAAATGGGGAACAAAATAACAGGGAGAAAAGGACCAGTCAGAACTCATATATTGTAAAGGAGGAAAATTTCATTTACATTAAATGTGTTGAAGCCTAATTAGGCTTAAAATATGCCGTCAAGGCTAAAATTTGCAATAAATGCAAGGTAAAATTGTAAAATAAATGTTTTGCTAACAGAAAATGTGCAGTAAAGTAAACCGAACTAGGTGGTATTTCACAGTATCTGAAAACTGAACGATTAAAAAATGCATTCTAAACCGCAATTTGATTTAAATAGAAAATAAAATTTGCGATCCCAATTTACTCTTAACCCGAAAATGCTATTTCTGGGATAAGTATAATCATGCAGTTTATTAACATTATGCTTCGTCTGTTGCAAAACGTAACCATTTCCTCTTAAAATTTTTTTTTTCCAAATTTAAATCCATAGCTATATTGCAATATTCCTACAACTTTTTAAACAGGACCTTTTTAAACTAAAACATTCTCACTTTGACAGACAACGTTTTTCTTTGTGTTCTGGGAAAAACAGTAATTACTTGTACAGGAACATACATTTTCACTCCAAAAAAATTGCACACGCGGAATATTAGTCAGACTTCATAATTAACATGGTCAATTTTTATATCTGTTACAAGTTGCCCTTGAAGTGCCCCTGATCCTAATTACCCTACCTCCCCTATATAAGATCAACAAGTGCTTATTTTACTAAAAAAGGCTCTCAAAGTGACAGTAATAACTGTTATACTGGTAGAGATGACATATTTGTGTTCTTAGTTTCAGGAGGTCATTCATGTTGAACTTTGGTAACAAGTGAAAATTGTCTCAATTATGAAGGTAAGTATCAAGACAAATAAAGCAATTTCAATTAGAGATTTTGTGGTCTCGCTAACAAAGATTTTTAAAATGCAGTTTCAGAAGAAATAGCATTAATAAAAGTTTCTCTCTTATTCAGGTTTAACCGTATTAAATTAATACTATTTATGCTTCTTTAACCCTTTATCTACTGGCGGTACTTATAAGTACCATTAAAATAACTTGTTATAAAATTCATTTAATGCATCGATTAGTTGAAATACAGTTTAGAATGAGTTATTGATATACTTCTTTATCCTGTTCATAAAGCTTTATGGGTTACACAAAACAAAAATATTTTTAAAAGGATGATTTCTTTTGCCTTTGCATCTTTTCAGCTTTCTTGGTGTTTGGGGGGGGGGGGGTAGGAATTTTTCAATTCGGAAATATTTTTATTGTAAGAACATTATATTTGTACATTTCCTAATTCAACAAAATACTAAGAAAAATATTAAAAATAAAAGATTTGAGTGGGGTTATAAATAATGCTCAAAATCCCTATAAATTCAAATTTAATTAATCCTTCCAAATCCTTCTAAAATTTGTTAAAAAATCTTCTAATGTAGTTTAAACAATTCACGAAAAATGCTTTAGAATATAAAATTTTCATAATTCAGTACATAAAGGGTTAAAGGGAGTTTTCCTCGATGATTTGGAAAAAAGATGCTAAATTATATCCCTTATCTGCTTTATGGAGTGTTTTAAAATCCCATTCATAAAATTTTTTACATGTAGGGCTATTTATATATGTATGAATATTATAAAAATTGTTGAAATATATATATCAATCAAATCTTTTATTTGAAATTCGCCAGTATCGGTAAAAATTTTAGAAGGCAAAATTTGTTATACTGAGCTAACACTTTGAAATAGGACTCTTTTATGAAGTCGAAAAAATTCTACAAAAACACTAAATGTCGATAAAAAATTTTGTGAAAAATTCAAAAAGCCCTATATGAATTCCGATTAAACTTTATTAAAAAAAGAAAGATTTTTTTTTTTTTATACTGCGCTAGAAAATTTATACCGGATTCCTTTTATGAATGTCAAAAACTCCATGTTTTAAAGGTATCTAATTCCTAAATATCTATATACCACTATTTTTAACATTAAGTTCAACCATCTGACTTCTCAATCGTATCTTTAAACTTTACTATATTTTTAATAAAAAAAAAAAAAAAAAAAAAACGTCCGTTTTATACAGTCCGCGATTACAATTCTGCCGAAAAACCGTCTAAAAAAAAGTCACATTTCTTTAAACAGGTTGAAAACAATCCGCTTGGCACGGTCGCTCGCTTGGCTGCCTGTTTAGAGCGATGAATATGCGAGTACGGGAACGGGTTCGGAATTTATTTTGGCAACCCTCGCATCAAGAACTTGTGGGAGGAGTTTGACGCGGCGTCTTTTGTCGCCTGGGAGTCTACGTGTAATAACACCATTACTGTCGGCGGCAGACGTGCTGCGAGAGAGACAAACTGAAGTGAGGAGAAAAACTTTAGAATTCGAGTGTTGGTGCTAGGAGGAGGTAGACGGAACAATGTAGTAAAAACGACGTATATGTTCGAATCAAATTAAGGTGCATTAAATGTTTGTGTGAGTGCTGTCGTCTTGTATCTGTCCTGTAAATATAATTTTCTCAATATAACAATTTTTTTAAGAGAGAGTCGTAATTATTTCTGGTGTCAAGTCTGCATTTTATTGTGATCAAAAGGATAATTCCATATTTATATATATATAATATATATATACAAGCTAAAATTTATATAGTGTTTTTCTTTTCATTTAAATATATATTTTTATGCTAAACTTCTTAATCTTAAATATACTGCTGTAAAGTTTTTCAGCAGTTTGCTTTTCAAAATATATACAATATGCAGTAATTTTATTTTGGGAAAGGTATAATATATATTTTGCTGTGTTTAAATCTGTTGTAAATCTGTCTTCTTTTTTTAAAAGAAGTGTTGGTAATAGTATTAGTAATATTAGATACTTGTGATACACAGAGGAAGATTTTTTTCTCTTTACATATTTTTTTTTTCTTTCTCTTCTGCTCTTCTTTTCATAAAAAAAAAAAAAAAAAGAGAAGGCATACTTAAGGTCATCTACTATAATGAGGATGTGACATAAATAAAATTCAATTCCTCACACCTTAAAAAAAGCTATAATGGTAAGATTATTACTTTATTGTACATTTTCATCCTTTTTAGGTGCGTTCGTAATTATATAAATTCGTAGCACCTATAGTCGTCGTTCAGTCCGTCCGTCTGTCTGTCTGTCCGCATGTAACAGAGCAAAAACTACCCAACCGAATGGTCTGAAATTTCAAATATATGATTGTTGCAAAATTTTGTCGAGCCATTTAAAATTTTATGAAAATCGGATGTATAGTTTAATTACAGGGACAGTCAAATTTTTTCTTTACATTACGGCCAATGGAAAAAATTATTGCAAGTGCATTTTAATGATATTAGAGCCTTCCGAATGATCTGAAATTTTAAAGATATAATTGTTGAAAAATTTTGTCGAGCTATTTCAAATTTTAGGAAAATCGGATGTATAGTTTAATTACAGGGACAGTCAAAAGTTTTTCTTTACATTACGGCCAATGGGAAAAATTATTGCAAGTGCATTTTAATGATATTACAGCCTTCCGAATGGTCTGAAATTTTAAAGATATAGTTGTTGCAAAATTTTGTTGAGCTATTTCAAATTTTAGGAAAATCGGATGTATAGTTTAATTACAGGGACAGTCAAAAGTGTTCCGTTACATTACGGGAATGGGAAAAAATTATTGGAAGTGCATTTTAATGATGTATCAGAATATGCACTTTATGAAGTGCAAAAAAATTATACATTCAGTACAATATGGCGTGCAAAAAATAATTATAAAACTAGTTATAGTACGAACGCACCTCATTTGCCACGTTTGACGAGCAATTTCCAACTTGTTTTTTTTATTATTGGTATTAATACGTTAATATTTATCTATGATGCTCTATAGATTTCATTTTCATGATGTGGTATGGTATGAAAAATGAAAAGCATCTACTTCATTTCAATTAGTTTCTGGTTTAAGATAGTTTTAACATTGTAAATGTGACACACACATCGAGGCAATTTACAAATAATTTTATTGTTTTACGGCAGTCAATTGCATCCAAATTGGGAATATTATATAAATGGAGATAGTAATAATAATGCTAGTTCATTGTTTACTTTTTCGTTTCGCATTTCTTTTTAATCGATTGTGCCATTGTGTGATTATGACATCTTTCTCTTCCTAATCGTGTATATGTAAGGATAAAATGTAGCTCGTCCTTCTCCAGCACCGGCGGTTTTTTGCCGGAATTCTCGATATGTACGGACCTGCAAATAAAACTCACTTTTTTTACCATATCTGGATTTTATCTACAAACTCGCTATACATATTTTTCGCAAATTAAAAAGTGAATAGTATGCTACTCCAAGAATCACCGACGCTACATAAAAAAAAAACCCCATCGCAACCTGATTTTCAGATATATAGAGTTTTACGACTGGAAAGTTGTCACAGATATAATAAAATTTACCACAATTACTACAATTTACTGCTTTAATCCATTTAAGGGCGGTGGTTCATTTTTGGACCACTTAATTTTAATTCTTAAATGCGGCATTGCCACCAGAATATTGGAATGAAAATTTTCCTTTTATTAATTAAGTGAACAAAAGCATTTTCATATTTCGAAATTTGTTTGTAGATACTGGTACCATTCACTGATTTCAACATTTTACGAATAGAAGTACCTTGCCCATGAAAGGGTTAAACGCGTATTAATGTATTTATTATTTTAAAGTTTCCTTTCTCTTTTAATATTCACGTGTAAATACAATTTTCAAGACGTAATTTTCAATATTTCCTGCTTTTAACACGTACTCACTTAATAGTAGTTTTAAAGGGTTTTTTCTTTTTTTAATAGTCACGTGTAAAAAATTTTGAAATCGTAAGGAAATATGATTCTTTGCGAGTTTTTTGGATTTGAAAACAATCTCTATAATAAAAGCCCAAGTCATGTGACTATCATCAACATTTCCGGACGGATACTTTCATTTTTATATTCCAGACGTACCTTTTGAGACTATTATGTTAGCCAGCCACAGGTGATACGTCTCCAAAATTATTTTATCGCCATTACTTCGCTTATAATATAACTAGCTGTTACCCGTGACGTCGTTCACGTAACATAAAAAGAAGAAATGAATTAATTAAGCAAAGCATTTCCCTTCCGATAATCAGCAACATATATAATAAGCCAATTCTTTACCACATTTTACAGGAGACAATCTCTATATCTATATTACGCTATCGTACGTGGCACAGAAAGCGCAATTATTTGTTAATTGTTTAATGCCAACGCCCAAATGAGGCGCATTTCATTGGATATTGAACAGCATTTAATGCATCCCCACACCTATAAGGGGTTACCATAGGGTACCCTGTTCTGTCACCAAATACAGCCAAGTTTGCCACCAAAAGTGACGCCAACTTGGCGATATCTCTAATATTTCGCCAAATTCCCATAAACTTCCATTGTAAACCAATAGTGTTTATTTGCTTACGGAAAATCAACAAATTGAGATATTTTAATGCAACAAAAACTAACATTAGCTTAAGGGATTATTTTAATTATATTTAACCCTCTCGCTGCGCATTTTTTTAAATATCAAAATAGGTTAAAAAATTGCGCATTTTTTTATTACATGTTTCAAATCTATATATAGCTTAGAAGCTTAGAGTTTAAATATGTAAACATTTTTTGTAAAAGAGTTCAGGATCTTAGATGGGATAGGATATTAGAAATTAGGCGAAATCAGGGCTGTCACTGGAGACTATTTTTATAGTCTCGCACCACTATTGTAAAAAAATCGATTTTGTAGTATAGTTATCTTGTAGATGTTGTTAAAGTCTATATGGAATTTTAGTATTTAAAAAGTGGTCCCAGTTGAATTAAAAAATAGTTGCCAGTGGAAAAAATGAATCCCCGAGGAAATCTCGGATTGTGCAAATTTTGCTACTTTTATGTTTCCCGAGAAAATATCGGGTTGCGCAGCGAGAGGGTTAAGGGAGTCGAAGTAAATGAAATTATGAATAAAAGTAACATGATGCAATGCTTAGCATGCTTTCCCAAACATAAATCTTAAGGGAGACCAAACTGGTCACCAAGGGCGTCTAGTATGAGTAATTTAAGGTATTTGTTTATTATAGGATTATTGACATAACTCGGGTTTATACGCTGAACCAGGATGTCTGTTTTTATCATGAAATAATAAGAAAATGTCACAGATGTCATATACGCACCGAGGTACCTAATTGTTGCCGAAATAGATTATTTTGCTTGACATGGTAACCCGGCTATTATTGTTTATTTATTAATAAATTATTTATTTACTTTAATTTTCTTTTAAAATTATATATATTAATGAAACTTTTTATTTATTTATTGTTATTTCTTTTTTTAAATAATACAACATAATTTAAAAATATACATGTAACTGGTATTCGAAAACAATGTTTTCGCCAAATTGGCGTCAAAAACAGATCTCGCCAAACCAGGTGCGTACATGGCATCTGTGGCAAGAAAATTATCGGATGATACTTTTTTATATGTTTTACAATCATACTTGGCATCAAAGGTTGGCGAAGAAATGATCATTTAGAATATTGTTAAGTCTTTACCACACAAAAAACGAACCTGTTTACAACAATGAATTTATTTTTGCACCAAATTACTTTCTCTGAAAAAACCAAATTGACTACGAACCGGATTACAGAACATAACCTTTCTATCTAGTTCATTTTTTACTTTTTAAGAATGAAAATACATATTTCCTATTAATCATTACGTTATTTTCGACATTGATAATTTTACTGTGCATATTATTGACATTTGCTATTCATTTACTCTTCAAAAGTTTTTTTTTTAATGTTAAATTAAAATTTAAATCTTTATGTTAACCGTGCGCAGACGATAAACCGTAAGCATTGATAACAATTTTCTTTAAGTAATAAGAATTAATACCATAACACAATCTCATTTTATTTCAACATCAAAGCATATCCGTTTTATATTCCATATATGGCGTCACATTTTCTTTCATTTCGCACATACTCAAAATTCATGCACCTTGCATTATTAAAAATACTTGAAAATTTCCGTTTTAATCTTTCAATCAGAAATTAAATTATTATTCTGGGTTTTTATCTTTTGGCAACGCAAAAAGGAAGATGGTTGAATTTTATCGGGAAAATGTCAATTCATTGCGTATGAAAAAGAATGAAATTTTGGATTATTAAGCAAAATATTTGAATAAAATAAATTAAACTTAGCCTATGTTCATTTCCAGGTTGTAATCCATCTATATCCAAAAAATACAAAAGCATTAATTCATCCGTTTAGACGCAGGCTTCATTCAAACATTCCGACACACATTGACATTTATAATATTATAAGGATAAGGATAGTCCAAGTAACGTTACTCCCATAAATAATTATGGGCTGATCACTTCGCTTTCCATAAGTAAGGTTTCCATTTTGATTAAAGAATCAAAATTAATTTTTCGAATAAAACTACATAAAAGTTGCCATGATTGCAAAGAATTCATAGTACTTTTATGTTAGTTGGGTGCTTTTTTTTTTAATTCGCCAGTTAGCATTTTTTTATTTATCGAGTGGTAAATTAAAACGGCTCTACTTGGTTATCCCATCGACCAAAAATCTGTCGCCAAACTATAAGATTAAATGCCAATAATATTTGATCCTAAATGTCACATTCACTCGACTTTAAAGAAGTTACACAAGTTTACGCCATCAAGTGATTTTTATTTCGACGTTTTATTTGTATTTGTATTAATGTTATGCTAATTTATTTGTTCTTTCGTTATTTAAAATAAAAATTATGTCGATTTGTATAATTTGGCGAAATTAGACAACAAGATATCTAAGTAGTACCATTAAAAAATTGCTTTATATTTGAAATTAAATTTCAGGATTTGCTACATTATTTAGCATTTTGCACAGATGTCTTATACGCACCGGGTTTAGCGTGGATTTTTATTTATTTTTTATTTTTATTTACTTATTTATTTATTTCGACAATTTGGCGAAATTCTCCTTTTGGAATACCAGTTACATATGTATTTTTAAATTATTTTCTATTATTTTTAAAATGAAATATTAATGAACAAAAAAAAAAAAGTTTAATTAATAACTATAGAACAAAAATATTTATCTTTATTTTTATAAAAAGAAAATAAATGTAAAAAAAAAATATTTATTAATAAACAAGCAACTATAGCCGTGTTACCATGTTAGGCAAAATATTGCCATTTTGGCGCCAATTAGGTACCCCGTTGCGTATATGACATCTGTGCATAATATTTTTCTTTTCGTTTCGTTTAAAAGAAAGGAAGAAGTGAAAGCCATTTATTTTAAATGTTTCAGTTTTAAATGAATGTTTTGTATTAAAAACAAATGATAATGAAATAAAAAATAAATAAAAATAAAATAAATAAAATCGACGGGAGAAATGTTTGGCGATTTATCACCTGCGTCGCGCTATCGTAAAAATACTGATTTCTTGATTTACCTATCAGTATCTTCTGATTTGGCGAAAGATTGTTCAAGTAAATTCAATTATGAATAAAAGTAACATGATATATTTCTTAGCATACATTTAAGGGAGGCCAAACTGGTGGGTAGACTAGTTTAAAATAATAACCTTTTCTAAAATATGAAGAAAAAATATCTGTTATGATTAAAATTTGAGTTGCCATCATTAAACAAAAGTATTTAAAATCAGAAAAAATTAATATATCGAAATCTAATTCGAATTAAAAAGATTCCAATACCCGTTTTGAGATCTGCGATTCAATACGGATTTTTGGTGTTAATTTCATTGCATAATGTTCCATATTTTAGAAGAAATGGCCATAAAACATAATCAGTTGTTTAATCAGACGTTTCTTAAAATAGTTTTATAAAGTCGTTTAATATAGTCGCTTCGTAAAATCGTTTCATAAATTCGTTTCATTAGGATTTTATATATATAGGGTAGATGTTTCTTTTTCCATTTATAAATTATTAATCACTCTTTATTTTTCAGAAGGATAATAGATTATTAATGGATGAAGAAACTCATAAAATAGTAAATGTTTTTCATTGAAAAATCGTCATATTTGCTTTAGAGATATAATCATTATAATTAGACTTCAATAGACGTGTGCTTTAATATTTAGGATGTTTCTTAAGTTCACTCCTATAAAAATTGTTTAATGACACAGCTGTTACAAGACATTTTCCATTTTGTGTAAGTATATTTTAATTTCTGCAACCGAAATAATTAGACAAATGAATTAAAATGCTGCTAAATAAATATATTCCATAATTGTAGTTTTTTTACATCTGGTTTTAGTTAAATTAATTTAACGTATTTAACGTAATTTAACGTAATATGCAAAGATTCAATGTTTTTTCGTAGTAAAATGACTATTCTGGTTTAAATGAATCGACATTATGTGATTTGAATCATACTTAACTTATCTGCAAATGTATGTGTAAGAAAACAAAAAATACATATATGTAAATACAGACACAAATTCCCATATTACACATAGTTACGCAAACGTGTGTGTAATATGTATGCATTGTTTAAAAAAAAAAAATTCAAAATTTATCTTATAGCTTCAAACAAATGTAACTTTCTAAGAAAATGTATATATCCCTTTAAGATCGGACCCGCACGATCGTGCTGATTAGGCAATAACTAAAATTCTATCTTCCTGGGTTATCTATTCCATAAATGCCGGAATTTCGTAACTCTGCTGGTTGGCAGAAACTATATTATATGAATTTTATCAACAGATCGTGAATTATCACTTACAACTTTCAGTTATATCATTGTTAAAAAAAAAAAAAAAAAAAAAAAAAAAAAAAAAAAAAAAAAAAAGCTGCCCGGTCTTAAAGGGTTAAATCCCGTCACTCAATTGACGGATGTTTTACGTTCTATCTGATTTTAGATAAATTTTCTTTAAAGTGGTACATGCACATATGTTCATTACTTAAAGTCAGTCAAACTAAAACTTGGCTGTAAGAGGTCTAAGGACTCTTAAAGCTTCAAAAATTTCGAAATTTCAATATTTTTATATATTAAACCACTATTTTGTTCTGATCTTTTGATATAATTATTTCAATCAAATTCCCAATATAACAGAAGTTATAGCTTTTAGAATTATACCCGCGCAATAGCTGATGCGACGTTTCCGAAACTTTGAAGTCATTTTTCTCTAAATGACGTTTTTGGGCATTACGCGCAGGATATATCAAAAACTTCTGAATATTTTTTCATGAAATTTTCAAAACATATGTTTTATGTTAGTCTGTATAAACCGAATCTAAAATTTAATTTTCATTGTTCAAAAACACGCTTTTCTGGGTTGATTATACGGTTAAAATATTCAAAATTTTTCTTCGGTTAAATACAACGTTGTACTAAAAAAGTAAAAATATTTTAAATACAAATTTATTCATGTTCAGTGTAATTATTGTAATCTGAAGCATATTTAGACACAAAAAATGTCATTCTAGTTGCAAAATTTATTCGTAAGCTATTATACCAATTTTCTGCTCATCAAATGTCTGAATGTTTGGAAATCCCTATATATACTACTTCTGCCTCTTTCAATTTTTAAAATAAATGAAATAAAAGGAAATCTTTCATTCGAATAAAAATTGTACTTTAAAAATCATGTACATTTTAAGATATTAAATGTTGAAAATGGTCTTTTTTGTTCATTTATTTTCAATTTTAAGAATTCTGAGGCACGTTAAAAGCATAAACATGCCCTGGTTAGAGTCATTTTTTAATTTATTCACCTATATTTGAATCAGAAAAGCTCATGAATAAGTATGCACATTCACATTTCACACATGCGAGAATGTGTGTAATAAGTATGGACTACATATACCGTTTAAATGTTTTACACATCCTATAAAGTTAAACTTCATTTAGAAAGAAGAGAAGTATATTATTCAATAGCATAACTATTTTTTTTTTTTTTGCATTATTTAAATAAAAGAAACATATCTGTCATGCACGATGTTCAAATATCTTACACATATAAAAAAATTATTTTGACATGCAAAAGATAAAAATAAATTTATTGAAACATGCATATGACATTTTCAAAATATCGAGTAAAATAGTTATATACTGTAGTGAAAAAGAATCTACTAATATAATTCTTTAGAAATCTTGCACAACGTCCAACAATTCGGATAAAATTTGTATGGCATATTTTATTGTTATTCAAAATTTTCTCTGAATATAAATTTCAAAGAATCCAAGAAATTGTTATTAACAATGAAACATGTTTCTGACGTTGGATCTCATTTCTGTATAATACACTCTTGAAAACATTTTTTGTAAAAGGGTGTTTGAAGTGTTGACAACGGATAAAGCTGTTATATTAAAAATGCCGAAGTTGCGAGATAGCATTCCTTTATAATAAGAATATTGAATTCAGTCATTTGAGTTATTTGTATTTTTAGAATAGATGGATAAAAATAAATGTATGAGAGCTTCAGTTAGTCTAATGAACTGTTTTATGGATTAAAATTCTATGCGTTAAAGGAACAGATTTATTATGAAATCTTTGTGGTAAGATAATTATACATTTAATTATAGTAAAAATGTATATAGTTATGTTTTAAGATTTAACCCTCTGACTACCGAGCAATAGGGAATAATTGTAATGTTGTTTTCTATGAAACTTATTTAAAATGAGAAAGAAAGACAAATTCTTTAGCATGATATAAAAATTATAATATATATAGGAATATAATCCTTAAGAGTATTAATAATAACTTAATCTTTTAGAACTGGATTATAGCTGCAGAATTATATACATTTAAAAATGCTTCTATAGCTGTGAAACCTACAGCTTAGTGTACGGCAGGCATGTCAAACACGCGGCCCGTGGGCCACAACTGGCCCGCCGACATCTTATCTGTGGCCCGCTAAACTTTTGGAATTTTACATTTGTTTAATTTAATTGTTAAAACCCGCATGCTGAAGTTACTCTTTACATGATCACACTTGCACCAGCCGTGGTCTTAGAGATGGCAAACAAACGAAAGATATGTTTATATATATGGGACATTCTCACAATCTTTTAACTTTCATGTCCCTGAATAATAATTTTTTATTTAATACACTTTTTTTTTTTTTTTTTTTTTTTTTCATATACTTAGGAACATCCCACTGCATGATTGCACAACAATATTAACAAGATAAATAAGTTTTGGACGATGTGGGGGGGTCCAAACACATGGAAAACTCATCACACGGAGGAAATTTGCATATGACAGAGGCAATACAACAATCACAGAACGCCGCGCCGTATGACAGATAATCAGCGTAGAAAACGGATTCTTTCCTCAGTCATATGCAAATTTCCTCAGTGTGCCCCGATCGTGTTGTTTTTGGCCGTTCGCTGAGCTGTTTTTTGTGCGTGCATAACGCGTCCGTTTATTGCGCTACACGTACCGTTCCAGCGCTATTTAGGGTTTTCGCATGCGCTGAGCATTTTGCGACGAAAAAAAAAAAAAAAATGGGCGTTGCCATTCGAAAATTTCGAGTTTCTGTACCTATAACCGTAACCGTGAGCGCCAATTTGTTGCCGTTCACAGAATCTCGAGCTCATACCTCTGAATAACTATACCTGAAATCTCATCTTGATCGGTTAATCGGGCCGGCCGCTAGAGTTCCATATATCGGCAAAGATTTTTTATGACCACCCTGTACTACATTTGTATTATTTATTATTTGAATGTTCAGTGGGTACTATGCAAATTCATTATAAGTAAAAATTTAGAAGAAAATAAAAAGTTATAGGGGTAAAATGGTAAGAAAAATTAAACTCAAGTTTAACCTAAACCTCCGTTAAATAAAAAATTTATCGCTGCTGATCATTTTTTCTTTATTTTGAATCATTAAGGCATTCATCTATCAGATTAAAATGTCATTTTAGCAAGTTTAATTTCGCCAGATTTTTTTCCGCAAAAGTCAAAAAATTGTGAGAATGCCCCATATATATGCTTTAATTAATTTTGAAAATTTTTAATTCTGATATTAAATTAATTATTATAGCCTTTGCCTATTGCTTGCCATCAGTCGAGCTTTTCCAGGGACATTTCGGATTGCATTATAACAAAATCATCGGAGTAGAAATTTTTAAAAAATATATAAAAAAATAATTTTAAAAGAAGATTTTTGAATTTCTAGAAATATGAACATCAGTTCAATCTGTTTCTTTGATCTCTTATAATTGATGTTAAAATTATTGTTCAGAATTTATTGCTGCAGCTACTCAAAATTTAGCACGATTTCATATTAGCGCCTATATGTATATAGATATCGAGATTCCAAATTTCTGTAATTATTCATTAATCGACTAATTTTTTGAAGTACAGTATGCAGCCTTTTGTTATTTTTCAAATCAAATAAACATAATTTGAACCAGAAAATATATTTAATAAATTAAATCAAATAAGCAGACAATGTATATGACATACTTTATTGAATAGATTTTTTCTGATTCAAAATGTTTATTTAAATTTTATCTTAGAGAAAACACGGAAGATTGACAGCTATGCCTTTGATAAATCCAAATTAGCACGTATAAGCAATTTTTAATATAAACGCAATTTATAAAAGCCATTTTTTTTTTTTTTTTTTTTGATGAAAGCAATTTTGCGCATTTTTTCGACAAAAATAATAGAGAAAAAACTATGTATTTAATGTTGGAACTTTGCGTTAAAATTTCTTTAACATTGCTATGTTTCGTACTGACAAATTTTATTCTCTGTAATGTTAATAATATTAACTTTTTTTAATATGGCCCGCGGCTTTGTATATAATACTTAATTTGTCCCCCGGCGTTAAATGAGTTTGACACGCCTGGTGTACGGTATATTCATTTTAACTTACATATGTCCTTTTGAAGTTATATTATAATATACAAACCATCTTAAATCCCTTGCAAACAATTAATTTACCATGTACGAAAAATCAAAACACATTTTGTAGCACATAATAGTGTCTGACGCCGAAGGCAATCTGATAATTACCCCGGTGTTTCTTAAAAACTAGACTTTTTTTTTTAACAGATGGACATCCAAATGGCTTTGTTTCCACAACGATAATATGCTCTAGTATCCAAAAAGGAGGTAGCATTTGGGCTAGAGTTGCCGCACCTGAGAAATTGAAATTTGAAATCAGTGAACCAAAAAAGTAAAACAGTAAATTTTTTTTAGCATTTAGGTAACCTTTTTTCTACAAGACAGAGTAAGCTGTTAATGACTAAAAAAATAACTAATTGAAATAGAAAAATAGTTGATTTAACTAAAATGAAAACTGTTTTGGCCATATTCCGATTAGTAAACTAGTATTACTTCTGTCTGTTAATTACTCCGCACTCTTCTGTCTACCCCAGACTATCCTATATTAAAAGAATACGCTGAATCTTAATGAAATATATTTTAAACTCTTGCGATTTAATTTATTCTTTCTTATTTTAATATTGTAAAACTTCTTTTGCGGCAATTGTTATTCTCCGTGAAAATTTAGTCATTAAATTAGACTGAAAAGTTAACAAATCTATACTAATATTATAAAAAAAGTAAAGTTAGCGTGCTTGTTAGTAGGGGGTAAGCTCCGGAACTACAGAACCGATTTCAAAAGTAATTGTATCAAAATGACTGTGCTAGTACACGTCAAACATAGGTGCATATCTCATGTTAATGCTACTATCCCAAAGGGGTTGCCGGAGCAAAAATGGTCTAAAAGTGCAATTTTTGTGTTACAGAAGGGCCTAAAAACATGCAATTTCGCATGGCAGTTACTTATTAAATATAAATGATAACTAAGACCATTTCCTGAAAAGTTCGAAACATAAAAAGGGTAAAAATGCACGAAAAGCGTTCTAAAAACCATCGAAATTGCGATTACTACGCAATCCGAGGAAGTACCAAACCGATTTTTAAAAAAATAATGTGTCAAAATGATGCTGACAGCCCTTTCTCCAACACCGGCTATATTTTATGCCTGTGCAACTACCCAAAGGTGATGCAGGAGCAAAAAACGTTCTAAAATGAGATATTCGTGTTACTGAAGGGTGTAACATAATTTGGCATGCTAATTAAAAGATGCAATTTCTTTCTAAGAACCTCCGAAAGAAAACTTCAAATTTAAAAGGATGAAGTGAGGGAAAGCGTACTAAAAATGTTCTAAATTGCGATTTTTATGTAATCTTTTGAAATACCAAACTCATTTAAAGAATAATGGTTGCAAATTGGTGGTGATATAGAACCTGCTCAAACATAAGCTATATTTTTTTGTCAGTGACACTAACCCCAGAGGGTTGCAGGAGTAAAAATGTTCTGAATTGCGATTTCTGTTATACGGAAGAAGCTAGAAACTTTACATATGGCATGGTAGTTACTTATAAAATATAAAGCCCTCAAAGAACAGTTGAAAATAAATTCGAAATTTAAAAGTGGTGAAGCGAAGGGAAGGTGCAAAAAGAGTTCTAAAAAATCCTACATTACGATTTCATGTAACCTCAGGTATTATATAACCTATAACAAAAGTAATGGTTACGAATCAATTGTGATAGCCTCTGATCCTATACAGGCTGTACTTTTCAGCCGCGGCTTTTGCTAGTACATAATAAAATTTTCATTTGATTTTAAAAAATCATGTTTAACAAACGTGCTCGACAGAGAAAGATCATAAATATATAGTGAAAAATTAGCATTGCATACCTTTAATCTTGAATGTACAAATTTTGCCAGGCGAAAATGTTTACTTGGAATTTGAAAGCATCCGAAAAACTGATATTTTGTAATGGTCCCAGGTGGAGAAAGCTGATAAATGAACAGTAAAAAGTACTGGGCAATGTTTTCAAAGAGAACGGTATATCAAAATCTACAGCTATTTCTACAGATGGAAACCTTTAGAAATGTCAGGCTACATACCTCTTAGGAAACATTCTACATATGGAAAATGCATACTATGTATTGAGTTACTTTCCCTTTTTTCTGTAGCCGTCTGGGAACATAATTGCGCAAGTAATGAAATTTGGTATCTGAAGAAAGAAATTTGAATCTATAGTAGCTTTTCATAAGGTTTAAGGTAATTGCCTATACATGTACAGTATTGAATAAATACATTCATTTTTAGTTCAATTGTAGCATGCAATGATGAAAAAACAAAATTATATTTTCATAACATTTAAATTTTTTTTTTTTTTTTTTTTTTTTTTTTTTTTTTAAACAAAATCTCATGCTTACGAAGTATGCGGATACCTTAACCCTTAAATGCCTGATTTTTCAAAAATCATTGTAATAATGTTTTTCGACTTTCATTTTTTAAATAAATCATGGGAAAAATACTTTAAAAAAATCATATTTTGTTTTAAGTATAGTTTACGGCTAAAAAGCAGTTTGTTACTAATCGACAATACTGGTGTTTAATTGAAAAAATAATTTCCCTTTATAAAATTCTGTAATATTAAACACACAATAATTTTAGGAAATATAATAAGAAATAAATTTTACTTGTTCACTGCAGGTCAAAATAGGGTATTTCGCATGTTCCAAACAAAACCAAAAGAACAAGTAGCAACAATTGAAAAAAAAAAAAATCTATCTTTATTCTTAAACAGCACAAGTGTTGCCATCTACATGTTGAAAATCGATTTTATAATATTTTCAGAATGTATTTTATTGGCAACATTGGGCATTATAGCTTCAATAGTATTCTAATAGTATTTTAGAGACTAAATTGGGTATGTTTCCGAAAAGCAACACCAGGCATTTAAGGGTTAAGTAAGGTAGATATTAGGATTAATGATTTTAATCTGAAATCAGAGATATATTATTCACTTAGCTGCCGTTTTCCCTACAATCTATACATTATTAAAATTCAATAACTCTTAAGATTTGATATAGTTTCAAAATGTTAAGTAAGTGTTAGAACTGTCACGGTTTATCTTCATGTACATAATTAATTTTTAAAAATCGTGTTAGAATAAAAATATTTATGTATTTTTCTCGACCATGGTTTAAAGCAGCTAACTGGTAAAATAATCAAATGCCAGTAAAAATTAGGTCTACCATACGGAACTAACTAAATTTTACTGTAATGCCTTTCTAATGTTATTCGTTTTATTAAACATCGAAAATTTTTAATAGCGTGTAACAGCATTCCTGGCATTATGCGAAACAACTCTTCAAAACTTGCTATCTAAGGGTCAAAGAAAGAAATGTATAAATAATTTGGGTGCACTGATCTAGAAAATAGATGACTGCATAAGAAACTGAAAAAAAATCTCATTTAAACATTATTATTTTCTTTTCGTCTATGAAATACACAATTGCATATACACGATTTTTTGTTTAAAAAAATGATTAATGATGTGCCATCATGTTTTGAGATTTCTAAAAGCGCGTGCATATTTGCTGAGCTTTCGTTTTTAAAATTCATTAAAATTTATTTTCTGAAATAGTTTTGCAGTAACTATTCAAATAAATCATAACAGAAAAAAAAGTTTTTTGGTACCGAAGATAATCAGACTAGCAACATGGTAATTATATACAAGCAAAAATATATATATAATAAATTAAGAAATATTTCAAATCGTAAGAGTTTCATTTTTTAGAGCAAGAAATATAACAGATATACGTATTTTAAATTGAATTAGAAAGATAATTAATTTTTTGCTCTGTTATCATTTTTTGAATGAGTTTCAGTCTTTTAAAGCAAGACATATAATAAGATATATTTCTTAATGTTATTACAAATAAATAATTAATTTTTTGCTGTGACATGTGTTTGTAATTAGTTAATTTAAAACTATATGAATGATTAACAGTTTTATTTAGTTGGCATTATAGCTTACGCCAGTTTCTTTATTTCCACCTTTGGAATCATAAATTATGTATGGGGATACTTTTATCATTTTTTAGGAACATGTTCCAATCTTATGAATGCTATAATAAAATTTTCTGAATGTTTGTCTTAATAAAAGCATTTAGAAATTAGTACTTCATGATATAGAGATAATATTATAAATAATAAAAATCATTTAATGAGAAAATTAATGCAAAAGAATTAGTGTTTGTTGGGTATTTTAAACAATTCGTTATATTCTCAAGTGTTTTAGATAAAAACAAAATAATAGTTTCTTTTACAATAAGCTTTTGTATGATTCCTGTTCTATTCTAATCAATTTAATCTAAATATTCATTTCAAATTTAATCTAATATCAACTAAGTGGTTCAATGTTTTTAATCATAACTAATAATGAATAATCAATATATTTTACGGCACATAACATACATTTAATAACAAAAAAAACATAAAAAATCTATTAAACGCCATTGGACATCTAAAGATTTCTAATATCAACAGCAAATTAATTCATTTCAGTTCGAAAGTGTACAGTTCAAACGGAGTATGCGCTGTCTAAGTAGCTATTTAGATAATTAGCCATAACAACTCCTTTGCAAAAATAAATTAAATTCGGAATCATTTCATTCCAACAATATTTGTTAATTTGCACGAAATTGTCTCTAAGAAAAAAAAAATAAATCTACCTTTAAATAAATCTTTTTTCAGCTTTAAAAACTTTATTTGAAGTATTTTACGTTCCTATCTAGAGCATCTTTGGAGGAAATTTTATAGCATGGTACTCGTCTTTGAAAAATACCTTATATTTTATGCAAACAAATACTTGCTTTTAAAAATTTTTAGGAGTGATTTTTAAACATTTAGACATCCTGAAACATTTTAACAAATGAATATCTCTGTGAGATCCACATAATCTGATGTAGTACTCCATGCTTTGGAACAAAACTGCATTAATAAATAATAGTACGGAAATTTGAAAGGAGGGATAGATACGATATATCTAAATAACTGATGAATGGCCATGCGATGAATTTAAATTTTGAAAACTTCGAATACTTTCATAATAGTAATTTTATACTACCGCCAATAGAGAGGAAATGAGCACAGAATAAAAAAATTCTTTTCAAAATTGAATAAATAAAACCATTTGAGTTATAAAAATTGTACATGTTATTTCAGAATGCACCAATAAGATCTACAAAATTTCTGTTTAGAATAGAATTTACTAGTTTAACAATATTTATTTTCTTTTTCATTTTTTAAAATCTAATTGAATCGAATTAATAGTAATATTCCTGGAAGTGACCTCAAAGCCCTTAATAAATGGCATTAGTGCTACACGAACACTTTGAAAATCACAGTTTCAGTTGCTTCATTGAAAAATCAGGAAAACGGAATTGGTTTTATTTATAAATCTAAATATTTTCTTTGATTACTGTTTAAAATAAAAATCTGAATGACCATGGTAGCCGATTACTGCCAATAGCTGATTAAGTCAAAGCATAAATTTTCAGAATAAACAGTCAAATGAGTAATGCTTTTTTTAATCAGAAAGATGTATACTTTTCTCTGTTAAATTCGTTTCCTTATTAAAATTCTGAAACACATAAATAGTAATGAATGATGCTTTCAGTTAATAATTTTTCTATAAGAAAATTATCATTTTCATCATTTTCTTAATTTATCATCATCATTATATAATCAATTCTCATATATAAACTGTAATCTCAAACTTGAGGTCTTCAATCGTAATTAAAGATATAAAAAATGAAGATCATATCAACTTCTTCATCTCAGTTATCTGTGCCTAACAAGAAGTCAAAGCCTCATGGTAAATTACATGGAAATAGATCTAAGAACAAAAGCGCTCATAAAACAACGACAAGGCTATATGGACAAAAACTCAAACGACGAGATCGTAAATCATTAGGCTCAGAATCGGTCCATTTATGTGAAAAGAAACCTAGATTTACAAGTGATCGTTCGCCTAGGAGCTACAAGCGCTCAGACAATTCGACTTCGATACTATCGAATCCCACAATAACAAATCTTTTCACAACCCATGCTTTCAATATAAACGTGCAAAAATTAATTATAATAGTGACTCTCCCACAGCTAAGAAAAGGCGAAGAGGAGGAAATAAACATGGCTTGCCCTCATCTACGACATGAGGTGTGCTTAGAAAACAGAGAAACCACACAAAATACATGAGTCAGGAGCTTACTCATCGATACGATACTTCTAAACGGCCTAGATCAAATCATCGAGTGGACTCTACAGTGGTTCCCAGACACCGATACCGAACGCGTCTTTAGGTCAAGTAACCGACAGTGACTTCACCTTTCAGCTCCGACGAGGAATGAGCATTTGTCCAAGCGTTCTGGAATAAAGATAGTAAGCCTTCATTCATCATGAAGCCAGCAAGCTCGGAGTCAAGTCTATAAATCCGGTGGTGACGTTCTTTTTTGACTTTATTGTTTTTAAAATGAAATTGCATTTATGATGTAAAAATGTGAAGGACCCAGGTGGACTTTTGCTATTGTTAGAACTTTTGACACATATTTTATTTTTTCTTCGTAAGTTCGCAGGTCCTGATGGTTATAGTTGAATATGCAGTTATTTTGAACTTTTGATGTTTACTGATTTTCCATTCCAGGGAAATATACCATTTATGTTAACTGATACAGCATACAGATGAAGAATTTTTGTGTTGTATATTTTTTACATTTATTTATTGAACCAGGCACAGCAAAAATGCTGTTCGTACATGTCCCAATTATTGTACTGGCAGAAAGGTGTTAGACAGTTTTGGGGGGAGCGTTAGTTTATTTGGCCTATTTCAGATTGAGATATTCTTTATTTCGGGAAGTTTTTTTTTTTTAAGTTAAGAATGGGGAAGGGAAAATCGGGTAGTTATATATATATATATATATATATATATATATATGGCAGTTGTGCGAATTCTTTGTTAGAAAAATTTTGCGTACGGTGATTTTTGACATTGTAGAGTTTCTTTTTCTAGGTAATTTAATAGTGTATAGGTATTACATATGTTTGGAGTTTATTTTTTTGACAAGGTGTATGGTGGGTTAAAAGTTTAAGTAGATTGTAAATTATTTTTCGGACATGGAAATTTTATAGTAACCCAGCATTTGTTTTTGCGGCTCTAAATTTATTTCGAGAAAAAGATTAGGACATGCATTTAGTCCAACCCTTTTTCTTTGTATTTTTCCGGGGGGGGGGGGTTGTAAGGAACCAGTAACTTTGTTACAGATGCTCTCTAGTGGTTTGAAGGTGAACATGGTGTAAGACGTAACTCTAATATAGAGGCACTCTAAATTAGGAGTTCGCTGCTCCGCGAGTTAGCGGTAACCGTATGCAAATTTATTTGCTCAGTCTGCCAGAGTATAAATAGGGGAGCGAAAATATGTTAAGCGGTTAGTTGTTAGTTAGTTGGTTAGTCAGTGCAGTTAGATGTTGGAGAGAGTGTGATTTGGCGTACATAGTTTTGGTGTGGAGAAACGGCCATGTACGGCTGGAGCTTAGCCTGGGAACAAGAACAGACTTGAAATGAGCTGAAATCTAGACGTGAATTTGAAATGAACCCGGCTGTCACAGCTCAAGCACGTTCCGGAGAAATGAAGTTATGTGAGCCAACTTTTAAACTTTATATTTAATTAAGATTGTTTTATTGCTATCACGGAGTGTGGGCGAAATTTATTACATCTTGTCTGCCGACTCTTTGCCCGTTGTTGAATAAAATATCAATATTTAAAGCATATAAGACTCTTCATGAACACCCACCATTTTCATTACGCCACAATGTAAACAAACGTCATATTCAAATACTTTAAACATAATGATGATATTTTTCACGACACCCAAAATACAAAAGTAATTCTTTTCAAAACTTGTAATTGGAAGTTACAAAGTATCATGTATATTAAGTTGTACTAAAGAAAAATATATAAAAATAGATTTTGGTAAAATTTTCTTAACTTTCAATAAGGTTCACGAAATTCTGATCGCGTATTTTATTTTTCATTTTTTTTTAATATAAATTTAGAAGAATTCAAGAAATTCTTATTAACAATGAGACATACTTCTTAATTTGGATATCGTTTCCATATAATACAATATTGTTAACATTTTTTCAAGTAGGTTTTTCAATTGCTGACAAATGGTGTTGTATTCAAAGGCCGAAGTTGTAAAATTAAAACACATTGTTCGTTAATAATAATATTAAATTTCGCGCGAGAAACATTTCTAATTTTTAATAGACATTTATGGAAAATTTTATGAGTATTTCAGCTAGATTTGTGAACATTATTTGAGATTAAAAATATGACACTTCTACATTTTTGGTGTAAATTCATTAAAACTACTTAAGTATGGTGTCTATTTAAATTACTAGCAAAAGCCATGCTTTGTTTGGATTCGCGAAGCATTATTTAATAAGATAAATATTTGAAAGTAACAATATATTTTTTTATATTATTTTTGCATCTTTATTAAGCAAAAACGTTATTTTATGTTTTGGCGCATTTTAATTTTAGAAATGTAAAATCAGTCAAATAACTAAGAATCTCCTCGGAATTTTTTTATTTATGATATAAGGTTATTATTTACTGGTTAAATATTTTCGAAGCAAAATTTTACAAAATATTTATATAACGAATTTAACAATTAATTTTATTTGTTTACAATTCTTTTGTTGCAACTTTACAAAAAAACAACAAAAAAAAACGAACAAAAAAAAAAGTAATATAATTCTTTTAAAATTCGTAAGTTCCGTCTGCGTAAACGATTTAACATAATAAGAATAAATTATGTATTTGAATTCTTACCATAGAAAAATACTTTTATAACTGAATGTAAATAATTGAATTTTCACAAATTTTAATTCTATAAAAATATGCTATAATTTTCATAAAAAAGGTATTTTTAAAAATTTCATTAAAAAAATCATAACTCCATGATTTATTTTTTCTTATGAAAATATACATGTTTCATTTTTTATTTGCAAAAATGCGTCCGTAATGGAAAAACCTGTAAAATAAATTAATTAAAATAATATTTTTTTAACGTTATTCAGTAAAAAAATAATATTGTGCAAATCTACAGATCATAATTTATTTTTATGTTTAATTTATATGTAATTTATATTATATTGTGTTTAATTTATGTGTTTAATTTATATGTATTTAATTTAATGTTATACTGAATAGTTTGTTTTTTGTAAAGTGTACGACAAAATGTAATTTGTGTAGCCTAGTAGAGGATTCGCTTCGCTCATCCTAATAATAGACTCATTTCTCAATGTTTTAAGTATTAAGAAGTGTTTATAACTATATCATGTAACTTATATTTTACAATATTGCTTCTGTAACAGTCTAATTGTGTCTCAAACACTTTGTTTAAAAATTACTTTCATTTAATCATATTCTAAAGTGAAGTTGGCTAAAAAAATATATGTCTACGTGAATTGCATCATGAAATTCTTTAGTTAAACTTTTTTTTCTAATATGATGATAAACAGTTGAGCCTCGATTATCTCAAGTAATTGGGACCGCCCATCTTTCGGAAAATCGAAATTTTCGGATAATCGAGAATGCTTCAATTTTAAGATTAAGGAGAAATTTATGCAATATTTCTTAATATGGTAAGTGCTTAATAAAAAGGAAGAAATATCAAAACAGAAACAAGAAATAATTTACCTGAATTTTAATTTTCAAATTAAGTACCTTTTATATACAACACAATTGTTTGTAAAAAAAAAAATGTTTTGTTGTCGCAGTTTCGATTGTCTTTGCTTTGAAGGTCTGTCAGGGAGTTTTTTGATATTATTAGTTCACCAGTATCACTGTCTTTCTGGTACTCCAGTCATGCCAAACCTTTTGCAAAAATTCAAAAATTTCAGAATTGCTAATTTGTTCGTTTTCTTCATTCCACCCTGCAGCTTGCGGGAGCTCAAGCTAAATTCAAAGGAACTCTAAGAGAGGGATCAAAAATATTTATATGTACTCGTAGTTTGGAAAGGATCGTTTGATCATAAGGAATGTGATAATAAAAGAACAAAAGCTTTAAAAATTCATTTCGGTTAAAAGAGCTTCAGATAAAAGAAGTTTTACAGTATACATTTTTAGAGTGTCAGAATATATTAGTTTGATGAGATTTATGAAAAATATTTTTTAACTTTCAGTGCTTTTGAATCATAATCAATATAGTTTAAATATTCATGCCAGGTCTAATTTTTCAATTGAATAATAAAGTGTTCAGTAAAGAAATCGCACCCGGAACCTCTGAACTAAACTGCCAAGTCTCGTCCAATTGCGTGTAAACAATGTCTCTTTCCATGGTAAATTATTCAGACAACCTTTTGACTACAATATTTGATCCATCATATGAGATCTCAACAGACTAAATAACATGTAAAGCAACTCATATAATTAATGTGTAGTTAATTAAACTTTTTAGCTCATAGGGTATCAAAGCCTGAGAGCTAATGTACCCGCCGGTTCGGTATGTATATATGTATGTACGTACGTATATATGTATGTAACGCGATAACTCTTGATAGAAACATCTGATTTGCTTTAATTTTTTTTTTCTAGGTTCATTCTGATAAGGCGCTTCCCTGATTAGTTTTGGGTGTTCATTGGTTAAATATAAAGGGGGAAAGGGAGGCTAGTCCCCCCCCCCTTAATTTAGATAACTGGGTTTTTCATGCAGAATTAATCGATTTGCTCCAAATTTGGTACATCAGTTTATTATGTTAAGGAGCTTCTCTGATTAAATTTGTAGGTTCATTAGTTAAGTATATAGGGGGGAAAGGGGGGGTAGTCCCCTTCCCCTTAATTTAGATAAATGGGTTTTATTATGCAGAATTACTCGATTTGCTCCAGATTTGGTATACCCTCTTATTATGTTAAAAAGCTGCCTTGATTAGATTTGGAGGTTCATTAGTTAAGTACAAAGAGGGGAAAGGAGGGGCTAGACCCCCCTCTTAATTAAGATGAATGGGTTTTTCATGTAGAGTTATTCGATTTGCTCCAAATTTAGTATACCGGTTTATTATGTTAAGAAGCTGTCTTGATTAGATATTGAGGTCTATTGGCTAAGTGTAAAGGAGGGGGGGGGCGCCGGCTAGTCCCCCCTTAATTTAGTTAAATGTGTTTTTCATGCAGAATTATTCGATTTGCTTCAAATTTGATATACCGGTTTATTCCGTTATGGCGCTTCCTTCATTAGATTTGGAGGTTCATTTGTTAATTATAAAAGGGGGAAAGGAGGGCAAGTCCCCTCCCTTAATTTAGATAAATGGATTTCCATGCTGAATTATCAAATTTACTTAAATTTTTTTTTCTGTGTTCATTCTGATAAGGAGCTTTCCCTATTAGACTTGGAGGTTCAGTAGTTAAGTATAAAGGGGGGATGGGGTTACACTCCCCCTTAATTTAGCAATATGGTTTTTTCATGCATAATTATCTGATTTGCTTCAAATTTGGTATACCGATTTATTATGTTTAGGAGCTTCCCTGATTAGATTTGGAGGTTCATTGGTTGAGTATTAAGTGGGGATACGGGGTCTAATCCGCTTCATTTATTTTTTGAGGGACATTATTCTATGAAATAAGAGTATAATATACAGTTAGTGTGAATAGCTTGTGAGATCAATGCCACCAGTTTAACTGGACGCATTTCTTTTTATTTGTTATTTAAACTCAATCATTCTGATTGGTAAAAAATAGCATTTTTAATTTCTCCAACTGAGGGAAAGGGTTGCGAGGCCAAAATATGAATACAGGACAGAAGTATAAAGTATGAATTAAAAATAGATTCCTTTTGACCAATTTCTATAGTGGACAAATATTTCTCAACAGGAAAATTTGCAACTCGTATGATTTCTATACCTGTCATTATGATATACAGAACTTAAGATTAAAAATACCGTTTAACAAACCTTCATCAGAATTGTAAATACATTCTTCCCAAAATATTGTTCTGCAATTTGCGAAAAATTTTATTTTATAATACTATTGTATAAAAATATTTTCGTAAAACTATTTTAATTTAATTGTTGCTCTTGTAAAAGTGCAGTAAAAAGATCATTCTTGATAACTCTTATTCATATTATCTAAATGTGACTGAAAAATATAAACGTTTTAGCTGATTAAATGTTTCAGTATTTTAAAGATTATTTAAGTACGCACCATCCTTTTTCAATCATTTCTCGCTTTATTAAACCGTAAAACACAACTTCATATTTGAGAATCTTCGCTAGCAGTATCATACAATGTAATAAAAGATAAATACTCATTAATCTTGAAAAATATTATATAACCACGAATGAAAATATAGAACAACTCCTGTCGTGTTACCTGCGACTCCAAGTAGAATTCCCCATTTTTAGAAACTTCACAATTCAAAATATCTTCATGATTTAATAATGTATTTATAAAAACAAAGTTTCTTCTGCTACCACGGATTTTCGGAAACGTTTCCAAGAAGTTATTATAGTGAAACAATTAGTCTTCTTTACACTGAGTACGGATTTTTCGCTTGTTAACAGATTGTTGGTTTTGCTGCACAAGTTTTTAGCTGCCATTTTCTTTGTCGACTTTTAATGTAATTTTTTTTTCAATAACATGTTAAATTTTAAGCTTTATAAAATCTTTCTTTACCAGTTGAATACACAATTTTCTGCAAGATTGTATCTTTTACCAGAAAACCTCAAATATGCAACTATTATATGTTTTCGAAAATCCAGCAGGATCAGACAATCATCACTAAATGTCTGATTGAGCTTCCGTGAATCAATTAATGCTGTCTCAAGAGCATAAACAAATAACGGCCAGTACCATTTTATTCTTCGAATTGAAGAAAATAATCTACTGCTGATTCAGATTTTTTTTCCTTCTAGGATTTACACCATGTTCTTAATTGCTATTAGAAGCTAAAATTTCAATCATTCCCGTCAACCCTTTTGGATTTACATCATTATGCATTGTTTTCTCTATCTTCCTCGTAGAAGAATCATCAATCTCCTCATTGTTGTCAGTTCATCGGAGGTAAAATCACTAATTCATTAGATATGCCGAATAAATTACTATCATCATTGTCATCTAAAGTCCCCCCAAAAATCCAAAGCTTCCAGCGCAGTTAAAAATTTACGTGACATTTTAAAACACTAGCATCAAAAAAAAAAAAAAAAAAAAAAAAAAAAAAACATCAAGTATACAAAATCAAGTAAAAGTAGGTTTCTTCGATGAATTTCAAAATACAAACTGCTTTCATGAGATGTTGTTTGAGAACAACTTAATGCCTCGTCCAGACACCCATCTGGCACGTGATATGCACCTGTCAGACAGAGGTTAGTTCCAGACTAGCAATGTTTCGAATATAACAGAGAAAGAAAGGACCATCTCCATTACTAACTGATGGGTGTTAGGTAGTAGTGGATTGTACGATCCTCCTATTTTCATGTCAGTCGAAAATGCAAGGAAAATTTATCTCTTAGATAATTTTTTGACATTGGTTCGTTACTCGAATTTGGCTAATACCTCAATAAATTTATATGTGTGTTTTTCTTGGAGCTTAAAACCAGTGTTGTAGTCGTATAAAAACCAGAGGATATACGTCATAGGCATAGGGTATACGCTAGATTCATGAGCGTTCATGGCTGGATTATACTCTAAGGCTTTATTTCAGAAACAGAGGGTACACGGAACTTCTTAAGAAAATCCATGGGTCTACGGCGTATACCGCCGTATATCCTCTACTACACCCCTGCTCAAAAAATTAAAAAAACTGGTATGTTAATAAAGTAAAAAAGAAAATCTGCAAAAATTGCCATTTTAAAAACATCCAACATTAATTTAAACTTGTGATAAAGACAAAAATATCGTTAACTGACTCCTGAACAATAAATCGTCTAATGTCAATTAAAATATTAAAAAGAATTAACATAGAATCCGCTAATGTGTGCTGTCCTATTTTCAGGACGATGACGAAATATGGGTTAACACGAATTCTGTAATACTGGCTATAAGTATTGAAATACAACAAACACTCATATTTTCATCTGCATTAAATATCCAAAATAGCCAAATTAACGTGTTATCAAAATTCTTTATAAAATGTACAGACCAATTTTTTTTAAAGGAGCTATTATTATTAACCGTTTTACGTTAAACATAGGGAAAGTACATCATTTAAAACATTTTAAAGTTTTCTTAACTTTTCTCTGAATATTCAGAAAGCATTCTTCTAAAAGCAAATCCTTGTATTAAGTTTCAAGCCCTAGTACCAAGTTTCTTTTAAAATTTTTGTTGAAATGTTCAATGTGTAGGCTTGAATTTGTTCATGGTTTTAGGTATTTAAAAGAATTTTACATATAGACTTTTTTTTTCCTTAATGTTTTAGCACAATAAAAAGTGATATATTAATTTAACAAAATACGGAAATATACGAGAACAAAATTTAAAGTAATATACTGCTTTAACGCAACTGAATAGATTCTTGAAAAATTCTGGTTAATACTGGCTATTTTCAAAAAGTCTAAGACTAATATAATATTTCAGAACTTTCTTTAACAGACGAGTCGAACATTCATAATTAAAGAAACATACTTAAAACATATAATATTTCTACTAAATATTATTTACTTATGAATGACATTATTCTATATTCAAACTGAATTATTAGAAACATTCATAAAGCATTAGTATTAAGAAAATACTTTTTATGACAGATTATTAAGTGCTTTCCTTAACAGAAGATTAAGAATTCTAATAACATGAAGGTGTTGTTTATGATGACCAATTATCTACACGAGGGATATGGGCCCGAAGCGGAGGGAGAGGGGTGCCCTACGTTCGGGTCTTTCTAAAGGCGCCTATCATGTATTTACGCAAGGAATTGCAAGGTACGAAGGAAACCACGGAAAACTCCGAACGATTAGGCCGCCGGGCGCTATTGGGTTCGAACACAGCACCACCCATCTACCAACTTTGAGCGCAGAGCCTGTAAGCCACTGGTTGGGTCTAATAACATGAAGAACAATACATAATAATTTTTTCCTAATTTCCACGGAATTCAAAACATTTGTAACATTCAAACATATATGGGACATTTTCAGAAATACTTTGTGAAGTCCTAAATAATTTATTACTAATATGCTAAAAATCTGAAGAGTAGGTCTTGATTTTAAATATTAAAATGAAAAAATATTTTCGATTTTTAAATATATTTCTTTATAATGATTTTGTTTCCCATTTTCTTATGAAAATCTAAGAATTTTGTTTACTTTCTTAAAATATAAAAAAAAAATATATTTTACACGCAATATTTATTTCATAATATCTGAAATGAATGTTAGTGCTTTGATATCTAAATCTTTTGAATATATTTATATTAATAATAGAAACTAGCTGGCTTCACCCACTAACTGGCACCTAAGTACATCGGGGCTTCTATTTTATACAAGACTGCAATAAAACGAATTTCGAACTCATATGATTTTTCCTTTCGAAATAACGAACCTCGAACCGAATGAATCTCTGGCTCAGTTCCTCGTTGCCTACGGCACCGTGTACTGGGCGTGCTACGCAAACGCTGGAAACTCAAGGGGCAATCCAATGATATATAACATGTAAGTTATCTGAAAATTTTTGAAAAGTGCACACTGGGAGTGGAGGAAAAATGGGGGGGGAGGGGGACAGAAGGTACATAATATAAAAGAGTGGTCAAAGGGCTGTCCAATGTTATATCACATAAAGGGTGTCGTGAAAACTTAGAAATGTGCCCTTCGTGGAGGTAAATTGAGGTGAGGGAGACGAAAAGGTGCATGATATGAAAGAGTGGTGTAAAGGATTTCGAATGATGCACATGAGGGGTTTAGAAAAAGTTAGAAAAGAGCCCACTACCTCGTGTGCCGTTTATCGCGGCTCCGGAATACACACCTTCCCCTTTTAAAATATTTATACGTTATAAGTAATATGTATCAGGGAGCTCCCTAAAAAACAGATCTAAAATGATAATTATTGCACAAAACGCTACGATTTAAAAAGTATGTTCGCGTCCTCTTTGCTTCCCTCTCGAAATTCAACTACCCTCTTCTTTAAAAATTTTATGCGTTTTTAGAAAATATCTGAATTTTAAAATCGATGATTTTATTACCTTTCTCAATTTTAGCAAATTTGTGAAGTCACGATCGGACCTCGAAAAGCGAAACCAATTTTGTAGACTTTTGCGAATATCTTTTGCCGTTTATTAATTGTGTTTCTGAATTTTTTCTTACTCGGAGGGTTTTTAAAGGGGTCCAGGGCTCAAAATTCTATTTTTTTTAATTTATAGAGATTTTATTATAAATTTTTTTTCTGAAATATCTTTTAATATAATAAGAAAATTGTTTGCAAAAAAAAATCTGAAAATTTTTAAATATTTAAAAAAAAAAATAAAATTCTATAATTTTAAACATATATAATTTTTGATATAACTCTGGAAGTACTTACTCGATTTACAAAATTTTTACACTTTTGTGTGCAGAAAATGTGCTATTTTAATTTATCTTCAGTATTTCTTAAAATATTGATTAGGAATTTTATAAAAAAATTTTAAGTAAAAGAATGAAGTTTTTTATGAGTGAGTTTTGCATTAATTAGCATATTTTCACAATTATAACTCAAAATTAAAAATCCTGTAGACAATTTATTGGAAATATAGCATAAAATCTCTGTTAAAAATTTCATACATATATCTTGCAAGGAACTTTAGATATATTCTTTTAAAGTTGACAAATCGTGAAAAAAATCAATCTGAGATAAATGGATCTAAAGTTCTTGTCAGCGGGCAGCTGATGCGTCGCTTCTCAAGTCAAACGGTGTTATATCTCTGGATCTAAGGAAGATAAAAGCATGCTGTTTGCGGTATTTAAAGCTAAAAACTCGGTATTTGTTTTTCTAAGCCAATAAAAAAAAATGCATTTTTTTGAGAATTTTTAGCCCCGGACCCCCTTAATTACTCTTTCAGTTAATTGCCGGACGATTCTCCGGAAACTTGAACTTCTGTATACCCCTCGTTTTTTTTTCCTTTTTTAATACCCCTCGAACCTCTCTACCTATTGTGGACATTTGTCCTCAACACTTCAAAACCAATTTTGTAAATTATTTATTGTATTATTATTATTATTATTATTATTATTATTATTATTATTAATTGATTTTATATATTTTAATTACTGTTTATTTGGTTTAATACGTATATACAGTTTCTAGGTATGTTTTTCTTAAGGGTTCAGATGATGGACAAGGTGGTCTTTTATGAGGCAATAAAATTGGTTCCACCGAAATTGAGAATTTACTATGATAGTCCTTAAGTCTGGTCCGGTACAATAGCTTGACAGTGACAGGAGAGAGAGCGGTCGACTAGTAGAAGGCGGAGTTCTCTGTAACCCAGGGCGCCCAAGCACTCCAATGGGGGAGTGAGGTGATGGGCCGATATGAAGGTTGTCCGGCATTGGTCGAGGCTGTGTAAGTTATTCAGGGCCCTGTCTCATAATTATTCTAAGAAAGAATAAACTTTTACATATGTGAGAGATGTAGGAGATTACTCTGTGTTCATTATGTAGTAGATATCAGAAGCATTAGGATGGTGTCTCTCAGACAGATACTTAGCATCACTCGCTCAGAAGTAGGAAAATGGAATAGTTCTGAGTAGCAGTATGAGTTTAGCTATGCAGGGGTTTAGCAACCATCAATGAGTAGCAGCAGTAATCGGACTTGGTCCAAAGTCCGGGTTTTGTGAACTGACTTGAAACAAAGTCAGGGATAACGAACAATGACTCTATTGGGAGTCTTGGCCATATTTAAGACTAGATACATAGTCAATGAGAAGCTTCGAAGTTTTTTAAATTATTATGTGTGTTTAATAAATAGTGAAAATAAAGTGATGAGATGAACACTTTTGTGCCCTGTAATTATGGGAATCTCCAGTTAAATGGACGTGCCACCGTCTCATCACCAGCTTTGGTTTTCAAGGTATTTGTAATTTACTGGTTATTGTTCCTTTTATTAAATGTAAAATATTACTGTCTTTACTGCTTTACTGCATGCCCAAGTAAGGTGAATAACACAAAAGGGTCAAATGTTAAAGTAACTGGTTAAAGTAACTTCTAAGATTTAAAGCAATTTTTAATTGCTCTTGGATGAGAGAGTGTTTGGGTGGTTTGTTTTATTGCTTAATGTGTAAATATGGGTGTTGCAAATAAATTTTATTATTATGCAAGTTTATTAATTTTCTTTAATTGCATCATGAGTCATTTATATTTGATTATGCTATTTTGTTACAGGATTTAATAGCCAATTTTGGATTGCAATATACCTCTTTAATATTGTCTATAAGTTAGTCCGTTTACTAAAGAATCACAACGAATAGGGCGGTTGAAGTTGTTTTAACGTTCTCATTTAAGATAATAAGGGTTTTATTTATTATCTTTGGGCTTGCCTGGACAAGTTTGCGATCACGTAATTTGTTTATTTAATATCTTAATTAAGCCTAACTATGCGCACACAAATTAAGGAGATTACTTTAGGGTTTTAAGAGCAGGTAATATGAATAGTGGAGTCTCTTCTTCTTCCACGCATGTATGTTGGGTTGGATAGTAACGTGTTAACGCCAGTTTCTTTAAAAGGCCCAGATTTCCACCAACACTACTACTTCTGAGAGAAGAGTAGTTCCCGATTTATTTTGTTAATCTTCATCATTCTACATTAATTTTCTTATCTGGTGTAATGTATTTTGCGTTAATTTATTTTTTAATGTGCGATTGATTTTAGGAAGACCAAAAAAGTTAAATACAGTGAATTCCCGATAAGTAGAATATTCTTTTAAGTCGAGCTTCACACGAAGTCTTGGCCCCTTTATTGCAATTCAATATTAAAATTTTTCGTTCTGTCGAAGAGTACATCTTTAAAGTCGATTTTTTTTCGATAGAGAAAAAAACAGTAATTCGACTAATTTCTTAATTTTTCAGCCACAGCTCAAAAATACTGGCACTTCCTGTTAGTTAAAACTTTTCTGCACTTCTTCGCCGGTTTTGGAAGGTGCTATTTTTATTTCCTACATCAGTAGTGTGGAGCCTCTGCGAGTTCGGAATTTAAGCTGAAATCATCCCCCCCCCTACCCCATACATTTCTCTTTTACGCATTCCCTTTTCTCAACATCTATTCTTTGGAAACAGAGTAGGTGGCTAAGTGAATTCTAATTGGTCAAATTTCCCACGCTTTTATGCAAAGATTTTTTTTTATTCTATTGAGATTTAATTGAAGTTCATTACTTTAATATTGAGTCTTGTCATTTTAGTGTTTATTGCTTTCACATCGTGAAACGTTTTCTGTTGGGTCTTTCAAAATGTCGAAGCGGAAATTACACATTCTTACTTTAGAACAAAAAGTAAATTTGATAAAATATATTGAAGACAATCCTAATTTAAAGAAAAAAGTTATAGCCCTGAAATATGGAATCCCTCCCAAGACGCTATCTACTATACTGTAAGATAGGCAAAGCATTTTCAAAAGATATAAGTCAATTATGAACCCAAAGTGCAAAAGTGATGAAGATGTGTGCCCTCCCAGATATTGAAACAGCCCTTGTAAAATGATTTACATATTACAGGACACAGAAGAGTGTAAGTACTTTAAGTGGTACGATGTTACGTGAGAATTTGGATTTCGCAAAATTATTGAATGTGGAAGGCTTTACTGCAAGCACGGGGTGACTTGAAAAGTTTAAATCCACACACAACATCGTGTTTCGGACATTACACGGTGAAGCAAAAGAAATGTCCGATGCACTGTGTGATGAATGGAAGACAGTCTCATTACCCAAATTTCTTGCAGGTTATAGCGCAGACGACGTTTTCAATATGGATGAAATGGGACTTTTTTACTGTTGAAAATAATCATAGCATTACATTAAATTCTTATTAATTTCTTTTTGTACAACTATGTTTATTGTGATTGGTTGTTTAATGTAGCTTTCTTTCACGGTCGCCAATTCCCCGACATGGGCCTTGCAAAATCTATAAATACCTGTAAATTTTCTGTTTTCTTTCAGTATGTTTGTGTAATTGTCTTGTTAATATCAAATATACTCAATTCGATCCACGCCTTTATGTCTGCCTTTTATTTATTTCAACAGCAGAACGTGGTTCTAGCACGTGTTGAAATGAGCTGCGAGACATACTGACACCGTTATCTTTCTGTTTTTCATTTCTGCTGGGATTTTTAGTGAAAAAGATTTCATTTTTATTTTTTATATATTTTATCGAGAAGAATGGATTCTTCAAAAGATGTATACGGCATCCCTCTTTTTGAAGGTGATGGAAAAGTTTTTTCGGTATGGAAACGAAGAGTAACGGCAATTTTTGCTGCTAAGGAATTGGAAAAATTCCTGGAAAATACAGCGGCTCCAGACAATGCCGCCGATGTCGTGAAAGCAAAAAAGGCTTACGCTTTATTATTATCATTATTAAGTGATAATGTTCTTGCGTCACTTCAAGATGAAAATACAGCTCATAAAATTTGGAATAAATTAGAACGCACTTATGATACAAAGCGTGCAGTGAATCAAATTTTAATTCGGAAGAGATTGGCAAAGATCAAGAAAGATCGTACAGTTTCTATCAGAAATCACATTGATGAAATAAATAAATTAATTTCGGATCTTAAGCTGTCTGGGGCAGAAGTTGATGAAACGGATACTATTGCTTATATTTTGATGTCATTGCCTCAGGAATTTAAAAATGTTAAGATTGCTTTAGAAAACCAACCAAATTCTGTTTTGACATTAGATTTAGTGACACAAAGATTATTAGATGCTGAAGCACTTCTTTTGGATTCAAAGAAAGAAAAAGTATATACTAAGGCTGCTCATGATAATACTGCATTTGTGTCGACTCGCAAAGAATTCTTTTGCAAAATTTGCAACTCTAAAGGGCATACAGCGAAATATTGTATAAAGAAAATTACTTGCCATTCTTGTGGAAAATCCGGACATATAAAACGTAACTGTAAAGCTGTTAAAAATTCAAATGAAGAAAAATTTGCCTCTTCAGCTGTTTCTTTCGTTGCTGGAAGCATTAAAAAGAATGAATTTATAGTAGATTCCGGAGCAACTTCCCATATGTGTTCTAATGGGAATTATTTCGCATCCTTAGTACCTTCTTCAGGAACAATTAAATGCGCATCGAAAACAACGAATCTTGAAATCAAAGGTATTGGAAATATTAATGGAAAACTGTCAAATGGAATGGAAATTACTTTAACACTAGAACGCCCGATGGAGTCGTTTCGACTCCAAATGCTCCTAAAACACCCATATCTCTGAGAAATTTTGATTTTTTTCCACCGCTTCCTTGACTTTTATTATTTTTATAATCTCTATTTATTCTGAAATTTATAAATTATTTGCACATTTAATAAATTGATAATGAGCCATTACCCCTAGAACGCCCAAAGGAGTCGAATCGACTCTAAAGTAAGATTTGTAAAATGCTTTCATTATTTTTGCGTAACATGACCTTGGGATTCATAATATTTTTATCTGTTATCAGGAAAGTAAATGTTTTTGCTCTTATTTTCTCTACACCCCTTTTGTTGAGAAAAATGGTTAGTTCCATGCACCTGCTGAAATGATTGCGTACTGCTTGCGAAATTCTTTGTATCATTCGAATTGAATTTTTGTTTCAATTTTTATCAGTCTTGTGTTTCATCATAGCTTATCAACTCCGTTTTTCCTTTTTATTAGAAATAAAACATAATATCACGGAAAAAATTTCTAACACCGGACGAAATAACTGCTCTATTACGAGAGCTTTCAGATAATGAATCTGAAGGTGGTGAGTTATCAGAAAATGAAAACGAAATTCAAGAAATTAGTATTGGAAATAATTCTTCATCAGATTCCGATACAAATGAAGATGCACTAATTATTGCATCTGAAAGAGATGGAATTTATGTCGCTCCAGATGGCACACAATGGAAAATTTGTGCAAAAAAGAAAATTTCTGGAAGATATCCGAAGCAAAATATCATGTGTCAGACTACTGGACCAACTATTTATGCTAAGAAATTCGTGAAATCTGAAAGCGTTTTGAGTGTATGGCTGTTATTTGTAGATAAAAAAATGCTGGAACAAATACAAAGATGCACAGAAACAGAGGCAAGACGTGTTCTTGAAACCGATAACTGGACAGTTACGTTAGACGAGCTGTATGGAATTTGTATGCCCGAGGTGCATGTGGTGCAAATGGAATTGATATTCATTCTTTGTGGTCAAACTCATGGGGTTTGAATTTTTGCACTGAAACTATGGGAAGAAATAGGTTTTGTGAAATTTTACGCTTTTTGGGATTCGATTTGAAATCTACCAGATCTATACGCTTAAAAACAGATAAATTTGGAATGATATCTGATATATGGAATAGATTCACTGAAACCTGTATTGCCTGTTTCAAGCCTGGTGATAATATAACAATAGATGAACAGTTATTTCCAAGCAAAACGCGTTGTCCTTTCACGCAATTCATACCTTCAAAACCGGATAAATACGGACAAAATTTTTGGCTTGCAGTAGACCTTCGAACAAAGTACTTACTGAATACGTTCCCTTATTTAGGCAAATGTGAAGAACTTCCTTCAGATCAAACTTTATCAGAATATGTAGTTATGCGATTGATGCAGCCATTTCTAAACAAAGGCATTAACGTCACGGTTGATAATTATTTCACGTCACTGCGTTTGGCTGAACAACTGAAAAAGAAAGGTACTTGTTTAGTAGGCAATATGAGAAAAACTAGGAGAGAAATTCCAAAAACTTTGAAAGATTCGAAAGATAAATTATACGAAACAAAATTTCTAAAACACGAAGAAACCGGTACTACTCTAACCGTGTATCAAGGAAAGAGAAAAAAAATGTTATTATTCTTAGCACTCTCCACCCATTCATTGATATTGAAAACAACGAAAAGAAAACCCCAGAAACTGTTAGATTTTATAATGAAACTAAGTGTGGTGTTGACGTTATTGATCAAATGGCTAGGAAATATTCAGTGAAGGCGCCCTCCAGAAGATGGCCTGTGCATACTTTTTACAATCTCTTAGATTTAGCAGCAAAAAAAGTCTGGATCATTTATGAAGAAGTTACCGGAGAAACAAAAATAAGCAGACAAGCATTTATTCAGTTATTAGCAGATGAATTGCGTCAAAATTATACATCTGCTAAAAATAAACCAACAAGAAAAAGACTCGCTGATACATCATCTGAAACAAAATCCCTAAAGAGAAGAAAATGCGAAGTAAAACTATGTAAAGGCAACATGACTTTCAATGATTCCATAACATGCAAGAAAATGGTTTGTGGAAAATGCTTGGCCAAAACGGACTACACTTGCAAAAACTGTATTTCAGATTGAAAATTCGAAACGATTCTGTGAGTATTTCCTTTGAAAATATTTTTCCAATTTCTTAAAAATGCGTATATAAATATTGTTCTTTCAATTGTAAAATATATATATGAATCTTAAATTCAAATATAAATATTATATTCACAGTCTTCTATTCATTTCTATGCGTTTCGTTTACTTTTTCTCTTTTGAAACAGACAGGAGTCGAAGCGACTCCCACGGGCGTTCTAGGGGGAAAATGTTAGCGGGCGTTCTAGTGTTAAAGGATGTGCTTTATGTTCCAGACTTATACGGGCAACTCATTTCCATTAGGAAAATTGAAAGTGCAAATTATACAGCTATTTTCAAGAATCAAAAAGTATTTATCGAAAAAGGGAGAAACCGTTTTTACTTTGGTGAACGTGATTTGAATGGACAATACGTAAGTGACTTTGTCCTTGTTTACGAAACCGTTCTTACTTCAAAGGAAAATGATTGTGATATCTGGCATCTCAGGCTTGGTCATCCGAGTGACAAAGTAATGAAAGATATGAAGCTTCCGGTACCTGATTCTTTTTGTGATATTTGTGCTCGGGCAAAACAGAGTGCAACACCAATGGGAAGAGGACCAAGAAAAAGAGAAACCAAGCCAATGACTTTGATTCATAGTGACATTTGTGGACCTATTTTTCCGACAACTTTTTCTGGCGAGTGCTATTTTATGACTCTTATCGATGATTTTTGTCGTTTTACTGATGTACGTTTACTGAAACATAAAAGTGAAGTCTCAGAAGAATTAAAAATGTTCTTAAAATCCAACCCTACAGTGAAGAAAATTAGATGTGATAACGGGAAGGAATATTTTTCTAATGATTTAGTGGATTTTGCTAGAGATCTTGGTATAGTGATCGATCCCGCTCCTCCATACACGCAATCTTTGAATGGAGTAGCTGAACGCTGCAATAGGTCGCTTCTGAATATAGGACGTGCTTTGATTGCTGAATCAAATTTACCAAAGACTTTTTGGAGTCAAGCTATCCTTTCAGCAGCTTACATGAAAAACCGAATGCCAAGCAGCACTATTGAGAACAAAACTCCGTACTTCCTGAAATATGGAGAAGAAGCCGATTTCAAGCACATACGTGTTTTTGGATGCAGTGCTTACATGTTAATTCCTTCCGTTCATCGAAAGAAGCTTGACGATAGGTCTAAACAAATTATCTTCATTGGTTATTCTTCAATGGGATATAGATTACTAGATCCTGAAACGAAACGCATAACTGTATCAAGAAATGTGAAATTAGATGAAGAGAAAAAGGAAAATGTTCAGTCGAAACAGTACATTCTAGAAAATTCAGAACCAGTCGATAATGAAATTGATCCAGATGTTCTAGAAAATACGAGTGATGAATTAGATGATCCTGAAGAGAAAGAAGATAAAAAAAGAAAATCTGAAAGATTTAAAAAGCAACCTGTACGGTATCCAGATCCTGAAGTTTACGAAGCATTACTTTGCCAACAAGAAACATTAACGTTTGATGATATCAAATCCCTCCCTAGTGATGAACAACGCTTGTGGAAAGAAGCTATGGACGCGGAGATTGAAAGTATGAAAATCAACGATGTCTGGGATCTTGAAAAATTATCACCTGACAAACGACCTATTTCCTGCAAATGGGCATTTACCATCAAAAGAGATGGTCGACATAAGGCGAGACTCGTAGCTCGTGGATTTATGCAAAAAGAAGGGCTAGACTATAGTGAAAACTTTTCCCCTGTAATAAGTATGCCAGCTTTACGTTTGGTTCTTATTTTGATTTTAAATGAAGACTTATATGCATTTGTGTTAGATGTTAAAACAGCGTTCCTGAATGGTAAGTTAAATGAACTTGTTTTTATAGATCAGCCGCAAGGCTATGATGATAAAAGTGGGCGAAATTGTAAACTTAAAAGAAGTTTATATGGTCTAAAATAAGCCCCACGACAATGGTTTGAAAAGTTTCATGAATTTATTTCAAAGTTAAATTTTAAATCTTGTGATATTGAACCTTGTATTTTTATTCGGTATAATAATGATCATAAAATAATTATTGCTTTGTATGTAGATGATATTTTAATTGCAGGTTCAGATGTAAATGAAACTAATGTAGTTATTTCCCTATTATATAAAGAGTTTCATATGTCAAAATCGGAAGGTGTTTCAGAATTTCTAGGTATTCAAATGAAATTCAATTCTGATAGTTTTATAATGAATCAAGAGTCTTGCATAATTAAATTGTTAAGTAAGTTTAATATGCTAGATTGTAAACCCAGAGACATTCCTATTTCTCCTAAGTCCACCCCATCTGATTTTAAAAATGGTAAACCTTTTAATGGTCCATATCGTGAACTTGTAGGTTGTTTATTATATTTAGCTTATATTTCTCGACCTGATATTTTGTATGCTATTAACTGTTTAAGTCAATTGGAAGAAAATCCTACTGAAATTGCATGGAAAGCACTTAAGAAAATCTTAAGATATTTAAAAGAAACATTGTCTTTAAAACTTGTGTATAAAAAGCAAAATTCTGATTCTAAATTATCCATGTATGTTGATGCTGATTGGGGGGCTAACACAAATGACCGCAAATCAGTAACATGTTATATTTTAATGTTTTGTAACATGCCTGTTCTGTGGTGTTGTAATAAACAAAAATCAGTTGCTTTATCGGCAACTGAAGCTGAAGTCATTGCTTTAACTAAAAGTTTGCAAGACTTGTTATGGTTTAAAAATATTGCTAGTGAAATTGTAAAAATTAAGGATTTAGTAATTTTTTAGGATAATCAATCATGTATAAAATGTATCAGTAATGAGAGTAATTATGGTAAAATGAAACACATGGATATCAAATTGAAATTTGTTCGCAATATTATAAAAGAAAATAACATCAAAATTGAATATGTTCCTACGAATATGCAAATTGCTGATTTATTTACAAAGGCATTACCTAAAGTTAAATTTTATGAACTATTATTTATTTGTTGTTTGTACAAGTAATGTTTAAATTGTGTCATATTATTATTAATGATTGTTTTCAAGAAATTTCTTTGTTTTCTGATGTAATGCTAGATTATGGGCGGGTGTTGAAAATAATCATAGCATTACATTAAATTCTTATTAATTTCTTTTTGTACAACTATGTTTATTGTGATTGGTTGTTTAATGTAGCTTTCTTTCACGGCCATCAATTCCCCGACATGGGCCTTGCAGAATCTATAAATACCTGTAAATTTTCTGTTTTCTTTCAGTATGTTTGTGTAATTGTTAATATGAAATATACTCAATTCGATCCACGCCTTTATGTCTGCCTTTTATTTATTTCAACATTTACAAATATTTTCCTAACCAGACGATGATGTTTAAGAGGAATCATGTTCCGGTGGAAAGCTAAGTAAAGAACGTTTAACTGTCCTTATCGGAGCAAATGCTTCTGGAGCAGAAAAAATACCTTTACTGGTCATCGGTAAATACAAAAATCCTTGCTGTTTCAAACATAAAAAGTCACTCCCTGTACAGTACAGATCTAATCACAAAGCTTGGATGACGCTAATATTGTTCGAGGAATACATCAGAAATATGGATGTATTACATCCTACAAAAAAGCCTAAAGTGTTGATCTTCGTTGATCAGTGTACAGCTCACGGTCAACTTTTGAACTTGAAATCTATCGAGTTACAATTTCTCCATTCTAACACAACATCTAAGATGCAACCAGCAGACCAGGGAATAATTAAATGTTTAGCGCATTCCTACAGAAAACGTCTAGTGCGAAAGGCAATCGAGGATGACAAAAATGAAATAAATCAAAAGTGTGATGTGTTAGAAGCAATTAGACTAATTTCGAGTGCCTGAAACAACGATGTGAGACAAATCACTATCAAAAATTGCTTCAGTAGATGTGGTTTCTTTCCAAGCAATGCGGACTCATTTGTTATGAAAGAAAATCTACAATATCAAGTTATTTCTGAAGATGGCGATACTGAGTTTTTGAATATTGACGAAAATGTTGCAGTTTGCGGAGAACTTAGTGATTCAGATATAATTGAAGCAATAAAAAGGTGGAGAACGATCCTAAATCTGAAGAAGATGACGAGACAGTACATTTCGTTTCACCACAAAATAATCAAGAAGCACATGCGGCAATGACGACATTACTGCAATATCTCGAAAGTAGAGACGGTGTGGACGATTCTGAGGATTCAGGGCATCGTAACTCCTTCAATTCTTAGTATTTCTACCTATTGGATGCAATTATTCGATATTTATTGGGCTAAAAACTAAAATATGTGACACTACAAACTACGGATAATCGTGAATTACGTAATAATGTACTGTATCCCACGCCTACTTCGGGAACGTGAACGTTCCAGTGCTATGTATCGTACCTCATGTTGAAGAGGTCAATGTACTGTGGAACTTTGAAGGTATTTGAAATTATTAAATAAGAGACTATCTGTTAACACAGAATCTAGTCTAAAAGGGATTTTTTTTTGTCTTTTGCGATTTTCCCTTCGAAGGCTTCAGTATATCATAATTTTTTTAATTCTTGGTATTTTTTAATATTTTTAGGTATTGGTTGCCATTATTACATATTTTTGGATTAAAAACTAAACTATATCACACTACAAACCGCAAAGAAACATGCAGTACGGTATCCCACTTCTGCTTTAGGGTCCATAGACTTTGGAGTGCTACTTATATAACACCTCACATTCAAGTGGCCAACGTAGTGCAGAGCCCACATGATTTATTTATCTAAGTGTGCTTTGCACTTATTTAATTGACCTCAAATGCAGAAGAAGATGAATTAACTGGGTGACATTTAGGAGACGAAATCTAGATGTAGAATTTATATAACTGCAGGGTATAATTTTGAAACCAGCAGCCATATTGTAACATTAATATTTGAGTTGAATTTTACTCTTTATATAAATGTATGCTTTCTTTTTAAACCTGACGTTCAAATAATAAGTAAATAACATTTATGTATTTTGGAGATAAGAAAATACATAAATAATCGTGTGGAGCGTACGTATTTAGTAGAGTACTTAAGTAGGGCATAGCATTATTTCAAGTAATAATGAAAATGACAAAACGAAATTTCAATGTTTAAAAACACAATTTTTAAATAAGCGTAGAAGGTTAAAGTCAAACCGTCAATCACACTTTTGAAATGTGAAATGTTTAATATTTTAGAAACGTTTATTGCACACAAAAGAAAAAGATCTATTAAAACTGAAAATTATCTAAACTATTTTCGTAGGGGGCTGTTGAAGATCAACATTTTCAAAATTTTTTATGGGCGTGCTTGATAATATAGTTTGTTTTCAGTAAAATTTCCATGTTTATCGTTAGACGAATATTTCTTTAGGAAACATTATCTCAAACTAAAAGGATACATAAAATTCCGTGTATAAAATGAGGAAATGTTGTTAGTTAACAGTCAAAAATCCATATTTGCATTAAAATGTAAAATAACATTATTATTATTATTATTATTAATTTAGGTAACTGTATCATAGATGGCCACAGTTTTTAAAGGCTGAAATAAACATTCTTAGAATGCAAATACAAGAAATATTTATGCATATTTAAATTACTTATACATATCCTCATCATACTTTGGGCAAAAAAAATAAATATTACGAACAAAAAGTGCGAAACAAAATTGAAATTACAATGGAAGATGGTCATCTCTTCTTTAAGAGGAGAGTGGTCATCCAATACAAGAATGAAAAAGTGAAGTTAAAATAGCCAAAAAAAAAATAAATAAATAAAACGTATTTCATACAGTTAATCATGAAAATCATATAGCAATTTATAATGATGCAATTATATCACGGAATATAAGTGGATAATATTTGAATAAACAGAATTTGAAGTATAATTTCATTCCTTCAATTTTCATAAAATTTTACCACATGTTTGGCAAAGGTCTTGATAGATTGTTCATGTTTCATGAAACCACTTCAGGAGCATTATGCATTGTATTTAGTCATCCTTTTTGTTTGTGATATTGTATTCTTCTTTACAACAAACACAGTGATCCTCATCCAATTCTGTTCCGTTGGAATCTGTAGAATATGATAATTTCACATGTATTTCATCTTCTTCGTTGCTGGAATTGTCGTGTTTTTTCTCGCCTTTATTTTTAGACTTTTCTCTGTTTCTGAGATGAAAATTTCTGACATTTTTCAATATTTTTCTGAAAAAAAATACACTTCCTTAGGCACTATTTATTGTATTATTAATATTGAAATATTTTTATTAGTCAAAATTTAAACAATTATATCAATTAATATAATTATAAACATAAAAGTTAAATAATCATTTTAAATATAATTATATTTAAGTAAAAGCCTCACTTCGTATAAATTTGAAATGTTGATTAAAGCTGGTTATTTCTCCTTGATTTGATGTGGCCATCTATCCTGAAATTGAAGGAAAGATGGACACAAAATTTAAAGCGTCACTCCGCCATCGTACGTCTTTGTTTTACGCTTATGAGCCAAGATTGAATTATATACGTGCCTTAAAAGTACATATAGTAAATAAAAATCTGACGTACATACTGCAAAACATTCAGATACGTAACTCAACAAAAATATTCAACCACTAAATTAAATAAACATTAAAATTAATCTTATATTTATAACCGAAAGACACAGCTGCAAATCTCAATGAATGAACTCTTTGACCTATTTTATGCAAACAACGTTTATAAAAAGTCTATGATTAAGTTTTGAAGATATTTAGACTGCCCATCTCTCCTCTATGACCATCTATCCTAGAGTTACGCCTATGGTATATTTTATGAAGAAAACACTTCGCAGCACTTTTCTTAATTTTACAATATTTTGCAAACAACAAGTTAACAAAGTTCTAAATATTGTTAACAAATCTTCAAAATTATTAATTTAAAAAAAAATCCGAACTCAGATTGAAGTGAATTTCCCTTTTATTTTGAATTAATATGTTGTTTACGATTGAAGTTTTCTATACAAAAGTTACATACTGCAGCGTGCCCATCCACCGCTTAAAGTTTATAAATGTGTTTCTTAGACAACCTGTATAGTTAAGAGTATTACTTAAGCAATATTATAAAGCTTGACAAAACAGCATCATCATCACCGAATGTATATATTGAATATATATATTCACCGAATATATATATTGAAAAATCCAAATTCATATAATTTAGTACACGAAAAAAACATCTAACAATCTGTAACTAAAACAATAATTAACAAAGCCAAGAGTAACTAAGAAAAAACCAAACATGAAGACAAGTGGCCAAGGCTTATGACTTGTACTGCGGGGTTAAACATGTTTTACGTGCACAACATTCCCCCTCACTTGCCAAGACCAAACAAATAGAAATTGGAAAAAATGAAAACCACAAACTAATTCAAAAGCCGTCAAATGAAGTCCGTGATTATCCTCACCGCTAAGCTATTTTCGATAGGAATCACGTATCGATAAATCACAATCATCGAACAATTCCAATGTTTTATTTCGATAGCTTTTTTTCCTGATAAAATTGAAAGTTAAATCATTCAGAAAATGTATTGGGTAATTTTGTTTACTGGCGTTTATGTAAAGGTTAAAAATTTCACCAACCAATTTGTCAACATTTGAGCACAAATTTTCAATACGATTTAAACCATTTAAATATATATTTCTAAAAATTGAAACATGCATGTTACTATTAAAGTTTAATATTTTTATTGTATCAAAATCAAAACAATTTCCTTTATCATAAATATTATATACTAAAATTCCGTTTATAATCTCCAAATTAACATCCAAGTAGTTGACACTGCTCCGATCATCCGAAGCACTCTCCAAATTCAAAGTGTCTGGATAACATTTAAATTGATGAATTTCTTTATTATTATTCAGCGAGACCACCAAAACATCCTCTATATATCTGTATATCTTTAAGTCTTTTTCCAACAATAAACCGGCTTCATATGTAAACAGATAAATATCTGCAAGGATGGAGCTACAACTGCCCCCCATTGGGATACCTCTTACTTGTTTAGATACACTGCTCAAAACAATTAAAGGATATTTGAAGTTTTATATAAAATAAAGATATAAACGAAATTTTTTTTGCCGAAAATAGAAGAAGAGAATCACAAATGCAAATTTTTCTGGTTTTCAAACTGTGGAGTATGCAAATTTTGAGTTCGACGTCAAAAACGTCGCTTCAGCGGCAGCGAATGAAATTTGACTTTCAACTGGATAAAAGAGAATGAAAACAAGGATGATCGGCATTCAGTGATTGCTTTGTTTCGATGAGTACGATGTCTCAGCGAAGTCATTTGACAGATTCAGAAGCTTTGAGAATTGTTGGTAGGTTAGAAGGGGCCAAACTCAAGCCGAAGTAGCGCAAGCCATTGGAGTGTCACAAAGTGTCATTTCTGGATCTGGAACCGTTTTTTGGAGAGTGGATGTGCAGGTCGAAGACCAGGGCAAGGTCGTAGACGGGCAACAACGCCCAATGAAGATCGGTATTTAGCGTTAACAGCTCGGAGACACCGAACCATAAACGCTACTCTTATCCAACAACAACTTCGCTCGGCTACAGGCACCACGATTTCAACTCAGACTGTCCGAAACCGGCTCCAAGCTGTAGGTCTGTATGCTCACCGACCGATGGTATGTGTTAGATTAACATCAAGGCATCGTCGCGACCGCAGGGAGTGGGCAACCGAGCATGTCAACTGGAGGAGAAATGAATGGAGCAATATTCTGTTTTCTGACGAGTCCCGTTTTTCTGTGCATCCGGATAATAGGCGTATTTTCATCTGGAGGGACCGTGGCAGTAGGAGTAATCTTGCGTCCGTGCACGAAAGTGTCAGATTTGGCGGTGGAGGAGTGTTGGTGTATGGTGGCATCTCTATTGACGGGCGCACTGACCTCTACATCATTCGAGATGGAGCTCTGACTGGTCGCCAATATAGGGATGAGATCCTCAGACCTATTGTAGTCCCTTACGCTGCAGCAATCGGAGATAACTTCATTTTAATGGACGATAACTGCAGGCCACATCGTGCAAACCTGGTGGAGGATTTCCTTTTCGAGGAAGGAATCGTTCGAATGGAATGGCCAGCGTGTTCTCCAGACATGAATCCAATCGAGCACGTTTGGGACGCTCTAGGAAGACGAGTTTCTGGCCTCCAACAACCCCCACAAACTCTCCAAGAACTGGAAAGAGCTCTTCTGGAAGAGTGGGGCAGAATACCCCAACTCGTCATTAATAGCCTCATTGAGTCCATGCCTCAAAGGTGTTCAACGTTGCTGGCCGCCCGTGGAAAACATACCCCTTACTGAAAATGATTTTCTTTGAAGAAAACACCTTTTCTTATTCTTTTTTTCTCATATGCACAAATTGTGTTTTTTTCCTTTAGTACACAAATGCGCAATAAAATGCATTTTTTTCTGCCAAACATGTGTAATTTATTCTCATATAACCTACTATGTCTGTCGACCATGTATCAATCAGCTAAACAGTTTACCAGATACAAAATCCACCTAAAACTGCAATATCCTTTAATTGTTTTGAGCAGTGTATTATATATATATATATATATATATATATATATATACCAAAAACCACACACTACACATCAAATCCCAAAAATACTGAACTACAGAGAAAATTAACAAAATAACCATGGAAAAAACCATATATATATATATACACTGTAAACTGAAATGTCTGATATTCAGACATTTAAGTGTCTGAAACGCAGTGTTCAATTTTCAGACGTTTTAAAATGTCTTAAAATTTTCAGACACTTCTTGTGTCTGAATTTCAGACACTTAAGTGTCTGAAACAAGAGTGTTCAATTTTAAGACGTTTTAAAATGTCTTAAATTTTTCAGACACTCCTTACGTCTGAATTTCAGATAGTTCAAATGTCTTAATTGCGGCCATCTTTGAACCCTCCCCCCTTTTTTTTTTGGCCAATATGAAGCCATCTTTCACCACTTTTCTTTTTAAGCCATATACGCAACCATGTTTGACCACATTGAATCATTTTTTATAAATGGGAATACTTTGTTACCATAAAGCAGAGCTGATTGCAGCGTGGGAAAAATGGGGTGCTTCTCTACCCCCTGATTTTAGGGTACCCCAAATTGGATATGAAATTTTCATAAAGCTGATATTTTAAATCAGTTTTGACCTTATGAGGATTGTAATCAGTATTTTGTAGTTTTAGAATAGGATAATTATATGTATATATATATAAATATGTATTTATGTGATATATATGCCCTACGGCATCAAAAATGTTTATTACTTTTAGTGAACTTCAGATTAATTCTAGTCCGAAGACCTAGTATTCATTCGCCCCCTTCCCCCACTGTCTTCGTATACTGTTACAAAAAAAAAAAAAAAAAAAAAAAAAAAAAAAAAAGCCTATTCGATGCCGTCAAATACATATTTGGATAAATATATCATTTTCTTTAACCTAATCATGTTCTAAAAGTACAAAATATTTATTAATATAAGTATAAGATCAAAACAAACTTAAAGTATCAGCTTTATGGAAATTTCATACAGAATTTAGGGGCCCGTAAAGCTAAAGGCCCATAGAAACAGCCCAGTTTGCCCATGCTGTAATCAGCTCCGCTTTATGGTAACAAATTATTCCCATTTATAAAAAAGAATTCACTCCTTCAGAAAGAATTCCATCCCTGCTTTGTTGTTCAATTTTTACCTATTTAAATAACATATTCCCAGTGCAATTCCCAGTTTAAGCATTTTTATTTCCGTGTTAAATAAAATCTAATACTAGATCCCCCAAAATTTGCAGTATATGAGAACCCAATATTTAAAAAAAAATTGAGTATGAAACTCTTCATTTAAAGAGTAAATTCGATTTTTTTTTTTTTTTTTTTTTTTTTTTTTTTTTAAAGAGGGGTTTATTTACCATAAGAAAAGTCGAGAATTTAATTATAAAATATTCAGAATTTCATGATAGCTTCATTCTAATGCTTCTATGATTTGTTTTCATGTTCACACACACACACATATATAATAACATGCAGGAAAAGTCACTTCTAGTTTCAAAACCTATTTTGCCTAAATATACATTTTTTTTGGCCTTGTTTGTATAAATGAACTTTGAGGAAAACCGCAATTTTTTGTGCGAAATGTAGTTATGCATGCAAATATACAAAACTCTAGCTGTTTTCTAATTTCCATTTTAAACTTGTAATAACCGTTTAACTTAAAGCTGTTCTCAACTGCTCTGCTCAACAAGCACAAAACGTTTTGACACATTTACAAATTCATTTTTTAACGGAAAGGTATAAAATTGGAAAGCCTGAGCATGGAATCGAACTGTGTTTTCCATTTTTTGATCCATAAATTACCTATTGAGTTACAAGCGATTTTGATCACATGACAAACACGTTTTTCGCCCTTTCTTGAGTAGCTATTCTTCTTTCACGCAGAAATTCGGTTCAAAACGCCCACTTGGACACTATTTTCTGAAAGACCTGTTGCGTTTGAAAAAAAAAAAAAAAAAAAAAAAAAACGGAGAAAACAGTTCGATAACATAGTTTCTGAACAACAACACCAGCCAGTTTCATTCATTTCCCAACAAAAATAAATTAAAACTTGCGTCATAAAGTTGCCCTTTTGGATTTGAGAACAGCCTTAAAATAAAATAAGCTTAGTTTTCAATTTCTCATGTTTTGCAAATCCAAAATTTAAAATTTTGAACAAAAAAATCAAAGTAAATAATGATTTTTTTTTTTTTTTTTTTTTTTTTTTTTTGAGGAAATGGAATTATAGCTGTAAATAATTTATATTCTATACAGTGTGCTATTAAAAAATGAAAATTTCGAAAACTGATTTTACATATAATAATCACAAAATTGCAGTATTTTGTTTCCCTTTCAACTGTATAGTTTAGAGAATATACGGGTGTGCCATATAATTAAAAATTGCTTTGAAACCAAATAATATCATGCAGAATATATATCTATATATATTTTTAAGGTGACACAAAAAAGTTTTGACAAATCGGATTTCAAAACACAAATCAATTTTGCCAAAAACAGATTTTTGGCTAAAAAGGTTTTCCTCGAAAATTATACATCTCTAATTATATATAAAAAAAATCACGATAGATGTTTGTTAATTTTCCAATTTTTATCAAATATTAAACTTCGAGTGAATTGCATATCCTTCATAGCGAACAAACAATTAATTTAAAAGTAAGTTTAAAATAAAATGTGGTTATAACTGCGATAGAAAACGCTACAAGGAATTCAACATGTTCATCAAAACGCTAAATTAATCTTTTAAAAAACAACCTTTTTTTTTTTTTTTTTTACTTCTTTTAAATCCAAACAAAGTATTTCTTCTTCAACAAAAGTTTCGACAATTTTACGTTTTTGCTTTATTTTTATAGACATTCTAAGTTAACCAATTTTTTACATAATATTACTGATGTTTTTACATAATCAAATTAGCCTACACTCACACAAAAAATATAATATATAATTCTGGAGCTGCAGTTCTAGAATTACAAGTATGTAAAAATATATATTTCTAGAATTAGCTGTTTTTTTTTCGCAAACAAATTCAAACATAAGTTATATTTCATGCAACATTTTATGTGGTACTATAAACAAAATATCAAAAACACTTACTGATATCGATATGACTTGATTTAAAATAACTGTCATAGTGAATGAGAGACAAAAACTTGCTTCTTTTTTGAAGAAAACCCCTTCCTATATCCTGCTAGCCCTGTTAAAATAATGGAAATTTTCCATTCTGAAAACAGAGCCCGCGGGACTAGTTTGTAGGTCTGGGGTTAGTTTTCTTGTTTAACAAGATGAATAACTATATTCTTGACGAAAAGCAATGAAAAGTAATACTGTCTCTGTTGGGAACTATTTGTAGAGTTATCCGGATGTAATTTCAGTCGTTATATCAATATATGAAGCACATAAGCAGCCATCCAGCCATCCAGAATGCAAGAAACTTCTAAATATAACGCTTCCACTAATAACGCAGCCGCACTAATAACATAATGACAACATTTTTCACAGTAAAAAATCAGGACCGGTCAAAGATGCGAACTGTTGAAGAACGTTTAAATTTGAATACGACAACGGACTCCGGACTCACAGCACAGATTCGCTTCTCAAAGAAAAAAAAGCTGAGAGTCAGCATTTCCATTGGAAACAGATGGCTTTATTCATTACGTCAGTCTACGGGTTACAGTATGATAAGTTGTTAAAACTTCTTTTATCAGCGGGAAAAGTGGAACGTTGTATAAGAAGAAATCAGAAGCATTTTATTTTTTTTATTTGGCGTTTTTCGCAATGTTTACACTTATAAATTATATGAATATAATTATTACAGTTTTTATTCTTTCAGTAAGAGGGTAAAAAACATATTATAAATTAAAAAAATCGTCGTAACGCTAGTTAAAAAAATAACATTTATTCTTCGAAATGATTACATAATTGAACACTAAGAGAAAAAAGAACTAAGAAATTTTCGTAAGAGGAGTACCGCCCCCCCCCCCCCTCTCTTCCTAAACCACTAATAGAAATCAATTTTTAAATATTTCCTTTTGACGTTCGTATATTTAAAATTTATCTTAGATAAGGGGTGTTGAGAAGGGCAAAACCTTCCACCAGATGGAAAGTAATGTTCTGCATTTTGAAAAATATTGTTAGAAATTTATTTTTATATATCTATTTAATATTTAATACTTCTTACTTGTTAATTTTTTTATATTCCTTTTATATAAAAATTATCTTGTACAAGGTGTTCTCACAAAAGATTCTTGGTTTAGCTTATTTCATATTTATATTTTGCGTTTTAGTTAGGCGAACTAGGTAGGGGACTCCAGACACATCTGTCCATCCTCTCCCCTTTCTACATTTTTTTCTAAGAGCAATCATATCTCTTTGTATTTAGGGAACGGCCTATGAGTGAGCCATGAGCATACCTATGAGTGGAAGTAGTTTTTGAGAAATTTATATTTTGGGAAAAGTTTCTTTAGCTTGTACTTTTACACTAAAAATAATTTAGTTCGAAAGTTAGTAAACGGGCATTTACAATTTTGGCAGACGTCCCCATGGTCAAATTAAGTTGCTTATTTTATACACTAATACCAAATTTAGTGGATGGCAAAGCATTTCATCCAATCGAAAACGTTTTCTGACGGTGCTGCCAGATATATTGCGATACAATTGCATATGAGGACACCAGAAGCGAAAGGCTATAAGTGACAAAATTGAAAAAACTGAGATCAGTATACAGGCTATCTGGAAATAAAGCTATTTCTTTTATGATTGCTCTCAGAAGAAAAATATAGGGAGGGGAAACGTTGGGCAGATGTGCCTGAAGTCCCCTGCCTTGTTTGCTAAACTAAAACGCAAAATATAAGAGATTTCCTAATTATGTGTTGCATTCTGGAGGTCAACTACTTAAGCTCTACAAACTACTTAACCTCTTTAATCTGTACTTAAAAGTTAAAAAATATATTGTACTTCACTTTCCTTCCACAGTTATTGAAATAAGAATTGAAAGACCGCTATGAAATTAGCAACAGCTTCATATTTTAAGTCAGTCACTTACTATTGATGTTAATCGTTAAATTCCATTTATTCCAAATATAAATTTTTTCACTTATATCCTTTGGCCGCAGGGGTCCTCATATACAATCGTCGTTTCATCATACATATGATACAATTGTATTACATTCAGACATATAAGTGTCTGAATTTCTACATGTCTTAATTTCAGACACATGATCATTATTCAGACATTTTTCTCAGTTCATTTATACCATGATCCCAGTAAGACACTTAAGGGTCTTAAATTCAGACACTTATGATGTCTGAAATTTCATATTCAGACACTTAAGTGTCTGAATTTCTTTTTCAGTCACATATGTGTCTGAATTTAAGACGCCTCTATTTGCAGTGTATATACATTGTGATTCATAAATATTGAAACAATAGGTTAATTCCTTAAATATTGCCCCTAAACCCATACTTCCAATTGCAAAAATTCATAACAAAAAGGTGCAAAATATGAGGCCGTAAGTTGCAACTCCATGGGCGATCTATTTGAAAAATACGAAAATTAAAATTTTATACGGCCGTCGTAGGGTAAAAGTTCCAATTACGAAAACTTTCCTTATCCATTCCAGAATTAAACATAAAAAAATTGCATCTTCACATCTGCAAAACTCGCAGCGTTATGACCGTTTAAATAATTCACCAGGTTTTAAGGGATTAGACACAAATTGAAATGCGTGCAATTCAAGAAATAAACGGTCAAGTGCGAGTATTACTCGCGCACAGAGGGTTCCGTACAATAATATATGAAGTAGTAAGTGTATTACTAAAAGATACCGTTGCTGAAAGAATACTAAGACTTTGTAAAAACTATAGAACGTAGGCTTGGGTATAGCTGTATAGTATACAGGGTGCAAAGGAAAGTCCCTTTAACCTGAAAATACTTGCGAACGAAGAGGGCTACAGCTATAAAAGTGAGGTAACGGTACAGAAAAGCGACTACGCCCGAACTAATGCAAACGACAGCAGCACCCCTATTAGAGAAATTTGGAAGATAGCCATTGCAAATCGAAAACGAAAAGAGGTAGAGCAAATTTTCCAATTAGATAGTTTTAGAACATCAATTAATTGGTACGAAGCGACATTTGGTTAACACGGATAAGATAATTCGTCGCCTGCATACCCAAAAAGGTCCGAAATCGATGAGCGACGATTCTACTTTGCCTATTCACATTCGGAAATGTAGTAGTGCACAATTGCAGATTGTGACGTTGTACTGTGCTGTAATGTCTGTAAAGATTTATTTTCCAATGCATTTAAAATTTTAGAATAACCTTTTCAGGGCCAGAAGAATTCTGTTCGTAAACTGATGAAATAATTGACTGACACCAGAATATTCAAACGACTTTCGCAGAAAACAAAAACCGCTAATTTGCACTTTTATTACAAAAGCAAAATTTTATTAAATATTCTTGGTGCCATTTGTCAGTTTTGAAATTAAAATTAGGTGGCTAGACCGTGTAGCCACCGCCATTGAAAGGGTCATCGTATTGAAGAGGCTTGCAATAGACGTTCCACGCTGAGAAAGGTGCATGCAGAATTACTCTCACGAATACAAACGTGTATCGTGAGCAATGGCGAACTTTTCGAGCATTCTGAATATTAACTTTTTATCACTGTGAGACAGTTTGTCTTTTTTTTGTGTGTGTGTGATGTTATCAAAATGTATTGAGATAAGTACGTATTTATAGCATAAATTATGCGTATTTCTTCATACTTCTGACTATTCCATTCAAAAGTTTACACAAAATGGAGTGTATCGATTTCGGACATTTTTGGGTAAACAGGCGAAGATTTATCTTGTCCATGAAAACCAAATATCGTATTCTACTAATTAATCGATGCTCTAAAATTTTCTAACTGGAAATTTTGCTTTATCTCTTTTCGTTTTCGATTTGCAATGGCTATCTTCCAAATTTAGCCACTAGGGAGTGCATTAAATCGGGCGTAGTCGCTGTACAATACCGTTACCTCACTTGCATAGCTGTAGTATTTTCAGGTTAAAGGGACTTTCCTTTGCACCCTGTATACTAGAAAAGTATAAATGGATATACCACGAAAGTTCAAAGATATATGGAACCTAAATAATAGTAAATATAGCTATTCTGTATATTTGTATTTCCATATAGGTTTAGTTAACCTTTAAAGACAAAGTAGGTGTATTGAGAGAGACATCAATGGAAACTAGTCGCGAATCCCATAGTATTTATATGATTAATTCTCATTAAATTAGTCTGTTTTTACTAATTTGACGTTTATTACTTTTATACTGCTACTGGGCATTGCATTACATAAATATATCCTTAAAATTTGTTATGTAGGCTTTAAAAGCCGATGGAGCATAGAGTATGCCGTCCCTGTCATTATGTATGTCCAAACCGTCCGTGTCTTTAAGGGCTAATTACCGACGATTTTTTCCGAAATTCATGATCAATAATGCTTTTATACTTCTGCTACGATAGTTACCTCCAGCTCTGCTCAACACTTTTGCTGAAGCACGTAAATCGAAATTTGAGTGTAACGGAAAAATACAATTTTCTCAAAAACTTTGTGACCTAGGGTAATCGCTACAATTTTCCTGCAATGTTTCAATTAATGTCTACTACCTCTAATTTTTTCATAATTTTAGTTTCAATAGATTCGGAATTAGATGAGGGGATTATATTTTTGCACTACATTTTCCACCATAACTTTGAAAATATAATACCTAAAATTAAATGAAATATATTTTTGATTTCAGCTTTACGAAAGCTTTCACACGTTTCACCACACGATATACAAAGAAAATATTTTTTTTTTCAAGTAACTTAATTAGCCCCCCTACATTTTTCCTAAATATATTTATGAATATTTATTAATTTGTAAATATGTGAGTCAATAATCTTTATTACTTCCCCCAATTTGAACTTTCCACGTTGCATAGTTTTCGAGTAAAAGGTCTGTGACAGACAGACAGACACAGGAGTGATCTTATAATGGTTCCGTTTATACTTTTTAAGTACGGAACCCTAAAAACGTTAGTTTAAGAGTTTTATGAAACATGTAAAATAAATATTTGTTCAGTTAGAATTTTAATTTTTTTTCTTTTTTTGTGATGATTAACAATATAATTTGCAAACAAAATCACATCCTAAAATTTCTCATAAAGTTTAAATTATTTTTAAATGATTAGTAATTTTTTAAGCGGATTTAGTTTAAAATCGTTATAACTCGAAAAATTATGCATCGGATTTCAATTTTTTTCCATTTATTTAAAGAGGAAAATATATTTTTAGTTTTGTTTCGAAATTTTTTTAAATATTAATTTTAAAAATATTATAAATATTTATTTAAAAAATGATGTTAACAGATAAAAAAAAAAAAAAAAAAAAAAAAAAAAAAAAAAAAAAAACATATTTTCAAAAGTAATTTTTTTTTTCAAATTTGCCGAAACAAAATATTAATGTAAATTAATAAAAAAAAATACATGTTTCAAGACGATTCTTGACTTATAATATTTTAAAGATGAGAAATGGTTAAAAAAAATCATGCAGTAAACCGCATTTAAAATTTTAATCATAGATTGGCTCCTAATAAAACGTTTAGTAAATATTTTTTTTTAAATTGCACGTGAAAAGTAACTTCTTCCTGTAGCTTAAACTTCCGATTTACTTCAACTTTTGCCGTTTCCACCTCCTTTCTGTACTATTTAAATGTCCATAAAAAAATTTTAAATGTGTAATTTAAAACAATGCTTTTTCTAACATGATGATTAAGATATTTTTCATAATTTTAGCCCTCACCAATTGAGTTTTTTTTATCGTCCCGGCGAGGCCGTTAAAAAAAGTCTGTATTCTGGGCAAGGGCCGGGACTGACGACTTTTTTCTGATGAATTTTTTCCCGGCCTAAAGTATGTTTTTCTTACCGAACCAGGTGTTGGTGTGATTTATGACTGGCAATTATCAACACGAGGGATGTGGGCCCGAAGGGGGGGGGATGCCTTTCGTGAGCGTCTTTCTAAGTAAACCTAAATCGTATTTACGCAAGGATATCCAAGGTTTGAAGAAAACTACGGAAAGCTCCGAACGATTAGGCCTACGGGCACGATTGGTTTCGAACCCAGCACATCCCGTCTACCAGCTTTGAGAGCAGAACCTCTCGACCACTGGTTATACCCGATCGGGACTGGCTTCCTTCTTCCTAGATCTCCACGGGACGAAATTTTCAGTTACGGTCTCGACACAACCCGTATTCAAATCATTCACTCTGACTGACCTAATCCGTGCAGAAATAAGTAAAATTTGGCTCAGCCCAAAACCTTTTACAACAAATGCTTATATTTTTTAATGGCCATTATTTAACAATAAAACATTCAAATTCATTTTTTAAAGGATAGTAGATGTTAAGGAACAGATGTCATAAGTTCCCCCGGCCGCCATCTTGGAATTTTTTTTGGCGTTAAAAGCCCTTTTCCGCCAAGTACCAAATGTCGCCAAGCCCCAATTTATACGCATGTTAGGCTTCACGAAAATAAAATGTAAACAAACAAAACTCGCTAAAATAGCAATCAGTAAGCGTTTTATTTTGTGCTCCGCGCTCATTAACCGAAAAAAAACATCACTGCATTCAGCAGTTCTCCCTGTATAGCAGTATCAAAATTCAGAAATTCTCGCTTTGTAGCAATCTCAAAATGTACAAAACCCGTAATGCTAAATATACATAAAAAACAAAACTCGCTAAACTGGCAATCAGTAATCGTTGTATGAACGCTACGCGCTCATTAACCGAAAAAAACATCACTGCATTCAGCAGTTCTCTCTGTATAGCAATCTCAAAACTCAGCAATTCTCGCTTTGTAGTAATCTCAAAATGTACAAAACCCGTAATCAAAATATACATAAAAAACAAAACTCGCTAAACTGGCAATCAGTAATCGTTGTATGAGCGCTACGCGCTATAAACAATCCTTCTTTTCTTGTCAAAATTTCCTCATATTTCCTAATTACTTCAGCAACACCGTTTAAACGGACAAATAAACCATAGTGAATCAAATGCATTCAATAAAATTCTCATAAAAATAAAAAGGCAGAACTATACAACACGATATCAAAATACATTCACAAAATTCCAAGCTAAAAGCAGCTTCTCAGGGGTTACCAGAACGACACGTCACACGGGATTCAACATATGGAGGTTGCCATATCCATAAACACTGTCAACACGCCAACAAAAAATCGCGAAACAAATCAAAACAACGGCTGAGGGAATATAAGGCATCTAAGCCGATGTTAAGGCAAATAAATAAATAAATAAATAAATAAATAAATAAAATACAGTACAAATAATGAAAAAAAACCTGCGTATGACGGAATCCATTCTTAAACGGAAAAATCTATTGATCCAGGGAGAATGAATATAATAATACCCGAGAAAAAAAAAGACTACATTTACAAATCCTGAGAAGGCAACTTGTCTATAACGCATTTTTTTCTTTCCTATTCAGTTTTTATTTCCTTGATTCAGTCTCAAAAGATTTTACTGTATAGCATTTTTCAATGTCTCCAACACATAGAATATAGATAAATGATATTAAAGGACAAGTGAAATATTTACATATAAATAGAGATTCAAAAATAAATAATCACAGCTTTTGTCGCTTCTTTAAAAATAATAATTATAAACATGAAAAAAGCTATATATATATAAGTATTTTTGGTCAGAACTCCTCAATACAAAACTATTTTTAGCCATATCGAAGTAAAAAACTATGCAGAAATACAGTCAGGCCTTTGAACTTTTTTCCTGGCAGGGTCGAAAATTTTCTCCTATGAGTCGGAACTAGATGTTTCGTCCCGTGCTGACCTCTAGTGCAGACCTCCAGCATATTTTGAAAGCAAGTTTAACATAAAATCTATACGCTGCTATTTTATGTCCAAATGAGAAGCACTGTCTTAAATCGATTTTTAATAGTATACAATTTGTGGATGACCCCCCACCCCCCCTCTTGCATTCAAAAGGAGTCAAAAACTTGTCAAACAGAGGCATGGATGAATGGTGTAAGTCACGAATTTTGGATTTTAATATCTCTGCGAATTTTGAAGATATCGAGGTAAATTTTTTTTGTGTTTAATTCAGGAAGGGATAAGGAAATATTTCCTAATTGGAAATTTTACGCTACGGGGGCCGTATAAAAATTTAGTTTTTGTATTTTCACAAATAGACCCCACATGGAGTTGCAACTTATTTCATTAAATTTTGCACCTTTTTAATGAAAATTTTTAATTGGAAGTATGTGTCTAGAGGCAATATGTAAGGAAATAGACTATTGTTTCGATATTTATGAATCACACTGTATATATATATATATATATAATGCAATTCCCATTTGTCTTAGCTAATTCATACGCATTAATTATGTCATCGTTAAATTTCCTATTATATATAATTAACAATACTTTTAATCTCCAAAATTTAAATTTTATAAAATTGCTCTTGATTATAAAAGAAGAAAAATACATATTTCTGTCAAAATATCTTTAAATTATCGAACAGATAATGATGCCACTTAAAGGAAAATTCTATCTCGCAATAAATAATTTTCTTCTTTAACCAAAATATTTAATGAGTTTTACAGATTTTTCAAATTGCTATTTGTATCAGCGATTAATACATTTAAACTTTCTTTCTTAATCAAGATTAACGGCAGATATATATGAGCAATTACAAATTAAATCTGACAGCGGTTTTGCATATATTTTTAAATAGATTACTTAAAAATTTAAAAGACAATGTATACGTTTTTAAAAGTGTACTGTAATCATATTATTCCTTTGCTTCCTTTTCATCAGGTTCTTTTGTTCGGGAAGTTTTAAGCTATCACATTGAAACCTTTAAAATAAAATAAAAAAATATTTATAGCAAATTCTTCAGACGTTAATAATTGAATATCCAAATAAAAATCTCAAGAAACGCGTATTAGTTCAAAATTGATGACTCAATTTCCAAAAGTTGTTTTTTTTTTTTTTTTTTTTTTTTTTTTTTTTGTTTTGTTTTTTAGGGCGACTAAAATTACCTTACTGTGCACAAATAAATTAACCACAAAGGCATTTTCCTGTTCTAATATATTATACATGACTTTATAGTTTCTAGAATATATTAAAATAAGTAAAATGAAAGGAAAATGTATCGTCTGAATAGAGTCAGATTTAACTCATTTAAAAATTTCAGCACCAAAAGAGTGTATATATTTAAAAATACTTAATCGTAAAAGATATAAAAAGCGGACCTTGAAACTAAAAATGTAAAGTTTTTTTAATTTTTCATAGTATTGTGTTTGATAAATTTTTATGTTGAAACTCATATTTTATCTTACTACACTCGTCGATTTACATGACATTACAAAATAATGTACAGTACTTAATATGTATGAAAAACTTTTAAAATACAGCGCTAATTGATCATAATTAAAAGTTAAATAAAAAAAAATTATAATGGCTTATAAATAGATTTAAAGCTAACGAACAATTTCGCCTTGTTTTCGTGTATACAAAAAACCAAAAAAAAAAAAAAAAAAATGGTTGCCCTGGCTTTTTGCTTGGGCATAAATCGCACAGTCAAACACAAGGATTTTGGATTTTAGTTCATAAATATTTTTCAATATTTAGGCTGATAAGCGTACCGTTTTTGATGAGTCCATCGTGATCCATACCTTTCTTCCTTTTATATCCTTTTTAAATATTCATACTCAAGTACATTATAGAATTTTTAAAAATATCTTAAAATTTTCTGCCAGCATGAATAAACAAGACTGAACGTCACATATTGACAAAAATCATTTTATAATTCGTTTACGGCCAAAAGAAAACGGCAATTGTATGATTTATATGTTCAAATTCTATTAGGATTGGCAATGCATGCACTTAGAAATATCCGAAAATTTTTAAAGATGAATTGTTAGATTTTAAACTGATACTTCACTCAAAAGAAAACATATCCATGATGCATATTAAAAGGAATGAATTTTCTTTATAATATACTAGCAAACCCCGCGGCTTTGCCCGCGTAATATTTGAAATATGCCAAGTGATATTTATGTGTCTAATTTTTGTTAAAAGGAATTATACTTTTGGAAATAATTCAAAAATTACTATTTCAAAGACAGTTTGAATAAACTTCATTGTTACATTACATTAGGCAGAAATGAGATTTAAATTAATAAAAAGAAATAAAACTAAATAAATGATAATTTAGAAAATATTTTGAAACTTTTATGCTCAATTATTACGCTCATTTTAGTATTCATTTGAAGTTTTGAATTTTTTAGAAACCATCTTCTTACATCTTAAAATTAGCCACCATGTCAAATTCCAAGTTCTACCACCTCTCTCAAAATAAAGGATTATGTTGAAATAGGAACTGGCAACATTAATTTGCCAACATTAATTTTGAAATCGGTTTGTTATTTCCTAATATTCCACAGAAACGTAATTTAATAAGCTTTTAAAGGCCTTTTTTAGAACGTTTATGATTCCTCTGAACCCCAGGTGGTAGAATCATCGCCATAAAATACAGCCTGTGTAGGATCAGAGACGTTACCATTGATTCGCAAATGTTACTTTTGTAATCAGTTTATATTCCCTAAAATTGCATAGAAATCGTAATTTAGGACTTTTTTAGAACGCTTTTCGCACCTCCCCTTTGCTTGAACCCTTTTTAATTCGAATATATTTCCGACAGTCCTTCGAGGGCATTTATATTTTATAAGTAACTACCATGCCATATTTAAAGTTTCTAGCCTCTTCAGTATCACATAAATCCCAATTTAGAAAATGTTTTGCTCCTGCAACCCTCTGGTGGTAGTGGCACAGATATAAAATATAGCTTATGTTTCAGCAGGTTTTATCACCAACAATTTGCACCATTATTTTTAAATCTGTTTTGTATTTTATAAGATTGCATAAAAATTGTAATTTAGAACGCTTTTCGCTCACTTCATCCTTTTAAATTTGGAACTTTTCTTAGTTCGTAACTGTTCTTAAAAATCCTTTATATCTAATAAATATGTACCTTGCCTAATTTCAAGTTTCTAGCCACATACCGATCACAAAAATCGAAATTTAGAACGTTTTTTTGCTCCTGCAACCTCCAGGTGATAATGATACAGACATGAAATAGCGTCTCTGTTAGAGCAGAGGCTGTCAGTATCAATTTCCTACCATACTTTTGAAATCAGGTTGATTCTTCCTGATATTGCTCACAAATCATCATTTAGAACGTTTTTAGAACGCTTTTCGCGCATTTTCACCTCTTTTAAATTTCAATTTTTTAGATAAATGTTGTTAGAGATAATTTATATCTAATAAATATATACCATGGAATATTTCATGAATCTAGGTCCTTCCATAATTCAATAATCGCGTTTGTAGAAAGTTTTTTGCGAATGCATCTCCTCTGGGGCATTGGAAACAGACATAAAATATAGCCTATCTTTGAGAAAGAAAAAAAGTTGCTTTTAAAAAGGTGTATTTTATATTAAAACATTTCATTCTGTGCGATGACAATAATAATAAAAAGCTTTATTTTTACTATGTAATGTAGCCGTCGACTTTGTATACAATACTTAATTTAACGCGCAGTGGTAAATGGGTGTGTCAGTTATCTGTTTTGATCAATTATTGATCTCCAATTAAACGAGAAAAAGAACTATTCCATGGAATAAATTCAATTATATAATTTCCCATGATGTTTAACAGGTTGGTCACTTCATAATTTTACTTCCGATAGGGATAATATTGTTCAAAATACACTTTTATTAAGGATTAATTTAGGATATAAAATACTATTAAAAGTTTCGGTTAACATCGTTTATAAATATCTTTACAGATTATTTAAGAAAAAAAAAAATTGTTACCATCAAAACTAAGCTAATAATTGCTAAAAGTGATAGAAAATGCACTTAAAAGGCATACAAATCCTTGATTCAGATCAACACGTTTCATCACACAGACTGCGACATTCTCAAGTGACACAGACGGTTTGTATCATTCTGGATACAAATATTTCCGCAGAAAATTTAAAAAACAAGAAATTGGTAAATAAAATCACGAGATCACGTGTTTAAGGAAAAACAAGTGCAAACATAAAATACAATTAAAATAAAAAGGGATATTTACTACAATTTTTACAATAGTAGAAATTAATTTATCATTATACATTACACATGTGGTCTCGTGTGGTATACGTGGGTCATTTTTTATATCATCTACCCATATTCTTTTTAAAGATTTCTTTATTCCTTTCACCTCCTTTCATATTTATAAAACTTAACTAAAATATTTTTCGTTCGCTCTGAATATATTGTGTTAAATCTTAAAAGTCTAGAGATTTAAAAATTTATAGAAGAATGTAATTTTGTATATTTCAATGAAAATCTGAACTTATTATCTGATTATTTAGCTCTGAAGCATATTCTATAAATATACATATATACAGGGTGATCTTTTTTAAAATGATAGTGTTTGGAGCGCCCTGTAGAGCGATCTAACAGCCGAAATGGCACCAAACATGGTAATTAGACTAATCAAGATATGGGAAAAAGGATTCCGCGAAAAAAATTCGTTCCAAAAATTGCTGCTAGGGCATTTTGTGGCGCTTTGCAATATATAAAATGTGAGAAAAGAAAAATACTAACACATACAACCGTACAGTTAAATTATTAATGTTTATTTACTACATTTACTTCCCCGGTGAGGAATTAGACCACCTTCAATGTGAGCACCGTTCTCAGAAATAACACCGTGCATTCTGTGCACAACGTTATTCACAGCCGTACGTAACATATAACGAGGAATATTCCGCACTGCCTTTGTTATGTTGTCCTTTAGAATAGACAAATTTGATACCCCGTCAACATAAACTTGAGATTTCAAATAACCACAGGGCCAAAAATCGCATGGCGTGAGGTCAGGGGAACGAGGCGGCCATGCAACTGGAAAACTCCGACTTATGACTCTATCATCAGTGAAGTTTTGGCGCAACAGCTGCTTTACCTTATTACTAATGTGTGGCGGAGCACCATCCTGCATAAAGATTATCTGTTGGAGACGGTTTCTTTGCTGAAGTTGAGGAATAACAAACGTTTGCAGCATTTCGTGGTACCTTTCTGCATTTATTGTGCACGTTTCGTGTCCTGTCGGAGTGATGGTCTCAAAAAAGAATGGCCCAATTACGAATTCGGCTGTGAAACAACATCAAACAGTGACTTTTGGGGAATTTAATGGGATTCCTTGCACGGTGTGGGGCTGTTTAGAAGCCCAAATTTGGCTATTTTGTGTGTTTACGGACCCATTGAGATTAAAATGGCACTCATCTCCCCGCAGAATGTGCCATGGGAAAGCATCATCAATTTCTTCCCTTGCAAGAAACGATAGAGCGAATGCCACTCGCTTATCATAATCACTTGGTTTCAGTTCGTGCAAGCGGCTGATTTTGTAGGGGTAAAATACATTAACGCGCCGCAAAACTATCCATACCGTGGAATAATGCATGTCCATTTGTCGAGCTACACCTCGGTAGTTGCTAGTACCAGCAATGGTTTCCTGCGATCCTTCAACAATCGCACTTGCTACATCACTTATTACAACTTCTGATACTTCTTTATGTCCTCTCCCAGCGCGAATGGTCAGTGACCCAGTTTCCTCGAACTTCTTAATCATTGACTTAAGACCATTCAGCGATAAAAGCCCTTTCCTAATTTTTTTCTGGTTCGAAATCCCCGAGGAGCTGCGTATATTGATTCATATAATTCAGCTTCACCAGTAACGTGAGAGGCATGTCCGCTGGAGCTCGTTTACTTCAGCTGAGATTATTTGTCGGAACTGCCTACTACTTGCTTTTATAGCCCTTATTACTGGCGATGTCATTGCACAACATTTGTATTTTTCTTTGATACCCGTGTTTTATGCTAATTCTCGTTATTGTAATCTACAGAAGCGCCACAAAATGCCCTAGCGGCGATTTTTGAACTAAATTTTTTTCACAGAATCCTTTTTCCCATGTCTTGATTATTCTAAATACCAAGTTTGGTGCCATTTCGGCTATTAGATCGCGCTACAGGGCGCTCCAAACTCTGTCACTTTAAAAAAGATCACCCTCTATATTTAATTTACAAGATTAAATTGAATAACGTATTTCTTTGAAAAGAACAGGACAAATAAGGAATATAAACATTATTTAAGAGAAAATATTTCATTTTTAGAAAACTTGTAAAAATAAATTAAAGGATCTTTATTCATTAAACAGCATTAAATGTACGATAAATGAATTTTTCAGTTCAAATATTTTAAACTTTGTTTTAAATTTGTTGTGATATTTAAAATATCTTAAAATAAAACAAAATTATGTATTGCAAAGATTAGCGTTTGTGTAGATTTATTTTTAATGCATAAAAAATAGGATAATAACATTTTTATTCTAAATAAAATTATATTAAAAACAAAAACAATGATACATAATTTCAAATGCTAAAAGATGTAAATTAAAACTTTAAAACCTGTAAAAATACGTTTATTTCGACTGTTGCCCCAATCTGAGTTGACCCAATTAGATTTGAAAATTACTCATTGGTGTATGAAATACCATTTATTAGAACAGACGGATCAAATAATTACCATATTGGTATAACTAGCAGGAAATTTAAGTATAGAAAAAAAGGAACATATAGCTGATATTAAATATAATAGAAAAACCACAGCCCTACGAAATTCTATCAAGAAGGAACCATCCAAGTAAATTTCAATAAAAGTAAAATAATTTTCCAATCCAGTCTATACTATCCATCCATTATAAGAGAAACCATAGAGATTGTAACGCGCAAAAAGTCAATATGTAATGTTGCAGCATCATTTCACTTACCAAAAATATGGCTCGAGTTACTCAAGGAATATGAAAATAAACAGTCGAAATAAACGTATTTTTACTGGTTTTAAAATTTTAATTTACACTTTTTATCATTTCAGATTAATATATTATTATAAGGTGTCATTTTCTATAGATTTACAAAAACAAGGAGTTTCATTATTATTATTTTTGCCAATATAGAGTTCAAAACGAATAAAAAAATATTTCGAAGAACATCCTGATGAATTCTTTCTAGAGCATCTAAAACAATATCTCCTTCAAATTACAAAATAAACCTCATAAAACTTGCATTGGAACATATAGGTAAATTTTGAAACAAAGCATGGTCTAAAAAGTATAATTTTGAGAGCTCTGATGGAGGATCGAATGCCATTCCAGAGTTGGATGCACGAGGTTTAATATAACCTCCAAAATTCTGGCGCATACACCTCGCTGTCACTTCAACGACTGTCGTATGAATAAGAGGTGAAAGTAAAGGCAATAGGGTACCAAAGACCATAGAAAAATCTTAGCATAAGGAAAAAAAAATAACTGAGAACTCAAAAAAAAAAAAAGGACACATAGCTCACTAACCTTCAATTTCAGTTACCTAGTGCTCGTCACTCACTGAAGTTTTCCAAACTGCGCTCGGACGGTTCTGCCTTGAATAATGCACTTTTCCACACCAGAACTGGTCCACAACAACGTAAATAAGCATTTAGTCTTCTATCATGATCTAAAATTGGGGTTCAGTTAAATGTAAAAGATAAAAACTTGAAAACTCAACTATATAAACTGGGGTGATATTTTGTGACCGATACTAGCGGCGCGGCACCAGCCGCCTTACCCCAATCAGCACGGACGGGTCTGTCCATAAAAGTACACTTTACTGATCAGGTCTCCCACAAGAGTCAACTGAACTCGCCAGCAGTACAGAGTACAATGTGACAAAAGGGTGTGGAAAAAGGTCTTAAGTAGCCGGGGTACAGTGAGTAAGTACCCCTCAGTAAATTAGATTGTCGATAGATATGAATACTCGTCTTGTGGCCATGTATGACAAGTGATCAGGTTTTGGTTATCACTCTGTTACTTTTTTTATTTGGGTTGGGGACCGGTTATCCACAGTTTGGTTCTTTGTAGAAATGTTATTTTTAACACATACTCTGTACGTTTCTCGCTTTAAATTCATTCAAATCGTAAAAAAATAAAATAAACGCTGTTATATTTATATTTCCAGAGTCTCTAAATGAAAAAGGTTTAAAATACCTTCTTTCGTGACTTCTGTATAGTAACTAAATATTTGCGTTTATATCACTGAGATAAAACAGTATTCTAACAGCGTATTTCGACATCTATGTATATTGACACAATGAGTTAAATGGTTGAGACACAAATGGTTTTAAATAAAAATTAAAACAAAACAAGGAAGAATTGAAAAAAAAAATTCGTAACGATTAACTTAACTTCCTTATATCATGTTAAATTTTGAGAGTGAACCTTTTTTCATATTTGTGCATACTTCAGAATATGCGTAACGGTTTGAGACGAAATGTAAATTTTTCAGTTTAGAGAATGCTTTTAAAAGTACACTTATTGATGAAAAATGTTGATAAACTTCATATTTACTTTTAAGTAGTTCATTTTGTATTCCGAAAGGATAAATATAATGTGTTTTTTTCTGCTTAAAATGATTTCGCTAAAAAAATGAAGAAAAAAAAGATAATATGCTGCATAAAATTAATCAGTGAAAAATTGAGGCGACATATTTAACCCTTATGTCAATGACCAAAATTTGACCGTATGTCCAATGACTGGGGTACCCGTGTACCTGCTGTGATTTTAACATACGCGAGCCATAAAAGTACCACTATTTCACATAATGTAACTGCCCCGCTTTTGATTTGACGCATTTATAGAAATATAAAATACTTCAGTTGATAACAGTTCAAACAAAGATCGCACATTAAAAATGCGGAAAACAAACTCATATCCGTTATATCGAGCAATTATGAGTGTAAACCAATTCAGGAATATTCTTAGATTTATTCAGTTTGACAACCAGATCGTATTCAAAATAATAAAGCTGTAGCAATTTTTTATTTGTGGACTATTAGTCCAGGCAATAGAGAATTTTACCTAGCAAAATTAACGGTAGTTCTGGAAATCGGCTTACTTTATGTTTTTTGGGTCGCTGAATCCGAATTTGTAACTTCCCACCAAATTATCCCCTGGCAACCCCCCCCCCCAAATTTTGGTAAAAAGCCCCTCAAAAAAGGTTTTTATTAAAAAATCGCTCATCCTACGTCATAATGTCATGTATCCTATTTGTTGCAAATTATGTCTAGTTTCTGAATTTTGTAATGCTGTTCCGCTGAAACAATAAGAAATTTAAGTTAAAAACAACTGTTTGGGGGGGGGATTTTGGGGGGAAGTTAAAAATTTGGATTCAGCGACCCAAAAAACTTAAAGTAAACCTTATAGAGAAAGTTCGGAGGGGAGATGGGAGGGCGAATGTAAACGTGTGAGTGGTTAAGTGGAATTGCGCAACCTAGTTCACGCAGCACCGCGAGGATGTTCCGAGGCAGATCCATCCTTCCCCTTCATCCTAAGTCATAATGTCATATATATAATTTGTTGCAAATTTTGTCTATTTTCTGAATTTCTAAATACTTTTTCCTTAAAACAATAAAAAAAATTGATTTTTTTAATAAAAACCTTTTTTGGGGGGCATTTTACCAAAATTTGGGGTTGTTGCCATGGTAAATTTTGGTGGGAAGTTAAAAATTCGGATTCAACGATCCGTAAAACATATAGTAAGCCTTTTTCCAGAACTACCATGAATTTTGCTAGGTAGAGCTCCTATACGGTCTGTATTGCCTGGACTATATGCTAAATTATAACCTAATGAAAAAATACAAACCGACGGAAAACTTAATTGTAGACGAGCTGTTATTTCTGTATCGAGGAAGAACAAGATTCACACAATATTTTCCGTTTAAACCTGCTAAATATAGAATCAAGTTATGGTGGGTATGTGAAGAAAAAAATTTACTCTCAACAGCCAACTATGCACCGGTAAAAAATGTACAGACCGTGAAATAAAGCACCGTGAAACAGTTGTGACAGAAGGATTCTGGACGAAACAACACTGTGGAAATTTTTTTTCTTTTCTTTCTTTGGCAAAGATTTTATTATACTGAAAGCTCATAATGGTTGGCACGTTGAAAAGAAACAAACTTTATATACCAGAAGAAAAGAGGTCATGTAAATCACGCAAATTTTATTCATGGAATTTGGATTTCATGATGACATAAGTGACGTATCGTCCAAAAAGGAACAAAGCTGTCATTCTGATGTCTACTATGCATCATGATAACACCATCACGGGACAGAAAGAGAAATCCGTAATTTTAGTTTTATAATGAAACGAAATATGGAGTGAATATAGTGGAATAATTGTTAGAGCGATATACACTGGTCTCCAAAAGTTAAGGTACAGGGACTGGATGCTTTCGATTGCACACGGTTGGTCACACATACAAATGTTGTGAAAACTCAGAAAGATATAGTGAGTTGATTGAAAAGTTGTGGAAAAACCCTTTTAATAAACCTATTTTTTGAAAGCATCTCACTATATCGCCCCTATCTTTGTGAAATTTCTCGATATTTGACTGGATATTTTAGATATGTTGCCCTAAATATACCCTACCAAATTATGAAATATTCCACGCATGCGCAGTTAAGAATTATTTCATAGAAGTACCCATATCTCATCAAATATTCAATATATTCATGTTTTAATTGCAGTATACTGTTGCTACTGTTCTTTGTCAGGTTTTTGAAAATTTGTGTTAAATTTGGTTGAAAACTCTGTATGCTATAAACAAAAAAATTTTGAATTTTTCACAAAAACGTTAACATCTTCACGAATATGAGTGCTATGCTTACACAGATGCATAGAAACGTTGAACAGGACCCAAATAGTCGTACCATGACAAACCATTTCCAGCCTTTTCTTTTACATTGTTGATTGCAAATATTATTTTATTATTAAATTTATTATTAGCCCCCTAATTGTACCCCCCGATAAATCTTCACAGAGAAATATAAAATCAAACATGTTCTTTACTTACTAGAAGTTCAAGAATAATTCCCCATTAATGTTAGTAGATATTCGACAAACCGTGTACAATCCTAAGCATCCAGTCCCTATACCTTAACTTTTGGAGTCCAGTGTACAACACATAAGTCTACAACCACATGACCACTATATTTATTTGTTAATATTGTGGATATAGCATAACCTCCTGCTTACATTATACGTACTGACAATAATGATATGATTAGCCATACAGTAGACAATTGACGCCTGTTTTTGAGGGAATAATGCGAGACCTTGAGCCTTCCAGTAATTCAAGATCGATTGCAAAATGTACAGACTATGACACATGTTTCGAAGAAATGGGGAATTGAAAGTATACCAAAAAAATCTTTGCCTCTATGTGAACCTGCGACACATTCAGAACCCAGCATGAAGAGTTTAAAACGACATGATAAAACAGGAAGGATAAAAGTAGTTGGTGTAAAAAGTGCTTATTAGAGACTATGAAACGGTGCAGAAAACCAGAAAATCGTGTAAACAATGTAGAAAGCTAGTGCGTGATATACATGATGTACATTCGTACACATTTTGCACATTTGCGCAATTTCACGTAAAAGAAATATTTTTACCTTAAAAAATATGTCTAATTCTCTTTCGCATATTAATTTTAAGATTTATTCACCTAAATCTAAATAATTCATCAATTTCTGTATTTTTCCACAGAAAATTCGCATTGGTAACCGTGTTCCCTGGTCATTCAGAAAAGGCATAAAAATGTTTAATGCCCCAAAATAGTATTAAAAAATTCCAAATTTCAAAGTGATTATACTAATATACAGTGAACAAACACTACAAATAATTGGGATCTCAATTTATTTTAGTTTCTTTTAATATTAACACCCTGAAATCGGATGAAAAGAGCAAAAAAGTACCCGAGTAACCGGTCATTGATATCACTGTTAAAGATGTTGTTTATTTTCAAGAGACACAAGTTATTGTTTATCAAAAATATATTTTAATATACATTGCATTCAATACACAGACTAATAAGAGACAGCAACAAACGCTTTAAAAATATTTTCTCAGGCAAGAACGAATATTCTTTATTGGTTGTTATTATTAATATCCTTATCATTATCGCGTAATTTTATTTTATATAAACATGTAATTTAATTTAAAAAAAAAATAAATTTTTTGGACCGACATTAAAGAATACACATACATTAAAACTCTTCTACTAAATAGCTCATTTGAATACCCACTTGCATAGATTAATTGACAATTTAAAATATCGTAAGTTAAAAAAAGTCTACGTGAAAAGCTATCTCTTAAATAATTATCAATGAATGACACAACTTCGTTAACTATTTTGCTTTTCTTTCATATTCACGAAACTAAACAAAACATTTTTCTTCTGTTGGGAAAGTATTAAGTTATTAAGCTTAAACTTCTAAAATTAAAAAAAAGTATTTATAAAAGAATTCTCATGGCTTAATAATTAGATCTAAATAAAAATGTCAAGAATTACTTAACAGCTCAAAATTTATAAAAATATATTTCCATTTTTATAAATTATTTTCAGTTCTTTCAATAAACCATTAAATAAACTATATATGCGTTTTTCAATTCTAATATTTCTTTCAAATATATATGATTAATTAATAATTCATTATTATTTTGCTGAAACATTTTCCTTTTTTAAATTTTAACAGCTAAATGTAATATATAGTTTTTTTAATTAACTTTTGTGAATTATATGTATGGTGATAAAATGCTGATGAATAAAATTAATCTGTGAAGAATAATGAAGTGGTAATATCTAAAACAATTAGAGAGTTTATAAGAAACATTGTATCTTTTAATATAAATAACATTAAATAAATATACAGACAATAGACAACGATATTAGTTAAAAGACCATGTTCTCACACAAGAAATTATTGGATGTAATTTTTAAATTGCTTATCAGTCTTGCATAATTTTATATGCTTCAGATAAATTATTATATATTTTTTCATCTTAACAGGAATTATGCGTGGTATCCCATTAAAATTCTTCACGCAAATGACTAATCTCATTGCATCTGCCCTGAAAAGATAATACCTATTTAAAAGAGTTTAATTATCAAAATGTCTACAAAAATGTAAAACAAAGCATAACATCTTATATAATCTCACATTATTTTTGAAACTTTCTCTACTCTATTGTTTCTCGTTCATATTAATGTAAATCCGCTTAACCCTTTTTTCTGTTTTAATAAAGTGAAAGGTTATTAATTTTAAAAGTCTAAAATTAAGTTTATATAAATAAATATGTATATTAATTAGTGATTCTGAACAGGAAATTATCTCAAGAATGGCTTATCGACTCAAAATTGATAAGAATATATTTTCGAAATACTTTTCGTATTTTAGAGCATCTGGAATGGGCCCTCGATGCACCATTTAATTAACTGTATATACCTTCTTAAGTTCTAGTATTTCTTTCAAAATATATTCCTTTATCACTAAATTATCATTAATAGTTCTTGAGGCAGTATTCATTTTGTGTTCTCAAGAGCTAACTGTAATTAAAGCTTTAGGAAAATTTTTAAGAAGAAGAAATTTTTTCTTTTCTTTTTTGTTTAAGCTGAAATTGGGCTTTGCAAAATAATTGTGTAATGATAAAATTCCGAAAAATGCGTGAAATTAAATACTACTGCGAAAACAGATAATAATAAATAATGCATTTAGTACGTTAAAATAAATTCTTAACTTCATTATTTATCAAGAGTTTGATAATATTTATTAATCAATTTTATGATATAACATAAACATTCAAAATTAAGCTGTTCACGAACTTAAATTTCATGAAACATATCTGTTGTTAAAAATATTTAACCCTGTTTGCTACAAATAACCAGAGATAAATAATTTTGATAGGATTAAAGCGATGGCTAATTCACATATACTTAAATTTATCCCCATTTATCAATATAAATTGAAGTTTGCAAGCCAAACTATAAAAAATATCATGTCTTAAAATATTAAGATGCGTTCAGGAACACTATTTGACTAGCAGTTATATACGTAATTTATCATAAAGTTGTTTAACAATAACAACTTTTTCCTAATTAGGAGAGGGCCATTCTTGGTAATCATGGATTTTGATTATTGTAAGATATGTTGTAGGGTAGAGAACCCTTAGTCTCAGATTCAATGGATTTTATACAACGCTCCTTAGTTCTTGAGAAACGGGGTGGGGGGGGGTCTAATTTTATAACACAACTTAAATGCTTGCTTTGTATCAAAAGAGCTATGTTGGTCCGGCGTTACTCGTTGTTCTGCTGTCTTTTGCTTGCTAGATGTGGAGAATTATATGTTTTGACGCCAAATGGGCGATAACGGGACAGCAATGGATATATTGTTTACGTAAGGTAACCCCTCCTGGGCTCATCGCGCGGGCTCTCTCTCTGTTTTCTTCGAGATGGTGTTGTTGAAAGAATATTCTGTTTTTAAGAACGCGTTTCGCTTTTGTAAATAAAATGTATTATAGTGTATAATAGATGTAAATATGTGTCTTCCAATTAAAAGAAGAGAAAATTTGATATCCCGTGGAATTAATTGAGTAAGTGCCAATTGATTTATTTTTAAGATAGTGTTAGTTAATTTAAGAAATCCACTGAACCAAAACGGTCGCCACACTGGTGCATAAGGCCGGGAATATAAATTGATAACTACGCTACTGGCATTTCATTAAACGGGTAAATTATTTAAAATTTCTCTTAAACTTACGATATATTGGAAGACATAATTCTTTGAATGAGGGAATATAAAGATGAATCAAAGTGAAGTTTTAAAACGAAACATAGCAAAACGCGGATCAATTAGAACCACAGTAACGAAATTGATAAAAAAGATTGATAGTGAAATTAAAAAAGAAAGTGATTCCAAACCGGAAATAGTTGAGGACTCTTTATAGTCGTTGAGCCAGAAGCCAAAATTAGTGATTTTGGTTTCATCTCTGAGGACTTGATGATATATACCTTTTTGGATTCACAATGATCCAAGGAGTTCATTTTATGATGATACTACGGAATTTGTGGTAGCTTATAGACGCCATATTGAAAACATGAGCGCCATCTATCGCACACAGATGCATATGATTTTTTTGCCAGTATCACATAATTAAAGATTTCAATGAAAAAATGGAAAGAACAAATATTGTTAAACATAAAACGTTATAGAAATTATATATTTATTAAGATTTTAGTTTAATATGATGCTTATCTTTACATTTAACTTTATATTTATTAACATTTTCAGTGGGATAAACATCTTGTTTCACATTTTAATGCATATTATTTTCATATGGTAAAACACAGCAATTCAAGAAAAATTTAATACTGGTGAAACTATTGTACTTAGTATGTTAAGAATTAACCCCTTCCGGACCACGGGTGCATATATGCACCTTCGGAAACGTGTTTACATCGCTTGTTTTTGATACCACTAAAAAAGAAAAGTAAAAATTTCCTTATTTATTTAAGTTATTTTCTTGATTGCTAAGCTAAATTTAATTGTTTGACAAAAAGGGGTGTCAAACGAATAATATTCATGTGAAAGATGCTGGTCCCAAACGGATTAATAAGTAACAGAAATCTTAGTATTCTTCACAGCTATCATCATCATCGGTTGACATTCCTGTGTCCAAATAACTTCCATCGTCATAGAGCAGTTCTATATTTTGCATATGCTTGTATATCTGAGGTTATTAAAATATATGCATATGATGGTGAGACACATGTTCTTGAACAAGAACATGTCATCAGTTCCAAAATAGCTTCAGGAGCAGGAGAACTGCCATTCCACTGGATCTCTAGATAGCCTTTTCCTTCACTATCTGTTCCAAAAATCCAACTATATTTATCTGGGTATGTAAGATCAGGATCACCCTGTATGCACTTCATCCAAACAACACCGTGGTAATTAGATCACTTTACCTATAGGTAGAGTGTTATTTATGCATGGCAGAAGGCGATGCGATTCCACAGACTCCTTTTTTGCAGCAAAAATATATAAAATATAGCGCAATTCATTGATATCTGAGTATTTGTGCTTTCATAATAGAGATGGCAAACTTACGGCTCAAGCTGTTTCTTTGTTTCCTCTGATAGCGCCTTAAGCGCATTTTGAAATTCGGTGTTCTGAATCATCATTTTACCTTGCTTGCATAGGCACTTACTGTATCGCATTCGACAGTTAATGCATTACATACCGCTTTACCTAAAAGTCCATGCATCTCACTCAAGTTGTAGTACTTTACTTTACCCTGTCATTGGATCCATTGGATCATTTTACAAATATTAACCCTTTCTAGTTCTTCAAATCGTTTTCTAAAGAAAACAATGTGATAACTGCCACATCAGTATCTATAGAGATAATAATATTTCTAAATCCAGACGCTAAAGCCATGGTGTGCGCAAAATAAAAGTCGGGTGTAACCTCTTCTTGGAAGCAGGTCAATTTAGTGTATTCTTCAACTAGTTATTTCGCAAATGTATAGCATTTTCTCCGTAGATAACGTACATAATTCGGGTAATCAACTACTTCAGATAATGTTCATTTTGTCATTCTTGAGAAATGAAATGTATAAGTTCTTTCTTGTTCTCCTCATCGGACAGAAACTGCTTCCATTTTCGTACTGGTTGTCCAGGAGTATATGATCTTTATAGCATTACCAACAGTTCATATTTTTCGTTCATTTCTTTTTATTGACACCTGCCTGTATGTATCAAATAAAACATCTATTCTTTGAGAGGATGTAAAATCTTGTATTAATTTAGAAAACAGATTCTTTGCTAGTTGTCCAAATGATTGTAGTTCCTGCGTTAACTTTGAACAAAGCACATTCCATCAATGATATTAACAACACCATCATTTGCATTCTTTCAGCAGTCGCAATTTTGTCATAACATCCATCAGTTTGATTTTTCAGTTTTTCGCATTAAACCATCAAGTGTTGCTAAGGGCTATGGAAGAGGCCCTAGGTGGTAGGAAAAGACAGTTCTCATACCGAAATTTCTTCGCTCTGCAATGATTGTCATCTAAGCAAACAGATTTCTTTCTGCCTAGGCAACAAACTCTGATTTATTAAATTTTACATTCTGTTTCTTTTTAAAGTCAGAAAATATCTTTAGCATCTTTATCTTTGGAGGTTTGAAAAATCCTCCTGGCTTTGAGTCTTCAGAGAGATATTCTCTCTTGAAAGTTTGGTAAGCTTCTTCACACATCTTATGAGCTTTGACCATGTCTTCGACAATTTCTAGGTTTGTCATTGCTCCAGTTGATTCTACTACCATGTCTAGATTTATCCATTCATTGTTAATCATGTTCTGTAAATATGAGACATCACGTTCTTTTTTCTGGATCCTGCTATAAGACAGATCTGGATGCAGAACTAATTTTGGTTCTTTCACGAATCATGTGAAGAAATGCTGCCCTGATATCAAAAATATCTTTCGACTGTGGCAGGTCTTTGAATGAACTTCGTTGTACCTTTTGACACCTGCATGTCTTTACTTATTGTCTCTTCAATCGCCAATTCATTTAATAGCATGCAAAACCAAGAAAATCTTTCAATCACCCTGTTTATCGGCGGCCATTTTCCAATATGGCGTCCATTAGCTACACTGTTTTTGAATGTATCATGGATAAATGACATTCTGATGTTGTGGTGAATCCAAAAATGTGTGATTTACCAAGTTCGCTGACATGAAACAACTCGAACCCCTGACTCAACGACGGCGACCATTTTCCAATATGGCGCCCATAAGCTACCCTGGTTTTGAAAGTATCATGGATAAATGATGTGCTGTTGTTGCGGTGAATCCAAAAATATATAGTTTACCAAGTCCGCTGACATGAAACCACACGAGCCCCTGGCTCAACGACTATTAGAAGCATTACTTGAACACAAATTATCATTAGAAAAATTGGATGAGTCAATTGAATCAGAAATTGAAACCGATAATTTAGAAACAGATATAGAAACTTCGATAGAATATAAGGAAGCTATTGTGACTTGCAAATCTAGAGCCAGTAGATATTTGATAAATTTAAACATAAATTCAACTATCACGAGTGAACCAAAAGTAACTACGCCCTCCATATCAGACAGTCAATTAAAGTCGAATACGAAATTGCCGCGAATTTCTTTAAATAAATTTACAGGCGACATTTGCGAATTTCAAGAATTTTGGCCTCAGTTTAAAGTTGCTATTCACGAAAATGAAGCTCTTCAGCAAATTGAAAAGTTTACTTACTTAAAATCTTTAATTTCTGATTCAGCAGCTGCCGCTATTAATGGGCTTCCATTAACAAGTGAAAATTATGTAACGGCAATAAATATATTAAAGGACCGTTTTGGGAAAAGAGATGTTTTAATTTCCGAGCACACTAACAAATTATTAAACTTAGAAGCAGTACGAAGATCAAATGACATACATTCTTTGAGAAAATTATTTGATGAGATAACTATACAAATACGATGTCTCGAAGCGCTTGATGTGAAGTCAGACCAATATGGTTGCTTATTATTACCCATTATTTATAAATGTATACCGAATGATCTCGTATTACAATTTCACAGAGAACAATGCGATAAAAAGGATGTTAGTGTAAATGATTTATTGTTGTTTCTGAAACGTGAAACAGAAGCGCGAGAAAAGGCTATTAATGTTACTTCTATCAGTTTTGAGAATACTAAATCCCATGAAAATAAATTTAAACAAAATTCTCCCAAACACTTTCACCAAGGAAAAATAAAAAATCCTTCGGCATTCGCATTAAATACAATTACTGAAAACCTTTGCCCCTTTTGCTCTCAAAAACACGACGCAAATTCGTGTAAGTTAAATTTGGAACAACGAAAAGAATCTTTATTAAAACAAGCTAAATGTTTCAGATGTTACAAACGGTTCCACCGAAAACAGAATTGCAGAAACACTGAAATTCGTTGCACAATTTGTTTTTCGAGAACGCATCAAAATTCTCTTTGTAACAAAAAACAAAAAGAAAGATCATCGAATGAAAATAAAATTGACCTTCTTTCGACTGAGCGTGAACCGGGGGGAAAGGAAAATAAGAAATATGAAAAAATAACAGTTTCATCACTTTGTTGTAATCCAGATGAATATATTTATTTTCAAACATTGAAAGGAATTATGATTGGAAAGAATCAAAATATTAATGTTCGAATATTATTAGATAGCGCCTCGCAGCGAACATTTATTGGGAAGAATTTATCTAATCGTTTAAATTTAGAGGTGACAGGGCAGGAATCATTAAAAATTCATACCTTTGCTGGAAAGAAACCTATTGTTGATAATCATAATAGAGTAAAGATTTTCCTAAAAGACAATAATTCGGATAATATAATATGTCTGGAAGCGTTAGAAACGGAGAAAATCTGTTCCGATATAATACGAGCACCAAGTTCTGAGTTATATAAAAAAATTAAAAATATGGGTATAGAGTTATCAGACGTTTCTAATGAATTAGATGATGGTGATAATGAAATAGATTTGTTGATTGGTAGCGATTACTATTGGTCAATTATGACAGGAAAATATAAACGTATTTCACCAACTCTTGTTCTGAATGAAACTAAATTAGGCTGGACACTTGACGGCAAATTCTCAGAGGAAGTTAATAGAAATAATTTAGTAAGCGCTATGTACATATCTATTTGGGATAATAATAAAGATGATAAAATTTCAGTTCAAATTGAAAAATTCTGGACTATAGAAGGGTTGGGAATTCAAGAAGATAATACGAACAAAGATTTGTGTGATAAACAAATACTTGAACAATTTGAAAATTCGATTGAATTTAAGAACAACAGATATGAAGTTAAACTACCTATGAGATATGATAATCTTGATCTTCCTAATAATTATGAAATTGCCAAAAAGAGAATTGAAAGTTTAATTAAACGATTTATGAATAATCCTGCATTGTTTAAAGAATATAAAGATATAATTAATGAATATAAGGCTTTGGGAATAGTAGAAGTTGTTGAACCCCAGGAAATAAATTCGACCAATGGTAATTTGACATACTATTTACCCCACCATCCTGTGATTCGAACGGACAAACAAACAACCAAACTGCGCATCGTTTTCGATGCATCATCTCACGCTCCTTCTGAACCTTCTCTAAATGATATACTCTTTCCAGGTCCGAATTTGAACTCTGATTTATTTGATTTAATTTTACAATTTCGAAGCAATAAGATTGCCGTAGTGGCAGACATTGAAAGGGCATTCTTGCAGATAAGCCTTGCTGAGACTGACAGAGATATGACACGATTTTTGTGGATCGAAGAACTCCCTCAAGATAAAAATGCTCCATTAACCCGAGAGTAGTCGCGACATTTTTTAGAACGTTAGTAGTCGCGTTCGGTCCATTTGCCGCCGTTACTAGCAGGCCGAAAACGAAGGGGAAACTTGCCGGTGTTATCAGATGATCGAAAACGAATAACGTAGGGTGAAAATATTGACTGAACTTTAAAAGATTACAGCAGTTATTCATTTTACAACCTTTTACAGCAATTATTTATTTCGCTTAAGTATATATTCAGTTGGCATCTAGATAAATGTTTTTAATAACTCTTTCTTCGTTTTGCATAAATACTTAAAAGTAAATAGTAAATGATTTGATTGAATTTCTGATGTTACTATGAATCAATAATTAGTAGGAAAACATTTACTAATATGAATCTAAATTCATGATAGGGGTATTTTTATTTATTTATTTATTTATTTATTTATTTATTGGAAGGACAGAATCAGAGTCAGGTAGATTTTTTTGATACTCCGGCACTCTATATCCATTTAATAAAATAAAATTAATAAATTAAGCATCAATATATTACACTGACATTAAATTGAACAATTAAACTGAAAATAAAAATGGAACCTATGACATGCAACAGAAAATCAAATACAGTACCACTAATTCACCAGCATATTGCGGACGATTAATTCATTTAAAACATATGAAAAACCATCATATTTGATGCCATAAATAATTAAAGACAATATATATATATATATATATTGATATATATATATATATATATATATATATATATATATATATATATATATATATATATATATTGAAAAATAAGGAAAATGACCAATAATTATGAAATCACAAATACCACATAAACCAAATATTATTAAAAATGTATAATTATATATATACACACACACACATATATATATATATATATATAATAAAGAAAAAGGTAAAAAATACTTAACTTCGAAATTATAAATGTAAATGTTGTAACTACGTTTTATTTATTTATTTATTTTGTGGGGTGTCTGTGTGTGTATGAGGGGGGAGAGGAGGGGGGGGGGGTACTCTCGAGTTTTTGTGATTAAATCCATTTTTCAAATGAAAATGCATGATTTGTAGTTTTTCTACTTATTTCAGGGTGGGAGCAGCGCCCTTGAATAAAAACTCTGGATACGAATTTCGCTCATATAAAGTAAATAATAAATAAGTTATTGAAATTATATATTTAATTTAAATACATTTGCAATTGTAAATTTAAATCCTAATATGGATAAATTATTTTAATTAATAGAATCACTGAAAGGTTCATCTTAATAGGGATGTATTTTACAGAAACTATTTAATTAAAATGAATATTCAATTGTACATTTCATAATGAGGTATTAATGTTATAATTTATTGTTTTATAATAACGTTCATTAAATTAATAAAAACAATAAGAAAATTTTCTCCGAAATTATAAATATGCAGAAATAATTTAATTTAAATGAATTTTCTCTCATATTCTGGAAAACATTATTCTGAAAAATAGTTTGAACAATTGATGAAGGACAACAAATTTAAATTTGTTAGATACTGTCCCCAAGCCTCTATTGGATTTCAATAATAATTTCTGCGGCATTGTTAAAAAAAATGTGTTTTTACTTACAGTATGAAAATTTAAAAATAGATACATTTTATAAAAATACTTAAAATATTTTTTTAAAAATCATAGTATAAACATTCACTGGATTATCCAAAAGAGATTTTTATTTGCGTAATTTCTAACCTACATTATAAAATTCTCATTATTTTTCTTATTGTACAAATAAATTATATGTATATTCTTCGCAAATATACACACTACATTTCTGAGAAGATTGTTTTATCTTTCGAATTTGTTTTATTGTACAAAAACGATACTTTTCAGATTTTGGATATACGGCAATTTTTTTTACTGATTCCCACAAAATTCTCTTATCTTTTTTTTAATGGTTTTGCAGTGTTATTGTCTGTTTTCTTTCATTTATATGTTCGGGTAATAAATGGAAAGCAAGTTCTTTCAAATAATGATGATGAATTTCCCTTTTTTTCCATATTTAAATAATTATCGATTTGAGAATTTATTCCCGCAATATTTGACAATGAAAAAAAAATGTTGACCATCCATCATTTTTTTGTGCGAACTGACTACACAACTAATATAATAAAACAATTTTAAGTCACATTCTAAAAGTAAAAAAAAGTACTCTTTGAACGAATAAAATACGAGAAGGAAAGAAAGACGAAATAACAACAGACAGAGAGTCCGTACTTCGAAGAAACCTTCCCCACAGATTTCGCGGAAATGGGAAAGGATGAACACGAGGGGGGAAAATTCAACTAACGTAAGTGGTCGCAACGCGGTCATTTAGACCGATTGAAACTTAAGAATGCGATAAACTGCTAAGAAATAGCAGGAAGGACTTGCAATTTTACTACACAACAGTGTGAGCACTCAAGGTCAGCTACACGAAATTTGGCTATCGTAACTTTAACGGGAAATGAGTTACAGGAAGATAACGAATTTCGGGCGGGGAAAAGACCAACGCGCGACTATTAACGGGTTAAACTTTATAATTATGAAAATGTGCCGCGTATTATTTGGCGTTACTTCGAGTCCATTCCTCTTAGGAGCAGTAATTAAGCATCATGTGAAAAAGTATGCAACTTCGTATCCGGAAACTTGTTCCAAAATTAAATCTTCCATGTATGTTGACGACCTTTTGTTAGGAGCAGATACTGTTAGTGAAGCTTTAAAATTTTCAAAAGAATCGTTAGATATTTTTCAACAAGCAAATATGTCCTTGCGGAAGTGGCAAAGTAATTCTACTATTTTAAAGGAACATTTAAAATCATTAGATATTAATGTTTGCCCTGATACATCAGCTGATACAATTCCATTTAAAATCTTAGGCTTAATATGGGACACGGAGGAAGATATTTTTAGATTTGATAATCATAGTCTTTTAGAATTTGTTCATTGTCAGGAAAAGTCTAAAAGAACTGTAATTCGAGCGGCTGGGAGAATTTTTGACCCCATAGGGTTTTTATCTCCATTCACGATTTTAATAAAAATGATTTTTCAATCATCATGGGAACACGGTATCGATTGGGACCAGAAATTGCCAGAACATTTAGAGAAAAAATGGGATAATTGGTGCTTACAGATTCCATATCTTAGTAAAATAAAAATCCCAAGGTATTATTTCCAGGACATCGAATGTTTTGATAATGTAGAAGCCCACTGTTTTAGTGATGCAAGTATTAAAGCCTATGGAAGTGTTATTTATCTTAGATATAACAACAATAATAGCATAAAGACAAGTTTTGTTACATCAAAAAGCAGATTAGCTCCCATAAAAAAGTTAACTTTACCACGTTTGGAGTTAATGGGTGCTATGATTGGAGCTAGACTTGGAAAACGGGTAATGTCCATTCTCAAGATAAGTGAAAATAAAGTACACTATTGGACTGACTCGAACATCGTACTTCACTGGATCAAGAGTTCATCTAGTACTTGGAAGCCATTTGTCAGCAATAGAGTATCGGAAATACAAACTTTGACAAATCCGATGAACTGGCGACATTGTCCCGGTAGCTCAAATCCTGCTGACCGGCTTACGAGAGGACTCTCACTTCTCGACCTCGAGAGCGATGATCTATGGTGGTCAGGGCCTCCATGGTTAATTAAGGATTCAAATTTATGGCCCAAGGAAGATGCAGAAGTAGATGAAGATATGAAGCAACTAGAAGCTAAAGGAAAAGTAATTTCCCAAAACTTTTGTTCATCAGAACAACAGAAACCACTTATAGAGATTGAGCGTTTTAGTTCTTTATTGAAGGCAATTAGAACAGTGGCAAGAATTAAAAGATTTGTCTTCAATCTAAGAAGTCCAATTAAACATAAAGGTGTATTATCTGCTGAAGAATTGACAGAAGCTGAAGAATTATTTATTAAAGAAGTACAAATGAAAAATTATAAGGAAGAAATTGAGTCATTAGAAGAAGGAAATCCCATTAAGAAGACCTCAAGAATTTATTCGTTATGTCCATATTTGGATAAAAATAAAATTTTACGAATCAGAAGCAGACTTAATGAAGGCTCATTTAGTTTAAATGAAAGCAATCCAGTCATATTGCCAAAGAATGAAAAATTTACCGAGTTGCTGATTATGCAAGAACACAGAAAATTGTTGCATAGTGGAGTTTCTTTGACACTTGCACAAATCCGAAAAAAATTTTGGATTCCTCAAGGAAGACAATTAATTAGGAAAAGTGTCAGGAAATGTTTAATTTGTAAAAAATACAATGCGAAAGCAGCTGACCAACAAACTGGCCAACTTCCGAAGGAAAGAATATCAGAATCTCCTGCGTTTACCGTTATAGGATTGGATTTTGCAGGACCGATAATCGTAAGAACAGAGAATAAAGAGACGTCAAAGTCATATATTGTACTGTTCACCTGTGCCACAACAAGAGCAATACATCTGGAAGCAGCCAGGGATATGACTACAAAATCTTTCCTTTTGTGTTTTCGTCGATTTATTTCAAGACGCGGAAACTGTAAAATGATTTTTTCGGATAATGCAAAGAGTTTTAAGGCTGCTGATAAAGAATTACAACAATTTGAGAAAATCATTAAAGATCAAGAACTCCAGGATTTTATATCGAATAAAGGTATGACATGGAAATTTATCGCCGAGCGTGCCCCATGGTGGGGAGGGTTTTACGAAAGGCTCGTAAAAAGTGTAAAAGAACCCTTAAGAAAAATTTTGGGAAGAGCTCTCATCACATTTGAAGAATTGGCAACAATCTTGACAGAAATAGAAGCCATAATAAATATGAGACCGCTAACCTACACAACAAGTGATTTCGGCGAGCCAGAGCCACTTACCCCGGCCCATTTCCTTCAGCTAGGAAGATAGAACATCAGTTTACCTCTACATTTTGCCGAATTAGAAAATAAAATTTCTACTAAAGAAATTTTGTTAAGGAGAAAACGATATCAAAGTAAGTTGTTGAAACAGCTCTGGATTAAGTGGAAGGAACAATACTTATTGAATTTAAGATCAGTTCATGAATTTAAAACTCCTGAAAGACACAAAAACTTAAAAATTGGCGATGTTGTTTTAGTAGATGGTACTGCTAAATCTAAACTGTTGTGGGACTTAGGAATAGTTAAGGAAGTCATTATTGGCAGAGATAAACTTATTCGTGCTTGCATAATAAAAACTGCTAAAGGATTGCTGAGAAAACCAATACAACTTTTGTATCCTTTTGAACTAGATATCTGAATGATAAGTGATTTCAGTACTTGATTTGAAATTTATTTTTTCTACTAGTGTTTGAATATCAAAGTGTGTTTGTTTTATAAATTCATGTTTGGAAATATTTTTTTTTTTTTTTTGGGGGGGGTGTGTTTTGCAATTTGTTGTTTATTTAGTAAAAATCTTTCATTTATGCATAATTGTACTTTATTTCAAATTGAAAAGATAATTGAATTAATAATGGTATTTAATTTGTTTATATTATGTATATATATATATATTCAGTTAATCTTATTCAGGTAAAATATCTGGCCAGATATGTTCATGTAGCTACATGTTATAAGAGCATCATTTTTTTTTTTTTATTTATATTGATCATGACTTTATTATTTTATGTTTAATTCTTTATACTTCAACGCCTGTAGATTGAAAATTTTCTATTTTATCATTTGAGTTGTCATTTAAGGTCAAGTTTATTATAAGAATGTTTATGTTGATTTATCATTATGTACTCTCATGAGTCCAGGTGGGGAGTGTGTGGAGAATTATATGTTTTGACGCCAAATGGGCGATAACGGGACAGCAATGGATCTATTGTTTACGTAAGGTAACCCCTCCTGGGCTCATCGCGCGGGCTCTCTCTCTGTTTTCTTCGAGATGGTGTTGTTGAAAGAATATTCTGTTTTTAAGAACGCGTTTCGCTTTTGTAAATAAAATGTATTATAGTGTATAATAGATGTAAATATGTGTCTTCCAATTAAAAGAAGAGAAAATTTGATATCCCGTGGAATTAATTGAGTAAGTGCCAATTGATTTATTTTTAAGATAGCGTTAGTTAATTTAAGAAGTCCACTGAACCAAAACGGTCGCCACACTAGAAGGGTAGAAATATGACTTTTGAGATTAAATAATCCCACGCGTGTACAAATGTATCATTTCTATATGTTCATTCGTTACGGAATAAAACACACTAAAATAAATTTACTGGAAGAGTGACAAAAAAGCTACCTGTATACGTTGATCAAAGTATATTAAATGTAATTAATGTGAATTATAAAAAAATAATTCATATTTTAAGAAATAAAACAAATTGTTGCATATTTTCTCTCTCTAAATATATATATATATATATATATATATATATATATATATATATATATATCTGTTAGATTATTCTAACTTTGGAAGGTTAACTAGTGAAACGAAGGAACTGGCTGTAATGTTCCCGTTAATGCAGAAGTGAATAGTTGAAAATAGCTAATCGTTATATGGTGATTTTAGCAAAAATGTAGTTTTAGCTTCAATGCGATAGTAGATGAATAAGCTGAAATAGTAAATGTAGGCAATCTTAAATTACGATTGCTCATTTAAGATTTAGAGTGAGAAGATTGAAGAAATACAGTGTCAGATTATTCGTGGAATGTAGTATGCTGAAAAAGAACATAGAAGTCGTAAGTCGGCTCGTATATTCGAAAGTTGTGGTAGTCATCCATTTGTAAATCAGGGTAATAAATCGTCCCAATGTAGATTTCTCGTAGTAATTGAAACAAAACAGACATTAGCTGAAAACTTTGTTTAAATAGCTTGAAGCAGAGCAATTTCCACCGATTCGTTGTAGTCGTACCATCGCTCTATAGTAGTTGATCAAGGTTAAGTAAATGTAGATGTAAGTAAAATTAGAGATAAACAAGATTTAAGATAACAACACATTAGACGTTATCGGTATCCAGGTGAAGGTTTTTATATCTGGAAAATACTACCAAAATCTGAGGGAGCATCGTGAGCACCCGTTTTTTGTTCGACGAGCGTAGGAATACAAAATACGAAGTAGTACGCGCCTGAACCAATTAATAATTAAAGATATCACGCCATGAAAAGAGGCTTTACAGAGGAGCGGATGAATTTGACAGTAAAAAGGAAGCCCCGGAAATAAGCACGGGAAAGGAAAAACTCCTGGAATAAAAATAAAATCTCTGCTAAAAAGAACATTCGAAATAGAGAAAAATGAGAAATGGAACATTAAATTTAAGAATACTAAAAGCGTAATAATTAAGTAAATTGGGCAAACGAGATATTAAATTAAAGGGAATTTAACGGAGTTAGCGATATAGATTATTTACAAGGAATTAGTGAATATAGAGTAGAAATTTAGAATAGAACAGGAAAATCGCGATGATAGATCTAATAATGTAACATATATATATATATATAACGCGACGTTTGCAGAAAATGCTACAAAATCGGAAAATGAATATGAAATGCTTGATTTTCACTAAAAAGAAGTAGTACTGATGCATTTTACAATATAGAGGAGTAGACTTGCTTTTAAAACGCATTTAGCCGAAAATATAATGGTAGACCAAATGAGGTGAGATTTACCCCACGCGTATGGAAACGTTACAAAAATAGATGCGTGTGCTTACGGTTAAGTTAATTGTGCGCTAAGTGATGCCGGGTAACATGCGCCAAATGTCTGTAGCTTCAATTAAGTAATTTATCCGTGCCAAATACGCCAATGGTCTGTAGACTCGATTACGTAATTTATCTCCTTAATTAATGCATACTTTACAATGGACACCTACTTTACAAGTTTCCTAATTATTTTTTTATCAATGGTTACAGTTAGATGTAAATATATTTGTCATTATCGCGGTATTTTAGTTTTACCTACGAAATAGTATAATAAACATGGATTAGCAATATTACTGATATTATTTACAGGTGTATTGCATAATATTTTCATCATTTTACTGCATTCAGTCATTTTCAGACTTATTTTTTTTATTTTAAATTTCCATTAAGTTCCAAAAACAGACATTTTCCCTTTTTATAGTTTTTTCGCAGTTTTAATTCATTTCTTATGACTGTTTCTTACCTTAGCTTTTTGTGTGTTTGAGGGGTTGACCTAGGATACTGCATAATCCCTTAAACTGGACGAGCCTAGGCACGTAGCAGAAAAATTCAAGAGATCACACTACATATAAAACTTAGTCTAAGGACTAGTCTGGCGGCCAGTCCTGAGTAAAGTATAGGTCAATATCCCAATATGGGTTTAGCAATAAGTATGGGTTCATCAGAGCTCTTGAAATACACCTTGTGAACCAATGTTACTGTTAGTTTTTGATTGGGACAATTAGTTGGCCGGTTGATTGAGTCATTGGTTGATTAGTTGAGGCGGTTGTTTCGTTAGTTGAACTTGGTTTATGAAGTTCCTGAAAGGATCTGTAAAAGATGTGAAATGATATAAAAAACTGGTGGAAGCAGAGAGAAAAGTAAAGCTCGATCTAAAAAAGTTACAGTAAGAAATTGGCAAATAGTTTCAGACTAAAAATGTAAATAGTGCGTAGAAAAGTAATGGGACCAGATTGTCTGTAAAGCTCATGAAATTACCCAAATTGTCGTTGATAGCTAAAAATATGGACTAAGCTTTACTGGTGCAATATATTCAGAATCATATTATCTACTCAAAATGAGTACTGGGTATAGTAAACATAATGCGTAGTTATGTACTATTTTTTTTCTTTTTTTTCTTTTTTTTTTGTGACGCCCAGAATTGTGGACATGATTGCATCAACTCAAGCTAAGATCCACAAAGCTAAAAGAATGTAAATAATGAAGTAATATTTTAAGTATAACGTTGATATTGTCAGGTTTATGAGGAAGTATTGTTATTAATATTTCTGCCATAACACATCTAACGTAATACTTTTTATTTCATGTAATTACTATGAAAAGTGAACCTTATGTCAGTGGGCTTAAACCAGACAAGTTGTTAGCATATGGTTGAATCATACATGCTTAGGGTTTTTGGCTTACTGTGGGCTTTGTTCTTCCAGGCTTATCAGTGACCCCTGGAATAGAATTTGGTCCATACCTCGTACTGAAATGACCTCTCAGGTTCTTGCCATTATCAAATCAGCCTCTAACCTATTCTCATGAACCCAAATTTTTAAACTGATTATGAATGCTCGGAATTCAGAATGTGTTAAAAATGTCTTTATTTCCCTTATGGATTTTAAGGAACCAGTAAAGCTCAGTCCACATTTTCAGCTATCAACAAAAATTTGAGTATTTTCATGACCTTTGCAGATAATCTGGTTTCGTTACTTTTCTACGCACTACTGACTTTTTTAGACCGAAACAATTTGCCAATTCTTTACTGTAACTTTTTCAGATCAATCTTTACTTTTCTCTCTACTTCCACCAGTATTTTATATCATACACTTAGCGCAATTATATATATAAAGTAGTACTTAGCATTATATATTCCTGATATTCTAATTACATTTTATAAAGAAATATTTTTTTTTCCAATGTCTTCAGAATTCAAAAAACTTTTTCAAAAGAAAATTTATTTTTTTTTAACTACCGATAGATGGCGCCAACAAAACATAAACGTTCACAACGAATGCGATTTATTTTTTTGACTCCAGGATACATCGCCAAGCTACATTGAGATTTTGCTTTCAGAACAATTACCTCCACGTTTTAAAATTTTAAAAGTTCACGATGAATGAATCGATTGTTTTTTTTACTTTCATGGAGGGAGAGATTTAGCTGCCAATCCAATTTCAACTGAAGTTATCTCTAAATATATACATAATTGAATGTAAATCATCAGTCAAATGTTCATTTATCTTGAATAATCTTTCTAAAAAGGTAACTATTATGAAGTTTTATTAAAAAAAATAATTTTGAATAAAAATGGCCGAATGGAATATGAAAAATTCAAGTGGTTATCAAAATCCGGATGAGTTCACTCCAGAAGTTTTATACACTTAGCTTTATTATATATATAATATATCCAGGATTTATTTCATAAAGTACGAGTCAAAACCGTCGAATTCGACGAATATAAATGTTTAAAAGAGCTGATTGAATGGATTTATAAAATACTAACATAAATAATCAAAATAATTAATCAGTATTATATTTGCTAGTCTAACTCTTAAAAGAAATATTATTTTTAATTAAAGTTTAATTTCAACTTTTCAAATTATTAAAAATTAAACTTTATTCCTATACGTAATCAGAAACATGCAATTAAGATAATCTAATTATGGTGTTAATTATTGAGGCTTTGAGCTTAGGCATTATGTTATGAAAAAACAACGAAAATTGTGCAACTATGACACAATTATAATTTTTGTTTCCCTCGAAAACTAAAAAGAGCATCTTTTTCACCGTCGGAAAATTTGCGTGCATACATTTCATATTCAAATTCACGATTTTAAAAATATTCTAACGTGCAATAAATTATTAATAAATATATTCCCAAACTTGATGTCATGTTTTCCAGTTACAACTTCACATGTACAAATTCGCGCTCTTTACTTGTGGTTCAAATCTGAGTGCCGGCGAAATGAAGAAATTTACTTTAGACAGCGATGACCGCCTCGGGAACTCAGCTTTTGCTTTAGAGTCTTAGTGCAATCTCGAGTAGTAGAGTTGTAAAATATTTATTTTTATCAATGGAACTACTCATTTCATTTTTACTATGAAATCATTTACACCCACTGAAGCCACCAGAGATTACCGTGTCAATCTCAGAATCAGAGGAATGAAGTAAAAAATATTAAAATGTAATAAAATTATGAGTAAAAATGCGTTATTTTAAATTGTGACATCACTTTCTGTTCGAAAGTTTAAAAAAAGTTATATCTTATTAAAATACGAAAATAGCAATCGGAATGATATGGTTATTCCCATATTTCCCCTTCTTTCTTCAACATCAGAAGCAAACCGGATTGCAACCAAAGTTAAGAAGTTTCATAAAGGACATTTAAATTTAATAATGAAATATAAAAATTGGATTATTTTTAAAAATAGCGAATGCGGGCACATCTACAAATAAAGTGATTTCATTAAATATATATATATATATATATATATATATATATATATATATCAAAATCAGTTCAGTAGAAAGCTCATTCAATATGACTAAAAAAACAGCCTTGACTTTTAAATATATAGATTGAAGAAATTTCTTCAGTAAGGAGAAAATGCTTTCGGCTTTTGATGTAGTTATTTTACGATACAAGAAGTCATTGAATATAGGTTCTGGACATATTTCCCATTGCTCTACAGGAAAGTCCTTTTAAAGTCCACAAGATAAAAGCTGCACACGGAATGACAAATATATTTGGAATTGAACTGAGGCATGTTGCTTAAAATTTTATGTAAAATCTTCCTTCTACATCAAAACTAAACGTGGTCACTCTGGAAAATTGTAATTTTTCTGTAAGGCAAAAATAAATGAACTTAGAAATATTAGCAAACTATTTTTATTGTAGTTATTAAAATTACAGTTAAAGGGTGAAATATCTGTTCGAGCTGTTTTTTGTCACCTTCTTAACCTTCTGTTCTTTTTTTTTTTTTTTTTTTTTTTTTTCATCACAACGTTTTAGAGCTTCAAATTTGAGAATTCAAGTCTTTAGTGCTTAAAAGTGTCAAAGTTAATTTTATTGTTGTAGAAAAATTTTAATTTTACTATGATTAACCGTCTAGCGCATACTGTTGCCAACTGGCAACATATTAACTTTTCCCTCGTTATTGTTTATTTACCGTTGTCTCTTGACAACTTTATGCTTTACGTATTCCTGTTGGTCCTATATTTAGGTTTAGTTCATAAAAAGTATCTTAGTTGGCATTAGTTGTTTATAAATTACAAATAAAAAGCAACTTTTGATACCTTCCATTTTCTTAGACATAGTTGGATTTCTAACTCATATAAAAAATATTTAACATGCAAAATTTCATTTGAAAAAAAAAAAATTTCTGAAAAGAATATACTTTTAAAAGTTATTTTAAATAATTTTCAGTAATGTTTATTGGAACAAAAATTGCATGCACATGAATATACATTTGTGTCCATTTGGCAACACCATGAATTGAGTTCCGCTTTTGTAAACATTTTGAGCATTGTTTGTTTCACAACTGGTTCGCATGATATTTAATTTTTGTTCACTTTTATCACCATATGTCACCCTAATTCGATAAACGACTCTTATTAAATACAAAATCTTATCAGTTTACTATAAAACCAGGGCCTGGCTAATGCAGAAGCATGCGGTGCGCGCAGCTGCCCCGGGACTCCCGATTTGAGGTCCCCCCTAATGGCAGATATAGGTTTTTTTGTTAAACGGGAGCCAAATGATAAAAAATGGCCAAAATATTTCTTTTTCAGATTTAAAGTGGCTCTATTCTTCTTCCCTTGTGCTTCCGTGCTCATGCCCCCCTGAAGGTACCAGTTACATCATCAAAAAAGCCAATGATTAAAATTTTATTGTAACAACTTAGTAGTCCATTGTTTTCAGCTTTATGAAACTTCTAAAAATGTCAGGAAGGATAAAATTGATCACTGGCCACAACACTTAGATAAAAAACAATGGTGTAAAGTTCTGGGCTGTATAGATTACACTAGAGTAAAATGCAATAAGTGTTTGGTACCTCTAACAAAATACAAAAAGAATAAATGTTCTATTGGTTACAATTTATAACTTTGATAAATATTATTGATAAAAAAATCTATAGTATTAAGCTGCATTGCCCGTATATTTATGGAGTATATTTTATTAGCCTATGACTTTTTCATTGTATTTTGCATGTGATATTACACTTTATAAGCCCATTTTGGTTTTTAAATTTTAAATGATTTCAATTGGTTTAAAATACAGGAGAAATATGGCTTCTTTTCCGCATTTAATTATGTATTTATTTAATTATATTTTTTACAATACTTCTATTGTGTTCTGTATCAGTACAGCATATCTTCTTATTCATTTATAAATTAAAAATGATTCTATTGTAGCATCTAACTTCATACGTTCATTTAATATCTTAGAATTTATAATTTGTACCATTATTATTTTGTTGATGGAAAACAATGCATAATATTATTACATGCCGTCTTTATTTAGAATTTTGGTTAATATTTTTATATGACTGGTAAGTTAAATTTTGATTTTAAATTATCTATACTCATATTATAAAGAGGAAAAAATTGTTTATTTGTCGGAGGTAAGCTCTGGAACTACCGAACCGATTGCAAAAGTAATGGTGTCAAAACGATGGTGTTAGTCCAACTTAGAACATAGGCTATATTTTATGTCGGTGCCACTACCCCAAAGGGGGTGCAGGAGCAAAAAAGTTCTAAAAATGCGATGTTTGCGTTACTGAACGGCCTAGAAATATGAAATTTTTAATATTAGTTACTTATAAGATATAAACGATGTCTAAGAACAGTTCTTAAACAATTCGAAATTTAAAAGGGGTGAGACTGCATAAAAAGTGTTCTAAAAAACGTTCTAAATGGTAGTTTCTACATAATCTCAGGAAATACCGAATCGATTCCAAAAGTAATGGTATGAAAATGTTGGTGTTCACCCATCTTACAACATAGGCTATATCTTATGTCGGTGCCACTACCCCAAAGGGGGTGCAGGAGCAAAAAACGTTCTAAAAATGCGATTTTTGCGTTACTGAAGGGCCTAGAAATATGAAATTTGGAATATTAGTTACTTATAAGATATAAATGGTGTCTAAGAACAGTTCTTAAACAATTAGAAATTTAAAAGTGGTGAAAATGCACAAAAAGCGTCCTAAAAAACGTTCTAAATGGTGGTTTCTACACAATCTCAGGAAATACCAAACCGATTTCAAAAGTAATGGTATCAAAATGATGGTGTTAATCCAACTTAGAACATAGGCTATATTTTATGTCGGTGCCACTACCCCAAAGGGGGTGCAGGAGCAAAAAACGCTGCAAAAATGCGATTTATGTGTTATTGAAGGGCCTAGAAATATGAAATTTGAAGTATCAGCTACTTATTAGATATAAAGGATTTCTAAGAACAGTTCTTAAAAAATTCGAAGTTTAAAAGGGGTAAAAATGCGCGAAAAGCGTTCTAAAAAACGTTCTAAATGGTGATTTCTACACAATCTGAGGAAATACCAAGCCGATTTAAAAAATAATGGCGTGAAAATGATGGTGAAAATACTTGCTCCAACATAGTCTATGTTTTATGTCGGTGCCACTACCCAAAAAGGGGTGCAGAAAAAAACGTTCTAAATTGCGGTTTTTGCGTGACGGAAGAGCCTTGAATCGTGAAATTTAGAATGCTAGTTAGTTATAAGATATCAATGATCTCTAAGGACATTTCCTAAAAAATCGAAATTTAAAAGGGGGGTCAAAATTTGCAAAAGCGTTGCAAAAGAAACGTTCTAAATTGTAATTTCTATGCAATCTCAGGAAATACTGAACCGATTTCAAATATAATGGTGTTAAAATGATGGTGACAGATCTTGCTCAAGATAGGCTATATTTTATATCTGTTTCCACTACCCCAGAAGAGATGCAGGTGCAAAATGAGCGAAAAGCGTTCTAAAAACTTTCTAAATGACGATTTGTCACCAATATCTCAGGAAGAATCAAACTGATTTCAAAAGTAATTGTAAGAAATTGAGGCTGACAGCCTCTGCTCTAACATAGACGCTATTTTATGTCCGTATCACTATCACCTAGACATTGCAGGAGCAAAAAAGCGTTCCAAATTTCGATTTTTGTGATCGGTAGGGTCTAGCAACTTAAAATTAGGCAAGGTACATATTTATTACATATAAATTATCTTTAAGAACAGTTTAGAAAGAATTGGAAATTTAAAATAGGGTGAAACTGCGCAAAAAGCGTTCTAAAAACGTTCTAAATTGCGATTTCTACTCAATCTCAGGAAATTCCAAAGCTATTTCAAAAGTTATGGTTGCAAATCAATGGTGACAGTCCCTGCTATAAGATAGGTTATATTTTATGTTGCTGTCACTACCATCTTGGAGTTGCAAAAGCAAAACATGTTCTAATTTTCGTTTTTTGCATAACTGAAGGGTCTAACACTTTGAAGTATGGCATGTTATTTACTTACAAGATGCAACTGCTTTCTATGAACTGTCGAAAGAAAATTTCAAATTAAAAAAATGAAGTCAGCGAATAGCGTTATAAATTACAATTTTTATGTAATCCTATCAAATACCAAACCGATTAAAAAAAAATAATGATAACAAATTGTTGGTGTTAGAACCTGCTCAAACATAAGCTATATTTTATGTCTGTGCCACTACCACCAGAGGGTTGCAGTAGCTAAAAACTTTCTAAATTGCGAATTCTGTGATACTGAAAAGGCTAGAAACTTTAAATATGGCATGGTAGTTACTTATAAAATATGAATTCCCTCGACGGACTGTCGAAAATAAATTCGAATTAAAAAGGGGTGAAGTGAAGGGGAGGTGGGGTGAAGTGAAGGGGAGGTGCGGAAAGCATTCTGAAAAAGTCCAAAATTACGATTTCTACGCGATTTCTGGGAATATAAACCAAATATAAAAGTAATAGTTGCGAATCAATGGTAACAGTCTCTGATCCTACACAGGCTATATTTTATGCCGATGATTCTACCACCTGGGATACACAGAAACAACAAACGCTCTAAAAAAGTCCTTTAAAAGTTTTCTAAATTACGTTTTTGTGTAATATTAGGAAATAACAAACCAATTTCAAAATTAATGTTGGCAAATTAATGGTGACAGTTCCTATTTCAACATAGCCCTTTATGTTGAGAGAGGTGGTAGGACTTGGAATTTGACATGATGGTTAATTTTAAGATGTAAGAAGATGGTTTCTAAAAAATTCAAAACTTCAAATGAATACTGAAATGAGCGTATTAATTGAGCATAAAAGTTTCAAAAAAAAAATCTCTAAATTATTATTTATTTAGTTTTATTTCGTTTTATTAATTTAAGTCTCATTTCTGAATTATGCAGTGTAACAATGATGTTTAATCAAACTATGTTTTAAATAGTACATTTTTAATTATTCCTAAAATAACCTTTTAATAAATTAAAATATTACCGTTTAATAAAATAAAAATTTAATTAGTACCTTTTAATAAAAATTAGACATATAAATATCACTTGGCATATTTCAAATATTACGCGAGCATAGCCACGGGGATTGCTAGTTATATATATAGTATATGTATACATATACGTATATGCATACATATATATATATATATATAATTTTATTTTTCTAAGTGTATGTAAAGTATTATATGCATTTGAAATCTTATAATTTACAAAAAAAAAAAAAAAAAACTGCAATAAAACAGCACAGTGTTGCTAGTTGGCAAAGTTCAAGAAAATTTTTTGGGGTTAATGCATGGTGTTGCCATTTGGCAACAATTTAAAAAACTTCGAAATACCAAAAAATGTAACAGTGAAAATTTTTTCAATATTTTTCCCGTAATTTATCGCCGTCAAGGAAGAAAATATATTATTTTAAATAAAAAATAAAAAATCATGCATTAGAGGGTTAAAACTATCAAGCTTAGGAAGTAAATAAATGCATTATAACTCGTTATAAAATTAGTTTCTTAATGTGTAATATCTCTGTTTTTTTTTAAATCTTCTAATATAATTATCTTTAATTCCAATAAAGAAACCAACCGTTTGATTCTACTGAAATTATATATATGTATATATTTATAAAGGTATGTTTTCTATTTGATTAAAAAAACAGGCAATTTAAAAGCAATCTGTCGCATTTAAAATATTAAATTAATTTCATTTCACTGGCATATGCTTTCAAATAAAACTGCTGATCAAAATTCCATTAGATTCATCGCTATTGAAAATTTTAATTTATTCTTCAGAAACTGAAGAAAGAGATATTTATTCCATTAGATTTAAATTTTAGCTTTACAGTGGAATCTGTTAATATACGTAGTAACTTTGTTTAATCAAATGATTTTATCTCACGATGAAATTTTTAAAAACTAAATATATTATGAGTTTGACATTTCTTATTTTATACTGTGAAAATATTTCTGCTTTGGAATGCTAATGTCAACAGCTACGTCCATTTTATATAAAGAAATAAAGAATGTCAATCAATACCTTCAACTTATGTGTGAATTGAAAGACAGTGTTTTCCAAAAAAATCCGTACAACTTCGAAATTTTATTAAAAATAAAGAATACGCCTACAGCAAAACTAGTTACAACAATAGAGATGAAGTTGTATCGATCTTTTTGGAACACCCTTTATTACACTCCTATATTAATTTAGTATGTAAAAAGATTGTTAAAGTGTAAGTATTTATTGTGAATTTCATAATTTTTTTTTTTTCATTTTATCCGTTTCATATAACTGACAATATTTACACGTTATCTGTTAAAATATAATTTAATGTTAGCTTATTTAAAGAATCTTTTAATATAATAAAAGTACTGCTATAGATTGTTTTCACATGTTTAATAAAATAATTGTATTGTCTATCGGCATATTAATTATTTAAATATACTCGATTTGTCAGAACACTTAAGGTGAATAATAAGGATTTAACTTTAAAGAAAAAAAAAAGATTTTGTATTGACCTTTTACATCATTTTAAAAAGTGCATTCCAATAATATTCTGCTATTTTGCATTATTTTAATTTCCAATGCGTCTAATTATAACACTTTTGATCAAAATTTTACATTCTACATGCTTTATAAACACATTTAAAATTTGCCAATTTTATTATGTTTTAAGGGAAATTTTAACATAGAATAAGCACTCAATTACTGTTTTTTAAAGTGTATACTATTTATTTATTAATGATAAATGAGTCATTTTCTTTAATTAAATGTGTCTTATGAAATATTATTATTTCATAAAATTAAAAGAGTATGTTTTTCAAAACAAACCTCTTCAAACACAATTTTTCGCACATTTAATTCAGACTTATAGCGACGTGCTTACATTCATAATATGACGTAAGCAATTTAGAAATAAGTAGTTAATATATATATATATATATATATATATATATATATATGTATGTATGTATGTAAAATCATGAACTATTGCTTTAATTACGCAAATTTGGTGAATATTCTTCATTTATTAATAAAATATGAAAATTATTAATAAAATAGTCAAAATTTAAATACGAAGGTAATGAAAATAGCTTTTATTCAGATGTACATATATACATATATTTTGTATAAAATCGAGTCTATTTTGAAGAAAGAATATTCATTGGATTACGTCAGTAACATACTGAATATTTCAGAAGCTAAATTATTTTACTATTATTAAACACATATATATTTGATAGATTATAAATAGGATGAACTAAATCTAAACTCAAAATGCATTTTTCAGTATCCATATTTCACATTTTAAAATTATGTTATAGACAAAACTGATAATATTTAAAAAAATATATATATTAAATTTAGAATTTTTCTTATATATTTATGTTATAAGTTACACTTACTTTAAAATTCATATCAGTATTTAACAATAAAAGGAATAATAGTTCTCAACAAATACAATATATATATTTCTTTCGCGAAAAAATATCAAACGAATTATTATTATTTGTATAAGGTTAAGCGCTTCTTACGTAAACGCTCTACATAATTCCATTTTTATTTCTTGCTATTTTATCTACTAATCATACATTATATATAGAGTAACTCTAGGATAAATGGACATAGTTTTTGAAGATTGAAATAAAAATTCTTAGAATCCAAATACAAGAAATATTTATGTATATTTAAAATTCTTATGCATAAAATCATAATAATTTATGCAAAAAATAATTAAATATTGAAAACAAAATGTGTTAAACAGAATTGAAATTAAAATGTTAGATTGCCATATTTCCTTAAAGCCGAGGAGAGATGGTCATCCAATACAAGAAAGAAAAAGTTAATTTATATAGCAAAACAATAACACATTTCATATAATTAATGATGAAAATCATATAGCAATTTTTAAAGATGCAGTTATATGATGGAAAATGAGTGAGTAAAACTCGAATAAACAAAATTTGAAGTATAATATCAATACTTCACTTTTTGTAAAATCTTACCACATGTTTGTCAAAGGTCTTGATAATCTGTACACCTTTCATGGAACCACTTCAGATTCCTTATTCATTGTATCCAGGCATTCTTTTTGGATTTGATATTATATTGTTTTGCACAACCAACACAGTGATCATAATCCAATTCTATTTACTCAGAATCTGTAGAATCTGATAATTCAATTGTATTTCAGTTTCTTCGCTACTGGAATTGACGTGTTTTTTTCCCTCTCGCGTTAATTGTAGGTTTATTATGTTAATTTAGTTTACTTATCAACTTTATCAGTTTCTGTTTTGGATGTTTCCGACGTTTTTCAGTATTTTCTGAAACAAATAAATCGTTAGGTCTTATTATATTTATATTATTATTATTAAAATATTTATGTTAGTTAAAATTTAAATAATTATATCAATTATATTTATAAACTTAAACATTATATATATTTTTTAAATTTAATTATATTTAGTTAAAATCAAAACCCCGTATAATTTTGAAATATTGATCAAAGGTGTCCATCTCTCCTGAAATTGAAGGACTGATGGTCGCCCAATTTAAAGCATAAATAGCCATTGTACGTCTTTATTTTAGTCTTAGAAGTAAAGATTAGATTATATACGTGCCGTAATTCTCCATATGATAATATATATATATATATATAAAGTACGTACAGCAAAACATTCAGATAACTAAGGGAAAAAATATTCAACCACCTAATTAAATAAACATTTCAATTACACTTCCTTTTTATAATAAAAAAACACAACTACAGGTCGCAATAAATAAAATCGTTGAATTGTTTCATGCGAACAAAGTTTATGTTGCAATCTATGATCAGGTTTTGGAGATATTTAGACTGGCCATCTCTCCTAGAGTTACCCTAGTATTGCACAAAAAGATGTCTCTTGTAATTTCTGTAGGAGACTGACATTTGTACGTGATAGTTAAATTACTGACCTATGTAGTACTACTTATTCCTTTCTAATTAAAGATTATTATTTTATTAAATTATTATTATTATTAAATATTATTGGTTTTCCCATACATGAACGCTTGTTAAATAAGGTGTATGACTTTGTAAACCAATATGTATAAATTTAAAAGGATCAATAAATTTATTATTTATGGGAATAACTACACTAACACTTTCCTTTTAATTAATATACTGTGTCTATTTGACGCTAATTTTAGTTACAGTTAAAACTAAATCATGTCATAACATGCGGAAAAAGTGCATAAAAACCCAGTGATGATATGACATGGATGTCTAGTATATTTTCTTAATTATTATTTTTTATAAATGAAACTTTCTTTAAAAATCTAATACGAACATAATTTCTTATTCATATTTCCTCAGTATAAGGCGTTAACTTTTTCATGAACATAAACTTTCTAGGCATGATAGTTATCAATATATAAATTATATTACTTTCAGGAAAAAAAAAAATAAATCATGTAATATTATGTATATGATGATATTCGCTTGTTATGTAAAGACCCTACATAATTTTTTTTTTCGTTTGCTGTGATAAGAGACATTAAATACACAGTGTATTCAAAAAGTTCCAGGACTCCTGCTCGTAAACAAACACAGATGACGCTATCTCTCCGAAACTGACGAAATCACCTATTGCAAGGCACCTTAGAAAAGAGAGAGAGCTAAGTTACGAAAACGTCACACAAAGCAGGTAAAACAAGGGAAAAAAATTCGAACAACATACATGTATCGTTTTCTTTGGCGCTTGGAAATATTAATTATTATTAGAAAATTAGAATTAATAATTCCACGAGCCAAGGAAATCGAACAGTGTGTGCAAGTGTTGGTGACACCAGACGGATTACTGTGACTGGAGCAATCTACAAATATGTCTCGCACCAACATTTGAAATGAGTGCGGCGTGTGAGGTCCAACTTGCTGGAGAGTTGAAATTAGTGCATCTTGCACGATTACGCACCGGCTCTTAAGTCGATATTTGTGCATCAATTTTTGGCGAGAAGGCAGGTTGCCTGCATTAGCCACCAACCACACTCACCAGATCTGTCCCACGGACTAGTTTTTATTTCTCTAGCTGAAATTGAAGATGAAGGGGCAGTGATACGAGTCAATAAATGGCATTAAAGCGGATGTGACGTCAGAATTCGACAGTGTTGGAATGGAGGCATTGCAGAAAGCGTTTACGAACCTGTACACTCATTTTGAGCATTCTATTGACTTGGGAGGAGACTATGTAAAAGCTTAATATCAAATAAAAGTACCGTAAAACGTGTTGAATAGGAACAGCGGAGTGAACAGGAACGAAACTTCCCAGTCATACAAATAAATTCAAAATAAATATACGTGAGAATATTTTTAGTTGCCAATTCTTTTTAAAGAATGTGAAGTGTTCATGAAGTGTTGGGAAATTCAGTTTTGTCGTTATGGCACCACTACTGTGTTATATAAAAAATTGCATGTGGATCCTCGAAAATCTCCCATTTTCAACATCTGCAAAACTTTGTATGTAACTACAAACTTTTTTGTATTCCAAACCTAAGAGTGGTATTTTTTATTAGGGATAGACCTATAAACGATATCCTGTATTAGATTTTATGTATTTCTAAAACTATAAAGTGGAAAATATCTTATAACATCTAGTCCAGGCAATAGGGATTTTACCTGTCAAAATTAATGGTAGTTCAGAAAATTGGCTTACTTTGTGTTTTCTGGGTCGCTGAATCCGAATTTGTAACTTCCCACCAAAAATTTCCCCTGCAATCCCGTCCCGATATTTTGGTAAAATGCCACCCCTCCTGCCCAAAAAAAAAGGTTTTTATTAAAAAAAATTATTGTTTTAGGGAAAAAGTATCTAGAAATTCAGAAAGTAGACAAAATTTGCAAGAAATTAGATATATGACATTATGACTTAGGATGAAGGGGAGGGGGGATCTGCCTCGGAACATGCGCCACGGTGCTGCGTGGACTAAGTACGCAATTCCACTTAACCACTCACACGTTTACATTCGCCCACCCATTTCCTCTCTGAAATTTCTCTATAAGTTTACTTTAAGTTTTTTGGGTCGCTGAATCTGAATTTTTAACTTACCTACAAAATTCCCCCTCCAGGAACCCCCCGAAAATAGTTGTTTTTAAATTAAATTTGTTATTGTTTTAGGGGAAAACTATGTAGAAGTTCAGAAAATAGACAAAATTTGGAACAAATATGATATATGGCATTATGACGTAGGATAAACGGGGAGATAGGGGGCTGCCTCGGAACATTCCCCGCGCGCTGTTCTCAAAAAAAATTTTTTTTTCAAAAAATCAATTTTTTGGAGTTTTGCCGGGGGAACTTTTGATGGGAAGTTACAAATTTGAATTCAGCGACCCAAAAAACATAAAGTGAGCCGAAATTCAGCACTAGCATAAATTTTGCCAGGTAAAATCCCCTATTACCTGGACTTGCATAACTTGTGCACATAGCGCTGCAGTGTATGATCCGAGGCAGCCCTCTCCCTCTCCGTTTATCCTACGCCGTCATGTCATATATCCTATTTGTTGAAAATTTTGTCTACTTTCTGAATTTCTACATAGTTTTCCCCTAAAATAATAAAAAATTTGATTTTTTTTTATAATTTTTTTGGGGGGGTGGGGGCATTTTACCAAAATCTGAGGGTGGTTGCCGGCGGAAATTTTGGTGGGAAGTTAAAAATTCGGATTCAGCGACCCAAAAAACATACATTAAGCCTTTTTCCAGAACTACCATCAATTTTGCTAGGTAGATCACCTATACGGTCTCTATTGCCTGGACTAATCATAGGTTTAAGATTTACTGGGTGAATCGCAACACACTTTTGTTGTCATGGTTTACTATTCTATACAGTAATATTTTCATGTCATATCGTATGTAACAATATTTTGTTTGTTCCAGTTACTTGAAGAGTTTAAAGATGCCAAGAAATTACTTAGCTGAACGAAAAACGCAACCTCAATCCAAGAGATATGGAACAGGCAATAGAAGAATTAAAAAACTTCAAATCCAGAAGAAAAGTTGCAGACATATTCTCTGTCACCACAACATTACACAGAATTCACAAAATGGGAAAACAATTAAAAAGGAGAGGAGGGCAAACAGCACTAAGTGCTGAGGAAGATGCCATACTAGTAGATCGTATTAAAACATGCAGCGATTTAAAAAGACAAAAAAAAAAAAAAAAAAAAAAAAAAAAAAAAAATCAGAAGATCATCACTGAAGATTTAAATTTAAATTATTCTGTTCAAGACAGTGATAAAGAGTTAATATCGTCTACTACTTTAGAAGAACACCCAGACTTTGGAATCCTAGAAAATCCCCACCTTTCGAACAAATTTACTCCAGAAGACTTCCTTGTCTCCTTGTCGTTAAAGTGCAGGGATGACAGGGATGACCGCCCCAGGAACCCAGCTTTCGCTTTAGAGTATAAGTGCATGGAAAAAGTCATACGGACTCTATGTGACCAAATTCCTGTACCCAGAATTTGATGGCTATGTGGGGAAATTTTACAAAACGGTCCCCCATACCTGGAGATTTCAAGAAAGGTTGGAAGAGGAGGCACCATTTCTTCCAGAAGATTTCATAAAGAAACTTCAGCTAAAGGATAACATTCAAACATCTGCTCGTTTCAAGGATATGATAACTTTTGTGAACGACATAAGTGAATTGAATTTGTATTAAATTCCCATCTTTCTCAGTTCAAATACATTTTCATTGAACAAATTTTAATCTTTCTGGAGTTCAAAGTTCTGAAAAGTCATACCTTTACTTGTATAGAAAATGATGGATTTGTTTGATAGTAACTACGTACTCCTGTTCATCCCTTATCATTATTGCATAATTTTATTAACTCTATTAAAGTTGAATCGTAATAAAGATTATAACGTTTGTTCCGATTCACCCGTCAGGTAGGGGTGAATCGGAACACCATTAAAAAATAAAATATATACATAAAAACTGTAAAAAATGTTTTGTTTTCGCTTAAAATTTCAAGAACAAAACAAGACCGAAGTTTCTAGTAAAAAAATAAAAGAATAAAAAAATCGGTAGTTGCCCTTTTTTGGCGGTAAAGTTGAAAAGTGTTCCGATTAACCCCGTTTTACGGTGTAATCATTGTGTTATATGGTCTGTGAGCGATCAGTCTTGAAACTTTTTGAATGCACCGTGTATAGCCTTACATAAGAAGTGACTTTTAGATTACACACTTAGATACAAGGCAACTACACTTTTTATGTGATACTTTACTTACTAAGAAATGTAGTATGAGAGAGTAGCCATATTTGGACCGTTGCCATTCCGCCGTTAATTACAGGAAGAGGCACCCTCTAACGGTGTAATCCTACTCATCAGAATGACGTCACTCATGATTAGAAGAAGCAACCGCCTACCACTTGTTGTTTTCAGACAATTTTAAAAAACATAAAGTTAGCTGTTTTGATCTACTTTTTTCCTACTAAACGTAAGTGAATACTTTAAAACAAAGGTAAGTTGTTAGGTTTTCATATACATATACAAATTCATCTATTTATTGCGCATATTTTTCACGCGAAATTTTTTTATTTCGTTTTTGTTCTTCGTTTTGAGATTATCTGTTTTAAAAAATGGCGCAGTTGCCGCAATTGGGCCAATTTAAGTTGCTTAAATTGGACCAGATATGCAATCATAAATTTTGAAAAGTAAGTAATGAATTTCGAGGACGGTACGCTTTTTACACTATTTTTTTATTTATTTTTTATATTGTATGATTGATTACTATCTCTATGCAAGTTTTTTTTTTTGTATATCTGGATAATTTTTTTTTATACAGTTTAGGCTTATATAAACATAAAAATAGTTTTACATGTTTATGCAATAAATTGTGTTTGCAATTTCTTTTATCTTATATATATTTGTATTTATTTTCTTTGAATTCTTTATTCCTACGGCGTATTTGGTTTACAGAGTTGAATTCAAACATTTTCCTCCTGGAGGATATTTGCAATTCCGTGAGGAAAGGCAGACTTTTTACAGTTCTGGAGGGTGGAATTACACTTTTTTGCCATTAAAACGCATAAAACCTCAAACCTTCTGGAGGTAGGGGGCTGAATTCAACACTGTTTGATTCTATAATGTTTGCGTGTAACTAATCGTAGCGTATTTTTCTATAGAGCATATTTTTTAAAACACTTTTATAATATAATGTTGAAGATGTTGAAAAAGACACAGATAAACTCTCTGGAATAAAAAAAAAACTGGTGTCAGCAAAAATTGTTAAAGATATAAGAAACAAAAAGGAGAGAGTAAGTTGTGAAGAAATTGACCTGCAATAAGGCTACAGCTACATATTCTCCCATAAAGCCAAAAAATGCTTAGAAATGTTATGTCCTTGGCTAAATTTAGTTAAATAAAAGTACAAAGGGAGCCAAAAAATAGTTGTGTTAACATCTTTGCCATATAAAGTAAACCTTGAAATGAAAAAAAAAAACACAACAAATGACTGAAAGTAAGCTATCAAAAGCAATTGGAACATCAAGTTTTAAAAAAAATAGGCGTAATGCAATTAGCAAGGAAATGATGGAAGGGAAAAACTACAATCATAATGTAAAGAAAACTTATGTTGCAAAAAAAAAAAAAAAAAAAAAAAGCCTAATAATTCAGCATCTAAAAAGAAAAATCTAGATGGTAATGATTAGTTTTGCCTAATTTGTAAGAAAATAAAACAGCAGAAATGATTCAGTGTTCAGATTGCCAAATACGGTTCCATGTAGTGTGCGCTGGAGAAAACAAATCAATAAATGAAATTCATGTGTAAGTTTTACATCACTCCTTACATGATATTCAAGTAACTGGCAATAAATTTCATAATTTCTATTCTTAATCACTGATAACTTTGATTTATATTTTGAATACATTTTGATTTAAAACAATTACACTTATTTTCAGATATTTGATTTCATTGTATTTCATTGCTGTTATTTTGTTTGATTGTTTCAGTAATCGCAAACTTTGCTTTTAATAAAATTAGTTATATTCCCTAGTCATTAAAACAACCTGATTTTATTTGGTCCAATTTAGGAGACTGGTGGTCTAACTTAGACGACCAGATGCTGAATTTGGTCCACTTTTGACAATTTTTTCAAATTAAAATAAAATTTAAGATTTTCAAAAAGAAAATGATCTAAAGTCTTATTTAGTTAGTAGATGAATTGATTGAATTCGTGTATTCATATTTTGCAGATATTCCAAAAATTAAGTGCGTTACACCCGAAAATAAGTGAAGTGGTTCAAATTCGGTTACTCTCCCCTATTATTTTATCCATTCTAATTAAATATTTTTAAACATTAAGAATTTTCTAATAAAAAAAAATTCGCTAAATATTATATATAACTTACATATAACGTCTATTTTGTATATAAATTGCTAATCAATAACTATAAATTTAAATGTAAATCTAAATAAATTAATTATGGGAATAACTATGCTTTTGCCCTTCTTTTAATTAATCTATCTCATTTATATGACGTTATTTTTAATTAAAAGTTGACTGTAGTCTTGATTAATGATTCTCATATAACGAAACAATAGCTTTTAAAAATGTACCTGTCAATGATGAGGAAAAAATGTTTTATTCTTACCAACATAAAAAAATAAATAAATAAACCTTTGAAATATTATTAAAATGTATCTAGTTTAAATTCTCACAGGTATAATAAAGACATAAATTATTTTTTGTTGAAGAAGATAATTTGTTTTAAAAGGAAATATTAGAACAGTAATAGAAAAATACATTTTTAGAATGTCAACATAATACGTATATTTATGCATGATTAAAAAAATATTGTTGTGTGAAACATTTAATAATAATATCGGAACAGGATTTTTTATTTTAAATATATATATATAATCAAATGAATTTTTCTAAATTTTTAAAAATCAATTACATTGTCATTGTGATGGATACAATTGTTTATTTTTTATAATTTAAAATTCGATTCAAGTTTCATATATTTCAAACTTAAATTCTTTTGAAATTCTATACCATTTAAATCACTTCTTTTTTTATTTTTTTTGGATGGGATTAACACTGCTCAATCCAGATTCAATTACCTCTAACAAGCTAGAAAATACAATCAAATAAGGGAAGTTAGTTACAAATACTTTCTTATGAAATACATTATTTACTACAATGCAGTTCTTCCAAGAATAACATTAAGTGGAACTTAAAAAAAAAAAAAAAGTCTTAGCTGGAGCATCAATATATAACTCAAGTAGTTTATCTTGCAAGTTAGATAAATTAGGCCCCAAATATGTAGAATAACCGAAATTAGCATGCGAATATTCTATAAATCATCATCCGGCTACTGAAGATAATTTTTCGGAGATGCGTTGTAATATATTTCCAAGCACTCATAATTTATTTCTAATGACTGTGAATTAAAAAAGTACTAAAAACCGCTTCGTAACTATAGAGATTTGAATAAGCCAAGTTTTAAATTGAAGACTGAAAGGGGTGCTCGACATTTAATAAACGAGATATTCTTATATTACATACGAATCACTAAATTTTGAAAATAAATTTAGAAATTAAAATGTATTGCTCTTGATTCTTTTCAGTTCAGAGCTTGAACACAAATTTATTTCCGTGAGAATATATGGTGTTAAATTTTGGAATTAACCAAAATTGCACTTAAATCTTTAAAAAAAAAAAAAAAAAAAAAAAAAAAAAAAAAAAAAAAAAAAAAAAAAGTACTTCTTAGATATTCATGTTACGTTACTTTTTTAGTGACCTACAATCGATAACACCCTCGAGTCCAAAATGAGTCTTTTAAAGTCCAAAATCGAGCCTTGCGCAGACAGATATAGGAGGTTTTTGCTAGAGGTTTTTAATATACTTAAAAGAAAACTTGTTAAATTAATTATTTTTCTAAATTTCTTTAATTTTTTAAAAGCTTTATCATTGTCTCATTATATAATTTTGATAGATATAAGGATGTGTATTCTGCCTTTTTAAACAGAATTATGTGAGGATGTGTAGTACACATTCAACTTTCCCAATAACTTCGATTTTAAATAAACGCACAGATTTCCTTTCATAATTTTCTAAATTTGTATTAAAAAATATTATACTATCATAAATAAGTTCTCTGTTTCTTTGCTCCCCTTTCATACTTATAAAATTAAGCTAAAACATTTTACCTTTGATCAGAAAATATGTAAGTTATTATATTTGAAAAATAAAATGTTTACAGCACATCGAATTTATAATATTAAGCTAGATCTTTTAATTTTTGAATAGAAAACATAGGGTAAGTTATCAAATTTGAACTTTTGTAATGTTTAAAGCAAATTTTTAAGTGACAAATAATTGAATTTAAATAAAAATCTCTAAAATTATCTATGCCCACAAAACTGATATGAATAAATATTTGAAAACTTTTTCTTTTATCTATCGTTAGAGCGTCTAAAATTATTTCCCGATAATATGCAGCAGAAATATTTTTCTTTTTTCCTTCAGAAAGTATTGTTATCAATGTAAAAGGCTAAATTTAAAAATATCTTTAAGAGATTTAATTTTTCATAATCAATAATTAGATTAAAACGAAACTCGAGAATATATTATCAACTCAAAATGGAAAGTAATTTATTTTCAAAAGATTTTTCGTTTTTGTACTGTATAAAATTTCCTCTCGTTTAATCATTAAAATTAACTAGATACACGATTATCTTTTGTACAGTATCTTTCAAAATTAACCTAATTTATAAATACTTTTCTTAGAAAAAGCAAACATTTTCCATTCTCAAGACCTAAAAGTAATTAAAGTTTTAGAAAGGAATAGATTTTTAAAAATAGCTTCGATAAAATGGATCCATAGTGATAAATTTTACATCAATGTACGAATTAAGTGTAGGGCAGTGGAGAAACTTTTAATTTCGGAGTTCCGTTTTATAAATTTCTAGAAAAATAAATCACGAATGGTTCTTTTTCTTTAACCATATAAAAAGTTTCTTGAATAACATTTTACACTAGTCAGTTGAATAGACTCGGAAGCTAATGTTAATCCCTATGGGAATTTATTTTTAAGATTCTCGCTTGGATTTTAATTTTTTTAAATGATTTATTTTGCATAGGATAGCTGAAGACGGCATCTAATGGTACTTGGTTTTACTTTTTCAAATTTGTTTACATATTTTAAATAAAAAAGTACTTTTACTTTTGGAACCAGTCCTGATATTGAAACTCTCCAAATAAAAAATAAATCGTAACCAAAATAGAAAAAGTGAAAACTGGCCGAATTACAGATAGACCTCAGCTATCCTAAGCAAAAAATCATTTAAAAACATAAAAGTGCAAGCGAGATATTTTAAAATAACGTTCACATCGACTTAACTTTAGTGTAAGTTCTTAACTTATAAGTACATATATTTTTAGAAATCTGCTTAAAAAAAATAGTTTTGATAAAATGGACGAGAAATGTGGAAATTAACTATGACGCATAAATGATCTTTTGATTTCAGGCTTTTTTTTTTTATTTTGGAAAAATAATAGACGAATTGTTCGTCATATTTAGCCATATAAACTCCCACTTGAATGCTTTGAAACCCGGGTGAAATGCCAGCTTCCAGAGAATTTTAAAACAAACAACATATTTCATAAAAAGAAGTGATTACCCGGTATTATGAAAAGCTGAAGTTTATCTATTATATTGTAATGATAAAATGCATATTCGAAAGACATCTGGTATTTTCTGGGAAGAAATGTTTTTTTAAAGCAAATGAAGTATATTCATCTGTTTTTAGCTTCTATTATTTAAAGATCCCAAACAAATTCGGAAAAAAAGTTGAGATAACTTTACAATTTACAGGAGAAACTTTGTTTTGAAATTAGCAAATGAATACATTGCTTACAAAAGGCTGCGATGTTTTTTTTCTTTTTTACTTTTAATAATTGATTTTAATGTATTTTTTAGCGCTGAATCCAAAAATGAACTTCATTTATAGCTATCAAGTCAGTATTTTTTCGGAAGGTGTAAATTTCAAAGGTAAAAACTAAAACTAAAAAAAAAAAAAAAAAAAAAAATGATATTAAAAAGTAGAGAACTACTAAAGAGAGATACTAAAACTTTGAACTTTTTAACTATGATATTTACAATTTACGAAAAATTCTGACACGATAGTTAATAATTAAGGTCATTTTCGGATGCATCGCTAAAAAATGCATAAAAATCAATTATCAAAAGTAAAAAAAAAACACAATAATCACATATATTTTATAGTATCAGATTTTCACTATTGATTTTACTTTTTAGCATCAAAATGTACTATTTTCAAAAAATCCTTATGTGGTGGTAAAAAATTAAGGTCGGTTTCGGATTCAGCGCTATAAAATGCATAAGAATCGATTAACGAAAGCCAAAAACATGACAACAACCCAAATTTTGCAGACTAGTATTAATTAATAAGATGTGTGTAAATAATAATACACCCCCCCCCCTCCTTTTTTTGCAGTAAGGACGTAAGGCACATATTTTTTTAAAACTTGGTAAGTGCATATATAGAGTCAGGAAGCAAAATTTTATAATATCTAATAAGAGCGTACGTGTTTCTCTATTAATGAGAGATGTTAAGTAGGGCTTAAGGCACATGTACTATCCGTATATGTAAGAAATTAAGGGCTTAAGAAGCCACTTGAACCCTAATTTCCAATCATAATATTTTGCAGGAAAAACTGGATGTGAAATATATCTAAATATTAAAAATTTACTTCCAAAGGTGATTACACAGTAACCAATTACAATGTGAAGAATTCTTTGTTTTAGCCCTCCTGAACAATTAATCATTTTGTACCTTACGCCCATATTGCAGAACAAGGACGATATATAGAAATGCATATTTCACTGTACATGTCAAATAACAGATTATGACAACGTATGTGAGAGATCGCCTTATATAACATGAAAATTGAAAAATATATCGGTGACATAATATTCTGGTATGCAGTTACTTTCGAAAATACATTCTAGTTAAATTTATTTTTTGCCTCGTAAAACCATTCGAAACTTAATTTTAACTGAAATTGTGAGTTGGTGCAAGTCCATTACTTGCCCAAAAATAATAAGTCGTATAATTTAAAGACCTTAGATGATAAAGATAGGAAGTGACACAATCATCATTTTGAGAAAATGAGCTGTAATGTTTCACATAGCTATTTCCGTTTATTGTCAAATACCTCCTTTACCAATTAGCATCTCTCTAAGTATTAGGATTTTCTCAAACAGTAATTTAACACTTTAATGCAAAAAATTTTATTTTCTTCGGAAAAATTATATTTGAAATTATTTTGATATATATATTCATTAGAGAAATAGTGAAAGAAATTATTTTTCTTTTGGACATAATGCTTCTCGTGAGATACATAAAAAAATTTGCTTTAAAAATGATCATTTTAAATTATATAATTTTAAGTTTTTACATTGCACAATAACGGCTATTCAACGATACAGTAATTTTTATAATCCTTGAACAGTTTTCAGAAATCATAGTAACTACCTTATAAAGATAGAGAAAAAATACCAGTCGAGCACATTGTAAGCAGTATCAACAAAAGATGTTATAATCTCTCGCATTAACAAATCAGAGCAAAAATAAATGTTACGACCTTAAATGCATATTATCACACGTATGTAACACACAACAGTTCTTCAGAAAGCAATAGAAAGCTCGGAATGGCAAAAAAAGGTCATGTAACACCTGAGTTAAACTATGCATTTAAGAGTTAACAAGTGGTACAGGACCGTTGATTACGTCCAGTCATATGATTAAATCATTTATTATTATTATTATTATTTTGTCACATACTACCTTTGCCATCTGAGATCTTCTTTTATCTTTAGAAATTCGAAGAAATAACCGAAATTAGTTGTTTACGTATGCAGCTTATTTCACTGTCCCAAATATTTGCACAAAAACTATTATAATTGCTTTTAAAACTTCATATCATCAGCTTTTTTGAATACAACATTAAATGAATAACGTTGAAATTTGAAATCTACGAGGGTCGATCCAGAAGAAAGGCTCCCAAAGAGCTCCAACCCCACGGAAAGGTGCGAGGCGAAATACTGCAACAGCACTGTGCGCGGCCGTTTCCGCACTCGCGAGTCTCCCTGCCATGCTTCCATATAACGCTCATTTTTGGCTCAGCAGTCGTTTGAGATGGAGGTTCCCATTGTTGATACCGCCAAGTGCGAGATTCGTTCGTAATTCGCTGTTTGCACGCCAAAGGGACTCCATTCGTGGATATTCGTCGTCAGTTGTCAGAGGTGTATGGCGAGAAGTGTATGTCCGTTCAACACGGCCGAAAGTGGTGCAGAGAGTTTAGTGCCGGTCGGAAGGAAGTTCACGATGAAGAACGGAGTGGAAGACTATCAGTTACGGAGGAGGTTATCGAGATGGCGGTTATCAGACCTCGCACCTAGTGAATATCACTTGTTCCTGAAATTAGAGGAACACTTGGGAGGCCAATGCTTCCGGAGAGACGATGACGTCAAAAAGAGGTGAAACGCTTCCTCGACGGGTTGGCGGCGGAGTTCTATGACATTGGGATGCAGAAATTGAAGCATCGTCTACAAAATTGCGTAGAAAAAGATGGCGATTATGTAGAGAAATAGAGCAAACTTTCTTCTTTCCAACGATGTAAATTTCTATGAGAATAAACAATGTTGTCTATTTGTAAATTTGATGGGAACCTTATTTCTGGATCGACCCTGGTATCTAGAGAGTTTTGGTGTATTTTAATTATAATAGCTTTGCACATAAAGTCCGGAAATAGTATTCTACAAGTTAAAGGACCCTATTATTCATATTTTGATCAAGCTAACTTAAAGAACGCGCAGAGTCGCCATGCGAAAATTTTTGTCCCCGCCCCTCAGTTATGAGCTACATTTTTAAATTTCAAAATATTTTTCAAAATAAACACAATTCATCGACAATTTATCAAAACTTTTATCGAAAGAATATTTACTTTGTATTTTTTAAAATTAAATAGTAAATGTTTGGTTTGTATTTAAATTATATTTGGTGAATTGCCACTTAAGTGTAAATTTAAACAGCAGCTGATTAAAGGTTGTCTTTAAAAATGTGACAATAACATTTTACAACATTACGGATTTTCTTTTTCTGTTTAATAGAAAAGGACACATTTTTAAAATATAATTTGCAGCCAACAGAGAACGATATTAGTTAAAAGAGCATCATTGATAACTTTCTTATTGTTTTTAAAATTTTAACACGTTTGTGATAGTTGTAATATTTCATCAGCTTCTGATAAAAACAAGTATTTATATTTAAAAGGACTTATGTTTGAATATATATGAAAACTCTTATATGACACAACTAATTTAATTCATTCTTACACAGATTAATTCACAATTTAAAAGACATTTATTTACAGAAATTCTTCTCAAAAATGTTATAATTGCTTAAATATTATTAAATAGTTGACGAATATTTGCGCTACTATTTTTCCTCTTTTTCACATTCATGAAATTCAGATAAATCTTTTTTTTTTTAGTTTCTGAAAGTATTAAGTTATCAATCTCCAAATATTTAAAAATGTTTATAGAAAATGTTTCAAATCTCTTTTGATTAGATTCAAATAAAAATTCCAAGAATTTCATATCAGCTTAAAATTGATTGCAATCTATTTTCAAAAGAGTTTCTGTTTTTTTAATCCTAGAGTATATACCTTTTGTTCAGCCGCTAAAGTAACTTAATAAGCGTTTTTCAGCTTTAATATAACTTTTAAAATATACATAATTGAATAATTATTAATTGTGCTAAAACGATATTTATAATGTATTCTAAAGAAAAAATGTAATTAATAGTGCTTGATTAAATTAGCTTAATTGAAATATATGAATGGTGATAAATTTTTGAATACAGTTAATCTGTGAAAAACGTGGCTGTAATATTTAACACATAAAAAAAATAAATAATATAAATTCCTTTTAGTAAGTATGGAGATCATAGGCAAATTTTCTTGTTTAAAAAAGAGTACTTCTTCAGGTAGTTGTTAAAGTTAATGGATTGCGTTAGGTTTATTTGCAAAAGGTAATACCTATGACGAAATCAGATAAGATGACAAATAATTTACGTCATAGACTATTAATTTTTGTTAAAATTTACGAAATTTTACATTAACTAATCATGAGTTATTAATTTTAAAGGCCGTGATATCTCAAAACACACAGCTAAAATGGCATTTATAATTATTGCAGTCAAACGTTTGGCAAAATAAACGGTAACTTGTATTATTCGTTTAATTCTACCTATAATATATTTGACAAATATGTCTGTTTTCTAATAGCGTAGTTAAGGAGACGAGGGACCTTAAAACCTCAAAATCTATTTTTTATTTTTTTGTAAATGTCCCTTTAAATATTAATCAAGGGTACATTATATGCATTATAGCATGCATGTATCACACACACACACACAAAAAAATATTTATTAAAAAGTCTTCGAAATGCCCTCAGCGCGTTCCATATCAATGAAGATCCCCAATATATATATATATTTTTATATATAAAAGTTTTGTTTATGTATATAAATAAAACCTTGCATCGAGTTTTATATATTTGAATATAAAGGTATAAAAAAAACGAAACATTTTTTTGTAATTTCGAAGATTTCTAAGACGACGCGTAAAATTCCATTTTTTTTTCTCAAAAATAATTTTTTTTAAATATTTTTGTGATAAATGCATGCCATAATGCATAAAATGTACCCTTGAGTAATATTTAAAGTGAAATTTACAACAGAATAAAAAAATTATTTTTAAGGTCTCTCGTCCCCTTAAATGGCCTCCTTATTATCATAACTATACCCTTGTAACTATTATGATTATGTAACATATAGTTGTAAAGAAGAATGATGATCTAAAGAATAAATAAAAAGGAAACCACTTAAGAATAATTTTATTTAGAGTCTCTTCCTATTTTATTTTGCCATTTCTGCTACAAAAAATGTTGTTAGGAGATATGTGTTTCTAATCCCTAACGGAAGGAAAAGTCTAAATTACACATAATTCCTAAATCTTACATTAATTGAAAATGCTAATGTTTAATACTATACTCATTAAAGAAAATATTAAAGAAAGGTATAAATTGTTGAGGAAGTTTATAAAAAAAAAATCCCTGCCGGCTCGGCTTACACGCGCAGGTAGATTTCGAAGTTAAGTACTCATTTTACCAACAAAAACTAAATCATGATTAGAGATAAACCCGCTTTAACATGTTGACCACCAGTTGAAACCTTTATATATATAATGCGAAAATATCGCTTTTTAATGGAAACGATAACTTCCATAATTCTGCACAAATCTCTTCCAAACTTAAACATAAAATCAAGGGACAGAAAATATCGGTAATTAATGAGCAAAATCGCTAATGTGCAAATTCGTTAATGGGCAAAATCGGACGAAGGGGGTGGAAATTGGGAGGTGTTTTGAGAAATCAGAAAAAAAAACCTCATAACTTCTTAATTATAATACATATAGAATAAGTTTAAAGTTATTATTATTTACTAGTTGCGTAGCAACCCGTTGTGTTGCTTTTGAATTGAATGAGACAATCGATCTTTTTGGGAAAATGAAATCTTAACTTTATTGTAAATTTAGAAAGCCATTGCAATATTAATTTTATTAAATACAATATTTCAAATAATAAGTGATATTTACAATTTAAGTCAAAACTTTCCCAATAAAAATGCGCATATTCTATAACTTTATTTGCCTAGAGCTTTTCGCTCTTCCAAGATTTTGCTTCGAATCTCGGAGTTCATAGAAATGATTTCATTTGGGTCAAATTATACAAAAATGAATTTGTTTGGACGAATTTATTCAGACGCATTTTATATTTATGAATTAAAATAAATATTTAAAGAATTATTTTTTTTTCTCGCTAAAACTTTTCTCTCTTTTTTCTCGATTTATCGCATTTTTAATGTCCACTTCTGAAATGTTTTATTTGCCATATTATGGCAATCGTTGAAAATCTACTTTACGACTTTAAATTAAATGAAAATAACGTACGGTGTTTTTTTTTTCTTTTGACGTCAACAGAATTTATCTCAATGTTCCGGTCGAGAGTCGAATTTGTGTTTCTGAAATAAACGGATTCCTGAAGCTTGAATATGTGTGAGTTCGTATTTCTTGAAATTGTCTTGAAAACTACAATCATTTTTTCACTATTTATTCAAATATACGTTAATTTCAATTTAAAAATGATTTCAAAGAATAATCCTTGTCATTTTCCCTTTTCTCTCTTTTATCCACAAAAATGGAGCAATTTTAGTTTCCATTATTACAGAAATGTCATCAAAAATAACGGTATAATTTATATCTCGAAAACTAATCAAATCTTAAAATTCTACGGCCACGTTTAACATCCTCGGACCCACGCGGATAACTGGCGTTAATTTGATCACCCAACATTCCATATTCTAGGAGGAACAGCTGTGAAATACAAATGGACAGTCACTTTTTAATATAATAGATTGATGAAGTTTTAATTTCGCTATAAAAAATTAGTCAGGGACAAATGCTGAATTATTTATATTATTTTAAGTGCAAATGGCTTATTCCGTAATGGAGCCTGTCCGCAATGGATATAGATTAAAAAACATTATTCTTGAAATTTATTTAAAAAGACATAATAAATAAATGAATTAAGATAAAGCTCTAAAAAAATTGCATTTGAAAGTAGATTTTTTCCTTATATAACGGGTGTAAAAATTGAAGATGCGCGATGTTTAGAAATTCAAAAAATTGCAGTAGCAAAGATTGCAAATCCGACATTTAGTCGTCAAGCGTTGCCATTCTCAAAATGACGTCAGCCGTACGCACGGACATATTTTTCCTTTTTAATATAGATAGATTTTCAAACGTGAAGTTCCGTTTGTCAGCTAAAACTTTGCATGTGAAAATGTATTCTTTTGGCTTGAGGGTCTAATTTCAGTATCGCGAAGTACAAATTCCAGAAACTGATGTCTTTTAGATGTATTCGTGTAAAAATATATAGTTTTATCAAAGAAAAGGATTGTTTTCTTTTAAATATGGCACTTACTGAAGCATTACGCCAAGTGTATCCAATTCGGTATCAGCCGAATGAAAATATATTGTAACATTAGCTTTATGAGCGAAAATGTTTTTTAAATAGTGACGTCATTTTCTGTTCAGACTTAAAATAAAGTTATTTTTAATTTAATGAGTAAATGGTATCAATAAGGATAAATAAACCCCAATATTTCTTTTTTTATGCGGCAGTGGAAATAATTCGATTGCTACCATTGTGATGAAATTTCAAAAAACCTTTTCAAATTAAATAAAAAATATAAAAGTGAAAATATTTTGAAAAATAGCTATTGCGAGGACATCTACAAATGAACAGCTTTCATAAAAAAAGAATTATTAGCGAAATTGGTACAGTAGAAAGTTCAAGGAAGATGTCTGAAAAAGCTATCTTGTGTTTTCAATATATAGATTTTTTTTCTTTTACTTTAACTGTTGCCTAGCAACTCTATTTCATACAAATTACATTTAAAAGCACATATTTTTCCCAATTCGGCTCTAAAAATTTAAATTGTTCGACTACATATATGTTAAATTCGTGCTTTTTTATATATTATTTGTTTATTTATTTATTGATGAAGCTTTAATTTCGTTGTAAAAAATTAGCGGGAGAGAAATTCTGAACTTTTTGTTTTTTATGTGCAAATTGTTTATTAATATTTCGCAATGGAGCCGGCAAGGCAAAATAATTTAATTGATAAATAACAACGAAATAAAGCCAAAACTCACTGTGTTTTATAACAGACGATATTCTTGACATAGCACGTATTTTAATTTAAATTTGTTTTCGGTTTTTATGAGAAAATGGCAATACAGCAATCTACTATTTTCATTTTACCCCCTTTAGTTTCAACAGAAATGGAGTACTTCAGCTGCCACGATTACAAAAAAAGTAATAAAAACTACAAAAAAATTAATACCTTAAAATTAAAATGAGATACAGCTTTCAAACAAATTGCATTTAAAAGAGCATTTTTTTCGTTATACGGCGGTGTAAAAATTTAAAATGTGCGATGTTTATAAGTATAAAAATTTGCAGTAGAGAAAATTACAAAACGAAAATTTTATTTCAAATTTCAAAGTGTTGCCATTCGCAAAATGACGTATGCGTTACGCACAGATATGTTTGTCCTTTATAATATAGATAGGAAATGGGACTAAAATTTATGTATGACAGAGTTTTGATATAATTAAAAATCGCCACAAGTTGTGCAAAATATATGGTTTAAGAAGAAAAAAAAATCATAAATTTGTCAAATCACAAGATATCAGAACAAGATATTTATTACTAGCTAACTTGCCCGGCGTTGCCTGGGTACGTCAAAAAACAGCTCGAATTGCGAAAAAGCTCTGAAAATCACAATAAGATATCGCGAAAAAATTTTAAATTGCTGCACAAATTTCGAAAAGAGAATATATATATATATTGTGTTCGATAATTGAAACTTGATTCCTTTCACTAATGTGGGAAAATGGTAGGAAATCGTTAAAATACACTCAAAATCACATACAAAATTCCCAAAAAATTCGAAAATTGCTGTACGAAATTCGAATAAACTTTTTTGAAATGAGGGCAGAAATTACTTTAGTATTATAGGCCAAAAATGGAATGCCAAAAAATTGCAGCAGATCGCGAAGAAACGTAGAAATCGAATTAAAAATCACAAAAAGTTTAAAAATAACGAAAGTCAATATTTACTTTAATTGGATAATATCCTTTGACCAGCAAGCTCTCTTAAAATTTATGTTTGGGAAAGCATGCTAAGCATGTTACTTTTATTCATAATTTAATTTACTTGCATACCCTTAAATATAATTAATATAACCCCTTAAGTTAATATTAGTTTATGTTGCAATAAAATATCTCAATTTGTTCATTTTCTGTAAGCAAGTTATCCCTATTGGTTTACAATGGAAGTCTATGGGAATATGGCGGAATATTAGAGATATCGCAAAGTTGGCGTCACCTTTGGCGAATAATTTTGGTCGCCAAATTTTGCAATATATCGCCAAGTTGGTGACAAATTTGGCGGTATTCGGTGACAGAACTGTGTCCCCTTAATGGTAAACCTCTTATAGGTATGAAGATGCATTAAATGCTGCTCAATAATCGCCTAAAAATTCGCTAAAAATTCAAAAATCGCTATAAGAATTCCGAATAAACTTTTTTGAAAAGAGAACAAAATTTACTATATTGGGTTAAAAGAAAGAACCCGTATTCTTTTCACTAATGTGGAAAAATGGCCTCGAATCTTAAAAAAGCGCTAAAAATCGCATAAAAAATTAAATAAAAAAATCTAATAAAAAAATCGAATATCGGACTTCGTTGCAAAAGTTCATATATAGACGGACAATTTCCCCAAATTTTGTAGCTCTACCTGCAACTGTCTCTTCAGAACAGCGTCGACACACTCACACACTCACACACAAACTTCTTTTCGTATTATTATAGATTTATTTTACCTGGATTCCCTTAAATATAATTAATATAACCCCTTAAGTTAATATTAGTTTTTCTTGCATTAAAATATCTCAATTTGTTGATTTTCTGTAAGCAATTAACCACTATTCGTTTATATTGGAACTCTATGGGAATTTGGAGAAATATTAGATATATCGCCAAGTTGGCGTCACTTCTGGCGACTAACTTTTGGCGCCAAATTTGGCGATATATCGCCAAGTTAGCGACAAACGTGGCGGTATTTGGCGGCAGAACTGTGCCCCCCCCCCCCCCTTCTACGGTAATACCCCTTATAGGTATGAAGACACATTAGCAGCTCAGTAATCGCATAAAAAATGCGCTAAAAATTAAAACATTGCTATACGAATTCCGAATAAACTTTTTTGAAAAGAGAACAAAATTGACCATATTGGGTTACAAGAAAGAAACCGTATTCTTTTCACTAATGTGGAAAAGTCGCTTCGAAACTTTAAAAAAAAACGCTAAAAATCGTATAAAAAATTAAATAAAAAAAATCGAATGAAAAAATCGAAAATCGGTCTTCGAGGTGCAAAACTTCATATATAGATGTACCTTTTCCCCAAATTTTGTAGCTCTACGTAATGCGGTCCCTTCAAAACACCGTCGACACACTCAATAACACACTCACACACAAAATTTTTTCGTTATTATTATAGATAAATCTTCTTAATATTATCTCAACTTTTATATTAACAGGTTTTTGTTAGGACGCACTCTTTCAGCAAGATAAAAAAATAAATAAGTAAATAAAAGGGGGGGGGGTGCTGTAGAACAAAAGAAGATCACGTATCCGTTAATCCGTCACTAAGCCGATAAAAACGTATCATTAGTTAATCTTATTAGTCTTAATTAGAAAATCCTCGACAACCCTCAGAGAAGCTGTATATAGGGTTGCATTTAGTTTTTTGCTGGTGAAATTAGTACTAAACTTCGAAATCTACCTGCGCCTGTAGGCCGAGACGGCAGGGATTGTTTTCCTGGAATGTATATAATGCGTTTGATTTTATATATTTTAAAAGAAAATCTATACCAAATTGTTGAATGCAAGATAGATTGTGATAAACTAAAATGCAAGTATAAGAATTTCCGAAATGTATATATATATATATATATATTTTTTAGCTTATAAAGGCTGATTTGCCCTTATCCGATCCGCAAAACCCCGTACCCAGCTATCTTCATATATTATTACTTGAATATTTTTTAACGTATTTTAAGGTATATAACAGCAATAAAATCTACCCAGTAAAATTTTAAAACTCATTGATTCCACTGAAAGTAAAACTAAATATCAGAGAATACAAGCTTAAAAATGATTTCTTAAGAGTGAAAATATTTTCCTGTTAAACACATATATTTAGATTATTGCAGTATTTACAATAAAATGAAACGAGAGTTCCAAGTATGATACCAAGCAAAATATATGACTATTTTTGGAAATATATGACTTGCAATTTTATTATTGAATTTATCTTTATACACGTCAAAATAAATCGTAATTTCGAGAAATATAAGAAAATGTATCATGGAATAGAAATATTCCACAGTATATGTAAATTGAGTTTTCGATGGAGAATAATCTGAGAGATTTTAATAAATTTGGAAATTTAAGTTACTTCTAGAAATATGCAATAAGATTATAAGGATTTTTTTTTTAATTTCTATATTAAATATATCGATCAAACTGTTGGAAACTGATATGTTATGAATAAGTTTTTTTAAATGTTAAAATGTTGTGGTACGTAGTTTTTTTTCTTTTTTTTTATACAGCCAATAATTGATATACTTGCATAAAATATTCTTTTTTTAGCCTCCGATATGGTATTTCCTTCGGGTAACAATTAAACGCTCGCCAACCCTTTCCAAAATTACCTTCTGTTACATACGTTAGCCGTAAAACGAATCAGATGTATCATTGTACGGTAAAATGCTGATAATATATACAGGAATTTTTTTTAACTTTTAGACATCGCACATTTTCAATTTTTACACCGTCGTATAGGGGAAATAATTACTTTTAAATGCAATTTGTTTGAACACTGCATCTCAATTTATTTTTGAGCTAATAATTTTTTTGTAGTTCCGTAATTTTAGCCGAATGTATGCAATTTCCTTAGTGATGGCAATTGAATTACTCCATTTATGTAGAAAGTAAAGTGACAATAGTAGATTACTATACACTTTTGCTGTCATTTTCTCATAACAACTGAAACGAAAAATGAAATTAAAATTCCTGCTATACCAAGTAAACGTCTGGTGTATTTGAAAGCTTATGTGCGTGACTTTTTTCTCTACATTTACTTAATTCCTATCAAAGAGTGCAAATTTATTAATCCGTGTATGATAACATTTTCTGAATTTTCAGTATCCTTATTAATCTTAATAACAAATGAAGGCTTATAAATCATTAGATAACCGATTTTTTGTCGAGTTTCTTGAGTGAAGAAATCGCTTTTTGATGGGTTTGTGTATTATTCCAGTATAGTGACGTCATGCACAAGCTTTCCTATAAATGTTGTTTAAGACTGGATCGTATAGTGGAATTCTTCAGCGGATGCAAATGACTTGGTTTTATATAAAATAAAAGCGCGTATTTTAAGTCTTTAACCCTTAAATGCCTGAGTTTTCAAAAATCATTTAAAAAATGTTTTTCGGCTTTCTTTTTTTAAATAAATCATGGGAAAAAATACTTTAAAAAATCATATTTTGTTTTAAGTATGGTTTATGGTTAAAAAAATGTTTGTTACTAATCGGCAATACTGGTGTTTAATTGAAAAAATAATTTTACTTGATAAAATTCTATAATATGAAACACCCAAGAATTTTGAGAAATATGATAGGAAATAAATTTTACTTGCTCACTGCAGAACAAAATAGGGTATTTCGCAAGCTCCGAAACAAAACAAAAAGAACATGCATCAACAATTGAAAACATAAATATATCTTTATTTATAAACAGCACAAGTGTTGCCATCCACATGTTGAAAATCGATTTAATAATATTTTCAGAATGTATTTTACTGGCAACATTAGGCATTATAGCTTCAATATTATTCTAATAGTATTTATAAGCCTAAATTGGGTATGTTTCCGAAAGGCAACACTCGGCATTTAGGGGTTTAACTTAAATATGTTTTGTACTATATATATATATATATATATATATCCGATATATACAAATTGATCGGCGGTGACACTAAATTTTAAAAATGCAGAATTCCCCTTTTCTAGTTTTGCTTGATTTATTTTATTATAGTGATGCTGAGAATACAGAATTTATTAATCAAAACTATCATTATACTGAATGTTGCGATTTTATAAATTCTCCTAAAAAATATATTCGTGAAATTTACATAACGCATCTGACATTAATTTATGGATTTATTAAGAAAGAATTTCATGTTTCTAATACCTGACGTTTTTTATATTTTTTTTATTCAAGTATTATATGTTTGTTGTGGATTTTTAATTAAAATAGCATAAAGTATTCGATTTTTAATTTGTCTTTTTCTCATTTTTCCAATAATTAAATTAAAATGTTGACTTTTATGCATTATCTAGATTGAATATTGCTACTTACTTGACAAGTTACTATACCTTATAATAATAGACTTATATGTCATTTGCAGCAAATATCATAATGTCTGATATTTATATATAAGGGTTGATTAAATGGAAGTAGCATTGCTGTAATGACTCCGCCATTTGAAGAGAAAGATGACTGCGCAAGCTCCTATAGAGAGCGCAGAGTACTGGGAATGCATGCGAAATCGTCACATCCCGCCAGATGCGTGTATGATAGCGTGAAAGCACGTTAAAAGGAATTGTTCGCATCATGAGTGCCTCCAAACTGTGTCAACGCGCGGTCGTGCCATTTTTAACAAAAGAAAATGTAAGTGCTAATGAGATCTATCGTCGAATGCAAAATGTGTATGGCACGGAGTATATGTTAAGCAGATCGGTATTCCGATGGTGTAGTGATTTTCGTAGTGGAAGAAGACCACATGCGCTTGAGCAGGTCCTGGCATGTCGCCAGTACTGCTTTTTCCACTACGAAAATCTCTACACCGTCGAAATACAGATCTGCGTGACATACAATCCGTGCCATACACATTTTGCATTCAACGACAGATTTCACTAGAACTCACATTTTCCGTTGATAAATATTGCACGACCGTGCGTTGACACACCTTGGAGGCATCCATGATGCGAACGATGCCTTTTAAGCCTCGTTATCAATCATATTTTAGATTTTCCTCAGAAATGTTAAACCAATAGCCGTAGAATATCTCCTTATTTATCAAATATCTATTCAGAAAATTAATATTTTAGACTCATTTTTTCTGTGTGCACTTCTTAAATGATGTCATTTTCTGTTTTAGTTAACAAAGCAATTTTAACATATATACTTATTTTTCAATTTAATGGTAATGTATTAAGAAAAACTATCGACTGAAAACTATCGTATAAAAACTCTCGACTGAAAATTGTAAAGATATGCATTATTTTCATTGACGTAACAAATTAAATACATTTTAACAAAAATATTAAAAATACGTAAGATATATCGTATGACAAAAAATAAATAAATAAATAAAGATGTTATTAGATAATAAATTACTCATAAAATATTTTAAATTACAAATAATTTGAAATAGTTTAATACAATTTATAACATGTTTATACTTATAATTACTTAAAATATGTGTTACTATGCCCATGTGTTGTATTATAATTTGTTGGCCCGTAATTGTAACATGATTGTTATAATCACCTGCCCTATCGATGTAAAAATCGAAGCTATGCCAATATATTCAGTATCAATTTTCTCGGTATACACTCCTTTGTTGCTGAAACACATGTATTGAAATATCGTATTTAGTTACAAGTAAATAATATGAATTTTAACCATTCTGCGTAAGTGTATACAATAAAGATAAGAAAATTTCCCGTGAAATTTTACTTATCTCATATTGCTAGTTTTTTTTTTTTTTTTTTTTTTTTTTTTTTTTACATTTATGATGATAATAATAATAATAATAATTTGAGATGGACCGAAAATTCGTTTTTTTTTTTCGTTTCTGGCCCAAAATCAGAATTCGCCGAAAATGCTGAAAGATATTTGGTCGGACCAAAAATGAACTTTACTCACTTTTTTTGAGCTGTATTGACTCAAATGAGACAATCTTAGTTTATTTCTATGAACATGTCTGTCTATAATTATCAGTCATGATTGACTCAAGACGAGTACAAATTACAAAGCAAGTAATACCTATATAAAAAACACTTTGACGACTTTTTTCATGTGCTCATTAAAAGCTGCAGACTTAACAGTTATAAAAAAATTTTAGTTGAAAGTACAGAAGTGTTTTGAACACTCTTTGTGAAAGTTCTAGTATAACAGATGATTCTAAAAAAAAATCATTTCAAAAGATAAATAGAGGTATGTATACCTAAAATATTTTTTTTAATTTAGATGTAATACATGTAATTAGAAAATCATTCTGAGTTTTTGATGAATTAATTATATTTTGTTTTATATGAAAATAAAAAGTTTTGTTCAGATTCACAGAGGGCCAACTTGGGCCACAGGGATAATTACGCGTATAATTAATTAATAGTTTTGTATATTTATGTATGTATTAATTACTTAAAAAATTGTTTTGGACATTTTCGTTTTCGTTTTCGTCCTAAAATAGGAAGATTACCGAAATTCCGTTTCAGTTGCGAATACCAAATTTCGTTCGATCCTTATTAATAATAATACCTAAACAACTAAAAGATATGTTGGGAATTTATAAAACCAACTAGCAAACTCCAAGGATTTCCTCGCGCCATAGTTGAAATATGCCAAGTGATATTTGATTGAATATTTTTTATTAGAAGAACACTTTTTGGAATAATTCAAAAATTACAAATTATGCCACAGTTTCACTAAACCTCATTATAAAAGTACAATAGACAGAAATGAGATTTTAATTAATAAGAAGAACTAAAACTAATTCCAAATAAATGACAATTTAGAAAGTATTCTGAGACTTTTTTTGCTCATTTCATACGCTTATTTCAGTATTCATTTGAAGTTTTGAAATTTTTAGAAACCATCTTAACACATTTACGTCTTAAAATTAACCATCATGTCAAATTTCAAACTTCTTGTCTAACAGTCTACCACCTCTCTGTTGTTAGTAGCACCAACATAAAATGCCGAAACAGAGTAGAAATAGAATGTCTCGAAAAATGTTGAAACAGAGACTGTCACCATTAATTTTCCAACATTAACCTTGAAATCGGTTGGTATTTCCTAATATTCTATAGAAAACGGAATTTAGATTTTTTTAAAGGCTTTATTGTTGCTCCTGCTAACCAGGTGGTAGTGACACCGGCATAAAATATAGCCCGTATAGGATCAGATACTATCACCCTTGGTTCGCAACCAATAACTTCTGCAATCGGTTTATTATTTCCCGAGATCCCATAGAAATCGTAATTTAAGACTCTTTTAGTATGCTTTTCGCCCCTTCCATTCGCTTCACTCCTTTTTAATTTCGAATTTATTTTCGACTGTTCTTAGAGGACATTCATATTTTATAAGTAACTGCCGTGTTATATTTAAAGTTTCTAGCCTCTTCAGTACCGCAGAAATTGCAATTTAGAAAGTTTTTTGCTCCTGCAACCCTCTAGGGGTTGTGGCACCGACATAAAATACAGCTTATGTTTGAGCAGATTCTATCAAAATCAATTTGCAACTATTATGTTTGAAATTGGTTTCATATTTCATACGATTGCATAAAAATCGTAATTTAGAACACTTATAAAACGCTTTTCACTCGCATCATCCTTTTAAATTTAATTTTTTTTCCGACAATTCTTAGAAACCATTTGCATCTTTGAAGTAATTACCATTCCAAATTTAAAATGTTAGATTCCATCAGTAACACAAAAAACGCAATTTATAAAATTTTTTGATCCTGTGACCCCTAGGTGGTAGTGACAACAACGTAAAATATAGGCTATGTTGGAGCGGGGACTCTCTCCATCTATTTGAAACCATTACTTCTGAAATCGGTTTATATTTCCTGAGATTGCGTAGAAATCACTATTTAGAACGTTTTTAGAACGCTCTTTGTTCATTTTCAGCCCTTTTAAATTTCAAATTTTTAAGAAACGCTTCTCAGAAAACATTTACATCTCATGCCAAATTTCAAGTTGACGAATATAGATTAAAACTTTTTATTAATGTTTTTAAATGGTAACTGTAATATATATTTTTTTATTTAATATATATATATATATATTTTAGAATGACCATTAAAGATACCAAAAATCATATTTATATGCAAAATGATAATTATGCTATCAAATAAAGTTTGAGAAATGTATTAAAAACGAAACTTTCGTATTAGCCTCGCTTCAGGGATTAGCAGTCGAAAAAATTGCGAACGACCACTATTCACAATTGGCCTTTTGTTAGTTTGGTCATTTCATTAGTTCAAGCGAATAATTCTGTTGCATATATAAATTAATTAAACATAAATGACGTCATTCTGGATTTTAGCGGTAGATCGCTTTCAGTAATTAACGGCAGAACTGCATCGGTTCATGTAAAGAGGCGGTCTAAGTAAGGATACTCTCCCCTTGTAAAAATAAACAAAAGTTTAAACTGCTTCAAAAAAGACGTCGTATCTGTTATTAGATAGTAATTTAAGGTAAAGAAGCTAAAGTAAATATACCTTTCAAAAAACGACACTTTCACTGCAATGCATTTTTCTCTATAGTGTATCAGTAGACGGTAGACTACGGTCTACAATCTACAATAGAAATCGTTGTCTAGCAATTTATAAACCATTTCTTTCTCTAGAAAATTAAATAAAATATATCTCTATATCTCTCTACAGCAATATTTATAAAATGAGGAATGGAAATATTTATGAAATAGTTCTCAGACTACGTGCTTTATTGGATGAATAGTTTTAAATTTACTACCAGCAAGAAGGAAAACAAATCAAAAATGCAAAGTATTGAGAAAGCAAGCCGCTCGTTATATGAGGATTTTTTTTTAAACATTTTACTGTTGGACTGATCCTCACTGTTCACGACAATCAGATTTGTTTAAAATATAGCGGAGAGGGGAACACATGTGAACAGTTCAGATAAATATAGCTTTTTTCTCATAATTGGTTTAATTTCTATGTACAAAAACTATTCAACATAGTAAACATACATTATTTATTTATACGCATGTTATTTTTTTAGCCCTTTCAGGGACAAAGCACTTCCATTTTAAAATGTTGAAATCAATGATTGGCACCGGAATTTACGTAAAAATTTATTTGCAAATAAGAAAAAGCTATTTTTCACAGATATGTGTATATAATAAATGAAAAAAAAAATACAAAAATCATGGTGCCATTGTCGCATTTGAGAAATAAGATTAAGTGGTTTCATAAACATACCACCGCCACTGAAAGTGTTAAATAACTGTTATAGTACTTCTTACTTTTTTTAATAGTTTTAAATTCAAAAAATTGTTCACATGTGCCTCACTGGTTGGGTAGGTGTGAACACACGGGGGCATATATAAACACAGGAAAAAATATCCTTTAATATGCTTTTAAATGTGTTATTAATTTGTCATCATAAACATTTGTTATATTATCTATTAAATTCAACATAAAGCAAAACTATGTATATATATATACACATTTTTCTAGTAATATGTTTAAGGAAAAGATTATAAAATGAAGATAAGTTAATACAAAGCTGTTATGACCCCATACCCAAGAATCATATTAGTTATTAATTTAAAAATTTCACTTTTTAAAAATGTTACTAATATCTATCCTCATTCAAAACATCATAGACATAGATGTTGTTTCTGAGATTGAAGTAAGCGATCATTGCAAGTTTGGAAGAAATGAAATAGTAAAGTTTGCAAAGTTGTTTTACATAATAATTTTGCATTAACAATGAATACCAAATGTTGTTGTGAACTATATACTAAACTAATATATTACACTTATTGCATTTTAGAAGATATTAAATTTATTTAAATTACAATTGAACGTAAACGAGCTTGTTGCTCTTTGTGTACTTCCTGAGAGAAATGGTTGTATAAATTTCAATACAACATCAATTTTTGTACGACGGAAATCTCTTCTTTTTGAGGAAAAATATAAGTATTGGAACTGACATTCTTTCTCATTAATTTCACTGAATGAAGCATAATCACAGATGATTATTGGGACACTTATGTACTATTCATATCTGTCCAAACTAGTCTATTCACATGTGCCTCAGATGGCTGCTAGTGTTAAATTGATAAATCATTAACATTTCTCAAGTTTAGAAGAAAAAAAAAACTTTATCAAAAATATTTATTACTATACACAGTATATATGTTAAAACAGGAAATTTCAAAAAATAAATAAACAAATTAAGTTAATAACTTACAAAGTTGGAACTGAGATTTTACTTTTGAGATCTAGAAACTATGTTTTGGCTAATAAAGACAAACAAAATGCCAAAGATCTTCAAAAATTTATTATCATATGTCTACATGTGTTGCCATCTTTGGTAATTTTTTTCAAATAAAGAAACATGAAATAATTTTTGAAAATTTTTTATGTTTAGATCTGCCCCATGTTCACATGTGGCCCCCATTTCCCTAATTTTAATAAAAAAAATAACTATAGAAAAATTTCAAAAGCTATTCTTGGTTATAGATGATGATGGGACTGTTCTATAAACAAAATATCGATTTCTGTAATGTTTCAGGCATCAAAATAACACGACAATATATTATTAAACATTACAAATAGTTTTGAATTTCTAAATCCATAAGAACTTAAATGTTCCAAAAAATTAAAAATCTTATGATGTGTGCAAATTTCATTTTCAAACTTTTCACTATTGAACTGACCGTCAATCGGCAAAGCAATTAGATTTTTTCAAAATGTGTTTTAATCGGAAAAAATATCGAACAATTTTAAAAGCTATAATAGGTTACAAATCTTGATAGTACTGTTCTATAGTCAGAAAATCGTTTTCTGCGGTTGATGCTGAAAAATGAACCGTAATATAACATTAAAACATTTGACGTAATTTGTCTTCTCTAAATCCAAATAAAACTTTAAAAAGAAGAAATTAACTATCGAGCAAGTTTTTTCAAAAGCACACTTAAAAAGAATTGAACGGGAAATCTTCACATCGCATTCCCAGATAGTTTAACAGCCGGCAAATAATAGTACTAATACTCTTCAGCTATTAAAAAAATGTATTATTTTATGTGGTATATCTTCATAGTTAAAATTTTCTTTAAGTCTAGCTGAATTTCAGAGTCCTGGGAAAATATTTGGAAAAACTTTGATATGTTTCTTTCTCTAAATTAATGAGAAAGGTTGCACACTAGTAAAGATGTAACATTCTGAGTTTATTTTCAGAGATAAAGATTGGAATATAATGTGTGTTAACAATGAGAATTTTATTGTTGCAATTGATAAAAGAGCTTGGAGCTCCAATGCCTATACAAGCTCTTTTTCGCCACACTGTTTTAATGTTCATTACTCTGTATTTAAGCATCAGATTTAAGAATCCAAAAATGACAAATTCATAAAAAATAATTCATTATAAAACTATAAATATGTTAGTTATTCACTATGAATAAAAATTTGCAAATATAGAATACGACGATTTAACTCATTATATTTCCTAACTGAGAAATCATCGAGTTTAAACAACTTAAATTCAAGCCAGAGCAGAGTAAACGCAGTGTAGACAGTCATTACCAGCTGATTATATACTGAAGACACGTCGAACTTTTTATAATTTTATTTAAAATCACAAAAACAAACACATTACTTCGATGTCGAAAAACTTAAGACATTAAATATTTAAAAACATGCTCTTAAACGGCTTACACTTACATAATGCATTTTAAAAGGAAAAACAGAGCCACCTCATACAGCACGACCATGCAATATATACATTCAGTTAAACCGTTACGTCATACCACACATTTGCCGAAAAATTTGCATAAAACAAGATGCTGCAAATAAACAGTAACAGAAGTAAAACTCCCGCATTCAGCCGTACACGAAGACTTCGCAGAATGCAAGCGACTGACTAAAAGAGCTGGAAAACCGGCAATGCGTGGATGCAAACGATTTTTGCTCGTAGCTCGGGACAAGGTATTGGCAGGAGGATTAAAAATAAGTTAAACACACTTAACTTGCGAAAACCTCGCGTACCTGCCTGTCATTGCCCCCTCCCGTAGTTACGAGCATACATAGTTTAGAACCACATTAAACTAACCTTTAAACTCCAAACCTTTAGATTTTCAAAGGAGATGTAACTTCATACTCCTGTATAAAATTTAACTTTCATACATACAAAAGAGTTTAAAGAATCAGATGCATTATACATAATTACAATTGCAACAAAAAAAAAAATATCTAACTTCTACATACACTTTCGTCAACAAGGTAACCTTTCACTTAATACATATTTGACAAAGCGGAAAATCTAATTTTTTAGTTTAAAACAAAAATATATTTCAGCATATAAACATTTTCATGTACACATAACTTTAATACATTTCAAATATTAAAAAAAATGATCAATTAATCATTTAAACCATCATTCTTTGGATGCATTACAATACAGCATGTAAAATATTTGTTAACTAAAAAAATAAAGGGGGGGGGGGGGAGGTTGATAAGTGCACTTATCGGAAAAATAAAAAAATAAAAAAAAATAAAAAATTGTGATCACAACGAAAATACCTTTATACAACACATTAACTACATTTATACAATAACCAAGTTTAAAAATATTAGATTAAATTTGCTATACAAAAAGTGCATTAAAAAACAGTTCACATTAGCAAATACATATATACCATGTATTCTAAACTTTTTATATATGAATATAAGAATTCATAATGTTTTTTGTACTTATTTAAACTGAAAAACATTTCCTTACAAAAGTCTTTAACCCTTCTTTGGGGAGAGGTTTAGTTAGGATATCAGCAAAGTTTTAATTTGATCTTACATATTTGAGGGTGAATATATTCTCATTAAATTTCTTAGAAAATGATATCTAAAACTAATGTGTTTTGTCCTGTTATTTTCGATGGGTGAATGTGAAAAATCTATAGCAGCTTGGTTATCGCAGAAGAGCTGAGCTGAAAAATTGACTTCGTTTGGAAATATGCTTAAATTTATACATTCCTGAATAATACGTATTACTCACTGTAAATCTTTAGCAGCTTCCGTTAAAGTTGTGTATTCCGACTCCATTGTAGAAAGTGCTACGCATTTTTGTTTAAACGTGCGCCAGATAATAGGAGCCTCATCTAAAAATAGAATCCCCCCCCCCCACACCGAAACACGGTCATCTCGATTTGATGCCAAATCTGCATCACTGTAACATGAAAGTTTTAAACTTTTTATACTTGAAAGGTTAAGTTTATAGTGTTGCGTAGATTTAACATAACCCAATAACTTTAATATGTAATTCCAGTGAACCATGCCAGGGTTTTCCTGAAACTGAGAAAATATATTAACTGCAAAGTTAATATCAGGACGTGTGCGACTTGCTATGTACGCAAGACATCCGATTAAACTACGGTACGGGATTTTACTCATTTCTTGAATTTCGGTTTCGGTAGTTGGCGAATCCGTTTTAGATAAAACAATTCCTTTTGCGATTGGTAGTGATGTTATTGGAATATTAAACTTGCTAAACCTTTCATATACTTCTGAAATATAGTCAGATTGATGTATACATAAAGTTTTATTTTCCTCCTCAAATGTCACTCCTAAAAGTCTTTTAGTTTTCCCAAAAATTTTAAGATCAAATTTATTTCGTAGCTTGTCTATTGCTTGTTTTATATCTTGAGGGGTTTTCCCAAACAGAACAATATCATCTACATAATGCAGAAGAACCAAATTTTCATTAAAGACATATACACAGTTACACCAGGTTAATCGTTTAAATATTAATTATATCAAAACTGAATTTATTTCAAAGAACTATTCCCTTCCAGATTACTTTAAACCATAGATAGCTTTACTTAATTTGCATACATGATTAGGATAGTCTTTATCAATAAATCCTTGTGGTTGATACATGTAAATTTCATTATTTAGTTTAGCATACAAATATGCTGCTTTAATGTCAAGCTGACAATGTGACCAGCCGCATAAACAAACTAAAACGGTAAAGAAAAGTCTAATGATTGAAAAATTTATAACTGGGCTAAACACTTCATCGTAATTTATCCCTTTTTTCTGACGAAAATCTTGAGCAACTAATCGTGCCTTGTATCTGACGATTTTATCATCCTCGTTACGTTTTACAGTATAAACCCATCGGTTATTAACAATTGTAGTTTTGTCAGGTTTAGGGACTAAAGTCCAGATTTTTCTTTCTTTCATTGTTTGTATCTCGTCGTCCACAGCTTTAAACTACTCTCTTTTCTGGGGGGAATTATAAGCTTCATTATAATTTGAAGGTATTTTAATATCTACAAAATTAGCTTCGATTGTTTCATTGTCAGACTCTTCGTCACTAGGTATTTTAACTCGACCTGAATAAGTATTAGAAATACGAAAATCAAAATCTGTTCTTTTAAAAGGTATATTGTGTTTCTTACAATAAGCTTTGGCTTCTGTCCATGATTTTATCCTAGTTTTAGTTCCAACTATACGATAGTAAATGTCATGTCTTGGTTATTTTTCGTTTTACAGCTAGTCGTTCCCATTGGGGTTTGGAAGATCCAGGCGTAAAAAGAACTTTTTTAGGCGTATCAGTTATAGAACCGTTTTGGATATTTTCTTGATTAGGAAACGAGCTTTGAGCTGGAACGCTGCTCATATCATCTGGCTCTGTTTCTTCCTTTGGATCTTTTTCGGGTTTACCCTCGTCATTCGTTTCTTCATCAGAGTCCGATTCAGATTCATCAGATGAGATGTAGGTATTTCGCTTTGGACCCAGTATGATTCCTCTGCGCTCTTCTTTCGCAAAAGTAACGTTTATAGTTTCTATCGTTTTACGTTCCTGGGGTAACCATACGCGGTAACCTTTAGTGAAAAGTTCGTATCCGACCATTATACCTTTCTGGGCTCTCATTGAAAATTTATTTCTCAGCTGCTTAGGTTTTCCCACGTAAACAGTACTGCCGAAGGGTTTCAGGTGTTTTACCGATGGTTTTCTCCCTCCATACAATTCGAATGGAGTTTTTGTCTGATTACCGTGGCAGACCCAGTTCCACGTATAAACGAAAGTTAGTAATGCTTCTGCCCAAAAACTTTCTCTTAACTTGCTCTCATGTAAGAGGGCTTTTATAGCGTTTAAGGCCACACAATTGAAATTTTCCGCAGTTCCATTTTGCTAGGGAGTGTACTCGTTACTGAATTCAAGATGTATTCCTTGATCTTCAAGGTATTTACTGAAAGTCGTATTTTCATATTCACCGGCATGGTCAGACCTAAGATTTATGATCTTGCGATTTAGAAACCTTTCCGCCCTTTTTTGGAACCGTTTGAAGCATTCAAAAACTTCACTCTTTTGTTTAAGTGGGTAAAACACTACTTTTTTAGAATAGTCGTCAATAAAGCTCACAAAATATCTAGCTCCTCCGTTTGATTTGACCGGAAGGGGCCCACATACATCAGAATGAATCAATTCGAGGGGAGCTCTAGAGCGTGTTTTGCCTATTGGCTTGAACGAGACCCTTCGGGACTTAGCGATCTTAAAATCTTCACAAGTTGGCATGCCATTTTCCTTAAAATTTGGTAAACCATGAACTGCATCATCCTTACTTGTGTTTAAAATGTACTTTGTATTAATATGACAGTATATTCGATGCCATTTGTTTAGATCACAACCACACTTTTGAGTCTGTGCTGAATAAGCCCTCTTGTCTTTTACGGTGGGATATGTTGGTTTGCAAATGAAAAAACCGTTTGTTTTAATAGCCGTAAATATTTTTCTTCCGTTTTTCGATAATAAAGTCAAACGACCATTTTTACATGAAAAAGTCATTCCCATGCTGTCAAGGGCTGAACCTGACATTAAATTACGTCTATGTTTAGGCGTGTACATGACATTTTTAAGTTCCAAATTTTGGCGCTTTCCCTTATCATAAAAACACATCTCTACTGTTCCGATGCCTAAAACTGGACATTTAATGTCCCCTATAGCAACAGACATGTCAGTCCCCCTAACTGCTTTGTATGTGGAGAAAAGCCCTCGATCTTTACAAAAATGTGTGGATGCAGCAGTATCAAAAAGCCACTCCCGTCCTTTGACAGAGCTTTGATTAGCTTCAAGCATATCTGTAGCAAAACTACTATTTGGGCAAATGCGCCCCCCCCCCTTCTCTTTATCTCTTTACTGGGTATTTTTAAAGTACAATTTGGTGCAATGTGACCTCTCATTTTGCACTTGCTACATATAGCATCGCGTTTCAAGAGAGTAGATCTATCCTTACTGCTACTTCTACTATACTGTTTTACACTTTTGCCTTTAGGTTTTTCTAATTTAGATTTAAATGCAACATTTGATTTATCTAGATTACATTGTTGCAAGCGGCTTTCCTCTAAAAGTAGTTCTTTCAATATGGGATCAAATTTAAAATCAGTAACAGTATAACGATAAACATTAAGAACTATACTAGAAAATTGGTCAGGTAAAAAACGAATAAGCTGGAAAGCCTGATAAAGATCCTCTAATGGATGACCTTGTTCCTGCAATTGTTTAATAATTGTACGTAATCTAGCTGCAAACAAACCAATGCCTTCCCCCTCTTCATACATGGCAGCGAAAAATTTATCCAGGAGGGAGATTACTGCTGCTCTAGTTTTAGTGCGATAGTTATCCTGGAGGATATCCCATGCTTTCTTAGCATCAGTCGTTTCTGCAAGTAGTCGTCTAAGATAAGGAGATACATTTAAATATATAGAACTAAACGCCCTATCACGGCGTAAATTATAGTCACACTTTTCCTTATATTTTACACAATCATCAGGTGGTTTTTCTGTACCATCAATAAACCCCCAGCAACCACGGTCCATAAGGAGGACTTTCATGTCCGCGGACCATGTTGCGTAGTTGTCTGGAGTCAAAAATTCAATCTCATCCATTATAATATATACATATAAACAAGATTATTTACTGAGAGAAATATATATATATATATATATATATATACAATATATTAGGAAAACATTCAAGAAAGTAAAAAGTAACAAAAATTCTTACTTATTACGTTCACTCTCATATGGCAAGTCTTATGCCCTTAAAGCTCAAAAGTCCAGTCCTTAAAAGTCCTACATACAATCTGTAGAAGTGAAACTCTTGTTCTAATCCAGTTCATAAGTAGGCGAAAAATTCCTTTCTGTCACCGATTGGAAGCACACGGAGTTGTTATCCAGAAATAGTCCATAAAGGCGTTCACTATCATGAAGTTGTCAGCAGCAGGAACCACTCATATAAAACAGGAACAGGAGCCACAGCACTCAGCGGGAATATAAAACTTATTCCATATTACAGCTGGTATAATAACTGCTCTGGCCCATAACCAGTGAGACATCATCGATCTTAAACAACTTAAATTCAAGCCAGAGCAGAGTAAACGCAGTGTAGACAGTCATTACCAGCTGATTATACACTGACGACACGTCGAACTTTTTATAATTTATTTAAAATCACAAAAATAAACATCATTACTTCGATGTCGAAAAACTTAAAACATTAAATATTTAAAAACACGCTCTTAAACGGCTTAAACTTACATAATCCATTTTAAAAGGAAAAACAGAGCCATCTCATACAGCACGACCACACAATATATACATTCCGTTAAACCGTTACGTCATACCACACATTTGCCGAAAAATTTGCATAAAGCAAGATGCTGCAAATAAACAGTAACAGAAGAAAAACTCCCCGCATTCAGCCGTACACGAAGACTTCGCAGAATGCGAGGCAACTGACTAAAAGAGCTGGAAAACCGGCAATGTGTGGATGCAAACGATTTTTGCTCGTAGCTCGGAACAAGGTATTGTCAGGAGGATTAAAAATAAGTTAAACATACTTAACTTGCGAAAAACTCGCATACCTGCCTGTCACTAACATACTTATTTTGTTAATATTTAAAGAACTTTCTTTAAAGATCTTCTTAAGTAAAATTTCATTTTATTAAAGTGAAAGAAAAAAAACAACAACACCAGTTTGATTTTATTTAACTTGTGAAAGTGAAAGGAGATTTTATCTTTTCTTTAAAAAAAAAAAAAAATCACACCACTTAAAAAACATTCTACGGCCTTTTTTAAAGGTAGAAACCAATTCTTCTAACTGTCAAATGAAATTCAAATAAAATTTCGTTTCACGAAGAAGTTTAATTAGAATTTTATTGATAAAATTCACTGCAATTACAAAATTTAATTTATTCTTACGGATCTGTAGAAGGTGATAGCTATTCAAATACAATTTAATTTTAGTTTGACAGAAGATTCGATTGCTAGAAATTGTAGTCATGTTAATTAAATAACGGTATTATGGGTCGACAAATCATTTAAAACTAAATATTAGGACCTGGAGAATTCTTGATTATTTTATCTCCATAATGTTTCGTTTTTCATTTCTCAAAAAACGTCAGGTAAGCAATAAGGATACCAATTTTATAAAAGAAACGATGTGGAACCCGTCGAATTTCGACGAAAGAGAACGTTAAAAATAGAACTGCACATTGGTTTATAATAAACTTAAAAAATAATTTCAATAAAAATTCATTGAACATTGGTTAGTCTGACTATTAAAACAAATATTCTTTAATCTAACGTTACCAAAATAGTAAGGTTAGTTGGGGTAACTGGACCCACGAGGTAACTGGGCCATAGGCTATTTTATAAAAAAACTGTTGGTGTTTTTTAAGTTTTAGCTTTTGTGAACAATGCACCTTAATCTCTATTTCCTAAAACAACGTGTGTCAACTCAATCATAGATCTCACTTTGCTGTGATAGGTTGTCAAAAATTTACGTTTCTTTTTGTAAAAACAACGTTAATATGGTTGAACTTCCTTAGCTTTTTATTAAAATACTGTAAGTACTTTTATTAAGCAAACTTTTTTTTTTTAAGATTAGGCATATAACTACATTAATATTATTAGGTATCTATACATATTTACTTCATGTTCCAAATGTCCCAGTTACCCCATACATTTTTCATGAATGGGGTAACTGGGACATATATCCGGGGTAACTGGACCATGCTGGATCTATTTACCCCAATAGTTATAATTTTTCTTTTTTTGAGTTTCTCTTACTACGAGAAGTAAATTTCTCCATTGTTTTTTGTTCACCATAAAGAAAGTTATAGAATACCTTATTAAAATTACGTAATAAAATTTTAAAAAAGCACATTGGGTGGTATCACGGCATCACTCAATTTTAATTCCTAATTGCCACATTGGCACCGGAATTTATAATGAAAATTTCACCTTTAATAAGTACGCGAAAACATACTTTTACTTGTCAAAAATTAATCTTGTAAAATATTGTATTGCGGGTTTTAAAATAGATTCTTTTGTAAATATTTGTGTCATTAAATTATTTCAACATTTTACGAATGCAAGCACCTTGCCCTTGAAAGCGAGATAGCCAAACCTTGGAATTGTACGATACAATACTGATAAAGCACTTTCCTTAAAATACCCATGTGACTTTTATATTTATTACCTATACTAATGTACATAAGTTTTTACATAATTTTTATGTTTTTGATATAAATAAATCTAATATTTTCACTTTTATTGCTTTTTTAGACACATTGACAGTAAAGATTACCCTTACAACGCTCTTTTCAGGCATATAATTTACATGATCTGCCTGGTTTAATTTTTTTAAAGTTGTTTACTCTTTTTCAAACAGGACCTGATATCCTATATGAAAAAAAAATAAATATAAGCTTGTGGAGCATAGAACCCCCTGGTCCACTTACCCCATTTTTATGGGGCAGCTGGACCCATAAGGAAAGAAAGATGAAATATGCATATTTTTATATTTTTAAATATTAAAATGTAATTTTGAGCATTTCTATCTGATAGAGGGAACCTAACTGAACAAATTTACAGAAGTTCAGGCTTTAATTCAAATGAACATTAGCTTTTTGAAGCTGATTGTCAGAAGCTCCAGAGTCACATTGTAAAATCATGGCCCAGTTACCCCAACTAACCTTACTTCCTTTAATTTCAACTGTTCTAAGTTATTGAAAAATTAAACTTTATCTGTATATGTATTCGTATATAATTGATGAAATTATCAATTGAGGCTCTCATGCTACGTATTACGGAATGAAAATTTAGCAAAAAATATTTTACTCTTACACAATGGTAGAATTTTACTTCTGCGTGAAATCTAAATCTCACGTCATAATTTAACCATCTCAAAATTTACATACGCCCATTTCATATCAGTATTCACCATTTTAAAAACATTTTTATGCGCAATAGGTTATTACTAAGTATTTTTCAAAACTTGAAGTCACGTTTTTCAGCTACAACTTTACGTATGGATATTCGCTTTCTTCACTAGTGGTTCTAATCTAAATACCAACTAGTAAAAATTCCAAAAATTTATGAATTTTTATATGCATTTATTTTATCAAAGAAAATGTCAGTTTTCTTTTAAGTATGACGTCATTTTCTTTCATATTTCTCTAATTTCAATGAAGCATTTTGCCTAGCGTCTCATCAATATCGGTAAGAGCGGTATCATCAAGAGCGGTAAAGCAATAATATGTAACGTTTTTATGAGATAAATGCGTGTTTTTAAAGCATAACGTCATCTTCTGCCCAGAATTTTTAAAGTTATTTTTAATTGTAATGAGAAAATGCCATCAACAAGGTTATAATCCTTAAAAATAAACTCAATTTTCTCTTTTCTTTGCAACAATGGAAGTAATTCAATTACCGCCTTTTTTAACGGAAGTTTCACAAAAACATTTTAATTAAAAATACTATATAAAATTTTAAATATAAAATTAAAAAATGCCTTTTATGGGCACATCTATAAATGAACAGCTTTCATTAATATATATATATATGTATATCAAAATTGGTTCCGTTGAAAACTCAGGTCTGATGACTGAAAAAACATCCTTGTCTCTTAAATATATAGATAATAATGTCGATTTGTATATTGAATAGACAATATGAATGTTTTCCTTTTATACATGATTTTCACGTACATAAAATTGTTTTGCATTTAATAACATAAAATATTTTAATCGTTTTGCAAAACGGATACATTTTCTCTTTTACAAATTTTACTAACTATCCAAAACATGAAATTGTGATATAATAAAATGTATAAATCTCATTTTTCTGCCACAAATATTACATTATCTCTAATTAAATATGTTTCATTAAATAACAGAAATTGATAAAATGATAGCGTAATGTATTCCTTGGAAAACATGTAATAGAAAATATAGTTCTTACCACTTTTTATTGTATGATGGATTCATATGGATATGTATGGATGAATGGATATGTCTTCATCTGACTTTTTAGGTGTAATTTAAATTCACTTTCCACAAAACAGTTTTTTTGCAATTTTCAGACTAAGCTTCTGTCATGATCATGTTTACCTTTTGATTAAAAAAAGATCCCTGCCGGCTCAGTCTACAGGAAGAAGTAGATTTCGAAGCTGAGTACTAATTTCACTAACAAGCACTACATCAAGATTAGAAATAAAAAAGTTTAATAATTTTAGACAAGTTTCTAATTCCTTTTACTGATACCTGGATTTGTCAGAATCATATTAATACGATAATTGTTTCTTCAACCTCTATTTTGATTTGTTTTTCTGTAAGAGTTGGTACTATGAAAAACTTGTCAATATAAAAGTTGTAGATAATATTTAGAACATTTGTGATACGTTTAAGCGGATTTGATATCATGTGAATTTACAAAGTAATGAATTATTTCCTTCCTCAACTCTCCACTTTTTTTAATATTACTATGGTTTTATTTATTTATTTATTTATTGCTGCAATATTTGGTCCTATCGAAAGCTTGTCAATATAAAAATTGTAGATAAGATTTAGAATATTTATAATAAATTTAAGCGAATTTGATAGCTTGTGAATTGACGATGTTATGAACTTTTTTTTTCTTAAAACCCTATTTTTTTTACCCCTTGAGCGCATTTTTAATGATATCAAAAATATGTTATACATAAGTTTTTGTCCTTTTCCTAGAAGTAATAATAATTTTAAACTGATTTGATATGTACTATAATTAAGAAAATGTGTTTTTTTTCTCTTTTCAAGAAAACCCTCCCTGTTTCCTTTGTCCGATTTTACACAGAAATGAACTTGAGAATGATTTTCTGCGCCTTGATTTATGTATTAGTTTAGAAAAGATTTGTGCAAAATTATGAAAGTTATAGTGTCCATGAAAAATTATATATATATACACTGGTTTCTAAAAATTAAGGAAAAACAACAAAAGTAGCGATTACTCAAAATGTTACAAATAGATTTTAATAAAACTGAGACACAATTTAACACATAGTAAGGTATAAAATAACATTAAAAGAAATTACCAGACGATTGTGGTGTTTCAGAAATTAATACAATTACAAAATAAACAAAATAAATGTCTCAGTTTGGTATAGGAAAAGTACCTTTAATATGGAGTATGATCACCCCTAGAAGCAATACAGCACATACAGCGAAGTGTGATACTGTCATTTATGCGATCGATAAATTTGCTGGGAAGTGCGAGCCATTTCTCTTGTAAAGCAGTTGTAAGCGTGGAAAGGGCCTGAGGAGGGGGATTGAAAGCAGAGATACATCTTCCTAAAGCATCCCGAAGATGCTCAATGGAATTCAAGTTTAGTGATCGCGCTGGCCATTCCATGTTCTTAATTGTTTGGTGCTGAAGGTAATCTTCTACGATGTGAACCCTGTGCGGTCTAGCGTTATCGTCCTGTAACAGGAAATCTTTACCTATTGCACCGGCATAAGGGTGCACATAAGCATCAAGAATGCCATCTCTATAGACGTGAGCATTCACAGTTCCACGTGGAAAGACATGAGGGTCTGTACGTCCTTCCATGGAGATACCATCCCAAACACAGACACTGCCTCCTTCATACGATTCTTTTTTACGAATGTCTGATGGATGATAGCGTGTTCCCTGTTCTCTCCAAATCACACAATGCATACTATCGCTTTGGAGGCTAAACTGGAACTCATTTGTGACGAGAAAACGCCGTCATTCATCAGCCGTCCGGTGGACATGTTGCCGTGCCCATCTTAAAGTTCCCTCCGGAGACATGAGGTGAACGGCACACAAATATCTGGTCGCATCGCATAAAGACCACCTTCGTGAAGCTTTCTACGCACAGTAGACGTTGATACCAACCTTCCAGTAACTGCAACAAGGACGGAGTTAAGATGAGAAGGGGTTGCTGTTCTATTTCTTCGTACACATAACTGCAAATATCGGTCATCGGTGCTTGTCGTAGCTCTTGCTCGTCCTTCTCTGAACCTTCTGGAGGCCGAACCACTGGTTTGAAAGTATTGCCAAAGCCTATGAACAAAAGAAGAACTCACATTTAACCAACTGGCCACCTCTGTCTGATTTTGGCTTACATCCAATCTTCTAATAGCTGTATATCTCACAAGGAGAGGGCCAACCTTGTTAATCACAGATTTTGATTATTTTAATATATGTTGTAGGGTAGACACCCCTTAGTGTCAGGTTCAACGGATTTTATCCAATGCCCCTTAGTTCTTGAAAAACCAGGGGGTCTAATATTAGTAGACAACTTAAATACTTACTTCGCAGCAAACATGACAGGTTAGTCGTAGCTCAGTTGGCATGGCATTTGCCAGCTGATCCGAGGGCCCGGGTTTGATACATGAATGTGCTACATTTGTTTTCCTCATTTTTTGTTTTATAAATATAGTCGTAATTATAATTTAATAATTTCAATTAAAAATTTTAACACCAAACATTAATTATAATGTTAACAAACTTAAATTTATCATTTATTATTTGTAAACTATTATTTCTCATCCATTAAAGAGGTTTAAAAAGAAATTGGATCTATTATTGAATGATAAAAATTCCAAAATCGTGACAAATTCTGTTGTGGTGCCATCTAGTTATGATAAAAAAAAAAGGAATATTCAAATAAAATAAAAGCAGAAAAAAGATAAAGGGGAAAACAAAATAATTGAAAGTGCAAGCATACTTATTACAAATTTAAAAATCTTTAATATGCAAAAAATCGGTTATAATTTAATTATGATGCTAATTTTTAATATGATTATGCTTGTTAGTTTAAAAACAGAGTAATAGTATTGTCTCATTGACTTCCTTTGTTAAAGCAATGCGTAAATGATGTTTCTTTAAAATCACGAATTGACACAATTGCTCAATATCATTGCATCGATAAAGAATATATGAAATACATTTTAAAAGTGATTTTTTATAAAAAAAAAATAACAGTTTTATGATGTTTTATTACAACTATTCAGTTAAAAGTAAAAAATTAAATAGGTTAAAATTATAATTGATATACAATATTAAAAATTTTAATTGATAGTGAGATTATTAAGTTACACTTACAAGTAAATTTATAAAACAAAAAATGAGAAAAACACATGTAGCGCACTCAGGTATCAAACCCGGGCCCGCCAATCAGCCGGTTAACACCATACCAACTGAGCAACGATTGACCTATCATCGTTGTAGCAAAGTAAGTAATTAAGTTGTGTACTAATATTAGACCCCCCGGTTTCTCAAGAACTAAGGAGCATCGGATAAAATCCGTTGAACCTGACACTAAGGGGCCTCTACCCCACAACATATATTAAAATAATCAAAATCTGTTATTAACAAGGTTGGCCCTCTCCTTGTCAGTTATGTGGACAAATGATACCTCGAGCTCATACTAATGAATTGGCTATCTCAGTTTTCTTATCTCATTATCACAGCGACAACAGCAGCCGTACTCTCTAGCATGCATTTTATGCTCCGCACAGATGATGCAATCCGATAGCAGCGCCACTAATTTGCATTTTGCAATTTTAATCAGCATTTTTTAGTTAAAAACATATCTAAATTTCATACGAATAGGTTAACTTTTGAACGAGTTGTCGCTCTTTTTGTGATTTTTCCTTAATTTTTGGAAACCAGTGTATATATATATACAGTATAACTTCAAAAATCCGGCATCATTGGGACCGAGACTATGCCGGATTTTTGAAAATTCCGGATTTTTGAAGGTATATTAAAAGTAGTCACTAGGAATATCAAATGTAGTAACTGGGAATATCAAAAAGTAATACTATATTCTTAATGGTGCCTTTACCCATAATTTAATTCATTATTAAATGATAATTATGTAAGAAGAAGAGGCAATTAAATATAAAAAAACTTACTTTAATTGATATTTTCTATGTTATAGAAAAAAAATCCACTAAAGAGCGAAATCAGCTCATAAATTGTGGCCTTTTATGTGAAATACGAGGGCTTGAAAATTCTTCCTCATCACTGAGGTCGCCGTTGCCGAAAATCCGTTCTGGCCATACATTGTGTCATGCATTCGAAAAAATATTCACCAAAGTTGTTTCTGTTGCAAAGCAACGGTGCAGCTCCCAGAAAAATTGTTCAGAAAATAATCGCCTCTGTCAAATGATAAAAACAAAAGGCAAATATTTTTTTTTACTTTTTTACTTTCTATCTTGAAGTTTTTAATAGAAAGGAATTGCTATTTTTCTTCTCCCATAACTTGAAAATGTAAAAGAAAAAGGAAGGGAAAAGATGGTTTGATGCCGGATTTTTAAAGTTGCCGGATTTTTGAAGTTACACTGTATATATTATATATATAAAATTATATATATGTAGATAGATATTTAGATAAATATTTGAACTGGGGGTGGTTTTGTGTTCTAGTGGTTATGATCGGCGTAGATCTGTAAACATTTTTCAGAAATTTCCATGTAGGGGAGGATGTAATAGGTACTATTTCTTACGAAATCTACCTAAAATCGGGTGCTGAGTGTTTTTTTTGCTACTAGCCCCATTATTTGAAAATTGCATAACTAGTCAATTGAAACTCATTTCGAAAAATTTCATTTATCTTAAATATTTATAATAAGAATCCGCCATGGTAAATTTCATATTTGAAAATCAATTTCACATTTTTTTTCTTTTTACGTTAATAGTGTCGTGGATGAGAAAATGGTTAACTGTCCAATTTAAACTTAGGTACTAAATATCTCTACCACAGGTACATCACAACTTTCTCTAACAGGATAACGTACTCTAGAAGAGAAAAGAATAACTACATTTAAGTAAGCTAAAATGTTTTTGTTTACAGATGGCAGCAGTACTTAAGTTTTTAATATGTAGGAGAAATCCAACGCAACTTTTGTTTTTTATAGCGACCTCATCTGTAAAATAGGGTAATTAAATATGATTAAATAAATTTCTGTGCATTTTCCATAAGGTAATTTCAACTAGAATTGAAGGTAAATAAAAAGTAGAACAATTTTATTACTTTAATAATTATTCTATTGTGAATACAATTTAATATTAGTAAATAAAATTTATTCCATTAATGTTGTTAATGTACAAAATTTTATGTACACACATGTTCAAAATTGAGATAATTTTCCGAATCTGTCGATTATCTCCAGAACTACTGGACCGATTTTAATGAAATTAGGTATGATATAATGCAACAGAAATAAACATTCATCAGTTATAACGCGCACGCATGATTGTGCTTAAGAATCATCGACGTAAGAAGGTATGAAACAGAGCTTAGAATATTGAGCAACAAAATGGGTTAATAGGGGTTATGGTACCTCTTCGAGTTATACAGATCTCACAACGTATACTCAGACCTGAAATCAGGCAGTTTATGGGTCCTTGTGGCAGTTAGTTTCATTCTTTCAGCAACGCTATTTTTCAACCCCTCGGTCTTTGTGGGAGTTGGAAATCGAATTTCAATTCCCTCGCCCCCCAAGAAAGTCTCAGACATGCTGTATATGCTTTAGACCTGGAGATCTGTCTGGATAATCCATCAAGTGAATATCCTCACTTTCAAGAAATCCGAAGAACCGAATGAGCACTATCTAGAGGCGCTTTGTAGTTCATTAAAATGAAATCACCGACAACTGCATCTCTGAAATGGCGAACATAATGTACCTAGATATCATCACCACATCTTGCATTAGAACGTTTGCCAAACACAGGGACGGGTGTGCGCCCATCCCACATGATGCCTGCCCAGACCGTCAACGCATTGCTTCCAAAGTGCTCTTTTTCTTGGAAGGTGGAAGGCAGGAAGTGGAGCCCTTTATTTCCCCAGATAAAAATACGTCCAAAATTTGAATTTAAGCTGAACAGGGAGTCATCAATGAATATGATGGTCCCCCATTGAATCATGGTTCTTAGTCTATGATCTCTGCACCCGGCCAAGCGGATTCTCCCGTGTGCAGAAGTGAGCTGGATGTAAGATGCAAGTTTTATTGAAAAAGCCCTTTGTCATTCTTTCTTCTGCAAACAGTAATCCTCGAATCTAGGTTGCCTGTGGCCGTATAAATGTCACCAGAGAGCTCAGAAGCTGTTGCACTCTTGTTACCCTCGCTATATTGGACAAAATACAATTTCCGCTGGCCGTCGTGACTCTTGGATGACCTTGCTTAGCCTTTCTCTGTATTTCTCTTTCTCTAATTGTATCCAGTGTCGTCAAACTGTTTCCATATGTTGAATACGATGCTGGCCATTACATTGTAGTCTATAAAAATTTGCATTTGAAACTGCCCTGTATCCAAGTTTCCCGAAATTTTCCACCTCATTCCATCATCCAAACATTGGTGTTTACTCATTTTTGCTGTTTTCTTTTGAATTCATCGAATGTTACAAAAAATACCAAGATATTCAGCGAGATGTGCGAGCGAACAAAATGCAAAAATTGTCATACTCGCTTATAAAGCGTGTTCCTTTACCCACTCTTCTGATACACACGTGCACGCTTTTGTATTTGACACTAAAGTGTTGTATCTTTGATTCGAAGCATTACTTTTACCTTTCGTTCATTAATTTTCATTAAATTCGTCAAAATATGTACATTCTCTTAATTCTGAACACGAGTGCACGTTTAGCACACTTTTCTGGGAATCTTAAAGTATTGCAATACATCATAGAACAGCACTAGTGAATTAATCGTTGTTTCATACAGTTTTTAACTTTGTTGCAGCGTAATAATTGTTTTTGATACTCAAGCTTTTTAAAAATGAAAAATATATATATATATATAATTACCTAAAATAATTGAATGCGGTACTCATTATAAGTCACGAAGACTCCAGAGTTACCACTTTTATTATAAAAGATGTATTCTTCTTTATTTATGCCAGAATCTTTTTACGGAAATAGTGGTGAAAAATGCTTTTCAGGAAAAGTAAAGAGTGCCACTAATTGATTACACCAAAAGCTAGATTATTTATTTTTCTACTCATATATTTATTTTTTACGGACTAATTTGATAGGCGTGAACATAAAATAAAAAATAAAATTTTCCATTTTGCAAAACATTCATAAAAAGAATTTTGTTGAAAATACTCATGATACCTTGTTTTAATAATCTTTCAAAAATAAAAGAAAGTATCTTTAACAGTAGAAATATGTTTTTTTTTATGTTGACTTGTTTATTTACTTTGTACTAAAGAGACCAGTGAACGCATAGCAAGAAGATTTTGCCTCAAGATACTTGTCCGTGGATAAACACCTCGAAGAACGAATTTTGACTTTTGTTTATATATTTTTTTAATCGCAATTTTTTATGGAATATTTAACTTTTTTTCCCCGTTACTTTTATAGCATTATTTTCGAGAATCTGATTTCAATCGTTTAACCTCATGTAGTTAATTTTATCCTCTTTGTAATAAAGTTTATTTAATAACAGTTTTGCAATTTTTTGCAATTTTTATTCAATTTTTACCTTTATTTCACGTTTTGGGTCGATTTTGTTTATATTCGTAATACGAATTTGGTTTAAAACTTTTAATTTACTATAGTAAATTTTGCCATCTGCAATTTTTGAATTTTTAATGATTATTAAAGAACCTTTATTACTTTATTCAAGTTTAAAGGGGGATTTTTTGAGATTCAAAAAATAATTCCGTTTCAAACATTCAATTTAATATTATAAATTTTGTCATGCCGAATTTTCTAATTTTCTGCGAATTTTTTTGCGTTTTTTAGCGTTTTTTTGTTAGTGCGTATGTTTCGAGGCTATTTCTCCCCATTAGTAAAATGAATCCGGTTATAATATTTTAGACTAATACATTTAGTGAAGAACTTTCTTTAATAATAAAGTTTAATCGGAATTCATACAGCGATTTTTGAATTTTCTTTGTTTTTTTTTATGTGATTTTTATAGTTTTTCCAGTTTTGTGGCTTTTTTCCACTTTTGCAAATATAATTCGTTTTCAAACTTTCAACTTAATATAGTAAATTTAGACTTCCATGAACTTTGAACTTATTATGATTTTTTGCGGGGTGTTATTTAGTGTGTGTTTTCGGCAGTTTTCCCCATTATAAAAAAATAAACATATTGAAATCGTTTGGTTCAATATATTTACTTTTGGCCTGTGTTAAATAAAGGTTATAGGAATTAGCACAGCTTATTTCGAATTTTTCGCATTTAGTAATGTGTTCTTCCGCTTACTTCGACGATTTTTTGACATTGACAATAATGAATTAATATTTTTAAACTTTTAGACACATATAGTATATTTTGCTGAATGTGATTTTTAATTTTTTGCGTCCTTCCGAGTTTTATAATTTTCGATTTCAAAATTGCAGTTTTATATCATAAATTCTGTCTCTTTTTAATAAAAGATTTCGTAATTCGTGAAAAATTTTGTGAATTTTTCGTGACTTTCAGAATTTTTTCGCTTTTCATGCGATATATTATCAGCCCTGGCACGTCCAGCGAATCAGCTTGCAGTATCATATAAATTTTAAATAAACTGATAAAAACATTCCACTAGACTCCTCCAAAAAGGGAAAATAATTTTAAGTTTAAATAATGATAAAAACGGAAAAAAGTATATAGTATTTAAAATTTCATATACTTCTACTTTGTGACACAAAGATATATTAATAATTGTAAATGTAATATTTGTATAAAGGTTAATATTTGCAAATAAGTTATAAGTTTTATTTAATAGTAGTATAGGAAGGTTAATTCCCTTCCTCTAAATCATGCGTATTTTGTTCTTGGTAAGGCCACTCTGCCTTATAGACACACTAAAGACTGCATGAATGATGGAGGCGTGCTAAAAAATAGCGGTTGAAATGAACTGATGCGATGAACGAAGAGAAAACGAACATGATGTTGTGATAGCGGGTAATGTGAGAGATAGATTTTGGATGTAAAGAAGGATGTCACAACGGTATAAGACAGCTCCAAAGATATTTTTTTAGTTGTGATTAGAGATCAAATAAAGATGTCATTTTGACGTTCAAGATTACAATGTGTCTACATGTAAATAATCATTTTTGTAAATAATATTATGTAAATAATATTATGTAAATAATAGCCAATATAATCTATTTTTAAAGTATTAATAAGTCAGATTTTTCTATTCTACAAAAAGGGTGCCAGAATTCAAATGACTAATGAATCGCCTACTGTCAAAGATGAAATAATTTAAATGTGATGATATCGCCAAAACTGTAGTATAATAAAATTTTCGAAGCTCTTCACTCAAGCCGGATATAGTTCTTGACTGTGAGTCCATTTTTATACGTAGGTGGTTCGATAATTATTGTCCCTAATGTATATAAAATATTTGTACTGCGATGGTTGAATATCGAAGCCTAATTTCTTAAAAGCCGATATGCTCAATTGAAGAGCCGTAGGTGCTATATTATCATAATTTTGGAGGGAAGGGTGAAGTTTTAAAGACCTATTTTCGGCGGAGTTTTTAAGAAGGGTGGTGAGGGTGAAATGCTTTTTCGGAGCATATGAGGCTAAATTTGAACAGTGGATGAGATGTGGCTACATCACTATGATCCCGAGTCCAAAAAACAGTAGTTACGTCTCATCCGCTGTCACAAATCTATCACCCTAAGCTAAAAATCAGCCTTTCACCCCACTCCTCCCCTTTCACTCATCCTTCCAAAACTATGTGAATATAGCAGTAACGGCTCTGGAATTGAGTATATATAGGCATCTAAGACAATAGGCTTCGATATTCCGCAACGACCATCACAGTACAAATATTTTATATACACTAGGGACAATAATTATTGAAACATCCTCGTATGTTCTATATTCTATTATGAAGCTAGTAAACATCCCCGAACTGGAATTTGTTCATAAAAAAGAACGATTTAACAAAATTAAATTATTACACAAATTCTAATTCGACGCTGAAGGTGATCGATCTGATAGAAAAAGAATTCGTGATTTCGCTAGTTTTGGTTTTCAAACAGAGAGCTCTGATTTTAAAAATAAAGCAACTAAAGTTCAAGAATTTTTTTCATTAAACGATTTGATTACTGTTTGTAATCTACTTTGTACGTCTTATGAAGGATCTTTAACTGATCTCAAAATTAGATAGGCGACATATTTATAAGATTTAAGATTACTATAAGCCAATGTTCAGAATGGCAGTGACTGCAATTAACAACATCAAATCATCAAATTTTGACAAAAACAAGCAACTTCCAGTTCAAAGTTTTTTTTTGCCATTTTCTATTAATTTTAGTGATATTTAAAGTGCTGTATCTCCTTTTAATGGTAGTTCTTTTCAGTATATAAATGTTTGGTTAAGCAATTTTGACGATGTCACTAGCATGTTTAATTTATCTGAATTTCATAAATTTATTTATGTTAAAAGATCCCAACGATGAAAATCCCAATTATTGGTAAAACCTAATTTCATATAAATTCGTATTAGAAAATGAAGAAACTTTTAATATCTGAATTCAGTACCACTAAAAATTTTGCAGAGTTACATGATTTATTAAATAAACGAAAAATACAAGGAAATGAATCACTTCAAGAATATTTTCTTGTTATGCAGTAATTGTGTTCGCGCGCTAACATCGGGTATTCCGCATTAATGCAGTATATTAAACATGGTATACCCGAACCTGTTTTTAGAAAATCCATCTTATATGGCTGTCAATCGATCTTAGAATTCAAACAAAAATTAAAGATCTATGAAAAGTTAAGTTCGGAGTATGAAAATGAAAGGTCTCACAAACATGAAGGGGCTAAGCCTAAAATTAAATCCGAAACTGAAGTTCAGAATAGATTTAAGTCTGTAAATTCAAACATTCGTTACTACAATTGTAGCGGGAATAATCATAAGATTATTAATAGCGGGGCCCCCTTTGTTTCCGTTGTAACAGTTATGACCACAAATCACTCCAATGTAATAAATCGAAAGATACGAATGTTTGAAACGGCCAACAACAAGTTAACAACATAATTACATCCCAAGATTTGATTCTAAAAGAAATAAAGCATTATTCTTTACATTTAACCTTCTTGATAGATACAGGCATCAAAAACTCTTTTAAAGAAAAGTGTTTATGATAATTTTAAGACAGTTGTGGAATTAAAACCTACGGGTATCACTTTGATCGGCTTTGGAAAAACTTCAATTATGCCTGCAGGTTATTTTAATTCAGAAATTTAAATTGATTCAAAATTTAAAGGTGACATTTTTGTCATTAATGACAGTTCAATTAATTTCGATTTAATTATTGGCATTGATGTTATTCATGAGGGAAAATTAACGATTTTTGGGTATGAAGTGAAAATGTGTAAAACAGACGTTGAATCTAATAACGTTTTATTTAACATTGTAAATGTTCTAGATGAGTCTAAAATTGATTTAAATCACATTGCCGACAAGGAGCTGCGATCTCAATTATCTTATTTAATTGAAAATTATGTGTCGATTAAAACTAAAACAGTAGACATTAAAATGAAAATTAATTTAACTGTTGGAATCCCAATCTGTTCTTCCCTTTGAGGATTACAGCAATGTGAAAAAAAAATAGTAGAAGAAGAAATTGAGGAGTGTCTAGCTCAGGGAAACATTCGGAACAGTTCTTCTAATTTTTTGTTGCCGGTTCTGTTGGTTAAAAAAAAGACAACACCGATGAGACTTTGCATTGATTACAGACGTCTTAATAAGAACACAGTGCGTGAACATTTCCCATTACCAGTAATAGATGATGTTATAGGTCAATTACATTCTGCTGAGATATTTACAAGAATAGTTTTAAAAAACGTTTTTTTTCATGTTGAGGTTGAAGAGAGCTTCCGTAAATATACCTTTTTTGTCACCAGTGAAGGACAGTACGAATTTTTCAAGTATCCATTCGGACTGCAGAAAAGTCCTAGTGTATTTCAAAAATATATTTATAATGTATTTTAAACTCTTTTAAAAGATCACACAGTAATTATTTATATGGAGAACCTAATAATTCCCGTCGAAAACAAAGCTGAAGGTATAGGAAAATTAAAACTTGTTCTTGAAACTGCTTCAGAATACGGACTAAAGTTAAATCTTAAAAAGTGCACTTTTTTGAAGCGTGAAATTGATTTTTGAGGAATAGAATCATAAATGGTAAATTGTGTCCCTATCCGCTTAAAACAAAAGCAGTAATACATTTTCCTGAACCAAAGTGTGCCAAAGATATTCAATGTTATTTGGAAAAAAAACGGCGTACTTTTGAAAGTTTATAAAAAAATTATTCGGTTATAGCTAAACCTTTGAGTGACCTGTTAAGAAAATATTAAAAATTTCTGTTTGATATAGAAGAACAGAAGGATTTTAATGAATTAAAACGCCTTTTGTCATCAGAGCCAGTACTCTCAATTTCCAATCCCAAAAGCGCAGACCGAAATCCATTGTGATGCCCGTATTGATGGCTATGGGACATTATAATGCAACAATCTCCAGTAGACAATCAATTTCATCTCGTTTATTTCGGTAGTAAAAAAAAAAAAAAACCCGAAGCAGAATCAACGTATACTAGCTAGGAATTGGAGATCTTGACTGTAATAGAAGCCTTGAAAAAAATTTAGAGTGTGTCTGTGAGGTATTCCATTTAAAATTATAACTGACTGCAATGCATTTAAAATGACTATGAATAAGAAAGAAATGAGTACAAAAAAGAGCTAAACGTTCAATAATGTTATCTGATTCCAATTATAGCAATGATCATAGACACGGTACTAGTATGAGACATGATGTATTAAGCAGATACCCTATTTGTAGGTAAACCAAGATAGCTTATCTTTAAAAATTATCCGAGCTCAAGAAACTGATGAGTATATTAAACTCATAAAAGGAATTCTGAAAGTAAAATCTTATGATGATTATTTAGTTATAAATGATGTTTTTTATAAATGTATTATTGGTAATAATTTGTTAGTTGCCCCAGACGAAATGCAAATGAATATAATTAAAGCTGCTCACGAAAAATGTCAGTACGCAGTCCCACGAATGAAAAATAATTTAGAGAATGATTTCTACATGCACAAAGTTAAACAAAAAATCGATAAGTTTGTAGTAAATTGTGCTCACTTTATTTTAATTAACCGAAAAACTGGTAAACAAGAAGTTTTGTACACCCGATAGAAAAAGAAGAAACTCCGGTACATAAATGTCATGTTGATTACCTAGCTCCATTGGAGAGTACGAATAAAGATTACAAACATATGTTCTCGGTCACTGACGCTTTCACAAAATTTGTTTGGTTGTAGTATTCCACAAAATTTACCGATGCTGCAGAAGTCATCTCCAAATTAGAAATCTAAAAAACTGTTTTTGGAAGTTCATTTCACATAATTTCTGATAAAGGCCCTGTCTTTACCTCTAAAGCTTTTGAAGATTATTGTGTCTACGAAAACATTCAACATATCCCAGTTAGCGCATGGTTACCAAGGGCTAATGGCCAGGTCGAGCTTTTAAATTCTCTTATAATATGTGCCTTGTCCAAATAGTCTGTAGATAATCCAACGAAGTGGTATAACCATGTAGGGTATGTGCGACAGGTTATAAATTCGACCTTTGAAAGAAGTATTAACACAACTCCTTTCGAGTTGATTTTGGTACTAAGATGAAGCTAAAAAATAACATCGAGATTACTAGTCTTTTGAATGCTGAAATACAGTCCGACTTTATTAATAATCGCGAAGAATTGTGAAAAGACGCTAAAAAGTAAATTTTAAAAGTACAGTAGGAAACCCGTAAGACTTATAATCTCAGGCGAAAAAATCCTAACAAATTTAAACTCAAAGGTATGGTTGCTATCGTATGTCTCAAATTTTATGCACTCTTCAAATATGGTTGAAAATAATTGAAAAAGATAATATATGAAGCCAATTTACAATAAATACTAGCTATTTGATTAAAATCAAATAAAATAAGAAGTTTTTGTGGGTTAAAATAAACATTACATTAATTTTTATTTAATTTACTTTTTTTCATGAAGAAATACTGTCTCAGTTGTTTAAGCTCTTTATGCAATTTTTTTAGAAACACGGTATTGGATGGGTGTAATGAGATTGAATGACGTCATTTTCCAATTTTATAAAAATATAAAAGTGAAAAAATCATTTCAACTCATTTTAAAAATGCCGAAGGATACTAAATTAACAAAAAATGAGATTTAAAAAGTTTCTAAATTGAAATCACAAAATAAAAGTTTTTCTTAAGCTTCAAAATTTTTAAATTGGTCAAGGCAATGTATCTATACCAAGTATTCACTAGAAATTATAATTTCAAACGGAAACCAAGATGTGGACGACCACGTATGACGTTTGTTTAGACGAATAGGAGATTACGGAGATTCCTGTTTAGATAAAATATGCCCATACAGCAAATTAAAAATAATCTCGGTGCACTGGTGTCCAAAGATACTGTACACAGACGTATTACAGAATGTGATTACATCATACTAAAGAAAATGGCTTGAAACCATATGTCAAACTACGCCACTAACGGGCAAAAATGAACTCGGCTAAAAACCACATTTCCTGCGGGGACAATTGTCTTACTGTTTTATTCAGCGATGAGAAAAAATGGAACCCTGATGGATGGAACATGTATTGGCATGATCTCCGAAAGCAACCGAGGAGATTTTTCAACAGGTAGCAAGGCGGTAAGCCTGTTGTGGTTTGGGGGGCTTTCGGCTTCAATAGCCTGACTTCTCTAGATTTTCTAAAAGGAAGACAAAATTCCCTAAAACATCAAGAGACTCTGAACTAAAATTTCTTCCATTCGGTCACATTTTGGGGTCTTGAATGGATCTTTGAACAAGGTAATACCTTGTACGTATCGCATACTACATAACCGCGGCTTTCGCAGACAATTTTTAAAATTCTTAACTCATTAGCTTTACGTCCCGGCATAAATCCGATTGAGAATGTCTGTTTCATTTCAACCTGTCAGGTTTACAGTAATGGAAAACAGTATGACTCTCTTGAAAAATTCAAAGCGATCATAGAGAAAGCATACTACTCTTTGCTACCAGAAACCCTACAAAAACTAATAATTTCGATGGATGCGCGTTTATTTGAACTAATACAAAATCACCGAAAAATAATTTGTATGTAACAGTTTCGTGAAAATGATAAATGCAGTTGTTTTTGCCATTGTGCATAAATTTTTGAGACAGTTTTGTTTAAACACAATTTTTAATGATATTTCTTACAAATATGTAATTAAAATTTTTCTACTTTTGATATCATTTTTATAAAATGAAGTTGCGAAATACACGAATAAAAAAAAATGTTATTTATTTTAACTTTTTATTATTCATTAAAAATCAGAATTCTCTGATTGTGCTTAAACTTTTGAGACAGACTATATAAAACGCACGCAACAAGGTCCAGGTTTGAAGTTAAAACCAAAATATTTAGGTCCTCACAAATTCGTAAAAGTAAAAAAAAAATAATGACACCTACCATGTGTAGAAAATTAGATTTTTCGAAGGCCCAATAGTCACAAGTACTTGCACCGAGCCCATGAAGCCGACTAATGGAGCTTGACATAGTTTAAAAAATAATAATAATTTTCTCGATATTGACATTACCCGAATACGTCAAATTCACTGATCTAACACACAAGATTCCAAGAAATTAATTCCAGAGAAATGAGAATTCATTGATGAAAAAAGTAAACGAATCAGATGAAAAGACGTAAGAAGAAAGAAGAAAGAAGACGAATATGACGAAATGACTTAAAAGAAGAATAAAGGACGAATAATTCTTTCATGAAATACTTTGAAACAATATTTTAGTGGTTTACTAAAAATGGCATTTTTTTTTCTCTCAAGAACTTTGAATGCTGCTGTCTCTTTTTTTCTTTTTGTCTTTCAGGTGATCCAGCTGCTCCTTCTATCGGACCAAGAAGTCATTCGAGGGCGGACGAATCTTCAGGATGTACGATTATAGGAAGGCTAATTCCCTTCCTCTACATAAAGCGTATTTTGTTCTTATGAACGCCACTCTGCCTTAAAGACTCTTTGAAGACTGCCTGAAAGCTGGAGGCGTGGCTAAAGAGCAGCGGTTGAAACAAACTGATGTGTTGAAATATGAGAAAATGAGCATGGTGTTGGGATCGCGGGAAAGGTGAGAGATAGCATTTGTACGTAAAGGCCGATGCCAATATGGTATAAGACGGCTCCAAGACTATTTTGTAATTGAGATTAGAGAGCAGGTAAAGCTGTTACTTTGACGTTCAAAATTATGACGCGTTCACATGTAAATAATCATTTATACAAATAATATTGTCCTGTAAATAGTAGCTAATATAATCTGGTTTTAAAGCATAAAGGCGTGAGATTTTTCTATTCTACAGTAGTAATATAAAAAATAATGTACATAGGGAAACATTTTATTACACGATCGAGAGCGTTCTAATATAATGAGTTCTTGAACGATTTTACGATTGATCTTGAAATGCTGGAAGACTCATGGTTTCACCTGATTCCTGCAAAAACAGGCGACGATTGTCTGTTTTATTGCTAACCATATCATTATTGGCAGTATGTATAATGTAAGCAGGAATTGCACAATATAGAAAAATAATTCAAGTGGCCACGTGGTTATACGTCTACGTGTTGTATATCGCCTCAATAATTTATCCATTATATCCACTCCATATTTCGTTTCATTGTAAAACTCAATCATTTTGGGTTTCTCTTTCGGTCCCGTGATGGTTTTATCATGACGCATAGTACACATTAGAATGACAGCTTTGTTCTTTTTTGGAACATACGAGCAAATACTTACGTCATCATGAAATCCAAATTCTGTGAATAAAACGTGGGCGTGATTTACATGGCCTCATTTCCCGGGGAATATAAAGTTCTTTTCAAACTGCCAACCATTATGAGCTTCCAGTATAATAAATTATTGTCCAAAGAAAGAAACAAAAAAGTTATCCATAGTAATATTTCCGTAAAGAATCCTTGAATGGTGCGGCCAAGTTTTTCACAACCCTTTCACCTTGGTTTAATTCAAGGTCTGTACCTATTTTTCTAGTGAATAGTTGGCTGTTGAGAGGATAATAATTTTTTGATTTACATACCCACCATATTTAGCCGGTTTAGATGGAAAGTAGTCTCTGAAACTCGTTCTTTCTCGATACGGAATTAACTGCTCGCCAACCGTTAAATTTTCTTACGGTTTCGCATTAGATTACGGTTTAGCATAGTCCATAAATCACAAATTGCTTCATCCTTATCATTTTGTAGACATTCTGCTCGTGTTTTCTGGTTTTCAAATCGAATAAATGTAAGAATATTCCAGAATCATTTTGCACTCATATTTGCTCAAAAAATTAATACTGTGTTAATTTTCTACATTTCTTATATGTAATCTTTGTTTGAATTATTGACACCTGAAGTAATTAATATTCTTAAACATGCGTCAAATACCTCTTCTCTAAAAGCGGGGTAGTTATATTCTATGAAATAAGGGTGTTTTATGACTTACATATGTTAAACTGGCAGCAGGGTCCCGGGTACCCCGGCCATTGTACACAAAGGCCAATTTCGTCATTGACATAAGGGTTAAACAAACTTAAAACAATACTTGTTTCTCCATCCAGTCTTACGTATATTGCATACATATCTCTATAATTAAAGTTCGTTCTATTCAAGCAGTTGTTTTAGTACTTTTAATGAAATAAACACATTTACACTTATTTTCACATTTAAAAAGGAATCGATAAACAATGCGAAATAAAAATTTCTCACATTCATTTGGTAATGATTAGAAAAGACTCATTCTAGTAGAGGAATAATAATAAAAAACCGAAAAAATCGATGTATCTTTCTTTTTGAGGTTATCTTTGAAATTTAAAACTGATGATTCATTTATTATTATTTTTTGTCTTTCTGAAATTTACTTTATCAATTTTCTCCATATATGATCATATAAAATTCTTCTTTTTTGGTAACATTAATCAGATTCAGAATACAGCATCTACAAACAATAATAATTAGATGTGCATTAATTCAAATTATTCTTTGTTATTATGAAAATATATATTTAAGCAATAATAATTGTTTTTTAAATGGAATGAAAATATTACAATTTTTTATATATACTGTAGAGACATGCTGTATGAATTATAATTTTAACGGTATATTCTTCCACATTCTGCTTCATAGTTTAAATGAAGATGAGTTTTGTTTTTTTTTTCAAAAAAAAAAAAAAACCTCTTGAAAATAGTATGTTAAAATTTCTCATAATAATTCGACAATATGTCTTTTTTTTTACATTAATAGAATTTATTAACGTTTTTTTTATGCATGTATGAATGTATCTAATTTGAATACGTAAAATTTAATAATAATAAAAAGGCTGAATTTTCCAAGTCTGAATGACTGTGTTCGAATAGAAATTCAATAGCTAAATTAGTAGTTTTGATAAAATGAGTTTTAGTGACAATTTGATATGCAATTAATAAAAATAGATTTCGATAAACGACTAAATTAACTACAGTACACTGAAAAAAAGTCTATGTATTTTACTAAGCGTTTATACGAGCATAATTTTAAAAGAGCTAAAGTAATTCAGCGTTTGTTTAATCAGTTAAATTTTATTTTTTCTAAACTGTTATATAGTTTGCAATCTCAAGAGATGCGTAGAATTTAAACATTAGAAACGGATACTATTTTTTTCGGCAAAATTTAATAAAATGCATGTATAATGTCAAGTTGTTGTCCTATTAAATAATATAAATATGAAAAATACATTAATTATCGTTAAATATTATCGGGTAATTATAATTAAATTTTTAGTTTTGCATTTGAATATCTTATTTGCAATAAATCTCTTCATATATGCATAAATATTTATATTATGTATATATAAAAAAACATATTTCATAAAACGATGTATTTGATACATGGAATTTATCACGATTGGATAAAATATTAATATTAATAACATTTTATGCAATAATTTATTATATAACATAATTTGAAGTCGTGTATAATGTCATTCCGTTTATTTGTTCAATAAAATATTATCTTTTATTAGAATTATAAATATACAACAGTGTACATACTGCTGACAAACAGCCACGGAGTCGATCTCACGCGCACACAATGAGAGACCAATCAAAATCGCCCAATTGGTCTGGAAGAACTCAAACAGAGCGGAGAAAAGGGGACAGGTGAAGAGAACGAATTATAGAAAATTAAACCATATCTTTGAAAAATTGGGCCTTCCTGTCAAATCGTTAACTAAACTGTTTGAATTTTAGATATGTGATAAGCTTCCCAGACATCAAGATCGTAAATTGATGAACATTTCTGTAATATTGAGACTTTAATTTAAAATTATGGTTGTTGGACAAGTAGTGAATGGCAGTAGCGGAACATTTGCTATCACGATTTTTAACACAAGTTTTATGTTCCCCTAAACGGATCTTAAAGGCTCGCTTCGTTTGACCAATGTACATTTTATTGCATTCACAAGATATTCTGTAAATATTCCGATTTGAAAAACTGTCAATTGGATGTTTCAGATTTGTGAAATGATTTTTTTAAAAGGGTATAAACAACCTTAAAGTCGAATTCTTAAAAGATTTTAGAAGTTTGATGGCTTATATTGAAGTATAATTAAATTTTCATTGGCGACAGCATTAACCCTGGAGTGAGTACTTTTACTTAGTATGTCATGAATGGAATCAACGATTTCAGCTGTAAAACCTCGATCAATGGCAATGGATTTAACGTAATCTAATTCTGTTTTTAATAAACTGTCGGAAGAACAAATATTTAATAAAGTCCGGTAGACATAACTGTTAAAGGGAGCCAACTTTTGATTAGATGGATGGAATGAAAGGCGATGTGAGGGTAAAGATACTCCGAATGGTTTACAGTAAACGGTAGTGTGAAACAAGTTATTTTCGCGGAAAACTATAACATCAAGGAAGGGCAAACGACTGTTATTTTCGAGTTCGAAAGAACTCTTTCGAGAAAAGAATTTATTTTCAAAAACATTTTCGTTTTTTCTTCTATTTATTTTTTTTTATAAATAAGTGAAAGCTTGTTTTTAAAAGAATGTTTGTTCTTTAATGATAAGACCGTGTAAATTTACTTCTTGATCAACCATTAAATTGACCATATCAATGTTTAATCATATTTTTAATATATCTTTGTGCAAGAACGTGACTAATACACTGAAAAAAAAATCTGTAAAGTTACTAAAATTTTTCCATGAAACTTTGATTCCGAGAACATTTTATTTAACGGTAACAACAAAAATTCATGTAACAGATACACGTTTGCACTATAAATAAAAAAAACTGTATTGTTACTTTTCTGTAACTTAAATATGTAAGATTAGATGATTAGAGATTCTTGTCCTTTATTGCCAAGTGAAAATGATATACAAGGTAAAAATAATAATTGCTGGAAATATGTACCTTTTTTTTTTTTTTTTTTTTTTTTTCAATTTACAAAGAAGAATATGAGATATAATGTTATTAGGCACAAATTATTGTAACAAAAATACCAAAAAAAATCATTTTAAACACTGTTAAATTTTATTGTAAAGAAGTTGTGAATTATATAAATAGTTTAATGCCACAGGGTTTTTCAAAGACAAAATTTTATACTGAGTTTTTATTATCTCTAATAATAAGTTAAATAGCAAAAAAATATTTTAACACATGTGTTATATTTTTAAATGTGTATTAAGCATAGATAATTTTCCCTTCTCTTATTACACGTTGTTTCTGATAACAACACCTTTTCTTTAAATTCAAATACATTTGTGAATTTAAAAAATATATATTTATAGAATATGTTAATCCTTGTCGCTTTTAACAAACGCACAAATAAAATACATCAATACTGCTTAAAAGGAGATATCCTCACACAAAAAATACGTTTATTTCATTTCATTTTATGTTTTAAGATGCTTATCATTGTTGAGCAATCTCATTTGCTTTATTTTAGATTGCTTACTTTATTTTTTGAAAATCGAATTAAAGATGAATATATATATATAATATCACTAATTTTAATACTTTTTAAATATTAGTTTGAACTTTATTTTTTGAAAATCGCATGGTAGATGAATATATACCGGGAGTGCCAAAAGTTCGTAAAAACTTTAAAAACTCATAAAAAAAGAAGTAATTATGATAAAGGAGTGCAGTTTGCAAGAAAGGGCTCATAAGGTAGTCGGACGTTTTTAGCAGAAAAAAAAATTAAAAATCAGATGTAGAGGGCGCTGACGAATCGAAACACAATGAACAAGACAACAATACGCTCCATTAATTTTTACTTCCAATAACAAATGTTCAACATGACAACCAGAACATTCTACGATACAACCAGCTTGTGTCGTAGTACCTGTTCATTGTCTTTCTGGTCGTTAGCAGCCTCTACATGTGAATTTTTAACTTTTTTTCCTACTAAAAAAAAAAAAAAAAAAAAAAAAAAAAAAAAAAAAAAAAAAAAAAACGACTACCTTGTGTTTTCTTTCGAACAAACCGCGCTCCTTTACCATATTTTTTTTCCCTTTTTTAAGAGTTTTTAAAGTTTTAATGAATTTTTGTCTCACCCGGTATGTAGCGCCACTATATTTACTACTTTTTAAAATACACTTATTTAAATAGCTATTTTGAATGCTGCATTGTACATATAACACACAATTTAAAATAACTTAATGAATAAACTTAAGATATTTAAATAAACATACAATGAATGACGAAACGTCGCTATACTCGTTCATACTAAGGGAATTAATCTAAAACATTTTTCTTTTGATTTAAAAATTAAAGGTTATTAAATTTGAACGTCATAAATTTTTAAATGTTTGTAAAATATTTTCTGTGGTCAAGAAATTTTTCACCATAGAACAAAAATAAAGAATTGTTTCAGATCAAAATTGATAAGAATGTATTTTAAAATAAACTTTCAACCTTTTTATATTTAGATCATCTAAAATTACTTTACGATAAAACCTAAAATTAACAATATAGACATTTTTCAGTTTCAATAAAGTTTTCAAAACATTTTTAATTTATCATTAATTTATGATTATTTTTCTTAAAAGATTATAAATTCTCTATTCTTAATAGCTAAAGGCAATTAAATTTGTATTCAGTACAGATTAGGTTTGTTAAAATTAGGTTGATAAAATGTTTGTATAATTATAAAATTTTGTTGCATGAAATAATTTCTTAAAACAGTATATATATAATTAACGGAACCAAAACTGATTTTAAAAAACTTTCCATCTTTTTTATCGATGTAGTTATACTGTCATGACAGAGTAGTTGACAAATTTAAATTTCCTCTGTTAGTACAGTAAACTCCCGACTATCCGGCCCTCCGTACTATACGGCCTAGTAAAAAAAATGATGAATGTTGCAAGCTGCACAGACAGGCAGGTTCCCGTCCGTAGGAAAGCAATAACCCAGGACAGGAAGGGATTGCAGAATCCAATAGCAGAGACAGACAGGAAGGGAGTTGGGGGTTAATGTTTGATAACTTGTTTCGTCAGTTGTGCAACGGATATTAACAAGTGCGGACGTTATTTTCCGCTTACACTGGCTACTTTCGCATAGTCTTTTGGTGTGCTTCGTGTTTATTTATTGAAGATTAACGAAATGGGTGAAACGGAAAAAAGGGTCAATGGATGAGATACTACGAGTTAGCAGGAGGAAGTGACGCCAGCTGATATTATCTGCTTGTGTAAACTTGGGGACATTGCGTCGCGGAAAAGGGCTAACTGGGAGAAGCAATCATCCATTAAGGACTTTTTTAAAAACTAAAAACTAAGTTTTGACGCTTTTATCGTATGCATAACTTTTGTATGTTTAATAACTTTTAATATTTGTACAATCATTTATTAATAATCAGTAAAATAAGATTTACTCACTTTTTTACGAATTAGGCTTACGTTTTATGTTAATGTTTTGATTATTTTGAAACTGTATGTATTGTACATATAAAATTTATCTTAAAATGTGTAACATGCGTTTTTAATATAATGGGGGGTGTTGGGTGAGGGCAGGAAGTGAGCAAATATTTAGAGAACTCCGGCGTATCCGGCTTTTTTGTTATCCGGCCTACCCTTCCGCCACATTAGGCCGGATAGTCGGGCGTTTACTGTATTTGAAATTAGAAAATATTTATGATCGGATTGTTACAAATTAAGAATATCAAAGTCGTATCAAGTTGTAACTAATTATGAAATTTAAGCTTATAAGGAAGATAATATTGCAAACGCTGTAGCATTAAATTATAATTACTTTTATTAAAAAAAAAATATAAGGGAGACCGGAACTTATTTTGGCAAAAATCATGCTCTTTAATAAAAAAAAATTCGATACGTTCTTGTTAAAAATTTATTACTCAGCCAACATTTTATAATTAGCGCACATTTTTAATTTTGCAGATTTCCAAAACAATGTTTTATGCAATTTTGTAAATCACAAAATGACAATTTGCCCCATTCTTGTGTCGACTGTCATAATCCCAAGTAGCACAGATTGTTGGCCCATCGTTGTCAGTTTGTGGAAGCTGAGGGGAAATCATGCTGTTGGGAATGGCTGGGTTGTGAAATGATAGTTATATAGTCTCCTCTGGTATTGAACGTATCTGAGCAAGATTCTGAACAGCTATCGTATGGACCACAGATGAATTGTGCGGCAAAGCTGACATTTCTCTCTGTGGTCCAACTTAGAAAACAATTAAGCAATAACTACACCACGTTGGCTTAACTGATTTTATATATCATGGCATGCGGAGGATTTGTCGTCTTGTTCTATACAATATTTTTTTCGCTTTTGCTGTTAAGCCTCTATATAAAAGCTCAATTTCATATAAAAACTACAACGTTGTCCAATGTGGGATAACACTCATCCATCGTTGGCTTAACTATATTTTGCAACATGAGATTCTTATGGTTTCATTGCCTTGTCATACAGAATACCTGTTACGTTTTGGATTTGAAGTTTCCATATTAAAACTCAATTTGATATAATAAACATAACATAAATGAATTATTTTATGTCACATCCTATGACGATGGTACTTCATAATATGGTATTGCATCGATGGTACATGCAGTTGTGCAAGAATGCCGAGAAAAATAAATTAAATCCTTGCGATTTCAGTTCTTTTTTATTTTATTTTCAGAAAAAACGTACTGTTGTGTTTAAAAATAAAATAAAATAGCTAGCCAATTGATAAAAATAACCGTTTTCTGAAAAATCTATCAAAAATAGTTATTTTGCTCGTTACCATGATAAGATGGGATGATTTTTAAAGATTTTTGGAAAAGGTATATTAAAACAGCAACAAAAAAAAAAAAGAAATAAATATTTCCAATATATTTTCGTTTTTATCTTGAATTAGTAATTAAGACATTAGCCCTTAATTTAAAATTTGAACACCAAAACATAAATTTGAAATGAAAGTCTCCACAACGGTGTACAAGACATACATTAGGCAAAAATAAATTTTGAAAATGAACTGTTAATACTAAATTTAAACATGTGTACTGTCATTCATACTTTCAGATAACAAGAAAAAAAATCAAAACGGGCATAATCTCTATATATATATAAGCTGTTCTCTAAGTGTATTTCCTTTATACATATCTTAAATTTTAGACCGATTTGCACAAAACTTGATGCACATACACTTTAGAACATAGAATAGGTAGCTGTCTACTTTACAGAATCATCTGATCACTATTTATCCCTTTTCCCTACCATCATTCATTACCATTCAAATTAATTTTCATAATTTAACTTTATAGAAATCTATCCTTCTTTAATTTTCTAATTCAATCGTTTCTTTCCTATTGCCACACCCTAAAACGCAGTACAATAATTTAAAAAAGTGGTAGCACGTGTATTTTGTTTTTAAGTGCCAATAAAAATCAGATTTTCTCGCTATATTTTTTATATTTTTGAAATCGACGTCAATCTAATCCGAAAATGAAACTTTTTCCCATATATATGTAAAAACTTTAAGGGGTCAGGTAACCTTTAAACCATCCAAAAATTTATAATTTAGTTAATAGTTTATAATTAAATATGATTGTTTAGGAACATTTAAAAACAAACCCCATACAAAAATTCTCATTAGAAGAGAAGTTATGTCTAAAACACCTTGGGCTTTTGCTATATGATCAAGGGGTAATTTATTCTTTAATGTCAATTTTCTCAAAACAGAGATTTTGATCATTGCGCGCACGATTTCTGAAAAGCGTCATCCTAGAATATCACGAAATTTTTGCTGAATGCATTAAACATACAGAAGCACAAAATGACCTATTATTATGTTCCTCAAGTAAGAAGTTAAGAATTTATGACTACTTTTGCAATTAAAAAAATTTCGATATTTCGAATTTCTTTAAAAAATAAATTTTTTTCTCGGGATATATAAGTTTTATTTTTTTCATTGTAGTTCATTTTGAAGACACTTTATACTTGTACTCATAAAAACAATCTTGGCTTGTTTCAGCCATTCAAAAAGGAAAAATCATGCGCGCAATGCATGCAAGAAAAATTTTTTCGTAAAAATTGTATTACCTTAAAAAATAAATTAAAATATATATATATTTGTTTACCATTTTTAACAACTTAAATTGATAATATAAATCGTTCCTAACATGTGTTTTCAATTTTATAATTAGAAGTCAATTAGTTAAAGAGTGACTGCAATTTTTACAGAGGTCGCTTTTCCATATACTTTATTGGTTCAACAGGTACCTGACCCTTAAACACGTGTTAAAATGACGTAGTATCTTATTTGAATATTTTTAAAATTAAACATTTTTATTTTAAAACAGAAGTTTTAATTTCAAGAAAACATTTTAGGAAAATATAATAATTTAAAAAAAATTGTTTGCTAGATATGATGTCAATTTCAGTTTAACTGACATAACTTTGTAATGATGTTTTATTCTGAAGAGATATTACCGATATTCTGAAATTAATCCTTATTATTAACATCCATAAAGTGAAAGATCTATTTTTAACCCACGCAAATTTAAAATTTCAGTAAATGCTAGGTCATTTGAATGTATTTATTGCTGTGTACCGCGTATTGTCAAAGAAGAAAACAAACATTCTGGTTTTAAAAACTGAAACACTTAAATATAATTACATCAAAATGACGTGCTTTTTCTGAAATTCAATTTCACGAGTTTTAAAATTAAGGTAAAAAAATTGAGGATTTTCATAAACTTCAGGTTAATCATTGTTTCATGTTAATATTCTGTAATCGAGTTAAATGTCAAGAATTCGCTAAAAATATGAATGATGCTATACTTTTGTAAGCAATAAGTTCCATAAAGGTATAAGTCACATTTTTTAAAGTACGCCAAATAGCATACAGCCTGATTATCGAAGATACCCGAATTTACAAAGATACAAATAGTTCAGCATTTTTTGTTTTTTTTTGTTGTTGTATATTATTCAATAGCGAAATTAGAAGTTTTAGAAAAAAAAAACCTCCAGATTAATAGGCATGTAATTGAACTGCAGAATTTTTCATATTTAAAATAAAACATTAACGATAAATACTTTGAAGATATGTAAAAACTTCATTTAAATATATTTTGAAGTTAAAACGTTTTCTATAACATAGGCATTTCTATTTGATAAAAAAAAATATCTGGAAACAATTCGCTAAATATGGCGTCACTTTCTATAAATACACAGTAAAACCTCTCTGTAAGGGCCACCTGCTGTTCCATTGAAAATTGGCCTTTATGAGGAATAGCCCTTGAATAGGGGTGACCAAATATTTCATTTCTCTTTATTTTTTTCCCGCGATTTTTAAAATCTGCATATTCTTTCAGTATGTTATCTTTGTTTTTAACAATATTGATTATTTGATTCTTGGTGAAATTAAACTGTGAAGCCAATTTTCTTGCAGTTGTTCCTTGATCATAACAATTAAGAACTTTGATTTTGTCATTCAAATCCAAATGTACTCTTTGGCTTGATTTAGATGCCATAATTTCAAATTTTACATAAGCCTGAGCATAAACTTTCTAGTGTAAAAATTGTGCTTCAATTTCATTCACAGTTTCAGTAAATGTGGAATCAGTTTTTATAGATAACCTGTTATCCATTGTGTGCCCACAACAAAGGGTCAAGTTTCTCCACGAACCTAACCCCTTATGTTGAAAAGTCAAACAAAGTGTGAGGAACACCTGTTTGTCTCACTTTTGGAAAAGTTTGTGGTCCTTAATTGTGTCACTAAATCCTCAACATCTTCCCCTGCCTTCTTTGTTGCAAGTGCAGTTGTTTGTTGAACCCTTATCTTTTGGTTCAGTAATTCAATACACCTAATAATTATTAAGATGCTACTTGGCGCAGAATGATATAAATTAAAAAAACAACGTTAAAAACACCAGAATAATCCAAAATTCCGCAGACTGGTTTCGGTAGCGTTTAGCGCCTTAAGCACGCTAAATGCTACCGAAACTAGTCTGCAGAATTTTTGCTTATTCTGGCATTTTTAACGTTGCTTTTTAAATTTATATTTAATACACTTGTTTAGGATTTAAGGCACATGTGAAAAAAAATGGACTTTATGAGGGGTAGGTGCGGCACCTAATAGGAGTAAATTTAACATTACGTCTATGGGAGAAATTTTCGTTCCTAAAAATGATGGCCCTTAATAGAGGTGACCCTTGAATAGGGGTGACCTTTAATAGAAGTTTCACTGTATTGTCCTTTTAAATAAATATGATGTCAAACTGACTTAAAAAACGGTTGCTACGTTTTCTTTCCTATTTTGTTGGCATGCTATGTGATGGTGTTTTGTGTACCCAGGCTCATAAAACATTAAACACTCCAACACATTATTTTAGAGGAGTTAAACTTCTTTTTATTACGAAAACTTTTAAAGGGAAGACCGTGAATATACAGAGAGACGGGGAGAACTTCGTTAACTACCCAGCGGCAGAGGCCCACAACGGGGCTTAATTACCGTCCACATCGCTCCAGGTCTGCAGCAAAAATGAACAAGTGTATGTTTCCACTAGGACTTCCCTCAATGGGATTAGTCTGAGCGATTTTGCTGCGAGCATGGATTTATTTTTTGACAATTGAAGACACAGACATAACTTTTTACAAGTGTAGAAAATGAGCTACTTTCAGTTCGTTAAATTATTATACAAATTCAAATAACGAAAATGAGCAAAATAAAAATGTCATAATTCAAAATTACACATATCAATTCATATAGTTATAGCTATTGTGATAATTCTTTGAGTAATCCTTGTTTAATGTTGTTACATATCAAGGCGCTCTTGATCACTATTATAGTTAATAAAATTTTTTGAGAAATTCTTCTCTGTATAAAACATTTTTATTGTTCTTTAAAAAATTGGTAAAATCAGCAGATGTTTCAAGCATCAAGTCATTAATCTTTTTCACTTTACTGAGCCCGGCATAAACCAATCCTGGTATAATCTCTTTGTCTCCAAAATCAACTACAGCTTGAGGTAGTGTGACTTATGTACGGTGATGGCATGCGCCAAACTTAACGGCAATTGAGTTCTTGAACATTTAATATCTAAGACCTTGCACGTTCTTGTGATTGGAAGAATCGGCACTAAGTTATCCTTATAGTATAGACCTTTGTAGTTATCAAATTCGACCTACACGCCAACAGGAAGACTGGGAGGGAGAGAATTGTTATATATGATATTTTTGACAGTTCCAAGAAAGCCATTTACCAGACCAACTTCAGTCCATATATTCTTTCGTAGCATAACTCGATATCCAACTGAGAGATGTAAAATTTCAGGAAGTTGCTGGTCGACGACATCAGGAGCTTTATAGGCGCATCTATTGTTATGTCGAGTAGGGATGAAGGCAACTGGATGACCAGATGAGCCTAAGCATTTTTTATTGTAATCCTAACTCGTTCTCTTGTTGGAAATAATCTTATGGAATTTCTGAATTTTCTAGCTTTTTTTGAAGGTGTATAGCCATTCTTCTAGTAAGAAGCTTCTTCCACTGATCAATACTTACACGATATGTAATAATAGAGTCGAGAATTTGTTGGTATAAACCAAGACTATCATCAGATTGTCTATGGTTCATTGTCAATTGAAAATATCTCTCGAGGCTGTCAATGGCTATTTTTCCGAATGCTTGATCATCATTTGCAGGATGCGGATTATAAATTGGTTTATCCAAACCTGGTGGTAGCTGTTTTATATACAACAACAACCAAGCCTCCGAAACTCTCTATCACTGATCCAGTTCCTTCTTTCAAAAGAAGATCAATTTTGTTCAAAAGCTTCAAAACAATCAAACCCTAAATTCTAAGAAAAGCAGAATTTCAGTTTTCTAGTTTTATGAAAATTGTCTGTTTTGAATCAAAATATTTTCATCTGACTCCTCCAAGTATAAGGTTGTTGGTATCAGTGGTAATCAGTGTTAACTTGCTATGAAATGTCGAATCATCGAGGACCTCGTGTTTCACCAAGTTTAAGCTGGGTGTTTTTTTTTTTTTTTTTTTTTTTTTTTTTTTTAATGCTAAAGACATTTAATATACATATAGAGTCGCCTAAAACTTTTTCTATTAAGTTGTTGAAAATGTCCAAAGCTGTAAGATGCCCCTGAATATTTATTCGTATTTTTTTTTCATATCTGGTGTTGTTTGCATTCTTTTTTAACGAGGGGGATTTAATCAATATCATCATTTCCCGGGGAATCTGATCAATACACGTCTCATTTTAAAGGAAGACACGTTTGGTAAATGCATTGGAAATTGAGACAGATTTTCATTGCAATACATTTATTTTGCTAAATATCTCGGTCAAATATGGAATTAACATTCACAATTTTCATTAATTAAAATTTTTGCTACTTTACAGTTATTGTTCCAGTAATATCGCCTCTGCAGTTTCAACAACCTTGTAAAGGCTCATCCTCGACATGACCATCTTACTTCGGTATGCAATAGGAGAGGCGGGTACTGTCTTCATATTACTTCACAAATAAGTTAAAAAAATTTGTTTTTAAGAGTTCGTGATTTTATATAGTTTTATTTGTTTATTTCACGCCAAAAGTGAGTTAAGTTGCCTAATATGGCGCTACAATTTTTCCGCCCGCTTTATCCAAAGATAAAACGTACAGAACATATTACTAGAATTATATCAGATTGCGATTTTTTTAAAATTATAATTGATAGCATACGAAACAAATATTAGGTTTTTATTTTTTTTTCTATGCAGACGATAAATATATAAGTAATAAATATAATTCTATAAAAGCTTCGAAGATCATTCAAAACTATTTTTTTAGTGAAATACAAAATAAGCAAACTATTCTCTTTTGAAATCAAATGAAATAAAGTTTGGAATGTTTAAAATGAAATGTTGCTGTATTAAAGGGGCCGTCGGTAAAAGTAATCATAAAGTAAATCAATATTTTTACACAATTTAGAAAAATTACTGTGGCGAAATAGGTCGGACGTCGGACATTGCAATTTCTAGCTATTACTACTTCAGCTATAACATTTGGCTAGGGTTGCCGGAAAGCTCTACTTTTGAAAATAAACGCCAACTGTTTCCCCGCCAAAAATATGAATATAAAGTTGCAATTTTTCAAAATCAAATTCGTGGGTTTTTGAAGGAGTTTTCAAACTTTTTTCAATATTTTATACTCATTATTAACAAATTTTTATTTTTAAATGCTTTTCTTTAAAAAAATTCAATGTTAATAGTCCGATAAGTGGTCCCAAAAATTGCAATTTCAGAAAGTTATGCTGCTATATAATCAAGAAATATGATTTTAAGAGAAAAATTTTATCGATTCTCAAACTTCATAATATGAGGCTTTAAAATGCACCAGGTCTCAATGCTAGGTGCGAGCAACACCAAAAGAGGTTCCCTTGTTAGGTGATCAAAGAAAAATTTAATATAATCCCTTAAGCTAATATTAGTTTTTGTTGCATTAAAATATCTCAATTTGTTGATTTTCCATAAGCAAGTAGGTTTACAGTGGAACTCTATGGGAATTTGGCGAAATATTAGAAATATCGCCAAGTTGGCGTCACTTTTGGCGACTAATTTTAGCCGCCAAATTTGGCGATATATCGCCAAGTTGGCGACTAACTTAGCGTTATTATTCGACAGAACAGGGTCCCCCCTATGGTAACCCCTTATTGAAGATACTTTCATTGACCTTCAATAACCAATGGCCGCCATTTTGTTTCCCATGCAAAACTAAAATTAATTAATTAAAATTTAATTAATTAATTAATATTTGAAAAAACTGTATTAACATCAATTGTCATCCAGTACAAGTTTTAAAAAAATTATTTCAACTTGATAGGATGAATAATGAGTATTTTATTAACGATTGAAAATTTGAACAAGATAAATATATAAATATATAAATAAATAAATATAGGGAGAGTATGAGCTAATAGTAGGAATTGAAAAAAAAAAGAGAAGCACCGTTAATCAGTGTATTTTTCATAATATTTGTATCATTTAGTAAAGAATCTTATTTTCTTAAGAATGAATTGCGTCAAACATTTTTGAAACGCAGAGGCTTTTATAACAAAGATTTTTTTAAAGGTCTACCCTTAATCAGATATGCAGCAAATATTGTATTTTAGTAAGCGTGACTTAACGCAAATTTAATTTCACTGTTGTAACTCATTTCTTTGCGATAAATATTTACATTTGAAATTAAAATTTGGGAAGACTTCTGTATCCTGTTTTGGTTGGCGCGATTGGCGAAGGAATCTATAATAGTGCCAAAAGGCCGTTTTAGCATCTTGCCAAATTTTTCAAGATGGCGGAAAACAGGGCTTTTAAATATTTATTTAATAAACATTTTATATGTCACATGGTAAAAAATAAGGCACAGATGTCATATATGTCCCATATTAGCGCGATTTTTTTTTCCGACGCCAATTTGACAGTAACATCAACAACATAAACAACAACATCCGGGTTACCATATCAAGCAAAATAACGACACTTTGACGCCAGTTAAGTACACGTTGCAAATATGACATTGGCGTCAGAAAAAAATCGCGCCAATATGCGTATATGACATCTGAAGCGTGACTTTTTTTCAAGAAATTTTTTCAAGGTTAGTTTCAAAGAATTTTTAATCAGATTCTTTTTTAAATCTAGCCTTATATAGATCCTTATATAAGCAATAGAAAAAAGCGGTAATTTTATGTTAGCCGGAAGCAGATGATAATTTGCCCTGATAATAAATAATATTAATCTTCCCATCTTCCCAATTAACATCCGGGGCATTCACATTGCATTAATTTCGATTAAACATATAATTGTTATATCTTATTTTATGATGTGATGTATGATCAACTCCGTGCGATTTTTGATGTCTTAAATTTTAGTCATTGAAAAAATCATTTTCCAAATGGTCGTTATTTGTTAAATTGCTTTTTTTTTTTTAAATTTTTTTTTGTGTGTGTGTTCAGACACAAAACACACCCTTTCAGGGGCAGGAGAAATCTGTTCGTAAAATGGTGATATAATTGACTGACACCAGAATTTTCAAACGAATTTCTTAGAAAGTAAACACTCGCTATTTTGCACTTTCATTACAAAATCAAAGTTTTAATAAAATATTCTTGATGCCATTTATCAGTTTTGGAATTAAAATTAGGTGACTGTACCATGCAGTCACCGCCCTTTATAGGGTTAAGGGGAGACGTAGGTGACATTTAAAAAAAAAAAATTTTTTTTCATTATTGGCTTACAAAAATCTTCCAAGAACCTTCCTGAATCCATTTGTAAGTGCAGTTTTTTCCCTTTACCATTAGAATTAATTGTAAAAAATGAAGAGGAGACTGAAGGGTTGACCCCATTCACATTCAAGGAAGACACGACTGAGACGCAATGTCTAGTGACATGAATTTTACTCTACATTTTATACTCATTTATTATATTAACAAAATTTTATCCAGCAGTTTATATATACTATTATTCATGTGTTTGATAAAATTGTTTGACTGAGACGCAACGCCCAGTGACATGAATTTTACTCTACATTTTATACTCATTTATTATATGTAACAAAATATTATCCAACAGTTTATTATACTATTATTCATGTGTTTGATAAATTTCTTTGACTGAGACGCGACGCCCACTGACATGAATTTTACTCTACATTTTATACTCTTTTATTATATGTAACAAAATATTATCCAACAGTTTATATATACTATTATTCATGTGTTTGATAAAATTATTTGACTGAGACGCAACGCCCAGTAACATGAATTTTACTCTACATTTTATATTCATTTCTTATATGTAACAAAATGTTATCCAACAGCTTATATATACTATTATTCATGTGTTTGATAAAATTGTTTGACTGAGACGCAACCCCCAGTGACATGAATTTTACTCTACATTTTATACTCATTTATTATATGTAACAAAATGTTATCCAACAGTTTATACATACTATTATTCATGTGTTTGATAAAATTGTTTGACTGAGACGCAACGCCCAGTGACATGAATTTTACTCTACATTTTATACTCATTTATTATATGTAACAAAATGTTATCCAACAGTTTATACATACTATTATTCATGTGTTTGATAAAATTGTTTGACTGAGACGCAACGCCCAGTGACATGAATTTTACTTTACATTTTATACTCATTTATTATATGTAACAAAATGTTATCCAAAAGTTTATATATACTATTATTCATGTATTTGATAAAATTGTTTGACTGAGACGCAACGCCCAGTGACATGTATTTTACTCTACATTTTATACTCATTTATTATATGTAACAAAATGTTATCCAACAGTTTATATATACTATTATTCATGTGTTTGATAAAATTGTGCTAGAACGTCACACATGGTAGAAGTGTCTAACTAACTGTAAGAGAATTAATCATAACAAATTATCATATAGTAATAACAGAATTTTTTTTCCAACTTAATTTTTTATTTCAATAACTACTGAGAACGCCCGACGATTTGGTCATTTGAATTCTCTTACTGAGTACTATTTACACACAAAATCTTGTTTTGATTTGGATACCCCACACCCTAGCCGTCTCCTTCTTAGACAAAATTTTAAACTCATCTGACAAATAAAATGGAAAATCTGATAGGCATGGTTTTAAACATTTTTAACATTAAATGTACCAGGGATTTTACTAACAAGGAAAGTCTCCATACGGGCATACTGAGAAATATCTTAAAAATTGCAGAATGTTCTTTTCATGGGGATATATATGTTTATAAAAAAATTTTTGGGCGGAACCTCGATCAGTCTCCGCAAAAAAATAATGAATATTTCGTTTATTTGTCGATTTATTACCGGTTGGCAACGAATTAAAATATTCAAAAATACGTTTTTATATCGAGTAATCTTTAAGGAAATAAATTTTTATGTTGAATTTATTTAAATAAATTTAATTTAAATAACGTTAGTTTTCTCATTTTTAGTTTGTTTTATTATACTTATTAATTATACGTATTTTTAATGAAATTTAATTATCACAGTTTGCAATTTAAAACAAAATTTAAATTGTTTTAAATTGTTTCAATATAAAAAATGTAGACTTGATTTTGTTGCTTTGGAAACAACGATGTGGAAATGTATAACGGCAGAATTCTTCATGCATACTTTATTTTTGAACAGCCGTTTCAATTTAAAAAAAATCTCGGACTGGAGGATAAAGCGATGAAAAATTTCATTCAAATGCATAATAAAAAGAAAAGAAGGAGGAATTATTTTTTACTTTGCAGAACATTTTAAATTAATATTGCTGCAAATGCAATAATACTCATAAGTAAAACAAGCGACATTTGTCGTAACTCTTTGTCAACAGAGCTATGGCAGATAGATCTAACTGACAGAATTCACCAACCGGTTTTTTTAATACCATATGGCATTTTATCTGAAATTCCTCAACATAATTAATTGCATGCAATACAAATCCAAGTAGATGTTTTTTAAACAGCTGTAGTAGATGTTTTTGTAGTACAGGTTTTTAAATTAATAAATTGTAATTTCGTATCCAACGTTTTCTTAATGTCCCCTTACAATAGATTTAATTTGTTGTCCTGTTTCAAATAACAGACCAGGTATCATAATAAAAAAAGATGTCTGAATGAATTGTGACTGCCAAATTTCTCCAGGATATATCAGTTGTCAGAGCACTGTAAACTTGAGCCAAATGAGTTAAAATTTCCGAACTGGTGGTAATGTGTTCAGGCCAAGATTCGATCCAGTGATCTGATGGCTTAAGCTACCAATACTCTGCTAACTGAGCTAATCCGGACGAAACTGGAGTATGTAATTCAGACAACCAAGCTTATTGATCATAGTATATAGTCTGATATATGAATCAGGTCAACAGAATAAATCGCAGGTTAAGCCAAACGTTTCGGGCTTAAATCTTGACTTGATCACTTTTTAAATACGTTAGTAAATTAGAACTCGCATTATTTATTTACCAATTAGAATAATTGTGCTAAATTATTGAAGTAAATTTGTAAGATTTTTTAATTATCCGATACCTTCCATTTCTAATACTGAGATAACTTTAAGTAAGAAATGAACTGTACCAAATGTGAGTAAATAGAATGTTACATAATAATATTATTTATTTTCATTTCTACACAGTATATTTCTACACCTATGAACCCAATTATATATGCCACTAAATTATAATTGCAAGATTTAACAAGGGTTTGCACAATCTCTCACTAAATTTTAACAGTAATTTCAAAGTACTTAACCGCAGAAAAAAATTCCAAAATCTGCAAATAAAGGTTTGCTAATTAAAGGTTTGCTAATTCTGCGTTTTAAAAATTAAATGTAAATTTTCTTATCATTAATAGTGGTGCCAGATTCCTTGGAAATTCCAAGGAGTGTGCGAATCTATTACTACCATAAGGGTATACATTCTTTGTTTAAAATTCATTAAGTTATGCCAAAATAGCAACATTGTTAAAGTGATGAGCGGGATACTACACAATTCCCAGTATGGAAATCCCACGCTAATTCAATCCTCCAAAGCACAATTTTATGCAATAAAATTTGATTTTCATTTAATAATCGTTAAGGTAAATTAAATAAAGTAAAACATATGCATGCAGTAATTAAGTTTTGTCAAAGTCCGGTAACAATGATTACAAGGAGCCCGATAAAGATTTGTGATGGACGATAAGTTTTACTGTTTATTACACTCTAATAAAAGTTACATATTTTATTAAAAATCATCGTAGATCTCGATTTAATAGTCATATGTCTTCTGTTTAAGGCTCTAAGTTTTCATTAAAATATTTCCTTGAATGAGCATTGATTAAAGCATATACTATTATACTTTCACGAAAAAGAGTATTCCATTATGTAGTATCACTGCTTCATAACACGTTTCCATATATAAGTGAAAAAATATTTATATATTTTTTATAATATGTAACTATGTCAACTATCTACTTATTATAAAAGCTGAGTGCACGTGACCGGCGGAACGATGCCGGTGCGAACCACTCTGGTCTGCTAAACGACCGTAGCTAAACGCCATGTTAGGCTTAATGAAAAACATATCTTAACATATGACAGCTAAATTATAATTTTTTCTACTTAAAATCATGTCTGTTCAGCATATTTTCATATAAAACATGTGTATCATATCCATTTATAATGTATTAAGTTCTAAATTAAAATTAAGCTATTAGAAATCAAATCTAAACAAACGATACTTTTGCCATTCAGATTCAAATTCCAGCAAATTAAGAAACAAATGAATGACTCTTTGACGATTCATAAAAAAAAAAATACGGCTAACATCTGATTCTGCTTTAAATATATTTTTTAAAGCATATTAAAGCCTTTAAGTTTTTTGAAATGCGTTTTTCAATGCGTTTACATTTATAAGCAGCAATTTTATTTACGACTGTTTACATTTTCAAGCAGTCAATTTACGACATACATATGAAATATTACGTAATTTATTGAATAAATATTTAAAAAAAACATTATTTAATGATTATTCATCATTATTCATATGAATCATTCATATGAATATTGATTCATATCAATGATTCATGTATTTCACTCTTCTGTAGTGGCAATAGTGAAACGCTGTTTCTTTAGGAAAAACAGAGGGATAAACGGGCTGATTTTTCGCCACTACTCGCTTTCATCTGTCAATAGTTATTTTTGAATGTTTTAAAAGTTTTTTTTAATTTTTATTATGGACTTTCGGAAAGAAGGCGCCAATTGACCAGGAAAAGAATTGCGCGATCGCGGCAGTCAACGGATTTCTCAGTTTGCCTGATGAACTCAGCTGAGTTTACACCGAACAGAATTAAACACCCATACGCACAATTTTTTGTTTATTTTTTATCTAAACTATGCATATTTTAAGTTCATTTTCATAAAGTGTTTATCACGCACAGGAACGTTTCATTATAATAAAGATTTAAAAATCAAAATTACATTTTTTTAAAATTTTACTAAATTTTTGTACCGTTAAAAAACATAGCTTTTTGTATGTGTATTACTTTCAATGATGCACATAATGGTGTTTTAGTTTTGGCCAAATTGAATCAAATTTTAAAGTTTCATCTAAAATTAAAAAATAAACATCTGATTTTTTAAAGAAATGCCATATGTTTTTTGTTTTATTTTTAAGTTTCTTATTTCACCTATGCTGCATTTTTTAAGCTGAATTTAATATATTTCTGTGAATTATTTTTTGCTGTTTGAAAAATGCAACAGCTTTTTTTTTTTCAACTATGCATATATTTTTAAAAGCATTTACAGACATGCCACTTTCCAGCGAAAACAGGAATTCCATTTTTTCGGCACAATTTATCATCCCTGGGATTGATGCAAATCAGTATTAAAATTTGTTGACATTTTTAGGACGAGAAGGGGGGGGGGGGGTAGCAGAATTTGACAAAATAAAAATGCGAGTACAAGCACAACTGCAATTTGAGTTTATTTCTAATCCTTTCCCATGACCTACTGTGCATTTAGTCCATGTATAGAAACGAACAGCATGAAAACAACATATAGCCAGGAGCTTGCAACTATCATCTGTCTGCTTTCCACGAAGGATTGCAAAAATCATCAAAATATCATAGAAAGTGCGTGGTTTCATCAAACGAATATGAATTCCATCAAAGGATCGCAGAAAAAAGCACAACTTTTCCCAAAGGGTCCTTTAGAATGCATGTTTCGTCTAAGGATCATGGAATATGTGATTGTCGCCTAATAATCGTGGAAAAAACATTAATTTCATCAGATGACTGCAGAAAAAATGCATTATTTGATCAAAGTATCGCGAAAAACGTGAATTTCGTCAAATAATCACAGAAAAAAATATGTTTTTTGATTAGAGGATCACAGAGAAAACGAGAGTTTCATTGAAAGGTTGCAAAAGTGCAAGTTTCAACATAAGATCCTAAAAAAAAATGTAAATTTCGAAATCGGGGGATCTTGAAGCTTATTGGTTCATCAGTATCAGGTGAACCATTAGTCAGCTAAATTTTCTGTTACGTAACTAATTTGCTGCATACATTCGGATGCACCTGTGCTTCTGTCAACGTATTTTGATTGTAAGTCTTGCTTGCTCTGCTGTTTATTTATTTATTTTTTATTAGGATTTTTGTATTAGCTGTTTAAAATGCACCATTTATTGGTGAATATATCGATTTTTACATGGTTTACCGTTTTAGAGACAGACGATTCAGCCAACGGCTGCCGAAAAAATTCAGAGCCTGAAAACATCGAGGGTGTATTGCCAAACATCCATCAAAATTTAAATTTAATTCAGTTAGAAGAGAAGTACCATACCTTGACGATGTTTCAGACCCTGTCTAGGATCCCTTTTTCTAAACATTAAATTATTGATTTTTTTTTTTTATTTTATTTTAACTGATTGTTTGTTTTTTATGTAAATATTTGAATTTTTTTTTTGTATGAAACTCCCCTTTTTTTTATGAATTGCCGTCTCATTTATTGGTATTTCTTTATATTTATCCTTTTACTTTTATTTTATGTTTAATAAATATTCCTGTATCCAAGCGAGATTTTACCTGCATTCGTAACAAATTTTTCAAGATGGCAGTAAAACTTCGTTTTTAAATCTTTATGTTTATACATCATGTTTTTACATCCATCAGAAATCCATGTTTTTACATCATTTTCTATTTTTTTGTGCAAATCATTGATTTATAAATAACATAAAGATTTAAAAATTGAGTTTTTCTGTCACCTTGAAAAGATATTTGGCAGAATTTTTTTCGCCAAGCGGCACAGGATGCGGAACTCTTCCCTGAATTTTGTCAAAGAAACGTGAGAGGTGTAATTCGTCAAAAAGGCGCAGGAAAGAAGTGAATTTTGCAACAAATCCCGATAAAAACACTCATTTGTGAAGGGATTGTGGTAAAAACAGTCATTTTGTCATAAGGCTGCGAAAAAAACATGAATTTCATCAGAGATGTGCAGAAAAAACGAGAATTTCACCATAAACATTAAATTATTGATTTTTTTTTTTTTTTTTTGTAAATTTTAACTGATTGTTTGTTTTTTGTGTAAGTATTTTTAGTTTTTTTTAATATATTTTTTTCTGTATGAAACTCCACTTTTTTCTGAATCGCCGTCTCATTTATTGGTATTTATTTATATTTATCTTTTTATTTTATATTAGTAAGTTTTTTGGTAGTTGTGAGCAAGATTTTACCGGCATTCGTAACAAATTTTTCAAGATGGCGGAAAAACTTCGGTTTTAAATCTTTGTTATTTATAAGTCCATGTTTTTACATCATTTTCTATTTTTTGGGCAAAATCATTGGTTTATAAATAACAAAGATTTAAAAATGATGTTTTTCCGCCATCTTGAAAAGATTTTTGGCAAGATTTTTGAACAATTTTTTTTTGCCAAGTGGCACTCTTCCCTGAATTTTGTCAAAGAAACGCGAGAGGTGTAATTCGTCAAAAGGGCGCAGAAAAAAGCAAATTTTTCTACAAATCCCGATAAAAACACTCATTTCGTCAAAAGGCTGCGAAAAAAACACAAATTTCATCAAAGATGTGCAGAAAAAATGAGAATTTTGCCATAGGGTTGTTGGAAAAAGCTCTTTTTTTCCACCCCGCATGAGGTGGTTCATATTTTCTTCATTTGAAGGTTGACTTTTACAAACACTATTTTTTTAATGCTTTTGAGGACTTGCCACTATCTGAATAATCATGCATATCAATCACCTGTTTAATTGAGTCTGACTTAATGTTGTAAACTTACAATAACACTTTCCCGTCATTTTTGACGGGGTCATATGCTAGTATTAATATAGAAAATTACAGTGTAATTAATTAATTTTCAGAAACCTACCTATTCCATAGTTCATTTGACATCTTAAACTACTTAAAATCATAACTGACATCTAAAAAACTTATCAACTGTCTCTCTGTGTGGTCGGAAGAGTCACATAAACTGTAGTATAAGAAACAGTAAACTTATACGGAGCATATAGAGAACTTTCTTGACTACAATTTGAAGTTTTTCGCATGTCGAAATCTAAAATATTTTTTTCAGAAAACAGGGTAATCAAGATAATCAGTTGATCAACCAATCTTTAAAATAAAAAAAAGGTAACTAATTTATCATTCATAATTTACCATTTTACCATTTTATCTTACAGAGATTGAAAGATTTGAAGAAGACGTATAAATTTGAATTCTGGATACATTCTGCCATTTGGTGGTTCCTAAAATAGTTTTCAAGAATTCTGGATTAAAAAAAAAAAAAAAAAAAAAAAAAAACTGGAACACAACGGGTTTCTACCAAGAAAGTTTTAAAGGTATTGAAAATTTTAAATATTACAAGAAAATTATCTTTTAGTATACTGTAATATGTTATGAAAACTTTCTGCCTAATTATAATTTTTAAAGCTTAGTTGGTTTCTCTTGAGACATTAAATGAACTCTTTTTTAAACAAATATATTCTTTTTTTTCTGTTGAAAATTGCGCTATACTTTTAAAGATATTTAAATAACTATGTGTTATGAATCATTTTACTATCCGTTCCATATAAATATTGCTTAAACATTATTATTCTTCTTTTTTAGAATAATTTGTTAAGAGTTGTATCAGAAATTGTTACTCAATACCTATAATTTTTAAAGGGGAATGTAAACACATTAATTATTGCAATAAATACGTTCTTACCATTAATGTGATTAATCTATCTTTTTTATTGAACTTTAATTTTAATTAAAACTTGACACAAGTCTTGATAAATGCTTTTTATTGAACATAACAAAAGCAGATTAAAATGTAGCTGTCAATATTGAGAATAAAAAAAGTAATTGACACCAACATGATAAAACTAAATCCCTGAAATCCTGTTACATTGTTTCTAGTTTAGAATCTGTCAGGTAAAATAAAGACAATATATACTTAATGTACGGCATTAGCTTTATAAATTATATATATTTTACGAATGGTACTGTGATCATTACATAAATATCTCATTATGCTTAAAAACTCATCACGTTAAATATCTAATGGTTACTGTGATTAGTATATATTCCATTTATTGCTCTTATTATTCCTCTTGCTACATAATAAATAATAGTACAGTGGAACCCCGATTTAACGACGTTCATGGGACTGTTCAAAAACGTCGTTAAAAGTTGGAAAACTTTAAATCGGGGTTATAAGAAAAACACTATGTATCTTATTTAAAGCATCTCCGAAATGATAAAATCAAGTTTAAATTAATTTAATAAAACATAAAATATAAAATAAAGCATTTGTATGTAATTACACATTTTGTTACTTTAATAAGAAATCTAAACTCACATTATTTTGCCGCCATTAAAAAAAATCCGAGATTTTGGTTTGAATGTTCGTTTTAGATTGCAAAGCGCGCAAGGGAGTCTCAAGTATTAAAATTGGATCCAATTCTTTTTGAGCTTAATGTATTTGAATTAAATTAATTCTTTGAATTATTAATTCTTTGAGCTTAATGTATTTGAAAAAAAAAACTCTCACTTTTTGCAAAATAGCTTGGGCTTCATTGAAAGACGGCATTGATTCAACAACTGCACGGTCTTTTTCATCAACGCTTTCATCCGAAGACGGTTCCTTCAATTCGGCAATCGACAATGCTTTTGTTTCTCAAGTCAGTATTTCGTTAACACATTCTGCATATTCAATGTAATCCCTATCAAGTCCCGCTGAATCAAACTCAGTGGAATCGTAATTCCGTATGTGATCATAGGCAGACGGTTCCGATGGGACCTGGGTCGGGAATCCACCTTTCTTGAAGCTGTGGGAGATGCAGTCTCTTGTAACCTTTTTCCATGCCGGCGATGTCAAATGTAGGGCTTCCAACACGTTTATCTTCTTTTTGAATTCGGGTTGGTCACTGGAATTGACACAAAATTACAACTGAAACAATACCTTTCGTAAAAGATGTTGTCTTCAAGCCAGTTTAAAGGAATGAATTATCCCTATGTCACAGGGCGCTAACATTTGGAACGCTTTCGTTTTGCAGTTATTTCTCGCTGGATGAAAAGAAATAAAGTTTTTTAATGTTATCCATCAGTCCAGTTTCTATAGGAAACCTAACACTCCTATCCTCTAGCAAAAAAAAAAAAAAAAAAAAAAAAAAAAAAAATATTATTTCTTCTTCTAGTTTTTATGTAGAAGTAATTTTGAATGCAGCAAGCAAACTTCAGGTTTCTTTGTCTTCCAAAAATGGAAGAAATAACTATTACAGTAAACATTCTCTAATCCAGCATATTCGAGAGTTGAAGCATGCTACATCACGAAATTTTCCGAATTACAGGATGCATGTCGAAAAAAAAATGTAGAAGTTAGAATTAAATAAAAAATGCATTAAAGCATGTTTTTTTTTATCTTTAAACAGCTTGAATAGAATAGAAAAAGAATACATAATGTAAAATAGAACATATGTACATGACTATAAAATGAAAATGAGAACTACACTGTTAGGCCTAGTCATAGAGGCCAACTTGAACAAATCCCGATTATCAGTTTCTTTTGTAGTAGTATTATGTCTTCTTCTTTTAAGAAGACATTTCGTATGATGTGGAGTTTCATAATTTCCGCATCGATGAACAAACTGCTGCGCTCAGGAAACTTGATAAATGTATTCAAGGGATAAGGTGCTTGATTCCACCTGATGTTATTTAACTCGTCTATATCATCTTCATCAGCATCAACCTCATCAGTGAAAATTACCTCTCTCGGTTTATCGAAATCTGCATCAACCCACTCTTTTATTTATTTTCGATTCACTTGTGACATGGGGCTCTCTAAAGGCAAACAAACTAAGTCATATTCTAGTTCATCATCGACTGTATCGCTTTCCTATCGTAATATTTTCGTCCATTACTTCAGGTTAAAGTTTATGCCATCACTTTTTCAAAGTTTACTTTTTCACATCACCCCAATCCAAAGTAGTAGCAAAGATACCGTCTTCAATAGAAAACTATCCTTGAAAATCTTTCAAATTGCAATCCGATGCCACTAAATTCTGTAAAAAGTAACGTCTGTAGTGTGCCTTGAAGTTCTGGATCCCCTCTTGATCCATGGTCTGAAGCAAGGATGTGACATTGGGATGCAGATAGGCTACTGAAATTCTACTAGACCCTAACTCTTCCTTACCTGTCTGAGTGGAATATTTTGCAGATCCTTTGAACGGGCCTCTCTTAGCCAGACGGCGGGCGCCGCGAAGGATCACGTGGCCTTCGAAAGAATTGATATTTAAAAAAAAAAAATTCTTTTTTGTTCCTTTTTAGTTTAATTTTTATTGTGAATGTGAATCTTGAACGCAGCAGGTCGACTGCGTGTATATATCATTTTTTTGTTTTTTCTTCTAATAAAAGAAATGTTTGTTTTGATTTTAAAAAGGGAAATTTATTTTCGAATATGAAATCATGCTATTTTCTTGGCTTCTTTATAGAAGAACACAATTGCTGAAATTTTAATATGATTATCTTGGATTCAGACTGAGGAATAACAAATATTATTCAAATGTTTTCGTTGTATATAGTTTGTAAATATTTAAAAGTGTAAATAAAATTCACAAAGTTTATATTCCAGTCACAATATTCCTGTCCTTATTTATATTGAACAACACTTGCGCCACTTTCATTCGTGAAATATGCTTGATTACTTTAATGTGATTTAATACGAATCGTGAATTCTTCATCTAAGCTCTCTCAACTTTGATTTAAATTAAGAATAACATGAAACTCGTGAATATCATGAAGATTATTTATTATTCTTTGGTGCCTCAAGAACCCGGAAAAAAGGTAAAAAATACCTTTATTATTCTGCATGACTGTTGATTTCTTAAAAATAAACATTTGTCGAATTTAAATTTAAACATGGATAAACCAGAAAAACTTAAAAGTAAAAGATCTACTGTTCGCGCAGCTATTACGAAGTTAATTACAAAATATGATACATTTTTATATGTTGATATTGATAAGACTGATTGCGATTCTTTAATGGAATCATTAGAGCTCGTAAATGAAAAGAAAGTTCTACTCAAGGAATTAGATTCCGAAATAGATGAGCTAATTCAGGAAAAATCTGAATATGAAAAATAACTAAAATCGGTAGAAGAATATTCTGAAAATATATCAAGTTTGAAATTTAAAATTAAGATGAGGCTAAAAAAATGTAAAATCGAATCTTAACCAAATGTTTTACTAGAATCAAGTAACGGTTCAAAAATCGGAAGTAAACCAGTTTCGGCAGTAAAGCTTCCTAAACTTAACATAGAAAAATTTTCTGGTGATGCAAGCCAGTTCTTAGAATTTTTTAATTTATTTACTAGTACTATAGATTCAAACGAATCGTTATCAAAAGTTGAAAAATTCCAATACCTGAAATCTTTGTTGTCTGGACCACCATATAATATTGTAGCTGGTTTTGAACTGACAGATCAAAATTATTCTACGTGTTTAAAGTTGTTAGAAGAAAGGTATGGTAAGCGGGAAAATATCATAAACTGTTACATGACCAAAATCCTGAATCTTGAGCCTGTAAAATCCTCTAACAATGTTACTTCTTTAAGGAAGCTGTATGATAATATTGAAACTTCTATAAGAATCCTTGATGCGTTAGGAGTAACATAAGGTTCCTACGGCCATTTATTACTACCCATATTATTAAGGTTATTATCCGAAAATTTAATACTAGATTTCCATCGAAAACGTGATCCCGATAAGGACTGTGAAGTCACCGATTTAATAAAATTTATTAAAACGGAACTAAGATGCCGGGAAGCTACTAATTTAGTAAATAATTTCCCAAAGCAAAGCTTATGAAAATTCTAAAACCAAATATGAAAATTCTTCAAGTAAATATCAATATTTTCCTCAAAAGAAAAATATACCTTCGGCTGCTGCTTTAAATACATCTACAAAACAGTTTTGCATATTTTGCAAGTCTTCTGATCATGTAGGACTAAATTGTTCGAAATTCACTCCTAAGAAAATATGCTGCATCAATTGTCTGAACACAAAACATGATTTCAAACACAGAGCGGATTCAAATAAATGTCCATTATTTAAACTTCGATTTCAATTGAGGAAAACCTTCATAAATGTATCTACTCTACATTCAACCAACTAAACAATACATCTTCTATCTCCAATTCTAACCCTGAAATAGTTATTCTAAACTCATCACAATCTCTATTAATTACAGATATAAATTTTGTCCAAATAAACTTAAATAACTGCAAAGCAGCCAATGAAGAACTTTTGATTTATATTAATAAAGCCAAAATAGATATAGCCCTCGTCCAGGGCTATCGTAAAACCAAAGGTAACTTCACTGGACTCCCAATAGGCTGGTCTATATATCAATCCAAAAAACGAACAGCTGCCATAATAATATGCAATCCAACATTTTATCATTTTCAATCTCATCAACTAGATAATAGCGTTTTCATCAATCGAACAATAAATACGAGTACAATAGCACCTAAGAAAGAACAAGAGAATATCACATATATCAAGATCGGTTCACAGTACTCCAGACCATCAGGAGACCTTTCTAAAGACCTTCAAGATTGGACTGATGTAATCACAGACAGTTACAAACTTTTCCTTGGAGGGGATTTCAATGCTCATCTCCGAGACTGGGGATACTCCAAAAACAATGCATGGGGTGACCTGCTGCTAGACTATCTAACATTGAACGAACTCTCCATAATTAACGACCCAAATACAAATTATACCTAAAAGCTAGACAAAAGAAAAGGAACTCCCAACCTCACGCTTTGTGGTTTATATACAAGAGAACTCCTAAACTTCTGGAAGACAGATGAGTCTCATGACTCTTTCAGCGACCATATTTATATTATCTTCCAACTTCACGTTTCTCCTCAAATGAAGCAAAATTATAGATATAAAACTAAATATACCAAATCCATAAAATTTAACAATATTTTTAATAATTACTCGACTAATCTACAATCAGCATAAAAGGATATTGAATCCCCTTCAAACTTAGACAAATGGACGGATGATCTGCAGCAGGTCATCAATTTCACAATGGAAGCATCATTTAAAAAGAAAAAATTAAACTATGATATAAAACTGCATTGGTATAATGACAAATTAAGAATTCAAAGGAATAAATTGAACGCAAAATATAAAAGATATATTCGAAATCCAGACAACCAGCAATTTTGAAGTGATTACAAAAAGGAGCGAGCAAATTATAAGTTGGCAATTAAAGAGGCAAAATCCACTGCATGTAGAAATTTCTGTACCACTACACAATCGCCATATGGTACAGCTTTTAAACTGATAAAACAAAAATATCTTAAAAATACAGACTTCATCTCAACAATCCTAGAAACCTAAAATACTACAGACACATTTCACAATATTGAAGAACAATTAATGTCTCACCATTTTCAACTGAATCGACCAATTCAACAAGATAATATCCACGAATTTATTAACGAGCAATCTCCAACCAATAAATTTTCAGCAGAAAATAGAATTTCATTTAGAGAATTAAAATTCTGTATCCATCAACAAAACAACGACAAAACCCCCGGATACGATAATATTGATGCTCGCCTGATCGAAACATTTATTGAATAGATCAATAATTAAGGATGGGAATGTCTTGAGTAGATTTTTGAATTACAAAATTTTCCGACTCCATGGAAAAAAAGCCTAGTAATTTTTTTAGAAAAAAGGACAATGATCCTCAACAACTGAAAGCCTATCGTCCCATCCATTTACTGCCTATGTTGGGGAAAGTTCTGGTGAGACTCGTAAAGTTGAGAACAATGACTTATTTGGAATCGCGAAATTTTTTCCATCCAGCCCAATTCGGTTTTCGCGAAAGGAGAAGCACAACAGATGCACTAGACAACATTATTAAAAAAGTTGACGAATTATTACAACGTAAAAAAATATTGTTCTTTGATATCTTTTGATATCGAATCAGCCTTTGATACCATCAACTGGTTTATTATATCCCAAATCATAGATAACTCACCACTTCCTCGATATCTTAAAAACTTGCTAAAAAATTATATCTCTCAAAGATTCATAGGCCTACTCCACGGAACAATCTTAACGTGGTTTCGAACTTACAGAGGTTGTCCGCAGGGGTCATGTCTCTGACCCCTGCTGTGGCTTTTGATTGCTGATTTCTTAATAAAACTTCTCCAGTTGCTGGATGACGACTTTACGGTTTATGCAGATGACTTTGCAGTTCTTGCATATGGTGACACCAGGACACAACTTGAAGCAGATGCCAACAACAAAATTAAACAATTTTCAGATATTTGTGAACAACTTGGCCTAACAATCTCCCAAACGAAGAACACAGCAATAATGTTTGGCCACTTTTTACTAGAAAAACGCCATCCAATTTTCAAACTGCGGGGGCAAACCATATCAATAAAAAAGAATCTAACTTATTTAGACCTTGTATTAGACTCAAAGCTCAATTTTAAAGATCGTATTATCCATCTACGAACAAAAACACAACAATTTTGCACTGGTTTCGGCAAATTGCATTTTTTAAATAAGGGAATAAACCCCTCCATCTTGAAAACTTGGTATAATACGGTTACCCTTCGTCAACTTCTATATGCAGCAGTAATTTGGTTCCCTCGTCTAAACTGCCATGATATCCGGAAGGTAAAATCAATACAAAGAATGGCACTGCTCGGCATTATCAAAGTCTATCGCAGTATCTCAACTGACGCTCTGTGTGTCCTAACGGGTTGCTTAACTATTTAAATAATTTTGGCAAAAGAACTCTCTAACTACAATACTTTAAAAGGACGCAGAGATTACATCATCCAAGATACCTCATTAACCATAGATAATTTAATGACCAAGCTTCCTTCCAACAGTTTCCCAGAATATTACAAATTATTGCAAATATTAGAATATACCTTTTCGGACAATAACCAACTAAATCAAGATTTAACAATTTACGCAGACGACTCCGTCACAGACTCACGCACTGCTGCAGCCTTCACGGTTGTAAAAGACAGCTCTTTTATCTTTGAAAACTATTTTCGACTACATAATTTAAACTCGATCTACCATGCAGAACTATACGCTATATGCCAAGCAATAGACTGGTTTCTAACATCATCTTACTCTTCACTACTTCTATTAACGGACAGCCACTCAGCAAATGATGCCCTTAATCTAGCCTTCCCCCGTAATCAACTTATTTATCAGATATATGCTAAATTACCAGATTATCCACATAAAACAGTCTACATCAAATGGATCAAAGCACACGCCGGAACCAGAGGTAATGAAAGAGCCGACACCTTAGCAAAATCAACAACAACATCCACCAGGTCACCAATCATCCGTTTAGTTTTTCCAGTCTCTGTGATCAAAAAAGCACTCAAGGGTAAAATGTTGTCAGACTGGCAACATTATTGGACTTCATCTGAAAAAGGCCGATTTACTTATAAAATTTTGAATAAAGTGGATTCTGATTTTATCTGCAAAAGTCATATTATTCCATAGTATGTTAGTGGACACGGCAGTTTTCCCGCCTTTATTAATAAAATAGGGAAACGAGACTCTCCATCCTGCCCATGTGGCAAGGGGATATGAGACCCGATCCATTACCTTTTCTCAAAATGTTCATTAATGACACATACCTTTGACTTTAAAAGAAACAAAACTGTACGTTTCAACCTTAAAAGGTCTCTATTTGAACCAACAAATTATGCCAAGTTATGAGCCAACTATAATATTTTAAACAAACATTTTTAATTTATAAAAAAATACTTTTAACGCTCATCTGTACGATGAACTTTTTACTTCAAGTCACTTAATTTAAATATTTTACTTTATTTCATTACATTTTGTCATATTGTTTAATAATCATTTTGATTGTTTTGTCATTTTAATCAAGCTCTGTCATATTATCCTACTATTTATTGTTTACCTTAAATAATTCTCCTATCTTAAATTTTAAGTGTAAATACTCACTTTTTAAATGTTAAATTACTAAATAATGAGATGTAATTAAGTACCTATATTAACTTTATTTTATAACATAATTTTAACTATTCATCATCAACTATAACTGTAAAATTTCTCGGGTTTGCTCAGTAGTGCAACCCATTGTGAATTACCTGTAATAATCATGTAATTTTCATTAAGCAGGGTCTTCCAGCCTGCTGGAGCTTCCGGGCATGTTCGCAAGTACTGGAGTCTCCGCGGGGTAGTAGATATGTGTTTTCCGCTCGTGGACTAATCAGCTCCTATACCGAAAGGTTGGCTGTCCACGAGTGGGTGGTTAGTGATTAGTGATAAACAAAAACGATATAAATTAAAGAGAGAAGGTCGCTGTTACAAATGCTTTTATAACTCGCATTTATCCATGAATTATAGAACAAAAATTAATCCTTGTTCCAAATGTGGTAACAACACCCATAGTCATTTGTTTTGTTTTAAAGATACAACAAAAGAAAATCCTGAAAAAGAAAAGAAAGGTTCAATTGTATCTATGATTTCAGAACAAAAATATAAACAAAATAAAGCAACATTATTGCAGACTTGTACAATTTCTGTGTCTGCTGGTAAACAATGCTTGTTGGTCGCGTTTTATGTGATAGTGGTTCAGAAAAAGCTTCGTGAAGAGACCTCTAGTACAAAAATTAAAATTGAAGCCATTACGAAGAGAAAATTTATTAGTTTATCCTTTGGGGCGGAGACACCTTTATGAATCTTGTTACGAAGTTGTTGCTCTTGAATTATCTAGTGTTGTGCAACCTATTAACTCGATAAAGATCGAAGCACTAGTGGTTGATAATATAACTCGAGCTTCTGTAAAACCCCTAGAACCAGAACTTCTAGACATAATGAGAACAAGAGGCTTTAAGCCTTCTGATACAGGTCTTGAACAGGAAATAAATATTTTGCTAGGGTCTGACATTTTGTGGAAAATATTAAAGGGAATCGAAGGAAAATTGACAAAAGAGTTATACGTTGCGGAAACTATTTTCGGTCATACGGTGCAAGGGCAGATAGAGTCGAATAAAAAAGAAGTAGCTTGTTTGCGTGTTTCAGTTGAAAATATAAATACTCAGCTGGAAGCATTTTGGGATCTGGAAGCAATTGGCATTGCTGAAAGCAATGAAAAGAACATTGCCGATCATGAGGTAGTAAAAGAATTTAAAGAAAATTTAAAATTCGTAAATGGGTGTTATGAAGCAAAATTATTGTGGAAAAATTCTTGTGAATTGCTTAGAAACAATCCTGAAGTAGCAAAGAAGCGGTTTTCTAGTTTAGAAAATAAATTATTGAAAAACGATTCTTTATTTAACGAATATAACTCCATTTTGCTAGAGCAGTTTAATGAGGGTGTAATAGAATTGTGCAACGAAAAAGATTCTAATAATTCCTATTATATGCCACACAGACCTGTTATCCGGGACGATAAAACTGCAACAAAAATGCGCATAATCTATGATGCTTCTTCCAAATATGGTGATTCTCTATCATTAAACGAATGTTTGAATCACGGCCCTAACTTAAATCCCAATGTTTTAGACATAATTTTGAAATTCAATTTACATAAAATTGCCTTTTCGGCTGATAGTGAAAAAACTTTTCTGCAAATATCTGTAGCTGAGGAAGATCGCGATTATCTTAGATTCTTATATTATGAAGATTTTTTAAAGAATAAAAACATAGTACCCTATAGAATGTCTAGAGCTACTTTTGGTGTCACCTGCAGTCCCTTTATCCTCGCTTGCACTATTAAGCACCATATTAATAAATATAAAATCTCGCATAATAAAACATTTGAATTCCTAAATTCTTCTTTTTATGTTGATGATTAGTTTTCAGGAGAAAACGATGTTCTAAAAACTTTTAATTTAACTAAAGAAGCTGTTGATATTTTGAAAGAAGGGGGGAGGAAGTTAAAAAATTTGAAAGCATTTCTTAGGAACTTAGGAAAAAATGGGATGATGAAAACATTCCTGTTTCAAGTTCCGAATCCCCAAATACTTCCTTGAAAATTTTAGGATTGATCTGGAACAATACAGATGATAAATATGGACTAGAATTAGAACCCTTGCTAGAAAAATTAAGCAATGATTCTTGTACAAATCGAAATGTTTTGAAAATTGCAACTATGTTCTTTGATCTAGCCATATATAGTGCCCCTTTTGTTATTTGCATCAAATGCCTCATACGACAACTATGGTTAATGGGAATATCATGGAATGAAAGTTTTTCTGGTGAACTAGAAAATAATTGGCAAAAATGGCTTTTAGAAATTTCGAATCTCGCTCACTTGAGAATTCCCTGGCAGTATTTCAGCAACCTGATCATGGAAAAAGAGCATCTCCAATTCCATATTTTTCCTGATGCTAACCCTAATATGTGTATTCCTGAATTTCTTTCCTTGCCCGAAGATCAGTGGCCTAGGGTTAAAATTGCTGCATCACGATTACCTGATGTTTCTGAAAAGAGGTCTCGAAAGGCAGTAACCATTTCTCATGTTGTTCAAACTAATAAAGCTGATGAAATTCCCATTTTTAATCTTGAAAAGTATAGCTCCCTAAAGAAATTGTATCGAGTAACTGCATGGGTATTTAGATTTATTTCTAATATAAAATAATTAAAGGTAGAAAAAAGAGATTTTTCAGAATTATCAGCTGAAGAAATGTTACATGCTGAAAATATTTGGTTAAAGCTAGTGCAGGAAGAAAGTTTCCCTGAAGTTATAAAATCCTTGAAATGTAGCAGGAGTATCCCTAAAGAATCGAATCTTCTACAGTTAAATCCTATGTTGTCAGATGAAGGTTTGCTGTTGGTACGAGGACGGTTACAAAAGTCTGATTCCTCATTTTATAAAAAAAAAACATCCTGCTGTGATTCCTGCAAAACATAAATTAACTGAATTAGTCGTCAAAGATGCACATGAAAAAGTTTTTCATTCAGGAATGCCCAGTACATTAGTAGAAACTTGTGAAAATTTTGGATTTTAAAATCTAGATAGTGCATAAAATCAATCCTAAGCAAACGTGCAATCTCCAAGAAATTTAGCGTTCACCCTGGTAAAATAGTTATAGTAACTTTAAAGCATATCTTGTGTTTACCTGCAACCGAGGAATCCTTAGTGAAACGCTTCCGTTTGCGCGAAACTCTTCTGAATCATTTTCGGAAGCGCTTGAAAATTGAGTGCCTCTCAAACTTACAATCTGCTCACTACACGGACCAGAATAATACTTCTGACGTTAAAGTAGGTGATGTGGTTCTTATGCATATGGACATCTATCATTAAAAGACCTATTAATTTTTGTGTATTACTTAGAACTGAAAAAACTTTATTAATAGACTCAAAAAACTCTTACTTGACTTTTTAAGGAAAAAAAATGTGTTTTTTGTTTGATAATATTTCTAATTTTTAGTTTAATTTTTGTGTTGAATATTCTAGGAAAAGTTGTATAGATTTAAACTGTACTTTCTATTTTTAGTAGCAGAAACCTATTCGCAAATTTTTTAAATTGTTTTATTATTTTATTGAAGTCCAGTATGTAAGTATATATTTTGATTTGTAATGTATTTATGTATAGTGTAACTGATAATTTTTTAGAATATTTTTATTTCTACTTTAATTATTTTGAATCCCCATTTTGATGAACCATTGTTCATCGGGGGGGGGGGGGGGAGTTTGTGGAATATTTTGCAGATCATTTGAGCGGGCCTCTCTTAGCCAGACGGCGGGCGCCGCGAAGGATCACGTGGCCTTCGAGAGAATTGGTATTTAAAAAAAAATTCTTTCTTGTTCCTTTTTAGCTTAGTTTTTATTGTGAATGTGAATCTTGAACGCAGCAGGTCGACTGCGTATATATATGATTTTTTTGTCTTGTTCTTCTAATAGAAGAAATGTTTGTTTTGATTTTAAAAAGGGAAATTTATTTTCGAATATGAAATAAAGCTATTTTCTTGGCTTCTTTATAGAAGAACATAATTGCTGAAATTTTAATATGATTATCTTGGATTCCCAGTGAGGAATAACAAACATTATTCAAATGTTTTCGTTGTATATAGTTTGTACATATTTAAAAGTGTAAATAGAATTCTCAAAGTTTTTAATATTCCTGTACTTATTTATATTGAACAACACCTGCGCCACTTTCAGTCGTGAAATATGCTTGATTACTTTAATGTGATTTTACACGAATCGTGAATTCTTCATCTAAGCTCTCCCAACTTTGATTTAAATTAAGAATAACATGAAACTCGTGAATATCATGAAGATTATTTATTAGTTTGAGCTTTACAGTTCCTACAGTTGTCTAAAACCAAAATAACCTTAGTATCTTCAGACATTTAAAACAAAAATTTTTTAACAGATATCACAATGTCTTAGAAGAAACCGTTTTTTAACAACTCTTTATTGATCCAGGCACTTGATTGTGCTCCATAAGTCACAGCCAAGCGTTTCAAGCCTTTTAAACCCTAGGATTTTTTGACTTTCCTATCACAAAAGCTTTTAATTTGCAATCACCGGATGAATTGGAGCACATCAGTACTGTTAACCGATCTTTATTTTACTTTAAAATTTTACACTTTTCTGATCCCCATCAACGATATTAGAATTTGTTAGACAACGCCACAGAAGGCCGCTCTCGTCTGCATAGTAGATCTGACAAGCTGTACGTTCATTTTCAGAAACAGTAGACTTGAATTTACCTTTGAACTCTTCACCACCTACAACATCGGCAGATTTTAGCTCGCCAGAAATATCTAATTTTTAGATACCATGACGAGTCTTAAATAGCTCCTCCGCCAGCCTTCAGAAAATTTGCAATCAGTATCAGTGTAAATAAGTGCGAGTAGTAAGTCAAAATTACGTCCATTACTAATCATATCATAATATTAAAATATTTATTTGCTTAAAAGATGTTATAAAAACACATTAAAAATAAATTAGAAATCTATATATACATGTTTCAACTGATTTTCTGAGTCGTCTTCAGATTGTATTACAAAAATTACAAATACATATGAAATTTTGATATTATTTTTGGATGATTTTTTCCATTTTTTATATACATTTGTAATTTTCTGTTATACATTCTGACGACGACTCAGAAAATGAGTAGAAACATGTAAATATAGGTTTCTAATTTACTTTTCATGTGTTTTTATAACGTCTTTTAAGCAAATAAATATTTTAATATTATGATACGTTCTGTATCAATGTTCAAATCTCGTCGGAACTGTTTAGCCTCTTCAACAACCTTAGAGTCAGTTATAGGTTTACCCTCTGATCTTTTTGTTGAAAACCAATTGCACAAGACTAAATTATCAAATATCATACATAAGTAGAAATTCAATTTTTATATTAACGGAATAGAAGAAAACGGATTGCAGATTTGAATTTAGTAGAAAAATCTAGTCTTAGTAAAAACATTTTTTCAATTCTACGGCAACTACTTTAATGTTGAAAGTAATATAAACGTTACACCATTAAAAAACATGCAAGTTAGTCTTATTAACTGACAGATAAATGTTAAGAATATGCATACTGCGGAAGTTATCTAAAGTAAATGGTCCAACAGTCATAATATAAAACATAAAAGCCAGTCTGACATTTATTGTACCTAAACTTTGGATAAAATCGCACAAAAAGCTTAAATTAGCAAAATTCGAAATATGCAAAATCTTACAAACTAGACGTACTGGGGGCAATCTAAAACTAGATTCCGAATCAGAGGGAAAACAAATAATAAGAAACACCTACTTTCAGATCTGTGGCACAAACATTGTTGTCTAGTGTTATATTACCATCGGACAGATCGAATTTCAAAATTTCGTAACATTTAAAAACAACTCTTTTTGGCATAAATGTGTATTCATATGAGGAAGAATAACATTTGAAATTATATCTCGATAATTAAGGGGACAGTTAACATTAAACATCAAATCCACCAATTTCATTGGATTTATTTGAAAATTGGAAGGATTTTTAATGCGAAGTTTGAAATATGGCACTAAAATAATAATCAAATGTTTTAAAAGTATTCACTATTTAAATTTTTAAAGTAATGAATAAATGTCATACTATAAAAGTCCCAATAGCATTTCTTTTGTATAAATAAGAAGATATTTATTTATGAAATACATAATATATATTACAATGGACGTTGGGATGAATTGTAAAAGTTCGCTGAATGTATAAGCAGAAAACAAAATATATTTTTATAATTATGCTTTGTTTTTGCTAAAACAAAGGAGCTGTATCTTTTCATATACGCATTATTTGCCACCCCAAATAACACTGAAATCCAACTTTGCATGCTAACATGTATTCAGAATTGTGTAAAGAGCGTTTAGTACAAATTTCAAACTAATCTAATAATTAAAAACGTTTCAACTGTTAGAAAAAGATGAAATGTTCAATTTTGAGAAATCAACATTTTAAGTAGAAAAAAAAAACTTTATAAATATTATATAAAATTTTTACCAATATAAAAGTTCATATCTCCGCTACGACGCGACATAATTGAATATGTCTTTTCGCATCTATTTTCATAATTCACCAGAGAGAAGAAAAAAACATCGATTTTTTAATTGCATTTCATGTTTTTGAAAGTGCACTGTCGCCTTAACCCCTTAGGGACGAGCGACTGGTATTCGTGCCACGTAAGGTGCTCAGAATCGGTTATTATTTTCACCAGTAAAATTTTATTGCAAATTTTGCCTTATTCAATCAGAGCATTTTCCCTATTCAATTATGAAAAAAAATTCTGTTTTATAAAACCGGTGATTAAAGATTAAAAATTCTGTAAAAGACTCGTCCCGAAGGGGTTAACGATTTAGAAAATAGATCTTTTTCAATCTTAAGTAGGAACACCGATGAAGTGAGTATAAATATTTTTATCACGCACAGTTAGCATGTGGATATTTCATTTATAAAATGAATATTTATTTTAAACAACGGCAATATTTTCCTGAAATCGTCTAAATTAGTAGCATATACAAAACTATGTAATTGGGGATAAAGTGTTTGTAAATTTTTAAGCGGAATATGACAGTTATGGATACATACAATCACGAAAATGTCAATGATGTTACTGATTCTATAAAATGTGCTCTTTTTTATTTCAGAAAAATAAATTGTTGTAAACTACAAAAATGTTCGATTTGTGTATACTAATTATTATATTTAAAAAAATATACATTATTTGTAAATTGTCCTTTATAAAATAGCAATTCATACAATTCTTATTTAAGGATGGAGTAGCACAGCTTATGTTTATTCCAACAGATCAAACAATGCCCAGTCCAGAAATCGAATATGGATATCTTCGCTTGGCGTGCCAATTCTCTTCATATCGAACTATCTGGACGATACATGCTTGACATAATTTATTCTTATTTAATGGACAAGGCTGTGAAGTCTAGCGCTAGTTTCTTTCATCCTAGCTAACTATGGAATCTCCATTATAAAAGTGTGCGATAACACGGAAAACTTCTGTATACCAAATAACTAGTTTATAACGAAGATATTTTTTTTTTGGCACAGCAATCGCAGGTATTCATATCGTTTCCTAGTCTGGACATTTTACGCACTATTCGATTAAACCTCAATTATGCTACCCGAACATTGAATATGTTTTATCTAGTTAAAAAAAAAAATGCTTTTCCTTATGAGTAAATTCAATATTTTGTAAAAAAAAATGTATATTTTTCTCAAATATTCAATGTGGTAAATACGCATAATTCCCTTATTCTGGAATAAATATGATACAAAAAAGAAATGCCGGGAAAATATTTAACCTGCTTCGAATAAAATACTAAATATTCTCTTTGATGAAGTATATTTTTCACAACCATAAATTTCACAGAGCATATGTGAGCTGAAATATTTTAGAAAAATTTAAGCAACATTCGTATATTACAAAAGTTAACTTGTCTCAAAGCGATGACATTGATGCACAAAAAAATATACTCCATTAAGAAGATTGTTGTAACGCAAAAAAGTCAGAATTTTTTTGTTCTTTAAAATCGTTTTATTACAAAAAAATCTTTATTAGTATTTAAAGTTTAATTGCAATAATTTCTGAAAACGAAGATACGATATTCTTTTAATTTGGATTTAAAATAATTTTGATAATAATAAATAATATTTTAAAGAGCATTTGGATATATATGGTGACCACTCTTTTTGTCATTGTATGATGTTCATTAAATAAATGATTTTACAACAGTATAAAAATAATTCTTACTTCTTACATAATTTTACTTAGTACAATATCCAAATTTTTACTTGAAAAAAAAGCAATATTTATAAATTAATAGCTAATATAACACGGTAACTAAATTCTAAATTTTTAATAACATGCTATGTTATTATTTGAATAAATTACACTTTATTCACTGCCTTAAATGTAGAATATACTGAAACTACAAATATTTTCACACAATTTTCAATCGATTTCAAAATAGAAATCGGTATAGTTGAAATATTTTACACCTGATTATCATACTAAGCTAATTTTATATACTTCATTTGATAAACAAAATACCAAAGTATTTATATAAAGAAAATATTACTATGTTTATTATTATTTAGATTTTTGTTTCTGCTTTTTAGAGTCTAAATTTTTTTATTAAGTCATATTCACAAACAGTTGTCATATTTTAGCAAGTTTGATTTGGACGTACAATGTTTTATCAAGTATGTATTTTTAACCTCCTCACCGCCGGTAAGTGATATATCCGTTCACTAAACTTTAGGTTTCACTGCAATAGAAGCATTATTTAAATTAATATAATTCTACAGATATAATGCAGTTAAAAAAAAATTAAGTTATGATTAATACTCTAAAGGCTCATATGCCTATAGGTAATAACAATTTTAATATCACTTTTGTACAAACATCTTTTTTTTAACACTTTTAAAAAATTACAGAGAAAACAACATTATATTTTTGCCCTTTTGCTCGGCGGTCAGGGTCAAGTTGTTATTTGAACATATAATCAAAATTTAATTGAATTGCTAATTTTGCGTTAGCCGCGCAAATCTCGACCTTAGAATTTTTTTTTATTTTTATTGTTTTAATCAGAATGCCGCCCATTAATATATATATTTAAGTATATCATTATTCTTATTTTGTAGTTTATATAAAATGAGTGGACTATACCCGTAAGGCATGGTGACGTCACGGCAACGTCGTTGTGAAGTCACACTGTGATTTTGTGACCGTCAATGTGACGTCACGTGACGTGGATGTGACGTCACAGTGACTAGAATGTGAGGTCGTTATGGCCGTTTTAGAGGTCGTTTGTGACGTCACATTGTGACCACTCTGTGAAGTCACGGTGTGACTAATTTGTGAAAAGTGTGTCATTTGTGACTATTTTGGCATTAACTTTGTGACGAACCTGTGACGAAAGTGACAATGTTTTGAAGTCACACTGTGACCAATTTGTGAAATATGTGTCATTTGTGACGAACTTGTCATAAACTCTGTGATGATTTCAAATGAAAATCAAATTTCAAATTAATTGCTTAAAAGGCGCAAAGGCGAACTAGTGAAAAAGATTCCATGCTGGAACTCGAACCCGGGCCATCAGTATAGCGCACTTACGTTCTACCGACTAAACCACATGGAACGATACCCAGCCTGGAAAATTTCTCACTATTACATGTTGGCAAGGCTACAAACGCAGCACAAGATGCGATATTTATCGTCAGCCACCGACATGGCGCAAGCACGAAACTTAAATCCAGCATCGATTGAAACTATATTAATACTTGGAAATGTTTTCAGAGAGAACCATTCGCCTTGCATACAATATTTCAAATGAAAATCAAATTTCAAATTAATAGCTTAAAAGGCAATTTTAATTTGAAATTTGATTTTCATTTGAAATACTGTATGCAAGGCGAATGTTTCTCTCTGGAAAAATTTCCAAATATTAATATATATTTAATCGATGCTGGTTTAATTAAGTTTCGTGTTTGCCCCATGACGGTGGCTCACGATAAATATTCCATCTTGTGCGGCGTTTGTAGCCTTGCCAACATGTAATAAGGAGAAAATTTCCAGGCTGGGTATCGTTCCATGTTGTTTAGTCGGTAGAATGTCAGTGCGCTATACTGATGACCCGGGATCGAGACCCGGCGTGGATATTTTTCACTATGTTGGCCTTTGCGCCTTTTAAGCAATTTATTTGAAATTTGATTTTCATTTGAAATATTGTATGCAAGGCGAATGTTTCTCTCTGGAAAAATGTCCAAGTATTAATACTGTGATGATTCTTGTCATAAAAACTACGATAATTTTAAAGTAAAGTTTTGTTTGAAATATAAAATTTTATCTTTTTACCGTACTTTTTAGCAAGATATCGCTATTTTGGAGTCCTATTCTTCTAAAATATTTTTAATTTTCCATTTAAAAAACAATGCTTATTAACTGACATCTTTTTTTATTAAGTTAGCTTGATCTTGAATTCAAGCTTAATATTAAGAATGTGTAAGCGTTTTAATGTGTTATGATTTGTCATTGCTTTTTTAAATACGAACATGGAGTCTAACGGACATTAATACAACTGTTACTTATAGAACTACATGATAAGCCCTATTTATTTAAATTTTTTATTCCCGTATATATTGTATTTTGTGAATATGAGCTAATTAGATTTGGTATGTTTTATATGAAAAGACTGATCTGGGAAATAGAAACAACAAGTAAGATATATCATGCGTTAGGCATAGATTATAAAACACTTTCCAACTCTTTCTAAATGTTTTATCAAGACATCGGGGGAAATAACGTAAATAAGATAACTAAGTAAACATGAAAACGCGTAAAACATTTAAAAACTGATTTACGCAGTTACCATCCACTAAGGTGTAAAAAAATCATAATTTAAAAAAATAAATAAAAAAAAACGTTTTTTTTTATTTAAATCAGATTTTTTTTATTTAAATCAGATTTGTATGATTTTTTCCCCAGCGTTCAAATACTGAATAGCTATCATGAGTTTTAGGTTTCCAAAACAATTACACCACTAATTGCTAACATAATCTATGTTTTTACACTTTAATTGATAAAATTATAATTGTTAGTTTGTAATTACATAAATAAAAACTGCAAATTAGTAGTTTCATTAGGTAGTATTATACAATAATGTTATATACATTAATATTGTAATAATTATGTAAAACTTTATAAATACTAGAGATACTTAACATTTATGAAAATTATTAACTGCATTTTATACTAAATAGCCAACATTACTTCAAATTAATTATTAAACAATCAACTCTCTAATTAGGAACATATTATACATTTTTAAGCCTTAATTATTAAAATGATAATAATTCATTTTAGAAAGAAAAAGGGACAGGATGCTAGTTCAAAAAACGGGCACTATTTCATGAGGAAATATATTAGTAATGTGTTTAGTAATGATGTAAGAAAAAAAAAAAGAATATTTTTTAGCATTAAAAGTAAAGTGTCCTTAATTTTTAATAATTTTATGAATAACAAATTGAAAAATACAATTAAATAACATATTTTAATAATATCCTGTTTTTTCTAAAGAAATAAAGTTCTATATTTTTGCAAGATTTTTTCCACATGAATTTAGAATACTGTTGAATGGGGAAGTTTTTTACAAGAAATCTCTGGCTACAACTACAGGTAAATTTCAACTTTTTTTTCTTTTTTTAAGGCAGGGTGCATTTTGCCAATTTCAAAAGGGGCATGGTGTGGCACCATTAAACAAAATGGCCTAGAAGAAGCAGTATAAGTAATTACAGAATTAATAAAAACTGCAAATAAGTAAAATTCATTAGTTAGTAGCACAAATAACAAAACTAACAAATATTATTTGCAGCTCATTTTGAATTTGTATTTAGGAAAATTTCTGTAAACCACCAAAATCTATACTTACACACATGTACGTGTATGCTAACCAAAAAGAAAAAAATGAAAATGAGTTAAACCCATTCATATAGAATAAATATAAGTTAGCCACTAATATCTGAAATCCTCAAAATATTTAAGTAACAGCATTATTACCTCTATTAGCTCTCAATGGTTCAATTTTTTAATATATATGAGTTACAAAAAAAAAAAAAAAAAAAAAAAAAAAATAATAATAATAATAATAAACATTTATTCAACCTATACCAAAGAAGCTCTTGCTGTGCTTAGCATTTTTATACCAATTATTTCTTTTTCTCTTATGCATTCATTTACAATTTAGCTGCTGAGCAGATGTCATTCTTTCATTCTTCTTTAACTTGAGATTGCTATTAATTACTATTTATTATTTTACTTGTAGAAATGTAATTATACTTGCTATGGGTATTTTATATAAAATAATGCATAAATTGATTACCTAAAGGAAATTATGACATTGCAAATTATGTTAGATTTAAATATCATTTTAAAATGAAACTGTTTTAATTTGGATAAAAATTTAAAAACAATGCTTTTAATTTTTTTACAATACTAATGAATTAAGCTTAGAAACAATTATTTAAAGCTCTTTTTTTGTTTATTAATAAGTCAAAATACCTGTAGAAACTTTCAAATTATGTTCATGTTAGATTTTAATAATTTTTTTGACATTTTAAACATTTAGAAAATTTTTGATTTTAATCAATGATTTTTTTTTAAAAATCGGTTGATTAAAATCATGATTTAATCGCTGATATAAATCAACCGATTAAAATCGTTGACACCCTACCATCCACAGCCAAATATGTTTTCTAATTCTTTTAAACAGTCTTGTATTTGATCTGTAGATTGATATATATATACTATATAATGGAAAAATTTAGTTTATCAAGGAAACGCATAACAGGTTGAAATTCTCTTTTAGCAATTTATACTAATATATGGAAACATACTTAAATAATTTTGTACAACCCTGTAGTTTACCTAGAACCTTTATTACACGCCACTATTTAGTTAAAATTTTATTCAAGCTAAAACACTCTTAAAACTGCTGAAATTACATTTCCAGCAATTATAATTCATAGATGGCAACGTATCCAATTCTTTGCGTGACCCTTTATATCATTTTATCTATATACTACAAACATTTCTTAGTAAATTAAATACAGTGCAGCGTTAAAATGCATAACTTATTTAAAAACCTCCTTTAAGCAATACCCAGTAACCCTTTCGAATACTTTTGTATATTCCTGTATATGAATTATAGCATATATATATACACCATATACTATGCATAAATGTAGTGAATCATAAAAGTGTATATCATAATTAAAAATGTATTTCCAGCAATCATCGCTAATGAACAGTGCTTCGGATACAATATAGTATCTGAAATATTTTGTGTGTCCCTGTAAATGCTATATACACTTCGTATTATACATGAAATAATTCATAGTATGTAAACCTCAACGACGTATATCAATTTCATTACATATCAAATAGATTAACATAAATAAAGTACGCCGCAAACAATTCCCTCCACCCCTATATCATTATGTATTGGAATTCCTTTTTTAGCCCTGTAAATGAACAATAACTATTCTTTGCATCGCATATTCTATGGAATGCATATTTTAGTGCGCTTCATAAATGCATATCAATTTTATTCTGTTTGAAAGCGTGTAAAATCACTAAAAATCATTTGAAACGATTTTTTTCCCACAAGCCGTAATGTAATGGAATACAATTGACTGTCCCTGTAAATGAAATAACATGCTACAAACTTCATTACAAATAGGGGTCTTGCTATGGTAAACGTTAATAACATCCAAAAATTTTAAATAATTTAATTATCTTTAAATGTCTATTAATTATGTTAATGATTGATGATAATACTTGTCCATATACTTTTATATTTATGCCACCATGTGGTTTTAACCCAATATTTAAATAAGAAAATAAACCAGATTAAAATGCAATTTAAATGACTAATTTTAATAATCTGATCAAAGCTGTTGAAAAGGAAGTTAGATATTTTAACAAAATAAAAAATAAATGTAATGAAATATTTGTGTTCTATAACATGTTTATTAGAAGATAACTGAAATCATTGTAATTAAAAAAAAAAAAAAAAAAAAAAAAAAAAAAAAAAAAAAGCAAACAAGGAAAATAATATTTTAGATATTTCAGCAAAATAAAAAATAAATGTAATGAAATATTTATGTTCTACAGCATGTTAATGAGAAACTAACTAAAATTGTTGTAATAAAATAAAAAAAAAAAAGCAAACAGGGAAAATAATATTTTTACATACCTAATTTCATTGACGTTGTACGTGATACTTTGATTTTGGGGAACCAATTAAATCCGATTATAAGTACGATAGCAATGACTTGAATCATCTTCAACAAGTCAAAGCTACCGTAATTTTCTCGGGTTTATATTTTGTTAGCTGAACTAACTTGGATCCTGAGAACGTTCTTGTTTCAGTTTTTAAATCCGTGTCAACACATCTATGCTGTCCAGTGTCCACAGAACTTCAGTGTCCACAGTGTCCACAGAACTGTCCAGTGTCCCGCGTTTATTCTAAAAAGTTTCACTGTTACTTTTATCCGTTATTCTGCGGTCGAGTGGTAACAACTGAAATAGTGCAGATGCAGACGATTTTTAAGTTTCGAAGTTCGAAGCAGATGTTTTTTGGTTTTATTTGTTTTTCTATACCACAGTTTCGGAAGGAAATTAAATGCGTAATAATTTTGTCAAATTGTCTCTAATTCAATTTCCTGTTTGAAAATGTTTTATTGTATTCCATCTTTTATTTTTATCAGTTTTATTGAATTGTAAAGTTTCATTTACGTAAATTATAATAATAATATTATCCATAATTAGAGTTTACTAGATAAAACATTGCTTAAATTTTAAAAATGTATACAAATTAATTTATTGGTAATAATGATGACTCCCTCCTTTTTTTTAAAAGTAAAATTTGTATCACAGGTATCAGTTTGTATCACACTCATCTCTTCTCGATAATCTTGTTGTATTTTTTAAGAAGATATTTTGTATATATATACAAAATATCTTCTTAAAAAATACAACAAGATTATCGAGAAGAGATGAGTTTTTCTTTCTGTCAATCTGTCATTCTCTTAATATTAATTTTCTGTAGAATAAAACTTGTAAAATAATTTTTAAAGATATATTTTGAAAACAAAAAATAAAACATGAATAATTAATTATGTCGTGGGCTTTGCCTAAATTTTGTACATGAATTTTATATTCGGAAAATGTCAATTCTATTTTAAACGTTTGAAAGAAGTAGAATAATAAAAAAAAAAATACTTAAAATAGTGAAACACTAAGAGGGAAAAAAATGACTTGAATGCAAATTATAAAGCAAGAAATGCATATATGACTGAACTTTGAAGACGCTTTCTGCGTGCTCATTAAAAGCTGCAGCCTTAACTGTAATAGAAAGTTTTTAGTTTGAAACGACAGAAATGTTTCGACTACTCTTTGAGAAACTTCTAGTATAACAGATGATCATTTACAAAAATCTTTATAAAAGATAAGTGGAGGTCTGCTTACCTAAAACATTTTTTTAATAATATGAAATTCTCATAATTAGGAAATCGTTTTGTGTTGCTGATGAATTAATTACATTTTATGTTATATGAAAATAAAAAGTTTTTGTTAGAGGCACAGATGCAACTTGGACCACGGTTTAAAAAATTTGTTAATCCGGCAGAAAAATATATTTTACAGTAAATAACATGTTTTTAATAATTTTTGTAATTTTTTAAAGTTTTCTAAGAAGTTCACATCTCAGTCACAATGTGACATCACTGAGTGGTGGCATTTTGGTCACAGATGTGACGTGACCACAGTGACTTACAGTGACGTCACAATGACGTCACTGTGACCATGCATGCTATGAGGGTATCTATTTTAATTATGTTTGAAATATTTAATTTAATTTAAATTGATAACATGTTTGCATTTTGATTAATCGACTGTTTTGAGATTTAAAGACTATTTGGCTGTTAATCATCTGCTCTCAGCTAACGTAAAAATGCATTAAAATTAATTTATTAATAAAATTATTGTTGTTAATGTATTAAAATGATATTTTGCCACCATAAACAAAATTGTGTAAATAATGTTTTTAAAGAAATACCAGGAATTGGATGAAATATCGATTTAAAAATTCCATGATTAAGCACATTAAGTTAAATAAAAGATTGTAAAATGATCTACTTTTTTTAGATAGTAAGTTTTAGATTCTGTGTAATTTGAAAAATATACTTTGATGAAATGCATTTAATTTTATATATTTTATAGTACGTATATTTAATAAAAAGTTTTATATCCTCAGACAATATTCATAAAACATTTTTAACAATATTTTATAGCGAATATGTTTCAAAATTGTCAAGTTTAATATTTTACGCAAAATGTGTTTAAAACATTTGTAGTTAGGTATATATTTGAAATTTAATAGAATTTCAAAGAGATAATTTAAATTTACAGATCATTAAATTCAAAGTTAATGGATAACCATAATAGAAAATGAAGATATGCTCGAAACAGTAATGTGTTAGGGTGGAACTAAAAAACGAAGTTTCGAATTTTATATTCTAATAGCGATTATTTTTTTCCTTTTTAACTCAATAAAAAGAAAATATTTTTCTTTTAATTTTAAAATGATCTTTTCCGGTTCCTCAAAGCGCCTGATTTTCCCCAAAAAACGAAAAAAAGCCAATAATTGCATGAAAAGGTTTTAAAGCTTATTGTTAAATTTATATTTTGCAAAATTAAATTAATTAAGTGTTAATGTCCTGTAATAAAGAGAATAATATAGTTTGAGTGCCTTAGAAATGTTAGCCCCACTTTATTTGACTTTTGTAGAAGCCAGCGTCGTGGGCGTCGGCTTTCATTGTCTGTGATTTATTTGGCGGCGAGACATAACAAGTTAGTCCAATTTAACGTGTGTTAACAGTTTCTTTAATTATTTTTCAGTAAGCATTCGTTGTCAAAAGTGGCAAAGTCTGTTAACGTACCTAAATCCAGATAATTGTTAAAGTGTCCTGTATTTCGTGAACCAAAACAATTAACATTGGACTGTCATCTTTGACGAACATATGAAGGTGTTATGAAACATTATTTTTGGGTTCAATTTAATTTAAAATCTAACAGCTGGAATCTGGTACAAACTATTTCTAAAATATCTAAAGCTGTTGGTGATACAATTGAAAGTGTATTGCTGAGACCTTCAATTGCAACGGTTTCTGATACACAAATCATAAAAAATGATTAGAGACTAGCGTGAGAAATGTCAAAATTTGAAGAAAAATATTAAGATTAGAAAGAATAATCCCACATCCAATATAAAATTGCAAAATGTTAGGTAATCCTGCAAAAAACATTTCTTTGTGTAAAAGCACTAAATATTATCGTGTATCAACAAGAAAGTCACTTTCTCAAAGACCAAAGAGAGATGGGGTGGTGGCAATAGGATCAATAGATATAAAAACTACAAAAAATGTGTAGCAAGACTGGAAAAAGGAAATATCAAAGAAAAAAGTTATTTTAAAACAACAACAACAACAAAAAAATGACGTTTTGATTGAATGATCGTCAAGGGTAAAAAATAGTTCGGAAGGAACTAGTTCAATCGATTGTTTTTCTAAACCTGAATTTGATAATCAACAAGGTGAAAGAACCGGAGTATTAGACAGAACTGCAAATATTATTGCAAATGGCACCTTAGAAGATATGGGTATTTCTGATGACAATAAAGAAAAGTTAACTGAAAGAAGGACCTGAAGACGACAAAGAGAAAAGAAAAGAAAGAATTTGAAAGAACAGGAAAGACGAAATGAGTTAACTTTAGAAGGTTAGTATTTTTATGGCAGAAAGGATAACACTATGATAACTGAAGCAAAGGGAAAAAAGTATAACTAAGAATCATTAAAAACGAACACCTGGTCTTAGTTCAAAAACCAGAATAAAAATATATTGGTCATATTTCATTGACATCTTCTTCTTATATTAATATAGCTACTGCAATTTTAGTGTGTTTTTAAAATAATAATACAGACATTTCAAGTTTGAAAGTTATTGGGTGAAACAGAAACGTCTTTAATGCAGGATGCAAATCTGGAGTTGTTAAAACATCGGAAGCAATACCCTAAAAACTTTATAATGAATAATTTGATTATTACATGCAAATGAACTTTTTTCTTAGATACTTATTTCAACATCTTGCTGGAAAAACTACGGGTACAAAAGGATTTTCTGGGCCAGTAGGAAAGCGACTTGAAAAAATGCGAACATATTGAAATTATGGACTATAAAAACATTGATCCTATCTTGACGGACTGATCGGATGAAGAACTTAAAAGAAGTACAAACAGGGGATATACACCTGAATTTTAGATTTTCCTTGTCATAGTCAAACAGTGGAAACGTGTGTCAAAATTGTCCTGCGAGCTGCGTCAACCGTCTTTAAATATTAAGCAAAAGATGGCATAATCTTGGGAAAGTTGAATTCCCACAATGTAATGACAAAGTTTGCCTAAAAAGACAGTAATTTGAATATCCAATTGAATTAATCCATTACAAAGCGAGGTAAGGAGGGTGGAAGTCGACATTTAACCACCTCCTCGTGGTGACTTCTGGATATTATTTACTAAATAAAAGTAGATATGAGCTAACAGCTACGTTGGTTACTTTTAGTTACTTTATACTGAAATTTCAAAACTTTGACCTCCTTGAGGAACCGAAAAACAACTTAATTTTAAAAAAATCTTTTCAGCCAAAAGTTTAGACATCCAAAAAGGAAAAAAGTTTTCACTATTATACATTAAAACAAAAAAGTATTTTTTTTTTTTTACCCTATACTTAAGTTCCACCCTAGTAATGTGTATAAAGTACAATGAGGTAAATGTACAACTTAATAATAAAGTACAACAAGGATATTAGTAAATTAAATGTTTGCATTATGTTCAAAATGAGAAACACTTTATAAATTACCGATGCACATTTTATGAAATTGAACGTATATATTTTGGATATTTTGCCAAAGTTAGAAGTTCTCTTTCTTTTCTTGATTTCTTATATTATTAATAGAGAATTCAAAATTCCTCCTTAGAAAAAAAGAAGATTCTTACTTAGTTAAATGCAAAATGCCGATGAAAAGAATATAATTAATGATTATAATATAAAGCGTATATTAATAAATTGTGAACTGTAATTTTTCTAAATACTCAAGAACTTTTTGTATTAAACAATTCACGTGCTATTAAATATCTGATAATTTATATTAAAATGCAATTGAATCCAAATTGTGTTACAGACAAATTTAAATGTATCATTGAAGTTTATGGTACAAAGAAGTTCTTATTAGAACAAAATATAAGAAGAATTATTATAATCACATTCTGTAACAACCAATTTACTATATCAAACCAATAATATGAAGAACATATTTGGCTTAATATTCTTTATATATATATTTTTTATGATTTACGGATGTATATTGCTGACGAATAAATAAACAAATGCGAGCAAATGAATACTCAGATACTGATCATTGTCGTAACATTTACCAAATTTTGTTTGTCAAAAACATTACTTATAACAAAAAGATTAAAAAAAAAAAATTATTAACTCATTAATTCCATATTTCTATTACTTAATATTACTTTTACAGCTATTTTTTTAATATTTAGAGCTATATTTGTTTTCATTGAATGGTTTGTTTAAACTTTTTATGAAACGAATTGTATGATTTCAGAATTTTCTGTAAATACCTACCATAAGTATTTTATTTTATAGATGTTGTCATGACAAATTTTAACATAAATATAAAATATGAAACACAAAATAGATCGTGTATTTATCTAAGCTTTCTACAAATTTGTGTATCGAATATATTTGACATCGAAATTTCTCACACGTTTCATATATGTGCCCAAAATGATTTCTGAAAAGCACATTAAGCAGAAATTTAAACATTGGTGTATAACTTTCTTGTCGAATGATAAATACCATAGTCTTATGTTCACTTCCAGATGTTACAACATGGTATAAACATGAAAAAATACATAATTTAGAACATATGAAAGAAAAATAAGGGATATATTTTCTTGGAATGCACTTTCTTACAATTTTATGGTTTAGTTTGTAGCATATCCACTTTCTGGTCTTGTGTGATGATTTATAGAAGTTATTTAATTAATAACCGCTTTGGGTTACAAAAGCGCAAAACAATGTGCATTATGATAAATATATTTTTTATATCATATTCTTTTATAACATGATGCTGTTTTACGAAAATTTCATTTTAAATATGATGATATAACTCTTCACAGAATACTCTATGCATTCTCTACAATTGACTGATTATATTCTACAAATGAATTGACCGGAGTCTAAGAGAAATTATCTTAACAATTGTGCAGCGTTCGTAAGGCCCAAAATGTGAAGTGTAATTGAGAAACACCCGAAAGAAATTTTCATGATTTTTAAATATGCTTATACATCAAAATTTAAAAAGCACAAAATAGATCGACCATTTGAGATTCGCCTTAAAAATGTTTGGTGCTGTGATACAGAAGCGTAACTTCACCAACTCATGTGAACATAGGTTCTAATACCTAGTCTACGTATGAGTTAAGGTTTTTTTTATATTTACCCTAAAATAACAGTTAAACTTTAATGTGTTAATTTGTAAAGTATAGTATGTTAAATGTACTTTTTTAGAATTAAAACAAAAAGGTTTTCAAAATGTATTTAAAAAAATTAAAACTCTACATTTTTTTATTTAAAAAATTAACAACTCGTTTTCGAATCTGTGATTTCTTTATATACTTCTTTTGAACTATCCAAACGAGAATTGCTAAATAAAAAAAAATCCTTTTATTGATGTCACATTTTATATTTTCGCTGAAAAAATTTTACATGAAATTAAAAGGATTTATAGATAGAGTTTTTAAGACGTGAATAGGCATTTAACAGAAATATTACACTGTTTTATTAAATTATATGATATAATGTTTTAATAATGCAATTAAATATTAACTGACCTATTTTAAAATAAAATCATTAATTAATGCTATCAACATCTTATAAAAATATTATTTTCTTTTCTTAAATCCCATTGACGATCATCAAAAAAGCACAAAGTGATTCATAAGCAGATGTGTTTAAATTTTTTTAATCAACGGATATTACTTATTTTTATTATTTGCTCAAAAATTAATTTTATCTCGTTACTGGTCTTTATTTATGCCAATATTACGATAGAAATTTATTCACAAAAACCACATGTAAAAAAATAAATCATTTTATTTTTAATTGAAATTTATTTTTAAAAAGCATCATAGAATTATAGAGAACAAAAAACAAATAAAAAACAAACTGACAGATGATTTAAATGTATGGTTACTTGGTTCTTTTAATTAAAAAAAAAAACTGTCAGGTTTTTTTTTTTATGTTTACTTTATAACAATAATTTATTCTCTAAGGGAAAAAAAATCTTATAAAAAATAACTACTTAGATTTTTGGGGGGATTTACAGTTTGTCACATTTAATTGATTAAAATTAATTATTAAATATGTTGGAGTTAATTTAGGGCTAAAAGTGTCATTGATAATAACATCACTTAAATTAGGTGAAGTGTTTGTAGGCGTAATTAATTTTAGAAAATGGAAATATTCTTATCTAAGTTAATTTACAGATCAGGAGCTCAAAATTTGTTGAAATTGTTTTACCATATCGGTGTACTCGATCTTTAGAATTTTACAGTTCGCTTTATTAAAAAATAATTTTCTGAAACTAACACAAGTGTAAGGTAAGTTAAGGTGTGTTCGTTCTACAATGTTTAAAATTTAAATTGCAAAATATATATACAAAGGCTAAAATTATAAATGAGAATCCTTTGTAAATTCACACTTATTTTTGAAGTTATTTGACAACTGTATTTTCAAACATATAAATTATAACTAACACATTATTAGGTATCGGAATCTAGCCATAGCCTTAAGCATGAGGCTTATTTTTGGTAACATAGTTTAGGTGTATTGTATTGCATTTTATTGTATTGAATTGTTTGTCACCCCAATGATGTAATTGGTAAATGCACTTTGTAAGTGTCTTTGCCTACGTAATTTATATAACGACCTGTTCATCTCTCAAAAACTGCAGGAAAAGCATAGCCGGAGTTAGCCACTTGGTTTAGCACAAACGCTGATCAAATTACTTTTAAATAAAATGATTTATACTCTGTCATCTAGCTCAGAGTTTCCTCGATTGGTCAGAATTTATTTAAGTACTCTTGCAGCGTCCGCTGGTGATTAACGTTATACATTATACGCAAATGAGCTTACCTTATAGATCTCGTATGCACCGTTAAGTGATTTGCGAACTTTTTTTTTCCTTTTAAGAAAGCAAAAATCTCATCCTACATTGAAATTCCTAATCTCAAATAAAAGAGGCTGTTGTAGTGTACTACATAAATATGAATAATTTTTCATAATATCCTAAAGAAACTGATATTACTTTTTTAAAGAATAAAATTATTTATTATTATTTATTTAAAATTTCCGAGAATATTTATGTAACATAAAGATACTTGACGCGCTATGTTTTAAAGCAATATGTACCATCTATCATTAAATCTACTCTGTAATAAAAGACAAATGGTTCTTCATCACCTAAAATATAATATAACCTCGAATGAAAATATACAATAACCATATCAAAATTACTCATGTTTCCGGAATTCGTTCTTTATCTTTAACAACGTCAGAAAACAAATTATTTTCAAGGCTATTGAAGATTTCATAAAAAACGAAATTTCATTTACTGTCACTGATTTTTTTTAAACGTTTCTGAATAGTCTTTACTGTGTATTAATTAATTTTCCAAACCGGTTTATTGTTTTTTTTATTCTATCAATTCTCAGTTAAACAGTTTCAGCTGCGTAATTGAATTTAAACATGGAAGAATAACAGGGTAATATAAATTTAATGTTAATTTTAATCTTATTAATTTATCATGTTTGTTAAACATGATGTCTCAAACTGAAAATGTATAGGGTTAATTTGAATGTAATTTTGAACATAATGTAATTCAGAATAAGCTCTACTAAATCTCATGTGTGAGTACCTAATTATGCAGTGAAGTAAAAATTAAAGGTTTACATTCCTGTTGACAGGACGACAGTATTTCCATAATTTTTGCTTCACGACAGGCATCCTTGTTCACGCATAATATATTCCTTATCAGTTAAAAGTGATAAAATGTTTCTTAGTGCCTATGAATAGGTTTTTTTTTTTTCTATTAGATAAAAACAAGGAAATTCTTTGTTCTTAATCAATAATTGTTTAGTGAGTTGAAACAATAATTTCTTTCAGGAATTATTGTTTGGTATTGAGTGTTTAATGTAACTAAATAGTATCAGAAATGAAAAAAGCAACCATTACAACGCAGGTGACTTAGTTTCAAAACATATTGGACGCTGCGTAAAATGCCCGGCATACGCAGTTCAATGAAGTGGAGCCCCATCTCCAGGTTTGTTTGGATAAATTTTCTTTGAAAGATATAAAAACATAGAAAATTGAATATGTAGGGTGCTAAAAGCAATGATGCACTTAACATTAGGTTCGGATGAATTTTTTTTTTTTTTTTTTTTTTTTTTTTTTTTTAAACGTAAAAAAAAAAAAAAAAAAAAAAAAAAAAAAAAAAAAAAAAAAACCTCAGAGCATGTCGCATCTCATGTATACACAGCTAAAGTCAGTGGATCCCATAATTCTAGTTTCGATTGGATAAATATTCATTTAAAAATGTAAAATCATACAAATACGAAGTTGTACGGTGTAGTTGATAAAGGTAGTCGCGCTCTCAACATCAGGTTCTTTTGGAAAGATTTGTCTTAAATACTAAAAAATCATTCAAGGTTAATTTTAATTATAATGATGGTATTATCAGGGACTTGGACAACACTGAGCATATTCGCTAGTGTTAAACTAATGTGTGTATGAATTTATTGTTGAAAAAATGTTATGTATGAACTTGAAACATATTCGTGTATTGTTTCAACTTGACACAAAAATAGATGTTTACGATTACTCCATAGTCTTATGGCATACTGTGAAGAGGCTATTTTAGGCACAGAATTAACATCCTACATCACAAGTAACTAAAGTGCGTGTCACTGAAGTGTAGGAATTAAAGAGTATATTTATGTCGATTATACATGGATTTACATGGGCTAAAAATGTTAGTAGTTGAAACTAGAGAATTTTGTACACAATTACCGTAATTCTTACTTTAAGATTGATATCAACCAAAATACCTATATTTCTAGTTCCGAAAACTGATTAATACTCTATAAAATCACCTCGGTGAGGTTTCCGAAAAAAGGTAGGAGCAAAAAAAAAAAATTTTGCTTTTATAAATGCCTCTTTAGATCTCGAAAGTTTATTCGTTTCTACATTCTTTTCGTTTTTTCAATGTTTCATTATATCGCTAATTTTACTTTGAATTACAGTAGAACCTCGATTATCCAAAGAAATTGGGACCGACAATCTTTCGGAATATCGAAATTTTCGGATAATCGAGAATGCTTCAATTTTAAGATTAAGGAGAAATATATGCAAAATTTCTTATTATGGTAACAAGTGCTTAATAAAAATAAAGCAATAGTAAAATAGAAACAAGAATAAATTATCTGAATTTTAATTTTGAAGTTAAATAACTTTTGCATAACTTTTACGAGGGTTTCAAAAAATGTTTTATTTGTGGTAGATTCGATTGCCTTTGCTTTGAAGCTCTATCACGGGTTTTTTTTTATATTATTAGTTCACCAGTATCACAGTATTTCTACTGCTCTAGCCATGCCAAATTTTTTGCAAAACATTCAAAAGCTTCAGAATTGCTAATTTGTTCGTTTTTTTCGTTCCACTCCGCAGCTTACGGGAGCTCATGTTAAATTCAAAGGGACTCTAACAAAGTGGGTCGAAAAAATTTATATGTATCTGTAGTTCGGAAAGGACCGCTTTCAAATAAGGAATATGTTAGTTAAAAAAAAAAAAAAATCAAAATGAATTTTGCACACAAGTAATGTAAAAAAAAAATGGATTTCGGTTAAGCGACAGTTTGGTTAAAAGAGTTTCGGATAAAAGGGCTTCTACTGTAATTACTAAAGGTAAAGAAATCTTTTCTAAATTGTAGACAACTGGAATGAAAAAATAATGTATACGTATCATATTCTATTAAATTAAGAAACATTTGTTTATTTTTACTATGCACTGAAAAAGAAAAAAAAATTCCAGCTTACTATTATTTTTTCATTATCAACTTCACTAGAGAATATTATTTTTTCAAGCATGTTTGAAAAAATTATAAAAGAAATTTAAAAATACACACACACACACACACACACATGTATGAGCACTTTTTTTTCTTCATATTTCAAATACTTGGTTCATAATTTTAAGTTAGTCACAAATTGAATGTCTTATTTTCATTTTAGAACAAACCTTGAAAGCTTTCTAAAAATGTATATAGGTAAGTTTCGAAGAGTGATTTCGTAACAAGTATAAATAGCTGGTCGTTCAGCCTGACATTGAATGTCATTTATTTTGTCTGAGTGAGTAGCAACAGTTTGTATTCCAGACACAAGAAAAAAAAAATAAATAAATAAAAAAAAAAATAAAGTTTCAGAAACATTTCGAAACATGCGGAATAAAAAGTTTTAAAAAAAGTAGAGAAATATTTTGAAATGCTGCATATTTCCATATAATTTCCAGTAATTTTAAATTATTAAATCTCTTTTATTAAACTATACAAGAAATAACGAAAGGCCAATATTAGACATTTATACTATAACATTTTCATTAGTTTATTTCTTATTGCAATTTTTCAAACTATCTATTGAAATTATATTTTTGCTTTTATAACGTCAAATAAAACATTACTAGAGAAAGTATTTTAAAAAGAAAATATAAAGAATTTTACTTTTTAAATGCGGAATTATATTTCATTTATTTTTTTTTTAAGTATCTCGATTTATATTTGCATTAGAGAAAAATAATTAGTATTTCTAAATATATATTATGAAATTCATAATATAGATATTTCTATATTTTCTGTTTTGTTTTTCCTAAAGGAATGTTGAAGATAAAACTTTTTCACAAAGGATCTTCTATTTCAATAATATTAATATAAAGATTTTTTTTAAAAATACAGTGATATTTCTAGAAATTCGTTAAAATCAAAAAATTTCTACGGTTATTTTACATTTCTAATAATTGAAGTTTAGTTTTATACTACATATTAGATTAAAATTATGTTTTTAAAATTCTACAGTTCAGGTTTTAAGATTTTTTTTTTTTTTTTTTTTTTTTTTTTTACTTAAACCTTAAAGCAATATTTGTTTTCGGTATCAGTACATGTTAATGGTTTGCAGTCAGATAAAAAATATTTTTTTTATTACTAAGATGTATTTTATGTAAAATAGTTAAACGAACTTATGGAGTACTAAAAATAGAAAAAAAGTAAACACATAATCCCAAATTTGTGTGTGTTATAATGTTTTTAACATTTTTTCCTTCACACAGTTATTATTTTTTCTAAAATCTGTCTCAAGTTAAGTACATACAAAACATGCTTGTTAGACATAACAAAACGTTAGAAAATTGGCAGAATCTAACTTACCGAATTTTTATTTGAGCATATAGATGATTATGTCTAACCTTGCAGTATTATATACAGGGCGTCCAGAATTAAACGATCCTACTTTAAAGTTATCTACAGGCAAAAGTATTCTTCATAAAATCGTGAAATTTTGTGAAAAACATAATAAGGTTATGAGAATTTGTTTCAGCAGAAAAAAATGAAAATGTCGCCACCAGAGGTCGATTTTTAATAAATTACACATTTAGCATTACGATAGTTACTAACCTGATTCCAAAGACATCGTTTTATGACATGTTCCTAGCATTAACAAGAATACACTGCAGTCAACTGTGGAACATGCTGTATTACGATTCCAGATGGTTTCTGAAAATTATGACCGTCATGCGAACATGTTTGGTTATGATAAAATTTGATAAACTTTCTTAAATGTCTGCTAAGTGTATAATTCGTTAAAATAACGACCTCATATTTTTTTTTTCGCTCAACGAATTCCCATGCCTTTATTGTATCCTCCACAAACTTTCAGAACTTTTTGAACAATAATTTCGCCTGTAGACAACTTTAAAATAGGGTCGTTTAATCATGGACACCCTGTAAATAAAATTTCCAAACTATAGTAATGCTAAATGTGTAATTTATTAAAATTCACTCTCTGGTGGCGAATTTTTTTATTATTCTTACATATTTATTTATTTATTTTTTACTTAAACAAATGCCCATCCCTTTATTATATCTTTCACAAAATTTCACAATCCTTCTATATATAAAAAAAAAAGTTTTGATTTGGAAATGGACCAATGAAAATCTGCGTAGATATTCCGGGTAGATCCACATCCAGTTTAAATGTTTAAGCATGGCCTTTCATCGTTAATATTAAAAAAAACTGTTGCATAGAAAAATATGAAAATCGGTGGTATTATACAGAAATGTTTGATAAACACGCTGATGCAGACAGTTTTCAAATCGAAGAATTATTTTAAGAGATATTTAATGCTAAAGTTGGACAAAATCGTTCCATTAAAAAAAGTTTTATTGGAGCAAAAACTATACATGAGAATTTAATCATTTTTAGATCATTTTATACGTTATAAGTTCCCGGTGTTCAGATTGTATTTATTTTTCTTATTTGACTCATTTTTTGAGGTTTTATTTCAATTTTAAATTCAAATTTTCAGCATTTCGAGAGATATTTTTTACAAATTTTAGAAAATGTTATTAATTTAAACTGTTGCCAGTTGTATAAACAGCGCAAACAATAATGTTTACTTCAAATTAAAAATTTATTTTACACGTGACTATTATAAACAGAAAATATAAAAAGCAGGAACTCATTGAAAATTACGTCATAAAAATTATAATTACGCGTGAATTTTAAAAGAGACAGAATATTGTAAAATAATAAATTCATAAACATGCGTTAGAAGTCTTAAATAGGAGAATTTACGTCACATTTACGTCACATTACACTTATTATATAAAATGAACAAAAAATAATATTGCAAAATAGTTTAAATTTAAAAATTGCTCGAGACATTTATTTGATATTTTAAGATGATCATAATATTTCATTTCTAACAAAAGTATTTTTACGTGATTATTAAAAAGAAAAAGAAAAAGAAAAGTTTGGTAAAAATTATGTCAGATTATAATTCTCCTAAATTTAATCTTCCGAAATCTTTTTAAAGCCGATTTAATTATCGTGCTGTTAGAGTCTGCGGTGTCTGAACGGGGGTTGACGAACGCAGCTCGTAGGGGGCAGAACCCCCTATTTTTATAAACAATAGTTTTGTCTGTAGAGAACTTAAAAGTAGGGTTATTTAATTATGGATACTCTCTTTAAGCAGCGTATTTATATTTTGATTTTTTACATGTGAACTCCTGTTTGTAAAAATTACAACACCATAAAGGAGCTACAAAATACCCGATTTTTTTTTTTTTTTTTTTTTACTAAAATACAATTGTATGCAAAGTATGTCACATACATATTTAAATAGTTTATGGAACTTTATTGTACAAAAATGTATTATTATAGCAAAATATAAAAAAAGAATTATTAAATAAATTTTATAGTCAGTAACAACAAATATACAATTTGGAATCAGAAAATAAGTTAGACATATTAATTTTAATAGTTTATTTCTATTTAATTTTTATTATTTACGTAAATACATTGAATAACATATAAATAAAAAACAGTGGTAAAAGATTGATTGTAATAAATTTTGTATCATGTACCAAATATTTTTTGTAAATATAAAGATTCAGACGTATGCTAAATAAAAGTGTTCAAAAATTAAAGCCACATTTCCTTTTACTTAGATAATATTAATTTTTATAATTATATTTTCTAAAATTCAGATCTATATATGTTTTAATTTGATGTTTTTGTAAGTATGAAAATAAGCATAATATTTACATATTTCGTATAAACTCATATCGTATTTAATTTATTTACAAGTGTAGATATGAAACATTTAAGCATAAATTAAGATAACTCATCACATAATACTATTTATGGAGTCTCTAGTAGTCACTGATTATATTCTACAAATGAATTAGTGTGACTATGAGAACCTGCAGTTAAGCAATCGTGTAGCATGCCGTAAGGCACGAACTTTTATTGATGAACATTAGATGAAAATGTTCATTATTTTTAAATGTGCTGTTAGGTTATGAATATTTTTAAACCCCCTAGTACCATGGGGTCACCTGTGACCTCAAAGTAACTTTACCGTATAACTGTAAAAAAATGTATGTGTTTTAAAATTCTGAAAAAATGGAATTTGTTCATTTTATGCTTAGGATTTGACTCATATAAAGGGAATTAATAATTTTGGTAAATTTTATTTTTATTTACAATTTGTCCACTGAGGTCACAGGTGACCCCAATACAAAATTACATATTTGATCATATTTTGAGCAAATTTTATGTAATCTATCATACAGCACGATCGTGCTGTATAGTAGAGCTCAGCCGCATCTTTTACATTTTGAAACATGGTGAAAAGACAACAACTCAATTACAATCCAAACCAGAAAACATAACATTCAGTGATGAATAATGGCTTTTTGGAAAGGTCTTAGTTTAGCGATGTGCCTTTCGAAGGTCGGATTAAAAAAAATCCACTATTAAGAGAATTTAAACTTTGCATAGCATTCCATAAATTTACAATACAAAAATATCTCCTTCAATCTTTCTTTTCTGTTGCCACATCCTAAAAAGCGGCACAATAATTTAAAAAAAGTGATAACACGCGTATTTTGTTTTAAATAAAAATTAGATTTTCTCACTATATTTTTGCATTTTTCAAATCGACGTCATTCTAATCAGAAAATGAAAATATTTCCTATATATATATATATATATATATACAAACTTTAACTAAGCACGTGTTAAAATGACGCAGTATCTTCATTTGAAGTTTTTAATGTTTAAAAATCTATTTTAATACAGGAGTTTTAATTTAAAAAATAATTAGGAAAATATAATAATTAAAAAATCGTTTGCTAGGTATGACGTCAATTTCTGTTTAACTGACATAACTTTGTAATGACGTTTTTTTCTGAAAAGACACTCCTCATATTCTGAAATTAACCCTTATTATTATCCTCCATAAAACGAAAGATTTATTTTTAAGTCATACGAAATAAATTTTCGGTAAATGCTAGTTCATTTGGTTGTATTTATTGCATTTTCCTGCGTATTGTCAAGGAAATCGTATACTTCTATTGCACGCGCCAAAGAAAACATTGCATTTTAATTTTAAAAGCTGAAACACTTTAGTATAATTACGTCATTATAGGGCCAAATGAAATTCAATTTCGCGAGTTAAAAAAAAAAAAAAAAAAAAAAAAAAAAAAAAGTTAAAATAATATTGTTGGACCTAAAGTAATAATCTAAGACAGGGACGGCAAACCTATGGCACGCTGCAGATTATTTTTGGCACGGCATAGATTTTAGTTTTACATCAAAACATAGTAGAATTTCACAAAATGCATTATTTAATATAGATGTTGTCTGTGTCACTTGAATCCGATTAGTTCGGTTGGTTGTGATTGTCACACAGATTGAAGAAATTGAAATATAACTTAATTTATCCGAATCTAGCTCAATATTGGCTCAGAAAATTTTGAGAATTAGAAGATTATCGCTAAACAAAAATTAAAAGTGTAATAAGCAAAAATGCTGATTTTGAAATTTTAACAACTTGGAATTCAATTCCAGACACTAAAAGCTATAGTCTCTGGCACTTGCTATTTTGAGAAATTTTTTCTGCAAGACATTCTTTTCGTAAGAAAAAAAAAAAAAAAAAAAAAAAAAAAAAAAAAAAAAAAATGAAAAATTCAATTAAAAACGTCCTGTCAAGCGAGTGCAATTAAACTTCCATTCTATCGAAAATAACTAAGTACAAAGCGGATATAAATTATTTGGCATTTAAGATGAGACAACAGAAATAATATTTTAAAAATAAATTTCTACAGTATAACATCAAATATCACCTGTATTTTTTTAATGCTAAAAACAAAATTTTAAGTAGTTTTGATTGATTATTATTTGATCCGTTAAATTTTTTTTTATTGTTGGCACGTCATGACCACGTAAAGTATATTTTTGGGGAAATTTGGCACGTGTTCGTGAAAAGTTTTATCATCCCTGGTCATCGTTTTCGTCACTTGATTTTAGCGAGGCTCATTTTTCTATATGCTCTTCCGTTTTATGGTGTAGTATGTAAGCGAACGGTCTGGCTGGCGGCAGACGTTACGTTTACCTGCGGGAGAAGGGGTTATGCAAATGAAAAAAAATTCAAAATTACGTCATTTTAGCAAGGCTCGTGTTTCTATATGCTCTTCCGTTTTAAGGTGTAGTACGTATGCGGACGGTCTGGCTTTCGGGAGACGTTGCGTTTACCTGCAGGAGAAGGAGTTATGCAGGTGAAAAAACTTCAAAAATTCGTCATTTTAACAAAGCTCATTTTTCTATATGCTCTTCCTTTTTATGGTGTAGTATGTATGCGGACGGTCTGGCTGGCGGGAGACGTTGTGTTTACCTGCGGGGAGAAGGGGTTATGCAGGTGAAAAAACTTCAAAATTACGTCATGAAACACTTCTGACATAATTTGTACCTTTCAAGGCTAAGGTTGGGAAAGGTTGTATGAAGGAATGTCTTTAGTTTGTTGGCTAGAAAAGTAGAAATATGGCTTTTGGGATTAAATAATCCCGCGCGTGTACAAACGTTACATTTCGATATGTTCAATCGTTACGAGATAACACACACTAAAATAATTTTACTGAAAGAGTGAAATAAAAGCTGCATTCATATGTTGATGAAAGTGTATTAAATGTAATTACTGTAAATTTTATAAAATAATTCATGTTTTAAAAGGTAAAACAAATCATTGTAAATTTTCTAAGGAAACAACCCCGCCATTTTTACAGAAACTGTTATAAAATCGGAAAATAAATATGAAATGCTTGATTTTTCCCTAAAAAGAAGTAGTACTGATGCATTTTACAATAAAGAGTAGTAGACTTTTTTTTTTTTAAAGCGCATTTAGCCAAAAATATAATGGGGGACAAAATGAGGTGAGATTTACCCCACGCATGTGTTAACGTTACAGATACAGATGCATGCGCTTACGGTTCAGTTAATTATGCCTTAAACGACACCCGGTGACATGCGCCAATTGTCTGTAGGCTCTATTATATAATTTATCCGTACCAAATACACCAACTGTCAGTAGACTCGTTTACGTAATTTATCTTCTTAATTAATTCATACTTTACAAAGGACACCTACTTTCCAATTTTCCTGATTTTATTATCATTATTTACAGTTAGATGTAAATATGTTAGTCATTATCGTGATATTTTAGTTTGACCTCCAAAATATTATTATAAATATCAATATTCGTAATATTTCTGATATTATTTACAGGTGTATTGTATAATATTTTCAATCATTTTTGATCATTTTTCTGTATTCAGTCGTTTTCAGACTTTTTTTAATTTTAAATTCCCATTAAATTCCAAAGACAGAATTTTAGCCTTTTTATAGTTTTTTCGCAGTTTTAATTAATTTTTTTGACTGTTTCTTACCGTAGCTTTTTGTGTGTTTAAGGGATTGTCCTAGGATACTGCATATTCCCTTAAACCAGAGGAGCGTAGGTACATAGCAGAAAAATTGAAGAGATCACACTATGTATAAAACTTAGTCTAAGGACTAGTCTGATGGTCAGTCCTGAGTAAAGTATAGGTCAATATCCCAATATGCGGTTTAGCAATAAGTATGGGGTCATCAGAGCTCTTGAAATACACTGGTGAACCAATGTTTCTGTTAGCTTTTGATTGGGACAATTGGTTGGGCCGGTTAATTGGGATCATTTGCTAGTTAATTGGGGCGGTTGTTTGATGAGTTGAAGTTGGTTGATTAAGTTCCTGAAAGAATCTGAAAAAGATGTGAAATGATATAAAAAACGGGTGGAACCAGAGAGAAAAGTAAAGCTCGGTCTAAAAAAGTTACAGTAAAAAAATGTCAAATAGTTTCAGTTTAAAAAAAGTAAGTAGTGCATAGAAAAGTAATGGAATCAGATTGTCTGTAAAGCTAATGAAATTACCCAAATTTTTGTTGATAGCTGAAAATGTGGACTGAACTTTACTGGTGCCTTATATTCAAAATCATATTATAAACTGAAAATGAGTACTGGGTATAGTAAATAGAATGTGTAGTTATGTGCAAAAAAAAAAAAAAAAAAAAAAAAAAAAAAATTCTGCCAGGCCCAGAATTGTGGACATGATTGCATCAAGTCAAGCTAAACTCTACAAAGCTGAAAGAATGTAAACCATGAAGTAATATTTTAATTATAACATTAATATAGTTAAGTTGTTGAGGAATTGTTGTTAACATTTCTGACATAACACATGCAGCGTAATAATTTTTATCTCATGTAATTGCTGTGAAAAGGGAGCCTTATGTCAATGGACTTAAACCAGACAAGTAGTTAGCATATGGTTGAATCGTACATGCTTAGGGTTTTGGGCTTATTTTGGACTTTGATCTTCCAGGCTTATCAGTGACCCCTGGAATGGAATTTGGTCCATACTTCGTACTGAACAATCTCTCATGTTCTCGAAACCTCTCATGTTCTCGCTCATTTCCAAATCAACCTCTAACATATTCTTATGAGCCCAAATTTTTAAACTGGTTATGAATGATTGGAATTCAGAATGAGTTAAAAATGCCTTTACTTCCCTGATTGATTTTAAGGCACCATTAAAGCTCAGTCCTTATTTTCAGCTATCAACAAAAATTTGGGTAATTTCATGAGCTTTACAGACAATCTGATTCCATTACTTTTCTACGCACTATTTACTTTTTTAAACTGAAACTATTTGACAATTTTTTACTGTAACTTTTTTAGATCGAGCTTTACTTTTCTCTCTGGTTCCACAAGTTTTTTATATCATTAGTAAATTAATGAGCCCTATTTTCACCCCACCCCCACTAACTTTTAGACACTTGAAAGTTTTAATTTTCAGTGAACACCTACCAAATTTGGATTTTACATATATTACCTAACCACGCACATAGAAAAATAGGCAAATATCGTACACAAAAAATTCAACAATGCGAAAAATTGTTTTATCAAAAGCATTTGTACATGGCAAAAGGAAAAAAATGGTTTCAATTTCGTCCCCCTCAAAAAATCCAATACGCCGAGGCTTAACTTCTTTATTTCTAAATGAGTAAGTAATTTAAATTAAATTAAAGCACAAATAAATGTACTAATTATCAGTAGAAGAATAATATAACGAAATATTAGCCATCCAAACATGAGGAATATATAAATTTTGTATTGTTTTTGGCTCTGAATATATTTCGTGTGACCAAGTGCATTATTGAAGGCATTCAAGCCATTGTTCTCTTTGTTTATCACTAGAAAAACGCTTCTAGCAGAGTGGGCACTGTGCATCATTGACGCTATCATTATAGCTTGTATTATCATCATAAGGGATCTCAACAGAAGAGTCACTTTCGTCATCAGAATCGCTGGTTAGATCAAGTTTGGAAATTTTACATGGTTGAATCTTCACCTTACCCTTGAGAATGGTGGGTAATGGAAGTTTTTTTTTTTTTTATCGGCTTAACGTTTCATCTTCGCATGGGATTATTTCACTTTGTTTTTATGTGGAGATCCAGGGCTCAATGTTGCTGAACCTCTTCGGGCAGAAGTTGCTGATGTGATCTGGCACTTAACCGATCTCTTTAGTTCTGATGGCAAGAACAACTTGTCCGTTTGATGAAGGTTGATCGGGCACGCTCGTAAGCTTAATTGAAAAGTTGTGCGATTTGTAAGTTTTCAACATTTCTACCAGGATTGTATAACAGTGAATTTTCTATTGCTTTAACATAAAACGTATTAATGGGACCAGGTAAGTAAAATTTGGGAAAAAAAATAGATTTTTAAATTTTTATATCATTAAATATTTTATACTAATATCTTTCCAACGATGTATCACACATATTTATATATTAAAAAAAGGAGTGTTTGAAGTATTCAATCTTTCTAAGAGTATTTCATAGCTTAGTGGCCATTTAAATCTTTAATTGACTTTTTCTCAAAACTTGGATTTTTCATGTTTTTGTTCCTTTATTTAAGATCTATTAAACTTAAGAACTCATTTTATTTAAATACTTTTACTATGTTATATTGTATACTTTAACACAGGGATTTAGTGATTTGTTGAGAATTATTTATTTTATGCAGTGAAATCTTTCCAAATATGCTAATTTAAAAATGCCTTTCAATAAATAATTAATAATTAATTTTCAGGTTCACTTAGAAAGAAAATGGTTTGTTAAAATACATAAACATGTTACTCAAACTACTCTAAAAATTCTAGACGTCTATCTTTCACCATTTCTGAGAAAAGGTACATAAAGCTGGAGTATTTTAACATGGCAGAGATAGAGCTTACCCGGTTCCCTTAAAAGAAACATAACCGACACCGAGAAATTGCAATTTTGCTATTGAATGGGTAGGCAAACACACGGTTATAACACCATTCTCCCGTAAAAAAGCTTTATCCCACTCCTTTTGTAGCATCAACTGCAACGATCAAGAGAGACAATTTTTTTTCTTTTAATAAAAATAAAAGTATTTATTTTTTTTTTTTTATGTAAAAAGATTATTTTTGTTTTGAATTTTATTTTTAACTTTTTTCATTTTATTGTATTTTAGTTTCTTATACTTTTTATTTTATTTTATATTAAACTTTATTTTCATTTTGAATTTTATTTTAAACTTTTTTCATCTTGTTTAATTTATTTTTATTATACTTTTTATTTTATTTTATATTAAACTTTACTTTAATTTGAAATAATTGTCATGAAAAGCATTCCTAATTTCGTCCCTGGGACGAAAATAAGATTTGCAAGGGGGACAAAATAGGGACATAGCTACTTCCCAATATGGCGGAGCTTCAGTTCCTGTAAGATGAACTGAGTGTCCTACAACTCACTGTATGTTACTGTCAACATCTTACCTACGTGAGATACATGCAATGAATGAGAAATAAATACTTACAGTACAGTAAATAACTTTCTACAAACGACGTAATAAGAACTCAGATCTTCTAAAAATAGGAAATATGTCGTTTTTAATAAATGTATTCGTCTTGGTGAACGAAACTTTCACTACTGACCCCTTTTACCTTCCTTTTCCCGGCCTTGCGTGATAAATGGCGCCACTATCGCAGAAGCAGAGAAGTAAAGGGGTCGAAATAAGGGCACTTTGCCCTAAACATTTTATATTTGAAAATAATATGTAACAATTTAATATAGAATAATATATAATAATATTATATGGAATTTAATACAAAATACAATACACATTTATCTATAAAAGTCTGGTATTTTTTTACCAGACTACGCTAGAAGGGTTATGATTTTCCCAGTGTATGTATATGAGTAAGTTTTTTACCTTGTACAGCCTAAACTAATTAACTGATTTCAAAAAATGAGGTGTCGCTGAATTTGTCTTGATCCAGATTGCGTCTTACATTGCATGTCGTCTACGAAAATGTATTTTTTGGACACTGGACGTCACGATGTGAAATAGAGGTTTAAAAATTACAAATAAATGTATCCTTCAATTTTTTTGTTTCTTCTGTAGTCGTTTTTCAGTTGAATACTTGCCAACACTCAAACCTTCATAGATCTATGTGAAATAAATAAATTTATTTTTTTTTTATATTTATATAAAACGTACATTTATACAAATGTACAATGTTAGAATAATATTCCCTTTTACAGATCCAAAGATAAAAGTAAAAAAATTGTAATCATCTCCACAAACAAACAAGTAAGTTTGGAAAACTGCCCCGTCAAAATGTAATGAAAGCTGCACCAGGTCCTACACGTTATACTATAAGCAATGTAAATTCTATTCAATCGACATTCGAACATTTCATGAAGACGAAAACTGTTACGGCATTATAAAATGGACAAATAAACACGGAGAGACAGTTATAATAAAACACTCATACTACAATATATATTAAAACACACATACACACATAAATAACGCCTGCATTCATTAGTTAAAGGTATACATAAATATTATACAGACGTACAAACAATAAATACAATAAACCCAACTGGAGTGAAAAATTATCCACAGCCAGGAATCGAACCGTGACTTCCCCAACATGGTTTATTAGTGAGAAATTGCAGACACCGGCAGGAGTAGCTCAGTGGTTAGAGCAACAGTCTTGTTTACTGTGGTCCCGGGTCCGATTCCTAGCTCTGGATAATTTTTCACTCCAGTTGGGTTTATTGTATTTATGTTTGTATGTCTGTATAATATTTATGTATGCCTTTAAAGGAGAGACAGTGTTATGGAATGATTGGTAAAATATTAAAAGAGAGGAAATGATTTTTTTTTTTTTTTTTTTTTTTTTTTTTTTTTTTTTTTTTTTTTTGGCTGTTGATACTTGCTGGAGGCATAAAGGCCACAATGGGGCAGTAACGCATTTATGGAATGCAAATAATGATCTCCCATTCAATAAGTGCATGTCTAGGAACAGATTCACAACAATAAGACACAAAAGTCGAACTATGGATAAACTGTTACCAATTAGAAACGTATTTCAATCTTGGACTGATAATTTAAAGGATACATACATTCCTCATGATAACGTTACTATCGATGAGCAATTAGTTACATTTAGGGACAAATGCTCATTTTAACAGTATATTCCATCGAAGCCAGGAAATTATGGAATACAGTTATGGGCTGCTTGTGATAGTGGTACTAGCTATGTATGCAATATTCAGGTATGTACCGGAAACGAAAACAATATGACTAAAGAAATCAACCAAGGAAAGAGAGTTTGTTCTGAATATGATAAAAGGAATGTAAAAAGGGTAAAAATATCACAGCAGACAATTTATTTACAGGTTTGTGTCTAGCAGACGAACTCGAGAAGCAGAAACTAACAGTTTTCGGCACAATACGAAAAAAACGTAAAAAATTACCTAAAGAGTTCGTCACAACCAAAGGAAGGAGGGTGAGCTCCATATCATTTGGATTTCAGAAGTCAGTAACAGTTGTACCATATCGTCAAATAAAGAGAAATATTTTAACTCTCCTTAGCACAATACATTTATTCTCCCTGAAATTTAGAACACCCGGAAAAGAAACCAACCATAATCATTGGTTATAACAGCACAAAATCAGTAGTTGATACTATGGATAAACTAGTTCGAACATATACAACAGAGAAAATGGAAAGAAGATGACCTAAGGTAATATTTTACAAAATGTTAGACATTTAGTACAGTAAATATTTTATTATTTGGCTTCTTACAAATCCAAATTGGGATAAATAAATAAAATATAAACGAAGAGTATTCCTAATGAAATAAAGCGAATCTTTGATCCAACATAATGTACAGAAAGGCTTAACTGTTTCAAAGACACTTGAAGTAAGTGCAAGCATGAAAGACAAATAAAAACGTGGCAGATGTTATTGCTGTGAACGCTCGCCGGACCGAAAATATAGTGACATGTGCACTAAATATTAAGCTTTTTTCTTTAAACAACATCCTCGCACAATTTGTATGAATTGTGAAAGAAAATAGTTCGAAAATGGTGAGCTTAATTATTATTATATATATTTCTTTAATAAATCTGCATTTGCTTAATTATTATGAATGTTTCTTCTATAAAACACATTTTTTACAACAAAATAAATAAATATAATGTTTATAGTCATTTAGTTATGCTGCATGCAAAAAAATAAAAATCTTAGTGGTGTCGCATATGACCACAGTGGTACTCAATGACAGAAAAAAAGTTGGTAGTAGGAGGGTTAAATATACTTATTATTTCACGCATTCAAATTGAAGGGCATAATACCGACCGAGCATTTGAGGTTCCCCCCTTGGAAAACGGTTTGTCTGTTCAGCACGGAAGCCTTTTTTCGTCGCTTCATATGAGCACAGGATAATCATAGCATACGCTTAACTTAATATTTTTTTCGTTACTCTAAAATAGTTGTTAAGCGCTCAACATGCGGAAAGTAAATGTTAAATATATATTAATTTTAAAATATAAAGTTTCTTGAAATATCTTTTAAAAGAATCATTTATTTTAAAAGTCTACTTAATTTAATGTGAGAGGTAAACGTTTATATTCATATTTATTGTTCATTATAAACTTATTACGAACAATCTACATGAGATGTGTTAAATTTTAAATAATTATTTTATACATCCTATATCTTGAATTTTAACGTTTTTTTTTTTTTTTTCAACCTGAAATTAAAATGCTTTATATTAGATTCATTAAGACGCGACTATATTTTCAAGAGAAGTACTGCAGTGTTTTATTTATATAATGTTTTATTAAATTATTTAAATATTAAATGTTTCTAAATAATATTAAATAATGCAAATAACTTCTCATCACATAATATTATTTTCATTTCACAAACAACATTAATCAAATATCTAAAGAGCGTAATGTGATTACTGGATTAGCACTTGCACTTAAAAATATCAATTAATGGATATAATTATTAATATTATTTGATTTTCCATATTTCTAAAAAAATAATATTATCTGCTTAATGATTTTTATTTATGCAAATATTACAATATTTTTTATTCGTAAAAACCACAACTGAAAAAATAAATTATTTTTTATCGAGATTAATTACAAACACATCATTGTATTACGAAGAGGAAATGAAAAAAAAAAGTAAATAAATAAACTGACAAATGATTTATATGTGTAGTTATTCAGTTCCTTTATTTTTTAAAAAGCATGCCAGCTTATTTATAGTTACTTTCAAAGATTAACTTCTTCTCTAATGTGGGGGTGAACTTAAAAAATTTACTTTATTTAATTAGGATTTAGAGTTTGTTCCTTTTAATTAATTAAAATTAATTATTAAAACAACTGGATGTTTATGGAATATTTATTTAAATTAGTTGAAGTGTTTCTAAACATAAAAAATATTAATAAATTAAAATAGTCATTTAATAATCCACGTAAATCAATGAAAGGGTAATGGATCTACAGAACAAGAGCTCAAAATTGGTTGATCGAGTTGGTACAATCGACGTTTAGAATTTTATTTTCGCATTAATTAAAAAATATATAGTTTATTTCTGCCTGTAACATATCACAATGTTGAGAAAATGTTCTATTTTACATCATAAACACGATTTAATATTTTCCTGGTGAGAAGGACACATTAGATCTGGGAATGATAAATATAATGATGATGAGAATAATAACACATTCATACTCGTAATATAGTAGCGTGGAACAACCACGGTAATCAACTAAATAAGGGTAATTTTTGTTCCGCATTTTCAAAATACTTCCGTATCATCTAATAATTAGGTGTAATAACTGTCAAAGATACCGATGCTCAAATAAAAGACGTACTTAAAAGAAGATGTGATTATTGCAAGAAAAATAATTTTTTTTTCTCATCTTACCATCACAATATATGACAATAAACATTAGTGTGTAAAATGCGTCGAAAGATATGATAATAACAATGTTTTAGTCGTTCTCCAGCATAGTACAAATCTACCTTTTTTTTTATACTTTTCAATAAAGTTTAAATGTAATGTAATAAAACACACATACTTGAATATAAATTAAAATACACATAAATAACGCTTTCATTCAACAGTTAAAGGTATGTATATATATTATATAACCATACATACAATAAATACAATAAACCCAACTGGAGTGAAAAATTAGCCACAACCAGGAATCGAACCCGCTGGCTGAATGCAATGGTCCCGTTTTCGATTCCTGGCTTTGGCTAATTTTTCACTCCAGTTGGGTTTATTGTATTTATTGTACGTATGTCTGCATAATATTTATATATAACTTTAAAAGTTTAAATGTGATTATTAATTACGTTTGTCTGCCTGCTTGTACTATAACGCACGTACATATAGTCCAATTGGCATGAAATTCATAGATGTTATTAGATATCACAATGGAATGTTCGGTATTGAAAATTCGGTATAGCACTTACGGTTTATTTACAGGGCGCTCAAAAGAATTCCGTTGTACAACATTTTATGTGGAAAACTCATTTGCCCATCATTTTAATATTACACTGTTTTAAACATGCTAAAGTTTATATACAGTGTGTCCACGTATAACCTGACCGATCTTTATTTTCGCAACCGTTGGTCCTAGATGCATACTTCCAATCACAAATATGGCTTAAATAAGGTAAAGAATTATTTTTAAAGCGATTTGGGTCAAGAAAAACATTTATTATTAAAATTACGAAATTTAAATTTTTATACGGTCCCCCGGTCCTATAAGTGATACTTACTGAAAATTTACTGTGATACTAACAAGTAAGACAAAAAAAAGTCCCATTCATATCACATTAAAATTGACCGAGTTATGAAACTTTGAAATGCACGACTTATACCACTTTTTTGCATATCAAAACAGATGATTTACACCATACTTTCAGGGGTCGTGTATAAAGAACTTAAACTTCTTTCAAGGTATCTGCGCTTTGAAAAAATTGTACAAATATTACGAATAACTTTTATTAGCTAAGTTCCAAATTAGTTAAAATAATTGTATTTTAAAATAGGTTTTATTTTGTAAGGATTTGAGACTATGATTCCTTTTAACTAAAATTATGTTTTTTCATAAAGTTTTATTTAACTTGCAACGATCATCTTTCCAGTTTAAAATTAGTACTCGAACTTTAACTTACTATCAAATGTTCGATCGAAGTTAAATTTTACATACTGACTTAAATCATATGGCCATGCAATATTATTATGATTTTCGACTCTTACCAGATTATACATACTTATATTAGAGGATAACACAAAAAAATTCGGATAGATTACCGTCAAGAAGTTTAAGAAAGAGTTTTAGATTAGACAACATAAATCTGCGATGATTGTGTTTTTTAACTTTTATAATTACATTTTATGTATTTTTTAACGCTGAATCAAAAAATTACCTTCAGTTTTAACCATCATGTCAAGATTTTTCGCAAATCGTAAATTTCAAGGTTAAAAGATAGCGAAAAGTCCGATACTATAAAGTAGATGTAAGACTTTTTTATTCAGTTTAATTTTATTTAATTCAATAATTTATAATATTAGATTTTTTGGCTTTTACTGGGTTTTTTACAGCTAAACAGCTAAGGGGTCCAATGAGGTTGGGAGGGGAAGGGGGGGTTCAATTTTAACTTTTAGCTTTTTAACTTTGAAATTTGCGATTTGAGAAAATTCCTGATGGTTTAAAATGGAGGTCATTTTCGGATTGAGTGCTAAAAAATACATAAGAATCAATTTTCAAAAGCTAAAAAACATGCCACAACCAATAATTTGAAAGACAGCGTAATCTAACGACATTTTAAAATATGTGTCATTTTGTAAAAAATTGAGGCTGTAGTTTTTCATCCTTTTATTTATCAAAAAATCTTTTATTTTTATCCTCTTATAATGTTCAGTACAAATTGTACATTTTGCAGTAATATGTCAGAATGATTAAAGATTTAAAATTTATATTGGAAGGCTAATTTTACTCTTAACCATTTCTTTAATATATCTGATGAAATTATATTTCTACTAAATTTGTGAATGACACCTAATATGCAGCAAAAAATATACTCCAAATTAAAACAGCTATTACTCGGTCAATTTTAATCGTAGAATGATGGGACTTTTTTGCCTTACTTGCCAGTGTAACAGGGAAATTTCATAAAATATAACTTATAGGATCGGGGACAGTATAAAAATTTAGATTCTGAAATTCTTCATTTAATTGTTTTTTTTCGTTTCAAACTTTTTTTTATCTTAATCCCTCACCTAATTTTGACCATCTTTGTAATTCGAAGTATGCATCTAGGACCAACGGTTGCGAAAATAAAGGTCGGTCAGGTTATACGTGGACACACTGTATAAATGTGATGCGTACAACACGTTGCTTACTGTACAATATGGTGTGTATAGAATTTAACTTACATTTACAGGGAACTAAAAAAGAATTTGGCTACAGAAGAAATTGAATAATAATTCAACTATAGAAGCCTATGAACCATAATTTCTGGAAGTACATTTCAGTTGTGGTACGCGTTTTTAAATCGTTTTTTTTAAATTACTTGGTGTGCATAAATTCTATAGATGATATACAGGGCTGAGCAAAAATACTCATGTTCATTACTGTTTATGTATGTAAATTTCTGAATTGAATTGCTTAACTGCTATTCGTTTACCTGAACTAACTTTTAATTACTATTTAGTATACATACAAATGTGTAGTTCATACACAGCACAAAACCAAAATTTGCAACAAAAATAAGTTTTCAAGCTATTGATGATAATATCCGAAATTGTAGATTCAAATGCATTATGCATTTTTGACATTAATTATTTAGACATCATCTTTCACCTTAAAAAATTGTGAAATTTTGTTACTGTATTCTCTGAACGTGCTGTAAAGTGTTTCGTAATCTATGTGATCTACACATAACTTTACGTTCTTCTTTTCATGTAAGGAGAAATTGTGTATGAGAAACAAAAACAATTAAATCATTAAAATATTATTATAGCCACACTTTCTAATTAAACAATCACGAATTTATGGCATTAAAGAAATCGGAAAATATTAGGGTTACTCTACACTGTAAAAAAGAAAAAAAAAATAATAAACACTGTAGATTTGCCAGAACAAACTCGATCGCAGTGAATGTGCTGTATCTTTCTTTGGTTTCCTGACTATATTAACATGGAAAATACTGTAGTTGCGTAAAATTAACAGCACAATGTGCTGGCAATTTGGACGCTTTTTTTTTTTTTTTTTTTTTTTTTTTTTTTTTACAGCACAAACTTCTGGCGTCCAAATTGCCAGCACATTGTGCTGTTAATTTTACGCAACAACTGTATTTTCCATGTTAATATAGTCAGGAAACCAAAGAAAGATACAGCACATTCACTGTGATCGAGTTTGTGCGCGAGATGAACAGTACTTTGTACTGTAAAAATGTCGTTTTTTTACAGTGGATAGATAGCCATAGAGGAGAGATGACCAGTCTAAATATCTCCAAAACCTAATCATAGAGTGCAATATAAACATTGTTCTTATTAAATAGTTCAACGAGTTTATTTATTGCGACGTGCAGTTATGTTTTTCGATTATAAAAAGTAAGTGTAATTTTAATGTAAATTAAATAGGTGGTTGAATAACTTTTTTTTTTTTTTTACTTTGAGTTTTGCAGTACATACGTTATATATATATTTTACTATATAGACTTTTAAGGCACGTATATAATCTAATCTGTACTTCTAAGAATAAAACAAAGACGTACAATGGCTATTGATGCTTTAAATTGGGCGACCATCAGTCCTTCAATTTCAGGAGAGATGGCCACATGAAATCTAGGCGAGATGGCCCCCTTTAATCAATATTTCAAAATTATACTTAGTGATGATTTTAACGAAATATAATTAAATTTAAAATAAATATATAACGTTTACGTTTATAAATATATTAATTGATATAGTTATTTAAATTTTAACTAATATAAATATTTTATTAATAATAATAATAGTATAATAAGACCTAACGATTTATTTTTTTTTTCAGAAAATACTGAAAGACGTCAGAAACTTTCATAACACTAACAGATAAAGTTGATAATAAACTAAATTAACGTAATAAAACTAGAATTAACGCGAGAAAAAAAACACGTCAATTCCAGTAACGATGAAAACGAAATACATTTAAATTATCAGATTCTACAGATTCCGAGCAAATAGAATTGGATTAGGATCACTGTGTTGATTGTGCAAAACAATATAATATCACATCTTAAAAGAATTTCTAGATACAAAGCATAAGGTTCCTGAAGTGGTTCCATGAAACGTGTACAAATTATCAAGACCTTTGCCAAGCATGTGGTAAGATATTACGAAAAGTGAAGTATTGAAATTATACTTCAAATTTTGTTTATTCGAGTTTTCTTATCTCATTTTCCATCATGTAACCGCATCTTTACAAATTGCCATATTTTTTTTTATGATTAACTATATGAAATATGTTATTTTTTTTTTGCTATTTAAATTAACTGTTTCTTTTTAGTATTGGATGGCCATTGCGATTTAAATTTCAATTTTGTTTAACACTTTTTGTTTTCAATATTTAATTATTTTTTGCATAAAATATTATGAGTGTATGTATAAGAATTTTAAATATGCATCAATATTTCTTGTATTTGCATTCTAAGAATTTTTATTTCAATCTTTAGAAATTATGACCATCTAACCTAGAGTTACCCTGTACTTATGCGTTTTAATGTAAATCTTATCTCATTCCCTGAGCTTGTTTTGTTTTAAAACATGTACTATTAACATCTACTGAGTTTTTTTATTATTTTATTCTTTATCTTGTGAATATTTAACTACAGCAAACGAAATATTCTTATCTACAAAACTAGTTATTGTCCAAATTATGATGTTGTGTTAGTTTAAGTTTTGTCAGTATATGCAGCCAAGTACAGATTGTCAGTTCCGTAAGTTATAAAATTAACGATAAAAGCAAAGAAAAAAAAACGACACTGTAATTGGAAAAACTTTAAGTATCATACGTGTAGCTAAAGACATTTGATAAATTTATAGTATTACAATACACATAAAATGTAACTTACACATTACTACGTTTTGTCCTGCCATAACTTTAAACATACCGTATATGCTTGTCATCATAGCGTGGGTGTATTGTATAGCTATGACGTACTTGGAAAATGCACTTTAAAATTTTTTTGGCAAATATATGTATTTTTTTTCTATTAACAAAGCTGTGAACCTCTCCCACATGGATATCTCTAATACAGATCTTGCAGTTTACTACATGTATAATGAAAAAAAAATCACGAGACACTGATAATTGTGCTATATCTTATAATATGCATAAAAAAATTTATTATTTTTATTTAAAAAACAGTTAATATTTGCAGATACCGAAAGATTTCTTGTTAGTGTAAAAATACTTGTTCAACAAACCATGATTTTAAGTAATATACACTGAAAATATCACATCTAATATTTATTAATTCTACAACTCTGGTATTTTTTTTTATTTCTTTAGAAACTTTACAAAATTAGTGTATTTTGTTTTCTCGCTTAGTTAAAAGAAATAGAAAGCTAGCTATGTGTAAACAATATGCCCACTAAAATTCCTTACCACCTTCTTAAATTCGGAAAGGCTGATGCTACATTCATAAAAGTGTTATCTATGTATATTAAGTAGCTATGCACTACTGAATGAAACTGCCTATTGCCCCATCTCGTGGAAAACTGCTGATTTATCATTCCTGTCTCGAAAAGAGGAAGAGATAGTGGAAAAAGTGATTTACAAAGTTGTAGAGCATCATCGATTTAGTACAAAAAACCACCATGTTGACATCAATGTGAAGAGAAGAACGGTTAAAACGCGCATTTGCTTTTTCGTGATTTCCTGCACTATGACGCCACGAAACTTGAACGGAAGGAGAAATGATTATCTTTCGGATAAAACACGACACCGCAACGTAGCACAAGGGAATCGCTTGTGATTCCCTATCTAAAGGACTGCGGTTAAAATCACGAGGGTTACATCCTTGTACTGATTGCCTCTTTAAACAGAGTAGACAATATGTAGATCGTGTAAAATATTGTCCTATCAACTCAACGCAACTTGCGCTTGGCATTCAAAATTTTTGCACTATGTAAATGCATAAGAAACGTCACGCCTGTTCACCTGAGACAGATAAAAAATATACATTTTCTTGGGGTTGTATGTTGATGCCCAATGGTCATGGAGCGATTTCCCAATGTTGAGTATTGTGAGATGCTTCTACTTTACGATGAATGTGGGCGCAAGGCACAATCAACAGCAAGGTTTTACCGGCAACGTTTCCCTGCAGGGCCGCATCCTTCTGATCAAACCATCCTCCCGGTTTCAAAACTTTTAAAGGAGACAGGCTGCGTGATTAGTAGAGCTCGATGTGGCAGACCAGCTAAGATAGGACGGTAATTTCAACAGAATCTGGTATTAGTATCGCATATCCGAAATGCAGCGCAATAGAGATCAGTGCACACTGTGGCCTCTCCAAAAGTCAGGTTTGGAAATTTCTAAGCGAATTAGGCACTCATCCATACCTACCAACACCTCAACATGTTTTACTGCATGGGGATGCCGAGCGATGCTATGCATAGTGCAATTATGAAATGAACCAGATACAAGTCTAGCTAAAATTATAGGCAGGGGCAATGTGGACGGACGAGAGATACTTTTCACGGACTGGCATGTTCAATAGTCAGATCACCCATTACTGGGCGCTGGAATGCTTATCGACTTTCGGCATCAATTGCAGTTTGCTATTAACGTTTGGTGTGCAATTTACAATACAAAGCTGATCGGCCTAGTAATTTAAGATGGCACGTTAACGAGCGTACGATATTTGCAACTATATCATAATTTAATACCCGATTTTGTGGGGAACCTACCGTTGTTTGATCTTCGGAACCTATGATTTTTAACAAGATTGCCTGCTCACAAGACATCTCTTGTGAAGCAGTACATCGTCAAGGAATTCGGGAACAATATAATTGGGGATGGCGGTTTCGAAAATTGGCCACCACGTTCGCCTGATCTGACTCCACTGGACGTTTTTCTGTGAGGATACCTCAAACAGCAGGTGTATGCAATCCCTCTTCAAACACTGCAAGACCTTAAAAGACGCATTACGAACGCTTGTGCCAAAGTATCACCCCCTATGCTTCAACGTTTACAACGTGGATTTCAAACAAAGATACAAATGTGCATTGCGACTGACGATGAGGAGTTTGAACATCTCAAGTAAAGGTAAAATGTTTTAACTAGTTGTTTTTTTCTCTCTGAGATCGTTTTGTCACGTCACACTGTAGGAAATCACTGAAAAACGAATGCGGGTTTTAACCTTCTATTCTACGCATTAATGTCCACAAGGTGTCTTTACGTACTAAATCGATGATGCTCTAAAACTTTGTAAATCACTCTTTTTCTCTACTTCTTTCCGTTTTCGAGATAGGAATCCTAATTCCACAGTTTTCCAACAGGTGGCACCGTAAGCGGTTTCATTCAGTAGCTCATGTGTGCTTTAACATACCTCGAAACAACTTTCGTGAATATAGCGGCAGCTTTTCCGAAGTTAAGAAGATGGCAAGGGGTTTTATTAGGAATACTGTATATATACATGGTGATTCAAAAATCTTTTACAAAATGACATAGCAAATTAGGCATATAACATGAATAAAAATTACATAGAAACATAGTGTCGCAAACCACTTATTTAGCCAGAAATTCAAGGTGTTTCATCGTAACTCAATTTGGATTAACGGTAATCACTTTCAGAAAACTGCAGTATATTATAATAAAACATTTAACATACATTTTGAATTTGTTGTAAATGTGATAACACCAATGAAAAGTTGTGCAAGTTTGCATTATACGCGCCAGCAGTATGCACTTCACGCGCCACATTTTGGGAGGTGATTATCAATTCATACGGTATCATCGATTGTTTGAGCAATATGTTTTTCCAGATCTTTTTGTGTTGTTATCACATTTCGCACAAAACAAGGTACATATCGTTGTATTCTCATTCCAATGATTTTATTATTCTCGAAATTTATACCGTCAACCCTGGTTCAGTTACGATGAAACACCCTGTATTTGTGCTAAATAAGTGGTTTGCAACACTATGTTCCTATGTGATTTTCTTTATCCTTGTTGAATGCCTCATTTGCCATGTCTTTTTTTTAAACGTTTTTTTAATCGCACTGTACAGATAGATAGATATATATGTAGATATCTAGATAGATATAGACATATGCATTTATCTCTTGTTGAAATACTTTGTCCATAATGGTAATTTAATTCTAAAATAAATATTTGTTTTTCGTTTTGAAAGAAATCTTGAAAGACTTCTAAAGTTCAGAAGAGTGATTGTGTAACAACGATAAATAGCTGCTAGGTAAGTACCTTGTACGTCTTTTATTTGCCTTTGAATAAGAACTAACACTCTCTTTTTCCAGACGCAAGAAATAATTATGGTTTCGGAAAAATTTCTAAATGGACGGAATAAAAAATTTGAAAAGAAAAGAAAAATATATTTAATGCGGGATATTTCCACATCACTTTAAACGATTTTTAATTATGCATACTCATTTTTTTTACAATTTGTACAGCAAATAAAGACATATATAAAAATTAAAAACATTTAAACAAATGCATTTTCTTTAGTTTTTTACTTCATATATAATTTTTATCAGATTATCTATTGGGATTATTTTTTATTTTCAAAACTTCAAATGAATTATGGATTGAGAAAGTACTTAAAAACTAAATGAGGAACAAAAATGTTTTTTTTTTTATTGAAGAATGTTAGTTTAATTCATTTTTTAAGTACTTCTATCAATATTTGTTTTAGGAAAAATATATTAGTGTTTAAAATATAGTCTAAATTTATAATTTATGCTTTTTTATTAAACTTCATAATCACATATAATCTAAATACATTAAAATTTCTTAATCTTTGAAATAAAACTATTTTTTAAAAGAAACTTTTACTGTAATAACATAAAAAAAAGTGCTTTTATTAAACAGAATGATCTTTCTAGAAATTTGTTTAAATCGTCAAAAATTTTACATTTCTCTTATTCTTATTTTATTTTTCTAGTTTTCTTCGATCAAATGATTAAATTTAATTTTACCACTAAGATTTTAAGACTTTTTATTAAATTAAAGCAATTTTTGCTTTCAGTACGGGGCACGTTAAGGGTTTCTGTCAAAAAAAAAAATATTCTTTAAGTATATATATATAAAGTCAAATAGTAATAGAAACTGAACGAGAACTAAAAAATAGACGTAAAGTAACTTAATAATAATAAAATTTACGTGTGATATATATTGTTAAAAATTTTTTTTAATAATGTTTTTAAATACATGTCTCAACTCAAATATATTTAAAACATTAGTGTTAGAAAAAGCAACCAAATTATCCTTTACCCATGTAAAACTACACCATATGGCCCTTGATGATCGGACACTTTCAGTTTTAGACATTTTGTCGAATATTTAAAGATATATTAGTCGGATTTTTCTGGAACTTAAAGATTATGAAGAATATGTTCTACTTCATATTTATAAATGACTATTTGATCGCAAAGACAATCAGGGGGGCAACAAAAATTAAAATAAAAAAATGTTTGCGATTACCCTGTAAAATAAAATGCACGAAATGATCTATCGATATTGCTTACGAATATATGCATATTGTGCAATATATGTATTCATTTATGGAAGAATAGAACTTATATTCATTGAGTTATATAGGTTTTTTTAAGTTAAAAAAGTTTTTGCATCATTTTTGTTTATATCATGCAGCGTCTTTTACAAAATGTACTAGAAATAATATGGTGTAATTGGAATGTAAATATATGAAATATTTGATGAAATAAGAGCAGTTGAATGAAATATTTTTATCTGTGCATGCGCGCACGATAAACATTTTTTTTTCAAAATTTGATAGTTAAATCTATGGAGCAACTCATAAAAAAAGCCAGTCAAATATCGTAAAAATTAAGAAAGATATAATAACATCTTCTCTATCAAATATATTCTCTAACAGTCAGAAAGTAGTAAATATAGAATCCCCTTCAGATGTATGGTTTGTATACTGAGCATTTCTAAGAAATATTCAGTTGTTAATATATATGTGATATAAATATATGTCACAAAGCAATTCACTCTTTTTTTCTGTTGTTCAAAAATACACCTTGATACAAATGAATGAATGCATAGTCATAATTTACAAGGAATGAAAAAATGGATTTCAAAATTATTCCATATTATATCATAATCTAACATTTAATGCAGAATAATCATTCATATCATACATAAACGAAACATAGATTGAGTTCAACTATGTGAGACTTTACGATTTTGAAAACATCCGTTTAATGTTCTAACCTAAATAGAACATTATTATATAGTAAATAAATTATATTTGCTTTCCAAGTAATACATAGGACACAAAGCGTTAAGATTCTTAAATTCAGTCACGTGAAGTTTGTTTATTAAGCTGCTTTTTATATATTTATTATTCGAACAAGAATACATTTTAGCATGTTTTTATTGAATATTTCAGTAAATAAAATACACGTTTATATTATATTAAATAAAGAAGTTTATTTAAAATTTAAATCCTAATTTTTAGTCGCTTTTAAATACTTTTAATCGCCATGTAAATCAATATTGATTTAAATATTTCGTTAACATTAATTGTGTGAAAAATTAAAAAGTTTAAATCTATTGGTTTATACAAAAATATTCCTGTTACCCACAATTTGATTATTTGAAACATTTCGCAAATGTGTAATATTTAACATTTCGGAATTTTCAATATTTACTTTTCAAGTGACATATATTTTTAATGTAAAAACTAAAACGATCGTTGATTAAATTATTTTTGGGAAGCTAGATGCTGAACCTTAAACGTGATTTTGTTTATCTAGCTATCGGAAGTCGCAATATAGATATGTATCCGTTAAATAAATTACCAAGAAGTGTTTAAATTCAAATATACGTAAAAGCAAATATTCCAAAGCTACTGTTTCCACTATACACATTTGGTTTCCGTTTAAACACTATTTCCTTGCAACAATTTGAATTAATTATTTAACAATAGTTAGAGATAAGATTTTTATAATAAGAAGCGTGCATACATATATTTTTTTCACTAACGGTAATTTATAGGCAGGTAATTAATAGATCTGTAATTTTAGAATATTAATACAAAAAATAAATATAAAGAAACGTGTAAAAATGCAGACATGTTTTAATTTAGTAATTTTTTAATGTGTGCAAAATGTTATTAAATAAATTAAAACATGTCTACATTTTAAGGTAGACCGCCTTCTTTTTGAATCAGAAGTCTAGACATTCAAGAACAGACTCGGCAACTAGTAAATTTTACAAGATGATAAACCACAATGAAGAGGACATTTCTTGCATTTTTATATTATTTTTATCATATTAACTTATACAAAAGAATATATACATTATGTATGTAAGTTGGATAACATCAAATGCAATAATTATTTTGATGGGGAAAAACCCGCATCTCCGATCAAATTCTTCGTTTGTTTTAAAAACAACAAAGTTTCTGTTGCAAATGGCAAAAACTAAATTTCTCATTCGAAGACAAAATGTCCATGGATGTCGGTGTTTTCCGATATCCTCCCACCTTTGAGGTTCAGGATCAAATGAAGCTCAAAAGTTTATAAATCAAGTCGCTGCAGCTGCTTCAGTTTTCTACCAGCTCTAAATCGCCGGTTGTTATCCTCAGGTATGGAAGACTGGTGCACAGGAGCAGGAACAGAGGTAGGATCAGGAGACTCGGGCGCAGGAGCATGAACAGAGACGCTATCCAAAGGTTTAACTACTGAAGAAGGATCTGAAGTCTCGGGCTCAAGAAAAGGAACAGAATTGTCGTCTAAAGGAACAGGAACTCTATCTACTAAAAATGGATGCATTAGTTCATTATTGATTTCTAGAGGATATAGTCTTTTAATAGGTCTCAAAAAAGAACCCGTTTTAGTTTCAATTTTGGCGACATGGAATTTTCCGTCTTTTGCGGGAAACAATTCTTCAATTTTGCCAAAAGGCCAGTTAATTCGTTTTTAATTATCATCCCAAATCAGAACAATTCCGTCCTTTTTTAACTCAGTTTCTCTATATTTTCCCGCATTTTCTCGAAGTTGCCCCAGGTATTTTACTCTAAAGCGTTTTCTAAGATTTTTTTCATACTTTTTGCTGATAAGCAAATCTTCTTTTCATTTTTAACACATTCCAACAAAGTTGAAAAGTGTTTATGCATTCGGTTTGTCTGGCCGTCTATCCGTCTGTCCTTCTGTCCACGCTCTAACTCCCGTAAATATACTCGGATTTTCATGAAATTGATAAAGGTTATTTAGGATCACCAAAGCATGATTGGTATTGTATATGAAGTATGTAGGATTAATCGTTCATTTACAGGGGCCCTCAAAAGTATTCCATTACATTATGGTATATGGGGAATAACTCCCGTAAATATACTCGGATTTTCATGAAATTGATAAAGGTTAGTTAAGGTCACCAAAGAATGTTTGGTATTGTATATGAAGTATGTAGGATTAATCGTTCATTTACAGGGGCCCTCAAAAGTATTCCATTACATTATGGTATATGGGGAATAACTCCCGTAAATATACTCGGATTTTCATGAAATTGATAAAGGTTATTTAAGATCACAATAGGTTCATTTTTGAACGAGTTATCGCTCTTTGTGTAATTTTTGCTTAATTTTTAGAAACCAGTGTAATTTAAATCTTATTTATGCCTTTTGGGGTGTAATAATGAAGTTTAGTCAAACTGTGGCTGAATTAGTAATTTTATATGTTAAAGGAATATGCAGGAATGCATATACTTTACGGTGCGACAGGGTACAGTAGTCTTAGAGTTGCGCAAATGTATGCAGGAAGGTACTCCAACTGGCGCAAACCTCAGGATCAAATGTCTACAAGTGTTCATCAACACCTGTGTGAAACTGGATAGATTATTAGTACTTTTCATGATAGAGGAGGCAACCGATAGATACGTATAGTTCCAATCGAGGAAGCTATCTTACAGCATTATGCATGCATTTGCGCATCTCTTTAACCACTTTATCATATCGCACCGTAATTAGATACATACCTGCGTGCATATTCATTTAACTTATAATGACCAATATAAATTCTGCAAAGTCTCCCTGTCGAATGACTACCAGCTGGATTTATCAGAGAGCCTTGCGCGTGAGCAGAAATTTTGTATACACAGTACCTTCTAAAACGTCTTGAGCTCGTTTGAATCCGTACTTTCCTTCATGAAATTGTCTTCTTTTGCAATTTTCTAACTCCCCATCATATTTGAACGATTATTCCTAATACACCGTGTATAATAATGCGTAATATGTTGTTATTTTATTTAGCTAAGGGTTTACTACCAAGTATGCGATCAAAAAGCAATGTTATGTAACTATTTAATATTAAAATACATGCATGATTATAAACATAATTGGTGTACTCTCATTGTATCGCTGTATGCATGGTACTTTTTACGAATGAACGCCTGAATAAATTTACAGATAAATTTGTGATACACAGTATGAAAAAATCATTACATACAATATCTTGATCTAGAAATAGTGATCGTTGTAATCCGACTGTGCAACGGAGTTTGCATGACAGGTACAAGAACAGATATGTATGTTGTTTCAACACTATGCGAGATTATACTTTAGTTCTGCCGGACGAGTGTCAGCGCACCAGGTTATCAGAAAGCCATGCCAATCTGTTCATCTCAATTATTTTAAATTTTAACGCTATGAGCCTCTTAGGGCTTTCCTGCATTTCACATAAAATACTTATATAACTAACGTAAATTATTTTTTTTTATCTGTTTGTTTCTAAAATACGCTTCAAGCCGCGTTATTTGAAATACATCCTAAAATACAATGTTCTTAGCATTCTCGAATATCGATGACCTTAATACATTTGAAATAACAGTAACTTTCAGCGTTAATATTTACGTGAAAAATTGCTAATGAAACCAAAAGTAAAAAAAGTAAACAAAAAGCTGTTCTCAATCCAAGGATTGACCAGGTATCACGGCTGTAATCAGAAAGTGCTCTTTCTTTAGTATGACTTCACAGAGTTACAGCCTACCACCATTTTGTTAATAAAACTGAGATTTGTTTGAATTAAAACGAAATACCTGTCGAATTTTTTTTTGTTCATACTGCTGCATCGAGCAGATTTTATTATGGATTAATTTCTTTTGCATACTGATTTAAATAATATCCTCGGAAAAGAAACATTTCCCGTTTAACTAGCAACATTTAAAACAAAAAAAATTGAAACATAAAATTTAAAGAAAATCTATCCAGTAATCAAAACCTTTGAAAAAAAAAAATCAGTGGTTGTAGCTGAATTAAACGAAAATTATGTATTTATTGACATTGGGTTAAGTAAATTGTTTATTTAGAAATTAGGATTAAAATTTATACAAAAGAATTCATTTATATTTTTACAAATTTTAGAAACAAATTTCATCCTTCTAAATTTTTTACATCTTTTACACTGACAATTAAATTACAGCAGTCATAATTTTTATTCTTTAAGAGTTCATAGAATACTTCTTTCTGCTTTTTGTTATTTTAATTTATTAAATAATATTCATTTTAACTATATGTATCAAATTGTTATAGAAGAAAATATTAACTTTATAACAGTGATTTAATACGATAGAATATCAATTCAGCTTATGACAGAAAGCGATGTTAATTAAAAAAGAATTAAAAAATATATATTCTGCAACGTAAAATTTCTAATTGAGTGAATTTAGAAAATTTCGCAAAAACATATTTATGAGATAACAATCAGTCATACACAAAACAAAAATAAAATTTTAATCCAACTCTCTTTACAGTAGATTTTGGAATTTAGAGAACGAGATATTCTGTTTTTTAATTTAAAATACTAGGGGGGCACCGCCCCCCAAATCGCTACACTCACCAACCCCCCGCGTAATAGCTTAGCTATTCCATTCGGTATAGCGGAGTAATTCCTATTTTCTAGCCAACTCCAGATTATCGTTTCTGCCTAAAAATAATGTAAATAGTTCAATTAAGCTCTATTCATAAGCTAATATTAGTTTTTGTTGCACTGAAATATCTCAATCTGTTGATTTCCTGCATGCAAGTAAACCCTATTGTATTTCAATGGGAGTCTATGGAAATTTGGCGAAATACTGAAAATAGCGCTAAGTTGGCGTCACTTTTGGTGACAGAGAGACGGGTCACCCCTTGGTAACCTCCCTTATAGCGTCATAAAGCTCTGACCAATCAGTTGCATTTCACGGTATCTACGCAGATTTTCATTGTTCCATTTCCAAAGCATTACTTTTTGCAAGGCATACTTAGATGCTACTACCGGCAGACCGATTTGCGTTTAATGTATGAAGTTGCTTGCCAGAGGACTCTGATACGGTGCCCAAAACAGAAATTTGACTCTGACCGTAACTCCAACGACGAGAACCAATCAAACCGCTCTGGGCAGGGTTCAGAGAATTCCAATGTGTTTACATTTTTTTTTCGTATAGATATGATTCAAAAGAGTTTAATAAAAATATGAACTCTAATCATCATCAAAAAAAAAAAAAAACAACAACAAAAAACAAACAAACAAACAAACAAAAAAAAAACTTTATCATTTTAACAATTATTGGAATAATAATTGGTGCGATCGGAGAATACTTCCAAGGTTGCTACTTAATACCAAGTTAATACTAAATACCAAGGTTGCCACTTTGGCGCATTTATCGCCAGGTTGGGGAGAAGTAGGGTATTCTACGATTCACCCCAATAAATAAAAACATGCATAGTCTAAAAACATCAATGTCACAAATTTATTTGCTATCTTCACTGCTGAAACAATAAAACTAATGGAATTTTTTTAAATATATTAAAGTACTCATAAAATTCCTTGTAATAATTAATAAAAATAATTTATTAAGTAACAAATACACTTACATGGTTTAATAAAAAATTGCTTGGATAACATAAAATATTGCAACGATATTTAAATCTGCGATTACCATTTCTTTCTATGATTAAAAATAAGAATATTTAATGTTTAAGGAAGATCGTCTTTTTTTTTCTTTTTTTTATTACTATTATTATTATTATTTAGTTCGGACGAAATCAAACAAACATTTTACGGGTAGCAATAAATTCGACAATAATAACTGCTTCAAGCCAGTTATGAGAACTGTAGTTTGATAAAAACCAAATTTTAATTTTAAAACGTGTATATGAAACACAAGCTATTTTTATGTAAATACGGGAGATTCAAAAAAGAAGGTACTTGTTAGTTATCCCGTCGACCAAATTAATATCGCCAAATTGTAAGATTAAATGCCAATAATGGTTGATCGTAAATGTCGCATTAACTTGACAACACGTGTTTACTTCATCAAGTGATTTTTATTTCGACGTTTTATTTGTATTTTTATTAATGTTATACTAATTTATTTGTTCTTTTGTCATTTAAAATAAAAATGATGTCAATTTGTATAATTTGGCGGGTGGTTTGGCGATTTATATAATTTGGCGAAATTGGTCGACGGGATAACTAACATGTACCAAAAAGGATAACAGAATGAACCAAACGATCAAGTAAACAATAACTAATTTAGCTAATCTTAAAAGTATGTGAACACTAAAATACTACAAGCTGTGTAAAATATCCTTTTAAATCGAAGGAAATTGAAGAATATAAGTATTTAATTTATTATTCTGAAAATACGATCAATGATTCTGAAACTTCGACGATGAGAAACAAGCCGCTACCTGGGCAGGGTATAAATGTAAAAAAAAGAGCGCGTTGTGATGTTTTGGTTCAGGGTTTGAAGCTGAATCCGACTTCACTTTTTTGACGGTTTTCGGTGAAATGCGAGGGCTGTATATATCATAGTAGGCTGTGCTTTTTGGTACTTTTCCGTTATACGGACAGCATTGTCGCCAAGCGCAATAGTTGGCGCAAAATGAAAATCACGTGAATTGAAACATTTGAAAAATAAAAGAAAAACATTGTCGATAGTAAAGTGAGCATTTAAAAAATATAACATTTGAAAATTGCAGAATTTTACGAACTATTTTAGTAAATCACAACTATATAATTAAAATAAGTGAACAAATAACTGTTATACAATAAAGTAATATAATAAAAAAAAATCATATTAAACTGCTGCCATAAAATTACAAATCTCTTTGCCACAGATGTCATATTCGCCCCATATTGGCGCGAATTTTTTCGGTTGCCAATTTGGTGAAAACATCAACAGCATAAACAACATAGGTACAGATGTCATATACGCCCCATATTGGAGCGATTTTTTTTACGCCAATGTCATATACGCAACGGGTATTTAACTGGCGCCAAAGTGTCATTATTTTGCTTGATATGGTAACCCAGATGTTGCTGTTTATGCTGTTGATATTTTCGCCAAATTGGCATCGGAAAATAATCGCGCCACATCTGATATGACATCTGTGCCACAACGTAATCCGGGTTACCACATCAAGCAAAATAACGACACTTTGGCTCCAGTTAAGTACCTGTTGCTTATATGACATTGGTGTCCTGAAAAATAATATGGAGCGAATATGACATCTGTGCCATATCTTTTAGCATTGCAGTAAACATTTAATTTTTTGAATGAAGACGTCGCCACATAAACTCTATGAGATACGACTCTAAATGATGACGAACTGTTCCCCGATGTCTTTTGTTGCGCCATTTTGCGATGCCCCATAATCTCTCAACATTTTGAGTATGACATCCAGTATTAGGGTCGACAACATTGTATTTGTGAATTGATCATAACCAGCACTTCGCAGTTCATCTGTTTAATATCCTTTCCAGTAATCTGTATAAATAATACTTCCATCAGCTACATTGTTTTCTATTGCCGCCATTAAAGTTTCAGCTGTGCGATCAGAAATAGGAGTAAGGAATCATCCCCTTGTTTCACGGCATAAACCGTCTAACACCCATTGAGGAGGAAGAACATGCCCTACGTTGCTTTTTCTTCTGGTAAAAAAACTTTCATCTACTTCTATAATTTTATTAGGTCCACCGATTTTTCTATTTGGTTGTGAACATAAAATATTTGCACAAACTTCTCTAAAATAACTATTCCAGTCCACTGTTGTGTTGTGGTTCATATCAAGTTGCAGCTCACAAAGTTCAATCGATGTCAACTCTTGGCACCATAAATATCTATACCTCAAAGCATTAAGAAAAGACAACCGCGATCCTTCAAACCATGTTTTTTGTCGGGCACAGATGTCATATTCGCCCCATATTGGCGCGATTCTTTTTCGGTTGCCAATTTGGCCAAAACATCCACAGCATAAAGAACATAATCCGGGTTACGACATCAAGCAAAATAACGACACTTTGGCGCCAATTAAGTACCCGTTGCGTATATGACATTGGCGTCAGAAAAAAAATCGCGACAATATTGGGCGAATATGACATCTGTGCCTCTTTGTCGTATTCCTACGCTTTCTTCGCATGATCGTAAGCTACATCTTCATTTCGAATTTCCAGAACTCATCCATAATTTCAATTCCTGGTTGTTTGAACACAACCTTTTATTATGCAGAATTTCAAATTTCTGAAACAGTTTTATCGCAACTTTCTCATCATCTGATAATTGACAAATGGTAAAATCCATCTCAGCTTCAGCAGTAAAAGTAAATTATAATTTTTTATAAAAAAAAAGCATTTTTATTTCGAATAATAGCAAATTAAAAAGCTTTCCAAGGTTAAGGTTAAATAATAATCATTAACGTAATTCACGTTTCATAAATAACAAATCACAATGTTTCGCATGGTTTACAAGAATAATCCTTTTTCACGATGAGGGCTGAAATAATTGGCGCATTAACATACATTTTCGCATGTTGTCCGTATAACGGAAAAGTACCCTTAATTTTGGCGAAATACTGGAAATAGTGCCAAGTTGGCTTCCCTTTTGGCGATAGAGAGACGGGTCTCCCATTGGTAACCTCCCTTATAGCGTCATAAATCTCTGACCAATCAGATGCATTTCACGGTATCTACGCAGATTTTTTATTGGTCCATTTCCAAATCAAAACTTTTTTTTATATATAGAAGGATACGAAATTTAATAATAAAATTCCTAAAATCGCTTATTTTTAATTTAGCTGATGCATGTTTTTATATTAATTATATATTATTTGTCATGAATAAATATCTCCTAGAAATAGTATACACACTTTTATTTTTCGATGAATGAGCTGAATTTCGCTTAACTTTTTAGATTTTCTTTTATGTCTAAAATGTGTTCATTGTCAACATATTCTGAAATCTGAGCGGCTATTCAAAATATCGGAAAAAACACTTTTTTCAGAACAAAGATAAATTTTGAAATTTGAAAAGATTCCACTGGAGGTTATCCACAGTTTTTTCATGAAAGTTTTATATTTGGGTTTTTTTTTCTTTTGCATATATTTTACAATCCATATTTTCTATGTATTATTCTGACAGTTTTTGATACTCTTTTCCATAAATATATATGTACAGGTTTTCACATTTTCTTTATTTAAAAGAATTATTATCAATACGGTATACTTATTCATATAAACCGAACATATTTAATTTTTATGGAAGTTTATTACGGAAAACTGGAAATCATTTTATTTTTATTTTTGCACTATTTGAAACATTAAATTCTTAAAAATATGAGACAATATATATTTTTTTTTCACCAAGTATTCAAATCAAGACAACATATTGACAGACAGAAACATGGAAGACAGACAGAAGATAGACAAATAGACATGCAGGTAGACAAACCGAGTTCATAAACACAGTTTGAACAATAATGGAAATAGTTAATAATGAAAATTAAACTTTTATCGGTTTGGTAATATTTAGAAATCTCTTATACTGACTAAATAATAACAAAAAGAACTTCTCAAAAGTGTAATCTTTAAAATCAAGAATCATGCAACCAAACTGATGAGCGACGTGGGTTCGAAGCCACACTCGAGTCGATATACAGGCTAGACTCGGGTGTGTTCAAACAGGATATTGTGGCTAAAAATTCCGGGATCACGTACGTTCTTGATGCCCACACTGCAAATTCTCAAACACAAAAATAAACATAATTTATAACATTTTTGTCATCAAATTAACATTAAGAACACATTAATGTGGTTCGAATTAAAAAACGTACACATACTTATACAAAACTACACACTTAAACTTACACTTAAACTTATACAAAATACTTTTTGTGTTGTGATTGTGTTCTTAATATGTTTCAAGAGTGTTGTTATCTAAAAATGTGTTCTTAATATTTGCAAAAGTATTGCTATCTAAAAATGTGTTCTAAAAATAGTGTTGTTAATTGTGTTGAAATCGTGTTGTAAATAGTTTTGATGAAAATATTTTCTTACAATAGTCTTGTGCTGCACAACACTTTGTCACCAAATTAACAACACATTTTGAATACTACACAATTCAGAACACTATAAAAGAACACATGTAAAACACTTTCAAAACGCATTTTACATGATGCCTTTAAAATAAGACACACACACACTTAAAACATACTATTTATTAAAAAATTTATAACAAAATTAAAAAAATGAATGTGTTGAAATATTTCGAAAACACATTTTCTCCTCTTATATTTTAACAACACTTTTTGCACCATCTTTTTATGTGGCACAAAACATTCACAACACGCTCGAAAATTATTTTTGTTAGAAGTGTTAATTATTATGTTCAGTTAGTGTTGCAAAAGTGTTTCCCGAATTTGCAGTGTAGATAGTGGGGCAGCGTCGATTTAAAAGATGCACGCACTGTCAAGACGGCTAAGTACTCGAAACGAAATATTATTGAAGCCCTCAAGTACTTCACCGGTGCCTCGTAGATGCGTATATCATCTGTGACTTTGAATTCTCTATGCATATTCTCGTAATGTTCGTCTTAGTTACTTCTAAGGTTCGGCATGCTTGGTGCTAGAAATTTGAAGGTTTTGGCGGTGCGTGTTTTGGACATGACAGTTGAAGATTTCGGGAAATTCAACAGTATGACGACCCGTTTCGGGGTGAGGGGCAATGGTTCATTTGGCCCCATTTACTGTGAGCCCTGCAGTGATTCAGTGACCAATACTCTGGAAGTCTTCCTCTTTTTCCTTTAATTTTATGTGTTTTTTGTGATTTTAACGTTACATTTTTTATGTTTGTAATAATCCTTCCAATGGGTAAAAATAGGTAAATGGGACTTTTTGTCCATTTCTTTATTTTTCGAGGGCATTATTCTTTGACATAAGAGTATAATATACAATCAATGGAATAACCTGTGAGCAGAATGCCATCAGTTTAACTGGGCACTTTTTTCGGATTGATAATATTTATAAATGCATTATACGAAAGAATAAGAATAAAGAAAAATTTCTCAAAAGTCTAATTGTTAAATAAATTTTAAAATGAATAATCATACAATCAAATTGATGTTATTTTCTCTAACCATTTTAAATTTTTGGATGCATGAATTAGTTTCACAATCTAACTCAACACTTTCTGATGTCAGATTATTTTTAAAAGATTTAAAATTTCACCTGAAGATGTTGGATGTTTAATTGGTTTGTTTACGTTCAAATAAAAAGAAGATACTGAATTGCATATACGGGTCATGCATAAAAGACATATTTTGTGTTCAGTTAGATAATGCATTTTTAATTATTTAGTTTTTTAGCTCAAAGACCATCAAAGACTGAGAGCTAATGAGCCCGCAGCTTCTGTGCGTACGCATGTACGTACGTATCACGATTGATAATAACATCCGATTTGCTTATCCGATTTTATTTATGGGTTCATTCTAATAAGGTGCTTTAAAGATTAGTTTTGGGGTTCATTGATTAAGTATAAAGGGAGAAACAGGGGGTAATACTCCGCTACATTAGATAAATGGGTATTTCATTCAAAATTGTCCGATTTGCTTCAAATTTAATATAACGATTTATTCTGATAAGGTGCTTTACCGAGTACATTTGGATGTTCATTGATCAAATACAAAGGGCTGAAATGGGGAATCTAATGCCTCCTTAATTTAACTAAGTGTTTTTTTTTCAAGATTCGCTAATGTTTTTTTTTTTTTTTTTTTTTTTTTTTTTTTTTTTTTTTAAGATTTTGCCTTCTTTGCTGAGGATATTTGGAAGTCGCTACTGCCCAGTCCTCCTGAACCACCTCCTCGAATACCACCTTCGGTCAAGTATGAGGGTCCTGGCATTGACTATTGGGTCTTGATTGGCTCGATTACATGGGACGAGTTGAGGAGGTGCCTGCCCAGAAACACCACTGTCGCAAGTCCGAATAATGTCACACCTAGGACGATAATATAGTGCCCCTCGATATTTTTGACCAAAATTTACAACCTCATATTTTGGTGTGTCAAGCTTCCTGGAGAGTGTCTGTCAGCAAGGACCATTTTCATTCCCAAGAAAGGCGTTTCATTTAGTCCTGGGAACTGAGACCTATCACTATCAGCAGCTGTTTCAAAGATTCATTTGTCAAAGGCTTTCAATCAGTAGATGGGGGATTCGAGGATACCACAGTCTTGGATTTGGTCCTTTCGGGGAGAAGATACAATATGCGGTCGGTTTTCGTGGCATCTGTCTACGTTCAGGAGGCTTTTGACTCTATTGCTCATGAGGCACTCAGTCGAGTTCTGAAGAATTTTAACATTTATAGTCATATCATTATTTTATTGATCATCTTTATAAATATTTAGACTTTATTTCTTTGGTAACTAGGCTTTATTTATTGGACTAGGTTTTATTTCTCTGATGATAGTTTCGACCCCGTTTTACCATATAGAGGTGTCAGACAGGAAGAACAATTGTCTCCTCTGTTCTTTAATATGGGCATAGACGTGCCACTTAGGGCCTTGCCCAATCATATTGGGATTCCTGTTGGTAGACGCCTGGTCAATGCGTCTGCCTTCAGAGTCAAACTGTTGTTGATTGCAGGGACACATCAGGGACTCCAGTATCTAATGAATCAGTCACATGTAGTCTTCCAAACCCTTCACTTGAATGTGAACTATAAAAAATGATTTATCATTTCGATGGTTATCGCGAAACGTTAGGAAAAAATGAAGGTTATTGAGGTGCGGTTTTTAATTCATGATGTGTTCTCCGGTCGTTAAGACTGTGTAAGGGTTCTACCTATTTAGACATCTCTTTCACCACCGAGGGGCGAGCCAAGGTGTCTCTGCTAGACGATCTGGAGAGGTTGTTGCAAATTCTAACCAAAGCTCCGTACAATCCTCAGCAGCGTTTATTAGCCTTGCGGAGTCGCCTCCTGTCAGGTATATATCATAAACTTGTTTTGGGGTTCACCGTTCTTGGTCACCTTAAAAGAACCAATATCCTTTTTCGGAAATACGTCAAAAGGTGGTAATTGAAGAAGGTGGATTGTAATTTTTGCTTCATGATGTGACCATAGCCGCTGCCAAGGACGGAGGCTTCGAAATACCGAGTCTTCGATGCTAACGCCTTGATTGATGTTGTCACTCCTAGAGCATTTTAAATCATCCTTCACAAATAACCGCTGCCGGTGACCTCATTGATTTTATCTGCCATTAAGCTTCCAGGTTGTGACAACAGGTACAATATGAGGGTCGCTTGCTGAGTAGCAAGACAAGCGAGCATAGGATGTGGCCATCACGCTTGTAAGATGCCGTTGCAGATTATTCACTTAGATGCAACTTAGTTAGGAACTTAGTTAGCACCGGGGTCCAAAACACCTGGGTCAGCCATGGGACGTCAATGTTGACTGGTATGAAATTTATTTAATGTGTTAAAGCTCGTATTAATTCGATGCCTGACAGAAGAAGAACCTCCCGGGGACGCCACCATTTGGAGAGAGGAAGTCGAGTCGGTTGCGCCGCCGAGGAGACCTCGAATCACACTGTGCAACAGCATTTAAGACTCTCGGTGCCAGCGTCAAAATACATAATAACATCATGGCGTCTATTCAGTGTGAATCTGAGCAACATGTATTCGAAGCCACACTCGACTCGATATACATGCTAGACTCGAGAGTGTTCAAGCTGGATATTCTGCATAAAAATTTGGGATCACGTAAGTTCTTGATGCCCAGATAGCGGGGGACAGCGTGAATTTGTCAGACACACACGCTGTCAAAACGGCTGACTACATGTAACGACATTTTGCTGTTCTCGTCAACTACCTCACCGATGCCTCGGAGTTGCATGTATCATATGTGAATTTGAACTGGCGAGGCTTCTGGTCGGCTGGGTCGCTTCTAAAGTTCGGCATGCTTGGTGCAAGTGATTTGAAGTTTTGTCTGTGCATGTTTTGGCGATGACGGTGGAAGCTTTCGGGAAATTCAACAGTATGACGAGCCGTTCCGTTGTGAGGGGGCAATGGGCCATTTGGCCCCATTTCCTGTGAGCACTGCAGGGATTTAGTGGCCAATACTCTTAAAGTCGTCCTCTTGCTTGTTTAGTTTTTTGTGTTTCTTCATTATTTTAAAGTTATTTTTTAAAGTTTGAAATAATCCTTTAGTGGAAAAAAGTAGCTAATTGGGGTTTGTTGTCTATTCATTTAATTTTGAGGAGCTTTATTCTTTGAAATAAGGGTATAATATACAATTAGTGTGAACAGAGTGTGAGCTGATTGTCATCAGTTTAACTGGGCACTTTTTTATTTTCAATTTTTTTAAATGACAGCAAATTACGACTTTTTTATCTAGTGTAGGTATATGCAGTATGTATTAAAATTTGTAATTCGCGTCTGTTAATAAAAACTTGTTCAACCTCGTGCAAGTCAGCTTAAACAACTTTGAGTATATATCAAAAAAAGGTTTTAAAATTTACAGTAATTTCCTAAAACCTCTGGTAATAAACTGAAATAGGCTGCTTTCAGAGTTAATTAATTATTTATTAAATGTAATTTTTCTACGTGTAAGTTAGATATCAAATTTTAGAGTCTAAAACTTAAAATATGTCAGAATATCTCAGTCGAATGACTGCGCTGAAATAAAAATGTCAATGATTACTTATTTACTTAATTTAATATTCCACAGTGGGTATGATCTTTAGTTTAAACTAAAAATAGGTTTTGATAAAAGATTAAATTAACTGCAGTCAATTTTTTATTGCTAATATTTCCTCTACGAAATGTTTAGATTATCACCAATTTATATTTAATTCTCCCTCATACATAATTCTGTTTAAACAGCGTAAATTTTAATAATTAAAATTTATTAATGTTGTATATTTTGTTTTTTATTCGCGCAAATTTAATAAAATGTTTATATAATGATAAGCTATTCTACATTGAATAATTATTCACAAAAGAAATATTTTCAAACAATTGTTAGTGAAGTTTTATTTTCGTAGTTATTTTTTTCGCGAAATAAATTTTATAAAAATTTTACTTTATTAATTAAATAAATTTTGCGATAGCATTGTGTATAGAGATATTATAAGGTGGCTGATTAATCTAATTTACTAGGATGAAAGTTATTATTAATTTTTTGGGGATAGTTATATTCCACAAAAATAAAAATTTTAAATTAAAGTTAACAATTTTATTTAAAGAGGTGTTCTTAGAATATATCGCTCATTAAAACTAACGGTTATTTTGTTTTAAATGTATCAGGGAGGCAGGATATTTGTTAAGAATCTGCCATTTTTTGTCCTATTGCTATAGTAGGAATGCCTGCATTAGGACTTTTGAAAGAAAAGTGACACGGATAATTCTTCTCGTACAAAGGCAATCCAACAAATCTTTAATAATCAATACAACCAGATGTATTTTGTATCAAACTCACAGAAATTGGCATAAATTTTCCATTTTGTGCCTTACAAGCTAATAAGTGGGCTAATTGGTCTGTTCAAATAAAATATGATTACACAACCTATAGTACATCATATTCGGAAAAAATTACCTCTTTATTTCGCATCATAATGAAAAAAAATACATGTGTACTTCTTATTTGTTTTATTTATATTTAATTATATATTTTTTTTAATTGCGTTTATCGCTAAAGATCGGTCACGAAGAATACCTATTAAATATTTTATAAAAATCCTAAGATACTGTACAAGCAGACATTTATTTTACCACAAAAAATTATTCTCTCCTAAAACTTGACATTAGGCGAGTTGTTATGAGACTTAAACTTGATTAATTTTACTTATATTTATGCCGTACTCTATCGATCATACAGCAAGGGGAAATATTAAAATTTAAATTGCAAAATATAGGGTATCCCAAATATCCCTCAGACAATTTAAAATTCAATATAAAGACAAGTAATTTTCGTACAGGAGTGCAGTTTCTACTAAAATGCTTCTCACAATGAAAAGGTTTCTTCAAACGAATAAAAAAATTCGTTCAAATTTCGATCGTAGATGGGGCCACTTGTCTGTGTGTTTCGTTTAAAGCATGCCTTTTTACCGATTTTTTGATTAGTTCCGATTTGGTTTCGAAGTACCAACATACCCAGTTAGCTTTTTCGCTGGGAATCGTCATTTCTGTGTCACAGTGTCAAAACTAGTGTGAAAATAAAAAAAAAACGCATGTTTGAGACCAAACAAAGGGATAAGGAGCACCATCTAAGATCAAAGTTTGGAACTATTTTAATTTATTCGCTTGAAGAAAACATTTCATCCTGAGAAGCATTTTAGTCCACACCGCATTGCTGTAAGACATTTTCTTGATTTTATATTGAATTTTAACATGTCCCGGGACTTTTGGGACACCCTGTATATCAGACTCGCATCATTTTTTCCAAACAATTCCAAGAGCGTAATATCAATGAAAAGAGATTTTACATAAAAAATGCGCAACAACATCAGAAGGAGAGATGTGTTTTAGTCTATCTACAAATTCAAAAAATTATTTACAATGTAAAATTTGTTAGAAAAGTTGCGTAGACAAAGTTATATTTTAACAATTGATGAAAATACAATTTTATATGATCCGAAATACCGCTAAAGTTTTTGTTTTATTTTCTTTAGTAATTTTAACAAAGTTAAAACTTTAAAAAAAGATATTCAATTTTATACTATTTCTGAAAATTAAAAAATGTTAACACACAAATTCTTTACGTAAAACATATTTAAATATAAGCCTTTTAAAGGAATATAATTTCACAGATTTTATGAGTAAATAATTTTCAAGATTAAAAGGATAACCATTAAAATATGAATTAAATTTTTAATAAGAATGTTTATTAGTTTAAATCTCTTTAAATTATAGCCTTATATCTTTCCAGAATATTTCACGCGAATTGAAAACTTGAGAATTATAAGTGACTTTCGCGATTGTTTAAGAGGATTATGAAGAAATATGTACAAAGTATTAGGATTCAAATTTATATATGAAAAGTGAGGGAAATATGTTAACTTTTACAACGTATCATGATTTAACATTGTTTTCAAAGCTGATATTGAGAAAATTTAAACTAAGACGATTAAAATAGGAATATTCACAAAATTTGATGTTTACTTTTCGTGAATACTTTAATGTTGAACTGAGAAATACATGTAATTGTAGCTAAAATAATTGATGAATATATTTAGTTTTATAATTTATGTAATTTTAATATACACAGGCTGGAAAAATTAAAGAGGCAACTATAAAAAAGTTTTTTATCTTAATATTATTAAACTAATTTCAATGCAAAGAAGTCGTCGGTTTGTTAGTACCATTATTACCTTGCGGTGTATTGGTATTCGACTTCGCTACACAGGATTGTGTAACATTTTGAGCCCGTTCTTCTGCCACGTTTAGCAGGATGTACAAAGGGGGTGCCTTTAAATTATAATTTCAAGAATTGTGAAAAAAATTTGATAGAATATTTGGTATATGCAGGTAGAACATGTCGTTTGCATGGCATTTGGCGGATTACGAGAAATGGCTTCCAGTTGAGAAAATAGAAGAATAGTGAAACTGACGCATGCCTCTATAAACCTAAACGCGGCCACAAGCGTCATTACAACAATCTGAATACAATTGAAAGATTTGAATTATGTAAGCATAAATTCAAATCAATGACGAAAATGTGTCAGAACAGTCTTTTAGGAAGGTTATTTAACAAAGATTTCTAAAAGAAACAGACAACTGACGTGAGTCGAGCTTGCAAAATATATCTATGTAGCTACAGGAACTCATCTATCAGGTCTATCGTAAGAGACTAGCTTCATAAAAGAGGTTTGTATGCAAGGGAACCCATTAGATGTGCCTTACTGTCACGGGCTGCAAATGTGCTTGTAGTGCTACAGAAATAACGGCGATGGCTATACCACGAACTGGAGCTAATCTCTTTCTACTAATGTTTCTATAATTTAAATAAGAAATATTACATACATGTTATACAATATGGAAAGAACAAAAAGGGCACAATACGCACGAAAACATCAGTAAAACACATTGATTAACCATTAGTACAAATGTGTCTGAATCGTGGTTTGGTCGGTTATCAATTTGAATGGAGGAACCGACTCACGCATTTTTATAAGTGCAATTATGAATTGTTTATGTATGTATATTTTGCGCTGGAATAGTTAAACAATTTAGGAATTTCATGGGATTCATAATTCATACCAAATTTACGCTCTTTCTAAGAGCTATTGCATTTCTAAAACTTGGGGATTCGTAATAGAGTATTTACCAAAAGTCTAAAAACATTCTAAACTATATACGAAAACAGGAAAAAACATCATACTAGATTTATTAATTTGATTTTTTTTAAATAAGCGGTTTATTAATTAATACATTTAGTGTATCCCACAATAATTGAACATGATGTAACTGTGAATTTCTAACACAAATAGGAGGGGTATACATTTTTCTGATTAGTTTAAAATTTAGGTTTTTTCCTTCTTTAATACTAACACACATGTATGTTGTTCAACTTTACTATGATAATATCAAGAAAATTGTTGATATTATTGATTTATTAAGTGTAAGTATAAATCGAAGGACCTCCATATAAGAACATATCAACAATTATGTATGCTACTTTAAGAATCAGTATGGTCTAACCTCTTGTGGGGCATATGTAAAGAGAAAAATGCTGAGTTATTGATTGAATTGTAACTTACGTAACAGACAGGAAAAAAAAATAATCTGATCCATGTAAAATAATATACATTTTAAAATTTCCTGCATAAATAAAAAATAGTATTTTGTAAACATTCTATACAATGGTTTTCTCATATAAACACATAATGTTTAAAACAAGATAGATAAATAAATTTCGCACAATAAATTGGAAATTTTATTTCTTTAAATTTTTCAATGTAGTAGGCATTTTCGTATCAGATATAATTTTTTTAAGTTGTTTTGTAATACCAAAACGGAGGTAATTCTACAGTAGAGATCAAAGGTATTTTGACAACCTTATATTATCTCTTATTTTACTTAATATAAAAATGCAAAGGAAAATATAGTCCCTATAATAGAGAACACAATGACTGCAGTTATTCAAATGTATCAAGTTTCAAGTTGTTTGTTTACATTCGGCGGCACCGAAGAAATATGACTCCTCCTTAGCACAAAAGTATTTTGACAATTAGTTTGCATTTAATTGTTGAAGGTGTCAGTGGCGCTATAGCTTCGATTACTGTTTATATTGACTTATTGTAATTAATTTTAAGGATCAGAAATACCGAAATGTAAAAAATATTGAAGTGATTCTAGAAAAGCCACTGTAAAGGCACTTAAGAAAGGTAGACTGCAAGCAGGCTTTTAACGTGTCTCGGCAACTTGTTATTACATGGAATAAAGTTTTTCATAAACAGAAATACATCGAAAATAAGCCTCAAAGTGGCCATCCGAAAAAAAGAACTTGCAATGTTGACTGTATTATAAAAATGATATCTACAAGTGATTGTCGTAAGTACGCTGTAATAATAAAAAATGAATTGAAAGAAAATTACGGCATAGACATACACGTTTCATCAGTCAAACGATGCCTAAACCTCTATGGTTTACATGGCAGAAGTCCAGCAAAAACACGTATCTAATTTAATAAGAATAAGAAGGCTAGAGTTGCATTTGTAAAACGGCATAACCCTTATAGGGGCCAAGCAATTCCATTGCTGAAGTGTTGAGATTAATGATTGACACCAGAATTTTGGTTAAAAAAAATTCGGTTTATTACGTTTGTGAAATATAGCTTTTTTTTAATTTACAAATAAATTTGTTTTCAAATTCTGGTGTCAAACATTAATTTCCTCACTTTAGCAGTGGAATTGCTTTGCTCCTGACAGGTTTATGCCGTTTTACAAATGCAACTCTAGCCTCCCTATTCTTACTAGATAACAAACGTGTTTTTGCTGGTCTTCTGCCATGTAAACCATAGAGGTTTAGGCGTCGTTTGACTGATGAAACGTGTATGTCTATGTCGTAATTTTCTTTCAATTCATTTTTTATTATTACAGTGAACTTAAGACAATCACTTTTAGATATCATTTTTATAATACAGTCAGCATTGCAAGTTTTTATTTTTCGGATGGCCACTTTAAGGATTATTTTCGATGTATTTCTGTTTATTAAAAACTTTATTCTATGAAATAAAAAATGCCGAGACACGTTAAAAGAACGAGCTAGTTCTGCTGGTAGCCTACCTTTCTTAAGTGCATTTACAGCGGCTTTTCTAGAATCACTTCAATATTTTTTACATTTCGGCATTCCTGATCCTTAAAATTAATCAAAATAAGTCAATATAAACACTAATCGAAGCTATAGCGCCACTGACACCTTCAACAATTAAATGCAAACTAATTGTCAAAATACTTTTGAGCTAAGGAGGAGCCATATTTCTTCGGTGACGCCGAATGTAAACAAACAAGTTGAAACTTGATACATATGAATAACTGCAGTCATAGGGTTCTCAATTATAGGGAATATATTTTCTTTTACATTTGTATATTAAATAAAATAAGAGATAATATAATGTTGTCAAAATACTTTTGAACGCTACTGTATATTTATTATCTTCACTTTTGAAAACTGCCAGTTGTCAAGAAATATTTTTATAATTTTCAGGAAATTCAAAATAATTTTATTGTGTTCCTTAATTTTCCACCCTCTTACAACTGCATGTGTCAAAAGTCATTAAATATTCATAAATGACAAAAGCAAGATTTGAAAATACAACCTTATATAGTATGTACCGAGTGTCCTAAAATAAGGATGAACAGATGTCTAAAATTTCCAAAGCCGCCATCTAGGGATTTTTCTTGTCGTGAAAACCCCTTTTCCGCCAAGTAGTAAATGTCGCCAAGCACCGATTTATACGCATGTTAGGCTTAACGGAAATAAATTGTAAATAATAAAAAAAACTCGCTAAAGTGGCAATCAGAAATCGTTGTAAGAGCGCTCCGCGCTCATTAACCGAAAATAAAATCACTGGATTCAGCAGTTCTCGCTATGTAGCAATATCAAAATTCAGTAGTTCTCGCTGTGTAGCCATCTCAAATTGCACAAAACTCGAAAGGCAACAAAATATACATAAAATTATCAACATAGCTTAACAGACATCTGCTTTCTTGAAAGCTGAAGCATGAAATGCCTGCTAGTATTACCGTCATTTTCCAAAATAGTCTTATGAATACGCACTGACGCACTGTACACAAACCTCCTTTATTCGTCAAAATTTCCTCATATTTCTTAATTATTCATCAAGAGCGTTTAAACGGACTACAGAACACATATTCAATCAAATGCATCTAATAAATTTAACATAAAAATAATTGACAGAAACACAACACGATATCACAAGCCAAATTCAATCAACTGAATACACATCAAAACATGATCTCCCCCCCAAAAAACTGGATTACCAGAACATAGTTGCCATTTTCACAAACACCGCCAACATCTCCAACAAAAAATCGGCAAGAAATCCAAAATAGCTGCCAAGTAACATACAGCAGCTAAGCCAAGGACTGACTGATTTTAAAATTCAATAACTTTCAAACGGGGACAGATATTCTTGCAGGAGGTTTATGCATGAGGTCATAAGTTTTTTACAGTGATTTTCGATTTTAGTGCGAATTACAAACAATAGATGCTATAAGCAATAGGCGCTAAATACAGGCTCGATTTTTTGGCCTTTCTCTTCTTTCATGCGGAAAAAGGAGATTAAAATGTATTCAGTGTGTTCCAAAGTACCCAAAATCGAGCCTGAAATTAGAGTCTGTTGATCGCAGCGCCATATATTGCTTTTAATTCGATTTAAAACCAAAAATCACTGTAAAAAAAACTTTTGACCTCATGCATAACCCTTCTGCAAGAATGTTTTATTGAATTTTAATTTATTAGTTATTGAATTTTAAAATCAGTCAGTCCTTTTTAGGACACCCGGTATGTTGTTTTAAGTGTAGGTACCAAGGTGTTCGGATTAACTCACAAACTGCGCAAAACGAGCATCCTCGTTATGGGTAAGTACAATTTGTAGAAGGAACTATAACTCCCCGACGTATGGTTTTTAATAAAAATACAAAATAAATAGTATGACGTCACATAACAACTGTTGTAATCCATTGTCATCCCATTGACCGATATGAGGATACATATCGCATTACACACCTATGGAATACATAATTAAGCGGAGATTGCCGATAATTTCACCATGCCGCCTTTAAAACTAGCCGAACGGAGCCTCTTTATTTTCAAAAAAAGACACACGTTTATTGTTTCTTTTTAAATTTGTTTAAGGAATAATTGCATAAGAAATTTTACTGTTATAAAAATATCTTCATTCAAAAGTAATAGGCTTATAAAAAATAATAACTAAAAAAGCGTATAAAAAAATCAATTGTAAAATAGTACCTTTGAAATATTGCATACATTTCAGCAATATAGACACATTGTGAATTATGTTTTATATGCTATTCACACATTATTTTCAACATAAATTCAAGGGAATCGGATCAAATGTTTTTTAATAATGATGCATATTTTTCACGTTACCCGCTTATTTTCATGAAGCTCATATTTTACAACTTATTCTCAGATTTCACATGACATTATCGACAAAAGGAAGAGTTTGATTTTAAAGTAAGTAAAAATGTTAGAATATATTTATTACATGTATGTTTTATAAGAAAAAAAAATAAATTCCAGGAATTCATTCATACGGAATTTCATAGTATTAAAAATATCCCTATACCATGGGTCAGATAAAACTTCTTATTTTGTATCTGTAAAATTCGTGTTTGGAGATAGCAGCTTTTAGACATATAGCATTGTTTATTAGAATAGAGATAAATTTTGCATGACATTTCCATCTGATGATGAAAAATTCTTTTGAATATACATTTAAGGGAATAAAAGGAACATCTTTGTAATAATGGGGAATATTACTTACTTTGTCGGCTCATTTCTGTATAATACATATTTTACAAGATATTCCCAGTTTAATCACTTTTGAACACAGGTCGAAATTCATGCTGGTATTTGTTTGCTAGACAAGCATTAAATGCTGTATCCCACAAAGTAAAATAGCATAAACTACCATAACACATTTGCTGGTTCCACCAGAATTACCAGCATATAATTGTGTGTATTGGCCCACTTTACTGCTGGGCTATCATACATAGTCCAGATTGTGTTGCTTGAATATATTGCTGGACTAGCAGGAATCAAGACCACGACTTGTTTGTAATTTCTGCTATTCTAGCAATAATTCACAAGCAACAGATACTTTTTTTTTTCGCTATTCTAGAATTACATTTCTACCATCAAGTTGCTTTTAATTTTTGCTTTTCTAGCATCACTTTGTATTAATGTTTGCTATTCTAGCTTTACTTTTTTAGCGTCACTTGCTTGAATTCTGCATAAAAAGTAAGAAAAGAAGCTGGTGGCGCCATCTTTGGAGAGTTTCTGAAGATTACCTACATTTTTTAGTAATGGAAATCTGTGCCTTTTTTTTTTCCTAAGTAGGACTGAACTCAATACCTGCGGTTTGAGAACTGGATGCTCTACTTACCTTGCTACTAGGGTCATTTTCGTAAACGATTTTAAATGCGGGCAATGGATGATGAAGTTGATTCTGCTGTGGTTTGATATTCTTATAAGATAGAGGGTGAATTTATCGATGCTATTAACCTCCAAGTTTAAATTAATAAGGTTAATTTATTGTTAGGGTTTTCTATGGTTAATGGATAGGTAGAGTATGGCTTGATTAATATAATTCATTTCTGGAATTTTCTTTGCTTAATGAATTGTTTGAATATGGTCTGAATGATTTGTTGCAGAGAAATAAACAATTTTGAAGTGTATTTAGAACAGAAGTTTTCAATTTCAGGTTAAGATTTTAAAACTTTAGTGCTTATTGGAGGGAGGGGCGGGGGATCAAATGTACATATTTTTAATTCGATTGTTAAGAATATATTTCTTAAATGAAAAAGTGCTCCTTGAATTTTGAAATTTAACTGAATAAATTCTCTTTCTGAAAAGCACACTTTTATTTTATTATTATTATTATTATTATTATTATTATTATTATTTGTACAACTAAAATAAATAAACATTAAGAGATTGAACACTAAGAAATTTACGATGGCGAAGAGGGTATCTTTTCCCCAAAAATTGTTCATAGACATTAATTTTAAGTTTTTTTTTTTTTTTGTGTGTGTGTGTGTGTGTGTGTTAAAATTTTATCTAAAACGGGGTGGGGGGCGCTTTTCCCGAAAAACCTTTCCTGCAAATTAATTTTCAGCTTTTTTTTAGATTTATGTTTTAAAATTTTATCTAAAACGGATAGACGAAGGCAGTGTTCAATTTACGTTGTAGTAGCCGAAAAAGGAAGTCTACCGCCCCTGATTTTTGAAATTTAACAAACCAATATTTTTTTCTGATTTTAATAAACACAGTAAATTTAATCTTTTCAAGATACTTAAAAGAATTACAGATTACGAGATTAAATTAAAGAGAAAGTGCAGCTATGAAATTTCTTACATTACGGGGAAAGGGGGAAGGGTTCCCTTTTAATCTACCATGGAAATTAACTGTTATTATTTTTTTCAGTTTATGTGCTAAAAAATTATCTAAATTAAGGTTAAAGGGGCAGTGTTTAATTCAGATGGCGGTGACGTAGCTCTCCCCCTTCCCAGCTTTTGAAATTTAATTAAAAAATATTAATTTTTCTCCCATTTAAAAATATATAGAAAATTTATAATTTTGAAGTAGGTTAAAATAATTTAACACTAAGAGGAAAATTAGTTTAAAATTTTACAGTTTTTTTTGGAGGGGGCGGGGGGAATACTCTACTCTTCTATATCCGCTATGGAGATTAATTTTTAGTTCTGTTTCTTTTGATGTTTACGTGTTAAAAACTAATCTCAAATCGGTTGTTTAAGACAGTTTTGAATTCAGGTAGTGGCCAGCCCCTCCCCGCGGATTTTAAATTTTAATGAACAAAATTTTCCTTTTTTCGTTTTAAAGACATTTTTTGAATAAACTAAAATATTTAAATTTTAGAAAAAGAAGAAGAAAATTCCTTTATAGGTGGAAGAGGGGAAGACTCCCATAGTAGACTCTCATAGAAGTTAAATTCCTCACAGAATTTAATCTTACCCCAATAGAGGTTAATTTAAAAAAAATAGAAGTTATATTTTACATCCAAAACCTCCTTAACGCAAACTCCTGAATATTCCTTAAGGGAAGAGGGCTTAGGTGATCCATTAAGGCTCCCTCGATTTCGAAATTTAATTATTTTTTTTCTCCGTTTTTGTAAACAAATTGAAATTTAATATTTTCTCTTAGCTTAAAATAATAGAGGAAGTAAGAATTTTCTATTAGGGAGTCGGAAGTGGAAGGGAGCTATTGCCTCTCCTTGGGTCTGAAAATTTAATTTATAATTAAAATTTCCTTTTCTTCTATTTTCAAAAAAGAGTCAAATTTATACTTTTCGAGTAACAAAAAAAAAAAATAAATAAATAAATAAATAAATGAATAAACGATTCATGATGGCAAGCATTAACAAGCACACAATTGTTCATTGAGGTACCTACTTTACCATTACTGGAAGAGACTTGTGTAGCAAATTAGTACATCTTACTGTCACATAGTACGTCATGCTGTTTTCGACCTAAGTTGGCTGCGTAGCATACTATGCTGGCAAGCTTAAAAAAGCATATAATAGCACGTTAAAGTACCTACCTCTCCATGCTTTGGAAGAAGCTTAAGCATCAAATTAGCTCTTGTATATAGCTAATTATAATAAATGCTTGTATATAGCTTTTCATGCTATTGCTGTGTAAGCTAGCTATGTAGAATTTGATGCTGGCCAGAAATTTGTAGCATATAAGAGCATGAAAATCTACCAGACAAAGCAATACATAGAAGTAACTAGCCTATTTTTGTTGCTGCTACTAGCATGAATTTTGACCTGGGAAATGTTGGCAACTAAAAAAAAAATAAAAGGTCTAGAATTTGAAAATTCTATTCTATAAAAATTCTAAATTATATTTGAGAAATGCTTATTATTCGAATAGATACGCAATAAATTAACTACAAGATATTTTTTGTAAACTACTGTAAGAATTATTACAATTAAAACTTTTTTTCAATAAGTTAATTATTTTAATGAAACGGTGTCGATTGATTTTATTTTTAGCATCTGTTAGAACTTAATCGTTCAATGTTCGCTTTTTGAAACAATAAATGAGCTGAGCTAAAATTCAGATAATTTTTTTCATTGTGTCTTTCCATATATAAGTTCTTACTTTTATTAGTTTTAATTGTTAGCTACGGATTTTTTAAAAATTATTATAAATTTGTTTTACTGAAACAACTTAAATTTCTGAAAATGTGATGTCAGATAAAATAGACGTTGTTTGCTGCAGGAAATGTGTAATATTAATTTTATTGTAAGCATTTAGTTATTTGTTTCCCCTATTCTCTAATCTGTAAAATTAAAATATTTCTTCCGACCATTTTAATAAAGATTATTTTACTATACATAATTACTGTATGCATAGTTACCGTAGTATGTATATATAAAAAGTTCTAGAAATGTACATTTTAGATCAATATTTAATGCATTCAGCTATTTCTGTGATGTTATTTTTGATATTCGTTTGTTTGGTATTCGTAAGTTGCACAATAATGGGAAAGACTGACAAATAATTTTCCAGGCAACACATTTTTGCGCAGATTACATACAGTCATTTTATTAACCCTTTAGATGTTTTTCAATCTCTGGCAACTACGATAATTGTAACATTATCAAAGCCATTGTAAACGAGATTTTGCTATAGATCATAATGTAACGGAATTCTTTTGGATCTCCTGTAAGCGAACTATAAAGGCTACACAAACATTTTAAGTAATCTCAGGACTCTTAAAGCTTAAAAAATTTCGAAATTTTAATATTTTTAGATGTTAAATTTCAATCTTTTTTTAATATTTTGATGTAATTGTTTCCTTGAAATTTGGATTAGAACAGAAGTTATGGCTTTTTGAATGATACCCACTCATTAGCTGAAGCGGCGTTTCCGAAACGCTGTTATTTCCTCGAAATGACGTTTCCAAAACGCGCACAATATCTCAAAAACTTCCAAATATTTTTTCATGAAATTCTCAAAACATATATTTTATGTCAGTCTGACTAAACTGAACCTAAAATTTCCTTTTTAGTATTCAAACAAATATTTTTAAAAGTGATTATATTGTTGAAATTTTCAAAATTTTGCATTAGCTAAATACAACTTTGTATTAAAAATGCTTTAAATACAAATTTATTTATGCTCAGGGTAATCATTGCCATCGGAAGTATAAGGAGGCACGAAAATTTCATTCTAGATAAAAAAAAAAAATATATATATATATATATTTTTAATCCTGCCCGTAAGTGGTTATACCAATTTTCTGCTGGTCAAATTGTCTGCTGGTCTGACAGTTGAATCCCCCTATAAAAGCTAAATCTGCATCGTGAAAATTTTTAAATGCATTAAAGAAAGAATTGCAACCATCTTTCTTCCCAATAAAAATTGAGTTTTAAAATCATACACATTTTAAGATATTAAATGTTTAAAATGGTCTGTATTTTTTTTTCTTTCTTTTCCAATTTTAAAAGTCCTGAGTCCCCTTAAATACCTATTATGGCATTTTGAACTTTATATATTATACTAGGGGGCTCTTCCCCCTGCAAGCTACGCTCGCCAACCCCCGTTAAGACACTGTAGAATCTAAAAGCACGCTAATCTGATCGGTTTAAAAAGATTAGAGAAGATTGAATTATACTGAAAAAACCTATAGCGTTCTCCCTGTAAAAGAGTTTCCACTCAATTCCCTTTGGTTGCAAAAATTTAAGCTAGAATCAGTTGCTGTTCAGGCATCCAATGGTTGTTTTTGTGTTTGGTTAAAAAAGATCAGTTAAACATTTGAAAAGAAGCTAAAATAAAATGAATTAAGTAAACAGAGTCTTTGTCTCTCGGTATTTTTAACAGCGTTATAAAACGATTGACATAATACAATTACTAAAATTTGCTGCTTTATCCCCTTCAAGGTCGGTGGTTCAATTTAGGATCACATAATTTTAATTCTTAAATGCCACATTAGCATCAGAATATTGGGATGAAAATTTCCCTTTTATTAAATAAGTGAACAAAAGCATTTTTGTATTTCGAAATTTGTTTGTAAATTCTGGTGTCATTCACTGATTTCAAGATTTTACGAATAGAAGTGCCTTGTCCGTGAAAGGGTAAACGCATATTAATGTATTTATTATTTTAAAGTTTCCTTTCAATTTTAACATTCACGTGTATAAACAATTTTCAGGACATAATTTTCAATATTATCTTGCCTTTAACACGTACTCATTTAATAGTAATTTTAAAGTTTTTTTTTTTTTCTTCGTTTTTAACAGTCACGTGAAAATAAATTTTTAATCGTTAGGAAATATTACTCTTTGCGCTGTTTTTAAAATTGAAAACAATCTCTATGATAATAGCCTAAGTCATGTGACTATCATCAACAGCTCCAGGCGGATCCCTTCGCTTTTTATATTCCAGGCGGCCATTTTGGTACTTTAATGTTAGCCAGCCACAGGTGTGATAAGTCGCCGAAAATTATTCTATCCCCATTATTTCGTTTATATTATAATAGTCCAAGTCATGTAACTGCCATAAACAACGAGCTGATTCCTTCGCTTTTCATAAGAAAGGTTTCCATTTTGATTAAAGAATCAAAATTATTTTTTCGAATAAAACTACATAAAAGTTGCCATGATCACAAAGAATTCCTGGTGCTTTTATGTTAGCCGGGTGAAAATCTCGCCAATAACTTTTTTTTTAACTCGCCAGTTAGCATTTTTTTTATTTTTCGAGTGGTAAATTAAAACGGTGCTACTTGGTTATCCCATCGACCAAAAATCTGTCGCCAAACTAAATGCCAGTAATGGTTGATCGTAAATGTCACATTCACTTGACTTTAAGGAAGTTACACATGTTCACGCCAACAAGTGATTTTTATTTCGACGTTTTATTTGTATTTTTATTAATGTTATACTAATTTATTTGTTCTTTTGTTATTTAAATTTTTAAAAAAAATGTCAATTTGTATAATTTGGCTATTTATATAATTTGGCAAAATTGGTCGACGGGAGAAGTAATAACATTAAAACGTTACTTTGAAGTGGAAATTAAATCTCATGATTTGTTGCATTGTCACATACGAACCGGGTTTGGCGTGATTTTTTTTTTTTTACGACAATTTGGCGAAAACCTCGCTTTCAAATACCTGTTACATATGTATTTTTAAATTATTTTCTGTTATTTTTAAAATGAAATAACAATAGATAAAAAAATTAATTAATAACTATAGAACAAAACAATTTATAACATTTTTTGTAAATAAAAAGAAAATAAATTCAAATAAACATTTATTGATAAATAAGCAACAATAGCCGGGTTACCATGTCAGGCAAAATAACGCCATTTTGGCGCCAATTAGGTACCCCGTTGCGTATATGACACCTGTGTCTAATATTTTTCTTTTCGTTTCGTTTATAAAAAAGAATGAAGTAAAAGCCATTTATTTTAAAGGTTTCAATTTTAAATGAAAGTTTGTATTAAATAAAATGATAATGAAATACAAATTGAATTCTGAATAAAAGTAACATGATGCATTTCTTATTATACATTTAAGGGGGGGCAAACTCGTCGCCAAATTAATTTAAAATAACCTTTTCTAAAATATGAAAAAAAAAATATCTGTTATGATTAAAATTTGAGTTGCCATCATTAGAAAAAAGTATTTAAAATTAGAAAAAAAATTAATATTTCGAAAACTAATTCGAATTTTAAAATTCTAATACCAGTTTTGAGATCTGTGGATCAATTCGGATTTTTGGTGTTAATTTCATCGCAAAGTATTCCATATTTTAGGAGAAATCGCTGTGAAAAGTAATCAGTTGTATAATCAGTCGTTTCATTGAATCGTTACATATATTATTTTCAATTCGATTCATTAGGATTTTATATATATAGGGTAGATTTCAATTAAATGATGATTTGCATATATTTACACAAGTGTGAGCACGGAGAGACAAACGGCAGGATAAACTACTCGAAATATAAAAAGTTTTAAAATACGTTAGAAGCAGTTAAAAATATACTGGATAATAATTTCTAAAAACTTTTCATAATTACGTAACCCTTTATAACCTTCGATTGATTTCTACACTACTTGAAACAATTTTCTATAGTTTCCTATGTAAAAACGACAGTATTTTGAGAGTAGAATGGTTGGATACAAATAAAGTTTTATGCAATTACTCAGCACTTGAATATGATATGTTACATTATTTTAAAATGAAATTATCCATTATGACTAAAATACTTTTTGTTTCGGAAATAAATGATTTCAAGCGTTTTCAACTCTCACATGGCTTTCAGAAATTATTTTTTTTTTACTTCATGATGATTTTTTTCCCTTTCTCTAGATATTTATATGCAATTCAAACTTCATGACAATTTTTTTAATTAAACGTTTACATATTACTGCTCAATTACATTTCATTATATAAGCTATTTCTTTTATTTATCAATATGTATTATATTTGAAGGTATTTATTTATAATTTTATTATTTTTATATTTATCAACATTTTTTATTATATTTATTATATTTATATATATTTATTTATATCTTTAATATATATATATATAACCATTAATTAAGCATAACCTACCACCATCAAAAACCGTAATATTGTGAATTTAAGCTGTAAGTATAAAATAAAGTGCCAAATAATTTATTATAAGAATTATTATGGAAGAAAAAGAAGAAAGTGGACACCGAAAAATAATGGAAAAGCTTATATATTGAATTACGTTTTCAAGGGCACAGAATTCAATGATATAAGCAAGATGGTTGTTTTCTGTGAGAAAAAAAAACTAAAGCTAATTTTTTTTTTCTCTGTGCCCGAACAACCATTATAATCAAATGAATAGATTCAAAATGGAAACAGAATAGAATCAAATAATATGAAATGGAAAATTCAATAAAACCAATTTAAATATCTATAGCATATAAAATAGAAATATTACACAACATACCGATTAATATTTCAGTTTTTTTTTTCAATATATCCACTCGCACATGGCTACCATAATAACTTAAAGATTAAGGTGAATAAAACAGTTAAGTAATCACAGTAATTGATATCAAAGGATGCAGTTAATACATTTTGAAATACCGTGATAAATACAATTAATATAATATATAATAAAATAAATAGAATGTGATTACATTATTTAAAATAACTAAAAAACACTTTTAAATCACTTAATTACTATTTAACAATATCGTCAAAATTTAGCGAAAAGAACCACCTGGTGTAAGAAATTACTACTGAAAAGAAGCTGAAAAAGACAAAATTTATAACTTATCATCAAAAGACAAATTTTGGTGCTGCCATCTAGTAGTATTTTTATTATTCAAATGTCACAAGATGAACAAATGAAAGCCTGTGAATGTAAAAAAAAATATATATATATCAACTGCAAAACCAAACAAATCCTTATATATAGATAATTATAAACCTAATATAAACCACACTATATCATTATGCGCAAAAAAAAAAAAAAAAAAAAAAAAAAAACTATTTTTAATAAAATAAAAAAAAAGCATTCAAAATATTCTATTTTCTTACTCATTTAAACTACATTAAGAATTTAAATAATTCTATAATATTGATAATATATAGCATATAGCTATATGCTATAAAATAAATTCAATAATTATTAATATAAATATATAATAAAAATAATATGAAAATCGTTAATAATAACTATTAAATATAAGATATTTATAAAATGAACACTAAATAAAAAACATATTGAAGTATATAGAAGATTATCAGATACTTAAATCCCCATTACCTAAAAATCTCAAATATAGTGTGTGGATTATTTTCATACAGCCATAAAAATCCAAAAAGTATGAATGTGGGACATTCAAACACATTAAACCGATAATAAATTTTGTAACACAAAGTGAAAATAGATCAATATTAAAAAGAATAGAGGAATAATAATAAAAATAATTACCCAATTTTAATATATACAGTATAACTTTAGTTATATTAAATATACTTATACTCATATTAAGTAATTAATATGATTATGTCCTGAGTAAATTAAAATTTAATAACAAATTATTGTAAATTAGATAAAATTTTAATTAAGCTAAATATATATGAAAGTCACCAATTACATATAAAATATCAAATCAACATCCTTATAAAATACGTATTAAAAATATAGTGATAATACAAAAGCCCCATTTTTTTAAAATTAACTATTGCGTATTATCCAGACAACACCACCCTCCTCTGTACTCTAACATCTACCCACCCATCCAACCTATAATAATTTTTTTATATTATTTACAATTTTTAATTTTTTATAGATTTTTTTTATATATTTTTTTTCTAATTTTCTTTACGCATGTGTTAATTTGTTTTAAAAGATCATGTAAGTAAAATACTAATTGTATATTAATGAATATATGAATTTTTTTGGAAAACCATGATTTAATGCATCATAAATTAGTTTTTTAAAATTATTGTTAATTAGAGGAGAAGAACATAAACATTTTATTCTATATAAATGATTACGTATTGTATTTCGATATACAGAATGATGTAGACAAGATTTAAAATTTGTAAATGTATTAACTTTGAATTTAAATTCTTTACGTTTGTCATATAAATGTGATTGTTTTGTTGTATTTTATTGTAATTTTAAGATCTAAGAAGTTAATTTTATTGTTAGATAAAAGGTTTTTCGTTAATTCCAAATTAGTGGGATAATCTACTGTAAATTGAGTAATTACAGATTGATCAGTTTCAATTAAAATTATGTCATCAATATAACGATATAAATGTAGATATATATATATATATATATATATATTATTATTATTTATGTTCGTTGGTAATTTGTAATGTTTTTTAATGGTTATACATATATACATATATTGTTTTATATATCTTTATTAGATTTGTTATACATGATATACAGGGTGGTCATTAAAAAAAAAAAAAAAAAAAAAAAAAAAAAAACTTTGCCGATATATGGAACTCTAGCGGTCGGTCCCTTTTACCGATCGAGATGAGATTTCAGATATAGATATTCATAAGTATGACCTCGGGATTCTGTGAACAGCATCAAATTGGCGAGCCCGATTACGGTTATAGGTACAGAAATTCGAAATTTTTGAATTTTTTTTTTTTTTTTTTTTTGAAAATTTTGACGAAATTTTTTAGTCGCAAAATGTTCAGCGCATGCAAAAGCCCTAAATAGCGCTGGAACGGTACGTGTATCGCAATGAACGGGCGCGTTATGCATGCACTAAAAACAGTTCTGCGAACGGCAAAAAAAAAATAAATAAATAAAAATAAATAAATAAAAATAAAACACGATCGGGGCTCACGCAGGAAATTTGCATATGACAGAGGTAAGACACGAATCACAGAACGCCGTTTGCCAGATAGTCAGCGTAGAAAACGGATTCTTGCCTGTGTCATATGCAAATATCCTCCGTGCGCCCCGATCGTGTTTTTCTTTTTTTTTAACCATTTGAAAAAATGGTTATTGTTCTCGTCAGGATGGTAAATTAAAAGCATATCTGAAGGTTTTCATTGGTTTGATTTTATTCGTAATTTTAATCATTTTATTCGTTTTATAATTGGTCTATACAGTAATCTGTATTTCCCTTTAACTTCAACAACGATGGATACCTTCTGTTGCCACTATGACAAAAAAGTAATAAAAACTACAAAAAAAATAATAACTCAGAAACAAATTGAGATACAGCTTTCAAACAAATTGGATTTAAAAGTACATTTTTTTCTCTATCCGACGGTGTAAAAAGTAATATTGTCGGATGTTTAGAAGTTTAAGAATGAAATATCATTTAAAATTGGCCGTCAGATTTCTTGGAAATCTGACGATGGAAAAGCCTTTTCCCGAACAGCCAATGAAATGCTCGGATATTTACGTAAGTTTCAGGTGGATAATACTAAAGCTTCATGAAATCTGACGGGTCGCAGGCGATATTTTTGGCTTGCAATTTTTACGTGTAATAACACTATTAATGTTTAATTCATGGCGTACGTAATATATGATCAACTCAGCGCGATTTTTTATGTCTTAAATTTTAGTCTTCAAAAAAATCGTTTTCCAAATGGTCATTGTAATTTGATAAATTGCTATTTTTTTTTCTTTGGCTGTTCGCAGAGCTGTTTTTTGTGCGTGCATAACGCGTCCTTTTATTGCGATATATGTACCGTTCCAGCGGTATTTAGGGTTTTCGCATGCGCTGAGCATTTTGCAACGAACGAAAATGGGCGTTGCCGTTCGAAAATTTCGAGTTTATGTACCTATAACCGTAACCGTGAGCGTCAGTTTGTTTCCTTTCACAGAATCCAGAGCTCATACCTCGTAATAACTATATCTGAAATCTCAGGGCTTTCGTTTCCGTCCGGGCAAGTTCCAGTTCATCCACTAATTTCTTCAAATTTTCTTTTTTTCTTTTCCGCAGGAAAGCCATATCTACCCTTTTTTTTCCAACCCAAATTTCTCTATATAAAAGTACTACTCTACTTCAATACAACAAACAAACAAAAAAAAAATTAAAGTTTTATATACAATATAATCAAACATTTATTACAATAACATATGTAAATGCTGATTCACTCCCATGTCTAGATCCACCTTCAAATTAAAAAAATGTACTGTTTTACATACAATATAATCAAACAGTTATTACAATAACATATGTAAATGCTGACTCACTCCCATGTATAGATCCACCTTCAAATTTTGTTAACAAAGTTTTAAAATTTTCAAAAGATCAACAATTTTAAATTTAATTACACAAAAAAAATCAGCGTACATTAACTCCAAATTCAAAATTGTGACTTACCCCACTTGAAGGCTCAGACACTGCGAATGGTAATCCACACTTTCACTGATATTTTCAGCCGGATGGCCCACCGAACACAAAACACTTCTTTCTGACCCCAAGGTCCACTAAAATACCGGATGTCCTAAAAAGGACTGACTGATTTTAAAATTCAATAACTTGTAAACGGTGACAGATATTTTAAAAAATCTTGCAGGAGGGTTATGCATAAGGTCAAAAGTTTTTTTGCAGTGATTTTCAATTTTAGTTTGAATTACAAACAATAGGTGGCACTGCGATCAATAGACGCTAAATTCAGGCTCGATTTTTGGTACTTCGTGGCCCGGATAATACATTTCCATCTCCTTTTTCTGCATGGAACAAGATAAAGGACCAAAAATCGAGCCTGTTTTTAGCGCCTATTGCGTACAGCGCCATCTATTGTTTGTAAATCGAACTAAAATTGAAAATAACTGTAATAAAACTTTTGACTTTATGCATAACCCTCCTGCAAGATTTTTTTTAATATCTGTCACCGTTTGCAAGTTATTGAATTTAAAAATCAATCAGTCCTTTGGGGGACACCCGGTATATCCTTAAGCGTGGCATACTGATCCTTTTCTTTTTTCCCGATCCACAGATCCACTGGGAAACCAATTCATAATTTTCTCTTCGCACCAAGGGATCCACCAACAGTCTCTCCTTTCTTCCTGCGGCCGTATCGCATCCGAAACTTTTCTCTTCTTTCAATCTTCCGCAACCCTTTTCTCACCAAACGCACTTTCCTCCGATGACGATCCTCTCTTCCCAATTCTCATTTCCGTAACAGGGCGGCGCTAACTACTTCTCCGCAATCTTCCGTCTTCCTTTTCCCACAGCAAATCGGGGGGTGAAAATCTGAAAACTGTCTTCCTTTCTTCCCGAACCGAACCCAGGCTTTCTCTTTTCCCACGCTGGACAAGGACTTCAGAACTGCACGGAAAATTCTTCCTTTATTTTATTTTTCAGTATGAGGACGGCTCTCTACTTCTTGAAAAGAACAATCTTCACATGGTCATTCCGTGGGTAAAACGCAGGCTTATAAATAAAAGTTAGCTAAGTTTTTTTGTGTGCGTGTGTGCCCAAATTTTTTGAACAACTCGAACCCCGATTCTGACACCAGCTGTAACGCCAAATAAAACTAACTTAAGGAATGATTCGTAACTAAAAATAAAAAGAACACTGAGTTCATTTTCTACAGTTTAATTGACGGCACATGGACACACACACAGCAAGCACACATTTGTTTTATACACATAATAAAAAAAAAAATATTCCTTTCGGAGCGGATTGCTCCATCAGCAGAGCCAAAAAAAATACCTCTTTCAGTCGCGTCCAGAAGGCATCTCCCTCTACGGGGCCCATCTTCGAGAGATCAGTCCATCTCCTAGCCAACCCACATGGTATCTCCAGTCATCTTAGTCAAAAAAGTTTTCTGTACTTACAAATTTCTACGCAGCACTTTTTCAAGATATTTACATCATTAAATCTGTTTACACGTTCCATCTGGATTCTGTGAAACATTGGCATGTGAATTTTATAGATAGGCATCTGGAGGTCCCAATTAAAAATGTTTATTACGCTATGGCGATCTGGTCTCTGAGTGCTCTCAGATAAAACGTCACACCGGGTTACCATGTCAACCAAAATAATGCCATTTTGGCGCCAATTAGGTACCCCGGTGCGTATATGACATCTGTGCCTAATATTTTTCTTTTCGAAAAAAAAAATAAAGAAAGAAGTGAAAGCCATTTATTTTAAATGTTTCAGTTTGTATTAAATAAAATGATAATGAAATACAAATTGAAGTATGAATAAAAGTAATATGATACATTTCTTAGCAAAGGAGGACAAAATGGTCGTCATATTAGTATAAAATAGTAACTTTTTCTAAAATATGAAAAAAAAATCTGTTATGATTAAAATTTGAGTTGCCATCATTAGAGAAAAGTACATAAAATTAGAAAAAAATTAATATTTCGAAAAGTAATTCGAATTTAAAAATTCTAATACCAGTTTTCAGAGCTGCAGATTAATACGGATTTTTGGTGTTAATTTCATCACAAAGTATTCCGTATTTTAGGAGAAATCGCCGTGAAACATAATCAGTTGTTTAATCAGTCGTTTCATAGAATCGTTACATAAATTCGTTTCATAGTATCCGTTTCATTAGGATTTTATATATATAGGGTAGATATTAATGCTTTATCTCTAAAATAGAGATGGGATAATTGTAATACTATAAAACATCGAATTATTACATTGTTATATGCACCTGCATTATAAATTTCTAGCAAAATATGTGCCTTTTATCGATTTTTAGAAAATAAATATTAATCAAATTTAGCATATTTTCATTTAGTCTAAAAGATCTGTACAAAAACTTTAAAAACACCAATAAACTCCACGTTTGTTAATTTCTTTGAATTTATACTACCACCAGAAAATAAAGTTTTTGATTTTAAATATCATAATTCAATATGTTGTTAAAATTAAGCTATTTACATTAAACTACTTTCATTAAGATTTTAGGTAAATATATCGTAATTTCAAATGAAAATCAAATTTCAAAGTACAAAGTAATTGCTTAAAAGGCGCAAAGGCCAACATAGTGAAAAAGATTCCAAGCCGGGACTCGAACCCGGGCCATCAGTATAGCGCACTGACGTTCTCCCGACTAAACCACTTGGAACGATACCCAGCACGGAAGATTTCTCACTATTATATGTTGGCAAGGCTACAAACGCAGCACAAGATAGAATATTCAACGTGAGCCACCGAACTGGGGCAAACACAGAACATAATTAACAACTTTGAAATTTGATTTTCATTTGAAACATTGTATGCAAGGTGAATGTTTCCCTCTGGAATAATTTCCATGTATTAATATAGTTTCTATCAATGCTGGATTTAATTATGTTCTGTGTTTGCCCCAGTTCGGTGGCTCACGTTGAATATTCTATCTTGTGCCGCGTTTGTAGCCTTGCCAACATATAATAGTGAGAAATTTTCCGTGCTGGGTATCGTTCCAAGTGGTTTAGTTGGTAGAACGTCAGTGCGCTATACTGATGGCCCGGGTTCGAGTCACGGCTTGGAATCTTTTTCACTATGTTGGCCTTTGCGCCTTTTTAGCAATTACTTTGTACTTTGAAATTTGATTTTCATTTGAAATATTGTATGCAAGGCGAATGTTTCCCTCTGGAATAATTTCCATGTATTAATATATATCGTAATTATTTGAATAATTTTCATTAAAATTATAATCAAAATTTATAGCAGAATATTTATTATTTAAATCATTATAACGTGCCGTATAATTTTATTACAAAAATTTCCTTTTTATTATAACACTTCTCAGAGTTATTTAAGGGGATTACCAAGAATTGAGTTCAAACTATTAACACTTAAAAGTGTATAAAAGAAAAACAAAATATTTAATTAGGAAACATCCTTTAAAATTACCATTTAGAAATAATACGTTTAAAAAATATGTTATCTGAGGAGACATTTGAAACACAGAAATGTATTTTAAACCCATAGGTTTAACTTTATAGAGGGGAATTTATATCGAACATTCAGACGCCGTAGAAGCGAATTATGTACATATACAAAATTTCTATAATATGGCCCAAAATTATGTCAAAAGTTTTTTTTGGGTTTTAAAATAATATTTCGTACTCACAATGAGAGTTATTAAAATAATACGTCTAACTATGGCCATATTTTCTATACAAAAAGTTTCATTTAATTCTTTTACCTATTAAGCGCCGCTATATTAAGCGCGTTAACTAAATAAAGTTTATATGTACTTTTTATATACATACGATGCCAATATGATAAAGCAGTTGAATTTTTTTTAAATAAACTGTACCCGTTTAGAATATGTAGCATGATACCGTAGCGGGAGCATTGGCATCTAATGGGAGTTGAACCTTCCTCCGAATCGGAATGAGCCGCTCGCACTTTCTCCTGTCCAATGCAACTGCGGTTAGAAAAAAATACTAAAAATTTCATTTTTTGGCAAGCTGCAAACAATTTTATACAAACGTATAAATATTTATTAAAAATAATATATTAAAAAAATAATATTTATATCTGAGAAACACTTTCATTAACATTTTTTGAACGAGTAGTCAAAATATTAGAAATATAAAGCCATTCTTACTTTTTTTTATTATTTTCCTACACGTTGTCTACAGAAATTCAAGGAAAACTCGCATTTAACATTATATTGTATTATTCACGACACAGACATACACACACATACATATACATATATGTTTTACATTTAGGTTTATTCTATGTACTTATATTAAAGAAGATTATTATTTCTACATGCTGTCTGTTAATTATAACTATATATATTCCTAAATGATGTATTAAATTTTCTCTGTTATATGTTTCAAATAAAGCAATTATTTTACAAATGGAAATTAAAACATATTTCGTTTAAAATAAATAAATAAATAAATGCTTTCACGCTATTATTACCACATTACGCTATTCAAATTATTTAATAAAATACATTTTTTATTACTTCTGTAATAAGAGGCTTGCGGGTATTTAAAATTGATTTACAAGATTATCGCCGTTAGTAAAATTAATATAAAATTAAACAATTCTGAATTTTCGTAATTTTTCTTTTCGTACACTGTAAATTAAAATGTCTGAAATTCAAACACTTAAGTGTCTGAAACGGAGTGTTCAGTTTTCAGACATTTTAAAATGTCTGAATTTTTTCAGACACTTTTCGTGTCTGAATTTCGGACACTTCAAACGTCTTAATAGCATCCATTTTTTTTGTAAGCATCATACGTAGCCATGTTTGACCACGTTGAATCCTGGAAAAATATTTGGCTGGGGTCCTGCCCCCCCCCCCCCCCCTACAACCTGATTTTTCTGGTGCTCCCAATTTTGGTACGCAATTTTTGTTAAGCTGATAATTTAAATCTTTTACGACATTTTACTGATTATAATCAATATTTTGAACTTCAGGAGTAGAACAAGATTAAAACAAAAAATATTTATCTAAATATTAGATTTTTTTAATTTGTTTTATTTTTAATCTTATTTTAATTTAAAAGTTCAAAATATTGATTATAATCAGTGGAATTTCGAAACAGATTTAAAATATAAACTTTACAAATATTGCACATTAAATTTGTGGGCACTAAAATCGTAGGGGGGCGGGGCACGGTCCAGTATGCCCATTCTTTAATCAAGAAGTTCTTTTGCAAAAAATGCAACCCTGCATTATTGTTATCTTAATTGAGATGTCCGGTATTCGGGAGTATCCGTTGTGGAGGTTAATGGACATTCCCGAATAGCTATTCTGAAACATCTATTTAGCGAATACTTTTTCAATCCGCATGGCATACATATTTGTATATTTTTACCTCACAAAAGCAGACATCTCCGATTATCGGACAAATTCAGCGGCAAGGGCTATTGAGGGCTTTTAAAGTACATGGATAAATATATACATTTCTTATAATCTTATCCTACTCTACTTCATATAATTTAAAAATAGATGTTTTAAAAATTTATATTGCCACATAGGCAATTTTACATATATATCAGATGATAATCACAACAGCTATTTAACTGTGAATAAATAAATAAATATTCTACTTTACCCTTTGCACTCGAGGGCTCCGGAGCGGAACCATTTAAAATTTGTCTTCAAACTCGAGGGCTCCGCTACGGAGACAATGCAAATAATTTTGTGATACCTGTCTAGAAAAGCCAAGATTACATGGTATCACAAAATTATTTGCATTGTCTCCGTAGCGGAGACCTCGAGTTTGAAGACAAATTTTAAATGGCTCTGCTCCGGAGTCCTCGAGTGCAAAGGGTTAATATTGAGAAAAAAAATTACTTCGGTATTTTGTTTATTTATATTTTGTGTTTTTTAATCTTGTCCTACTTTAAAAGTTCAAAACTTTCATTATAATCAGTGCAAGATTTAAGGTATCAACTTTACGAAAATTTCATACAAAATCCCCCCCTCCCCGAAAAAAAATAAAAATCCTTATCATTTAAAAATTAGATTTTTTTAAAAATTTATATTGCCACATGGGCTTATTGTTATCATTCCTATGAGGTACTAAACAAGACATCTTTAAAGCAAAATAAAGCCAAAAAAAAAAAAAAAAGTTAGCACATGATATCACTATGATACAAACTTGCGATGCTTATCAGTAAAGTCTAATTGGAAAATGACCTTCGAATCCACGCATGCAGCGAAATCTAAATAAACAACTGATTTCCTTTTTCCTGAGTGGCTTACTTCTATGTTTCCAAATCAAAAGTTTTCACACATTAAAAGATTTAATAGCTTTAGAAATATATCTAAGAAATACTTGAGATAAACATTCATTTTCAATTATATATAAATTTCATGAAAAGCAATTGATTTTTTTTCCAAAAGCGAAAGTTTATAAATATATTTTTTTAATTTCAGCTGAATATTGTTCAATGGGAAAAAAAAGGCAATCCCGAAAATCCCTGAATTTTCCAGTAAAAATTTCGGGATTTTCGGGGTTAAAATTAAAGCGGGATCCCGGGATCTCAATCCGGGATTGTAATCCCTAGCTAGGAAGTAAGAAAACTTTAGGAGATCTTTCAAAGTTTTTTTTTTTCTATTTCCTTGTGGTCGAGTATGAGATAAGCATTAGCCATTGAAATTGAAACTAAGAACTGCCATATTGAAAACAAAACAAAACAAGAGAATGAACTTAACTTTTAAATATGTCTGTTTTTTAGTGATGTTATTACTTTAAATTTGAGAAAAAAGATGAGAATAAATAATACATAATTTGTAATAAAAGACAACGTCATAAAGTTAAAAATATATACTTCTAGAATTAGTGTTTTTTTTTTTTTTTTTTTTTTTTTTTTTTGCAAAAAGATTCAAAACTAATTAAATTTCATGTAAGATTTTGTTTAGTACAATAAATAAAATCATAAAAGACAATAATTTTAGTACTATAAAGAAATTATAACACTTACTTCAATCGCTGTTTGCAAGAGGTAAGAAATATTCCTCGATTTGAAATTTAAAAAACTACCACAACCACAGTGAGGGAGAAAGCCTTTCATCAGTTTAAAAGGTAATCCCATAATACATCCGACTAGCCATATTTAAAGAATGAGATGTTTCATCCTAAAAACAGGACCCGCCAGACAAAAGTTTCCTTTTTTTTTTGCCAGCTTCGACAGGACGAAGATGAATACCACAATATTATTAATATAAATTGATACGAGTTAACACTAAGCCCATTGCACACGCTTTGTAGAATTTTCGGGTGTAATCTTCAACCGTCGTCTACTTCTGTTCTGTGTCTATCCCGCCCTTGTATCGACGACAGCTTCTAAGAGACATTTGATGTCGAGCACACACGTCAGATGTATGTATTCAATAAATAAATAATCCAAGTTAATACGAATTAAAATCACAGTACTTCACATTTCGCAAAAAACGAATTAAAATACACGCGTACATAAAAACAAACTTTGTTTGAATTACAACGTATACCACTTCGAACGAAGACATCTAAAACGCATGCGCAACTGGGAGTGCTAGTGCCCCCTGGTGGTTATTGCGTCGGAAGAATCAAAACGTCTTAAATTAAGACACGTTTAAAGCAATGAAGTGTCTTAAAATAAGACGTTTGCGGATATTTTAGACATTATTCTCAGTTCGTTTACACCATGGTCATAGTAAGACACTTATGTATCTTAAATTAAGACATCTTTAATGTCTGAATTTTCAGATTAAGACACTTAAGTGTCTAAAATTCTTTTTCAGTCACATATGTGTCTAAATTTAAGACGCTTCTATTTGCAGTGTATTTGGTATATGAAACTGCCTATGGAAGTCTATTTCAATAGTAGCTGCTAAATACTACTTTATTATACCTTTATTTATGCTCAAATGTCTTGTTACAAGAAATTGAAAAAAATTGCTATTTTATTATTTTAATAATAATTTACTGCCACTCATCTTTTACTGTATTTTTTCTTTTCTATTTTAAATCAGGCAAAATTATTTTTTACCAATTTTTTAAAACGGATAAATATAATAAATATAACTTTTCATGTTTTAAAGTGTTCGTGATGCTTTTTATTAAATCTCATCTGATTCAAGGGGCTCTGATTTTTTTTTTTTTTTTTCATATAATATTACACGTCCATACTCAGGCAAACTGAAATATATTGCTGTTCATAAAAATGAATACAAAATGTCTTTGAACGCAATTTATAATCCTCATACGATCTATAAATCACCTTTTTTTATCGAATAGTTTAACTGGTTTCTTTTACCTTACTGCCTAGAAACACATTCTTCATTTATGGAAGCGCGCTTCCAGACAAAGGGACGGAAGTGTAACCACGAGCCACCAATGCTCCCTTTGTGGGAACATTCCAAATAAACTTGTCTAATATAGCTTCAAATGGATATATTTACTTCTGGTTAGGAATGTTTTGTTAGTTTAAATGATAACTTTAAATATTCAGTCTACTTGTAAAAAAAATAAAGAATTGTTTTCTTTCTTTTTACTGATTTTACTTGCGATAGTTGAAAGCCCAAAAATTTTCTTTTTGAAAAAATCTACAAAAAGTGGAAAACATATATGGATCATTCTGAAAAAATATATATATTAGACTCCATACTATTAATTTTTAAATGTAAAATGTATTTTTTAAATAGTTCAAAAATATTTTGAGAAAAAAATTAATAAATAGTTGTTCTCGCAACGGGAGCGTTGGCATTTAATCGGAGTCTTATTGATTGGTAAAGATATCATATGAACTCAACATTTTTAACTGAGTAAGAAAAAATATCCCAAGCCGTGTGTCGAGCACAAGATCTTTTGACTTAAATTACCAAGGCTCTAAGTATTGAGCTACATGTCCGACAATCGGTGGCACATGTTACTCATATAATTTTATTGGCAATAACATCTGGTTTTCCCTATAGAGCTAGCTCTAAAGAATATACTGCAAGTGATGGAGATCCGTAAAATTCTACTTACGCATATTAATTTAAGACACTTTTAAGTCAATGGTTTTATCAAGGGTTAGGTCTTCGGTTTGACTCGAAGTTTGGACATTTTTTTCATTCAGTTAATAAAATTCAGTTCGTATGAAAAGCTTCATATCTGTCACATTCCTTCTTAAAACACCTTCATTACTAAGATCTAAAGTACTGATAGAAGCTAAGTTGGATAACTATTTGCAAACTATTTACATATTAAATGATCCGCTCATAAGGTATTTAAAATGAGAGTTTTGAACTTTGTTCCGATATATTAAGAAATAAATGGACAACTTAAAAAAGGCATAAATTGTAAATGTGTGTGTACAAAAGAGTACAGACAGCTGTTTCAAAAATTCTAAAGCTCCATCACCAATGGAAATGTTAAAATATTTAAAGAGATCAGTAAGAGAGCGACACTTCTCACAATTTGCTGACACCGGCGAAATGGATGTCAAAATTGAAACGTAAATTCGGAGTCAAGCGTTCCCGCGTAAATCAAGAGATGAATGAGAAGCGATTATGCATTCATGAAGAGTTTAAAAGGAAAGAAAAAATGTGGAAAAGGGAAGAGATTGAATTAAAGACTGGCCCTCATTTCTTAAATATCTTGCTATAAAAACTTTTGTTTTATCAATAAACTAGATAAATTAAATATATATACATATATCTTTTCAAAAAACTGATAAATTAAAAGAACAATTGGTTTGCATAGTGGGGGAAAAAGGGGAGTGTTGACCATAAAGCAGACTTGTCCCACCCTTCAGTTTTATTTTTTAATAGAATTTCAGAGTTTTGCCATTAGGTGACAACCAAAGCTACTGAAATGCTAAAAAAAAATAATCTTTCTTTCATGCAGGTATTTGCAACCGGTGTGGAAAAATCAATTGTGAAGAGTTTTCAACTTAAAAAGTGCATTTTTTTTTTTTTTAATTTTGTAAGATTTCTATGATATATTTTATCATAGAAATTTGAGTTAGTAGGTTTTAAGTAATATAGAAATATTGAGCTTTCATTCAAGGCATAAAGATTGGACAGTAAATTAGGCTAAACATAACCATGTACTATACTTTAAAAAAGTAGCTATGTGGGGAGGCTTGATGAAATCAATGTGAGGGAGGGCTGTCTAGATGGTCAAAGCTGAATTATTTAAGTGTTTTTTGGGTAGAAAATATTATGCATATTACATAATGAAGTTTAATGGTTGTATTAGTAAAATAATGTAAATTTATTCTGTAAAGCTACAGTAAAAGGGTGTGATAGAAAGGAAATTTTTAAAAATTGATTAAAGGAAGATGTGAAAAATTGCCATAGAAACAAGAAAACATTTAATGAAATATAAATTGGAAAGTTGATAGGAACTTTTATTTAATTTAAATAGTACCTATAGCAGGTAAATAGGGGAAAAAAAAACTAGAAAGGTTGAAAGCAGCAGACTTAAGAAATATTAACAAATCATGCCTCTGGGGCAAAAGAACATAACATTGATCAAAGCACTTTAGGAAGGTATATAGAAAAGATGAGCCAAGATGAACATAACGTGATGATGCCAAACTATGTGTCTAACTAGTGTTGCCAGGTCGAGTGTCACAAAAAATTTATGTCTAAAACTGAATTTTTCTTCTGTGCCTCAGAAGGTTTGTATACACATCACATTTTCCCAAATATTTTTTAATAATAATTAAACCATGTAGCATAAATTTATTCAGCATTTTATAAGGCAGCTCAGGGCTTGATCGATACCGAAAAACATGTAAACAAAGCTCTCGCTTCGAGTCTATATAAAAAAAAAAGACTATGGAATATATATTCAATGTAACTAATTTAAATTTTCTGATATTTTTAAGGTTTGTTTGCAGTCTTATAAAGTTGCAAAGTATTTCAATGTAATAAAATGAAAAATATAGCAAAATTTATAACCCAATTTTCATCAAATTAAGTGTGATATCATCATCCGTAAGATATCTTAAAGTTTAATTGACGTAAGAACCTAATTTTTGCTTTAACATGATCAGGAAACTTTACTCTATAGAATAAATTAAGAATATAACTATCACTCAAAGAAAACCTTATTAAAAAAACTCTCAAATTTAAAAAAAATTAAAAACCCTAAAAAATACAAATTTATTTCATTAAAAATATTCAAAATATTAAACTATCTAAAATATATTAATTCATTCTATAGATAATGATTTTATATGCATGCAAAAAAATTTAAGCAATTCCATCTTTTTTTTTTTTTTTTAACCATTTGGAAAAATGGTTATTATCCTCGTCAGGGTAGGAAATCAAAAGCATATCTGAAGCTTTTTATTGGTGTAATCCGCATTTTATTCGTTTTCTGATTGGTCTATACAGTAATCTGTATTTCCCTTTATTTCAACAGAGATGGATACTTCTGTTACCACTATGACAAAAAAAAGTAATAAAAACTACAAAAAAAAATAAATAAAATAATAATAATAATAATAACTCAGAAACAAATTGAGATACAGCTTTCAAACAAATTGCATTTAAAAGTACATTTTTTTTCTCTATACGACGGTGTAAAAATTAATATTGTGGGATGTTTAGAAGTTTAAGTATGAAATTTCATTTTGAATTGGTCGTCAGATTTATACGATGGAAAAGACTTTTCCCGAACAGCCAATGAAATGCTTGGATAATATGTAAGTTTCAGGTGGATAATACGTAACTTTCAGGAAATCTGACGAGTCGCAGGCGATTTTTGTCGCTTGCAATTTTTACGTGTAAATGGTCGTTGTAATTTGTTAAATTGCTTTTTTTTTTTTTTTTTTTTTTTTTTACGGATAGACTTAAAAAATGAAGTTTTGAGAAAACGATACTTAAAGTTAAAATTAAATGGGTGCGGCTTTAAAAGTGATTGTTACATAAATGCTTGTAACTGCATTAAAAATGTAAATACTTTTATGCGGTTTTTTGCACTGTGTTCAAAATTAATTGAATAATCAAAATAGATACTAAAAAAATCTATTTTTTGAAAGTTTTCAAACCCTTAGCCACCTTAAACTGATTTTATTTCCTTTAACAAATATTTCAATATAAATAAAGTGGGTCAAGCCTCCCATATGCTGGGAGCCTTGATACATATTTTTCTCATGAATAAAATCAATCATTTTGTAAATTTTATATATATTTGTCTCATGTCGCAATTTTATTTTTATAACTGATTGTAATCGAATAAATTTATATAAGAAAATTTATTCAATATTTAAAAAATAAAAAATCACTTTCTAAAAAATGAGACAAGCTTCCCCAGTCACCTTTACAACAAAAATATTCATTATCTTCTATTATATATACTAGGGGGCTCGGCCCCCTACGAGCTACGCTCGCCAACCCCCGTCCAGACACCGCAGGCTCTAAATGCACGCTAATTTGATCGGCTTTAAAAAGATTTCGAAAGACTGAATTATAATTTAAAAAACAGTGGCGATCTCCCTATAAACGAATTTCTATTCCTTTCTCTTTGATTGGGGAATTTTAACGCCAAATCCGCTGCGGTACTACTTGATTATCCCGTCGACCAATTTCACCAAATTATATAAATCGCCAAACCACTCGCCAAATTATACAAATTGACACAATTTTTATTTTAAATAACGAAAGAACAAATAAATACGTACAACATTAATAAAAATACAAATAAAACGTCGAAATAAAAATAACTTGATGACGTAGACATGTGTAACAACATTTCAAAATAAGCTAATATAAAACGAATTAAGTAAACAAAGTCTTTGTCTCCTGGTATTTTTTAACAAAGCGAAAAGAAAGTTCTTTTAAATGAGACATTTTAAATTAATCGTTTTTAATCTGACGTAATTTTTACCAAGCTATTCTTTCTCTTTTAAATAATCGCGTGAAAGTACTTTTGTTAGCAATGAAATATTATTTGCGGTTTCCTAACAAAAATAGTTGAAAATATCCTCTCAAAATATTAAATAAATCTGTAGCGCAATTTCTAAATTTAAACTTTTTTGCAATATTATTTTGTGTTCATTTTATGTAATAACTATAATGTGACGTAAATATGACGTAATTTCTCCTAAGACTTCTAACGCATGTTAATGAATTTATTATTTTACAATATCCTTTCTCTTTTAAAATTCACGTGTGTACTTTTTATGACGTAATTTTTAATAAGTTCCTGCTTTTTATACATAATTATTTAATTCTAATTTGAAAGTTTTTTTCCTGTTTATAATAGTCACGTGTAAATAAATTTTTAATTTGAAGCAAACATTATTGCTTGCGCTTTTTATACAGTTGGCAACAGTTTAAATTAGTACAATTTTCTGAAATCTGTAAAAAATATCTCTAGAAATGCTGAAAATTTGAATTTAAAATAGAAATAAAACCTGAAAAAATGAGTCAAAATAAAAAAATTAATGCAATCTGCACTCCGGCAAATTCTAACGCATAAAATGATCTAAAAATGATTACACTGCCATGTACAGTTTTTGCTGCTATAAAACTTTTTTAGTGGAACGATTTTGTCCAACTTTAGCATTAAATATCTCTTAAAATAATTCTTCGATTTGAAAACTGTCTGCATCAGCGTGTTTATCAAACATTTCTGTATAAAACCACTGATTTTCATATTTTTGTATGCATTATTTTTCTCAATATTAACGAAGAAAGACCTCCGGTAACAAAAAATTCAAAACCGGCGGCGGCGGCGGCGGTGACAGCGGTAGTTACTTTTTTTTAGAATAGAGAGATAATTATAATCCAAACGGAAATTTCATTCCGAACGCCGAGATTTCGAGTTCTACCGCATGGATTTTTACGGAACTTATACCGTTAGATAGGTATCGTTCCAGGGGAGGTTTTAAGCTATAACACATCATTCTACCTAGATTAGTTAAGAATTATTACGGAAAATTCTATTATTTTGGACTTTGTTACTTCATATTTCCTTAAATATCTGGGCTCCTATTCGTCGTAGAGCTTAGATCTCGCGCCAAAAGTAGCTCCGAAGCACCCAAGCAAACTTTTCCCCGCGATTATTTTGACGTTTTCCGATTTCGTCTAACTCTATTAGATGCCTGCGTAGAAGCCCTTTTAAAATATTTTTCGTAGTAATTTCAGCAATTATCTTAAATTATTGGTTAAGACCGCCACCCTCCCGATTCATGTATCTACGGAAAGGTTGCATGAAGGAGTTTCATTCAGATACGCTTTCGTTAAGAATAGAGTGCGCTCCCTGGTGGTGGAATGTGGAACTAACATAACGCGATATTGTTAAAATTAGGAAATCTAACAATGCGATCTGTTTTAAACTTTGAGATAGTTCATAACACATAATCTATTATCTATTCTATTATATATATATATAATCTATTATCTATTCTATTATCTATTATATATATAAAATCCAAACGGAAATTTCGTTCCGAACGCCGAGATTTCGAGTTCTACCGCATGGATTTTTACGGAACTTATACAGTTAGATAGGTATCGTTTCAGGGAAGGTTTTAAGCTATAACACATCATTCTACCTAGATAAGTTATAGAAGTATGACGGAAAGTTCAGTTATTTTCGACGATAAGGTTACCATTTTATTTCTTGGCGAAGTTTTTTGTTGTTGAAAAATTTGAAACGGCTATTACACCCAGAAAAATAAAAGACAAAAAAACTGTAACTAATTTTATTTAAAATCTTTAAAAAAAAAAAGAAATCCATTTTAATGAGTGATAATATTAAAAAACGAATATATTTAATTTAAACATGAAAGAGAATGTCCGTAATACTTAAAGAATTACTCAGTTGAAATATTGCAATTGAAATAATATTTGGCGATTTATTTTTTGCATCAGGTTAAGAAAAATGCATCTGAAAATTGATAAAATGATATCAAGGAAGTTCCCCATAAGCGCATGCTCAGCATTATTTGAAAAAAATTATAGAATATTCTTTTCATAAATATATATATATCCATAATAAAATCGGCAGAACCTCTATTTAGCATTCCTAAAAAAATAATGAAAATTTCATTTTTTGCGATTTAGCGCTGGATGGCGACACGATAAAATTTTGAATAATACTATGATAAATATTCTTTAAGAAAAACTTTTTCAACTCTCGATACGAAGTTAGTTTAAGTAAGTTTAACTTAAATAAATACATATTTATAACTGCAGTTTTGTCATATACATTTATATATGTAACAATGAAATTTAACGATCGTATTTATGCCGTTTACAATGAAATTTAAATGGATTAAAAGTGTTTCAAACTCAAATTAAGGTCCGATTCTGAGCATTGGCAATTTGACTTCGATATTGTTAGTGTCAGAGACAACAAGAGAGTTTTATTGCCATGGACACAACAATTTAATATCGAAATGTTTAATGATAGCATTCTTAATTAAAATACCCTTAAAACTTATCCAGCCGGTGACACCGTATAAAATTAAATAGCTCAATACAAGTAACACGCAATTTGTATATATTACATAAGCTTACAGCAAAAATAGTAAACTAATCCACAGTTTAAGTTTAAATTCATTGAGCATTAGGCATTTAATTACTTATTTAACAAGGAATTTATAAATGCATTTCAATCTCTTGCATTTGGCGAGGAAACCTATTGGTTCGCCAAAGAGCGTTGAGCGTTCGTCTGTTCGCGCCAAATACTCGAAAAAATATTTTTTTACAGATTTTCTACTGCGATTCGACCGCTATATTTTTACCGATCTTTTTTACATACATGAGTCATTTTATTAGCATTTCCTTTTTCAAAATATTTTGAGTATGCGTTTTAAGGAGACCTTCTTTGTGAGTAACAATTTTTATTATTATTATTATTATTATGTATCTCTTAAAGAAAAAACTAGCAGATGTAATTATAAAAATAATGATATTACATAAATAGCAGTTAATATTATAAAAGTGGAGTCAAATATTTAAATTTTAATGCAAACGTTCCCCCCCCCCCCCCCCCCTACACACACACATTATAAATAATTTAATTTCAGATATTTAAAATATTTTTCGTGTACTTTACTACGGATACATGCTATTTTGTTTTTCCCCAAACTTATGACTTTTATAACCTCGAACTCAGATCAACAAATATTGTCCACTCTTTTTTTTTTTTTTTTTTTTTTTTTTTTTTTTTTTTTTTTTTAAACATATATCGCTAATTTTTCTTTTAGAAAAGTCTACTGTTTCAAATCTTAAGTACAAAGATTATTCTTAAGAAAAATTATGCAATTTTGCGTTATTAATACCACAAAAGAAAATATTTTGCAATAAAAATTGCTTACTGAAATACATTTTCGATTCTCTTTTTAATTCGTCATCCCATTTTCAGTTTTTTTTTTTTTAAGGTTTTTGATATTGGATTAATCTTCCGTAATCAGGTTACCTGCTAATCAGTGTATTTACTGAACTATTTAGATGTTTCTTCTATATTTGAAAGAGTCAGATCAGTGATCAGACAGTGATCGCGATTGTAGAAGATTACATGAAATTTGTACTTAGCTATTAGTAAATTTATGTTTTTTCATTATGAAGCAAACGGAGAATAGAAGATTTAGTATTATATATATTTTTATTTGCAGTTATTTTACTGGCACTTAAAAATAAATACTTGGGGGAAAATTTTGAAATTCCAATGGTGGCTGGTGGAACAATATTTGTTGATTTATCATTTTAGCCTAGATAAGAAAAAAAAGTACCTGAAATGCAGATAAAATTGAAAATAGAAATCATTATAAAGCAAGTTCTTCTGACGCACAATCCTATTCGCTAAACTGAGGAAAAAATTAACGATTTTAGGTTTATTTAGGCAGCAGATTGAAGAATAATGTAATTTTGAAAATAAAAAGTGTATTTATTTCTCCGTGTTATTGCACTCTTTAGAGAAATTAAAAAAGGTCTTCGGTGCATCAAAAAGATTATTTCGTTATAGTATAACGTGTTAGGTTATTAAGTTTTGTATAACTGACTTTATTTGTCATTTACAAAGAGTATTTTTGGCGAAAGATCTAATAATTCAGCCAACAGCAATTTGACTTTATTTAATGGGATGTAGTCTGGCGCATAATTACGTATGTTTTACGTGTGTTAACTCTGATAAATTTGTAACCATATAGTTTGAAAACACTTCTAATGTTTGCCGTAAAACTTAGCTGTGCACCCCATTATGGACGATTGGGAAGATTTTGATTGGATGAAAACAAGAGGTTTATTTTTCTATCATAATGAGTTATCGAGTTTTTTTTTTCAGGTTAACAGTTACATAATTGCAAGTGGTATACATATAAAAAGGAAATGGTAATGAAAATGACATTATTTTAATTTTATTCAAACACTTCATTTTTAAAAATCCACTTTTATGTGATTTACATTTCTTTTAATGAATGTTAAAGACTTTTTGTGTGCAAACAATTTATTACATTTTTTTTTCCGTATTTACTCTGCTGTAATCCTAAGATAGAAAACTGCAGTAGACCTGCTATAAGACGTGTATTACAAAATATAATGCAACGTAGAGAGAAATTGTATTTAAGCTACCAGAACCACACATAGCACCAAGCTGAGAAGCCCGGAGTTCAAGAACTATCAAACGAAAGTGAATAATCCGAACTTAAGTAATGTTCAGTGGTCACTCTCTGCAATCATTGTAATTATCTCTCCTTTTAGTAGTGTGGTGACTAGAGAACATTTTAACATTTCTGATTATCACAACGGCCGTATTTTCTTCCCAACCTCTACTTTAAATATATACTGTAAAAAGAATTTCTTCTGAATAGTCCGAATTTTGCCTAACCCATAAGATATTATAATATCTAAATAGCGTTCGCATAGTATTCAGCAAATGCGGAAAGATTTTCCCGGTGAAGGTCCATATTAATTTAAAATACAAGGTCGAATTCATAATTTTGTTTGATCAAGGATCATTTGGAAAATGGACCAGCGAAGCGGGTGTAGCCTGCTAGTTTAATATATAATACAATTTCAGCATGCATTTAAAAGTAAATCTGTAGAATGTATAGGATCGTTAATAGTGCTGAATGGCATGATTTTATATTTGATTTTTTTTTTAAAGACATAGTAGGATTTAGTAATAAGCATTTACTGATTCTAAAAAACTAACTTTGTGAAACGATAGATTTTTTTAAGAGTACATAACGTTATTCCGTATGAATATGTATTTTCTATTCTTTTCTGGGATTTTTTAAATGATTATTTTTCAAAGAAATTTTATTTAAAAAAATAATTTATCGAATAATATGTTCATAGAAATATTTTACATAGATATATTTTTGTTATGCTTTTCTCCTCTTTTTTTTAGTAATGTTGTTTTCTAGGAGAAGTTTATTTCTAAAAAATTAACTAAATTAAATGAGTATCTTTTTGTTTTCTTCATAGTACATAAAATTTCTCTAATATTCATTTTTTATGTTTTTCTTGTGTTTCATTGTTTTACTTTATAAAAATAATTTATTATTGAAAAATAGTCTAGTAACAGCATATTTTGATAAAACGAAACCCACTTTATAAAAGCTTTTAAAATTGCTTATTATTGAAAGAAAAATATATTCATATTTCAAGCAATCACTTAAACTTTCAAGAACTTTTAAAAGTTTTCGACATATTTTCAAATACGAAATTTGACTCAGCACTTAATGATTAAAAGAAGAAGAAAAACTTGAAACATAGTTTCAGACGATGTAACCTTATCTTGAATATATATATTTTAGGGATAGGAATCGATTGAAAGTTTTAATCGGGTTCACCTAAATTTTCTATAACATGAATCGGCCGTTCAATCGGATTTTTAATAGATTTCTATTTAGTTTTAGACGATTTTAATCTTCATTTAATTAATGAAAACTAGAGTAAAAGCAAATTACATTTTAGATTCTTTTGTTAGTAAATGTCCAGATATTTTAAGTATTTAGATGGTATCTATGTGGTAGTTGTAAGTATCGAATGTTGTTAAGAATCCGACAATGAGCAATTATATTTTATTTTTTTAATGCATTTACTCGTACGTTGGATGTTACACCTCTCAACTTTTGGTATATAATCAATGGCGAATCTAAGGAGGAGGTGAGGGGATCATTACCTCCCCCCCCCCCCACACACACTACCACCAAGAAATTCTAAGGATCGTTTCTAAAATGAAATATATATTAAATTCTTTAATTTTTTTCTCCCCTACCCGGATTTTTTTATTTAATGCTCTACGAAAATCTAAATTAGGTAACTTCTGATATATTTGTCAAACCATTTTTAATTTCAGATCCAAGACATTGGCAAATGCACTTATCGAGGAACCATATGATGCCTCTCTGTCCGGTGGACCAGAAGGGCATTGTATGTGATTAAATAGTGCTTTCCATTTTTCGATAAAAGCAAACAATCTTACAAAAAAAAAAATCCATAATTTTTTGACTTTTTAAACTTAATTCTGGGACGTAACAGCTAATTGCTCCCTTTTGACGACATTTCTGTGGCTGCCAACTGATAAAACATCACTAAAAAGGCTAACTTTGACAACATTTTCTGAATGAATCTTTGCCTTTATAAGAAAATGGTAAATTCTTTAATTTCTTTTGTATCTGAAGAAAATCGGTATATTTTATAATTTTTTTTTCATTTAGGAATGAAAATGACTTCGCTTAAGTATCCGAAATGCAGTCAGTTTGGATTTACGAATCGCTTTCAATACAAAAATTTCTCATAAACAGATGCGATCCCCCATCCCCCCCCCCCCCCAAAAAAAAAAAAAAAAAAAAAAAAAAAAAAAAAAAAATCCATCCCCCTTTTGAATGGAGAGCTGATCCACCCTTGTATATAATCATTCAAAACATATAATAAAAGACCTTAAGATTATGGCATAAAATTGCTCTAGAAATTCTAAACGTATATTCCAATTCCTCTATATGTTAGTTTTGAAATAGCACAGAGCAGGTCAGAAAAACGTATGCACGACAATTAGTCTCACAAGTCCTGTAAGCTATCGAACATGTTTGCATTTCCTGAATATACGCTTAATTTAAATTTATCTATCTATATTATAAAGGACAAACATATCTGTGCGTAACGCATATGTCATTTTGCGTATGGCAACACTTTGAAATTTGAAATAAAATTTTGGCTTTGCAATTTTCTCTACTGCAAATTTTTAAATTTTTAAACTTCTAAACATCGCACATTTTAAATTTTTACACCGTCGTATAAGGAAAAAAAGTGCTCTTTTAAATGCAATTTGTTTGAAAACTGTATCACAATTTATTTTTGAGATATTAATTTTTTTGTAGTTTTTAATACCATTTTTCTTATCGTGGCAACAGAAGTACCTCATTTCATTGAAAGTCATTGAAAGTAAACGGAAAATAGTCAAAAATAGGAGATACTGTATCTTTCTGTTGCCATTTTCTCATAAAATCTAAAAAAAAACAGTTGAAATTAAAATATGGGCTATGTCAAGAATATTGTCTGTTATTCTGTGATAATGACGTCATATGCACACTTTTCTATAGACGAAGTTTAAAACTGGATTGTAAAAGTGGATTGCTTTAGCGGATGCAAATGACGTCATTTTATAAAAAAGCGTGTATTTTATTTCTTAAACCTGAATTATGTTTTGTAGAAGTGCGTCATTTTCACGGCCCAGCTGCTTTGAAATTCTTCACAGGTGAAAATGCTTCACATTTAAAAATAAGGTAATCGAAATCTCACACTGATAAAACGCAATGTTTTACAAAAATTTAGAGCATCTTTATAAAGTATATTTTTCAATTTTCTGACCATCGTTACATTTTCAATTTTCGTCGCATAGAGAAAAAAATTACTTTCAAATGCAATTTGTTTAAAAACTTTATCTTAATTGACTGATGTATTATATTTTCTAAAATAATTTTTAAGCATGATTTTTTTTTTAAGTTTATCTTATCACGTGCCGGTTTCAATACATAATAATAATAAACATTTTTCACATAAAGCAACAAACATTTTTCAGCTTTTGTTTCTGACTATTTTTGCATAACGAAATTAATACTTCCTTTATAAACAAATAAAAGAATAATATTAAAAAAACCACCATTCTAACATATTTGTGAAAGACAAATTAACGAAATTAATACTTCTTTTATAAACAAATAAAAGAATAATATGGAAAAAACAACAAATCTAACATATTTATAAACGTACAATTTAAATTTTTAGATCACCAAATAGGATTTTTTTTAATGGAATAACTTTGCAAAGTCCATCTCAGTTTACTGATTGTCTATAGTTTTATAAACAATTTTTAAGCATGAAATATTTTTTAATTTATCTATATCGCGCGGAGCTCGATTACGAAAGATTAATCCGTTTGCCCTTAAAGCAAAATACAGACTTCGTCATTTTCTTACGGCTAATATCCATTAAAAAAATTCCCTATGAATAAATAAATAAAATAATATAAATAAAACACAAATTTATCAGACATGTATAAGCTCTGAAATTATCAGAATATAAAAGGATGCCATAAGTAGCAAAATCTTGGCAAATAACTCTTAGCATGCGGCTAATAAGAAAATATCGCTTTTGACAAATTTCAAAAATTTATTTGATTGTATAATTCGTTTTTTCCATATGAAAAATACTTTTTTAATGTAAGTTGTCAATCTAAAAATATTATGGAATATAAAAAAATTATTAGTTTTCAATTTTAAAAAATGATTTCACCTATGTTCTTTAACCCGGGAAGTCCGGGTACGTTCCCCTAGTATTGATAAAAGAAACAACCTCTCTCTCTGTTTCCGTGTGCGCGTGTGTGTTTTTCGGCGATGGCTACCGCGCGCAGAGTTCGGAAAATGATTTAGAGGCAGGTTATGATGCACCTGATTCACAGATTTTAATTTTTTTTGATAATCAGACTATATATTAATTAAAACCTCATCGAAAAAGCGGAGGCGCACGCGTGCATTTCCAGTATATGCTTTCGAGTTGCGTGAAAGATAAGTACCAAATGATTTTGTTTTTTTTGTGTTTTGCCCGTTTACCTTAACACATATCCGCCGAACCGTTCGGTATAGAGAAAAAAAAGAAGGCACTTTTTTCAATTTCTAGCCTTTACGTCTTAAACGCCAAAATCAGTTTGAAAACATATTGTTGTTAACCTTTTGAAAATTAAAAAATAATAATGTCGTTTTTGCTGTACACTTTCTCACTCAGCAACGTTCCTTAAGGCTAGATTTCAGAAGTGTGCTTTTTCCAAAAACATCTCTATTTAAAGCTAAAATGTTCTATTTATCGAAGGTGTAATCGGTTTTGAAAAATACGAATTTTAATAGTAAAGAAAGCATTCCAACTGCAGGCCACTTCGCGCTTCTCAAAGATGTCCTTCTTCTACGCTGATAAAAAAGTCTCTATTTGATCGCAATCTGTTTAGAGTACAGTTGAGTCTCTTTATAACGAAACTCCATACATCGAATTTCTCTATATAACGAATTTTTAGTAGGAACGGTCCCTTTTTCCCATGATCTCATTAAAAACAGACTCCATATAGCGAAATATCTATCTCCATATAACGAACTTTTTCATAAAATGTTCTTTATTTATTGTTTTAAAAAAGCTTCCAAATAACATGGAATCAATTTACCATCACTGATTAGTGATTTATCGTTCAGTGCTGAATTTTTCATCTTACTTTTCTACCTTGAATCTCCTTGTTTTTTATGCCCAACGAATTCGAATTAAGAATTCGCCCCCCCCCCCCTTCCACAAACCTTCTAACATACTTCTTAAAACAGTGTCAATTGGATTGTTACACATATAAGAGCGGGATCAGATAGTTAATTGAAGTTTAAGGTGAATGAAAATTTAAATAGAGGAAAATGTTCCCGATACAATTTTTCATTCCTTGCGAAAGTGTGAAATTTTTTTCGAGAGTGCAACAATTTTGAAATCAAAACAACGAAAAATTAGATTTCTTCGTCTAAAATTAATGTAAGCTTTCCTTATGTGACTTTTATTATGCTTTCAAATAAACGTCTGTTATCTTTTCTGAAACTATTTAAATAATTCAGAAATACAATTTTAGGTTAATATTTATAGTTATACATTTCAAATTCTTAACCCCTTAACCTACGATTTAACCTACGGTTTGGCAAATCCATAGCTACCACTAAAATTTAACATTTCGCCTTGTTTAATCATGAAATTTCGACGATTAAATTAAACTATATTTACTGTGAAATTTTAGTGGTAAGAAGAATTTACATTTGGCCTGTCATTGTAGGTTAAGGGGTTAATTAAACACCTCAAAAGTAATTTTTTGGTCAAAATTTGCACATTGAATAGGAATTTTTACTCATTCTCTATATAACGAATTTCTCTATATAACGAATTTTTTAGTGGAACAATGGATTTCGTTATATAGAGACTCGACTGTATATCAGGAGACCGGATTTTCACTACTTATAGTAATTTCTAAACTTCCGAAACATTACAACTATTTAAAAAAAAATGCAATTTAACAAATTACAACGACCATTTGGAAAATGATTTTTTCAAAGACTAAAATTTAAGATATAAAAATAGCACGGAGTTGATCATACATTGCGTACGCCATGAATTAAATATTAATAGTGTTATTACACGTAAAAAATGCAAGCGACAGAAATCGCCTGCGACTCGTACGTATTATCCACCTGAAACTTCGTATTTTCCGATCATTTCATTGGCTGTTCGGGAAAAGGCTTTTCCATCGTCAGATTTCCAAGAAATCTGTCGGCCAAATTTAAAAGAAATTTATTTCTTAAACTTCTAAACATCCCACAATATTACTTTTTATATCGTCGTATAGAGGAAAAAAATGTACTTTTAAATGCAATTTGTTTGAAAGCTGTATGTCAATTTGTTTCTGAGTTATTAATTTTTTTGGTAGTTTTTATTACTTTTTTATCATAGTGGCAACACTCTGTTATCCATCTCTGCTGAAAGTAAAGGGAAATACAGATTACTGTATAGACTAATCAGAAAACGAATAAAATTATGATTAAACCAATAAAAACCTTCAGATATGCTTTTGATTTCCTACCCTGACGAGGAAAATAACCATTTTTCCAAATGGTTAATAAAAAAAAGTAAAATCTCATAAGTTTTCGATGAAAATGCTAAAAAGCGGGATGTTTGTGTATGAACGGATCTGCTCCGCTTCGACTAATGTTTTGACTATGCAGAACATTTAGTACACAGATTGTATGTATTTAGTACACAGAAAATTCAGTACACATATTTATTGAAACATTTTCAAGAAATTATAAAAAAGGTCTTTGGTACAGTTAAATTTATAACCGATAAAATTTCACAGAGTTGCACGGTAATAACTGTATATATATAGCATGTTTCTACGATCATGGTAAAAATTGTAAGGGAAGATAAAGTACACATAGCATACATGCATTTTTGTATATCATAGAAACTCGGCAGAGTTTCTCGCCAAGCAAAATAAACAACAGTGCAATGAACCGTAAATGAAAGGAATTTCCGCCAAGTGATGCCAAACGATTTTGCAGTTTTTTTTTAGTACTCTGTGTAGTTTATATTTTCCGGACTGACCAAAACGGGATTTTGACACATCTATATCTCGCGTTCTATTTAAGATAGAAACGAAATTATTCTTTCTGTGAAATGGGGCGTGCCACTTGACTCAGAAAACCAAAAGTAAAGTTAGCGAATAGGTTTTCAGTAAATGCGATTTAAAAGTGCTGTTTTTGGACTTTTTAAATTCTTGTTCTTACCAAAATCTATTGATAGGGCTACAGTCATGCGTAATTAACTGATTTTTACGCATTTTACGTCGTCTGAATAGTTTTTATAAGTAGTTGAAACCTTCGAAAGTTTTATGCAAAAATATTAATTAGTTTTTGATTTATACCAGTTTAAAGTATTTTTTCCTATATTGAGGGTGGCGTTCGTAATATAAGTTATTCCTATCTTGCAGCGATGCCTACGTAATATATATATTTCTACTTATATTTGCATGTGAGCTAAAAGAATTATCGAAATACCCGTTACTCCGAGCCTGCCAAAATACATTTTTCGACACACAACCCGAACCAAACTCACCCAAATAATTTTCGGGAACCCGCAACTCGACCCGAACCTTACATATTTCAATCCGCACTCCACCCGAGCCCGAAATATTTTAACCCACAACAAGACCCGAACCCGAAATGAAATGAACAACGTAGGAATATTTTACATAGAAAAATAGACAAATCTGTATTCTTTAATATTCGAATAACTAAAACATCTGAGCAGACACATCGTTGAATAGCGTCCTGAATCGGGTCGGGTTGTCCTTAATTTTCTTTTTTTTTGGGTCGGTATGTCTTTCTTCCTGCTGGTCGGATTCACGCTAGAATATTTCTTGCTGGTCATATGTAAGTTTATTGCAAGTCTGGTTTTGGGGAAATATGTATTTGAATATGAATGAATATACCAGTACGAGTACACATAGTATATTCAATTTACTGCATGAAATATAATATATATATAAGGAATGTAGTCATAGAAATTGTAGAATCGGAAGTGAACACTATTCAAAGGTATAAGTGTACGGATAGTGAGTGTTAGGAATTGAAAAAGTGTTCGCTAAATAGGTGTGTCCACGTTTCGATAGCGTCCATTATGGAAATTTTATTGTATATAGATTTTTAACCTGAAAAAATATCTTGGAGATTATTTTGAAAAATCGGGTCAACTCGAACCCGACCCACAAGAGTCAAAACCTAACCCGAAACTGACTCGACACGAAACAATCAAAGTCAACCTCACCAGCAATGAAACAATATAGCGCCGTCGGGATCGAGTTAAAGCGGGTAACCCGACACAATGCAGCAATCTAGGCCGAATTCATAATATATATTAGAAGTGTCGACGAGCCCGGGCCTGTCTCGAAGCCCGAGTTCGATGATATTTTCGTTCATTAAGCTCTGTGATGGCTTAATTTTTATCTAAAGACTCGGGTCGGGTAGGGATTTTTTTTTTTTTTTTGAAAAGTTGAGCCGGGTAGGAATTTCATTCTTTCAGGGTCTTTCATTTTTTATGTAGGTTCGGGCCAGACCGGGACTGTATTTTATTATTTCTGGGCCGTAACGGATGAGAATTTTTTCCCCATGAGTAATGTCCTGGTAACGTTTCTCACTTATTTGTAGAGAAAGCAATGTTTCTACTTTTTTTGCGTTTTTTAAATAAGGGGTGGAACATGTTTTTAAATAAAAGCACTTGGGCAAAAAAGGAGACAAAAGCAGGCACACCGGGCCGGTATGGTATGTTTGCTTTTTCAACCAGAAACGCATGGTGTTTAGCTTTTATAATGGGCCGGGCGAGCAACAGTTTTTAGCTTGATACTATATTAATTTGAACAATAATATAAAAAACACACTTTGTTTAAATATTCATTTATAAAAGGTTTAAGTCAGCAGATGGATTATCGCATGTGTTATATCTTCTTGAATCTTATTTCGTATAGGCGCCTAAAGTTTGCGGGAAATCGAATAAACGTTGAACAGAAGTGCACAGAATTTCTAGACAAAATATGAGATTTTTGGCAACATCCGGCCGTTGTGACGACTTACTGTGGCCGACTTGTGGTTGAATTGTCTGGTATCAGACAAAGGAATACAATTTTAATTTAAACTCGTAAATTTTGATGTAATTTGGGTACTGTACCGGTCTCGGGATCACCGAAAATCTGGACATTCCGCATAAATCGGAACACCCTTGCAGCATTTAGTTCACACTACAATAATTTATACGGTTCATAGGTTTTTTGCAATTCAGGTTCCCAGGATTTTCACAAAAATTTTAACCATCTGTATGTATCCGATGAAAAAAAATACTTATTTGAATATGAATGAGTATATATTCAATTTACTACATGGGAAATAAAATGGTAAGAAGTGTGATAATAGATTATCGTTTCTTTAAGGACTATTTTTTTCTGCTTTCGAAATATGAAAAACATTACCAACTTTTCGTTTTTAATACACACAATAACACATGCATCGTATTTTTGATAATTTATGAACCCCTACACGTTACATGCGTGCAGATTGTGAGGTACCCACAATTGAAAGAGGTATAAGCGTACAAATATTTTAGTGATTGGAATTGTAAAAGTGCACTAAACAGATATGCCCGTTTTTCGGCATTATAGAGGTCTTATTTGTACTTAGAATTTTAACCTGAGAAATATTTTGAACATTCTTTTGGATTACCGAGTCAACCAGAACCCGAGCCACAAGAGTTAAGACCGAACCCGAAGCAATGAAAATCAACTGGACCCGCAGCGAAAAAGTATAAGTCAACCCGACCCGAATCCGACAAAAATGTATCGTCAACCCGACTCGACCCGCCCCGAGTGCGGGTAAAAGCGATAACTCGACATGATGCAGGCTTGTAGTAGAGGTCTGCATGGGCTGATATTTACTGGCCCGAGCCCGTCCGGAGAATGCGGGAATATCCCAGTAAACTGAAGGGATTTTTCTCTTATTTTGAGAAATAGTCTTTTGAACGGAGAATTTTAGGAAATTTTGGCCTTAGATTCGTGATTTTTACTTATTTTTAGATAAAAGGGATTTATAAATTCCGTTTCTAATACGAAAAATTACTAGGCAGCACAGATGCCGGAACACACATGCCGGACGAACATGCTGCTTTAAGCGTGAGTATTTCAGGTAATTGGCGTGTTTTTTTTTTTTTTTTTTTTTTTTTTTTAGGGGGGTGGTGGGCAAACCAAAGCGCAAATTTTCATGTTTTAAAGAAATATAATCAAGGGAAAAATTAGTTCAATTCACGAATTATTTTGAGAGCGTAGAGTCCTGCGTGGTTTGGGTTATATCCGACCCGAACCCAACAAACTTCGACCCGAACCCAACAATCTTCGACCCGAACCCAACAAACTTCGACCCAAATCCGACAGGCTTGAATCCGAACCCAATACCACACCAAAATGGAAAAAAAAAATGTATATTGTAATGGAAAAGTAGCCTACAATTATATCTTTAATTTCAATTATCTTTTTTATGTAGAAAAATCAATACTTCTTTATATGTACTTGTTTATATTAAAATAATACAGATTTTCCTTTATAAATATATTTTGGAGAACCTTTTGTAAAATTGGGTAGAATCGAATCCATCCGCAAGAAAAAAATTAAAGTTAACCCATAATCGAAAAATAGAAGACAATCCGAACTTCTCTGACAAAATATTCATTTTAGCCGGATCCGACACAAACCACCAGTCGGGTTGGATTCGGTTTGCCCAACCCGATGCAGGACTCCATCCGAAAGACAATCTCAGCTCGATAATAAAATATCATCCTCCACATTTCGACCTGCATCCGAGATATTCCAACCTTAACCAAACCCCAAACCTAAGCGATGATAAAAAGAATACATATCCATATTGTAATGCAACTATGTAAAAGCTGTCTACAATTATACCTTTAGTATCAATTTTAACTTTTAAGTGAAAATGCAATATACATTTACTCGTTAATATTCAAATATATAATTATATATAATTTTCATCTTAAAATAAATTTTGTAAATTCTTTTGAGAGATCGATTCATCTTGAATCAAGAACCTAAGAATCAACACCTGACCCGAGCCTGAAACGATTTAAGTGAACCTGACATGAATCCGTCCAGCAACGACAAAATATTAGGTCCAACCCGATCCGGTACCCACCACATGACGGGTCAGGTTCAGTTTGCCCGACCCGATGCAGCACTCTACCTGCCATCTAATCCAAATCCGACAAAAATATTTTCGTCCTCCGTATTACTAACCGAGCCCGAAATACTTCAAACAAGGCCCATCATAAATCCACAATCAGTGAAAAACGATTTAATGAGTTATAAAAAAACAGCATATGATAATAACTTCAGTATAAATTTTATCTTTTATGTTGAAAAATAAATATGTAAAGAGTCGTCCATATATCAAATATGTAGATTATTATCTGAAGGAATTTGTACATCTTTATTTTTGAAAAATTGGGTTCACCTGAACCCAACCTGCAAGAATCAAAATTCAATCAAAAAACGATTCATACTCGGAAGAATTAGTTTAGTCAATCTGATTTGCAAAGAAAAAAAAATGAGCTCCAACTGGACCCAACCCGACCGGGTCAAAAATCAAGTCAAATATTTTCCCTGACGACTTATTTGACCCCGAAGGGGAGGGGGTGTTGCTCCCAGACCCCCATCTAGTACCGCCCGAGAGTACCAATCATTCATGAGCCCCCTACCATAAACCTGTGTGCCAAATTTCTTAGCCCTGGATCTGTGGTTTCCAGTTTTTGTGGTTACATAGATAGATACGCCCACGGATTTTAATAGGGTAGATGTTATTGCATTCGACACAGTTAAGCTCCCTATTGTAAGGCGGCATTGAAGCATTTGCGATTTGTTTACAAGGTCACTTAAACGTTCTTGATTACATTACTACTGATGGATATTTAATGAGTGGCATGCATTTTAATCAATTTGTACTATTTCAATCTCTAGACAGTATTATCAAGTTACTTAAAAGTTTAATATGAATTCAATTTGTTAATCTAAAAGCTCAACGATCCAGGTTTCTACTTTCTGAAAGATGTTTCTATTATCTTATTAATATCCCTTAAATGCCTGATTTTTCAAAAATCATTGTAATAATGTTTTTCGGCTATCATTTTTTAATTAAATAATGGGAAAAATACTTTAAAAAATCATGTTTTGGTTCAAGTGTGGTTTACGGCTAAAAACCGGTCTGTTACTAATCGGCAATACTGGTCTTTAATTGAAAAAATAATTTTCCTTAATAAAATTCTATAATATTAAACACACAATAATTTTAGGAACTATAATAAGAAATAAATTTTACTTGCTCACTGCAGAACAAAATAGTATATTTCGCAAGCTTCCAAACAAAACAAAAGAACAAGTAGCAAAAATTGAAAAAATAAATATATCTTTTTTCTGAAACATCACAAGTGTTGCCATCTACATGTTGAAAATCGATTTAATAATATTTTCAGAATGTATTTTATTGGCAACACTAGGGATTATAGCTTCAATATTATTCTAATAGTATTTTAGAGCCTAAATTGGGTATGTCGAAGAAAAGCAACAACCGGCATTTAAGGGTTAAAGGTGCTTCTAGATTTCAGCAAACACACTGTTAAAATTACAATACTATGAGTATTTTTGCACACAAAATTTAGATAACAATTAAATGATATTTTATATTGCAGGAAATCGGAATGATTTTTGACGAAGGTACTGCGCACAATAATCATCGCTGAATGTAGTGCTGATATATCAGGCGAAACTAGATTATCGAAACGTGCCAGTGGACCTCGATTATGTAAAGATTCTAGGTAAACACCGACTCGGGAAAAAACACAGAATTTGCTCAGAAATATAATGTAAGCACTTCAGTGAATCACTGAGTATTTAAAGTGATGAAAATAATTCGATAAAACTTTAGGATTACTGTTTATCATATTGAAATTAGCAGGAAAATGTTCTCTTTTATATTGCTTTTATACGAAAACGCACATATACTCAAAGATTTTTTGCAACCTTCCAAACTTTGCAATTTATTTAATTAAAATCATTTTACAAGGGTAATACAGTCAGTCTGGATTTTATTACATATTTTTTTTTCTTTTTTTTTATAATCATTTTATATTAAATAAATTTTTGGCAGTTTCATTGGAATTTTTCGTTTTTCTTGTCATTGAAAAAAATTAATAAGGGGATTTATTAAATTAATCGACTCTGTTGTTTTGTACTTGGTAATTAAAGAATGCTATCAATATACCATAATTGTTAGAGACATATAACAACATGCTATCAATATGCCTTTTAGTCAATTTTTAATCACATAATTGTGCTGCTTAAAAATTTACAAATATGACCAAAAGTACGGGAAAACATTTAATAACGATGAAACATCGAGTTCTGAACTTTTATTGAAATGAATTATAATTTATCTTATGAATTATCCGAAATATATGAGAAAATACTTGTAAAGCATTCGACTTGTTAGTATGTTTTGTTAGACACGTAAAAAATAATTAGGAATTTAGAAAATACATGCATTGAAAATACAGAAAATCGAACAAATGTTAGAGCTTATAAAAAGATCTAAAAAGAATAAAAAAAGCTTAATCAAATAATCTGAGTTTCTGTCTCGCTTATCGGAAGGACGTTGGATTTCCTGAAACCAAAAAAACTAATTTTATTTAAAAATTACTTCCAGCACACCCGGTGATAAAACAAAGGCTCATTTTTCAGTCTGCTTTTAAGTCTTTACACATTTTGTGTAAAATGATATGAATTTTTTAAATGATAAGTCAGTTTTTCAAAAGTTATTAGGATAAAATCCTTGCAGAGCTAATGAATCACCGTATAGCTTATAGAACAACAGCAAAAATATTATTGGTTAGTTCGACACATTTTATTATTTCTAAAAAATAAAGGCTTTCTTCTGAGACTCGAAAGGAACGATAAAATGGTTTTGAATTATTTTTAAAAAGTCCAACATTATGTCTTACTAGATATATTACACATTTGAAAAGTTTATGGCATCACTATTAAATTATTTTTTTAGTTCTATCATCTTCCGTTTATCCTTTCTTTTCTGATTAAAAATGGAACATGTATAATGCAAATGAAATTCCTTACAAAAAAGAGTGATATCTAATCAAAAACAACTCGTTGTAAATGATCCCGCCAAGCCACAAACCTAAAACGTCAGTCATAAAAGAAGTGATATCACATAAAAAAAGTCCTTCCGGTCAGTGCCGGGAGAAAGAGGTAGCTTTCAAATTCCTTATTTTAAAAAAGCCAACTTATATTATTCAAACACACGAAGCTCAATTTAGTGGAAACCGAATATAGGCGATTCAATACTAATTTTTATCAATATTAAATCATTATGAATGAGAATTTCGCGAAATTAGTCATCTTTATCCAAGCTGCTTTTATTTAAAGTAACATATTTGGCTGCCAAATTCGGCGATTTCTTAAAAGTCCCTGCCATTTCAAGACAACATGGTGGATGAGGCTAACCAGTGAACTTGGTCGAGACCTTAGTAATTGATGTGCACATGCTCACTCACATCGGAATCGGTTGATATATACGAGTGCTGTCTCAGGCAAAAAATCAGATTTTTCAAAATGCCACTCACATTAGAAATCGAAACTGCTATATCTGAGCCATTTTTTAAGATAAAGAAAAACAAAAAATGCTCCTGAATCCTTATATCAAGGTCAAATACTTAAGAAAGAAACCTTTCTCAATTTCTAATTTTTTTTCACCTCACTATAAATATAATTTTTTTTAATTTAATGGTCGCCAATTTGAAACAAGATGGCGTTTGAATCTGGCCAGCGTACTTGGTCGAGATATTGATGTATACTATCCACATACCTTCTTACATGTAAATAGGCGAATACGTGTGTTATCGCGTGACAAATACAAGATCGTTTCAAAATGTTAGCAATACTAGAAATTCAAAGTACTATAATTCAACCATTTTTTTTAAGATATAAACAAAAGAACAAATTTTCAGAAACAAAATCTGCTCCGGAATCCATGTATCAAGGCCAAACACATAAAAAAATCTTTTTCAATTTCCAATTTTTTAATACCTCATTTTAAATTTTAAATTTAATTTTTTAAATGGCAACCCTTTTGAAACAAGTTGGCGAATGATGCTGGCCAACGAACTAGGTCGAGAAATTTGTATGTACTATGTACAGACCAAGTAACATCCAAATCGGTTCATAAATACGTCTGTTATCACGTGACAAAAAGCAGGTCGTTTTAAAATGTCAGCCACAATAGAAATTCAAAATGCTATAACTCAGCCATTTTTTTAGATATAGACGAAACAAAAACTGTTCCGGAATCTTTGTATTAAGGTCAAACACATACAAAAATTTTTTTTTTCTTTTTCTAATTTTGTGGTATCTCATTTTAAAATTTTAATTTTTTTTAAATGGCTGCCATTTTTAAACAAGATGGCGGGTGAAGCTGGCCAACAAACTCGGTCGAGATACTTGTATATACTATGTACACACCAATGTACATCCAGATCAATTCATAAATACCCCTGTTATCACGTGACAAATATCAGGACGTTTCAAAATTTCAGCCACGCTAGAAATTCAAAATGCTATAACGCAGACATTTTATAAGATATAGACGAAACAAAAACTGCTTCCGAATCTTTGTATCAAGGTCAAACACATAAGAAAAAAATATTTTTTCAATTTTTTATTTTTTGGTACCACATTTCAAATTTAAATTTTTCTTAAAAATTTAAATGGCTGCCATTTTTAAACAAGATGGCGGGTGAAGCTGGCCAACAAACTCGGTCGAGATACTTGTATATACTATGTACACACCAAGGTACATCCAGATCAATTCATAAATACCCCTGTTATCACGTGACAAATATCAGGACGTTTCAAAATGTCAGCCACGCTAGAAATTCAAAATGCTATAACGCAGACATTTTATAAGATATAGACGAAACAAAAACTGCTTCCGAATCTTTGTATCAAGGTCAAATACATAAGAAAAAAATGTTTTTCCATTTTTAATTTTTTGGTACCACATTTCAAATTTAATTTTTTTTTTAAATTTTAAATGGCCGCCATTTTAATACAAAATGGCGGATGAAGCTGGCCAACGAACTCGGTTGAGACATTGGTATGTACTATGTACATACCGAATTAAATCCAAATCGGTTCATAAATTAGAGAGTTACAGTGTGACTAAGTTCATATATATATATATCAATTTTGAACGGAGGGTGGTTTCGGGATCTGGGGGTCATGATCGATGAAAATATACCAAATTTTTTGAAATCGCTTTCCTCCGAACGGCTGCAATAGGTAGCTTTTTGTAATGAAAGCTACTTGATAAGCGATATAGAGTGCATACTCTGAGTGCCGTGTAAAAATCGATCACTAATCATAATGTTTCCAAAGGACTCGGAGTGAGGTACAGTATGTAAAAACAGTTTGGCGACCTGAAGGTGTATATTCAATATATGCAGTACCTATATCAATTTCGAAAAATTATGAAACTCGAAAAAATTATCTTTAAATTCTCATTATATCACTATTATAAATATTTGTAGGAGGAAGATCTGTAATAAATCAGAAAGATTTGTAAGACAAGCAGGAAATGGTATGAAATTGTGGTAATCATCTATTATTACAATTATACTTTTTAATATTTTAAACATAATTTTTAATTGCATAAATACGTTTAAAAATACACTGCTTCAAAATTAAAGGGGAAACTTGTAAAATGGATCCTGTTTGTGACAGAATTATTTCTTAAACGTAAAATATCGTGTTTCCAACATAAGGAATATTATATAATACTGTTGTAACAAAAGACTTACTGGAACAGATTTTTCCCTGTCATTTGCAATTCCGTTTGCGTAGGCTTTACTGCAATGTATCTTAGTTCAGTTAACGTCTATTATTAGGTGCATTGTTAGTAATATTCATGTGATTATTATTTTTTATTGTTATTTTACAAACTCAAAATGTTTATTATATGTTTACTTAGAAATTCTCCTCCTAAAAGTGGTCTTTCTCGTTCAATTAATGGTAAATGAAATGAAAAAATCGATCACATGATGTTAAATAAGAATGGGCATGTAAACACCACAAGCTTCAACTTTTCACAGTTTAATGGGATCAGTAATACAACAAGAAAATTGTTAAACAAATAGTCATATGTAAGTGCAGGAAGAACAAACATTATAAAAGCGTGCACGTCGCCAAGCAGTTTTCACATACTGTATCTCACTCCGAGTCCTTTGGAAATATTATGATTAGTGATAGATTTTTGCACGGCACTCCGAGTATGCACTTCTATATCGCTTCTTTTTATGTGATATCACTTCTTTTATGACTGACGTTTTAGGTTTGTGGCTTGGCGGGATCATTTACAACGAGTTGTTTTTGATTAGATAGTATATTTTATATCATAGTACACGCATTTTTCGTATAGAAATGTGGAGTCGGAAATGAAAATTTAATGCGAAAATCAAGAAAAGCGGATAAAATGAAAACAAGCTGTTTATTGACATAACAGTTACAGTAATAGCTTAAATGTATCACTGGCAGCGTCTAGCAAGTGACTGGTGTACCATTTCGCAGATTTAAAGTGCCTCACGAACGTTTGCAGCAACGACTTACAGTCTGGCAATGAGGTCATCATCAGGGTCAGCTGGTGTCTCATAGATGAGACATCTGGAACCCTTGAAAAGGTACGCCAGTCACTTTCTAAATGCTGCCAGGTATGCATCGATGTTGGTGGTAGCTCTTACTGTAATTGTTATGTCAATAAAACGCTTGTTTTAATTTATTTCTCCAGATTTCTTGTTTTTCGCATAAACGTTTTATCTCCGACATCACATTGCTATTCGAAAAGGGCTTTTTATGTGTACTTTACCTTCCTTTAAATTTTTCCCATAATCGTAGAAATACCCTGTATATATACAATACATACATACATACATACATATATACATACATACATATATATATATATATATATATATAGATAGATAGATATATAAAACCATTAATTAAACATTACTGACCATCATCAAAAACCGCAATATTGCGAATGAAATGACAATAAAAATGGATGCCACAAACCTACAATATAGAACTGCATGTATAAAATAAAGTGCCTTACACTTAATTACAAGAATTTATATGAAAGAAAAAAAGAAGAATATGGATACCGAAAAAAATTGAAAAACTTATATATTGAATTACGTTTTCAAGAGTAGAGAATTCAATGATATAAGGAAATCGGCGTTTTCTGTGAGAAAAAAAGCTAAAATATGAATTTTTTTTTCCTCCTGTACGCAAACAACGAATATGACCAAGAGAAATGTTTCAAGATGAAAACAGAACATTATCAAATGGCATGAAATGGAAAAAACAATACAACCCTCTAAATATTTAATTTATAGCAAAAAAAAATAGAAACATCACACAACATACCGAATAAAATCCCAGTTGATTTTCAAAATATCCTCCCGCGCATGGTATCCAAAAGCATCATAAGATTAAGGTGAATAAAACAGTTAAGTTAACACAGAAATTAAAACCTAGGGATTCAGTTAATTCACTTTGAAATACCGAGATATATTCAATTAATATAATATATATATATATATAACCGATAAAAATTCCAAAGATTTCGAACAACAAGAACATTTTCTTTTAAACTATGAAACTACCCTATGTGAAAATGTATATCATTAAATAAAATGTATCACTGCGCACGACTGCTTTTATTTCTAACTATTAATATTATTTTTCTAAATACCAATGTAACATAAATTCATACAAGATAGTGTTAAAGATATAAAGCCATAAAAATTTGAGGTTATCTATTGGTCATCGAAATTACAGTAAAATCGGCAAAACGAATGCGCCTTTTAGTGGTACAGATATTGTAGTCATGCATAACTTGTTTTCCCTAATAGTGTCAGAACTAGATATTTGATATTTTGTATGTTTTGCATATCGAGTGGATTATTAAAATCATTAGTCATTCAATCATTTTTTTTGTATAAGTTTGATTAACTGTCATAAGTGCAGTTATTTTGTTGAGTTTATACATGCATATTCCTGAACAACGAGCCATTTTGCTGGTTTATCATTTTATGAACTTTGAAACTGAGTAGCATTTCCAAATTGGTTCATATACTGCTAAACAAATGTAGTATAAAAATTCAGAGGGCATTTCATTACAGATCTTTGATTATTCAAAAAATATACTCAAATATTATTCAAAATTATTTGTAGACATAATTTTACATTTTAAAAGTTTTCCTCAGTTTGATAGTTAAAACAAAAATTTTAGAATATTTAATTGAATTTATTCAAACGAGTAACTGCATTAAAAAATTGAATGGTAACTCGGCTACATCAATTGAATATATATATGGATAGGTTGGTTTGTAGTTATATATGTTTACATATATAAATATGTATACCGGGTGTCTCAAAAGTGACGGCCCTATTTAGAAAATGATTAAAAAAAACGCAAGCGATAGAAATTCATCGTCTGCTGCAATGTATTTTTGAAAACACCAAACTTTGAGATGCAGAACAGAATAATATTTACGTGCTACGAATTTAATACAGAAATAATACATATAATTTTTTTTTTCAAATAAGGCCTTCATTATTGTTACACCTAGCGTTTTATGTAAAAATAAAGTTATACAATTATTTTAAGGAAACCTATTAAGGCTAATATTAATTTTTTGTAACACGCAACAATGATAGAAAGACATTATTTTTCAGCGACGTTTCATCATGGAGGAAAGACAAAATCATGTTTTACAATAGGCGTGAAAAATTCCAGAATTTCATTTCGTACTTTACTAACCAAATATTTTGGGCAACTTATACAAAAATCAAATTCAAATATCGCGAAAATTCAGAAAGATATGCGCTATATAGTGAGTTGATCTCTAAAAGTAGCTTTATTATTGTTAAAAATTGGTGTTGAAATGTTGCTGCGTCGAAAGATAAGGCCGTTTGATCGTATATAGAAGTTTTATTTACAGAGAGTCAATCACACATGAAAATCAGAGAATACAGTGAGGCACAAAAGAAAGTAACCTATATTTATAACATTTTGGAAGGATTCTAGGAAGGCCAATAGGGCCCTTTAATAAGACAGCCAATAGAAATTGCTAATAAGAGAACCAATCAGTTTTATTTAAGTTTATGACGTGATAGAACCGAAACCAAATGATTTCATGAAATGTAATGTGCGATTATATCATTCTAACAATATAAGGGGCTTTCTACAAATTTCCAATCAGTTTAATGTATCTTACTGAGTTTTCGAAATATTTGACTGGATTTCTTATATAAGTTGTCCTGAATAGATGATTACCAAACAATGACATAAAAGTGATATTATTTTTCACATATGCGCAATTAAAAATTCTTTCATACAAATGCCCATATCTCATCAAATGCATTTAATATACATATATTTTTTTCAGTAATAAATACATTTTCAACTTTAAATTCCTAGTTTTTTTTTCAGATCATAATAACGACAATTAGTATCCATAGGCGTTTTTAAACTTTGAGACATTTTTAGAACAAAAAATTGTATTTAGAGATTGCGTGCATGATTAGAAAAGAAATTCATCAAAACTTTCGTTATCAAATTATTATTGAAAGTCTTATGCTTACACTGTCAATATAAAATGTTTAATTGTAGTATCTTTATTTTTTTTTAAACAAAACTGTATTATCCATATATAACATTACAAAATTTTAGCATTAAAACAACAATTTTTTGTCTTCGTTTCGATAGAAAAACACTTTGTAGAGACTACAATATAATATATAAACAACATATATGATGACAAAATTTTGAAATGTTTTTAATTAAATCGCGTGCAATGCCGCAAAATCACATTTTAAGAAAAAAAAAAAAAAGACTTTAAAATTTTGTATTTGAAAATGCTGCATACTTAAAAACTATTAAGAGTGTCATTCATTTTGGTTTGAAAATTTGTTTTACATAGTTTTACAAATTTCTTTTACAAAGTTTTACATGTCCTATGGCCCTTTAAACATGTATGTATAACATATGCGTGGAAAGATTTTACATTCTTTCTCTGATTCTTACGGTGTCATTTACAGAGAAAACACACATATTATATGCGAATGAAGAAGTACATTCCTAAATTTCATAGATGGTTTTAATTTTGATAGAACAGCAGAACTGTCACATATAACATTTAAAAAATGCCACATTCACTATCGATTATTTTCTAAAATTCATTATTTTTATCACCAGAAATCTTTTATTCTGTAGGGGAATCCATATTTGTGTTTACCTGCATTGCTTAAAAAAAATTATTCGTGTACCAGGCATACCATTTCAATATTAGTTTAACAATACAGGTACAATGCGTCTCTAAAAAAATGTATTTGGCTGTTTATGGTTATTCTGATTTTGTGTTTTTTATAAGAAAACTGCAAATCTTGTTTCATAATATGATTAAAATAACGAACGTGCTCATTTTTTTGTTCATGTTACGTTACCTTGAAATGTAATTAAATTTGGCATTATTCCGATATGTGTTAACAAATTACTTATAATATTAATAAAAATAAATTCTATATTTCTTTTACGTATGAAAATACATACATTTAATTCAGATTTTAAAGAAAAATAACTTTTCAGAAATACACTAATTTATATAAAATTTTCCTTTTCAAGGAACATTCATTGAACCAGTAAGTAATATAAACAATCTGATCCAAAATAATTATATTTTTTGTTTTATAATTTAGTTTTTACAGTAGCTATGAGTATTTGATTTTCATTTCTGACTCTGCAGATCTTGCAGATCTTGTTTAGCAAATATCACATAATATTTGTTTGCAAATCATTTCTATCAAAATGTTTAGGTAATGGTAAATTTGGATATCTTCTTTTCAAAACAATTTCTCAGATAAATTGTATTTGCACAAGTTAAAAAAAAATTATTTGAGAATAAATATATCCTTTAGAATTTCATAATAAAAGATGTGAAATCATTCATCTATTTCAGTTTCTTTTCATATTACTGAATTTATCTCACTCGAATTTGCTTCTTCTGTTTGGAACGTATGAAGTTATCAGATTTCGAAGGGGAAATTTTAAAAAGATATATAAGAGACTTTTTCTGCCAAATAATTGCGTCAAAATAAAAATTTCAAACATTACTTACCAGCTAACTGTGATAAGATCTATTTGAACGAGAAATGAATTTTTATATCTCAGTTTCAAATACTAATCTACTTATCTTTTGGGGGCGCTTTTAAATGAAAGTTTTTCAATTTTAAAACTTCTTTTAAAAGATGATTAATTTATCACTTATCATCAATATTGTTAAAACTTCGCGCATTTTGTATCACAAGGATTAAAATTTAATTAAAACTTTGCGAATTTTTTCCTTTAATCTGGCTTTGTTAATGATTATTCATAAAGATTTCTTTATTAAACAAACTGCTATGCTCCAATATTAATAAATACTAACTAATTTAGTTTTACTTTTTTAGTGTTTTAGGTTAACTGCTCTTGCAATTTTAATTTCATTTTCATTTTCATCTTCAATAAAAATGTAATTTAATACCATGGATTTATATACTATGTTATATTAAAATATAAGAATTATAAAATTACATTGTTAAAATAAATCCAAAGTCTTTTAATATCATACTATATTATTATAAATGTAACGTTGTTAGCAATGTTTACACGATCAAAATTTTACTTTAAAGAATTTGAGCTACAAATTAAGCAGAATTATAAGATGCAGGCTTAGATTTTACAATTAATTTTTAAACAGTATTTTTAGGAATACTACCACTTAATTTCATTAAACTACATAAAATTGATAAGTGTTTTTTAATTTACAGATTGAAACGCATTTTTTATAAAAACAACTATAATTAGGGAGTAAAAAAGTATTGATTTGTACAAATTATACAAAACATAATAAACAGTATCTAATACTTTACAATACAGTTGATAAGAATTTATGAATTCGGTTTGTCTAGCGGCCTCTCTATCTGCCTGTCCTGCTATAACCTGGTAAATATTCTATCTACTGTGTAATTGATATATGTTATATGGGTCTTTTATGACATACTGGCACTGAAAATGTGTAAGGTGCGTATGGTATTAATTGTTTATTTACAGGGGCACACAAATGAATTTGGATATGTGTTCAGGGTACTGTGCATGAAGGTAAACTGCTGGAAGTGCGCTTTCAATTCTAATATACTTTATTAGTTATAACCCATTTTTTGCGCGTTACATGACATGTATAATTTCTACGGATCATATGCAGTGTCACACAAAATAATTTGATTTCCTTTCTGCTTATCGGCAGAAATTGTTAAAGGAGAATGTCCAAGTGTGTTACGCGTTTTCTAACAGATCTAAATCTTTCCACATTATGAAATGTATATATATATATTGATCATATACTGGAGTGTATACCAAGGAATTCGGAAATTCCCAAAATATTCTGATATTAATAATTTTACCATAGACATTGAAATTAATTCAACTTTTTTTTTTATTGATATTAATTATTCATGCTATATTTATTGAACAATTTAGTTATATCCTTAATAAAACATAAATAATAGAAAACTAATTTATCTTCTGGTTGCTCTTACGCGTGCTACATGCATTTTAATTTGCAACGTAATGCAATGACATTTATTTTCATTACAAAATGGAAACGGTTCCTGTAATAAATAAAAAAATAAAAATAAATCAATAAATAATAAAAATAAAAAAAAATAAAATAAAATAAAATAAAATAAAAACCTTTTTAAAAGTTATTAATTAATTAAATATTAAATTGCAAATTACAAATTATGAATAAAAATTAACATTAAGTAGGACACATGTCATAATGATTTTTCTTAATTAAAAATTATTCTTTAGTGGGCATTCCTCTAAGCGAGCATTATTTTAAGAAACCCAGAAACTGAATATATGTTTTATTTATTTAGAACGTTATATATTATATGCTGGGGTGTCTGTGAGAGAGAGTTTGAAAGAGAGACACGTTTCAGGAAATTTAAGATATAAAGATTTCTATAAATTTTAACTTTTCAATAATTCAAACTTATGTGTTTTTTATTTTTCATTTTAGTATCCTGAAAAAATAGTTTATTTATAAAGGAACAAAACACTGAAATAAAACTCCATGTATGACACGATTTGCTAAAAAAATATGAAATTGGCTTTTTACAAGTGAAATGGATCTTTTAAATAGTTAATTCATAAAAATAAAATATAATACAGTTAAATATAATTTTAAGTTAAATGTAATTTTAAATGCATTTCTCAATTTCCGAATAATAATTCTATCTGTTGAAAACTGTTTTTTAGCGCTTTGATATTTACAAGTATTTTTGAAAAGAGTACATAAACACTTTGAAGTTCTTCTAGAAAAATCTATTTATTTTAATAAAATGATATAAATTACAAAAAAATTACAAAAAAAAGTATTAAAATTATTTTAATCTTAATAGTAATGTACTAGCTGACCCGCCCGGCGTTGCCCGGGCCCATAATAATATTCTTAAATGAATCTGAAATTTTTTATCGCAGATCCGTACAGAGGGGACGGTGCAAATTACCAGGGCCCGACTCTTGTTCAGTTCAAAAGTTGTGTAAAGTCAAAGGTTACGATTTTTAATTTTTATATGTCTCATACTTTAAACTTTTTTATTCTAAATTAACTGATGAATTTAATTAAAATGTAATTATATTTTCAAAAATTTAATTTTTTATTTAAAATCTTTATATCAAAAAGCAATTACAAATACAGCATAAAGTGTAATGCTGAAAAAGAAATAATAAAATTGTAAGCAAATATTACTATATAGATTTTTAAGGAAAGTACCATCCAGCAAATTTATTTTCTAATAGAATAAAGCCTGTTTATAACGGAATCCTGCAATAAACGAAAAAAAAAGTTCCAGCTCTCCCCCCCCCCCCCCCCCAAAAAAAAATGCTATTATGCGTTGTTCAATTTAATGACCTGCATAAAACGGAATTTATCACTGGTCGTTTTCGTTTACGTCTAAGCAAGTTTTATTGTATCTTACTTTTGAGGGGGCCCGTAATAATATTCTTAAATGAACCTGAAATTCGTATCGCAGGTCCGTACAAAATTACTTTTTACGTCATGACAACATTTTGTAAACTTCTTGCTGCTGTTTAATTCGCATTTCCAATACAGTGCTTTGCATAAATTGCACGTTTCACCCACAGTTATGCATGCTCCGGAAAGTTTAAATTAGTAATTTGGATTTCAGTAGCAACTCGTGCATGCTACAGTTATTAAGCCTATTTTGCCGATCGCTTAACGGCGTTCTCGACAATTCTATTTGGATTTCGAATCTATTTCGATTCGACTCTAATTCGGCTTCTTCTTCACTTTCAAGCATTCACCGAGATTTTTTACGGGCATTTCAAATGATATTTTGAAGCTACATAATTGCAGCGAAAGATATTCCACAGAAAACGCAAAACGTAAATAACAACAAACCCGATCGCCCTAAATCCTGCCAAGGACTCTTACACAATAACCAATCAGATGCGTTTCTCGGGCGTTGCCATTAAACAATAACAAATAATCGCGATTTCTGTGCAACGTACGTTAGCGTAATATATATATAGATAGTTGTTGAAATAAATCAAAGCTACCGAAATCGCGTAAATGAGGATTAAGATTTATATTTAAGTAAAAGTGCAAACGAGTTATGCGTAATGTTTCTATTACATTTCTAAATTAAAATTACATATATTTTAATTTTAAAAAGTTATACAATAAATTACTATTTTAATAGTTTTAACTTTTTCAAACAAAAGTTATTACTCAACGGTTTCTACTTTTCATCCCTGACTTTACTTCCCTGATTTATTCAAATTACATATTATTAAGACTATTTTATTTGAAATAGTGAGATGTCGAATCAAATGTTTAATTTAAATTATTTCTCTGTATATTTCAAGTGGATAAATAAATTCATTCATGGTTTACACATGAATAATTTTGTATAATGATTATTCATTTTGTTTTTATTTCAAATTTTAGAAAATATAATTTTTTTTAAATATGCATATGAAATTAAGTTTAAATACATATAAAAATTATGACAAAAACTTAATGAAAATAAATGGAAAACAAAAACTAACTTTAACATATGACAGAATATGAAGTAAATTCAAAGTAACTACAAAGTTGCAAAATGTAATATTTTGGAGTTGTAACAAGTCGTTAAGTCAGAGAAAGCAAAAGCATATCACTAATAAATAAAAAAAATTGTTTCTAAACAACTACCAATATATTTTGTAATTTTGTTCTCCTAAGTAAGGTTCCTTTTTATAATAATGTAGTTTATAAATATCGGGTTGTAACGAAAGTTTCCCGCCACAGCTAATAAGGTATGTGCAAACAGTTTGCGTTGACCGGTTTGCTCGTATTTTGTAAGACTATTTTTGGAATTTGAAAAAAAAAACATACTTGCTTTATAACACAGTGTTGTGAAATTTGTAAAAAAATAACGGCATCATTTACCTTCTGACAGTCTTGGAAAAGGGCAAAATTGTGATGTTGTCTTCTTTGTATTTTGTTTTAAATGCTAAAACAAGATGATTCTTTGAACATTTTATCTAAAAAAACTTAATAATAAATATGAATGTAATCCTTTGAAGTATTAACCACTGTTCTATGTATTAAAAACAAGTAAGAAACGTCATGCGTACAGCATAGATTCTGAAACACTTTCCAACACTCCCTGAAAGCTTTAACGAAACTTCGTTACTTAGAAAAATAAGGAAAATAAGATAACTAAGTAAACATTTAAAAATCTGATTTCAGTAGTTAACGCCCATAGCCAAACATGTATTCCAAATCTTTTGAACAGCCCTGTATTCGATCTGTATTTTAATATATATACTATATAATGAGAAAATTTAGTTTAGCAAGAAAATGCATAACAGGTTGAAATTCATTTTTCAGCAAATTATACTAATAGATGGAAACATACTTGAATACTTTTGTACAGCCATGTAGTTTACCTAGTACCTTTATTACATACCACTATTTAGCTAAAATTTAATTCAAACTAAAACACGCTTAAAACTACTGAAATTATATTTCCAGGAATTATCACCCATCACCCATGTATCCAACTCTTTGCGTGGCCCTGCATATCGCTTTAACTATATTCTACAAATATTTTTAGTACACTAAATTCAGTTCAGCGTAAAAATGCATAACTCCTTTAAAACCCACCTTTAAGCAGTTTATGCTCATACTCAGTAACCTTTACGGATTCATTTCTGTAGATCTGTATATGAACAATAACATTTATACGCACTTTATAGTATGCATAAGTATAGTGAACAAGTAGGTAAATGTGATCCACAGATCGCAAAGAGGGTTTCGTTTAATATTCCTTTCAAAACACTTTATCCTTTTGACAAATCTTTTAGTTCCACATTTCGCAACCATGGGCGAACTGTATTCTAAACAAACCTCTATCCGAACGAAACTCCGCTTTATAGACTATCCGTAGATATATTAGTCGAGGGTATTGGACCGATAGCACCCGAGATAAGTAGGTGCCCCTGGCGGTAAAAAGTGGAACTAAAATGTGTATGGCTATGGTGTATAACATGAAAGAATGGTCAAAATGGTGTTAGCAAAAGTTGGAAAAATTCTCCCCTGGTGAAAAGGGCGGAGGTTAGAAAAATTGCTTAAAATACACAAGTTAGAGCCCCGAAGAGTAAATAATATAAGACTTTTTGAAAATTTTTTGATTTGCCGTGTGGTCTGAGGTATTCAGCTATACGTATGAAAAAATTCATGTCTCCAACTTAATTATGGACTCTCTTAGAAAGAATTGCTTAAAACAGATATGTGGTAGCACAAAGGGTTAAACATAAGACTTTTCCAAGATTTTATGATTTTTCGCCTGGCCTCAGGTGTTCTGATATAAGTATGCAAAATTTCAAATCTCCAATTTAATAACGGGCTCAGTGAGAAAGAATTGCTTAAAATACGCATGTGGGAGCCCAAAGTGTTATATGTACGATTTTTTCAAAATTTTATGATTTGGTGTATGATATGTGGTGTTCAGCTATAAGTATGCAAAATTTCACGCATCCAACCTAAATAGAGGTTCCATTAGAAACAATTCTTTAAAATACACATGTGGGAGCGCAAATGGTTAAATGTACGGCTTTTTCAAAATTTTATGGTTTGTTATTTGATGTGAGGTATTAAGCTATAAGTATGCAAAATTTCACGCCTCCAACCTAATTAGGGCTCACTTAGAAAGAATTGTTTAAAATACACATGTGGGAGCCCCAAGGGTTAAATGTACGACTTTTTCAAAATTTTATGATTTGTCGTATGATGTGTGGTGTTCAGCTGTAAGTACACAAAATTTCAAGTCTCCAACATTTATAGTTTCCGAGAACGGGCTCTGTGACAGGCGGACAGACGGACAGACAGACAAACAGACAGACAGATAGAGGAAAGAGACTAATAGAGTTTCGTCAGATGAATGAAACTCTAAAAAAGCGCATTTCATAATTAAAAATGCATTTCGAGCAATCATTACTAATATACAGTAATTCGGATACAATATAGTATCTGGAATCTTTTCAATACACCGCAAACAGCTTCCCCTATACATTATGAATGGAATTCTTTTGTGTGGCCCTGTAAATGAACAATAACTATTCTTTGCACCGCATATTCAAGGGAATGCATATTTTAGTGGACTTCATAAATGAATATCAATTTTACTATGTTTGAAAGAGTGCAACACCATTTAAAATCATTTGAAACGATTTTTCCCATTGGCCGTAATGTAACGGAAAACGTTTGACTGTCCCTGTAAATGAACTAAACATGATACAAATTTCATTTGAAATAGATAACGTGCTATGGTAGAGGTCACTAATATCCAAAAATATCAGAACGACCCGTGCATATTTACGAGAGTTAGAGCGTGGACAGACGGACAGGCGGCAGACGGCCTGACGGACAGACAAATCGAAGTCATAAACACTTTTGAACATTGTTGGAAAGATTTAAAAACATTAAATCAATAGAATTATATTACTTTAAATATTGCTTGTATTGCAGTGGAACCTGGAGCTTAGTGAACGTATTAACACGTATTTGTCCTTGAGGGGGTTTTAAATACAAGGTGTCTGAAATGCAACTATCAAACTACCAGATTAGAATCATTATTTACTTTCGGTTCTGTTGAAAAAAGTCTGCTACAGAATGTCACCGAATAAAGTGTACAACTTTAGGTACTAGTGTTGTATCATATGACACTTTGTAGGTTTGGCGAAATGGTGGTTATATGTAAAATTACAGTTAATTATATATATTATAATTATTATTATATAATGGCGATTTGGCGAAAAACTTTCGTTACTACCTAATATGTAGAATTTTTTTGAACAAATAACTTACATACTTCTTTTATTTTTCAATTGTTAGGAGAAATACTGTGATGACGTAAATTCGACTATGTGATTTATTAGTAAAATAATCAGTTACCATATCCTCATACATATTAATATTTCAAAAAGTAATTACGCATATAGAGTTACGCAGAGACTCTAGAATTACGCAGAGAGAGTTAATATTTAGAAATTTTACTTTACAAATGTTAATATTTTGGTTCATTTCTATGTATATGATGATACACTTTTCGAATGTATAATAATGAAAATGGAACAAAAAATTACACCCCCTCTTAACCCCCTTCCAACAGAATATTTCCAAATTGAAGGAGAAGCTGCTTGCCATAACCAAAAACATACACAAAAAAATTCATTCAATTCTATGTACAACTTCAAAGACTATTCGGTGGTACAATAAGGAAAATGGCACAAAGACGTCATTGCAGCTCCGCCAGTCTACAGAATATTTCTCAATTGAAGGAGAATATGCTTGTCATAGCCAAAAACGTATGTAGAAAATTTTATTCAATTCTATGTATAACTTCACACACTTTTCGATGGTACAATAATGAAAATGGCACAACAATTGCTATTACAGAGCATCTTTCCGGCAGAATATTTCCAAATTGAAGTAGAACATGCTTGCCATAGCCAAAATAATACACAACAAATTCTTCAATTCTATGCATAACTTCATATACTTTTCGATAGTACAATAATGAATATGGTACAAAAATTGCTGCTACATAGCCCCCTTCCGAAAATATTTTTTAACTCATTAAGAAAAAGGGCAAGAAAAGTTGCCACATACGACGAACGAAACATTTAAATTTGAATACCAGTATTTTAGTTTGGAAATTTTCACATTATCAAATCTCATATTTGGAGGGATTAAATAATTCAAAATTACAATGTGGAAAAAACTCGTGTAAAAAAATTAAAAGATGTGTAAAAGAAGCTCGTCCATAATGGCTTAATAGAAGGGGAAACTGCTGGCATAGGAAAAAACATACACATAAAAATTGTTTCAATTGTATGCGATATTTTATACAATTTTTGATGGCGACACACGGACACGTAGACAGATACACATTTTGTATGATCATGTTGTTGGGTATATCTGACTACTGAAACGTTTAAATCCGTCAAAATACGGAAGTAGGAAAAATTTCGATTACAATACTTTCTTCTATCTTTAATAAAATCCACATTTTTGCACGTACTATTTTGAAAAATAACTGGAATCTGACAAATTGTGCAACAAGAAAAGTGTCATAACTCAGCAAGAGGTTGCATTTCTCAGGTTGGGGTATAAATTTACTACCCCTCTTATCTCTTTTGTGTCTTGGTTCTTAAAGGCTTTGCGCATTTTTTAACAATTTTATGGCTGCATGCAGAATTAAGTACTGTCGTTGTATGTTACATTTAAAAAATGAGAAACTCTATTTGCTTCTGCTGTGAAATTTATTTTTGTCGCGATGTATCAATTTTCTCACGGGTGAACGATATATATATATATATATATATATATATATATATATGCCTACAAAATATTTACAGTTAAAAAAAAATAAAAATACATACAAAAAGGTAAATACAAATAAATATGAGGACGGAAGTTCCAAAACGTACCTTTTATAAAAAAATCAAGTTTTGGGAAATCGGAAAAACTACGTCCATTGGTTCTCATTGAAAATCAAGATTTTACAAGCCCAGAAATACAAGTTCAAAGTGTTTTTTTAGGGTTTCGTTCATCTGACGAAACCCTATTCGTCTCACTCCTTTGTCTGTCTGTCTGTCTGTCCGTCACAGAGCCCGTTCTCAGAAACTATACATGTTAGAGATTTGAAATTTTGGGTACATATAGCTGAACACCTCACATTAAACAACAAATCATAAAATTTTGAAAAAGTTAGTAATTAACTGAATTACGGGCTAATTAACTTCTAAAATTAACCAATCCACCTTTTTAACGCAGATTCAAATGAACTTTCTCCAAATCATCCGTGTTTCTCCTAAGGGTTGCCAGTAAAATCAGCCGATGCATGGTTACCACGGAGGAAATTAAGCTGAAAAATGAAGTGGGCATTATAAATCGAAATCGCATATCAGAAAATATTGGTCCCAGAAATTTGTAAATGGAATAGACAGACGCAGAAAAAATCTACTTTCATTTGGTATAAAGTTCACATTTCTGCGATTTGTATAAGTTAAAATATCCACTAAAAATCGATCGATAAAAATTTATTTTCTTTAATTGGAAAGACAAAGAAAAAAGATTTCAATTCAAAAGATTTCAAAGCAGGTAGACATGACGACGCTGCGGTTTTTCTTAATAGCTTATTTTAATAGGGAATTTTAACTTTTTAAATATTAAATTTTTTGATTAAATTTTATGGCATCCCGATGACAAATTTGTCGCTGATTTTATTGATACCTATTTCTAAGTCCTATCTTAATTACAAGCTGAAATATTAATTATCATTTAATTCATCGGTTTAACTCGCAGAAGAATAAATGTCGGTAACTCCCACATGTGTATTTTAAACAATTCTTTCTAAGTGAGCCCCTAATTATGTTGGAGACATGAAATTTTCGGTATTTATAGCTGAACACCTCACATCATACGACAAATCATAAAATTTTGAAAAAGTCGTATATTTAACCCTTTGGGCTCCCACATGTGTATTTTAAACAATTCTTTCTAAGGTGAGCTCCTAATTAGTTTGGAGGCGTGAAATTCTGCATACTTATAGCTGAATACCACACATCATACGACAAATGATAAAACTTTGAAAAAGTCGTACATTTAACCCTTTGGGCTCCTGCATGTGTATTTTAAACAATTATTTCTAAGTGAGCCCCTATTTAGGTTGGAGGCGTGAAATTTTGCCTACTTATGGCTCAACATCCCAGATTACACGTCAAATAATAAATTTTGAAAAAGTTTTATGTTTAACCCTTTCAACTCCAGCTCGTGTATTTTAAGCAATTCTTTCTAACTGAGCCCCTAATTAAATTGGAGATTTTAAATTTTGCATACTTATAGCAGAACACCTGAGGGCAAGCGACAAATCATAAAATCGTGAAAATGTCTTACGTTTAACCCTTTGAGCTACCACATATGTATTTGAAGCAATTCTTTCTAAGAGAACCCCTAATTAAGTTGGAGACATGAAATTTTGCATACGTATAGCTGAATACCTTAGACCACACGACAAATCATAAAATCTTCAAAAAGTCTTATATTATTTACCTCTCCGGGCTCTAGCTTGTGTATTCTAACATCCGCCCTTTTAACCAGGGGAGAAATTTTCCAACTTTTTCCGACACCCCTTTGACCCTACTTTCATATTGTGCACCATAGCCTTACATATTTTAGTTCCATTATTTACCGCCAGGTGCGGCTACTGATCTCAGGTGCTATGGGCCCAATCCCCTCCACTAATATATCTGCGGATAGCATGTAAAACGGGATTTCGTTCGGATAGATGTTTGTTTAGAATCGAGTGCGCCCCCTGGTTGCGAAATGTGGAAGTAATAGATTTTTCAAAAAGATAAAGTGTTTTGAAAGGAATATTAAACGAAACCCTCTGTGCGATCTGTGATCACACGTACCCACTTGTTTACTAATTGAGGTTTACTTTCGTCAAAGATTTATAAATAGAATAGTAAAAATATGTTTTTTTTTTTTTTTTTTGAATAAGGGGAGTTTTGAAACTCGTGTCCTAATATAAAGCAAATACCCACGAAGGTACCCAGCCTCAGCGATAGCTAGTGGAAGAAACCAGAGATTGAAGTTAAGTATTTAAAAACAATCGGTGTGTCAATGACAACGCAAGGCCGCCTATGACTTGCCCTTTCCTCATAGTCAGAAAGATTGAACAGTTCGCTATTAATAATGGAATATTTTTTTGTTACAATATTTTTTTAAAGTCTCTGAACGCTCTATATGATGTGCCTGCACTCACTAAGAGTGTTGTTTATGTGTATACCGATATGTGTAACCTCACTATTAACGTTCTCTGAGAAACTACACTGCTCAAAACAATTAGGGGAGCACATGGTTTTAACGAAATTACACAAATATTTATACCGATAGGTAACGTAAAATAAAACATCCATAATTTAAAGTGTTGTAGAAAACAGATAAAGAAAACTTCACATGTAAATTAAAGTTTCTGACGTCAAAAACTAGAAAAAGGAGATAAGAGCAGAAATTGGGATTTTGCAGAAACGTCTGTTTTACTTTCTCAGTTGTAAAATTGAATTGCTCAGGTTGTGTTTTGAGAAAAGGTAGCTTGAAAATGTCTCAACAACATGATTTACCGCAATCCATGGCTTGGCATGTTATCGGGACAGAAGAATTTTGGGGAAACACAAAGAAGTGTATTAGATGCTGTTGGAGTCGCAAGAAGTTTCCATGAAAGGCTGTGGAATCCATTCCAAGACACATGGAATGGTAGTCACCGACAAGTGCAAGGTCGAATATGTGCTAACACAGAAACTGATGACCGTATATCCTGTTAACAGCTCTTCGAGACGGAACGAACAATGCTATTCAGCTCCAAACACAGTTGTTCTTGGCCGCAGGACGAAGGGTGTCCAGCCAAACAGTCCGAAATAGGCTTCATCAGGGTGATCTCTATGCAATGAACGTAACCCAATGTTCTGTATTCCGTTGACCTCAAGCCAGTGTGCTGCCCAAAGAAAGGTGGGGAACTAAACATCGAGTTTGGAGGCAGCATTTTAGGAGTCCAATTCTGTTTACAAACGAGTCCCGATTCAATATGGATGTGACATCTGATGTGTTTTGGCATGGAGAGAAAAAGACACTCAAAATAATCCCACATTCGTTCGTTATAGATCACAATACAGACGAGGTGGGTTGATGCTATTGGCATTGGTGGACGTACGGGCCTGCATATGATTCGGAATGGTACTTTGATGGTCCGAAGTTACACAGACAAGATTGTGAGACCTCATGTCGTATTTTATGTTGTAGCAATTAGTGATTTCATTTTTTCCACGCATGATAATGCCATACTTCATACAGTTCGTCTTGTGGAAAACATGATCGAAGCTAAAACAATACAGCGTATGAAATGACCAGCATGCTCTTCTGACCTAAATCCGATCGAGCATGTTTAGGACATAGTCAGACGACGCATTGCTACGAGACCGAGGCCTCCTTTTACCGTCCGAGACTTGGAGATTGCAATTCTTGTGCAGTAGAACAGTATTCCCCAAAGCCTTATTGATAACCTCATCGCATCAATGGAAAACAAGTGTGCAGCAGTCTTAGCTGTTCGAGGAGACCACACTCCATATTAAAAATCTTGCATCATTTCTAAACAATACTTTTTTTTAATCTTTTACATGAAACCAAATTGTTGCCCTGAACCATCTTTTCATGTTTTTTTTTTCATCTTTTCAAAGAATAAAAGCTCCCTTACAATTTTTTGCGTCTTTTTTCTGTATTGCGCATTGATAGACGTGTACTATCCGTTTTATGCCCGTACATGTCTGTCTTGCACTGTTCTCTTCACTTTTTTGCTTGCTCCTCTAATTTATTTGAGCAGTATATTTACATTAAGATACCGTTATCAAACGATAAAATAAGCGCTCGCCGCAAAATGGTTAAAAAAAGATTCAGTTCCATAAGTATTTGATAAGTGAAATTTCAGTTAGGTTCCTTCGAAAAAAGATTAAGCATTAAAAAATGAAATATAAATGAATGAAGATTTCAACTTTAAGGCATTCATTACCGTAATTTAAATCTCCATTGATTTGTCTTGTGTATATTTAATTGCATTTTAATTATTATTTTACTTAGAATAATACAGAAAGAAATGCTTAAATAACGTAATTAAAAAAAAGAAAAATTCTTTAAGAAGATTAGTTGCTTTAGAAGTGGAAAATAAAATTTAAATTGTTCCTCTTGAAGAAGATTATGTTACTTATGAAATCAAGAAATTAATGATTATAAAGAAGATTTTAATTTTAATGCATTCATTGCAGGAAATTAAATATTTTTAATGTTATTTATGTAAACTGAATTGCATTCAATTTTTTATTTTATTTAGGATATTGCATAGCGAAAAGTTTTTAAAACTTAACTGAAAGATTTAACAAAAAAGAAAGATCATGCGTCACCAATAGGGTGTATCGATTTTTGACTTTTCTTTTTGTTTCCAAATTCCAAGTTGATAAAAAGTTGCTACTAGACACCACAACTTACCAGAAAAAATTTTGGATTTTTAAAAAAATGTTTAGGTCGCACAAGGCCTAAAGTTTAGAAATTTTACTTAAAAAGTAAATTTTTACAAAAATTTAAAAAAAAAAACCTAGAACACTTTTTTTCTAAATTGCAAGTTAAAATTCCACTAACAATAAGCACAAAAAACGATATAAAATGTACTTCAAAAACTTAGCACAACATTTAGGTCTCCCGCACAAGGCCTAAAAGTCGCAAATTTCAGCCAATTTTTGAACATTTTTCAGTGCTTTGATATTTGTGTTGTTGCTAGTTTAAAAATTAAATGTAACTAAAGCCTCGTTAGGCTTGAATGAAATTGTTGAAATAAGTGAAATAATAAATCACATTTCAGTACGTCAAGCGTCAACTTGAAGCGATGGGGTGGGGGAAGGCCAGACTGCCGCGCCGCGGTGACGCGACACCTATGAATCACCGCGCAGACTTGTCAGTAGTCGTCTGCCCACGAGCGAGCATTACGGTTGTGTTTTAGCGCGATAGTCTTGTTGTAAGAATCAATTGAGTGAGTGTTGTTGTTGTTCATTATGAGTAAAAAGCCGCATCTAACTAGACGAACTACTGACAGGCCGGTTATCGGGCAACCTATTGATGTGAGTGAGTTTAATGTTCTGCAAACCAAGATGGATGTTTTGAAGTATTTTGAGTGGGTAAGCATGGAAATGAAACAAGAGGAAATACATCAGCCTGCAAAGAAGGTAATTGCGTTAAGAGTTGCTTTAAAACTTGAGGAAATATGGAAAAGAGCTTCAATTCCTGTTTGTGGCACCAAAAACACAATATTTATGGTTTTAAAACTGCATGAGAAGCTTGAGAAAATTAAAAAGTGTTGAGGGCCTAAATGGAAGTATCCTAACTCCTACAAAGATGCAGTAACTAGCTTTCAGTAAAAAACTGAAACTGCATTGTTTGATATCTGTACTTGCAAATGTGACCTCAGCAACTGTATTTGCTCTATTGACAAAAAAGTCCCAGCACTAGAATACGAGTTTTTGCACGACCAACGTGGCCCTAGATTCATGTCAATTGCAGAGTGTGACAAAAACGAGACTAAAAAGCTTAAAAAGCGATTAGAAAGAAAATCTAGGTCACAAGCTTTAATGCAAGTAGTTGTAAAAAAGACTGAGGATGAAAACTTAAAATCTGTTGATAACATTGATTCTGGTGATAGTACAGATGATTCAATGTCTCACACATCATGTCAAGATAGTGATTTTGAAATAAATGTACTTGATACGAGTCAAAAAAGTGTTTCAAGTGTAGAAGTAAAACAAGAACTGCCACAACGCATGTCTTTGTTTTCACGAGCTTGTGACCGCAGGGGCATTTCTAGTAGAGCTGGAGCTCAGTTAGCTACCGCACTTCTGCGAGACTTAAATGTCATTACTGCGAGAACCAAGAAGCAGTAATCGACAAATCAAAAGTAGCACGTGAAAGACTTAAATCTCGTAAAGAAGTAAGCTCAACTCGAACCTTCGATGTGTTGGCCATTTACTTTGATGGTCGTAAAGATGAAACCATAACAAAAGAAATTGTAGCTGGTAAAAGTGTCCGAAAATCTTTAATGGAAGAACGCATATCTGTTGTTGAAGAACCTGGATCCAAGTATTTCGGTCATGTAACTCCCATAAATGGAACAGGAAAGGAAATATTTACATCACTTGTAAAGTATTGTGAAGAAAAAACTGTCGATCTTAAAAAACTAAAAGCTATTGGTTGTGATGGTACGGTAGCAAACACAGACACTTCAAATGGAGTTATCACCTTATCTGAAAATAAAATACAACAGCCACTGCAGGCAGTTGTGTGTCTACTACATTTGAATGAATTACCATTTAGAAAAATTATGGTTGCTCTTGATGGGCCATCTTCCGGACCAAACACATTTAGCGGGCCTATTGGTAAAATACTTCTAAGCTGCCAAAATCTGGATGTTGTCTATTTTGTTGCAATTGAAAGCGATATACCAGAAGTTGATCTTAAAGAGTTGAACACAGACGAAAAGTATCTGTACGAAATATCCAAAGCCGTATCAATAGGTACATGTACAGAAGAGTTGGCCAGACGAAACTCCGGAAACATCTCGCACGCCAGGTGGCTTACCCTGGCAAATCGAATCCTTCGTTTGTATGTAGCCATGGATGATCCGACCCCTGAGCTGAGAAAGCTTTCAGAGTTCATAATGAAAGTCTACATACCATCATGGTTCTCAATTAGTGCAATCCCAAAATCCCGCAGGGTTCCATTAATTTATTTAAAATGATTCATTTCAGCAATTACTTGGAAGACGAGCTAAAACATGTCGTCCATGCAACGTTACAGAGAAACGCATTCATGGCTCACCCAGAGAATGTTTTAATAGCTATGTTGTTTGATGAACGAAAACATATTAGAGTCTTGGCTTATAAGATAATCCAGAAAGCTCGTGCAACAGAAAAGAAAGGGGTAAGGATATTTAAAACCCCTCATATCAATTTTAATGCTAAAGACTATATAGATATGATTGACTGGCAAACCACTTCAGTAACCGAACCCCCTCTTGTTACCGATATGAGCCTACAAGAGTTACAGTTAATTGCAGAAACGGGAAAAAGTGGAAGGTTTGAATTTACAATTCCTTCTCACAATCAAGCTGTGGAACGAATTGTGAAAGAAGTCACAGAAGCTTCAAAGCGAGTGTGTGGGATGATCGAAAGAGATGGTTTCATTCGTGCCAGACTGGAAGACCGTAAAGAGCTACCTACGTTCGAAACCAAGAGCCAGTACAAAACGTCAGTGAAGGATTAAAATGTAAGTAAGTGTTTTTGTACTACTTTGATTTTTAATGGTTTTAAATAATATCTTTATCTTACTGTCTTCCATATAATATCTGAAATTCATTGGGGAACATTTCTATAATTTTGTAAAAATCTGTAGGCCTACGTAAATACTGTATATAACTTTCGTTTCAGGTTTTGAAGACAAGATGAGAGGACGAATATTTAAAACAAGTCAGTTAATTTGAAATAGAACAAGAAAACTGCGCTCATGTTCTATGAAAATATATCAGGAACATTTTGTACGTATATACTACATTTTATTCCACGTTATAATATTTTATACATTTATAATAAACAATAGTAATCACAAATAACGATAGAGTTTATTTCAACACCTTTATCAAACAATTTACATCGTTAAACTATATTTTTTAATGTATACAACATTTATATATTTAGATGTAGTATGTATATATCTATATGTATGTATATATATATATATATATGTATATAACCATTAATTAAACATATATATATATATATATATATATATATATATATTGTCATTTCATGCCTCCTGTAATAAAAATACACTTAAGTCTGGTGTTTTTAACGAAAAAAAGATGGTTCATTTACACTAAAAATTACGAAAGTTTCGTCAAAATTAACAAATTTTAGGTCTTGTGCGGAGACCTAAATGTTATGCTAAGTTTTTGAAATACATTTTCTATCGTTTTTCATGCTTATTGTTAGTGGAATTTTAACTTGTAATTAAATAAAAAGTGTTTTAGGTTTTTTTAAACATTTTGTAAAAATTTACTTTTTAAGTAAAATTTCTAAACTTTAGGCCTTGTGCGGGAGACCTAAACATTTTTTTAAAAATCCAAAATTTTTTGTGGTAAGTTGTGGTGTCTAGTAGCAACTTTTTATCAACTTGGAATTTGGAAAAAAAAAGTTAAAAATCGATACACCCTAGTCACCAATAGCCACCGGGTAACTGTGATTTTGCGGCACGAAGTTGGACAATTAATTTCGGGTATTGTTGGTCTGTAGAATACGGAAATTTTAACAAATTTTCTTGATTGGGTCTAGTTTATGAAAAAAGCAAACCATCCGGTAATGATACAAGTCCAAAATATCAACATTAAATATGTAAAGATCTATTTTATTTATTTTACACATTCTTAAACATTGTATTTTCAGTGATATAGGTATTACATAACAGAAATATAGATTTTACATAACTATTAAAACCATTTACTTTACGATTTACTAGAATTTTTTCTCTTCTGGAAAATTTCTTTGCAATATCCAATAGTAGTCAGCCATCATGTGGTGATATCAACGCCCTTGGTACCATTCGTTCCATTTTTCATCTGTATATGTGTAACCGTTCACACTGCTCTTCCATATACTAAATGACTGTGTGAAAATTGTACCTTAAGGCTTATATTAGGCCCTATATTTTCAAACTTTTGCAACAATTAGAGTGATTCCAACTATTTTATCTTCTAAATGTGTACGTTTTTGTATGTATCATTACCAATGAGATGTAACGCCGCAAGGAAAAAATTTTTGCCTATGTTATCAGACGTTTTTCAACACATCCATAATTATCAGAATGATAATGTAAAGGTTGCTTTTTTTAAATGTGTGATTTTAAAATTTGCAACAGTGATTCTAGTCACAGTCAGTTTAACAGCAGAAAGAGGATTTGTGCTCAATATGTTTTACCATCTGAACCATGAATAGACTTACGCCATAACGGCGATTGCAAATTGTGCAAAACAACATCAGTTTATTACGGGAGACATTCGATGAGACCATAATTTCGCGTAACAGATCTGTGAACTTGCCTCCACGATCACATGATCTCACACCAATACATTACGTTCTGTAGGGATATGGGAAGTCGTTGATGTACGCCGATAAAATTAAGACATTGGACCACTTGGAAATAAACATTATCTGCGTTACTGCTGATATACGTCCCAGCTGTTCGATAAAGTGATCGAAAATTGGACTACTAGACTGCGCTTCATTCGAGACAGCCGTGGCACCCATTTGCCCGAAATCATTTTTAAGCACTAATATAATGTCATAAAATTATTTATATAATCAAACAAATATCGTTAGTCCAGGCAATAGAGACCGTATAGAGGCTTTACCTAACAAAAATCATGGTAGTTCTGGAAAAAAGCTTAGTATAGTTTTTTCGGATCACTGAATCCGAATTTTCAACTTCCCACCAAAATTTCCCCCGCAACCCCAAATTTTGGTAAAATGCTCCCAAAAATGTTTTTATTTAAAAAAAATATGTTTATTGTTTTAGGGGAAAAGTGTCTAGAAATTCAGAAAGTAGACAAAATTTGCAACAAATAAGATATATGACATTATCACGTAGGGTGAATGGGGAGGGGGAAATTGCCTTGGAACAAGCGTCGCGGTGCTGCGTGGACTAAGTTGCGCAATTCCACTTAACCACTCACATCGTTTACATTCGCCCTCCGTCTCCCCTCTGAAATTTCCATATAAGGTTTACTTTAAGTTTTTTGCGTCGCTGAATCCGAATTTTTAAGTTCCCCCAAAATTCCCCCCTCCACCCCCCCACCCCCAAATAGTTGTTTTTAAATTAAAGTTTTTATTGTTTTAGGGGAAAAGTATGTAAAAATTCAGAAAGTAGACAAAATTTGTAATAAATAGGATTATGACATTATGACGTAGGATGAACGGAGAGGGGGAGGGCTGCCTCTGAATGTGCACGGCGGCGCTACGTGCACTAAGATATGCAAGCCCAGGAAATAGTGGAATTTTACCTGGAAAAATTAGTGCTAGTTCTGGATTTCGACTCGACTTATGTTTTTTGTTAGCTGAATCCGAATTTTTAACTTCCCACTAAAATTTCACCTGGCAACTCCCCAAAACACAGCACGCGGGGAATCTTCCGAGGCAGCACCCCTCTCCCCGTTTATTCTACGTGATAATGTCATATATCCTATTTGTTGCAAATTTTGTCCAGTTTCTGAACTTCTACATACTTTTCGCCTAATTTAAAAACAACTATTTTAGGGGGGTTGCGGGGGGGATTTTCTTGGGAAGTTAATGAAAATCATGAATGCCTGCCTTTTTGGTTCTCGTCTGACAGCTGAGATTTCAAAGGGTGCGTTTTGAATGGACAGTCTTGTTCTACCCTCGCATCGGTGTACAAATGTAGTCAACGTATGGATTTTATTCCACCCTCGCATCGAGATGCAATTCTAGTCAACGACAGGTTTTGAGGGGAAAAAATGCTTTTTTTAATTAGGCCATTTGATGGCTTTTTAATGAGAGTGAGTTACGGTTGTTAATTAATACTCAGCTGTTAATTAAAATTTTAAAATTCTGAAGCTCAGGTGCATCATGAGACACTTTGGGCTATCCTAAAAAAAATTTTTAGACGTTTTGTTAAATATCTAAAAAAATACACCAGGAATTAACCTGAAACTGCAGGTGTGTAAACAGTAGAGTAATAGTCATACATTTCCGCGAAGATTTTTCCTCGAAACCTATAGTTGGCCGTCAACAAATTGATAAAAACAAATATCTTTTGGATAACCCTGTAAAAACTAATATAGCAAATGTGTTCAAACTCGATATTATTAATAAGTGGCTTATTGTAATATACTGTTTTCATTTTTATGATGATAGTCTGTAAACTAGTAGATAAATTAAGATTTTTTATAAAAACAGTCCCAAATTTTGCCAAGTTTTTTGCTTATAATTTGCAGAGTTCTTAATATAAATAAACGTTCTTATAAGAAAATATGACAACTAACATTATACACAACACCCTGCAATCAGAATGAAAAAATAATAAAAAATGTATGAAAAATGAGCAGGTTTACTAAATAATAATTCACTGCTCATGCTCGAACGTAATCAAAATATAATTTGCGTAATGTGTTATCTAAATGTATTGAGCGATTTTTGTGAAAGTCTCGAAAACATAGTTTGATAAGTCTAATAATATTCGTTTATAGAATAAGCTCAAATTCCGTTATTCCAAAAAGAAAGAAAAAAGATGAGGGGCTGTATCCAAATACAGTATTACGTGCAATATTGTGTATCCTATATTGGCACTAATCAATGGATGTATGGATACAACCCCTCACCTTTTTGCTCCATTTTGGGAACAACGGATTTTGAGCTTATTCTATAAACGATTATTATCAGACTTTTCAAACTATGTTTTTCAGACTTCTACAAAAGGTGCACTTAGCTAACACATTATGGCCATTATATTTTGATTGCGTTTGCGTATGCGCAGTGAAACATTGTTTAGTATACCTGCTCATTTTTCTTACAATTATTATTTTTTTTTTCATTTTCTGATGGCAGAGTATTGTGAACAATGTTATTCTTCATATTTTCTGAAAAATCTTGTTTTTTTTATTTTAAGAACTCTGCAAACTATAAGCAGAAAACTTAGCGGAATTTGGGACTGTTTTTAAAACCTTAATTTCTCTACAAGTATACATTTTATCCTCATAAAAATGGACACAGTATATTTCAATAAACCACTTATTAATAATCTCGAGTCTTTTATTAATAATCTCGAGTTCATTAGTTTTTATAGGGTTATCCTAAAGATATTCGTTCTTTTTCAATTTGTTGACGGTCCCCTATGGTGTTTCGGGAAAAAAAAAAATCTTCTCGGAAATATATGACCTATACTAAACTGTTTACACACCTGCGGTTTTAGGTTAATTCCTTGTGTATTTTTTTATTAGATATTTAACAAAACGTCTAAAATCGCAAGTGACCGGGCACCTTTGGCTGTATAGCGTATGACTCGAACTTACGTAAAAACCGTAGTTTAAATTTTTAATAAAATCAATTTGCTTTAATCTACACACTTAGATTATACTCTACGGATACGTTCTTATATACAATAATTGGAAGTATGACATATATTGATTTTTTTTTTTGTATTTTATTGTTATTAATATAATTATTGTCTTGCATTAATGTATTTTAAAAATTTTAGGAGTTTTCCTTTGGAACTCTTAAGAAGAATTATATAAATAAGAATGGAAAATTAAGCGTCCAGCATAGGTTTAGAAATGATTCCCGAAGCACTCAGAATACTATAACAAAACTTCAAAATTTGGATAATGCATAAAGCATATGACAACATATTTACTTCAATTACATGTATAGTTGGAAAAATATCCGATTTTTTGTGCAACACTGTAAATGATCTACAGATTTGTATGTATACTACATGCTAAAAGTTAGTTCAGTTTAAAGTAAAACACTATTAAAACTTCCCCTGCATAATTTTTTGTCATTAAACTAAATGTACTTGATATCTTTTATGTATCCCTGTAAATGATTTGTAGAATATATTCACACTAAGAAAAGTAAGTTAGCAAAAAAATAGTTGACTTTAAAAAAAAAAACGTACCACAACTGAAAACGCGCTTGAAGCAATTATTGTTCATAGGGAGTACTGATGTCAAATTCTTTTGCTTATCCTGTAAATGAACGATTAAAATGTACAACATATTATACGTAATGAGCCTTGCAATACACCTCAGTGATGTACATATAATGATTTGAATATGCTTAAAGTAGTGCGATATCATTAAATTGCAAAACAAAAGATTTTCCCATAAACCTAATGGAAGTTTTTGAGTAACTCTGTAAACGATCCAGAAATGCTACTAGCGTCATTTTCAATACCGAACATGCCAGTGTAAGTCACAATAACTTATATCAAATTCCTGGCAATCTGACTATATTTACGCGAGTTAAATAACGGATAAAAAATATTTAACTTAAATACCATAGCAATGTTTCCATCACTTTAAAAATATTTCATTGTCAATCATTGCAGTATATCGTAAAATCCGGCGTATAACGAGACTGCATTTTACAATTTTTAGGTATATTCGTCGTATAACGTACACCCTTTTCTTTATAAAACAAGCAGAAAAGTAGGTACGCATGCTATGGTCTTATCTTTTGAAGTGATTGATTCCAAGGATTTTTATAGGTTTTCTAACAATAGTATACTTAAGTGAGAACCAATGCAGGGATGTTGGAAGGTGACAAAACATTTACAAAAAGAGGAAAAATGGAATATGTCAGTGTGTGAGTGGATAATAAAAACATAGAATAAATTAAACCTGACCTAATTCAAAAGTCATTTTAAAGATGTAGTATATCTAACAATCTAGGTGGAACGAAAGATGATTACTTATATATGGATCAGAGTGACAGTGATGGTGAAGATGAAACAGAACTCGATGATGTGCGTGGAGATGTAACAGCAGACGAATATGACGAACTTTTCATGTTATCAAAAAATAAAAAAATATTAAGTTCCTAAGTTAATGTCATTTATTTTAAATAAACATTACTTACGGTACATGCAGAAATCATTTCTTTATGATCATATATTCCATATTTTTTAGATAAGTCATTTTTATATTCGGCGTATAAAGAGCACTCGTAAATTTCGATCTTTTTTGTGGTATAGTGCGCGTTATACGCCGGATTCTGCGGTACATAATATTTGGCGATTTATCATTTGCGCCTCGATATGATAAAAGTGTGCCTGAAATTTTGATTAGATAAAAGTTAAGTTCTCATTTTCATGTTTTATTTAACCATTTGGAAAAATGGTTATTGTACTTGTCAGGGTAAGAAATCAAAAGCATATCTGAAGGTTTTTATTGGTTTAAACATCATTTTATTTGTTTTCTGATTGGTCCATACAGTAAGCTGTATTTCCCTTTACTTTCAACAGAGATGGACAACAGAGTATTGCCACTATGACAAAAAAGTAATAAAAACTACAAAAAAAAAATAACTCAGAAACAAATTGAGATACAGCTTTCAAACAAATTGCATTAAAAAGTACATTTTTTTTTCTCTATACGACGAAATAAAAAGTAATATTGTGGGATGTTTAGAAGTTTAAGAAATTTCATTTAAAATTGGCCGTCGGATTTCTTGGAAATCTGACGATGGAAAAGCCTTTTCCCGAACTGCCAATGAAATGCTTGGATAATACGTAGGTTTCTGGTGGATACGAGTCGCAGGCAATTTCTGTCGATAGTGTTATTTTTACGTGTAAAAACACTATTAATGTTTAATTCATGACGTACGTAATGCATGATCAACTCCGTGCTATTTTTTATGTCTTAAAAAACCGTGCTATTTATTCGTTGTAATTTGTTAAATTGCATTTATTGTTTTTTTTTTTTTTGTCTTAAATAATGTGTTATTTTTAAATATATAAATATGCGGGTAAGTTTTCTAAACAGTTGAACCCAAAAATGAAATATGAATAATTTAAATAATGCTGGTGAATTGATTTCAAAGGGGCTTGCGCTGTTATTTAAATAAAATTTGACGAAAGGTTTTATTTTAGTATAATATACCATCGTTCATCGCTTAGTTAAAGATGTATTGAAGAAAGTTTTATAATTATGTGAACCTAATAATGAATCATTAGCTCTTTAGTAAGATTCTACTGAGTGTATTTCCAAGGAACTTGTACTAATAAGATAATACTTTAGTAAAGATTTTACTAAATAACACATATCGTTCTACCCTGCATAGTTCAGGTACTATAGGGTAATGTTCTAGAAAGAGACAGCTCTGGTTTCCTCATCATTATGATATCAGTACCGCACTACATTTTAGGATGTCCAATGGTAAGAGCAATGCATATCTCTGACAATAATAAAACACTTCTAATGAGAAAGGAGGACTTTGGCTTTAAAAACGCATTTTCAAACATAAATTCATATAACTAGTAAATCTGCAGATCAAGAGCCTCAACGTCATCTCTGCAACTTATTGTTTTTAGCAAATTTTGCGTAATATTAATCTTTCTACAAAAACAAAATTTAAACTTTTTAAATTACACAAACATTTATAAAAGGAAAAAAAAAAATATTTCGATGGTTTCAGACATTAGAAGCGTTAAATTAAACACGTTGTTATGTAATGATATTCTGAAATTCTCACGAGCTACTTATTCTAGTAATTTTTATATAAGAAAGCAAATTTCTTCAGGGGGGAACCCCCTGAACCCCACGTTGTGTAATTTATTTTGCATTTGTAATTTTCTATTAATTGAGTTAATGATTATCCTATATCTTAGATTCCTTTTTACACTGCAATTTATAAGGATAAGCAACAATTTGGTCAAGCATTTTACGTTACCCTAATATCCATACAGCAGTATTTACTTGCCTGCTAACCACAAACACCTATATCTAATGGATATTGAACTTTTGGAAATGTAAACTGAGACATCTAATTTAGAAATCTAATATCTTTATAATTTTTGTTTCCAAAAAATAATTTTGATTACCATTCTGCAATATTTATATCTAAGATCTAATCTAAATATCTAAAAATGTACTCGATAGCATTAACTTACTAAAATCACCCTAAAGTAGGGGGAGTTCTAAACCTAACGGTTAATAATTCGTCATTGTGCCCACTTCCAATTGACTAAATAGATAAACGTGAATTGGCGCCGTTAAGTATTTTTTGTGATAGCCTTTTAATAGTATCCACATTTAATTTAAAATCGTGATGTTACAAACACCGTTGAAATTTGACGCATACCTTTGTTCTGGTCAAATTGCGAAAGGTTAACTAACCTTTTATTTCCCTTAGCTGGGCATTTTGTTTCATTTTTCGTAATAGAGATTATTTTAATAATTTAATTTATTTTACAGTCTACAAGCTGTTCCACGGGACGTTGTTCACGTAGCATTAAAATAGAGATAAATGCATTAAATAAAACATTTCACTCCCCACTAGACATGGCAAGTCTCGGGCTTTTTGCACAACACTATTATCTTACAGAAAATGTTGTTCTTTTAAATCGCGCAAATGTTTCAATTAAATAAAGTAAATTTTTTTGTATTAAAATACTGGTATCCAGAAGGTCGGAGGCTTGGCAGCTCTGCTCCTCTTAATAGAAACATATATAGTTAACCAACACTTTGTCACATTTTATAGGAGACAATACGGAATTTCTTATTTGTATGGCCTTGGATATACCTCAGTCATAAAAATGTAAAATTTTGTGCTAATTAATATACACAATTGCGAAAATGAAATCGCAACCAATGAGTAAAGAAAGGCCAAGTAAAATCGTGTAAATCGAGGAATCTTTCTTCGTAGTGTTGGGAAAATACCACTACAAAAATTATTTTAGGTGGTATTTGGTGTGAAATATTTATATGTATTCATTCCAGTCTTATTTATCTTTTTTTATTATTTGTAATTTGCTTATTCCATTTTCCCTTTGCACGTGAAAATCTTACAAATTAAAATGAACTCTTTGGGAGAAATTGTTATTCCTTTTTTTTTTTTTTTTGCAACAATAAATTTTATAAAGTTTAGTAGAATAATGTCAGTTTATTCTGTATGAAAATAATGAACTTTTTCATTTATAATCAAAATAGTTGAATACATAAAAAAAAAATATTATTCTATACAGTATATAAATACTATTTTCATTTCTGCGTTTAAATCAATCTTTATGCAAATATCTATACAAAGGCATTCATTAATTCATTCCTTTTAACTTTGATTTGACTTAAACCATACATACTTTCACATTTATGATATTTTTAGATGAGATATAGTTGCTACGCAACGATTAAAAGAAAAAAAAATGAAATATAAGTAAATTCATAAAATAAAATGTTTTATATTATTCGTACACATGTATAAAATTCCATCATAAGTTATACACCTAATTTAAAAGCTCTGACAAATGTTTTGACAAAATTGCAAACTAAAAGGAATAACTTAATACTCTTATTTAAAAATTTCAGCATCCAAAATTTACCATTTAAATCTATTATCCATATGAACAATTTCTTTCAACAAATGAAAATTTGAAAATCGTCTGACTTCCCATAGATAAGCATTATGTCACAAAATAAAATGTTCTATATATTCCGAACGAATGAACCAAATTTAACCCAAAACTATACAGCTAAATCCGGGAAGCTCACCAATATACATCCTTAATTTCAAGCTAATCGGATGCTTTTTACAGGCAGTTATCGCGGGACAGACAGACTAACTAACTAACTAACAAGCAAACAAACAAACAGATGAAAACCAAAAAATTTCGGGTCTCCACAGTAAGCCTTCACTGACGTTTCGGCAACAAGGTTGTTATGTAATAATTTAAGATATTTTTAACCCTCCGAGCGTCTTGAAAAAAGGTAAAATTGTAATGTTGTTTTCTTTGCATTTTGTTTTAAATGCTAATAAAATATGATTATTTCAACATTATGAAAAAAAAAAAAAAAAAACTTAATTACAAATATGAATGTAATCCTTGAGAGTTTTAATCATTCTTCATTGTATTTAAAATTTATTAAATCCATAGAATTATATTATCTCAAATTGCTTGCATTTCTGTGAATCCTAGAGCTTAGTGAACAGAATATTACACCCCAAACACAAAGAGGGTTCTATTTTAAATGTTTTTTTTTTTATTTCTTAACATTTAAAACTCCATAAATTTCTATAAACTCACGGACAAATATGTATGAAATGCATTATATCGAATGTTTACGTTATGCTTTTTCAAAAATATATTTCTTTAGATAGAAGGGACATTTTATTTTGAATTTCATATTCATATGATATCCTCACGTAGCAGAAAATATGTTCTTATCTTCTGATGCATAGCATGAATATATATTCATACCGAATAGTAAAAAACTACATTCTTAAACAGGGCGCAGAAAAATAAGTAGCTTCTATATATCAATAAATTGTTAATTTTCTTTTCATATGAATATGTCAGGTATTACTAATTTTTTAAAAAAATCATTCACAATAATGTAGGGGAGACTGGGGAGGGTTGACCCACTTTTTCCAAATTGATTTTTTATTTTTTAAATATTGAACGTAAAAAAGGTTTATATATCATTTTATTCGTTATACAATCAGTTATCAAAATAAAATTTCTACACATCTGTAACATATAAGAAATTTGAAAAATTATTGATTTTAATCATGAAAAAATAATGAGTCAAGGCTCCCTACATATGGGAGGGTTGACCCATCATGCGGGAGGCTTGACCCAATTTGTTTTATATTGCAATATTTGTTAAGAGAAATAAAATCAGTTTTAAAAAAGCAAAATAACTTTATGCTACATGCTTTATTTATAATGAAAAAATATTTTTTTAAATATGATGCTTAAACAAACATGCTGAGACGCAATCGAAAGTCAGAGGAGGAAAATTTTGTTTTACACAGGACTTTGTCTGAGCAGGTATAATTGTACAGCATGGAAAATGAAATTTTAACATTTAAGGCAGTATTCTGTTAGAGACAGGTTCCGTTTTCATAGTGCTTCGTGTTATTATGCCCGAATTTAGGAGCCACTGTTCCGCTTTTTTTTGTCTCCTTGTCCTATTTTTTGTGACACTCGACCTAATAAATATAGTTGTCACATAGTTTCGCTTCATCTCACTGTATTAACCCTGGTGAACTTTGTCTACATACCTTCCTAAAGTTTTTCGATTGATGCTATGTTCTTTTGCAGCCGCATGCGCACTTAAAAAACAAGCATAAAGTACTTTCAGTACTAAAATGTTACAATAAATGACAGGCACCGGAATTTACGAACAAATTTATTTGGAAATAAGAAAACGGCTATATTTCACATAAATATTAAATGGAAAAGATTTCAGCAAAATTCTGGTGTCACTGAGACGTTTCGGAATTAAAATTAAGTGGTTTTATAAACATATATCACTGCCCCTGAAAGGATTAATACTGCTTCTTTCATACTTTCTAGTCTTTCCCACTGTTTCTATTTACCTATTGTAAGTACTATTTAAATGGAAAAAAGTTCCTATCAACTTTCCCGATATCTAGCAATTTTTTACATCTTTCTTTAGTCAGTTTTAAACATCTTTTTCCATCATACCATTTTACTATAGCTTTACAGAATAAATTTACATTCTTTTATATATATAACCATTAACTTTTCATTATGCACAGTGTATAATAAAAATATTTCCAAAACCACTTAATTAAGAGAGACTTGAGCATCTGGTCAACCCTCCTTCACATAGACTGGGTCAAGCCTGCCTGCATAGACATTTTCTAAAGAATAACACATTGTTATGTTAAACCTAACTTACTGTACAATTTTTATACCTGGGATGAAAGCTCAATATTTCTGCATTACTTTAAACCTACTTACTTAGATTTCTATGAAATAATTTATCTGAAAAAAGCTTACAAAATATTTCTAAAAAACACAACTTTCAAGTTGAAGACACTCACAATTGATTTTTTCCACACCTATTTCGATTATCTCTATGAAACGAAGACTATTGTTTGATCATTCCAGTAGCTTTGGTTGACACCTATTGATAAAACTCTGAAATTCTTTTAAATATGAAAATTGATGGGTGGGTCAAGCCTCCCGTATGGTCAACCGTCCCTAGTCTCCCCTATTGAGCTTCGGCAGTTTTTTATACAAAATATAAGGTTATTATCATTGGAGTAAATCATTTTTAAATTTTTTAAATTTTATACATGTAAGGTACATATACTCTTATATATGTTCGAAACAAAATAATAATTATGATAATAATAATAAATAATAATATTTTTAATGCAGCTATATTTTGGCGTGTTAGTACAAGTTTTCTTAATATGTAATAATAATAAAACTAATGATAATATTTTTTTTTTTTTTTTTCTAGTGATAGATATCAGGAAAGGCATATTCCAGGTGCATTGAAATTAATAAATGTGAAATTATAGTTGATAGAATATTTATTAGAATTATTGAATATATCTTGTTATCTAATAATAACTTGTGGTTATCAAGAAAATTTTGCAATATAATAACTTACTAATTGTACTAACCTATAACATTTCTAACTTTTAAAGTATTTATATTTTTAGAATTATGAAGTCATGTTTACTTTATTGCACGGAAAATGGACTTTATGTATTTAATATATATATATATATATATATATATATATATATATATAGATATATACATAGATATATACATAGATATATACACAACCAATATTTATGATGATATTTGTGATTTATGAAAACAATTAATAGTTTTATTAGATATGGATTGAAGCAAAAATGAAGGAACTTTAATATAGATTGTACATAAATACTTTAATAATTTATATAAATATAACTACAGTTTAAAAAAAATACACTGATAAGAAATCATATACATAAATAAAATAAATAGCTATATATAATCGAAAAAAATGAGATAATTAATATAGCAGTGAAATTAATTAATAGAAAGTAAAATGACGAATGGACATTTTACTTGCTTTGTACTATTAATTAAGGGAAAAAATAATCTCCCATATTATAAAAAAATGTTAGAAACGTCTAAAAATTAATAAAAGTTTCGTAAATAGAAGCAGATACCTGAATTTGAGAAACTTCATGCACTAATATTTGAATTTATTTCCATCATATTAATAGACTGAAAATCAATAAAAGAATGCTTGGGAAAGAAAGTTCTTTTACATGTGCGAAACATACAAATTGTTACATACTGTTGGTGGTATTTTATTTACGCTATTGTGTGAACATCAATAGAGCGAACACGTTTATATTTTATTCTTATTCAGGAATGTTTCTAATAAACAACGCTGTACCAAAAGAAGTTAGTTATTTTTAGTATCCATACATAAATACTAAGCAAAAAAAATCGTATACCTGTTTACACTTCTAAATATGCATTAATATTTTCCGAATGAAAAAAAAAAAAAAATCTTTCTGGCTTTTGTTCCGAAGAAATTTTAATTTGTTCGAGAATTTTTCAATTAATACTAAAGCTGTATTTGTAACAATACCTGTCTGTTGTTTGGGAAAGTTTTAATAGTTTTAGATGAATTATGCATTATGCACCTCAAGAAGAATCTGGAAATTTTTCAAAATGTAATTTTCAAAATTCGAAACGCTTTTTGCAAAAGATAATGCGACTACCGTTAACCAACATCAAAATGAATAATGATAATGTGTTACATAAAAATAATACAGTAGAACCTCGTCTATTCGAAGTAATTGGAAACGACCCTCTTTCGGAAAATCGAAATATTCGAATAATCCAGAATGTTTAAATTTTAAGATTAAGGTGAAACATACGCTCTATTTCTCATTATGGTTTCAAGTGATTAATTAATTATAATGCAATAGCAAAATAGAAACAAGAATAAATTACCTGAATTTTAATTTTGAAATTAAGTACCTTTTACATATTTGACAAGGGCTTGAAATAATGTTTTGTTTGTCGCAGTTTCCATCGCCTTTGCTTTGAAGCTCTATCACGAAGTTTTTAAATATTATTAGTTCACCAATATCACAGTCTTTATGTTGCTCCAGGTTTTTGCAAAAAATTTAAAAACTTCAGAATCGCTAATTTGTTCGTTTTCTTTGTTTGCTCTACTCCGTAGCTTACGGGAGCTAAAGTTGAACTCGAGGATAAAAAATATTTATATGTACTCGTAGTTCAGAAAGGGCTGCTTGCACACTAGAAATATGATAGTCTTAAAAATAATAATAATAAAAAAAAAGCTTTCAAAATGGATGTTGATCCAAAGGAATGCCATAGAAAAAAAAAAAAAAAGCTTTCAAAATGGATTTCGGTTAACAGAGTTTCGGATAAAAGAGTTTCTTCTATAATATAATTACTTGTAAATGAGACTAATAAATATTAAATATACTATTATTTTGAAATATTAAATTTAAAACTTTAGCACTATACCTCTTTTTTAAACCGTTGATCCAGGTTTAGCTCATTTACTCAGATTTTTTGAGTATTTTAGCGAATTTTTAAAATTATTTCTATAAATTCAATTTGTTTCCTCTTTACATATGGTACAAGCTTGTCTGGATTAAGTTCAAATTTTTGTTACTGAATTGGTGAAGATTCAAGGGATTTTTTTAAAAAAACATTCCCTAGCTTGCGAATAATTTCAAGTGTCGATTTAAATTTTGAACTAAATTCGCTCTTTTATTCTTGTTTCATTTTCCCACTTTTTTTAATATACGATAAATTACTATTTGTTTTTTCCTTCATTTTGAAAATGGTTTACAGTCGTTCATTTATCTCGTCCAGGATTACATTTCCATTATTGAAAAAGCTCCACCATAGGCCGAGAAGTTCTGCTCTCAAAGCTGGTAGACGGGAGGTGCTAGGTTCAATCCCAATCGCGCCCGTCGGTCTAATCGTTCGGAGTTTTCGTGGTTTTCTTCGAACCTTGGTTTTCCAAGCATAAATACGGGTTAAGTTTCCTTAGAAAAAACCCCATGGAGGGTATCCCCCCCCCCCTTAGGGCTTATATCCCTCGTGCTGTTAATTGGCCGTCATAAACACAACCAAACATTATTGAAAAAACTTTTGCAATTTCTCCATTTTCTTTTAGGCTTATGTTTCGATGCATAGTGAAAACGTAGTAAAAACAATGTTGAATTCACTATGATTAATAACTAAATTGCCCATAAAAAAGAGTAATATGTAGTAGATATAATAAATTTGGCATATAAAATTTAAAACTTTAGTAACCGGACCCCTTGTTCAAACGTTAAAAAGCGCTGATTTCAAATAAATACTTTCACTGTTTTAAACTTTAATTGAATATGAAAGAAAATTATTAGAAAATCCTCTGTTACTACTATCGTAATTTGTTTTCAAAAATGTCTTCAAATATTTATTTTACTTTAAATATATATCATGTATATCGTTTCATAATTTTTTTCAACAATAATTTATAATCAAATCAAATTCTTCTAAAGACATATTCTTGAATATGTAGAATAGAAAATTAATCTTTTATGCTTTTGTCACACCTTGCATACTCACAGATATTTTATAAATTATACTAAGCATTTATGAGAAAATTACCTCTTGAAATTATTTTTCTTTTATTAAACGTATTTTTAAACATTAATTTATAATATATGTACGACATTTTCTTTGTGATTTATAAAAAATTACAATATTTAAAATTCCACAGCCATTTTCATTATACAGGGTGATTCAGCTCGTCGGTGACAAACTTTAAGGATCGATAGAGCACACCTAGACGAACATTTTTGAATAGGGAATGTAGGGTCCCTGACGCGATGGTAAGGCGCTAGGCGCTTTCGAAAATTTGGGTGCCGAAATTCGAAACGTCATAAAAACTAGGGAAATGGTTAGATTTTCTTGCTTGTTGCGTCGAAATGATTCTGTTTGTTTAGACTTTCTTCAGTACCAATTTGATAAGCGTATCTCTTAAAACATGGATAGGGGGCGCTGCAGACTTTGGAGAGCTAGACAACAACTTTAAGCCCGTTATTTTGATAATTTAACACATGCTCGCCAAAGTTTATACTCTAACTTAAAGTTTGAACCCAAAAGTAGAGCCCTGCAAAAAGCGTAAGAGCCGGAATAAAATGTCAAAGTACAGGGTGGTCGAAACTCGAAGGCTCCTAGGAGATAAACAAACAGATTTCTTGACTTATGGCATGCATTTTCATGATTCTGTTTGCTGGGGCTCTCTGAAACTCAGTTGAACGGTACAAAAAGAAACATCGATAGGGGGCGCTTTGGGCAAAAAACATAATTCGTTGACATTTCGGACGCTAACTGGAAACGGGGCGCTACGATCAGTTAGAAACAAAACAAGAGAGTAATTTACTTATCATAAGAAGCTATTAAAACTGCAGTTTGTTTGTTTTTTTTAACAAACATAGCTGGTTTCAATCATGCACAATGCGCGCAATAAAATTTACATAAGGTGCTTTTTGCTGATTTATGCAAAAGATATCGTACCATATCGATATGCAAAAGATACGTAATGCGTAGACGACAACGCGAGATGACGTAGTTGTATGCGCAGACACGTCTTTTGAACGTGCGGTACCTACTTAAGCTTCGGGTTACTTGTCTGCAGATCGGTAGTAGGATGGAACGGTACACAAACTCTGAATTGGCTGACATGCATTTGGCGTATGGCGCTGCTGGTTGTAATGGACGAGCCGCTCAGCGGTTGTACGCCGAGCGTTACCCCAACAGGCAAATCCCCTGCCATGCCTTCTTCGCTCGAGTACACCAGAGGTTGTCCACAACGGGATCTTTCGACGGAGGCAGGCCTGAACGGGAGCGATCAGTGAGCACCCCCGACAACGAAGAGGCTGTGCTTAACCTGGTTGAGGACAACCCAGGTCTTAGCACGAGAGATATCGCCAGACATGTTGGCATTTCGCAAGCAACTGCGTGGCGCATCTTACGTTCCCGGAATCTGCACCCCTACCACATCCAGCGGGTGCAGTTGCTCAGAGAGCAGGATTTTGGCCCTCGAGTGGAATTCTCAAGATGGTACTTGGCGATGAGATCCAGGGATCCCCGTTTTGTAAACAGCATTTTGTTTACGGACGAGTCCACCTTCAGCCGAGAGGGAATGTGGAACGCCCACAACAGTCATGTGTGGTGTGATGAAAATCCACATGAAACCAGAAGCCGAGCAGCCCAGGAGCGTTTCTCAGTAAATGTGTGGGCCGGCATTCTGGGGGATTGCCTCATTGGCCCTTATTTGTTACCTGAACGGCTGACAGGTGGAAATTACCTGATTTTCCTGGATCAAGTGCTGCCGCAGCTTCTGGATGAGGCGCACGTACCCGAAGGTTCGCGTCGCCAGATGTGGTTCCAGCACGATGGAGCTCCGGCCCATTACACGAACGACGTGCGTCTCCATCTAAACGCAAGGTATGGCCAGCGGTGGATCGGGCGTGGGGGTCCAGTTCACTGGCCTGCCCGATCACCAGACCTCACCTGCTTGGATTTCTTCCTTTGGGGTTACCTGAAGGCCGAGGTATACCATACACCTGTCAGCAGTGCTGAAGAACTTGTGGCGCGCATTGTGGCAGCTGCAGGGCAGATCAGAGATACTCCTGGCATTGTTGGAAACACACACTCCTCAATGCGACGGAGGTGCGAAGCCTGCATCATGGCCCAAGGTCGAAATTTCGAGCATCTTCTGTAGTGTTATTTTTTGTAAATAAATTTCCAGTATCATTGATGTTTTTGGTCTAAATTTATTCAGAAGTGTTGAGCAGAGGTAGAAAATGTGTTTTCATTATTACTAACTGATCGTAGCGCCCCGTTTCCAGTTAGCGTCCGAAATGTCAACGAATTATGTTTTTTGCCCAAAGCGCCCCCTATCGATGTTTCTTTTTGTACCGTTCAACTGAGTTTCAGAGAGCCCCAGCAAACAGAATCATGAAAATGCATGCCATAAGTCAAGAAATCTGTTTGTTTATCTCCTGGGAGCCTTCGAGTTTCGACCACCCTGTACTTTGACATTTTATTCCGGCTCTTACGCTTTTTGCAGGGCTCTACTTTTGGGTTCAAACTTTAAGTTAGAGTATAAACTTTGGCGAGCATGTGTTAAATTATCAAAATAACGGGCTTAAAGTTGTTGTCTAGCTCTCCAAAGTCTGCAGCGCCCCCTATCCATGTTTTAAGAGATACGCTTATCAAATTGGTACTGAAGAAAGTCTAAACAAACGGAATCATTTCGACGCAACAAGCAAGAAAATCTAACCATTTCCCTAGTTTTTATGACGTTTCGAATTTCGGCACCCAAATTTTCGAAAGCGCCTAGCGCCTTACCATCGCGTCAGGGACCCTACATTCCCTATTCAAAAATGTTCGTCTAGGTGTGCTCTATCGATCCTTAAAGTTTGTCACCGACGAGCTGAATCACCCTGTATAAACACATTATCTGATAAAATACGTATTGTTACCAATTCGTTGAATTTTTATCTGCGAATGTACATTTGTATTTTAAAGTCTAATTCTGAGTCTATGAATGTAACTTAATGGATAAATATTCTAGAGATTTAAAATAAATATTTTGATTAGTATCAGAGATAACGCATTGACAGCTTAATGAATTCTGCAAAGCACAAATAACAATACCATCATATGGCTTTGAGATCGCTTGATACAAAAACTAAATTAAAGCTACAAAGCCGTCTTATTTAAAAAGCCTCTTTTGATGACCTCGAATGAACCTAAAAAGGTAGTGTTATTCAGGCTTCTTGAAAACTAGAAGTTTCATCGTATTTTATTTAAATTTTATCCCATGGTTTCTTGTTCTCAAAATTCTAAAATAAGTATTTGGTGACCACATTGGTCGCACAGTATACATACAACAGCACAGTAATAAGGTAATACCACATGACATTTCTATATAATAAAAGGCAGTGTAGCGCATCTGGGGCGAGCCCATCAATCTTACCAGTCTCCGATAAGATGGAGCCACGTTAGGTTTAATTTTGATTTGAGATGTATATGAGAAAACTTATCTGCCTAAATACAAAACTTTTCTACCTGAAATCTCTTCTGTTCAAAATAATTTTCTATAAAATATTCAAAACTAACGAAATTTCAATGATTTACGCAGCCATTTCAGAAAACAAACGTAGCGCATTTCGTGCGTAAAACGTAAATAAGAAGCTGTGGTAGAGAGTCATTCCTTTTGTGATTCATTGAAAAAAAAATTAAACCAAGGAGCTATGAAGATTAAAGGTGACGACATAAATGACATCATTTGAAGCTGTCCTACCCCTGCTGCGTGACGTCAGCCGCGAGTAAACAGAAGAAAAACATTAATAGGCGTGAAGAACACTTTAACAATGCTTCCCCTTTTATTCTTTCGGATGGGGTTCAACCCAAGATACCTATTTATTAATCAATATACCTATAAAAAATGGAGGAAGGGGAAGGTGGGGGTAAACGATAAAAATAGAATTTCATAGTGTTATTAAAAGAAAAAAAGTATTATTTCAATAGTTGCAGCAGACTGCTTTAATTATGCAGTTTTATTGCAGATTTCTTAAATTTTTGTTTTATTAAGAAATCTTAATTTTGTTATAGTATATTAGCCGGAAAACCTGGTTTACACAGAAATATTGTAAATGCTAATTGTGTGTTTATTAGAACATAAACTAGCCGAACTTTTCTCATCTAAACGCTTCCATATTGTCAATTACTTTTTTTATCAGTTTTTCAAATTTTAAGTGAAAAACACAATTTTTACCCACCGTCCTAGGACGGGCATTTACGCTAGTCTACATTATAAAGGACAAACGTGTCCATGTGTAACGCTAAAGTTATTTTGAGAATGTTAGCACTTGACGATGAAATTACTATTTCGCAATTTTTGCTACTGTATTTTTTAAAAATTTCTAAACATCCCAGATTTTAAATTTTTACATTGTCATATTAAAAAAAATCTATTTTCAAATGCAATTTGTTTGAAAACTTTACCTTAATTGACTGAATTATTATGTAGTTTAAAGTCAATTCCAAGCATGAATATTTTTAGCGATCTCTATCGTCTACAGGCTCCATTACAAAATAATCCTCATTTGCAACATCTATATATTTTTAGGTAATCTTTTATATTTTACTGCCGCCATTTTGAATTTATAAAAACAAAACCTAGCCTATAAACATCTGACGGTTAATACGAATCCATAGAGACCTCATTCATTAAAAGCCATCCAGCCGTTGGGATGTTTCGAGGGTATAAAGAAATACACATACACAGATACGCGTGAAACACATAACCCTTCTTGACAGTCGGGTAATAAACAGATACAGTATCTTTTACGGGCAATAATTTCAAAACTAATGCTTTGTCCATTTTTAATGATATTTTCTAAAGAAACAGAATTACAGATTTGGGGATCTCGTGGGATGTACAGCATGTTCCAAAATTCGACTGTCAAATTAAGAGTGGCGATATAAGGCATCAAGAGGATTAACAATTACCATAGAACATTGGGTAGAAACCATGTATTTAATCAAAAATGCAGGGTATTCTGCTCCAATTCAATTTGTGTTGACTGCAATAACTTTCAAAAAACTGAAGTATATTATAATAAAACTTTTAATTGACAGTCTCAGCTTTATTCTAAATGTGATAACGTCTAAAAAGTAGTAGAAGTTACGATCATGCACGCCAACAGTATGCACTTGAAGCTCCACGTTATCGACTACAATTGCTAGTTCATGCGGTATCATCTATTGCTTGAGAACACTGTACTTCGAGAGCTTTTCCTGACGTTACAACATTTCATACACAATAAGTTAAGTATCATTGCATTTTCATTGTAATGATTGATTTGTCTCAAAATTATTACCATCAATGCAAGTTCAGAAAGTATGAAACGCCCTGTATTTTTGTCTAAATGCGTGGTTTGCGACCCATGTTGTAGGGTATTTTTTAATCATCTTGATGGCTTCTATCACCCATCTTAATGTGTCTGTCGAATTTATTCATCATGTATATCTCTATACAGAATGGTTCAAAATTCGACCGCGTATATACAGGGAGTCCATAATTAAACGACATTACGTTAAAATTGCCTACACTTGTGAAATGTTTTGAAAGACATAATAAAAGGATGGAAAATTGTTTATGGGGACCAGGTAAGCGAAATTTGGGGTAAAAATCGATTTTTAATTTTTATATCATTAAACAGTTTAAACATTTATCTTTCCAAAGATGTGTCACACACGTTTATAGATTTAAAAACAATTGTTGTAATTATACATTCTTTCTCAAAGTACTTCACAGCTTAATGGCTATTTAAATATTTAATTGACTTTTTCTCAAAACTTGGATTTTTCATGTTTGTGTTCCTTTTTTCAATATCCATTAAACTTAGGAACTCAATTTTTTTCTAAATACTTATATTATATTCCAGTGTATACTTGAAGCCAGCGATTTAAGGATTTATTGAGAATTATTTATTTTATGCAGTGAAATCTTAAGAAAAAATCTAATTTAAATTTTTTTTCATTAAAAAATTAATAATTAATTTTCAGTTTCACTTTGAAAGAAAACGATCTGTTAAAATACGTAAAGCATATTACTAAAACTACTCTAAAAATTCTAGACCTCTATATTTTACCATTTCTGAGGAAAAGGTACATAAAGTTGGTGTATTTTAACATTGCAGAGATAGAGCTTACCCGGTCCCCTTAAGCAGAAAAATGCCCAAACATTCGCCACATGAAGGCGTATTTAATTAATTACACTTTTAGCATGCATTTAAAATATTTTGGAAATTGTATTTATTCTCTTTGCAACATCTTAAAAGCAGCATTGCACGACATGTTCTTATTATTTCCCAAAACACGCTGGGGTCAACTGTGGAAAATGGTATTATACGATTCCATATGGTATCTGAAAATAATTCCCATCAAGGGAAACATGTATGGTTTTGTAAACTATCTAAAAGTAGAATTAGTTAAAAAATCGCCTTAAGGCTGCGTTATTTTAAATTAATGTTTATTCGCTTCAATAACTTCTCACACCTGCGTTATGTCCTTCACAAAGTTTTATAACATTCTAAACAATAGTTACGTCTGTAGATAACTTTAAACTGGAATCGTTTAATTACGGATACCAGTATTATAAAACTTAAACAGTCAATACTATTAAATGCAGAAAATAAAAATTATACAATTTTCAATTAAAATCTTTAAAATTTGGATAAAATGTTTGTGTCAAAATTTATGTAAATTTATTCAAATACTAATAAGTGTATTTGTATTCTAACAGCTAATGCAATATTCATAAAGCATTTATGAATTTAGAAAATATTTAAAGATTTATTACATTAAAATGCATTCATTAATGTTTAAAAAGCTAATTATAATACATATAGTTGAAAAATATCATTTTGAAATTTTTTTATACACTTACGAATAAAAAATGTTAACCGCACACATTATCTTTATTTTTTGAACGTGCCTGGATGTATTTAAAAAAAAAACACATTTACATAAATTTCATTAGATAAATTTTACTCTAGAAAATTTTTGATATTTGCAATTAAAAGGGAATTTCACTTAAGGCCATATTTCAGTTTTTTACAGTGGAAATCATGTTAATTATATCTTAAAATACAGTCTAACAAAATACAGTTGAGTCTTTATGTATTGAATTCTCAAGATCGCCTTTAAAATGTGAATATATAGGACATTCGTTTAGTCTTATGATAAATAAACTCCAATAAAATGTCTTCGAAAAATTCTTTGAAATGCACAAAGGACAATTTCAGTTATTTAAAGAAAACATTTAACAATCCATAAAATGTAAAAACACTATCATTTGCGTTCGCATACAGTAGCGCCAACATTTGAAAAATATTGGGAGGGCTCAAATATTTTTGGGCAAAATAACAGACACTTTTTTCCCCTTAGCGTGTGGGTGGACTGGTTGGGGAGGAGCGGATGAATCAAGAGGATAATTCGAAGTAAAATTATTGTTTTTCTAAATAAAAAAAATTATTATATTTTAATTATATTTTAATAAATAATTTTAATTTATTATATTCTCATAAGTTCTTTTTTTAATTGGTCTCAGGACTCTTAAAGATTTAAAATTTTCGAAATTTTAATTTTTTTAGATGTTAAACTTCTATCTTTTCTGAACATTTTGGTATAATTGTTTCGTTGAAATTCCTATTAGAACTGAAGTTATGGCTTTTACATTTATACACGTTCAATAGCTAAAGCGTCGTTTCGGAAACTTTGAAGCAATTTTTCTCCAAATGACGTTTTTGGGCATAACGCGCACGATATCTCAAAAACTTATGAATATTTTTTCATGAAATTTTCAAAACATATGTTTCATGTTAGTCTGTATAAACTGAACCTAAAATTTCTTTTTTATTGTTCAAAAAAATATTTTTTTAGATGATTATACGGTTGAAATTTTCTTAATTTTGCATTAGCTAAATACAACTTTGTATCAAAAATATAAAAAAGTTTTAAATACAAATTTATTTAGGTTCAGGATAATTATTATAATCCGAAGTATAAGTAGATAGCAAAATTTTTATTCTAGTTGCAACACTTATTTTGTAATCGTGCGCGTAAGCTGTGATGCTGATTTTTTGCTCGAAAAATGTCTAACAGTTTGGAGCCCCCTGTAAATGCTAATTCTACATCTTATAATTTTTTAAATACATGAAATGAAAGAACATACTTATATATTTTATTCCAATTAAAATTGTGTCTTATAATCAAATACATTTTAAGATATTAAATGTTGAAAATGGTATTTTTTTTTTCATTTTTTAAAATTTTAAGAGTCCTGAGACCCCTTAAATACCTTATTTATTGTAATTATATTCATTGTAAATAGAATAAAATATGCTAACATTTGAAAGTACAAAAAGCTAAATGTCCAGAATTGATACATTTTAGCCACCTAAGTGGTTTATAGATTCAAGATATTAGAACAGATGGTCAAATATGTTTGGAAATTTTTTTTGAGAGAAATTTTATTATACATCCTCAGAAGGCATTTTCAGTGTCCTGTAAGTCTAACTTGTGTCGTTACTATTTTTTAAACAAAATTATTTTGCGAACATCAATAAAACCAAACTTTATTTTAGTGATTAAATAAATAAAAAAAAAAACGAACTAAATCAATGAAAATTGTTGGTTGGAGATAGAAAATTATAGAGTGGGATCTCGCCCCAAGGGACCACATAATTTGGTGCCTCTCTTGTATACTTTTATCTGAAATGATATTGTCGACAAACCGTAATTATTCTAAAACTGCACACTTATCAATAACTTATCACACTTATCTTATCTTTTGTTAACTTCTTTTCTGATTTTAAATTTCTATTATATCGACAAGTTTTTCTATTAGCTATATTTGGATATTATAATAGATAAAAATTAAAGGATATTTTAAATGTTATTTCCATTACCACAATAGTAGCTTTTGTAATTTTAGCAGCATTTCACACACCGACAAACAAACACACACTCTGTCTATTTCTTGAGGAAAGATATTTTCAATTTGGGGGGGCAAACAAACTTATTGTTGAGAACAGGCGAAAACAGTCTTTGCTAAGCAGAAAATGCTTTTGTTAATAGTAAATTATACATAACGCATTAAACGTCCGTGTTTAGCCCCTTAGCGACGAAAGCCCTTTGCTTTATTTTTTATCTTTTACTACCGGTTTTTAAAAACAGAAAATTTTCTGTAATTGAATCGCTTATTTTTCACCGCTGCCAAATGAAATGCACCTTGTCAACTATCTCATGTGTTCAATATCCGGGGATGTGGGAAATAGGTTCCAGCCTTCTCGGAAAAAGGTCTTCGCATCATCACCTCGGATTAAATAAGCTAAACTTTACAATAAAAAGTAGCAGGTGGAAATAATGAAGGATTCTGAGGACCTTAAGTGGCACGTATAACGGTCGCTCGTCCCCAAGGAGTTTAAGGCTCTGAAAAAAACGTATTTATTCAAAAAAAATAATCCTTTAATATAGAGGGCAATGTAATTACATAAAATAATGTACCAATTTTGTGATAAATTTAATAATAAAAATAACCACTGCAAAAATTAAACATTTTTATCTGTATTTTCTAATCATTAGCAATTCACGAATGGAATAAAATCACACATTTATCTTATGATGGATAACGTGATGGATAACGCCAAAATATATTCATGCTGAATAACAAATAACTTGCATTTACAACTACATTCGAGGAAGCCATCTGCAATATGTCAATATTACTATACTTACATATTTACTTATCGTCAACAATCTCCAAACATGTCCGAATACATATCAATAATCTGAATAATAAATTTAAAAAATCAAGTTACTTTATAATAACTGCCTATTTTTTTATTATAGCATTCTTTCGATAAAAAAGAAAGAGGAATAAAATAATTCCATGTGATTTTTTCTAGTATTCGAATAAGATTATTCGATAAAAAATCAAAAAAGACGTTTTATTGAAAATACTAAAAAACTTACGACAAACTATTGATTTTTCTTTTCCATGGTAAAAATATTCTAAGTCAAAGGCATTATTTACGCCTGTATTGGTTCCATATGTCCTTTAATTATTATGCTCAAATGTGACAATATCAGGAAATAATCTTTTTTTTTTTTTTTTTTTTTTTTTTTTTTTTTTTTTTTTTTTTTTTTTTTTTCGGAAGTGCAAACACTAACGGTTTAAAATATCGTGTTTAAAAATTTTCTTTTCATTATATTTTGGACTAAATAATAGATAAATCCACGAAGCATAAAACGTGTTCAAATTATTTTAATAAAATAATTGCTATATCTGATCATATACTTTACAATTAAACACAATTAAAAACTAATTTTTATTTATTTTTTTTTAATGATGCAAAAAAATCTTGGATATAGAATACGAATTAAGAGATACAGGCTTCGATTTCGAAACACAGCTACAAAACAAATGATATGAAAAAATGATTTAAATTTTTCAATAAATTAATAATATTTTGGTTATACTTAATGTCATGTATTTTATTTTTCTCAAGACACTTTTATGTATATAAATGTAATAGAAAAAAATATTAAGAGTTTTTCTGAAATATCAATCATCATTAGAAACATTAAAATGATATTTCAATTTTTATTTAATTTAATAACGTTTTTTTAATTACTATACAATTGTGTTTCGAGAGTTATATTGCATATAAAAAATAATCTTTTAAATGAGTATTTTACAATTTCTTTTTATACTTAGGTAATTATTTATCGGTTTTAATTACCATAAATGTAAGAATATGCGAAAAAGCGTTAATTGAGATACAAGAAAAAATATTCTTTAAATTATTTATAATCAAGCACATTAAGTTTTCAAATGCAAGTCATTTTTTTTTACTATGTATATGACAAACAATACTTAAAAATTTAAATAAATACCCATTTTAATTGAAAAAGAGCTAATGATCAAGCCAATTTGCTACACCTGCATTTAATGATACTTTAAAGGCATTGAATGCATTAATGTTATCATTAAAGTCTATTCATCCAAAAATGATAATTAATATTTTTGTTACAATTTTTAAACTTGATTATTAATAGTGTAAACGGATTTTAAATACTGTGAAACTGATAATTTTTCATTATTTATTTTATTATTATTTTTTAACTAAGCGTTTTGTGATGGAACCAACTTTGATAAAAATAAAAATTATGTGATGAAATATTTTTTTGTTTCGAAACATGTTACGAACATTTATAATGATAGATATAACAAATTAAATAAGCTAGGATACAAAAAATCAAATATAATTGAATTAAAAATGTATGCTTTAATAACGTTTCACGATATCGTAAAACCTGTGAAAAAGAAATCTGACATGTCCTAAGATACAATGTACTCTAAAATTACATTGGGATTCATTTTCTTTGAAGGTATTTTTCATCTATAAAATAATTCATTTTTAAATGTTTAGCACTTTTTTGTAAATCTATTGCAAGTTAATATCGGATATACTTGGTATAACTTTCGATGATCGTAATATTCCATTCTCTTAGAGAACTGAAATAATAAGATAGATACACAATAGATATATATTTGTTAAATCATAAATATTTTCGATTTAGGAAATGAAAACCAGAACTTTCTCTGATATATTTTAATTTCCTTAAAAATAAAAGCGATGTATGCGTATTTTTTATTTATGAATATATATATATATAACTGATCGCTGTGATTAATTAATAATGTGGATGTTTATTGTGTTGAACTGTATGCATGAATAACAACAAATACCTTCTTGGAAATTCATTAAATATACAATATATGGCCATTAATGATGCTTTCAATTTTAGACATTTTGGCGGTCATTCAGAAATATACTTTTCAGATTCTTCTGGAATTTCAGGAATCAAAAGAACAGGTATGACATCATATTTATCAACGTGGATTTGATAAGGGGGACAATTAGGGGGCCAACAAAAAAAGAAAAAAAAAATACTTCTGATCACTCTGTAAAATAAAATTCACGAAATGATCTATCGCTACAAATGTAAATAAACACAAAATTGTATAATGTGCATTTATTTGTGTAAGGATAGCATACATATTAAGAGAGATATAGTGATTAAAAAAAAAAATCTCGCATGTTATTTGCTTATAACATGCAGGGTTTTCAACCGAATTTAATGCCGGTGTCCGAAAAATTTACAAAATATAGTAGAAACAATGTCGTGCAATTGGAATATAAATATATTAAATATTTTAGGAGTTATAAGCAGCTCTATGAAATAATTTTTATCTGCGCTTGCGCGAACGATAACAAGGATGTTTGTACATAATTTAATAGTCAATTCTATGGAGCAACTTATTAAAAAAATCCAGTGAAATATCATAAAAATTGAGAAAAATATTGGCGTTAGAGCGAGCTAATTTTTAGTTGCTCGCTAAAACTAGCTTAATAATAAGGGATTATCCACAAATAGTCAATTTTAATTTTAATACTTTTTTAATTTTCCTTTTTTATTGATGCTTTAGTTCGTCTTGAATAACTAACAGAACAAGTCTATAGCATGATAAAAAGAAGTATAAAAATCGAAGCATTTTTTTCCAAATCTGCTCGTTGACATTCACTAAATACTAACTTTTTCCTAAAAGTTAGTTAATTAAAAATAACAATTTGTAAAAAAACCCTTATCATTCAGCTGCTTTTAGAGAACAATTAAAAATTAGCTCACTGTAACGGCGATATCTTTCTGAATTTTTACGATATTTTACTGGATATTTTTATAAGTTGCTCCGTAGAGTTCACTATTAAATTATGTAAAAATAACCTTGTTACCGTTCGCGCAAGCGCAGATAAAAATTATTTCATACAACTGCTCATATTTCCTGAAATATTCCATATATTCAAATTCCAATATAATTATATTATTTTTACTATATTTTGTCAATTCTTTCTGAAACCGGCGTTAAATTTTGGTTGAAAGCCCTGCATGTTATAAGCAAAACAAAATCGCTATATCTCTGTTAATATACGTGCTATTCTTACACAAACGAATACACATATTGTACAATGTCTGACTATTTGTATTCTGAAGCGATAGATCATTTCGTGCATTTTATTTTACAGCGTGATCCCAAGTATTTTATTTTATTTTATTTATTTATTTATTTATTTATTTATTTTGCTGGCCCCCTAATTGTCCTCTATATCAAATCGACGTTGATAAATATGATGTCAAACATGTTCTTTTTAACCCTGAAATTCCAGAATAATCAGACGAGTATATGTCTAAATATTCAACTAAACGTCTAAAATTGAAAGAGTCCGATCACCAATGGCCGTATAGTGTTTTTTAAGGGAGTATTTATGAGAGTAAAATATAAAGTAAAAATAACTTTTATGTGAAAAGATTCTATAATTTAGCATTATCCAGATCTAACTTGCGCTAACGTAAGTACAATCTTTTACATTTACTTCATTTTTACTCATTATTTAGGTTTACTAAATATAAAAGGCGTTTAGTTAATTTGTTTCTTAAATTCTAATTAACACTTTCTATGCATAAAATGTATTGTAATCCTGCTATTATACAGGTTATTGGCACAAAAATAAAATAAGTATAATTTTTATATAGAATGCTTATTAATGACAGGTAATTAATAAAATATTTTCAAATTTACTAGTCTTTTCTCTGTACGAAAATGTAATTTAAATTTCCACATTCTTTTTTAAAGTTCTTTTTTAATACAAGTTTATATATGGATAAGTAATATCTATTAAAACTATTTTAATTAGTTGTAATTTTGAAAATTATTTTCCATACAATACTCATTAGTTTAAACAGGTGTTTTACAATTTCAAATATCCATTTTAAAATAATTATAATGATATCCTAAACAAAACTCAAATAAAATGGAGTCTTGATATTTTCTTCCTTATATTAATGAAATTTAAATTTTTATTTTAAAGTATAGATGTGTAAAATTTAAATGTTTCAAATTGAAATAAAATCAAAAGTTTCTTTAAAAAAATATTTAATAAGATTGTTCAAATAAAATAAGAAGCAAATAGTCAGAAACTAATTTCGGTATGATATAGGGAATAAGAAGAGTTTCAGTTACTAGTTTATAAGTATCAATAAAAAGTACATCACAATTAATATACATTAAATGTTTATAAATTTCTACCTTATGTAATTTCTTTCCAAGCAGCATAAAGCTTTTTGCTATATGGTTCATTATGTTTTCTGAAATGTCATTTAATTAGCATTCTTATGCGGTAGACATATTTAAAAGTTAATGATTGCATAAAGACATTTCGTAACAATTAATTTTAATATGCAATCTATTTATTTGTGTTACATTTATCCGAAAAAAATGGATTAATATTATAATAATGATAATAATAATGGTTAATTTTTTACGTAATATGTATTTTTTTTATTTTATGGTTTTTACATGAAATTACAATTAATAAATATTTCATAAAAATAAATGTATATTTGATAAAACTTTCTGATTTGCAACTTTTGTTATTTTCGTTTTTTTTTCTTTTAAACAGATTTATACATATAGGAATAGCAATATTTGGACCGCCGCTTTAAATGAACCGTTGCGATTCTGCAGTTAATTACAGGAAGAGACGCCATCTATCGCTGAAATCTTATTCATTAGAATGGCGTCATTTATGATTAGAAGAAGCACCCGTATACCACGTGCTGTTTTCAGACTATTTTAAAAAAACCTAAAGTTAGATGTTTTGATCTATTTTTTTCCTACTAAACGTAAGTGAATACTTTAAAACTAAGTTAAGTTGTTACGTTTTCATACACATATATAAATTCATCTGTTTATTGCGCATATTTTTCACGCAGATTTGTTTCATTTTGTTTTGTTCTTAATCTTGAGATTATCTGTTTTAGAAAATGGTGGAGTTGCCTTAATTGCCCCAATTTAAGTTGCTCAAATTGGAGCAAATATACGATCATAAATTTAAAAAGTAAGTAATAAATAACAAGGGAGGCATGCTGTATACACTTTTTTTAATGCATTACTATCTCGATGCAAGTTTTTTTTTGTATATCTGAATTAATTTCTTTATACAGTTTAGGCCTATATAAACATAAAAAAAAATTACATATTTGTACAATAAATTTTGTTTGCAATTTCTTTTTATTTTGTATCTATTTCTGTTTATTTTCTTTGAATTCTTTATTCCTACGGCATGTTTGGTATACAGAATTGAATTGAAACATTTTCCTCCTGGAGAATATTTGTGATTCCGTGACGGGAGCGGACGACGCAGATTTTTTACAGTTCCGGAGGCTGGTATTAGACTTTTTTGCCATTAAAATGCATAAAATCTTAAATCTTCCGGTGACAGTGGTTATTCCAAGGCTCCGAGGGTGGGGGACACCTGAATTCGACACTATTTGAATATATAATGTTTACGTTTGATTAATCCTAGCGTATTTTTTTTTTCAATAGCAAATTCAATTCCCCCCAAAACAGCCAAAAAAATCATTAGAAATGCTATCCCCCTTGCAAAGTACAGAGGCAGCCAAAAAACAGTCGTGTTAACATCTTGGCCATATAAAGTAAACCTTGAAATGAAAAAAGAAAAAAAAAAGACGACAAAAAGAATTTAATTTGTTTGAATGTTTCATTAATCGCAAACTTTGCTGTTAATAAAATTAGTTATAGTCCCTAGTCATTAAAAAAACCTGATATTGTTTGGTTCTATTTAGGAGACTGGGGGTCTAAATTAGGTGACCAGTTGCTGAATTTGGGCCACTTTGGGCAAATTTTTCAATTTAAAATAAATTTTCAAATTTTCAAAAAGAAATTGATCTAAAGATTTATTTAGTTAGTAGATGAATAGATTGATCCCGTGTAGTGATGTTTTTGTATATTCCAAAAATTAAGTGAGTTACACCTGAAATTAAGTGAAGATCTTCAAATTCGGCTACTCTCCGCTATATCTCCGTTATGTAATGCACCTAATAATGCCTTATAACAACGCCATTTATTTTGTGAAATGAATGAATATATTATTTATTAAAAAAATGTATATTATCTCTGAAATTTCCTTTATACGTAAACCACATTTTATTTTATGAAACATTATATATATATTTATACAAAAAATATGCTTGAATTATTGTTAGAAAACTTTCGTGGATCCTCTGTTACGATACTGTTTGTGCAGTAATTTCCGAAATACGGTAACATTCTTCGTCACGTAATAAATATATTGAGATCCTATTAACATATTCTAAAATCCAGGTTTCCCCCTCTCAAAGCAGTACTTGTCTAGGTAATATGCAGGAGCCAAATCAACAAAGCTAATTAGTTAAGCAATCGGATTAACAGAGAAATCAGCAAAATTACTGGCTCTGCAATTAGGATGGCCGGGACGTTTGTCTACTAGATATCCACCATGCGGCGATCAGGCGCTCAACCGCTCCAATGGCAGACAGGTAAATCGTTAGGCTAGCGAAACCTGGCAAGTAAGGGTCTGGTCATCGGTTTGGAGAACAGCCAATGTACAACATGTACGCTAATGGCTCCTGGTGCATGTAAAATAAGTCGTGGACGCAAAGCCCTCCAAGCTCCCTGTCAATTACTCCTCTGGGGATTCCTTGCCGGGTGAAGGTCTCGTAACCTGACCGAGGTTCTAAATTGCGAGATCAATTTGAGTAGCAATGTGTAGATGCCAAACAACAAGATCAAAATGCTAAGTAACCGGCATAACGGGGTTCACAACTAAACAGTAGGCACTGCCGATAGGTTGAAGATCTAGGCGTTCGTTTTATCAGGCTCTGACTTATTGCCTCTGTGCTTCGATTAGACGGTCGCCCGCCCCGATACCAGGTACCGATACCCTTTCAGCTGGGGCAACACGGCATGTAAGGGCCTGGTCATCTGTTAAAAAAATAAAACATATTCAGATGCATGCACTTTCTAATTTCCGGTTTCAGCCGTCTTTTCAGTCGAATTTATGTAATTTCACTGAACTTGAAAGGACGGAAGAGAACTTTATGTAATCTCCCTTTTTCATATAAAAAGAGAGCATCATTTATTCAATAACGCATTTTTAATTTACATTTTCAAATATATGTTTGAGATGTTCCCATCAAGGTTTATATCCTTCAAAAAATAAACCTGACATTATGAAATAAAACATTGTGTTTTCCGCAACTCCGTTGCTATAATCACAAGTGAAAATAAAATAAGAGAAGGTATAACCTAAATAATTTTATAATTAATGAAATGTATAATAATTAAAAGCGTATACGACCACTGACATAAATTTAAAAATAAATAAGTGAAAATGAACTATAAGAGTATAAAATGCTCTCGTTTAAAATTTTTTATTCTAATTTTCACGCACAAACGTTTTCCGTAGCACGACTCACTAATTAAGCATATTAAATATTAGGAATATTAAACAAAAGTCAGTTTAAAACGAAACCATACCAATTATAAAATGAAATCTACAAAATATGTGATCAATATAAATCTTTAAAAATATATTTATATAAACTGCAATATGTATAAATCCATTTTAAAAGAAAAACAAAATCCTACTATGTTAAAACTTTTAAAAATCTTATACATTTTTATGATAAAAATTATTTTTATAACTAATTTTCTGTATTTAGAATTATAAATTTTAAAGTTTTATTGAAATCAATTTTCTTAGTTTGGGATTCGCTGATTTTTTATGATATATGTACATCATTTTAATACTTCATTATCACATTTGTTAAAACCCTGTCGGTAGGTGAGTGGTTTGCATTTTAATCATTGTTATGTTTTGATGAACTATCATTAAGTATGAGATCGTTCTATATATTTTTCTAATACGCATGATAACTGATGTCGAAAAGAATATGCAAACCGTGATACATTTAGTCTTTACGGCTGTCACAACCACTGGCGCTGCCTCCTATCAAAGATCGAAATCATTTAGTTCCTAATTTGATTATATAGCAATCAAGTATCATCGCTTCTTGTCTGTATTCGTAGCTCAGAAATCAATCATACTCTGTCATATAATAAAGAAGACTTTTAAATTAGAGTGCTTCAATTTGTAAAATGTATATACATTTGTGGTCTCATTTAACTAAACAATATTTACTTCTTCTGTGTATTGCTGTAAATAAATTAATGTCAATACAGAATATGTATAACTATAAGGATAAAAATGTATTAGAAACATAAACCTCTTGAATAGCGCTATTGCGAATTTAAAGTGAGATAGTTTGTAAAAGTAAAAAAAAAAAAAAAAAAAAAAAAAAAAAAAAAAAAAAAAACTACCTTACGTTTCTGTTTTATTTTTTTTATAATACTTTAATTTAACTCCTTAATTTTTAAAAGAGAAAATTTGTTTAAAATTAATGCAAAAATGAATTATGAATTATGTAATTTTGAATAGTAGCTACATATTTTTTGTAGAAAATACTTTATTTTAATTGTATAAGTAAAATTAACGCATAATTTCCACTAAATGAATGCAAATTTCATACTACATAAGGATATAGGTATCATTATACGCATTATTTTTCTCTTATGTTTTTTGTTGTTAAAAATATCGGTAAGTAGAAGTATTAAACAAATTTTAAAGTTCGTACATTTCTAAAATTACCCAGTAATTTTACGTGCATGTTTAAAAAACACCGGGAATATGAAAGACGAATTATTAACTTTATTAAAAAAATATTTTATTTTAGAGCTTTGACGCATTCAAGGGATTCAAAAAAACATATTACATTCATTAACAGTTAAAGTTGTAATTTTTCAAGACTCGGTGAAAATGTGTTCAGTCCAAAATTCGAACATCGAACTAGGGTTGGTTGATTTTTGACGGCCAATTATCTGCTCGAGGGATACAGGACCGGGAGGTAGTGCCCTTCGTGGGGATCTTTCTAAGGGAACCTAATCATTATTTACGCATAAAAATCCACGACTCGAAGAAAACCACGAAAACTCCGAACGATTAGACAGACGGGTGCGATTGGGTTCGAACCCAGCACTTCCCGTCTACCTGCTTCGAGAGCAGGACCTCTCGGCCAATGGTGGGGCACCGAACCAGGAACATTTTGGTTGAAGCCGCCAATGTTCTACAAATTGATCTTTGCCGGATAAACCTGGCAAACACATAATTCACCTAGAACAACCTTATCTGCCAGGTTTCTCCGGGATAGCGCAGTTGGTAGAGCAATGGCGGCTTCAGCCTAAAGATCCCTTCTGGTTCGAACCCTGTTCTGGATACTTTTTTTCCAAGCTTAGAAAAATTACAACATTAATTATTCATGTGTAAATACCTATCAAGAGTTTTTCTAAAGTTATATTACCTTCATCTTGTGAATAGTAAACTCGTTTTCGTTATAAAAAAAAAAACCTAACATTTTGAATGTAGTATTCGTCAAAGTTATATAACACAAATGATGTAAATAATTCGTAAACTAATACTATAACAGATGTAGGAGAACGATCTTCTGTTGTGAAATACTAGAATGTATGAAATGAAACTAATGAAAACTGTTGAATGAAACTAATTTAGAATTGATGTAGATAATATTAAAAATGTTAAGCAAAATACTTAATTTGCGATTCTGTTTTTTCAATATTACAATAGTTTTATAATAAAAATCAATTTCATATAATGCATAAGTATCTGGTAAAATATAAAACTTATATAAATGAATAGAATGTTAAACAGTGATAAAATTATAATTTTTTTAATATTGGATGCCTATTGGCAAAATGAAAGTCGAAATCGATTATTGAAAGGTACTTTTACGTCACACCATAAATGATTCCAGATATACACTTTCTGAACTAATTCTGAGCTATAGTTATTCTTTTATACCCTAATGTATAATGAAATACTTGATATTTATGTATGTGTAATAAATTATGAACGTTTTGACATAATCAAAAATTTATTATTCTCATTTGCTGATCTTATTCTATTATAAATGGAAGCAGATTAGATATATCTACAACATAAACAAGAAATAGAATACATTATACCAATATTAAGATATTATAGAAACTTATTATGTTATTTTCACTGCACATTCTATCAAAAACATTTGAACATCTACAATTATTGATTTTTTCATATCTTTTCTTTTACTATAAATTTAGAAAACAAATCACTATAAAAATATTGCTAGAAAAAATTTATGCTTTCTCATGATAAACGCCTTTATGAATCTAACGTACATATTTTCAAAAGTTTCTATTATTGTTTTCTAGTTTCAAGATATCAATTGTAAATTTTAATACTCACACTCAGTATTTTAAAAAAGTAGTTTTTAGAAAACATATTATTTAAAATGTAGGACAAAGTTCACGCATGTCCTGGACTGACTTTTAATTACAGCCAGAAGTCGTAAGGCAGGCTTGAGAGTCGTGCGGCATGGAATTCCTTACGTACTGGAATCTGTACGTATCCTCTCGGCAGTTACAGGTATTCCAACGATCTGTCGTTCCGCGCCGTCTACCGCAAGACTGCAAGTGTCGCTGTCAAACCAGCCTGACGATTTCTGGTCGTAGTTTCGAGCATCTTCTGTCGTACAACCGTTCAATAAAAGGTTTCTGTCCCATTAATATGTCGCTGTTTCTGTTCTTGTTCTCTGTTTCTTTGAACCATAGCTCAAAACTGCGACATTTTTGACCCTGCATTGCTATGTGATTCAAAGTTCTCGCTGTACCCCGTACATATCCTGCAACTTTGTCGGTCTAGTACACTGTAAAAAAATGGAGTATTATTACACTTAATTTGGTTTTCTAAAATGCGGAATGAAGGTTAAATATGCGCTATTTCTTGTGTCAACACACTTTTAAGTGTTATAATAGATTAAAAATGGTGTAATTTTACTCCTTTAAAGAAATTATGGAAGCCTTACACCAATTCAGGATTAAAAATTTTAAACAACATATGACTCAGAGCGCCATTTTGAAATTAGTGATGTTCCGGGGTAAGCATTTTGTCCGATTTCCGATATATTTCCGAGTAATTATTACTGATTAAAAAACAGTTAACATAGTCCCTGTTGCAGTTTTACCCGAGCTGCAACTGTGTTTATTTTAATATGCTTGGACTAATTAGTCGAATCCAGCCAGGCTGGCGCTGAATTTACAAATAAAAAGAGAGTCAAGTATACGTGACGTAAGTCCAGATGTACTGAACGAGATATTTGTGAAAGGAAAAATCTGCTACCCTGTATTTCCTTGGAATAAATTTTATAACTGTTAAGGAAACTCAGGAAATAGTAAGTTACTTATTGTTTATTTTGTTACAGACTCTAAAATAAATATCTAACTGTGTATAATTAATTTTGGTTTTATTGTATTTAGCAATTTTAATCGTGTTTAACAATTTTAAAGCTGAAGACAGCATTAAAGTATATGTTATGCGTATCTATTCTGTCATATGTCCAAGTTTTAACAATATAGCCTTTCACTTGATCGTACTTATTGTTCGTTTGATACACCGGAATGTCTAAGTAACCAAATATGTTTTCCTTGCACTTGAAACTCTTGATTTTGTGATATATATATTTGCTTTACATATGTATATATATATATATATATATATATATATATATTAAACTGATACATAATACTTCTAAAATATGACTTAGTAGGCTAGTTATTTCGATATTTTAAAAATCAAAATTGCTTATAATGTAAACAAGAAATATGTCACTTTCGTATAGACCTTTGAAATGCTTCTATTACTTTGAAATATGATGTAAGCATGTAAAAATGTCAGTTTCGTATAGAGCTGTAAAATACTATTAGTTTTGATTTTATACTGTTTTACATGATTTAAAACCCATTAGCTTAAACTGCTTTAAAGTAGTATTACAAATAAACTTGGTGTTATAAGTTCATGTGTTAACAATACATTCTTTCAATTCATATTTGTATTTTTTTCTATTATTTAAGTTTATCCGATGTTTTGTAAGTAACACTTTAAGATGTGTATTTTAATAATATGTAAAACACTAAAATTGTTTAAATTTGAAAGAAAAAAAAATATCATCGTAAATGTGTAGTTCTTTTATTATTATTCAGTACTTATGCAGTAAGGATAATTAATGCTAATTAATTGTATTTTCGTGTACTATTTGGCAATAATAATAATACTGCTTGCAATAACAATCAGTCGCGAAACCAAGGTTTCCTTTCTGAGAGCGCCGAAAATTTTCTATTTGAATCGAAAATCTCTTTTACTTTATCATAAACAAGAACATTTTCGCTAGAACACATTGCAATGGGAAGTGTTTAAATTTTGATGTATACGGGTAATAAAGTGGGACATCAATTTGCGATATATAACGCTGATAAATTCAAGTTCTTTTTCTCTCATTTTTTTTTTTTAAATCAATAAAAGTTAAATCTAAAATTTTGTTAAAATAGATCAGTAAAAAAAGAAAGTGTGTGTGTGTGGGGGGATGGATTAAAACCCCTGCAAAAGCTCTAATGTCAGTATTAATAAATATAGTTGTAATACTAGATTCGCATAATAATGAGATATACAAGGTAAGGGATGGGGTAATATGGAAAGTTTTGTTCATTATTTTATTTCTTTTGCATTAAATATTTTTTAAGAGTGACATTCGAAAATTGATATCTCACTTAAAATGAAAAACATTTTCCTTAAGATAATATTTTCCCTAAAAATCTTGAGATATTTATACAGTTAAAACAATGTTTAGCAGCCTCTTTGCGTGAAACTATTTATTGTAAATTATGATTGCATTAGATTTAAAATGTAATCTTTAAAATGTTTTTTATTTTACTGTTAAAGAGCAAACCAAATATGCAGTAGTGTAACTTTACACCAGATAAGCAGTAGCATGACTTTACACCAAAAATGGTGGTAACTAAGTTGCCACTAAAAGTGGTGTTTGTTTACACCATTTGATACCTGGTGGCTCATTACACCAATTTACAAGTGGAATTTCACTACACCATTTGGGGTGGCAACTTAGTTGCCACCCTTTTTGATGTAAAGTAAGGGAAATATTTTGTACAGTGTAGTGAAACACCCAGTCTACTTGTGTATACTTCAGAATACGTTTAAATTTAATGGAAATTTGTTGAAACGAAGAAAATGATATAAATTCACATTTGGCCATCGCGTGCGTGCATTTCTCATTAGCATCAGACGTAGATTACTCTAACTTGAATATTATTGTGTATTTCCACTAAAATTTCTGAATCATAAAGTTTTCTAACGTTTTCCAAATCCAAAGTTAGTTTATTCGACACTATATGTGTAGCCGCTTTTAATATATATCTTTAATATAAAAATTTCATGCAATAACAAGTAAGAAACGAAGAGCCCATATTGAGAAAAATCTTAACAAAATTTGCGTAAAAATCTGGAGTGCCTTTTAAATCCATGAAATAAAACTTTATTAATGATTAATAATTTTATTTATTAATTTATATATGTAATTATAAGTAAGATATGGAAGAAATTTATTAAGAATAATTCTTAAAATCTCCTAAATGAGAATTTTGAGAAAACATTTCTAAAATATCAAATACATTTTAGCTAATGAATGATAAATTTAATACTTATTATTTTGATTGCGTAATTATTATTTGAATTGTTTTCAACATTAAATGCATTGATCAATTTTATAACTTCTCTCTGCCCTACACATAGTTGAAACTTTCAACTGAAATTCCCACTTTTGCTATACACCTGGTAATGCTACTGACGCTGGTATCATGGAATATTTTACAGCAGAACATACGACATGCGTGCACAAGCCCTGGTTTATTATTCTCTTTTAATGAGCTTCCAAAACACTAAAAACACTAATAGAAGAATTAATATAGATAAGATTTCTTCTAAAAGCCCAATGAAGAGCTTAATTGGCCATAAACTAAAAGTTCGAAAATGCTAAAAATTAAATTAAATCATTATATTACTTAAATGACACTTAAATTATGTTAAGTTTTTTTCTATTTTTTCACATGTTAGAACATCATAATTGTACATTATTAAACATTAAAAGTTAAGAGGCAGGTTCTCTACAATACCTTTAACACCTTATATGCAAATATGGACAAGCTTTATGTAGAATATAGATAGTAAAGCAACTATTATTCATTTACGGAGAGACACAAATTTAGTTAAATAATAGTTTAAGAAGAATACGCTCATCTGAAATGTTTTCAGCGAAATTTTATGATTTTACACTATTTTAGATATAAGTAAATCGATATTGATAAATTGATCAATTACCGATGTTTACTACAAGATATTTCTGTAGAATATGATCTGAAGAGTTAATTTATCGTTTATTTAAAGAGACACAAAAAATACTTCTTCTTATAACTAAATTTCAGTATACTACGTGTTGTGTATACATTTACTGATTATATGGGGGACAACACAAAAAAAAAAAAAAAAAAAAAATGAAAGCATTACTATGTATAAATGTAAATGCTTTAAGGTGGTTATTAGTTGAACAATCCATTTACCAAATGAACTATTTTAGTATGGTAAGAAATGTTTGTAGAAAATAGAGAAGATAGGGTAGTATCGGAATCTTAAGCTATTTCGAAGTAAAAGAAAAATTGGGGTTAAATATAAATTTCAATACTGCACGTTAATTGCATACTTCAAAAAACTCATTTATCTTACAATCATGGTTGCTGGACAGATAATTACACCTGTTTATTTTTTATTAAATATATTCAAAATTGTTAATTGGTCCAAATCATCCAAGCAACCTCATAGCAAATTGGTATATAATTTTATATACCTTAGATAAATTCAAATAATATAAGTGATCGTATTTACCTAAATTCTAGTAGAAGAGCAACGCGAAGCATTCATAAAATTAAATTATAATTCGCGTCAAAATGTAATTATTATATTTGAATAATTACGAATAAAATTAAGAGTCTGCGTTGTGAATTATTTAGACGAACTCTTCCACTTATGAATTAAACTAAAATTTAAGCTGTAAAAAAAAATTGACACACTTTAAATATTATTAATTAAATAATTACAGAAACCTTTTAAAACTTGATTAAATATTTTATTTACATTGAACATAACTATATACAGAAAAACATAATATTAATTCAAAAAATAGAAAGCAACACTTTTGTTTGCTTCTCATTATTTTAAGTATGTTTAATCTTTTAAAAAAAAAGACAATATTTTCACGTACTCTAATTATTATAATTGTTTCTTTTTGCTAAAAGAATAACTCTCTTTCATTTTTAAAATTACCTTAATCTTATTTAATTATTGGTTTTGTCGGATCTCAGATTACTCTCTACCGTAAAATATCAGAAAAGTATTTTTTAAGATTTTTCATATGATCTTAAGTGGTAAAAGAAAATGTTTAAAATAGTACCTTCTTTTAATATACGGGATGGTGGCCTTTATTCATCAAATTCCGAGTTGTTGCGTTGCTTAGGATCATGGCAATGTGTCATCAGGAACGCATCCTCAATTTGGCTTGATTAGGATCACTCCGATATGTACATCAGGAAGACATCCTCAATTTGGCTTGATTAGGCTCACTCCGATAGGTACCTCAGGAAGACATCCTCAATTAGGCTTGATTAGGCTCGATTAGGCTCGCTCCGATATGTCCATCTCGCCTGGGCTTTACTAGGGCTTACGGGACTCATTGCACGGGCTTTCAGGAGAGCTCCTGCGCCCTCTACATCTTTTTTCAGACTATCTTTTTTCAAAACTTATTCTTCTTGCACACCAGCTCCTGCAGTGGGTGGAACTATTTTTGTCTAGTCCACTGTTATTGGATGTGAGAAGATTTTTTATTATACTTCGATAGGCCTATTAGCTAACAGTCTGCAAATGGCCCCTTACATATACTTTAATATTATTATCTGCCTTAAAGTTTGGGTGGTCTGAAAAGCCATAAATTTATCCCAACACTTTTATTGAGGCCATAAATTGATTCCAACGTTTTTATGATTTTACGATTTCTAATTATACACCACCTTCCATTGGCTTGTCATAAAACGACACCATGGCGTCTGGCTATTGTTGTTGTCTGAGATCCGAACTCCATTCAACGTTATACATTCATTTTACAATACAACAATTTTTAAAAATATATATATTTACTATTTAAAATCAACTTAATAATTTTTGTATGAACTTACACTCTTATTTTACTTAAATATATAAACATTATAATTTTACACTCATAATTATATTTTATAAAAAATATTTATACAAACAGAAATAACAAATTACGCAATTTTACTTTGATTTAACCAACATGGTGCGGGAACATATCATAGTTATATGTTGCCCAGCATCTCTCCCGGTGTCAGAAAAAAAAAAAAAAAAACTGATTGCTGGTTTTATTTTTTTTGTAAAGCTTAAAAGAATGTCCGTGTCCATATGACTGTGTATCTACACAGTCTTTGAGCGAAGACTGTAAAGTTCAATTATCAATGGTTCTGGTATATTTTATAAGAAATTCTTCTATTTTTCATAACAGAAAGTTCAACACATGATAGTATAGTTGTCTGTTGACATTCACATTTATAGAAGACCTCTGTACTGAAAATCAGACGTTTTTCTCGAAGCCTTTTTTCTTTACCACACACATGTTTACTAATTTTGTAACTTTACAGTTTAAGTGCCCAAAATACATTCAAAGCTATAATTTTGTCTGAAATTAGTATGCCGAAATAAACCTAATTACAAGAAAAATAATGGCATACGCATTTGACATATTATTTCCTCACATACAACCTTATGACACAGTGTTTTATCTAAAACACATTTTATACTGAATAAAAGTAAATACAATGCTTGTAATATGACATGTTATATTTTCACATAATTAATCTGATGTATTCAAATTATAATCAGAAAAATATTGTATACAAACTTGTTACATTATTTTATTTATTTGTTACTTCTAACATGTATGATCTGTCAAAATGTACAAGCTAATTCATCTCCTTTAATATATCATTACGCAATGCTTTCCAACTTTACCCGATACGAGAAAAAAAAAGTAAGAAGAAGGAGAAAGGAGAATAAAACCAGTTATTGAACGTCCCCGATTCTCCCGAAAAGTGGGAGTTGGTCAAGCTACTAATTCCTTTCTGCGAGGTGAATTGTGCTGTGACAAAATTTTACGACTTCCCAAAGGTATGTATTTAAAACCATTTCATGCTTGTAATTACCGTATTAATTAGTATAATTTCTTGATATACTTTCTTCTTAACTCACTGTGCATGCCTGTATGTAATTTTAAACATAATCTATGCATAAACAGTGTATGTATTTGTATCGTATCTAATGTAAACCTTCTGCTTTTTTTTTATTATTTTGCAGGGGAAAAATGGCGATTCTAGCATCTGAATTCTCCTGCCTCATACTGGAACTGAAGCGAGGGTGGCTTTTTATGCATTCAGGTTTAAATCTAAACCAAATTGCCTTTCAGGATTTAAAAAAAAAATGCATATAATTTTCTTTAACTGATTACATTGTATATTTTTAGACCTTTCTAACAAACACAAATTTTGATTCATGATATTGTTTACTATTAAAATGTAAACAACACGGAAAAATGACTTCTACAGCCTCTCAAAATGCAAAATATGCATTACGCTGACCTTAAAAATGCACCTTCATTTAATACTATTAAATAGTGTTGTCAGAGAATGCCATTGACGAAGAAGCGAACAATTGTTGTGTCTTTAATTATTATTTATTTAGCCAACAATTCTATCTTAAAAGATTGTTAAATTTTCATATTTATTTATTTACTGAATGAAATAAAAAATTTATTTATTCAAAATTTTATTTATCATTAACATTCCGTATGTGAATTCTACTGTCTAAAATTTAATGATATGTTTAAAAATAAAAGATAATAAATTATTATTATTAATCCAACATTAATAATTATTATTTAATTATAAAAAAAATGTACTTAATACACTTGTATAATTAAAAAAAAAAAAAACAAAAGTAAATGATAATTACTACGTAAAATCGTATGTAGTAACCCATGAGTACTCGGCCGAACCAAAGAATTTCTGCCAGCAGAAAAGAATCTTTGTATACTCATAAATATCTACACCCAATTGTTACAGATTAAGTTTTTTAAAAAATAATTACTGTATGTACTATAAAAAATTAAGTAAATAAATTTATTAAGCCATACTACCTATTTTAATAAAAATAAGGCCAATATATATAAATATATTTATTTATTTATTTTGTTTTCTTATGTTAAATTGGCCAAATTATATAAAAAAAAATTTTATGAACTCACACACTCAAATTTATCAATACTATGTATATTTATATGTGTTAAATTTAGAATTGCATTTAATTCTAAGGGAAAGTAAAGAGAAAAAAAAAATACTTAAATTCTAAACTAACATAAATTTATAAAATATTTCATTTAAAAAAAAAAAAAAATCTAATTTCTAGCTGATTTCAGCAAGATGTCATTTAATATTTATATTAAATAATTTTGCTAATACATTTTATTAATTGTTAAATTTGCATATTTTTATATATACAATAAAAATATAATAGTCTTACATAAAATTTTACACTACAACAATGTTATTAATTAATTTAACTTGAATTTAAGCCTACTTTAATTCTAATTGACTACCGTTAATAAAAGTAAATTAGCTTATCAAGTTAAATATAATATAAGCTATGTTTGTCTAATGTTAATTTTGCTGAAAATTCCATAAATTTTAACTGTAAATGCTAATTGCTATACCTTTTGTTATTTATTTTGAAAAGAACACGAACTTATATTTTTATTTATTATTTTTTTTTATTAAATCTAGGAACTATACTCTGAGCTAGACACTCCATAAATGTGTAAAACCTAAAAATCAAAAGTTTTCCTAAAGAAAACTCAAAATGCTGCTTTTTACAATATAATATTACTAATTTTATTGTTTGAGCATAACATCTAGTAATTATACCATACTTAATTTTTTCTTCGATTCCTTTTTCAGCCAAGAATCCTGAAATTTATGCCTAGGTGATGACTATATATTGATGTATCTGTGAATAATTTTTCTACAAATATTTTGTTGGTGTTGGTGCATACCCAGCCGTAGGCCAAAATTGCACCCTATACAGAAAGCCTTTGGTGAGAAAATTTTAATTTTACTTCAATTATTTATTTGTGTATTTTTTTTTTTTTTTTTTTTTTTTTTTTTTACTATAATTTTTATGTGCAATCATGTTGAAATAACTTGCCTTGTCCATTGTTATACATATATATGTTTTTTAAAAACCAATGTGCTACACCAAAATCCTTTTTTTAAATTTTTTTTATAACACTTTTGTTCATAAAACTTATCCCTGCTGTCTAAATTCTAGACTTTAGCATATAAGTTGTAATTGAACTACCGGAATAAATCTTAGCACTTTTTGTATATTTTATTATATTTAGGCTTATAGCTGACCGCTATCCTAATATAGAGTGCACTAATAATTTATTCCTTGTCAACCATATATTTGTATAAAAAATATATATATATATGAGTATGCTATAAAGCTGTTCTAACTACCCTGAACCTATAGCTTACACCTACTCATTTTAAAGAGTAATTCTGAAATTTTGTCATCTAAATTGTAAGGCTATTAGCAAAGGCTACCCTTATAGAAGACAGAAAAAATTCTCTCTCTTTTTTTTTTTTTTTTTTTTTTTTTTTTTGAAAATTACTCCAACATTATTTACTATTAAATTAATTAAGTTTTAATGTTATTTGGCTTTGTTAAGATTTTATATTTTCTAATTCATATTCGAAAAAAAAAATATATATATAACTTTTGCCTGGAGATAAATATTTCACTGCTCCAGTGAAGTTTCGTGAAGCACATTACATAATTTTATAAGTATGTTTTCGGGTGCGCCCTGCACATTTGCTCAATATTGTAACCCTGAGACAAATTGGCGTTCCCATGTTCCTATCCTTTCTTATTATTATTTTGAATTTTAAAAAGGCAAGTTATTAATTTTGTTTCAATTTTTTTTATCTAAAAGAGAAAAATTTATTTTTAAATTTTGAAAATTTTTAAATTTTGAAATTCGATTAATTATGTATTTTGATTTATTTTTAATACCAATTCATATCCCTTACTTGTTCCTTTGATCATCAGTTTTACCCTTTTTATTATACTTTTTGGGATACTTTTGAGCATTCTCTTTTAAATTCTCATTTTTATCCTCATTTGGATAATAACTGGCATGACTCTGAGGTTGACTACTCCTATATGGCACATGCTGAGGGAAGTAATTTGGTGGGGGTGGGGGATATGGAGAATATCCATAGTATGCACCTGTGGGTGCATAAGATTGAAAATGCCACTGCTGGTTTGGGTTAACAAATCTAGGATTAAAATTCGCTCTCGGTTGATACTGTTCATTATAAGAGTACCTTTTATTAAAATGCCGACCTGCGAAATCTCTGCTGTCCTTATATGTATTTTTATTATCATTTTTGTACCAGCACGTTTCTAAAGTATGCGAATTTTTTTTACATAATTCGCACCATCTGCTTGATGCAGTATCTTTTGTTTTAACTTTCAAATTGTTTATTTCGGAAGTCAAAATTTTAATTTGCTCTGCGCTTTCCATATTTAATTTTAACAATTTGTCCAAATTTTCCTCAGTGGAGGTTTTTGTAATCGAATTAATTTCCTTTGATGCAACTTGATTGTATGCATCTTCCATTTGTTTCGCAAATTTACATGCGTCGTTGAAATTTTTTGGCGCCATTCTTCGAATGTCCAAACTTAAATCTGCCCTAACTGATTCTAAAAATCTAGTGAATTTTATCATTTCAAATAAACTACCATTACCGTTGTCAATATTTTGGCCACTTTTATCTAGGTAAAGTTTTGCAGCCGCATTGAATTTACTGATAAAATCAGCGATAGCCTGCGCAGGTTTTTGCCTAAGAGAAAAAAAATTGCTTTGAGCCGCAGAAAAACTTGTTTTAGTAGAAAAAGTATCGATTAATTTTTCTTTAAATTTACCGTAGTCTTTTTCTGTATTAAGATTTTCTTCATTAGCTAATTTATCTCTAGCACTACCGACTAATTTAGTTTTTAAGAGCGCAAGTTTCGAAACATTCTCTAATTCCGTTTGTTTAATTAGATTATCGAATTCGTTCACGAAAAATTTAATATTAGACTCTTTCTTTCCGTCAAAGACGGGGATACAATTCAACAGCGTATCAACAATAGGTTGAGTCATTGTATTCTTTTTAGTTTTTTGTAGCGAATAATTTAGAGAAATAATTTTATTTTTCTGTCCTCTGGTTTTAACTCCAGAAGTATTTAAATCTGCACTTCTCCTTTTAAATTTTCGCTTATTGTTGGGCATAACCTTTTAACAGAATGTTTCTGTTTATCATACTTTTTTTTTATATTACCACATATGTATGAAAATATTCTAAATTGCATAAATACATAAAAACAACAGCACTAAAATTTAAAAAAATTTCTTAGGAGATGAAGTTGTTTTGTAGATTATTCTTTTACACACATAAATACCCCTAAAATATTTATAATACACGTATATATAAAAAACAACATAATTTCATTTAACAGAAAAATATCTGTCTTTTTCTACAGAAAAAACAATCTTATTATTATTTTTTTTTTTTTGTAAATATTGTATTACTACTTCGTAGTACGACTCATAAATTTTCTTTTGTATCAAGGTGATACCATTTCAAAAATCATGATCTCTTGACATTTCAATCATTTTTATACCAGTCATATTATAAAATTTTACTCATTATTCTTATTATTATTATTTATACAGTATATAAAAAAAAAATTATTTTTACAAATGTGTCATCTGTGATGTGAATGCCATTATTTTTCAATGGTAACTGAGATCCAACCAAAAGAGAAAAGAGAGAAAAAAAAATTGTAATTCCTAAATTTACCTATTATAAATCCCAGAATTATTTTTTTCATTTCCTTTTTTTTTTTTTTTTGCTAACCTATATTATTCATTTTATTTATATAAAATTATTATATGTGTGTCATTATTGTTACAATAATAAAATTAATTTTAATAAAATTTTAATCAATTAAACTTAAATACCTACAATATCTTTAAAATTGTGACATTAAAATAATACTTAAATTTATTTTCCTTTATTATTATTATTATTATTATTATTATTTCTAATGACCTCAGATGAACGTTCCTGAGTCATAGCACCATTTTACTATCTAATGACCTCAGATGATCGTTCCTGAGTCATAGCACCATTTTACTATCTAATTACCTCAGATGATCGTTCCTGAGTCATAGCACCATTTTACTATGAAGGGGGGATGCTGGACAGATAATTACACCTGTTTATTTTTTATTAAATATATTCAAAATTGTTAATTGGTCCAAATCATCCAAGCAACCTCATAGCAAATTGGTATATAATTTTATATACCTTAGATAAATTCAAATAATATAAGTGATCGTATTTACCTAAATTCTAGTAGAAGAGCAACGCGAAGCATTCATAAAATTAAATTATAATTCGCGTCAAAATGTAATTATTATATTTGAATAATTACGAATAAAATTAAGAGTTTGCGTTGTGAATTATTTAGACGAACTCTTCCACTTATGAATTAAACTAAAATTTAAGCTGTAAAAAAAATTGACACACTTTAAATATTATTAATTAAATAATTACAGAAACCTTTTAAAACTTGATTAAATATTTTATTTACATTGAACATAACTATATACAGAAAAACATAATATTAATTCAAAAAATAGAAAGCAACACTTTTGTTTGCTTCTCATTATTTTAAGTATGTTTAATCTTTTTAAAAAAAAGACAATATTTTCACGTACTCTAATTATTATAATTGTTTCTTTTTGCTAAAAGAATAACTCTCTTTCATTTTTAAAATTACCTTAATCTTATTTAATTATTGGTTTTGTCGGATCTCAGATTACTCTCTACCGTAAAATATCAGAAAAGTATTTTTTAAGATTTTTCATATGATCTTAAGTGGTAAAAGAAAATGTTTAAAATAGTACCTTCTTTTAATATACGGGATGGTGGCCTTTATTCATCAAATTCCGAGTTGTTGCGTTGCTTAGGATCATGGCAATGTGTCATCAGGAACGCATCCTCAATTTGGCTTGATTAGGATCACTCCGATATGTACATCAGGAAGACATCCTCAATTTGGCTTGATTAGGCTCACTCCGATAGGTACCTCAGGAAGACATCCTCAATTAGGCTTGATTAGGCTCGATTAGGCTCGCTCCGATATGTCCATCTCGCCTGGGCTTTACTAGGGCTTACGGGACTCATTGCACGGGCTTTCAGGAGAGCTCCTGCGTCCTCTACATCTTTTTTCAGACTATCTTTTTTCAAAACTTATTCTTCTTGCACACCAGCTCCTGCAGTGGGTGGAACTATTTTTGTCTAGTCCACTGTTATTGGATGTGAGAAGATTTTTTATTATACTTCGATAGGCCTATTAGCTAACAGTCTGCAAATGGCCCCTTACATATACTTTAATATTATTATCTGCCTTAAAGTTTGGGTGGTCTGAAAAGCCATAAATTTATCCCAACACTTTTATTGAGGCCATAAATTGATTCCAACGTTTTTATGATTTTACGATTTCTAATTATACACCACTTTCCATTGGCTTGTCATAAAACGACACCATGGCGTCTGACTATTGTTGTTGTCTGAGATCCGAACTCCATTCAACGTTATACATTCATTTTACAATACAACAATTTTTTAAAATATATATATTTACTATTTAAAATCAACTTAATAATTTTTGTATGAACTTACACTCTTATTTTACTTAAATATATAAACATTATAATTTTACACTCATAATTATATTTTATAAAAAATATTTATACAAACAGAAATAACAAATTACGCAATTTTACTTTGATTTAACCAACATGGTGCGGGAACATATCATAGTTATATGTTGCCCAGCAATGGTTATTGGGTTTTCTTTGCTTTTTTAATAAACATTACATTTTGACCTTTCTGATTTCTGGAGGGCTGTATCGGACATGGTGTTGTATATGAAAGAAAAAGTCACGTTTGGATTTAGAAACAACCTATTGTAACTATATTTGTTCTGGGCATTATTTTTATCCTTTTCACTTTAACTTCTAGTTCGAATTTAAGTTTTCTTTTCATCCTTTTTATGCGATTTTCTTCTCACATCTGTCTCTTTGCTTCTACAATACGTACTTTCTCTTGATGTACTTTCTCTTGTTTCTCTCTTTTCTTCTTCTAATTTGAATTTCAAATGACGATGAGGTTAAATATATTTTTTATTATTTTTTTAATTAATTTTCAGCATTGAAATTCATTCCGAAATTCTTGAATATTACATATGTGAATATTCACATTTCTAACTAAGCGCAAAACCATCAAAGTGGGAAATGTTTAATTCAGGAATCGAATCCATATGACCTGATCATATTCTTTGCATTATTTCGTCTCATGTTTCGCCGCAGGATTGTGTGCTCATAAAAAAATTTCCATCTCGTGTTACGATATCAGGTTTACCGACATATGTGAGTAAAAGATGTAAGGCTGGTTAAGTGTCCTACTAGATTAAGTGTAGAGAATTGGAGATTTATTCCAGAGATCCGTGTTTGATCCTCAGCTTGGACATTTTCAATCTATCATGGAAGACGGTAGTATTCCGAGTGACGCAGCCTTAAGCCTAAAATCGTATCGTATCGTATCGTTGAAATCGTATCGTATCGTATCGTAAAATTCGTAGATGGCGGAACTCATATATACAGCTAACTCGATATCAAAGAAAACGCGAAAAGCCGCCTTTTAATAACTCAGCAGATATAGGTCCTATTGTTCTGAATTTTCTAGAACAGTCTTATATCTGCAGTCTAATCGTATACTGAAATTTTTACATTTCTACGTGCAGTATATTTTGAGATCTAAATAGCCATTTTTAAAGTGAAAACGTTGGTATGGTATGGAAGAAGATCCTAATTTGAAAATCTCGAAAACGGTTATAACGATTTTCTTTAAATTGATATATTATACAAATCTGATTAATACGTGGTGAATAACACTTTTCTTTTTTCCGGGAAAACTCGTTTTATTTTAAAAATTGTTATTTTAAAAAATCGCTTTTTTTACTTTTCTCGTCTGTGATTGGTGAATAGGTTTGACGTCACTTCGTATGTAGGAGGAGTCTTAATCCATCTGCTGTGGTAATAAAATCAGAAACAAAATTTGCAAAGTCATTTTAGGTATTCTAAGTTGAGTTAACAATCTGAATGTAGGCAGTAAATCTTTTTTTTTAAATATTAAAATTTTAAATGTTAATTATTATGTGTTTTAAAATATTAAATATATTAAATTAAATTTCGATTGATATTATCTTTCTCTTTTATTATGAAGAAATTATTATTCCATATTACTGCTTTTTGTCGAAAAAATATTTAGATCCATTTTTTAAAAAGGGGAAATTTTTTTTAATTATATGTATTCAATATAATTGTTATTTATATATTTTGTTTTCAATTTTCAAAAAAAATTATTTTCAATTTCTTGTTTATGAGCGTAGCTCGCGTCTTGAATCGTTTATTGAATCCATAACATTGAATCTTGTTGAACTGAATCGTAAACCATGTTTGTTTGTTTACTTGTTAACGGGCAGAAATTCGCTATAATGATGGATTTTGTGATTAAATTCGTCGTTTCCTTATCGATTCGTCAGTGCGTAGCGACAGATATTTATTGGGGGGGGGGGGGTCGGGGGATTAAAAAATTTCCCAACTTGAAACCAACTAATTTTCAACTCCCATTATATGTGCAATGGATGTTCAACTTACTTGATTGCTATTTGAGATCAAAATGAAGGGGAAAGAGACATCGTGTTTTTCTTTTGTAGTATTAGAATAGAATGCTATTTTAAAAGAAAATTTGTGATATTTGCAGATTATGTCTGGCAGGAAACAACCTATTGCTATAAAGCCAATCGGAAGACACGTGAATAATTTGTTCAGAGCACACAATTAGCTCAAAATGAATCATATTACCCCGACTAGTTGTTTTGAACTTCTAAAAGGAAAAATTTTCTTCATGTTCTTTTTGTTTATTTAGTAACTAATGGTTATAGGTAAATAAGAGATATAATAGCTTTTTTTGCAAAGGTAAGATATGTTTTTATTTAATTCTAAAGTTAATATTCTTAAAAGAAAGCTTTAAATAATTTTCTTTTGATTTTTTTTTTTTCATATCCTGCTTCAAAGTTCGTTTTTTACAATCATGTTGTCAAAATGTATTTTTGCTAGCAAGGAATATGTAAACAACGCTCTCATAGGATTAACATTAACTTGAAGGTTAGGAATCTGCACTAGTCATGAGAAGAAACTGGAATTGTTGACGTTAAACCTATGGGAGCGTACATTTAAAAATTTCTCCCTTGCATATTAATAGTTTTAAATGATTATTTTTCTTGCTTAGAATGGCTGAGATTGAATTCTAACTAGGTTAGTGTTTACTTTTTTGATTTTGGTTGCAGATTTTTTTAAAAGTTACTTTCAATTTCACAAATTTGAAAAGAACGCTCCCATAAGTTTAACATGAGCTTGCGAGTATCTTGTTACTTCATATATATACATACATTTTTGTATGAAACTATAAACAATCAATATCTTCATTTGGCACCCCCCCCCCCTCCCCCTAAAGTATGCGCTGATTAGCATTGTTTTGTTTATAGGTTATGTTTTATTCACTTTTACATAATAACATAAATTTCGCTTGAAATTTCATGAACATTCTATTTTTGGGTGTAATTCTACTTCTGGGCTGCTCTGTCAAGCTTGTCGATAAATGTATAAGTAATTTGACAAACACATATAATTTTCAGAAATGTTACTTTTCCGCGAAAACGCGGAATTCCGCTTTTTCGGCAGTGAATTTTATTATCTCTGGAATCGATGGAAATATGCATTAAAATTTGTTGACATTTTTAATAGAGGGGGGGTGGTGATTAGCGGGAATGGATGTAATACAACATAAACGGGAGTATGAACCGTGCCAAATTGAGCAAATTTCTTCAACCGATCGCGGGAAAATGCAAATTTCTTCACAGAATCGCAGGAAAAGTGCAAATTTCTTCAAAGGATCGCAGGAAAAACTGCGACTTCCACCAAAGGATCGCTGGAAAAACGCGATTTTCATCAAAGGATTGCAGAAAAAAGTGTATGGAAAGAAAAAAGCGAAAAAAAAGCAGAAAAAAGCGATCCTTTGGCATCTTGTAAAATATGCGAATTTCGGCGAAAGATCGTGCAAAATACGCGAATTTTGGCGAAAGATCGTGTAATAGAGAATTTCTTTGAAAGGTCGTGGAAAAAACGCGAAATTCGTCGAAGGATCGCGAAAAGAGAATGTGAATTTCCTCAAAGATTCGCAAAAAAATGCGATTTTTGTCGGATGATAAAAAATGGATCTTTGGCGAAAGACCATGTAAAATGCGAGATTTTTGTCAAAAGATCGTGGAAAACGTGCTGTTTTGGACGAAAGATCGTGGTAAATGCGTGAATTTCTTCGAAATATTGCAGAAAATGCACGAATTTTTTCGAAAGATTGCAGAAAAACGCGATTTTCGTCAAGTGGTCGGGGGAAAAACGCTAATTTCGTCAATGTATCACAAAAAAGCGCAAATTTCATCTGAACGCTGCGAAAAAATGTGAATTTCGTCAAAATTCCATTAGGCCGTGAAAGTTCAGCTTTTTTTTTTTGCTGAGCCTGTACCATGTCTGAATTTTGGATTGACAACCTTAGCGTAGAAAGTGATTGCATGTCAAATCGGCACCGACTGGCCTAGATACAGAAGACGAATTCTATTTTTTTTTCATTATTTACCTGTAAAATTACATAATATTGGATTATACATGAAATTCAAAAGTATTGAATAAACCATAAACAATCCAAGTCTCTTAAAACTGAAGAACATTGTGTTTTCGATAACGGTTACATCGATGAGAAACGTCATCTTTTGCTTTGTCGAAGAACCGGGAGGGGGGGGGGGGGATATGACCTTCTAAAGATAAAGAAAGGGTCAGTACTTAAAAAAATGAGTATGACTTGTAAAAACAGTGAAGTTTGGATGTATAGTACTGTAAATTCTTGTAGTAAAGCATAAATCTAAACTTTAAATGCATTTTTTGGAAAAGTTATTTTCGGTAAAAATTCCATACGCAAAACATGATTTCTCAAAAAGTTATTGGAATATCATTATTAAATTTAAAGTAGGTATAAATTTAGAAGAAATATTTTTGTCTTATGGGTGTTTTTGTGGAATGATATGAATGACATGGCATAGAAAGTGATCGTGTACCAAATCTCCATAACGGAAACTGTGCAGCACGGCAGCAGCACTGCAGATTATTTTAGACCTTGCAGATCAATCTACCAGCTTAAAAATAAATATTGAGCTTAAAAAAAATCACAAATTTACTTTGTTTTAGGAGTTATTGTGTTTGTTATTAATTTTCTTTGTAAAATGTAAATTTTGCTTATTTTATGGGTTACAGTGAGTATTTATTATAGTAGCTTGGTTCAGTATTGTTGGGTCGCAGATAAATTTTGGTTTGCAGCAGATTGATACTGAAAATTCTGCTTCTGGGTGCCAAATAATCACTGACTAGCCTAGATACAGAAGACGAGCTCTGTTTTTTTATTATTTACCTGTAAAATTGTATAATATTGAATTATACATGAAATTAAAAGGTATTGAATAAGCCACAAACAATCCAACTGAAGAATATGGTGTTCGTGATAACGGTCGCATCTTTGATGCGAAATGTCATGCTTTGCTTTGTTAAAAAACTGGGGGGAGGGGAATATGACCTTCTAGAGATTAAAAAAGGGTCAGTACTTTTAAAGAAATGAGTGACTTATAAAAACAGTGAAGTTTAAATGTATAATTACTGAAATTCTTGTAGTAAAACAAAAATCTAAACTTTAAATGCATTTTTTGGATAATGTAATTTTCGGTGAAAATTCCATACGCAAAACATTATTCCTCAGAAAGTTATTGGAATATCACTATGAAATTTAAAATATGTTGTTTACACTGTTGTGAAGGCAATGAACTAAAGACTTAAATTTAAAATAAATATTTTTTGCTAAAGACTTAAATTTAAAATAAATATTTTTTGTTTTATGGATGTTTTTGTGGAATGACATTGATGAATTTTATGAAAATTAACATGTAAAGAAGTGCAATATGCTATAAGTTTTGAAACATTTAAAACGTTTCTTAGATTTTAGTTCATTGCCTTCACCAATGTCATAAATATGAAATGTACAAAGGAAACTAACATACAGTAAAATTTTCGGTACTTTTCGGTTAGCCGGGCGCCAGTGTTATAAATACATGGATATACATACATATATATGTATATATACATATATTGTATATATACACATATATGCATGTGTATGCACATATTTTGTATATGTATATAGATGTATATATATACATATCCATGTATATATAACACTGGCGCCCGGCTAACCGAAAAGTACCAAATTTTCTTTATAGCATTTTGGGCCAAATTTCACTAAATTTGACTATAAATTCCTCCATTAACCAAAATTTTATCAATGAAGGAAATATTTTTTACTTTTTTCACATTTTCTAGTCATAATCTTAATAAAAATACGTTTAAAAAATAATTAAATAGCTCAATTGCTCTGTACATAGTCAGACACCTGAAATGTTGGATAAAAAAGTGTTTGTTAGATAAGATATTTCTATTATGTTTATGTCCAGGGATGGAGAATATCTAGAAAATCTTACCAGCCAAGGATTTATTTCAACAGCCAGTAAAATGCAATGTACAGTTAAAAAATTTTATGACAAAATTACGCAACTCAAAATAGTTGGTTACTATTACTGTCAGAGACCTGGTGCTGGAACCGGGGTCGGAGCGCTCCGGAGCTGTATTTTCCCTGGAGCTAGAGCTCTAAAATTTACTCTGCTCCAGGGCTTCTTTAGTTTATTATTATTTTTTTTTATCTTTTTTTTCAGTCTTTTAAATGTTCAGGTTTAAAATATTTTAATTACATCATTATTCAGTATTTTAATTATATAATTTTTTAAGGTTTTTTTTAAATTAAAGATGTAAAACTTCTCACAAAAATATGGTAACACTACTTCACTTCTACTTGAGCTAACTGGCAACACTATTTGAAAATAAATATGACTGCCTGTTGTTTACACGTACAATTTTGGTTGTTTGAAAAGCGTAGAATAAATTTAAGATTTTTGTGTTTAAAATTCCACCAAACTTTCTATTTTAAAAGCAAAAGTTAAAAGATGTCATATTTTCTGAACAAGCATTTCAAGTTTGTTGAGAAGAAAAATGCATTTTGTCAGATCTTTAATGAAGGTAAAGAAAGAAAGAATTTGTAAGCAAAAAATTAAATGTGTAAATGAAAAACTGCAACTCAGAAGTGCGAAGTCGGCGCCGAGTTGGAGCAGTTCCTGGAGCCGGAGCCACAGTATTTTATCTTGGAGCGGAGCTGGAGCATCAAAAATTTTCCGGCTCCAGGTCACTGATTACTGTAATGCATTTTCATATATTTCTTTCCTATAAAATTGAGAAATATAAACAAGAGATGAAAGTTTAATATAAAATAGAATTTTGTACCATGTTTACATCGCAGTAATTAGGAAAGTTGAAAAATATAGCTAACTACATATTAAAAAAAACGTTTTTGGCATACCTGTATAGTTTGCAGTTTTCAATAACTACCTAAAAATTCACTCATCCTGTCAGAAAATTCACTCGCCAGTGGCTAGTAAAATGATGCATTTTCCTACCCCTGAGCATGATATTGTTATTTTATTTTGATGTCATAAACACACTTCTCAGACTTATGGCAAATTATTTCACAAGATAATTCACTGATGATCTAGCAACCAATTTTTTGATCATTTGTACCTATTGAAATATGTAAAACCACTACATGAATCGTGATTCTTGTTAGTCCAGACATAATGCCTTAGAATAATCACATATATGGCATTCAAAAGTAGGTATAGGTACATTAGCAGAAATTTTACTAAAGGAAACATTCATGTGTATTTTATAAGAAACTAGAACTTTGTTGATATATAATCAGTTATTGTTAAAGTTTCATCGGAGCTTGAGCAAAGCATAGGTTTGCATTAAGCCTAACCAAAGAAACAAAGGTCAAGCTCAAATTGTTATTTTCGAGTGCTGGGTACAAAATGTATGAATTTTCTTAAATCACAGTTTATTTCAAGGAAAAATTGTTATTTAGTGAAAATTAACACATCATTTAAATTCATCTATGAACTTAAATGTTAAAATGAGTTTCATTACTTACGTTCCACGTAGTGCAGATAATAGATGTTTGCAGATTATGCATTTTGCGGAGTTCACAGAGTTTACTGTATTTCACTTTATTATAAGCATTCATTATGATTTCTAGTCCATTATTACATTGTTGCTCAAGAAAATTTAAACATTTATATCCCATTTATGTTTATTTCTGCATTTGAATCACTTTCAGCATGATATTGTGTTATTTTATTTTCATGTCATAAACACACTGCTCAGATTTATGTCAAATTATTTCACAAGAAAATTTACTGGCTGTCTAGCATCCAATTTTTTTATCTTTTTTACCATTTGAACAGTTCAAAGCGCTACATGGATCATGATTTTTTTTATTCCAGACATAATTTATTCGAATAATCACATATAGCATGCAGAAGTAGGTATAAATACATTAGCAATAATTTTACTGAAGGAAATATTCCTGTGTATTGTAAAATAAACAAAAACTTTATTGAGATAAAATAAGTTATTGTTAAAGTTTCATTGGTGCTTGAGCAAAGCATAGGTTTGCATTAAGCATAACCAAACAAACGTCAATGCTTAGCTGAAATTATTATTTTCAAATACACGGTACAAAACTCATCAATTTCAATATATTTCATACAATGTTGAAAAAATTTAAGACTTTTTGTGTATTGCAATGTAAGAGTTCAAGCAAATAACAATATAAAGCAGAAATGAAATATCTTTATAGTAACTGTGTGCTTTTCATAGAAACATGTAAAAAGGAAACGTAAAATCTTAAAAACATGCAATGCTTAAATTTACAAATATCGCTTGTTTTACACTTACTGATTGAAATTTTGGCTAAAACGGTTTCAGTTAGATAAATTATTTTTCTATTTTCACGGTTTAAAAAGTTCAAATTTTAAAAGATTTCTTTAACTCGATTTTAGTTAATGGAATCTTTGAATATGCACACACAAATTGTTTTCATAAATTCTTGTGACACTTTGATTTTTTTTTTTTATTATTTATGGTTGTTTAATAAACCAAAGGTGGATCTTAATGTGAAAAAGTTTTTACATCTTCCCTATATATATAAAATCCTAATGAAACGAATTTTTGAAACGAATATATGAAACGGCTAAAATGTATCGATTCTTTGAATCGACTGATTAAACAACTGATTTTGTTTCACGGCGATTTCTCCTAAAATATGGAATACTTTGCGATGAAATTAACACCAAAAATCCGTATTTATCCACAGATCTCAAAACTGGTATTAGAATTTTTAAATTCGAATTAGAAAAAAAATTAATATTTCGAAAACTAATTTTAAATACATTTTTTATAATGATGGCAACTCAAATTTTAATCATAACATATATTTTTTTTTCATAATTCAGAAAAGGTTACCTTAAATATATGCTAAGAAATGTATCATGCTACTTTTATTCATAATTCAATTTACTTGAACAATCTTTCGCCAAATCGACAGATTCTGATAGAGAAATCAATTCTGACGGTATTTCTATGTTAGCGAGACGCAGGTGATAATTCGCTAAACATTTTTTCCGTCGCATTTCTTCATATTTCATTCATTTCATTTAAAATATAATCCTTTCATTCTTTTTATTTAAAATATACAACATTCATTTAAACTTGATGGCTTTCACTCCTTTCTTTTTTTTAAAAACAAAACGAAAAGAAAAAAAATTAGGCACAGATATTATCTACACACCGGGGTACCTAATTGACGCCAAAATGGCATTATTGTGATTGACATGGTAACCCGGCTATTGTTGTTTATTTAATAATAAATGGTTATTTACTTTTATTATTTTTTAAATTTATATAAATTATTTTGTTCTATACTTATTAATTATTTTTTTGCTATTTCCTTTTGAAAATAATAGAAAATAATTTAAAAATACGGTACAATGTAACTTGCTAAAAGTCAAGTGAATGTGACATTTACGATCAACCATTATTGGCATTCAATCTTATAGTTCGCGATAGATTTTTGGTCGACGGGATAACTAAGTAGTACCAAAAATACATATGTAACTGGTATTCGAAAACGAGGTTTTTGCCAAATTTTCGTAAAAAAAAAAAAAAAGCATTTTAACAAATTACAACGACCATTTGGAAAATGATTTTTTCAAAGACTAAAATTTAAGACATAAAAAATTGCATGGAGTTGATCATACATTACGTACGCCATGAATTAAACATTTATAGTGTTATTACACGTAAAAATTTCAAGCGACAAAAATCGCTTGCGACTTGTACGTATTATCCATCTGAAACTTATGTATTATCCAAGCATTTCATTGGCTGTTCGGGAAAACTGTTTTCCATCGTCAGATTTCCGGCCCATTTTATATGAAGTTTCATTCTTAAACTTCTACACATCACACAATATTACTTTTTACACCGTCGTATAGAGAAAAAAATTACTTTTAAATGCATTTTGTTTGAAAGCTGTATCTCAATTTGTTTCTGAGTTATTAATTTTTTTTTTGTAGTTTTTATTACTTTTTTGTCATAGTGGCAACAGAAGGTATCCATCTCTGTTGAAAGTAAATTGAAATACAGGTTACTGTATAGACCAATCAAATAACGAATAAAATGCGGATTAAACCAATGAAAACCTTCAGATATGCTTTTGATTTCCTACCCTGATGAGAACAATAACCATTTTTCCAAATGGTTAAAAAAAAGTATGCCAAATATGCAATGCGTATATGACATCTGGCGAAATATTAAATTATGTAACAAACCATGACATTTAATTTCAACTTCAAATCAATGTTTTAATTGACCACTCGAACAATAAAATAAATGCTAACTGGCGAGTTGAAAAAAAAAAAAAAAACGCGAGATTTGCACCCGGCTTTTTTTTTCATTCGGCACATATATTTTGATATACGGCCCCATACCGGCGCGATTTTTTCTGACGCCAATTTCATATACGCAACGGGTACTTAACTGCCGCCAAAGTATCGTTATTTTGCTTGATATGGTAAGCCGGATGTTGTTGTTTATGCTGTTGATGCGTTCCCCAAATTGGCGTTGGAAAAAAATCGCGCCAATGATATATGAATATCCAAATTAAGTTAAATGTATGCAAATGGATAATATGACCAAAAAACTATTTACATAAATTTGACTTTTGATTTTTGTATAGCGTGGCACAAAAGATAAATCAATTTATTCAAATGAATACAATTCAGTGCACTATATAGATTCAGTGAAAGTAATATATTCAACAGTGCATTTGAAAATGAAAAGTATTGTTTAGATGTGTAAATGTATTTAGCCAAAAGAAAATTTAAATTGAATTTTAAAACTAATCGTTTTAAGCAACATCAAGGCGTCACTTAAATTTTCATATCATATCTTTTAAAATTCATAATTCGAATTTATGAGATGTAAATGATAAAGCATCAATGAATAAATTTTGATATATATATGTATAGGTAAATTAATAGCATTGCGTCACTCAAAATTTGATATCATTATTTTTATGTTCCAAATTTAAAATTCTTAGAGCTAAAGATAAAGTGCTGCGTCACAAACTTTTAACCCGCTAAGGGTTTTTGTGTTGTTTGGTTTTACAATTAGTTATGGATGAGGTTTAAATATTTTTTTCCCTCAATGTCTTCGTCGTGTTACAAACTTTATATATAAAGTGCTTGGAGGAAGCGAAATATCCTCTAAAATCGGTTTTCGTTAGTTAGAAGTCTCAGAGATAAGTAGGCATACCACTGAGATATTTTCTAATTGCTTTTTCGCGGTTATTTCATCTATAGCTATGTTAAAAAGTCATTCATAAGATTTGGGAAAAGAGGTTTTGATGCAACCGATAGACAAAATCTTTGAGTGCGCAATTTTTTTACTTTCTTCACTGATTGCCATTTGAGATAGTCGGAGTTTTTATATAGCTTCCATCATGTGATGTTTATTCCAAGTAAGATGTACTTTCTCTATTTTAAAATAAAACAGAGGAAACCGTAGGATTTAACTTTTTAAATTTGTAAAATTTTGTCCGATACAACTCTCCAACCATTTTTTCCGGTACAACCCGATTGCTGCACTACCTATCACATACATATTAGCAGATCTAGATTTTATGGCCAACAGTATGAAACATAGTAACTCATACATCCAAAAAATGCTAAAAACACTGTTGTGCATGCTCCCGTACAAGTTACCTATTTCCAAAGTTAACTTCGCGCAATAGAAAATTCCAAAAAAAAAAAATAAATAACTTGCTGCTTCTTGCAGAACAAAGAAAGCTTGGTCCAATATGGCGTGAGAGCTTTACTACTTAATTAACATGATAGTAGCATGACATGCGATACTATAAGCGACCAATACCCTACTTGTCAGATATAACCAACTGTCCGGTACTACCCGACCTTCCCATATATTTATTCATATACAGGGCACGCAAAGAATGGAATTTATTGAAATGTATGGGTGAGAATTTTTGAAAGTCTATGTTTTAGTTTTGTTATGTGTTTTTAACAGGAAAATAATTTTAGTTTATTATGAAGCATGTAAGTATTCGAATATATTTTCATCTATTCTTCGAAATTTTTAAAAAACTACTTTTCGAAAGCGGTTTTTTTAAAAAAGAAAATAAAATTTAGCATACTATGTAACTTCTTGCGAAACTACAGATCATACACAGGCCTGTACAATTGTAGTACAGTACCTTATAGGATGTAGACGTAATTATTTAAATCTGATTTTGAAATATGTTAACAGCGCAGTTTTGTTATATTAATTCAGAAATTTAGGAAAATGTATTATAAACAAAGCTTGGCGCATGATTTTTTTTTCGTAATATGTAATCAGAAAAATGCATGTTTGTTGAAAAATGAAAAAAAAAAAAAAAAATCAAAATAAAGTTTAAAAGAATAAAATTACATTATTTATTTAAAAGTACCATTCCAATTTAAATCTGGTTAATCTGAATGTTCTGTATGAGTTGACTATTTGCGAATATAATGTTTTATAATAGAAATTCTTATTTCATTAAAAATAAGTAATTAATTTTTTAAGCAAAATTATCTTCTACATATCATTTAGTTTAAATGGTTGCTACTTTCATGGCTGTACTTCTCATCGAAGTATTTAAAATTTCAAAATGTTAATACTTATTTTTAGAATTTTTGTGTTATATTCGAATGAATATTTCGAAAATATTTGTGAGATTAAACCTGGTCAGCAAGTAATAAATTTGAAAATATTTTAGATTTTGTATATTTACTAAAACTCTTAAAATATGTGAAAAGTTCCCATATAAAGGATTTAGAATGTACTGCAAAAGTTCCCATATTAAGCACATTTATTTATGGTATTGCAGGTGATATCAAAAAACAGTATTATATTTTGAAATACGACCATAGGCGATATAAAATGGTTTCATTTGAAAATATACGACTTCAGATTTTATGACTACAATCATCTCTATTCATACATAGATATATTTGTAAATGTGAAAACACGTTTAGAATATAAAAATATTTCTCTACATTTCATGCATAGGAATATAATAAAAGGTAATGGACTTACATTTATTCATGTCTGTAATATAATGAAGTGGAATCAGAGAATTTAAAAACGGCTTAGTAGTAAATACAACCTAAATATGCGTAAATATTTGTATTTTGTAACATTAAACAATTATCGAAAGTTCCTTGTAAATGCTTTTGTAAATTTTCTTAAAATTTATATAAAAAACTAGAATTTGTAGAACAATAATCTACGTTTCAGATGTTGAAATGTAAGGTCTTTGTGCCTAAATATGATGACTTCTAAATGCGGCAATGTTCTTGTACTTAGTACCTTAATGTAAGGAGGATAACTAAATCATATATAATGAGCCATTAGATGTTCAGGAACAAAACCCCAAATATTTCTATGTTTTTAAAATGTTTTATTAAAAAAAAAAATCTCATTAAAATACACATCAATTTTTAAATAGCGCCACTATCTTCTCTAAATTAGGCAAAACATCCCCAAAATCATTCGCAGTTTCTCTTTTTTTAACTTGAAGATCAAACAACACTATGGACGTGAAGAAATACGACTTATGTTTAATTTACCTGAAGTGTAAGCTTAACATAAGGTGGCCAATTTTACAATTGATGTTATAAAATATTCTACATATTTTGTTGAATTTGTTTTACCCAGATACTTATTAGCGATGAACTGGATACCCTAAATGAGGAGAGACTTTTAGGGGAATTAGGCTTACATGATATTTTTCATGTATTGTATTAAAATAATATTTAAATAGAAATTGTTTTTAATTAAGCTGCCCTGAGTCAATAAATTAAGAAATTCCACATGATCCTACAATAGTCTTCAACTGGGTACTTAAGTATGTGTTTAAAATTATCAAAACAGAAAAATACATAGTGACATACATATAGATGGAAGTCTTGTATAGCTGAAAACACTTAAACAATCCTATTGTAATTAAGTTAATTTTACAAATATTAAAAAGGCAAATGGGCATGAGCGAGCATTTTTGCAAGCTCGGGTTGATATAGATATTTTTTTAATTAGAATTCACTGTGATTTCAATTAATATCTCTGTAATTATAAAACAAATAAAAATCTGGCCGTCAGGAACATCAGCACCTGCCTTGGACAACTCTCATCCAAAATTTCGTTTTTGCACGTGTGGTAGATATCGCTAGCCATCGAGACACACACACACATACACACAGAAAGAGCAAAATATCATTTTAGATAAGAGTTAATTGCTTGATGGAAATAAGGAATTTAAAGTTGATTATGTTGGGTATTGAAAATAAAAGATTACGAAAAAAAGCTTTTCTAAAAAGTTAATAATAGTATGTGATTAAAAAATATGTATAGTCTGTTAATTATAAATTTTAGCCTACCATTTTAATAGGGGCTTCAGAGTAAAACATAAATAGGCATTGCTATATACTCCTATGTATATATATATACATATATATAACCACCAATTAAACACCACCGCTCATCATCAAAAACCTTAATATGGTGAATGAAATGACAACAAAAATGGATACCACAAACCCACAATATAAAATACATATAAAATACATAACTAGAAAGGTAAAAATCATAAAATGAAACTTTGCGATGATAAGAATAAAAAATTTAATGGAATTTCCTAAGAGAGGTATCAGATAACTACAAAGTAGAAATCATATAGATAATACACAAAGATTATGCGCTATTGCAGCAAAGATCTAAGCGTATAATATTTAAAAGATTGCTAAAACATTTAGCTACCTAGGTATATATATAAATATATATAAGATACCAATATTAAGGAAAAAATAATTCAAAATGAATTGTTGCATTCAAAATGAAAAGATATCATAATAAAAAAACATCATAAAAAGCATACATTCATAATTACATGCGTAATGCAGCATAATAATTTGAATGCTAATATATAACCACCAATTAAACACCACCGACCGTCATCAAAAACCGCAATATTGTGAATGAAATGACAACAAAAATGGATACCACAAACCCACAATATAAAATATATATAAAATACATAACTAAGAAAGGTAAAAATCATAAAATGAAACTTTGCGATGATAAAAATGAAAAATTTAATGGAATTTCCTAAGAGAGGTATCAGATAACTACAAAGTAGAAATCCTATAGATAATACACAAAGATTATGTGCTATTGCAGCAAAGATCTGAGTGTATAATATTTAAAAGATTATATATATATATATTAATACATCGTCAGTAAGCGGATAATTTTTAACACTTGGTCAACAGCTACTGAATTTCTTTTATCAAAAAAATGTGTTATGTTTAAATAGAAGTCTTCAAATATTTTGTTTCAAAAAATGAATCGTAATTTGGTAGTAACATTATTACACACAGATTTCAATAACATACAATGTGTTTAAATAAAATACTGTGTTGCTCAAATGATTATTAAACGGACAAAGGTAAAATTGGAGACATAAATGTGTATAATGAAACCGCCCTTGCAATCATATGAGACTGAATGTAACGACATTAACAAATAACGAGAATGCATGAATTGTTTTTCGATGTTCAATTGCCGGTAAAAATAAGTGGAAATGGAAGTCGTGGAAATATAAATCACCTAAAAACAACTTTTAAACACGCAATAAAATGCATAAGGTTTGAACAGACGTATATGTTTCGTGAGTTCCAGGACTCACATCATCAGTGTATAAAATCTATAACAAAGCAATATCCCCAACTACATGCACGGTGGAAACCCAAATGTCAAAACACAATACCAAAAGACCACCAAGTTCCAACAGCCAATGAAATAAAAGCGGAGGTGAAGTGCCGTGACGCAACAGATCCACCCAGAAGGTTGGGATGTATGGACACTAGACATATCATTAACCAAGGAGTTTTTAAATATTTGGATATGAACAGCTTCAAAAAATTCTAAATGTAGAGGGATAGGGGAGATCGGGGCTAGTAGGTGCAGTTTTTAGTTGTTAATTTTTATTAAGTTTTTGTTTAAGTTTTTTAACAAAGTGTAAATGCACTTTTAAAGAACAGGCATTTCGCTATAAATACCCCGGGGATTTGAGTTTGTAGCTTTTGTAGTTTATGTTTAGCGGAAGCCTAAAGTAAAAGGAAAACTGTGCGGCAACCTACCCCGTGACGGGGCAAGTTGCCTATACCTATGGGGTAAGCTTTATAAAAATTTAAATAAAACACGCAGTTAAGAGAAATCAATTTCATTATCATCAGTAAGTTTAAACAAAGGCGTTATCGTCGTACAATGTAAATTCTAAATTATACAGACATAAAAATATCGAATAAAGCATTAACACTAATTAACTTCTATCCTACTCGATATCATCTTCAGATTTACAGTTGTCACAAATAAAAATTCGACTTTTCCGTTCGGGCACAAAATTTTGCATTGCTACCACATTTCTCGGTGTTTGCTGTTTTTCAAGCTACCAGCACACATCAGACATCGAGCCAACTTGCCCCGTGTTCAATGCGCCTACTAACCCCATAATACATTTCTTCACAAAAGGGACACGTAACCTTCTAAACATAAATAATCCAAGTAAATCACAAATGGAGTAGGTACAGTTAATCATACACTAAGAAAAACTGCACAAGTTAAATCGCAATTATTAAAATAAGTATTAGAAATTAGAAAAAGAATCAAGCAACAAAAAATTACATATGAGTACAAAAACAGAAAAATCGTAATAAATGTCCACTGCACGTAGGTAACACTGCTAAACTACAATGAGGATTGTAAAAAGCAAGAAGAAAGGTACTCTGTGACTAGTTGCGCAAGCTATCCACTAACAGGTGTTTTATGAGGACTGCGCCTCCCTACCCCTGTAGCCAACTAACCACAGTCTCCCCTAATGCACTTCTTGATAATGGTAGCTGAGTCAAAATTGAAATTATGTCCCTCCTCCCAGAAATTAGAGGCAATAGAGGATTTTTGCAATTCTTTTTTCTTTACATTGTTTATGTGTCCATTGACTCTGTAACGGAGTTTTCGTTTAGTTTGTCCAATATAAGACAAACCACACTGACACTGAATGTTGTAAACACCCCATTAATTTTGAGGAGGAATTTGATCCATAAGCTGTGAGAAAGTTAATTTATTAGCTGGTTTAAAAACCACGTTAAAATCATAATGTCTTAAGATATTAGCTATTTTAAAGCTAAAATGGTAAAATGATAAGTTTAGAAAAAGTAACTGCAGTAACAGAAGAATCAAGATTATTAACACATTTATTAAGACTATGCGAAATTAAATTATTGATATAAGATAAACTAAAACCACGATCGATAGCAACATATATAATGTAATTTAATTCTGTAACAAGTGAATTGTTATTTGAACAAATTAAGCGAGCTCTATTAATCTAATAAAGAAAAGCCAAAGCTTTTTGGGAAGGGGTGTGAGATGAATAAAAAGGGGGGGGGGGTGACAGCAAAAGGTTTACGGTAAACGCCAGTGTCAAAGGTGTTAAGCTGAAGATGTTATGTCTGTTGATATGTTGGTTACCCGTCAGTTTAACACCTTTGACACTTGCGTTTACCGTAATCCTTTTGCTGCCACCCCCCCCCATTTCAATTCATATCACCCCCTTCCCATAAAGCTTGGGCTTTTCTTTATTTGATTAATAGAGCTCACTTAATTTGTTCAGATATCAATTCACTTGTTACAGAACTAAATTACATTATATCTGTTGCTATCGATCGTGGTTTTAGTTTATCTTATATCAATAATTTAATTTCTCGTCTTAATAAATGTGTTAATAATCTTGATTTTTCTGTTACTGCAGTTTCTTTTCACAACTTAAGGACCAAATTCTTCCTCAAAATTATTGGGGTGTTTACAACATTCAATGCCAATGTGGTTTATCCTATATTGGACAAACTAAGCGAAAACTCCGTTACAGAGTCAAAGAATACATAAACTATGTAAAGAAAAGAGAATTGCAAAAATCTTCTATCGCCTATCATTGCTGGGGGGTAGGGACATAATTTCAATTTTGACTGAGCTACCATTATCAAGAAATGCATTACTATTATAGATTTGGACTTTTTTGAAGCTGTTCATATCCATAGATTTAAAAAGTCCTTGGTTAATGCTTTATCTATTGTACCATACATCTCAACTTTGTGGGTGGATTTGCTGTGTCACAGCACTTCACTTCCGCTTTAATTTCATTGGCTGTTGGAACTCGGTGGTCTTTTTGTATTGTTTTATGACATTTGGGTTTTCACCGTACATGTAGTTGGGGGATGTTTTTTTAATAGATTTTATACACTGATGATGTGAGTCCTGGAACTAACGAAACGTATACGTCTGTTCAAACCTTATGTGTTTTATTGTGTTTTGAAACGTCGTTTTCAGGTGATTCATATGAATGTTTACATCGAATAATAGCACTTTGAAAGTTTTGTTATATTAATATCCTGATAATATTTTAAAAGTGCAAACCATAAGCAGCAACGCATGCCTCGCGAGTGAAAGTATAATATATTTCTTTTTTAATATGTAAAACGTCATTTTATATTTCATCAAGTATGGTTCAGGTTTTTGCAGTTGACTGTTTTTTACTAACTCACATAATGTCGGATATATTCAACAATATCCTAATTCACCACTAGAGGGGGCTACAGTCTCATGCATATGGTAGTGCATAATCATTTTAATATAGATACCCACTTGTAGCACATATCTAGATTTATTTATTCAACAGTTATTAAGCATACCCTGTCTGCCTAACCCTAATAATAACATTTAGAAAGTTTTATTATAAGAAAATTTTGTTAACATGTTAAAGGTGCCCATCATAAATAGTAATGAATGCCTTGCGAGTGAAAGTATAGTATTTTTTAAATGTAAAATCTCATTTTATATTACTTCAAGGATTTTCTGCATTTTTGCAATTGATTGTTTTTTACTAACTCATATTATGTGAGAAAGAGTCAGCAATGTCCTAATTCGCCACTAGAAGGGTTTACAGTCACACGCATATGGTAGTGCATAATCATTTTAATGCATATAATCACTTATAGCACATCTCTAGATTTATCCAATAACACTTATTAAGCATACCCTGTCTGCCTAATCCGTCATCCTCTAGGTGACAATTTGAAAAAAAAAAATATACAGAAAAGTTCGTTTTTATTTTTATTATTCTGAATTACCAAGAAAAGATTTTAAAATGTATTTAATATAATATATAAAATAAAACGCACTGTTCTATAATTATGGCTATAAAAACTAAATATAAAATGAGTGGAATTTTTATAAATTGAGACTGAACAAGAAGATATTTTAAAAGTATGCAATTTTCTATAATTAAAGGAATAGCCTGAAGTAAAACAACTAAGAAAATTTGGAAATGTGAACTTTTAGAAAGTTTCGCCTTTTAATTAAGGCATAGCAAGTATAAAATATTTATGGAATACAGAAATTATGTTCTCTTACAATCGATTTTAACAGTAGTGTGAATATATATTTTTAGATACTGTTGCAAATAATTAAGGTTTGAAAACTTTTGTTGTAATTAGTTTTCAGAATTTTCTTAAATCACCAGCTATTTTCTACCGCTAATTTATAAAATACTAAAAAATATTGACAATGGAACAATAGAAAGATATGTATATTAACTTCTTTGTTTCATGTGTTATCTTAATTATATTTTTTATTCTATATTTAAACAAATACTTACTATTGATTTTAAAAAAAGGAAATAAAACTACATTTTTAAATATATAAAATATATTAAAAATATGTAATATTACTCGAATGATATGACTTTTATTACAAAATTTCAAAAATTGAAAGTGCACTAGGTAAAAACTTGCTAATATGGAGGAAAAACCTACAAAAAAAAAAATCTAGCAGAAACTCTATTTATCGATGCATGAGAAATGAAAAACAAAAAGGAAAAAAATCATACGTCAAGCATAGATTATGAAATACTTCTAACATATTCAGAATAATGTAACAAAACTGCACCGTTTAAAAAATGAAAATACTAAGTCTAATTCAACCCTATGAAACGCATAACACATTTCCAAAGCCAATTTCAGCTGCTTCCATCTACATTAGGGAAATTATCCGAATTTTTTCAGCAGCCCTGTATATGATATATTGATTTGTATCTTTTATATGCATGCATGCCAAAATTTAGTTCATTTAAGAAATATATATGCATCAGTTGAAAATTCCCCTTCAGCAATTTCCTATAATAAAGAAAATGGTATGTGCATACTTTTATGCAACCCTGTAAATGAGGTATAGAATTTATATGTAAAGAGTAACATGTAAAATATTAGTTAAACTTATAAGCTCATACCGAATTTTAAAATGTACACTTCGGCAGTTATTACTCAAAGATAGTACTAACCGATTTCTTGTGTGTGTCCCTGTAAATAAATAAAAAAAAAATGCTATGACTGTCATGTTCTAACATGATCATAGTGAAATGCAATTATTATGTCAGTTTCAGCACATTTGAAATAGCGTAATGTCAATAAAAGTCTCTACAAACGATTTTACCCCATATACCACAATATAACGGAATTCATTAGAGTACCTCTGTAAATGAACTATTAATCCTACATGCTTCATATACAATACCAAACATGCTATAGTGACCATAAATAACCTTTATCAATTGCATGAAAACCTGAGTATATTTACGTCAGTTAGAGCGTGGACTGGCGGACAGACGGACAGACAAACCGAATGCATAAACTCTTTTCAACTGTGTTGGAAAGTGTTAAAAGGCTAAAACATACAGTAAATCCTAAAAATGCTTCATGTTGGAAAACATATTTCACTTCCGAGTCAGTCACCTGTCATAAGTACTAACCTTCATGAACGCAATTTTCTCTAGAACGGAATCTAGGAAAGCTGAAACGTGTACAGGAAACCTGGTTACAAGTAAATGTCCGAATTTTTCGGAAAACCATATACTTTGAAAATGATTTTGTAATACATCAGAAACTATAAGAAGATATCTTCAAAAATAGCAATGGTACATTTATCTATGTTGTGTAGTCCTTGGAAATATTGCTGACAAGGTATTTTTGTGCCACGACTGTCAAAATGTAAATTTAACATTACGGAATTTTTTCATAGCTCTTAAACCAATTTAACAGAAACAAAATATTTTTAGATAAAATCTTATTTTTATTCCATCTTACAAGATGAGGGCCAAGCTTGGTAATCACAGATTTTGATTATTTGTATATACGAGTATATTGTAGTGTAGAAGCCTCTTAGTCTCAGGTTCAACGGATTTAAAAAAAAAAAAAATCCTAGTCCTCGAGAAATAAGTGGTCTAATATCTATTTACTCACATCTATTTATTTACACTTATCTTTACTCAATCTATTTACTTTGTAACGAAATTACTTCGTTGGTCGTAGGTAAGTTGTTGTGGCGTCTGCTCGTTGATCCGTGGGCTAGGGTTCGAAACGGAACGCGCTACATCTGTTTTTATAATTATTGTTTTAGAAATATACATGTAATTGTAATTTATATATCTCATTCTTAATTTAAAATTATAATATTATGTATTAATTATAATGTTAACCTATTTATTATTTATTTGTAATTAAATCGTTGTATAACACATCCTTAAACGGTTATATCTCTAAATCACTTTTAAAATATATTTAATGTATTCTTTATCGATACAATGACATTGAACAAATGTGTCTATTCGTAATTTTAAAGAAACGTCATGTATATACTGCCTTCAGAAGGGAAGTCAATGAGACGATAATGCTACTCTATTTTTAAAGTAAGAGGCATAATTATAACAAAAGTTAGCATAAGAATTATACTAAAACACACTTTTTTGCATTATTTTATATTCTGATTAATCTTCTTTCTACATTTATTTTTACTTTATATGGTGATGTTTTATTATATCATAAGTAGAGACCCCATGACAGAATTTTAGCGATTTTGGAAATTTTACCAGCCAATAATAGATCCAATATTTTTAAATCTCTTTAAATGATGAAATATGTTTATTAATGATTTAAAAATCAAAAATTCTAAATTAAAACTTAAATATGTTAACATTAATTTAAGATAGTAAAATTTTTGATTGAGATTATTAAATTATAATTGAAACTATATTTATAAATCAAAAAATTAGATAATAAAATGTAGCGCGTTTCAGTCTCGAACCTGAGCCCGCGGATCAACGAGTGGACGACAAAACAACTGAGCAACGACCAATGCAGCAATCTCGCTACAAATTAAGTTTTTATGTTGTTTTCTAATATTAGACCCTCTATTTCTTGAGAACTAAGGAGTGTTACATAAAATACGTTGAACACGTGACTAAGGGCCTTCTACACTACAACATATATAAAAAATAATCAAAACATGTGATTACCAAGCTTGATCTTCTTCTTGTTACAGGGTTCGTACGGATCTTGAAATTTCCAGCCGAGAAAATTCTTCACTACCGGTATTTTCTTCTAGAAAATCTCTCCTTAAATAAAGCGAAATTTTGCACGTTTCAACTAGATTATTTTTTATTAAAAGATTTATCGATATTTTACCGAGAAAATAATGGTACTCATACGAACCCTGTCGTTAATTAATACGGTTTATTTCATATCAAATTTAAAAGGCTACCCAATAAAGAAGCTTCTCAAGAAATATATCGGGCAATTTTTTGAAATTCATCATTTCTATAGCACATGATGTGTCCAGACTAACGGAATGAGTGCATTAGTTCACACGTCTTTTATTACTTAGTTTCTTTATTGCGTTCTAAATTAAGTAACGTGATTTTATCATTGCAAAAAATGCGTGATATTTTCTACTTCTATGCCTTTGTCATATCTAAGAATTAAAAGGATAAAAAATAATTTTTTAACATTGTTGAAAAATTTTTATGACTACAGTTGTAATGTTTGACTTTCTCTTATTTATAAATACAAGGGGATAAACACCGGATTCTCGTCATATGGAATATAGATGAAAAGCATTAGGGTAAATCTAGGATAGTTGGCCATAAAAGAGAGATGGCCAGTCTAAATATTTTCAAAATTTTATCATAGATTGCAACATAAACTTTGTTCGTATGAAATAATTCAACAAGTTTATTTATTGCGACGTGCATTTGTGTTTTCCGATTATAAAAAGTAAGTGTAATTTTAATGTTTATTTAATTTAGTAGATGAATATTGTTTTGACTTAGGTATCTGAATGCTTTACAGTACGTTATATATATTTTTCACTGTATGGACATTTAAGGCTCATATATAATCTAATCTTTACTTCTGAGCCTAAACAAAGACGTAAAATGGTTATAGATGCTTTAAATTAAGCGAGAGTCCTTCAATTTCAGGAGAGATGGCAACTTGAAATCGAGGCGAGATGGCTACCTTAAATCATTATTTCAAAATTATACGTGGTGACTATTTTAACAAAATATAATTAAATTTAAAATAAATATATAATGTTTATGTTTATAAATATATTAATTGATATAATTATTTAAATTTTAACTAATATAAATATTAAAAAAATAATAATAACTAGTTAGATGTACCAATCCTAAAACTTTCTTCTATCTTATACATAATATTTCAAAAACTAGTTACGCATGTTAACACTTCAATATTTTTAGTTCAATACTATACCAACTTTGATTTTCATCTTAAATTTCTGCTTCAGTCAATTAAACGGACTAAAAACGAGTTAATCAGTATCATGATATTTGTTAAAATTAATAGTTTTTCCTTATTCTGTTGTTATCAGATTTGTGCGAATAGCCGGCGTAGCGAAAAGCGAATTTCTGCTTCTGCACGAGCCGCCGATGGACAACAAAACTACAAAAAAACAAGAAAAGCATTAAAAAATCGCTATCATAGAGCCCATTTACAGCGCAATATTTCCAAATTCCTGTTGGCCAAAGCCAAAAACATGCACGAAAAAATTTGTTTCAATTGTATGCATAATTTTATACACTTTTCGATGGTACAATAAAGAAAATGGCACAAACATCGCTATTAAAACGCCCCCCTTCCGGCAGATATTTTTTTAATTCAGGGAGAACTGGTTTGCCATAGCTAGAAACTTACACAAAAAATTTGGTTCAATTCTATGTATAACTTCATGCAATTTTCGATGGTCCAATAATGAAAATGTTAGAGACATCACAAATATAGCGCCCCCTTCCGGCGGAATTTTTCCAAATTCAGAGAGGACCATCGTGCCATGACCAAAAACAAACACAAAATATTTGGCTCAATTCTATGTATAACTTCATACATTTTCCGATGATGTTCAAAATCTTACAAAAATTGCTATAACAGCGCTCCTAACGGCGATTTTTTTCCAAATTCAGGGAGGACCTGTCTGCTATAGTCAAAAACTTAAAATAAAAATTTGATTCAATTCTATGCATAACTTCATACAATTTTGGATGGTACAATATTCAAAATCGCACAAAAATCGCTGTTACAGCGCCCCCTACTGGCGATTGTTTTTCCAAATTCAGGGAGGACCTACTTGCCATATCCAAAAACTTAAAATAAAAATTTGATTCAATTCCATGCATAACTTCATACACTTTTGGATGGTAAAATATTCAAAATCGCACAAAAATCGCTGTTACAGCACCCCCTACCGGCATTTTTTTCTAAATTCAGGGAGGATCTGCTTGCCATAGCCAAAAACTTAAAATAAAAATTTGGTTCAATTCCATGCACAACTTCATGCACTTTTAGATGGTACAATATTAAAAATCGCACAAAAATCGCTGTTACAGCGCCCCCTACAAGCGAATGTTTTCCAAATTCAGGGACGAACTGCATGCCAAAGCCAAAAACATGAACGAAAAAATTTGGTTCAATTGTATGCATAATTTTATACACTTTCCGATGGTACAATAAAGAAAATGGCACAAACATCGCTATTAAAACGCCCCCCTTCCGGCCGATATTTTTTTAATTCAGGGAGAACTGGTTTGCCATACACAGAATCTTACACAAAAAATTTGGTTCAATTCTATACATAACTTCATGCAATTTTCGATGGTCCAATAATGAAAATGCTAGAGACATCGCAATTATAGCGCCCCCTTCCGGCGGAATTTTTCCAAATTCAGAGAGGACCTTCGTGCCATGACCAAAAACAAACACAAAATATTTGGCTCAATTCTATGTATAACTTCATTTATTTTCCGATGGTACAATATTCAAAATCGCACAAAAATTTCTATAACAGCGCCCGTTACCGGCGAATGTTTTCCAAATTCAGGGACGATCTGCATGCCATAGCCAAAAACTTAAAATAAAAATTTGGTTCAATTCCATGCAGAACTTCATGCACTTTTAGATGGTACAATATTCAAAATAACACAAAAATCACTGTTACAGCGCCCCCTACCGGCGATTTTTTTCCAAATTCAGGGAGGACTTACTTGCTATATCCAAAAACTTAAAATAAAAATTTGGTTCAATTCTATGCATAACTTCATACACTTTTTGATGGTAAAATGGCGACAGACAGACATTTTCTATAAACATGTTTTGGGGGATCTCTGACCCCTAAAACGTATAATTCCGTCGAAAACCGGAAGTCGAAAAAAATTTCAATTACAATACTTTCTTCTATTGAAGATAGAAGAAAGTAAAAATATAAACCAGGCGATTTATTTGTTTCAAAAATTACTGAAAAACGTCGGACACTTCCATAACAGAAACTGACAAAGATGATAAATAAACTAAATTAACGCAATAAAACTAAAATTAACGCGAGAAAAAGAAACGACACTTCCAGTAGCGAAGAAAATGAAATACATTAAAATTATCATATTCTACAGATTATGAGTAAATAGAATTGGATTAGGATCACTGTGTTGTTTGTGCAAAACAATATAATATCACATCCAAAAAAGATATCTGGATACAATGCATAAAGTACCTGATGTGATTCCATGAAACGCGTACAAATTATCAAGACCATTTTTTCAAAATGTGAAGTATTGACATAATACTTCAAATTTTGCTTAGTCGAGTTTACTTCACTCATTTTCCATCATATAACTGCATCTTTACAAATTGCTCTATGTTTTTCATGATTAACTATATAAAATATGTAATTTTTTTGCTATATAACTTTTTTTTTCTTGTATCGGATGACCATCGCTTGGCTTTAAGGAGAGATGGCCATTTGCCATTTTAATTTCAATTTTATTTAACACTTTTTGTTTACAATATTTTATTATTTTTTTCATAAAATATTATGAGTATATGTATAAGAATTTTAAATATGCATAAACGTTTCATGTATTTGCATATAATTCTTTTGAGGAAATTATATGCATTTAACTTTCCCATTTGCTTTGAGGCAGTCTGAAGTTTTATCTAATTTTAAAATACTAGGGGATTCAAAACAACAACAACCAATCCGGGGATTTTAAGAATTTTTATTTCAATCTTTAAAAATTAGGTAAAAATAAGTTTAGATTAGGCCATCTATTCAAGAGTTACTGTATACTTATTATTTCTGATGTTAACATCTTTTTTTCTCTTCACATGTTAAATGTTCATTGATGAATGGGGTAATTTTAGGAACGTTCAGAAAGAATCTTTCTACATAGTAGTTAGAACACGTTGTTTGATAAAAATAATTGTGGCTAATCAAAATTAGCGATATTTTCATCTCGGCTACGCCTCAGAAGTTAAAAACGAATGAAATATCCAAAGATTAGAATCTATTCATAATATCAGCCTTGTTTATTCTGTTCATTTAAGTGAAATAAGCACAATATTTGATTGCATGTCTTAAATTTGTGTTTTATTGCTTTACTTATTAATCGAGGAATGTTTTAATTTCGTTGAAATATAAGCTGGAATCATTTGATGAGCTATTTAAGTGCAAACGAATTTATCTTTCGTAAGTGACTGCACGCGATAGATATGAGGAAAAAAAAACAAAAAAAAACAACAAAAAAAAAACAGTGGCACTCCGGGAGTGCCAATAGAAGTGAAAACTTCAACAATTACGTGTGTGTTTTTTTAATCGTCAGGAAATGTTTTATGCGGTGAATTGTGAAGCAGCACTAATGAAAGCATCTGGGGACACGGCAGTGCCCCTGCCAAGTCTTGAAAGCACAGCCGTAAGCATCTTTTTCTGGAAGCAACTCAGGGTACTTTTGACCCCCCCCCCCCCCCCCCCCCAATATCTTTGTGTTGGTGATTCCCAGAAACTTGAAACTTCGTAAATCTAAAGTAATGTGGAAATGGAACTAAATGCTGAAATTTCACGTTTCTATCTTTTTTTATTTCAGAAGATATATGAACTTAAACTTTTGCCTTTTCGACACTGATTCACCGATCATCAAAACTCAGAGGTACGTCCTGTATCCCTAGAATCTTGAAATTTGGTATGAAGGTAGTGTTTGGGATACAATGAAAGGGAAAATTTAAAAAATCCGGAAAATTTGGATAAAAAGTCGAAAAATCAAAAAACAGAGAATTTGGCAGAGATGTGATATACAAACCAGGTTTGGCGCGATTTTTTAACGTCAATTTGGCGAAAGCCCGTTTTCCAATACCAGTTACAATATATATTTTTAAATTATTTTCTATTGTTTTAAAAAGTAAAGAACAATAAATAAACGGTAATTTCATTAATAACTATAGAACAAAACAATTGTACAATTTAAAAAAATAAAATAAAAGTAAATGAACAATTTATTAATAAATAAGCAACAGTAGCCGGGTTATCTTGTAAAATAAAGTAACGCCATTTTGCTGTCAATTAGGTACCCAAGTGCGTATCTGACATCTGGGGACCGTATTTTATCTTCCGTAATCGAAATTCCCGCCAATACTGTTGGTTATTGACCAGACCATCAACATGATAAAATACAGCGTTATCGGTTTTTAGTTACACGAAATAGGTAGATCACGAATACGGTATAATTAATTTTAACTGGCAAAAAACAAAATAATAATTTGTTTTAGTAATACGCCGGGAGAAAAAGTGAGTTTTAGCTTTCTTCTTCTTTTGCGGATTGAGCTGAAGAGGGAAAAGTTCCTGTCATTCACCGCTTGGCGCGCTAGTGTCTATGTGTCAAAATGCTAGCATGTCGTTACGTTACAGTGTCTCGAAATCAGTGGTTTTTCCCCCCATCTCAAAAAAAAAAACGCAACGCGCCTAAAGAAGTTTTCACTTCAAAAATCATGCTTGAAATTCAATCAAAAACAAGGAAAAATAAGTAAACTGCGATATAGTTTTCAAGCAAACTGGATTTGAAAGAACATTTTTTTTCGTTTTCGACTGTGTAAAATTTGAAAATGTCCAATATTCAAAATACTAAAAAATTGCGATAAAAGTTAAATTTAATCGTCTCCTGTTGCCACCGTCAAAATGACGTCAGGGTTATGCACGCAAAACTTTGTCCTTTATAACATAGTTTCTTTGGTGGTCAGAAAATTAATATTTGTTTTTGAGGTATATTACCCTACTTTACATTATATATTTTGAATATACGGCCTTTTACAAGCACCGAAAACTGAACGCGTATATCATATAGTGTATGGTCGATAATTAAAGAGATCATTTTAATAAAAAGTTTAAAAATTTAAAAATTGATGAAATGATATATGCGATTAAATTACATTAAATAAAAGCAATCTTACACACGCATATGAGGGGCTCACAACCATAGTAGACCAAGTCCATTTTTCTTTATTGTGAATAATAACGCTTTAAAGTTCTTAATAAATAATTAATTCAGGCCAAGTGATTTATAAGAATTATATGGGATAATATTCAGTTTAAAGAACCAATTTTATAGCGCTCTACTTTTATAAATGACAAATTAATATTACTACTGAAAATTTATACGTTTTTAAAGAAAATAAGGACTTGGTCCAGTATGGCTGTGAAATTACCATGCGTAAATGAAGACTTTGTTGATTATGATTACTAAAACTCTTGATTTTGATTTATATTTACTTATTCAATTTTTTGCTCAAAGAACACCCGATATTACCATTTATCGTAAATCATTCACTGTGCACAATTCTAGCATCATCAACAACGTCACATGATGTACTTTAGAGGAAGTAGCTTGGAACCTGGTATTGACCTCTGCTGGAAGATTTGTGACGTAACCGTGATGAATTGTCGGAATGTATGGCAGAAAATCCATCATATCTTTCTTTTTGGCCAAAGTATTATTTCTATGGCGCACGTACAACACATCTTGACTAATATTTGACAAAGAAAGTAACTTGCGCTCACGAGCCCGATTTTCCAAATTTATTTTGGGAAGAGGTTGATCCTCATTGAGGGTTTCTTTCAACAGTAACATGAAAAGAGGACCTCTCACAACTCGCAGCTATCCAATATCCATCCAACTAAAACAAGTTCCCGCGGTATCCTTCTTTCTGTTTGTGATATTTTGTTCCAAAGCTGTAGTAGAAAGAAAGTCGGAATCCTTAATTTCAATGAGATCAGATTTAGGATATTTACTCTTTGTATTCATAATAGTTTCTTTCCAGTCTCCAGGAACATAGATGCATTGTTTCTTGATAGTTGCTGCTTCAATCGAGTTACAACTTCCTTCTGGTGTCTTTCAACAATGCTAGAAAGGTCGTGAGAAACTCTTCCTCCCTCTATTTCATCTATTTTATCCCAGACGTACATGTATCCCACATTATTATTAAAGCAATGCACCCCAAAGTTATAAACATATAGATTGCGTTTATACTAAGCTATGTACGTTGAAAGCTTAGAAAGGATAGTGCTTTTTGCAAGTCGAATGTACAGAATTAAGTTTCACAAGAGGCTTTAATTTTATGAGTTTTCATTTTCTCTCTAGCCTGTTTAGCTATCCGCAAGTGGAGCTCTCCTTCGTTTTCAAGACTTTTTCAAGTGTTTTCATTATTTTTTGTCGAGAGCTTGATTGATATGTCATCAGATAATTTACATGTATCTGCACTTGGCGACTTGAAGTGTAAATTAAACTTTTTTCTGAAGACTTTGTAATAGAATTTCTCTTTGACGTGGGTCTTATTCTTTGTCGAACATTCCTCCCCAGGCCTAAGATCAGACTGTGTGACTTAGAGTTTTTTCCTTGTAACTTTTTTTTAAGAAACCACTGTCGGTGTTTTTACAGTTTTTTTACAGAGAGGAAGGGAGAGGGGTGATCAAAAACAATATTACTTTCCCTTCATAGTTTATACATCTGATTCACGAACGTTTATTTTCATCAGAAGTTTTAAAATCGCTACTTATTTAAAATACAACTGTTTTGATAGCAATGAGGCAAGATTTAGACAATAATGCGTGTCAGATAAAAAAGTAGTGATGGAGTAGTACATTGATGAATGGACTAGATTCAGTATGGTTGTGAAGGTTTCTTGTATTACTTCACCAACTCTGAACACAGATGCAATCTAAGAGAAAGTATGTGAACCACAGACTTGGTGCACTATGGCAGTAGATAAAACACAGTTTACTGCACCTTCTACATGAGCTATCTCATTTTTTTAAAAGAGGACTTGGTATACTATGATTGTGAACCCCTCATACGCAAAACAGCTTTTGGAATATTAAATATTTTCTTAAAGAGCAGCACAAAAAGTTTTGCGTGAACTACGGTTTATTTGTAATAATTGTCAAAGAACGTTTCAATAAGTCTAACATTTTAAAAAAATATCATGTTATTGAGTATAACTACAATATTTATACAGAAATTGGTTTGTGAAGGGTCTTAAAATTTCTTTTCAGGTCTTCAAAAACGGAATTGTAAGAAAAAGAAAGAAAAAATTCTAATAATAGATATAATTACACAATGCGTCTTCTAGTTTTCAATGCGTTTTGATAGAGAAATAATTTTAAGAAATAGTGTGACCGTAAAAAACTAAAATTCATATATCTGGTTTCGAAAAATTCTTAATGTAGGGTACAATCTATGTGCGTTTATTTCAATTTTCATATAAACTAAATTCCAGTATGTTATGTAATCCATTTATGAAAGATACTTACAAAGCAGGTTTGTACAAAATTTATTTCCGTATCTCTGCTATATAGATGGAAAAATGGGCGCCTTTTATACAAAGTGAGTTCGCGGTTATTTCAAACGATTTCACGACGAAAACTTGTACAATGAATATACACGATCTTGCAGAAAGGCAAGCGAAACTTCAAACTACAACAAGCACGTGTAAATCAGTGGCTGCTTTCGAATGCTAATAATGTAGTAGGAATTAAAGATTAGAAATTACATCATCATAAAAAAATATTTGCTACAAAGATTCGACCAATTAAGTGTTGCGTTTGCTGAGAGTTACTAGCAACTATACAAAAATTTTATAAAATGTATTATGACCTATATATACCTACTATGAGAGTGCCTACGTGTTATTAAAATGGAATATATGCATTAATAGATTCAAGACCGCTTCTGATACTGATACCGAAGTAGTTCAAATTATCAAAGACAGTGTTCACACATGATCCAAAATATTTATCATTAAGGCTTAGGTGGATTTAAATAGTGCATTGGCTGACTATTTTCTTCAGCTAATCTTCACTAAAATAATCGTGACTCACATATAATACGCGAATGCATTACTTTTGTTCATTTGTGTTTTCAAGTTTTCTTTATTTCACAATAAAATTTCCACACTTTTTAGAAGACCTTTGTATGTCAAAAGGCAAGCTGACGTATTTCAACTGATAAGAAATTGTTTTGCAATAAGCAATGGATGAACAGGTTAGTCTGTAGCATAAATGACAAATGTAATGTATGTTTTATCATTTCGTTACATTTTCACATTCAAATGACCTAATATAGAATCCTTGAAGAAAAAAATTATCTTTCCTCTACATATTCTACCAGATATCATCGTTTAAGAATGTAATTGGTGTAAACTGATTAGTAATAACGTCTACCAATTATAGCTTAAATTTTTGCGAAGAAGATCAGCTATAGAAACTACTTAAATGAATGAGCTGTATTTGTGTATTCGTAATTTTGAAGCTGCTAAAAATCTATTTCTAAAATATTTATATAATTAATCTTTTTAAAATAATAATTTAAAAATATACTTGATTTGGAATTAATATTTAAAAAATAGTATCTCGATTTACAAATATTTTAACATAAATATGTGTTTGAAAGCTTCAAACATACCAGTTTAAAATTAGAGCTTATTCCACGGAAATGGTCTTGATATATGCTTAAGGATTAATCTGAGCCAAAATCTTCTTCACACTGATTAAAAATAAATGTTATGTTTCTGAGAAAATTGCAAAAGTTTTTTCTTCATAGTATACAGAATTTTCAACGACATTTAAGAACCCTTTTAGAAGACATGAAAAACAACAATAGAAACACTGTACTGCAATTAAAATGTGGGTATATTGAATATTTAATGAAATATGAGGAGATGTGAGTACCTGTATTAAATAATATTTAACTGCACGTACAATGAATATTGGAAAATTTTTATTTCATAATTTGGTAGTCAGTTATTTAGGGCATTTTATATCAAAGCTTCAGTGAAATATCACTAAAATTCAGAGATATTATGGCATACAGTGAGTTGCTTTCTAAGAGTAGCTAGCAGGCTTCCATTGGTGACTATTTTTATATTTTATTGGTATCACTTTCTCGAAACAAAAAATCATTTTAAAATATAAGAGATATATACTACTTTTTTTAAATACCAGTGCCAAAATATAAACATAGTAGACAGTAGCAACCCTGTCAGCTACTTTTAGAAAGCAATTTGCTATATCACCCAAATCTTTCTGAATATTCGCGATATATGACAGAACATTTTATATAAGTTGCCTTTAATAGGTGACTACAAAATAATGAAATAAAAATTTTGAAATTTTCCACGCATGCACAAATATTCAATATAATTGAAGTATAATTTTTAATAACATTTTAATTGAAGTACACTGTTCTAATATTTTTTGTCAAGTTTTTAGAAAGTTGTGTTAATTTTGATTGAAAACACTGAATGCTATAAACAATAAACTTTTGAATTTTTCACAGAAACTTTAACACCTCTAGGAATATGAGTGCTACGCTTACAAGAATACGCACAAACGTTGAAAAGGACTCTCTTAGTCATTTAATACAGTGACGGAGCATTTGCAGAATTTTCTGTTACATGGGTGATCGAAAATATTGTAATTGTATTAAATTAATAATTAGTGGCCTAATTGTCGACTAAATCTGCTGTACAAAATATGACGACAAACATGTTCTATACATCTAAACGTTTAGAGATAATTCTTCAAGACGTTTAGTAGATAATCGACAAAATGTGTAAATTCGAAAGCGCTTGGTCACTGTCCCTTAAATTATGGACATTAGTGTACAAATTATTAAGTAAAAAAAGACTGTCAACTGTCTTCTAAAATGTCTATAAAATGCATACAAACACAGACACATATAAGTGATTACATTTAGAAAAAAATGGTATTATTAATTATTCAATTATTTGCTATTATTCTGCGTTTGCTGGAGACAGTGCTGTTCCGATTCTTTAACACGTTAAGCGCCTCGTCAGTCACCGGTGACTGACACTGGACTTTCCGTTTAAAACACGCCATTCACCAATTACTGAAGTATAAAATATGATATAAAACTTTAAATAAATTTTCAGTAATTACTTTTTTTTAACTTTACTTACCTTTTATTTATTAATGGATTATACTTTCATAAAAATTATTTAAAACATTGTAAAATTTTCAGCGCTTCAGTGTCAGCCACCGTGGCACGCAAAGTGTTAAATGTTTCAAATTCTTCTAGCTTGATGTTTGCTCGATTGAATTAGTTTTGATTTTAAATGTATGTACTTTTTAATTTTAAGTGTAGAATTTATTTTTGTAAATATATTCGAAATATAAAATTCGAAGACAATATAAATATTGAGTAGCTTCTTTTGTTCAAAAGCTTACTTTTAATCATATAGATTCGAAAATAAAATATTACATGATTCTTAATATTTCTTTATCAGGAAGTACATGTATTTTTTTTATTTTATGTTGGGCTTTGTAAAAATATCATCAATGTATATTTATATATTTATAGAAAATGAATGTTGATTTTAATGGCAGACATTTGTTCAAGATACGTCATTTATGACGTATATCACTTAATTTGACTAAAAAAATCCTTTAAAATAGTTGAATAAAACCTTTTAATTAGCTTTATTCAGATATATGTTTCAGATATTTTTTCATGAATTCTCACATTTTTTTTTCTTTAAACAAAAAAGCCGTGATTATTAGATCACATTAGTTTATAAAATTTACTAGCAAGAATATTGCAATATAAGTCAAATATTTTTACACTTTAAATAAGCTTCATATTAAAGTACGTGTTCATAATTAAAAACACTACTTTATCTTCATTATAGCATGAGTAAACTTTAGTGATGAATGTGCTATTCATATTTGCTGTCGAAACTATAAAGTGACTATGTTACAATGTTTATCAAATAGCTGAATTTACATTTACCCGCTGAATGCATTGAAATATCCACGTTTGAATATGTTTTATTAAAAGCTTTTGATTTTCCTATGAATAATTCTGTTATATTAGATATAAAGACTAGCTGCGCAGTTCTAAAGGTAAAAGTGAATAAAACTACTTTATATGCATGCTATGCATTTGAGACGGTAAAATATGAAATACGAATTAATTCAATACAGCGCATTAATATGTCATTGTATTTTTGCAACTAAATATCGGATGCAGCTCTTATTTAATTTATGCATTTGACTTGCTACTTTGATAAATTAGACACAAGTACATTTCAAAGATTGTAAAATGATGTGATAAATGTTACATGGATATGTATTTATTAACGGATATGTAACAACATTTGATAATTGAAACTAAATTGTACAATTATGCAAATGTCGAAAACATTTTAAACTTGCAATTACCAGATACTTTCATGAATTTACTTAACTTTGATATGTTATGCTGTTCCAAAGCATCTTCGATAACTAATAATATTCACGAAACAATATGTTTTCGGGAAAAAAAAAATATGTTTTCGAAACATTAAAAACGAGTTGCGATCTTTATTAACACTAGATGACACGCCCAGAGTTACCAGTGCCCGCGATAATATTCTTAAATGAACCTTGAATTTGCAATATTTTATATCTGCTGCGCATGCGCTGCGAAATCTGTTAGTTCCATTCTCCACCGCCAATGGGCGCATTCTATTCTAAACAATCCACAATGAAAAAATATATTCTAAATAATTCCCGAGCGAAACCCGACGCGTGTACCCAATGCCCGAGGCCCTGTATAGCAGGTGTGCTGCAAAATATTTCCAACCCAGGTAGCGCACTCTGTTCTAAATAAATCTATAATCAGATGAAACACTGTTGTTACACCTTCCACCACTAGGAGGTTCTAAACGGTCATTCGACATGTGTTTCCGCCGCCTACGGTCCCTTAAAACGGACATGCTGTGCACGCTCAGCAAAATCTATTAGTTCCAATTTCCACCACAAGGTTTCGCTCTTTGTTCTAAGCCCGTAGATATATTACTAGAGGTGGTGGCGGAATCGGATAAAATTTTATGAAATCCGCAGAAATTAAGCAATAGCGGTAGAAGCAAGATACTCTCGATCATAATAATATGTGTCATGTGGAGTAAATGAGATATTTAATTAAAACTAGTTCCCCGCATCCCCCATCCTTCCACGACCGCAAACATAAAAAACAAACATTTATTTATAAACTCATTGTCAAAACATTTATTTTTCCTTTTAAAAATCATTTTTTTTTTAAATAAATAGAGTTATTTATCGATTTGTATGAAAATTAGATATCTGGATTCGGCGTTTAATTTTGTGCATGGATGTGCTAATTTCAACTCGATAAAGGCAATATATATATAAAAAAAATTATATACATCTGTAAAATTGACTACTCTCTTTAGTCACGAGTAGTTTTGAAATAATTCCGTGTCCCACTCGAACTCATCATATTGGCTGCGAAAATGCTAGACTTCTGGTCTTTAATGAATCATAATGAATTCAGCGGTTTGATAAAAATTTATGCTTTAGTTGAATTATGAATATTTTCAATAATTTAATTAGGGTTTTTAGTTAATAACTCATCTAGTTATTTGAAATTAAAATTTACGAGTAGCAGGTGCACTAGGAGAGGACTTAGAGTACCGTCGCAATTTTTTTCAGCTTTATACGTGCGATACATTTCTCTAGCCATCGTTTGCAGACACAAAAACACTCAGGCAGAGCGAAACATTCTTTTATTAATATAAATACGTTGGCAGAACGAACCAAATAAATAAAAAAAATCCTATTAACCTGAAACATTCTTCCAATCAATTCTTCCATTCTTCCATTGACAAAAGTTAAAAAGCAATTTACGAGCGATATAATTAAAGAGCGCTATGAATACGATGAAGTAATTTTTTTTCAGTGCATTTTCAAATTCGATAAATAACCCATGTCCACCGATTCTATAACACGTTAATCAAGTTATTTATTTTTAATTAGTCACTGTATTTTAAAAGTAAAAATAAGATGTATTGTTACAATTATTGTTTTTGGTATTAATATTGAAATTTTTATATACTATGTCACACTTAAAAACTTATTTCTAGGTTGGACACTTCTATTTTATTTTGTCATTTCACTAAAAAAAAAAAAAAAAGAAAAAAAAAAAAAAAAAAAAAAAAAAAAAAAAAAAAAAAAATTTAAAACGCTACGTAATACATACCTAATAATTTACTGCAAATGGATATTTAAAAACACTTTGCATTCCTATATAAGTATTTCCAGAAAAACTTTAAATTTCAGTGCGGCAAAGAAGTGTTGACTAATACATTTTTATGATTTTTTTTTTTTGAACTGGTCCTTATTGTTCGAAAATTAACTAGCCGGATATGGCAATACGAAAACTTACTTCTATTTCACAACATGTTAATACGTCTTGAAAAATGCAGCATGGTAACGCCATTGGGTAGGTGATTTACACCCAAATTTAATCCGCAACAACTTATGACAACTTCTAACTGAACTTGAAGTTTGATGAAAATCCATGCATTAGTTCATGAGAGAGAGCTATTGGAGGAATCGTAAATTATTCTGCATAGCGCCACTTGTTAGGAGATTTACTACTCCAAAAACTAGTCAGTACCAATTTATATCAGGGACTAACTGAATCTAAAGTTTGATGAAAATTCTTGCGTTAGTCCTTAAGATGCACTTATTGCGGAAATCGTGATAAATGCAGCCTAGCAGCGTCACCTGTTGTTCGATTTACACTAAAATCTAAACAGCACTTATATATATCAGGGACTAGCTGAATCTAGTGTTTTATTAAATTCTGTGCTTTAGTTCTTGAGATAGAGCACCCACAACATTTGTGTCACAGACAGACAGGCAGACTTACAGGCTCACAGAGTCACAGGCAGACATTTTGTAAAAACGTGTTTTTTCGGGTTTTCTGATCTTTAAAACGTGTAAATCCGTCTAAAGCCGGAATTCGAAAATTTTCATGAATCCAATACTTTCTTTTTGTACAGATAGAAAAAAGTAAAAATTAGCCATAGAATTCAAGTTAGGGAAAAACTACATAGGATTTTAATCTAGGTGTTGAGGCATTAAAACTGTCCTTAAAAGTTATATTTTGTGGACAGATGTAGCTTCTATGAAGTTATTTTGCATTTGTTTTAATTTCATTTTACAATTGCAATATTAATAAAGAATGGAATAATTTATCTGTAAATTAATTGATTTGCCGTACTGTAAAACCTTATTTATTTGCTTCAGAATTACCATTACCAAGAAATATAACCCATCAGTCAGAAATTTGACAACGAATAATTTTTTTTGTTCTTGTTCTGATGTTCCCGATGATCATACTGTTGTTATTTATAAGACACTTAATGCTTAAAATTTGTTTAATTTAATGACATTTTACACACTTGAAAACAAATAGTAAATTTTATTCTCCAAAACATAAATGTTGTATTTTTTTAACGGTCAATTCATTAGAAATCTGGTTAACTATATACATTCGAAATTTCATGGAGCAATTATAAAAACGAAGTTTCTTTTGCCACCACTAATTTCCGGTAACAATTCCGGGGAGTTTTTATCGTGTAACTAACAAAAACCATGGCTTTACTCGCGTAATAATTGAAATATGCCATATTTGAATAGTTTAAATATGTGGTATTTGCGTGCCTATTTTTAATAGGAAAATTACACTGTTAGGAATAATTGAAAAATTACTAATTAATCCACAATTTCACTAATCTTCATTATTTCACTGCATTATATGAAAATGAGAGTTAATTTAATAAGAACGTCTACTAATTCTAAATAAATGATGAATTAGAATGTATTTTCAAACTTTTATGCTCCTTGCAGTTTTCATTTGAGGGTTTGAATTTTTTAGAAAAAACTTCTTAGCACTCATTTACATCTTAGAAGTAAATGATACGATATTGGAAGATTCTGGTCTAAAAGAATAGCATCCCAAAGGTTGTAGTGTTAACAACATAAAATATAGCATATGTCGGAACAGAGACTGGCACATGAATTCGCCTACATACAATTTGAAATCGGTTCAGTATTTATTGAGGTTCTAGAGAAATCTTAATTTAGAAAGTTTATAAAAGGTTTTTCGCTCATTTTAATCTTTAAATATTGTATATTTTAGAAACTATTCTTAGAGAGCATTTAAGTCTTAAAAATATCTATCATACCAAATTTTAAGTTTATATTTTAACAATTTAATAGAAATCATAACTTAGAACATTTTAGAACGTTTTATTTTACCATTTTAAATATCGATTTTTCTTTTTTTAAGAAATTTAAAGTTTCTATCTTTAACAATTCCCCCAAAAAATCAAAATTTTGAAAGATTTTAGAACACTTTTAACTCATTTCACATTTTTTAAATTTGGAATTTTTTACAAACAGTTCTTAGAGAGAATTTACCTTTTATAAGCGACTACCACGCTAAATGCAATGTTTCTACCAAGATCAATGTCACATAAAATGCAATTTTAGAATTATTTCCGCGTCTCCCCCCTTCTTTTGGTAATTGTACTGACGCAAAATATAGTTATATTAGAGCAGAGACAGTCACCATCAATTTGACACCATTACTTTCGAAATCGGTTTTGTATTTCTTGGGCGATCATAGTAAATTTTTAAATGCCTTTTCGCTCATAATAACCTTTTAAATTTCGTAACTTTTAGAAACTGTTTTTAGAAAGCATTTATAGCTTATAAATATCTACCAAGACAAATTTCATCTTCCTATGTTTAACAATTGCATAGAAATCACAATTTAGAGCATTTTTAGAACGCTTTTCGCGCATTTTCACATCTTTTAAATTACGAATTTTTTTTCCGAATGATCTTAGAGAAAAATTATATCTTATAAGTAACTACCATGCTAAATTCTAGACTTCTATACCATTCAGTATCTCAAAAACTGCAATTTAGAAAATTTTTTTGATCCTGCAACCTGGTGGTAGTGGCAAGGAAATATAATACCATACAGCACGATCGTGCTGCATAGTAGAGCTCAGCGGCATGTTTTACGTTTTGAAATATGACGAAAAGATAACTCAATTACAATCCAAACCAGAATACATTCAGTGATGAATAATGGCTTTTTGGAAAGGTCTTAATATAGCGATGTGCCTTTCGAAGGTCGGGTCAAAAAATATCCAATATTAAGGGAATGGCACCCATTTAAACTTTACATAGCGTTCCATAATTTAACAATATAGAAATATCTCCTTCAATCTTTCTTTCATGTTGCCAAATCCTAAAAAGCGGCACAATAATTTAAAACAAGTGATAACACGCGTATTTTGTTTTAAATAAAAATCAGATTTTCTCGCTATATTTTTGCATTTTTCAAATCGACGTTATTCTAATCAGAAAAGGAAAATATTTCCTATATATATGAAAAACTTTAACTAAACACGTGTTAAAATGACGCAGTATCTTCATTTGAATGATTTTAATGTTTAAAAATCTATTTTAATACAGGAGTTTTAATTAAAAAAACAATTTAGGAAAAGATAATAATGAAGAAAATTGTTTGCTAGGTATGATGCCAATTTCTGTTTAACTGACATAACTTTGTAATGGTGTTTTATTCTGAAAAGAGACTCCTGATATTCTGAAATTAATCCTTATTATCATCATCCATAAAACGAAAGATTTATTTTTAAGTCATACGAAAGAAATTTGCGGTAAATGCTAGTTCATTTGGTTGTATTTATTGCATTTTCCTGCGTATTTTCAAGGAAATCGTATACTCCTATTGCACGCGCCAAAGAAAACATTGCATTTTAATTTTAAAAGCTGAAACACTTTAGTATAATTACGTCATTATAACGCCAAATGAAATTCAATTTCGCGAGTTAAAAAAAAAAAAAAAATGTTAAAATAATATTGTTGGACCGAAAGTAATAATCTAAGACAGGGACGGCGAACCTATGGCACGCGTGGCATAAGTGGCACGCTGCAGATTATTTTTGGCACGGCATAGATTTTAGTTTTACATCAAAATATAGTTGAATTTCACAAAATGCATTAATTAATATAGATGTTGTCTGTGTCACTTGAATCCGATTAGTTCGGTTGGTTGTGATTGTCACACAGATTGAAGAAATTGAAATATAACTTAATTTATCCGAATCGAGCTCAATACTGGCTCAGAAATTTTTGAGAATTAGAAGATTATAGCTAAACAAATATTAAAAGTGTAATAAGCAAAAATTATAACAACTTGGAATTCAATTCCAGACTCTAAAACCTATAGTTTCTGGCGCTTGCTATTTTGACAATTTTTTTTCTGCAAAACATTCTTTTCGTGAAAAAAAAAAAATCAACTAAAAACGTCTTGTCAAGTGAGTGCAATTAAACTTGCACTTGCATTCTATCGAAAATAACTATAACATCGAATATCACCTGTATTTTTTTAATGCTAAAAACAAAATTTTAATTAGTTTTGATTCATTATTATTCGATCCATTAATTTTTACTTTCTTCTATCTTTACAAGAAGAAAGAATTTGGATTCGTGAAAAATTTCGACTTCCGGTTTTCGACGGATTTATAAGTTTTAGAATGCCCAAAACACGATTTGATGGTTTTTAGAAAATGCCTGTCTGTGAGTTTGTCTGTCACTCTGTCACTCTGTCTGTCACTCTGTGAGTCTGTATGTGACAAACATTTTGTGGGAGCTCTATCTCAAGAACTAATGCAATGAATTTCACAAAACTTTATATTTAGTTAGATAAACTGGACCTGATTAGTTTTTTGTGAAAATCGCCCAACAGGTGGTGCTGCTATGCGGTATTTTTCACGATTTCTGCAATAGCTATATCTCAAGAACTACTGCACGGATTTTCATAAAACTTCAGATTCAGTTTGACCAGGATATAGTTTGGTGCTGATTACTTTTTTGTGAAAATCTCCCAAAAGGTGGCACTGCTATGCTGTATTATTCATGATTATCGCAATAGCTCTAACTGAAGAAAAAATGCACGCATTTTCATCAAACTTCAGATTCAGTTAGTTCCTGATGTAAATTAGTGCTGTTTAATTTTTGGTGTAAATCGCCCAACAGGTGGCGCTGCTGTGCTGCATTTTTCACGATTCCCGGAAGAGCTGTATCTCAAGAACTATTGAACGGATTTTCATCAAACTTCAGATTTAGTTAGTCCTTGACATGAACTGACGTAAAATTAGTGCTGTTTAATTTTGGTTTAAATCGCTCAACAGGTGGCGCTGCTATGCTGTATTGCGCTGCTATGCTGCTATGCGATTTCCGCAATAGCTTTATCTCAAGAACTAATGCTTGGATTTTCAACAAACTTCAGATTCAGGTATACCTTGATATCATTTAGTACTGCTTATTTTTTGTGTAAATCGCTCAACAGGTGGCGCTGCTATGCTACATTTTTCAGAATTTCCGCTATAGCTGTATCTCAAGAACTAATGCACGAATTTTCATCCAACTTCAACTTCAGATATACTTTGATATGAATTGGTGCTAAATCGTTGTTATTTCTTGTACTATTTAAATGATTTAATTGATGTGATTTATATAGAAGAAAGTTTTGTGATGGCCACAACATATGAGTTTTTATTGTTGGCACGTCATGATCACGTAAAGCATACTTTTGAGGAAATTTGGCACGTGGACATGAAAAGGTTCACCATCCCTGGTCTAAGAGCTAGCAAAGTTTTCGTCACTTGATTTTAGCAAAGGCTCATTTTCCTATATGCTCTACCGTTTTATGGTAAAGTTTGTATGCGAACGGTCTGGCTGGCGGCAGACGTTACGTTTACCTGCGGGAGAAGACGTTATGCAGATGAAAAAAATTCAAAATTACGTCATTTTAGCAAGGCTCATGTTTCTATATGCTCTTCCGTTTTATGGTGTAGTACGTATGCGGACGGTCTGGATTTCAGGCGACGTTGCGTTTACCTGCAGGTAAAGGGGTTATGCAGGTAAAAAAACTTCCAAACTTCGTCATTCTAGCAAAGCTCATTTTTCTATATGCTCTTCCGTTTTATGGTGTAATATGTATGTGGGTGGTCTGGCTGGCGGGAGTCGATGCGTTTACCTGCGGGAGAAGGAGTTATGCAGGTGAAAAAACTTCAAAATTACGTCATGAAACACTTCTGACATTCATTGTGCCTTTCAAGACCAAGGTTGAGAAAGGTTATATGAAGGAATATCTTTAGTTTGTTGGCTAGAAAAGTAGAACTATGGCTTTTGGGATTAAATAATCCCGCACGTGTACAAATGTTACATTTTGATATGTTCATTCGTTACAAGATAACACACACTAAAGTAATTTTACTGAAAGAGTGAAATAAAAGCTGCCTTCATATGTTGATGAAAGTGCATTAAATGTAATTACTGTAAATTTTATAAAATAAATCATGTTTTAAGAGATAAAAAAAATCGTTGCATATTTTCTAAGGGGCAGAAACCGCCATTTTTACAGAAACTGTTATAAAATCGTAAAATAAGTAGGAAAAGCTTGATTTTTCCCTAAAAAGAAGTAGTACTGATGCATTTCACAATATAGAGTAGTAGATTTTTTTAAAAGGGGATTTATCCAAAAATGTAATGGGAGACAAAATGATGTGAGATTTACCCCACGCGTGTGTTAACGTTACAAAAATAGGTGCATGCGCTTACGGTTCAGTTAATTATGACCTAAACGACGCCCGGTTACATGCGCCAATTGTCTGTAGGCTCAATCATATAATTTATTCGTACCAAATACACCAATTGTCAATAGACTCGTTTACGTAATTTATTTCCTTAATTAATGCATACTTTACAAAGGATACCTACATTCCAATTTTCCTGATTTTTTAATCAATGGTTACAGTTAGATGTAAATATGTTAGTCATTATAGTGATATTTTAGTTTGACCTCCGAAATATTATTATAAATATCCAATATTAGTAATATTTCTGATATTATTTACAGGTGTATTGTATAAAATTTTCAATAACTTTTGATCCTTTTTCTGCATTCAGTCGTTTTCACACTTTTTCTAATTTTAAATTCCCATTAAGTTCCAGAGCCAGAAAATTTCCTTTTTTATAGTTTTTTCGCTGTTTTAACTCATTTCTTATGACTGTTTCTTACTCTAGCTTTTTGTGTGTTTGATGTGTTGGCCTAGGATACTGCATAGTCCCTTAAACCAGAGAAGCGTAGGTACATAAGAGAAAAATTCAAGAGATCACACTATGTATAAAATTTAGTCTAAGGAGTAGTCTGGCGGTCAGTCCTGAGTAACGTATAGGTCGATATCCCAATATGGGGTTTAGCAATAAGTATGTGTACATAACTCACGTAATACACTGGTGAACCAATGTTTCTGTTAGTTTTTGATTGGGACAATTGGTTGGGACGGTTAATTGGGATCATTGGGTTGGTTAATTGGTTCGGTTGTTTGGTTAGTTGAAGTTGGTTGATTAAGTTCCTGAAAGGATCTGAAAAAGATGTGAAATGATATAAAAAACTGGTGGAACCAGAGAGAAAAGTAAAGCTCGATCAAAAAAGGTTACAGTAAAAAATTGCCAAATAGTTTCAGTTTAAAAAAGTAAATAGTGCGAAGAAAATTAATGGAATGAGATTATCTGTAAAGCTCATGAAATTACTCAAATTTTTGTTGATAGCTGAAAATGTGGAGTCAGCTTTACTGGTGCCTTATATTCAAAATCATATTATCCACTCAAAATGAGTACTGGGTATAGTAAACAGAATGTGTATTTATGTGCAAAAAAAAGTTCTGTTAGATCCAGAATTATGAACATGATTGCATCAAGTCAAGCTAAACTCCACAAAGCTGAAAGAATGTAAACCATGAAGTAATATTTTAAGTATAACATTAATATTGTCAAGTTGTTGAGGAATTGTTGTTATTAACATTTCTGACATAACGCATGTAACGTAATAATTTTTATTTTATGTAATTACTGTGAAAAGGGAGCCTTATGTCAATGGACTTAAGCCAGACAAGTAGTTGGCATATGTTTGAATCGTACATGCTTGGGGTTTTGGGCTTTCTTTTGGACTTTCTCTCCCAGGTTTATCAGTGACCCCTGGAATGGAGTTTGGTCCATACTTTGTACTGAACGAACTTTCATGTTCTCGCTCATTTCCAAATCAACCTCTAACCTATTCTTATGAGCCCAAATTTTTAAACTGGTTATGATTGATTGGAATTGAGAATGAGTTAAAAATGTCTTTACTTCCCTGATTGATTTTAAGGCACCAGTAAAGCTCAGTCCACATTTTCATCTATCAACAAACATTTGGGTAATTTCATGAGCTTTACAGATAATCTGCTTCCATTACTTTTCTACGTACTATTTACTTTTTTAAATTGAAACTATTTGACAATTTTACTTTTCTCTGTTTCCACAAGTTCTTTTTTATCATAGACTATGTTGCAGCTAGGACTGCCACCATAATTTTGTAATCATTACTTTTAAAATTGGTTTGGTATTTATTGAGATTGCATAGAAATCCAAATTTAGAAAGTTTTTAGAGCGATTTGGCGCATTTTCACCGCTTTTAAATTTACATTTTTTTAAAACTGTCTTTAGAGTGCATTTATATCGTATAAGTAACTACTATGCGAAAATTCAGTTTTCTAGATCCTTAAGTAACCCCAAAAAAGATATTTTTAGAAAGATTTTTGCTCCTGTCCGCTTTAGAGTTGGAGGCATCAACAAAAAATAAAGCCTATGTAGAACGTGGACTGTCACCATCAATTTTCAACCATTACTTTTGAAATCGGTTCGGTAGTTTCAGGGATTCCCCCCTAGCAATAAACATGCACGCAAACCTTACTTCTTTATTTCTTTTGTATAGGTATGTTATAAATTTTCTCTATTCAAATTATTTGTTTTATGATGCTAAGAATTCTCAATCAAGCATTTTAAGCTGCGAAACGAAATTTGGTCACGGAAGGGTTACTAAGTAATATTAATTTTAATGTTGATGTTAATGTTAATGCAGCTAATTAATCATGATTTTTATTTACTTATTTATTTATTTGTAAAACATGTTCGTTTAACATAAAAAGGTTTACTTCAGGATTGATAGCATACGAAACACCCATTTTCAATTTGCGGAAGCTGATTAGTTGATAGCATAAAAACGGAGATTCGTAAAAAAATAAAAATATGTCGTATCAGTTTGCAATCATAAGACGGATGCCTACTAGTTTTGAAAATCGAATCTCGGCATGGTGGTCGAGTCAAATAATATGTACTAGAAAACAGGAATTCTGCTTTTCAGAATTTAGTGTCGCCCTTGATGAAATTTTTTTATATATAAATAGTACAAAATATATTTAAATTTTAAGACTTAAAGCACGCGTTTTTATTTTATGTAAAATGACGTCATTCGCATCCGCAAAAATTCCACATTTACGATCCATTCTTAAACATTTACAGTAAAGCATTCATAGCACGTCACTATTGCAAAATAACACACAAATAAAACAGAAAGATGTCGTCATTAAAGAAACTCGACAAAAAACGGCTATCTAATGATTCATAGGCCTTCATTTGTTTGTAACATTAATATGGCTACTTAAAATTAAATACAGTTGATAATAGCGCCATGTTTTAACATAAATCATTCGTTTATATATATATTTTTTAAATAGCACGTATTTTAATTACATTTTCTTTCGGTTGTTATGAGAAAATGGCAACAAAAATATGTAATTACTATTTTAAAACTATGTTTCCTTATTTCCTACAGAAATGGAGTACTTCCGTTGCCAATATTAAGCAAATGTCTCTAAAACTAAAAAAATAATAATATTTCAAAAATAAATGGAGATTCAGTTTTCAAACAAGTTGCATTAAATAGTACTTTTTTCCCAATACGACTGTATAAAATTTGAAAATGTGCGATGCTTAGAAGTTTAAAAAATTGCTATAGAGTATTTAACCATACAATGATACATCTGCTTTGTTTTGCGGCTGGCTTATACAACGTAACGTTATTTTTGGAGATGACACAAAAAAAGCTCGGAGAAAGAAATAGCATACCGGGGGCTAATAATGATATCTTATATTTAGTTTTCGCTGTAAATCAGGAGTTCATTATAATTCATTATAACGAGAAAAAATATAAATGAAAACACGAACAATGAGAGAGTAATGTCAGAAGAATAAAACCGATCCATATTCACAGGTCAGTTTCTTTGCAAATGACGACAGCTCGGATAAAATCCGAATGATTGTGGCCCCACCAGTGACTGACAGGTTCTGCTCTCGAAGCTGGTAGACGGGAGGTTCTGGGTCGAAACCAATCGCGCCCGTCGGCCTAATCGTTCGGAGTGTTCGTGGTTTTCTTCGAACCTTGGATTTCCAAGCGTTAATATGGGTTAGGTTCCTTTAGAAAGACCCCCATGAAAGGCACTCCCCCTGGGCCTATATCCCTCGTGCAGATAATTGGCCGTCATAAATACAACCAACCAACCGAATGATTGTGAATACGCCTTATTTATGTAAAAAGTATTAAATATTTTTATTTATTATAAATATTTTAATGCGTAAATTCGTGCTAGTGTAACTAACATTTGATTGTTCAAAAGTGAAGGATTAATTAAAAATTTTATATGTATTTCAATTAGGTATATGTCGTCTTGTGAAATTTATGGACAGTTTGTTAAATTGATATTATATTTACATGTCACTTGGGAGTAACTAAATGTCGGTCTTTTTTTATGCTGATATTAATTGTGACATGGTAATCCATGTCTCTCTTAAAATACCATGGTTGAATTCCATGTAGTTAACTTTAAAGCATTCTTCGCCACAACATTAAAGTTATAAGACATTTCTGTTTTTGTTTTCATTTTTTTTTCGAGTATACTGTGATCCAAAAGAAATAGACAGCAACAAGATTCGATTTTTGCACTTAATATTGATTTAAACAGTTATGATATCGTAATCTAACAATTTTCAAAATAAGATAATTTCTTCAAAGATAGAAACAGTTTTATTTAATCTTAATAAAACGATAAATTTTAAAATCATTTAAAAATATTTCGTTTGTTTTTCACTGCCAAAATAAAACTTGGACACTTATTTCATTTATTTTTATTGCCATTATGTAAATTTTTAAGGGGGTGTTGATTTCTGGCACGAGTCCAAATTGAAGCTATGAGACTATACGTTAGGGTGTCCCAAAAAAAGGAAAGTCGTTTTATTTGTTCGTATACCTTCTCATTTTTTTCCTTTCATGTCAAAACAATTGTAAATAAAGTTTCATGTAATTTGGACCACGGGAACCCGTGCCGACGTGTATCTAAATGTCTCAGTCAGTACTTGTGCACTTACCGAGCGAACGCTGACACATGTCACCCTGTCACGTGTCTGTAGCGGAGCACCCAGCTGCTGCAAATGAAAAAGGTGAAACAAAACAAAAAAAGAAAGGTTTTGGAATGCTTGTGACAATGCGCAACCCGTGAAGAAACAGTACAAAACCTGTGAAACGTGTCAGTACCAGATTAATCAGTACAGTGCACATCTATGTGTCAATGTGCGTATAATTCCAAGTTAGTTTTTTTTAGTAAATGTCTGGATAGTTTTTAATCAGTGAGCAGAACATGGCAGTGGAGTTGTGTAGTCCTAAAAAAGTGATATTTTTAATAGGGAAAATTAAACATCAAATAACGGGTTCAAAACTTCCGTCTAATGGACAAGTTCTCGCAGTTTTGTTTTACAATATTCGAGAAGAGAATTTAGCTGTTAATGAAAATACAAGTATTGCTATTCGTGAAAGTATTATTATTTGGGAAAAAGCACACATGCCTAAGAAATCGTTGCCAAATTGTTTGAGGAAGCATGTTAATATATATCAAGTTTGTAGAGACTTACAAAAAATGCAAAGGAATTACAAGACGTATTCAAGCGGCGACAACAAGGATTTGTAACTATTTTAGAACTTTTCTTTGCTTTCTGTCATCATTTATACGATCTGGTATTAAAGGCTGTATTCGAAATGAGCATTAAACAAGTCACAACAAGTTCCGATATTACACTCTTTAGAATGCACAAAGGGAATTTGAGGAACATCTATCCAACTAAAATACAGTGCTATGGAGAAACAGTGGAATTGATCTAACCCGTATTTGAACTTCGCAATTTGCTAAAATTTTACCGCTCTGAACTTTAAAATGTTATGATCAGAGAGGACTACCAAGAGTTGATCAAAATTTCTGTCATATTTTTAGGTGATGCAGAAAAAAAAATTAAATCAGACCTCTGGGTGCTATGTACCAAGCTAGATGCATGGTCCGAGCGGTTTACTCCCTAAAACTCTCGTTATTTAGCTCTCATTTGAAATGAAACGCCAAGGATAAGAAATCACTGTTAAACGACTGCTTCTTTATCGTGAAAATCTATGTTAAACATGGGTTCAATACATTTTGGCAGTTAAAGAACCCTAAAAAGATTTGTGCTTTTTGAAATCATTGAAAATGTACGAAAATGTGAATGAAGAATTTCTCCAGCATTTATGGTATTTGACTGATGAAATAGCAGTATTAGCACTTTTTGATGATGATGATGTTGACAAAGAAACAAAATTAAAAATTTACACAGAGAAAACTTCTCGAACCGTGAAAAAACATACATTCCATCGAAGGAAGAAAGAGGTTCAATGCATGGCGAGTTTCATATATTGATTTTGTAATTGTTTATTTAGTTATTCATTTATATCACGCGATTGTTACCTGTTTTTTTTTTTTTTTTTTTTTTTTTTTTTTTTTTTAACAGAAAAAAGCATCGATGATCTCATATCTGTCAAAATCTATTCATTGTTTTCTAGACTCAACATTTATGATAATTTTCAAGAGTCCCTCTTCATGGGAGAATAATGCTTCGTTTCCCGACGCGAAAAAGACGATATCAATGCTCAGAGCAATGAACAATACAGCTAAAAGAGCGGTAAAATTGATACAGGACTTTCATGATTTAATAACGGTGACGGAGGAACAAAAACAATTTTCCTTATGTTGCGTACAAGAACACACGAAGGTACATCCCGACTGTGAAAAGGAAACATTGAAATGAAAATAAGTTCAGTAATGTTTCTTTTACTATAACTAGGGGATCGAACCCGAGCTCCTCGGGTTACAGAGTATAGGTGAAAACCATTCTTTTTTTCTTTTTATTGTAATTATTTTTTTACATGTAATATATATTTTAGATTGCCCACTAACATCAAAAAGAATTTTTATCTGAAAAATATCAATTATACAATCAAATAAAGTTTTAAATTTTATTAAAAGCGATACTTTCACATGTCAGCGCATGCCAGGAGTTATTAGGTTTTAATTTCGTTATGCAACATTAGACGGAAACAAATGCTGAACTTTTTACATTTTTTTAAGGGAGATTAATCTTTTGTAATCGAGCTACACGGGATAGATAAATTTAAAAATAATTCATGCTTGAAAATCTATGTATTTTATCCTATCGTAGGTGGCACAGAAATCGCGATTATTTGTTAATTGTTTAATGGCAACACCTGAATGTAACGCATCTCATTGGTTATTGTGTAATATTTTTAAAAAGGGAATAACAATAAATAAAAAAAAGTTTAATTAATAACTATAGAACAAAACAATTTAATTAAAAAAAAATAAAATAAAAGTAAATAAACAATTTATTAATAAATAAACAACAACATCCGGGTTACCATATCAAGCAAAATAACGACACTTTGGCGCCAGTTAAGTACCCCTGTGCGTATATGACATTGGCGTCAGAAAAAAGTCGCGCCAACGTAGTGCGTATATGACACCTGTGCCGTCTTTTATTCATCTAATTTAAAATACAACAAATAAATAAATAAATGAAGGTACTTTTCCAGTATAGGTACTTGGCGAAATAGAGAAAAGGTCCATGGCGAGAAAAGAAATTTGGCAACGTATTTTCATCGAAATATTTTTTTCAAATAATACTACATAAAAGTTGCTATGATCGCAAAAAGTTCGTACTTTCATATTAGCTGGGCGCCAATAGCATTTTTTAACTCGCAAGCAGCATTTTTTATTTTTCGAGGTGTAAATTAAAACAATGCTTTGATTTTGAAATTAAATGGTTTATGGTATTTATTCTTTTCTTTTCTTTTTCCCTTTTTAAAGGATTTTTTTAAAGTGAAATTCATGAATTTGAAATGTTTCAGTTTTAAATTAAAGTTATCCATTTTAAAATGAGTGAAAGGGTTATATTTTAACATAATATTTCATATTTCTTTAGAAATATGAAAAAATACGACGGATACTACATTTGGCGATTTATCACCTGTGCCCGACTAACATAAAAATACCGAGTTCTTGATTTCTCTATCAGAATCTTCCGATTTGGCGAAGGATTGAGCAAGTAAATTAAATTATGAATAAAAGTAACACGATATAATGCCTAGCATTCCATTTAAGGGTGACCAAACTGGTCGCCAAGGGCAGCTAATTATTTTAAAAACCGTAATAACTCAGTCAATTAAGATACAATTTTCAAACACATTGCATTTGAAAGTAGGTTTTTTTCTCTATTTGACGGTGTAAAATTGAAAATGGCTTTGAATTGGAAACTTAAAAAATCGCTGACATAGCACCCATTGTAATTTCATTTTTTTTTTCAGTTTTTATGAGAAAAAGGCAACAAAAGCTACAGTAATATATTATTTTCTTTACTCGGGGATTATTTTCCCTCTAAATTCTCCATGACTTTCAACAGAAATGGCGGACTTCAGTTGCCACAATTACAAAAAATGTATTAAAAGCTACAAAAAAATTAATATCTCAAAATTAAATTGAGATACAGCTTTCAAACAAATTGCATTGAAAAGTACATTTTTTTGCTTATACGACGATGTAAAAATTTACAATGTGCGATGTTTAGAAGTTTAAAATTTTGCAGTAAAGAAAATTGCAAAACCAAAATTTCTTTTCAAATTTCAAAGTGTTGCCATTCGCAGAATGACGTATGCGTTACGCACAGATATGTTTGTCCTTTATAATATAGATATGTTAATAAATATCTTCTTTGAATAAAATAATGTTTTATTAACCAAAGAAACATACATTTTACAATCTTTCCATAGTATTCCTTATACAACATTTCATGTTCAAGTTTGACCGAAAGTCGGCACGGGTTACCGTTATCTGATTGCAATAATATTTTTTATTTATGTTTCTCAGGTGAAATAGAAAAAAAAATAGAGGGTATGCGTATTTGATATTTCAAAAAAAAAAATAAATAAAAAAAATCCTTGTATCCTGGGACACCCTACTGTACGTGTTGAAACTTCCTATTGCTTGATTAAAAATTCCAAAAAATAAATAAATAAATAAATAAACTTCTGTTAATATGAAAAACTTAATTGTTTAACTATGGAAAGAACATAAAACTATACTATATTAAGAAAGAAAAACAATGTAGAAAGACACAAATATATATATGTATAAAACTCATACAGCAGTTTCAAAACCTCTAAGATTTCATCATTAATGCTTAAAAAATAATTAATTAAATCTCTGGATTAAAAAGGGGGTGAGGGACAACAGTGACTGTCAATGGGGACATGCAATTCGGCGAGGCATTTGCGTTTTATACATATTTATATTTGTGTCTTTCCATGTTGTTTGACTTTATTAATATATTGGCACAAAGTACAATCCGTCCCCCTTTTTAAGTAACTATAGATTGCAGAAACTGTGAAAATTCCACTTTCAACAGCACATTACATAATAAATACATACAAAAAGTAAAGATTTTTGCAAAGACCTAGTGTAAGTGTTAGGCCCAAAAAGATGTCTGGTCTCAAACACAAAGACGGCTTGTGAGATTTGCGAAAGAGAATCCTAAAATTTCTGCGGTAAGGAGGCATCTATATCTATAGTGAATGTGCTTCCACAGTCTATAAGAAATGTTTTACATTCCAAACACTATAAAGCATACATACCACAAAAAAGCCATATTTGTCAATCAGAAATTTAAAAACAAGTCTAGAATATGCTAAACAATATATTGGAAAGCCACAAGAATTCTGGAAGTCTGTTATTTTTATTGAGGATTCAAAATTTAATTTGTTTTGATCTGATGTTCGGCGTTTTTTATGGTGAAGAGAAGGAACAGTGCTAAAATCATCAAATATAAAAGCGACTGTAATACATGGTGGCCGATGCGTTATGGTATAGGGTTCAATGTTAGCTACTGGTGTTGAAAACTTACTGTTCATTTAGGGTACAATGAACAAGATGATGAACTTGAACATTCTAAAAGAAAATTTACCAGAAACTGCTTCAAAATTAAATTTAAATGGGAATTATTCTTTGGTCCAAAACAACGATTCTAAGCATAAGCCTCGGATTATATAGAAATGTTTATTATAAAAATTTTAAAAAGTGCTACCCCATCCTCCCCAAAGTCCGGATCTAAATACTATAGAACATTTGTGGGCTTATATGGAGAAACAATTACTAGAAAAGGAGATTAAGAATAACTAGTATGTTGTGGCCATCACAAAACTTCCTTCTATATAAATCACATAAACAGCACTAATCGATATACCTGAATCTGAAGTTTGATGAAAATTTGTGCAATTGTTCTTGCAATTGCGTTATAGTGGAAATTATAAAAAATGCAGTATAGCAACTCCATCTGTTGAGCGATTTTACACCAAAATATAAACGGCACTAACTCATATCAAGGTATACCTGAATCTGAAGTTTGTTGAAAACCTAAGCATTTGGTCTTGAGACAGATTTATTGCAGAAATCGCAAAAAATGCAGCATAGCACCTGTTAAGCGATTTACACCGAAATGTGTAAAATGTCAATCCATGTCAAGGACTATTTGTATCTGAAGTTTGATGAAAATACGTGCATTAGTTCTAGAAATTGAGCTATTGCGGAAATCGTGAAAAATGCTGTACTCAGCGACACCTGTTGAGAGATTTACACCTAAAACTAAAGCACCTATTTGTATCACGGACTAACTGAATATAAATTTTTATTAAATTTCGTGCATTAGTTCTTGAGATAGCGCAGCACCAAAACTTGTGTCACATACAGACTGACTGACAGACGGACAGACAGGCAGACAGACAGACAGAGTCGCAGACTCGCAGACAGACATTTTGCAAAAACATGTTTTCGGAAACTCTGACCTCTAAAATGGATAAATCCGTCGATGAAAATTCGTGCATTAGCTCTTGTGATTCAGCTATAGTGGAATATCTGAAAAAAGGTGCATATCAGCGCCATCTGTTGAGCGATTAACTCCAAAACATAAGCAACACTAATACATATCGAGGAATACTTGAATCTGAAGTTTGTTGAAAATCCAAGCACTATTTCTTGAGATAGAGAAATTCCGAGAATCGCAAAAAATGAAGCATAGCAGTATCACCTGCTGAGTGAGTTACACCAAAATGTATGAAACGTTAATTCATGCCAAGGACTAACTCAATCTGATGTTTGATGAAAATCCTTGCATTAGTTCTGGAGACTAAGCTATTGTAATAATCGTGCAAAATGCTGCATAGCAGCGTCACCTATTGAGCAATTTACACCAAAAAATTATCAGCACCAACTTGTATCAGAAACTAACAGAATTCAAATTTTTATTAAATTCCGGGCATTAGTTCTTTATCTAGAGCGCCCACAAAATCTGTGTCACATATAGGCAGACAAATGTACAGACAAACAGACTCATAAACTCGCAGAATGACGTTTTGTAAAAACATGTTTTACTGAATGTCTGACCACTAAAATGTGTAAATCCATCGAAAGCCGAAAGTCGAAAATTTTCACAAATCCAACACTTTCTTCTTGTAATGATAGAAAAAAGTAAAAATGACCAAAAACTGCTATTCTCAATACATGCAAAATATACCATCAGATTTAACCGAAAATCTGATCCTTTCAATGAATAAGATACTACAAGCTGTAATAGCAACAAAAGGATATCACATGAAATATTAGATATTTTGTTTTAAATTTAGAGGTGTTCTTTGGCAGATTGTGTATGTGTCCAAGTTTTTGTTTGGCGCTGAATGTTATACCATCATTCCGTTTATAAATTTGTAATTTAGATATAAGTTTTATTAAAGCAAAATAAAACTGTGTAAATCATGTTTAAAAATTTCGTTGTTTTAAATAATCTTTTAGTTTTAAAGAACAACATTGAGCTAAATAATTAAACTATTAAATCGATAGAAGCTGTTGTCCAAATTTTTACTTTATTCTATCTTTACAAGTAGAAAGTATCGGATTCGTAAAACTATTCGAATTCCGGTTTTAGACGGATTTACACGTTTTAAGGGTCCGAGAACCCGAAAAATATGTTTTTACAAAATGCCTGTATGTGAGTCTGTGACTTTGTCTGTCTGCCTATCTGTTCGTCTGTCTTTCTGTCTGTATGTATGTGACTCAAATTTTGTGGGCGCTCTATCTCAAGAACTAATGCACGGAATTGAATAAAAAATTATATTCAGTTAGTCCGTGATATAAATTGGTACTCATTAGTTTTTGGTGTAAATCGTTCAACAGGTGGCTCGGCTGTACAGCATTTATTGCGATTATCACAGTAGCTCAATTTTCAGAACTAATGCAGGGATTTTCATCAAATTTTAGACTTGATTAGTCCTTGACATGAATTGAAGTTTTATGCATTTTGGTGTAAATCGCTCAACAAGTGGCGCTGCTATGCTGCATTTTTTGGGATTTTCACAATAGCTCTATTCTATAAATTCTATATCAATAAGTTAATTCTATATCTATAAATTCTATCTCAAGAACTAATGCTTGGATTTTCAACAAACTTCAGATTCAGGTATACCTTGATATGAATTAGTGCTTTTTACGTTTTGGTGCAAATCGCTCAAAAGATGGCGCTGCTATTCTGCATTTTTCAGCATTTACACTATAGCTCTATCTCAACAACTTATGCATGAATTTTCATCAAACTTCAGATTCAGGTATACCTTGTTATGAATTAGTGCCGTTTATGTTTTGATGTAAATCGCTCAACAGGTTGCGGCTGCTATGCTACATTTTTCAGAATTTCCGATATAACTTTATCTCAAGAGCTACCGCACGAATTTTCATCAAACTTTAAATTCAGATATATTTTGATATGAATTGTTGCTAAATTGGTATAATTTCTTGTACTATTTAAATGATTTAATTGACGTGATTTACATAAAAGAGAGTTTTGTGGTGGCCACAACCTACTAGTTTTTCTTGGTTCACTGTATACTGACTACGAAATTTGAAATTCTTCGAAAAATATCATGACGCAGTAACTATCAACCTCTCTTTAACATTATCCATTATTTTTCGGATCATGGGAAAGCTGTATATTTCAGTGAACTGCAGATTTATAATTTTATTGAAAAGTAATATTTAAATATTAAATAAAAATTGTCTTTTTTTCTGCTAGAAGTCATTGCGATAAAATGACCAAACGCGGCCAAAATTCTAATAGTCGACTACTGCGTGTTAAAAATTTCCAATGTCTGGGTATATTTTCAGAAATTTAGCGAAATTTTTCAAAATTCGTGAACTACGTTATCATGACTTGCTAAATCAAACTTACTGAAATATAAACAGTAAATTTTAAATTAACCTTAATCCAACATAAATTCCATTCACATAGTCGATTCTAACTGTCATTGAAAATTGGATATAGGGAATATGCAATTGTTCCAGCGGTTCTCAACCTGTGGTTGTAGCAAGCCTACCGTGAAAGTAATATTGGTAATGGGGAAATCCGAAAGATGGTTTCAGGGAACAAAGCTAGTCTCATGTGTAAATCACATACATAATGCTAAAAATGAGGTAAAATTCCCACTATACCTAAAAATGTATTGGTAATTCGATGTCAGTAGCTCCGCCCACTGCTAAGCATATTGTATGAGTAGGTACTTATGTATTTTCCCCTATCATCGTAAAAATTCAATTTATCATTATGCAATATTCTGTTCTATCCTGTTTCTTTTATTCTTCTATTTTTAATAATAATTGCAGAATGCCTAAATTATGTCAAAGCTTCTAGTTTAATCTTTTTTTGTTAGAACGTGTTGAAAAGCTGATCATTATTTTCGTTTTCGAAAAGGTGAAATTATATCACTAACATATATTATTGGGAGAGCTTCCTTCATTTTAATGAACATTTAATTTGAAGTATTTATCTGTTATTTGAGTGATTTTTCTTTCTTTAAGTGTCAATTTTTGTTCTTTTTAAATAAATTGGTTTTATTGCTACATTGATTTTATTTTCTTTTGGCTAACATTGTAAAAATAACTTTAAAATATATGTTAACTTTATATTCAAGATAAAAAGTGTGAAATAAAATGCCAGTGTAATTTGCATCGATTTATGATATGGTTATGCTAAGAAGATTACTAATGAAAAATAAAAATAAAAGCATATATGCGTTATCTAGTTGAGATGAGGGGGATGTGGGCGTGTTTATGAGGAACGGCGTTTTTAAGAAACACGTTTACTTGTATATTTTACCAACATGTGAAAGAGAAAGATACTAAAAAGTATATAGATAAAGTTACTTTCTGTTAAAGGTTAAACAATAGGATACAATATGTATGTGACATTTATAGAACTATTTGTAAGAAATATTTTTAACCATTGCATTGTGTAGTTCAGAACTTTTTGTAATAATATCTATATCAGTAGCAGAAAATCATTATTCTCTTTATTCTAATTCAATATTGTGTAGATTTTCACAAAGGATTAGCATGAAATAGTGTCTTTTGTTGAGGAATATTGCACCAATATCGTTATAAAAATATTTCGTCAACATCTAACCAGAAACTTGTTTTTTTTGTTTTTTTTTAGTTAATATTGTCATGTCATTTTATTGTATATAGTTTCAACATAACAATTAATTTCTAAAATATTTCTTATATGTTGTCATTTTATTAGAAATAGTTTTAATCTTAAACAAATAATTAATCATATAGTTGCTAACGTCCCGATTTTTATAATATCAGTAAATTTTTCCAAAAATGTTCGTTTTATTTAATTTCAGAAAGTGTGATGTTGCATAAAACAAATATTTGTTCATAAAAATATTAGTATTTAAAATATCGGGAGGTTGGCAACTATGTAATCAATATTGGTATAAGTTGGAAATATTTATATTTAATGCAATATTTTTGTTTTATTGAGTAAATATCTGTTTTCTATAACAAGTTTTCTAAGTGATATTTTCTTTTGAAAAGTTTTCATGTTATACTAGATGTTTATACTAAATGCTTATACTAAATACGTATACTATAGGCCGATCTGGTAGACTGATTTTTCATGGTCAATATTAATTTCAAAAATCATTACTTTATATTAGTACTCTCTAACATTAGTATCTTGATTTCACTAATTTTGAAAGCCGTTGAAACAGATTTAATTGATCAAAAACAAAAACTTAAACTTTTGCTCATGACCCACGATAATTCGAAATTAAACCAATTTAAATTAATCATGTGTAAGTGCTGCTAAACGAATAAATCTGATATTGATTTCACTTGGTGAACAGTGAATTCCCCTTTCCACTTCAAATCTTTCATGAAATCAATATTCACTATTTGGAATGCGATAATAATACATATATCCTGTCAAGTTAATTTAATTGCAAATGCAATATAATAATTTTGATACATTGAAATAAACGGTGTAAGAATTGTTCTAAATTCACTAATTGCCAACGATTTTATGTAAACTAAAAATATATTAAAAAGCATTATAAAGTTTCTTATTTTAAGTATGCTCTTATATATTTTCCAAATTGTTAAAATTTCAGTTTCCGATAAGACTGGAAATATAGAATATGCAGTTTAAAATGATTTTCTCTTCTATGGAATTCCTCATGAAATATGTTTTTAACGATAATATTAGCACATTGTTTTTAATGGATTTGAGCTTTGACAACACGACAACTGAAGTACATGCATTAATAATAAATTTAGTTATAAAATTCAGTTTATTATACAAAAGAGTTTAATGTAAATCTAAATGTTTATGTACGTGAACAGAGGCTTGTATCGTAGAATTTCGATTACAATGTCTTAACATTAAATATAATTTCCTTTTTAATGTAATTTACTTTTTTTCTCAGCCTTTTGTGAAGATCGATTTCATCAGAATATTAGATAAATACCGTTCGTGACAGCACGCATCGCGCTGCGTAGTATTATTTTCTGATGGCTATATTTGAAGATGCTAAGTTTAAAAGCATAAACTACACGTATTAAAAAAAAAATCTTTGGAGTAAGCATTTATTTCTCTTTTTATTTAAAATAACATTAAAATTGAATATTTGATATTATATTAATAGTATAAATAAGTTAAGGATATTTCCTTCATAGTTTAACAAGTAGTACTACAAGAATCTATTTTTGATTGTGAACTAGAATCAAAATATTTTTTTTTCAGATTTACTAACAGTAACTTTATAGAAAGTTTCAAAATTTTTCAAGTGTGAAATATAGTGACATGAGATATACTGATAGAAATTCACAGTTCTGCGGTTAGTGAAACTGTATGTACAATTGTACGTCAATCCCATTCGGACATATTAAACCTCTAGTGCAACGCCATTTAAATTTTAATGGTGGTAATTTTTACCGTTTACTTTGACATCCCACACAAAGAAAGACAAGACTGATTCAAATTACTTTAAAATTTTATTCTTTAACATCATAGCTGTGAATAATAACTGGACTTTATATAGGATATGCTATGTTTAATGTCAGTTTGCGTGGATTACCTCTAAGGTGTCCTATGCAAAAATTGTTTGTAGTGTTATACATTATTAACATTAAAACATGGAACTATCGTTTGGGAAGCTACCTGTAGAATTTATAAATTTCTTTAATTAATAATTCCTGATAAATATTCATTAAGAAGATTTTATGGCTTTGACATTTGCATACTATCAAATAAGATATCGTTTTTTAATATTATATCATAATCAAATGTTTTTTTTTTTTTTTTTTTTTTTTTTTTTTAAGATATGATAGAAGAGTTATTACATTCTTTATATGAATATCAATCACTTTTTAACCAAATTATGTTATAAATTAATCTATTTGTAAAAAAAAAAAAAAAAAAAAAAAAAAAAAAAAAAAAAAAAATAGTGATTCAATAATGAATTTCCGGCGGAATTTTCAAATTTAATCTGAAATATATTTGATATTTAGGAAATGCCACTTACCATTTTTTTTTTTTACGTTTTTCATAATTTTAATAAATACTTTCAATTATGAGGAAGCGGATCGAACGTGAAAAACAAATAACAAATACGTCGCCATAATTTATTTATGTGTAATATCCACTCATAAAATATTAATTTAAAAGTTATCCTTTTAATTCTGAAAATGCTGTTCTCTATCTTATTAAAAGTCATTATGTAAAATAAGTTATTGATGTAAAAGTTAACTTATTTTTATTTACAGTTACTTTTCTCTATATTTAGTAAACTACTTTCCATGAGAATTTTTGAGTTATATGAAACATATTAGCAGGAATTTTTACGAACAAACCTAACAAACACCAAAGATGATTTAAATTGTTTTCTGCTAAGTAAAATATCTTGAATGGAAACTCCGTATATTGTCACACACAGAAGTTCTGTGTATTTTACATTTTTACTTCTATGGGCATAATTTCTCTTTGGTCGGATCGATGATATAACCTGTCAGAACTATTATGCTCTGCAAAATTTATAGACATAGCAGTCGAAATTCTAGACTATATTGGATTTTATTCTTTATTAGTTAAATATAAAGAGTATTTAATGTATTTACAATTGTCTGGGGTAAGAAAACTGAATCATAACCATAATTACATTTAGTTGAAGCATTAGTATTCTATAATGTCAAATATTCTTATAAACATATTAGCTAGATTCCTGATGTCCCAAAAATGACTGATGGATTGTAAAATACAATAACTTGCAAACGGCGACAGATATTTAAAAAATCTTGCAGGAGTGTTACCTAAGATATCGGGAGTATTTTTATGCTGCGATTCTCAGTTTTAGTTACAAATAGCATTGATAGATGGCGCTGCAAGCAATAACGCTAATACCAAGCTCGATTTTTCGGCCTCTCTCTCCTTCTATGCGAACAAAGTGATTAAAATGTGTTGAATGGACTCTTGAATGGAAACTCCGTATATTGTCACACACAGAAGTTCTGTGTATTTTACATTTTTACTTCTATGGGCATAATTTCTCTTTGGTCGGATCGATGATATAACCTGTCAGAACTATTATGCTCTGCAAAATTTATAGACATAGCAGTCGAAATTCTAGACTATATTGCATTTTATTCTTTATTAGTTAAATATAAAGAGTATTTAATGTATTTACAATTGTCTGGGGTAAGAAAACTGAATCATAACCATAATTACATTTAGTTGAAGCATTAGTATTCTATAATATCAAATATTCTTATAAACATATTAGCTAGATTCCTGATGTCCCAAAAATGACTGATGGATTGTAAAATACAATAACTTGCAAACGGCGACAGATATTTAAAAAATCTTGCAGGAGTGTTACCTAAGATATCGGGAGTATTTTTATGCTGCGATTCTCAGTTTTAGTTACAAATAGCATTGATAGATGGCGCTGCAAGCAATAACCACTAATACCAAGCTCGATTTTTCAGCCTCTCTCTCCTTCTATGCGAACAAAGTGATTAAAATGTGTTGAATGGACCCCGAAGTACCAAACATACTCAGCACCTATTGCTCTCAGCGCCTTCTATTGTTTGAAATTCGAGCTAAAATGAAGAATCACTGTAAAAATATCTCCTTGTAAAAATAATCTCTGTTTCCGTTTGCAAGTTATTGAATTTTAAAATCGACCAGTCATTTTTAGGACACCCTGTAATTAAATTATACGTAAATTCGTGGTGAAGGAAAGGAATAAAGATTTTTTTTCTAATACTTAAAGAGCAAATTTAGGAGTACATTTTATTTCAAACATAAATATAAAATTTAATTTACATTAAGTAATTTTTATCCAATTACACTAAAATAAATAGTAATGATTAAAACTCCTACAACTATACCTTTAATAAATGACATAGTGTCAATATCCTATTCTTTATTCACAATAAATTCCATAAATTGATTCTTTTTTCAACATGAATTTGCCGTACGACGCAAGAAAATATCTCTTTTATCTCATAGATTTTGACAACATGACATAACGCCTAAGCATATCTTTCGGACACTAAATCACTGAAAGTAAATTTAACAATGAAGATAAATAAGCAGTTCTTAAAACTCTCATAGTGGAAGAAAAATTATTAGCATAACAAAAGAGTTTCATTTTCAAAATTCTTCTCATAGAAATATGTGGCGAGAAATATTTCTGAGATATGTATGAATTGTTTACTGTACAAATTTGAAATATTAAGGAAGAACTCATAATATTTAAATGAATATATTCATTAAATGTATATATTCATTATATTTCACATAAAAATAAATCACAATATAAAGAGTGATTCAGACATTATGTCAGAAATTTTAAAATACGGTAAAACATATATAACAAATAGACCTTCTCGTAATCTACATATAATTCTTAGTGTAATATCAAACAACTGGTAATATAACAACATTGTATAATGAATCATAATAATAAAAAAACGTATAAGAGCTACAAAAAATAAAGAAAAAACCCATTACCATAAAAAAAAAAAACTGATATCCCAATTAATGTAACGACAGAAAAATTAGGAGCATGCGGTCTCAAAACACAATTAAATATGAAATGATAATTATATCGAAATTTAACGGATGCAGATTTTTAAGGGGTTTTATATGAATGTAGGTTTGAAGCTTTTCCAAACAAAAAAAAAATTTCAAAGAAAGCAAGATGTTTAAAACTTTCAGCTACAAATAATCGTGTTTATATAATGTTTAATAACTCACAAGAAGCTATGAATAATATAATTTTAATATAAAGAAACGCACATTTATTTTTTTGCCACGTGAATTGCATGAAATATTTAAAAAACAGTTTATTAGAATTCAATAATGTAACACACGTCCTTCAGGGTTAAAATAACGCAAAACATAAAGGAGAAATGTATCATATTTTTTCCACAGGAGAACCCACAAATTATAAATAAGTTCTAATACATATTTTTAAATGAAAATGCAAGAACATACAAAATATCTATTAAAATTTGAGAAAACTGATAAGATGTTATTATAATTAAAACAGAACTATGTAAATAGAGTAAGAAACTGAAAAACTAGAAATTGCTTTTGCGAAACATAGGTGCAATGCTAGGAAAACACGTTTCATGGCAATTATATTTATCTCAGCAAATATTTTATAAATTAAAAATATCATGACATTTGCTGTAGATTGATAAAAAGTATAGGTGTTTAAATATATCTTTTACGGTAAAAGGTACATTATTATAGATAAAAATAAAATAAAAAATGCATGCCTTATAATTCCTACTATTTGTGCTTTTAACCTATCCGTAGATTCGTTTTCCAGGTATTGTTAACTAACTATCCAGCTTTCAATCTTTTTTCAAAACAATTACAAATGAATTTAACCCATTAAGCGCCGCTATATATATATATATATATATATATATATATATATATATAATCGATTTTTTTATGGAATCATAGTTTTTTTAATTAATAGGATGTCATTAAAGTACTTCTGCAAAAAAAAAAAAAAAAAAATAGAAAAAAAATTGATTATTTATGAAAAATAATATGTTCCCGAAATGGGAGCAATGGCGCTTAATGCGGGGTAATGTTTTTTACAAAATTATACTTTTGCCTCCGTGTAGTTATAACAGTTTTTTTTATTGTTTAGAAATAAAAAAATACTGTATTATTCTGAAACGGACATTTTATGAAAAATTCGGATAAATTACATTAACAGTTATAATAAACATCTACATTTATAATAAAATAAATTAAATGAATTTATCTCTTCATAAGCATTTCCATTATATATCTCTTTATTTTTTATCATTACATTATCTTTTCTCTCTATTTTACATGAAACAGTACTGAACAATTTTCACGCAGTATTACATTGCACTTTTTACAGAAAACTCGAGTATTTTCTTTGCGTACTTTACACCAAGATTGTTTCCCAGCATTTTCTACAAAATGGTTCACTCCATAAAAACGCACGTCATTTGACAGAAATCCAGAAGGGACAGAACGGGGTCGTTCTTTTGTTTTCTGTTCTACTTTCATCAATGGCGAAACAATTTCACGGAGAAATTCTATCTGAGTAAGTTTCCCTTTACATTCCTTGTGGATTCGCCAAGTTGCTACAACTCCCATAGTGTGTTGATTAAAAATGACCAGCTCCATTTCTTCCCTCTTATTTCTGGGGGATAAATACTCAAAAACCGATCAAGCAAATCGACACCTCCATGTTCTTGTTATAAGGCGCTACAACATGGGGCTGCGGTATATCATTTTTTTTTCTTATCCGCCATGCTTCATCTTTTTTACCGAACCTATTGGTTCTATAGGTTCAAAATTTGAAGTCAGACAAACTATCTCATTGTCTTTTCATTACAAAATGATAATTGATTTCATAGAAACAGAGTCAAATTTGATAGCAATATTTAAACTTTGCTATCAGTAATTGTGTGATGTTCGGTTTTATCCTCAAAAAATAAATTATATATTTCTCAATATAAAACAAAACATAGGTAAGATAAATTGGGCTTACCTTGTATTTATGTGTATCCGTACATCATCTGGTAACAAACGTCGGTAAGGGTAATTATGCCTTGATCTTCTTCTATATTTCTGATTTATCCACATGCACTATTCGAGTGATGTTCATGTCATAAGAAACATGTTTTTTTGTGTGACTTGTAAAACTTAAATTTGTCCGGAAACTTTTAAATAGAAAGAAAATTATTATTTAATAAAAGCTTTAGAAAAACATCTCTCCGTTGGAGAGTCTGGGATACAAGTGAAAAATAGAGAACATGTATAAAATATTATCAGCAATAAAGAACAGGAAATTAGTGACATAAATCAGAATAACAAATTATTTGTATCAATATTTATATTTATGGTAATTTAAAATAAGAGTCTATCAATGTCTATAGTTCTTGAGTATCGCGAAATGTTTATAATAAAATGTCTGTTTAAGATTCTGCAATCACTTTTCACTTTCACTTCCTTCTTTCAGATCATAAACACTTTTGATAATTACTTTTATAAATCACATTTGACACATGAAAAAACAATTTACTTAGCTTGATTGTTTTAATGTCGTTGTTTGGAGATTATATTTCACAATAGCTGTCAACAAAATGTTCCTTTGTCTTTTTTCTTCAAACTTTGGAATCTATCAAAGGACAATTTTATAGCCTATTTTCTCGGATTGTTCCAGTGGTCCGAAAATGCCTATCCCTCATCTATACTCATATTATAAAGAGTTAAAAATTGTTTATTTGTAGGAGGTAAGCTCTGGAACTAGCGAACCGATTCCAAAAGTAATGGTATCAAAATGATGGTGTTAGTCCAACTTAGAACATAGGCTATATCTTATGTCCGTGCCACTGGCCAAAAGGGGGTGCACGAGCAAAAAACGTTCTAAAAATGCGATTTTTGTGTTACTGAAGGGCCTAGAAACATGAAATTTAGAATGGTAGTTACTTATAAGATACTAATGATGTCTAAGGACATTTATAAAAAACATCGAAATTAAAAAGGGGTGAAAATGCGCGGAAAGCGTTCTAAAAAACGTTCTAAATGTCGATTTTTACGCAATTTCAGGAAATACCAAACCGATTTTAAAAATAATGGTGTCAAAATGATGCTGACAACCCTTGCTCCAACATAGGCTACATTTTATGTCGGTGTCACTTATGTCGGGGTTGCAGGAGCAAAAAAACGTTCGAAATTACGATTTTTTTGTTACCGAAAGGCTCAGATACATGGAATTTGGAATGGTAGTTACTTATCAAATTTAAATGATCTCTCAGAACATTTCTTAAAAAATTCGGAATTTAAAAGGGGTGAAAATGCGCTCAAAGTGTTCTAAAAACGTTCTAAATGGCGATTTCTACGCAATCTCAGAAAGTACCCAACCTATTTCAAAAGTAATTGTTGGAAATGGATGATGACAGCCCTTGCTCCAATATAGGAACTATTTCATGTCGGCATCACTACCACCTTGCTGCTGCATTTTTAAAAACGTTCTAAATTGTGATTTTTGTGATACTGAAGGGGCTAGCAACTACAAATTTGGCATGGTAATTACTTATGAGATGTAAATACTCTCTGAGAAAAGTTCCTTAAAATTTTGAAATTTAAAAGGGGTGAAAACGAACGAAAAGCGTTCTAAAAACGTTATAAATAGCAATTTCTACGCAATCTCAGGAAACATAAAACAGTTTCAGAAGTAATGGCTTCAAACTGATGGTGACAGCCCCCCTCCATCATAGCCTATATTTTACGTTATTGTCTCTATTACATGGGGGTTACAGGAGCAAAAAATGTTCTAAATTGTATTTTTTTTTGTGTTACTGAGGGTGTTCTAACACTTTAAATTTGGAATGGTAATTATTTCACAGATGCAAAGAAAGATGATGAAAAAGAGAATATCTAAGAAATGTTGAAAAAAAAATTCCAAATTTAAAAGGATGAAGTGAGCGAAAAGCGTTCTATAAACGCTCTAAATTACGGTTTTTATGCAATCGTATGAAATACGAAACCGATTTCAAACATAATAGTTGCAAATTGATGGTGATAGAACCTGCTCAAACATAAGCTATATTTTATGTCGAGGGTTGCAGGAGCAAAAAAAAACTTTCTAATTTGCGATTTCTGCGGTACTGAAGAGGCTAGAAACTTTAAATATAGTACGATAGTTACTTATAAAATATAAATGTGCGCTAAGAATAGTCGAAAATAAATTCGAAATTAAAAAGGGTGTGAAGCGAAGGAAAGGAGCGAAAAGCATTCTAAAAGGGTCCTAAATTACGATTTCCATGGAATCTCAGGAAATAATAAACCGATTACAGAAGTTATTGGTGCGAATCAAGAGTGATAGTCCCTGATCCTATATGGGCTATATTTTATGCCGGTGTCACTACCACCTGGTTGGCAGGAACTACAGGGAAGCCTTTAAAAACATGTAAATTGCGTTTTCTATAGAATATTAGGAAACACCAACCGATTTCTAGGTTAATGTTAGCAAATTAATGGTGACAGTCTCTATTTCAATATTTTTCGAGACATTCTATTTCAACTCTATTTCGACATTTTATGTAGGTGCCACTAACACCAGAGAGATAGTAGACTGTTAGATAAGAAGCTTGGAATTTGACATGATGGTTAATTTTAAGATGTAAATGTGTTAAGATAGTTTCTAAAAAATTCAAACATCAAATGAATATTGAAATGAGTGTAGGAAATGAGCATAAAAGTCTCAAAATACTTTCAAAATTATCCTTTATTTGGAATTAGTTTTAGTTCTTCTTATTAATTAAAATTTCATTTCTGCCTATTACACTTTTATAATGAAGTTTAGTCAAACTGTGGCTTAATTTGTAATTTTTGATTTATTTCAAAAGTGTTCTTCTAATCAAAAATAGTCATGCAAATATCACTTGCCACATTTCAACTATTACGCGAGCAAAACCGCGGGGTTTGCTAGTTTCTAATAATAATGATAAGGACATAAAACAATTATCAATAGGTATAAAGTTCATTCTTTGGGAGATTTGGGATGAATGCATTATATATATTACAACTCTTGATCTCAGTGGTAATGTATTAGTTGCATTTTGTTTTTTTTTTACCAATATACATTTCTAGATTATAAAGATAGCCTTTTGATTAGGCAAGAACCGACATTTTGTATCCAAATTTTACTGGTTTCAAACGCATTTACATCTTTGCAGAATGCTGTTCTGTAAAATGAATCATTTCTTCGTCTACATATACATTTTCAGAAAATACTCCAAATTGTTGAAGTTTTGTACAAAATGTAGCAATAAATTATCGTACTTTAGCCAGCTTGTCTGTTTTGTCAATTGACTCATCGTTACAGCGATGGATATATATTTTTTAATGTCGGCCATTATCATATCAATCTTTGTCGGCTCATCGATTTGTTAACAAAAGGTATATTGCAATCGTCTGTTTTGCCCTATTATATGTTTTCCTGCGGCGGTGAATGATATCCAGAAAATAATATTATTCCCAAAAACAGTCGAAGATCTTTTTCTGTCAGAGAAAATCCCAAACCATTCTTTCGACAAACGTAAGATTTAGTTCCTGCCATAACGAAATTAATTATTTCGTCATCAATAAACATTCTAAATATTTCATAAGGAGACTTCTGTGCTATTTATGGATAGTTTTCTTCTAATGTGGAAATAAGATCTTTGATATAGGTATTATATTCGGGCGTTTTGTCCAGTAAAACATTTCTTTCTGATATTTCTTACGATTAGCTAGTGTTTCGTTTTCCGAAATATTTTGTTTAACATTTTTTTTTCTTTTTCTACTTTGTCTAGTTTTTTCTATATCCCAATTAGACGATTCGTCTGAACTTTCATCTATAATGTCATGTCAGCGTTTATTTATTATTATTATTATTTTTTTTAAATCAGTAAATCACATACTTCTTCGTTGACTTTAGATTTGGAATTTACAGTAAGCTCAACCTCACCAGATATATCACGGGGTAAATCGTCTCATAAATTGTTTTCTATTGCATCTTCTGCATCTGTTACTATTCCGGGATCAAGTGGCAAACAAACGATTTCCGAATCATCCGAATAATCATCTGAATCTAATTGTTCTAAACAATACAAAGCTTGAGACACAGTTAAAAGTTTCACAGGCATATTTTCCTTAAAATCAAAAGATATGATACGAAAAAATAGAAAAGCATGCTAAAAATATATCTTTTAGCAAATAGAAGGTATCTAATAAAGGAAGAAACTGATTTACGAGTAACACTTCCAAGAAAAGTTTGCTAGGAATAAAAAAAGGCATTTCCAAAGCTTCTATACAGACTAATTCGCGCGCATAATAAATAATCGCGCGCACCGTATTGGGTCCTTCTAATTGGAGGCGTTCCGTCTGGCCTGGAAAACTAACGAAAGCGCCATTTCTCCCGTTACGGGAGCAACTCGTTCTTTCATGAATTGTGATCAATCTATTATACTTATTAACTACGGATTTATGTAGTATTAGACAACAGACAGTTTTAAATATATTTTAAATAAAAAAATATAATTTATATTAGTAAGTTATATTTTTTTATTATCTTGCGAAAGCGGTCAAAAAGCTAAATTCCGTCTTTTTAAACACGTTTTAAAAAATGAAAAATACAAATAAAGCTTTTCAAAAAAATTCCGGAAGTCATATCATATATTCGAAATACAAATAACATAAGATTTTTGACAATATATAAAATACTTATTTTAGAAAAAAATCCGAAATTAATGTTCTAAAAATGGGAGCAATGGCGTTTAATGGTTTTAACTCTAGATGACCCAAACTTAAAACTTTCATAATCCCTTAAGTTCTTGACTGAATAACTTGCCATTTGGTATCCAAGGATAAAGTTTATCGAGGATCCATAAATCATTGCGAAATTTCATGTTATTATTGGCTGTTTTAAAGTTTGCTACAATGCATGTATTAAGATGAACCTCTAAGCATTTTTTAAATTATGAAGTAATTGGTGGATATTAAAACTAATCAAATGGCACCAGCGACAATTTTATTTTGTGATTTTGAGCAGAGTTAAAAAGGGTTGTTTTCTCTCTCTGTCTTTTTTTTTTTTTCATTATTTCTTCTGTACGACTGCAAGATAATAATGTGAAGCGGCGTAGGATCATTTCTGATGTATTATTTCTGATATATATATCACTTCTGATAAATACAGTAATAAACTGACGTGTATTTATTTTAAACAATAAACTGTATTCTAAATAGTTGACAGAATGATAATAACTGTGCACTAAATGAAAGTATCATAAGTGAATTTCAATAAAAATGTTTCAAATATATGCAATGCAATGAAATTTATAAAAATGTGTTCAAATGTGTAAGCACAATATTGACACGAATCTCTGAGAAATGCCTTATTTCCAGGTCATATGTCAGTACTGCAGTTTCTTATGGATAACGTTATTAAAGTAAAGTTAAGTACTGATTAGAATAGCCTTAAAACTTCAAAAAAGTACAACATAAGTGAAAAAAGAATTTGTAAAAACACATTCGTATGTTCCAATTAAATATAACACATCCTACAACAAATTCTTTCAAAATGCTTCAGTACGTGTAGAATACGTCAATAAGCAATATACAACAATATAAAACAAGCACTTTTAAATTTTCAGTTTTTTTTTCAAGAATACATGTTTTCCATGTTTGAATTTTGCAAATGGAAATATAAAAATATTCGTACCCTCTGAATTCTTTCCCCTCTTTCTATAAACAAAAAAAGGTTCTAAATTTCTAAATCAGTATTTTTAAAGATTTTTTAGTTTTTTGACACAATTGAACGTTCGCTTATATTTTTGCACCACACTTTCATGATAATAAAAATAATATATATAAATTTTTTCACATTAAATAATAAAATGAACATGACTATTAAAAACAACTCATTGAATTTGGAATATTTTCTAACGAAGCTATTAATGTAATGTATTACTTTTTTATATTGTATAATTTTATTTTTCAACCTTTACTTACAATATCACATTGTATGCAATGAACTTGATATTTAACAGTCCAAAGGGATTCGAGATATACTTGGTTTTTATTTTTGATGAAATTGTTTGTGAAAATATCATTTCACACAAATATGATATAGAAAAACCAGAAAGTGTGATTCATTAATTTCATAGTATAACCTCGGTTTTCCAAGAATCATGCTACCAAAACAATTTTGACTAACCGTAATTCGATAATTTTTTTTGAATAAACAAGAACCTGGTTTTAAAATAATTCGTTCCGGGAGTGAAGTTATTTTTACACTTTCTAACATATTTCAAAAGCGTTTAAAAATTATGTTTGTCTGTCTGATTTTCAGTGCTCTAATTCTCGTAAACACAATCGGATTGCCACGCATTTTTTATATTCCCTTGATGTTTACTATATAACTAGAATATAGCCCGTCAGAATGACGTGTTTGCATTTTCGAAAAAAAATATATAGCATTGCATTATAAAAAGAATTGTGAAGTAATAAATTTTGTCTTATCTGACTAATAGGGTCGGGTGGAGTAAAGTAAAAACAGCCCATTTTTCATTGAAACTTAATTTGCAAAAAAAATATTAACTGATTTGGTAAAATACGGACATAAAATATGCAAATGAACACTTCAGCAAATGAAGCAAACTTCGCTCACAAAATGTGAAGAAATATTTCACAAAAACATGCGAATTAGAACTAATAATGCTATTTTAAAACATATTGTCAATTAACTATTTTACCTCATGGTATTCCGTTAAAATAAAAGACAATTACAACAGAAAGTTTATTTTTTTTTTTGCCAAAATAATAATTATGTAACTTAAATTTTAAAAAGTTGAACATAGATAATAATGCATAAAAGACATAAACATGCATAAAAGAAACCTGTAATAAATTTTGATAATTAAAAATCATCTTTTATCACATAAGTAAGTTGCAACCATTAATTGCATTAACAATTTTTTTCTCAAATTCTCTTATTAAATTACAAATTTATTTTCCCTACAATATCCAAAATTTTATTTATTATAATAATGCATTGATATATATATATATATATATATGTGTGTGTGTATATGTATATGTGTATATCTATTTATATAAAATCCAAGTCTCTGTGTGTCCCTCACTATTCCGGTAGGACCGCCTCATTGAAATGAGTAATTGTTGAAAAATATTAATGCAGGGTTACCACAGTAGCGCCAAATGTTAGCCAACTTGGCGATAGCTGGCTAATTTGGCGAAATTCCCATTTAAAACCATTAATCTTTCATAATGGAGGTCACCGAAATTTAATTTAAACTCCACTCTTTTAAGATATTTTTTCGAAATCTATTGGTGATAATTTAAAGTACATCTTTACATCTTCCTCCCGATGTTACTAATAAAATAACCGCCAATAGACAACGGTGTACTGTGTGAGCTCCTAACTGCGCGATTTTAATGTGCTTTAGGTACTTTTCCAGTATAGGTGCCTTGGCAAAAAAGGAAATTTGGTAACATATTTTCCGGGAACCTATTCACTGTTTCATTTTATATACACACGCATTTTTTTCGATATTTATACGATTTATTTAACATAAAAAATCCATTTCTCTAATTTTATACAGAAACAGATGTAATTTGTACATAAAAAACATCAATAATATACATATAAAACAAACAAAAACGCTCATCAAATTTGTTTTCATAGCTGTTTATATGATTTGACATCAAATCTCAATATTCCCATTATACGGACACCATGCCAAAATGTATGCTAATGCGCCAATTATTTCAAAATGCTAAAAGATATTTGCAATTTTATGCCAGCAGTTTAATATGAGTTTTATTTTATTGCTTTATTTTATAACAGTTATTTGTTCACTTATTTTAAATATATATTTGTGATTTGATGAAATAGTTCGTAAAAGTCTGAATTTTCAAATGTTATATTTTTTAAATGCTCACTTCAGAATCGACAATGGTTTTTCTTTTATTTTTCTAATGCTTCAATTCACGATTTTGCGCCAACTATTACGCTTGGCGACAATGGTGTCCGCATAACGGAAAAGTACCCAAATCTCACTATCTCACTTTCTGATGCCCAAATTACACCAAGCTTTTAAAAAAAATGCCAAAGCTCCTACAGTGGAAAAGTACCAAACTGTCTATTATTTTGCGCTATCCGTGTTATAGTTTGTACTATATGCAAGGGGAGTGGAGCGAAGTGTTTAAACGTTAGATATTAAAATTTCGGCACAGATGTCATATACGCGATGTCATGGCGCGATTTTTTTCTGACGCCAATGTCATATACACAACGGGTACTTAACTGGCGCCAAAGTGTCGTAATTTTGCTTGATATGGTAATCTGGATGTTGTTGTTTATGCTGTTGATGTTTTCGCCAAATTGGCGTCGGAAAAAAATCGCGCAAATATATGATAACGTATATGACAATTGTGCCAAAGTTTCTGTAAGGTCTCTATAAGTTTCTATAAAGCAGTATAAGCAATATAATTAAGAATAAAATAAGTGCAAAATAAGACTAAAGAAGAAAGAAAAATCATGCGTTAAGCATAGAATATGAAATACTTTCCAACACATCCTGAATGCTTTAACAAAACTTCGTTATTTAGGGAAATAAGGTAAATAAGATAACGTTACTTCTTAGATATCCCGTCGACCAATTTTGCCAAATTATATAAATCGCTAAATCAATAGTAAAACATTAATAAAAATACAAATAAAACGTCGAATTAATGGTTTTATTGGCCATTATTGGCATTTAATTAATTAATGGCAACCATTATTGGCAATTAATCTTACAATTTGGCGACAGTAATTTGGTCGACGGGATAACTAAGAAGTACCAAGATAACTAAGTAAACATTTTAGAAAACGCATAAAAAAATTTAAAAATTGATTTCAGCAGTTACCGTCCATAGCCAATAGTACCGTTATATGCCACTATTTAGCTAAAACTTAATTTAAACTACTCTTAAAACTACTGAAATCACATTTCCAGATATTATCATCCATAGACGGTTATGTATCCAATTCTTTGCGTGACCATGTATATTATTTTATCTATATTCCACAAACATTTCTTAGGAAACTAAATGCAGTTCAGCGTAAAAATGCATAACTCCTTTAAAAACCACCTTTAAGCAATTTACTCTCATACTCAGTAACCCTTACGAATTCTTTTGTGTAGCCCTGCATATGAACTGTAGCATTTATACACACAGTATAGTATGCATAAATGTAGTGAAACATAAAAGCGCATATCATAATTAAAAATGCATTTCTAGAAATCATTGCTTATGTACAATATTTCGGAGAAAAGTTTCTTGGCGAGAAAGAAGTTTGCCAACGTATTTTCTGGCAACCTATTTACTGCTTCATACTCACAAGCAATTTTTTCCATATGTATACAATTTGGCACAGATGTCATATACGCGCTCCATATTGGCGCGATTTTTTTCCGACGCCAATTTGGCGAAAACATCACCAGCATAAACAACATTCGGGTTACCATTACAAGCAAAATAACGACACTTTCGCGCCAGTTAAGTACCCGGTGCGTATATGACATCGGCGTCAAAAAACAAAATCGCGCCAATATGGGCGTATATGACATCTGTGACGACAATTTAATATAAAAAAGGCTATTTACCCATTTTTATAAAGAAACAGAAGCAATTTTTGCACAGATGTCATATACGCATGGGGGTTGGCGTGATTTTTCTATGACGCCAATTTAGCAGAAATCTCGCTTTCGAATACCAGTTATATATTTTTCAACTATTTGCTATCATTTTAAAAAGGTAATAATTATAAATAAATAAAAGTTTGAATAATAACTATAGAACAAAGCAGTTTATATAATTAAAAAACAGAAAATAAAAGTAAATAAACAATTTATTAATAAATAAAAAACAATAGCCGGGTTACCATAGCAGGCAAAATAACACCATTTTGGCGCCAGTTAGGTATCCCGGTTCATATCTGAAATCTGTGCCGTATTTGTATATAAAAAATTATATATATTTAGAAACGATTTTTTTATGCATATAAGTGCATATATAAACAAAGATAAAAGTTCATTAGATTTGTTTTCATAGCTGTTTATATATTTTCGCAACATATCTCACTTTCTGATGCCCGAATCGCGCCAAGCTTTTTCTAAAAATGCGCTATAATGGAAAAGTACTTAAATAAATAATTAACAGAAATAACAAATTATACAAACTAAAACTTTTTATTTCGAGATCAAAGCATTGTTTTTAATTTCGATTATAAATGCATATATCCTTGGATAACTTCAATTGAAATTAGTTTCACAGCTTAATATCTCATTCCATAAACCTAAACAAACACAAGTGATTCATTCATCGTGAAACGTCAAAAATATTAAATCATTGAGGTAATCATTCACAAAGTAAGTTCTCCAACAATCAATGGGCAATATTCTAATGACGTCATAGTAGGTAAAATGGTGGCGGTATCGTTTGTTTATGGTTTGTAATCACAAAGATTTAATTTTGCAATGTCTCTTAGTTACATTATTTTATTGTCATATTTATGAGCTCAGAACAAAAGCCTACTTTTTCATTATTTAGTTATTAAAGACGGAAAAAAATCATAAATGTATGATTTGAAAATTTTAAATAATTTTCTTTCTTAATACTAAAAAATAACATCGGGAAGTAACAGCGGGTTTAAGTTAAATAAGTTTAACTGTTTAATTCTGTTGTAATATTCAAAATAACTGTATTTATTAGATTTCAGTACTCAACATCAGGGCCCGATTAAACTTTGAAGTTAGAGGAATTACAATGTCATTTCAGGATCTTTCTTTTGGAGAAGCTTTTCTAAATTCCATATATACATGGAAAATCTTCAGTGTTAGAAATATTATTCCTAGGACTGACATAACACGAGAACGGCCTGCAATTTTACACAAGTTTTTGAAAGCTACTTTATATCAGAAATTTTACTAAAAACTGGTTACTTTTTTGTTATAGCGGCCCACACTATTAGGATTATGACACGTTACAGCCAATTTCGCCAACGTCTTAACCAAGATCGTGAAGCACACACACATAATACCATATAATACCATTTCATGAAATCGTATACGATAATTTAATAGTTTTTAACCTTACTTCAAGTGTGTTATTTATTTATTTTTAAGGCTCAACAATCTAAATTGACCAATATATGAATTTAAAAAAATGTAAACAAAGATTGAATACACATGACCGCAAAAAGCCCCAAATCTGCATAACACTTGGAACCAAACTGTGCAGATTACTGTACACAGATTTTCATAAATGTGTTTCGTTCTTAAAATGTGTTATTTTCATCTATCACTGCGGAACAAGCGAGAAAACTCATATTCTTGCACATGAGTTGTATATATATTTTTATATGTAAATTTCCGTCATTTTTGACGGGCTACCTTTCTAGTATATATATATATGTCGTACGCGCCATTATATATTCCTGATAATCTAATTTCATTTTATAAGAAATATTAATTTTTCCCCAAAGTCTTCAGAATTCAAAGAAAACGTCTTTTTTTTTTTTTTTTAACTACCGACAGATTGCGCAACAGAGCATATAAACGTTTGTTTTAATATTTTAAAAGTTCAAGACGAATGAATCACTTGTTTATTTACTTTCATATAGGGATAGATAGATCTGCCAGTCTAATTTTAACTGAAGTTATCACAGCAGAATATGTAGATAATTGAATATAAGTCATCTCTTAAATGTTAATTTATTTGAAATAATCTGCACCTTTTCTGAATTCTCGAAAATCGAAATTTGTATGTCGAAATCGATTTTCTCAAAAACTATGTGACCTGGGGTAATCGCTGTAATTTTCCTTCGGGTTTAAATGTCTAATACCCCTATAGCCCAGTGCTAGGGGAGGAAAAAAAGGCCGAATTCGGAATTAATTAGGGGAAAGCTGGTAATTGTTTTAACCCATTTCGTTTATCGCTAGATTGAATATGCTAAATTTCCTCCCTCGTAGTAAGTGTGCGTTAGAAGATATGTACAGATTTAAAGTAAGAAAAACACGTTTTTTTATATACCATAACTCTGTTAAAAACATCGCCAATACTAATGTTGTAGAGCTTAAAATTCTGACTAAAATGAGCACCTACACTTAATATTTTTGTTGACCATTAAGATCACAATTATACGTTAAAATTTTAGACCCGTGGTCAGAGGGTTGAACTCAGAATTAATTAGGAGAAAACTAGAAATTGTTTTAATCCCTTCAGTTTAGGTCTAAAATGAACGTACTATGTTTTCTTCCTCGTACTTGGGTGAATGTTAGAAAATATGTTGTCGCAATTCTGTTTCAATTTTTTTCAAATCAAGAGCTTGGAGCAAGGAGTGACCAAGTTAACTTAACAATATCTGAAAATTGAGTTCTTAATATTGAACAAAAATATTAAGTTAGGTACTCATTTTATTCAGAATTGTAGGTTCTACAACTATTGTACTGACAATGTTTTTGATAGCGTTAGCTGTTTTGAGATATCGTTAAGTTAACATGGTCTCTCCTGACTTCAAGCTCTTGATTAGCGATTAAGGCAAAATTTTGAAATAGAATTGCGACCTTAATGTTGAACAAAAATATTAATGATGGTACTCATTTTAAACAGAAATTCTAGCTCTACACCATTTGTATTGACAATGTTTTTTATAGAGTAGCTGTTTTGAGATATTGTTAAGGTAATTTAAAAAACGTGTTTTTTTTAAAAATAAATATGTACATATTTCTAAAATTCACCCAAGTACGAGGAAAAAAATATAGTACGTTCACTTTAGACCTAAACTGAAGGGATTAAAACAATCTTCAGTTTTCTCCAAATTAATTCTGAATTCAACCCCCTGAGCACGGGTCTAAAACTTTAAAGTAGAATTGTGACCTTAATGTTCAACGAAAATATTAAGTGTAGATACTCATTTTACAGAATTTGAAGTTCTACAACATTTGCATTGACAATGTTTTTGACAGTTAGCTGTTTTGAGATATTGTTATGGTATACAAATAAAAACGTGTTTTTTTACTATAAATTTATACATATTTCCTAACGCTCACCTAGTACGAGGGGGAAAACTTAGCATATTCATTCTAGACCTAAACAGAAGGGATTAAAACAATTTCCAGCTTTCCCCTAATCAATTCCGAATTCAACGCCCAAAGAACTGGCCTACTAATTTTTTCATAATTTTAGTTCTAGTAGATTCAGAAATAGGGGGGAGGGGGACATATTTTTGAAGTACATTTTCGACGATATCTCCCAATTTAAAATAAATGTATTTTTGAGTTCAGCTTTACGAATGTTTTTACATGCTATCCCAGACAATATACAAAAGAAAATATTTTTTTCAAATAACTTAATTAGCCCCACTACATTTTTCAAAAATATTTTTGTGAATGTTAAATAATCTGTAAATATGTGGGAGAATAGTCTTTATTACTTCCACCAATTTGAACTTTCCACGTTCCATATTTTACGAGTAAAACGTCTGTGACAGACTGACAGACAGACACAGGAGTGAACTTATAATGGTTTCGTTTTTACTTTTTAAGTACGAAACACTGAAAATAAAATGCATTTATTCTAATATGTTAAATTTACATTTCGAAGTTTTGAATTTCACGATCTCTTTTCGTATCTATATCGAGAATTCCGATGACTGCGAGTTCTAATGATTAGTCGATTTTCTCATGATGACCAGACTATCTGAAAATTGTAATGCGTATAAAAGTTACAAAAATATATATGATATTATATATTTGTTTAAATTTACTTATATTTATTTTCCAGTTCACAACTGTATTTAAAAAAATTGATATTTCATTGAAAAAAAATATATATGGAATTTTTTAATCAGTTAAAAAATACGGAAATATATAGAATATTTCATTCTTTATTACAACATTTATTAATAATCTAGATTATAGATAAAATTAAAGGCTTAGAAATTAAATTATCCACATCAGAATAGAGGATATTTATTACATGAAAGATGCTAAATCAAAATGCAAAATTCTCATTTGAGGGAGCAAAATCAGTATCCGTTTTATTCTATTATCAACAAATAAAAGCGATACATTTAAAATAGTTTCATTTCGTGAATATTCCATCATTTGTTATAAGTATTTTATGCTACCGCCAAACAGGAAACATTTATTTGAATCTCATTTGTGCAAAAAGTTGTATTAATTTTTGTAATAGAGCAGTGTAATTTAGAATAAAATTAAAAAAAAAAAAAAAAAAAAAAAAAAAAAAAAAAAAAAAAAAAAAACGCAAGACAATTAATTACAGATAATTTATTTTATCACAAAAAGTTACGGACCATTTTTTTTTGTTCAAGATACAAAGGGCGCAAATATTGAAATATGGTAATACTTTTCAGAAAATACTTAATGCTCTGTAACTCCTTTTGACCAAATAAATTATCTGTAATGGACGGGGATGAGGCTGCACAGACCTTCACCTCATCGAATTGACAGCTTCAATTCCTGGATTAGACAGAACTAGAATGCCATATTAAATTGCAACTGGTCTGCCAAGTTATACATTTGTGAAAAACACCTTAAAATCTTATTTTATTGGTTAACTGGTGTGTTTGCCATTGTGTTTTCCTGCTCCTACTGTTCCACGTTTTCATACCTCTGGGTGCAGGAAAACACAATGATTAACCTACCGATAAACCATTAAAATCGGCACTTGACGTAGTTTCTACGAAGATATGATTTTGGAGACAAGTTGTATTTTTATATGGTAATCGAGTTCTTTCTAATTCTGAAATTTCAGTCGTTAATTCGAGGAAGTGGTGGTCTGTGCTGCCGTCTTCCGTTGTGTTCGATTACATTTGAGCTTTTTTATGGGACTTTCTGATAGTTTAAGGTAAGGTGTCATCTTCTGTCGAAGTTTAGAACTATTATTCCCTCTTCATGAGAAACATTTTAGTCCAAACCGCTCTCCCGTACAATATATTCTTGATTTTATATTATATATTAATATGTTATTACTTTTGGGCTGCCCTGTATTTTGTATACACTTCAAAAGAGCTGAAAACTCTATCAGAGCTGTTTTACTTTCCAATCGTATATTGTAAGGAATGTGCTTTAGTGATTTGTAGGTGTGAACATGATAACATCCAAATAGTATTTTCGTTACAGTTTCAATACAAAAAATATGCTGTAAACCACAAACGTAAGCACGTGTAGGGGAAGGAATGGTAAGGAGGCCACACTAAGTTTTGATAATTTTTTATCACATTTTTAATCGGTGAAGTTATAAGAACAAATACCAATAGTAACTATAATATCTTTACGTTCAATTGGTTTTTTGTTTTTGTAAGATATTATTTTAAAATGCACACATTACTTTAAATGATAAAATATAAAATAGCCACTTTTCCCGCCTGGACTGGGAACGATTCCAGCACAGGCAAATGAACAAATCACGTTGATTCAGGTTGAATATTTAATCAAGAAAAGCTGCAGTAACATACATTTAGAATAAGTATTATATTTTGTAATATTGTATGTATTAAATTGTTACAAGATAAAGTAAACAGTAATGAGTATTAATATGGCAAATGGAGAAATATAATTGCTTTCAGCAGAAATGCAGACTGCAAATGTCAAGAGTAAACTTTTCTCTGCAGAAGTTATTGACACGATCTTGCTTCTTTCTTTCAAATAAAATACCTTTCAGTAGTATTTTGTTATGAACAACGAATAAAGTATCGTTTCCGGGCAAAGTAGCCTCCTGGATGCTTTGCCCGATCGCTTTCTGGACACTTTGCCCGAAATGACGCTATTACTAAGAACTGTGGCTTAGCATTTAATCTACGTGACTTTGCGTTTTTAACATCCATCTTTTAAAAGGCTTTTACACACTTATCTAACAAGACATGAGTAAATAATTAGAATACTACATATTTTTCAACTATAATCAAGAAATTGCATAATTTGCTTAAAATTGAAAATGCGAAAAAAGAGTAAAATGAGTCTAGAACTAGAGAAATTGTGCCTTCCGATTCAAAATAGCAAGCAATACTACCAGCTACTGTGACGAATATTTCGATTACTTCCTACGTGACGAAGACATTATGCAGCAGAAAAAACTCAAATATTAAAAAGCAGTAAACCAACGTTTAAAATGCACAAATAATGGATGAAAAGCAGCAAAAAGCTGTTTCGAATCTACAGCGAGATTCTTCTTCAGTGCAAGATAGGGAAAAAGGAACAGCGTGCTAGAAAAAGCAAGGCTGAGCCTAGCACGCTGTTCCTTATTCCCTATCTTGCACTGAAGAAGAATCTCGCTGTAGATTCGAAACAGCTGTTTGCTGCTTTTCATCCATTATTTGTGCATTTTAAACGCTGGTTTACTGCTTTTTAATATTCCTGCACAAAGGCTATAATTGCTATTTTAAAACTCAAATAGTCACTTTGCTTACACTGACAACTTTACTCGTCCTTGCCCTATATTTTTTCTAGGAATGTCTTATGCAGGGATGAGTAACAAGTTCCACAACAGTAAATAGGAAAAAAAAAATGTGCTAAAGGCTTTTCCTTTATGTTTAATGCGTTATTCAACTAAAATAGATTCTTCATAAGATGATTAAAACATATTTGTTAGATGAAAAATACACGTATACTGCGATATTGGACACAATATTTGTAGGAAACAACCACAACATGAAACATATGAAAACTTGAAACTATTTAAAGAAATAAACAATTTGAGAATTTAGCAATTAAGATGTAGTTTTAAATGTAATCCTTTGGAATACTAGAAAGGCGTTATATAAGATTGTTAATCCTGGAACTATTTTTGTTGTTTACACCTATAAAACCATCCATCAACTAAATATTTGAAGGTTTTTTGACGATGCTGCCGTCTGTTTACGTTTTCTTGAAGCAAAATAACACATCCTCTTACAATTCTCTTTAAAATCTGCCGACAGATTACGTATTTAATCCCTTTTTTATACCCTTTCAAACCATTTACTTTTTCATTGGATTCCAATGTTTCCTTTATGGAAAATAAATATTGTATTATCTTATAGTTAAAAAAACTTCAAAATCATCTCAAATTTACTTGGGGATTGAATTAGCACAAAAAAAGGAAATTTAACTAAAAATATCCCATTTCAAATAATTTAAAATTTTTGAGATCCCGTATAAAAAGTATATTATATACAACTTCCCAAAAACTGTATATTTGTTCTTAAAAATCGGCCGATACATTACGTATTTCATCTCTTTTTTAAACCATTTTCAAATAAATTTACTTTTTCAATCGATTCGAATGTTTCATTTATGGTAAATAAATTTCCAATAAAAACATTCAACTTCATCTAAACGATACTTCGGGATGGAGTTAGTATATCCCCACCCCCCCCAAAAAAAAGAATGATAAATAAATAAATGAATAAAAATAAAATAAAATAAATGATCTTTAATAGGAGGTATTCCACTTCAAGGACATATAAATGTCTCTGTCCATTGAGCAATTGAGTTGTTCAGTATAACGACCATTGTCAAATTTCAACTGATTTCAGTTGGTAAATTTCAACTTTTTAAGTAAAGAGACCTTTTCATTTTGTAAGTAAAAAAAAAAAAAAAAAAAAAAAAAAAACTTCCTATTTGGATTATGCATATACAAAAAGAAACTTTTTGCTTCACAAAATGATTTGTTTTAAATAGATACAGAAAAAAAGATCGTACATAAAAGTGGACTATATTCCCTGTAGGAAAGATTGGTTCAAGCACAAACGTCCTTTTTACATTATCCTTTCCTTAATCACTCCTCGGCCCTAATCTTAAGTTTGTAACTATGGTAAAGAAGGAAAAATGAAAAGAAGAAGTTTGCCCTTGAAAAGCCGATTTTTCTTACAGGGAGTATAGGATAAACAAAATGCGCAATTTAATTTAAGTATTTATGGCAGATAAGCCAAATTAATGTAAACTGAGTTCGGACTTAAAAATTCAGAACGTGATTTATCTAAAATTTTAGAGTTATTAGTACTCCTTTGTATGCGTTGCACTCGAAAACATATCTTGAATTAAAGAAAAATAGCAATGCATTTTTAAATAAATACATTGAAAAATAACAAAAATATTTTTTTATGTAAATCCTTATGCCATATATCCGTATACAAATTATTTCTGTTTTATTTGAGAAATACATATTTGGCTATGGACGGTAACTACTGAAATCAGTTTTTTAAATGTTTTATAAAATGTTTACTTAGTTATCTTCTTTACCTTATTTCCCTAAATAACGAAGTTTTGTAAAAGCATTCAGGAAGTGTTAGAAAAAGTTTCATAATCTATGCTTATCGCATGATTTTTCTTATTTGTTTGTTTATCAGAGGAATTATAAGAACATAATATTTTACTAAAACTTAAGTGCAAATCGGCAAGTTTTAAGTAAAAATTAAGTGGTAAGTATATAACCATTGCCCGATAAATGTTAACATTATTCACGGAGGTGAACTTTATGCTACAGTTATTTTTGTGTGTACGACAAAGCATAAATAACTATTTATTATATTAAATATATAACTTAAGAGCAATTCTAAATAAGAATGCATAATGAATTTATTTGGAATGAATAATAATAATGAATAATGATAATACAAAATATTCATCTTCTATATGGGACTTCTTTTCATCACCCATCTTTCACATGTTATTCAATTATTAATTTTTTAAAAATTTTAAACAATCTTTCTTGATTTACAGCCTTTGTAAATTCTTGTTAAGCATTTTTCTCTGAAATATACATTTTCAAAATTAAGAGATTCACGGAGGTTATGAATATGCTCTAAATATTAACCTACATATATATTTTTTTTTGTTCTTTAAATGAACATTTGCTAATAAAATTACATAAGCAATATATAAGCAAATATCTTAGTGTTGATTTAATCTCCGTGAATTACAGTTCACGAAGGTGAGAATCTTCAATAACCATCGTTGCTTTTTTATAACAAATTCTAATTCCTGAGTACAAAAACAAATTTCTGACTTAAATTTTAAGAACAGCAAACATACTGACTAACTTTAGCATCATGGGGAACTAAGTCTGATGAATTTTGCCATTTTGTAAAGTGAAAAAGCAACTTAATGTTTGGTATATGGAGGTGAGAATTTATTGTGTGACACTCATTTTCGTATTCAGAAAACAAACAAAAATACACAGAGCGTAATTAAATATGCTAAGTTACTTTGCTCTTGAGATAGTAGTACCTAGAACAGTAATTATTTAACTATTTTATTTTCAATTAAATTATTAATCAATTACTTTTCTTAGTAACATTGGGTGTGTTGACATGACACAGACGTGACATCTCACATATAGTGTACTAAGAAATAAAATATATATACAGGGTGATTCATAAATATCGAAACAATAGGCTATTTCCTTAAATATTACCCCTAGACCCATACTTCCAATTCCAAAGTTTCATAAAAAAGGCGCAAAATTTAATGATATAAGTTACAACTCCATGGGGAGTCTATTTGAAAAAATACGAAAATTAAATTTTTATACGGCCCCCGTAGTGTAAAAATTCCAATCAGGAAAACGTTCCTTATCCATTCCTGAATTAAACATAAAAATTTGTATCTTCATATCTAAAAAACTCGCAGAGTTATGGCCGTTCAAATAATTCATCAAGTTTTAAGGGATTAGACACAAATTGAAAGGCGTGCAATCCAAGAAACAATGTTAATTTAAGAGTTAAAGGAAACATGTAAAAAATATATTTGTTGAGTTAGAATTTTGATTTTTTTTTCTCTTTTGTGATGGTTAACCATATAATTTGCAAACAAAATCATTTCCTAATATTTCTCATAAAGTTTTTTAAAAATTAAATGATTAGTATTTTTTTAAGCGGATTTAATTTAGAACCTTCATAACTCAAAACATTATTTATCGGATTTCAATTTTTTTTTTAATTTAATTAAAGTGGAAAGTATAATTTTTGTTTTGTTTTAGGATTTTTTTTTTTTAAATGTTAATTTTAAAAATATTAAAAATATTTATTTACAAAATTATAGAACTAATTTTAAACAAAAAAACATATTTTCAAAAGTAATTTTATTTCAAATTTGCCGAAACAAAATTAATGTAAAATAATAAAAAAAGACATGTTCCAAGTTAGCATCTTTTTTATTTACGATTCTTCACTTATATTAATTTAAAGACGAAACATGGTAAAAAGAAAAAAAAAGAAAAGAAAAGAAAAAACATCATGTAGGAAAACGCATTTAACGTTTTAAACATTGATTGGCTCCTAATAAAATGTTGAAATGCATAATAAAAAATTGCACGTGAAAAATTAACTTCTTTCTGTAGCTTAAACTTCCGATTTAGTTTAACTTTTGCCGTTTCCACCTCCTTTTTGTACCATTTAAATGTCCATAAATAAATGTTAAATGTGTAATTTGAAACAATACTTTTTCTAACATGCCGATTAAGAGTTTTTCATATTATTAGCCCTCACAAATTCAAGCTTTTTATCGTCCTGTCGAGGCCGTTAAAAAAGTCTGTATTCTGGGACCGGGCCGGGCCAGACCCGGAATTGGCAACTTTTTTCTGAAGACTCGGCCAGGCCGGGCCGGGCCTAATGTATTTTTTCATACCGAACCGAGTGTTGGTGTGATTTATGACGGCCAATTATCTATACGAGGGATATGGGCCCGAAGGAGGGAAGTGCCTTCCGTGAAGGTCTTTCTAAGGGAACCTAAACCGAATTTACGCAAGGATATTCAAGATACCGAAGAAAACCACTGAAAACTCCAAACGATTTTGCCGGACTGGCTTCCTTATTCCTAGGTCTCCCCTGGGCGAAATTTTCAGTCCCGTTCTCGAGACAACCCGTATTATCATTATCTCTGACTGACCTAATCCTTGCAAAAATAACTAAAATTTGTCTCAGCCCAAAAACTTTTACAACAATGCATATATTTTTAAATGGCCATTATTTTACAATAAAACTTTAAAATTCATATTTTTAAAGGATAGTAGATTTTAAGACAGAAAAATAATAAAATACAGTAAAACTAGTGAAAAAAAATCTTCCTATGACGGAATCCTTACTTAAACGGAAGAATCTGTTGGTCCATGGAAAATGAATATAATAATACCAGAGAAAAAATAGACTGTATTTACAACTCCTAAGAAGGGAACTTGTCTATAATGCTCTTTTTTCTTTCCTATGGGATTCCATCTTAAAAGATTTTACTTTATAGCATTTTTTATTGTCTACAACACATGGAATATGGATTGACGATATTAAAGGAGAAGTGAATCATTTACATATAAATAGAGATTCATTAATAAAACAAATAATCACAGTTTTTGGCGCTTCTTTAAAAGTAATAATTATAAACATGAAAAAAGAAAATATATAATAAGTATTTTTGGTCAGAACTCCTCCTTACGAAACAACTTGTACCATATCGATGTAAAAAACTATTAGAAAATCAGTCAGGCCGGGCCAGGCTACGATTTGAACTTTTTGCCAGACTGGGACACCTTTTTTTCGTATGGGTCAGTTCGTGACCGGACCTAGATATTTCGACCCGTGCAAACCTCTACTGCAGACGACCGGCATACTTTGAAAACACATTTAACGTAAAATCTATGCGCTGCCTATTTTATATCCAAAGGAGAGACCCTGTCTTATATCGACTTTTAATAATATACAATTTCTGGTTGATTCCTATCTTGCATTCAAAATGAGTCAAAAACTCGTCCCTCAGAGGGATGGATAAATGGTGTAAGTCACGATTTTTGGATTTTGATATATCTGCGAATTTTGAAGATATCGAGATGAATTTTTTTTGTGTTTAATTCAGGAATGGATAAGGAAAAATTTCCTGATTGGGACTTTTACTCTACGGGGGCCGTATAAAAATTTAATTTTTATATTTTCTCATATAGACCCCCCCCCATGGAGTTGAAACTTATCTCATCAAATTGTGCACCTTTTTTTATGAAACTTTGCAATTGGAAGTGTGTGCCAAGGGCAATATTTAAGGAGATAGCCCATTGTTTCGATATTTATGAATCACCCTGTATATAAAGTAATTATAAAAAATGTATGCCCATAACACATTTAGTCTTCTTTCACTTTCAACAGAAAATATAAGTTAATTCAAAAAATTCCATGTCAAATACTGAAAAATGCTTTGTGACAGACAATAAAAACAGTAAAATATTACACATTTTGGAGAATGACCCATATGTTTCCTCTAGAAGGAAAATGTCTCCTCCTTCCTTTCTTTAGCCTTTTTTTTCTTTCTTTTCTTTTCTTTTTCTTTTGAACTGTTTACAACTTTTTCATTATGAACAAACACTATCAGGGTGCTTTAAGTTTTTTCCTTTGGATGTTTTCAAGCAAAATGCAATAAATTAATATTTTGATATCCTAATGTTTTCATGACTAAACTTAAAATATTATATGTAGACGAAAATCCTTGATTTGTGTAACTATACGCAGTACTCAATTTTCCGTATTTCTTCTGATATGAGCATAAGAAAATACTTAATAAACACCGCTTTTATTTAAAAAAAAACCCCTCTTCATTAATATTAATATTCCTAAGCTAAACACAATATTTCTTCATAATACTCACGGCAATAAAAAGTACCACTTATAGAAACACATAATAAATAAATCAAAAAGACAATCACTTTTATTTTAACAAATAATAGTAATTATCAAACTTGAGAACACATGGAAAAAATATACAATAGACATATTTATGACTGTTGAAAGGTTTTTGAGCAGAAAGCTAATATCGTACATCTCATAACAAGATTGAAGACAATAATAAGAAATATGCTAGGGATGAGCAAAATCGTTTTAACAATTTTCTACTTTGCAGAAGTATTATTGTCATACATTGCTGATAGAGTAATAAACATCAATCCGGCTGCAATATGTGTGAATTTAATATATTTTTTTTATAACAATAAGGTTCAACTGCTAACTTATAACCATTTATAGCCCAAATTTTGAATTTAAAAAACTATCTCCTCGAAACATTTTCTCTTGCATTACTGTGATGCATTAGACGATATACGGACTGGAAATAAAAGATTTTTGTTAAAATAATAAATCTTTGTAAAAAATCCCCATAAAATAAAAACAAAACATAGGACACGTTTCGAGCTAAAACTAATAACAGCTCGTCATCAGCTACAGTGAACACGTGTCCGATAAGGGACAAGGTCTTCTTTCCTTGTCCCCTTTCGAACACGTGTTTACTGTAGCTGATGACGAGCTGTTAATATTTTTAGCTCGAAACGTGTCCTATGTTTTGTCCTTATTTTATGGTGATTTTTTACAAAGATTTATTATTTTAATAGTTTCATATTGCCAGTTTTAGGTGCTGTTTTGCTGGGGGTTTTTGTTGCTGAATAAGGCAAAGTACTCGATGTGGCACTTCAAAGTACTGTTGGGCGATAACGCTTGGACAAAAATCGATACTGAGAAAAGAACTGTATCTGGGAGCACGGCAGTGCGTCCGCCAAGTTCGCACAAGCCGTAAGCTACCTTTTCCTGAACCATTTCGGCATACTTTTCACCCCCTCATAACGTCGTTTTAGGGAAAGATATAGAAATTTTTCTTTTATGGACATGTTCGCATGGTCAAACTGAACTAAGATTCCACGATTTCATGTTTCTATATTTAGTAGTTTTCGAAATATTAAATTCCGAAAAAGCGCTTTTTTGCCACTGACTCACTTCGCATCATCAAATAACTAAGGTACTTCTAAAAGCCGTAGAATCATGAAATTTCACAAGTAAGTCGGGTTTGTAGCACAATTAACCAGAAAAATCTGAAAACACAGAATTTCCGCCTCTAAACCCTTCAAACAGGGGGTGTTCATTTGGCCGTAAACAGTTCCTTAACACATTCAATTGTGCCAATGTTGTTCGCCAAAACTCGATTACAGAGTTTTGAAGGGAGTCACATGATTTCAAGCAGAATAACATTTTATATATATGCTTTTCCAAAGATGTTTGTTAAATAGAAAAAATGAATTTACCTAAAAATTTTAATCAGTATAGGTTATGATATATTTACGATATTAAAACAATAAAACATTTAGCAAAATATAACCGCAATTCGGTACGTTTTCGATATAGTAGCCTTAGCGAAATACACAAAATAGCCTTGACGAGAAAAGAAATTTGATAATAGCGTATTTTCTGGCAACTTATTTACTGTGTCACATACACAAGCAATTTTTTCAATATGTATACAATTTATTTAATGTAAGAAACCCGTTTATTTATTTTTATATACCAACATAAATAATTTGTAAATAAAAAATAATATTTTATACATGTATAAATAAGATGTTTATATGTATATAAAAACATATATAAATAACATAAGAGTTCATCAGGTTTGTTTTCATAGTTGTTTATATCATTTGGCAACATATCTCAGTTTTTGAAGTCCGAATTGCGCCAAGATAAAAAAAAATGCCAAGGTCTCTATAGTGGAAAAATATCCTAATTCCATATGAAAGTTTAAAAATCTCCTTTTAATTAAATAAAATGTGTAACTAATAAACTGTCTTTAACGATGTGCGACAGATGCGGCGTCCGAAGTCCGCTGCTAATGTTATTATATTGTATTATTAGCCTACTTACTGTTAATTTATTGTTAATTTTATATCTGTAAAAGAAAAATTATAGTTATAGATAAGATTAAACAAAAACATAATTTGAAGAACAAACAAACAAAAAAAAAAAAACAATTTATTTCCTACGTTGTTTAAGCCCGAGAAGGGACAGATATTAAGTTATTTCATTCAATTAGTTCTACATTCAATGTTAAATTTTTGTAACAAATTAGTTAAGCAATTGAAGATTAAAAAATAAAAATAAAATTCATACAATATGATACTTAAAACATCCTAAAAAATTAGATTCCGTTCAAATGAAATCGATATAAATCTTAGACTTTTTTTTTTTTTTAAGTTTTGTATTTTGCTTGCATCTTATCATTTTATGCACAAATATCATAAACATAATACAAAATCTGCAATACAAATATTTTCAATTAAAAATTGAAGAAGTCTAAGATTTATTTCGATTTCATTTGAACGGAATCTAATTTTTTAGGGTGTTTTAAGTATCATATTGTATGAATTTTATTTTTATTTTTTAATCTTCAATTGGCTTAACTAATTTGTTACAAAAATTTAACATTAAATGTAGAACTAATTGAATGAAATAACTTAATATCTGTCCCTTCTCGGGCTTAAACAATGTAGGAAATAAATTTGTTTTTTTTTTTTTTTAATTTGTTCTTCAAATTATGTTTTTGTTTAATATGTCAAGTTTTTTAATAACTACTGCACTCAGACGAACGCATTTCAAAATTAATAGAGAGTATCATCATCAGGAAAACTTTGTAAAAAAATCACCATAAAATTAAAACAATTTAATTTAATTTTATGGTTTTTATGGTTTATTTTATAAACATTTTAATTTTATGGTGATTTTTTTACAAAGTTTTATTATTTTAATTGCTTCATATCGCCAGTTTTCGGTGCTGTTTCGCTATCATTATCAGGCTTTCATGTATGCGGTATTGCATCACAATGTGGGATGCAGCTTACCAATATGTAATTCAAAATGTTTCACCACTGTAGTAATGCAGGTTGCGGTAGTCTGGACAAAACTTCCAATCAAAACGTAAAAAATCTATAATCAAAACATAAAAAATTAACTTCACTTAAATTTAGATACCCTATTTCCCACTCAGGAACGCTACGAATGTACATGTAAATTGTGTTGAATCCTTACTGTTAATATTTAACAATATTATAGCTGTGATAGAGTAAAAAATAATAAATAAAAGTTTTACTTAAATTTTTAAACCTTATTCTTTCCCAAGGGCTGATGCAAACACATCAGAAAATTATTACCTAAGTTTAACTTGGGTTATAAATAGTTCTCATCTCGGAAAAAAAAATACATTTTAAAATTTATGTTATGTAATTCCCCACTAAGTTCGCTACCTGCGTAAAAATAGCTATCCATTAGAAACTTTTTACTAAGCTATAAACCTGACCAAAGCAAAAACTTTTTCTGAAAATATCCTTTTTATTTCCACTATGACGCCATATTCACCTTTTTCACGCCATATTTCACAAAAAACTAGCTCAATTTAATATTTCACGTGAAAATGTTTCAACTAAAAAGAAAATTGTTATTACGGCTTTTGAAATTTTTGCAACAATGAAGTAAAAATGTTACATTTTCTATGAAAAATGTCCGTTGATTTTCAATGAAAAAAGCGAAATTTGGAATTATTAAGAAAAATATTTGAATAGTGTAAATAAAAATTAGCCCATGTTTCTCTCTGGATTATAATTCATCCATATGCAAAGGCATTTTACCATTCGTTTTGACCCTGATGTTAGGCAAACGTTTTTAGATTTTAAATTTATAATATCATTAGAATTAGTAAGGAATAAAAAATGAGTGGCATCACGGACAAAAAGGTGGGAAGAAAAAATGAAAAAGTTATGATCTCCATAGGCTTTTCTATGTTAAATTAACATTGAGAAGTGACACTGGAAATAAATAAGTATTGCGCTGCCGCGCAATACTTAAATATGTTGGTCGCCAAAACCCGATTACAGAAAATTAGCCTGAGATACAAAGGTGTTACATGATTTCAAGCTGAATTAATTTTTATATGCTTTTACAAAAATCTTAATAAGGCAAATATTTCAGTTTATCTGTCAATCTTTCTATCTTTCACTTCCTTAAAACAAATTTTATTAAGGACCGGGAGGCGGCACAGATGTCATATTCGCCCCATATTGGCGCGATTTTTTTCTGACGCCAATGTCATATACGTAATGTATGCTTAACCTGCGCCAAAGTGTCGTTATTTTGCTTGATATGGTAACCCGGGTGTTTTTGTTTATGCTGTTGATGTTTTCGCGAAATCGGCGTCGGAAAAAATCGCGCCAATATGGGGCGAATATGACATCTGTGCCCGGGAGGCGTCTCCACAGATCATCGCCTCATCGAGTTGACGGCTGAAATTTTAGGATTAGTTAAATATCGATTAGCGTATTGAAATGTAACTCGTCTGCCAAGTCATATCTTTGTGGAAACCACCTACAGACCCGATTTTACGGGTTAATTGGTGGATTTTCCATCGCGTTTTCCTGCACCCATTCCTCCATGTTTCCAAACTTTTGGATGCAGGAAAATACAATAGTAAACCTATCAGTTAACCACTAAAATTAGGTCTTCAGGTGGTTTCTACCAAGATATGACTTAACAGGCCAGTTGCATTTAAATATGCTAATCTAGTTTTAACTAATCCTGAAATTTCAGCTGTAAACTCGATGAGGTGAGGGTGTGTGCAGACACCTCCCACATAAATGTCGGAATTCTAATCTCAATAGTACTCTGGTCAATCTGGCAATTATCCCTACTATTTATGGAACACTATTCCTAAAAGTGCGTTTTAGTGATGTTAATGAACTTATGCATATGTATCATACATATTATACATATGCATATAATGCGTAATACATTTGCACCATACATATTATAGGTATGTGTATAATACATATTATAGGTATATGTATAATACATATTATAGGTATGTGTATAATACATATTATAGGTATGTGTATAATACATAATACATATGCATCATTAAGAGGTCAGAATAAACAAAACATTTTTTATATTAAATGTAAATTTCCAACTGGGCGAAAAATATCCGGACCAGGATTCGAACCAGGGATCTCCTGGATGAAGCCGCCAGTGCTCTGCCATCTGAGCTATCCCGGACGAATCTGGTGGAACCTTTTCACCCAGCTAACCTTAATGATTATAGCATCCGGTCTGAAACCTAGTTCAGCTCAACGGAATAAATCACAGGTAATGGAACTCCAGAAATCGCTGGATGCGTAATTACACTAGATTAATTTTAACACAATTATTCTAATTCGTAAATAATTCATATTAAATGTAAATTTCCAACTGGGCGAAAAATATCCGGACCATGATTCGAACCAGGCATCTCCCGGCTGAAGCCGCCAGTGCTCTGCCATCTGAGCTATACCGGACGAATCTTGTGGAGCCTTTTCACCCAGCTAACCTTAATGATTATAGCTTCCGGTCAGAAACCTACTTCAGCTCAACGGAATAAATCACAGGTAATGGAACTCCAAAAATCGCTGGATGCGTAATTATACTAGATTAATTTTAACACAATTATTCTAATTGGTAAATAATTCATATTAAATGTAAATTTCCAACTGGGACGACATTTTGGCGACAAAACATTTTTTGTCGCCAAATTTGAGAATTGACATGATATATTACCAAATTTGGCGAAACTTTGCTAAATGTCGTCAAGCTTGGCGAATATTTGAGGCTAGAGGCTATTTTTCAATGAGTTAATTATTAATGCGAGCCATCTATTTTTATTTATCCGCATACCATCTGAATAGTTAAATGGGTACAGATGTCATGTTCGCCCCATATTGGCGCGATTTTCTTCGGTTGCCAATTTGGCGAAAACATCAACAGAATAAACAACATATTCCGGGTTACCACATCAAGCAAAATAACGACACTTTGGCGCAAGTTAAGTACCTGTTGCCTATATGATATCGGCGACAGAAAAAAATCGCGCCAATATGGGGCGAATATGACATCTGTTCCGTTAAATGATATAACGTACTAATATTTCCAAAGTGCTAATAGTTTCGTCACTGCCCAAAATCTCTGCTATTGTTATTATATTGTACTGTTATTATACTTACTGTGACTATGTTGTTAATCTTTACACCGCTAAAACTTCTGTATCATATAAAGGGAATTTAAGGAAACTATTAAAGCATTAAAACTGCCAGTTCACCTTATATGATTATTATAATTCTTTAATATGTAACATGTTAATCGATATGTACGTTAGAATGAATGAATCTTCTATATCCCGGTTCCTCGCATTTTAGTTTTCAGGTTTCGAATAAAATTAGCTAAAATCTTAAAACCATTGCACATTGACTAATTCTTCAACACGATCAGATGAGAAGAATGAGAGATTTTCAAAAGGATCATGGCAGTGAGCCGGTAGATCTTCTATTCTTCCGTAATCGAGTCTATTGAAAAGGTTAACGTGAAACAAAAAGATATTAGCATCAATATGGTTTAATGCAAATGCAGATATTATCAAAGGATTTCATAAGAACCATTTCACTTGTACCCAGTCATATCAGTTAAAATACAACAATTGGCAGTGAGCCCAATTAGAAAATATTACTTAATAGGTTTAAAAATTTCCGCATTAGAGAACGAATCGTAACTGCTAAGTGAGTTAAGAAATATTTGTCACGAATGATGAAATACATAACAACACAAAATATATGATGTGCTTCCATGATCGTAAAGAGTTCTTGATTTCTCTATCAAAAGCTTCCGACTTGGCGAAAGAATGGGCAAGTAAATTAAATTATGAATAACAGTAACATGATGCAACGTTTAAAATGGAATTAATACGGTAAATACTGCTTGCTAGAGGCGGCTAGTACTTTAATATAAAAAGAAATAAAGTATAAATTTGTAAAGATCAATGAAATAAATTTAGGTGTTTTTATCTTAGCCGGGCACAAGTCGCAAATCGCCAAATACTGTTCCCAACTCCCATTGTTCATATTGCATTCATTTCATTTAACGATATATACTTGTGGCCGCCCCTCCGGGTGGTTCCGACCCGACCCCTTGAGTGGGGGAGGTGACCGGAAGCTCGGCAGAGTTCGTTGTGTACGAATGCGAGGGGGCCGGATGGGGACGATTCGCCACCTCCTCGAGAGGCTCATCTCCGACAGGCGTTGAGCACGGTGGCCACGGTTAACGGACGCTGTGCATAGGGCCGTAGCCCGCCTCGGCAGGTAATGAGGTGCGGTCCTCCGGCACCCGGGTTCTCTGGGCAAGCCGGGTAGCGACGCTCCATAGGTCGATCCCGGTGCCGGTCTAAGGGCCGGACGGTGTCGCCGGGCAAAGACTAGCTAAAGCGATAGGACCCCATCCACCTGTTGACTAAGAGGGAGCCTGAAGTATGAGTGAGGGCTTTGTAGTGGAAAGTCCTCGGTGCTCGCTAGTGACGATGGGGCTCGCGGTAACGCCATGCAGGGACTCCCGGAGCAACCGAAGGGCGAGGGTTTCGGACAGCGCCCAAGTTACTTTATGACTTGGGTGGCTCATCCCTCCGAGGACCTCAGCTGGAGCAGTTGGGAGCCGACCCTAAGGGTGGTGGGGTTTGGCGGTGCCCCCGTTGACCAAGGAGCGGTCGCGTGGGGAGGCCAGTATGGTTCTGGTTGCTCCACGTCGTGCCGTGCCCCATGGGAGGGGGTCGGCCGGCAGGTCCACCATCGAACACTACTCCCGCAGGGAAACGGGCCGGAGGCTCGCCGGTAACGCGGCGGCTCATCGTGCCTTGGGTGAACTCTTGGTCCGATCCAGGTCCTCCGTGTCTATGCGGTACTGGAGTTTGCCTCGCCTGGTGATGAGGACCTAGAGGTGTCTCTACCTAACTTTCGAACGCACTAACAAAGGTAGCGGTCGGTCACTGCACGGGGTCAGGGGCCTTCGGGCCTGGGTACCCTCGACGGCCGTGAGGTAAGGTAGTGGCGGGCGGGCTTCTGGCGGCCTCCACTGGCTTCTCTATCCTAGGATGGAGTCGAGTCGGTGGGGGCTGGCAGGACTCCGTTCCGTCCGACCCCCTAGCGAGGCGGAGTCTATTCCGTCTAGGTGGAGCTTTCCGTGCCCGCCTGGGGTCGCTAACGGCACCTAGTCTGGGCCAACTGGCTCCCGGCGTGATCCGCGAGGGGTTCCGTCGGTTGAGCCGGGTGGTTTGGGCGAAAAGCCAGGAGCTGGGTCGCTTTACGGCCGGAGGGATTTTCCCCGTCCTCCCTGGTTTTCAAGCTAGGGGCTCCTCATTAACTTTCCTATCGGCTGGCCCACAAAAATGTCTCTGCCGGAAAATGGTATCTGATCTTGGGGGCCTGTCCGTAAATTAAATTTGGGTCGGGAAGCCTCAGTTCAGTCCGTGGGCCCAGCGTCTTTATAGGTGTCTGGTTCCTGTGATGGCTTGAGGGGTCTACCGGCTCGAGTAACCAAGTTTAGGGACCACTTGGTTTTTCTAGCTGGGTGGTGAGGACTGTCGTAGCGGCCGTTCCTCTCTTCTTGGGAATAGCCGTCACCGTGTGCGCTGGGCAGCGGTGTCGGTTTGGCCGGAGTTTGCGTGGGGTTCCGCTCTGTTGGAGCTTGTCTGGCGGCGACCTTCGGGACGCGTCGCGGGGCTTGCTTCACGGGTGGTTCCTTGCGTCGACAAATGGGCCTGAAAAGGGCCCGGGACCGGAAGATGAATCCCTCATCTTAACGATATATACTTTTCAGTCATCTCCTTTAAAATAGATGCATTTCCCTCATTTTATTTAATAGAATATTTAACATAGAAATAAATAAATAAATAAATAAGAAATAATAATATAAACCAAAATATTTTATTTGAAAACCAAAGCCTTGTTTCTAATTTACACATGTGAAAAATGAAAACTGCTATTGGCGAAAAAACAAAAGGTTAATGAGGAGATTTGCTCCCGGCTAACATAAAAGTACCGAAATTTAAGTTTTTTCGTATTAATATAGTTTAGAATAACAAACTTAAAAAAACATACAAAAAGTAGTGATATCCCAACAAAAAGTTTTCGGTAAAAAAAAAAAAAAAAAAAAAAAGCGCCAAGTTCTCCTTAATGTTTCGGCCAAAAAAAGTAGTGATATCTGAAGTTCGCACAAGTTAGAAGCCAAACATCCTAAATCTTTCATTGAAAATGGCTTCCTGCGACTTGGCCGTTAATGCCTTCGAGAGAGTTTTTCAAATTTTAAAATATGTACAAATGAGTCACATGCCAACTACATTTTTTGATTATTTTAGGCATTTTGTGGCACAGAGTACAGAAATAAAATACACATTTGAAAAAAGCATTTAAACAACTTCAGTCTATTTAAATGCTTAGAAGTTAAAAATAACAAAATACTTGTATTCAGAAGATAATATCCCTAATTGCTAAAACATAATTAGTATCAGCTTTTAACAGTTTATAAATCGAATACCTCTTAATGTATGCAAACAAACTATAATAAATGTTCAAACGAAAAAAATCTCTTTCGTCAATACACAAGATTTCAATATTATACAATAAAATATAATGTAACATATTGTGAGATTTGAAGTAAGTAAATTTTGTTTTATTTCTTGGGTTTTACGTTAATGATTTTTGCTTTAGACCGTACAAAATGGCAATTAAACCACAAGTAGACTAAATGATGTGTAATCAGAACTAATGTTTGTTGAAACTGAATGGTAGTTATCAGAAATCTTTTACTTATAATGTCTTTATGTGAATTTGCCTCTTTGCATTCTAATATTACTTTTAATATTTAAATAATTCATAAATGCGTAATTTCCAATCATTAATTTTGAAATGCTGTAGAAGGCATTAACGCCCAAATCGCAGGAAGCCATTTTCAATGAAAGATTTGGGATGTTTGCTTCTAACTTGTGCGAACTTCAGATATCACTACTTTTTTTGGCCGAAACATTAAGGAGAACTTGGCGCTTTTTTTTTTTTACCGAAAACTTTTTGTTGGGATCCAATTTTTTCTTAATATTTTAATGTGACTTATCATGCAAATATCAAGTGTATATATATACATATATATATATATATATATATATATATATATATATATATATATATATATATATATATATATATATATGTGTATATATATATGTATATATATATATATATATTAATATTATGTATATATGACTAGATGATGATGCTGTTGGTGCACCATCAGTGAACATTTTGCCCTAAGAAGAATATTATACAGTTTCAACTCTACTGTCCGATGGAAAGAATATCTGAAAGATATTTCCAATTTTTCAGTTGCAGAAAACTTAAAAGGATTCATAAAAATGCAAAAAGATATTTTTAGATTTATTTTGTAACTTGTATTTTTCTTCATTTTGTTTTATGAAAATACAATATTTAATCTAAAGATAAACATAACATATTTTTTGCTTTATTATTCATCATGCCATACATAAATCCTGCAATATATTCTCCTACATTGTATCAAAATATCCATCTGACTAATACCCATGCATCCCTAGTATATGTACACGTTTTTATGCAACTAGTGTATTCCACAAGATAAAAATCTATGTAAGAATCATGTTCATCAAAGTCCCGATGTTTCTCAAAAGTACTGCTTTGAAAAGTGCTTCGTAAAGTAAACATTAATATTTTTAGCAAAACATGTGTCAAGTGATCTATTTAAAACAAAACAAAAAAAATGATAGCCCTAACTTTAAAATTTTAGATGTTTCGAAGAAAAAGTTACTGATACTAGGGAACAGGAATTCTGCTTTTTCAGAATTTAGTGTCGACCCCGGCATTTCCATTACTCCATTTTCTTCTGATGGACGGATGGCTTCTATTATTATGAAACAGCCAGTATAAATGAAGAGTTAGGTGAAGATGAAAGAGCAGCCGTAAAATGTTAGAACTCCATAGAAAATAACCATAATTTTTTTTACGACTTCTCTTTCATCTTCACATAACACTTCATTTATAATAACTGTTTCATAATAATAGAAGCCACCAGTGCATCAGAAGAAAATAACTCGGTTAAGCGGGACTCTACAGTAGTACAAAACATATTTCAATTTTAAGACTTAAAGCACACGCTTTATTTTATGTAAAATGACGTCATTCGCATCCGCTTAAGTATTCCACATTTACGATCTAATCTTAAACATCTACAGTAAAGCATGCATAGCACATCAATATCGCGAAATAACGTACAAATGCAGCAAAAAGATTCCATCATTCAAGAAAAACCCAGCTATCTAATGATTCATAGTTACTTACAATTAAATATAGTATATAATAGCCCCATTGTTTTAACAGAAATCATTCGTTTACATATTTTTTTTTTCAAAATGCCGTCAGAAGAATATTATATAAATAGCACGTATTTTAATTACATATTCTTTTGGTTGTTACGAGAAAATGGCAACAAAACTATATATAATTACTATTAAAAAACTATTTTTCCTTTACTTTCTACAGAAATGAAGTACTTCCGTTGCCAACAGTAAGCAAATGGCTCGAAAAACTACAAAAAAAAAATTAATATTTCAAAAATAAATGGAGATACAGTTTTCAAATAAAAAGCATTTAAAAGAACTTTTTTTTTTTCAATACGACGGTATAAAAATCGAAAATTTGCGATGCTCAGAACTTTAAAAAATTGCTAAAGAGTATTTAATCTTAATGCTTTGTTTTACGGCTATAGCTTCTGTAAGGTAACGTTATTTTTTGGACTCAAAATAAGCTGGGAGAAATAAATAGCATACCGTACCGGAGGCTAACTAGCCAGAGAAGAAAATGGAAGCAAATGTGACTCTCACATGCGCAAAAAAAGCTTTCAAGAAAAATCTTCAGCTTACTGGAACTTCTACTGCTATCTTGTGATGGTCAAGGGAAATACTTATTACTATTACCTCAAAGGATCATTACGAATGTATTCAATGTGTGCGTTTTAATTGGGATATAAAATGTGGCACTTTAAAGTATAGTGGGGGCATAACGGGTTAAAGTACCTTCGGAGCAATTTATTGCATTAAATGAATTTTAATTACATGCATGAAACTTTACACACAGAATTAAAAAAAAAAAAAAAAAAAAAAAAAAATGTTTTCTTTTTCTTTACTAGTGGCCTCGGCCCCATACGAGCTACTCTCGCCAACCCCCGTTCAAACACCGCAGTTTCTAAAAGCACGCTAATTTGATCGGCTTTAAAAAAGATTTTGAAAGTTTGAATTATAATTTTAAAAAACAGTGGTGATCTCCCTGTAAACGGGTTTCTATTTATTTCTCTTTGATTGGGGAATTTCAAGGAAAAATTAGCTGCTGTTAAGAGATACTATAGCTGTTTTCCTCTTTGATTAAATAAAACCAGTTAAGTGTAAGGTGACGTAAATGTGACGTAATTTCTCCTATTTAAGACTTCTAACGCACGTTAATGAATTTATCATTTTACAATATCCTTTCTCTGTTAAAACTCATGTGTAAATATATTTTTTATGAAGTAATTTTCAATAAGTTCCTGATTTTTATACGTAATTATTTAATTATAATTTGAATTTTTTTTCTGTTTATAATAGTCACATGAAAATAAATTTTGAATCTGAAGCAAACATTATTGTTTGCGCTGTTTATACAGTTGGAAACTGGTTAAATTAGTACAATTTTCTAAAATAAGTAAAAAAAATCTCTCTCGAAATGCTGAAAATTTGATTTTAAAATAGAAATAAAAGCTCAAAAAGTGAGTCAAATGAAAAAAATAAATGCATTCTGCACACCGGGAAATTATAACGTATAAAATGATTAAATTCCGATGTATAGTTTTTGCTCCTATAAAACTTTTTTAGTGGAACGACTTTGTCCAACTTTAGCATTAAATATCTCTTAAAATAATTCTTCGATTTAAAAACTGTCTGCATCAGCGTGTTTATCAAGCATTTCTCTATAACACCGCCGATTTTCATATTTTTGTATGCAATATTGGTCTTAATATTAACGAAGAAAGACCTCCGGTCACAAAAAATTCAAAACCGGCGGTGACAGCGTAAGTTACTTTTTTTTTTTTTAGATTAGAGAGAAACTTTCTGAAAAAAAAAATTAAATACTATATGACAGTTTTATTTTCACTCTCCTTCTATTTAATGTTCATAAAATCTATTTTTATATACTTTAATTTTTATTAATGTGTTGTAAATATCAAGGTAATGATTAAAGCTTTTATTAAAGGCTTTTGGCAGATTGTATTGCCAGAATGAAAATGTAGTGGAAAAACATGATTTATGAGGTTAAAATTAAAAAAATATATAAAAAGAATTGCGATACTTAAATTCCCATGCGTTCTTCTTTTCTTTAAAATATTTGATCGATGCATAAACATATTTATTTTTGTATTTAAAATGCAAGGAGGGTGTTAAATTTGCGTTTATATTTACAAAGAATGTTTAAGAAGAAAATGAAATGTAAGTGATACCTATATTATAGATATTAATTATAGAAATAATATTATATTCTAATGCGAAAATATATCCCAACCTATAAACCCGGATATTTTATAATAAAGCTTATCACATTGCTTAAATTTCATCTAAGTTTTTGCATTTTTGTTCATCTGAAATAGTACAATCTTTACAATTTCTTTAAATAATGTTTTGTTTTAATATCCTTTAATAATTTATTCTAGTTTTACAAGAAGAAAGTACTGGATTCTTGAAAGCTTTCGACTTCCTGATTTCAACGGATTGATACTTTTTACAAGGTCCTGAACACGATTTAACTTATTTTTATAAAATGTCTGTCTGTGAGCCGGGGAGCATGTGGGTCTGTCTTCTCTCTGTATGTGACAAAAAATTTATTGCGCTCTGTCTCAAGAACCAATGCACGGAATTTAAGAAAACGTTACATCCAGTTAATACTGTTGTTAATCAGTTGGTAATAATTAGTTTTTGGTGTAATCGCTCAACAGGTAACGCCGATATGCTCCATTTTTCACGATTTCCGCAAACAAACTATCTCAAGAAATAATACACGGAAATTAATAAAACTTTATTGTCTGAGCGAAGCGAAGGCTAATACACAGAGCAATATTACTTTCTGTGCAAAAACAGATACGATGGAACAGCTAAGTTCCAATTCGTTTAAAAATTATATTAAAAAATTGACAAAAAAGAACATTTTATCTACATACGTCACGGAAATTTGGTGTATGTCGTTTTCACCGGCTGGATGTTTTCGTAGATATCCGAATTACAGCACATGTAGCAAAGATAATATGCACGCGCTAATATTAAAGTGAAATAAAACATATTTCAATTTAATTAAACAGGAAAAGAAATCTGGATTTTTTTTTCTATTTCAAAGTAAAAAGCCATAATATCTTAGGATTTCAGATTTTACGATAATCTACCCAATACCATTTTTAAAATGTCAAAAGCAACTTTCATATTTTGCGTGTGAAAATTTGAAACAGTTATGTGATATTTAAATAAACAATTTTGATTTGTGGCATCATTTATTCTTAAATTATTATTTTTTTCTTTGTAGTATTTTAAATGAAATTTGGGTACTTGTTAGTTATCCCGTCGACCAATTTCTTCAAATTATATAAATCGCCAAACCATCCGCCAAATTATACAAATTGGCATAATTTTTATTTTAAATAACGAAAGAAGAAATAAATTAGTATAACATAAAAAAAAAAATACAAATAAAACGTCGAAATAAAAATCACTTGATGACGTAAACAGGTGTAGTCAAGTGAATGTGACATTTACGATCAACCATTAAAGGCATTTAATCTTACAATTTGGCGACAGTAATTTGGTCGACGGGATAATTAACAAGTGTCGAAATTTGTACTTTTCCAGAATGGGCGTCTTATAGGTAGAGAAAATGGGTTTGGCGAGAGAAGTAAGCTTTTCATGCATATTTTCTAGCAACCTACTCATTGTTTCATGTACCCAAGCACTTTTTTAAACATTTAATCAATTTATTTAGTGTAAACAAGACATTTATGCACAGATGTCATATACGCACCACTTTGGCGCGATTTTTTCCTGACGCCAATGTCACATACGCACCGGGGTAATTAACTAGCGCCAAAGTGTCGTTATTTTGCTTGATATGGTAATCTAGATATTGTTGTTTATTTTGATACTTGTTAGTTATCCCGTCGACCAATTTCGCTGAATTATATAAATATCCAAAATATACAAATTGACGTAATTTTTATTTTAAATAACGAAAGAATGAATAAATTAGTATAACATTAATAAATATACAAATAAAACGTCGAAATAAAAATCACTTGATGACGTAAATAGATGTTGTCAAGTGACCTTGACATTCACGATCAACCATTATTGGCATTTAATCTTACAATTTGGCGACAGTAATTTGGCCGAAGGGATAACTAATAAGTACCTTTAATTTTTAATAAATTGTTTATTTTCTTTTATTTTCTTTTTGCTAACATGCTATATATTCCCGTGGCCGCCATCTTGTATTTCGAGGCGATGTTTTGTTGGCGTTTATCGATAAGGCAACCCCAACGAGTGACGTGTTCTGGCAACCCAGTTAAGCCTAACTTGCGCATAAATCTGCTTGGCAACATTTAATTAGCAGAAAAAGGGTTTTAACGCCAAGAAAAAAATCCAAGTTGGCTGCCACGTGAGTATATAACATCCGTTCCTGCTTTATTACCATGTATTTCATACCCTTCACGGAATCTCATTGTCATATGGACTTTCCTTTTTTAAAAAAGCTTGAGCAATTCGAGTTTAAGAAAGTGACATTTTTTGCCAAATGATATAAATGACTAGGAAGATAAAACTGAAGAAGTATTATACTGATTTATGTATGTATTTTAAAAATTGCTTCTGCTAACACGTATTAGATAAGGGCACAGATGTCATACACACCCCATATTGGCGAGATATTTTTCCGACGCCAATTTCTCGAAAATCTCTTTTTTGAATACCAGTTACATAAATATTTTTAAAAAGGGGAATAACAATAAATAAAAAAGGTTTGATTAATATATATAGAACAAAATATTTATATAATTAAAAAAAATAAATGTAAATAAACAATTTATTAATAAATAAACAACAACATCCGGGTTACCATATCGAGCAAAATAACGATACATTGGCGCTAGTTAAATACCCGGAGCGTATAGGACATTAACGTCAGAAATAAAATTGCTCAAATATATGACCCGATATATGGCATTTGTGCCAAGAAGTAACGTTTTGGTGTTTATGGGGTGTCATCTCTGAAACTACCTAGCCGATTAAAAATATAGTGGTGTCAGAAAAAATGTTGGTGACCATATCTCTGCTCCAAAAAAGACTGTATTTTATCGGTAAAACAACTCCCATCGGTGAAGGAACTAAAAAGTTCTAAAATGCGATATCTGCGATATTGTTTGTGCTCGAAATTTGAAAATTGGTGTGGTGGCTACTTTTAAGATGTAAACAGTCGTTAGGAACTCTTTTTAAAAGGTTGAAAATTTTAAAGTGAAAAATAAACTTAATACGTTCTAGAAAGTTTCTAAATTACGATTTATTTGGAATTGTTAGGGATAGAAAATTTGAAATTTCACGTGGTTATTAAAATGTAAATGCCGATCAGTTTTTAAAAAAACTGAAAATTAAAAGGGTGTACGATAAAACACAAGAGGTAAAGTGCAATTTCTGTGATAGTATTGGAGTTAGAAACTTGAAATTTGGCATGATAGTAGGCATGATAGCAATCTATAAGATGTAAATGCTCATTTTAGAATGAATTCTAAAAAAAAAATCGAAATTTAGAAGGCTAAATAAAGCGGACAAAATACTAAAGTTGATCTAAATAACGGAATACGACGAATTGTTAGAAATATAAACATAAAAATCGACATGACTCTTACTTTTAAGACTTAAAATTAAAATTCAAAACAATTTCTAAAAATTTGGCTATGTAAAACAGTGCAGAAACAAAACACTTTCGAAAATTTTCTATTCCTGTGTTACTGCTAAGTCTAAAACCTTAAGGTGAAATGAACAGAAACGTTTTAATTTGCCATTAATTTGAAATTTAGATAATAGAAACTTTAAGTATTTAATAATACTACATCCCCCCCCCCAAAAAAAAAAAACACACACACACACAAAAACAACATGCAATTTAAATGCAACAAAATGGGTAGATACACTCCTAGCATTGAATAAATTATATAAATATTGTATAAATGTCGGTAGGAAACAGCGGATACTTTGTCCGAAAGTACTTCTGAAAGTGTTTCTGCTCTAGGCTATTCTATCTCTTGCCAAGGCCCTTAACAGAGGAAGTGCTGTTTTAAATTTGGTATGATTTTTTTTTCAGATTCACTAATCTAGATATTTCATCATTCGAATTTGTAACCAGTATATGGCCAATTAAAGATAGCATCTAATTTTCTTTATTTGCAACAAGTTATTATTAAATCTATGTTCTCAGCAACATCGCTCCGACTAATCCCTCTGAGAGAAGTCCTAGTATTCAGTTCGTATCCAGTATAAATTGGTGCTAATACGCTTCTGTTGTAAATCTCTCATTAGGTGACATTGTTTTTTTACAAATTCCGCAACAGCTCAAACTCCATAGCTACTATCCGGAATTAATTTAAACTCCATATTCTGTTACACCTTGAGATAAACAGATTCTTATTAGACTCATATATATACTGCCCAACAGGTGTCTCTTTTATGCCCTTTTGGTTGGAAATTTTGGTTACAGATATATCAGAGAATAGGTGCCGAAAATCAGTGATTTGTTTCGAATATGTGCAGCTTATATCTCCTTTTTAAATCCAGCAATTTTAATGAACCTATACTTTTAGAATCCTTACGATGCGCATAAATTGTCATTTAATTTTTGCATTGTGATAGCGAATTTTGAAGAATTATCATGCATCCCAGCAAAGAGGAAACTGCTGACCAGCAACAAGATAGGTGCTGGCTAAAGGTCTACCACTGCATGACCACTGCTGGACAGCTTCTGTCAACTTTGCTGTTGGAAATGATCAGATAAAATTATGATCGGCATCCGTTTTATTGCATGCTCTCATCCACCACACCATGGAAGCACTGCAGGAAAAGATCCGGACTGAAGTAACGTGATGGCATACCAATGCTGTCCTGCTGTTGGCCATCTCTGATGGGCCAGCTGTATTCCTCATGGACACTTTTTACTGGTTTAAGTAATGGCACCATTGCACTTTACGCTGCTGGCAGTGCTAGCTGCCAACTTTTTTCCAGCTGATGGCAACTGATTCTTTCTTTGCTGGGATGATTTAGCTGGGAAGTTTTTGGATTGTCTCTTCCGACTGGTTTTGTTATAAATGACATGTTTTCTGCATGGAATTAATGATACTCAACTGATCACTTAAATATTCTTCAAGAGTTCATAAAAGAGACCGGTGTATCATACTGAGGTTTTAATTATCAGCAATTTCTAAATGACTATACATGTTTCTTTATATATATAAATTATATTTTCCATTCAAACATCAATTTATTCCTTAGAAGTTTTGCTTATTGGATTTTTTTACGTAATCTTCAATATTTATTATCATTATCAAAATCAAAGTTATTATCAACATATTCATTTATTTTCTACAAAAAAATCTGTTTTATTATAATTTATCCGTATTTCTGTTAGGGATACAATATTGCAAGTTAACAAGAAAGACACAAATAAGTATTTTAAATGTCTTAAATCTAAACCGCCAGTCTATTCATAGTTATATAATTATTACATTTTTGGAAGAGATGTGTAATAGATGATTTATTCATTTATGTGAAGTAAGTGTAAGCTACACAACAGGAGTAATATGCATGTTAAAGAAACCATTTTCAGTTAAAAATTATTATCCGATTAAAATCATTACCAAAATATTAATTTTAATATAATTTTTTAGAATAAAATTAGAATTGATGTTTTAAAGATTTAACTTGTAATTTTCTTGTTATATTACCAAATGACTAAATTTTGTTGGAAATGCATGTACATTACCAATATTATTACGCAACTTGACTTGTTCGATATCGTATGTTTCCTTTAGTGAACCATTTTTTTCGAATTGGAGCATTCGCTTTATTTTCGATAGAAAATTGCGATTAACAAAGGCAATATTTACTATCCGAAAGTGATGGCACTCAAGATAACGGAGACTCGGAAGGTGCGATAAGAAACACCAATATTATGTAAGTTTCTCATTTAAATATGTGAAAATAACAAAAAATCTTTAACGAGATTTAATAAACATGCATTAATACGCTAATGTGAAAAATACTCCTCTAGAAAATCATTTTATACAGTCCGTGCAAGACAACGTTGCTACAATACTCAACCTCCAGTGATGAAGATGCTTCGTTTATTTCTCTGGAGTCATGTGTATGCGTCATGCTGTTATGTTCCTATCTACGCGTGTGTTGCACGTCGCGAGATTCTTTGTAATATGAGAGAGGCATCATAGGCTTTGTGTCATGAAGAGATCACAGGCTGGAGATGAAATGATGATAGAGATATTACGTGTGTCCTTACAGTGTAGAATGTGTAGAACTGTGACGAGAATGGAACTACAAGCGCCTCGAGCAAAGGTTCATAGCTATATCTCTGTTCGAGAAGTCGTCGCAAAACCAAACACAAAATACCAATTTTGTTAATTGCGAATACTGAACAGAAAGAAATATAAAGATCATGTCCTGAAAATAGGTACTATATTTATTGCACAGGCAGTCGAAGTGACATCGCTTTCATTTCACAAATTATTACAAGTTTGGCAATCCTTACGATGAAGCACAATGGATATAATTTCTTCGTCTCATGAATACTCACAAGTAAATTTCATTTGTGGAAAAACTAACAAGTCAGAGTGACTGTTTCCTTGTGACTACTGTCCATGTGACAACAAATTTATGATTTATTAAAATAAACCATCTGACACCATCATATGATAACGCTGTTGTAAAGTCACGAATATAGCTGTTATATGACGAGTCTCCAAATGAAAGCATAATGAAGTCTGCTTGTTTTTTAGTACTCCAGTTGGCTTCAAAGTGGAGTCTTCAAGAGTCTGACAGTCCCAAGTGACTTTTTGAGGCCTAATTTTGTGATCATCCAAATGCATTGAACATGATGTTTGGAGCCTTAAATGATGATTATCATATTTCCAAATACAGTATTTATTTTGGTATAAAATTTAACATGTGTACAGATATTTTTATATTGTCCGAATTTTATGAATTTTGATTTATTTATTTAAAAACATAAGGATACGTTTATATGCGTAAGCGAAAGACATCGCTTGATAATTAGAATAATAATGACTGAAAAATATGAAAATATAAAGATATAAGACGCTTTTAAATTATTACAGATTATTGCCTGTTTCTAAATTATTTTATTATTGTCTTTAAAAATTTTGAAATGCATTTTATCAGTAATTGAATTTTGCCTATGGAGTTCCTTTACCTGCGGTTTATTCTGTTGAGCTGTCTACATGACAGACCAGATGTTCTACCAATAAGGTTTTCTGAGCGAAATATGCTGGCTGGTTGTCGGCCCAGTTAGCTTAAACGGAAAAGCATTGGCCTTGTAAGCCAAGGATCTGTGTTCGATTCCCAGCCTGGGCATTTTTTCGCTCAGTTGGAATTATTCAAAAATTCGTATGATAACTTTACCAATCAGTTTGATTGTGTTAAAAAATAATAGTAGAAGTATGAAGCTTTTTAAAAAATAATATATCAGAATTTCATAGTCAGTTCTATAATTTTTAGTCATTGCTTTGGTATTCATGAACTTCAGAAATATATTTTTTCATGTATCTTACAAGTTAACTAAGAAAGAGAAAGTATTTTGTAATATTTTTAATTTTTTTCTTTCTATACAAGACTCTTAATTTTCTGCTAACATTGTTAGAATATTTACGTAATTAATTTATGAGTTTTATATTATTTGGGTAACAGCCGAACTTCGTCCGTTTCGAAAATCGCTTGAGTGTCCGCAAAGTGCTTTTTGAAGCAAACATAAATAATAAATAAAATATATTATTCGATATTATACAAAAAATAACTAAAACAAATAATAATAATAATAATAAAACATTTAAATACAGAGTTCATGCCATAAATAATAAATTTTACACGTGAAACCCCTGGCAATTTTTGACTGGAACAAAAAATAAGTGTAATATTATATTAATAATATGTTAATATAATCATATTTGGTTTAACTCCACTCTTAATGGTTTAACTAAAATGGCTAACGTTTTGGGTATATAATAAGGAATATTCAGTATGCAGCTAGTTCAAATAGCAATAGCAGGATGCATATAGGGCATCTGAATGTTGACTATACACACGATTAAGGAAAAATATTTTCTTTTGGAACTTCGATAACCCTTTTTACTCGTAGGTGGTTGAATTTCTAAAATCGCTAAAAATAATTTTTTAACCCTTTTGTTAGTACATTTGTTAAGCCGCATTTCACAATCCTACTTAAAACTGCTGGTGAAATATGGTAAAATGTCTGAAATTTTTGCCCTCCCATTAGAATATGAATTGAAAAAAAATTATATTAATATGCTATTAACATAATATTGCACTTTCTTTTATTAGCAAAAGCTTGTAGGTCCTTCAAAATTATATTAACAAAATAGATTTATATATATCTAGCAGACCGTCTTGCCCTATCCGTGGTAATCGTAAAATGCGTGGATGCGATGTTGTAGTCCGGCATGAAATGAAAAAAAGGGAAACAACCGAAGAAATATGATGATCAATGTAAATGCACACTGTGCGTTTTACGCAATAAAATGTTTTAAGTGATTATCAAACTACCGGGGCCACGTGTGCTTCGTCGAGATAAATCGTTAATAAGTTATCATTATAACGGTGTTTTGATTGATTCGCGCCTTATGAATCATTAGAACGACAATCTTTATAATGGGACCACTTGTATTTTGCATTATAACGACGTAAATAACGATGTAAACGACGCGTAACAGGACTAAACAAAATTCTCCTTGCAGAAATGTCTTACACCAAATACCTCATAAAAAATCAGCAATAGTTGTCTAATTCGTATAATCTCCCATAATCGTTTTCTTCACCTAGACTGGAGACAAAAATAAGCGATGATAGCAATAGCGTTGTTACACGATTATAAAAGAGAAAACAGGTGATAAAACATTAAAATTCGTTTTTAGCCAAACTCAAAATTCATAGGCTAGCAATGAACTTACGAAAATGCGCTTTTTTACATCTTCAGTCATCCTGGTACCGATTGAATTTATAAAATAGATGCAAAAAAATTTAACCACATTTTAGGCAAATTCGTAATGCTGCATTTCTTGCTCCTACCTAAAACTGCAGCTGAACGATGAAAAAATGAGCTTAAAATGTCGTTGAGTTAAAAAAAAAAAATCCCCCTCATTATCAGTATCTACTAGATGGTAGAATCCATTCCAGCGTCAGTATAACTTCAAAAATATTTTCAATTGATAAAAAAGAAAACTTTTTTATTTTTTTTTTTTTTCGTGGATAAAATTAAATAATAAAATTAACAATAGAATGATTCGAGTTCCATGATTGCCGATCTAAAAATATTTTGTACACTTTTAAAACTAAAAATAATTTCATTGGTTTATAGGCGAATGTCGTCAAAGGTATTTCCTGATTTTTCTCTCCAGGCGAACGTGGTTTGTCAACAGAAAAAATTAAGATCAATTCAATGATTTTGAAGTGGTCGGCCCGTAACTCTTTACCACAGTCCCATGACGTTCGCTATTATATTATAGATTTTAGTTCTGTCATTTCAGTTTAATGTCAAAAGGTATTAAATTTGTTGAGACAATTGCAAATGAAAACATTCTCAATCAAAAGCATTTCAATTTCTTGCAATTCGTCTGACACATAACTACATGTATTTAATCTGATGACGGTTGAAAGCACGCTATGGCAACACTACACGATAGTTGATATACATCAATGTGGAATATATGCAATAATTTATATCGATGTTTATCAAATTATGAAGATTTATGGAATTGTGGTCATTAGTTCTTGAGATAGAGCATACTCAAAGTTTGTGTAAGACACAGTAAAAAATAGTAAAAAAAAATGCAGGTTTATTTAAGACATCTAAAAAAGGGTAATTCCGTCAAAAGATCTCAACTCGAATATTTTCAGCATTTAATCTTTTTTATGAAAACAGACGACTGTAAGAACTATCAAACATTCGGTACCAGGCATTTTTCAAATATTCGTTATATCAAAGCAAATAGAGATGGCTCTTTAAATATAAAATTAAATAAACAAATAATTTTATCTAACCGTTACTAAAAGAAGCAGTAATGCACTTGGATCAACAAACAACCGTAATCATTGAAAATGGTATTTTGATATTTTTGTAACGTGGATAGAAATTTTTCGTCATAAATATAAGCTTTATCATTCCATAAACATTTATTGTTTTATATAAGCAGCTTTTCTCTTCTGACGTAAAAAAGATTTATATTAAGGCAATATATATGAAAGAGAGTGTACATATTGTCACGAAATTTCAGTTATAACAAGAATAAATAAATATTTTTCAGTCAAATGCTAGTGTTTTAAAATGTACATTTAAAGGGAGATTTTGGCAAAAAAAAAAGGTATTCCTAAAATGGACGATTTAGTGAAACTAAAACTCAGTTTTTGGAATTACATTTTTCTGTGTAAAAACATTTTAAATTCCTTATTGAATATTTTTATAAATATAAATAAAAGGGCTTATTAAGAAAAGGGTGTTTTGTGCAACACATTTTTAAGGAAACGTGGATTTAAATAAAGAAATGCATCAGACGTAGTATTGTTCAAGTGGAAAAAAAGCATAATGCATATCTTTACATAAGGGTTTCCTAAATGAAAATTGGGCACGTGCGATTGAGTCAGAATGACTGCAGCTACAGCAGAGCCACTGAACACGGATGCAGAGGATGGTAGGAGGTGTACACCGAGTACGACGTTCATTAGTGAAAACTATAAGCTCTAGAGATAATTGATCGAAAGTTAAGTCGTGCTATACTTTGATGTGTCTATATCGGAACAACGCGCGGTATTACGATTTATGATTGCAGAAGGTGAGCGTAATGGTGACAACCATCGGCGAATAGCGGCAGTGTATTTCAAACACTGTTTAGGTCGAATAGTTGCGAACTATTGGCGTAAGACTTTATGTGAAAGTTGGCAAACGATATCGGATCTGCCAAGATCAAGCTAAGCAAACATCGTGATCACCAAGAACTACATTGCCACCGTTGATGAAATGATCAAAGCTAATTGAAGGGTTCGGATCCGTGACATCAGTGACGAACTCAACCTAAGTAATGGAAATGTTCACACCATCATCCATAAATATTGTTCCGATCTGGACACATCCATGTATGTGACATTACTTTCGATCAAATTCATCAACCGCAAACAGGTTTCACTATTGGATTTCGTATGCGATGCCCCTTCTACCAAACTTTCTATACTGTTCTGTGGAGCTGCTCCAGCTGCACACATTCTGACACAATCGCACGTGTTCATTTTTTATTTCGGCAAAACTTATATTTACAAGGTGTTCCAAATGTATCTTTACACTTTTAAAAAAGGAATTAAAAATAAAAAACAATGATATGCACTTCCGATTTTTTATGTTAAATAAAGAAAACATCAAAGTTTTTTTTGCAATGTTTTATTCCACGATGTGGAATTAATTGTTGCTAATGGTTGCTAATTGGTATTAATGGTTGCAATACGCGCACCATTACTCGCGCGTAATACATTAAGTCTGTACGAGATATCTAACCACGTTCTAGTAAGCACTGCAGAATCAACAGTCTGGATGGCCGCTGTAAATGTTTTTTATGTATCCCCATAAAAAGAAGTCCAAATGTTGTATGTCTGGAAATCTATGTTAGGGTGGAGCGTGAAGATTTTTTTAAAATTCAAAATCAGTCCGGTGTGGGAAAGTTGCATATTGTATTACTTATCATTCTATATAAATAAGAAAAATAACGATTTGGAAATGGACGAATGAAAATCTGCGTAGATATTCTTGGTAGATCGTCATCCATTTGAATGCTTAATCGTGGTCTTTCTTCGCAAATATAAAAAAAAACTGTTGCACACAGAAATGTGAAAATCGACAGTGTAATAGAGAAATGCTTGATAAATACAATGATGCAGACAGTTTTCAAATGGAATAATTATTTTAAAAGATTTTTAATGTTAAAGTTGGTCGAAATCATTCCATTAAAAAGTTTTATAGGAGAAAAAACTATACATAGGAATTTAATCATTTTTAGATCATTTTAAAGATTAGAATCACTCAGTGTGCAGACTGCATTTATTTTTTTTATTTGATTATTTTTTTAAGGGTTTATTTCCATTTTACATTCAAATTTTCAGCATTTCGAGAGATATATTTTTTTTTACATATTTTAGAAAAAGGCATAATTTTAAATTGTTACCAATATTCAAAACAGTCAAAAGAGTAATATTTCCTTCAAATTAAAAATGTATTTACACGTGGCTATTATAAACAGAAAAATAACTTTGAAATTAGGATTAAATGATTACATGTTAAACGCGGAAACATATTGAAAATTACGTCATAAGAACTATATTTACACTTGAATTTTGAAAGAAAAAGAAAATTTTAGAATAAAAAAATCATTATTATGCATTAAAAATCGTAAATGGAGGAAATTGCGACATATTTAAAATGGCCAAATAATAATGCAAACAGTTTAAACTTAAAAATATATTTGCGCGCGACATTTATTTCATATTTTGAGATAATCTTTTCAACTGTTGTGAATTCTAAGACAGGGAAAATAATAATTCCTTTATTTCAAATGAAAAATCAAATTTCAAATTATTTGCTTAAAAGGTGCAAAGGCCAATATAGTGAAAAAGATTCCATGCCCGGACTCGAACCCGGGCCATCAGTATAACGCACTGACGTTCTACCGACTAAGCCACATGGAACGATACATGGCCTGTTACTTCTCACTGTTACAGGTTGGCAAGGCTACAAACGCAGCACAAGATGGAATATCTTTCGGTAAGCCACCGACATGGGGCAAACACAGACTCATAATTAAATCCAACATCGATAGAATCTAAATTAATATTTGAATTTTTTTTTTCCAGAACAAGACGTTCGCCTTGCATACAGTATTTCAAATGAAAATCAAATTTCAAATTATTTGCTTAAAATGCGCAAAGACCAACCTTGTGAAAAATGTTCCATGCCGGGACTCGAGAGTGGGAAGTTCCAGGCTGGGAATCGTTTCATCTGCTTCAGTAGGTAGAACGTCAGTGTGCTATACTGATGGCCCGGGTTCGAGTCCCGGCATGACATCTTTTTCACTAGGTTGGCCTTTGCGCCTTTTAAGCAAATAATTTGAAATTTGATTTTCATTTGAAATATTGTATGCAAGGCGGATGTCTCTCTCTGGAAAACATTTTCAAATATTAATAATTCCTTTCTAACAACAAAAGTATTTTCACTTGAATATTAAAATGTGAAAGAAACTTTGGTGAAAATTACGTCATATTTAAAATCACTTATTTAAAGGAACTTTCTTATAGTATTGATAAAAAATACCATTAGACAAAGGCTCTGTTTACTTAATTCATTTTACATTAGCTTATTTTCTAATTTCTAACTATTTGTTTTTTTTAATCAAAGACGAAAACAGCCATTGTATCTTTTAACAGCAGTTGATTTGGTCTTAAAAATTTCCAATCAAAGGAAAACGAATGGAAATCCGTTTACAGAGACATCGCCACTATTTTTTAAAGTTGTAATTCAATCTTTTTAAAGTCGATCAAATTAGCATGCTTTTATAATCTGAGTGTCTGGACGGAGGTTGGTGACCTTAGCTCGTAGGGGGCAGAGCCTCCTAATTATGTAAAAAAATCCTCCCCCCCTGAACCGATATCTTGATGCGCCCAAGGGGCGCGAAATTCCCAAATTGTAGCTCAATTAAGCTAATTTTCCGGGATTTTAATAGCAATTAACAAATTTAATTTCTTATTGGCCTATTGTTTATGCCCTATTACGTACCCTATAATTTGTAAAAAGTTTCAAATCCCATCTTAATGTTCCTAAACAGTGTTAAAACATGTTGAAATCTGACAAAATATGAGTAATTTCCGGTTTACTGGAAGATGCTGTTTCATGATAAAAATCAAGATATACACAAATGTTTGAAATATTTATTCATTCAACTACAATATAATGTAATATATGTTATTTTTGCATGTTTAGATTTTACTCCTTACTTTTAATGAACACCAAATAATTGTAATAGAAAAAAGTAATACGAGTTTTTAAACACTTTCAGTTTGTACTTAGCAATAGCAATTTTTATCAAAGGTCTTCATCCTGGAACGTGAACAATTTTAGTCCAAATGTATGCATCCCTTCTTATCTTCATGCTATTTCAGATTCTATTTCCAATTTAACAGTTCTTTTAGTTACTTCTGTGAGATATCGCAAATTCAACAGGCTAGAAAGTATTACATTGCCTGCACCTAGTGCATCTTTCTTCAAATTTTCTTTTTTTTCCTCCAATATCCTAGTAATTGGAGTCTCCATTCGTTGTTTCACATCTCTCTCAAGTCATTGATGCACATCAATAAAAAGGATATCGTCTGCTGCTGCAAAGTTTATTTTTGGAATCCCTTCCTTTCATTCCTGTTTTGTAGCGGTCTCTGCAGCTGCCTGTCGTCTCTTGTTGCTTTTATGCATCTAAATGCGAGAATCCTAATGTGCTTCCTATCATCTGTCAACATAGCAATGAGTTTGCCTCATGTGCGAAATAGTTGTTTCTTCGGATCATAACGTGCATAAAAATCTCGCATATCTACTTCTTGATAACAGGAATTACATATTAAGCACTTCACCGGTGACGGGTATAGGGAAACAGAGATTTTATCCCCGGCTTATCGCGGGGCAAACGTTGAAGTGTTAAAAGGTCATAACGGCCTAGTTCCGTCTGAACAACGTGATATTGTCCTTATTAGAAACCAATCAGATGCATAAACTTTCAGCACATACTCGAACAGGATACAAAGGTTATTTGAGGGATAAACACTCGCAATGTAGAGTTGCAGAAAACTTATAGGTATGGTTAACCATCTACAATGATATAGTGGTCCGTGTTTCTACATTGCAACATTGCAATACCATTTATACTGGGATTCCATTGAAAAAATATGAGTATACAAACAGAACCGCCCGGCGTTGCTCGCAAGTAATGAGTTTAAACAAAACTCAAGTTTGTATGATTGTATATATTTTGAAATTCTTTTAAATGAACCTAATTTCTGAGACCCCCATTGCCTTCCGCAGCGTCTAGTGTGTTTTCAATAAACTTCATTCTGAACGAACCTTTAATCTGTGTCCCCGCAACCAAAGGCAGCATGTACCAGAAATGCACTGCACTTGTCGGAGACAATCCTAAACCATGTTGAGTGAGCGAAACCTCGTTGTAATCAAGCCCATAGAATCGAAAAAAAAGCATCATTAATGTTAGAAAATGTTGGTAGCTTAATTTAAAATAAAGTTTCATAATACAGAAAGTAGCTGAATTGTAATAAAAATTGAATGAAATAAATCTCGTTGAAATTGGGCTAGGAAAGAATGCGCCACAAGCGGTGGAAGCTGCCCCCTCCCCTTGTAAATTTCATGAATTACTTTTAACATAAACAGGATATTTAATAAACGGTTGAAATCGCTTATCTAAAGTTACCTTTCAAGTAACGCGACTTTTAATTTACGGCTGTAGTGAGTAAACGTAAGTTGGTGATTAAAAATGAGCTTAGTGTTCGAAAAAAGTGGTTGCTGAGGTATAACGATAGACCGGCCCTAGGGAGGCAGTGTCCTAACTGGAATGTAGTTCGGTATAAGAAAATGTTTAGTAGTTTTAAAGTTGTTCGAGTACGATGAAACTATGTTAAAGAAAATTGTAATAGAATCGGATAGTTTTTAAAGAAGTTACACCAAAGTCTCAAAGAAGGAAATTATTATCCAAAATTGGTAGTAGCTGAAGTATGAGACTTGTTTTTCTCATTTATGTCTTAGCAGGAAGACTTAAAAAATTGTAAAAAAAAAAGAAAAAAAAAATTAGTGAATCGGACCGTTTTTAAAGGACGGATAACAAAGGGCCCGAATAGGCCAGTTGATTTTAAAGAGCAGGTTCAAACATGAAAACTTCTTAAAAGGTCTAAATTATTAGCACTTTAGATCTTCAATTAGTCAAAATTAAGCATAGGGTATGAATTAATTATTAGAATAAAATTTTAAAGAAATGCGCAAAAAAATGAAGGGAATTGCTTAAAACAGGGCCCTAGGGACCAGTAAAAATAAGAGGGTGTTGGTCTGGAAAGAAGAGTACATGAATTAATTTCAAAATTTTGCATTGAGAATGCGAGAATGTGGTAAAAAATGCATGCCACACAAAAAAATTCAAGGCGACTCGGATCAGGCCCTATGGAACCCTAGGGTGCCCCAAAATTTTAACTGGAATATAGAAATGGGAAAAAACTAAGTTGAAAAGGGTTCCAAAATGAAGATCGTATTAAGAGGGGGCAATGTATTAACAATTTATGGTGCAAAACTTCAAGGGGATCTGTACTGGCCCTCAAGGAGGGCAGGGACATTAAATGGCATGTAGTTGGTTATAAATATACTTTTCAGTAGTTTTTAAAGTAAACAGAGGACGCTAGAACTATGCTAAAGGACATTGCAAGAAATTCGGATTATTTTAAAAGAAGCTGCACCAAGTGCCCCAAGAAGGCGATTATTATTGAAAATGGTAATAGCTGAAGTCGGATTTTTTTTTTTTTCTTTTGTCGTTCATGTAGTAGTTGGAAAACCTAAGAAATTGTCAGAAAAGAAAGCTTTTGAATCGGATTATTTTTAAGGGAGCTATAAAATGGGGCCCAAAAGGTCCAACTAATAGTTGAGAGAAAGGCCTTAACACGCAAATATGTTAAAACGTTTTAGTACTTTTAGTTTTTGATCTTAGATTAGAGAAAATTAGGCACAGGGTATGAATTAATAATTAGAGTATAATTTTAAAGAAATGTGCAAAAATGAGGAAATGCTTAAAAAGGGCCCTAGGGCCCCCCAAAATATGTGGGGTGTTGGTCTGGGGAGATGGATCCAATACTCAAATTTAAAATTACGTACTGAGAAGGTGAAAGAATTAAGGATTGAAAAATGCATGGCGTACAAAAAGCTCAAGAGCCCTTTGACTGTGCCTCACAGGAACTGGGGCCAGGGTCTAACTGGAATGTAGAAACGGGCGAAAAAACTAAATGGAAAAATGATCCAAATAAGATCGGAATAAAATGAAGCAATTTATTAACAATTTAGTGTCTTAAACCTTTAAGTGGCCAACATAGTTGAAAAATGTTTATGAATTTGGTCTGTCTGTCCATCTGTCCGTGTGTCTGTTCACTCTCTAAATCACATAAATATACTCGGTTTCTCATGTAGTTTATATATGTTGATGATGTTTACCATGCCATGTTCGGTATTAAAAATTAAGTATGTACAATTAATAATTTATTTACAGGGACACTCAAACGAATTCCGTTACATTATGGTCGATGTTGAAAAATCGCTTGTAATGTAATTTAATGACATTCCTCTATCTCAAATGCATTGAAATTGATGTGAATAACTGAAGTTTCCTTCAAGATGCTTTTTATAGGAAAGGGTATTTATAGCATTTATCGTTCAATTATAGGCACTCAAGAGAATTCCGTTACATGACGGTCAATGGGGAAAATTATTTGCAGTGTATTATAATAAACGTACGATATTTCAAATGCATTGAAATTGATATGAATCACTACAGTTTACTACAAGATGCTTAGTATGGAATAGGGTGTATAAAGCATTTATCGTTCATTTGCAGGGGCACACTAAAGCCTTTAGTTACATTACTGTGTTTGAGCAATATATTCTGGTAGTGCTTTTTCAAAAATGGAATGCATTTTTAAATTTAACAATATTTTCGCATCTTACACGTTATAAATTCTATACATCTAAACAGAACTGCACATAAGAATTAATGCACATTTCTCCCTATTAGAGAAAATTTCTGAAGTGTAATTTTAAATCGTGGTCTGTATTTCCTAATCGAACTAAATTTTTGTATATATATAGTTTATAGATAATAAATAAACACGCATATATATATGTACAGGGCTGCACTAAAGAACTCGTATAAGTTTTTGAGTGTAGATTGGAAATTCTGAAATTGGGTTTCCAAATCTGATATCCTTATTAAAAATATGGAAACTTCCAAAAAAGTCTTCAACTAAAACACATCACTAAAATAGCTGTGACAAAATATGCAAATGGTTTTCAAAATATAAAGCAACAGTTGTTAAAATCATATAAAAAAAAATTCTTTTTTTTAAATTAAAAACACTAGATGTTAAAAGTGTATATAAAATTTAATATATTAATGTATACTTTTTTAATGTATACATTTATCATCTAGTATTTTTCAATTTTGTAAACCACTTGTATATTTTTTCACTCCTATTTCAGTAATGTGTTTTAGTTGATTTTTTTTAAATGTTTTCATGTTTTTACATTGTAAAGAAAGTTAAATTTAACGTTCCCGATGGACTATTTATAAAGCTAATTATTAATGTGTTATTATTTTTCAAATTTTTTCATTTTGGCATATTAGGGGCTAGTAGATCTTTATCTCTTATGTAGTACTTCCAGCCTAGTTGAACGTGTTTAATTAGACATCATATTTCAACTTTTTAATCGGTGAAGGGTTTTTTTTTTTACATTTGTCTTAATGTGATGGAAAGTCTTTCATAATCTATTCTTGAGTCATGATTTTAGTTTCATTTAAAATATAAATTGCTTTATTAAATTCATTTGCTTTTTTTGATACGTTTTGTTTCTTGTAAAATGTATAATTAAGAAATATGATATCAATATATTATTGTTATTCATAAATAAGGATAGTCACAACCTAAGCAATTCAACTTTCATCGCACATTCAAATAAAGATGTACCAAACGCTGTATAAATGAGAATGAATTGAAATATATATTATGTGTATAATTATTTTCTATTGATGTAGTTTAAACAAGAAAGAAAAATCATACTTCAATCAGAAATTATGTAAATTTTTTTAACATATTCAAAACAGTGTAACCGAAACGTTACTGTTTAATAAGATGGATGAAAATGGCTGTGTAAATATTATGGAAAACATGAGTTTATCTGTGGTAACTGGACCCACTAGGTAAATGGGCCATTGTCTATTTTATAAAAACAACCTTTTAATGTCTATCAAATCTTAGCTTTTGTCAAGATTGTATCCCCATTTCTACTCCTTTAAACAAAGCGTGTCAGTGCAATAATAAGCCTGCTCTTCTATGGTAGGTTGCCGAAGATTTAGGATTCTTTTTTATAGAAACAACGTGTGTTTGGTTCAGCTTCCTTGTTTTTTTAATAAAATACGGTAAGTACTTTTACTATTAAGCAATATTTCTCTTTAAAGATTAAGCATATATATACATTAATATTATTGGTATCTATATATATTTACATCATGTTTCAAATACAAGACGGGTGTTCCAGTTGCCCCATACATACATGTTTCAAGAATGGGGTAACTGGGACATGCATCAGAGCTAACTGGACCGTATGGGATACATTTACCCCCAACAGTTATAAATATGTTTTGGGGGTTTCTCTTACTACGTGAAATCAAATTCTCTATTTGTTTGCTAGTTTTCGTGGTTTTCTTCGAACCTTGGATTTTCCAAGCGTAAATACGGGTTAGGTTCCCCTAGAAAGACCCCCTCGCGGAGCTCACCCCCCCCCCCCCCTTAGGGCCTATATCCCTTGTGTTGATAATTGACCGTCATAAATCCAGCCATCCAGCCAGCCATTTGTTTGCTTGCAATAAAGAAAAAATATATAACACCTTATTAAAATTACATGATAAAATTTTAAATAAGTAGGTTGGGGGATATCAAACCAAATTCATAAGTGAGATAGCCAACCTCGAAATTTTATGATGCAGATGAGGAGACGTACATAAGTCAAATTGACATTGTTAGAGAATTATCGAAACCAATAAAAAATAGTTCTGTTCGATATAAAAACATAGTTACGATCTCCACAGATTTATTGGACTTATCGAACATTCATTGAGGTAAATAAAAAGAGAATCAGATATTTAAGTACTTACCTACTCTTTTATTCAGAGATTTATCTTGTTTATATTTTTTTCAAAAATACCCCTGTAATTTTTACATTTATTTCCTATACTAAAGTACTTAGTTACTTTCTCAATTTTTATGTGTTTTGTAAAAGTAAATCTCATAATTTCACATTTGGTATTTTTTTTACACATCTTGGCAGCAAAGACTTCCCTCAGAAGGCTCTTTAGTTCATATATAATTTGCATGATCTTCCTAGTTTAAATTTTTTTAAGTTATTTATATTTATTCAAACAGGACCTGATACACCATTTAAAAAAAAAAAAAAAAAAAAAAAAAAAAAAAAAAAAAAAAAAAAAAAATGTTTGCAGAACACAGACCTACTTGGTCCAGTTGCCCCATAAAAACATGGCAGCTGGAGCTGATGAAAAAAAAGATAAAATATCTATCTATATATTTTTTTTTAGACATTAAAATGTAATTTTAAAAATTTCTGTGTTATACAGTAAACCTAACGGAACACATTTAAAAAAGTTCAGACTTTAATTCAAATGAATATTAGCTTTTGGAAGCTAAATTGCCCGAATCTCCAGAGTTACATTATAAAATCTCGGCCCAGTTGTCCCACGTAATATTATAACACACAACGTCTTTAAAATACAAAAAGAACATCTTCTAATGATAAATGAATACATTTTTAGGTCTAAATTTACAAAAATCTAATATAAAATATCCACTTTATTTAGAAAAATGTATTTTCTTATGATATACCTCTGAGAAAATGCATATTTATCATGCAATTTGTTTTTATATAAATTCATTTAATTACAATGAAATAGTCAAATGCGAATTATAATAATTCATATGGAAAATTGTTTATGCGTTTTAATTATGAGACCTAATTAACTTTTATAAATGAGATAATAAATATTTTAATAACATAAGTTTATATAATTTAGAGTCTTAAGCTTTATAAAAAAAGCAAAGAAAACAGTTGTTTACAATAAATGAAACGTTTAGTGTGACAAATAAGTGAAATTTTAACGATAACGAAATGGGATTTCTTAAATAATTTCCTTATTCTACGTGGGGAGACAATAAAAAATTAAAAAAAATTAAATAATTAAAAAAATAATTAATAGGATGAAACCCGACTACAAAGGGCAATTTAAATTAAACAGAAGTATTTTCTATCATTATCGCATCAGAAGAAATCGATACTGCAAAATATCATATTTGAATATAAATTCTTTAATTTAAAATGCTTAACGAAAAACTAAATTTTGATCTAGCAACATTCAAACCTTAATTCAATTTGAATATTTTTTAAATAGGATAATTGTATATTTACATCAAAATAAATTATCTATTTTTTTAAAATAAATTGTTTAAGGTATTTCGAATTTATAATTGAAACAAAAAATATCAGTTATTTTTAATGAAACGTCATAATGCAAAAGAATTTTTTTTCATGTATACCATAGAAAAAAAATCAAAAAAATTCTTAAGAATAGAATAAAATAATATAAAACAGTTTGTGTTTCCAACTTCTCAATCAGGATTAAAATCAATTATAAACTTTACATTAAACCTATGAAGCTTTGTTAGAATGATGTTCTTCCCATAAAAGTTTTCACTGATAACTTCACAACGGAAGAAAATTACAATGCACAATATCACATTTGCATGGAATTTCTTTAAACTAAAATGATTCTTGAAGATAAAATTTTGATTTACGTAACATCGAAGGCATTTGTGAACTCGGTACATTCGACGAGTAAATAACTTTTGTAAATCAAATTGAATATTCATATCGAATTAACATATGTTGTTTCAAAAGATGCTTTAAGTGCTCGCGTTCTCGTAGAATAATTTCTTAAAATCTTTTTCATATCATCAGATCCTTGAACAACATGTAAAATGATAAAGGATTATGAAACATAATATGTGAGACGTATTTATGAATACTAGATAAAACATTTACTAATACTAAAATTAAATATTATTTTTTTTTACGTATTATATTCTACACAGTGTATAAACGAGAAATATATACGAGGTATATGATAGGTAATTTCTTTTTCAATGAATATTTTCTTTTTATTGTGTCGACTACTTAAAAATATGCAAGCTTGGAAAGAGTTTATCACACTTTTTAAAATAAATAAAGTATCAAGTAATTGTCTAACGAAATATGTGTATGTGTTGTAACTATGAGACCTAATTAACTTTTAAAAATCAGATAATAAAAGTTTTAATAACATAATAAATTTAAATAATTATTTGAAAGTTGTGTCTTAACCTTTCTGAAAACAGCAAAAAAAAAAAAAAAAACATCTGTTTACGAAAAAATTTAACATTTAGTATGACAACACAAAATAAGTGAAATGTTAACGATTACGAGAAGGGATTGTTTAAATAATTTCCCTCTTCTATGTGGGAAGAAAATAAAAATTTCGCTTTGAAAAAAGGAATTAAATAATTAAAAAAATAATTAAAAGGATGAATACAAACTACAAAGGGAAATTTAAATTAAATAACAGTACAGCGTGACCTAAAATTTCCCGTACTCCAACTTAAAGAACTCATTATCCGCGAAATTTTTTAAATGATAAAATTTATCCTCTGCTTATTTTTTAATCAATTCTTGAGTTTTTATCGTTTGTTTTTTTCGCACGTAATTGGGGCGAGAATAAAGTTCGATGTTATTTTGTTGTTCATACTGAAATTAATTTATCACGCATTCACAGAATTGCACTGATCGAAAGTTATTTTGTATATAAATCGTTTGAACGGAGTAAAGATGTTTGTAGAAATAAATGTCCAAATGATGGAATACCGAGTAGATACGTTATATTGGCTTGTTCGACGATTTCGTAATACATGTTGATAGTTTTGTATACAGGAAACTTATCCAACAATTTGTTGTATTGTTAGAAGTGAAAGAACGAAATGCTTTGTCCCAAGAAGATGGTGCAACAATCTATACAAGTTGTGGTTTGGGGAAAATTTTCTAATGGCTTACAGTTTTGTTTCAGAAGAAAACAGTTTAAAATTATGTTATGGATAGCGCTACATATGCCGAGTTAATCTCAAAAGCATAAAAAATAAGATAAGTAATATACAAGATATATATATAAGATATATATAATAAGATATAATAAGATAAATAAGATATATATATATATATATATATATATATATATATATATATAATGCAAACTAAAAATGGGAATGACTTTATACTAACACTAGTTGTTTAAAAAATGATTAAAAATGAATAATATTACTATTAAACCAAATGATCAATATATTTACAAAAACAAGCACATCCTGTTTAGTGGCCTATAACACAATCTTGAACACTTTAAAACGAAAAATTCAATATCCAAACACATACGCTAAGACGGTCGCTGCAATAAAATTGTATATTATACTGTCTTTTTTCTTTACCAATAATACACATGCATTTTTCATCATCAGGCGAATAGCATAAATAGCCTTTATACATAACAGAGTGTCAACAGAGAAGCAAAGGAATGCGACTGGCCGAGACGAATTGACAAGTCTGAATAACCAAACATCTTAGCGATTCATTATCGCCAGACTATGGTAAGTTGAAATTTCTCACTAGTATAATTGAACTCGTTCAATCAAATACCATCAATTTCTAGGTTGAAGGTTACTATAATTTTCACAAAAAGGTAACCATACGGTATAACCATAAATGTAAATGGTTTATGTCAACACTCTCATACGTCTAGAAAACTCTCTCTTCAATTGCTTTGTAAGTGTAGCGCATTCTGTAATTTTTTTCAACCTTACAATTAAACATTCATTATATTTAATTCTATTTTTTTTATTCATTAATTATTTAAAAATGAATTAATTACATTGTCATTATATATATATATATATGTTTTTATTTTACTTCTATAATTGTATACATTTTACAAAATATTCAATTATGGGACACACTTTCGTCCAAACAGCACTCCTGTACTCGAATTATTTAATTTCCCATTGATTTTTAAAATATGTGAGAGATATTTATTCATCCTGTATTTATGAGTGTTGATGAAGATGTTGCTACTAGCATACGTAAGTAGAAATAAAGATGTGTTATGTGTGTTAATACGCGTTTCGTATAATACGCGGAATTTTCCCGGTCACTTGAACATCGTCAGTAAGATTAATGTAAAAAAAATATATTTTAACACGGGGACCTTAATATACAATCCAGCTTAATATAGGTCAAGGTTTCAGTTGCTTTAGGATAAATATCGCTTAATAGGCAAAATCATAGACCAAGATGAAAACTTCTCCCAGTGCTGTTAATTTACTGGGATTTTTTTATTCAGATATCTGTAACCTTTTCCGAATTGTAATATACGAAAAATTACTTATTGGAAATAGAGGTAGATATCTGAATAAAAATATCCATCTAAATTGGTAATACTGCAACTCTCCTTTGATGCTGCGTCGTAATAGTCTTAGTGTATCTTTATTAAAGTAGAAAAATACTTTGGCGATATTTTAAACTTATTCTTCTCCTTTTTGGGTGTATAATGCAGATTCTTGTTTTTCATCTCATATACTGTAGTAAATAATACCTACTTAGTACCGTGTGCTTCTAAATGAGTTTGAAGTGAGTGGGAAACGTTCTTTCGTTTTTAGTTTTCTGTTTCTAAGTTACTTTCTACAGATGTCTGCTTGCTACTGTTTTTTTCATGGCCGGTGAGTTACTTGTACAATGAGTTTCTAGAATCAAGTTGTGTCTTTTTGTTTTGTTAATTTTTATGAAGTTTTCTGCTAATATGGAGACTAGTCATAGAATATAAAGAAAGGCATTATCTGAGTCAGACAAATTAGGCATTATATAAAAATAAGACTTTGAAGGTATAGTAAATTAAAAAAAATATTCGCAAGATTGATAAATATATTTTAATCAATATGTTTTGTATCCCGCTCAAAAATTCAGACGTAATCAACATAATAGCTGAACATTATTTGTCCAAGAGAATGAATTTAAAACCAAAGAATTCAATCCGTATACTATAATGGAGATGCGTATAAAGCACATTGTTTAACTATTATACTGTTTTTCCAGTTCATAATGGCCAATAGTAAAACAGATGTCTTCCCGGATTTAAAATATTCTCAACATAAAAATTTTAATTACTTGGTGAGAACTGTCCAGCCCATGCGAAGAATATTAAGGTTTTAGTAACGTCCACGTCGAGTCTTTTTCACCATATTTGAACAGTGTGCAGCAGCAGATTGATCATGGCGTAGTTAAGGCCTTAAGATGAAACTAGTAAAAGTGTCTATTTCGTTGTTTCTCCGTAGAACGATATGAAAATTACAAAAAACTGGTATTTGTGAGTTTACAGGATGCAGTGTAGGCGTGATGTTGAAATAGCATCAATTGAATACAAAGCGAACTATTTCTTCGAGGCCAGTTTTACACAAAAGAAATGCTGCTCAAAGCGATAAATTCGATACCCATTTCGCGTCTGAATATAGTATTTCTTTGAATGAACTAAATGTTTTAAATTCTACTATCCTCGAAGACTATTTACGGAACTAGGGCATCAGTACAAATGATTTTGATTTTCGTAATTTAGAAAAAAATATCAAAGACACAAAAATAAATCTATATGAGTGTGGCCATGACTCCATAAACGAAGCATGTAAGTGTAAGGCCGATGAAGTACCCGAAACGACACATATTAGGATATTATCTACTGTTACAGATGCCTTCAACGTCTTATACGTCTTAAAATTATTAAGGTAGGAGATGATTATATTCATTGTCAGCTCTCAAATGATCATTTTCAGCTGCTTAACGGAATTTGAAATGAATAGCAATCTATCCTTCTTAACTGTAATATTAAAGTTAATGCTGATAATTTTGAATTCTTGTCTGTTTAACATTAAAATATTTACTTGAGAATTTATAACAAACGAAGACCAGCTATTTCATGTCAAGACATTTATACACCATTTTTTCTCTTCCTTTTCTTTTCTTTTTTCTTTTTTTTTTCTTTTTAATTGAAGCAACATGAGAAGTTTTTCATTCATATATGCTTCTTTTAATGTCGGGAATTTATTTGTTTTTGAAGGTCAATGTACGCTTTTATGAATTCGTAGATAATTCAGAAGGGATTATATTATTTTTTGTAATGTTTTCTACATCCAGAAATATTTCTCTTTATTACAACATATCATTTTTTCCCCTATAATTAAAAATATATATATTTGATTAATCCATTGCCAACGCTACTATTCTTGACTTTCGTAAGATACTTCATCGACAAGATACAATAAGTAATCCTGTAAATCAAAAAATATTTTAGAGGGACATCCATTTCGATTTCGTTGTGTCATGTTCTGTAATAAGTATCTTTTGTGAAACACCTTAACATTAATGACCAATCTGTTTCTTTTTTTTTTTTTTTTTTTTTTCTATGAGAAATCTGGAAATTAATATTATTACTCAAGTTTTTAAATTTTAACTCAAATTATTTATTTTGAACAGTTTATTGAAGTAGTAATGTATTTTAAGCACCATCGAGTAGGATTTAGGAGCAAATGCTAATGCATTGAATTTTTGCTTAGAAAATCGAATAATATCACAAATCTGCGCTACGTTTAATTTTTGTATCATATTTTCTAATACATATATATATATTTATTATATAATATTTGTAACCGTGTACTGATCATAAATACTGCCTTTTAAGTTGAAATTATTGTCAACCAGTGTTTTGCGTACCTTATATTGCACGATTATATGCCGCTCGCTGCGAAGTTGATAATACCAAGGTAGTAAATGCTTTTTTAAATTAAATATTAAAGATTTATCTAAAAAAATGTATTTTATAAGCCGATTGTGCGTAGCTTCACCATGAAGATATCCAGTCGTTTCAGAAAAATATATTAGTGCAGAAAGAATCTATTTAGGGTAATATTATTTCGCATAGAAATGCAGTAAATCACAATAAATTACACTGGTGTCAGTGTTAATCCCCCAACATGCAAAATTTCACAACTATTATAACTGTATGAAACTTCAATTTATTTTATATTAATAAAATCTGATAATAAAGTATTTCCATATCATAATAAACTCTTAAAGGTAGCATTTTGAAATTTTTGGAAAAAGCACGTGATACAAGTGCATTTAATTATTATTTATTATTAATGCGACAACAGAACTGTGATGATAACAAAATTGGAACTTCTTTAATAATGTAACTATTTTCATTAAGACAAAAGAATTTAAAACCTATTATGTTTTATACTGTGAAACAGGAAGCTAAATCCTTCATCACATTTTTAATTAAATGTGAGGAGTCCTTACTAGAAACGACCAATTTAATTTAGATAAAAGTATTTGCGCATAACATCCTACCCGAAGAAATCGGTAATGCATAATACCACATTTGCATATAAATTCCTTTAACTTAAAATATTTAATGAAGTGAATTTTCATAACGCAGCATTGAAAACTTGATTCGTGTTATCACTACTTTAGAGGAGGAAATAAATTTTGAAAATAAGATGATAGGAAATTCATATCAAAATAAATTATCTATTCTTTTAAGATTAGTTGTTAAAGATATGGTTAATGTATGCAAGTCCAAAAATCACTTCCATACAGAATTAATATTTTTATGTAACAACACAGAATAAGTAAATTTGTGATAATAACGCAATAGAATATTTAAAAAATGAAGATGCTTTAGTTAAATCCAAAGGTAGACAATATAGTTTTTATCTTTATACTGTAAAACGGGAAGTTAAATCCATTCTAAAAATTCTAATTAAATGTACGAAACTTTACTAGAAATGAATATATATATATTTTTTATTATAATAATATATTATTAAAATATTCCTTCGCAAAAAGTTACTATATATTGCGTTCAATGTTTCAGTAAATCATACGAAAACCAGTTTGAAACGTAAAAACAACAGAAAAAAAAATTATATTCACGCTATCTATGTAAAATTTGATTGTTGTGAAGATAGACATAAAATGCAGACTTAATTACGTTTTTACGTAAAAAAGAGACATATTTCATTATGAGTGTTTTTATTCTCCACATACTATCACTGCTTATTAAGCACATGATTCTGGGATCAATAAAAACAAGAAAGAATAACCACGCATTAAACATAGATTATGACATATTTTCTAAAATACTTAAAATACTGTAACTTAAACAGCCCATTGAATAATGGGAAAGATGCTATCTAAGTAAACATGGGAGGACAAGGGATGACCGTTGAAAGAATGCAAATTTTGCTTTAGGGTTTAAGTTCAATCCCGGGGTTGGGGACGCAAAAAGACAATACTGAATACTGATTTATGTACATTGTACAATCAAATATTGGATGTAAGTCATACATTTCTTGAATTTCGTACTTTTTCTACTTTACACCATAAATCGCAGACATTGGCATACACTAATCTTATTTACGTCATATAAGACACAATTCTGAATTAAGATCACAAAGATATTGACACACAGTCAAATATTACTTCCATAAGTTTCATACATTGCACTTCGAATCACGATTATCAATTACAATCATGATTGTGTTAATGTATATTTACCGATTGTTTCGAAATTATAAGCTAATTATATTATGCATTAGAATACTAGTTATTTAACGCTTCTTAAAAATGCTTAGAAAATATATAAATGGAAGGAAATTAAGACATTGATATACATCCAATGTGCACAGAATAAATAATAATTACCTAGAACTCAATATTTTGAAAAAAAAATTAAAACACCCATTTCTTAATTATATCATTAAAATATTATGAGAATGCATAAAAAGTATAATAATAGAAAAAAAATAATATTTACTATTTTTTAAAAAAATGCACATTTGTTTAACATAATAAACCCATAGCAATTTCGTCCCATCACACAGCGGACAAAAGAGAAGAAAATAGTGATGTAACCTTTTTTACATGAAAGTGAGATGTTAATCTGCATTCTATGAAGAAGTGTAGTGAATTAGATTATTTCCCAAAGATACAAAGCGGAGAGTCTATTTTGTTTATGCGGAACATATGTTGTTGAAATGGACAGAGATTTGTTATTAAGAGGAAAAGATAAATCTTGTGTAAGAAAAAATAAATGTTGAAACTTCATGTTGGACGTCTCGTGTGCACTGACCTACCTGTTCCAGTAACCATCATCTTTGTCATCGTTGATGTGAGTGTTGAGGAATGTGTACAGGAGAAACTTGTCCATTATCTATGACTTCGCCAACCAATCTTCCAGTTCAGTACACGCAACGGCTAGGTATCGCCGTAACCAGATAAAGAAAAATAATTTAAATTAAAACATGAATACATTAAAATGATTTACAGTTTTTATTACTAAAATAGGTGTTAAAAACAATTAAAAGGTTTTAACCCTTTATCTACTGACGGTACTTATAAGTACCATTAAAATAACTTGTTATAAAATTCATTTAATACATCAATTAGTTTTAATATAATTTAGAATGAGTTATACATACATTTCTTTATCTTGTTCCAAAAGCATTATGGGTTACACAAAACAAAAACATTTTTAAAAGGATAATTTCTTTTGCCTTTGCATATTTTCAGCTTTCTTGGCGTTGGGGGAGGGGGGGGGGATTTTTCAATTCGGAAATATTTCTATATTTCTATAGTAAGAACATTATATTTGTACATTTCCTAATTCTACAAAATACTAAGAAAAAGATTTAAAATAAAAGATTTGAGTGGGGTTATAAATAACGAACAAAATCCCTATAAATTCAAATTGAATTAATCCTTCTAAATCCTTCACTCCTTCTAAAATCCTTCTAAAATTTATTCAATGATTATGTAAATCTTCTAATGTAGTTTAAACAATTCATGAAAAATGCTTTAGAAGATAAATTTTCACGAATTCATAATTCAGTAGATAAAGGATTAAACATTAAAACCAATATTCAGATGTTAAAATTTCTCGAGCGCTTTCGACCAATCCCTGGTCATCATGAATGGGGTGAAAATGAGAAGAAGACCTGCAGAATGCATACCGGTTTTAATAACGCAGGGCGATTCCAAAACTGGAAAAAGAGGGGCAGGGGGGAGGAAGTCGGATGAGTCCATACAGCGACATTGATCATTCCAAGCCAAATACTCCATTGACTCCAAGTAGACCAAACCAAATGATCGGTATATGTCATGATAATGCCTCATTACAAGTGTTCCTACCTCTGACTAAAATTTCTATAGATTCTCTCAAAATGCATGTGTTAAATTGATTTGTTTGTGCGATGATCCTTGCTTTACTAAAAAAGATGTCAATATCAGCTTCTAAATTTAACCGAGCTAAAGCTGTAGATTATTTCCCCTTTCCTATGTCAGCCATATGGTCTTTCAACCTTTCCTGTAGTCTTCTGGTTGTCATTCCATTGCATGTAAAAGTTCTATTTTTATTTTTATATCTGAATGGGGTTACATGAATGCCTTCTTTGTCATGTAAATTTACTGGTTCAACTTTTCTGTGAACTAGATTTTGTTGTTTAGCTGGAGGTTTAGCTATCAGTGCTATATCATATTTTTTTTTGTTATTATTGTTTTTAACACCTATTTTAGTAATAAAAAATGTGAATCATATTAATGTATTCATGTTTAAATTTAAAGGATTAAGGGGAATTTGTCGTTCTCTTACATATAGTTTTATATATAGTGAAAAGTAATTTTGAAGAATTTTGAAATGCTTTTATGATTTCTTGGACTAAATTACTGCCTATGTCAAATGTATCCAGGTTCATTAGGCGGGATAGAATATCGGAGGAGTTTAGGAATGAAAAGTCTGAGCTCGTTTCTGCCCAGCCAGTTGCGCTATAAATTGTATATAATTCTGCCTGGAAGATGGTATTCTTACTGGTCAGTTTTGCTCGGAATGTAAATATGTGAGTGTCTTCGTTGCAGACACAGGACGCGTCCCCGGTTCCCTTTTCCGTTTTTAAACTATCCATAAAAATTTTGGTTTGTCCTTTAAAATTATTTGAGTTTGTTGTTTTTATTTCATGATAAAGTGGAGTTAGTTTATATTTTGAATGTTTCGTCTAGTATTGTACTGCAAAGTTATTATTTATTGAGAAACTTCCTAAGCGAGTAACCGACGAGAAATCTGACTCCGCTCTAGCTGCAGATTTATGGGGAGAATTCCAGCTAATACCTGAGTACCTCGCCTTTGTGCTGTTAGAAGATCCCGCCTACCATGCTATCCCACATACGCAGAACGTATCCCACATATCCGATGATCCCACGCGTAGGACATTTGTCCTTGTAAGATGGAGGGATACCAGATTTTAAAGAAGTGTGTTTCTACGTGCCCTAAAATTGATAAAAAGTTTTAATTAATATGCATTATTTTTGTCACCCCCTGTCTTTTATTGGCCAAATAGGGTAAAAATGAGCGAAGTTTATCTATTTATGTATACGTGGGAAAGGGCCTGCAGAATCGCCATTTCGATAAATTTCTGCGGAGTAAAGCCGTGTTGGTGCCCTAAATGCTTGCAGTTATGGGCTAATGTGTGATTGATGCTGTTGTATTTTCTGACTCAAATTCCAAAATCTTTGGTGCGAAGTAAAACAAACAAGCTGTGTGAACTAAAGTGACCCATTTTTTTTTACGATTTAATTTTTATGTTATTTGTTGTTCTATGAATTTTCTGCAGACGAGATGAACGAAGTTTAAAATTGAAGATGTTCAAAGATGGTATATGTACCGTTTTTAGTGTTAGTTTTCGTTTATTAAATATTTGTTTCGTCCAAAAGTGTTCGTATTCTTCGAAGTAAATACACATTTATCGAGATCAGCCATAATAAGGGCGTAGAATTCACGACTCAGGTGAGAAAGTTTTAGATTAATAAGATACCGTTACATTTTTTTATATAATAGATGCGTTTGAAGATGAGTTTTCATAAATTTTCCCAAATATTAATAGAAGTGTGATTGGTCTAAATGATTTATACGTGTCTACCTATTTTCTCTCCTTCATAAAAAAGACCAGCTCATTGGTTTTCTAGGCCCTCGAGAAATTTAGCTGAAGTAGTTTATTATACATTCCAAGCATCATCTGGAGATTTGTTGAAAAAAATTGTGCATATAACACATTTTAAAGCACAATTTTAACAAGTATCATCTGCAATCGGAAAATATTCAATTTCTTTTCTGAAAACTTGTATATGATATCCAAATTTTTAGATATATACATAGAATGCTAAAATTTAGTTTAGTTATAAAACGTATAAGACATTTGAAAATCCCTTTTCAGAATTGTCATTTCAGATTCCTTTTTCAGTCAATAAACGAAAATTTACTGGCATTCGTGCGGCCCTATATGTAATCTACAGAATACATATAAACCAAGTATAATACAAAACAAATACTGTACTGTTACTGAATTATTGTGTGTTTTCCTACAGATGAACAGTATATGCTATGTACAGTCGCGGAAAAAAAGTAAACACACCCTACCAACTCCTTAAAAAAATATCGTAGAAGAAAGTTACTGGCACCGAACGATTGGAAATAAAGTCTACTTATAAATTATGTATATAAAATTTGCTTAGGGGTCATCTACATATAAAACGAACCATAACTTTGTTTTTTTTTAAATAGCAGTACACAATTCTGACTTCATACATGAACTCTACACCCTTCAAATAGTTTAGAAACAAATTTTTATGCAATTCGTACCATAAGTTTACGAGAAATTATTTATTTTAATACGAGCGTATTTTAAGGACTGTATCCAAATTGTAGTACGGTACTCGATTGTTAACCGAGAGAGCACCTTTCTTGATCAAAGCACCTTAACACATTTGTGCTTGAATTTTTGTTTTCTCAATTTTTTGGTAAAAATCACTTTAAAATGTTGCAAAATGAACTGGAAAAATACTAAAAAAATTAAGCTTATTTTTTTTTATTTATTTATTTGATAAAATGTAAAAGAACTAAATACCAGTATTTCTAGTAGAATAATATGCATAATTATATATTTTGCCTATATTTATATTTAAAATGATTTTTAATTGTATATTATGTACTATAATTAGTATTTTAATGAAATACAATATATATATATTTATTTATTTATTTCTTTGCAGAGACTAATAACGTTATAACTATTATTAATAATAAAATAACAATAATCGTATTGCAGACTTAATAACAATTAATTTCATAAATATCTTCGAAAGGAGATTGCATAAATAACTGTCTCCTAAATTTCCAACAAATATATGTGCCCATTTGTGCCTAGAACCCTATATTTTGTACATTACAAAAATGCATAAAAAATAGGCTTGGACATTTAATTTCGCAATTTAAAAAAATACGTATTTCAAAAAAGTCCACAAGCTAAGATTATAACTTGCGATTTTGGGTCCATGATAGAAAAAAAATACAAATAAACTTACTTTTTACATTTCGACCTCAAAATGTGAAATTTTGGATTTCAATAAAGCAGGACTTAATAAATCTGAATCCATAAAAAAATGTAGGTTGCAATTCATATATATTTTTTAAATATTAATTTCATAACTCACAATTCATATCAAAAAATTATAAAAATTGCAAATTCAACGTATTTATGTTTGGGTATATTAGTATTATTGCTACAAAAAAATTAAAACATTAGGATCATAATTTCAGAAGTTATAAATAAAAATATGAAAATGTAATTTAACATTAGAAACACTAAATCTTGAACGTTTATAATTCAAAAACGTATCATTCAAATGACTTGAAATTTGGTGTCTAGGCATGGTTTGGCCCAAAGATTTGAAATATCTCGTTAAAATTGAGTATTGCCATTGAAAAAATAAAGTTTGGATTCGTTTTAATATGTAGATGGCCCCCTAAGCAAATTTTATATACGGCATTTAAAAGTTGACTTTATTTCCAATCATTCAGTACTAGTAACTTTCGTGTACGATAATTTGTAGAGGAGTTAGCAGGGGGTGTTTACTTCTTTTTCCCACGACTGTACACCATATTCTAAAGTAAGTATCTTGTAGTGCACCTCGGTGATCTATCAATTTCAATATGGTTCAAATAGTCTAACTTTATTAAAATACAATTCAACGATATTTCGCAATATACTATAATGTAACGAAATGCTTTTGAGCGTCCCGAAATATAGATTTTATACACTTCATTTTCAATGCCAATCATGCCATATTAATTCTACTAACTTATATGAATTTCATAGCAATCCGAGTATATTTATTCGAGTTTGAGAGCAGCCAGGCGGTTACAAATCGATTTCATAAACACCATTTCGATACTGCTTTTAAAAATCTTCAACTAAAACGTATAATTACTTTCAATTGCAACTTTTTTTCTAATTAGAAAGTATAAAAATGAATACTTGGCTTTAATTTCTTGCTATTTTTTTGTTGTATGATATTTATTCGGGGGTGTACAATATAATGCTTACACCAAAGTTGGACACTAACATATTTTATTATAACCATTCTTTAATTGTAAACTATATCTTTTTAAATCAAGAATACTTGCAATTGAATAGTCTGATTTTTTTCTTTTTACAAATATACTGATCAGAAAACAAAAAACGTAAAACTTGGCCGCTATGGTTCACATTAGCATACATGAATTAATTGTTTAAAATGCATTTTATTGACATCATGTTAGTTTATCTTCGGGAAATTTACGTGGTATTTACAGTTCCATTACAAAACCACGAAGAAAATATTGTCATTTATGGATAATTATTGTTATAAAAGCATTTGTATATTTTCAAACACATTGAAATTTTATCTCCTCTTTTACAAAATATCTAGAGCAAGACCAATTCTCTCTCTTAGACTAATGCCAAAAGTGACCAAATGATTGATTATTGCGATAGCATTTGACAAAATGTTACCAAATTTGGTGCTGAAAGTTTATCATTAAATATATTGCAAATTTTGCGATAACATGTTCATTTGGAGGAAATCCTATTAAAAAATTAACAACACAAAAACATATACCTCTTTTGCAGCACATTGACATTACCTCTTCTACAAAAATATTTTGTAACTGGGCCGAGCATTTCTTATCAAACAATTTTAACTTTATATTAGTAATTATAAAGGACGGAACGATACGTCAATCATAATTAAATATAAATGCAAAAAGATAAATAAATAAATGTTTTTTTTTATTTATTTACTAAAAGGTAGATTTTTTCTTTTTAATGCACTATCAAATTAGCGATATTTTGCCAAGTTGGACAATATTTGGCGCTATTGTGTTAACCTTGCAATTAGTACGTTTCAATAGATACTCACTGATGAAGCTGATACTGAATTCTCTATAGAAATCAAACTATAATTCAGTACACATTACGTTTAAGAAGCGTTTTGTGATGTCTTTAGTGAACAGGGGGCGTTTGGTTGCAGGACCCCTCCCCCCCTTCTTTGGGGACAAATTTTGAAAAATAATAAAGCACATGCTTAATTTTTGTTACACTATAGGTATGTAAAGTTTCAAGATTTTATTTCCATTGGTTTACGAGAACTGGTACTTAAAAAAAAAAAAAAATTATATTTGCCCCCTGGTGCCACCCCCTTACGGATCGGATTCGAAAAAAATCAATGTATAATTCCTCTATTGCCCTCTGGAATAGATACATATTTCAAATTGAAAAGCTCTATATGAATAAGAAGGGGATGAAGAATCTCTCTATTCTAAAAAAAAGTAACTACCGCTGTCACCGCCGCCGCCGCCGGTTTTGAATTTTTTGTGACCTGAGGAATTTCTTCGTTAATATTAAGAAAAATAATGCATACAAAAATATGAAAATCGGTAGTATTATACAGAAATGTTTGATAAACAGGCTGATGCAGACAGTTTTCAGATCGAAGAATTATTTTAAGAGATATTTAATGCTAAAGTTGGACAAAATCTTTCCACTAAAAAAGTTTTATAGGAGCAAAAACTGTTCATAGGAATTTAATCATTTTTAGATCATTTTATGCGTTAGAATTTGCCGGAGTGCAGATTGCATTAATTTTTTATTTTGACTAATTTTTTGAGGTTTTCTTTCTATTTTAAATTCAGATTTTCAGCATTTCTAGAGATATTTTTAACAGACTTTAGAAAGTGATATTAATTTAAACTGTTGCCAACTGTATAAACAGCGGAAGCAATAATGTTTGCTTCAAAAAAAAAAAAAAAATATTTATACGTGTAAATAAATTAAAAAATTATTTACACGTGACTATTATAAACAGAAAAAAAAAAAACATTTGGAATTAGAATTAAATAATTATGTACAAAAAGCAGAACTTATTAAAAATTATTTCATAAAAACTATAATTACACGTGAATTTTAAGAGAGAAAGGAATTTGTAAAGCAATAAATTTATTAACATGCGTTAGAAGTCTTAAATAGGAGAAATTACGTCATATTTACGTCACATTACAGGTATTACATAAAATGAACACAAAATAATATTGCAAAACGGTTTAAATTTAGAAATTGCGCTAGACATTTATTTGATATTTTAAGAGGATACTTTTCAGCTATTTTTGTTAGGAAAGTGCAAATAATATTTAATTTCTAACACAAGTATTTTCACGTGAATATTAAAAAGAGAAAGAATAGTTTGGTCAAAATTACGTCAGATTAAAAACGAATAATTTAAAATGACTCATTTAAAAGAACTTTCTTTTCACTTTGTTAAAAAATACCAGGAGACAAAGACTCTGTTTACTTAATTCCTTTTATATTAGCTTATTTTGAAATGTTGTTACACATGTCTACGTCATCAAGTTATTTTTATTTCGACGTTTTATTTGTATTTTTATTAATATTGTACTAATTTATTTGTTTTTTCGTTATTTAAAATAAAAATTATGTCAATTTGTATAATTTGGTGAGTGGTTTGGCGATTTATATAATTTGGCGAAATTGGTCGACGGGATAATCAAGTAGTACCGCAACGGATTTGGCGTTAAAATTCCCCAATCAAAGAGAAATGAATAGAAATCCGCTTATAGAGAGATCGCCACTATTTTTTAAATTATAATTCAATCTTTCGAAATTTTTTTAAAGCCGATCAAATCAGCGTGCATTTAGAGTCTACGGTGTCTGGACGGGGGTTGGCGAGCGTAGCTCGTAGGGGGCCGAGCCCCCTAGTGATTAACAAAGTTTGACTGCCACATACAAATATACAAACACATTATAGAAAACATGTAAGTATATGTAAATGTATATTAAATGTGTAGTATTTTTCTAGATTTCATAGGCTCCATGGCCCAAGTCTGTTTTTTCTCATACTAGAGACCATGATTACTTTGAATTTGAACGGTTTTCTAATGTAAATAAAATTTTCATTATGAATATAAAAATAGCAACAATTTAGCAATTCGTTGTTTACACTAATAACATCAACTAAGACGTTACATAATGAAGCAAAACACAATGTATGTACAATTACTTTTTCTGTCCGCTTATCTTAAATACGTATATGGGCCATTCTGACTATCTTTTGATTTTCATGTCCTTGAAAAATAAATTTTATTTTAGTACATATTCTTGCATTTTTTTATTTCATATACTAGGGAACATCTCATTGCATAATTGCATAACAATATTAACGAGATAAATAAGTTTTTAACGACGCGACGTTGGGAGTCCAAATACCACGAAAACTCCTATACCGTCCCGTGTCCCTGATGCTGATTTTTAAATTTGGAGCTGTCTGTATAAAATTGTTTCAATAAAAGTAATTCGATGTAATTTTTTTTTTCCGAAACTGGGACAATTGCTTTATATCTATATGTAGCAAAAATTAACTTGAACACATTTTTACGGTTGATATTATTTTTAAACTCTGTCCCTGGGTTTACGATTCCTTACCATCCCTCTTGCTAAACTTATACAGAAAACCACTTCAAATGCAGCCACATATTTTTTTTTCAAGTCTTTTTTTCCATGCAGAAGTATGCTAGAGAAAGAATGTCTTAAATTCTTTGATAGGAAATTTACTGCAGAATTTAAATCAGCATTTAAATATCCATTTCAAGCATCGTTTTTTTATTGGTAGTCTTACCGTCTGCACATTTCGAGGTAAATTATTTTTTTTTTTAATTTAATCTTATGTAAATAACTGTTTCTAAAAATCCTTGAACACTGTGGCTATCACTTAGTCTTAACATGATTTGCTTAAAAATAGCGGTAATTTTCCTTTCCGCCCCAACCTTACCAACCTTTTTTTTTTTCCCGATTATCGTCGCTTTTTTCCAATACCATCCCCCTTTTCTCCTTCGGTCCCTTCTTTGACACCAGTTTTAGACAATGTTATACCAAAATTTTGTGCTGAAAATTCTACATTGTTATTATTTCTTATTTGAATGCCCTGTGGGTACTATACTAATTCATTATAAGTAAAAATTTAGAAGAAAACAGAGTTATAGTGGTAAAATGGTAAGGAAAATTAAACTCACACGTTTAACTTAAACCTCAGTTAAATAATAAAAAAAAAAATCGCTGCTGACCATTTTTTCTTTATTTTGAATCATTAAGGCATTCGTTTTTTCACGCTAAAATGTTATTTTATAATCTTTAATTTCACCAGATTTTTATACACGAAAGTCAAAAGATTGTGAAGAATACTCCATATTGAAATATCTAAAAATGATTTTAAAATCATTAATTTTAAATATTTTATTGCGGTATATCGCAGTGTGTTTACACCATTGGAAGAAACAAGAAAAATTTTAATTTTACTAGTCGCTTGAAAGTCCGGAATTTTGGTGCTTGGTGCAGAGCCCAATTGGAATTTGTATACAGGGTGTCCGGTCTCAACGGTGTCCAATGGCTAATTCCTAAACCGTTAGTCATAGACATATAGTTCCAATTAGAGAAATGCTTTAAATCAGATAAAGAAATATTTTAAAAGTGATTTGGGTCAATAAAAACATTTCTTAAAAAATTACGAAATTTAAATTTTTATACGCCCCCCCGGTCCTATAAGTTATATTTAGTAAAATTTTCCTATTACACTGACAAGTAAGACAAAAAAAGTCCCATTCATATGACACTAAAATTGTGCGAGTTATGAAACTTTAAAAATGCATGACTTATGCCACTTTTCTTCTCTGAAAACAAATGAGTTCGGCTTGGCTTTGAGGGGTCATATTCCAAGTGCTTAAAGTATTCGAAGATCCCATTTCATGTGTATTTGCGCTTTGAAAAAAATCGTACAAGTATTACGATTAAGTTAACATTTATTAAGTTTCAGATTCGCTGAAATAACATATGTTTTATTTTGTCAGGATTTGAGACTGTTTCTTTTATGATTTCTTTTAATAAAATTATATTATTTTTATAAGTTTTTATGTTATTTGAACGATCTTATATATGTTTTTACAGTTCAAAATTTGTATTCGAACTTTAACCCACTTTCAAATATCCGAACGAGATTACATTTTACATACTGGCCCAAATCCGGTAACAATCTAATATTATTATGATTTTCGGTGGTTACCATTTATACTTATTTTATAGGATAACACAAAAAATTTCGGATGGATTACCGCCAAGAAGTTTAAGAAAAAGTTTTAGATTAGATAATACAAGACTGCGATTGTTGGGGTTTTTTAACTTTTATGTACTTTTTAGCACTGAATCCGAAAATTGCCTTAATTTTTAACCATCAAGTCAGAATATTTCGCAAATCATAAATTGTCGAATTTAAAGAATAACAAAAATCGGATACTATAAAGTAGAGGAGATGGTTGTATTTTTTAACTTTTGAGAATTGATTTTTACGTACTATTTAGTACTAAATCTGAAAATGACTTTCATTTTTAACCATCACGTTAGAATTTTTTTGCAAATGTGTAATTTAAAATATAGCGCAAATCTCATACTATAAAACATATCTAAAACATTTTTTTTTTATTTGATTCAATAATTTATTGGATATTTTTGCTTATCTTGGGATTCTTACAGCTGGGTGGTGTGATGAGATTGGGGAGGAGATTAAATTTTAACTTTGAACTTTTTAACTTTGAAATTTACAATTTGCGAAAAATCTTGATGTGATGTCTAATGAAGATTAATTCCGGATTCAGCGGTACAGAATACATAAGAATCAATTATCAACAGCTAAAAAACATGAAATAACCCAACTTTTGCAGGCTAGTGTAATCTAATAATATTTTAAAATACGTATCATTTTGTAAAGAATTGAGGCTGTTTATTTAGCATCCTTTTATTTAACAAAAATTCTGTTTTTTTTTTTTTTTTCCTTAAATGTGCATTACAAATTGTATATTTTGCATTAATATGTCAGAATGACTAAAGATTTCAAATTTATATTGCAATGTTAATTTTACTCTCAACCATTTTTTAATACATCTGACGAAATTATATTTCGACTAAATTTGTGAATGACCCCCAATTTGCAGCAAAAAATCTGCTCCAACTTTAAACAGGTATTACTCGGTCAATTTTAATCGTAGAACAACGGGACTTTTTTGTATTACTTGTCAGTGTAAAAGGAAAATTTTACTAAATATAACTTATAGGACCGGGGGACCGTATAAAAATTCAAATTTCGTAATTTTTTAAGAAATGTTTTTATTGACACAAATCGCTTTTAAAATATTTCTTTACCTGATTTAAAACATTTTTGTAATTGGAACTATATGTCCATGACTAACGGTTTAGGAATTAGCCATTGGACACCGTTGAGACCGGACACCCTGTATATTCTAACTTCTGTTGTTACAAAATATATCTAACATCCAAAATAATGCCTTTTTATAAGTTGTTCCCGGCACCTTAAGAAGACAGTTTACAGTTTCAACAATTATAACCTATACTAGGCTACACAAATTACTTTTTGTCGTACACTTTACAAAAACCGGTATTTTGACTTGAAACTAAACATAAAAATAAACTACGAACTTTAGATTTGCACAATATTACTTTTACAGAATAACCTTAAAAAATATATTATTTTAATTAATGTATTTTACATGTTTTAAATTACGGACGCATTTTTGCAAATAAAAAAATGAAACACGTATATTTTCAGAAGAAAAAATAAATCATGGAGTTAGTAATTATAGACAGAATCATGATTAATTAAACAGTTTTACGATATTTCTATGAAATTTTTAAAATATTTTTAATGATTATTGAATGAATTAAAATACTTTTGCATACTTTTAATCAATTAAAATTTGCGAAAATTTAATTATTTACATTCAGTTAAAAAATTATTTTTCAGAGTTAAGTAATATATATATATATATATTTGTAAACTAGCAACAAAAGAATAAAAAAATATAAAATTAATTGTTTAATTCGTTATATAAATATTTTGTAAAATCTTGCTTCGAAAATATTTTTATTAATACCAGTCTTACATCATAAATAAAAAATTTCGAGGATATTCTTAGTTATTTGGCTGAATTTACATTTCTAAAATTAAAATGAACCAAAACACAAAATAAAGTTTTTGCTTTTTAAAGATGCAAAAATAATATTTAAAAATATTGAAATTTTCAAATATCTGTCTTATTAATTAATGCTTCGCGAATCCAAACAATGGGTGGCATTTGCTAGTTTTAGAAAATATGGTTCAAATACCGAACTCACTGCATTTCAATGTTCAGGTAAAAGTACATTTAGAAAAAAAAATTAACTGCATATTTAATAATATTTTTTAAAAAAGTTTATAAAAATGTGATTTTTTAAAAATCAATACTGCTTTTTTTTAAAAAAATGGATTTTTTGTCAATTCCAAGATTTTCAAAAGTGTATTACACGAGACCGTCCACTGAGTTTTAGTTACATCTAATATTAAATTCCATATAATTTTTTTACTGATATATATAATGTAAAACGAAAAAAACATGATGCAACTTAATTTCGTATACTTGGAATTAAAAACCCTGAACGGCTAATTCCATGCGCATATTTATCAAATATAATAAAAAACATGTAGAAAAAAGTTTAAATCTCTCTCTCTCTCTCTCTCTCTATATATATATATATATATACACATACTCATATACACATATACACATATACACATATACATACACATACATATACACATACATATATACATACATATACACATACATATACACATACATATACACATACATATACATATACATATATACATACATATACATATATACATACATATACATATATATACATACATATACATATATATACATACATATACATATATATACATATATATATATATATATATATATATACATATATATATATATATATATATATATATATATATATATATATATATATATATATATATATATATATATATATATATATATATATAATAGGCCTTAGTATTTTTAAATATAAAAGTGAGAAAATATGAACACGGACAAAAATCATTTACATTTTTAATTTGTGTGGGTAATTGCGCTGAGTGAATTAACAAAATTTAGTTTATTTCGCGATATAATTATCGTATAGGTGAAAATGAGGTGTCAACAAATTCACAATTAAACAGGCTTTCATCTAATATTATAAAAAGAAATCGGTTTTTGCCCAGATTTAAGGTAAATTGTCCCCTTAAATCAGCTTGAATTATTAGAATGTGCGTAACAATTAGAAATATTTTTACATATTATATTTTATTAATTTGCGAATAATTGTTTTTTATAATGTTTCTTGATTTTTAAATAAACCGTATGAAGTTTCACATTTTCATTTTTCACACTTGTAAAGAAGTGGTCAATGATGGTATCATTATCTAAATAATACAGCAAAGAAAATGGGATATTATTTGCACATTACGAATCCACATATGCCTATTAGCATTTAGAGAGAAAAGGGTGTTTCAACTATGAATTTTTAAAAAAATGTAGAAGTGTTCACTAAATTCTCAATTACTGGCGCTCTCACCCTATCACATTTGAATGCAAATACATACCTTATATTAAAATTATTCAAGATGCAGTGACTTTCAAGAGCCAAGATTCACTTATATTAATGTTATAAGGAACTTTGACGTGTAGAAAACTTTTCAAAGTGCAATAATAGAATATTTATATCCTAATACATTGCTGTCCAAATTTAAGGACCAGTCACAAAATGCTAATTTTTATGTAAGCTAATACTTAAAAAGAAATAATATAATTCAAATAATTACTATTCCTACAGTACAGCTAGTCCATATAGCATCTCATTCATGTGACACATGGTCACAAGTGTCACAGTAACTACAGTGAAACAACAAATAGAAAATTCCACTCGTCTTATTATGAGTCTCAAATGATCACTATATGTGACTCCGCTGAGACGTCAGTGTAACTGCTACTTTGTGACGAGTCACCAGGAGACATTACAATGTAGTTACATTGTGACTCCCATGTGGCTGTCATTTTTATACTCAAATTCGAAGTCATCATGAACGTTGCATTATGATGTCAACAAATAATATCACATTATAGTCACATGGTGACTTTTTCACGAAAGAGCACAATGGTGGCTTCACAGTAGTCTCCCTGTCACCCGTGACTTTAATGTGACATTTTTTGGTAACTTATAACAAAGCAGAGTTCACGATGACTTTGAAATTGAGTCTACAGATGACAGTCACAATGTGACACAATTGTAAAGTTACGCGGTGATTCATCACAAAGCTGTAGTCAGAGTGAAATCTCGGTGTAGTCACATATAGTGATCATTTGAGACTCAGAGATATGTATGGAATTTCCTATTTTTTTGCTTCACCGCAATGTCTGTGACAATAGTGACCAAGTGTGACATGAATGGGATGTTATATGGGCTAGCTGTTCTGTAGAGCCAGTTATTATTTGAATTTTATTACTGCCTTTAGAGTATTCGCGTACTGGAAAATTAGCATTTTGTGATTGGTCCTTAATTTTGGACACCCGTGCATAATACATATCTTTTTAGAATAGGCGTTTAATTAGTCGTTGAGTAGTGTGGACGTAAGTGAAACAATTTAGAATCTTTTGTTGATTAAGAACCTTGTAAAGTGAGTATGCAGAAGATTTATTTAAAATATAATAACATTTCTCTACAAAATATGGGTTAATTATCGTACATAAACATTTTCTTTCATAAGTTTCAACCATTTAAAACCTTTTAATAAAATGCATGGTGTCGTACTAGAATTATATATTTTTTAGAAAACAACTTTTATATAATATCCTTTCCGATGAAATCGTTGATGCAGTATATTTCATTTCCATATAAGTTTGTTAATATAAAATGGTTATGGAGTAAGTGCATTTTGATTACGTAAAACGGAAAACTGTATTTTTTGTTATCACTACATTTTTCGTGCAAATAACGTTTCGAAAATCCATAATACAATATTTATATGACATAAATTATTTTTTCTTTTGAAAGCAGATGTTTTAAGTGCATCGAGAATGTGCGTGAAACTATTAACTTCATATATTTTATCAACAAATCATTAAAAAGGAAGTAAGTAAATAATGAATTCTGACATATTTTATATTACACTTTTTAAAATATTGCATATTAAATTACTTATAGTATAACTAAATAATAGCGTTGTTAAATTAGATTTAGTATAAAACTGAGAAACAGTTAATCTATCTATACTAATATTATGAAGAAGTAAAAATTGTGTGTTTGTTAGAGGTAATCTCTGGAGCTACCGAACCGATTTTAAAAGCAATGGTATTAAAATGATGGTGTTAATCCAACTTAGAACATAGGTTATATTTTATGTCGGTACCACTATCTCAAAGCGGGTGCATGAGCAAACGACATTCTAAAAATGCAATTTTTGTACTATGGAAGGGCCTAGAATAAAGAAATTCGGAATGGTAGTTACTTATAAGATATAAATGATATCTAAAAACATTTTCTAAACAATTCGAAATTTAAAAGTTGTGAAAATGCACAAAAAGCGTTCTAAAAAAACGTTCTAAATGGTGGTTTCCACACAATCTCAGGAAATACCAAACCGATTTAAAAAATAAAGGTGTCAAAATGATGGTGAACACACGTGATCTAATATAGGCTATGTTTTACGTCAGTGCCACTACTCTAAAAGGGGTGCAGGGGTAAAAAAACGATCTAAATTACGATTTTTGCGTTCCTGAAAAGCGTAAAAATATGAAATTTGAAATATTAGTTACTTATTAGAGATAAAGGATTTTCAAAACAGTTCATAAAGAATTCTAAATTGAAAAGCGGTGAAAATGCGCGAAAAGCGTTCTAAAAAACGTTCTAAAACTCTAACATGGCTCTGTTTTATGTTTGTATCACTACCACCTGGGGGTTGCAAGAGAAAAAAAAAACGTTCTAAATTGCGGTTTTATGTTATGGAAGGGCCTAGAATCATGAAATTTGGAATGGTAGTTACTTATAAGATATCAATGATTTCTAAGAACATTTATTTAAAAAAAATTAAAAAGGGTTAAAATGCGCGAAAAGCGTTGTAAAAAACATTCTAAATTGTGATTTCTATGCACACTGTAAAAAAAAAAAAAAAAAAAAAAAAAAAAAAAAAAAAAAAAAAACGACATTTTTACATTACAAAGTACTGTTCATCTCACGCACAAACTTGGTCACAGTGAATGTGCTGTATCTTTCTTAGGTTTTTTGACTATATTAACATGGAAAATACAGTAGTTGCGTAAAATTAACAGCACACACAATGTGCTGGCAATTTGGACGCCAGCAGTTTGTGCAGTAAAAAAATGCGTCCAAATTGCCAGCACATTGTGCTGTTAATTTTACGCAACTACTCTACTTTCCATGTTAATATAGTCAGGAAACAAAAGAAAGATACAGCACATTCCCTGTGATCGAGTTTGTTCTGGCAAATCTACAGTGGTTTCTTTACAGTGCAATCTCAGGATGTACTGAACCGATATCAAATCTAATGGTGTAAAAATGATTAGGACAGCTCTTGCTCCAAAGATAGGCTATATTTTATGTATATTTCCACTGCCTAGAGGAGATGCGGGAACTAAAAACGTTATAAAAATGCGATTTTTGAATTATGGAAAGACCTAGATTCATGAAATTTTGCATGGTATATATTTATTAGATATAAATCTTCTCTAAGAATATTTCTTTAAAAATTTCAAATTAAAAGGGGGGGGGGATGTGCGAAAAGCGTTCTAAATGCCGATCTGTGAGCAATCTCAAGAAGAATCAAACTGATTTCAAAAGTAATGGTAGGGAAATTGATGCTGACAGCCTCTGCTCTAACATAGACTCTATTTCATGCCGGTGTCACTATCACCTGGAGGTTGTAAGAGTAAAAAATGTTCCAAATTTCGATTTTTGTGATCAGTAGGGGCTAGAAACTTGAAATTAGGCAAGGTACATATTTATTAGATATAAATGAACTTTAAGAACAATTTCGAAAAAATTTGAAATTGAAAAGGGCTGAAAATGCGCGAAAACACGTTCTAAAAACGTTGTAAAAACATTCTAAATTGCCATTTCTACTCAGTATCAGGAAATACCAAACCTATTTCAAATGTAATGGTAGAAAATTGATGGTGTCAGTCCCGGCTCCAACATAGGCTATGTTTTATGTTACTGTCAGTAACATCTGGAGGTGCAAGGGCAAAACATGATCTGATTTGCGTTTTTTGCACAACTGAGGCGTCTAACATTTTGAAATATGGCATTTTATTTATTTACAAGATGCAACTGCTTTCTAAGAATAGTGAAAAGAAATTTCTAAATTTAAAAAGGTAGAAGTGAGTGAAAAGCGTTCTAAAAACGTTCTAAATTACAATTTTAATGCAATGTTATTAAATACCAAACCGATTTAAAAAATAATGGTGACAAATTGTTGGTGATAGAAATTGCTCAAACAGAAGCTGTATTTTATGCCTGTGCCACTACCATCGGGTTGGGGGGGGGGTGCAGGAGCAAAAATCTTTCTAAATTGCGACTTTTGGAATACTGAAGAGACTAGAAACTTTAAATATGGCATGGTAGTTACTTATAAAATATAAATGCCCTCGAAGGACTGTCGAAAATAATTTCGAATTAAATAGGAGTGAAGCGAAGGGTGGGGGGTGCGAAAAGCGTTCAAAAAAGTCCTAAATTACGATTTCTATGCAATTTCAAGGAATATAAACCGATTATAAAAGTAATAATTGCGAATCAATGGTAACAGTCTCTCGCAGGCTATATTTTATGCGGATGATTCTACCACCTGGGGTTAACAGAAACGATAAACGTTCTAAAAAATGGCTTTAAAAGCTTTCTAAAATACGTTTCTGTGGAATATTAGGAAATAACAAACCGATTTCAAAATTAATGTTGTCAAATTAACAGTGACAGTTCCTATTTCAACATAGCCTTTTATGTTGAGAGATGTGGTAGGTCTTGAAACTTGGCATCATGGATAATTTTAAGATGTAAAAACATGGTTTCTAAAAAATTCAAAACTCAAATGAATACTGAAATAAGCGTATTAATAGAGCATAAATGTTTCAAAATATTTTCTAAATTATAATTTATTTAGTTTTATTTCTTTTTATTAATTTAAGACGAATTTCTGCCTAATGAAGTGTAATAATGAAGTTTAGTCAAACTGTGTTTAAAAAAAAAAAGTTTGAATTATTTCTAAAAGTATAATTTCTTATAATAACAATTAGACATAAATATCACTTGGTATATTTCAAATATTACGCGAGCAAAGCCGCGGGGTTTGCTAGTATAAAATAAAAGATAAGTTTATACGCAAGAATTCATACTCTGCATCATTTCTCTTATTTAATATGTTAGTTATTCTTTTAATATTTAATGACTGTTTCAACATGATAATCTACGGAATACTATGATTGGAAAATATTTTTTTGAAATTATGTTTATATATATATATATATATATATATGTATATATATTAAACAATATGTGAATTGTAACCTGATTTTTAGGGTTCCGTACTTAAAAATTAAAAACGAAACCATTATAAGATCATTCCTGTGTCTGTCCGTCTGTCTGTCTGTCACAGCCATTTTACTCGAAAACTGTGGAACGTGGAAAGTTCAAATTCGGGGAAGTAATAAAGACCATTGACCCACATATTTTCAGATTAATAAGCATTCATAAATATATTTAGTAAAAAAGTATAGGGGCTAATTATGCTACTTGAAGAAAAAAATCTTTTCTTTGTATATCATGTGGGGTATCCTGTGAAAGCTTTTGTAACGCTGAACTCAAAAATACATTCCTTTTAATTTTAGGTATTATATTTTCAAAGATATTGTTGAAAATGTAGCGCAAAAATGTGTCCCCCCCCCCATCTAATTCCGAATCGACTGAAACTAAAATTATGAAAAAATTAGAAGTAGTAGACGTTAATATAAACCTTGCCGGAAAATTATAGCGATTACCCTAGGTCACATAGTTTTTGAGTAATTAGCATATTTCTGTTATACACAAATTTCGATTTACGGGCATTCAGAAAAAATGTTGAGCATCGCTGAATATACCTATCGTTGCAGAAGAATAAAAGCATTGTTGATAATGATTTTTGAAAAATTCATCGGTAATTAGCCGAGGTATTACCCCTTAAAGGTACGGCCAGTTTGGACATACACAAGGACAGGGGCGGCGTACGTATGCCTAGTTAACATCTTTTAATGATATATATGTGTAATGTAATGTCCAGTAACAGTATAAAAGGAATAAACGTCAAATTGTTAAAAAACATACAAATTTAAGGGGTCTCAGGACTCTAAAAAGTGGAAAAATGAAAAAAAAAGACCATTTTAAACATTTAATGTCTTAAAATGTATATGGTTTTAAAACACAATTTTAATTGGGATGAAAGATATAAGTATGTTCTTTCGTTTCATGTATTTAAAAAAAAATTGCAAGATACAGAATTAGTATTTATAAAGGGCTCGAAACTGTTAGACATCTGTCGAACAAAAAAATGGCATAACAGTTTACGCGCAGGACTACAAAATAAATATTGCAACCAGAATGAAAACTTTGGTGCTTACTTATACTTCAGATGGTAATAATTTATCTGAACTTAAATAAATTTGTATTTAAAGCATTTTTATATTTTTAATGCAATGTTGCATTTAGCTGATACAAAATTTTGAAAATTTCAACAGTAAAATCACCTAAAAAAATAATTTTTGAACAATAAAAAGGAACTTTTAGGTTCAGTTTCTTAACCTGTATCAATACAGGTCTGATATACACTTATACTGCGATCAGCAGAGGAACTGTAAACGTGCTATGGAAGACACCTGTAATGGAACTGTGTGTTGAATCCATAGAAAAGTCACATATTGTTGACGACAGTTCTTTATTTAAATTCTATTTCATTCAATGTATGCTTTATAAAAATACAGTTTTAAGTTGAAAAGTATTCAGAGCTAACTTTGTTTAAAACAGCTAAGTAAAACATTAAAAATAACTTTGGTTAAGATATGAGTAAACTTCAATACACCTGGAGCTTTTCAAAACACTTTAAATTTAAATCATAACTAAAACCGTTTTCTAAAAACATCGTCAAACTCAAACTAAATATCTTTCTGTAACTTAAACACAAACATATCAAAATCATAACGATAACTTTAAAGAAATGAACAGAAAAGAGAGCGCCGCGTTTGATTAGCGAAACGCAATTTATACCTTTGATCTGGACGATTTCACTTTAAAAAAGGGGTAGGCCTGAGAATAGTCGATTACGGAACGGCTAACGCCATCTATGAAACACTTAAATTAAATGTCGGTTCTTTTAAATTAATTTATGTTTTAGAAAAGAATGAACATTATATCCTAGGTAATGAAGGTATTGCTTTTGAAATAAAGAAGTTCTATAAGCATTAAAATGTGGAAAGAAAAGCTATTAAATCAATATAAGTTTACGTAAAGTTTTAAACCCAAATTAGCCATAAGTAACAAGTAAAATCAGTTGACTAGATAACAAAGCCCCCCACTTGTCACTCATGGGAAAGAAAAAATAAACAGTTAACAAATCCCCAGAATTTCCAAAATTTGCTCTGAATTTACAAAACTCAAATGTCCAGATTAACTTTTACCATTACATCTTCAATCTTCTCATCAAATCGAACATTTTTATCTAAGTATAACTTGTCGCCTTTTAAACAGTAACATACAATTACTAAACATTATAAATATTAACAAAGTTTATAACAATATATAACAAGAAACAAATTACCCTCATGCATCTAAAATGCAATATTTCCAACTACAGTACCTAAAATTTAACTCTGGTTTAAACTTTAATATTCCTTCAGCTTCAATTAATATTCCTAATACATTACTAGATAAATTCAAATTTTTCTGAAAAGCAAATCGTTTTAATACAAAGATTTAACATAACTTCATTTTAAAACAGTTTCAATACAATTTCAATACATTATAAATCAACATATTTCTATATAAATTTCTGGAAAATTATACATATCCAAAACTTTGTTAATTATCACATTCATCCATCATCTTTCATCCTTCATCATACATGGGCCCATGATTCCATTCTCTTTCACAACACATAATATATTCTATAAATGTTTAAATAACTCCTATAATTTCATATTTCTACTGTATATAATAAATGCAGATTTTTTTCTATCAATAATTCAAATTACACATTCAAATTTCTACTTCAATAACTGAAACAAGATTAAACTTTCATTACAATCAAATTTAGTTCAAAAATCCTAAACTAATAAAGTTCAAGGTTAATCTCAATAAACCTACAACAATGTTAAACTAAGGAAGTCGACTTCACATATAATTAAACCATTATATCTAAGTTTCGCCAAGTGATCCGGGATACTGAAGTGGCATTTCCAATATTAAAAAGAAGGACTTACTGAATTAAATTTAAACATACCCGCAAAAAGGGGCCTTCCTGCAACAGTTTCACCTTCGTTCGACACTATCCCCTGTAGAGACTCTGGCTGGATTACATTTTCACCATTCACGAGAGGTTACGAAAGGCCGCTCGAGTCCCGGTGAATGGACGGGCAAAGGGCACTTATTGCATTCCAGCGGGATTTTAAATTGGTTCACAAGGCTAAACTAAATTCAATTTTTACACATAAAATGGATCTTATACATAACCTTATATAGTCAAAACTTTAAAATATATCTTTTATAGAGAAGCTGGACTATCTAGTACAATAAATATTATATAAATACACTTTAATGCAATGAGTGGTATTTAACAAAATTAAACAAAAAATTTAACAATCCAAGAAAACTTTCGATTTAAACCCTGATAATTCAAATTTACTAAGGGGCTTGGTGAAGATGTCCGCGTTATTTTCTTTACTTTTAACATACTTTACTTCAAAAATGTTTTTATATACTAAATCTCTAATAAAAAATAATTTTACATCGATGTGCTTCGTTCAGTGGTTTTCAATGGGGAATTTGACAAAACTAATGGTGGCCTGATTATCAACCAATGATAAAGATTTTTCCTTTCTATCACAAATTATCCTTCGACCAATATATTCGTCCATTATTCTATTGAACCTTGCAGCTTCTGTCATCGGAATAAAGTCCAGTTCCATGGTCGATAAACTTATACATTTTTCCTTAAAGGACATCCACATTATTGGTGATTTATCTAAAAGTAATAACTGGCCTCTCATTGAAGTTCTATCATCTCTCTTTGTGGCAAAATCGGCGTCTGAATACGCAACCACATGTACATTTTTACAATTCAAATTCAACTTTAAAGATTTAGTAAAACAAACATATCCCAACAGCTTTAATAATCCATGCCAATGTACTAATCCAGGGTTATTTTGAAATTGGCAAAAAATATTTACTGCATATGCAATGTCGGTCCTGGTTCTATTAGATAGGAACGACAAACATCCTAAAACACTTCTGTATGGAATTCTGTATCGGATTGAGGGGATTGAGTTTTTGAATAAACTACACCTTTGCTTATTGGGAGTGAAGTGATAGGGAATTTAAACCTTTTAAATTTTTGACAAATCTCATCAATATATGGAATTTCATGTATTTCCAAAAAGTTATCACCCTCCTCAAATTCTACACCCAATAGCTTTCTCGTTTTACCTAGTATATTAAGATCAAAATAACCAGTCAAAAGTTTAACAACCTTTTCCACCACTCTTTCATTTTTACCGAAAATTACTATGTCGTCCACATAAAGAAGCAATATAACGTTATCATCAAAGCTATGCACGCAATTGCACCATTCAAATTTTACAAACCCTATATCATTCAAAATTTTATTTATTTCAAAATACCAGATTCTATCAGACTGATGTAAACCATATAAAGCTTTTTCTAATTTGCACACCAAATTTTCGTTTTCCACAAATCCTGAAGGTTGAGACATATATATTGTTTAGGCCAAAGGTGCATATAAATAAGCACATTTTACATCGTATTGTAGGTGTGTCCATTTTTTACAGGAGACTAAAAGGGAAAAGAAAAATCTAATAATGGCAAAGTTAACCACCGGTGAAAAAGTTTCATCATAGGTTTCCACTTTATTTGTTTGAAATCTTGTGCCACTAGGCGGGCCTTATACTTTACAATTTTACCCTTGTCATCCTTTTTTGATGTGAAAACCGACCTTCAACCTAAGGGTTTAGCATCGCTTGGTAACTTAACTAGTTTCCAAACTCCCCTTTCTCTCATAGTTTTCAATTCTTCTCTCATGGCCTGTTCCCAAAACTTCCTTTGTGAGGATTTTAAAACTTGTTTATAGGTAGCTGATATTTTGATGTCATCTAGTCACATATCTTTATTAATATCAGAAATCTACGTATTCGAACAAGAACTATCCTCTTGACCTGAAATAAATCCTTTATATTTATTTGATCCTTTCAAAGAGAAAATATGATGTTCAAATTTAAGATGATGCTTTTTACAATACTTTTCTACATCATGTAAGGATCTCAACCTTTCAGATTTTCCCTGTTCGTAATAGTAAATGTAGTTACGATTGCCATTAGCATTCGGGACAACTTTTCTTAACCAAACAGTATTTGAGAGTGGAACCCCCTTCAAAACATCTTTACTTGATTTTATTTCCTCTGTGGAATTCTCCTCCTCCTCCGAAGAGGATAAATCTAGAGGTTTATACGAAGGGAAATAATTTCAGATTCCTTATCAAAAACAGGAGATCCTATTTCTTTTGAACCCATCACGACTTCACTGCGCCTGACACTATCTGGGATTTCCTCATTGAAAGAAACATTAATGGATTCAGTAATTTTGTTTTCTTTGGGTAGCCAAATCCGGTAACCCTACTAAAGATGTAACCAACCATTACCTCCCTTTTTGCTTTTGCATCAAGTTTCTACATAGGTTGCTTGGGAAATCTACATATGCAATAGCTCCAAAGGGTTTTAAGTATCTAACAGATGGTTTAGACCCACTATAAAGTTCGAATGGAGTCTTCGACTGAGATTTGTGACAAATGCGATTCCAAGTATGGGTAAAATACAACGCTGCCTCCGGCCAGAAACATCGTTTTAAACCAGTTTCACTTAAGATTGATCTGATGCCGTTAGCAATCGTTTGATTGTATCTCTCAATAGTCCCATTCTGTTCAAGAGAATACACGTCCGTAAATTCGTGTTTAATGCCTCTCCCTTCACAGAAAATCCTAAAATTACCATTTTTAAACTCCCCGCCATTATCTAATCGTATGTACTTTACGTTCGCGAAATCTCTCCGCCCGGATCACATGATTACGAACAATTCCAAACACTTCGGATTTTTCCTTTATGGGAAAAACTGTGGCCTTACGCGAATTTCGTCAATAACTGAGAGAAAATATCTCTCTCCGTTTCATCCTTTCTCTCTTACAGGCCGCAAGACATCCATAAACAACAACTCGAGTGGATGTTTAGATTTAAACCTATTAATTGATTTAAATCATGTACGTCTATGTTTACTAAGTTTACATATTTCACAAAAAAAACTTTTCATGATTTAACCCGGGGAAGACCTCTAACTCTTTCATTTTTGGCCGTATTTTCTATAAAATCTGGACTTACATGCACAAATCTGCTATGCAAAATTCTGAAATCATCTTTAGATATATGGGACGTTTCAAATTTAACACTTTTAGGAACTAAATTTGGAATTTTAGGATACAAATGATAAGTATCATCCCTAAGAAAAGCAGTAAATAAATATTGACCATCTTTGGACACCTCCACCTTACTGCTTTCACCAGTAAATTTTACACCTTTTACATCCAATTTTTGACCTGAAATAACATTTTTTCTTAGTTTAGGTGAATACATTACATCAGAAAAGAAAAACAGCCTTTGGCCAAACTTCAACTTTACATTTCCCTTTCCTTCTATCGGTAAAGTAACACCGTTTACAGCTACAAATATTTTGTCATCTTTCAAAGACTTAAATTTATAAAACAAACTCTTATCAAGGCTAAAGTGGTGTGAAGCTGCGGTATCAAATAACCAGCTGTTTTTGATTTCACTACCACTCAAATTTGCCTGAATATAAAACAAGAAAGGATTGTTTTTACCAATCTGTTTAACGCTGTTATAGTTTGATGGTGGTTCCTTCCCTTTGCCTCTGCGATTCCTGTTTTTCTTAACAGGAGACTGGGCACATTCGGAACTGGATTCGGAGGCATCAGACACACTAGAAACAGATGGAACACTACGATTATAACTTCTAGAGTCTCTTCGGCGTTGTCGACAATTCCTTTGTAGATGATTTGTGCTGCCACATCGAAAGTATCAAAGTCTAATTTTCTGTATATGTTGAGTCTCAACGAAAAGTTCTTTACGTTTGTCTAAATTTCGCAGGGCTAATCTTGATTCTTCGGCGATTAATTCCATTAGGATATCGTTGAAAATAAACTTTTCCTCCTTCCAACGCAATATAAGTTGCACTGTGCTGTCGAAATGGCTTGGAAGATGACGCAGGAGTTGAAATGATTTATACACCTCTTCAACAGGATGACCAAGGTCATTCAGTTGATCGGCAATTCTATTTAACCTGGCAGCAAATAAATCTATCTTTTCATCTGGCTTCACTTTACAGGGCATAAACTGAGAAAACAGGAACATATGCCGTGATCCATTATCAGGCTTGAAATGTTTCTTTAATATATCCCATACATCTTTGGGTTTATTTTTGTTCTCTATGATTTTTTTTAAGTCCTTCCTCATATTTAAATAGATAGTGGATAAAGCAGTCCTTTTCCTAGTATGAAAATCATTCACATTCTTTGCTGTAACTCCCTTATCGGCATCAATTTCAGGTTCCTTCTACACTCCAGTGACAATATCCCATGCATTCTTTTCCAAAAGAAGGTATTTAATATCCATTTCCCAAGTTGAGTAGTTTAAAGTTCCAAGCTTATCAATCTGTACTTGCATACTCGTCATCTTAAAAAGATTTATTAGCGCCCCTTTCTAACAAACACAAATGTCTTTGAAATGGGGCTAAAATTTATGACTCTACTTATTTAAATTCAACACGTTTCCATTATCCAGGTATGGCATTGGTTGTCCATAACCTATTCTCTTAGCCTGTATCAATACAGGTCTGATATACACTTATACTGCGATCAGCAGAGGAACTGTAAACGTGCTATGGAAGACACCTGTAATAAAACTGTGTGTTGAATCCATAGAAAAGTCACATATTGTTGACGACAGTTCTTTATTTAAATTCTATTTCATCCAATGTATGCTTCATAAAAATACAGTTTTAAGTTGAAAAGTATTCAGAGCTAACTTTGTTTAAAACAGCTAAGTGAATCATTAACCCGTTAATAGTCGCGCGTTGGTCTTTTCCCCGCCCGAAATTCGTTATCTTCCTGTAACTCATTTCCTGTTAAAGTTACGATAGCCAAATTCCGTGTAGCTGACCTTGAGTGTTCACACTCTTGTGTAGTAAAATTGCAAGTCATTCCTGCTATTTCTTAGCATTTTATCGCATTCTTAAGTTTCAATCGGTCTAAATGACCGCGTTGCGACCACTTGTGTTAGTTGAATTTTTCCCCCTCGTGTTCATCCTTTCCCATTTCCGCGAAATCTGCGGGGGAAAGTGTCTTCGAAGTACGGACTCTCTGTCTGTTGTTATTTCGTCTTTCTTCTTTCTGCTAATAAACTTTTTTTTACTTTTAGAATGTTACTTAAAATTGTTTTATTATATTAGTTGTGAAGTCAGTTCGCACGAAAAACTGATTGATGGTCACTTACATTTTTTTTTTTTTTTTCATTGTCAAACATTGCGGGAATAAATTCTCAAATTGATAATTGTTTAAATATGGGAAAAAAGGGAAATTCATCATCATTATTTGAAAGAAGTTGCTTTCCATTTATTACCAGAACATATAAATGAAAAAAAAAAAGACAATAACACAGCCAAACCATTAAAAAAAAAAGAGAAGAGAATTTTGTGCGAATCAGTAAAAAAATTGCCGTATCTCCAAAATCTGAAAAGTATCGTTTTTTTATAATAAACAAACTCGAAAGATAAATCAGTTTTCTCAGAAATGTAGTATGTATATCTGCGAAGAACATACATATAATTTATTTGCACAATAATGAGAATTTTATAATGTAGGTTAGAACTTACGCAAATAAAAATCTCTTTTGGATAATTCAGTGAATATTTATACTATGATTTTAAAAAATATTTTAAGTATTTTTCTAAAATTTATCTATTTTTAAATTTTCATACTGTAAGTAAAAACACATTTTTTTTTTTAATGCCGCAGAATTTTTTTTTTTTATTATTATTATTATTGAAATCCAATAGAGGCTTGGGGACGGTATCTAACAAATTTAAATTTGTTGTCCTTCATCAATTGTTCAAACTATTTTTCAGAATAATGTTTTCAGAATACGAGAGAAAATTCATTTAAATAAAATTATTGCTGCATATTTATAATTTCGGAGAAAATTTTCTTATTGTTTTTATTATTTTAATGAATGTTATTATAAAACAATAAATTATAACAATAATACCTTATTATGAAATGTACATTTGAATATTTATTTTAATTAAATTGTTGCTGTAAAAAACATCCCTATTAAGATGAACCTTTCAGTGATTCTATTAATTAAAATAATTTATCCATCTTCGGATTTAAATCTACAATTGCAAATGTATTTAAATTAAATATATAACTTCAATAACTTATTATTTAATTTATATAAGCGAAGTTCGTATCCAGAGTTTTTATTCAGGGGCGCTGCTCCCACCCTGAAATAAGTAGAAAAACTACAAATCATGCATTTTCATTTGAAAAATGGATTTAATCATAAAATCTCGAGAGCCCACCCCCTCCTTTCCCCCCTCATACACACATAGACACCCCACAAAATAAATAAATAAAACGTAGCTACATTTACATTTATAATTTCGAAATTAAGTATTTTTTACCTTTTTCTTTATTATATATATATATATATATATATATATATATATATATATATAATATGCTGGTGAATTAGTGGTATTGTATTTGATTTGCTGTTGCATGTCATAGGTTCCATTCTTATTTTCAGTTTAATTGTTCAATTTAATGTTAGTGTAATATATTGATGCTAAATTTATTAATTTGTTTTTATTAAATGGATATAGAGTGCCGGAGTATCATAAAAATCTACCTGACTCTGATTCTGTCCTTCCAAAAAAAAAAATAAATAAATAAATAAAAATACCCCTATCACGAATTTAGATTCATATTCGTAAATGTTTTCCTACTAATTATTGATTCATAGTAACATCAGAAATTCAATCAAATCATTTACTATTTACTTTTAAGTATTTATGCAAAACGAAGAAAGAGTTATTAAAAACATTTATCTAGATGCCAACTGAATATATACTTAAGCGAAATAAATAATTTGCTCTAAAAGGCTGTAAAATGAATAATTGCTGTAATCTTTTAAAGTTCAGTCAATATTTTCACCCTACGTTATCCGTTTTCGATCATCTGATAACACCGGCAAGTTTCCCCTTCGTTTTCGGCCTGCTGGTAACGGCGGCAAATGGACCGAACGCGACTACTAACGTTCTAAAAAATGTCGTGACTACCCTCGGGTTAAAAATAAATTTGGTTGAAAAAGGATTAAACTTGAATACACCTGGAGCTTTTCAAAACAGTTTAAATTTAAATCATAACTAAAACCGTTTTCTAAAAACATCGTAAAACTCAAACTAAATATCTTTCTGTAACTTAAACACAAACATATCAAAATCATAACTATAACTTTAAAGAAATGAACAGAAAAGAGAGAGCACCGCGATTGATTAGCGGAACGCAATTTATACCTTTGAACTAGACGATTCCACTTTACAAAAAGGGTAGGCCTGAGAATAGTCGATTACGGAACGGCTAACGCCATCTATGAAACACTTAAATTAAATGTCAGTTCTTTTAAATTAATTTATGTTTTAGAAAAGAATTAACATTATATCCTAGGTAATGAGGGTATTGCTTGTAAAATAAAGAAGTTCTATAAGCATGAAAATGAGAAAGAAAAGCTATTAAATCAATATAAGTTTACGTAAAGTTTTAAACCCAAATTAGCCAGAAGTGACAAGTAAAATCGGTTGACTAGATAACACAGTTTATACAAACTAACATGAAATATATGTTTTAAAAATTTCATGGGAAAATATTCAGAAGTTTTTGAGTATCCTGCGCGTTATGCCCAGAAAAAGCCATTTGGAAAATAATTAATTTAAAGTTTCGAAAACGCCGCTTCAGCCATTGAGTGGGTATAATTCTAAAAGCCAAAACTTCTGTTCTAATGGGAATTTCACGGAAACAATTATATCAAAATATTCAGGAAAAATAGGAGTTTAACATCTAAAAATATTAAAATTTCTTAAATTTTGAAGCTTTAAGAGTCCTGCGACCACTTAATCCTTTCCGGTACGGAGTAATTCTATTTGTAAACTTATGAAATAATGAACTGACACCACAATTTATAAACGAATTTATTAGAAAATGCGAACTTGCTTATTTTCACGTACATGATAAAAGGAAAATTTTAATTAAATATTCTTGGTGCCGTTGGTCTGTTTTGGAATTAAAATTAGGTGTCCGTTTTTTAAGGGCATCGCCCTCGAAAGATTTAATTAGAATGAATCGCATAAATACTGTGGGATTCGCGATAGTTTGCATTGATTGTATCTCTCAATACGCCTCGAGTGACTTTAAAAGTTAATTAAGCACCTATCTGGAAAAACGCGGCACTGACCAAGGCGACGTTGCAACTTTGAAACCTCAATTCGAAGCGCGCATAGCACAATGCCAAATTGAAACTTTGAGCAAAGGTTATGTTTTAGCTACACTGTATAAATAAAGGTTATTACTACGCTGAATTTAGTTTCATGAAATGCCAAATGAAGTTTAACTATGCACTGTTTTTTGCGTCAGTACCGAATTAAGCTCATCATAAACAGATTAGGATAATATTAAAAAAAAAGTTATACGAATAGGTATATTTGATATTATTTACGTTCCATATCTCTTGGAACTTTCATGGTATACCCATTTACAATTTTCTAATATGTACATATACGCGACCCTTAGTTGTATAGTTTTTTAGAAAGTCTTAGTATTCTTTTAGCAACGATTTTTTTTATATATTACAATTACAAATTCATATATTCATTCTACGGAACCCTCTGTGCGTGAGTAATGCACTTGACCGTTTATTTAAAAAAAATAATGGTGTTAACAAAGCTTCAAAAAGAGGGAATTGCAAAACTGTAGTTCATCCCGTCAAATAGATTTTGCCTTACGCTTTAAAAACCGCACGCATTACAATCTGTTTTGTAACCAGAAAAATGGATTTAGAATGAAGTGTTCCATAATTTAAACCTTCATAGTCCCTAATGTATTTGATCATTTAGTATTTAAAGGCAAAATTTAGAAATGCATACACGATGCTAAATTTAGGTGTATGTGGTAAACCTAGAAACAAAAATTAAACATAGAATTAATTTGTAGACTTTATTACTTATCGAGCAGTCACTTTCTTGTACAATGTCTTGCCCCCGCAGGGTAGGTAATATTGTAGGTAATATTGTCTTTTTTTGTACAATTATACATTAAACAATTACACTTATTTATTATATATTTTTTTAAATATATATGTAAAAGGAATAAAAATAAAATGTTAGGAAATTTAGAAAAACAAGAAAAAGTTAGTGGATTTTGAATGAATCATAGTTATTGGAGTGCAATGAATAAGTAAATCGTCTTCATATAATAAATCATATTACATAAATAATTTTTTTCTCTCAATTAAAACTTAGTATAAATCATATTGCAACACCTTGCTTTCTCCAAAACAGGCACTTTCGCATAATTTTATGACACCAGTTCCAAATCTCACTTTTCTTTGATGAGTAAAGTGATTTTACAAAAGTGCGATTTTAATGCGATTTTACAAAAGTCGAGTGTAGGCACCCATTTCGATCAAGACAGCGTTTGAACATCTTTCGAACATATTTTATATATGTTAATTGTAGATTTTCTTCTGTTTTGAACTAAACAAAAAAATCTTTTTCTTTAAGCTTTCGTAATTATTGGAATTTAAAAACACTATTTGCAGACACATTTCGTTTATGGAAAAAAGACGGGAAAGTACACAAACATCGACTTTATAAAAATAGTATAATCTTCATAAAAATATTTCTTTCATCAGCTTTGAATAATTTTCTACACACTTGTTAAATTTGATGCGCTGAGAAATTTCGATGTTTTCGAAGAAGAATGCCTCAATTTTTTCTCATGAAATTGGGGCTCATGGAAAAATCTCATTAAATAATAATGCATACTCTCTTGAAGTCTCTCAAAATTACGAACATTCGTAATTTTGCCCTGAATTTGGATTACAAAGTCTGTCTATTTTATTCAAATATTATATAATTTCGACTGAAATGAGATATATTTGAAAATAACCATCTAGAAAATTAAAATTCTTGATTTGCATTTGTATAGTATTACATAAACCTATATTTTCCGTTTATGCCGTTATGCCGTATATGCCGTTTTTCAAATTAAAAAAGACAATATTGTATGGATATGATACATTTACGTCCATGCATGAAAGTAATGGGACAGTTAAAATGATTTTAACTGGGACTTTTAAATGGTGATTGATACTAATTACTTAAAGAAGTTACAAATGTAATATTTTATATGTTACTCATTGAAGGAACGCGAATTAAAATAATCGCAGCCTGAGTTTAAAGGGATAGAAATATATATTTTTTTGAACTCCTTAGTCCTAAAACTAAAATTACCCGGGATCTAAAAATCTATTTTGAAATGACTGAAGAATAGGCCCAGACATTTAGGGGACTTAGGTGATAGATTAATGCTTAAAATACGTTCTTATGTATTAAATATGTCTAGAAGTAATATTCTTAAATAGATAAACATATAAATTGTAAGAATAATAAATTAAAGAGTGTTATTTATTGCCTCATTCAGGTGACACTATGAACGACGAAGTAACAATTTTGGTATAATATTTTTAGTTTTATTTATTTTTATTCCATAATACATTTCATACATATAATGTGGCCATGATTTAAAATAGGATATAAAAAGAAACTCTTCTTCACTTGGGCTATAAGACTTTTTACTGCTCGACTGTAAAATAATAATAATAATAATAATAATCTATATAATAAAAGCCGAAGTCATGTGACTGTCATCAACAGTTCCGGGCTGACCGCTTCGCTTTTTATATGACAAAGAGCCATTTCGGTACTTTTATGTTAGTCGGGTGCAGGTGATAAATCGCCAAATATTCTTCCATCGCCATCATTTCATTAAAAATATAAACATATCCCTCATTTCATTTAAAATACATAACTTTCATTTAAAATACACATCTTTCATTTACCTCATTTAAAATACAATAAATAAGTAAATAGATATTTTTCCAGTATAGGTTCTTGGCGAGGAAAAAAATGCAAGGAATTTTCCAGCAATCTGTATCCTATTTCATATGCATAAGCATTTTTTTCCATATGCATACAATTGACTTAATCTAAAGAAGCCAATTACCTATTTTTATATAGAAACAGAAGTAATTTATATGTAAACAAATATTGTATATATATGTGTAAATAAAATGTTTATATGCAAATAAATACATATAAATAAAAATAGAAGTTCACCAGGCTTTTTTTCATAGCTATTTATATATTTTATCGACGTATTTCACGGCCTGAAGCCCGAATTGCGCCAAGCTTAAAGAAAAATGCCAAGGCCCCGGTAATGGAAAAGTACATAAATAAACAATTAATCATAATAATAATAACAAAAATTAAAATATTTCATTTCAACATCAAATTATTGTTTCTAATTTGCATTCAAATAAATATATATTCCAAGATTTGATTTCAATTGGAATTAAGTTGACAATTTTCTATTTCACTTCATTAACAAACACAAGAAATTCATTCATCATATAAACGGCAGAAAATATTAGACCATGGAGGTAATCACACGCAAAGCAGGTTCTCCAACAATGAATGGACAATATTCTTATGACGTCATAGTAGGTAAATTGGCGGCGCTAACGTTTGTTAACGGCTTGCATTCACGAGGGTTTTATTTTTATATTTCTATAAGTTACGTTAGTATATTGTCATATTTATGAACTCAGAAATCTAATTTATAAAAACAAAAGTGTATATATTCATTATTTAGTTATTAAGTAATGAAAAAAAATTATAAATGCATGATTTCCAAAATTTAAATAAATTTATTAATATTAAAAAGTAACATTGAAGTAACAGCATGTTTATGTAGAATAAGTTTAATTTAGATAATTTATGAACGAAATCTCAGTTTAAACACTTGAAGTTTCAGTCATTTTTACTGCTACGGAAATTATAAAGTATTTGTCAAAAAAGACGAAATACGCATAACACCAAAAATGTATGAAATGGTATCAAGTTCGCAAAGAATTCTTGATTTCTCTATCAGAATCTTTGGACTCGGGGATGGATTGAGCAAGTCAATTAGTTTCAGAATGAAAGTAACATGATGCAACATTAAGCATACACTTAAGGGAGACCAAACTGGTCGGCAGAAGCGGCTAGTAGTAATAAAAATAAAAATAGAAAATACTTCGTATCAAGAATTTTAAATGGATGGAGAATAGTTAAAAAAGGAAAAAAAGAAGTTCATATTTTTGACACAGTCGGATGACTAACGATTCTAACTATGATTTGCTAATAAAGTGGGCGTAGGAACAAAAACATGAACGTATAAAGGGGATTAAAATGACTTTTTAGTTTAAACTTTTAGAATTATTTTATTTTTAAATTAATTAAAATAGGTTGCCGAGGTAACATTTAAATCTATTGAATGTTGTCTAAATAGCATTTGCAGTCTTTTCTTGCACTTGAAAAACTGAAGTTTTTCTAATCTTGCACGAAATAACGTCACATTTTATTACAACCAACTAGCTTTTTCTTTTTTAATAGAAAAAAAAACATTTTTAAAAATACGTATAATAAAATATTTTGCAAATAATAAAGTGACAAAAAAATAAACAAGACCTTACAAAATATATTCAATTTTGATAAAAGAAAAATATGTTTGTTTAAGCATTATTAAAATTATATTTATTTTATTATACTTATTGGAGAAATTTTTATAACATTATTCTTAATATAATATTTTTAATGTATTAATCTATTGTAAAATCTTTAATGAAAAACTAATATTGAAATATATTTCAATAGAGCTAGTACCGAATAATATACGTATGATTAAATAATTTTATGCTGTCACTTAATTTATCCTCAAGAATTTTTTTTTCTTCTATGGATTGGATAGTGACATAAACTAATTTGGCAGTGAATAATAACTGTTCTTTTTTATTTACATGCTAATATTTTTTTTAAAATAAAAGAATAAAACTTCTTTTTCATAAAACATTCGATTGTGCTTTTATATATTATGTGGAAATAAAATTGTAGATATGAGCTTTTATTGAATTGCTTAAATAATTACGTAAATTTGTTTATTAAAAAATAATTAGTATATTCAAATGTCTGAGATTAAGCTGAGTATACAATTTGTATCTTGAAACATTAAAAAAAGTGTGACTCACACATTCGCAGTTTTTTTTAATACAGATTTTGTTGATATGAAAATGGTGTTTTATTTAAACATGGCATTATATTCCCAAAGCAGCATTTCATAGACCCTAATATAAGTATCATCTGATTACACTTAAAAAAATACACTTTTTTACACATTATAAAATAAGGAATTATCATAAATAGTTTACTTTAAACGTCACGTCTATTTCATAGGATGACCAGTGGTGTAGTGGTCAGAGCATCTGATTGCCGCACCGCAGGTTGAGTGTTCGACTCCAGACTGGCCAAGGTTCACTCAGCCTTTAATGCCTTCGGGGTCGATAAAATGAGTACCACGCTTGCTTGGGAACTAAACGCCGAGGGTCCCGTGTTAAACAGCCCACCTGGAGGGACGTATGCTGTGCAGAACCTCGGCTCCAATGTTTGAGTAAAAAGTGATGGGCACTATCGGCACAGATTCTTCATACATTGTATAGCCACACAGTTTAGTTTTTTCTTCTCTATTTTATAGAGCAAAGTGTCCCGTAGTTTTATTAGGACATGATATTTCTACAGTAGAATCAAGAGATCTTTAGCTTATTCTCGATCCTGGAAACATACTTTTTGTACAGTTCATCTTTTTGATGCAAATGCTTCAAAATGACATTTTTATCATTGCTGTTGGTGTTATTTAATACGTGCTGATTATCTACACTACAGATTTAGGTCCGATGGGGATGCCTCTGTGGGAGTCTTTAAAAAGGATCCTAACCCGTTTTTACGCAAGGTTCGGTGAAAACCACGGAAAACTCCGAAGGATTAGGCCGACGGGCGTGATTGGGTTCGAACCCAGTACCTTTCGTCTACAAACTTTGGGAGCAGAACTTCTCAGCCACTTGTGGGGAGCTTTTATCCTTGGCAGATTTGACGTAAATTTTGGTATCAGTGAAATTACAAGCTCTTAAAATTAAGATTATTTTGACGCGATGATCACAGAAGTTTTATCTTTTCTATTTTATATACCAGCGAATTTTTAAAAATAATTTATTACTTCTAAGCTAAACTTACATTTTCATTTGAAAAAGAACTTCACTTTTTCGGAATTTGAGAAAAGTCTTACTTATAGAAAACTCCATAAACGGAAATTAACAAATATGGAATTCCCGTACATTAAAGATTGATAAATGCAGATTCTTGTACATGAATATAAGAATAAACAATAACATCTGTAAATAAATAAATGCTTTATTTTTTTTTTTACATTTCTCAAAAATAAGCCTTAATGCGTCATTCAAATCCAGATTTATATAAGACATCACATTTCGTCACGGAAATGCACGCTACATTTGTGTAGTATGTTTCAAAATTAATTGAATATTAAATAAATGTAGCAATGTCAGCTATACACCAGTAATTATGGCTAATAGATTAAGTAACTTCGTAATCTGATAAAGGATATCAATATCAAACCCCTCTTGTAAACATGAGAAATACAGAAAACACTAGACTAATCCCACAACGACCATTAAATGCTGAACAATGTTCCATTTTATTAATTTCTGTGGTTGTTGAAATAAGTGGAATACGTAAATAGAAATTTGTTGTAAAATATTTCGTATTTCTATTTAACAACATTTCGTTTATTAATACCATAAATATTGAAATCTTTAATTTGAAATTCTAAATGATCCTTTAGGCTGTTTTTTTAGCAATGCATATTTTCAGAATTCTAACCAAACGTAAAATATGTCTGAATGATTTTTTATAGTCTCATACACGTTTGTTACCATTTAATTGTAACTAGTGTGATAATTTTTACACAGATGATGGCCGTTTACAATCCCCGTTTGGGCATGTTTCGTGCGGTTCAGATACTATATCATTGCTGCCACAGACGACAATATTTATATTCTATTTGCACCACTATTTAGAAAAAAAATTGTAATATATTTCCTCTTGCAAATATTGTCTAAGAGTGTGTAAAATAGTTTTATTTTGAAAAGATGATGCGAAATACAATAAAAAAAAAAATCCCTGCCGGCTCGGGCCTACAAACGGAGGTAGATTTCGAAGTTAAGTACTAAATTCACCAACAAACTTAAATCAAGATTAGAGATAAACCCAGTTCCTTCACTAAGAATGAGCTCTAGGGAGCTAAGCATTTTGTGAAAATTCTAATATAAACGAATACACACACATATGCACATGGAATAGGTTTAAAAAATAGCTAAAGCAAATTCAGAGAACCTCAAAGTGTTAAAATGGGTCAGTATTTCCATAGTCGGGTTTTTATCATGCTTTAATATGTTTCTTCAAACTCACATGACGTTACATATTCACCTGCTGAGGTCCATTTTATTTCCAATATGACGCAATATATATATATATATATATATATATATTAATTCGTCAAACTATTTATTTCATTTTGAGTTTTCATGCGGAAATCTTGCTATAGAAAACTTATGACGTAATATTCAATTTGTTTTCAATTCGTCAAACTGTTTATTTAATTTATTTTTCACGTGAGAATGTTGCATTAGAAAAGCAATTGTTGTGGTGAGAATTTTATTGCTTTTTTTTTAATTGTTGGCAACTGCTATAAAGAAAAATATTTATTTTTTCCGGTCATTGTTGTGTAACAGCTGGTTTTATCAGAATAATGTTAAGACAGTATTCAAAATTTTGCCCCATTTCTATTCCCTTGGGCCGATTTTGCCCATTTTCGATCCCCGCCGAGATATTAGCCATCTCAAAGTTGTTGGCGAGTTTGAAGACGATCCGTGCATAATTGCGACTTTTATCGTGCGGACAAAATTTAGTACATACATACATATATATATGTATATATATATATACATATATATATGACATATATATATGATACATATATATATATATACATATATATACCACCCCACACCTTCTAGGTGGGGGTGGTTTGGGGTTACTGGGGTCCTATAATGAAAAGTTATGAAGGAATTTTTCAAAAGTCGCACCATGGTAACGACTGCAATAGGTAGTATTTCTTACGGAATCTACCTAAAATAGTCGCCTGTGGCAGCCTTGTATGTTAATGGAAATACCAGTATGTATATCTCTTATGCGCAAACAATCGACCTTATGTCCACAGGTTTAATATTTTAATAAAATTAAAAATTTTTACATTTGAAAAAATCATTCCGGTCATCTTATTTGTATCTACCAGTCAACATTATAATACTTTTAAAGCAATAAGTAGAAAACTAAATCATTCATTTTATCTGTATAAAAATATAAATGTATCAACATTGAACACAGAAAACATTTAGAAGGCAAAGAAAAAAGCGTGTTTGGGCATTTCTAATTTGTACAGACGAAAGCATCGTTTTTCCGCTCACTCATAAAAATTTTGAAAGATCTAACTAAATTACATTTTCGATATTCAAAAACATAAAGTAAATCATAAAGTAAAACATAAATTCATTATTTAGAATATGCTGAATTTGCAAAATGTATTTTATTGCATAGATCATGAATTCCTCGGAATTTAATTTATTCATTATGTTTAAATTAGCAAAATGCGAATTATTAAACAGGAAAAATTAATTATGAATTAAAATATTTATATATATATGTCCTTGTTAGTGGCATTTTTGAGTGCGAATTCAGTCACAGTTAAGTGAAATAATAAAGTCAGAAACTGCATGCAGAAGTTATAATTGATAGAAACATATTTACGACAAACGACTCATGTTAACATTTGTCTGAACAGGTAACATTAATTCTGATAAATATAACTTGAGAAATAGGAAAATTTTTAATTTCTTAAATTTTTCGTTTTCACGAAGACGAGTCATTCATCGATACACATAAGTATTACACACACATATATATATATATATATATATATATGGGGCATTCTCACAATTTTTGACTGTTGGGAAAAGTGTGATAAAATTAAACTTGCTAAAATAACATTTTAATCTGACAGACGAATTCCTTAATGATTCAAAATAAAGAAAAAAATGGTCAGCAGCGAAACATTTTTTATTTAACTGAGGTTTAAGTTAAACTTACGAGTTTAATTTTCCTTATTTTTCTATAATTTTAGACATTATTTCTCTAGCATACTTCTGCATCAGAAAAAAACTTGAAAAAAAAATTCTGCGGCTGCATCTAAAATTATTTTCTTTATAATTTTAGAAGAGGGATGGTAAGGAATCTAAAACCCAGGGACAGAGTTTAGAAAATAATAACAACCCTAAAAATGTGTGCAGGTTAATTTTCAGCTACATATTTATATAAAACAATAGTTCCAATTTAAAAAACAAAATTACATTGAATTATTTTTATTGAAACAATTTGATCCAGACAGCTCCAAACATAAAAATAAGCATCAGGGACACGGGACGGTAGATGAGTTTTCCTGGTATTTGGACCCCCAACATCGTCCAAAACTTATTTATGTCGTTAATATTGTTATGCAATCATGAAATGGGATGTTCCCCAGTATATGAAAAAAAAAAAAAAAAAAAAAAAAAAAAAAAAAAAAAAAGAAAAACGCAAAAAAGTGTGTCAAATAAAAAATTATTATTCAGGGACATGAAAGTCAAAAGATTGAGAGAATGCCCCATATATATACACACAATATGGCCAATGGTGACCGGTCACTTGCAATTTTAGACATTTTGTCAAATATCTAGAAAAATACATGAGGAATTAACCTGAAACTGCAGGTGTGTAAACAGTATAGTATAAGTCATATATTACGGCGAAGATTTTTTTTCCCGAATCCCCATAGGGGACCGTCAACATATTAAAAAAGAACGAATATATTTTGGATAACCCTGTAAAAACTAATGTAGCAAAAGCGTTCAAACTCTAGAATATTAATAAGTGGCTTATTGTAATGTACTGTGTTCATTTTTATGAGGATCGCATGTATACTGGTAGAGAAATTAAGGTTTTTATAAAAACATTCCCAACATTCGCCAAGTTTTTTGCTTATAATTTGATAGTTCTTAATATAAAAAAAAAGTTCTTTTCAGAAAATATGACAAACAACATTGTACACAATGCCCTGTATTTAGAATGAAAAAAAATAATACAAATTATATGAAAAATGAGCAGGTTTACTCAATAATGATTGACTGCGCATGCTCGAACGTAATCAAAATATCATTTGCATGTGTTAGGTAATTTATGGAGCGACTTTTGTGAAAGTCTCAAACACATAGTTTGAAAAGTTTGATAATAATCGATAATAGAAAAAGCTCAAAATTCGTTATTCCTAAAAGGAAGCAAAAAGATGAGGGGTTGTATCCAAATACAGTAGTACATGCAATATTGTGTATGCTATATTTGCACTAATCAATGGATATATGGATAATCCGTAAATCCATTGAAATTTTACTTAGAAGTGATAATGATTGTAACGATGTCCTTTCCTATAATATTCCCGCAATTTGGTACAATATCCTAAATATTTCAAGACCTCCTGATAATATGAACTGATCTTTTCACCCCTCTGCAGAGAAATGGACTGAACTCCGCTTGCGCATGCGTACTATTTTGTTTTTGTTTTTAAAATGTATTTCTATATCAGCCACCTTTTACCCTTTGAAAATGAAGGCGTGTGTGTTTCAAAGATCTCGGGTTGCAATAAATAATATTTTTATATATTTGAGTCCTCTTTTAAGTAGTTATATGCATGTTATATTGTTTATTAATAACAAGGAGAAAATTTCCTTCACGACACTAGTATTTAATACAGTGTTTTGACTCTATTCAGACATATACTCACAAAATTTCAAAATAATCAATAAATTCTTTCTGGTTCCAGTTTAGGGTCTAAATTTGTAAATTTTCACTTTTCAGTAATATTTTTAATTTCCGATTTTTTCTTCGCGCTAGCGCGGAAAAGTTAAAAGAATATATAAGGAACATGAGTCCAAAATCTTAGAGTAACTAACTAATATCTTACGGCTCCACTTTGGAGTCTAAATATGGAAAATTACTTGAAAATGATAAAAAATTTTGCATTTTAGTGATTTTTTAAATTTCCGATTTTCTATTCCCGCTAACACGTAGAAGATGGAAGAATAACATAAGTGCAAAATTTTAGAATAATCAATAAATATCTTCGGGTTTCTCTTTGGGGTCTAAAAATGATAAAGTAGCCAAAAAATATATAAATTTTCACATTTCAGTGATTCTTTTTAAGTATCGATTTTTTCTTCCCGCTGGCGCGGAAAAGTTTGAAGGTCATCTGAAACACACAAGTGCTTGAAAAACACGCAACACTAATAGAAGAACCTGGCTGCAATTACATAGAGAAAGTGTCAAACCTCTACTGCTAAAGACCTTACTGAAAGTTAAACGAAATGTTTCACAATACGTCATATTGATTTCACTGCACTGTTAGCATTAGGAGGTGGTAGGACTACAGTGAACACGAGGAATAAGGGTAGTTTTTTTCCGCCGTAAGGGCTATTTTGTAAGAAATCCTTACATTCGTTCCTGTACCAGCTTCATGGTAATGAGCAACTACTGGGGCGTCTAATACAGTACTTGGATGGCGATACAACTAGCTTTAAAACGTATTGTGGTCCAATTAGAAAACAGCTTCAGAATTGTGAACATTTACCTGTTGTGGACTTTCAGAAAATTTACTCCACAGTGGCTTCTCCAGACAAAACTGATCTCAGCACAGAACACAAATACCCGAACGATATCTGCATTGCAATGATAAGTGGTTTTTGTCCAGAGAATTTGTCCCACAAAAACCCTGGAAAAAATTCCCATGCCCGCTGCTTGACAACAGCTAACCGAATCTTACTTATTTATATTGGTACACAAGATCCCTCCAATGAACTACAAGCTTTGATTGAGTTTATCATAAAAGTTTACGCACCTGCGTGGTTCACCATCCAATCGCATGCCAATTGCACAGATGGAGCACGGAATTTTTAGAAAACAATTCAAGCTTCACGTTATCTTACAGATGATCTGAAGCTAGTTGTGGATCGCGTCATCAATAGAAATGGTTATTTTGATTATCCTGAAGAAATAATCCTTGCAACGCTTGTCGTCCCAAACCATAATTTGCGAGATATTGCGCTACGCAGGATTTTGAAAGCAAGGGAAGCAACGAGAGCAGGAGTTCGTGTGCTCCAAATTCCTGCACTTAAATTTAAAGCTAAATCTTAAGTGGATCTCACAGACTGGCAGAATTGTCAACTAATGGAACATCCGATTACCACTCACTTGACGAACGAACACATAATGAAACTGGTAAAGTCTGGTGAATGTCCGGTATCGGAATTGGGAAATTTAAACTTCCCGTACCGCACTCCAAGTGTTGAAAGTGGAGTAAAACAGACTGACAACAGAAACTTCCCTTGGCGTCATCGGAGAGAATAAACCTTATTGCTACATCAGTTCCAAAATGGAGTCAAGACGTTTCATGCCATCGTTTGAAACCAAAATAGAGTATAAAGGGAAAAATAATGAAACAGGTGAATGAAATGCATTTAATGCACATTTACAACTTTTATTTTGGAACTCCAAATACAATTAGTAATATACAAAATCTGTGTATTACGTGATTAATAAGATTTGTTGTTTAATGTTCATAATTATTGTTTAAGAATGTCTAATTTTGTAAAAAGAAATATTTAAAGCTTCAATAAATAAATTTTTATCAAAAGGTTTTCCACATTTCTCTATATAAACCCTAAGTTTTCTACACTTTTGCATAATTTCTCATATTTACTTCCGAAGGGGGAACCGGAAGATATTTCTTCATTATTCTAAAATTTTGCACTTATCTTTCTTGTATATTTTTCCAACTTTTTCGTGCTAGAGAGAATAGAAAAAAAAAATCACTAAAATGTGAAAATTTACATCATTTTCGGCTAATTTTCCATATTTAGTCCCCAAAGCGGAACCGGAAGATATTTATTAATTGCTCTAAAATTTTGGATTTATGTTCCTTATATATGCTTTCAACTTTTCTAGGCTAGCACGAAGAAAAAGTTGGAAGTTGAAAATATAACTGAAATGTGAAAATTTACAACATGTTCGGCTAAAATTGCATATTTACACCCTAAACTGGAACCGGAAGTTATTTATTGATTATTTTGAAATTTTGTGAGTATATTTCTGAGACCATTTCACAACTTTTTCCAGCTAGCGGGAAAAGAATTTCGAAAAAAAAAGAATGCTCCGCTTAACAGTGGATCAATCCTTAAGAAAATGCGAAAATAGAGTAAGAAAATAATCATTAAATAACTATTTTTTTGCAATGAAGTATTTAAAAGAATATCTACAGAATACGAATATATGTTTATTTTTTTAATTATACAGAATTATATGGTGCTTGTATAGCTCGGAATATACACCTTTCAGCAGAGGAATTTTTTTGCAAATTTTAGTGATTTTTTTTAGTGTTCAGAAATGCAACGTAAGTAACCTCTTCTAATAACTTATTTAAAATGTCATTATTTGTTTCTTAAAACACATTTTAAACTACTACTGACTACATTTTGATTGAATTTTATATCTCATTCTACATCATGAACAACACATATAGAATAAACTGTATCATAATCATCAAGATTGCGTTACTTAAATTGTTTAAAGTTGTTTGAAATGTCAAACACATGTTGGTATTCCAGAAAGCCCATACTTTAATGTTGCATAGAGGATTTTTTGCGCAAGCCTGCGCGTTTACGAAATAAAGGGACTTGAAGCAGCTATTACGTAATTTTCCGTTTTCAGAAAACATGTTAAATTGGCTGTACACAAAAATATTTTTTTAAGAATATTATACTGTAAGAAATCTCTTGGATGAAATGATGCAAAAAACTAACATAAACTACGAAATTAAATTTAATATATTCGTATCTCGGGTTATATAAACGTTTGCATGAAAATCTAGAAAAGCGCAAAGTCTCTCACAGGGTTAAATGTACTGTAATAAATGGATGCGCTGCTATGTCAGTGATAAAGTGTTATATTTTAAAGTAAAAGTTCCAATGCGTCTAGGAATTTTCTGTTCCTTTGAACGTGTTTTATTTTGTGTCTAATACTGGAAATCAAAGCGTCTGATGTTATTAGCAAATGGTGAAATAAATCTTCGTTACATGCTCTTCGACTTATTTTTCTCTTATGGGACTCCCGGTACCTTCAGAATTCATTATTTCGAGCTTCGATAGCTTCTTCCAATAATTATCTAATTGGAACAGCAAATTTTGTAATCATATCCTTTCCATGAGTTAGTAATTTATGTACAGAAGCTTGCATATAATATCAACCGTACTTTGAGGCACATTGTTTAGCTGTTCCCAATGCGAAATTGCCAAATGTTTCGGCATTAATTACTTCGTCACAGGCGATCACTTGCATTATATTTACAAAACTTTTAATAAGTTCTTTATCCAATCCAGTGATCTCAACTGTATTTTCCAACTCTGTCCTTGCAGTATTGCCATCGTGCGTCAAAACACTTCCCTGTTAACAACATGCATTAGCAAACCTAATTCTGTTCTGAATTCGCGTTGAATTTTTCTCCTTGATTCTTCTTAATTTAGCTTCGGCAGAAGTATCCTCTCCGAAACATTGAGTTAGTCTTCTTTCAGGAGTTTCGGTTACGTCTGAAAAAGATTTTCGTGATGTTGATTCCTGCAAATTTTCAACTGCAAATGGTTTAAGCTGATTAACAACTTTAAAGGAACACTGAAGTAAAGAATAGTTTTTATTATTGAAACGATCTAATTTTCGTTCATATTTCGTTCATCTATCTTTTGCATTTACACAAAACATACGTAAACGCTCCTTTAATTATTCTTCATCAATTTATGAGGCAATTAGTCCACACTGTTCACTTGCAAAATTAAGCATTAGTTTTTCATAACTAAAACCATTCTTCAGAAACAGAAGAAAAAATCTCTGTCTGTTATCATATTTCAAAATAATGTGAGAAAAAGACAAAATAATATAATCATGTTTCAAATAAAAAAGAAATATGCTAAAATTAATGTTATTACAAGAGAATTATAAAAAAATCAAACACAATAATAACAAATATGCACTGAAATAAGTTCTAAAATGTTGCAGTAGAATGTTGCAGTTTTGAAGAACGAGTTTAAAAAGTTGTGTATATATCGCATATGTTGCCAATTAAAAATTAAACAAATGTTTTAAATATTCCACAAATGTCATTTGGATATAAGTAAAAACTGCAAGCTTTGTTTTCCCAGTTTATTTTAGTTATTCGTCATCTTCTTTTTTGCGACAAAAAAGATCGAAAATTTTCTTAAAAACCCTGCAGATACTTTTAGTATCATTTATTTTACTCATTTAAACGTAAATATAACAAAAAATAGCACATATATAGGCTTATACTATCATGATAATCATATGTTCAACATCGCCTTTGCTATATCCACTTTTCGCCGTAATGGCTAAATGACTAAATGACTGTCTGTTAACAGGCTAAATGACTGTCTGTTTCTCCTCAATGGACTCACAGACAGAACTATCTACCTCAACTCCTATAAAAACTTGTATGCTTCTGAACACGAGCTAGTCTTACATTCAAAAACGATTTAAAAATTAACATAATTTATTGGAAAACAAATTTAAAACCATATTTCAAAAAGCGAAAATTAAATGTAAAAACTGTCACTTAAACCAAGAGAAATAAAACTTGAAACTATGTTTAAAAAAATACCTGCTGTCTTGGATTCATATTTACTTTACTTTAAAAATTATTTAATTTCCTTACCTTTGTTTAATTTGAATAACACGGTTTTCTTTTTAAAGTATTGTTACAAGATTTATTTCCTTTCGTTTAAGTTTAGTTTTACATGTTAATTTTCGCATTTTGAAATATGCTTTTAAATTCCTTGCAGAGAAACACACTTGCGGAGTTTTATAGGTAGTTTAGTTTTAATATTTTAAAGTTTTAAATGTTTATAGTTATTATTATGAAATTTTTTATATACGACTTCTTTCGAAATGTTTAATGAGTTAAAATTTTCATAGTATTAGGAAGTAAATGTATAAAGTTATTCCATTTTTAACGTATGACACCATGAAAATGCTCTTCAAACATTTTTTCTCATTTACCGAAATGTAACGGGATGCTTTTAACTGAACCTGTAACCAAACTATGAATACTACACACTTCGTTTATAATAGCGAACGTTCATTAGTGAACACCAAATAAATATAAAAATTACAGAGCAATCCGAATACATTTTCGAGAGTTAGAGCAAAGACAGACGGACACACAAACCGAATTCATAAATATACTTTGATTATGTTGAAAAGTGCTAAGAAGATTTTGTAAAAATTATACTGTTATGTATTTCAATATTTTAACTGAAATAATTCTTACTGTGTAAATTATGGAAAGCAAATAATCTGCATGTCTTAAAACTGATATTTTGTAGATATTGCACGAAATATAGTACAAAAAATTTCCACACTAGCCTCCGTGTCCTCTGCATGTTTCCTATGATATTGTGATCCAAAAGCTAATTTCTAACAAGGAAGGTCTCCATACTGGGTATACTCAGAATATTTTGAAAAAAAAATACTAATTAAACTACTTATGTATGTAATAAAGGACCAGTCAAATTTAGCGGCGGAATTACAGTAGAAAGTCTGTAAAAAATAAAATACCTTCGAGTATTTGGCGCGAAAAGGCGAAAGCGTCACGCTATTTGCCGATCAATACTTTTCCTCGCCAAAAGCAAACGATTTTAGTGCACCTGAAAATTGATTATTAATTGACTTTTTGAATGGGTGTAAATAGTATTTAATGAGTTTAAACTTAAACAATGAGAGAGTTTTATAAATACATTACATATTTATGTATTACATATTTATGTTGCTTGTTATTTAATTTTATTACTTTAAAAACAATTTCATATATAAAAAATACTTTCATATATTTAAGCGTATTCGAAAATAAAGGCAATATTCATTACCAGTTATTCATTTCAAAGAATTCGTCGTTTCCATAGAAACAGAACTGAATCTACAGTGGACTTAATTTTGAGACATTGAAACAATTTTAATTTATTTTAATTTTGTTTTAATTCATAAAATTTGATATTTAACTTTCATTATAAATATATATACGACAAAACTATAGTTAAATCAATCTAAAACTGACAAAACTAAAGTAATTTACATTAAATTTATTTAAACAAGTTCAACATGAAACATTTTTATCTTAAAGAGTATTCGGAATAGAAAAGTATTTTTCGAAATTTCATTTCATCGCCAACCGATGATAAATTGCCAAATAAACGAAATTTTCATTATTTTTTTACGAACGTTTTTTCGCGGTTCCACCAAAAAAGTTTTATAAACATATATATACACATGAGAAGAACACTCTGTAATTTTTTCAAATTTTTCTGAATATGCCCGTATGGAGACCATCCTTGTAAGATATTATCACTAAAAGTATAGTTTCAGTTTCATACATTTTTCAAATGTTGTTCTCCATCATATTATATGCCTATTAAATTAAAAACAGTGAGTAAAATTTAAGTTTACGACGTCTGGTATCCCTCTTGTGCATTTATCCATGAAAAGACTTTTTAAATATATTAAACAAATAAATAATACAATCAGGAAGAGGGAATTCTGCTTTTTCAGATGTTAGTGTCGTCCGCGATGAGTAAAATAATAATTATTATTATTATTATTACGAACTGGCTGAAACCTGCCGAATTTCGACAAAATAAAATTATTAAAAGGAACTGTTTCATTAATTAATAAGTAAACTACAAAATTAATTACAATTAAAAACTACACCTTGTACTGATTAGTCTAACTCTCAAGCAAACATTATTTTAACGTAAATGTCACTGCTCTTCTATAAAGACGCTCTAAATTTTTGTAAAAATTTTTATCACTTTGTAATTTCAATTGCGCTATTTTCAAAAGTGAACCATTTTCCCTTGTGAATAATTTCAAAGCCGCTAGAATGAAAATGATGAACTTTTACAAAACATATTTCAGTTTTAAAGACTTAAATTACACGCTTTTAGTTTCTATAAAATGACGTCATTTGCTTCAACTGAAGAATTTCACATTTATGATCCAGTCTTAAACAACATCTATTGAAAAGTATGCATATGACGTCAATATAGAGGAATAATACACGAACAAGCAAAAAGAGATGTTTCAGACTCGACAAAAAATCATCTATATAATGATTCATATGTTTTCAATTGTTTGTAACATTAATATCAATGCCTAAGTTTAAATATAGTTTTTAATAGGTCTATGTTTTATCATAAATCACTTCTTTATATTTTTCAAAATAGCACGTATTTTAATTACATTTTTTTCAGTTATTAATGAAAAAATGGCAATAAAAATGTTTAGTAATCTAATGTTTTTCTTTTACTTTCTACAAACATGAAGCACTTCAGTTGTAATCCAAAAATTAAAAACTGCAAAGATTTAATAACTCAAAAATAAATTGAAATGCAGTCTTTAGAGAAATTGCAGTCAATGTACTTTTTCCCTATACAAAAGTGTAAAAATTGAAAATGTACGAGTCTTAGAATAAAAAAAATGCATTCGAGATTAACAATATTTAACCGTACAATGATACATCTGTTTCATTTTTCAACTGGCTTATGTGACGGAACCAGGTGTCGGGATAACCCCGACATATTCACGTGTTAGGTGGGGGAAAAGAAATAAATATAAAACAGAACACGAAAATTGGACTACCAGCATATGTTTTTAGATTTGCATGTATTGCGTGGGGTCCGTGAAGATGGAATTTCTAGAATGCAAAAGAGCTGCAGTTCGGTCGGGCAATAATCTTGTCTAAAACGTTCACAAGCTAGACTTGAAGAGATAGAGTTTCAAGATAAGGGTATTGAAGTTTTCCCATCTGGCGATGTTTTCATCAACAGTCTAATAAATATGTCCGCTGAGGGATTTGCAAATGAGTATAATTTTGTGAGCAGCTATAAAAATGTCTCTTGTTAGTAACATGGGTTTCAGATTACGCCATAAAAGGGATTAAGGTATTAAGGGAGTCTGAGACCACATGTCGTGTTAGCGTTACTATAATATTATAATGTTATACAAGCGTCAGTGGTTTGGTTAAGAAAAATATCGCCCCTTAGAAATTTTGATAGGATGAGATGATTTTTAGGAGGGGTTTAAGCATACAAAAAAATAAGGAAGATAGGAATTAAGAAGAGACGGCGAAGAGGGAGTTTAGATTTGGCAGAGAAAAGATCCCTTTTTCTTTAAGATGCTTTGAGAAGGGAGAATTAGGTATTCTCTGGGCTCAGAATAGGAATGCGGGTTTTGCTTCTGTGCAGCCGCATATCGAGAGTTAATAAATTGTTGTACAGTGGATCATACTTTAAATGACAGTGCCATGAACTGGATTACCAGACTTAACTTGGATGATACACTTAGATGATTCTGACCAAGGAAATAAGAGGTGAGTGGGAACACTTTATCAATAAATCGGGCAACCAATAATTCAGTAAACGAATGAAAGTTAGGCATCCTTAGAGTCCCTGTGAAGGTTCAAACTATAATTTATACCAATGTTCTATGTATTGCTTATTATTAATATTTATATACCTAGGGAAAATTTACTCTAGGCATGATGTTAATGCTTTATAATTTGATTAATTAATAAATTAGTATGTCATCCCCAATGTTCTCAGAACTTATTTATTTTACACATCCGACTCACGAGCCTGGGAAATAAAATAAAAAGTAAAAACCAAACTAAGAAACCAAAACAGTAGTCGGACACAGGGCTGCTAGTTTGGCCTCCATTTTGTAATTCGATATATCAAATTCATACCGAAAATTTCGCTAGAAGAATTTTTACGTTATGTAATCACATAATTTATGCCATCTAATAAACAACAAAAAAAATTAATGTCTTTCACATATTCGGATTTACTGAATGAAAATGGAGGCCAAACTGGTAACCCTGGGCGGAACGTTATTTGTTAGGGACGGAATTTTAGATACTGCCGGAAAGAAATAGCATATCGGGAATAATAAAAATTGTTTTAGCGAGGCAATAACTTTCCATTTTATCATACATTAAATTTTCTAGTTTTTCCCCCATTTATTTTTTTCAGAATAAAAAAGGAAGTATTTAGTTTTTAGAAAAATTGCAAATCTCGAAACAAAGTGCAATCAGACACTTTTCTCTGCGGTCAGGACGTCAGCTATAGGCAGCTGGTATAAACATTAATTTAGCGCCGCCAGTTTAAATTTTTTTCTGTAAATTAATCCCTTGCCTGTGACGCTCCTGAGTTCGGGCTACGCAAAAGCGCCAATTTTAGAATGCCCGACCCGAGTTCGGGTAAGAGAAAAATCTATGTTTTTCCCCCAACCCTGCCAACATTCCCATTCCAACAACCACAAGTGGGTGCAAAAATTGACACCTCTACCTTTACTCAAGAAAAACAATATTTTGAACTATTTTTCGATGGCAATTTGATTCACATCATTACGGAAGATACTAACAGATATGCACAACAATGCATTTAAAGGCAAAATCTGGAGCCACAAAGCCGATCAAAAAGGTGTATGCCTACAAATGTCAATGAAATGAAAACATTTCTGTTGCTCCATGTTTTACAGGATATTATTCAGAACACCGATGTTTCAATGTTTTGGTCAAAAAAGACATGCCTTGAAACTCCCCTCTTTCGTAATGTTGTGTCCTAAGGCAGATTTCAAATGATAAGAAAATATTTACATTTTGTAAACAATGAAGAAGTCGACCTTGAAACAAACCCTATTGCAAAACAGCACAAAATTTGGCTCATTTTTCAGTTTGTTGCAATGCCAAATGTTGTTCCCTTAACATCCCCGCTCGTGAGGTAAGTGTTGATGAAAAACGTCTGTTAAGCAAATGATATTGTTTGGTCTCAGATAATTAATATACTTCTCCACAGTTAGCTGATGACTTTGTACAACAATATTCTACAAACATATATGAAACTGTACGGGCAATCAGGAGGAACTTACCACTCGATAAAAAAAATAAATAAAAAAAAAAATAAAAGAGAGGGGAAAAAAAGTGATGTTCTTCCTTTCCAGCGTGGAAATGTCACAGTCCTGAAATGGCATGACAAGAATGAAATTTACCTGCTTTTTTCGATCCATACTTCAGAAATTATTAAGACAGAAAATTGGAAGAAGTAAAATAAACTGAAACCTAAAGTAGTTGCTGACTATAACAACACTATGGGAGGTGTTGATAATGTTGATAAACACCTTACAGACTATCCCATTGCAAATAAAACGTGGAAAGATATACTACGTAGATATTTTTCAGTATTCTGTATCAAGCAATTTGGAATTCCCTTATTATTTATCAGTCGTCAGGTGGTGGAAAATGTAATACGGACTGCATAATCTCAATTATGGAACATATCATTGAAGAAGTCATACATTCATTTGTCACAGCCATATATACATTTACATACGTTAAGTCATACATTCAGCCGACAGGACCAGGGCGTCCTAATATGAACTTGTTGCGACTTACGTGTCATCACTTTTCTGAACACGTTCCACCAACGGAGAAAAAGCTACTCCAACCAGACAATGTTTTCTTTGTTGTCGTAAAACCGATGAATGGGAAAGAGGATACAATGCGAGACTCTGGTTTATTGTAAAGACTGTGGTGTAGGCTTGTGCGCCATGCTAGGTTTTCGTATATACCATACTGTAAAGGATTTGTGAAATTCAAATGAATCTGAGAGACTTGGAATTCATGACAGTTGATATAAATAATAATAATGTTGTATTAGTTTATTATATTTATCTTAAAATTATGTAATTTGATATATTTTACTATATTTTGAGCAAAAATTACTGTAATCCATTAATATTTCCCATATATGTGAAAAATTGAATATAGTAGTTATTTCGTTTAAAATTTTGCTTTTTAAAAACCTAATTTATTTCTAACATTTTGATGATAATACAGAACAAAATTAAAGAGAATTTTTTTTCCGTTTCTGAGACGTTCTTCTGAAATACATTCCCCAGGGAAGGAGTTAATGTCTTCACACCCAAAAACAATTTCGTCAAAAAACTTGTTATTTATACAAATTTCCAAATTTTGATTAAATAATTTCAGAAGATTGGTAAAAATCACGTTTCTAATACGAAAAAATAACGCACAACATAGTTCCCGAGGTAATCCTGTAATTTGACGAAAATGGACATTTCTGTTGTAGGTTTGTAGTTGCTTTCGGTGTTAGATTTTTTAATTTTCTCTATTTTGGGGGAAATGAGCAAACCAGTGTGGAAATTTTATGTTTTAAAGAATAAAAGAAGAATCGCAACGTAACCTTCGATTCACGGATTTTTCGGAGAATGTTCCTAAATCTCTTACAAAGGGAAAAGTGATACTACCACAACAATTAAATTAAGTGCATTCTATTTTGCCAACATTATTAATATTGTTAATCAATAATTAGTTTTCCCCACACACTATTTTCTATCTTTAATATTAAAAATGAACAATATTACAAATGTATTTTTTAAATGTGTTATTTGGATTTGTTAAACTATGTTCTGACAAAATGTTACTATTACACTAATAAAAAATTTTATTCTCATGTTTCGTCTGCCGCCACATTTTATTTAACATTTAATCGTTTTTGTTTCAGTACGCAGGCACTAAAATTTGGTATGCATTTATTATAAAACTGATAAATAAGCCATCTAATTGGACAGCTTATGAACATGAATGTTAACACCGAAGATACGGTTCCGGTCAAAGCCATATAGGTAAGCGTCTTATCTTAAATGGGAGAGGTAACCGAAAGATTAAAGGCGAGGTCACATCAATAAAGGTCGCACGCCACGTAGCGGACGGAGTGAACAACAGAAAGATGCCTAACTGTTTTCTACTTTATGGATAATCTATTAATTGCACATCTATGAAATAACTGCGCAAGCGCCAACATCGTGTTTTCATTTGTTTGTAGCATTTATATTCTGACAGTAATATAATGTTCTATTAATTTTTTCTTCGTGTTTTTTGACTTATTTATTATAGTTAATTATTTAAATAAAAACAGTTCTTTTTCAGAACTAATATTATTTGTTAAAATGGCAAAATGCTGGCAATCGAATACCTCTAGTTTTCGAAATTGTAAGAAAATTCTTTTTCTTATAGAATTCATATGTCCTTTTCCAAAGAGCAAAACAAGTTAGTTACGTATTTTAACTTTAATTTATTAAAAAAATATATATATATATTTGATATCTATTATAAAATGTTGTTGATTTAAATACGCTCGATTTTAATTATTTTCTTTTAATGAAATGAAAAATGACGCATAAAAATTAAAAGTAGTTAATGTGTAAAGATTGAATTTTGTAGTCTTATTTCTTACTCAATTCTTGATGTGCTAAAGTTATAAAAATGATATACATGGTTCTATTCCAGGTGAAAATAGAATGTTTATCAAGGTTTAGAATATGTATAGAATTTAATAATAAATAAAATATTCAATTTTAAGTCCTTTTCTTCGTTTATCAAGCGCAGACGATACATCGAAAATTTAATCCAATATTCGTTTGATCGTATTGTATTCATGTTATTTAAATTACAAATAGTTCATTTATTTAATTTAAAATTCATTTTATTTTATATTCAGAATCACTTTAATTTAAAATGCATGCATTAAATGTTGTACTATTAAACGAGCAAGTATTGTTAATTTAGTATTTGTTTAAATATTTTGCGAGTCCAGACAATAACTGCAAAAATTTTCCTAAAATCGCCAGATTAGATTTTATTTTTTCTTGAAGCAGACAAAGCCATTTAGAGAATCCCAGTTAAAAATTCTATTACGAATTTCAGATTGTTACTTACTCACAGAAGGTGAATCTTGTTTGCCAGATATATTGCAAAATATTTTTGTTACAGCTTGTTTTGATAAAAATATGTGTATTTTAAAATAAGTCGCAATATCATTTTAGTTTAAGGGCAGTAATGCTTTCGTAGCATTAGTGCTTTTCTCCGGAAATTGAAATGATATTGCGATTATTTTTTTTTTAATGTGCATAATTTTATCAAAACAAACTGTAATAAAAATATTTTGCAATAAAACTGGGAAACAAGATTCATCTTCCATAAGTGAGTAAAGAAACAGAAAATATGCGCAAGAGGTGCGCAGATAGTAGATATTCTGTCATATATGACGTCATACTGAAAACCCGCGTATTTGCATTATTCACTCCGTCTACTAGATGGCGCAGATGTGTCAATATACTCCAGATTTCCAGTATTGACATTGTACGCTTACTTATATCGCTTTGGTTCCGGTCAAATCCATTAACTTTTATTATTAAAAAACTTTTCGTTTCATATATATTTCTGGTCAGAATATTTTTTTTATGTTTAATTGGTTCAACTTATTTGTTTCAAGAATGTAACAGTAAGTGTAGAACAAACGGAATGAAATATCTTAATATATTTCTCTTCTCGGGTTTAAACATTTTTCAAAGTATTTTTTTTTTAAATTGTCGTGCAAATTATGTTTTTGTTCAATTAATGTTTTTTTCTACTTACGATAAAAAATATTGTAAAGTTAGCAGAGTAATAAAAATTATTGAAAGATACTATTACTATATAAATTTAACTTTACAAATTGTGCGACTAACCTTGATGTAAATAATAGCTCTATATTAGAACACTAGAGTAAAGAAAGCTAACGCAAGTAAATTTTTTGAAGATTACATTAAGGAAACACAGTGTTTCAGTTGTGAGTCTAAATTACTAGTTCTATAGCCGCGATATTTGTAATTGGAAGTGCGATAACGATCATTGAAATCCCACGAACTTCCAAAACAATTCTGTGCCTGTTTCTTTAATGTTTAAGATCAATACTTTTGAAAGAACTTTAAAAATATTAATTTTTAATGCTATATGGAGCAATGAAATATAATCTAGGAGTTTATACATATTTGTATTAAAATATGTGAGTTATAAATACTGTTGTCATTTGTACCGTGTAAATCGGAGCTGCAAATGCTCTGACACCAGTATTTTACTGTAATTTTCTTCCCCTTATCTAATGGCAGAATTACACTGAAACCTCCCTGTGCGACAACCTCCCTGAACGACCATTTTTTCATGGAACGAAATTTATTCCTAAGGCTCAATACTAATTTTACCTCTATTCAGAGACCACACAAGTTTAACTCCCTCCATGAGCGACCAATTTCTTTGGAGAAAATGAAAAAAATTCCGTCTTTTCCTGGTCGCTAGAAGAAGATTTTAATAGAGTAACGAGTTGGAACCCATCGAAATTTGACGAATAAAATCTTTTAGAATGGAACTGATAGATCGAATTTATAATAAACGTACTAAAATAATTACAATAAAAAATTCATCTTGCATTGGTTGTCTAACTCTTAAAACAAATAATGCTTTTAACCTAAAATTACCAAAATATTATTTTCACAAACTTCAACTGCTTAAATTATAAAAAAAATAAACTGTATTAGAATACGGAATGAAGATGGGTAATTATGTTGAAGTTATCGATTGAGGCTCTTATGTTTGTTTTACGGGGTGAAAAATCAATAAAAAGGATTTCGCATTGTCACATCATAAAAATTTTCCCCATAAAATCTAAACTGTAAGTTTTTTTCATATTCTCAAAATTTACATACCCACCACTCAAATTCACATTTTAAGAGTATTTTAACGTGCAATAGATTATTAATGAATGTATTTCCAAACTTAAAGTCACGTTTGTCCGATACAACTTTTCATGTGAACATTCGCACATATTTTATGTTATAATCTCAGTACTTTCGAAAATTTACCATTCAGAAATTTGCCTTTAGTTGCCATGGAATAGGCCATTTAGTTAGGTAAAATATTTAGTTTTATCAAAGAAAATGATCGTTTTGTTTTAAATAAGACACCATTTTTACTCACTGAATCATATTGCCTAATGTTTCCAACTCAGTATCAGCGTAATGTAAAAATATTGAAATATCTTCTTCCATCTTTTGATTTGTGAAGAAGAATGCGCGTTTTTTTAATGGCTGTCGTCATTTTCTCTTCAAAAATTAGAAAAAAAAAATACTTTCATTTGTAATGTGAAAATGGCATCAACAAGGTTATCTATTATATATATATACTAGGGGGCTCGGCCCCCTACGAGCTACGCTCGCCAACCCCCGTCCAGACACCGTAGACTCTAAATGCACGCTAATTTGATCGGCTTTAAAAAGATTTCGAAAGATTGAATTATAATGTAAAAAACAGTGGCGATCTCTCTATAAACGGATTTCTATTCATTTCTCTTTGATTGGGGAAATTTAACGCCAAATCCGTTACGGTACTACTTGATTATCCCGTCGACCAATTTCGCCAAATTATATAAATCGCCAAATTATACAAATTGACATAATTTTTATTTTAAATAACAAAAAAACAAATAAATTAGTACAACATTAATAAAAATACAAATAAAACGTCCAAATTAAAATAACTTGATGACGTAGACACGTGTAACAACATTTCAAAATAAGCTAATATAAAAGGAATTAAGTAAACAGAGTCTTTGTCTCCTGGTATTTTTTAACAAAGTGAAAAGAAAGTTCTTTTAAATGAGACATTTTAAATTAATCGTTTTTAATCTGACGTAATTTTGACCAAACTATTCTTTCTCTTTTTAATATTCACGTGAAAATACTTGTGTTAGAAATTAAATATTATTTGCGCTTTCCTAACAAAAATAGTTGAAAAGTATCCTCTTAAAATATCAAATAAATGTCTAGCGCTATTTCTAAATGTAACCCGTTTTGCAATATTATTCTGTGTTCATTTTATGTAATAACTGTAATGTGACGTAAATATGACGTAATTTCTCCTATTTAAGACTTCTAACGCATGTTAATAAATTTATTGCTTTACAAATTCCTTTCTCTCTTAAAATTCACGTGTAATTATAGTTTTTATGACATAATTTTTAATAAGTTCCTGGTTTTTGTACATAATTATTTAATTCTAATTCCAAATGTTTTTTCTGTTTATAATAGTCACGTGTAAATAAATTTTTAATTTATTTACACGTATAAATATTTTTTTTTTTTTGAAGCAAACATTATTGCTTCCGCTGTTTATACAGTTGGCATCAGTTTAAATTAATATCGCTTTCTAAAATCTGTTAAAAATATCTCTAGAAATGCTGAAAATCTGAATTTAAAATAGAAATAAAACCTCAAAAAATTACTCAAAATAAAAAAAATAATGCAATCTGCACTCCGGCAAATTCTAACGCATAAAATGATCTAAAAATGATTAAATTCCTATGAACAGTTTTTGCTCCTATAAAACTTTTTTAGTGGAACGATTTTGTTCAACTTTAGCATTAAACATCTCTTAAAATAATTCTTCGATCTGAAAACTGTCTGCATCAGCGTGTTTACCAAACATTTCTGTATAATACTACCGATTTTCATATTTTTATATGCATTATTTTTCTTAATATTAACGAAGAAAGACCTCCGGTCACAAAAAATTCAAAACCGGCGGCGGCGGCGGCGGTGACAGCGGTAGTTACTTTTTTTTAGAATAGAGAGAATCCAAACGGAAATTTCGTTCCGAACGCCGAGATTTCGAGTTCTACCGCATGGATTTTTACGGAACTTATACCGTTAGATAGGTATCGTTCCAGGGAAGGTTTTAAGCTATAACACATCATTGTACCTAGATTAGTTATAGAATTATTACGGAAAATTCTATTATTTTGGTCTTTGTTACTTCATATTTCCTTAAATATCTGGGCTCCTATTGGTCGTAGAGCTTAGATCTCGCGCCAAAAGTAGCTCCGAAGCACCCAAGCAAACTTTTCCCCGCGATTATTTTGCCGTCTTCCGATTTTCTCTAACTCTATTAGGGGCCCCCGTAGAGCCCCTTTAAAATATTTTTCGTAGTAATTTCAGCAATTATCTTAAATTATTGGTTAAGACCGCCACCCTCCCGATTCATGTATCTACGGAAAGGTTGCATGAAGGAGTTTCGTTCAGATACGCTTTCGTTAAGAATAGAGTGCGCTCCCTGGTGGTGGAATGTGGAACTAACATAACGCGATATTGTTAAAATTAGGAAATCTAACAATGCGATCTGTTTTAAACTTTGAGATAGTTCATAACACATAATCTATTATCTATTCTATTATATATATATAAAATCTATTATCTATTCTATTATCTATTATATATATATAAAATCCAAACGGAAATTTCGTTCCGAACGCCTAGATTTCGAGTTCTACTGCATGGATTTTTATGGAACCTATACCGTTAGATAGGTATTGTTTCAGGGAAGGTTTTAAGCTATAACACATTATTCTACCTATATTAGTTTTAGAATTATGACGGAAAATTCTGTTATTTTGGGCGATAAGGTTACCATTTTATTTCTTGGCGAAATTCATCGTTGATAAAAAAAAAAAAAAATTGAAACGGCTATTAAACCTCGAAAATTAAAAGAAAAACTGTTACTAATTTTATTTAACTGAAAAAAAAAAGAAAAAAAGAAGAAGAAAATCCGTTTTAATGAGTGATAATATTAAAAAACGGAAACGTTTAATCAAAACCTGAAAGAAATATTTGTAATGCTTAAAAATTAATTTAATAAGAAATATTACACTTGATACGCAATATTTGGCTCTTTGTCACTTGCGTTAGATATGGAAACGAATCTGAAAATTTGATTAGATGAAATTTTAACGACATTTTCTTTCTGTTCTGTTCTTTTCTTTTTTTTTTATATCTAATTGTCCCATCACGTGACTTATAGAAGAAACAAGCAGATGTAATTGTGAGTCACATGTGTAATTACTATTTGTTTTTTTACAATTTTTTATTTTTCTTTTGTCGCCAAACAATGTGATTTTAAGCCAAAAATGCATAAGCCTGACATTAGCTTGAGGATGTTCTCACAAATGGTGTTTTTTTAGGTGAAAGAGATCATTTTTTGAGTACATTTTCATATTCAATTGTAACTTATATAGATATCAGTTAATATTTTAAAAATGGAATCGAATACTTAAATTTCAGTGTGAATTTCTGCCACACATACATATCGTAAAATAATGTCATACTTTTTAAAATGTTTTTCGCCGTAATTCCGAAAGCATGTGATATTTATAAACTCGAACTCAGATCAACGAATATTACCCATTTTATTTAAGCAAATATTATCTATTTTCTCAAGTCATATCGCCAATTTCATTTATAGGAAAATTCACAGATTCTAAATCTACGAAATAAAGATAATTTTTAAGGAAATTTATGTTTTAATACGTTATTACTATGGAAAAATTCAACATTTTGAAAAAAAAAAATTACAAGTCTTTTGTAATTCGTCATTTCTTCTTCGTCTTTCTTCGTACTTTCTCCTCTGTTATGTAATATTTCAAATGATATTGGCTAATTTTCGATCATCGATTCACCGCAAAATCGCATATCTAATATAGTATATAAAATAAAGTCTGGATTAGGGGACTAATTAACGCACAGCGCAAACTACTGAACCTAAAATCTTGAAAATCGTGGTAAAAATACTTCTTATGACTTAAACTTCTGCTAAGAAAGGATTTTCTAAAGTGTCACCCCTAATGGTTTTTGCACGGAGAGGGGGAAATAATTGAATATCAAAATTATGCGTCAAATGATAGCATATTTTAATGTATTTTTGTATGCTGAATCGAATGCTACCAAATAAATTTTTATATGTCCAATAGTTCATGACACATTTCATATTTTTCTAATTTGGCGGTGTCTTTGGCATCTAAACCTCAAAATATCTATCATTACATCCGTTACTCTAGCAACGGAAAAAAAATTCAAATCAACCCTTTTGGCTAAAAAATAAAAACGGCTCTATGAGATTGAAATAAAAATGCAAGCATCTTAATTTTTTTTAAAAAATAGTGATTTTATGTAAAATAAAAGGGAAAACATTACTGAGAATTTAGCGTTATAAAACACAAATGGAAAAGGTACTACTTAGATATTCCGTCGACCAAAAATCTATCGTCAAACTATAAGATTAAATGCCAATAATGGTTGATCGTAAATATCAAATTCACTTGAATTTAAACAAACTACACGTGTTTACGTCATCAAGTGATTTTAATTTCGACGTTTTATTTGTATTTTTATTAATGTTATACTAATTTATTTGCTATTTCGTTATTTAAAATAAAGATTATGTCAATTTATATAATTTGGCGAATGGTTTGGCGATTTATATAATTTGGCGAAATTGGTCGACGGGATAACAAGTAGTACCAATGAAAATATTTAAGTATGAAAGCAATGTTTGTAACGACTTAAAAATTACTTTTATATATATAAACTCGGTTTATGGCGTCAGATGCCGTCATCCGAAGAATCTACAAGGGTCTTTTTCCATTTTTTTCCGGTCATAGGTTCCTCAATGAAAGAAATTGGAATTGGAATAATATTGTGCGATTTATAAATTGCTCCTCGATAAGAAGAAAAAAGGGGTACATTTATAACAACCGTGCGCACATCTCGCTGATAGCATTTTTTAAATTCCCAGTAGCAGTAGTTACATTTTGCGTATGTAAATTAAGAATATTTTTTTGCTTTTAATTATGGCATTATTTCCTGTTATTGTTTATCTTTTCAGTTTTTTAAATGAAATTAGTATAAGGCATGCATTTTAAATTAAATGAGTGAAAGGTTTGTGTTTTAAATGAAAATAATAAAATAAGAATATGCTATGAAAACAATCTTTATTGATTTATTACCTGCGCCCGTCTGACATAAAAGTATCACAAAAGCCACATATTCACTTTTCTTTGAGTAGTTGCTCATGAGAATTCAAGTTAACCTTCCGTAATCGGATACTTCACATATTGGTGTATTAGCTTTAATGTTGAAAGCATCGTTTTTGTTTGAAGCGAAAACTGTACTATGAATTTTATTACACAAAATCGCATCATCATCATCATCATCTACTATATATTTACAACGGAAATTTGTATTTCATTCCGATGTTTATAATACTTTCGTAGGATATACCACAATTAGTTAGGTAATAATTTTGGAAAGGTTTTAGTGTATACATATTTTTCAAGGGTACTTAGTTATAGAGCAACAGTAAAAGTTCAAAAATTAAGTGAACCTGATTATGAAAGTTTAGCCTTTTTAAAAAAATCTACAGAACATATTTTGTTACAAGTGGCCCTGTTGCATGACTTTTAGGAATGGTGTTAGTATATACGATTTCATTATATGTTGATTAGTTACAGAGGTATTAATTCCTGTTGTCATAACGGTCTCATTACCCGACCATAAGTGCGCTGTTTATAATCAACTAAAACAATTACTTCTTAATTGCTAAATTTTGTCCAACGCTTAAGTTAACATTATATCGCAATGGCGTTCGCATCGTTTTCAGTAATGTGCAAGGTCAAGCTGAAGATCCATATTGTTTAAAATACAAGTTCAAATTCACCATTTAGTTTAATCCAATGTTCATTTGGAAATATTGACCAGCGCAGCGGGCATAGCCTGCTAGTAATGAATAAAAATATATAAACTATGACTATTTTCCCTTTACTTTTAATAGAAATGGGGTACTTCAGTTGCCACAATTAGAAAATTGGAATTAAAAACTATAAAAAAATTAATATCTCAAAAATAAATTGAGATAGAGATTTCAAACAAATTAGATTTAAAAGTAATTTTTTTCCCTATACGACGGTGTAAAAATCGAAACTGGGCGATGTTTAGAAGTATAAAAATTTGCAGTAGTGAAAATTGCAAATCCGAAATTTCATTTCGAATTTCAAAGTGTTGCCATTCGCAGAATGACGCATGCGTTACGCACAGATATGTTTGTCCTTTATAATATAGATAATTCCGGAGAGCGCATTATTCATCAAACTTTTAAACTAAGTTTAGAATTTTTATTTATTCCGGTAACTTTTAAGTGTTTAAACCCATTTATGCCTTTTTAGGCAATGAATTTGACGCTGATGACAAAGTAAGGATGACGGTGAATAAACTCTCCTGCCCTATCCTGTCAGGAAACTCTCAAATAAATAGATGAAAAAGTGAAATCGTCATAATTTGTTCCCGCCCCCCAAAAATTGCATTTATTTACTGAACTTCGAAAAGACTTGGCAATAAAAGTTATTGAAGATAAAATCAAAGCAAACGTCAATGTATTCATTTTTTAAACTTTGCACTAATGAACTTATGTAATTAACCTTTCTTTTTGACGCTTAAATTTTCATATATTTTCCTAATGTGAAACATACATTTTAGTAACATTAATTGTTACTTTATTTCAACCATTAAAATCTAGATTTAAACATGACCTCAATTAAGAGACTACCTCTCGGAGCGACCAATTTTAATTGGAATGGAACGTGGTCGCTTTAGGGATGTTTTACTGTATCTGCTATTAAAAATGACGAAATAAACTATATTAGTGGTATCCAGAACATTTTGAACCCTGATTTACGGGGGACATCTGATAACACTGGTCTGTATGGAGCGATAAAATATCGTCCTAGAATTTATCCATGTATGTATGAAAATATGTTGGTTACAAACTTCAGAATATCCTGGCGAAATTTTGCTTCAATACTTATGAATAAAAATGGAATTTAAGTAAAAGTTTTATAGTTTTAAGCAGTAGTTTTGCGAAAATTATAGTTGGCCTAGCTGACCGACAGTGCGTTGCAAGGTCCTTCCATAAAATCTCCCAACCGCAAAACAATACGCGTGAACAATTCAAACACCCTTGCAAGAATTTTGAGAAAACTTTATAAACCCTTCACTGCAGGATTTTGTATGAAAAAAAATTGTTTTGTTTGCATGAAAAAAATTATTTGAATTCTATATATCATTTTAATAATGGGAAAAATAGTAAAAAAAAATTAAATTGCAAATTTTCAACTAAAATTTGATATTTTATGGCGTGTGTCTTATGTACACAAGTAGGGTTTTAAAATATTGTATTGCTATATTTTACAACTGAATGAGCTTAAATTAATTAATTTTATCTGCTTAACACTGTGCAACTTTGTTTATAGTAATACTTTTAAGTATTCCTTAAAAATAATGAAAGTACATTTTATCTTAATATGTTTTTGTTTCCGAAGAACAAAATCTTATTTTTTGTCAAATGCAGCCATCTGACATGGACAAAATAAGTGTCATTAAATTCTTTGAACTGTCCTTAATCAGAGATAGAGATAATATTGGCCAAATAATTGGCACATAATAAGAATTACAGTTTTTTTAGGTATGTGCCAGATGTGGCACGTCGTACAGTGAAGGCTCAAGGGCTAACTCTTTATAGAAGATTCTCACTGTTTGTGATAATATAATTCAATCTTCCGCAATTGGATAATCTTTTCAAAACTGAGGAAATTAGCATGTTTTTGGAGATTTTGTTGTCTGGATTGAGCAAAAGTTATAACTGACCAAGGTCACTATTCTTATTGAAAATATATTAATTTCATTAAACCTCTAAATAAAAAATGAAGTTATCATTTCCTCAATTGAAACTAAAATTGATTTTGTTCCTTTGGAAGAGTATATATATATATAAAATATTCATATAAAACTCGGAGCAGCAGATAATTATTTAACATTCTTCAAACAGTATAAACAATTACATGTCAGAAATAGCTGAATCCACAAATATGTATTATATAATATGCTTTAACGGGACAATGGACATTGAATATCAAATCCTTCAATTTTCAATGAATTAATTTGAAAATTGGAAGACTTGTTAATAGAAAGTTAAAATAGTTTAAGTGGACACGTGCAGAATGACTGCAGCTGTAGCAGCGCAACCGAGCATGTTTATAAAGGGCGTAGCATGCATCGCATATGGCGTTCAACAGTGGAACATGCTCGCGGTAGAGGAAATTGATCGAAAGTGCCGTGAAATACATGGATTTCTATTCACTCTTGCTTCACTTTGCAACATGTAACTTTAAAATTTTGATGCTTTTGGGTTCACTCCCATGGTAAATTTGTACTAGCAGTTGTGTGCTACTAATTTTTTTTTTCAATACTACATTGAAATTACTTTCAAGTTTTCGCTTAGCGGCGTTTATGGTGACATGATTTTAGTAATGCACTTAAATTCAAAATCACTTTAACGGCCGACTTTAAATGTTTACTCGCATCACACCAGGGTAGAAATTGAAAATCCGGCAATCTAAGTTAAATTACATTGGAATAATATTTCTAAACACTTTTCAGGTTTGAAAAAGAAATTAACAGTTCCCATCTAGACGTAAACTTTATACTATACAATCGTAAAATAGATATAGTCACAATATAAATCTAACTATTATGCAATCGTGAAACATTTATAACTATTTTGACCCTTCAAAGAATTATAATATGTATGCTGTACAAGTTTACAATTCATCATTCACATCACTTTATCATAATGTAGGCAATGGGAGTCGCATTCTGCTCAGTGAGTATTGATATGCAGAACACGACTCTGTCACGTAACAAAATTAACTGTAGGGAGTTAGTGTCATTTATTTTTACAGTGCATTTATGGATTTTCATCTTCTTATTGCATTATTGCAATGCGAATCATGCATGCAGTATTCTGCCAGACATTCAAAGAAAATTATTTAAAAGTCAACCTCTTGCTAAATATTGCACTCAGACATTATTGATGAAATATTATTTTTAAGAATTGAATGTTTTTATCTCACAGGCTATCAAAGCTTGAGAGCTAATGTGCCCGCCGGTTCTGTATGTATGTACATAACGCGATAACTCTTGATAGAAATATCCGATTTGCTTCAATTCTTTTTCTATGTTCATTCTGAAAAGGCGCTTCCCTGATTAGTTTTTGTGGTTCATTGGTTAAGTATAAAGGGGGAACGAGGGCTAATCCCACCCCCTTAACTTAGATAAATAGGTTTTTCATGCAGAATTATGAGAGTTTCTTCAAATTTGGTATACCTGTTAATTCTGATAAGGCGCTTTCCTGATTACATTTCAAAGTTCAGTGTATAAGTCTAAAGGAGTGAACGGGGGGCTAATATGCCCTTAATTTTGATAACTGTGTATTTCTATCCGATTTGCTTCAAATTTAGTGTACTGGTTTATTCTAATAAGGCGCTTCCCTGATTAGATTTGGAGGTTCATTGGTTAAATATAAAGGGGGAAGGAAAGAAGTAATACCCCCTTAATTTAGATAAATGGGTTCACTATCCGATTTGCTTCAAATTTAGTATACCGGTTTATTTCGATACGGCGCTTCCATGATGACATTTGTAGGTTCATTTGTTAAGTATAAAGAAGGGCGACGGGGGGGAGGGCAATCTCTCGTTTTAATTTATTTTTCGAGGGGCATTATTCTTTGAAATAAGAGCATAATATACAATTAGTGTGAATAGCTTGGAAGCTCAATGCAATCAGTTTAACTAGGCACTGTACTATTTTATTTCTATAACTTCCCTTTTAGCTCACAGGCTGTCAAATACTGAGAGCTATTTTGCCCGCAGGTTCTGTACGTACGCATGCACATATGTATGTATTTACGTAACGCGATAACTCTTGCTAGAAATATCTGATATTCTTCAAATTTTGCAAATAGGTTCATTCTGATAAGAAACTATTTTTTGATTAGTTTTGGGGGGTTCAATGGTTAAGTATAAAGAGGCGGGGACGTGGCTAATCCGCCTTAATTTAGATAAATGTTGTTTTTTTCCTGCAGAATTGTTCAATTTGCTTCAAATTTGGTTTACTGGTTTATTCTGATAAGGGCCTTTCGTGATAAGATTTGGGGTTCATTTGTTATGTATGAAGGTGGGAACGAGAAGCGCGTACACTTTAATTTAGATAAATGTGTTTTTATAGCAGATTTATCCGATTTGCTTTAATTTTGGTATACTGGTTTATTTTCAAAAGGTGCTTTACTGATTTAATTTAGAGGTTCATTGGTTAAGTTTAAAGGGGGCAGGGACGGGGAGTTAATCCCTCTTAATGTATTTACGGTTTTGCTCAAAAATAGTGAGTTCAATTTTATGAATAATGTACATAAAAAAGAGTATAATGTACAATTAGACTGAATAACGTATGAGCTCAATGCCATCAGTTTAACTGGGAACTTTTGTTTTTATTTCTAATTATTTTTAAATTGAAATATATATATATATATATATATATATGAACTTACTATGAACTCCAATGCAAATCGTTTAATATTAATTTATGAAATATTGACTTAAAAGCAAATATATTCTATCATTTATTACATCGAACATCATTACATTAAAATGGGGATTTATTTGCTTACTTAGAAACCAAAATTTCTTATTCCGAATAGTAGGTAATGATTTCAGGAAAGATCTCAACTTAATTGGAAAATCGATATTTCAGACACCAAATTCAATACATGTTGCATTAGATTACAAACATACAAATTTATTAATTTAAAACGCTTAAATCCCTTGTTACTTTGAAAGATAAACATAAATTTATTGCTATTTCAAAAAACAATATATATTTCATATCAATTGTTTTACTAAATAATCACATTAATCTGTAACAGTAGTCGATATCTATTATTTCGGAATTACATAAAAGAAAAAAAGAAAAACATTTAGACAATTTATCTAAAACATATACGAAAAAGATTAATATTACCTAAATTCTTTCTATATGTTATATATGGCTAATCTGTATTTTCGTCTCTTTCGTGAGAAAAAAAAATCTATATGTAAGGTACAAATACAGTGTGTTCAATCTAACGAAGATTGCTTTATGCATAATACTGTATGCATTTTTACTGTTTTTGTTATTTAACACTGACATCCTACGCGTTCAAATGTGTCTGAAGAAGATTTTTTCAAATACGTTTTAATATTTAGAATATCAATTGCCTAATGACCGCTGACGTTAAAATTTATTCTATGACAACACTACACATATCTCCCAGTAATATACCGAACTACCTCTTAATTAGAAGTATATGACAAAGCAATTGGGGCAGATTTAAAATTAACTATGTCGATATAACTACGTTATATCGCTATCGCCTGCGGGTCGAGCTGCAGCCAGTGGTTCCAAATTGTTTCAGGGTTTTGTTTGCGCCGGAGCACATCGGAGATCCGTTCCAGTACTTCTTTATTTTTAGTTTATAGTTAAATTTTGGTCGAAATTCACCGCAGCTCATAAATACAGCGCTCCGTTGCCAAGTGGAACAACAGTTCTCTAAAATCTATGCCAAAATAACATTCCCCTATCGCAACTATCTCTACTGATTTGCGTTCTTTATTACCTAAGTTTTTAAATATGTGGATTAGCGCAGTTGCATGCTTCTATCAGACGCTCGCAATAGTATAATTACAGATTTTTTTTCGACCTAATATTTTCCAAATGGCGGCGAAAAATATCAGAATTAATCGCAACCTAATCTGTTTCTTTTACTTTGGTTCGTGTTTTGTTTTCACGCAGTTTGTTGTTCGTGTTTATAAAATATTTTTTTTTTCCAAATAAACGTTTTAGATTCACGCTGTGATTAACTTTTACCGAAGTACAAACAACTTATATTTGGTGATTAATTTTAGTGAATCTTTACGCTTTAGTTGGAACCTGCCTGAGCTTGTAAAACTGAGCGCCGAAGCCCACCGGAACACGGTTGTGTGTCGTGTTTTGCTACTTAATACAAAGAAATTCTTCGCTATTATGATATTTGAAAATATTTTACTCCTTATATTAATGCTTTTACTCTGTTTATTTATTAGATTATATTGTAATTAAATGTATATATATATATATATATATATATATATAGTCAAAACACATTACATTTTTTCTTTTGAAGAAGAGAAAATTTTTTTATATTTTGCAAATAATGTGTGAAATATAAATATGCAATTTAAGGCTGGAGGGCAGTGCAGTTGTTATGACACACCATAATATTTCATCTCAGGTACATTTTTTTAAAATTAGAACTTAAGCCAAGAGTAAAATAACTTTCACCTTTAATAAAAACTGCACCCTTTCCACTGCATTTTCCACCCTTAATAAAAACTGTTTTATGTAATTGGATAAATATGTTTTAATTCCTCCATGTTCATTCATTATTGTTTATTAGGTTGAGCAAAAAGTTCTTGGAATTTTTTTATGTAATAGTTACCAGAATTTATATCGTATATAGGAGTAATAGTGGTATATCAATAGGACTTCACGAATTTCGACTCCAAAATGCTTATTGAACAGTATGATTTGCGTGTGTTGACCCGACATTCTAGTCCAGGCAAATTAAAGTAAATACACCTTCAACCCGGGAAAAATTGTATTAGGTGCTCTGTTAACTGATTTTTAATTAGTTACCATTACTGCGAAATATAACTAAAATTAAACAAAATCTGAGCACGGGAACACCCTTAAAAATGGATTTCAAAATGGCGGATTGAGTCATAACATTTAATTTTGTGTTATTATTAATTTCAAATTTTTGGGGGGCATTTATGGTATTATAACAGTTAATTTGAGTAGTACATTGTTCCAGACTGAATTTTCTGTAAAAATGGACGGTAATGAATGTTGTGTGATTTGTGAAAAATAAATAGACAAGGGACAAGACGTAGTTAAAATTTCGCAAAAGGGAGTAGACGGTGTAAATGAAGCCAGCCAAATCCGTAAAAGCGATATAGTGCAACTGCTAGAATAAGTGTCCATGTTTTGTGTCGGAAGGCATTTACTGATAAAAATAGAATTGGAATTACAAAGAGGAAAGTTAGCTATGGAAAAATACCAAGGAAAAGTATTCGCTTCATTGAGGGTCCAGTTACCAGTGCTACTCACTGTTCATTTTGTGAAAAATTTTAGACTTTTCTTCTAAACATAAAACTAAATCGGAATATGTTATGTTGAGAACAGCACAATATTCTGAGACCATAAAGAAATACTATGAACGCCGCTATGACGAATGGTCATTTAAGGTAAGAGGCCGGTTGGCTTATTACTCAGGTGATCTTGCTGCTGCATATTATGTCTATCATAAATCATGTAGTGAAAATTTTCGTAGTGGAAGAAATATTCCTCGAGAATATTGCTCTTCCAATAGATCGTCAAGAAAAGGGCGAACAAGTAATGAAGAGCAATACCAAGCATTCCTTCGTACCTGTAAATACCTTGAAGACAATGATGAAGAGTAAATGGTTATTGGAGATCTCATTTCTAAAATGAAGGAATATCTTGAAGGAACCCAGAGCAGAACACATGAAGAGGAAACTGTTAGGACAAACAACTATTGGGGAAATACAACGTCAGGTGAAAAAGAAAAGTCAGATATAGTAACTCTGTATGAGACAGAAAAAAAAATTCTTCGAAGTTACTAACAAAAGTCAACACGTCTAAAGCTTATGAGTATCCATCACCTAATGATCTTACGGAGGAGAGAAATTACATACCTAGTAGCTTAAAACTGTTATTATCAAAATTATTTGTGGTAAAGGATATGTCCATTAAAATAGATGCCGTTGGTCAGACCGTTATACAAGCTATCCATCCCAGAGCATTATTATGTCCGCTAGAAATTGGTCTGTCCGTTCAGCTTCAACAGTCACCATGTCTACAGATCAAGATATCTTATTGACATTCTTTACAATCTTGGATTTTGTTAATCCTACTCAGAAGTAAGAAGATTCGAAAAAATGTTGCAGTATCAGGCGGTTCGGCTTCTTTAAGTGTTGTTGAGAACATTACATTGATTCTAGCAGCAGATAATGTCGATCACAATTCCTGCACTCTGGACGGGAATAATACATTCATTGTATAAGCATAATTGCTGCAATAATTCCAATAAATCCTACTGTCAATAGCCATAATGTTGGTGATATTGATATTAAGAACCGAGGTAAAGTTGGTATTGTAGAATACACACATGCGGAAATAATCATGAAGAAGATCTTATTCTGTAAACTTTCAATGCTACCGAATGCTCCGCTAAATAGACATAGTATTTTGTGGCAAATCTCAGCATCCGAAAGACGGGGTCCAAATAGGTCGGGAGCTATACAATTAATTCATTCCAAGTCAGATGTTTCACATCCAGGGAAACGTCTATCTCATTTCTTCCTATCATTTATATGGCAGCCGGTGACATGATTTGCATTTTTTCGACACTGATATATCTTAACAAAGTTGCATACTATCATAATGTCCCATGTGTAGCTACTTTTGATCAGACTTTATTTTGGAAAGCTTCACAAAGGTCACTAACGGACAAACAGATCTTCAAGATATTATTTTAATTCCGGGAACATTTCATACTCTATTGAATCTTTAGATGCAGTCGGAACTCTCAAGGTTAAGGATTATTTGAAGTAGTTGAGGAAATCTATGGATCACTGTGGTACTGTGGTACATATGATCACTGGTAAAGGTTTTTAGGGCGATACGTGCACATATGCTCGTAGATGCAGCTCTTAGTTGCCTACTAGTTTCAGAGATTTTTCCTCGCAATGAACATGGATCTCCCCATGACCTGGTAAAGGAAGTTTGTGATTTGTTCAACAATTTATGACCGGCCAAAATCAAATGTAATACATTGAACTGTGTGAAGCGGTATCTCAGATTGACATCACTTTGGAGACGAAGAAATATCACTTGCAATCTTTTTCGAGAACAAGTAAACATTGGTTAGAATATCAGTAAATAATCAGTGTTGTAACAACCTTAATAACAGCTGACAGGATTGACTCTTGGAAATTGCACTTTCGTGCTATGCTGGAGATTCTCCCCATAATAGCGGCATCAGGACATGTAAATTATCTCAAGTCACTATACCTGTACTTACAAAAAAAATTAACCTGCCATCTGAAAACGCAAAAGTGCACATAGTATTTGTAGAAGGTAAATACTCCGCATTTTTCAAACTGATAAACAGGCAGATCTCCGTTCTATTGCAAAAATATTTTGTTTAAATTCATGTCTACATTCAGATATCGCTGAGGCGTGCAGAAAAGCAATGCTTCTGTTTTATGACTGCAAGACTCTAGAATCAACAGACAAACTACGTCACCAAATTTTGTTAGGGAAGTTAACTCAGCAAAATCCTTTGTTACACGTGAACGTTTGCCTCCCACTGATTCTTATACAAAATATCATAGCTATCGCATTTATTTACAAATAAATATATGGAAAGCTACTGAAGAAAGAACCAAGCGACAATAATGGGGTCAGCATGTAAAAAACAATTCATACTATACAATACTGTGCGACTTACCACCAGCTCCAGATCATCTACTTAATATGATTCGATGTTCCTACAAGACAAACTGTGTTACTTTACTATCCGGATGCAATCTTAATGAATTGCACTGATCTGCAGCTTGTGGGATGTGCCAAGTCAATGGATGTAACAACAAATACCTAACTTCTAACTATGAATATGATGAAAGTGATAGAAAATTATTGATGCAAGTTTTTTGTTTTTTTTTTCACTGGGATTTCTTCCACATTTTTTCACACATTTTTTCTGTAAAAATGAACTTAAGCAGTAATTTGTAAGGGATAATAGACTTTTGTGCGCTGTTTAACGTTTTTGACTATACTTCAAAGTTAAGTTGTGAAAATAAAGAGATATATTTCCCTAAGCGATAATTTCTTTGTCTTAGTTCCAGAAAATCCCTTCCGCCACTTTGAAATCCATATATAGGGGTGATTCCGTGTTCAGATTTTGTCTGATTTTTAGTATGTTATTAAGCAGTAGTTCTTGATTAAAAAATGCTGTAAAAAGCTTCTATTACAATTTTGCCCATGTTCATTCACAAAATTCGCCTGGACTATTATAGGAAAAAAGGTCTAACGATTCATTTCCATTGATGAGATTAATGAGGGTGAAGGTGCTGGTACGGCGACAAACTTCGTACTTCCAGCATATACGCGGAATCTGGCAGAATGATTGCAGAAAGTCGTTAACTATGATGGTCTCTACTTTGAAGAATAGTTCTTGTTGCTTTTGTTGTTAATTTGCTCATAATAACGCAACTTTGACAAATTTCCCAGAACTTTCTGCTCAAACTAGTAGTTTTGTTGCTACTTAAAAACAAAAGAAATTTTGACTGTCGTAATGAGTGTGTATTGCGATGGGCCTTCACCTTTATAGTTTTTAGGAGCAGCGATGCTTTGTCGCGGTTGGGACGATATATTTACTGTCATATACTGCGTTTAATTTGATTGATTGATATACTTCTACGTTTATAAAGGAATATTAATATTGCTATTAATGCAATGTTAAACTTATTACTAACTATAAACTTTGTATCAGTCATCGATCAAAAATGTGTTTGTTTGAGTCCTCCACTCCGCTTTCCCTTTATATCAAAAACTCTGCTTTTTCATATTATCATCGTATTTAAAATTATTCAAGATTGGATTTTTTAATCGTGACATCTTATAAAAATTGATATGTGTTACCATAATTTTCACCGTGTATGGAATTATATTACATTTATGCATGGAAATTCCAATTCAATGCTTCAACCACAATAACAGTAATTGCAACCTTTTGGCAAACGATTTTTTTTCTTTATTTGGTAAGCAATGCATTTTTTAACAAACTTACTTTTCTTTGGCTTTTTGTTTCAGCATATCTCATAACAATAAAGAACAACAGGAAATTGATATTCGCCCATAGTTTGGGGTTATTTTACCTATGTGTTTAACTCTTTTTGTACTGAATTATGAATTAATGAGAAATTTTCGTGAATTTTTTAAACTACATTAGAATATTTACATTATTATTTAATAAATTTTAGAAGGATTTTAGAAGAATTTATTAAATTTGAATTTATAGGGATTTTGTGCTATATTTATAAACATACTCAAATCTTTTATTTTAAATATTTTGTTGAATTAGGAAATGGTCAAATATAATGTCCTAACTATAGAAATATAGAAATAATTCCGAATTGAAAATCCACTCCACTCCAACGCCAAGAAAGCTGAAAAGATGCAAAGACAAAAGAAATCATTCTTTTTAAAATATTGTTGTTTTGTGTAACCAATAATGCTTTTGGAACAAGATAAAGTAATACATCTACAACATATTCTAAACTGTATTACTATTATCGATGTATTAAATGAATTTTATAAGAAGTTATTTTAATGATACTTATAAATATTGTCAGTAAATAAAGGATTAAAACAGATTATTAAAAAAATCTTTTGGGTAACTAAAATCTCAGATAAATTAAATGATTTATTTTATACAAAATAAAACATTCTCTATTAATTAATTTTCCCTACAAAATTATTACAGAAATTTATATTTATAAGATCAATCATCTTATTAAATAAAATATTTTATCCAGTGTAAAAGCAAATACAAGCAGAACGTTCATTTTAATAGTTACAAAGTTTCAAAATACATGTAAAAATTTTCGAATAATTTTTTTTTTCTTATAGAAATATATACTTATCTAGGAAATAAAAATAATATTTTATTCACTAATTTTGTCTATAATATAAAATTTTTACAATCCGATTTCTTACAATTTTATAAAGACATATATTTAGAAATATTTTCTCTTTTCTACTCTGCCCGACATTTCACAGGAAATGAAGAAAAATAGGACATGGAGAAAATAAGAAGCATAAAAGGTCTCCGAAGGCGTGAAAAGGATTTTAAGATCTAAAAATCCAGCTTTAATAGAAATCGACCAAATCTAACAAGAGATTTTTAGCGTAGTATCAATATGGAGTGATATACACCTTAAATTACGTTTAAGATTAACTTTTACCGAAAAAAGAATTATTGACTACATTAAAAATATTTTGATTTCGTTTAATAATTTTATGTATCTGTAAATTATTTTCTGTTTTTTAAATAGAGTAAAGTGGGGACAGACGGCGCGGTGGGACAGATGCCGCAGAGATTGTGTGGACAACACTACCGCTCCTTAGATCAATTTAACAGGTTCGTAGTGTTCCACTGTGCTGTGGGCTGTGTTGTATGCGTTTCGACAGCATAATTGCCAATAATTATATATTAATGCGAGTTTTTATTGTTCGAATCTGCGTGTTAGGTTGCTAAAAATATTCGAATAAAGTTTTATTAGATATTTTAAGCCAAATAAGCAGAGATTTCCTCTCAAAAATGATTGCAACAGCAGACTAAATCCTCGTAGAATACAGACATGTGCTAACCTTTCTCTCACATCGCTGACATGACACAAAATAGTGGCGCGGCATCTTGTTCCTATCAAGGCAAATGTACGGACACTACGTCGCACCTGCCGAGACAAACCAGTATATTGCTTGCACTGCTGTTAAATATAACATAAGTGATAATGCAGTTATGCAGTATTACTCTTAGAAAAATGACATTTAGTTTACAATAAGTATATAATTTTTGTATTCGTTTCGTGCTTTTTTTAATATAACGATTATGTGTTAGATATTCCTATATTATTATTCCTACAAAATGACATTTCGTGTACAACATGTTTATAACTTTTTTTGCAATTTCATGTTTCTTTTTTTTTTTTTTTTACTGTATCAATTATGCGTTAGATATACTTTGCTACATTATTTCGTATTTAGAGTTGATAATATTTTTTTTATTATTTTGTTGTATTATTTTGCTTCAACATCTTGAAATAGAATTAATTACCGAAAAATGTCAATATTTGTATATTTTGCTTATTATTTGCAAATATTTCTTCCAGTGTTTTATAAATGGTACTTAATATAATTGAATTAAACATTTTATTTCTTTTAAGCTGTGATTTTATGCAATATGTCAATAATGTCTTAGAATATTGATCAAGCGCTGGAGCGTCAGTGACACTCACAAATATAGATTGAGTCTGTGTGCTACTGACGCTCCAGCGTGTCGAAAAAAATTACCGCACTAAACATGAAAATAACATGTTTTTTTTCGTTTTTCTTGTTTTACAAGCAAAATATAAGGACCATTTTAACTATTAAAACACTGTTTTGTAATCCGAATTCTCAGGATGGAAATATGTTTAGTAGCAGCGAATGTGTTAAGGTTATGTCAACGGAAAGTAATTTGATTCTATAGTTCATTTGAAAGCATCCTTTACGGCAACATGGAACCAAATACCCATTAGCACATGCAAAAACATTGCCTAATTCTTCCCAAAATGTCTTTTCGAAAGAAAAAAAACTGAGTTAAATAAAATTAAGCAATGTACTGAAACTCGATGTACAATTATTTTACATGTGTAATTTAAATATTAATTATACTAGTCCTGAACTTTTTTCCATCAAGTAGTGCCATGTAGAAATTAATGTTTTCTAATTTTTTTTTTAAAAATGTATATAGCTGTAATTTAAAACAAATAATAAAACTTGTTTAGCTTTACGTGTATAATTTTGTAATGGTATTAGTTTTAATGATATGTTTTTGATGTATTAATTTAATATTAAAATGAATTCAGAATTTGCATTTAACTTTCAACTTTAAATGATGAAAATAAAATTACAAAGTTGTAGAACCTCCGAAATTGACCTTGCTTTCTTAAAATTAAATTTTCAGATTTAAGAACATTATTTTCAAAGGGAGATATTAGCTTTATTTAGTACTTTAATTCAGAATTTCTAAAAAAGAAGAATGGCGTTTTTTAAATAATTTGAAATGAACAGTTAGACTTAAATTCCGAAAAAGGAACCAATTAATATCAGAAAATATCGTCAATTTTTTTTAAATTTATTATTGAAACTTATTTACGTATTTGACATTTTGTAAATCAGCTTTTTTTCGCAAACTTTATTGGTAAGCGACTCACCTTTAGGTAAATAAAAATCGCGACCAACATAATGCAAAGGTGTATAACATGAAAATTAATGTAGGGCCTCTATAAACAATCGGCTATCCTATCCTACGAAAAAGGCAAATTTTCATAAGAAGGATACACTATCAACAAAAACAAAAATTGGTGTTTCCAATGTGTGTAAGTGGAATAATAATTAAAAGAACAAAGATAAACAAAAATACGTTTAATTATTATAAAAACAAAACTTTATAATCATTGAGATTTCTGGCACTGATGTTTATCATTGAGGGGATCATCTATATCAGGATTAAAACTGGTTAATTTTAACCTTAAGTCAATTACTACACGCAGTTTATTTCTGTACTTGGTTTTCGAAAACAAGGTAAAAAATGCACAAGTATGTCGTGTTGAACCGCATCTCAGATCTAGAGGGTAAATTATATATTTCAGGATATTCTGCATGTATTTTCATCGAGAAGGAAATTAAGGATTTTCCCTTGAAATATTATTTACGGTTGAAATTGTTATATTTTTAAACAGGAAATAAAATATGTATTTTTGTAACAAACCTCAATTGTCTCGCGATTCACCAAAACACCCGCCGCGACCCATAGGTTCGGAACAGCTGTTGTAGAGGGTACATTGTAAAATGATGTGACGATATATTTTGGCAAAACTAATTAATAATTATTTGTAATTAATATCGTAATTAATAAAATTTTAGAATATATATTTTATTTTTTTTAATGTTGATTACATCAAAATTATTGAGAATAAAAAATATTATGAAACAATTGAAGAAAAAAATTACTTTTCTGTATTTAAGTACAGTAATTCCGGGATTTATGCCGCACATTTTTTTTTTTTTTTTTGAATTTGTGTATAAAGTCCCATAGTGGACATAAAATAAAAAAAAAATCGTGCTGTGTTATTTAATGTTAAATATACAACGCGTGTACTGCGACAAAAAAATTCAAAACAAATAATTAATATATTTTAACAATTATTTTCTAAAGCATTAGACTGTAACGCTTCACCCGTACACTCAGACTGAGACGCCGCACTTGTGCGGTAGTTATGTCGCGTTTGTAAGAAGAACAGAATGAAATTATAAATAAAAATATTAAAAAAAATATATTTATATCTGGACTATAATTTGACGATGTAATAACAAAATGAAATTAAATGAGTACAATGAAATGTATTAGTAGATTCAAAGTAATAATTGTTTGCCTACTTTCACTATTAAAATTATCGACTTATTGTTTTACATTAAATTTTAATTGTTATTTCAGCAACAACGTAACATCAATGTATTGGAGATGGAAAAGTAAAAAAGTAAAATTATGTTATCATAATTTATTTGTTAACCCTTTCGGGACCGGTGACTTTTACACAAATTTTATTCGGTAGGCACCACTTTTTTAAAAGAAGATACCTTTACATAAATAATAATGAAAATGCTCTAATTAAAGAAGGCAAATATTACGTTTATTTTTTACTGGTGCAAGAAAAAAAATTTGCATGTTGTTTATGAAGGTGCTTAAATGCACCTATGGTCCTGAATGGGTTAAGAGACCTAGTTTTTCGATTACAGTCTATAGAAAAAGTAACGAAAAAGTACAGTCGTTATACAACATTTAAAGCATGATACAACGAAGCCAATGACACTTCATCTTTTTTGGAGTATTTTTCTAAACATCCCTTGCAAAGAACGTCTACCTTACGCGTAACCCAATTTTTCATTATTATCATCTTGACTTGCATCTTTCTTGTCGAACTTACTTTTTATTTTTCCCTTTATCTCCTTTGGTTTTAGTAAACTTGATAAATGCCTAACATGGTTAGTCTGTGCTAAAAGAAAAGGAAAAGTTAACAACACTTAATCATCACGTACAAAAGAAATTGCGGCATGTATGCCGGAATTGTAGTGCATGTGTCCCATTTTGTGTGGTGCAGATGTCGTCTGTAACAGTTACCTGCCATCGCTAAGGAGTATAGCGTAACCATACACACATTATTCTATATAAACGCTACAATTAGTTTTGACTTCGGAATGATGCATGCATTTAGTAATTAGTGTATAAAAAGTATTTAAACATAACGTGTTTAAAAGTTTAGGCAGTGAAATAATGCACTTTGGTCAAAATAAGGATTGTACTTCTACAAGTAAACATCGAAATGGGATTCACGCTGTACACTGGTTAAAATAATCTCATTGCGCTCCTATGCTGTGCGTTTGACGACTATCTATCGATAATTACAAGAAATACAAGGGGTGCGGCATCTATCCAAGATGCGGCGACTCTCCCGGAGTTGCCCTATATAAAAGACAAAGATTATTAAATTTCTGTAAATGACAGAGGAGAAGGTCCAAATACCGGCTACTAGGTGTTCTGAGAACAGAGAGAAATGTTCAGAAATGTTGCTAATATAGAATATTACCTAATTATGGTAATATTTAGAATAAAACAGAAAATTACATGACAATGACAGACATATATACAACTAACTGTAACAAATATACCTGCAATCATGAAATTTGAAGGTAGGCATTATTTCTAACAAACGCATTCATTAAGGGAGAAAATTCCTAAATCAAGACCACCAAAATTTAGGATATATTCGTGATCATGTTTTAACGCATAGTTAGCGTTAAAAATATTATGTCAAATGTACATTTTTAATGAAGGCATTTTCGTAATTGGGTCTACAGCAAGGTTTCTAGTTTTTATTTTATTCTAAACTTTCATAAATAGGTTCACTTAAATATTGAACATTTTCCCATAGCTCTATAACTAAAAGATGTAGACTGATACCCATTAAAACATATCTACCCGTGAAATATTTTTTCACTACCACTCTAAATCCCATCACGATTAATTCAGCAGAGCTTAAAAAAATAATAAACAATCATAATCTGTTCATCTAACATTAAAGCTTACTCGTGTAATTCACAACTAAGCAACATAGAGTAATGAGCTACAAATTAAAATATAATTATAACTGATTCATGTCGGTCTTGTTCGCAAAGCACACATTGTGAAATTTCTTATTCAAAATAGGTAAGAACGATAACTTTGTTTCATATAAAATCATAATAAATTAAGCTCTTACCTTGAGGGTTCGATGTGGGATGCACGGCGTGGTCCTCAAAATTCTTTTCGTCTTCATAAATCAATAAATAACTCGTAAATTCAGACAGACAACTTTCGTACACACAAAAAACATATATATTATTTACACGCGCTAAAGAAATTACATGTTAATATGACGGTTTCATTTCTACAACTACCCAGAAACTGCAAAATAAAAAACAAAGAAAAATTAGACAACCAATCACAGTTCACAAAAGCGAAAGGGTTCAAAGTTAAATGTAGATGTAGAAGGCAATGTGGTTTTAATAAAATTTTCTAATGATTGTGTTCCAATAATATCGCTTTTAATTAAGATTAATGTTTATTTTCCACACTCCCCCTTTTGAGTTCACTGGGGGACAGAACTCAACTTGAGGCATCAGTGTACTTGAATCTATCTGGAGGACGTACAATTCGCCCCCGGCGAGTAGTGAAACGATCCTGCAGTGCTGCATCACTTCGATTTTCGGGGATTCCACTCACCTCCAAAGGACAGAGTTTCTTTACTGGACGAACCAATATTCCGGACGCAGTCTTCAACTTCACTACCCGTACAACCCCGTCTTGACTGGGATAAAGTTCTATAATTTTCCCAAGTGGCCAATTTATTCGGCTGGAATTGTCAGTCCAGATGAGGACAACATCCCCAACACACAAAGGTCTTGCTTTTTGGCCGCTAACTGAGGAATTTTTCAAGGAACCTAGATATTCGTTTCGGAATCTTGACTTTAAGTCATTTCTAACTTTAACTCTATAATTGTAACGATGGTTTATTTTCTTATGATCCAGAAACTCTAATTCGGGCATTCCTATCTCGGTTAGTTCTTGCAAAAACATTGCAGGAGTTATCGGTCTAAGATCTTCATTGTTATCGGTAACATAAGTTAAAGGGCGTGAATTTATAATACCCTCACAATCACAAATCACTGTTAATAACTCTTCATAGTTTAAAGATGATTTTCCTAGTACTCTTCTCAACATTCGTTTCAGTATTCCGACGAGTCTTTCCCAAAATCCACCCCACCAAGGTGCAGAAGGTGGAATAAATCGCCATTCTATACGTGAAAAAACAATAACAGTTTTCACTTTTTCGAAGTCAATTGTTTTCAATAAATTATGACAGCCAGTAAAATTGGTGCCGTTGTCCGAATATATTACTGAAGGACGACCTCTTCTAGAAATGAATCTGGTAAGTCCAAGAATAAAACTGTCGGTCGAAATAGCATTTAAAAGCTCGAAATGTACTGCTCTAAAAATTGCACATGTGACTATTAAAATCCAGACTTTGGATTGATTCTTCAAATAAAGAGGGCCACACAGATCTACACCTATTATTTCAAAAATAGCAGCATCTCGAACACGTTCAACGGGTAAGGTACTTTCTTCTACTTCAGGTGGTTTTGATGAGTGCCTTTTGCAAACGGTACATTTATTAATTACTTTTTTAATTGTTTTTCGACTCTTCAGTACCCAATAATTTTCTCTTAACACAGACATCAGCAATGGTACGCCACAATGTCCCAATTCTAGATGTTTCGAAAATATAAGATGTTCTACGACATGATGATCTGAAGGTAATACTACTGGTAATCTAAAATTAAACTCATCTTCCCGTTGGAAAATTTTTGTTTTTACCCTTATGACACCTTCCGAATCTGTAAAGGTGCGTAAACATTTTAATTTTTCATCATGTACATTCACAAATGATTCCCTTTGAACCATTTTCAAAATAACCGTTTCGGCTTTTTTCAATTCGTTGTTGGTTAACTGACCGAATATTCTGTCGGCGCTACCCTTTTTCGAATTTTGACAAAATCGCAAAATCCAACCAGTAACTCGCAAAATTTTAATGTACGAGGAATAGCGGCTATAAAACTGGGGTTCATTAATCTCTAGGTTAGAAGCGGTCACAATCGTTTTTCTTTTTTCTGCATTCACTATGTCCATGTTAGGCAAAATGTTAGTGTCAGGCCAATTTTCTTTTGAATCCGAAAGCCATGTCGGCCCTAGCCACCATTGAGATTTTACAAGGGATTTCGCACAACAACCACGTGATGGTAAATCTGCTGGATTCATATGTCCAGGTACGAAATTCCACGAAGAGGTGGGGGTAAGCTTTCGAATTTCCCTAACTCTATTTTCTACAAATGTCGCCCAAGGACCTTCCCGTGTTATCCAATACAGTGCATCCATTGAATCCGACCAGTAGAAAGTATCAATATTTTCTAATTTTAAATCGTTTTTAATGCTATTAGATAATCTAGCTCCAATGCAACAGGCTAATAACTCAAGACGTAGAATAGAAATGTCCTTTAGAGGAGCTACTCTAGAACGGGCCTGAATAAGTTGGCAAGTAACATAATTTGATACTTCATTTCTTAGATAAATGCATGTAGCATATGAAAATTTACTCGCGTCACAGAAAATATGTAGAGATAATTTTCCAATATTTACTGATACGTTAGACAATCTTCGCGGAATCTCAAGATTTCCTAAATCTTTAATTTGGTTAGTCCATTTTTTAAATTCCTTAACTATCTCATCGGGAAGTTTGGAGTCCCATGAAGCCTTTATTTTCCAGCATTTCTGTAAAAGTAATTTTGGAATTAAGGTCACGGGGCAAGTGAAACCGATGGGATCGAATATTTTATGCGTTAAGGACAAAATCGTTCTTTTTGTGATGGACTCATTCTCCAATTTAAAACTCCGAAAATCGCACGCTAATGTGTCCCTTTCGGTGTCCCACATTAAACCGAGTAACGGGATTTTATTATCATTTTCATCACTCAAATGATCTTTCTCATTATTGCCTAATGCAAATTCCGCGCACTGATTATAACACCAACCACGTAGATCAAATTGCGCTGATGCTAAGAGTTTTCGCGCTTCAGTTCTAAAATATTCTAACTCTTCTAACGATTCTACACTAGTTACACAATTATCTACATAAAATGATTCCTTAAGTTTTACAGCAATGCCTTTAATATTCCCAGGTGCTTGATCTAAATGATGTGTAAGAGTAGCAGCCAACAGGAAGGGACTACAACTGATGCCGAAGACCACCCGACGATGTCTATAAATTTCAAGGTTTTCGGAATTCCCGTCTCTCCACCAGAAAAAGCGTAAATAATCTCTATCCTTTTCATTTAGAGATATCTGTAAAAATGCCCTGCGTATATCTGCTACAACGCCTATCTTTCCCATTCTAAATCGATTTAGGACAGAAGGAATTAGTTCAATTAGATTAGGTCCCTTTTCTATGCAATCATTTATGGAAACAGAACCCCTAACATGTGCTGAACCATCGAATACCGGCCTAATTTTGGTCTTAGAAGTAGGCTTGATTATAGCTCTATGAGGGAGATAATGGACTTTAGTGTTAAGCTTTTCCTCCCCTTTCACCTTTTCAATAACCCCTTCAGCTTCCCATTCATTTAAAACTGCTTCGTAGTCTTTTAATAAACCGCAGGAGTTGAGATTCTTAATGTTATTTTGCAGGCGCTTTATCGCTAAATCTTTATTACTTGGAATAGGAGGATGCTCGTTTAACCATGGAAGACAAACTTTATACCTACCGTCAGTTTCGCGACTTACAGTTTCTTTAAAATGCACAAAAACCAATTTTTGGACTTCTTCCTTCGATTGTTTTTCCGCCGGGTCTACTATGCCTAAAGAATCTAAATTCCACAAATCCGTAATTTTGGCATCATTTACATATAATGAAAGGACCAAAAGAGAACTATCCCTTTCATTACCGCCAATTTTACCCATAGTAGTCCACCCAAGTGTTGTATGCATCGCAACTAAACCGCAAGAAAGATTTTCTATTTTGCCCGTAAACAAATTTCCCACAACATCTGCTCCCAATAGTACATGGATTTCGTTTGAATCTTGTTCATATAAACATTTTCTACTTTCAGGACAGATATCGCTCAAAAAGATATTTTTTCCTTTTAATTCCTTAATACAATTAATATCTCTAATCTTGGGTACGTTAGCACAAATTTTTTCTTGCTCCATGACCTCAATTTTTATCCTTTTACCTTCCCTTAAACCCCTTAAATTGACAGAATAACAATTATGATCCACTGTTGTTTCGGTACCTCCAAACAGCCCGTGAGTGATTCTGACCTTTCTTAAACTTCTTAATTGCATTTTATTAGCTACGAATTTTGAAATATAAGATTTTGAAGACGCCGTATCTAAAAGGGCGCGCACTACATATTCAAAACCATTATTTCTTACATATACATATAAAGTTTGCAAATAAACAGTGTTCGGTAAACTTTCGTTCGCAAAAAGGGCAGTATCCGACATTTCGGTCTGTTCTTTAGATTTTTCATTTTTTAATTTCTTATAACAAAATAATAAATTATGGTTCCCATAACAATTTAGGCATTTTATGTTTCTTTTACAGAAACGTGATAAATGCTTTTTAATTTCTAAACACTTAAAACAAGCTTCCTTTTTCAAAAGAATATTTTTTCTCTCTTCAATAGATAAGCCAGCTGCAAGTTCGCAATTAACAGATGCATGTTTAGATGATTCACAAAAAAACACAGCTTAATACGGCCGAATCCTCTTTATTGTTTGTTGATATTAACTCATTTGCCGTGGGATAGCTTTTCTGCTTATTAGCGCGAAAAGGATGAATGTTTTTCTTATCAGGAGGAGCATAAATTTTCCTATCTTCATAAATTGAGTTTGACACTAGAGTTGCCTTTTCTCTTGCTTTTAAACAAGCAGATAAAAAATTCATTAATTCCTCTATTTCATAATAGCCCTTTTCATTTTCAGATTTATTAAGTTCAATTAACAGATCTTTTGGAATTGTTTTTAATATCGTAGTACACAGTACACTCGAAATTTGTTTTATTTCTGTACCGAGACTTTCCAAACTTCTTAGTTCAACGGATAATTTGTCAAAATATCTTCGGAACGCATAAATATCCGCTGAATTTCTTAACGGCTTGACAGCCAAAAGATTGCTCAGGTGATTATGAATCAGTAGTTGTTTATTGCCAAATCTAGTTTTTAATAGTTCAACTGCCGCATCATAATTTTTTTCAGAAACAGGAAAACCTTCAATTGTACTTAAAGCCGTACTGCGTAATTGTGATCTTAAATAGTTAAATTTGTCGACTTTATTTAACGACTTATTATCATGAATGGCAGATTCGAAACTGCTCCAAAAAGAAAGCCATTCATTTATATTACCATCAAATATAGGTATATTCAATTTCGGGAGTTTCACCCTTACAGAACTGCTTACTTTGTCATTAAGTACACTGTCTGAAAAATGTTCATTATTTACTTCTTGTTTCGACTTAAAATTTAAAAGTCCTGCATTTAATTCTCTAATTTTCTTATTCGCGCGTGATTTCCATAAGATTACGTTTTCTGCATATTTTTCAGCCGCCTCTAAATCTTTTTCTAAATCATCTGGATTGACCAATAATTCAATTGAATTATCCGTAATTTTTAATGAATTAAATTTGTCAGTAATTCCTTCAACGTATTCTTGCAGTTCTTCAACAGACACATCGTCTGATTTAATCGAAGTTTCAATTTTATTTAAAATTTTAGTGACTGCAGATCGAAAAATTGTCCTTCTTTTTTTAAGAACTTCTAAATTTTCGCTGTCTGACATAATATTTCTATGTGCGAGTCAAAATAATAATGTTCAAATATCTTTCTAAATATCTCAATTGAGTCTTTCTAAATAGTACTCTTTCAAATATTTCTAAATAATCTCAAAAGACAAATATTTTACCAACACCGTACATCCCGGCAGGGATGCCATGTGAAATTTCTTATTCAAAATAGGTAAGAACGATAACTTTGTTTCATATAAAATCATAATAAATTAAGCTCTTACCTTGAGGGTTCGATGTGGGATGCACGGCGTGGTCCTCAAAATTCTTTTCGTCTTCATAAATCAATAAATAACTCGTAAATTCAGACAGACAACTTTCGTACACACAAAAAACATATATATTATTTACACGCGCTAAAGAAATTACATGTTAATATGACGGTTTCATTTCTACAACTACCCAGAAACTGCAAAATAAAAAACAAAGAAAAATTAGACAACCAATCACAGTTCACAAAAGCGAAAGGGTTCAAAGTTAAATGTAGATGTAGAGGCAATGTGGTTTTAATAAAATTTTCTAATGATTGTGTTCCAATAATATCGCTTTTAATTAAGATTAATGTTTATTTTCCACACACATTGATTGAGGAGAAAAATTCGAAAATCAAGATTACAGACAATTGCCATTTTTTTTATTATTATTTTATTTTATTTTATTTTATTTATTTTTTTTTTTTTTACTGAGGCGCATATTTTACTATAAAGAAAGTTAAGTCGATTATTTATTTTAAAGATGTCTTTATCTTAATTAGGTATACATACTGTATTATAGATTAACACATTTTTTTTTCCTTGCTGAAACAATTTTTGTAACTTGCATACATTGGAAAACTTATTGTTGTCAGTAACTTTAATTTATGACGCCGATCCTGGACATGGAAATGATCACGAAAGGTTCCACCTTTATCGCTTTAGGTCCCAAATTATGAATTCCTGGAAATTCCATCATTCGTGATTTTTTTAAACTACATTAGGATTCATAATATTTAATAAATTTTAGAGTGATTGTGACAATAAAAAATAATTAATTAAATTTGAATTTATATGGATTTTGTGCATATTTATGACTCCAAAATATTTTAATTAAAATATTTTTACAGTATTTTATAGAATTAGGAAATGTACAAATATAATGTTCTTACAAAAGAAATGTAGAAGTATTTCATAACTGAAACTCACCCACCCCCAATTTTTCAATGTCAAGAGAGCTTAAAAGATGAATTTTTTTGTGCAACCAATAATACCTTTGGAACAAAATAAAGTAAAGTATCTATAACTCATTCTAAACTGTATTACTACTAATCGATGCATTAAATGAATTTTATAACAGGTTTTTTTAATGGTATTTTAAAGTACCGTCGGGGTTTAAAGAGTTAAAAAAATAATTAATTATATGTAAGTAAAGTAACAGGAATGGATTCAATATGAGATGTCAGTTTGACTACCTGAATAACTATCACCAATTTTAAAGTAAATTTCATTAATTGGAACTGGAGAAAACTGGCGTATTTAAGTATGTACGATTTTGTGAAAAATAAAATATATTGAATTTTTTATTTTATTTTTTTTTTTTTTTGTGTGTGTGACAAACATTTAATGGAATCATGTGTGTTTAAGTGCAAAAAAATCCGTTAAAAATCGGAAATTAAATTTTGTAAATGACTTTTCTAATTCTATTAAAGAAGCATATACATACATATGATCTTTATCAGCCTTTTAATAAAAAAAATTATAAGTTTGAAAATAATATGAGCATCTAACATATTTGTTAAAAAAGTTTTGAAAGCAAAAACGTTTGAATTTGAACCATTTAGCTAGTAAAGATGTTAACAATTTATCTGATGCTAAACATTAAACATTCTAGGGGGGAAATTTGACATCCACTGTTTTACTCTTTGTGAAATTCGTTCTATTGCAGAGTCATAAAGGTAAAATTATAAGATCTCAATCTTAGAAATTACGGGTTGTGCTGGCCGTTAAAACGACATTTTTTTTATGTTGAATTTTTTATTTATAAGCAATCATTTTACTACATTTTGCATCAAAATGACATCCTGTAACCATAGAAGTGCTTATGAAGAAGTGCTTTTCCTGTTTGTAAATTATTTCTTTAATTATTTAATTCAAGAAAAAGGTTTAAAACATTTTCTTTCTCTTAATGACTTTTTCTAAAAAAGCGGAATATATATGCGGAAGAAATTTTCAAACTTTTCTTTTTCCTTTTTAGTGTAGCTTAAAAATATTACCATTTTCTAAAGTTTTTCTCTTCTTTCGTTGTCTTATTTTATGTTATATTTTGATGAAATTGAACTAAACTTAAAGTTTGTTTTATAAAATCTAAAACTTGTTTAAAAAAAAAAAAAAAAAACCCTAAAGTTTCTTATAAAAATCTATGTTTGTTAAAATTAACATATTTTCGGAAGAACTTTGTGAAATGTATATAATTGTGTATTTGTATTATTTAACTAAATGGACGATGAAACATTTTCAATTACTTCTCAACATAAATAAAATTATTATCATTAAGATATACATAAATGCATTCAACAAAAACAAATATAAACAATCGTAGGAAATATAACCCTCTAAAGCTACAATTATTCTTTTTTTTCAAAAATATAAAATAATTATTTATTGAAAATATTGTTTTTTTTTTAAATGTATATAGGGGAGGTTATGAAGGGTTGACCATTGGGGATGCTTGACCCACCCCTCAATTTTCATACTTAAAATAATTTCAGAGTTTTATCAAATAACTGGTAACCAAAGGTACTGAAATGCTCGAAAAATAGTCTTTGTTTCACGCAGATATTTGTTACAGATGTGGAAAATGCAAATGTTAAGTGTTTCCAGTTAAAAAACTGTACTTTTTAGCAATGTAGGAATGAAGGTATGTAGACAAATTTCACCTAGATGAAACAGAATGAAATGAAGCCAAACTACAGGGCAACTAGAGTTGCCAGATATATCGTCTCAAAATTAGTGTGTCTAAATAAGAATCCCCCCCCCCTTGAATTCCGTATAAGTGAGTTTGATAACACGTCCCATTTTCCAAATATTTTTAATAATAATTAAACCATGTAGCATATAGTTATCCTGCCTTTTCAAAACCAGATTTTATTTCCTTTAACAAATATTTCAATATCAGTGAATGCGGGTCAATCCTCTCATATGTGGGGAGCCTTCACCCATTATTTTCTCGTGATTAAAATCAATCATTTTTCAAGTTTCTTATATATTACACTTAAGTCGTAATTTTATTTTGCTAACTAATTTCATAACGAATAAAATGATATAAGAAACTTTATTCTAGATTCAATATTTAAAAAAAAAGCCATTTTGTAAAAAATGGGTCAAACCTACCCAGTTCTCTCTACATTAAGTTTCACTGTATAATATCTGCAGATTTGGAAAATCTATATGATAAAAGCCTAAGTCATGTGACTGTCATCAACAGTTCCGGGCTGACCGCTTCACTTTTATATGCCAGGCGGCCATTTTGCTACTATAATGTTAGTTGGGCGCAGACGGCTCAATCGCGAAATAGGCGCCTCCATCATTTCATTTAAAATATAAAGTTGGCTTAATTTAAAATACATCACTTTAATTTAAAACACATTAATTAAAAATACACATGTGAGATACATCTAAATTACACGCGTTTCTTTCATCTAATTTAAAATACAATAAGTAAATAAATAACTGTAGTTTTTCTGTATAGGTGCTTGACGAAAATGTGCTTATCGGGAAAAGGAATTTGGCATCGTTTTTTTTGTGTCAATCTATTTAACGTTTCATATTTGCAAGAATCTTTTTTTCCATTTTGAATACAATTGATTAGATATAAATATATCATTTTTCCAATTTTATATAGAAACAGAAGTAATTTATGTATACATATAAATAATTTATATATGCATATACATAGGGTTTTTTTCAGAGCTGTTTATATATTTTGACCACATATCTCCCCTATATCCAAAATACATTTTTCCAACTAAGCCTAATTTAAAATCTATCATTCCAGAACTTGAAAACATTGTACAGTCGACTCATAACGATCATAATGAAGAAATTCGCAATGTTATGTACTATGAACTGAAGAAGTTAATTAAGCAACCCACTAGGATACCATAAGATGAATTAAATATTTTGAAAAAGCTTAAACTTGATCCAGAAATAATTTTAATCCAAAAGGATAAATCTAATAAATTAGCCGTGTTAAATACAGATGATTATAAAAATAAAATGATAGAATGTATTAACAATATGGATTGTCAAGAAGTTAAGAAGAATCCATTTAAAATAATTAACAAAAAAGTTAATAAATTGGTTAATAAAGGGAGCTGGCCTGATAATATGAAAGTTTTAATGAGAATTAATAAGTTAGCAGTAATCCCAGCAATTGTCGACAGACTCAAAGACCACAAAATAAATATGCCAGCAAGGCCAATAGTAATTAAATGCTCAAGCCGCACATATTTTATGGAAAAACCTTTTGTAGTTTTAGTGAAAAATATATTGCCCTGCTCTGATCATGTAATTAATTCAACGTATGAGCTCATTCAATATTTGAATCACATTAATTTACATCAGAATTATTTAATAGCCAGTCTAGATATAGTCTCTTTATACCCATCTATTGATACCCAAAAAGCCGTTACAAATATAAATAATTGCATTGACCGCATGGAGAATATTAATGATAATATGAAAACTACACTAAAGAGTGCTCTTAATCTTATAGTTAATAATAATTACTTCACTTTCGACGACAAAATATACAAACAAAATAACAGAGCTCCAATGGGTTCTCTTATATCAGGATTATCAGCTGAATTCATATTACGACCACTCGAAATAGATATATACAAATTTGATTATACTCCCCATGCATGGATCAGATATGTAGACGATATTTTCATCATATGGCAACATGCAGATACCTTGCTCAATAACTTTTTAAACCAGATTAATAGCCTTGATTCTAAAATTAAATTCACATTGGAAATAGAACAAAATGATACGCTACCTTATTTAGATGTATTACTAATCAAGACGCACCAAGGAATAGAACGCACTGTTTACAGAAAACCCATAACCAGTCAATCCATTATCCCTCATAATGCTCAAGCACCCTTTTCATACAAAGTTTCTGCATTTAGACATTCTATTTATAGAGCAATTAAATAATGAAATAAATAAAATATATGATACTGCAAGAAACAATGTATACAAAGAAAGCAGCATAGAAAAATTAATTAAGAGCTTAAAGAATGAAAAGAACAGAAGTTTCAATCCACAAAATTCCATGTTATCCACTTTACAATATTTTACTGGTTTCTTCGAACGTTTGAAATATAAACTCAAAAAATTCAATATCTCGATAGTCGCAAAACCTTCTATGAAATTAAAAAATATAGTATGCAAGAAAATAGATCCAATAGAGTCAAACCAGTTATCAGGAGTATACGAAATACCTTTCACAAAAGAAAATGGAACAAAGCAGTTTTATATAGGTATGACAAGTAGAAAACTTAAAACCAGAATCAAAGAACATATAGCAGACATCAAGTACAACAAAAGAAACACAGCTTCGGCCAGATTTTGCAGCGAAGAACCATTGCAGATCGATTTAAAAAATAGAAAATTAATTTATACATCAAGATTTTTTTTTTGCCATCCATAATCCGAGAATCAATAGGGATATTTTTACGCAACAAGAATATTTGCAATGATTCAGTGTCCCTTGATATACCTAAAATTTGGAAAGAGATGCTATGTAATTTTAATAACAATAGCAAAAATTAATCCACACTCACAATTAGCCAAGATAATTTTATTTTTATTATATGTTTTCCAATGTTTTTCATTTTGCATCTTGTCTCGTGACATTGTTTACCATGTTATTGTTTTGTTAAATTATCTTAAAAATAATCCACACTCACAAACAGCTAATTTAATTTTAATTTAATTTTATGTTTGCAATGTTTTTCATTATGCATCATGTCTCGTGACATTGTTTACTATGTTTATTGTTTTTAAATTATGTGAAAATATTTTCTATCGTGAATAATTTTGAAAATGTCGCCGTTGGTGCGACGAAACGATCACCAATCATAATAAAGATATTTTATCACTTTTTATAGCATTATTTTACTTAATCTGTTTATAACTGATTTTTATACATGTTTTTATAACATATCTCCCTTTCTGAAGCCAGAATTGCACCAAGCTTTTTTAAAAAAGCGAAAGCCCCTATAGTGGAATAATATCTAAATAAATAATTACTAGTAATAAAAATAACATATACAAAAACATTTTATTTCAATATCAAGGCACTGTCCTAATTTACGCACCCGAAAAAAAAAAGCTAGCTAGGGGCAAAATGCAGTTGGCGAGATTTGAATCTGCCTTACATAGGAAATCAGCATTTTTTATTCAATATGTTCTTTGTTTAATAAAACTGCTTAAAATTTTATTATTTAGAAAAAAAATTAAAAAAAAATAATGTTTAAGAGATGAGTCACATTCAAAGATATGTATAGTAAAGTGGGGACGGATGCCGCAGTTTTTCTTTTCTTCTGGTAAAATGTACAATAAAGCAAAAAACAACAAACAAAGTACCAGAAATCATTGATCAAACCCTTTAGAACTTAATTTCTATGTTAAACAAGTTAAAACCCTCTTAATAAAGTAGGCATAATTATTTTCCCACAGGTCCTTTTTTTAACATCATTTTTTATGTGCTGGATAAGATGCCGCATGAGGTGTGTGACAGATGCCGCATGGAGAAAAATGCTAGGCTGTTTATTTTTTTTTTCAAGTAAATCACATTTTTATTTTCTCAAACTACTTAAAATGAAAATAAATAACAGTAAACTTACAAAAATTATATATATCACTAAATTGTGAAAAGTTGTATGAAATATGTAGAATGCAAAAGTGTAATCTCTATAAATAAAACTTAAGACAAAAAGTGAAAATGAAAAGAAAATCATTTGAATTTACATGAATGGATAGCATATATACGGGAAACAATAGACAGCATAATTCCAAAAAAGATATAAATCACTTGTTTACATCCAGGCAAACATTGCAATTTGCTCTTAATGTAAGTATTAGTTCTGTTCTATTTAGGCCCTAGTCTGTTTATTTTTGGCCTTTCTTATCATTCTTTGATTTTGTATTTCCATTCGCTCCCAATCACACCACATTACCCGTTGCAAAAGTAAAGTAAGCGTTTTTCATGCAGTTATTGATTGAATTTGATGCACTGAATTCTGTGCGCTTTACACTTTGCTTCTTGATAAGACTCAAGCCGCTCAACATATGCAGAAACATCAAATTCCAATCCAGTTCTGCCATCAGAATCCATAAGAGGAACAATTTACCCATTATCGGAAGATTTAGTTTTTTCCTCAAGTAAGGCGTTTTCAAATTGATCTTTCCCTTCTTTTTTTTTACAAATTTTACTTCTGCTAAGTTGTCGTTCTTTGACGCTTTCTAGTTTCTTTTGTTTTTCATTTCCTTCTTCTTTTTTATTGTTTATAAACTCTGTGCTTGTAATATTTGTAGGAGATATTTTGTTTAACAGTTTAGATGGTGAGAATTGTAAACGGCCTACGTTTTCCTTATTCATACATGGTGAACCAACTTTGTTTCTAAGAATATTTTGATAAGTAGCAGAATGCGCTAATATACATTCATTTAAATGTAAATTCTACTTAAATCGCAGTGATGAATTTATTGAACCGAAAAACAAAAATATATTTTGCGGCATCTATCCCTCAACCTTGGTGCGGCATCTGTCCCACATTGGCGGGTAAGATGCCACGCCGTCATTTTGTATCATGTGAGCGACGTGAGAGAAAGGCAATCCCATGTCTGTATTCCACGAGGATCTAGTCTATAGTTCCAATCGATTTTGGGATGAAATCCCTGTTTATTTATTTTTAAATATGTGATAAAACTTCATTAGAATAATTTTAGCAACTTACCACGCAGGTTCGAGCAATAAAAACTGGCATAAATATGTAAATAGTGTCAATTAAGCGGTGGAAACGCATACAACACATCACCCAGCACAGAGGAACACTACGAACTTCTAAAATTGGTCTAGGGAACGCTAGTGCCGCCTACACAATATCTGCGGCATCTGGCGACCGCGGCATCTGTCCCCACTTTACTATATATGTTTTGATATAACTTGAGTTGAAATTAATTGGCAGTCAATATATCTTTCCATCGAAATAAACATAAAATTTTTGTTCTGCAGTGAGCGAAAAAAATATTAGTTTATGGAGGTAATCATTCACACAGCAAGGCATGATCTTGACGTCAGATTCGTTACGCATGTTTGTTACGTCATGAAGGGATTTATAGTCCAAAGTTTATCTGTATTCATAAAGATATTTTATTTGTTTATCCATTAATTAAAATAAAAACTACTTTCATTATAAACTGACGACGTAATGTTAAAAGATAACGTGCAGTGAAAAAATAGTGTGATACATTTGTACAATAGATCAGTTTCAATAGATGTCCGTTATTTATTAGGTATTAAAGTTTGACGAATAATTTGGCGATAGTTTTTTATGAAAATGATCGACAGAGATAATGGATAAGTGCCCCAAAAAGATTATAACAACGGTATTCTGGCTTAATGTAAGTGTGGATATCATTAAAGATTGGGATAAAGGATATAATATTTTTTAAAGAAAATGACATTGACCGGATACTATTAGCTAAGACACACCATTTGTCACTGGGGCTAATTACGTTAATTGACTTAATAGATCTTAAAATCTCCAAATTCTTGAACATATTTCAACTGATAAGAAAATGGTCGCATGGATTTGTTGATTTCTATATCAGAATTTTTAGATTTACAGAAGGTACGTAAGCAAATAAAATTATGAATAAAAGTAACATGTTGCAATGCTTAGTATGCATTTAAGGAAGACCAAACTGCTCGCCGGAGGCGGATACTTGGAAAAATTATTTTGTGCACATGATTTCATGGTATAAAATACCTACTTAGAAAATAGCAGTGAAATGTAAACGGACATATGTATAATATGCTCATTAATACTTATATATAAATTTTCTTATAAGACGTTATAATGTCATTTTCATCCAAATAAACTGTACGTACCTAAAAAAAAAACGGTAATTGTTTTCTAGTATATATTTTCAGTACTTTATATTCGGAATAATATTCAAATATATACTCTTTTGTCTCAAAATGCAATAGAAATTGGAACACATTTAAAGAAATTTTATGCATTACCTGATAAATATATTTATTGCTAAACTTTTATTTATTAAAATAGCAATTATAATCTGCAAATTAATCAAATAAAGAGGACACCAATTTTAGAAGGCAATACAATAATATACCGTATCACCCATAAAAAATTATAGTTTTTCAAAAAAAAGCAAAAGTGTTTCAAAACTTACATTGTTTTCAATTACTGCTCTTCGTGTTTGTCATTTAATTATGTGATTGCTTAATTTGAGAAAATTGATTAAAACATGTTATTTCACTTAATGACTTTTTCTCTTAAAAGGAAACGTCTTTCCTATGCGAAACAAATATGTGGAAGCAAATTTCAATTTTTTCTTTTTGCTTTTACCATTGTCTGAACACATTATCTTTTTCAAAAGTTTTTGCCTCTTCTTTTGTGGTTTAATTTATGTTTACATTGTTATGATATGGAACTCAAATTAATGTTTGTTATAAAAAATGCTAAAGCTTGTTTTAAAAAAATAATGTTTCTTAAAAAAATTATCTTTGTTAAAATTAACATCTTTACTGAACAACCTTATGAAAAGGTTATATATACACACACATCTACCGGGTGTCCCAAAAATGACTGATGGACTTTAAAATTCAATAACTTGCAAATGGTGACAGGTATTAAAAAATTCTTTCAGGAGTGTTATGTAAGGTGTCAGGAGTTTTTATGCTGTGATTCTCAGTTTTAGTTGCAAATAGCATCGACAGATGGAGCTGGTAACAATAACCGCTATCCAGGCTCGATTTTTCGACTCTCTCTTCTTCCATGCGAATTAAGGAGATTAAAATGTATTGGATGGATCCCTAAGTTCCAAAATTTGGGTCTGGACTGAGCGCCTAATGCTCTGTGTGTCATTTATTGTTTGAAATTCGAACTAAAATCAAGAATCACAGTACAGAATCTCCTGATATCATACATAACCCTCCTGCAAGAATTTTTTTAATGTATGTCACCGTTTGGACGTTATTGAATTTTAAAATCCATCAGTCATTTTTAGGACACCCGGTATATATATACATATATACTATATACCGGGTGTCCCAAAAAGGACTGACTGATTTTAAAATTGAATAACTTGCAAACGGTGACAGATATTTAAAAAATTCTTGCAAGAGGGTTATACATAAGGTCAAAAGTTTTTTTTTTTTTTTTTTTAAACAGTGATTTTCGTTTTTAGTTCGAATTACAAACAATAGATGACGCTGTAAGCAATAGGCGCTAAATACAGGCTCGATTTTTTGGCCTTTTTCTCTTCTTCCATGCGGAAAAAGGAGATTAAAAGGTATTGAGTGGATCCCAAAGTACCAAAAATCGAGCCTGAATTTAGTGCCTATTGCTTACAGTGCCATCTATTGTTTGTAAATTGAACTAAAATCGAAAATCACTGTAAAAAAACTTTTGACCTTATGCATAACCCTCCTGCAAGAATTTTTTAAATATCTGTAACCGTTTGCAAGTTATTAAATTTTAAAATCAGTCAGTCCTTTTTAGGACACCCGGTATGTGTGCGTGCGTGTATTTGCATTGTTTAAATAAATGCTTGATGGAAACATTTTCCACATCAATGAGATTATTATCATTAAGATATATCTATAAGCATTTGCCATAGCCAATTCTAAGAAATAGTAGAATCTCGAAATTCACTGCTAAATTAACCAAATAAAGGGGAGATCATGTTTAAAAACGAATAAAGTAGTGCAGCATAACTCCCATTTATAATTTCTGAAAAAAGCAAAAGTGTTTCTAAAGTTACATTGTTTTCAATTACAACTCTTCCTGCTTTTCATTTAGTTCTTTGATTACTTAATTCGAGAAAATTGTTTAAAACATGTTCTTTCTCATAATGCGTCTTCTCTTCTTTTAAAATTTCTTGCCTATGCGGAACACATATGCGGAAGATAATTTCAAACTTTTCTTTTTTCCTTTTTAGTATAGTCTAAGACATTTTTCTAAAGTTTTTTTCTTTTCTTTCGTGGTTTTATTTTGTTATCTTTTTTATGAAATGTAACTAAAATTAAAGATTGTTAAAAACAAATTTTTAAGCTTGTGAATAAAAAATCTGTATCTTCTTTTTTTAAAAAGTGTGCTGAAATTATTATCTTTTCAAGTAACATTATGAAAAGTATTTGTATTATTTACATAAATGTGTGATGGAAACATTTTCATATATTTTAAAAAGAAATTGTTATCATTAATATAACATCTAAACGCATTTGCCAGAAAATATTATAAGCAACAAATAAGTATTTAAAAACAAAATTTTTTAACGTATACATTAAATTTCGCTATGTAATATCTGTTAATTTAGTGAACTGAAAGGATAAATTATTTTTTGCCTACTGCTGGCACTCGCCGGCGCATATACTGTATTAGACATTTTTTAAAAACACACAAATTTAAATATATAACTGAAATGTCAATATATATAATGACAAAAATCTGAAGGTAATGACCTTTTCAAACACTTCCCAACATAATTGAAAAACGTTTATGATTTTGGATGTCTGTCCGTTTGCCCGAGATCTAACTCTTGTAAATAAACTCCGATTGCCTGATTTTTTTTATGTTATTGATGCTTACCTCTGCACGATCGGTATCGAAAGTGAAGTGTGTAGCATTTTTGGTCCATTTACAGGGATGATCAAAAGTTTTTCATTAAACTACGCTCTATGGGAAAAAATCGTTTAAATTTTATTTTAATGATGTTAGACAATTTCGAGTATAGTGAAATTTATAAGCATTTATGTAGTGCACTGAATCATGTATTCTGAAGAGTATAGGTGTCAAACATTTGTTATTCATTTACAGGGCCTCAGGAAAAGAATTCCGTCACATAATGGCCTACAAGGTACTGTTTGCACGCTATTTTAGTTATGTTACTCAATTTCAAATGTAATGAAAATGATATAGATTACTGAATCTTACTACAAGATACTTGTTGTATAACATGATGTTCATAGCATTTATCGTTCATTTACTGGAACACACAAAATACTCGGAGAGATTACTGTAGCTGAAGTACAATGTCTATTATCTATAAGTGCTGGAAATGCTATTCATTTACGGTATGCGCATTTAGCATGATGACAGATTTTATTTGCGTTATGCAATTTCAAATTGAATTTTATTTAGTATACTAAGAAATGTGTAATATAAATAAAATCATATACAGACCCATGCAAAAACCAGACACATGATCTCCTAAGGGTGATAATGTTTGTAAGGGTGATTTGGGTAGGTTTAATTATGTTTTAACCTGAAAAAAATTTAGCTTCACATGTATCGCATATAAAAAAAATGTTTGTAATATACAGGGCTGTACAAAAAAATTTACTAATGCTGCCGTTTATTTATAGAAACTGCTGAAGGTAAATTTTCGACCTATCATGCATTTTCTTACTAAACGAAGCTTTAGAATATTATGTAGAAAGTATACAAATTGTACATTAAATACAGGGCTGCATAAAATAATTTTAATTCTTTTACGCTATGGAAGTTAATTGTAGATATTTCGTTTTCAAATGTGTTATCAGCATTCTAAAATGTTTACTTTGATTTTTTTTCTTTTTACCTTATTAAACAGTGAAGTTTTGGTGAAGAATTCAGAAGCATTGGAAAGTATTTCATAATCAATGCATGAGGCATGATTTTTCTTTCTTGTTTTTTTTTCTTTTTTCGAACAGAAAAAAAAATTAAGAATAACGTGAAATTGAGTCAAATAAGTATAACATCACCTTAACCCAAAGTTTCTTCAATAAGAAACATTTTCGTTAAATTCCGTATACTCGTTCGCCAAAATCTTTATTTTTCATTGAGTTTTAAATTGTGTCATTGACTTTTGCGAACCCTGTATATAGTTTTGTATACACCACTTGCTACATACTTATTTAAAATCAGCATAAAATCTCATCTACACAAACCTTAAAACAGAAGAACGACTGAGAAAATCTTCAGATTTATAAAATTTATTATTCCATTAAAATATTTTTCGAATTCTATTGATAAAAAAAAAAAAAAAAATCTCTTCAATACTTACTTTCAGACTATTCAGAAAAATTCCCGCAATGTGAGTAATATGATAAACTATATTTTGCAAATTCTGCACATTTTTCTTTAACAAAATTAGCTTCTAGGTTATGCTCCATCAAACACTGCAAATGAACATGTCATCTAATTCCGAAAATGAAAATTAGTTAGAAAGAAAAAAATATTTACGAAAGAGCAATAAAAATAAATTTATTCTTCATGCACTATTTTTAAGTTCTGTTAAAGTTTTTTTCAGATTTAAGTTTCAATTTGAAAGATAATAAATTTATTCCTTGCAATTTATGAATTAGGGTGTGAATGCTGAATAATGATGTACCCTTTTTATTTGTGTATTATTTATGTTTGTAAAGTTCTTATTGTGATTAATATTTGTTGAAAATTAGAAGGAAATACCTTATATGATTAAAAAGAAAGAGGTGTAATATAAAATTTAATGACATATCTTATGTTTTTTTTTAAGATTTTTCGTTAGAACAATGTACACATTAGCATACTACATTTACACATATAAATTTCAATACTTTATTTCTTTAAACCTTTAAAGTTCCGGACGGATTACAGTAATTTAAGAACACTGGGTCGTAACCGATGCGCCGTCGGCTTTTTAAGCTTAAATAAGTACTTTTAATGATATCGTTGTTTAATGCAATGTCCTTAAGATATATAAAAGTAATAAACATGAAAATCTTAAACAAAAACTAATTTAATTAGAGTTAATATAGTAAGAACTGTTTGTAGTGACACACACGGACGACATATTCCAAGTTCCAAAACATTTTAAAGCATAAATATCAAATTTTGATGCTAAAAATAATAGTGTGTAATCATGTGTGTCTGGTATCAATATAAAATTGACACAAATCACAATTAAAAAAAAAATGTTTAATTAATGATAATGTAGAATAAATTACACAAACACACTGGCGGCGTATTCCGTACACCAGTAGGGACTTATCAATAAAAATAGTGAAAAGAGCAGAAAAAATTACAAACATCACCCTTAAACACTGGTTGAATATTGAATAGTCTTCGTGATGAGAGTAAATGAAGAGCAGATATTAATCGCGTAATTATTTTACGCAACAGTTTTTCACTGTGGTGCGCTCAATCTCGTGCCTGTGTCCTTAAAGGTTAATGTTAAATTTAATAAATTTATTTAATGTTTTGGAGAAGGCTCTAAACGACTTAACTATAGTGAAAGAAAACCGAATACATTTTCCTTTCAATTAAAATTGACATCCCATCATGTCTTCTTTAAATCCTTGTTTAAATTTATAAAACTAATACGATATCTGAAATTTAAACTAGCATTTAGTGGCCATCACAAATTTTTATCTAAAAAAATACAGTTGTCTGCAAACAAAATTGTGAATCTATTCGTACTTTAAATACAGCTATTGCGGAATTCGTTACAATTTTAGCGATATTTGATTAGCTGTATACATAATACAAACCCACTAACTGTCAAAGTTTAGCAGAATATGAAGCTTTGTGAAATCCCATGCATTAGTTCCTAATGTAGCTATAGCGGAAATTGGTATAAACATAGCATAGAAAATGAACCTGGTTGGGAAACTACACCCAATCTTAATCAGCATATATTTATGTCAGTTATAACTTAATAGGGAGATTTATGAAATTCCGTGAGTTAGATCTAGAGATAGCAGTATGGCCGATGCATTTGAAAAATACAGCAGCTATTTGGCGATTTTCACAAAAATCTAATAAGCGAAAGTTATGGCGAGGAGTTACTGAATCTGAAGATTTATTATTTTCCGTTCATTAATTCTTGAGAAAGACCGCCCACGATTTTTCTGCCAGAGACCGACACACTCATAGAGAGATTTTTTTTAACGCAGTCATTTCATTTTCAGGATTTTAAAACGCATTAATCTGTCGAAAGCCGGCAGTTAAAAAATTCACGAATCCAACACTTTCTTCTTCTATGTAAAATGACGTAAACTATGAAATTTCAAATTGTAACCTGAAAAGTTATGTTCCTACTTAAATTCTAGAATAACTTGTAAATTACATTTATAATTTCAGCAATTTTAACCAGTGGAATATTTACTTTTAATTTGGCATTTTAATAGAATGATTAATAGCACTTTACATATGAGATCATTCAGTTTGTAAATTTGTCGATAATAGTTTTACGTATAAAAATATATAGGCAGTTCTTTTTTGACAAACATTATTTTTAAAGAAATAAAATGGCGCTTTAACTGAAACCTGAGCCTATTCCAACTAAAGAATTTTCGAAACCTTCACCAGAAAAACTTCAAACCGTATCCAATATAAAACACGAAAAGTGTGAAATATAATGATTTAATTTTGAAAAAATAGTCTATAATACTATTTTATCTTTAATGCTGTAAAATGAAAGGTTTTTTAAAAATTCAATTAAGAAGCCTTTAGTGATTAACCCGAACAGGAGACACAATAGATCCAACCCTATTCCGACCCAAGATGAACCTAACAGACAACAAAAGCATTTAACAGTAAATGTTTTGGATTTGCGTAAAATTTTTGAATCGCTTGTAAGTGAAAATCTCTTTGCATATCGAATGCTGATGAGTTGGTTACAAAGTTCAGTGGTTTAAATTCCGGGAATGACGATAAAAATGAGCAAATCTGCATAAGACACGATTGCAGTATAAAATTTACTGAGAAATTGGAACTATATGTTGGAGCTATATCAGAATTGCTACATTGAACTATATTTGAAATATATCATGTTTGGATTTCTCACAACCTCAGACAACTGTTCTATATGTTACTGGGAAAAATAACGTCGGATGTTTTAATTACAATTGCAATGTATTTTTATTTCAGGAAGTACTGAATAACTGCTCAGTAGGCATTAATGTAGATAGTGAATGGCGAAAACGGAGAATTTGCATTTTTATACGAACACATTATTTTTTGAAAAAGCACGTCTGAATCTCATCTTCAGTAGAGTTAAAACAAATTACTTATCTTGTACAATACTAACTAAATAAATAAAATTGTGGATTTTGCCTTTTTGATGTTGACAATTTTACAAATACCAGTAATTGGAACACAAAGTCCACAGTTCCCCAGGAAGTTCGGAACAGATGTGTTTTAGATTTCGATGCTATCGTGTAATGAAGATGTGTATATAATATGAATATCTAGAAAATAGAACATTGCTTTCGAAAGAGTATGCAACGGTCATTCTGTATAGGTGGCGGAAGGGGGGGGGGGTCATGTAACTCGGTCCTAATTTAACATTTTAATTTTTAATTTAATTAAAATATCTAAGTAATGAAATATAAAGATAGTTTGTAATTATTTATCATGTTCTGGTTCTCTCATAAATTTCTTGAACTCTAATTTTAGCCTTTTGATAGTTTTTCTTTTAATTAAAATAAATTTAATTTTAGAGCCAAGGTACGACACTCAAGTTGTACCTTGGTCCTAGGCTTGTTGTACCATGCATCATACATCATTTTCTTATAAAAAAATATAAAAAAAGTTGACGAAACATTTTTATGATTTGTTTGAAATTAATTTTAAAAGTAAATTTAATGACAGTTTAGTCATAGATATTTATTTGAAGATCTGTTTTAATTAATATAAAAGATAAGATGTAATTAGAGGGAAAAGGGGGAGGGTGCTATAACTCCAAACACAATAAATATCAATTGTGCTTTAACTGCTTTACTGCATTTATAAATTTTTATACTTGTTTGTTTTATCACGATGCAAAATGAATAAAAATCAGTTGCCTTAAAAGCTAAGAATATTTTTTTCAAAAAACGATAATACATTAGGACAAACATAAATAATTATTCTGATTCTTAAAATAAGATTAGGTTCTGGAAAATGCTCATAATTTGGTCGCAACTGATTGAAAAACATACTTCCCCCAAATATGAATTATATCCTAATTGTATTAAAACATTTCAATGGCTCAACAATGATTTCTTTTACGCCATTGTCATAATTTATGCATATTTACTTTACACAGCTGGTGTACGTATAGAGATAAGTTTTCAATGATTTCCATTAATGATACAAGGAAAAACTTTCGTGAAATAGACTTTTCATTTGTTGGCCTTTTAATAGAATGATATGCAATTGTTTTCAAGGTACGACACTATTGCCAAGTTCAAAATACAACATTTGGTGACTTGAAAAATAATGACTTCTTAGCATTTTCTAATTGCGTTTAATATGATTTGAAACTCTTGTTCGTAATGCGCTATAAATACTCTTTTATGCAAAACTTCGAAATTAAAACAAGTAGCTGTTGATAATGATATATAATGAAAATCTGTTGCATTTAAAAAATTATTTTTGATGATGAAATCATTTTTTAACAATTGTCCGCAGCATGTGTTGTCTATATACATATATACATATGTGTATAGCAATACATATCAGTATATTAGTATTATATGTAGTAGTATATCTCAAAACTACACTGATTAATTTTATACAAATGTAATAGATAGAGATAAAAACTGTGTAGGTTCAAGTTGCATATATGTTCAAGGTACAACACTTTATAACATCTGCTCTAAAACTGTCGTCCACGTACCACTAGGACTCCGCAGCTGGTCCTCAGAGGGTCAGTGAAGATCTCACGCTTAATGAAAAAAAAATCACTTAATTTGAAAATGAGAGAAATCTTATGAGTAAAAGTTAAGAATAACGAATGTAAATTGTCTTAAAATACTGTATAACTAATCTTCGTATGTCTATTAGCTTTTATATCTAACATTCGATATGGAAAAAATAATAATTTCTGTTTTAGTTGCTTCAGAACAGGCGTCAAGTACGGCTTTCTATTTTGATCATCCTTAATTTCGAATAGTAATCATCATCCTATTTAATTAAAAATTTTACGAGCAATCAAATCCAGGATATCTATTTAAAAATGGTAATTAGCAAATTCCGAACGTACATTATGCGAAACGTATTCATCGCACTTGTTGCGAAGATTAAACCTTTGCATCTTCAAAAACTGAAACAGAAAATAAGGAAATGCTTAAAGGGCTACTCAGCAACACTGGAAAAAATTCTGCTTTGTCATATAGAAAATAAATTAGAATCTAGAAAAAGTAGTTCCGCACTGTAAAAAACCCGACATTTTTACAGTACAAAGTACTGTTCATCTCGAGCTCAAACTCGATGACAGTGAATGTGCTGTATCTTTCTTTGGTTTCCTGACTATATTAACATGGAAAATACAATAGTTGCCTAAAATTAACAGCACAATGTGCTGGCAATTTGGACGCCAGCAGTTTGTGCTGTAAAAAAAATGCGTCCAAATTGCCAGCACATTGTACTGTTAATTTTACGCAACTACTGTATTTTCCAAGTTAATATAGTTAGGAAACCAATGAAAGATACAGCACATTCACTGTGGTCGAGTTTGTTCCGGCAAATCTACAGTGTTTGTTTTTTTTCAGTGCGTGTCATCTTTATAAATCCTAGTTCCCTTTGCTAGTTATCACTAGTTCTAGTTATCACTATTAAAATTAAAGGTTGTTTTTTCTATATTATCGAGGTCAAACTTATTTAAAAATCTCTGGAAAGAAATGCAAACATAAAAAGTGAACTTTATTAGCTATAATTTTGGTTTATGAATTAATTCTAGAAGTCAAGTGATACGTTTTCGGAATTCAAATTTTCCATGATCCAATATATCGTTTCATAGCCTAAAAAACTATACACTAGAAATTCTCTATCATTCCATTTATTCACTTTATTTGTTTATCTTACTCGCATAACACAGAAATCGATATTTTTAGTTTATGGATTTAGAAAATGATAACTATTACTTCTAGATGAAGGCGGTATATATTCTTTTCAGTGTAAAGAGATTAAGAACCGATTACCTAGAACATACGGAGAAAACTGAAACATGATATTGAATAAAAAATTACATAAATTAAATTAAATATTCATTAAAAGTTTCTGTTGTCTGTACAATACAAATTAAAAGGCAAATAACAATTTTATTACAATTTAAATTAATAGAAATAACTAAAAAATTATAAAACAGAAGTGAAAACTGCCATTTAATACAATAGGTTCCTTAAAGAAATTTCGCTTTCAAAGATTTCATTAACGATTTCGTTAAAAAAGATCTTCACATGTTTGGCCATATGTAAAAAGAAAATAGAGTATTTTCCAGATTTCTTTTCTTTTATATGACAATGACAAACCCAAAGACAAAATCTCTTGTCCAAAAAAGAGCATTTTAATCAAATAAATTGAAGGCAACAAAAGAAATAAATTGAAAATTGAAACTTCACAACAAAAGATATGTTGAAACAAAAAGTTAACATTATGACGGTGTTCGGAAGTTTTATTTTACTTTCTCAAGATACAACATAAGTTTTTTTTTGTTGTTTTTATATAAAATGATTATATTTAATTATAAAACTTTAGGTAATTGAATTTCTGTGTTCGTAGAGAGAAAATATATGGATTTTTGTATTTTTTTATTGAATAATAATATAAAAAAATTGAAACTAAAAGATTTGTTAGAGAGAAAGATGTTTTTCAATTAGCGAATTCGTTAAAATTATTGCACTAGACTTTGAACTCCAGATTTTTTTTAGTACAATATGATATTTATTGTAAGTATGATATGGAGTTAATTGGATATTTGCATTATTAAAAGTCGGCTAAACATTTTTTTCAGTACGCTAATAATGAAATAAATAATATTAACTTTTAGTGAACATTATATCGACAAATATATTATTTGCTTTCATAATCTGTATAAAATTCATATAATTTCATAAGATCCGTGAAAGGTCAGAAAAACAACTTGACTACCAAAAGTACCAACACTCCTTAGAAAATATTATACTGAAGTTTTAAGACCAAATTTTCATTATTCTTAATTGGAATAAGTTTGTAAAAATGAACCTATATGCATAAATGTTTTTAAAAATCTGCGACAAACCTTAATTTTATTCCATTTTTCATACAATTTCTAAATTATTCAATTCAATTATTAAATTTTATTTTAAAACTAACCGTTATTGTATATTATAAAGACACATTCAGTATAATCTTAATAGAATATAAAATAATGTAAATAAATCTTTTTTTATGCAATTTTTAGGGGTTCGTACTTAAAAAGTAAAAACGGAACCATTATAAGTTCCCTTCTGTGTCTGTCTGTCTGTCACAGACATTTTACTCATAAACTATGGAACATGGAATGTTCCAATTCGGGGAAATAATAAAGACTATTGACCCACATATTTTCAGATTAATAAACATTCATAAATATATTTAGTAAAAATGTAGAGGGGCTATTTATGGTACTTGAAAAAAAAAAAAAAAAACCTTTTCTTTGTATATCGTGTGGAGTGTCGTGTGAAAGCTTTCGTAACGCTGAGCTCAAAAATAATTTCTTTTTAATTTTAGGTATTATATTTTCAAAGATATTGTCGAAAATCTAGCATAAAAACATGTCCCCACCCCATCTAATTCCGAATCTACTGAAACTAAAATTATGAAAAAATTATAGGTAGTAGACGTTAATTTAAACCTTGCAGGAAATTTACAGCGATTACCCTAGGTCACACAGTTTTTGAAAAAAATCGCATTTTTCTGTTACACATAAATTTCGCTTTACGGGCATTCAGCAAAAGTGTTGAGCAGCGCTGGAGGTACCTATCGTAGCAGAAGTATAAAAGCATTGATGATAATGATTTTTGAAAAAAATCGCCAGTAATTCGCCGAGATATTAACCCTTAAAGATACGGACAGTTTGGACATACATAATGACAGGGGCGGCGTACTCTATGCCTAGTTAACAACTTTTAATGATATATATGTGTAATGTATTGTCCAGTAGCAGTGTAAAAGCAATAAATGTCAAATTGTTAAAAACAGACTAATTTAAGGGGTCTCGGGACTGGAAAAATTGGAAAAAAAATACTATTTTCAACATTTAATGTCTTAAAATGTATATGATTTTTAAACAAAATTTTAATTGGGATGAAAAGTATGTTCTTTCATTTCATGCATTTAAAAAACTGCAAGATGCAGAATTAAAATTTATAGGGGGCTCGAAATTGTTTGATAATTATAGAACAGAAAATTGGCATAACAGTTTACGCGCAGGATTACAAAATAAATATTGTAGCTAGAATGAAAATGTTAGTACTTACTTATACTTCAGATTGCAATAATTACCCTGAACGTAAATAAATTTGTATTTAAAGCATTTTTATATTTTTAATGCAATGTTGCATTTAGCTGATACAAAATTTTGAAAATTTCAACAGTATAATAACTTAAAAAAGTTTTTTTTTAAATAATAAAAATGAAATTTTAGGTTCAGTTATAACATAAAATATATGTTTTGAAATTTTCATGAAAAAATATTCAGAAGTTTTTGAGGTATCTTGTGCGTTATGACCAAAAACGTCATTTGGAGAAAAATGACTTCAATGTTTCGGAAATGGCAATGCAGGTATTGGCGGGTATAATTCTAAAAACCATAACTTCTGTTCTAAGGGGAATTTCAAAAAAGAATTATATCAAAATGTTCAGAAAAAATAGGAATTTAACATCTAAAAAAATTTAAATTTCTAAAATTTTGAAGCTTTAAGAGTAGTGCGACCACTTGAACCTCTCCGGTGCGGAGTAATTCTGTTTATAAACTAAAGAAATAATGGATTTACACCAGAATTTATAAACGAATTTATTAGAAAATGCAAACTTGTTTATTTTCACGTACATTATAAAAGGGAAATTTTAATTAAATATTCTTGGTGCCGTTTGTTACTTTCGGAATTTAAATTAGGTGTTTAAGAACACCGCCCTTGAAAGGTTTAATTAGAATGAATCACATAAATGCTGTGGGATTCGCGACTAGTTTGCATTGAATGGATCTCTCAAAACGGTTCGATTGACTTTAAAAGATACTTAAAAACATATCGTGAAAAACGCGCCACGGACCAGTATAGTATTATTAATAACTATAAACTTTTACACGTTTAAACTATTATTCAACCTTAGTTGGCAGTTTCTATATGATAGGGCATAAGAAATTCATTTTCGTTGCTCTTGGAAATGAAATAATCCATATTACAACTAGAAAGTAGTATTCGAGTGTACCAGTGTAGATTATGTCGGAAGTATTTTCTAAGTAATCCGAACTTAAGATTTTAAAAAGATTACAGAAAAATCCTTAAAAGTATACCAAGACGATGTTTTTTCGTGATAGAAGTATTCAAAATTACCTTAGTTGATTTTTAAAAATATATAAGTATTTTTTTATGCAAAAGTATTATATACTTCGCACAGTTTAAAATGAGATAAACTTCAAAATTTAGATTAATTGTCTATTTAATCTAACGAACAATTAACGAATCATTATAATAAAATATATAACTTTAGTTTAAAACACACACATACTAGTTACCGTCTTTTATAGTACAATGAAAGAGATTATACAGAATGGCGTTTTTAACAACTCTAATCTCTTTAAAACTGTATCTTTTTTAAGTATTTAACATGAGAAATTTAATAAAGTGTTAAAATCAATAAATTTTATATAAAAAAATAAATAAACAGAGATAAAGGTTTAGTTATACGGTTTTTTAAAAAATCTTAGATTATAGGTAATGCTGTTCGAATTATTATTGAACTATACATTCATACTATAACATTGTTTATATTATTCTATTTTCCAGGTGAAAGGTAAGCACCAAATTTACATTTCAATATCTTTATTCTTCTCAAAGTTATTAACAAAAACACGATGATGGTTGGAGTGGAATATTCTTCATTTTTTGGAGTTTCTGGAGTTTTTGACAAAATAAGTATAAAATAACATCTAATTAGTACACAACCATTATAAGAGAATCAATAGAAATTCTGTGTAAAGGCAATCAAGTACTTAGCGACGTACTGTCATATAATTTACCCAATATATGGTTAAATAACCTGAACCACCCAGTAATTTTACTCTATATAGATTTAATCCCATGCAACTACTATTTCCACAACTTTCCAGTTACCCATTCAAAGCTAAGTGACATATGTGAAAAAATTGACGGATTAAAAGTATAGAACACCAGTAAAATATTTTTCACTACACGAGTTTAATCCGGAAGCACTGCTACTTCTACTTCCAGCTACCCTAAGAATTAAACACTATCACATTTCAATCGAAGTGATGTATTTGAAAAAAAAAATGGAAAGGCAATTAATGAAAATAATCCGTGACGATGGCTGCTCGATTGCATTCTGAAAGTACTTCTAAATAATAAAATGCATGTTTTTTAAACTTGTGACACGTGTGTAATTTATTACAATTCACGTTTTAACTAACGATGAACTTGTTAATGTTCATATTATGCAGCTTACAAAATAAGATGTTTTTAACATCGCATACTGTAAATGAAGGCGAATTAGTGCTAAATTCATATGTTTTTTATTATAATAGATTGTTGCAACAAATATGCGATAAAATGTCTCTCAATTGCAAACAATGTGCTTATATAATTAAAAATAAAGAATTATTCTGAATTGTGTTGTCTTTTAAAACGATTCTAATATATGAAAACGAAAGAAAAATAGTTTTAATGAGTTGTCAAATAATGTTTTAAATATATTTATAATATTTCCACGAAAAAACATATTAATTTCAGAAATGGATTATTCATGGAAATCTTCATTGAAAAAAATAAAACTTTGATAAAAACAGAACTTGACAAACGCTCGTATTCACGAAAAACACAAAAAATCCGTCGAAATTTAAAACAGTATTTACCAATATTCCGATTATTCCTGTTTTCGGATGAACTCTAATCAGGTTAATCATAATATTGAAAATTTAGAGTTAACTGGCCCTTAGTAGGCACCTCAGATACATCATGAATATCAGCATAGTTGTCACATAAAATTTTAATGTATTACTAATTTATTGGATTTTTTTTTTTTTTTTTTTTTTTTTTTTTTTTTTAGCCTAATAAGTCACAGCAAGTAATAAATAATGTTGAGTTTGAAATGCTATTTTCAATATAAAATATTATTATTATTATTATCATTATTTATAAAAAATGCTTTGAAACTGAACTTGGTATTTTCAGTTGTTAAAGCTGTTAAAGTTGTTAAAATTCAGTTGATCAATTGTTATCTTGTTGAATGTGTATAGATTTAAAATTTAATTTACGAAATATAATTTTATTACATATTTTAGATCAGAAAAAAAAAGAAAACATACATAATTTTGTGAAATTTAAATCAGAGATATATAAATTATTTGAAAATGAAAAGAGAATCCTCAATTATTTAGGCATTACTCAAACAATAATATACTTATATCACATTTTTACATGATATTTTCAAGAGATAAAAGGAAAAAAAAAACAGCATAACGTGCATTTGTTATTAGACATTATTTAATAATTTTTTCTAAAATTAATAATGCGATTGTTTAAAAAATATTAATAACTTTATTTTTATGTAAGCAACAAAGTATACAAAATAAGATGTCTAATAAATTATGAGAAATTGTCTGAAGAATATATATATATATAAATAATAATTACTAATTCTACAGTAGTCTGTATTTAAACACAGAGTGTCCTCATATGCGATATTTTTTTGCTAGCGTGTGATGTATTTTTACATAATAGAGATTTTTTTAGAATGGCTTTGTATTATGATAAACGATGAGTATTTCAGGTGTTAATAAATGCAATGCATATTAGACGAATAAAAAATTATCCATGATTTATGCTTTTAAATATAAATATTTTTCTCAGCAATTTTTTCATATAGAATTTTCTAAAAATATTTAAAATACAAGCATAGTTATAAAAATAATCTGGAAAGAAGGAAGAAAAAATACAGATTTTATTAACAAAATGAATTTTGTATAATACCGGAAATGTTTTGAGAACAAAACATCCTTAATAAATCAATTTTAGGCCTATTCATTTAATAATACATTAAAATTGAAAAATTATGCTATATTGTGTACATTTAACAAATATTACGATTTAAATAATACATGCACATTTGTTTCAATTGAAAGTTCCTTTTTTTATTCTTAAAAATTGCGCACAACTTTGGAACTGAATATAAAATTTTCGAGATGTTTAAATCTCGTCTCCCTTTTCCGTTACCATCTTAATATATTTGGATATTTTCAGAGTATCCCAAAAACCCGTACAATTTAAACCAGATTCTATTCGAATGTCAGATTTAGGGATTTACGGTTTTGAGAAAACGTGCTGAATAATAAAGAAAGTTTATTTTATTTTATATTTTTATTCAAAGAGGACTGTTATAACCTTTATCAGATTCTTTTTTTTCTTTAGAGAAATAGACGACCGAATCAAGTTATTTGCGTTGTTTCATTATTAGGTTTTAACGTTTTCGCAAGATATTGTTGTTTAATTTAACAATAGAATTTATAAAAACTTTTATATTTATTTATTTATTTAGTGACCTATAACAAATATATATATTATTTAAGCCATACATTTTACGTACTAAACTATTTTAAGTAGAAAGTACAACTTTGAAAAATGTCCGTTACTATAAATGTTTATCCATGTGCGATAAAATTAAATGTGTATGTTATTGCTTAACTATCCACATTATCTATCATTTTACCCGCAAACATGGCCGCCGATTTTAGGTCCTGTAACTGGATGACGCCAAGAAACACACTGTAAAAAAAAAAAAAAAAAAAAAAAAAAAAAAAAAAAAAAAAAACCAAGTTTCCTGTAGGAGACGGACAAATAGTTGCCCTTCTCGGTACAAACAATTTTCCAACCCAGCTCGGAATAAAATCCGTAAAAAGAAAAGGAAATAGTAACTAAAATAGTATTTTTCGGATTTTATTCCGAGCTGGATCGGAAAATTTTCCGTACCGCGAAGGGCAATTATTTTTCCGTCTCCTACAGCAAACTTGGTCGGATTTTTTTTTTTTTTTTTTTTTTTTTTTTTTTTTTTTTTTTTTTTTTTTACAATGCATAATAAACGTAGCAAGTGTTATTCACATCTAAAAACATACTCCATTATGTAAACCAAGTCCTATTTTTGTACATTAAAGACTGTATATCAAAATAAATATGAAAGTTAGTATATATCTTATAACACATGTTATGAAACCTACATTTCCACGTGCAATACTGCGATCGTTTGAATACCGCCATCGTTTGCTTCTTCTTCACTTGGCACGACTGGTTTATGTGTTATCCTGTAGATAGGTTGACCTGTTTGGAAGAAAACATATGTTGATCGATTTGTCCGCTAGGATAATTTTAGGCAATCTTCCCTTATATATATTATAGTATTATATTATAATTTTATATATTATACTATATAGTATATAGTATTATATTATAATTTTATATATTATACTATATAGTATATAGTATTATATTATAATTTTATATAGTATACTATATAGTATATAGTATTATATTATAGATTAGTTTTTAAATATTTTATGCTAAATGAGAGAATAGCGTTTATCTTTTAAAGCGTCATTAAAAAAAAAAAAAAAAAAAAAAAAAAAATCTATAATGGTTTTATGTCACATAAGACAAAATTGACTGCACGCCTGAGCCCGATACCAAAAATATACAATCGAAAAAAAATTGTATAATATTTAAAAATTGTTTCAAATTTAATATATCATTTTATAAACAACTTCTTACATAAAAATAATTATTAAATGAAAAATTAATTTCAATATTATCAAAGGAGAAGCATAGAATCAAATAAAAGTACTTCATTCTCAAGAGGATTCTCATATTTTTTCTCTTTTAATAAGCAAATCTTTTAATAAGCAAAGCACGTTAACGAAGTATATTTCATGAATAAATGCATGAAAATTGCAGAAATTACAATTTATATGGAAAGAAGCGAAGGTTTTTAATTTTTCTATAAAATGTGTACATCTTTAACTTTAATCGATTCCTTCCTCATAAAAATCCTTCGTGATCGATGTGACCCTGAAATTAAGCTTAACAAAAAATGTAGGCTTTTAAGAAACACTGCTCAATTGCTTTCTATCGAAATAGCATGGCAATTGTACATGCTTACAATTCAAAGTGACTTCGTAAATGTGCAGAGTACAGATACAGCTTCAGCAGAGTTTATGATACATATAATAATAACTAAATTTATTCTCATATGTTGAGCGATTATGATTATTGTATAATAGAACACTAAAATATTCGCAGACCTCAAGCTAATTCTGGTTGTCTGAAGACAGAAAAAAATATTCTTTTCGAGTATATCTCTAAATAAAAAATAAAATGAACGAACCACTTAAAAATTAACCTGTGTTAAAATAAAAACTAAAAACAAATTAATTATTCGCCCCTCATTCGTTGGCGCCAATAAGACATAAATCTCCATATGTGACAAAATTTCGTCTGTTTTTCAACAATTTCAGTTTCCCCGGCATTCCGATCCAAAATAGCAATACAATGACTTGAAAAATTATAAGTTTTAACCGGAAAAAAATTCTTTTCGTTTTTTATATTCATCAATCGACCTGGTCACAAGCTAAGCACGTCTTATCTCTAATGCAAACCAACTATAGTAAATAATATTCCGATAGAAATCAACAGCTCCCATACATAAAATAAACGTACAGGTAAAAAATCTGATTTCGTTGTTAACAATTCATTCCATATGTAAATAAAATCTCCGAAAATTTTAAATCAAGAAATGGGCAATGTGTTGTAAATTGCATTGGTAATTGGCATAAATTTCCAAGCATTTACTAAACCTGTCTCCTTTTAACCCCTCGAGGGGCTGTGTGATATATATGATATATCACCTAAGTTTAATTAAAATCCGCACCAGAAACTTTTAATTAAATTTTACTTTTATAATATTGACGGTAAAGAGTTGAAAGATTGCTTTTCCTTATTTTAAAATATTTTTTTTTTCCAAATTTCAGGTGAGAATTCTACATAATACAAACGCAATTGCATGCCCGTCAAAGGGTTAAGATAAAACGTGTATGACTTGGATTCTGGGGCAAAGTATTGGTATCGATTACTTCCCACTTCCTATAAAGGAATACAAACACAAACACCCAGATAAAAAAAAAAAGCCATAAAACAAATACAGAATTATTCAGGAGCATCCTAAAGCTTAAAAAAATACGTAACAATATTTTTCAACAGCTCAATGAAAGACATTGGGCGACTTTAAATGTGTACTGAATGTGTTCACTGTTAACGGAAAACTACCCAGTGTATATTTAATGAAACAAGAATTCCTCGTTGATTACCCATCAAATAATAAGTTAACCCTTTCACGGGAAAGTAATTGTGTTTAATGCAATGTTGAATTCTCACCGGAATATTCGAAAAATCTTATTTCGAAATCAGGAAAATTTACATTTTCCAGAAAAATTATAAAAGTAAAATTTAATTAAAAGATTTTGGTGCAAATCTTCATTAAAATTAGGTGGGATATAATATATATCCCACCGCCCCTCAAATGGTTAAACTGAATATCCCATATAGCACAGGAGCTCCCAAATTCTTCCTTGGGAGCTCCAACTCATCCCAGATTCCTCCCAAAATTAAAATAACAAATGCAGGCTCTCCTGGGGAAGCTAATTTAATGATATCCTGGGGAGTAACCTCCCAGGGATGAGATTCCCAGGGAGGTTCCTAGGAAGTCACCTTCTAGGAGGACCTTCCTGGGGACTTCTCTAGGAAGTTATTTAGTATTTAATCGATTTTTGTTGAAAATAGAAAATAATTTGACTTTAAAATATAACCACATATAGCACGAAAGCTCCTCAATACTACCCCAAGGGCTCCAAGTCATCCCAAATTCCTGCTAATACTAAAATGACAAGATCAGGACTTCCTGGGGACGAGGCTTTTACGAATTCCTCAGGAATGGGCTCCCAGTAACGTCCCACGGAGCAACTTCCGAGGGACGCCACTCCTGAGGAAGTACCTAGGAAGTCTCAGTGCTGGCGCCATCTCATGAGTGATTCTGGAGTGCAATACTCAATTTCTTTTTATTAAGATAAAGTTATTTCAATTTGATCGGAATCAATTTTTAATGAGTTAGTTTTATATTACTAATTATTCGATTCATTATTATTTTAGAAAATTAGATAATTCTTATTAAATTATAATTATTTTTAATTATTGCAACAACTTTTAATCTTTTTCTAGTTAAATTAAAAATTTTATTTAACATTTCAGTAAATTCATATTTCAAATAATAATTATATTATATGTCTTTTAAAACAAATTTTGTTCATTTATTATTATTTTATTTATTTTCAATAAATAACATAATGTGCTTTCCTTTGTTATTATTTCTTTTTTATTAATTAAGTAATTAATTAAAATTTTTAATAAACTAAATAACAAGTTTCTTATCACTACACAAAAATCTCTAAATGGAAGACAATTTTGAACCATATATTATTTCCGATATTTAGAGGTAAAGGTATCTATACAAAGAAAAGTCCTTCCGGCCAGTGCCGGGAGGAAGAGGTAGCTTTCATAATCCTTATTTAAAAAAAGCCAACTTATATCATGCAAACACACGAAGCTCAATTTAGTGGAATCCGAATATAGGAGATTCAATACTAATTTTTACCAATATAATGAATGAGAATTTCGCGAAATTAGTCAGCTTTATCCAAGCTGCTTTTCTTTAAAGTAACTTATATTTGGCTGCCAAATTTGGCAATTTCTTAAAGTGCCTGTCATTTTAAGACAACATGGTTGATGAGGCTAAGCAGTGAACTTAGTCGAGACCTTAGTAATTGCTGTGCACATGCTCACTCACATCGGAATCGGCTAATATATAGGAGTGCTGTCGCATGCAAAAAATCAGATTTTTCAAAATGTCACCCACAATAGAAATTGAAACTGCTATATCTAAGCCATTTTTTAAGGTAAAGACAAACAAAAAATGCTCCTGAATCCTTATATCAAGATCAAATACTTAAGAAAGAAACCTTTTTCAATTTCTAATTTTTTTGCACCTCACTTTAAATATATATATATTTTTTAATTTAATGGCCGCCATTTTGAAACAAGATGGCTGATGAATCTGGCCAGCGAACTTGGTCGAGGTGTTGATGTATACTATCCACATGCCTTCTTAAATCGAAATAGGCGAATACGTGTGTTATCGCGTGACAAATACAAGATCGTTTCAAAATGTTAGCCATGCTAGAAATTCAAAGTGCTATAAATCAACCATTTTTTAAGATATCAACAAAAGAACAAATTTTCAGGAAACAAAAACTGCTCCGGAATCTTTGTATCAAGGCCAAACACATAAAAAAAATCTTTTTCATTTTCCAATTTTTTAATACCTCATTTTGAATTTTAAATTAATTTTTTTTAAATGGCAACCCTTTTGAAACAAGATGGCGAATGAAGCTGGCCAACGAACTCGGTCGAGACATTGGTATGTACTATGTACAGACCAAGTTACATCCAAATCGGTTCATAAATACGCCTGTTATCGCGTGACAAAAATCAGGACGTTTCAAAATGTCAGCAACGCTAGAAATTCAAAATGCTATTACTCAGCCATTTCTTAAGATATAGACGAAACAAAAACTGCTCCCGAATCTTTTTATCAAGGTCAAACACATAAGAAGAAAATATTTTTTTCAATTTTCAATTTTTGGTACCACATTTCAAATTTAAATTTTTCTTAAAAATTTAAATGGCCGCCATTTTTAAACAAGATGGCGGGTGAAGCTGGCCAACGAACCCGGTCGAGACATTAGTATGTACTATGTATATACGAAGTTACATCCAAATCGGTTCATAAATACGCCTTTTATCGCGTGACAAAATTCAGGACGTTTCAAAATGTCAGCCACGCTAGAAATTCAAAATGCTATAACTCAGCCATTTTTTAAGATATAGACGAAACAAAAACTGCTCCGAAATCTTTGTATAAAGGTCAAATACATAAGAAAAAAATATTTTTCCATTTTCAATTTTTTGGTACCACATTTCAAATTTTAAATTAAAAAAAAAATTAAATGGTCGCCATTTTGAAACAAAATGGCGGATAAAGCTGGCCAACGAACTCGGTCGAGAGATTGGTATGTACTATGTACACACCGAATTACATCCAAATCGGTTCATAAATACGCCTTTTATCGCGTTACAAAATTCAGGACGTTTCAAAATGTCAGCCACGCTAGAAATTCAAAATGCTATAACTCAGCCATTTTTTAAGATATAGACGAAACAAAAACTGCTCCGGAATCTTTGTATAAAGGTCAAATACATAAGAAAAAAATATTTTTCCATTTTTAATTTTTTGGTACCACATTTCAAGTTTTAATTTTTTTTTTAATTTTAAATGGCCGCCATTTTGAAACAAAACGGCGGATGAAGCTGGCCAACGAACTCGGTCGAGACATTGGTATGTACTATGTACACACCGAATTACATCGAAATCGGTTCATAATTACGGGAGTTACAGTGTGACATAGGTCAGATATATATATATATATATATATATATATATATATATATATATATATATAAATTTTGAACGGAGGGTGGTTTCGGGGTCTGGGGGTCATGATCGATGAAAATATACCAAAATTTTTTGAAATCGCTTTCCTCCGAACGGCTGCAATAGGTAGCTTTTTTGTAAAGAAAGCTACTTAAAAGAAGAGATTCTTACCGTGTGTTCGTGTGTAAGTAGCAGTCTGAACATTTGTTGTGAAAATACTCTAAATCGATTCTCTCAATCAAACCCCGCATTTACAAAACAGATAAAAGTGTCGCGATGAGGAAGGGCATTTTTATCTCGGCATAAACACCAACTTAAAGAGAATACAATTCACGTTAAATTGGCACATCTCTCTATTCTAAAAAAAAGTAACTACCGCTGTCACCGCCGCCGCCGCCACCGGTTTTGAATTTTTTGTGACCGGAGGCCTTTCTTCGTTAATATTAAGAAAAATAATGCATACAAAAATATGAAAATCAGTGGTTTTATACAGAAATGTTTGATAAACACGCTGATGCAGACAGTTTTCAAATCGAAGAATTATTTTAAGAGCTATTTAATGCTAAAGTTGGACAAAATTGTTCCACTAAAAAAGTTTTATAGCAGCAAAAACTATACATGGCAGTGTAATCCTTTTTAGATCATTTTATGCGTTAGAATTTGCCGGAGTGCAGATTGCATTAATATTTTTATTTTGACTCATTTTTTGAGGTTTTATTTCTATTTTAAATTCAAATTTTCAGCATTTCTAGAGATATTTTTTACAGATTTTAGAAAGTGATATTAATTTAAACTGTTGCCAACTATATAAACAGCGGAAACAATAATGTTTGCTTCAAAAAAAAAAAAATATTTATACGTGTAAATAAATTAAAAATTTATTTACACGTGACTATTATAAACAGAAAAAAACATTTGGAATTAGAATTAAATAATTATGTACAAAAAGCAGGAACTTATTAAAAATTACGTCATAAAAACTATAATTACACGTGAATTTTAAGAGAGAAAGGAATTTGTAAAATAATAAATTTATTAACATGCGTTAGAAGTCTTAAATAGGAGAAATTACGTCATATTTACGTCACATTACAGTTATTACATAAAATGAACACAAAATAATATTGCAAAACGGTTTAAATTTGAAATTGCGCTAGACATTTATTTTATATTTTGAGAGAATACTTTTCAACTATTTTTGTCAGGAAAGCGCAAATAATATTTCATTTCTAACAAAAGTATATTCACGTGAATATTTAAAAGAGAAAGAATAGCTTGGTAAAAATTACGTCAGATTAAAAACGATTAATTTAAAATGTCTCATTTAAAAGAACTTTCTTTTCGCTTTGTTAAAAAATACTAGGAGACAAAGAGTGTTTACTTAATTCATTTTATATTAGCTTATTTTGAAATGGTGTTACACGTGTCTACGTCATCAAGTTATTTTTATTTGGACGTTTTTTATTTGTATTTTTATTAATGTTGTACTAATTTATTTGTTCTTTCGTTATTTAAAATCAAAATTATGTCAATTTGTATAATTTGGCGAGTGGTTTGGCGATTTATATAATTTGGCGAAATTGGTCGATGGGATAATCAAGTAGTACCGCATCGGATTTGGCGTTAAAATTCCCCAATCAAAGAGAAATGAATAGAAATTCGTTTATAGGGAGATCGCCACTGTTTTTTAAATTATATTTCAATCTTTCGAAATCTTTTTAAAGCCGATCAAATTAGCGTGCATTTGGAGTCTGCGGTGTCTGGACGGGGGTTGGCGAGCGTAGCTCGTAGGGGGCCGAGCCCCCTAGTTTGGTAAAAAAAAATATTGACCCCCCTCCGATAAGAGTTTTATTTGCAAAGATTTTCAGTTATAAAAAATACATTCTTATAAAATCGGTTAAAATATATAAATTCATGCAAATTTAAGGTTTAATTCAGGTTATTATCACGGGTCTAGGCAAAACCGCTAAGAATCATCTAGTATAGTTTACATAAGTGTTGGGAATGAGAAAATGTTAACTAAATAGAACTGTTACTTTTAAGTGTCATTTCTTGATGTTTAACCATATATTGTTTTATTTTATCTTTAATTTATTTTTTTAATATAAGTATTACTTGTTAGTTTTTTATTATTTTTTTAAATCACCGTACATAATATTATTATTTTTTTTTCTAAATAATAACAGTAAAGTCTTCATTTAAAGAACTTCAGAAATATAAATATCATTATAAATTCAGAAATTATAGATAGATATTTATCTGTATTTCCTAAATAACAAATGTTTCTGCATAATTTTAAACTGAGGGGTATTTGCATTATATACATCGCATTAAAACTTCCATTTAAGGAAAATATTTTCTATTTAGCAAATTTTTAGTTTCGGATATTTATAAAAGATCATTTTTCACAGAACTTTTTTTTTCTGTTTTAGAATGCATATATCCGACAGACTCAAGTATATGTATCTTTTCTCTGAGATAATCCTTAACTATGGGTATCAGGGAGAATATTATAAAATGGATTGCCATTTGATTCTGAATAGAGCGGATCCACCCCGCCACCCCACCCCCAATCACTTTTGTCAGCTAAGAATGTGTGTGCACGCTTGCAGTAAATATCTGGAAAAGAAAGACTTTGAAATGAGAAGAAAAAGTGTTATTCCAAGAATTATCAGTTAACCCACATTTTTTAAAGAGGTCATCAAAGGTTTCTGTAAAAGAAAAGAAAAGAAAAGTATTTATTTAGTTTGGGATTTATACAAAATAATTCGTTGATAAAAAAGATCTGATATTTTAAACCATAGTATTCGTACTTTTGGACATTTTAAATTGCCTGAAATGCAAGTTTTATTAACTAAAATTAAATTACGTTTCAAGAAATCACTAAAAATATTTCACATCGTTAATTGAATGAAAAATGGGGTATAAAGAATTTCTTGAAAGTTTTCACACGATTTTAAAGATCGTTAAATGGAGATTTAACTGTAAATTAGTTTTATTTATTACAGTAATAAAATAAAAAAGTCTTGTAACAGACATAAATTTTATTCATAGTTTCTATTTTTATGTAACTCAGCGTGTTTTTTCATTGTAATTATGGAATATTGCAATCTATTTTCATCCCAGATCCTGGTATGACAGAATTATACAAATTTGTACAAAAATGTGTTTTTGATGCCAACAGAGCATTTTAATATTTTTACAACGTTATTATAAAATAATACATTGATTTTAGCCTTTTTCAATTCGCTCACGACAGATGGTAAATTGCCAAACATCTGCAACTCGTACAATCGTATGTGAATTTGATAAACAATGAAATTAATGATGCGTTAATAAATGCTCACCAAAATATGCCAAATCGCAATGAAACTGCAACAATGAAATATTTTAAAGGATAAACAGTAGAAAAAAGATTATAAAAAAAAAAAAATTAATTGTAAAATATAATTTTTTAAATATGCCTTTAAGAGTTAATAGTTTCCTATTAGTAATTGATTTGCGATTATACGTTCAGAAATCAGTGTAGAAATTCCAAAATGATGGTTTAAATAATGTTTAATTTCCCCCTCCCCATCTTGAAAAATAGACAAAGAAAAAATTATATGTATTTCTTCATAAATTCACTTAATAAGTGTGTTTTTTTACAAAGCATAAAATAAACTTTTTTCTGTAAAAAAAAAAAAAAAAAAAAAAAAAAAAAAGCGAGAGAGAGAAAGATAAAAGCATTTGCTTTGAAAGGATTCTCTCAATTGGGATTTTATAGTTTAGTAATCATAAAAAGAATTCGTATATTTTAAAAGTATCCATATTTTGCATTTTAAATCTCTGGAAATATTATTTTTATTAACTAAAATTAAATTATGTCGCAAGATATCCTCAGAAACATTTAGCATCATTAATTGTAGGAAAAATAGTACAGAATGAATTTTCTAAGTACAGAATGATTTCATTGGATTTTAAATATGGAAAGCTAAAACAATATTATTGTCATTTAAAAATATAATTTCATGTAGGAATTTGAAAATTGAAAGACTTTTATGTTATCTTAAATAATTATTGATAAGCCTTTTTTTTTTACTTATAAATTTAAATTTATATTGAATATATAAAAAAGGCTATGCATTTAAATTTGCAATAAAAGTGAGATAATTCCGGATTATACGAAGCACATAAAGTATGGATATTTTCTAATTTTGAGTTTCAAAGGAGGGGAGAAATACATGAATACCTTAGAAATATTTCTTGTTCAACGGCCTGTAGCATAATGGATAGAGCGCGCGTCTGGTGTTCCTAAGTACCCTGGATCAAACCCCGGAAGGCAGAATGAAGGTAAGAAATTTGTTCCCAAAAACTGTTTTTCATGTGACTCCGTGTGCGTGCTTGATAATTGTAATACCTGTTACTTGTGAATCTGTCTGATAATTAGTTAAAAAAAGAACGTATTTATTTCCGAAAAAAATGATTAAATTGTTTTACTTTAAACGATAGCTTCAAAATTTTTTGTGGCATAAGTGACCTTGAAGTTTCCCAAAGTCCTACAATATCACTTCCTAAAATCTTCCCCAGAACTTCCCGGGGAGGACACTAAGGGAGGTCCTGGGGAGCTCTCCAGGATGCTGCAAGGCGGACATTTTCTTTTCCTGAGGACCTCCTGGTGACAATTTTCTGCATCTTCAGGGATGCCCTGGGGATGATGGTGTTTTATTGTAAATCTGCCTGGGGATGTCCTGGGGAGGCACATGTGCTATATGAAATACACCGAGATATACCAGCAACCTGTCATTTGACTTGTACCAAATTAATATATTTGATTCTAAACATATTTTTAAAATTAAAATGAATATACTAATCGTTTATATATTAAAAGAAAAGTAATTTAAATATAAATAGTTTGAAATAAAAATTCTGGTGGGAAAAACTTTTTAAAAACTTGAGTAAAATCTCGGATACGTTTAGTGCCGTGGTTCACAGCATTTTATTTTCCACGCCCCACTAAAGCTTCTGTAAAACGACGATGCCGCCGACGTTATTCACAATTAATTTTGTAACATAGTTATATCTCTAATTATTTAATAATATATTCACCTAAAGGAAGTCAAATATATCCTTAACAATATTCATTTCATATTTTTTAATTTACCAAAAGATGTGAATTCTCTGTCACATATGTGTTTGTAACACAATTTTCTACATGCAATAAGGAAAGAGTTGACCTTTACAAGGGGCGCAGGACAGCGTCTGTCCGAGAATTCATGCTAAAGCCGGACAGATGCTGTCTGAAGCCCCCGTGTAAAGGTTAGAGAAAATACTCCTCTTCAGATCTATACTAAAAAGTGTTTTGTTTTTCGATCCCAAATTACCACAATGTTTAACCAAAGATTTGAATACTTTTATCGTCATAATATGATTGATGAGATTATCGTATTTAGAGTTAAAATTGATAATATTTACATATTTCAAAATTCATTTTAGTAATACATTGAGAGATGTCAGAAAAGCTTTGAACACAAAATTTTCTTTCGATGGATAAAACATTACACAGAAACATTTTAAGATTTTGACCTTTATAAATTTCTAAAACCAGTCCTTCGCATCAAAACACGTTTCTTTATTCCCCTTGAATATTATTGTTAATTGACTGTAAACTGTTATCGGATTTTAAACACTAAATTGTGTACCATATATATTCATTTACTGTGTAGGCGTCCTGCACTACAGCCATAGATATTTAAAATTTATTTCCTTTTCTACTGATATTTAATATTAATAAATTTTATAAATTTGGTAGTACTATGTTTGGATATTCAGACATACCAAGACAGTAATATTTAAACAGATACTTAAGTAGTTTCACTTGTAAAAGATTGATCATGTTACATACAGCAGACCGAATAGAAAGTAGTTAATTTAAGTAGTGGTTGAAATTCTTTATTTAAATGGTTTATCTATCGTAATATTTACATTTGAACTATTACATCACTCCTCTAGTACAATGTTATGAGGGAGTTAAATTGTCTAGAAGATTTGCAACACAAATGACAGCTTATTTACAACTAACGCATGTTTTTATATTTATCTCGGATACTATAGGTTAAATATAAACAGAATATTCCTTTGGCCATTTCACGGTGATCAGAAGAAAAATCATGATGCTATATAAATATCAGATGATAACGAATTATCTTACTTATTTTGGTGTTGTTCATTACTCTAATTGGCACTTTTACCTCAATCTTCGGCCTTTGCGAGAACCCTCTCTTGCACAGGCTTCAGTTGCTTGATGTGATCAATAGAATCAATCTATTGTTAAAGATTATAAAAAGTGTAGCAACCCAATTCCACGTTTTTTAAATTTGCATTGCACAAATCACTGGAACGTCGTCTGTAGCATTCAAAATTTTCTTGTGCATTATAATAACCTATATTAAAATTTATACGTCGGGATACGCGATTCATATTCTTGCAATTCAACACAGGGATCGCGTTAAAACAGTCTTAAAAACGGTTCGATATTGTATCCATTTTTTTAGAAGAGGAATTGAGTTCGTGTGACATAGGAAAGCGTATTATTTCAAGAGATTCGGTGTACGTTGTTTGAAGATTCCGGCCAAAAGGGGTTCAGCTATATCAAATCAGGATACAGGATTGCGAGATTCCTTCGCTTGAGTCTAAAATTGCAAAGGTTTTTTTTTTTTTTTTTTTTTTTTTAAATATATAAAAAAATAATTTTAGTCTATGAATATCTGTGTAATACCAACACGCAAAAATATCATTTGCTTCTCCCCAGCAACAACCTCGATAAGCCCGGGATGCACCAAGTCTTGTAAAGACTTTCTAGTCTTTACTGGATATGTTTGAAACAGGTTAATAGGATGTTGTTTTGTATCGACGATTCTTGAAATATCATAACATTCACATTTTAGTATGCGAAAAGATATGTGACCAGGTTTGAGTCAAAACAAAGACACGCAATCAGTAAATAGGAATCCCAGATGTAAACAGTAGGTTTTTTATTATCCAGGTCCGCACAAATCGAGGTTTTCCGGCGGCAACGGCAACATAGCCGGTGCTGGAGAGGGGACGATCTACATTTTATCCTTACAGATACACGATCAGGAAGAGAAATGATGTCATAATAACATTTTAGAGCATTGAATTATTGGCAAGCAGTAATTTACAAAACTAGCAAGCCAGTAGAAATCTGGCGAGAATTCCATTGAAATGAGACATGTGTTCAAAACCGTTAATGTATTGTCAATGAGGAGGGTAAAAGGGCAACATATGAAAAATTAACGCCAACGGATAACCGAGAAAATGTGGGGAACCGAAAACCACAAAGCCGCATTTTACAGGGGGTTTGCCAAATCATGGGAATAGGCGCGGCGAGCCGTTTGAAGGCATATGCAATTAAAAATAAGATATTGCAGACAAAATTTATGATAAGAATTTATACGTTGGAAAGGAAAGATGCAGATGTAATGACCCAGTCAAAAAATAAAGAAAGGAGGCATGAGAAAGATCCCGCATAGCAACCAAATTAAGCATGCAAGTGTACTGGGTAAGTTGTATCTATGCGAGATAAAAGTAGCATGCCTCATTTAGACAACGACTGCTCTTTGCGGTTTTTGAGAATTAAGAGTGTGAAACGAGAATGTATTTCTAAAGGAAAAGAGCGATGAAAATAAATTTAGTTTATGATTTTAAGACAGATTCAAAATATAGCAATTTAGTAAAATAACCTTATTTTAAAAAGGGGGGTGGCAGTAAAGGAAAATGTATTAATAGAATATGGGAAGGAAATATCCTTCACACCATCACCTGTTCAGGATTTTCTCTTATATGGGAAAATGACTGAATGAACTTAGCTTATGTAAAGATAATTTCATTATCTCTTTCTTCTTCCCTTTTTTAACACTTTCCAACAAAATTGAAAAGTGTTTATGACTTCGGTTTGTCTGGCCGTCTGTCCGTCTGTCCGCACTCTAACTCTCGTAAATGTACTCGGATCGTTCTGAAATTTTTGGATGTTAGTGACCTCTACATAGCACGATCTCTATTTCAAATAAAGTTTCTAGCATGTTTAGTTCATTTACTGGGACAGTCAAAAGTTTTCCGTTACATTAAGGCAAATGGGAAAAAATCATTTCAAATGATTTTTAATGGTGTTACACTCTTTGAAATATGGTAAAATTAATATTCGTTAATGAAGCCCAGTAAAATATGTATTCTGTTGAATATGCGGTGCAAAGAATAGTTATTGTTCATTTACAGGGCCACACAAAAGAATTCCGTTCATAATGGTATAGGATAAATTGTTTGCGGTGTATTTGAAAAAAATTCAGATACTATATCGTATCCGAATTACTGTTTATTAGTAATGATTGCTCGAAATCCATTTTTAATTATGATATGCGCTTTTTCAGGGTTTCGTTCATCTGACGAAACCCTATTCGTCTCGCTTCTCTGTCTGTCAGTCCGTCTGTCACAGAGCCCATTCTCAGAAACTATACATATTGGATACTTGAAATTCTGCATACTTATAGCTGAACACCATGCACTATACTACAAATCATAAAATTTTGAAAAAGTCGTACATTTAACCCTTTGGGCTCCCACATGTGTATTTTAAACAATTCTATCTAAGTGAGCCCCTAATTAAGTTGGAGGCGTGAAATTTTACATGCTTCTAGCCGAACTCCTCACATCAAACAGCAAATCATAAAATTAAAAAAAAGTAGTACATTTAACCCTTTGGGCTCCCACATGTGTATTTTAAACAATTCATTCAAAATGAGCCCGAATTAGGTTGGAGGCGTGAAACTTTGCATACTTATAGCTGAACACATCACTTCAAATGTCAAACCATAAAAGTTTGAAAAAATCGTACATTTAACCCTTTGGGCCCCCACAAGTGTATTTTAAACAATTATTTCTAAGTGAGTTCCTAATTAGGTTGGAGGCGTGAAATTTGGCATACTTATAGCTGAACACCTCACATCAAACGAAAAATCATAAAATTTAGAAAAAATCGTACATTTAACCCTTTGCGCTCCCACAAGTGTATTTTAAACAATTCTTTCTAAGTGAGCCCCTATTTAGGTTGGAAACGTGACAATTCGCATACTTATTGCTGAACACCTCACATGAAACGACAAATCATAAAATTTTGAAAAAGCCGTACATTTAACCCTTTGAGTTCCGATATTTATATTTGAAACAATTCTTTCTAAGTGAGCCCCTATTTAGGTTGGAGGCATGAAATTTTGCATACTTATAGCTGAACACCACAAATCATACGAAAAATTATAAAATTTTGAAAAAGCCGTACATTTAATCCTTTGTGCTCCCAAATGCGTATTTTAAGCAGTTCTTTCTAATTGAGCCCCTTATTAAATTGGAGATTTTACATTCTTATAGCAGAACACCTGAGGCCAGGCAACAAATCATAAAATCTCGAAAAAGTCTTACGTTTAACCCTTTGATATACCACATATTTATTTTAAGCAATTAAGTTACAATTAATTTTAAGCAATTAAGGCCTTAATCAAGTTGGAGACATGAATTTTTGCATACGTATAGCTGAATACCTCAGACCACACGGCAAATCATAAAATTTTCAAAAAATCTTAGATTATGTACTCTTCCGGGCTCTAACTCGTGTATTTTAAGCAATTTTTCTAACCTCCGCCCTTTCACACGGGGAGCACTTTTCCAAATTTTGCCGACACCCCTTTGACCATTCTTTCATATTATGCACCATAGCCTTACATATTTTAGTTTCAGTTTTTACTCGGATAGAGGTTTGCTTAGAATAGAGTGCGCCCCTGGTTGCGAAATGTGGAACTAACAGATTTTTCAAAAGGATAAAGTGTTTTGAAAGGAATATAAAACGAAACCCTCTGTGCAATCTGTGATCACACTTACCTATTTGTCCACTATATTTATGCATGCTATAAGGTGCGTATAAATGCTATAGTTCATATACAAAGCTACAGAAATTAATTCGTAAAGGTTATTGAGTATTACCATAAATTGCTTAAAGGTGGGTTTTAAAGGAGTTGTGCATTTTTACGCTGAACTGAATTTAGTGTACTAGGAAATATTTGTAGAATATAGATAAAATGATATACAGGGCCACGCAAAGAGTTGGATACATGGCCGTCTATTTTTGATAATTTCAGGAATTTAATTTCAGTAGTTTTAAGCGTGTTTTAGTTTTAATTAAATTTTAGATAAATAGTGGCATGTAATAAAGGTACTAGGTGAACTACAGGGCTGTACAAAAGTATTCAAGTATTTAATTAATTTTTCAACTACTTTTCAGCTGTGAAATTACGCTTGAATTATTATAAATGAATATTAAATACGTGAATAATCACATTGCTAACAAGCCGTAAGCCAACTTAGTGAAAAATGTCCAAGCCGGGAATCGAACCCGGGCCCTGGAATACATCTCCAGTGCTCTTCCACTAAATCACAAGGACGATGCCCAGCTTGGCATCTCTCACTTATATAAGTCGGTAAGCCTGCAACCGCAGCACTGGATGGAAAAGTCTTCATGAGTACACAATCTAGTGGCGAAACATGAGACGCAAATGAACCCAGCATCGGTGAATATACAATTTAATTAATTTTTCAACTGCTTTTGAGCAGTGAAATTAGGCTTGAATTATTATAAATGAATATTAAATACGTGAATAATCACTTTGCTAACAAGCCGTAAGCCAACTTAGTGAAAAATGTCCAAGCCGGGAATTTAACCCGGCCACCAGAATAGTATTCACGTAGATTATTCACGTATTTAATAATCATTTATAATAATTCAAGCGTAATTTCACTGCTGAAAAGTAGTTGAAAAATTAATTAAATTGTACATTCACCGATGCAGGGTTCATTTGCGTCTCATGTTTCGCCATTAGATTGTGTGCTCATGAAGACTTTTCCATCTAGTGCTGCAGTTGCAAACTTACCGACTTATATAAGTGAGACATGCGAAGCTGGGCATCGTCCTTATGGTTTAGTGGTAAAGCACTGGAGATCTATTCCAGGGACCCGGGTTCGATTCCCGGCTTGGACATTTTTCACTAAGTTGGCTTACGGCTTGTTAGCAATGTGATTATTCACGTATTTAACATTCATTTATAATAATTCAAGCGTAATTTCACTGCTGAATACTAGTTGAAAAATTAATTAAATTGTATATTCACCGATGCTGTGTTCATTTGCGTCTCATGTTTCGCCACTAGATTGTGTGCTCATGAAGACTTTTCCATCTAGTGCTGCGGTTGCAGCCTTACCGACTTATATAAGTGAGAGATGCCAAGCTGGTCATCGTCCTTGTGGTTTAGTGGTAGAGCACTGGAGATCTATTCCAGGGACCCGGGTTCGATTCCCGGCTTGGACATTTTTCACTAAGTTGGCTTACGGCTTGTTAGCAATGTGATTATTCACGTATTTAGTATTCAAGTATGTTTCCATCTATTAGTATAAATTGCTGAAAGATGAATTTCAACCTGTTATGCATTATCTTGCTAAGCTAAATTTTCCCGTTATATACTACTATATATATCAACATACAGATGGAATACAGGTCTGTTCAAAAGAATTGGAATGCATATTTGGCTATGGACGGTAATTACTGAAATCAGATTTTTAAATGTTTACTTAGTTATCTTATTTATCTTATTTCCCTAAGTAACGAAGTTTCGTTAAAGCTTTCAGGGATTGTTGGAAAGTGTTTCATAATCTATGCTGTACGCATGATTTTTCTTACTTGTTTGTTATTCAGCAGGATTTAATATTCTAGCTCAACATCTGAATAATTTACGATTACATTCTTTTGTGATTTTTATCTTCATTGTGTCGTTTCCGATTTTACATTTTTTATTATTCAGCGGTTTTCTTAAACATTTCTTTCATTTTTCTTTTGAGCAAATTTTCTACCGATGAAAACTTTTTTGTACATATGGATTCCTCCTTATCCCTAACACCTTTGAAAATTTGGCTGACAATGCTAAAATAATATTAGCCTATTTACTTAGAGAAAAATTATCAATCAGGGCCCTGACAATTTTGAATAATTTGTTGTTTTCACATTTGTAGTTTTTTGGAAGCCTAATTCTAGAATAAATCCAAGGTATGATATTCGGAACAAAAACTTATTATTTTTTTCTGTATTTGGATAAAAAATAACATATATAGAAAATTCGCTTAAAGTTACTCCATAAAAAAGTGGAGGGTGTTTTTGTAAACGCCATCGTGCAGAAAAAAATAGAAATATGAAGGGGTAAATACATGTAAGCAGTTCATCTAAAAAATATGTTACATACAATAAGATGTATTAACAAGAAATAAAAATCATGCGCCAAGCATAGATTATGAAACACTTCCCAACACACTCAGAATAATGTAAAAAACTTCATTGATTAATGAGTTAAAATATTATGTCTAATTCAACCATGTGAAAACTCATAACACATATGAAAACCCGATTTCAGCTGTTTCCATCTAAAATCGGAAAATTATCCGAATACTTTTAGCAGCACTGTATATGATTAAAACAGTTAAATTTAAAAGTGTAAGCCGAAATTGAAAACGCACTATTATTACTCAAAGATAGTATTGCAATTGTAACTGATTTATTTTGCGTGTCCCTGTAAATGAACGACAAATGCAATGAATACTGTCTTCTGTCGTAAACATCTTGTAGTGAAATTCAGTGATTTATATCAGTTTCAATACATTTGAAACAGCGTAATGCCATTAAAGTACTCTGCAAACGATTTTTCCCCATATACCATAATGTAATGGAATACTTTTGGGTAGCCTTGTAAATGAAATAATAATCCCTCATACTCCATATGCAATACCAAACATGGTTATTTGACCGTAAATATGGATTATCAATTGCATGAAAATCGGAATATATTTACGGGAGTTAGAGCGTGGATAGACGGCCATACGGACAGACAAACCAAATGCATAAACACTTTTCAACTTTATTGGAAAGTGTTAAAAAAAGATTTTTCCTCTGGTTTCGTTGAAAAAACCTCACCAAATAATTGGTTTTTGTTTTTACAACATTTTACAAAATTCAATACGTATTAAATTGTTTTAAATAACAACGCTGCCAAACTAGCAAGTTTTGACATGTTTTTTAACGAAATACGGGTTCACTTATCTATTAGCCCCCCAACGTTTGCGTAAGCGATAGTATTGATTGTCTAGAAAAAAATCCTTTATACATTTCCCCATCTGACTCTAAATGGATTTGTTTTAAAATTCAATATTTCTGTGAGAAATTTCCTTAGTATCTATCACTTATTTCTGTTCAATGAATGTAATTTAAATAGTTTTACTCAATTGTCAAATTTTAAAAGAGTAAAAAAAAATCCATTTCCTTTTCGAAATATAAAAAAATAACTTTAAAAATTCACAAAAAACATACCTTGTTTAATGCAAAAGTCAATTTTCAGTACTACCAAATCTATTCAAAAAAGAACTCCGATTGTGAAAAAAAGTTTCTTTTGAATTTTGCAGATAAGTTTCATTGCTATCACAAAATTTAATTTATTCTTACAAATCTATACGAGTAGTGATAACTATTGGAATAAAATTTAACTTTAACTTTTTGGAAAGAAAGTGCAGTAGATAGCAAATATGTTTAATTACTTTAAGATTTTATCATTTGGCAAGTGTTTAAAATGGATTGAATTGTAATGCCTGAAGTTTTATTCTTTTAATGTTCGCAAAAAACTGTATTACGCATTTTTAAAAGTATAGTTATTTTTTATTAAAACTGAATATATATGATTTTTTTTATGAAACTTAAAATATTTTAAATGTATATATATGTATATATATTTAATTTTCTATTTATCTACATTATCTTGAAATTTCGCGCACAGCAATAACAAAATTTCTGCGATTCATTAATGCTTCTGATTTTCAAAGACCACTTTTTCACAAAAATTACAAATATCCTGTGTAGTAAATAACTAACATATTTTGCTTGTGTAATTTTTATACTCGGCAGACAAAATAGAAATGTATGAAGATTAATTAAAGTGTAAAAAGTAACAAACATTATCCAAATATTTACTCAAAATTGTTACTAAATATAAAATGAAATAAACCGATTTCCTTGACGTGGTATTCTAATGTACATTTTAGTACATCTGTGTGAAAATTTGAAACGTATTTAATTTATTTTAGTTTATTTTAAGAGTTTAATTAACATAAAAAGAAAAATCTTCAACAATTTTTTAACTTATAAAAACAAAATATTTTGTGCTAGAAAAATTTTGTACCACGTTTCGAATTTGGTCTGTCAGTTGAGAGTTGAACTAATAATGCCAGTTATTAACATTCCAAAAATGTAGCAACTTATTTAAAGATTACACTTTGTTTTATTTTTTTTAACTAGTGTATAACCCCGTCAAAAATGGCGGAATGTTGATCTGCGTTAACAATTAGACAAAACAAACAGCAGTATTTATTGCAACAATAATAACAATTAGCGAAGTAAAACATAATTTTTGAAGATTTCACAAAATATTAAAATTAAATATTCAATGCGTTAAAGGTTTTTTATTTATTTCTATTTATTTTTGTTAATTTTTTTTAATATATTATTTTTTATAAAAGTGAATGAATCTGAATAATGAATGTCTCACCGCTTTTCTTTAAACTCTGTGGGATCAAGTAAGCGGGATTTAATAAAAGATAAATTTTTGAAATCTTCAGCTATATAACTTTAAAATTTTATTTGGGATAAATAAAATCAAAAGTTATTATTATTATTTCTTTCGTAAAATTTTCATTTAATTTTATCAATTTTTAAGAACTTAGCTTATACCCACTTGAAATTGACATACATTGTAAGTAAATTTTATATTTTACATCAAATGTAATTAAAATGTAAGGAATACACAATACCATGTTATGTACTACATGCAGTGGCGGTCAAAAATTTCCGGCCAGCTTAAACTTTTTTGTTAATTTGTAAATATGCCCATATGAAGAGGAATCTCAAAGTGATACTTATGCACTTTATTGACATAATACTTAGGGGCATATTTATGGAATAAAAAATAAATATGAATAAATTTAATTGAAAAAAATAATTTGTATAAAAACGCATGTTCTCAAAAGTTTCCGGCCTTCTTGGCAAGTTTGGAAAAAAAATGTGTTATACCAGAAAATGACATTGAGCAACAACATTTGTAATCAGTATTTTGACTTCGTACATTTAAGAATAAGTACTGCGGCACACAGACGTAGCATCGATTCAAAGAACGGTTAAAAATCTCTATGGTAAGTTTTTTCCACGGTTTGTGCAATTTTGGGGAAATTGCTGCAGAATTGGAATATTTATAATTTTGCACACGTCTTCAAGTTCGTTCCAAAGGTTTTCTGTGTTTTCTGATCGGGTGATTATGCTGTCCATTTCAAAAGCGCATTTTTTCGTGCTAAAGACACTGTTTCACGAGCTTACATGTACGATTTGAGTTGTTATCATGCTGAAACAAATACTTGCGACCATAATTTTTCCTCCAATAAGGTAGCAAATGATCTTGCAAAATATTTTTATACATTGCACCATTAATCTTGCAGCGAATTTCAACTAACGTACCGACACATTTTCTAGAAAAAGCTCCCCAGAGCATAACGTGTCATCCTCCATGCTTCATTGTAGGAATAGCATATACCGAATCTTATGTTTTGTTTTTAGGTCGTCGGACGTAGTGTCTACCATCATTCCCAAAAAGGTTGAACTTCGATTCATCGGGAAATAGTACTTTTTTGAATTTTATATTTGACCACTCTTTGTGTTTCTGTGTTTCTTGGCAAATGCCAGTCGGTCCCTCTGTTTTTTTTTTTTTTTTTTTTTTTTTTTTTTTTTACTTATGAAAGATGTTTTAACAATGACTGTTCCATGACGTCCTACGTCACGTAAGCGTCTTGACACGGTAGACAAACTTATTTCAACAATAATTTAGCACCGTAGATCGAGAGGAATTGCAACGGCATTTTTATGCGGGTCATGAACTGCTTTTCTTCTGATAAATCTGTCCACACAAATAATCGTTTTTCGGGGTCTCCCAGATCGTGGAAAGTCCAGAAATCCATAGCCATCTTTATATATTTTTTAAATATCGTTCACAGTAAATTTTCCGATCGATAACTTTGCCGCAATCTCACGAGAGTGTTGACCTTTTAGCGGCAAACAAACCACTCGTTTACGAACAATAAGTGTTGAACTTTTAATTTTTCAATTTCAAATACGTTGTTTACGATGATTAATTAACGAACACGACCAAAAACATACTTTACCGATAGCAAAAATTAACGAATAACGAATGGCCGGAAACTTTTGCACACGCGGATTTTGAATTCCTACCTTTTGCATCAAGTATCTTCAGTATCCAATCAAAATGATCACGTGGTCACAGGTCATTTGCTTATCCCCAACTTTTGGACCAATTGTGCTTCTTCTTCGCTGAAATGTTCTGGCAAACAAATCAAAGAAACTAACTGGCTGGAAACTTTTGACCGCCACTGCATATTAATTATTTTAATGCAGATAAAATTTCGATTTTTAATATAATAACATTTGAACAAACAAAATTATAATTTAATAAGTGAAAAGATAATTTTCAAGCATACTAATGCAATTATAACATCTTATATTTCAGTTACATCTGGGAAAAAACGAAACATTTATAATGAAAACAAAAATAAAAACAAAAAATAAAAATAAGCAGATAATGTTAAGTTAAATAAAACTAAATTAAAATGCTATCAAAGTCATCATTATAATAAAAATAATATTAATTTTATTTATATTGAATGAAATTTTAAAATTATATAAATGAAGCTTTAAAAAATTGATCTCGAATTACATCATTACGTCTGCATTTTTGTCCTTATAAGAAACTCTAATTTCAATCTATATCGAAAGTTTTCATTTATATTGATAGCCGAAAGATGACGCTAAAGCAAAGTTAAACTCTTCTTGCACTATTGTTATCCCTTGTTTACATGGAAATAGCTGGTTATCCGTTATTTTTAATTTAGAATTTAAAATATTATAATTTGATAGATTTTGAACGTTTCAGAGAAAATAACGAAGAATATATGTCATATAAAGATGTGTATATTTCCATACGTTGAACAATCGGAAAACTTACAATCTCTTGAATATTTATGCCTAACATGGCCGCGATACTTGCTTTTAAAATCTCTTTAATATTTATGCCTAACATGGCCGCGATACTTGCTTTTCTCGTGCATGGGTTCGCTCCGGACGCGTTACACTGTGTTTTATTATATAGAGATTGAATAAAATTATTATAAATTGTACTTTATTTTTCTTCTTATAAGTATGTAATTAGAAAAGGTTTTCTTTTCTTTTTATCTATAAATGTAATAGTCAACTAAAAAGAAATATACCTTTGTAAGAAGAATAACCTGTATTAGCATTCTTACGTGTTTTCTTCGACTTCTGTACGTCGCGTTATTATCTCATTAAACTAAGCCCACATATATCAATATTTTAAATCCATATGGAAGTTATAAATGAATAACATCCTCGCCTTCAATACGCATTGACTTTTACAACAACATTTGAAAAAAAATACGTTCCAAATTTATGCATGTGTTTACATGCAACACAATACACAAGAAATGCACACATGTACATGATTACATTAAACATGATATAAAAAACTGGTGGAACCAGAGAGAAAAGTAAAGCTCGAACTTAAAAAGTTACAGTAAAAAATTGTCAAATAGTTTTAGTTTAAATAAGTAATGGAATCAGATTGTCTGGAAAGCTCATGAAATTACACAAATTATTGTTGATAGCTGAAAATGTGGACTGAGCTTTACTGGTGCCTTAAAATCCATCGGGAAAGTAAAGGCATTTTTAGCTCATTCTGAATTCCAATCATTCATAACCAGTTTAAAAATTTGGGCACATAAGAATAGGTTAGAGGTTGATTTAAAAATGAGCTAGAACATGAGAGATTACGAGAACATGAGAGATCGTTCAGTACGAAGTATGGACCAAATTCCATTCCAGGGGTCACTCATAAGCCTGGAAGATCAAAGTCCAAAATAATCCCAAAACCCTAAGCATGTATGATTCAACCATATGCTAACTACTTGTCTGGCATAAGGCCATTGGCAAAAGGCTCCATTTTTACAGTAATTACATAAAATAAAAATTATGATGTTACATGTGTTATGTCAGAAATATTAATAACAACAATTCCTCAACAACTTGACTATATTAATGTTATACTTAAAATATTACTTCATGGTTTACATTCTTTCAGCTTTCTGGAGTTTAGCTTAACTTGATATAATCGTGTCCATAATTCTGAGCCTGACAAAAAAGTTTTTGCACATAACTACGCATTCTGTTTACTATACCCTGCACTCATTTTGAGTGGATAATAGGATTTTGAATATAAGGCACCAGTAAAGCTCAGTCCGCATTTTCAGCTATCAACAAAAATTTGGGTAATTTCATGAGCTTTACAGATAATCTGATTCCATTAATTTTCTTCGCACTACTTACTTTTTTAAACTGAAACTATTTGACAATTTTTTATTGTAACTTTTTTAGATCGAGCTTTACTTTTCTCTCTGGTTCCACCAGTTTTTTATATCAATTCACATGTTTTTCAGATCCTTTCATGAACTTAATCAACCAACTTAAACTAACCAAACAACCGACCCAACTAACCAACCAATGATCCCAGTAACCAGCCCAACCAATTGTTCCAATCAAAAACTAACAGAAACATTGGCTCACCAGTGTATTTCAAGAACTCTGATGACCCCATACTTATTGCTAAACCCCATATTGGGATATTGACCTATACTCAGGACTGACCGCCAGACTAGTCCTTATACTAAGTTTTATACATAGTGTGATCTCTTGAATTTTTCTGCTATGTACCTACGCTCCTCTGGTTTAAGGGACTATGCAGTATCCTAGGCCAACCCCTCAAACACACAAAAAGCTACAGTAAGCAACAGTCATAAGAAATGAATTAAAACTGCGAAAAAACTATAAAAAGGGAAAATTTCTGTCTTTGGAACTTAATGGGAATTTAAAATTAAAAAATGTCTGAAAACGATTGAATGCATAAAAATGATCAAAAGTGATTGAAAATATTATACAATACACCTGTAAATAATATCAGAAATATTACTAATATTGGATATTTATAATAATATTTCGGAGGTCAAACTGACATATCACGATATTGACTAACATATTTACATCTAACTCTAACCATTGATCAAAAAATCAGGAAAATTGGAAAGTAGGTATCCTTTGTAAAGTATGCATTAATTAAGGAGATAAATTACGTAAACGAGTCTACTGACAGATGGTCTATTTGGTAGGGATAAATTATATAATTGAGCCTACAGACAATTGCGCATGTTACCGGGCGTCGTTTAGGACATAATTAACAGAACCGTAAGCGCATGCACCTATTTTTGTAACGTTAACACACGCGAGGGGTAAATCTCACCTCATTTTGTCTCATATTATATTTTTGGCTAAATGCGCTTTAAAAAAAAACTACTACTATGCATTGTAAAATGCATCAGTACTACTTCTTTTTCGGGAAAAATCAAGCGTTTCATATTTATTTTCCGATTTTCTAACAGTTTCTGTAAAAATGGCAGTTTCTTAGAAAATAGACAACGATTTGTTTTACCTCTTAAAACATGGATTATTTTATAAAATTTACAGTAACTACATTTAATACACTTTCATCAACATATGAAGGCAGCTTTTATTTCACTCTTTCAGTAAAATTATTTTAGTGCGTGTTATCCCGTAACGAATGAACATATCGAAATGTAACATTTATACACGCGCGGGATTATTTAATCCCAAAAGCCATATTTCTACTTTTCTAGCCAACAAACTAAAGACATTCCTTCATACAACCTTTCTCAACCTTGGCCTTGAAAGGTAGAAGGAAGGTCAGAAGCGTTTCATGACGTAATTTTGAAGTTTTTTCACCTGCATAACCCCTTCTCCCACAGGTAAACGCAACGTCTCCCGAAAGCCAGATCGTCCGCATACGTACTACACCATAGAACGGAAGAGCATAGAGAAACATGAGCTTTGCGAAAATAAAGTAATTTTGAATTTTTTTCATCTGCATAACCCCTTCTCCCGCAGGTAAACGTAACGCCTGCCGCCAGCCAGACCGTTTGCATACATACTACACCATAAAACTGAAGAGCATATAGAAAAATGAGCCTTGCTAAAATAAATTGACGAAAACGTTGCTATCTCTTAGACCAGGGATGGCGAACCTTTTCACGTCCACGTGTCAAATTTCTTTAAAAATATACTTCACGTGATCATGACGTGCCAAAAAAAAAAAAAAAAAAATTAATGGATCAAAAATAATGAATCAAAACTACTTAAAATTTTGTTTTTAGCACTAAAAAAATACAGGTGTTATATGATATTATACTGTAGAAATTTATTTAAAAAACATTATTTCTGTTGTCTATCTTAAATGCCAAATAATTTATATCTGCTTTGTACTTAGGTACGTTCGATAGAATGCAAGTTTAATTGCAGTCACTTGACAAGACGTTTTTAGTTGATTTTTTTTAACCATTTTGAAAAATGGTTATTGTCCTCGTCAGGTTAGGAAATCAAAAGTATACCTGAAGCTTTTTATTGGTTTAATCCGCATTTTATTCGTTTTCTGATTGGTCTATACAGTAATCTGCATTTCCCTTTACTTTCAACAGAGATGGATACTTATGTTGTTGCCACTAAGACAAAAAAGTTATAACCACTACAAAAAAAAAAAAAAAAAAAAAAAAAATTAATAACTCAGAAACAAATTGAGATACAGCTTTCAAACAAATTGCATTTAAAATTACATTTTTTTTCTATATACGATGGTGTAAAAAGTAATATTGTGGGATGTTCAGAAGTTTAAGAATGAAATTTCATTTAAAATTGGTCGTCAGATCTGGGAGCACGGCAGTGCGTCCGCCAAGTTCGCACAAGCCGTAAGCTACCTTTTCCTGAACCATTTCGGCATACTTTTCACCCCCTCATAACGTTGTTTTAGGGAGAGATATGGAAATTTTTGTTTTATACACATGTTTGTATGGTCAAACTGAACTAAGGTTCCATGATTTCATGTTTCTATATTTAGTAGTTTTCGAAATATTAAATTCCGAAAAAGCGCTTTTTTGTCACTGACTCACTTCGCATCATCAAATAACTAAGGTACTTCTAAAAGTCGTAGAATCATGGAACTTCACAAGTAAGTCGGGTTTGTAGCACAATTAACCAGAAAAGTCTGAAAACACAGAATTTCTGCCTCTAAACCCTTCATACAGAGGGTGTTCATTTGGCCGTAAACAGTTCCTACGCATCCAATTGTGCCAATGTTGGTGCGCCAAAACTCGATTACAGAGCTTTGAAGGCGGTCACGTGATTTCAAGCAGAATAACATTTTATATATATGCTTTTCCAAAGATGTTGGTTAAATAGAAAAAATGAATATACCTAAAAATTTTAATCAGTATAGGTTATGATATATTTACGATATTAAAACAATAAAACATTTAACAAAATATAACCGCAATTTGGTATGTTTCCGATATAGTAGCCTTGGCGAAATACAGAAAATAGCCTTGACGAGAAAAGAAATTTGATAATAACGCATTTTTTGGCAACCTATTTACTGTGTCATATACACAAGCAATTTTTTCCATATGTATACAATTTATTTAATGTAAGGAACCCGTTTATTTATTTTTATATACCAACATAAATAATCGGTATATAAAAAATAATATTTTATACATCTATAAATAAAATGTTTATATGTATACAGGGTGATTCAAAAAAGATGGGAAAAATTTTAAGAGGTGGTAATACACACCCAAACAAACATTTTGTATCAAAGAATGCATGGTCGAAAACTAAACGTAAAAAAGGTAGAGGGCGCCAAAAGTTATGTTCTTATACGAGACAAAAACACACAATGAACGATTAAGTTAAGTTACGAAAACAAATTTAATGGCATTTGATTACAATAAGTGCTCAAAACATTGACCGGCAGCTGTTATGCACGCAGTACAACGGCGAAGAACAGATTGGCGAATTTTCTGAAACACACCAGGCACCACCGCGCTCGCCAGATCTTTCATGTCTCGATTTTTTTTTTGTGGGGACAGCTAAAGGCTCTTGTGTATGAGACTCCCATTGAATCCGCAGAAGAACTTGTCGCCAAGCTTTCGGCTGCTGTAGGGGAAATTCGCGATGTGCCTGGTGTGTTTCAGAAAATTCGCCAATCTGTTCTTCGCCGTTGTACTGCGTGCATAACATCTGCCGGTCAATATTTTGAGCACTTATTGTAATCAAAATGCCATTAAATTTGTTTTCGTAACTTAACTTAATCGTTGATTGTGTGTTTTTGTCTCGTATAAGAACATAACTTTTGGCGCTCTCTAACTTTTTTCCGTTTAGTTTTCGACCATCCATTCTTTGATACAAAATGTTTGTTTGGGTGTGTACTACCACCTCTTAAAATTTTTCCCATCTTTTTTTAATCACCCTGTATAAATACATATAAATAACATAAAAGTTCATCAGGTTTGTTTTGGTAGTTGTTTATATCATTTGGCAACATATCTCAGTTTCTGAAGTCCGAATTGCGCCAAGATTTTTTAAAAATGCCAAGGTCCCTATAGTGGAAAAATATCTTAATTCCATATGAAAGTTTAAAAATCTCCTTTTAATTAAATGAAATTTGTAACTAATAAACTATCTTTAACGATGTGCGACAGATGCGGCGTCCGAAGTCCGCTGCTAATGTTATTATATTGTATTATTAGCCTACTTACTGTTAATTTATTGTTAATTTTAAATTTGTAAAAGAAAGACTATAGTTATAGATAAGATATGTTGGTCGCCAAAACCCGATTACAGAAAATTAGACTGAGTTATAAAGGTGTTACATGATTTCAAGCTGAATGAATTTTTATATGCTTTTACAAAAATCCTAATAAGGCAAATCTTTCAGTTTATCTGTCTATGTTTCTATCTTTTACTTCCTTAATTTTTTTTTTATTAAAGACCGGGAGGCGTCTGCACAGATCATCACTTCATCGAGTTGACGGCTGAAATTTTAAGATTAGTTAAATATCGATTAGCGTATTGAAATGTAACTGGTTTGCCAAGTCATATCTTTGTGGAAACCATCTACAAACAGGATTTTACGGGTTAATTGGTGGATTTTCGATTGTGTTTTCCTGCACACATTCCTCCATGTTTCCAAACTTTTGGATGCAGGAAAATACAATAGTAAACCTATCAGTTAACCACTAAAATTAGGTCTTCAGGTGGTTTCTATCAAGATATGACTTAATAGACCAGTTGCATTTAAATATACTAATTTAATTTTAACTAATCCTAAAATTTCAGCTGTAAACTCGATGAGGTGTTGGTGTGTACAGACGTCTATTATAAATGTCGGTATTCTAATCTCAATAGCACTCTGGTCAATCTGGCAATTATACCTACTATTTATGAAACTCTATTCCTTTAAGTGCGTTTTAGTGATGTTAATGAACTTATGCATATGCATCATACATATTATACATATGCATATAATACGGAATACATTTGCATCATACATATTATAGGTATATGTATAATACATAATACATATGCATCATTATGACGTCAGAATAAACAAAACATTTTTTTGTCGCCAAATTTGAGAATTGACATGATGTATTACCAAATTTGGTGAAACTTTGCTAAATGTTGCCAAGCTTGGCGAATATTTGACGCCAGTGCCTATTTTTCAATGAATTAATTATTAATGCGAGCCATCTATTTTTATTTTTCCGCATATCATCTGAATAGTTAAATGATATAACGTACTAATATTTCCAAAGTGCTAATAGTTTAGTCACTGCACAAAACCTCTGCTATTGTTATTATATTGTACTGTTATTATACTTACTGTGACTATGTTGTTAACCTTTACACCGCTAAAACTTCTGTATTATATAAAGAGAATTTACGGAAACTATTAAAGCATTGAAACTGCCAGTTCTCCTTATGATTATTATAATTCTATAATATGTAACCTGTTAATCAATATGTACGTTAGAATGAATCTTCTATAATCCGGTTCCTCGCATTTTCGTTTTCAGGTTTCAAGTAAAATTAGCTAAAATCTTAAATCCATGGCACATTGACTAATTCTTCAACACGATCAGATGAGAAGAATGATAGATTTTCAAATGGATCATGGCAGTGAGCCGGTAGACCTTCTATTCTTCCGTAATCGAGTCTATTGAAAAGGTTAACGGGAAACAAAAAGATATTAGCATCAATATGGTTTAATGCAAAAACAGATATTGTCAAAGGATTTCATAAGAACCATTTCACTTGTACCCAGTCGTATCAGTTAAAATACAACAATTGACAGTGAGCTCAATTAGAAAAGATTACTTAATAAGATTAAAAATTTCCGCATTAGAGAACGAATCGTAACTGCTAAGGAAGCATGCATAAGTGAGTTAAGAGATATTTGTCACGAAAGATGAAATACATAACAACACCAAATATATGATGTGCTTCCCTGATCGCAAAGAGTTCTTGATTTCTCTATCAAAAGCTTCCGAATTGGCGAAAGAATGGGCAAGTAAATTAAATTATGAATCACAGTAACATGATGCAACGTTTAGCATGGAAGTAATACGGTAAATACTGCTTGTTAGAGGCGGCTAGTACTTTAATATAAAAAGAAATAAAGTATAAATTTATAAAGCTCAATAAAATAAATTTAGGTATTTTTATGTTAGCCGGGCGCAAGTGGCAAATCGCCAAATACTGTTCCCAACTCCATTGTTCATATTGCATTTACTTCATTTAAAGATATATAATTTTCAGTCCTCATTAAAATAGATGCATTTCCCTCATTTTATTTAACAGAGTATTTAACATAGAAATAAATAAATAAATAAATAAGAAATAATAACATAAACCAAAATATTTTATTTGAAAATCAAAGCTTTGTTTCTAATTTACACATGTGAAAAATGAAAACTGCTATTGGCGAAAAAACAAAAGGCTAATGAGAAGTTTTGCTCCCGGCTAACATAAAAGTACTGAAATTTAAGTTTTCTCATATTAATAGAGTTTAGAATAACAAACTTGAACAAACATACAAAAAGTAGTGATATCCCAACAAAAAGTTTTCGGTAAAAAAAAAAAAAGAGCGCCAAGTTCTCCTTATTGTTTCGGCCAGAATAAGTAGTGATATCTGATGTTCGCACACGTTAAAAGCCAAACATCCCAAATCTTTCATTGAAAATGGCTTCCTGCGACTTGGCCGTTAATGCCTTCGTGAGAGTTTTTCAAATTTTAAAATATGTACAAATGAGCTACATGCCAACTACATTTTTTTTTATTATTTTAGGCATTTTGTGACACAGAATACAGAAATAAAATACAAATTTGAAAAAAAGCATTTAAACAACTTCAGTCTATTTAAATGCTTAGAAGATAAAAATAACAAAATACTTGTATTCAGGAGATAATATCCCTAATTGCTAAAACATAATTAATATCAACTTTTAACAATTTATAAATCGAATACCTCTTAATGTTTGCAAACAAACTATAATAAATGTTCAAACGAAAAATATCTCTTTCGTCAATACACAAGATTTCAATATTATACAATACAATATAATGTAATATATTGTGAGATATGAAGTAAGTAAATTTTGTTTTATTTCTTTGGTTTTACGTTAATGACTTTAGCTTTAGACCGTACAAAATGGCAATTAAACTGCAAGTGGACTAAATGATCTGTAATCAAAACTATTGTTTGTTGAAATTGAATTCTATTTATCAGAAATCTTTTACTTATAATGTCTTTATGTGAATTTGCCTCTTTGCATTCTAATATTACTTTTAATATTTAAATAATTCATAAATGCATAATTTCCAATCATTAATTTTGAAATGCTGTAGAAGGCTTTAACGGCCAAGTCGCAGGAAGCCATTTTCAATGAAAGATTTGGGATGTTTGGCTTTTAACTTGTGCGAACATCAGATATCACTACTTATTCTGGCCGAAACAATAAGGAGAACTTGACGCTCTTTTTTTTTTTTTTACCGAAAACTTTTTGTTGGGATTTCCTTTTCTCGACAGCCAATGAAATGCTTGGATAATACGTAAGTTTCAGTTGGATAATACGTAAGATTTAAGAAATCTGACTGGTCGCAGGCGATTTTTGTCGCTTGCAATTTTTATGTGTAATAACACTATTAATGTTTAATTCATGGCGAACGTAATGTATAATAAACTCCGTGCGATTTTTTATGTCTTAAATTTTAGTCTTCGAAAAAATCATTTTCCAGATAGTCGTTGTAATTTGTTAAATTGCTTTATTATTATTATTATTATTACTATTATTATTATTATTATTATTTTTTTTTTTTTTTTTTTTTTTTTTTTTTTTTACGAAAAGAATATTTTGCAGAAAAAATTGTCAAAATAGCAAGCGCCAGAAACTATAGCTTTTAGTGTCAGGAATTGAATTTCAAGTTGTTATAATTTTAAAATTTGCATTTTTGCTTATTACACTTTTAATTTTTGTTTAGCGATAATCTTCTAATCCTCAAATTTTCCTGAGCCAATATTGAGCTAGATTCGGATAAATTAAGTTATATTTCAATTTCTTCAATCTGTGTGACAATGACAACCAACTGATCTAATCGGATTCAAGTGACACAGACAACATCTATATTAATTATTGCATTTTGTGAAATTCTACTATATTTTGATGAAAACTTAAATCTATGCCGTACCAAAAATAATCTGCAGCTTGCCACTTATGGCACGCGTGCCATTGGTTCGCCGTCCTTGTCTTGTATTATTACTTTCGGTCAAACAATATTATTTTTTTTTTTAACTCGCGAAATTGAATTTCATTTGGCGTTAGTATGACGTAATTATACTAAAATGTTTCAGCTTTTAAAATTAAAATGCATGTTTTCTTTGGCGCGTGCAATAGGAGTATACGATTTCCTGGACAATACGCAGGAAAATGCAATAAATACAACCAAATGAACTAGCATTTACCGAAAATTTCTTTCATATGACTTAAAATAAATCTTTCGTTTTATGGATGATAATAATAAGGATTAATTTCAGAATATTAGGAGTCTCTTTTCAGAATAAAACATCATTACAAAGTTATGTCAGTTAAACAGAAATTGACGTCATACCTAGCAAACGATTTTTTTTATTATATTTTCCTAAATTGTTTTTTTTTTAATTAAAACTCCTGTATTAAAATGGATTTTTAAATATTAAAAACATTCAAATGAAGATACTGCCTCATTTTAACACGAGTTTATATATATATATATATAGGAAATATTTTCATTTTCTGATTAGAATGATGTCGATATGAAAAATTCAAAAATATAGCGAGAAAATCTGATTTTTATTTAAAACAAAATACGCGTGTTATCACTTTTTTTTTAAAATTATTGTGCCGCTTTTTAGGATGTGGCAACAGAAAAGAATGATTGAAGGAGATATTTCTATATTGTTAAATTATGGAACGCTATGTAAAGTTTAAATGGGTGCCATTCCCTTAATATTGGATATTTTTTTACCCGACCTTCGAAAGGCACATCGCTAAATTAAGACCTTTCCAAAAAGCCATTATTCACCACTGAATGTTTCCTGGTTTGGATTGTTATTGAGTTGTTGTCTTTTCATCATGTTTCAAAACGTAAAAGATGCGGCTGAGCTCTACTATACAGCACGATCGTGCGGTATGCTACTCCCATAAATATATTATGTAGGTTAATAGAAATGATTCTTAGATAGTTATTGCTTCATAAATGTTTTGCGAAACAAGCAATATTTCAAATATCATTTAATTTGTCTGAATATTGTTTCTCAAATCTGCATACTGAGAATTCAGAATATGAATAATAAAAGCTGTGCTAATTCTAAAAAGGTCTGTTAATTGCTCGATTTCTGAAACCGCATGCAGAAGTATGTAAAAGGTCAAAATAATTCAGAAATTTATGCTAAGTGCAAACAGATCTTTTTATTTTATGTGTTCAGGAATAAATATTTTCCTTAAATATATCCTACATGTCCAAAGTAGTTTATACGAAAATTAATTTATAAAACAGATTGCTCTTTGTTCGTTAAATAAATCAGAATTTTATTGGCGCAGGTAAATGTCTTAACTTTTGTTGAAATCAAGTTTTTAAAATTGACAACACAAGGTTTTAACGGATAATAGCTTTTTCGTCTTTTTTTCTTTTCTTTTTCAAAATTAATTGACACCAATTATTAAAGCCTCAAAATATGTGACATGTACACAAAGATGTTAATTTAAATGCAAAGATATTTCAAAATAGAAACCTGTTATGCACGCAAACATTTACTCCACTTGCACGTGCAGATATTACATGTAATTCATGGAGTAAAATTTTTGTTAGAAATCATCAATATATGTTTTTCTGTATACAGCAGAATACAACTGTCTATCTGGCAGTCATTCATGTGTTTTCTTAGCATTCTCATATAATTATGACTTTTAAGTCCCTGAATAATAATTTTTAGTTCAGTACATTTTCTTGGATTTTTTTATCTCTTATACTGGAAAACATCCCATTGCATGACTGTATAGCAATATTAACGAGATAAATAAGTTTCGGACGATGTTTGGGGACAAAATATACCACGAAATTCCTTACCGTCCCGTGTCCCTGAAGCGGATTTCTAAGTTTGGATCTGTCTGTAGAAAATTGTTTCAATAAAAGTAATTCGATGTCATTTTTTTTCCGAAACTGGGACTGTTGTTTTATACAGGATTTATCTGAAACGATTCAACAAACTTTAGGGGATGATAGTACTCATCAACGCAAAAATTCAATGGAACATGAAATCGCAAATGAATTTTAAAGGTTGAGAATTGCAAAACTAATCAAAATATCGAAATCTCGCATGCTGCTTTTCTGCAGAACTGGCTAATAGCACGAATCTGGTTTTCCTTTCACTCCTCGCATATCAGGTCAGATAGAGATAACAAAAACTTGGGAGAAAGCCAAACAAATCTGTGAGCAGGTATCCACGTATGCAGGCTTCCCGAAGTCTTCGAGCGTGTCCGCCAGTCGTTCCTCCGTAAATATACTCTTTGTAATAATGTCCGCGGTCGACATTTTCAACAATTATTGTAAAATGTATTTGTTTTCTCTGGACATCACGAGCTGTGTGGTAAATATTATGTTTAATAAACATTTTTCTGAAATGTTTCTTGTCTGAGTTTGTCCATTTTGAGACGCATTTTCTCAATTTTCTTCCATTGAACGCTATTTGCAACCCCGTGTTCCATTGCTTTTTTTTTTTTTCGTCTTCATGAGTACTATCATCCCTCTAAGTTTGTTGAAGCATTTCAGATACACCCTGTATAAATACGTAGCGAAACATTAACTTGCACACGTTTTTACGGTTATTATTATTTTTGTCCCTGATAAATGTGTCCCTGAATTTTGGATTTATTGCCGCGCCTCTTTCTAAAATTGTACAGAAAATCACTTCAGATGACGCCACAAAAATATTTTCAGTTTTTTTCTTATACAGAAGTAAACTAGAGAAAGAGTGACTAAAATTATTTGACAGGAAATTTACTGCAGACTTTAAATCAGCATTTAAATATCAATTTCAAGCATCGTGACATTATTGATAATCTTTCCGATCCTAAGGTTTATTCCTGCACTTTTCGAGTATTTTTTTTCTTGTAATTTAATCCAATGTAATAAACTATTGCTAAAAATAAATGAACATTGCAGCAATCACCTTGACTTAAAAATTTCCCTAAAAATAGGTGGCGATTTTCACCGTCCTTTTTTCCCCTTGCCGTTGCCTTTTTTCCCTTAGCGTCCCTTTCTTAACATCCCTTTAAGACAATGTTATACCAAAATTTTGTATTAAAAATACTACATTGGTATTATTTCTTATTTGAATGTTCTGTTGATACTATGCAAATTCATTATACGTAAAAATTTAGTTGAAAATCAAAAGTTAGAGAGGTAAAACAGTAAGGAAAAAATTAAACTAAAAATTTTAACTTAGATCTCAGTCAAATAAAAGAAATCGTCGCTTCTGACTTTTTTTATTTATTTTGTATCAGTAAGGCATTCCTATATAAGCTTTAAATGTTATTGTATTAAGTTTAATTTCACCAGATTTTTTTTCTTGAAAATTAAAATTTTGTGATATTGCCTCATTATCAGTGACATACAGTAATAATCAAGGAATCTTAAAATATTACAATTGAATATTCTTTTTGTGTCAGCTCAACTCCATATCCATAAGTATTTATCTGAAAAGAACTAAATAATCTTAAATATGTATTCCACAGTCTTTTATACTTTTCTTTACTATTTTTCCTCCAGTTTCTAGAATTTCGATCTCTTAACTACTTAAAATTGATAATTATGAACAAATTCACATTTTTAAGATTTTTTTGTATAGCCTACTAACTAAATATACACCTATAAATCAGTTTTAGAAATGACACTGAGATTCAAAATTATATGAACATCCGGTAATAGTTTGATATCATGATGTTTATTTATTACAAATTATAAGAAAATGACATTCTGGGATCAGGTAGATTCACTGTGCTTAATGCATAACGATAAAATTAAAATCACACTTTAAGATCGTTCTAAATGCGAAACAGCACCGAAAACCGCAGATATGAATCAATTAAATTAATAAAACTTTGTAAGAATCACGATAAAATAAAAATAAAACATAAGACGCGTTTCGAGCTAAAAATATGACTGCTCGTCATCAGCTACAGTGAACACGTGTCCGTAAGCGGACGGTGTCAAAAATGAACTGAAAGGTAGAGAATGTTGCAAAGAATGCGACAGATGGCGCTAGCTGAAACGAGCACATGCAAAAGAGAAAAGTGTTGCCAAAAGGCTAGAAGAGAAATTGATTGGGAAAAAATGGAAATAAAAGAAATAAAAAAAATTAAAATTAAATAAAAGAAGTAAATTAAAAAATATATAAATAATAATATTAAATAAAGAAATATAAAAGAATAAAACAAGAAAAAAACAAAAGATCCATTTTTTTAAACAGAATAAAATGAAAAGGAACAAGAGAAGAGGGAATAGAATTATAAAAGTAATTATTACGCTGGAGATAGGAAAGGAGATGATGAGAGATCATTGACAAGATTAGCTGAAATTTTAGAAATAAAATATTCTTCATGAAAATCCAAGTAAGAGAGAGAGGCAGGGGAAGATATAATTTTGGCCATGAAGAAATTGAAACAATGACTGGAAGACCAACAGTGAGAAGCAATCGTAGATTTAGAGATTTCTTGATTTGCAATATACCTCTGATGCTCGCCTAATCTGAATTTTAAAGCTCTCTTTGTTTGACCACAATAACCTAAATTGCAAGAGCAAGGAATAAAATAAACACCCCGCCGGTTCTCATTAGGAATAGGATCTTTTAGAGAAGATAATTTAATTTTATTCATAGGTTTGGAGATAACTTTAAAATTAAAACGAGAAAGGATTTTAGCAATTTTGAAACAGAGAAAAGAATAAAAGGGCAGAACTATTATAGAGTTAAAAGTAGGAGGATTATTTGAATAAAAAAAGGACGTTTAGGCTTATTAAATTTATACAAAGATTTATCAATCAAAGAGGGATTACAACCACGAGCAAAGGCAAGATATTTAAGAAAATTAATTTCATTATTCAGAGCAGAAGAGTCAGAACAAATGCGTAACGCCCTGAAAACAAAAGTATAAAAGGACGCCACTTTTTGTTGAGGAGGATGATTTGAAAGAGCATGAGGAGGAAGAGATACGGCGAAGGGTTTTCTATAAACGGAGGAAGAGAAGCGATCTGGGTGTTTCGAAACCAAGACGTCAAGGAAAGATAGAGAATTGTTCTCTTCGACTTCGAGAGTAAATTGAATACAAGGATCAACAGAATTAACAGGAGAAAGGAGATTAGAAAGATCCAGGTCAGAGGGAATTAAAATGAAAGTATCATCAACATACCTAAACCAGAAAGGAAATTAATATAAACTGAAGAGTATTTTTTTTAACAAAATACATATAAATATCACATAAAAGAGGAGACAGAACTCGAAAATGACTGGGAGAAAGGGCAGATGATGTGTTAAAATGTTCTTCACGCCTATACGGACTTTACCCACGAATGACAACAGCCACGCCTCTGCGGGGAAATACTCTCCGAAAAAGACTGTTTATTGGAAGAAGGGGTGGGGGGCAGTTTTAAAATGTTCTTCACACCTATTGGTGTTTTTCTTCTGTTGACCCGCGGCTGACGTCTACTATCCGCGGCGCGGACGTCTACTATCTCCTCCTGAAAAGAAAATACATTAAAATACTTAGTCCTCACTCCATTCATTCCTGATCGTGTCTTTGTATTAATTAAACAATCTGGTACATACGCTGAACACCAAGCGATATTTGTTGTCAGTTCATAATATTTTACTTCATAACGTTTTTCACTTTAATATGGAGAATGACTGTTTCAATCATCTAAACATTATTGATTCAATTATATTTTCTTATAAAAACCTAAAAGAAAATTACGGATTACGTACCATTTATCAGGCATTGTTTTATATTTTAAAAACCTCTTCACTATCTGTAATATATATATAGTTTTTTTTTTTTTTTTTTTTTTTTTTTTTTTGTAAAAATGTATTATAACTTGTTATATATAAAAGCTTATAGGCATTAAAAAATATACATACATAAGTTTATATGCAATATGCAATAAATTCTAATAACTTTTTCGCTCCTGTCGCAGGGCTCCTAAATGGTCCGCCAACTGAATACCAATAAATTTTTATGGTAGGTTTGAGCTAGAATTAACTTTCAAAGGTGATTTCGGGGCGGTTTGTAAGAAAAATCTAAAAAGAAATTTTTTCTAAAAAATTATTGGTATTCATTTGGTGAACCATTTGGGAGCCCTGCTGTCGGAGCATTCCCAGTTAATTTACTAATTGACTTCGCTTCTCTGTTTATCATGTTTCAAGATCAGTTGATTTCTTCGTGTTCTTTTTACCCTTTCCTCTTTTTCCCTCTTCTAATATTTTCATCCATCGTCAGCCAATAGATGTGTGCGTCACAGCGTTGCAAACTTGAGTTTTAGAAGTACACATTTCAATTACTTCTCGTAATAGGGCAGTATATGCATTTTAATAGTTCGCTATTTTCATTATTTTTAAAGTTTCAATTTGTATGGCGGTTATTGCGTTCTTTCTTGCTAGAGCTGTACCGAGGGCTGATAGTCAATCAACTCTGGATGCTCCGATAGGAGTGAAAACGTTATTCTAACGTATTGTATATTATATGTAAACTCATGAATATATATTTTTAAATGTTACGTCGAATACATTTTTATATATAGCAATCTATAATATATCTTTATAAAAACAAACCTGTATACATTACAGTTAGTAAAGTTGTTTATAAAATATAAAATAATGTCTGATAATTGGTATGTCAACGGGAAAATTATAAAAACAGACGTTCGAAACTAAAATGTAAATAGCTACGGTTTTATAAACATAAACATTTGTTCTATTTTAAAAATAAATTTATGAATATATATTTTTTCTTGTGAATTTTAATGGTTCAAAGCACTGGTTCAAAGCCAAAATTTTTTCATAAAAATAATTTTATCTTTTGGTTTTTAAATTAAAGAAAATCGATGAGATATACGTTAAAAATCATGAACTAAACATGTGTGTGAATGACACTAGAATATAATACTCTTGAAAACATTCGAGATTTAATCATATGTGGAAGAGCATTATGAATATATATATAATACAATTTCTCAAATTGTATAAAAGTTAACCCGTAACCGCCATCTTTTTTCTCAAGAGTCAAATGCATATACTTTACAACGAAGAAAAAATTATTATGTAATTTAAGAATTAAGTTCAAATTAAGGATAAAGTCGTTAATGGATATGAGTTTATTATAACATTCAGGGTGTCCAGCGAATAAGACCCTGATTTCAAAATTAAATATCTCAAAAACAAACATCAATAAAATTATGCGGTAAACTGTTTGTTTATTAGCTAAGCAGTATAAATGTTATACAGAAGTTTTAAAAATTAGTTACAAAAACAGCTAACAGATGGCGCTGTAATCACAATGCATATAAATTGTGTTTTGAAGTCCAGAGCACTAGCGTTTCATTCCTAGATGGCTTCCTATGGAAGAACAAAAATTGGTCAAGACCACTTCTTCGTTGGGGTGATGTGCAGAAGTGGGGACATCTGGTCACAGAATTATTGCATCAGCTTCAATTTTAGAGAATTTTAATTAATAGAATTTCCAATAAAAAATTTAGCAATCATTATATAAGAACTTATTAGAATATTTTATTTGGATAATGTGCAGAATCGGAGACATCTGGTCACAGAATTATTGCATCAGCTTCAATTTTAGAGAATTTCAATTAATAGAATTTTCAATAAAAAATTTTCCAATCATTATATAAGAAATTCTTAAAATATTTTATTTGGGTAATGTGCAGAAGCGGAGCCATGTGTTGACAGAATTGAAATTTGTTTCAAATTTTGTTATAAGCTACTTCGGTACGGATACCACTATCTCTGTGGTATGTATTTTCTCTCCTAATTGGTAGATCGTGGAATCGAATCCAAGTAGAGGAAGATTTGAGAAAAAATGGAAATCTTTGCTTTTTAATATTTTCTTAAACTGTGAAAAAAGATTGAATAAAAAAATCCAAACCTTCTCTTTTTAAAATTTAACTAAGCTAAAAGAAACCCCTTTTTTAAAAATCATTGAGCTTTTATAATAATGATTCATAAATCTTTTTTTTTTTTAATTGTACAGACTGGTTTGAATGAATAAATACAAATTTTCTATTTTTAAAAACTTAATTAAGGTAAAAAAATAATTTTAATTTTAAAAACTCGTTTTCATTTTTTTTTTATCACTGAGCACAGAAATATGGTGCAGCTTCTAGCGATAGGATCCGAAATATTGGAAAGGAATGCAGCATCCAAATTACTTTTGCTTTGACGTTGATGATATGATTCATCAATTCCTTTTAAAAAAGAAATAATTTAATGCATAATTTCTGTCTCTAAAACTTCGTTTACAAAGAAAATAAATATATGTATTGTGCTCCAACCAAAGAATTATGCAAAACTATTATAAACAATAATACCAAAATATTATGCCGTGATTTAAAAATAGAAAAAATAAATAAATAATACAAAATTATTTTTCTAAATATATGCATTTTTATTTAAATAATTATATGGCGTTAAAAATTGAATTTAATAAAATATTTTAATAAGTTCTTATATAATGATTTCTAAATTTTTTATTGAAAATTTTATTAATTGAAATTCTCTAAAATTGAAGTTGATGCAACAATTCTTTGACCAGATGTCTCCACTTCTGCCCATCACCCCAACGAAAAAGTGCTCTCTCCCAATTTTCGTTCTTCCAGAGGAAGCCGTCTAGGAATGAGACGTTAGTGTTCTGGACTTCGAAGTTCAGTTTACAAGGATTGCGATTATACCGCCATCTGTTAACGGTTTTTGCAACTAAATTTTGAAACTTCTGTATAACATTTTTACAGCTTAGCTAATAAACAAACCGTTTGCCGCATAATTCTAGTGATGTTTGTTTTTGAGATATTTAATTTTGAAATCAGGGTCTTATTCGATGGACACCCTGTGTAATTTTCAACTACTTTTTAGGATCAGAGATCATGGTAATAATTTGTTTATTTTTTTTTTTTCATATGGACACTCCGCGTCCTAGTGGGAGAATTTCTCAGTTGCGTGTTTTAAACCTACATAAAAAGTACTATTTTATGTTCATTTCTGATTTCGAGAAATAAGTCATTGTGCAGTGTATCATTAGAATTGTTTTAAGCAAACAATAATATTGTCACAATTAAAAAAATATTTAAAAGTGGGTTTAATAAGATTGCCAAACTGGGTACTGCGCCATGTCACTTTTTGGTATACATCCAATGCAAATTGCATCGATAACCCGAAGACTCTTATGCACGTATGCCTACCGTCATTCTACTCCAACTTATACAATAACCTCAATTTCCGAAGTTAATTAAAATCTTGGGAATTCTAGTTAACTTCACTATTCATTTAGGTCTTCTAACCATAAACACAGTTAGGCATCTTGTTACAACCTTCACAGCTTTCGCTCACACATTTCACAGATTTTTTATTTTTTTTATTATTATTACTATTATTATTATTATTATTCAGTATTTTAGTATTTTTTCCGGTGAAATGTTTTAGTATTTTGCAGACGAAAAAAAAAAAGATTAAAGCTTGCAAATTTAAATAGTTTCGTATCAGTATTTTCTGTATTGAACCGCTCAATGATCCTGACTATACCCTTAACTACCACATCTTGCACAGGGATCGTTAGTCATCGCTACCAAATGTATTATTTTTTGCAAAATAATTCAAATGTCTAACTGTCTCTGACTTTTGGGATTTTGAGAAAGGTTGAGCCATTGAAAACCGTTTTGAAATTCCTTTGCAACGTGAGTACTAATATTGTATAAAATATTAAGATTTTCAAAATCAATATTTATTTCATATGCTACAAAATTATGTACTAAATATTTTAGTGTTTGGGACAAATTCTAATTCTGATTCTTAATTATTGAGTTAAACGCTGTTAGCGGTATTTACGTTTAGCCATTATGAAAATTATACTGAAAATCCAACAATAGATAAATACATTTCCTGCTTTTTTTTGCATATTGATAATTTTTGTCAGCTTTAAATTTTAATACCTATATGAATTGATTAATAAACATAAATTACAATAACAGATTTAACTGAATCGGTTGTAATTGCAAGAAATCTTTACCTTCAGAATATACCATATTTTAATTTAATTGTCTCGTTTCTCTTTGTGAACGAACAACTTTCGAAAGGACGCTTTCTGTGGTTATTCTCAATAACATATTTCCAATAACTTAGTAACCTCCTCCCGCCAGTTTTTAAATTTTAATAATTAACTTTTTCTTCTTTTCCGATTTTGAAAGACATAGTGCATTTTCTTGAGTTACTTAAAATAGGTAAACACTAAGAGTATGATGAACTAAGATTTTTTTTCTTATGAGGGTGGGTTACAGAGAATTCTTAAATTCCCAATTGAAATTAATTCTTAGCTCTATGTCCTGTTTTAAATTAATATTAAGCGAGGAATGTGGTCAGTTTTGAATTAAAGACGACAGAGGTATCGACCCAGGATACTGAAATTTAATTGGCATGATTTTCTTTTTCTCTTTTTTCTTTTTAAAGACATAAGTGATTTTAATCTTTTTGAGTAACATAAAAAATCTAATAAAAATAGGAACGAATGATATTCCTTTAAAATGGGGTGATCAGCACTACCTGGATATAATAAAGACAAATTGAATACTGTATTTCCATATGAAAAATACAACAGCTGTTGAAAACATTTACAGATTTTGATTAGGCCCATTCATAGAAATAATGTAAACTTAGAATATACAATATTTTTTTAAATCCATAAAATGTACATATTTGTTTGCAAAATTGAAATATACGTACTGTTTGTCCATCAAAAATATAATTTTTTTGTAACCATATAATATAATCTCTGTTTTGCAAAAAAAAAAAAAAAAAAAAAAAAAAAAAAAAAAAAAAAAAAAAACTATGCAGAGATTTTGAAAGCATAGAATATACTTATTTCAGAATTGATAAAATTGTTGATAATATGCACAAAATTTGAAATCTTCAAAAATAATAACTTTTTATGCAAAAATTGAATTTCAAGTTCATATCCATACGTTTTATCCAAAAAATTGCAAACAATCTCTGGCTACGTTCTTTCCAGTATAAAGTGCTTGAAAAATATATTCATTGTTATTATGTTTAACATAAGATCAGAGTTATTTTCAACAAACACGTGTCGTTTAATGAAGATTAAAAGTGTTTATTTAAATAATGAACATTTTATTATAATGTCGACTATTTAAAATATGAAATATTTCCTAAAACTTCTTTTTACACCTTTTTTTTCATGTAAACTGTATGTCAAATTATATTGATATCCGTATGCAGTATTGTACAATGTATTTGCAAATTTGATGAGAATTCCACATTTGTTTCAAAAATGAAATAAAATAGGTAATTTTACAGCATAAAAATAGCTAAAGGAATCCGTAAAACCTGTTTATATTAAAATGAAAGGACTATATTAATATAAAATATTAAAATTTCTATTTAAACTACATCTTAAACATGATTTCTTACTTTAAATTTATTGTTTAATGCAATTAATGTTATTGTTTCTTTCTAAATGTACAAATATAACAAGATCCTATTTTTATTAAAGAAATTGAAAGCATTCATGGTATGCAAATGTAACATAATAAGGCTGCAATACCTCTATTAAAAATATAAGTTTTTTTACTTCAAATTTTATCAAAATGATTAGATTTACACTGTTATTAGAAGAGAGAATTTGATAAATGTACTTTCTTAGAAACCGTTTGATGGGTGTAGCTTAAACTGAAATCTTTCACTTTCATGTCACTAATTCATTAACTTTTGCTGCTGTCAAGTAGGAAAATTCCAACTCTCACTTAATACATATCAAGTACTCAGTCATGAATATTTAACTTAGAGTTTGTTATAGATGATATGTTTGAAATAATTAAGGTAGCTAATTTTGAAAGAACAGACTAGTAAGTACAGATCTAAGTGTTAGGATTTCTCAAGAAATAATCAATTTAACACTAATGCATTTTTAAGTGTAATCTTTTAAAAGATTACACTTAAAAAACACAGGAAAGTTGGGTAAAATGTCGTACGTTAATATAAATTGCTTCTTGAATCTCGAATTTCCAACAAAATTTAATGTAACTTATTTGTATACAGGACAGAGTAGCCATATTTGGACCGCCTCTTTAATTGGACCGCTGCAATTCTGCCTTTAATTACAGAAATAGACGCAATATACTACTAAAATACTACTCATCAGATTTACGTCATTTATGATTAGAAGCACTCGCCTTCCACGTGCTGTTTTCAGACAATTTAAAAATATATAAAATTAGCTGTTTTGGTCTAGTTTTGTCCCTCCAAACGTAAAAGAATACTTTAAAAATAAAACAAGTTTTGTTTTCATATACATAACTAAATTCACGTATTCAACGCGCATATTTTGCAAGCGTTTTTAGCTGCGTTCATTTTCGTTCTTTCTCTTGAGATTATCTTTTTTAAAAAATGGCGTCGTTTGCCTTAGCCTTAATTGGACCAATTTGAGTTGTTTAAAATGGACCAGTTATTTAAAAAGTAAGTAATGAATTTCGAGAAGTTTACGCTTAGGAAACTTTTTTTTTCATTTTATAATGGATTACTATCTCCATGCAAGTTTTAGAATATTTTAATTTAACTTCTTTTCTATATCTGGAACTTTATACAGTTTAGGCCTATATGAACATAAAAAATTGTGCCTATTTGCAGGCATGTTTTTAAATGTTATGATTTTGCAGCTGCTTCTTACGAGGAGCTTCTTTTTATTCTTGACGAGGAGATAGGCGCTGCAGATAGATCCATTGACTGTCGTGATAGTGAGATTTCAGAATAATCATGAAACCTACTAATACTAAGAGAGAAAAAATGACGAAAATGACACAGACAAACAGTCTGGAAGAAAAACATCAGTGACAGCAAAAGTTGTCAAAGATATAGGAAACGAAAAGGAAAGTGGAAGTTGTGAAAAGATTGGCCCGCAAGAAGTCTGCAGCTACAAAACCCCTGAAAAAGCCAAAAAATATTAGAAATATTATTTCCCTTGCTAAAATCAATTAAGTCAAAGTACAGAGGGTGCCAAAATTCAGCTGCGTTAATATCTTCGCTATATAAAATAAACTTTGAAAAGAAAAAAGGAAAGCTCTAAAATGACAAAAGCAATTGGAACATCACGTTTTAAAAAACAGGTGTAATTAAATTCATAAGAAAATCATGGAAGGGAAGAACTGCAGAGTCGAGGTACAGAAAACGTCTTCTGCAATAAAAAAGTTAATGATAGAGAATAAAAAAAATCAAGACAGTGATGATTGACCTAGTAAGTATTGCCTAACTTGTAACAAAAATAAAATAGCAGAAATTATTAAGTGTCCAGATTGACAAATATGGTTCCTTGTTGCATGCAATGGAATAAAAAATGAACAAATAAAACTCACATGTAAGTCTTGCATCACTTCTTACATAATATTCAAGTAACTGGCAATTAGTTCCATAGTTTCTATTTTTAATTACTCATCATTCTGATTTATATTTTGAATACATTTTTATTGATAAAGTTTTTTAAAAAGTTAAAGTAAAGGCATTTTCATTTAAAAACAATTAATCTTACCTTAAGTTAAATCATGAATACATTAAAATGATTCTCAGTTTTTATTACTAAAATAGGTGCTAAAAATACAATTAACAGGTTTTAAAACATTAAAACCAATAATCAGATGGTAAAAACTTCCCGAGAGCTTTCGACCAAGCCCTGGTCATCATCAATGGGGTGAAAAATGAGAAGAAGACCTTCAGAATGCATACCGGTATAAATAACGCAGGGCGATTCCAAAAAACTGTAAAAAGGGGGGGGGGAGACGGATGAGTCCATACAGCTACATTGATCATTCCAATCCAAAGATTCCATTGACTCCAAGTAGACCAAACTAAATGCTCGGTATATGACAGGACAATGTATCATTACAAGTGTTTCTATCTCTGGTTAAAATTACTATAGACTCTCTCAAAATACATGTGTTAAATTGATTTGTATGTGTGATGATCCTTGCTTTACTAAAAAGGACGTCAATATCAGTTTCTAAATTTAACCGAGCTAAAGCTGTAGATGGTTTCCCCTTTCCTATATCAGCCATATGTTCTTTCAACCTTTCCTGTAGCCTTCTGGTTGTCATTCATTGGACAACTAGACAGACATTCATTCATTGGACAGACAGACTGGACAGAGAAATTATCAATGTAAGATTTTTACAATTGTGTAAGGGAAATAATATCATTCCAACATTTTTGAGGAATCAGAATAAATTAATCAATGATGAAATTCCAATTATTAGGCATAAATTAGAGAGTATAGCTTTAAAGGCATACATTAGATCCAAGTTTAAATTAATTGATTTTTTAACAAGGACTGTTATGGACTTATAGTATGAGTTGGCACAAGCTTTAGATAATGTGGTTTTTGATGATTTTTTACGTTTGTTAAATATTTACCGGGATATTCAAAGGAAATATAAAGAAAGAATAATTTATGGAAAGTTCAATAGACTAAAAAACAAGAAATCTTACGAGGGACTGCAACGTAAACCAGTGGCATATGTTAATCTTACCAATAATAACATAGTAGTAAACTACATAATTTATTAACGATGGGACCAAAGCAGATGTTTCAAAAGAAAGTAGATATTAAAAAAGTAGTCATGGACTGTGGAAGGATTGTTAATATATTACCTGCTAATAGGAAAGATGAAGTTAGAAGCTTATTGTTCAATAATGTACAGAAATACATGAAAATACCTAACAGGACAATCAATAAAAATCTAAAATTAATAAAGCAGATCTAAAATAATAAGGAACTCATGATAATACAAACAGATAAATCAAATAAACTAGCTATTCTACCTACAACTGATTATATTGAAAAAATGGAACAATGTATTGCTGAAATGACCTGTTTAAAACTAAAAAAGGATCCAAACTCAGTAGTTGACAGAAAGGCAAAAGATTTAATTAAACATGGAACTTGGCCTAGTGATATGAAAGTAAAACTTACGATCAATAAAACTTCAGTCACACCCAGATTAATTGGACGTTTGAAAGATCACAAACCAGACCTCCCCCTCAGACCTATCGTATCCAAATGCTCCGCTCCAACTTATCCAATAGAAAAAAGTATTTATACCTCTACTCAAATCAATGTTACCCCCTACTAAACATGCAATCAATTCCACTTCAGATTTAATTAAAAGGATCGCAGATATCAAGATTGGGGAAAATACAATTCTTGCAAGTTTTGACATTAAATCTTTATATCCATCAATAAATGTACAAGAAATTAGGAATATCATTGAAAACCACATCAATAGCAATTCATTACAGGACGACAATATTAAAACCACACTTGTATCAGCTTTGAATTTAATTATCAATAACAACAACTTTGTTTTCAACGGAAATTATTATAAACAAACGGTTGGGGTCCCTATGGGATCTCCCATCTCCGGTTTATTAGCTGAACTGAATCTAAGGCCATTAGAGAAACAGACTTTATCCACCGCAGAGTTAAAACCTGAATTATGGGTTCGTTATGTCGACGACATTCCTATAGTGTGGAATCATGGCATTTCGAACCTGGAAATTTTCTTAAAGCATGCTAATAGTATTGACAACAGAATACAGTTTACCTTAGAAATAGGAAAAAAACGAATCTTTGCCTTTCCTAGATGTAGAACTCATCAAGAATAAATTAACAGACAACATAGATAGGAAGGTTTATAGGAAGCCATGTAGATCGAACAATACAATATCTTATAATAGTACAGTTCCAGCTAATTACAAAAAAGCAGCCTATAGATTTTACGTAAAGAGAGCATTCGAAGTATGTACTGATGCCTATACACAGGAGGAATTAACTAAGATCAAATCAATAGCAGCTGAAAACGGTTACCCGAGAAAATTTATCAATAAAGTAATTAATGAGCTTAAAAGCAGGAATTGTATAAAAAAGAGTACGCATTTTTCAAAATTTTGTAGTGTTGATTACGTTCCTCAACTTTATGAGAGAATTAGGTATGCTTTAAAAAAAAATATGATATAGCAATAATAGCTAAACCTCCTGCTAAACTGCAAAATCTAGTTCACAGAAAAGTTGATCCAGTTAATTCATATGACAAAGCAGGAATTTATATGATCCCATTCAGATATAAAAATAATAATAGAACTTTTACATACATTGGAATGACAACAAGAAGGCTAAAGGAAAGGTTGAAAGAACATATGGCTGATATAGGAAAAGGGAAACAATCTACAGGTTTAGCTCGGTTAAATTTAGAAACTGATATTGACATCCTTTTTAGTAAAGCAAGGATCATCACACATACAAATTAATTTAACACATGTATTTTCAGAGAGTCTATAGAAATTTTAACCAGAGGTAGAAACACTTGTAATGATACATTGTCCTGTCATATACCGAGCATTTGGTTTGGTCTACTTGGAGTCAATGGAATCTTTGGATTGGAATGATCAATGTAGCTGTATGTACTCATCCGTCTCCCCCCCCCCCCCTTTTTACAGTTTTAGGTAGCTTTCTGTACAAAAAAGCTACCTATTGCAGCCGTTCGGAGGAAAGCGATTTCAAAAAATTTTGGTATATTTTCATCGATCATGACCCCCAGACCCCGAAACCACCCTCCGTTCAAAATTGATATATATATATATATATATATATATATATATATATATATATATCTGACCTATGTCACACTGTAACTCCCGTAATTATGAACCGATTTCGATGTAATTCGGTGTGTACATAGTACATACCAATGTCTCGACCGAGTTCGTTGGCCAGCTTCATCCGCCGTTTTGTTTCAAAATGGCGGCCATTTAAAGTTTTTTAAAAAAAATTAAAACTTGAAATGTGGTACCAAAAAATTAAAAATGGAAAAATATTTTTTTCTTATGTATTTGACCTTTATACAAAGATTCCGGAGCAGTTTTTGTTTCGTCTATATCTTAAAAAATGGCTGAGTTATAGCATTTTGAATTTCTAGCGTGGCTGACATTTTGAAACGTCCTGAATTTTGTCACGCGATAAAAGGCGTATTTATGAACCGATTTGGATGTAATTCGGTGTGTACATAGTACATACCAATCTCTCGACCGGGTTCGTTGGCCAGCTTCATCCGCCATTTTGTTTCAAAATGGCGGCCATTTAAAATGTTTTTAAAAATTTAAAATTTGAAATGTGGTACCAAAAAATTGAAAATGGAAAAATATTTTTTTCTTATGTATTTGACCTTTATACAAAGATTTCGGAGCAGTTTTTGTTTCGTCTATATCTTAAAAAATGGCTGAGTTATAGCATTTTGAATTTCTAGCGTGGCTGACATTTTGAAACGTCCTGAATTTTGTCACGCGATAAAAGGCGTATTTATGAACCGATTTGGATGTAACTTCGTTTAAACATAGTACATACCAATGTCTCGATCGGGTTCGTTGGCCAGCTTCACCCGCCATCTTGTTTAAAAATGGCGGCCATTTAAATTTTTAAGAAAAATTTAAATTTGAAATGTGGTACCAAAAATTGAAAATTGAAAAAATATTTTCTTCTTATGTGTTTGACCTTGATAAAAAGATTCGGGAGCAGTTTTTGTTTCGTCTATATCTTAAGAAATGGCTGAGTTATAGCATTTTGAATTTCTAGCGTGGCTGACATTTTGAAACGTCCTGATTTTTCTCACGTAATTACAGGCGTATTTATGAACCGACTTGGATGTACCTTGGTGTGTACATAGTACATACAAATATCTCGACCGAGTTCGTTGGCCAGCTTCATCCACCATCTTGTTTCAAAATGGCGGCCATTTAAAAAAATAAAAAAATTAAAAAATTAAAATGAGATACCAAAAAAATTGGAAAATGAAAAAGATTTTTTTTGTATGTGTTTGACCTTAATACAAAGATTCCAGAACAGTTTTCCTTTCGTCTATATCTAAAAAAAATGGCTGAGTAATAGCATTTTGAATTTCTCTTGTGGCTGACATTTTAAAACGACCTGATTTTTGTCACGCGATAACAAGCGTATTTATGAACCTATTTGGATGTAACTTGGTCTGTACATAGTATATACCAATGTCTCGACCGAGTTCGTTAGCCAGCTTCATTCGCCATCTTGTTTCAAAAGAGTTGCCATTTAAAAAAAATTAAATTAAAAAAAAATTAAAAATGAGGTATTAAAAAATTGGAAAATGAAAAAGATTTTTTTATGTGTTTGGCCTTGATAAAAAGATTCCGGAGCAGTTTTTGTTTCTGAAAATTTGTTCTTTTGTTGATATCTTAAAAAATGGTTGATTTATAGCACTTTGAATTTCTAGCATGGCTAACATTTTGAAACGATCTTGTATTTGTCACGCGATAACACACGTATTCGCCTATTTCGATGTAAGAAGGCATGTGGATAGTATGCATCCACACCTCGACCAAGTTCGCTGGCCAGATTCATCAGCCATCTTGTTTCAAAATGGCGGCCATTAAATTAAAAAATATATATATATTTAAAGTGAGGTGCAAAAAAATTTGAAATTGAAAAAGGTTTCTTTCTTAAGTATTTGATCTTGATATAAGGATTCAGGAGCATTTTTTGTTTGTCTTTACCTTAAAAAATGGCTCACATATAGCAGTTTCAATTTCTATTGTGGGTGACATTTTGAAAAATCTGATTTTTTGCATGCGACAGCACTCCTATATATTAACCGATTCCGATGTGAGTGAGCATGTGCACAGCAATTACTAAAGTCTCCACCAAGTTCACTGCTTAGCCTCATACACCATGTTGTCCTAAAATGACAGGCACTTTAAGAAATTGCCGAATTTGGCAGCCAAATATAAGTTAATTTAAAGAAAAGCAGCTTGGATAAAGCTGACTAATTTCGCGAAATTCTTATTCATTATATTCATAAAAATTAGTATTGAATCTCCTATATTCGGTTTCCACTAAATTGAGCTTCGTGTGTTTGCATAATATAAGTTGGCTTTTTTTAAATAAGGATTATGAAAGCTACCTCTTCCTCCCGGCACTGGCCGGAAGGACTTTTTTGGAATCGCCTTGCGTTATTTATACCGGTATGCATTCTGAAGATCTTCTTCTCATTTTTCACCCCATTGATGATGACCAGGGCTTGGTCGAAAGCGCTCGGGAAGTTTTTATCATCTGATTATTGGTTTTAATGTTTTAAAATCTGTTAATTGTATTTTTAGCACCTATTTTAGTAATAAAAACTGAAAATCATTTTAATGTATTCATGGTTTAACTTAAAGTATTAAGGTGAATGTGTCGTTTCTCTTACATATAGTTTTCTATATATATTTAATTAATCTTACCTTCAGATATTTGATTCAATTATATATCTTTGCTGTTGTTTTGTTTGATTGTTTCATTAATTGCAAACTTTGCTTTTAATAAAGTTAGATACATAGTTAGAAATAAATATATAGATATAAAGTTAGAATCTTAACAGGCCGGAGTTTGCGTGGGGTTCCGCTCTGTTGGAGCTTGTTTGGCGGCGACCTTCGGGACGCGTCGCGTGGCTTGCTTCACGGGTGGTTCCTTGCGTCGACAAATGGGCCTGAAAAGGGCCTGGGACCGGAAGATGAACCCCTCATCTTAACATAGGCTAATATTGTTTGATCCAATTTAAGAGACTAGGGCTCCAACTTGGGCTACCGGTCATTGAATTTGGACCTCTTTGGACATTTTTTTCTAATTAAAATAAAACCTAAGATTTTCAAAAAGAAATTATTCTAAAGATTTATTTATTTATTAGATGACTAGATTGACAACGTGTACTGATATTTTGCGGATATTCCAAAAATGAAGTGACTTACACTTGAAAATTTGTGAAGTGGTCCAAATTCGGTTTATCTCCACTACTGTGCACGCATTCCTGTGCCATTACATCATTTCAGGTTTAATTTTTCAAAATCACATTTTTGTTTAATAACTGTTTTGTGGTAAAGTAAAACCATTCGGTCTTATCGTCCAGCGCCCGTTTATTTCTGGATCTAGGGATCAGTATCATTTTAGGAGTCCCTGTCGCGTGGGAAACCATTTTCAAATTCTACATTCATGGACGCCTGTTAATGCAATAAATGCTACTCCCGGGAGTTTATCCGATCTAAGATATTTCAAAAAACAGCATTTTTGTGTTCCATGAATATAATGTAGATATAGTATATTTGTTGTATATAAGTTTGCTGCATGTTGAACAACAACAGCATTTCTAATCAGAACATTAGGATTGCGTATGATTGGTTAACAGCTTATCATTCACTTTAAAATTATCCACGTAGATAAGTTTCCTGGAGTATTCTAGATTTTTTCTTGCAAGAGCGAACATTTCCCGCTCATAAAAAGTGAAAAATGAAATGTAAAAAAAATATGTATGGAAAAATTTCTTTGCTGATACAATAAAATGCTACTTTGATACCAGAAATAAGAGACACTTTCTCTTATAAAGCAGTTGTATTGAAGAATACTTATTTACACGATATATACAAGAAGACACTATTTACATAATTATTAATACATTTTAATTTTATCTTCGTGCACACATCTATTTCGTCTTTTTACCTCTATTTTTGTCATTCTTCCGCATATCTCACATTCATCGTCAAAACACTCAAACTTTCTTTCTCTAACTCACTTCAGTTCCCGCTCGCTATGAGTGCCTGTGATACCGAAGGATGGCTTTAGCACGCATGCGTTGTCACCAATCGCTAGAGTATCTTTAAGGCGGAGTTACGATTCAAGAATGAAATAGAGAGGACTTAGTGGTGTAAATAACTTCCTACAACTCGTCCATCCTGACTTTCGGCCTCCGACGACCTCGTTGTCCGCTGGAAGTAGCAGCTGGATCACCTGGAAAGATAAAAAAAAAATAGCAGCATCTAAAGTTCTATTTTGAAAAAAAGGCATCATTATTGACATCTCTCATCAAAATTTAAATTATTTCTTGAAAAAATTCTTCTTATATATTTTTTTCTGTTTTACGTCTTTTGGTCGTTTTTTCTTCTTACGTCTTTTCGTCTGATTCGTCTTCCCTTTTCTTACATCATTTCGTCGTCTTTTCGTCTTCTGTTTTCTTACGTCTTTCGATCTTTTTTTTATTATTATTCCTTCGGGAGTAATTTTGTCAAAACCCTTTTAATTGTCAATCAGGTGGTGTTTCGTAGTCGGGGTAGTGTCATAATCGGTGAAATTCTTTCTTTTTTCTCGATGTCAAGCTTTATCCATCCACGGCTTCATGTAATCGGCGCAACTACTGGTGACCATTGGATTTTCATTAAATCCAACTTTCTTTACATCGTAGATGTCATTATTTTTTACTTTTGTGACTTTGTAAGGACCTAAGTATTTTGGGTTTGACTTCAAACCTGGACCTTGTTGTGTGCTTTTTATAGCAACCATATCATTAAGCTTAAATTTGTTAGGCTTTTTTCGTCTAAGATTATAAGTTTTACGGTTCTCTTCTTGGACTTTTAAAATTTGATTTTTAGCGTCTTTTCTCAATTTTTTACAATTATTAACAAAATCGGATTGTATTTCAGCATTCAAAAGACAACTAATCTCAGTGTTATAGCAAATGGTATGATAACATGGAGGACTGGGTGCAGGAAAACACAATGATAAACCTACTGCTAAAATCGGCTTTTCAGGCGTTTCCCACCGAGATATGACTTGGCAGACCGATTGCTTTTTAATATGCGAATCAAGATTTAACTAATCCTACAATTTTATCAGTGAACGTGATGAGGTGATTGTCTGTGCTGCTGACTCCCGGTCTGTGTGCTGTACGTGCCTGATGGATAATGAAGCCCCTACCCAACCCATGGTGTAATTACCAAGAAAGTTTTCCATAACCTGTTTCGGTTGGTGCTATTCGCGAAATTATTGAAAATGTCGCCAAAAGGCAGTTTCAGATTTAGCATTATACAGAAATTTTGAAGATGACTGGAAAACATTGTTTTCTAATGCTTAAACACATGCGTTTCATGATGCTTCATCTTCAAAAAATAAATACTATGCTAAAGCATCATATTATCATCATTTTCAATATTTTAAAATGTAATGGATGTAGTACATAAATATATTTAACAAATCTCTGAGGTGTTTTTGTGATAACAAATTGTAAACAATAAATAAATGAAGAAATAATCTTACCGAAAATAACTTGTGAAATCACAGGAAAGATATATCTCATATAAACAAGAATTTTTATGAGATCCATGAAAGGTCTGTATATAAAGGTCAAACAATATACATTTTTTATATAAATAAGTCTTTTTCTTAATGTTTTCGAAATGACAGATAAAAAGATAAAATCTTGTGTTTGCACAAGGTTTCACAGACAAAATAGTTGCAATTGCACTTATGGATTTCAAAAACAAACGAAATGACTTTGCCACTTAAAGTTGACATCATGCTTTAAGAACAACTTTATTTAACATTACATCTACAGAAAATATCATTAAAAAAATAAAGGTAATTTATAAATGTTTCAGAAAAAAGAAAAAAAAAATTCTTACTTATCCATCAGTAGACTGGATTTTATGCACACAATTTGAAGTCGAGACTAATAAAATTCGTCTGCTGGCGGTACTTACTTTAAAATATTATAATATCACTCTGTAGAGTATGCGCTATTGATTTAATTTCCTAGCATTAAATACGTAGTATATTATAATAAAAATGCCAAATATTGTTCTGTATATCAGAATATCGCTAAATTTGCAAATTTAGGTAAAACTCTATACTCGCAACCTACGTCGTTGCTAATGTTTGCATGCTGGCGTTATTTTCAACTGCGCTTATTGGCATTTCTGTGATATAGTATCTAAAATAACGGATAAGCACTGTAGTTTGTCGTCACTAAACTCAAATCCATGTCATTAGTAAGAAATTTACCTTAAAGGCTGAAGATCATAACAACCGCAGCCACACGTTTATCGCCGAGAAAAACGCGCAAAAACAAAACGGAACAGTATATGGGAATCTTCACTAACACCGAATATACAGATTTATGGTAAAAATCCAGAATATAAATATCATTTTTGACCTGATATTTTTCAACAAAGGTTTGATTAAGAGCTTACTCAAGGACAAATTAGTGATAAGACAACAGTTTGGATCAGCATAAAAATAAAGTGCGCGAAATGTTACGTGATTGGATTGTTATTTGTATTCTTTTTTTTTTTTAATAGCAAATATATTAATGCAGATATAACAATTTCTTAAAAACTTCAAAAACGTTTTCATGTTTTTTTTTGTTTGTTTGTTTATATAATGAAGTGTTTTTGAACAAATCTGACGCCAGTTTTATAAACTTTGACAAATAATCATATTAAGAATTCACCACAATTAAATGAATCCGTTCAGTTATATACAATCATTAAAACTCTTCCCTTAAATCTTTCAGTGCGGATGTATTTTTGTGCGCAAATTACTGCACTACACAGGTACAATACGTCATCACTGTTAAGCCCATGACGCACTACAGTGAGCACAATATACGCCGTTAACGCCTCGGCGACTTTTGTCGACGCTTAATGCAGTCTGCAGCACCCAAATCCTAGATGTTGCCATTAGTCGACTCCCGCACTCGGACCCTTATGTCGACTTCTGCCGACTCCCGCACTAAAAGAGTTAATAAAAATTCATTATTGAACATGTGAACGAAATTTTGACATTAATATCTTAGAATTACGGAAGGATATCATATCTTTAGCATTGCCTCAATGAAAATCCGTTCAATTGTAAAAACAAAACGAGGAAAGGAATGCAGATTCAAAAGAGCGTTTTTATGAGCGTTATTAATATTTTAAATATTTTATTGTATTTTATTGATATTTTTATAATTCTAAATTAAAGATTAATAAAACTTAAATGTTTGAGCAGAAAGTGAGTTGGTTATTGTATGGGAAAAACACTAATTTAGGAAACATTTGAGTACATCATCTACATTCATCTATCTCATAACATTTTATTAGTGTCTAGTGGTATTACTAGTAGACAAAAAAAATAAATAAAACTGCTAACGATAATAATAATATTAATCAGTGATATAGGACTTAAGAAAAAGAAAGTGGTTAGCTCTCTTGCGTCTTCCAAACTGCCATATTGCAACACACTAAAGCATAGATATTTCATCGAGTTCTAGAAATAGAAATATGTCTCTCAAATTTCCAGCTTTCTAAAAGGACACGAAAGAAGGAAACAAATTCCCATGACCGCTGTGTGAAAAGGTTGATTTTTATGTACAGGGCGGAAATAAATATGCTTAGAAATAAACATTAAGCTGTTAGTATCGGGTAGTACAATTGTACGTATATAAATCTGGTAATTTAAACAAAACTTCCAATAGAAATAAATTGACATATTACATGCTATGATTTCTGAGAGTAATATTTTAAATGAACTGCACAGTGCACATGCATGATATCGCAAATTATGTCGATTGATAAAATTTGCATAACAAAATGCATTGATTAGTCTTTAGATTGGACATTAGAAACTAAGTTTTATATAGAATTTAATAATTACCCAGATAATCATACACTGCGAAGCACATAGACCTTTTACTACATTTTGACAACTCGTTCCCAATATAGATGTCGACGTTTTGAGGTTAATGTATATGGGCTTGACATTAGTTGGCACCCTGTGTAATTGAAGGTTTTTAAATCGATTATGTTAAATATATTTTTTATGAAATGTAGTTTATCAACATTAATACAGATTTAATAAGATAAAATTTTATAAATATCAAAGGAATGAAATTACAATGATAGTGTCATCCAAATTCTTATACGAATGAATTTCTACTTTAGACGACTTTTGCATCATTCATGTATGGCCTGATCTAAGAGTTATAGTTTTCAGTAAAAGATCTGCCCAATCTTCTCTAAAACATAACTAACTGTACTGACATTGGAAAAGACGTATTATGATAGGTTAGCTAACTGTACAATTTTAAAATTTATGTTACAAGTTAAACATGAGATCATTGATAATCATATTCAGAGCCTTATTATAACAAGTAAGAAATAACACTGTAACAGAACTATATGAAACATTCAAAAACTCTCCAAGCTTTTAAAATTTATTACGCAGTGTAATTTAATTTCAATATGACATTAAATTATAAAATGGAAATAAATGGACATTCCTATAACTCTTACATTTTTATTTCGTAGTTTATTAAGTATAGTTTTATTAAAATCATTATTGTAATAAAGTTATTGAATCAAGTAAATTGTTAATAATTCTGAAATAAAAGAGTTTAACATATGGTGGCTCTTTAATATGATACAGTGAATTAATTCATAATTCAAAATGTATAATCTCAGATACCTTTCAACTCTATTAAACATTATGTTGTGCTTTTATAATTAGTATTCTGATGCTTGAGTCCCAGATATTAGATTCATTTACTGATAAACGAATGTTATTCATTAACTCGCATTCGAACGTGACAGTATAAATGCATTTAGAATAATAATAGAAATTCAGCAACTGAATAAATACTTTAGAATAACCTCTTCATTGTTTATAAGGTGATTATGAGTAATACATTCAGTCATGAAGAGAAATAGTTAAACAGTGTTTGTGTGATTTTTAAAGAACATACTTATATTATAACATAGTTGCAAACATATATTTTGTTATAATGAATGTTTTATAACTGTGTTGAAAAACAATTTTTTTTTTCAATAAAAGCCAAATTAAATAATAAATATAAAATAAAGTATAAAATTAACATAAAATCTATTAACGCTGTATCTATTAGAAGTTTAAAAAGAGTTTATTAAGAGAAAAAGAAAGTTAAAAAGTTAAAAAGAGTGAATAAAGTTTTATTTATATAATATAATATAATACAATATAATATAATATAATATAATAACGTTGATTTTTGCTTTTTGGTACCTAAAACATGTGCGTATATTTAATAAAAATGTAAATTTCAAATATAATACATAGTTCGTGTTTTTGTTCCAGAAGGGATCATGCACCCTTTAAAGCGTCCAAAAATCGATTTAAAAAGATATTATAACTTATAAGATAGCTTATAAGAATAGCTTATAATTATAAGATAGCTAATAAGATAGCTAAGATAGCTTATAATTATAGCTTATAAGATAATATGAATCTTTAGGAACATTTAAAAAGAAATCACATTCAAAAATTAGCATTTAAAGATAAGTTACGTCTAAAACACCTTAAATTGTTTTATGTGATCAAGGGTGTGTTTAATCTTTAAAGTCAATTTTCTCAAAACAGCGATTTTGGTCATTGCGCGCACGATATCTGAAAAACGGTTAATAAGGATTTTACGATTTTTTTCTATAGTGTATTAAACGTATAGAGGCAAAAAATTAACATTATATATTATGTTTCTCAAGTAAGAAGTTTATACATGTTAGTAAGTAAGAAGTTTATTCATGATGTTTTGTATTAAAATAATTCCAATATTTCGAGTTTCTTAAAAAAAAAGAAAACAAAATCTTGGGATCTATGAGTTTTATTTTTTCATTGTAGGTTATTTTGAAAACGCATTGCATCTGTACTCATTAAAAATTTTTTGTTTTGTTTTAGCCATTCAGATGTCAAAAATCGTGCGCGCAACGCATACAAGAATAATTATTTCGTAAAAATTGTATTATCTATACAAATATATTTAAAACTTTATATATATATACATATATATATATATATATATATATATATAAAGAACTTGAATTGATAAATGAAATCTTTCTTAATATGTGTATACAGTTTTATAATTAAAAGTCATTTAGTTATAGGGTGAAAGCAATTCTTACAAAGGTAACTTTTTCATATAATTTGTTAGTTCAAGGGGTATCTCTCCCGTAAATGAGTAAATATTTAAAGTCTATAAAATATATTTTTATAGTTAGAAAGAAAACAATCATTTGGTATTTGCCTGACATAACCTTTAGCTGAAAAAATAGATTGTGTTTCTAGCCTGGTAAGGGATATTGTTTCATTTAGTGCACCCCTACATCAAATGAAAATTTTTACATAGAGGTTCGAGACACACTGCACATGAACGTTGTCGATTTGTTTATTGTACGCCTTATCATAAAATCCTGGAGAAAGCGGTGAATCGTTTCTAACATACAATAAAACTTGTCAAAGCGTACAGCAGATAAAATATTTCTTTTTTCTTAAGTTATTCTAAAAATGAGCGATGATTCAAATTTCAAACAATCTTTGAAAGTAATAATTTTACATAAATATTTTCATTATTTGTGGTTTTAGAAAAGAGAAATATATTAATATATTTTCATAATGGTTTTCTTAAAAATATCGAATTATTTTCGCCTAGTAAAACCTTTTAGATATTCGCAATATTTTTACAATCCTTATGTTTACTTTAAAGGAAAAAAATAGTTGAAAAAAATAACATTGAAAAAATATATGATGTAGTAAAAATTCATTTGATGCAAAAATGCAATAAGATTGTTTATTTCAAACAATCTTATTTTAAATGCGAAGTTTTAATCAAATGCTTGAATGCGGAATGTCTTGCTTCTCACAGAAAAATACGCGTGCCAAACATTGAAATGGAAGATAGATATTGAATACTATATGAATCTTCGATACTTAAAAAAAATCGGTTATTTATGTCACATATTGAAAAACATATTTTTGTTTACGTTTTAAAAAAAAATAATAATGTGAAATAAAGATGCATGTCTGTTAGGGGATCTTACAAAACTACTTTTGCATTTATGCGAATGCAAAACTGTATATATTCTGTAAAATAATATATAAATAAAACTTTTTCTCAAAGTATCTTGTTATTGTTAAATGTTTTGCGAATTAAGAATCTCGATTAAAAACGGTTTACATATTCTCCAGAGAACAAAAAAAAAAAAAAAAAAAAAAAAGCTACGTAGAAATAAACATAGTTTAAAAATTTTATCCTTAATTATAAATATTTGTTAATATAATTTGTAAATGCATTTTTATTTATTTATATACGTGTTCCACAAGCAGAAATATTTGGCGTGACTATAGTATAAAACAACGTTAATTTAGGGTTTTATCAAAGTGAGTCGAACCCGTCGAATGAAAATGATTAAGAAGTAACTGTTTGATTGATTTATAATAAACCTACAAAATTAGCTGCAATAAAAGCATGTACCTTATACCCGTTAGACTCACTCTCAAACAAATATTATTTTAACCCAAAATTAACAAAATGCTCTATCTACAAAAATTAGTTCTTCAATTTATTAAAATTAAACTTGAATCGCGTATGTAATCCGTAAAATATAATAAATATAAGTTATTATGATGAAGTTGTCAATTGAGGCTCTGATGCTTGGTATTCTAAATGAAAACAACATTTATTCTACTTTGAGACGGTCGCAGAATTTTTTCCTGAGAAATCTAAACCCGTAATCATTTTCACATTCGCAAAATGTACATACGCGCTTCTCATATCGTATTCACCATGTTTAAAAAAAATGGTATTTTAATTTGATCATTTTAAAATAAATTTAGCTCAAAATTTGAAGTCACAATTGTCAACAACATATTTGTATGTGAACAGTCGCACTCTTAACTTCAAATACAAATCTCAGTACCGAAGAAAAATCATTGCCTTAATTTATATTTTTAGATGCATCTGTGTTAAAATCTTTAGTATTATCTAAAAATATTATCGTTTTCATTAAAATATGACGTCATTATCACTTACTTAAGCATTTCGCCTAGTGTCTCAAAAATTAGTATCAGTACATATTAAAAAGGTTCATTCCACGTAAAATGAGCAAAAATTTTAAAAAAGTCGTGGCCACATAATAACCTATTTTAATAAAATTTGATATACAGGTTCAATTCATATTCAAATAGAGCTCTGCAAAATGTCTTCACAAAAAATAAATTATTTTATCAGTTTAGGACATTTAAAAAACTTGTGATAAAGAATGCCATGTGTGCAATCGTCCAAAGTTGCAGGTTTGAAGTACTGTATCTTGAGAACTATTTAACTGAAATGAATATTTTTTATAAGAATGTAACCTCTGAAAAATTATCTTCTTATTTATTGAGTAATAATAATCTGGTAACACCATGATTAATCTTTAATTTGTTGTAAAAATTGAAATTTTGCAAATTTTGAGAAAATTAAAAACGTTATAAAAATTAAAGGAATTCAAAAACATCTGAGAAATTAATGCCTGATGTAGTGTTACATATTAAGATCGAATTATTTAAATTTTTAAGTTGCCATGTATTTCCTTCACTTTTAAAAAAACTTAGAAACTTAAAAAAAATGACAAAATCCTAATTTTTCCTCTTATTGATAGGTAAAAAAATAATAATGAAGGAAAGGTCCCACATTACAGTTATTGCACAGATATAAAAATCAATAAGTCCATAATCTGCTAAAAAATTTTCAAGATTGCCTTTTGATTCCTAGCGTCACAAAATTGGGTTAAAAAAGGCAATATTAACTACATTCCATGAGCTATTTTTTTTTAATTCGCGCGCGTTTCTTAAAATATTGCACGATTTCAGGGTGAAAAAATTTAGTGCTGCCATCTATTTTCTGTATGTGGGTTTCGGTGTTAATATATAATTTTTTGTTCAAATGAGCTTTTTTTTTTCTACTTTAATTAAAAATCTTCTTGAGGCAAGAATAAACTGAAAGCAAGTATAAAAGTTTTTATATTTAAAATATACATGTTTATCTATAATATCAAAAGAATTAAAAGTTTTAAAAAGCTTTCTTTCACGTCGAAACAAGTAGAAATATTGCATTTTATCGTCAACATTTTTGACTATTTTTTTTTCCTCATTAACCTTCCCACCGCCGCGAACTGATATATCCGTTCACTAAGCTGCAGGTTTCACTGCAATAGAAACATTATTTAAATTAATGTAATTCTAGAAATATAATGCAGTTTTAAAACATTTTGTTATGAGTAATACTCTCGAGGCTTATATTCTTATACGTAATTAAATTTTTTATGTCTTGTTGGGAAAATCACATTTTTTTAGATTTCTAAAAAAAATTACAGAGAAAAAAAAATTACAATTTTGCCCTCTTTCTCGGCGGTCAGAGGGTTAAGGAATAAAAAGGCAAGAATGAAAGTTTGAATATTTAATATATATACTTTTAGCTATAACGTCAAGAAATTTTGATATTGTCAGAGGTGTCCTTCATCTCAATAGAAACGTTGCATTTTCCCCTCAAAAATTTTCAAAAATATATATATATTTTTTTAAGGAATAAAAATACAATTACTAACTTACGTCAATCTGTTACTTATTATTCCTTCCTAATTATAAATAATTTTTAATATAGTCTTTGCATTCTTAAGGCTAATAACCAAAATTGAAACTTTAAGCATGTAGCCAAAACCACGATTTTGCATCCACTTTTAATATAAATTTTAATACTTAAATAAACAATCCTGAAATCTATTATTTTACATTTACTCATAAATATGTATGATCTACTTACAAAATGATTTTCGTTAAAATCTGTGATGTCTGCCACAGGTGATTTGCTCATTTTGTATGGAATGACCCAGAAGGAAAAAAAATATCAAATTTATAAGGATGAATACGTGTTTCCAAAAGCAGTACGTCATTTCCTGTTCAAAATATTTTGCCGCATATAGTATGTTCCTAATGGGATTTTGCGCCACTAAACCCTATACAACAAAATTTAAATAATGAAAATTTAAAAAAAAATGTATTTTTTATAATTTTATCAGAAAATGGCGTGGATAAAGATAAATAAGTCTCAATATATTTAAAAAAAGCTAATGCGGGCACACCTACAAATAAACAACTTCCAGTTTAAAATATTATTAGTAAAATTGGTTCAGTAGAAAACAGAAGGCAATTGACTAATTAAATATAAGAAATCAAAAAACCCGACTGCGTTAAAACTGAACTAATTAATTATTTCTTATCAATGTGAAACTATTTTTTATATTACTTACCTAACTTATTATTTACTTGTATTGATGACTTTTAAGTTGTGTTTAATTGTTAATTTCTATCTATAAACACTGTTTTGATGAGGCCTATAGATGTCTATAATGGTTAGAGTTGCAGTAAAGCTAGAGATCCTACCTACAGAACTTCCATGTTGTATAACATTTAAATGGAGATTCTGACTGTAAAATAGTGAATGAAACATCGTCTTCATTTTGAAAGACCTATTTAATAATATGCGTCTCAATATGGTGCATAAAAAGATTTTTTCGTCTATTTCGCCATTTTGTACTTTACGGCCGCCATTTTGAATTTATAAAAACAAAACCTAGCCTATAACCATCGGATGGTTGATCGATAGAAACCTCATTCATTAAAATCTATGCAGTCGTTGGGATTTTTCGAGGGTATAAAGAAATCTACATACCCAGATACACGTGAAACACATAAACTTTCTTGGCAGTCGGGTAAAAAACAGCCTTGTCTTTTTAATGTATAGGTTATGTGAAATTATAAAAATATAAATTAAGCAAATTTTGTTATTTTGATAAGATTATATTAGAGCGTCTTAAAGAATAGCAATAAAATTTTATTAGCCAAGAGAATTTTGGACAAAAACTTGGGGAGCCTGATATTATTTTAAGCCTCAAATTATTGCCAAGATCCTCATTGTTTGTTTGTCTAACTCCTCGAAGAGAATTCATCCAGGCGAGAATCATCAAATTCTTTAATATATATCACTATATTTTAGACAAAAACTTCCGATATGAGCATGTACACTGTATGTCACTGCTCTTTTATAAAGAAACTCGCCACTCACACAAAGGAATTTTGAAAAACAATGCGCTTTATCAGCCTGTGATTACGACTATGTTATTTTTAAAATGAAGTATTTTCACCGGTGAAGAGTTTCAAAGCAGATGGGGTAAAATCATGCACTTCTACAAAACATATTTCAGTTTTAAAAATTAAAAAACACACTTTTTTAATAAAACGACGTCATTTGCACCATCTAACGCATTAGAGTTTAACGATCCAGTCTTAAAGAACATCTATCAAAAATTATGCATATGACATCATTATCACTGTATAATACATAATCCTCGTAAAACGCAATATCGTCTTTGAAAAAGCTCGCCAAAACAAATAGGGTATCTAATCATTTATAGGACTTCACTTGTTTGTTTATAATAGCGTCATGTTTTATCAGAAATTATTAATTTGTATTTTGTTTTTCAAAATTCGGAATATATTATTACACACGGATAAATAAAATTAGATTCTTTATGATTTCAGTACGAATTAAGTAAATGTGGAGGAAAGTCACACACACATTATTTAAAATACATTTTTGTAAAGAGCAATAAAGTAAAAAAATGCAATAAAGTAAATAAAGTAAAATAAAGTAAAATAAAAAATGTTTTGCAATAAAGTAAAAAAAAAAAAAAAAAAAACAAAAAAAAAAACATTTAAGTTATGAATAAAAAAGAAATAAAACAGAAATTCATCGGATTTTATAACAGACGATATTCTTGACGTACTTTAATTTCAATTTTTTTTTCAATTTGTATAAGAAAATGGCAACAAAAAGATTCAGCAATCTACTGATTTCGACTGATTTCCTTTTACTTTTAACAGAAATAATGTACTTCAGTTGCCAGGATTATAAAATTGGTACTTAAATCTATACAAAAAATTAATATCTCAAAAATAAATTTAGATACAGCTTACAAACACACTGCAAATAGAGGCGTCTTAAATTCAGACACATATGTGACTGAAAAAGAAATTCAGACACTTAAGTGTCTGAATATGAAATTTCAGACATCATAAGTGTCTGAATTTAAGACCCTTAAGTGTCTTACTGTGATCATGGTATAAATGAACTGAGAAAAATGTCTGAATAATGATCATGTGTCTGAAATTAAGACATGTAGAAATTCAGACACTTATATGTCTGAATGTAATACAATTGTATCTTATGTATGATGAAACGACGATTGTATATGAGGACCCCTGCGTCCAAAGGATATAAGTGAAAAAATTTAGATTTGGAATAAATTGAATTTAACGATTAACATCAATAGTAAGTGACCAACGTTTCCCCTCCCTATATTTTTCTTCTGAGAGCAATCATAAAAGAAATAGCCTTATTTCCAGATAGCCTGTATACTGATCTCAGTTTTTTCAATTTTGTCACTAATAGCCTTTCGCTTCTGGTGTCCTCATATGCAATTGTATCGCAATATATCTGGCAGCACCGTCAGAAAACGTTTTCGAATGGATGAAATGCTTTGCCATCCACTAAATTTGGTATTAGTGTATAAAATAAGCAACTTAATTTGACCATGGGGACGTCTGCAAAAATTGTAAATGCCCGTTTACTAACTTTCGAACTAAATTATTTTTAGTGTAAAAGTACAAGCTAAAGAAACTTTTCCCAAAATATAAATTTCTCAAAAACTACTTCCACTCATAGGTATGCTCATGTCTCACTCATAGGCCGTTCCCTAAATACAAAGAGATATGATTGTTCTTAGAAAAAAATGTAGATAGGGGAGAGGATGGACAGATGTATCTGGAGTCCCCTACCTAGTTCGCCTAACTAAAACGCAAAATATAAATATGAAATAAGCTAAACCAAGAATCTTTTGTGAGAACACCTTGTACAAGATAATTTTTATATAAAAGGAATATAAAAAAATTAACAAGTAAGAAGTATTAAATATTAAATAGATATATAAAAATAAATTTCTAACAATATTTTTCAAAATGCAGAACATTTCTTTCCCTCTAGTAGAAGGTTTTGCCCTTGTGAACACCCCTTATCTAAGATAAATTTTAAATATACGAACGTCAAAAGGAAATATTTAAAAATTGATTTCTATTAGTGGTTTAGGAAGAGAGGGGGGGGGGGGCGGTGCTCCTCTTACGAAAATTTCTTAGTTCTTTTTTCTCTTAGTGTTCAATTATGTAATCATTTCGAAGAATAAATGTTATTTTTTTAACTAGCGTTACGACGATTTTTTTAATTTATAATATGTTTTTTACCCTCGTACTGAAATAATAAAAACTGTAATAATTATATTCATACAATTTATAAGTGTAAACATTGCGAAAAACGCCAAATAAAGAAAATAAAATGCTTCTGATTTCTTCTTATACAACGTTCCACTTTTCCCGCTGATAAAAATTTTTTTAACAACTTATCATACTGTAACCCGTAGACTGACGTAATGAATAAAGCCATCTGTTTCCAATGGAAATGCTGACTCGCAGCTTTTTTTTTCTTTGAGAAGCGCAGCGAATCTGTGTTATGAGTCCGGAGTCCGTTGTCGTATTCAAATTTAAAGGTTCTTCAACAGTTCGCGTCTTTGACCGGTCCGGATTTTTTACTGCGAAAAATGTTGTCATTATGTTATTACTGTGGCTGCGTTATTAGTGGAAGCGTTATATTTAGAAGTTTCTTGCATTCTGGATGGCTGGGTGGATCTTATGTGCTTCATATATGGATATAACGACTGAAATTACATCCGGATAACTCTACAAATAGTTCCCAACAGAGACAGTATTACTTTTCATTGCTTTTCGTCAAGAATATAGTTACTCATCTCGTTAAACAAGAAAACTAACCCCAGACCGATGATTTTCAGAATGGAAAATTTCCATTATTTTAACAGGGCTAGCAGGATATAGGAAGGGGTTTTCTTCAAAAAAGAAGCAAGTTTTTGTCTCTCATTCACTATGACAGTTATTTTAAATCAAGTCATATCGATATCAGTAAGTGTTTTTGATATTTTGTTTATAGTACCACATAAAATGTTGCATGAAATATAACTTAGGTTTGAATTTGTTTGCGAAAAAAAAAACCAGCTAATTCTAGAAATATATATTTTTACATACTTGTAATTCTAGAACTGCAGGTCCAGAATTATATATTATATTTTTTGTGTGAGTGTAGGCTAATTTGATTATGTAAAAACATCAGTAATATTATGTAAAAAATTGGTTAACTTAGAATGTCTATAAAAATAAAGCAAAAACGTAAAATTGTCGAAACTTTTGTTGAAGAAGAAATACTTTGTTTGGATTTAAAAGAAAGTAAAAAAAAAAAAAAAAAAAAAAAAAGGTTGTTTTTTAAAAGGTTAATTTAGCGTTTTGATGAACATGTTGAATTCCTTGTAACGTTTTCTATCGCAGTTATAACCTCATTTTATTTTAAACTTACTTTTAAATTAATTGTTTGTTCGCTATGAAGGATATGCAATTCACTCGAAGTTTAATATTTGATAAAAATTGGAAAATTAAAAAACATCTATCGTGATTTATTTTTTATATAATTAGAGATGTATAATTTTCGAGGAAAACCTTTTTAGCTAAAAATCTGTTTTTGGCAAAATTGATTTGTGTTTTGAAATCCGATTTGTCAAAACTTTTTTGTGTCACCTTAAATATATATATAGATATATATTCTGCATGATATTATTTGGTTTCAAAGCAATTTTTAATTATATGGCACACCCGTATATTCTCTAAACTATACAGTTCAAAGGAAAAGAATACTGCAATTTTGTGATTATTATATGTAAAATCAGTTTTCGAAATTTTAATTTTTTAATAGCACATTGTATAGAATATAAATTATTTACAGCTATAATTCCATTTCCTCAAAAAAAAAAAAAAAAAAAAAAAAATCATTATTTACTTTGATTTTTTTGTTCAAAATTTTAAATTTTGGATTTGCAAAACATGAAAAATTGAAAACTAAGCTTATTTTATTTTAAGGCTGTTCTCAAATCCAAAAGGACAACTTTATGACGCAAGTTTTAATTTATTTTTGTTGGGAAAGGAATGAAACTGGCTGGTGTTGTTGTTCAGAAACTATGTTATCGAACTGTTTTCTCCGTTTTTTTTTTTTTTTTTCAAACGCAACAGGTCTTTCAGAAAATAGTGTCCAAGTGGGCGTTTTGAATCGAATTTCTGCGTGAAAGAAGAATAACCACTCAAGAAAGGGCGAAAAACGTGTTTGTCATGTGATCAAAATCGCTTATAACTCAATAGGTAATTTATGGATCAAAAAATGGAAAACACAGTTCGATTCCATGCTCAGGCTTTCCAATTTTATACCTTTCCGTTAAAAAATGAATTTGTAAATGTGTCAAAACGTTTTGTGCTTGTTGAGCAAAGCAGTTGAGAACAGCTTTAAGTTAAAAGGTTATTACAAGTTTAAAATGGAAATTAGAAAACAGCTAGAGTTTTGTATATTTCCATGCATAACTACATTTCGCACAAAAAATTGCGGTTTTCCTCAAAGTTCATTTATACAAACAAGGCCAAAAAAAATGTATATTTAGGCAAAATACGTTTTGAAACTAGAAGTGACTTTTCCTGTTTGTTATTATATGTGTGTGTGTGTGTGAACATGAAAACAAATCATAGAAGCATTAAAATCAAGCTATCGTGAAATTCTGAATATTTTATAATTAAATTCTCAACTTTTCTTATGGTATATAAACCCCTCTTAAAAAAAAAAAAAAAAAAAAAAAAAAAAAAAAAAAAATCGAATTTACTCTTTAAATGAAGAGTTTCATACTCAATTTTTTTTAAATATTGGGTTCTCATATACTGCAAATTTTGGGGAATCTAGTATTAGATTTTATTTAACACGGAAATAAAATGCAAAAAATGCTTAAACTGGGAATTGCACTGGGAATATGTTATTTAAATAGGAAAAAATTGAACTACAAAGCAGGGATGGAATTCTTTCTGAAGGAGTGAATTCTTTTTATAAATGGGAATAATTTGTTACCATAAAGCGGAGCTGATTACAGCATGGGCAAACTGGGCTGTTTCTATGGGCCTTTAGCTTTACGGGCCCCTAAATTTTGTATAAAATTTCCATAAAACTGATATTTTAAGTTTGTTTTGATCTTATGCTTATTTTAATAAATATTTTGTACTTTTAGAACATGATTAGGTTAAAGAAAATGATATATTTATCCAAATATGTATTTGACGGCATCGAATAGGCTTCTTTTTTTTTTTTTTTTTTTTTTTTTTTGTAACAGTATACGAAGGCAGTGGGGGAAGGGGGCGAATGAATACTAGGTCTTCGGACTAGAATTGATCTGAAGTTCACTAAAAGTAATAAACATTTTTGATGCCGTAGGGCATATATATCACATATTTATATATATATACATATAATTATCCTATTCTAAAACTACAAAATACTGATTACAATCCTCATAAGGTCAAAACTGATTTAAAATATCAGCTTTATGAAAATTTCATATCCAATTTGGGGTACCCTAAAATCAGGGGGTAGAGAAGCACCCCATTTTTCCCACGCTGCAATCAGCTCTGCTTTATGGTAACAAAGTATTCCCATTTATAAAAAATGATTCAATGTGGTCAAACATGGTTGCGTATATGGCTTAGAAAGAAAAGTGGTCAAAGATGGCTTCATATTGGTCAAAAAAAAGGGGGAGGGTTCAAAGATGGCCGCAATTAAGACATTTGAAATGTCTGAAATTCAGACGTAAGAAGTGTCTAAAAATTTAAGACATTTTAAAACGTCTTAAAATTGAACACTCTTGTTTCAGACACTTAAGTGTTTGAAATTCAGACACAAGAAGTGTCTGAAAATTTTAAGACATTTTAAAACGTCTGAAAATTGAACACTGCGTTTCAGACACTTAAATGTCTGAATTTCAGACATTTCAGTTTACAGTGCAGATTCCATTTAAAAGTACATTTTTGTACACATACAGTGTACAAAGTACACTCTATACTACGGTGTAAAAATTGAACATGTGCGATATTTAGAAGTTTACAGATTTGGCTGTAGCGAAAATTGTAAAACCGCAATATCATTTCAAATTCCAAAATGTTGCCATTCGTAGAATGACGTATACGTTACGCACAGATATGTTTGTCCTTTATAATACAGATAGATATGAAAAACTAAGCAGAATATTACAGATGTATCCATTTATAAAAAAATCGCTGCCAGAACAGACTTTTTAACACTTTCCAACATAATTGAAAAGTTTGTAGCATGTTAAATTTAATTACAGGGACAGAGAAAAGTATTCCGTTACATTACGGTCAATGAAAAAAAAGTTTCAAACGTTTTTAATGATTTTACACTATTTCAAACATAATAAAATTAATATGCATTTATGAGGTGCACTAATATACATTCTGTAAAATATGCGGTGAAAACAATGGTTATTATTCATTTACAGAGACACATAAAATAATTCGGTTACATGATGATGTAGGGGGAATTCTTTGTGGCGTATTTTAACTTTGTTAAACTATTTCATGTATAATGAAATTGATATTTGTCTCTGAGGCTTACTATAAGTTATTTCATGTATAATACGAAGTGCATATCATTAACAGGGACACACAAAATATTTCAGATACTATATTGTATGCGAAATACTGTATACTAGCGATGATTGCTGGAAATGCATTTTTAATATTGATATGTGTTTTTAAGTTCCACTATATTTATGCATACTATATAGTGTGTATAAATGCTATAGTTCATATGCAGGTCTTCAAAAAACAATTAGTAAAGATTTGAGAGTATGTGCGTAAATTGACAAAAGGTGGCTTTTGAATGAGTTATGCATTTTTACTCAGAACTGCATTTAATTTACTAAAAAATGTTTGTAGAATACAGATAAAATGATAAACAGGTCCACGCAAAGAACATCTATGGATGATAATTACTGGAAATGAAATTTCAGTAGTTTTAAGAGTGTAACAGTTTGATATAAGTTTTAGTTAAATAGTGGCGTGTAAAAAATTTGATAAGTGAACTACAGGGTTGTACAAAGGTATTCAAGATTTTTCCATATATTAGTATAAATTGCTGAAAGAGAAATTTCAACATGCTATGCGTTTTCTTTCTGAACTAAATTTTCCCATTATATAGCATGTACATCAACCTAGAGATCAAAATCAGGACTGTTCAAAAGAATTGGAATACATATTTGGATATCGACGGTAGCTGCTGTAAGCAGTTTTTTAAATGTTTTATGAGTTTTTTTTTTAGTGTTTACTTAGTTATATTATTTACCTTATTTCCCTAAATAACGAAGTATTGATAAAGCATTTAGGAAGTGTTTGAAAGTGTTTCATAATCTATGCTTAACGTACGATTTTTCTTTCTGGTTTTTCATAAAATCTAAATAATGAATGTGTCCATCTTTAAATTAAGTTCTAAAGTAATATTAAATACACTGACAAAAATTCTCCTTTATACACTAAATTTTCAGTCATTTCTAACAAATAATTGCCGTACTCCAAGAAAACATGCTTTTTTCGTAAATTCTTCACGGAAGTCTGAAAAAGATGGGGCAATTCCATTTATTCTTTGCAAGCATTCGTATTGGCTGCATTAAAACGCATGTTCGAAATCATTTTTAAAATGAAACACCGAAAATTTAATTAAGATTTCTAATTTATTTATAAAAGAAACAAAAATAAATGTTTCGCATTTATTAAAGTAGTAATTTTCTCATTTACTTAAACTTATTGGCAATTTAATTCTTAGAGCATTGAAAAAAATATCTGAATATAAAATATTTCTAATATAAAATATTTAGAATGTAAAATATTTAGAATATAAAATATTCTAAACGAACACATTAAAATATATATATAGTAACTCAATCAAAAAAGAATAGATTTTATTCAAAAGCAAACATTTCTTCTGTAATTTAAATTAAAATATAATATTCATATTTGACATCTAACCATCAAATTATGTATTCTTAAAAATATGTCTAATATTTGACACGTTTTATCCTCCATTATTCCATAAGTGTTAAAACAATAATCATTAATTATACGCGAAATGGCCGTGCAATTGAATTTAAATTTCCGAGATTTCCAAAATATGAATTTAATAACCCTTACGAATCCTCCATTTTAAGAATACCCGTATCTTTATTTTAAACTCGTTCTTTTACATGTGCTCGCTGGCCGAGGGCTTAAGTTGCTTGATTCGAGGCGTTCTGTCCCGGGTGCAAACCCAAGGGCATCCGCCGGTGTACAAAGTATGTATATCATTTGTGCAAGACTAATTTTTTTTTCAGATTACGGAAATTTTCTGTCCCAGAACGAAAAGAAAGAACTGGAATTTCTCCCATTCTCGGATATATACCGGTTGCTGCGCTACCAGGAATATTTCCTCTAATTGTGGAAAGTATTTCTGAGAATGCGTATATATCGAACTCCTTTATCACATTAATCTCATGTATATTTGCTTCTAAATTTTTTATGAGCTTAATGTTTGTCTTCAAATAAGATAAAATTTTACTTTTACTGATTGTTAATTCTTCTGTTCGAAAGCTGTATTTTCTGACAAAGTTACATTGGACAAAAAATGATATTTAGACCTCTAGTTTATCAGAAAATAACAAAACTGTACTACTTCACTACTAGTCCAGGCAATAGAGACAGTATAGGGGCTCTACCTAACAAAATTCATGGTAGTTCTGGAAAAAGGTCTTACTATATGTTTTGTGAGTCGCTGAATCCGAATTTTTAACTTCGCACCAAAATTTCCCCCGGCAACCCCCCAAATTTTGGTAAAATGCCCCCCCCCCCCAAAAAAAGGATTTTATTAAAAAAAATATTTTATTATATTGTTTTAGGGAAAAAGTATCTAGAAATTCAGAAAATAGACAAAATTTGCAACAAATTAGATACATGACATTATGACTTAGGATGAAGGGGAAGGGGGGATCTGCTTCGGAACATGCTTACGGTGCTGCGTGAACTATGTTGTGCAATTCCACTTAACCGCTCACACGTTTACATTCGCCCTTCCATCTCCCCTCCGAACTTTCTCTATAAGGATTACTTTCATTTTTTTGGGTCGCTGAATCCGAATTTTTAACTTCCCCCAAAAAAATTTTCCCCCGACCCCCCAAATAGTTGTTTTTAACTTAAATTTCTTATTGTTTTAGGGGAAAAGCATTACGAAATTCACAAACTAGACAAAATTTGCAATAAATAAGATACATGACATTATGACGTAGGATGAACTGGGGAGGGGGAGGGCTGCCTCTGAACATGCACTGCGGCGTTTCGTGCACTAAGTTATAAAGTCCAGGCAATAGGGGATTTTACCTGGAAAAATTAATACTAGTTCTGGATTTCGACTTATTTTATGTTTTTGGGTCGCTGAATCCGAATTTGTGACTTCCCACCAAAATTTCACCAGGTAACTCCCAAAAAAATTGATTTTTTGAAAAAATTTGGTTTTTAATAAAAGTGCGGGGAATGTTCCGAGGTAGCCCCCTCTCTCCCTGTTCATCCTACGTCATAATGTCATGTATCCTATTTGTTGCAAATTTTGTCTAGTTTCTGAATTTCGTAATGCTTTTCCCTTAAAACAATAAGAAATTTATGTTAAAAACATTTTTTTTTTTTTGGGGGGGGGGGGATTTTGGTGGTAAGTTAAAAATTCGGATTTGTTGGAAATTTTCCTAGTTTCTGAATTTCGTATTACTTTCCCCCCAAAATAATAAGATATTTAAGTTAATAACAACAATTTTGGGGGTGTTTCGGGGGGAGGGAATTTTGGGTTGAAGTTAAAAATTCAGATTCAGCGACCCAAAAAACTTAAAGTAAACCTTATAAGGAAAATTCAGAGGGGAAATGGGAGGGCGAATGTAAACGTGTGAGTGGTTAAGTGGAATTGCGCAACTTAATCCACGCAGCACCGCGCGCATTGTCCGAGGCAGATCCCCCCTTCCCCTTCATCCTAAGTCATAATATCTAATTTGTTGCAAATTTTGTCTACTTTCTGAATTTCTAGATACTTTTCCCTTAAAACAATATATATATATTTTTTTACTAAAAACCTTTTTGGTGGGGCTTTTTACCAAAATTTGGGGGGTTGCCGGGGGAAATTTTGGTAGGAAGTTACAAATTCGGATTCAGCGACCACCAAAAAAAATAAATTAAGCCGATTTCCAGAACTACCATTAATTTTGCTAGGTGAAATTCCCTATTGCCTGGACTATACGTAACAACTTATTTAATGCACATACTTTTTTATGATATATTTTTATGTTTGTTTCAGGAAAGTTGCTGAACGTTGACGTTCTATCTCACTGTTCCTGTAACTTTTATCTTCACTCAGTTTCTCCCCACTATCCTAAATGGTTTAACTTTGAAGTCAAATCAATTTTTAGAAACAGACGGCTATGTTTATGAATCACAAGAAGATTAAATATATGATTTTTTTTTTAAATATATGTGACATTACAACAAAAATACAATATATTTTTAAAAATATAAGTTCAATTTGCTTTCAATAGAAATTCAATCTCAGTAAGATTTATAAGCATTTGGACATATTTTACATTGAAATAATTTATCGTTACGGGTGCTTACAACATGAGTGGAATTTGATAAATCTTACAGTGTTAGTTAGATAATATTTCAGGGAATTAAAATCAATGTTGTAATATCTAATGACCGAACACCGTATTTTCTGATAAATTTACGTTACGCAAAACCCTACATATATCTAGGGCTCTAGTGTTTCAGAAAATGACAAAACTGCACTATTTCACTAAATAACAGCTCATTTAATGCCTTATGCAAATATTTTTTTTATAATGTATTTTTATGTGTTTCAGCAAAGTTGCTGAAAGTTGACGTTCTATCTCACTGTTCCTGTAACTTTTATCATCAGTCATTTTCTCCCCACTATCCTTGCTGGAAGTGTATCATGTAACTTACATAAATACCCTTGATACCACTTCAGCAGGTTATTATTTTATTTTATTGTCATAAAAAAATACTATTATTTACATATTTTGATTATTATTATTATTTTATAAAATGCATATATATATTTAGAGTGTGTATTACATATAGGTAATTTGATTATTATTATTATTATTTAATATAATTATACTCATATATGTATTTATGCTAAAAGGTCTTAATAAGAGTAGGGCCACACAAGGAGTCCTATCTGTAGAGGGGATCTTTTCAGCGAGTCACGAAGTCTGCAAGCTTGACAATAGCTTGACATAAAATGTCAAGTAGTATTTATGACGGGATACTACTTTATTTATGATACCTAATAAAACAGGCCACACAGGCGAAGACTCGGGGCCAGAAACCAAGATCGCTAACGCTCAAGGGGCGGAGATGTTATACCCCGGAAAAAATGCAAGACCGAATCAGAGGTTTGCAGGTTGAAGGAAGAAATGGGGGTCAGCAAGGCTGACCGATCATTCGACGGAGGGGGCGAATGACCTTCCTCCACATTGTCCTCACGAAGTGATGTCGTAACTAAAGGGAGAAGTTACAATCAGATTGATTAAAATTCCTAAACCATGAAGTCTTAAGGAGATCGATGCCAGTTGTAAAGCTATGAAGTACTAAAATAATATGGAGATCGATTCAAATTTCTATACAACGAAGACTTAAAAATATCAGATGGATTCAAGTTTCTATATGATGATGACTTAAAATGTAGTTCGATTCAAATTCCTATACCATGAAGTCTGAGAGATCGATGCCAGTTGTAAAGCTATGAAGTACTAAAATATTTGGGTCGTGTTTTCCCGTTAAGGGATGGCCCTATGGATAATCTGTCCTCGGACATTGCTTAATCGTCAAGTGTTAAATTAGTGAACTTTATCGTGAGTGAAAAAAAAAAAAGTCATTCAATGTGTCAAGGATTCAAGTGTGACCTTAACCACAAGTGATCCCTCTCTACAGAAGGTTTGTCCTTTTTAATATTTTTGTTTTCCCATTGTGTGAATAATTTATGTTATATTAGGGAGGTACAATTTATGGTACTCAAGCAATTAAGTATTAATTGTAATGGTAATTTAAAAAGTAAATTTAATGTAATTACTAATTCATTTTTGTTCTTTGGAACGCTGGTGTCTTATGACACAATTCTATTTTGTTTCTTTTATTATTTTGTAAATCTGTACATTACTGTAAATAAACCTTTTGTTTATTGTTAACTTTTGGCTATGTTTTCAATACAACATGAGTCCATTGTTTTACTTTAATGTAAGTTTTATTTCAGATGACAGTCTGCTTAATGAGGCTATTTATGCGTAGTTTAGATAGGTTTTATTTAGATTCAACTGCGCGGTCTATACGCCATTCCTTCACTAAAATTACACAACGCAGCTTGGGGCGTTTTGGAGATGTGTTTCCTCCCGCCTCAATTTAAGATAATTAAGGTTAGTTTAATTATCAGGAATAGCCAGGACCAGTATTATATAATTACGATCACAAATGTTTGTCTATAAATTGTAATGTTTAAATACCCACTATAATAATTCAGGTTTTCAGGTTCAGTAATTGAGGAGTAGTTAACCTCTCTTACTCTCTTGGGTAATTACCCCATTACCCAATTACTTATTATTTCCCCCATTCTTCAAGGTATGTTTGGGTAGTTAAGTTGGTTCCGGTAAATGGACATGGATCTCCCCAGCAATCCTAAACGGTTTAACTTTGAAGTCAAATCTATTTTTAAAAAGGACGGCTATGTTTCTGAATCACAGGAAGATTATGTTTAAAATATATGGCATGTTCAATTTGCTTTCGATAGAAATTCAATCTCGGTAAGGTTTAGAAGCATAAAAGACATTTTCAGGGATTTTATATTGAAATCATTTTTGGTGTACTATATTCCAGAATTTGTTTGGTTTTATTTCTGCAGCACATATTTCATCTTTATAATTTTTATATAAATTGACAAAAAAATTTTATATCTAGGAGGTGTAGCTTTGGACAAAGAATGTAAAATTCTAATAAGTTTTTATAAAATTTGTGAATGTGAATGTGAATGTGAAGTTGATTCCAAAAAAAGTTTAATCTTTGATAGAGACGATCTTAAAAAACAGAATCAAAACGGTATTATATTTATGAGTATTTTCTTATGCGTTTATTTTCTTATTGTTAAATTTTGATATATATTTATTTGTTTGAGTATAAAATGAATATTAAACTGGAAAATAAACTTATATTTATAAAATAAAAATGGGAATTTCGTTCCGGTTAATTATAACTCGAGTGGAATTTGATGAATCTTGCAATGCTAGTTAGATAATATTTCAAGGAAATAAAATCAAATCGTACTTTTGCTGGTTGTAATATATAATGTTCGTGCGCCATATTTTCTGAAAAAGTTAGATTACGAAAAACGCTACATGTAATCTAATTATCAGAAATCAGGCTCTAATTTATCAGACTCTAATTTATCAGGCTCTAATTTATCAGAAAATAACAAAACTGGACGATTCCATTACAGAACAGCAACTTGATACCTTATGCACACAGTATATTACACTGTTAAAAATCTGCAGCTTTTGCTGCATAGTCACTACACCGCTTTTATAGAATATCTCTATTCTGTCTAATTAGAATGTTACATAATCTAATCAAGTAATCGTTTTCTATAAAAGTGATGGAGTGACTAAACTACAAATTTTTAACAGTGTATGATGTATTTTTTTATGTTTGTTTCGTCAAGGTTGTTGAAAGTTGGCATGTTCTATTTCACTGTTCGGATAACTTTTATCGCCACTTAGTTTTTCCCCACTATCCTAAACAGTATAGCTTTGAAGTCCATTCTATTTTTAGAAGCTGTCGGCTATGTTTATGAATAACAGGAATATTGTATTTTAAATTTACGGTAAGTATAATTTGGTTGCAATAGAAATAGAATCTCAGTAAAGTTTAACACATTCGGACATATTTTATTTTGAAATCATTTTGTGTGTCTGTTCCAGATATTTTTCGGTTTTATTTCTGCAACGCATGTCGCATCTTCAGAATGTTTTATATAAATTGTCCGGCAAATTGTTTGTCTAAAGAGGTGCTGCTTTTATCGAGGTATATAAAACTCTAATATATTTCATAAAATTTCGAATCTGTGAAGATGGAGTTGAATGAAATGGATGTTTTTCCTTTGATTGATATCTTAAAAAGTAGTATAAAACGGTATAATATTTATATTATATTATAATATTTTTTCTCATGCATTTAGTTTCTTGTTAAATTACGATATATATTCATTCAATTCTATATGACATTCAAAAATATTCTAGAGTATATTAAATAAAATTCCGTTTACTACAGATTAAATATATACAATTTGTAAATTTTATTGTAATTAAATTACACTTAAAAATTTTAAATAACAAAATAAGCGTCATACCAGGTTTTAAAATTCTTATAACTATACATTTATGGTTTCAAGGAAAAAAAAACTACTGAAAAAAATTAAAAAAAATAAACATTTTAAATTTCTAAATTATTTTCTAAAAATATTTCCTAAATTTAAAAAAAAAAAAAAAAAAAAAAAAAAAAAAAAAAAAAAAAAAAAAAAGATTTTTTTTTTGTCACCTTTATATTTAAATATATAAAATTCGATGTACAGCTTTATTTATATATCTAAACCAAACGTGTATAAAAAATATTGGGGATTTTCATTGATATTCAGGTCGCATGGGGCATTTTGAAAAGTTATAAAATTTAAAGGAAAACTCCTTTTTTTCTCAATTCTTTTTTTTTTTTTTAATTTTTTTGTTTTACATTTATGCCATAATGCATATAATTTACCTTTGAATAATATTTAAAGTGAAATTTATAAAAAATAAAAAATTGATTTTAAATATCCTTCGTCCCCTTAAACACAATCCATGAAAGAGCGCATCTTTCCAGCAAGTGACATTTACTAGGTAAACTATATGGAGCATAACTCCCAGAAAACGGGATCCTAATAAATCATATTACACGCATTTTGGAAATAAATGATAAACACCCATCTATAGGGGAAACCATATATGACTCGCATCTGCTTTTTTGCTTTGTTCTTTACCTCTAGCTACAATACATTGATTACGGCTCTCGAGGCCCATTCAGAAAATGAGCTCAGTTCTGAGTTTATAAGAGGAAAACTTACCGATGAGTACACAAAAAGATTAGAAAACACAAATCAGAGCGAGAATTCTGCAAAAGCGTTTAAAACGCATAAAAATATTCCGCGTTATTACGACAACAACAGCAACAACAAAAAACATTCCACATACTGTAAACTAAAAAATCATACGTGCAGGGAGTGCTGCCCATCTTTATAGGAAAATGTATAATTTCTGTACTTAAGTAAAACTAACAAAAATTAATAAATAAATAAATAAAACTAACAAAAAACAAAAAAACAACAAAAAAACTTTAACGGAATAAGGGACCTTCAAACGTATTTTTTTTACTTTTTAAAAAATTGCACCTTAAATACTATTCAAGTGCACACGATATGAATTATGGCAGATATTTATCATACAAGAAATTAAAAAAAAAATTGGACACAAATATGGAATTTTTCTGGATATTTTAATTGTTATCAAGAACTTTCCAAAATGTCCCAACCATATCAATTAAAATCCCCAATATTGTTTATGATGATTTGGTTTACATATGCAAATAAATCTGTGCATCGAATTTTATAAATTCGAATATTAAGGTCAGAAAAAAAATATTTTCTAAATCTTTTGAAATTTTCAGCATTTTTGCATATATCTGCACCTAACTACCTTTAACTTCCCCCCCTTATATTTAGTATAAAAAACTATGCACAGTTTTATATGTATATGTAAACAAAACTGGCATAAAAATATTGGGGATTTTAATTTATATGGAGTGAGGTTGGAACATGTTGAAAGTTCTTGATAACGTTCAAAATATTCAGAAAAATTCCTTACTTATCTCACCCCATTTTTTTTTAGTTTTTTGTGTGATAAATATATCCCATAATTTATATACTCTGCACTTGAATTGCATATAAGGTGTTATTTAAAAAGTATATAAAAAAAAGGGTTTGGAGTCCCTTGTCCCCTTAAAGAATGTTGCTAATATTCAGATTTACATAAAATATTTAAATTAAAATTTCTTGTTTAAAGCACTATAATAAACTTATATTTATGATTCAAAATATCAGCCATATAAACCGTTCTAAATTAAACGTGTCTATTTGTTTCCAAACAAATAAAACGGATATTGATTTTGCTTGCTAAAATGCTAATTTCACAATTTGAATTAGATTCTTTCTTCAAATCAACGTTTTCTACTTTGACTGAGATAATGGAATTCCTAATTAAGCAAAGTGATCTCAAACCTAACAAGATAACAGACTCAGATATAAACAATTAAATATCCAATTAAAGTCTGTATTTCATAATTGACTATAATAAATATATTTTGTTTTTAGATATGTTTTGTGGCAGTATGTCAATATTTGATGGAAATCTTTCTGATAGGAATAATATACTTAATTTAGAGCAATTAATATTTAATCAGAAGTATTAGATATAATTTTATCCTTTGTTTAGTTTTTGTAAATATAATAAAAAATTATAAACGCTCATTGTTTTTAAATTGTTTTATTTAATTCTTAAAAAACGCATAATGTTTTTAATATTTTACAGGTTTTTTTTTTAATTTATAAAAGTTTTTTGATAATATTATATCCACATACATATATATGTATATATATATTTAAATTAAATATCTATATAAACATTATTATTATATTTATATATATTTCGAAATTGAAATTTCGCCCTAGTATTGTATTAAATTTTACCATGTAACATAATTTTTCTAACTGTTGTTATTCAATTCTCATACGATAGTTTTTATTTCCACCTGACTTAAAAATATTAAATTTCCTTTTAGCCTAAATTTCTGTCACCGAAGTGCATACGATATCATTTATTTTTTCTTTTCAAAATATTATTAAAAACAATAAACTTATTCAAACATTTTCAATTTTAGGAATCAGTCTTTTGGGATTCCAAAGTCCTTTAATTGTATTTTTATCTTAAAATATTTTTACAATATGAAATCATTTGAATGTCGAAAATTTATTTCGATCATAAGGTTTTTGTTATTCAAAGAACGCTTTGAATGTATTCGCGTGCTGTCTTGGTTCAGTTTACTGCTTTTCACCTCCCGGTAATATGTCTACGATTTAGGATCTGCCATTGTAAATTGGTGTCTGCCGCATTGCAGATAATTGTGAACTTATTAATAATTTTCTAATATCACGTTTAACATCATTGAATGTTCTAGCTTCTTATTGATTAATATTGTCGAGTTTTGAATCGGTGGGAGATGTCCGTTGATAATATTATTGCATCTTTGTGTTGTTAGTGATGGAAAATGCTAGACCTGTGAATTGTTAGTTCGTATACAGTCATTCAGGCTAACTTTGATCCGCATTTTCTCTATTTCCATATGCCACACTCTTATTTTAAGAATATTGTTGCAACTAGGGGCATAAAAGAGAAGAAATGATCCTAAATTATTGTATTACTATAAAAAATTAAGGAATAATAATGATAAAAGCAATAAAAAATGAATTTTTAACCTGGTTCAAAGTTACCCAGCCATTTAGGGTAACTTGTATGAAATGTCATATTTGAATAGCTCCGCTTGTAATAACGCCTTTAAATGAATATTATGTATTTTACACATATTTGTAAAAATATTAACATGTTATATATAATACAAACTTTCATCATTTATATAAAATATAAGTGCAAATATGGGGAATTTTTGGCAGTAGCACCTATAATCAGTAAATTATAAACATCAGTATAACTTTGAGCCGGCTCAAAGTTACCCTGAAAATGTGGTAAAATGTTAGTACCTTCTTAAATTACATTTTATTAACCATTAATAAATAAATAATCACAAAATATTAACACATTTACAACATTTAGATAATAATATATCTGATAAATGAGTATATTGTTATTTACTATGAAAATTTACTTGATTTACAACAACTTCAAAACAGCATTCAAAATTAACTTGATAACTGTACTTCACAAAAATAGTTAGGTGATGCAATTAATTGCTAATTTATTTTCTAAAATAAAGGGTAAAAATCCCAGTGTAGAAGCTTGCCAACACAATTCTGGAGTTTATTTAGTCTTTTGGAGTCAAAAATATTGAAAATTAGGAGGTGGTGCAAAATTACACCCCATTGTTCAAAGTTACCCTGAATGATTGTAATAAATTTGTTCCCGTATGGATAATGTCTACGAGTCACCTTTTTGGTGAATCTTATAATATCATCGATCCTTCGTATTTTTAAACATCGGCCACTACAAATTTGATTTTATATAGTGTTATTGAAAATATTCCCTAGCAGTGCATTTTATTTTACGGAATGTTTACTGACGTACAAATCGACATGAAAATCACATGGGTGAATAGTTTCTAGAATTTACATTATAACCAGTGTGGAATTTTTTTTCTTGCAAACAATAGAGTCTTCAGTTCCTGACAACTAATGACTGCACTGAGGTTTTACTTCAATAGCAGTGCCCTTTATTTCACAGAATGTTTACTGACGTACGAATCGACATGAAAATCCCATTGGTGAATACCAACTAGAGTCTACATTATAACTACAGAGCCATAAGCTCATGACAACTTACGACTGCACTGAGTTTTTACAATATATATATATACATATATAAGATCCATACACGAACTCAAATAAAGCTATTTAATAAATAAGAATTCAAAGAAATGTAAAATTTATCTTATACATTTTTAACAGAAATACATTTTTTGATCCTTCAAATATACGAATCCAGAATTATAGATTTTCCACTTAGTTTTCTAATTATGCATGGAAAATTATAACACTGCAGTATTGCTACCGTCAATATTTGCTACTGTGTGTATTTTGCAAAAATTAAAACGGAATTTATCATTAAGAGTTATAGACTTTAAATCTTCATAAACCTTAAAATACTATATGAAATGCCTTCCCCTTCCATATCTTTAGATGCAGTTTCACGAAAAACACCAATATGATGTCTGAATTAGGTTTTCGTATTGGATGCTTTATAGTTTGGTGCAATATTTATATGAAGACTCCCCCCTAAGCATACTTTAAGCAAAAAATGAAAGTAGCCACAATCCCCAGTGGAATGGATATTTTCGTTTTTTTTTATGTGAGACATTTTCTTGATTAAAGTGTATGGCGAGATCTATTTTTCGTACTTAACATAAACATCTTCAGCGGAAAAGTACAATAAACTTTCAGAATAACGTGCAATTTTTATACGTGGAATTGTACCGAATGACTTCTATAAAAACAAACCATTGTTTTACGTAATAATTTATCCTGTGTGATGAGAAAATAAAGACTAATCCCATTCATTTATAATGTTGTTTTGAATGAAAATATAAACATGTTCTGTGAAATATATTTATGTTTTAATAAATGGTACATTAGGTTTTATAAATGACAATCAATAATTTTTGTAAAAAAGAAAATCTTGCATCTAAAACAAAAGTGTAAATCATTTTTTTAATCTTTACTAATTGTTTAAACCGTTCTAAGCAAGAGAGTTCATGTTCAATAACTATTCTACGTATTTAGAAAAATATTTTTCTACTACTGTGCATTTTTAAAAATGAAATGTAATTTGTCTGGTTGCTTTGACAGCAGACGATAAAACTATATCTTTAAAGAATAAGGGATTGAATCATGGAGGAAAGAGATAGAATGAGGTGTAATATGACGTAAAAACAGTTTGCAATATGATGCGGGTTATCGCTCAAATTTAAATGCCCCATTCGGCCCAAAAAAAACAAGCACGTGGAACAGGGACAGAATTCTTTCACTTCATCCGTGCATTTTGCCTCCAAATGAAAACGATCTGCTTATATTTAAGCATTCTAAAGTAGGATTTCACTGTATAATGAATTCAAAACTGTATTACTAAAATTTTTCTTCGTTTTTTAACAAAAACACGTGTTTGTGTTTGGGCTGAATGTAACTGATTTTAGGGTAAAATTTTTGGCCTTTCCCCCAGCTACCACTCTTCATCTGTATTCTTTCTCTTTACTCTATAGGAATAAATAGTTTAAAAAGTTTTGTTGATGTTTGTGATAAAAGGTTTTTCTTTATTTTTTAAAAAATGTAATAATTAAGCGCAATTAAGTAATCGCTAAATATTTGCATGCGAGGTAAAAGAACTATCATAATACCCGCTACAGTTTCTTAGTATTGCAGCGTGGCATACGTAATATGTATCTCACATTGCGGTCAAAATTTGGAACTGGTTAGAACTCGCGCGATTATGGGATAAACATTAAAAAAATGCAAAAATTCGTCAAAAACATAAAAAAAAAAAAAATCTATGTAAAATTTTCGATTTTTTTGTCCCAATCGTTCATGGGCCCGCTGCCAGAATTCCATATGCCAAATTTCGTAGTCCTGCGGCTTGTGGTTTCGGAGTTTTTGAGGTTACATAATTACGCGCACGGATTTTAATAGGGTAGATTTTCAGTTAACGGAAGTTTGAAATTCGAATAATTATCACAATGGAAACCGGATAAAGTAATGAAATTTTATAGAAAGACTTTTAAAAACTGGTAAGTCGTGACTGAACTACAATGCAGAAATTTCCGTTACGCATAGCTTAGATTGAATTTTGAAGGGACTTATAAAATGTTTATTGTACCAGTATAATTGTACCCTATGTAACTTCTTTTATGAAATAGTTTAGAAAAGGAAAATGAAACCTATGAAAGTGAAATTAATTTCGGATTATCATTTTGAATATTGCACTTTTACAGCGTTTTGAAATTTCTAATTTAAGATTAAAACAATAAATATATTGCAATTATATTTTGCGTAGCATTATTATAATACTTTTCAATAATTTAATGTTGCATGTGAAATACAAGATTTTATGTACGTCTTAGGACATATATAATAAAATAAAAATGTTTGTCCATTTGCATGTTTGTTGATAATAGCTGAGGAAATAACTTCGAGGTGTGAAAATTTGAATGGGAATGGACGAAGATCGGTCTGCAAGCTACTGATGTTCCGATGTTTCGGAAATTACCTAAGATATTAATTAAAAAACCTAATGAACATCGCAAAATGGGGGGTATTCGCCGAATAATACTAAAAAAATATAAGTTCTTTGAGGAACCTATCTCTTATTAACGGTGTCTTTAAACATACGAGGTGTGGTTATTAAATAACGAGACTAATTCTGTAAAATATTTTATTTTATATTTATACATATTTAGTTATTATGAATTTCAATATACACCCGTCCTTTATCCCTACAACGCTCCATGGCAATTTTCCATTGTTTAAAACAATTCAGGAAGTCTTCTTCTGAAAGCTATTTCATGACTCGTGATACTTTTTCTTTTACAGTTTTAACGGTTTTAAATCTGGTTCCTTTTAAAGCAAGATTAGATTTTGGGAACAGATAAAAGTCACTTGGTGTCAGATAATGCGAATAAGGCGGATGGTTCAACACTGAGAAGTTATATGTGGTAAGAAACGTCTTGACTGACAACACAGTGTGAGAAGTGTGTTGTCTTGATGTAGGACACATGACTTGTTATTTCACAAATCGTGTCTTATTTTCGTATTTATTGACGGAGTTGAGGAATGACACCAGGTTAGTAATGTTGATTAATAGTTTGATCTTCAGGAACCCAATGAAGGTACACAATCCCACCACTATCGGAAAAAAAATCTCCGTTGTTGATGTGGAAGGGCGACCCGGGCGAACAACATTTTCAATGTATTCTCGGCCATCTTGGAAAAGCTTAAATCTCTCAAAAATCGTTTACATGATAAACATTCATTGCCACACATCACAAACACTTCATTTAACAAATGATGAGTGTCATTAACGGATTTTTCATGTTTAAAAAGAAATTTCACATAAGTTCGTTGCTCTAAAAAAATCATTTTCAGGGAAAACACTAAAGCAGGGTAAAAAACAAAACAAGTTCACAACCAGACTAATTGGAATACACCCAATTTAGAGGCGGTAATCGATACAGGAGGCTTTGCGCTACACAACTTTTGGTAGAATAAGTTTGGTGCGTGCTCAGATCTTCTTTAGACGCACTAGTCTCGTTATTAAATTGCCACACCTCGTGTATATATATATTAGCATTTACAGATAAAAATATACATATTTATATTCCGAGTTCGATTCAATATTGGTTTCAAATTCCAATTCAGATTTTTTGCTTTTCATACATTTGCAAACTACTGACTCCATTTCGCGAAAAGAAAAAAAATACACCTTTATGTGCGTACTTTTGGAGATCTGGTAGTATGTTTGCTTTTGAAGAAGATTAATACTTAATATTTTTAGTATATATATATATATATTAAATAAATTCCTTCATTACTATACTTTCACAAATTTTGTAGGAAATTTGTGATGGTTTATATTAGTTTTATATTTTTATATTTACATACACATACATATATATATATATATATATATATATATATATATATATATATATATATATATATATATATATATATATCGAAAGTCGACTCGCGTTCGTTTTCAAATTTTGTTTTCAAATTTATTTGATTGTTTGTTTATTTTTTGTCTAGTTTTAAAAAGCAGTCAACATTCTGGAATCGAATAAAAAAAACATCTTTTTCTGGTATTTGTTCAGTATTAAAAATAAGATACTTGCACCGAATATGTACAGTGTTCTCAATATGGTCACCCCTGATATCTTTAAAAGTAATAATTTTGATCGAGAGATGTCACTACATGTGCGTGACAAAAAAAGCAGTTGAAAAGATAATTAAGCATGGAAAGTGCAAAAAAGCGCGCTGCTCTCCATTTGGAAGAAAACTTGTTGTTTCGTGGTGTGGTGATCGTAATTACAGATAAGTTTAAATTCTTATTAGATATGGTAAAATTACTTTAAATATTGAAAGGTGGAGTGTTTTAGAAAGTGGATAAAACATATTTTCGATTGTTATTACATATATTGGTTAAAAATGTATTCTTTATTTATTACAGGATTTAATAAAACTATGCCCGATTCCCAATATGGACACTTTATGTCCACGTTGGAAATACAGCAAGTGAATCTACAGATTCACAAATTTTTTAAATATATGTTTAATACCATATGAAGAATCCTCTAAGAAACCTCCTCCAAGAATAAAAATCCTCCAAAAAGCCCTTGCAGAAAAATTAAAAAAAGCCTCCCCTCAGTAGTGTATCTGTTGGTGAAATCGCAGTTATCAGAGGACTGTGTGGGACTTACCGCCCATGATGAAGAAGTTTTTATTTCTCCATCCTGTAAGGACTGAGTAATAACAGGTGTAAATTCTGCAGACAGATGCAATAAAGCTAAGCAAAACCAAATATATTATTTCATATTTTGTAGTAACTGAGGTGCTTTGCATGGGTCGTCGAAGAGCCACAACCGAAATTGACCCCCCTTCTAAAGTGCATGTTCTGAAGATATTTACTGTGCCCCTCTCCCCAGCAATACTTTAAGATATATTTATTTTATCCGCTCTCCTCTAAAATTTATTTTATTCTATAATTCATTTTATGCCCTCTCCCCTCTCCTCCCTTGGAAGAGTGGCTCTTCCATACACCCTGTGTAGTAGATCAATAAGGAGCCACCTGTCCCTAATATGGACATGTATGTCCATAATAGGGACAGGTTGTTCCTTATATGGACACTTGTAAACATTTTTTGTTTTTATCAGTAAAATTAGACCAGAATAATTACAAGGTCGCTAATTTTAATAATGATAGTCCACAGTCCAGGGATAGTGGTCATATGTTTTTGCAGTCCTATGACGTGTACATTAGGGTGGAACGAAACAATAGGGCAAAATATTTTTTTCGGCAAATAATTTTCTAATAGCAATTAAAAGTTGTCTTTGTATGTTAACAATAAATCTACGATTTTTTTTCTTTCTAAATTTATATCTTGAGGTGCCGCAAGAGCCTTAAAAATAAGGATTTTTTTACTAAAAGTGCAAATTTAACATAAAATTATAATTTATTTCACTGTTTTATTTTCACATTTTTAAAATCAAATATTGTTTTAGCAGCAATCTATAGATGTTTCTTTACTATAACAACAATAATATTAAGTTTAATTGATGTATATTTATGCATCAATTTTCTGAAAATTGAAATAAATGAGCTTTTTTTAAAAAAAAATCAAGATGTAATATGAATTTGAATTTAACTGTTGTAATTACTTTTTTGCTTAAAAATAGTTGTTCAAACATAGTTTTTTAAATAATAAAATAGCGCTGAAAAGTATTCTGACAAAGATAATAATTCACTTAATTGTAAAGAATAATAAAATACAAAAAACAATCATTTAATTTATTTAACCATATTCATTGTTTTTATTTTAATAAATTAAAAATAAATATTAATAATATTAAAAAAATTATATATATACTTTATATATATTTATATCTCAATTTTGTCATGCTGTAACTGTCGAATTCTTGAACCGATTTGTGCGAAATTTTTCATATGCATAGTACATACTAACATCTTGACCAAGTTCGTTGGCCAGTTTCAACCGCCAATGTTTAAAAATGGCGGCCATTGGAATTTTTTGAAATTTTAGAAATTTTAGTGGCAAGAACTTAACCGCTGGAAGTTTGTTACAATTTCCAAGTGTTTTGCCGAAAACCTCACCAAATTCCTTATGACCCTTTGTTTTTCCATCTAATTCCCGAAACATGTGGCGCAAAGGCGTGACAAACGTAAAGTCTAACAAACGTAAGTGTAACGTAAGTGTAAGTGACGTAAGTGTAACAAAGAAATAAGCCACTGCAGTGGCTTATTTTGATCTTTTTCTGTTAAAGCAATCACACCGTTATTAACGCCAGTATTTCTGGCTGTCCCAGCACACCCAATAGCAGTTACAGTTAATGTGTTCAAATGATTGTTAACATTAAAGTAGGCTGTCATGTTATTTTTTATAGCTTCACCTGTTCCAAAAGCAGGGGCTACATGTCATAGAAAGGATGAATCGGGCTCTTTTACTAAAGGAATATATTCTTCGATGATCGGCTTTTTGTAAAATTTGTTTACTTTTTTATTTAGCACAATTGTTTTATCTCTTCTTCCATCGAAAAACAAACCTATATTATCTTCAACTTGGTTAAGGCTTCTTATTATCTCTTTTGTTCGATTCTTGGCTCTCTCTCTTCGAATTTTCATACCTTACTGTTGTTCTCCTCTGTCATCATTCCAACTTCTTTATGAACAGCACTTGCGATAGTCGCAGCAACTCTGTCTGAAACCCCAGTTTGGGCACAAGCACTTGCTACTGTTGGAAGTGCTACTCGCATTTGCTCGCTTGTAGTTGAATCCAAAAAAGAAGTAGAGGAATATTTGGGATTGTATATTAAAGTTTCTTTAAATGTTTTCTCAGGATCTGATTGAATGGCATCATTTTCAGCTTTTCTAGTAGGATTAACTACTAATTTCTGTTTGTAGTTATACTTCAATTGTTGCTGTATTACCTGTTGCTTCCTCTCTTCTCTTTGTGTTAAAATCTTGGAAATAACTTTATAGACTCCACGTATATGCATTTTTCTAACTGTTCTTTGGTCAAGTAAATATCTTTCTCAAGTTTATGTACATTTTTTAATCTTTTCTCGCACTTACGGTCAGAAAATTCTTTGCACTTACAAGTTGCTACATAATAAAGACGTTTTCTTTCATTTAAATATTTTACTGCATTCAAATCATATTTATCTGCAACTTTTTTACCTTTTGATTTTAAAATACTTCTGTATTTATCGTGATAGGTTTTTCCAATTTCTAACATGCGAATGCGACTTACTACAGGAATAGATGCTGACGACCAAATAGATTCTACTTTCTTAATAAGTATATCAAGTATTTCACTCACCGTTCGTTCTTTTTATGTTTTGTCTGGTTTCAGCTCATGTCGAATATAAAGATAATATTTCATACTGCCATAATAAATTGAAAATCTTATATCACTTAATTGTTTATGGTACCCAAAAATTGAGCATTCTAACTTTTGTCTGGTCTGAACCGGTATTGACACTGCCATCAATCTTAAGATAAAATATTAACTAATGAATTATTAAAATATTCAAACTGACATATTCATAAACAAAATAAAATACAGTAAAGAACAGCATAAAAACATTTGTTACTCAAACGATTCGTTTGCCTGCACTGACTGACGACAGAAACATGTGACCAGACCATTGCTACAGTTACATGCTTCTCTTCCTCCTCCGCGACCCTACACCACGCAATAATATTCCGCCTGAATCAAGGTCACTTCAAAACAAGTACTGTTTTCCATTTGACTATTAATTTTCAGAAATAAAAAATGTTTTGCCGCGTTTTTAAGTTAAAATTAAGGTTAATCGAAATGTTATTACGAAATACTGTTAAAATCTAAAAAATGGAAATTAAAAGATGCAAGATTTAGTAGCATAAATAGTAAAGGTATGTAGTATAAAATTGTAAATATCTACTGTAAAGTTGTTTATGTGTATTATTAAAAAATTGGAAACAGGCATTTCGTATTTAAAATATTTTTTTTTTACTAAACCAAATTTATCAAAATTCGTAAAATCTACTTAAAAATACATATATTCAAGTTTTTTGCGGCACCTCTAAATATAGTATGTTTCTTAAAGTATTTTAACACTGTCTTAAAAAAGGCTTTAGACAACTTTTTATCTCTATTACATATCGAAATTAAAAATTTATTTTTTTCGTTTCACCCTAGTGTACACGTGGGTGAAAAAAATCAATTTTCCTTAGGGTGTCCATATTGGGTACAGGTACCTTATATTTAGTTAAAAATAAAATGGATTTTTATTTCTATCCGAAAAAATCTTTATTCCAGATGTCATTCCATGCGATCAACAGTTATATATATATATTTTTTTTTTTTACTCTCAATGAATTTTAATTAAAAAAAATATTTTGGGACAGGATTTCAGGTCATATACTCCACTGTGCGACATACTTTAACCACTCGGTCACTGAGACTTGTTGGGGGGGGGGGGTCTATGAGGTAATAAGGGAAAAACATTTCGATAAATGATAGTTTGTAGTGGAATGTAATTGGTAGATGGGAAAAATTGGAACTTTAAAGGGTTTTTATTTCATTTTTATTTATTTATTTATTTATATGTAATTGTCTTATGCGCGTGTATATAAAATCTAATTTAATATTTAAATGATTGAAATAAATATCTTAGCGAATTAGTTAAAGAAACTGAATTGGTTTTTCTTATATATTTAAAAATAACTAAGTATTGAAAAATAAAATTATTTTTAGAAGTTTTGTTCAGCTAATAAAATTTCTTATTATGAATTATTATTTAATTACATGCGTTGCGTTATTTTAAAAAATATATCTTTTTACCACGGGAAAATTTATTTTAATAAATAATAAGCTGGTAATTAATAACGTTTTATTTAAATACGTATTCATATTTTTTTCGTTTGATGATTTAAAGTAGAACATATTTTTAATGGTTATGCGGGAATATTAATTTTTTACTTATAAATATTTTTAATTTTAAAGTAAAATAAAAATATTAATTTAATTTTTTTTTCCTTTTGGGATTTAATTTTTTCAAAGGGGATATTTCTGAATCAATCTTATAAATTTAAGAATGCTTAAGTGTTAAATAAAATAATTGAATTTTAGAGATTTTTCTGTTAATACAGCTCTCTCTTTAGGAATTATAATGTAATTAAATGTGTTAATTCAAGAAATATATATTTGCAACATTGAAAAACTAATTAAAAAAAATAAGATGGTAATTAATCACTTTTAATAGATTAATAATTCATTTTGTGTCATTTGATGAATTAATGTAGAATATATTTTTAATGATTATGTAGCAATATTAATTCTTTTATTTATCAATATTTTTCAATCTTAAAATAAAATAGAAATATTAATTTATCTTCTTTTTTCGGGGGGGGGGGGGGGGTAAATAATTTTTTAGAAGTGGGGGATTTCTGAATCTTTCTCTCAAATTTAAGTTCTTTTAAATTTTAGTTTTTTTTCTTATAGTTTTGTAGTTTGTGATATAATTTTAAACAATTTTTAATAATTTGATTTTTATATGAAATAAGAAACATTGCTAATGCTTTTAAAATTAATATCTAATTAGAAAATAAGTTCAATTAACTTATGAAGTTTTTTTTTTTAAGATTAAATTTATAATGAATAATAATTTTAATGAGCGATTTAAAGATTCTTTTATGATTCAAATAATTGCAAGTTCTATTTAAAATGAGTTCAATAATTTTTTTTAAAAATAAATAAATAAATATAGGCTATTTTTGACATTTTTTCTGTTTATCACTGGTACAATTTTATATGAAATACATGAAACATACATCTTTTATGAAGATTCAAACACAAACAAAATAAAGAAAACGAAAAAAATGTCGGCTAAGACAAAAAATTCCGAAATCGGACCGATGTTGGCATATCTAATCGGGCCACTATTGTATTACCGATATTCACATATCGGTCCTGCGTCACTTGCCGGTGTAAGACGCTTGCCGATATATAACCATAAGAGGACCGATTACGAAACCCGACAGTCGAAAAAGTATATTAAAAGTAAAAGTTATTCTTATGTTTCACTTGCCGACTTGCTGCCGACAGTTCACTGAAACCACTGTGCCGATGCTGACACTTAACCGACACTGTCGACTGCGGTCCGGTCGTGTGCCGAAAGGTATTTGTTTGCCATGTAGGATCGTTTTAAAATATTTCGTCTAAAAATTTAAAATCATCTAATGCAGATTTTAAGTGTATAATTAAAGCTATTTTCACGGTCCCAGACTACGACGGGTGGAGCAGTTAATATGAGTAATAATTTCTTATTGTAAACATTTAAGGGCAATATTATACAAATATATATATATATATATATAATGTATGAAACTAAGTTCAGAAGTATGTTAGTTGTACAAAAGGGGGGGGGGGCAAATTTGTATTTATGAGGTACATACAATATAGAAAATAATAGATTGTTAATTGTAGATTGTGTGATATTTTTATAATTAATAGTAAAACAGCATTTTTTTTTAATTATTATTCAAAAATGATAGAAATAAAACATTTTACACTTTAGAAACAACATAAACTATTTTGATTTTTAAAATTTATTACATGTTTTCAATTATTAGAAGAAGCAATCTTTATTGATCAAAAAGCGATAATGTAAATATCTGCTATGAAGTAATTACTCTTATAAAAGCTTAATGAGAAAGGAAATGGGATTTTAATGACTATCGTAAATGAGTTATTTTAGAAGTTTACACATTGAAAAGTCTAAAATACCGTTATTATAATATTGCTTGAGAACTATTATTGAATACATAAACAAAAAATTCTCAGTGCAATAAACGTGCTGTTAATTGTCATTTAAAACAAAACGTAAATACAATTTATAAAAATAGTAGGTACTATATAGAAACATTTTTTCGTTGTTCTAATATATGTATTTAATTTTTTATTAAACAGAAATTACAAATATTTTTTTCCACGAATAAAATTTAATTTTTAAAAATAAAAATAAAATGTATCTTCTTATTAATTAGTAGTCTTTAATTTGCAGTAGTTTCAAACACTGTATGTTTCAAACAAATGTATTTTGAATTACGTATATACTTTCAAGTGTTTCAATAATTTCGTTGATATTACTTATTGTTTTGTATTTTTCATCGTAATTTGTAATTGTTTTTTTAAATATATATATATATATATATATATATATATATTAAATTAAAAGCTTATTTGCGTTTACTGACAAAAAAAAAAAACATTTTATTTTTGTATTTTAAATATTTTTGTAGTTAGAAGAATGGACTTTTATAACTGATGATGGTAAAATGAAAAATACGTTATGGAGAAAATGTTGTGATGCGAGTCTAATGAGCGATAAAACAAGTTATTAAAAAGCCACAGAACCGAGTACTTTTAGAAATTTACACATTAGCGAACTGCAAAATTGTTTCTTTAAAATATACATTAAAACGATTACTGGATAGTTTTATGAAGCTTTATCATTTAAAATTAAAAAAAAAAAATATTTTTCTAATAATTGTTTTAAACCAACCGAAATATATCTTTAAAAAATAATAGTAAAATAAAAGTTTTTTTTTTTTTTGTTTTGTTTTTGTATTAATACTTATTACCTTTATTTTGTAATAATGAAAAGCGATATTTTATAATAGCATTTTTATTTTCTTAAATAAGTAAAGCAATTAATACCAGGAACCAATATATATTTTTTAATATTTATCCTTGCTAATTGAATTTCGCAAAGACCTGTATGTTATAAAGACAATGTACTGTAATAAATTTTAAAAAAAAATCCGGTTTCATTTTCATATATATATATATTTTAATTTATTATTAATTTTATGAAATATTCGTTTTTAGATTTTATTGTATTATGGTACACTTTAAATAATGTTTGAGAGAAAACATAACATGTATTTCGGCAAGGTTATTAAGGATTTAATGAAATCCCCGGAAATATCTAAGGGACGAGGGGAATATTGGTTCGAAGCAAGCGCCTCCCGTCTACCAGCTTTGAGAGAAGAATGTTTCAGCCGCTGTTAGCACAGGTACATGGAATGGTTGGCGAACTCCAAGAAATGTCTCGGATTTACTACAATATATTTAATAGAAAATATTTTCATGAAATTGTATTTTCCAAGGGTGAAAATTATTTATAAAATATGTAAATAAAACAGTGCACATTTTACCGGCAAAGAAGGCAGTTTAATTAAGGAATTAGTTTAAATAATTTAAATTATTAATAATTAAAAAAGAGAATTTCTAAATTCATTGCAGCAAGAATCTTGAGTATAAAAAAGTGAAGAAATGTGAAGGTAGTAGACCTAACTGCTATTTTTGGAACAAAGACTTATATATGCATGTTGATAGATGATAAGATAATAACAAAATTATTTTTATATACTTTAATTCATCTAACGTATAATGGGTGGTTTAGAGTACATTATATTGGTAATTATATAAAGAGAGACGTGTATCCCAACAGAATGAACTGTAATAATGACACTGGTCACCCCTGTCAAAAGTTTAAACATTTTGATAATACCAACGTCATGAACCTTTAAGCGAATATCTCAAATATGTGGCACACCGACCACATTTGTTCCACCGATAACTTATCTGTAGCCCGCCATGCCTTTCGTTTTTCCTCCATTTGATTCAATTCATGTGTGTTGCAGAAAATGCTATTTTCATAAACACACTTGAAGTGAACTTGGCTGCAGTGTTAACAATTTGATGAATTTTGTATTCAAAATATCTATCATTATCTTAGAATAGTAATCTTAACATTATTTAACGACATGCATTCAATGAATATTACTAGTCAAATAATTGGTAGCAATTTTGAATAGAAAAATTCAGCGATATGACAACATTTCTGTGAAGTTACAAATTTCAAACATAATTACAACGTATTTTAATAAAAAGCCGAGGAATTCAACCATATGGACGTTGTTTGTTTTTTAAACACTAAATTTTCGGCAACTTATCTCAGCAAAGGCAGAGTTATGACTGAGTTGACACACGTTGTTTTAAGAAGTACAGATAGGGGTGCAATGTCTAAAAAAGCTAAAACTTAAAAATATATATATATGTTTTTTTTTATAAAATAACCTATCGCCTAGTTACCTCGTGGGTCCAGTTACCACAGATTACCTTTCTTAGTAGCCAACATTTTTGGTGTAAAATCATACCCTTTTTTTGTTGTCGTTTACATCGTACACCTAAGACACATTTTGTATTTCACTGACGTTTAAACAAATTAAATTTTGATTATTTTTTTCAATAATAGCGAATTAAACCTCTTTAGCTGAATTCTAATTTATTTTTTTTTAATGGTATTCTTTTTGCTAAGTAGTTAATTAATAAAATTGTGTCCCTCGCCAGAATACACAGTGTGCACAAAAAATAAATTTTGGTTTTTCATATTTTCATAGAATGAGTAATAATTTTCTTCAGTAAAATGACTTTAATAATTTTTGTAAAGAGGTAAAACAGAAATATATTAACAGCTTTGTTACACTTTCTCTAAATTCAAGAGATAAAAAAATAGCCAATTTGACCTTTTCTGAGCGAATAGTCCTTAATAGTTTTATCATTAAGAAAATATAGCTGCCAAATACGCTCAATAATTACTCGATTTTGTCTTCCTTTCAATTTTTGAAATGTAAAAGTCCTTTCTCATGACTTCCGAGGACAGATCAAATCAAAAAAAAAAAAAAAAAAAAAAACTCGTTAAAATTAAAATAGGTATGTTACTGTAAAATAGGTGCGGACCGGTATGTGCTTTTTGGAAGGGAGTAAACGCAAATTTTGGTAATGAATGTTTTCTCACTAATATAAAACCGCGTTCAACTAATGTGGTTCAAAAATTATGTTTTCGAAAATTATGACTAAATTAGCACACAATTATTAGCACATTATTAAGCAAACAATCGGGATAAGTTTAGCTAATCTGAGTTGGCACACAAATAACCCTTTTCGTATTTAGCAACCATGCATGCAAAGCCGCGGCTTTTGCATGCATAAAAAATACTGGGCTTTTCTGTAAAGGGAAGTGTTAAAACATCTCTCACCAGAAAAGAATAATACTAAACTATATTAGATATTAAATTTAAAAGTTTATCACATGTCACGGAAGCTGTAAAGTAAAAATCAAGGTACAGTCGTGGAAAAAAAAAGTAAACACCCCTTACTAACTCCTCAACAAATTATCGTAGAAGAAAATTACTGGTACCCAACGATTGGAAATAAAGTCTACTTTTAAATGTTGTATATAAAATTTGCTTAGGGTGCCATCTACATATTAAAACGAACCATAACTTTGTTTTTTTCAATAGCAGTACCCAATTCTGACAGCATAAATGAACTCTACACCCTTCAATTAGCCTAAAACCGAATTTTTATGCAACTCTTACCAAAAGTTTCCGAGAAATTAATTATTTTAAAACGAGCTTATTTTAAGGGCCGTTTCCAAATTGAAGTTCTGTACTGGATTGTTCACCGAGAGAGCCTCTTCCTTCATCAAGGCACCTTAGGCGCCACTCCAGGAGTCAATGAAGCGTGTTAGATTACAGTACAGCAGAATAAATTTCAAAATGTCTACTCACTTCTATCATAGACGGCCCCTTAAACCACCATTTTGCCGTTTTTTAAGCATAATTTGAAAACTACTTGGAATAAAAATGTGAAATTTTTGAATTTCCATAAAGCAGGACTTAATAAATCTAAATCCATCAAAAAAATTGTAGGTTGCAATTCATAATTTTTTCGAATATTAATTTCATAATTCATAATTCATATCACAAAATTATAAAAATTGCAAATTCAGCTTATTTATGTTTGGGTATATTAGTATTATTACTAAAAAAAAAAAAAAAATAGCACATTAGGAGCATAATTTCGGGAGATATAAATAAAAATATGAAAATGTAATTTAACATTAGAAGTACTAAATTTTGAATGTTTATAATTCAAAAACTTGTCATTCAAATGACTTGAAATTTGGTGTCTATGCATAGTTTGAACGGAAGATTTGAAATATCTCGTTAAAATTGGGCATTGCCATTGAAAAAAAAATGAAGTTTGGATTCGTTTTAATATGTAGATGACCCCCTAAGAAAATTTTATGTACATCATTTAAAAGTATACTTTATTTTCAATCGTTCGGTTCCAGTAACTTTCTTCTACGATGATTTGCTGAGGACTTAGTAGGGGGTGTTTACTTTTTTTTCCCCACGACTGTACCTAACATACTTCCTAGAAGTTAGAGTCTCTAAATTTGTGAAAAGATAATATTAGATTACTTGTGTAAGGTTGCACCAGAGTTAGAAACTAATATCGAAGTTTTCCGATTGCCTTTTATTCGACTACATGAAACTTTAAGTTTTTCATTTTTTTAGCATTTTTCTAGCAAACAAGGTTATACAGTTGTTACTATATAAGTATTTTTTTTATATCTAAGCGCAAATAGAACATTATAGTAGATGGTCGTCAAATTTTGTACTTTTTATCATTTTTTTTGCAAATGTGTCACTTTGAGATCATAAATATCTGAACAATGTAATCTTCAACTTAATATTGCTTCTATCACTAATGTCATAAGAGTGGCTTGAGAGCTACATTTGTCACATCGACAGCATATTTGTTTTCAACGAACCCTTTGACATTTTCGTTGTGTTTGATCCAGTTTATGTTTGAAGCAGAATATGCACATTAAACAATGTTGAATTTAATTTTATTTAAGGACAGGCGTTTAAAAATTAAATAAAAAAAATAGTATTAAAAATTGGTAGATAATTTGTTTAACATATATGCTTAAGTTGGAAATGAGTATTTTCGTGAAAATTTTCGATTTAGTTTTTATTATTTCATTTGAAGTAAAACTTTTTATGATTCTAAAACTACTTTGTTTTTGTTCCAGTCAGTTTTTAGAACAGATATAATCATTTATAATCGTTTAAAAATATAATCATTTAAATTTTAAATGCATTTTTCTGAAAATTAAATTTTACATAAAATTAAACGTCAAAAATGATAAATAAAAATATTATTATCATAAAACATTGTGAAAATTGTGTTTAGATCGTTGTCTAGTGCATCTTTGAGTAGATGAACTACACAGCAGTATAGGTACAAATATTAATGCAGGACTTATATTCATGCAATTAAAATTAATGAATTTTAATTGCATGAATATTTTCAAAATGGAAAATCTTATAATTGACTCTAAAATCATCAATAAAAATTTTATATAGCGGAGCTGGGAGATGAATGGGACAAGGGATGGATGGGACATTCTAAATTATTTCAAGTAATAAACATTTTTATAAGTTGCTTCTTATTCTCATATATGGCACTACCGTAGAGTGCTTTAGAACTAAAAGGAAACCACATGGCTGTTTTCATTTTTCTAGAAAGTTGCATTTCGTGAAACTCTGCTTAAAAGTTTTTTTTTTTCATTTTTTTTTTTTTTTTTTTTTGACATTTGAAGTTGTCAAATATCTTATACTATATAAACTATTAATATATATGCTGTAGCTATTTATTTGAAGTTTCAATATTGGTAATTAAAATTAATGAATATTAACTATTGTGACATAATAATTTCTCAGGCAAAATGACTTACAATTGAATATATACATCATGGGGATAATTGGGACATTTCAAATAGGGAACACTCTAATTCACCTCTAGAGATGTTAAAAAAATTATTTATTGACTAAATAATATTATATAGGTTGATAAATATATAATCTATATTAATTAATAGTATTAAACTGTATTCGTATCATATAAGTTTGTTTATTATGAAAAATTATATTGATTATTAAACGGTATCTTAATTATTGTATTGTAATAAAGATTAAATATTTTATCAAATAATTTCAGTTTAAACTTTATCAAAATAGATAAAATTGTTAAAAGTAATATATTTTATTGATAAATGTGGGAAAATTATATTGAATTTTGAACTTTTGCTTAAATAAACCCCTCTCCCCCTAACATAATTTCAGTTGTGCATGATAATTTACATTAAATTAATATTAATTAATAAGCTGTGATTAAAAATTATTAGCTAAGTCGTATTTCAAAGAAAAGGTTCACTTTCATTTCATATCTAAAATATCTAGTAAGTGGGAAAAAGGAACAGATAGACAGCCAAAGTTTGCATTACAAGTTAAAACTGCAGAAAAGAAGTGATTATCAACGCGGAGATATAACAACCATATTATAAGATCATAAATGACAAATATAATTGCATATAAGTTTATAATTTTAAATTTTTATTATGTAACGTTGAATACATGGAGGAAAATATATGTGTCCCATCCATCCCTGCTATGGAGATGAGTGGAAGAAACAGGGGATCATTTTTTATTTTTTTAATATTTTACTGTATAATAATAATCTAGAATAAATATTGTGTATAGTTGTAGTCAAATACATTATATATGAAATGTGATACATAGTATCTATAATAAGTTCATCCTTCACCTCCCCTATTAAGATATCGTTTAAGTTATTGTAGGTGCAGTAGATAAAAACCTAAAATTTAATGTAGTAGAAATGTTTTTCTAAGATTATTTATTTTTATGTAGCATTTTTCAGATTTTCGTAAAATACTTCCAATTTCTACACATATTTATCATTTTTGTAAATTAATATACTGAAATCTTTTTCTTTTTATTAAAGGAATATAACTTATATGTTTTTCTTTGCAAATTATTATCAATGTTTAAAAATTGCGTATGTTTAAACATTTGACTGAATAATTTCAAAACTTTTCACCCGTTCAGTCGCATAAAAATTCTGTTTGTAAAATGATGAAATGACTGACTGATACCCTAATTTACAAAAGCCTTTCTTTGGAAAAAAAACAACTGTTTGTAAATTTAATTGTAAAAGTAATATTTTATTAAAATAGGTTTGGGTCCGTTTGTTAATTACCAATAAAAATTAGGTAATCGCGCCGTGCGATCACCGCACTTGAAAGTGTTAAAGTACAATTGGAATTTATCCAGATTTGTCTGTGGCTTTATCAATATCTATTTTTTTATCTTTTAATCGAAAACGTGGAATGGCTTAGAGCTACATATAGACTTCCTTTGCTGGAATATTCTAAATATTATTATGACATGTATCCAAACATAAATTATTAAAAAAAACCCCATAATGTAATAACAGCGTTGAATATAAATTTTCACTAGAAAATCGGATATAAAATAGTTTTTCGACAAATAGAAATGTATATTTACTAATATTTAAAAACGTTTTCATACTGCTGGTTATTCAAATGCTATGTTAATAAAAAAATGATTTGAGACCTGTTACAAATATTTTAATATATAGGTATTAAATGTGCATTTCTACTTTGCATTTTGCCACTTTGTAATTTGTCAATTTAAAAAATACAACCTCACTCCGAACGTTGAGACTTGGTGCATTTTATTGCCCTACAGGCTAAATTTATTTAAATTTAGTCTGCTAAAATCATATTGTCTACATTTTTGGATATATTTAATTTTATAGTATTACATTTTTAATTATTAATCTCACTTCAAGAAAGAATTCAGTAACCATACATAGTTTTACGAATTTTTCACCCTCTTTATCTGCAACATGTGTACGCACATATCGCAAATTAAAATCAGATCACGTTTTATTGTTTGTTATGTTTTATAATTTAATAAATGCAATAATGATGTTGTATTTATTCAAAATAAAACTCGTTGATTCTTGAAATAATTTTTAAATATTTAATTCTTATTGTTAACTAATTTCTATTTTAAAGTACTTAAAGAAGTATATATGGTCCGATAAATGTGTCAAAAAGTTCCTTTTTAGAAAGTTATAGTGCTGTAAAATCAATAAATACCATTTTTGACCATAACATTCCCCGTCATATTACTTTGCCACATATGACTATAAGGTGCAAGAGATCTGAATGCTAGGTGAGAGAGAGAGACCAAAAGTGGTTTTTCTTGTAAGGACTAACAATCACATTAAAAAGAATGTGTGATAGGTAAACAGAAGACCTGTAAAGTTAATATTATCTCCTGCTTATAAAACTAAGGTGAGTGCATTTTCATATTTGATTATTCACAACTTTCATCCAAACATTAATTATTGAAAATTCCTTCTATACAACAATTTATAATATGTCTGAAGAATCATTTGAAACCTATAATATATAATGATTATTATTTGCAAACAGTTCAATAAACGTTTGTTTATTATCAAACATTTTAAGAACATTATACCGTTTCAAATTTATAACATAGTCATAGTATATTGGCTGCTAAGAGAACACACCGTGTATTGATTTCTATTGTTAAAATCAGAATTTCTCATTTGAACTTGAACGTTTCATGAAATCAATATACAATATTCAGAATGATATAATGTAATTTCAACCATGTACATTTAACTCAAATATAAACGCGACAATATTTATTGGGATAAACAATGAAATGCATTTGTGTGATATCGGCATTTCATAATTAATTCATAAGGCATATATTGTGTATTATAATAAGATGCTACAAAAGCTTATGTTCGTAACATTTTCATACATTTAATGAATATTTGTTTTATAAGTAAATTAATGTATTTTAACTGTTTAATGTTAGGCAACTCACTCCGATAATGCCTATGTCTCTTAAGAGGTGCATATATTTTAAAGCTATAATTTCTCCTTTTTTCTATGTCAATAGAATATTTTAATAAGCTATATAGTTATTTAGTAAAAATATCTATAATTTATAATTTCTATTTTTAAAGTAGCCAGGGGATAAAAACGAAGATTACCGTATAAAAGAACATACTGTCCGTTGTACAGAAATAGGTGAGACGAGAAAAAAGAACGTTTGAAGAAAATAAAACAAATTTTGAAGGTATTAAATATTTCTGAACTAACAAGCTTATTCGCTGAAAAATATATTTACTATAGTGTGATTTTTTTTTTTTTGTGATATGGAAAGTAAATATCATAAAATATGTTAACTCATAAAAAGTTTTAAGATATTTCTACCAAATACAGAAATACATTATATATCATAGTCCAAAGACATTCCATCATTTTAGGTTTCATTACCCCCTTCAGTTAGAAAAGTGCTTTTTTCCGTACAATGCATCTTTTTTATTTTTATTATGCGATGGAATCTATATAACTAGTAAATCTGCAGATCAGGAGCCTCAACGTCAGCTCTACAATTCGTTGTGTTTAGCACCCTTTGAGTAATATTAATCTTTCTACAAAAAACGAAATTTAAAGTTTTGAAATTACATAAACATTTATAAAACGAAAAAATATTTCGAAGGTTTCTGACATTAGAAGCGTTAAATTAAACCCCTTGTTATGTAATGGTATTCTGAAAATCTCATGAGCTACTTATTCTGGTAATTTTTAGATAATAAAGTAGTGTTCTTCCCCTTCGTAGTGTAAGTTAATTTACATTTGTAATTATCAGTTAATTGTGGTAATGTCCTTTACTAAATTCTACCAATAGACGGAAACGTACATGAATTCTTTTCTACAGCCCTGTATATTACGTGAAGATTTTTACGCGTCGTCTATAACATTTAAATTTAATGCAGACAAAAAACCCTCTTAAAACTGCTCATATCACATTTCCGGGGATTAGTATGCATAGTGTGCACCATATATCCAGTTTCTGCGGAGTCCTGTATATGGTTCTATTTAAATTCTGCAAACATTTGTTAGTATACTAAATGTAATTGGGCTGGGAAATACATAACTCAAAAAAAAAAAAAAAAAAAAAACACTGAAGCAATTCGCGCTCATTTTCATTTATACTTACGAATTCATTTGTGTATCCCTGTACATGGTCTATACAATATTTAAGCACTACTTATTAAGCACAAATTTACTTAACGTTAAAGCGCACACCATAATCGAAAATGCTCTTCAGCAATCATCCCTAATAGACCAGAACTGTATCCGAATTTTTTTATGTGACCCTATAAATGAACGATAAATACGGTACAAATCATATTCAAGCTTCTTGTAGTCAACCACAGTAATGTAATTTAATTTCATAATGTTTGAATTAATGCAACACAAGTAACACACTGACGACAGGGAAATTAATTAAATCTGGGTTTAAAAACAGTAGAAACTCCTCCCTTTTCTGAAAGTGTCTCAGAAATTTGTTTCTGAGATATGTTTTTCATGTTTATGCAGCAGTAAATATCTTTCAATGTACGGATGTAATATATAATGTCTTACAATCTATAAAACATATGGACAACACAATATAAATGTCTTTTCTGTAAGGTAGAAGTCACTCCCTTAGCCAATGATGTATTCTGAATAATAACGAGAATTCTCGTTTCCCGTCGCTAATGTGTTAAAATAAGCTGTGAAGAGTTTTTTTTCCCCCGTAGACCACATTTTAATCGACCACTTTTGTGTGACCCTGAAAAAAACATATGCTTTGCACCCCATATACTACAAAAATGTTTCAAAAATACATATCAATTTTATTATTTTGTAACAGAGTAACATCATTAAAAAACGCCACAAAAGGATTTTCTTCAAAGATTGTAATATTATGAATACTTTTGAGTTCCCTGCACGCAATCTAAGTGCTACACATAACATATTTTATAGTAACCAGGTTCTAGTGCACCTTAATAAAGTATATAAATTTCATTACGTTTAAAATTGTGTAACATTATTAAAATACACCGCAGACGATTTTTCCCAAAGACTACAATGTAACGGAATAGTTTTGAGTGCTCCTGTAATTAAGCTATGAATGCTACACTCTTCATTTTTAATACCAAACATACTTTGGCAAACCTCAATAACGTATATCAATTACATGTAATCCCGACTATATTTACGCGAGTTAGAGCACGTAGAGAAACACGGCAGGCGACAGATAGAAAAACTGAAGTCATAAAAACTTTTCATCCATGTTGGAAAGTGTTAAAAAGGATTTACGTGCCTTTAACTGTACTTTTTTTTCACTTATAGCATGGTTAAACATTAGTTTAAACATCCTAATCCATGCGATAGCAATAACATATTAAAAGCCCCTCAAAATATGCATATCTGGAGATCTATAAATCTACTGGAAAATAATTCATTATTGTGCCCACTGTTAATTGCATAAATTGCATCGATTTGGCGCGATAAAATATTTTTTGTGATAGCCTTTTAATAGTACCTGCAACAAAATTAACGTAATTTACTAACTTCATTCATATTTGACGCAATGATAGGCTACGAATAACAGTCGCTAGGCAACGAAGAAAAGAAAAAAAAAAGAAATATGTATCATGTAAAACAAGAAAATTAATTTAAAAATTCTTTATATTATTGGAATACATGTATAAATGTCCTCAAAACATTATACACGTAAATAAAAAAATCTGATAGATATATTGATAAAACTTCAATATAATAGGAATAATTTAAAACCCTTATTTGGAATTTTAGTATCCATAATTTTACATTTATATCCATTAATAAAACGTGTCATTTTCTTTCGACAAATCGAAATTTGAAAATCGTCTGACTTGCCGTAGAGAAGCATTATAAAGAAAAATAAAATCTTCCATATTTTCCGAACGAATGAACCAAATTTAACCAAAAACTATACAGCTACGTCCGGGTATCTCACGAATATGCCCAATTAATTTCAAGCTGATCGGGTGCTTTTTGCGGCAGTTATCGCGGAACAGACAGACAGACAGACAGACAGACAGACAAACGGAAATCAAAACTTTTCGTGTCTCCACAGTAAGCCTTCACTGACGTTTCGGCAACTAGTAAATCTGCAGATCAGGAGCCTCAACGTCAGCACTGCAAGTCATTATTTTTAAACACACTTTTGCGTAACATTCAACTCCCTGCAAACCGCAATTTAAAGTTTTCAAATTACGTAATTATTTATAAGAATAAAAAATACGAAGTTTTCAGACATTATAAGCGTTTATATAAAAACGTTATGTAAGGATATTCTGAAATTTTCATGAGCTGCTAATTCTGGTATTTTTTTAGATAATAAAGTAGATTTCTTCAGGGGGGCGGAGCCCCCCTGAACCCCCGTGATTTCATTAAATTTACATATGTAACAGTTTATTCATTGTGCTAGCGGTTATCGTAAATCATAGATTGAATTTTAGCCTTATTTTTTAATACCGGTGAACAGAAGAAAATTTACATTGACGCAATTATATTAAAAGTTTAGGTTTTATGAACGAAAAAGTAATTTCCTTTTAAAAATAAAATAATTTTAATTTATATTTTCTGAAATGAGGATGCATTAGGAAGTAACACTCGTCAAAAAATATTTTTTCAGGCAATTCTAGTTAATGTTTGGATTTTAAGAATGAAAATATTTATTTCCCGATACAATGACGTCATTTTCAACAGAGATAATTTTTCGGTGCATAATTTTGACATTTACTATCTATTCGCTTTTCAAAAGTTTTTTCTTATTGAAATTTTCAATTAAAAATTAAACATTTCTGTTAGCCGTGTGCAGACGATAAACCGTGAGATATTGGTAACATTTTATTTTTTTAATATTAAGAATTAATATCATAACACAAGGCCCTTTTATTTCAACCTCAAAGCATATTCGCTTTGTTTTTGATACATGAGGTAAAAATCACCTTATTTTCGAATTTTCGTTTTATTTCCAATATGAAGACGTATATTCATGTCTATTGTTTATTTCATTTTCCTCTTGTACATGAAAATATTTCAAATCAAAGTTAACTGTTTAGGGTAAATTATTATTGCGGGATTTGATTTTCTTGGCAACGGTAAAAAAAAAAGAGTTAAATTTTATAGAAAAATGTCAATTTATTCTTTATAAAAATAATGAACTTTTTAATTTAAAAGAAATGTATTTGAACAAAATAAATAGAACATAGTCTGCCTTCATTTCTGGCGTAAAATCCATCTATATTTTGCAAAGACAAAAAGGTTTGTTTGTTTGTAAAAAAAAAAAAAAAAAAAAAAAAAAAAAAAAAAAAAAAAAATCATCCCTTTTTGACGTTTATTTGACTTCAAACAATCACACATACTTTCACATCTGCGATGTTTTTAGGCGTAGTTGCGTTGCTAGGCAACAGTTAAAAAAAATTAAAACAATGAAATGTGTACATTCTAAAGAAGAAAATTTATAAAAGAAAATATTTTATGTTATTGGAACGCGTATATATAATCCCTCCATAAGTTATACACCGAATTTAAAAACTCTGACAAATGCATAGAAAAAATTTCAAACTAATATGAACATTGTGTGATTCCAATTAGGAAATTTCATCATCCATAATTTACCATTTAAATCCTTCAATCATATGGGTCATTTCCTTTCAACAAATAAAAATGGAAAAATCGTCTGACTTGCCATTGAAAAGCATTACAGAACAAAATAAAATATTCTATATTTCCCGAACGAATGAACCAAATTTAACCAAAAACTATACAGCTAAGTCCGAGTACCTCATCAACATGCCCAATTAATTTCAAGCCGATCGGATGCTTTTTGCGGCAGTTATCGCGGAACAGACAGACAGACAGACAGACAGACAAACGGAAACCAAAACATTTCGTGTCTCCACAGTAAGCCTTCACTGACGTTTCGGCAATAAAAGCCGAAGTCATGTGACTGTCATCAATAGTTCCGGGCTGACCGCTTCACTTTTTATATGCCAAAGGACATTTCGGTACTGTTATACATAGAAGTTAGTCGGGCGCAGGTGATAAATCGCCAAATATTCTTCCATCGCCATCATTTCATTAAAAATATAAACCTACCTCTCATTTCCTTTAAAATAAATCTTTCATTTAAAATACACATATTTCATTTACCTCATTTAAAATACAATAAATAAATAAATAAATAAAAATTTTTCCAGCATAGGTTCTTGGCGAAAAAAAAATTGGCACCGTATTTTCCGACAATCTATATCCTATTGCATATACATAAGCAATTTTATCCATATATATACAATTTATTTACTCTAAAGAAGCCAATAATCTATTTTTATATACAAAAAGAAGTAATTTCTATGTAAACAAATGTTGTATAATATGTGTAAATAAAATGTTTATATGCAAATAAATACATAAAAGTTCACCAGATTTGTTTTCATAGCTATTTATACCGGGTGTCCCAAAAAGGACTGACTGATTTTAAAATTCAATAACTTGCAAACGGTGACAGATATTTAAAAAATTCTTGCAGGAGGGTTATGCATAAGGTCAAAAGTTTTTTTACAGTGATTTTCAATTTTAGTTCGAATTACAAACAATAGATGGCGCTGCGATCAATAGACGCTGAATTCAGGCTCGATTTTTGGTACTTCGTGGCCCGGATAATACATTTCCATCTCCTTTTTCAGCATGGAACAAGATAAAGGACCAGAAATCGAGCCTGTATTTAGCGACTATTGCTTACAGCGCCATCTATTGTTTGTAATTCGAACTAAAATTGAAAATGAGTGTAATAAAACTTTTGACCTTATGCATAACCCTCCTGCAAGAATTTTTTAAATACCTGTCACCGTTTGCAAGTTATTGAATTTTAAAATCAGTCAGTCCTTTTTGGGACACCCGGTATATTTTATCAACGCATTTCACGTTCTGAAGCTCGAATTGCGCCAAGCTTTAAAAAAAAATAATGCCAAGGCCCCTGTAATGAAAAAGTACCTAAATAAACAATTAATCGTAATAATAATAACATAAACTAAAATGTTTCATTCCAACATCAAAGTATTGTTTCTAATTTACATTCAAATAAATATATATTCCAAGATAATTTCAATTGAAATTAAGTTGGCATCTTTCTATTTCACTTCATAAAGTAAACAAACACGAGAGATTCATTCATCATAAATAGTAGACCATGGTGGTAATCATTCACAAAGCAGATTCTCCAACAATGAATGGACAATATTCTTATGACGTCATAGTAGGTAAATTGATGGCGCTAACGTTTGTTAACGGCTAGCATTCACGAGGGTTTTATTTTGCTATTTCTCTTAGTTACGTTACTATATTGTCATATTTATGAACTCCGAAATCAAATCTAAAAAAGCAAAAGTATATATATTCATTACTTAGTTATTAATAGTGAAAAAAATTATAAATGCATGATTTGCAAAATTTACATAAATTTATTAATACTTAAAAATAGCATTGGAGTAACAGCATGTTTAAGTAAAATAAGTTTAATTTAGATAATTTATGAACAAATCTCAGTTTAAACACTTGAAATTTCACTCATTTTTACAGATACGGAAATTAAATAGTATTTGTTAAAAAAGACGAAATACGCATAACAACAAAAATGTATGAAATGTTATCAAGTTCGCAAAGAATTCTTGATTTATCTATCAGAATCTTTGTACTCGGAGAAGGATTGAGCAAGTCAATTAGTTTAAGAAGGAAAGTAACATGATGCAATGCTTAGCACACATTTAAGGGAGACCAAACTGGTCACCAGAGGTGGCTAGTCTGTTTTAATAGCAGGGTATGTTATCTAAAATAAATTTTAAATGATAATTTTTTTCCTGCATTTATTTTCCGGTGTACTTACGTCCATTTCATAAATTTATTGTTTTATACTTAATTTTAGAAAGGCTGAATACTCCTCATTCAGATTGCATTTTTGATTTATACTGCAACCATTCTATTGTAATTCATCGTTATCTTTATATTTTAAATCTGTAACATTTTCTTAAATATAAGTTTTTTGGGTGAATTATTTATTCTCTGCACCAAACACGAAATTCGTTTTCTTTTAAATATACATATACTTATTTTTAAATAACTAGTAAATCTGGAGATCAGGAGCCTCAACGTCATCTTTGCAAGTCATTGTTTTTTAAAACTCATTGCGTAATATTCAACTTCCTACAAATCGCTTTTTAAAGTTTTCAAATTACATAAATATTTAGAAGCATACAAGATACTTCGTAAAGTTTCAGATATTAAAAGTGTTCAGCAAATGGTTATACATTAATGTTCTGAAATTCTGATGAGCTACTTATTCTGGTAACTTTTTAAAATCAAAAATTGCATTTCTTCAGGGGGCCTCTGCCCCCCTGACACCCCCCCCCCCGTAGTCTATTTAAATTAACATTCGTAATTGTTTATTGATTGTGCGGATGGTTATAGTATATCTTAGTTTTTTTTACGCTGTGATTTATAAGGATAAGCATAAGATTATTTATAAATTAATAAAATTTAAATTTAAAATAAAATATTCATGTTAACCGTACGCAGAAAATAAATCTTGAAGTGACGCCAAAAATGTAACCCTAAAATCCGCTACATTCGGCACAACACAGCAACGTGCTTAAAAAAAAAAAAAAAAAAAAAAAAAAAAAAAAAAAAAAAAAAAAAAAAACAGAATAATATTTTTAGTAATACAGTTTTTAATTCACAATACAATGAAATGCTACCTTAGAATGCTTATTGCTTAAATATAAGCAGATCATTTTCATTTTACAGAAAAAGTGCACGGATGAAGTCAAAGAATTCGGTCCCTGTTCCACGTGCTTGTTTCGTTTGGGCCGAATGGGGGCATTTAAATCTGAGCGATAACGCACATCGTATTGCAAACAATTTTTACGGCATACTGCATTTCCATCTATCTCTTTCCTCCGTGAATAATAGTTAATTTTATTTTACCCAAGATCTTTTTATTCCAGCATCTTTGTTTTCGATAAATGACGTCTAATTCACCTGCTAGGCGTACTTACTCAAAACTTTTCATCTTGTTATATTAAGAAATACCCGAGAGTTTTATTTTTATTTCCAATATGCCGCCATATTAATTTTTCTATTCTTAATTTTATTTTTCATTTTCCTGTTTCACGACAAAACATTTCAATTGAAAATTGTTTAAAAGAAAATATTATTCCGGGTTTTGATTTTCTTGGCAACAATTAAAGAAATATTGGTAAATGTTATGGAAAAATGCTACGTTATTCTCTATGAAAATAATGAACTTTTGTATTTTTAAGCAAAATATTTGAATAAAATAAATAAAATAAATGAAATATTGCCTATTTTTATTTCTGGGCTAAAATCCATCTATATGCATTGATACAAATGCATTAATTCATCCGTTTTGACGTTGGCTTTACTCAAACATTATACACGCAATTCTAGTAATATTAGGACCAAATACGTTGCTAGGAAACAGATGAAAGAAAAGGAAAAAAATGAAATACGCATTACGTCAAATTGATAAAACAAAATCCTTTATATTATTGGAAAACATGCATAAAATTCCCCCCAATATTATAAACCAAATTTAAAAAATCTCACAAATATATTGAAAAATTTTCAAACTAATTGGAATAATTTGATAATCTTATTGCCGGAGCACAGCTCCGGCTTCCCTTCAAAAATTACACTTATTGTTAACACGATAGCGTCCAAAATATTTGACGCATCGAGACAAAAAATGAACTGGACGTTGGTAGGGCCAAAATCTCGGCGCGTATTGAAAATCATAAATATTCGTCAACCCTAACAGCCTGAAATGTCGGCTCAAAATTTTCCCATAGAGATAACATTGCGAGTTTAATTCTGCATATTTGAAATATAAGGCTTTCTTTTTTAGTCATGTACCTTGAGCTTTTTTTTGCACCAATTTTAGTAACTCTTTTTTTTTTTTTTATGAAAGCTGTTCATTTGTAGATTTGCCCGCACTAGCTATTTTTTTTAAATATTCCAATTTTTATATTTAAATTTAAAATTTAAAAAAATTCTATGAATTTGTTTCAAAATGGTAGCAATTGGATTACTTCCATTGTTGTAAAGAAAGGAAAAATAATAAGGTTTGCTTATCTTTATTGATGCCATTTTCTCATAAAACTCAAAATAAACTTTCTGAAAAAATTGAACAGAAAATGACGTCATGCTTTAATAAAATACTCATGTTTTCCGGAAAAAGCTGTTATAATTAATTTTTTTTTCATTCATTGAGTTTGAGACGCTTGGTGAAATGCTTCAATGAGGCAAAATGACATCATATTTAAATGAAAACGATGATTTTCTCTGATAAAAGTAAATATTTTACTACGAACGCCTCTAAAAGATATAAATTTCTGGAATTTTACTCGCCGATACAGAGATTAGAATCACAAGTCAAGAGTGCGAATGTTCACATGCAAAGTCGTAGTTGATAAACTTGATTTCAAGTTTAAAAATATATGTATCAATCAAATATTACGCACTGTAATATTTTTGAAATGGTGAATGTAAATATAAGAGATGCGTATGCATATTATGAGACGGTGAAAATAACATAAAGTTTAGATTTTACGCGAAAAATAATTCCATGATTAACTTAAGGTGAAATCATTTTTTAAAATTTTCAGTCGGCAATTTTAAACGGCACAGATGTCATATACGATGCGCAATTTTTTTTCTGATGCCAATGTCATATACGCAACGGGTACTTAACTGGCGCCAAAGTGTCGTTATTTTGCTTGATATGGTAACCCGGATGTTATTGTTTTTGCTGTTGAAGTTTTCCCCGAATTAGCGTGGGAAAAAAATCACTCCTATATGGGGCATGTATGACATCTATGCCTTTTAAACATAACAGCCTCAATGGGTAATTTCATCAAAATTATATACCTTGATTAGGTATAATAAATAATTCAGTTTAATTTTTTAATATTTTGAACAGTCGAAGTGTATGGAATTAGTATATTTTTGTAACTTTAAGTTAAAAATAATATTATTTTTAAGAGACTAAGTAGTAACCTATGTATGAGTTCGTTTTAAAACAATTTCTTTCGTCGAAATTCGACGAGATTCACCCCTATATTAATTAAAACATTAGCTCCATTACTGTAAATTAGGCATTTTAACCTCATAAGGATCATTATGGAGTCGAATGTTGAAGTCGATGTTCATACATTGGTGACCTGAGATATAGATTGACCCCCCCCCCCCCCCTGGTCAGAAGTTTTACGTTCTACGTATGTAACAACCACTATTTTTTTTCGAAATTTTCTTTCTTTGTAAGTTTCCAAATCGATGCAATTCATTTTGAATTTTAAATTAAGAGAAACGAAAAGAAAATCGAATACGGAAAATACGATTTTGGGCATTAGTCGAATGGCTACGAGTGATACTCAAAGAAATCGAAAAAAATATAATGTCATGTATGTATTACCTATATGTATGTATTCTTATGTATGTATGTTTGTATTAAGATGAATGTATGCTTCTATTGGGAAATTTTCGTTATCGGGTTTATAGACAAATTCATAATTTACTGAGCTTTGTTTGATGCGCAAATTTAACAATTTGGTAGCTGTCCCAATTACTGACGATTACTCAATTTTTTTTTAATTCATCGTAAGTGAATATATTTCAAATGAAATGCAAGTGAACATTCTGAAGTAAATAATATAAGCATTTTTTTTTTGTCAAGATGCACACTAGAAAACAGAAATATGTAGATTACAAAATAAAAAATTCATGTACGGGTTGGAAAAGGTAGCTTCTCTATTTCTTGGTTTTAAGATTTTATCTAATTTTACTGGAGACCACGGAGTTAAAATGCGAAGAACCCGGTTAGAGAAGAATCATCAGTACTGAATTTCAATGGAAATTTCGCCAAATTAGTCAGATACAGCCAAATTGGCTTAATTTGTGACGACATATTTTTGGTCGCCAAATTTGACTATATTTCGTCCAAATGTCGCGAAGCTTTGCAATAAATGCGACGTTAATGTATATGACTATGATCGCTTATGCTTATGATTGGAAAAATGGATACAACAATGAAAGATAATTCGTGAGAAATCACGTTTACTAAAAGTCATAAATTAATCCCTAATTTTTTTTTAATCTGCTGCCTAGATTTAGTGTACATTTTAAGAAATATACATATTTTATATGTGCAACGTTATACACAGAAGTTTCGAAAATGACGGTTAAAAGAAAGTAATTCAAATGTATAGAGTTATTCAGCTTAATTCTATGTGGAAAAGTTGCATAGAAATAACCCAGATGCTTCCTAATATTTTCATAATAATGATATAACAACAACTCAGATAAATAAAGGCATCAAGTTTGATAGAGGAGTATAGCAGACTATCTATGAGTGTGTGTTACATACGTGTTACAAACCTTCATCTGTTGCCATATTAAATAAGTGTGGGCTGTGCCAGTCAAGCAAGTCTTTGAAGGAGCTTTGAAGTTTTCTGCCGCTAACTCGATGGATCAGGTTCTCAAAGATCGGAGCTAAATTAAAAAAAATCGAAATCTATCAAATACATCCGGGAGTAATTCTTTATCTTTACCGTAGATTCTCTTATCCAATGGTTTCTCTTTACTTTTAACATTTCTGAATTATTATAAAGAACAACAAATTATGCTGCCTTCAGTTATGCACTGAACAGCTTTTGTCTTTGCAAAAAAAGATTACAAATTTCCCTAAATCAACTTTTATTATTGGAAAAGGAAGAGCTGTAAAATGTAAAAAAATCAAAGAAATTAGTAAAACAATCATAGAGAAGTTAGGATTAGAAGCTATTATTCTTTTGGCACTAACAGGTACTGCTGCATTTAATGTCAAAGACAAGGTAACTCACTCAGTGCTTAAAGAACCAACGTGTTTTAAATAGTTCGCTAATTTAAAAAGTCAGCAATGCATCTACAGCTCAGAATGGATACAGTGTTATTTCTCATTATTGACGAATTTTCAATGATAGGATGCCGTCTTATGGCTGACCTTGAACAGAGATATCGCGAAGGTAAAATAGATAGCATTTAGCCTTTTAGAGGCTTATTTGTTTAAATCCTTGGACGTATTAGGTAGTTACATCGCGTGAAAGACGTCCCTCTATATAAGAGGCATTCTTTAAAAGTCATTTTGATTCTTTGCTGACAAAAAATGCTTAGAGCATTTAAAATATGTTTCACATTAACAAACTCATTGAGACAAAACGACGATCAGCAGGCACAGTTCCGAAAGACTCTGAACTCACTTTGCGTGAGTCAAGTTTTTGAGTACCTCTTACCAAAGATATAATGCTTTCGGCTGACTTGAATGATTTGAAGGTGCCATATGTCTTTTTCTCAAAACCAAGCAAGCTAAAGAATATAATCAAGAAGTACTTCTTAAATCAAAGCGGGGACCAAAAAGCAAGAATTTTAGCAGATCACAATGATTAAATAGCAAGATGGACTGAAGACGATCACGCGTCTGGACTTCAGTCTAGATTTTCCTCAGCAGCTGGATGCAGGGTTATGCATTATGGTACATAACAATATCTGAACGGAGTGAGAATAGCCCCACCAGTGGCTGAGAGGTTCCGCTCTCGAAACTGGTAGACGGGAAGTGCTGGGTTCAATCCCAATCGCGCCCGTCGGCCTAATCGTTCGGAGTTTTCATGGTTTTCTTCAATTTAATTAAATCTGGGTTTAAAAACAGTAGAAGCTCCTCCCTCTTCTGAAAATGTCTCGGAAATTGGTTTCTGAGATATGTTTTTCATGTTTATGCAGCAGTAAATATCTTTCAATGTACGGATGTAATATATAATGTCTTACAATCTATAAAAAATATGGACAACACAATATAAATGTTTTTTCTGTAAGGTAGAAGTCACTCCCTTAGCCAATGATGTATTCTGAATAAAAACGAGAATTTTCATTTCCCGTCGCTAATGTGTTAAAATAAGCTGTGAAGAGTTTTTTCCCCCCGTAGACCACATTTTAATCGACCACTTTTGTATGACCCTGAAAAAAACATATGCTTTGCACCCCATATACTACAAAAATGTTTCAAAAATACATATCAATTTTATTATTTTGTAACAGAGTAACATCATTAAAAAACGCTACAAAAGGATTTTCTTCAAAGATTGTAATATTATGAATACTTTTCAGTTACCTGTACTCATGCTGTAAGTGCTACACATAACATATTTTATAGTAACCAGGTTCTAGTGCACCTTAATAAAGTATATAAATTTCATTACGTTTAAAATTGTGTAACATTATTAAAATACACTGCAGACGATTTTTCCCAAAGACTATAATGTAACGGAATAGTTTTGAGTGCCCCTGTAATTAAGCTATGAATGCTACACTCTTCATTTTTAATACCAAACATACTTTGGCAAACTTCAATAACGTATATCATTTACATGTAATCCCCACTATATTTACGCGAGTTAGAGCACGTAGAGAAACACGGCAGGCGACAGATAGAAAAACTGAAGTCATAAATACTTTTCATCCATGCTGAAAAGTGTTAAAAAGGATTTACATGCCTTTAACTGTACTTTTTTTTTCACTTATAGCATGGTTAAACATTAGTTTAAACATCCTAATCCATGCGATAGCAATAACATATTAAAAGCCCCCCAAAATAGGCATATCTGGAGATCTATAAATCTACTGGAAAATAATTCATTATCGTGCCCACTGTTAATTGCATAAATTGCATCGATTTGGCGCGATAAAATATTTTTTGTGATAACCTTTTAATAGTACCTGCAACAAAATTAACGTAATTTACTAACTTCATTCATATTTGACGCAATGATAGGCTACTAATAACAGTCGCTAGGGAACGAAGAAAAGGAAAAAAAAAAGAAATATGTATCATGTAAAACAAGAAAATTAATTTAAAAATTCTTTATATTATTGGAATACATGTATAAATGTCCTCAAAACATTATACACGTAAATAAAAAAAATCTTATAGATATATTGATAAAACTTCAATATAATAGGAATAATTTAAAACCTTTATTTGGAATTTTAGTATCCATAATTTGACATTTAAATCCATTAATCAAACGTGCCATTTTCTTTCAACAAATCGAAATTTGAAAATCGTCTGACTTGCCGTAGAAAAGCATTATAAAGAAAAATAAAATCTTCCATATTTTCCGAACGAATGAACCAAATTTAACCAAAAACTATACAGCTACGTCCGGGTATCTCACGAATATGCCCAATTAATTTCAAGCTGATCGGGTGCTTTTTGCGGCAGTTATCGCGGAACAGACGGACAGACAGACAGACAGACAAACGGAAATCAAAACTTTTCGTGTCTCCACAGTAAGCCTCCACTGACGTTTCGGCAACTAGTAAATCTGCAGATCAGGAGCCTCAACGTCATCTTTGCAAGTCATTGTTTTTTAACACTCATTGCATAATATTCAACTTCCTACAAATCGCTTTTTAAAGTTTTCAAATTACACAAATATTTATGAGCATACAAGATACTTCGTAAAGTTTCAGAAATTAAAAGTGTTAAACAAGTGGTTGTACATTGATGTTCTGAATTTCTGATGAGCTACTTATTCTGGTAACTTTTTAAATCAAAAATTGCATTTCTTCAGGGAGGCTCTGCCCCCCTAAACCCCCCGTAGTCTATTTAAATTTACATTCGTAATTTTTTATTGATTGTGCGGATGGTTATAGTATATCTTAGATTCTTTTTACGCTGTGATTTATAAGGATAAGCATAAGTTATTTTTATAAATTAATAAAATTTAAATTTAAAATAAAATATTCATGTTAACCGTACACAGACAATAAATCTTGAAGTGACGCCAAAAATGTAACCCTAAAATCCGCTACATTCGGCACAACTTAACGACGTGCTTAAAAAACGGATGAAGTCAAAGACTTTGGTCCCTGTTCCACGTGCTTGTTTTGTTTGCGCCGAATGAGGGCATTTAAATCTGAGCGATAACGCACATCGTATTGCAAACTGTTTTTACGGCATACTGCATCTCCATCTATCTCTTTCCTCCGTGAATAATAGTTAATTTTATTTTACCCAAGATCTTTTTATTCCAGCATCTTTGTTTTCGATAAATGACGTCTAATTCACCTGCTATATGCGTACTTATTCAAAACTTTTCATCTTGTTATATTAAGAAATACTCGAGAGTTTTCTTTTTATTTTTAATATGCCGCCATATTAATTTTTCTATTCTTAATTTTATTTTTCATTTTCCTGTTTCACGACAAAACATTTCAATTGAAAATTGTTTAAAAGAAAATATTATTCCGGGTTTTGATTTTCTTGGAAAAAATTAAAGAAATATTGGTAAATGTTATGGGAAAATGTTACGTTATTCTCTATGAAAATAATGAACTTTTGTATTTTTAAGCAAAATATTTCATTAAAATAAATGAAATATTGCCTATTTTTATTTCTGGGCTAAAATCCTTCTATATGCAAAGATACAAATGCATTAATTCATCTGTTTTGACGTTGGCTTTACTCAAGCATTATACACGCAATTATACTAATATTATTAGGACCAAATACGTTGCTAGGCAACAGAGAAAGAAAAGAAAAAAAATGAAATATGCATTATGTCAATTTGATAAAACAAAATCCTTTATATTATTGGAAAACATGCATAAAATTCCCCCCCAATATTATAAACCTAATTTAAAAAATCTCGCAAATATATTGACATAATTTATTGGAATAATTTAATAATGTTATTTAAAAATTTCAGCATCAAAAATTTACCATTTAAATCCATTTTTCATATGAGCCATTTCCTTCAAGAAATGAAAATCTGAAAATCGCCTGACTTGCCATTGAAAAGCATTATAGAGCAAAATAAAATGTTCAATATTTCCCGAACGAATGAACCAAATTTAACCAAAAACTATACAGCTAAGTCCGAGTACATCATCCACATGCCCAGTGAATTTCAAGCCGATCGGATGCTTTTTGCGGCAGTTATCGCGGAACAGACAGGCAGACTAAAAGACAGACATACGAACAGAAACCAAAACTTTTCGCGTCTCCACAGTAAGCCTTCACTGACGTTTCGGCAACTAGTTAATCTGCAGATCAGGAGCCTCAACGTAATCTTTGCAAGTCATTGTTTTTTAACACTCATTGCATAATATTCAACTTCCTACAAATCGCTTTTTAAAGTTTTCAAATTACATAAATATGTATTTATGAAAAATGTATTTATAATAATGTATTTATGAGCTTACAAGATACTTCGTAAAGTTTCAGAAATTAAAAGTGTTAAACAAGTGGTTATACATTGATGTTCTGAAATTCTGATGAGCTATTTATTCTGGTAACTTTTTAAATCAAAAATTGCATTTCTTCACGGGGCTCTGCCCCCCTGACACCCCCCCCCCCGTAGTCTATTTAAATTTACATTCGTAATTTTTTATTGATTGTGCGGATGGTAATAGTATATTTTAGTTTTTTTTTACCCTGTGAATTATAAGATAAGCATAAGTTTTTTTTTTTTTTATAAATTAATAAAATTTAAATTTAAAATAAAATATTCCGGTTAACCGTACACAGACAATAAATCTTGAAGTGACGCCAAAAGTGTAACCATAAAATCCGCTACATTCGGCACAACACAAAAACGTGCTTTAAAAAAAAAAAAAAAAAAAAAAAAAAAAAAAAAAAAAAAAAAAAAAAAAAAACGGATGAAGTCAAAGAATTTGGTCCCTGTTCCACGTGCTTGTTTTGTTTGGGCCGAATGAGGGCATTTAAATCTGAGCGATAACGCACATCGTATTGCAAACTGTTTTTACAGCATACTGCATCTCCATTTATCTCTTTTCTCCGTGAATAATAGTTAATTTTATTTTACCCAAGACCTTTTTTATTCCAGCATCTTTGTTTTCGATAAATGACGTCTAATTCACCTGCTACGCGTACTTACTCAAAACTTTTCATCATATTCAACATTAATATTAAGAAATACTCGAGAGTTTTCTTTTTATTTCCAATATGCCGCCATATTAATTTTTCTATTCTTAATTTTATTTTTCATTTTCCTGTTTCACGACAAAACATTTCAATTGAAAATTGTTTAAAAGAATATATTATTCCGGGTTTTGATTTTCTTTGCAACAATTAAAGAAATATTGGTAAATGTTATGGAAAAATGTTACGTTATTCTCTATGAAAATAATGAACTTTTGTATTTTTAAGCAAAATATTTCAATAAAATAAATGAAATATTGCCTATTTTTATTTCTGGGCTAAAATCCATCTACATGCAAAGATACAAATACATTAATTCATCTGTTTTGACGTTGGCTTTACTGAAACATTATATACGCAATTATACTAATATTATTAGGACCAAATACGTTGCTAGGCAACATAGAAAGAAAAGGGAAAAAATGAAATATGCATTATGTCAAATTGATAAAACAAAATCCTTTATATTATTGGACAACTTGCATAAAATTCCCCCCCAATATTATAAAACTAATTTAAAAAATCTCGCAAATATATTGACAAAATTTATTGGAATAATTTAATAATGTTATTTAAAAATTTCAGCATCAAAAATTTACCATTTAAATCCATTTTTCATATGAGTCATTTCTTTCAACAAATGAAAATCTGAAAATCGTCTGACTTGCCATAGAAAAGCATTATAGAGCAAAATAAAATGTTCCATATTTCCCGAACGAATGAACCAAATTTAATCAAAAACTATACAGCTAAGTCCGGGTACCTCATCAACATGCCCAGTGAATTTCAAGCCGATCGGATGCTTTTTGCGGCAGTTATCGCGGAACAGACAGACAGACTAACAGACTGACTAGTAAATCTGCAGATCAAGAGCCTCAACGTCATCTCTGCAACTCATTGTTTTTATCAAACTTTGCGTAATATTAATCTTTCTACAAAAACAAAATTTAAACTATTTAAATTACACAAACATTTATAAAAGGAAAAAAATATTTCGATGGTTTCAGACATTAAAAGCGTTAAATTAAACACGTTGTTATGTAAGGATATTCTGAAATTCTCACGAGCTACTTATTCTAGTAATTTTTATATAATAAAGCAAATTTCTTCAGGGGGCGCCCCCCTGAACCCCCCGTTGTGTAATTTATTTTGCATTTGTAATTTTCTACTGATTGAGTTAATGATAACCCTATATCTTAGATTTCTTTTTACACTGCGATTTATAAGGATAAGCAATAATTCGGTCAAGCATTTTACGTTATCCTAATATCCCTTCAGCAGTATTTATTTGCCTGCTAACCACAAATACCTGTATCTAATGGATAAAGAAATTTTGGATATGTAAACTGAAACATCTAATTTAGAAATCTAATACCTTTATAAATTTTGTTTATAAAAAAATAATTTTGATTACCATTCTGCAATATTTATATCTAAGATCTAATCTAAATATCAAAAAATGTACTCGATAGCATTAACTTACTAAAATCACCCTAAAGTAGGGGGGCTTCTAAACCTAACAGTTAATAATTCATCATCGTTAAATAGATAAACATGATTTGGCTCCTTTAAGTATTTTTTGTGATTTTCTTTTAATAGTATCTACATTTAATTTAAAATCGTGATGTTACAAATACCGTTGAAATTTGACGCAAACCTATGTTCAGGTCAAATTACGAAAGGTTAACTAACATTTCATTTCCCTTAGCCGGACTTTCTATTTCATTTTTAGTAATAAGGATTATTTTAATAATTTAATTTATTTTACACTCTACAAGCTGTTACACGGACGTTGTTCACGTAGCATTAAAATAAAGATAAGTGCATTAAGTAAAACATTTCACTCCCCACCAGACATGCCAAGTCTCAAGCTTTTTGCACATCACTATTATCTTAGAGAAAATGTTCTTTTAAATCGCGCAAATGTTTCAAATAAATAAAGTAACATTTTCTGTATTAAAATACTGGTATCCAGAACGCCGGAGGCTTGGCAGCTCTGCTTTTCTTAATAAAAACATATATGATTAACCAACACTTTATCACATTTTATAGGAGACAATACGGATATTTGTATGGCCTTACATATATCTCAGTCATAAAAATGTAAAATTTTGTGCCAATTAATGCACGCAATTGCGAAAATGAAATCGCAAAGAATGAGAAAAGTAAGGCCAAGTAAAATCGTGTAAATCGAGGAATCTTTCTTCGTAGTGCTGGGAAAATACTGCTACAAAAACTATTTTAGGTGGTATTTGGTGTGAAATGTTTATATGTATTCATTCCTGTCCTATATATCCTTTTTTTTATTTTTTATTTGCTTATTCCATTTTTCTTTTGCACGTGAAAATCTTACAAATTAAAATTAACTCTTTGGGAGAAATTGTTATTCATTTTTTTTTTTTTTTGGCAACAATAAAGTTTATAAAATTTAACAGAATAATGTCAGTTTATTCTGTATGAAAATAACGAACTTTTTCATTTATAATCAAATAGTTGAATAAATAAATGAAAATATTATTCTATATAGTATATAAAAACTATTTTCATTTCTGCGTTTAAATAAATCTATATTCAAATATCTATACAAAGGCATTCATTAATTCATTCCTTTTGCTTTGATTTGACTTCAAAAAACCATACATACTTTCACATTTATGATATTTTTAGATGAGATGCTGTTGCTACGCAACGGTTAAATGAAAAAATGAAATATAAGTAAATTCATAAAATAAAATGTTTTATATTATTCGAACACATGTATAAAATTCTATCATCAGTTATACACCTAATTTAAAAGCTCTGACAAATGTTTTGACAAAATTGCAAACTAATAAGAATAATTTAATACTCTTATTTAAAAATTTTAGCATCCAAAATTTACCATTTAAATGTATTATTCATATGAGCGATTTCTTTCAACAAATGAAAATTTGAAAATCGTCTGACTTCCCATAGAAAAGCATTATATCACAAAATAAAATGTTCTGTATATTCCGAACGAATGAACCAAATTTAACCCAAAACTATACAGCTAAATCCGGGGAGCTCATCAACATGCCCAGGGAATTTCAAGCCGATCGGATGCTTTTTGCGGCAGTTATCGCGGAACAGACAGACAGACTAACGGAAACCAAAACTTTTCGTGTCTCCACAGTAAGCCTTCACTAACGTTTCGGCAACTAACAGACAGACTAACAGAAACCAAAACTTTTCGTGTCTCCACAGTAAGCCTTCACTGACGTTTCGGCAATTATTGTCATTTCTACATTGTCAATAAGTGAAGATTTATATGCACGAACCAACAGAGCAGGTTTTTGTTTCTTATACTGGTTTTAGATTTCTCAATTTATTCTCACGTTAATATTTGTCTTCTACATTATAGAGAATAGAAATACTCCGCAGAAAACATGCAATCGTCAGATCATTGAATGACTATTCGACATTATCGTTTTTTTTATTATTATTCTTGAACATTAGATACAACACAGTGTTGCTAGATAATTGAAAGTCAATTTCCCCAAAATTTCTGAATCTTTCTAAAATTAGCGCTTTTTATTCCGAAAAATTCCCCAACTCAATTTTTGGTCAAAAAAGTAAGTTTTCAATTTCCAATTTACCACTATTAAAAATGTTTAAATAATTTAAGCTCCAAATTTTTCCGCAAATAAAGACTTAAAAGAAAAATTCCCCATTTACAAAAAATATATATTTAAACTCGGTAGAATTTTGCAACAATAGGTTTTTTTACGCTTGTTTATAAAATTATTGCCAATGAATAACCTTGGCCTTTCATTACATTAGTTCCATCTAGTGTAATGTAAGAAACGACAAGCACTGCCACGACGAAGAGAGTAATAATTGATATTTCCGATTTCTGTATAGGGTAGTTTCAAATGACGTCACAAATCGACCATTGGAGTCAAACATCCGTTGAAGGGCTGTTGCGATTTGTAAATGAGAGAATTGTGAGAGAATGGTGATTGACTGATTAAAAGATCATCAGCTGATTCCAACTTCCCTATTGTATTTTCGGTTTTCAAAACAAAATCGACACTGCCAACTGACTAAAATTTAACTTTACGTAGAATAGAGAAAACAAACTCCTCAAGATTTCTCCCAAAAATGTTGATAGTCCCCGAAAACTTCCCCACGAACTACTTGTCCACAAATATTCCCCAATAGGTTCACAATTTCCCAAAATGGATCCCCAATCTGGCAAAATTTAAAACGACTTACAGAATTTAAAAATTTAATAATACTTCGTGCAATGTAAAAAAAAAAAGAATGGTAGTTTTCCGGTAGGAATCGGAAAAATAGTTGCCCTTATCATACCGGAATAATTTCCAACTCAGCTCGGAATAAAATCCGTAAAATCGGAATAAAATTCATAAAATACCGTTTTACTGACTATTTCCTTATTTTTACGGATTTTATATCGAGCTGTGTTAGAAATTATTCCGGCACGATAAGGGCAACTATTTTTCCGATTCCTACCGGAAAACTGGCAGTATTTTTTTTTACAGTGTGTATACTGCGTCACTCAGAAACTTTTTCTATAAAAAACTTCAAAAGATAACTTTTTTTTTTTTTTTTCCAAACTTTATGTTTAAATTTCCAATATGTCTTAAATAAAACATTAGTAGACTGTTTTACCAGCCTAAAAAATAAAGACTAATTTATGGTAGTAAAATTGAAAAATTCCATTCCTTAATTTTAATTTTATCCATATTTTTGTTAAATAAAAAAATATGACTTTTTAATTTAGTTTACTTGGTAATTCGTTTTCATCTGCGAAACATATTTTACGTGAAAAAAATAAATATGTGATTTATAAATTGATAAAAAAAAAAAAAAAAAAAAAAAAAAAAAAAAAAAAATCAAATCTTTTGTAGGTACAATTAAATGTGTTTTAACCCTTTCAGGGGAAAGGCATTTCTGATCCAAAAATGCTCAATAATTAATTCACACCGCAATTTATGAACTGATTTATTTGAAAATAACCAAAAGCATTTCTTAACGTGTATTATGCGATCGAAATTGTAATAAAACATTACTTTCGCCATTTGCCAGTTTGGGCATTAAAATTAAGTGTTTGCAAACTGCAAGCGGCGGCCTTGAAAGTGTAAATTCATGATAATTTGAAAACTGAATGGAATTCATTGATTCTGCTTAACATTAACCGTAAAGCAACCCTCAAAATTGAGAAAAATTTTAGACATTAAAGTATAAAACTTTCATTTTGTTTTTATTTTTTATTTTTTAATCACATTTTTATTTAATTGAAAAAAAAAAAATCCTAAAGGAAACTAAATAGTAAATAGCAGATAATGTTTAGTAAAAGCAAATATGACACAAGTTTTACGCCTAAATAATAATAATATAATATCTTAAATTTTTTGTTGAATATCCCTTTTTCCATTTTTTTGTAATGATATGTTTGTGAAGCACAAAAAGAAATTATTAAAAAAATAACAATTAAATAACTTGACATGATTCTAACCATCATAAATGTTCTATTCTTCTTTAAACATATAGAAAATATTTAATAGTAGTTCTAAGACTAAACAAAAATTTAGATACACTGGAAAGAGTAGTTGGAAAATCTTTATCTCAGAAAGTAGAATTTGCATTATTTTGATAATTATGATTTTCCGTTTTCTTTTACTTGTTGAAATGCATACTAAACGCATTGAAATGCATACTAATGATAATTTTACTAGTCATTTATGTCTAAATAAATGTTTTTTAATTCGTTACCTACTAATCTATTGCATCAAAGTTATTAAACGTTTTTTCGTTCATTTAATTTAATTTCAACAGTTCATTGTGGATATAATTTAATAATTTGTTTATGTTTCTTAAAACTTTTCTAACTCACTTCATTTTCATAATGAATGTTTCTGTCCGTTGTAATTATTGATTGAAGGAGTATTATACTGAAACATGAACTCGTATTTTTGTAGCTGAGCAGCCACTGTGGCTTCCATTTTATCTTTTTCAAATATAAAGCATGCATATTTCAACTACATATTTTATGTATTTCAAACAAAATTTTGCAAGTCAAAATTAGCTAAATTTGAAAGAAAAAATTATTACCTTTATCTAAAAAAAAAAAAAAAAAAAAAAAAAAAAATGTAGAATGTGGTGGAAATTGGGAAAATATGAGTGTTTCATACACGGTTTTGAAAGCTCGGGGCTTGATTTTGAAAAGTGCGCGTGTGATATTTCATTAAGGATAGTGATTTAGAAAATAATATCCACAGCGTTTCAAAACGTTATGAAGATCGATTAATTTTGTGATATCAAATCAATAACTGATAAATAAATAAAAGAAAACTTCATTCTGGTGAGAAATACAACAATCCTACATAATAAAAACAGACAAAATAAAACTTAATTTTAATTCATTTGAAATATAAATTATAAAAAAAAAAAAAAAAAAAAAAAAAATCAAAATTATCTTAACACTGTCCAAAATTACCATTAAACGGCCATTTAATCTGTATATAGGAATCAAATGCCAGACCAAGCAGAAGGAATCGGAAAATACAAATTAGTTTAGTATATAAATATATTTCACAGGACTGAAAATTCCCGAAGGTAAGCGCATAGTTTTAACAATAAGAATCATAAAAACCTTTTAAGAGGCTTTTAAAAAGGTAAAATTGTGGCATTAAATAATCAAGGAATTTTAGCAAGAGCTATTATAAAAGAATTTGAAGAAATTTCTATTTTTAATATTGAACTTTCTTTGTTTACAAGAGGATTATGGACCAAAGAAATCCCCAGGATTTTTGCCAAAATTGTCCAAAAAGGCAAAAAGGGCCATTATAAGGAGACTGAGAAATGGAAAAACAATGTTGTGCGAACTGGCAACAGAACCATTGATAGCGGTGACAAAACGTACTTTGTCTAGAATAGCCTGCAGCTCTTAGAATTTGAAGTACGAAAAAAGAGAACTCCAACAGCATATGCCTAAAAAGCACTAGCGACAATACCTGTATTGTCTAAAGATGAGATTCCTTGGAAGTTCGAATACCAAATAAAACTCTTTCTTGAAAAAAAAAGAAAAATCATTTTGATGACCTGCGCCAGATAATTAATGCACAAATGTCTGCGAAATAAACCTGGAATAATTCCAAAACTGGAATAACGTCGTAGGCTCTCTCATGTTTGGGTTACATTTGAGTGGCATACAACTGAGTGAATTATATTACCAAGATATACTTAAAGATAACATGTTACATTTTGATGATATATTTGGATGACTTTTCTCGATGTTACATCTGTACAATGCGTCAATACGTATGGCAAATATCACTTTGGAATGGTTCATACATAATGGTGTGCGCGTGATAACATGGCTATTTAAATCCAATGAAAGCATCCGGAGTCTAATTCTCATCGATTTTTTCAAATGGAAATTCTTTTTTTTTTTTTTTTTTTTTTTTTTTTTTTTTTTTTTTTTTACTGAAACAGTGGATGCTAATGTCATTTTGAGTCATAATGTATATATTTATATACAGTAGACTCCCTTAAATCCACGACCCTAAAATCCGCGAACATCTAAAATCCGCGTATTTATTTCAGATGTAAACAATGAAATTTGCAGTTAGGTTGCAGGAACAAAATTCAAGATCGCGCAGAAATCAGCGACTATCGCAATGTTTTTCTTACTAATTTTTTTGTTAATCATTCTCTTTTGGCTATGACAGCTGATTTATTGCTAAATAAATTTACATTACTTTTGATTTTGATATAAATTAGCATATCTATATCAAAAATTCCAGGGTTCGAAACGGAAAAATCCATGAACCGGAACTCTATTTTTAAATTATTGTTCGCGGAATTTTTTTTTAAAATTATAGACAAATTTATTTCTAAACATACAAAACAGTACAAGAAAAGCATTAAAGACTCTAAATAATAATGAAAAAAGATACAGTGAGCACAATAAGCTATATATACTGATAATAGCATTAACACTGTTTTCCTTGACACCACTAGATGGCAGCATAGGACTTTTGGAATCGAATTGATTCGATTTCATTCGTAATAATTTAATATTTCTCTAAATTTTTATTTTACATAATTATTTTAATAATTACTCACTTTTAAACTAACGAATTATTTTAATATTTTACTTATTTTAATGTTTCACTTTATTGTAAGAATTCATTATAATTTCCCTTGCGTAACTACCAATCAGATTAATGTTTCAAAAATGTAAACAAATAAATGACCAGAAATTCGCAAAATTCTAAAATCCGCACAACCTCTGGTCCCATACTGTGCGGATTTGAGAGAGTCTACTGTATTTATAAATAGAGAGAGATAGAGAGAGTGCATGAGCTAATTGAATGAACCCTTAATATGGAAGTAACATTTATTATTAAAAATTTAGTTTTCTCGTAATAAATTTAAACTTGTAAACATTTTGTCGCAAAACTTCTTATTTATTTTTTTTTTTTTCATGCACAACTTCGAACACAGTACTTGGGAAATGAAATGTAAATTAAAATATTTGCAATTTTTATGTAGTTTTATTATTTGTCAGTTTCTGATAAATGCATGTTTATGGCTTTTTGTTTTTCAAAAAACCGTTTCGACATACAAAGTTTAGAATCTTTTAATTTCAATATATAAAGTATATCCATATATAAATATATCGCAATTTTCAAAGTATATGAGTATAACAAATAATGCATTTTTTTACAACTTTTCAGGACGAGTGCATCAAAACGATGCAAATTTTCCTAATGTTTCCATCGTCTCGCTGTGAAACTAACGCAAACGATTCTTAACCTTTCTCTTTTGAACTACAACTACTATTGTCCTATATTTAAAAAAAAAAAAATGCACAACGCTTTGGACGGTGAAAATATTAAATATTGCTCTGCTTAAAATTGTAAACACATTTTATTTAAATATTCGCATCATAACGCATTGATATAAAATGATCTTATGTACTACTGGGTGTCCGCAAAGTCTGTTTACAATTTAAAGTTTTATTAAGACAAAAATGATAATATAGATGCTTGAAAAGTAGGAGGGGAGACTAGAGAGGATTGACTCAGTTTTTACAAAATCATTTTCTATTTTTTTAAATATTGAACATAGAATAAAGTTTTATGCATCATTGTATTCGTTATACAATTGGTTATCAAAATAAAATTGCTACGTAAATATAATATTTAAGAAATTTGAAAAATGATTGATTTTAATCATGAGAAAATAATGAGTCAAGGCTCCCCACATATGGGAGTATTGACCCACTATATGCAATGCCTCACCCACTTTGTTTTAAATTAAAATATTTGTGAAGAGGATTAAAATCACTTCGAAAAAGCAAAATAACTTTGTGCTGGATACTTTAATTATTAAAAAAAATATTTTTGAATATATGATGTTTAAACAAACCTGTTTAGACGCAATCGCAAGTCAGAGCAGATAAATTTTATTTTAAACACGATTTTGTCTGAGCACATTTAATTGTACAGCGGGGAAAATGAAATTTTAACATTTAACACGTTCACTCCGGTGCGGTGGGACACGCTTGACTGTCTCAGAGCTGACAAGTCTCCGTCTTTTTGGACACTAGTATTTTAATACAGAAAATGTTGTTTTATTTAAGTAGAACAATTGGGCGATCTAAAGGAACAACATTTTCTCTAAAATAATAGTGGTGTGCAAAAAGTCGGAGACTTGACAACGGTGAGACAGTCGAGTGGAACCAACCCGGCCGGTTACTTGGCCGGTTGAACTTGTTAAGACAGTGTTCCGTTAGATACAGGTTCCATTTTCATCGGGTTTCATGTATTATTATGTCCGGATTTAGGAGCAACTGCCCCACATTTTTTGTCTCCATGTACTACTTTTTGTGGCACATGACCTGACGACTCTAGTTGTCACATAGTTTGGCTCCATCTCACTGTATTAATCCTGGTGAAATTTGTCTACATACCTTCCTAAAGTTTTTCGATCAATGCTATGATCTTTTGCAGCCGTATGAGCACTTAATATATCATTAACAACTTTTAACCCTTTCAGGGGCAAAGAACGGTCAGTACTAAAATGTTGAAATAAATGACTAGCGCCGGAATTTACGAACACATTTATTTGGATGTAAGAAAAAGGCCATATTTCACATACATATTAAATGGAAAAGATCTCAGCAAAATTCTGGTGCCATTGTGGTGTTTGGGAATTAAAATAAAGTGGTTTCGTAAACATACCACAGCCCTGAAAGGCTTAAAACTGCTGCTTTTATACTCTCTAGTCCTTTCCACTATTTCTAATTATCTATTGTAAGTAATATTTCAATGGAACAAAAGTTCCTATCATGTTTCCCGTTTGCATTTCATTAATTTTTTTCTTGCAGTGGATATTATAGCAATTTTCCTTGCATCTCTTTGATCAGTTTTAAACATTTTCATTCCCATCATCGCATTGTCTATAGCTTTACAGAATAAATTTACATTCATTTTTATATATAACCATTACCCTTTCATTATGCAAAGTGTGCAATAAAAATATTTCCCAAATAACTTAATTAAGTGAGCTTTGATCATCTCTTTCACATTGACTGGGTCAAGCCTCCCCGTATAGCAGTTTTCTAAAGAATAGCACATTGCTATGTTGTCTAACTTACTGTGGAATATTTATGCCTGGAATGAAAGCTCGATATATCTTCATTACTTAAAACCTACTTACTTAAATTTCTATGACATATTTTATCTGAAAAAAGCTTACAAGATATTTATAGAAAACACAGTCTTTAGTCTGAAAACACCTCACAATTGATTTTTTCAGAACCTATTTCGATTTTATGTATGAAACAATGAATGTTGTTTGAGCATTCCAGTATCTTTGGTTGACGCCTATTTATAAAACTCTGGTTTTTTTAATATAAAAAGAGATGGGTGGGCCAAGACTCCTTTATGGGCAACCCTCCCTAGTCTCCCCTACATCATATTACGCATATGATGAAATGTACTTGCATATTTTAATAAACATCCATATGTGTATAATCTTGTGCACGAAGCACGTTAAGGCGATAATCATTGAAGTTTTCCTTTGATGCTCTCTTTCTTCCACTCCTTGTTTTATCCAACATTTTTTTGTGCCATTCAACAATTGATGGACTTGGTATCGATAATTACACAGAATCAGACGCAGTATTGGATAATGCATCAAGTGAACGAAAAAAGAGCAGAACAGCAAAAGTAAACGTCCAGAATATTCCTTAACCAAATTTACAGAATTCTAGGTGTAAAAGATAATCCTAGACATTGCGCAGAGTGCAGATAGAAACAAACATACATACATACAGTCATTTTCCTTCTATTAGTAGATATAAAACGGAACACATATTTCTGATCATATAAAACAGTCCTTTTTTAGAAAAATACAAGTAGATATTTTCCGGTAGAGGGTTGGAATAAAAGGACGATTTTTATTTCATGGTTTCACGGTACACACACGCACAAACGTATTTACACAAAGAGAAAAACACGGATCTTTGATTATACTGGATTGTTTTATCTAGTGTTCTTTTTTTAATTAAAAGAAACGTTTAAAAAATCAAGTTAATGAATGTATTTTATATGTAAAGAGTATTTTTTAAATATTTTAATATAAGATAATTAATTACAATTGTTGTATCTGTCGTGTATTTTCATTTTTAATTTTTTAAATAACAGCAGTGGGATGTTTAATGTACTACATATTTGGGTTTGTTGGAACTTATCAAATTCTCCAGTGGTTCGTCTTGAGACATTTTAGCAACACATTTAACTTATTTCTGTAATTAATTGTTTAATTTAATTACTTGTTAATATAAGCTATAATACAATACCTCGATTAAGATGGAATTCAGTAATGCCTGTAGGCAAAAATTAATTAGGGTACAGATTTACAAATCTGAAATATGCACCTTGTATGCATTATACACATACGTACCAGATTTTGATAAATATAATGTGCTCTTTGGATTGCTTCGAAAGTTACCACATCCAATGAACTTTAATAGTTTAGAAAAAGTAGCTTTTTGTCTTATCTATTTATTAAAATCTTTGATTCGTAAAATTACGAATTTAAGATCAATAGCTTTAAAGAGTTTCCTTATCATATAAATATAATCCGGAACTTTTTTTTTTTTTTTTTTTTTTTTTTTTTTTTTTTTTTTTAAGTGTATGATTTATTCAGTTAAAGCTCTCTCAAAATTGTTTAAGCGGGAGGTTTGGCATTGTTTGTATAAAGAATTACCCGGATGTACATTTTAAAATAATCATTTAGCGCTTTTGCAAAATCATGACGCTCAAGAAAGATAAAATACATAACACGTTTTTACAATAGGCAAACTAAGATGCCATTATAGTTAAAACGCATGTTGCACACATTTCAGTAAACAGTGATTCAAACCTCTAATATTTCCTATATATAATTTAAAAAATCACTCATTTTATTAGAATGCATTTTTATTGTAAAGTATTATTATTTAATTGATATCAATTAATTTCATTATATGATAAAAATTACTTTGCGTCGAAAATTTATATAAAACATTTTGTTTCGCGGTAGAGGTAATTTTTCTATAAAGAAATACGTTCTAATAAATAAATACTAATTATAAAGAAAGACATGCGTACCTTTAGCAAGACAAATTAAAATATCACTGAGCAATTTTTTGGTTAAACCAAAATAATAAATTCCAGTTTCATAAACACTTCATCTAATTTAAAAATATATCTTCGAATAATACCATCTATTATATATATATAATACAAACGGAAATTTCGTTCCGAACGCCGAGATTTCGAGTTCTACCGCATGGATTTTGACGGAACTTATACCGTTAGATAGGTATCGTTTCAGGGAAGGTTTTAAGCTATAACACATCATTCTACCTAGATTAGTTATAGAATTATTACGGAAAATTCTTTTATATTGAACTTTGTAACTTCATATTTCCTTAAATATCTGGGCTCCTATTGGTCGTAGAGCTTAGATCTCGCGCCAAAAGTAGCTCCGAAGCACCCAAGCAAACTTTTCCCCGCGATTATTTTGCCGTCTTCCGATTTCCTCTAACTCTGTTAGAAGTCCGCGTAGAGCCCCTTTAAAATATTTTTCGTAGTAATTTCAGCAATTATCTTAAATTATTGGTTAAGACCGCCACCCTCCCGATTCATGTATCTACGGAAAGGTTGCATGAAGGAGTTTCGTTCGGATACGCTTTCGTTAAGAATAGAGTGCACTCCCTGGTGGTGGAATGTGGAACTAACATAACGCGATATTGTTAAAATTAGGAAATCTATCAATGCGATCTGTTTTAAACTTTGAGATAGTTTATAACTCATAATATATTATCTATTCTATTATATATATATATAAAATCTATTATCTATTCTATTATCTATTATCTATTATATATATAAAATCCAAACGGAAATTTCGTTCCGAACGCCGAGATTTCGAGTTCTACCGAATGGATTTTTACGGAAGTTATACCGTTAGATAGGTATCGTTCCGGGGAAGGTTTTAAGCTATAACACATCATTCTACCTAGATTAGTTATAGAATTATTACGGAAAATTCTATTATTTTGAACTTTGTTACTTCATATTTCCTTAAATATCTAGGCTCCTATTGGTCGTAGAGCTCAGATCTCGCGCCAAAAGTAGCTCCGAAGCACCCAAGTAAACTTTTCCCCGCTATTATTTTGCCGTCTTCCGATTTCCTCTAACTCTATTAGGGGCCCGCGTAGAGCCCCTTTAAAATATTTTTCGTAGTAATTTCAGCAATTATCTTAAATTATTGGTTAAGACCGCCACCCTCCCGATTCATGTATCTACGGAAAGGTTGCATGAAGGAGTTTCGTTCAGATACGCTTTCGTTAAAAATAGAGTGCGCTCCCTGGTGGTGGAATGTGGAACTAACATAACGCGATATTGTTAAAATTAGGAAATCTAACAATGCGATCTGTTTTAAACTTTGAGATAGTTCATAACACATAATCTATTATCTATTCTATTATATATATATAAAATCTATTATCTATTCTATTATCTATTATATATATAAAATCCAAACGGAAATTTCGTTCCGAACACCTAGATTTCGAGTTCTACTGCATGGATTTTTATGGAACCTATACCGTTAGATAGATATTGTTTCAGGGAAGGTTTTAATCTATAACACATTATTCTACCTATATTAGTTTTAGAATTATGACGGAAAATTCTGTTATTTTGGGCGATAAGGTTACCATTTTATTTCTTGGCGAAATTCATCGTTGATAAAAAAAAAAATTGAAACGGCTATTAAACCTCGAAAAATAAAAGAAAAACTGTTATTAATTTTATTTAAATGAAAAAAAAAGAAAAAAAGAAGAAGAAAATCCGTTTTAATGAGTGATAATATTAAAAAATGGAAACATTTAATCAAAACCTGAAAGAAATATTTGTAATGCGTAAAAATTAATTTAATAAGAAATATTACACTTGATACGCAATATTTGGCTCTTTATCGCTTGCGTTAGATATGGAAACGAATCTGAAAATTTGATTAGATGAAATTTTAACGACATTTTCTTTCTGTTCTGTTCTTTTCTTTTTTTTTTTATATCTATTTGTCCCATCACGTGACTTATAGAAGAAACAAGCAGGTGTAATTGTGAGTCACATGTGTAATTACTATTTGTTTCTTTACAATTTTTTATTTTTCTTTTGTCGCCAAACAATGTGATTTTAAGCCAAAAATGCATAAGCGTGACATTAGTTTGAGGATGTTCTCACAAATGGTGTTTTTTTAGGTGAAAGAGATCATTTTTTGAGTACATTTTCATATTCAATTGTAACTTATATAGATATCAGTTAATATTTTAAAAATGGAATCGAATACTTAAATTTCAGTGTGAATTTCTGCCACACATACATATTGTAAAATAATTTCATACTTTTTAAAATGTTTTTCGCCGTAATTCCGAAAGCATGTGATATTTATAAACTCGAACTCATATCAACGAATATTACCCATTTTATTTAAGCAAATATTATCTATTTTCTCAAGTCATATCGCCAATTTCATTTATAGGAAAATTCACAGATTCGAAATCTAGGAAATAAAGATAATTTTTAAGGAAATTTATGTTTTAATACGTTATTACTATGGAAAACTTCAACATTTTGAAAAAAAAAATTACAAGTCTTTTGTAATTCGTCATTTCTTCTTCGTCTTTCTTCGTACTTTCTCCTCTGTTATGTAATATTTCAAATGATATTGGACTAATTTTCGATCATCGATTAACCGCAAAATCGCATATCTAATATAGTATATAAAATAAAGTCTGGATTAGGGGACTAATTAACGCACAGCGCAAACTACTGAACCTAAAATCTTGAAAATCGTGGTAAAGATACTTCTTATGACATAAACTTCTGCTAAGAAAGGATTTTCTAAAGTGTCACCCCTCATGGTTTTTGCACGGGGAGGGGGAAAAAATCGAATATCAAAATTATGCGTCAAATGATAGCATATTTTAATGTAGTTTTGTATGCTGAATCGCATGCTACCAAATAAATTTTTATAAGTCCAACAGTTCATGACACATTTCATATTTTTCTAATTTGGCGGTGTCTTTGGCATCTAAACCTCAAAATATCTATCATTACATCCGTTAATCTAGCAACGGAAAAAATTGAAATCAACCCTTTTGGCTAAAAAATAAAAACGGCTCTATGAGTTTGAAATAAAAATGCAAGCATCTTATTTTTTTTTTTAAATTGTGATTTTATGTAAAATAAAAGGGAAAAAAAATACTGAGAATTTAGCGTTATAAAACAAAAATGGAAAAGGTACTACTTAGATATTCCGTCGACCAAAAATCTATCGTCAAACTATAAGTTTAAATGCCAATAATGGTTGATCGTAAATATCAAATTCACTTGAATTTAAACAAACTACATGTGTTTACGTCATCAAGTCATTTTAATTTCGACGTTTTATTTGTATTTTTATTAATGTTATACTAATTTATTTGTTATTTCGTTATTTAAAATAAAGATTATGTCAATTTATATAATTTGGCGAATGGTTTGGCGATTTATGTAATTTGGCGAAATGGGTCGACGGGATAACAAGTAGTACCAATGAAAATATTTAAGTATGAAAGCAATGTTTGTAACGACTTAAAAATTATTTTCATATATATAAACTCGGTTTATGGCTTCAGATGCCGTCATCCGAAGAATCTACAAGAGTCTTTTTCCATTTTTTCCAGTCATAGGTTCCTCATTGAAAGAAATTGGAATTGTAATAATATTGTGCGGTTTATAAATTGCTCCTCGATAGGAAGAAAAAATGGGTACATTTATAACAACCGTGCGCACATCTCGCTGATAGCATTTTTAAAATTCCCAGTAGCAGTAGTTACATTTTGCGTATGTAAATTAAAAATATTTTTTTTGCTTTTAATTATGGCATTATTTCCTGTTATTGTTTATCTTTTCAGTTTTTTAAATGAAATTAGTATAAGGCATACATTTTAAATTAAATGAGTGAAAGGTTTATGTTTTAAATGAAAATAATAAAATAAAAATATGCTATGAAAACAATCTTTATTGATTTATTACCTGCGCCCGTCTGACATAAATTATCACAAAAGCCACATATTCACTTTTCTTTGAGTAGTTGCTCATGAGAATTCAAGTTAACCTTCCGTAATCGGATACTTCACATATTGGTGTATTAGCTTTAATGTTGAAAGCATCGTTTTTGTTTGAAGCGAAAACTTTACTATGAATTCTATTACACAAAATCGCATCTTCATCATCTACTATATATTTACAACGGAAATTTGTATTTCATTCCGATTGTTTATAATACTTTCGTAGGATATACCACAATTAGTTAGGTAATAATTTTGGAAAGTTTTTAGTGTATACATATTGTTCAAGGGTACTTAGTTATAGAGCAACAGTAAAAGTTCAAAAATTAAGTGAACCTGGTTACGAAAGTTTAGCCTTTATAAAAAAATCTACAGAACATATTTTGTTACAAGTGGCCCTGTTACATGACTTTTCAGGAATGGTGTTAGTATATAAGATTTCATTACATGTTGATTAATTACAGAGGTATTAATTCCTGTTGTCATAACGGTCTCATTACCCGACCAAAAGTGCGCTGTTTATAATCAACTAAAAGAATTACTTCTTAATAGCTAAATTTTGTCCAACGCTTAAGATAACATTATATCGCAATGGCGTTCGCATCGTTTTCAGTAATGTGCAAGATCCAGCTGAAGGTCCATATTGTTTAAAATACAAGTTCAAATTCACCATTTAGTTTAAATCAAGGTTCAGTTGGAAATATTGACCAGCGCAGCGGGCATAGCCTGCTAGTACATTATATTCTGCAAATTCTGCACCTTTGTTTATAATGAAATTTAGTTTTATACTATCTAATGAAATACTGCCAATGCACAGTTCGCTTAGTATGGAAAATAAAAAAAAAATTCTGCACTATTGAACAATCGAAAATACATATCTTTTATGCAAAAATCATGTGTCTTTTTAAACAGGTAATTTAATTATTTTTATTGAAATTTGAAATTCGAAAAATGTATTTCTGTATTTATTCCCTCTGCATAAATTCGGTATCATTCTGTATATCTTTGCTTCTTATTTAAACTATAGTGTTGCAATTGCATCATTCTTATTATTTTACTGTTATTCTAGTTGACCCTCTGGTCGTTGATCGAGCCCGTGAAAACAACCTTAGATGGACCTAAAATCCAAAATCTGGAAGTTTTAATTTCCTTCGCCAGGGCGTGGGGATTTATCTAAACAAATCTCGGTCGAAACGAACATTCACCTATCTGGAGACATTTTAGTTAAGGGAGTGGGGCCACAAATAAGAGAAATGTCCCCTAGGGGGCAATATGAGGGTCAGTGGGTGGATAGATTCAGGTACTTTTTGACAAATGATTAATCAAGAGTACTGGAGACCTTGGTGAAACATTTGAACTGGTACCTGAGAAAGGAAATTAATTTAAAAATTTGGTGAATTTGGTATAAGAAAAAAGTGGTAACTACTACTCATAAATTAACTTTAAGGGGCCTCAGGACTCTTAAAATTGGAAAAAATGAAAAAAAAGTCCATTTTAAACATTTAATATCTTAAAATGTATTTGATTTTAAGGCACAATTTTAATTGGGAATGAAAGATATAAGTATGTTCTTTCATTTCATGTTTTTAAAAAAATATAAGATGCAGAATTAGCATTTACAGGGGTCTCCAAACTGTTAGACATTTGACGAGCAAAAAATCGGCATAACAGATTACGCGCGCGATTACAAAATAAGTATTGCAACTAGAATGAAAATTTCGGTGCCTAATTATACTTCAGATTATAATAATTACCCTGAACCTAAATAAATTTGTATTTAAAGCTTTTTTGTATTTTTAATACAAAGTTGTATTTAGCTAATACAAAATTAAGAAAATTTCAATAGTATAATCACCTAAAAATATATTTTCTTGAACAATAAAAAGGAAATTTTAGGTTCCGTTTATACAGACTAACAAGAAACATACGTTTTGAAAATTTCATGAAAAAATATTCATAAGTTTTTGAGATATCATGCGCGTTATGCCCCAACACGTCATTTGGAGAAAAATGGCCTCAAAGTTTCCGAAACGACGCTTCAGCTATTGAACATGTATAAATATAAAAGCCATAACTTCAGTTCTAATAGGAATTTCAAGGAAACAATTATATCAAAATGTTCAGAAAAGATAGAAGGTTAACCTATAAAAAAACTAAAATTTCGAAAATTTTAAAGCTTTAAGAGTCCTGAGACCCCTTAAGACTGTCAGATACGATAATTAAGATATAAATGTAATTTCGAATTACATTCGAAGAGCTATGAGTTATAGGCGTTGAGTTACTAAAATAGAGCTCAGTTAAGAAAAAATCATTAAAGGGGCTGGGGAAGATGATATGTAAATGCTCTTCGACAAAAGACTACCTACGACTACTGGATACCTTGGTGAAATATTTGGACTGGCACATGAGCAGGGAAACTAATTAAAGAAATTTTTAGAAGATACTATTCGGAAATAATGGTAATTACTCGTCATAAACTAACTTAAAAACTGTAAGAGGTGATAATTAAGATGTTGATGTAGTTTGGAATTAGTTTCGAAGAGTTATGAATAATACGAGTTGATAATTAAGATAGGGCGAGATTAAGCAAAAATCGATGAATGGGTGGCGGGGAGGTGTAAGTTCTCTTCGACAAACGACTAACTAAGACTACTGAGATCCTTGGTCAAAAATCTGAATCTTACCTGAACAGAAACCCAATTTAAGTAATTTGCTGAAATTACTATTCAGAAATAGTGGTAACCATTGCACATAAAATAACTTTAATTAAGTAAGATGAGATAACTAAGACATTAATGAAATTTGGATTTAGTTTCGAAGAGATATGAGTAATAGGTGTTGAGTTATTAACTTTGGGCTCGGTTAAACAAAAATCAATGAAGAGGGAGGGGGAAGTAGGGAGGTGGAATAAAATTGACAAGTGACTAATTAAGACTTCTTTGGTCAAAAATTTGGACTGGTAATTGGGCTGGGAACCGAAATTAAGAATTTTGCTGAAATTACTAATCGGAAGTAGGACTAATCATAAATTGATCTAAAGGCTGTGAGAGGTGATAATTAAGATATTAATGAAATTTGGAATTAGTTTCGAAGAGCTATGAGTAATAAGATTTCGATTTATGACGCTAGGGTTCAAGTTAACAAAAATCAGTGAAGGAATAGGTGGAGAGGAGATGCAAGTTTTCTTCGACAAATACTATTTAAGATTATTGGAGACCTATGTCAAAAATGTAGACTGGTACTTGAGCCAGGAATCTAATTTAAGAAATTTTATAAAATTACTATTCGGAAATACTGATAAGCACTACTCATAAATAAACTTCAAGAGTGTAAGATGTAATAATTAAGATAGTTATGTGACCTGGAATTAGTTTGAAAGAGACCTGAATAATAGAGTTGAGTTATTAATATAAGGCTCAGTTTATCAAAGAGCGATGAAAGACTGCTCGTGGAGAGAAGATGCAAATGCTCTTCAACGATGAACCACTATGAACCACTTATGAACCACTTATATTAATTTAAATTCAAAAGGATTTATGTGTTGCAATCATCTGAACGCGATAGAGATATATTTGAAAAAAAAATATATGCGTGAAAATTATTAAAAATTAATAAAGATTGCGTAAATTGCTGTGTGTACAGTTTTCAAACAAATCGCATATGAAAACACATTTTGTCCTGTGCGACGGCGTAAAAGCTGAAAATGTATGACATTTAGGAGTTTAAACAATTCGAATAAAAATTAAATTTAATTGTTTGCTGTTGCCACCGTCTGAATGACGTCAGCGTTACGCGCGGACACAATTGCTCTCTATAATATAGATATAAATTATTTTACATTAGTTAAAAAATTAAAGTTAACTGTAGTTTTAATGTAATTTTAGTTAGATTATCACGTACACTGAATCGAATTTTTGAGTATTATGAATAATGTATTTTCAAAAAAGTCCTTCCGGCCAGTGCCGGGAGGAAGAGGCAGCTTTCAAATTCCTTATTTTAAAAATGCCAACTTATATTATTCAAATACAAGAAGCTCAATTTAGTGGAAACCGAATATAGGAGATTCAATACTAATTTTTATCAATACTAAATCATTATGAATGAGAATTTCGCGAAATTAGTCAGCTTTATCCAAGCTGCTTTTATTTAAAGTAACTTATATTTGGCTGAGATGTTGATGTATACTATCCACATGCCTTCTTACATGGAAATAGGCGAATACGTGTGTTATAGCGTGACAAATACAAGATCGTTTCAAAATGTTAGCCATACTAGAAATTCAAAGTGCTATATTCCAACCATTTTTTAAGATATAAACAAAAGAACAAATTTTCAGAAACAAAAACTACTCCGGAATCTTTGTATCAAAGCCAAACACATAAAAAAAATCTTTTTCATTTTCCAATTTTTTAATACCTCATTTTAAATTTTAAATTTAATTTTTTTTAAATGGCAACCCTTTTGAAACAAGATGGCGAAAGAAGCTGGCCAACGAACTCGGTCGAGACATTGGTATGTACTATGTACAAACCAAGTAACATCCAAATTGGTTCATAAATACGATTGTTTCGTGTTGTCATACACGATACATATTGTTATCGTGTGACAAAAATCAGGTCGTTTTAAAATGTCAGCCAGAATAGAAATTCAAAATGCTATAACTCAGCCATTTTTTTAGATATGGACGAAACAAAAACTGTTCCGGAATCTTTGTTTTAAGGTCAAACACATACGAAAAAAATCTTTTTCATTTTCTAATTTTTTGGTATCTCATTTTAAATTTAAAATTTTTTTAATTTTCTTAAATGGCCGCCATTTTGAAACAAGATGGCGGATGAAGCTGGCCAACGAACTCGGTCGAGATATTTGTATGTACTATGTACACACCAAGGTACATCGAAATCGATTCATAAATACGCCTGTTATCACGTGACAAATATCAGGACGTTTCAAAATATCAGCCACGCTAGAAATTCAAAATGCTATAACTCAGCCATTTTTTAAGATATAGACGAAACAAAAACTGCTCCCGAATCTTTGTATCAAGGTCAAATACATAAGAAAAAAAATATTTTTTCAATTTTCAATTTTTTGGTACCACATTTCAAATTTAAAATTTTCTTAAAAATTTAAATGGCTGCCATTTTTAAACAAGATAGCGGATGAAGCTGGCCAACGAACTCGGTCGAGACATTGGTATGTACTATGTACAAACGAAGTTACATCCAAATCGGTTCATAAATACGCCTTTTATCGCGTGACAAAATTCAGGACGTTTCAAAATGTCACCCACGCTAGAAATTGAAAATGCTATAACTCAGCCATTTTTTAAGATATAGACGAAACAAAAACTGCTCCGGAATCTTTGTATAAAGGTCAAATACATAAGAAAAAAATATTTTTCCATTTTCAATTCTTTGGTACCACATTTCAAATTTCAAATTTTTTAAAAAATTTTAAATGGCCGCCATTTTGAAACAAAATGGCGGATGAAGCTGGCCAACGAACTCGGTCGAGACATTGGTATGTACTATGTACATACCGAATTACATCCAAATCGGTTCATAAATTCGAGAGTTACAGTATGACAAAGGTCAGATATATATATATATATATATATATATGGATATATATATATATATATATATATATATATATATATATATATATATATATCAACTTTTGAACGGAGGGTGGTTTCGGGGTCTGGGGGTCATGATCGATGAAAATATACCAAAATTTTTTGAAATCGCTTTCCTCCGAACGGCTGCAATAGGTAGCTTTTTGTAATGAAAGCTACCTAATAGCAGAAAACAATTGAGCCAACTCGGCAAATTTTTGAGCAATGGTGACCCACAGTAAGAAAATATAATTTGGCAACGAATCATTTGTCATTAAATTCCCATCAGTGGTCCAAACATTAGTTGGATTGAATCCTTCTCAATTGTGCAGAAAATTAGACGGTTCTGTGTACTTTACATTTCTAAACCGTTTCATAATGTAAATAAAATCATATTATGTTGAGCAAAAAGTTCTGGGAAATTTTTAATCGAATAGTTATCAGAATCTGTATCGTATATAGGAGTACTAGTGGTATATTTATAGGAGTTCAGGAACTTTGGCTCCAAAATGCCTATTGAACAGCATGATTTGCATATGTTGAACAGGCTATATTAGAGAAAAGGCCTAACGGTTCTGAAAGCCGTCGATGATATTAATGTGGATGAAGGTGCAGGTAACGGCGACAAACTTAGCTAGTAAATCCGGAATCTGACAGAACGGCGGCAGAAGGTCATGGACTATGATGGTCTCTACTTTATAGAATAGTCCTTGTTGCTTTTGTTGTTAATTTGCGCATAAAAACGCAACTTTCACCAATTTCCCAGAACTTTTTGCTCAACCTAGTAAAACGAAATAGAGTATTCCACCTCGATTCAAACACAAACTACACAATATGAACTTTAAAAAGTTCTATTTGTAGTTAAATGATTACTACTAATAATAATACAGTTGTTACAAGTTTAAAATATGCATTTTATTTAAAGGTCCTAGAACTTTAACTCTGTAACTCTGCACCCATCGTCAGGGAATATTTTCATTCATTGTCTTTCTATTCATTGCAAATATGTCACTTCTTTTTTTAATAGAAAAAAATCAACTACGGTCTAGCTACACAGTTAAAAACAAATGTGTTGAATGTAAACAAAGTTATTTATTAAAATGCATAGATATAATTTAAATATTTTTCCCTCTACAAAATTTTTTTCCAGAGCACTACTACTTCTAATTTAGGCTATCCTGATAATTTTAGAATTTCACATTTCAAACGACGTGGAGTATTTGAAATGCATAGAATGGCAATTAATGAATGTATTTCCTGGCGATGGCTGCGGAATTGCAGACCGAAAGTACTAGAAAATTTAAATAAAATTTATATTTTAAACTTGTAACGTCTGTATTATCAGTCATGCATACCAAAAATTTATAGACAACAATTAAGATTTAAGAGCTAACGAAATGAGTAAAAATTACGACATAAATTATGAAAATATATAATGATGAAATAAAAATAATAAAATACTCAAGTAAATTTTAGCAGTCATAGATTTAATAATAAAAAAATGCTATCCCAAAAATATAGAGACAGCCGGTGTTAAAAGCTGATTTAAGGACTGATTTCCAAAATTTGCATATTCTAAGGTCATGTGCATGTGAAGCAATAATTTCCTGAGGTAAAATCTTATCTGTCTTTCTGTTTCCGACTGATTGACTGCAAAGATGCCTGGCAATGTGCAGTTTTTTAAAAAGAAAATTTTAGTAATCTATCATTTAAAAGGTCGTGGATGGAAAGTTGCGGGCATTTCAAAGAAAACTGGATGCAACAGGGTTGGTATTTACGGTCTTCTGTCAAAAGGTGTCATTCTGAAGCAAACTCCCGTTTTAGATGACCAAAGAAAACAACTAAATGATAGAACAAAGAAATTTTGACATTAATTTCAACCCAGAACCTGCGTGTACGGTTAGTTTCTATAGAAGTAAACGTTTCAGTTCCAATATCCACGGTCCATCAACGGCTGCCAGCAAGTACATTTATTGATTTTCGCAAAATGCGTCATTCGTCAAACTTTACAAAGCGAAATATAGGCTCTCGTGTTCAGTGGACTCGAAATCAGAGGAATTGGTTAGATGAATGATTGGGTGTTCTTTTCAATGGTGAAAATATATATAATTTAGATGGCCGCGATGGTTGGGCATATTAATTGCTCGATATTCTCAAGGATTTGCGAAATTTTTCAGTAGACAACGAGGCGGTTTTCACTCATGGCGTGGGCAACATTTTCTTATAAGGGAACAACTCTTATTGATTTTTGAAAGGCCATCAATGTCCCAAAGATTATCAGAAAAGTTTTGAAGTACAGTTACTTCCATTTGGAAAGTTGCTATGGGGGCAAATGGATGTACCAGCTAGACCATCGCTACATTCTCGTGTCCAATTCTACAGTGCAGTTGTTTAGACAAAACAAAGTAACTGTGATGTACTGGCCAGCCCTTAGTCTTGACATGAACCCAATATAGAAACTCACGGAAAGATTAGCTAGAGACGTATAGGCTGAAAGGTGTCGATTTGCAATGGTTCAAGGTATAAAGCTGGAATTTGAACGAAGTTGATTTTCTTTACAGTCAGAACTTCTTCAAACTCTTATTTTCAGTATGCCTGATCGAGTTTTTGAAGTGAGAGAACAAACGAATTATTGGAACGTTAAAGGAAGAAAAATGAGTTGACTATAAACGTTTGGGACAGTCAAATTTATGATTTAATCTTTCTCACAATCTATATGTTTATGTATAGTATTATTATTGTCTTGCTATTATTTATTATTAGAAATTTTTTTTGAAATTGTTACTCTTCTTTTTGAATTGGAAAATTAAAAAATTAAAAAAAAAAAAAAAAAAAAAAAAAAAAAAAAAAAAAAAAAAAAAAAAAAAAAACGTTGTTTATAACCGTTTGGTACGCACCTTATTATCTTTCAAATTGTAAGTAAACAGGGGACTTTTATAAGTTCATATAGTGTAGTTTGTCATTTGATAATAATTTCAACAAACTGCTATCGATTGACCAATAATTTGTGTTACTTGCTTTATACGTTATTAAACTAATTTTTAATGGAAAATGTATGATTTTTTGTTAGTGATTTAATTAAAACATACAACTAAAACTTTTCAAACTGTTAAAGAACATTGCTGCTTTTCCCCATTTACATAAAACGTTTAAATTGAAAAACTATTGTTTCTATGTACTGTAACAAACTTGTGTTAAGGATTAAAGTTATCATTTAATTAAACTCTTTTAAATTAAGCGTTTCTATTTGTTTCTAATCAAATAAAACGAATATTGATTTTCCCCGCTAAAATGCGAATTTTACAATTTCAGTTAAATTGTTTCATGAAATCAATGTTTTCTACTCCGACTGAGATAATCTAATTTCTAATTAGGCAAAGCTATCTCTAACATAACAAGATAACAGGCATCGAAATAAATAATCAAATATCCAATTAAGTTCTGTATTTCATAATTGCCTATGATAAATGTGACTTTTATACAGTAATGCTTTGTGATATAAAGTCATTATTTAAAGAATCTTTTTATTAAAGAGAAAAAGTAATTTTAGACAAATAATAATAATAATAATGCGAAGGGATATCGTTTTATGTTTTTCTAGTTTATAAATAGAATACAATATTAAAAACTATTCATAGTTTTTCAAATGTTTCAGTTTTTTTTCAATAATTTAAAAATTAATAATGTTTCCAATGTTTTTTTAATGTTAAAAAAAAAAGAAAAAAAAAGAAAGAAATAAAAGTTCAAAAAGTTTGCTACCAGAGGGCAATTTTCCATAAATTACACATTTAGCATTACGATAGTTTAGAAATTTTATTGACAGTGTGTCCATAATTAAACGACCCTATTTTAAAGTTGTCTACAGACGAAATTATTATTCAGAATGTTGTGAAATTTTGTGGAGGACAATATACATGTATTGGAATTTGATTGAGCGAAAAATGATTAGGAGGCTGCTTTTTTAACCGTAGAATGCTACCCTTTAAAAAACTTACGGGAATGCTAACCCTTCGTCTCCCAGACGAAAAGTAGGTGGGCGTGCTTAAAATCATATTTAAAAGCTAGTTAGAATCAAATAATACTTACTGTAGATGACTTTATCGCATTCGATCTTCAAGTAAGCAATAAAGTATGATTTATTCATTTTCAAAGAAATATTTTAGCATATTAGCGTGATGTCACCACACATTGCTCATGAACACGTTAGACACATGTTGCACGTCATTCTGCGCAAATTGTAACGGCAAAATGCACAATTTTTCCTTTTAGGTAGATATCGTAAGAAATACTACCTATTGCAGTCGTTACCATGGCGCGACTTTTGAAAAATTCCTTCATAACTTTTCATTATAGGACCCCAGGAACCCAAAACCACCCCCACCTAAAAAGTTTATATATATATATATATATATATATATATATATATATATGTATGTACTAAATTTTGTCCGCACGATAAAAGTCGCAATTATGCACGAATCATCTTCAAAGTCGCCAACAACTTTGAGATGGCTAATATCTCGGCGGGGTTTGAAAATAGGCGAAATCGGCCCAAGAGGGTGGAAATGGGGAGGGTTCAAAATTTTGAATACTGTCTTAACATGATTCTGATAAAACCAGCTCTTACACAACAATGGCAGGAAAAAAATAAAAGTTTTTCGTTATAGCAGTTGCCAACAATTAAAAAAAAAACAAATGATAAAATTCTCACCACAACAATTACTTTTCTTTTGCAAAATTTTCACGTGTAAAATTAAATAGTTTGACAAATTGAAAACAAATTGAATATTACGTCATATGTTTCCTAGAGCAAGATTTCAGCATGAAAACCCAAAATAAATAGTTTGACGAATTAAAAAAATATGTATATTGCGTCATATTGGAAATATAATGGACCTCAGCAGGTGAATATGTAACGTGATGTAAGTTTGAAGAAACGTATTAAAACATGATAAAAACCCGACTATGGAAATATTAACATATTTTAACACTTTAAGGTTCTCTGAATTTTTTGTAGCCATTTTTTAAGCCTATTCCATATATATGTGTGTGAGTATTCGTGTATGTTACAATTTTCACAAAACGTTTAGCTCCCTACAGCTCGCTCTTTGTGAAGAAACTGGGTTTTATCTCTAATCTTGATTTAAGTTTTGTTGGAGAATTTAGTACTTAACATAGAAATCTACCTCCGCCTGTAGGCCCGAGCCGGCAGGGATTTTTTTTACATTCAGATTGTCTGTGTTGTTGAATGTTCATATCTAATTTCAAAATTTTACTTATAATTGCCCTTGTTAATCAGGGAATATTTAATACCTTGAAACCCTTCTTCATCCAGGGAGCAAGAAGACTTTTACTTAGCTTTATTGCGAACTTCTTTCTGGATAATCTTTTTTCGGGTTTTTGAGCCATGTTATGCACTTATATAGCATGTGCATGCACTAATCTGATATTTTCCACACACTGAAACTCACAAACTTGCCATCGGCGTGTTTTCTTACTACATGGCATGCTATTACACATTTGATCAAATGTGTCTGAGGCTTCTTTTCTGGAATTATAACACTCTATCATTTCTGTTTTTCTACGTTCTTGATTAACATTTGGATTTTCGTTGAAACTAGACAGAAGAATAAAACACTTATTTGATTAGTATAATATAATAATAATAGACTTGTTGCATGACTCAAAAAAATTCCGAATATTTCTATACCATTCACTTATTTGATACACTGAAATTTATACTTTTAGAGTCAAAATTTGACTTAATATTTTCATTTTGTGGGGTCTGTGTTTCAAGCATTGATTCTTCTTCATTTTTATTCTCAAAGGATAATCAAATCTCAAGGATAATCGAGTTCTCAAAGGATAAGGGAATTCATTATTTTCATCTCTATCGCTATCTATGATTTCGTCATTTTCAACTACAATAAAATCATCATTTTCTGATTCATCCCCAGAAATAGAATTTTATCCATCACTTAGTTATTTTAATAGTTCCCGGCTAGCCTGAGCTTAAACCCCAAAAAATTCTCAAAGAAAACATTCTGACATGCCACGGCAGCACAGGAAAAAAAATCTAAGTCAGATTCTCAAATGCAAACGTTAATGGTAACCATTCGTCTGCGAGACGAATATTGTCCTGAAAACAACATGTGCACAAATATTTCAGGAAGAAAGAATATCAATCATGGTAGTAAGTAAGGTCAAATGAAGGTACTGAGTGGCACGACCCATTTCCTATTTTGGGGGAAGAAGGTCAGGGTTATTTGTTATGGGCTTCGTCCGGGAGACGAAGGGGTAGCATTCTAGGGTTAACGAATTACACATTTAGCATATATTTACAATAGTTTAACAAATTTTGCTATAACCAAACATGTTCCGCATGACAGTCTTCATTTTCAGATACCATCTGGAATCGTAAGATAGCATTTTCCACAGCTGACCACTGTGTGTTTTGGGAAATTCTAGGAACATGTCGTGGAATGATGTTTTTAGAATCGGTTAATAAATAAAATTTCTAACCTATCTTAATGCTAAATTTATAATTTATTAAAAATCGCCTTCTGGTGGCGAAATTTTGAACTATGGTTCTTTCCGTTTTTGCTTAAACAAATTCTCATCCCTTTATTATGTCTTTCACAAAATTTCACTACTTTATGGACAATAGTTTTGTCTGTAGACAACTTTAAATTAGGCTCGCTTAATTATGGACACCCTGTATATATACATAAAAGTTAGATATACGAAGTCATTTAAAGATTTTCAAAATATGTGTAAAACATAGATGAAAATAACCTGTCAAGTGCGAGTATTACTAGCGTACAGAGGGTACCGTACAATAAATATGTGAATTAGTGTCTGGACATTGCATTATACAAATATATTATTAAAAGTTTTTATATAGGCTTTAAAAACCGATGGAGTATAGTGAACGCCGCCCCTGCCTTTATGTTTGTTCAAACCGTCCGCCTCATTAAAGGTTAATATCTCAGTTAATTACCGGCAATTTTTTTTTCCAAAAATGATCGTCAATAAATCTTTTATACTTCCGTGTCTATAGGTATCTTGAACACCCCTCAACTCTCTTGCTGAGCGATTGCAAACTGAAATTTGTATGTAACGGGAAAATGCGATTTTTTCAAAAAACTATGTGACATACGGTAATCGCTATAATTTTCCTGCAAGGTTTAAATTAACTTCTACAACCCCATTTTTTTTTTTTAATTCTAGTTTCAGCACATTTTGGAAATAGAGGGAGGGGGACATATTTTTGCATTTCATTTTCCAGGATATCTCTGAAATTATAATACCTAAAATAATAAATGGATTTTTTATTTCAGCGTTAAAAAAGCTTTCACACGATGTACTAAGTAAATATTTATTTCAAGTAACTTACTTAGCACCTCTACATTTTCCCTAAATGTATTTGTGAATGGTTAATAATCTGTAAATATGTGGGTCAATAGCCTTTATTACTTCACCCAATTTAAATTTTCCACGTTCCATAGTTTACGAGTAAAATGGTTGTGAGAGACGGGCAGACAACACAGGAGTGATCGTATAATGGTTCCGTTTTTAATTTTTACGTACGGAATCCTAAAACAGAACATGATACATAGTTATTGTAAAACGTGCTTTAGTGTAAGAATTTTTTAAGCATAATTTGAAACTCATATAGCAGAATGAGGAGGTATTTTAGATTCGCATATTTGAAGCTTGTAGAAAGCTATTTCTGCTAAATGATTTATCATTTTCAGTTCATATTGTTTTCGAAATTTTTTTTTCGGTAATAAATGTATTTTGAAATTGAATTTAGAAACGATATTAATTTTAACCTATACATTTTTTAAGATAAATAAATGTCTAGATGATTCAAATCGATAATTATAGATTACTCGTCTAAGTGGTTTTTGAATAACCTCGATAAACTACACAAACTGCAATCAGTTTTGCAATGATTAAAACGGAATGCAACATTAGGTATTTCGAAGTTTAAACCTTCCAAATTTGTATATTACTTCACTGAAGGACTTATCGCTTGGTAACTTTAGGCACCATTTCTCAAAGAATACAAATATTTTCAGGTTAGGAGTTCATAATAGACATTTGAGATTGTAGTGCTATTTGTGTAAACAACCCTTTGAGCACATTTCTTTACCATAATTAATAAAATAACACACACACACACAATTTATAGGTGGTGGCATTTTTTTCTTGTTTTGTATCAGATTATTTGTTCATTAAATTAAATGTCAAGTTCTTAACTTCTTTATAAGTTGTAGTCTGGTTTTATCGAAAAATTCAACAAATTACATTATACTCCCAGAATAACGTTTTATTGGTAATTACGTAATTGTAGAAAATGACTTCATCAAAACTAAAAACCAAATAAAAAATACAGGATATTTCAGTCCATGGGAACAAAAAATTTGCTGGATGTGCCAATCCGAAAATTCCCTTCTATCCCATTTATCTTAGGCGTCTTAGCAGGATGTAATGATCTCGTCACTTCTCTAGCCGCCGATATACAGTAGAACTACGAAGAATCAAGAAAATGAATTTTCTTTCTGAATTTTAACGATATTTACCTGGCACTTTTTAATGAGTTATCCAATAGAGCTGCCTATCAAATCGTGAAAAAAATATTGAACTACTCGTATGTCATCAAATATTATTATATATATCCATTCTAATTACACCATGTTATTTCTACTACATTTTGTCAAATTTTCCGAAATTTGTGTTAAATTTGGTGAAGATCCCTGCATGATATAAACAAAAAAATATTGTGTTTTCTTTTCGTACATAAAGATGCTCTATACTTCCATCAGTGAAAGATTTCATTATTTACAATCATTATATCATTGCCAACAAATTCGTAATTATCTTTAAAAAAAGAAAAGAAAAAACATAGCTCAAAATTATCATGGATTCATCATAGCTTCACCTTCAGCTTTCTGAAAATACCTGTTTGAAAACTTTTAAACAAGAACACAATACGATTCTCAGCCGCATAATAAACTTCATCTGCAGGAATATTCCAAATGCATGTTATGGTATGTACCATCCGAAATAAGTTTAGATAATATAAAATGAACGAAACATGATGGAAATGAACGAAGCGTCCCAAACGTTTTTGGGACTCTTCGAACTTTAATACATTTGTATAATTTTCTTCCTCTTGCTGAAAAGAATACACCTTAATATACAGAAGTGTACAAAATATACCGTATTATGTACAGCAGTATTTTAAATTGCGTTTGTACAGATAAATAATGTAAAATTATTATTATTATTATTAGTGTATTATGAAATATTGGAAATTAAGTTATTATTCTTTTATTGTGAAATAAATGTTAATCATTGTGTAAACTGTATTATAAAAGTGTTATCTAAAGAGGTAGTTTATTTCAAAAAGAAGGATGAGATTCTAGGTGGTGCAGAGGGGAAGATCTCTATCTAGTTCAAAGAAGTTTTTATGACCCAGAACGTAGCCCTGTGGACGAGGCAGTCACAATGAGAGGGACAACTCATGTCGGTCCACATTTATTAGCAAACTTATGGAAGTAATAACTAGAGATTAAGCATGTTCCCCCCCAAGTGAATTCCTAGGGGCAAGAGGGGATGTGAAGAGGCCAGATAGAAGGAAGTGCTTTTTAGACATTGGTTGGAACGAGCTTTGTATGAGGGGCTTTATAGATAGAAGAAAGAACGAGAGTGGCATGTATTTGAACAGGGGACCAATGATCTCCACTCACCATGCTCCAGAAGAAAGTAAGAGTGAAGAAATTAGAGAAGGATAGAAGAGTAACAGTTAGTTCATATATTGAGTATATACAGAGTAGATGAATCTGAGTTTCAATAGAGTGCAGTTGTAAAATCAACAGCATTTCAGTACGAGTTAGAAGTTGCAGGAGCTTAGCATATGCTGTTGCCGAATCTTAGTAGGAGTTGAATCAGAGCCTGGAGTTAGGTGCGTGCGGTAGCCACATGGAAGTAGCAACATGCGTTGTATTGAAAAAGTGTACCTAGTCTCGATATAGAGACAACGCCGGTATATACATCACGAATATTAATTAAAATTAATTAAAAATAGTCCGCAGCAGTTTATAATAATATTGTGCGCGATGTGTTACATGGACTATTATGTTAAACACAGTTTTGTGCCTCAATCGCCTGGACCATCACTAGTGTTCTTCTGATCTGTCCAATAGATGTTTTCAGGTACTATTTCCTCATATTTTGTTCGATTTTTATTTAATGTATTTATACAATACTGCATTAGGGTACTGCGTGCGCGTTTTTAAGGGAAAATCACAAATGATCAATTATGAATATGTTAAACTTTATTAACTTCAAGGAAATTAATTATTTTAAATGTTTTTTTTTTTTTTTTAATTATCGCAGGGCCGAGAGATTTAACTTGTTTAAACGCTTTAATTGTAAATATGTGGGAGTGTTAAAAAAAAGTTGTGTCTATTAGTTATTAGCTTTCTTTACACATCATGAGTCTGACTTATTTATCTAATGTTTATACTTTCCTTTCAGTATACGTTTGAAATAAATTATTGGTAATTTTATTGGGAATGCTTTAAGTGTAAATATGTGGGAGCGTTAGTAAAGTTTTGTATACCAATAATTAGTTTTCTTTGCACATCATGAGTCAGACTTATTTATCTAATGTTTATACTTTTCTTTCAGGATACGCTTGAATTAAATGATTAGGAATTTTAATTATAGATTTCGTTTATTGTACAGAAGTATTATTTCAGGCGGTGCATTTTGCATAATAATGCATTTTTGATGGATTCATAGACTAAATTTATTTCTTAAAATCACACAATGCATTCGAGCGTTTGAAAAGTTCTTCTCGCTTTAATTTAGGATAATATGGTAATATTAACAAAGGGTTTAGCTACACTGTAAAAAAAAATATATATATATATATATATATATATGTAAAGTTACTAAAGTATTTCTAGGAAACTGGGATACCTAGAACATTTTATGTAACGGCAACAACAGAAATTCATGTAACAGACACACTTTTGTGCCGAAAATAAAAAAATCTGTAAGGTTACTAAGAATTTTTTAGGAAACTGGGATGCCTAGGACTTTTCATGTAACTACAGCCAGGGTTACAGATAAATTTTTGGTAAGATTACTGGAATTTTAGTAGATTCATTTGTAAAGTTACAGATTTCTGTAGCTTTACAAAAACTAATTTTGTAGATTTGCAGCTTTTCGTGTACAGTTACAGGTGAAAGTTTAGTAAGCATGTAACTTTACATCTGTAGAACTACAGATTTTTTTTTTTTTACAGTGTAGACTAGAACACTGTAAAAAAAAAAATCTGTGAAGTTACTAAAGTTGTTCTAGGAAACTGGGATTCCTAGAACTTTTCATGTAACGGCAACAACAAAATTTCATGTAACAGACACACTTTTGCGCCGAAAATCAAAAAATCTGTAAGGTTACTAAGAATTTTTTTGGAAACTGGGATTCCGAGAACTTTTCATGTAACTGCAGCCAGGGTTACAAATAAAAGTTTAGTAAGATTACTGAAATTTTAGCAGATTCATTTGTAAATTTACAGATTTTTGTAGCTTTACAAAAACTAGTTTTGTAGATTTGCAGCTTTTTTCGTACAGTTACAGATGAAAGTTTAGTAAGCATGTAACTTTACATCTGTAGAACTACAGATTTTTTTTACAGTGAACGATCACTTTATATCTTATAAATTATGATAATTACATACTATGAGTCATCGGGTAAGAGTATTTATACTCAAAGGGTGATTAGATTTAGGCTGGTTTAATCCACAATTGGAATAAGTGGGTTTACTTCCACATTTACCCCATGAATCTCCCATAGTTTTCCCCTCAGGTGTATCGTTGTGATGGGTCATTAAAGGGTTGAGGCCAGTTATATACATGCGCCTATATCTCCACGACACTTCTTTATAACTTGAAAATACTATGCAATAATTATCTATGTTATGTTTAAATGTCTTTATCTGTTTCTGAAAGATAATAACATAAGGTGGATATTTATTTGCTTAAAATGAATACTTTTTCAAGAGTTTATAGATTTTTCGTTTTTCAAGATGACAAAATATAAAAATTAATTTATTTGTGTTTTTTCTATCGATTATCGAAATAGAAAAGTCATAATCGTAGCTTGTAGACTTCTTTGAAATATGATTTTTTTTAATTGTGAAATTATATGTCCAAGCGTATTTTTTATGCATTTTTGTAACATATCAAATATAGGGCGTTGGTCACGAATGGGTACATACATTTTTATTAGCCATTTAGGGGATAGTTATTAATGTAAAATCCTTTTCAAGATTAATCATTTTGCAACATTTTAAAGTGATTTTACCAACAAATTTCAGAAAACGAAAATTCTAGCTCAAATGGGTTAAAAACGCCTTAAATTTAAATCTTAAATCTAATAAATAAATTATAATGATGCATCACAGGCAAATACAAAATATGTAAAATGTAATTTTATTTTCTGCTGATGAAACTTAGACGAATTCATTTTCATAGTTCTAATATATACAATTTTAATAACGTTAATAACTGAAAATTCGTTCCCACCAACAAATACCAATATATCTGAAGATTCATTCGAAACATATAATGTATAAATTTCATTGTTTGTAAACAGTTCAATAAACGCTTGTTTATGACCAAACCTATTACGACATTACGCCGCCGTTTTAAATTAATAACATAGTCATAGCTTAACTTCTGCTAAGAGAATAATCCGGATATTGATTTCACTTGCTAAAAACAGAATTTCTCATTTGAATATGAATATTTCACGAAATCAATATACACTATTCTGGATGATACAATCTAATTTTAAACATGTAAATTTAATTCAGATATAACTGACAATATACATTGGAATAAACAAGGAAATTAAATGACTTTAACTTCAACATTTGATATTATATTCATAAGAAATATATTGCGTATCACAATGCAATACTTCAATAGCACATCTCGTTTAGAATAGGGGTGAAAAAGATAGCATAAGTATATACATTTTCATGCATTCAATAAATATTTGTTTTATGCGTAAGATAAAATTAAGGATAGAACTAAAGAGATTTTTAAGACCGAAAACGAAATCGAATTACGGTAGTCTTCCTAAATTCGGCTAAAAGTGAAAGCGAAAATGCCCCCCCCCCCACCCCGAAAAAAAGAAGTTAAATAATTAATACATACATAAATATACAAAATTATTAATCAATTATACGTGTGACCCAAGTTGGTTCGCTGCGCCTCTGACCCAAACTTTTTGTTTTCATATAAAATAAAATGTAATTAATTTATCAACGACACAAAATGATTTTCTAATTATATGAATTTCATCTTGTAAAAAATTATTTTAGATATAAATACTTTGATTTAACTTTTATAAAGATTTATGTAGATGATCATCTGTTATACTTCAACATTCCCAAAGAGTAATCGAAAGCGTTTTGCAGTTTCTAACTAAAAAAACTTTATTACTGTTAATACGGCAGCTTTTAATGAGCACGCGAAAAGTGTCTTAAAAGTTTTGTCCTATATGCATTCCTTGATTTATAATTTACATTCACGTCTTGAGTGAGTCGTGAATATACAGTGAAATTCGTAGCAATAAAAGAAGAGTGTCTCATTTGAGACGATACATCTCAAATGAGTAAATATGAAAATTTATGAAGGCTGAGATATTTTTGTAATACAGATGGTTTAGGTCCTGCCGAATTTTTGACAGCATTTTCGCCGAAAACGAATTTTTGACGAAACTCAGATTTTGGTCCGAAAACGAAATCGAATTTTCGATCGATCTCTAGTTAAAACACTTAAAGATTTTAATGTTTTGAAAAAAGCTCCATAGTTCCATTGACGTTTAATAAATGATTTATAATTTATAATTACAATTTTTTTTGTTTCTTCTTAATAAAGTTTAAAAAATGCCTTAATATAATTACATGTTTATTTAATAAGTCATAACCATGATTTATAATTTTGTTTTTAGCAGTAACGAGGCGATTCAGAGCAGTCTATCCAGGTTGAAGATTCTTTTCCTAATGTCCGTTGTACAGACCGTAGATGGAAATAATTTTTAATTGAAAACTGTCAAACATTTTTAGCTTTATTATCTTTCCTTATAGTGTCTACAAATTACAACAGAAAGCACAATTCGTACTAAACATTAACAACATAACAATAATTAATAGCGAAATCTTTCGATGTTTAACTCAATTTTTAAAATTTTAATTGTTCTAAAATGTTCCAAAAATTGTTTTAATTGTTCCAAATTGTTTTAAAATTTTAATTGTTCTAAAATTCTCTAAAAATTGTTTTAATTGTTCCAAATTGTTTTAAAAATTTAATTGTTCTAAATTACAATTTCTATGCAATCTCAGGAAGTGCTGAACCGATTTCAAACATAATAGTGTGAAAATGGTGGTGTCAATAATTGCTCCAAGACAGGCTATATTTTATATGCTTCCACTACCCCAAACGGAATGCAGGAGCAAAAAACCCTAAAAATGCGATTTTTGTGTTATGGAAGGACCTAGATTCATTAAATTTATTACATATAAATAAACTCTATGTATATTTCTTTAAAAATTCAAAATTTAAAAGGGGCCAAAAAGCGCGAAAAGCGTTCTAAATGCCGATTTGTGAGAAATCTTAGGATGAATCAAACTGATTTCAAAAGTACATTTAGGATATTGATGCTGACAGCCTCTTCTCTAATATAGACGATATTTCATGTCGGTGTCCTACAAACTTGGGGGTTGCAGGAGCAAAAAATGTTCTAAATTGCGATTTTTGTGATCGGTAGACAGCTTGAAATTAAGCGTAGTGCACATTTATTAGATATAAAGGATTTTTAAGAACAGCTTAAGAAAAATGGAAATTTAAAAAGGGTAAAAATGGGTGAAAAGCGTTCTAAAAACGTTCTAAATTGCGATTTCTACACAATCTCAGAAAGTATCAAACTGATTTTAACAGTAAAGGTTGCAAAATGATGGTGACAGCCCAAACTGCAACACAGACTATATTTTATGTTGCAGTCACCACCATATGGTTGTTGCAAGAACAAAATATGTTCTAATTTGTGTATTTTGCACAACTGAGGAGTCTAACATTTTGAAAATTGGAATAGTAATTACTTACATGATGCAAATGCTTTCTAAGAACCGTCGAAAGAAAATTCCAAATTTAAAAGGATGAAGTGGGTAAAAAACGTTCTAAAAGCGTTTTAAATTACAATTTTTTGACAATCTTATCAAATACCAAACCGTTTAAAAAAATAATTGTTTCAAATTGGTGGTGATAGAATCTGCTCAAACATAAGCAATACTTTATATTGTCTTCACTACTACACCAATGAATTTCAGGAGCAAAAAACATTCTATATTGCTATTTATGTCATAGTAAAGAGTCTAGATACATTAAAAATGGCATGGTATTTACGTTTAACATATAAATACCCTCGAAGAAGAGTCGAAAGTAAATTCGAATTAAAAAAAAGGTGAAGCAAAGGGGAGGGGCGAAAAGCGTTCTAAAAGAGTCCTAAATCACGATTTCTATGCAATTTCAGGAAATATAAACCGATTATAAAAGTAATAGTTGTGAATCAATGGTGACAGTCTCTTATCCTACTCAAGATATATTTTTACCACTTGGGGCTGTCAAGAACAACAAACGTTCTAAAAAAGGCCTTTAAAATCTTTCTAAATTACGTTTCTGTGGAATATTTGGAAATACCAAATCGATTTCAAAATTATTGTTGCCAAATTAATGGCGACAGTCCCTATTTCAACATGGAATTTCATGTTGAAAGAGATGGTAGACCGTCAGACATGAAGCTTGGGATTTGACGTGATGGTTAATTTTATGATGTATGAAGATGGTTACTAAAAACTGCAAATAATACTGAAATGAACGTATTAATTCAGCATAAAAGTTTTAAAATATTTTTAAAATTTTCATTTATTCAGTTTTAGATCTTTTAATAATTTAAGTCTCATTTCTGCCTAATGCAGTGTAATAATGAAGTTTAGTCAAACTGGGTTTGAAATAGTCATTTTTGAATTGTTCCTAAAAGTATAATTTCTTTTAATAAAAATTAGACATATAAATATAGTTTGGCACATTTGACATTCAGACGCGAGCAAAGCCGCGGGATTTGATAGTATTGATATCGATATATATATATATATATATATATATATACACAAATATATATATATATATATATATGATGTGATTACACTCTAATACGAGTATCAGCTCAATACTTGCCTATCAAGTTACAAAATTTAGAAATATTTTTCGAACAATATGTAAACACCCGGCCCTTTTTTGAACACTTTTTCCGATCTTGCGATTTTTATTCTTGAATATTAGAAACAGCAATTAAAATGGTTTTATAGAATAGGAAAATTGTAATACAAAAATGTTGCTGATTGCGTTACTCAGTAACATTTTCTATTGTAAATATTAAAGCGAAAATTTTGCACAAATAGTTTTTTTCTTTTGCAATCTAAATGATATTTTTGTAACTTGTTTAGCAGCATAAAAATGAATGCTTAATTTATGAAAGTAAATGAAAGTAACTGTTTCTATTTTTTTGGATAGTGGATTCCATGAATTAAAAAAGTATGTTGATCATACATTGTATCTAATTTTAATATATCTCTGCGATTGACATTATAAGTTATATTTTGAAAATTCAACATACTTCTTTAATAATAAAATAAAATTTTATTTCATGCAAATGGGTAATTTGCTTACCATGAAAGATAAAAATAAAATCTTTACAAATCCCCGAAAGGAAATATAATTATGTTTTATGTAGAATTTATATGTTCAAAATATTTTTTTTAATTTTATTTTTAAATTCGTAAACTATATTTCCTTTTTTGGGATGATATTATACTTATCATTTTATTTAACTACATTATATCACTAAGTTTGAACTATACGAATTTTAAATAAATCAAGCTCAAACTAACATGTTTGGAAATAAAATAATATATTATATATGGTGGGAAATGACACACAGGTGGTTATCAAAATAACAGAAAAACCTGTGAATAAAAGTGCTCTTTAGGAATGTGCTTCGTAAGAATTAAAATATAATTCTACATACCAATTTCTGTTTTAAATATAAACATTATACATCATGGTAGTATTAGGAAGCTTTCGTGAAGTTGTATACGTCTTGTATTTTTATCAAACGTGTAAAGTGTCAGACCTCAAAGACTTTCAATGAGGCCAAATTGCAGGAGACCGAGTAGGTGGAACAAGTGTGTCCGAAACATATCAGCTTTTAGGCGTGTATAGATGTACAGTTGCAAAAGTCATGGCAGCACACACACTGCGCGGCAAGAGAAGCTCGGCAAAATAGTGGGTTGAAGAAGAAGCTAAGTGACAGAGACCTACAGGTATTGAAGCGGTATGTAATGTCTTAAAAAAAGAACTGCAGCCAATGTGACCGCAAAACTCAATCACCATCTACATTTTCCAGTGTCAGCAATTGCAGTTAGTAGACAGCTCCATAAACAGGATATTTACAGCAGAAAAGCAATTCCCAATCCACTTGTCGCAGCTGTTAATGCCGAACGTCGACTACAGTCTTGCCACAACCACAAAACCTGGTCGATTGGTAAGTTGTTATATGGTCAGACGAATCATTTTTCATAATTTACCCCACAACAGGCCGAGGGCTCGTTTCGAGGGCAGCTGCACAAGCATATGATCGTGATTTTCTGCTGTCCCAATCGTAATCCTGAAATGAAGGATAACTCGGGATATGTATGGAAAAGCTTTAACTGGCCAGGTCCATCCTATAATGCAAACGTTGTTTCCGGCAGGAGATGGAATTTTTCAAGATTATAATTTTCCTATTCATTCAGCGGTATATGTCCAATTATGGTTTGATGAACACGAGGATGAAGTGCAACATCTACCTTGGCCCGCGCAGTCCCGCTACATCAATTTAATCGTATCGTTATGGTCTATTATAGAACGTTAAATCCGGAATCGATATCCTCCTCCGGTTTTTCTACCGGAACTTTCCCAATATCTCCACGATCACTCGTATTAATCGATTACAAGGGGAATCCAATCTGAATTACATGCCAAACATGGGTCATATACCACATTATTAAAGAATTCCTGATAAAACTACTGTGTTTCCATTATTTTGATATCTACCTGTATTATATATTTTTAAATGATATAATATACATGCTAATTTAAAAAATATAAACTTGAAGTATAAATACTGATTTTTTGGAAATTTTAATGCACTGACTTGCTATTTCAGTTATAATTGAAAATTCAAAGTACTTGATAGATAATTTTAATAATTATACATTATTTCGAGTTTATTAATCGTCGTGGCGTTTGTATGAAGCGTTTGGTACTATCACTGATTAGGAAAGAGATATAACATTCTTTTCACAATATTTCTTGCTTAAAATTTAACATTAGAAAACATGATCTGGAATTTTAATAACTGTATGAAATTCTAAATTTACAATATTTTCAAGTTTATTGCATGTCTATAATTACTTTATTTAGAATGAGACATTTGGATTTTTTTTCTTAAAAAGTACATTACCTTCTGTGCATGTTTGCCAACAAAAAATATTGTTGCTTCTCTACTCAAATCAACGAGCAAAACTTCGAGCTGAATTGCTCTTAATTTTTGCTAAGTTATAATAGTACATAATATTATATGTAATGAATAACATTTTATGAAATACTAGCTTTGAGAAAATTATTACTTTCTTCCTTCACCGAGATGAGAATCACACCTGCAATTGGTTGCATAGAATCACATTCACATTGGTCTATTATGTAAGCAGGATTTCAATGTAGAATATTTTTTGGTTGAATGTATTGCTTTAAATATACGAAATTATATTTTAACTATTTAAAATTCTTAATATGAACTTTAAATACAATTTTAAATGATTTTAATGACAATACTGTAAAATTCTTAATATAAAATTTAAATAATATATTTTAATGATGATTAGTTTATTTACCCAGTAGGACGCGCTGTGGGCCTGATAGACATAGAATGCGTATGGTTTTTACAATTGTCACCAATATCGTTTTAAAAGTAATATTCAACTTATCAAATCGCAAAATTTTTAACAATTGTCTCCGACTAAATAAGATTACGATAATTATTTTTAATTATTGGTGACAAAGTAAAGACCATTAATACCTTGGTTGTGCACGCTTCTCCCGGGTTAAACAGTAAACTAAATTAAATCAATAAAAGCCAATCTTTATACACACAATACATAAATGAAGCACTGGATATCCAGTCGAATACGTTTCGTGAGTACCTGGACTCACATCATCAGTGTATAAAATCAAACATTTCCTCAACTACATGAAAGTCGAAAACCCAAATGTCTGTAAACAACGTACCGAACGACCATCGTGTTACAGCAACTAATAGTAAATAAAATTGACAGAATATTTCTTTTGCACGAGGTAAGAAACGAACAATCTTTTTTAAGCTTCACGCCCATCAAAGGATGATTATGCAGAGTTAATGTAAATTAACGAATCATATATCAAATATTAGGCTTCCCTATATTTCGTTATGTTCGGAATCTTCTACAGCCTACTGCAATTTATATGTAATAATGTTATGAAATTTCCTATTTATTTGTGAATCACTCTGTTGTCAATTAGTAAATTTTTAATGGAGGAATTTAGATTTTCAAGTCTAGGCTTCCAAAGGATTTGAAAACTATTTAAAATCTATTTTACGATATGTCATCTAGTTATTCTTCTTGCCATCTGATTATTAATCTGGTTTTCCGATTATATATCCAAACGATTGTTCAGATCAAATCCGAAGACTCATACATCACCATGTGAATCATATAAATACACAAAACATTTTATTATATATTAAATATATTATTTTCATATATATATATATGTATAAGATGCGCTGTTATAAAACATTTCCTTCCCAATTTTGAAATACCACTTCGAATTATTCGAATGTGTTACAAAAGTTTTTGTTTGACTTACTTATTTACTTTTTTTTAGTGATCCCTCTCATCAAATCTTTCATTTTATTTTGCCAAACATATAAGCACAAACATAAATCGCAATACGAATCTTTTCTGATTTCCTACCAGTATAATTGGCACCTAACAATAATGTTTGGGTTAGTGTCATTATTAAAAATGGATTTCTCCATCAGCATTGAAGATGTTCTTTGAAAAACATTTAACAATATATTTTTATTTTATTACTCCATGTCAAGTATAAAAACACCTAAACCTTTTTTCGCAAATTTACGCAAAAATGTGTTACTATTTCTAGTTATCCCTTTTGAGTCCCCTGAGAACACTAAGATATTTTTTCCAAAATATCTGTTGAACTTATTATAATTCGCTGTCATTAATGATTCCAGTTATTGGTAAAATTTTAAATCTTTGGACCGAACATTCTTTGTGTACATTGTAAAAAAAAATAATGTCAGTTTCCCGGTAGGAATCGGAAAAATAGTTGCCCTTATCGTACCGAACAATTTCCAACCCAGCTCGGAATAAAATCAGTAAAATACCGTTTTACTGACTATTTCCTTATTTTTACCGATTTGATTCCGAGCTGGGTCGGAAATTATTCCGGTACGATAAGGGCAACTATTATTCCGATTCCTACCGGGAAACTGGCAATACTTTTTTTTTTTTTTTTTTTTTTTTTTTTTTTTTTTTTTTTTTGCAGTGCAGTGCAGTGCAGTGCATTCTCTCAAGTTTAAGCATTCCCATATCCCAAGTCTTATGTTAGCATTCATACTTTTCTTGGAGATTGAAGTTTTTTCATTTCTCTCACTTTGGAGTATTGCACATTTTGATTGGTAAAATTATCTGCATATTTGCTCTGGATTACTGAACTTTCGATGCTTCGAATATTTTTGTATTCTATAGAAATTACTTTATGTTTGCTAACGTTAAAAATTTCTAATTATTTCCAATAAATAATTTTCTACAGTTATACAGAAACAAATGACGGGAATTATTTTATCATTATCCGAATGCTAACACATCACAGGCTTTTTACTCAATGTTTTCATTAATTATAAATTCATTCTTTTTTAAATATTATTACTTACTGTTATTATTGTATAAAATTCAGATTTTCTACTTGGATTAGCTTTAATGTTTTACCAGTATTGTTTTTAACAATATATTTTTAGAACTACCACTTCAGTTAATAGTTTCATCAATTATCAATGATATGTCAATCATTTAATTCCAGAATTGTGTTATTGAATGACTATTAACATAAACATTTTGGAGTGGAAAGGCGTATTTCCAAACATAGGAATATTACTTAAGTTATACACTATTTATACTTTAATAGTTAAATTTAAATATTTTTGCGAATCTGTAAATTCAGCGAAGAGGTCTTAAATGCTGTCAAAAGAAAAAGAAAGTTTTAAAATATAGTTTGTGCTTATTACCTTTTAAACCCAACAGGAAAACGTTACATAAAAAACAAATATCCCTTTTCTTCCCAATGACTGTATTTACAAGTCAGGTAGTAACACATAAATTATTTTTTAACTTTTAAATTTCTGAGAAAAAACTAAAGGTAAAATCTTAACATGGCGTTCAGATGACAAATTTCATTATTGAATACAGATTATTTTCTTAAATAGAAATTTTGCGTCACAATTTAAACTAGTTGGATGTGCCAATTCCAAAACTTTCTTCTATCTTATACATCTTAATATTTCAAAAACTAGTTACACATGTTAATACTTCAATATTATTAGTTCATTACTATACCAACTTGATTTTCATCTTAAATTTCTGCTTCAGTCAATTAAATGAACTAAAAACGAGTTAATCTATATCTTGATATTTGTTAAAATTAATAGTTTTCCCTTATTCTGATGTTATCAGATGTTTTTGAATAGCCGGCTTAGCAGGAAGTGAGTTCCCGCCTTTGCACGAGCCGCCGATGGACAATAGAACTACGAAAAATAAAATAAAGTATACAAAAATCGCCATCACAGAGCCCCATTACCGCGCGATATTTCCAAATTCAAGGGGGACCTGTTGGCCAAAGCCAAAAACATGCACAAAAAATTTGGTTCAATTGTATGCATAATTTTATACAATTTTCGACTGTACAATAAAGAAAATGGTACAGACATCGTAATTATAGCGCACCTTTCCAGCGGAATTTTTCCAAATTCAGGGAGGACCTTCACGCCATGAACAAAAAGAAACACAGAAAATTTGGCTCAATTCTCTGCATAACTTCATACACTTTTTGATGGTATAATATTCAAAATGGCACAAAAATCGCTATTACAGCGCCCTCTACCCGCAATTTTTTTCCAAATTAAGGAAGGACCTGCTTGCCATAGCCAAGAAATTAAAATAAAAATTTGGTTAAATTCTATGCATAACTTCATACACTTTTCGATGGTACAATATGCAAAATCACTATTACAGCACCCCCTAGTGGCAAATTTTTTCCAAATTCAGGGAGGTGCTGCTTGTCATATCCATAAACTTAAAATAAAAATTTGGTTCAATTTTATGCATAACTTCATACACTTTTGGATGGCACAATATTCAAAATCGCTGTTACAGCGCCCCCTACCGGCAAATGTTTTCCAAATTCAGGGAGGATCTGCCTGCCAAAGCCAAAAACTTAAAATAAAAATTTGGTTCAATTCTATGCATAACTTCATACACTTTTGGATAGTACAATATTCAAAATCGCACAAAAATCGCTGTGACAGCGCCCCCTACCGGCGATTTTTTTTCCAAATTCAGGGAGGACCTACCTGCCATATCCAAAAACTTAATTTTTTTTTTCAATTCTATGCATAACTTCATATACTTTTGGATGGTACAATATTCAAAATCACACAAAAATCGGTATTACAGCGCCCCCTATCGGCAATTTTTTTCCAAATTCAAGGAGGACCTACCTGACATATCCAAAAACATAAAATAAAAATTTGGTTCAATTCTATGCATAACTTCATATAGTTTTGGATGGTACAATATTCAAAATCGCACAAAAATCGCTGTTACAGCGCTCCCTACCGGCGCTTTTTTTCCAAATTCATTGAGGATCTACCTGCCATATCCAAAAACTTGAAATGAAAATTTGGTTCAATTCTATGCATAACTTCATACAATTTTGGATGGTACAATATTCAAATTCGCACAAAAATCGGTATTACAGCGCCCCAAATCGGCGAATTTTTTCCAAATTCAGGGAGGACCTACCTGCCATATCCAAAAACTTAACATAAAAATTTGGTTGAATTCTATGCATAACTTCATATACTTTTGGGTGGTACAATATTCAAAATCGCACAAAAATCGCTATTATAGCGCCCCCTACCGGCGATTTTTTTCCAAATTCAGGGAGGATCTGCTTGCCATATCAAAAAACTTAACATAAAAATTTGGTTCAATTCTATGCATAACTTCATACACTTTTTGATGGTACAATGGCGACAGACACACGGACAGACGGACAGACGGACACACGGACACACGGACATTTTCTATAAACATGTTTTTGGGGATCTCTGACCCCTAAAACATGTAAATACGTCGAAAACCGGAAGTTGAAAAAAATTTCGATTACAATACTTTCTTCTGTTGAAGATAGAAGAAAGTAAAAAGGATTATGATCTTACTGTCATCTTCACTCCTCTATTCGAAAACGTTTTTAAAAAATATAATTTCATTAAACATCCCTTGATGATGTATGGCAGATAAATACAAAATATTGAAAATTCACTTAAATGTTTTAAATGTATAAATGGCATGAATTTATTTTGATATGATTATCATTCTTTAAATAAGAACAAATAATGTTCACATTTGCTTCTCACTAAGGGATATTAATGTATTTCACAAATTATTTGAAGTAATTGAAATAAACTTCATTGTTTAAAACAATTCAGTAAATGTTTGTTTATGATCGAAGATATGACGAAATTATGCCGTTTTAAATTAATAACGTAGTATATCTGCTGCTAAGGGAATAAACCGGATATTGGTTTCGCTTGCTAGAATGGTAATTTCCTATTTGATTTAGAATCTTTCAGGAAATCAATATATAATACTACAAATGATATAATATAATTTCTAACCACGTAAATTTAACTCAAATCTAACGTGACAGCATTTATTGGAATAAACAACGAAATATAAATGCTTTAAAATCTGTATATCGAAAAGGATTTATAAGAAACATTTTGTACATTTCAGTGCAGTATTTCAATAAAATCTCATTAAAACAAATAGGTTTACAAATACGAATATTAACACAAGCAGTATTAAAATGTTAATGTATTTCTAATTAATTAATTTAGTAAATTATTTAAGTGGATTAATGTTTTGTAAAACAACATCTTTCAGATAATTCCAATTCCATTGAAAAATTCATTTAAGAAACTGTTTTCTTTGAGCACAACAAAAAAGGCGAAACTTTCTAAATAAAATGCATACATTGAAATTTAACTTATTTATATGGATATTTATTTACAGAAGAATTATTTACAATGAACTAATTAAGATGAGGTCGCCTTATATACAGCGTCTTATTCATCATTATACACAATTGTTCTTTTACCACCATGATAACAAAACAGTTGTTTTCGATCAGCTATAAGTTTCTCTCTCTAACGAGCCGTCGTCGTTTATCACATCAATTCAGTTAGCATCTGTCCCGGTCGCAAAACGAGCATCTCCAGCTCGGATCATTCTATCATTCAGCGCATGCGTTGCGTGTCTGTTATGTATACGGTACTCTCGTTGCGGCGCTGCCGCTGTCAGTCGGCTCTTCGGAAACAGGTGGCGTTTTCGATATCAAGAGGTGCTTGGAGCACTAAATGCATACACACATATACAGTGTGTCCACGTATAACCTGACCGACCTTTGTGTTCGCAACCGTTAGTCCTAGATGCGTACTTCCAATTACAAAAGTAGTCAAAATTAAGTGCAGAGTAAAGATAAAAAAAAGTTTGAAGAGAAAAACAATTGAGTGAAGAATTACAGAATCTAAATTTTTATACGGTCCCCCTGTCCTATAAGTTATATTTAGTAAAATTTTCCTGTTACACTGACAAGGAAGGCAAAAAAAAAAAAAGTCCTGTTATTCTACGATTAAAATTAACCGAGTAATAACTGTTTAAATTTGGAGCATATTACACTGATAAACAAGGTTTATGTTTTTAACTAAGTATGTGGTGACTTTTATATTTTAGGTGGTGCTGTGAAAGAATATGCCATTAAAAAGTTTCCATCACCCTCAGATTTTTGAAAAAATTCAAAATCTTGAAAATCTGAATTTTGTAGTATTTATTCAACACATATACCTTATGAAATTTATCATTTGGTATTTTAGTAATGACAAACTTTTAAATAAACACAAATAAAGCTTAAAATTAATATTTAAAACACTTAAAATATGCTTTGTTCATAAAGTTTCAGAAAAATGTAGAAGAACTTTTGTAAAAAGAAATGATATCAATAAGAAATTTTATACTTTATGTAGCGGTAAATGTCTTATCTGTGGATGCTCTCTTATAGGCACAATCACTAGCTTCCCTAATAAGGTTCGAACAGTAATCTCCGAGCATATTAGGGGTCCAAATGCCTTGATATCGGATTTCGATTGCAGAAATATCCTGGTGGAAGCGCTTTCCATGTTCGTCGCTCACAGCTCCCATATTTTCGGGGGTGAAATTTAGATGAGATGCTAAAAAGTGAATTTTCAACGACATTGAACATCCTAAATATTTGTAACTTTTTAACATGTCCTTAATTAATGTTTCATAGTTAGGACTTCGATGATTTCCTAAGAAATGTGTCACAACATTTTAAAAATCGATCCATGCTGCTTTTTCTAAATCACTTAATGTAACATCAAAATTTTTGTCCTTCATAAGGTGTCTAATTTGTAGGCCAACAAAAATACCCTCCTTTATTTTTCCATAGCTTAGCGATGGAAATTGTTCTTGCAGATATTGAACTCCACGACCTTCTTTCTTCATAGCTTTAACGAAATTCTTCATCAATCCCAACTTTATGTGGCCCCACCAGTGGCTGAGAGGTTCTGCTCTCGAAGCTGGTAGACGGGAGGTGCTGGGCTCGATCCCAATCGCGCCCGTCGGCCTAACCGTTTCGGAGTTTTCGTGGTTTTCTTCGAAGCCGTGGATTCCCACGCGTAAATACGGGTTAGGTTCGCTTAGAAAGACCCCCCACGAAGGGCACTCCCCCCCTAGGGCCCATATCCCACGTGTTGATAATTGGCCGTCACAAACCAAACCAAACCAAACCCAACTTTATGTGTAAAGGTGGAAGAATAACTTTCTTTTTAACGATTAGATGTACGTTTTGGATATTTTTTCCCCTGCAATATATTGTTTGCGCTCCGGCCATTTCTTTTTGATATAATGCTCATGCTTTGCTCTGATATCCCACTCGCATAGGAAACAGCAATATTTTGTATAACCTTGTTGCATACGAATAAGAATGGCAATTACTTTAAAATCCGCACATATATTCCAATCATGATGTGAGAAATCAATTTCATGAAGCAGTATCATCATATTTTCACAAGACTCTTTTATTATGCAAGAATATTCTATTGGAACAGACGGCAAGGCATTTCCATTATGAAGAAGTACATCCTTCAAGCTGGTTTTCGAACCATCGATGAACAGTCGCGATTGTTCCGAGTTATATTCACAATTTAAAGCAGAAGTTAAACCACTTATATCATTACAATAGCATAAATCACCTTTTCTTGAAAAAAATGTTGAATATTTCTTATGTCGATCTCGATAAATAGATATCTTTGTATTATTTTTCAGGATATTCCAGCCTTGCAATCTTGATCCAAGTAATTCTGAGTTTTTCTTTGATAAATTTAAGTCTCTCATAAGATCATTTAATTATTCTTGAGTAATTAGGTGTGGTTCTTCATTTATGCCAGGAGAATAGTTTATATCCCAACAAAAAGTTTTCGGTAAAAAAAAGAAAAAAGCGCCAAGTTCTCCTTAATGTTTCGGCCAGAAAAAGTAGTGATGTCTGAAGTTCGCACAAGTTAAAAGCCAACAAATCTTTCATTGAAAATGGCTTCCTGCGACTTGGCCGTTAATGCCTTCCACAGCATTTCAAAATTAATGATTGGAAATTTCGCATTTATGAATTATTTAAATTTTAAAAGTAATATTAGAATGCAAAGAGGCAAATTCACATAAAGACATTATAAGTAAAAGATTTCTGATAAATACCATCCAGTTTCAACAAACATTAGTTTTGATTACAGATCATTTAGTCCACTGGTGGTTTAATTGACATTTTGTACGGTCTAAAGCTAAAGTCATTAACGTAAAACCAAAGAAATAAAACAAAATTTACTTACTTCAAATCTCTCTATATGTTACATAATATTTTATTGTATAATATTGAAATCTTGTGCATTGACGAAAGAGATTTATTTTGTTTGAACATTTATTATAGTTTGTTTGCATACATTAAGAGGTATTCGATTTATAAACTGTTAAAAGCTGATACTAATTATGTTTTAGCAATTAGAGATATTATCTTCCGAAACAAGTATTTTGTTATTTTTAACTTCTAAGTATTTAAATAGACTGAAGTGGTTTAAATGCTTTTTTTAAATGTGTAATTTATTTCTGTACTTTGTGCAACAAAATGCCTAAAATAATGAAAAAAATGTAGTTGGCATGTAGCTCATTTGTACATACTTTAAAATTTGACAAACCCTCTCGAAGACATTAACGGCCAAGTCGCAGGAAGCCATTTTCAATGAAAGATTTGGAATGTTTGGTTTTAACTTGTGCGAACTTCAGATATCACTACTTTTTCTGGCCGAAACATTAAGGAGAACTTGGCGCTTTTTTCTTTTTTTTACCGAAAACGTTTTGTTGGGATATCACTACTTTTTGTATGTTTTTTCAATTTTTTTTTTCTAAACTATAGTAATAAAAAAAAAACTTAAATTTTGGTACTTTTATGTTAGCCGGGAGCAAATCTCCTCATTAGCATTTTGTTTTTCGCCAATAGCAGTTTTCATTTTTCACATGTGTAAATTAGTAACAATGGTTTGATTTTTCAAATAAAATATTTTGGTTTACGTTATTATTTCTTATTTATTTATTTATTTATTTCTATGTTACATATTCTATTAAATAGAATGAGGGAAATGCATTTATTTTAAATGAGATGACTGAAAAGTTTATATTTTTAAATGAAGTTAATGCAATATGAACAATGGAGTTAGGAACAGTACAGTATTTGGCGATTTGCCACTCGCGCCCGGCTAACATAAAAATACCTAGATTTATTTTATTGAGCTTTACAAATTTATACTTTATTTCTTTTGGTATTAAAGTACTAGCCACCTCTAGCAATCAGTATTTGTTCTATTAATTGCATGTTAAACGTTGCATCATATTACTGTTATTCATAATTTAATTGCCCATTATTTCGCCAAGTCGGAAGCTTTTGATAGAGAAATCAAGAACTCTTTACGATCATGGAAGCACATCATATATTTTGTGTTGTTATGTATTTCATCTTTCATGACAAATATCTCTTAACTCACTTATGCATGTTTCCTTATCAGTTACGATTCGTTCTCTAATGCGGAAAATTTTAATCCTATTAAGTGATCGTTTCTAATTGGGCTCACTGCCAGTTGTTGTATTTTAACTGTTACGATTGGGTACAAGTGAAATGGTTCTTATGAAATCCTTTGACAATATCTACATTTACATTAAACCATATTGATGCTAATATCTTTTTGTTTCCCGTTAACCTTTTCAATAGACTCGATTACGGAAGAATAGAAGGTCTACGGGCTCACTGCCAATGATCCATTTGAAAATCTATCTGTCTTGTCTAATCTAATCTTGTTGAGGAATTAGCCAATGTGCCATGGTTTTAAGATTTTAGCTAATTTTATTCGAAACCTGAAAACTAAAATGCGAAGAACCGGATTATAGAACATTCATTCTATTGGCACTTTGGAAATATTCGTACGTTATACCATTTAACTATTCAGTTGATATGCGGGAAAATATAAATAGATGACTTGCATTAATAATTAACTCATTGAAAAATAGCCACTAGCGTCAAATACTCGCCAAGCTTGTCAACATTTAGCGAAGTGTCGCCAAATTTGGTAATATATCCTGTCAATTCTCAAATTTGGCGACAAAAAATGTTTTGTTTATTCTGACGTCATAATGATGCATATGTATTATGTATTATACACATACCTATAATATGTATGATGCGAATGTATTACGTATTGTATGCATATGTATTATATGTATGATGCATATGCATAAAGTTCATTAACATCACTAAAACGCACTTAAAGGTATAGTGTTCCATAAATAGTAGGGATAATTGCCAGATTGACCAGAGTGCTATTAAGATTAGAATTCCGACATTTATAATAGACCGGGAGGCGTCTGCACACACCATCACCTCATCGAGATTACAGCTGAAATTTTAGGATTAGTCAAAACTAGATTAGCATATTAAAATCCAACTGGTCTGTTAATTCATGTCTTGGTAGAAGCCACCTGAAGGCATAATTTTAGTGGTTGACTGATAGGTTTACTATTGTATTTTCCTGCATACAAAAGTATGGAAACATGGAGGAATGGGTGCAGGAAAACACAATGGAAAATCCACCAATCAACCCGGTAAAATCGGATCTGTAGGTGCTTTCCACAAAGATATGACATGGCAGACCATTTACATTTTAATACGCTAATCGATTTTTAAGTAATCCTAAAATTTCAGACGTCAACTCGATGAGGTGATGATATGTGCAGACGCCTCCCGGTCTTTAATAAAATTTGTTTTAAGGAAGTAAAAGATAGAAAGATGGACAGATAAACTGAAAGATTTGCCTTATTAAGATTTTTGTAAAAGCATATAAAAATTCATTCAGCTTGAAATCATGTAACACCTTTATAACTCAGGCTAATTTTCTGTAATCGGGTTTTGGCGACCAACATATCTTATCTATAACTATAATCTTTCTTTTACAGATTTAAAATTAACAATAAATTAACAGTAAGTAGTCTAATAATACAATATAATAACATTAGCAGCGGTCTTCGGACGCCGTATCTGTCGCACATCGTTAAAGACATCTTTATTAGTTACACATTTCATTTGATTAAAAGGAAATTTTTAAATTTTCATATGAGAATTAGGATATTTTTCTACTATAGGGACCTTGGCATTTTTTAAAAATCTTGGCGCAATTCGTACTTCAGAAACTGAGATATGTTGCCAAATGATATAAACAACTATGAAAACAAACCTGATGAACTTTTATATTATTTATATATATATTTATATACGGTACTTGTTAGTTATCCCGTCGACCAAATTACTGTCGCCAAAGTTTAAGATTAAATGCCAATAATGGTTGATCGTAAATGTCGCATTCACTTGACAAAACGTGTTTACGTCATCAAATGATTTTTATTTTGATGTTTTATTTGTATTTTTATTAATGTTATAATAACTAATTTGTTTTTTTCGCTATTTTAAATAAAAATTATGCCAATTTGTATAATTAGGCGAGTGGTTTGGCGATTTATATAATTTGGCGAAATTGGTCGACGTTATAACTAACAAGTACCTTATATACATATAAACATTTTATTTATACATGTATAAAATTTTGTTTTTTATATACAAATTATTTATGTTGGTATATAAAAATAAATAAACGCGTTCCTTAAATTAAATAAATTGTATACAAATGGAAAAAAATTGCTTGTGTATATGACACAGTAAATAAGTTGCCAGAAAATACGTTATTATCACATTTCTTTTCTTGTCAAGGCTATTTTCTCTATTTCGCCAAGGCTACTATATCAGAAACGTACCGAATTTCGGTTATATTTTGGTAAATGCTTTATTGTTTTAATATCGTAAATATATCACAACCTATACTGATTAAAATTTTTAGGTATATTCATTTTTTCTATTTAATCAGCATTTTCGGGAAAGCTTATACAATTTTATTCAGCTTGAAATTGTGTGACACCTTCAAAACTCTGTAATCGAGTTTTGGCGACCAACATTGGCCCAATTGAATGTATTGCCCAAATCAACACCCCCTGTTTGGAGGGTTTAGAAGCGGAAATTCTGTGTTTTCAGATTTTTCTGGTTAATTGTGCTACAAACCCAACTTACTTGTGAAATTTCATGATTCTACGACTTTTAGAAGTACCTTAGTTATTTGATGATGCGAAGTGAGTCAGTGACAAAAAAGCGCTTTTTCGGAATTTAATATTTCGAAAACTACTAAATACAGAAACATGAAATTGTGGAACCTTAGTTCAGTTTGACCATATGAACATGTGTATAAAAGAAAAAATTCTATATCTCTCCCTAAAACGACGTTATGAGGGGGTGGAAAGTATGCCGAAATGGTTCAGGAAAAGGTAGCTTACGGCTTGTGCGAACTTGGCGGACGCGCTGCCGTGCTCCCAGATCAGATGTAGAGGAAGTTTCAGATTCATCAATTTCCATTTCTACTGCTACATCGCCATATGTAAAATTCTCTGGAGGTTTCGGTATTGTTAAATCATCATTATGTAATACTGATCGCATTGCTTAATCTAAGTTCGGGTACTTAGTTTTATGTTTACTTCTTACAGAGAATCCTTTAATTTTTGTAATACAAATGTAGCAGTCAGTTACATGACCCTTCGGCTCGCGTCATATCACGGGTATAGCAAAGGGCATACTCTTTCTTGTACCTTTCATCCACGCCCGGAGGTTTGTAGCACATCGTGTACAATAAGAATGTGGTGCCTTATCTGAGGTGAATTTCTTATCGTGTTCACCTACTTTACATCCAAAGTACATGTGATAGGCAGTCTTTATTACCGGTGTGAAAGCGCATCGATGCTTTTTCAAAGTTAGCTCCCCGCACACATAGAAAAAATAATCGGGTTCATTAACACATCCTCTAGACATTTTTCACATAGTTTAGAGGAATATAGGATAATTATAATCAAAATTTAAGTAAAAAGTCTTACAGAACAAAGACATAGTAGTACACTCTCCCCAAAAGGTAAGTTTCAACTGTCACGGATTTGCGTTAAAGCCAAATACTGTGGGGGCGGCTACCGCTGTCTGTTCAAGGTCTGGTCAAGGTCGAAAAGTTATTCGTTCTTCTTCAAATTGTTGGCGGTTCCTATGGGATTTCGGGAAAAAATCTTCTCGGAAATATATTCCCTATTCTATTCTATTTACACACCTGTAGTTTCAGGTTAATTCCTCATGTATTTTTCTAGATATTTAACAAAGCGTCTAAAATCACAAGTGACCGGTCACCTTTGGCCATATAGGGTATTTCTATCATCTGTTTAATATGCAATTACCAATTACGTCTGTTTCCGAAGTTTTTAAGTCTGATCCATGCTTTTCGCAATTATTGGCTGTCCTTTATCTTCATCTAAATATTCGTTCATATATATTTGAGGAAGTGTATTATACCCAGAAAGAATTACTATACCTAAAAACCTTTTCAAATCGGTTGCAGAAAACTAGAAATCATGAAGAGCATTAAGCATATATTTTTTTTTTGAACAGCTACTGTTTCCCTAAGAATTTCTTCATCTATAAACATCGTAAATATTTCTATTGGTGATTTGCCATAAAGTTTTTTTATCAGCATTTTAGACAGATCTTTTCATCCAACGATGGTGAAGTAGAATACGTTGAATGAACATTTTCTTTTCCTATTTAGGCAATATTTTCGATTTCTTTTGTTTCTTATTATCTTTAGAAGTCCTTTTTTACGTATTGTTCATTATTATTTGTTTACCTTCGCTGATCCTTTTTATTTTCTTCTTTTTTAGGTTTATGAAAATCTTTACTTTCTTCATTTTCTCATTCCTCATTTAACTTTTCATTTGATGTATCAGTTTTTTAATATAACTCAAAAGCCACTGCAATATCTTTTTCTAATGGTTTCTCAACTTGAACGTTATCATCAACGTGTTCTTTATCGGTGACATTATCTTCATCAGGAGGAATATACAACAGCATCAACTGTATCATCAGGATCACTATTATCAGATTCCTCAAAATAGAATCACCAGAACTTCCTTAGTTGTCAAAGTCTTTAATTCGTCATCTTTTAGCCATCTAGAAAATAAATAAATCTTAACCCAACATTTAAGCTACATTTCAAATGCTATTATTATTTACACATAAACATATAATAAAAAACCCTTAAAAAATTAATATGAATTACTTTAGTTATAACTGCAAAATATGGAATCGGACGAAGTTTCTAGAACACAATATTTTTTACAGTGCACGTGTCTTCCTCGAAAAACACTATTGTGAAAGACAAAAAGCGCAGACCGTCGTGTGGTGCCATCTATTAAGTAAATTTAAAAGAAATCTGACTAAATTTGCAATAAAACTTTGAAACTTTGCTTAAAAGGTGGGTTTTCAATTTTTGCCTATTTTTCATGCGTTCGGCAAATGGTGCGTTGACGCACCATTAAATTTCAATAAAAAATTAAGTTTTTTTTTACAATATTTTTATTTTTATTTTATTTGTATTTTATTTGCAGAACTTGCAAGTTTAATTTAATCCATTATAAAACATGTGATTAATCTCAAGTGGAATACTTATACATTTTAAAAAAGTCAAATTTATCTATAACCGTTTAAAGTTAATATATAGTAGGGTGGTGCGAAAAAAGTCAAGTTTTTATTTCCGAGTCACTATAGTGCGGAAAAGTTGCGATTGGTCAATACAAGAAAAACCAAAAAAAATTCTTTAAATCGGACTTTATCTTCCGATCCCGCAAACCGTCTAAAAATTCTAAAAAATTGAAAAATTCCGATTTTTTCCAGAATTAAAAAAAAAATTACGTATATATATATTTTATCACTATAGTGAAAAATATTTCCAGATTGTAATGTTTAATGATAATAATAATAAACAATTGCGTTTAAAGAATATCTTCCGATCGCGCAAGCTCAATAAAAATCGGGAAAAATTCTATTTTTGAGTGATTTTGATGAATAAAGAAAATAATCACCTAAGGTCAGTTTGCGGTCCAATGTTAACATTAGCATATAAATTGTACATCTCTTTGCTTGTTTAGATATTTGATAATATTTAAACAACCCAGAACTGACCACGGGAAGGTAGTTGCACTTTGAGTTCAACCCACACCCTTCCTTTCATTCAACCAATGAGGGTGTTTGCTATTTACACTACTTAAATACATTATTTTTTATAATAGAGTCAAAACACTGTATTAAAAATCTAGTGTCGTGACAGTATAAGATATAAATTTGTTATTTCTTCCGTTTAAGTCTGACTTTTAGATGCAACTTTGTACTGCGATTTTGTGGTAATGTCTAGTATCATGGACATTTATTTCAGTGTGGCCCTGATGAATCTATTTCTTGATTGGGGCCCACATACCTTAAACGATGCTTCAGTTACCGATTTGACGTACCGCTTGACAGCTTGCGTGTGGCAGGGGAACTTTTTTATCATCCCAGCCTGAGATATCACATGATTGAACGAATAAATGTATTTCTTCATTGGTTATTCTCCAAAAAAGAGGAGGAGATGATATTTTTTCTACATTCTAATCAATTAATTCTATATAGTCTGCCGCATCGAAGTTTAAAGTAGGAGTAATAAAGATTCTGATGCTTTTACCTTTTGAAACAGTATGCCTGGCTTTTAACACTCTTCTTAGTCCTAGCTCTTTTATGTGCCTCCTCTTATCAAACACCATTACCATCAGTAGGTTTTCCGGGTGAGAAAAGAACGAATTTCGTTCAATTACAGGGACTAGACAGTTTTCAGGTTGTCACGCAAGTATCCAGATGTTTCTATTGCTCTGTACAGATGAATAGGGCCGTCTGTAATGTACTTAATGCATTTTTTAAAAAAACAAACTAGCATGTAAGATTTTAAAATAAATGTCAATATGACTTTTAAGGCATCCGTTGGGTTTTCCACGCTCACGTAAAGTCGAAGGACTATTTGCACAAATGAGCCTACTGGCATGTGAAAATGGGACGGGGTCACACTTTGATAAGTCATTTGGAAAGTTGCCAATTTTAATTGCTTGACTTACGTCAAAAAGATATCTTTGGCCCTTGCGCACTAATTGTCTGTCCACTTCTGGAATTTCACAATCAGTTAATTGAAAATTTAACCCTGAGAACTTTTCACAACAATGAGATTCTACCCAATTGGTCTACTAAATGATCTTGGACCAGTTGTTTCACCATCCAAATGTTGAAAAAGATGGCGGAAAGGTAATTCAACAAAATGGAATAAAGAAACAACCCACTGAAGTGGTCGTCCGAGATGCACTTCAAGCTGTTTGATAGCATGACCTTTCCATCCAATATTGGTATTTGTAGCATCACAGCCTACCAAATCTAAGTATTCTCATGAAACCCTTGTTCAGTAAGACACGACACTATGAAAGCTACAATGCCTTTAGTAGATCCAGAGTTTAGAGACACATGGCCTAAATAAACTGAGCACGTTCTTTTATGATAGAATAGTGTTCCTCTTTAATAGTTCGACGAACCTGTTTTGATCCAATCCTTTCTATAACTAGGGTATCGTCCTTTCTTCTGTCAAAATATATACCATGTAAGTTCATCTGAATCCAGATGACTTTTGCTGTAAATTTTATGGAGTTAGGTGAGATTAGATGGGAGCGCGTACCCGATTTCAGCACTGTTTTTAAACGTTGCTAGCGGCAGTTGGGCGAACTACTAAACTTTTCAGACCTGGAACGAACTCTTCGTGGTAAGCTCAATGTTGTTTAAAAATGACCTAATATGCTCAATAGTATCAATTAACATTTAACTATTAACCTCAGACAGCAAACTGACCTCAGTTGATTACATTCTTTTTGCATGAAAATCACTCAAAATGGAATTTTTGCCGATTTTTATTGAGCTTGCGCGATCGGAAGATATTCTCTAACCACAACTTTTTTAATTATTATTATTAAACAGTACAATCTGCAGATATATTTCACTATAACGATAAAAATATATATATAAACGTTAAAAAAAATTAATTCTGAAAAAATCGAAATTTTTCAATTTTTTTTTAATTTTTAGGCGGTTTGCGGGATTGGAAGATAAAGTCCAATTTGAAGAATTTTTTTTTTTTTTGTTTTTCTTGTATTTACCAATCGCAACTTTTCCGCACTATAGCGAGCCGGAAATATCAACTTCACTTTTTTCGCACCACCCTAATATATAGCGCATTTTGAAAACTTCTTTGCAGAGAGTTTTTACTCCAATTGAATTACTAATATTTCATAGATGTCTTCAGAGCCCTTAACCCATTCGGGACGAGCGACCGGTATTCGTGCGGGCCTCGTTTGCACTTTCATCCCGCGCGACGGGTATACGTGCCGGTGGTTTTGGCACTCACATCCCGAGCGACCGGTATTCGTGCCACACAGTTGGAACGTTTTATTCCAGAAAGTTTAACTGAGAAAAAAAAATCGTAATGAAATTTGAATATACATTTGGGAAGAACATATGTCCTTCTATCTAGGAAAGCAAATGGCATCAATTAATATATTTTTAATCCATGTCAATTTAATTTTCTTCCAAAAATGACTGCAATGAAAAAAAAAAGTGTGTTTATTTCACATGCATCTATTTATGCTTCTGAAACGTGATTTTCTTTCTATCATATATCTATATGTCAAATGAAACTTTATTTTTTGTTTATCAGAAAATTTTCTACAACACTTGGGAAAAGGAATGGTTGAGTCAGCTGATCAACTCTAAGCTTATGACGTAAGCTTCGCGTACGAATATGGCTAGGCTTCCAGTTGATTCATTTTCAATTACTTTTTTTCTTCTTTTATCGCGATTGGAAAGAGTTTATTTGTACGTCGTGGTGATTAATAGTTTTGGATTTTCGTTCATTGAGGAGGAAAGCGGGAGGCCTATTTATATTTTTTATTTTGTTTCAACAAATGCTGCTACGCAGTTTAAGTATTTGCGGATGCTTGTTCAAAATATTTTTGGTACCGTCAAGTCAAGAAAACTTTTGTGCGCTCTTTTTTTTTTTTTAATATTTATTCATACCGTTTCAAAAAATTTCGTCTTAAATTATCTATATTTATGTATCTTATTTTATAAACTCGTTAAAATGTCTAAAAACGCAGGTGTTTTACTGACAATGGAATAGCTGGGATAGGGAAAAATATTTAGTAAAAAAAAAAAATAAAAATAAGAAAATGCATGAAATTAATGTATTTTCAGAAAGTAAAATTTAAGAGAGTGGTGTGATTCTAACACAGTCATTGAACTCTGACATTTTGAAAAATGTTCGCAGGTTTTAAAGTTAATAGTTCCAATTAATAGTCAGTTTGCCCCTTATAATTGAATACATTTATATGATTTCGTTAATATTTCCATTTTATAAAGTACTTTTAATATTGACGGAATTTTTTATCAGTATATTACAAATTATTATTCAGTTTTATTTATTATTAAAAAATATTATTTAATACTTTGAACCTCATAAATTTATTTATATGTTTAAATATATGTTATTAAAAGATGTTTATAAAGGTATTTCAACATAAACAAATTTTTGGAAGGATGTATTTTAAGTTATTCATGTTTACTTATTCTTATTAAATATTCTTTAATTGATATTTCGTTTTATTATACGTTACAATATGTATTATTTCTTTTATTTTCAAAAATATTTTTAACATCAATAACTTTTTAGAAAGGTTTATTTTAAAGCATAATTATATTTTACTTATTATTATTTATTATTATTCAATATTTTTTATTTGATAGATATTTTATGATTGATTATATATTTACATGTAAATTTTGAATTTTCACAAATATTTTGAATTGAATTAAAAGTTTTCAAACTATTTTTTATGTCTGCATAATAAGCATTAAAAAGTTGCTTGCAAGTCGCATTTAATTATTTTTATTAGTGAATAAATATGCTTTTTAAAAATACTTGTCTTATTTACGGAAAGTGTTAACAATTATTTAGAAACAAAACTATTATTTTTTTTTTATACAAAATTATCCTTTATTTGAGCAAAACATTTCATATGTGTCTATATTAAAGGAACTTAAGTGTTTTGTAATCATATAATATTTTTTAACTGAAAAACGTGATTAAAACATGCATTATATTTGTTTAAAAAGTCATTTTTACATTAAAATATCCAAGAAAATATTTCAATTTTTTGCGTAAATATGTATAATAACAACATATTTCATGTATGCGCATTTCAAAAGGTTACATTGAAAAATGAATCTTTTATAATTTTTTGAAGAACTCTTTACAAGAGTTAGGCTTAGTTTCGCAAATTCCTTCGGCCCAGAAGATGAAATCAAATTTTCCCGCTCCGTCCTCAGATGCGCACTTCTGAATGCGCGCTCCGTCGCGAACAGGTTAAAAATAGCAGAAAAATGAAAATTGTGCAGTGTTAATGAAAAAATATCTATTGAAATGGTACGTTTACGCATGTTTGACAGAAAATGGTTTAAATATATAATATTGGTTAGCTAACTGTTTTGCAACATTAGCAAAGTTCTTAATTTTTATGCGCTAAGTTTATTGCTGCACCCAGCATTTTCAAAAAGTATTATCATTTTAACTTATTCTATATTAAAGTCGTGAATTATATTGCTAACTAAGCGTAATCCAACAGAGTGAAAAATGTCCAAGCCGGGAATCGATCCCAGGCCCCTGAATAGCGCTCCAGTGCTCTACCATTAAGCCACGGGGACGATGCCTCGCTTGTCATCTCTCACTCAGATAAGTTGGTAAGGCTGCTACCGCAGCTACCTGATGGAAAAGTCGGAACAGATGTCATAAGTTCCCCCCGGCCGCCATCTTGGAATTCTTCTTGCCGTGAAAACCCCTTTTCCGCCAAGTAGTAAATGTCGCCAAGCACCGGTTTATACGCATGTTTGGCTTAACGAAAATAAAATGTAAATAATAAACAAAATTCTCTAAACTGGCAATCAGTAATCCTTGTATGAACGCTTCGCGCACTTTTAACGAAAAAAAACATCGCCGAATTCAGCATTTCTCGCGATATACCATTCTCAACAGAACAGCAATTATTCAGTTACAATGTTTTTGCATTTCTTTTAATCTTGATGTAAATTTTTGTTTTTGAATAAAACTCTGGGAAAATTCCAAATAACTTAATCAACATATGCATGAAAAATTATTTTCGAAATTTACATTACAAATAAACTAACATTTACATTACAATATAACTAAACAAATACAAAGTAATATTTAAAATATATGTTTTTCGAGTCGTTTATTGGCACCCAAATTTGTAAAAATTTAAATATTGATAAGATATTTAAGATTTAATTACTTGTTGTGTAGTTTACAAATTTTGTTTAATACTTCGACAGCAAAATTCATTAAATAAATCATATAAAACGTACTTGTGAATAAATAACAATTTTTAATAAGTATAAACAATATGTTTCTGCACATTTAGATAACATGTAAATCATTGCCTCATTAATTATAATACCGTTTTTATTCGGATTTATGAGACAAAATCTTATTGGTTCAGTGAAATTCAATTATTTTATTTTAAAATACATAATACGACATTAAAAAATATTATGTAAATAAAATACTAAAAAAAAACTATTTTAATAATCGAAAACAAATCTTACAAATTACATACTCTTAAACAAAGTTAAATGGTTATGTATTGAGGAAGACTTACTCTTTTTCCAAGCACTCTAGAAACAAAAGAGACAAAAGGTATCGTATGTCTTTGAGATCAGGTACGACCTTCCAAGTGCTAACCCTCTCGCTGCGCAGCCAGAGTATGCTCGGGTATGCATTTTTTCCGTCTAATTACTACTATTTGGTTATTCCCACCAGTTATGTTTTTGCGAAAACTTTGTCTGATTTAATCGGAACATTTTCCCCTATTACGATAGTCAAAAATTTCTGCTTGAACCGGTGACAAAAGATTAAGAATTCTGTAAAAGACGCTTATCGCGAAGAGTTACTTACGCAGCGAGAGGGTTAAGATTAGAATTGTCAGAATGAACAATTACTAAAGTTCACTGCAGAAAATTTCATTCAAGTCAGAGAAAAGCAAATCCCAACCCCCAACACCCCATTTGCGGATAAACAGGTTGAACAAAATTAAAACTGTTTTTTTTTTTTTATGAACTAACTAGCAGGCTATGCCCGCTGCGCTGGTCAATATTTCCAAATGAACCTTGGATTAAACTAAATGGGGAATTTGAACTTGTATTTTAAACAATGTGGATCTTCAGCTTGACCTTGCACATTACTGAAAACGATGCGAACGCCATTGCGATATAATGTTATCTTAAGCGTTGGACAAAATTTAGCAATTAAGAAGTAATTGTTTTAGTTGATTATAAACAGCGCACTTATGGTCGGGTAATGAGACCGTTATGACAACAGGAATTAATACCTCTGTAACTAATCAACATATAATGAAATCGTATATACTAACACCATTCCTAAAAGTCATGCAACAGGGCCTCTTGTAACAAAATATGTTCTGTAGATTTTTTTAAAAAGGCTAAACTTTCATAATCAGGTTCACTTAATTTTTGAACTTTTACTATTGCTCTATAACTAAGTACCCTTGAACAATATGTATACACTAAAACCTTTCCAAAATTATTACCTAACTAATTGTGGTATATCCTACGAAAGTATTATAAACAATCGGAATGAAATACAAATTTCCGTTGTAAATATATAGTAGATGATGATGATGCGATTTTGTGTAATAGAACTCATAGTAAAGTTTTCGCTTCAAACAAAAACGATGCTTTCAACATTAAAGCTAATACACCAATATGTGAAGTATCCGATTACGAAAGGTTAACTTGAATTCTCATGAGCAACTACTCAAAGAAAAGTGAATATGTAGCTTTTGTGATACTTTTATGTCAGCCGGGCGCAGGTAATAAATCAATAAAGATTGTTTTCATAGCATATTCTTATTTTATTATTTTCATTTAAAACACAAACCTTTCACTCATTTAATTTAAAATGCATGCCTTATACTAATTTCATTTAAAAAACTGAAAAGATAAACAATAACAGGAAATAATGCCATAATTAAAAGCAAAAAAATATTTTTAATTTACATACGCAAAATGTAACTACTGCTACTGGGAATTTTAAAAATGCTATCAGCGAGATGTGCGCACGGTTGTTATAAATGTACCCATTTTTTCTTCTTATCGAGGAGCAATTTATAAATCGCACAATATTATTCCAATTCCAATTTCTTTCATTGAGGAACCTATGACCGGAAAAAATGGAAAAAGACTCTTGTAGATTCTTCGAATGACGGCATCTGACGCCATAAACCGAGTTTATATATATGAAAATAATTTTTAAGTCGTTACAAACATTGCTTTCATACTTAAATATTTTCATTGGTACTACTTGTTATCCCGTCGACCAATTTCGCCAAATTATATAAATCGCCAAACCATTCGCCAAATTATATAAATTGACATAATCTTTATTTTAAATAACGAAATAACAAATAAATTAGTATAACATTAATAAAAATACAAATAAAACGTCGAAATTAAAATCACTTGATGACGTAAACACGTGTAGTTTGTTTAAATTCAAGTGAATTTGATATTTACGATCAACCATTATTGACATTTAATCTTATAGTTTGACGATAGATTTTTGGTCGACGGAATATCTAAGTAGTACATTTTCCATTTTTGTTTTATAACGCTAAATTCTCAGTAATTTTTTTCCTTTTATTTTACATAAAATCCCTATTTTTAAAAAAAAATTAAGATGCTTGCATTTTTATTTCAAACTCCTAGAGCCGTTTTTATTTTTTAGCCAAAAGGGTTAATTTGAATTTTTTCCGTTGCTAGAGTAACGGGTGTAATGATAGATATTTTGAGGTTTAGATGCCAAAGACACCGCCAAATTAGAAAAATATGAAATGTGTCATGAACTGTTGGACTTATAAAAATTTATTTGGTAGCATTCGATTCAGCATACAAAACTACATTAAAATATGCGATCATTTGACGCATAATTTTGATATTCGATTTTTTTCCCCTCCCCGTGCAAAAACCATTAGGGGTGACACTTTAGAAAATTCTTTCTTAGCAGAAGTTTATGTCATAAGAAGTATTTTTACCACGATTTTCAAGATTTTAGGTTCAGTAGTTTGCCCTGTGCGTTAATTAGTCCCCTAATCCAGACTTTATTTTACATACTATATTAGATATGCGATTTTGCGGTGAATCGATGATCGAAAATTAGTCCAATATCATTTGAAATATTACATAACAGAGGAGAAAGTACGAAGAAAGACGAAGAAGAAATGACGAATTACAAAAGACTTGTAATTTTTTTTTCAAAATGTTGAATTTTTCCATAGTAATAAGGTATTAAAACATAAATTTCCTTAAAAATTATCTTTATTTCCTAGATTTCGAATCTGTGAATTTTCCTATAAATGAAATTGGCGATATGACTTGAGAAAATAGATAATATTTGCTTAAATAAAATGGGTAATATTCGTTGATCTGAGTTCGAGTTTATAAATATCACGTGCTTTCGGAATTACGGCGAAAAACATTTTAAAAAGTATGAAATTATTTTACAATATGTATGTGTGCCAGAAATTCACACTGAAATTTAAGTATTCGATTCCATTTTTAAAATATTAACTGATATCTATATAAGTTACAATTGAATATGAAAATGTACTCAAAAAATGATCTCTTTCACCTAAAAAAAACACCATTTGTGAGAACATCCTCAAGCTAATGTCACGCTTATGCATTTTTGTCTTAAAATCACATTGTTTGGCGACAAAAGAAAAATAAAAAATTTTAAAGAAACAAATAGTAATTACACATGTGACTCACAATTACATCTGCTTGTTTCTTCTATAAGTCACGTGATGGGACAATTAGATATAAAAAAAAAGAAAAGAACAGAACAGAAAGAAAATGTCGTTAAAATTTCATCTAATCAAATTTTCAGATTCGTTTTCATATCTAACGCAAGCGATAAAGAGCCAAATATTGCGTATCAAGTGTAATATTTCTTATTAAATTAATTTTTAAGCATTAGAAATATTTCTTTCAGGTTTTGATTAAATGTTTCCGTTTTTTAATATTATCACTCATTGAAACGGATTTTCTTTTTCTTTTTTTCTTTTTTTTCATTTAAATAAAATTAGTAACAGTTTTTCTTTTATTTTTCGATGTTTAATAGCCGTTTCAATTTTTTTTTATCGACGATGAATTTCGCCAAGAAATAAAATGGTAACCTTATCGCCCAAAATAACAGAATTTTCCGTCATAATTCTAAAACTAATATAGGTAGAATAATGTGTTATAGCTTAAAACCTTCCCTGAAATAATACCTATCTAACGGTATAAGTTCCGTAAAAATCCATGCAGTAGAACTCGAAATCTAGGCGTTCGGAACGAAATTTCCGTTTGGATTTTATATATATAATAGATAATAGATTTTATATATGTATATAATAGAATAGATAATAGATTATGTGTTATGAACTATCTCAAAGTTTAAAACAGATCGCATTGTTAGATTTCCCAATTTTAACAATATCGCGTTATGTTAGTTCCACATTCCACCACCAGGGAGCGCACTCTATTCTTAACGAAAGCGTATCCGAACGAAACTCCTTCGTGCAACCTTTCCGTAGATACATGAATCGGGAGGGTGGCGGTCTTAACGAATAATGTAAGATAATTGCTGAAATTACTACGAAAAATATGTTAAAGGGGCCCTACGCGGGCCCCTAATAGAGTTAGAGGAAATCGGAAGACGGCAAAATAATCGCGGGGAAAAGTTTGCTTGGGTGCTTCGGAGCCACTTTTGGCGCGAGATCTAAGCTCTACGACCAATAGGAGCCCAGATATTTAAGGAAATATGAAGTTACAAAGTCCAATATAAAAGAATTTTCCGTAAAAATTCTATAACCAATCTAGGTAGAATGATGTGTTATAGCTTAAAACCTTCCCTGGAACGGTACCTATCTAACGGTATAAGTTCCGTAAAAATCCATGCGGTAGAACTCGAAATCTCGGCGTTCGGAACGAAATTTCCGTTTGGATTATATATATATAATAGATAACAAATCACATACATTTCAATAATTAAAATGATCTTCCTTCATAACCCTTGAAGGGCTGTGGATGTATTTTATAATACACAATTTCAATCTATACCAGATTTATTGTACATGATATTGCTTTTTAGATTTGGTGAAAACAAAAGATTAAACTTTTATTTCTTTCTAAACAAATAATATTTTTTCGAAAATTCTGGTGTAAACTCAACATTACATGAACAATTACGTGTCATTGGAATGGATTACAGTACATTTTTATTAATGTATATATTTCTGACCGTATATAAGAGAATGAATTAAAGACGTTTTTATCGTAGTTATTTTAAGTTGGAAATTTAAAAGACAAAATCAAAATGTAACTTTTTTAATCAATCTAATGAGTAGTGAATAGCGAAAGGAAATTTTTGACAAATAATGAAATGAAAATTATCACACCGTAAAAAAGGATTTTGAAACAAAAGCATTTTAACAAATATTATTACATTATTGCTTTGACTTCTTTTATTTAGGAAAAATATATTTTCTCTTATTTATTTTTTTCCACTAGATCCATTTAATAGATTGGCTTTATATCATAATGGAATTTCTGTGTAAGCGGAAACCCTCACCTTGTTCATATATATGTGTGTGTGTATATATTTTTATTCATAAACATTGTGAAACAAAAAGCATGGAAAACAAAAGAAATAAAAGATTTATCTTAAGGATTTCTTTTTCGTTAAAATCTTTATTTTTACTGTGCACATGTCAATGCGTTAAATATATATTTACTTGCACAGTACTATATGATTATTTCAAAATATATAATATTTTATGGTTATTTCTTTTACACAAAATGGAGAAATCCTAATTCTATATATTTTTCGAAAAAAAAAATATTCATTTATTTAATGTGCTGTTAAATTTGGCTTTTTCTCATAGTTTAGCGAAATGGTTTATTATTCCACAGAAAATTAAATAATAAACAATTGTTTAGTTTTCTATACCTTTGCATAAAAACATTCTTGGTTCTGTCAAATTAATTGTAAAATAAGTTTTTTAACATTTTGGCCATAAAATCGTTTACCACCAAACTTCAAAAGGTAATCCACGCCTTATTGTTTCACAAAGTTTCCGTCATTATAAAAGTTTTTCTTTTTTTCTCTTCCTATACATTGGTATTTTGATGTCCCAATATGTACACATTAGGCACTAAAGGTTTAGAATTTTAATATTATGCTAAATAATGGTTATTTTATCAAATTAATGAAGTTTTCATCTCTAAATTTCAATTTTTATATTAGTTATAGAGGACTCAAAAGATGCTTGCTTCTCTTCACGTGATTGTATATTATGTATGCATATGAGTACCAGAATTATAAAATTTATTTTTACAGATTCAGAAGAGGATGTATATATTTTTTCGAATTTAACGTTCTTCGTTCATACATGAATTTATATAGATTTCTGGGAAGCCACACATTATGAGGAGTAAAATGTAATTTAAATGCATTTAAAAGATATATTTAAAAGATAATTTAAATATATGTATTTTTATAATGTTAATTAAAACAGAAATGAATACTATTTTTAAAAGATACTTTTTTCATGCTTGTTAATAAATAAATATTGAAAATCTGATTGACAAAAATAAATAAATAAATAAAAATAACTATTTGTCTAAGGAAACGATGTTATAGCAATAAGTATTAAAAATATATAAATAAATAAAAATAGAATAAGTAAACAAACAAAAAATGAAGACAATTTCGCTATTTGTCATAAGAAACTTTTCAAAAATATGAAATTTCATTTGAAAAGTTTTAAGAACTATAACTATAATGCAATTAATTAAGAAATAAAAAAAAAGGTACCCAGTCAAACTGATGGCATTGAGCTCACAGGCTATTCCCACTAATTGTATACTATAATCTTATTTCAAAGAATAATGCCTCTCAAAAAATAAATGAAGGAGGATTAGCCCCTTTCCGCCTTTTATACTTAACCAATCAAACTCCAAATCTAATCAGGGAAGTTCCTTAACATAATAAACCGGTGTACCAAATTTGAAGCAAATCAGATAATTCAGCATGAAAAAAAAAACATATCGCTAAATCAAGGGGGGGTCTAACCCCTGTTACCCCCTTTATACTTAACTAAAGAACCTCTAAATCTAACCAGGAAAGCTCTATATCAGAACGAACATAGAAAAAATAATTAAAGTAAATTGGATAATTCTGCATGAAAATCCATTTATTTAAATGGATTTACCTTCTAATTCTTAATACACTACGGATTTACCTTCAGACCCTTTTGGGACAGATGTGAATAATTGGAATGAAAATGAATCCTACAATATATGTAAGCCATTAGCGATTTCAGTCGCTGTCAGTCATTGTTAACGGTGTAGCCGTACGTGGAGTAGCACTTAGAAAGGAATACAGCTCATAATCCGAAATATTAGAATAATTGCTTTTTTACAAATTAAAATATCGTTTGGTAATTTAATGTCTTTTAATGCAAATATACAAACGATATTTTTATTAAGGACTTATTGTTGATTAAATTTATTTATTATCTTAAAATTAATATCATTTTTGAAAAGATTAATTGAAAAAAAATTATTTAGAAAAGTCAAAATATTAGAATATTTTTTCAAGTTGTTCAAAATATTACAATATTACACATTAATTCTTGTTAACTCATAACTGCTGGCATCATTGTTAAAATTCAGACGATTTTATTTAAAATCAGTATTCTTTTTGCAGTTTGTTTGGTTTTTCGTCTTAAAATGGGTTGCGTGAGTGATATTCATGAATCTGTTAAACTTCATATGGTTGATTTGTTACGGCACAGTAAAAATAAATGTTATACAGATAATTATCTGCATGGTTTGCAATCAAGCGTTAGCAAATTACTAACACAATATTCAAAAATGGAAATTCAAAATAATCTCCGAAAGGGAAGCCGAAAACCAAAAACATCTGCTAGAGATGACAGGAAACTGAAGCATATAGTTAAGAAAATAAGTTTTAAAAGTGTGCGATTTTTGCATCGAAAATGGAAAGAAGAAGGATTTGGAGTTTCTACACCGACAACATTAACCCCCTAACCGCAGATCAAAACGGCAAAATTATAATGTTGTTTTCTCTGCATTTTTTTTTAAAAAGCTTACAAAAGATGTTTTTTCCAACATGATATAAAAATGTTTATTACGTATAGTCATATAGGCCTTGGGAGTATTAATCATAACTTAATTTTTTAAAACTGTATTATATCTGTAGAATTATATGAATTTAAATAATGCTTTTATTGCAGTGAAACCTATAGCGTAGTGAAACGGATATACCAGTTCGCGGCGGTGAGAAGTTTAATACGTCTCCATAAATTTAAGTTTGAATCTCGTGTATGGAAAATAAAACCTCCCATGACTGCAAAACAAAAGCGTATAAGATTGAATTGGTGTAAATCAAGACTTTATGGTGAGAAGAAGATTGGAAAAATATATTATTTAGTGATGAAAGTACGTTTTGTGTTTCATATGGCAATCAAGGTATTCGAGTTTGGAGAATGTAGCAAGAAACATTTGATAAAGAATGCCTTAAACTTTCCATAAAATTTGCTGCTAGTGTCATTGTTTGGGGTTGCATGAGTGCAGAAGGACCTGGAAAGTTATGCATCATCTACGAAAAGGTTAGCTCTCAGATATATCAAGAAATTTGGAATATTACATGATTCCATCATCAGAAGATTTATTTGAATATGATTTCATCTTTCAACAAGATTTAGCGTCAACACATACATTGGTGTCAACTAAGAATTGGTTCCACCAACGTAACATTAAGGTACTTCCTTTGACACCAAACTCACCAGATCTTAATCCCATCAAAAACTTATGGTGTATAATGAAGAAAATACTCCAATAAAATCCTCCTTCATGTAAAACTGAGTTGGTGGTACGTATAAAGTCTATTTGGGGTAATATTGATAGAAATGTTTGTAAACACCTTGTATATAGTATGCAAGATCGATTGTACGCTGTTATGAAAGATAAAGGGTATGCTACAAAATATTAATTACCATTTACTTCATATTCATAAATTAGTATTGCTGCGTAAAATAAAATATTCTAATAAAATTATAAAACGAAACGCAATTTTTCGCCTTGATTCAATATAAATATATAATGTGAACATTAAAAAGTTCCACAATCTTACTTAATAGACGACTAAAGTAATGAAAAGGATATTACAAGTTTAAAATATACATTTTATTTTAAACTTCTTAGCACTTTCAAGCCTTCCAAGCTCATCATCAGAGTATATCTTAATAACGAAATGTTGTTTATTTATACAAATAAGTGACTTTGTTTTGAAAATGAGAGAGCAAATAATTACTAGAGTTGAAAGTAGAAGTGGCAGTAGCAGTTACTTGGATTGAATTTAATTAGAGGAATTCCTCTAATTAATTTTGAGGCAAATATCAAAGATTGTAAGAAAACTACATTAATCCTTCTATATATAAAAAAAAGTTTTGATTTGGAAATGGACCAATGAAAATCTGCTTAGAGATTCCGGGTAGATCGGCATCGAATTTGAATGCTTAAGCATGGCCTTTCATCGTTAATATTAAAAAAAACTGTTGCATACAAGAATATGAAAATCGGTGATATTATAGAGAAATGCATGATAAACACGCTGATGTAGACAGTTTTCAAATCGAAGAATTATTTTAAGAGATATTTAATACTAAATTTGAACAAAATCGTTCCATTAAAAAAGTTTTATTGGAGAAAAAAACTATACATGAGAATTTAATCATTTTTAGATCATTTTATACGTTATAAGTTCCCGGTGTGCAGATTGAATTTACTTTTCTTATTTAACTCAATTTTTGAGGTTTTATTTCAATTTTAAATTCAAATTTTCAGCATTTCGAGAGATATTTTTTACAAATTTTAGAAAATGCTATTAATTTATACTGTTGCCAGTTGTATAAACAGCGCAAACAATAATGTTTACTTCAAATTAAAAATTTATTTACACGTGACTATTACAAAAAGAAAAAAAAAACTTTAAAATTAGAATTAAATGATTACATGTTAAAAGTGGGAACATTACGTCATAAGAACCATAGGCACAGATGTCATACACGCCCCATATTGGCGCAATTTTTTTCCGAGGCCAATTTGGCGAAAACATCAATAGCATAAACAACAACATCCGGGTTACCATATCAAGCAAAATAACGACACTTTACCACCAGTTAAGTACCCGTTGCGTATATGAAATTGGCGTCAGACAAAAATTGTGCCAACATGAGTATATGACATCTGTGCCGAACCATATTTAAACTTGAATTTTAAAAGAGAAACAAAATCTTAAAATAAAATAAAAAAAATCATTATGCGTTAAAACTTGTAATTTTAGGAAATTACGTCATATTTAAAATGGCAAAAAATATAGCAAAACAATTTAAACTGAAAAATATATTTGCACGAGATATTTTGAGATAATCTTTTTAACTATTATCGTGAATTCGAAGACAGCGCAAATAATATTTCCTTCTAACAACAAAAGTATTTTCATGTGAATATTAATAAGAGAAATAAAACTTTGGTGTAAATTACGTCAGATTTGAAACGATACATTTAAAATGAATTATTTAAAAGAACTATCTTATAGCGCTGTTAAAAAATACCGGGAGACAATGACACTGTTTACTTAATTCATTTTACATTAGCTTATTTTCAAATGTTTAACTAATTTTTTTAATTAAATAAGAAAACAGCCATTGTATCTCTTTACAGCAACAGATTTGGCCTTAAAAATCCCCAATCCAAGGAAAAAGAATGGAAACCCGTTTACAGAAAGATCGCTACGGTTTTTTTTCTTAATTCAATATTTTTAAAGCCGATCAAATTAGCGTGCTTTTTGGATTTTGATGTGCCTGAACGGGGGTTGGCGAGCGTAGCTCATAGGGGGCAGAGCCCCCTAGTGTTTTAAAATAAAGTTAAACATAAAGATTTTAAATCAATAATAGCTTTTTTTTCTTTAAATGTATATTACAATGTAGTTGCCGCAGATTTTACTGATTTTTTCTATTAAAATATGTATTCTTTTTTAATTAAAACTAATTATTTATTTCCTCTCATTGTATTTCAATAAATCTAAACTTCAAAGAGTGCTAGCAACCCATAAAACCGGGTACGTTACAATTTTCCTGAGATGAGAAACGCAGAAAAGTATTTTCTATCGAATACTAGTAAAGAAGCCGACGTTATTCCTTCGTAACTTTATACAGGGTGATTCATAAATATCGAAACAATAGGCTATTTCCTTAAATATTGCCCCTAGACATATACTTCCAATTGCAAAGTTTCATGAAAAAAGGTGCAAAATTTAATGACATAAGTTGCAACTCCATCATCATCTATTTGAGAAAATACAAAAATTAAATTTTTATACTGCCCCCATAGTGTAAAAATTCCAATCAGGAAAACTTTCTTTATCCATTCCTGAATTAAACACAAAAAATTGCATCTTCATATCTGAAAAACTCGCAGAGTTATGACCGTTTAAATAATTCATCAGGTTTTAAGGGATTAGACACAAATTGAAGTGCGTGCAATCCAAGAAAAAATGTTACTTTCAGAGGTCTAGAGTTGGGTTGGGTTGATTTTTGTCTGCCGATTATCAACTCGAGGGATATAGGTCCTAAAGGGAGTGCCCTCCGTGGAGGTCTTTAAGGGAACCTAGACCGTATATACGCATGGAAATACAAGGTTTCGAAGAAAACCACGAAAACTCTGAAACGGTTAGGCTGACAGGCTCGATTGGGTTCGAATCCAGCAACTCCCATTTACCAGCTTCGAGAGCATTAAGAGTTCTAGGAAACATGTAAAAAATATATTTGTTGAGTTAGAATTTTGATTCTTTTTTTTTCTTTTTTTTTTTGGGGGGGGGGGGGGGTGGTTAACCATATAATTTGCAAACAAAATCGCATCCTAATATTTCTCATAAAGTTTGAAAAAAATTTAATGATTAGTATTTTTTAAGCGGATTTAATTTAAAATCTTTATAACTTGAAACATTATTCATCGGATTTCAATTTTTTTTTTTTGATTTAATTAAAGACGAAAGTATATTTTTAGTTTTGTTTCAGGATTTTTTAAAAAAATAATTTTAAAAATATTAAAAATATTTATTTAAAAAATTATATAACTTACTTTAAAAAAAATCATATTTTTAAAAATTATTATTATTATTATTATTTTTAATTTGCCAAAACAAAATTAAAGTAAAATAAAGAATAATTTAAAGACGAGTCCTTTCTCGAGAAAAAAAAAAAAAAAAAAAAAAAAACATCATGCAGAAAAACGCATTTAAAGTGCATGTGAAAAAGTAACTTCTTTCTGTAGCTTAAACTTCCGATTCAGTTTAACTTCCGCCGTTTCCACCTCCTTTTTGTACTATTCAAATGTCCATAAATAAATGTTAGTTGTGTAGTTTAAAACAATGCTTTTTCTAACATGCCGATTAAGAGTTTTTCATAATTTTAGCCCTCAGAAATACAGGCTTTTTATTGTCCCTGCGAGGCCGTTAAAAAGTCTGTATTCTGGGGCCGGGTCGAGCCAGACCCGGGTTTGGTGACTTTTTTCTGAAGACTCGGCCAGGCCGGGCCTAACGTATTTTTGCATACCAAACCGGGTGTTGGTGTGATTTATTACGGCCAATTATCTAAAAGAGGGATATGGACCCGAAGGGGTCGTTGCCTTCCGTGGAGGTCTTTCTAAAGGAACCTAACCCGTATTTACGCAAGGATATCCAAGGTTTGAAGAAAACCACTGAAAACTCCGAACGATTGGGCCGAAGGGTGCGATTGGGTTTGAACCCAGCACCTCCCGTCTACCAGCTTTGTGAGCAGAACCTCTCGGCCACTGGTTATACCGAACCGGGACATGCTTCCTTATTCATAGGTCTCCCTTAGGCGAAATTTTCAGTCCCGGTCTCGAGACAACAAATATTAAAATCATTATCTCTGACTGACCTAATCCGTGCAAAAATAACTAAAATTTGGCTCAGCCCAAAAACTTTTATAACAAATGCATATATTTTTAAATGGTCATTATTTACAACAAAACTATAAAATTCATATTTTTAAAGGATAGTAGATTTTAAGGCAAAAATATTAAAATACAGTAAAACTTGTGAAATAAATCTGCCTATGACGAATTCATTTCTTAAACGGAAAAATCTGTTATCTACGGAAAATGAATATAATAATACCTGAGAAAAAATAGACTACATTTACAACTCCTAAGAAGGGAACTTGTCTATAACGCTTTTTTTTCCTTTCCTATGTAATTCCATCTTAAAAGATTTTACTTTATACCATTTTCATTGTCTCTAATACATGGAGTGTGGATTAACGATATTAAAGGAGAAGTGAATAATTTACATATAAATAGAGATTCATCAATAAAACAAATAATCACAGCTTTTGGCGCTTCTTTAAAATAATTATTATAAATATTGAAAAATAAAAGATACAATAATTATTTTTGGTCAGAACTCCTCTATACGAAACAACTTTTATCATATCGATGCAAAGAACTATGTATAAATTGAGTCAGGGCAAGACAGGCTACGATTTGAACTTTTTTCCAGGCAGAGTCGAACTTTTTTTCCTATGTGTCGGTTCGGGACCGGTCCTAGATATTTCGACCCGTGCAGACCTCTAGAGCAGACCACCAGCATACCTTGAAAACAGATTTAACGTAAAATCTATACGCTTCCTATTTTATGTCCAAAGAAGAAGCACTGTCTTATATCGACTTTTAATAATGTACAATATGTGGATGATCCCTATCTTGCATTTAAAATGAGTCAAAAACTCGTCGCTCAGAGGCATGGATAAATGAAGTAAGTCGTGAATTTTGGATCTTGATATATCTGCGAATTTTGAAGATATCGAGACGAATTTTTTTGTGTTTAATTCAGAAATGGATAAGGAAAAATTTCCTAATTGGGAATTTTAGTCTACGGAGGCCGTATAAAAAATTAATCTTTGTACTTTCTCATATAGACTACCCCATGGAGTTGAAAGGTATCTCATCAAATTTTGCACCTTTTATTATGAAACTTTGCAATTGGAAGTAGTATGTCACTAGGTGCATTATTTAAGGAGATAGTCTATTGTTTCGATATTTATGAAACACCCTGTATATGCAGATTAGGACCGAAATTAGGACACAGGCAGTTTGACTGATAAACCTGCCGTTTCAAGAGCTTTAATTCGCTTCAAATCTTTAATAATTAAGTGTACACAATAGTTATATATCTTATAAAAAGTCAACAAAATTAAATTGGTACAAGATATAAAAAAGATAGTTCTATGTGGAAATAAAACCATTATAGTATTTTCAATTAGAAACGAATTTTATGGATGTTCTGCACATCGGGCAAAAGGCTCTGCAACCAACGAGATCCACTGAGTTTAATTAGAATAAAATGATACATACTTTCTCACCGTTTAATAACTGATATGGTCTTAACAAATAGCTAAGGTTCGGTATATGGCTACTTACCTTTTTGAAAAAAAAAAATCGTATTCATTTTAATGTAAGAAATTCATTAATTGTCTTATAATAATGAACTAAAAAGTTACATGTAATTTTAAACACGATAACTGTTTTATTTTAAATTTCATTAGCGCATAAAATAAGCCAAACATCATTCAACTTTATAAGAAAAACTACAGGAAAAACGAAAATTATTTTATAATTTCATTTCGCATTCTGCTTCTGTGAAACATTTGTACAGTTTTATCGTTTTTCACCGGTTTCTAATGATTTAATTACCATTATGAAAAGTTGTATCTTGAGCAGGTTCGTTAGAATGATCGTTAAATATATTGAATTATGTCACATTTTTTAAGTTTTGGGTCATAACGACATAAAATCTACTATTATGTTTTGATTGACTTTCTAAATTCAAATAATAACTTGGAAAATTTCATATAAGTTACAACATTGCAGAAATAAATCTTTAATAGGTGAAATAAATAATGATTATTTATTTTTGCACTAAACGTAGCAGCGTCATGCATTTTACAAAAGATCAAAATTACTACAACAGACGCATTACCTGAAATTTCACTTTGGAATTCGTGAAACGCTTTTTCTTTGGTAATGAATACAGGGCAAGGAATAGCAATGACTTATAGCTTTTAGTCCGGACCAAATGTTTAAATAAAATGAGTTAAATATATTTTTTGTAAATTATGCTTTTATGCACGCCATAGACCACCATTTTGACGTTTCTTAATCAATATTCGAAAACTATTTGGAAGAAAAAAATTCAATTGAGATTTCGCTAAAAGCAGAATATAATAAATACAAATCTATCGAAAAAATTATAAGTCGCAATTCATATTTCTTCTGAATATTAATTTTATAATTCATAATTCATATTATAAAATTTTTAAAATGACAAATTAATGTATTTATGTTTGGGTTATTTAGTACTATAACCACACAAGGCAATTTCACATTAGGATTATAATTTCAGGAGATATTAATAACAATTATAATTAAAAAAAACATATCATCCAAATAGAGTTGCATTTTCGTTTCTAGTCAGAATTTGGACTAAAAAATTAAAATATATTGACAAAATGTTGTCTTGGCTTTGAAAAAAAATGACTGGTGTGGATTTATAGATATCCCCATAAGTAAATTTATGCCTCATTTAAAAGTAGACTTTGTTAACAATTGTTTGGTACCACTAACTTTCTTCTCTTATAATTAGTTGCAGAGTCAGAGTTAGTAGGGGCTGTTTATTTTTTTTTCTTCACGACTGTACATTTTCAAGTTTATTTCTTTTATTCTGCTGACCTTCATACATCATACAACATAGATTGCAGTTCTTAATGATTTATTCCTTTTAATTGACTACTTACCAAGTCACAAAAAATACTTTACCGAAAGAATTTCTGATGAAATTAGGACATAAACTATGCTAGGGATGCTTAGGACATAAACTATGCTAGGGATGCTTAGGACATAAACTAAACACATTTCATATACCTGAGGAGCTATATCTTTTAATACGAGAGTTTCTTCTGATTTGTGAAAAAATACGTAAGAACACACTATAAAAAAATAATGCCAGTTTTCCTCTAGGGATCGGAAAAATAGTTGCCCTTATCATACCGGAATAATTTCCGGCCCAGCTCAGAATAAAATCCGTAAAGATGAGGAAATAGTCAGTAAAACGGTATTTTACTGACTATTTCCTTATTTTTACAGATTTTATTCCGAGCTGGGTCAGAAATTATTCCGGTAAGATATGAGAAACTATTTTTCCGATTCCTACCGGAAAACTGGCAGTATTTTTTTTTTTTTTTACAGTGCAGAATATAAGTAATTTAATCAACAGATATAAACATTTAAAATTTTCCAAAAATCATTATTCAACTATCGGTTGAATGATACCCATGCATTAGCAGTTATTAATCCCATTAGCAACTGTAATACACATCAATAAAAAAAAACCTTAATCTGAAAAATCCGCATCTTTTAATTATATTGCATAACACACTCACCATTAAAACCTATTTAAAATAAAGAAATGTGTGAGATTCCATACTAATTTCAATTTTATATTTTGTAATTTTTCCCATTGTTTAAAAAGAGATATTTGAAAAGCAATTTACCTCACATTTTATAAATGTAACTGACGTTTTTCAGTTTCTTTTTGGAACTGCTTGATTAATCAGACTAATGTGGTTTAATGTTTCATTTAAAGATTTATTCTTATACTTCTTTTAATAAAACAGTTTCGAAATAATAAAATGCTCTTAAGTAGAGAAATTAATTGAAAACCTTGGAAAAATATTTTTAAAGTCATGAGAAGTATTTTTTTACTTAAGATTATCTTTTTTTATTACATATTTTTCTTTAAGAATTTTTTTAATGATAATTTATATTTCCGTCTTATTAAATGTTCCATTTATAACACTTTCCAACAAAGTTGAAAAATGTTAATGACTTCGGTTTGTCTGGCAGTCTGTCCGTGCTCTAACTCTCGTAAATATACTCGGATTGCCCAAAAATATTTGGATGTTATTGACGTTTACCGTAGCACAATCCCTATTTAAATTAAGTTTAAATCATTTAGTTTAATTACAGGGGCAGTTAAAAGTATTGCGTTACATTACGGTCAATGAAAAAAAAAAACGGTTCAAAAGAAATTAAAATATGTTACAACAAACAACTTCTCAAACATAATAAAATTTATATGCATTTATGAACTGCACCAAAATATGCATTCTGTAGAAAAAGCGGTGGAAAGAAAAGTTATTATTCATCTACAGAGACACTCAAAGAATTCCTTTACATTATGGTAGAAGGGGAAGATTGTTTTAATTATGTTAATTATGTTTTAATTATATTATTAGAATATAATATTATATATTAATATATATATTAATTAATACATTATATTATTTTAATTATATTATTATAATATTTTTTTAATTATGTTAACCTATTTCATATATAATGGAATTGATATACGTCTCTAAGGGTTACTTTAAATCATTTCATGTCATAATACGAAGTGCATAGCATTTACTGGGACACACAAAAGATTTCAGATAGTATATTCTATCCGAAGTACTATATATTAACGGTGATACCAGGTAATTTGCATTTAATTATGATATTCGATTTTAAGTTTCACTATATTTATGCATAATATATGGTATGTATAAATACCATCGTTGATACGCAGGGCTACACAAAAGAATTCGCAATGGTTACTGAGTATAAGAGTAAATTGCTTAAAAATGATTTTTAAATGATTTATGCATTTTGTCACTGAATTTGATTTAGTTTACTAAGAAATGTTTGTAGAATGTAGATAAATTTATATAGAGAGCCACGCAAAAATTGGATACATGGCCGTCTATGAATGATAATTTCAGGAAATGTTATTTCAGTAGTTTTAAGAGTTTTATTTTGAATAAAAGTTTAGCTAAATAGTGGCGTGTAATAAAGGTACTAGGTAAACTACAGGACTGAATAAAAGTATACACTTATTTCTCCATCTATTAGTATAAATTGCTGAAAGAGAAAATTCAACCTGTTATGCGTTTTCTTTCTAAACTAAATTTCCCCGTTATATAGTATATATGACAATCTACAGATGCAATACAAGGCAGTTATATAATTAAATAATTATAGTTATAGGCAGTTAAATAATTATAATACTTATTTGGTTATGTACGGTAACTGCTGAAATCAGTTTTTAAACATTCATAATCTATGCTTAACGCATGATTTTCATTTCTTGTTATTAATAACATATCACTCGCATTTAATCCCCGTTCTGCTCTAAAAAACTAATCAAAAATGCCTTATGAAAATCATTTTTTTTATAAAGTTTATTACACTTTTCGTTAATATCCTTGATTTTTTGTTTTAAAATTTATACAAGATAATTTTTAATGCCAGATGGGTTTTTTAAACACAGAAAGATTTTTTTCAATCTTTCTTATTCAATTTAATTTGAATGTCAATAAATTAGCTTACTAAAGAAAGGTTTAATTATTATAACATTATGTAATTCTAATTAATCCTTTATTTATATTGCAGATCAGAATCATATTTTTGTAAGTTTAAACCAGCAATTCAAGTAGAAGGTATAAAAGAATTGTTGCACGAAGTGTGGAAATGAAACATATTGTGTATATAAAAATTAGAAATATCTTACAATTCATTAGACACACAAGTAAAAATTACATAAATATATGTACAATTTTAAATGCAAACGTTTCGGGCTAGGATTTAGCCCCCCATCAATGGAATAACATACAAATGACCCTAAAACTATACATCATGTTTACAGTTAATAATTACTGACAGTTAAAATAAAATAAAGTATAATGAACCGTATCAAAGAAATGCTGCGCATTCAGGTGGAAATGCACAGGATTCATTTATCGGCGAAATTTGCTTACAAGGAAATACAACTTCACGAAATCTCTTCTGTTAACGTTAATGCAACTGAATCTAGTAACTGTCATATTTACGAAATCTGAGCTATGTTCGGTATCTAAAGAATGCTGCACAAGTTTAGACTGCAGGCTTCCAGATTTGTAGGCACGTTTATTCTCGGCAAGACGAATCGCACACGTACGACTAGTTTCGGCAATATATACCGATCTTTACAAGGTGCACTGTAAATTTTACAGATTTTAACTAGGGGAGGGGGTTAAGGTTTAGACTTGATTACTTATTTGTAGTATGGTAGAGATACGTAACTATTGTAAACATTACGAATTACAGAGGATGACACGTGATGGTCAGAAAAAATCATTTTTGACCAAATAAAGGATAGCCATTTTGAATTAAGTCAGTAAATATCTTCTTTTTCTTCGATTAGAAGGCTGCATCACTATTACAATAACAATTACTTCTGTGGATTAAAGTTCTAACGACTGCGATTTTATGGGACAGTGTGTCCCCAATTTCATTTCGGAAGCTGAAATAGTAATGAAGTTCATTGACTATAAGAAAAAAAAAATGTATCTTTTGGGCTCTAAAGTCTATTTTTGGAGTCGTTATGTTGATGACGTTTTTCTTGTTGCGAAGCATGAGGATTTGAATGAAATTCTACAGACTGCGAACTCGATCTGTCCAGCAATACAATTCACTGGCGAAATTGATTCTGAACGCAAATTCCCTTTCCTCGTTGTTGGGGTTGAAAGAGTAGATAATACATATTTTCAGGAATCTTTTAATATTTGTATACCGTAAGGCTACGAATTCTGTGCAATATCTAAACTTTGAATCCGTGAACCCAGTCTTCATAAAATTACAGTTGTTAGAAGTTTAATCTACAGAGCTAAATGTTATTGCAATACTGATTATTGTAATATTTCCTATTGGAGAACAGAAGATATTTACTGACTTAATTCAAAATGGTTATCCTTTAACATGGTTAAAAAGGATTTTTTCTGCCCATCGCGTGTCATTCATTTTAACTCGTAATATTACAACTACTTACGTATCTCTGCCATACTACAAATATCTTTCTGAAATAAATTCTAGACTTTTGAAGTTTTATAATATCAGTACAGCATTCAAGCCACAAAATGTTTTGAAAAATGTACTTTGCAAGTCTAAACATAAAATCCCCCCTTCCTTAGAATCGGTTCAATTTACAATATCCCTTGTAAAGATTGCGACTCGTTATATATTGCTGCAACTGGTCATACATGCCCCCATTTGCCTTTCCGAGCATAAACGCGCCTACAAATCTGGAAGCCTGTAGTCTAAACTTGTGCAGCATTCTTTGGATACCGAACATAGCTCATATTTCGCAAATATGACAGTTACCAGATTCAGTTGCATTAACGTTAACAGCAGAGATTTCTTGGAGATGTGTTTCCTTATAAGCAAATTTCCCCAATAAATGAATCTTGTGCAGTTCCACCTGAATGCACAACATTTCTTTGATATTGTTTTATACTTAATTTGATTTTAACTGTTAGTAATTACTAACTGTAAACATGATTTATAGTTTTCTGGTCATTTGAAAGTTATTGCACTGAAGAAGGGATAAAACTTAGGCTGAAACGTTTGAATTTTTAATTGTACATATATTTATGTGATTTTTATTTGTATCTCTGACCATATTTAAAACAATTAATGAAAATTCCTTAAAAACAGAATATAAGTAATATTAGATTTCCATCTTTTTATAACACCCATCTACACATTTATAACTTTACAAAAAATATTAGTGGACTATCAGTTAAAAATCGTATCCATTAAAAAATTTTAAACTCATTCGAATTTAAAATACCCAATAAATTTAAAACAAAGCACATCTGAAAAATCTGAAACTTTTAATTCCTATGCTCAAGTCATGCACCGTTGAAACCTATTTCAAATAATGAAATGGTTGAGATTCGATGCTAATTTAATTATTCTATTTTGTGTCGTTTGTAATTTTCAATATAGTTCAATATATTTATAATTTTTAAATTTTGTCCATTAAACGTTAAACAATGTTTAGTTATTTTAACATTTTATATATATTTTTTTATTAGTAATTTCACTCCGGAAGTAGTTCTTTTTGAGCATATTTCAATCCCAGATCCACCCTTTCTCCCTATTATAGATTATATACGTGCTTTGTAGTCTTTTACAAGAAATTATCCATATTATGCATAGGGGAAAAGCCTTTATTAATGGGGAAATAAGTGTTTTAATTTTACGCATATGAATCCGAAATAGACATGTTTATATACTTTAAAATTAATATTCTGATTTTCTATTGTAAATTCAGTTGTAAATCTATTTTAGTAGCTAAACATACATGAAATAAATCTGTATATGAAATAAAACACATATTTAAAACAATTAATGAAAATTCCGTAAAAACAGAATATAAGTAATATTAGATTTCTGTCTTTTTATAACACCCATCAACACATTTATAACTTTACAAAAAATATCAGTGGACTATCAGTTAAAAATCATATCCATTAAAAATTTTTAAACTCATTAGGATTTAAAATACCCAATAAATTTAAAACAAAGCACATCTGAAAAATCTGAAACTTTTAATTCCTATGCTCAAGTCATGCACCGTTGAACCCTATTTCAAATAATGAAATGGTTGAGATTCGATGCTAATTTAATTATTCTATTTTGTGTCGTTTGTAATTTTCAATATAGTTCAATATATTTCTAATTTTTAAATTTTGTCCATCAAACGTTAAACAATGTTTAGTTATTTTAATATTTTATATATATTTTTTTAATTAGTAATTTCACTCTGGAAGTAGTTCTTTTTGCGCATATTTCAATCCCAGATCCACCCTTTCTCCCTATTATAGATTATATACGTGCGTTGTAGTCTTTTACAAGAAATTATCCACATTATGCATAGGAGAAAAGCCTTTATTAAAGGGGAAATAAGTGTTTTAATTTTACGCATATGAATCCGAAATAGACATGTTTATATACTTTAAAATTAATATTCTGATTTTCTATTGTAAATTCAGTTGTTAATCTATTTTAGTAGCTAAACATACATGAAATAAATCTGTATATGAAATAAAACACATATTTAAAACAATTAATGAAAATTCCGTAAAAACAGAATATAAGTAATATTAGATTTCCGTCTTTTTATAACACCCATCTACACATTTATAACTTTACAAAAAATATTAGTGGTCTATCAGTTAAAAATCATATCCATTAAAAAATTTTAAACTCATTAGAATTTAAAATACCCAATAAATTTAAAATAAAGCACATCTGAAAAATCTGAAACTTTTAATTCCTATGCTCAAGTCATGCACCGTTGAAACCTATTTCAAATAATGAAATGGTTGAGATTCGATACTAATTTAATTATTCTATTTTGTGTCGTTTGTAATTTTCAATATAGTTTAAAAAGATATATTTGAAAATCAATTTACATTACATTTTATAAATGTAATTTGCGACTTCCAATTTTTTTGCAGCTGATTGATAATTCAGACTAATGTGCTTTAATGTTTCATTTAAAGATATTTTCTTGTATGTTTTTTTTTTTAATAAAACAGTTTCGAAAACAGTAAAATGCTCTTAAGTAAAGAAATTAATTGAAAACGTTGGGAAAATACCTTAAAATTTATTAGAAGTATTTTTATATTTAAGATGCTCTTTTTTTAATACTGATTTTTCTTTAAGAAAATGCCCTTAATGGTAATTTATATTTGCGTCTAATTAAAAGTTCCATTTTTATTAATAACATGTCACTTGCCGTTCTGAATTTCCGTTCTGATTTTTTTAAAAAATTAATCAAAATCAGATAATAAAATACCATTAAAAAACAAAATTTAGAAAATTTTCGTTAATATCCGTCATTTTTTGTCTGAAACGTTACACAAGACAACTTTTAATGCCAGATGTGATTTTTAAGATATAGAATGTTTTTTTTTTTTTGTTTTTTTTTTTGTTTTTTTTTTTTTTTTTTTGTTTTTTCATCTTTAGTATTGAAATTTCGTTTAAATGTCAATAAATATCCTTAAAAAGTATTCAGTTATTATGAAATTAAGTAGTTTTTATTATTCATTAGGTGCATTCCCAATTATGTAAATACTTAGCGCCTGTAATCGTCGTCTGATCCGTCCATCTGTTTGTCCGTCTGTCCGCATTTAACAGAGCAAAAACTACCCTACCGTATGTTTTGAAACATAATATATATAATCTTTGCAGAATTTTCTCGAGTCATTTCACATTTTACGAAAATCGAATCAAAACATTAAAAGATATTTATAAAAGATTTCTTCATGCTATTAAATGCTATCATGCGAAATTAATTCAACGATATCCCATAATAGGCATTCAATCTTAGATTGCCATGGTGATTACGTCATATTTAAGATGGATTCATATTATTTTTGTATTGCTGAATTCAACATATATAATAGTAATAAATTTTGTATTCATGCATTTTTGCATATGTGTGCAACAGCTATTGCACTAGGATCTGAATATTTATAAAATTAGTTACAGTACGAACATTGCCACTTTTATCGCATAATTTATGACTTTTTTTATTCATATTGCAGTTCAGAGGCATATTTTTATAAGTTTAAAACATAAAGTCTAATAGAAGACTAATAAGTTGGAAATTGGTCGTCAAATGTGGCAAATGAGGTGCCCTACCATAATTGGTTTTATAAATATTCAGATCTTGATCCAATAGCTGTAACACTCTTAATAAAAAATACATGAATACAAAATTTGATACGATTATCTATATTAAATTCAGTAATATGGAAATAATAAAACTCCAAATTAAATATGGCGTAATCACCATAACAATCTAAAATCATTACCTATAACAGAATATCATAAAAAAGAATTAAGTATGAACATAATTTTATAGAATAATCAACATGATAACGTAGAATCTTTACCTAATATAGGATATCATTGAAATAATTACGTATGATATGATTTAATAGAATGAAGGAATCTTTTATTAATATATTTTTTTAAGCTATCCTTCGATTTTCCTAAAATTTGAAATGAATGAACGAAATTCAGCAATGATTATAAATATTAAATTTCGAACTATCCGGTTGGGTAGTTCTTTCGATGTTATATGCGGACGAACGGTCTTACCAGATAGCGATCATAGGTGCTACATATATAAATACGACATTTCCCCATAGCCGTAATGTAACGTAATACTTTTGATTACCTTACATAGTTTATTTTCAATTCCGACCATGGCATAGTAAATCTTAATAACATATATCAATTACAGAGTAATCCAAATATATTAATGCAAGTTAAGTGTTCGAACAGATGGACAGACAAACCGAATTAAGAGATCTTGTACCTTTTAAAGGCGACGAAATTTAGCGAAAAAAATCAAAGTTTGAATTTCTCTATCTTCAAAACCTTTTTATGTATAAAAATGAAATTTTGGATATTGATTAAAACATATTATGCTTTCTAATATGCTGTCATTAGAAATTTATTAGCCTTTTACAGTGTATTTGTGTATTTTTGAAATCAAAATAGCTCTTTTTTCACTCCAGAAGTCATTGCGCGCATGATATCTTGAGAAAGTATGAATGGATTGTCATGAAATTTGGTAAAGATACTAAACATATATGTGTGTTTTAAATGAACTACTCTTAGGCCAAAACTATTTAAAACCCATTAAGCGCCATCGCTCCCATTTTGGGAACATTACTTTGGGATTTTTTTCTAAAATGAGCATTTTATATATTGTCAAAAAGTTTATGTTATTTGTATTTTGAATATATGAGATGACTTCAGTAATTTTTTTTTTAAGTTTCATTTGCATTTTCTATTTTTTAAAACTTGTTTAAAAAGACGAAATTTAGCTTTTTGACCGCTTCCCAAGAAATTAAAAAAAAATAATAATAACTTACTAATAAAAATTATGTTTTTTATTTAAAATATGTTTATATCTATTGTCTAATACTGCCTAAGTCCGTAGCTAATGAGTATAATAGATTGATCATAATTCACGAAAGAGCGAGTTACTCCCGTAACGGGAGCAATGGCGCTTTCGTTAGTTCTCAAGGCCAGACGGAAAGTCTCACATTAGGAAGATCAAATACGGTGCTTTTATTATGAGCGTGAAAATTGTATAGAAGCTTTAGAAGCGTTTTTTTTTTTATCATTCCTAGCAAACTTTTCTTGGAAGTGTTACTCTTAAAATATGTTTCTTACTTTATCAGATATCTTCGTTTTGCTAAAAGATATATTTTAGCAGGCTTTTTTATTTTTATTTCGATTTTAAGGAGAATATATTCCTGTGAAATTTTTAACTGTGTCTCAAGCTTTGGATTATTTTGAACAAGTAGGTTCACAGCAAGTTCTAGCAAGTTTCTGTGTCCAGGACATTTCCATTTCTTCATGTCCCCTTAGATTGGTTAATTTACTGATACTAGTTTTTTACATGTTACACGCTTATTCGTTATTATTTCATCGCATTAATACCTCAAATATCACATTTTTTTTCAGAATTATGACTTTTTTAATGGAAATTTAGATGAAATTATGAAAAATTTTGTGCCCCTCAGAAATTTTGTGCCCAGGGCATGGTTCACAGGTGCCCGTGGGATAGTCAGGGCCTGTAGGTTAATATGATTATTCGCATGATCCGGAAATCGTTTGTTTGCAACCTGATCTCGGAATAGTAACAGATGAAGAATATGTAATAGAAAACAATTTATGGGACAATTTACCTCTTTATATATCTCTTGAGGTTGAGCTTTCCGTACATTCAAAATCAAAAGTCAACGAAGACTATCTACTAATTACTAACTAGAATAATATAGACTAATTTACTAATTAAAAAAAGAAAAAAAATAAACGCATAAAAATTGTCCAGTCAACATTCATGTAAAATAGAGAGAAAAAAAATAATGTAATGATGAAAAATAAAGAGATATGTAATGAAAATGCTTATAAAAAGGTAAATTGATTATTTTTATTATAAATGTAGATGTTTATTATAATTGTAGATGTAATTTATCTCATTTTCTCACAAAATGTCTGTTTTAGAATGATATAGTCCTTTTTATTTTAAAATAATTGGAAAATAACTCTTATAAATACACCAAGGAATAAGTTTATTTTTGTAAAAAAAATTACCCCCATTAAGCGGCATTGCTCCCATTTCGGGAACATGCTGTTTTTCATAAATAATCAATTTTTTTTTAATTTTTTTTCAGAAGTACTTTAATGACATCCTGTTCATTAATAAAAAACAACGGTTCCATAAAAAAAAAATCGGTTAATTTATATAGCGGCGCTTAATGGGTTAATTAACTATATAAAAAATGTTTTTGTAAAAAATTTAAAATTTTATATTTTTAATTAACAAAAATAGTTACAACTAAAAATATTACCATTGCAAACACTTAAAAGTAGTTCACTATTTATTAACTAGTTGTACCCGGCAACGCGTTGCTGTGGCTCAATCTGGTTAAATGGAAAAGAAAGAAAAGAGAAAGCGCACGATTCTAACATGTTTAATTCCACAGTGCTTGTGGGTATACAATATATTTCGTTGTTCAATTGTCTGTGCAAATATAGATTTTGTCTGGTTTGTCTAGAACGCTCAACATATACTTGTTCGAGTGAGAAGCAATCCGTGTCTTGATCTAAACCGCATGATTCAAAGATTGTGCCTGAGCTTTGTTGATGGTGATTTCAAACGCCCAGCAACTTGCGAATTGCAATGTATTAAATTGAAATTACATATTCGAACCGAGTCACAGGAATGCGGGGAATGAGGACATCTTCAATTTTGAAAGTTCCTGTCAAGATTGTTGCTTCTATGACGTTGCTCATTATTATTATTTTTTTTTACTGCAAGCCACATACCGTTGCAAAGCTTTGATTTGTGGATATTTCGCTACATGATAATTGACACCCCGATTTTCAAATGCAATATGTGAGGCGGTATACCTGGAAGATCGAGTGAATTTAAAAAATTGTGTCGGATAATTTACGGCTTCATCTGCTTCATCACAGTGTCGACGGACTTGTACGTGACTGACTCGCTTTGAACGTTAGACCGAATAATGCTGTTAAGTTCGTAGACGTTTTTGTTCTTGGCCACAAAAATAGCTTAGTCACTCAGCCAATGGTGATTCTTATAATTGGTTTGAATATGGGGGAAATATTGTTTCAACTAGTTCTTCTTTTGAAATCACTAAATTGCAGAAGTTATGAGGCAATGAAATTCGTCCTGAGGTCAGATCATCCGGCACCTTATCGTTCCCAATTTCCAGAAATTGATGTGGGTATATCTCAGCTGATCGATCGTTTCGCAGCTGAACACGCAATTTTGTAGTTAATTATAATGTTTTTGCGTGTAGACACAAAGTAGCTTATTTCAGGCAAGCCTTTATTTCGTTTATTTCGTATTTGTTTGCCTAAAATCTCTTGCAAGCAATATTAATGCCTTCCCAAATGGTCTGATGTTTCCATGCAAATTTTGCAATGATCCATCAAGAACCACGAACGATTTTTTGATCACCATTGTTCATTCAACCCAAGCAATAAGTTTGCATTTCTGCATTACTTTTAACATGCCGGATGCTTTGGAAGTTTTGCATGTGGGAGTTTCAATGAATTGCATGTTCAGTGGCAATTTGAAAGGTTAATGCGCAGTTCTTCCATCTGGTAGCCATGTCCCAGTTATTCTGGACGACGCAAGAGCTAAGGCTATGTCAATTTGGGATCGGATTGCTGTCAGAATCAATCTAATTGGGAACAATTTACCTATTCCTCCCGGTGCATCTAAGAAGAAAATTTTTCCAACCCCATTATTGACACTTTGCTTTATTTGAACAAAAATGCCTTTTTGCTCAAGCGTTAGGTTAGGAACATATTATTGCACATACGATAAAAAAATCTCCCGTGTTGCAGTTCTGTTCACGACGCAATTCTAGTTCGAATGAAGCAGTTGAGAATCAATTTGATGATGGCATTTTCAATTGATTGAGAACTTTGTTCGTGATATCTAAGACCAAATCTCTAATCATTATCAACGCTTCGTTTCAGATTTCAGCGGTGAAATCCGTATTCAGACTTGAATTTTGACAGAAAATATCTTTAGCCATATACGATTTGTATTTCTCCCATAACTTTGTTGGAGATGAATTACAGCAGGCGGTCAATATGATTGCAAACAATGCACGAATTTTATTTGGATGCGACGTGTTGCACGCGTGATTAATGCATACATTCAGGTATCGGTCATTCTCCAATAAATTCAGAGCTTGACATGCACTACGGAAAGTGACATATTCATGCTGTTCACAGTTTTCAATTGCTGGAAAGATGTTGGACCAGGCGCATTTACCAGCAGCATGCAAAGAAAGAAACATGCATCTTGATTGGAATGCACAGTGTACAGTTTGCCTATAATAGTTTCTTTGAATATGCAAGTTTGTCCTGTCCTCGTTTGCGTCATTCAAATGATTTTCTACTCGCTTTCGATGTGTTATACTTAGGCATTTCCGAATACAGCAGTTTCATCGCAAACACGTCATTTTAGCATAATGTGAAGAAAGCAATTAAAGTTGTAGCCGGTGGATTTAGGGCTATTTGTTGCAAATTTGCAACTGTGAAATAAGCGAAATGTCCATTTTCTAGATGTATCGCTAAGTGAACAACAGCTGGACTTCGTTCATGTATGGGAAACGAAGGAATTCGCCATACAGCTTCATTGATACTTATGTATTTTCAAGCCGGATACTGTGCGATTTCATTGATATGTATGACCGGATGACTATCACTGCTTTCTGATCGCACGCCAAAAACTGCCATATCGCTGCCTTTATTCACATACTTACAAATGTACTTGATCCATTCAACGGAGTAATAATAATCCACGTTTATTTGCGCTTTGTATGTTTTTGATAGCTAAGACGCATATGGAACAATCCAACTGTTATCTACTTCGCAGTCACCATTTCGCATTTGTATTGTTGCTAATTTCCAGAAATCTCCTGTTGACCTTCTTCTGTAAAAAGGATTTCATCGTTTCCAGCGTGCATTCAAGCCATCATTGCCATCAGCGTTGAAATACATTTGTAGGTATTTATGTTGACCATCTGGAAACGGAAGTAGGGAGCCGGCTTTATGATAAATTTGTCTTTTCACTTTGGAAGTTGACAGGATTTGAGCTGTTTCGATTCCTGCGCCGAACGACGTCATTTGAAAGCATGTACTTCCTGATGTTAGATAGGAAAATCTTTGATTCACCCTGCAAGATACATCGGGCAAGCAAAGTTTTTAATGGCTGTGGAAGTTCTCCCTGTTCAGGCATTTAATTTTTCCGTCAGCACAACACATTTCTATCGTTTCGCTATTAAATTTCATACCATTGAATAAGGACACACTTCAGTTATTGTACTGATTCGAACATGCCGGCTAAAACTATAATCATCAGCTGGGTTGCACCGGAATGCAAGGCAATTGTAATCGCGTGTTTGCTAAGTACGGAGTCGTGTTTGCCGCTAATCTGATGTATTTCGTTGATGTCTTTCTATCATTCTCAGGCTGTCGCGTTCATTCTGTTGAGAATGAAGCAGAGCTGTAGCTGCAAACCGCTCTCGCCATTCTCGCAACCGTGCATCCTCCAGTCCTGCTGCACGTCACTCTGATGCTTCCTCGGCACGTATTTGAGCCATTCTTTGTCTATTTTGATCGTTTGCTAATACCCGTTCTTCCACAGTTTGATTTACAATTACTCGTCGCACTGCTATCGTTCCAAGATTACGATAACATAAGATTGATCTTCTGCAAGGCAAGATTTGGACGAACTAAAGCAGATCAATTGCACTGAAAAGAAAAAAAGGTTGTTATAACAAAACCGTATAAAATTGCAAAAACTTAAAAATGGAAAAAAAAAAACACGAATTAAAAAACAGAGAAAAAACAAAAAAACATAAAAAAAATAGTACTAACGAAATATTTGAGTAATGCGCCGGTAACTGAGGGGAGTGGGAACGGGAGGTGCATAAAAAGAAAGAGCGGTTCAAGGGCATTCTAACAATGTACCATATAATGGCTGCCGGAAAAAAATTTTAAAAGTGTGTGTGGGGGGGGGGGGATTTGTGGAGAGAGGAAAGCGAGGTTCACAATATGTATATAAAAACAAGCGCGTATTCGAAACAACGCAAACAGTGAATTTCAAAACAATCGGTGAGGAACTTTCGAACATTTAAGATTTTGTAGAAGCGAACATTTACATTTTTATTTATATAGGAATGTGCACCCGAGGGGGGGGGGAAGTGGATTGAGGATAAAGATAGGTGCATAATATGAAAGAGTAGTCAAAGGGATTTCTAATGGCATGATGGGTATCAGAAAAATATTAAAAAGCGCCTGCTGGTGGGGGGTAGCAAATTGGGGAATGGTGGGATTGAGGTTCATAAAAGATATATAACAACATGCTTGTATTCGAATGCAACTCAATCCCTGAATTTCAAAGCAATCGGTGAAGAACTTTCCGAGATTAGCAATTCTGTACAGACGAACATTTACATTTTTATTTATATAGATATATTATATAAAAATATGCTCCCACGAGGGTAAAGTGGGGTGGGGGGAGTTGAATAATATGAAAGAGTAGTCTAAGAGCTTTCTAATGATACATCATGATGGGTGTCGGGAAAAATTAAAAAGCGCCGCCTGGTGGAGGTGAGGAAATTGAAAGGAGGAGGAGGGGATGAGCGAGGTTCATCATAGGTATATAGCAACACGATCATATTCGAATGCAACTTCTTCCGTGAATTTCAAAGCAATCGGTGAAGAACATTCGGAGATTAGCGATTTTGTACAAACGAACATTTACATTTAAATTTATATAGATTAAATAATTTTTAGTTTATTGCAAACTTACTTTAGAAACGATACAAAACTCTCATTTTTTACTCTCCGGTGATGAGCTTTAAGAGTACGACTGTTTATATGCAAAGATGTTGCTAACAATCGTGACTTCAAGTTTTCAATTAAAATGATTTTAAAATGATCAAATTAAAATACTAATTTCTTTAAAATGGTAAATGCGAATATGAGAGGGGCGTATGTAAAATTTGAGAAGGTGGAGATGATGTCGGATTTAGATTTCACGGAAAAAAAATATGATCGTTTCAAAGTGGAATAAATTTTGTTGTTTTCATTCCGGAATACCAAGCATAAGAACTTTAATCGATAACTTCATCATAATAAAATTTTTATTATATTTTACTGATTACATATACGATTAAAATACATTTTAATAATTTGGACAACTGAGTGTTATAGAAATAGTATTATATTAACTTTAGGGTAAAATGGTATTTATCTGAGAGTATGACTAACCAATATAAGACGCATTTTTTTATTGGAACTAATTTTGTAGGTTTATTATTAATCAATGAAGCAGTTCCTTCTTAAACATTTTCTTTCGTCAAAATTCTACGATTTGAAGATTGTTCCTTTAAATTTACAAACATATTTACATAAAAAAATGTGTTTTTTTAGCTCACAGGCTATCTGTGCCTGAGAGCTAATCTGCCTGTAGGTTCTGTATGTACGTACGTTTGTATGTACGTAACGCGATAACTCTTGATTGAAATATCCAATTTGCTTCAATTTTCTTTTCTAGGCTCATTCTGATAAGGCGCTTCCCTGATTAGTTTTGGGGTTCATTGGTTAAGTATAAAGGGTAGGTGTACGGAGGGATAATCCCCTTAACTTAGATAAATGAGTTTTAATATCCAATTTGCTTCAAATTTCGTATATCAGTTTATTATGATAAGGCACTTCTCTGATGAGATTTGGAGGCTCATTCTTTAAGTATGAAGGGGGAGCGGGGGGCTAATACCCCCTTAATATAAATAAATGGGTTTTTCTATCCAACTTGCTTCAAATTTGGTATAGAGGTTTATTCTGATAATGCGCTTCCCTGATTAGATTTGTAGGTTCATTGGTTAAGTATAAAAGGTGGAACGGGGGCGTAAAATCCATTTAATATAGATAAATGTGTTTTTCTATCCGATTTGCTTGAAATATGGTATACTTGTTTATTGTGATAAGGGGCTTACCTGATGATAAATGGAGGCTCATTGGTTAGGTATAAAAATGTGAAACAGGGGGGGAGGGGGTAATCCACATTTATTTTATTTTTAGAGCGGCATTATTCTTTGAAATAACAGTATAATATACAATTTGTGTGAATAGTCTGTGAGCTCAATGCCATCAGTTTAACAGGGAACTTTTCTTTTTTTCATTGCTTTATTATTCAAGAGACCACAGAACCCAATTGTGAGCAAGATGGTCACACACTGAGAAACTTGGTCCTTTGTTTGCACATATGAATACATACATACATATATATATATATATATATATATAGTGTATATATATAAAATTTAAATGTTGGTATATATTCATATTGTTCATTATTACGGATCTTGCATTGATTAATATATTTTTAATTCAATTTATCTGTCATGGTAAATTTATGCTTTTTGGTGCATGGTTGATTCTAAATTGGTACATATGGAATCTAATTTTTAGCTTAATGCTGGAGTCTATTACAGAAATAGACTATGCTTTTGCTTATATTTGTATTCCATGTACCCTTGAAAAGTGAAATTCTCTATATAAGCTTCCGGCTACATCCATCCATTTGATCTATTATTTGTTTACGATACGTTTTTTAATGTTTCTACATTATTTTGCAGGTTATTTGTTTCTTTTGTCTTTAATAGGTTATTTTTTCAATATTTGGCAGTTTATATGGATTAATCGTATGCAATGTGCTAGTGAATTTGTGGATTTTGTTTAATTTGTATTACTTGTATAGTGTTTCATCTGTATTTTGTATAATGTTACACTTATGATTTAATACTAAATTTAATTGATTTAATTATCGTAATTGGAAATAGATGATGATTTGTTATTATATCTTTCCGTAACATCCTGACCATATCCTGACCGTAATAAGAGGGTGCATCTAATTCCCATGAGAACTAACAGAGCTTGTAATTTCTAAAAGACAATAAACTTGATGAGTTAGTGATTTTGAATCTCCAGCCTGAGAGCGAACGTTCGATTTAACTTCAGAGTTGTTTTGCGAGCTGATATGAAAAGACGTCCATAGTCAGACACCGAGAGCGCGCCGGGGTATTGAAGGCCGGTAGATTGCCGCAAAAGCCCTCTTTATCCTCTTAAAACCTGTATATAGTTTGTATGTCCTGTAAATATAATTCATGCCTTACTCCAGACATTAAAATCGTGTTATTTCTACACCATCGAGTCATCAATCAGAAGTATTTATCACCAATGTTAAACTGCAGTCAATTCCATATATATATATATATATACCTTATACACGACATGATCATTGGTATTTTTGACACGTTTTTGTTATCCGTCCGACATTCATAAGGATAGATTATGTTTCAAAATGGCAAGAAAGCTACCAGGCCGATCTGAACTTTTTCTAGCTTTATCGAACGGTCCGTAACGCCCCCCACCCCTTCAAACACAGGATTGCGAGATTTTAACCTCTGATCCGAAATAGAAAATGAGAGTAATTTTCAGTCCAATTGAAAATCGAATTATGGATATAAAAAATCTTTCTTCGTTTTCCACTTAAAATACATTATTAATGTACATATATACCTACCCTATATATATAAAATCCTAATGAAACGAATTTATGAAACGGTTATATGAAACGACAGAAATGTAACGAATTTATTAAACGATTCTATGAAACGACTGATTAAACAACTGATTACGTTTCGCGGCGATTTCTCCTAAAATAAGGAATACTTTGAAATGAAATTAACACCAAAAATCATTATTGACCCGCAGATCTCAAAACTGGAATTCGAATTTTTAAATTGGAATTAGTTTTCGAAACATTAATTTTTTTCTAATTTTAAATAATTTTTTTTCAAATGATGGCAACTTAATTTTTAATCATAACAGATTTTTTTTTCATATTTTAGAAAAGTTTATTATTTTAAACTATTTTAAACTATTTAAACTAATTGTCGTCCAGTTTGGCCTCCCTTAAATGTATGCTAAGACCAATACATTTCTTTTTTTTTTTTTTTTTGTTTCCCGGTAACACTTGCGAATACTTTTGTGTAGCCCTGTATAGGAATTATAGCACTTATATACACCATATACTATGCATAAATATAGTGAATCATAAAAGCGCATATCATAATTAAAAATGCATTTCCAGCCGTCATCGCTAATGTACAGTACTTCGGATGCAATATAGTATCTGAAATATTTTATATAATGTGTCCCTGTAAATGCTATATACGTACTATTCGTATTATACATGAAATTATTTATAGTATGTAAACCTCAGCGACGTATATCAATTTCATTATATATGAAACAGATTAACATAATGAAAGTACGCAGCAAACAATTCCCTCCATCCCTATATCATTATGTATTTGAATTCCTTTTTTAGGCCTGTAAATGAATAATAACTATTCTTTGCATCGCATAGACAACAGAATGCATATTTTAGTGCGCTTCATAAATGCATATCAATTTTATTCTCTCTGAAAGCGTGCGTAAAATCCTTAAAAATCAGTTGAAACGATTTTTTCCCATAGGCCGTAATGTAACGGAATACTTTTGGCTGCCTTGTAAATGAACTAAACATGCTACAAACATCGTTACAAATAGACGCCATGCTATGGTAAACGTCAATAACATCCAAAAATTTCAGGGCAATCCGAGTATATTTACGAGAGTTACAACGCGGACAGATTCCTAGACGGACAGACGGAGAGACAAACGGAAGTCATAAGCAATTTTCAACTTTGTATCCTATATTATGTATCCTTTATTATATGAACTTTAAAAAAATGTGTATACTAAAGCAGTTTAATCCATAACTTCCTATCAGGCATGAAAAACACTTTATTTCAATGCTTAAATATTATAATTTAATTTTTAGTGCCAATAATTACTTGTATCATAAACGTAGAAAATGAGTTTTGTAATAGAAGAAAATTTAATAATCGATTCAAAATGTCTATAATTAAATGTTTGATTTAAATCACAAACAGAAAAAAAAATGCTTACATACAATTTAAAAAAATAAATATGCGAATTTGAAAAACACTAAAAATAATAATTAATATTTATAGTTGCACTATTAAACAACAACAAACTACAATAGATTAATTACATGCATTATTGATTTAACATTATCTCAAAAATCTTTCTATATGTTATAAGGAATTCCTATTGTTTTATAATTTTGACAAATGTTAAATCTGAAAACATTGGTATGAAGATTTAGGATTAATATATATATATATATATACATATATATATATATATATATATATTATTAGCACTAAAAGAAAACTCTTTCAAATGTTTCACTACTGTAATATGTAAAAGTACATTTTCCCAGTATAATGCTAATTTCTAATCTGAAACAATTTCGTAATGTCATAATAATCGAATATCTATATAATCTACTAGCAAACACCGCGGCATTGCTCGCGGCATTGCTAGCTGAAATATGCCAAGTGATATTACCAGGACTATTTTTTATTAGAAGAACACTTTTGGAAATAATTAAAAAATAACAAATTAAGCCACAGTTTGACTAAACTTCATAATAAAAGCGCAATAGTGAGAAATGCGATTTTAATTAATAAGAAGAACGAAAACTAATTCCAATTAAATGATAATTTAGAAAGTATTTTGAGACTTTTATGCTCATCTCATACGTTCATTTCTTTATTCATTTGAAGTTTTGAATTTTTTAGAAATCATCTTAACACATTAACATCTTAAAATTAAACATCATGTCAAATTCCAAGCTTCTTGTGTAACAGTCTACCACCTCTCTGGTGTTAGTGGCACCAACATAAAATGCCGAAACGGAGATGAAATAGAATGTCTCGAAAAATGTTGAAACGGAGACTGTTACCATTAATTCGGAAACATTTACTTTGAAATCGGTTCGTATTTCCTAATATTCTATAGAAAACGGAATTTAGATGTTTTTAAAGGCTTTCTAGTTGTTCCTGGCAACCATGTGGTAGTGACACCGGCATAAAATATAGCCCGTATAAGATCAAGGACTATCACTCTTGATTCGCAAACAATAACTTCCGAAATCGGTTTATTATTTCCTGATATTCCATTGAAATAGTAATTTAGGACTCTATTAGAATGCTTTTCGCTCCTTCCCTTCGCTTCACCTCTTTTTAATTTCGAATTTTTTTTCGACTGTTCTAAGAGCACATTTATATTTATAAGTAACTACCGTGCTATATTTAAAGTTTCTAGAATTTTCAGTACCGCAGAAATCGTAAATTTGAATGTTTTTTGCTCCTGCAACCCTCGACATAAAATCTAGCTTATGTTTCAGCAGGTTCTATCACGATCAGTTTTCAACCATTATGTTTGAAATCGGTTTCATAATTCATACGATTACATAAAATTCGTAATTTAGAACGCTTATAGATAGCTTTTCGCTCATTTCATCCTTTTAAATTTGGAATTATCTTTCGACAATTCTTAGAAAGCATCTGCATCTTTGAAGTAATTACCAGTCCAAATTAAAAATTTTAAACCCCTCAGTAACACAAAAAACGCAATTTAGAACATTGTTTGCTCCTGTAACCCCCAGATGGCTGTGACAAACGTAAAGTATAGACTATGTTGGAGCGAGGACTGTCACCATCAATTTGAAACCATTACTTCTGAAATCGGCTTATATTTCCTGAGATTGCGTAGAAATCGCTATTTAGAACGTTTTTAGAACTCTTTTCGTTCATTTTCACCCCTTTTATATTTCAGATTTTTAAGGAACTCTTCTCATAGAGTATTTACATCTCATAAATAATTACCATGCCATTCAAGTTGCTAGCCCCTTCAGTATCACACAAATCACAATTTAGATCGTTTTTTAAAATGCAACGGCAAGGTGGTAGATACGTCGACATGAAATAGATCCTATATAGCAGCAAGGTCTGTCAACATCAATTTCCGACCATTACTTTTGAAATTGGCTGGGTACTTTCTGAGATTGCGTAGAAATCGCTATTTAGAACGTTTTTAGAATGCTTTTTGTTCATTTTCACCCTTTTATATTTCAGATTTTTAAGGAATTCTTCTCAGAAAGTATTTACATCTCATAAGTAATTACCATGCCATTCAAGTTGCTAGCCCCTTCAATATCACAAAAATCACAATTAAAAACGTTTTTTAAAATGCAACCGCAAGGTGGTAGATACGTCGACATAAAATAGATCCTATATAGCAGCAAAGTCTGTCATCATCAATTTCCGACCATTACTTTTGAAATCGGTTGGGTACTTTCTGTGATTGCGTAGATATCGCAACTTAGAACGTTTTTTAGTATGTTTTTCGTCCATTTTCACCCTTTTTAAATTTCGAATTATTTAGGAAATGCTCTTAGAGATAATTTTTATTTTATAATTAACTACCATGCCTAGTTTCAAGTTTCTAGTCCCGGCAGTATTTGAAAAAACGCAATTTAGATCGTTTTTTGCTCCTTCACCCCCTTTGGGGGTAGTGGCACCGAAATGAAATACTGCCTATGTTGGAGCGAGGGCTGTCACCATCGTTTTGACACCATTATTTTTTAAATCGTTTCAGTACTTCCTGACATTGCGTAGAAATCGCAATTTAGAAAGTTTTTTAGAACTCTTTTCATTTTCACAACATTTAAATTTCGATTTTTAGGAAATATTATTAGAGATCATTTGTATCTTACTGTCCTGCCTAATTTTATGATTAAAGGCCCTTCAACAACACAAAAATCGCCTTTTAGAACGTTTTTGCTTCTACAACCCCCTAGGTAGTAGTGACACTGACATGAAATAGAGCCTATGTTGGAGCAAGGGCTGTCATCATCAATTTCCAACCATTACTTTTGAAATAGGTTGGGTACTTTCTGAGATTGCTTAGAAATCGCCATTTAGAATGTTTTTTAGAAGGCTTTTTGCGCATTTTCATAACTTTTAAATTTGGAATTTTTTTAAAAATGTTCTTAGAGATCAATTATATCTTATAAATAACTACCATTCCAAATTCCATGTATCTGCGCCCTTCAGTAACACAAAAATCGCAATTTCGAACGTTTTTTTGCTCCTGCACCCCCTTTAGGTGTAGTGGCAAGGACATAAAATGTAGCCTATATTGGAGCAAGGGTTTTCACCATCATTTTGACACCATTATTTTTAAATGGGTTTGGTACTTCTTGGGATTGCTTAAAATCGTCATTTAGAACGTTTTTTAGAACGCTTCTTGCGCATTTTCATAATTTTTAAATTTGGAATTTTTTAAGAAATGTTCTTAGAGATCATTTATATCTAATAAGTACCTACCATGTCAAATTCCATGGATTTGGACCGTTCAGTAACAAAAAATAGCAATTTCGAAAGTTTTTTGCTCCTACACCCCCCACCCCTTTAGGGTTAGTGGCACCGACATAAAATGTAGCCTATGTTAGAGCAAGGGTTGTCACCATCATTTTGACACCATTATTTTTGAAATACGTTTGGTACTTCCTGAAATTGCTTTAAAATCGCAGTTTAGAACGTTTTTTAGAACGTTTTTCTCACCCCTTTTTAATTTCGATTTTTTTAAGAAATGTTCTTAGAGATCGTAGAATAGATAGAAATAGTCCGTTAACAGGGAGATCGCCATTGTTTTTTTTAATTATACATATAATTCAGTCTTCCGATTTTTTTTTAAGTCGATGAAATTAGCATGCTTTTAGAGTTTGTGGTATCTGAATGGGGATTGGCGAGCGTAGCTCGTAGGTGGCAGAGACCCCTAGTTTCATAAAAAAATGGCATTAATTCGTGTTTCGTTTGAGAATACCCACTAATTTAGCGAGCGTAGGGAGAAAGTTTTCATATTTATATGTATACAACTTTAATAAGTTCGTCAATATTTCAATATTACATCTCACCAATAATATATCTGAAGATTCATTTGAAACATATAATATACAGTTGTCATTTTTCGTTAACAGTTTGATAACTGCCTGTTTATTATCTAATGAATTACGACATTACGCCGTTTTAAATGAATAATATAGTCATAGTTTATCTTCTGCTAAGAGAATAAACCGGATATTGATTTCACTTCCTAAAATGAGAATTTCACATTCAATATAATTGTTTCATGAAATCAATATACACGATTCTAAATAACATAATCTAATTTATAGTGCATGCAAAATTAATTCAAATATATCCCGACAATATTCACAGGAATAAACAATGAAATGTATTTGCATTAACTTCAGCATTTCATAAATAATTCAGAAGAAATATATTTCGCATCCCAATGCAACACTTCAGTGTCAACTATATATTTGTGAGAATTAGAGTAAATAAAAAAATAATATAATATTAACTATTTTGATACATTCAATGAATACATGTTTTATCACATAGTTTGATAAAATCCCTGTAAAATTCGTGTTTCATTTATTTCATTATTTCTGAAAATTTTACTTTGTTTCTCAATTTATTTACTGGATATTATACGGAAACAGACACATGCTGAATTCTTTACGTTTTCTTAGTGTAAAACTTTCGGAATTGGGTTGCACATTCATTTTTTAGACAGATTTTAAAAGTGCATGGTTGCAAAATAGTTTAAGGAAACAAAAAATTCCATCAACTGATATACAGCTTTCAAAGAAATTACAGTAGAGCGTCGATTATCGGAACTCAAGTTAACCGAAATTCCAATTATCCGAACAGCCTATTTCTCTCAAAGAAACTTTTAACCGAACTTCCAGTTATCCGAACAGCCTATTTCTCCCCCAATTTTTTTTTTTTTTTTTAGCTGAACTCCCAATTATCCATTGGCTTGGAAGAAAATTTTAAATAAAGAAAAAACAGATAGTGGATCACAAAATGTGGAATGCAAAACAATAAAGAAGATGGGAAGAATCCTAATTTATGAAGAAAATGAAATTAAAGAGTGGTTAATTAGTGAAGTACATGACCCTGGATATCGGATTTTATATGATGATGAGATTGTAGATAAGATTCATGATGAAAAAAAGAGAAGAAAATGAAAACGAATGCTCTTAAAATTACCCAGGTCCATCAGTTTACGAAGACTTTTAATATTTGAAAACAGTTATGAAATGGCTCGAACAGCAGAAGAACGTTGATCCTATTCAATTAATGCATTTAAGAAGAATTAGATATATGGCAGCATTGAAAAAAAAATGTCTTCGTTGAAGCAAGCAACAATCAAAATGTTTTTTGCTTAAATTATAATCTCTGGGGTTCAGAAAATGATAAAAAGGGAGAAAAAAAATTAATGTTAAAAATGTAAGAACAACAATTTTTTTTTGAGCATCCAGCACTAAATGGTTCTCACTGTTGGGAGCGATCCCGAACACTTCTCCCACTCTTGTCACACTTTCTTCCATATTTGTTGACCTTCATCCAACCTCGCAGTGATGCGACTTCTGGGAAAGTCATCCAGATGATATCTCCTGGATTGCTTGTTGGCCATAGCTCACAATAGTAGCAAAAAACTGTTGTTAAATTCATTGTACACCGTGCAATAGATTTCACCGAATGGCTGAGCGTCCACCGCCTCTGTGCTTTATACCCTTCCGACCTCTTCCCCTTACGTCATATTCCATATATGAGCATGTCCTACAGCATCAGTCCCAGTTCTATCTTCTGATTGGACATTCAATCTGTTCTTTTGCCTCGTTCGGCTTTTATGGTAATTTATCTTTTTCTTCCTGAATTTTTGCACACCAATGTATGTTACTATTACCAGCTTTATCTAATGTATATATATATATATATATATTCAAACTGCTCTTAAGAACTTTTGTGTAACAACCATGTACACACAAATAGATATATATGTGTATTACATCTGTTCGATTCACGCGCGAGGACTAAAGATAAAATATTCAAAGAGTTAAATAAAGCTAATCTAATAAAATGCAGTGTGAAGTTGTGTTCTTTTTTATTAAAAGTACAGTGAATAAAATATTGAACTAATCAACAATTTTATGAAACATTTACCAAATACAGAATTTGGCCAAATAGCGATATCAAAGTAGGTTTGATTGCCTTCTTTGTTAAAATAGACGTTTTTTCGCAAACATCTTTCTATTTGTTATTTTCCAAGCTTTTTAAGATATCAGCTTGTTTACGCGATCAAAATGGCTGTTGGAGGAATCACATTAAATATGGTTCGGTATTTAATAGTAAGTCTTTCCTACATTTATTTTCCGGTGTTATTAAAATGAATTACATTTTTTTTTCATTAATTTATAAACTGAATACACAAATTACAAAAAAAAAAATATTTTTTGGTGTAGAATATATGTTTTACTTGAGATACATTAGCATTTAGATGCCATTATTGGGTACATGGGGTACACTGTAATCATTGTGTAAAATAAGTTATATATTGATTGATATATATACACTGGTGTCCAAAATTAAGGACCAGTCACAAAATGCTAATTTTCAAGTACGCAAATACTCAAAAGGAAATAATATAATTCGAATAATTACTACTTCTACAGCACAGATTGTCGTGTAGAAATCGACACAACAAGGTTTGTTATTAATTTAACTAATTAAATATTTTTCGCACGATCCAATAACATTTAAAAATAATTAAATTTTAGGAAAATAATTCTTTAGTAAATTCTTTATACAATAATTCTTTATACAATAAATTAAAATAACATAAAAAAATACTCCAAAATTAAAGTATATTAAAATGAATAATTATATAATGCGTAAGAAAAATAAAAATATGTATGTTGTTTGGTATTGGTATGTTTAGAAAAAAATAAGGAATATGAATTGTGAATTTATTTTGTATTAATATTGAAAATTAAAAAATTCGAATTGTAAATATTTATATGTGCAAAAACAGTGTAATAAAATAAAACTCCCCAAATAAGACCAGACAGAAAATAGGAAATTACAGATAAAGCGAACAGTACTGACGCCAGACTTGGACAGAAAATGTATAGCGAAAGAATAGAAAATTTACGATGTTGAAACCATAAATTTTCTATCAATTAAGATGGTTTTACAACACTCGACGTGGGTGGTGATTCTCATGAGAAACCTGATGCAAGGGACAAAAATTAATTTAATGCTATGCAGTGAAAAATAAATAGGCACGCCCATAGATGGGGATGTCTAGAGTACCAATAAGGGACCAGGAGTAGCCTCCAATCAGAATGACAGCTCTGGTTTAATTTAGACTTCCCAAAAAAATAAATGAATCTTGGAAGATGGAATGAGAGAAGATCATTAAGTCTTGTATCTCGTCCTCAAGAGGTTCTATAACATTTTTAAGATGTGACTTCCTTTAAGATGATCCAGATACTTCAAAATTTTACATCAAGTTCCTTCGCAGCAAATTTTAAGGACAATACAAAAATTAGCGATAGAAATGAATGCTGAAAGCAGACAAGTCTTTGTCAGAAAAAATGATTGATGCAGAAAAAAAGGAAATTATGATGAAAATTAATGCTGAGAGTAGACCTGTCCTTGGCATGATCTATTGACGAAGATCGCTGAGAGCAGACAAGTCTTTGAAAATAAATTGATGCAGAATTTTACAGAAGAATTCACCTGATGTGGAGATATAAGATAAGTGGATAGTAGAGAGATGTATGAAGTGTCTGCAGATTTTGCCAATGAAAGAGTACATTGTGGAGTTGGAACTCGGATAATTTTCATGCGTCATAAAGTGCTTAAAAGAAGTGAAATTGGTTGGTGAATGACCCCCATGAACTCTACACATATAAAAGAAAAAAAAACTTTATACACAGATGAACTTACTTGTGTTTAGGATTCCATGAACTATGAGTGAACTGTATAATTTGGATGATTACAGAAAAGATCGAAGTCTATTTGGGTGAGAAATTCCTTATATTTATTTCAATATATACTCGTGGCTATTGTTTTCATGTTTTCTTATAATGTGTACATTTGATATTAAGCAACTAATTTTCTAAATTTTCACTAAAGTACATAATCTTATGTCATTGAATATTATGATTGTTTATGATAAAGATTTTAATGATTACGGGAATATTATTTTTCATAAATAAAATTTTGATTAAAATTATGGTAAAAGCCCCATCATCGGATCGTGCTGCGAACGAAAGGGCAAGTATAGGATAACATAAATTAATAAAAAAATAAGTAACAAAATATAATTTTGATGAAAGTTTCGCTGTTCTAATAAGAATGGAAGTATGTTATATGCTGATAAAATAATAGATAATTTGAATCTTAATTTGAAAAGATTATTGTGATATAACAAATCATATTTGAGATATGAATTTTATATAAATGAAAATAAAGTTTGTTTATATATGTATACTTATATGTATTTCCTTTGAACTCCTTCCTTGTTCCTTTTTAGATAATATTCATATTTTATGGTACCTAAAGAACTAGTATTTTGACATTATTAGAATTGGACGTTTCTCTATGCAACCTACAAGTTCGATATTTCCATTTCAACATTTAATAAGGCGTCCTTGAATTATTGTCAAAATTAATTTTATTCCAAAATTTTCTTCTCTCCTAATTTATTAATTAACATTATCCCATTTGATCTTTTCACAACGCAGATCGGGATAACTGTTTCTATTGTACTAACCATTTTACTGTCGCGTGACCCTGTGTGTTATGACGTCCAAATCGTCACAACACAGATATTCCATATAACATCTCATTCAAGTCACACTAGGTCACAAGTGTCACAGTCATAACGGTGAAGCAAAAAAATAGGAAATTCCATACATCTCATTATGAGTCTCATATGATCCCTATATGTGACTCCACTGATGCGTCACTATGACTGCTGCTTTAAGACGAGTCACCATGTGACTTTACAATGTAGTTACATTGTGACTCTCATGTGACTGTCATCTGCAGACTCAATTTCAAAGTCATCATGCACGTTGCATTGTAGTAAGTTACCAACTAATGTCACATTAAAGTCACATGATGACTTTCAGGTGACAGACAGACTACTGTAAAGTCACCATTGTGCTCTTTTGTGAAAAGTCATCATGTGACTATAATGTGATATTATTTGGGGACTTATCATAATGAAACGTCCATGATGACTTTGAAATTGAGTCTAAAAATGACAGTCACATGGGAGTCACACTGTAACTACATTGTAAAATCAACTGGTGACTCGTCGCAAAGCAGCAGTCACATTGATGTCTCACTGGAGTCAAATATAGTGATTATTTGAGACATAATGAGACGTGTGGAATTTCCTATTTTTTCTTTCACCGCAGGGACTGTGGCACATGTGACCATGTGTGACATGAATGAGATGCTATATTGACTAGCTGTGCTGTAGGGATAGTAATTATTTGAATTACATTATTTCCTTTTGAGTATTGGCTTACTTAAAAATTAGCATTTTGTGACTGGTCCTTAATTTTGGACACCAGTGTATATATATATACACTATATTGCCATTAATGACCGGCAACTTTCAATTTTCGACATTTTGTCGAATATTTAGAAATACACTAGACAAATTCCTCTGGAATTTCAGGATTTAAAAGGACAGGTACGGTCTCATATTTAGCAATGTCGATTTGATAAGGGGGGCAATTAGGAGGCCAACAAAAAATGAAAGAAAAAAAATAATACTTGGGATCACCCTGTAAAATAAAATGCAAGAAATGATCTACCACTACCGAATATAAATAAACAGACATTGTGCAATATCTGCATTCTTTTGTGTAAGAATGGTACGTATATTAATAGAGATATAGTGATTTATTTAAAAAAAAAAAAAAAAAAATCTTGCATGTTTTTTGCTTATAACATGCAGGGTTTTCAACCAAATTTAACAATGGTTTCAGAAAAATTGACAAATATAGTAGAGACAATATAGTGTAATTGGAATTTATTTTTTTAAATATTTTAGGAAATATGAGCAGTTGTATGAAATAATTTTTATCTGCGCATGCGCGAACGATAACAAGGATCCTTTTACACAATTTAATAGTCAACTCTACAATTTAATAGCAACTTATTAAAAAAAATCTAGTCAAATATCGTAAAAATTCAGAAAGATATCGGCGTTAAAGTGAGCAAAATTTTAGTTGTTCTCTAAAAGCAGCTGAATGATAAGGGATTTTACACAAATTGTCATTTTTTATTAACCGACTTTCAGAAAAATGTTAGTCTTTAGTGACTATCAACGACTAGATTTGGAAAAAATGCTTCGATTTTGATACTCCTTTTGATCATGCTATAGGCTCGTTCTGGTGGTTATACAAAAAGAACTAAAGCATCAATAAAAAATTAAAATTAAAAAATAATAAAAGTTAAAAATGACAATCTGTAGGTGGGGTGCACATGGACTTCATTTTTTCTCGGCCGTTACAGACAAAAAGTTATTTCAATTTTTATTTTTTATTATTAGTTTTTATTCTATTTTTTTAACCAAACTTTTAGAAAATCATAGGGACGACCATGGGACGAGACCATGGGACGAGTGGCGAAATTGTTCAAGTCCGTTTACCAACTCCGGGAACTAAGAAATTTTGCATGCAATACAATTATACAATACTTATTAACTAAAAAACGCAAAGTTCACCAAAAAATATTTGCACATTAATTTTTTATACCAATTTAAAGTGGTACCCTAAAGCCGACATTATAAAGGTAATGTTCAGTGTTTTGGTTATTATTTTCACTTTTAAATAAGAATGAAGATAAAATTTATTGAATTGTCATCATTTACTAATAAATATTAAATACTGACAATAAAATATTATCTTTAATATTAGTATTGTATTTAATATTTGCTGTTTAAGAAGTTGCATATTTTTTAATATATTTTACACGAATGTAGCTTAAATAATAGATTAAATGAAACTTGAAAGTTAAAATAATAAAATAAAATACTCTATACTTTCAGAACGTATGTTTTAACACCTAATGAAGTAATAAATATAAAATTTAAGGATTTGCCCTCATATTTCGACATCTATATCAATTGTTGAAAAGAGCAATTTTGGCTCTTAAACTTGACATTCCCTTTAACTATTAAATGTTTGTTGCAAAAACATTTCTAATACAACTAACAATTTTTTTTTTAGTACTTCTAATAAAACGATAAAAGGTTTAAGTAACACAAGGCTCTTTTTAACATAAAATTAAATATTCAAAAATTGCTCAACTAAAGCTGCTACCTTTTTTTATACTAACAGGTAGCTTAATCCAAAAACTAAATTGGAAACTGGGATCTTGAAAGATACAAGCAACATTCTTGCTCATATAATTGTAATGGGGCAAGCATTATAACCTGATATAAAAAATGTCATGTCATATAATTTAACTGACTATCCCCCACCTATAGCAAACCCTGATTGTTCTATCGTAAAAACAAATAACGCAGCATTGACTCATTCTGTGCTGAAATCAGTGGATCAGTATCAAATTCCAAGTGAGATCCCTGAAAGTAATGCCTTGATTTTGGACGGTATGGGTGTTTTGCAACAAATGCAGAATATTCCAAATGCTTTTGGAGATCTTGCTTTACAAGTACTGGAATATATTATTGGTATGAATGTTAGCTACAAATCTAAAGTAATTCACTTTGTAACTGTCACATATCCTATTTTCAACATTTAGTGCAACAAGTGACAAAGGAGGGCTACAGGAGGTGAAACCGTTATTAAAATAGGAAGTTCAGCGAAAAAAAAAAAAAAAAAAAACCTCATCAGTTAAAATTTCTAGCAAATGGGTCAAATAAGGCAGCTTTGGTTGAATTTCTTTTTAAAAAATGGTCCTCAGTAGATCCCCCAATTCTGAAAAGTGTATTGTTAATTGTTGCACATGGGTTAAAGTGTCATATCATAAGCGGTGAAAATAGTCATCTGATAGTAAGGGATATGTCCGAACCGCATTCAGATCACGAGGAAGCAGATACAAGTATGCTGTTGCATGTAGAAAATGCTTCGATATGTTTCATACATGTTATTATTAAAAGTTCGGACACATGTTTTCATCATCTCACTTTGTATGAGTAGATTTTTAACAACAGAATTATATTTGCTTCTGGGTACTGCGAGTAATTTAGAATTCCATAATGTTTTATCTATCGCTACTATTTTAGGTCCAGACATTTGTGATAGTTTAATAGGCCTTCGCAGTTTTACAGGTTGCCACAGTTGTAGTGCCTTTAAAGACAAGGGCAAAATTAAAGCATTGGCTATAATGAAAAGTAAAATTGACTATAATGAAAAGCAAAATTGTTTATATTGATGCATTTAAAGGGTTTGGAACTTCTTGGACTTTATCAAGTGCTCTTATTCAAACTCTTGAACTATTTGTTTGCGAACTTTATGGCCAACCTACTAAAATCTCAGTAAATGATTCAAGATACACATTGTTCAAACTGAAGTTTAAAATTGATGTTGCTTTACCACCAAATTATGATGCTTTAGTATACCATATTAAAAGGGCAAACTATCAAGCATATATTCATCGTCGGTGTTTCCAGAACATAATGAGTGTCCCTAATCCTGCTGAACATGGATGGATCATTAATGGGATAAATATAAGGATTTGTTGGAACAAAATTCTTTGTATTCCATATAGTTTGCTAAAAAACATTTTGTGCAAGTGCCAGAAGACCGTTTGTTTATCAAGTAAATGCTCATGCAAATCAAATGGAATTACTTGCTACGAATTATGTTCATGTACTAATTGGAAAATTCCAATGAACAAAATGAATTTTTCAGTGATACTTTTGAAGTTGATTCAGACATATGAAGATGCTGATAGTTTGCATAATGTAGATGATATTTTCTAAAAAATGTACCAAAATAAATAATATTATACATAAAACATGCCAAAGTAAAGCTTTTATTTAAGACAAGTATTTAAGCATGAAACAATGTGATCTTGTTGATGGACTTTCTAGTTGCGCGGCAACTTAACATCCAGTTGGGAGGTGATCGTGTTGCAAGGGCATTAGGGAGACTTAAAAAAATTAATGTTTAAACGTGGCTGGTAGCCACAATGAGAGAAATCACTAGAAAAGTTAAGAAAAGAATAACTTAAAGTAAGAACTTGAAGTACTAAAAGTTTAACAATGTAAGAGAAAAAACATAATTTAGATAAAAAAAAAAGAAAGAAATTCCATTAGTTCCAAAAAGGACAGGCGATAAAGCTACCGGGGGATATCCCATCTAAAAAAAAGGACTATTTTCAGTGACCATACATTAAGTTTAAGTTGGTTAAAAATGCTATTTATATAGCAGATAAGCAGTATTATATTTAAGCATTACCAATTTTCTAAAATCATTTAGATATTGTTTGTCTAATTTTTCCTGTAACTTCTTAAGCATTTTATTAAGAGGCAAGTACATTATATCAAAGTCTCTTTACTGTTATTATGTTGCTTAATGTTATGTTAAAAAGAGCCTTGTATTACTTAAACCTTTTATTTATTAATTAGAAGTATTCGGAAAAAATTGTTAGTTGTATTAGAAATGTTTTTACCTCAAAAGTTTAATAGTTAAAGGGAATGTCAAGTTTAAGATTCAAAATTGCTCTTTTCAACAGATGATATAGATGTCGAAATATGAGGGCAAATCCTTAAATTTTATATTTATTACTTCATTAGGTGTTAAAACATACGTTCTGAAAGTATAGAGTATTTTCATTTTATTATTTTAACATTCAAGTTTCATTTAATCCATTATTTAAGCTACATTCGTGTAAAATATATTAAAAAATATTCAACTTCTTAAACAGCAAATATTAAATACAATACTAATATTAAAGATAATATTTTATTGTCAGTATTTAATATTTATTAGTAAATGATGACAATTCAATAAATTTTATCTTCATTCTTATTTAAAAGTGAAAATAATAACCAAAACACTGAACATTACCTTTATAATGTCGGCTTTAGGGTACCACTTTAAATTGGTATAAAAAATTAATGTGCAAATATTTTTTGGTGAACTTTGCGTTTTTTAGTTAATAAGTATTGTATAATTGTATTGCATGCAAAATTTCTTAGTTCCCGGAGTTGGTAAACGAAAACTGGTTTTTAGCCACTTTTGATGCTTCGTCCCATGGCCTATATCTAAATTTCGATATAGTTCTGTAAGTTTATTATCGCATAAAAATGATAAAGTTTGAAGAATAACAAAACCAGATACTCAAGGTAGTAAAAATAATAATTAGAAATTTGTGTGTGAAATTACAATTAAAAACTTTTGTGCAAAAATATTCAAAAGCTCTGGCACATAGAGAAAGGGGGGGGGGGGACTTTTAGAGAGTATATTACATCGCAGAACATTTCTATGCATACAAAATCTATTGCATTGAGATGAAAACATAAAGTAAAATTAAAAGAAAAAAAAATTCTAATAGTATTTTAGCATGTAACTGTTTGAAGAATTCATAATAGAAACAGATTCTTCAGTGCAAAATGAATTACAGTAATATTTAAAAACAATAGCAGTTTGTTCATTGCTGTTCGTCTGTTGTCAAAAGCTTTCAAATTCGCAAATTATTTCTACCTCGAAATACGCAGACGTACAAATGGCAGTTTTCCAATAAAACTGAAAAAAATACTTTTTTATCTCGCTGTACTGCACAGAAATGCCAACACCGTAGCCCATCCATCAATGAGAGGTACCACCCCTTTGACAGCGCACCAACCCACTTTCAAGTGAATGAAAACCCTTTCAGCTAGAGACAGCTATTACGGGATTCTGAGCATTCGGATGATTTCGGGTATTATGGGATACAAAAGTTTAATCAACGTAAAATGGATTTAATTATGATTAATTCTGCAGGTTCATTAAATATCAATGTAGCAGTTCCTTTTTGAACATTTTCTTTTGCTTAAATTTAACTGATTTCAAATCGTTAATGATTTTACTATTTTAGATAGGGAATAATGATTGCCATGGAGTTTGTTTGGAGCTTTGGGAGCTGTTACGAATTAGAAAAAGGGTCTATCTTTATTATGCAATATTTATTGCTTCAAAATTTTATATTCTGAAAAGTGAACTAGTATTTTAATATGTTTATACATTTTTCAATTTACAATATTTTCAGATTTATTCTATGCATTTATTGATATTCTTTAGAATGTGATATTCAGATTCCTTAGGAAAAAAACATTTTATCCCAACAAAAAGTTTTCGGTAAAAAAAAAGCTCCAAGTTCTCCTTAATGTTTCCGCCAGAAAAAGTAGTGATATCTGAAGTTCGCACAAGTTAAAAGCCAAACATCCCAAATCTTTCATTGAAAATGGCTTCCTGCGACTTGGCCGTTAATGCCTTCTACAGCATTTCAAAATTAATGATTGAAAATTACGCATTTATGAATTATTTAAATATTAAAAGTAATATTAGAATGCAAAGAGGCAAATTCACATAAAGACATTATAAGTAAAAGATTTCTGATAACTACCATTCAGTTTCAACAAACATTAGTTTTGATTACAGATCATTTAGTCCACTTCCGGTTTAATTGCCATTTTGTACGGTCTAAAGCTCAAGTCATTAACGTAAAACCCAAGAAATAAAACAAAATTTACTTACTTCAAATCTCACAATATGTTACATTATATTTTATTGTACAATATTGAAATCTTGTGTATTGAAGAAAGAGATTTTTTTTCGTTTGAACATTGATTATAGTTTGTTTGCATAAATTAAGAGGTATTCGATTTATAAACAGTTAAAAGCTGATACTAATTATGTTTTAGCAATTAGGGATATTATCTCCTGAATACAAGTATTTTGTTATTTTTAACTTCTAAGCATTTAAAGAGACTGAAGTTGTTTAAATGCTTTTTTCAAATGTGTATTTTATTTCTGTTCTCTGTGCCACAAAATGCCTAAAATAATCAAAAAATGTAGCTCATTTGACATGTAGCTCATTTGTACATATTTTAAAATTTGAAAAATTCTCTCGAAGGCATTAACGGCCAAGTCGCAGGAAGCCATTTTCAATGAAATATTTGGGATGTTTGGCTTTTAACTTGTGCGAACTTCAGATATCACTACTTTTTCTAGCGGAAACATTAAGAAGAACTTGCCGCTTTTTTTTTTTTTTTTTTTTTTTTTTTTTTTTTTTTTTTTTTTTTTTTACCGAAAACTTTTTGTTGGTATATCACTACTTTTTGTATGTTTTTTCAAGTTTGTTATTCTAAACTATATTAATATGAAAAAACTTAAATTTCGGTACTTTTATGTTAGCCGGGAGCAAATCTCCTCATTAGCCTTTTGATTTTTCGCCAATAGCAGTTTTCATTTTTCACATGCGTAAATTAGAAACAATGCTTTGATTTTCAAATAAAATATTTTGGTTTATGTTATTATTTCCTATTTATTTATTTAATTATTTCTAGGTTAAATATTCTGTTAAATAAAATGAGGGAAATGCATCTATTTTAAATGAGATGACTGAAAAGTATATAATTTTAAATGAATTGAATGCAATATGAACAATAGCGTTGGGAACAGTATTTGGCGATTTGCCACTTGCGCCCGGCTAACAAAAAAATACTTAAATTTAATTTATTGAGCTTTACAAATTTATACTTTATTTCTTTTTATATTAAAGTACTAGCCGTCTGTAACAAGCAGTATTTACCGTATTAATTCCATGTTAAACGTTGCATGATGTTACTGTTATTCATTATTTAATTTACTTGCCCATTCTTTTGCCAATTCGGAAGCTTTTGATAGAGAAATCAAGAACTCTTTACGATCATGGAAGCACATCATATATTTTGTGTTGTTATGTATTTCATCTTTCGTGACAAATGTCTCTTAACTCACTTATGCATGTTTCCTTAGCAGTTACGATTCGTTCTCTAATGCGGAAATTTTTAATCTATTAAGTAATCTTTTTTAATTGGGCTCATTGCCAATTGTTGTATTTTAACTGATACGACTGGATACAAGTGAAATGGTTCTTATGAAATCCTTTGACAATATCTGCATTTGCATTAAACCATATTGATGCTAATATCTTTTTTGTTTCACGTTAACCTTTTCAATAGACTCGATTACAGAAGAATAGAAGGTCTACCGGCTCACTGCCATGATCCATTTGAAAATCTATCATTCTTCTCATCTGATCGTGTTGAAGAATTAGTCAATGTGCCATGGTTTTAAGATTTTAGCCAATTTTATTCGAAACCTGAAAACTAAAATGCGAGGAACCGGATTATAGAAGATTCATTCTAACGTACATATCGATTAACAGGTTACATATTATAGAATTATAATAATCATAAGGAGAACTGGTAGTTTCAATGCTTTAATAGTTTCCGTAAATTCTCTTTATATAACACAGAAGTTTTAGCGGTGTAAATATTAACAACATAGTCAAAGTAAGTATAATAACAGTACAATATAATAACAATAGCAGAGGTTTTGGGCAGTGACGAAACTATTAGCACTTTGAAAATATTAGTACGTTATATCATTTAACTATTCAGATGATATGCGGAAAAATAAAAATAGATGGCTCGCATTAATAATTAACTCATTGAAAAATAGCCACTAGCGTCAAATATTTGCCAAGCTTGGCGACATTTAGCAAAGTTTCGCCAAATTTGGTAATATATCATGTCAATTGTCAAATATGGCGACAAAAAATGTTTTGTTTATTCTGACGTCATAATGATGCTTATGTATTATGTATTATAGATATACCTGTAATATGTATGATGCAAATGTATTACATATTATATGCATATGTATAATATGTATGATGCATATGCATAAGATCATTAACATCACTAAAACGCACTTAAAGGAATAGTCTTCCATAAATACTAGGGATAATTGCCAGATTGACCAGAGTGCTATTGAGATTAGAATTCCGACATTTATAACAGACCGGGAAGCGTCTGCACACACCTTCACCTCATCGAGTTTACAGCTGAAATTTTAGGATTAGTTAAAACTAGATTAGCATATTTAAATGCAACTAGGCTGTTAAGTCATATCTTGGTAGAAACCACCTGAAGACCTATTTTTAGTGGTTAACTGATATGTTTACTATATTGTATTTTCCTGCATCCAAAAGTTTGGAAACATGGAGGAATGGGTACAGGAAAACACAATGGAAAATCCACCAATCAACCCGTAAAATCGGGTCTGTAGGTGGTTGCCACAACGATATGACTTGGCAGACCAGTTACATTTCAATACGCTAATCGATATTTAACTAATCCTAAAATTTCAGCCGTCAACTCGATGAGATGACGATCTGTGCAGACGCCTCCCGGTCTTTAATAAAATTTGTTTTAAGGAAAAGATGGACAGATAAACTGAAAGATTCGCCTTATTAAGATTTTTGTAAAAGCATATAAAAATTCATTTTGTTTGAAATCATGTAACTCCTTTATAACTCAGGCTAATTTTCTGTAATCGGGTTTTGGCGACCAACATATCTGATCTATAAATATAATCTTTTTTTTACAGATTTAAAATTAACAATAAATTAACAGTAAGTAGGCTAATAATACAATATAATAACATTAGCAGCGGACTTCGGACGCCGCATCTTTTGCACATCGTTAAAGACAGTTTATTAGTTACACATTTCATTTAATTAAAAGGAGATTTTTAAGCTTTTATATGGAATTAGGATATTTTTCCACTATAGGGACCTTGGCATTTTTTAAAAATCTTGGCGCAATTCGGACTTCAGAAACTAAGATATGTTGTCAAGTGATATAAACAACTATGGAAACAAACCTGATGAACTTTTATGTTATTTATATATGCATTTGGTACTTCTTAGTTATCCCGTCGACAAATTTCGCCAAATTATATAAATCGCCAAACCACTCGCCAAATTATACACATTGACATATTTTTTATTTTAAATAACGAAAGAACAAATTAATTAGTAAAACATTAATAAAAATACGAATAAAACGTCGAATTAATGGTTTTATTGGCCATTATTGGGATTTAATCTTACAATTAATTAATTAATGGCAAACCATTATTGACATTTAATCTTACAATTTGGCGACAGTAATTTGGTCGACGGGATAACTAAGAAGTACCATGTATTTATATACATATAAACATTTTATTTATACATGTATAAAATAATATTTTTTATATACAAATTATTTATGTTGGTATATAAAAATAAATAAACGGGTTCCTTACATTAAATAAATTGTATACATATTGAAAAAATTGCTTGTGTATATGACACAGTAAATAGGTTGCCATAAAATACGTTATTATCAAATTTCTTTTCTCGTCAAGGCTATTTTCCGTATTTCGCCAAGGCTACTATATCGGAAACGTACCGAATTGCGGTTATATTTTGTTAAATGTTTTGTTGTTTTATTATCGTAAATATATCATAACCTATACTGATTAAAATTTTTATGTATATTCATTTTTTCTATTTAACAAACATCTTTGGAAAAGCATATATATAAAATGTTAACCTGCTTGAAATCGCGTGACTCCCTTCAAAACTCTGTTATCGAGTTTTGGCGACCAACAGTGGAACAATTGAATGTGTTAAGGAACTGTACGGCCAAATGAACACTCCCTGTTTGAAGGATTTAGAGGCGGAAATTCTGTGTTTTTAGATTTTTCTGGTTAATTGTGCTACAAACCCGACTTGCTTGTGAAATTTCATGATTCTACGACTTTTAGAAGTACCTTAGTTATTTGATGATGCGAAGTGAGTCAGTGACAAAAAAGCGCTTTTTCGGAATTTAATATTTCGAAAACTACTAAATATAGAAACAGTAAATTGTGGAACCTTAGTTCAGTTTGACCATTTGAATATGTGCATAAAAGAAAAATTTCTATTTCTCTCCCTAAAACGACGTTATGAGGGGGTGAAAAGTATGTCGAAATGATTCAGGAAAAGGTAACTTACGGCTTGTGCGAACTTGGCGGACGCACTGCCGTGCTCCCAGATACAACAGATGATATGCATAATTGTCAAAAAATGGGCTTTTCACATGTCTACTGAACTCAGAGTACGAACGTTTTCGTGCAAAATTGCTCACTCACACACACACACACACATATATATATATTTCTCGTTTTTTTCCACCTATTTACAAACATCATATTACGGGTAAGAAATAATGTATTGAGACTAACTAGATTTGCTTTTATAGCTATCTCATTTCATATGATCAGTGTAAAGCGGGTTACTAGCTTCTCGGTGGGCCTTTTGCTCGACGTTAACGTTCTCGCCTCCTGATCATGAGATCACTGGTTCAAATCCCATCGGCGCTAATCCATCACTCTCACGTAATTGGTGACCCGGACAAACAACAACAACAATAAAAACAACATTTAGCAAAAATCATCTCTTCTCATAATCAATAGATGACAGCACCAAATAAATCATCTCCAACAAACAAAGTCTGTGAAACGATCACAGTACAAAGCCTGTCATACTGATCATCACTCATAAGTGCATATCGCTCGCCAGACGTCAACAGTTTGTCTTCCTTACTGTGGATGGAGTGGATAGTTAGGTTTCGGACGGATACCGTTATTTTTAAGGCCAATTATCAGTATTTTTTATAGAAAAATAAATCCAGTTTAAACGGAAGAAATTTCGTTTTATTTAAAGGGAGATTTTCTATAATAAATTTCTGGTACCAAATAATTTTTTAGTCTGGAAATTCAAAGACCCGTACGAACCCTCGTATTCATGTCATCTCATATGATCAGTATAAAGCGAGTTAGTAGCTTAGAGTAACTGGCTTGGCCTTTTGTTCGACGCTAACGTTCTCGCCACCTGATGATGTGATCCCTGGTTCAAAACACATCGGCGCTAATCCCTCACTTTCTTCTTACACCAAGTTAAAAAGTATATCATGCACACACTGCCTATTATATTAACATTTTCTGAATTACCTTATATTCCGTGTATAAGCCGAAAATATTTGGACATTTTTTTTTTTTGATTTAAACTTGTTGGTAGTGTTGCGGGTCGGTTTATACATGAGCCTAAAAAAATTACAAATTTGATATTTTGAAATACAAAAGATGGTAAATATAAAAAATGTAAACAATTTCTTATAAATTTATAAAAATACTGCAATATTCTATTCTTTTATAATAACAAAAGTTACCAATCATCATTCACAATACAATTCAGAATCAGAATTTTCGTGAAACACCTTAAAATTGCACTGTTTCATTAACACATCAGGATGAAATTTTTCAGTGCCTAATTCATTATCATTATCATCGTTATCGCCATCTTCTTCAAAAATGGCATCTTCATCAGCTCCATCCATCGCACCTACTGATGCAACATTTTTTGAAAGATAGAACGATGATTTCTTGTGGCAATTCATCCCAAGATTCTTGCACCCATTCAGAGACTGTGACGATGATAACTGTATAAATTACCGACATTTTTAAGAGCTGCATCTTTAGACGACATCCATTCTTCTATATCGAATAGAGACAGTCTTTAAATGATTTATTTAAACAAACATCCAGTGGTTTAAGAATAAAACTAAGGCCCCCGGTGATAATAACTTCCGAAGATCCATCTCACAGAAGAGATATTTTGCCGTGAGCTTTAAACAAGCACAGATGTTTTTTTTTTTTTTTTTAAACAGCTCCTTTTCTTTTACCCCATACATTTTTAAACCAGTCTAAAGCTCAATTTTCATCCATCCAACTTTTCGGATGGAAACAGACGATAATACATTGGAGGTAAACACGCTCTCTCCATTTGTGAAAGCTTAAAGTTATATTTCTATCGAAACTGATGACATGCTTTTGAAAAGTGAACTTTAACGTATAGCTCTTTCGAAAATTTTTGAGGAATTCGGATACACAATACGACGAATTCGGATACACAATACATATCATTTCGTAAAATGGCTGCACAATCCAAAATGAGAAACTTTTGCTGGTTAAATGACTGTAAATAGGGATATTTTATCATATTCAGGCGAATGTATGAACGGATTACTAAAACCCTGCTTTGCCGAGATACTTGCACCCAGCATGCCAGTTTTTCTTTGATTTTAGGAAATGAAGGTTTGCGTCCACGTGCAGCTTTCATTAATTTTGGAGTTTTTGAAATATAGTCTTTTTCTTTCTCCATTATCGCAACTAGTTGCGTAGCAACCCGTTGTGTTGCTTTTGAATTGCATGAGACAATCGATATTTTTGCGAAAAATGAAATCTTAACTTTATTGTAAATTTAGAAAGCCATTACAATATTAATTTTATTAAACACAATATTCCAAATAATAAGTTGCATTTACAATTTAAGTCAAAAGCTTTCCCAATAAAAATGCACATATATTATAACTTTATTTGCCTAGAGCTTTTTGCTCTTCCAAGATTTTGCTTCAAATTTAAGAGTTGGTAGAAATGATGTCATTTGGGTCATCTCATGCAAAAATGAATTTGTTTGGACGAATTTATTCAGAAGCATTATATATATATGAATTAAAATAAATATTTAGAGAATTATTTTTTTTCTCGCTAAAACATTTTATTTTTAATGTCCGCTTCTGAAATGTTTTATTAGCCATCTTAAGGGAATAGTTGAAAATCTACTTTTCAACTTTAAATTAAATGAAAATAACGTACGATGTTTGTTTTTTTTCTTTTGACGTCAACGGAATTTATCTCAATATTCCAGTCGAGAGTCGAATTTGTGTTTCTAAAATAAACGGATTCCCGAAGCTTGAATATGTGTCAGTTTGTATTTCGTGAAATTTTCTTGAAAACTACAATAATGTTTTCACTATTTAGTCAAATAAACGTTAATTTCAATTTTAAAATGATTTCAAACAATGATACCTAATAATCCTTGTCATTTTCCCTTTTTTTTTTCTTATATCCACAAAAATGGAGCAATTTTATTTTCCATCATTACAGAAACGTCATTAAAAATAACGTAAAAATTTTTATCTCGAAAACTAACCAAATTTTAAAATTCTACGACCACTTTTCACATCCTCAGACCCATGTGGATACCTGGCCTTAATTTGATCACCCAACATACCATATTCTAGGAGGAACAGCTGTGAAATACAAGCGGATAGTCACTTTTTAATATTATAGATTGATGAAGTTTTAATTTCGCTATAAAAATTAGTCAGGGACAAATGCTGAATTATTTATATTATTTTAACTGCAAATGGTTTATTTCGTAATGGAGCCTGTACGCAATGGATATAGATTAAAACACATTATACTTGAAAATTATTTAAAAAGACATAATAAATAAATAAATTAAGATAAACTTTTCAAGCAAATTGCATTTGAAAGTAGATTTTTTTTCCCTATATAACGGGTGTAGAAATTGAAGATGCGCAATGTTTAGAAATTCAAAAAATTGCAATAGTAAAGATTGCAAAACCGACATTTAATCGTCAAACGTTGCCATTCTCAAAATGACGTCAGCCTTACGTACAGACATATTTTTCCTTTATAATATAGATAGATTTTTAAACGTGAAGTATTCCGTTTGTCAGCTAAAACGTTGCATGTGAAAATGTATTTTTTGGCTTAAGGTTCTAATTTCAGTACCGCGAAGTACAAATTCCAGAAACTGATGTCTTTTAGATGTATTCGTGTAAAAATATATAGTTTTATCAAATAAAAGGATTGTTTCTTTTAAATATGGCACTTACTGAAGCATTACGCCAAGTGTCTCAAATTCGGTATCAGCCGAATGAAAATATATTGTGACATTAGCTTTATGAGCGAAAATGTTTTTTAAATAGTGACGTCATTTTCTGTTCAGAATTAAAATAAAGTTATTTTTAATTGTAATGAGTGAATGGTATCATTAAGGATAAATAAACCCCAATATTTCTTTTTTTCTGCAACAGTGGAAATAATACGATTGCTACCATTTTGATGAAATAAAAAAAAAAAAAATTCAAATTAAATTAAAAATATAAAAGTGGAAATATTTAGAAAAATAGCTAATTCGAGGACATCTACAAATGAACAGCTTTCATTTAAAAAAAAAGAATTATTAGCAAAATTGGTACAGTAGAAAGTTCAGGGAAGATGTCTAAAAAAGCTATCTTGTGTTTTCAATGTATAGATTATTTTTTCTCTTTTACTTTAACAGCTGCCTAGCAACTCTATTTCATACAAATTATATTTAAAAGCACATATTTTTTCACAATTCGGCTCTAAAAATTTAAACTGTTCGATTACATATATGTTAAATACGTGCTTTTTTATACATTATTCTTTTATTTATTTATTGATGAAGCTTTAATTTCATTGTAGAAAATTAGAGGGAGAGAAATTCTGAACTTTTTTTTATGTGCAAATTGTTTATTAATATTTCGCAATGGAGCTGGCACGATAAAATGATTTAATTCATAAATAGAAGCGAAATAAAGCCAAAATTCACTGGGTTTTATAACAGACGACATTCTTGACATAGCACGTATTTTAATTTCTTTTTTTTTCGGTTTTTATGAGAAAATGGCAAAAGATAGAGCAATCTACTATTTTCATCCCCCCCCCCCCCCCTTTAGTTTCAACATGACTTTCAACAGAAATGGAGTACTTCAGCTGCCACAATTACAAAAAAAGTAATAAAAACTACAAAAAAAATTAATATCTTAAAATTAAATTGAGATACGGATTTCAAACAAATTGCCTTTAAAAGAACATTTTTTTCCTTATACGGCGGTGTAAAAATTTAAAATGTGCGATGTTTAGAAGTATAAAAATTTGCAGTACAGAAAATTACAAAACCAAAATTTTATTTCAAATTTCAAAGTGTTGCCATTCGCAAAATGACGTATGCGTTACGCACAGATATGTTTGTCCTTTATAATATAGATTGTTTTTCATTGATTGTGAAATGACAAGGAGAAACATAGTTATTCGACTGCTCTGCAAAATTGATTACATTTAATTTAAAGCCCGCACCATAAGCCTTTCACCTTTGTTCAACCATCTTCCCTTAAGCCAAAGTAAGAGTTAGCAGTCACTTAAACTAGAAAAAAGTTTTCCCATTTACAAAAATGTGAGGTTTGCTTTTAATGAACAAGCAAGCCATAACAGGAACAGCGGAACACAGATATATTTTGTAGCGCGCCAAGAACAACAGGGGGGGGGGGGATCAATATCATCGCAGAAGGAAGTTTTTTGTATTAGTTATGCACAAGAAATGCTGTGTTTTCGTTTGCTGAATTTTTCATCACCTTTATTTAATGCCGGTTTATGTACGTGTTTCCGATTTTGGACGGGTTTTTACTAAAATGTCGTGTACTCGAATTATAGTCGGGAATATATGTTAAGTGAATTTTTACATGAATTTGGTTGCTTTGATGTATGCTAATTTAAATTTACAATTATTATAAATCTGAATATGATATTCAATTAAAAGCCTTTAATGATTTTAATGAAGATTTCTTTACTATGAGGATGCGGTAAACTAATTTGATATTATTTTTTTCTGTATGAGGCGAGAAACGAACTACTATTTTAATGTTTGTCGTCTATCAAAGAGTAATCGTGTTGTCCTAATGAATCGTAGCAATCTCTAGACCAAATATTAGGTATTCGTATATCCACATTTTTGAGGTATCGATTCGATTATTATTCTTGTTGTAGTTTTTTTAAAGATATATTCAAAATGTTTTTCACAATTAATCCGTTGACACATAAATCACCATGTGAAACATTTAAATGAAAAAAAAAAATATATAGTGAAAATATGATTTTCCTATTTATATTAAAGCTACGTAGTTGAGAGCTAATAACATATTCTATGGCTTTTGTACAAGTTTTTCTTCCGAATGTTAAAATATTTCTAATGGGTTCTTTGTTAGTTTTATATCTGTTTTGTCTTTAAACAACTGGGATTTTGTGTTCTCCCGGTCAAAACTGACTTTCATTTAACAGTACCATTCATATTACCACAAACATAATTTGCAATGTAAATATTCACGGATTTCCGCCGGTGTAATTGGCCACTGCATTTTTAAAAATTCCTAAGCATCGCACATATTCAATTTTTATACCGTCGTATATGAAGAAAAGTACGTTTAAATGCAATGTGTTATTTAATAGAGACGAAACTTTTGCTGGGAGAATGAAATAGCATACCCTTGGCTACAAGGTGTTTAGATGAAAAATATCATAATTAACAACTTAATCATCACGGTTTTCATTCCCCGTGTAATTTGACAGTGAATGTAACTCGGCATGAAAATTAAGGCGTTTAATATAGAGTATGCTATAAAATTCAATGATTACCACGTAAAAATTGTGTAATAATACATACATATTTAACTTTTAAATTTCTGAAAAAAACCGAAAGAAAAGCATATTAACAAAATGTTGGGATGAAAAATATCATTATTAACGTGGGAGAACGCGCGCATACCCAGAATATGAGTTGTGTTTACTTTGTAACCAATAAATACAAATAATAATAATCACCTTATTTAGTCGGATACAATTTTGCGATAAAAGAAGTTGAAGATTACTTTTAAACAGATAGTGGTGACAATTGTAAAAACCGTACGCACTCCGGATCTATCAGACACGGCGCAAGTCCTCCTGGGTTAAGAACGCAATCGTCGCGGTTTTCATTCCACATGTAATTTGCACGCGAATGCACTGGCCGGAATATTACAGTGTTAAATAAAGTGCATGAAGTAACAGAAATTAGATGAATCTCAATTTCTGAACCATACCTTCCATTTCAATTAATCCACCCGAAATTCATTGTTATATCGTCGGTATCATGTCAAACTATCCAAAGCGAAAACAGTGGGCTACTTTTTTAAAATTCAGATTTCTTGATTAGCACCACTTTTTTGAAATAGTAAAATTCGTGATATTTAACCTTATTTAATTACATTTTAATTGGGGTGAGAATAAGGGTAATTTTACCATTTCAGAAAGGTGGTGCCAATCAAGAAATCAGGATATAAAAAAGTAGCTCACTTTTTTTCACACTGGATAGTTTGACATGGTACCGACAATACATTTAGTTTAGTTAAATATAGGTGGATGATCAATGGCAGATAAATACAATATGTGAACGATTCATTTAATTCTTCTTATTGCATAAAACGAAATAATTTTCCATTTTGCATCTCACAAATGAACATTATTTTATTTCACAAATTAGTTGGTTCAATTAAATATACTTTATTATTTAAAACAATTCAGTAAATGCTTGTGTATGATCGAACATATTACGAATTATACCGTTTTAAATTAATAAGTTCGTAGATCTGCTGCTAAGGCAATAAATCGGATATTGGTTTCGCTTGCTATACTGATAATTTCCTATTTCATTTAGATTCTTTCAGGAAATCAATATACACTATTACAAATCATATAATTTAATTTCTAACATTGTAAATATAACTTTAATCTAGCGTGACAGTATTTATTGAAATAAACAACGAAGAATAAATGCTTTAAATTCTGCATATCGAAAAGGATTTATAATAAAGACTTCCTACATTCAGTGCAGTATTTCAATTGAATCTCATTAACAGTAAAGTGTTGACAAAATAAGAACATTATTTCAAACAATTACAAATCGTTAAAGAATTACTATTTATTTAATTTAGTAAAAGTTTTAAATGGATTAATGTTTTGTAAAGCATCGTCTTTCAGGTAATTTCAGTGCTGTGGGTAAAAAATATATTATATAACAATAATCACCTAGTAAAGCATGGGTGGCGCAATACGCGAGTTCTCAGGGTAAGGCATCCTCATTTTAAGCCCTGACCGGTTTTGATCAGCATAGATATTTTCACAAACTCAGAGTTGACGGAAATCCCCTTTGTATATGACCTAGCCAACGTAAATGGTCGTTCTGCCATTCGGTTGTATCAGGGAATATACCCAAGGAGGAGCGGACCGTATCGGCAAAGTTACGTTCGTGTACATAGGAACATTGCGGAACGTCGATCCTTCACTTCAATGGTGCAGGATACCGGAAGACGGTGAACAGCACGAATACTCAGCGTATCTATTGCATGTTGTAGGCCGAAATCCCGAAACCACTTTATGGGCGATTGCTTCTGCCAACGAAAGGTCTCGATCATATGTCCATCATATTTTTCTAAGCAAAGATTTATATTAATTTCGTATTCAGAGATTTCAATTACTGCAGCCTAGATAATCACACTAGACGTGTCACGATGTTTTTTTTTTACTATAGTGCCTTCGACTCGTAGTTTTCCATTTCTGGTAGGTTCAGTGAAAAATAAACTTGTTATGTAAATGGACATATCATACGCACAACGCGAACATGTGGGCCTTAGAAAATCTACACAGAACCCAACAACGAGCTACCCATTAATGAACTTAACCGAGATTTTATGTATCAGTTTGGAAAATATTTGTGCAGAATTGTGGAAGTTATCGTGTCCAGAAGAAAGTGATATATATATATATATATATATATATGGGACGAGACTCTATTTATAAATCATAGCTCACGTCTAAGACGAACACTGACATTTATTAAGACGAAGACAAAACAAAAATACAGATAAAAGCTCTCTTTACAATCTATATTCAGCTTAAAAGCAACTAACTTTGGCTTCATTTACATAACGTGGTTGAATATTTCTAAGATTTCCGTACGTTCGTACGTACGTACCTTATTTCATCGAAAATATTCTGTTTCTTTCAACAAAAACCTGCGTCGTCGAACTCTGTCGCGTTCTATTTACTTTTTCTGCATTTCCACTTCACGCAGCTTCGTTACCTTTTTAATCTCGAAGAGGAAATACAGAGTCGGGGACATTCAGTCTGATGCAAGTGTTCTTACGAAATTCCCCACATGCATATATATATATATATATATATTACATCATTTCAAAATGCTAAAACACCATAACTGCAAAAGGAAGGTGTATATCTGCAGAATTTTTTTAACTATAAAATATTTATAAAAACAAGAAAGACAGGTAAAAAAACAAAAACAGTCTGTTCTTCATCAGTGGGAGGACAGACAGAAAACTAACTCCACCCCCCACTTTTAAAATTTGCAGGTTTCTGAACACATGTTCATATATATATATATATATATATATATATATATATATATATATATAGTTTTCTACTGAGGGTGGTTTTGGGTTCTAGGGTTCATGTTCGGTGTAGATCTGCAAAAACTTTTCAGAAATTCCAACATAGGGAAGAATGTAATAGGTAGTATTTCATACGAAATCTACCTAACTGATTCTAAAACGCATCGTGAAAGTATTAAAACGTGTCATCCAACCATGTTGCTCGTTTGCTCACTACTGCTTTGACAGGCAACGGACATTTTTTAACGGCACGAAGGTGAATTAAACTATCCCAGTAATAAAGTAAATTTGCTTGATGTATAAAAATTTCTGTATTGTTTACAAGATGTTTCATTTCCCGCTGATAAGAACTTTTAATGATTTGAAATCTCTCCCCTTGTAAATCGCCATTCGTCATGTAAATCGCTGTCGCTGAGTCATTAAGTGAATCGTTATAAATTTAGAAGAAATGCTAACCCGACATGTATATACTTTCTTTTGGAAAAAGACATGCATTTATATATATTGATTAGTACTTAATACCAACTCATTGAGCATGTGTCTGCCTTTTATGGATGCCAGACGAAACTTTATTTGTTACAATTTGAAAAGACAAATATGCTGCTTATTCAGAATTATATTAATTCGTCTTATAAGACTGGTTTTTCTGGCTCGGAACGTGCTTGTTAAAAAACGTTTCGATTGCGAAAACATTTTTTCATACGGAAATACAGAAATTTCATTATTTCGTCTATATTTTTTATTGATTATTAATTATTCATAATTGAAAGTATAAGGGAATACATAAAATCATTAAAAATACAGTGCCAAAAAATGCGGATACAATGGCGTTTAATCATTATATTGTGAAACTGTATTTTCATCAAACTACCTTTAGATATTACATTTTTTTTTGGATATTGCCAGCCAAGTCAAGTGATAAGTGATTTGTACGTAATGATAATTTGAAATTTAGAGAACTTTTTTTTCGGACAATATTCAACGTTCTTTGCATATTTAATATTATTTATTTACCATTTAAATTATTTTTATTACATTAATTTCAATTTTTCACATCTATGCCTTTTTCATCCAATAAATATTTTTTATGCGAAAGATTTGTTTGTTCATTTGTGATGATTTTCAAAGAATGAATATAATTACAGTGCTAATGAATATATTAACAATTTTTAGACCTTAATTTTATAAATAAAATCTTTATGTAGTAAATATTCTAATTATGGCTTGAATTATTAGCATCTACGTTCGGCGTGAAAAATACAAGAGTGGCATGGTAAGAAGTATATTTTAAAGAAGGTTTGAAACAAGAAGAAATTTTTCCTGCATGTTATTAAAAAATATTTATTATTTTAAAAAAATTGCCAAATAGCTCTCGTAATAATCACTTGATCTAATGTATTCAGAAATTTGCTTCGTATAAATTTTAAAATATCTAATGATATTGCATAACTAAGATTTTTCTTTGGAATTTCAGTTTACTTTATATTATTGATATAATTGTACTTATGATTTTTCATTTTTGTGACAAGAGTATCATTTAACTCGTTTACAGAATATACATTAATTAAATCTTTTTTATATTAATAAATTTAAATTTATATATGAAAAATGTCATCAATCTTTTTTTTACTTCATACAGTGAATGAATATAAGAGCATGAAAAGAAATTACGAAGCATACGAATGAAAGTTTTCATGAAATTCAGAATAGTTTATAAGTTTCAGTTTTCCAATGTGAAGTAAATCTCTCCCATAGTATTCAAATGAGCGATTATACTATTTTTATTTATTTATTTTTGATAATCTTTATGAAAACTTGTTTAAAAATATAAAACTACATATTTACCGCGTTGCATAACATATTTCACCCGGGAGGATTAACGCCGGGCCTGATAGACCAAGAGTGCGTATGGTTTTTACAATTGTCACCACATTTTTTTTTTTTTAATCGCAGAATTTGTAACAATTGTCTGCGACTAAAGGTGACGATTATTATTTGTATTTATTGGTGTCAAAGTAAAAACCATTCATATGCGCACGTCCTCACAGGTTAAATTTTAAAACGAAGCCATATTTAAAAGATACTTCAAGCAAATGATAAAATCTGTGTCATTAATCCAATACGCGCTAAAAAAACATATTTAACAAATCAAGATGAATACATACGGAAAAATGAAAAAAAAATGAGAAAAAAAAATATATGGGTATAAGCAAGACCCATTTTTGGCCCATGAGAGGGGAAGATACTTTGCTAATGGTTTAGTTACCGTCTGATTGGTGAATATATAAAGCTTTGTATATATAAATGTGTAAAAGTTGACAGCTATGAGCAAGGATGAGAAATGAAAAAGAAGATCCACTAAAATCTATATAAACATCACCATAAAAAAATATTTCATTTCAGCTAAAGTGATAAAAGGAGTTTTCATCCTTCTTAACAGTTTACAATGTTTCTCCGTATATAGTAAATAATCATCAACTAAATAAGAAAAAAATATTACAATATAATTTAAATTAAAATGTTAAACAAAATTAAACTTGCTGATTCTATAAAATGAATGGTTAATGCTTAACCAGGAATTATTTTCAAAATAATTCATACAGTTGTTGCTCAAAATTTATTTCATTAAATGGAGTGAATAAAATTTACAAATTTTAACTTAACCACCACAGTTAACTGTAAGATTGTACTAAAGAAAAAACATTTCTTCAGAATCAACATATGGAACGATTAATCAAAATATCGATCACTCCATTTTAAACAACATAATAAATAGTAGGAAATGTGATAAATTTAAACAATAAAAATATATGAACAGCGCCAGATCTAATAAATATTATTCTGGTTAATGTCAAACGAAAATATCAGTTATGTATAACTATAATAATTAATGCAGCTATTCCGTGTTTATTATTAAAACTATCACTCCAAAACTAATCGCGTATGTCAATTGATGACAAAATTAATTCAAAATCTCAATCAAAATTTCTAGAACTAATACACAGGAAGTAAAATTAAACTCTTAGACATAAAAAAATATATATATAATACGTAATCATTCTACAGCTATGTAAAAATTCAGGATTTGTAAACTAATCATAAACTTAAGATTATGAATTTAACTTAGAATAAACAACTGATCAAAAAATAATCTCCAGTTATTAACAGAATTAGATCAACTAAGTTACTAATGTGCATAAATAATGAAGTATAAAATAATACTAATAATTTAAGTAAATCATATATTATAAAATAATAATAATAATAATAATAATAATAAATAGTATTTCTTAATGAAGATTTTTAGCAAATTGGAAATTTTTTTCATACATGTTGTTACGTTTCGAAAAACATTGTTAGATATTTAAAAGATGGATGAAAACATACCTTGTTATTTTTGTTTTCTAATATGAAAACTACTCCGTTTAATGTTGTTCTGATGTCAAATGTATGTGTCGCCGGTTCCAATGGTGACATTGAGGGTGATTTTCTTTTTAAAATTCTGTATATATTATTGTTTTCTAATTGATGAACGTGCTTTATTGAACTTCTGCCATTTTAAACAGTACACAAGACACAAGACGAAGACACAACAAATATTTCAAGAGAAGCGGTTAGCGTGGGGTGTACGATAATCAATTCTTATTGGTCATTCCATATGACCTTCTAGACGTCAGAGGGGTGTGACCTTCTGCTCAAAGCGTTTATTTTGCTATATAACAGTTTAATCTGTCGCAATGAAAATTAAAGGCAAAGAAAAAAGAATTTTTTGTTGTTTCACATGAAAATAAGCGATATGAGGTTGGAGTGACATAAGAATTCTGTTAACGTAATTTTTACTGTCGGAATTCGAAGATTTTTTTCTGTTCTTTTAAGATTTTTTTTTTTTTTTTTTTTTTTTTTTTTTTTTTTTTTACAGTGTATTTCAGGATAAAAAGATATTTCCTTTTTATGGTTTTAGAAATAAATCACCATCACATAACTCGTAAGCTGCAATCCTTACAAGATCTAGTATTCCAAATACAAAATCTATTATATATATATAATCCAAACGGAAATTTCGTTCCGAACGCCTAGATTTCGAGTTCTACCGCATGGATTTTTACGGAACTTATACCGTTAGATAGGTATCGTTTCAGGGAAGGTTTTAAGCTATAACACATCATTCTACCTAGATTAGTTATAGAATTATTACGGAAAAATCTGTTATATTGGACATTGTTACTTCATATTTCCTTAAATATCTGGGCTCCTATTGGTCGTAGAGCTTAGATCTCGCGCCAAAAGTAGTTCCGAAGCACCCAAGCAAACTTTTCCCCGCGAATATTTTGCCGTCTTCCGATTTCCTCTAACTCTATTAGGGGACCGCGTAGGGCCCCTTTAAAATATTTTTCGTAGTAATTTCAGCAATTATCTTAAATTATTGGTTAAGACCGCCACCCTCCCGATTCATGTATCTACGGAAAGGTTGCATGAAGGAGTTTAATTCAGATACGCTTTCGTTAAGAATGGAGTGCGCTCCCTGGTGGTGGAATGTGCAACTAACATAACGCGATATTGCTAAAATTAGGAAATCTAACAATGCGATCTGTTTTAAACTTTGAGATAGTTCATAACACATAATCTATTATCTATTCTATTATATATATATATAAAATCTATTATCTATTCTATTATCTATTATATATATAAAATCCAAACGGAAATTTCGTTCCGAACGCCTAGATTTCGAGTTCTACCGCATGGATTTTTACGGAACTTATACCGTTAGATAGGTATCGTTTCAGGGAAGGTTTTAAGCTATAACACATCATTCTACCTAGATTAGTTATAGAATTATTACGGAAAAATCTGTTATATTGGACATTGTTACTTCATATTTCCTTAAATATCTGGGCTCCTATTGGTCGTAGAGCTTAGATCTCGCGCCAAAAGTAGTTCCGAAGCACCCAAGCAAACTTTTCCCCGCGAATATTTTGCCGTCTTCCGATTTCCTCTAACTCTATTAGGGGACCGCGTAGGGCCCCTTTAAAATATTTTTCGTAGTAATTTCAGCAATTATCTTAAATTATTGGTTAAGACCGCCACCCTCCCGATTCATGTATCTACGGAAAGGTTGCATGAAGGAGTTTAATTCAGATACGCTTTCGTTAAGAATGGAGTGCGCTCCCTGTTGGTGGAATGTGCAACTAACATAACGCGATATTGTTAAAATTAGGAAATCTAACAATGCGATCTGTTTTAAACTTTGAGATAGTTCATAACACATAATCTATTATCTATTCTATTATATATATATATATAAAATCTATTATCTATTCTATTATCAATTATATATATAAAATCCAAACAGAAATTTCGTTCCGAACGCCTAAATTTCGAGTTCTACTGCATGGATTATTACGGAACCTATACCGTTAAATAGGTATTGCTTCAGGGAAGGTTTTAAGCTATAACACATTATTCTACCTATATTAGTTTTAGAATTATGACGGAAAATTCTGTTATTTTGGACGATAAGGTTACCATTTTATTTCTTGGCGAAATTCATCGTTGATATAAAAAAATTGAAACGGCTATTAAACCTCGAAAAATAAAAGAAACTGTTACTAATTTTATTTAAATGAAAAAAAAAAGAAAAAAAGAAGAAGAAAATCCGTTTTAATGAGTGATAATATTAAAAAACGGAAACATTTAATCAAAACCTGAAAGAAATATTTGTGATGCTTAAAAATTAATTTAATAAGAAATATTACACTTGATACGCAATATTTGTCTCTTTATCGCTTGCGTTAGCTATGGAAACGAATCGGAAAATTTGATTAGATGAAATTTTAACGGCATTTTCTTTCTGTTCTGTTCTTTTCTTTTTTTTTTATATCTAATTGTCCCATCACGTGACTTATAGAAGAAACAAGCAGATGTAATTGTGAGTCACATGTGTAATTACTATTTGTTTCTTTACATTTTTTTATTTTTCTTTTGTCGCCAAACAATGTGATTTTAAGCCAAAAATGCATAAGCGTGACATTAGCTTGAGGATGTTCTCACAAATGGTGTTTTTTTTAGGTGAAAGTGATCATTTTTTGAGTACATTTTCATATTCAATTGTAACTTATATAGATATCAGTTAATATTTAAAAATGGAATCGAATACTTAAATTTCAGTGTGAATTTCTGCCACACATACATATTGTAAAATAATTTCATACTTTTTAAAATGTTTTTCGCCGTAATTCTTAAAGCATGTGATATTTATAAACTCGAACTCAGATCAACGTATATTACCCATTTTATTTAAGCAAATATTATCTATTTTCTCGAGTCATATCGCCAATTTCATTTATAGGAAAATTCACAGATTCGAAATCTAGGAAATAAAGATAATTTTTAAGGAAATTTATGTTTTAATACGTTATTACTATGGAAAAATTCAACATTTTGAAAAAAAAATTACAAGTCTTTTGTAATTCGTCATTTCTTCTTCGTCTTTCTTCGTACTTTCTCCTCTGTTTCAAATGATATTGGACTAATTTTCGATCATCGATTCACCGCAAAATCGCATATCTAATATAATATATAAAATAAAGTCTGGATTAGGGGACTAATTAACGCACAGCGCAAACTACTGAACCTAAAATCTTGAAAATCGTGGTAAAAATACTTCTTATGACATAAACTTCTGCTAAGAAAGGATTTTCTAAAGTGTCACCCCTAATGGTTTTTGACCGGGGAGGGGAAAAAAATCGAAAATCAAAATTATGCGTCAAATGATAGCATATTTTAATGTAGTTTTGTATGCTGAATCGAATGCTACCAAATAAATTTTTATAAGTCCAACAGTTCATGACACATTTCATGTTTTTCTAATTTGGCGGTGTCTTTGGCATCTAAACCTCAAAATATCTATCATTACATCCGTTACTTTAGCAACGGAAAAATTTCAAATCAAACCTTTTGGCTAAAAAATAAAAACGGCTCAATGAGGTTGAAATAAAAATGCAAGCATCTTAATTTTTTAAAAAAATAGTGATTTTATGTAAAATAAAAGGGAAAAAATTACTGAGAATTTAGCGTTATAAAACAAAAATGGAAAAGGTACTACTTAGATATTCCGTCGACCAAAAATCTATCGTCAAACTATAAGATTAAATGCCAATAATGGTTGATCGTAAATATCAAATTCACTTGAATTTAAACAAACTACACGTGTTTACGTCATCAAGTGATTTTAATTTCGACGTTTTATTTGTATTTTTATTAATGTTATACTAATTTATTTGTTATTTCGTTATTTAAAATACAGATTATGTCAATTTATATAATTTGGCGAATGGTTTGGCGATTTATATAATTTGGCGAAATGGGTCGACGGGATAACAAGTAGTACCAATGAAAATATTTAAGTATGAAAGCAATGTTTGTAACGACTTAAAAATTATTTTCATATATATAAACTCGGTTTATGGCGTCAGATGCCGTCATCCGAAGAATCTACAAGAGTCTTTTTCCATTTTTTCCGGTCATAGGTTCCTCAATGAAAGAAATTGGAATTGGAATAATATTGTGCGATTTATAAATTGCTCCTCGATAAGAAGAAAAAATGGGTACATTTATAACAACCGCGCGCACATCTCGCTGATAGCATTTTTAAAATTCCCAGTAGCAGTAGTTACATTTTGCGTATGTAAATTAAAAATATTTTTTTTTTTGCTTTTAATTATGGCATTATTTCCTGTTATTGTTTATCTTTTCAGTTTTTTAAATGAAATTAGTATAAGGCATGCATTTTAAATTAAATGAGTGAAAGGTTTGTGTTTTAAATGAAAATAACAAAATAAGAATATGCTATGAATACAATCTTTATTGATTTATTACCTGCGCCCGGCTGACATAAAAGTATCACAAAAGCCTTATATTCACTTTTCTTTGAGTAGTTGCTCATGAGAATTCAAGTTAACCTTCCGTAATCGGATACTTCACATATTGGTGTATTAGCTTTAATGTTGAAAGCATCGTTTTTGTTTGAAGCGAAAACTTTACTATGAATTCTATTACACAAAATCGCATCATCATCATCTACTATATATTTACAACGGAAATTTGTATTTCATTCCGATTGTTTATAATACTTTCGTAGGATATACCACAATTAGTTAGGTAATAATTTTGGAAAGGTTTTAGTGTATACATATTGTTCAAGGGTACTTAGTTATAGAGCAACAGTAAAAGTTCGAAAATTAAGTGAACCTGATTATGAAAGTTTAGCCTTTTAAAAAAAATCTACAGAACATATTTTGTTACAAGTGGCCCTGTTGCATGACTTTTAGGAATGGTGTTAGTATATACGATTTCATTATATGTTGATTAGTTACAGAGGTATTAATTCCTGTTGTCATAACGGTCTCATTACCCGACCATAAGTGCGCTGTTTATAATCAACTAAAACAATTACTTCTTAATTGCTAAATTTTGTCCAACGCTTAAGATAACATTATATCGCAATGGCGTTCGCATCGTTTTCAGTAATCTGCAAGGTCAAGCTGAAGATCCATATTGTTTAAAATACAAGTTCAAATTTACCATTTAGTTTAATCCAAGGTTCATTTGGAAATATTGACCAGCGCAGCGGGCATAGCCTGCTAGTATTATTATAAAATCGTTACAGATGTGAATAAAATTCATGCCAGCGGATTAATTCTACGAAACTTGCTTTAGTCTTTTACTTGGCATACTATAAATTTTCTCACGGGAGGGTGTGACTAGTACTTTTTACAAAAGAATTGCTTCAATAATTGAGATGGCGCAAGTATCCCTCGTTTAGATATTTTATGATAGGGATAAAAGATAGAAGTTTTAAAATTTATTATGCATATAAACTAAAGTATAAAATTAAATTATTTAAAAACGGAAAAAATATTTACAAATCTACGTTTAGAGAATGTAATTACTAATTATTAATTATAAAACAATAAAGTTTTTTTTTTTTTTTTTTCTAAAATTACTTCAAGTAGGATTTATTAAAAGGAGTTAAAAAACAAAATCTACTTTTTCAAAGACTTGTACCTTAAAAAACATTCAAGTTCATCTTCAATAATTTTCGCAAATATTTTATTACTACATACGCAACTCTTTTGATTTTCATCTCTTGGCATATTCTATTTTATACCATTTTATAAAGTTATAATTACCAGAATAAAAAGTTGTCTTTTGTAGAGATTTGAATCCTCTAATATGTTTAATTGGACTATGTAAAATCAAATTATAACTCAGCATACTACATTTCAATTACAATATTTACACAATAAACCTTTAAAAGGGAAAATAATTAATGAATATTTTTACTTGCACTAGTCCAGGGATGGCAAACCTTTTTGAGTATGCATGTCAAAAATTTGAAATTTCTTATGCATCAAAATTCCAACGTGCCAGGAAAATTTTAATGTAGATAAAATGCAATAATTAATTTTTATAGAATTTTTACTTAAATATCTTTACAGCTATACTAAATTCGATTCCGAACTTATCTATTACGCTGTATTAACTCAACAATATAGCCATGTTGCATCAAATTCCATATTTACCCTTAAAAGTATTTTTCTTTTATTGTATTACTTCCAAATCAGATCATTTTAGTTCTTTAGGTAGAAGCAGGTTCAATAGATATATAATTATTTACACTCACTATTAAAATTCCATTTTCAAAATTAAAACCTAAGTATAATAAAACCTAAAATAACTTAAAACGATAAACTTAAAAAAAAAAAAAAAAAAAAAAAAAAAAAAAAAAAAAAAACCCTAATCTGAAGAAAAAAGCGTGTCAATTAGGTATATATTAATATCTTAAAATTCAATTTTCAAAATTAAAACATATGAGATTTGATAAAGATGCAAAATAATTTGAGAAATTACTATGTTGAATGGTTAGGAAAGAAAATGACGCGACAAGATTGTTTCAATGAAATTTTTAATATCTTAATTCATTCGAAAGTAACGGATTATTTGAAAGTAAATTATATACCTGTTACACATAACTATAATTTTTTGTAAAAAAAGAAAAAAACATGAAGTTGATAATTTTTCATAAATTGAATATAGTCTAAGTATTTTTGCTTGCCAGAGAAGCTTTCTTACGTGCCAAGTTCGGCACGCGTGCCATACGTTCGCCATACTTGCTAGTCGTTCCGCAAAATTAATTGTACTAAAGTTGCGTAATAGAACAACAGATATAGTAGCTGAATATTCCTTATGGGATTTGAGAAACTTGTTTCATTTCGTAGGTCAAAGAATAGTAGATGGTACGTTAAAAAAAAGAACATCTGCACCATTTTCATAGTGGATAAAGTAACCTGTTTTTTGTCCTTTATGGTATCGAGTTCATACCTTTCAGTAAAAAGAAAAGACTCTTGAAGAAGCAGGTATGTATTGCTACTGCAGAAATTCTTTCTCCATTTTTCTTTCAAAGTATCCGAGTTGTTTATAAATAAACTCATAATGTACATTTGGCATTTATATCTCGTATTATGTAGAACTTCGTAGATGATAGTTTATAATCAATTATTTATTTTAATTAAATGCTTAACTAATTAATAGAATTTTTGGCGATATTGCATAAAGTATGCCTTTTTTTATTACAGGTAGACTGAGTAATATATATTAAATTTTCTAATAAGCTCTTTGTTTTTACAATCGGCTTTCTATTCATTTAAAAAAAAATCCGTAAGAACAGAATATAAATAATATTATATTCCCGACATTTTATATCAACACATACACACAATACGTAACATACTTTAAAATGTATGATAATCAACTATATGTTAAATACGATATCCTGTAGAAATTATTAATCCCACTAGCAATTTCAATACCCATTAAATAAAAAGAAAACATAATCTGAAAAATCCGAATATTTTAATTCTATGCTCAAGTCATGCTCCATTAAAACCTATTTAAAATAATGAAATGTTTGGAGATTCGATACTAATTTCATTATAATATTTTGTTTATGTTACGATTTTCCCTACAGTTTAAAAAGGGATATTTGAAAAGCAATTTACTTGCCATTTTATAAATATAATTTGCTTTTTTCAGGTTTTTTTGCAACTGATTGATTAATCAAACTAATGTGGTTTAATGTTTCTTTTAAAAAAATTCAATTCGCTTAATAAAACAGTTTTCAAAATAACAAAACTCCCTTTAGTATAGAAAAAAATTGAAAACCTTGCAAAATACCGTAAAATTTGTGAGCAGTATTTTAGATTTAAGATTACATTTTTTGTTCCAGATTTTTCTCAAAGAAAAAAAAAAATTAATGCTAATTTACATTTGTGCCTTATTAAAATTCTCAATTTTTATTAATGGCATGTCACTTGCATTTAATTTCCTTTCTGTTTTAAAAAAACCTAAAGAAAAAATGATAATTGACATGACATGACATCGCGGTGCTTAAGGAGTGCCAACGCGGTGTGCAACTCTACCGCGCGTAACCTCGAACTAAATATGAAAAGGAACTAAGGATGAATTTCGAAACAATGCACGGCCTAAAAGTATAATTTGGAAGCTCTGGGGGAGTCCCGAGGGCCATTCCAGAGTTGGAAGCACGAGGTTAAATATAACCTCCAGAAAAGGGGGCGCATACGGCATCCAAGAATTTTTTGGTTGCATTATACTTCGATGTCACTTCACCGACTGGCGTAGGCAAAAAACGGAGAATGTAAAGGTAGTAGGGTACCAACGAGCACAGGAAAGCTTTAGCATAAGGTAGCCAAGCCTATCTATCTCTAAACCTTAAAAAAAGGGGGGGGGGCACATAGCTCACTAATTTAGATGCCAAGCCTAGTGCGCATTACAGGTCGCGGGTCACCCGGCTTTCGCACAAACCGTATAGCCTTTAAAAAGGCTTTGTGGTACTAGACATCGAGAGAACACCGCTATTGCAAATTGCATTTCGGCATTGACAGTGGTCGAAAATGGGGACAAGTTAAGATTAAAATTAAAAGCTAAAAAATAACAAGTATCCTCAAAATTAACTATAAAACTGGGTCAAGAATTTCGTGACCGGGATGCCTGAGCACCGCCGGTCAAATGAACCAAAGTTGGGAAGAAAAAGGTATAAATAGCCGGGGTGCAGTGAGCAAAAACCCCAAGGCCGGTCGGGAAAATGGTAGGCAAAGCCTAACCTCTCCCTGGGTGGAAGTAAATAAACTGTTCTACAGAAACTAAAATTTTGTAAAGTAAAGAGTACCCATAAACACTTAATAAAACTTTAAGGAAAGGAAGCTCCAAATAAATAAAAATAAAAATAAATTAGTACACAACAAAGATTAAATTAGGGAAGTTGAAAAACGCGGCTGTTGACAATGAACAGTATGCTGCATGACGTCACGGGTGAAAGCCAATTCTAGATGAAAATTTCTTTCAATCTAGGGAAAAAATATAATTTTCCCGGGGAATTCTGCGTTTAAGTCACACCAGATGGATTCCTCCTGGATGTTTTGGAGCATGGGACGAAATCGTCGTCCCGAGTGAGAATTGCGAGGGGCCGTTTTCGGTTCCTCCCCACACTGGCGTCATAACGACGGATGACATCAAACGCAGGATTCCTCACGGCTGGGGTTGACCTGTGAAACTTCAACGCAAGTTTTTGGATTTCTGTAAAAACAGGTTTTATTTTGAGGTCACGATGGATGACATCATTTCGGACATCGCGGGTCGCCTTGGTAAACCTACGCAGGAGTTTGTTTTGAAAATTTTGAATTCTATTTAGTTGAGATTTTGAGGCACTACCATATACTGCTGACCCATATGTAATGATTTGTCTAATCATTGATTTGTACAGTAACAATTTATTTTTGATTGACAGGGGGCTGTTCCAAGCCAAGAGGGGATTAAGGAAGCCCACGGCGCGGTCAGCACGCTTCAGACTGTCTGTGATGTGCTGGCACCATGTTAATTTTGAATATAGGTTAATGCCTAGGTATTTATACTCAGTCTTCCAGGGAATGTTTTAGTTATTCAATTTAAAGTTAAGATTAGCATCTGGGGTAAAATGTTGATTGGTGAAGAAGATGGTGGCACTTTTGGCACTGTTCACTTTAATTTTCCATTTCCTAAACCAGTCCGAAAGTATATCCAAATAATTTTGAAGTCTAGAGAACATTGTTTGTACATGTTTATGTTGTTTAAGCATGGCAGTATCGTCGGCAAATATTGCTAAGTCGATATCAGGCTCTTTAGGAATATCGTTGATGTAAATGTTGAAGAGGGTAGGACCGCTGAGGGAGCCTTGCGGCACAGAGCTGGAAATAGGTTGCTGGTTAGAGTAAGAACTTCCCACTCTAACTACGAAGGATCTAAGTTGAAAGTAGTCATTACAGATTTTAAGGGGTCTTGTACCTTTTAAAGATGTCGAAAATTAACGAAAAACTTCAAAGTTTGAATTAGTCTATCTTCAAAACCTTTTTATGTATAAAAATGAAATTTTGGATATAGATTAAAGAGATTGTGCTTTGTAATATACTACCAACAGGAATTTATTAACCCTTTAAAGAATTTGTGTATTGTTGAAATCAAAATAGCTTTTTTTTACCCCATAAGTCATTGCGCGCATGATATCTTAAGAAAGTATGTATGGATTGTCATGAAATTTGGTAAATATACTAAACAGATATGTTTGTTTAAAATTATCTACTTTTAAGTATTTACAATGGTAATATTTTTAGTTATGACTATTTTTATTCATTAAAAATACAAAATTTTATTTATTTTTTTTTTTTTTACGAAAATATTTTTTTATATAGTTAATGAAATAATTTTAGCCTAAGAGTAGATCATTTTAAACACACATATATGATTAGTATCTTTACCGAATTTCATGCGAATCCATACATACTTTCTCAAGATATCATGCGCGCAATGACTTATGGGGTAAAAAAAAGAGGTATTTTGAATTCAACAATACACAAATTCTGTAAAGGGTTAATAAATTTCTAATGGTAGCACATTACAAAGTACAATCTGTTTAATAAATATCCAAAATTTCATGTTTATACATAAAAAGGCTTTGAAGATAGACTAATTCAAACTTTGAAGTTTCTCGTTAATGTTCGACGCGTTTAAAAGGTACAAGACCCCTTAATTAATTGGCCCGGTACTCCGAGCGCAATAAGTTTCAAGATAAGAGCGATGTGCCAGACCTTGTCAAAGGCCTTCTGCACATCGAGAAAGATTGCTCCTGTCACGCCGCCAGATCTAATGCCATCGTGAAGAAGTTCAGAAACTCTCCACAACTAATGAGTTGTTGAATGACGTGCCCGAAAACCAAATTGCTCCGGTATAAGCACGTCATTAGAATTTAAGAACTCCTTAAGGCGGTTAAAAAGAACATACTCATAAATTTCAGATAGACAAGATAATAAAGATATAGGTCGAAAGCTGGTAGGATCATGTTTGTCGGCCGCCCCACTTTTCGGTAAAGGGAAAACAATGGCCCTTTTTCCAGCAATCAGGAAAAATTTTAAGATTCATCATGCAGTTAATAAGAATTACAATATAGAGAATGAAATTATGAGGTAAGTTAATTAACATATTAGTAGAGATGCGGTCCTCACCCGGAGACTTATTCTTTTTTAAGCCTGAGATATACTCCGGAACCTCAGAAGCAGGGGCGTGCCTAGCGGGGGAGTGTTGGGGTGTAACACCCCCCCCACACTTATTTGGAAGATTTGGTAAAATTTAGAATAGTCGGAAGGTTAAGAACACACTCATACTCTGCAAAAAGTCCCCTGTCCCGTCCTCAGTATCATTTCAATTCTCTGTTGTCCGTCTTTAAAGGAGAAAAGAAAGAACTTCTCACGGAAGATTGTGTATGATTCTGTGTGGGAGGGAGGGGTTGTCAGAGAGCGGAGTTGATAGAGAGATAGAGAGAATCGCGTTTCTGAGAATTTGAGACTTTCGTGAAAGGAAGGGCGGTTGTTGCAATCTCTATTGTAGACTGATTCTTAGATTCGCATTTTACGAACAGAATTTGTCTGTGTCGGAAAGGGTTAAGTGTTACAGCATTTAAGTACTTATGAAAAAATTAAAAAAGTTTTCCAATTGTGAATACTTTCACTGTTATTTTTTAACCCTATATCTGCCCAGTGATTCAAAAAAGAAACAAGAACAAGTACTTTCGTCATACCTTTTGTCAAAAAATGAGGAGTAAATTTGCATGCTACATGTTTTTCCGCATTTCATTTGTAATTTTAAGTAAAAATGTCTATGGAAATAGCAATATATGAATGACATATCCATTACATGATCTTTGTTTTATTTTGCTAAGGTGAATGTAGAATATGTAGGTGCCTCTTGCTTCGTTTTCGAACAAGCAAAATGAAAGAAAAAAAACGACTTATTGAACGCTGATCATACTAAAACTATTCAATCCATTATAATAAGAACTTAGAAACATAAATATATCCAAAATTTATAAAAATCGTAACTCTATGATACTATTGGGCATGCATGTTTTTGTTCTTAAGACTTTTAGTGATTTTTATAAATTCACAGTATTGTAGAACAGTGACTCCATTGCTGACGGGGGGGGGGGGGGGATCCCAAATCCTTTCTCACCCCCGATCTTGCAGTCGGCAAAATTCAGTTCACACAACCCCCCCACACACACACACTAAAACAGCCTTCGGCACGCCCCTGCTCAGAAGGAGTGGCTGGGGGTAGTGTGTTAGGTGTGTCTGTGTTTAAAAAATTTTGAACTGTGGACTCCAACACAGTGGAAACACGTGGGTTGTCCAATCCAAAATTGGGTGTAAACTGACTCCTAAGACTTTCAGCGATAGCTTCAGCCTTTTGCGTGTTAGTATATGTTATGCCATTAGGGGACGTAGGGCTAGTAATAGCCGGAATGTGTGTTCGTGTTCTACGAATGCGGGAATCAGCCTTCCAAATTGTGTTATCTTCTGTTCAAAGTGATTCAACAAAAGTGTTCCAGCGTTCACTTCTAAACTTGGAGATAGCAACATTGACTCTCCTGTGCAGTTGATTTAAATGGGTCCCAAAATATTGAGAACGATAGATTTGCCACATCCTGCGAGCACGATTTCGTTCAGTAATCAATTGTCTGATCTCCAACTGTAGACGGAGAGTTTCGACAGTAATGGTTCTTGGTTGAGAACGCTGTTCAAACACTTCTCTGAGAACGTCACCGAGTTGACTGATGGCTTCCTCCGCCTCCACTTTTGTCTCTGGGACGAGAGACGGAGTTTCCCGCTGCTCGAGCATGAAGGTGAAATCCTCCCACCTTGTGCGAAGAAGCCGACCTAAATCTAGGTTGTATGAGTCAACTCGATATCGAAGGATTACTGGCAAATGATCTGAATTTAGATCGTTCAGCGTTTGAATGCTGTAAGGATAAGGGAAATTGCTGGTGATTGCAAGGTCAAGAAAATTATTAGATAGTGGATAAGTGGGTGTGGGGGCGCTATAATTTGCGCAAAATTTTGATCCACCCACCTCCTGAGTTTGTAACCAAACCCATTAGTAGATCTACAGAGCCAAGAGGGATGAGTAGCCTTAAAAATCACCCGCAAGAATAAAATTTGGAAAATTATTAGTGAGCCGGGAATAATCTTGCTCCAGCAGGCTTCTATCACTTAAAGGAGGTACATAAATGGCTGCTATGAGAAGATTTGGAATATTGAGGAAGTCCAGAACAACAGGTGCATCTTCGATGGAATTTAGAGGGGAATATTGATGAAAGTCACATTAAACCCTCTTTTAACATAAATAGCAGTGCCGCCCCAACTGTGGCCATTCGTGCCCCAACGAGCCCTGTCTACATTGAATAACTCGTAGTTGGCAATTGATAATTAAATAGTTTTTTTAAATGTTCGTTAATATCCGTTATTTTTTGTTTGAAAGATTATATAAACAATTTTTTAATGCTACACTGGAATATGGAAAAAAAGCACTTTCTACGTCTTTAAAACATTTGTGTATGTGCACTGTAAAAAAAATTATATAACTTTACTCTATAAGCTTGGTGGTAATATGCTGCTTCCTAGTTTGTGGAGTAATTTAACTAATATAATGGTGTAATTTAAACTGATATAATAGGTGTAATATAACATATAAGTAACTTAGCACCAGTTTTATGAGTTTAATTACTCAATAAAATAGAGGCACCAAGGCTGCCCTCAGTTTTATGGAGTAACGTTACAGATTATTTTTACAGTGCGCATGTGTTTTTAAGGACTAAGAACGTTCTTTTTCAAACTTCTCTATTCAGCTATTATGAAATTAAGTAATTCTTATTGTTCCTTTATTTATATTGGAGTTCAGAAGCTTATTTTTGTAAGTATAAAATAGCAAATCTAATAGAAGGAAAATAAAGACTTATTGTACAAATAGCTAAAAAGATACGTACTGTATATTTTTAAAATTGTAATTTTATTATTAACCCTTTAAACACTTGAAGTAGTTATTTTAGCGCAGATTTCAATGCCAGATTTTTCATGTATTATAGATTATGTATCCACTAGAGGATACGTGCTTTGTACACTTTTATATAAGGAAAGAGCCACAGGATACATTTGAGCAAAGCCTTTATAAATGGAAAAATAAGTGTTCTAATTTTACAAATGCGAACTCGAAATAGACATGTTTATTTACTGTAAATTTAGTATCCCGATCCCCAATTGTAGTTGAAATTGTAAATCCACTTTAGCAGCTAAACAGTAAATGAAATTAATCCATACGTGGAATAAATCTTTCTGAAATATTTCATGTTTGCTGTGGGAGTAGTAATGCTTATTCAAAACTATTAACTATTACTAATGGAATTGGAAAATTCAATTACGACATTTTCTGTAACAAGACACCAAAAAATTCAAGAATAAGATCAGGAAAAAAAACTTAGGCATAAGTAAACATGTATTAACACAAAATTTACTATCTAAGTACTGTACTATATCAATTTAAAAAATAAATGGAAATACTTCCTTTAGCATATGTTATATAATATTTTAAGGTAAGCTTTATTAAGTTAAGAGAAGAGGAGATGTTTTTTTATATGTATTTTAGTCTAAAGCGTTATTCCTCAAATTTTAAGGTCTCAACTGATAGTATAAGTCAATTGTATTTCAAAAATAAACAGTGAAGTGCGAGTATTACTCGCGCACAGACGGTCCCGTACAATAATATATGAATTAGTAAGTGTATTATTAAAAAAATACCGTTTCTAAAAGAATGCTAAGACTTTGTAAAAACTATACAACGTAGGGTTGGTTATAGCTGTATAGTATACAGGGTGCATACACTGTAAAAAAAATTCCGCAACGTTCCTGGGAAAAAATGGGCAGCTGAGTTGCCCATTATTTCCAAGAAACATTTCTTGAAAATGACTGGAACTTTACTGTATATGTTAAAAACTTTCTACAGAAATGCCAGTAAGTTTCCTGCGAAATACCAGGAATATTTCTGTTGACAGCAAAACATTACTGACATATTCAAGGCTGGAGTAGCACAAGAGCGAAAAATGTCCAGACCAGGGATCGAACCTGGATACTTGGCGTGCCGTGCCAATGCCTTACCTGTTAGGCTATCCGGACCGATACCTGGCTGACATAATTCACTCTGGATGTTCGTTCCCTTCATTATGACATTACTGATATTTCACAGCATGCGGGATCCGCAGACGATTTTTACATTTCCAGTTGACAATTTTCGCTTTATTATCATTATTTGTTAGAATGAAAAAATATTTTGAAATTGACATCAAAATTATTATTTATAATTTACACGAAAAAATAAATTTTCAGTTAAAATTCAATAAAGTAAATATATATGTGATATATTGTTTCTGAACTTTGCTTAAAATATAAAAATATATAAATGTAAATAATAATTAGAAAAAAAATCTAGACATAAAATATTTTGGATTTTCGTCAGTGATTATGTTAGTTTACAAGTTAGATAAAATACATATAAATTTTCATGAAAAAAAAAAACCTAAACGTAATTGTATATTTTTTCCGAAAAAAAAAAAAAAAATTCAAATTTGCAGCAATTCAAAGTGTCAAATATATGTCAAATTTAAATCAAATTGTAATAAAGTGTTAAAATATAAAATTAATTAAAAAAGAAAAAAAAAGTCAAGAGGTAGCATCGAACCCGGGCCGTACGGGTGGCGTGCAAGCTTTCTGCGTCCACAACAGGAAAGACACGTTGAGAGCTGCAAACTAATGGGTATTTGAAACGTATGCTAAAACTCGGCATCTAATTTCTGAAAATCTAAGGCCCATTTGAAGAAATCCTTTCACAAGAATAATTAGAGATAAGAACTCTAAAACATAATTTAAATTAATCAAAATAGGTGAGAATCATATTTGATTGTCCCCTGGTTAATGCAGATCCAAATAATAGGTGTATTTTTTTTTTTTTACACAGTCTGCTCGTTAAAGATTTCACAGACAAGTACGAGAGATAATCTCTTAGTGATGTCACAGAGTTATTGTATTTTCATCTGAATTATCTTGACAATAGAGACGTAAAGGATTATGTCGTCTATTGATTTATTTGCATTCCATATTGATTTTTTTACATTCATTTAAGGAATTCTTTTTCGACACTCGCGCGCGAGCAACGGATTATAGCAAAAAGAATAATAAATGGCGGCCGCAGCGTTTTGCTGTTTCCAACTTTTGGTTCAGGAACGTTTCAGATAAGAAAACCAGAATTTCACAGGAAAGAGCTAAATTATTCTGAAAACCTGAGAAAAGGCGAAACGTTCCTGGATTTTACATGGAACGTTACCATTTTTTTTTACAGTGTAGGAAAGTCCCTTTAACCTGAAAATACTTGCGAACGGAGAGAGATACAGCTATACAAGTGAGGTAACGGTAAAGTAAAGCGATTACGCCCGACCTAATGCGAACAACAGCAGCACCCCTAGTGGCAAAATTTGGAAGATAGCCATTGTATAAAAAAACGAAAAGAGGTAGAGCAAATTTTCCAATTAGAAAATATTAGAGCTTCAATTAATCAGTACGAAACGACATTTGGTTCACACGGATAAGATAAATCGTCGCCTGCATACCCAAAAATGTCCGAAATCGATGAGCGACGATTCTACTTTGCCTATTCACATTCCGGAAATGTAGCAGTGCACAATTGCAGATTGTGACGTTGTACTGTGCTGTAATGTCTGTAAAGATTTAATTTCCAATTCATTTAAAATTTTAGAATAACACTTTCAGGGCCAGAAGAATTCTGTTCGTAAACTGATGAAATAATTGACTCACACCAGAATATTCAAGCGAATTTCTCAGAAAACAAAAACCCACTAATTTGCACTTTCATTACAAAAGCAAAATTTTATTAAAATATTCTTGGTGCCATTTGTCAGTTTTGGAATTAAAATTAGGTGGCTAGATCGTCTAGCCACCGCCCTTGAAAGGGTTAAATCTATGTCGCCGTATTGAAGAGGCTTGTAATAGACGTTCCATGCTGAAAAATGTGCATGCAGAATTACTCCCACGAATACAGACGTGTATCGTGAGCAATGGCGAACCTTTCGAACATAGTGAATATTAACTTTTTATCACTGTCAGACAGTTTGTCTTTTTTTGTGTGTGTGCATGTGATGTTATCAAAATGTATTGAGATAAGTACGTATTTATAGCATAAATTGTGAGTATTTCACTAGATTAATATTAACACAATTATTCTAATTGGTAAACAAATCATATTAGATGTAAATTTCCAACTGGGCGAAAAATCCTGGTCCGGACATTTTTCGCCCAGTTGGAAATTTACATCTAATATGTGAGTATTTCTTCATACTTCTGACTACACAAAATGGAGCGCATCGATTTCGCACATTTTTGGGTAAACAGACGAAGATTTATCTTATCCATGTAAACCAAATGTCGTATTCTATTAATTAATTGATGCTCCAAAACTTTCTGACTGGAAATTTTGCTCTAGCTCTTTTCGTTTTCGATTTGCAGTGGCTATCTTCCAAATTTCACCACTATGGGACGCTGCTGTCTTTTTCATTAAATTGGGCGTAGTCGCTTTACTATACCGTTACCTCACTTGCATAGCTGTAGCTCTCTCCGTTTACAAGTATTTTCATTTTAAATGGATTTTCCTTTGCACCCTGTATACTAGAAAAGTATAAATGGACATACCATGAAAGTTCAAAGATATATGGAACCTAAATGATAGCAAATATATAGCTATTCTGTATATTTGGTATTCCATATAGGTGTTTAGTTAACATTTAAAGACATAGTATGTGTACTGAGAGATTCACTCAATGGAAACTAGTCGCGAATCCCTTAGTATTTATATGATTCATTCTCAATTAAATCAGTTTGTTTTAAACAATTTCACGTTTATTGCTTTTATACTGCTACTGGGCATTACATTACATAAATATATCCTTAAAATTTATTATATAGGCTTTAAAAGTCGATGCAGTATAGAGTACGCCTTCCCTGTCATTATGTATGTTAAAACAGTCCGTGTCTTTAAGGGTTGATATCTCGGCTAGTTACCGACGATTTTTTCCAAAATTCATGATCAACAATGCTTTTATACATCTGCTACGATAGGTACCACCAGCTCTGCTCAACACTTTTGCTTAAGCCCGTAAATCGAAATTTGAGTGTAACGGAAAAATGCAATTTTCTGAAAAACTATGTAGCCTAGGGTAATCACTATAATTTTTCTGAAAGGTTTAAATTAATGTCTACTACCTCTAATTTTTTCATAATTTTAGTTTCAATAGATTCGGAATTAGATGAGGGGGAACCTATTTTTGCACTACATTTTCCACCATAACTTTGAAAATATAATACCTAAAATTAAATGAAATATATTTTTGATTTCAGCGTTACGAAAGCTTTCACACGATACCCCACACGACATACAAAGAAAATATTTTTTTCAAATAACTTAATTAGCCCCTCTATATTTTCCAAAAGTATATTTATGAATATTTATTAATCTGTAAATATGTGGGTCAATAGTCTTTATTACTTCCCCCAATTTGAACTTTCCACGTTGCATAGTTTACGAGTAAAAGGGCTGTGGCAGACATACACAGGAGTGTTCTTATAATGGTTCCGCTTTTACTTTTTAAGTAGGGAACCCTAATTATTATATTTTGCACAAATTTTGACATTATCCCTTAATTGGTGGCATGGGCCATTTCCTTTCAAGATACTATTATGACTTAAAGAAAAAAAAAATTTGTATAAATACAATCGTAATTTTATATATGTGTAATTGTCAGTCGAATAAAATAGTGAGTATATGACTTTTATATTATACAAATCATAAATTTCTACTTAAAATACTACATTCGTTGAATATATTTTAGGAAACAGATTGTAGTCTAGGCCTTGATCTGCACCTTGGACCTAGGCTGGACGGGATAATAATCTAACCTTGAGCTATCAATCGATGAAATCAAAAGAAGCGTGAATTGTATGAGTCTAGATATCATTAGGTAAGCTCGGTGGTTAGATCATTGGCGCGTATAAGCCTGTCCTAGATGCTTTCCCCTTTATCTGAATCTTACATATTTCATTTATCTGATTCAAGAAGAAACTGTGATTTTAGCTCCCAGGCTATCAAAGTCTTAGCGCTAATTTACCCGCAGGTTCTGAGTGTAGGTACGCATGTATGAACGTAACTCGATAACTCTTGATAGAAATACCCGATTTGTTTCAATTGTTTTTCCAGGTTCATTCTGATAAGGTTGAAGTCGACACCAATAAAAAACACATTTCTCAAAATTAATAAATTTATTTCACGTCAGATTTGAACATCCTTCTCAAACGGTGCCCATCAAACTGTCTGATTCTCAAAACAGATCGAGAGAAAAAAAAAATCACATGATCGCCCTGCCGGCGCCGCTAGCAAGCGGAGGCGAATACACTCTCCACCTTGAAACCCAAAGGTTTCAATTAAAACACGTACTATTTTACTACATTTTCACATTAAATATACAATAGATACAAAGGTACAACAACTAGGACAATATATATACACTCTGAATATACTAATGAAATAAGAAATTCAATTATAATCATACAGTAGCAAAAATTAAAAAGTTTACGTAACATTATCTGAAATAGGTAAAATACATACACTGGAAATACTTCGTTTATAAGTGCCCTTAGGCGTTTTTACATTAACAACTCTGATTTTTCCGTCATTTCCACGAATGACACTTTCTGTTCTACCAATTACCCAAGTACATACTGGTAGGTTTTCTTCTTTTAGCAATACAACCATGTTTGGTTTAATATCACCTTTAATACTATGCCACTTGGATCGCTGATGCAAATTACACAAATAATCTCTGGTCCATTTTTTCCAAATAGTTTGAACCAGTTTTGTTATCAGTTGCCATTTAGAAAGTCTATTATTTTCTACATATGAAATGTCTATCTCAGGTAAAGAGTTAAGTGGCCTACCGATAAAAAAGGGACCTGGCGTTAAAACATTATAATCATTTGGATCGGAAGACAGTGGTTGCATAGGTCGGCTGTTTAAAATAGCTTCAGTTTGACTGCTTACAGTCAAAAACTCCTCAAATGTGAGTTTATGCTCACCTACCACTCTTTTAAAATGGTGTTTGAAAGACTTTACCCCCGCCCCCCAAAGTCCCCCAAAATTAGGTGACTGTGGAGGGATAAAGCTCCATGACAAACCTTCAGAAGACAGGTAATCAGTTTCATACACATTTTTAAATAAAGCAAATAATTCCTTTATTTCTGAAGCAGCACCTCGAAATTAGTGGCATTGTCAGAAAAAAGATGAAATGCCAAACCTCTGCGTTCAAATAATCTTTTTAAACAAGCAATCATGGCCTCCGCCGATAACTCAGTGATAATTTCAAAATGAACTGCCTTAGTCAAAAAACAAACAGATACACAAACATAAATTTTTTGATATACACCTTTCCTTTTGTTTTTATACCCTATTATGAAAGGCCCACAACAATCTAGGCCTGAATTGGAGAAAGGAGGATTAATGGTTACTCTTTCTTTAGGTAAAGGTGCCATAGTTTGACTCATTTTTTTTGGGTTCGCCTTAGAGCATATTACACAATTATGAACAGTTTTTCTAGCAATAGCACGTCCCCCCAAAGGCCAGTATTCTTGCTGAACGGCATACAACAAAGTTTGGGGCCCAACATGAAAATTTTTTAAATGAAAATACAAAAAATTAATTTCCGTGAATTTGTGGCTCTTAGGAAGTAAAATAGGATGTTTAACATCATTTTCTAAGTTAGCATTAACTAATTGGCTACCCACGCGTATTATACCATCATCATCAATAAAAGGGCATAAACTACTTACATTAAATTCCTTAATCCTTCATTCCTCTCTCAAGGCCTTTATCTCCCTAGAAAATGCCTGAATTTGAACATATTTCATTAAAAACAATTTACTTTTCTTTAATTCTGCTGGAGATAAAGGTCCCTTTTCTTTGGTATAACATCTTGAATTAGAGATGAATCTGAAAATAAAACTAATAATTCGGATTAATTTTACATATGAATTAGTGATCTTAAATATATAATCAAAGTCTGAAATTTCATTGAAGAACCTAAGTTGGTAATTTTGGAAATTACAGTTCTGTCTGAGTTCTTGTTGGAACTCCTCTGTTTCAGTACAGATAAATGTTCTTTCTCAACTTTATAATTTCCCTGATTATGTAAAAAGTCCGGTCCAGCCCACCAGATTTTAAGATCATGAATTTTCGCTGGACTAACACCACGTGAAATTAAGTCTGCTGGATTTTCAGAAGTTTTTACATAATACCATGTGAAGTCATTAGTACTATTTGGAATTTTGGCTACACGATTTGAGAGAAAAACCTTAAGCGTTTGAAGTGGTGAGGCAATCCATGCCAGGACTACTATCGAATCTGAGTATAAATATACTCCACGAATTTGAAAGTCCAAGGATGACAGTATTTTAACAGTAAGTTTCGAAAGCAACTCTGCTGCGCAGAGTTCTAATCTCGGAATAGTCATCTTTTTGAGGGGTGCCACCCGCGATTTACTACACAGGAGTGATACCTTGGATTCGTCTGTCTCAGAAATAGATCTAAGATATATAACACAGCCGTACGCATCTTTAGAAGCATCACCGAATCCGATCAAATCTATATGTTGCGCATTTGGCCATAAAACATGACGGTTTATCTGCAAATGTCTCAACTCTGTCAGTTCTTCGCGAAATTTATTCCAAGATTTTCTTTCTTGTAGTGAAATTTTGTCATCCCAGTCAAGCTTAAGGAGCCACAACTTCTGCAGATTAATTTTTGCTGTAATTATCACAGGACCTAAAAGACCTAAAGGGTCAAATAACCGTGCAATGTCTGATAAGATAGTTCTTTTAGTTATCGAACTCACAAATGGTTGGACCTTAAAGCAAAATGTGTCCTTGATAGGATTGAACTGAAGTCCGAGTGTTTTAACAGTTTCTGAATCATGAGACTCAAAGTTGTATTCTTTCTCGCTGGTCGGAAGATTTTTTAATAGCAATTCGTTGTTAGAGCTCCACTTGTGAAGTTCCAGTCCCCCAGCATTTAACAAAGATATTAGCTGACGTTGCAATTCAATGGCAGTAGCTATGTCATTTGTACCGCTTAGTATGTCGTCGACATAAAAATCTTTGCCAGCAGCGGCACCTAATGGATACTTCTCCTTCTCATCGTGGCATAGCTGTTGAAGCACTCGCGTTGCCAAATAGGGTGCACATTTGGTTCCGTAGGTAACAGTGAGCAACTCAAAAACGCGTATAAATTCATTCTCATCACCCTTCCATAAAATACATTGTAAATCGCACTGATCGGGACTAATATAAATTTGCCTATACATATTTTTTATGTCCGCGGTAAAAACTACAGTATGCTTCATAAATCGCAACAAAATTGAAAATAAATCATCCTGGACAACAAAACCAGAATACAACTTATCATTAAGAGATTGTCCAGATGGCGTTGCTTGAGAAGCATTGAAAACAATACGTAATTTAGTTGTACTATTGTTCGGCCTATAAACTCCATGATGAGGCATAATGTATTTTGGACTTTCGTTAGTTGCCTGCATATGACCTAAATCTTTATACTCAGTTAAATATTCCCTATATAATTTTAGATACTCAGGTTCTCTTCTTAAACGTCACCAAAGAGAATTCAATTTTTTAACGGCGATATCTTTTGACTCTCCTAAACACGGAGGGTCTTCTTTTAACGGCATTCTAACGACATAACGCCCATCGTCATTTCTGAAATGAGTTTTCCTGAAATGATCTTCGCAAATTAAACTCTCATTGGTTTGCACTCTTTCTGCCTCAATATTTTCAACTTCCCAAAATTTTTTCAAAGTTATGTCTAAATTTTCCATAATTAACCCACAATGAACAGAAGCTTCGTTTTCTAGTGCAACACTCCCAGTAGCAATAAACCCAAATACTGAATTTTGCAAAATTATATCCGTCTCGGGGATCCCCATTTGACCGGATTTTAAAATTTCATAAAATAGTTGTGCGCCCAACAAAATATCCACAATACCTGGCCTATTGAAACTCTCATCTGCCAATGTTAAATTCTCTAAATGTGAGATATCGATGTTGAATTGCTTAGCGGGTGTGTAATCTGTTATATTCGAGACTATTAAAAGCTCTACTCCTTTTTCGAAAGTTCTGCTATGATTCGCAATTTCCGTTTTCACTACTGAATTTATCACTGACAATGATTTATTCAAACCTGAAACCACAAGATTTATTTTATCCCTTTTCAAATTAAATATGTCAGCGCACCGTTTCGATCTGGAGCATGACTGACTTCCATTGTCTAATAATGCACGCGCTTCATGGAATATTCCAAAATTATCCGCGATCATTATTTTAGCTGTACTTAGCAAAACCATACGAGATTTGTTAACATTAACATTTGTGGCTGTGAAAGACAACAATTCTCTACTCTCGGCTGCTGAGTTATCACCACATACTTCTTTCGGAACAAAAACATTCGATCTTGGATCTAAAGCTGCACCCGACATTCCAATTGACTTGTAAGAATTAGTATCTTTCGCACTGCCATGCGTACGCCCTTCATCTACTTTTTTATCAATATGTAAATATGTATGATGCCGTTTCTTACAAATGAAGCAGTTGAATTTGGAAGAACAATTAATAAAATTATGATGATTAAGACAATTAAAACACAGTTGATTATTTTTAACGAACTCAATTCTTTCATTAACTAACATTTTTTTGAAAATAGGGCACATATCAAGATGTTAATTCATATTACACTTGCAAAGAAGACATTTTGGAGTTTTAACTTCCGACATAAACACTTTAGAATTGTTTTGTGGACTGTATACATTACGATATTTTTGCGAATTATTTCCAAACTGCGGACGTGAAAAAGCATTATTTTTGGTTTTACATTTATTCTCAGATGATACATAAATATCACAATATCTAGATAATTCCTCAGGTAAATACCAAGACTCTCCTTGCTTTACGCCTATATGAATTTGAAGTTCACGATCTAACGAGCTAAAAATTTCGTCGGAAATCATTAGTTCACACAATCCCTAAAAATCATTCACCTTTCTTAATTGACAGTAATAATCAAATGTTGCAGTTAATCGCGACGCGAATTGAACATAACTTTCGTTTTGAAATTTTTGCGCCCTTCGAAAACTGTTTAACACTTCCTGCGGAGTGGCTTGAAATTCCTTCAACACAATTTCTTTAAGTTTATCATATTTACTTAGGTCATCCTCAATAAAATATACCATTATATTAGTGGCCTTTTCGCCTAAGATATTTAAAAGAATTTCTCCTCTAAACTCCTACGGAACATTCTTTGTTTTAAACGCTCTTTCCAGTGATTGAAAAAAGAGATTATACGATTCTGCACGCGAAGGTACTGGAATAGTTAATGTTTTAACACTTTTTAACAAATTTTCTAAACTACAATTTGATACCACTGAATCCCTTTTTACTACTGCGTCACTAAAACTATGCGATGTTTCTTTCTGAATATTAGTAAGTTCCAATTGTTTTTCTAACTGCGCAAGTTTATTTTTTTCCAATTCTAACGCCGAATCTCTTTCTAATCTCTCGCGCTCAGCTTTCTTTTCGCTGTCTTTTTCCTTCTGAGTCACGGATTCAACAACCGTTTCCACAAGGTCATAATTAGTTTTATAAATTTCGCTCGTTTCAGTAACTTCTTTTAGCGACACTATTGTCTGCCTTACGGGTAACGTAAGCTCAAGTTCTTGTATAACATCGATTAAATCATTCTTCTTTAATTTTGATAACAACATTTTGTTTGAAAAGAGAACCCAAGTAATTGCAATAAATTAAAATCAAACTCAAAACATTTAAATTAAAATCGAAACTAAACTAATTTATAAATATTACACTCGGAATCAACCCAAAACGTTAAATACCAAATCGAAACAAACATGACAAAGGTATCTTAAAATCGAAGCGAAATACAACAAATTATAACAACTCTATTAAATTAACTAAAAGCGTACCATTACCACGGAACCGCCCACCACCAGACTCTTTTTTTTAGGTGCTTTCGTAATTACATAAATACGTAGCACCTATAGTCGTCGTTCAGTCCGTCTGTCTGTCCGTCCGTCTGTCTGTCCGTCCGTCCGCATATAATAGAGCAAAAACTACCCAACCGAATGGTCTGAAATTTTAAATATATGATTGTTGTAAAATTTTGTCGAGCCATTTCAAATTTTATGAAAATCGGATGTATAGTTAAATTACAGGGACAGTCAAAAGTTTTTCTTTACATTACGGACAATGGGAAAAATTATTGCACGTGCATTTTAATGATGTTAAAGCTTTCCGAATGGTCTCAAATTTTAAACATATAATTATTGCGACATTTTGTCGAGCCATTTCAAATTTTATGATAATCGGATGTATAGTTTAATTACAGGGGCAGTCAAAAGTTTTTCTTTACATTAAAGCCAATGGGAAAAATTATTGCAAGTGCATTTTAATGATGTTACAGCTTTCCGAATGGGCTGAAATTTTAAATATATAATTGCCGCAAAATTTTGTCGAGCCATTTCAAATTTCATGAAAATCGGATGTATAGCTTAATTACAGGGACAGTCAAAAGTTTTCCGTTACATTAAGAGGAATGGGAAAAAATTATTGCAAGTGTATTTTAATGATGTTACAGAATATGCACTTATGAATTGCAAATAAATACACATTCAGTACAATATGGGGTGCAAAAAATTATTATAAAACTAGTTATAGTACGAACGCACCTCATTTGCCACGTTTGACGAGCAATTTCCAAATTGTTTTTATTAAAACTGCTCGTTTAACTGAAGAATTCTTTGACATCAATATTTTTCGATTGTAATCGAAATCACATTTTTTTATTTATTTTTTTTTTTTCACAATAGTTTCACAGAAATCCATAAGCTGCATTTAATCAAACTCTTTTGAAGAACATTTTATCAGAAGAACACATTTTTTTCCAAAGTTTTCACTTAGCCTGGAAACACAATATAACTTTTTATTTTTATACACACAAATCCATAGGCACTAATCTCTCCTCTTACTGCGCGAGATCGGACCAACTGAAGATGACATCAATAAAAAACACATTTCTCAAAATTAATAAATTTATTTCACGTCGAATTTGAACATCCTTCTCAATCTGTGCCCATCAAACTGTCTGACTCTCAAAACAGATCGAGAGAAAAAAAAAACAATCACATGATCGCCCTGCCGGCGCTGCTAGCAAGCGGTGGCGAATACAAAGGTGTTTCCCTGATTTTGTTTTGGTGTTCATTGGTTTAGTACAAAAGGTGAGGCGGGTGGCTAATAACCACTTAATTTAAATAAATGGGTTTTTACTTCGCAGGATATCAAAGTTTAAGAGCTAATGTGCCCGCAGGTTCTGTATGTACCTACGTACTTAAGTTTGTACGTAATGCGATAACTCTTGATATAAATATCCGATTTGTTTCAAATTTTGTAAATAGGATAATTGTTATATGGCACTTCCATGATTAGTTTTGGAGGTTCGTTGGTTAAGTATAAAGGAGAAATGGGTGCTAATCCCCAACCCCTTAATTTGGATAAATGGATCTTTCATACAGAATTATCCCATTTGCTTCAAATTTGGTATACCAATTTATTCTGATAAGGCACTTCCCTGATTATTTACCGTTTGGCTCAAAAAGAGTGAGACCTATTTTGTGAATAATAGGCATAAATAAGAGTATAATATATAATTAATGTGTATAATCTGTGCACTGAATGACATCAGTTTAACTGCGCACTTTTCTTGTTATTATTCATGCAAATTTAGTATAACGGTTTATACTGATAAGACGCTTCAGTGATTAAATTTGGAGGTTTATTGGTTAGGTATAAAGGTGGGGACGGAGGGCTAATCCTCACTACTTTAGAGAAAGGTGTTTTTCATGCAGAATTATCCGATTTGTTTCAATTTTGTATATTGCTTTATTCTGATAAGGCGCTTACTGACGAGATTGAGAGATTCATTGGTTAAGTATAAAAGGAGAAATAGGGAAACTAATCCCACCCCTAATTTAGCTAAATATTTTTTTCATGCAGAATTATGGGATTTGTTTCAAATTTTGTATACCGGGTTATTCTGATAACGCGCTACCCTGATTAGATTTGGAGGTTCATTGATTAAGTATAAAGGGAGTAAACAGAGGGTGACTACCCCACCCCCTTAATTTATTTTTCGAGGAGCATTATTCTTTGAAATTATTATCAATTAATTATTGAATTGAAGAGCTGAGTGGATGAACATGTTATGCTACATTTTCTATTTTTTTTTAATCATTTGGATGAAAGCGTTATGAGGTATCCTATCACATGGTGAAGCTAAAATTCTAAGATTCTATTTAGTCTTGAAGATTTAAGTGATTATTCATTAATATTTAATATTTTAATATTTAATGATGTCAATAATATTAATAATTTTTAATATTTGAAAATTAAATATGAATAATTTTTTCTGAGAGAGTGTAGTACCATACTTGTTAATATTTTAAACACATGGTATCAAAAAGAAAATAAATCATTAAAATTTACAGCAAAAACTTTGACCTCAAATTTCTTGAAATGTATGTTACTTAACATGTTCTTCCAATTAACTCTGCAATTATTATCAATTATTGTAAATAGCATGTGAGCACTATGCCATCAGTTTAACTGGGTACTTTTCTTTTTCTTATTTTTAATTTTTTTCATACGCTTCTCTTAGACTGTAAGAAAAAATGAGCAATTTAAATAAAATCCTCTTAATACTGGAAAGTGTTTCAAAATCTATGTCTCTTGCATGATTTTCTTGTTCTTGTAATAATTTGTGAACAATATTCTGCGCACATTAAAAATTCTTGTTTATGTTTACTTGTATCCTTGACATTATTCAATGATATTTATTAATTACGACATAGCATTTTGTATCTTTTATTTTAAGTACGCATTCTTAAAAATATACTGCAATGATAAATATAAGCATTGATAGGAGAGGTAGGGGAGGTATGATACACCTTTCTTTTACTAATTTTTTACAACCCTTAGAAACCTAGTTTTAAACAAATTTTTCGTGTTTTCTTATAAAGTGACTTTTTATTCATTTATTAAAAATATTGTGAATTTAAAAAATAATCATTCAAAAAATATATTCCAATTATTGTGAAGGGTTACTAATGTATCAAATCTCCACATTGCTGGGGAGGATTGATACACTAGCAAGGGAGGTTTGATACATTGCTATGTAAATTGAAAAAAAAAAATGTAGACTATTCAATTTATGTGTCATACAAGTTTTCATGATAAATCTTGAAATATTTACGTAAAATTTAAAAAAGAAATGACATTGACATATTTTTGTTTCAGAAATGTTTTTTACAAAATTATTTAAACAATTGCTATTATTTAAACAATTTTATTAACACACTTTTTTCAAAATAAATAATGAAAAAAAAAAAAAAACCTAGAGATCTTGCTGCAAGAAAAAATGAAGTGAACATTGCTTATTTGCAAACAATTTAGCATAAATTTAGCACATTTAAGATTTTTTTAACCCTTTCAGGTCAAAGCATTTTCAATGCTAATGTGTTGAATAAATGAATGGCACCGGAATTTACCAACAAATTTAATTGGAAATAAGAAAACGGCTATATTTCGCTTTCATATTAAATGGAAAATATTTTACAAAATGCTGGTGCCATTGTGGCGTTTGGGAATTAAAATTAAGTGGTTTCATAAACATACCACTACCCCCGAAATGGTTAGAAGAAAAACTAATAACTCCATCCTTTTGGTAAGTAAAATCGGGTGAATTTAATGTTTTGTAATTTGCCATTCGTCAATTATAGAAACATCTTCCTTTTCAGGCCATTTAAACTTTTTTTCCTTCTACGTGACGAGCAAAATGAACTAACCACGCTTGTATGTCTGATGAATTGTAATATATTTTTTTTATATTTAAATCGTATATCAGACGTTAAACAATGATTATTTATGTCAATGTAGTTAATTTGTCAAAAAAAATGTGGACAGCATGCAACACACGAATAAAAAATACCTATCTATATCCAAAAGTATCCGCTTATTATATTTTAAGATGTCAAATTAAAACGCAAAAACTTGAGTTGTATACAAAATATTTTAATCAAACAAATTGAATGAAAATCATGAAAATATTTTAATTAAAAAAATAATGTTGGCACTTCCTACAAAAAGTATTCTTAAGTAAACCCATTTTAAAGATTAATAATACGATTTCTCAGAATTTAAATTGAACTTCCTAATGAAATTATGTATTTTTTCATTAATGCTTGACGCACTTTCTAGTTTTAGTAAGATTCTTTAATGGAATTTCTATGTAAGCATAAAGGAAAATTCTATTTAATATATTTTTAAGCTTTAATTATTACGAAACAAAGGAGGAATACAAAAGTTTTTTCTTCTTTCATTTTTTTATTCCTTAGTGACTTTGCTTACTTCAGTACAGTCATGTATTTATCTACCTCTTATCTTATCTTACCTCTATACATATAATGTATTTTTTATTTATATTATACATGGCTCAAAAAATCATTTTGGTTCACTTAATGTACTTGTAATCGAAATTTTTATGAAAAAATGGTGCACTTCAATCTGTAATATTTTACGAAATCATGAACTTTCATAACTACATATAACCATACAAGAAATTTAAATAGCATTATAAACTATACAGGAGATTACTACCAAACAAATTTTGTGTACAAATGCATATTTTATTATATTTCAAGTACAGAAATATTTAGATAATTTTAAAGACAGAGAATCTACATCATAAAGAAGATTTGATACATTTTCTAAGTAAAGAATTTAAATTTATTAAAAGAAAATTTGTATAAATTAAGCTTTCGAAAAACTTTTTATCAAATCTTAAACAAGTTTTCCGAGAGTAATCGCGCATATGAAATAAAAGTAACAAAATTGACAAAGAACGGAAGCTTTTCGTTAAATTTAAACTCATTGTCCCATGTCAATATTTATTCGAATTTTACCGTATCCAAAAAAGAACCTTACAAGGGAACCACTTTTGGTGCTGCCCGCACCTAGCATTAAGACCTGGTAAGTTTTGTAGATCTGTACATAAAAGTTAAAGAACCGATAAAATTTCTTTGTTAAAATCATATTTATAATATATTATATATATATATATATATATATATATATATATATATATATACATACTTTTAACCCCTTAATCGGCGTCGGCAAAATTTTTCCGGCAATGAAGGTATTGACCGCGACGATTAAGGGGTTATTTTTTTATTATTGGATTTTTATTTCTCATTCCACGCCAAAAGTGAGTTGCGTCGCCAAATATGTTACGTCAACAAATGTTTCGCCAGATTTGTCCTTAAATTATGTATTCGGCACGTATTAGAAATAAATTTAATTGCGATTTGTTTCATAATTGATAAAATAAGAATCAAGAATTTGGTTCCTTTCTTATATGCAGACGAATTGCATAAATATTAAATATATTTTTACCCGACTAAAAAGAATGGTTATGTGTTTCCCGTGTATCTGTGTATGTGGATTTCTTTACATTCTCGAAACATCCCAACGGCTGGATGGATTTTAATGAATGAGGTCTCTATCGATTTGTCTTAACGACCCGATGGTTATAGGCGAGGTTTTGTTTTTATAAATTCAAAATGGCGACCATATAATACAAAATGGTGGTAGAGACGAAAAAAATTACGCACCGTATTGAGTGGAATATCATTGGATAGGTCTTTCAAAATGAAGACGATGTTTCATTGGCCATTTTTCAGTCAGAAGCTCCGTTAAAATATTATACAACCTGGAAGTTGTGTAGGTAGGATCTCTAGCTTTACTGCAACTCTAACCATCATAGACATCTATAGACCTCAGCAAAACAATGTTTATAGATAGAAACTAACAATTAAACACAACTTAAAAGTCATCAATACAAGTATATAAAAAATAGGTAAGTAATATAAAAAAGTAATGTAAAAAAAAAAAAAAGTCAATTCCTACTTGGGTCAATAAGAGATTTTTTTTCTCCCATTCTTCTTTCCTCCTGAGTGGCACTTAAAATCCCTTGATCAAGAAGAGATCTCTCTCGGTCTTAAAATACCTTGATCAAGAAGACGGCTCTCTCGATTATTGAAAATTAATTAAATTAATTTAATTAATGAATTAATATTTGAAAAAACTGGATTAACATCAAGTATCATCCACTACAAGTTTTAAAAAAATTATTTGAGCTTGATTGGATGAATAATAAGTATTTTATTAACGATTGAAAATTTGAACAAAATATATATAGCGAGAGTGTGAGCTAATAGTAGGAATTGAAAAAAAAATAGTTTCACATTCATGAGAAATAATTAATTAGTTCGCTTTTTACGTTGTCGTGTTTTTTGATTTTTAAAATTTAATTGTTTATTGTTAAAAGATTTCAAGAAATGAAAACTATTTTTTTAGTGAAATATAGAATAAGTACTGTTTTCTTTTCAATTCGGATGGAATAAAGTTTCGAATGTTTAAAATGAAATGTTATTGTATTAAATGTTGTGTCTTTTACTAAAGGTAATCATAAAGTAAATTAATATTTTTATACGATTTAGAAATTTTACTGTGCCTAACTAGGTGGAACATTACAATTGCTAGTGAAATCCAAAAAACTGATCATGTTCACACACGAAAAGCAGCTATGACAGCTCTAATTAAAACAAAACAAACAAAAAAAAAAAAGCTCCAACTTTTCCCCCGCCAAAAATGTGAATATAAGGTGTAATTTTTCAAAATCAAATTTGTAGGTTCTTGAAGGAAGGTTTTTTTTTTTTTTTTTTTTTTTTCAATATTTTATAAATATTATTGACTGATTTGTATTTTTAATTGCTTTTCATAAAAAAACAAAACAAAAAAAATATGTGTAAAAAGTCGGATAAATGGTTTCGAAAATTGTATTTTCAGAAAGTTTTGTTGCTGTGATATATATAAAAAAAGTAACTACGATTTTAAGAGAAAAAATTTACCGATTCTCAAACTTAGTAATATAGGTCTTTAAAATGCACCAGATCTCAATGATAGGTGCGAGCAGCACCATAAGTGGTTCCCTTGTTAGTGGTCCCTTAGTGGTCCCTTTTTTAATTTCTTCTTGAAATGTAAGAATTTAAATATATAGAAAATGATTATGAAATATTAATATGAAAATAGTTAGGTAATACATTTAAAGAAAATCTTATTACGTATATAATTAGACGAATGAGATTTGAACAAATCGATATTGTTAAACATATACAGGGTGTCCGATCTCAAAGGTGCCCAATGACTAATTCCTAAAACGTTAGTCATAGACATATAGTTCCAATTACAAAAATGTTTTAAATAAGGTAACTAAGTATTTTTAAAGCAATTTAGGTCAATAAAAACATTTATTTAAAACTTAAGAAATTTAAATTTTCATATGGTCCCCGGTCCTATAAGTGATATTTAGTAAACTTTTCCTATTTCTCTAACAAGTACGTCGAAAATAGTCCCATTCATCTAACACTAAAATTGACCGAGTTATGACATTTTCAATTTTATGACTTAAACCACTTTTATGTCACTGAAAACAGATGAGTTGGACCAAGCTTTCAGGGGTCGTACACGAAGTGCTTAAAGTATTATAAAGAGCATCCACTCCAAAAGATGTTCAATGGCTAATTCCAATTACAAAAAGGTTTTAAATGATGCAAAGAAATATTTTTAAAACGATTTAACTGAAGGTGCTGCCCCCGTATAAATATTACGGTAGTGTTAGTTTTTAGTAATTAACTTTCAGATTTGATAAAATAATTGAAGAAGTGAGTTTCAAAACTCGCCTTATCGAGAAAATCAAATTTTGGGAAATCCCGTAAAACCTCTAAATGCGCCCATTCGTATTCATTGAAAATTTGGAGATTGCAGTGTTTGATTGGTACAGTTATTGTAATAGAATAGATTGATAGAGAAACACGATTTTTAAAATTTCGGTAAGGCGAGTTTCAAAACTGACGTCCTCAATTGTATTTTGACTGTTTTTCTTTTTCTTTTTCGTTTTTTTTTTTTTTTTTTTTTTTTTTTTTTTTTTGTAAGGAAATGAGTGTGTTTCTTTTGATGATTTTATTTTAAAAAGTCGTATTATTTTTATAAGCTTTTAACTTACGATGTTCGTATGTATGTCTTGCTAATTCAAAATTTGTATTCCAATTTTAACTCATTTCCAAATATCCGATCAAGATTAAATTTTGCATAATTATGTAAATCCAATGACAATGTAATATTACTATGGTTTTAGGTACGTACCATTTATATTTATTTTACAGGACCACTCCAAAAATTTCGTATACATCATTGCCTACAAACACAAATTTTAAAATCAAAATCAGTAACATTTATGTAAGGCATTGACATTCACAATGTAATTTTTCCAAATGAAAGTGCGTTGCGTTTATATTATTTATACAGTGCCGCACAAAAGAAATAAGATGCATTACGATGTGTGTGCAGGGATTGCTTATTATACATTTTGATGATATTATGCTTTTTTTTTTAATTCAACTTTTTAGTTCTTTATAAAAACTTGTTTGAAAAAAATATTTTAAAGACCCAAACCCAAATGCAATTTCTACTTTCTATACAAAAAATAAATATTAAACGGAGTAAAAAGTTTTGCTGTTGGACACAGAAAATGACGTAAACAATTTTATTTGTACAATAAATGCGCTAAAACACTTGCGGCCTCAAATCATGCATATACAAATACTTTCTAAGGTTTAAAATGCATATTTTTTCCCCAACCATGTTTTGCCAATTTGTAATCGGATTGGCCAGACGTTTCGGCGTCAAAGTGACTTATCTTGGCGGTGTGCTTGACAAGTTCAGAGGCAAGTGTTTAATGACAAAAGTGATTTATATGCTTTTGAAACTTGCTTAGCGCGAAGTACGACAAAAATAAATAAATAAATAAATAAATAAATATAAATTGTTAAATGTTAAAATTTAATAATTTAATATATGTTTTGATTTAACAATATATTTCCATAATTTTTAAATAAAAAATAATTAAAAAAAAAATAACAGCTCTAATGAATATTTGCTGAGGGGAGAGACAGTGGAATTTTCAGAAGTGGTAATGTAAAAATAATAATTATTGTTATTTTTTTTATAATTACAATAAAATGACAAATGGATAAATCCGTGCTCTATTAGAACAAAATGTTAAAATATTGTAACAATTTTGTTATGTTTATTTAAATCATTAAGTAATCGCACAGGTAGAATCATATAATTCAAATAATTGATGTTTATTGTAAAATAAAATAAAAGTGATACGAGGATCATTTTCAAAAAGGGACATATTAATTTTCTTAACATATTCGGAACAGCCATTCAAAAGTTATGTATAAAATTATAAGCATAAAAAAAAAAAAAAACCCATTAAGATGTTACAAACAAGCTACTTACAAATTGAGATTTCTTGTGTCTGTGCTTGTGACGGGAAGGATGGGGGGGGGGGGGTATGTAACAAAATTTGGAGAGGAGATTTCAAGGGGAATTGATACGACTGTTTAGTGTTCATTACTACAACAAATATTGCTGCATAAAGAAATGTGATTTTCAGGATTATAAACTTTGTGTGTATGACAGACACTGAGGGAAAAGTTTAAATTGCAACTTCAGGTGGAATTTAGATTATGGATTACTTATTAATTATTGCAGGAGTAAAGAAAACGGAACTATTTTCCCCAAGTTTTAATGCGTGATAACCCTTTGCACATCAACAGATTTTCGCCTTCTCTAAAGACTTCATCTGAATTCATCGACCACTTAAATTTCTACTTCTCCACTTTTTGCTTCACCTGCACGCAAAGTTAAAAGTCTGTAGATGTTTTTATATTTTTTTTTTTACGAGTCTACTCTATTTGTCTAATTAAATAATGCATCTTCTAAAACTCCACGTCCGTTAAAAAAGAAAAAAAATCATATTGTCTTAATTATAATACTTAATTATTAGAGCATAAAGAGGTAATAATTAAGAAAAATTATTAAATTTAAAATCATTAAAAAATTAAAATTTATAATTGCTTATTGCAATTATAGATTTCAATTATAATTTTATTTAAGTATAAATTGCTGATTAAATTAAATATATATATATATATATATATATAGTGTTAAATTAAAAAAATATAAAAAAGTATATTAAATTTAAAATTATTAAAATTCATAACTTTATTAAATTGTTTGAATTTTTTTTTTCTGATTTGTCTTTGTAGTTAACCGTTACTTTATAGTTATAGTAAGTTACTAATCATCTCAATCCTCCCTAAAATTTATACACCTCCTCTCCCCCAATACATACTGCCTAAAATTATGTATTTTTCCCTTTATTGTAATTTTGTTTTAATGTGTCAGAATGAACAAAAATCTCAAAATATAATTGTAATGTTAATTTACTCTCAATGTTTAATGTTAAATTTTATATCTGACGATTATTTTTATTTTTAGTAAATTTGTGTCTGACCCCTATTTTGCATCAAAAAAGATACTCCAACTTTAAACATCTATTACTCGGTCAGTTTTAATCGCAGAGGAATGAGACTTTTTTTGTCTTACTTGTCAGTGCAATAGGATATTTTAACTACATATCACTTATAGGACCTGGAGACCGTATAAAAATTTAAATTTGTTAATTTTTTAATAAATTTTTTTCTTGGACCAAATTGCTTTAAAAATACTTCTTTACCTCTTTTAAAACATTTTTGCAATTCGAACTATATAGCTATGACTAACGGTTTAGGAATTAGCCATTGGACACCATTGAGACCGGATACCCTGTATATGTTAAATACATAAAAGAGACGAGTTATCCATTTGTTTATAAATTAGAATACAAGCAGCAATCATGCCAAATGGAGTTATTTAAAGTGATTATATGTTTTAAGCAATAATAAGTATTTTTTTTTAAAGGTTTAAAAGAAGACAATTTACATTCATTATTTTGGGCAGAATTATGTTTCTTTTCTTTTGATTTCATTTCTTTGTTCTGTTTTTTTTCCTTTTTTTTTTTTTAATAAGAATAAACGTTTTAGATAAGTATTTCTTTATATCATTATAATAATGGAAGATAATATATATACAGTAGCGCTCAAAAGTATTTTGGCAACCTTATATTCTCTCTTATTTTACTTAATATAAAAATGTAAAAGAAAATATATTCCCTATGATCGAGAACACTATGGCTACAGTTATTCAAATGTATCAAGTTTCAACTTGTTTGTTTACATTCGGCGCCACCGAAGAACTATGACTCCTCCTTAGCTCAAAGTATTTTGACAATTAGTTTGCATTTAATTGTTGAAGGTGTCAGTGGCGCCACAGCTTCGGTTAGTGTTTATATTGACTTATTGTAATTAATTTTAAGTGCCGAAATGTAAAAAAATATTGAAGTGATTCTAAAAATGCCGCTGTAAATTCACTTAAAAAAGGTAGACTGCAAGCAGAATTAGCTAGTTCTTTTAACGTGTCTCGGCAACATGTTATTACATGCAATAAAGTTTTACGTCAAAAATAAACATCATACTGGTCATCCGAAAAAAAAAAAAAACTTGCAATGTTGACTGTATTATAAAAATGATATCTACAAGTGACTGTCGTAAGTCCGCTATAATAATAAAAAACGAATTGAAAGAAAATACGGCATAGACATACACGTTTCATCAGTCAAACGACGCCTGAACCTCTATGGTTTACATGGCAGAAGCCCAGCAACAACACGTTTGTTATCTACTAGGAATAGGAATGCTGGAGTTGCATTTGTAAAACGGCATAAACTTTCAGGGGCAAAGTAATTCCATTGCTAATGTGTTGAAATTAATGATTGACACCGGAATTGGAAAAGAAATTTATTTGTAAATAAGAAAAAGCTATATTTCACATATTAATACCCATAATAAACCGAATATCACATAATAAACCGAATTTTTTTAAACTTGAATTCTGTTGTCAATCATTAATTTCAACACTTTAGCAATGGAATTGCTTTGTCCCTGAAAGGTTTATGCTGTTTTACAAATACAACTCTAGCCTTCCTATTCTTAGTAGATAACAAACGTGTTTTTGCAGTTCTTCTGCCATGTAAACCATAGAGGTTTAGGCGTCGTTTGAATGATGAAACGTGTATGTCTATGCCGCAATTTTCTTTCAATTCATTTTTTATTATTACAGCGGACTTACGACAATCACTTGTAGATATTATTTTTATAATACAGTCAACATTGTATTTTTTTTCGCATGACCACTATGAGAATTATTTTCGATGTATTTCTGTTTATTAAAAACTTTATACTATGTAATAACAAGTTGCCGAGACACTTTAAAAGAACGAGCTAATTCTGCTTGCAGTCTAACCTTTTTAAGTGAATTTACAGCGGCTTTTTTAGAATCACTTTAATATTTTTTACATTTCGGCACTTAAAAATAATCACAATATGTCAATATAAACACTAACCGAAGCTATAGCGCCACTGACACCTGCAACAATTAAATGCAAACTAATTGACAAAATACTTTTGAGCTAAGGAGGAGTCATATTTCTTCGGTGGCGCCGAATATAAACAATCAAGTTGAAACTTGATACATTTGAATAACTGCAGTCATAGTGTTCTCAATTATAGGGAATATATTTTCTTTTACATTTTTATATTAAATAAAATAAGAGAGAATATAAGGTTGTCAAAATACTTTTGAGCGCTACTGTATATATATATATATATATGAAAGGATAAAAATAAGTAAATAAAAATAAACCCCTTTTTAAAAGATAAAACCTTTTTAAAATTCCAAATTTAAATTAATTTTTAAATCAGGAAACCCAACTTATTTTTCATAGACACTTAAAGCAAATAAATAAAACTATTTTCTTCATCATAAAAATCTTTGACACTAATTGATATTTATGAAACAGAGTTTGAAAGGAAATTACCCTTTGTTGACACAAGGCAGTCATCATAAAACATATTAAACTATCTTAAAATACTTATATATGTAATAACTCTCTCATGAACAAGGAAGTAAAGCATCATTATATTTATAGCTTAAACAAACTGAGTTTTTCAGGATATGCTAGATAGTTTAAGAATCAAATTGTAAACAACAAAGGATTAATTTCAGATCAATAAATCAAAGTAAATATGTTAGTTTAATTAGTGTCAAAGTTGAAAATTGATAAGCAGTTAATCATAATTAAATTTTGTCTGATTTGACACTTCAGACTATAAGTACTTCATAAATAATTTTTAACATTTAAATTAGAATTAGCTCTTGTTGTGCAATCATAAGTCCAGACATTTGTCTCCATATATAAAACTGATATAAAAAGATAATGCACCAATCATAAAAGAATATGCTTCCCACTTTGATACTTCTGCCCTCTGCTGAAAAAAGTAAAAACCGGGTTGAGAAAAAGCGGGGTGCAGAGGGAAGGAGAAGTCACATTATGATGTAGTCCTCTGTTGAATATCAGAAAGGATTTAGAGAGCTTTGGCTCCTACCATCTTCCAAGTCACTGGACCTGACTTCAGATGATATCATGTATTATTACCGGAAATAACCGTCAGGTTCAGCACCAACTGCCTCAGCTTTGAGCCAACTACCTCAGATGAAGTATAAGCAGAATTCTTTCATATATATATATATGCTTTGTTATTATTATTATTATTATTATTATTATTATTATTTTAACCGTGACGTTTTACGTGTTAATTAAAAAAAACAATTATGAACTCATCAAAATTAAATAATCTATTTTACAAAGTATTAATGATTTTATATATAGTTAATGCGCACTTGAAATATTTTCTGCGTAGTAGATATTAACCGTTAAAGACGTTAAAGGTTTGTAGTAACATAAAGACACGTGTGGCGCATTCATTGTACCGAAGTTTTTTAAACATAAATGAAAACTTTTAATGATATCCTTGTTTAATTAAATATCATCTAATTAAATGCCAATTGTAAGAGAAATAAACACGAAATTGTTAAAATAATCTAGTTTAATTGGAATTATTATAGCTCGGGCGATTTGTAGTAACGTAAAGACACAAATTGTGTACTTCATTCGCCAACGCATTTTAACCCTTTACATCCCAAATTATGAACTCAAAAAAAAATGTCATCTTCTAAAGCAATTCATTTTTTTTTATTTTTGAGACTATATTAGAAGATTTACACAGTCATTTAATAAATTTTTGATGAGCTTTGCCTATTAAAATTAATTAATTAAATTTGGATTTACAACGATTTTGTGGAATATTTATAACTTCACTGAAATCTCGCATTTAAAATATTTTTCTGGAATTTTGTAGAATTAGTTAATGTTCAAGTATAATGTTCTTACAATAAAAATATATAAGTATTTTCGCACTGAACGCCCCCCCCCCCCCAATCTTTCAACGTCAAGAAAGCACTCAAAAGGATTTTCAAAAAGGATATTTCTAAAATTTCAAAATATTTAAGAAGAACATAACAGGATTTGTCACATGAAACTATCTATTTGACGATATTAAACTAGTGCTGAATATTAACTAGTGTTAATATTAACTAGATTATAAATCGATGAGCACTTTATATTACAAGTTTCCTCTCTGGAATTCTAGACATTATTCTGTTTTGACTCAATGTCCAATTTTTTCTGATATTTACATTATTGGAAATGGCATTTTAAAACTCTTAAATTGTTTAAAAGAAGTTGATGAATTCCAGTTGCCCTAAGCAAGGCAGTTTTCCCCTCTGATATTTACTGCTACGTGGTAAACCTTAAATCAATTAATCACTTTTTTTAAAGATTTTTAATTTGTTTTTGACACATTTTAAGATATATGCTAACATCCTCTACGGATCCAAGATAAACCTTTTGTAACTATTTGTAAATTGAAATTAATCTAAGAAAAATATTTCTATTTTACAAAGTTCTATCGAAACACTCAAAATATTTTTGCATATTTTATATTTATAAATCAAACTGCCCTGATATCAAACCATCTATTAATGATTACAAAATAATTCATATGTTCTTGTATAGTCTTATGTATAATAGTAAACGTTACTAATTCCTATCATATTAGCGCATAATATTTATTAACATATATCAAAGTTTTTCTTTTCAGTCACCTTTATTAAATCTAATATACAACACTTATTTATGAAATATACTCTAATCTTCCAATCCGGAATTTTGAATCTCCGTTAAATTTCTATGAAAACATTGACAAAAAAGTATATAATAAAAAAAATATTCAAAAACCGTTAATCGTTAGCTTTGCCTCTTGCTTCTTCTTCTTTTTATTTATTTATTTATTTTATTTATTTTTTTTTTTTTTTGAGAAGGGTAAACCGGGGCACGTTTACGCAGCGCACTTTTTCCGAAACGAGTTATAGCTGGCGCGGCACCAGTAATGACAGATTGATGCGGCTCCCTAGTGGGTATTCTCACACGTTTTTGAGCATCAGTCGAGCTCCGGTCTAGCATGATGAAAGGATAATCTGTTTTCTGTCAAGGTGAGTAAATTTTGTATAGAGCTTATTGAAACTTATTTAGAATACTTAGATTATTGATAATACTTAGTTAAGGATAAACAAATACATGAACATTAGCAGAATTTTATCCTTTTTTGTGAACTGTATTTGTATGAAAAGAAATGTTATTAATTTTCGTTGCACGTTAAAAATAATCCAAACATGGCGGCGAACACGTTTACGTATTGACATCGGGGCATCTTTACGCACTTTGCAAAAGAAGAAATTACGTAAACATTTAATAGTTTCTATGGAAGCAAAACAGGAAACCAGCAAATGGAAAAAGCATGAAACCAAAAACTGCAAAAGGAAAAAGTTTGTGCACTCTGGAATAAAGAAAATAGTCAATGAATCCGGTGACGAAGATGAAAACTATATGTATTTATTGTTTGAAATCATACAACCAATTCAAAAAAGGTCAAGTCTGGGTTCAATGTCTTACATGCAAAAGGTGGTCCCATGACAAGTGTGCAAAGGGAAATACTTTATTTTTTGTTTGTAAAAACTGAAACAGTGATGATGGAGATGACTAAGTAGTTTCTGTGTTTAATTAGTATTAAGCCCTGTGTTTTCAGTTTAGCCTATAAAATGTTCTCTAATTAATTCTCTTTAAATTTTTTTAGACAGTGTTTTAAGATATAAATACAACATTTCAATTTGATTAAATATTTATTTTACTTACTTCTTGGTATGACTTATAATATTCGTAAACGTGTCCCACTTGATGCGTAAACTTGCACAGGGAACTGGGCAAATTTACGCAAGAGACTTAGACCTAAAAAAAATTTTTTTCTGTTAAAAACACAAATAGGGCAACAACAGAATACACAAATTTTGAGTTTATTAACCGCTTTATAAAACCACAATGTCTTCCCAAGTTGAGACATAAAAATTAAAAAGTTCATTGAAAAAAATCTACATAAATGTGCTCCGGTCTACCCTACATCGTAATAAACATCACATAAATACATTTTTATTACTGTTTGTTTAAAAATATATTTTTTGCATCTATGATATATACTGTTACCCAGAAAGTAACTTATCAGTCTAATGTAGTACAATATTTTATTTAAAGTAACGATCTTCAAATAGTTTTTCCTTTAATTAAATAAAACAATTTTAAAAGAACATAAAGATATATCTCAGAAAATTCTCATTAAGATTCAGTAAAGATAATCAAAGGTATTATTTTAAATATATTCATTTTCCTTTTATTGGGGTTTTCTTAAAGTAAATGCTTTTAGCTATAATTAACACTTGTGTGGTTTTAAACTCTTTTCTTTTTATTTGTACTATGACATCTGTGTTTAATTTAATTTCAAATTTCAAAAAACTAATGAAAAGCTAAGTTAAAATGATTTTTATAAATGTTCTTAGATTCATTATTGCTTACTCTTATTTCTCTTTAATAACATATTAGAGAATATTTAAACTGTTAAAAAGTTAAACAAACAAAATTCTATTGAGTTCAATAAAAAAGATTTTAAAAGAACATAAAGAGATGTCTCAGGAAATTCTCATTAAGATTCAGTAAAGATAATCTAAGGTATTATTTTAAATATATTTATTTTCATTTTATTGGGGTTTTCTTAAAGAAAATGCTTGTAGCTATAATTAACACTTTGTGGTGTTGTGTGGTTTCAAACTTTTTCTTTATTTTTATACTATGACATCTGTGTTTAATTTAATTTCGAATCTCAAAAAACTAATGAAAAGCTAAGTTAAAATGATTTTTATAAATGTTCTTAGATTCATTATTGTTTACTCTTATTTCTCTTGAATAACATATTAAAGAAAGTTTAAACTGTGAAAAAGTTAAACAAACAAAGAGATTGAACAATTGAGTTGAATAAAAAAGATTTTAAAAGAACACAAAGAGATGTCTCAGAAAATTCTCATTAAGATTCAGTAAAGATAACCAAAGGTATATTTTTTAATATATTTATTTTCCTTTTATTGGGGTTTTCCCTAAAGGAAATGCTTTTAGCTATAACTAACACTTGTGTGGTTTAAAACTTTTTCTTTTTTTTATACTATGACATCTGTGTTTAATTTAATTTTGATTCAGAAAAACTAATCAAAAGCTGAGTTTAAAATAGATGTTTATAAATGTTCTTAGATTCATTATTGTTTAATCTTATTTCTCTTGAATAACATATTAGAGAATGTTTAAACTGTGAAAAAATTAAACAAACAAAATTCTATAGAGTGTTTTTTTCCTATGTGAAAAACAGTCAGTACCGAAATAGAGAGCATTTCACAACATACAGAATTTAAACTCTGTTTCATAACGCATAAAAACAATAAAAATCTATTGATTTAAAATATAGTAATTAAACAAAACAAAATATGCATTTTCTCTAAAATTCATAAAAAACAAACCTCCAATTTATTTTTAGACATATACCAGTAAAGTTATACTTTTTTATAACAAAAGTACATTAATAGTACAAAGATAAAATTAATCTAGTAAACTTGAAATATTTGAAATTGTTCGATTAAAACAGTTTTAAACCAAATAAATATCACAAAGAAAAAACAAAACTAATAATTATATCAAACTATCCAACCAGTGAAACTCTTTATCTGCTTACTCCACCTGATGTCGAATGATTTGATTATGCAGTTATAAATATTTTTTTCTTGTGGCAAAAGTAATATGTAAACGCATTTTAATACATTAACTATAAAGCTCAGTTTGCAGAACATTGGTATCTTTGCCCAGAGATCCCTGGTTCGAATCCTTGCTCACCCTACCAGTGGCCGAGAGGTTCTGCTCTCGAAGCTAGTAGACGGGAGGTGCTGAGTTCGAACCCAATTGCACCCGTCGGCCTAGTCGTTCGGAGTTTTCGTGGTTTTCTTCGAACCTTGAATTTCCAAGCGTTAATACTGGTTAGGTTCCCTTAGAAAGACCCCCACGAAGGGCACTCCCCATCCTTAGACCCTATATCCCTCGTGTTGATAATTGGCCGTCATAAACAAAACCAACCAATTGAATCCTTGCTCAGACATTTTTCGCCTGGTTGGAAAATTATAATCATACGATTTATTTACCAGTTAGAATAATCGTCTTATAATTAGCCTAATATAAAGCTAGTTGCTTCTATAAAGGGTATATTACGAAAAATAAAAATGTGATTGTTCTTTTTATTATTTAACCAAATTTAATTTGATTTTACAGAATCCTTACATCAATAAAAACAACTAAGAAAAAATCACGCATCAAGCATAGATTATGAAACACTTTTCAACACTTTTAGAATAATGTAACAAAATTGCGCTGTTTAAAAAATTAAAATATTACGCCTAATTCAACCCTATGGAAACGCATGATACATTTCAAAACCCAATTTCAGCTGTTCCCATCAACAATCGGAAATTATGCGAATTTTTTCAGCAGCCCTGTATATGATATATAAATTTGAATCTATTAACTACATGCATGCCAAAATTTAGCTCACTTAAGAGATACATATACTTCAGTTGAAAATTTACCTTCAGCAATTTCCTCTAATAAGGAGAACGGTACGTGAATACTTTTGTGCAGCCCTGTATATGAGGTATGGAATTTATATATAACGAGTAAGGTGCAAAAAAAAAAAAAATATATTTAAAAGCGCATACCGAATTTTAAACCGTGCACTCCACCAATTATTACTCAAATACAGTACTGTAACCGATTTCTTTTGTGTGTCCTGTAAATGAATAAAAAATGCTATGAATGTCCTGTTCTAACGTGATAGTAGTGAAATTCAGTGATTTATATCAGTTTCAATACATTTGAAATAGCATAATAGCTTTAAAATCCTCGGCAAGCGATTTTTCCCCACATACCATAATGCAATGGGATACTTTTGAGTGCCCCTGTAAACGAACGATTTATCCTACATAATTCATATACAATTCTAAACATGCTTTGTTGACCCTAAATAACATTTATCAATTTCATGAAAATCCGAGTATATTTAAGGGAGTTAGAGCGTGGACAGACGGGCAGACAAACCGAATGCATAAACATTTTTCAACTGTGTTGGAAAGTGTTAAAAATGAAGTCTTATTTGAAAAATTAGCTTTAATAACATACTTTAGTCGGGAAATTATATTACGTGTAAATATAGAGTTTTCTGCTTTAATACTTTCCAACAAATGTTTTTTGTTTCGGTTTGTCTGTCTTCCATCGGTTTGACCAAGCTCTTCTTCGTGTAAACAGACTCCGATTGTCATTTAATTCATATTTGTTTCCATAATTTCGTCTGGAATGTTTTCTTAAGCAAATTATGTGTGTAGCATTTACGGTTCCTTTATACGGATACTCAAAATTATCCCGTTGCATTATAGTCAATGGGAAAATCGTTTGCGGTTTATTTCTGTGATGTCACATTATCTCAAACATAATGAAAATTATATTGATATATGAAGTGAGCTAAAACATGCTATCTGTATAATATGATGCGCTAAGAACTTTTCATTCATTTACAGAATATCATGAATGGGTCCGGTTACATAATGATAAGCGCGGAAAAAATGATTGGAGAGAATTTTAGTAATCATAAATTGTTTCAAAAAGAATGAAATTTAAATACATTATCGATGTGCACTGTAAGATTCTTACTGTAGAAAATGACGCGCATAACAGTTATCACTCATTTATAGAGACATTCAAAATATTACTGTTACAGTACCGTCTATGAGCGAGATAAGATGTAGTGCGTTTTCCGGTATGGGGAGGGTTTTAATGTTTGAATAACATTTTGTAGAGTACACTGTATTCACTGTAGGAAAAACTGCAATTGTTACATCAAAATTTGAGGCAATTTTATGAACCTAAACTGCCAACATATTTTTTCAAAAATTTTTAGAGTGATTTCAATAATTTTTGCAGTACAATTTTAAAAATTGGAGCATCTTTTGATCTAAAATTTCAAAAATAAAGATGGAAGAGGTATGTTGTGCTATAAATTTTCCGCCAAAAATGCTGTTCATTTGAGAGTAAACAAATAACAGCAAACTTTGTTGTAATTTTTGCCGTCTTTGTATCTCAGTGAAAAATTTGTTTTATAGACGAGTGTTAAAAATAAGAAATTTTTGTAGATCATATACAAAATAATTTTTAAGCAGCACTGCGAAAGAGCCTTAACTGCTTAAGGTTGTTGTTTTTTATAGGGTTATGTATTTCCTGCTGAATAATATTTAACATACATATATAGTTCTGCAAAATTAAAATTGCTTCATATATAGGGCTACACAAAGTACTGGATACAATTCTTTCTATAGATAGTAATTTCTGGAATTACAATTCTAGTTGCGTTATGCGTTATTTTCTACAACTAAAAAATAATTTTATGAGTGTATAAAATTTTCTAGATCATATACCGGGATGTACAAAATTTTTTTAGTACAATTACGTCTGGTGCTAAACGTGAATTTACGACTTTGTTATGCATTTTGTAACTCATTTAAATTGTAGCACACTGTGTAATGTAGGGGTGCACAACCTTTTAAGGAGAAGGGCCACTTACGAAAATGTCTAGGTTGTCGAGGGCCACATCGGTAACACGGTGAAAATTCCATTTCGGGGGCATGATCTGTGACCTATAATTAGATAGAAAGTATGATTTCAGAGGAGGGGAGGGAGTTTTATCCCTCTGGGTTGCCCTACCCTGTCAACGTATCCAATTCAGCTTGAAATGATATATTAACAGTTTATGTTTGTATATTAAACAGATATATAGAAAGGATAATTTTGAAGGAGTAATAATATTTCTTGACTTTATTCGGGGGAGTAAATTTTGTTTTATAAACAGTGCTAAAAAGCAAACATAGGCTTGAAAGTGGCTATTGCCGAAAAAAAATGTGAAATTTATGAACGGGGGGAAGAGGAGCCGATCAACGAAATTTGAGATTTTTTTCGCGCCTGACCGACAAAATTTGCAATATTTCAGAAGTCGGTCGACAAAATTCGCTATATTTCAGTACCGGATTGACGAAATTTGCTATTTTTTCGTGCCTGATCGACGAAATTTGCGAGTTTTTTCACCCCTGATCGACAAAAGTAGCGATTTTTCCGCGCCCGATCAACGGACGTCGCGATTCGTAACTGACACTGACGAAATTTATATTTTTTCCGCGGTAAATCGACGAAATTCATTATTATTTTCTCGCGATAAACTGAAGAAACTCTCGATTTTTCCCACAGCTGATCAATGAAATTTTCAATTTTTCCGCACCACATTGAGAAAATTCTCAATTTTTCTGTGCCTCACAAACAAAATTTGCCCTTTTTTCCGTGCCTGATCGAAAAAATCCGCGATTCTTACAAGCACGACCAACGAAATTCTAAAGTTTTCGGAGCCCGATCGCAGCACTCGCGATTCTTCCTCTCCCGATCGACAAAATTTGTGATTTTTGCGCGCCCGCTCAACAAAATTCGCGATTCTTAACTGACTGATGAAATTTTTAATTTTTCCCGCGGTAAACTGACGAAATTCAGGATTTTTTTTCTGCAACCTGGCCAAAAATGCAATTTTTCCAGTTATAAATTGGAGAAATTCGCGGGCCACACGTTAACCCATCACGGGCCACATGTTGTGCATCCCTAGTGTAATTTATGTACAGATGTATAGATCACATTGAGGGATTCAAAACAATTATATTTCCGGCTGTTATAGTAACTGCTGAAATCTGGTTCCGTTGCATTATTATGGAAGTGTTGTAAAATGTTTCATTATCTATATTTTACACGTGTTTTTTCTTCTTGTTTCATTATCCAGTAAAAAGCGTTTTTATAATTTGTTCTGAATATAATTTTTATAATCTGACCAACGCTGATAAATATCACGAGTGTTTAATTCAGCGTGCTAGAAAAAGCAAGGCTGAGCAAAATGATAGACAGAGACGCGCTGCCTATCATTATCTCTGTCTATCATTTTGCTCACCCTTGCTTTCTCTAGCACGCTGTTCTTTTTTCCCTATCTTGCACTGAAGAAGAATCTCGCTGTAGATTCGAAATAGCTGTTTGCTGCTTTTCGCGCATTATTTGTGCATTTTAAACGTTGGTTTACTGCTTTTTAATATTCCTGCAAAAAGGCTTTAATTGCTATTTTAAGAAGAGCATATGGTTGGTATTAAATGTAATAGAAAAATCACATCCCTAGAAAGATTTTATCAAGAAGAAACCATCCAGATAATTTCAATGAAAGTAAAATATTTTTTTTTCCTCCAGTCTATAGTATCCATCCATTATAAGAGAAACCATAGAAATTGTGACAAAAATTCAATTTGTAACGATGCAGCATGATTTCACTTACCAAAAGTATCGCCCCAGCTACTCAATAATTATGAAAGAAGAAAAATCCTAATAGAATAAAAAATTCTGTACATAATATGAAAGAATATGTGGAAATTTGAATGACGGCGTATCATAGTCCGTGCAATTTTATAATAGTTTTTTTTATTTATTTATTTGTTTTGCAAATGACTCGGGGTGATTCCAAATATGTAAACAGTAAAAAGGTTGGGTTGATTGTTGACGGCCAATTATCTACACGAGGGATATAGGCCCTAGGGGGAGTGCCTTCCGTGGAGGTCTTTCTAAGGGAACCTAATCCGTATTAACGCATGGAAATCCACGGCTCGAAGAAAACCACGAAAACTCCGAACGATTAGGCCGACGGGCGCGATTGGGTTCGAACCCAGCACCTCCCGTCTACCAGCTTCGAGAGCAGAACCTCTCAGCCACTGGTGGGGCGTAAACAGTAAAAAGAAAACGAATTTTTACTGGTTTTAAAGTTTTAATTTACACCTTTTAGCATTTGAATATAGTATATCACTTCATGCGTATAAATTCTACAAATCATATACAAGGCTGCGCATATCTCCGCTTATAGGCAAAAATTGATAGAAGAGAATTTCAGCTTTGTTTTGTAGCATATACACAGATTAATAGACCATATACAAGGTTGCACAATAAACATCGATTATTTTTCTGAATATCGATGATTAAACTCAAATTCATTTTCTAAAGTATTGTGTGTTTTCCAAATTGTTCACTTAACCCCTTGGGGATGAGCGATCGGTATATGTGCCACTTAAGGTACTCAGAATCCTTCATGATTCTAACCAGTTATTTTTTTATTGTAATGTTTACCTTTTTTAGTCAGAGCATTTTCGTGATTCAATTAGATAATGTTTTCTGTTTTGAAAAACCGGTGATAAAAAATTAAAAATTATGCAAAAGGCTCTCGTTGCGAAGGGGTTAAACAGAAAATTACCCATTAATTTTGTTACACATTTAAGGATGTTTCTTGTTTCATAATTTGTACTTGATGCATGATTTTTCTTTCTTTTTATTTAAACATAATACTTTTAACTGAAACCGTTTAAAGTATAAACCTTAGGTTTACATTTATTCTACAAAAGCTATTGTCGCAAAATCAATGATGCATGAATGCGATATACTGAATAAACTTCCCTTGATAGTATCAGATGTTAACCGATGTAAATAAGTATTTCACTGAGTTTTCCGAAGAACGAAGAAACTTGAATTTTCTAACCATAAAACTTATAGAATTTTATTATAAGATTCAAATGTTTACACTGAAGACGAATTTATCGAATCTGGATATCATAAGTGCGTCATTTATAAATATTTACCTTTATAGATTTCAGAAGAATTACCCCATTTCGAATATCATTGGTATTATATTATCATATATATCTGTTTATAAAGTTTTACTGAGTTATTTTCTAAAGTACAGAAGAAATCTTGAATATTTATAAAATTATATTTTTACTTAAGAGTCACTAACATAAAAAAGTAATAATAAATCATTTACTTAGAAAAAATATTCTTTTTCACCACTTTTTTTTAAATCATTCTTCATTTTGAAATAATGTTTATGTACAATTCTAAAAATTTTTTTTAAAGATATTATCAAATATTGTAGAAAAAAAACTTTACGAGCAGAAAGTGTAATATATATTCTTTTAAATCAACTTTTTAGTCAACAACTCGGATCTTATTTATAGTTGAATTTTAAATTATTTGCGAAGGTATGAGAGATTCAACGTAGTGGATACTGGCATACATTTAAAATATTTTTAGACCTATCAATGATAGTACGTATTTGACTTTCTGTTAAAAACACAGTTGAAAACAATCATGAACGATGCATTAAAAAAGCACAACAATATATTATTTTTAGCAATAAATATTTATACTGATGAATTACTTTAAAATATTCATCTACTATAAGTTAAAAAAATAATGTGCGAAAAAATATAGACTTTTTCGAAAATATAATCCGATAAAATACTGTAAGTGTTAATAAATAGTTTTCTTGAAACTACATTACATTTTTACATGGACAACTTTCTTGTAATTAGCATGTACGTAACCCGTTCAAAACGATTTATAGGATAAAACAAATACTTAAAACATATATTTTTAATAAATAGAGATTTGCGGTTTAGTTTTAAAATTAATCAGCAATTTAAAACAAAGCAATTTAATACATAATTTATTAATGAACGAATGCAGTTGATTCTTAGAAATGAGTTCATATATTAATTTTGCAAGCATGAAATCATTATATATATTTTTTTATATAAGAAACAATTGTCTAAAAGTTTAAAAACTGTTTTGAATATTTCAAACATATTGAAATTACAGAAATTGATCGAATTGAAAGTGTAAATTTTAATAACAAAAATCAAAAACTTTTATGATAATATCTTAGTATATAACATGCAGATTGACAACTGGTGCATATAAAGATACTCGTAACAGACACGTATATAACTAAACATGACTTATTCTGAAATTATAAGCCCCCGGTATGATATATCTCTTTCCCAGTAATTAAGTGTTGTCTCTAAATATTAACGTTCCGTTGTATAGGCCAGCCGAAAAACAAAGCAGAAGTATCATTGTACAGTTAAATACTGTACTGCAATTTTTTCAACTTCTAAGCATCGCACATTTTAATTTTTTAAACCGTCGTATTGGGAGGAAATAGTACATTTAAATGCAATATGTTTGAAAACTGAATCTCGAATTATTTTTGATATATTAATTTGTTTTGTAGTTTTTAGCGCCATTCATTTAATGTTTTCACCTCAAGTACTCCATTTCTGTAGAAAGTAAAGGATAAATAGTTGGAAAATAGTAATTATATCCTTTGATTGCCATTTTCCCATAACAACTGAAAAAAACGTAATTAAAATGCGTGCTATTTTGGAAAAAAATATATATATGAAATATTGCTGATAAATTATGGAGCTATTATAAATTATATTTAATTTTAAGTATCTATATTAATATTACAAACAAGTGAAATAGCTTATGAATCAGTAAATACCCGATTTTATTATTTTTTATTTTTTATTTTTTTCCTGTTTCTTGAATGACGACATATCTTTTTTTGTATTTGTGTATTATTCAGCGATAGTGACGCACTATGCATATTTTACTGTAGATTATGTTACGACTGAATCGTAAATGTGTAAATCTTCAGCGGATGTGAATGACGTCCTTTTATTTAAAATAGAAACGTATGTTTTAAGTCTTAAAAGTCCTTCCGGCCAGTGCCGGGAGGAAGAGGTAGCTTTCATATTCCTTATTTTTAAAAAGCCAACTTATATTATTCAAACACACGAAGCTCAATTAAGTGGAAACCGAATGTAGGAGATTCAATACTAATTTTTATCAATACTAAATCATTATGAATGAGAATTTCGCAAAATTAGTCAGCTTTATCCAAGCTGCTTTTATTCAAAGTAACTTATATTTCGCTGCAAAATTCGGCGATTTCTTAAAGTGTCTGCCATTTTAAGAAAACATGGTGGATGAGACTAGCCAGTGAACTTGGTCGAGACCTTAGTAATTGCTGTGCATATGCTCACTCACATCGGAATCGGTTGATACATACGAGTGCTGTCGCAGGCAAAAAATCAGATTTTTCAAAATGTCACCCACGTTAGAAATTGAAAGTGCTATATCTGAGTCATTTTTTAAGATAAAGACAAACAAAAAATGCTCCTGAATCCTTATATCAAGGTCAAATACTTAAGAAAGAAACCTTTTTCAATTTCTAATTTTTTTGCACCTCACTTTAAATATATATTTTTTTAATTTAATGGCCAACATTTTGAAACAAGATGGCTGATGAAGCTGGCCAGCGAACTTGGTCTAGATATTGATGTATACTATCCACATGCCTTCTTCCATCGAAATAGGCGAATACGTGTGGTATCGCGAGACAAATACAAGATCGTTTCAAAGTGTTAGCCATGATAGAAATTCAAAGTGCTATAATTCAACCACTTTTTAAGATATAAACAAAAGAAAAAATTTTCAGAAACAAAAACTGCTCCAGAATCTTTGTATCAAGGCCAAACACATAAAAAAAATCTTTTTCATTTTCCAATTTTTTAATACCTCATTTTAAATTTTAAATTACATTTTTTTTAAATGGCAACCCTTTTGAAACAAGATGGCGAATGAAGCTGGCCAACAAACTCGGTCGAAACATTGGTATGTACTGTGAAGACCAAGTTACATTCAAATCAGTTCATAAATACGCCTGTTATCGCGTGACAAAAATCAGGGCGTTTCAAAATGTCAGCCACGCTAAAAATTCAAAATGCCTTAACTCAGCCATTTTTTAAGATATAGACGAAACAAAAACTGCTCCCGAATCTTTTTATCGAGGTCAAACACATAAGAAAAAAATATTTTTTCAATTTTCAATTTTTTGGTACCACATTTCAAATTTAAATTTTTCTTAAAATTTTAAATGGCCGCCATTTTTAAACAAAATGGCGGATGAAGCTGGCCAACGAACTCGGTCGAGACATTGGTCTGTACTATGTATAAACGAAGTTACATCCAAATCGGTTCATAAATACGCCTTTTATTGCGTGACAAAATTCAGGACGTTTCAAAATGTCATCTTCGCTAGAAATTCAAAATGCTATAACTCAGCTATTTTTTAAGATATAGACGAAACAAAAACTGCTACGGAGTCTTTGTATAAAGGTCAAATACATAAGAAAAAAATATTTTTCCATTTTCAATTTTTTGGTACCACATTTTAAATTTAAAAATTTTTAAAAATTTTTAAATGGCCGCCATTTTGAAACAAAATGGCGGATGACGCTGGCCAACGAACTCGGTCGAGACATTGGTATATACTATGTACACACCGAATTACATCCAAATCGGTTCATAAATACGAGAGTTACAGTGTGACATAGGTCAGATATATATATATATATATATATATTGAGATATATATATATATATATATATATATATATATATATTGATATATATATATATATATATATATATATATATATATATATATATATATATATATATATATCAATTTTGAACGGAGGGTGGTTTCGGGGTCTGGGGGTCATGATCGATGAAAATATACAAAAATTTTTTGAAATCGCTTTCCTCCGAACGGCTGCAATAGGTAGCTTTTTGTAAAGAAAGCTACCTAAAACTGAAACATATTTTGTACCATCTACATTTAAGGTGTGTCCCACCAAAATAAAGCCACCGTGATTGTGTGCTGTAATTGGATACGAAAAAAACCAATAAGAACAAAACAAATATATTAAGAAAGTATACATACAAATACATATTTACAAGGAGTAACTCACTCCCTGCCTTACCTCGGCAGGAAAAAAATGAATTTGTAAAAAAAAAAAAAGAGGGGGGAAAATTGTCCCGCCGAAATAAAGCCACTTCTGTTAATAGACAATATATCCGCCATGGTTATATATGACGTGGAATATACGATGTGGCATACCATTTACCAATCCTTTGAAGACAGTAGCATCAATATTCCTTCAAGCTACAATGATGACGACATTCAATTTTGCCACAGACTGAAACTGTCTGCTATTGGCATATACAGCCCTACTGAGGATACCTCACACATTTTCTTGTTGACAATTGAGATCAGGGAAAAAGGACAGGTCATTCCATGACATGCACCCGATTATCCAAAAAGCATTCCCAGGAGGATTTTTGAACGTGAATTGAGGTCTTGCCCTGCTGGAAAATCCAACTTAGTCCACAAAGTCTCTTTGCAAATGGCTATAAATGGTTTTCTAGCATTTCTTGGTAATCGCTAGCCTTCATGCGGCCTGAGAGAAAAGCCAGGTTATGTTTACCTCCATAACCGAAGCCTCACCACACCCTTAATGAGCCTCCACCTTGCTGTCTTTTGGAGAAATTTTCCTCTTCTTTCCTCATGTTATACCAATAGAAAGCAAGGCCGTCTGGCCATCCAAATTATTTTTTTTTTCTCATCTGAGACTATAACACGGTGCCACTAGTCCTTCCAGGTTCGATTATATTTGGCCTAATCACCCTCCATTGCATGTGGATAACTTTCAACATGGGCAGCTATTTCCTTTTCTTGTGTCGCAAGATGCCGATACGTTTTTCATTTCGTTTCAGGGTTGATTTTGTCATAGGGATGTTATCTTTTTTTGCCAACTGTTTTAGGGAAATACCACCTCGTGAAAGACGACGCAAAACTCCTCTTTCCTACATGGAAGTCCTTTTTCTGCATGTACACCTCCTTTTTTATACCTGCATGTATTGCCCTGATTTAGAAAAGTGTTTGTTACGGTTTTAGATCTTGTGATTTGCTTAGATATTGGTCTATGTGAAAGACTCTTTTTCCTTAAAAGCTGTTATTTGTCCTTTCTCGAACTTTTATAGGTGGGTTTTCATTACCATTTCAATACTGCAGGAGAAATAGAAAATACAACCTTCTAAAGCCTGCACAAAGTTCGACTGGCTCAGAACAAGTATTTGACAACTTCTTGACATCATAAACATGTTGAACTGCAGCAGCTCGAATGTCGGCATTTACCAATAAATACTAATATTAACAGTGGCTTTATTTCGGCGGGACACTTTTTCCCCTCTTTTTTTTTACACATTCATCTTTTTCTCCTGCCCATGTGGGACAGGGAGTGAGTTACACCTTGTAAATATGTATTTGTATATGGATTTTCTTAATATAATTGTTTCGTTCTTATTTGTTTGTTTCGTGTCCAGTTACGGCACAGAATTAGGGTGGCTTTATTTCGTTGGGAGACACCTTACATATATATATATGTATTTGTCATCATATAAATTCTGAAAAAGCAGAATTCCTGTTTTCTAGTTTAAGATCTACTGTTGGATTTTGCAAATAATTTTTCATGATAATTTTACCAATTACATAAAAAAGCATAACGATAAATGGAAATCTCAATATCCTCTTGAGACCCAAGCTCTCATTTTTCGCACACATTTTACCATTTTTAGGATTCAGGATCTTTATGGGTTCAGAAAACTTTATATATATCCATTTATTAGTAAAATTAAAAAATATATAGAGCTTTGGCATGTCCAATATAATGGAAATTGGGCCTTAGTCCTGTAAAAACCATATTATTAAATTACCTGATTCTAAATGAAAAATTCTTAATTGCAAAAATTTCTTTCATTATAAATGTGGTTTTATTCTTAATACACCACCATGAAATATTGCACAATTTTAATATTTTCATTATCAAGGGAAAAAAAAGAATTTTTGGATGAAATTTATTTGAAAAATATAAATAAATTTAGTGCCTTTTAAATAATTTTTTTTTTTTTTTTAAGGAATAAAAAATCCATTACACCAATAAAACTTTTTTTCTAAATATATATATATATATATATATATATATATAAATGGTTAGTTGCACTGGTGTCACAATTGACATCTGGATGCCAAAAGGAAATTAAAGAGAAATAAAATGCAGTTTATGAATTATCTTAAATTATTATCTTCAGTTACATTTTCTTTAAATTTTTATTTCTGTTTAAAATACTTTATTCCATTATAAATGGACTTTTATCGTTCATACATCATCTATATATATTGCACAATTTTAATTTTTTCATTATCAAAGAGAAAAATTATTTTTGGATGAAATTTATTTGAAAAGTATAAATCAATTTAGTGACTTTTTAATCAGATTTTTAAAAAGGACATCAATAAAAATCACACCAATAAAAACATTTTCTAAAAAAATATAAATAATTAGTGGCATGGTTATCACAATTGATGCTCGGGTACCAAAAGGAAATTAAAGAAAAAAAATGCAGTTTATTTACTATCTTAAATTATTATCTTCAGTTATATTTACTTTAAATTTTTATTTTTGATTAAATTCGACTAAATTAACTAATTTAATAATAAACAACATACAAAAAGTAAAATTACATAAAAAACTTGGAAGTATTTTTTATAGTTAAATGAATATAAAAACACAAGTTGAATTTCATGCACCCAACCTTATTTTATTTTATACTTATCAAGTAAGATAAGATTGCTACATACGCTTCAAAAACCTGATTTTTGCATCAAGTTCCTATTTCTTTCACTACAAACTTCGCTGATATTAGAAGTGTGCTTTTATCGTTCATACGCCACGTCCAAATGTCACATAAATTCAATTTTTAAATCATCAAATAGAAAAAGTGTACTTTAACTAAGAAACGTGTTCATCAATTTAGTAATTTTAAGACAAATTTTAATAACATTTTGTTTTGTTTTTTAACTCTTCTCAACACCAGTCATTTGTTTGTTAGAATAATGATACAAATTAGTGACACAGCTACCACAATTGGCAAGTAAGTGCCAAGAAGAAATTTTAAAAGAAATCAAAAATAATTTATATAGAATCTTATTCTGTTATCTATAATTATATTTTCTTAAAATTTTTGTTGATAATTAAATATGATTAAAATTGTATTTTCAATTATAAATAGCATACTAACAGAAAATAATACAACATATAGTTACAATTGATAAGAATAAAATATAATAAACGCTTAACTAACTATATTTATCAAAGTTGCAATATATATATATATATATATATATATGATGTGAAAAAAGAAAAATTTGATTGCTATCCTAATGGTTTAAATTTGAAATTGGAGTCAAACAGTAAAAACATGGTCAATTATTTAGACATTAACATCGAGATAAACTAGTTGGATGTGCCAATCCCAAAACTTTCTTCTATCTTATACATCTTAATATTTCAAAAACTAGTTACACATGTTAATACTTCAATATTATTAGTTCATTACTATACCAACATTGATTTTCATCTTAAATTTCTGCTTCAGTCAATTAAATGAATTAAAAATGAGTTAATCTATATCATGATATTTGTTAAAATTAATAGTTTTTCCTTATTCTGATGTTATCAGATGTTTTTGAATAGCCGGCTTAGCAGGAAGTGAGTTCCCGCCTTTGCACGAGCCGCCGATGGACAATAGAACTACGAAAAATCAAGAAAAGTATACAAAAATCGCCATAACAGAGCCCCATTACCGCGCGATATTTCCAAATTCAAGGAGGACCTGTTGGCCAAAGCCCAAAACATGCACAAAAAATTTGGTTCAATTGTATGCATATTTTATACAATTTTCGATTGTACAATAAAGAAAATGGTACAGACATCGTAATTATAGCGCATCCTTCCAGCGGAATTTTCCAAATTCAGGGAGGACCTTCATGCCATGAACAAAAAGAAACACAAAAAATTTGGCTCAATTCTCTGCATAACTTCATACACTTTTCGATGGTATAATATTCAAAATGGCACGAAAATCGCTATTACAGCGCCCCCTACCCGCAATTTTTTTTCCAAATTAAGGAAGGACCTGCTTGTCATAGCCAAGAACTTAACCCTCCGAGCGTCTTGCAAAAGGGTAAAATTGTAATGTTGTTTTCTTTGCATTTTGTTTTAAATGCTAAGAAAATATGATTCTTTCAACATTATAAAAAAAACTCAGTTACAAATATGAACGTAATCCTTGAGAATATTAATCATTCTTCAGTGTATTTAAAATTCATTAAATCTATAGAATTACATTATCTTAAATATTGCTTGTATTGCTGTGAAACCTGGAGCATAGTGAACGGAATATTACGCCCCAAACACTTAGAGGGTTAAAATAAAAATTTGGTTAAATTCTATGCAAAACTGCATACACTTTTCGATGGTACAATATGCAAAATCGCTATTACAGCGCCCCCTAGTGGCAATTTTTTTCCAAATTCATGGAGGTGCTGCTTGTCATAGCCATAAACTTAAAATAAAAATTTGGTTCAATTCTATGCATAACTTCATACACTTTTGGATGGTACAATATTCAAAATCTCTGTTACAGCGCCCACTACCGGCGAATGTTTTCCAAATTCAGGGAGGATCTGCCTGCAAAGGCCAAAAACTTAAAATAAAAATTTGGCTCAATTCTATGCATGACTTCATACACTTTTCGATAGAACACTATTCAAAATCGCACAAAAATCGCTGTGACAGCGCCCCCTACCGGCGAATTTTTTCGAAATTCAGGAAGACCTACCTGCCATAGCCAAAAACTTAAAATAAAAATTTGGTTCAATTCTATGCATAACTTCATATACTTTTGGATGGTACAATATTCAAAATCGCACAAAAATCGCTATATCAGCGCCCCCTACCGGCGAATTTTTTCCAAATTCAGGGAGGATCTGCTTGCCATAGCCAAAAACTTAACATAAAAATTTGGTTCAATTCTATGCATAACTACATACACTTTTTGATGGTACAATGGCGACAGACACACGGACACACGGACAGACAGACATTTTCTATAAACATGTTTTTTGGGATCTCTGACCCCTAAAACATGCAAATCCGTCGAAAACCGGATATCGAAAAAAATTTCGATTACAATACTTTCTTCTATTGAAGATAGAAGAAAGTAAAAATGGTGAGATAAAAACAGATATATATGATAAACGAAAAAGCTTTAACTTTGAAACTAAACTAGTTGGATGTGCCAATCCCAAAACTTTCTTCTATCTTATACATCTTAATATTTCAAAACCTAGTTATACATGTTAATACTTCAATATTATTAGTTCAATACTATGCCAACTTTGATTTTCATCTTAAATTTCTGCTCAAGTCAATTAAACTGACTAAAAACGAGTTAATCTATATCATGATATTTGTTAAAATTATTAATTTTTCCTTATTCTGTCGTTATCAGCTGTTTGCGAATAGCCGGCATAGCAGGAAGCGAGTTCCCGCCGCTGCATGAGCCGCCGATGCACAATAGAACTACGAAAATCAAGAAAAGTATACAAAAATCGCTAGCACAGAGCCCCTTTACCGCGCAATATTTCCAAATTCAAGGAGAACCTGTTGGCCAAAGCCAAAAACAAGCACAAACATTTTGGTTCAATTGTATGCATAATTTTATACGCTATTCGATGGTACAATAATGAAAATGGCACAGAGATCGGAATTATAGCGCCCCCATCTTTCGGAATTTTTTCAAGTTCAGGGAGGACTTGTTTGCCATAGCCAGAAACATGCACAAAAAATTTGGTTCAATTATATGGATAACTTCATACACTTTTCGATGGTACAATAATGAAAATGGTACAGACATCGCAATTATAGTGCCTCCGTTCCGGCAGAATTTTTCCAAATTCAGGGAGGACCTTCGTGACATGATCAAAAATAAACACATAAAATTTGATTCAATACTATGCATAATTTCATACACTTTTCAGCGGTACAATATTCAAAATGGCACAAAAATTGTACAAAAATCGCTATTACAGCGCCCTCTACGAGCGATTTTTTTTACAAATTAAGGGAGGACCTCCTTGCCATAGCCAAGAACTTAAAAAAATTTTTTGGTTCAATTCTAGGCATAACTTCATACACTTTTCGATGGTGCAATATACAAAATCGCACAAAAATCACTATTACAGCGCCCCCTAACGGCAAATTTTTTGCAAATTCATGTAGGACCTGCTTGCCATATCCAAAAACTTAAAATAAAAATTTGGTTTAATTCTATGTATAACTTCATACACTTTTGGTCGGTACAATATTCAAAATCGCACAAAAATCGCTATTACAGCGCCCCCTACCGGCGAATTTTTTCCAAATTCAGGGAGGACCTGCTTGCCGTACCCAAAAACCTAAACTAAAAATTTGGTTCAATTCTATGCATAACTTCATACACTTTTCGATGGTACAATATTCAAAATCGCACAAAAAACGCATTTACAGCGCCCCCTACCGGCGAATTTTTTCCAAATTCAGGGAGGACCTGCTTGTCATATCCAAAAACTTAAACTAAAAATTTGGTTCAATTCCATGCATAACTCCATACACTTTTGGATGGTACAATATTCAAAATCGCACAAAAATTGTTATATCAGCGCCCCCTACCGGCGAATTTTTTCCAAATTCCGGGAGGACCTGCTTGCCATAGCCAAAAACTTATAATAAAATTTTGGTTTAATTCTATACATAACTTCATACACTTTTTGATGGTACAATGGCGACGGACAGACGGACGGACGGACAGACGGACACACAGACAGACAGACATTTTCTATAAACATGCTTTTTGGAATCTCTGACCCCTAAAACATGCAAATCCGTCGAAAACCGGAAATCGAAAAAAATTTAGATTACAATACTTTCTTCTATCGAAGATAGAAGAAAGTAAAAAATGTTAAATTTTGGATCAAATGTCCATATCTCAATATATAGAAATATTTTTATTAACGGGTTAAACCGTATAGATAGACTGACATCAAATACTGGGGAAAAAATTGAAGAACTTTACAAATGGTATATTCTGGCATTGCACCATGGCTATCCTGAGAGATTTTTGAAGAGTCTACTGCGAAATTTCGTAAAGTGTAAGACTTATCGCAGAGATTTAGAGGTAATGTGGATGCGAAGAGAGGAGTAACTGTGGTTTTGACTGTTCAGGGATTGCGTGCACGATTGTTTGAGGTTTCACGTTCAGTTGTTGTTTTTCGATGGGTCTAGGCAGCTCATTCGATTTGTTAGTTTTTTTCTTTTTGGTCTTGACAGGTTGTTGGGGGAGCGTTGTGCACATAAAAACTGGTTTTAACCCCGCAGTTGCATGTCGCAAGTGCATGTCGCCTGTCTCCATTGATTCAATTTCTTCTGGTTTTAGTTTGAATGAATTTATAGTTTGCCGTTTTTAAAGTATGTTGTTTTTGAAGTTAGTTGTTTTTTAGTTATTTTGTAGTTGTCATTTGGTTTAGTTTATTTATCGTTGGATCAGTTCCGTGGTTTCGAATTTTTGGTTTGGTTTTTGGATATATATATGTATATATCACTGAAATCAAAAATTTAACAATGTACTGATTTAGAACAAGCACTTTATCAGTAAAATTATACGTTTTTAGGATAATATTTAAATATTTTTTTTAATTATTTATTTAAGAAAATATATTATCTACTTCTGTGTCTATTATTTGTTTCAATACTGCGTTGATTTTTAAGTAAAAACTAATCCCTCTCTTCAGTATGCAAAAAAGTCTAATATGAAAAAAAACAATTGACGAAGACCCAACGTCCAATAGAATGGACATTAAAAAAAATTGTTTATTCCCTAAAATATACGTTAGATTACTTAAATTGTCATGATATTTAATTGATGCAACATTTAAAATTAGATGTCTGTAGCATTAATATCAAAATACTTTTAAAAAATATATAATTAGCGTTAAAACTGGCTGCTTACCTTCGACAGTCTGTCTCTTGTTCCCTGCCCCTTTCAAATGATTAAAATACATATTTAGTTATATTTTTTTTATTATTTAGGCATACAGATAGCAGCACGACAGCAAGTATTTACAAGTTAAAACTGAAATTAAGTATTTTACATAAAAAATAAAAAGGACGCGGGGTCTCAGGAGGATAGGATTCAAAAATAAAATAATTAAAAATCTAACAATATGATTTAAAATAAAATAATAATAAAAAAATATTCATATCTATTCACCGTAATTTCCATTCCACTGTAACTACACACTTTCTGCTTAAAATATATAATATGTTTTACATAAAAGAAAAATTGCTTTTACCACAGTAAAAAGTTCAGCCTAAGTCATATTGTCAGACAAACTAGAAGTAAGCAAGAAAAGTGTGGAGTTTTGCCCATAATAGAAGTTACTTAGGAGCTGTTGATTTAAGGACAAATCCACTTACATTCATTTTTTTCCCGTGTGATGTTACTTCTATGTTCAAAACGTTTATTTTAAACTTCTATTTTATACTATGAATTATTGCAAATATTTTTAAAATTTTAATCTGCTGTAAAAATTTTAAAACACTAGAAATATTTTCTAATTATACTAATTTGAAAAATATTTTTAGTCAAGTGTATTTTTATGGTTACGTTAAAATTAAGAGTGAAGAATTATGTCTGTCTCAAAAGATTTTTGCCTTTTTTTACGTAAAAGTATTATAATAATGTCCTAAATTTTAATACCTACTCAGATGCTTAAAAAAAATTACAACATTATTTTATAGGTAAAATAAAAACAATAGATCATAGGTAAAATAAAAACAATAGATCAATACTTCAATGTTTAAAATATATGTATAATTTTTGCACACTTAAGATGATAATTATAAAATGTATCATGATAATTAATTCTCACTGTGATTTTTTAATGTAATACCTGCTAATGAGAACAATAAATTAATCCTCTTATCGAATGATACTGGTAAAAAAATTCGAACGCTATTAAAATAAAGGGGACAGTTCATCATAAATACAGAAGTTTTGAAAAAAAATATTCACATTCGTTTTAAATAATTTGTGGAAGAATTACTTTTGTAACTGATTCTTCACAAATATATACGTATGCAGGCAATACACTTTCATTAGTGTTCAATGGCTAATTCCTAAACCGTTAGTCATAGACATATAGTTAAAATCACACACACACACAAATACTTATGAGGTAAACAGATATTTTAAAAGCGATTTGGGTCAGTAAAAACATTTCTTTAGTAAATGTAAAATTAAAATTTTTGTACTGTCCCCCGGTCCTATAACTAATACAATTTAGTAAAAATATCCTATTGCACTAATTTTCTAGGAGTAAAAAACACACGTGATTTTAGCAAGGCTCATTTTTCTATATGTTCGTCCATTTTATGGTGTAGTACGCAAGTGGACGGTCTGGCTGGCGGGATTCGTTGCGTTTAACTGCGGGAGAAGGAGTTATGCAGTTCAAAAAACTTCAAAATTACGTCATTTTAGCAAGGCTGATTTTTCTGTATGTTCTTCCGTTTTATGGTGTAGTACGTATGTGGACGGTCTAGCTGGCGGGAGACGTTGCATTTACCTGCAGGAAAAGGGGTTATGCAGGTGAAAAAACTTCAAAATTAGGTAATTTGTTCATGATTTTTGTTTATGACAACTGTTTCTACTAACTATTTGTGATATCAATCATTATTGCCAGACGTTGCCAACGGTACTAAGACCCTGCCAGATCCACATTTATAGGTTAAAAAACATGTCATCGAATCATTTTAGCAAGTTTAAAAATTGCAACATATTACTCTTTTTCTAAAAGACAACCTATAATTAATTTGCCAGACACAAATTCGGTTGCAATGTTAATGCCAGACGGCATTAAATCTGGCCACGAAATTGCCTGTTTCAAGAATGGTTTATTGTTTAAAAATAGTTGCTAGATTTAAGGCCGTCTGGCATTAACTTTGTAACCAAATTTGTGGCTGACAAATTAATTATAAGTTGTCTGTTAGCCAAAGAGTAATATCTTGTAATTTTTTAGTTTGTTAAAATGACGTAAAGATGACTTATCTTTTTTAAACTATAAAACACTCTTGAAAGAGGTACTTTCGTTGCCAGATTTAAAGCCGTCTGTCATTAACTTTGCAACCAAATTTGTGTTTGACAAATTAATTATAGGCTGCATGATAGCCAAAGTGTAACATGTTTCAATTTTTAAGCTTGCTAAAATGACATGTTTTTTTACCTATAAATGTGGATCTGGCAGGGTTTTAGCAGCGTCTGGCAAGAATGGATTAATATCACAAATAGTTGGTAGAAATAAATGGTATAAAAACAACTATGCAAAAATGACGTAAATTTTAAGGTTTTTTTTTTTTTTTTTTTTTTTTTTTTTTTTTTAACCTGCATAACCCCTTATCCCGTATTTAAATGCAACGTTTCCCGCCAGCCAGACAGTCCGAATATATACTACACCATAAAATGGAATAACATATAGAAAAATGAGCCTTGCTAAAATGACATAATTTTGAAGTTTTTTGACCTGCATAACCCCTTCTCTTACAGGTAAACACAACGTCTCCCGCCAGCCAGACCGTACGCATACGTACTACACCATAAAACGGAAGAACATATAGAGCATTGCTAAAATGGCGTAACTTTGATTTTTTTTTTTACCTGCATAACCCCTTCTCCCGCTAGCCAGACCCTCCGCATATATATTACACGATAAAAAGGAATAACGTATAGAAAAATGAGCCTTGTTAAATTCAAGTGACGAAAACGTTGCTAGCTCTTAGACTATAAGAAGTAAGACAAAAATAATCCCACTCTTCTACGATTGAAAGTTACCGAGTTATACCTGTTGAAAGTTGAAACATATCTTTTCCTGCGAAATTGAGGTCATTAACAAATTATTAAAAACTTAAATAATAGTCGGATATAAGAAAAAAAAAGTTGAGAGTAAAATTAACATTACAATATAAATTTGAAATCTATTTTCAACCTGGCTTATCAAAGAAAATTATACAACTAACATGTACTAAAAATTTAAGTTAAAAAATAACAGAATTTTTGTTATATAAAATGATGAAAATCAACGGTCGTATGTCTTTACAAATTGATGCATACTTTAAAATGCTATTAAATTACATAATTTATATTTATCTGCCTAATCTATACGTAGTTAATAAAAAGTAAAGTTAACTTAAAAATTGCTCGAAGTGACTCCTTTCGACTGCAATGCATGAATTTGCAAGAAAAATAATCCTTCTGGAGCTTTAAGCACTTTGTGTATGGTCCTTCGAAGCATGGCCCTCTTCTCTTGTGTTAAGATGCAGAAAATTGGCTTAAGTCAGGCAATTCGACGTTTCAAAACTCGGTCAATTTTAGTATTAGATGAATGGGACTTTTTTCAGTCTTAATTATTAAATTTATTATGAAACTTTGAAACACCAGTAAAATATTATAAATAAATGATATTGGATCGAAACGTCCTTAAAATGTATAAAAAAATTACATAAAGTGAAAAATAGTTTTGTTTTATGCTTAAAAGCAACCTATTTTTTAAATTAGAATAGTATACACCTATACTTGAGAGTAACATAACGTGAAACTTTAAAATTATATCAGTTTTTTTTTTTCTTTAGACAATTAATAAAAAAGACATGTATAAATCAAAAATTCAAGTTTAAATGTATACTGTCTTACAGTTTTAAGATGTGAGAAAATGTTTAATTTTTATGATATAAATATATTGGAACTTTTTTATTTATTGATTTATTTATTTATTTAATCTGAATCAAGAAATACCTTTTTTAAAATAATAAAATGTTATTTATATTAGAGTATGTTCCGAGTACTGATATTTCCGTATTGCCATTTATACAGTGTAATAATTGCATGTTTTTAAGACTATTATACAGCTTTAAGTATATTACTTTATAAAAGGAACACTATTAAATGATGCCAAGCGTTCAAAAATTCGTAAAAAAAAAAAAAAAAAATTCGCAATAATTAAATACCACGAAATAGAAATTGTTTCAGAAAGTGAATATGTAATTTTTTTAAACATTTTGTGTACCAGTGAGAATAACATTTTTACTTAAACTTAATGCTCTAATATTTTGTGCAAAATCTATATGGGTGATACTTGTTTTATAATGTTATTATTTATCATCAAAGAAAATTTAATATAATCCCTTAAGCTAATATTAGTTTTTGTTACATTAAAATATCTCAATATGTTGATTTTCTATAAGCAAGTAGGTTTACAATGGAACTCTATGGGAATTTGGCGAAATATTAGAGATATCGCCAAGTTGGCATCACTTTTGGCGACTAATTTTTGTCGCCAAATTTGGCGATATATCGCCAAGTTGGCGACAAACAGAACAGTGTCCCCTCTATGGTAAATCCCCTTATAGATATGAAGATTCATTATATGCTTCAATAACCAATGGCTGCCATTTTGTTTCCCATGCAAAACTAAAATTAATTAATTAAAATTTAATTAATTAATTAATATTTGAAAATAACTGTATTAACATCAGTTGTCATCCAGTACAAGTTTAAAAAAAATTATTTCAACTTGATAGGATGGATAATGAGTATTTTATTAACAATTGAAAATTTGAACAAGATAAATAAATAAATAAATAAATATAGGGAGAGTGTGAACTAATAGTAGGAATTGAATAATAAAATATTGTGTAATTAAATTTAATTTTTGTCAGATGCAATCTCACTACCCAGTGTTCACTACCCAGAATCTAAATCCATTTTCTAAATGCATATTAAAAGCAGCTTTTTGTGTTTTTCATTGCACAGACATCATAAATACACAATTTTAAATTATTCATTTTATTCTATCAGTGTAGTTTTAATGCAAATGTGATGGATATTTCGTTATAATTATGAATATATATGTGTATTTAATATCAAATTTACTTCTTTATTTATGATGTAATTACAAGTACTAGATTAATTTTTTTAACTGTTGTAAGATCAAATATTTATAATTTATCTTAATGCATTTGATGATTAAATTGCTGTAACAGATGATTACAGATGAAATTGCTGTTTCAAACTAAAATACAACAAAAGCATTTTTGAAATATCGATAAAATATATCCGAATTCATTCTAAAGATTTAACAAGGGATTTCGCATTTGATATGTGAGCGTTTGCTAAATCAATACATGCTCATCAAAATGAGATAATGTATTTTTCGACTGCTAAATGGATTTCTAACTCTAATGTGAAAATGCATATTGGAAAATCCCTTTCCGCTTAGGTGTCCCTTTATACTTTTAGTTAGAAGTTTTCAAAATGATTAAGAAAGCTTTAAAACCCTTCAATCTTTAGTTTCATTATTAATGGGAAATTTATACCCTATTTAATACTTATTCATCTTATTCGTTATATCATCAGAGTTTGCTAATATCATAAAATAATAATTGTGTACAGATGTAGATGTTATTACCAAAGAAACGTCGAATGTAAAATAATCTTAATTTTAATACACTAAATTCAATATATATTAATTTGATAATTTTAATGATTATTAAAAATTTGAAAATAATGTATGTATGTTTCCTTTGGAAAATAACATTTCTTTAAAATTATTCTATAGTTACTCCATCTGAAGTGAATAAAACTTTATAGGCACACTTTAAAAAATAAAAGCGTAAATTTACACATTAAAACAAGTCTACTGATAATACAAAAACGGTTTATTTATCTGTGTAAAAATGCGTGTAATTGCCGAAAACACGCCTTGGTGTGTCAATTTCAAACTAAACACTTTCAATCGTATTTTAGTAGTACATCAAGCGGCTTAAGTGTAAAACATATTATCAGATAACTCAGAAATGCACAGTTTAACGTGTAAATTGCACATAATTACACATATATCTGCTTAATATACAAAAACGATGGAGAAATTACATACTTCTATTAAGCCAATAAACATACATAAATACTGGTAAAGATTAACGTGAAGATAGTAAATTTTATGACAAAGGTGTAATTTTACAAATTTACAAAATATAGACTAATTTACACATTTATTTATTAGAGTGTAGTGGTTTTTTTAATCGGTTAAAAATTTAATACTATAGTAAATAAAAATTATTTAAATCAAGTTTACCGTTAACTTCGGATAAGAATTATATTTTTCAAGCTTTTTCAAGACAGTAATTAAAATCATTAATATTTTCAAAAGTATTAATTATTAATATTTAATGATATTTTTTTTCACGGCCTCATTTTTTAATATAAGTTAAACAAGTTTAATATAAGCACTTATATTTAACAAATGGTACCTGCATTTTATTAACAACTATATAATAATGAAAGATGTCATACCTGATTGAATGTAATACTCTGCATTTTTTAGGTTTCCCGAGGTGTTTATCTGTAACAAACTGACAAGGGAACCACTTTTGGTGTTTCTCACACCTAGCATCGAGACCTGGTGCGTTTTGTAGCCCTATACATAAAAGTTAGAGAACCGAAAAAAGTTCTCTGTTAAAATAATATTTTACTATATACTTTTTTATACTTTTAATTTTTTATTATTACATATTTATTTGTTTATTTCACGCCAAAAGTGAGTTTAGTCGCCAAATATGGCGCTACAATTTTTTCGCCCGTTTTATCCAAACAGAAAATGTACAGATCATTAGAATTATATCAGATTGCGATTTTTTTTTTAAATAATTGATAGCATAAGAAACAAATCGTAGGTCTTTATTTTTTTTTCCATGCAGATAATAAATATATAAGTAATAAATATAATTCTATAAAAGTTTCGAAGATCATTGAAAACTATTTTTTAGTGAAATACAAAATAAGAAAACTATTTTCTTTTGAAATCGAATGAAAAAAGTTTCGAATGTTTAAAATGAAATGTTGCTGTATTAAATGGTCCTTCGGTAAAAGTAATCATAAAGTAAATTAATATTTTTACATAATTTAGAAAAATTACTGTGGCGAAATAGGTCGGACATTGCAATTTCTAGCTATTACAAATTCAGCTATGACATTTGACTAGGGTTGCCGGAAAGCTCTACTTTTGAAAATAAACGCCAACTGTTTCTCCGCCAAAAATATGAATATAAAGTTGCAATGTTTTAAAATCAAATTCGTGGGTTTTTGAAGGAATTTTCAAACTTTTTTCAATATTTTATACTTATTATTAACTAATTTTTATTTTTAAATGCTTTTCTTAAAAAAAAAAAAAATCAATGCTAAAAGTACCATAAGTGGCCTTGAAAATTGCATTTTCAGAAAGTTATGCTGCTATATAATCAAGAAATATTATTTTAACAGAAAATTTTTATCGATTCTCAAACTTCACAATATAGGGCTTTAAAATGCACCAGGTCTCAATGCTAGGTGCGAGCAACACCACAAGTTGTTCCCTTGTGAGTTGTGCGTAGTGTTGAAATATGTCAATTATCTCGTCTTAATTGTAACAAATGCAAAGGCATTAAGCTTGTGGAATGGCCCTAACAATATTTTTGCCATGAATTTTGAATTGCACTTTTCAAGCCAAATATAAATAAGGCCACCACCACCTTCTTGCATAAACTAGAAAATAACGATTCAGTAAGTTATGAAACAGTTAGGAATTCTTAAATTCAATATCTAGAATATATATTTTAATTTTACTGGCGCAGCAAAGTGCAGTTTAATTTCAGTGCCGGCTTGCGAGCATTAAAGAAGTAGAAAATATTTCGAAAGCACTAAAAATCTGATATAATATAAATACACAAATGAAAAAAGCAATGTAAAGAAAAGCAAACACATTTTGAATCAGTAATCACCCCCCAAAGTACCTATCAATTTTCAGGATAAATGTAGTGCATTCGTTTCTAATGAAGCCGATTTTTAACTGAAAATGAAAATAAAAAACAGAAGCAGCAATACACATTCTGGGCATGTGTATTGTTGTAAAAAAAAAATTCAGCATTTTTCATTTAGCACATTTATTTATCACTCAATTACTTTTCATTGTATACTGAAAACCGGCTTTTTACACTTTTCTTTGAGTTGTTTTTGCATACTTCAAGATTCCATTAGCAATGTATTAAAAAAAAGAAAAGAAGATACGACTTTTTATGAGTAATGATAATTTAAAACTTCTCCCAGACAAAGGTCGTATTTTCGAAATTATTAATTATAAGAAAAATAATTAACAAAAATTCACCAAAATAGGTATATATTAATCCTACACGTATTTTTTTTAAAGTTTAATAGCTAAGCATAATGTTCATATTTGAAAAAAGGTCTCAAATGACTAAAAAATTATAATGTTTAAGATCGTGGAAGGAGGGACAAAACACTTGGTCATTTGTATTTAGCGTCCTTTTTTTTTGAGACGTTAGCTAAATCGCCATTATTTTAACTTAAAATTTTAAAAAATCTGAATTTTCGAAAATTCATGTTTTAAATTAATGTATTTCCAAACATACGCATTAGATATATACGCATGGAGTTATTAAATAAAAAAAAATAAATCAACTTTTTTCCATCACCATTTCAATCCGCTCAAATCAGTAATAAAAGTGTAATAAACAAAACAAAAAACTTAAAATTTCTTTAAAATGTGCTTCTTGCTAGTTCTGTTTTTGAAATGTACAATCTTGAGATTAATTCTAAGCAAGTTTGATCTCCAGTTTATATTTCAGAAAATATTTTTTTTTTACTTAATCGTCCCATAATTAGGACACTATGCATAATTAGGTTTTAATATATATTGAGCATTTCATATAAATTGTTTACTGAACCAAAACATACATTTGAAAATCCAGTCATGTGTTTTTTGAAAGAAAAATATGACGATACACTTATCTTTTTACTAAAATGTCAATTCATACATTTAGCTGTAACTTTGAAAGCCATTAGACATATTTAATTTCTTTCAAATTCCAGTTTAACAATGATACGAAAACTATGTTTCAGTTAAAGCGTATCGACTACTATTTCTTATCATACAAATACGGAATTTCTGAAGACAGAAATAAACTCATTAATCTTTAAAAAATATTAATTATTAATATTTAATTAATATTAAATTCCTTTCTTTAAATGTTTTTCATTGCAAGAATGAATTAAGTGGGAAAAGGATCTATCTATCTATATATATATATATATATATATTTTTAACAAAAGTTTGTTAATTAACATTAAAAATAATTACAAACAACACACAGTTATTAACAAATATTTAAACCATTTGTGCCTATTTTTTTTCGCTTCAAAAGCTCTGTAGCATTTAGAAGATGGTGTGAAAAAAATGAGAATAATTGTAAAAAGAAAAATTGCAAGCAAAAACAGTTAACAAAATAAAAACTTCTCAATTTTGGTATACTGGACTCGAGAGGCTGCAGGTATTTCTAAGATATAATTTTTTTAAAGTGTACAACAAGGACCTTAAGTTTTAAAAATATGATTCAAAACAAAAAATGTAAAATATGAAAATATATATGTTATAAATAGATAATAGAATTTGGCGTTGAATTTTTGGGAATATTTTTTTTATGTAATCCAAACATACGTTTAGTGTCGTTTGTTCTCTTAAATATCATTTCATACTTTTAGCATTAATTAAATCTTTAATTTCTTTCAAATTCCTGTTTAAAATTAATGCCAAAACTATGTTTCAATTAAAGTGTATTGAATATTATTTCTTATCATACAAACACGAAAGGGTTTCTCGACAAAAAATAAAAACAAATATATAAATAAAACTAATTGATCAATAAAAGCAATAATTCCCGCGAATTGTTTCCAAATTGTTTTTTAAGATTTTATAGCATACGGTCTAGGGCAGGAAGGGCGAACCTTTTCACAACCACGTGCTATATTCTTCCAAAAATATTTTTTACGTGATCATGACGTGCCAAAAATAAAAATAAAAAAAATAAAAAATAATGGATCAAATGATAAGGAATCATAATTACTTAAAATTTTGTTTTTCGTAAAAAAAGGGGCAATATTTGATGTTACACTTTAGAAATTTATAAAAATAATATTATTTCTGTTATCTCATTTTAGATGACAAATAATTTATATCATCTTCGTACTTAGTTAATTTTATTTTAAATTTACATTCGACAATCATTTGACAAGATATTTTTACTTGAATGTTTCATATTATTTATTTCAGAAAAGAATGTAACGTTAGAAAAAAATTGTCAAAATGACAAGAGACAGAATCTACAACTTTTTGTCTGGAATTGAATTCCAAGCTTTTATAAGTTTACCATCGGCATTTTTGCTTATAATGTCTTTTAATCTTTCTTTTGCGATAATCTCCTAATTCTGTCTCATTCTTAAAAGTTTGTGAGCTAGTATTGAGCTAGATTGGGATACATTAAGTTATATTTCAGTTTCTTCAAATGATATGACAATGAAAACCAACTGAACTAATAAAAATCACATAAACAGAGGCAACATCTAGATTAATTAATGTATTTTCTGAAATTCTACTATATTTTGACGAATAACCCGAATTTATGCCGTGTCAAAAAGTGATCTACAGCGTGCCACTTATGGCACACGTGCCATAGGTTCGCCGTCCTTGGCTTAGGGTATATTTTGCGGGTTGATCAAACATGAGATTTTGACACCTGAATATCTCACATTCTATTTATTATAGTTGTAAATTTCTTGTTTCTATTGAAATGGACATAATAAAATGATTTATAAAAAAAAGTAATTTAATTTTCGTCAAATAAGTGTTTAGTAAATGTGATTTCAGTTGTGCTGTTTTTTCTTCTGTTTTTCATTCTAGGGGGCTCGGCCCCCTACGAGCTACGCTCGCCAACCCCCGTCCAGACACCGCAGACTCTAAATGCACGCTAATTTGATCGGCTTTAAAAAGATTTCGAAAGATTGAATTATAATTTAAAAAACAGTGGCGATCTTCCTATGAACTAATTTCTATTCATTTCTCTTTGTTTGGGGAATTTTAACGCCAAATCCGCTGCGGTACTACTTGATTATCCTGTCGACCAATTTCGCCAAATTATATAAATCGCCAAACCACTCGCCAAATTATACAAATTGATATAATTTTTATTTTAAATAACGAAAGAACAAATAAATTCGTACAACATTAATAAAAACACAAATAAAACGTCGAAATAAAAATAACTTGATGACGTATACACGTGTAACAACATTTCAAAATAAGCTAATATAAAAGGAATTAAATAAAGAGAGTCATTGTCTCCTAATATTTTTTAACAAAGCGAAAAGAAAGTTCTTTTAAATGAGACATCTTAAATTAATTTTCAAAATATCAAATAAATGTCTAGCGCAATTTCTAAATTTAAACTTTTTTGCAATATTATTTTGTGTTCATTTTATGTAATAACTATAATGTGACGTAAATATGACGTAATTTCTCCTAAGACTTCTAACGCATGTTAATGAATTTATTATTTTACAATATCCTTTCTCTTTTAAAATTCACGTGTTAATTATACTTTTTATGACGTAATTTTTAATAAGTTCCTGCTTTTTATACGTAATTATTTAATTCTAATTTGAAACTTTTTTCCTGTTTATAATAGTCACGTGTAAATAAATTTTTAATTTGAAGCAAACATTATTGCTTGCGCTTTTTATACAATTGGCAACAGTTTAAATTAGTACAATTTTCTGAAATCTGTAAAAAATATCTCTAGAAATGCTGAAAATTTGAATTTAAAATAGAAATAAAACCTGAAAAAATGAGTCAAAATAAAAAAATTAATGCAATCTGCCCTCCGGCAAATTCTAACGCATAAAATGATCTAAAAATGATTACACTGCCATGTATAGTTTTTGCTGCTATAAAACTTTTTTAGTGGAACGATTTTGTCCAACTTTAGCATTAAATAACTCTTAAAATAATTCTTCGATTTGAAAACTGTCTGCATCAGCGTATTTATCAAACATTTCTGTACAAAACCACCGATTTTCATATTTTTGTATGCATTATTTTTGTTAATATTAACGAAGAAAGGCCTCCGGTCACAAAAAAATCAAAACCGGCGGCGGCTGTGACAGCGGTAGTTACTTTTTTTTAGAATAGAGAGATTACATATTCAGCGGAAATCTTTTCAGATGTGTAAATACATAGATATGTAACTATCAAATATTTAAGTGATTATGTGGATTTTATTTATTTTCTACGAAATTAAAGAGTGTTAATAAGCAGATATTAGAATATTGTGTATTTATTTTTTTCCATAAATGATAAATGTTATCCAGAGAAAATATAAGAAACATTAACTAAATACACAATAGATATTCATACATACAACACATCCTTAAATTATCTCTTTTGTTCTACCTGAATAACTTTAACAAAAACATGATACGTATTGAATTGTAAATAATTTAGTAACTACAAATATGTATATGTAAAATTAAATTATTTTTCTAATTAATATCTACATATATAGTAATTGTTTTAAATGCTGTAGCAGATAAAATTAACATAATGATATTTTTCAAATTAAAAATCACTAAAAACATTTTGTATTATTTCATTAAAGAAAACCAAAATCCTTCCTAAATATTAAATAAAAGATTTCGTATTTGATATGTGAGCTACTGCTGAATCAATATCTGCTCATCAAAATGAGATAATGTATTTCCCGACTGCTAAATGGATTTCTAACACTAATGTGCAAGCGCATATTGAGAAATCAATTGTTGTTTGAATGTGCTTTGCACTTTCAGCAGCAAGTTCTCAAACGTATTAAGAAAGATTTAAATCCCTTCAAATTGAAGTTTCTTAATAACGCAGTATTTATAATATTTAAAGCGTATTCAATCTTCTTTCATTTGTGATTACACATTGATATATATATATATATATATATAGTAATAAATGCTGTGAATAGATGTCAATACGTAAGTAATGATCAATACAAACTAATAAAAAATTAAAAAATAAATAAATAGAAGCACTAAATTCAATGTATTAGTAAATAAATAAATTAAATTAAATGCAAATTATTTTTGTTTAATTCCTTTAAAATGATATATTACTGCAAAAGTATTCGTTATACTTCTAAAAAATATTAACCCATAATATTAGGACTTATTTTATTATATTTAAACTAGGGGGCTCTGCCCCCTGCAAGCTACGCTCGCCAACCCCCCTTCAGGCACTGCCGAATCTAAAAACACGCTAATTTGATCGGCTTTAAAATATTAGAGAAGACTGCATTATAATGAAAAAAACCTGTGGCGATCTCCCTGTAAACTAGTTTCCATTGAATTCCCATTGATTGCGACAATTTAAGGCCGAATCAATTACTGTTAAGACATCCAATGGTTGTTTTTGTGTTTGATTGAAGAAGATCAGTTAAATATTTGAAAAGAAGCTAAAATAAAATGAATGAACTTTGCCTTCCGGTATTTTTTAACAGCGTTATAAAACCAATAACATAATACAGTACAGACATTTAAAATATTTCGTTTTAAATCTGACCTAAGTTTCACTAAAGTTTTCTTTCTCTTTTTAGCATTAACATGAAAATACTTTTGTTTTTAGAAAGGAAATGTTATTATTCGCGGTGTCTTAGAATTGGGAACTTTAATTAAAAATATCATCTCGAAATATGAAATTAATGTCCCGCATAGATATATTTAAATTCTTCCGCAGTATTATTATTTATCCATTTAAAATGGGACGTAATTACTACAATTTACTGTTTTAAATGCATACTGATGTAGTTATTATTTTAAACTATCCTTTATCTTTTAATATTCAGGTGTAAATACAATTTTCATGACATAATTTCCAATATTTTCCTGTTTTTAAGTCATTTAATAGTAATGTTTATGTTTCTTTTTTTGCTTTTTAATATTCACGTGTAGATAAATTTTTAATCGTAAGGATATATAATTCTTTGCGCTGTTTTTTTTTTGTTTTTTTTTTCAATTGAAAACAATATCTGTAATAATAGCCAAAGTATGTGACTATCATCAATAGTTCCGGGCGGACCACATCGCTTTTTATATTCCAGTTTGGTACTTTAATGTTAGTCAGGCACAGATGATAAGTCACCAAATATTATTCCTCTGCCACCTTTTGATCCATAGAATAATAGTCCAAGTCATGTAACTGCCATAAATAATTATGAGCTAATCCCTTCATTTTTCTGATGAAAGGTTTACATTTTGATTAAAAAAAAATCAAATAAAACTACATGAAAGTTGCCATTATCGCAAACAATTCTTGAAACTTTTATGTTATCCGGGTGCAAATCTCTCCAATAGGATTTTTTTTAACTCGCCAGTTAGCATTTTTTTTTTCTAGTGGTAAATTATACATTGCTTTCACGTTGAAATTAAATGTCATCGTTTGTTTCATAATTTAATGTTTGGCACATATGTCATATACGCGGATTTGGCGTGTTTTTGTTTTACGACAATTTGGCAAAAACCTCATTTTTGATAACTAGTTACATATATATATTTAAATTATTTTGCATTATTTTAAAAATGAAATAACAATAAAAAAATAATTAATAACTATAGAACAAAACAATTTATAGAACAAAACAATTCAGAGATTGATTAAAAAAAATAAATATCACAACCTAGAACGGACCTTGAAAAATGAAGATTATAAACACGAAAAAAAAAATCCTAATATAAGTATTTTCGGTCAGAAGTCATCGTACGAATCAATTTTTAACCATATCGACATACAAATCCACATTTTGTAGAAATTAAGCGGTGCCGGGGCCGGCTCGTGTCGAGATTTTATCTTTATTACTTGGTCGGGCCAGTGACTGGACATTTCTGTTCTTGCAGACCTACAGCATAATTCGAAAGCAAGTTTAACTTAAAATGTATAAGCTGATATTGTATGTGCAAAGGAGATGCACTGTCTTAAATACGTTTTAGCAACGTACAATTTATACATGATCCTTATATTGTATTCCAAAAGCATCAATATCATGTTGTTCAGAGATATGGTTAAGTGGTGTAAATCACGAATTTTGGATTTTAATATCTCTGTGAGTTTTGCTTAATTAAAGATGATTTTTTTATGTTTCATTAAAAAAATGGATAAGGAAATTTTTCCTAGTTTGAAATTTTACCTTACGGGGGCGTATAAAAATTTAGTTTATGTATTTTCTGAAACAGCCCCCCCCCCCAACCGCTTCCCATGAAGTTGCAACTTATGTCATCAAATGTTGCACCATTTTTTATGAAACTTTACAATTGAAAGTATGTGTCTAGGTGCAATATTTAAGGAAATGGCTCTTGTTTCGATCTTTATGAAGCACACAGTATATTATTTTTTTCTTATATTTAACAAAACAAGCGCGTAAATGAGAAACAAATATCACATGGGTATGTTTCCCGTTTTATAAGAGATTCCAACTTTATTTTTGCAAAATAAATGCCATAAGATGAAAAATCATAGTAAATTTTGATATTACACAAAAAAATTCTTGAATAATAAATTTAAAACTGCGTTATAATATTTTCAAAGATGTTTGTTAAAGAATAGTGAGAAAATTATCTTTAAGACCTTTTATCATTTTAAGTACGAACATCCCAGTTTCAGGAGTACAATTCTATGAATTGATTACAGCTGGATTGAAAGAAGATAATTATATGTTGTCAAAATCAGTTGTGTGATTAATTGATCTCTTTTCTCATTCAAGCAGTGAAATGTTTGAATTCTCTACACAGTCTCAGGGCAGTGACTAAAACACTTAGTCACTTGCATTTATTTCAGAGAAAGAGTTAAACATTTTGCATTGAAATTGATCGATGAAGTTTGTGTCACTTTAGTTTTAGCAAATTATAACGGAAAATTACACATTTTTTTTTACTTATTCATTAAAAATGGTAAATATTAAACTTTCAGTTCCTATATAGTTTTTTTTTTTTTTTTTTTTTTTTTTTTTTTTTTAATACATTCCCCATAGTTGAAAATTATTCATCACCTCAATTTGCCTGGAAATCTAACTTTCGTAAATATTCCCAGTTATTTATATAAATTGTACATGTTTTTGTTCTTTACTTAAGCTTATATACTAAAAATGAAGCCTTTGGAGTGTGTAGTTCGTTTAGAACGATATTAAAAATGAATTTTTTTACATTAAGATATATGGTAGGGAAACGATTGCAGTGCATTACAATGATTTTACATTATTTAAATGGTAAAGAAATTGATATTAATCACTGAGGTGGGTAACAACATGTTTTCTATCGATAAAGTAGGACGTAGCATCGTTTATATGCCAGTGCACACAAAATTATTCTGTTAAATAATTATTATGAGAAAAAATTCCTAAAGTGCTTTTTCATGCAAGTTAAGATTTTTTTCATTTAATGGATTTTCTAGTGCAGCGTATAAATTATATAATATATAATGTACAGAACTGCATACAGTTGTCACACACCACGTATAGAACAAATTAATGAAAATGTATTTTTGTACTTTATGTGTTTTTTCAGTTATATTTTTAAATATCTCATTTCATTGTATGAAAAACTAAAATTCTTTAACACGATTTTGAAAGAATTAGTAAATGTTCCCTAATGCATACCTGATGCATGATTTTTCACTTTTGTTTCAATTGTTTTTAATTTTGAACCCTCTAAATAAGACAAAAGTATGCAATTTTAGTAATTTATTTTTAATTATTATAGATCACTTATTGTAGTTTGCAACGGGAATCGCGTACATTTTCATATACTTTGTTCTTAAACTACCACAGTACCGATAAATCATTTTAAAAAAAATTCCAGCACTCACATTTAAAGTAATAAAAAACACAAAATTTAGACAATGTCGAAGTGTTGCGACTCAAAGTGTAAGGATTACAAAGATATAAAAAACGTTTGTTCTTAATAACAACTGTTTGATATAACAGCAAGCATTCATCGTAATATTTAGGTTTAGGTAAACATTTCAATTATATTCAGAAATACTTAGGAAGGTAAAAACACTGACTTACCAATTCAAGGTCCCCAAGTACACTGATGCTTTTTAGGGAGAACATCTTGATTGGGAGAAATCACCACTTCAAATCCATGCTATCGAATAGTGCTAAGAAAAATTGAACTAGAACATGCCTCTCACATTTAACAAATGATATGATGGTTAAATTATGAACAATATTACAAGAGGCATAAACAAAAACAAATTATAAATTATAAAGCCAAAATAGATAGCTAATAGCACAATACATAAGATACACAGGATTCAAAGTCTATTCTTAAATGTAGAAGCTTTTGGATCCTTGTTGTTCAATATGTTTTTAACATGGGGGAAAATAATATCAAAAATCTAGCGGCAGAAATAACGCTCTCTTATTTCTAGCACTTTTTCAATAGTTTCCATACATTAATTTTAAGTAACGTTTATGATTAATTCGTCGTCAAGTAGTTTTGAAATGTAAAGAAAACGCGTTAAGAATTGTGCATGAGTAAGAATTTCAGTTCAATATTAGATTCAAATTTAGGGATTATTTTCTACATCAGAATTTTTTTTCTTTTTTTTTTTACGAAATTAATTGATGTGTAGGTATATTAAATTTCTTGATGTAAAGGTACATTTCATTTTGTAAGAATTGGCTTATTTAATACAGATTAAAAAATAATTAATATAAATAATAATATAAACAAGTATTAGAAGTTCATGACCATATACAATCACAGTTGAAATGAGATGTTGTCGAAGAGTTACGAACATTTATTTATTTTTAAACTATTATCTGATAACATTTATATGTTTTGAACTAAAATCATTAAATTATAGATATTATAAATTCCCTCTGTTAAATGCTTCGTTTATTTTTTCTTGGAAATCATTGTTAGCTTTGCTTCGGAATACAGATTCTTTTTAAATCGGTCTTTACAAAACTTCATGAGTCCATTTTATTCGTACTGTACAGTTTTGTTGTGAAAATGTCATTGAATGAAAACTTTTATGCATAGAAAAAAAAAATCACTGTTTCATTTATTTACTGCCACTCTAAAAAGGCATAAAAGTCGCCGTTTATTTTTAAAAATAGCATCAGTGCACGACAATTCGAAGATGCATAAAAATTACAAATAATAAAAAAAAAACAAGAAGAAAGTGTCGGAAAACGTGTCATGGTAGGGGATATCGGGGCTAGTAGGTGTAGTTTTTAGTTACTGATTTTTATAATTTTTTTGTTTAAATTTTTTAACAAACTTTAACTGCACTTTTAAAGAACAGACATATGGCTATACATACCCGGAGTTTTGAATTTGTAGCTCTTGTAGTTTATGTTTAACGGAGGCCTAAAGTAAAAGGAAAATTGTGCGCCAACCTACCCTGTCACGGGGCAAGTTGCTTATTCCTATGGGGTTCAAACTATGGGGTATTAAAGAATGATGTGATGGTTAAATTATGAACAATATTACAAGAGGAATAAACAAAAACAAATTATAAATTATGAAGCCAAAATAGATAGCTAATAGCACAATACATAAGATACACAGGATTCAAAGTCTATTCTTAAGTGTAGAAGCTTAAGAACATGTTGTAAAAAGCAAGAAGAAAGGTACTTTATGACTTGTTGCGCAATCTATCCACAATTATTTATTGCGTTGGCACCACCCTTTATAAAAATTTAAATTAAACTCAAATAAGGCACGCAGTTAAGAGAAATCAATTTCATTATTACCAGTAAGTTTAAACAAAGGCGATATCGCTATGCAATGTAAATTTAAAATTACACATATAAAAATTATGAATAAAATATTAACACTGAGTAACTTTTATCTTACGCGATATCATAGTCTGAGTTACAGTTGTCACAAATAAGAAATCGAGTGTCTCCGTTTGGACAAGCCCCATGTGCCCAAAATCTTTCATTACAAACACTTTTCACTGTGTTTGTTGTATTTCAACCTGCCAGACTCCGAGCCAACTTACTCCGTATTCAATGCGCCTACTAGCCCCATCATAAATTTCTTCACAAAAGGGCGGCGTAACCTTCAAAACATAAATAATTTAAGTAAATCACATATGGGGTAGGTACAGTGAATCCTATACTAAGAAAAACTGCACAAGTTAAATCGCAATTATTAAGATAAGTATTAGAAATTAGAAAAAGAATAAAGGAACAAAAAATTACTTATGAGTGCAAAAAACAGAAAAAGTGTAATAAATGTCCATTACACGTATATAAAGCTGCAAAACTACAATGGGGATTGTAAAAAGCAAGAAGAATGGTACTCTGTGACTTGTTTCGCAATCTATCCACAAACAGGCGAATTATGAGGACTTATCCCTGTAGCCAACTAGCCCCTGTCTCCCCTAATTATGGCTTTATGCGTCAATAAATAAATAACATTATTTTACGACTTTTAATATCACGGTTTAAGAATAGCAATATTCCCTTATATAACACGAAAATTTTCTCATTAAAAATACGAATAATGCTATTTGCAAGTAGCGAGTTTAAAATACGTAATACTTTACGTCGGTTTTGAATTCTAACCTTTATTTTGTAACTGTCAATGATTTATGTCTATTTTGTTAAGAGGACAGTTCCCTTTCGAACCGGTCAAAAACGCTAAAAAACTGATACAATTTCCGTATCTTTTCACAAACTCACTAATAAAGCACATTTAGTACTTTTTTTTTCATCATTAAGTATAGCCTCACTTGATACAATAAATAAAACAGATTGACGAAAAATATTTCAATTAGCTATGACAACTTAATTAAGTAACTTTTTTTTTTTCGTAATTACTATATATCACTGCGCGCATGATAGCTCGCGTTCATCTAAATTTATTAACTTTAAACAGATTTTAATTTAAAGATAACACTTTGCTTAACATAATGAACTAAAATCTTTTAATTATCTTCATTAATAATATTTATCATTAACAATAAATATAAAAAAAGGAAATCGGTAAAATTTCTTGAAAATCTTTTTAAATAAAATTTTTATTATTTAAGATCATTCTGAGATTTCAGCTCATTTTATGCATATGTATCATATTAATGCACCCAGAAAATTCCAAACCATTATCTTTTCAAGCCATCATCTATAGTTTTTGAGAAATCATGCGCGCAGTGATATATAACAATTACGAAAACAGATAAAACAGTAGGTTACTTAATTAAGTTTTACTAATTAAGTTAAATATTTTTCATCAATCTGTACTATTTATTGTAATAAGTAATGTTATACTTAACAATAAAGAAAAATTGATTGAATTTGCTTTATTAGTTAGCTTGTGAAATGATATGAAAATTGAATAAGTTTTCTAGCATTTTTGACCCGTTGTAGGGGAACTGCCCTCTTAAATCCCCAACAAAATTTAATAAATATATTATAGCATCACTAGGGGGCTCTGTCCCCTGAAAGCTACGCTCCCGACCTCCCGTTCAGACACCGCAGAATTGAAAAATACGCTAATAAGATCAATTTTTAAAATTTTAGAGAAGACTGAATTATACTGAAAAAAGTTTTTCAGATCTCCCTGTAAAAGGGTTTCCATTCAATTCCCTTTGATTGCAAAAATTTAAGGCCGAATCATTTGCTGTTATGACATCCAATTGTTGTTTTCGTGTTTGATTAAAGAAGATCAGTTAAACATTTGAAAAGTTGCTAAAATAAAATGAATTAAGCATACAAAATCTTTGTCTCCCGATACTTTAAAGCAACCTTTATAACAAATAGCCTAAGTCATGTGACTATCATCAACATTTCCGGGCGGACCACTTCCCTTTGTATATCCCAGGTGCCATTTTGGTACTTTAATGTTAGTCATGCACAGGTGATAAGTCGCCAAATATTATTCTATCACCATCATTTCATCTATATTATAATATTCCAAGTCATGAAACTGCCATAAACAAATACGGTCTGATCCCTTCGCTATTCATATGAAAGTTTGGCACAGATGTCATATTGGCGCGATTTTTTTCCAACGCCAAATTTGGGGAAAACATCATCAGCATAAACAACAACATTCGGCTTACCGTATCAAGCAAAATAACGACACTTTGGCGCCACTTAAGCACCCGTTGCGTATATGATCTTAGCATCAGAAAAAAATCGATCCAATATGGGGCCGTATTCATCTGTGTCGTATGCATCTGTGCCGAATGTTTTTCATTTTGATTAAAAAATCAATTTTTTTTTTAATAAAACTACATAAAAGTTGCCATGGTCGCAAAGAATTCTTGGCACTGTTATGCCAGCCGAGTGCAAATCTTGCCAATAGCTTTTTTTCAACTCGCCAGTTAGATTTTATTTTTATTTTTCGAGTGGTAAATTAAGACATTGCTTTGAAGTTGAAGTTAAATGTCATGGTTTGTTGCATTATTTAATATTTGGCCAGATGTCATATACGCACCGGGGTTTGGCGTGATTTTTTTATCGAAAATTTGGCGAAAATCTCGTTTTCGAATACAAGTTACATTTGTATTTATGGTACTACTTAGTTATCCCATCGGCCAAAAATCTATCGATAAACTATAAGATTAAAATGCCAATAATAGTTGATCGTAAATATCCATTCACTTGACTTTAATCAAGTTACACCTAGATAAGGTCATCAAGTGATTTTTATTTCGACGTTTTATTGTTATATTTATTAATGTTATACTAATTTATTTGTTCTTTCGTTATTTAAAATAAAAATTTTGTCAATCTGTACAATTTGGCGAGTGGTTTGGCGATTTACATAATTTGGCGAAATTGGCCGACGGAATAACAAAGTAGTACTGTACTTTTTAATTATTTTCTATTTTTTTTAAAATGAAATAACAAAAAAATAATAACTATAGAACGAATCAATTTATATAATTAAAAAATAAGAAAATAAAAGTAAATAAACATTTATTATTAAATAAACAACAATAGCCGGGTTACCATGTCAATCAAAATAATGCCATTTTGGCGCCATTTAGGTACCCCGGTGTGTATATGATATCTGTGCCTAATATTTTTCTTTTTGTTTTGTTTTTTAAAAAAGAAAGAAGTGATAGCCATCAATTTTAAATGTTTCAGTTTTAAATGAAAGTTTTGTATTTTAAATAAAATGAATAAAATGATTATATTTTAAAATAAATTAATGAAATACAAGAAAATGCAACGGGAAAAATATTTGGCGATTTATCACCTGCGTTCCGCTAATATAAAAATAGCGAGTTCTTTATTTCTCTAACATAATCTTTCGATTTGGCGAAATATTGTTCAAGTAAACTGAAGTATGAATAAAATGAATAAAAGTAACTTGATACATTTCTTATGAAAAAAATATCTGTTATGATTAAAATTTGAGTCGCCATCATTAGAGAAAAGTATTTAAAAAAAATAGTATCTCGAAAACTAAGTCGAATTTAAAAATTCTAATACCAGTTTTGAAATCTGCGGATTAATGAGGATTCTCGTGTTAATTTTAACGCATAGTATTCCATATTTTAGGAAAAAGATGCCGTGAAACAGAATCAGTTGTTTAATCAGTCGTTTCATAGAATCGTTTCATAAATTCGTTTCATTTAAGCCGTTTCATAATTTCGTTTCGTTAGGATTTAATATATGTAGGGTAGATTTGTAAAACACTAAATTTGATTACCTGAAAATCTGCATAAGTTTAATTGTTTTTTAATGTATTTTTTTTAAAGTTTAATTCGAGAAAAATAAATGACTAATGAACTACTTACAAATTTAAAGAGTTGATTACTAAGCGGAAAATATAAAATTCTTTAAAATGCATTTGTTTGTAAATTTTATATTAAGCCTTATTTTTTTAAATCTGTGATTTATTTATTTATATATTGATGAATTAGCCAGTTCATTTTCTGCTATTTTCCATTTAATTTTTAAAAATTTAAGAGAAGAGGAAATCAAAAACAAAATGCATATAAAGTATTAAAATGATGTACAGTGCGATGACTTTATAAAAAATGCAGGCTTTATTTAAGAAATGACTGCGCTAAAGTAAAGAAAGTAAAAAAAAATAATAATAATAATAATAATAATAATAATAATAATAATAATAATAATCGTATAGTGCAGAGTTTTGAATCAGATTTAGCAAAAATCAGAAAGTCATTTTTCTATGTGTATTCTGCATCTTATGAAGAATGTTGGTGCTGGTGGCTGTCTGCCGAAACATAAACATATTCTATTTCCTTATTTATGTATCCGGATGATACCGTACTATTTCTACTGAAATTGGTCTCTTTATATATATTTATTTGTTATTCTTCCATTTTATGAATTTTAAAATGTCATATATTCCTGCGAATAAAACGCACATGCGATTTCAGGTTAAATGTTTCTATTTTCATGTATATCTACCGCATTACACGCATCCCATTTCTTTGAAAAGCAAACTTCATGAGTTATGTAGTTAAAAAAGTGTTATTAAAAACATTGAAAGTTATAATACCTAGAAGGATCAATAAAATTTAAAATAAAAAGTTTTGTTGATATTTGTGATAAAATATTTTTTCTTTATTTTTCTTTAAAGTTAATAATTAAGATCAATTAAATAATCTCTAATTATTTGCATGCGAGGTAAAAATATTATCGTAATACCCGCTACAGCTTTATAGTATTGCAGCATGGCGTACGTAATATATGTACGTGTATACATCTTACATTGCAGTAAGTATTTAAAACTCGTTACAATTCGCGCGATTACGGTTTTAACATAAATAAAAAGAAAAGTGCCCAGATAAACTGATGGCTCACAGGCTTTTCACACTAATTGTATATTTTACTCTTTTTCAAAGAATAATGCCCCTCAAAAAATAAATGAAGGGGATTAGCCCCCGCCTCCCCCCTTTATACTTAACCTATGAACCTCCAAATCTAATCAGGGAAGCTCCTTAACATAATAAACCGGTATACCAAATTTGAAGCAAATCAGATAATTCTGCATGAAAAAAAAAACTTATCGCTAAATTTAGGAGGGTTTAACGCCCTTTCCTCCCTTTATTCTTAACTAATGAACCACCAAATCTAATCAAGGCCGATTGTTAACATATTAAACCGGTATAGCAAATTTGGTGCAAATCGAATAATTCTGCCTGAAAAACCCATTTATTAAATTTAAGAGGGTAGCTCCCCTTTCCTCCTTTTATACTTAAATAATAACCCTCAAATTTAATCAGGGAAGCTCCTTAACATAATAAACCGGTATACCAAATTTGGGGCATATCGAATAATTCTGCATGAAAAAACCATTTACTTAATTTAAGGGGGGTAGCCCCAATTATCCCCCTTTATACTTAACTAATGAACCTACAAATTTAATCAGGGAAGCTCCTTAACATAATGAACCGGTATACTAAATTGGAGCAAATCGAATATTTCTGCATGAAAAACACATTTATCTAAATTAAGGGGAGTCCCCTTTCCCCGCTTTATACTTAACCAATGAACACCCAAAATTATTCAGGGAAGCGTCTTATCAGAATGAACCTAGAATTTTTTTTGAAGTAAATCGGATGTTTCTATCACGAGTTAACGCGTTCCGTACATACATACACACATTCAGAACCGGCGGGCACATAAGCACTCAGGCTTTGATAGCCTATGAGCTAAAAATTCAAAACGAGGATATTCGAGACTATTTCTCTGTTGAAACTCCTGAAAGTGTTTATAAAGTTACTCCGGTTAACTGATTTTGCTTCGTCTTTATTTTTTGTTCATAATTTGGAAATATCATATCTTATGCTTATTTTTTCTTAATTTATATTCTGTCATCGTTTTCAGAATATAAGACGTACTTGCAATTTTTTATAGTTTTTCTTTTTTCTAAAAAGCGCATTATACTCCGCAACATACAGTAATTTAACTGAAAGAAAATGGTACTTGAAAGAGCGAGACTTAGATACTGTATATTTTATAATATCATATTTTGTAATTAATTCTTCATTTGTGTAAGATACAGTTGGTAGCAACTATCGCAGATCACAGTACGGCCGCAAATTAGCAAAAAAAAAAAAAAAAAAAAAAAAAAAAAAAAAAAAAAAAATCCTGTAAGAAGATAAAAATAAATGTTAAGAAATTTTAAAAACTGTAGCTCTTACACATAATTTCGTTTACATGAGAATTGAAGAATACTTAAGTAGGCATTAAAAAAAAATCAAAAACACTTAATTTATGAAAAAGGAATAGCAGCTGGATTATTGATAAAGAAGCGCATTTCGAAAATGTAAAACGAATGGAAACTGTGTTTTGTAAAAAACAATGAAAAATCAGTAGGTAGGTAGGTAGGTAGGTAGTGGTGGTGGTGGGGGGGGGGCTTTGGGACCTATAAGAAGCACGGCTGTTGTCCCGAATGACCCATATGAACAGAAACGCCAGACACAGACAGCACTAGACACCTAGCTAGAAGCAATCAATACAATGAATAAACTGCAGCGTAGAGTTACGAAAGACACTCGACGAACAGAACTTTTTGATAAAGCAGCCAAACGAACGAAAACACTCATCACTCAAATCAAAGCCCGCCCAACAACTCCTGCGTTGAGCGCGGTAAGTGGCACAAGAAAACAAAATATGCTCCAAGGAGTTCAAAACACCACAAGCACGGCAGCTGCCGTCCGCAACCAAGTTAAAGCGAGCCAAAATCTCCGGGGTAATAAGCATCCTGCAGAGGAGACGAGGCACAATCACATCATCACTTCGATTATGAACCCAACACCGAGAGTGATTGACATTGGGGATATCCCCATAAGAAGCATAATACTTGCAAGTCCGGTAAGAGTGTTCACCCTGCAGCAGAACACTGTGAGAGAACCTACGGATAGTATCTTCTGGCGAGGTCCAATCGATCAGAGGGTCAGAGACAGAAACACTTTTGGCAAGGCCATCGGCCCTTTCATTGAGGTTGATACCACGGTGTCCCGGAACCCAGTAAAAGGAAAGGTGAATGGAGAACTGCTGCATCCGAACAATTTTATTGTGGAGCCAAAGGATAACTCTGGGAGACTTCAGGTTAGCAGGCTGGAGAGACAAAAGAACCGACAAGCTGTCTGTTAAAATCACCACGGGACGAGATAACGAGATCAATTCGTCGAGAGCCACGGCTATTGCGAGAGCTTCCGCCGTGAAGACAGAGTTGACATGCTGCACCCTGTAGCCAAAGTGGTGTGAGGAAGTGCAGCCTGCAATCGAAGTGAGGGAATCTGTCTTTGAGGCATCGGTGGCAATAATATCCCACGAGTCAGTAAAGTTCTGGAAGTAATCAGCAAACATCGGGGCAATTATGCTAGCATCAAGGTCCGTACGCTGAAAAGGAAGATCAGAGGTGAAAAATTGCACTGCGTTCGAGTCAAGAGAAAGAGGAACTTGGAAGCTGATGAGGAAATCCAGATCAATACCCAGATCGGCAAAAAACTCAGAAACATGAGAAAGATGATTTCCTGGTGAGACCAGAATATCCTCACAAGAGTCCAACAGAGGAGACCAGCTGCCAAGGGCAAGATGCTTTACCCAGAAGCCGAAAGCCAGAACCCTGATTCTGTCAGCTAGGAGACAAGCCCCATCATGCTTGAGAAGAAGAATATTAGGCGTCCACTTCGGGAGCCCCAGAGCAACCCTTAACGCACTCGTCTGTATCACTTCGAGCATTTTCAGTAACGAAGGACTAGCGGCCGTGAGAAGAGCAGCTCCATATTCGATGATACTACAAATAGAAGAGAGGGACAACGTCCGCAGATGATGTGATCGGGCCCCATACCTTTTATGGGCTGGAGCTTTTAAGATGTTGATCCTTTTAAAACATTTTTCCGGAAATATTCTACATGCTTTCGGAAGCCTCCACGACGTTCAAAAAGGAAACCTAGGAACTTTAGAACGGGGCACCACTCGATGAGTCCACCGTTCACGCTGAAGTGGAAATCACAGACCGCTCTCCGTCTCAAAAGATTAATCGAATAGCATTTGTCAGCCCGGATGGATAGTTTCCAATAGGAACACCACACTATTATAAGTCGAAGAGGCTTTTGGAGTTTTACTCTACAGGTCTCCAAACAATCATTCACACAGTAGATGAAAATATCGTCTGCATAGATGAGGAACTTGATGCCCAGGCCCACCAGGACCTCATAAAAATCTGCCATGAAAATTGTAAAAAGGATGGGACTCAAAACCGCCCCCTGGGGAACACTTCTACCAATAATTCGGGAGGAAGACACGTGACCCCTCCACGCAACCTTGACGACTCTAGTAGAAAGAAAGCGATGAATCCACCGAAGCATCCGTCCTGTGATGCCCACCTGGGCACATTTATAAATAAGTCCATCAATGTAGACAGAGTCATAGGCTGAATGTAAATCCAAAGAGACGCCCAAAATATATATTTTTGCTTTTTTGGCAGACGTGATGTCATGCTGGAGAATCGCTAACGCCGTATGGCAATCCCGGAAGGGAAGAAATCCAAGGTGCCTAGGGACCAAGGTTTTATGGCAGAGGAGGTGGTGCCCAATCCTTCTGGCAATCATCCGCTCACAGATTTTACCCGTTACCGAGGTTAAGGCAATCGGACGGTATGAAGATATATGATGTCGGCGTGTTAGGCTTCAGAATTGGGAGAATGGTCGCCGACGTCCAGCTTGAGGGAATGTCCCCTGAGCACCAAATGCTGTTGTACATACTCAACAAGCAATCTAAGGAGTGATAATTTAGCCCCCTGAAAAGGGCCGCACTAATCCTGTCCTCCCCAGGAGTGGAAATTCTCGTTCTTCCAATGGCCATCTTTAGCTCTGAGATCGTGAACAGACAATTGAGCGAATCATTACACTCATCACCATAAGTTAATGGGATTGGCTCGTGGCAGCTTCCCTCACCAAAGTGATCTGCAAAGGCTTCAGCTTGGGCTACCGCATCAGCAGAAAAAAGAGTCAGGTAGTTGTAAGTAGAGATGGGAATCAGGAGAAGAGCTGGACCGAGATTTGAGGTTACGAAAAATTTTATATAAAAGGCCAGGGACATTCCCATTACAGCAAATGGAGTCCCAGTACCGGCGCTTGGCTTCCCTGACAACCTGGCGGAGCTTGGCCGAGAATCTTTTATATTTCATCCAGTGATCCACAGAATTTAATTGACGAGCTCTTCGCAGATGGAACTTTTTCTGTTTGCTAAGGGTGCTACACCGCGCAGTCCACCACACAGGGAGGAGTTTCAAGGACTTAACACAGGCTGTACTGCGATTCGACATGACACCACGAACCAAGGACTGGAACGATGACGGCTGGATATCGGTAGCCAAATGTAGGCTGGAATTAACTTCCTGGGTGATGCGGGCCCAGTTGTAGAGAATGGGACCGGGACGCAGAGGAGGGTTAAGCTCTACAGAGATAACAATGAGGAAGTGATCGCTGTCGAAAAGATCATCCTCAACGACGATCGAGGAGCAAGTAAGAAGCCCAGAAGAACAGATCGAAAGATCAATTAAAGAAGTAACCCCACAAGGGGCCACATGGGTAGGAGCAGTATAGTTCATTAAGCAGAAGGGGCTATCAGAAAGCCAGTCCACCAAACGCTCGCTGGCCCGCGAGGACACCGGGGAATCCCACAGCGGGTGATGAAGATTAAAATCTCCCAAGATAAGAGAATGACCAGAAAGATCACGGCAAACCTCCAAAAGATCGTCAACCACCAACCCAGATGAGGAGTAAACGTTGATAATGTTGAGACAGGAAGAACCAAGGGAAATGCGTACGCCTAAGAATTCGTTAGCTGAGCCCAAATTATCGAAACACAACCTTGTAGACGACCAAGTAGAGTTCACCGCCAAAGCCAGACCACCACCGGCCCGACCGACTCTGTCTTGACGGTAGATCACTCTACCCGACATCGACAGAGTCTTTACAGGTGAAAGAAAAGTCTCCTGGAGAGCCAAGACATCCGACGACAAGAAAGGTTCAAGCTGAATGAAGGGGAGCTTGTTGGAGATACCTCGGCAATTCCACTGAAGCACACTAATACCCATATGAGACAGAAAAAGAAAAACTATCAAACACAAAACAAAAATCAAGATCCTGCCCCCTGCAGGAACACACGCCCAAAACACAAAAGAAAAAAGTTTTTTTTCCCTCTACCCCCCTTTACCGTGCACGTAGGCACGTTTCCGCTCCGGGGGATTTGTCACTGAGTTTAGCCATACAGTTCATAATTATATTACTCAGAGCACTGATAGTTTCTAGAATTTTCGCAGACTGTTTTTCTGAATGATCAACTAAAATCTTTAACATGTTATTTGTCCTGATCTCAATAGCTTTTTTTAATTCATCTTGGTCGGGTTTTTTAACACTGGTTTTCTGTGCATATGATTCAGAATTCGCGCTCGTCGAAAATTTTCGTCGAGCTTCAGTAAAAGATAGAAAATTTCCACTTTTGAAGCGGAGAAAATCCATTTCTCTCAAGCGGGTGGGGCACTGGAGATAATCTGACCTGTGGCCCTCCCCACAGTTCACACATTTAACTTCTAACGTGCAAGTACCAGTATGCTTTTGGCCACACGTGGCACAGATTTGTTCGGACTGACATTTTCCAGTTGCATGATTAAATTTAAAGCACCGTACACATTGCCTCGGTCTATCAACAAACTGGCGGATCTTCTGAAGAGTGAACCATAGCTTAGATTCAGTCAGGATAGCAATACCAAGAGAGGTAATTAAAACAGGGGAAACAGTACTAGATGAATCTTTCTTCATAAACCGTCGCATTTCTAAGATCTGCACGTTGTTATTGACCATTATCTCCTGGCCCACCTCCTCCAAGGGGATGTCGACAGGTACGTTGAACACCAGGAAGCGATTCGAAATATTCTCCCAAATAACTCTATGTTTAACTGGAACTTCCAAAAAGCTTGTAACCTGACAAATATCAACAGCACAGCTGAAGTCTTTCGTGCTAATAAGTAGACTGCCCGTACGTGTGTGACGGACATTCTCTATATGATTAGCATGAGGGATTATCTTTTTAATCTCTACTTGCACAGCTCTAGGATCTCTATTTGGAATAGCTTTTGAATCTGTACTTTGTAAAAAAATATTGAAACACTTACCGCCATTCTCGGCAGCCATTGAAAGAAGCAGCTCCGTGGAAGCAAGTGAACCTCGCCACATTTTTATTATCGCTGTTACACGTTAAGAAATTTTCTGCCCGGTTTTTCTTGTCGCTGTCACATGAGGTACTTTCTTCACATTCCACCATATCAACATTGACAGCAGAAGAATCCGCTGTTCCATCAATATCCACTATCTTAAATTCAGAACAAGTCATAACACTATCCAGGGACATTATCGGCAAATGGTAGAGGTAAACAAAACGTAAATAAAACTATTACACCTACCAAACACCCACCAAATCATCAATAAAATAGTTCACTAATAACCACCACGAAAAGAGAGAAAAAACAAACACCTTACTTCGAACCACAACAGCGTAAAAACAAAAGCTTCACCGAAAAGAAAGCTCAGATACCGCCGGCTGCAAAACGGTCACCGCCCCCCACGTGTAGAAGGAGGGAGCACCTCGCACAGCCAACCTCTCCTGCCAAAAAAACTCCAAACCTGAAAAATCAGTAAATAAGTTCTTCAAAAAAAAAAGAAAAATAAATAAATGAATAAAAAATCTACTTGTTTTTATTTATAGTGTATGTTTGGCTTTCCATTTGGAGCTTTCGCCTACAACATTTCGCCGAAATAAATCATTTCTTCAGGGTGTTAAACTGAAAAAAGCGAAATAGTTTATTTATTTTGTTTAAAATATACTCAAACCATTTTTTCTGTGCATTTATGAAGTCTTCATTTATTCAAATTTATAGCAATAAGCAATAATGAGTTCCTTAAAGAAATACTTATTAGTGATCACATAAAACCAGAACAGCTTTATACTGTGTCATTGAATTAGTTTAATATCTCTTATTTCTTACTTTGTCCACTTATATTTTTCCACGCGCATTGAAAGGTGGTACTGAAAGGTGGTACTGGTGGTGCATCCCTACTGTAGCAAAGTTATAATTTTTAGAGAAACTAGATGAAAGTTTCTTTTTTCCGTATGGTTTGCTGTATCTACGACTTCGCCATGTTATAAATATATTATATATAAGGACAGTAAAATTCAAAGTTCAAAGTAAAAGCTATAGAACATGTTAAATGAGTTTTAATTTTTATATGACATGTATATATATATATGTTATAAACTACGTTTTGGAGTCGTGACTGGCGACATTATTACTTAAAAACACACACAGGTCGTTCATACATTACTTTATTGGGTGTAGAGCACATATTAGACTTACAAGGGCACCACCAAACATGGTGCTCACAAATTTTGATGATTTTAAAGTATGTTATAAAGATACCCCTAATTATTCTGCTGAAAGGACAAATGTGTCCTAGTTTTCGAGAATTCGGGAACCAAAGTTCAACATACGTTTAAAATACTGGTTAATTTGATCTTTCAAAAATGGGCTGGGTAGTGCCGAGACAAAGTACGAGTACGCTATACCGTAGATGGCGGGTTCGAACCCAACTTGTGCCTTTTTTATTTAATATTATATTTTTGACATGTTACAAGTTTTACACTAAAGTAAAAAGTTCGCAGCTTTGAAATTTTATATATTTTTCTAACAAATTACATTTACATTTTCAAAATTGTTATTAATATTATATTTTTTCTGCAATTTTTAAGCTAGTATTTCTACAGACGAAAATTAAACTTATTTATGTCTATTTTTTTTCTTCAGTTATTTTTATTAAATTTATTTGTATTTATATTTTCATATTTCAAGTGCATTCAACTATAATAATAATATATTTATATTTTTTTACATTATGGCATTTTAAATGGAAATTTATATATTTTCCCCCCATAATTTATACAAAATATTTTTCATGTCGAATCTCTTAAACGTATTCACGATTACATAATTTCAATAATATACACTGGTTATCAAAAATTAAGGAAAACTCACAAAATGCTAATTTTCAAATACGCGAACACTCAAAAGGAAATAATATAATTCGAGTAATTACTATCTCTACAACACAGCTAGCCCATATAACATCTCATTCAAGTCACACATGCTCACAAGTGTCACAGTCACTACGGTGAAGCAAAAAAATAGGAAATTCCATACATCTCATTATGAGTCTCAAATGATCACTATATGTGACTCCACTGAGAAGTCAGTCTGATTGCTACTTTGTGACGAGTCACTATGTGACTTTACAATGTAGTTACATTGTGACTCTCGTGTGACTGTCATTTGTAGACTCAATTTCAAAGTCATCGTAACGCTGCATTGTGATAAGTTACCAAATAATGTCACATTAAAATCACATGATGACTTTCAAGTGACAGAGAGACTACTGTGAAGTCCCCATTGTGCCCTTTTGGGAAAAGTCATCATGTGACTTTAATGTGACATTATTTGGTGACTTATCACAATGCAGCTTTCACGATGACTTTGAAATTGAGTCTACAAATGAATCACATGAGAGTCACAATGTAACTACATTTTAAAGTCACATGGTGACTCGTCACAAAGCAGCAGTCGCATTGACTTCTCAGTGGAGTCACATATAGTGATCATTTGAGACTCATAATGAGATATATGGAATTTCCTATTTTTTGCTTCACCGTAGTGACTGTGACACTTATGACCATGTGTGACCTGAATGAGATGTTATATGGACTAGCTGTGTTGTAGAGATAGTAATTACTCGAATTATATTGTCTTTTTCTGAGTGTTCGCGAATTTGAAAATTAGCATTTTGTGACTTTTCCTTAATTTTTGATAACAAGTGTATTTAGAAAAGAGTAATAAAATGTTAAAGAAGTAACACTCTCTCTTATATGCAGCTATCTACCAGTTGTATAAATTTTTAATGACCTATAAATACATTTATCTGTAAAGTTCGAACTCAACATCATTTTTTATATGCAAAGATAAAAAATGACAGACTAAATTTAAAAAATTTTCTTCGTTCTATCAATTATAAATTGTTGACTTCATTCTTAAAAAATGAACTGGAAATGCCAGATGTAATTTGTCATATATATAAAAAATATTTTTTAATAAAATCGTCTGCTGTGTTTTCGTGGTATTATCAGAATAAGCAAAGTTTTCTTTTTATTGATCTCGTTCAGCTATTTACTAGCATTAAGAAATTAAAGTATTTAGAGAATATGTATTATGTTAGCAAGTTTCTTCCAATTTTGTTTTTAAAAAATCATGCAAAGAAGTTTTTTTTATTGTGATTTTTAATAGAATTTTTTGTTTTGAATATTATTATGATATGTATGACTCTGTTAGTTGCATATTTACTAAATTAATAATGGCAATGTCGGTAATGATAAACATTTTTGAATATCATTAGTTAATTTCATTATATTTAGAAAAAATGAAATATTAAAATTATACATCATTTTGTTAAATTTTTCTACTCAATTTTATATATATATATATATAAAGTGTAAGAAAAACATATTATGCGTTATTTCAGATGTGTGGTAAATTAAAAAATATATACATAAATGTAAACAGTAATAGTAAGTTTAAAAAAAAAAGATGAGATAGCTATATATATATTAGTTTAATTTTCGCTAACAAAAATATTAGTTTAAAATTTTACAGAAAAAATATAAATTTTCATAAAAAAAAATCGAAAATGTAAATGTAATTTGTTAGAAAAATATCAAAAATTTCAAAGCTAAGTATTTTTTAATTCAGTATATAACTTGTAACATGTCAAAAATATAATATTAAATTTAAAAAAAGTAAAAATGGTAAAAGCCATCGATTCCAACCAGCCATCTACGGTCTAGCGCACTCTCACTTTACCTCGGCGATACCCAGCCCACATTTACAAATGCAAATTAATAAGTATTTCAAATGCATGTTGAACTTTGACCTCCAAATTCTCGAACTCTAGGGCTCATTTGAATAAAACCTTTCAGCAGAATAATTAGGGGTATAATCCCTATATCATTCTTTAAAATCATCAGAATCTGTGAACACCATGTTTGGTGGTGCCCTTGTGAGATCACAGTCATCCAAGGCTTTAACCGCCGGAATCAATCCTATAGCAGTCCCAATACCGTGACTATTCACAAAGGCTTGTCGTAGAAATCTACGTGAATTTAAAGTTCTAAGAGAAAATCACCACTTGAAGAAATTATTTTATTACAATTTATAGCATTCGATGGTTTTATATTATATGTTCGTGAGTAATCTCGGATAACATCTATAAACAAGGTATTTGTTCCTCATTAAGTAAGTGGTGACTTTTATATTTTAGGCGCTGTTGTAAAAGAATATGTCATTAAAAATATTCCATCACCCACAAATTTAAAAAAAATTCAAAATCTTGAAAATCTCAATTTTGTAGTATTAAATCAATACATGTAGACTTTAAATTTTATCATTTGATATTTTAGTAATAATAAACTTTTAAATAAACATAAATCTTTAAATTATTATTTAAAACACTGAAAATATACATTGTTTTTTAAGTTTCAGAAAAATGTAAGAGGATTTTTCTGAAAAGAAATGATATTCGTAAGAAATTTCCCAAATTTCATACCGAGCATATTAGGGTCCACCTGCCTTGATATCGTGTTTCTATTGCAAAAATATCCTGGTGGAAGCACTTCCATGCTCGTCGCTCACAGCTTTCATATTTTCAGGGAAAGATATTAAATGAGATGCTAAAAAAAGTGAATTTTCAATGACATTAAACATTCTAAATTTTTGCAACTTTTCAACATGTCTTTATTTAATTTTTCATAATTAGGACTTCGATTATTAAGAAGTGTGTCACAACATTTTTAAAATTGATCCATGTTGCTTTTTTTTAAATCACTTAATGAATCTTTAAGTTTTTTGCCCTTCATAAGTTGCCTAATTTGTGGGCCGACAATAAAATCCCCTTCTTAACTTTTGCGTAGCTTAGCGATGGAAATTGTCCTTGCAGATATTGAAATTCACGCCCTTCTTTGTTCATCGCCTGAGAGAAATTCTTCATGAATTCCAACTTTATGCTTAGAGGTGGGAGAATAACTTTTTTTTTTATCGATTAGAGGAACTTTTTGAATTTTTTTTTCTATTGTAATTTATTGTTTGGGATTTTGACACTTATTTATTATATAAATTATCATGTTTTAAACTGCTGTCCCACTCGCATAGAAAACAACAATATTTTGTATATCCTAGCGGCATAACGATGGGAATGGCAATTACTTTAAAATCTGCACATATGTTCCAATTATGATGTGAGTATCAATTGCATGAAGCCAGTGTCTTCATATTTTCATAAGATTATTCCATTATGCAAGAAAATGCCATTGGAAAAGAAGGCAGGGCATTTCGATTATGGTGTAGCACAGCCTTTAAGCTGGTTTTCGAGCCATCTATGAGCACTCACCATTTTTCCGAGTTATAGTGACAATTTAAAGCAGACATTAAACAACTTATATCATTACTATAGCATAAATCACCGTTTGTGAAAAAAAGGCCGAATATTTATTATGTCGATCCCGGTAAATAGATATGTTAGTGTTGTTTTGGAGGAGATTCTAACCTTGCAATCTCGATCCAAGTAATTCTGAGTTTGCCATTGATAAATGTAAGTCTATCACGTTTAATTTTTCATTTATGCCAGTAGAATAGTTTATATAAGATGGTTAGGAAGTTTCAACTTCATCTATTTCTTTTATACTGCTACATCGCCATACGTTAAATTCTCTGACGTTGTGGTATTGGTAATTCATCATTGTGTTATACTAGTCGCATTGCTGAATGTAAGTTCAGTTAATTAATTTTATGTTTGCTTCATGCAGAGAATCATTTTTTTTTAATACAAAAGTAGAAGTGATTTGTATGATCTTTCGGCTCGCGCAATATCGTGGGCAAATCGTATAGCAAATGACATACTCTTTCTTGTATGTTTCATCTACGCCTGGAGGTTTTTAGCACATCGTTTGCAACAAGAAATAGGTGCCTATTTCCTATCTTATTCACCTATTTTACATCCAAAGTACATGAGATCGGCATTCTTTATGAGCAGCATAAAAGCGCATTAATGCTTTTTCAATGTTAGCTGCCCGCACACATAGCAAAAAAAATCAGGTTAATTAACAGAACCTCTAGACATTTTTTACCTTTTTAGAGGAAAATAGGATAACTATAAACAAAATTAATTAAAAAGACTTAAATAGCAAAGAAATAGCAGTACACGCGCACCGAAAGACAAGTTTCAGCTGTCACGGATTTGAGTTAAGCTACAGATCAGCTAGGGCTAGCTGTTCAAGGTCGCATATATAAAATTTATTATAGCGAAATCTGTTGCATGCTGATTGCCTTGCTGTATGTTCCATCCCTGTAATAAGTAAAAAAAATGTATGAGTGCATCAAACGCATGTAAAAGAAAAATTCTATATAATTGCCTATATAATGCAAAGCGTATAACTGACATTCCTTAAAATTGGTGGAAATTGATAGAAAAGTTTTACAAACATATTATTTTTTCAGCACCTTGAAATGTATAAGAAACACACAATGTATATCGTTAAGATTTGTTAATCAATGTGATTGGCTTGTTAATGAATTTAATTGGCTTTTTTAGTATAGGTTACATGCTCATGTTCTCTTAGTTTTAAAAGTTATAAATACTTGATAATGGGACAATGTCCTGCGAGGTAGTTCTCAGTTTGATGAAATTCAGATTTGATGTAGCCGAACAATTATGGGGTTTGTGAAGTATCAAGTTGGTTGTATTTATGACGGCCAATTATCTGCATGAGGGATATAGGTCCAGAAGGGAGTGCCCTTCGTGGGGGTCTTTCTAAGGGAACCTAAACCGTACTAATGCTTGGAAATCCAAGGTTCGAAGAAAACCACGAAAACTCCGAACGATTAGGTCGACGGGCGCGATTGGGTTCGAACCCAGCACCTCCCGTCTACCAGCTTCGACAGCAGAACCTCTCATCCACTGGTGGGGCGAGAAGTATCAAGACATCGAACAGATGAACATCGAACACTGATGATTATCGAAAATGGGCTATACTTGATAACATCTCTTATGGGGTTGTAACGAGTTGTAAGTGCTACTTGTAAGTGCTTGTAAGTGCTACTTGGTGGAGATCTAGAAATTGTGTTTGCAACTAAGGGGAAGTATACTAACTAAAAGGTTATAAAGCATGTTATCAATTTTATAACATATATATAATCATGTATAAGTTATATATAATTATATATAAGATATATATTTACTTATATATAAGGTATATATATTAGGGTGGAGCGAAATTTTTTTTTCATCAAATCAAAATTGGCTGGGGTGGGAAAGGTGCTCTATCAGATCCTCATTCTGAATATAAATTATTTTTGAAAAATATTAATATTAAATACTGCCCCAAGGTCATTGAATATTGAGAAAAAACGTAAAAGCTCTCGCCTGTGGAAAAAAAAATTCTTTTCCTAGTCAAAATGGGGCGGTGTGGGAAAGTTGCTCTATCATATCCTCATTCTGAATAAAAAATATCTTTTAAAAATATTAATATTAAATACTGCCCCAAGGTCATTGAATATTGAGAAAAAACGTAAAAATTGTGCATTTTCCCATTTTTTTTCCCTCAAATATTCAAACTATTTTATAAACTTAATTTAAAAGGATGATCATCGAATTATTATTATAATTATTATATATTTATAATAAAAGTATGTAATATTTATATCAAATTCGCTATTATTATACTAACTCAACGACTATATATTTTTTAAATATATGAAATTTGGGTAATTGTAAATGTTTTACATATTTTACTTAACCTGTGTAAGAAAATATAATTTGAAATTATTCTTAAAGAACTATAGTAATAAGGTAAAAATAATTTACTGTTTAATTTATAAGCAGTGAAGTTACCATTTTATAGTAGTCCATACTGTTTTTTTGGTTTCAAAAACTGGCATTTTTTTCCGAGACTCCAGACGTTTCAATGAATCCATGGCGTCTCAAAGGACCCCAAACAGCAGAAGAAGCCTCCGTAACAAGTCTCACACATCTTTCAGTGGCTTGATTGTGTCAAGGGAATAGTTTAATCTTAGGTAAGATGTCTTCATCTATTGCCTTTGGATTTAGGATACACTTTGTAAGAATGTTATGATCTAAGAACTTAGTTAATGGTGGTTATGTCACGGTCACTTCAGCCTAATTTATGAAATCGATATAGTCTTTGGTCTCTCAGGTAACTTGATTGTTTGTTTTCGCGAAACTTTTATTATTCTGCATAGCATTATTATTCTCATTCATACTATATAAGTGTGGTACTGTGCAGAATAATAAAATTTCGAAAGTCAAAAAATTCTTTACATACGTGATCTCAGGTAACTTGAACGTACCTAAAGAATGTCTTCACTTTCAAGATTTTATTATTATGCGTAGTGCCAACACATTTACATACTATGTAAGAGCTTTGGCACTACGCAGAACAATAAAATCTCGAAAGTGAAGAAATTCTTTACATACGGATAAATTTGGAAGCCAAAGTCTATGTAGATTCTATAAATTGGGCTGAAGTGACCGAGATACAACCACCATTAACTAAGTTCTTAGACCATAATATTCTTACAAATTGTATCCTAAATCCAAAGGCAATAGATGAAGACATCTTACCTAAGATTAAACTATTCCCTTGTCACAATCAAGCCACTGAAAGATGTGTGAAACTTGTTACGGAGGCTTCTTCTGCTGTTTGTGGTCCTTTGAGACGCGTTGAGTTCATTAAAACTTGTCTGGAGTCTCGGAAAAAAAGGCAGTTTTTAAAACCAAAAAACAGTATGGACTACTATAAAATGGTAACTTCGTTGCTTGTAAATTGCAATAGTAAATTATTTTTATCTTATTACTATAGTTCATTAAGAATAATTTCAAATTATATTTTTTTTACACAGGTTAAGTAAAAAATATAAAACAATTACAATTACCCAAATTTCATATATTAAAAAAAGTATAGTCGTTGAGTAAGCATAATAAAAGCGAATTTGATATAAATATTACATAATTTTACAAAAAATTTATAATAACAACAATGATAATTCGATGATCATCCTTTTAAATTAAATTAATAAAATAGTTTGTATATTTGAGGAAAAAAATAGCAAAATGCACAACTTTTACGTTTTTTCTCAATATTCAATGACCTTGGGGCAGTATTTAATATTAATATTTTTCAAAGATATTTTATATTCAGAATGAGGATCTGATAGAGCAACTTTCCCACACCGGCCAATTTTGATTTGAAGAAATTTTTTTTTCCCCATAGGCGAGCGCTCCACCCTAATATATATGTGTATGTATCATTTACTCACACACATACGTCAGCGGCGATTGTTCTGAATCAACCCATGTGCATAATTACCCCGACTTACCCTACATGCTTTTCTTACACATATGAACAGCCTTGTTTAGCCTTGCATAATCCTCTGCTAGAGTAACAAATACTTTGGAGAAGTTTATTTGACAGGGTTTCCGAAAATATTATTGTTCTCTTTTATGAAAATCAATTCCCTAAGTCAAATGTGACATTCACATTCGTGAAGTTACGGAAGAATTTGTCAAGGATTTCTTTTTATTTTTGGCAACAGGTGTAAAATAGAATGTGTTCGGTTACTTTTGAACAAAGACGGTACTATCGTGAAAATGAATAATTCATATAAAAAACAATAAATTAAATTTATTTAAGTTTCTAATTTACGTACAGTCTCGAAATAAATTTATAAACACTTAGATTTAATTGAATTTAAATTTAATATTTTACTGTACGCTGTTGTTGTAATCATAAAAAAACTGTGAAATGTGAAAATTAATTCTGAAAATTATAAATTCAAAATAAAATCATGTTGTATTTATAAAAAAACTGCTTTATCATTTTACGTAGTTTTCTTTTTTTTTTTTGTCACACCCAGGAAACGATTGTTTTCAAAAAACTTTTTTATAAGTGAATTTACAAAATTCAGATTTTTTTTTCATTGTTATTTTTTCATGAAGCTTCACAAAAAAATTAATGTAATTACGTCAAAGAAAATACTTTTTGTAGAAAACATTTAATTTTAATTAAAATACATTTATTTCAAATGTACACATATTCACAAAAGTATACCTTTTTTATATTTCCTTTTAAAAAGTCTATTTTCTTATTTGAAGAGTAAAATTATGACCTATTACAGTTTTGAATTCTTTTGGGAAAGTAATTTTAATTATTAGAAAAAAATAAATTAATTTCTAAAATGCAAATACAGTCCTTCCAATTACAATTAAGTTTAACATGTTCCACTTTATATTAAGGGTGCTCTCAGAATTAAAAAAAAATGTATATTCTTTGCTTTGTTCACATAGTTCATAATTGATTCATTAATTTGTATTTGAATTAAAATTTACGAGCCGATTGAAATTCTCTTTGCATATTTCTATGAGAAAATTAATTCATCAAATTGTATAATGACATTAATCTTTTATAGCAAACATTTAATTTATAATATAATTGCAAAGATTTCTTATACACTTATATTATTAAAATAATGCTAAGCTAATTTATTTTTTCTTCATATTAGAGTTTGATAATTACAAAATATTATTCCAAGTCTTATTATTTAAAATATATGATATTATATTCATTCACGTAAAGGTATCGAAAAAGATTTTGTTTAAAAATTGATAGTAATTTGTGAATTTGTCAGAAAAAAAGCCAAAATTTTCTCTAGACATTTGTTTTGCTTTGGCCATAATTGCTATTAGCTGGTATATATAAATTTAGCATTAAATATATATATATATATATATATATGTGTGTGTGTGTGTGTGTTTGTCTAAAATAACTCCAAATCCTTCATTACTGTTGTATCTAAATACTATTTAATTTATGATTTCCAGTCTCATATGTTCTAAATGGAAATTTTATAATAATGATTTTTAAATAAACACTTCCTTAAAGCAACTTAACAAGTGTTTAAAGGGTCTCATATGTTTCCAAATCTCCGTCACCATTTTAAAGTTTTAAGTTATCATAACTTCTTAAATATTTATGCAAATTACATAAAATGTTTTAATTTATATAAAACATATTTCAGGATTTATCAAATATAAAAATAAACATTTTTAATGTAATATAATAAAAAATACAGTTAAGTTGATATTGCAAATGTTTTCGTATGATATGTTAAAATCCAAAAGGCATCTTAACTTAGAATTGACGTATGAATATAAAACGTATATTTAAGGGACCTCAAACAATTTTTTTATAGGATGAATTAATATTATAAATTAATTAATATTATTTTGTTAGTTAAACATTTTAATTATTTTTAATCACTAATTAACTATTTTAAAAAATCATTTTTAAATTTTTATTGAATTTTTAAAATGGTTTCCGTCAAAGGATTTCTGTTAAAATATTGTTTAATGATCATTTTTAAATAAGTTATAAGTAAACTCTAATTTAACTTATCCTACGGACCGTAAGCAAACTTTTCCCATATTAACTTACCTGCATTTTTTTATTATATTATATTTAAAGCTTTTAACTTTATATTTTATAAATGCTTAATATGTTTTAGATAGCTTTCATTACAAAAATCTACCTATTGCAGCCGTTCGGAGGAAAGCGATTTCAAAAGATTTTGGTATATTTTCATCGACCATGACCCCCCAGACCCCGAAACTACCTCTGTTCAAAATTGACACATATATATATATATATATATTTAATTTAAAAAAAAATTGAAATGTGGTACCAAAAATTTGAAAATGGAAAAATATTTTTTCCTTATGTATTTGACCTTGATACAAAGATTATGGAGCAGTTTTTGTTTCGTCTATATCTTAAAAAATGGCTGAGTTATAGCATTTTGAATTTCTAGCGTGGCTGACATTTTGAAACGTCCTTATTTTTGTCACGTGATAACGGGCGTATTTATGAACCGATTTAGATGTACCTTGGTGTGTACATAGTACATACAAATATCTCTACTGAGTTTGTTGTCCAGCTTCATCCGCCATCTTGTTTCAAAATGGCGGCCATATAAAAAATTTTAAAAAAAATTAAAATTTAAAATGAGATACCAAAAAATTGGAAAATGAAAAAGATTTTTTTGTATGTGTTTGACCTTAATACAAAGATTCCGGAACAGTTTGTTTCGTCTATATCTAAAAAAAATGGCCGAGTTATAGCGTTTTGAATTTCTATTGTGGCTGACATTTTAAAACGACCTGATTTTTGTCACGTGATATCAGGCTTATTTATGAACCGATTTGGATGTAACTTGGTCTGTACATAGTACATACCAATGTCTCGATCGAGGTCGTTGGCCAACTTCATTCGCCATCAAGTTTCAAAAGGGTTGCCATTTAAAAAAATTAAATTTAAAATTTAAAATGAGGTATTAAAAAATTGGAAAATGAAAAAAGATTTTTTTATGTGTTTGGCCTTGATACAAAGATTCCGGAGCAGTTTTTGTTTCTGAAAATTTGGTCTTTTGTTTACATCTTAAAAAATGGTTGAATTATAGCACTTTGAATTTCTAGCATGGCTGACATTTTGAAACGATCTTGTATTTGTCAGGCGATAACACACGTATTCATCTATTTCGATGTAAGAAGGCATGTCGATAGTATACATCAACACCTCGACCAAGTAAAAAAAAATATATATTTAAAGTGAGGTGCAAAAAAATTAGAAATTGAAAAAAGTTTCTTTCTTAAGTATTTGACCTTGATAAAAGGATTCAGGAGCATTTTTTGTTTGTCTTTATCTTAAAAAATGGCTCAGATATAGCAATTTCAATATCTAATGTGTTTGACATTTTGAAAAATCTGATATTTTGCCTAAGAACGCACTTGTATATATCAATCGATTCCGATGTGAGTTAGCATCTGCAGAGCAATTACTAAGGTCTCGACCAAGTTCATTGGTTAGCCTCATCCACCATGTTGTCTTAAAATGGCAGGCACTTTAAGAAATCGCCGAATTTGGCAGCCAGATATAAGTAACTTTAAATAAAAGCAGCTTGGATAAAACTGACTAATTTCGCGAAATTCTCATTCATAATGATTTAGTATTGATAAAAATTAGTATTGAATCCCCTATATTGGGTTTCCACTAAATTGAGCTTCGTGTGTTTGAATAATATATGTTGGCTTTTTTAAAATAAGGTATATGAAAGCTACCTCTTCCTCCCGGCATTGGCCGGAAGGACTTTTAAATATAGGACACGGATTTATGCAATTTCCATAAGTATTTAAATGTTTTGAGAACTCGAAACCATATTACCTTTTGCACTGTCGCTGGAGATTTCAAGAGATATGAGAGCTCTTAAACATACAAAAACACAGAAAGTAATTGCAATTTTTAATGTTTAGATACTTTTTATTAGAAGTATTAGATAATAAATTGAAAGGGGTGCGTAACATAATTCCAAGGTACATAAAACACTGCAAGTATACAATTTCAGTGTAGATAGGTTTTAATATTTCTATCATTTCAGATTTTATATTAATATTAATAAAAAATATTCATAGCAACATATATAATTTATAACTACAAAGAGAATAAAATGTGTCATTAATTTATTTTAAAAAGGTCACTAAACATAGGTCAGACAAAGTTTAAAATAAATAGAGACAAACCAAAGTAACAAAAAATTACTTAATGGATGCATAAAACATATAGAAATAATATTCACATTTTAATTTTAGCAATATGGTTCGAAAGGAACACCAAAAACCATAAAATCATCACAATATCTATTATTAATTGCTCAAATGTGTTAAATAAAAACCATAAAAACAATAAAAATGTTTCTATAAACTGTAGATATGTTCCGTGTTTACTAGGGTGGTGCGAAAAAAGTCAAGTTGATATTTCCGAGTCGCTATAGTGCGGAAAAGTTGCGATTGGTAAATACAAGAAAAACAACAAAAAAAATTCTTCAAATCGGACTTTATCTTCCGATCCCGCAAACCGCCTACAAATTCCAAAAAATTGAAAATTTCCGATTTTTTTCCGATTTTTTTTAATTTTTACGTTTATATATTTTTTATCGCGATAGGGGAAAATATTTGCAGTTTGTACTGTTTAATAATAATAATAATAATAATTGCGTTTAGAGAATATCTTCCGATCGCGCAAGCTCAACAAAAATCGGCAAAAATTCAATTTTGAGTGATTTTCATGCATTAAGAATATAATCAACTGAGGTCAGTTTGCAGTCTCAGGTTAAGATTTAAATGATAATTGATAATATTGAGCATATTAAGTTATTTTTAAACAACGTAGAACTTACCACGAAGGGTTCGTTTCAGGTCTGAAAAGTTTAGTAGTGCACCCAACTGCCGTTAGCCACGTTGGAAAACAGCGCTGAAGTCGGCGTACGCGCTCCCACCTAGTCTCACCTAACTCCATAAAATTTACAGAAAATTCAACTGGATTCAGATGAACTACTTGGCATATACTATTTTGACGGAAGAAATGACGATACCCTAGTTAAAGAAAGGATTGCATCTAAACAGGTTCGTCGAATTATTAAAGAGGAACACTTTCCTGTCATAAAAGAACGTGGCTCAGTTTATTTAGGCCATGTGCCTCCAATCTCCGGGCCTGCTAAGGACATTGTAGCTTTCATAGTATCATGTCTTACTGAACAAGGGGTTTCACTAGAATACTTAGATTTGGTAGGCTGTGATGGTACAAATACCAATACTGGATAGAAAGGTGGTGCTATCAGAAAGCTTGAAGTTCATCTCTCACGACCACTGCAGTGGGTTGTTTGTTTATTCCATTTAGTTGAATTACCTTTCCGCCATCTTTTTCAACATTTGAATGTTGAAACAACTGGTCCAAGATCATTTAGTATACCATTTGGACACAATATCAATGTTGTGTAAAGCTCTCGGTGATAAATTTTCAATTGACTGATTGTGAAATTCCAGAAGTGGACAGGCAACTGTTGAGCAAGGACCAAAGATATCCTCTTGGCATAAGTCAAGCAATTAAAAGTGGCAACTTTCCAAATGACTTATTAAAGTGTGACTCCGGCCCAATTTCACATGCCAGATTGCTCATTTGTGCAAATAGAGCCCTTCGAATTTACGCGAGCGTGGAAAACCCATCGGATTCCTTAAAGCCATATTGACATTTATTTTAAAATCTTACTTGCCAGTTTGTTTTGAAATGAAATGCTCTAAGTACATTACAGACGGGCCTATTAATCTGTACAGAGCAATTTAAACATCTCGATACTTTCGTGACAACCTGAAGAAAATGTAGTCCCTGAAACTGAACGAAACTTATTCTTTGCTCACCCGGAAAACCTACTGATGGCAATGGTCTTTTGTAAGAGGAGGCACATAAAAGAGCTAGGGCTAAGAAGAGTATTAAAAGTCAGGCAAAATGTTTCAAAGGGTAAAGGTATCTGAATCTTTATCACTCCTACAATCCAGAATCAATTGATTGTAATGTAGCAAAATTAACATTTCCACCTCTTTTTCGGAGAATAACCTATGAAGAAATACATTTCTTCGTTCAATCAGGTCATGTCTCAGCCTGGGATGATAAAAAGTTTCCCAACCACACGTAAGATGTCCAGCGGTGCGTTAAATCGGTAATGGAAGCATCATTTAAGGTATGTGGGTCCCAATCAAGAGAGCATCACGGCCACACTAAAATCAATGTCCATAATACCAGACATTACCACCAAATCCCAGTACAAAGTTGCGTTTGAAAGTCAGACTTAAACAGATGACATAACAAATTGTATATCTTATACTGTCACGACACTAGATTTTTAATACAGTGTTTTGACTCTATTATAACAAACTATGTATTTAAGTAATGTAAATGGCAAACACCCTCATTGGTTGGATGGAAGACAGGGTGTGGTTGAACTCAAAGTGCAGCTACCTTCCCGTTTAGAGTTCTGGTTTGTTTAAACATTATCAAATACCTAAACAAGCAAAGAGTTGTACATTGTACAATTTATATGCAAATGTTAATATTGGAATGCAAACTGATCTCGGGTGATTATTTTCTTTATTCATCAAAATCACTGAAAATTGAATTTTTTGCCGATTTGTGTTGAGCTTGCGTGATCGGAAGCTATTCTTTAAACGCAACTGTTTATTTTTATTATTATTAAACATTACAATCTGCAAATATTTTTCACTATAGCGATAAAAAATATATATACGCAAAAAAAGAAAAAAATTCTGAAAAAATCGGAAATTTTCATTTTTTTAAAATTTTTAGGCGGTTTGCGGGATCGGAAGATAAAGTCCGATTTAAATGATTTTTTTGTTGTTTTTCTTGTATTTACCAATCGCAACTTTTCCGCACTATAGCAACTTGGAAATATCAACTTGACTTTTTTCGCACCACCCTAGTGTTTACCGAAGCCATTATCAAGGCGTATAATTATTTTAGAGTTAGACGATCAAAGTTTCAATAATTCGAAACTTCACAATTCCCATTTTTTACGTTCGCCGTCACATTATTCCTTTTAGTTTCTTTTACTTATTTTCCTACTCGTAATCATAGAGTAACGCAATACACACTTCTGGTAAGTTTAATGATGATGTATCGTTACATATTTTGTCTTTATGTTTTACGATTTGTAAAGTTGTTCTGTTTTCTTAAAATGAAAGTGTGGTGTTGATTGAAGTGTTCTAAGCAGTTAATGAAGTATCGTATCTCTGGATGTTCAGGTTTATTATATATTGCTATATTCCTCATAGCATTCGCTTGTACGCTAAACCATTCATTAATAATAGAATTGAAAACTACGGAATAATATTTTCTAAGATACTTTTTACGTAATGGGACAAAATTAAAGCTCTTTAATGCAATTTAGAATTTGGAAGATGGAAAGTCCAGTTTTAAATAAACCATTCTGTGGATTGGACACATATGAACCGAAAATAATCATTTTTTGCTGTCAAAGTCAACCGAGTGGTTAATTTAGGATGTTTGTAATTCAGACAAGAGATTATTTTATGTTCTATCGGGAGGAAATCTTTGAAAAGCCGAGTATGAATCAGTCAGACACATATATCATACAGAGTTAATCAATTTTGTATTGTAATTTTTCAAATAAATTTATCTGTGTTTAATTTAAACAAAAAATAACAAGCTATTCAACATTATTTAATTAGGTATGATATGTTATAAGAATTTTTAAATTTTAATACATTTTATAAAAAGAATAGAATAAATAAAATAGAATGAAAATAGTATATTAATATACCTCATTTTAATTCTAAAAATAAGCGACTTCTATCATTATTAGTTTTGTTGAGTGTGTGGGCAATGCCAGACATCCTTGGCAAACAGTAAAACAGTGTAATAATTGGGCTAGCATGTTACCTATCTGGTAACCGGTAAAAATAACCAAACATTTAGACCCATAAAAATATTTTTATTTTCTTCTATATATTTTTTAATTTCCCTGCATTTAAGAGAATATTTAAGAGATTGCGCAATATATTTCGGAAGAACTAATATACAAAATATTGACCCCTTCCACTATTAATTTACTTTATATTTAATGTACACTCTCCATTAAGCTGAAAACTCTAGTAAAGAAAAAATAAATAAGCATTAAAATATTAAGCATCATTTACTTTAAATCGAATACGAAAAACAGTAATACATTTCAAAAGCAAAAACAAATTAACCTATTGCCATAAAAAGGGAACAGGAAAATACTTCAACTATAGGACATACAATGTAAGTATCCTGAGTTTACTTAATATTCTCCAGCTCATAACCACAAACACAGTTTTCGGAAAACCACAGACACATTTTTCATAAATGTAGTATTTATATGAAAACATTCATGACTAATAAAATAAGAATGTGCGGTGGAACATTCTCAATGATACTTAATAATAAGTATTAAAATGTTCTCTGTAACCCCATTTAGCATTTTTAACGTGACTTTTAAATTCAACATTATCTGATTTGATTAATGATCAATTGAACGAAGATAATTACTTGTTGCCAAAGTCAGTGGAATGATTAATTTAATTCTTTCATCATTCAAACGAGAGAACTGTTTGAGATCTATCACAGGGAAAGACATTTACTGACTAGACATATGTATTATTCAACTGCATGTATTTCATGGATGAGATGAATCACTTTATATTAAAATGGATCAAGAAAGTTTATGTCAGTAGAGTGTTAAACAAATTATAACTAGTACATTTAAGGATATTCCTTTTTTTTTATAAATGTTATATGTAAATAGGTTTTATTGTAATAAAATATTATAAAACTGTAATACATATGAATGTATTCGTTAAGAACACCGAACCTTTCTCAGTGGTGCGACACAGCGGGAAACAATTGGTTTCAATGGTAAATTAACTTGTGATCTTTCAATCTCCCTGTTAAGATCAGATTAACTCCTGTATGGTTAGCCCTATTAAGACATTTCATAATATCCGTCCATTTTCCAGTCCGAACTAGCTGCTGAACATTACTGAAAATCCTGGGGTTTAAACCGTTGTAGAAATTCACAATTCATATCCGCTATATGCGCATTCATTTTATCAATGTTAGCTATCTGTCCAGTTCTGTAATTTTGTTTGATTTGTTCGTCTTGATAAAAATAATATCAGGAAATCAACCTTAATAAGCGATTTCATACTGTCCGGCCATTTTCCAGTACGAACTTTTTTAACCATTCTATGAACTGGTTACATATTTATCGAAAAGAAAATATTCCTTGCTGCCAAAGTCAACCGGAAGATTAATTTAAGATGTCAGTCAATCACACAAAAGATTTGTTCGGGTGCTTTCTGAGGAAACATTTGACAGGTATGGTATGCCACAGTCACTAACATTCTTTTTCACAGAATTAATCAATTTATATTGGAATCGGTCGAACGAGTTTATCTGAGTTCGGATTTTAAAATATATAAAGAGTTATTCAATATTACGTTATTCAACTTATTCAAAGACTTTGAAAGGCAGAGTACCTATCTGAAATTTGCATTTATTTCACAGACTTAATTAATTTATATTGTAATTTGTCGAATATGTTTATCTGAGTTTAGTTTAAGCAAAATAAAACAAGCTATTCGATATTATTTCGTTAGGAATGTTAAGTTATACGAATATATAAACTTTAATAAGTTTAATAAGTAAAATAGAATATAAAAAACCTTGAAAATACTACAGAAATATAAGAAAATGCCCAAATGAAAGTGGTTTTGCTGTAATAACTCCGCTATTTAAAGAGAACCACTGTTAAAAATTGCACGACCGCACGTTGGCATCGTTTGGAGGCATCCATGATGAGACGATGCCTTAAACGTGCTCCCACACTATCACACTCGCATCTTTCGGGATCTGACGATATCGCATGCATTCCCAGAACTCTGTGCCGTCTATAGGAGCATGCGCAATCCCCTTTATCTTCAAATAGCGGAGTTATTACAGCAATGCCACTTTCATTTGAGCGACAAATACATATATCTCATTTTATTTGTAAAAAGAAACGAATTCTAGGATAATTCGTTTCAATGTGTCTGTGGCCAATGCCAGATATTGATGGGTGTTGGCACATACTAAAACAGTGTAATAACCGGGCTAGAATGTTACCTAACTGGCAACAGGTTAAATGAAACACAGCATGTAGTCTCATTAAAAATATAACTATTTTCTTCTGTATATTTTTTTAATTTTCCAGTTTAAAAGTATAGGAGATTGCGCAATATTATTCGGAAACTAAAATGTAAAATATTAACTCATTCCAATATTAGTTTAATATTTTATATGCAATTTCCATTAAACTAAAAACTAAGGTAAAGGAAAAATAAATAAACCTTAAAATCTTCAGCTTTATTTATATTAAAAGGAATCTGAAATCAGAATAATATATTTTAAATAGAAAAACAAATTAACCAAGTGTCATAAAAAAGAAACTGTAAAATACTTAGCTATAGGAAATAAAATGTTAATATTGAGAGTTTAGTCAACATTCTATTGCTCATAACTACAAACACAATTTTCGGAAAATCACAGAAATATTTTTTTCATAAATTTAATACTTATATAAAAACATACATGACTAATAAAATGAAAACATACGCTAGAATATTCTCAATGACACTTAATAATAAATGTTAAAAATTTCTCTGTAAATCCATTTAGCATTTTTAGTATGAATAGTCGACATTTGGATTTGCTGCTCTCTGACTTAATTAATGCTCAATTGAACGAAGATAATTACCTGTTGCCAAAGTCAGTGGAATGATTAATGTAATTCTTTCGTCATTCAGACGACAGAACTGTTTGAATTCTATCAGAGGGAAAGACATTTACTAATAGGACATATGTATTATTCAACTTCATTTATTTCACGTATGAGATTAATTGCTATACGTGGTATTCTCACAAAATTTTAACTTTCAAGAATAAAAATCATTGTGAAATTAAACTTAATAAAATTATATTTTATACTTATAGTCGGATTCCTTAATGATTCAAAATAAAGAAAAAAATGGTCAGCAGCAACGATTTTTTTTATTTAACTGAGGTTTAAGTTAAACTTGCGTGTTTAATTTTTCTTTCCGTCCCCTTGACAGTTTACGTCTATAACATATGTTTTCTTCTAAATTTTTACTTCTATTTAATTAGCATATTACCCATAGGACATTTAAATAAGAAATAATAACAATGTATACATTTTTTGCACAAAGTTTTGGTTTAACGTTGTCTTAAAGGGATGTCAAGGCTGCTAGTCACTCAGCGTCCGAATTCCCCTCGGTAATGTTAAGTCTATGGGCTTTTGATGCATTCTGTTATTTAAAATATCTCCTCAGGGAATTAATATTTTTAACTCCTTTTTTCAGTGTTCTCTTTTTAAAGGATGTCAATTTTTTTGTTAGTTGTCAGAATATTTCTAAAATCTATCCTTAATTTAATACTAGGTTGAGCAAAAAGTTCTGGGAAATTTGTAAAAGCTGCGTTGTTATGCAAATTAACAACAAAAGCAACAAGGACTATTCTTCAAAGTAGAGACCATCATAATCCACGACTTTCTGCCAGATTCTGGATTTGCTGGAAGTAACATGGCGGTTCCTTGTAATGGAAAAATCTTGGCATGCTTCTTCCACAGCGATTCCCAAGTCACTTTCATCCAAAACAGATGGCGAGCCAGAATAAGGAATGTCTTTGAGATTAAAATTGCCCTCTTCGAATTGCTTAAACAATCTGTCCACAGTCGATTTTGTCGCCGTACCAGCATCTCCACCCTCATTAATCTCATCGACGGCTTTCAGAGTCGTTAGATCTTTTCTTCAATAATGCCGGATCAACAAACGCTAATCATACTGCTCAATAGGCATTTTGGAGCCGAAATTCCTGAACTCCTATAGATATACCACTAGTACTCCTGTATACCATACAAATTATGGTAACTATTCGATTAAAAATTTCGCAGAACATTTTGCTCAACCTAATATTTTATGTTTTAAAAACTGACGAACTGAAAGTAAAGTTTTGACACTTCGTATACAATTAAGCGTAGATTTGAGAAATATTTTAAAATCCAAGAAAAAAAGTGACATTCTTTAAGAAGAGAACACAGGAAAAAGAAGTTAAAAATATTAATTTCCTGAGGAGATATTTTGAATATAAAAATGAATCAAACGCCCATAGGCTTAACATTACCGAGAGGAATTCGGAACCTGAGTGACTAGCAACCTTGGAACGGACGGTAAGGAAAAAAAAAGTAAGAAAAAATCATGCGTCAAGCATATATTATGAAACACTTTCCAACACATTCAGAATAAGGTAACAAAACTGCACTGTTTAAAAAATTAAAATATTACGTCTAATTCAACGATATGGAAACGCATAATAAATTTCAGAACCGAATTTCAGCTGTTCCTATCCACAATTGGAAAATTATGCGGATTTCGGCCCTGTATATTATTTATAAATTTGAATCTATTAGCTGTATGCAAGCCAAAATTTGGTTCACTTAAGAGCTACATATACTTCAGTTGAAAATTTACCTTCAGCAATTTCCTCTAATAAGGAGAGCGGTACGTGAATACTTTTGTGCAGCCCTGTATTTGAGGTATAGAATTTATATATAGCGTGTAAGATGCAAAAAAAATATATATAAAAGCGCTTACCAAATTTTAACCCTCTAAGTGTTTGGGGCGTAATATTCCGTTCACTAAGCTCCAGGTTTCACAGCAATACAAGCAATATTTAAGATAATATAATTCTATAGATTTAATGAATTTTAAATACATTGAAGAATGATTAATACTCTCAAGAATTACATTCATATTTGTAATTGAGTTTTTTTTATAATGTTGAAGGAATCATATTTTCTTAGCATTTAAAACAAAATGCAAAGAAAACAACCTTACAATTTTACCTTTTTGGAAGACGCTCGGAGGGTTAAACCGTGCACTCCAGCAATTATTACTCAAATACAGTACTGTATTGTAAACGATTTCTTTTGCGTGTCACTGTAAATGAATAACAAATGATACGAATGTCCTGTTCTAAGTGATTGTAGTGAAATTCGGTGATTTATATAAGTTTCAATACATTTGAAACATAATAATGTCATTAAAATATTCTGCAAACGATTTTTTCCCATATTCCATAATGTAATGGAATATTTTTGAGTGCTCCTGTAAATGAACGATTAATTGTACATACTTTATATACAATACCAGACATGCTTTGGTGACCCTAAATAACCTTTATCAATTTCATAAAAATCCGAGTATATTTACGGGAGTTATTCCCCATATACCATAACTAGTCGTTGAGCCAGAAGCCAAAATTAGTGATTTTGGTTTCATCTCTGAGGACTTGATGATATATACCTTTTTGGATTCACAATGATTCAAGGAGTTCATTTTATGATGATACTATGAAATTTGTGGTAGCTTATAGACGCCATATTGAAAAGATGAGCGCCATCTATTGTCCATCTATACATATGACTTTTGCCAGTATCACATAATTAAAGAGATTTCAATGAAAAAACAGAAAGAACAAATATTGTTAAACATAAAACATTATACAAATTATATATTTATTTAGACTTTATTTTAATGTGATGCCTATCACATTTAACTTTACGTTTATTAACATTTTTAATGGATAACTAGTTCAAAAGACATTTGCGAAGAAAGAAAACAGAAATCTTGTTTTGCATATTATTTTCATGGGGATAAGACGCAGCAATTCAAGAAAAAATTAATGCTTATGAAACTATTGTACTTAGTATGTTAAGAATTAACCCCTTCGGGACCCCGGGTGTATATATGCACCTTCGGAAACGTGTTTCCATTGCTCGTTTTTGATACCACTAAAAAAGAGAAGTAAAAATTTTCTTATTTAATTAAGATATATTCTTGCTTGATAAGCTAAATTTAATTGTTTGACAAAAAGTGGTGCAACAGAATAAAATTCGTGTAAAAGATGGTGGTCCCGAATGGGTTAATAAATAACAGAAATCTTAGTCTTCTTTACTGCTATCATCATCCTCGGTTGACATTCCTGTGTCGAAATAACTTCCATCGTCATACACCAGTTCTATATTCTGTATAAGCTTGTATATCTGAGGTTATTAAAAAGACATGCATATGATGGCGAAACACGTGTTCTTGAACAAGAACATGACATGAGTTACAAAACAGCTTCAGGAGCAGGAGGACTGAAATTCCATTGGAGCTCTAGATAGCCTTTTCCTTCACTATATATTCCAAAAATCCAACCATATTTAACTGGGGTGGAAGAACAGGATCTGCCTGTAGACATTTCATCCAAACAAGACCGCGGTAATTAGCTCGCATTACCTATAGATAGAGCGTATTACCTATAGGTAGAGCGTAGGTAGAGCATATAGGTAGAGGCAGAAGGCGATGCGTCTCCACAGACTCCTTTTTTACAGAAAAAATATATAGAATATTGCACAATTCATTGATGTTTGAGTATTTGTGCTTTCCATAATAGAGATGGAAAACTTACGACTTAAGCAGTTTCTTTGTTTCCTCTGATATAACAGCTTCAGTATCAAGCGCCTTAAGCGCATTTTGAAAATCAGTGTTCTGAATCATCATTTTTCCTTGCCTGCAAAAGCACTTACTGTATCGCACCCGACAGTGAATGCATTTCAGGTAATACATTACATGCGCTTTACCTAGAAGTCCATACATCTCACTCAAGTTGTAGTACTTTACATTACCCTGTCTCTGGATCCTCATTTTACAAATATTAACCCTTTCTAGTTTTTCAAATCGTTTTCTGAAGAAAACAGTGTGATAACTTCGACATCAGTATTTATAGAGATAATATTCCTAAATCCAGACGCTAAAGCATGATGCGCACGAAATAAAAGTCCCGTATAACCTCTTCTTGGAAGAAGGTCAATATATTGGATTCTTCAACTAGTTATTTCATTAATTTATAGCATTTTTCTCCGTAGATAACGTACATCATTCGTGTATTCAAGTATTTCAGATAACGTACATCATTCGTGTATTCAAGTATTTCAGATTACTGATTCAGTATGTTCATTTTGCCATTCTTGAGAAATGAAATGTATAAGTTCTTTCTTGTTCTCCTCATCAGATAGAAAAATGCTTCCATTTTTGTACTGGGTGTCCAGGAGTATATAACTTTTATAGCATTACAAACAGTTCCTCTTTTTCGTTCATTGCTTTTTATTGACACTTGCCTGTATGTATGAAATACAACATTTATTCTTTGAGAGGATGTATATTCTTGTATTATTTTAGAAAACAGATTCTTTGCTAGTTGCCCAAATGATTGCAGCTCCTGCGGTAGCTTCGAACAAAGAACAATCCGTGAATGATATTAACAACACCATCATTTGCATTCTTTCAGTCGCAATTTTGTCATAACATCAGTCAGTTTGATTTTTCAATTTTTCTTATTAAACTATCAAGTGTTACTAAGGACTATGGAAGAGGCCCTAGGTGGTAGGAAAAGACAGTTATCATATCGATATTTCTTCGCTCTGCAATGATTGTCATCTGAGCCAACAGATTTCTTTCTGCCTAGGCAACAAACTCTGATTTATTAAATTTTACACTCTGTTTCTTCTGAAAGTCAGAAAATGTCTTTAGCTTCTTTATCTTTGGAGGTTTGAAAAAACAGTCTGTCTTTGAGTCTTCAAACGGATATTCTCTCATGAAACTTTGGTAAGCTTCTTCACCCATCTCATGAGCTTTTACCATGTCTTCAACAATTTCTAGATTTGTCATCTCTCCAGTTGAATCAATTACCATGTCTAGATATATCCATTCATTGGTAATCATGTTCTGTAAATATGAGATATCACGTTCGTCTTTCTGAATCCTGCTCAAAGACAGATTGGATGTAGAACTAATTTTGGTTCTTTCACGAATAATGTGAAGAAATTCTGCCCTGATATCAAAAATATCTCTCGACTGTGGCAGATCTTTTACTGGACTTCTTTGTACCTTTTGATTCCTGCATGCCTTTACGTATTGTTTCTTCAATCTCCCAATTAATTTAATAGCATGAAAAATCAAGAAAATCCCTCAATCACCCTTTTTATAGACGGTCATTTTCCAATATGGCGTCCATTAGCTACTCTGTTTTTGAATGATCATGGATAAATGTCATTCTGATGTTGTGGTGAATCCAAAAATGTGTGGTTTACCAAGTCCGCTGACATGAAACTGCACGAGCCCCTGGCTCAACGACGACGGTCATTTTCCAATATTGCGCCTATAAGTTACCCTGGTTTTGAATGTATCATGGATAAATGACATGCTGTTGTTGTGGTAAATTCAAAAATGTATGGTTTACCAAGTCCGCTGTCATGAAACCACTCGAACCCCTGACTCAACGATGGCGGCCATTTTCGAATATGGCGCCCATAAGCTACCCTGGCTTCGAAGGTATCATGGATAAATGAGGTGCTGTCGTTGTGGTGAATCCAAAAATATATAGTTTACCAAGTCCGCTGACATGAAACCACACGAGCCCCTGGCTCAACGACTAAACGTAATGGAATACTTTTGAGTGCCCCAGTAAATGAACGATTAAACTTACATTCTTCATAAACAATACCTTACATCCTGTGGTGACCCTAAATAACCTTTATAAATTTCATGTAAATCCGAGTATATTTACGGGAGTTATTCCCCATATACCATAATGTAATTGAATACTTTTGAGTGCCCCTGTAAATGAACGATTAATCCTACATACTTCATATACAATACCAAACATGCTTTGGTGACCCTAAATAACCTTTATCAATTTCATGCAAATCCGAGTATATTTACGGGAGTTAGAGCGTGGACTGACGGACAGATGGCCAGACGGACGGACGACCAGACAAACCGAATGCATAAACACTTTTCAACTTTGTTGGAAAGTGTTAAAAAGGACGTTAAGGATTAGTTGGTAAGGAAAATTACAACCTATTTTTAGGCAAATCATGTTAAGACTAAGTGGTAGCCACAATTTTCATTGATTTTTAGCAACAGGTATTTACATTAAATTAAAAAAAAAAACTAATAATATAAATATAAGGATATAAATAAGGATATGCAGGATATAAATCCTGCATTTAATTTCCTGTCACTGAATTTTAGCTATTTTCTCTCTAGCATACTTCTACATGAGAAAAATGTTGAAAAAAATACTGTGGCTGCATGTGAAGTGATTGTCTGTGTAATTTTAGCAGGAAAGGCTGTAAGGGATCTAAAATCCAGGTACAGAGTTAAAAAGAATAATAACAACCATGAAAACGTACGCAGGTTAATTTTTGCTAAATATTTATATAAAAGAATAGTCACAGTTTCGGAAAAAAAAAATTACATTTAATTACTTTTATTGAAACAACTTTATACAGACAGATCCAAACTTAAAAATCAGCATCAAGGACACGGACTGTTAAGGGGGCACAGGACCTTTAAACTTTCAAAAAAATCAGTTTTCAGTTTTTGCTTTATTCTGAATGTTTTAAAATTTCTCAACAATATGCAAAAAACCGCATATTGAAACTTTGAAAAGCGTTTTCTCAGATTAGTAAATTTGGAGTTTGCGCGCACTGTTACTTTTAAACTATGTAAGCTACAGCTTAGAAAAAGTTAACCAAATATGCGTTTCTTTATAGTCTACAGAGTAAAACAAAAAAAATCAGATATTTTGGTTATTTATTTTTTTGCACTTGAAAAACTTCAAAATTGAGATTTTTGAACTTTTCTTTATTTTGTGCTTAAAAATTAAATTTTAAACAAAACTTTTTGCGTATATTTTGGTTTTAAGTTATAAGTAGGCATGTTACGATTCCATTTTGTTCTAAAATTGTTTTCTATATGCATAATTTAGGGTTTTATCTTGCGCTCAATACTTAATCACGCATTAGTGAGATGAAATTTTAAATTTAAAATTTAAATATTAAATTTGTATATACAACATTTATTTTTCTGGATAATGTATTTAATGATATATGCTTTAGACGGGAAGGGGAGAAAAAGATCTTAATTGCATATTGTTGGTGTTTTGGTACTTTGAAGAAGGCGATGTTTTTTATTGTTTCGACAAACTCAAACACCCTCAAGGAATTTCATATACACTACATGCCCGTTAATGATCGTCAATGACCGTGCAATTGGAATGTAAATACATTAAATATTTTTAGGAAATAAGAGCAGATGTATGAAATACTTTTTATCTGCTCATGCGCGAACGATAAAAAGGATTATTTTACATAATTTAATAGTCAACTCTATGGAGCAACTTATTAAAAAAAATTTAGTCAAATATCGTAAATTTCAGAAATATATCGGCGTTAGAGTGAGCAAATTTTTAGTTGTTCTTTAAGAGCAGCTGAATGATAAGGGATTTTCCACAAATTGCCATTTTTAATTTAAAATTTTTAAAAATATTAATTTTTTATTGATGCTTTAGTTCTTCTTGGATAACCACCAGAACCAGCCTATACCATGATCAAAAGAAGTATCAAAATCGAAGCATTTTTTTCCAAATGTACTCACTGATAGTAACTAAATAATAACTTTTTCTGAAAGTCAAATGACAATTAAATGACAATAAAAAATGACAATTTGTGTAAAGTGCCTTATCATTCAGCTGCTTTTAGCGAACAACTAGATATTTGCTTACTCTAACGCCGATATCTTTCTGAATTTTTGCGATATTTGACTAGATTTTTTTTTATAAGTTGCTCCTTAGAGTTGACTATTAAATTATGTAAAATGATCCTTGTTATCGCTCGCGCATGTGCAGATAAAAATTATTTCATACAACTGCTCATATTTTCTAAAATTTTTAACATATTTATATTCTAATTGCACTACATTGTTTTTACTATATTTTGTCAATTTTTCTGAAACCGCCGTTAAATTTGGTTGAAAACCCTGCATGTTATAAGCAAAAAACATGCAAGAATTTTTTAATTTTTTTAAATGAATCGCTATATTTCTATTAATATACGTGCTATTCTTACACAAAAGAATACACATATTGCACAATGTCTGTTTATTTATATTCGGTAGCGATAGATCATTTCGTGCATTTTATTTTACAGGGTGATTCCAAGCATTATTTTTTTCTTTGATTTTTTGTTGGCCCCCTAATTGCCCCCCTTATCAAATCGACAGTGCTGAATATGAGGTCATACCTGTTCTTTTTAATCCTGAAATTCCAGAAGTATCTGTCAAGTATATTTCTAAATATTCGACAAAATGTCTAAAATTGAAAGTTGACGGTCATTAATGGCCTTATAGTATATATAAACCCCAACATCGTCTAAAATTTATTTATGTCATTAAAATTTTATACATAATAAGAAATGAAACAAGTTGGAAATTGCACGTCAAACGTAGCAGATGAGGTGCGTTCGTACTATAACTACTTTTCTACGTATTTTTTGTCACCGCATATTGCACTGAATGTATATTTTAGTGCACTTCGTGAATACCAATTTCGTTCTGTTTAAAAGGTTGTAACATCATTAAAATGCACTTGAAATATTTTTCCCCATTGGTCGTAATGTAACAGAAAAATTTTGAGTGTCCTTCTAATTAAACTATACATCCGATTTTCATAAAATTTGAAATGACTCGACAAAGTTTTGCAGCAATTATATATTTAAAATTTCGGACCATTCGCTCAGGCAGTTTTTGCTCTGTTTGCTATATGCGGACGAACGGACGGACAGACACACAGAAACACAGACAGACGGACCGAACGACGACTATACACTCTAAATTAAAATGTCTGAAATTCAGACACTTAAGTGTCTGAAATGGAGTGTTCAATTTTCAGACATTTTAAAATGTCTGAATTTTTTCAGACACTTTTTGCGTCTGAATTTCAGACACTTCAAACGTCTGAATCGCATCCATTTTTTTGTAAGCATCATACGTAGCCATGTTTGACCACGTTGAATCCTGGAAAAATATTTGGCTGTGGTCCTGCCAGTCCCCCCCCCCCCCCCAATACAGCCTGATTTTTTTGGCGCTCTCAGTATTGGTATACAATTTTCGTTACGCTGATAATTTAAATCTTTTACGACATTGCACTGATTATAATCAATATCTTGAACTTCAGGAGTAGAACAAGATTAAAAAACAAAAAATATTTATCTAAATATTAGATTTTTTTAATTTATTTTGTTTTTAACCTTATTTTACTTTAAAAGTTCAAAATATTGATTATAATCAGTACAATTTCGAAACAGATTTAAAATATAAGCTTTACAAATATTGCACATCAAATTTGGGGGCACTACAGTCGTAGGGGGACGGGGTACTTCCCAGTTTGCCCATCCTTTAATCAAGAAGTACTTTTGCAAAAAACGCAACCCTGCATTATAGTTGTCTAAATTGAGATGTCCGGTATTCGGGAGTATCCGTTGTGGAGGTTAATGGACATTCTCGAATAGCGAACACCTCTATTTAACGAATACTTTTTTAATCAGCAGACATACATATTTGTATATTTTTACCTCAAAAAAGTTTTACCTCAAAATATTTTTACCTCATCTCCAATTATCGGACAAATTCCGCGGTCCCGAAGTGTTCGCTATTAAGGGCTTTTAAGGTACATAGATAAATATATATATATATATATATATATATATATATTATAATCTTGTCCTACTCCAAAAGTTCAAAATATTTATTATACTCGGTTGAAAATTGCAAAAATCCCCCCCCCCCCCCAAAAAAAATGAAAATATAAAAAAATATATTGCCACATAGGCAATTTTACATATACATCACTTGATAATCACAACAGCCATTTAACTATGAATAATAAAAATAAATAAATAAATATTCTACTTTAATAACATTGGGGAAAAAATGACTTTGGTATTTTGTTAAATATATTTGCGTTTTTAAACTTGTCCTACTCTAAAAGTTCAAAACTTTCATTATAATCAGTGCAAGATTTAAGATATCAGCTTTACAAAAATTCATGCAAAATCCCCCCCCCCCAAAAAAAAAAAATGAAAATACTTATTTAAAAATTATGTTTTTAAAAAATTTATATTTCCACATGGGCAAGTTTTTATGTAGATCAGAGGGTACTCACAAAAGCTATTCAACTATCAATAAAAACAAATAAGTACATATTCTATATTAAAAACATGAGGAAAAAATAACTTATGGTATCCAAACTTCTTTCGTCTTAAATATATACAGTAACATCTGTCATTTTTGTATTTTTCGTATAAGTGCATATAAATAAAGTTACCACAATTTTAAATACGAAATCTAGTTAGAGGTTTTTAATTTTCCCATTATAAATTTCAAATTACTTTTTTATTAAAAATAATAAAAAAAATCAGTATTAGAGTTGATTGCAAATCAAATACATATGTATATTTTTACAGGCAGCTTCATATAATAGACGAGTCTCATTTACTTTATTTATCTTTTTTTTTTAATCTGCGGTTTTATGCCAGGAAGTAAGAAAGCATTAGGTCATCTTTCAAAGTTTTTTTTCTTTACTTCCTTGTGGCCGTCGTTTACTGCGAGATAAAAATTATCCATTGAAACTAAGAACTGACAATGAATATATAATTCGTAATAAAAAAGAACGTCATAAGTTAAAAAATATATACTTTTAGAATTAGTGGGGTTTTTTGCGAACAGATTCAAAACTAATTAAATTCCATGCAGGATTTTGTTTAGTACAATAAATAAAATCATAAAATACACTAATTTTACTACTATAAAGAAACTTACTTGAGTTGCTGCAAGAGGTAAGAAAAATTCCTCGATTGGAAATTTCAAAAACTACCCCAGTGAAGGAGAAGGGCTTGCATTATTTTAGTACTAAATTCCATAATATATCCGACTACCCATATTTAAAGAATGAAATGTTTCATCCTCAAAATAGGACCCGCCAGACAAAAGTTTCTTTTTTTTTGCTAGCTTCGGCAGGAGGAAGATGAATAACACAATATTATTGATATAAATTAATACGAATTAACACTAAGTCCATTGCACACGCTTTGTAGAATTTCCGGGTGTAATCTTCAAGCGTCGTCTACTTCTGTTCTGTGTCTATCCCGCCCTTATATGGACGACAGCTTCTAAGAGACATTTGATGTCAAGCACTCACGTCAGATGTATGTATTCAATAAATAAATAATCCAAGTGAATACGAATTTAAATCACAGAACTTCACATTCCGCGAAAAAAGAATTAAAATACACGCGTACATAAAAACAAACTTCGTTTGAATTACAACGTATACCAACTTTGAACGAAGACATCTAAAACGCATGCGGGACTGGCAGTGCCCCAGTGCCCCCTGGTGGTTATTGCGTCGGAAGAATCAAAACGTCTTAAATTAAGACACGTTTAAAGCAATGAAGTGTCTTAAAATAAGACGTTTGCGGATATTTTAGACATTATTCTCAGTTCGTTTACACATGGTCATAGTAAGACGCTTATGTATCTTAAAATAAGACATCTATAGTGTCTTAATTTTCAGATTAAGACACTTAAGTGTCTAAAATTCTATTTCAGTCACATATGTGTCTAAATTTAAGACGCTTCTATTTGCAGTGTAGGTGCTACGTATTTATATAATTACAAACGCATCTATAACCCCCAAGAATAGGTACTAAAATAAAAATTATTATTCAGGGTCTTAAAAGTCAAAATTATTTGAGAATGCCCGATACGTAAGAAATGATTGAGTAAGTTTATCTCAGAGTTAATGCGACTCGGTACCAACAAAATTCACTTCCTAACTATAATCTATATTATATTTTTAGGTTCATGTTTGAATAAACCACAGTCATAATAAATCATAAAAGGTGTGAAATTCTCGATATAGCAATAAAGTTCTTAAAAATTTTGAATAAAAAAAGCAACAATTTTAAAGTTTTTTTTTTCTTTTTCATTTTTCATATTATGAAACAGATGTTTTTATCCTTTATTCAGAGTATAGAAGTATCGGATTTTTGATTAGTACATTAGATCAGCAGAAAAAAAAAATAATGAATGAAATAAAAAAAAACGTCGGAAAATAGCACGTTTTTTAGTTCATATATATATATATATATATATATATATACATATATTTAAAGTTACAAACATATAAAAAAAACCGAAGCTTTGTTGCCACACATAGTGTCTAAAGACACTTTAAAAAAAATTCAGGTAATTTGCTTAACTATTGAAGAAATGTTAGCATAATACTTCTCAAAAAATATTTTTCGTAGTTAATTTATTAATTGAAGATTTTTTTACATTCTTAATCATTTCGCATAGTTTCAGAACAAATTTAAGATAACACAACAAACTTACATCGCACAATTTTTTTTAATAATGCATTTCTTTTTAATTAAAATGCATTTACTTAAAATGCACGTATAATCACAGACGTATGCTTTCATTATGCTTTCTTTTTAAAAGATTATTTCCTTATAATGATGTATCACATAAAAAAGTAAATTATCATTATTATTCTTTAGAATTCCTTTGATAAAGTAATCGTATTAGAAAAAAAAGTGAATTAATTTCTAAAATATAAATACAGTTTTTCCAATTACAAGTTTAACACGTTCTACATTCTATTAAGGGTGCTCTTAGAATAAAAATTGTATATTGTTTGCTTTGTTTATATAGTTCATAATTGCTTCAGTAATTTGTATTTTAATTAAAATTTTCGAAACGATGGAATTTCTCTTAACATACTTTTTACATGAGTAGATTAAGTGATAAAATTTTATAATAACATTAATCTATTACAGTGAACATTTACTTTATAACTGTTCGCAAAAGTCTCTTACATACTCACTATTATATGCAAATGTGAAATTAAATTATTTCCCTTTAGTACATAATATGGAAATTAGAGATTTCAAAGTATTTTTTCAAGGTTTAATTTTATAATATATGTTGTTATATTTCTTCCGGTAACATTATAAAAAAATATTTATTTCAAAATTTATAGTAATTTTTTTCCTATGTCACGAAAAAAGGCAAGATATGTTGTACCAATTTGGTTTGCTTTCTTTGAAGATTTATTTACTGGTTCATATAAATTCCATAATTTGATTTTTAAAAAAAAATGTCTAAGCATTTCCGTAATGAACATTCCTTCTAATCACTCATTACTGTTTTATCCAAATAATATTTCATTCTAATTTTCAGTTTCGTATGATCTAAATTTAAATTTCATTCTAATGATTTTTAAATAAAGAATTCCTTAAATGAACTTAACAAGTGTTTAAACAAATAAACCGCACGGTAAAAAATTGCCATTTTTAGGTGTTTGATAACCTTTATCAGTCATTTTTAATCGTAATACTGTTTCAAGGAACATAAACCACTGCTAGCATGCAATTGCAATATTAAGTTAATATTTAACATTCCAATAATATCGGATTTTATATGTATTAATAAAAATTAGTTAGAACAATATTTGTAATTTATAACTTCAAAATGAATCCGGTAAATAATTATTTTATTTAGATTGTAAAAATACAAATATTCGTCCAAATTTCAAATAAGTAGAGACAAATAAAAGTACCAAAAATTATTAATGCATATTAAATATACAAGTAAGATTCAAATTTTAATTTTAACAATATGATTCCAAAGTAAAACCAGTTACCATAAAATGAAGGCAACATACTTTATTAGTTGTTCAATTTTGTTTAATGAAAATCATAAAAAGAGTAAAAATCTTTCAAAATTGCCTAGATGTTTCGCCATTAAGGAAGGCATAATCAAGACAGATATGACTATTTTACAGTTTCACGATCAAAGGTGCAATGATTCAAACCATCATCATCATTCACATTTTTCACGTTCGCTGTTAGTTTAAACATAATAGTTTCTTTTAATTTTTTTTTTCCTTTTGTAACCATGTAGTAACATAATACATAATTTTGGCAAGATCAATGATGCTATATGGTTACATATTGTATATTTACGTGTTGAAATTTGTATAGTTTTTCTTAAAATTCGATGTGTAGTTTGGATTGGAAGGCCTTTGGTAATTAATGAAGTACAGCATCTCTGGATGTTCGAATTTGTTATATATATTGCAATTTCCCTTAGAGCATTCCCGTTTAAGTGAAAATATCCACGAATAATAGAATTTAAAACTACGGTAAATATTTTCTAAGATACTTCTTAATGAATGGGACACAATTAATGTCTGTGGAATATCATTTGAAGAGCGAAAACTACAGTTTGAGATAAACCATCCTATGAATTGGGTACTTATGAACCGCATAGAAGCTATTTCTTGCTGTCAAAGCCAACCAGGTGATTCATTTAAGACGTTCGTGAATCAGATAAAAGACTTGTTTGGTTTCTCACTTGAAGAAACATATGAAAGGCAGGGTATGCATTAATTATTTACATTTATTTAACAGAATTGATCAATTTATATTGCAATTGATCAAAAGAGTTAATTGTAGTTTAGTTTAAAAAAATATATAACGAGTTTTTTCAACATTACTTATTCAACATTATTCGACACAATTCGGAAGGCAGGGTGTATATCAGTAATTTGCATTTATTTCACAGACTTAATCAATTTATATTGTAATTCGTCTACTGAGTTTATCCGAGTTTAATTGAAACATAATGCGACCAGTTATTTTTGTTTAATTACGTATGACAAGTTATACGAAATTTGTAATTTGAATGTATATTATAAATAAAGTATACTATAAAAAATAGAATGAAAGTAGTATGGAAGTAAATCTCATTTTAATGGTAAAACGAAACAACCTCTAAACTGTTTCGATGTGTCTGTTTCAATGCCAGACATCCATGGCCCAAAGTAAAACCCGGTAATAACTAGCCTAACATGTTACCTATCTAGTGAAATGTGAAAAGGTATAAACATGCTCATTTAATGTTTTTTTCTGTATATTATTTAATGAGCCAGTTTAAAAAAATTGACTATTTCGCAATATAGTTTTGTAGAACTAATATATAAAACATTGACTCATTCCATAATAATTTAGTTTAATATTTAATATGCAATATCCATGAAACCGAAAATAAGATAAAGAAAACATTAAATGAACAACAAAATCTTAAGCATCCTTTACCTTAAACAGAATTCGACATCACATAATATATTTCAAAGACAAAAACAAAAGTACCAAGAGTCATAAAAAAGAAACAGAAAAATATATTTTCTATAAGAAATCAAATGTAAATATTCGGTTTACTTAACATTCTATAACTCATAACAACAAACACAGTTTTCGGAAAATCACAGAAATATTTTTATAATCATAAAATTAGTATTTATGTAAAAAACATCCAAGACTAATAAAATTAAAATATACGCTAGAATAATCTCAGTGGCGCTTAATAATAAATTTAAAAAAGTTTTCTGTTACTCCATTTAGCCCTTTTGGTGTAAATAGTCCACTTTTAGATTCGTCATTGTCTGACTTGATTAATGCCAATTTGAAAGAAGATAGTTATTTGTTGCCAAAGAAAGTGGGATGATTAATTTAATTCTTTCGTCATTCTGACGAGAGAACTGTTCAAATTTTATCAGAGGGAAAAGTCATTTAATGAAAGGAAATGTGTATTATTCAACTGCATATATTTCACGGCTTAGATTAATCGCTACATATTAATAATGATCTAGTAATTTATCTCAGTTTAGTGTTAAACAAAATATAGCGATCCATTTAAGGATATTCATTTTTCTTTATAAATATTATATGTAACGAGGTTATATGAATAATGATAGTATGCAAAAATGTAATTAGAAGTGAAACATCTTAGAAATATCAAATCGGACCAACCCGTGAGAAACTGACAAAACGCACGTGACACTTACACAAATACCCATATTTATTAACTTATAAGTTCTTAAAATATAAACTATACATTAAAATTAAGCAAACAGACTATATTTCCATATTAGCATACTTGCTTTAATTTGAGGATACAGTAGCATTGCTAAAACAACCGTAATATGTAGAAAAGCTGTTCCGCAAGTGATATTAATTGGCCCTTTAACATGATTAAAAATTTTCACAGTTGTATACAACTTAAATGATCGTCTGTTGCTTTTTCAAATAATTTTGGGCAGTTTTTTTTTTACAGGATTTTCGAAAATATATGCGAGGTGTGGCTATTAAATAACGAGACTAATGCTTTAAAATATTTTATTTTAAATTCATTCATATTTCGTTACTATTCTTTTCAATATGCCCCCCTCCTTTGTCTCTAAAACGCTCCATGCGATTTTCCCATTGTTTGAAACGGTGATAGTACTCCGGACAACGATGAATAGATGAGTAGCTCAGTGACTAGAGCAACAGTCTTGTATACTGTGCTACTGAGTTCGATTCCTGGGATTGGCTAATTTTTCACTCCAGTTGGGTTTATTGTATTTATTGTATGTATGTCTGTACAATATTTATATATACCTTGAATTTAATAAGTATTGAAACAAATAAAAATCTCGGAAAATTATTGTCATTTTTACGCTTTTGATAATCTTTGTTATTAGTATTAGATTTTTAAAAATTATTACAGGGATGCATAATGCAGTTCCAACGAACATAACGCACTGCTAGTATACCATTGCAATATTTAATACGTTAATATTTCTATACATTCTAAACATTTCTATAATATCAGATTTTATGTTAATATTAGTATAAATTAGTCGAAACAATATCTGTAATTTACAGCTTCGAAATGAATGAGATGTAACATTAATTTATTTAAAAGGTAATAAAACAAATGTTCATCCAAATTAAAAAATACATGGACACAAATCAAAGTAACAGGAAATTACTTCCTACATATGAAATATACACTATACGGCCAAAGGTGACCGGTCACTTGCGATTTTAGATGTTTTGTTAAATATCTAGAAACATACATGAGGAATTAACCTGAAACTGCAGGTGTGTAAACAGCATAGTATAGGTCATATATTTCCAGGAAGATTTTTTTTTGCCGAAACTCCATAGGTGATCGTCAACAAATGGAAAATGAACGAATATCTTTTGGATAACCCTGTAAAAACTGATGTAGCAAAAGCCTTCAAACTTGAGATTATTAATAACTGGTAATATTGTAATATACTGTGTTCATTTTTATGAGGATACCATCTATATTCGTCGAGATATTAAGGTTTTTATAAAAACAGTCCCTAATATAGCCAAGTTTTTTGCTTATAATTTGCAGAGTTCTTAATATAAAAAAAATTCTTTTCAGAAAATATGACAAACGATATTGTACATAATACTTTGTAATCAGAACTAAAAAATAATAAAAATTGGATGAAAAATTAGCAGGTTTACTAAAAAATATTTCACTGCGCATGCGCGAACGCAATCAAAATATAATATGCATAATGTATTAGCTAAGTATATAGAGACTTTTGTGAAACTCTCAAAATCATAGCTTGAAATTTCTGAAAATTATCGTCGATAGAATAAGCTCGAAATCCGTTGTTCCCAAAAAGAATAAAAAAGGTGAGGGGTTGTATCAAATATCTGTTGATTAGTGTCAAGATAGCGTACACAATATTGCACGTACTACTATATTTGGATACAACCCCTCATCTTTTTGCTTTTTTTTGTGTACAACGGATTTCGAGCTTATTCTATCGACGATAATTTTAAGTATTTTCAAGCTATCATTTTGAGACTTTCACAAAAGTTGCTCTATATACTTACCTAATACATTATGCACATTATATTTTTATTGCATTTGGGCATGCGCAGTGTAATATTTTTTAGTAAACCTGCTCATTTGTCATTCAATTTTTAATATTTTTTAATTCTGATTGCAGAGCACCGTGTACTATGTTGTTTGTCATATTTTCTGAAAATAACTTTTTTTTTATGATAAGAACTTGGCGAATTTTTGGACTGTTTTTATAAAAACCTTAATTTCTCTTCGAGTATACATTAGGGTGGAACTTAAGTATAGGGTAAAAAAAAAAAAACTTTTTTGTTTTAATGTGTAATAGTGAAAACTTTTTTCCTTTTTGGATGTCTAAACTTTTGGCTGAAATTTTTTTTTTAAATTAAGTTGTTTTCCGGTTCCTCAAGGAGGTCAAAGTTTTGAAATTTCAGTATAAAGTAACTAAAAGTAACCAACGTAGCTGTTAGCTCATATCTACTTTTAATTAGCAAATTCTATCCAGAAGTCACCATGAGGAGGTGGTTAAATGCCGACTTCCACCTTCCTTACCTCGCTTTGTTATGGAGTAATTCATTTAAATATTCAACCTACTGTCTTTTTAGGCAAACTTTGTCATTACATTGTGGGAATTCAACTTTCCCAAGATTATGCCATCTTTTGCTTAATATTTAAAGACGGTTGACGCAGCTCGCAGGACAATTTTGACACACATTTCCACTGTTTGAGTAGGACAAGGAAAATGTAAAATCCAGGTGTATCCCCTGTTTGTACTTCTTTTAAGTTCTTCATCCGATCAGTCCGTCAAGATAGGATCAATGTTTTTATAGTCTATAATTTCAATATGTTCGCATTTTTTCAAGTCGCTTTCCTACTGGTCCAGAAAATCCTTTTGTACCTGTAGTTTTTCCAGCAAGATGTTGAAATAAGTATCTAAGAAAAAAGTTCATTTGCATGTAATAATCAAATTATTCATTATAAAGTTTTTAGGGTATTGCTTCCGATGTTTTAACAACTCCAGATTTGCATCCTGCATTAAAGGCGTTTCTGTTTCACCCAATAACTTTCAAACTTGAAATGTCTGTATTATTATTTTGAAAATACACCAAAATTGCAGTGGCTATATTAATATAAGAAGAAGATGTCAATGAAATATGACCAATATATTTTTATCCTGTTTTTTGAACTAAAACCAGGTGTTCGCCTTTAATGATTCTTAGTTGTACTTTTTTCCTTCTGCTTCAGTTATCATAGTGTTATCCTCTCTGCCATCAAAATACTAACCTTCTAAAATTAACTCATTTCGTCTTTCCTGTTCTTTCAAATTCTTTCTTTTCTTTTCTTTTTGTCGTCTTCAAGTCCTTCTTTCAGTTACCTTTTCTTTATTGTCATCAGAAATACCCAAGGTGCCATTTGCAATAATATTTGCACAGTTCTGTCTAATACTCCGGTTCTGTCACCTTGTTGATTATCAAATTCAGGTTTAGAAAAACAATCGATTGAACTATTTCCTTCCGAACTATTTTTTACACTTGACGATCATTCAATCAAAACATCATTTTTTTTTTTGTTTTAAAATACCTTTTTTCCTTGATATTTCCTTTTCCAGTCTTGCTACACATTTTTTGTAGTTTTTATATCTATTGATCCTATTGCCATCACCCCATCTCTCTTTGGTCTTTGAGAAAGTGAAGTTCTTGTTCTGATACACACTAATATTTAGTGCTTTTACACAAAGAAATGTTTTTTGCAGGATTACCTAACATTTTGCATATTTTATATTGGATGTGGAATTATTCTTTCTAATCCTAATATTTTTCTTCAAATTTTGACATTTCTCACGCTAGTCTCTAATCATTTTTTATGATTTGTGTATCAGAAACCGTTGGAATTGAAGGTCTCAGCAATACACTTTTAATTGTATCACCAACAGCTTTAGATATTTTAGAAATAGTTTGTACCAGATTCCAGCTGTTAGATTTTAAGTTAAATTGAATCCAAAAATAATGTTTTATAACATCTTCATATGTTCGTCAAAGATGACAGTCTAATGTTAATTGTTTTGGTTCACGAAATACAGGACACTTCAACAATTATCTGGATTTAGGTACGTTAACAGACTTTGTCACTTTTGACACCGAATGCTTATTGAAAAATAATTAAAGAGACTGTTAACACACGTTAAATCGGACTAACTTGTTATGTCGCCGCCAAATAAATCAGGGACAATGAAAGCCGACGCCCACGACGCTGGCTTCTACAAAAGTCAAATAAAGTGGGGCTATCTTTTCTAAGGCACTCGAACTATATTATTCTCTTTATTTCAGGGCATTAACACTTAATTAATTTAATTTCGCAAAATATAAATTTAACAATAAGCTTAAAAAACTTTTCATGCAATTATTGGCTTTTTTCGTTTTTTAGGGAAAATCAGGCGCTTTGAGGAACCGGTAATATCATTTTAAAATTAAAAGAAAAATATTTTCTTTTTATGGAGTTAAAAAGGAAAAAAAATAATCGCTATTAGAATATAAAATTCGAAACTTCGTTTTTTAGTTCCACCCTAGTATACATGCTATCCTCATAAAACGGAATACAGGATATTACAATAAGCCACTTATTAATAATCTCGAGTTTGAAAGCTTTTGCTACATTAGTTTTTACAGGGTTATTCAAAAGATATTCGTTCTTTTTCAATTTGTTTACGGTCCCCTATGGGGTTTCGGGAAAAAATGTTCGCGGAAATATATGACCTAAATTATACTGTTTACACTCCTGCAGTCTCAGGTTAATTCCTCGTGTATTTTTCTAGATATTGAACAAAACGTCTGAAATCGCAAGTCACTGGCCACCTTTGTCCATACAGTGTACATAGGTGTAAGATTTAAATTTGAATTTAACAGTATGGGTGGAAAGTAAAATTAATTACCTTGTAACCAAAACCCTTTATTAACTGCTCAAACGTGTTAAATAAAAATCATCATACCAATACCCTTTATTAATTGCTCAAACGTGTTAAATAAAAATCATACACGCAGTGAAAAAATTTCAATAAATCACATACATGTTTCGTCATTAACTATACCATTATCAAGATAAATACGTAGATTTTACAGTTCCACAATCATAGTTGCAATGATTGAAAACATCATCATTCACATGTTTTGCGTTGTATGTCAGATTATCCATGTTTGTTTATTTTACTTATTTTCTACTCGTAACCATAGAGTAACACAATACATAATTTTGGCAAGTATAATAATTCTGTATCGTCACATATTGTATCTGTACATGTTACAACTTGTATGTTTTTTCTTAATATGGATGTGTAATGTGGATGTTTTAAGCAATTAATGAAGTATAATTTCTCCATATGTTCCGATTTGACAGATATATTGCAGTATCTCTTATAGCATTCGAATTTATGTTAAAACATCTATGACAAAGTGAATTAAAAAGTACCGTATAATATTTTCTGAAATAATTCTTATGATTGGGACGAAATTAAATTCTCTGTAATACAATTTAGCAAAATGAAATGTCCAGTTTCAGATACATCGTTCTTTGGAATCGTTACATCTCAACTGAGAATAATATTATTTCTGGGTGTCAAAGTCAACCGTGTGATTAATTTAAAACGTTCGTCAGCCATAAAAGAGAGAGATTTATTTGCATTCTCTCTTGAGGAAATCTTTAAAAGGTAGGATATGCATCAGTTATTTATATTAATTTCTCAGAAATTATTAATTTATATTAAAATTGGTCGAAGGAATGTAGTTAAAAATATATGTAGCGAGTTATTGAACATTATTTTATTCAACAAATATTGTCAGCAGAGTATGTATCAGTAATTTGCATTTATTTCACAGACTTAATCAATTTATATTGCAGTTTGTCGAGTACGTTTATTTGAGTTTACATTAAACAAAATATAACGAGCTATTCAACATGATTTGATTAGGTATGGAAGTTATACGAATTACTAAATTTGAATGAATTTGGAAATATAATAAAAATATAGAAGGAAAATAGTTTAGAAGTATGTTTAATTTTAATGATATAAAGAAACATCTTATATTATGGTTAGTTTCGATGTGCCGGTGGGCAGTGCCGTACATCCTTGCAGATAGAAAAATAATGTAATAACTGGGCAAGCATGTTACCTAGCTGGTAAGAGGTAAAAATAAACAAACATATATGCACATTTCAAAAATTAATTTATATTTTAAATTGTATATTAGTTATTGTTAATTTTAAAAGTATACACTGTAAAAATAAATCTGTGAAGTTACTAAAGTTTTTCTAGGAAATTGGGATTCCTAGAACTTTTCATGTAACGTCAACAACAAAATTTCATGTAACAGACACACTTTTGCGCCGAAAATCAAAAAATCTGTAAGGTTACTAAGAATTTTTTTGGAAACTGGGATTCCGAGAACTTTTCATGTAACTGCAGCCAGGGTTACAAATAAAAGTTTAGTAAGATTACTGAAATTTTAGCAGATTCATTTGTAAAGTTACAGATTTTTGTAGCTTTACAAAAACTAGTTTTGTAGATTTGCAGCTTTTTTCGTACAGTTACAGGTGAAAGTTTAGTAAGCATGTATTTTTACATCTGTAGAACTACAGATTTTCTTTTACAGTGTAGAAGATTAAGCAACATAGTTTGGTATAAGTAACATTAAAAACGTTGACTCATTCCAATATTAATTTAGCTTAATATTTAATAAACAATCTCCATTAAACTGAAAACTAAGGTAAATAAAACAATAAATAAACATAAAATATTAAGCATCATTTACTTTAAAATGAAAGTGCAATCTCAATAATATATTTTAAACACAACAGCAATTCAACTAAGAATTATAAAAAGAAAAAAAAAAGTACTGGAAAATACTTCAGCTATAGGACTTAAAATGTAAATATTTGGAGTTGACCTAACATTCTATAGTTCATATCCACAAATATAATTTTCGGAAAATCACAGACATATTTTTCATAACTGTACTATTTATGTAAAAACATTCATGACTAATAAAATGAAAATCTACACTAGAATATTTTCAACGACATTTAATGATAAAATAGCATATTTAGTGTGAATAGTCGATCGATAGATTCACCATTTTCTGACATGATTAATGCTCAATTGATTGAAGATAATTACTTGTTTCTACAGTCGGTGGAGTGATTTATGCAATTCTTTCGTCATTCTGACGAGAGAACTGTTTGAACTCTATCAGAGGGAAAAGGCATTTACTGACAGCACATGTGTATTATTCAACTGCTTATATTTCACGAGTGAGATTAATCGCTATATATTCAAAATGATCGTGTAAGTTTATCTCAGCTTAGTGTTAAATAAAATATAAGGAGTCTTTAAAAGATATTATTTTTTCTTTATAAATATTATGTACAAATATTTGGTATTGATAATGAAATAATCTAAAATAAAATTTTAAATTAACAACTGGCATCCCAAAAGATTAAAAGAAACAGACATTTACACTAGTTTAGAAGAAAATCATCAATATTTTCTCAAAAAAGTAGTATTAGTTAAAAAATTGAGAAAGTAATGCAAAAAAGGAGTTCCATTGAATCGTAAATACGTGAACGTAACCTATTCTAGTATTAAACCAGTTACGTATTTACTCTGTTTAGTAATGGATTCTATAATTATTTTATTATAGATTAATCATTAAAAACTTCAGTCGTAATAAAAAGTTCTCTGTAACTCTATTTAGTATTTTAGCGTGAATAGTCGACTTTTAGATTCACCTTGGTTAATGCTCTATTGAAATAAGATAATTACTTGTTGCCAAAATCGAGAGAACTGTTTGAAATTTATCATAGAGAAAAGTCATCCACTGGCAGGACATATATTTCACGGATCAGATTAATTGCTCTATAATAAAAATGATCGAGTTTGTTTATTTCAGATTAGTGTTTAACAAAATATAATAAATCTTTTAAGGGTAATCTTTCTTTTGTTATTTATTCTTTCTTTCATTTTCTTTATAAATAATTATGTTTAAATAGGTGGTATGTTTAGCGAGATGATCTAAAATATAAATAGGTTTTATGTGTAATGGAATAATGTAAAGATGTAATTTGAAATTAACATCTTAGAAATCTCGTATCCCAAAAGATTAAAAGAATCAAACATGTAGATTAGTTTAAAATAAAAAACAATCTTCAATACTTGCTCAAAGGACACATTTCATTTAGTAAAAAAAAGATAATATATATTAAACTAATCCCTGCCGGCCCGGCCTACAGGCGGAGGTAGATTTCGAAGTTAAGTATACTAATTTCACAAACAAAAACCAAATCATGATTAGAAATAAACCCTACTTTAACAATTTTATCTGGCCGCTTTTGACGAGTTTTTATTTCATTTTTATATAATAACTGGTTTTATCACAATCATGTTAGGGCGGTATTCAAAAAAATACTTTTCCATGCTCAACAACTCGAAATTTTCTGGCATAACTCCAAATTCATTTTTAATAGGAAAAACAGGAAACTTGTTGACGTGATTTTTGAAGAGATTTATAAGCGACCTGTGGTTTTAATTTTCGTTCAATTAATTAAAACTTGATATATAAACAATTATTTTCTCAGTAAGGCAATATTTTTCGTTTCTAACACAATCGCTTCGGGAAATTTCGTTCAAAATGCCCACTTTGACATCATTTTTTGAAATATATTCTGCCTCTGTCAAAAAATCGATCATTACGGTACATTATATAGTTTCTGAATAAGCGAATCTACCAATTGGATGCGTTTGAGAGCAAAAATGAATTTAAAAAAGAGTCAGAAAATAAGCAGTTTGAATTTGAATACTCCCTCAATACGATGATTTTTCAAACACATTCCGCTTCGGGAAATTCGGTTCAAAAGGCCCACTTTGACAGCATGTTTTAAAATATATTCTGCCTCTATCAAAAAATTGACCATTACGGTTCATTATATAGTTTCTGAGTCAGAAAAGGTACCAATTGGAAGCCTTTGAGAGTAAAAATGAATTGTAAAATGAGTCGGAAAATAAGCAGTTTGGATTTGAATACACCCTTACTAAGATGATTTTTTTCTTCAAACGATATGTATTTTTAATTTGTTTTTGCTGTAAGGATTGGTCCTATCCAAAACTTGTCTATATAGATGTTGTAGACAATATTAAGAAGATATATGATAAATTCATGGGGATTTTATATCTTTTGAATTGACGGAGTTACGGATTTGTTTCTTCTTCAAACGCCCTTTTTGTTTTAGTTTTTAATTTTTTTTGCGGTACGAATTGGTCCTATCAAAAACGTGTGAATATAAAAGTTGTAGATAATGTTAATTAGATTCATGATAAAATTAATTGGATTTGATATCTTGAGAATTGACGAAGTTATGAATTTTTTTCTGCCAAAAACCCTATTTTTTCCGCCCCTTGAGCTCATTTTTAACTTTATTAAAAATCTGTGATACATAAATTTTTGGCTCTATTTTTAGAAGTAATAAAAACTTTAAACTGATTCGATATGTACAAAATTTATGAAGTTATGGGGGTTTTTCGGTTTTCACAAAACCCCTCCCTATTTCCATCCCCTTGGACCGATTTTGCCCATTAACGAACTTGACCGAGATTTTATGTATCAGTTTGGAAGAGATTGATGCAGAATTGTGGAAGTTATCGTGTCCAGAAGAAAGTGATATATATAGATAGATACATACATACATATATATATATATATATATATATATATATATATATATATATATATAAATTTTTTTACTGAGGGTGGTTTTGGACTCTAGGGGTCATGATCGGTGTAGATCTGCAAAAATGTTTCAGAAATTTCAACATAGGAACGACGCTAATAGATAGTATTTCATAGGAAATCTACCTAAAAAAGAGTTCCACCGAATCGTAAATAGGTTAATGTAACCTATTCCGGTATTAAATATGTTATATTTTTGCTCTCGTTAGTAATGTAGTATTCTATAATTCATACATTATAGATTAATTATTAAAAATTTAAGCCACGATAAGAAGTTCTCTGTAACTGAATTTAGCATTTTCAGTGTGAATAGTCGACATTTAGATTCACCGTTCTGTGAATTGATTAATGCTCATTTGAAAGAAGATAATTACTTGTTGCCAAAGTCAGTGGGATGATTAATTTAATTCATTCGTCATTCAAACGATAGAACTGTTCAAATTCTATCAGAAGGAAAGGCATTTACTGAAAGAAATGTGCATTATTCAACTTCATATATTTCATGGATGAGATTAATCGCTATATCTATATTATAAAGGACAAACATATCTGTGCGTAACGCATACGTCATTTTGCGAATGGCAAGACTTTGAAATTTGAAATAAAATTTTGGTTTTGCAATTTTTACAAATTTATTACAAAATTTACTGTACTACAAATTTTTAAACTTCTAAATATCGCACATTTTAAATTTTTACACCGTCGTATAAGGAAAAAAATGTACTTTTAAATGAAATTTGTTTGAAAGCTGTATCTCAATATATTTTTGAGATTTAATTTTATTGTAGTTTTTAATACCATTTTTCTTATTATGGCAACAAAAGTACCCCATTTCTATTGAAAGTCATTGAAAGCAAACGGAAAATATTCGAAAATAGGAGATACTATATCTTTTTGTTGCCATTCTTTCATAAAAACTGAAAAAAAAAGTTGAAATTAAAACATGGTCTATGTCAAGAATATTGTCTGTTATTCCGTGATAATGACGTCATATGCATACTTTTCTATAGACGAAGTTTAAGTCTGGATTGAAAAATTGGTTTGCTTTAGCGGATGCAAATGACGTAATTTTATATAAAAGCATGTATTTTAATTCTTAAACCTGAATTAGGTTTTGTAGAAGTGCGTCATTTTCACAACCCAGCTGCTTTGAAATTCTTCACAGTTGAAATGCTTCACTTTTGAAAATAATTTAATCAAAATCACACACTGATAAAACGCAATATTTTACAAAAATTTAAAGTGTCTTTATAGAAAAGAGGTGACATGCAAATAATAGCGATTTATATTACAGAAATTGATGATTCTCGCCTGGATGGATTTGCTTCGCCGAGATAGACAAGCAAACAAATAATTCGTGGTTTAAAATAGTATCATATTCCTGAGGTTTTTGTCCAAAATTCTCTAGAATAAGGAAATTTTAATGCTATTTTTTAGGACATTCTACTATAATTTTATCAAAATAACATAATGGGCTTAATTTAAATTTTCCTAATTTTATATAACCTATATATTTAAAAGACAAGTGTGTTTTTTATTCATCTGCCCTGATCTTTCTGCTAAACCAATTTTAGTAATATATTTTTTAAATTGAAAGCTCTTCATTTGTAGATGCGATCGCACTATCTGTTATTTTTTTTTTAAATTGCCCCCTTTTATAATTTAATTTTAAAAGAACTTTATGAAATTTCTTCAAAATGGTGAAAATGAGACAGCTTTAATTATTACAGAGAAGAGAGAAATAATGAGGTACTTTTATCTTTATTCATGCTGTTTTCTGATGAAAATTCAAAATTGTTGACAAAAATTGTTGTATAGCGTTTAGAGGCGCAAAATTCCATTCGAAGCATAATATTATATTAGGGGAATAAAAACGGAAAATGACATACTGCTTTTGAAAAAACGCGTTTTTCGTCATAAATTTTCTATATTGTTTTTTCTTCTGCATGTGTTCTGATACCAAGTTTCATACACTTGGCGAAATGCTTATTTAAGTGAAAATGAAGTCATATTTAAAAGAAAACGATCATTTTCTTAGATAAAACTAAACATTTTAACAGAAATGCCTCTAAAAAACATAAATTACGGAAATTTTTACTCTGCGGAATTGAGATTAGAATCTAAAGTAAAGGGCGTGTCTGTTCAAATAAAAGGTGTTACTGACAATCGTGACTTCAAGTTTTGAGTTAAGATGATTTTTAAATGATCAAACAAAATATAATTTTTTAAAAAATGGTGAGTATGGATAGGAGAAGTGCGTATGCAAATTTTGAGAAGGTGAAAATTGCTGTTTTTCATTCCGGAATACCAATAATAAGAGCCTCAGTTGATAACCACATCCTAATAACTGATCTTTATTATATTTTACTGATTAAGTATCTGTATTATAAAGAACAAACGTATCTGTGCGTAACGCTGATGTCATTTTGCGAATGGCAACACTTCACGATCAAATTCCGGTCTTGAAATTTTCGCTACTGCAATTTTTTAATCTTCTGACCATCGTACATTTTCAATTTTCGTCGCATAGGGAAAAAATTTACTTTCAAATGCAATTTGTTTAAAAACTGTATCTCCATTGACTGATGTCTTATATTTTCTAAAATAATTTTTAAGCATGGTTTTTTTTATGTTTATCTTATCAAGTGCCGGTTTCAATACATAATAATAATAAACATTTGCGCATAAAGGAACAAACAGTTTTCAACATTTGTTTCTGACTATTTTTGCATAACGAAATTAATACTTCCTTTATAAAAAAATAAAAGAATTATATTAAAATACCCACCAATCTAACATATTTGTGAAAGACAAATTAACGAAATTAATACTTCTTTTATAAAAAAAAAAATAAATAAATAAATAAAAGAATAATATTGTAAAAACACAAATCTATTATATTTGTAATCGTACAATATAAATTTTTAGATCACCAAATAGGATTTTTTTTTTCAAAAGGAATTTGTTTAGAAAGTTCATCTCAGTTTACTGATTGTCTATGGCTTTAAAAACAATTTTAAAGCATGAAATATTTTGTAATTTATCTATATCGCGCGGAGCTCGATTACGAAAGATTAAATCCGTTTGCCCTTAAAACAAAATAAAGAGTTCATCATTTTCTTACGGTTAATATCCATTAAAAAAACTTCCCTATGAATAAATAAGCAAAATAATATAAATAAAGCACAAATTTAACAGACAGGTATAAGCTATGAAATTATCAGAATATAAAAGGATGCTATAAGTAGCAAAATCTTGGTCAAATAACTCTTAGCATGCAGCTAATAAGAAAATATCGCTTTTGATAAATTAAAAAAAAATTATTTGATTGTATAATTCGTATTTTTCATATGAAAAATGCTTTTTTAATGTAAATGGGCAATCTAAAAAATTTATTGCATATAAAAAAATTATTAGTTTTCAATAAAAAAAATGTTTTCACCTATATTCTTTAACCGGGGAAGCCCGGGTACGATCCCCTAGTATTAATAATAATCTAGTAAGTTTATCTCAATTTAGTGTTAAACAAAATATAACGAGTCATTTAAGGATATTCGTTTTCCTTTATAAATATTATGCAAAAATATGTGTTATGATAATGAGATAATGTAAAATGTAATTTGAAATAAAACATCTTAGAAATATCGCATTCTAAAAGATTAAAAAAGACAAACATGCACATCTATTTAAATTAAACATCAATATTTTCTCAACAAGAACAAGAACAACAACAACAACAACAGAAAACTATTTTTTTTTTTAAATATTATTTATAATTTCAGAAAATAAAGTTAAAAAAATCCATTCCGGATCGGCCTACGGAAACAGGTAGATTTCGAAGTTGAGTAATATTTTCGCCAACAAAAACTAAATCAAGATTTTTACCAACTAAATCAAGAACCCAGTTTTACAATTTTATCTGGCTGCTTTTGATGAGTTTTTAATTTCATTTTTCTGTAAGAGCTGGTTTTATCAGAAACATGTCAATAAGAATATTTTTTCTTCAACACCTATATATATATATGTGTGTGTGTGTGTGTGTGTGTATAAATATCTGCTGTAGGAGTTAGTCCTATCAAAAACTTGTCAAAATATTAATTTTAGATAAAATTAAGAAGATTTGTAATAAATTTAAGTGAATTTGATATCTTGCGAATGGACGAAGTTGTTAAGTTTTTTATTCTTAAAACCCTATTTTTTAGCCCCTTGAGCCCACTTTTAATGATATAAAAAATCTGTAATACATAAATTTTGGTCAATCATGTCAATCGTTTTATAACGCTGTTAAAAATACCGAGAGACAAAGACACTGTTTATTTAATTCATTTTATTTTAGCTTCTTTTCAAATGTTTAACTGATCTTCTTTAACCAAACACGAAAACAACCATAGGATGTCTTAACAGCAACTGATTTTACCTTAAATTTTTGCAATCAAAGGGAATTGAATGGAAAAGCGTTTACAGGGAGATCGCTACAGGTTTTTTCAGTATAATTCAATCTTCCCTTATATTTTTAAAACCGACCAGATTAACGTGCTTTTAGATTCTACAGTGTCTGAACGGGGGTTGGCAAGCGTAGCTTGCAGGGAGCAGAGCCCCCTAGTATATATATATATATATATATAATACAGAACGTAATACATTGTATGTCTTACAAAATCTACCTGAAAGGAATTTCACCATATCATAAATACATGTAAAAGAAACCCATTCCAGTATTAAATCAGTTATGTGTAGTCTGCTTAAGAAGGATTTTATAATTATTTTATTATAGATTAATCATTCAAAACTTGACTACTATTTATTTCTATAAAACAAATCATATAAGAATTTAAATCATATGCAAGAAAAATATTCTCAACCAGATTCAGAAAGAGAGATAAATAATGCAATTAATACATATCAGCCTAATGGCATAAAACAATACGTATCAATTTAAACTTAACATTCTATAGCAATAAACTAGAAACGCAAATTGACGAATATCACAGCTGTATTTTCTACACATTCAGAATTGTCATAAAAATATCAATAACTAATTAAAGGAAAATATTTGCTATAATATTACGAATGACACATTTATTAGGTAACGTAAAAAGATAAATAAGTAAATAAAAGTAAAATATCTGTAACCGCCGTCTAACATTCCCGTCGATTTTAGATACATAATTCTTCAAATTGATTACTGTTATATCAAAAGAAGATAATTACTTGCTATGAAACTCAGTAGGATAATTATTTTAATTGCTTTTTGATTATGAGAGAGATTTCTTAGAAATCCTTCAATAAAAATTAACTGAATAGCATGATATATGTATAAAACGTTTGTATTCACTCTGAAGAATGTTTATTTTATTTATGTTTATTAATTATCGAATAAGTTTATTATAATTTAGCTTATGCAAAATATACTTAGTCACTGAAGATTATTTAATTAATTCATTAAATATTGTATATACAGAGGCGAGAACATTTTTAGGCACTGCATGTAATTCTCAAACGAGTACTTTATCATTTTTTCTCTTTACTCTCCCTATTTTCAAATAATGATAATTTTGCTATTTCATCGTAAAACAGAAGACATTTATTGGGAAATAGTGGTAGTAAAGTGCTTATAAAAGTAGAGGATGCAAGAACTCTTCTGAAAAATCCATGTAGCTTCTGAAAAATAAGTCAAGAGCCGCCATTGGATTTGTATTATGTATGAATAGGCGTTTGTAACAATCAAAAGTTTAATACTGCAATTAATGTTGAACTAGAAATATCTCATAATACTATAAAGATAAAGATATACAAACACACCCGTCTACTGTTTATTTTCCAAAGCCGCGCCTAGCACTCTGGGACGGTTTTACTATTCAAAGGGATGTTACGCAGAGATGGGCATTTTCCGAAATTCTACTTCGGCGTTCTCGTTTGTGTTGTCACTAAACTTGGCGCTTGTTTGTTATTTTTTACTTACGATCAAAGTTTAAAATTCTACTAATATATCGTTTTAATTCAAGTTAAAACTTCTATATTTAGTATTCAAATGGCTAGTTTGAGAGAAAATATTTTTTTCAGGTGTGGTAGTAAGAATACTTTATATAATGCCAATCAGTTTTGGGATCAAAAAGCAGAAAAAGAAGAATTAATTTACCGATAGTTCATTCTACAAAACGAGCCAGTGAATTATTTTCGGGTTTTTTTTTTAATAAATATTAACTACAAAACGTTTTCACGATAAATCGATATTATTTCCCTAAAAGCGCATTCTTTATAATCGCAGCTAAACAAACTCTGCTCACCCCTATTTTGATAAAATCCAAGCATACCTGACGTATGCGCAAATCTGCGGAGAGTTTCAATTTCCAAAAACAAACAGTATTTAGAAAATATTCATCAAAATATTATTAATTTCAAGGCATTTAATAAATAATAATAATAATAATTTGAGAACGTGAAACTAGCGCAATGTTAAATATGTGTCTGCAAACAGATGTAGGCAGCTGTTTTACGGCTACGAAAAGCTCCATCATCAGTGGAAATATTATGATCAGTGTTTAAAATATAGAGGTATGAAAGCGACGTAAATCACAGCTTGCGGCCATCGGAAACTTTCAATGAAAAAACTAAGCTCTGTGGCTATACAATCCAAGTAGGATCACGACCGACAGTGCCCATCTCTGTTTTCTTGACCCTCGGCCCCGAGGTGCTATGCAGCATGCGTCCCGGCCAGGTGGTCAACCTAACGCGAGACCCTCGGTGTTTGGTTCCCAAGCAAGCTTTTTTAATGTTATCGACATTTTATCGACCCCGAAGGGATGAAAGGCTGAGTGAACCTTGCCCAGTCGGGAGTCGAACTCTCGACCTGCGGTCCAGCAGTCAGATGTTCTAACCACTATACCACTGGACTTCGAAACTTTCAATGAGTATTAAAAAAAAAGAGTAGTCAAGAGTTCAAGCGCACAAATGAGAAGTGCCTAGCCATTCTGGAAAAGATTAAACGGAAAATGGGGGCGGGTGGAAGAAGGGGTAGAGAGTGAATTAAAGAAGTGGGAGCAAGACTTTAGAAAAATGGTGTGTATTTATTTATTTTTAAGATCATTTTCAATTATAGAAGGCTAAGTGCTGGAAACACTATCTAGCAATAGTCAGTTCCCGCAGCATTTAGATCAAGAAAAAGAACATTTGCGTAATTTCATGATATTGATATAGAAATAGATTTTTATAAAATATAGTTATAAAATGTCAATTGAAATAATTATATATATGGGTAAAATAGGAATGGAGGTTCCTATAAAAATTATTAATTTAATTATAAAAATTAAATATGAATTTTTAAACATGGTTTTTTATTAAATTGCATGTCAGATTTCGAATATGCAAGTTTGGATCCCAGGGGATAACAAGAGCAGAATAATAGCTAGACGCTCTGGAGTCATGGCATGACAATCAAAGCAAAGATTGTTTTACGACAGGGAATCGTAAAATAATATAAGTGTCAGAATATATTTACGACTATGGACCACATAGATTTTCATGGGTATGAACTTTGACATAGTGAGGAGACTTTAAAAAATAAACATATGCGTGGGACGGTGAGGACTCGATTTTATAGGTACATAAGCACAAGCACCATACAATTTATCTCACAGCCAATAAAATAGGGGATCTTAAAAATGAATACGCCTTCCAGCAAGGTATGATTTTGTAACAGAGAATTTTATAGAAGTCAGTCTTAAAAAGTTTCTCGAAGATGTAAGTCCCCAGTGCATCAGCGGAGCTACGAGATGAAGAAGGATGGAACCAGTGACGAAGATGTCTCGATAGCGCCAATCTGAACGAGAGGATGCCGCCCGATACCTATCCGGAGTTTATGCTAAGGGTCCTTCGTATTGCCGTAAAGTTGAGATGAATCTTCTTCTAATTTTGGAATATTATCCCATGCCCCTCGACAGTTCTGGAGCCCGTTGTGTTAAAGCAGCTGAGTCTTCTAGTACCAGGTACATTTATAAATTTTTATTTTACCACAAAAACTCTACCGATAATCGGTAATTTTGAACCTTAAAATATATGGTAATTGTGGTTAAGTGGGATCCAAACGACTTAACCCGAGTGTAGTCGCGACATTTTTTAGAACGTTAGTAGTCGCGTTCGGTCCATTTGCCGCCGTTATCAGCAGGCCGAAAACGAAGGGGAAACTTGCCGCAGTTATCAGATGATCGGAAACGGATAATGTAGGGTGAAAATATTGACGGAACTTTAAAAGATTACAGCAATTATTCATTTTACAACTTTTACAGCAATTATTTATTTCACTTAAGTATATATTGAGTTGGCATCTAGATAAATGTTTTTATAACTCTTTCTTCGTTTTGCATAAGTACTTAAAAGTAAATAGTAAATGATTTGATTGAATTTCTGATGTTACTATGAATCAATAATTAGTAGGAAGACATTTACGAATATGAATGTAAATTCGTGATAGGGGTATTTTTATTTATTTATTTATTTATTTTGGAAGGACAGAATCAGAGTCAGGCAGATTTTTATGATACTCCGGCACTCTCTATCCATTTAATAAAATTAAATTAATACATTTAGCATCAATATATTAAATTGAACAATTAAACTAAAAGTAAATATGGAACCTATGACATGCAACAAAAAAATCAAATACAATACCACTAATTCACCAGCACATTGCGGACGATTAATTCATTTAAAACACATGAAAAACCATCAAATTTGATGCAATAAACAATTAAAGACAGTATATATATATATATATATATATATATATATAAACTTTCTGTACAATAATACCATTGAAAAATAATGAAAATGACCAATAATTATGAAATCACAAACACCACATAAACCAAATATTATTAAAAATGTATAATTATACATATATATATATATATACATATATATATATATATATATATATATATATATATATATATATATATATATATATATATATATATATATATATATATATATATATATATATTTATATATATACATATATGTATATATATATATATATATATATATATATACATACATATATATATATATATATATATATATATATATATATATATATATATATATATATATATATATATATATATATATATATATATATATATATATATAATAAAGAAAAAGGTAAAAAAATACTTAACTTCGAAATTATAAATGTAAATGTTGTAACTACGTTTTATTTATTTACTTATTTTGTAGAGTGTCTGTGCGTGTATGAGGGGGGAGAGGAGGAGGGGTGGGGGCTCGCGAGATTTTGTGATTAAATCCATTTTTCTAATGACAATGCACGATTTGTAGTTTTTCTACTTATTTCAGGGTGGGAGCAGCGCCCTTGAATAAAAACTCTGGATACGAACTTAGCTTATATAAAGCAAATAATAAATAAGTTATTGAAATTATATATTTAATTTAAATACATTTGCAATTGTAGATTTAAATCCTAAGATAGATAAATTATTTTAATTAATAGAATCACTGAAAGGTTCATCTTAATAGGGATGTATTTTGCAGCAACAATTTAATTAAAATAAATATTCAATTGTACATTTTATAATAAAGTATTAATGTTATAATTTATTGTTTTATAATAACATTCATTAAAATAATAAAAACAATAAAAAAATTTTCTCCGAAATTATAAATATGCAGCAATAATTTAATTTAAATGAATTTTCTCTTATATTCTGGAAAACATTGTTCTGAAAAATAGTTTGAACAATTGATGAAGGACAAAAAATTTAAATTTGTCAGATACCGTCCCCAAGCCTCTGTTGGATTTCAATAATAATAATAAAAAAAAAAAAAAATTCTGCGGCATTGTTAAAAAAAAAAAGTGTTTTTACTTACAGTATGAAAATTTAACAATAGATAAATTTTAGAAAAATCCTTAAAATATTTTTTTTTAAATCATAGTATAAACATTCACTGAATTATCCAAAAGAGATTTTTATTTGCGTAATTTCTAACCTACATTATAAAACTCTCATTATTACTTTCTTCTATCTTTACAAGAAGAAAGTATTGGTTTCATGAAAATTTTCGAATTCCAGTTTTCGACGGATTTACACGTTTTATGAGTCAGAGATTCCAAAAAACATGTTTTTACAAAATGTCTGTCTGTGAGTCTGTCTGTCTGTCCGTCTGTCTGTCTGTCTGTCCGTCTGTCTGTCCGTCTGTCTGTCTGTCTGTCTGTCCGTCTGTCTGTCCGTCTGTCTGTATGTACACTCTTAAAACTGTGCCTCTGATATAAGAGGTACATTCGGAATTTTTGTGCCTCTGAATATTAAGAGGCACACGGTGCCTTTGAAATTAAGAGGTACGCGCTGCCTCTGAATATAAGGGGCACACTGTGCCTTTGAAATTCAGAGGCACATAGTACCTTTGAGATTAAAAGGCACAGTGTAGTGCCTTTGAAACTAAGAGGCACATAATGCCTTTGAGATCAAGAGGCACTGCTCAGTGCCTTTGAAATTAAAAGGCTGAATGTGCCTTTGAATTTAAATTCAGGTGCATCTTACTTACCTGTGACTTTCACGATGGCGGTACATGTTTTTTATTGTACATTGATCTGACTTCGAACATAACTCTAGTGAATAAATTAAAATTTACATAGGATACTCCCTATTTTTGCTGATTATTGGACAATTTCTAAATAGTTTTAGACTTATTATTTCCAGTATAGGGCTCAGACTAACCATTTTTTAATATACGAAATTTTGAAGTAAAATTTTTGTGATACATTTTATATCTGCAATAGAAATCTAAAAAGAAAATGATTGTTTAGAAAAAATTGTATTAAGAAATAGATTAAATGGAAACCTTACAGTAGTAAGAATATTTAAAGTAATGTTTTCCATCATATTAAATGCCATATTTACATGAAAAATAAATAACACAAATAATTGATTATTTTTGTAAGAGTTAATTTTTCATATGGTTTTCATCTCGTAAGCTACATTCAAATAAACTTTCTCATTACTTTAACAAATAATAATAAAAAAAAGTCTTTATTTTATAACAAAATCTTACTCAGTTGGGATACTTCAAACTTTATGAATGTTTTCTGGCTCCAAAATCAAAGATTTTTGCATCACAAAGTGCAGAAAATTAAAACGAAATTTAAAGTATCATAACTCAGTAAGTTTTTGTTGTATGTATTTTTTTTCTTTTTTGTTTAACCTGTTAGGGAATGAAGTTTTTCTAACTATAATAAGGAAACATATAAATAAAAAATTAAACTACCCCCCCCCCCTCAAAATTAAATAAATAAACTGTTTTTAATATGATTGACAATATTTGAAATATTTTTTTCAATTTGAGTTATACCGCTACAGCTAACTGTTTGAAAATTAGCTGTAGAACAGCTTGGACAAAAAAAAATTGATGTACAAAAAACAATCTTGTTATGATTTACATTTATTTTCATAACTGTTCATTACACAAAAAAACTTTTTTTTTTTTTAACTTTTAAAGTATAAAGTTTTAAAATTACAAATTTATGTTTTCCATTTTAAGATTTAATCAAAAAATAAATTTAGGAGTTTATATCCTAACATCTAATTTTCTACTTATCTACAATAAAATATCTTTGCATTAACCATGTTTTCAAATTAAATAATTTCCATATCTCATATTACTCTCTCATTTATTTGGCAATATTTATTGTAACATGTAAATAAAATCACTGGCTCGTTTAAAATAAAAACTTGTTCTTTGTTGGTATTTTTTTATTATCTTAAAAGTTTTTGGATGCATTTTAAAGTATTTGCAGAACTTAATGTATAATTTTTCGAAATAATTTAGAGTAACATTACTACTATTTAGTAGTGATAAATACTGATATTTTTTTAAGTGATTTTGTTTAATTAAATTATATGCATATAATTTTACAATAAACTCTGCCTACTTCAAAAAGAAAATCAAGTCCTGGCGAATCCGTAGAATTAGAATAAACTTTGCCCAAAATAAAATATCTAAGACAAAAAGATATTTAAAAAATATCGCAATCCCAATTGTTTCTGCCTTAGACATAAGTTACAGTACTTAACACTATTTCTACCACTGTCAAAGAATATCTTTTAAAGTTTTTATGTTTTTTTTACTTCCAATTTTTAAAGTTACAAAGCATAAAAATAAGTTCTGAGTGTATTAAAGATGAATTATAGTTGATTTAATATAAAAATTCATCTAATTTAATTTAAAATTTAACATTTAACTGGAAATGGTAAGACTGCTATACTTTTAACGTTTACTGTTCTGACATTAAAGAATTTGCTCTTGTCAATTTTATGAACAATAAAAATTATCCAAATATATAATTTGCTGTTTTTGCATTTGTGCTGATAAGCATTACCAATTTTTTGTTAAAAATTGCTTCACAGTCAATTGAAGGTAATAAACATGAAAAATTAGTTTTAATAAAGTTACAGACATTTAAAATAAATACTTTATTATTAAAATTGGAGATATATTGCATTGTGAAAATACCAAATATTAATTACCAAATTACAACTGTATGCAAACATTCAGTAAAAGTATTTCTATTTTAGGCAAATGAAAAAATGTAAATATTTTATGTCTTTAATAAATATGCATACTAAATTAAATATAATTATGTGTTACAAATAAAACAAATTATTGAAGCAAATACTCGAATTTTATTTGTGATTCCTACTTCCAGACAGTCTTTTTTTTTTTTTTTTCATTTTTCATATAAAAGTAAAGCATTTCTCAGAAGGTACTGAATAAGTTAGAATTTGAAACAGATTTTGGGTGCAGTGAGGATCTCATTCTATAATCAAAGATGTTCTACACTTAGGAGAAAAAGAATAGCTCTTTCATTGTAAATTTCAAAATGTCGTTCATGTTGGTATAAAGCTGAATTATGTAACAGAGAAAAATGAAAACTTTTGCGAACAGTCTTAAACCAATGTAAATAAAATAATCAAAATAGTATTGCAACATAACTATGTGATAAATAAAGATAATGTAAGAACTATATACAGGGGAGGTGAAAAAAGTAAAACATAACAGAGAACTGTGGGTATCGGCAGCAATATTTGTGTTGGATGTTTAATAGCATTTTTTACATGCCCAGCATTTTACCATTTCTCGTGTTATCTAATTCCTCAAAAACTATATTCTGAAATAAAAGAAAGGACATAAAAACCTTAATTATTCTTGTCATTACTGATGCCTAAGAATTTAACATACGCTATAAAAGAAATAAAATAATACAATAGATGTGAAAATAGAAATACAAGACATGTACGTAAATACAAATATATTTTATTATATAATATACACTTCACTCATTAAATTGAATATAATGCTGCAGGAAAATTTAAATTTCAAACACAACTTAATAATAAACAGTTGCACATTCTATAGAACAATTATCTTCTAAATAGACAAGTTGGTCCCCAGAAAGTAACTAGTCGCCATTTCCAAAGGAAGGAAAAAAAAAGCAGCTTAGAGCAGGTTTCTTCTGTTGCGAAGTATATTTAACCTAGGGAGAAATTTATAAAAAAATATTTTATATTTATTCACAAACATATTCTAATATCTGTTAAAAAAAATTCTATATTTACAGTAGACTCCCGATTATCTAATCTAACATGATAGAAAGGCAGGCTGGATAACAAAAAAGACGGATAGAACGGGGTTTTATAAATAACCTTACACCGCTATCCTACAATTAAAAACATTTTTAATACCAAAAGTCACTCGTATTCATGTTTTCTGACCTCTTTAGTGCAAGCCGACACTTATATTCATATACAGGATACATGATTTTATATAATATATACAGTTTTAAATTAAAACCTTAACGTAAAAGTAAAACATAAGCCAAACTAAAAACAATTTAAATTTATTTTACTGTTCATAATGAGCGATTACACAAACATAAAAAATTAGACTCGAGATAAGAGTCAAAACTGACAGTTTTTAGTCTTTTAAAAAGTATGACAGATGACTGCTTCTCAATTTTAGCACTTTTTTGCTACAACACATACAATGTAGGGTGATTATAAATAGTAGCAGACAGGCACCCATATCCAACACCTCCCTAAAATTATTCCTAATTTTAATGATTTTTTTTGTAACTACGCTAGATAGTCGGAAGCCTACTGTAGTTTGTTTGCTTTAAAAAATATTTACTGTTAATGCAATATTACTGAAATTACTGTAACTGTGATTTTTAACATGTCACATGCTAAATCTCATTACATGGCAATCAAAATTCAAATTTTCCCCCTAATCAAATAAACCAAATAATTTAATATAATGTGTTTTGATTTTAGGTGATAATTATATAATTTCATTAATAATGTAAAATTTCAGGTTTAAAATGTTTATTTTGAAAATTAAAAAATGAAAGGTTGACAGCTATGTTATTAAGACAGTTTTTTTAAAGGAAGTATTTTCAAAAGATTTAGAAGAGCTTTTAGCACGTTCATTGTAAATATTTCCTTTACTTTAAACCACTGTGCTATTAAATTAAATTATCTATTTGAAAATAAAACTAATTTAAACTGAATAAACACATAATAAAAAAAGACATTTTCTTTCACTGATAAAGAAACAGAAGGTCCATTTCATATGGAAAAAAAGGAAAAATTAAGAAGGCAAATTCTACCACTTGTGTTCTGCGTGGTCAAAGTAACCTGTGAAAAGCTATGGTCATGATCTAAGTAAATTTTTCTACATTTGGTTACAACCTAATCTAAAAAATCATGGGCATAGATATGCGTAAAAAAATTTCATTAGTTTCTCATGCTAATTTAAACAAAGATATCAGAGTTTAAGATTTGTGATGTACAGGTTTCCCTCGATTAGAGAGGTGAATTAATCTTGCAAGTATTACTGCACTAATCAAAACATACATTGAATTTGGGGGGGGGGGGGGTGAGAAGCTGCAATAAATCCACAACCATCATTTTCAAAAATCCAATATACATAAACAGAAAATGTATTAGTCTGAATTGAAATTTTCCAACTGAGTGAAAAGATGTCCAGGCCGAGAATTTTTGACATTTGACAAACACATTTGACGTAAATTGTCTATGCTGTGGCTGTTGAGCTACCTAGACCGACAGCTAGGAAACTATTCACTTCACTCAAATAATCTTATTGGCAAATATCATCAGTCTGTCATGTAAACAACGCAATACATTATACCGTATGGAACTTTATTAAAAATGGATGCTCTTGGAAATCAGGTTATCTGAGAGAAATGTGTCGTCTGGTTGTCAGTCCAGAAAACTCAATAGCTAGAGAATTGACAATTTAAGCCAAAATTCTTGTGTTCAACTCTCAGCTTGGATATTTTTTCACTGAGTTGGAAAATTTTCAATTTGTATTATACAAATCAGTTTGACTGAGTTAAAAATAATAAAATGTAATAATGTACAATGATATTGTTTTATATTTATTATTGTTAAAAAATACATATTGACTTGAAACTTTAAGAAGATTTTATCTTATTTTCAGAAATTTACGTTAACATAAACATGTGAGCTGATTTTAATAAGTAGCACTCAATAAACATTGAAAAACCAATTTAAATTTTACGTTCGTTAGGTTATGTATAATAGCACAGTTACCATTAGGTTCATTTTTAAATTTTGATGTAAAACATTTTGTAATACAATTACATTACTTTAAACTTGCAAGAATTTTAATTTAGTTAAACAAAAACTTATCAATTTCTAACTGCACAGTTTTTTTTTTTTTAATACATCTTGTGGTAACATAGTTTTATTGTCCCATTCATCCTGTCCTTGCATGACTCCACTGATGGCTGGGATATTTATAAAATGCTGTCTAATTTTTGAAAAGATTCCTAAAGTTTTTTAACATTATTTCTTTTCCTAGCATTTCCTTCAAATTTCAATTCGAAACATTCTCCCACCTTGCTGCAAAAAAGGCATCACATATTCAATGCTTATAGCGCATCAATCACATTTTTGCTCATACTAATAAAGGAAGCATCTAAAAAAGTTTACCGTACAAAAAAAAAATAAATAAAAAAAAATAAAATAAAATAAAAATATTTGTATAAGTGAATTATGATTTTGATTTTATTACGTCTTGTAAAATGTTCAATTTTGTAAAGTTGGTGTGATAAACCAGCTTACTCTTTCCCAGGTATCTAAAATCTCTATAATAGAAGGCTAAGTCATGTGACTGCCATCAACAGTTCCGGGATGACCACTTCGATTTTTATATACCAGGCGGCCATTTTGTTAGCTGGCCGCTGGTGATAAATTGCCAAATATTGTTCCGTCGCGATCATTTCATGTATATAATAAGAGTCCAAGTTAACTGTCACAATTATGGGCTGACCCTTTCACTTTTTTTAATATGCAAAGTGGCAATTTTTAATCAAAATTATTTTTTTCAAATAAAACTACATAAAATTTGCCATGATCGCAAAGAATTCTTGGTACTTTTATGTTAGGCAGGACCAATAGCATTTTTGAACTTGCTAGTTAGCATTTTTTTATTTTTTGTGTGGTAAATTAAAACAATGCTTTGATGTCGAAATTAAATGTCATGGTTTATGGTATTTTTAAGAAAAGTGAAAGTCATTAATTTTAAATGTTTCAGTTTTAAATTAGTGTATTTTAAATAAAATGAGTGAAAGGATTATATTTTATATGAAATATTAAAAAAAAATGTTATGGGAACATAGTTTGGCAATTTATCACCCACATAAAAACCTATCACTTACATAAAAATACAAGTTTTGATTTTTCAATCAGAATCTTCACATTTGGCAAAAGATTGATCATGTAAATTAGATAATGAATAAAAGTAACATAGTACACAATGCTTAGAATTAACGGTTGACCGAATACCGAATAGTCGATTCGGTATTCGGTATGTAAACCGAATATTCGGCTTCGGCCAAATACTTGCAGATAAGTATTTTCTTAGAAGTAGTATAGGCTAAAGGATGAGTTTCAATATTATGTGCATGAGTTCAGCTGCACTACAAAAAACAAGTCCAATGCCATTTTTAATTTAAAAAAAAAAAAAAAAAAAAAACCTTTTCCTTCTTAAAATAGTCTACATAGGGGCGAAATCAAAACAGCTGTCTACAATAAAGAAAAAAAAGTAAAGAAGATGGGTATCTTTCCCTTATCATTTAATTTTAATTACTTCTACATTAGTTTTTGTAATTTAAATTTATTTAATGTGTATTTTCTTTAATATACACATCAATTAAGTATATCAGAGTTCATCTCTGTATTTCTAAGGTGTATATTTAAAGAAAATACACACATCAAATAAGTATATCCCTATGCTTATCCTATAGCTTTACCAACCATTAAATTTACTAAAATTTGTCATCTTTATCACCACAATGTTAAAATATTAATCAAAATATAGATATCTATCAATAATTTGACAGAAAATAGTTAAATGTATGAATTGATATGATACCTTTTGCATTTGAGAACACTCCTATTCAATATGTTCATAAGTAGACTTAGACAATCAGTAACTCCGTTTAATGACAATATTGTTTCTTTTTATTTGGAATGAACTTTTGTTTTTCTGACAATACTTATCCTTAATAATAGCCTCTATGGTTTAATACTTTCATAGCTTATTTTGGGTATTGACTAGCGATAAAATGATAATAAATAAGTAATGGGTTAATGAATTTGTGAGTGGGAAGAAGTCATTTGTTTGTGTAATTAGATTTAAGAATAAAAATGTAACTAAATTAAATTACTAATTTAATAAATAAATTATTAACTTTAATTTTAATTAAAGTTTATTAAAAAAGCTAATATATATGTAAACACATGTATTAAAAATTTTTAAGTATTCGGCAAAATTGCTGCTTCAGTCAATCCCTACTTAGCATAGTACATTTATGAGAGCCCTAACTGATCGCCAAGGGCGACTATGGCTAGTTATTAATATTGACTAAATTACTAATATTAAGATGTGAATATAGTGTCTAATTAAATAGAATTGAGAGCTAGTGGCATATAGCATAGCAACAGTAACATGAATGTAGCATTACTGATGCACCAATTGAATGCATTAAAATTATGTGTTTCAAATGCACAAAGACCACATTAATGATTTTTTTTTCATTTGTATCAATTTAAATTCTTACCTGTGTTTCATGTTGAATGGATGTTCCTTTGGTTGTACTTGGATTCTGCTCTACTACTAATAGATTACTACTAGTGTCTTTACTAGCAGATTCTGCTCATGGGGGATCAATAGTTGAATGTAAAGCATCTGCAATAAATATTTAAATGTAAAAACAAAGTTTAAAAATATTCAGTACTGAGAAATCAAGGGCTGGCATAGAATTTTTAGCATGCAAGCTAACATATAACAAATCACAACACCCATAGTTAATTCAATAATTGCCTAAAGGTGTCAAATAAAAACTATAAAAATAGTATAAAAAGTTTAATAAACTGTTGACATGTTTCGGTTCCACCAAAGTCATTATCAAAACAAAAACAAATATTCTATATAGTTGCACGATCTATAATGTAATTTCCAAATGCCATTATTAAATTTTTCATGCACTCTTTCAGATTATACATGTACATGCATGATTATTGAAATAAACATCAAAATAAAAATAAAATAAAATATGTAATTTGAGAGAGTATACATGAAAAATTGAATAAAGGCATTTCCAATCATTACATTTTAGATCATACAAACATGGATTATTCTTATTTGTTCTGATAATTGCTTCGGTGGAGCCAAAACATGTAAACATTTCATAAAAACCCTTTTTACTATTTTTATAGTTTTTATTTAACATTTCTTAGCAATTAATGAAGTATATGCATGCTAACATGTAACCCCCCCCCCCCCTCCAGAATACCTAATTTTTATTTTATCAAAACACAGTTTAATAGTTATTGATTGAGTGGCGTTTTAACATCAATATGAATAATTTAAATTTTCGCACTTAATAAGCTTAAAACTCTTGTTTTAGATGAATTTAAGTTACTGATTATTTATTTACCATTTTAGAAATTCACCAATAAAGCTATATAAAATATATATATATATATATATATAGGTACATATTTCTTTCTTTCTTTCTTTCTTTCTTTCTTTTTTTTTTCTTTTTTTTTTTTTTTTTTTTTTGTTAGTTAATCATATTTAACATTTTATGGAACATGTTACATTCTTAATAGCTATGATGTTTTAACAATTTGGTATTTTTGAAGGATTTGAATGATAGTTTAAAATAGAGATCGACCGAAAATTTGGTTTCGATTTCGCTTTCGGCCCAAAATCTGAGTTTCGCCGAAAATTCATTTTCGGCGAAAATGCCCCCCAAGACTAGGCTGGACCGAAACTATGTGTATTCCAAAAATCTCGTTTCTTCCTTCGGGAATTTTTAACAATACTCATTCATTTGAGCTGTATCTGCTTGGGTTATGGTACTAAATATAGACTTCCATCTAAATTTAATGTTAAATCTATTATCAAACAGTTTACATATGATATTGATATTTTTATTTATAAAATTTCTATCTCTTATAATAAGCCTATTGAATATTTTAATCAATGGAAGATATTAGTAATTGAAAAATTAACTATGGCTTTAAAAAATAATATTGCTGATTTGGTTTCTATTAATACAAAGCATTATTTCCAACAAATTACTAAATTGCAAAAAAAACTTCGTTATTACATATGTAGACAAATCTCCTAACAATTATGCTATTATATGTAAATCATATTATCACCAACTTCTTACAAATTCTATTTCTTCTAATAAGTCTTTTCAAAAAACTAATGAAAATGTAATTGTAAATAATCGTAAAATTCGAAGTTATTATAAACTATTCAATATTTTATCTACTAATTTTAATTATCCATATTTAGTTCTTATTCCCAAATTTCAAAAAACTCCTATTAAATTTAGGACTGTTACTATTGGATGCAATACATATAATAATAAAGCCAATACACTTCTCGTAAAAATTCTTAATCAATTATATGAACTTACTACAAACAATGATAATACACATTGTATAAAAAATAGCTATCAACTTGTTAATATTTTAAAAAATCTTCATTCTGTTTGTAATATAACGACAAATGACTTCAAAGATCTTTTTAATAATATAGACCTATTAGATTTACATAAAATTATAAATGCATTATTTAAAAAGTATTATAAAAAACTGGAATTACCATCTAATATAGATATTGCATATTTTAAATCTTTAACTAACTTCATTATCTATAATAATTATATATTGCAAGATAATACTTTATATTTACAGCATGTCGGTATACCACAAGGCGGTTGTACTTCCAGTTTACTCTCAGACTTATACTTATCTCATTATGAACGTAATTTTACTAATAATAATCTACATTTATATCGTTATATTGATGACATCATTTTAATTGATACTGATCAATCTGCAATTACTCGATTTCCAGTTGATTATCCCACTAATTTGGAATTAACGGAAAACCTTTTATCTAACAATACAATTAACTTCTTAGATCTTAAAATTACAATAAAAGACAATAAAACAATCACAGATTTATATGACAAACGTAAAGAATTTAAATTCACAGTTAATACATTTACAAATTTTAAATCTTGTCTACATCATTCTGTATTTCGTAATATAATACTTAATCATTTATATAGAATAAAATGTTTATGTTCTTCTCCTCTAATTAACAATAATATTAAAAAAACTAATTTATGATGCATTAAATCATGGTTTTCCAAAAAAAATTCATATATTCATTAATATACAATTAGTACTTTTCTTACATGATCTATAAACACAAATTAACACATGCGTAAACAAAATTACAAAAAAATTATAAAATAAAAAAATATCTATAAAAAATAAAAATTGTAAAATAATATAAAAAAATATTATAGGTTGGTTGGGTGGGTAGATGTTAGAGTACGGAGGAGGGTGGTGTTGTCTGGATAATACGCAATGGTTAATTATTTTAAAAAAAAAGGTGCTCTTGTATTATTACTATATTTTTGTTATGTATTTTATATGGATGTTGATTTGATATTTTATATGTAAATTGGAGAATTTCATTAATATTATAATTAGCTTAATTATTCATTAATCTAATTTACAATTATTTGTTATTAAATTTTAATTTACTAAGGACAATATCATATTAATTACTAATAGTATGCCATTCTTATAGTGAATAATATACATATAAGTATGTTTAATATAAATATAGTTATACTGTATGCATTAAAATTGGGTAATTATTTTTATCATTATTCCTCATTTATTATCGGTTTAATGTTTTTGAATGTCCCACATTCATACTTTATGGATTTTTATGGATGTCTGAAAATAATCCACATTCTACATTTGTGCTTTTTAAGTAATGGGAATTTAAGTATCATTTAACCTTCTATATACTTCCACATGTTTTTTATTTCCTGTTCATTTTATAAATATCTTATATATAATTCATTAAAAAATAATTTTTATATTATTTTTAATAATTATTTATATTAATTATTACTGAATTTATTTTGTTTTATAGGATATAGCTATATGCAATGTATTATCAATGTTCTAGAATTATTTAAACTCTTAGTTTAGTTTAAATAAGTTAGCTAATAGAATACATTGTATGCTTTTAAATTTTATTAACAATAGTTTTTAAATACATTGTGTGATTTATATAATTCTATATATATAAGGATTTGTTTGGTTTTGCTGTTTAAACAGTTATTTACATTCAAATGCTTACAAATATTTATTTTGCGATAGATGTTTAATATAAGTAATAATAGATGGCAGCACCAAATTTGTCACTTTCAGATTGCTCTAATTTTTAATTTTTCTAGCTCCATTTCAGTTATAATTTATACACCAGGGGGTATTTTTAGCTAAATTTTGACGATATTGTTAAACTGTTATCTATTAATTTAATAGTGCATTTTAAATAATGTAATTAATATCTATTTATTTTATATTAGATTAAATGTGTTTTACAAGGTATTTCAAATTTTATTTCAAAATGTATTAACTGCATCCTTTGGTATCATTTACTGTGATTTCTTAACTGTTTTATTCACCTTAATCTTTTTGATATACTGGTAGACATGTGCACATGGATTTTTGTAAAATACTGAAATATTAATCGGTATGGTGTTTATTATTTATATTTTATATCCTATAAATATTTAAATACGTTTTATTGATTCTTCCATTTCATATTATTTGTTTCTATTCTGCTTTCATTTTTAATCAATTCACTTGATTTAAGTGGTTGTTCGGGCACAGGGGAAAATAATTTTTAGCTTTAGCTTATTTTTCCCACAGAAAACAACCATTTTGCTTATATCATTGAATTCTGTGCCCTTGATAACGTAATTCAATGTATAAGCTTTTCAATTTTTGTCGGTGTCCACTTTTTTCTTTTTTCTTCCATAATAATTCTTATAATTATTTTTTTTTTATACTTACAGCTTTAATTCATAATAATTGACGGTGGTAGGTTATGTTTAATTAATGGTAATATATATATATATATATATAGATATAGATATAGGAATTTTAAGAAAAAAAAAATACGAATTTTTATGTTCTTGGTACTTCTGGCAGGGAGGAGGGGGGGAGGGTGAGTTGGAGGATCTAGATGAACGATTATTTAGAATAAAAATATTAAAGAATGTTAACAATGTCAAATTTTGTATACTAGGAGTGTTGGAGGAAAATACGACAAAAAAAAATGGAGGAGAGGGGGGGTGGGGGGTGTTAAGGGTACAGGAATTTTGCTCTTTTTTTCTTAAAGCAGATGTCTGCTTAAATGCAAAAGAATGCACACCTTCAAAAGTAGATAACAGCAATTTGCTTAAATATATATATATATATTTTTTTTTTTTTTCCCTCGTTCATTAACCATAAGAAATACATAACAATATGTGGCCAAGTCAGCGTTGACAGTTATTTACACTGAATAGTTTTTACCGTCTTTTAAAAAACTATAATCTTTTACAAAAAAAATGCCTATTAAAAATTAATGCCATACTATTATTATTTTGAAAGACATCTTAACATTAGTAATACTAAGAACAAAATACTAGCATTTTTTATTTTTTTAAAGTCAGCATTACTAGAAAATTAATCATAAATATTCTGATATTTCTTTTGCTACTTCAAAAACTGAAAAATATCCTCTAATCATCAAAGATTGTGCAAATTATAGAATTTTAGATATTATACATCTATATTTGTTAATATTTTTCTTTTGCAGAATACAAAACAAGTTATTTAATGTATAAATGAATGTTAAGGTGAAAATATAATTTTAAATAAGTTATGCAATAAAAATATCTACTTAACATTAAAACAGGTTATCAATTTCATGCAAGTGACCAATATAAGCATAATTAATACATAGAAATTAAACAAGCATTTACATGGACCATTTATGTAATAGTTGGGGGGTTTTTTTAATATTTTACATTTATATTTGGTAATTTTATCTTGAAAATTATGCAAAAAGTGCAATTTCCTGTTTAGAAATGAAAGACTCTTGATTAAAACAAAATAATAATATATATATTTTAAATCAGAGAGAAGCAAGTAAATTAAACTTAACATTTGATTGAATTAACAATTTAAAAAACCAGTAATAATTTTCTTTAAAAAATGTTTAGTGCGATTGAATATCTTAAAAATCTTAACTATAAATTCCATTGTTTAAGTCTGAATATGTAGTGTGAATTAAAGGTGTTAGCAAACTAGAGGCCTGCGAATTAAAGGGAGTTGACTGCACTTTCGCCTAAAAGTATTGTGTAAACATTGTAGTTTAAAAAATATAGGGTTAGGTGATTTTTTAAAATCATTTTTTTTTTTATTTACAATGTTTTTAAATAACATATTTTTAAATAAAGTATTTACTTTTAATTATTCTGATTTTATTTTTTTCAGAAAGTGTTGGAACAGAACAGGTGTTCAAGTGATCACATTTACATATTTTGTTAGCCAACTACAGTGAACTCTCATTCGTGCAGACCTGCAAGGAGGAGATTTTTTATATTACATTAAACAATATCCTTAACATTAATTAGAATATCAGAGAGGATATGAAATTGTCTTCATTAACTGGTGATATGTTTTAAGCGGAGATGCATTAATGAGAGTCTGCTGGAAATCATGAAAGCAAAATGCTAATTATCAATGTCAGAAAAAACAAAATTTGAATTATCTTTATTATTATTTTTATTTTTTACACGTACTAAAAATATGTTAATGTTTTAACATTAAAATTTTACAAATATGAGCCTGATAGCCAACTAATGGATTGGTTTTTGAAATTTATTTTTCAGTTACCAATAGTTTCATTTATCAACATCAATTACATGTAATCTTGCAATAAATAAACAAATAAGGGAGGTTTCATTTTTTTTAAAATTGACTTTTCAAGATTTTAAACTTTTGTAGTAGGGAGGGGTTCAAGGCCTGCACAATCTTCGGCCAACCGTGGCAGCTGCTCAGGACCCTGCGCCAATTGAGTCTTGTTAGGGGTTTCGAGCGACTCTGCGCAATTCAAAATAACATCTCGTATAAAATGTTTTTGCTATATGTTTTTAAATGTTTCTTCGTGAGAAAAAATGTAAGAATTAACTTACAGGTAAAGTTGACATAATTGTGGGGAAATGTATAAATTTGATAATCCTTAAGGGGACAAGGGACCTTAAAATCCTTAAAAATATTTTTTTTTTTTTTTTTTTTTTTTTTTTTGTAAATTTCACCTAAATATTATTCAAGGGTACATTATATGCATTATGGCATGCATTTATCACAAAAAAAATTAAAAAAAAAATTATTTTTGAGAAAAAAGGGAATTTTATGCGTTGTCTTAGAAATCTTCGAAATGCCCCCTGAGTCTTCCATATCAATGAAAATCCCCAATATTTTTTATAAAAGTTTGTTTTATATATATGAATAAAATAGAGCATCGAATTTTATATATTTGAATTTAAAGGTAAAAAAAAAAAATAAAAATTTTGAAATTTTTTCGAAAAAAATTTAAAAAAAATTCAATTTTTTAATTTTTTTACTTTTAAATTCAAATATATAAAATTTGATGCTCTATTTTATTTATATATAAAAAACAAACTTAAAAAAATATATTGGGGATTTTCATTGATATATGGGATGCACAGGGGGCATTTCGAAGATTTTTAAGACGACACGTAAAATTCCATTTTTTCTCAAAAATAAATTTATTTTTTATTTTTTTTTTGTGCTAAATGCATGACATAATGCATATAATATACACCTGAATAATATTTAAGATAAAATTTACAAAAAATAAAAAAAAAATTTAAATTTTTTGAAATTTTTTTGAAAAAATTTCAAAATTTTTAATTTTTAAATTTTTTTATCTTTAAATTCAAATATATGAAATTCGATGCACTATTTTATTTATATATATAAATCAAACTTTTATAAAAAATATTGGGGGAATTTCATCGAAATGACCCCTGTGCGTCCCATGTCAAAGATTTCTAAGACGATGCATAAAATTCCATTTTTTTCTCAAAAAGTAATTTTTTTTATTTTTTTTGTGATAAATGCATACCATAATGCATATAATGTACCTTTGAATAATATTTAAGATAAAATTTACAAAAAATAAAGAAAAAAATGAAAAAATTTGAAATTGTTTCGATTTTTTTTTTTTTTTTTACTTTTAAATTCAAATATATAAAATTCGATGCTCTATTTTGTTTATATATATAAACCAAACTTTTATAAAAAATATTGGGGATTTTCATTGATATGGAAGACGCAGGTGGCATTTCGAAGACTTCTAAGACGACGCGTAAAATTCCATTTTTTTCTCAAAAATAAATTTTCTAAATATTTTTTTTTTGTGATAAATGCATTCCATAATGTACCCTTGAAGAATAATTAAGGTGAAATTTACAAAAAATAAAAAAAAAATATTTTAAGGTCCCTTGTCCCCTTAATGTAACCGTGAACACCAGTGTTGAGATCAGACATTTTTCTCCGAGAGGGATTTCTGTAACTCAGGGGAGACATTATAGAGTTTGGGGGGGGGGGGGACACAATATCTCAAATCTTCAGGGGGAGACATCTCATTGCTCAGGGAAGGGGGAAATGTCCCCCACCACTGAATTCAACAATGGTGAACACAAAATAAATAAAATAAAATATGGTAAAGGATAGAAGTTTATGAAAGTAAAAATAACTATGCACTCTAAAATGCAAAAGTAGTGGTATTTTTCATACATTTTATTATCTATATTATATATAGTATTCTATGATATATACAATTTAGGAAATAAATTTTATTAGTCCTGTATTGCAGTATACGTAGGGTCTAGGGATGCACCAAATATTTTATATTTGACCATGTTACCAAATATCAAATATTCGGTTTGGTCGAATATCGAAATATTTGGCAAACCAAATACTCAAAAAAACTTTAAAAACATATTTTTAAAAACGTTATACAACTTTTACATTTAACAGTCAACTTATAAAGAAATTCAGAATAATTAGAAACACAATCATGTTTAAATAAAAGGGAATGTTTTTACATTATTTATAATTAAATGACTGATTACTTATTTTTAGAGATTTACAAACATGGCAGAATAAATTAAAATAATTAAGGAAATTTAATCCATAAAACATGAGTAAAAACAGCCAAACTACAAAAAAACAGACATTTTACTTTTCCCCCCTCTCATTTTTAGAAATTTCCTCCCTTTTCTATGGATGGAGCAGAAATTTTGATGATTGACTGATCTACTGAATACAGAAAACTTTACATTTTTAATACTGCTGGAGGGAAAGGGGGGGGAGGGATTAGTTGTCTGACTAATATAAAAATAAAAGAATTTTAACATTTTAAAATTTTGTGTGCTGGGGGGGTGGGTGTGGTAGACTGCCCCTCCCTAATGCTACATGCTCCCATTTAATGGGGAAATGTGCCAGTAAAGGACACCCTCCAAAGTTTTTTGTGTTACATAAAAACATAACCATTAAAAATTTAGTTTTTATTTATTTATTTTTTTTTTAATTTTTTAATCATTTCTCACTTTGCATATTTTATAATCTAGCAATTAATCAAAGCAATCAGGAACCAGAGAATAGTGTTCTACGGGCATAGTAAAAAGCGGGGTTCATATATAAAGATATATTTTTAAGTCACGCTTAAGTTATTAAAAATCTATCACTTTCTGTGTTTATTGTTATTCATCACTGAAAAAACAATTCTGTGTATAAATATTATAAATATTAATTAGATTTACAGTAGTAATAAAACTTAAAACTACTAAATCTAAAGATCAGGGTCACAAGCACTTTAAAAGCAATTCTATATTTTTATTTTGAAATAATTTTATTTAGTATTATTTAAAGCAATCAACTTGCAGTTTTAATTCTTTCGCATTTGTATTACTAATTAGAAGTAAAGTAGTTTCTGGAAATAACTTTTAAGAATTGTGGAAAGAAGATTGCCTGCTTCGATACTCAAAGGATATATATATTTTTTAACTAACTTTCCTAAACCACCATTGCCAGAATAATTTAATAACTACTTATAACTCTCTGGAATTCAATACTAAATCAAAATATTGATTTTGTGAGAATAATTAATTTGAATAATTAAACATTGTCATATACAGGGTGATTCATAAAAGATGGGCAGAACTTTAAGGGATTATAGTACACTTAAAGACAAATAATATTAAATAGGAGACTAAGGGTCCCAGACGTATTCCCAAGGAGATAGGGGGCATTAAAGTTTAGGGTCCGAAATTTCAAATGATTATAAAACATGGAAAAATTGGTCGATTCGTTTGCGGTTTTTGCAAAAAATTTTCATTATGCCAGTATTTTCTTGAAATAAAATTTTAAAGTTCAATTTCAAAAAATGCCGATAGGGGGCGCTTTAGACTTTGGAGTAACAAACAACTATTTTTTAACGTTATTTTTTGTATTTCTTTAAATGATTTTGAAAGCTTAGACTTAAACTTAAATTTTGATCTAAAAATCTGAGTCCTAACGAGTAGTTAAGTAGCATAAACTGAAATTTGAAATTTGAAACCCTTCTCCCCCCAGAACAAAAATCAGTTATTCCCGATCTTTGTGTCGTAGATTAGGCTCTAATTACTGCCGCGTTTTGCTAAAATTATTCTTTATGTCAGTATTTTCTTGAAAATAAATTTTAAAGAAAATTTTCAAAAAATTCCGATAGAGGGCGCTTTAGACTTTGGAGTAACGAACAACTATTTTATACCGTTATTTTTTGTGTCTATAAATGCTTTCTAAAGCTTAGACTTAAACTTAAATTTTCAGCTCAAAATCTGAATCGCTGAGCGTGGTTCAGTAGCGAGGGGAGGGGGTTCAAATTTCAACTTCTGAACATAGTTCAGTTTGCACTACTTAACCATGCCCAACGATTCTGTGCTGTGATACGAGGCAAAAATACAACTTTCGTCAAGGACTTCATAGTCAGAATTCACTCATAAAGGCACTGGCACAGTTGGAAACGTCGCTCATGCAAACGTTAAAGCTCCATTCCTGACGCTAGTCACCGGGTGAAGAAGGAAACAGAAAGTATGCAAATGTCAAATGGGGAAGAAGAAGAACACGTATGCAAAATTTCGACACGATTCAGGCATAAAAACCACTGAACGGTGAGTCAAGTGTAAGTCGCTGTAGTAATGAATCGGATGATGGTGCCCTTCACGAATAAGGAAAACGCTGAGATGCATTTAATTTACGGAGCGGCAGATGGAAATGGTGCAGAGGCACAACGAATGTACGGAGAGCGATTTCCCAACAGGCGGTTGCCTAACCGCAAAACTTTCGAGCACTTGCACAGACAGTTGTGTGAGACGGGATCATTTCTCGCTTCCCGGTCGAATGCAGGTCGTGCAAAAAAGGACGAATCAGTAGTTGTTGCAGAAGCCATTCTGGATGTAGTAGCGGCGCAGCCAAGTACAAGTACACGAACAGTGGCTAGGCAGGTGGATGCCTCACAGTCCATGACTTGGAGGGTACTGAAGGATGAACATTTGCTCCCGTTTCATGTGCAACGAGTCCAGAAACTGTCTCCAGGGGATTATCCAAATCGTATTGAATTCGCCCGCTGGTTTCTGCAGCAGAACGCGCTAAATCCACCTTTTGGACGAACTGTGCTTTTCACCGATGAATGTACCTTCACACGTGAAGGTACATTTAACACACACAATGCACATGTATGGGCGGATGTCAATCCACATGCTACGTATCCACATGCTCATCAGAGACGCTTTTCCATCAATGTTTGGGCAGGAATCCTCGGAGACCACCTAATCGGACCGTACCTTCTTCCTGAACGCCTCAACGGTAAAACATACCTCACATTTCTGCAACATGTGCTGCCAGACCTGTTAAACGTTGTTCCTCCACGCATCCGGCGGGTCATGTGGTTCCAGCACGATGGAGCGCCAGCCCATTACGTACGAGACGCCGCAACTATCTGGACATCACATTTCCGAACAGATGGATTGGTCGAGGTGGTCCTGTTGCTTGGCCTGCTCGCTCGCCAGATCTTTCACCCCTCGATTTCTTTTTTTGGGGACGATTGAAGGCTCTTATGTATGAGACACCCATTGAATCCCCCGAGGAACTGGTCGCCAGACTTTCCGCCGCTGTAGGGGAAGTGCTCGAAAAGCCTGATGTTTTTGCGAATGTTCGCCGTTCCATTATTCGCCGTTGTTCTGCGTGCATAACCTCTGGTGGTCACAATTTTGAACGTTTATTGTAATTACATGTTAATAAATATGCTTTGGTAACATAATCCTAATTTGTGTCTTTTTACCTCGTATCACAGCACACAATGTGTGGACATGGTAAACTGAACTGTGCTCAGGAGTAGAAATTTCAAACCCCTCTCCCCAGAAACTTAACCACGTCTAACGATTCAGATTTTGGGCTGAAAATTTAAGTCTAAGCTTTAGAAAGCATTTAATGAGACACAAAAAATAACGATATAAAATAGTTGTTCGTTACTCCAAAGTCTAAAGCGCCCTCTATCGGATTTTTTTGAAAATTTTCTTTAAAATTTATTTTCAAGAAAATACTGACATAAAGAATAATTTTAGCAAAACGCGGCAGTAGTTAGAGCCTAATCTACGACACAAAGATCGGGAATAACTGATTTTTGTTCTGGGGGGAGAAGGGTTTCAAATTTCAAATTTCAGTTTACGCTACTTAACTACTCGTTAGGACTCAGATTTTTAGATCAAAATTTAAGTTTAAGTCTAAGCTTTCGAAATAATTTAAAGAAATACAAAAAATAACGTTAAAAAATAGTTGTTTGTTACTCCAAAGTCTAAAGCACCCCCTATCGGCATTTTTTGAAATTGAACTTTAAAATTTTATTTCAAGAAAATACTGGCATAAAGAAATTTTTTTGCAAAAACCGCAAACGAATCGACCAATTTTTCCATGTTTTATAATCATTTGAAATTTCGGACCCTAAACTTTAATGCCCCCTATCTCCTTGGGAATACGTCTGGGACCCTTAGTCTCCTATTTAATATTATTTGTCTTTAAGTGTACTATAACCCCTTAAAGTTCTGCCCATCTTTTATGAATCACCCTGCATATATTTTTTATTATTGATACCTTACTTGTTAAATTTATTGGAAAACAATTATTTTGTTTCATTAGTATGCTTTTATTAAGTTCTGGTTATAAATACAATCATAAACACAATTGAATTCTGGGGGGGGGAGGGGGGTCTTGATTTATTTCTATTATTACAATTAAATCTCGATTTACAATGGGGAATGTGGCTATGAGAATGGTCGAATAATTGTAGATAGATTAATATAATATGAAGGAAACTGGAATATAATAATTATAACTATTACTAATTAAAAAATAATTTTCAAAATTCCTTAAGAGTGCCCATTACTTACCCGGTACAGTATATACATAATAATGTAACATAAAACATTTATTTTTGTGTACTAACATTACATTATACAATTAAAGAAAATAATACAAGTACAAAATTACTTACTTATATCGCAGACTCCTTTTCAACTTCATCGGTCAAAAGGTGGGTGATTACAGAACTGGAAGAAGCCATTGTAACATTATCTTTGTGCCGAAGCAAAATTCGTTCCACTTGCGACAAGAACAGGCGATGTTCAACATAATAATACAAGGAACTTAATATCTGCGCATAAAATGACGAAAGTGTATTGGAATGATTTGAAAGCAATGACGGATCACATATTATTGAAGTCTCGTTCGAAGAGTAACAGAATCGACCGCCAAAACAACAAGAAGAATGTAAATATCGCAATGCACGACGGTTGTCCGGTTGTTACGCATGCGCGTATTTTCCCGTGCCGATGAAACTAAACAGGTTTTTTTTTAAAGGCACGAATATCGCTTGGTGCCTCTGATAGATTTGGCTATGTTATCAGTGCCTTTCATTTTGTTGTGCCTTTGATGTTTCTCTCCTAATCAGAGGCACTTTGCGTGTGTGCCTCTCATATTAAAATAATAAAAGGCACAATACCCTTGTGCCTTCTATATCAGAGGTACACTTTTAAGAGTGTATGTGACACAAATTTTGTGGGCGCTCTATCTCAAAAACTAATGCACGGAATTTCACAAAACTTCATATTTAGTGTTAGACCTTGATATAAACTGGAACTGATTTGTTTTTGGTGAAAATCGCCCAACAGGTGGCGCTGCTGTGCGGCATTTTTAACGATTTCTGCAATAGCTGTATCTCAAGAACTACTGCACGGATTTTCATAAAAGTTCAGATTCAGTTATTCAAAGATATACTTTGGTGCTGATTATTTTTTGTGAAAATCGCCCAACAGGTGGCGCTGCTGTGCTGCATTTTCACGATTTCCACAAGAGCTGTATCTCAAGAACTATTGCACGGATTTTCATCAAACTTCAGATTTAGTTAGTCCTTGACATGAATTGATGTATAAATTAGTGCTGTTTAATTTTTGGTGTAAATCGCTCAACAGGTGGCGCTGCTATGCTGTATTTTTTGCGATTTCCGCAATAGCTTTATCTCAAGAACTAATGCTTGGATTTTCAACAAACTTCAGATTCAGGTATACTTTGATACCGTTTAGTGCTGTTTACTTTTAGTGTAAATCGCTCAACAGGTGGCGCTGCTATGCTACATTGTTTCAGAATTTCCGCTATAGCTCTATCTCAAGAACTAATGCACGTATTTTCATCAAACTTCAAATTCAGATATACTTTGATATGAATTGGTGCTAAATCGTTGTTATTTCTTGTACTATTTAAATGATTTAATTGACGTGATTTATATAGAAGAAAGTTTTGTGATGGCCACAACATACTAGTTTTTCTTATTGTACAAATAAATTATATGTATGTTCTTCGCAGATATACATACTACATTTCTGAGAAAATTGTTTTATCTTTCGAATTTGTTTTATTGTACACAGGGCTCGCAGCGTTCCTAAAATTTTCGCACTTTGCTACCACTAAATTAAAACGATAATCTTTGTTGTACAATTCTATTATAGATGTTAAAGGAACCTACCACGAAGAATTCTGATTTAAAATACTGGTAGCAAAGTGCGAAAATTTTAGGAAAGGTGCGAGCCCTGTGTACAAAAACGATACTTTTCAGATTTTGGAGATACGGGAATTTTTTTACTGATTCCCACAAAATTTTCTTCTCTTTTTTTTTAATGGTTTGGCAGTTTTATTGTCTGTTTTCTTTCATTTATATGTTCCGGTAATAAATGGAAAGCAAGTTCTTTCAAATAATGATGATGAATTTCCCTTTTTTTCCATATTTAAACGATTATCAATTTAAGAATTTATTCGCGCAATATTTGACAATGAAAAAAAAATGTAAGTGACCATCCATCAGTTTTTTGTGCGATCTGACTTCACAACTAATATAATAAAACAATGTTAAGTCACATTCTAAAAGTAAAAGAAGTACTCTATGAACGGGCAAAATAGCAGAAAGAAAGAAAGACGAAATAACAACAGGCAGAGAGTCCGTACTTCGAAGAAACTTTCCCCCACAGATTTCGCGGAAATGGGAAAGGATGAACACGAGTGGGAAAATTCAACTAACGCAAGTGATCGCAACGCGGTCATTTAGACCGATTGAAACTTAAGAATGCGATAACATGCTAAGAAATAGCAGGAATGACTTGCAATTTTACTACACAAGAGTGTGAACACTCAAGGTCAGCTACACGGAATTTCGCTATCGTAACTTTAACGGAAATGAGTTACAGGAAGATAACGAATTTCGGGCGGGGAAAAGACCAACGCGCGACTATTAACAGGTTAAAATAAGGTTTATCAATAATGTAATTAAAAATGTGAAATTTGAATTCTTACTATTTTCAATGAGAAAATAAGTTAAACTATTGTTGTTAATGATTTAAAAAAATTCAGGTTTAAACCTAAACTATGAAAAGCAGTCCAAAATCCTGCTTGTATTATTTAGTAAATTAATGTATTAAAGTGTGTTTGTAAATATGTATGATTTCTTAATGTAAATAAAATTATTTAACCAAGAGTAAAATCTCTGGTCGTCTTTTAGTTTTAAAATTTAATGTGTGTAATTTTCTTTTCAGCTTAATTTGAGCATAATTCATAGGTGGAAGAGCCCTGGTAAACATCACAACGCAAGCTTTTAATTTAGATTTTGTAATTAATGAATTTTTTAATTAAAATTTGTACGCGATTATTTATTTAATTTGAAGATAATAATTCGCATTGCTCTTCCATTAGAATTACTAGGAATTTACGATCACTTGTTATTATCAATTGTTACGGTATATAAAATGTATACCAATTACTATGTTGTAGCGTGGTGGGATGAGTTGGAATAATAAATTATATAGTGAAGACTAGACAAGTTAAAAGTAGGTGTAATTATCTGTCCAGCATCCCCTGACCCCATAAGTAACATGATGCCGTGACACAAGCAACGTTAACCTGATGTCATTAGAATAAATAATAACAATAAAATAATAATAATAATAATAAAAATAAATATAAAAAATATTTCAATGATGCAGTTTTAAAGATATCGTATTTATGTGAATTTAATTGATTAAAATTTTATTAAATTTATTTTCTTTTATTATTGTGACAGTAATGGCACACATATAGTAATTAAAAAGAAATGAATAATATCTGTTAGCAGTAAAAAAAATTCTAAGATTTAGATAAATTTAAGAAGTAAAAAAAAGAAAAAAAAATTCTCTCTCTCTTTTGTTGGATCACAATTACCATAGAAAAATAGTGGCATTCGCATATCACATATGACACATTTGAAAAAAAAAAAAAAAAAAAAAAAAAAATTCTACTTTGTAAAAATAATAATGATAAGTGAATTTTTTTAATATGACTTGTATGAAAATGACTGAAAAATCAATGTATTATTATTATTGAAATTGTATCAAGGTGATACAAACGAAATTTACAAGTCTTTCTACGAAATAGTGGTGCAGTACAATTGCATATAATTTTTTTTTTTTTTTTTTTTTTTTTTTTTTTTTTTTTTAGAAAAGGACAGATATTTTTCTGTTAAGTGAAATTGTGGTGTTTATATATATATATATATGTCTATTATAAATATTTTAGGGGTATTTATGTAATGTAAAAAAATAACCAACGAAACAATTTCATCTACTAAGAAATATATATTTTTTAAATATTAGTGCTGGTGTTTTTAGGTATTTATGCAGTTAAGAATATTTGTATATATATGTTGGAATAATTGCATATTGCGAAAAGATTTATTAATCTACGCATTAGAAATAAAATATATGATATAGAAAATATTCTTTTAATGGGTATAGGATCTATATTGAATTGATATTTTGAAAAAGTATTTTTAGATTATTGATATCTGTTAAAAATGACTCAGACGCTAGATATAAATGCGCGTATTAAGTTAGTGTCAGCATTTGACAATAAAAAGAACAAAAACATTAAATTTTTCTTAGATGAATTTGATAATGTGTTCAATTCTATAGATATAGAAGAAAAGACTAAATTATTAATTTTGAAGGAAACGATTTATTAATTTTGAAGGAAACGATAACTGGGGACGCGAAACATCTTTTAAGTAAACAGTTTGAGAAATATAATGAGACCAGTTATAATTTATTCAAAATTAATTTGGTGGATTTATTCGGAACGAAACTAAACTTCCTTACTGCTCAGAGCAATTTCCTAAATTTAAAACAGGCCGCAAATCAAACGATAGAAAATTTTATTTTTGATTTTAAAAATGTTGTAAAATCTTATATCGAAAGTGCAGGCGAAAATGTTGAGAATAAGGAAAAGCATTTTATTGAAATGTTGAAATTGTCTAATTTTTTTAATGCAATTAGAGCAGATATTGCACTGGATGTTCTTAAAAACGCGCCCAGTTCCTTCAAGGAAGCATGTGAGTTAGCCAAACATATGGAAAGTGCGTATAATGAATCAAATTTTGAGGAAATTAACACAATAAAAAACGAAAACAAAAATCTTTATGAAAATCTTATCGAATCAAGTAAGCAAAACAAAGAGCTAATAAAGAAATTAAAAGGGGAGATTGACAATCTAAAGAAATTAAAAGGGGAGATTGCCAGTCTAAAGAAATCAAAGCAAGAAAAGCATCCAATTAAAGATGATACAGTTCCGCGAAACAAGAAACTCTTTAATAAACATAACAATTATAAGGGTCCACATTTCAGTAACAATTTTCATTATAATGATTATGAACAATATTATCATGATTATTACAATTCCTTTAATTACCCGAAGCATTTTGGAATGCATGATAATTTACAACCTAACTGGGATTCGGGAAATAGGGATTTTTCATATACTTCTGAGAATTATGATCAAAATTGTCATCAAGTTGAAAATCGTAAAAAGAAAAAAAAAAACAGGGCAAAGAAAACAGCGAAATCTGATCAAGATTCGGGATTTTTAGAAACGGAAATAGATAAAATAAATCAAATAGACAAGTTATAAGTAGGTCTAATTATCTGTCCAGCACTAAGAAGAACAGAAATTTTTACAGTTTTAAAACTTATTTATTTAATTTTTTCATAAATTAATAATTAAGCTGATATCATAGGAATCTAAAACTTTCTTTTAATATAGATTCATTTTTAAAAAAGAAAGAATGTATAAAGTTAAAATTATTCAGATAAATTAATAAATTATTTCGAAAGAAAAAAAAACTGTTCCAGCGGCTTTCGCAAACAAGCGAAATAAACAAACGCAAACAGAAAAAAAAAGAAAATAGAGAACAGGAATTCTGCTTTTTCAGAATTTAGTGTCGCCCCCGGCATTTCCATTACTTCATTTTCTTCTGATAGTCTGATGGCTTCTATTATTATGAAACAACCATTATATAAATGAAGTGTTAGGTGAAGATGAAAGAGCAGCCGTAAAAAGTTAGAACTCTGATTTTCTGGTCAGAATGGAGGAAAAAAGGCCTTTTTTTTTTTTTTTTTTTTTTTTTTTTTTTTTTTTTTTTTACGGCTGCTCTTTCATCTTTACCTAACACTTCATTTATAATGGCTGTTTCATAATAATAGAAACCACCAGTCCATCAGAAGAAAATAACTCATATAAGCTGGACTCTACTGCAGTACAAAACATATTTCAATTTTAAGACTTAAAGCATGCGTTTTATTTTACGTAAAATGACGTCATTGGCATCCGCTTAAGAATTCCACATTTACGACCTACTCTTAAACATCTACAGTAAAGCATGCATAGTACATCACTATCGCGAAATAATGCACAAATGCAGCAAAAAGATCCCGTCATTCAAGAAAATCGAAAAAAAAAAAACGGCTATCTAATGGTTCATAGATACTTACAATTAAATATAGTATATAATAGTTCCATCGTTTTAACAGAAATCATTCGTTTATATATTTTTTTTCAAAACAGCACGTATTTTAATTACATTTTCTTTCGCTGTTACGGGAAAATGGCAACAAAAATATACAGTTACTATTTTAAAACGATTTTTCCTTTACTTTCTATAGAGATGGAGTACTTCCGTTGTTAATATTAAGCAAATGGCTCCAAAAACTACAAAAAAAGATTATATTTAAAAAATAAATGGAGATACAATTTTCAAGCAAAATGCATTTAAAAGAACATTTTTTTTTTCTAATACGACGGTATAAAATTTGAAAATGTACGATGCTTAGAAGTTTAAAAAATTGCTAAAGATTATTTAATCGTAATGCTTTGTTTTACAGCTAGCTTCTGTAAGGTAATGTTATTTTTGGGCACAAAATATTCTGGGAGACAGAAATAGCATACCGTACCGGAGGCTAAAAAAAGTTAAGCCTCAAAATATAAAATTGTACGATGGATAGTTAAATACATCTTATATTGCTCCAAACTATAAAACTGATGACACTGAGAAACTTATAAAGCTACACTATGATCACTGAGAAACTTATAAAACTACACTATGAACACTGAGAAACATATAAAGCTTATATCATTTAAAAATATATATGTATAAAGTTTGGATTTACCTAAAACCATTTAAAGCTAATAAACCTAAACTTACAGAATATTGTTTTCAGTGATATTTCTTAAATAAACAGGTATATAACTTTCTGTAAAACTTTTCAGCTTTTGTGGTAAATGGCGTGATTTGACAGCATTTTTTACAAAAAATGGTTATTGCTAAATTAAAAGAAGATATTGTGTGTTGTCAGTGTTAGTGGGATGATTAATTTCACTCGTTCGTCATTCAAAAGAGATTCGCTTGAATTCGTTCAGAGGGAAATTATGTGGATAGCAGGATAATGCATGAATCATTTGCATTTGTTCTCAAAGAGGATTAATTAGTTTATATGGAAATTTATTGAATATGTTAACTATTGTATAGTTTAACCAGAATGCATTTAGTTATTAAATATTATTTAAATCATTCATTAACTGTGTTGTGTATAATGGCAGACGGTGACTGGCTTTAAATGTTTTTTTCAGATGAATTCCCACAAGTACTATTTTATAATATAAGTATGTATAATTTTTGTAGTATAAGTATGTATAATTTTTATAGTATAAGTAGGTATAATTTTTATAGTATAAGTATAGTACGTTGTAAGTATTTTATTGGTAGAGATTTCGAATAATAACATTTGGCTTATTAAATTGCAAAATCGAAGGTTATTAACATCAATGGATATAACAATAGACTTAAATTGTATTATTTTGGAAGGTTAAGTATTATAATTACGCAAACAGATAAATTTAAACATGTAGAACTATATTCATTTATTTAATAAGTTAATATTTAATCTAATATGATACTAAATTTGAAAAGAAATTTTAATATTAATTGATTTTTTTAAATGTCAAGCATTTATAACTTTGACATTAATCAGATTATTAATAATTTATTTCGAATGAAACAAATTAAATCTTCCATCGTCTTTCTTAAAAAAGGAAAACAAAGAATAAAGCAAATGCTGATATAAAAATATTACAGCATCAAAAAATAAAATGGTGTGATAAAAATTTTAATAAATATCATATAGCTTCAGAGTTTCAAAGCTGATCTGCGGACACTAAGCCAATTAATATAAAAATTTCGCAAGCATTCATGACTAATATATTCTAAAAGTTCAGTATAATATTTTCAACGACAATTCTAAAATAATAGGGGAAATAATATTACATACAAACATTAAGCTTTTTAACATAAATAGTGATTCAATCAATAATTTCGGTAACCGTTACTCGTTAAAATAACGACATAGACATATGAATAATTTACACTGGCCTCCAAAATTCTGGGTACAAGGACTGGGTGCTTTCGATAGCACACGTTTTGTCGAATATCTTCCAAAATTATTGGCGAATTGTTCTTGAACTTCTGGGATGAAAAGAACATGTTTGATTTCATATTTCTTGGTGATGATTTTCGGGAGGACAATTAGGGGGCTAATTATAAATTTAATAATAAAATAATATCTGCGATCACCTATGTAACAGAAAATGCTGGAAATGATTTGCCACTGTGTTAAATGATTATATTTGGGTCAATTCACAATTGTTCAACGTTTGTGTGCATTTGTGTAAGCATAACACTCATATTCGTGAAAGTGTTAATGTGTATGTGAAAAATTCAAAAGTTTTTTGTTTATAGCATACAGAGTTTTCAACCAAATTTAACACAACTTTCTGAAAACGTGCCAAAGAATAGTAGCAACAGTATACTGCAGTTAAAACACGAATATATTGAATATTTGATGAGATATGGGCATTTTTATGAAATGATTTTTAACTGCGCATGCGAGGAAAATCTTTATTATATAATTTGGTAGTCAGATATTTAGGGCAACTTATATAAAAAGTCCAGTCAAATATCGCGAAAATTCACAAAGATAGGGTCGATATAGTGAGTTGCTTCCTAAAAAGAGTTTTATTATAAGGGATTTTCCACAACTTTTCAATCAGCTCACTATATCTTTCTAAGTTTTCACAACATTTGACTGAACTTTTTATAGAAGTTGCTCCAAAATACTGACTACCATATTCTGAAATAAAAATTTTGAAATCTTTCGCACATGCGCAGTTAAAAATTATCTCATGAAAAAGCCCATATCTCATGAAATATTCAATATATTCATGATATAATTTCAGTATAAAGTTGCTACTACTCTTTGGTAAGTTTTCGGAAAGTTGTGTTAACTTTGGTTGAAAACTCTGTATGCTATAAGCAAAAACATTCGACACAATAGCATCTTCACGAATATGAGTGCTATGGATACACAAATGCACACAAACGTTGAACAAGATCCAAATAGTCATTTAACACAGTGACAAAACATTTCCAGCATTTTCTCTTACATTGGTGATCGCAAATATTATTTTATTATTAAATTTATTATTAGCCCCCTAATTGTTCTCCCGACTAAATCTTCGCCAAGAAATAAGACATCAAACATGTTCTTTTCATCCCTGAAGTTCAAGAACAATTCGCCAATAATTTTTGTAGATATTCGACAAAACGTGTGCAATCGAAAGCATCCAGTCCATGTACCTTAACTTTTGGAGGCCAGTGTATTTCGAATGAAGCGATGTAAATCTTCTACAGCCTTTCTTTAAAAAAAAAAAGCCTCTTAGCATAAAATACTATAAGGAAAATTTTGTAAATATTATGTTGCTTCAATGTTCAAAGCTCAAATGCGAACAATAAGACAATTGGTATAAAAAGTTCGCATCTACATAAAAGTATTCATGACTAATAAATTCCAACACTAGAGTATAATATTTTTAACAATATTTCTTAAATATAAAGGAAAATAGCATTCTATAAGTCCATTCATAATTTTTATCATAAATAGTGCAGTTTTAACTGCATCATTAAAAAATTATTACTGATTAATTGAAAGACGATTATTTGTTAGCAACGTTTGTGGAATGATTCACTTAAATCTTTTGTCATTCAGTATGAGATTCGTTTGATGTCGCTGAAAAGGAAATTCAGTGAATAGAAGGATATGTGTATGAATCATTTGCATTTGCCCTCAATGAGATTTAATTAATTTATATTGAAATTGATTGAGAATTTAACTATGATCTAGTTTTAAAAAATGAATTTAGTCATTAATCATTATTTAAATCATCCCTTGAATATAATATATACAATGGGAAATCGTGACTAGCTTTACTTTGTATCTACATGTTGTTTTCAAACGAATTCCCACATGCATTATTTTTGTAAGTAAAAAAAAATGTAATGGTAATCGTTGCAGTTATTTTTTTTAAATTTACGAATCTGCGAAAGATAGGGAATGGTCCGTGTCAAAAGTATATTTTAAAGAAACTCCACTGTTAACTGTTTTTTTTTTTTTAAGAAAGGATGAAACATTCTCTGAATCACTACCGTGATATGGTAAAAAACAGAACTGTTAGGTTTGAAATGTTGAAAAGTGGGAGGGTTTGAATTAATCAATGTATTCTTAAAAATATTTCTTATCTGATTTTTGGATAACAGTTATTCTTTAGAATAACGTGATAGACAAATGCAAAATTTATTTCGAATGAAACGAAGTAAATATTCCACAGGCTTTCTTTTAAAAAATAATACCTTATAACAGAAAATGCTATAAGGAAAATTTTGTAAATATTATGCAGTTTCAATGTTTAAAGTTGATTTGCGAATACGTACAATCGATATAAAAAGTGATATAAAACCATTCGTGACTAATAAATTCTAAAACTAGGGTATACTTATTTTAACAATATTTCTTAAAAAATAATTGGAAATAACATTCAGCATTTTTACCATAAATAGTGCAGTTTTATCTGCATCATTAAGAAATGATTACTGATTAATTGAAAGGCGATAATTACTTGTTGTCAAAGTTAGTGGTGTGATTCATTTAACTTATTTGTCATTCAGGCAGAGATTCGTTTGATTTCACTGAAAAGGTATTTTAGTGAATAGAAAGAAATGTGTATGAATCATTTTCATTTGCCCTCAAAGATATTTAATTAATTTATATTGAAATTGATCAAAGGCGTTAACTACAATCTAGTTTAGTTAAAATGAATGTACAGTCGTGGAAATAAAAAAGTAAACACCCCCCAATAATCCCTCAACAAATTATCGTACAAGAAAGTTACTGGTAGCGAACGATTGGAAATAAAGTCTACTTTTAAATGATATATATAAATTTGTTTATGGTGCCATCTACAGGTTAAAAAGAACCATAACTTTGTGTTTTCAATTGCAATATTCACAGCATAAATGAACTCTACACCCTTGAATTAGTCTAAAAACAAATTTTCAAGCAATTCGTACCATAAGTTTCCCAAAAATTAATTATTTTTAAAGGAGTACATTTTAAGGGATGTATCCAAATTGTAGTTCCGTACTCGATTGTTAACGAGAGCTCCCTTCTTGATCAAGGCACCTTAAGCAGTCAATTAAGCCTGTTAGATTACAGGATAGCATAAGAAATTTCAAAATATTTAGTAGTCCAGGCAATAGAGACCGTATAGGGACTCTGCCTATCAAAATTAATGGTAGTACTGGAAATCGGCTTTCTAGATGTTTTTTTTGGGTCACTGAATCCGAATTTGTAACTTCCCACCAAAATTTCCCACGGCAACGTCCCCAAATTTTGGTAAAAAGACCCCCCCCCCCCCCAAAAAAAAAGGTTTTTATTAAAAAATTACAGGAGGAATTATAATAAATAAATTTTAGGAGAAAGGTAGCTAGAAATTCAGAAAGTAGACAAAATTTGCAACAAATTAGATATATGACATTATGACTTAGGATGAAAGGGAAGGGAGGATCTGCCTCGGAACATGCGCCGCAGTGCTGCGTGGACTAAGTTGCGCAATTCCACTTAACCATTCACACGTTTACATTAGCCCTCCCATCTTCACTCCCAACTTTCTCTATAAGGTTTACTTTAAGTTTTTTGGGTCGCTGAATCTGAATTTTTAACTTACCCCCAAAATTTTTCCATCGAAAACCATCCCAAATAGTAGTTTTTAACTTAAATTTCTTATTGTTTTAGGGGAAAAGCATTACGAAATTCAAAAACTAGATAAAATTTGCAACAAATAGGATACATGACATTATGACGTAGGATAAACGGGGAGAGAGGGGGCTGCCTCGGAACATTCTCCTCGCGCTTTTCTCAAAAACCAAATTTTTTCAAAAAATCAATTCTTTGGGGGGTTTCCGGGTGAAATTTTAGTGGGAAGTTACAAATTCAGATTCAGCGACCCGAAAAACATAAAGTGAGTCGAAATCCAGAACTAGTATTAATTTTGCCAGTAAAATCCCCTATTGCCTGGACTTCATGATTTAGTGCACGTAGCGCCGCAGTGCATGTTCAGAGACAGACCTCACCCTCCACGTTCATCCTAATTCATAATGTCATATATCCTATTTGTTGCACATTTTATCTAGTTTCTGAATTTAGTAATGCTTTTCCCCTAAAACAATAAGAAATTTAAGTTAAAAACAACTATTTGAGGGGGGTTTCAGGGGGGGGGGAATTTTTGGGCGAAAGTTAAAAATTCGGATTCAGCGACCCAAAAATCTTAAAGTAAACCTTCTAGAGAAAGTTCGGAGGGGAGATGGGAGGGCGAATGTAAACGTGTGAGTGGTTAAGTGGAATTGCGCCACTTAGTTTACGCAGCACCGCGCGCATGTTCCGAGGCAGATCCCCCCTTCCCCTTCATCCTAAGTCATAATGACATATATCTAATTTGTTGGAAATTTTGTCTACTTTCTGGATTTCTAGATACTTTTTCTCTAAAACAATAAAAAATTTGATTTTTTTAATAAAAACCTTTTTGGGGGGGCTTTTTACCAAAATTTGGGGAGGTTGCCGGGGCAGATTTTGGTGGAAAGTTACAAATTCGGATTCAGCGACCCAAAAAACATCTAGAGCTCCGATTTCCAGTACTACCATTAATTTTGCTAGGTATAATTCCCTATTGCCTGGACTATAGTCACTTCTATCATATACGGCCCATTAAACCATCATTTTGCCCTTTCTTAAGCATAATTTGAAAACTACTTGGAAGAAAAATGTGAAATTTTGGATTTCGGTAAAGCAGGACTTAATAAATCTGAATCCATCAAAAAAATTGTAAGTTTCAATTCATATTTTTTTTAATATTAATTTCATAATTAATAATTCATATCAGAAGATTATAAAAATCGCAAATTCAACGTATTTATGTATGGGTATACTAGTATTATTGCTACAGAAAAAATTAGAACATTAGTATCATAATTTCAGAAGTTATAAATAAAATATGAAAATGTAATTTAACATTATAAGCACTAAATTTTGAATGTTTATAATTCAAAAACTTATCATTCAAATGACTTGGAATTTTTTGTTTTGGCATAGTTTGAACCAAAGATTTGAAATATCTCGTTAAAATTTGGTATCACTACTGAAAAAAATGAAGTTTGGATTTGTTTTAGTATGTAGATGGCCTCCTAAGAAAATTTTATATACGTCATTTAAAAGTAGACTTTATTTCCAGTCGATCGGTACCATTAACTTTTGTCTACGATAATTTGTTGAGGAGTTAGTAGGGGTGTTTACTTTTATTTCCACAACTGTAGTTCTTAAGGATCATTTAAATTTAAATCATTTATTTTCATTATAGTCCAGGGAATAGGGAATTTTACCTAGCAAAATTAATGGTAGTTCTGGAAATTGGCATACTTTATGTTTTTTGGGTCGCTGAATCCGAATTTGTAACTTCCCACCAAAATTTCCCCCGGCAACCCCCCCCCCTCCAAATTTTGGTAAAAAGCACCCCAAAAAAGTTATTAAAAAATAAAGTTTTTTATTGTTTTAGGGCAAAAGTATCTGGAAATTCAGAAAGTAGACGAAATTTGCAACAAATTATATATATATATGACATTATGACTTAGGATGAAGGGGAAGGGGGTATCTGCCTCGGAACATGCGCGCGGTGCTGCGTAGACTGTAAGTTGCGCAATTCGGCTTAACCACTTACACGTTTACATGGGCCCTCCCATCTTCCCTCCGAACTTTCTCTATAATGTTTACTTTAAGTTTTTTGGGTCGTTGAATCCGAATTTTTAACTTACCCCCAAAATTTCCGCCCCCCCGAAAACCCCCGCAAATAGTTGTTTTTAACTAAAATTTCTTATTGTTTCAGGGGAAAAACATTACAAAATTCAGAAACCAGACAAAATTTGCAACAAATAGGATATATGACATTATGACGTAGTATAAACGGGGAGAGAGGGGGCTGCCTCGGAACATTCCCCGCGCCCTTTTCTCAAAAACCAATTTTTTTCAAAAAATCAATTTTTGGGGGGGTTGCCGGGTGAAATTTTGGTGGGAAGTTACAAATTCGGATTCAGCGACCCCAAAAACATAAAGTGAGTCGAAATCCAGAACTAGTATTAATTTTGCCAGGTAAAATCCCCTATTGCCTGGACTTCATGATTTAGTGCACGTAGCGCCGCAGTGCATGTTCAGAGGCAGCCCTCCCCCTCCCCGTTCATCCTACGTCATAATGTCATATATCCTATTTTTTGCAAGTTTTGTTTAGTTTCTGAATTTCGTAATGCTTTTCCCCTAAAACAATAAGAAATTTAAGTTAAAAACATCTATTTTGGGGGGGGGGGTTGAAATTTTGGGGGGAAGTTAAAATTTCGGATTTAGCGATCCAAAAAACTTAAATTAATCCTTATAGACAAAGTTCGGAGGGGAGATGGAGGGCGTTTATAACATTGGCATTAATCAGACATAATAATACCGTATATTTCCGTGTATAAACCGATCGGTGTATAAGCCGAGTATACGACTTATCAGTGAAAAATCGTCCAAAATCGTAAACCCGTATGTAAGTCGATGTTAAAAAATGGTGATGAAATATTCAGCGAACAAAAACTTAGCACTTTTTTGCACATATATAATAGAAAAAAATGCGTTCTCCGAAATTATTGCTCTCTCCTATTCTACTAATCTGGCTTGGCGCGCTGACAAATCTGTTTAATTGACACCTGCACATTCTGTTATGTCTTGCTCGTTCATATAAACCAAACCTTCTATCATTGTCTTGAATTACCACAAAAAATGAGTGATTTTAACCTTCAGACTACCAAAAAAAAGTATATGCAAGAACTACCATTCGGGTCCATTGGACCCATATGTAAAATATATAGGATTTCAAAATATACAAAACACCCATTTATCTACAATGAATATATTTGTTATTAATGCACCTTATACAATATATAAAAGTGATATATATAGTAATAGAGTAAGAAAGTAACACATACAGTAAGAAAGTAATATATATAGTATATTATAATGACTACAAAACGTTTTTCATCATAATAAAATTATTCTGTACATGAAGTACAAATAACGACGGAATGTTCTCCGCAAACATTTTTCGTACACTTCGTGCATAATGTTCGTGTTTTTCGATCTTTTTCAGAGGGACAAATATGACATCTTGATTTTTTTCGTGGCGGTTCAAAACTATTTGCGTAAAGTTGTTCTGAAGTAGATGTTGAGACGGCGATACCTCCTTCACCTACTAATTCTTCTGCAAGTTGAATAATGAAATTCCGCCTTTTTTTCATTTTCGGATCACATTCAGCATTCAGTGACAACCATATTATGTATGCATTCATCGCACTTATATCGATCATATTATAAAATACAATCAAATGCCACCGACGTGTCATGCGTTTCACACTATATGCTCTTACCATTTTGTCCATCGTATCTACTCCGCCTTTGGTTTTATTATAATCTAGGATTATTTGTGGCTTTTTTTCTAAGCTGTTGTCAATATCATAAGTGTTATGCATTGTGCTTAGCAAAGTAACAATTCTACCTTTTCTGGGACAGTAAGAGATGATGGTCGCCTTCTCTTGAAACCCAAATAAAGTAGAATATACAGAACGATGTTTTGGATTTGTGAACACAGCGGGTAATTCAGGTTTATTTTTTCGAATTGTTCCAATAAGAGATAATTTTTTTGAAGTAAGATGTGTTGCTAATGCATATGACGTAAAAAAGTTATCACATGTAATATTACGACCAGAATTTTCAATTTCCTTCGTCAATCTTTTAACTACATTTTCTCCCTGATGAGATTCTCTTACTTCATTTTTGCCTGTATATAGTTCCAGTTTCCAAGCATACGATGTTACGCTGTCACAAATAACCCAGAACTTCAATCCATACTTTCCAGGTTTAGATGGCATATACTGACGGAAAGGACATTTTCCACGAAAAGAAACTAATTGCTCATCGACAGTCATAGACCAATTAGGAATATAAGGGTCTTGTAAATAGCTATTCCACAATTCAAAGCATTCTCTTATTGGCTCTAATTTATCAGTTGATCTTCTTTTACGCCTCTCAGCAGCATCATCAAATCTTATGACACGTAATATACTTGTGAATCTATTGCGACTCATAATGTCCCGAAATATTTGTCTTCCATTTTTTATGCTCCAAAGTTCGCTTACTGTTTCATTTTTCGATTTATATACTCCAATAAGTAATAAAAGTCCGATGAATTTTTTAAGTTCTATAATATAGGTTTCCACTCTTTATCGAATACTCTATTGCCTTCCGCGTTTGTCCATTTTACTATAATTTCCAAAAGTCTTTTTCGGAAATAGATAAGAAATGAGGATGATATGGAATCCACTTCACGATTTGCAAATCTTGAAGGTCCAGATTTTTCACGTAAAATATTGATTTCAGTACGTCTTCCTTGTGGTCTGGGAACTTCATTCTTATACCAGACCTGTGAATTATTTTTGGAAACAATAGTAGAATTTGAAGTACTTGTGGTTGCTACATTTACTTCATTGGAATCATTAACAGATTCTGAGTAGGAATCAGAAATTTCATTATGTATTTCAACATAATCTACTTCACCTTCATCAGACGACAGATTTTCATCATCGGTGTCGAATTCTATATCGTCCGGATTTTCCATAATTTTTTGAATTTCCTCTTGAGTCAATACTTTTTTTCTGTTCATCTTCAATTCAGTTTTTAACAAAAAATAAGTTAGGAAATAAGAAAATGATGAATATTTGTAAAATAACAAAGCACGTACAAACTACACTTATTACTTGTCTTCAAATATCAAGTCCTATTTTCAATGAAAAGACTCAAAAACATCAATAGACACCATTCGCTCACTAACTGTGTCTGTTGATAAATGACTCTCTGAACCAGAAGTAACCTTTTATATATAGAGCACGAAATTTACTAGATCAGTCTAGAATGTTCTCAAAACTTCATTATAAAGTCGCCAAATTTGGCGAGATTGGCGCTAAAAATCCATCGCCAAATGGGCGATAAACAGCCAATTATGGTAACCCTGTTCCTCCTCATGATTTATGGCAACCCTAGAAACAGAAAGCAACAGTATATTACGTTTGTTTTAATGTTGGGTCCAATGGACCCGCGTGGTAAACAATGAAACAAATTAAAAATAGGTAAAAAATTTCGAACAAAATTTTAATCGCAATTGCATATACATAGAGGAGACAATTGCAGGAAAAGTCATGTAATCGCGAAACTTTGAATGCTATTTTTCATGAGAAAAATTTACATTAAATATTGCTGTCGGGTCCAATGGACCCGTCTGGTAGACGGAAGGTTAAGAAGTTGCTTGAAAATTCTGATAATTATTTGGATAGTGAATGAGGATTGGTAACTTTTTTCATGGTAAAAAGATGGAGTTTTGAAGAATTTATAGTAATTTGTAAGCATTTTGTTGGGTTTTTTATATTTACCATATTTTCTGTTTCATTTTAGAATATCAATAATAATAAAAAAATATTAGACTCGTGTATAAGCCGACCCCCCCCCCCCCCTACTTTGGAGCCAAAAAAATGCCCAAATGTTCCCGACTTTTGGCTACTTGATTTCGAATGAAAATAAGCTAATCTTCCACAGGCTTTCTTTATAGAAAAATATGCCTCATAACATGAATGATATAAGGAAAATTTTGTAAATATTATGGTGCTTCAATGCTCAATACTGATATGCGAAAACTAAGACTATTGATAAAAAATGTTTTCATCGACATAAAAGCATTCATGGCTAATAAATTCTAAAACTGTGCTATAATATTTCACCACTATTACTAAAATAATATAGGAGAATAAAATTCTATAAATTCATTGCGTACTTTTAGCATAAATAGTGTTGTTATAGATGCATGTAAGATTCGATTGATTTCGCTAAAAAGATAATTCAGTGAATAGAAGAATATGTGCATGAATCATTTGCGTTTGCCTTAAAATAGATTTAATTAATTTATATTGAAATTGATCGAAGCAGTTAACTGTAATCTTGTTTAATCAAAATAAATTTAGTCATTAGTCATTATTTAAATCCTTCATTGAATATGGTGTATACAATTAAAGATCTTGTCGGGCTTTACTTGTCTCTACATGTTATTTTCAAACGAATTCTCATAGTCTTTATTTCTTTAAGTATTTTAGCGGCAGTGATTTTGAATAATAACATTTGTCTTACTTAAACGCAGCCGAAGATTATTGTTCAAAAATGGTCATAGTAATGGGCTTGGAAATGTAAAAAGACTCGGTAATACATTTATGACAAACAGAAAAATTTAAATAATGTTAACCTATTTATTATTATATTTATTAAGTTAATACTTTGACATTAATCAGGCAGGCAAATAATTTATTTCGAATGAAACGAAGTACGTCAACCATAGGTCTTCTTTAAATAAGGAAACAAAATCCCTCATAATATAAAATGATATAAGGAAAATTTTGTAAATATTATGTAGCTTCAATGCTCAAAGCTGATACGCAAACACCAAGACAATTGAAGAGCTGAGTGGAAGATCATGTTAAGTAACAAAAATTACATTTGAAGAAATTTGATGTGAAAGTTTTTGCTGTCAATTTTAATGATTTATTTTCTGTTTGATACCACGTGTTTAAAATATTAGCAGATGTGGTACTGAACTCTATCAAATAAACTTATTCTTATTTAATTTTTAAATATTAAAAAATATTAATATTATTTACATTATTAAATATTAAAACATTAAATATTAATGAATAATATCTTAAATCTTCAAGGCTAAATAGAATTTTGGTATTTTAGATTTACCATGTGATAGAATGCCTGATAACGCCCTCGTCCAAAAGATAAAATAATTTTTAAGAAAATGAGGTATAACATTTCTTCCACTCAGCTCTTCAATTGATATCAAATTTTCGAATAGATATAAAAACATTCATAGCTAATAAATTATAAAACTGTGGTATAATATTTTCAACAATAGTACTTAAATAATGTTGGGAAATAACATTCTATAAGTTCATTCAGCATTTGTAGCATAAATAGAGCAGTTTTATCTGCATCATTTATAAAAATAAATACTGTTTAATTGAAAGACGATATTTAATTGTCAGACATGGTGTAATGAATAATTTCGCTTTTTTCCATTCCGGCAGAGATTTTTTGACACATTTCGTTGAACGGAAAATTCAGTGAATGACAGGATACGTGTATGAATCATTTGAAATTGCTCTCAAACAGATTGGATTTGGATATATTGAAAACATGCGATGAATTTAACTATACTATAGTTTACTCAAAATGAGTTTAGTTATTAATCATTATTTATATTTGAAATGATATATGAAACGACAGATACTAAGTGTTTTCTTTTCTGTCTCTACATTTTATTTTTAAATGTATCACCACGGGATTTATTTTTATAACTCTTTTACTGCAGTGATTTCAAATACTAATAACCTTATGCTTATTTAATTAAACGTGAACGATTTTTACTTCAAAATTTGCATTGTAATCGACTTACAAATGCAAATCATGTGAGAATTCTGTGAATAACAAGTAACGTCTCAAAAATCAAGTCATAAGCAATCAATAGATATATAATATAACTGAAAAGTATAAAAATGCAATTAAAGTTTAAATCATGTATAATTATCTCATATAACATTTTAATGATGAGAAGAAACAAACGTATGAGTCTATTGAAAAAATACTAATCGAATAATAACAGTTTTGTTTCATTTATTTTTAGTATTAGTTAAAATTTTAGAAGACTACATAATATCGTTCCCACAAACATAAATTTCAACATATTCATTTCAATATTTATTATGTATAGATAAAATATTATATCATAATCGATGATTAAGTAATTTTAGTATTTTTTTTTTTAAATATCAAGCATTCATTACTTTGATATTATTTAGATATTTAACTAATTTGTTTAAATAATTTTTAATTGTTTTTTCAGACAAATTGAAGGGTAGCGCATACATAAGAAAAAAAAAAAAAAACTAAACAAAAAAAAAAAGGAAGCAAAATTAGTTCAGTCATACCACATAAAATAGTAAGATATATGTATATATATTTTTTAATCTAATATTATGTAGTACAACAACTAAAAAGACTACTAACGAACACCAGTAAAACTGTCTTTCGAAAATTCTAATTTATATCATATATTATAATACGAGCAATAATTGTGTGTGTGTTTGTGTACGTAAATATTATCTGGATAACGGTTTATCGATTTTGACTAAAGTTTGTAATTTATTCCATTTATTATTTCATTTTCGGGTACGAGATAACCATTGAGCTAGGTCACATGTTCGAGAAAATTGGATTAGTGGGTCATTTTGGGTCATAATGGGTCAAGGTCAAACTAATTATATTTAAAAAAGGCTTAATCGATTTTGATTAAATTTTGTATCCAACCGACTTCGGGCACGAGAAGACTATTGGGCTAGGTCACATGTTCGAGAAATTTCAATTAGTGGGTCATTTTTTGGTCACTACGCGTCAAGCCTATTTTATCTAAAAATGGCTCTAACAATTTTGACTAAATTCTTTATTCTACAGTTTTGGATTACAAGAAGACCATTGGGCTAAGTCACATGCTCGAGAAAACTCAATTAGTGGGTCATTTTGGGTCACTGTGGGTCAAACTAATTTTATCTAGAAAACGGTTTAATCGATTTTGACAAAATTTTGTATCCAACCATTTTTGGGTACAAGAAGACTATTGGGCTAGGTTACACGCTCGAAAATTTTTAATTAGTGGGTCACTTTTGGCTCACTACGGGTCAAGCCAATTTTATCTAAAAAACGGCTTTACCAATTTTGACTAAACTCTATATTCCATAGTTTTGGATTACGAGAAGACTATTTGGCTAAGTCACATGTTCAATAAAATTTGATTAGTAGGTCATTTTTGAGTCACTGTGGCTCAAGCTAATTTTATCTAGAAAACGGCTCCAACGATTTCGACTAAATTTAGTATTCTGTCGTTTTCGGGGTTGAGAACATCCTTGGGCTAAGTCGCATGTTCAAGAAAATTCGATTAGTGGGTCATTTTGGGTCAAAATAGGTCAGAGTCAAGCTAATTGTATTTAAAAATAAAAAAGAAAAGTGCCCAGCTAAACTGATGGCATTGAGCTCACAGGCTATTCACACTAATTGTATATTATACTCTTACTTTAAAGAATAATGCCCCTCAAACAAATAAGTGAAGGGGAATTAGCCCCCGTCCCCCCCCCCCTTTATACTTAACCAGTGAACCTCCAAATCTAATCAGGGAAGCTCCTTATCATAATAAACCGGTATACCAAATTTGGAGCAAATCGAATAATCCTGCAAAAAAAAAACCATTTATCTAAATTAAGGGGGTGGACTAGCTCCCCCTTTATCCTTAACCAATGAATCCCCAAAACGAATCAGGGAAGCTCCTTAACATAATAAACCGGTATACCAAATTTGGAGCAAAGCGAATAATTCTGCATGAAAAACCCGTTCATATAAATTAAGGGGGTGGACTAGCCCCCTTCCCCCTTTATCCTTAACCAATGAACCCCCAAAACTAATCAGGGAAGTTCCTTAACACAATAAACCGGTATACCAACTTCGGAGCAAATCGAATCATTCTGCATGAAAAACGCATTTATCTAAATTAAGAGGGGCGGGCTAACCTCCCTCCCCCCCCCCTTTATCCTTAACCAGTGAACCTCCAAAACTAATCAGGGAAGTTCCTTAACATAATAAACCGGTATACCAAATTCGGAGCAAATCGAATGATTCTGCATGAAAAACCCATTTATCTGAATTAAAAGGGGTGGACTAATCATCCTTCCCCCCCCCTTTATCCTTAACCAATGAACCCCCAAAACTAATAAGGGAAGTTCCTTAACATAATAAACCGGTATACCAAATTCGGAGCAAATCGAATGATTCTGCATGAAAAACCATTTTATCTGAATTAAGGGGGGTGGACTAACCCCGTTTTTCCCCCTTTATCCTTAACCAATGAACTCCCAAAACTAATCAGGGAAGTTCCTTAACATAATAAACCGGTATACCAAATTCGGAGCAAATCGAATGATTCTTCATGAAAAACCCATTTATCTGAATTAAGGGGGTGGACTATCCCACCTTTTCCCCCTTTATCCTTAACCAATGAACCCCCAAAACTAATCAGGGAAGTTCCTTAACATAATAAACCGGTATACCAAATTCGGAGCAAATTGAATGATTCTGCAAGAAAAACCCATTTATCTGAATTAAGGGGGTGGACTAACCCCCCTTTTCCCCCTTTATCCATAACCAATGAACACCAAAAACTAATCAGGGAAGTACCTTAACATAATAAACCGGTATACCAAATTCGGAGCAAATCGAATGATTCTGCATGAAAAACCCATTTATCTGAATTAAGGGGGTGGACTAACCCCGTTTCCCCCCCTTTATTTTTAACCAATGAACTCCCAAAACTAATCAGGGAAGCGCCTTATCACAATGAACCTAGAAAAAATTTTGAAGCAAATCGGATGTTTCTATCAAGAGTTATCGCGTTACGTACATACATACATACATACAGACGTACATACATACAGAACGGGAGGGCACATTAGCTCTCAGGCTTTGATAGCCTGTGAGCTAAAAAAGTTCAAAACATTTTTAAAAAATTTTGTATAATACCGTTTGAGGGCATGTTAAAACCATTCGACTGGGTCACATGCTCAAGAAAATACAATCAGTGGGTCATTTTGGGTCCTAATGGATCAGGATCAAGCTAACTGTATCTAACAACAACTCAAACGATTCTGACAAAACTTTGTATTATACCGTTTCTGGGCAATAGAAAACCATTGGGCTAGGTCGCATGCTCAAGAAAATTCTATTAGCGGGTCATTTTGGTGATAATGGGATAGGGTCAAGCTAACTATATCTCAACAAGGTTCAAACGATTTTGACAATATTTTTATTATACCTTTTCCCAGTACGAATAGATCATTGGAATAGGTCATGTGCTCGATAAATTTCGGTTAGTGGGTCATTTTTGGATCAATGTGGGTCAAGCTTATTTTATCTAGAAATCGACTGACGATTTTCCCTAAATTTTGTATTCCATCGTTTTCAGGCTCGAGAAGAGATCTGGGTTAGGTCGCATGTTCGAAAAAAATCGATTAATGGGTTATTTCAGTCACTATGACTCAGAGTCAAGCTTATTGCATCTAAATCAGCAAGAATGTTTCAATGGGAATAATATATCGAGACAAACACAAAGCTAATTTTGACCGAGCTGAGGTCGGTCATTCCTGCTAGTAAAAGTATTTATGACTAATAAATTTTAATTCTAAGTTTAATATTTTTTAACAATGCTTCTTAAAAAAAAAAAAAAAAAAAAAAAAAAAAAAAAAAAAAAAAAACATTGTTTAGTAGCATTGTGCGTCCACCCCAAAAAAATAGGATTTATATTTTTTATTTCATAGAAGTGTACAAAAAATACTTTTGTACAAATGCAAAAACTCTCATAAAATCTAATTATCAAGAACAAATTGTTATGCAAAATATATTTAGGGAAATGGAAGCTATATATGAAAAATGGGTATTGCAAAATAATAGCTCTACCAAATGAAATACATTTTTAAGGATTTGCTAACAGGATATTGTTATTATTTCCTTCTGAATCGCACATTTTTTTAAATTTAATTAAGGAGTTTCTTGAAGTGATTGAAGCCAATAATACATCCCTGAAAAAATTGCTTTGTTTTGGTTCATTTGCATAAATATTTTTTTCGTTTTCGTTTGACACATACATTCTCTTTCCAGTGTACCTCATAATATCCTATGATGATTTTAATCAAGTCTTAAACAGGTCAGATAAGAATGTGCGCAGTGCGCACGAATGTATAGGAACCACTCAAACGACATTTTGATAATCTTCAGCATTTATGTGATTATTTAAAAAAAAAAAGCGATAACTGCTTTTCCTCGGCATTCAAATTCTGATCAATCTCTTTCTCTACATTTCCCTGGCCGTTTGGGGGAAAATGTTTTTTTCTCTTTGGAAGTCATAGCATTAAATTTGCCAACCATTGAATCTATCTAAATGAAACAATTCTTCATCAATAAATTCATAAATATGGGGTAGATGTAGTGAGATCATTTCTAGTAGTGTCCTTAATGTAAGTGATTTTCCCCATTTTATAAACCAGTTCACTTTTTGAGTTTTCACAATGTTTGATGAACATTTCATGTGAGTTACCCTAAAAAGCTGACTACCAAATTTTGCAATAAAAATGTTGGAATTTCTCACGTATGAGCAGTTAAAAAATATTGCATACAAATGCCAATCATTGAATCTATCTAAATTAAACAATTGTTCATCAATAAATTCATAAAGATAGGGTAGATATAGTGAGTTCATTTCTAGTAGTGTCCTTAATGTAAGAGATTTTTCACATTTTATAAACTAGTTCACCTTTTCAGTTTTCACAATGTTTGATTGAACATTTCATGTGAGTTACCCTAAAAAGCTGACTACCAAATTTTGCAATAAAAATTTTTCACGAATGAGCAGTTAAACATTATTGCATACAAATTCTCGTATCTCATGAAATAGGCAGTATATCAATGGTTTAATTGCAGTATATATTTTCTTAAGTTCTTTTTCAAGTTTTTGGAAAGTGGTGTTAAATTTGGTTGAATATTCTAAATATTTTTTATTGTCTTCACAGAAAGGTAAACACCATCCCGAATATGCATGCTATGCTAACAAAAATGCACAGGACCATTAAATAGAGCCACATAGACATTTGCTATAGGAACAGCCCATTTTCTGTTAAGGAGGTAGGATACCTTTAAACTTTCAAAATTTTCGAATATTTTAATACGTATTTTGATTACATTGTCATTTCTGAACAATATGCAAGAAAATCGCAAAACAATTACCATTAGCTTACTAATTATAACAGTTTTATAAAGACTACATATTAAATCTGCATATGATAATTAAATTTTGCGTCGCGTTTATTCAAAACGATGAATTTTGATACTGCGCGCAGTGTTTCTAAAAAACTGTGCATGGCAAACAAAACAAATTTGCAGCACATATTCTTTTCTGTATTATCTACAACTTAAAACCAGAAAAAAGGTAATATTTTATTCTGTTTTTTATATTTGCACTTTGAAAATATTTTTAAAAAATTAAAATTTTTAATTTTCTTACATTATTAAGTTAAGTTTGTAATTTAATCAATGATGTTTTCAAATATCCTGGTTTTAGTATAAGGGTAACACTATTATGGATTTATTTTCACCAAAATTCCCACTTTATATGCATATTTTCAGATTCTATCATGCGCGCAAGAGGTGTTATGTTTTTCCCCCTCTTATTATAATGTATATTTTTTAACTTATCATTTCAAATATTTATTTATGAATATATATTTTTTTAAATGTAAATTTAAATATAAGCTTTATATTTAAATGAAGTTTGAATTTTCTTTTAACTCTTACACAAGTTTTGAAGATTGGAACATAGTGATATTTTTTGCTTTTTCGACATGTTCAAATGTATCCTACCCTCTTAAAGCGGATCGCAAACAATATTTTATTATTAATTAAATTTATTTTTGTCTACCTCTTCATCTACGCGACTAATTCTTTACTGAAAGATAAGAAGTCAAACATGTTCTTTAAATCCTTGAAGCTCAAAGACAAACCTGTCATGAATTTTGATAGATATTCGAAGAGCTGTGTACATTCGAAAGGGTCCGTTCTCAGTTTCTAAACTGTTGCAGGACAGTACATTACTTTTTTCCGTTTTGTTTTTTAAATACTTTACTTCTTGTGTGAAATTTTAACCTCTTTCCTTTGTTTTATCGGCCTTTTTTTTAAATGCTTTTTTTATTTTCTGTATTGTAAAAACACAATTTCTTTAAATTCTTCCAAAATGACTAGACTAGACTAGAATGTAGACTAGAATGCTTTTTTCTCTTTGCTAAATATGGCAAAAGCGTTTCATCAGAATTAATCTAATTAGTGTAGATCTCGTTTGATGAATATATATTTTTGAGGCTTTTGTAGGTGATTTCCTTGTCCCATTATATATATACTAACATATAACACCCGTCAAAAATGACATAATATTGATCTGAGATTAATTTTCTTAAGACTTCATACAAACATGAAGATTTGGGAGAAGCATGAAGATTTTACAATTGAAAGGTCTGTATAGTCGAGAAGTACATTTAAAAAATGGCAAATGGTTTATATAAATACACATGATGAGGATATATATATATATACTTTTTTTTTTTACTCGATATTCAATTTCTGAAATAGTTACAGGGTAGGATTCAAAAGTAATGAGCCTTTGTTCAAAAGGACAGATTTACTGAGAAAATCGGTACAACTAACTAATAGACTTAAAAATAGGCCCTCCTGCATCAATACACTTTTGTAGGTGGCATTTCCATGACTCGAAGGCGTCCATATAGGCCTGTTTTGGGATGACACGCAAGGACAGCCTTGACATTTGCTTGAATGTCCTCGATTGATCGCGTTATCATGGTGGAGCTTCCAGCTGTCCTTGATATCCTGCGTGACTCTTCTTTTTAGTATTTTCAGGTGTTCAAAGTAGTAAGAATCATTAACGGTGACTCCGAAGAAGGCGATGAGTATGGTCTTTTTCTTGGAACTGAATGGGCATCAAGGACAGCTGGAAGCTTCACCACAATAACATTCCCAGCCACGCCGCCTTCATCATGAGTGCCTACCTAGCCCGGGTGAACATTCCGGTTGTCCCCCATAACCTTATAATCCGGCTTTGTCGTCTCCTGACTTCATCTTGTTTCCGCGCTGAAAGGAAAACGCTTCCACTCGATCGAGGACATCCTAGTAAATTTCAAGGCAGCCCTTGCAGCCATCCCGGAACAGACCTACATGAACGCTTTCGAGTCATGGAAATGTCACCTACAAAATTTATTGATGCATGATGTGCCTATTTTGAAGACAATTAGTCAGTTCTATCGATTTGCTCACAAATCTGTCCTTTTGAACAAAGGCTCATTACTTTCGAATCCGACCCTGTAAATGATCAATTAAAGCTCCGATTCTATTATTTAGAATGAAGAAATGAAACATTCGTGAAAATTAAGTCATGTTGACACAAAAAAAGAAAAAAAAAATCAAATAATCTCTTTAGTTTTTTAATGTAAAAAGATATTTCATTATAAGCATAACGGCACCGGCGCAAACTTTTTAAACATACTTCATACATGGATTTTTATGGTTAACCACAGTATATTCAAATAAAATAATTTTTCTATTTAATTGTAATGAAAAAAAAAAAAATAAAACAAATAATGTCATAATGCATAAAGGTAGAATGAACCCAACAGACAATATTCCCGCAAGGTAGAAATAAATATAAATATTTAGTCACTTATAAAAACAGAATACACACGCATATATATATATATATATATATATATATATATATATATATATATATATATATATATATATTTTACAAAAAATAACTTTCAAATGAAAAAATCCGCCCAGACAGGAACGTTTCTTAATATTTGTGTTAATTTCTTGTTTATTTGAAACAATGAAAATAATACGATAGCAACCACTTTGAAGAGAGTTCATAAACATTTTTAAAAATTAAAATTAAAATATAAAACTGGAAATATTTGTAAAAGTAGATAGTACAAACACATCTGCAAGTGACCAGCTGTCATTGAAAAATTAAATTGCAAAATCGGTTCAGTGGTATTCTCAAGAAAGATGATTAGAAAAGATAACAATGTGTTTTAAATATATGGGTGGCACGGTTAGCCCGGAAATGGTTACGTACACTTTCCTATAGTTGGATTTTTTTATAAATAGATTTTTTATCTCAATAATCTGTTCGCAATATTATTTTGTCCATTTAAAATCTGTGATATTTCTCTATAAGTTATGCCACATTCTTTAAAAACTGTAATTTGAAATTTTTCCTTATCCGTAAAACACTTTTTTAGACGCAGTACATTTGCAGTTTAAAATTCGCTATTAAATAATGAAGATTACATGTGGAATTGCGTTTTAATGTAGACATCTTCCAAGAGGTACGCATGACCTCGATTTTAATAGAAATATTGTGGTAATAATAATATTCACGTTAAAAATTATAAACCTATAATATGGAGTTATCATTCGTAACTAAATCTTTAAAAAAGTTTTTCATTAGTATTATTTTGCTGTTGTTGTTGTTTTATTACATTTCGTAAAAGTAATTTTCCTTCTTAGTGTCACAATTTTAAATACAAAAGTTTCTAAAATTTGTTCGCAACAAAATTTGAATGCTCTCAAGCATTTCAATGGGGTTTTAAAGTTTGACATATCATTATGCAACGCACTGTAAATTCTCTACAAGTTCATTTACCGATTTCAGCGCGGACAGTCCAGTTTTTGATGAACAGTTCTCTGAATTGGATGCTGCTCAATTGAAAGAAGATAATTACTTGTTGTCAAAGCCAGTGGAATGATTAATTAACTCTTTCTGCATTCAGACGAGAGAAAGGATTGAATTCGCTCAGAAGGAATTCCACAGAGTGTCTAGACATGTCATCCAACTGCATTTATTTCAGGAGTAGAATTAATCAATATATAATAAAAGTGATGAAATATTTCTACAAAAATTTTGAAATTAAAACTAAAACAGTCAAACGGAAGAAAATATAAAAATATCTGAAATTGTTTAAATTAACTCATATTTAATTTCGATGTTAAAAACATTGCAAATGAACATTTGTTCATAAGGTAATTATTTATGTCTCATCATATGATTTTTTTGAATTACCTGCATTAAAAATGTCATATCATTTTTTCTTTCACATAAATTTAAATTTAATTATTAAATATTTTTCGTGAATTATTTCCATAACTCACGTACTCGCATATTTATCTTTTGAAAATAAAATTTTATTTTACTTACAAATATTTTAAATACGTGCATGTAATTATAAATACAAGTTACATATTTCAGCTCACTGATACAATCCTTCACTAATTTTATTGAATTTTTTGTAAAAAATTAACAATTCTCTCAATTATAAAAGCATTAAAACAAATGTTTAAATTTTTTCCATGGTGTTGTATATTAAAATATTTAATATAGCACAATGATGAACCGAATTAATTTTTAAATTAAATAATCTTTAATTCCTATTTAAATTTTTTGTTGAGGTTCTTGTAAAGATTAATCAATCATGCGACAATTTAAACTGATGTATCTATAATGATAATAGCATTTATACAAAATAAATTTCAGATAAATCGATTCATTTAATATGTGTTAAAACTCAAATAAAAAGAAAAGGGCCCAGTTAAACTGATGACATTGTGCTCACAGGCTTTTCACATTAATTTTATAATATACTCTAATTTCAAAGCATGTGCAGATAAAAATTATTTCATACAACTGCTCATATTTTCTAAAATGTTTAACATATTTATATTCTAATTGCACTACGTTGTTTTTACTATATTTTGTCAATTTTTCTGAAACCGCCGTTAAGTTTGGTTGAAAACCCTGCATGTTATAAGCAAAAACAATGCAAGAATTTTTTATTTTTTTTTAAATAAATCGCTATATCTCTATTAATATACATGCTATTCTTACACAAAAGAATACACATATTGCACAATGTCTGTTTATTTATATTCGGTAGCGATAGATCATTTCGTGCATTTTATTTTACAGGGTGATCCCAAGTATTATTTTTTTCTTTGATTTTTTGTTGGCCCTCTAATGCGCCCCTAATCAAATCGACATTGCTAAATATGTGGTCATACCTGTTCTTTTTAATCCTGAAATTTCAGAAGAATCTGTCAAGTATATTTCTAAATATTCGACAAAATGTCTAAAATTGAAAGTTGCCGGTCATTAATGGCAATATAGTGTACATATGTACATATGTATATACAAAACCTGCGGACAGCTCTCAGCTTTGAAAGCCTGTGACCTAAAAAGTACAATGATATTTTTATCTCTGGACCTTGTACTGACGAGCTACGTCTTTGATAATACTTTGAAATTCCATTCCTAATGACAATAAACGTGTTTGAAAATTGATTCGCTAGGTGACTGATTTCACTGCAATAAGAAAAAAAATTGCTTTCAGCCCTAAAACGAGCTCTTGATGAAAGTCGGCACTGAAATTATATGAATATTGTATTTTAATCGACATTGAAATTCTGTATAAAATTTGACCGAAATCGAATCCTTAAATATATGATATCAATTACTTCAACAATTCTGTACCCAGCACTGATTAGCTCATTTGTAATACGTTGATATTTCATTATTAACGACAATAAACGTAGAGGATTGATTTTGATGACAATTTTAAATTAATTTAAACATTATAAAAATATTTTTAAAAATAGTGTTTTCGTTTCTGAAGCCTGCCATTGAAAAGGTATGGTCATTGTATTTTCATCACCATTAAAATCGTTTTCCAAATTTGTGCTAAATATGATTGTTAGATATGTGATTTCAATTAAAAACCAAAAAAACATATTTTTATCACTGGACACTGGGTTAGATAAGGTTCAGCCCTGAAAATAAATGAAAAATTCATGGTCATCGATCATAAATTTCTATTTAAAATTTCAACAAAATCGGTTCTCTAAATATGTGATATAAATTTAAATAGTAAAATAATATCTTTGTATCTGCAACTTCCGGTTATGAGCTAAGTCCTTGATAATACAGTAGCCTCCCTCAAATCGGCAACCCTAACATCCACATACGTCTAAAATCCATAAATCATCGCATATGTAAGCAATGAAACTTTCAGTTCAGTAGTAGGGACAAAATTGCATTTTTTTTTTTTTTTTTTTTTTTTTTTTTTTAGTTTTTTTTTTTTTTTTTTTTTTTTTTTTTTTTAGTTTTGTATTATTCTGTGTGTATTTGAATATCTAATTCTCAATAAATATAACTTAACTCTTGCCTTTTCATGAAGGATGTATAAATTTATTTCGAGAAAAAATCAAGATATTGCTGATATAAGTGATCACAATCTTTTACCAAATGTATTTTTGTATTAATCAAGCTTTTTTTTTGCTATTAAGACTATCTAAACCTGAAGTAAAACGTCCTTACTTTATGATTTTATGTGAATTAATAGGGTAACATTATTAGGAAATTTTCATTAAATAAATGAAGGTAACTGTATCTCATCTTTGTTATGCATATTTAATTATACATTATTAATTATTTACTTGATCTTTATTTTTAATTATTTAATCATTTTTAAAATTATACTACTTTGTTTCGTTTTAGTTTATTACTTTACTTAATTATTTTAATATTTTACTATGATGCAATCATTCGTTGTAATTTTGATTGCATTATTACATTAAAATTACTTTTTTAAAAATGTAAATAAAACGACCAGAAATTGGCAAAATTCAAAAATACTCATAAACGCTGGTCCCAAGCTGTGCGGTATTGAAGCAGTTTACTTTCTTTTGACATTGCATTGTTATAAACATGATGTAGTGACATTTGGTTTGTTCCACGATTGATTATAACCTCATAGAAACCGTAAAATAATGTATTTTTGTCCCTGAAACCTGCTCTTTTAATGAGGGACGGTCTTAAAATTACATGAATATTGAATTTTCATTGACATTGAAATTGTGTGTACAGTTTAAATAAAATCAATAATTTATAAATGTATAACATCAAAATAAAAAATTATGATTTTTTTTTTTACCTCAAAACCCCATAAGGTAGCAGATGACTTCTATAATACGTTCATATCGCATTTTTATCAAGAATAGACGTATGTGAAAATAATTCATCAGATGACTGATTTCAATCAAAAACGAAAAATATTGCTTTGTCCCTCAGTACGTTAATTCTTAGCGTACGGCATTAAAATTGAAGCTCAATATTTTATTTTCATCCACATTTAAATCACGTTTATATTTTAAGCTAAATCTTTTGGCGCAGATAAAGTCTAACCTTGAGACAAAGGTTCTCGATGCCGTTCGCCATTTCGACCAATCGCGAAAAAATGCTTCATTTGGCGAGTAAACGAACAATCAGACTCACCAAATTGCGAGTCTTAATTTCTGCTTTTTTTGCGTGTATATGCCAATATATTTGATATTCTTATTCGCGTTGCTGAACGATTGATATCTCTTTAAATGTCCAATCACACCGTACCATTTACGTTGCTCTATTATCCATTTACTAGGGGATCGTACCCGGGCTTCCCGGGTACGATCCCCTAGGAATATAGATGAAAACATTTTTTTTTATTTTTTTTAATTGAAAATTAATAATTTTTTCATATGCAATGAATTTTTTAGTTTGACCACTTACATTTAAAAAAAAACATTTTTCATATGGAAAATACGAATTATAACAATCAAATAAATTTTTGAAAATTATCAAAAGCGATATTTTCTTATTAGCCGCATGCTAAGAGTTACTTCCAAGATTTTGCTTCTTATGGCATCCTTTTATATTCTGATAATTTCAGAGCTTATACATGTCTGGTAACTTTGTGTTTTATTTATATTATTTTATTTATTTACTAGCAGGCTATGCCCGCTGCGCTGGTCAATATTTCCAAATGAACCTTGGATTAAACTAAATGGTGAATTTGAACTTGTATTTTATTCAATATGGATCTTCAGCTTGACCTTGCACATTACTGAAAACGATGCGAACGCCATTGCGATATAATGTTATCTTAAGCGTTGGACAAAATTTAGCAATTAAGAAGTAATTGTTTTAGTTGATTATAAACAGCGCACTTATGGTCGGGTAATGAGACCGTTACGACAACAGGAATTAATACCTCTGTAACATATAATGAAATCGTATATACTAACACCATTCCTAAAAGTCATGCAACAGGGCCACTTGTAACAAAATATGTTCTGTAGATTTTTTTAAAAAGGCTAAACTTTCATAATCAAGTTCACTTAATTTTTGAACTTTTACTGTTGCTCTATAACCAAGTATCCTTGAACAATATGTATACACTAAAACCTTTCCAAAATTATTACCTAACTAATTGTGGTATATCCTACGAAAGTATTATAAACAATCGGAATGAAATACAAATTTCTGTTGTAAATATATAGTAGATGATGATGATGCGATTTTGTGTAATAGAATTCATAGTAAAGTTTTCGCTTCAAACAAAAACGATGCTTTCAACATTAAAGCTAATACACCAATATGTGAAGTATCCGATTACGGAAGGTTAACTTGAACTCTCATGAGCAACTACTCAAAGAAAAGTGAATATGTGGCTTTTGTGATACTTTTATGTCAGCCGGGCGCAGGTAATAAATCAATAAAGATTGTTTTCATAGCAGATTCTTATTTAATTATTTTCATTTAAAACACAAACCTTTCACTCATTTAATTTAAAATGCATGCCTTATACTAATTTCATTTAAAAAACTGAAAAGATAAACAATAACAGGAAATAATGCCATAATTAAAAGCAAAAAAAATAATTTTAATTTACATACGCAAAATGTAACTACTGCTACTGGGAATTTTAAAAATGCTATCAGCGAGATGTGCGCACGGTTGTTATAAATGTACCCATTTTTTCTTCTTATCGAGGAGCAATTTAGAAATCGCACAATATTATTCCAATTCCAGTTTCTTTCATTGAGGAACCTATGACCGGAAAAAATGGAAAAAGACTCTTGTAGATTCTTCGGATGACGGTATCTGACGCCATAAACTGAGTTTATATATATGAAAATAATTTTTAAGTCGTTACAAACATTGCTTTCATACTTAAATATTTTCATTGGTGCTACTTGTTATCCCGTCGACCAATTTCGCCAAATTATATAAATCGCCAAACCATTCGCCAAATTATATAAATTGACATAATCTTTATTTTAAATAACGAAATAACAAATAAATTAGTATAACATTAATAAAAATACAAATAAAACGTCGAAATTAAAATCACTTGATGACGTAAATACGTGTAGTTTGTTTAAATTCAAGTGAATTTGATATTTGCGATCAACCATTATTGGCATTTAATCTTATAGTTTGACGATAGATTTTTGGTCGACGGAATATCTAAGTAGTACCTTTTCCATTTTTGTTTTATAACGCTAAATTCTCAGTAATTTTTTCCCTTTTACTTTACATAAAATCACTATTTTTTTAAAAAAATTAAGATGCTTGCATTTTTATTTCAAACTCATAGAGCCGTTTTTATTTTTTAGGCAAAAGGGTTGATTTGAATTTTTTCCGTTGCTAGAGTAACGGATGCAATGATAGATATTTTGAGGTTTAGATGCCAAAGACACCGCCAAATTAGAAAAATATGAAATGTGTCATGAACTGTTGGACTTATAAAAATTTATTTGGTAGCATTCGATTCAGCATACAAAACTACATTAAAATATGCTATCATTTGACGCATAATTTTGATATTCGATTTTTTCCCCTCCCCGTGCAAAAACCATTAGGGGTGACACTTTAGAAAATACTTTCTTAGCAGAAGTTTATGTCATAAGAAGTATTTTTACCACGATTTTCAAGATTTTAAGTTCAGTAGTTTGCGCTGTGCGTTAATTAGTCCCCTAATCCAGACTTTATTTTATATACTATATTAGATATGCGATTTTGCGGTGAATCGATGATCGAAAATTAGTCCAATATCATTTGAAATATTATATAACAGAGGAGAAAGTACGAAGAAAGACGAAGAAGAAATGACGAATTACAAAAGATTTGTATTTTTTTTTTTTTCAAAATGTTGAATTTTTCCATAGTAATAACGTATTAAAACATAAATTTCCTTAAAAATTATCTTTATTTCCTAGATCTGTGAATTTTCCTATAAATGAAATTGGCGATATGACTTGAGAAAATAGATAATATTTGCTTAAATAAAATGGGTAATATTCGTTGATCTGAGTTCGAGTTTATAAATATCACATGCTTTCGGAATTACGGCGAAAAACATTTTAAAAAGTATGAAATTATTTTACAATATGTATGTGTGGCAGAAATTCACACTGAAATTTAAGTATTCGATTCCATTTTTAAAATATTAACTGATATCTATATAAGTTACAATTGAATATGAAAATGTACTCAAAAAATTATCTCTTTCACCTAAAAAAACACCATTTGTGAGAACATCCTCAAGCTAATATCACGCTTATGCATTTTTGGCTTAAAATCACATTGTTTGGCAACAAAAGAAAAATAATAAATTGTAAAGAAACAAATAGTAATTACACATGTGACTCACAATTACATCTGCTTGTTTCTTCTATAAGTCACGTGATGGGACAGTTAGATATAAAAAAAAAGAAAAGAACAGAACAGAGAGAAAATGTCGTTAAAATTTCATCTAATCAAATTTTCAGATTCGTTTCCATATCTAACGCAAGCGATAAAGAGCCAAATATTGCATATCAAGTGTAATATTTCTTTTTAAATTAATTTTTAAGCATTACAAATATTTCTTTCAGGTTTTGATTAAATGTTTCCGTTTTTTAATATTATCACTCATTAAAACGGATTTTCTTCTTCTTTTTTTCTTTTTTTTTCATTTAAATAAAATTAGTAACAGTTTTTGTTTTATTTTTCGAGGTTTAATAGCCGTTTCAATTTTTTTTTATCAACGATCAATTTCGCCAAGAAATAAAATGGTAATCTTATCGCCCAAAATAACAGAATTTTCCGTCATAATTCTAAAACTAATATAGGCAGAATAATGTGTTATAGCTTAAAACCTTCCCTGAAACAATACCTATCTAACGGTATAGGTTCCGTAAAAATCCATGCAGTAGAACTCGAAATCTAGGCGTTCGGAACGAAATTTCCGTTTGGATTTTATATATATACTAGCAGGCTATGCCCGCTGCGCTGGACAATATTTTCAAATGAACCTTGGATTAAACTAAATGGTGAATTTGAACTTGTATTTTAAACAATATGGATCTTCAGCTTGACCTTGCACATTACTGAAAACGATGCGAACGCCATTGCGATATAATGTTATCTTAAGCGTTGGACAAAATTTAGCAATAAAAAGTAATTGTTTTAGTTGATTATAAACAGCGCACTTATCGTCGGGTAATGAGACCGTTATGACAACAGGAATTAATACCTCTGTAACTAATCAACATATAATGAAATCGTATATACTAACACCATTCCTAAAAGTCATGCAACAGGGCCACTTGTAACAAAATATGTTCTGTAGATTTTTTAAAAAAAGGCTAAACTTTCATAATCAGGTTCACTTAATATTTGAACTTTTACTGTTGCTCTATAACTAAGTACCCTTGAACCATATGTATACACTAAAACCTTTCCAAAATTATTACCTAACTAATTGTGGTATATCCTACGAAAGTATTATAAACGATCGGAATGAAATAAAAAATTCCGTTGTAAATATATAGTAGATGATGATGATGCGATTTTGTGTAATAGAATTCATAGTAAAGTTTTCGATTCAAACAAAAACGATGCTTTCAACATTAAAGCTAATACACCAATATGTGAAGTATCCGATTACGGAAGGTTAACTTGAATTCTCATGAGCAACTACTCAAAGGAAAGTGAATATGTGGCTTTTGTGATACTTTTATGTCAGCCGGGCGCAGGTAATAAATCAATAAAGATTGTTTTCATAGCATATTCTTATTTTATTATTTTCATTTAAAACACAAACCTTTCACTCATTTAATTTAAAATGCATGCCTTATACTAATTTCATTTAAAAAACTGAAAAGATAAACAATAACAAAAAATAATGCCATAATTAAAAGCAAAAAAATATTTTTAATTTACATACGCAAAATGTAACTACTGCTACTGGGAATTTAAAAAATGCTATCAGCGAGATGTGCGCACGGTTGTTTTAAATGTACCCATTTTTTCTTCTTATCGAGGAGCAATTTATAAATCGCACAATATTATTACAGTTCCTATTTCTTTCAATGAGGAACCTATGACCGGAAAAAATGGAAAAAGACTCTTGTAGATTCTTCGGATGACGGCATCTGACGCCATAAACCGAGTTGATATATATGAAAATAATTTTTAAGTCGTTACAAACATTGCTTTCATACTTAAATATTTTCATTGGTGCTACTTGTTATCCCGTCGACCAATTTCGCCAAATTATATAAATCGCCAAACCATTCGCCAAATTATATAAATTGACATAATCTTTATTTTAAATAACGAAATAACAAATAAATTAGTATAACATTAATAAAAATACAAATAAAACGTCGAAATTAAAATCACTTGATGACGTAAATACGTGTAGTTTGTTTAAATTCAAGTGAATTTGATATTTGCGATCAACCATTATTGGCATTTAATCTTATAGTTTGACGATAGATTTTTGGTCGACGGAATATCTAAGTAGTACCTTTTCCATTTTTGTTTTATAACGCTAAATTCTCAGTAATTTTTTCCCTTTTACTTTACATAAAATCACTATTTTTTTAAAAAAATTAAGATGCTTGCATTTTTATTTCAAACTCATAGAGCCGTTTTTATTTTTTAGGCAAAAGGGTTGATTTGAATTTTTTCCGTTGCTAGAGTAACGGATGCAATGATAGATATTTTGAGGTTTAGATGCCAAAGACACCGCCAAATTAGAAAAATATGAAATGTGTCATGAACTGTTGGACTTATAAAAATTTATTTGGTAGCATTCGATTCAGCATACAAAACTACATTAAAATATGCTATCATTTGACGCATAATTTTGATATTCGATTTTTTCCCCTCCCCGTGCAAAAACCATTAGGGGTGACACTTTAGAAAATACTTTCTTAGCAGAAGTTTATGTCATAAGAAGTATTTTTACCACGATTTTCAAGATTTTAAGTTCAGTAGTTTGCGCTGTGCGTTAATTAGTCCCCTAATCCAGACTTTATTTTATATACTATATTAGATATGCGATTTTGCGGTGAATCGATGATCGAAAATTAGTCCAATATCATTTGAAATATTATATAACAGAGGAGAAAGTACGAAGAAAGACGAAGAAGAAATGACGAATTACAAAAGATTTGTATTTTTTTTTTTTTCAAAATGTTGAATTTTTCCATAGTAATAACGTATTAAAACATAAATTTCGTTAAAAATTATCTTTATTTCCTAGATCTGTGAATTTTCCTATAAATGAAATTGGCGATATGACTTGAGAAAATAGATAATATTTGCTTAAATAAAATGGGTAATATTCGTTGATCTGAGTTCGAGTTTATAAATATCACATGCTTTCGGAATTACGGCGAAAAACATTTTAAAAAGTATGAAATTATTTTACAATATGTATGTGTGGCAGAAATTCACACTGAAATTTAAGTATTCGATTCCATTTTTAAAATATTAACTGATATCTATATAAGTTACAATTGAATATGAAAATGTACTCAAAAAATTATCTCTTTCACCTAAAAAAACACCATTTGTGAGAACATCCTCAAGCTAATATCACGCTTATGCATTTTTGGCTTAAAATCACATTGTTTGGCAACAAAAGAAAAATAATAAATTGTAAAGAAACAAATAGTAATTACACATGTGACTCACAATTACATCTGCTTGTTTCTTCTATAAGTCACGTGATGGGACAGTTAGATATAAAAAAAAAGAAAAGAACAGAACAGAGAGAAAATATCGTTAAAATTTCATCTAATCAAATTTTCAGATTCGTTTCCATATCTAACGCAAGCGATAAAGAGCCAAATATTGCATATCAAGTGTAATATTTCTTTTTAAATTAATTTTTAAGCATTACAAATATTTCTTTCAGGTTTTGATTAAATGTTTCCGTTTTTTAATATTATCACTCATTAAAACGGATTTTCTTCTTCTTTTTTTCTTTTTTTTTCATTTAAATAAAATTAGTAACAGTTTTTGTTTTATTTTTCGAGGTTTAATAGCCGTTTCAATTTTTTTTTATCAACGATCAATTTCGCCAAGAAATAAAATGGTAATCTTATCGCCCAAAATAACAGAATTTTCCGTCATAATTCTAAAACTAATATAGGCAGAATAATGTGTTATAGCTTAAAACCTTCCCTGAAACAATACCTATCTAACGGTATAGGTTCCGTAAAAATCCATGCAGTAGAACTCGAAATCTAGGCGTTCGGAACGAAATTTCCGTTTGGATTTTATATATATACTAGCAGGCTATGCCCGCTGCGCTGGACAATATTTTCAAATGAACCTTGGATTAAACTAAATGGTGAATTTGAACTTGTATTTTAAACAATATGGATCTTCAGCTTGACCTTGCACATTACTGAAAACGATGCGAACGCCATTGCGATATAATGTTATCTTAAGCGTTGGACAAAATTTAGCAATAAAAAGTAATTGTTTTAGTTGATTATAAACAGCGCACTTATCGTCGGGTAATGAGACCGTTATGACAACAGGAATTAATACCTCTGTAACTAATCAACATATAATGAAATCGTATATACTAACACCATTCCTAAAAGTCATGCAACAGGGCCACTTGTAACAAAATATGTTCTGTAGATTTTTTAAAAAAAGGCTAAACTTTCATAATCAGGTTCACTTAATATTTGAACTTTTACTGTTGCTCTATAACTAAGTACCCTTGAACCATATGTATACACTAAAACCTTTCCAAAATTATTACCTAACTAATTGTGGTATATCCTACGAAAGTATTATAAACGATCGGAATGAAATAAAAAATTCCGTTGTAAATATATAGTAGATGATGATGATGCGATTTTGTGTAATAGAATTCATAGTAAAGTTTTCGATTCAAACAAAAACGATGCTTTCAACATTAAAGCTAATACACCAATATGTGAAGTATCCGATTACGGAAGGTTAACTTGAATTCTCATGAGCAACTACTCAAAGGAAAGTGAATATGTGGCTTTTGTGATACTTTTATGTCAGCCGGGCGCAGGTAATAAATCAATAAAGATTGTTTTCATAGCATATTCTTATTTTATTATTTTCATTTAAAACACAAACCTTTCACTCATTTAATTTAAAATGCATGCCTTATACTAATTTCATTTAAAAAACTGAAAAGATAAACAATAACAAAAAATAATGCCATAATTAAAAGCAAAAAAATATTTTTAATTTACATACGCAAAATGTAACTACTGCTACTGGGAATTTAAAAAATGCTATCAGCGAGATGTGCGCACGGTTGTTTTAAATGTACCCATTTTTTCTTCTTATCGAGGAGCAATTTATAAATCGCACAATATTATTACAGTTCCTATTTCTTTCAATGAGGAACCTATGACCGGAAAAAATGGAAAAAGACTCTTGTAGATTCTTCGGATGACGGCATCTGACGCCATAAACCGAGTTGATATATATGAAAATAATTTTTAAGTCGTTACAAACATTGCTTTCATACTTAAATATTTTCATTGGTACTACTTGTTATCCCGTCGACCCATTTCGCCAAATTATATAAATCGCCAAACCATTCCCCAAATTATATAAATTGACATAATCTTTATTTTAAATAACGAAATAACAAATAAATTAGTATAAAATTAATAAAAATGCAAATAAAACGTCGAAATTAAAATCACTTGATGACGTAAACACGTGTAGTTTGTTTAAATTCAAGTGAATTTGATATTTACGATCAACCATTATTGGCATTTAATCTTATAGTTTGACGATAGATTTTTGGTCGACGGAATATCTAAGTAGTACCTTTTCCATTTTTGTTTTATAACGCTAAATTCTCAGTAATTTTTTCCCTTTTATTTTACATAAAATCACTATTTTTTTAAAAAAATTAAGATGCTTGCATTTTTATTTCAAACTCATAGAGCCGTTTTTATTTTTTAGGCAAAAGGGTTGATTTGAATTTTTTCCGTTGCTAGAGTAACGGATGCAATGATAGATATTTTGAGGTTTAGATGCCAAAGACACCGCCAAATTAGAAAAATATGAAATGTGTCATGAACTGTTGGACTTATAAAAATTTATTTGGTAGCATTCGATTCAGCATACAAAACTACATTAAAATATGCTATCATTTGACGCATAATTTTGATATTCGATTTTTTCCCCTCCCCGTGCAAAAACCATTAGGGGTGACACTTTAGAAAATACTTTCTTAGCAGAAGTTTATGTCATAAGAAGTATTTTTACCACGATTTTCAAGATTTTAAGTTCAGTAGTTTGCGCTGTGCGTTAATTAGTCCCCTAATCCAGACTTTATTTTATATACTATATTAGATATGCGATTTTGCGGTGAATCGATGATCGAAAATTAGTCCAATATCATTTGAAATATTATATAACAGAGGAGAAAGTACGAAGAAAGACGAAGAAGAAATGACGAATTACAAAAGATTTGTATTTTTTTTTTTTTTCAAAATGTTGAATTTTTCCATAGTAATAACGTATTAAAACATAAATTTCCTTAAAAATTATCTTTATTTCCTAGATCTGTGAATTTTCCTATAAATGAAATTGGCGATATGACTTGAGAAAATAGATAATATTTGCTTAAATAAAATGGGTAATATTCGTTGATCTGAGTTCGAGTTTATAAATATCACATGCTTTCGGAATTACGGCGAAAAACATTTTAAAAAGTATGAAATTATTTTACAATATGTATGTGTGGCAGAAATTCACACTGAAATTTAAGTATTCGATTCCATTTTTAAAATATTAACTGATATCTATATAAGTTACAATTGAATATGAAAATGTACTCAAAAAATTATCTCTTTCACCTAAAAAAACACCATTTGTGAGAACATCCTCAAGCTAATATCACGCTTATGCATTTTTGGCTTAAAATCACATTGTTTGGCAACAAAAGAAAAATAATAAATTGTAAAGAAACAAATAGTAATTACACATGTGACTCACAATTACATCTGCTTGTTTCTTCTATAAGTCACGTGATGGGACAGTTAGATATAAAAAAAAAGAAAAGAACAGAACAGAGAGAAAATGTCGTTAAAATTTCATCTAATCAAATTTTCAGATTCGTTTCCATATCTAACGCAAGCGATAAAGAGCCAAATATTGCATATCAAGTGTAATATTTCTTTTTAAATTAATTTTTAAGCATTACAAATATTTCTTTCAGGTTTTGATTAAATGTTTCCGTTTTTTAATATTATCACTCATTAAAACGGATTTTCTTCTTCTTTTTTTCTTTTTTTTTCATTTAAATAAAATTAGTAACAGTTTTTGTTTTATTTTTCGAGGTTTAATAGCCGTTTCAATTTTTTTTTATCAACGATCAATTTCGCCAAGAAATAAAATGGTAACCTTATCGCCCAAAATAACAGAATTTTCCGTCATAATTCTAAAACTAATATAGGCAGAATAATGTGTTATAGCTTAAAACCTTCCCTGAAACAATACCTATCTAACGGTATAGGTTCCGTAAAAATCCATGCAGTAGAACTCGAAATCTAGGCGTTCGGAACGAAATTTCCGTTTGGATTTTATATATATACTAGCAGGCTATGCCCGCTGCGCTGGACAATATTTTCAAATGAACCTTGGATTAAACTAAATGGTGAATTTGAACTTGTATTTTAAACAATATGGATCTTCAGCTTGACCTTGCACATTACTGAAAACGATGCGAACGCCATTGCGATATAATGTTATCTTAAGCGTTGGACAAAATTTAGCAATAAAAAGTAATTGTTTTAGTTGATTATAAACAGCGCACTTATCGTCGGGTAATGAGACCGTTATGACAACAGGAATTAATACCTCTGTAACTAATCAACATATAATGAAATCGTATATACTAACACCATTCCTAAAAGTCATGCAACAGGGCCACTTGTAACAAAATATGTTCTGTAGATTTTTTAAAAAAAGGCTAAACTTTCATAATCAGGTTCACTTAATATTTGAACTTTTACTGTTGCTCTATAACTAAGTACCCTTGAACCATATGTATACACTAAAACCTTTCCAAAATTATTACCTAACTAATTGTGGTATATCCTACGAAAGTATTATAAACGATCGGAATGAAATAAAAAATTCCGTTGTAAATATATAGTAGATGATGATGATGCGATTTTGTGTAATAGAATTCATAGTAAAGTTTTCGATTCAAACAAAAACGATGCTTTCAACATTAAAGCTAATACACCAATATGTGAAGTATCCGATTACGGAAGGTTAACTTGAATTCTCATGAGCAACTACTCAAAGGAAAGTGAATATGTGGCTTTTGTGATACTTTTATGTCAGCCGGGCGCAGGTAATAAATCAATAAAGATTGTTTTCATAGCATATTCTTATTTTATTATTTTCATTTAAAACACAAACCTTTCACTCATTTAATTTAAAATGCATGCCTTATACTAATTTCATTTAAAAAACTGAAAAGATAAACAATAACAAAAAATAATGCCATAATTAAAAGCAAAAAAATATTTTTAATTTACATACGCAAAATGTAACTACTGCTACTGGGAATTTAAAAAATGCTATCAGCGAGATTTGCGCACGGTTGTTTTAAATGTACCCATTTTTTCTTCTTATCGAGGAGCAATTTATAAATCGCACAATATTATTACAGTTCCTATTTCTTTCAATGAGGAACCTATGACCGGAAAAAATGGAAAAAGACTCTTGTAGATTCTTCGGATGACGGCATCTGACGCCATAAACCGAGTTGATATATATGAAAATAATTTTTAAGTCGTTACAAACATTGCTTTCATACTTAAATATTTTCATTGGTACTACTTGTTATCCCGTCGACCCATTTCGCCAAATTATATAAATCGCCAAACCATTCCCCAAATTATATAAATTGACATAATCTTTATTTTAAATAACGAAATAACAAATAAATTAGTATAAAATTAATAAAAATGCAAATAAAACGTCGAAATTAAAATCACTTGATGACGTAAACACGTGTAGTTTGTTTAAATTCAAGTGAATTTGATATTTACGATCAACCATTATTGGCATTTAATCTTATAGTTTGACGATAGATTTTTGGTCGACGGAATATCTAAGTAGTACCTTTTCCATTTTTGTTTTATAACGCTAAATTCTCAGTAATTTTTTCCCTTTTATTTTACATAAAATCACTATTTTTTTAAAAAAATTAAGATGCTTGCATTTTTATTTCAAACTCATAGAGCCGTTTTTATTTTTTAGGCAAAAGGGTTGATTTGAATTTTTTCCGTTGCTAGAGTAACGGATGCAATGATAGATATTTTGAGGTTTAGATGCCAAAGACACCGCCAAATTAGAAATATATGAAATGTGTCATGAACTGTTGGACTTATAAAAATTTATTTGGTAGCATTCGATTCAGCATACAAAACTACATTAAAATATGCTATCATTTGACGCATAATTTTGATATTCGATTTTTTCCCCTCCCCGTGCAAAAACCATTAGGGGTGACACTTTAGAAAATACTTTCTTAGCAGAAGTTTATGTCATAAGAAGTATTTTTACCACGATTTTCAAGATTTTAAGTTCAGTAGTTTGCGCTGTGCGTTAATTAGTCCCCTAATCCAGACTTTATTTTATATACTATATTAGATATGCGATTTTGCGGTGAATCGATGATCGAAAATTAGTCCAATATCATTTGAAATATTATATAACAGAGGAGAAAGTACGAAGAAAGACGAAGAAGAAATGACGAATTACAAAAGATTTGTATTTTTTTTTTTTTTCAAAATGTTGAATTTTTCCATAGTAATAACGTATTAAAACATAAATTTCCTTAAAAATTATCTTTATTTCCTAGATCTGTGAATTTTCCTATAAATGAAATTGGCGATATGACTTGAGAAAATAGATAATATTTGCTTAAATAAAATGGGTAATATTCGTTGATCTGAGTTCGAGTTTATAAATATCACATGCTTTCGGAATTACGGCGAAAAACATTTTAAAAAGTATGAAATTATTTTACAATATGTATGTGTGGCAGAAATTCACACTGAAATTTAAGTATTCGATTCCATTTTTAAAATATTAACTGATATCTATATAAGTTACAATTGAATATGAAAATGTACTCAAAAAATTATCTCTTTCACCTAAAAAAACACCATTTGTGAGAACATCCTCAAGCTAATATCACGCTTATGCATTTTTGGCTTAAAATCACATTGTTTGGCAACAAAAGAAAAATAATAAATTGTAAAGAAACAAATAGTAATTACACATGTGACTCACAATTACATCTGCTTGTTTCTTCTATAAGTCACGTGATGGGACAGTTAGATATAAAAAAAAAGAAAAGAACAGAACAGAGAGAAAATGTCGTTAAAATTTCATCTAATCAAATTTTCAGATTCGTTTCCATATCTAACGCAAGCGATAAAGAGCCAAATATTGCATATCAAGTGTAATATTTCTTTTTAAATTAATTTTTAAGCATTACAAATATTTCTTTCAGGTTTTGATTAAATGTTTCCGTTTTTTAATATTATCACTCATTAAAACGGATTTTCTTCTTCTTTTTTTCTTTTTTTTTCATTTAAATAAAATTAGTAACAGTTTTTGTTTTATTTTTCGAGGTTTAATAGCCGTTTCAATTTTTTTTTATCAACGATCAATTTCGCCAAGAAATAAAATGGTAACCTTATCGCCCAAAATAACAGAATTTTCCGTCATAATTCTAAAACTAATATAGGCAGAATAATGTGTTATAGCTTAAAACCTTCCCTGAAACAATACCTATCTAACGGTATAGGTTCCGTAAAAATCCATGCAGTAGAACTCGAAATCTAGGCGTTCGGAACGAAATTTCCGTTTGGATTTTATATATATACTAGCAGGCTATGCCCGCTGCGCTGGACAATATTTTCAAATGAACCTTGGATTAAACTAAATGGTGAATTTGAACTTGTATTTTAAACAATATGGATCTTCAGCTTGACCTTGCACATTACTGAAAACGATGCGAACGCCATTGCGATATAATGTTATCTTAAGCGTTGGACAAAATTTAGCAATAAAAAGTAATTGTTTTAGTTGATTATAAACAGCGCACTTATCGTCGGGTAATGAGACCGTTATGACAACAGGAATTAATACCTCTGTAACTAATCAACATATAATGAAATCGTATATACTAACACCATTCCTAAAAGTCATGCAACAGGGCCACTTGTAACAAAATATGTTCTGTAGATTTTTTAAAAAAAGGCTAAACTTTCATAATCAGGTTCACTTAATATTTGAACTTTTACTGTTGCTCTATAACTAAGTACCCTTGAACCATATGTATACACTAAAACCTTTCCAAAATTATTACCTAACTAATTGTGGTATATCCTACGAAAGTATTATAAACGATCGGAATGAAATAAAAAATTCCGTTGTAAATATATAGTAGATGATGATGATGCGATTTTGTGTAATAGAATTCATAGTAAAGTTTTCGATTCAAACAAAAACGATGCTTTCAACATTAAAGCTAATACACCAATATGTGAAGTATCCGATTACGGAAGGTTAACTTGAATTCTCATGAGCAACTACTCAAAGGAAAGTGAATATGTGGCTTTTGTGATACTTTTATGTCAGCCGGGCGCAGGTAATAAATCAATAAAGATTGTTTTCATAGCATATTCTTATTTTATTATTTTCATTTAAAACACAAACCTTTCACTCATTTAATTTAAAATGCATGCCTTATACTAATTTCATTTAAAAAACTGAAAAGATAAACAATAACAAAAAATAATGCCATAATTAAAAGCAAAAAAATATTTTTAATTTACATACGCAAAATGTAACTACTGCTACCGGGAATTTAAAAAATGCTATCAGCGAGATGTGCGCACGGTTGTTTTAAATGTACCCATTTTTTCTTCTTATCGAGGAGCAATTTATAAATCGCACAATATTATTACAGTTCCTATTTCTTTCAATGAGGAACCTATGACCGGAAAAAATGGAAAAAGACTCTTGTAGATTCTTCGGATGACGGCATCTGACGCCATAAACCGAGTTGATATATATGAAAATAATTTTTAAGTCGTTACAAACATTGCTTTCATACTTAAATATTTTCATTGGTACTACTTGTTATCCCGTCGACCCATTTCGCCAAATTATATAAATCGCCAAACCATTCCCCAAATTATATAAATTGACATAATCTTTATTTTAAATAACGAAATAACAAATAAATTAGTATAAAATTAATAAAAATGCAAATAAAACGTCGAAATTAAAATCACTTGATGACGTAAACACGTGTAGTTTGTTTAAATTCAAGTGAATTTGATATTTACGATCAACCATTATTGGCATTTAATCTTATAGTTTGACGATAGATTTTTGGTCGACGGAATATCTAAGTAGTACCTTTTCCATTTTTGTTTTATAACGCTAAATTCTCAGTAATTTTTTCCCTTTTATTTTACATAAAATCACTATTTTTTTAAAAAAATTAAGATGCTTGCATTTTTATTTCAAACTCATAGAGCCGTTTTTATTTTTTAGCCAAAAGGGTTGATTTGAATTTTTTCCGTTGGTAGAGTAACGGATGTAATTATAGATATTTTGAGGTTTAGATGCCAAAGACATCGCCAAATTAGAAAAATATGAAATGTGTCATGAACTGTTGGACTTATAAAAATTTATTTGGTAGCATTCGATTCAGCATACAAAACTACATTAAAATATGCTATCATTTGACGCATAATTTTGATATTCGATTTTTTTCCCCTCCCCGTGCAAAAACCATTAGGGGTGACACTTTAGAAAATCCTTTCTTAGCAGAAGTTTATGTCATAAGAAGTATTGTTACCACGATTTTCAAGATTTTAGGTTCAGTAGTTTGCGGTGTGCGTCAATTAGTCCCCTAATCCAGACTTTATTTTATATACTATATTAGATATGCGATTTTGCGGTGAATCGATGATCGAAAATTAGTCCAATATCATTTGAAATATTATATAACAGAGGAGAAAGTACGAAGAAAGACGAAGAAGAAATGACGAATTACAAAAGATTTGTATTTTTTTTTTTTTCAAAATGTTGAATTTTTCCATAGTAATAACGTATTAAAACATAAATTTCCTTAAAAATTATCTTTATTTCCTAGATTTCGAATCTGTGAATTTTCCTATAAATGAAATTGGCGATATGACTTGAGAAAACAGATAATATTTGCTTAAATAAAATGGGTAATATTCGGTGATCTGAGTTCGAGTTTATAAATATCACATGCTTTCGGAATTACGGCGAAAAACATTTTAAAAAGTATGAAATTATTTTACAATATGTATGTGTGGCAGAAATTCACACTGAAATTTAAGTATTCGATTCCATTTTTTAAATATTAACTGATATCTATATAAGTTACAATTGAATATGAAAATGTACTCAAAAAATGATCTCTTTCACCTAAAAAAACACCATTTGTGAGAACATCCTCAAGCTAATGTCACGCTTATGCATTTTTGGCTTAAAATCACATTGTTTGGCGACAAAAGAAAAATAAAAAATTGTAAAGAAACAAATAGTAATTACACATGTGACTCACAATTACATCTGCTTGTTTCTTCTATAAGTCACGTGATGGGACAATTAGATATAAAAAAAAGAAAAGAACAGAACAGAAAGAAAATGTCGTTCAAATTTCATCTAATCAAATTTTCAGATTCGTTTCCATATCTAACGCAAGCGATAAAGAGCCAAATATTGCGTATCAAGTGTAATATTTCTTATTAAATTAATTTTTAAGCATTACAAATATTTCTTTCAAGTTTTGATTAAATGTTTCCGTTTTTTAATATTATCACTCATTAAAACGGATTTTCTTCTTCTTCTTTTTTTTCATTTAAATAAAATTAGTAACAGTTTTACTTTTATTTTTCGAGGTTTAATAGCCGTTTGAATTTTTTTTTTTTATCAACGATGAATTTCGCCAAGAAATAAAATGGTAACCTTATCGCCCAAAATAACAGAATTTTTCGTCATAATTCTAAAACTAATATAGGTAGAATTATGTGTTATAGATTAAAACCTTCCCTGAAACAATACCTATCTAACGGTATAGATTACGTAAAAATCCATGCAGTAGAACTCGAAATCTAGGCGTTCGGAACGAAATTTCCGTTTGGATTATATATATATAATAGATAATAGAATAGATAATAGATTTTATATATATATAATAGAATAGATAATAGATTATGTGTTATGAACTATCTCAAAGTTTAAAACAGATCGCATTGTTAGATTTCCTAATTTTAACAATATCGCGTTATGTTAGTTCCACATTCCACCACCAGGGAGCGCACTATATTCTCAACGAAAGCGTATCTGAACGAAACTCCTTTATGCAACCTTTCCGTAGATACATGAATCGGGAGGGTGGCGGTCTTAACCAATAATTTAAGATAATTGCTGAAATTACAACGAAAAATATTTTAAAGGGGCCCTATGCGGGCCCCTAATAGAGTTAGAGGAAATCGGAAGACGGCAAAATAATCGCGGGGAAAAGTTTGCTTGGGTGCTTCGGAGCTACTTTTGGCGCGAGATCTAAGCTCTACGACCAATAGGAGCCCAGATATTTAAGGAAATATGAAGTAACAAAGTCCAAAATAATAGAATTTTCCGTACCAATTCTATAACCAATCTAGGAAGAATGATGTGTTATAGCTTAAAACCTTCCCTGGAACGATACCTATCTAACGGTATAAGTTCCGTAAAAATCCATGCGGTAGAACTCGAAATCTCGGCGTTCGGAACGAAATTTCCGTTTGGATTTTATATATATACTAGCAGGCTATGCCCGCTGCGCTGGTCAATATTTCCAAGTGAACCTTGGATTAAACTAAATGGTGAATTTGAACTTGTATTTTAAACAATATGGATCTTCAGCTTGACCTTGCACATTACTGAAAACGATGCGAACGCCATTGCGATATAATGTTATCTTAAGCGTTGGACAAAATTTAGCAATTAAGAAGTAATTGTTTTAGTTAATTATAAACAGCGCACTTATGGTCGGGTAATGAGACCGTTATGACAACAGGAATTAATACCTCTGTAACTCATCAACATATAATGAAATCGTATATACTAACACCATTCCTAAAAGTCATGCAACAGGGCCACTTGTAACAAAATATGTTCTGTAGATTTTTTTAAAAAGGATAAACTTTCATAATCAGGTTCACTTAATTTTTGAACTTTTACTGTTGCTCTATAACTAAGTACCCTTGAACAATATGTATACACTAAAACCTTTCCAAAATTATTACCTAACTAATTGTGGTATATCCTACGAAAGTATTATAAACAATCGGAATGAAATACAAATTTCCGTTGTAAATATATAGTAAATGATGATGATGCGATTTTGTGTAATAGATTCATAGTAAAGTTTTCGCTTCAAACAAAAACGATGCTTTCAACATTAAAGCTAATACACCAATATGTGAAGTATCCGATTACGGAAGGTTAACTTGAATTCTCATGAGCAACTACTCAAAGAAAAGTGAATATGTGGCTTTTGTGATACTTTTATGTCAGCCGGGCGCAGGTAATAAATCAATAAAGATTGTTTTCATAGCATATTCTTATTTTATTATTTTCATTTAAAACACAAACCTTTCACTCATTTAATTTAAAATGCATGCCTTATACTAACTAATTTCATTTAAAAAACTGAAAAGATAAACAATAACAGGAAATAATGCCATAATTAAAAGCAAAAAAATATTTTTAATTTACATACGCAAAATGTAACTACTGCTACTGGGAATTTTAAAAATGCTATCAGCGAGATGTGCGCACGATTGTTAGAAATGTACACATTTTTTCTTCTTATCGAGGAGCAATTTATAAATTGCACAATATTATTCCAATTCCAATTTCTTTCATTGAGGAACCTATGACCGGAAAAAATGGAAAAAGACTCTTGTAGATTCTTCGGATGACGGCATCTGACGCCATAAACCGAGTTTATACATATGAAAATAATTTTTAAGTCGTTACAAACATTGCTTTCATACTTAAATATTTTCATTGGTACTACTTGTTATCCCGCCGACCAATTTCGCCAAATTATATAAATCGCCAAACCATTCGTCAAATTATATAAATTGACATAATCTTTATTTTAAATAACGAAATAACAAATAAATTAGTATAACATTAATAAAAATACAAATAAAACGTTGAAATTAAAATCACTTGATGACGTAAACACGTGTAGTTTGTTTAAATTCAAGTGAATTTGATATTTACGATCAACCATTATTGGCATTTAATCTTATAGTTTGACGATAGATTTTTGGTCGACGGAATATCTAAGTAGTACCTTTTCCATTTTTGTTTTATAACGCTAAATTCTCAGTAATTTTTTCCCTTTTATTTTACATAAAATCACTATTTTTTTTTTTTAAATTAAGATGCTTGCATTTTTATTTCAAACTCATAGAGCCGTTTTTATTTTTTTAGCCAAAAGTGTTGATTTGAATTTTTTCCGTTGCTAGAGTAACGGATGTAATGATAGATATTTTGAGGTTTAGATGCCAAAGACACCGCCAAATTAGAAAAATATGAAATGTGTCATGAACTGTTGGACTTATAAAAATTTATTTGGTAGCATTCGATTCAGCATACAAAACTACATTAAAATATGCTATCATTTGACGCATAATTTTGATATTCGATTTTTTCCCCTCCCCGTGCAAAAACCATTAGGGGTGACACTTTAGAAAATCCTTTCTTAGCAGAAGTTTATGTCATAAGAAGTATTTTTACCACGATTTTCAAGATTTTAGGTTCAGTAGTTTGCGCTGTGCGTTAATTAGTCCCCTAATCCAGACTTTATTTTATATACTATATTAGATATGCGATTTTGCGGTGAATCGATGATCGAAAATTAGTCCAATATCATTTGAAATATTACATAACAGAGGAGAAAGTACGAAGAAAGACGAAGAAGAAATGACGAATTACAAAAGACTTCTAATTTTTTTTTTTCAAAATGTTGAATTTTTCGATAGTAATAACGTATTAAAACATAAATTTCCTTAAAAATTATCTTTATTTCCTAGATTTCGAATCTGTGAATTTTCCTATAAATGAAATTGGCGATATGACTTGAGAAAAAATGAAATAAACAATAGATAATATTTGCTTAAATAAAATGGGTAATATTCGTTGATCTGAGTTCGAGTTTATAAATATCACATGCTTTCGGAATTACGGCGAAAAACATTTTAAAAAGTATGAAATTATTTTACAATATGTATGTGTGGCAGAAATTCACACTGAAATTTAAGTATTCGATTCCATTTTTAAAATATTAACTGATATCTATATAAGTTACAATTGAATATGAAAATGTATTCAAAAAATGATCTCTTTCACCTAAAAAAACACCATTTGTGAGAACATCCTCAAGCTAATGTCACGCTTATGCATTTTTGACTTAAAATCACATTGTTTGGCGACAAAAGAAAAATAAAAAATTGTAAAGAAACAAATAGTAATTACACATGTCACTCACAATTACATCTGCTTGTTTCTTCTATAAGTCACGTGATGGGACAATTAGATATAAAAAAAAAAGAAAAGAACAGAACAGAAAGAAAATGTCGTTAAAATTTCATCTAATCAAATTTTCAGATTCGTTTCCATATCTAACGCAAGCGATAAAGAGCCAAATATTGCGTATCAAGTGTAATACTTCTTATTCAATTAATTTTTAAGCATTACAAATATTTCTTTCAGGTTTTGATTAAATGATTCCGTTTTTTAATATTATCACTCATTAAAACGGATTTTCTTCTTCTTTTTTTCTTTTTTTTTTTTTTTTTTCATTTAAATAAAATTAGTAACAGTTTTTCTTTTATTTTTCAAGGTTTAATAGCCGTTTCATTTTTTTTTTTTTTTTTTTTTTATCAACGATGAATTTCGCCAAGAAATAAAATGGTAACCATATCGGCAAAATAACAGAATTTTCCGTCATAATTCTAAAACTAATATAGGTAGAATAATGTGTTATAGCTTAAAACCTTCCCTGAAACAATACCTATCTAACGGTATAGGTTCCGTAAAAATACATGCAGTAGAACTCGAAATCTAGGTGTTCGGAACGAAATTTCCGTTTGAATTTTATATATATAATAGGTAATAGAATAGATAATAGATTTTATATATATATAATAGAATAGATAATAGATTATGTGTTAGGAACTATCTCAACGTTTAAAACAGAGCGCATTGTTAGATTTCCTAATTTTAACAATATCGCGTTATGTTAGTTCTACATTCCACCACCAGGGAGCGCACTTTATTCTTAACGAAAGCGTATCTGAACGAAACTCCTTCACGCAACCTTTCCGTAGATACATGAATCGGGAGGGTGGCGGTCTTAACCAATAATTTAAGATAATTGCTGAAATTACTACGAAAAATATTTTAAAGGGGCCCTATGCGGGCCCCTAATAGAGTTAGAGGAAATCGGAAGACGGCAAAATAATCGCGGGGAAAAGTTTGCTTGGGTGCTTCGGAGCTACTTTTGGCGCGAGATCTAAGCTCTACGACCAATAGGAGCCCAGATATTTAAGGAAATATGAAGTAACAAAGTCCAAAATAATAGAATTTTCCGTACCAATTCTATAACCAATCTAGGAAGAATGATGTGTTATAGCTTAAAACCTTCCCTGGAACGATACCTATCTAACGGTATAAGTTCCGTAAAAATCCATGCGGTAGAACTCGAAATCTCGGCGTTCGGAACGAAATTTCCGTTTGGATTTTATATATATACTAGCAGGCTATGCCCGCTGCGCTGGTCAATATTTCCAAGTGAACCTTGGATTAAACTAAATGGTGAATTTGAACTTGTATTTTAAACAATATGGATCTTCAGCTTGACCTTGCACATTACTGAAAACGATGCGAACGCCATTGCGATATAATGTTATCTTAAGCGTTGGACAAAATTTAGCAATTAAGAAGTAATTGTTTTAGTTAATTATAAACAGCGCACTTATGGTCGGGTAATGAGACCGTTATGACAACAGGAATTAATACCTCTGTAACTCATCAACATATAATGAAATCGTATATACTAACACCATTCCTAAAAGTCATGCAACAGGGCCACTTGTAACAAAATATGTTCTGTAGATTTTTTTAAAAAGGATAAACTTTCATAATCAGGTTCACGTAATTTTTGAACTTTTACTGTTGCTCTATAACTAAGTACCCTTGAACAATATGTATACACTAAAACCTTTCCAAAATTATTACCTAACTAATTGTGGTATATCCTACGAAAGTATTATAAACAATCGGAATGAAATACAAATTTCCGTTGTAAATATATAGTAAATGATGATGATGCGATTTTGTGTAATAGATTCATAGTAAAGTTTTCGCTTCAAACAAAAACGATGCTTTCAACATTAAAGCTAATACACCAATATGTGAAGTATCCGATTACGGAAGGTTAACTTGAATTCTCATGAGCAACTACTCAAAGAAAAGTGAATATGTGGCTTTTGTGATACTTTTATGTCAGCCGGGCGCAGGTAATAAATCAATAAAGATTGTTTTCATAGCATATTCTTATTTTATTATTTTCATTTAAAACACAAACCTTTCACTCATTTAATTTAAAATGCATGCCTTATACTAACTAATTTCATTTAAAAAACTGAAAAGATAAACAATAACAGGAAATAATGCCATAATTAAAAGCAAAAAAATATTTTTAATTTACATACGCAAAATGTAACTACTGCTACTGGGAATTTTAAAAATGCTATCAGCGAGATGTGCGCACGATTGTTAGAAATGTACACATTTTTTCTTCTTATCGAGGAGCAATTTATAAATTGCACAATATTATTCCAATTCCAATTTCTTTCATTGAGGAACCTATGACCGGAAAAAATGGAAAAAGACTCTTGTAGATTCTTCGGATGACGGCATCTGACGCCATAAACCGAGTTTATACATATGAAAATAATTTTTAAGTCGTTACAAACATTGCTTTCATACTTAAATATTTTCATTGGTACTACTTGTTATCCCGCCGACCAATTTCGCCAAATTATATAAATCGCCAAACCATTCGTCAAATTATATAAATTGACATAATCTTTATTTTAAATAACGAAATAACAAATAAATTAGTATAACATTAATAAAAATACAAATAAAACGTTGAAATTAAAATCACTTGATGACGTAAACACGTGTAGTTTGTTTAAATTCAAGTGAATTTGATATTTACGATCAACCATTATTGGCATTTAATCTTATAGTTTGACGATAGATTTTTGGTCGACGGAATATCTAAGTAGTACCTTTTCCATTTTTGTTTTATAACGCTAAATTCTCAGTAATTTTTTCCCTTTTATTTTACATAAAATCACTATTTTTTTTTTTAAATTAAGATGCTTGCATTTTTATTTCAAACTCATAGAGCCGTTTTTATTTTTTTAGCCAAAAGTGTTGATTTGAATTTTTTCCGTTGCTAGAGTAACGGATGTAATGATAGATATTTTGAGGTTTAGATGCCAAAGACACCGCCAAATTAGAAAAATATGAAATGTGTCATGAACTGTTGGACTTATAAAAATTTATTTGGTAGCATTCGATTCAGCATACAAAACTACATTAAAATATGCTATCATTTGACGCATAATTTTGATATTCGATTTTTTCCCCTCCCCGTGCAAAAACCATTAGGGGTGACACTTTAGAAAATCCTTTCTTAGCAGAAGTTTATGTCATAAGAAGTATTTTTACCACGATTTTCAAGATTTTAGGTTCAGTAGTTTGCGCTGTGCGTTAATTAGTCCCCTAATCCAGACTTTATTTTATATACTATATTAGATATGCGATTTTGCGGTGAATCGATGATCGAAAATTAGTCCAATATCATTTGAAATATTACATAACAGAGGAGAAAGTACGAAGAAAGTACGAAGAAGAAATGACGAATTACAAAAGACTTCTAATTTTTTTTTTTCAAAATGTTGAATTTTTCGATAGTAATAACGTATTAAAACATAAATTTCCTTAAAAATTATCTTTATTTCCTAGATTTCGAATCTGTGAATTTTCCTATAAATGAAATTGGCGATATGACTTGAGAAAAAATGAAATAAACAATAGATAATATTTGCTTAAATAAAATGGGTAATATTCGTTGATCTGAGTTCGAGTTTATAAATATCACATGCTTTCGGAATTACGGCGAAAAACATTTTAAAAAGTATGAAATTATTTTACAATATGTATGTGTGGCAGAAATTCACACTGAAATTTAAGTATTCGATTCCATTTTTAAAATATTAACTGATATCTATATAAGTTACAATTGAATATGAAAATGTATTCAAAAAATGATCTCTTTCACCTAAAAAAACACCATTTGTGAGAACATCCTCAAGCTAATGTCACGCTTATGCATTTTTGACTTCAAATCACATTGTTTGGCGACAAAAGAAAAATAAAAAATTGTAAAGAAACAAATAGTAATTACACATGTCACTCACAATTACATCTGCTTGTTTCTTCTATAAGTCACGTGATGGGACAATTAGATATAAAAAAAAAAGAAAAGAACAGAACAGAAAGAAAATGTCGTTAAAATTTCATCTAATCAAATTTTCAGATTCGTTTCCATATCTAACGCAAGCGATAAAGAGCCAAATATTGCGTATCAAGTGTAATACTTCTTATTCAATTAATTTTTAAGCATTACAAATATTTCTTTCAGGTTTTGATTAAATGATTCCGTTTTTTAATATTATCACTCATTAAAACGGATTTTCTTCTTCTTTTTTTCTTTTTTTTTTTTTCATTTAAATAAAATTAGTAACAGTTTTTCTTTTATTTTTCAAGGTTTAATAGCCGTTTCATTTTTTTTTTTTTTTTTTTTTTTTTTTTTATCAACGATGAATTTCGCCAAGAAATAAAATGGTAACCATATCGGCAAAATAACAGAATTTTCCGTCATAATTCTAAAACTAATATAGGTAGAATAATGTGTTATAGCTTAAAACCTTCCCTGAAACAATACCTATCTAACGGTATAGGTTCCGTAAAAATACATGCAGTAGAACTCGAAATCTAGGTGTTCGGAACGAAATTTCCGTTTGAATTTTATATATATAATAGGTAATAGAATAGATAATAGATTTTATATATATATAATAGAATAGATAATAGATTATGTGTTAGGAACTATCTCAACGTTTAAAACAGATCGCATTGTTAGATTTCCTAATTTTAACAATATCGCGTTATGTTAGTTCTACATTCCACCACCAGGGAGCGCACTTTATTCTTAACGAAAGCGTATCTGAACGAAACTCCTTCACGCAACCTTTCCGTAGATACATGAATCGGGAGGGTGGCGGTCTTAACCAATAATTTAAGATAATTGCTGAAATTACTACGAAAAATATTTTAAAGGGGTCCTACGCGGGCCCCTAATAGAGTTAGAGGAAATCGAAAGACGGCAAAATAATCGCGGGAAGAAGTTTCCTTGGGTGCTTCGGAGCTACTTTTGGCGCGAGATCTAAGCTCTACGACCAATAGGAGCCCAGATATTTAAGGAAATATGAAGTAACAAAGTCCAAAATAATAGAATTTTCCGTAATAATTCTATAACTAATCTAGGTAGAATGATGTGTTATAGCTTAAAACCTTCCCTGAAACGATACCTATCTAACGGTATAAGTGCCGTAAAAATCCATGCGGTAGAACTCGAAATCTCGGCGTTCGGAACGAAATTTCCGTTTGGATTTTATATATATAATAGATAATAGATTCATAGGGAAGTTTTTTTAACAGATATTAGCCGTAAGAAAATCATGAACTTTTAATTTTGTTTTAAGGGCAAACGGATTAATCTTTCGTAATCGAGCTCCGCGCGATATAGATAAATTAAAAAATATTTCATGCTTTAAAATTGTTTTTAAAACCATAGACAATCAGTAAACTGAGACGAACTTTGCAAACAAATTCCATTTGAAAAAAAAAATCCTATTTGGTGATCTAAAAATTTAAAATTTACGATTACAAATATGTTAGATTTGTGTTTTTTCAATATTATTCTTTTATTTGTTTATAAAAGAAGTATTAATTGCGTTAATTTGTCTTTCACAAATATTATGTATATTATGTTATAAATATTATGTTATAAATATTATTTATTATGTATTGAAACCGGCACGTGATAAGATAAACTTAAAAAAATCATGCTTAAAAATTATTTTAGAAAATATAATACATCAGTCAATGAATACACTTTTTAAACAAATTGCATTTGAAAAATATTTTTTTCCCTATGCGAGGAAGATTGAAAATATACGATGGTCAGAAGATTAAAAAATTGCAGTAGCGAAAATTTTAAAACCGAAATTTGATCGTGAAGTGTTGCCATTCGTAAAATGACGTCAGCGTTACGGACAGATAGGTTTGTTCTTTATAATATAGATACTTAATCAGTAAAATATAATAAAGATCAGTTATTAGGATGTGGTTATCAATTGAGGCTCTTATGCTTGGTATTCAGGAATGAAAAACAGCAATTTTCACCTTCTCAAAATTTGTATACGCGCTTCTCATATCATATTCATCATTTATAAAAATTAGTATTTAGTTTGATCATTTAAAAATCATTTTAACTCAAAACTTGAATTCACGACTGTCAGCAACATATTTTATGTGAACAAACGCACTCTTTACTCGAGATTCTAATCTCAATTCCGGAGAGTAAAAATTTCCGCAATTTATGTTTTTTAGACGCATTTGTGTTAAAATGTTTAGTTTTATCTAAGAAAATGGTTGTTTTCTTTTAAATATGACTTCATTTTCACTTAAATAAGCATTTCGCCTAGTGTATGAAACTTAGTATCAGAACACATGCAGAAGGAAAAGCAATATAGAAAATTTATGAAGAAAAATGCGTGTTTTCAAAAGCAGTATGTCATTTTCCGTTATTATGCCCCTAATATAATATTCTGCTCCTAATGGGATATTGCGCCACTAAACCGTATACAACAATTTTTATTAATAATTTTGAATTTTTATCAGAAAATAGCTTGAATGAAGTTAAAAATACCTCGTTATTTCTCTCTTGTCTGCAATTAATGAAAGCTATATAATTTTCAGCATTTTGAAGAAATTTCATAAAATGCTTTTAAAATTATAATATAAAAGTAGGGATATTTAAAAAAAAAACAGATAGTGCGACCACATCTACAAATGAACCGCTTTCAGTTAAATATATATATATATATATATATATATATATATATATATATATATATTAGTAAAATCTGTTCAGCAGAAAGATCAGGGCAGATGACTAAAAAACACACTTGTGTTTTAAATATATAGATTATATAAACTTATGAAAAATTAAATTAAGCAAATTATGCCATTTTGATAAAATTATAGTCGAATGTACTAAAGAATAGCATTAAAATTTTATTATTCGAGAGAATTTTCGACAAAAACTTCAGGAACACGATATTATTTGAAACCACGAAATATTTGTTTGCTTGACTAACTCGGCGAAGCAAATCCATCCAGGCGAGAATCATAAATTTCTGCAATATAAATAACTATTATTTGCATGTCACCTCTCGTTTATAAAGACACTCTAAATCTTTGTAAAACATTGCGTTTTATCAGTGCGTGATTTCGATTACATTATTTTTAAAAGGAATCATTTTCACCTGTGAAGAAATTCAAAGCAGCTGGGCTGTGAAAATGACGCACTTCTACAAAACATAATTCAGGTTTAAGAATTAAAATACACACTTTTTTATAAAATGACGTCATTTGCATTCGCTAAAGCAATCCACTTTTACAATCCAGTCTTAAACTTCGTCTATAGAAAAGTGTGCAGTTGACGTCATTATCACGGAATAACAGACAATATTCTTGTCATAGCCGATATTTTAATTTCAATTTTTTTTTTCAAATTTCATGAGAAAATGGTAACAAAAAGATACAGTATCTCCTATTTTTCGTTTACTTTCAATGACTTTCAATAAAAATTAGGTACTTTTGTAGCCACGATAAGAAAAATGGTATTAAAAACTACAAAAAAATAATACCTCAAAAATAAATTGAGATACAGCTTTCAAACAAATTGCTAAAAGAGCATTTTTTTGTTATAGGGCGGTGTAAAAATTTAAAATGTGCGATGTTCAGAAGTTTAAAAATTTGTAGTAGAGAAAATTGCAAAACCAAAATTTTATTTCAAATTTCAAAGTGTTGCCATTCGCAAAATGACGTATGCGTTACGCACAGATATGTTTGTCCTTTATAATATAGATAGATAGATAGAGGTACTGACTCAACATCAATTCAGTTTAGAAAGAGCCAGATATACAGAAAAGTTTATGCGATATGTATTTCTCTATTGTCTGTTAAACTGTCTATGCGCCGGCGTCGCGCCAGTAAAAACACTAATAAAATTACTCGCATCAAGCGCCACATAGAGAAAAGTTTTTCTGGAATTCGGTGTTGAAATTAGCAATTTACCATACTATTTATTAGTTGTATGCAAAGTATCAGTGGTCACTCAATTTTTTCTATCGGCGAGAGTCGAAATCTCATAGCAATGTTTACTGTATATTTTCACAATGGTAAATCAAAGATAGCTCTTTTGAATTTTTAGTTAGACTGCTAAAAGAATGTCTCAAACACACATTTAGGAGACATTTAGAGCGCACTTATTTTTGATAGTCTCTGTAGCGGACAGTATAATTTCTATTTTATATGTAATTACAATAAAATAGGTTATTTTAGAAAAACAGGATGTAATAAGAGATTAAATATAAAGTTTTCAGTGTTTTTCGCCAAATCTAATTTGCTATTTTTTTTTTCGTTTGGATACTGTTTTATATTTCTTATTTGCCAAATCGCTAATGTTGGTCAAAAGCCAGTGAGAACCCTGCTTGAGACAACATGAATATTGCACTGTCGTCGAGAATAAAATGTTATGCAAAATTTAAGCAATATCAGTTCATTAGATATGAATTATCAAACAGAAATCTTAAAAGACAAAATAAAATCAATGGAAATTTAGATCAATCAATAGAAATCAAAGTGAGATAGAAATAAATGTTAAAAATAAAATTTATAAAAAGTTAAAATACTAAAACACTAAAAATACATTTAGTAAACATTTCGCCAAGCTACCGCGTGATATCAGCAGTACAAATTAACCATTGTAATAAAGACAACAGAATAAATCAAGTACGTGTTAAGTAAAAGTTTTTTTTTTAAGAAACAAACAATATTAACCAGGCATGGAGCAGGCTTTTTTCAAGTCTGGCGATTGTCATTGAGTACAGCAGCCTACAAGGAACATTCTACCATGATGATTAATGGCGAAACAGCACCGAAAACTGGCGATATGAAGCAATTAAAATAATAAAACTTTGTAAAAATTGCTGCATTTACTTTGCATTGCAAACTTTGTAAAAATTGCTGCATTGCTGCAAAAAATTTGTTGCATTTACAGTTAAGTAAAACTGTAATTTATTTCCCTTTCCTTGAGAAACGGATTTTTGCTTACGTCGATTTCAAATCTAGGTGTCACAATGCTATTTTGGATAAAAAGTTTTCTTCTCTTCTGACTTCTAATTCTTCTGCTCCTAGTATTTCTCCTCTTGAGCAAAATTATGTTGTCAATTTGTCTTCTCACTCTCTTACTGATTCTCAGCGTGATGTTCTCTCACTTGGCTTGAATTTTTCGTGCATTTCTAAGCCTTCTATTCCGAACTTAATTGCTCCCATTGAACATTCTTTCAAAAACAGTAAAATTTCTTCTGGTCAACTTGATTCTCTTCGCTACCTTTTGGCTAATGTCATTTCTTCTAATAAATCTTTTAATAAGTCTAATCTTTCTTCTTCTCAGAAATCTGCTCTCAGTGAACTTAATTCCGTTCCTAACCTTCTTATTACTAAGGCTGATAAAGGCGGTCAAACAGTTCTTCTCAATAAATCTGATTATATTTCCCACGTTGAATCTATGTTAAACTCTGGTCCATATTCCAAATTAAAAAAGGATCCTTCTACTAAGCATTTATCTGACATCAAGCATGTCATTAAAAATTCTGTCTTTCTTAATCATAACACTAAACGTTTGGTCACCCCTACTATCGCTAATTGTGCTCGTTTCTATGCTCTTCCTAAGGTCCATAAACCTACTCTTTCCTTTCGCCCTATCGTTTCCAATATTGGTACTGCTTCTTATAAACTTGCCAAGTTCCTTTCTAAGTTACTCGCTCCTTTATCTTCCACTAACTTTCATACCGTGAAAAACTCTTTTGACTTTGTTGATAAAATTAAACGCCTTTATCCTTGCAATTATATAATGGTTTCCTTAGATGTTAAATCCCTTTTCACTAACGTGCCTGTTCAAGGGGCAATTGATTGTTTGGAAAGAAGGTTGCGCGAATTTCATTACTCTTCCATTGAGATTGATGAAATCCTGCATTTAGTTAGTATTTGTGTCAGGCAAACTGCTTTTCAGTTTAACAATTCTTTCTATTCTCAAACTGAGGGTCTGGCCATGGGTAATCCATTGTCTCCTCTTTTATGTGATATTTATATGCATTTTGTTGAAGAAAAACTCTTCAGTTTATATAAATTTCCTTTCTGGTTTAGGTATGTTGATGACACTTTCATTTTAATTCCATCTGACCTTGATCTTTCTAATCTCCTTTCTCTTGTTAATTCTGTTGATCCTTGTATTCAATTTACTCTCGAAGTCGAAGAGAACAATTCTCTTCCTTTCCTTGACGTCTTGGTTTCAAAACTCCCAGATCGGTTCTCTACCTCCGTTTATAGAAAACCTTTCGCTGTCTCCCTTCCCCCTCATGCCCTTTCAAATCATCCTCCTCAACAAAAAGTGGCGTCCTTTTATACTTTTGTTTTTAGGGCGTTACGCATTTGTTCTGACTCTTCTGCTCTGAATAATGAAATTAATTATCTGAAATCTCTTGCCCTTGCTCGTGGTTATAATCCCTCTTTAATTGATAAAGCTTTGTATAAATTTAATAAGCCTAAACGTCCTTTTTCTGATTCAAATAATCCTCCTATTTTTAATTCTATAATAGTTCTGCCCTTTTATTCTCTTCTGTGTTTCAAAATTGCTAAAATACTTTCTCGTTTTAACTTTAAAGTTATCTTCAAACCTATGAATAAAATTAAATTCTCTTCTCTAAAAGATCCGGTTCCTACTGAGAACCGCTGGGGTGTTTATTTCATTCCTTGCTCTTGCAATTTAGGTTATATTGGTCAAACAAAGAGAGCTTTAAAATTCAGATTAGGCGAGCATCAGAGATATATTGCAAATCAAGAAATCTCTAAATCTTCGATTGCTTCTCACTGTTGGTCTTCCAGTCATTGTTTCAATTTCTCCATGGCCAAAATTATTTCTTCCCCTGCCTCTCCCTCTCACTTGGATTTTCATGAAGCATATTTTATTTCTAAAAATTCTGCTAATCTTGTCAATGATCTCCCATCATCTCCTTTTCTATCTCCAGCGTGGAAATTAATTTTGTAATTCTTTTCCCTTTTCTCTTGTTTCTTTTCTTTTTATTTTGTAAAAAAAAATAATAATTTGGATTTTTTTCTTTTCTTTTTATTTTGTAAAAAAAAATAATAATTTGGATTTTTTTCTTGTTCTTCTATAGTTCTTTATTTATTATTTTTATTTATATTTTTAAGTTACTTCTTTTATTTTTATTTTTTCTTTTATTTCCATTTTTTCCATTTCGTTTTCTCTTCTATCTTTTTTCAACACATTTCCCTCTATCAGGTAGCGCCATCTGTCGCATTCTTCACAACATTCTTTTTCTTCAGTTCATTTTTGAACTTGTTCGTTTTCGGACACGTGTATGCTTAGCTGATGACGAGCTGTTATGTTTTTAGCTCGAAACGCGTCCTGTGTTTTGTTTTAATTTTATGGTGATTTTTTACAAAGTTTTATTATTTTAATTGCTTCATATCGCCAGTTTTCGGTGCTGTTTCGCTGTATTCAACTATTTGGGTGCTGCACCGTGTTATTGCTTTGCACGTGTTCAAGGTATTTGCTTTTCTTTCTTCCCAGTTTTGTTTTTATTTTTATTTTATTTCATTTTAGTTTTATTATTTTGTTTTCTTCTATTTATTTACTTATTTATTTATTATCTTTTTATTCATTTTCTGGTCCTGTTTTCCTTCTTTCTTGTTATGGGTTCTTCACTTATTAATCGTTTCAAGCACCTTCGTTTGAAGCGCGCCAGGTGTTTGAATAGGCTTAATTTTCTTTTAAGGTGTAAACGTTCAAGGGTTATTCCTAAGTTCATTAATATTATTTTCAAGCTTCCTTCTTCCATTCGTGTTCAAAATGCCTTAACTAGGAGTAAGTTTGCTATTCTTAGAGCCATCATTCAAGATGTTCGTTACTCTCTTTCTTGCATCGAATATGAATTATATTCTTTGCATTTACAGTTAAGTAAAACTGTAATTTATTTCCCTTTCCTTGAGAAACGGATTTTTGCTTACGTCGATTTCAAATCTAGGTGTCACAATGCTATTTTGGATAAAAAGTTTTCTTCTCTTCTGACTTCTAATTCTTCTGCTCCTAGTATTTCTCCTCTTGAGCAAAATTATGTTGTCAATTTGTCTTCTCACTCTCTTACTGATTCTCAGCGTGATGTTCTCTCACTTGGCTTGAATTTTTCGTGCATTTCTAAGCCTTCTATTCCGAACTTAATTGCTCCCATTGAACATTCTTTCAAAAACAGTAAAATTTCTTCTGGTCAACTTGATTCTCTTCGCTACCTTTTGGCTAATGTCATTTCTTCTAATAAATCTTTTAATAAGTCTAATCTTTCTTCTTCTCAGAAATCTGCTCTCAGTGAACTTAATTCCGTTCCTAACCTTCTTATTACTAAGGCTGATAAAGGCGGTCAAACAGTTCTTCTCAATAAATCTGATTATATTTCCCACGTTGAATCTATGTTAAACTCTGGTCCATATTCCAAATTAAAAAAGGATCCTTCTACTAAGCATTTATCTGACATCAAGCATGTCATTAAAAATTCTGTCTTTCTTAATCATAACACTAAACGTTTGGTCACCCCTACTATCGCTAATTGTGCTCGTTTCTATGCTCTTCCTAAGGTCCATAAACCTACTCTTTCCTTTCGCCCTATCGTTTCCAATATTGGTACTGCTTCTTATAAACTTGCCAAGTTCCTTTCTAAGTTACTCGCTCCTTTATCTTCCACTAACTTTCATACCGTGAAAAACTCTTTTGACTTTGTTGATAAAATTAAACGCCTTTATCCTTGCAATTATATAATGGTTTCCTTAGATGTTAAATCCCTTTTCACTAACGTGCCTGTTCAAGGGGCAATTGATTGTTTGGAAAGAAGGTTGCGCGAATTTCATTACTCTTCCATTGAGATTGATGAAATCCTGCATTTAGTTAGTATTTGTGTCAGGCAAACTGCTTTTCAGTTTAACAATTCTTTCTATTCTCAAACTGAGGGTCTGGCCATGGGTAATCCATTGTCTCCTCTTTTATGTGATATTTATATGCATTTTGTTGAAGAAAAACTCTTCAGTTTATATAAATTTCCTTTCTGGTTTAGGTATGTTGATGACACTTTCATTTTAATTCCATCTGACCTTGATCTTTCTAATCTCCTTTCTCTTGTTAATTCTGTTGATCCTTGTATTCAATTTACTCTCGAAGTCGAAGAGAACAATTCTCTTCCTTTCCTTGACGTCTTGGTTTCAAAACTCCCAGATCGGTTCTCTACCTCCGTTTATAGAAAACCTTTCGCTGTCTCCCTTCCCCCTCATGCCCTTTCAAATCATCCTCCTCAACAAAAAGTGGCGTCCTTTTATACTTTTGTTTTTAGGGCGTTACGCATTTGTTCTGACTCTTCTGCTCTGAATAATGAAATTAATTATCTGAAATCTCTTGCCCTTGCTCGTGGTTATAATCCCTCTTTAATTGATAAAGCTTTGTATAAATTTAATAAGCCTAAACGTCCTTTTTCTGATTCAAATAATCCTCCTATTTTTAATTCTATAATAGTTCTGCCCTTTTATTCTCTTCTGTGTTTCAAAATTGCTAAAATACTTTCTCGTTTTAACTTTAAAGTTATCTTCAAACCTATGAATAAAATTAAATTCTCTTCTCTAAAAGATCCGGTTCCTACTGAGAACCGCTGGGGTGTTTATTTCATTCCTTGCTCTTGCAATTTAGGTTATATTGGTCAAACAAAGAGAGCTTTAAAATTCAGATTAGGCGAGCATCAGAGATATATTGCAAATCAAGAAATCTCTAAATCTTCGATTGCTTCTCACTGTTGGTCTTCCAGTCATTGTTTCAATTTCTCCATGGCCAAAATTATTTCTTCCCCTGCCTCTCCCTCTCACTTGGATTTTCATGAAGCATATTTTATTTCTAAAAATTCTGCTAATCTTGTCAATGATCTCCCATCATCTCCTTTTCTATCTCCAGCGTGGAAATTAATTTTGTAATTCTTTTCCCTTTTCTCTTGTTTCTTTTCTTTTTATTTTGTAAAAAAAAATAATAATTTGGATTTTTTTCTTGTTCTTCTATAGTTCTTTATTTATTATTTTTATTTATATTTTTAAGTTACTTCTTTTATTTTTATTTTTTCTTTTATTTCCATTTTTTCCATTTCGTTTTCTCTTCTATCTTTTTTCAACACATTTCCCTCTATCAGGTAGCGCCATCTGTCGCATTCTTCACAACATTCTTTTTCTTCAGTTCATTTTTGAACTTGTTCGTTTTCGGACACGTGTATGCTTAGCTGATGACGAGCTGTTATGTTTTTAGCTCGAAACGCGTCCTGTGTTTTGTTTTAATTTTATGGTGATTTTTTACAAAGTTTTATTATTTTAATTGCATGATGATTAATGTTACAAACTGATTTCAAATAGAAGCGTTTGCAAATAGCGGGGTGTGATCCGTTTCAGGATAATGCTGGACTATTTTTTAATTTAGATTTCATCTTTTGAAATCACTAATAAGTTACTTCTGTCGAATTTCCATCAATCTGCCTGTTTCAAAAATGTAAACGCTATCGCAAGAGAGGCAAAAAAAAACAACAAACAGCCATGAACAACACTGGTTGATTTTAACTTATCATATTTAAATTATACTTATTAAAAAAAGGACTTTTAATGTTTATGTACTTTAAACTTTTTTTATAAATTTAATTTTAAACAGTATTCAAGTGTGTATTACTTTATTTATTTTATTTAGTCTTTTAAACGTTTTAAATTCAGACGTTAAATGCATGTATATTGTATATTGTAAAAATCTTAAAGTATATATTTTTTGTTCTTCCTGACTTAGATATTTTAGAGCATGAGTGTTGTTTTGCCATTGACCATGAACTTGTGTGCATAATTTGAGCATTCATTATAGATGTGGAATCAATTAAAAAAATACAAAAAAACCCAATATTTTCTCACATTCGATTTCGGGTAGATGTTCATACTGTTCCGGGAACATTTTAAGCAGAAGGTCTATATGGTTATCACTTTTTGCAATGTGTACCGCTATGGATAAACGTTGCAGCATTGTTGTTTAGAGCATTGCCAGTTTATTATTCCACATTATGTTAGTTATTGGTAATTGACAAGTTTAAGGTTCAAACCTAGTTCATGTATGAACATGCGCACGTTTAAGAGTTCAAAAGGAACATGAAATGTTGGAACTAAGCTTATCCATCTTATAATGAAATTATTAACGATATTTTTGCAATGTAAGTTAGATTTTACTGAATTTTCTATAAAAACTATTCTATATTTATAAAACAGAATATAAACTTTAAAGAAAAGCTTATTAGTAATCTTATGAAAGAGGCATGTTTAAGAAAGAGGTTAATTAATAATTTATATAAAAATGAAGTTTTAAATTAAAAAGAACTATGATTACGAGTGAGGGAAAACCTGTTTTTAAATTAATAAAGTATGTTTGGTAAACATATTTAGACAATGGTCTTCGAAAATTTAATGAAATAGCTGATTTTAAGTTTAATTAGCTCATACATTTTATGAGAAATAATGTTTTAACATAATTAAAACATTTCAATTTTTTTGTACAAAATTCAGAGATATATTAATTATAAAGTATAAACAAGAACGAATTTGAATGTAATACTGTAATATAATTAATGAGAATAATTTTAATATATAAACAACGTGACTCTTTTTTGCATAAAGTTTTTGCCCGTATTTTTCCCCCTCCTTTTTAAATGAAAAATTTTTCTTTTATAATAAGACGAGGATTGGATATTTTAGATTTTGCGATAAGTAATAGTATTATTAAAAGGAAAAAAATCGTACTTAGTTGAGTTTTTAGAATCTTATCGCGACGATATAGGTCACAGAATTTGCGGTGGTTCGCTATTAATTATCCTGCACCGGAATATCAAATCCAAAAAAAGAGATCATTAAGGTTAATGAGCTCTAGTGAACTGCATGAAATAAAAAATGTTCCCTTTTCTTGTTAAAATATCGATAATTAATTATGAATTTTGAAAGGTAACGGAGATGTGACTATGAGTGACTTGATGATACATGCGATATGGCATTGTTCTAACATGTATATTGGAATTATTATGTAAATAATTTTTTTAATATGAATTTATGTTGTATGTCTGCTAGTTTGTTCTAAGAATAAATTATTATTCATACGTGTTATATAAAATTGTTTTTAACAATATAATATATCAGGTCTATATTCTTTTGAATCATGGAATAAACGGTGAAGTTCGAGTATTACTCGCGCTCAGAGGGTTCCGTACAATAAATATATGAATTGTTAACTGCATTATAAAAAAAAAAAAAATCGTTGCTAAAAGAATAAAAAGGCTTTGTAAAAAACTACACAACGTAGGCTTGAGTATAGCTATTTACACTAGAAAAGTGTGAATGTCTATACCATGAAAGTTCAAAGAGATATGAAGACTAAATAATATCAAATATTACTATTCTGTAAAACTCTTTTTTTTTTATCTTATCCTAATCTGTTTATGATGAACTCTATTCGGTACTGACAATAAAAGTAGTGCATATTTAAACTTCATTTGGCATTTCATAAAACCAAATTCAGCGTAGTATTAATCTTTTCTTTTTACAGTGTAGATAAAATAATAACTTTGTTTAGAGTTTAAACTTGAGATTTTGCTAAGCGCGCTTCGAAAGGAGGTCGCAAAATTGCAATGACGCACAGTGATCCCAAATCGCGATCAAGTGGCCAAAAATGATTTCTGGCTTTCCTACTGGTTACATTTGATTCTTTTTTAATTTTATAACATTCTAAATGATATTGCATTATGAATTTAAACTAAATGTAATCGGAGTTCTGGGGCAGGAGATTGGGAGAAGGGCGCAATAGAGGGTGGGCAATTTTTTTATTAAATTTCAATTTTCTTTTTTTACAGAATTTTTTTTACAGGAATGAGATTTTTCCACTTTTCAATGTGGTGAACATTTTCCCTTTTTTAAGGCAAATCATCTAATTCAGATTCCCTGAAAATATACAGGTTAAAATCTTATTTTGTTTTCTTTTTAATGTTATTGCAAAGTAACAATAAAGAGTATAAGCAATCAATAAAATACATAAATAATCAATCTGCTAAATTTTGCCCTCCCCCCTCACATACACGTGAAATTTCCCCTTTTTCTATTTGCCAATATAGCAAGAAAAATCTAAAAATATTATTACTATTTTTCAAGTTTTCGACATATTTACTATGAATTAATTATAAAATCATTCAATTCATTAATTAGATTGCTTTCAAAATTTTTGACCCCCCCCCCCCATATTTTGCCCAGAGAAAAATACCTTTGATATTCCAATAAAAAATTAAGAATCTGTCTTTATTACTTTATTTTGGTAATATTTAATAGATAATTACCTATTTAATTTTCTAATGTATTTGAAATTTTCGCTTCTTAATGTTTCCTCATTGGTTTTCTTCCGAGAATGTGTATGAACCTCTCTCCTTCCACAGGAATAGGAGGTTCGATACTAGGTAATCCACAACACTACTTATATTATTACATTTTTAACACTTTCCAACAAAGTTAAAAAGTGTTCATAACTTCGGTTTGTCTGTCCCTCTGTCCGTCTGACCGCGATCTAATTCCCGTAAATATACTCGGATCGTTCTGAAATTTTTGGGTGTTAGTGACCTCTATCATAGCACGAATCCTATTTTAAATGAAGTTTGTAGCATGTTCAGTTCCTTTACAGGGGCAGTCAAAAGTTTTCCGTTACATTACGGCCTACTGGAAAAATCGTTCAAAATGATTTTTAATGATGTTACATGCTTTCAAACATAATAAAATTTATATGCATTTATCAAGTGCACTAAAATATGCAATTCTGTAGAATATGCGGCGCAAAGAATAGTTATTATTCATTTACAGGGCCACACACAAATCATTCTGTTACATAATGATGTACGGTTGGAGGGAATTTTTTCCGGAGTATTTTAATTATGATAAATTATTTCATGCATAATGGAATTGATATACGTTGCTGAGGTTTACTATAAATTATTTCATGTATAATACGAAGTGCATAGCCTTATTCATAGGGACACAAAAAAGATTTCAGATACTATATTGTATCCAAAGTACTGTAACGTAGCGATGATTGCTGGAAATGCATTTTTACTTTTTTCTATCTTCAATACAAGAAAGTATTGTAATCGAATTTTTTTTCGACTTCAGGTTTTCGACGGATTTACACGTTTAAGGGGTCAGAGATCCCCAAAAACATGTTTATAGAAAATGTATGTCTGTCCGTTTGTCCGTCCGTCCATGTGTCCGTCTGTCCGTGTGTCCGTGTGTCCGTCTGTCTGTCGCCATTGTACCTTCAAAAAGTGTATGAAGTTATGCATAGAATTCAACCAAATTTTTATTTTAAGTTTTTGGGTATCGCAAGCAGGTTCTTCCTGAATTTGGAAAAAAATTGCCGGAAGGGGGCGCTGTAATAGCGAGTTGTGTGCGATTTTGAATATTGTACCATCGAAAAGTGTATGAAGTTATACATAGAATTGAACCAATTTTTTTTTTTTAAGTATTTGGCTATAGCAAGTAGGTCCTCCCTAAATTTGGAAAAAAAAAATTCCGGCAGGGGCGCTGTAACAGCGATTTTTGGGCGATTTTGAATATTGTACCATCGAAAAGTGTATGAAGCTATGCATAGAATTGAACCAAAAATTTATTTTAAGTTCTTGGCTATGACAAGCAAGTCCTTCCTTAATTTGAAAAAATCGCCGGTAGGGGGCGCTGTAATAGCGAGTTTTGTGCCATTTTGAGTATTGTACCATCGAAAAGTGTATGAAGTTATGCATAGAATTGAACCAAATTTTTGTGTTTGTTTTTGGTCATGGCACGAAGGTCCTCCCTGAATTTGGAAAAATTCCGCCGGAAGGTGGCGCTATAATTGCGATGTCTGTACGATTTTTATTATTGTACCATCGAAAAGTGTATGAAGTTAGGCATAGAATTGAACCATTTTTTTTAAGTTCTTGGCTATGACAAGCAGGTCCTTCCGAAAAAAATCGCCGGTAGGCGACGCTGTAATAGCGATTTTTGGCGATTTTTGTGCCATTTTGAATATTATACCATGGTAAAGTGTATGAAATTATGCATAGAATTGAACCAAATTTTTTTTGGTTGTTTTTGATCATGGCACAAAGGACCCTGAACTTGGAAAAAATCCGCCGGAAGGGGGCGCTATAATTGCGATGTCTGTACGATTTTCATTATTATACCATCGAAAAGTGTATGAAGTTATGCATATAACTGAACCAAATTTTGTGTGCATGTTTCTGGCTGTGGCAAGCAAGTCCTTCCTGAATTTGAAAAAAATCTGCCGAAAGGGGCGCTATAATAGCGATGTTTGTGCCATTTTCTTTATTCTACCATTGAAAAGTGTATAAAATTATGCATACAATTGAACCTAATTTTTTGTGTATAATTTTGGCCAACAGGTTCTCCTTGAATTTGGAAATATTGCGCGGTAAAGGAGCTCTGTGATGGCGATTTTTGTATACTTTTCTTGATTTTTCGTAGTTCTATTGTCCATCGGCGGCTGGCGCAGTGGCCGGAACTCGCTTCCTGCGAAGCCGGCTATATTCAAACAGCTTATATTAACAGAATAAGGAAAAACTATTAATTTTAACAAATATCATGATATAGATTAACTCGTTTTTAGACAGTTTAATTGACGGAAACAGAAATTTAAGAAGAAAATTAAAGTTGGTATAGCATTGAACTAATAATATTGAAGTATTAATGTGTGTAATTACTTTTTAAAATATTAAGAAGTATAAGATAGATGAAAGTTTTGGGACTGGCGTATCCAACTAGTTCATTATGGTATCTGCTTTTATGTTTCACTATATTTATGTATAGTATAAATGCTGTAATTGATATACAGGGCTACACAAATGAATTCGTAATGGTTACTGGATATAATTTCAAATTGCTTAAAGGTTGTTTTTAAATGAGTTATGCATTTTTTCGCTGAACAGCATTTAGTTTACTAAGAAATATTTGTAGAACATATGTAAAATGATATACAGGGTCACGCAAAGAATTGGATATATGACCGTCTATAAATGATAATTTCTGGAAATGTGATTCCAGTAGTTTTAAGAGTGTTTTACTTTGAATTAAACTTTAGCTAAATAGCGGCGTGTAATAAAGGTACTAGGTTAACTACCAGATTGTACAAAAGTATACAAGAGTGTTTCCATCTATTAGTTTAAATTCCTGAAAGACAAATTTCAACCTGTTATATGTTTTTTGCTAAGCTAAATTTCCCTATTGTATAGAGGAAAAGGTCCAAATACCGGCTACCACTTTTTTTTTCCATCTAGATCATACAATTTTCAAAATTAATAAAATAAAAAGTGACAGCAGGGTACCTTGACACGTCTTACACCTGTTTAGAGGAAAAAAATCAGTTTAAAAGGCGTTTTCTGTTTATAAGAAGCAAAAGTCCGAAAGTCTTCAAATTTTTAGTTTTTAAAATGGGGTGTAAATACCGGCTACATAAGTTTTTTCCAAAAGATCAAACAAATAGAGCTAATGACAATTATTAAGCAATAAGAATATTATTTTAATAAATTGTATTGATTAATAACATTTCTTATGTACAGAAAAAATACGCAATTTTTAATAAATAAGTATTTTTGTCAAATTTCTAAAATTCTTTACAACTATCTCTCACAGTCTTCTTCCCATTATGTTTCTGATTTTGTTTTTTAACGTGTAAAACAAAAAAAAAAGCTTGCTGATTGAAATGAGAATTATTTTATCTGAAAAAATCAAAAGCATAATATCACTCTCTGCGTCATTATAGTCCTTACCAGCTTACATATCGCATTCTTAACATTGAACCCAGAATCCCCTCCCCCATTCTTGTCCACAGAGAAAGCACCCATGCAGAAGACACAAATTTATCTTCTTCCTCTGTTGGATATTTTCCCTTTTCACTTATTAGCCCTCTCTCTGCGTAATTGTTTTATCAAAATAGCTTCAAAAATTGCGTATTTAATACCTTCGCGACGAGCGTCTTTTAAGAATTCTTATTCTTTTGTCCCCGGTTTTTCAAAACAAATGTTTTTGTCTAATTTAACCGGGAAAATGCTCCGATTAAATAAGGCATAATTTACAATAAAAAAATAACGGTTGGGAATAATCAAGGAGGGTTAATTAGACGGAAAAAATGCATCCCCGAGGAAATCTCGGTTTGCGCAAATTTTGCTTCTTTTACGATGCCCAAGGAAATCTCGGGTTGAGCAGAGAGAGGGTTAAATCAAATTTCTGCCTCTTTCGCCTCGTTTACTCCGTCATTTTTTTAAATTTCTCTTCACATTTATTACAGGCCATTTTGTAGCGTACAACAGCTCTTTTTTGGAAAGTGATCCGGTAACCAGTGTCGGTCCTGAAGAATTACGGCCATGGTTACTTTTTTTCATATTGCGAAATGGGACGGGGACTATTTCTGAACCATTTAAATTAATTTATTAATTATGGAACTATTTAAATTAATTTATTAACTATGGAACTATTTAAAATAATTTATTAATTATGGAACTATTCAAGTTAATTTATTTTCGTCCCCTTCAAGAGGAGCAACCGAGAGAGGTCCAAATACCGGCTAGCCGGTATTTAGACCACACTAGGTAGCCGGTATTCAGACCACTGCTATGTTTAAGTTAAAATCGGTATTACTCATTCATATAATAAAATACCAATACTGCGCACGTGGCAGTTGAGAGCTAAATATGTCTAGAAAATAACTTAATCAACAATTCAAGCCAATATACGATCAGTATACATTAAAAAATGAGAAACACATATCTGAAAAACTTTTGATGTACCAGATTGCGTAGATTCGACACTTTTGCATTTACTATTTGTAAATGACACAGACTTCAGCGACGTACTTTTCTTAACTTTCTTCTCTCAATTAAAGTTACAAACTATGCCTATCACCGCTAGGCTGCGCTTCGTTCAGTTCTCAGAACACCAAGTAGCCGGTATTTGGACCTTCTCCTCTATTATGTATGTCAATCTATAGATTAAATACAGGGCTGTTCAAAAGAATTGGAATACATATTTGCTATGGACGGTAACTGCTGAAATCAGTTTTTCAAATGTTTTATGCGTTTTCTAAAATGTTTACTTAGTTCTCTTATATACCTTATTTCCCGAAATAACGAAGTTTTGTTAAAGCATTCAGGAAGTGTTGGAATGTCTTTCATAATCTATGCTTAACGCATGATTTTTCTTACTTGTTCATCTAGAAATACTGCATACATTTTTCAATTTAGCATTTTGTTTTTTCATATCCATCGATAAAACACATTATCTTTTCTTAATTCTAAGAAAGCTTAAGAAAAATTATGTATATTATACCAAATTTTTGGCTGCCTGTATCCTCGGTGCTCTAAAGTATATCCTATTATTTGAAAATTCAAAGTTAGCAATCTTTTTGCGAACAAAAGATTTTTTTCTAAAAAAAATATATATTCTTATTCGGAAGTAGAGACAGTTGACACTGAAACGGTACATCTCCCAACGCTATACGATCATTTTCTGATAAAATTGCATGTTTTCATTTAGTACAATCCATTTATAACTCAAATAGTATAGCATTTACCTATATAAATTATGGGGGATTTGAACTTTAGGTTTAAGTATTGTTCGTTTTATCTTTTAAATATATTAAAATTCATACTCATACGTTATTTACTAACAATTGGAAAGTCAATTTTAATTGAAAAAAAAAATAAATCTTCATGTGGAAAGTTTTAAAAATATGCGATTTAGGCAGTTCTTTGAAAAGTAAAATGATATTTTTACATGTGCAATAGTACTTTTTTTTTTTTTTTTTCATAAAGAATTATTCTATTTTTCTCGAACGTTGAGTAAATGCATTTGTCGTTGTGTCATTTTGTACAATATCGTATAAAGGTATTCAGATTTGCAAACATATTTTTCTTATATATATATATGTATGTATATATATATATATATATATTAAATACACATGAAATATATATTTATCTGTCTGTCACAGGGTCTTCAAATTTTATATCTTAATTGATATAAATACCATTCCTATTGACGCAAAATTCGAAACTACAAACTTATTTATTTCATCAAGCAATAATAAAACAATAATGTATGCACAAAAATCAATAACTCGTATCTGTGTTCGATAAGGTAAGTGCAATTCTTTGTCAATTCCAGGTGTCACCAGTATAAATAAATTCTTTGGTAATAAAAGTAACAATGTTGATCAAAAGTTAGATAATATTAAAATTCACAATGTCTTGCGTCTTACGTCTAAAATGCTAATGTCTGAATTGATGACTAGTTTTATGATTTCATCATGTGGTCAGAGTTATCGTTATATTTATAAAACACACAATAAGTACACTACAAAAAGTGATAAATTTTTCCCGATCTTTTAATAGTCTTACAATAACATAATATAATCGTACGTAATATAACGTAAATAAATTCAGATTTACTATTCATCGTTTCAGTTATAATATAATATAATCTCTTCAGAATTTTCAAAGATTTGAAAATACATCCATTCATATTTAGAAAACGTAATTTAAAAAAAAAAATTAGAAGTATTTCTGAAAAAAAATTGTTTATTTTGCCGAATTTATTAAGAGCCGAAAAACCTGTTAAGTTAACAGCATTAATATTAACATTGTAATTAGCATTGTACTGCTATTCGCTCATGTACAATTTTCTTATGCACCTAAAAAAGTTTTTTTTTCTTTGATAATATCCTAAAAAAGTGAAATTCTAGGTTAAAAAGAAATACTTATACACTGTAAAAACTACTTGAGAACGATTCCGAAAATTATGGTCAGAAAAAGTACTTTCAATATTTTATATTCTTAGTTATAATCTTATAGCCTTAAGCAATAAAAAATCATTTTTTGAAAAAGAATTTTTTTTTTTTTTCACAATGAATTGTTTATGGATATTCTTAACTAGGTGGCAATAATTAAACTGCAAGTATTCAGAGAGTTCTGTAGCTTGATCTCATTGCGAGAATAGAGCCTATTTTTGTAGGTTAAAGAGCCCATTCAGTTTTGTAGGTTAAAGAGCCTATACCAGGCACGAGTAATTACGCGAATAGCAAAATAGTTCCAAATGTCACTGTTAGGGAATACGTGAACATTTACAAAATGTGGGGCGTAACAAAAAAAAGTTCTAATGATGCAGAATCAATACTCAAATACAAATACTTTTTAATTACTATATTGAACGATTTAATCCAAGCTCTATTTGGTAACAGGTTTTAAAAAAGCTGAAAATTGACAAAGAAAATGATAGAGTGTCTTTATCTGCAATTTCTTGCACTGTGTCTGGAACAAAAAAAGTAGAAGGACAAGTACTTTTAATAACATTTCACGTTGGATTCCTTTCTTGCAGTCCTAGCTTCTTGGGTTTTAAAGGGAAATGTGTTTAGGAACAATTTGATATGAAAGTTTCATCCAATATCTGTCATTCTGTAACTGACTGTCCGTTACTTGTCAATTTCTTTTATCTGATCCAGTGCAACTCGTCAGCAATCTTCCTGCTTTTAAAAAGCACAAAAAATGTTCAAAGGTACCGTTTTTTTCAGTTAATGTATAAAAGAAATGTTTGAGCTATCTGAGAAAACTGGTTATATAAAAGTTCAATCAAGCAGATCACACAAACCAGTATTACGGGATACATTCGAAAAAGTTGCAACAGCGATATCCAGCAGTGCTCTTGGCAATTGTCACTGATATTTCAATAGCTCGTGGTGTAGCTCAGAATCTAGATAGGTCTTATTGTACAGTTTGGTAAATATTATGAAAATTATCTGCTTCTATCCATACAACATTAGGGTTGTGCAAGAGTTACAACACACGAAAACTGTTCTTGCATTTCCTGGCAGAATGCAAGGGTAGACCAGGTACACGTGCTTGGTCTTGAAAAATCTTACACTGTTAAAAATTTGCAGCATTCTGACAGGTCATTTGACCGTTTTTTTTTTTTTTCGAAAACGGTTACACAATCGTAATTATAACACTATTCTGACCATATTATTGGTCATTTTTATGGTCAAAATATAATTAAATTATGGTTACGAAATCGTTTTTTTCTAAAAACGGTCGAATGACCTGCCAGAATGGTGCAAAAGTTTTAACAGTGTATAGTAAGACGAGGTGCTTTATTCTTCCACTTATTCCGACTCCTTTGCAGAAGCCAGTTTCCTACGTCCCCAGTCACATCCCGAGAATAACAGACTCTAACAGAAGCCAGGTTGAAAAAAAATCAAAAATTAAAACCGGACAAATTTAAAAGGGAAATTACACAAATTAAAGATACTGAAAAGCGGTAAGGAAGGACACAACACCAGCTTTTGCGCGTTGTTGAATTCCTCAGTGAAAACTTCAATGCAAAAAAGCCAACTGCTGCCATTTTTTTGGACATCGCCAAGGCCTTTGATAAAGTCTGGCATGAAGGCCTCATTTACAAATTAATTCGGCTTGGATTTCCATCCGGACTTATACACCTTATTTTCTCATATCTTGGCGACCGTTCATTCTCCGTCCGCATAAACAACATTTTATCGGATCTACACTTTATTTTATGTGGTATTATACAGGGATCAATCTTAGGCCCAACCCTTTTCAATCTGTACTTTTTTGACGTGCCTCGTACTCTTCTAACTTTACTGGCCCTTTATGCGGACGACACCACCATTTATGCTGCGGCACACCATCCATATTTACTTTATAAAAACATACAAAATCACTTAAATTTATTCATAGACTGGTGCAATCAGTGGCGTGTCAAACTTAATGAAAGTAAGACCAAAGCTGTCTACTTTTCTCGTACTTTTACTGTTCCCAATAGACTAACCATTAACAACACTACCATCCCTTGGTCTGATGATGCTAAGTACCTGGGGGTTATCATTGACAAACGCCTTACTTTCAAAAAACATATGCTTAACATCCGCGGTAAAGCCTCGGGGGTAGCTAAAAGTCTCTCACCTCTTTTAAGGAGCCCTAGTATGTCCTACCATAACAAACTTTTAATCTACAATGCCTGCATTTTAACCATCATCACTTACGGCTGCCCGGTGTGGGGCTTCCTCTGTAGAACAAGTATGGACCGGCTTCCTGAGCTTCACAACGGTCAACTTCGCCGAATCAGAAATGGTTCTAGATTTCTTCGGAACACCACGATCAGAAACGATCTCAAAACTACCTCTCTGGTCAGACGTATTAAATTTCTTTCTAAAAAATTTCACAGCCAGCTTTATAAAGTCCCTAATGAAATTATTTACGAGTTACCGGATTATGATGCTCTCAGCCCATCAACACGTAAGAGACCACGATATACTACTATTATCGAAGAGTAGTCGCGCTCTTCGGCTGATACTTATTTTCTTTTCTTTTCTTTTATAATTTATAAAATTAAAAAAAAAATTCTTTCTATATTGCTTTACCTTGGTAAAGCCTTATACTCACTGTAATTTTTAAACTTATAATGTATGGCGCTGAAAACAGCCTTTTTGGTTTTAAGGGATTTGGTATATTTCTCCTGCTTTGCTTGGAGCGGTCTTGCTATATGTTAAGAACAGTGTTAACATCTTCTTTTTATCTTTATCTATCCTTAATTTTTATCTTTACTTATACTTATACTGTAGTCCTCGGATTACCCTCTCAGAAATTTTCAGCCTCTCCATATTTTAAAATTTTTATCTTCTCTATTTTTTATTGTAGTACTATGTACTACGCTTAAACTCTTTCCTCATGGCTCCTCTAGGATTTGCTATACACTTACTCATCTACAGGGAGTGGAGTAGCACTGCTACTAGGTATCCCATTGAACTGCACTGCTGTTCACTGTTCACTGTTCGGTAAGGAAGGGCTACAGCACCTAAAGCCACCAAACCACTGCTGTTGCGTCGAGCTTATTATTAGACCTGAATGGACACTTTTACCAATTTGGAATTCAAATTTACAAAATGCATTCAATAAATTTCCCTTTCAATAATCAAACATAATATATTAGTGTGGTTTCCCAGTAGAAATAATCATAGATACATGCTTGTATGAGAACATAACAGCTAAAAAACCGGATACCTGTTAGGTTACCGGAGAGAAATTCCGCAAATTGTTAAAAAAGTTTGTCATTCCGTCACTTCTGTATGCCTGGATCAAATCATTTACATGCAAGTTTGATACTCTCACTGTAAAAAAAAAAAATCTGCAAAGTTACTAAAAGTAAAGTAACTTTGCAGATTTTTTTTGACAGTGTTCCACACATTGTTTCGGAAGTACATCAGTTGCTACAGCAGAGGTTCACAAAAAACAAATTCATTTCTTGCTACTTTCTAACTGCATAGACGCGTCACTCCGCTAAACTTGTCCCTTGCGACTTTTGGCTATGTGGTTAAGTCTATCTCGAAGATGTCGCGGACTTGATACGTTAAAGAATAAAATATTACATTTTGTACGGGAAATTTCTGCAGACATGCTACTTTTTTCTGCTGTTCAGCATTTTTTTATGCGTTGTTTAATATTTCGATCCTCGATTGAATCTCATCCCCAATTATCCGTCTATCGTGAATTTTGGATTTTTTTTTTTTTTTTTTTTTTTTTTTTCTGAGGAATGCATCATCTACCATCTTGTGCAAACACCCTATATCTTTGGCTTCATTCTGCAATTAAATTGCGCTATAGAACACGTTGAGTACAGCCCGTTTAATTATAGCGCGTTGCATTTCAAAAAACTGTCATTTAGATAAGAAGACAAAGTATTATACAAATGAACAACTTTTCTTACGCACGAGTAGTTCTATTTCTTCTCTAAGCAATAATAGAGTCTTTGTAAATCAAAATTTCTTTTTAATTAATTAAAAGTTATTTGCACATAGATAACTTATAAAAAACTATTTGATTAATCTTAAGATTATGCATCGCAGATTCGTTAAATGCGCGGATGACGATGTAATTGTTAATTAACAGGTGCATTTTATGTTTAAAAGTACAGTTATAGGTAGAGTGTTTTCAAGGAAACTACACATTGAACAATGCATAAAAATGAAGTATCTTATTTTATTATGAACATCAACAAATAATATTTTTTAAACGCGGGTATTAGGTATTCCCAAATGCTTAAGTACATAGGTGTGACTGTTTTTAAGTCACTGTTTCTATTATCTACCTTTTTCTTTCAGAATATGCATAAATATTTTCTTAAAGAAAACTGCGTAAGTTTCAATGTTACGGAATGAATTCTGCTAGAAAAGAGGGGATCTTCCACTCATTAAAAATGTAGCATACGTTTTATCTTTTAATTTATAAAGAACATCTTCTTTACTCATTTCTTCCTTTCTCATGATTTCGCCGTATAAACTTTTTTTTTTAAAAGCCGCTTACGTTTTCTTCTTGCGACTTCAAGGAATTTATGAATTCAATGTCGTTAAAAGAAACAAACCTACTTTTAAAAACTTGAATCATATCATCTTTAAGATATGTAAAAGAAGATTTTGCTTTTGAAAAGAAGCAACAAAATATAATGTATTTTTAAAAAAGCAGTTTTCTAAAAACAAACATAAAATTAATAAATGTTTCAAAGCATGTAAAAAAACGCAGTATAATAAGTGAAACTCTATAATTCAGAAACTATTTTAATGCTCTATATACGGTAACGTATATGTACACCTCTTGTACAAAATTAAAATCTTAAATAAAGAATATTAAGATATGTCTTCTTAAAAATTAATAATATGTGTAGCTACCGCTTTCAAGAATTAGAAGTTCGATACTAGTGTTGATTTTAATACAGTTTTACAACGCAGAAAGTCGTTAAAGAAGAGCTAGATGCGTATATTAAGAAATATTATTTGAAAAGTAAATTTTCATTTCTACCTGCTATTTTCAGTTTAATATCTGTGAAAAGATTTTTTTGTGGTACTGCATATAGTTTTTTTTATTATAATGATTTGTTTCTAATATTCCAAGGATGTGTTTTATTAAAGATGTTACGTTACTTATTTCTATTTAATATCCCTCCTTCTTTCCAAAGATTTTATTTTGTTTTTATGCTTTTGAATTTTAAAAAATGTTTGTAAAAAAATGTAAAGGAATGTTACATGTAAGCTTTTAAAGTGGCACATGTGATAGCAACATTTTACATTTTTTTTTTCAATTAAATGTATCACATTATTGGGTCATTCCACACAAAATGAGCAAAATTTAAAAAAAAGTCGTGGCTGCATAGTAACCGATTTTAATAAAATTTGATACACAGATTCAATTCATATTCAAATAGAGCATTGCAAAATATTTCGACAAAAAAATAAAAAAATTTGGAAGTTCTGGACATTTAAAAAACTTGTGACATAGAATGGCATGTGTACAATCGTTCAAAGTTGCAAGTTTGAAGTCCCGTATCTTGAAAACTATTTAACATAAATTAAGTCTTTTTTATAATATTGTAATCTCTGAAAAATTATCTTCATATTTATTTAATAATAATAATTTGGTAACGTCATGATTAATCTTAAATTTGTTGTATAAATTGAAAATTTGTCAATTTTGAGAAAATTAAAAACGTTATAAAAATTAAAGGAATTCAAAAACATCTGTGAAATTGATGCCTGATGTAGTGTTACATTTTAAGATCGAATTGCTAATGTTTTTAAGTTCCCATGTATTTCCTTCACCTTTAAAAAAAATTTGGAAACTTTAAAAATATGACAAAACTGTAATTTTTCTTCTTATTGATAGGCAAAAAAATATTGAAGGAAAGGTCAGACTTTATAGCTATTGAACGAACATAAATATCCACAAGTCCATGATATGCTAAAAAAAATTTCAAGATTGCCTTTTGATTCCTAACGTCACAAAATTTGGTTAAAAAAGTAATATTTGTTGCTTTCCATGAGCTTTACTCTTTGAATAAGCGCGCGTTTTTTTTTTTACAATATTGCACGATTTCAAAGGGAAAAAAGATGCAGTGCTGCCATCAATGGATTTAGAGGATAAATATATATATTTTTTTGTTCAAAGTAATATTTTTTTTTTACTGTAGTTTAAAATAAATATATTAATAGCAAAAATTAAAATTTCTATATTTAAAATATACACTTTTATCTATAATATTAAATAATTTAAAAGTTTAATAAAGCTTTTTTTTCACTTAAAAAGAAATGATAGAAATATTGCATTTTACCCTCAACATTTTCCATAGTTTATTTTTTTCTTTTCATTAAGGAATAAAAAGGCAAGAATGAAACTTTCGATATTTAAAATATATGCATTTAGCTATAACTCCAAAAAAAAAAGTAAAATTGTCAAATCTGTCCTTCATACTTAAATGAGTTGTAGGAATATTGCATTTTTACTTCAAAATTTTTGAAAAATAATTTTTTTTTTCATTAAGGAATAAAAATACAGTTACCAATCTGTTACTTATTATTAATTCCTAATTATAAATATTTTTTTTAAATTTAGTCTTCTATTCGTAAGGCTAATAATCAGAGTTGAAATTTTAAGCATGTAGACAATACCTCGATTTTGCATTCACTTTTAATGTATATTTTAATACTTAAATAAACAATCATGAAATCTATTATTTTACATTTACTCATAAATAGATATGATCTACATTAGGTCGGGTCGAAAAAAAGAAATTTTTGACTTTCGTAACGCTTTAGTGCGGAAAAGTTGCCTATTGTAATAAGAAGAAAAACATCATAATTTTTTTTAGAATCGGTTAACATCTTCCATTCGCGCATCGTACTTAAAGTTGATGAAAAATTGCGAAAATCGCGCCGTATTTCTAAATTTTTTTAAGTTAATTAAAACTTTAAAAATAAATAAGCTTTAGCTTTTTATGCTTGTTTCATGGTTCACATAACCTAAATAAATTAAATTCCGACCAATAATCCAAATTTTTTTTGTTCGCGAAAGCCCTTAGAAAAAACATAAATTTACCAATTTTTCGCAATTTTCAGAGTGCAACCCTTAGTTCGTTTTGCTAAAACAAAACTACACAGAACTCACCACGTGGTGGTAGTTGCACGTTGAGTTCTACCCACTTTCTACCCAATCAACCGTACAATTGTTGTGTGTGGTATTTATATTATATTAAAAAGACCACATGCATGTCAATGTGTAATTCTAATTAAATGTTTATGTAAAAAAAAAATCATGTCTTTGCGTTGAGGTTCATGATTCTTCAAAGCAATTACAATTTGGAAGAAAATCCGATGTATTTACAAAACAGTTATAAAAAAGTTAAATGTGAAGACCAAGGGAGAAGCTCGTGTTCTTCAGCAAGCACTGAGTGGTTCCTCAAATAATCTTAAAGTTCCTAAAGTGGCAGTGTACTATGAAATTGATGAACTCAAACACACTTCTTTTAAAGACTCGGAGAATGAGAAAGATAAATACAAACCGAATACATAGACTAAAAGCCCAAAGGGCAGATGAGAATTAAAATTATCGCAACAGCGCTAAACACCGATCGTTTCGGAGTTTCTGATCGGCCAAAACTTGTCATGGCGTCAAGTTCACAGTTATTCGGCACAGTTCTGATGTGGTTTATAAGTGTAAAATAAAAAGAGACAAGAATCGTTTAAGGACTGATTTGAAAAGCAGATTCACACCCCCTGAGGAACGTTCGGGATTTTTTTGACGGACAAAAACGAGATACTTTGTTCGCCAAAAAATCTAATGGCAAGCAATTTCATTGGAATGGGAAATAAGAACACTATTCTCTTATCGAGGAATCTGGATCAAATTATATTGGACATGTATCTCCTTCCTCGAGTTCATCAAATGAGATAAGTCAAAGATTTATTTCTTGTTTGTCTGAACTTTCAATATCACTAGAAAAACTAGAAGTAGTAGAGTGTGATGGTACTGTAACAAACACTGGATGGAATAATGGTGTTTTCCACCGACTAGAAAATAATAAAATGTGGAGCAAAAGCATCTGGCATTTTAACGAGCATTCTTATCATCAAATTTTCCAACATATTCACTGTCGAATTGTAGGGCCTAGATCTTTTAGTGCGTCAATAGGGTAGAAGCTCACTTAATGTGAAAAAGCACCTGTGGTCAATTGTGAACACGCAGATTGTTCAATTCCTGATATAGACAGGACATTTTTGAGCGAATAACAACAGTATTTTTGGGACATTTTGAATGCAATGACCTTGGACATTGTCCAGAAGACTTGGCAAATTGGGACCCTGGTACTTTGTCCGATTCCAGATGACTAACTGCGGCCAACCGAGTCCTTAGATTGCATCAGATTCATGCGTAAACTTATAAGAAATAGTTGGCTTCATCATAAAATTATACATGCCTGTATAATTTGCCATAAAATAAGCAAATATTTTACTGACGGACCAAAACATGTATTTCAAGCAATCCAAACATCACGCTATTTATCCGACGAATCACTACAAGTTGTCGATCCAGTAATAGAACGAAATGCGTTTTTTGCGCACCCAGAGAATGTTCTGTTGGCAATTATTGTCGATTAAAGGAAACGTATTCGAGATATTCGTTACAGAAGGATCGTAAAAGCAAGGCAAACCTCCCCAAAGAAGAAGACTGTTAGAAATGTAATGCCACCGAATGGAAACTTTCAAGCTTCCGATTAAGTAGAAATTATTATTTCGAATTCTTGTGCGGTGTATCCTTCCCCAATGCCGCGGGACCTGAGTGAAGATGATGTTAAATAGTTTGCCACTTCTAACACTACTCTCAACAGGGAAATGCATATGTTTCCCTGTCATACCGAGACTATTAAGATGTGTGTCACACTTGTAACAGAGACCTCGAATAAATTATATTGACATGAAGATAGAGATGGCTATATCCGAACAACACCGAAGTCTAAATCGGTTATGCCTCACTTCTTCAAAAAATCAGACTTTAAATGTGTATTAGATATAAAAGAAAACGTAATAAACAGAGTAAGCTAAAGAATGCTACTCTATAGAAAACCTTTGTAAATAATTGCAAATGTAATGTAAAAGCCACACCCAATAATTGGATGGTTTGTTGGGTAGGCAGGGGTGGAACTCTACGTGCAACCACCTCCACCAGGTGAATTTTGTGTCGTTTTGTTCTAGCAAAACGAGCGAAGAGTTGCACGGTTAAAATTGCTCAATTTATGCTTTTATTCTAAGATGTTGCGCGAACGGAAAAATTAGATTATTGATTAGAATTTAATTTATTTAGGCTATGTGAACCATGAAACAAGCGTAAAAAGATAAAGCGTATTTATTTTTAAAATTTTAATTAACGTAAAAAAATTGGAAAAAAGCGCGATTTTTGCAATTCTTCATCAACTTTAAGTACGATGCGAGAATGGAAGGTGTTAACCGATTCTAAAAAAAATTATGCCGTTTTTCTTCTTATTACAATAGGCAACTTCTCTGCACTAAAGCGTCACGAAAATCAAAAATTTCTTTTTTTCGACCCACCCTAATCTACATATAGAATAATTTTCATTAAAATCTGTGACATGTCTACCACAGCCAATTTGCTCATTTTGCATATTGCAAAATGCTTTATATATAAAAGAAAAAAATCTTCATAAATATTTTGTCTTTTATTTCTATTACAAATTATGGTAACGTTATAAAAATTAACATACTATTAACTGGTTTGTCATTAAAAGTAAATAAAAATAAAGCTTGAGTAGCATTTTGAAAAAAGTCCCATGAAACCATTTGTTTAAAAATGTAAATTGCTATTAAGTGGAATCATTAAATTTAATATCATCATTGGGTTTTTTCGAAATTCTTTTAAATATATATGTTAAAAAAATCAATGGAAATTAATTGACGAACTGCATCTTATTGATCATTAAATAAAATGGAGGATATTAAAAACCAAAGAAAAAATAAACTGAAAATCACACAAATAATATTAATCTGAACATTAATAAAATGTTACGAGATTTGTCTCGACAAGTTTTTATTCATTCTTTTTTTTTACATCGAAATTAACAATTAAAAAAGTATGTAAAAAGTAATAACACATCTTAATTAAATTCCTTTCTAAAGAAATACAACAAAACTGGACAAATGGATTTTAATGTCATTTCATAGATATTTATTGACAAAAAAAAAAAAAAAAAAAAAAAAAAAAAAAAATGGAAAACGAAACTATAAGACTAGAAAACAGGAATTCTGCTTTTTCAGAATTTAGTGTCACCTCCGATGAAAAAAAAATGCATATATAAATAGAACAGAACATATTTCCATTTTAAGACTTAAAGCACACGCTTTTATTTTATCTAAAATGACGGCATTCGCATCCACTTAAGAATTCCACATTTACGATCCACTCTTAAAAACGATCCTACTCTTGTAAAGTATGCATTAGGACGTCACTATCTCGAAATAATACAGAAATGAAACAAAAAGAGACCGTCATTAATAAAAATCGACAAAAAAAAAAAAAAAAAACGGCTATCTAATCATTCATACACCTTCGTTTGTTTGTGACATTAATACAGATACTTAAAATTAAATATAGTTTGTAATAGCTCCATCTTTTAACAGAAATCATTCGCTTATATATCTTCAAAACATCATTTATTTTAATTACATTTTGTTTTCGGTTGTTATGAGAAAATGGCAACAAAAGTATATAATTGCTATTTTAAAACTATTTTTTTCTCTTTCTACAGAAATGGAGTACTTCCGTTCCCAATATTAAGGAAATGGCTCTAAAACCTACAAAAAATTAATATTTCAAAAATTAATTGAGATGCAGTTTTCAAACAAGTTGCATTAAAAAGTGCTTTTTTCCCAATACAACGGTATAAAATTTAATAATTAAATAAAAATATTGAAAATGTACGATGCTTAAACATTAAAAAGATGCTGTACAGTATTTAATCTCACAATGACACATATGATTTGTTTTATGGCTGGCTTATACAACACATGTTATTTCTTGGAGACGACACACAATAAGCTGGGAGAAAGAAATAACATACCGGGGGCTTAAAATATCGTTATGATGTAAAATTTATGTTATTTAGATTTGTATTATTTCTTTATCTTTTTATTTTTTTCCCAAAAATAATTATATTTATAAAGTATTTTTTGTGACATCAATTGTTATACCTGTTTTTTACTCACCCGCAAGAAAAGTAACACAAATCTCAAAAATTACTTTGTGTTTTTTTTTCACTAATAGGTTTTATAGGTGTGTCTTGCTGCAGGAAATGTTTCATAAGTATATTTATCCTGAAAATCGCTTCATTACGCTGTATGTCCATTTCTGACTACACAAGGGGGGCAAATTGGGAGGGGAGGTAAAATTACGAGGGTAAGTCAGTAAGTTTGTAACAAACTGATATGAGAGGTAGGAAATTAGTAGTAAATGGTTTCCAAATATGCCAATAAGTGGCAGCATAATCCAACTATAAGATATGAATTTCGAATTTATGAGACAGATGTTGCACTCGATGAGCAGGGTCGTTCAAAAGTTGTTGAGGAAGAGCTAACTGGCCGTCCAGTGGTGACTGTTACAGAGGAATCAGTGCGGAAGGTTGAGGAAATAGTTGCTGTGCTGGCTATTGTTGTTCACATGTCCACTCTAACTATTTCCCCCAACTTTCCGCTACGATTCTTCTGTAGCAATCTCAACTGAACGACCACTTCGACTTCTTCAACAACATTTGAACGACCTTCCTTAGATTGTACAACTATTGTCTCATAAATTAGAAATTACCATCTTATAGTTGGATTATGCTACCACGTATTGGCATATTTGAAAAAAAATTACTACTAATACTACTAATTTCCGACTTCTTATATCAGTTTGTGACCGGCTTACTGACTTACCCTCGCACTTAGTACTCCAAACCTCATCTACATCTTCATCCTTAAGGGTTTTACATTTTTATGCACGTTTTTACTCCTAAGTAAGTACTATAATATGTTGCAGTAAAACATTGTGGATCTACTTTTGTCTCTCAGGGGGAATTTTTTTGTCGAAATGTGACTTTTTTTTTTTTTTTTTTTTTTTTTTACGGAATAGCATATCTTTAATCTGTAAAAAAAAAAAAAATAACTTTATGGATAATCAAATTACTGGTAGATTTTCAAAGTATTTCCATACACCTGTTGCACACAATATTATAAATAATTCATTTTCTTTAATTATATTCAGTGCACGGAAAATTCCGCCACTTAAAACGTTTTCAAAGTTATGCGTTTGTGCCAAACAATTTTCGCAATGTTTTATTGAATTTGAAGCTTTACGAGCTTTATTAAGTGTTAAAGGAACAAGTGTAAAAGTAATGTAAGTTTGTTTATCATTTTGAAGCGAAAAACATCGCACTTAAAGTATACATGAAATGTGATAAAAGTGAATTTTTAAAACTGTGTAGAAAAACATTCTAACGTGTCTAGATATTTCTGGATAAATATGCAAACATTTCAATATTAAAATCTTAGAGTAATGTCAGGTGAACGTCTATTTGCACGCTTTTTAATTCAACATGAAAGATAAACACCTTCGCTAGTGTTTCTTTTTCATGTGGAAACAAAAAGCCTGCAAATAGATGTTCCTCTGAGATTAGCCTTAATGTCCTACATTCATTTTTTCCAACTAAACACCATTTCTATAAAACATGTCAGATGAGAATTATAAGATAACTTCCACATGTGAAAATGTATCGAATTTGCATATTTCATACCTACAACAAAAAGGAAAATAATTAATCAGAAGTATGCTTTACTTATGCAATGAAATTTTAGAGAGGGTTTTTTTTATGAAGTGAAATTTTTTGAACGGGCATATTTCAGTAGGAGGAATTTTGTTAAGGGACATGTTCCAAAGAGAGGAATTTTGGGAGGGCGCCTATTTTATTAAGGGAAAATTTAAGAAGGGTTCGAATTTTAAGTATTAAGTAATGTTACGATTTATATTAAACTCGAAGTCGCAATAGTTGTTCGAATACTTTATACCTAGAACAAAATAAAAATAATCAAAAGTATGTTTTTTTATGTAACGAAATTTTGGGAGGGGGACTGTTATATTAAGCGGAAATTTGTGAAGGGGCATAATTCAATAGGAGGAATTTTGTTAAGGGACAAGATTCAATAAGAAGAATTTTGGGATTGTGCCTCTTTTATTTAGGGAAAATTCATGGAGGGCTCAAATTTTTATTAATTTATGTTACGATTTGTATTAATCTCGAATCCGCAACGGTCGTTCGATGGCTTCAATAGGAGGAACTTTGTTAAGGGACACGTTTCGATAAGAGGAATTTTTTTAAGGGACACGTTTCAATAAGAGGAATTTTGTGTGAACTCCTATTTTATAAAGGGGAAATTTGTAAAGGGCTATAATATTAAGTTATGTTACGTTTTGTTTTAAGCTCGAAGCCGTTTGTATTTATTTTAACAAATTTCATTTTTTATTTTTTTTCCGGTTTTAATATTCATTTTTTTCTTCCTGGCTTCCGGTAGTATCTTGGCATAAGGGACGTTGGTATATATAACTATATTCCGAATGTGAATGTCATTGAATGCATCATGACTTTGATCTTAAATAACATATCTAAATTTTTAATGAAACTTATCTTAATAGCACTAACTTAAAGTATAGGGCGGCCATCATTAAAATGACCATTGGTAAACAATTGGTAATATCTTAACGAGATTTGGTATTTATACTTATCAGAACATGCAAAAATAAGTTCTGTATGTTACGATTTGTATTAATCTCGAATCCGCAACTTTCGTTCGAGGGCTTTAATAGGAGGAACTTTGTAAAGGGACACGTTTCGAAAAGAGGAATTTTGTAAAGGAACACGTTTCAATAAGAGGAATTTTGAGAGAACGCCTATTTTATAAAGGGGAAATTTTTCAAGGGCTCTAATATTAAGTTATGTTACGTTTCATATTAAGCTCGAAGCCAGAAAATCGTTTGTGTTTATTTTAATGAATTTCATATTTTAAATTTTTCCGGTTTTAATATTCATTTTTTTTTCTTCTTGGCTTTCGCTAGTGTCTTGTCATAAAGGACGTAGGTATGTATAACCTATATACCGAATGCGAATGTCATTGAATGCATCATGATTTTGATCTTGAATAACATATCTAATTTTTTTAATGAAACTTATCTTAATAGGACTAACCTAAAGTACAGGGCGGCCATCATTAAAATGGCCATTGGTAAACAATTGGTAATATATTAACGAGATTTGGTATTTATACTTATCAGAACATGCAAAATTAAGTTCTGTATATATACATATGTATGTATATTCGACAGATGGGCTATGTGCCATCAAATATGGAAATAAACTAGAAATCCTGCGGATCAGGAGCCTCAACGTCACTTCTGCAAAATATCGCATTTTAATCTCACTTTCCGTAATATTCAACATCCTAAAATTAGCATTTTTTTTAATTACATAAATATTTATAGGCATATAAAATTCTTGGAAGGTTTCGAAAATTAAAAGCGTTAAATTAAACACTGTGTTTTTCAATGATATTCTGAAATTCAGATGAACTGCTTACTTTGGTAATTTTTTAGAAGAAAAATTACATGTTGTAGAGTAGCTTTAACCCCAAGAAAACCGCAGTCTTATTAAATTCCTTCAACATATTTTAATTTAAAAATTGTTTGAATTGCCATAGAAAAGCAGTATAGCATAAAATAAAATGTTCTACATTTTCAGAAATGAACCAAATATAACAAGAAAAAATTATGCAAGGCAATCCAGGTACCTCACCAGCTTGTCAACTTAATTACAAGGTAAAAACATGTCCAATTTAATTATGGCCACCTTGTACTTTTCTTTTAACTGTTCCTTTATTTTTTTCAAACAGTATACTATAAACACTTAAAATCTTAATAAATTATAATTAGCGAGAATTGAAAATCGTTCCCTTTTTAAAGAACAAGAAGAAACTGTTAAAACAATGGAAATGCAAATAATATCTGCGTTCAGTTTCTGACGCTAATGAGCAGATGATTAAACAGGATTATTATTATCTGATATCATCTATTTACTTCTTTATTGTATTTAATATAGTTCACTTTCTGCATATGCTGGTTTAAGGTAATATATTTCCTTACCTAGATGAGAGCTATTTTAGTTAGAGAGTAGGTATGGACAAGCTCCATCATTGTATCGAGGGATTTCAAATAAGGCAAGCAAAGAAACTCCTTATGTCTTAAGTATTGAGGGTGACCTGGGGGAGAAGTTTTGGATAAGAGAAGAGAAAAAACCCGTAGGTTGATTTTGGCAGACGTCGCTGAGAGGGAGATAGTTCTAAGGTAGACTTGGTTAGAAAAGGCCGTAGCAGTTAGATAGTGTTATAGCGTTAGGCCTCAACGGAGTAGGTTGGTGATTCCCTGAGTGTGGTTTTCGGGAAAGAGTTGAGTCTTGTGCACAGTAAGGATACGCAAGGGGAGATCTAAGATGATCCTCCGATAAACCTGCTGAGATAACGTAAGGTGAGAAGGGAATAGGGTATTTTTAGCCCAGTGCGCAAAAATTGCTTTTTATATTTAACTTATTAACGAGCCGGATCGTGTATATCTGAGCTCTCAAATGTAGATTATGTTTTATTTATAGGTAAATAATTTGTAAACAAATTCTTCGTTAATTTTAATTGTATTCTTTTTGATAATCCTTCTTGCAACGTGATATCACGTATAAACATCGGTGGTGGCAGCATATCAACATAAAAGAACATTTTTTTCAAAGTGTGTGCGAGCTGTGATCGGGGTCTTGAAATTTATTAGTGTGTGGTCTAAGAAAGAGTGCAACAATATATATTTGTCTTGATGTTGATTAATGTATTGTAGCCATAATTGATCAAGTGTCACTTCAAATTTGCTGAGGCTATGATTACTGAGTAAGCTGAATTTAAGCATCGAATAAATTGTCTTGTTAATTTCAGTTAAACAAATTCCATAAATAACCTGTAATTTAACTTAATTGTAATCTTTTTTACTTACAAATTGTATTTATTTGAATTCGATCTCAAATAGACAAATAACAATTTGACAGCAATCCGTTTAAAGGATTAAGCTGATGTTATATTTACATAGATAAGTATTATTATCTCAAATATCACAGAGCGTTTTGAACGAAATATTATGTAACTCATGGTAAAAATTTCTCAAAGTATTTTTGTATTTAAAACCAACTTAACAATGATAATGATTTTTAAAAAGAATTTTAATTAATAAAAATAAAACAAAATGAACGCAAAGATTTTATTATTATTATTATTATTATTTGATTTCGATAAAACTTACAAATCACGGTGCCAAACAAATCCTTAAATGAATAAAAAAAAAGAATTTGAAAAATTCAATTCCATAACAATTTAAAATGACGAAAAATATCTCCCAGTTATACACATTTAATGCAATCAATGCCTCACAAAGATAATTTCAATCATATTTTATATATTCAGCAGTTTTCTGATCATATAGATAAGTATTACTTATGCTCCGTTAAATGTTATAAATGAACAGTTCATTTACTGTGAATATATACCTCGTTAAATTTGAAATATTCTCAATTACAATGTAACCGGAAATATTTTATTCGTATCTGCGTGTTGAAATATTTTTTTTAAATAATTCACTAAACGATTTCTAATTTAAAAAAAAAATTCGCAACAAAAAATTCCGTTTAAAATACACAAAAATCTGCAAGGACGGAATCGTTAGTGACCGCATTAGACATGCTTCTGTTTCAGAAATCTGTTTTATATGGTATTTGTTCTCTTTCCTTCGTATGGCGATTTTTTTCCTTAACACTTTCACGCCGGCGCTGTGGGTCACACTCAGAGTCATCAAGTCTCCGGCATTTTGCACACCACTGATATTTTAGGGACAATGCTGTTCCATTAAATCGCCCAATTGTTCTAATTAAATAAAACAACATTTTTTGTTTTAAAATACTGGTATCCAAAAAGCCGGAGTCTTGGCAGCTTTGAGACAGTTAAGTGTGACCCACCGCGCCGGCGTGAACTTGTTAAAGACAAAATTTTCTTATGGACAGGTTCTGATTTCAAATTTCTACTTTATTGTGTGATAAAGAGAAAGCGGTTGGACAGAAATTATCTTCATATCAACTTTAATGTTAACATTATGCAGATATAACCATATTTTTGCACATTAATGATTACAATTGACATCATATGCCCAAATATTTTTTGAATAATTGATTAAATTCTTATTAGCGTTTCTAATTTAAATATGTGTAACCATTGGACTCTAAAGTATAGCCGAAAGCATTTTATTTGCGCTGTCGTCAGCTTGGCGCGCAGACCAACTTTGAAAACAGCGGTCTTTAAAGGGGTTTTATTCCAGATTTACTACATATACGGGTGGGCATAAATAATCTTTTTAAAACACCTACTGATTTACGATGAGAAGGGATGAGAGACACTCATGTAGGGTCAATAAATTGAGATGCTAATGAAGTTTAGTAAGATGACACTAGACGTTTTTCAAGCGCTTATAGAAGTTATTTAACATAACATGCAGTTCTAGGAATGGGAAGTCTTTCTTTATTAACTAGCCTAGAAACACCTGTTCTACCCACGTTAATGTTAATGTAGTTAATGCAGGACATATATATAGCTCTATGATGGGCATTTGCAAACTATTAGAGTAAACTATTAGAGAAGTATACTTCGATCAGCAGCGGTTATTCTTTAAAGTTCACTATTTCATAGTTGCGGGAAAACATTCAAATCACCAAGTTTGTCTTCTCATAGCTCACTAATGATACAGATCATATAGAACGGATCATCATCAGATAGATCATCATACAGAGATCATCATCAGAAATATAGTAATCTGCAAAATATTAGAGTCAGTAGAAATATACTTCGGTTTGCAGCGGCTATTCTGTAACGTTCACTATTTCATAGTTGCGGGAAAACAATCAAATTACCAAGTTTGTCTTCTCATAGCTCACTCATGATACAAGAAACATTAGTTATTGAAAATATGGGACCTAGTGCTACCTTTTATACTGGGACACACAAATGCAGTACATTCACCAATTACGCAATAATACATTAATACATTAAAAATAACTTGGCCTCAAAGTAGGTAATACTGTTTGTCGCGATGAACTCAACAAACTGTAACGACAGGTGAATTTCTTTAAAAGTTCATCCCTGTACCAATTACTTACACAGGGATATCTGATACAGCTGCTGAAGTTGTTTCCATGCTGTTTAAATATTCATTTTTTTTTTCATATTTGAAATCAATTCAAAAATTTTACTAAATTCGCACCCGTTTTCAAAAGTCCATACATCAAATTGAACTAGTTTTTATTTGATTGGCATTTGTATCATTGAAAAAATCACAGTTTAATGGGAAGGAAAACTTTTGTTCAATTTTGAGTCTCTTTGGTGTGTTGTAAATAAAGTTTCAAAACATCTACTTCGTATGAGATACTCAACTACATCCGTCGTAGATATTGATCCCCAAAATGTCCCTGGAAGCCTCTGGAAAATAGAGAAAACAACAGTAGAGAAAAAAAATACCATTAATGCATATGTAATAAATGAGTCTTTCTATGTCAGCTGGCTTATGGGGTCGTGGCTTTGTGTCTGTGGATACGAGCAAAGTAATACACCGATACCGACAAATGTCTCTAAATCCGTAAAATAACATCAAATTGGAGAATTTTAAAAATATTTGTAATTGACATGTTTTATTATCTCTCACATTTTTTGAGATACTGTCAACCATGTCCACAGTAACCACTACGGGCCGCTGCAGCCTTCCCATGTGATATCGCATAGCCATTTTAATACAGGTTTGACACTTGTTCTACATTGCTACCGTTGTCCATTCAATAGATATTTAGGTGTATCGAGATATTACCTTGAACAAAATCAGGCACGCCTAGAACAGTTGACATATAATAAACCACTCATTTTATATACATTTATGTTGTTCATTCAGTATTACAGCGTTCGCAGTCTTCCACAAACTGCCAGCGATATTTTTGGAATCAGTTTGTACGACGGAATCGGCTATGAATCTCACAGAAAGTAGGTGTTTTGAAGATTCCTTTATTTATGTTATATAAAGAGACTCAAAATGAAACAAAACTTTTCTTGTCGGTTAAGTTGTATTCTGTGCAGTGGTACTCATTGTAATAAAACCAAAAGTGTCTTTTGGCGATATGGGTTTCTGAAAATAGGTTTGAATGCATGAAAAATGTTTAAAGGGGTCTCAAAGATGAATAAATTAATGAATATTTAAGCAGTATATAAACAACTTCAACAACTGTATGACCTCTTCATAGGTAATTAATCGCTAACGTGGCAAACATTTAAAACGATTTTATATTGATATTTTGAAAGTTTTTCGCATTTTTAAGTGCATTTATTGATTTTTAAAAAAGGGTTTATTTTATTTTATATAGAGAGACAGACATATAGATAGATATATAGACAGATAGATTGTTATATTGTATTGGGTACAAAATTCATTTAATCATTCGGAAAAAAAACATATAATTATTTCAAAACAATGATGGATTTTCTTGTTTTTTAAATCTATATTGACTTTTCTTTTACTATAATAAACAGGCAAATAAATATCACCCTTCTTTTTCAAACAGAAAAAAAAAACTTCGTTTAACTTTTGTTTCTAGAAACTATTCACTTTTTATTACTCCTATGTTTGACACTATGTTCTGAAAATTCTTTTGTTTATTTGTTAATATGTGGCTCTTCGGTTTTGTTACATAAAAAAAAAAGATCAATGGATTTAAAGTTAAAGGCGATTTCATTGTAGAATTTCTTTTTCTTTTTTATATTTTTCTCGTTTTTAAAACAACATTATGTTAAGCGAAATGGTAGATTTTAAAACCTTATGTGTATTAATAAACATGTCTTGTATGCGTTTAATTAAAGTAGAAAAAAAGGAATATTTTATATAAAATGTAATGCAGAATTTCCTAATTTTCATTGTTTACTTCTTACGTCTTCATTCGACGCAGCGCCACCTTATACATTTCGATATACAAACAAACATGACACATACTGCATAAAGCACGTTATCACAGAACTATCTGTAACGTGGTATACATCAAAAGTAGTCATAAAAATATGTGATAAGTTTTAATAAAATATGAATTTTCTTGTATAACTGCTTGCGTTATAGCGCCCGTAAATTTTTGTAACACACAAGCAGTCAGGCTTTGGTAACAAAATATGTCATGCATAGTTGAGTCATCTCTGTAAATCTAATTTCAAATTAGGAAGTCTAAAAATTTCACAAATCATATCTATATCTGTATATATATCTCTCTCTATATATATGAAAGTAAAAGAAATAAAATATAAGTATGATATCAGCATAAATAATTGATTTGATTTTATTACGTGTTTCGCTTGTAATTCATTTATGTTTTTTAAAAAAAGTACCATGTTTACATTTAATAATGATGAAAAAAATTATATTGTCATTTACACCCAACAAAAATAAAGATGGATTTTATAAAATATTTTATATATTAGAATTTTTTTATATAAGTGGAACTATTTGGATAAAATTTGGATTTTAATAGATACATTTAATTAAATAAAATTTTAAGTTTTAACGGATTTTTAATAATTATATCATTGTTTTAAAAATGCACTATATATATTTCATGTTCTTTTTACAATGTTGTGAAACGAGATGTTGTATGTAATGATATTTTGAACTTTTTAATTTCAAAATATGTAATGCAAAGGTATCACCATATATTTGCTATTACGTTTACTAGAATATGTTTACTATTTTTTTTTATTAATAGGGTTTTTAAATATATATTTCTACTAAATTAGCGTTTTTTTTTAGTGACAGTTGCATGTATTTAAAAATGTATTCCTTACGTTTTCTAAATACATCATTACGCTTACTTGTGAATAACGAAGCTACATTAAAACTAGTGTGTACATTTAAAACATCATACGGTTGGTATACATTGAATAAAGGTTTTGAAAAATCTCTTCCTCCGGTTTAAGTATTTTCTTTTTTATATAAGAAAGATAGGATTTGCTACTGAAACCTATTATTCAATCGTCATATTGTGACTTAGAAAAAATAAATCTATTGAAGGTGGAGAATATTGAGAATAAGATACTTTATAAGGAATTCCTTCAAATGAGAATATTTTTATGCACACAGTCGAATATATATGTGAAATTAATATTTTTCTATTAATAAAACAATTTTCTAAATAAGTAAAGAATTCGATGTGAAAGGTAATAAATTGATCTGTAATGTGTGTTTTGGTGTAAAGAATTTATAAATGATTTCTTTAATGATTTTGATACGATATATATATATATATATATATATATATATATATATATATTCTCTCGGTGTTACTCAAGATGTTTTTCAATTTCAGATCTCAATACTTTCAAATAACAATCACATGCATAAATAAAAGATATTACTTGACGCAGTCAAATGAAAGCAAAAAAATAACATTTCACGCATCAGAAAAAGTTAAAAAAATTATTTTTTTAAATATATTTTATTTATCTGCTATACGCATTGCTGTAAAATTATAAACTGCAGTCCCGTTCTATTTTTCACATAAAACAAATCTATACTAATAATTTCTCCTCAAAAATCAATATTTTATATCTGCAGCAAATTTATTAAGTGCAATGCATTGTTACTTACAGCTGTTAAGGATGTAAATAAATGATATGATGATAAAAGTTACAATACTGATCTGAAGTTCGATATTAAAATTCAAGAACATAAAGATTCCTGCGACTTATGTTATATACGGATTCATGAGGATGGAGAGAATTTATGCATATCATAATCGAAAAATAAAGGAGAAGTACTTTATACACTTCCCTGAATGTATTAATTTTTTTTTTAATTTTTCGCAAGATTAATTTTTAGGAGTTTTGGGGCTACATTAAATTATTTTCTATAATTACCAGATTTACGATTAATTTTTTTCTTCAGCTTTAAAAGGAAAACTTTTTCTGTAAAAATATTTATGAACATGTTTACAAAAAAAGCTTCTTCCGGAAAGAGGGACATTTTTTAATAAATTTCATGTTTTTAATGTAGATTAAAAGAACACTTGTTGTAAAAAAAAAAAAAAAATAAATAAATAAATAAAATAAAAAAGAAAAAGAAAAAAAAAATCTAGTACTATACACCTGTTTTAATTTGTAATTTGTAAACTTTTTTATTTAGAATTAATTAAAATTTGTTTAAAACCTGTTAACTTACAAAAATATTCATATTTAAAAGTGTGAAATAGAAGCTGCTATTTCCGCAAGTACACAGGTGTATATAAAAGCTGCCCTTTTGTTTTGTGTGGGAATAGTTATGAAACATTTCTTTGGACAAACATTATAAATTAAAACAAACACACCATTAAGAACGCTTAAAAAGAGGTGGATTTTCTTGTCTTAAGAACATGCACAAATAATCTCATATCCACCGAACATGTAAGATGTTTCACATTCCTTAAATATACGTGTGTCATTGTTCATAAAAAAGACACAATCCTTTTTTTTTTGGTGGTGGTGGTGGGGGGAGAGGATAGTTCTGAAACTTTTCTGAAAGAAAACTGCATAAATTTGCTTTGCTACACAAAGAAGAATGCAAGAAGAGGAAGGATCTTTCTCTGATCAAAAGAAAAATACACTTTAAATCTTTATTTAAAAAGAACATTTTCTAAGCTTATTTGTTTATTCCTCATGATATATGTATATGAACATTGTTTTAAGCGACTTATGTTCTTGCTAGGGAATTTCCTAAATCGTTTATGAATTAAGATGCTCAGTTGATAAAGATGGTATGCCATAAAAAAAGGTGGTATGCCATCTTCTATCATCTGTTAAATTACTATTGGAAAAATAAACCTAATACGCACACATCTTTTATTTGATAAAGGAGGCATTTGACAATAAACGTAAATAGATATTTAGAAAGTAACAGATCATTATTTCAAATTGATGATTGTGTCACATACCACTTCTATTATCTGAGCTCTTCAATTGAGTGTGGTTAAAAAAATATTAAAGAAACTCTGTTTAAAGTTACGCATATGATTTATAAGGTTATATTTACACATATTATTAGAATGGTTGGTTATTATAAATGTGATCAAACAAAAAATTGAATGCAGTTGATTTTATATTAATTATCCAGAATACATTCTTTTACTCCCAAGCAGCAAATAATCCCTTGCCGAACCTCCACCGCATGTCCTAATCTGACTATTTTTCGCCCGCTCGACCTCATTTCCTGAGATCGGCAGTAAAGGCTTTTTGGCCGCAATGCTAACGATCTAAAAATCGTATGATCCTGATGTGTTGTGCATAGATTTTGGACATATTGCCGATGCCTTTTTGACTACTGAGTTCAGGCTGTTTTCCTGTTATTTTCTACACCCCCCCCCCCCCCAAGTTTTTTGCCCTCTTGTTTTCGTGGTATACTAGCTGTGAAAATCATACCCATTAAAAGTGCACTTTGTATTAAAAGTAATTTATAAAGAAATATAACATTTATTTTCATGTGAATTATTAATCTATGACTTTGAAATTAATTTTAAGTAATACACGTAAAAGTTATTTTTGGTGACTATAAATTGCTTAGCAAATTTTCTACACAAATTAGCAAACTCTCATCAAAAAAATAAATAAATGACAGCCCGACAAATGTTGCAAAATACGTCTTAATATTAGAAGAAGCTTTTTTTACTGTTTTTTTATGAATTATGAATGGTCAGTCATACTTAAATAATATTTTGATAATTAAAACATAATGAAATACACTGTTGTACTCTTTAAATACTAGGGTATAAAAACTAGGTTATTTTGGGCGATTTAAATGAATAAATTCAAATAAAGTATGTAGATAATAGCTGAAATTTTAAATATTAAATATTAAAACTATTATTTGCAATAAATGAGTTTTAAAGTAAAGATAAATAATTGATGAGTTGAAATAATAAATTTAGCATCGCATTTTTAAGAGACATGTTGAAAGAATTTTTTTTATTATTATTATCAGAATAATTTCGAACATTAAAACTTTAATCAGGTCTAAACTAATAATACACTATTAATAAACTAAAATGTTTCACGTTTTCTGAAATTCATTTAATTTATAAAAGAAAGCATTATTTTATTAACTGCAATGCATAAAAATTTATTGATAATAAATTTTCACAAATCCCGAAAAAAATAAAGAAATTAAATTCTCAGATTCTAGGTATTTCTTACCCCCCCCCCCCCCCCCCTTATTACAGTCTTTGCAAGGTAAAAAGTATTCAGGATTTATATTATAACATCTCATTCAAGTAGGCTATTCCTTACGGTAATATTTCCAGTTTTTCATACTTTTACTAATCCTAACTTAAAGAAAGAAACAAAAAAGAAAAAAAAAATGCAAATAATTGTTTAATGTTTTAATTTTATTATTAAATATTCTTTATTTTTAATTTATTTATATAAATCATAAAAACAATCTAGTCTTTGTATCAAGTACATAATTCACTTTTTTCTATTTTTAAAGCAAATTTTTAAAAAAGGGTGCACACTCCTTCTAATTTCTAGATATATTTGCGGTATATATCGAGCTATCGTTTATTTTTGAAAAGTAAGGAAAATTGCCAACTTTTGCAGAAAATACTTAGAAATTTATACTCACTCTCTTACTTTACATAACGTCCTCGCATTCCCGTAACCCTTCTCTGTCTGGTTAAAAATGGCCTTGCTTGCAACATAAAAAGAGAAACAAAACCTAGAGGGGTTGGATAAGGTGGGTGAGAAAGACCTTGAAAGGGAGTGGGCAATCACGTGATTCGGAAATACGCTGAAACTGTAGGGGGAATTGATGAGGGGACACACATTGTCGGGCATTAATCGCCCCAGGAATGTCGGCCGATGTTATTTTCTGAGTAAATATTAACATTTCAAATCTATCAGTTAGTGCGATTTCGGGCTGATACCAGCACTGGACTACTGGAACAGGGTATGATCTATTGACATAATAATAATGTCAGTGGGCGATTACCGATATTTCGCCGATAATTTGGATAAACGGCCTAAATCATTTCGATATATTTTTCTGTCTGGGTAACCTCTGTAGATCACAGATAAAATAAGCCGATAATTTTTGAATGGTCGAAATTTGTGTTTTATTATATGAAGTTGGCAAACAAGATAGCTAGATTCATATATATATATATATATATATATATATATATATACTAGGGGGCTCTGCCCCCTGCAAGCTACGCTCGCCAACCCCCGTTCAGGCACCGCAGAATCTAAAATCACGCTAAATTGATCGGTTTTTAAAAGATTAGATAAGATTGAATTAAAATGAAAAAACCTATAGCGATCTCCCAGTAAACGGGTTTCCATTCAATTCCCTTTGATTGCGAAAATTTAAGGCCAAATCAGTTGCTGTTAAGACATTCAATGGTTGTTTTCGTGTTTGATTAAAGAAGATCAGTTAAACATTTGAAAAGGAGCTAAAATAAAATGAATTAAGTAAACAGGGTCTTTGCCGACCGGTATTTTTTAACAGCGTTATAAAACGATTGCCATAATACAATTTACTACAATAACTACAATTTACTGCTTTAACCCCTTCAAGGGCGGTAGTTCATTTTTGGACCACTTAATTTTAATTCTTAAATGCCAAATTGACACCAGAATACTGGAATGAAATATTTCTTTTTATTAAGCAAGTGAACAAAAGCATTTTCGTATTTCCAAATTTGTTTGTAAATTCCGGTGCCATTCACTGATTTCAACATTTTACGAATAGAAGTACCTTGCACCTGAAAGGATTAAACGCATATTAATGTATTTATTACTTTATAGTTTCCTTTTTATTTTAATATTCATGTGTAAATACAATTTTCTAGACATAATTTTCTATATTTTCCTGTTTTTAACTCGTACTCATTTAATAGTAATTTTAAAGTTTTTTTTCGGTTTTTAATAGGCAAGTGTAAGTAAATTTGTAATCGTTAGAAATATTATTCTTTGCACTGTTTTTAGAATTGAAAACAATCTCTATTATAATAGCCTAAGTCATGCGACTATCATCAACAGTTCTTTCGTTTTTCATAAGAAAGGTTTCCATTTTTATTAAAGAATAAATTTATTTTTTTGAAAAAACTACATAAAAGTTGCCATGATCGCAAAGAATTCTTGGTACTTTTATGTTAGCCGGGCTCAAATCTCGCCAATAGCTTTTTTTGGTATTTTTCCGTTATACGGACACCATGCCAAAATGTATGCTAATGCGCCAATTATTTCAACCCTGATCGCGAAAAGGATTTTTGCGAACATATTGGAATCACATGCGAAACATTGTGATTTGCTATTATTTGCTATACTTTATTGTATAACAGTTATTTGTTCATTTATTTTAAGTATATATTTGTGATTTAGTAAAATAGTTCATAAAAGTCTGTAGTTTCCAAATGTTATATTTTTAAAAGACTCACTTTACTATCGACAGTGTTTTTTCTTTTATGTTTCAAATGTTTCAATTCACATGATTTTCATTTTCCGCTAACTATATTACGCTTGGCGACAATGGTGTCCGTAAACTGAAAAATTCCCCTTCTTTTAACTCGTAAGTTAGCATTTATTTTTTATTTTTTGAGTGGTAAATTAAAAAGGTACTACTTGGTTATCCCATTGACCAAAAATAAATCGCCAGACAATAAGATTAAACGATAATAATGGTTGATCGAAAATGTAACATTCACTTGACTGTAAGTAAGTTACACGTGTATACGCCATCAAGTGATTTTTATTTCGACGCTTTATTTGTATTTGAATTTATATACTAATTTATTTGTTTTTTCGTTATTTAAAAAAAAAATTACGTCAACTTGTATAATTTGGCGAATGGTTTGGCGATTTATATCATTTGGCGATATTGGTAATTTGCTTTGAATTTGAAATTAAATGTTATGATTTGTGTCTTAATTGTTAACTCAGATGTCATATAAACACCGGGTTTGGCGTGATTTTTTTTTTTTTTTTTTTACGACAATTTGGCGAAAACCTCGCTTTCGAATACCAGTTATATTTGTATTTTTAAATTATATTTCTATTATGTTTAAAATGAAATAACAATAAAAAAATTAATAACTATAGAACAAAGCAATTTATAACATTTTTTTCTTAAATAACAAGAAAATAAATGTAAATAAACATTTATTGATGAATAAGCAACAATAGCCGGGTTACCATGTCAGGCAAAATAACGCCATTGTGGCGCCAATTAGGTACGCCGGTGCGTATATGACACCTGAACCTAATATTTTTCTTTTCGTTTCGTTTTAAAAAAAGAAAGAAGTGTAAGCCATTAATTTAAAATGCTTTTTTCTTAATGAAAATTTTGTATTGAATAAAATGATAACGAAGCCAAACTTGGTCGCCAAATTACTTTAAAATTATAACCTTTTTTGAAATGTGAAAAAAAAAAAATATCTGTTATGAATGAAATTTGAGTTGCCATCATTAGAAAAATGTATATAAAATTAGAAAAATATTAATATTTCGAAAACTAATTCGAATTTTAAAATTCTAATATCAGTTTTGAAATATGCGGATCAATATTGATTTTTGGTGTTAATTTCATCGCAAAGTATTCCATATTTTGGGAGAAATCGCCGTGAAACATAATCAGTTGTTTAATCATTCAATTCATTCTTCCGTTTCATACTTCTGTTTCATAAATTCGTTTCATTAGGATTTTATATATATAGGGTAGATACCTATATCTATATCTATATCTATATATAAAATATCTATCTATCTATCTATCTATATATATATATATATATATATATAGACACACATATATATATATATATATATACATACACACACACACACACACACATATATATATATATATATATATATATATATATATAAACGTAAAGTATAGTAATCACCAACAAAAAACAAATTATATTCCTGTGAAATGCGCCAAACTGCTGCAGTAAAACACATAAATTCAATATAGACAGTATAAGATTATATTTAGCCTGAACCAGCGCACCCCCCTCCCCCCCCCCTCACAGATCAAGAATAACAAGAAAAAAATAACTGAATGTAAAAAATTTAAATTTTAATAAAAACCCACTGCCGATGAGGCCGCAGCCTATTTTTTCCTAGTTTTTGTTAAAATTTTAATTTTTTACGTACAGTTATTTTTCTGCTTGTTCTTCTTGTTCTGTGGGGGGAGGGGGGTGCACTGGTTCAGGCTAAATATAATCTTATACTGGTTTATACATATATATATATAGCTCTATCAAAAGTAAATGATTTATGAAAATTATGAAAAAGAGGGTGCAAAACAACAATAAAAATCAATGAAAATTTATAACTAAAAACAATAAACAAATCACTCCTTGCTCTTCGGAAAGTGGGAGGAGTGAAAAAAACAGGTACCAAAAACAGAAATTGGATCCTCACAGGTTTCGCAAGACACGGCCACCCCACATACTCTAAAAGTGTAAAAATCAGCAAATAGACTTAAACTTTCAAAAACACAACAGAACAAAACTACTTTAAAAATATTAACGAATCAAAACTGCTTTAAAAACTTAAACAACCAACCAATTCAAAATCAAAAGAACCAATTTAACTTATATTAGAATTTTTATTAATTTTTATTTACGTTTTATAACTAAATCATTAAGGAATTAAAAGCATTGAACTTGTGAGAAGGCCATACCCCCACCTTGACCCATGAAGACCTGAAAAAAACTTGCTACCCTTAAAATAATTTGTTTGTTTTTACACCTTTTAAAAGCATTGTATATATATATATATGGGACAGCAACCTACACAAGGACCAAAATAAAACATAGAACCACGAATATTCAACGTACAGTTCCTAGTAGTTTTATATATATGTATATATATATATATATATATATATATATGTACATACACATATATACATATATATATACACACACACACATATATATCTGTTGTAGTGCCTCATTTTGCTATGTCAGAAAGCTATATACAATTGCTTTTTTTTTTTTTTTTTTTTTTTTTTTTTTTTTTTTTTAAGGGTTATTCTACAACATGCACATTAACAGTTTTAAAACGTTATTCCTAAATATTTTTCAAATAACGTTTTACCATTTGAAGTTATATACTGTAATAGTTGTTAAATGTGTTTGAGTATAAAGTATGTATATATATGTGTTTGACTATTTAGTAACTTATTTCCAAGGTTTTAATTACATTTCACAATTTTTATATATTTTTAAACAGATAGAGAGAAGTTCATGATGAATAAGACGAATATTGCGAATTAAGTTTTAAAAACATTAATTTTCTTTCCTTATGTTATTTTCGCTCACCATTCTACGAAAAAAAGTTTCCAAAACCTCTGAATTTAAATTTTAATATAGTAATTTTTTTGACTTATTTGAATGATATACGAGGTCTGCCCGATAACTATTCGACCCTGAATTTCCCCGCGCGCAGTAGTGATTGTAAAGCGGCGCCACTGTGCGAAATGGATGGAGGAAGCTTAATGCGCATGCTTGAATTTTTACCTAGCGTTCCAGTGAACCAGTCACTGACTACTGTCCGCCGAATAATGTTCTGTAATATGTATTCGCCGGATTTTGATTTCTCTCAAGATTTTTGATCGAGTTGAGCAAAGGTTCTGCATCAAATTTTGTCAAAGCTTGGTTATTCGCAAAGCTAAACACTTCGTAAGATTCACTAGGTGTCGTATGATTCACCAATTCTCCAGCACATTCGTCGCACCTGATTCAGACTTTATTGGCGAAAATTGGAATTCCAGTCGCTCGCTAACCTCCCCTACTCTCGTGACATGGTTCCTTCCGAGTTTCGGTTGTTTCCAAAAATGAAAGCGCCATTGAACATATGCCGTTTTGAGACTACGTATGAGATATTCAGACCACGACAGCGGTATAGAAACCACTCCAAAAGACGCCTTCTGGAAGTATTTTCGGAAGTGTATGTAGGCGCAAAGGTCCACTTTGAATGGGATTAGGGTGCTGTTCCCATCAGCTAATTTATATATATATATTTCGTCCAAAGGTCGGATACTTTTCAGATATGTCTTGTATTTTTAAACATGTTATAGCGCCTATTTCTATTATTTGTGTCTTCATTCAAAGATTTTAATATTTTTACATTCTAACAAATGTTTATAGAAAAGCATATACGTATTGCATTTGAAATTTACAAAAAGGATAAATGCAATATGCATTTAAAAAAAAATAAAAATATCACATTATACAGCATGTTGTTTGAAAAAACTAAAATAATTTTTTTCTCAAGAAATCTTTAGTCATTTTCTCCCAAAATGTAATGCCCCACCAGTGGCCGAGAGGTTCTGCTCTCGAAGCTGGTAGACGGGAGGTGCTGGGTTCGATCCCAATCGCGCCCGTCGGCCTAATCGTTCGGAGTTTTCGTGGTTTTCTTCGAGCCGTGGATCTTCCATGCGTTAATACGGATTAGGTTCCCTTAGAAAGACCCCCACGGAGGGCACTCCCCCCGGGCCTATATCCCTCGTGTAGATAATTGGCCGTCAAAAATCAACCCAACCCAACCCAAAATGTAATAATGGAAACAAATTAATCGAACCATTAAAGCTTTGCATGTGAACCCAGGCTTGATTTAGAAAACATTAAAAATATTTTACAAATAAATATTATGTAGCATTTCTAAATAATTACTATTAAGTCCTTGTTTACAGAATATATAAATTGCTTAGTAAGAGAAATCATTAAATTAATAACCTCACTGGGATTTGGAGTGGTGCTAAAGAAAATAACTGTTTCAAATAGGGAATGGAAATTAATGAAGACATCACATCATCTAGTTAATTAAAATGAAATGGAATATTAAAAACGAGAATATAAATCTAGTTATATAATATTCACTCAATCTTTTATTTTTATGTTGGAAGATTTTCTTTAAAGAATCTACGATAATTTATTTACTTTTATCATCAAAAATATAAACCTGATTACAGAAAAGAATATAAAAATAAACAAAATAACCTTATTTATTTATTTATTTTCTCCAGAAATGCTATACAGGGTGTCCGGTCTCAACGGCGTCCAATGGCTAATTCCTAAACCGTTAGTCATAGACATATAGTTCCAATTACAAAAATGTTTTAAATCAGGTAAAGAAATATTTTAAAAGCGATTTAGGTCAATAAAAACATTTCTTAAAAAATTACGAAATTTAAATTTTTATACGGTCCCCCGGTCCTATAAGTTATATTTAGTGAAATTTTCCTTTTACACTGACAAATACTACAAAAAAAGTTCCGTTATTTTGCGATTAAAATTGACCGAATAATAGCTGTTTAACGTTGGAGCATATTTTTTACTGCAAATTGGGGGTCATTCACAAATTTAGTCGAAATATAATTTCGTCAGATATAAAAAATGTTTGGGAGTAAAATTAACATTGCAATATAAATTTAAAATCTTTAATCATTCTGGCATATTAATGGAAAATATACAATTTGTAATAAACATTTAAGAAGAAAGAAAAAACAGAATTTTTGTTAAATAAAATTATTCTAAATTAACAGCCTCAATTCTTTACAAAATGATACGTATTTTAAAATATTATTAGATTGCACAAGTCTGCAAAAGTTGGGTTATGTCATGTTTTTTAGCTTTTGTTAATTGATTCTTATAAATTCTGTACCGCTGAACCCGAAATTGACCTTCATTTTTAACTATCATATCAGGATTTTTCGCAAATTGCAAATTTAAAAGTTAAGAAATTCAATGTTAAAATTGAATTTCCTCCCCCATCTCATTGGACCACTCAGCTGTTTAGCTGTAAGAGTCCCAGGATAAGCAAAAATATCGAATAAAATTTTTAATAAAATAAAATAAAATAAAATAAAAAATATGTTACATATGTTTTATAGTATGAGATTTTCGCTATATTTTAACTAAGACATTTGTGATTTGCAAAAAAAATTCTAACGTGATGGTTAAAAATGAAGGTCATTTTCAGATTAAGTGCTAAAAAGTGCGTAAAAATCAATTATCAAAAGTTAAAAAACACAACCATCTCCTCTACTTTATAGTATTCGATTTTTGTTATTCTTTAAAGTTGAAAATTTATGATTTGCGAAATATCCTTACATGATGGTTAAAAATTAAGGTAATTTTCGAATTCAGTGCTAAACAATACATAAAAGTTAAAAAACCCAACAATCGCAGTCTTGTATTATCTAATCTAAAACCTTTTTCTTAAACTCCTTGGCAGAAATCTATCCGAAATTTTTTGTGTTATCCTGTAAAATAAGTATAAATGGTAACCACCGAAAATCTTAATAATATTAGATTGTTATCGGATTTGCGTCAGTATGTAAAATGCAATCTCGATCGGATATTTAAAAGTGGGTTAAAGTTCGAGTACAAATTTTGAACTGGAAAAACATACATACGATTGTTGAAGTAACATAATAACTTATAAAAAAAAAAAAAAACATAATTTTTGTTAAAAGAAATCATAAGAGAAACAGTCTCAAATCCTGACAAAATAAAACATATGTTACTTTAGGCAATTTGAGACTTAATCATAATACTTGTAGGATTTTTTTTTTTAAAGCGCAGATACACATGAAGTAAGATCTTCGAATACTTTAAACACTTGGTATATGGTCCCTCAAAGCCAAGCCGAACTCATTTGTTTCAGAGTAGAAAAGTGGCATAAGTCATGCATTTTTAAAGTTTCATAACTCGCTCAATTTTAGCGGTATATGAATGGGACTTTTTTTGTCTTACTTGTCAGTGTAATAGGAAAAAATTACTAAATATAACTTATAGGACCGGGGGACCGTATAAAAATTTAAATTTCGTAATTTTTTAAGAAATATTTTTATTGACCCAAATAGCTTTTAAAATGTTTCTTTACCTGATTTGAAACATTTTTGTAATTCGAACTATATGTCTATAACTAACGGTTTAGGAATTAGCCATTGGACACCTTTGAGACCGGACACCCTGTATATCGTCACCTCAGAGCAAAGAGTAGGAAATCTAGTAGTAATAAAAAATGAGATGTCTGATTGACTGCTATAAATAAATGTGTTTGCATCTAGTGAAACGACTTCTGAAACACAAAGTTATGTTTAAAGCTGTATTTCAGATGTATTTTTTTTTAAATTCTGTACTTTTCCATTAGATGCAGACACAGTTTTTCATAGAAACAAGTCAGACATAGCATTTTCGATTATTACTAGATGTCCATGCGCTTGCTCTGTGGCAATAATATGTAGATTTGATTTTAAAATCTTAAGATTGAGATAACACTTCTTTCTTTCTCTCTATCTTTTTCTTTCCTTTCTTAAGAAAATTTAACATATCGGTAATTTACATTATCATTTCCCACATTTGTTAAAATTGTTATTACATCTGAAATACTTCAAATGATATAGAACAAATACTGTAGTTTCTGCTCATTTAACTTCAGGCGATAACGCTGTTACAAACTTTAAGCCAATCGTGATTTCCGTATTCTTCAAGGTAGATTTCGAAAGAAATACTATCTATTACATTATCCTATATGTTGGAATTTCTGAAACATTTTTGCTGATCTACGCCGATCATGACCCCTAGAACCCGAAATAACCCCCAATTCAAACCTTTATATGTATCTATCTATCGATTTATCTATAACACTTTTATTATGGACACGATAGCTTTCATGATTTTGCACAAACTCCTTCCAAACTGCAGCATTAAATCAAGAGGTAGAAAATCTCGGTCAAGTTTGTGAACGGTCAAAATCGCGCTAAGGGGGTGGCAAGTGGCGTAGCTAGAGCATTTCGTTTGAGGGGGTTGTGGAGATCGAATTTACCGAATGGTCATAGTAAATTTTGTATTTTTTTTTATATTTTATTTATTTTTATTTTTTATTTATTTTTATTTTTTATTTATTTTTATTTTGTATTTTTTCGCATTATTTTCTTTTGAGCGGGAGGGGGCGAATTAGACAGTTATTTATTATTTCAGCATTAGATATATAAACAGACCAAAAAATTTTAACAAAAAACTAAATAATTTCAACCATTTAAAATTTTACAAACTGGGGAGAGCGAGGGTAGTAGAAATTATGAATGGAGGGAATGAAGTGATAACTGCTGATTTATTTGTGGTATTGCACAATTACGAATAAAGCAGAGGGAAAAAGTAAATTTAAAGGCTTTAACCCTTAACTGGTCAGGTGAGATGTTTTCCACCCTAGAGAAATTTCAATTATGAAGAAAAAATTTTTGTGGTATTTAGATATGTGTATTTATATGTTATATGCATGTACACTTACAGTACTTTTTCAGTTGTTTTTATTCAAGTAAATAATGCAAAATTCACAGGGGATTTTCTTATTTTAATTCGCTAAATTTTGTGGAGTGCACAAGACAAGAAATCAAATTTTGGGGTTGCATACACACCACGTTATATATATATATATATAATCACCTCATCACTTAAGGTTTAAACTTTTCGTGCTCGATACTCCAGTGAGAGGGGAGGGGGCAAAGGTAAAAGCAGTAGTTTGGAGTGAGGTGTAAAAGACAGATTTAGATTGATTATTTATTATTACAGTAAAAATAAATTCAACAGAAAAAAAAAATTCTTTTATATATAACTCAAAGTTTGAAATTTGCAATACTTTTTAAATTTTAAGTTAGAAGTTTGTACGGGTCGAAATTTTCACGCCCGGGCCAGGCCGACCCATAGAAAAAAGTTCCGACCCGGCCCATAATAAAAGGTAGGCCTGAACTCGGCCAGGCCTGTCGAAAAAAATTATTTGCCCGGGCAAGCGTTATAACAGCTAAAAGTTCAGCCTGAGACCATCCTGGACCGGAAAAAAATTAAAATCTCGACCCGAGCCTGCCACGGCCGAGTAAATTTCTACAAAACATTGATTTTTACGTAGATTTCGTTAAAAATTTGTCTGTACGAGGAATTCTGACCAAAAATACTTAGTTTTTTCTTTCTTTCTTTTCTTTTCTTTTTTTTTTTTTTGTAATCTTCACATTATATATAGAATTTATAGAAATACCGTATGCTTCCATATTTATTTTTTTTTAATAAATCTCTATTTGTTGTATGCAAATGTTTCGATTATCCTTAATTTTTTTAATCCATATTCCATGTATTGGAGACTTCAAAATCTAAAAAATGCTATGCAGTAAAATCTTCTAAGACGGAATAGCACAGTAAAGTAAAAAAAAATACATTATTATTAGACAAGTTCCCTTCTTAATAGGTGTATTTGTATTATATATTCTTTTCTCACATATTATTATAATAATTTTTCATGGATCAACACATTTTTCAGTTTAAAACAGGATTCCGTCATAGGCAGGTTCTTTTTCACACGTTTTATCTTATACTATAATACGAGCAAAAATTGTGTGTGTGTGTGTGTGTCTGTCTCTCTCTCTCTCTGTGTGTGTGTGTTTATATGTACATTTTATCTTAAAAACGGCTCTAACGATTTTGACTAAATTTTGTATTTTACCAATTTCGGGCACGGATAAACCATTGGGCTAGGTCATGTGTTCGAGAATATTCGATTAGTGGTCATTTTCGGTCAAAATGGGTAAGGTCAGGCTAATTATATCTAAAAAACGGCTCAATCGATTTTGACTAAATTTTATATCCAACCGTTTTTAGGCGCGAGAAAACTATTGGGCTAGGTCACATGATTGAGGAATTTCTATTAATTGGTCAATTTTGGATCACTTCGGGTCAAGCTAATTTTATCTGAAAAACGGCGCTAACGATTTTGACTAAATTTTGTAATCTACTATTTTGCATTAGGAGAAGACCCATGGGCTAAGTCACATATTGGAGATAAATCGATTAGTGCGTCATTTCTGGGTCACTGTGGGTCAAGCAAAGTTTATCTAGAAAACGGCTTTAACGATTTTGACGAAATTTTGTATTCTATCGTTTTCGGGCACGAAAATACCATTGGACTAGGTCGCATGTTCAAGAAAATTCGATTAGTGCGTCATTTTGGGCCACAATGGGTCAGGGTCAAGCTAATTGAATCTAAAAAAAGGCTCAGAACATTTGTATAAAATTTTGTAATACATCGTTTCCGGGAATGAGATGACCATTGGGCTAAGTCACATGTTCGAGAAAAATTGATTAGAGGGTCATTTTGGGTCACTGTGGGCCAAGCTAATTTTATCTAAAAAACGACTAAACGATTTTGACAAAATTTTGCATTATACAGTTTCTGGGCATGAGAAGATCATTGGGCTAAGTCACATGCTCGAGAAAATTCAATTAGTGGGTCATTTTTGGGTCACTGTGGGTCAGGCTAATTGTATCTAAAAAAGACTCAAAACATTATGGCAAAATTTTGTATTATATCGTTTCTGAGCATGAGAAGACCATTGGGCTAAATCACATGTTCGAGAAAATTTCGATTAGTGGGTCATTTTTGGGTCACTGAGGGTCAAGCTAATTGTATTTAAAAAAAGCCTCAAACGATTTTGACAAAATTTTTTATTATACTGTTTCTGGGCACGAGAATATCAATGAGTTCGAAAAAATTCGATTAATGGGTCATTTTTGGGTCACTGTGTGTTAAGTTAATTTTATCTTGAAAAAAGCTTTAATGATTTTGAATAACTTTTGTTTTCTATCATTTTCGGGTTCGAGAAGACCATTGATCTCGGTCACATGCTCAAGAAAATTCGATTAATGAGTCATTTTGGGTCACTATGGGTCAAGGTCGAGCTAAATGTATCTAAAAAATGGTTCAAATGATTTTGACAAAATTTCTTAGTACACCGTTTCCCAGCACGAGAAGTTCATTGGCATAGGTCACATGTTCGATAAATTTGGGTTACTGGGACCTTTTTGTTTTACCATGGGTCAAGCTAATTTTATCTATAAAACGAATTTAACGATTTTGACTAAATTTTGTATTTTATCGTTTTCGGATTCGAGAAGAGCACTGATTGGCTCAGGATCATGCCAATTGTATCTAAACAGTAAGAATGATACAGTGAGAATGAAATATCGAATTGAACACAAGAATAATTTTGACCGAGCTAAGCTCGGTTATGCCCACTAGTTATATTTTAATTTAACTGTATTTTGCTGACAGGCCACGCTGAGACGATGATTTTCATACAGGTTGGGTGAAAACCGGGACTGATAATTTTGGCACATGAAGACTTGGAAGAATGAAACCAGTCCCGGCCTGGTCAGGCCTAATTTATGTTTTGTCAAAATGGTGCCAAAGCTGACGTTTGTAACAGATTTTTTTTTAAAGTAACAATCGGCAAAAGATCATTATGAAGTAGCATTTGATTATAACTTTATACGTAATACATTTATCAGAAAATTTAACATTCTTGAGAGGAGTAAAAATATTTTTTAAGAACAAGTGTTTTTTTTTTTGTTGTTGTTTTTTTTTTTTTTTTCATATACGTGGCATTTAATTCGAAGTTAGAAAACTTTAGTTATTTCAAATCTTAATCCGTGTATGGTGCATTTGATAATTTTGATCATATGTGACAGAAAAATGCACAATATAAGAATACGAAGATTTGGATTTTCTTTTTTATTTTCTTTTATTTCTTTCTCTTTTTTCCATAAATATTTATCCAAGAAAAAACGTAAGATAAAATAAGAAAATTAATAAAAATTAAATAAAAAAATATGAGAGAATTGGTTAATTAGTAGTTTTTATTTTCTCTGGTAATTAGAATAAAAATAATTGTTGCAGATTACTTCAATGAGAAAATTTTAACTGTCTGTCCCCCAAAGCAGATCAAAGGACCAAAATAAACTACAGAGGACGATGGAAACATTTAGTAGACAATGTTGCATAAAGCCGGACAGAAGAATTTTTTTACTTGGAACTTTTTTAAAGAAAGTTTTTACTTGGATTAATATTTAGAGAAAAAGAGAAAGAAATAAAATAAAAAATAAAATAAAATCCAAATCCTTCTATTCTTATATTGAGCATTTTTCTGTCACATATTATCAAAATGATCAAATACACCGATTCAGATTTGTAATAACTAAACAGATTTCTAACTTCGTATTAAATGCCACGTTTATGGAGAAGGAAAAAAAACACTTGTTCTTAAAAAATATTTTTACTCCTCTCAAGAATGTTAAATTTTCTGACACATTTAAGTAGACATTTTTTTTTCTATGTAGAAGCATGTAATTAGCAGGCATGAGGCATGAAGTGCTTTGAAATTAAATAAGCATTTTTAAATTTCCTGATAAATGCATTACATATTAAATTATAATCAATTGCTACCTCATAATGATATTTTGCCAATCGTTACGTTATAAAAAAAAACCTGTTCCAAGCGTCAACTTTGGCACCATTTTCTGAAAGACCAGTTACCTTTATAGGAAAAAGTAGAAACGCTATTCGTTTACGAATAAGAAAGGAATATCTGCAAATTTCGTGCATATAAAAATGAAAATTTCTTCACGAAAGTGTAAAAAAGGGTCCAAATTACGATTTCAGAACAGCTTTAAACAGTTTTTAATAACCACAAAATGTGGCTAATCAAAGCTACACTTTATTTGTAGGATATTTTTTCTGTTGAATGTTTAAGCTGGAACTCGTAACATAGAAAGTTATCAGAATTGAAATAGTCAAACACCATATTGAGCAATTGAGTATAAGTATAAAAAAATTAAATATTGTTATTTTAATTTGCAATAAAAAAAAGAGTGTTGAACACAAAAAGATTTTTTTTCGGTGGAGAAGGGGAAGGCTAGAGAGGGTAGTAGACAGTGTGGAAAATTATTTTATTTTCTGCAAAATTACTTTGCTTGCTTTTTTTTTTTTTTTTTTTTGTGAGCTGTAGCGTTGATTCTGTTACATGAATTAGCCTGATTCAAGTCAAAGTATTTTTTATATTAATTTAAATTAACTTTGAGATCCCTTCATTTTAAAAAACAAAGAAAAAAACTGCTTTCAGTTTTTGCAGCAGAAAGTAAATGTATGTCTCTAAACGTCAATTAGAAGAAAGATTAATGCTTATCATCAAAGGACTTCTTTATATATCAATACAAATGATGATTTTCAAACAAGTTCAAAAACATAAATAAAAAATATATTTTCGAACTGAATGACAAGAACCAGTGTTGCAGTCGTAAATAAACAAAGGCTGTACGCTAAAGTCATTAACATTCATGGATACAGTATACGCTAATGCTTTATTTCAGAGGCAGAGGGTATGCGGAGCATCTTCAAAAAATCCAGAGAGAAGTTATACGGCGTATATCTCTGTATACCTTCCACTACCCCGTGACAAGAACAGATCCAGATCTTAAAACATATCGTCGGTTTATATTAAGTTACAAAGGAAAAAAATCCAATATTTTATAGCTCTCTTATCTTATTGTATTATTTTTCTTTAAAGCGGTTCTCGAGCTTCCTACTCAACAACGCAAAATTTTCTGACACATTTTCTGTCCCATTTTTAAGCATATTGTGGTAGGCCTGGCTGTTGAAGCGGAATACAATGGAAACTAGTTTTGCATTTTTTGATAAAAATATTTATCGCGTTATAAGCGATTGTGGTCACATGACGACAAGTTTTTTGCCTTTCTCGAGCTACCGCGTCTAGAATTCGGTTCAAAACGCCAACTTTGACAATATTTTCTGAAAAATCTTTTGCGTTTACCAAAAAATGGAAAACGTCTTTCGACTACATAGTTTCTGAATAACAGCACCTGCCAATTTCCGAACAAAAATGAATTCAGAAATGTATCAGAAAGTAGCTCTTTTGATTTGAGAACAGCCTTAAGGATTTTTTCCACGCATTAATTTTTGAATAATTTTTTCAAGAAACCTTTAGTTTTTCGAAGATACAATATACCATTATATATAGTAGCTAATAGGTATGTACCAAATATTCTGTATCTATTCTGTATTTGGCCTTTTCGGCCATGTTACCAAATATTCGGTTAGGCCGAATATTTGGTTTGACCGAATATCAAACCGAATAATTAAAAAACACTTTTAAAACATTTTTAAAAATCTTACACAATTTCTACTTTTAACTGTCAACTTATAAAGATATTCATAATAATTAGAAACAGAATCATATTTAAGTAAAAGTGAATGTTTTTACATTATTTGCTTTTTGTAAAGTGTTACTTAAGAAAATTAACCATTAATGGGGATTTTCATAGGAATTAACAACGTAAAAATGCAAGTTCCTGAACCTTTTCTAGTAAATAATCTGTTTCTTACTTTTTCACTAAAAAGGGTGTTTCTAATCAAAAAAGAAAAATTTTCAGGGTTGATAATACACATCATGAAAGACAATTTTTGTTCAGAAAACCATATTCAGTTATAAATAAAGCAGGGCTGCGGAGTCGGTGGAGAAAATGGACGACTCCGACTCTTTCGCTCAAAAAAGGGCCGACACCGACTCCGACAATGCAGATCTGCTTGTAAAATGGACGACTCCAACTCCGGGAATTTTAACAGATCCGACTCCGACTCTTTCGCTCAAAAATGGGCCCGACTCCGACTACGCAACCCTGAAATAAAGTGTATCTCATCTCATTCGAGGTCAAACTTGGATATTCATTTATTAACCCTAACAAAGATATCATAGCTATATTTTTAACAAACTTGCTTTGATTTCTTTGAAATATAATATCATGATGAGAAGTGCTGGAAATTGCCACTTTTCATATTCAAAAACTATGAGGTAGACATTCCTTTATTCAGAATGCAATTTATAGTATTTATACTGTGTCACTGGACAAAATTCAGTCATTTTCAAGGATATCATCACATTTAATACAAACTAAATTAATATGAAACAAATCTTGCTAAAATATCCTCATTTACTGATAAAGTTGGGAACGAAAATTCAGTTTCGGCTTATAGTTGCACACCCAGAATTTTTGACTGAATATATTGTAATTTTGATGGAATAAATGGAGTGAGGTGTTGTTTCTTGTTCAAAAATTTTTTGTCTTGACCACATTATCTCTGTTGAAAGTTTGTTACAATTTTTTAGGAACGATATGTGTGTTTACAATCTCTAAAAATAATCGCCCATTCGAAACACTGATCTAAGATGCATTTAAAAATTTCCTTGCTAAATCAAAGGCAGTAGAAAAATTATTTTTGTGTTTCAGAATTAAAAAATATATATATTCACTTGGTTTAATTCACCAGAAGAAGCCATGAAATATCAAACTTTTTTAATTAATAAAATCTTAAAATTCTCTTCTTAAATAACTCAAAGCAGATTTTTTTTTTCATGTATAAAGATTATTTGTAAAAAGTTCTTGTTTATCAATCTGTAAGTTTCTGCATTAAATATTATGTAAAATTGTTTTAAAATTTAACATTTTAATGCCTTTAATCTTTGAAATATAAAAGTATTCGACCAGCCGAGTACTTGGTATTTTGCCGAATAGTTAGTACTCGGCTGGCCGAATATTCAGTATTCGGCCTAACAGTTAATTCGGCTAGCCGAATATTCGGTAGAAAAGTTATTTTTGCTGAGTTTCTTGTTTTAGAATTAAAAAAATATATATTCACTTGGTTTAATTCACCAGAAGAAGCCATGAAATATGAAACTTTCTTAATTAATAAAAGTTTTAAATATTCGACCATCCGAATATTTAGTATTTGGCCGAATATTCGGTATTCGGCCTAACAGTTAATTCAGCTGGCCGAATATTCGGCCTAACAGTTAATTCGGCTAGCCAAATATTCGGTAGAAAAGTTATTTTTGCTGAGTTTCTTGTTTTAGAATTAAAAAAATATATATTCACTTGGTTTAATTCACCAGAAGAAGCCATGAAATATGAAACTTTTTTAATTAATAAAAGTTTTAAATATTCGACCAGCCGAATATTTGGTATTTGGCCGAATATTCGGTATTCGGCCTAACAGTTAATTCAGCTGGTCGAATATTCGGTATTCGGCCTAACAGTTAATTCGGCTGGCCGAATATTCTGTATTCGGTTCGCCTGTAGGCCGAATATTCCGTATTCGGTCAAAATCACTATTCGGTACATCCCTAAGCTGATGTAATTTTATTACACCGTTTTAATTTTCTTTGATAAGAAAAAATTCCCGGTTCTCTCTTATTTTTAGCTTTGAAAAACAGACAGTAAACATCTGGCGACATCCTGTACCCCGAAAAAACCACGAAATATCCACCCCCCATAGCTTTCAGAGTCCAGCAAGACAAATTTTAACGAACAAGAAATCTGGCCTTCTAATTTCATTTGCATTGGTCAAGGAGTGTACGTGTACCATTTATCCTCAAGGCAATTTTCTCCAGATTCCTTTCTTGGATGAAGCTAAGATAATCTCTACCCTAATCTTCTAGCTTACAGGGATACTGCATAGAAAAAGGAAGAAGATATATTTTTTCTTCCAAGGGATACTGTATCATGGACCCCCCCTCCCCCTCCTTCCCCTTCTTACGTCCATGCGATAGCTAAAAAGTGAATCGACAATTCAATCGACCCCGAGCGAAAAAAAAAAAATTACATAGGGCAAAGAGAAAGGAAGTTTCTAATTAGAAAATATTTAATAATTTTAAATATGTTTTGACAATGTTTTCTTTTTTGTAATAAATTTTGTAATATGTTTTTAAAAATTCTTAAAAAAAAAAAAAAATCAGAGCCAAATGATGCAATTTTTGAACGAAAGTGAAATTACCGATTGTCTATGAGTTTACCGAAGTGGGGGGGGGGGTGTCGCACCCCCCACACCCCCCTGTAGCTACGTCCCTGGGTGGAAATGCGGAGGGGTTTTGTGAAAACCGAAGGAAGATCACCACTTCTTAATTATAATGCATATCGAATCGTTTAAAGTTATTATTATTTCTAGGAAAATTGCCAAAAATATATGTATCACAGGTTATTGGTAAAATAAAAAAAAATATCTCATGGGGCAAAAAAGGGGGATTTTATGGAGAAAAAAATTTGTTAATTCTCAAGCTATTAAATTTACTTAAACTTATTAAAGATATTCATTCTTAATACTATCTACAACTCTTACACTGAGAAATTTTTGATACGACCAAATCTTATCGCAAAAAAAATTAAAAGCGACAACAAAACAAAGTGGGGGTTGAAGAAGTAAAAAGTTCATAACATCGTCAATTGTCAAGATATTAAATTCACTTAAACATATTATAAACATTTTCACATTATCTACAACTTTTATATTGACAAGTTTTTAGTAGGACAAACTCTTACAACAGAAATAAATTTAAAAAAAAATAGGGGTTGAAGAAAAAATTATCTTATTAACATGTTTGTGATAAAACCAGCTCTTACAGAAACATGAAATAAAAAAAACTCGTCAAAAGTGTTCAGATGCAATTGTTAAATTGTGTTTATCTCCAAGCTTGATTTAGTTTTTGTCCGTGCAATTAGTACTTAACTTCAAAATCTACTTCCGCCTGTAGACCGAGCCGGAATCTTTTTTTCTCACCGATGATTATGAAATCATAATTTAAATATTAACACTGATATGTTTAACTACTAATTTAGCGCGTTCCTTAATAATAATAATAAATACATATGTATTTCTACGGGCCACACAGAACACATCAGGCGTCAGCTCTTGGAAAATATTTAAGAGTACCTGCTGAAAAGTTTATATAAAATGAATGTTAAAATTTGGCTTTCATATAAAAAATCATTTACCCAAACATAATTTAGCCTAATGGTCAACATGATTTTTTTACTTAATTACTCATGGTTTATTAAAAGTGATAGCAGCTGTAATATTGCAGAGGACTGATATTAAACATTGTATAAACTGCTTATACAAAATTTGAAAGCGTACAGTGCTAAAGAACAACCGGTCAAGTGCGAGAATTTCTCGTGTACAGAGGACTCCGCACAATAAATATATTAAGTGATAACTGGGCATTTCATCACACAAATATCTCTCTATTCTAAAAAAAAAGTAACTACCGCTGTCACCGCCGCCGGTTTTGAATTTTTGGTGACCGGAGGTCTTTCTTTGTTAATATTAAGAAAAATATATCATACAAAAATATGAAAATCGGTTGTATTATAGAGAAATGTTTGATAAACACGCCGATGCAGACAGATTTTAAAACGGGGTATTATTTTAAGAGATATTTAATGCTAAAGTTGGACAAAATCATTCCACTAAAAAAGTTTTATAGGAGCAAAAACTATTCACAGGAATTTATTCATTTTTAGATGATCTTATACGTGTGAAGTTCCCGGTGTGCAGACTGTAATTTTTTTTTTTAAATTTGACTAATTTTTTGATGTTTTATTCCTATTTTAAATTGAAGTTTTCAGCATTTCGAGAGATATTTTTCACAGATTTTAGAAAATGGTTTTAATTTAAACTGTTGCCAACTCTATAAACAGCGCAAACAATAATGTTTGCTTCAAATTAAAAATTTATTTACACGTGACTATTATAAACAGACAAAAAAAACATTTGGAAATAGAATTAAATAATTACGTATAAAAAGCAGGAACTTATTAAAAATTACGTCATAAAAACTATATTGACACGTGCATTTTAGAACAGAAGGGATATTGTAAAATAATAAATTCATTAAGATGCATTAGAAGTCTTAAGTAGGAGAAATTACGTGACATTTACGTCACATTGCACTTATTACGTAAAATGAACACAAAATAATATTGCAAAACAGTTTAAATTTAAGAATTTCGCGAGACATTTCCTTGATATTTTGAGATGATATTTTCAACTATTTCAGGGCAAATAACATTTCATTTCTAATAAAAGTATTTTCACGTGAATTTTATAAAGATAAAGGAAAATTTGGTTAAAATTACGTCAGATTTAAAATGTCTTATTTAAAAGAACTTTCTTAATAAATTCATTAACATGCGTTAGAAGTCTTAAATAGGAGAAATTACGTACAGTTATTACTTAAAATGAACAACAAATAATGTGGCAAAACAGTTTAAATTTAGAAATTGCGCGAGACATTTATTTGATTTATTTATTTATTGAACAACAAACATATGGCTTGTGTGCTTGACATGAGAGCCCGCTTATAAGTCAATAACCAATATCGCCAAATTATATAAATCGCCAAACCACTCGCCAAATTATACAAGTTGACGTAATTTTTATTTTAAATAACGAAAGAACAAATAAATTAGTATAAAAAACAAATACAAATAAAACGTCGAAATAAAAATCACTTGATGGCGTAAGCACATGTAACTTCCTTACAGTCAAGTGAATGTGACATTTACGATCAAATATCATTGGCATTTAATCTTTGTCTTGCGATAGATTTTTGGTCGAAAGGATAACCAAGTAGTACCGTTATAATTTACCACTGGAAAAAAAAAATGCTAACTGGCGAGTTAAAAAAAAAAAAAAGCTATTGGCCGTATTTTAACCCAGCTAACATAAAAGTATCAAGAATTCATTGCGATCATGGCAAGTTTTATGTAGTTTTACTCGAAAAAGTAACTTTGATTCTTTAATCAAAATGGAAACCTTTCTTATGAAATACGAAGGAACTGTTGATGATAGTCACATAACTTAGGCTATTATTATAGAGATTGTTTTCAATTCTAAAAACAGCGTAAAGAATAATATTTCCTAAAATTAAAAATTTATTTACACATGACTATTAAAAATAGAAAAAAAACCTTAAAATTACTATTAAATGAATACGTGTTAAAAGCAGGAAACTTCCCATGTATTTAGAGAAAAAATAAACTAAATAAAACCTGAAATTAAATAATTTAGTTGGCTAAATAAATTATTAAACTATTGCCTAGTATTAAAAAAATTACAAAGTACAAAATATAATTAAAATCTTTTTCTGAAATAATTTAAGTTGCTAGTTAAATACATCAATATTTAAATGATTTCCTGCATGGTATCGCCATCTATTGGCTAAATTCAGCATTAACAACAAATGCAAAATGTGTTCGCAGAAAGAAGTTAAGTGAAATAAAACCTCAAATTAAATAATTCAGTTGGCTAACTAAATTATTAAACCGTTGCGTAGCATTAAAAATTTCAAGGTACAAAATATAATTGAAATCTGTTTTTGAAGTAATTTAAGTTGCTTGTTACATGATTAGTTAAATACATCAATAATTAAATGCTTCTCTGTATGGTATCGCCATCTATTGGCTAAATTCAGCATTAAGAATAAATGGGGGGATATCACAATAAAACTTTATTTTCAATAATGGGAGCAATAATAATATATTTTATGCATTTTATACAGTTGTATCCAGTAAATCTAATAGCCTACCACCCCGATACATCTAAAAATTGAACATATATAAAAAAAAATGTTAAACTGCTTTTCAAGTTCAGTTGTTAATGTACTTTTTAAACCATGCATAATTATGATTTATAATTAACCTATAAAGATGCAATTCAATGAAAACCCAAATTAGGTGATAATATTCAGTGATTAAAATATCTTAATATTTCAGAACAGGACCTGATTTACAATTTTAAAAATGCAGTTAGAGTTTTGAAAGAAGTACCTAACAATTCAACAAAATTTACCATTTGTTTTTAACACTATGTGTGTTAAATACACTTATATCATTTCTTTTTTTATAATTCATGTCTGTAATGCACCAGTAGAATGATGCTTTCTTTAATTGTAGTTATTCATTTTTGAATCATTTTAAATGTAATCATCTTTTATTACTGACTTAAAGTACAAAGGGGGATGGGGTGATTTTTCACATTTGGTAGATAGAGATATATTATTCACATTTTGTCTCATATTGAAAATCTAAATCCCTCATCCATCAAAATTTTCATTCCATAACCCTTTGTCCTGCCTCCCATTTCTCATTAGCTTTGCATATATATTTTATGATACTGAAAATTGGAAATATTACTTTACATTAAAGTAGCAATAAATGTTATGTCACGTGTTATTATTATGTCACATGTTGATAGATTAAAAACTTACATGATGGAAAATTATTTCTTAAAAAATAAAAAATCAGTAATTTCTCAAATAAATTTTACATGAAAGTATTTTTTTGCTTACAATTTTATTGTATTTTAAATAAAAAGGTTTAAAGAGTAATATTTCTTTATATTTTTCTTAAGAAAGTAAACTTTTTGCACAGTAAGTTTTAACAAAGCTTTCTATATCTGTGAAACAAACCATAACCCCCCCCCACACACACACACACACATTTTGTATATTACTTCCATATCATACTAAAAAGTTCTTTTAAAAAATCAAATAGCACAGCACTCTTTACAATTGAAGTATGAGGTATGCTTTTTTGAGGGGGGGGGGGATTAAAGGTGAATGGAAATTACGATTATCCTATCATTAGTCTTTAATTTTTTTTTTTCATTTTTATTATTAACTTTAAAAACGTAATGATATCAATTAAAAAACCCCTTAACGGGTTAAAAGTTTGTGACGCAGCACTTTATCTTATTGCTATAAGAATTTTAAATATGGAACTTAAAAATAATGATATCAAATTTTAAGTGACGCTATATTATTTATTTCATCATTTTATTTTTGTTTTATTTATAATTGCATGCGTAAGAATTATTTTAAATTTAAAAGGATGTATAAAAATTTATTCATTGATGAGTTATCATTCACATTTTCCATAAATTCAAACTATGAGTTTTAAAATATATGATATCAAAATTTAAGTAACGCCTTGATGTAGCGTTAAAAAATTTGTTTTAAAAATTCAATTTAAATTGTTTTCGATTTGGCTAAATATATTTACACATCTAACCTAAACTTTTAATTTTCCAATACACTGTTAAAAATACCGCTTTCACTGAACCTGTACAATACACTGTAATGTATTTATATGAATAAATTAATTTATCTTTTGTGCCATGCTATCCAAAATCAAAAGTAAAATTTATGTAAGTGATTTTTTTGCGTGATTGTACCCAAACTAAGCGAAATATATGAAAATGGATAGTATGGCGTAAAGAAATCATTTACATAAATTTTATTTTTTATTTTGGATAGCGAGGCACAAAAGATAAATCAATTTATTCATATAAATACATTCCAGTGCATTGTACAGGTGCAGTGAAAGTGGTATTTTTAACAGTGTATCGGAAAATTAAAAGTTTTGGTTAGATGTGTAAATATATTTAGCCAAATGGAAAACAATTAAAATTGAATTTTAAAACATATTGTTTAATGCTACATCAAGGCGTCACTTAAATTTTGATACCATATCTTTTGAAATTCATAGTTTGAATTTATGAAAAATGTGAATGATAACGCATCAATGAGTAAAGTTTTATACATCCTTTTAAATTTAACACAATTCTTACGCATGTAATTATAAATAAAATTAAATAAAATGATGAAATAAATAATATAGCGTCACTTAAAATTTGATATTATTTTTAAGTTCCATATTTAAAATTCTTATAGCAATAAGATCAATTGCTGCGTTACAAACTCTTAACCCGTTAAGGGGTGTTTTAATGGATATATACTTCTAGAATAAGTTTTTTTTTTTTTTCAAACAGATTCAAAACTAATTGAATTTCATGCAAGATTTTGTTTAGTACAATAAGTAAAATCATAAAAGACACAAATTTTAGTACTATAAAGATATTATGGTACTTACTTCAATCGCTGTTTGCCAGAAAAAAAAAAATCCTCGATTTCGAATTTTAAAAACTACCACAGTGCGGGAGAAACACTTGCATCATTTTAGAAGAAAATCCCATAATATATCCGACTAGCCATATTTAAACAATGAAATGTTTCATCCTCAAAATATAACCCGCCAGACAAAAGTTTAGTTTTTTTCCCCGCTTTGACAGGACGAAGACGATTAAAACACTATTATTGATACGATACAAATTAGCACTAAGTCCATTGCACACGCTTTGTAGAGTTCCCGGGTGTAACCTTCAATATTGTTTACTTCCGTGTCTATAACACCCTTATATCGACGACAGCTTATAAGAGACATTTGGTGTCAAGAACACACGTCAGATGTGTGTATTCAATTTTTATAAATAAACTAAGTGAATGCGAATTAAAATCACAGAACTTCACATTCCGCAAATAAACGAATTAAAATACACGCATATATAAATACAAACTTTCAGCTTGAATTACAACGTATACTAATTCGAACGAAATACATCTAAAACGCATGCGCAACTGAGAGTGCCCCCTGGTGGTTATTGAGTTGGAAAAATTAAAACGTATTGAATTAAGACACGTTTGAAGCAACGAAGTGTCTTAAAATAAGACGTTTGCGGATATTTTAGACACTATTCTCAGTTAGTTTACACCATGATCGTAGTAAGACGCTTATGTATCTGAAATTAAGACATCTATAAACTCTTAATTTTCAGATTAAGACACTTAAGTGTCTAAAATTCTTTTTCAGTCACATATGTGTCTACATTTATGACACCTCCATTTGCAGTGCATTTAATTGATATTTTGAGATGAATTTTTCAAATTTTTTTGTTAGAACAGCGTAAATAATATTTCATTTCTAACAAAAGTATTTTCACGTGAACATTAATAAGAGAAAGAAAAGTTTTGTGAAAATTACGTTAGATTAAAAACGATAGAGTTAAAATGTCTTATTTAAAAGAACTTTCTTTTCGCTTTGTTAAAAAATACTGGGAGACAATGACTCTGTTTACTCAATTTATTTTATATTAGCTTATTTTAAAAGGTTTAACTGATTTTATTTAATCAAAGACGAAAACCCCATTGTATCTTTTAGCAGCAGCTGATTTTTCCTTAAAATTCCCCAATCAAAGAGAAATGAATAGAAATCCGTTTATAGGGAGATGGCCACTGTTTTTAAAATTATAATTCAATCTTTCAAAATCTTTTTAAAGCCGATCAAATTAGTGTGCTTTTAGAGACTGTGGTGTCTGAACGGGGGTTGGCGAGCGTAGCTCGTAGGGGGCCAAGCCCCCTAATATCTAAATTTAAAACAAATGTATTTTTGAGTTTGGCGTTACGAGAGCTTTCACCGATATATAAAAGAGGATTTTTATTTGCATGTAACTCAATTAGCGCACCCCTTTACATTTTCCCTAAATATATTTGTGAATGTTTAATAATCTATAAGTATGTAGGTCTATAGCTTTTATTATTTCTACCAAATTTGAACTCTCCCGCTTTCATAGTTTATGAAGAAAACGGCTATGACAGATGGAGAGACAGACGAGTGATCTTTTACTGGTTCCGTTTTTACTTTTTAAGTATTGAAGCTTAAAAATAAAGAAATTGTTAAGCTGTATGGATTCCCATGGGTTTAAGTTTCATACTGTTAATTAGAAAAATTTCTGTCAGGTTTTAGTATTAAAAATATTATTCTGCGTTGCATTTGTAGAATTATAGGGGAAAGACTTATAATCAACTGATTCCAGTTATGAAATATTAAAATCTTTAAAAAGACTCTGCTGAATGAATTTTGGTGAAACGTGCACTGTTATTCAGAAACCTTATCAGGGAAAGTTCTAGTATCTAATATATCACTCTGCCTTCCTTATTTATAGAATTATGGGGTAAAGTTCGATAATCAATTGAACCCGATTATGTAAGATTAACCTTTTTAAAGAATATTCTTCTGAATATATCTCACTGGAACTTGCAATGTTCGTTAGATAATTTTAAATGGAAAGCTTTAGTATACAATGCATCGTTGTACTTTGCTTAGTTATACAATTGTGGGGGATGTTGTACAATCAGGTAAATTCGTTTATTAAAGATTAGCTTTTTAAAAAGTTCTAAATATGTGATAGATGTGACTTGCAATATTAGTTAGACATATTTTTTATGAAATGTTTTAGTATACAATATATCATAATATGTTCCTCATTATAGAATTATACGGGAAAGCTTTTTATTCTAATTTTGAAAGTTTTAACTTTTTAAATTATACTGGTCAGATTTTCAGGAGACTTACTTTGTTAGTTACATATTCTTGCAGGGACAGTTTAATATATTACATATTCTATCATTCATCACAAAATACTGATATACATGACATTTTAAAAGAGGTGATCCTTAACAGCCTATATATTACCTGAGTCTTTAGTAAATATAATAGTTTGTAGATGTTCGTATAGTTTTCAGCGATGCGAAACGATAATAATGGTAAAGATCCATATTGCTTTACGCACAAGGTCAAATTCACCGATATATATCATTTGAATCAAAATTCGTTTTAAGAGAAGGACCACCGTAGCGGGCGAAACCTGCTTGTCTCTATATATAACACGAATATTTTGATGGTGAACAATTTCATATATTTCATCTGCCGGAAGTTCTACACTAGCAATGTTTAATTATCCACATATTTACTCAAATGTTTATGAGAAACGTATATCTCATTCATCTTAAAATGTTATCACAAATTGTATAAATCAAAGTACTTATATAATGATATTATTAATAATAATAATAATATTAATAATAATAATGATAATAATAATAATAACATACTAATAAGAATCATAATCATAATGATTCTAAACATGAAAGGAAGTAATCTCTATTATATTATTACCTCGTTTTAAGTCGAATGAATTTTTCAATTTATACAAAGAACAAATCCTTAAATGAATAAAACCGTATTTTTAAAAAGAATATTATGACAAAATTTCGAAAGTTGAAAATATCTAACGAACATGATTACTTAATTCATTCAGTAAAAAGCATCACAAAAAGTACTTTCAGTTTCATTTTACATATTCAGCACTTTTCTGAAGATCTAGTTAAGCATTACTTATACTCTAATGAATACTGTAAATGAGCGTTTCATGTACTGGGTGTATTATTGATTTGTTAAATTTAAGCAATTCCGAAATAATATCTACTCGGAATTTTTTTCTGCATTTATTTGTTTAAATATAATTCTAATGAAAATTGTTCGTTATTATTCAACATTTTTTAAAATTTTATTTACATGAACAAAAATATGTTGTTTCACTACTTTGTCAAATTTACATACTTTATATCTTCTAATATTTTCGTAACAAAGTAGTATTTTACATTTGTAGTAAAATCTGTTAACATATAATTAGTCAGAAGTGGAAACAAATTCCATTTTTGACAGATTTCGAAATCACATTTATCTACTATTATTTATACATTCAACAGGATCTGATGTACTATTCTATTGTTATCCTACTTGTTCGAACAATTTACTTTACAGGTTGCGATGTTAGCTACGCTTTTTTCCTTTTTAATTTTAATCATTTTCGAAGAAAAAAAACATAGGGAGAAAAACACTCGCAACTCAAACTGAAGGCAAAGAGGAAGTTGGCATATTACGCAACGCAACTATTTTTTAAATGCAATGATCAGACATTCTGTTCTCGAATACTACACCGAAAAAAAGTATGACAAGTTCTATAGCTGTATTGAGCTACCTAATTAACCTAAATCTAGTGTTTAAAATCTCATAGAATGTGCAATAATCTATTAAGAGATGCTTCAGTAGGGTAGGGGAGTACACTGTGAGACATGGTACACAGTGAGACAGCAGCCACTTTGACATATAGTTATAATTTTTTCTCCAAGCTGACACACACACAAAACGACCTCATCTTATGCAACACGTGGGTGTAGTTTCAGCACTTCAGTTACTCGTCCGACAAAACAGTAAAAATCCGACAAAAGTTATTTTATAGTGGTTAAAGTTACATAAACGTCTATTTTAGAGTTTATTTCCTTCAATATGACATATATTTATTTAACCAAACCTAGCTATCTATATTATAAAGGACAAACAAATCTGTGCGTAACGCATACGTCATTCTACGAATGGCAACACTTTGAAATTTGAAATAAAATTTTGGTTTTGCAATTTTCTCTACTGCAAATTTTTAAGCTTCTAAACATCGCACATTTTAAATTTTTACACCGTCGTGTAACGAAAAAAAATGCTCTTTTAAATGCAATTTCTTTGAAAGCTGTATCCTAATTTAATTTTGAGATATTAATTTTTTTGTGCTTTTTAATACAATTTTTGTAATTGTGGCAACTGAAGAACTCCATTTCTGTTGAAAGTCGTGGGGGGTTGAAAGTAAAGGAAAACTAATCACGGAAGAAAAAAAAAATAACATATTACTGTACCTTTCTGTTGCCATTTTCTCATAAAAACTGAAAAAATAAACTGAAATTAAAATATGTGCTATGTCAGCGATTTTTTAAATTTCTAAATATCGCACATTTTCAATTTTTAAACCGTCAAATAGAGAAAAAAAATCTACTTTCAAATGCAATTTGTTTGAAAATTGTATCTTAATTGACTGAGTTATTATACTTTTTAAATAACTAGCCGCCCGTGGCGACCAATTTGGCCACCCTTAAATGTATGCTAGGCATTGTATCATGTTACTTTTATTCATAATTTAATATACTTGCTCAACCCTTCGCCAAATTTGAAGATTCTGATAGAGAAATCGAGAACTCCCTACAGTTATGTTAGTTGGGCACAGGTGATAAATAGCCAAACATCGTACCCGTCGCATTTTTTTTTCATATTTCGTTAATTCAGATTAAAATATAATCCTTTCACTCATTTTATTTAGAATGGATGACTTTAAAATTCATGACTTTCACTTAAAAAAAAAAATTCTTTACAAAAAGAAAAAGAATAAATAATACCATAAACCATTTAATTTCAACATCAAAGCATTGTTTTAATTTACCCCTCGAAAAATCAAAAATGCTGCTGGCGAGTTAAAAAATGCTATTGGTGAGAATTGCACCCAGCTAACATAAAAGTACGAACTCTTTGCGGTCATGGATACTTTTATGTAGTTTTATTTGAAAAAAATATTTTGATTAAATCGGTTGCCAGAAAAAAATTTCTTTTCTCGCCATGGACCTTTTCTCTATTTCGCCAAGTACCTATACTGGAAAAGCACCTTCATTTATTTTTTAATTTTTTGTAGTTTAAATTAGATGAATAAAAGAAGGTGTCATATACGCACTACGTTGGCACGACTTTTTTTCTGACGCCAATGTCATATACGCACCGGGGTACTTAACTGGCGCGAAAGTGTCGTTATTTTGCTTGACATGGTAACTCGGATGTAGTGGTTTATTTATTAATAAATTGTTTATTAACTTTTATTTTATTTTTTAAAATTATATAAATTGTTTTGTTCTATATTAATTAAACTTTTATTTATTTATTGTTTTTCACTTTTTTAAAAATATTACACAATAACCAATGAGATGCGTTTCATTCGGGCGTTGCCATTAAACAATTAACCGCCAATTGTTTACAATTAACCAATTGAACAATTAACCAACAATTAATCGCGATTTCTGTGCCACGTACGATAGCGTAATATATATATATAGATTTTCAAGCATAAATTATTTTTTAATTTATCTCTATCACGTGTAGCTCGATTACGGAAGGTTAATCCGCTTGCCCTTAAAACAATGTAAAAAGTTCAGCATATGTATTCGTCTAATGTTCCATAACAAAGTTAAATCTTCCTCTATAGAAAAATAAATAAATTAATGTAAATAAGAAACAAATTTAACAGACATGTGATTGAACCACGCGCTTATGCACCGAAATGATCGGAAAGAGTGACGTAAGTCGCAAAATCTTGGGTTAATAACCCCTGGCATGTGGTGACATGTGAAAGTATCTCTTTTAATAAATTTCAAAACTTTATTTGATTGCATAGTTGATATTTTTCATGTAAAAATTCTTTTTGATGTTAGTGGGCAATCTAAAATATATACTACGTGTAAAAAAAATAATTAGATTAAAAAAAAAAAATGGTTTTCACCTATATTCTGTAACCCGAGGAGCTCGGGTTCGATCCCCTAGTATCTAATAATAGACTATTTCGGCAAAACGAAATAAACTTTTTAAAGCGATGAAATTGATGTAACAGATGTCGCATCCATTTTGTTACAACGTAGCGAAAGTACACAATGAGACACACAGTTGTGGTACACAGTGAGACGTGTCTTATTGTGTACCTACTATGTGGTTCTGATGTTAAAAAAGTTATTTATTAATAAAACAAGATTTCTCTCTCTCTCTCTTACTCTACGTGTGTGTGGGCGGCTAGGGATAGGTAGGGAAATTTACTAAACGTAAGATGCTGAACATTTGCATGAAGGTAGACCAAGGTCTGCCATAGTCCACCCGAGGCTCATATTTTTAATATTTTGAAAATCTAGAATTATTAATTAAAAATCATAAATTGCACAAAATTATTGATAGAGTGTAAAAATGTCTGATTTATGAAAATATATACATTGCCTCACTGTGTACTATTTGTGATACACAGAGAGACAATTTTGGATACTCCATTATGCTGCTTCTGTGTTTTTATAAATAACTTTTTTAAAACCATTTATACATTTGTGAAGCTTAAAAATGTAGCAAAGTTTTTTTTTTTTTTTTTTTTTCCAAAAGCATAAAAATCGTCGCCATTTGTTAAGTAATAATAATTTTCGTCTCGCTGTGTGCTACCCTGCCCTATGATATATATTTTAAAAATAATTATCTAATTTAGAAGACAAACTATTAATAAAAAAAAAGGGTACACTCAATGAGCCATTTGACGCATTACTAATGAAATTCCCTAGAAAATCAGTCAGCAAAATTATAACTTCATTTCAGTTCAAAGTAAGAGATTTAAAAAAAAAAAAAAACATGCATTGGGTAAATAATTGCATAAACTAGTCGGAACATACACTACATATTTAAAAAAAAAAAAAAAAAAAAAAAAAAAAAAACTAGGGGATCCAACCCGAGCTCCTCGGATTACAGAGTATAGATGAAAACATTTTTTTTTTTTTTTATTGTAATTATTATTATTTTTTTTTTACATGTAATATATATTTTAGATTGCCAACTAAGATCAAAAAGAATTTTTATCCGAAAAATATCAATTATACAATCAAATAAAGTTTTAAAATTTATTAAAAGCGATGCTTTCACATGCCACAGCATGCCAGGAGTTATTAACCCAAGATTTTGCGACTTACGTCACTCTTTCCGATCATTTCGGTGCATAAGCGCGTGGTTCAATCACATGTCTGTTAAATTTGTTTCTTATTTACATTAATTTATTTATTTTTCTATAGAGGAAGATTTAACTTTGTTATGGAACATTAGACGAAAACATATGCTGAACTTTTTACATTGTTTTAAGGGCAAGCGGATTAATCTTTCGTAATCGAGCTACATGTGATAGATAAATTTTAAAATAATTCATGCTTGAAAATCTATATATATTATGCTATCGTACGTGTCACAGAAATCGCGATTATTTGTTAATTGTTTAATGGCAACCCATGAATGAAACGCATCTCATTGGTTATTGTGTAATATTTTTAAAAAATGAATAACAATAAATAAAAATATATATATATATATAAAAGCAATTTAAAAAGTTACAGCGACCATTTAGAAAATGATTTTTTCAAAGACTAAAATTTAAGACATAAAAAATCGCACGAAGTTGATCATACATTATGTACGCCATGGCTTAAACATTAACATCCCTGGGCCCATCATGAACAAATTTTAAAAGAAATTTCAGTTTTTACAATTTTCGGTACTGTAAATTTTTAAACTTCTACGGATCTGGTCATTTATTACGTACGCCATGGATTAAACATTAATATTCCTGGACCAATTTTAAATGAAATTTCATTTTTAAATTTCTAAAAACATCCCACAATATTACTTTTTATATCGTCGTATAGAGAAAAAAATGTATTTTTAATTGCAATTAGTTTGAAAACTGTATCTCAATTTGTTTCTGAGTTATTATTTTTTGGGGGGGTAGTTTTTATTACTTTTTTGTCATAGTGTCAACAGAAGTATCCATCTCTGTTGAAATTAAAGGGAAAATACAGATTACTCAATCAGAAAATGAATAAAAAGCGGGATTCAACTAATAAAACGCTTCAGATATGTTTCTGATTTCCTACCCTGACCGAGGACAATAACCCTTTTTCCAAATGGTTAAAAAATAAAAAAAAAAGATTAATTAATAACTATAGAACAAAATAATTTATATAATTAAAAAATATATCATGAAAGTAAATAAACAACAACATCCGGGTTGCCATATCAAGCAAAATAACGACACGTTGGCGCCAGTTAAGTACCCCGGTGTGATATGACATTGGTGTCAGAAAAAAATCGAGCCAACGTGGTGCGTATATGACATCTGTGCCGTCTTTCATTCATTTTATTTAAAATATAATAAATAAATAAATAAAGGTATTTTTCCAGTATAGGTACTTGTCGAAATAGAGAAAAGATCCTTTTCGACAAAATAAATTTGGCAACGTATTTTCTGGCAACCTATTTCATCAAAATATTTTTTTCGAATACTAGGGGGCTCTTTCCCCTACAAGCTACGCTCGCCAACCCCCGTTCAGACACACCAAAATCCAAAAAAGCACGCTAATTTGATCGGCTTTAAAAATATTGAATTAAAATAAATAAATAATAATAATTAAAAAAATAGTAGCGATCTCTCTGTAAACGGGTTTCCATTCGTTTTCCTTGGATTGGGGATTTTTAAGACCAGATCTGTTGCTGTTAAGAGATACAATGGCTGTTTTCGTATTTAATAAAAAAAAATAGTTAAACATTTGAAAATAAGCTAATGTAAAATGAATTAAGTAAACAGTGTTATTGTCTCCCGGTATTTTTTTACAGCGCTATAAGATAGTTCTTTTAAATAATTCATTTTAAATGTATCGTTTCAAATCTGACGTAATTTACACCAAAGTTTTATTTCTCTTATTAATATTCACGTGAAAATACTTTTGTTGTTAGAAGGAAATATTATTTGCGCTGTCTTCAAATTCACGATAATAGTTGAAAAGATTATCTCAAAATATCTCGCGCAAATATATTTTTCGATTTATCTCATATTTGTCATAAAATTCAAGCGTAAATATGGTTCTTATGACGTAATTTTCCTGTTTATATCCGGTAATCATTTAATTCTAATTTTAAAGTTTTTTTTTTCTGTTTGTAATACTCACGTGTAAATAAATTTTTAATTTGAAGTAAACATTATTGTTTGCGCTGTTTATACAATTGGCAACAGTTTAAATTAATAACATTTTTTAAATTTGTAAAAAATATCTCTCGAAATGCTGAAAATTTGAATTTAAAATAGAAATTAAACCTCAAAAGATGGGTCAAATGAGAAACATAAATGCAATCTGCACACCGGGAACTTTTAACGCATAAAATGATCTAAAAATGATTAAATTATCATGTACAGTTTTTGCTTCAATAAAACTTTTTTAATGGAAAGATTTTGTCTAACTTTAGCATTAAATATCTCTTAAAATAATTCTTCGATTTGAAAACTGTCTGCATCAGCGTGTTTTCTCAAACATTTCTCTATAATAACACCGATTTTCATATTTTTGTATCTAACAGTTTTTTTAATATTAACGATGAAAGACCATGCTTAAGCATTCAAATTGGATGCCGATCTACCCGGAATATCTGCGCAGATTTTCATTGGTCCATTTCCAAATCAAAACTTTTTTTATATATATAGAAGGAAAACTACATAAAAGTGGTTATGATCGCAAACAGTTCGTACTTTTATGTCAGCTGAGCGCAATTCTCGCCAGTTGCATTTTTTAACTCGCCAGCAGCATTTTTTATTAACCCATTAATGCCGGTTGGTACGGAAATCTGCCATTAGAGAAATACGAAAATTTTAAATATGAAAACCAATATTTTAGTAAGGAAATCTTGTTATTACTTAATCTCAGACTTTAAGAGATCAAATAAGTTAAAATTACAATATGGGAAAACTGGTGTTAACTGGTACCTACACTGTTAAAAATTGTGCAGCATTCTGACAGGTCATTCGACCGTTTTTTGAAAAAACGGTTTCATAACCATAATTTAACTATATTCTGACCATGAAATGGCCAATAATATTGTCAGAATAGTGTTAAAATTACGGTTGTGTAACCGTTTTTGGAAAAAAACGGTCAAATGACCTGCCAGAATGCTACAAATTTTTAACAGTGTAGGTATTAAAAAGGTGTAGAAGGAACTCGGCATTAATGGGTTAAAGGGGTAAATTAAAAAGTGTTTTGATGTTGAAATGAAATGGTTTATGGTATTTATTCTTTTCTTTTCTTTTCTCTTTCCTTTTTTAAAGTAAAATTCACGAATTTGGAATGTTTCAGTTTTAAATTAAAGTTAGCCATTTTAAAATGAGTGAAAGGATTATATTTTAGTCTAAATTAATGAAATATGAAAAAATGCGACGGGTACAATGTTTGGCGATTTATCACCTGTGCCCGACTAACATAAAAATACCGAGTTCTTGATTTCTCTATCAGAATTTTCCGATTTGGCGAAGGATTGAGCAAGTAAATTAAATTATAAATAAAAGTAACATGATACAATAGCTAGCATACATTTAAGGGAGACCAAACTGTTTGCCACGTGCGACTAGTTATTTTAAAAACCGTAATAACTCAGTCAATTAAGATACAATTTTCAAACAAATTGCATTTGAAAGTGGATTTTTTTCCTATTTGACGGTGTAAAAATTGAAAATGTGCGATATTTGGAAGCTTCGAAAATCGCTGACATAGCACGCATTATAATTTCAATTTTGTTTAAGTTTTTATGAGAAAATGGCAACAAAAAGTACAGTAATATATTATTTTCTTTCCTCCATGATTATTTTCCCTCAACTTTCAACCCTCCACGACTTTCAATATAAATTGAGTACTTCAGTTGCCACAATTACAAAAAATGTATTAAAAACTACAAAAAAAATTAATATCTCAAAATTAAATTGAGTTATAGCTTTCAAACCAATTGCATTAAAAAGCAAATTTTTTTTCCTTATATGACACGGTGTAAAAATTTTAAATGTGCAATGTTTAGAAGTTTAAAATTTTGCAGTAATGAAAATTGCAAAACCAAAATTTCATTTCAAATTTCAAAGTGTTGCCATTCGCAAAATGACGTATGCGTTACGCACAGATATGTTTTTCCTTTATAATATAGATAGCAAATATTAGTCGAATAATATATGCAGTCATACCGAGTGAGCAAAAAGTCCGCATAAATTTTAAAAATTCATTGGAACCGAAAAAATAACGAAATGAAAAACGGTTTGCAGGATTAGCATCTTTAGGGGACGGGAATTTTTTTAAGACAGGAAAAACAATAACTCAAAAAACAGCCAGTAGGTGGCGCTAACGCATCCAAGTCAAAGAAAAGATACGAAAATAACGAATAGTAACAAATTGTATATTACAGCTATACGTGTTCCACATAACCACAACCACAAGGGATAACTCGGAGTCTAAAGGAGTCACAAATCCAGCAATGGCAGACTGTAGCAGGTCTGGATGCACACATGACACCTCTCGGAGGATAGCATCTTCCAGTTCCAAGATGAACCGGATCGATGAACCGGATCGATACACCGTGATTTTAAATGCTCACATAACCGGAAATCTGCCGGTGTCAAATCTGGAGACTAAGGAGGCCATGGGAACTTGAAACCTCTCTTAATGATTTTGTCTTCCCCAAACGTCTGTAGAAGGAATTCCTTGACAGTAGTAGCAATGTAACTAGGAGGTCCATATCTCATAAACGTGACGGTAGAAAGCGCATCTCTTTCATGCAAACATGTCATGACCTTCTCACGCAGAGAAGCATTAAATAACGCTGAGCTTACCTGTATCCATTTTCCACCCTTTTATTGGGCATTTCGTTTCAAAGAAGAAAATTCCTATGATGAAAGAACTTGTGAATCCACACGACACTGTCACTTTTGGGGAACGCAATGGTTTCTGTGTGTACTCATGTGGTTTAGACATCGCCTAGATGCGACAGTTATGGGTATTAACGTCGCCGTGAAACGAAAAATGAGCTTCATCTGTCCAGAAGATGTTAAAATCTCAGATGGGATTCTGTTCGATTTTGGAGAAAGCCCAACCTCGCAAATGCTTCCCTCTGTATGGTACCGGCTGGTAAAAGTTCACGGCATGACTGTAATCTGTATGGGTACAGATCAAGTATTCCATGAAGAATATTGTGTACTGAGGATTGTGGTAAGCCCAAACGTCTGGCAGCTTCACGAACACTGCTGTTTCCCGCAGCTGAATCAGACGCTAAACCATTTCGGCTGCAACACGCTGCGAACGTGCTTCATTAAACAGGGCCGTCCAGATCTTACACGATCCTCCTGTGTTCCGGTTTCCTCAAACCACCGAACAAGCTTTATGACGCCTGTTGCTGTTAAAGGCACGTTTTCAGTCACATCCTTCTGAATTCGGAATATAAGCAAAGCAATGGTCCCTGATTTCTGTTCCACGTAAAATAACTTCACCAACAAAACTTTATCCTTCGCACTCAGCATCCTTGATCACGTACACTGTTCTCAACGGTGAACTAGTTCTGGATTACGAGCGCAAGTTCTTATAACCGTCTCATTTGCGTACTTCCACAAAAATCCCACGAAACAGCGTCATCTGTCGGCTGCTTTTTGAGTTATTTTTTATTTCTGTCTTAAAAAAATTCCCGTGACCTATAGATGCTAATCCTGCAAAAAGTTTTTTATTCCGGTTATTTTTTCGGTTTTTATGAATTTTTAAAGTTTATACGGACATTTCGCTCACTCGGTAGTTTTAGATATATAGTATTCGATTAATATTTGCTATTTTTTAAAACTTATTGTATATGTTCCGACTAATTTATGAAAAATTATTTACCCAATGCATGAGTTTTTTTGATCAGACATATATATTTTTCAGGCATTTCATGTCATTCAATGGTGTTGTCATAAATGCTTTTAGCAAATATGATAACTTTATTCCTTTATTATAATTTAGTGTTGTTTTGATATTGTTGTTCAAGTAGCATTTTTATGTTTTAACATAGGAAAATAATACAATTTTGTAATATTTAGAAGTCACTAGTATGAATCATTTCAAGAAAAAAAAATAGAATTTCTATTACATTCTTACAAAATTTATGTTATTATGCTTTTGCTTTTACTCATGTGGAGTTTTATAAATATATCATTTAACCATTCATAAATTTTACATTTGCTTTGTTATGCTTCTGATATAGGAAACTGGTTTCATCATGTAAACCCGACACATGAATCAGCTGTTTAAGTTTTAAAAAAGGAAGACACGTGTTTTGTAAAAAATTATGTATCAAAATGCATGTACATTTATTTTATATCTGATAACTGACAAAAATATCTAAATGAAACCTTTATTATATTTATTTGATCTAAATTTATTAAATACATATTTTACAAAATTTACAAAATATTTGCACGATTCGTTCTAAATATCTAACAGCAGATATCGCATTTCATACACAATATTTTTCTGAATCAATACATGGTCATCAAAATGAGATAATGTTTTTTCCTACTGGTAAAAGGATCGATCATTAATGTGTAAGAGTATATTAGAAAATCTCTATCCGTTTAAATGTTAATTTATACTTTTAGATGTAAGATTTAACACATTAAAAATATATTTAAACGACAGGAACCATGCGTGTTTTTCACAGTGAAATATTTGAAAATTTTTGCTGATATATCTTTCATTAAATTTTAATTAACAGACTTTTTTTTTAATCAAGTAATCACTTTTAAAGAAATGTGAGTGTACTATGTCAAAAAAATGTTCAAAAACGAGTAGTATACAAGGGGAAACGATACACGGATACGCAGGAAGATGTAGGAAATGCGGGAAAAAGAAAAAAAAAAATACTAGTTTACTAGAAATAGCCGAAAAAAGGGCATAGCCTTTCAAAAACTAGGGTAACTCTGATTTTTAGGTATTGCGTATAGGCTGACCCTCTAATGAAAAAACCAAGTGTTCGACCTTCTAGACCTTGTGCGTTTTCTACTATATGGAAAAACTCCAAATTTTTCGGCATTTTTTTCAGTTCTTCTTGATTAATTCTGTTTCAGTGCCTTTTACAGAAAAAATTATAATTACAGTTTTGTAGAAGAAAACATTCTCTACAACATGCACAAATCATATTTTTTTCTGTGAAATGCACTGAAAACGAATTAATCAAGAAAAAAAAAGTACCGAAAAATTTTGTTTTTTCTTTATGTACTAAAAAACGCAGAAGGTCTAGAAGGTCGAAAACTTGTTTTTTTTTTTTTTTTTTTTTTTTTTTTTAATTAGAAGGTCATCCTATACATAATACCTGAAAATCAGAATTATCCGGATTTTTGCAAGACAAAATGCTATTTCTACTTGGCTATACATATACAATCCAATTTCATCTAATGTAAAAAAAAAAAAAAAAAAAAAAAAAAAAAAAAAAAAAAAAAACATAGCTTTTAGGCCACACGTTAAATATGGCTGCTTTTATCGATGTATTCTTCTAAAATTTCAATTTAAATTTCAGTTTGAATTTTAATCATAAAAATAAGATAAACCTGCGTGAAGACGTTACACTGTAACTTTTTTGTACTATTTTTTTCCTTCTAGTTTACCGAAGATTATGCATTCATCATTGTTTGTTTAGTATGTGTATAGGAAAAATGAATTTGGTACGCAAATAAAATATTTATCAGTAGACCAGTGCGATATATTCGCACTTCAGTCTGGAAATACTTAATATATTTAAGATGCACGTTCAAACATTTAAAGAAATATTAACGATAGAAATATCTGAAAGCAACATTTGTCGAGCCAGAATATCATTTCATTTATTCCACCAAATATACAAAAAAAAAAAAAATAAAATAAAATAAAATAAAAAAAGATCGAAAGTAGCAAAATGTATGCGCGATATGAAATAAAAAAATAATATTTTTACGGTATGGAGGGACGATGGCATCGCTTGTGGAACAACGTGACAAAGAGAAAAAATAATACATAAAATCCAATTTAATCTTGTGTAAAGAAGCATAGCTTTCAAGCTACACGTTAAATGCCACTGCTTTGGTAGATGGATGGTATTTATTGTTTTAAACATTAAAATTTTAATTATAAATATAAAATAAACTGCTGTGGAGACGTCAAGTTTTACATTTTTGTACTAATTACTTTTTTAAATCATTGCCGTGTATCATGTAATGCGGTTGATTTGAGAAAAACCTCTCATTTCATTTATGAAAATAATGCTGGTTAATTATTAATTAACTGGAAATTTTAATGAACAAAATGTTTTAATTGAATGTCAGAATAACAGCCTGTTAAAAATGATACATAGGCCTTTCTAATGATACATAGGTTTTGCAAATGTATAGAAAAAGGGGTGTCAACAACAGGAAAATCATGTATGATTAAACTGACCTTCTGCAGTGCAACTTAAGTAAATTTACTGAAAGATCATTTTTTACGCTTCATTTATTTTATCTTTATTTTTACCGTATAATTTTATATTTTAATTGTCTGAGCGAAGCGAAGGCTAATACTCAGCGAAATATTACTGTCCGGACACATTACTACTACGATGGATATTAACGCCATGTCCTACTAAAAAAAAAAAGCCTAATAAAAACCTTTCGTCAAGCATAACTCAAAAAATATTTGTCGGATTTCGTTTCTGATTGCACCAGAAGGTACCTATGAGGATCGCCTACTGAATGCACCTACTACGAAAAATAAGTTCCAAACCGTTTAAAAATTATACAGAAAAAACTCTTAAAAAAGCACAATTTATCTGCATACGTCACAAAAATTTGGTGTGCGTCACTTTCACCGGTTGATGTTTTCGTAGACAACTGGTTTGAACACATGGAGCAAATAAAAAAAAATACGCACGCAGTAATATTGAATAGATCAGTTTAAACCACGTGATCACAAATCTTGCAACAACCCGTGGCAACCAGTTTTAGTGGGCAAACAAATAATAATACAGTATTCCGTACCACGGTGACCGTTTTTAGCCTGTTGTATAAAATCTGGCATGTTGTATGACATACAATTGTGGATTATTAAAACAAAAGACATGAGTGTTTATTGATCCGGAGGTTATCTTTCTCTGGATGTCTGTCTGTCTATCATACAGCATGCAATTTTCTTGTAAAGGATGATATTATTATGCAGTAAAACCTCCATAACGGACACACCCGATTAGTGGACACCTCTATTTAGCGGGCATTTTTTCGATTACAAACCCTTAAATAACTGTACATTTTTTACTCTCAGTAGCGAACAACTCCAAATAGAGGACAAATTCTGCCCTCCCGAGGTGTTCGCTATTCAGAAGTTTTACTGGTAAAACATCCATAGCGGACACACCCGAATAGCAGATACCTCTATTTAGCGGACATTTTTTCGATTACCAACTCTTAAATAACTGTACATGTTTTACTCTCAGTAGCGGTCACCTCTAAATAGAGGACAAATTCTGCATTCTCGGGGTGTCCGCTATTCAGAGGTTTTACTGTATATAATATTGATAATTATTTTACAGGGCCGCACAAAAGAATAAGAATATATGAAACGAATATAAACTAAATTCGGGATTGGTAGATCGCTGATGGTAATGTAATTTTAGGATGTTGTTACAGTCATCCGCAGCATGTTTTTAGAGTTTCGTCCATCTAACGAAACCCTACCTGTCTCACTCTTTTGTCTGTCTGTTTGTCCGTCTGTCACAGAGCCCGTTCTCAGAAACTATATATATCGGAGACTTGAAAATTTGCATACTTATAGCTGAACACCACACATCAAACGGCAAATAATAAATTTTGAAAAAGTCTAATATTTAACCCTCTGGGCTCTAACTTGTGTATGTTAAGCAATTTTTCTAACTCAGCCCCTAATTTAATTAAGTTGGAGGCATGAAATTTTGCATACCTATAGCTGAACATCTCACATCAAACGACAAATAATAAAATTTTGAAAAAGGCTTAATATTTAACCCTTTGGGCTCTAACTTGTGTATTTAAATCAATTTTTCTAACTCAGCCCCTAATTAAGTTGGAGACATGAAAGTTTGCATACTTATAGCTGAACACTTGCGATAACACGATAAATCATAAAATTTTGAAAAAGTCATATTTAACCCTCCGGTCTCTAACTTCTGTATTTTAAGCAATTTTTCTAACTCAGCCGCTAATTAAGTTGGAGACATGACATTTTGCATACTTATAGCTGAGCACCTCACATCAAACGACAAATAATAAAATTTTTAAAAAGTCTAATATTTAACCCTCTGGGCTCTAACTTATATATTTTAAACAATTTTTCTAACTCAGCCCCTAATTAAGTTGGAGACATGAGATTTCGCATACTTATAGCTGAAATCCTCACATCAAACGACAAATAATAAAATTTTGAAAAATGTCTGATATTTAACCCTCTGGGCTCTAACTTGTGCATTTTAAGCAATTTTTCTAACTCAGCCCCTAATTAAGTTGGAGACATGAAAGTTTGCATACTTATAGCTGAACACTTGCGATAACACGATAAATCATAAAATTTTGAAAAAGTCATATTTAACCCTCCGGTCTCTAACTTCTGTATTTTAAGCAATTTTTCTAACTCAGCCCCTAATTAAATTGGAGACATGACATTTTGCATACTTATAGCTGAACACCTCACATCAAACGACAAATAATAAAATCTTGAAAAAGTCTATTATTTAACCCTCTGGGATCTAACTTGTGTATTTTAAGCAATTTTTCTAACTCAGCCCCTAATTAAGTTGGAGACATGAAATTTTGCATACTTATAGCTGAACACCTCACATCAAACAGCAAATAATAAAATTTTGAAAAAGTCTAATATTTAACCCTCTGGGCTCTAACTTGTGTATTTAAAGCAATTTTTCTAACTCAGCCCCTAATTATGTTGAAACATAAAAATTTGCATACTTATAGCTGAAAACCTCACATCAAACGACAAATAATAAAATTTTAAAAAATCTAATATTTAACCTCTAATATTTTGTCTCGCGCAATTTTTAAATTTAAACTGTTTTGCAATAATATTTTTTGTTCATTTTGCATAATTAGTTTAATGTGACGTAATTTGTTCTATCTCAGATTTCTAACGCATGTTAATGAATTTATTTTACAATATCCTTTCTCTTTTAAAATTCACATGTAAATATAGTTTTTATGGCGTAATTTCCAATAAGTGCCTGCTTTTTATACCTAATTATTTAATTGTAAATTGAAGGTTTATTTCTGTTTATAATAGTAACGTGTAAATAATTTTTTTATTAGAAGCAAACATTATTGTTTGCGCTGTTTATACAGTTGGCAAAAGTTTAAATTAATACCATTTTCTAAAATATGTAAAAAATATCTGTCAAAATGCTGAATATTTGAATTTAAAATAGAAATAAAACCTCAAAAAATGAGTCAAATTATAAAAAATTACTGAAATCTGCAGACTGGGATTTTCTATTGAATAAAATGATCTAAAAATGATTAAATTCTCGTGTATAGCTTTTGCTCTTATAAGTTTTTTTTAAAGGAACGATTTTGTCCAACTTTAGCATTAAATATCTCTTAAAATAATTCTTCGATTTGAAAACTGTATGCATTAGTGTGTTGATCAAACATTTCGCTATAATACCACCGATTTTCATATATTTGTATGTAATAGTTTTCTTAATATTAACGAAAAAAGACCCCCGGTCACAAAAAATTCAAAACCGACGGCGGCGGCTGTGACAGCGTTAGTTACTTTTCATAGAATAGAGAGAGATATAAAAATGAAAACTTGTCTATCTGTCTGTTTGTAATTTTATAAAAAATCCACAATTTGGAAGCCAGAATTGTGAAGAGATACGTACATGTGTATTAAAACATGGCCGAGACAACTAAAGTAATCCGGAATCGAAATAACTTATAGTTAATTTTTAATTAATAAAAAACCACCATTTTAACAGCAATTTCTTATCAAATTTAAACATTTTTCGTTATAGCAGTTGCCAACAATTAAAAAACACAATAAAATTATTACTACAACAATTAATTTTCTACTGCAAGATTTCCACGTGAAAAATGAAAATGAAATAAATAGTTTGCCGAATTTTAAAAAAAGGTGAATATTACGTCATAACTTTTCTATTGCAAGATATTCACGTGAAATATGAAAATGAAATAAATGGTTTGACGAATTTAAATGAATGTGAATATAACTTCATAACTTTTCTATTTCAAGGTTTCCACGTTAAAGAGGAAAATATTACGTCATATTGGAAATATAAAGGGAATGATGGATATAGTATAACGTCATATGAGTGTGAAAAATGTATTGAAGCATAATAAAAACCCGATTAGGGAAATATTGGCTTAATTATAAATTGAAATAAGTTCATTTATAGCTGTATTCTTTTGCGTCTGTTATATACATTTATAGATTTTTATATAGCGTTTTCATATGATTCATTCAACAACATTTCGACTGCTTTTTTTAATGTTTGTTTTGTGTTGTATGTTAAATTTTGAAATTGATTTTTTAGAACAAACATCCTTCAAATTCTGGGCAACGCCGGCACTTTAGCTTGTAACAGATAAATGGCTTTTGTATCTGTACATCTAATGCTAATATTATAAAGCGTTATAATATTATAAAGTATATAATATTATTAATGCTTGTACGTTTGTGAGGTGTTATCTCTGAAACTACATAGCCAACTTAAAAAAATGTTGGTGGCCATCTCTGCTCCGAAAAAAAGACTATTTTATGTCAGTGCAAGAACCTAAATGATGGTTTACAAAGCAAAAAAGTTCCAAAATTGTGATTTCTGCGATATTGATTGGGTTAGAAACTTTAAATTTGGTGCGGTAGTTACTTTTAAGATGTAAATACTCGTAATGAACGCTCTCTAAAAGGTTCAATTTGACGGATAAACGTAAAAATTTCTAGAAAGGTTCTAAATTATGATTTATTTGGAATGCTGAAATTTTTGGGATACTGTTGGGGTTAGAAACTAGAACTTTGGCATGGTAGTAATTAGTAAGATGTAAATGCTCGTTGTAGAACGAATTCTAAAAAATAGAAAGACTAAACAAAGCGGAAAAAGATCTAAAGATGAACTAAGTAACGAAGAACATGGAACTGTTAGGAATATAAACATGAAAATTGACATGGCTGTATTTATCATGACGTAAATTCTCGCAATAGAACAATTTCTAAAAATGTCGATATAAAAAACAGTGCAGAAACAAAAAACTTTCAAAGATTTTCTATTTCTCTGTTACTGCTGAGCCCAAAATCTTGAAATTTTGCTTCGGGTTAGTTTTAAAATATACAATTGTCTCTATGAATGATTTCTAAAAAATTTAAAATTTAAAAAGATGAAATTAACGTAAAGCGATCTCATTTACCATTAATTTGGAATTATTAGGTACAGCAACTTTAAATATTTCATAATGCTGCATTTCCTCCTCAAAACATGCGATTTAAATGCAACAAAACTGATAGATACCCACCTAGCATTAAATAAATTGTGTAAATATTGAATAAAGACCTGTATGAAACAGTGAGTAGGTTGCCCGAAAGTACTTGTTAAAGTGTTCCTTCTCTAGGCTTTTCTCTCTCTCGCCAAGGCCACTAACAGAGGGAAGTGCCGTTTTAAATGTGATATGAATTTTTTATCCGATTCATTTTTCTAGAAATTTTATCATAAGGTCATATTCACAATTATCATTAGTAGATATTTTATATATTAACTTATTCTGGTGAAATTTTGTAATCGGGTTCATATTGGCGTATGCTAGCTTGCATGATTTGCTGAATAAATATGTATGGATTTGTAAATTACTTCAAATGACACTTTGACAACTCAAAAGTTATGCAGACGATATATTCAGATCTTTTGTCATACTTTATGTTGTAACCATTGCCGATTTCTTTTATTTAATACATGCTAAATACAGCTCAACTTGTGCAGAATATGTTTGAAAACAAAACAATACAGCGTATGTAGTGGCCAGCATACACTCATCATTTAAATCCGATCGAGCATATCTAAAACACACTCTAACGAAGCACTGCATGCCACTTTTGATGTATTCGGTACTTTGATACTATATTAGATTTTGAGAATAGAATTCCTTAAATGTTATCGACAACCTCATTGCATCCGTGGAAAACAGATATTGTACAATATTAACTATTCCGTGGGAGCACACACCATATAAATTATAGTCTATTCTTTTTAAACGTCATATATTTGTCATTTAAAGTTACTCAAATTGGTGCGGAGCGTCTGATTATGCACTTGACATCATTTTATACAGTTAAAATTCCGATATAAGTAAATTAGTGTTTCATTTTCTATTTTACTTTTAATATATTGCGTACTTTCATTTTTATATCCATGCATGGCTGTCTTGAATGGTTTGATTTCCCATTTTTTTAAACAGTGTATACGAATTTATATATAAGATTTTGTAATTCTACAATTCGTTTATTTTCATCATTTCAATTTTTCGCAGTATATGGACAATTAAAGATAACATCTCATTTTCTTTGCTTCCACATTTTATTATTAAATCTATGTTCTCAGTAATATCGCTCAGACTAATCCCTCTGAGGGAAGTCCTAGTAGAATTATATTTAGAATTTTTTTAAGTACACTTTTAAAATAAAAAAAAATATCAATAAAATATTGATATTATTATTATTTTTTTTTTTTTTACATAAACGTGTTTCGTAATCTTTCACATAAAAAATAAAGAAACTATCATTTATTTATTTATGAATTTATTTAGAAAGCATTTTTGCTTTTAGAACAGTAAAAAAAAAAGTTATACTATTCGTACAAATACATGTTTTATGGTAAAATATATTGATTGAAAGTGAAAAAGAAAAATATGTCACAAATCCTCGAATACGTGTCGAAATGTAATTGAAAGGAAAAGAAATAAACGTATGTGAAACCTTTTAGAATGAAGGAATTGATAACAAAAGAAAAAAATGAAAAAAAGAAATAGAAGAAAGTTATCGGAAGTTTGTGCTGCTTCTATTTTTTCTTTGTACTTTCCAGGCTTTGATATCTTTCGGAAATCATTGATAGAAGTTCTAACAGTAGTTCATGAATATTTTCGTTATTACGTCTTTCCGCTGGTTTTTGAAATATCGATTCAAATATCGAATGCAGTTTTAGATATGGATTAAATAAATTATTTTAGACAATTTTATATTAAAACAACTATAGGAAAATTCATATTATGCCCAAAATTAATAAGTTTATTTGTATAAATATAAATATAGTATATTCTTTATGTGCATCTGGAAAATACTTATTATGTAATCAAAAAATAAAATCCTTTTGTATATCCTTATAATTTTATATCCATACAATTATTCAAAAACGGAATATCTTATAGTTAGCTGTGCTACAATATATTTTATGCAGATGCATATGATCTAAGTATTTTCAATATATATGTATATATATATATATATATGTATATATATATATATATATGTATATATATATATATATATGTATGTATATATATATATATATATGTATATATATATATATATATATATATATATGTTTCGAAATAAATAATAACAGCAACAACAACAAAAATCTATGAATAGTGTAACCTACGAATCAATTTCTAGAATTTTAAAATATAGAAATAAAAATCTTATTAAACATTAAAATTGCAATTCAACCCGTTAAGCGGTTTTTATGTTTAATTAGGTATTTGAAGTTTCTTAAAATATTACATGGGGTACAATACGTTTAGAGCGATTCAAAATTAATAAACATTAGGAGTGCTAAGTTTAAACCCTAGATCATAGTAAGCAGCACATTTTTAATAATAAATAAACAAAAAAAAATGAATAGATAATAAAAAACTCCACATTTTAAATCCTAAACCTAAATAATCTGCCCGTTTCAGAGCTAGTCCAAGAAAAATTGACAAAATGTCTTGCTCGCGAAACCTACATAAATACATAGATCTATTGACTAATAAATTATAAAACATGAACTAGGGGAGACCGGGGATAGTAGGCGCAGTTTTTAGTTATTGATTTTTATTATTTTTTTTTGTTTAATTTTTTTATGAAATGTTAACTGTACTTTTAAAGAACAGGCATTGGGCTATAAATACCCGGAGTTTTGAGTTCGTAGCTTTTGTAGTTTATGTTTAGCGGATTCCCAAAGTAAAAGGAAAATTGTGCGTTAAGCTACCCCGTCACGGGGTAAGTTGTCTATACCTATGGGGTAAGTTGGCACACGCTTTATAAAAACTCAAACAACACACGCAGTTAAGCGAAATCAATTTCATTATTATCAGTAAGTTTAAACAAAGGAGTTATAACCGTACAATGTAAATTCTAAATTATACTGGCATAAAAATAATGAATAAAACATTAACATTGAGTAACTTCTATCCTACTCTCTCTATTCGACACTCTATTCTACCACCATCATCAGCGTTACGGTTGTCAAAAATAAAAAATCGAGTGTCTTCGTTTGTCCTCGTGTGCCCAAAATCTTGCATTACAACCACTTTTCTCGTTGTTTGCTGTTTTTCAAGCTACCAGCACACACCAAACACCGAGCCAACTTGCCCGTGTTCAATGAGCCTACTAGCCCCATAATAAACTTCTTCACAAAAGTGACACGTAATCATCTAAGGATAAATAATCCAAGTAAATCACGTATGGGGTAGGTACAGTTAATCACACACTAAGAAAAACTGCACAAGTTAAATCGCAATTATTAAGATAAATATTAAATATTAGAAAAAGAATGAAGCAACAAAAAACTACTTATGAGTGCAAAAAACAGAAAAATCGTAATAAATGATCGCTGCACGTAGGTAACGCTGCAAAACTGCAATGAGGATTGTAAAAAGCAAGAAGAAGGTACTCTGTGACTGGTTGCGCAATCTATCCACAAACAGGCGATTTATGAGGACTGCGCCTACTTACCCCTGTAGCCAACCATCCCCGGCCTCCACTATACAGTAAAAATTACAAAAAACTCTTGATTTTCTTATAAGAATGGTTGTTTTAATTTGATGATATAATAACATTTTATAAAACAGTAGCAATATGTAGAAAATCTGTTCACACGTTACATGGAATGTCCCATGGATTTAGCAATACATACGAAATTTATTTTTGAATAATAATAAAGAATAAAACTGCGATATCAATTCCTAAAGAATTAAAAAAAAGAACTTCTGTATTTCCATTTAACAATTTCAATGTAAATTTTCAACTTTAAGAAATTCATTCTCTGAATTGATTATGGCTGAATTGAAAGAAGATAATGATCCCTGTCAAATTCAGAGATATGATTAATTTAACTCTTTCATCATTCACGTCAGAGAATGGTATAAACTCGCTCTGTGTTAAAGTTAATGAGAGGTGTTAATAAAGCTAATGAGGGCATGTGTATTAGTCACTTGCATTTATTTCGTGAAGACAGTTCTTAGATTTATCTTGCATTTGATCGATGATATTTTGATTCAGATTAAACATGAGCGAAATATCATGCATCCAGTATGGTTTATGAAACACTTTCCAACGCATTAGGAATATTGTAGAAAAGCGTCGCAGTTTATTAAGGTGAAAAATGATGTCTAAATAAACTATTTGAAAAACGCATAACTGATTTGAACCTAATTTCTGCTATTATCATCAATATTCGGAACAATATCAGATATTTTTTTTCTTTCGTGCAGCCATATATAGAATCCATAGATTTGCACGTATGGTACACAGCATGCTAAAGGTTATTTCAGTTAAACGCATTGCACAGTTGGATATTTTCATTTAGCAATTTCCGTGAATAGATGGAAATGTACTTAGAACTTTAGTGTGGCTTCGTATAAGGTATATAGAATTTATAGTCCAGTAAGAAATAATAATAAAAAAATTAGTTTATAAACCCTTACCACAACTGAAACCGCACTTCCAGCAGTTAGTTCACATACTTCAATAATTTTTCAGTTTCTTCTAAAGCCAAATTTCTTTGTGTGTCCGTGTAAAGGAAAGATAAAATCTATTCAGATCATATACTGCAGTAAATACCGTGTAATATACCTCAGTCATATATATATAATCTTCGACATGTTTAAAATAGCATAATTTGATTAAAATATAACTTAATCCTTCTTTGCATGATTTTTTTCTTTATTGGTGAAATAAATCAAGGTGATATAATTCATGTTCAAAATTAAAGGAAAAATGGTTAAAATCTTGGTATATATTTATAGTATAAATTTAGCAAAAAACAATATGTTGGAAATTTCCATCATCATGCAAAGTTAGATCATTAGCTTAGTACTAAATAGAAATAAAAGAGGATATCATTGGATATTTTTTATTCTTTATGATAATTAAAAAAAGAATTCTTATTTTTATTTAGACACAAATTTACTCCACATTTACTAAAAGAAATTGTAGAGTACCCTTTACATTCAGGATACTTGCACCGGAGTGACCCACGCACTGTTGGCCAATGTTCTGCGCCATCTGTTCATATACCTTTTGGAGGTGGAGGAGCTGGAAAAGCCTTTTTTGACAGCTATGGTTTTTTTTTTTTTTTTTTTTTTTTTTTTTTTTTTTTTTTTTTTTAATGCAATGGGCATTAAAAAGGTATCCAGACACTTAAAGTGAACTTGTTCTTTTATATAATTTTTGGGCATTCAATCTTATGATGGAAATTTCCATCATCATGCAAAGAAGGGTTAAACGATTTGCCCAAATAGACCGTAATGTAACGGAATAATTTTGAGTTTCCCTGTAAATTAAATGGAAATGCTACATGCTTCATTTCCAACACCGAACATGCCATATTTATACCCAGTAACATCAATAGACCGTTTTTTTTTTTTTTTTTTTTTTGATTCATCTTACCATCCATTTTGCCAGTTCTCTGTTTAACTGAAAGCTATTTATTTGTAGAAAAGCCATAACTAGATTATTTTTAAGCTATTTAAATTTTTATATTTTATATTTAATTAAAAGCTTTTTAATGAAGTTTAATCAAAATTTTGGGGATAGGGTAAGTTTATTGCTGGAAATGAAACGCAACAATGGGGATTTTATATCCCAGATGTTATATTTTACAGTCGACAAATATATTTTTTGAATTTGAAATGGTAGTGTTTGTATCATCAAGGGGTCAAGAATATTTGTGGTGGGTCAATCAACAGAATTGATATTGAAAGGACCTTTAATTCGCAATAGAATTACATTATTAACGGAAACACACACGCACAAATTGGAACTACAAAATGTTTCTATAATGACGTCAAAATAACTTCATATTCCGCGATTTTTTCATTTCATAAACTTTGAAATTAAAGGGCAAATTTTTAATAAAAGAAGTGGTTTAAGTTCTGAAATTGACAGGAATTCCTTTTAAAAAAATAGTACATTTAATATCAGGAACCAGCAATGTCTTACTACGACTGTGTTTAAATGATGTACATTTCTTAAGCTTTTCACTGGCAGTATCACATTTTTTTCGACACAAATGCTTTTTCAGTATTCGCATTATACTTCAGAGTTATTTGAACGCACAAATGTGATATATTTCAATCAGAGAAAATGACGTCTTGTTTTAGAAGAACACGCAATTTCTCACATAAACGTGTTGAACAGTTATGCGTAGAGTACAGTTCTGCTTAGTACAGTTGTACTGAAATGATTTTTCATTACATTCATTTTTCTTGCTCTAATATTAAGCATTAAGCAAGAGATCCTTGAGCACATACTGAAAAAAATAATGTGCGGAAAATTAAGACAACTTGAAAGGATTATATTAATTGTTTTTCAGTTTTATAAAGGAAAATGCCTAGATATGACGTCATTTTACATTTGTAAATAGGTTCAGCCGTTTCCTCTTAATGCCTTTTATCTTGATATGGGCAAAATGGCTTCAGCGTGTGAAAATGATTCCACATCTAACAAGAAGTAAGATTATTTTAATATGAAAATGAAATTTTTATGCAAATGCGTATAAATGATATAAACGTTTGGATTATTTTACTCTGTTGTTATTCAGATTATAAAAGTCAAGTTGTCCGTGGCGTTCAAAATCAGTTCGAATACAAATTTTTAACTGGAAGCCGTTCTTGATTTGGAATTTTATGACGGTTTTTTATACATGAAAAAAAATAATGTTCTATAATTCGGTAAATAAAGTTATGGTAAAATCATATTAATGAAATTGAAATTCTTCAACAAGTATTTAACTTTTTATATATATATAAATAAATATAGACTATTATACAATCATCATGTCATGGTATTTTATTTCATTTTATTTGTTTATTTGTACTTTTTTTTTTTTTCAGATCATCGATTGCTCCATACTCTGGGAAAAAAAAATCCTAAATTTCATTTAGCATTTTCAGTATGAACATTCATGTTTTAGAAACAATATCTTCTAAACTGCATGCAGATAAATTCAAGGAAGATAATCACGGCTGTCAATGTCAGCAGATGATTAATTTAATTCTTTCATCATACACTCTAGAGAATTGTTTAAAGCATCTCGGATGAAACGTCCGTGGGAGGCAGACATCAGAATTAATCACTTGCATTTATTTCGCAGACAGGCTTAATTAATTTGACTTGAAATGTATCGAGGAATCTTTGAATTTAGATTTAAACAACGTATAAATTTGGATATTTTTAATTATTTCACCTATTAATCGTCCCAAAATGTAATTGTCACATACGCACTTTGTGTTTTGTATAATAATAAAAAAGGTTAAAAATACAAGTTATGATATGGTCGCGAAACATTCTTATCTCTAAAATTTTAAAGTTGTTTTTTTTTTTTTTTTTTTTTTTTTTTTTTTCATACATAAAAATATTTATAATGCTATCGTATAAATATTAAATTTAACAAGAAAAAGTACGTAAAAGTAAAGTTTTCATCAAATGTCACACACCGCTATCTAAAATACAAATTATAGAATAGAAAAAATTATAAATCAATGCTTAAGACATATTATTAGTCATCATTCACTGAATTAGCTCAGGATCTCGTTGTTATATTGTTTTTCTTTTTTTGTTTTTTTGTTTTTTAGTTTTTTTTTTTTTTTTTTTTTTTTTTTTCCCCCAGAGCAGTGATGCAAATTATTAACCATGCTTTTATGAAATGAAACAAAATAAATTCAAAGAAATTGTTGTTACGCACTTGTGGTTATTTATTGTGCAGGCAACGTCTGTCATACAGGAGAGTGCGAATCGAAGAGAGGGGCTCCAGAAAACACTAGTAGAAGACAGAACCCTGAAATATGGGTGTGCACAGCATGATCCTATAGCACGAAGTGATTTAAACTACCGTTACGACTTTACAATGGATTCTGTTTTTATTATTATTAAAGTTTTATTTATTATTTATTAAAGAACAATGGAATCTGTTTTTATGTACCATACGTCACTTCTGCAAATCGCATAAATTAAATTTTTAAATCATCGAATAGCGCAAAATAAATGTCTATGATGGAGCATTGTTAGAAATGTGTACCTCGATTTAGTGGTTTTTAATTAATTTCAAGCATAGAGTAATTCTGTGATTTATGCCGCACATTCTTTTGAATTTGTGTATAAAGTCCCATGCTGGACATAAAAAAAAAAAATAAATAAATAAATAAAAAATAAAATCATGCTGTGCTATTTAATGTTAAATATACAACGCGTGTACTGCGACAAAAAAAATTCAAAACAAATAATTAATATTTTTTAACAATTTTTTTCTAAAACATCACACTGCGGCGCGTCATCCGTACATTAAGGCTGAGACGCCGCACTTGTGCGGTAATTATTCCGCGCTTGTAATAAGAAAAGAATGAAATTATAAATAAAAATATTCGAAAAAATATTCATATCTGGGCTATAATTAACGATGTAATAACAAAATTAAACTAATGACACATACAATGAATGCTTACAATGAAACGCATTAGTACATTCAAATTAATAATTATGGTTTCGTTCATCTAACGAAACCCTATTCGTCTCGCTCCTCTGTCTGTCTGTCTGTCCGTCTGTCCGTCACAGAGCCCGTTCTCAGAAACTACACATGTTGGAGATTTGAAATTTTGCATACTTATAGATGACCATCACACATCATACGACAAATCATTAAATTTTGAAAAAGTCGTACATTTAACCCTTTGGGCTCCCACATGTGTATTTTAAACAATTCTTTCTAAGTTAGTCCCTAATTAGGTTGCAGGCACGAAATTTTGCGTACTTATAGATGGACACCTCAGATCAAACGACAAATCATAAAATTTTGAAAAAGTCATTCATTTAACCCCTTGGGCTCCCACATGTGTATTTTAAACAATTCTTACTATGTGAACCTCTAATTACATTGGAGGCGTGGAATATTGCATACTTATAGCTGAATACATCACATCAAAGGACAAATCATAAAATTTTGAAAAAGTCGTACATTTAACCCTTTGGGCTCCCCCATGTGTATTTCAAACAATTCTTTCTATGTGAGCCTCTAATTAGGTTGGAGGCGTGAAATTTTACAAACTTATAGCTGAACACCTCACATCAAACGACAAACTATAAAATTTTGAAAAAAATCGTACCTTCAACCCTTTGGGCTCCCACATGTGTATTTTAAACAATTTTTTCTAAGTGAACCATAATTAGGTTGGAGGAGTGAAATATTGCATACTTATAGCTGAATACCTCACATCAAATGACAAATCATAAAATTTTCAAAAAGTTGTATATTTAACCCTTTGGGCTCCCACATGTGTATTCTAAACAATTCTTTCTAAGTGAGCCCCTATTTAGGTTGGAGGTGTGAAATTTTGCACAATTATAGCTGAATACCCCCACATCAAACGACAAATCATAAAATTTTGAAAAAGTCGTACATTTAACCCTTTGGGCTCCCACATGTGTATTTTAAACAATTCTTTCTATGTGAACCTCTAATTAGATTGGAGGCGTGAAATTTTGCATACTTATAGCTGAATACCTCGCATCAAATGAGAAATCATAAAATTTTGAAAAAGTCGTACATTTAACCCTTTGGGCTCCCCCATGTGTATTTCAAACAATTCTTTCTATGTGAGCCTCTAATTAGGTTGAAGGCGTGAAATTTTACAAACTTATAGCTGAACACGTCACATCAAACGACAAACTATAAAATTTTGAAAAAGTCGTACATTTAACCCTTTGGGCTCCCACATGTGTATTTCAAACAATTCTTTCTAAGTGAACCCTAATTAGGTTGGAGGTGTGAAATATTGCATACTTATAGCTGAATATCTCACATCAAATGACAAATCATAAAATTTTCAAAAAGTTGTATATTTAACCCTTTGGGCTCCCACATGTGTATGCTAAACAATTCTTTTTAAGTGAGCCCCTATTTAGGTTGGAGGTGTGAAATTTTGCATAATTATAGCTGAATACCTCCACATCAAACGACAAATCACAAAATTTTGAAAAAGTCGTACATTTAACCCTTTGGGCTCCCACATGTGTATTTTAAACAATTCTTTCTAACTGAACCCTAAATAGGTTGGTGGAGTGAAATTTTGCATACATATAGTTGAATACCTCACATCAAAGGGCAAATCATAAATTTTCAAAAAGTCGTACATTTAACCCTTTGGGCTCCCACAAGTGTATTTTAAACAATTCTTTTTAAGTGAGCCCCTATTTTGGTTGGAGGTGTGAAATTTTGCATAATTACAGCTGAACACGTCACATCAAATGACAAACCATAAAATTTTGAAAAAGTCATACATTTAACCTTTTGGGCTCCCGCATGTGTACTTTAAACAATTCTAGTGACACCCTATTTACGTTGGAGGTGTGAAATTTGGCATACTTATAGCTGAACACCTCACATCAAATGACAAACCATAAAATTTTGAAAAGTCGTACATTTAACCCCTTGGGCTCCCACATGTGTATTTTAAACAATTCTTTCTAAGTGAGCTCCTAATTAGGTTGGAGGCGGGAAATTTTGCATACTGATATCTGAGCACCTCGCATCAAACGACAAATCCTAAAATTTTCAAAAAGTCGTACATTTAACCCTTTGATCTCCAACATGTGTATTTTAAACAATTCTTTCTAAATGAGCCCCTAATTAGGTTGGAGGCGTGAAATTCTGCATACGTATAGCTGAGCATCACACATCAAACGGCAAATCATAAAATTTTGAAAAAGTCGTACATTTAAGCTTTTGGGTTCCTACATGTGTATTTTAAACAATTCTTTCTAAGGGACACTCTATTTAGGTTGGAGACGTGAAATTTTGCATACTAGCTGAACACCATCATGCGACAAATCATAAAAATTTTAAAAAGTCGTACATTTAACCCTTTGGGCTCCCACATGCGTGTTTTAAGCAATTCTTCGTAACTGAGCCCCTTATTAAATTGGAGATTTGAAATTTTGCATGCTTATTATAGCAGAACACCTGAGGCCAGGCGACAAATTATAAAATCTTGAAATAGTCTTACGTTTAACCCTTTGAGCTACCACATATGTATTTTAAGCAATTCTTTCTAAGAGAGCCCCTAATTAAGTTGGAGACATGAATTTTTGCATACGTATAGCTGAATGCCTCAGACCACACGACAAATCATAAAATTTTCAAAAAGTCTTATATTATTTACTCCTCCGTGCTCTAACGTATATTTTAAGCAATTTTTCTAACCTCCGCCCTTTTCACCCGGGGAGCACTTTTCCAACTTTTGCCGACACCCCTTTGACCATTCTTTCATATTATGCACTATAGCCTTACATATTTGAGTTCCAATTTTTACAGCCAGGGGCGCCTACTTATCTCGGGTGCTATGGGCCCAATCCCTTCAACTAATATATATACAGATAGTATGTAAAACGGAGTTTCGTTCGGATAGAGATTTGTTTAGAATAGAGTGCGCCCCTGGTTGCGAAATGTGGAACTAACAGATTTTTCAAAAGGATAAAGTGTTTTGAAATGAATATTAAACGAAACCCTCTGTGCGATCTGTGATCACACTTACCCATTTGTTTTTTTGAGTACATTCACTATTAAAATTTTCGACTTATTTCTTTACATTAAACTTTAATTGTTAGTTTAGCAATAAAGTAACATCAATGTATTAGAGAAGGAAAAAAAATAAAGTAAAATTGTGTTTACATAATTTATTTGTTAACTCTTTCGGGACCTGTGGCTTTTACACTAATTTTATTCGGTTGGCACCAATTTTTTAAAAAGAAGTTATCTTTACTTAAATAATCATGAAAATGCTCTAATTAAAAAAAAGAAAAATTACATTTCCTTTTTACTGGTGCCAGAAACAAATATTGTATGCTATTTATGAAAGTGTTTATATGCACCTATTGTACCGAATGGGTGAAGAGACCTGTTTTTTCGACTACAATCTACAGAAAAAGTGTCGAAAAAGTACAGTCTTTATGTAACTACATTTGACACGTGATGCAAGGAAGCCAATTAAACTTCTTCTTTTTTTGGAGTAGTTTTCTAAATATTCCTTGCAAAGAACGTCTACGGTACGAGGAATCCAATTTTTCATTATTATCATCTTGACTTTCATCTTTCTTGCCCTTCCTACTTTTATTTTTCCCTTTTTCTCCTTCGTTTTAATAAACTTGATAACATGCCTAATATGGTTAGTCTGTTCAAAAAGAAAAGGAAAAGTTAATAACACAGTTAATCACCCCATACAAAAGAAACTGCAGCATGTACACCGGAATTGCAGTACGGCATGTATCCCATTTTGTATGGTGTACACGTCGGCCACCACAGTTACCTGCCATCGCTAAAGGGAATGGCGTAACCATACACACAGTACTTTATACAAACGCTACACTTAGTTTTGTTTTCGAAATCCTGCATGCATTTAGTAATTAGTGTATGAAAAGTATTTAAACATAATGTGTTTAAAAGCTTGGACAGTAAAATCATGCACTTATGTCAAAATAAGGATTGTACTTCTACAAGTAATTATCGAAATCGGATTCGCGCTATACACTGGTTAAATAATCGCATTGCACACCTATTTTGCGCGTTGGACAACTATCTATCGATAATTACAAAAAATACAGGGCGTGCGGCATCTATCCCGGATGCGGCGACTCTCCCTGAGTTACACTACTTTTTTTTTTTTTTTTTTTTTTTTTTTTTTACAAATTTATCCAAACTATGAATATTTGTTTGCTAAAGATAAATGGCTATCTATAGAGTTACCAAAATTGGAAATTGATTGCTGGCAGCAAAGGAAAATAATTTTCTCCTATGAATCGTTTCTGTTAAGAAGAAGGGTTATGTGTTTCACGTATATCTTGGTATGTGGATTCCTTTATACCGTCGAAACATACCAACGGCTGAATGGATTTTAATGAATGAGGTCTCTATCGATTTGTCTTAACCGTCCAATGGTTATAGGCTAGGTACTGTTTTTATAAATTCAAAATGGCGACCGTAAACTACTAAATGGCTGTAGAGACGAAAAACTTTTTTTACGCACCCTATTGAGTGGCACATCATTGGATAGGTCTTTAAAAATGAAGACTATATTTCATTGGCTATTTTACAGTCAAAAGCCCCGTTTAAATATTACACAACCTGGAAGTTGTGCAGGTAGGATCTATAGCTTTACTGCAACTCTAACCTTCACACACATCTATAGGCCTCATGAAAACAGTGTATATAGATAGGAACTAACAATTAAACACAACTTGAAAGTCACCAATACAAGTAAATAAAAAAAAAAGTAAGTAATATAAAAAATAGAATTCTACCAATAGAATATTCAGTTTTGTTTTAGCTATAATTTTTTGGCAACTTGATGTAATGTTTTCTACTTGTTGAACTTTAAAATCTAGTATGACTTTTATGTTAGGAATTAGCTGATGAGGGATTCAGAATAAATCCGAATCGTCCTTTTATATTGTTTTTAGTGTTTTTATCTTGTAATGTAATGTAATTTCTGTTATTTTGAAAAGTTTTTATAAATATAAAAAATAGTTTCACATTCATGAGAAGTAATTAATTAGTTCGCTTTTTACGCAGTTGGGTTTTTTGAATTTTTAAATTTACTTTTTCTTGTATAAATCTTCAATGATCGAGTTCACTTCCAATATATTCAATACTAAATAGTATTTTAAAGTGAATTTGAATACCACTAAGGATTTATTAAAACACGCGTGCACCAACTCACATTAAATTCATACTAGACTACACAATTCATACTAAATGTGGATATATATCCGATTACGGAAAATGAACTATAAGATAAGATTGACCATAAAATACGACAGTTTGTTGTTGAACTAATATTTGTCAATAGAAAGACAAACTTATTATTATTATTATTTCTTTTTTTTATAAATACGTCTTTAAATGTTGAAAATATATTTCTTTTTGTCATTTCTAAAGATAAAGAACTCTTTTCGTCCCGGCATCGTATGTAACTCGTAAGAACACATTGTATATTTTCGCTCGTAGTTATATTTTCGTAGATTATTAGAGACACGTTTATCATTTTCATAGTATGTATGCAGATTAATAGCTGGTTAATGGTTATTTAATTTAAATAGAATGAAAGCTGACCAGCAGTTTTTTTTATTTAATGCTTTATTGTTTTAGTTTTTTATATCACTGAATATCGAAAACAATGACTAATAACTTCATAATATATTTTTTGAATGTCGAACAGTAGCTTTTTTAAATAGTTCTGGAATTAAAATCCAAGTTGCATTAATTTTATCACGACCGTATTTAATGGTAATGTTGAATAATTTTCACATTTTAATAGATTACAATTTTGGTCTGCGTTTGATAAATTTCCTAGCCAATATCAAGCTGCTTTAATTACATTTTTCATTTTCGATTCAATCAAATTCATATAATATCAGCTCATATAAATGAGTGTATTTTGTGTTATATGACTGTATATATATTTAAGACATCAATAAATTAGTGACGAAATTATCCATTTTCGTATCAAAAGTTTCACTCGCACCATAGGTTCGGCATCCATTTTATGGAGTTTTGTGGAATTGCTTGTGCGTTTTTAAACTTCAGTAATAAATAAACGGTAATAGCTAGTGACGATATATTATGTTTACTATAACTTAAAGAAAATATCTAAATATTTTTCAAACGTGTTCCAATTTATTTAAAAGTATTCAAGTATAATAAAAACAAATTATATTGAATTTAGCGACAAAAAAATCTTTCAGTAGCACAATTTAAAATCCTCAGCGTGAAATTTGAAGTTTTAGAAACATCATCTTCTGAATTGATTACGACTGATTTGAAAGAAGATAATTACCGCTGACAAAGTCAGCGATATGATTAATTTAACTCTTTCATAATCCCTCAGAGGGAAATTCAGTTAAAAGCAGGACATGTGTATTAGTGATTTCCATTATTTAAGGCAGACGGTTAATTAATTTATCTTGAATTTGATAGACGAATCTTTGAATTTAGCTTTAAACAAAGGGGTGAGTTATTTATCATTATGTATTTCAGCTGTTAATAAATAAAATATTTATTTATGTACCAAATAGACAATAGAAATTCTGAAATATTCTAGAGAAATGGCAAAAATATTTAATTGAAATTAACGTTATATTTTTCACGGATTCATCATTTGTATTGCAGGAAAATATGGAAACATGTTCATTCATTTAGTCACAAATTTTCTGTTAGTTTAAAGTTTCACTATTCGCCTTGAGATGTAGATTATTGCTTTAAATGATTCAGATTTTCAAAAATTTTAACATTTTATAAAATATAAATTGGATTGAAAAATCATTATCAAAAATGAAACAAATTTTTTAAATATGCCGTTTTATCTTATTATATTTATTGTATAGAATCTTCTACGCATCGATCTTCTGAGTTGTAAAAAAATTAAAAATTATACATTTAAATTTAAAAATCTTCCTAAATCTCACTGTCCTTTAGGCTTTTTATCAATAAATCTTTAAGAAATAAAAGTAATCTCAACCATACACTTTTTAAAAACAAACAATATACAGTTATTTTCTTATAAAATATGTTCATTCTATGGCGGTATATAAGGATAACTTTTGAGGAAAATTACGACATAGAAACTTTTACTTATCATTAAGCATTTCACAAAAATAAATAAATGGCGCTCGCAGCCGTGAACCGTTTAAAAGGTACAAAAACCATTTCATCGTCACAGGTTTCATTATTGCGCGGCACACGATAATAAGAAAATTAAAAAGTCTGATTCATTACGATTTATCATACAAACGCTACCAAAGATTCAGAGTAATCCCACAGAGCAAACAACATTCTATATTAAATCACATAAATTAACACGCAGAATTCATTTATTTAAAACAAAATTATTAATAAATGTATATATGTGTACCTTTAAACATACTGTATGTTTATTATTCTATCCCGCATACATTGACAACAGATTCCAACTTAATAGAATAAGTTTGTCGGAAAAGCAGATATATCTGGTTTATTAATTGAAGCCAAAATGGGAACTACTGAAAACTTTTCATTCAGCTTTTCAACCCATTTTAGGCCAATCATAGAAATGTTATGATATGTGGTATAATTTTCATTGAAATATGCTTAAATTACATTCATTAAGACGAAAAAAAAGTTTCGTGCATGAAAAATAATGTTTTATTTGAGAAATAAAAGGCATTTGGTGAAAGGTGCGTTAATGCACCATTAAATTTAAAATTAATCATTATATATATATATATATATATATGACTTTTGTTTTATTATTATTTTATTTATATAATTTGCAACTTTAATTAATTATAAAAATATAAAAACATATGATTAATCTCAAGTGGAGTAATTATACATTTTCAAAAAGTCGAATTTGTCAATAACCGTTTCAATTTAAAAAAGAAAAAAAAATAGAGTATTTTGAAAATTTCTCAAGAGAAAGTGTTTACTCCAATGGAATTACTAATGTTATATAGATGTCTCCAGAACCCTCAAAAATAGCAGAAAAATAAAATTCGCGAAAAATATTCGTCACAGTGTCTCTCTATTCTAAAAAAAAGTAACTACCGCTGTCACCGCCGCCGCCGCCGGTTTTGAATTTTTTGTGACCGGAGGTCTTTCTTCGTTAATATTGAGAAAAATAATGCATACAAAAAATATGAAAATCAGTGGTTTTATACAGAAATGTTTGATAAACACGCTGATGCAGACAGTTTTCCAATCGAAGAATTATTTTAAGAGATATTTAATGCTAAAGTTGGACAAAATCGTTCCACTAAAAAAGTTTTATAGCAGCAAAAACTAGACATGGCAGTGTAATCATTTTTAGATCATTTTATGCGTTAGAATTTGCCGGAGTGCAGATTGCATTAATTTTTTTATTTTGACTCATTTTTTCAGGTTTTATTTCTATTTTAAATTCAAATTTTCGGCATTTCTAGAGATATTTTTTACAGATTTCAGAAAATTGTACTAATTTAAACTGTTGCCAACTGTATAAAAAACGCAAGCAATAATGTTTGCTTCAAATTAAAAATTTATTTACACGTGACTATTATAAACAGGAAAAAAACTTTCAAATTAGAATTAAATAATTATGTATAAAAAGCAGGAACTTGTTAAAAATTACGTCATAAAAAGTACACACGTGAATTTTAAAAGAGAAAGGATATTGTAAAATAATAAATTCATTAACATGCGTTAGAAGTCTTAGGAGAAATTACGTCATATTTACGTCACATTATAGTTATTACATAAAATGAACACAAAATAATATTGCAAAAAAGTTTAAATTTAGAAATTGAGCTAGACATTTATTTAATATTTTGAGAGGATATTTTCAACTATTTTTGTTAGGAAACCGCAAATAATATTTCATTGCTAACAAATGTACTTTCACGCGATTACTTAAAAGAGAAAGAATAGCTTGGTAAAAATTACGTCAGATTAAAAACGATTAATTTAAAATGTCTCATTTAAAAGAACTTTCTTTTCGCTTTGTTAAAAAATACCAGGAGACAAAGACTCAGTTTACTTAATTCCTTTTATATTAGCTTATTTTGAAATGTTGTTACACGTGTCTACGTCATCAAGTTATTTTTATTTCGACGTTTTATTTGTATTTTTATTAATGTTGTACGAATTTATTTGTTCTTTCGTTATTTAAAATAAATATTATGTCAACTTGTATAATTTGGCGAGTGGTTTGGCGATTTATATAATTTGGCGAAATTGGTCGACGGGATAATCAAGTAGTACCGCAGCGGATTTGGCGTTAAAATTCCCCAATCAAAGGGAAATGAATAGAAATTCGTTTATAGGGAGATCGCCACTGTTTTTTAAATTATAATTCAATCTTTCGAAATCTTTTTAAAGCCGATCAAATTATCGTGCATTTAGAGCCTGCGGTGTCTGGACGGGGGTTGGCGAGCGTAGCTCGTAGGGGGCCGAGCCCCCTAGTTAATAAAAAATATATATATTTATTGAAATGGTGCGCTTACACACCTTTGGCCGAAAATGGATTAAACAAGTGAAATTTAATTGCATGAACTCCCTTGAAAACAAAATCTGTCTATGACGGTATTCTGTTAAAAAAAAAAAAAAAAAAAAAAAAAAAAAAAAAAAAAAAACGTTATACCTTCCCATTATACCTGGTAAGTACGAAAAACATTCAAAAATGGAATTTTGACAATCTGTTGAGCTTCCGTAATAGCAAGTTTTACTGTATTAGAAATGTATACATAAAAATCCTTTAAAAATTGATTTAAGAGCGAAATTTCTTGTTGCAATATCAAACTAGAATCAAAGCGCATGATACTTTAAAAGACTGACGTAGAAGCGTCTGAACTTTCTATAACTGACATTTATATTCCGGCTAATAAAAATATAACAATGTAATTTCTATTCAAGTCAAACAAATGTTTTTGTACTGCTGTTTAACATTTTCACCATAATATCTGAATTTTTTGAAACAGCAATCTCTAAATTAATTACGGATCATTTCAAAGATCTAATTACCGCTGTCAAAGTCAACGATATGATTAGTTTAACTTTTTCATCATTCACTTTAGAGAATTGTTTAAAGTTCCTCAGAGGGAAAACAAGTGAAATGCAGAACATGTGTATTAGTCATTTGAATTTATTTAACGAAACCGTTTAATTAATTTATTTTAAATTTGATCGACGATCTTTCAATTCAGTTGAAAACAAATCAGTGAGTTATTTATGTATTTCACTGTTATTAATTAAAATATAGATTTTTGTTGTAGATAGGAGCTAGGAATTCTGAATTATTATAAAATAAGAATGAAAATATGTTCTTTCAAATATAGAAGCTAGACAATTCATAATGTAAAAAGGTAAAATGTGATGTCGTAAAGTTCATATCGTCTATATTTGCAAAATACACATTATGGACACCGTTTTACTTAAAAGGCGACAAAAATAATAGTTTAAAATATACATTTTATTCAAAACTTCTTAGTACTTTCTGACTGGATTTCCTGCGGCCGTCAACAGAGATTTTTTTTTATAATTTATGTTTTAAGTATTTAGTATTTATAAATAAATACTGCTCATTCATGATTTTATTATTTTCGTCACCTTTTAAGTAAACCGGTGAGCTTTTTAAAGTTCATATTGTGTATTTAGAGATTGAAACAAGATGGAATATTGCATTTTATCTTTTGATTTCATTTGCATTTATATATTAATTTGTTTGGAGAAATTTTTACCGAAATTGCACACTGCAAGAAAATATATAAACGTGTTTATTCTTCAATTTATGTGATTTTATTATTATTATTATTTTGCTGTTACATAATTGTTATTGGTGCCGATGCAATCTGATAAATAAACGTAAACATGTAGTAATTCATGGCTGCATTGATTTATCGCTTGAATGGTTTACTATATGTGGATTTACATTTGAAACACACAGGAGTAAATTATTTTGAACTACTTTAGTTTTTGATGCTACTATTGAAGAAAATTATTTCCACGCAGATAAGAAATAAAAAAATATGTAGGATCATTGTTTTGAAAGTATACGTTACTAAGATTCCATTAAAACATTATAATAAAACAGGCTATTTACTTTTTTTATGAGTACTTAGAGGGTCTAAATACTTAAAAGTTTTAAAAACGATGATTTACAACAAAATACATGTGAGCCTTTCTCCCATAATATTTACTTTCGTGAATAAGAAACCTGTAGAGAGAGAGGGGGGGGGGGGGGGGGAAACAGCATTTTTATACTTTCAGTTTTAAACTTTCATGTTCTTCTAGTTAAGAAAATGTTCTTATTCAGCTTCAATGTTTAATGCCATACTATCCCAGTGAGACCCTTGTCACCCATTCGTTAGGGAAGTACACTAGGATGGTAAGGAATGAATGTAAGGGAAAAAGGGACGATAAGGAAAAATTACACCTATTTTTAGGCTAATCATGTTAAGACTAACTAATAGGAACAATATTCATTGATTTTTAGCAATAGTTATTTACATTGGAACAAATAAATAAAAATAACTTACCTCGAGAAGTGTAGGAATAAACCTTGGGGACGGTAAGACTACCAATAAAAACACGATGCTTGAAATTAATATTCAAATGCTGATTTAAATTTTGCAGTAAATTTCCTGTAAAAGAATTTTAGCCATTCTTTCTCTAGAATACTTTTGCGTGAGACAAAAGTTGAAACAAATTCTGTGGCTGCAGCTGGAGTGATTTTTTGTATAATTTTAACCAGATGGACGGTAAGGAATCTCAAATCCAGGGCCATAGTTATAAAAATAATAATAACTATAAAAATGTGTGCAGGTAACATTTTTGCTGCATATTTATATAAAACAATAGTCCCAGTTTCGGGAAAAAATTACGACGAGTATACAGACAGCTCCAAACTTATCAGTATCATGGACACGGGACGATAATAAATTCCGTGGTACATTTTGACACCCAAAATCTTCCAAAATTTATTTATTTAGTTAACCCTTAACCGGAAACATGGAAACCCCGTGCACAAACACAACACTTAATAATTTACCAAATAGTGAACTTAAACATTTATTCTTTAATAGTAATGTATTAACAGGACCAATTTTTTTATTATAACAGCATAAAAATAAGTTTGGAATGTCGGAGACAGAAAATATTAAGGCAGATATGTAGACGCAAACATCTCACAGATGTACGTTTCCGGTTAAGGGTTAATATTATTATACAACCATGCAACGGCCTATTTTTCATGTAAGAAATGAAAAAAAAAAAACAATAATATGTTCTAAAATAAAAATTATTATTCGGGGAGTTAAAAGTCAAAATTATGTGAGAATACCTCATATATATATAATAAAAAAAAATTGATTCTTAATATTGATTTAGATATATTTGGAACTGCTTGAAATTGTATGTAGATATAAATAATAATTTGAAAATGCATGTCAAAAGGACTGCGTCGGGTATATGCTCATTAAAATCTAAGCGTGTAGTCGTAAACTTAAAACTGCTTTTTTCTGTGTGTCTTGTTTGTTATTGTTTGTGAAAAAAGGATTATATAATACGCGTAACAGAAAGTAGAATATCTACACATCATATTTAATAATTAGTAATTAATAATTAAGGATCAAAATACAAATATTAAAAATTAATGAAGTACAACCTGTTGGTATATTTTGTATTAGGACACAGATGCATTTTTTTCACACGAAACTAATTTATTGCTAACTATTCCAGAAAATTTTGAAATGTTAATTTAAAAAATTCTATTAATTTAGTTAGACTTGCGACATTAACCTATATATTCCTGATTAGAATGAGTTATATTTCAGTCACAATTAAAACCATTTAAATAAGAATTGGGTATTATATTTAACATTTCATTAAAAAAAAATATGTCAATATATAAATAAAATGAAAATATTTATACCACTGGATACCGCACTATCAATCGCTAACTACCGGTGAATCTCGGGCTATGTCTTCATGACTTTCGGAATGATCGATTCGGTTTCGAAAATTATATTAACTAGTAAATCTGCAGATCAAGAGCCTCAACGTCATCTCTGCAACTCATTGTTTTTATCAAACTTTGCGTAATATTAATCTTTCTACAAAAACAAAATTTAAACTATTTAAATTACACAAACATTTATAAAAGGAAAAAAATATTTCGATGGTTTCAGACATTAAAAGCGTTAAATTAAACACATTGTTATGTAAGGATATTCTGAAATTCTCATGAGCTACTTATTCTAGTAATTTTTATATAATAAAGCAAATTTCTTCAGGGGGGGCTCTGCCCCCCTGAACCCCCCGTTGTGTAATTTATTTTGCATTTGTAATTTTCTACTGATTGAGTTAATGATTACCCTATATCTTAGATTTCTTTTTACACTGCGATTTATAAGGATAAGCAATAATTCGGTCAAGCATTTTACGTTATCCTAATATCCATACAGCAGTATGCCTGCTAACCACAAATACCTGTATCTAATGGATAAAGAACTTTTGGAAATGTAAACTGAAACATCTAATTTACAAATCTAATACCTTTATAAATTTTGTTTATAAAAAAATAATTTTGATTACCATTCTGCAATATTTATATCTAAGATCTAATCTAAATATCAAAAAATGTACTCGATAGCATTAACTTACTAAAATCACCCTAAAGTAGGGGGGCTTCTAAACCTAACAGTTAATAATTCATCATCGTTAAATAGATAAACATGATTTGGCGCCTTTAAGTATTTTTTGTGATTTTCTTTTAATAGTATCTACATTTAATTTAAAATCGTGATGTTACAAATACCGTTGAAATTTGACGCAAACCTATGTTCAGGTCAAATTACGAAAGGTTAACTAACATTTCATTTCCCTTAGCCGGACTTTCTGTTTCATTTTTCGTAATAAGGTTTATTTTAATAATTTAATTTATTTTACACTCTACAAGCTGTTACACGGACGTTGTTCACGTCGCATTAAAATAGAGATAAATGCATTAAGTAAAACATTTCACTCCCCACCAGACATACCAAGTCTCAAGCTTTTTGCACATCTTAGAGAAAATGTTGTTTTAAATCGCGCAAATGTTTCAATTAAATAAAGTAACATTTTCTGTATTAAAATACTGGTATCCAGAACGCCGGAGGCTTGGCAGCTCTGCTCCTCTTAATAAAAACATATATGATTAACCAACACTTTATCACATTTTATAGGAGACAATACGGAATTTCTTATTTCTATGGCCTTACATATATCTCAGTCATAAAAATGTAAAATTTTGTGCCAATTAATGCACGCAATTGCGAAAATGAAATCGCAAAGAATGAGAAAAGGAAGGCCAAGTAAAATCGTGTAAATCGAGGAATCTTTCTTCGTAGTGCTGGGAAAATACTGCTACAAAAACTATTTTAGGTGGTATTTGGTGTGAAATGTTTATATGTATTCATTCCTGTCCTATATATCCTTTTTTTTATTTTTTATTTGCTTATTCCATTTTTCTTTTGCACGTGAAAATCTTACAAATTAAAATTAACTCTTTGGGAGAAATTGTTATTCATTTTTTTTTTGGCAACAATGAAGTTTATAAAATTTAACAGAATAATGTCAGTTTATTCTGTATGAAAATAACGAACTTTTTTATTTATAATCAAATAGTTGAATAAATAAATGAAAATATTATTCTATATAGTATATAAATACTATTTTCATTTCTGCGTTTAAATAAATCTATATGCAAATATCTATACAAAGGCATTCATTAATTCATTCCTTTTGCTTTGATTTGACTTCAAAAAGCCATACATACTTTCACATTTATGATATTTTTAGATGAGATGCTGTTGCTACGCAACGGTTAAAAGAAAAAATGAAATATAAGTAAATTCATAAAATAAAATGTTTTATATTATTCGAACACATGTATAAAATTCTATCATAAGTTATACACCTAATTTAAAAGCTCTGACAAATGTTTTGACAAAATTGCAAACTAATAAGAATAATTTAATACTCTTATTTAAAAATTTCAGCATCCAAAATTTACCATTTAAATCTATTATTCATATGAGCGATTTCTTTCAACAAATGAAAATTTGAAAATCGTCTGACTTCTCATAGAAAAGCATTATATCACAAAATAAAATGTTCTGTATATTCCGAACGAATGAACCAAATTTAACCCAAAACTATACAGCTAAATCCGGGGAGCTCATCAACATGCCCAGGGAATTTCAAGCCGATCGGATGCTTTTTGCGGCAGTTATCGCGGAACAGACAGACAGACTAACGGAAACCAAAACTTTTCGTGTCTCCACAGTAAGCCTTCACTGACGTTTCGGCAATTATTTTCTCATCTTTATATTTAAGAAAAAATTGTGTAGGACCAAATTCAAAGAACTGTGTTAAAAACACATTGTTACATTATTATTGTGTACGGAGCGACTTTAGATTAGAAGTAATATGACAAATACAGGGTGATTCAGAAAAACGTTTATAAAATGACATGGCAATTCAGGCATACAACAAGGATAAAAAATCACATAGGAACATAAGGTCGCAAACCGCTTATTTAATCACAAATCCAGTGTGTTTCATCCTAACTGGACCCAGGTTGACGGTAATTATTTTGAGAAAAATAAAGACATTGCAATAAAAATGTAACGAAATGTACCTTGTTTTGCGTAAAATGTGATAACATCACAAAAAAATCTGGAAAAACATGTTACTCAAGCAATCGATGATACCATATGAATTGATAATCACAGTCCAAAATGTGGGACGTTAACTGCATACTGCAGGCGCGTATAATGCAAACTTCTACCACTTTCGTTTGGTGCCATCACATTTACAACAAAGGGGAGAATGTCTGTTAAATGTTTTATTATAATATACCCCAGATTTCTGAAAGTTATTACCGTAAACGCAAATTGAGTTAGGATGTGTTTGTCACTAAATAAGTTGTTTGCGACCTTATTTTCCTGTGTCATTTTCCATACCTGTTGTATGCTTGATTCGCCATGTCATTTTGTAAACTTTTTTAATCACCCTGTATATAATATTGAACCTTACGCAGATTGCGTCGTTTGTGCCAGACAGTCTTATAAATTGTGTTGACCTTTATGTGTATTTTAAAACTTATTTAAAGAGAATATTTTCTGAGGATCTTAAAAAATAAATAAATAAATAAAAATGTGTGCTATATCACATTATTATTAGTATGATTATTTTATTTGGAATATATCTGACTAATCCCTGTATATGATTTTTTTATGTTTGTTACGCAGGTATAATTGTGTTCTTGTACAAAAATATTTTTTTTTAAAAGAAAGTTGGCATGTTTTGCATTATACAAAAGTCTAGATATCCCTGTATATTGTTTTCAGTATTTAAAGTGGGCCGTTGAACAATATATATAGATATATATATATAAAGAACTTTTTTTTATTTATAAAAATGCTATATTTACAAAAACAACATTTGGAATCAAATATTGAAATAAACTGATTTCTATTAAAAAAATAATGACGCTTTATGTCGCATATTTTATGCATATTTACTCTACATTAGTTACTGATTTAGATATTTATAAATTTTGTTAAAGGGTTTTATTAAACCATTTCAGATTTTGATAACTCCAAGAATTTCACCAAATGCACTTCTAATTTTCATATTTCTGTTCTCTTTCAAAAATTATAATTAATTGCTGAGGTTTTTCAGAAAATAACCAGATTTTGTTTGCTATCCAAATCACTTGAATGTGACTCATTAACCCTAATGAGCTCTTCTTCAAATTCTGTATTCAACGACAAAGATATTGAATAACGATCCTCTGAAAATTCTATGATTTGTATCATAAAGATAAGTTTTTATTAATGATAAGATTTAGTTAAATATAATAAAATATATTTCTTTTATACAATTATTGATTGATAACATTAATTTCATCAAAGCGGAGTGATTGTATTATTTTAAATGAAAAAAGGTTGATTAAAACAGGAAGAAAGAGAGAATGGTATTTTGCAAAAAAATTTAGTAAATCGATTTCATGCTAATGAAAAAAAAAACTTCATTGTATTTCATGCTTTATAAATTCACCTTTTTATTATATTTGTTTTCTTTGTTTCTGCTTTTTTTTTTTTTTTTTTTTTTTAGTTTTTATTTCAATTACATCTAAAATATAATGAAAATTTGTCTGTCTGTCTTTAATTCTATAAAAAGCCGTAGTTTGGAAGCCAAAATTTTGAAATGTTACATACATGTGTATTAAAACAAGTCTGAGGCAAGTAAAGTAATCCGGAATCGAAATAACTTATAGTTAATTTTTAATTAAAAAAAACCACCATGTTAATAATAATTTCCCATCAAATTTAAACATTTTTCATCATAGTAGTTGCTAACAATTAAAAATTAACAATAAAATTCTTACATCAATAATTACTTTTCTATTTCAAGATTCCCACTTGAAAAAATGAAAATGAAATAAATAGTTTGACGAATAAAGAAAAATAAGTGAATATTACGTTATAACGTTTTTATTTTTACAAGATTTCCACATGAAAAATGAAAATGAAATAAATACTTTGACGAATCTTTCTATATATATAAAAAAGTAACGATTTGGAAATGGACCAATGAAAATTTGCGTAGATACCGCGAAACGCATCTGATTGGCCAGGGCTTTCTGACGCTATAATAGGAGTTACCAAGGTGTGTGTGTGTGTGTGTATGGAGGGCTCTGTCGCCAAATTTCGCCAAGTTTTTCGCCAGCTCGGCAATATATCGCGAATTTTGGTGACCAAAATTAGTCGCCAAAAGTGACGCGAACGAGCAATTTCCAGTATTTCCCCAAATTTCACTTGTTTGAAGAAAATCAACAAATTGAGATATTCCAATGCAACAAAAACTAATATTAGCTTATGAATAGAGTTTAATTCAACTATTTACATTTTTCAGCACAAACACTAACTATAGACAATATTCGTCACACTATATATATAATTTTACACATATATGTTGGCGGACAAAAGGCGACGAAGTGAAAATTTCAGACGAGAGGAGATTCATATGATAAGATTATTTACTGTAACTACAAATTGGTGACTTCATTACGAAGATAAATAAAAAAAATTCCAAATAACTGTAATAATTTTTTTTACTTTTTAAATTTATCATATTTTTTTTTTAATTTACAATATTTTTAATTTTAAATTTTCGATTAATTTATAATTTTATTTAATTATAAATTTATTTAATTTGTAATTATTCAAATAAATTATAAATTTTATCTTTTTTTCTGAAAATGTTTGAAATCTGAAAGTTAAATGCATAGAAAATAAGGAATCGTGAAGCGATCCAGAACGTAAAAGCGGAAACAATTGCGTTTGGTGTTGGCTAGAAAATAGCGATTCCTTTGCGATACCGAACGAAATCGCGAAGCGTAGCAAGCAGTTGAGCAAAAAAAAAAAAAAAAAAAGTGAATAGTACGTCATGTTGGAAATATAATGGACGTCAGCAGGTAAATATATAACGTCATATGAGTATGAAAAAATGTATTGAAATATGATAAAAACCCAAATATGGAAATATTGGCATATTTTAGCATTTTGGGGCTCTCTGAATTTCTTTTCTCCACTTTTAAATCTATTTCATGTTTATACGTGTGTGTATGCATGTATATTAAAATTTATACATAGGTTTAGGTCCCTAGAACTCTTTCTTAGTGAAGAACTGGAATAACGATGGATTTGCTGCTTTCTTTTACTGTTTATTTCATACGGTATGTTTAATTTGGAAATTATTTTTTCAAAGCAAACATTCTTAAAATTCCGGGCAACGCCGGGTACTTTAGCTAGTTAATTTATAAAGTATATAAATATTTTTATCTTCTCATATTATATTTCAAATTTTATGATTGTGTATTATGCTTATGATAACAATTGCTTGCTAAGCGAACGGTGTAACATTTCTAGCTAAGATAAAATTTAAAAAAAAATAGACGATGCCAAATAATAATAATAATAATAATAATAATAATAATAATAATAATAATAATAATAATAATAATAATAAAACTGGTGCTTTGATTCATCTAAATGTTAAATTCTTTATCGTCTTAAATAGCTTATTTGGAATATAAAATTATTGTTGATTCCAGTATATCATTTAATTTGTAAAATATTCATTTCTTTTGCCAATAACAGCACGAAACGTTATTTGAGGGAATAAGATAAAAAACGCTTACACAACAAAAATTCCAGTCGGGTGATGAATTGTGTACCACCGAAATTTTATAATATCGATAGTCCTAAAAATGACGAAATTAATTTTGAGAACTATTCAGGAGTATTAGCCCAGTGGTAGGGGAGCAAAAAAAGGCCGAATTCGGAATTAATTAGGGGAAAGCTGGAAATTGTTTTAATCCCTTCTGTTTAGGTCTATAATGAATATTCTATGTTTACCCTCTAGTACTAGGTGATCGATAGGAAATATGTATAGAATTAAGTCAAAAAACACGTTTTTTTGCATACCATAACAATATCTCAAAACAGCTAACTCTGTCAAAAACGTTGTCAATACAAATGTTGTAGAGCATAAAATTCTGAATAAAATGAGTACCTACACTCAATACTTATGTTGAATATCAAGGTCACAATTCTACTTCAAAATTTTAGACCCATCATCAGGGGGATGACCTCAGAATTAATTGGGAGAAAACTGGAAATTGTTTTAACCCCTTCAGTTTAGATCTAAAATGAGCGTAGTATGTTTTCTTCCTCGTACTTGGGTGAACGTTAGAAAATATGTACATATTTATTTTCGAGAAACACTTTTTTTTTTTTTTAGTTTCCTTAACAATATCTCAAAACAGCTAACTCTATAAAAAAAACATTGTCAATACAAATGTTGTAGAGCTTAAAATTCTGAATAAAGTTCGTACCATCACTGATATTTTTGTTCAACAAAGGTTGCAATTCTATTTCAAAAATTTTCCTTAATCGCTAATCAATAGCTTGAAGCCAGGAGAGCCCAAGTTAACTTAACAATATTTCAAAATAGCTAACTCTATCAAAAACATTGTTAGTACAATTGTTATAGAGCCTAAAATTCTGAGTAAAATGAGTACCTACACTTAATATTTTTCTTCAATATTAAGGCCGCAATTTGAGATATTGTTAACTTGGTCACTCCTGGCTTCAAGCTCTTGATTTGAAAAATTTTGAAATGGAATTGCGACCTTAATGTTGAACAAAAATATTAATGATGGTACTCACTTCATTCAGAATTTTAAGCTCTACAACATTTTTATCGACAATGTTTTTTATAGAGTTAGCTAGTTTGAGATATTGTTAAGGAAACTAAAAAAAAAAAAAAAAAAAAAACGTGTTTTTCGAAAATAAATATATACATATCTTCTAACATTCACCCAAGTACGAGAAAGAAAACATAGTACGTTCATTTTAGACCTAAACTGAAGGGATTAAAATAATTTCCAGTTTTCTCCTAATTAATTCTGAAGTCATCCCCCTGATGATGGGTCTAAAATTTTGAAGTAGAATTGTGACCTTAATATTCAACATAAATATTGAGTGTAGGTACTCATTTTACTCAGAATTTTAAGCTCTACAACATTTGTACTGACAACGTTTTTGACAGAGTTAGCTGTTTTGAGATATTGTTATGGAATGCAAAAAAACGTGCTTTTTGACTATCATTCTATACATATTTCCTAACGCTCACCTAGTACGAGGGGGGAAAACATAGCATATTCATTCTAGAACTAAACAGAAGGGATTAAAACAATTTCCAGCTTTTTCCTAATTAATTCCAAATTCAACCCCTTAACCAAAGGGCTATATGTCAAATATCCTTTATTAAAGCAAAAGGACAAAATGAATACTACCGGATGCCTAAAAAGGAGTGACTGATTTTAAAATTCATTAACTAACAAACGGTGTCAGATATTAAAAAAACTCGATGGTTATATATGATGTCTAAAGTTTTTTTAAAGTGAATCTCAAATTTAGTTCGAATTACAAACAATAGATGGCACTGCAAGCAATATTCAATCTCGCTAAATTCAAGCTCGATTTTTTGGGCTTTCTGTTCTCCCATGCCAAAAAATGGGAATAAAATGAACTTAGTGGGTCCCAAAGTACAAAACATGGGGCCTGCATTTAGCGCATATTGCTGGCAGTGCCAATTATTGTTTGTAATTCAAAATAAAGTCAAGCATCACCGTAAAAGAAAAAAAAAAAAACTCCTGGCATCATGCATAACGCCCCGGCAAGATTTTTTTAAATATCTGTCACTGTTTTCAAGTTATTGAATTTAAAAATCAGTCACTCCTTTTTAGGACACCCGGTATATTAACATGATTATTAAACAGAAGGAAATTTAGTTATAGAAAAAAGGAATCTATAAAAAAGGAAAATAGGAATATTTTTCTATAGCGAATAATAAAAAAAAACAGCCACTGTCAAGATTATAACAAGAAGAACATATCAAAATAAAATTCAATGAAATTATGATATTTCCCCCCTCCAATACTTACCTCTGCACTACCCATCCACTACAAGAGAAACCACAGAAATTGTAACACGTAAAAATTGAAAATTGTAAAAATGTTAAAAATTGAAATTGAAAATAATAATTGATTATTAAAAATTAAAAATTGTAAAAATTAAAAATTAATTTAAAAAAAACATCATTTAACTTACATAAATTAGATATCTGTGTTAAACCATGGTTACGGAAGGGGGTGGGTAAAATACAAAAAAAAATAAAAATTACGTGCGAATTCCAAAAGAGTGTGTGAACACTCTCAGAAATAAAACTCTCACTTTTGACGATTCAGCAATCCTCGAGCGGTATTTCGTCGTTTTTGACAATCATTTCCTATCAACATCACGTTACATTTAAAGAAACGTAAACTCTCAAATACTTGACGAAAGGTTTGCCTCAATCAAGGTCAGACTCAATGCATTTTAAGAAAACATTTGCTTTACCTGCTCAGATCCTACGATTTTAGCAAGCAAATATTAGCTTGTTTATTTTAGTCCTGTAATACTTTATTTTATAACAGCACTTATTATTGCCTTTCAGAAAATACTGAAATATTGGTAGTTATTGTTTCTTCATTAATTATTTCTTTAGGAATGCTTATTATTTTTTCTTATTTATTCATTTATATGTTGTTGTTCGTTATGTTTTAATTCGAAAATAATTAATTTCCTGTGTTCTTCAAAACCATTCATAAAGGAAATTTGGTCAGAAAAATTTCAAACTTCCAGGATATCTGTTTTTTTTATTATTATTTTTTTTTTTTACTGAAATATTGGTAGTTATTGTTTCTTCATTAATTATTTCTTTAGGAATGCTTATTATTTTTTCTTATTTATTCATTTATATGTTGTTGCTCGTTATTTTTTAATTCGAAAATAATTAATTGCCTGTGTTCTTCAAAACCATTCAAAAAGGAAATTTGGTCAAAAAAATTTCAAACTTCCAGGATATCTGTTTTTTTTTTTTTTTTTTTTTTTTTTTTTTTTTTTTTTAAGAAGTATATTCTGCTTTCAATCAAATTAAAAAATAAACATAATTGATTCCTCAACCCTTTATAGACAGGAAAGTGTTAAAATCTTATCCACCTACTCAAAGTGATAAAATCTCACACAATATGCACTTCACAATTCGTTATTTGTGAGCAACAAATTAACCAGACCATATTCTAATCATTCATTGATCAAAGAAAATGTCACTAGTAAATTATTTAATCAAGCCATATTATAATTATTCATTCACATGAGAAAACCATAATAATAAATTAGCCATACTTAAAACTTTCAGAAATTATAGCAGCGCCGATAAAATTGCAATCTACCATATAAAAATATAAACTCACAGCAGAATTCATTACACCAATCTAAAAGCACATCTTCAAAAGTCTCCAGTAGCGAGGTTGGAAGAGCAACGGTCTCCTACACCAGAAGTCGCGGTTTCGAATCACGCCGAGGAAAGTGAGAAGTGATTTTTTTTTCTTCTTCCTGTCTATAAATACTGGAGCTTCCAAACTGTTTGATAAATGGCACCACTAGTCCTCTTTTGACGAAACTATTAACGATATTTATATCGTCAAGCAAGTGAAGAAAGTAATGTCATCAATTTGACGAGATGTTCGCTCGGAGCATTTCCCAGGAAACCGTTTCGTCAAAAAAAAAAAAAAAAAAAAAATCGTGAAATCTGAGTATTCATTTCTCAGAGTGAAAATTTGAATATTATCGTTTCAAATCATTACATCATAGATCGTGTAATTTTAAAATATAGGGTAGACCGTATAGCATTGATTGAGGACCGGGTTCTAAATGCTAAAAAAAAAAAAAAAAAAAAAAAACTATAAAATTTACTGGACTTACTCTTTATTTAAAAGCATCGTTAGGTGGTTCAGTTAAAAAAGTAGTCAGTACGATGAGAAATGCGTCAGAAAAGCGAAACTTGTTTATACAACAGATCTTACAAAGAAGACCGCTGCCTGAGAAAAATTCTGGAAATCACAGGCATCTGGCTTTTAGCTCCACCACAAAGCACGATAAATACATGCTTCCCATAAGATCTGTTCATTTTTCTTTTTTAATTGTTAATACATATGCAACGTTCACGTATTAGTAGAGATAAAAATTCTTATCAATGTGGCGCGCAAAAATCCGATGGAATTAAATGCAGACCTTGATACTAGCAGATGTGCCATTTAATTCTTATTTATTTCTTTGCACTGGGAGCGGTAGCTGACAGATAAGGAAAAGGAAAAAAAAGAATGAATCTTTGCGGCTGGAAATAAAGATGTTTTTAGAAAGAAGAAAGCAAAACCCTTTTAATAAAAGCTGAGTGGTTTTGAGAAATGAATTTAATTACATATTTCAGCATAAGAAAGAGGGGGGGGGGGGTATAATGTGATTTAAAAGTAAAAATTATGTTTTAAATTAATTTTGAATAAAAATTATAGGTATGGGACAGAAACGCTGTCACATAACTCACCCCGACCACAGAAGAAAGCTGAAACGTGTACGTTACAGCTTTATATCTACTTAAAATCCTTTGTCCACCTTCGCACATACAGAGTATACAATCTACATAGAAATATAAAAAAAAATTGTATCCAATAACAGAAAAATGTTTGAACCTGTTTCTCTAAAATGCTATTAGAGCATCATTTCCAGTAATTTAAGTAATAAAATAGAAAGGTAGTATATAAACATATTTGCTTGCTTTCAAATAATTCAAAATAATAATATTTATTCATGACTGAGCGCTCATATTTAAAACAAATCTTATTTATCAACTCAATATGCCACAAGAGAAAAAAAAAATGTGCCACATTTGACGAAGCGTTAGGATCCTATGCTTTTTATGTGGCTGTTTGTGGCGCTGGTACCAGCTTTTTCGTTGTGTCATGATTCCAAAGAGAAGTATTTACATTAGATATATTTTATAACTTCTCACAATGTGATCTTACAATGAGATCATAATTTCATACGAAATGCAAGCAAATTAAAACAAAACACACCAATAAGAACTTTAAAAAAAAAAAAATTGGAACACAGAAAAGTATTGTATGTATATATATAAAATAAAAGTTAAAATGTACTGTATTACAATAAAGATGAATCGTATATGAAAAGAAAAAAATTGTGCACAAGGCACAGGACTACCAAAAAGGGGTGCATGTAGCACGCTGGCAAACAGGTGTACCCCTAAATCTTGTGGAGACCACAAGTATTATGGCGTCAGCTTAGGGGTTCTGCCTTAAATAACAAGAGTATATATATTTTTTTAGATACCTGCACTATAACTATAACCCGCTGTAACAAGAAGTCAAAGTATAATATAAGTTAGCATTTGATAAATTTACACACTGCCGTCCTGTATTTCTGTCTAATAATTAAAATGTCCCATCTTGTGTTCAAGATTCTGCATGATATGAAGTGCCTGTGTAATCACTAGAGTAATTTTTTTTTACTCCATGCAAGAATATGAAAAAAAAAAAGTAAGAAAAATGTATCTAAATGTTATATAATGTAACAAGATACCTTACTCGATCTGCCACTTTCAAGTAAGAAGTATCTAAGCAAAGTGTTAAAATGTAACATGTTAAAAAATAAACAAATTCGAAATGTATGTGTAGTTTAGTATGTCATGTGACGGATAACTCCTTGTAACTTTAAAATCTTTGTACATAGACAAAGTGATGTTGTCATTGATATATTATGACATTATGCAAACACAAAAAAACTGTTAAAAAGAAGTATTTTAATATTGAAACATGTTGTAAAATTTAAAAGCTAGGAAAGTAAAGGAGAAACTGTATGTGTGTGGAGGGCGGGGGAGCAAACTCCCTAACTCATGAACTACTTGTAATGCAACACATGAACAAAAGTGTATGCAAGCATACACAACGTGTAAGTAAACACATGAACAAATTGTATAATATCACATGAACTCTATGTATTAATGTCTGAATGAACTAAAATTGTAATGTAATTGCCAACAAAATAAACAGACAGTATATGTGTAATAACCCAAGACACTTACAACGAGTGAGATTCAACTACATAATTAATGAGTTATCATCAAAATGTAGTGAATAAGGGTTAAAAAAACAAATGAACTACTTGTAATGTGTGTGTAAACCCTGGTTAAACTCTAAACCAGCCAGCGTGTATTACTCAATGAACTACTTGTAAGAAAAAAAAACAAAAAGAAATACTGCCGCATAAATCGTTAGCAAAGTACAATGTGTAAAATCAAATGAACAAAATATGTAAATCAACACATGAACTAGTGTAATGTATGTATATGGATGCACAAAATATATTCTAAATAAGCAAATGTTGTGCAACATAAACAAATATGCAACACATGAACTGCTTGTAAAAATGACTTAATGGTTGACTAAGGGTTAAAATTAAAATAAAGTTGTATCTGCGCAAGTTATTACTGTATTAAGGTAACAAAAGTGTGTATAAAATGCACAAGTGCCCAGTAGATTGCATAATTCTACGCTGAAAATGTAGAAGTTATGCCAAACCAAACATGTTCCAAGTAAAAAGAATGAAAGAGAAAGTAAAAATGCATAGAAAAAAACTAAATTCTTCATGTCATATGAGTGTATGTATCCGTCACAAGACAACGTGAGACTTTCACTCACTAATTAAAAAAATTTTAAATGTGGGAAAATGCTAAAGACTTACTTTATTGACTCTATTTGAATAGCGTTAAAACAAAAGGTGGAGTGTACCAAACAGCCCATATTGTGCATTTGAATAAATTTTACAAAAAAACAACAACTCATAACGATATCACATATCATGTCAAATAAAATAAAATTACCTTATGTTATAAATAAAATAGCAACAAGTCACCAGCTTTGCGTAAACAATGAAATTAAACAGTAGATAAACTGTATGTGTAAAAATGTACAGCCAAATAGTTATCTCCTGCATAAAAATTTTAGATGTATGTGCAAACCCTGTACAATAGTTAAATTGTGTCATAATTTCTGCAAAACTTTTAAACACCTCAAACAAAAACATCCTACCAAGTATATTAAAAAAAATACTTATAAACTGTGTTTTACTGTGTGTAGTATAAAAAGAGACCTTACTTTATATGCCACTTACAAGCAAGGAGTCTATAACAAAAGTGTTAAAAAGGAACTGTTATAGGTTAATTGCCGCAAAATGAATGTGTTAAGTAAAAATGTCATGTGAAGGATAATTTCATGTTAATCTAAAAATAAAATCTGTGTAATTAAGAAAGTGATGGTATCATTAGTAAGTTATGACATTACCCAAACTGAAAAAAAAATAGTATATAGAGGGTAAGAGAGAAAAAAAAAATCTGTAGTGTAAAACGAAAACCTGACATAAGATGTAGAAGTAAAAAAAAAATAACGGTACGTGTGTACAAACACAAAACTCCAAAATCATTCTTGTGAATGTGATTTCAATTGCATAATTAATGAATTAATATCACTAGATTATATAATGATACAGAGTTTTGCTTGACACCATGAACTAAGTGTATAAACATATGAACAAAGTGTGAAAGTTTTAGATTATCTCAATGAACAAAGTGTGACAAACTCATGAACAATGTATGATAATATCTTAATGAACAAAGTGTATTCTCACATGAACTAAAATTGTGTAAATATACCCATGAACTAAAATAATCTCACATGAACTAAATGTAATCTCACATGAACAAAATTGTGTAATTATTCTCATGAACTAATGTGTGTTTTCACATGAACTAAATTGTGTAACAAATCTCATGAACTAATGTGTGATTTCACATGAACTAATTGTGTAAATAATCTCATGAACTAATGTATGATTTCACATGAACTAATTGTGTATCTATCTAAAACGTACGTGCAGCACATGAACTAATGTTGTGAAAAAAATATAAAAAAAAATACCGTCAATTTTTAAAATAAATGTTAAGTAAGAGACAAAATAGAAAATGTTATTAAATTATATTGTGAAAATGTAAATTCCAAAACCAAAACTGAATGTAAAGAGTGAAATGTGATGTTTCCATCACTTGTATCTATCAAATTACCAAAATAGAACAAAATATCTAAAATCGTTTAAGTGTAACTGGTGCAAAAAAAAAGGAAGACACATCTGTACAGTGTTTGTGTGTACACCTGTACTACCAAAACCTTTACAAGCGAAAATAAAAAACTGATGACCTGCATCAATGTATTTTACTCTCCCATACAATCCTTTAATCATCCGACCATTCCTGCAGTAATAATCGAATGAGAAAAAGGTATACCTAACAGTACACACATAATTTCTAAAAAAAATATATTTAAATTTGCAGTTAAGTGTTACCTGTGAAATAAAATATCACTAATGCCATATGGTGAATTATTAAGATGTACATAACTGTCTAACACAGTGAAATGTTTTTTTTTTTTTTTAAATGAACTTTCATTTTAAAGAATCCTTCACAATACAAAATGCAGCAAGAGAAAAAAAATAATTTATCTTGTAAAGAGGTCTTTTTTTTATATATCTATATAAAAAAAAATGTGTTCAATGAAATGAATTGCAGTTGTGTAAGGTTTCTCGTTGCTCTTTTATATATCTCTTTACGGTAGGACATCTATGTGAAAAAGCTGTATGGAAAACGTTAAATTTCGTGTTGTTTACCTCATTACATCTAATGCAATTAATGCATTTTGGGCTGTTTGAACAATGAGGATCTTTATGTGATAAGGCACATACAGGACACCTAATTTTATCTGTGCATGATTTTGCCTGATGAAGAAGATTTTGACATGTAAAACATCTTTTTGCCGAAACATATCTTTTTTACAGGGTAGCCAGTAGACTGAATTTTGATTTCGCCACGAATAATTTATCTTTTAGCTATCTTTGGGGGCATTAGAAATATCCAATTAAATAACTCAACATATTTCATCTTATATTTTTGTTGAAATTGAATAGAAGGTGTGGATATACCAGTTAAGTCAGAAATTGCCAAAAGAATATCAGGAATATTAAAATTTTCTGGCAACTGACAAATTATAACTGAAATTGGCTTCAAATCATGCCTAAAAGGGGACGAAAAGTTACTATTCATGGGAGAAGTGGTAACATCTTGTTGTGGGCATTTCAAATCAGAAATAATATTTGAGTTATGCTGCAAGGAATTTTCAGTCAGACTGTTGATTTCACAATTATCTATTTGTGTTGTTTCAATCCGCTTAGGTGATAGTATTTCGCTGTATGCCTGGGATGTGCTTTGATTTTGATAAGACGTCTCATTAATTTCAACTTTATGTTTCTCTTTCACTGTGAGTGCGTGCAATCTTTCCAAAATTTTTGTATTAACAATTTGTAAACATTTGTTCTTATTCTGCAACCTAACATAATCATCTTTTATAACCTGAAAAAAATTACCCAACACTTGAAATTCCCATAAAAATTTCTTATGCATAGAAGATATGTTTTCAACTAAAGTGTCATTGTTTTTACTACTAATTTGTTCCTGTAGTATAGGGAATTCTGTGTTTACCCTTTCCGCAAATCTGTTAAGTGCTTCCTCAAACATGTACGGCAGAGAACATTTTACTTCAGCCATAGATACTTCTAATTCTGGATGGCTATCGGCCTGTGACATTTTTCAAAAATGTTGGAAAAAGTAGCCAAAGAAGAATTTAAAAAATATATAAAAGATGGCACAATAATTTAAAATTTAGTTACTGTATTAGAGCAAAAAGCAAGAAAAAGAAAACTCAAAACAAATATTTTCTCTCCCTTTTTTTTTTTTTTTTTTTTTTTTTTTTTTTTTTTTTTTTTTTTTTTTTTGAATGAGCAGATTAAAAGAGAAGAAAAAAAAAATGGAAGTTCTCAAAAAAAAATTTCTGTCTATTTTAAAAGTATGCAGTATCTGAAATATTCATACAGTAAGAAAAATTTATACACCCTCAGATATTATATAGAAAACAGCACAAAATCACTGCAACATCTTCCAATAATATGCATGCAAAAATAATATTCACTTGTAAATGCTGAATACAAGCAAAAAAAATCAATAAATAACTATCAAATAATAGCCAAGAAAATTTTATAATGCACCTTTGGAAACGAGGGCAATAAATGTTAATATGCCTAGCCTATCACAAACACATTTTAACTAAATGACATTTTATTTTCTGTATGGAAAACAATTAATCACCTAAATATCAATATAAAATAAATATGCACTGCAATACTGAATTTAAAAAAACTTACCTTTCAAAATAAAGCAAGAAAAGAGAAGACAAAAATTAGAAGTGCCAAATAAAATATTTAAAATATAATGCTTAAATTTCGTAAGCTTCTCTGTTCATGCTAACAAATATACTGAATAGCAAGACGTCATCATTTTATATATATATATATTTTTTTTTTACCCAAACAGCATGAAAAGGGAAAGTTGATAAATCATAACGCATACCTACAGATAAAAATAAAGCAAAAAAAAATAACTAATTTACTGTATTTATTACAATTAAAGTTTAAAAGAAAAAAACTTGAATTTTCCGTGTTCATGCTTATGCAGTGAAAACTAGACACTTTTATTATTTAATTTCATATTGTTAGCTGTAGAATTTTTTGTTGTATTATTCGGAGACATACGATGGTACATTTCTGTACATTTTTGCATTTTTTTTATAACTTCATGTTTTCCTTTTTTTTATCAGGTGCACCACTTTTACTATTGCGAATATATTGGTACTGATTTTTTTACAAGCAAAGATGGCAGAAACCAGCAACAAACAAAAATCAATCTGATGCACATTTGATAATGAAACTGAAGCAATTTTTTTTTTATCTCATTTATGCACAAGAAGCGAAGCACAGATTAAAAGAAAATTGTTCACATAATTTGAAATATTTTCGGACGCACTAATTCTGTTAAGATGCACTTTCTTTTCCTTTACAAAAAAATTTCACCTGATTAGAGCGTTTATGTGAGATCAGACAACACATATTTTTTATTATTATTCACTTGAAGACAACACATACTTGACGTAACACATGCAAATCATTGACGCAACACTTGGAAAAAGGAAAACTTTTGAAGAGACTTTCCTAAAAAAATCGTAGCATAAGATTTAACGTACACCTTTGCCGCAATGCACGCGAACTTTTTACTTTTTCACTTTCCACACAATAATATCCAGGCACCGTTGAATGCACACGCACGTAAATGAAAACACACTAGGTCACAATATTCTGTCCAAAGGAGAAAGCAAAACGTCCACACAAACACACACAAGGCGAACCGCTGAAGTCACGTTTTTTTTTCTATGATTAATGACGATACAAGATCCATTCGCTGGCTAATTCCGATCATCTGGGGGAGGTGATGGTGAGCAGGAACGAAGAAACAACCGCACCAACATCAGAGGGGGGGAGGAGAAGGCATACAGGCGAAACAAGAGCGGCTCGAAGATGTCCAGCTGCCGTCGGAGAAAATCGCATCCATCCATCGAGCGCAGGATGTTATGAGTGCAGGATATGACGGCACACCAGGAAGGCACACTGTCCGGCATGGTTGAAAAATATCCAGTCCAGGAATTTGAAGAAAATTATTGCAAGAGTACTTGAATGGGGTACTTGAATGATTTTAAGGGGGGGGGGGTGAATTTCTCTCTCTAACGTGCATTTTTTTTTTTTTTTAACTAAGTTGGAGAAAAAATATAGGCGATGCACCAAAATGTATATAGCATTGATTGAGGACCGGGTTCTAAATGCTAAAAAAAAAAAAACTCCAATTATAAAATTTACTGGACTTACTCTTTATTTAAAAGCATCGTTAGGTGGTTCAGTTAAAAAATGGGAGAGAGAGACCCCCATAAATACATGGGACGCCGAAGCGCCTTTTCTTTTAGACAACTTTACATCTCGAAAGCTGAAACAGAAGTGTAGTTTTTGCAAGAAGTCAACAAATCTTGGCGTTGCACAGATTCGCCAAATTACAACTTTTGGTGACTGCGCGAAAATGAACAAAGGGTCTCGGCGATAAACATTACCGCAAAAATGTGGTGATACAATCGGACGGGGGAGGCCGGGATTGCAAGCAAGCGCTTCTAATACGATGAGAAATGCGTCAGAAAAGCGAAACTTGTTTATACAACAGATCTTACAAAGAAGACCGCTGCCTGAGAAAAATTCTGGAAATCATAGGCATCTGGTTTTTAGCTCGACCACAAAGCACGATAAATACATGCTTCCCATAAGATCTGTTCATTTTTCTTTTTTAATTGTTAATACATATGCAACGTTCACGTATTAGTAGAGATAAAAATTCTTATCAATGTGGCGCGCAAAAATCCGATGGAATTAAATGCAGACCTTGATACTAGCAGATGTGCGATTTAATTCTTATTTATTTCTTTGCACTGGGAGCGGTAGCTGACAGATAAGAAAAAGGAAAAAAAAAAGAATGAATCTTTGCGGCTGGAAATAAAGATGTTTTTAGAAAGAAGAAAGCAAAACCCTTTTAATAAAAGCTGAATGGTTTTGAGAAATGAATTTAATTACATATTTCAGCATAAGAAAGAGGGGGGGGGGATAATGTGATTTAAAAGTAAAAATTATGTTTTAAATTAATTTTGAATAAAAATTATAGGTATGGGACAGAAACGCTGTCACAGACCGGGCACATTTACACGGATTTTTTTCAATGAATTTTCTAATTTTTATGTTTCACCTCAGGAAATTTTAGACATTGTGGAGTTATAAATCAGTCAGTAAAGTCAAAAGTTGTGTATTAAATTGTTGCCCTATTTGTGTTTTTAACCGTTAAAAAAATGTTTTTTAGGTCCAAGTCTTTTGCGAAAACTTGCCCCGGGAACGGCGCTGGTTTACGCATCAAGTGGGGCACGTTTACGCATATTATAAGAGACTAGAAATGTAGCCCGTCAAAAATGACGGAAAATTAGATATAATGATTTATACAACTGATGAATTTGCTCACGTGAATCACATGTTCATCATGAATTGAACTCAAAAATATGAATTTTTCTCGCTTGTTCCATAGTGAAAAATGAAAATAACACATTTTAAGAACGAAACTCATTTATGAAAAACTATGTACAGTAGAACACCGCTAATCCGCGCAGTTTGGTTCCAAGTGCTGTGCGGATTTGAGGCTTTTTGCGGTCATGTCTATTCAATCTTTGTTTATATATTTTTTTAATTCATATATTGGACAATTTAGATTATTAATTCTTCAAAATAAATAAATTACACACTTAAACATATAAGTAAGATAAAAACTATTAAACTATCATATACGATTTAATTTAATAAATAAATATTTAATCAAATTGAAATGTTTTATTTATAACTTAAAACACTTTAAAAAATAATAAAGATAATTAATTAAAGAACATTTTATAGGCTAAACTGAAAACATAGGGCTCATTGCTAATTAAAAACAGAAACTATTTAGTCATCTTCATCATCACTGTTACAGTTTTTACAATAAAAAAATAAAGTATTTCCTTTTGCATATTTGTCATGGGACCAACTTTTGCATCTAAGACATTGAACCCAGTCTTGACCTGTTTTGGATTGGTTGTATGATTTCAAAGAATACATGCATACACAGTTTTCATCTTCGTCATCAGATTCATTCACTATTTTCTTTATTCGAGAGTGTATAAACTTTTTCCCTTTTACAATTTTTGGTTTCATACTTTTTCCTTTGTTGTCTTCTTGTTCTGCTTCCATAGAAACTAGTAAATTTTTACGTAATTTCTTCTTTTTGAACGTGCGTAAAGGTGCTCCGATGTCTATGCGTAAACGTGCCCCGTCGACATGTTTGGATTTATTTTTAACGTGCAACGAAAATTAATAACATTTCTGTTCATACAAATACAGTTCTCAAAAAAAGGTTAAAATTCTGCTAATGCTCATATATTTGCTTATCCTTAACTAAGTATTGTTCGTTCACAATAAGTTTCAATAAATTCAACACAAAATTTACTCATCTTGACAGAAAACAGATTTCCTTTCCTCATGCTAGACCGAAGCTCGACTGACGCTCAAAAACGTGTGAGAATACCAACTAGGGAGCAGCATCAATCTGTCATAACTGGTGGCGCGGCCGTTATTACTCGTTTCGAAAAAAGTGCACTGCGTAAACGTGCCCCGGTCTAACCTCCTTGCTTATTTTGATAATGACTTCGATTCAGCTGAAACATGTAAACAGTCTAAGGAAATTTATTTACTATTTTTAAAGATTTTATCATACAAATTTTAGCAATTAAAAGAAATTTAATATTACCAGGGGATTAGTATTTTTATTATATATTTAAATAAATATCGATATTCGATAGAACTGTCGTGCAACACATAAGAACACCTGCATTTAAAAATTGTCATTGCGATAAAAAAATATTCCTGACGCGAAAAATGTTATATACCATGCATTAGTTGACAAGATAAATATATATTTAGCTTTTTTGAACAAATTCTTACAGCGATAAATAAAGACAGTGTGTGTGTGTGTGGGGGGGGGGGGGGCTAAATATTTGAAAGAAAAAATTTGACGCAAGAGTGTATTTTTGTTGTACATGGAACAAAACTATTCTTTGATTATCCTACTTTAAAAAAATAAGTAGAATGGCGCCGAGAAAGTAGCACGGTGTGGTTTTAAAAATGTGTGTAAAATTTTTAAGGGGAACAGAAACCCTGAAAATTATGATGCAGTTGTACAGAACATTCTGTCCTCATTTAGCACATAGGGATATCTTTAAATCTGCAATTCGTATGTTCTGAGAAGAATTGTTTCCAGATATTATGGAGGATTTTTCTGAAGAACGAAGTGTAATGATCCACAAGAATATAAAAGTAGAAAACAAGAAGTACCATTCTGACCAGAAAATCAGAGTTCTAATATTTTACGGCTACTCTTTAATCTTCAGCCCATATTTCATTTATAATAGCTGTTTCATAATAATGGAAAATATCAGTCCATCAGAAGAAAATAACACGGTTAAGCGGGACTTGAATTCTCGGGACTATACTGTAGTATGAAACATATTTCAGCTTTAAGACTTAAAACACACGCTTTTATTTATATAAAATGACGTCATTCGCATCCGGAGGAATAATTCTTCATTTACGATCCAGTCTTAAATAACATCTAGAGTAAAATATGCATAGGACTTGACTGTCGCGAACTAATACACAAATCTAAGAAAAAGAGATGTTATTCAAGAAACCCCACAAAAAATGGCTAACTAATTATTCATGTACCTTCATTTGTTTGTAATATTAATGTAGATACTTAAAATTAAATATAGTTTATAATAGCTCCATGTTTTATCAGAAATCATTCATTTATACTTTTTCAAAATAGCACGTACTTTAAGTTCATTTTTTTCAGTTTTTATGGGAAAATGGCAACAAAAAGATTTGGTGGGAGAAAGAAATAGCACACCGGTGGCTAAAAAAAGTAAAATTATAAAAAATATACCTTTTATTTTCGCATGAAAAAAATATTAATTTAAAAGTTGAAATAAATAGTACTTTATAGACTATATTTATAGACTATACGTATATTTACTAAATAAAAGTAGTACTTTTGACGTTCTGTTTGATTATTATGAACTTAAAAATGTATTAATTACTGAACATTACATTCTTCAAAAGAAAACAAAATGCTGTAGATATTATATTTAACCGTACCGTGATACAACTGCTTCGTTTTTATGCTGGCTTATGTAACGGAACGTTATTTTTAGGGACGGCATTTTAATTGTTTCAAAAAAGAAATCGGGAAAAAGGAATATCGGGGCTAAAAAGAGCTAAGTCTGTAAGAAGTAACCACAGTCGAACCTAGATTTAACGAATCGTTCAAGACCAGCAACTTTGTTCGTTAAATCGTGATTATTCGCTAAATCGGGACAATCAAAGGAATTCTTTTATACAACAGCACAAATAAAAAAAAAATGCTGTAAATACAAAGAATATTTCTCACTTTAATAGCAATTTTAAACAGTTGCAGCTTTACGAAAATACGTTGTATAAAAGTTCATTCTTTTTTTATGCACCGCTATAAATCACAATAAATTTTAATTGATAAATACTCTCATTTATTCAAATTTTCTAGATAAATTATAAGAGATCTTTTATAGATGTTTGTTTGCGTTATTTTAATTTTGTATTCCAAACTTCTTTATCGATTTTTTCCTGAAGCTGTGAAAATAGTATTATCAATATTATAAGCCATCAAATTCCGTTTCAAAGAAACTAAACTGCTTCTTTGAATATTGAATGCTTCATTTCTATTTTATCTTCTTAATCCGATCTTTTACTACAGCATGAATAACCTCGGTATAATGTACATTTTCACATGTAGATATTTCTGCGTCACATAATACAAATTCAGAAAATCAACAATTAGGAACACTGAAAATACTTTATAAATATTAGAACTATTCTTCAATTTTTCACGTTATTTACATAGAAAGTTATTCGTTAAATCAGGATTATAAATTCGTTAAATCTATGTATTTTTGTTCCATTTTTGCCGGGACTATAAAAAAATTCGCAATATTGAGAAATCGTTAAATCACGATTCGTTGAATCGGGGCTCAACTGTATTTCGAAATGTTGAGTACCTTTGGTTTACAATGAATCTTGGGGAATTTTGTTTCCTGCTGTCACCTCCTGGGCTATTCGTAAGATCATTTAAATATTTAATCACTTAACTACTGATTTTTGCACGGATATTATGCATACTGGAGATAAGGACTTCCTCTCATGTGCTCCAAAAGTGATTCTTCCAATTTTCCAAGTTCGATATGATCTACAATGCATTTTATGTGATAAAAGTAGCAAATTTAATGCATGTTTTTTGTTACTCTTCATTACACATCATGGAAAGAAAAAGAAAACTAGAAAACAGGAATTCTGCTTTTTCAGAATTTATTGTCGCCCTCCGAATGAAAAAAATAATGAATATATATGTATACTGGGGGGCTCTGCCCCCTGCAAGCTACGCTCGCCAACACCCGTTCAGACACCGCAGAATCTAAAAACACGCTAATCTGATCGGTTTTAAAAATATTATAGATGATTGAATTATACTGAAAAAAAGCTGTGCAGATCTCCTTGTAAATGCGTTTCCATTCAATTTCCTTTGATTTCAAAAATTTAAGGCCGAATCAGTGTCTGTTAAGACATCCAATGGTAGTTTTCGTGTTTGTTTAAATAGGATCAGTTAAACATTTGAAAATAAGCTAAAAAATGAATTAAGTGTACAGAGTCTTTGTCTTCCGGTATTTTAAAACAATTTCTATAACAATAGCCTAAGTCATATGGCTATCATAAACAGTTCCGGGAGAACAACTTCTCTTTTTATATTCCTGGTGCCATTTTGTTACTTTAATGTAGCCAAGTACAGGTGATAAGACGACAAATATAATTATATCGCCATCATTTCATATATATTATAATAGTCCAAGTCATCTGCTGGACAGATAATTACGCCTGTTTATTTTCTATTTAATTTATGTCCAAAATTGTTAATTGGTCCAAATCATCCAAGCAACCTCATAGCAAATTGGTATATAATTTTATATACCTTAGATAAATTCCAATAATATAACTGATCGCAATTACATAATTCTAGTAGAAGAGCAACGCGAAGCATTAATAAAATTAAATTATAACTCGCGTCAAAATGTAATTATTAAATTTAAATAATTACGAATAAAATTAAGAGTTTGCGTTGTGAATTATTTAGACGAACTCTTCCACTTATGAATTAAACTAAAATTTAAGCTGTAAAAATAAACTGACACACCTTAAACATTATCAATTAAATAATTACAGAAACTTTTAAAAACTTGATTAAATATTTTATTTACATTGAACACAACTATATACAGAAAAACTTAATATTAATTCAATAAATAGAAAGCATCACTTTTGTTTGCTTCTCATTATTTTATGTATATTTAATCTTAAAAAAAAAGACAATATTTTCATGAACTCTAATTATTATATTTTTTTCTTTTTGCTAAAAGAATAATTCTCTTTCACTTTTAAATTACCTTAATTTTATTTAATTATCGGTTTTGTCGGATCTCAGATTACTCTCTACCATAAAATATCAGAAAAGTATATTTATGATTTTTCATATGATTTTAAGTGGTAAAAGAAAACGTTTAAAGTAGTACCTTCTTTAATATACGGGATGGTGGCCTTTATACATCAAATTCAGAGTTGTCGCGTTGCTTAGGATCATATTCATATGTCATCCGGAATTCGCTTCGTATCAGAGCGGCAACATCGGGATGGCAGGATGCATAGCTACGGACCTCTGTAGAATAATCCTCGTTATTTTAACATCAGGAAGACATCATCAATTTGGCTTGCTTAGGCTCACTCCGATATGTACATCAGGAAGACATCCTCAATTAGGGTTGATTAGGCTCACTCCGATATGTACATCTCGCCTGGGCATTACTAGGGCTTTCAGGATTCATCGCACGGGCTTTTAGGAGAGCTCCTGCGTCCTCTACATCTTTTTTCAGACTCTCTTTTTCAAACCTTATTCTTCTTGCACCACAACTCCTGCAGTGGTGGAACTATTTTTTGTCTAGTCCACTGTTATTGGATGTGAGAATATTTTGCATTATTCTTCGATAGGCCTATTAGCTAACAGTCTGCACATGGCCCCTTACATATACTTTAATATTATTATCTGCCTTAAAGTTTGGGTGGTCTGAAAAGCCATAAATTTATCCCAACACTTTTATTGAGGCCATAAATTTATTCCAACGTTTTTATTATTTTACGATTTCTAATTATACACCACTTTCCATTGGCTTGTCATAAAACGACACCATGGCGTCTGGCTATTGTTGTTGTCTGAGATCCGAACTCTATTCAACATTATACATTCATTTTACAATACAACAATTTTTTAAAAATATATATTTAATATTTAAAATCAACTACACTCCTATTTTACTTAAATATGTAAACATTATAATTTTACACTCATAATTATATTTTATAAAAAATATTTATACAAACAGAAATAACAAATTACGCAATTTTACTTTGATTTAACCAACATGGTGCGGGAACATATCATAGTTATATGTTGCCCAGCATCTCTCCCGGTGTCAGAAAAAAAAAAAAAAAAAACTGATTGCTGGTTTTATTTTTTTTTTGTAAAGCTTAAAGGAATGTACGTGTCCATATGACTGTGTATCTACACAGTTTTTGAACTAAGTCTGTAAAGTTCAATTATCAATGGTTCTGGTATATTTGATAAGAAGTTCTTCTATTTTTCATAACAGAAAGTTCAACACATGATAGCATAGTTGTCTGTTGACATTCACATTTATAGAAGACCTCTGTACAGAAAATCTGACGTCTTTCTCGAAGCCTTTTTTCTTTACCACACACATGTTTAATAATTTTGTAACTTTACAGTTTTAAGTGCCCAAAATGCATTCAAAGCTATAATTTTGTCTGAAACTAATATGCCGAAATAAACCCAATTACAAGAAAAATAATGGCATACACATTTGACATATTATTTCCATCACATACAACCTTATGACACCGTGTTTTATCTAAAACACATTTTATACTGAATAAAAGTAAATACAATGCTTGTAATATGACATGTTATATTTCACATAATTAATCTGATGTATTCAAATTATAATCAGAAAAATATTGTATACAGACTTGTTACATTATTTTATTTATTTGTTACTTCTAACATGTATGATATGTCAAAATATACAAGCTATTTCATCTCCTTTAATATATCATTACGCAATGCTTTCCAACTTTACCCGATACGAGAAAGAGAGAAGAAAAAAAAAGAAGAAGGAGGAGAGAATAAAACGAGTTTTTGAACGTCCTCTATCCTTTCGAAACGAGGGGTTGGTCACGCTACTAATCACTTTCTGCGCGGTGATTTGTGCTGTGACAAAATTTTACGACTACCAAAAGTATGTATTTAAAACCATTTCATGCTTGTAATTACCTTATTAATTAGTATAATTGCTTGATATACTTTCTTCTTAACTCACTGTGCATGCCTGTATGTAATTTTAAACATAATCTATGCATAAACAGTGTATATATTTGTATCATATCTAATGTAAACCTTCTGCTTTTTTTTATTAGTTTGCAGGGGAAAAATGGCGATTCTAGCATTTGAATTCTCCTGCCTCATACTGCGACTGAAGCGAGGGTGGCTTTTTATGCTGTCAGGTTCAAATCTAAACCAAATTGCCTTTCAGGATTTAAAAAAAAATGCATATAATTTTCTTTAACTGATTACATTGTATATTTTTAGACCTTTCTAACAAACACAAATTTTGATTCATGATATTGTTTACTATTAAAATGTAAACAACACGGAAATATGACTTCTACAGCCTCTCAAAATGCAAAATATACATTACGCTGACCTTAAAAATGCACCTTCATTTAATACTATTAAATAGTGTTGTCAGAAAATGCCATTGACGAAGAAGAGAACAATTTTTTTCTTTAATTATTATTTATTTAGCCGACAATTCTATCTTAAAAGATTGTTAAATTTTCATATTTATTTATTTACTGAATGAAATAAAAATTTATTTATTCAAAAATTAATTTATCATTAACATTCCGTATGTGAATTCTACTGTCTAAACTTTAATGATATGTTTAAAAAGTAAAAGATACTAAATTATTATTATTAATCAAACATTAATAATTATTATTTAATTATCAAAAAAAAATGTACTTAATACACTTGTATAATTAAAAAAAAAAAAAAAAAAAAAAAGCAAATGATAATTACTACGTAACATCGTATGCAGCCATCTATGAGTACCCGGCCGGACCAAAGAACTTCTGCCAGCAGAAAAAATCTTTGTATACTCACAAACAACCACATCCAATTTTTTTTATAGATCAAGTTTTTAAAATAATTACTTACTGTACGTACTATAAAAAAATTAAGTAAATAAATTTATTAAGCCATACTACATATTTTAATAAAAATAAGGCCAATATATATAAATATATTTATTTATTTATTTTGTTTTCTTATGTTAAATTGGCCAAATTATATAAAAAAAATTTTATGAACTCACACACTCAAATTTATCAATCCTATGTATATTTATATGTGTTAAATTTAGAATTGCATTTAATTCTAAGGGAAAGTAAAGAGAAAAAAAAATGCTTAAATTCTAAAATAACATAAAGTTATAAAATATTTTATTTAAAAAAAAACAAATCTAATTTCTAGCTGATTTCAGCAAGATGTCATTTAATATTTATATTAAATAATTTTGCTTGTACATTTTATTAATTATTAAATTTGCATATTTTTATATATACAATAAAAATATAATAGTCTTACATAAAATTGTACACTACAACAATGTTATTAATTAATTTAACTTGAATTTAAGCCTACTTTAATTCTAATTGAATACCGTTAATAAAAGTAAATTAGCTTATCAAGTTAAATATAATATAAACTATGTTTGTCTAATGTTAATTTTGCTGAAAATTCCATAAATTTTAACTGTAAATGCTAATTGCTATACCTTTTGTTATTTATTTTGAAAACAACACCAACTTATATTTTTATTTATTATTTTTTTTTATTAAATCTAGGAAATATACACTGAGCTAGACACTCCATAAATGTGTAAAACCTAAAAATCAAAAGTTTTCCTAAATAAAACTCAAAATGCTGCTTTTTACAATATAATATTACTAATTTTATTGTTTCTGAGCATAACATCTAGTAATTATACCATACTTAATTTTTTCTTCGATTCCTTTTTCAGCCAAGAATCCTGAAATTTATGTCCAAGTGATGACTATATATTGATGAATTGATAAATAATTTTTCTACAAAAATTTTGTTGGTGTTGGTGCATACCCAGCCGTAGGCCAAAATTGCACCCTATACAGAAAGCCTTTGGTGAGAAAATTTTAATTTTGCTTCAATTATTTATTTGTGTAATTTTTTTACAATAATTTTGTGTGCAATCATATTGAAATAACTTGCCTTGTCCATTGTTATACATATATATGTTTTTTAAAAACCAATGTGCTACACCAAAATCCTTTTTTTTTTTTTTTTTTTTTTATCACACTTTTGTTCATAAAACTTATCCCTGCTGTCTAGCATATAAGTTGTAATTGAACTACCGGAATAAATCTTAGTACTTTTTGCATATTTTATTATATTTAGGCTTATAGCTGACCGCTATCCTAATATAGAGTGCACTAATAATTTATTCCTTGTCAACCATATATTTATATAAGAAGAAAAAAAATAAATAAATATGAGTATGTTATAAAGCTGTTCTAACTACCCTGAACCTATAGCTTACACCTACTCATTTTAAAGAGTAATTCTGAAATTCTGTCATCTAAATTGTAAGGCTATTAGCAAAGGCTACCCTTATAGAAGACAGAAAAAATTCTCTCTTTTTTTTTTTTTTTTTTTTTTTGAAAATTACTCCAACATTACTCACTATTAAATTAATTAAGTTTTAATGTTATTTGGCTTTGTTAAGATTTTATATTTTCTAATTCATATTCGAAAAGAAAGAAAATATATATAACTTTTGCCTGGAGAGAAATATTTCACTGCTCCATTGAAGTTTTGTGAAGCACATTTCATAATTTTATAAGTATGTTTTCGGGTGCGCCCTGCACATTTGCTCAATATTGTAACCCTGAGACAAATTGGCGTTCCCATGTTCCTATCCTTTCTTATTATTATTTTGAATTTTAAAAAAGGCAAGTTATTAATTTTGTTTCAAATTTTTTTTACCTAAAGGAGAAAAATTTATTTTTAAATTTTGAAAATTTTTAAATTTTGAAATTCGATTAATTATGTATTTTGATTTATTTTTAATACCAATTCATATCCCATGGATAATATTGGGGAGGGGGGAAAGGGTAATGATCTTGTATAACATCCCCGTATAAGTTTGTATATGGTGTATAACCATATAACGACATATTTATATCATAATAATCCGTTTGATACTTTAAATATGGGTCTACATTCTCAGAATATTTATTATTTTTTTTATAATACTTTTTAGTAGGTTTGTCACCCTTTTGACTCGTATTTTTGTTCAATTTGAACCACCAATTTTCAGTTGAGTGTGATTTTCTTTGACAAATGTCACATTTATTTTTGTAATTTTTATGACCCTTAATTTTTTTCTGAGACCCCTGTAAATTCGTAATTTCCGCCTCTGTATGACCTGTTGCATATTTCGGAGCGTACAGCTGATCCATATGTCGTTTGATCGGCTCTATTGATTTATCTGGAACATATTGTAATAAATAATTAAAGATTCTAAACTTTTTAGTAACTTCGTAGGGTCCTTGAAATTTTGGCTCTAATGCGCCTGGTTTTCCAATACATTTTAAATATACTGTTTGACCCAAATTTAAATCCTTTACTTTTTCGTATGCCTCTTCATCTATATATTCTTGCATTATTTTCTCCTGGTTTGCAAGGGATTGAATTTTGATTTCCTTCATATGCTGTATTCTGCTTTTAACATAAGAGTGGGTATATATTTCCTCAGAAGGAATATGGTCTGTGAAGGGATTTTTTATTTCCCTTGCGAAAAATAGCAGTGAGGGACTATATCCCGTAGCGCGGTGTTTCGAGGAATTATACGCTAGTTTAAAAAAATCCAGTCTTATGTCCCATTCCGTAGTGCGTTTCGACATAGCTACAATTGATGTTTTTAATATTTTATTGGTAACTTAACAAAGTCCATTTCCTTGCGCACGGTATACACTCACAAATTTCCTTTGTATGTTTAAAGATTCCAAATATTCTTTCATAATTTCGCTTCTTAAATATTTTGCATTATCAAAGATAATTTCTTTACACATCCCATAATTTGCAAAATATTTATTTAGTACATTTAATATAGTCTGTGACTCTACGTTTCGTAGGGGAACAGCTTCCAGGAATCTCGATGTCGAATCAATTATAATTAAAATGTATCTGTTTTTCCTTAACGTGAGGTTTAAAGGTCCAATGACGTCAGCATGCAGGACAGTACCGACTTCGTGATTTTTCACCATTTTTTTAACAGGGACTTTTATTGTCGTGTGTTGTTTAGATGTGAGGCACTGCACACAATTTGCACAATACTGTTTAATGTCTTTGTACATTCCGTGCCAAAAAAGCCTTGTTTTCACATTATCATAAGTTTTTTGAAATCCGAAATGCGCTTTATGAGCTTCTTCTATGGCTGCAATTTTTAATGAATCCTGGGTAATTAAAATCTCCTTTTTATCTGAACCAGGTTTCAAAATTAATAATTTATTTTGATTTAAAGCAAATCTCTTCGTGCTTCTATTATTTTTGTCTTTTTCCATTTTATTTATTATAATTTTTAATTTTTCGTCTGCATATTGCTCCGATTTAATATTTTCGTCTGTAAGTGCTATGTTACTTGCAAACAAATTATTTTGGAGTTCTCTGTCTGTTGTAAGATTATCTAAATTCCTGCTCAAATAGTCTGCTGGATTGTTAATTCCTTCGACGAATTCGAAGTCGAAATTAAAGTCTTGTAAATCTGCTACCCATCTGTTTATAATTTCCGATTTATCTTGTAAATGTAAATGCTGAGTTAGTGCTTTCGAATCAGTTAACACAGTAAATCTTCTACCTGAAAGCATATATTTAAAATGCATAATTGCTTCATGCACTGCTAATAACTCAAATTTAATACTCGGATAAATTTTTTCCGGTTCTCTAAGTTATCTCCCGAAAAATTCAGCAGGTAGCAAATGACCATCCTTTTCTTGAGCTAGAACACCTGAAATTGCAACTTTGCTCCCATCCGTGAATAAGAAAAATTCCTTGTTAAAATCGGGGGGTCTGAGTGTTGGTTTTTGTACAATTTCTTCCTGAATTATCAGGAAAGCTTTTTCTGCTTCTGGACTCCACTTGAATTTAACTTTATCTTTAGTCAGCTCTATTAAAGGGTTAACTTTGTCTGAATAGTTGGGTAGTAGCGTCCGAAAATAATTCGCTAAGCCCAATAAAGATCTGACCCCTTTTTTCGATTTTGGTCTGACTAAAATTTTCACTTTTTCAATATTCTTTTGTGATGGAGAATATCCCATTTGATTCACCCTAAATCCCAGGAATTCTATTTCTGCTTTGCAATTTTGCATTTTTGAAGGTTCGATTGTCATGTTGTGATTTATTAATACCTGTAGAACTTCTTCTAAGGTTTTCGTCATCTCTGCTATTGTGTTTGCAGATATCAACACATCATCAATGTAGTATGATACTTTGATTTTGTCAAACTGGCCCAGAATTTTATCGATTACTTCTGCAAAAATTGCGCTAGAATTTCGTGTGCCAAAAGCTAAACGAAGTGGCATATGTTTTCCAAATTCCGTAATAAACGCTAATTTTTTGCAATCTTCAGGTTTTAAATTTATTTGGAAAAAAGCACTATGTAAGTCTAGCACCGTATAGTATTTTTTACAGCTTATTTTTTGTAATAAGTCTTTTACGTCCGGCATCGGATAAGTATAAGGTTGTAAAATTTGGTTTAATAGTCTTAGGTCCGTTGCCATTCTAAACTTGGGTTCTGCATTCGGGTTATTACTCGGATTTTTCTTTCTAACGAAAATAACTGGAAAAGCATACTCGGAGTCAGTCTTCTCTATAATTTTAGCCTGTAACAATTGTTCAATTTCCCTTTTCGCATACTGTCTTACTGCCTGCGGCAATTTATATGGCTTAGCTTGTACCGGGAATTCATGATTCAATTGAAAACTTGGTGCGACAAACGCTGATTGCCCCAATGTTTGATAACTTTTTGAAAATGCATGAACATTGCCCATTAAAATTTTTCGAAATTTTTGTTGTACTTCCTCTGATAAATGGCTTAAATCGAAATCCGTCTCTTTAATTTCTGCTTCTCGCAATTTTCTTACATCTTCTATATTTAAATTATTTATTTCATAAAATGTCCCTTTCTCTATATTATCAGTTGAGTCATCTTGCTTGCACTCAAAGTTCTTTATAATTTCCCCCATTTTAGTTCCTTTCTGAATAATTAACTTTTCAAACAGTTTATTCTTTATTATAATATTTATGTTATTATTTTTTTTAACTTCGTGTAACGAAGTCTCGCATGAAAATTTACTATTTTCTTGAATGGGGTCAAAAATAATTACATCTGACATATTTATATCCTCTGGGCATTTTAATTTTACAATTTTCGATTCTTCAGGTTGGAGAAAAATTCTATTTTTAGTAATGGCAAACATACTTTTATTTGAATGTTCCCCTGAATTACATGGCGTAATGTTATTCACTTCATAATTATTTACTTCACTTGCAACGTTTAATTTAATTTGTTGATTTTTAAATTTTAATGTTTTATTGCATAAATCCAAAATCATATGATTTTCTTTGAGATAATCGTACCCTAATAACATTTGGTACTGCCTATCAAAATCATCATTAGTGACATAAAATGTGCCTGTTGTGAATATACCTTTTAATCGAAAAGTTAATTTTACACATTGTTTAAAAAAAATCTTTGAATTTGTTAAAGTTTTAATTTGGATCTGATTGCCCAAATATTTGATTTTGACGTTTGTATCTTTAATTTTTTTGAATTAAGAAGGTGATAAAAGGGAAACATCAGCTCCTGTATCCAGTAACGCTTGTATTTCGACGCCCTGTATACTTAGTGATATAATTGGCAGACTATCTTTGTCTGCATTTGTTATATTTGCGATTGTTTTATTTATTTTATCGATATCCGTCTCTGAAAATCCCAAATCTTGATCCGATTTCGCTGTTTTCTTTGCCCATTTTTTTTTCTTTTTGCGCTTTTCAAATTGATAACCATTTTGATCATAATTCTCAGAAATGTATCCAAAATCCCTATTTCCTGAATTCCAGTTAGGTTGTGAATAATCATACATCCCATAATGCGTCGGGTAATTAAAGGAATTGTAGTAATCATTATAATATCGTTCATAATCATTATAATGAAAATTGTTATTGAAATGGGGACCCTGATAATCATTGTGTTTATTAAAGAGTTTCTTATTCCGCGGAACACTATCATCTCTAATTGCATGGTTTTTTTTCTTTGATTTTTTTAGTTTTTCAATCTCCCCTTTTAATTTCTCGATTAGCTCTTTGTTTTGCTTACTTGATTCTATAATGTTCTCAGAAAGATCTTTGTTTTCTTTATTTATTGCGTTAATTTCCTCAAACTTTGATTCATTATACGCACTTTCCATAAGTTTTGCTAACTCGCATGCCTCCTTGAAGGACCTGGGCGCATTTTTACGAACATCTAGTGCAATATCCTGTCTAATTGAATTTAAAAAATTCGACATTTTTAAGATTTCGATAAAATTCTCTTCCTTATTATCCACATTTTCGCCTGCGCTTTCGATATAAGATTTTACACTCTTTTTAAACTCCAAAATGAAATCCTCTATCGTTTGACTTGCGGCCTGTTTTAAATTTAGGAAATTGCTCTGAGCATTAAGGAAGCTTAGTTTTGTACCAAATAACTCCACCAAATTATTTTTAAATAAATTATAATTGATCTCGTTATATCTTTCAATCTGTTTACTTAAAATATGTTTTGCGTCCCCAGTAATTTTAGCCTTTAAAATTAATAATTTAGTTTCTTCCTGTATATCTGTCGAATTCAAAATATTATCAAATTCCTCTAAGAAAAATATAATGTTTTTGTTCTTTTTATTGTCAAATGGTGACACTAACTTAATACGTGTATCTATATCCAGCGTCTGAGTCATTTTTAACAAATATTAGTAATCAATGTATACTTTTTCACAATATCAATTCAAAATAGATCCTATACCTCTTAAAATAATATTTTGCATCTCATACTATTTTCTCTATATTACAACATATGTATGAAAATATTCTCAATTGCATAAATACATAAAAACAACAACACTAAAATTAAAAAAAATTTCTTAGGAGATGAAGTTGTTTTGTAGATTATTCTTTTACACACATAAATACCCCTAAAATATTTATAATACACGTATATATAAAAACAACATAATTTCATTTAACAGAAAAAATATCTGTCTTTTTCTACAGAAAAAACAATCTTATTTTTTTTTTTTTTTTTTTTTTTTTTTTTGTAAATAATGTACTACTACTTCGTAGTACGACACATAAATTTTCTTTTGTATCAAGGTGATACAATTTCAAAAATCATGATCTATTGACATTTCAATCATTTTTATACCAGTCATATTATAAAATTTTACTTATTATTCTTATTATTATTATTTATACAGTATATATAAAAAATTATTTTTACAAATGTGTCATCTGTGATGTGAATGCCATTATTTCTCAATGGTAACTGAGATCCAACCAAAAGAGAAAAGAGAGAAAAAAAACAAAATTGTAATTCCTAAATTTACCTATTATAAATCCCAGAATTATTTTTTTCGTTTCCTTTTATTTTTTTTTTTTTTATTTTTTTTTTTTTTTTTTTTTTTTCTAACATATATTATTTATTTTATTTATATAAAATTATTATATGTGTGTCATTATTGTTACAATAACAAAATTAATTTTAATAAAATTTTAATCAATTAAACTTAAACACCTACAATATCTTTAAAATTGTAACATTAAAATAATACTTAAATTAATTTTCCTTTATTATTATTATTATTTCTAATGACCTCAGATGAACGTTCCTGAGTCATAGCACCATTTTACTATGAAAGGGGGGGATGCTGGACTGATAATTACGCCTGTTTATTTTCTATTTAATTTATGTCCAAAATTGTTAATTGGTCCAAATCATCCAAGCAACCTCATAGCAAATTGGTATATAATTTTATATACCTTAGATAAATTCCAATAATATAAGTGATCGCAATTACATAATTCTAGTAGAAGAGCAACGCGAAGCATTAATAAAATTAAATTATAACTCGCGTCAAAATGTAATTATTAAATTTAAATAATTACGAATAAAATTAAGAGTTTGCGCTGTGAATTATTTAGACGAACTCTTCCACTTATGAATTAAACTAAAATTTAAGCTGTAAAAATAAATTGACACACCTTAAACATTATCAATTAAATAATTACAGAAACTTTTAAAAACTTGATTAAATATTTTATTTACATTGAACACAACTATATACAGAAAAACTTAATATTAATTCAATAAATAGAAAGCATCACTTTTGTTTGCTTCTCATTATTTTATGTATATTTAATCTTAAAAAAAAGACAATATTTTCATGAACTCTAATTATTATATTTTTTTCTTTTTGCTAAAAGAATAATTCTCTTTCATTTTTAAATTACCCTAATTTTATTTAATTATCGGTTTTGTCGGATCTCAGATTACTCTCTACCATAAAATATCAGAAAAGTATATTTATGATTTTTCATATGATTTTAAGTGGTAAAAGAAAACGTTTAAAGTAGTACCTTCTTTAATATACGGGATGGTGGCCTTTATACATCAAATTCAGAGTTGTCGCGTTGCTTAGGATCATATTCATATGTCATCCGGAATTCGCTTCGTATCAGAGCGGCAACATCGGGATGGCAGGATGCATAGCTACGGACCTCTGTAGAATAATCCTCGTTATTTTAACATCAGGAAGACATCCTCAATTTGGCTTGCTTAGGCTCACTCCGATATGTACATCAGGAAGACATCCTCAATTAGGCTTGATTAGGCTCACTCCGATATGTACATCTCGCCTGGGCATTACTAGGGCTTTCAGGATTCATCGCACGGGCTTTTAGGAGAGCTCCTGCGTCCTCTACATCTTTTTTCAGACTCTCTTTTTCAAACCTTATTCTTCTTGCACCACAACTCCTGCAGTGGGTGGAACTATTTTTTGTCTAGTCCACTGTTATTGGATGTGAGAAGATTTTGCATTATTCTTCGATAGGCCTATTAGCTAACAGTCTGCAAATGGCCCCTTACATATACTTTAATATTATTATCTGCCTTAAAGTTTGGGTGGTCTGAAAAGCCATAAATTTATCCCAACACTTTTATTGAGGCCATAAATTTATTCCAACGTTTTTATTATTTTACGATTTCTAATTATACACCACTTTCCATTGGCTTGTCATAAAACGACACCATGGCGTCTGGCTATTGTTGTTGTCTGAGATCCGAACTCTATTCAACATTATACATTCATTTTACAATACAACAATTTTTTAAAAATATATATTTAATATTTAAAATCAACTTAATAATTTTTGTATGAACTTACACTTCTATTTTACTTAAATATGTAAACATTATAATGTTACACTCATAATTATATTTTATAAAAAATATTTATACAAACAGAAATAACAAATTACGCAATTTTACTTTGATTTAACCAACATGGTGCGGGAACATATCATAGTTATATGTTGCCCAGCATCATCTAACTGCCCTAAATAAATACGCTCTGATCCCTTCGCTTTTCATATGAAAGTTTGTCTCAGATATCATATACGGCCCCATATTGGCGCGATTTTTTTTCCGACGCTAATTTCGGGGATAACATCAACAGCATAAACAAGAACATTCGGCTTACTAAATCAAGCAAAATAACGATACTATGGCGCCAGTTAAGTACCCGTTGCGTATATGACATTAGCGCCAGAAAAAAATCGCGCCAATATGGGTCTGTATATGACATCTGTTCCGAAAGTTTTCCCTTTTGATTAAAAAATCAAATTTCTTTTTCGAATAAAACTACATAAAAGTTTAAATGGTCGAAAGAATTCTTGGTACTGTTACGCTAGCCGGGTGCGAATCTCGCCAATAGCTATTTTTCAACTCGCCAGTTAGCATTTATTTTTTATTTTTCGAGTGGTATATTAAAACATTGCTTTGAAGTTGAAATTAAATGTCATGGTCTATTGAATTATTTAATATTTGGCCAGATGTCATATACGCACAGGGTTTGGCGTGATTTTATTACGAAAATTTAGCTAAAACCTCGTTTTCGAATACCAGTTACATATGTATTTTTGGTACTTCTTAGTTATCCCGTCGACTAAAAATCTATCACCAAATTATAAGATTAAATGCCAATAATGGTTCATCGTAAATGTCACATTCACTCGACTTTAAGCAAGTTATACGTCTTTACGTAATCAAGTGATTTTTATTTCGACGTTTTATTTGTATATTTATTAATGTCATACTATTTTCCACGGTACTTACAATACACGGTAGGGTCCATGAGCGAGATGCGCAGTAGATCGTCCAGTTCGTGACGTCACTGGCACCCATCGTTCAAGCTCTTCCTGTGTTTTTCCATTTATTCGCATTGCTCTCTTTCTCTTTTCCTGACAATAAATGTTATTATTACTATTTTTTTTTTCATATAATCATTTTGTCTTATTTTTATTGTTAGTTTTTTAAAAGGATTTGACATTAAAATAATTAGCAACGCATTAATTCTTCTAGATATTCCAAAGGAATTTCATTTCATCTTTTTAAACAAATACTATAGCATGAAAACCATTTGCTGCTCGCATGCAAGAGATCAGATAATTTTTGCATTTATTATTCAAGAGAATTTTCAATTTACTTTAAAGAAACAGATTTGTAAAAGAATTTAAAAGCAAAACAGCTTAATTTTAAACCAAACCAAATTGTAAGATATAAATCAGTTTCACATAAAAATTTTCAGCTCTACTACTACTTTCGTATTACTTTTCACTAATGATATTGCTGAAAAATTAAAGAGAGAAGAATGAGTTGTCGAGATACATGAAAGGAAATAAACTTTTTCTTAAATAAAAATGAATGTGATCAGCAAGATAAATCCAATCCTAATTTAGTTCTTCTCTCTTAATAAGAACAATACAGTCACTCATATATCGCTGATAAATCATTCAGATATTAGATGAATTTAAATAAGAAAATTAAACTAAATTAAATAAAAAATATATGTATATCTGCTGGTTAGGGGGGGGGGAATTGTGCGATGTAGTACGTAAAAAATCAGAAAATTCTCGTTGTAAAGAAATTATGAAACAATATAAATTCCAGTTTTCTCAAAATTCTATTTTAAAAATAAAGTTGCATATTCAGAAGAGATGTATGTAAGAGGTGAATTTAAATATACTTCGCCTAGTGAAATCGCTGTGTTACAATTCCTGAAATTTATGGAAATTAGCTTTAGTTTTGAGTACTTATATAGTTAAATGTACTCAAAACTAAAGAAAAATAAAATAAACACTGTAGTTTTTTTTTTTCGATGAAATGTAAGGGTTTGTAAGCAATATGGGACCTTAAATCAAAAACTTATATCAGATTAATAAACAGGCATGGATCTAAAATTTTCAAAAATGCATATTGTGAGAAAAAAAATATGTTGGTATAGCAATAGAATAAAAACTCAATTTTTATTTGAAAATATATTCCATAATTTTTATTTATTTTAAGGTATTGAGATAATCCATATAAAATAATATTCCACTCACAATTTGTAATTTAAATTTTTCCTGATAATACTTTAGTGCGTGCTAAAAATTTAAGGATGTATCTATTTATATAAAATCCAAGTCTCTGTGTGTCCCTCACGATTCCGGTAGGACCGCCTCATTGAAATAAGCAATTGTTGAAAAAAAACTAATGCAGGGTTACCAGAGTAGCGCCAAATGTTAGCCAACTTGGTGATAGCTGGCTAATTTGGCGAAATTCTCATTTAAAACCATTAATCTTTCATAAAGGAGGTCACCGAAATTTAATTTAAACTCCGCTCTTTTAAGATATTCTTCAAAATCTATGAGTGAAATTTAAAGTACATCTTTACATCTTTCTCCCGATGCTACTAATAAAATAACCGCCAATAGACGACGCTGTACTGTGTGAGCTCCTAACTGCGCGATTTTAATGTGCTTTAGGTACTTTTCCAGTATAAATGCCTTGGCGAAAAAGGAAATTTGGCAACATATTTTCCGGGAACCTATCCATTGTTTCATTTTATATACACACGCACTTTTTTTTCGATATTTATACGATTTATTTAATATAAAAAAGACGTTTCTCTAATTTTATAAAGAAACAGATGTGATTTGTACATAAAAACATCAATAATATACATATAAAATAAACATGTAAAACAAACAAAAACGCTCATCAAGTTTGTTTTCATAGCTGTTTATATGATTTGACAACAAATCTCGATATTTTTCCGTTATACGGACACCATGCCAAAATGTATGCTAATGCGCCAATTATTTCAAAATGCTAAAAGATATTTGTAATTTTATGCCAGCAGTTTAATATGAGTTTTATTTTATTGCTTTATTTTATAACAGTTATTTGTTCACTTATTTTAAGTATATAATTGTGATTTAATGAAATAGTTCGTAAAAGCCTGGAATTTTCAAATGTTATATTTTTTAAATGCTCACGTTAGTATCGACAATGTTTTTTCTGTACTTTTCGGTTAGCCGGGCGCCAGTGCTATATATATACATATTTATATACATACAAATATGTAAATATAAATATATATGTATATACACATATTGTATATATACACATATAGATATATGTAAATATATATGTATATATACATACATTTATATATACATATATATGTATATATAACACTGGTGCCCGGCTAACCGAAAAGTACCGTTTTTTCTTTTATTTTTCAAATGCTTCAATTCACGTGATTTTCATTTTGCGCCATCTATTACGCTTGGCGACAAAGGTATCCGTATAACGGAAAAGAACCCAAATCTTACTTTATCATGCCCAAATTACACCAAGCTTTTTTTTAAAAAAACGCCAAATCTCCTACAGTGGAAAAGTACCAAACTGTCTATTATTTTACGCTACCTGTGTTATAGTTTGTACTATATGTAAGGGGTGTGGAGCGAAGAGTTTAAAAATTAAATATTAAACTTTCGGCACAGATGTCATATACGCCCCATATTGATGCGATTTTTCTCTGACGCTAATGTCATTTACACAACGGGTACTTAACTGGCGGCAAAGTGTCGTTATTTTGCTTGATATGGTAACCCGGATATTGTTGTTTATGCTGTTGATGTTTTCGCCAAATTGGCGTATATGACAACTGTGCCAAAGTTTCTATAAAGCAGTATAAGACTAAAAAATTAAGAATAAAATAAATGCAAAATAAGACTAAAGAAGAAAGAAAAATCATGCGTTAAGCATAGAATATGAAACACTTTCCAACACATCCTGAATGTTTTAACAAAACTTCGTTATTTGGGGAAATAATATAACTAAGTAAACATTTTAGAAGACGCATAAAAAATTTTGGTACAGATGTCATATTCGCCCCATATTGGCGCGATTTTTTTCGGTTGGCAATTTGGCGAAAACATCAACAGCATAAACAACATAATCCGGGTTACCACATCAAACAAAATAACGACACTTTGACGCAAGTTAAGTACCTGTTGCCTATATGATATTGGCGACAGAAAAAAATCGCGCCAATATGGGGCGAATATGACATCTGTTCCAAAATTTTAAAAATTGATTTCAGCAGGTACCGTCCATAGCCAATAGTATCGTTATTACATGCCACTATTTAGCCAAAATTTAATTTAAACAACTCTTAAAACTACTGAAATCACATTTCCAGATATTATCATCCATAGACGGTTATGTATCCAATTCTTTGCGTGACCCTGTGTATCATTTTACCTATATTCTACAAACATTTCTTAGTAAACTAAATGCAGTTCAGCGTAAAAACGCATAACTCCTTTAAAAACCACCTTTAAGCAATTTACTCTCATACTCAGTAACCCTTACGAATACTTTTGTGTAGCCCTGCATATGAACTGTAGCATTTATACACACAGTATAGTATGCATAAATGTAGTGAAACATAAAAGCGCATATCATAATTAAAAATGCATTTCTAGCAATCATTGCTTATGTACAATACTTCGGAGAAAAGTTGCTTGGCAAGAAATAAGTTTGCCAACGTATTTTCTGACAACCTATTTACTGCTTCATACTCACAAGCAATTTTTTTCAGATGTATGCAATTTATTTAGGTAGTTGTTAGCTATCCCGTCGACCAGTTTTGCCAAATTATATAAATCGCCAAACCACTCGCCAAATTATACAAATTGACATAATTTTTATTTTAAATAACGAAAGATCAATTAAATTAGCAAAACATTAATAAAAATAGAAATATAACGTCGAATTAAAAATCACTTGATGACGTAAGAAATACATGATCATGTTTAATGTCAACCATTATTGGCATTTAATCTTACAATTTGGTGACAGTAATTTGGTCGACAGGATAACTAACAAGTACCTTTATTTAATGTAAAAAAAGCTATTTACCCATTTTTTATAATAAACAGAACTAATTTTGGCACAGATGTCATATTCGCCCCATATTGGCGCGATTTTTTTCCGACGCCAATTTGGCGAAAACATCAACAGCATAAACAACAACGTCCGGGTTACCATATCAAGCAAAATAACGACACTTTGGCGAAAGTTAAGTACCGGTGTGTATATGACATTGGCGTCAGAAAAAAAATCGTGCCAATATGGGGCGAATATGACATCTGTGCCGTAATTTTTGCACAGATGTCATATACGCATCGGGGATGGCGTGATTTTTCTCTGACGCAGATTTGGCAGAAATCTCGCTTTCGAATACCAGTTACTTATATATTTTTAAATTATTTGCTATCATTTTGAAAAGGAAATAACTATAAATAAATAAAAGTTTGAAAAATAGCTATAGAACAAAACAGTTTATATAATTAAAAACAGAAAATAAAAGTAAATAAACAATTTATTAATAAATAAAAAACAATACCTGGGTTACCATAGCAGGCAAAATAACACCATTTTGGAGCCAGTTATGTATCCCGGTTCATATCTGAAATCTGTGCCGTAATTTGTGTATAAAAAAATATTATATATATTTAGAAACGATTTTTTATGCATATAAGTGCATATATAAACAAAGATAAAAGTTCATTAGATTTGTTTTCATAGCTGTTTATATATTTTCGCAACATATCTCACTTTCTGATGCCCGAATTGTGCGAAGCTTTTTTAAAAATGCGCTATAATGGAAAAGTACCTAAATAATTAACAGAAATAACCAATTATACAAACTAAAACTTTTTCTTTCGAGATCAAAGCATTGTTTTTAATTTCAATTAAAAATACATATATCCTTGGATAACTTTAATTGAAAATAGGTTAACAGCTTAATATCTCATTCCATAAACCTAAACAAACACAAGTGATTCATTCATCGTGAAACTTAAAAATTTTTTAAATCATTGAGGTAATCATTCATAAAGTAAGTTCTCCAACAATCAATGGACAATATTCTAATGACATCATAGTAGGTAAAATGGTGGCGATATCGTTTGTTTATGGTTTGAAATCACAAAGATTTAATTTTGCAATGTCTCTTTGTTACATTATTTTATTGTCATATTTATGAGCTCAGAACAAAAGCATATTTTTTCATTATTTAGTTATTAAAGATGGAAAAAAATTATAAATGCATGATTTGAAAAATTTAAATAATTTTCCATCTTAATAGTAAAAAATAACATCGGGAAGTAACAGCGGGTTTAAGTTAAATATGTTTAACTATTTAATTCTGTTGTAATATTCAAAATAACTGTATTTATTAGATTTCAGTAAACAACATCAGGGCCCGATTAAACTTTGAAGTTAGAGGAATTACAATGTCATTTCAGGACCTTTCTTTTGGAGAAGCTTTTCTAAATTTCATATATACATGGAAACTCTTCAGTGTTAGAAATATTATTCTTAGGACTGACATAACATGAGAACGGCCTGCAATTTTACGCAAGTTTTTGAAAACTACTTTATATCTGAAATTTTGCTAAACCTGGTTACATTTTTGTTATAGCGGCCGACACTATTAGGATTATGACAAGTTGCAGCCAATTTCGCCAACGTCGTAACCAAGATCGTGAAGCACACACATATAATACCATATAATACCATTTCATGAAATCGTATACGATAATTTAATAGTTTTTACCTTACTTCAAGTGTGAAATTTATTTATTTTTAAGGATCAACAATCTAAATTGTCCAATATATGAATTTAAAAAAATATAAACAAAGATTGAATAGACATGACCGCAAAAGCCTCAAATCTGCATAATACTTGGAACCAAACTGTACAGATTAGTGGTCTTCTACTGTACACAGTTTTTCATAAATGTGTTTCGTTCTTTAAATGTGTTATTTTCATCTATCACTGCGGAACAAGCGAGAAAAATCATATTCTTGCACATGAGTTGTATATATCTTTATATCTAAACTTCCGTCATTTTTGACGGGCTACCTTTCTAGTATAGATATATTAATCATAAAAAAATATTTGATTGTTTAAAATTTTTTAACCGTATTATCGTAATATGACACCTATTTTTTTTTTTTTTTTTTTTTTTTTTTTTTCAAATTTTGAATGTTATACAACCTAGTTTTTGTTTGGCTTTGAGAGTTAGACAGTTGATATTTACTGAACCGGAAGCCCATACCTAGATTATAACTTAGACTTGACATCGTGTTAGTTAGTCACAGAATCTTGTGTGCGATGATTATTCTGTTCCTAAAGTGAAAAGTTGTACGGACCTATATTTATTAATATTTTGATACCGATTTTAACTTATTTTCTAATTATTTGTAAATAAAGTAAATTATTGATTTAAAAAAAAAAAGTTGTTCTTTCAGAAATTGCGCTACCCTTTCTCACATAAGAGTGGACGTAACAATATGTTCTCTAGAAGACTATCTAGAAAGCCTGTTCTTCTGATATTTTCAATAATTTTATAATATAAATTGCTGTATTAGTGTATACAAAAAATTTAAAGAGTTTCTTTTTTTAATTATCTATAAAACGTTATTTAAGCTATTACGGCTATTTAAGAAGTTTTTTGTTTACTTTGTTTACTCGTTTTGTTATTACAATTTTTTTTTTCAATATTTATAAATTCGAAAAAATCCCAAGTATCAATTCAAAAAAGCTTTTCTTACATTTATCTAAAGTTGCCCTGAAAATGCTATTAATATTTTTCAATGCCTGCGTTTTAAAGTACATAGTACTATAGAGTTTTTCAGAGTTATACTCGTAACTTTTAAAAACATTATTAGATCCGTTTTATGTTTTTAGAATATTAAATAGGGATTTAAAAAATGTATAAAATTATAAATTTTAATAGCATATAACTTTATGAGTGTATAACATATATATTTGAAAATATACAACATAATTATAAATTCATTTTTTCCAAAGTTTTATGAATTGAAGCAAACATTTTCCGAGTTTTCCCAAAGTATTTTGGATTAAAGCGAAATTACAAAAATGTTATGAAAAGACGGTGTCTAAAATATTGAAATACAACAGAGCAGGTAAGAAAACTGCTTTTTTTACATATGTGTTTAAATAAAATAATGATAATTGCGGCGAAAGTTAATACTTCCAAATAACCAAATGAAAACAGAACATTTAGGCTTTAGAAAACTCTAAAAAATAAAGGCATGTACATATATAAACTTTGAATTTGAAAAATGTTTAATTAGTAGATGTTCCAAGTGTCACGCACTCCAGTAATATCATACACTGGATAATAAACAAATGTTGAATATCTTTTTATGAAACGGAAAGCTTTATACAATGCGAAAAGTGCGTTACCCAAGGCTGGACTTGGGTGCCAGTGACGTCAGAGGGAGAAACGAAACCTGCGCGTGAACCCTACCGAGTGTTCTACTTACCGTGCTATTTTCTATGTTCTTTTGTTATTTAAAATAAAAATTATGGCAATTTGTATAATTTGGCGAGAGGTTTGGCGATTTATGTAATTTGGCGAAATGGGTCGACGGAATAACTAAGTAGTACCGTATTTTTTAATTATTTTCTATTATTTTTAAAGGAAAATAACCAAAAAAGTAATTAACTATAGAACAAAACAATTTATGTAACTTAAAAAAAGAAAATGAAGTAAATAAACAACAATAGCCGGGTTACCATGTCAACCAAAATAATACCATTTTGGCGCTAATTAGGTACCCCAGTGCGTATATGAAATTTGTGCCTAGTATTTTTCTTTTCATTTCGTTTAAAAAATATAAAGAAGTGAAAGCCATTTATTTTAAATGTAGTTTGTATTAAATAAAATGATAATGAAATACAAATTAAACTATGAATAAAAGTAACATGATGCATTTCTTAGCATACGTTTAAGGGAGGCCAAACTTCTCGCCAAATTAGTTTAAAATAGTAACCTTTTATAAAATCTGAAAAAAAACATCTGTTATGATTAAAATTTGAATTGCCATCATTAGAGAAAAGTATATAAAATTAGAAAAAAAATAATATTTCGAAAACTAATTCGAATTTAAAAATTCTAATACCAGTTTTGAAATCTGCTTATTAATTTTTGGTGTTAATTTCATCGCAAAGTATTCCGTATTTTAGGAGAAATCGCCGTGAAACATAATCTGTTGTTTAATCAGTCAATTCATACTTCCGTTTCATAATTTCGTTTCATTAGGATTTTATGTATGTAGGGTAGCTAAATATAGATGGTACGAAAAACATTTCAGTTTTAACACTTAACACACACGATTTTATTTTATATAAAATGACTTCATTCGCATCCGGAGGAAAAATTCCTCATTTACGGTCTAGTCTTGAACAACATCTACAGTAAAATATGCATAGGACGTCACTATCGCTAAATAATACACAAATCCAAGAAAGAGATGTCTTCATTCAAGAAGCTCGACAAAAAAATCAACTATCTAATGAATTACATGCTTCATTTGATTGTGATATTAATATAGATAAAATTAAATAATTTATAATACCTGGATGTATTCTCAGAAATCATTCATTTATATATTTTTTTCAAAATAGCACGTATTTTAATTAATTTTTTTTTCTCAGTTGTTATGGGTAAATGGCAACAAAAAAATATAATTGCTATTCTCCAAATATTTTCCCTTTACTTTCTATAGAAATGGAGTACTTGGGTTGCCAATTACAAAAAAAAAAAAAAAAAAAAAAAAAAAATACTAAACTACAAAAAAAATTAATTTCTCAAAAATAAATAGCGATGTAGTTTTCAAACATATTGCATTTAAAAGTACTTATTTTTCTCAATGCGGTGGTATAAAAAATGAATATGTACGATGCATAGAAGTTAAATAATTGCAGGCGCGTATTTAAGAGTACAATTATACATCTGATTTGTTATATACAACGGAACGTTATTTTTTGGAGCCAACTCTTTAATAGCTGAGAGAAAGAAATAGCATACCGTGGGCTGAAAATATTATATATAAAAAGAAAAGGTTTTAAAAGGCTACATAAACAGTCATTAAACAGGGTGATTAAAATCTGATTATTCAATGTTTAAGGGATTGCACAATAAACAAAACAAAACAAATTTGTCTCTTGACAAAGTATCATAATCTGTTTTTTTTAACTAAAAAATAAAGCTTGAGTCAATCAAATCCAAATTTGATTATTACTAAACACCTTCTAAATTATTGTTACTTTAACGAAATAGGAAGAAAAATCACATTTATTTTGCAAAATAAAAGATATCGCCGACATGATCACTATATAACTGGGGTAAGACATATTTTATTTTTAAATATTTTTAAGTATTTATTTTTAAATTTTTTAATTTTTTTCTCTATCTATATTATAAAGGACAAACATATCTGTGCGTAACGCATACGTCATTTTGCGAATGGCAACACTTTGAAATTTGAAATAAAATTTTGGTTTTGTAATTTTCTCTACTGCAAATTTTTATACTTCTAAACATCGCACATTTTAAATTTTTAGATCGCCGTATAACGAAAAAAATGCTCTTTTAAATGCAGTTTGTTTGAAAGCTGTATCTCATTTTAATTTTAAGATATTAATTTTTTTGTAGTTTTTATTACTTTTTTTGTAATCGTGGCAGCTGAAGTACTCCATTTCTGTTGTAACTAAAGGGGAAAAAAATGAAAATAGTAGATTGCTGTATCATTTTGTTGCCATTTTCTCATAAAAACCGACAAAAAATTGAAATTAAAATACGTGCTATGTCAAGAATATCGTCTGTTATAAAACCCAGTGAGTTTTGGCTTTATTTCGTTGTTGTTTATCAATTAAATGATTTTGCCGTGCCGGCTCCAGTGCGAAATATTAATAAACAGTTTGCACATTAAAAAAACGTTCAGAATTTCTACCCCGCTAATTTTCTACAAAGAAATTAAAGCTTCATCAATAAATAAATAAAAGAATAATCTCTCTATTCTAAAAAGAAGTAACTACCGCTGTCACCGCCGCCGCCGGTTTTGATTTTTTTGTGACCGGAGGCCTTTCTTCGTTAATATTAACAAAAATAATGCATACAAAAATATGAAAATCGGTGGTTTTATACAGAAATGTTTGATAAACACGCTGATGTAGACAGTTTTCAAATCGAAGAATTATTTTAAGAGATATTTAATGCTAAAGTTGGACAAAATCGTTCCACTAAAAAAGTTTTATAGCAGCAAAAACTATACATGACAGTGTAATCATTTTTAGATCATTTTATGCGTTAGAATTTGCCGGAGTGCAGATTGCATTAATTTTTTTTATTTTGACTCATTTTTTCAGGTTTTATTTCAATTTTAAATTCAAGTTTTCAGCATTTCGAGAGATATTTTTTACAAATTTCAGAAAATTGTACTAATTTAAACTGTTGCCAACTGTATAAAAAGCGCAAGCAATAATGTTTGCTTCAAATTAAAAATTTATTTACACGTGACTATTATAAACAGGAAAAAAACTTTCAAATTAGAATTAAATAATTACGTATAAAAAGCAGGAACTTATTAAAAATTACGTCATAAAAAGTATACACGTGAATTTTAAAAGAGAAAGGATATTGTAAAATAATAAATTCATTAACATGCGTTAGAAGTCTTAGGAGAAATTACGTCATATTTACGTCACATTATAGTTATTACATAAAATGAATACAAAATAATATTGCAAAAAAGTTTAAATTTAGAAAGTGCGCTAGACATTTATTTGATATTTTGAGAATTAATTTAAAATGTCTCATTTAAAAGAACTTTCTTTTCGCTTTGTTAAAAAATACCAGGAGACAAAGACTCTCTTTACTTAATTCCTTTTATATTAGCTTATTTTGAAATGTTGTTACACGTGTATACGTCATCAAGTTATTTTTATTTCGACGTTTTATTTGTGTTTTTATTAATGTTGTACGAATTTATTTGTTCTTTCGTTATTTAAAATAAAATTTATATCAATTTGTATAATTTGGCGAGTGGTTTGGCGATTTATATTATTTGGTGAAATTGGTCGACAGGATAATCAAGTAGTACCGCAGCGGATTTGGCGTTAAAATTCCCCAATCAAAGAGAAATGAATAGAAATTCGTCTATAGGGAGATCGCCACTGTTTTTTAAATTATAATTCAATCTTTCGAAATCTTTTTAAAGCCGATCAAATTAGCGTGCATTTAGAGTCTGCGGTGTCTGGACGGGGGTTGGCGAGCGTAGCTCGTAGGGGGCCGAGCCCCCTAGTATATAAAAAAGCACGAATTTAACTTATATGTAGTCGAACAATTTAAATTTTTAGAGCCGAATTGGGAAAAATATGTGCTTTTAAATGTAATTTGTATGAAATAGAGTTGCTAGGCAACTGTTAAAGTAAAAGAGAAAAAATAATCTATATATTGAAAACACAAGATAGCTTTTTTAGACATCTTCCTTGAACTTTCTACTGTACCAATTTTGCTAATAATTCTGTTTTTTAAATGAAAGCTGTTCATTTGTAGATGTCCTCGCACTAGCTATTTTTCTAAATATTTTCAATTTTATATTTTTAATTTAATTTGAAAAGATATTTTGAAATTTCATCAAAATGGTAGCAATCGTATTATGTCCACTGTTGCAGAAAAAAAAATATTGGGGTTATTTATCCGTATTGATACCATTTACTCATTACAATTAAAAATAACTTTATTTTAAGTCTGAACAGAAAATGAAGTCACTATTTAAAAAACATTTTCGCTCATAAAGCTAATGTTAAATATATTTTCATTCGGCTGATACCGAATTTGAGACACTTGGTGTAATGCTTCAGTAAGTGCCATATTTAAAAGAAAACAATCCTTTTCTTTGATAAAACTATATATTTTTACACGAATACATCTAAAAGACATCAGTTTCTGGAATTTGTACTTCGCGGTACTGAAATTAGACCCTCAAGCCAAAAGAATACATTTTCACATGCAAAGTTTTAGCTGACAAACGGAACTTCACGTTTGAAAATCTATCTAAAGGAAAAATATGTCCATGCGCACGGCTGACGTCATTTTGAGAATGGCAACGCTTGACGATTAAATGTCGGATTTGCAATCTTTGCTACTGCAATTTTTTGAATTTCTAAACATCGCGCATCTTCACTTTTTACACCCGTTATATAGGGGAAAAAATCTACTTTCAAATGCAATTTTCATGAAAACTTTATCTTAATTTATTTATTTATTATGTCTTTTAAATAATTTTCAAGAATAACGTTTTTTAATCTATATCCATTGCATACAGGTTCCATTACGGAATAAGCCATTTGCACTTAAAATAATATAAATAATTCAGCATTTGTCCCTGACTAATTTTTTATAGCGAAATTAAAACTTCATCAATCTATTACATTAAAAAGTGACTGTCCATTTGTATTTCACAGCTCTTCCTCCTAGAATATGAAACGTTGGGTGATCAAATTAACGCCAGTTATCCGCATGGGTCCGAGGATGTTAAACGTGGTCGTAGAATTTAAAAATTTGTTTAGTTTTCGAGATATAAATGTTTACGTTATTTTTGATGACATTTCTGTAATGATGGAAACTAAAATTGCTCCACTTTTGTGGATAAAAGAGAGAAAAGGGAAAATGACAAGGATTATTAGGTATCACTGTTTGAAATCATTTTTAAATTGAAATTAACGTATATTTGAATAAATAGTGAAAATAATGATTGTAGTTTTCCAGAAAATTTCACGAAATACGAACTCACACATATTCAAACTTCAGGAATCCGTTTATTTTAGAAACACAAATTCGACTCTCGACTGGAACATTGAGATAAATTCTGTTGACGTCAAAAGAAAAAAACACATGGTACGTTATTTTCATTTAATTTAAAGTCGAAAAGTAGATTTTCAACCATTGCCTTAAGATGGCTAATAAAACATTTCAGAAGCGGACATTAAAATGCGAAAAAGCGAGAGAAAAAGAGTGAAAAGTTTTAGCGAGAAAAAAAAAATTCTTTAAATATTTATTTTAATTCATAAATATAAAATGCTTCTGAATAAATTCGTCCAAACAAATTCATTTTTGTATAAGTTGACCCAAATGACATCATTTCTACGAACTCCGAAATTCGAAGCAAAATCTTGGAAGAGCGAAAAGCTCTAAGCAAATAAAGTTATAGAATATGTGCATTTTTATTGGGAAAGTTTTGACTTAAATTGTAAATATAACTTATTATTTGAAATACTGTATTTAATAAAATTAATATTGCAATGGCTTTCTAAATTTAAAGATTTCATTTTTCGCAAAAAGGTCGATTGTCTCATGCAATTCAAAAGCAACACAACGGGTTGCTACGCAACTAGTATTTTTAAATGTTAAACCAGCACCATTTATTTTTTTCCTCATGAGTTTTGTATTTTTATGATCACTTTATGTCTTCTGAACTAATTCTTTTAAAAGCGTATTTTATCTGAAGATTTGTTCTAACGCATTGAATGATAGATTCGTCTAACATGTGCGTTTAATACATATACTGATTCATGACTGATTAATTACTGAATTAATGTGTAAAGATTTTATAGGCACGAAATGAAACAAAATAAATATTTTATATTTATTTAAATACATGTTAACAAACGACAAATGAAACGTTAGTGACATTACTCCAAAGTTATTAGATTTTATTTTGTTCACAAAATGTAACAGTATATTCTTCTTCTATATCATGAAACAAAATATTTTTAAGTATTTTCATATTTGATGAAAATTTATTTAAAAACAAAATCACTCACAGATATTTAATCAAGGAAAAATAAATTTGAAAAAAGTATTTTCATAATAATGATTCTTTCATCTAAATATTTTTTTAAATTCTAATACCTAAAATCTACAACGCTTTTAAGGTTGTTTTTCTAACAAATAAATAACAAATAAATAAAAACTGCTCCTCTAATAGATTTTTTTTTCAAGATCTGAAGATCTTGTTCTGTGATGCTTTTTATAAATTAGAAATCCTCTGAGCGTACTCGCTTTTTATTGCAGTTTGCTAGATAGGAAATTGTACATTTATATACAAAAGAAATATCAATTTTAAAGTCTAAATACAGAATACATTTTCGTTTGTTCGAACTCGGTCATTTAGCTTACAAGGAAGTTCTAATAAATCTTTAGTTTATTCTTTGAGACTTTTGAACTATCTTCTTTTAAGCTGATATTTCATTGAAAAGATTTAGCGTAAATATGTTGGATAAAATGAGGATTTATTTATTACCGTTCTTTGGCATTTATTCTAGATTTGGTACTAAATATTTTTTGCAACACATATTAAAATAATGAATGTATTTTCGTATATTGATTCACAAACATGTTAAGTAACTTCGAAGTCACATTAATTGATTATAAATAATCTATACAAAGAAGCATGCTATTTTCTAAATAACAGTGATAAGAAAATAATCTTTTAAGTATTTGGTAAATGATCGGATTAAAAGATAATTCAATTTCATTTAAAGAATTTTAGACAAAAGAAGGTAGGCAGTGTCTTTCTATTTCTGTTTTATTTACCTGGATTTATAGTTAACATCAATTCTAAAATGTAAAACATTTTTTAAAAGTAAAAACATACAAATATACTAGTAGATTTTTTAAGTGTCTAAATATTGCGCTCGTTATATGTTTTAATCTGAAAAAGTGTCAAAGATTTTGAATAGGAAAGATTGGGGAATAAATAACGATCCTCTTAAAACAAATCGGTGAAATATTTGATCATTTTTAAATTGAAGCCCTATGTAATCACATTTTGGACTTTTTTCTACTATGTGGTCGCAAAGTGAAAAGAAAAATTTTCTGGATTCAAATTGGAGAAAAAAAGTCCACATGCCATGTTTTGTACACACGATGTAATATACCGACACATCATCTAACATACCACACTTAAGACGTAGATATCAGGACGTAGGTTCAGGCCGAAATCTATGTCAACAGGACGACCGGACACTCCACAAGAAAATATCTTAGGTATGTGAAAACAGTACAACAAACATAATATTTTAGGGAGATCCTCAAAAGGTGGGATCATTAAACGTTAACTATATGTAATTTTTAAAATTTTCAAATTAAGGCCAAATTTTTTAATAGTATAGTATATAAGTCTACAAAATTATACACAAACATTAAAAGACAGCAACTATTCTGGAAAATTAATTATTAAAGCATTTAATTAGCAGTTGTGTGCGTTACAAATTTTGGAAATTTTTTGCACGTACGTAACAGATTTTGGACATTGCTGGCAGATTTTGGACGTTGCACTTAGTATTTAAAAAATTCTTAAGGCTAAGAATGTAGTAAATGTGTCCTATAATTGAATGTGTATACATATATATATGTATAATTAACTTTTTTTTTTTTCCAGTAATAATAATAATAAAATCAAATGTTAATCTCTGATATTAAAATATTTACTACTTTTTTAGAAGTAGTATCTTAATTTTATAGGAATTACACATTATGAAAAAAAACATACCTTTACATAATATTAGAAGTATCCAACACATAATTTATCCTTTTTTTTCTCAAAAAAAAAAGTTATACTGCCATATTTTAATGCACAAATCTATAATTTCTTTCAAAAGAAAAGTCTCCTCTTGCTGTCACCGGGTGAGGTGGATTTGGTGATTTCAACAAAATATCTTCATATTTTAAATTTGTGCTGTCTTTTTTAGATGGATAATGAAACCTGTTAAAATCAATGTCTGCCTGAGGAGTAAAAAAAATTATAGAAAATATTTGTTCACCATTATCAAAGCTGATCTTTTCAATAATACCTGGCCATAAGTTTTCATCATGAATTAATACAAAGTACCAGTCACCAATGTCAATCTATTTTCAACTGTGAGAGTCAATTGTGGAAACAATATTTTTTTCACCAGCTTCACTGGTAATGCATTCTTGATTATTTTGTACAGATATTGTAAAAACCAGAAATATTTCTTATTTGAATAGTACCAAATTTGTTTGTCGTGTGTACGGAGTGAATTTTTTGAGAACCTTTAACAGTTTTCGCTGGCTGTCTTTTCTATACTTTGAATACTGTCAATTTTTTTTTTTTAAACCAAAGTTACAGCACGAAGTGGCTTAAACTTTTTATTTCCCTTGCATTTTGGTGGGGGAGCAAATGGGAAGAATGGAATTTTTAGGATATGGGATTCTTAAACCTTGAATTTAAAAAGAACTCAAGTACAATAATTTAACAAAAAAATATTTATTTTATTTTTTAAGATATATGTTAGAACAATGGACTCTGTTATAATATATTTATTTATGTATTTAGAAAATTAAAATTATTAATGTTTAGATCGTTCCACGGTTTGGACATTGTTATTAAATAATCTTTTCGGGTACATTTGCTACAAAGAAAACTTTGCAAAATACATAAAAACACGTAAGATCACTGAAGAATTACTTTTGAAATAACAAAAAGAAGTCATAAATTCAGAAGCCATAATTCGCACCCAAGAACAGCTGAAGTTGAGTCACCGTGAATCATCTTATAACACATAACACATTTGATGATCCTTTTTTTTGAATTAATGTGTGCTCCCAGCACATTTCCTAATATATTCGCATTTCACACACACACACACACACAAAAAAAAACAGTTTAAATCTCTTGAAAGTTATATTAAAGTACCTTAAGTAGTCGTAAAGTAACAGAAAGAAATCATCATATTTCGGATTTTTCTGAAGTGCGAAATATTTTGAGTAAGTACAGAACTTTTGACCATAGAGAACTGCACAGAATTTGTTTGTTGTAGTGTAAACTACATCTACCAGTTTTCAGGTAGCACAATTTTCAGGTAAATTCCGGTTATGTATAAAAATACGTAGTAAATCTGTTATAGTCTTTAGCTTCAATTTTTTTTAAAAGTTTTCTATAAATGAGATTTAAAAAAAGCTACAACATTTTATATACATTCTTACATAAAATCATTTCTTGTGTTTTAAAAATGTGTTTTTGAATTATATGCAGTCAAAATCGATTGTTCTGGAATGCAACTTAAATCTTTTGGTTTAAAAAAATCACTTATAAATTACAAATTTCTACTAAATATGCGTGATTTTAGCTGATGCATAAGGTAAAGATTGATTAAGTATTTGCTTTGTTTAGATCTGAATTCCGACAAACGCAAATTACTTTCTATATAAAATTGATGAAGATCTTCATCAAAATGAATGAAGTTGACACCGCATATGTCGTTTTCTCTGTTAAAGTCTGGTTAAAAGCTTACAAAGAATCTCAAAAACGAAATCTAAAAGAATAATTCAATGAGTTGAAGAAAATTTATTTGTTTGTTTTGTAATCTCACAGTTTATGTATCATACCATTTATGGATGCTAAAGAATTTATCAGAGGTGGTGTTTGCTTTTCTATAAAAAATGTCTAATCCATCAAATTTTATTTTGAAAAAAAATGGCATAAAATCCATTGTTATCTTTAGCGACTGTATTTAAAAAATGTACGGAAAGTTTTCCATTAAAAAGCCCTGTTTAGGAGGTATTCGTTTACATATATTTAAAACAGAAACACTTATTAAAAGATATACCTAATCGGTAAAATTTAGAATTTCATTATACTAGTAAATCTGCAGATCAGGAGCCTCAACGTCAGCTCTGCAAGTCATTGTTTTTAAACACACTTTGGGTAATACTAAACTTCCTGCAAACAACAATTTAAAGTTTTCAAATTGCATAATTATTTATAAGAATAAAAAATAAGAAGTTTTCAGACATTAGAAGCGTTAAATTAAAAATGTTCTTATGTAAGGAATACTGAAAATTTCATGAGCTATTAATTATGGTATTTTTTTAGATAATAAAGTAGATTTCTTCAGGGGGGCGGAGCCCCCTTTAATCCTCCGTGGTCTCATTTAATTTTCATATGTAACTTTTTATTGATTGTGCTAATGGTTATCGCCAAACTTAGCTTTCTTTTCCCACTTCCGAGGCTTAGTTTTTAATACCGGTGGGAAGAAAATGATTTACATTGACGCAATTAAATTATAAGTTTAGGTTTTATGAACGAAAATGTAATTCATTTTGAAAAATAAAATAATTTTCATTCATATTTTCTTAATTGAAGCGGCATTTGAAGTACACTCGTCAAAAATATTTTTTCAGGCAATCTTGTTAACGTTTGGTTTTTAAGAATGGAAATATTTATTTCCCGATACAATGACGTCAATTTCGACAGAGATAATTTTGCGGTGCATAATTTTGTGATTTACTATCTGTTTGCTTTTGTTTTTGTTTTTTTTTTTGAAATTTAAGATTAAAAATCAAACATTTCTGTTAGCTCTGTGAAAACGATAAACCGCGAGATATTGGTAACATTTTTTTTTTTTTTTTTTTTTTTTTTTTTTAATAACTAGGGGGCTTGGCCCCCTACGAGCTACGCTCGCCAACCCCCCGTTCAGACACTGCAGTCTCTAAAAGCACGCTAATTTGATCGACTTTAATTGAATTTTTTTGGAAGATTGAATTATAATTAAAAAAACAAAGGCGATCTCCCTATAAACGGGTTTCTATTCATTTCTCTTTGATTGGGGAATTTTACGGAAAAATCAGCTGCTGTTAAAAGATACAATGGCATTTCAAAATCATCTAATATAAAAGGAATTAAGTAAACAGAGTCTTTGTCTCCCGGTATTTTTTAACAAAGCGAAAAGAAAGTCCTTTTAAATAAAACATTTTAAATATATCGTTTTTAATCTGACGTAATTTTCACCAAACTTTTCTTTCCCTTTTTAATATTCACGTGAAAATGCTTTTATTAGAAATGAAATATTATTTGCGCTGTCCAAAAAAAAAAAAAATAGTTGAAAAGTTCATCTCAAAATATCAAGTAAATGTCTCGCGCTATTTTTAAATTTAAACTACTATTTTGCAATATTATTTTTTGTTCATTTTCTGTAAAAAGTGTAATGTGACGTAAATGTGACGTAATTTCTCCTATTTAAGACTTCTAACGCATGTTAATGAATTTATTACTTTACAATATCCTTTCTCTGTTAAAATTCACGTGTAATTATAGATGAAGTAATTTTCAATAAGTTCCTGCTTTTTAATACGTAATTATTTAATTCTAATTTGAAAGTTTTTCTTTTCTGTTTATAATAGTCACGTGTAAATAAATTTTTAATTTAAAACAAACATTATTGTTTCCGTTGTTTATACAGTTTGGCAACAGGTTAAATTAGTACAATTTTCTGAAATAAGTAAAAAAATATCTCTCGAAATGCTGAAAATGTGAATTTAAAATAGAAATGAAACCTCGAAAAATGAGTCAAATTAAAAAAATAAATTAATTCTGCACACCGGGAAATTATAACGTATAAAATGATCTAAAAAGTATTAAATTCCGATGTATAGTTTTTGCTCCTATAAAACTTTTTTAATGGGACGATTTTGTCCAACTTTAGCATTAAATATCTCTTAAAATAATTCTTCGATTTGAAAACTGTCTACATCAGCGTGTTTATCAAACATTTCTGTATAATACTACCAATTTTCATATTTTTGTATGCATTATTTTTCTTAATATTAACGAAGAAAGACCTCCGGTAACAAAAAATTCAAAACCGGCGGCGGCGGCGGCGGTGACAGCGGGAGTTACTTTTTTTTAGAATAGAGAGATAATTAATATCATAACACAAGGCCCTTTTATTTCAGCCTCAAAGCGTATTCGTTTCAGTTTTGTTATATGAGGCCAAATTCACCTTCTTTGCGCATTTTCGTTTTATTTCCAATATGAAGGCGTATTCATGTCTATTTTTTATTTCATTTTCTTCTTGCACATGAAAATCTTTCAAATCAAAATTAACTGTTGAGGATAAATTATTATTCCGGTATCTGATTTTCTTGGAAACGGTAAAAGGAAAAAATATAGAGGAAAAGGTCCAAATAACGGCCACCACTTTTGTTTTCAATCTAGATCATACAATTTTAAAAATTAATAAAATAAAAAGATACAGCAGGGTACCTTGACACGTCTTGCACCTGTTTAGAGAAAAAAATATCAGTTTAAAAGCCGTTTTCTTTTTGTAAGAAGCAAGATTCCGAAAGTCTTCAAATTTTGAGTTTTTTAAATGGGGTCTAAATACCGGCTACCTAAGTTTTTTTTGCAAAAGATCACACAAATAAAGCTAATGACAATTATTAAGCAATAAGAATATTATTTTAATAAATTGTATTGATTAATAACATTTCTTATGTACAGAAAAAATACGCAATTTTTAATAAATAAGAATTTTGTCAAATTTCTAAAATTCTTTACAAGTATCTCACACAGTCTTCTTACCATTAAGTTTCTAATTTTGTTTTTTAACGTGTAAAACAAACAAACAAAAAAGCTTGCTGATTGAAATGAGAGTTATTTTATCTGAAAAAATCAAAAGCATAATATCACTCTCCGTCAGTATAGTCCCTATCAGCCCACATATGGCATTCTTAACATTCAACCCAGAATCCCTTCCCCCATTCTTGTCCACAGAAAAAGCACACATGCAGAAGACAATTTATCATATTCCTCTGTCGGATATTTTCCTTTTTCATATTTTAGCCCTCTCGCTGCGTAATTGTTTTATCAAAATAGCTTCAAAAATTGCGTATTTAACCCCTTCGCGACGAGCGTCTTTTAAGAATTTTTATTCTTTTGTCCCCGGTTTTTCAAAACAAATGTTTTTGTCTAATTTAACCGGGAAAATACTCCGATTAAATAAGGCATAATTTACAATAAAAAATAACTGGTGGGAATAATCAAGGAGGGTTAATAAGACGAAAAAAGTGCATGCGTAAATTTTGCTACTTTTACGATGACCAAGGAAATCTCGGGTTGAGAAGCGAGAGGGTTAAAATCAAATTTCTGGCTCTTTCGCCTGGTTTACTCCGTCACTTTTTTTCTTTCTCTTCACATTTGTTACAGGCAATTTTGCAGTGTCCAACAGCTCTTTTTTGGAAAGTGATCCGGTAACCAGTGTCGGTCCTGAAGAATTACGGACATGGTTGCTTTTTTCATATTGCGAAATGGGACGGGGACTATTTCTGAACTATCTAAATTAATTTATTAATTATGGAACTATTTAAATTAATTAATTTCCCCCCCTTCACGCAGAGCAACAGAGAGGTCCAAATACCGGCTAGCCAGTATTTAGACCACTCTAGGTAGCCGGTATTCAGACCACTGCTATGTTTAAGTTAAAACCGGTATTACTTATTCATATAATAAAATACCAATACTGTGCGCGTGGCAATTGAGAGCTAAATATGTCTAGAAACTAACTTAATCAACAATTCAATCCAATATACGGTCAGTATATTTAAAAAAAAAATAAGAAACACATATCAGAAAAACTTTTTATGTACCAGATTACGTAGATTCGACACTTTTGCATTTACTATTTGTAAATGACACAGACTTCAGCGACGTACTTTTCGTAACTTTCTTCTCTCAATTAAAGTTACAAACTCTGCCTATCACCGGTAGGCTGCGCTGCGCTCAGTTCTCAGAACACCTAGTAGCCAGTATTTGGACCTTTTCCTCTATATATATATTGTTAAATTTTACAGAAAAATGTCAATTTATTCCTCATGAAAATAAAAAACTTTTTAATTTATAAGATCAATATTTGAACAAAATAAATAGAACATAGCCTGGGGTAAAATCCATCTATATATAAAGACACAAAGGCATTAATTCATACCTTTTAAAGTTGATTTGACTTCAAACAATTACACAAACTTTCACATTTATGATATTTTTAGGTGTAGTTCCGTTGCTAGGTAAAAGTTAAAAGAAAATTAAAACAATGAAATATGTACATTTAAAAGGAAAACATTTGTAAAAGAAAATAGTTTATGTTATTGGAACACATATATAAAATCCCTCCATAAGTTACACACCGAAATTAAAAGCTTTGACAAATTTATCGACAAAATTTCAAACTAATATGAATAATGTATTATTCTAAATAGGAAATTTCATCATCCATAATTTACTATTTAGATCCTTCAATCGTATGAGCCATTTCCTTTAAACAAATAAAAATGGAAAAATCGTCTGAATTACCATAGAAAAGCATTATTGCGCAAAATAAAATATTCTATATTTTCCCAACGAATGAACAAAATATAACAAAAAACTATACAGCTAAATCCGGGCACCTCACCAACATATCCACTTAATTTCAAGTTAATCAGATGCTTTTTGCGGCAGTTATCGCGGAACAGACAGACTATCAAACAGACTAACAAACAGACGGAAACCAAAAACTTTTCGGGTCTCCACAGTAAGCCTTCACTGACGTTTCGGCAATAAACCTGTATTTTATGTTCCAAGACTTATTCAGCAATCTGCTGTATGACATGACAGTCCTTGTATTTTTGAGCAATTTTGTATGAACTTATTGTGGATGTAGAGTCTTGAGTAAAATGATATATTTTACTGAATCTGGCGCAATTTATTAAAAAAAAAAAAAAAAAAAAAAAAAAAAAAAAAAAAAAAAGATAATGGTACTAATAAATTAGTAATAACATATACGAATTAATGTTATATTTAAGTTTTTTTTTTTTTTTTTTTTTTTTGGGGGGGGGATCGTCTACAATGAGAAATTATGCAATAGATTAGAAATACATCGTAAAACAACACCTACAAGCAAGATATTACACTGATATCTGGGAGCACGGCAGTGCGTCCGCCAAGTTCGCACAAGCCGTAAGCTACCTTTTCTTGAACCATTTCGGCATACTTTTCACCCCCTCATAACGTCGTTTTAGGGAGAGATATAGAATTTTTTCTTTTATATACATGCTCGTATGGTCAAACTGAACTAAGATTCCACGATTTCATGTTTCTATATTTAGTAGTTTTCGAAATATTAAATTCCGAAAAAGCGCTTTTTTGTCACTGACTCACTTCGCATCATCAAATAACTAAGGTACTTCTAAAAGTCGTAGAATCATGAAATTTCACAAGTAAGTCGGGTTTGTAGCACAATTAACCAGAAAAATCTGAAAACACAGAATTTTCGCCTCTAAACCCTTCAAACAGGGGGTGTTCATTTGGCCGTAAGCAGTTCCTTGTGCCAATGTTGGTCGCCAAAACTCGATTACAGAGTTTTGAAGGGGGTCACGTGATTTCAATCAGAATAACATTTTATATATATATGCTTTTCCAAAGATGTTTGTTAAATAGAAAAAATGAATATACCTAAAAATTTTAATCAGTATAGGTTATGATATATTCACAATATTAAAACAACTTTACTTTTCCGATATAGTAGCCTTGGCGAAATAGAAAAAATTGCCTTGACGAGAAAAGAAATTTAGTAATAACGCATTTTCTGGCAACCTATTTACTGTTTCATATACACAAGCAATTTTTTCCATAATGTATACAATTTATTTGATGTAAGGAACCCGTTTATTTATTTTTATATACAGACAGAAATAATCTGTACATAAAAAACTATATTTTATACATGTATAAATAAAATGTTTATATGTATACATACATATATGGACAACATAAAAGTTCATCAGGTTTGTTTTCATAGTTGTTTATATCATTTGGCAACATATCTCAGTTTCTAAAGTCCGAATTGCGCCAAGATTAAAAAAAAAAAAAAAAAAATGCCAAGGTCCCTATAGTGGAAAAATATCCTAATTCCATATGAGTGTTTAAAAATCTCCTTTTAATTAAATGAAATGTGTAACTAATAAACTGTCTTTAACGATGTGCGACAGATGCGGCGTCCGAAGTCCGCTGCTAATGTTATTATATTGTATTATTAGCCTACTTACTGTTAATTTATTGTTAATTTTAAATCTTTAAAAGAAAGATTATAGTTATAGATAAGATATCTTAGTCGCCAAAACCCGATTACAGAAAATTAGCCTGAGTTATAAAGGTCTTACATGATTTCAAGCTGAATGAATTTTCATATGCTTTTACAAAAATCTTAATAAGGCAAATCTTTCAATTTATCTGTCCATCTTTTTATCTTTTACTTCCTTAAAAGAAATTTTATTAAAGACCGGGAGGCGTCTGCACAGATCACCACCTCATCGAGTTTACAGCTGAAATTTTAGGATTAGTTAAATATTGATTAGCGTATTGAAATGTAACTGGTCTGCCAAGTCATATCTTTGTGGAAACCACCTACAGACCCGATTTTACGGGTTAATTGGTGGATTTTCCATTGTGTTTTCCTGCACCCATTCCTCCATGTTTCCAAACTTTTGGATGCAGGAAAATACAATAGTAAACCTATCAGTTAACCACTAAAATTAGGTCTTCAAGTGGTTTCTACCAAGATGTGACTTAACAGACCTGTTGCATTTAAATATGTTAATCTAGTTTTAACTAATCCTAAAATTTCAGCTGTAAACTCGATGAGGTTATGGCGTGTACAGACGCCTCCCGGTCTATTATAAATGTCGGAATTCTAATCTCAATAGCATTCTGGTCAATCTGGCAATTATCCCTACTATTTATGGAACACTATTCCTTTAAGTGCGTTTTAATGATGTTAATGAACTTATGCAAATGCATCATACATATTAAACATATGCATATAATACGTAATACATTTGCATCATACATATTATAGGTATGTGTATAATACATAATACATATGCATCATTATGACGTCAGAATAAATAAAACATTTTTTGTCGCCAAATTTGAGAATTGACATGATATACTACCAAATTTTGCGAAACTTTGCTAAATGTCGCCAAGCTTGGCGAATATTTGACGCTAGTGGCTATTTTTAAATGAGTTAATTATTAATGCGAACCATGTATTTTTATTTTTCCGCATATCATCTGAATAGTTATATGATATAACGTACTAATATTTCCAAAGTGTTAATAGTTTCGTCACTGCCCAAAGCCTCTGCTATTGTTATTATATTGTACTGTTATTATACTTACTGTGACTATATTGTTAATCTTTACACCGCTAAAACTTCTGTATTATATAAAGAAAATTTACGGAAACTATTAAAGCATTGAAACTGCCAGTTCTCCTTATGATTATTATAATTCTATAATATGTAACATGTTAATCGATATGTACGTTAGAATGAATCTTCTATAATCCAGTTCCTCGCATTTTAGTTTTCAGGTTTCAAATAAAATTAGCTAAAATCTTAAAACCATGGCACATTGACTAATTGTTCAACACGATCAGATGAGAAGAATGATAGATTTTCAAATGGATTATGGCAGTGAGCCGGTAGACCTTCTATTCTTCCGTAATCGAGTCTATTGAAAAGGTTAACGTAAAAAAAAAAAAGATATTAGCATCAATATGGTTTAATACAAATGCAGATATTGTCAAAGGATTTCATAAGAACCATTTCACTTGTACCCAGTCGTATCAGTTAAAATACAACAATTGGCAGTGACCCCAATTAGAAAAGATTACTTAATAGGATTAAAAATTTCCGCATTAGAGAACGAATCGTAACTGCTAAGGAAACATGCATAAGTGAGTTAAGCGATATTTGTCACGAAAGATGAAATACATAACAACACAAAATATATGATGTGCTTCCATGATTGTAAAGAGTTCTTGATTTCTGTATCAAAAGCTTCCGACTTGGCAAAAGAATGGGCAAGTAAATTAAATTATGAATAACAGACACATGATGCAATGTTTAACATGGAATTAATACGGTCAATACTGCTTGCTAGAGGCGGCTAGTACTTTAATATAAAAAGAAATAAAGTATAAATTTGTATAGCTCAATAAAATAAATTTAGTTATTTTTATGTTAGCCGGGCGTAAGTGGCAAATCGTCAAATAATGTTCCCAACTCCATTGTTCATATTGCATTCATTTCATTTAAAGATATATACTTTTCAGTCATCTCATTTAAAATAGATGCATTTCCCTCATTTTATTTAATAGAATATTTAACATAGAAATAAATAAATAAATAAATAAGAAATAATAACGTAAACCAAAATATTTTATTTGAAAATCAAAGCATTGTTTCTAATTTACACATGTGAAAAATGAAAACTGCTATTGGCGAAAAAACAAAAGGCTAATGAGGAGATTTGCTCTCGGCTAGCATAAAAGTAAAGAAATTTAAGTTTTTTCATATTAATATAGTTTAGAATAACAAATTTGAAAAAACATACAAAAAGTAGTGATATCCCAACAAAAAGTTTTCGGTAAAAAAAACAAAAAAAAAAACCCGCCAAGTTCTCCTAAATGTTTCGGCCAGAAAAAGTAGTGATATCTGAAGTTCGCACAAGTTAAAAGCCAAACATCCCAAATCTTTCATTGAAAATGGCTTCCTGCGACTTGGCCGTTAATGCCTTCGAGAGAGTTTTTCAAATTTTAAAATATGTACCAATGAGCTACATGCCAACTACATTTTTTGATTATTTTAGGCATTTTGTGGCACAGAGTACAGAAATAAAATACACATTTGAAAAAAGCATTTAAACAACTTCAGTCTATTTAAATGCTTAGAAATTAAAAATAACAAAATACTTGTATTCAGGAGCCCTAATTGCTAAAACATAATTAGTATCAGTTTTTATCAGTTTATAAATCAAATACCTCTTAATGTATGCAAACAAACTGTATTAAATGTTCAAACGAAATAAATCTCTTTCGTCAATACACAAGGTTTCAATATTATACAATAAAATATAATGTAACATATTGTAAGATTTGAAGTAAGTAAATTTTGTTTTATTTCTTGGGTTTTACGTTAATGACTTTAGCTTTAGACCGTACAAAATGGCAATTAAACCACAAGTGGACTAAATGATCTGTAATCAAAACTAATGTTTGTTGAAACTGAATGGTAGTTATCAGAAATCTTTTACTTATAATGTCTTTATGTGAATTTGCCTCTTTGCATTCTCATATTACTTTTAATATTTAAATAATTCATAAATGTGTAATTTCTCAATCATTAATTTTGAAATGCTGTAGAAGGCATTAACGGCCAAGTCGCAGGAAGCCATTTTCAATGAAAGATTTGGGATGTTTGGCTTTTAACTTGTGCGAACTTCAGATGTCACTACTTTTTCTGGCCGAAACATTAAGGAGAACTTGGCGGTTTTTTTTTTTTTTTTTTACCGAAAACTTTTTGTTGGGATCTAATTTTTACAAAACATTTGGAATCTGAGGGATCTTTAGTTTTCGATATCAAAGTGGAAGTCAATTGAACAAGTAGTTTAAGCAAAATGTTTAAGTTCAAAGTTAAAAGTTTGTAACTCACGGTGTTAAATTAATTTTTAACATAAAAATCACATTACAATGCAATTAAAATTTTAGGTATAATGTAAAAATGACATGACGGAATAAGCTCTAATTTTAATAACTTTTATCTCAAGTTCTAGGACTATAAGGTTATGATTCATATTTTTTTTCGGAAATTAGTTTAAAAAATATATATATATTTAGAAATTTATTAAAAAAAATATGAAATGCAATTTATATTTTGTTTCAAACGTAAATCAATTGATAGAAGCTTTGTGATGTATTCATAACAGTAGATCATTCCGTCTTTTTACACATATGCTTTAGGAACTACCACATTGCAATGTGTTTTAAAAGATATACGCTACGTCCAAATTTTAAACATGAATATTTTCTAAACTATTTTTCATGTTGATCTCCCGTTTGGTATCTGGGGGTAAATTCTTCAGAATAATCCAAATCGGATGTTGCATTTAGGTGTTAGTTATGAAAATTTTAAAGATTGGTATAATCTACTTATATACTATATGGAATAAAAACGGAATTTTCGTTCCGGGTGCTTAGAACTCAAGTTCTATTTTTACACGGCACTCGGAATATACACTTCTACATTGCTTATTTTTATGAGATATCACTTCTTTTTATGACGGCCGTTTTATGTTTGTTGCTTGGTGGGTTTATTTACAAAGAGTTGTTTTTCATGAGATATCACTTCTTTTTGTAACGTATTTCATTTGCATTACACATATTCTATTTTAATTCACAAAAGAAAAGATAAACGGAAAATGATAAAGGTAAAAAAAAAAAAAAAATCAATAGTGATGATATAAATTTTTCAAATGTGTAATATGTCTAATCTATTTATATAAAATCCAAGTCTCTGTGTGTCCCTCACGATTCCGGTAGGACCACCTCATTGAAATGAATAATTGTTGAAAAATACTAATGCAGGGTTACCACAGTAGCGCCAAATGTTGGCCAATTTGGCAATAGCTGGCTGATTTGGTGAAATTCCCATTTATAACTATTAATCTTTCATAAAGGAGGTCACCAAAATTTAATTTAAAATCCGCTCTTTTAAGATATTTTTTCAAAATCTATGGGTGAGAATTTAAAGTACATCTTTACATCTTCCACCCGATGCTACTAATAAAATAACCGCCAATAGACGACGCTGTACTGTATGAGCTCCTAACTGCGTGATTTTAATGTGCTTTAGGTACTTTTCCAGTATAAGTTCCTTGGCGAAAAAAGAAATTTTGGCAACATTTTCCCGAAACCTATCCACTGTTTCATTTTATATACACATGCATTTTTTTTTCGATATTTATACGATTTATTTAGACGATTAAAAAAGCCGTTTCTCTAATTTTATACAGAAACAGATGTAATTTGTACATAAAAACATGAATAATATATATATAAAATAAACATATAAAAAAAACACTCATCAAGTTTGTTTTCATAGCTGTTTATATGTTTTTACAACAATTCTCAATATTTTTCCGTTATACGGACACCATGTCAAAATGTATGCGGCACTTTTCCATTATACGGACAGCATTGTCGCCAAGCGCAATAGTTGGCGCAAAATGAAAATAAGGTGAATTGAAACATTTGAAAAATAAAAGAAAGAACATTCTCCATAGTAAAGTGGGCATTTTAAAAGTATAACATTTGAAAATTACAAACTTTTACGAACTATTTTATTAAATCACAAATATATACTTAAAATAAATGAACAAATAACTGTTATGCTATAAAGTAATAAAATAAAAAATCATATTAAACTGCTGCCATAAAATTATAAATATCTTTCAGCATTGCAGTAAAAATTTCATTTTTTGAATGAAGGCGTAGCCACATAAAATCTATGAGATGCGAGTCTAAATGATGACGATCAGCTTCCCGATGTCTTTTGTTGCGCCATTTTGCGATGCCCCATAATCTTTCAACATTTGGAGTATGACATCCAGTATTAGGGTCGACAAAATTGTATTTGTGATTTACTGTGAAATGATCATAACCAGCACTTAGCAGTTCATCTGTTTTATATCCTTTCCAACAATCTGTATAAATAATACATGACTTTCATCTACTTCTATAATTTTATTAGGTCCACCGATTTTTCTATTTGGTCGAGAACATAAAGCATTTGCACAAACTTCTCTCGAATAACTATTCCATTCCACTGTTGTGTTGTGGTTCATATCAAGTTGCAGCTCACAAAACTCAATCGATGTCAACTCTTTGCACGATAAATATATAAACTTCAAAGCATTAAGAAAAGTCACCCGCGATCCTTTAAACCAAGTTTTTTGTCGTATTTCTACGCTTTCTTCGCATGATCATAAGCTACAACTCAATTTCGGATTTCCAGAACTCATCCATAATTTCATTTCATGATTTTTTGAACACAATCTTTTATTATGCAGAATTCCAAATTCCTGAAACAGTTTTATCACAACTTTCTCATCATCTGGTAATTGCCAAATGATAAAATCCATCTCAGCATCAGCAGTAAAAGTAAACTACAACTTTATATAAAAAAAGCATTTTTAATTAGATTAATAGCAGATTAGAAAGCTTTCAAAGGTTAAGGTTAAACAATAATCATTCACGTAATTCACGTTTCATGAATAACAAATCACAATGTTTCGCATGGTTTACAATAAAAATCTACGATCAAGGTTGAAATAATTGGCGCATTAGCATACATTTTAGCATGCTGTCCGTATAACGGAAAAGTACCATGTATGCTAATGCGCCAATTATTTCAAAATGCTAAAAGATATTTGTAATTTTATGCCTGCAGTTTAATATGAGTTTTATTTTATTGCTTTATTTTATAACAGTTATTTGTTCAATTATTTTAAGTATATATTTGTGATTTAATGAAATAGTTCGTAAAAGTCTGGAATTTTCAAATGTTATATTTTTTAAATGCTCACTTTAGTACGACAATATTTTTTCTTTTATTTTTCAAATGCCGTAATTCACGTGACTTTCATTTTGCGCCAACTATTACACTTGGCGACAATGGTATCCGCATAACGGAAAAGTACCCAAATCTCACTTTCTGATGCCCAAATTACACGAAACTTTTTTTTAAAAATGCCAAAGCCCCTACAGTGGAAAAGTATCAAACTGTCTATTATTTTGCGTTATCTGTGTTATAGTTTATACTATATGCAAGGTGAGTGGAGCGAAGATGTTAAACATTAAATATTAAAGTTTCGGCACAGATGTCATATACACAACGGGTACTTAACTGTCATCAAAGTGTCGTTATTTTGCTTGGTATGGTAACCCGGATGTTGTTGTTTATGCTGTTGATGTTTTCGCCAAATTTGCGTCGGAAAAAATCTCTCCAATATGGGGTATATATATGACAACTGTGCCAAAGTTTCTATAAAGCAGTATAAGACTAAAAATTAAGAATAAAATAAATGCAAAATAAGACTAAAGAAGAAAGAAAAATCATGCGTTAAGCATAGAATATGAAACACTTTCCAACACATCCTGAATGCTTTAACAAAACTTCGTTATTTAGGGAAATAAGGTAAATAAGATAACTAAGTAAACATTTTAGAAAACACATAATTTTAAAAAAAAATGATTTCAGCAGTTACCGTCCATAGCAATAGTACCGTTATTACATGCCACTATTTAGCTAAAATTTAATTTAAGCTACCCTTAAAGCTACTGAAATCATATTTCCAGATATTATCATCCATAGACAATTATGTATCCAATTCTTTGCGTGACCCTGTATATCATTTTATCTATATTCTACAAACATTTCTTAGCAATCTAAATGCAGTTCAGCGTAAAACTGCATAACTCCTTTAAAAACCACCTTTAAGCAATTTATTCTCATACACAGGAACCCTTACTAATTCTTCTGTGTAGCCCTGCATATGAACTGTAGCATTTATACACACGGTATATTATGCATAAATATAGTGAAACATAAAAGCGCATATCATAATTAAAAATGCATTTCTAGCAATCATTACTTATGTACGTACAATACTTCGGAGAAAAGTTTCTTGGAGAGAAAAAAGTTTGCCAACGTATTTTCTGACAACCTATTTACTGCTTCATACTCACAAGCAATTTTTTGCATATGTATACAATTTATTTAATGTAAAAAAAAACTATTTATCCATTTTTATAAAGAAACAGAAGTATTTTTTGCACAGATGTCATATACGCATCGGGGTTGGCGTGATTCTTCTCTGACGCTAATTCGGCAGAAATCTCGCTTTCGAATACCAGTTACTTATATATTTTTAAATTATTTGGTATCATTTTGAAAAGGAAATAACTATAAATAAATAAAAGTTTGAATAATAACTATAGAACAAAACAGTTTATATAATTTAAAAACAGAAAATAAAAGTAAATAAACAATGGCACAGATGTCATGTTCGCCCCATATTGGCGCGATTTTATTCTGACGCAAATGTCATATACGCAATGTATACTTAACCGGCGCCAACGTGTCGTTATTTTGCTTGATATGGTAACTCGGATGTTGTTGCTTATGCTGTTGATGTTTTCGCCAAATCGGCGTCGAAAAAAATCGCGCCAATATGGGGCGAATATGACATCTGTGCCTAAACAATTTATTAATAAATAAAAAACTATAGCCGGCAAAATAACACCATTTTAGCGCCATAGGTATCCCGGTTCATATCTGAAATCTGTGCCGTAATTTGTATATAAAAAAATATTATATATATTTAGAAACGATTTTTTTATGTATATAAGTGCATATATAAACAAAAATAACAGTTCATTAGATTTGTTTTCATAGCTGTATATTTTGGCAACATATCTCACTTTCTGATGCCCGAATTACGCCAAGATTTTTTTTTTTAATGCGCTATTATGGAAAAGTACCTAAATAAATAATTAACAGAAATAACCAATTATACAAACTAAAATATTTTATTTCGAGATTAAAGCATTGTTTTTAATTTCAATTAAAAATACATATATCCTTGGATAACATTAATTGAAATTGTGTTCACGGCTTAATATCACATTCCATAAACCTAAACAAACACAAGTGATTCATTCATCGTGAACCGTAAAAAATATTAAATCATTGAGGTAATCATTCACAAAGTAAGTTCTCCAACAATCAATGGACAATATTCTAATGACGTCATAGTATGTAAAATGGTGGCGGTATCATTTGTTTATGGTTTGAAATCACAAAGATTTAATTTTGCAATGTCTCTTAGTTACATTATTTTATTGTCGTATTTATGAGATCAGAACAAAAGCATATTTTTTCATTATTTATTTATTAAAGACGGGAAAAAAATTATAAATGTGCATGATTTGAAAAAATTAAATAATTTTCTGTCTTAATACTAAAAAATAACATCGGGAAGTAAAAGCGAGTTTAAGTTAAATAAGTTTAGCTGTTTAATTCTGTTGTAATATTCAAAATAACTGTATTTATTAGATTTCAGTAAACAACATCAGGGCCCGATTAAACTTTGAAGTTAGAGGAATTACAATGTCATTTCAGGACCTTTCTTTTGGAGAAGCTTTTCTAAATTCCACATATACATGGAAACTCTTCAGTGTTAGAAATATTATTCCCAGGACTGGCATAACATGAGAACGGCCTGCAATTTTACACAAGTTTTTGAAAACTACTTTATATCAGAAATTTTACTAAAAACTGGTTACTTTTTTGTTATAGAGGACCACACTATTAGAATTATGACGAGTTGCAGCCAATTTCGCCAAAGTCGTAACCAAGATCGTGAAGCACACACATATAATACCATATAATACCATTTTATGAAATCGTATACGATAATTTGATAGTTTTTACCTTACTTCAAGTGTGTAATTTATATATTTTTAAGGCTTAATAATCTAAATTGTCCAATATATGAATTAAAAAAAATGTAAACAAAGACTGAATAGACATGACCGCAAAAATCTGCAGAAAACTTGGAATTGTGCAGATTAGTGGTCTTCTATTGTACACAGTTTTTCATAAATGTCTTTCGTTCTTAAAATGTGTTATTTTCATCTACCGGGTGTCCCAAAAAGGACTGACTGATTTTAAAATTCAATAACTTGCAAACGGGGACAGATATTTAAAAAATTCTTGCAGGAGGGTTATGCATAAGGTCAAAAGTTTTTTTACAGTGATTTTCGATTTTAGTTAGAATTACAAACAATAGATGGCGCTGCGATCGATAGACGCTAAATACAGGCTCGATTTCTGATCCTTTCTCTTGTTCCATGCTGAAAAAGGAGATGGAAATGTATTATCCGGGCCCCGAAGTATCAAAAATCGAGCCTGAATTCAGCGTCTATTGATCGCAGCGCCATCTATTGTTTGTAATTCGAACTAAAATCGAAAATCACTGTAAAAAAACTTTTGACCTTATGCATAACCCTCCTGCAAGAATTTTTTAAATATCTGTCACCGTTTACAAGTTATTGAATTTTAAAATCAGTCAGTCCTTTTTGGGACACCCGGTATCACTGCGGAACAAATGAGAAAACTCATATTCTTGCACATGAGTTGTATATATCTTTATATCTAAATTTCCGTCATTTTTGACGGGCTACCTTTCTAGTACAGTATAATACTGGACTATTTGTAAATAATTCAAAACCATTTTATCGATAATTACGAATCTCAAAAGAAACCATTTATTTTTTAGGAATGATAAAATGTAACGAAAAAAACATATAGTTTTTTTTTTTTTTTTTTTTTTTTTTTAACCATTTGGAAAAATGGTTATTTTCTCGTCATTGTAGGAAATCAAAAGCATATCTGAACGTTTTCATTGGTTTAATCCGCAATTTATTCGTTATCTGATTGGTATATACAGTAATCTGTATTTCCCTATGGTTTCAACAACGACGGACAACAGAATGTTGCCACTATGACAAAAAAGTAATAAAAACTACAAAAAAAAATTAATAAATCAGAAACAAATTAAGATACAGCTTTCAAACAAATTGCATTTAAAAGTACATTTTTTTTCTCTATCCGACGGTATAAAAAAGTAATATTATCGGATGTTTAGAAGTTTATGAATGAAATTTTATTTAAAATTGGTCGTGAGATTTTTTGGAAATCTGATGATAGAAAAGCCTTTTCCCGAACAGCCAATGAAATGCTTGGGTAATACGCAAGTTTCAGGAAATCTTGCAATTTTTACGTGTAATAACACTATTAATGTTTAATTCATGGCGTACGTAAGATATGACCAGCTCCGTAGAAGTTTAAAAATTTACACTTCCAAAAATTGTAAAACTGAAATTTCTTTTAAAATTTGTTCACGATGGTTCCAGGAATGTTATCGTTTAATCCATGGCGTACGTAATGTAGGATCAACTCCGTGCGATTTTGTATGTCTTAAATTTTAGTCTTTGAAAAAATCATTTTCCAAATGTTCGTTGCAATTTGTCAAATTGCTATTTTTTTTTTTTTTTTTTTTTTGTGCTGTTGGCCTATAAACTATAAGATGATTCATTAATTAACTCAGCAAAGATTTTATGGTAATAACGTTTCAAAAAATGCCTTTACATTAAAAAAATTCATATTGATTATTCAAAATATGTAAAGATTTAAAAACAAACTGAATATTGAGCATCTGTGTTATTAGAGGGCGTATTTGAAAATATTTAAAAATTAAATTCGATTTTTTTCAGGAAAACCAACGTCTCTCCTATAAGCTCGGCAGAAATGTTGATTATCTTATTTAGCATTATTTTATGAATTCATAAACTATAACACTTGCTCGAATTTCTAAATTTTCAATGTATGTACTTTCTAAATTCCTAATTGTTTGTAACGTGAGTGACAGGACGTACTGAGTCGTATGCCTTCAAAATATTTCCTCATATATTTCGGATAATTCATCCGATAAATTATAATTCAATTCAATAAAAGTCCGGAATTCGATAATTCATCGTTATGAAATAATTTTCCCTAACTTCGGGTAATATCTATCATAGAAACTCGACAGAGTTTCTCGCCAAGCAAAAGAAACAACAGTGCAATGAACCGTAAATGAAAGGAATTTCCGCCAATTAATGCCAAACGATATTTAAAAACTTTTTTAGTACTCTGTCAAGTTTATATTTACCTGTCTGACCAAAGCGGGATTTTGAGCCCTCTATATCTCCGGTTCTATTCATCATAGAAACAAAATTCTTGTCTCTATGGAATTGGGCGTGCCACGTGACTCAGAAAACGAAAATAAAGTTGAATCCGCACAATAGGTTTTTAGTAAATGCGATTTTAAAAGTACTGTTTTTGGCACTTTAAAATTCTTGTTCTGACCAATTCTGTTGACAGGGCTACAACAATGTGTAATTATCGGATTTTTACGTGGTTTACGGTATTAGAATTGTTTTTATGAATAGTTCAAAGCTTTGAATGTTTCAAGTAAAAAAATTAATTAGTTTTTGATTTATACCAGTTTAAAGTCTCTTTATTTTTGCAGCGAGGCGTGCGTAATATGTGAGACATTCTCACAATCTTTTGACTTTTAAGTCCCGGAATAATAATTTTTATTTTAGTAAAAGAATTATTGTAATACCCGCTAGCTTCTTATTATTGCATCGTGGCATACGTAATATGTGAGGCATTCTCTCAATCTTTTGACTTTTAAGTTCCTGAATAATAATTTTTACTTTCTTCTATCTTTACAGGAAGAAAGTATTGGATTCGTGAAAAATTGATGCGAGCAAGACAAAATAATTTCTGTCGACATGCAACCGGAACAGAACCTAATAAGAAAAAACCAAAATTTGACACGAACCAAATATGATAATCGACTAAAATATTCTAAAGCACCATAAGCCGAGTAAGACAAAATAATTTCCGTGGACACGCAACTCGACCCGAACCTATTTTTTTTTTTTTTTTAAACGAAATATGGCCCGAACCTAATATGATAACCGACGAAAATAATCTAAAGAACCATAACCCGATCCAAGAGACACAAAATCATTTCCTTGGACGCAACGCGAACTGAACCTAAAAATTCCATTAGAAAAACCCCGAAATCTGACACGAACCAAATCTGAACCTGATAAAAATATTCCAAAGAACCATAACCCGATCCGAGCAATACAAAATAATTTCCTTGGACACGCAACCGGAACCGAACCTAAAACTTCCATTTAAAATAAACCTGAAATCTGACCTGAACCATATCTGAATCCGAAAAATTATCCCTAAAAACCATAACCCGATACGAGCAATAAAAAATAATTTCCGTGGATGCAACACGACCCGAACCTAAAAATTCCATTAAAAAAATCCCGAAATCTGACACAAATTAAATCGGAACCCGACAAAAACATTCCGAAGAACCATAACCCGATCCGAACAAGGCAAAATAATTTGCGTAAACACACAACACAACCCGAACCTAATTTAAAAAAAAAAAAAAAAAAAAAACGAATTTGGCCCGAACTAAATTTGATAACCGACAAAAAATATTCTAAAGAACCATAACTCCATCCGAGCAAGACAAAATAATTTCCTTGGATACGCAACCCGAACTGAACCTAAACTTCCATTTTAAAAAAATCTGAAATCTGACCCGAACTGTTGGCATGATTTCAACATTTTGAATATTTAGAACTATTTTTTTGAAGGAAAAAGATATATATATATATATATATATCTATTCTAAAAAAAAGTAACTACCGCTGTCACCGCCGCCGCCGGTTTTGATTTTTTTGTGACCGGAGGCCTTTCTTCGTTAATATTAACAAAAATAATGCATACAAAAATATGAATATCGGTGGTTTTATACAGAAATGTTTGATAAACAGGCTGATGCAGACAGTTTTCAAATCGAAGAATTATTTTAAGAGTTATTTAATGCTAAAGTTGGACAAAATCGTTCCACTAAAAAAGTTTTATAGCAGCAAAAACTATACATGGCAGTGTAATCATTTTTAGATCATTTTATGCGTTAGAATTTGCCGGAGTGCAGATTGCATTAATTTTTTTTATTTTGACTCATTTTTTCAGGTTTTATTTCTATTTTAAATTCAAATTTTCAGCATTTCTAGAGATATTTTTTACAGATTTCAGAAAATTGTACTAATTTAAACTGTTGCCAACTGTATAAAAAGCGCAGGCAATAATGGTTGCTTCAAATTAAAAATTTATTTACACGTGACTATTATAAACAGGAAAAAAACTTTCAAATTAGAATTAAATAATTACTTATAAAAAGCAGGAACTTATTAAAAATTACGTCATAAAAAGTATACACGTGAATTTTAAAAGAGAAAGGATATTGTAAAATAATAAATTCATTAACATGCGTTAGAAGTCTTAGGAGAAATTACGTCATATTTACGTCACATTATAGTTATTACATAAAATGAACACAAAATAATATTGCAAAAAAGTTTAAATTTAGAAATTGAGCGAGACATTTATTTGATATTTTGAGAATTCATTTAAAATGTCTCATTTAAAAGAACTTTCTTTTCGCTTTGTTAAAAAATACCAGGAGACAAAGACTCTCTTTACTTAATTCCTTTTACATTAGCTTATTTTGAAATGTTGTTACACGTGTATACGTCATCAAGTTATTTTTATTTCGACGTTTTATTTGTGTTTTTATTAATGTTGTACGAATTTATTTGTTCTTTCGTTATTTAAAATAAAAGTTATATCAATTTGTATAATATGGCGAGTAGTTTGGCAATTTATATAATTTGGCGAAATTGGTCGACAGGATAATCAAGTAGTACCGCAGCGGATTTGGCGTTAAAATTCCCCAATCAAAGAGAAATGAATAGAAATTTGTTTATAGGGAGATCGCCACTGTTTTTTAAATTATAATTCAATCTTTCGAAATCTTTTTAAAGCCGATCAAATTAGCGTGCATTTAGAGTCTGCGGTGTCTGGACGGGGGTTGGCGAGCGTAGCTCGTAGGGGGCCGAGCCCCCTAGTATATGAATAAATTTCTTGTCGATATCATCTATGTATATATTTATCTAAGTGATTATTTTATCTAATTGATTAATTTTTTAATTCAAGTTTTTTTCAATGTACAGTATTATTGTTTTTATGTATGCATCTTTAGTACATTATTATTATTTTACTAAGGATGGGTACAAAGAGCATTAAGTATTTTCCCAGGCATGTGTTTTGCTAAGGGGAAAGCTTAATTGCCAGTTACTAATATCTGTATGTATTATATTACGAGAGTAAAGTAAAGAATTGGACAGTTTTGGTACAAAAGAGGGACTTTTATGACCTCATGTTTTATGGGACAGCTGCAGGATCTTCGTGTGGGGGCCCGCGGTCTCGTGAGAAAGTGGGGTTTTGAAATATCGGATGTAGGAGGGTCGGAGGGCCCTGAGCATTACGGGGACCCACTGACCACTGGCCGACACGAAGGCGGATCCAAGCAGAGGCGAGTGGTTGGAGATTTTAATTATGCTGAATATGTTAATTCGCATCCACCACTCAGGGCTGCACATGCAAATTTTTAACATAGAAAGATTTTCTTTTTCTCGGAGAAAAATACAGATGTACGAAAAGAGTTCCAGAGTGCGGTGGTTATTATTTTGAAGCCCTTTTGGCTTATCCGCCCATGTTTACTTGCTCTGGCTATGACGAGCAATATAGTATTGTTAACTTTTTTTTTTTTAATGATTTAAACATTTTTGCTTTTGGCCCAGACCTCGGTGGAATTTTGTGTATATAAAGCTAAAATTACGGAACACGAATATGTGTGTTGTGGTTCTACAAACAAAAAAAAAAACACTTTTGGATATATATATACTGTCAAGTCTACAACTCTAAAAGGATCTTGTGACCCCAATGGGGAAAAAGGTACGATTTTATGGATGTTCTCTGTTCTATTGTGTACCGTGTTAATATCAAATGTTTGAATTGGGAATAGGGTGCCCAGGAGAACTTGTCACCTTCAATTAATATCAAAATTAGTGTTTGTTTACGTAATGAGTTATTATTTTGGATGGTAAAAGTATAAACTATTTAAGTGTAACTTAATATAATTTGCCTGTGGTGTAAATAAATGATTTATTATTATTAATTCCCTTCTTTGTTACTATTTTTTTAAAGTCTTGCTAATTACTTATTTTAATTATTTAGAAATTACCTGGCTGCTTAATAATATTATTAGACCATATATGTAAAAGTATAATCAAATTTATCTTGTAGGGTTGGTTTGTTTGAAAATTGGGGAGTTATATTTAGTGGTTTTGATTTTATTATATATTTCCCTTCAAACCAATTGGCCATAGGTTCGTTAATCTTCTAAACATTTCACAACGCATTGTCTTTATTATCCGAGATAACCTTTTAGGTATATGACCGTAGGTTATCTATTAGCTAACTAGGCTTTACGATCACCAGGTCCTCTATAATTAGAGGCCCCTATAAGATAGATTTTCTTTTGGATCAAGTAAGTTCGGAGAAAAGGGCGCACCCAACACTCTTGTTAGCTTGTGCTTGGGAATTTATAGATAAATTAGGATATTCATTAAGCTAATTTCTATTAGTTGTCTAGATCTTGCCAGCACGAACCATACCTGAATCCAAAAATTTATCCCAAAAAACCATAACCCGGTACGAGCAATACAGATTAATTTCCGTGGACGCAACACGACTCGAACCTAAAAATTCCTGTAGAAAAAATCCGAAATCTGACACGAATAACATCTGAATCCGACAAAAATATTCCCAAGAACCGCAACCCGACCCGAACCTAAATTTTGTTTAAAAAAACCCCGAAATGTGACCTGAGTCAAATATGATAACCGACAAAAATATTCTAAAGAACCATAACCCGATCCGAACAAGACAAAATAATTTCGATGGACGCAACACGACCGGAGCATAAAAGTCCATCTAAATAAGCCCGAAATCTGATACGAACCAAATCTGAACTCGACAAATAAACTATTCCAAAAAACCAGAATCCGATCTAAGCAAGGCAAAATAACTTCTGTGGACACGCACCCCGATCCGAACCTAAAAATTTAGTTTGAAATAAATACGAAAATCGACCTGAACAAAATATTATAATCGACAAAATTATTTTAAAGAACCATAACCCGATCCGAGCTAGACAAAATAATTTCCGTGGACACGCAATCCGACTCGAACCTAAAACCCACGAAATCTGAACCGAATCGAACCCAATCTGAATCCGACAAAAATATTCCAATGAATCATAACCGGATCCAAGCAAGACAAAATTATTTCCGTTGTCATGCAACCCGATCCTAACCTGAAAGTTCTACTTGAAGTTAACTCAAAACCCGAACAGTACCCGAAATAAAAATACATCAGGCCGTACCCCGATTCGGGCAAGGCAAATAAATTTCCGTGTACACACAATACGACCAGAATCTGAAAATTCCATTTGAAGTCAACCTGAAACCCAACCCCGCAACCGATCTGGAAAGGAAAAAATTATTTCAAAAATCCGTAACCCGAGCAAGACAAAGGAAGACAAAATTATTTCTGTCGACACGCAACCGGATCCTTTTGAAGTCAATCCGAAAACTGAATATAACCTGGTTTCGGATCGAGTTCAATTACAACTTTCTGGTTCAGATCGGAAATTATTTTTCGGCTGAATAATTTTAATTCGACGGAAATTATGTTGTCTTGCTCGGATCGGGTTATAGTTCTTTGGAATATTTATCTCGGGTTAAGATTTGGTTCGTGTCTGGTTTACAGTTAACTTCAAATGGAATTTTTAAGTTCTGGCCGTGTTGCGTGATCACGGAAACTAATTTGCCTTGCTCGGATCCGGTTATGGATCTTTGGAATATTTTTGTCGGGTTTCTTTCAAATGAAAAAAATTGAAATGAATTTTCAGATTCGGATCGGTTTGCGTGTCAACAGAAATTATTCTGTCTTGCTCGTATCGGATTATCGACCTTTAAAATATTTTTGTCGAGTTGAAATTTCGTTTTTTTTCAAATGAAATTTTTAGGCTCGGATCAGGTAACATGTTCACGGAAATTATTTTGTCTGTTGGGATCCGGCTATGGTTCATTGAAGTTTTTTGTCGGGTTCAGATTTTGTTCGGATCAGATTTCGTTTTTTTCCAAAGAGAATTTATAGGTTCGGGTCGGGTAACATGTCTACGGAAATTATTTTGTGTTGCTCGGATCCGATTATGGTTATTTGTAATATTTTTGCTGGGTTCAGATTTGGTTCGTGTCAGATTTCTGGTTTTCTTCAAAATGAATTTTTAGGTTCGTGTTGGGTTGCGTGTGCACGGAAATTATTTTGTCTCGATCGGATCGGGTTACAGTTATTTTCAATATTTTTGTCTACTATTAGATTTGGTTCGGGTCAGTTTTCAAGTTTATTTAAATGGAACTTTCCGGTTCGGGTCGGGTTGCGTGTAGACTGAAATTATTTTGGCTTGCTCGGATCGGCGTACAGTCTGTTGTAATTTATTATTTGGGTTCGTTTCGCGTTGTGGGTTTATAAGTATAAAAAAATCACCCTGATTGGGAAATAAGTGGTTACTTGTCAATTAGCCTAACCACTGTCTAGGCTCTATGCAATAGGCCTGAAAAATATTAGTCTAATTGGAAAATGTGACATTCTCCAGTTAACCTACGACATGTATATCTGATGCAGTAAACATTTAAAGCTGGTTAGAACTCGTGCGATTACGGGTTGAACATTAAAAAAGACGAAAATTTGCCAAAAATGTAAAAAAAAAAAAAAAAAAAAAAAAAAAAAAAAAAAAAAAAAAAAGTATTTAAAATTTTCGAATTTTTGGCCCCAATCGTTCATGAGCCCCCTACAAACAATCCGTGTGCCAAATTTCGCAGCCCTGCGCCCTGTGGTTTCCGAGTTTGTAAGGTTACATAGATAGATACGCGCACCGATTTTAATAGGATAGATGTTATTGCATTCAACCCAGTTAAGCTCTCAATTGTAAGGCGGCATTGAAGCATTTACGGTTCGTTTACAAGGTCACATTACAACCAATAGATATTTACTGAGTGGCATGTATTTTAATGAATTTTTACCTTTTCAAACTCTAGACAATTTTAGGTTACTTGAAAGTTGAATATTAATCCAATTTGTTCATCTAAAGGCTCGACGATCCAGGTTTCTACTTTATGAAATATGTTTCTATTATCCACTTTATTATAATGATTCTAGGTTTCAGCCCACGCCCTTTTAAAATTCCAATACTATGGGAAATTTTGCACACAGAATTTAGATAACAATTGAATGAACTTTTATTTTGCACGAAATAGGAATGATTTCTCACGAAGGTACTGTGCACAATAATCATCACCGAATGCCCTGCTGATATTTGAGATAAACTGTATTATAGAGACGTGCCAGTGGACCTTGATTATGGAAAGATTCTAGGTAAACACTGACTACGGAGAAATCACAGAACAGGCTCAGAAAGATAATGTAAGTGCTTTAGTGAATCACAGAGTATTTATAGTCCTAAAAACAACTCGACAGAACTTAAGTATAACTGTTTATCATACTGAAATAAGCGGGAAAGTGTTCAATTCTGTATTGCATTTATACCAAAATGCACATACACTCAAATATTTTTTCAACTTTCCAAACATTGCAATTTATTCAATTTAAACCATTTTACAAAGGTAATACAGTGAGCCTGATTTTTTATTACATAATTTTTTTTCATTTTTTTACAATTTTTTTTTTATATCAAATAAATTTTTGGCAGTTTTATTGGAATTTTTCCTTTTTTTTTTTCATTTAAAAATATTAATAAGAGGATTTATTAAACTAATCGATTGTGTTATTTTGGACTTGGTAATTAAAGAATCTTATCAATATGCCAGAAATAGCTTTTAGTTAATTTTTAATCAGATAATAGAGCTACTTAAAAATTCACAAATATGACTGAAATTAGGGAAAATCATTTCATAACGATGAAATATCAAATTCTGAAATTTTATTGAAATGAATTATAATTTATCGTATGAATGATCCGAAATATGTGAGAAAATACTTGTAAAGATTATCAGATTTAGTATGTCTTGCTAGTCACGTAAAAAACAACTATGAATTTAAAAAGTACATGCATTGAAAATTCAGAAAATCCAACAAGTGTTGGAGCTTATACAAACATTTTCTAAAAAAAGACGCTTAATCAGATAACCTGAGTTTCTGCCGCGCTTATCGGTGGAACATTGGATTTCAAAATTATAAAAAAGCTAATTTTATTTAAAAATTACTTCAAGCACGCTCGGTGATAAGACAAATGCTCGATATTCAGTCCGTTTTTAAGTCTTTACACATTTTGTGTAAAATGATGCGAATTTTGAAAATGTAATGGCAGTTTTTCAAAAGTTATTAAAATAAAATCATTACTGAGTTAATTTATGAATCACCCTATAGCTTATAGAACAACAGCTAAAAATATTGCTGGTTAGTTCGACACGTTTTATCATTTATAAAAAATAAATGATTTCTTTTGAGAGTTGTAAAGATCGATAAAATGTATTAGAATTGTTTTTAAAAAGTCCAACATTATGTCTTACTAGATATATTACACTTTTGAAAAGTTCATAGCCTCACTATTAAATTATTTTTTTACTTCTATGATCTTTCGTATATCTTTTCTTTTCTGGACTAAAATGGAATATGTATAATGCAAATGAAATACCTTACAAAAAGAAGAGATATCTACTCAAAAAACAACTCGTTGTAAATGATGCCGCCAAGCCACAATCTTAAAACGTCAGTCATAAAAAGAAGTGATATCACATAAAAAGAAGCGATATAGAAGTGCATACTCCGAGTGCCGTGTAAAAATATATGGCTATTCATAATGTTTCCAAAGGACTCGGAGTGAGGTACAGTATGTGAAAACTGCTTGGTGACCTGCAGACGTATCTTTAATATATGCAGTACCTGTACCAATTTCGAAAAATTCTGAAAGTCGAAAAAATTACTTTTAATTTCTCATTATACCACTGTTATAAATATTTCTAGGAGGAAGATCTGTAATAAATCAGAAAGATTTGTAAGACAGGCAGGAAATGGTATGTAATTGTGGTAATCATCTATTATTACAATTATATTTTTCATTATTTTAAACATAATTTCTAATTACATAGGTACGTTTAATAATACACTGTATTAAAATTAAAGGGAAAACTGGTAAAATGGATCCTGTTTAAGACAGATTTATTTCTTAAACGTAAATGTCGTGTTTCGAACATAAGGAATATTATATAATACTAGTACCCGTACTAGAACAGATTTTCCCCTGCCATGTGCAATTCCGTTTACGCAGGCTTTACTGCAATATACCTTAGTTAAATTAACGTCTATTATTAGGTGCATTGTTAGTAATATTCATATGTTCATTATTTTTTATTATTATTTAACAAACTCAATATGTTTATTTTATGTTTATTTAGAAAATACTCCTCATAAAAGTGGTCTTTCTCGTTCAAATAATGGTAATCAACAAATCGATCCAATGATGTTAAATAAGAATGTGCATGTAAGCACCAAAATCTTCGAATTTTCACAGTTTAATGGGAGAAGTAATAGAAGAAGAAAATTGTTAAACAAATAGTCATATGTAAGTGCAGGAAGAAGAAACACTATAAAAGCCTGCAGGTCGCCAATCCGTTTTCACATACTGTACCTCACTCCTAGTCCTTTGGAAACATTATGAGTAGTGATATATTTTTACACGGCACTCGGAGTATGCACTTCTATACCGCTTTTCTTATGTGATATCACTTCTTTTTACGACTGACGTTTTATGTTTGTGGCTTGGCGGCATCATTTACAACCAGTTGTTTTTGATTAGATAAATTGTTTAGTAGCTCTATGATCTGACTATAAATGAACTAAAAGTTAATTTTGGCATATCCATAGCACTGTTTAATTATCAAGCCCGAAATAACAAAGTCGAATATTTTTATAAATCTTCTTATTAAAATTTTTAAATGAAAAAATAACAAAAAATTCCAACAAAACCGCCAAAACTTTATTTGATATAAAGGGATTGTAAATAATGAATAATGTTATATAATAATGAAGTTATATAACAAAAAATCCCTTATTGACTATTTTACTATTGTAAAATGGATTAAATTGAATAAATTGCAAAGTTTAGAATGTTGAAAAAAATATTTGAGTACATGTGCAATTTACATATAGAAAGACAGAAAGAATAAATGCATGTAAAGCCTACATGTATGTTTAAAAAATTTGATGAGTTTAAGATTAATACAAATACATAAATTATAATTCATCAACCTGAGATTCAAAGTGAAGAGAAATAAACCATTATTACATTTATTGCTATATTAAAAATTCTAACTATGCATTTCTTTAACACCAAAATAGTTTCTAATAAATGGAGTGTCGATTTTTTATCCGACTGAAAAGTAGTGTTATGTGTTTCACGCGTATCTGTGTATGCGGATTTCTTTATACCCTCGAAACATCCCAACGGCTGGATGGATTTTAATGAATGAGGTCTTTATGAATTCGTCTTAACGACCCGATGGTTATAGGCTAGGTTTTGTTTTTATAAATTCAAAATGGCGTCCGTAAAATACAAAATGGCGGTAGAGACAGAAAAAAAAATTCGCACCCTATTGAGTGGCATGTCATTGGATAGGTCTTTCAAAATGAAGACGATGTTTCATTGACTATTTTACAGTCAGAATCTCCGTTAAAATATTATACAACATGGGAGTTGTGTATGTAGAATATCTAGCTTTACTGCAACTCTAACCATCATAGACATCTATAGACCTTATCAAAACAGTGTTTATACATAGGAACTAACAATTGAACACAACTTAAAAGTCATCAATACAAGTAAATAAAAAGAATAGGTAAGTAATATAAACAAGCAATTAAAAAATATATTTTAAGTCAATTCCTATTTTGGTCAATAAGAGAATTTTTTTCTTCCATTATTCTCCCATTTTCCTGAGTGGCGCTCAAAATGGCTTGATCAAGAAGAGGACTCTCTCGGTCTTAAAATACCTTGATCAAGAAGAGGGCTCTCTCGATTATTGAAAATTAATTGATTTAATTTAAATTATGAATTAATATTTGAAAAAACTGGATTAACATCTAGTGTGATCCACTACAAGTTTAAAAAAAGTTATTTGAGCTTGACTACATGAATAATAAGTATTTTATTAACGATTGAAAATTTGAACACGATATTTATAGCGAGAGTGTTAGATAATAGTAGGAATTGAAAAAAAAAATAGTTTCACATTGATAAGAAATAATTAATTAGTTCGCTTTTTACGCAGTCGGGTTTTTTGATTTTTTAAATTTAATTGTTTATTACTGTAACTTTCAAGCATTTTAGTATCAAAGCGCGGAAGAGAACATTTACTCACATATTTCAGTATGATAAACAGTAATCCTAAAGTTCTGTCGAATTGTTTTCCTCACTATCAGTACTCTGTGATTCACTAAATTGATTAAATTAACTTCTGATCATGTTCTATGGTTTCTCTTTAGTCGGTGTTTACCTATAATCTTTCCAGAATCGAACCACTGGGACTTTTCTATAATAAATTTTCTCCTCGAATATCAGCTGCACATTTCGCGATGATTATTGTGTCCCCGTCAAAAATCTTTGCGATTTCGTGCAAAAAAAAAAAAAAAAAAAAAATTAATTGTTATCTAAATTTTGTATCCAAAAATCCAAATATTATTGGCATTTTAAAAGGGTGCGTGCTGAAAGCTAAAAAAAATCTTTAATAAATTGCATAAAATAAACATTTTTTAGAAAGTGGAAACCTGGATGGTTGACCTTTCTGATGAAAAACCTGATTTCATATTCATATTACTAGTAACATAATATAACGTTATAGAGATTAAAATAGTATAAATTCATTAGAACACATGTCACCCTGTAAATATCCATCGGCTGTCGTGTAATCAAGATATTTTAAGTGACCCTGTAAACGAACCTTATATGCTCCAATACCGCCTTACAACAGAGAGATTAAATGGGTCGAATGCAGTAACATATATGTGTACCGTGTGTAAATAACCACTTTGAGAACAGTTAGGATATTTACTATTGTTTTTTTTCCTATGTTAAATATAGGAATCTCGTAATATAAACTGATGTAAATGAAAAACTAACGACATTTTCATGTGAAAAATTAATGATTTGAATTAATTTGAACTAAGAGATTCAATCCTATTAATCCTCTATAATCCGTATGAAGTAATAAATTAGCTTCATATAGGGTAACTCTGGGATAGATGGGCATAGAGGAGAGATGGCCTCTCTAACTATTTCCTAAACTTGATCATAGATTTCAGCATAAATTTCGTTCGTAGGAAATAGCCCATCCTGTTTTTTTATTGCGACGTATATCTGCGTTTTTCGGTTATAAAAGGTAAGTTTAACTTTAGAGTTTATTCAATTTTGTGGTTGAATATTTTTGTTGAGTTAGGTATCTAATGTTTTTCAGTACGTACGTTACATTTTTTTGTTATTATATAAACTTTTAAGGCATGCATATAATTCAATAATTGTTTCTATTCCTAAAACAGAAATGTACAATGTCGGAGTGATGCTTTAAATTGAGTGGCCATCTGTCTGTCAATTCCCGGATAAATGGTCACATGAAATAGAGAAGAGATGACCAACTTTAATCAATATTTCAAAATTATACAGAGGGATGATTTTAACTAAATATAATTATATAACTTATATGTTTATAATTATATAACTTATATGTTTATAATTATATTAATTGATGTATTTGTTTAAATTTTAACTAATATGAATTTTTCAGAAATAATAATATAATATAGGATCTAACGATGTATTTTTTTTTTTCAGAAGAAATTGAAAAACGACGGAAACTTTCATACCAGAAACAGATGAAATTGATAATCAAACTTAAAATAGTGAAAAATTCTAACATAAACGCGAGAAAAAAATACACACTTCCAGCATTAAAGAAGATAAAATAGATTTCAAATTATCAGATTCTACAGATTACGAGGGAATAGAATTGAATGAGGATCACTGCGTTGGTTGTGGAGAAGAATATAATACCACAGCCAAAAAGGGCGAATGGATACAATGCGTAAGGTGCCTGAAGTGGTCCTATTAAACGGGTATAAACCATCAAGACCCTTGCCAAAAATGTGGTAAAATTATACGAAAAGTGAAATATTGAAATTTTACTTCAAATTTTCTTTATTCGAATTTTATTCCCACATTTTCCGTGATATAATTGCATCTCCACAAATTTTTATTTGTGTTTCGCTATAACATATATGAAATGTGTAATTTTTTGCCTATTTAACTCCACTTTTTCTTTCTTGTATTGGATGGTCATCTCTCCTTAGCTTAGAAGAGAGATGACCATCTGCCATTTTAATTTTAATTTTGTTTCCCACAGTTTTTTTCTCAATATTTAGTTATTTTTGCCCAAAATATTATGCGTATATGTATAAGAACTTTAAATATGCATAAATATTTCGTGCATTTGTATTCTAAGAATTTTTATTTCAATATTTAAAATCTATGGCCATTTTTCCTATGATATTGATTTAAGTAATTTAATAAGTAATTTCCGTCTTTGTTTATGCATGTTATACAAATTGAATAAATTTTTAAAATTGTATATGAATTTTAAAACACTTTTGTAAATGATTGACACATGGTTGTAAATGAACTACACTGTAAAAAAAAATCTGTAGTTCTACAGATCTAAAGTTACATGCTTACTAAACTTTCATCTGTAACTGTACGAAAAAAGCTGCAAATCTACAAAACTAGTTTTTGTAAAGCTACAAAAATCTGTAACATTACAAATGAATCTGCTAAAATTTCAGTAATCTTACTAAACTTTTATTTGTAACCCTGGCTGCAGTTACATGAAAAGTTCTCGGAATCCCAGTTTCCAAAAAAAATTCTTAGTAACCTTACAGATTTTTTTTATTTTCGGCGCAAAAGTGTGTCTGTTACATGAAATTTTGTTGTTGCCGTTACATGAAAAGTTCTAGGAATCCAAGTTTCCTAGAAAAACTTTAGTAACTTCACAGATTTTTTTTTACAGTGTAGTTAATATTGTTTATGCAATTGAAAAGATTTAACCACAATTTCTATGAAAAGTTGGTTTTTCTTGCGAATGCGAACACACAGCAGAACCGCTTTATTGTGAAATTTGGAAGTAAATGTGTCAAAAATAAAGATACATTTTTTTTTTATGTAAACGTTTTTCTTCCCATTTTCCTAGTTTACATATTTTCAGGACTCTTAAAAATAATATATACGTTTTCTATTAATTTAGTAATTTGTGTAAGTTCAACAAGTGCAGGTTCCGAGCTCGGGAACACAGAATGAGGTATTACTTTTTGTATCCATAGAGAAAGAATATGCATAGTGCTTTAATTTTTGAAAGTCATTAAATGCAATACTCAGATGGGGTCTTGAGAAAATAAGCCTCAAAGTTTACGTTACAGATTTAAATCAGATAAATATCTTATTTTGACAAGCGGTTCTGTAGCATGGTTGCCAGTGCGCAGGATTTCGGAACATTTTTCTTTTTAGTTCAAAGTCCAGTCAGACTATTACTTTTCACAGCGAAAATGTTTGACATAAATTTTCAGAACACATTTGTTTAAAAAAGTGTAATCCCTGATATTTACAAAAGAAATATTAATTAAATATATATTTTTCTGCGTATAACTACAGATTTTACTATGAAATTTTACATGCTTAAATATTTAATGAAACGTAAAGGAAAAAAAGTGGTAATTTGTATTTCTATATAAGAAAAATTCGTGGCGTTATTTGATATTAATTACAGTCATTTAAATTAATAATCTTCCGTTTTTTATAAAAATTTAAATAAAATACGTGATATAAATTCGGTATGTATTATTTTAATTTCGTTTCATTGATCACACATTTGAAAAATGTAAGGTTTTTTTTTTTTTTTTTTTTTTTAATATGTCTTTAAATTTATAATTTTTTTTTCTCGAATTCTTCATTTTGTAATTAAAATAACTGGCCACATAGTAATTACTTTTCGCAATTAAAATCATCTTTTTTTAATATGTTTAATTATTTAAATGGGTTTAAATATAAAACCTCGAAAATAAATATTCACTTATTCTATAGTTGAGAGCGACTTAAGCAAATTACAGGTTTTACAGGAAAGGATGTTTAAAAAAAAATCTTACACGATATAGGCATTTTTATTTAATTAAAAATATATGCTATTAGAATACATGTTTTGTTTTTAAACAACGCATGTATCTGAAAGAACACTCTTTATCATCATTTTAAATTAAACTCCACAGACAGATTATTGGAGAATTATCTTCACCATAATGGTGTCTGCTTGATATTTACACAGCCAAAATAAGTCTTCTTGTTATAAATTGCAGGATCGCTCATGAACAGTTGCTTTTTATTCTTACAAGGCAGCGATAATATTTTAGTGTTGTCTTGATAACACACATTTTTCCAAGATAAGGTGAAAATACATTACGTAAATGGAAAACTGTTATTTACATCTTTTAAAAAATTAAATTTACACCATATACCATTTAATCCTTTATCTACTGATGGTACTTATAAGTACCATTCCAATAACTTGCAATAAAATTCATTTAAAACATCGATTAGTTGTAATACAGGTTAGAATGAGTTATAGATACATTAATTTATCTTGTTCGAAAAGCATTATTGGTTGCACAAGACAAAAATATTTAAAAGAATGATTTATTTTGTCTTTGCATCTTTTCCAAATTTCATGGCGTTGGCAGGAGGGGGGGGGGGGGATTTTTCAATTTGGAAATATTTCTATATTTCTATTGTAAGATCATTATACAGTCGAACCCGGTTAAGACGCGTTTCAAGGGAGTGGGTAAAAGTCGCGTATTAAGCGGGATCGCGTATTAAACGTGATTTGTATAATGTTGCAGGAACTGGGCTTATTTACAACATCTAATCGTCTAAATGAACTTTAGAACTTTCATTTATATGTTTACGATCGAAATTTGTATCTTTTAGTTATACTTAGATTAAAATTTAATTGAACTTAACTTTAACTCATTGTTTCTTTTCATAGAACCACATGGATTAATAACTGAAAACAAAAAGTAAATTCAAACGGCTTTATTATGGATTAATATGCTGCAACCAAAAATAAAAAAATAATTTCATGCTAGACTAATTTTTTAACAGAACTAAAAAAAAATTTACCTTTGAAGCACTTGTTAAAATCATATTTAGTACTTGTGATAATGAGTACAATTATAATCTGTCCTTCTTTTTGTTATAAGAAAAACTATCCGGATTAATAGTATTTGTGTAAAAAATATTGTTAGTTTAGCAAGGAGTAATGAAAACATAAAAGATTTAAACAACCGCAGTCGTATTTAATCTTTACGAGTGTCATTTTTTTGCCTGTATAATGAAACATAGTAGGATATAACGTACATTTAAAATCTCACTAACAAGGTATACTGATCTTTAATCGTAATAATTTTATGACGTATCTGAGTATCCTGAATTCGTCTCTCTCTACTACAGTAAAAACATACAGGAAGCTAAAGATAAAAGAATGTTAGGACGCAGTATCAAACAAGAATTGTAGTGTTGCTAATTTAGCGGGTTTTTTAAAATTCAAATATCTCTCACTATTTTCGATTAGTAATGTTCGCCTTAATTAATCTGTTATTAAATAAAATAAATATTACTATTCGTAAGCAGTGTTTCTTATTTGAATATAAGAAAAATCTAATAAATTGGCAACACTGAAGAAGAAACAAGGAATTCGCATCTTGATTAATGAATTCTCGTCTTAAGCGTGATTTTTTTGCCTCAAAGGACCGAAAATCTCTCGCGTATTAAGCGGGATCGCGTATTAACCATTCGCGTATTAAACGGGATATTTTTACATTAGCCTTATGGGCGATATTCAAGGGACCGGAAAAAATCCGCGTATTAAGCGGGATCGCGTATTAACCGTGAGCGTCTTAACCGGGTTCCACTGTATTTGTAGATTTCCTAATTCTACAAAATACTATGAAACATATTTAAAATAAAAGACTTGAGTGGAGTTATAAATATTACGCAAAATCCTTATAAATTCAAATTTAATGAATCCTTCAATCCTTCTAAAATTTATTGAATGAGTATGTACATCTTCTAATTTAGTTTAAACAATTCATGAAAAATTCTTTAAAAGGTAAAATTTTCATGAATTCATAATTCAGTAAATAAAGTGTTAAATAAGTGTTTCAGCAACTTCAAATGTGTCTAAGCACCATACTGCAAATTTCTTGTCACTTCTACTGTAATGACAGATTTGAAATTATGTAGAACTCTTTTTAATAACATCTATATACATTTTCAGGCAAATAATGATTTATGCATGAATATACTTTTGTTTAAACATCTGTGTTTTTGAAATAAAATAAAGTGGCATTTTATACATAATTTAAGAATGAATGCGGTAAATCCGTGTACATTTTTTAATTACAAAGTATAACTTTATTATATCATATAGTGGAAACAAAAACAACATCAAAAGGAAGCATCGGAAAAAAAAAAATATATATTTGAATCATGTTTATGCGTAAGAGTATAATTTTATTTCAATAATGTAATATGTAAACTTAATTTTTATCGTTATTTTACGGCCCAATTTTGAACATTTCGCATTTTACGGGTCCCTAGGTTTCTAAAATATGTGAAAGCTCAATGATATTGATTAAGCATTTGTTTGATTTAGTCTAAATTCTGACATGCACAAATTAATTTCTACATAATTTAATGAACTTCCTCATTAAAATGAATGGAAGTGACATTAACATATGTCATATCATCTGTGAAATTCGTGTGAAAAGCTTTGAATGATATCACGGATGGAATGTGAAAGAGTTAAATTAATCAATTCACAAAATTTCGAAGACACTAGATTTTAATGAATAATGTTATTTATTTTATATGATTTTTACATGATATTTTTTTTATTTTAAACTTATGCAGTGGAATCTCTTTTATCCAAAACTCTTTTAACCAAAACTCTCGGTGAACCGAAATCTATTTTTAAAGCTTTTTTTTTTTTTTTTTTTTTTCTTTTTTCACTATCACATTCTTTCTGCGCAAAATCCATTTTAAAAGCCTTTTTTTTTTTTTAAACCATCGTATTCATTGTGTGCAAACGGTCCTTTCCGAACGACGAGTACATATAAATATTTTCGATCGCCTCTCATACAGTTTCTTTCTATTTAACTTGAGATCCCTTAAGCTTCGGAGTGGAACAAAGAAAACGAACAAATTAGCAATTCTGAAGCTTTTGAATGTTTTGCAAAACGTTTGGCATGGTTCAATCAGAAGAAAGACTGCGTTACTGATGAACCAATAATATTTAAAACCTCCGTGATAGAGCTTCAAAGCAAAGGCAATCGTAATTGCAACAAAGAAAACATTTTTTCAAACCCTTGTGATATACGTAAAAGCTACTTAATTTCAAAATTAAAATTCAGATATTTTATTCTTGTTTCTATTTATCTATTGTTTTATTTTTATTAAGCACGTGTTACCATGATAAGAAATATTGCGTATGTTTCTCCTTAATCTTAAAATTGAAGCATTCTCAATTAACCGAAAATTTTGATTTACCGAAAGATGGCAGGTCCAATTAATTCGGATAATCGAGGTTCTACTGTAATGACATACTTGCATTGTGTTTCTGAGACTGGTGTTATTTTTCAGAGAGGATGTTTAAAATATTTTCAAAACGTATTATATGAATTTAAGATTTGCAGATTCGAGTAGTGGTAACTAATAGAATAACTGGTTTAAAAAATTGAAATAGTCAGATTCGACTCTTTTATAAAATCAAAAAATCACCCTTTAACCCTCCCCCCCGAAAAAAAGCTAATTATATGGAGTATTTATAAAAATATGATTATCACTGCCAGAATAACATTTAATGAAAGCGTTAACAGATACAACTTTTAGGTAGCTTTCATTACAAAAAGCTACCTATCGCAGCCGTTCGGAGGAAAGTGATTTCAAAAGATTTTGGTATATTTTCATCGATCATGACCCCCAGACACCGAAACCACCCTCGTTCAAAAGTTGATATATATATATATATATATATATAAGAAAGTCTGGATTTTGTATTAATCAACGCGCAACCAAAAATTCAAACGCCTCAAAAACTAAAACTAAATAAATAAATAAAAAAAAACTGTGGTACTTTTTCGTTCTAATTTTCGACGCGATACCATGCCAAAATGTATGGTATCGCGCCATTTATTTCAACCCTAATCGCGCAAAAGATTTTTATTGCAAACCGTGCCACACATTAACATTTGCTAATTATTGAACGTGAATATTTTTATGCAAGAATTTTTAATGATGGAATTTATTTTATTCCATCATAATCTTGCAAACCTTTTTAATTTGTTATTTTTTTTTAATAGAAAATATTTATTATTGATACTGATATAGATTTTACCATTTTGCAGTTATCTGGTGATGAGGAAGCTACAATAAAATTATTTCAGAAGTTATAAATTTACATATAAAAATGTTTTGTTCAAAAAACCATGAATGTCTTCATTTTAAGAATGAAATGTTTACTGCAATGTGAGACATACGTATTACGTACGCCATGCTTCAGTAGTAAAAGACATTTACAATTTCAAGACTGCAGTTTAAATTGACTATATTCTATTACTTGCAAAATATTTATTTATTCTTATATTTTAAGCATTTATTCTGGTACCCGTCGACCAATTTCGCCAAATTATATAAATCGCCAAACCACTCGCCAAATTATACAAATTGACATAATTTTTATTTTAAATAACGAAAGAACAAATAAATTAGTATAACATTAATAAAAATACAGTTAAAACGTCGAAATAGAAATTACCTGATGACCTAAATACGTGTAACATGATTAAAGTCAAGTGAATGTGACATTTACGATCAACCATTATTGGCATTTAATCTTATAGTTTGGCAATAGATTTTTGGTCGGTGGGATAACCAAGTAGTACCATTATTTTTATTGATTTTAAAAAATGGTAGGTCAAAGTCTAATGTTCAAAAGTTATATTTTTTAAATGCTCATTTTTTTATCAACAATTTTTTTTTCAAATGTATCATTTCATTTTTGTGCCAACTATTACGCTTGGTGACAATGGTTTTGGCATAACAGGGAAATACCAAAACAGTTACTGATTTTACTTCAAATGTAAAGAAAAAAGGTTTAATGAGCAATAAATATTGTAGATATGACTATAACTCAGATTCTAATGAACAGAATTTTGTAGAACTTACACTGTTAAATAGTAAATTTGGTTTATAAATGGTTTAATGTAAAAACCATCATTCTAAGTTGCTACGGGAGTTCTAAAATTAGGTGAACTCGATTAAGTCAACTAATTAAATGCATAGTAAGTTGGATAAAATTTCAGGGATTTTTTTCAATATTTATCATATCATTCTGTGTTGTTTAGTTGCGGAGCTATGCGGGAAAAGTTCTCAGTGGTACAGTAAAGAAAATTGGAAGATATACGCTACAGAGATAGGGTATACTAGAGAGTATATATGCTATACTTATGAAAGTTGAGCTGAGTTCCTTAAACAAGTCAGAAGTGATGCAGTATATACCTACCCTATGAAAGTTATATTTAACTATCTCAATATATATATAATGCAAAGAGAAATTTCATTGCGGCCGCTTATATCTTGAGTTCTCCTGAATAGATTTTGACGGGACTTACATTGTTAGTTAGATAATTTTTCAGAAAAAATGTTAGTATTAAACATAACGTTCTACGTTGCTTAGTTAAATAATTATGGGGAAGGTTCTAAATCAGATGAACCCAATTTTGGGAGATTTGCTTTTTTTTAAAGGTTCCACTGAATGAATTTTTATGGGATTTAAACTGTTAATTAGATCATTTTTAGGGAATGTTTCGGTATATTTTCCAGTTTAAAAGATTCTGCTAAGTGGATTTCGATGCAACTTGATCGGTTTGTTAATTTTTCAGTGAATGTTTTAGTATAAAGCAGATATCATTTGCTGTTGCTTGGTTGTTAGGTTGCTTGATTCTAGAATTATAGATGAAAGTTCTAGAATCAGGCGAACCCAATTAATATGAACGATCAGCTTTTTAAATAAGTCCAATTAATAGATTCTGATGAGACTTGCATTAATAATTTCATGAACGCTTTTAGTATATTACATATTGTTCTATTGTTCTTTACCGAATCCTACACTAACAGTTCAACTAAAGAACTTGGTCCTTAACAGTCTAAATTTTGTATGACTCAATAAAAGATATAATAGCGTAATGACAATCATATTGCTTTCAGCAATTCGGTTGGATACACCAGGTAAATGACCATATTGCTTTAAAACGCATTATCAGATTCAGAGATATATTTTGTTTCATTCAAGATTTCTTTAGAAAAACCGACCAGCGTAGCGGACGATGGCGGCTAGTATATATATATAAGGTTTACATAAGGTTCACCTAAGGATTACAAATGGCTTTTATAAACACAAAGATATTCATAAATATACGTGGTATCAGCATACTAGACAATAGGGTGGTGCGAAAAAAGTCAAGTTGATATTTCCGAGTTGCTATAGTGCGGAAAAGTTGCGATTGGTAAATACAAGAAAAACAAAAAAAAAATTATTTAAATCGGACTTTATCTTCCGATCCCGCAAACCGCCTAAAAATTTTAAAAAATTGAAAATTTCCGATTTTTCCAGAATTTTTTTCTTTTTTTACGTATATATATTTTTTATCGCTATAGTGAAAAATATTTGCAGATTGTAATGTTTAATAATAATAAAAATAAACAGTTGCGTTTAAAGAATAGCTTCCGATCACGCAAGCTCAATAAAAATCGGCAAAAATTCAATTTTCAGTGATTTTGATGAATAAAGAAAATAATCACCTGAGATCAGTTTGCGTTCCAATATTAATATTTGCATATAAATTGCACAATGTACAACTCTATGCTTGTTTAGATATTTGATAATGTTTAAACAAACCAGAACTCACCACGGGAAAGTAGCTGCACTTCGAGTTCAAACCACACCCTATCCTCCATCCAACCAATGAGGGTGTTTGCTATTTACATTACTTGAATACATAATTTGTTATAATAGAATCAAAACACTGTATTAAAAAACTAGTGTCGTGACAGTATAAGATATACAATTTGCTATGTCATCTGTTTAAGTCTGACTTTTAGACGCAACTTTGTACTGCGATTTGGTGGTAATGTCTGGTATTATGGACATTGATTTCAGTGTGGCCAGATGCTCTCTTGATTGGGGCCCACATACCTTAAATGATGCTTCCGTTACCGATTTAATGCACCGCTGGGCATCTTACGTGTGGTTGAAAAACTTTTTATCATCCTAGACTGAGATATGACCTGATTGAACGAAGAAATGTATTTCTTCATGGGTTAATCTCCGAAAAAGCGGTGGAAATGTTAATTTTGCTACATTACAACCAATTAATTTTGGATTGTAGGAGTGATAAAGATTCAGATGCCTTTACCCTTTGAAACATTCTGCCTGGCTTTTAACAGCCCTAGCTCTCTTATGTGCATCCTTTTATAAAAGACCATTGCCATCAGTAGGTTTTCCGGGTGAGCAAAGAACGAGTTTCATTCAGTTTCAAAGACTACACTTTCTTCAGGTTGTCACGAAAGTATCGAGATGTTTCAATTGCTCTGTACAGATGAATAGGCCCGTCTGTAATTTACTTACAGCATTTTATTTCAAAACAAACTGGCAAGTAAGATTTTAAAATAAATGTCAATATGGCTTTAAGGCATCCGATGGGTTTTTCACGCTCGCGTAAAGTCGAAGGGCTCTATTTGCACAAGTGAGCAATCTGGCATGTGAAATTGGACCAGAGTCACACTTTAATAAGTCATTTGGAAAGTTGTAACTGTTAATTGCTTGACTTACGCCAAGAAGATATCTTTGGTCCTTGCTCAACAGTTGCCTGTCCACTTCTGGAATTTCACAATCAGTCAATTGAAAATTTATCACCGAGAGCTTTACACAACAATGATATTGTGTCCAAATGGTGTACTAAATGATCTTGGGCCAGTAGTTTCAACATTCAAATGTTGAAAAAGATGGCGGGAAGGTAATTCAACAAAATGGAATAAACAAACAACCCACTGCAGTGGTCGTCAGAGATAAACTTCAAGCTTTCTGATAGCACCACCTTTCTATCCAGTATTGGTATTTGTACCATCACAGCCTACCAAATCTAAGTATTCTAGTGAAACCCCTTGTTCAGTAATACATGATACTATGAAAGCTACAATGTCCTTAGCAGGCCCGGAGTTTGGAGGCACATGGCCTAAATAAACTGAGTCACGTTCTTTTATGACAGGAAAGTGTTCCTCTTTAATAGTTCGACGAACCTGTTTAGATGCAATATTTTCTTTAACTGGGGTATCGTCCTTTCTTCCGTCAAAATAGTATATGCCATGTAGTTCATCTGAATCCAGTTGACTTTTCTGAAAATTTTATGGAGTTAGGTGAGACTAGGTGGGAGCGCGTACGCCGACTTCAGCGCTGTTTTCCAACGTGGCTAACGGCAGTTGGGTGCACTACTAAACTTTTCAGACCTGAAACGAACTCTTCGTGGTAAGTTCTAGGTTGTTTAAAAATAACTTAATATGCTCAATAGTATCAATTAACATTTAAATCTTAACCTGAGACTGCAAACTGACTTTAGTTGATTATATTCTTAATGCATGAAAATCACTCAAAATTGAATTTTTGACGATTTTTATTGAGCTTGCGCGATCAGAAGATATTCTCTAAACACAATTATTATTATTATTATTATTAAACAATACAAACTGCAAATATTTTTTCCTATAGCGATAAAAAATATATGATCGTAAAAAAAAGAAAAATTCTGAAAAAATCGGAAATTTTCAATTTTTTGGAATTTTTAGGCGGTTTGCGGGATCGGAAGATAAAGTCCGATTTGAAGAATTTTTTTTTTGTCTTTCTTGTATTTACCAATCGCAACTTTTCCGCACTATAGCGACTCGGAAATATCAACTTGACTTTTTTCGCACCACCCTACTAGACAACTAAAAACGATTATTGACTATATAATTACTAAGCAAAGGACCCACTTAAAACTCTTAGATGTTAGAGTCCAAAGAGGAGCGGAATGTGGCTCAGATCATTTTATGGTGAGATCAAAACTTGCATTTCCTTACTCGACTAAGCTAATTAGTGAGGAAAGGAATTACACAGAGATGGAAGATATTGATGTCCCAGAATATATGTTGGAAGGATTGACGGAAGAAAGTACAAAAAGACTCTTTCAAGTAAGATTAGATGAAAAATTAGAGGAAAGAAATTTTACTAATACAGCTGAACTATATCAACATATTAAATTAGCTTTACACCAGGCTGCAAATGAAGCATTGGGACAAAAAAGAAAGGGAAGAACTTCCCCAAAAAATTTTTGTGGGACGAGGACATTAAAAAGACTATAAAACAGAAAAAAGAAGCCTATATTAGGTAGATGAGTTCTAAAAAGGAAGAGGATAGACAGCTTTATAGAACTATTAGAGAAGACACTAAGAAATTAGTACTAGAGAAAAAAAGAACATCGGGGGAAAACAAATGCAGAGAAATTGAGACATATATAGAAGGAAGACGATGCACAGAGGTATGGAAGTTTTTAAAGAACATTAGAAAAGCAAATAATAATTCATGGCAAGGAATATCTGTGAAGGAATGGGAAGAATATTATAAGACTGCTTACGGAAACTAGAGATGAATTTCAAGTACATAATTCTGGTATTGACTTTGTGGGACAACCTATGATATTGGAGCTTGAGAGCGTTATAAATGCAATTAAACATTTAAAAAATCAAAAAGCAAGTGGCCCCGGCGGAATAGCAGCAGAGCTGATCAAAAATGGAACTGATAAATTGTTCAGATTAATTATACAATTATTCGAAAAATGCCTAAACGGAGAGGTAATACCAGAAGAATGGAGGATTGGATATTTAACATCAATATATAAGAAAGGAGACCGACAAAAATGTGAGAATTACCGAGGCATTACTGTAACAGCAACATTTAGTAGATTATATGGACGGATTTTAAAAGATTTCATTGAAGAAGAAATAAGAATGAAGGAAAGTGAAGAGCAAAGATTTAGAGCAGGAAGATCATGTATGGATAATATATTTTGTCTTAAACAAATTGTTGAAAAGGAAATGGCAGTAGGAAATCAAATTCATTTTCTATTTATAGATCTTACGAAAGCATATGATAATGTTCCAATCGCAAAATTATGGAATTATTAAATGAAATGGCTATAAATCCAAGTATTATTAGAGCAATTCAAGAACTTTACAGACAATCAAAAACAAAGATCAAAATAGGCCAAAGATTATCAAAAGGTTTTATAACAGATAAAGGACTCAGACAGGGATGTTGTATCTCCCCAACACTTTTTAAAATTTATGTTGAAGAAGCATTGAAAATATGGAAAAAGAAATGCAGAGGAATGGGACTTAATATGAATGGAACGTCAATTTTTACTCTACAATTCGCAGATGACCAAGTTGTAATTGCAAAAAGTAAAAAGGATTTAGAGGAAATGGCGGTGAAAATTAAGGAAGAATATGAGAAATGGGGACTTCACATGAACGTCAGCAAGACCAAATACCTATGTATAGGAGGAAATGAGACAGACCTAAATCTAACTAATAACATAAAAATAGAAAGCTGTAAGCATTATAGATATTTAGGTGTAGACATTAATAGAGAAGGAAGATACTCACAGGAAATTAAACACAGAATTTGTCAGGGGAAAAAGGCTGTAAAAATATTAAATTCTATTTGGTGGAGTAAGGAGATCTCTAGGAAAAGAAAATATAATATATATACCACTCTATTGTAAAGAGCATATTGTTATATGGAGCAGAAGGATGGAGAATTGTGGAGACAGAAAGAAAGAAATTAGCGGCAGAAGAAATGGACGCCCTAAGAAGATTATGCAGGATATCAAGAATAGAAAGAGTAAGAAATGACAGAATCAAGGAAATGATGAAAATAAAGGGAACCATACTAGATGATATTCAAAAAAAGCAATTAATCTGGTATGGTCATGTCAAAAGAATGAATAATGAAAGAATACCCAAAATAACATTCAACTATGAAACAAACAAAAAAAGGAAACGGGGAAGACCACGAAAGACCTGGATGAATGACATCTCAAAGGCAATGAGGTATAGAGGTCTGGAAGAAGAATGGACCCTTGACCGGAAGAAATGGAAAAAGACTCTTGAGGATTCCTCGGATGGCGGTATCTGACGCCATAAACCGAGTTTATGTTATATATATATATATATATCTGATCTTTGTCACAATGTAACTCTCGTATTTATGAACCGATGTAACTCGGTTTGTACATAGTACATACCAATGTCTCGACCGAGTTCGTTTGCCAGCTTCATCCGCCATCTTGTTTCGAAATGGCGGCCATTTAAATATTTTTTTAATTCAAAATTTGAAATTTGGTACCAAAAAATTTAAAAAGGAAAAATATTTTTTGTTATGTGTTTGACCTTGATACAAAGATTCCGGAGCAGTTTTTGTTTTGTCTATGTCTTAAAAAATGGCTGAGTTATAGCACTTTGAATTTCTAGCGTAGCTGATATTTTGAAACGTCCTGATTTTTGTCACGTGATAACAGGCGTATTTATGAAACGATATGAATGTACCTTCGTGTGTACATAGTAATTACTAATGCCTCTACCGAGTTTGTTGGCCAGCTTCATCCGCTATCTTGTTTCAAAATGGCGGCCATTTATATTTTTTTTAATTTAAAATTTAAAATAAAGTACAAAAAAATTAGAAAATGAAAAAAAAAAAAATCTTATGTGTTTGACCTTAATACAAAGATTCCGGAACAGTTTTTGTTTCGTCTATATCTAAAAAAATGGCTGAATTATAGCATTTCGAATTTCTATTGTGGCTGACATTTTGAAACGACCTGAGTTTTGCCATGCAATATCAGGCGTATTTATGAACCGATTTGGATGTAACTTGGTATGTACATAGTACATACCAATATCTCGAGCGAGTTTGTTGGCCAGCTTCATTTGCCATCTTGTTTCATAAGGGAATTTTTTTTTTAATTTAAAATCTAAAATGAGATATCAAAAAATTGGAAAATGAAAAAGATTTTTTGTATGTGTTTGACCTTCATGCAAAGATTCCGGAGCAGTTTTGTTTCGTCTATCTCTCTATTCTAAAAAAAAGTAACTACCGCTGTCACCGCCGCCGCCGCCGCCGCCTGTTTTGATTTTTTTGTGACCGGGGGTCTTTCTTCGTTAATATTAAGAAAAATAATGCATACAAAAATATGAAAATCGGTAATGTTATACAGAAATGTTTGATAAACACGCTGATGCAGACAGTTTTCAAATCGAAGAATTATTTTAAGAGATATTTAATGCTAAAGTTGGACAAAATCGTTCCACTAAAAAAGTTTTATCGTAGCAAAAACTATACATCGGAATTTAATAATTTTTAGTTCATTTAATACTTTATAATTTCCCGGTGTGCAGAATTGATTTATTTTTTTAATTTGACTCATTTTTCGAGGTTTTATATCTATTTTAAATTCAAATTTTCAGCATTTCGAGAGATATTTTTTACAGATTTTAGAAAGTGTTAGAAAGCGATATTAATTTAAACTGTTGCCAGCTGTATAAACAGCGGAAACAATAATGTTTGCTTCAAAAAAAATATATTTATTTATACGTGTAAATAAATTAAAAATTTATTTACACGTGACTATTATAAACAGAAAAAAAACATTTGGAATTAGAATTAAATAATTATGTACAAAAAGCAGGAACTTATTAAAAATTACGTCATAAAAACTATAATTACACGTGAATTTTAAGAGGGAAGGGAATTTGTAAAATAATAAATTTATTAACATGCGTTAGAAGTTTTAAATAGGAGAAATTACGTCATATTTACGTCACATTACAGTTATTACATAAAATGAACACAAAATAATATTGCAAAACGGTTTAAATTTACAAATTGCGCTAGACATTTATTTGATATTTTGAGAGGATACTTTTCAACTATTTTTCTTAGGAAAGCGCAAATAATATTTTATTTCTAACCCAAGTATTTTCACGTGAATATTAAAAAGAGAAAGAATAGTTTGGTCAAAATTACGTCAGATTAAAAACGATTAATTTAAAATGTCTCATTTAAAAGAACTTTCTTTTCGCTTTGTTAAAAAATACCGGGAGACAAAGATTCTGTTTACTTAATTCTTTTTATATTAGCTTATTTTGAAATGTTCTTACACGTGTCTACGTCATCAAGTTATTTTTATTTCGACGTTTTATTTGTATTTTTATTAATGTTGTACTAATTTATTTGTCCTTTCGTTATTTAAAATAAAAATTATGTCAATTTGTATAATTTGGCGAGTGGTTTGGCGATTTATATAATTTGACGAAATTATTCGACGGGATAATCAAGTAGTACCGCAGCGGATTTGGCGTTAAAATTTCCCCAATCAAAGAGAAATGAATAGAAATCCGTTTATAGGGAGATCGCCACTGTTTTTTAAATTATAATTCAATCTTTCGAAATCTTTTTAAAGCCGATCACATTAGCGTGCATTTAGAGTCTGCGGTGTCTGAACGGGGGTTGGCGAGCGTAGCTCGTAGGGGGCCGATCCCCCTAGTATCATAAAAAATAGGTGAGTTATAGCACTTTGAATATCTAACATGACTGACATTTTGAAACGATCTGATATTTGTAACGCTATAACACAAGTATTTATTAACCAATTTGGATGTAAAAAGACATGTGGATAGTATATAGCAATATCTCAACCAAGTTCGCTGGCGAGCCTCATCCGTCATCTTGTTTCAAAATGGCGGCCATTTAAATATTTTTAAAAAATTAAAATTTAAAATGAGGTACAGAAAAATTTGAAATAAAAAAAAGATTTTTTGTTATGTGTTTGACCTTGATTTAAGTATTCAGGAGCATTTTTTGTTTTGTCTTTATCTTAAAAATCTGTCTTTATCTTGTCTTTATCTCTTTATCTGCTTTATCTCAGATATAGCAGTTTAAATTTCTTTATGTGGGTGACATTTTGAAAAATGTGATTTTTTGCCTTCGACAGCATTCTTATATATCAACCGATTCCGATGTGAGTGAACATGTGCACAGGAATTACTAAGGTCTGGACCAAGCTCACTGGTTAGCCTCATTCACCATGTTGTCTTAAAATGGCAGGCACTTCAAGATATCGCCGAATTAGGCAACCAAGTATAAGTTACTTTAAATAAAAGCTGCTTTGATAAAGCTGACTAATTTCCCGAAATTCTCATTCATAATAATGTAGTATTGATAAAAATTAATATTGAATTTTTTTATAATCGGTTTCCACTAAATTGATCTTCGTGTGTTTGAATAACATAAGCTAGCTTTTTAAAAATATGAAAGCTACCTCTTCCTCCCGGCACTGGCCGGAGAGACTTTTCGAATGCTTAACTGCGTTTTATAAGCTCTTGAAAATAAGATGGATGATTTTAAAAATGACACTTAGCAATTTTCTGGCAAAATATATATTGCGGAATTTTTTGATGACCGCGATCTTTCCGATAGACTTCTAGGCAATATTTTGAATATTTTCATCTGTACAAAACTTATCTCTAATTCTACCAATTATATGTCACGCACACTGTTAAAAATATCGTGAAAAATTACCTCTGTTTTTAAAGGCTATCTATTTTCTGACCAATGAAAACGCTGCATAAACGCCTATGGAGCTTTCTCATTGGTCAGAAAATAGATAGCCTTTAAAAACAGAGGTAATTTTTCACGATATTTTTAACAGTGCAAGGTGGTCGGTATTCAAACTTCGTCTTAAACTATCAATGTTCTTGATCTACGTTTCGAAATTTCAGATTTCTCCTTTTTTACCTTCCTCAGGTTTAATCTTTTTTTTTTTTTTATGTTAAACTTTAATATGATAGCTAAGAGCATATACCTTTCATATACATTGCACAAATGTTAGCAACATTTTAAAAATAGAAATATATTGTCTGTTGCATTCCCATTTATTTTTATAAATTATGTGTACTTTACAACAAAGGCAGGAATGCTCCAACTGTCAAATTCCAACAGTAATAAAATTTAACTCAATTTTGTAAATTTTCATATAACAATAGTGCATTAAAAACTAAAAACTATTGTCCGTTACACATTTTAAAATATAATTCAAAGAAAATGTTTAAATATTACGTTGAATAAAAAGTTTTCCGTCAAGGGGAGAAAGCTTCGCGCCAACAGCTGTCATTTGTGCAGTTGTTAGTTTTTCAACCAACCAATTTTTGCATTCGTAGGCAGAGCATAGGAAATACATGACTGTGTAGTTTTTTGTTAAAAAATGATTATCTTGTGCTTCAAAAAGAGTTTAAAATGGAGCCATCACGTCAGCAGCTCAGAACGATTATGTACTATGAGTTCCGTATCAAACTCAATGCGACTGAATGCCACAGAAAAATGTGTGAAAGTTTAGGCATCAATACTGTTTCTTATGATACAATCAAAGTTTGGTTTCGGAAGTTTAATGCTGGAAATTTTGACATTGAAGATGAACCACGTTCTTGCCGCCCTATTGAAGTTGATTGTGAGCACTTAAAGCAAATCATTGATCAAGACAGAAATGTTTCAACACGAACTATTGAGTTATAGCTCAACGTTTGCCAAAAAATAATAGTTAACGCTCTGAAACGCACAAATCTAACTTCACTGTCAAAATCAACCACTGGGTTCCTCACGAATTGACTGCTGAAGACAGGCGAAATAGAAAAAAACTGTTGTTTTTCTCTGCTCAGATATCGAAGGAAAGAGAACATGCTGGACAGAATTGTGACCTGTGATGCAAAATGGGTCTACTACAATAATACAAGCCATGAAGAAGGGTGATCAGCACCTGGGAAATCAGCAGGCTCGTTGCAAGACGTGCTGTAACTAACATGAACGTGCTTATCTGCATCTGGTGGGATTGTAGTGGAATTCTGCACAAAGAGTACCTGACAAGCGGACAGACTACCAACAGTACAATACACAGCCACTTGCTCATCAAGGTTCACGATACCTTTCGCGAAAAACGAAGAAACGAGTTCAGAAGGAAGGTTGTTCTCTTTCATCTAGATAACGCCCGGCCACACGTTAGTACGATGACCAGCTGGACGCTCTACAAACTGGATTGGGATTTAATGCAACATCCACCATACAGCCCCGACATGGCTCCCTCAGATTTTTGTATATTTTTCCATCTGTTGCTGCATCTTGACGGCGCAATCTTCTATTCAAATGAGGAAGTCATAAATGAGGTCGATCTCTTTCTAGACTCGCGCACGCTACACTTTTTCGCAGAAGGAATTGACAAGTTGCCAAAACGTTCGCGGACGACTGTAGATTTAAACGGAGATTACTATCCTCATTAGATTTGAAGATTTCCTATGTATTTATTATTTTACAATAAACAATTTTTTGGCGGAAAACTTTTTACTCTACGTAATACTTAAAGTCAGTCTAAATGATAATTTGCATTTATCACCTTGCGAAGTTGATTAGTAAGTTTATGTTGTCAGTTGGTAAACATTTCTAGCCCAAAATTGCCATTTTCAATTCATAGTTAGGAATCTTTAATTCTTTCGTTTTAATTTTTTAAAGCACAGTGTTGCAAGAAATTGGTTGCCTACTTCAGAGGGCAATATAATGCTTTCTATTGGTCCAAATAAGATCAAATTTGAACAACAGGTAATTCAATCGATGCGCTTGACATTTATTTAAAGAAATTACATACAAAAAAGTGCACAATCCGCCGATAGGGGGGCGCTTTAATGTACATAAACAAATTTAATATGCTTTAAAAATGTTAAATTATATTTTTAAAAAGTAGCATTAGAGCTTCTAAATATGTCCCCTTTCTTTTTCAATAATGTGCTCTAATCGCAGAACCATATTTTCCGCAATTGACCAGACATTATCTGCCTTAATACCAAGAACATGGCGTCGGATGCTGTCCTTCAGTTCTAGCACAGATGCTGGCTTTTTACTGTAAATATTGTCCTTTCGGAAACCCCACAACCAAAAGTCGATATCCAGAGAACGAGGAGACCACACTGTTGATAAATGGCGACCGATCATCCGTGAATTTGTGAAATGCTGTCATAGAAATTCATTTACACGATCATCAATGTGAGGAGATGCGCCATCCTGCATGAAAGCGGTGACCGGCAGACTCTGTCAGGTTAGCTGTGGATAATATGATTCTAAGATGAGTGCACATTGTTGAAAATGAAGGGGGACATATTGAGCAGCTTTAATGCTACTTTTTTATATTATTTAACATTTATAATAGTAATTTACACTAATTCTTAAATTTATTTCACATCGCTGCAAAAGAGATTGCAATGAATGGTCTGCCACTGCAGACTATTTCTATATTAAATTCTCACCACTATTTTAATAAAATAAACGTTGTAGTATGTTTCTCTTGCACGTGCTGTCAACGGGTATATCAAATATTTTTGTTTTGTGAAAGTGGTGTGAGATAGACACTGAAAATAGTCGCCAAAGGCAGTCGTTCAATGAGGATATATTTTAAAGCGTAATTGAAGGTAAATTTGGCGGAATGAGCCGTAGGCTTGAATTCGCATATTTGTAGCTTCTAGAAATCGATTACTGGTAAAATATGCATACGTTGCAATCGATATATGCTTTTGAAAAATTAGCTTTAAAAAGGTTTTCTTTTCGAAAAATCTATAAACTGTAACGACTTATCAAAAGAACTTAATATTGTGCAAAAATTAAGTGTTCCTATAAAAGTTTTCAGAGTTTAGAACAGGTTCAGTATAAGATGGCATCATACATTTATTCTTTTAAATATACGTTGAAAGCAGATAATTCCTAGTCGTATTCTAATTTCTTTTTTTTTCCCTTTGACAATTTGGTGATTAAAATGTACTTCTATTCTTCTTATTATATTTTTTAAGCCAACTATACATTATCGGAATTTTGCTCCTGAACAGAGGACATATTATATATTCTCGAGACACGAATATATTTATACACGTCTATACACTTAAAATAAAATATTTTCTTAACTTTTTATGACACGTTTTCAAAAATATTCTAATGAAACAGCTACCAGTACTTTTTATAAGAAAGTTTTTATTTAATATTTCTGTCACAGAATTTATAATTGCACCTTTCAAACGCAGAATTTATAGCATTTTACTGAGATTAAATTAAATTGAAAAAGTCTGTTAAGTAATTGTGGTACATTTATGTGCACCCTGCCGAAATAAAACACTCTTAAAAAATGTTTTTAGCCATTTGTTAAAATTTTTAATTGTAAATAATGATTTTTCTGTGACAACGTGGCGAATCCCATTAATTATTTTAATTTCATATAAAATAATCTTTACGATAATTATAAAAGTAATAATAAGTTTTAAGTTTTATCGAAAAAAAAAACATTTAAAAATTAAAGATAATATCAATGTGTTAGTGTGTATTCATTTTTTAAAATTGCTTAGATAACCAGTTTGACGATTGAAAGAAAGTGTAAAGCATAGAGGATTATTTTCTGTTATCTCCTTGTTGCAGGCGATCAGCAAATTTATGTTGCCCATTTGTAAACATTCCTGATCCAAAGTCGTCATTTTCAAATCTCTGCTGGCCCATAAACTCCTTCGTTTAGAATTTATAAGTTATTTAATTCTTAAGGCATGATTGTATTCTTATCTCGTAGAAAATGCGATTGAAACATTATTAAAATTCGAGATTTATAGCCATAATTTTTGTATTTGATGTGAAAATGGATTAATTTTGTAATACATTTTACTTTTATTTAATTATTTTTTTTAACATGTTAGAAATATATAATGAGGCAATAATAAGAAAAAATATCCTAGTAAAAACGTACTTAAATTTTTATAACCAAAATTGTTTGCTCAGTTTATTATGATTCAGTTTTGTGAATATAAATAAAAATTACTGCAATCATAGCTTTCTAAAAAAATCAAAAAAAGTTTTTCAAAACTATATGTGCACGAAAAAATAAGGTAATTCCAGATATATTAATATTAATCCTTTCAAGATATACTTTCCAACAGAATTCAGTTAAACTTTTCGTACATACTTTGCACTTATCATTTTACAATAATATTATTGTAAATGTGTGATTGATTTAGTATCATATTTTTACTAATCAGTGCTACTTCAGAAAAATTCAGATATATCCCCACAGTGGCGCACCCAAGGGGGATGATTGGACCCTGCCTCCCCTCTGGAATAGGGAGAAAACACTAGAAAAATATCTAAAATATTTCCGGACAAAAGTTCATTTTTTGTGTGTGGTGGGGGATTCAGGCACTGCCCACCTCCAAATGTCATTGGCGCAGGGATATCTGCTCACTTTACTCCGGCTAATTAACGTCTGTTTCTCCCACTTTTTAGCCAATGCCAAATAATTCTAATTCTATAATTTATTTTGCTATCACCCGCAATTTTCACTTCCCGTATATCATTAAAAAGATAAATGTTTTGTGGTCAGATTGACTCCCGGTCGTGCTTAGATTCGACATGAGAAACTAACTCCAAGCTAGATATTCTACAAGCACTTTCTGTCAGCTGGGATAACGCCCATGTTCTTAAAACATGCATGCACCAACCGCCGACTTTCATTCTACTGTTGACGTAACAACTTCAATACAGGCATTTGGAGACTTTCTTCAAAAATCATAGAAAGAAGTTACTAAACAATGGCAGAGGGTGGTCTATTTCATTCGACTACCTGAGCACGCCAGGTCTTTGAATAGAGATTGAAGCCATTCGAGACGGAATTGCCTGACGATCAGGGACCGCCTTTCCAGAACTCATCTGAATCGTATGAATCATGAAATTAGTGCTGCAATGAGGGGGTTCAGTATATCACGTTAGAACAATTATGTTGAGTATTTATCGACCTCTAACAATACAATTGGTCTGAAATGGCCGGTATTAGTAAGACACGAACACACATCCTAGCCTTTACCGGCCCAAATGGAATGGCCTTTTCTAATACTGACAAGGCTGAGCTCATTACTGACATTCTTAGAAGCCAGTTTACACTTAATCGTGATGCCTTTAATCCCAGTATCACCGACATTGCTGATTCCAAAGTTTAATAGTTTTGCATATAATACTCATAAAAAAAAATCTATAAATGAATTAATAAATATATATATATTTTTATTTACTTAACTATATATTCATTCATTTATATGTTTTACATATTGTTATTTTTAGGGTTCCGTACTTAAAAAGTAAAAACGGAACTGTGTCTGTCCGTCTGTCTGTCTGCCACAGCCATTTTAATCGTAAACTATGGAACGTGGAAAGTTCAAATTCGGGGAAGTAATAAAGACCATTGACCCACATATTTTCAGATTAATAAATATTCATAAATATATTTAGTAAAAAAGTAGAGGGGCTAATTATGCTACTTGAAAAAAAAATCTTTTCTTTGTATATCATGTGGGGTATCCTGTGAAAGCTTTTGTAACGCTGAACTCAAAAATACATTCCTTTTAATTTTAAGTATTATATTTTCAAAGATATTGTTGAAATTGTAGCGCAAAAATATGTTCCCTCCATCTAATTGCGAATCTACTGAAACTAAAATTATGAAAAAAATTAGAGTTAGTAAACGTTAATATAAACCTTGCCGGAAAATTATAGCGATTACCCTAGGTCACATAGTTTTTGAGTAATTAGCATTTTTCTGTTATACACAAATTTCGATTTACGGCCATTCAGAAAAATTGTTGAGCATCACTGAATATACCTATCATTGCAGAAGTATAAAAGCATTGTTGATAATGATTTTCGAAAAAAATCATCGGTAATTAGCTCAGATATTATCCCTTAAAGGTACGGTCAGTTTGGACATACACAAGGACAGGGCGGCGTACTCTGTGCCTAGTTAACGACTTTTAATGATATATATGTGTAATGTAATGTCCAGTAACAGTATAAAAGCAATAAACGTCAAATCGTTAAAAACATACAAATTTAAGGGGTCTCGGGGCTCTAAAAAATGGAAAAAATGAAAAAAAGACCATTTTCAACATTTAATGTCTTAAAATGTATATGATTTTAAAACACAATTTTAATTGGAATGAAAGATATAAAAATGTTCTTTCGTTTCATGTATTTAAAAAATTGCAAGATACAGAATTAGTATTTATAGGGGGCTCGAAACTGTTAGACATTTGTCGAACAAAAAATTGGCATAACAGTTTACGCGCAGGATTACAAAATAAATATTGCAATTAGAATGAAAATTTTGGTGCTTACTTATACTCCAGATTACAAAAATTTCCTTGAACTTAAATGAATTTGTATTTAAAGCATTTTTATATTTTTAATGCAATGCTGCATTTAGCAAGTACAAAATTTTGAAAATTTCAACAGTAAAATCACCTAAAAAATATTTTTTTGAACAATAAAAAGGGAATTTTAGGTTCAGTTTATACAGAATAACGTGGAATATATGGTTTGAAAATTTCATGAAAAAATATTCAGAAGTTTTTGAGGTATCCTGCGCGTTATACCCAAAAACGCCATTTGGAAAATAATGACTTTAAAGTTTCGGAAACGCCGCTTCAGCTATTGAGCTGGTATAATTCTAAAAGCAAAAAATTATGTTCTAATGGGATTTTCAAGGAAACAATTATATCAAAATATTCATAAAAGATAGGAGTTTAACATCTAAAAAAATTAAAATTTCTTAAATTTTGAAGCTTTAAGAGTCCTGCGACCACTTAATCCTTTCGGTCATGGAGTAATTCTATTTATAAACATATGAAATAATGAACTGACACCAGAATTTATAAACGAATTTATTAGAAAATGCGAACTTGCTTATTTTCACGTACATGATAAAAGGAAAATTTTAATTAAATATTCTTGGTACCATTTGTCAGTTTTTGAATTAAAATTAGGTGTCCGTTTTTTAAGGGCATCGCCCTCGAAATATTTAATTAGAATGAATCGCATAAATACTGTGAGATTCGACATAGTTTGCATTGATTGTATCTCTCAATACGCCTCGAGTGACTTTAAAAGTTAATTAAACACCTATCTGGAAAAACGCGGCACTGACCAAGGCGGCGTTGCAACTTTGATACCTCAATTCGAAGCGCGCTTAGCATAATGCCAAATTTAAACTTTGAACAAAGGTTTTGTTTTAGATACACTGTAGAAATAAAGGTTGTTACTACGCTGAATTTAGTTTCATGAAATGCCAAATGATGTTTAACAATGCACTGCCTTTATTGTCAGTACCGAATTAAGTTCATCATAAACAGATTAGGATAATAAAAAAAGAGTTATACGAATAGTTATATTTGATATTGTTCCATATATCTCTTTGAACTTTCATGGTATACCCGATTACACTTTTCTAATATATACAGTTATACCCAACCCTACGTTATATAGTTTTTAAAAAAAATCTTAGTATTCTTTTAGCAACTTTTTTTTTTTTTAAATACAATTACAAATTCATATATTTATTGGATTATATATTCATATATATTCATATATTTATCTACGGAACCCTCTGTGCGCGAGCAATGCTCGCACTTGACCGTTTATTTCGCTTTATTTTTATTCAGTTTGCTTCACAATTCTTCTTCTGTTCTATGTCCTTCTGATTGACTCACGCTCTTGTGTGATAGGCTAATAAATTCTACTTTTATATCGGCTGTTTCTGCAATATGTCCCTAAACCTCGATTTTTTTTTTTTTTTTTTTTTTTTTTTTTACTTAGTGTTGCTCTTGCTTTCAAAGTAGAATCACTTTTTTTTTTTTTTTTGTCTGGTGAAGGAAAACTAAGTTCTTTTGAAAGACGTTGCGCATTTGTAAATTTTATGATGTTTTAACAAGTTCTTTTTCAATTTATTTTATAGTATACATCACACCTGATCTTATTAAATATAAAGATTAAATTAATACCCTATTTTATACACCATTCAAAAAAGAGTTGAAAAGATTTAATCATAGGATTAATTGTCATTTAAATTTACATTGAATAAAAAAATAATTTATTATACTTTATTTAGTATCAAATAAATCAATCAAATTTTGACAACTTTTATACATGTTCGGTCAGATTAAATTATACTTGTTTTCACAGTGAGGCGATTGGACACGTATGTAAATATACATTTTAGAACATATAACATATTTTTTTTTCTTTCTTTCTAATCGATCACCAGGCCTCTACCTGCCGGGAAGCCCCATCTGAACGGTTTTGATCCCTGGTATCGGGGCGGGTGACCGCCTAATTGCCGCGTAGCGGCTTTAAACATAACGAGTGCCTAGAACGTATCGTGTTGATCTCGTAATTTAAAAACCTTGGTCATGTAACAAGAATTAACATTTCTGTTCGATCTGATAAAGACTTTATTTTTTATTTATATTTATTTCTTATTACTCTATACGTAAATAAATATCTCAAAACAAAATCTTAAAGTTATAAAATTTTAAAAGTCATTTTAAAATGAGTACATATTTGTGTTGCAAAATTAATCTTCCTACATACATTTTTTATTAATATATAAATTAACTTTAAATTAAAAAAATGAATTTGTTTTTAAAATAAAACTTATAGACCTTACAAAGAAAAAAAAAACTCCAATCATAAATAATTATGTTTATCATTTAATGATAGATATAATGCACATATATCGAACAGTCACATAACAGAACTTCCTGCATGTAATTCAAGTTTCTGTCACCAGCATGAACAAAACTTTCCAAAATTTGAGCATTTCATGATTTACTCGCTCGAAACAATAACAATAATTCTTTGATCTTAGCTATACATTGATGTAGCGATAGCAATCTGAATTCTATAAGTTGAATTTCGGCGACGGCAGTAGCTAGTTTGAGAAAATTATAATATTAAGAGATTATATCATATAATGAACACAGAATTCTGAATATTTTAAAAAATGGATTTATTGTAATTTTGATGAAAACATAAAAATATTTAAATATGCAAAAGTATTTAAAAATGAAATTCAAATTAAATTTTATTTTACTTTGCAGAGAAAAAGGAATTATAACTTAATTATAAGCTGACGAAAAAAATGAAATGCATACCCCCTTTTGATTATAACGGCGAATCTTTTAAACGTCAACAGAGTTTTACACAGTAAAAAAAAAAAAAAAAAAAAAAGTTTATTAAAATTAATAGCTTTCATTTAAATTTGTTTATACATACGTATATGTTTTTGACAAAACAATCAAGTTAATAATATTTCATTTGTTAATATATTTTATTGTATTTCAATTTCAACAAAACTCAAATTATTAAAGAAACAGTGTTTAAAACTATTGTGCATGGAAATATACAGTGTATCCCCGTATAACTTGACCGAACTTTATTTTCGCACCCGTTGGTCCTAGATACATACTTCCAATTACAAAAATCGTTTAAATAAGGTAGAGAATTATTTTTAAAGCTATTTGGGTCAAGTAAAACATTTATTAAAAAAATCGAATTTTAAATTTTTATACGGTCCGACGGTCCTATAAGTGATATATAGTAAAAACTTAATGTGACACTAACAATCAGGGGTTGCGCCAGCAGTATCCAGCGCCTATGTGCAGAACTTCAGTTGGCGCCCTATATCCCCCCCCCCCCACCTCTGAAAATAAAACCTTTATATATATATATATATAAAACATTCTATGAGTATCTATAAATGCATAGCTGCCATCTTTCTGGAGTTCCTTTCCAGGTCAAATGAAACTTTTTGAGGCAGAAAATTTATTTAATAGTACGTGTCTTGTTTCTATAGGGTTAGTACTTTATTTCATTTACTAAATAAAATTTTTGGTTCAAAATATGCTCAAGTTACTTGAAAAATAAAGAAAGATTGCAGCTAAGTAAATAAAATTCGAAACACAGTTACGCTTGTGAAAAAGGAACCTGTCTGTATCAGAATCCTGCATTAAAATGGTAAAATTTCATTATCCCAGAAAAAATAATACAAACAAAAAGAATATATTGCATCTATACTAATAAAAGAAAGTTGTTTGTCATCTCTAACTTGCGTATCTATCTATATTATAAAGGACAAACATATCTGTGCGTAACGCATACGTCATTTTGCGAATGGCAACACTTTGAAATTTGAAATAAAATTTCGGTTTTGCAATTTTCTCTACTGCAAATTTTTAAACTTCTAAACATCGCACATTTTAAATTTTTACACCGACGTATAAGGAAAAAAATGCTCATTTAAATGCAATTTGTTTGAAAGCTGTATCTCAATTTACTTTTGAGATATTAATTTTTTTGTAGTTTTTAATACAAATTTTGTAATTGTGGCAACTGAAGCACTCCATTTATATTGAAAGTAAAGGGAAAATAGTCATGGTTTATTATTTTTATTGATTATATCCTTATTGATGCCATTTTCACATTACAAATAAAAGTAACTTTTTTATAATTTTTGAACAGAAAATGACGTCAGACATTAAACAAAACACGCATTCTTCTTCATAAATCACTTACATTTCAATATTTTTACATTACGCTGATACCGAGTTTGAGACGCTAGGCAAACCGATTCAGTGAGCAAAAATGATGTCATATTTAAAAGAAAACGATCATTTTTTGATAAAACTAAACATTTGACCAATGCTAAATGGCCAATGATATGACAACTAAAGGCAAATTTCTGAAAAATTTTTTCGCTGGTGCTGAGATTAGAACTTAAAGTTTGTGCGAATGTTCACATGAAAAGTTGTATCGGACAAACGTGACTTTACATTCATTAGTAATCTATTGCGCGTTAAAATAGTTTTAAATTGTGAATTTGAGTGGTGCGTATGTAAATTATGGGAATTTGAAAATAACGTACAGTTTAGATTTTATGGGGTAAAATTTTATGATGTGACAAAGCGAAATCCTTTTTACTGATTTTTCATCCCGTAAAAATAAACATAAGAGCCTCAATCGATAAATTCATCTTAATTACTCATCTTGATTACGTATTCTAATACAGTTTAATTTTTCAATAATTTCAGCAGTTGAAGTTTGTGGAAATAACATTTTGGTAATTTTATGTTACAAATATTATTTGTTTTCGGAGTTAGACAACCAATGTAAGATGAATTTTTTATTGCAATTATTTTTGTAGGTTTATTATAAATTCGATCTGACAGTTCCTTTCTATCATTTTACTTCGTCGAATTTCGACCGGTTGCAACTCGTATTAATAAAGGAAAGACGTTTGTTTTCACTCAGCATGTGTTGGCGATGGCTAAGAAAATCTACCGCACATACAGGTCTAACTATTTGGATAAGGATAGATGATGGTAGGTCCAAATGCACCTGAAGCTCAGATTTTTCTTTTTTTTTATAATTAGCCGGAATATTAGTTAAAAGCTATAATGTTCATCGCAAAATGGGCAGCTTCATTATTCAAAGCGATCATGCCTTTACGTTTCCCCAGATGTTAAGCGGTCCTTCCCACTGACAAAAGCGTAGCGTGCCATTTTTACTGTATTTTGAAATTGCGATGGTCGGGTCTCCGTAGGGTTACATGAAAAAAGAAAAAAAAAAAAAAAGAAAGGAAGGAAAATCGTCTTACCTTTCCCATTCCAAAGGTATCTTTCGTTACTATTTAAAAAAAAACATTGCTATTTGACCGCGATTTGCGCCAGTTTTCATGTTTTCCATTTTTCTAAAGTTTCAAACGTTCAAAGGAAAAAGGAAAGAAAAAAAGCCCTATTAATACATTTTCGCCATTTTCCCCATTCTAACGTTACGTCTGGTGTGGCAAAATATTAATAACGTATATACTCGCGTATAAGTCGACTCGCGTATGTCTACCCCCTAACTTTCGGATGCAAGTTTTGGAAAAAATCAAAAAAGTCGACCCCCTAACTTTTTACATCGATTTTGCACAAAATCAAACCAAAGATTTCACTTTCTAATGCAAAAAGTTAGTAAGTAAACAGAAACAAATCATTATTATTTTTTAAATGATGAATTATTATTATTTGTATATTTTATATATTATTTTTTTATTCATACACATAAAAAGCCATATTTTTTTTAGTATTCGAAGTTTTTATTTTTGCTTTTTTAACTGACTCGCATATAAGTCGACTCCCCCCCCCCCCCAAAAAAAAAAAAAAAAAATATATATATATATATATATATATATTGCTTACCGAAAATTGTCAGAAATTCCTCGACTTATACGCGAGTATATACGGTATTTACTATTATAAAAATCTTGAAGTCATTTCAAAGATTCGAAAGAGATGTTTTCTATCTATGTCACAAGATATCGTTTCCCGATTAAGCGACATGTGATTTGAATATCATTTCGCGTTTTGAAAAAGTGAGGTGATGGTGCTCATTTTATATTTATGTTTTATCAAAATTTTTTATCATAATTGAAAGTTTTAGATATGTAAATGTTAGAACTTTAATACGAATTCGAGGTTCGCGTGAAAAATCAGACCGGAGAGTGATAGCATCACCTGCGTACGCTATACTGAAGGAAGTGGGGTCCTCAACTCGAGCTTCGTTTGGATGGATTTTCATTTAAAAATTAAAAGGCAAACAGATTAGAGGTTGAACCCTGCCAAAGGCATTGTTGCTGCCAATATGAGGTTCGTTTGGAAAGATTTTAGTTATAAAAACAAAACGAACCGGACAGTGCGTTGCACGTCCAGTGTATGTGGCTGAAGATATTATCCTACCCCCATCTCTAGGTTCGTTTGGAAAATTATAAAATTATTCAATATTTACTTTTGGCATATTTAAGGTTATTTTCTTTGGTCCGGGCAGTGCCTGGAGTGTCGGTTAGTAGGGGATAAAGTGCACGGGAATTTAAAACTCCTTTTTCATAAATCTATATTTTTCTGTCCATATTACAGCCATCATTGTAGCTCCAAACTTTGTATAAGTCTAAATTGAATCTCTCTATGTAGCTTCTATGGTTATACGTATGTAATGCTAATAAGTGCTCATATTTCAATACTTTCAGTTTTATCTTCTGAATTGAAAAAATATTACAATCATCACAATTATTTACCCAGTATGTGATTCCCTCGTTCTTCTCGTTAGGTACGAGCGTTAGGTATTCCTTTCAATCTTTGAAAAAATAAGAATTTTGGGGCATTTATGGCTAAATTTCTCTTATTTTTACCGTCCCCTCGCCCTTTTTTACCACGATGATAGGTCCAGGGAACAAGACAGTATAGATAAAATGTATTTGTCCTGGTCGGAGGACTATGATACGAAAATTCACAATTTTTCGTCTAATACATAATAGTTTCTACTAAAATGATCGTTTGTAGCAGCGCTGAAAAAGGTATTGCTTCGACCGCCTAATGTAGACTTTATGAGTGCGAAAAACACAATATTAAACCTACGGCACGGTATTCTAAAACCTTCACAAACAGCCGATGCTTCATTTTTACCAATTAAAATTTTTACCATAACTGATGCTATTCTCCCCAATCTAAAATCTCTACATTGAACAGCACTCTCAAACAAGTTCTGGTTTTACATTGTTTCGCTATTTCAAGACTGTCGAACGTATCTCCAGTGGACGTCATGTTGGCTTCCTTTGAAAATTTTCTTGGCACCCATTCGAATGTATTCTCTTACTAGCTATTTTTTAAATTAGAAATTCATTTTAACCCTTTAATGCATTTATTTTTTTATTTTGTTCGGAAAAATTATATTTGAGTCTGTTTTTGTTAATTATCCGCTAGAAAAATAGGAAAAAAATTGTGTTGGACATAATGTGACTCCTGCGTTACACAACAAAAATTGCTCAAAAAAACGTAAATTTAAATTATATACTTACTTTAAACTGTTTACACTTCACAATAACAAGTATTCAATGGTATAATATTTATAATGATTTTAATAGTTTGTAGAATTAATAATGACTGCCTTATAAAGATAGAGAAAAAAACGCCATTTGAGTACACTGCAAGTCGAGTCAATGACCGTGTAGCTTTTATCTATTTTCATCCCGATTTCAAGGTATTAAAGTAAAAAAAAAAAACTAAAATTAATATATATCGCCATTATTTGTAGTAGTCACTACTTATTAGTATAATCACTTAAAAATTTTAATTCTTTTTATTATTATTTCATGGTATTAAACATTTTTATGCTTTTCATTAATGACCAGGGTACTCGGATATCCATGTGCATTTTCCATGGAAATATAGAGAAACTGATAGATTAATCAGCTTTAGATCAATAAAACTTTAAATTAATTTAAAAATTAGAATCAGACATATTCTTTTAAGGTAAAAAGTATTTCAGTTAGGTGAAATTTTGTTTACAAGTTTTACAATAGCAAAAGGTTTACGAATTGTACATCATGAACTGGCTTTCCACAGAGCTTACAGGATTTTCTAGTTTTTCTGAGCCGTTTTTCAGTCTCTAACAATTACATGTGACACAAACTACTTTTGTACTTCCAGTTTAATTTCGTTTTAAGCTCTTTGGGCAAGGTTTTGAAAATGTGGTAGTTTCAAATACGCAAAAATATTTTTTTCAGTATACTTTAAATTCCCGATTTGGTCGAGAAATGTCTCATAGCCTGCACATTTTGCTATTGATCTTGAATTGTTGGAAGGCTCGAGATATCATATAATACCGACAAAAGCAGGCGACTTTTGTCTGCTTTATGGTTAACCATATCATTATTGGTATTATGCATAAGGTAAAGCCAGAAGAGATCGTGCCGTTGGAGAGATTACGCATAAAGAGTTTCGACGAAAAGGAGTAAAGTGTGCGACCAGCGACGCCAGGTAGTTGTACAGCATCATTAGTGCAGTGTCTACATGAATGTGTACATTGATTGTTCCGAGCGTCTTGAATAAATCATTGATAATTTGTTTTCTTTTTCCAAAGTAATTCCTTGAATTTTCATAACCGTTCGTCAGAATTTTTATAGAATGTCAATAGTACAAAATATTTTAAACTTAAACGATTTTTTATATACTAACCTAGACTAAGGATGCGAACACCACCAATTCCTTTTAGAAGTGCCATGTTTAAATGAAAGGCCGCGCAATCTTTCCTACCAAAGAATAGGAGAGTTTGCGCATCTGCTACTTAGGAGAGATGGTGCATTTCCCCATAAGTTTCAATGCAGGAGAGATTACGCAGCATATTGGTCAATTTGCATGAATTGGAAATTATGTGGAATACATATGAATGAATCCATTTTGAAATAATTTTGGAAAAACACATAATTATCGAAACTAAATTTGGTAACCAATTACTTTTCAAAACAAATAATTTTGCAGATAAAAATTTTGTTAATAAATTAATAATTTAGTTGTTATTAAATTGATTTTATGTAATTATATAAGTTAATTAATTAATTAATTATATATATATATTATTTATGAAAAATTAATTTGCTAATAAATTAATTTTTTTTAACTAGAAAATTTTTTTCTAATAACACCTACAATGTTTCGGAAAAGCTTTCACCCTTTCCAAGTAAACCCAGCTGAAGATAAGATTCTTACAGATAAAGTGGAATTAAAAAATTGATGGAAAAAGACGAAGGTCAATGAAGATGAGTGCATTGAATCTCTGGAACTGTACCAGGGGACAGCTTCGAGCAGTGACTGGGTTCAATGTATAGCTTATTGCATGTGATTGCACGAAAGATGTGCGATTTACAACAATAAGTGCATCAATTGTGGACGACGACAACTTCGGTTAGCAAACAAAATACAATGAAACTGTGGAAATGAAAATGAAGTAATTTTCAAATTAAACATGTTGTCAAGTAGATCAATGTTATTTTGTAATCTTAGTAGGGCATGCTTTTTCTGAAATTGTAATCTTCTTCTTAAATTAAAACTTTTTAACAATTTAATTGTAGTTATTATTAATAACAATCTCTTCTACCTAACAGCGCAATCTCTCCTACCCATGTGGCGAATTTCTTTTCTTCGTTTTATTACTGTTGTTCTATAAAATTACAGCATAACAATCAAATAACATTGGAAATGCATAAAAAACAAATGAACTCAAAATTATTCATGCATAGTTTAGCAAAGAATTATTATTTACAATTTTTATTATTATTCTTCTGAAATGTCCGCAGGCTCTCCGAGCTTTACTTTATAATGCAAGCAAGAAGTATTGCTATATCCACACTATTCAAAAATAATCCAACTGGCCTTGTGGTTGCACAGTCTTGGAAAAAAAAATTAAACACCCCCTACTAACTCCTCAAAACATTAATGTAGAAGGAAATTTTTGGCACCGAACGATTGGAAATAAAGTCTACTTTTAAATGATGTTTATAAAATTTGCTTATGGGGTCATCTACATATTGAAACGAACCCAAACTTCATTTTTTTCAATGACAATACACAATGTTAACAAGATATTTCAAATCTTCGATTCAAACTATGCCTAGTCACAAAATTTCAAGTCATTTTAACAATAAGTTTTTGAATTATAAACCTTCAAAATTTAGTGTTTCTAATGTTAAATTACATTTTCTTATTTTTATTAAGATCTCCTCAAATTATACTCCTAATGTGCTAATGTTTTGTGTAACAATAATACTAAAATACACAAACATTAATATTCGAAATAATTATGACTTGCAATCTGCAATTTTTTTGATGGATTTAGATTTATCAAGTCCTGCTTTATGGTGATCCAAAATTTCACATTTTTTTTATAAGTGGTTTACAAATTTTGCTTAAAAAACGACAAAATGATGGATATATAATCCATCATTATGATGATGGATATAATGATGGAATAAGGGGCCGTCTAGGATAGAAGTGACTAGATATTTTGAAATTTGTTATGCTATCCTACAATCTAGCGGTCTTCAATGGCTGCTTGCCTGACACTTAAGATGCCTTGATCAAGAAAAGCGCTCTCGCGGTTAACAACCGGGTACTGAACTTCAATGTGGATACAGTCCTTAAAATACGCTCGTTTTAAAATAATTAATTTCTCGGAAGTTTATCGTACGAATTGCGTAGAAATTTGTTTTTAGGCTAATTGAATGTGTAGAATTCATTTATGCTGTCAGAATTGTGTACTGCTATTGAAAAAAACAATGTTATGGTTCGTTTTAATATTCAGATTGCCCCTAAGCAAGGGTGATCCAAAAGTCAGGACGAACTTTAAAAATGAATAATTCGCAAACGAATCAAGATACAAAGATACGGTTTGCACCAAACGGATGGGAAAAAAAACCGGGTTTTGTGTGGCAACGAAAAAAAATAGTTTTTTTGGCGACCAACAGATGTCGCTGTCGGATTTCTGATGTAGGATTATGCAAAGCAACAAACGATATAAAAAGGAGCAACTACAGCAGGTAATGGTTGTCGAAGCTTGTATGCATCAAAATGCTGTCCATAGATGAGAAAGATCTCTTAGTTAAACAGTATTATAAGAAATCGGAAAATGCCACTGCGGCATTGCGAGCACGTCGCTAACATGAAGGGTATGCGAGATAGCAAAGGACCAATAATAATGCCTTCTGCATTGAACAAAATGATGAAGAAATATGAAGCTACACGTTCTTTGACGTCACGTCAAAAAAGTGGACGTCCCTCAACAGCCGCTGCTGTTGCCACGACAACGAGAAGACCGTGCAATCCATGTCGGCGGTTGCTGCATATGGGGAGTGCAGTGCTCGAGAAGTTTCGAGACAGACAGGAGTGTTGTACGGAAGTGTCTGGAGAGCACTGCGAATAACTTTGCAACGGTATACCTACAAATTGCGACATAACCAAGAACTGAATTCTCTTGACTTTGACTCTCGCCAAGATTTTGCGAATTTGTTATTCAGTAAGATTGTAGAGCAGCACGACTGGCTTTACACTGTGCTTTGGAGAGATGAAGCGCATTTCACACTCTCTGGTGCTGTTAACACCCACAAGTGTCGCGTGTGGGCCACAGAAAATCCACATGCATTTGTTGAGGTACCCTTGCAACAGCCTAAAATAACAGTCTGGTGTGGATTCACTGCTGATTTCACAATTGGTCCATTTTTTTTCGATTAAGTCACACAGACGAGTTTCAAAACAGTTTCTGTCACTGGTCAGCGATATGTAGCACTGTTACCGAACAACATTATTCCTGAACTGCAAGCGCGACAGGCACTCCATCCAGTCACCTTTATGCAAGATGGAGCACCACATCATATTGCTCTGCCTGTGGAACGCCTGCTACGCTCAACAGCAAGATCGCATTATCAGTCGCTATTTTAATCACGCATGGCCTCCAAGATCTCCCTATCTGACATCCTGTGACTTTTGGCTGTGGGGATTCTTGAATTCAAATGTGTACCGCGACCAACCGGCAACACTAGCAGCATTAAAAGATGCCATCCGCCAAAATGTGTTTACTTCCAAAGTGCCAACCATTGTGAACTTCCAGTATAATAAATGTTTGCCCAAATAACGAGAAGAAATAAGTTGCCCATAATAATTTTCATCCAGAATCCTTGGATGAGGCGCCCACGTTTTTCGCAACTTTTTCACCTTGTTTTATTTCAAGTTCAATTTCAATTGTATATGTTTTTCCGGTGCATAGTTCGCTGTTATGAGGATAATAATTTTTTGCTTCACATAGTCACCGCATTTTGATTTGACCTTTATAAATTTCAACGGAACATATGTGAATGTTGTTCTTCCTCGATACGGAGGCAACTGCTTGTCAACCATTAAGTTTTCCGTCGGCTTGTATTTTTTCAGTAAGTTATGATTTAGTATAGTACCTATATCACGAGTTGTTGCAGTTTAATCATTTTGAAGACGTTCCACTCGTGTGTTCTGGATGTCGAACCGAATAAATCTAAGAATATTCCAGAACCAATTTACACTCATACTTGCTCGATAGAACGGATATGAGTTTGTTTGCCACATTTCTAATGTGTGATATTTGTTTGAATTGTTGAAACCTGAAGTAATTAATATTCCCAAAAATGCGTCAAATTCCTCTTCTCCAAAGGCAGGGCAGTTACATTCTGCGAAATAGGGGTGTTTTATGGCTCGCGTATGTTAAAATCACAGAGGGTATCTGGGTACCATTGGTAACACGGGCAAAGTTTAGTCATTGACGTTCGCGATTATTTAAGTACGTAGAACCTACAGTCGACGTCTAGTACGTCTGGTACGCGTCAAACATTCTACACGTCTCGTCAAACATTCGTAAGCCTGAAATTTAACAGCGAAAAAGTATTCAAACGAAAAAAATTTTAAACATATATTCACTGCATAATTGTGTCAAATAATTTCAAATTTTATGAAAATCGGATGCATAGTTTAATTACAGGGACAGTCAAAAGTATTCCGTTACATTACGACCAATCGGGAAAAATTGTCCCAAGTATATTTTAATGATGTTAATGATACATTTACGAAGTTCACTTATATATCTATATATATATATATATATTGCATATATATATATATATATATATATATGCATATATATATATATATATATATATATATGCACCGCGGAATATGCGGTGCAAGGAATATTTATTATTCATTCACAGAGCCACACAAAATAATTACGTTACATAATTGTACGAGGGTGTATCAATACGTTTTTGCCCTCACATAAAAATAATTGAGTGAAATTTATGACATTGCTACATTTTATGAGTCCTTTTCTACATAGGTAGTGTTCGCAGTAACGCATCTGTGCAACAGGTATTTCATTGAGAGGGAAGGAGGATGTTTTACAGGTGGAACAATAGTAGTCCCAAAGGGGGGCATTCTCCTAACTTTTACCGACTCCAACGTGTGACATATTGTTGGAACGGCCTATGTCCACTTATTCATGTTATGCACTTCTCGAGCACCCCTCTCCCCCCAAAATTTGCTCCCCAGGAGGCACTTTTCTAAATTTTGCGGACATCATGTTGCTGGGACGATTTTTGGTGAGGGGGAAGAGAGGTGTATAGCATGAATAAGTGGTCCTATGCCTTTCCAACAATATGTCGCGTAATGCATAAGTTAGAAAAATACTCTTCGGGTCTGCTATCGCTCCTCCTGGAATAGATCCCTCTCTTTGAAATACTGGTTGCTGAAACGTGTTACTGTGCACGGTGGCTATGTAGAAAAAGACTAATGCAATGATGCAATATTAATTTCGGCGTATTTTGAATATGTTAAACAATTTGACATATAATGAAATTGATGAACGTTGCGAAGGTTTACTACCAGTTACTTCCTGTATAATAGAAGTCGTATAGTATTTACAGGAGCGCACAAAATATTTCAGGGTTAGTAAAAATTATTCCGTTATATTACGGTTAAAAAAATGGTTCCAAGTGCATATTAATTATGTTACACCATTTGGAACATAATAAAATTAACATGCATTTATGAAGTTCACTGATGTATACATTCTGTAGGATGTACGGTGCAAAGAATATTTATTAATCCTTTACAAGGCCACACAAAAGAATTCGTTTATATAATGGTATAGCGAGGAACATTGTTAGTGGCGTATTCTGATTGTGTTCAACTCTTTCACATATAGTAATATTTATAAACGTTGCTGAGGTTTACTACAAGTTACTTCCTGTATAATAGAAAATGCATAGTATTTACAGGGACGCGCAAAAGGTTTAGGATGTATAGGAAAGTTTTCCTAAACACTGTTAATTAGCAATGATTGCTTGAAGTGCATTTTTAGTTGTGATATGAGTTTTTAAGTTTAACTAAATTTTTTTATATGAAGTTCTGTTTATAATTCCTGTAAACCATATACAGTTCTTCACAAAAGAATTCGTAATAAAAATAGCTTAAAGGTGTTTTTAAAATGTATTAAGAACATTTACGCTGAACGCCTTTTAGTACACTAAGATATGCTTGTAGAATATAGATACAATGTCATACAGGGAACGCAAAAATTGGATACATGGCAGTATATGGATAATAAACTCTGGAAGTGGTATATTAGAAGTTTTAATCATGATTTAGTCTTAATTAAATTTATATACCGTAAAAACCGGGAGAAGCGCCGCACAAACGGAAAATACACCGAAAAAAAATCGGATTTCGCAGAACGGCCGCATATGCGTAAGAGCTGCATAATGAAAAATTAAAGATTTGACTATCAAATCGCCGCTAAATAAAAGTAAAGTAATAATAGATAATATAAATAATAACAGCAATAATAAATAAAAACAATACGTACTTACTTTGAATTTTTAACTATTTAATAACAATAAAATAAAAAACACATAATAAAACGCCAGCAATATTTAAAAAAAAAACAAAATTATAAATCAAATCAGTCAAAATCGGACTCCTCGCTAGCGGAATTAAACAACTCTAGGAAGTCATTATCACTTTTTTCAGAGTCATCAGTGTCTGAGTCATCCGAATTTTCGTTGACGTCGGTATTTTTATCAATAATACTGGCTTCTACAAATCCCGATACAATTGAACTTTTTTTTAACTTTTTTCCTTGAATCCGCTACCCATTTAGCTACTTCGCTAAGAGAAGCTTTTCGCATATTTCCACCTTTTGTGTAAGTGTGGAGTCCACTGGGAATCCAGTTTTCCCAATTTTTCCTCATTTCACTTTTAAAGGATTTGTTCACAGAGATATTCAGTGGCTGCAACTTTTTTGTTAAGCCACCTGGAATAACTGCTACTGTAGCAGACGATTTTGTGCAAGCATTTTTTTACACTATCTAATAAATGCGCTGTCATAGAGTCGAAAATTAACAAACCATGTGGTTTAAAAAAGGAACCTGGTCTTGTAAGCCACACCTTCTCCAACCATTCGATCATTACGGTTTCGCACATCCATCCTCGCTCATTGACGGTAATAACAACATCATTTGGGAAATTATCTTTGGGGTGAATTTTACGCTTGAATATCAATAATGGCTTATGTTTTCGACCATTGGCAGCGCATGCAAGCACACATGTAAACGAAGTTTTTTCATTTCCCGTTGTTACTATGCCTACATTTTTATCCCCTTTTAAGAGCACAGTTTTATTAGGTGGGCAATCAAAAGTTAAGGGCACTTCGTTCATATTAATTATTTGCGAGGTTTCAAAATTTTTTTCGATTATTTGATCCTTTACAAACTTCATAAAGGCTTCTTTTTTCATTTCCCAGTCGTCAGGTAGTTTCTGACCAACAGTTGTTTCGTTCTGACGGAAAGGCCACTTCTTTGCAAAAATCTGCAACACCAAGATTGGCTTCCTTTAAAATTATCCAATTTCATCTGGGAAGCAATTATTCGAGCTTGCATCCGAATTTTCACAGTCGATACGGGTACACCAGAGTTTCGTTGGCTTATTATCCATGATTTTAAATTTTTTTCAAGCTCCAAAAACTGCGCCGTCCCACAACGATTAGCACGCTTGGATTTCGGCATGCAAATCAACTTTTCTTTTTCATTTCGCCATCTCCTGACGCATTTTTCGTCCACGTCGAATTCACGAGAAGCCGCACGATTTCCAACTGCATCCGCCCTTTCAACAACAATCAATTTAAATCCAGCGGTGTAACTTCTTAAACGTTTTGGCGGCATTGTTATTAAACACGTATAATCACAGCAAAACAGGGGGAAAAATCCGTTTGCGATACTCCAGATAGTTCTCGTTAGAGCACGTGACAGCTCTTATGTAGAAAGGTCAAAGGTCCCTCAAACGTATGTACGTAGTACATTCTCACGAATCCAGAAGATCGAGTTTAGTGCTTTTCAAACAGCCAGGGGAAAGATCTCAACCAAAAGCGACAACGCAATTTGCATTAATCCATGCAAATATAATACTGCAGATTAAAAATAAAATGTATTAAATGTTACTACAAAATTTATTAAACTCATAGAAATACATAAAATGTTACATCTAAAAGATTAACTAAATTAATTAAATTCATGAATTGCGATCGCAAAGATAATAGCCAATTCCGTTATACGAGTGGCGCTGCTGCCAAGCAACTCAACTAAACACACACGATCAAAATTAATGTCGATTTGGCGGTTTGCGTGCTGAAAAAGAAAAGGTAAATCCTGATAAATAAAAACAGCACGCGGGGAGGGTGGGGGGGGGGGGGTTAGAAAAAAAACACACATAAAAATAAATTAAAAGGGGTAGGAAATTATACAATATAATCCTACAGTAATCATCAGATGGGCCGCACCTGCAGAAGGGCAGCACCTTCCAAAAAATTTACTTTTTTTTCGTAAGTGCCGCGGCGCTTCTCTCGGTTTTTACGGTAAATAATGGCGTGTGTATAAAGGTAGTAGGTAAAGTACAGAGCTATATAAAAGTGTCCTTCCGTCTATTGGCATAAATTGCTAAAGGTCAAATTTCAACCTATTATTCATTTTGACACTTTCCAACATAGTTTCAAAGTCTTTATGAATTCCGTTTGTCTGTCCGAACTCTAAACTCTACATTGCGTTAATATAGTTGGATTGCTCTGTAATTGATTTGTGTTATTGAGATTTACCATAGTATGTTCGGTATTGGAAATAAAGTATGTATAGTTCATTTTCATCGCGCGCTTTTCACAAAAACCAATTTTTGGGGGAGTTGCTGGGTGAAATTTTGGTGGGAAGTTACAAATTCGGATTCAATGACCAAAAAAACATAAAGTGAGTCAAAATCCAGAACTAGTATTATTTTTTCTAGGTAAAATCCCCTATTGCCTAGCCTTCATAACTTAGTGCACGTAGCGCCGCAGTGCATGTTCAGAGGCAGCCCTCCCCCTCCCCGTTCATCCTACGTCATAATGTCATACATCCTATTTGTTGCAAATTTTGTCTAGTTTCTGAATTTCGTGATGCTTTTCCCCTAAAAAATTAAGAAATTTAAGTTAAAACAACTATTTGGGGGGTGGGGAATTTTGGGGGAAGTTAAAAATTCGGAGTTCAGCGACCCCAAAAACTTAAAGTAAACCTTATAGAGAAAGTTCGGAGGGGAGATGGGAGAGCGAATGTAAACATGTGAGTTGTTAAGTGGAATTGTGCAACTTAGTTCACGCAGCACCGCGCGCATGTTCCGAGGCAGATCCCCCTTTCCCTTCATCCTACGCCATAATGTCATATATCTAATTTGTTGCAAATTTTGTCTACTTTCTGAATTTCTAAATACTTTTTCCGTAAAACAATAAAAAATAGATTTTTTTAATAAAAACATTTTTTGAGAGGTATTTTACCAAAATTTGGGAGGGATGCCGGATGAAATTTTGGTGGGAAGTTAGAAATTCGGATTCAGCGACCCAAAAAACATATAGTAAGCTGTTTTCCAGAGCTACCATGAATTTTGCTAGGTAGAACCCCTATACGGTCTCTATTACCTGGACTATAAGAGCACAAAATGAGTGAAGTGGAAAACGGTGTAAGTACTGGAAATGGGAGATTTTCTTTCTTTCGCTCTCTTGAAAAATTTCCTCTTTTGTTCTTTTAGCGTTTATCAATTTTAGTTATCAATTCAACCAGTGATTCGAACATTTTATATTCTATTTTGTTCCGTTACTGAATGATACTGAATATAATAATTGCCATTTTTTTCCAAATGGCATGTGCCTGCGGTCAAAATTCATTCTCTACAACTTGTGCGCAGATTTCAGAGCTTGGCTTTCTTCATTTTGTACGTTTAAATATGACACTGACACATTCTTAAATTACTCGTCTAAGAATTAATCTTTTGAGACCAAAATCCCGATAAATCCAGAATTTGTCGCAAGGTCATAGTTTATGCGTGTTCCACACTTTTTATCCACATATCGTCCCTTTACTTGTGACACATGTCATTTCAGATTTGGATTTTCTTATGTATATCTTACATCTGGACCTCAATAATATGCACCATTCTATATCTACCCTATATATATAAAATTCTAATGAATCAAATTGAAACGAATTTATGTAACGATTCTATGAAACGACTGATTAATCAACTGATTACGTTTCACGGCGATTTGTCCTAAAATATGGAATACTTTGCGATGAAATTAACGCCAAAAATCCATATTGATCCACAGATATCAAAACTGGTATTAGAATTTTAAAATTAGAATTAGTTTTCAAAATATTAATTTTTTTCTAATTTTAAATACTTTTTATCTAATAATGGCAACTCAAATTTTAATCATAACAGATATATTTTTTTTCATATTTTAGAAAAGGTTATTTTAAATTAATTTGGCGACGAGTTTGGCCTCCGTTAAATGTATGCTAAAAAAATGCATCATGTTACTTTTATTCATAATTCAATTTGTATTTCATTATCATTTTATTTAATACAAAACTTTCATTTAAAATTGAAATCTTTAAAATAAATGGATTTTACTTCTTTCTTTTTTTTTTTTTTATAAAGAAAAGAAAAATGTTAGACAAAGATGTCATGTACGCATCGGAATACGTAATTGGCACCAAAATGGCGTTATTTTGCCTGACATGGTAACCCGGCTATTGTTGCTTATTTATTAATAAATGTTTATTTGAATTTATTTTCTTTTTATTTACAAAAAATTTTATAAGTTGTTTTGTTCCATAGATATTAATTATTTTTTTTATTTACTAGGGGGCTCGGCCCCCTACGAGCTACGCTCGCCAACCCCCGTCCAGACACCGCAGACTCTAAATGCACGCTAATTTGATCGGCTTTAAAAAGATTTCGAAAGATTGAATTATAATTTAAAAAACAGTGGCGATCTCCCTATAAACGAATTTTTATTCATTTCTCTTTGATTGGGGAATTTTAACGCCAAATCCGCTGTGGTACTACTTGATTATCCTGTCTACCAATTTCGCCAAATTATATAAATCGCCAAATTATACAAATTGATATAATTTTTATTTTAAATAACGAAAGAACAAATAAATTCGTACAACATTAATAAAAACACAAATAAAACGTCGAAATAAAAATAAGTTGATGACGTAGACACGTGTAACAACATTTCAAAATAAGCTAATATAAAAGGGATTAAGTAAAGAGAGTCTTTGTCTCCTGGTATTTTTTAACAAAGCGAAAAGAAAGTTCTTTTAAATAAGACATTTTAAATTAATTCTCAAAATATCAAATAAATGTCTAGCGCAATTTCTAAATTTAAACTTTTTTGCAATATTATTTTGTGTTCATTTTATGTAATAACTATAATGTGACGTAAATATGACGTCATTTCTCCTAAGACTTCTAACGCATGTTAATGAATTTATTATTTTACAATATCCTTTCTCTTTTAAAATTCACGTGTATACTTTTTATGTCGTAATTTTTAATAAGTTCCTGCTTTTTATACGTAATTATTTAATTCTGATTTGAAAGTTTTTTCCCTGTTTATAATAGTCACGTGTAAATAAATTTTTAATTTGAAGCAAACATTACTGCTTGCGCTTTTTATACAGTTGGCAACAGTTTAAATTCGTACAATTTTCTGAAATCTGTAAAAAATATCTCTAGAAATGCTGAAAATTTGAATTTAAAATAGAAATAAAACCTGAAAAAATGAGTCAAAATAAAAAAATTAAGGCAATCTGCACTCCGGCAAGTTCTAACGCATAAAATGATCTAAAAATGAATACACTGCCATGTATAGTTTTTGCTGCTATAAAACTTTTTTAGTGGAACGATTTTGACCAACTTTAGCATTAAATAACTCTTAAAATAATTCTTCGATTTGAAAACTGTCTGCATCAGCGTGTTCATCAAACATTTCTGTATAAAACCACCGATTTTCATATTTTTGTATGCATTATTTTTGTTAATATTAACGAAGAAAGGCCTCCGGTCACAAAAAAATCAAAACCGGCGGCGGCGGCGGCGGCGGCGGCGGTGACAGCGGTAGTTACTTTTTTTTAGAATAGAGAGATTGTTATTTCATTTTAAAAATAACAGAAAATAATTTAAAAATACATATGTAACAGGTATTTGAAAACGGGGTTTTCGCCAAATTGTCGTAAAAAAAAAAAATCACGCCAAACCCGGTGCGTATGTGACAATGCAACAAATCATGAGATTTAATTTCCACTTCAAAGCAACGTTTTAATGTTATTACTTCTCCCGTCGACCAATTCCGCCAAATTATATAAATAGCCAAATAATACAAATTGACATATTTTTTTATTTTAAATAACAAAAGAACAAATAAATTAGTATAACATTAATAAAAATACAAATAAAACGTCGAAATAAAACTCACTTGATGACGTAAACATGTGTAACTTCCTTAAAGTCAAGGGAATGTGACATTTACGATCAACCATTATTGGCATTTAATCTTATAGTTTGACGGCAGATTTCTGGTCGATGGGATAACCAAGTAGCACCATTTTAATTTACCACTCGAAAAATGAAAAAAATGCTAACTGGCGAGTTAAAAAGAAGCTATTATCGAGATTTTCACCCGGCTAACATAAAAGTACCAGAAATTCTTTGTGATCATGTCAACTTTTATGTAGTCTTATTCGAAAAAAATAATTTTGATTCTTTAATCAAACTGGAAACCTTTCTTATGAAAAGCGAAGGAATCAGCCCGTTGTTTATGGCAGTTACATGACTTGGACTATTATAATATAAACGAAATAAAAGGGACAGAATAATATTCAGCGACTTATCACACCTGCACTGAAAAAAAATGAAGTACTCAAAAATGAGTAAATCGATGTACTCATATCGAATTGAGTATTTTTGGATCAAAAATGAACCTATGCTTTCTCAGTTTTGAAACATCACATGTTATCAAATCCAAACAAAACGATAATTGTGTACCCTGTAATGGTTTTTTTTTCATTTATGGCGGCATAAATGATGTTTATTAATGTAAATATTAAATTATGCACAGTATTTTAAAATAATTTAAAAGTGCTTGCCAATAATGCTCTTATCATAAAAATATTCGATTTGGGTATCTTGTTAATAATTTTGCCATTTTTCTTAATAAATAATCAATTAAACGTTTCTTGTTAATAACTTTGAACGGGAAATATATGTCAGTACATTTTTACTTTAATTTTTAGGTTTAGGGAGGCAGTACATAACTATTCATATTTGAACAGAACCATGGAATCAAAAATGAGTACACGTGTTTCTCAATTTTGAGTACATTTGGATCCACACTATTTTGAGTATGTGACATATTTAAAATTGAGTACTTTTTAGTCAATTCTGAGTACCCATTTTTTTCAGTGTGTGGCTGGCTAACATTAAAATACCAAAATGGCCGCCTGGAATATAAAAAGCGAAGGGATCCGCCTGGTGCTGTTGATGATAGTCACATGACTTAGGCTATTATTATAGAGATTGTTTTCAATTTTAAAAACAGCGAAAAGATTAATATTTACTAACGATTAAAAATTTATTTTCATGTGACTATTAAAAACAGAAAAAAAAACCCTTTAAAATTACTATTAAATGAGTACGTGTTAAAGGCAGGAAAATATTGAAAATTATGTCCTGAAAATTGTATTTACACGTGAATTTTAAAAGGGAAAGGAAACTTTAAAATAATAAATACATTAATATGCGTTTAACCCTTTCACGGACAAGGCACTTCTATTCGTAAAATCTTGAAATCAGTGAATGGCACCAGAATTTAGAAAGAAATTTCGAAATACAAGAATGCTTTTGTTCACTTACTTAATAAAAGGGACATTTTCATCCCAATATTCTGATGCTAATGTGACATCTAAGAATTAAAATTAAGTGGTCCAAAATTGAACCACCGCCCTTCAAGGGTTTAAAGCAGCAAATTTTAGTAATTGTATTATGACAATCGTTTTATAACGCTGTTAAAAAATACCGAGAGACAAAGACTCTGTTTACTTAATTCATTTTATTTTAGCTTCTTTTCAAATATTTAACTGATCTTCTTTAACCAAACACGAAAACCACCATTGGATGTCTTAACAGGAACTGATCTACCTTTAATTTTTGCAATGCAAATGGAAACGCGTTTACAGGGAGATCGCTACAGGTTTTTTCAGTATAATTCAATCTTTTCTAATCTTTTTAAAACCGATCAGATTAGCGTGCTTTTCGATTCTACAGTCTCTGAACGGGGGTTGGCGAGCGTAGCTTGCAGGGGGCAAAGCCCCCTAGTGATTCACATATAAGTACAGCAATTTATGAATTAAACAGTTATTTTGTTTTGTTTCGTTAGTTAAAAAAATTGCTTCTTTACCAGTAACTCCGCAGTTTGAGACATATTGATTAAATGAAGCTATAACAGAGATAGATTAAGTGATTAAGTACTCTTATATCCAACAAAATACATAAAAAAATGACCTGTAAAAGATTTGCAGTCACTCTATAACTAATTGGCATTTACTTATAATATTTCAAACACATTCAAAGATTTGCTTTATCAATTAAAGTTCTCAAAAAAAAGTATACTCTTTTATAAAGGTTTTTTAATTTTATTTTTATAAATAACAAGCAGGCTGTCCGCTATGCTGGTCTGTTTATCCAAGCGAAGCATAAATTAAACAAAATGTATCAGTGAATTGACCTTATGATTTAAAGCAATATGGATATTTGCCTGGAACACCATTTCGCATTGCTGAAACTATATGAACGCCATTGTGCTGTTAAAATTTCTATTGTGCAGATAAAATTTCAGCTGTTAAAGTGAAACTCTTTTAGTTGATAAATCACAGTAGAATTTGGTATAATATGATAGAACTGATTATAGAATTTTCCATCATATCTCTATTATTAAACAAGGTAGAATGGTATGCTATATAACAAAACACTGACTAAAAAATTATCAAACGAACAGTACAAATTTTATCAAAATCCATTCGGCAGAATCTTCTAAAAAGTTTATTTTTTTATAATCGGGAATGCCTGATTATTTAATTGAAAAAAACTCTGCATAATAATTTGTTAAGCAACTTAGAATGATATGTTATGTACTGCAATCTTCACTATCATTTTAAGCCTCACCAAAATCCTTTCTGTAGAACGCAAGTTATACGCAACCGGAACGAAATTCCCATTTGTAATTTATATATACATGTAGTCGATGTAATTTTTACAAAAGAATTATACTTGCAAGCATGGGCGCATGATTTTTCACATTTGAATGGGTAAAATAAACCAAGATTGTTTTCATGTGTTTTCGAAAGAATGACATACAATACAGAAATAAAACTAGTAGATCCCGCTTTTTTTAAAGAAACTAGAAATATTGAGAGTTTTTTTTTATACAAAACTAGTCGTGAATTCTAAACTTCATACTTGAGAAACATAAGAATAAGTCATTTTGTGCCTCTATATCTTTTCATACTTTCAGAGAAGATTTCGTGAATTCTATGCAACCATTTTTCAGAAATCTTTTGCGCAGTGATCAAAATCCCCGATTTTGAGAATAATTACTTTAAAAGTTAAATCACCTCTTGATCACATAAAAAGAGCTCAATTTATTTTAGACACAAGTTCTCTTCTAATGCGGATTTTTGAATGTTTGTTTTTAAATTTTCTTAAAGAATGATACTTAATTATGCGCTATATATATATATATATATATATAAAGAAAAAAAACGATTTTTGGACTTTTTGAAAAGTACATAAATACTTCCCCTTAATATATGAAGTGTGTGACATCATTATTTTCTAATTTGCTCTCTTTTCTACGTCGAGTTATAACATTTTCAGGTTGTGACATTGACGACATACTCCCACCCAAACAGCTTCAAAAAGTGAAATATACAATTTTTTTATAATAAAACTTTATTTTCATTAACTAGGACAAATATGATCATTGTGTAAGCATTTTTTCTTGAGGGTGCATTTCGTGACTAAATCTTATTTTATGAGCAGCATGAAACATTGTATTTTATAATAATATTATTTTGTGTCACTTTTGTGACACATAAGACACCGGCAAATTGCTTAATTCATTTCACCACAAAATTTAATTTATTTTTTAACGCACAAAATTGTAAATTCTAATAAGCAGATATTAATAAATTGAATATTTTCTTCAGTTATCTTTCTATTTTATTGAGTATAATGTTTCATGAAAATATAAGTACTTCCTGCAGTATTAAATAGCATTTAATTGGTGACTTTTTTATTATTATATCTCATAAATAATATCCCTTTTTACATATAATTTCCTTCTGATTTCAATTCTTGCGTTTCTAAAACTTTAGAATGAAATTAAAATCAATAAGTCATTTAAAAAAGATCAATTATTAATAAATGAGATTATTTAAATTTTTTATTATTTTCATTCCTCTTCTATGACCCGACCTAACGAATAAATTCTATTATATGCGTTCTTTCTCAATTACCTTTTGTATCAAATACAAAAGTATTGTGATAGGGCAGTTAATGGTATGCATTTTATGATAGTAATGGTAAAAATATTAAAAGATTCTATTATTAGGTTATTAATTGATGAATTGAATATCCAAAAGTATTACAAAGATGTAATCTATCAATTAATTTATTTTTAAAATGTACAATGGCACGAAGATTTAATAAAATACAAATGAATTAATTATCTACTCTTTTCATTTCCAATACTGAAATTTTTATTAATGAAAATTTAATTACCCATTTTCATAATTTGGTTTAGGATAGTAAAAATTCATTTTACTTTTCTCATTTAGATATCTGCTGCATGCACGAGTCTTAGCGAGCGACTTACTAAAATAACGTAAGTATATGGGTTACCATTTAATATATTTGTGTTGCGAATCCATAAAGTTTGAGTAGTAATTTTATTTATTATTAGATAAAGTTCTCGGCATTGCCTGGAATTTTAAGAATGTTTGTTTTGAAAAATCAACGATTGCGTTTTAATTTACGTAATTTTCACTCTTTTTAACACTTTTCAACTTTGTTGGAAAGTGTTCATGACTTCGGTTTGTCTGGCCGTCTGTCCAAGCTCTAACTCTCGTAAATATGCTCGGATCATTCTGAAATTTTTGGATGTTAGTGACCTCAACCATAGCACGTTCCCTATTTCAAATGAAGTTTGTAGCAGATTTAGTTCATTTACAGGGACAGTCAAAGGTTTTCCGTTACATTACGGCCAATGGTAAAAAATCGTTTCAAATGATTTTTAATGGTGTTACGCTCTTTCAAACATAGTAAAATTGATATTCATTTATGAAGCCCACTAAAATATGCATTCTGTTGATTATGCGGTGCAAAGAATAGTTATTGTTCATTTACAGGGCCGCGCAAAAGAATTCCGTTCATAATGGTATAGGGAAAATTGTTTGCGGTATATTTGAAAAGATTTCAGATACTATATTGTATCCGAATTACAGTATATTAGTAATGATTGCTCGAAATGCATTTTTAATTATGATATGAGATTTTTTAGGGTTTCGCTCATCTGACGAAACCCTATTCGTCTCGTTCCTCTGTCTGTCTGTCTGTCCGTCTGTCACAGAGCCCGTTCTCAGAAACTATACATATTGGAAACTTGAAAATTTGCATACTTATAGCTGACCACCACACATCATATGACAAACTATAAAAGTTTGAAAAAGTCGTACATTTAACCCTTTGGGCTCCCACATGTGTATTTTAAACAATTCTTTCTATGTGAGTCCCTAATTAGGTTGGAGGCGTGAAATTTGGCATCCTTATAGCTGAGCACCTCACATCAAACGACAAACCATAAAATTTAGAAAAAAATTGTACATTTAACACGTTCACGCCGGCGCCTATATTCATGTTTTTTGCTGTGAGGCGGCGCTGGAATTCATTTTTTGCTTCATTTGGCGGCGAGGTATTTTCGCTTATTCAGACACTGTATGTAAAGACACGCCCCTCTCATACTTATTAAATTGAACTCAAATATAACAAGCAGAGTTGATTGTAAATGTCTGAAATTTCGTAAGGAGTAATCAAATTACTTAGAGACGTGATTTATAGAATACATATGTACGAATTCAATAAAAAATGTCAAAATCTAAAGAAATATGGACAACATGATATAAATGCATTTTCTGTAAGGTAGAAGCCACGCCCTTAGTCAATGATATCTTTTGAATGAAAACGAGAATTTTCGTTTCTCGTCGTGAATGTATAAGGTTTATAATACTGAATTATTTTTACTACTGAATTTTAGAATATTTAAGTGTGAATCACCTTTAGTGCACGCCATCTATAGCATAATCGAGTTTGACCCACCTGTAGTGCACGCCTTTTATTTAACAGTGGAGTGTGACCAACCGGTGATGCACGCCACCCGATGCGACAGTCGAGCGTGACCCACCGGAGATGCACGCCGCCCGATGGGTCAGTTAAGTGCGACCCACCGGTGGTGCACGCCGGCGTGAACGTGTTAACCATTTGGACTCTCACATGTGCATTTTAAACAATTCTTTCTATGTGAGCCCCTATTTAGGTTTGAGGCGTGAAATTTTGCATACTTATAGCTGAGCACCTCACATCAAACGACAAATCATAAAATTTTGAAAAAGCCTTACATTTAACCCTTTGGGAACCCACATGCGTTTTTTAAGCAATTCTTTCTAACTGAGCCCCATATTAAATTGGAGATTTGAAATTTTGCATACTTATAGCAGAACACCTGAGGCTAGGCGACAAATCATAAAATCTTGAAAAAGTCTTACGTTTAACCCTTTGAGCTACCACATATGTATCTTAAGCAATTCTTTCTAAGAGAGCCCCTAATTAAATTGCAGACATGGATTTTTGCATACGTATAGCTGAATACCTCAGGCAACACGGCAAATCTTAAAATTTTCCAAAAGACTTATATTATTTACTCCTCGGGGCTCTAACTTGTGTATTTTAAGCAATTTTTCTAACCTCCGCCCTTTTCGCCCGGAGAGCACTTTTCTAACTTTTGCCGACACCCCTTTGACCATTCTTTCATATTATGCACCATAGCCTTACGTGTTTTAGTTCCACTTTTTGCCGCTAGGGGCGCCTACTAATCTCGGGTGAAATCGGTCCAATCCCCTTGACTAATACATCTACGGTTAGTATATAAAACGCAGTTTCGTTCGGATAGAGGTTTGTTTAGAATAGGGTGCGCCCCTGGTGGCAAAATGTAGAACTAACAGATTTTTCAAAAGAATAAAGTGTCTTGAAAGGAATATTAAACGAAACCCTCTGTGCGATCTGTGATCACACTTACCAACTTGTTCACTATTTTTATGCATATTATAAAGTACGCATAAAGGCTGTACTTCATATACAGAGCTAGCGAAAGGAATCCGTAAAGGTTACTGAGTATGAGCATAAATTGCTTAAAGGTGGGTTTTAAAGGAGTTATACATTTTTACGCTGAATTGAATTTAGTTTACTAAGAAATATTTGTAGAATATAGATAAAATGATACACGGGACGACGCAAAGAGAACATACATGGCCGTCTATGGGTGATAATTTCTGGAAATGTAATTTCAATAGTTTTAAGAGTGTTAAAGTTTGAGTTAAATTTTAGCTAAATAGTAGCATGTAATAAAGGTACCAGGTAAACTACAGGGCTGTACAAAAGTATTCAAGTATGTTTCCGTCTATTAGTATAAATTGCTGAAAGTTGAATTTCAAACTGTTATGCATTTTCTTGCTAAACTAAATTTTCCCATTTTACAGCATATATATCAACATACCGATCGAATACAGGGCTGTTCAAAAGAATTGGAATACATATTTGGCGATGGGCTGTAACTACTGAAATCAGATTTTTAAATGTTTACTTAGTTATCTTATTTACCTTATTTTCCTAAATAACGAAGTTTCGTTAAAGCTTTCAGGGAGTGTTGGAAAGTGTTTCATAATCTATGCTGTACGCATGATTTTTCTTACTTATTTTTATTTCATCCGTACGACAGATTACATACTTACTTATTAAATATAATCTGTGATCTCGTTTGAGACCAATATTAAAATCTTTTGATGAAAAGTTGTTTCCGAGTATTTTGTTATTTAAATATGTTTTCAAGATTAAAGAAAAATGGCAAGTACAAAAATTCTACGAACTTTATTTTTAAAAAATATGAAATCTTTATTTCAGTTCTTCACTAAGAATGAGCTCTAGGGACCTAAACCTTTATAGAAAGTCTAATATACCCGCATAAACACACGTTTATATATTAGGCTGGAGCGTAGAGGAAAAAAAAAATCGAATTCAAAATCGGCCCGGTGTGCAAAATTTGCGTATTTTATTGCTTATGATACAAAAAAAATTCCGCCACCTGAATTTATATCATCATGCGCCCCATTGGGCGCGAAATCCCCGAAATTTAGCTAAATTACGCTAATTTTCCTGAATTTTAATAGCTATTAAAAAAATTAATTTGTTATTTTCCCATTGTGAATACAATGCTATTATGTCCCCTTACCATATGTAAAAAGTTTCAAATCCGTCGAACATCATCTTCATGCGCCACAAGGCGCGCGAAATCCCAGAGTTTTAGCTAAATTACGCTATTTTTCCTTCATTTTAATAGCTATCAAAAAATTAATTTGCTATTGGCCCATCGTGGATACAATGCTATTATGTCCCCTTACCATATGTACAAAGTTTCAAATCCCTACATCATCATCTTCATGCGCCCCAATAGGGTTAAAACATTATGAAATCTGGCAAAATGTGACTTTTTTTAGGTTTGCTTGAAGATAATGTTACATAATAAAAATCACGTTTTACACAATTTTTTATTAATTTCGGCTATTTATGTTCCTTTTCCATATTTACATTTAATTCCTCAGTTTTAATAAGCATCAAATAATTATAATAGGTAAGAGTAATACGAGTTTTTAAACACGTTGAGTTTGTACATTGTAATCGCGTTTTTTGTATGAAAACTCTCCCTCCAGGAACGTAACTCAATTTGATTCCGAATGTATGCATGACTTCTTTCATATCCATATACTGCTTCGGAAGCCTCTGTTACAATTTTAACAGTTCTCTCAGTCGCTCTTGTGTGACTTGGCTATTTCAACAGGCTTGAAAGAGTTTTAATGCCTGCACCTAGTGCACCATTATTGAACCTTTCAATTTCTTCTGTCCCCAATCTCCGGGTAATTTGAGTCTCCATTCGTTCTTTCACATCCCTCCCTTTTTATATTCTCATCAGTCATATCGACACAGTCTTTTGTTTCAAAATTCATTTTCACTATAATCTATACTCATATTATAAAGAGGAAAAAATTGTTTATTTGTCGGAGATAAGCTCAGGAACTACCGAACCGATTCCAAAAGTAATGGTATCAAAATGATGGTGTTCGCCCAACTTAGAACATAGGCTATATCTTATGTCGGTGCCACTACCCCAAAGGGGGAGCAGGAGCAAAAAACGTTCTAAAAATGCGATTTTTGCGTTACTAGAGGGTTTAGAAATATGAAATTTGAATATTAGTTACTTATAAGATATAAATGGTGTCTAAGAACAGTTCTTAAACAATTCGAAATTTAAAAGGGGTGAAAATGCACAAAAAGCGTTCTAAAAAACGTTCTAAATGGTAGTTTCTACATAATCTCAGGAAATACCAAACCGATTTCAAAAGTAATGGTATCAAAATGATGGTGTTAGTCCAACTTAGAACATAGGTTATATTTTATGTCGGTGCCACTACCCCAAAGGGGGTGCAGGAGCAAAAAACGTTCTAAAAATGCGATTTTTGCGTTACTGAAGGACCTAGAAACATGAAACTTAGAATATTAGTTACTTATAAGATATAAATCGTGTCTAAGAACAGCTCTTAAACAATTCGAAATTTAAAAGGGGTGAAAACGCACAAAAAACGTTCTAAAAAACGTTCTAAATGGTAGTTTCTACATAATCTCAGGAAATACCAAACCGATTTAAAAAATATTGGTGTCAAAATGATAGTGACAACGTTTGCTCCAAGATAGGCTATGTTTTATGTCGGTGCCACTACCCCAAAGGGGGTGTAGAAGCAAAAAACGTTCTAAAAATGCGATTTATGTGTTACTGATGGGTCTAGAAATATGAAATTTGAAGTATCAGCTACTTATTAGATATAAAGGATTTCTAAGAACAGTTCTTAAACAATTCGAAATTTAAAAGGGGTGAAAATGCGCGAAAAGCGTTCTAAAAAACGTTCTAAATGGTAGTTTCTACACAATCTCAGGAAATACCAAACCGATTTAAAAAATAATGGCGTCAAAATGATGGTGAAAATCCTTGCTCCAACAAAGGTTATGTTTGATGTCGGTGCCACTACCCCAAAGGGGCTGCAGGAGAAAAACGTTCTAAATTGCTGTTTTTGCGGGACGGAAGGGCCTTGAATCGTGAAATTTAGAATGATAGTTAGTTATAAGATATCAATGATCTCTAAGGACATTTCCTAAAAAATCGAAATTTAAAAGGGGGGTCAAAATGCGCAAAAAGCGTTGTAAAAAACGTTCTAAATTGCAATTTCTATGCAATCTCAGGAAATACTGAACCGATTTCAAATATAATGGTGTTAAAAATATGGTGACAGATCTTGCTCCAAGATAGGCTATATTTTATATATGTTTCCACTAACCCAGAGGAGATGCAGGAGCAAAATGAGCGAAAAGCGTTCTAAAAACGTTCTAAATGCCGATTTGTCACCAATATCTCAGGAAGAATCAAACTGATTTCAAAAGTAATGTTAAGAAATTGATGCTGACAGCCTCTGCTCTAGACGCTATTTCAAGTAGGTATCACTATCACCTAGACGTTGCAGGAGCAAAAAAGCGTTCCAAATTTCGATTTTTGTGATCGGTAGGGGCTAGCAACTTAAAATTAGGCAAGGTACATATGTATTACATATAAATGATCTTTAAGAACAGTTTCGAAAAAATTGGAAATTTAAAAAGGGGTGAAACTGCACGAAAAGCGTTCTAAAAACGTTCTAAATTGCGATTTCTACTCAATCTCAGGAAATTCCAAAGCTATTTCAAATGTAATGGTTGCAAATCAATGGTGACAGTCCATGCTATAACATAGGTTATATTTTATGTTGCTGTCAGTACCATCTGAGGGTTGAAAAAGCAAAACATGCTCTAATTTGCATTTTTGCATAACTGAAGGGTCTAACACTTTGAAGTATGGCATGTTATTTACTTACAAGATGCAACTGCTTTCTATGAACTGTCGAAAGAAAATTTCAAATTTAAAAAGATGAAGTGAGCGAAAAGCGTTATAAATTACAATTTTTATGTAATCTTTTCAAATACCAAACCGATTAAAAAAATAATGATGACAAGTTGTTGGTGATAGAACCTGCTCAAACATACGCTATATTTTATGTCTGTGCCACTACAACCAGAGGGTTGCAGTAGCTAAAAACTTTCTAAATTGCGATTTCTGTGATACTGAAAAGGCTAGAAACTTTAAATATGGCATGGTAGTTACTTATAAAATATAAATTCCCTCGAAGGACTGTCGAAAATAAATTCGAATTAAAAAGGGGTGAAGTGAAGGGGAGGTGCGAAAAGCATTCTAAAAAAGTCCTAAATTACGATTTCTACGCTATTTCAGGAAATATAAACCAAATGTAACAGTAATAGTTGCGAATCAATGGTAACAGTCTCTGATCCTACACAGGCTATATTTTATGCCGATGATTCTACCACCTGGGATTCACAGGAACAACAAAAGCTCTAAAAAAGACCTTTAAAAGCTTTCTAAATTACGTTTCTGTGGAATATTAGGAAATAACAAACCGATTTCAAAATTAATGTTGGCAGATTAATGCTGATAGTTCCTATTTCAACAAAGCTCTTTATGTTGAGAGAGGTGGTAGGACTTGGAATTTGACATGATGGTTAATTTTAAGATGCAAGAAGATGGTTTCTAAAAAATTCAAAACTTCAAATGAATACTGAAATGAGCGTATTAATTGAGCATAAAAGTTTTTCAAAATATTTTCTAAATTATTATTTATTTAGTTTTATTTCGTTTTATTAATTTAAGTCTCATTTCTGCCTTATGCAGTGTAACAATGATAGTTAATCAAACTGTGTTTTAAATAGTAATTTTTTTAAATTATTCCTAAAAGTAATAAGTACCTTTTAATAAAATAAAAATTTAGTTAGTACCTTTTAATAAAAATTAGACATATATATATCACTTGGCATATTTCAAATATTACGCGAGCAAAGCCGCGGGGTTTGCTAGTTCCTTTATAATCTGAGTCGCACATTTCGCTCGCTGTGCTGGCCGGTTTCTCCAAACGAATCTTGGAATATATGAAATATATCGGTGAATTTGAACACTCATTTTAATGCAATATGGGTCTTTAACTGAAACGTTATTCCACGTAAATGAAAACGTTACTAACACCACTGCGCTATTATACTTTCTAACGTTTCAGACAAAACTACGGTTATTAAGGGCCAAATTTTTTAGTTGATGATTTACAGTAGAACTTTGTTTAAGAGTGATAGAGCGATATGCTATATACTAAAACATTCCTGAAAAATTATCTAATATTTTAAACGGCTAATCATTCAGAATGGGGTTCAACTAATTGGTAATTTTTTAGCTAACTCTATGACAAATCATGCAGAGCGAAATGGGATAGACTAAAACCATTATAGAAAAATGCGTGCGTAGTTACAGCGAAATTCCATCAAAAGCTGTCCAGTAGAACTTTTTAAAAAAGCTAATCTTTTATAATCGGCCTTATCTGATTATTGAAGTTTCTTCCGTAATTTTATATATAACTGTCTTACGTAAATGCAATATTCTAAAACCATCCGTGTAAAATTATCCAAGAAACGATGCAAGTTCCAAGGAAGTCAAAATAAAAATATTTTTTTAAAATACTAATCTTTTATAATCGGGTTCACATGATTATAAAACTTTTCCATATAATTCTATGACTAAGCAACATAAAGCAATATGTTGTACACAAAAACCTTTCCTGGGAAACTGATAGTCGCATTGAAATCCATTCAGAAGAACTCAAGTTATAAGCAGCCGAAACGAAATTCCCATTTGCATTTTCTATACATAATAGATTATTTTGCGTACTTCGATTTGATATCTGTTAAATTAGTGTTTTATTTTATTTTATTTTATTTTATTTTTGCGTTTTAATTTCCTTTACCAATTTAGTTATGATATATTACACGAAAACAAACAAGTACTGAATAATTTGCAGCTTTTTTGAGCAATTGGGTTAATCTTTTGTAATTGAACGCACATTTAAAAAATATTCATGCTTGAGAATCACATTAAAATCTATAGAACATCTATAACGTGACAAACCTTTCAAACAAATATTATTGATTTTTTTTTTCTATTAGACGTTGGAACTATCGAATGTGCGAAGTTTAGAAGTTGAATTGTAGTAAAATCGAAATTTGTGGATAGATTAGGTTGTTGTTACCAAAAACATGATGACAAAGTTACGCATAGACGTGCCTTTTCTTCATAATGTTTGATTAAGAGCAAACGGGTTCATCTTTCGTGATGGTTTCATTGGGCTGCACGCACATTTAAAAATATCCATGTTTGAAAATTACTTTCAAACCCAATAAAATTTTTAAAAAACTGAGATACAATTTTCAAATAAATTTCATTTGAAAGGAATTTTTGTTCTATTCGACAGTTTAAAAAATTAAATTGTGTGCTGTTTAAAGAAAAAATGCTGTAAAGGAATAATTTGTCTGTTAGGTCATTGCCATCAACAGTATGATGTCAGCGTTACTCACTGACATATTTTTACTTTATAATATAGATATACACCATACAAACGAGAATTTTACTGTATGATATGCCATTTGGTGGATTTGTTTTTCGTATAGTAAGAAAATTACAAATTTTTCTGTCACACCAGCCGAAGAAAACGGGCATTACGATATTAAAGCTCATACATTTTATTATGGTGTCGAGACAATAATATATGTTTTCTAATTGTCATTTTAATGATTTGTGGATGAAAATGCACAAATCTCAGTTATTGTAATTATTATAGTAGTTCATTTTAATTTATTATTTTACATGGAATGTCTCTTATAATTGACATGGCCGAAGCCGGGTAGTTTTGCTAATGATAACTATTTTATCATGACCTAAGCAGGCACGTGATTTTTATTGTGTTGAATGATTCGTTTTTGCAACTGTTTTCTTTGTTTGTTTCTTGTCTTTGTTTAAACAACTAATTTGTCGGCACTAAATTCTTTATTTTTTTGGACATGACACACTGTAAAAAAATAGTAACGTTTCATGTAAAATCTAGGAACGTTTCGCCTTTTCTCAGGTTTTCAGAATAATTTAGCTCTTTCCTGTGAAATTCTGGTTTTCTTATCTGAAACGTTCCTCAACCCTGAACAAAAGTTCGAAACAGCAAAACGATGCGGCCGCCATTTATTAATTTTTTGCTATAATCCGTTGCTCGCGCGCGAGTGTCGAAAACGAATTCCTTAAATGAATGTAAAAAAATCAATATGGAATGCAAATAAATCAATAGACGACATAATCCTTTACGTCTCTATTATCAAGACAATTCAGATGAAAATACAATACCTCTGTGACATCGCTAAGAGATTATCTCTCGTACTTGTAAAAGACCGTGTAAAAACAATACACCTATTATTTGGATCTCCATTAACCAGGGGACCATCAAACATGATTCTCACCGATTTTGATTAATTTAAAGTATGTTTTAAAGTTCTTATCTCTAATTATTCTTGTGAAAGGATTTCTTCAAATGGGACTTAGATTTTGAAAAATTAGATGCTGAGGTTTAGCATACGTTTCAAATACCCATTAGTTTGCAGCTCTCAACCTGTCTTTCGTGGTGTGAACGCAGAAAGCTCGCACGCCACCCGTACGGCCCGAGTTCGATGCTACCTCTGGACTTTTTTTTTAAAATTAATTTTATATTTTAACACTTTATTACAATTTGATATATATTTGACACTTTGAATTGCTGCAAATTTGATTTTTTTTTCGGAAAAAATATACAATTACGTTTAGGTTTTTTTTTTTTTTTTTTTATGAAAATTTATATGTATTTTATCTAACTTGTAAGCTAACATAATTACTGACGAAAATCCAAAATATTTTATGTCTAGATTTTTTTCTAATTATTATTTACATTTATGTATTTTTATATTTTAAGCAAAGTTCAGAAACAATATATCATATATATATTTATTTTATTGAATTTTAACTGAAAATTTATTTTTTCGTGTAAATTATAAATAATAATTTTGATGTCAATTTCCAAATATTTTTTCATTCTAACAAATAATGATAATAAAGCGAAAATTGTCATCTGGAAATGTAAAAATCGTCTGCGGATCCCGCATGCTGTGAAATGTCAGTAATGTTTTGCTGTCAACAGAAATACTCCTGGTATTTCGCAGAAAACTTACTGGCATTTCTGTAGAAAGTTTTTAACATATACAGTAAAGTTCCAGTCATTTTCAAGAAATATTTCTTGGAAATAATGGGCAACTCAGCTGCCCATTTTTTCCCAGGAACGTTGCGGAATTTTTTTTACAGTGCATTGCGGGCTTTTAATTTAAACATGACCTCAACTAGAAGTGAAATTCTTTGCAGTGCTTTTGGAAATCCAGCAAAACTGAAAGAGACAGTGTTCCCCACGAATGCTAGCTATTTAATGAAGCATTTCCTATCGATAAAATGATATATTGTGGAAGCAGGAGAACAAGAAAGATCCTCCAGTAAAAGATATCAGCGAAATTGTTTCTTGTGACATTGAAAGAATTTGGAATAAATCCTCCTTGCCTGTGATATGTCAGCAAAATTTTTCTTCTTATTAGAAATTACAATGAAAAGTATAAAAATATAAAAAGAATACCTAAATCTCAAAAGGGGGCTGACAAAATTAGCATGATTCTTTCACCAAGCAAACAGTACTTTGATTGATATTTCTGTATGCAAATGTTTAAATTACGAACAACGCAAGTGTTCTGTTAAAGTTTCAAGTATGGAACGAAACGTTTTAAAGACTAACTGCATGAAAGGAAAATAGCAATAGAATCAATTGGCATTTCTGCGCTTCAAAAATTGAAGCGTGTAAAAGAAAGGTCAGACGGGAAATAGAAGAAACTAAAGCAATGGAATTGATAGATAATTCTTCTAAAATTATTACACATTTAGAAGCAAACGCCGTCTTAGGATCTGAATCAGAATTGGAAGATATCTCTGAAGATTAAGACGATTACGTTTTTCATAAAGGCAAATGTCGGAAAACAACCGACAACGAAACTTCCTCATCCTCTACGACAGGACAGATGAGAATATCACTGCCAAATCAAGTGGTCGCTTGTGATAGAACGGGAGTATCCGATAGGTCAGCAGCTATCGCATTCTCTGTGCTTCGTGATATAGGATTTGTATCCAAAGATACTCCATCTAAAGTTATTGGCAGGAGTTAGCTGATGGGAGAACGTCGAAAGGTACGATCACAGCTTAATTCTACACAAATAACACAGTCGTTCTATCTAGTTAGATGGAAGAAAGAACAAAACTATAATGCAAGAAAAGAAAAGAAGTTCTTTATATACGACTATAGCTGTGAAAGAGCATATTGTTTTGTTGTCAGAGCCTGGTTTTGTTTATACAGGACATGTGACTGCGGATTCAGGCTCTAGTGTGGATATTATACAAAGCATCATAAAATTCTTTACATTGAAAGGGATTACACTTTCGGAACTGGTTGGTTGTGATGGAACGAACGCCAACGTTGGGAAGAAAGATGGTACAATTGGATGGCTTGAAATCTTTGTTGGCCATAAATTACACTGGTTTGTATGCTTATTGCATACTAATAAACTATGTCTTAGACGTCTTTTCAAGAAGCTTGACGGAAAAACATCTGGGCTACACCAGTTCTCCGGAACAATAGGAAAATTTCTGGAAACATGCGAAACTCGTGCTGTGTCAAATTTTGTTGCTATTCGAGTTGCTCTACCTGATGATAAAAAGACTAAGTGCAGACCAAAAATATCTCTTCGATATTTCTAGGGCAGTATAATCGGGGGAGGGCCTTCCAGATTTAGCAAACAGAAGTTCCGGACCGATGTCTCATTCAAGATGGCTCACTACAGCCAACAGATTTCAGCGCCTATATGTATAGACTGCCGAACCAACATAACACTTTAAGCTCCTAGTAGAAGAACTTGTCATGAACGTTTACGTGCCATCCTGGTTCGAAATAAAGAAAATTCCAGTAGCTACTCGTGGAGCACCTTCCTTGCACGGAATGATAAAAAAAAAAGCTCATTCGTGCCAAAATATTTAAAGTCAATTGTTCATGAACTTATTCAGAGCAACTCTTATTTTGCTCACTCTGAAAATATTCTGTTGGCAATGTTGTTAGATGAACGATCATATATTCAAGAACTAGGTCTAAAAAGAATACAGAAAGTAAGACAAACTGATTGGAAGGTGAACATACGCCAATTTGATCTTCCAAATTTAAATTTAGAAGCACAGGAATAATTTGAGATATTTCATTGGGACAAACCTTTGGAACAACCAGCTACCATGAGCCTCAGTGACGAGGACATAACAAATATGATCGGAAACGGTTAACAATTTGAAATAGATAAGATCCCTTGCCATCCTTAAGCAGTATAGAGGCATGTGCGACTGGTGACAAAAGTATCATTAATAACATGTGGAGCAGAAGGCAGAGATGGATACATTCGCAGTGGAATCAAGTCACGAAATGAACTTCCAAAGTTTGATATCGAAGTAGAATTTTTTGGCTCTTATGCGGAATCCAAAATGGAAGACCGAATAAAGTAAAATGTTTCCCTGTTTCTTTTTAATAATTAGAAGTGATTTTAAGTCAGAAAATAAAGCTACTGTAAACATTAAAATTAAATAAAAGAAATTGATTTTTTTAATTTTTGAGATAATATTCCTGTCTTTGACACCCTATGTGGAACCTGAAGAAGATGAGTGATTGCGCTTGGATTTTTTATCAGTATATTTTTCGTGAAACTGCACCATTTGTTGAGTCAAGAAATATTAAATTTGAAAAAAAATTGACCTTTTTCACTCCACCCTACTGTATACCTATTTCGAAGCAAATCAGATAACTCTGCATGAAAAAAACATTTCGATAAATTAAGGGGTATAACCCCCCTTTTCTCACCTTTATTTTTAATTAATGAACCTCCAAATCAAGAAACCTGCTTATCAGAATGAACACAGAAAAAAAAAAGTAAATTGGATAATTCTGCATGAAAATCCATTTTTCTAATTTAAGGGGTAGGGACTTGCCACCCTTTTCCCCTTTTATACTTAACCAATGAACCCTAAATTTAATGCAGAAATCACCACATTGGAATAAATCGGTATATCAAATTTGAAGCAAATCAAATAATTCTGCATACAAAACCCATTTATCTAAATTAAGGGGGGACTATCTCCCCCCCTTTATACTTAACCAATAAACCTCCAAATTCAATCAAGGCAGCTCCTTAACATAATAAACAGGTATACCAAATTTGGAGCAAATCGAATAACTTTGCATGAAAAACCCATTTACCTAAATTAAGGGACCGGGGTCTAGCCCACCCCTTTCCCCCTTTATACTTAACTAATGAACGTCCAAATATAATCAAATATAATCAACCAAATATAATCTAATTTAAGGAAGGGGTGTTTTGGCCTCCGTTTCCCCTTCTATACTTAACTAATGAACCTCCAATTCTAATCAAGGTATCTTGTTAACGTAATAAACCAGTATACCAAATTTGGAACAAATCGAATAATTCTGCATGAATAACCCATTTACCTAAATTAAGGGGGGAGCCATCCCACCTTTCCCCCTTGATACTTAACTAATGGACCTCCAAATATAACCAGGGAAGCTCCTTAACATAATAAACCGGAATACCAAATTTGAAGCAAATCGATTAATTCTGCATGAAAAACACATTTATCTTAATTAAAGGGGGGGGGGGGCTAGCCTACATTTTTCCTTTTAAAATTAACCAATGAACCCCAAAACTAATCAGGGAAGCGCCTTATCAGAATAAACCAAGAAAAAAATGCAATTTAACAAATTACAATGACTATTTGGAAAATGATTTATCATACAATAATTGATCATACATTACGTACGCCATGGATTAAATTTTTCGGTACTGTAAATTTTTTAACTTCTACTGAGCTGGTCATTCATTACGTACTTCATGGATTAAACATTAATATTCCTGGGCCATTTTTAAATGAAATTTCATTCTGAAACTTCTAAACATCCCACAATATTACTTTTTACACCGCCGTATAGAGAAAAATGTACTTTTAAATGCAATTTGTTTGAAAGCTTATCTCAATTTGTTTCTGAGTTATTAATTTTTTTGTAGTTTTTATTACTTTTTTGTCATAGTGGCAACAGAAGTATCCATCTCTGTTGAAAGTAAAGGGAAAATACAGATTACTGTATAGACCAATCAGAAAACGAATAAAATGGGGATTCAACTAATAAAACGCTTCAGATATTTTTTGATTTCCTACCCTGACAGAAGACAATAACCATTTTTCCAATTTTTTTAAAAAATGGAAGCAAATCGGATGTTTCTATCAAGAGTTATCGCGTTACACACATATATACATACGTACGTACATACATGGAGAACGGACGGGCACATTACTTCGTGCCCTACGAGTTTTTTTAGCTCAATAAAAAAAACCTAAATACTAACGTTCAAGCAAAATTGAAATAAATCTTAGACTTTTTAAAGTTTTGTAATTTGTATCTTATCATTTTACGTAGAAACATAATAAACATGATACAAAATTTGCAGTACAAATACTTACACTTAAAAATAGAAAAAGTCTACGATTTATTTCGATTTCATTTGAACATATACTAAGAATGCAAGAACATGCAAGAATTTGTTGTTTTTTTAAAGAACTATCTCTATTATTTCTGCAGGAATATACCGGGTGTCCCAAAAAGGACTGACTGATTTTAAAATTCAATAGCTTGCAAACGGTGACAGATATTAAAAAAATTCTTGCAGGAGGGTTATGCATAAGGTCAAAAGTTTTATTACAGTGATTTTCAATTTTATTTCGATTTACAAACAGTAGATGGCGCTGTAAGCAATAGTCGCTAAATTCAGGCTCGATGTTTGGTACTTCGTGGCCCGGATAATACATTTCCATCTCCTTTTTCTGCATGGAACAAGATAAAGGACCAAAAATCAAGCCTGTATTTAGCGACTATTGCTTACAGCGCCATCTATTGTTTGTAAATCGAACTAAAATTGAAAATCACTGTAATAAAACTTTTGACCTTATGCATAACCCTCCTGCAAGAATTGTTTTAATATCTGTCACCGTTTGCAAGTTATTGAATTTTAAAATCAGTCAGTCCTTTTTTGGACACCCGGTATTTGCTATACATAGACAAATCAATACTCATATTGCACAATATCCTCATATTAGTATGCTGTAGCGATAGATCATTTCGTGCACTCAGCGGTAGATCATTTCGTGATCACAAATGTTTCTATTTACCTTTGAATTTTTTTGTTAGGACCCTAATTGTCCAGTTTATCAAATTGACATTGATAAATATGGCGTCAAACATATTCTTTGTACTGTTAAAGTACCAGAAAAATTCTACAAGTATATCTTTAAATATTCGTCAAAATATTTAAAATTGAAATTGTCCGCTGATTAATGGCCGTAAAGTATACCTAGCAAAAAATTAATGTAGGTTTGGAAGCGTATAATTTACAATCTTTCTCTTTATGCATTAGAATATTTCCAGTAACAAGTCAGTATAACAACCGATGGCAAATTTTCCTCAAGAGATAATGTAAATCTAAAAAGCCGGCATATTTTTACTTAATCTTGGTTTTAAACGTCACGGTACATTAATATTCTTAAATGACATAAAATGTAAACTTTTGTAAAATAAATATATAGTTAGAAGATAAATGCTTTAGCAATTTTTTTTAATATTGTTCATGCACCATGCTCCATATCTTTAATTTTTATCTTAAAACATCTTGGATACCTTACATTAAAATTTTAATAGTTACATTACCACGATGCATGGACTAATTTGTTTCACATTTCTGAAAATGTAGTGTTTTTTATTAACATCTGTAGTTTAATAAATTCCTTTTAAAAAAAAAACTCCAATAAAATTCCTAGCCTTTTTCTTAAATAATCTTTTCGTGAAAACTGAAAAACTGGATCTTTTTGAAATTTTGTGTGTTTTAAAACTGTAACAGAAAAAATGGAGAAGATTTCTAAAATAGTAGATGAATAATAAACTACTCTGAAGTTTTGGAAAAAAAGATATATATTAAAGAACGTATTTCAAATAATCTTGTTTAATGCAATTTAAAATTATTTAATACTAGCAGAACTACCCGGCTTCGCCCGTGTCAATTATAAGAAGCCTTCCAGGTAAAATAAATTAAAACGAAATAATACGGCAATCACAGTAACTGAAATTTGTGCATTCCCATCCACAAATCGTTATAAAGACAATAAAAAAACATGGCGTTATTGTCTTGCAACCATAGTAAAATCCCCGAGCTTTAATAACAGAATGCACGTTTTCTTTGGCGGGTATAAGAGAAAAATATGTGATTTTCCTGACAATACGAAAAAAAGAAAATCCTCCAAATCGCGCAGCACTTAGTGAAATTCTCGTTTGTATGGTATTATCTACATTATAAAGTAAAAACACTATGTCAGTGCCCATAAATTGCAACCCATAAAATGTGCCTTTACTGCAATTTTTCTAACTTTTAAACATCACACTATTTCATTTTTTACAATGTCGAATAGAAAAAAGTTCTCTCAAATGAAATTTGTTTGAAAATTGTACCTCAGTTTTCTGATTTTAATGGATTTTAAAGTAATTTTTAAGCATGGATATTTTTAAAGTTGAGTGCAACCCGATTACGAAAGATGAACCTGTTTACACTTAATGCAATAGTATAAAGAAAAGACATGTCTACGAGTAACGCTGGTATCTTATTTTCGGTTGCAACAACCTAACACAACAAATTTCCCATTTATTGCAGTTTTACGTCTAAACATTGTACATCCGCTTGTTCCAACGTATTATAGTAAACAAAAGTACTTTCAGTGATATTTTTTTGTAATGTTTATCTCAATTTACGAATTTTTTATGGGTTTTAAAATAATTTTTAAGCATGCATATTTTTTAAATATGCTTGCAACCCAAATACAAAAGATTAACTGAATTGTTCAAAAGCATTGTAAATAATTCAGAATTTGTTTGCTTTAGCATAATATTATATAACTAAATTCGCAAACGAAATTAAAACGCCAACAATAAAATAAAATAAAACACGAATTTAACAGATATCAAATCAAACTATTCAAAATAACGTGATAAGTATATAAAATTCAAATGACAATTTCGTTCCGGGTGCATATAACTTGAATTCTTCAGACCGGATTTCCATGCGACTTGACCTATTAGTTTTTTAGGGAAGATTTTAGTGCGTAACATATTGTTTTTCGATGCTTGGTCATAGAATTATAGGGGAAAGTTATATAATCATGTGAACCCAATAATGAAAGATTAGTCTTATTAGCTGAATGAAAAATGCAGAAATATTTTTATCTCTAAATATATTGACGGGTTTATCTTCGGTAATGGGGCTGGGCGCTAGGGTATTCTTACTTTAGTGAGTGTGCCTGACACCTATTATGGCATGCACCTTTGTTTAAAACAATATAGAATGACTTATGTTTTAAGCGAATACCTGGCATGCCACTTGATTACAAAATACTAACCTGCAAATGATTAAGGTGCTTCTCCAGTTCCCTACTCAACAACGCGAAACTTTCTGACACATTTTCTGACTCATTAAACGTAAAGGCTTAAAATTTGTAGACCTGACTATTAAAGCGATTTGGAATTGAAATGAGTTTCTCCTTTTTTTCATAAATAAATTACTCTTCGAGATATGAGCAATTGTGGTTGCGTGACGGCCGGTTTTTATCCTTTATTGCACTGTTGCGTCCGAAATTCAGTTCAAAAAATCAACTGAAAGATCTTATACCTTTACCAACAAATGGAAACTATCTTTCGATTACATAGTTCCTAAATAAGAACTCCTGTAAATTTCATGCGTTTCCGAACAAAAATTAATTAAAAAATATGTCAGAAAATAGCTACTTTGGATTTGAGAACAGCCTTAACTTTATGAACAGCCTTAACTTGAAGTTTATGAAAAAACTCACATTTTTAGCTTTAATTTTGGAACCCGCGAAATTTAAATTCAGAAAAAGGATGTTCTTTTGACACATTGTGGTAATTTTTTTAACTTTTAAAATTAAAATACATGTTTTCTTTGGCGCGCGTAACAGAAGTATACAATATATTCACAATACGCGGGGAAATGCAAAAAAATACATCCAAATGAGGTAGTAGTTACTAAAATGTTATTTGGAAAATTTGAAATTTTATTGAAATTAAATCTATAATGATTAGATGAAATGATGTAATTTTCCATAAATTTTAAATCAAGACATCTGTGAAGATTTTTTTTGAAAATGTAAATAACCGCTCTCTTTTTGCTATAAATCACAGAAAATGTTAGCACTGAATCTAAACCAATACAACACTTAGCGATAACGTATAGCTATAAGATATGGCTGTAGTATACAATCGAAGTAGTAAGCAAAATATAGAAGCCTTATGTTTACAATGAGTTTGACTACGCGTTGAAAAGATTTGATAGAATGTGACGTCATATCTAGCCTTTTTTTTTAATCTTTTTCTTAAAATGTTTTCATGAAACTTGACTGTTTGTATTAAAATAGATGTTTTAATTAAAAAAAAAAAACATTCAAATTGAGGTGCTACGTTATTTTCCCGCTCTTATAGTTAAAGTTTTTATTTCATATACAAAAAAAAAAAAAAAAAATGTAAATTTTCTGTTTAGAATGGCGTCAGTATCAAACACGCAAAAATATAGCAAGAAAATCTGAATTTTTATTGGCAAATAGAAACAAAATACACGCGTTATCCTTATTTATTTCACATTATTCTGTCATTTTTTAGGTTTTGGCAACAGGAAAGAAACGTTTGAATTAAAAAATATTTAAAAAGAGATATCTATATTATAAAGGACAAACACATCTGTGCGTAACGCATACGTCATTCTGCGAATGGCAATACTTTGAAATTTGAAATAAAATTTCGGTTTTGCAATTTTCGCTACTGCAATTTTTTAAACTTTTAAACATCCCACGTTTTAAATGTTTACACCGTCGTATACAGAAAAAAATGCACTTTTAAATGCAATTTATTTGAAAGCTGTATCTTAATTTATTTTTGAGCTATTAATTTTTTAATAGTTCTTTTAATACCAATTTTCTAATTGTGGCAACTGAAGTACTTCATTTCTATTAAAAGTGGTTTAGCTATCTTTATTGATTATATTCTTACAGATGCCATTTTCTCATTACAATTAAAAATATATATTTTTTTAAATATTGAACAGAAAATGACGTTACGCTTTAAAAAAGACACAATTTCCCTGATGATGCTGTTATATTTCACTATTTTTTCATTTCGCTGATATTGAGTTTGAGACAATAGGCAAAATATTTCAGCGACTCAAAATGACGTCATATTTAAAAGAAACAATAATTTTATTTGATAAAACAAGATATTTCCCCATGAATACGTCTAAAAGTTATAAATTTCTGGAATTTTCACGCGCAGGTACAGCGAGAGACCTTAAATCAGTAGTGGGAATTTTAACATGGGAAGTTGTAATAGTTGATAAACGTGACTTCAATCTTGAAAATATATTTATTAATAACCTATTGCGCATTAAAATGTTTTTAAATGGTTAATATTGATGTGAAACGTAGAAAATGACTTGATTTGTTTAGATTTAAAGGGGGGGAAATTCTATGATTATGTCAAGGAGAAATCATTTTTGCTGATTTTTTCATTCCGTAATATCAAGCATCAATTGATAACTGAATCAAAATTACTTATCTTGATTAAATGTTACGGATTACGTAATGAATAAAGTTTAATTTTTCAATAATTTTAACAGTTGAAGTTTATGAAAAAAGAATTTTGTTAATCTTAGGTCAAAATATGTTTTTGGAGAGTTAGATTAACAAGTGTAAGATGGATTTTTTATTATAATTATTGTTGTCTATGTATTATAAATCTGATGCAACATTTCCTTTGGAAACATTTTCTTCCGTCGAAATTCGACGGGTTCCACCTCGTTTCTGTAATGTTAAATTATGGAAGTGATAGAAAAAAGGGATAAATAGTGGTCTGATATTTTTTTTAAAGTAGACAGTGATCTTTTCCACGTTCTAAAACGTATGTACATCGAGTTTCGTGCAAATCGGTCAAAAATTAAAGATTTGTATAAAGGACATACACAAAGAGAACGGCTTTTATATATACTAGGGGATCGTACCCGGGCTTCCCGGGTTAAAGAATATAGGTGAAAGCATATATATATATTTTTAATTGAAAACTGATATTTTTTTTATATGCAATTAATTTTTTAGATTGCGCACTTCTCATATCCATATTCATCATTAAAAAAAAATTGTATTTTGTTTGATCATTTAAAAATCATTTTAACTCAAAACTTGAAATCACGATTCTCAGCAACATCGTTTATTTGAACAGACGCACCCTTTACTTGAGATTCTAATCTCAATTCCGGAGAGTAAAAATTTCCGTAATTTATGTTTTTTAGACGCATTTGTGTTAAAATGTTTAGTTTTATCTAAGAAAATTACCATTTTCTTTTAAATATGATTTCATTTTCACTTAAATAAGCATTTCGTCTAGTGCCTGAATCTTAGTATCAGTACACATGCAGAAGGAAAAACAATATAGAAAATTTATCAGGAAAAATGCGTGTTTTCAAAAGCAGTATGTCATTTTCCGTTATTATGCCCCTACTACATTATTCTGCTTCTAATGGGATTTTGCGACACTAAACCCTATACAACATTCTTTATCAACAATTTTGAATTTTTATCAGAAAATAACATGAATAATGATAAAAATACCTCATTATTTCTCTGTTGTCTGCAATAATGAAAGCTATCTAATTTTCACCATCTTGAAGAAATTTCATAAACTGCTTTTAAAATTAAAATATAAAAGTGGGGATATTTAAAAAGAAACAGATAGCGCGATCACATCTACAAATGAAGAGCTTTCAGCTTAAAAAAAAATAGTAAAATTGGTTCCGCAGAAAGATCAGGATGGATGACTAAAAAACACACTTGTGTTTTAAATATATAGGTTATATAAAATTAGGAAAAATTAAATTAAGCAAATTATGTTATTTTGATAAAATTATAGTAGAATGTCCTAAAGAATAGCATTAAAATTTTATTATTCCAGAGAATTTTGGACAAAAACTTCAGGAACATGATATTATTTTAAACCACCAATTATTTGTTTGCTTGTCTAACTCGGCGAAGCAAATCCATCCAGGCGAGAATCATCAATTTCTGTAATATAAGTCGCTATTATTTGCATGTCACCTCTCTTCTATAAAGACACTCTAAATTTTTGTAAAACATTGCGTTTTATCAGTGTGTGATTTCGATTACATTATTTTCAAAAGTGAAGCATTTTCACCTGGGAAGAATTTGAAAGCAGCTGGGATGTGAAAATGACGCACTTCTACAAAACATAATTCAGGTTTAAGAATTAAAATACACGCTCTTTTATAAAATGACGTCATTTGCATCCGCTAAAGCAATCCTTTTTTACAATCCAATCTTAAACTTCGTCTATAGAAAAGTATGCATATGACGTCATTATCACGGAATAACAGACAATATTCTTGACATAACCCATAATTTAATTTCAACTTTTTTTTCATGTTTTATGAGAAAATGGCAACAAAAAGATACAGTATCTCCTATTTTCGACTATTATCCGTTTACTTTCAATGACTTTCAATAGAAATAGGGTACTTTTGTTGCCACGATAAGAAAAATTGTATTAAAAACTACAAAAAATTAATATCTCAAAAATAAATTGAGATACAGCTTTCAAACAAATAGCATTTAAAAGAGCACTTTTCTCCTTATACGACAGTGTAAAAATTTAAAATGTGCGATGTTTAGAAGTTTAAAAAGTTGCAGTAGGGAAAATCGCAAAACCAAAATTTTATTTCAAATTTCAAAGTGTTGCCATTCGCAAAATGACGTATGCGTTACGCACATATATGTTTGTCCTTTATAATATAGATAGATCCGTCATAATTTTAATGTTAATATTTTTTAAAAAACCCAGATTAATACATCAAATGATACTTAAACAATTATTTTAAGTAATATAAATTCACACAGAAAACATCTAAATAAGGAAACTCAATAATTATGCCCATGTTTTTATGAACAAATTTCGTTTGCTTAATATTAGTAACAATAATATTCATTTAAGTTGAAATATATAATAAACCAACTGTACAAAAACATTTTCTCAGCATTAATAGGATTCCCCTAGCCTTAATACTCTAACTGCAAATCACCTATTATGTTAACAATTTTATAGAAACTTAAAATGAATTAAAATCACCCATTCGATAAATTAACCTGTTTTTTTAAACGTGCTTTTCACAATGAACTACCAGCATCACTTTATGTTTGTGCAATTTATTTCAATCCTTATGAAAAGTTATTTGTAATAAATATTTATATATTTCTCAAAAAGCAATTGAATGCATCAAAATACTTTATTTCCGATTGATAAAGCGAAGCATATTTTAATTTATAAATTTCAAAATGCACAAATAATTGATGTACGGTGATAATTTTAAACGATATTTCAAAAAACTTCAAAAAATCCTGAAAGTAGAATTTTTAATATATTAAATTCAGAAGAAGATCATCGATTTTGTAGAAACTGTAAAATGTTTTACTTTAAATGTAAAGTTGCTGCAATAAGCAAAGATAGAATTTAAGAATAAAAACATCTCGGAAAAAAAATACACAATTCGATATGTTGTATGTGGAGAATTTCGTTATTTTTGTGGAAAATATGAACAGTTAACAGTCATCTAACATACATTGGAATGATATTCCTAAAGACACATGACATCCTAAAAGCATATAAATGACACTTATATACGTATATACATTACGTGTTTTCAATACCAAGAATTTTCAAACATTCCTCTATACTAAAATAATGTCAAAATGCGTTCAAAATGCAAGTTTATACTTGAAAAAAGTTTTAAAACATTTTATATTAACTAACTACTTTGTAGTGCATGAATATTTAATTTTAACACTTTCCAACAAATTTGAAAATTGTTTATAACTTCGATTTGTCTATCTGCCCATGTGCGTTTAACATGTTTTGTTCATTTACAGGGACAGTCTTAAGAATTCCATTACATTACGGACAAAGGTAAAAATCGTTTCAAATGGTTTTTAATGATGTTACACCCTTTCAAACATAATAAAAATTATGCACATTTATGACGTGCATAAAAATATGCTATGCAAAGAACAGTTATTATTCAATTACATGTCCACACAAAAGAATTCCGTTACAAAATGATATAAGGGGAAATTGTTTGCGGATTATTTTAATTATGTTACAATATTTCACACATAATGAAACTGATATACGTCGCTGATGTTTACTATAAGTTATTTCATGTGTAATACGAAGTGCATAGCACAAGGACACACAAAAGATTTCAGTTACTATATTGTAACGGAAGTACTGTATATTAGCAATGATGGTATGAAATGCATTTTTAATTATGATACGCGCTTTTAAGTTTTTCTATATTTATGCATACTGTAATGTGTGTATAAATGCCACAGTTCATATAAATGGCTATATTAAAGAGGTCGTTAGTGCTACTCAGCATAAGCGTAAATTGCTTAATGCTTGTTTTTAAATGAGTTACACATTTTTATGCTGAGCTACATTTAGTTTACTAAGGAATGGTTGTAGAATACAGATAAAATGATGTGCAGTTCACACAAAGAATTGGCTATATGACCGTCTATGGATGATAATTTCTGCATATGTGATTATGCCGTCTAACGCCGTCGATGATAATTTCTGGAAATATGATATCAGTATTTTTAAGAGTGTTTTAGTTTGAATTAAATTTTAGCTAAATAGTGGCGTGTAATAAATGTACTAGGTTAACAACAGGGCTGTACAAAATTGTTTTAAGTATGTTTTCATCTAGTAGTATAAATTGCTGAAGAATAATTTTCAACCTGTTATGCGTTTTCTTGCTAAGCTAAAATTTCCCATTATGTTCTATATATTTATATATCAACCTTACAGATGAAATACAGGGTTATTCAAAAGAATTGGAATATATATTTGGCTGTGGACGGTAACTGTTGAAATCAGTTTTTCAAAAGTTTTATGTGTTTTCTAAAATGTTCACTTAGCTATCTTATTTACCTTATTTCCCTAAATAACGAAGTTTTGTTAAAGATTTCAGGAGCTGCTCGAAAGCGTTTCATAACCTATGCTTAACGCATGGTTTTTCTTTCTTGTTTAACTTCTCATAGGATCAGTTTTGAGTTAATGAACAATTAAACGTGACTAAATAATCCCAAAATAGACTATGTACATAACTTGTTTTCGTTATGGTGGCACATGTTTTATTTAAATGTCTCTATATATTAAGATTCACAAAATTATTAGAGTTTATTCAGACTCATACAGAGTATGTCAGAAGAAAAAAAATGGTAGTTTGTTTGTTTCTGTTTCCATTTGCAGTAAATGAATGTTTGAAGAACATTTGTTGGATAAATTTGGAATGTGGAATTATGTCCTTCATTGTGCAAGACGACAGGCAAAAATAAACCGCATATAAAACATGAGCTAGTAAAGTGTAAGTATTTAATGAAGATTGAACTGTTTTATTTTTTCTTTCTTGATAAGCAGAGGTAAGTACAGATGACCTGGCCGGTTGACAACGTGTTAAATATACACTTAGCAAAAATACATAATCCACTGCAAATCGAATTGAATGTTATCCAGATTGCGAATGACAGGTACTCTTCGCCGGCTAACTTTATATTAAAATTTAACTTATAAATACATTATAATGAAACCATTAGACAATACTTTACCATGTTGGTTTCCGTATACATTACGAAGAACTGATCTGATGGATATAAATATCACATGCGTCCAAACGATACAAAAAACAAAATGCGTTTTTATTCACAATATGTACTTTATATGATGATTAAGTTCTTCCAGAACCGAAACTTTAACCTCAAAGAACTACTACCATATGTAAATACTTTTGTACATACTTTTATTCACTTTTATGCTTATAAAATTTATATACACTTTTCAGAACAATCTATATAATAAAAGCCTAAGTCATGTGACTGTCATCAATAGTTCCGGGTTGACCGCTTCACTTTTTGTATGCCAAGCGGCCAATTTGGTAATTTAATATTAGCCGGGAGCAGGTGATAAATCGCCAAATATTGTCCCTTCGCCAACTATTGTAAATATCATCAGTATTATAATAGTCTATTTCACGCGACTGTCATAAACAATTTTTCGCGTGGTAAATTAAAACAAAGCTTTGATGTTGAAATTAAATGTCATGGTTTATGGTATTATTTATTACTTTTCTTTTTTTTCTTTTTTTTAAAGCAATAATTGATAATCATATATATTAAATATTTTAGTTTTAAAGTTATGCATTTTAAATAAAATGAGTGAAATTACTATATTTTAAATTAAATTAATGAAATACGAAAAAATTCGACGGGAACAATGTTTGGCAATTCATCACCTGCGCCCGGCTAAAATAAAAATGCCGAGTTCAGAATTTTTGTGTCAGAATCTTGAATTTGGCGAAGGATTGAGCAAGTAAATTAAATTATGTATAAAAGTAACTATACAATGCTTAGCATATGTTTAAGGGAGACCAAACTGGTCGCCAAGGGCGGCTAGTTAATGGATATTGATGTTGTAGATGGATCTTGCGGCTGGGGAATTGATTAGATGATTCATACTTGACATGGTAGGATATATGAAAAAAAAACAAAAAAAAACATTACATATGTTTTGCTGAAACAAAATACGTTGTATTGAGCATTTGGATAAAAAAAATTCACAATTTGTGACATAAAATAAACGAATCAAAAAGATGTTTCCGTCAAAGAGAATCGTTTTTAGTAGCGAGTATAGTTTTCCTGACAGCCAGTAATTTTGAATTTCTTTGAGGAATCGAGTCAATAAGACTATTAATGGTGAGCTGGATTTTTTTCTGTCCCACTCTTCAAGAAGAGCTATTTCCAGTTCTTGGAGTGTCACTGGTCATTTCTGCCGTATGATTCCTTCCTCGAAAAGGAAATCCTCCACCAAGTGATCACGTGGATGTCACTTGCAATTGTCATCCTTTACATGAAGTCATTCCCAATTGCTGCAGCGTAATGGACTGCAATATGTGTGAGGATCATATCCCTATATCGCCGGCTGGTTGGAGCTCAATTTCGAATGATGTCGAGGTCGGTGCTTCCATCAATAAAGATGACAGCATAGGCCATCACACCCTCGCCGCCAAGTCTGTCACTTCCTTTCACAAACGCAGGATTGTTTCGAGTGCCACATTATCTCGAGATGAAAATGCGCCTAATATCAAAATGAGCAGAATAACAGGACTCGTCAGAGAAAAAGGTATTGCGAAATTCATTTCTACTCCAGTTCACATGCTATGTTGCCCACTTCCTGCGGAAACTACGGTACCTTGCTGTTAAACGTTTGCCTGGAACTCTGTCTGTATATCAATGCTCTAAACTTCGTAAATATTCCCAGTTATTCATACAAATTATATGTATTTTTGTGGTTTACTTAAGCATATACATTGAAAATGAAGTGTGTGGCGTGTGTAGTCCATTTACTGCAATACTAATAGCGATATTAATACTAAACCCTTTATGTACTGAATTATGAATTCATAAATAATTGTCTTCTAAAGCATTCTTCGTGATTTTCTGATACTACATTAGAACATTTACATAATCATTTAATAAATTTTAGAAGGATTTTAGAAGGATTGAAGGATTTATAAGGACTAAATAAATTTGAACTTATAGGGATTTTGTGCAATATTTTGTAACCCCTCATTTATTTTAAATATTTTTCTTAGTATTTTGTAGAATTAGGAAATGCACAAATTAATGTTCTTGGAATAAAAATACAGAAATATTCTCAAATTGAAAAATCACCCCCTCCCTATGCCAATAATGCTGAAAAAATGCCAAGGCAAAAGAAATCATTATTTTAAAAATATTTTTGTTTTGTGTATCCAACAACGCTTTTGGATCAAAATAAAGCAATGCATCTATAATTCATTCTAGATTGTATTACTACTAAACGATGTATTAAATGAATTTTATAACAAGTTATTTTAATGCTGCTTATAAGTACCGTCAGTAGGTAAAGCGTTACGTAACAGATACCACTGTTCTGCGAGCGTACAGACCTACTGCGTGAAGCCAATTTCGGTCACTTTCAGTGTAAATTGTGGTTCCAGTAACAGAGCGAAGGTGTTGTTGAATAACAGTGGCATTCAAACATTTTCTATCATACATCCGTTAGCATTAAATATCATTATTGAACTTATAAGACATTGCACTGGTCTTCGTCCTGTATTCCCAGTGTCCAGAAAACGGTTCCATACCCTGGAAATCACACTTTTTGAAAATCAAGCAGCTTCAGATACGCGTTTGCCCCTCCCCCTCCCAATAATCCAACAATAACTCTCCAAACATCTGATCCAGTTAAATGACTTCGTTGAGGCATCGCACTCATCGAAACAAGGCATTTAATGAATGTCGATCATTGTTTTTCCCTTTGTCTATCAGTAAGTTAAAAGCCAAATTTTATTCGCTGCCTCTAAAGCGCGTTTTTGGCGTCAAACTCAAAACTTGCATACCCAACAGTTTGAAAATGAGAGACATTTGCATTTACGACACTCTTCTTCCAATTTCTGCAAACAAAATTTCGCTTATACCGTTATATTTTATAAGACTTACAATATCCTTTAATTGTTTTGAGCTGTGTATAAAGTTGTAACATACATTAAAAAATATCTAAACGGTAGAATGCAGGAAGCTATAAATCTCATAGGTTGGCAGCTCTACTCAGTCAGCCGATGTCTCTGTATTCTTGGCATGGTATCATTTTTAATACAGATACATTCATTTCAGATTGAAACGGGTTCTGTAACAGCTCTTTTAAAAACATTTTCTTTCATCGAAATTCGATGGTTCCACCTCGTTTCATTTTTTTTGCTAAACAATTAAATTAGTTATTAATATTAACTAAACAATTTGTAGCAATTTGTTATAAGCTTTCGGAAGCATGTGCACTTAAGTGGAACAAAATATTCAGATAAATTCACATCGTTAAGGAATTTGTTTAAGAGTTGTTTGAATGTTGATTTTTTTTAATGAATAGAAAGAAATTATTATTACATCCTATGTATTCATACCTATTACATGCATGTAAATTTTTACATGCATTCAGATATTTTTTAGTATAATATTAATGCATATATAGAGAATGATTTTGTGCATAGAAATAAAATCTCTTTTAAAATATAAATATGGAAAATCATGTGAACAAAAAACCTATAAATAAAAAAAGTTATTATTTAGAAGGAGATAATAAAAATTTTTCCTTAACTTAAATGACACCTGTATATTTTAAATATTTTGAATGTCCCTTTTGTAAATTTATTTAGGTTAAAAAGTAAATAAAAAAAAGTATATTTCAAAGTTTTGCAGTAGTTCTGAATAACTGTGTATAATATTTTTATAATGTTGGATAAAAAAATTAAATATAAGGCAATTAAATTAATGTTTTTGGTGATGCAAAAAGCACACAAGTAGTTTTCAGTAAGAGTTTGCTAGATTCTAAAAATATTTAATCGAAAATAATTTAAAAATAATAAATAATGTTTTCTAAAAATATTTTTGTATAAACGGCTAACACTATACAAAAATTACTTTTTGTTTTGCTTTTAACATTATCCCGAATTAAGGAAAATTACAAAAAATGTTTTATTATACAAATATTTCTAACGGAACATATCTTATTATCTTCAAAAACATTGCATATTTTAAAACATTTTCTCATCAAAAGAAGCAATTTCAAACATTATTTTTGTTTTTCACACTTTTAAAGACGTTGAATCTAATATGATTTATATTATAGAAATTGTATCTCTATATTACATGTTTACAAGAAAATCTTTCATTCAGTTTAGTATTGAGAAATATTCAAACTTATGCTTCAAAAACTGACAGCTATAACGGTGATTAAAGCGCCTTAGTGACTTATTTTTAGCTATTAGCATAAGAGGTTTGTTTATTATAATCTTTAAAAATATCGACATTTCCATTTTTACAAACTGTTACTTCAAGAAAAAGTCCATTTATCAAGACTAGTGTCAATTTTTAATTAAAAGTATACATTGCATGTGATTGATGTTTTAAACTAAAATCAGTTTTTGACGTACCTGCTTATGAACTTAATTAATCATGATAGATTTTTCAATCATGTTTCGCAAACTATAGGAATTTTCGTTTCATTTTTTGAATGATTATATTGCTTGTCCGGCTAAAAGCGTAATTAATTTAATTAAGAATTAAGAGCAAATATCGAGTTAACATCATTTAAAACGAAAATATAATTAAGTTTGAAGTATTATTTATTGTAATATATTTTTAAATAAAAAATAATTATATCCCATGTTGAATATAAGTGAAAATGTATTGTTTGAATGAAATATTTCGTTTGCCCTACTCAGACATTTTACATAAGTACTGAAGCAATAAAAGCAAGTAAGTGATAAAAAAAAGTTTCTGCTCCAGTACATATCTTTAGACACGACAGACATAGTACTTATAAGTTATTATATTATTAGCTCACAGGCTATCAAAGCCTGAGAGCTAATGTGCGTTCTGTATGTACAGTCGTGGAAAAGAAAAAGTAAACACCCCCTACTACTCCTCAACAAATTATCGTAGACGAAAGTTACTGGTACCGGACGATTGGAAATAAAGTCTACTTTTAAATGGTTCGTATAAAATTTGCTTAGGGGGCCATATACATATTAAAACGAATCCAAACTTAATTTTTTCAATGGCAGTACCCAAATTTACCGAGATATTTCAAATCTTCGGTTCTAAAATATGCCTAGAAACCAAATTTCAAGTCATTCGAATGATAAGTTTTTGAATTATAGACATTCAAAATTTAGTACTTCCAATGTTAAATTACATTTTCATATTTTTATTTATATCTCCTAAAAATTATGCTCCTAATGAGCTAATTTTTTGTGTAGCAATAATACTGATATACCCCAACATAAATACGTTGAATTTGCAATTTTTATAATTTTATGACATGAATTATGAATTATGAAATTAATATTCGAAAAAATTATGAATTGCAACATACAATTTTTTTGATGGATTTAGATTTATTAAGTCCTGCTTTATGGAAATCCAAAATTTCACATTTTTCTTCCAAGTATTTTTCAAATTATGCTTAAAAAACGGCAAAATGATGGTTTAAGGGTCCGTCTATGATTGAAGAGAGTAAATTTTTGAAATTTATTCTGCTATTCTGTAATCAAACAGGTTTCATTGACGCTTAAACGTGCCTTGATCAAGAAGGCGGTTCTCTCGGCTAACAATCGAGTTCGGAACTTCAATTTGGATACAGCCCTTAAAATACGCTCGTTTTAAAATAATTAATTTCTCGGAAACTTATGGCATGAATTGCATAAAAAATTGTTTATAGGGTGATTGAAAGGTGTAGAGTTCATTTATGCTGTCAGAATTGTGTACTGCTATTGAAAAAATAAACTTATGGTTCGTTTTAATATGTAGATGGCCCCTTAAACAAATTTTATATACATCATTTAAAAGTAGACTTTATTTTCAATCGCTTGGTACCAATAACTTTCTTCTACGATAATTTGTTAAGAAGTTAGTAGGGGGTGTTTACTTTTTTTTTCCACGACTGTACGTATGTACGTATGTATGTACGTAACGCGATAACTCTTGATAGAAATATCCAATATGCTTCAATTATTTTTTCCTACGTTCATTCTAGAAAGGTGCTTCCCTGATATGTTTTTTGGGTTCATTGGTTTAGTATAAAATGTAAACGGGGGTTAATAACATACCTTGATTTAGATAAATGGGTTATTCCATGCAGAATTATCCGTTTTGCTCCAAATTTGGTATACCGGCTTACGTTGTTAAGACGCTTTCCTGATTAGATTTGGATATTCCTTGGTTATGTATAAAGGGGGGATGGGGAAGCTTATCCCAACCCCTTAATTTAGCTACATTGGTTTTTCAGGCACAACTATCCGATTTAGTATACAAGCTTCACTTCCCCCATTAGATTTTGTTGTTCATTGGTTAAGTATAAAACAGAGAAATGGGGGGGGGGGGGTAATCATTTTAATTTATTTTTCGAGTGGTATTATTCTTTGAAATGAGAGTGTAATATACAATTAGTGTGAATGGCCTGTGAGCTCAACGCTATCAGTTTAGCTGGGTGCTCTTTTTTTTCTTTTTATTATTATTAATATTTTTTGTGACCATGTTAGGATTTTTACAAGTTTATTTTAGCTTTTGAACTACAGACAATTGTTCATATTCTAAAGAGTAATTTTTCTTTGACATTGTCTTATTATTATTATTATTATTATTATCATTATTAGTATTAGAATGACTATTATTATTATGAAAAACGATGCTTTTTCACATACCGTACAAAAACTGTTCAGCAATACAAAAAATCACTACAATTTTCATCTATGAAAAAGAAAAGCCTTCTCCCAAAAATAATGTCTGTTTTTCGGAATTAGATTCTAATAAATCTTGTCAATTTAGGTAGCACTTATTTCAAGACATATTTAGTTAAATTAGACATATTTCAGGATAAATTATTTTTACGAGTTTCTGATTTTCCTTAAGATTTTCGAATTTCTGTATTTTTTTTTTTTTTTTTTTTTTTTTTTGGCATAAACATGAAATATTTTATCAACCTAAAAGTTTTGGTACGATAAAAAAGGTCTAAACCAATTTCTATCTGCATATTAATTGAATATGATGTAGCTAGTATAGAGTCTTTCTTACAAAATGGAATACAAGGAATCGAAGCACATACATTATCTGTTTATTTTTTAAACAAATTAACAAGGTTTGTGTAAGTGCAATAGACTATAAGGCTTCAACCAACCAAGAAATTTTTTTAGCCCGTCATCGAAAATCAATCTTCATGATAATCATCATATTTTTGTAAGAAAGTCAAGGAAACTTTTATGCGAGCTGTATAATGAGCATCATTAAATATGATTTTGAATGCTCTTAAATCGAGTTCCACAACAATTTATTATTAGCTAATGGATTTAAAATTGAAATATAATAGTTACTTCCCTCTACGGATTTAGATATATAAGAATGACGATAAAGTACCATTTTCGTAATTTAAAAAAGATCGATTAAATTTCCCATAGATTTACATTCACAATATTATGTTGAATTTTTTAAATTTCCGTAAACGGCTATACTTTAAGCCTCAAAACTAATGAAAGTTCACATGATAAGTATTTATCAAAGTATTTATTAAATCAATTTTTAAATACTCACTTCATGCAAAGACAATATAAACATTGTTTCAGATTAAATACATTTTTAATTCGAAATATCGTAAGTAATCTTTTTTGTAATTGTTTATATTAATATGAAAATTCTGCCTCGAAAAAATTTCCAAATGATCCACTTAACTAGCACAACACTAGCACATAACAATAGGATATTTGAAAATTATTATATTAATATTTAATTTTAAATTCTGTTTTTCTACTTTGAAATATCTGGGTTATTGAACTAATTCCATCTGTAGATGTACATTTTTTAATGTTAATTATTATATTTTAATTCGATGCTTGATTATGATTTATTTTGCAAGAAAAAAATATGCACATGCGATCATTATTTTTGTAATGTTTCATCTTCTTATAAACTGAGATGTATATTATTTTATAATAAACTAGTATGTTGTGGCCCTCACAAGACTTTCTTCTATGTAAATCACTTCAATTAAAACATTTAAACACTACTATGAAATTGCATTAATATAGCACCAATTCATATCAAATTATATCTGAAATTCAAGTTTCATGGAAATTCGTGCATTAGTTCTTGCGATAGAACCATAGCGGAAATTCTGAAAAATGTAGCATAGCAGCGCCACATGTTGAGCGATTTATACCAAAACATAAACAGCACTAACTGATATTAAGGTATACCTGAATATGAAGTTTGATGAAAATTCGCGGATTAGTTGTTAAGAAAGAGCTATTGTGGAAGTTCTAAAAATGCAACAGGGCAGCGCCACCTGTTGAACAATTTGCACCAAAACATAAACAACACTAATTCATATCAAGGTAAACATGAATCTGTAGTTTGTTGAAAATCCAAGCATTAGTCCTTAAGATAAAGCTATTGTGGAAATCGCAAAAAATGCAGCATAGCAGCACCACTTGTCGAGTGATTTACACCAAAATGCATAAAACATCAATTTATGTCAAGGGCTAACTGAATCTCAAGTTTGATGAAAATCCGTGTATTAGTTCTGGAGATGGAGCTATTGTAGAAATCGTGAAAAATGATCCATAGCAGCGCCACCTGTTGAGTGATTTACACCAAACAGAAAACAGCACTAATTCATATCTAGGTATATCTGAATCTGAAGTTTGCTGAAAATCCAAGCATTATTTCTTGAGATAGAGCTATTGTGGAAATCAGAAAAATGCAGGAAAGCAGCGCCACCTTTTGCGCGATTCACATAAAAATATATAAAACGTCAACTCATGTCAAGGACTAACTGTATCTGAAGTTTGATAAAAGTCCTTGAATTAGGTGTGGAGATTGAGCAATTGTGGAAATCGTGAAAAATGCTGCTTTGCATCGCCACCTGTTGAGCGATTCACACCAAAAACTAATCTGCATAAATTTATGCCAGGGACTAACTGAACATATTTCTTTATGAAATTCCATGCGTTAGTTCTTGAGATAGAGCGCCAACAAAATTTGTGTCACATACATACAGACAGGAAGACAGAGTCACAGACAGACATTTTGTAAGAACATGTTTTTTTGGAATCTCTGACCCCTAAAACGTCGAAAAGCGGTATTCGAAAATTTTTATGAATCCAATACATTCTTCTTGTAAAGATTAAAGAAAGTAAATAGTATAACCCCTTATGTTTCTTTTAAATATCTCTTTGAAAAAATATGCCCATGTTATCATTAATTTTTAATGCGTTTCTTCAGCACAGAAATTTTTAATATTGTATAACAAAAAATACACCATTAAGTTTCTTTATTATACGAGTATCTCTATTAATATATGATCTATGAATGTATTTCGAATAGTATACACCAGTTTGGTTGTGTTAATAACAAATTTGATGTAAATGTATGTAAACAGCAATATTTTCTGTAAAAAGGGACACACAATTACAGAATATGGGATTAAAATTTTTAAACATTCTTTTGATACAGTAATTAAATATTTAAATAAGCTTTGCATTTGCGATATTGCTTTGAATATTGAAACGTGCTACATAAGCAAAGATACTGACAGCTTACTTCAATTTTATTTTAGTAAACGATTTTTATTTTAAAGAATTAATTATAGTGAAAATGTTATGAAAACAGCAATCCGTACAGAACTTCGATTTCAAAGAAAACACGGTTTTAGTCTGATCTGATGAGATAAAACCGCAATCTCAAAAAAAAAAAAAAAAAAAAAAAAAAGACGCTGGGAATCATTCGAACACGTAATCCAGGAATGAATGAATTTCGGCAAAATGAAGATTTAGTCAATGTCTAAACTACGCATTTAGTCAAAGTCTAGGATAGAGCCATTTTGCAATCAAATGATCGACGTCTTCGTAAATAATTTCCAGCCATTCTTAAAAAATAATATCTGCAAAATATTCATAAATTACTTTCTTTTATTCAACTCAACCTGTTTTTTTATGCAAACATGAAATTTATTAATAAATTTTTAGCCCACTTCCTGATATGCCAGAATTATAAAAAAAATGTGCACTTGCGATGCGAATACGCTTTTTAATATTTCTACAACTTAGTTATAAATTGGAATATTAATTTCAAGACATTTACCAACTAACCCATCATAAATAATAAATGTTCAAATATTCTTTGTAACTCGTGAAATTGTATGGGACTTGGAAAGACAGTGGATTTGATTATTCGCTAAAATATGTCAAAAGGCTGTGAAACTGCAACCATGAGACATTTTAAAGACTTAAACATAGAAAACAATGATGAATGTATTATTAAGTCAAAACAGGCATTTATCAATTAATTTCGAAATATTAATTAATTTACTATTATCCTCCTGAGATCCAAGAAATTTTTTGAAACTTTGTCTTTACTACTTTATTTTCATCAAAAAGGGTAAAAAAAAAAATATCATTTTTAGATGTTTTTATTTATTTTTATTTTTTAAATCTGCAAAGGACCATATCCATTTTAATGGATTTTCAGGTCTTAAGTATGGGGAAATGTAAACACGATTCGTTTCAACTTTTAGCATCTAAAGTCATACTGAAGAGTATTAAAATAAAAGTAAAGTCAAACATATATATATTTATTATTAATTTAATGAACTACTCTGAATTATTTTACACATGTTTAATCTCAATGAAAATCTTTGAAACAATTTCTTTCGCTGGAAATGCACAAAAACATATTGCAACTTGCACATTTCAATTTAGATTTCTTTTAAATACATATTATGATCAATGACATTTTTAAAATAATCACGCGCTTTAAATTTTATGTGCATTTGTGCTTCTTGTTCTAGGCGTTGTGAAATATCAGGGTGATCTGGAATGCTTGACGCATATCTGAAACAAAACATAATTAAAATCAGATTTCATAATTCTTGTCAAAGTAAAATATTCTTAATTGTATTCATTTAAATTTTTTTTGTTTAGTAGGGGGCTCGGCCCCCTACGAGCTACGCTCGCCAACCCCCGTCCAGACACCGCAGACTCTAAATGCACGCTAATTTGATCGGCTTTAAAAAGATTTCGAAAGATTGAATTATAATTTAAAAAACAGTGTCGATCTCCCTATAAACGAATTTCTATTCATTTCTCTTTGATTGGGGTATTTTAACGCCAAATCCGCTGCGGTACCACTTGATTATCCTGTCGACCAATTTCGCCAAATTATATAAATCGCCAAACCACTCGCCAAATTATACAAATTGATGTAATTTTTATTTTAAATAACGAAAGAACAAATAAATTCGTACAACATTAATAAAAACACAAATAAAACGTCGAAATAAAAATAACTTGATGACGTATACACGTGTAACAACATTTCAAAATAAGCTAATATAAAAGGAATTAAGTAAAGAGAGTCTTTGTCTCCCGGTATTTTTTAACAAAGCGAAAAAAAAGTTCTTTTAAATGAGACATTTTAAATTAATTCTCAAAATATCAAATAAATGTCTAGAGCAATTTCTAAATTTAAACTTTTTTGCAATATTATTTTGTGTTCATTTTATGTAATAACTATAATGTGACGTAAATATGACGTAATTTCTCCTATGACTTCTAACGCATGTTAATGAATTTATTATTTTACAATATCCTTTCTCTTTTAAAATTAACGTGTATACTTTTTATGACTTAATTTTTAATAAGTTCCTGCTTTTTATACGTAATTATTTCATTCTAATTTGAAAGTTTTTTTCCTGTTTATAATAGTCACGTGTAAATAAATTTTTAATTTGAAGCAAACATTATTGCTTGCGCTTTTTATACAGTTGGCAACAGTTTAAAATAGTACAATTTTCTGAAATCTGTAAAAAATATCTCTAGAAATGCTGAAAATTTGAATTTAAAATAGAAATAAAACCTGAAAAAATGAGTCAAAATAAAAAAATTAATGCAACCTGCACTCCGGCAAATTCTATCGCATAAAATGATCTAAAAATGATTACACTGCCATGTATAGTTTTTGCTGCTATAAAACTTTTTTAGTGGAACGATTTTGTCCAACTTTAGCATTAAATAACTCTTTAAATAATTCTTATATTTGAAAACTGTCTGCATCAGCGTGTTTATCAAACATTTTTGTATAAAACCACCGATTTTCATATTTTTGTATTCATTATGTTTGTTAATATTAACGAAGAAAGGCCTCCAGTCACAAAAAAATCAAAACCGGCGGCGGCGGCGGCGGTGACAGCGGTAGTTACTTTTTTTTAGAATAGAGAGATATTTATGAATTTATAACAAAAGAAAAAGATAGTCGAAATAATTATCTGAAACTACATATTAAAAAATATTATATTTAAATAATTTATAACTTGAACTTACTTCATAGATCTCTTCGAAATCAAAGTGGGCTTTTGATATTTCGCTGTTTCACTTTCGTTAGTTTGGATAACTGAGTTTCAGTTACATAAAATAAATAATTTTTTTTCATCAAAAATAGTGATATCAAAAACATTCAATAAATCATTTCATCAAAAAATTTACTGACTGATCCTTTTGTTGCCTCATTTTTATCTTCAGAAGAATCTTCATAAATGTTATTAACATTAAAATCTTAATCACTAGAATCACTAAAATCAAAATATGAGTCATTCCCATTTACTATTAGTTCTAATCCTTCTTATGTTGTCAACCTTTTTGCTAAAATAAAATACAAAAATATGTAATAACTTTTGACTATTTTTATAAAAAACTAAATAAACATTACAGAGAGATTAAATAAACAACAAATACTTGGAAATCTAGCACATGATTAAAGATAAAATTAATGCTAAAATTAGCTATAACTTTACTCAAGTAAAAGCCAACATGAATTTTAATGTGTCATTTTAAATTGAGATTTAAAGCAATAAATACATCAAAATTATTGTCAATAAACGGTCAAGTGCGAGTATTACTCGCTCACAGAGGGTTCCATAGAATAAATATGTGATTTGTAATTGTATCATTAAAAAAACCCGTTGCTAAAGGAATACTAAGACTTTGTAAAAAATTATACAACGTAGGGTTGGGTATAACTGTATATACTACAAATGTGTAAATGTAGTGTTGGGTATAACTGTATATACTACAAAAGTGTAAATGCAGGGTTGGGTATAATATACTACAAAATATATACTACAAAATTGTAAATGGATATACCATGAAAGTTCGGAAGATACGGAACCTAAATAATAACAAATATAGCTATTCTGTATAAATCATTTTTTAATATTATCCTAATCTGTGTATGATGAACTTGATTCGGTACTGACAATAAAAACAGTGCATATTTAAACTTCACTTGCCACTTCATAAAATTAATTCAGCCTAGTAATAACATTTCTTTCTACAGAGTAGCTAAAACTAAACCTTTGTTCAAAGATTAAATTCGGCATTATTCTAAGCGCGCTTCGAAAGGCGGTCGCAAAATTGCAACGCCGTCTTGTTCGTCAACGCGTTTGTACCTGACCGCCAAGAAGGTTTATGTGTTTCACGCGTATCTGGTTATGTGGATTTTTTAATACCTCGAAACATCCCAACGGCTGGATGAAATTTAATGAATGAGGTCTCTATCGATTCGTCTTAACTGTCCGATAGTTATAGGCTAGGTTTTGTTTTATAAATTCAAAATGAAGGCCGTAAAATATAAAATGGCGGTAGAGACGGAAATTTTTTTACGCACCCTATTGAGTGGCGTGTCATTGGATAGGTGTTTCAAAATGGAGACGATGTTTCAGTGACTATTTTACAGTCAGAAGCTCCGTTTAAATATTACACAACTCGGAAGTTATATAGGTAGGATCTCTAGCTTTACTGCAACTCTAACCTCCATAGACATCTATAAGTCTCATCAAAACAGTGTTTATAGATAGGAACTAACAATTAAACACAACTTAAAAATCATCAATATAAGTAAATAAAAAAAAACAGGTAAGTAATATAAAAAATATTTTCACATTGATGGGAAATAATTAATTAGTTCGCTTTTTACGCAGTCGGATTTTTTGATTTATTAAAATTAATCTTTAGTCTTTCCAGATAGGTTTTTAATTAACTTTTAAAGTCATTTGAGGCGTATTGAGGGATCCACTCAATGCAAACCAGTTGCGAATACCTTAGTATTTATGTGATTCATTCTAATTAGGTGGTTTCAGGACTCTTAATGCTTCAAAATATTAGAAATTTTAATATTTTTTAGATGTTAATCTACTATCTTTTCTGAACATTTTGATGTTATTGAAATTCTCATTACAACAGAAGAACGTTTAGAATTATACTCGATCAATTGCTGAAGCGGCGTTTCTGAAACTTTGAAATCATTATTATCCAAATGTCGTCTTTTGGGCATAACGCGCAAGATACCTCAAAAACTTCTGAATATTTTTTCATGAAATTTTCTAAACATATATTTCATGTTAGTCTGTATAAATTGAACCTAAATTTCCATTTTATTGTTCAATAAAAATATTTTTTTAGGCCATTATACTGTTGAAATTATCAAAGTTTTGTATTAGCTAAATACAACTTTGCATTAAAAATATAACAATGCTTTAAATACAAACTTATTTAAGTTCAGAGTAATTATTACTATCTGAAGTATATGTGGGCACCAAAAATTTCATTCTAGTTGCAATATTTATTTTGTAATCCTACACGTAAGCTGTTATGGCAATTTTCTACTCGACAAATGTCTAACGGTTTCGAGCTTACTATGAATACTAATTCTGGATTTTGTATTTTTTTAAATACATCAAATGAAAGAACATACTTGTGTATTTCATTCCAATAAAAATTGTGTTTTAAAATCATATACATTTTAAAACGTTAAATTTATTTTTTTTTTCATTTTTTCCAGTTTTGAGATTCCTGAGACCCCTTAAATTAGGCTTTTTTTAACAATTTGACGTGTATTGCTTTTATAATGCTACTGGACATTACATTAGACATATATATCATTAAAAAGTTGTTAAGTAGGCATAGAGTACGCCGCTCCTGTCATTATGCATGTCCAAACTGTCCGTATCTTTAAGGGTTAGGCAGCATAAGAGAGACTACTCGGGTACGATTAGGTCTGCTCTTTTTAGCTTAATGTCTCTCCCGGTACGTTCACCGACACGTTGGGGCTCGTCAGTCCAGCCCTGTCCGGTCGAATGCAGACGCACATACATAAAAAGCGCACTGGGCGTGCTTAACCGCCAAAGGCGGCCACGTACCACCGATCACAGAACCCAGAATTTATTTGATAAAGCAATATGGAAGTTTACAAAAAAAAAGGCATATGACCCAGACCGCCGGGAAAACTCCTACTCGCGACAAAGAGCAGTAATATCAGAATATTGAAGAATAATAATAAAAAAATAATTTACATCACTGCTCCTGGCCGCCAAGGGACAGACCCCTCTCGCGGCAAGGGGCGTCAGGAAGGGTATGAGTAAAATGGCTATGCAACATAGTACTTCGTCGCATGAGTCTTCAGTGTGTGAGCACAGTGCAGAAACAGGTACGCTACAACCGTAAATTTGTCGCACGAGTAAATAGAGATGTCTCGTGTCTCCTTGGTGTGTGGCGCGCCTTAGTAAGATGGCACGAAGAGACACTCAATCGGCCATTGGAGATGTAACACCAGATAGAATGATGGTAAGCATGAGCTCTTGCGTCCGTAGGAGACGACACGTTGGATAGGAGAATGCTCAAACCTCCAAAAAGGGCTGGATGGTGGTGCTGTTTGAAGCTTTATGTAGTAACAGTGAGACTGGATAAGCAGAACCAGGACTTACATAAAGTTTGATAGGTAATTAAGGAAATTTTGAATGTGTTTTAATTTCTTGAGTAGGAGGGTGCGTGAAAGGACATTTTGGAGCCAATTGACTGGAAGTATGTCTGGACGCCTCAAGTGCCAGCGATGCTTGAGACTACAGCTATAATACGGGTGATTTACAGTGCCAAGTTTACCGCATTCACAAGTGGCAGTGGATCTTATCTTGAAGCGGTCCAGATATGCCATGAAAGGGTCATGTCCTTTTAAGAAGCTGATGGTGTAGTGTGTAAAGTTTTTAGTGTAAATCTTTAAGTGTTAATATCTCGGCTAATTATTGACGATTTTTTTTCGAAAATCATTATCAACAATGTTTTTATACTTCTTCTGCGATAGGTACCTCCTGCGCTGCTCATGTGTATAATAGAAAGAATCCGATTTTATCAAAAACTGTGGGACCTACGGTAACCACTATAATTTTCCTGCAAGGTTTAAATTAACGTGTACTACTTTTAATTTTTTCATAATTTTAGTTTAAGTAGATTTGGAATTAGAAGGGGGAGGGACATATTTCTGCTCTACATTTGCGACGATATCTTTGAAAATGTAATGCCTAAAACAAAAAGGAATGTATTTTTGAGTTCAACGTTACGAAAGCTTTCACACGATATGCAAACAAAAGAGTTTTTTCATGTAGCTTAATTATCCCCCCTGCGTTTTTAATAATATACTTATGAATGTTTAATAATCCGAAAATATGTGGGTCAATAGTCTTTATTACTTTCCCCAATTTGAACTTTCTACGTTTCATAGTTTACGAGTAAAATGGCTATGACAGACAGACGCAGGAGTGAACTTATACTGGTTCCTTTTTTAAGTGCGGAACCCTAAAAACTATCTAGGGTACTGCAAAAATATTAAAATTGACTGCTACAATCTAAATTGCGTTTTAAAAGAAAACAAAATAAGTAAGGGAAAATTGGAACTTAGAGCATCTGGTCAAAAAATACGCTGCATCACCCACTTCGCCATATTACAAACAAACTAGAATCCATTGCCAGATTCGAAGAACTCTATAGTAATCTTTCAAGTGTATATTATATGGGAGTATATCAGGACTTGCTTCCAAAGGAATATTTAATGTGATTAGTAGGTTAGACCAAAGCATCCATTTAATGGATGCAGGATTTCAGCAAGTTATACTTTGAGAACTCAATATACGTTGAGAAATTAATTCTGAAATCAACAAGAGATATCGTAAGTGATTTTAATAGTGAGAAAATTATTTTTTTTTTTATAAATCACCTTTCTATCAAGAAACTAGTATGTTGTGGCCAACACAAAACTTTCTTCTATATAAATCCTTTAAATAGTACAAGAAATAACAACTATTTAGCACCAATTCATATCAAAGTATGTCTGAATTTGAAGTTGGATGAAAATTCCTGCATTAGTTCTTGAGATAGAGCTATAGCTGAAATTCTGAAAAAAATGTAGCATAGCAGCGCCACCTGTTGAGCGATTTACACCAAAAGTAAACAGCACTAAACGATACCACGGTATACCTGAATTTGAAGTTTGTTGAAAGTCCAAGCATTAGTTCTTGAGATAAAGCTATTGCGGAAATCGCAAAAAACAGCATAGCAGTGCCACCTGTTGAGCGATTTACACCAAAATTAAACAGCAATAATTTATACTTCAATTCATGTCAAGGACTAACTAAATCTGAAGTTTGATGAAAATCCGTGCAATAGTTCTTGAGATACAGCTCTTGTGGAAATCGTGAAAAATGCAGCACAGCAGCGCCACCTGTCGGGCGATTTACACCAAAAATTAAACAGCACTAATTTATATCAGGGACTAACTGAATCTGAAGTTTGATGAAAATTCGTGCATTATTTCAAGAGTTAGAACTATTGCGATAATCATAAACAATGCAGCATACCAGCGCAAGCTTTTGGGCAATTTTCACAAAAAAAAGTAATCAGCAACAAACTATATCTTGGACTAACTGAATCTGAAGTTTTTTGAAAATCCGTGTAGTAGTTCTTGAGATATAGCTATAGCAGGAATCGCGAATAATGCCGCATAGCAGCGCCACCTTTTGGGCGATTTTTACCAAAAGCTAATCAGGTCCAGTTTTTATCAAGGTCTAACAAAATATGAAGTTTTGTGAAATTACGCGCATTAGTTCTTGAGATAGTGCGTCCACAAAATTTTTGTCACATACAGACTCACACATAGAGTGACACAGTGACAGGCAGACTCACAGAAAGACATTTTCTAAAAACCATCAAATCGTGTTCTGGGCATTTTAAAAGGTATAAATCCGTCGAAAACCGGAAGTCGAAAATTTTCACGAATCCAATACTTTCTTTTTGTAAAGATAGAAGAAAGTAAAAATGAATTTTCTTTTCTAAGATTCTGCAAGTATTGAAAGTGTTTCATAATATACGCCTAATGCATCAGATTTTGTTCTTGTTTTTTATTTTTGTTAAAAGCAAAAGGCAATATTGTATCCGTATTTAAAGCACACACGTGTCTGTACGTAACGCTGACCGTTTTGACGGTGGCAACAGTAGACGATTAAATTTCGATTTTACTGCAAATTTTTTAACTTCAAAATTTTGCAAAATTTCAACTTTTCCACCGTCGAATAAGAAAAAAGAATATTTTTCGAATACAATTTGTTTAAAAACTGTTTCGATATTTACTTAATTTTTATGGTTTTAAAATAATTTCCAAACACGATTTTCTTTAATCTGTCTATTTCATGCAGGCGATTACAAAATATAAAACCGTATGCACACAACAGTAAAATAAATAACTTGGCATTTATTTCCAGCTTATATTCCAAACAAAATTAAAACATTCATCAATGAATAAATAATGCAATATAACACAAATAAAACACATATTTAAGACATGTAATCAAATTACCCGCTTAACCACTGAAAAGAACAGAATCAGAAAAGCTGTTTGTAAATAGTGATCATTGGTGATTTCTTAGGTTGTTAACTCCTGGGACGAGGCGAATGCAAAAGTATCGGATTTAATAAATTTCAAAATTTAATTTGAGTGCATTATTCATATTTTTAATATAAATACGATTTTCGTACTGTTAGTATACATTTAAAGTTGTCGATTAAATGTAAAATATGTAAAAATATATTATATGAACTATAAAAATTTCACTGTTTTACTTAAAAGATCACTAAAATAATAAAAGAAATGTTAGAAGTTAAAAATATACTTTTTTAAAACTTGTTTGTACTTTCAAGCTTTCCCAAGCTCTTCATCAGAGAATATTTTAGTACCTAATTTCTGTTCGTTTATACAAATACGTCACTTAGTTTTCTAACGTCTCTTTTTTTTTATTTTGGTCACCTTTTAAGTAAAGAAGTGAACTTTTTAAAGTTCATATAATGTATTTTATGTCTGAATCATGGTAAAATATTGCGATTTGTCTTATGATATTATTTGTAATAAATCTATTAGAGTTATTATTTTTTTAAAAATCTTGTTTTCACCTTCATTTTGTAGCCTGGGAAACTCGTGTTTGTCTCCTTGTTTCATTAAATTCAAAAATATATATAAATATTAAATTATGTTTTGTAAATATATATATATATATATATATATATGTGTTTGTAGTATATATATCGGATAAAATACTCTAAGTTAAGTTATACAATTTCTCTAACAAAATTCTGTTTAATTATATATTTGACAAGATTTCGGCTCACTATTTAAAAACCCATTTTCAAGAAAGAATGGCAAGTTTACAGCTTTTCTGCTACAAAATAATTTAATATACCTTCTGTCACTGAAATTGTTGTTGCTAAATCATCAATAATAGAAACTTTTAAAATAATTTCAAACGAATATTTAAAAATTCGCATTATTTAAAATATATAAATGTTTTAAACTTTTAATTGATTGACACATTATTTTAAATGATAACACCTATTGAATGTAATGTAGCTCATTATTTCACGGTTTACACAATGTAGTTGAATTACAAATATAAATTTAAAAGAAATGTGTCTAGTTAAACTGATGGCAATGATCTCACAGGCTGTTCACTCTAATGTATAATATACTATTATTTCAAAGAATAATGCTCCTCAGAAAATAAATTAATGGAGGGATTAGCCCCGCCCCCACCCTTTCCCCTTTTTATTGGGCGTTCTATATTAACTGAGAGTAAAATCATAAAAAAATCAATAAATATATTTACATCAAAAAATGCATAATTCTTCTTCAAAACTACTTCCCTAAGATGATATGCAACGGTCCCATCGTTCAACACACTTTTCAAAACAAGCAGAGATACCATTTTTTGGACGCTGCTTCAAAAAACCCTACACTTGTAAAATAATTTCTGAATCTGTTGTTGAATCTGTCAGAATCACTCGTTGTGGATTTGATAAGCGGTTAAAAATGATGCACTCGAATTTCATCACCTGTTATTACAGTATTTAGGAAATTTGGATAATTTTTTTATTTTGATTCCCTTATCAAGTCTGCAACAACTGATTCTGATAGATTCAACAACAGATTCTGAAGTTAACTTGTTTGTGTAGGTTTTTTGGAGCAGCTTACATAAAATGGTTCCTCTGCTTCTTTTGAAAAGTGTGTTGAACGATGGAACCGTTGCTTATCATGTAAGGGAAATTATTTTGAAGAAGAATTATGTATTTTTTGATGTAAATATATTTATTGATTTTTTATGATTTTCTCCTAGTTATTATGGAACACCCGGTCTGCTTAACCAATGAGCCTCCATATATCAGCAGAGAAGTGCCTTACCGAAATAAACCGGTATACCAAATTTGAAGATAATCACATATGAAAACATATTTATCTAAATTAAGGGGGGGCGGGGGGTATTAGCCCTACGTTCCATTCGTTTATTTAACCAATGAGCTTCCAAATTTATCCAGGCAAGCGCCTTATCAGAATAAATCGGTAAACCAAATTTGCAGCAAATCGGATAGAAAAACCCATTTATCTAAATTAAAGGGCAATAAACTCCTGTTTCCCCTTTAGATTTAAACAATGAACCTTCAAATCTAATCAGAGAAGCCTTATCATAATTAAACGGTATACCAAATTTGAAGAAAATATTATAATTCTGCATGAAACACCCATTTATCTAAGTTAAGTGGGGGCGTCAAAATTAATCAAAGAAGCGCCTTATCAGAATGAACCTACCAAAGAAAAATTGAAGCAAATCGGATATTTCTATCAAGAGTTATAGCGTTACGTACGTGCATACAAAACCGACGGGCACATTAGCTTTTAGACTTAATAGCCTGTGAGCTAAAAAGCCTTCAATACAGAGAGTACGATTAACTGCTATAAAATGGCAGAAGAAGATTTAAAAATGGATATAAAGGTATTTTCAAATAAAAATTCATTATTCTTACTTTAAATTGCACTACATGTAATAGACCATATTTTCTTTTTCTTTTTTTTTAATTATCGAAATGTTTTAATTGTACTTTTTTGTGGCAAAGTAAAACAAACTAATCCAACAAGCTATTGAAAAATTGCTTGCATTTCACATAATTAATATCATTTTTGTTAACAGATATTAAAACGTATATTTTTATTTTATTCAATAACTGAAACACACGACAGGTTTCTTAAACAGAAAACTGCGTTTCGGAAAAGTTATATTACTGCAATGTTTGTTTAAAAGGGAGTGAAAATACACCATCCGGATAATAAAATGGATATAAAATCAAATTTTTCTTCAGTGAAATAACTTTAAAGTACCCTATGAAAACAATGTTTGATAGAAACCTCTTTTATGGGCAAACATATTGAAAGATATTCAGCGTTTATGGCTGCGTCATTTCGAATGGAAGCACACGTTTTGAAATACGATAAATTTAAACTATTCAGTAGTTAAATACTGCCATGAATATAAAACGAACTACAGAGTTCAATATAGTAAATACTGCATTGGATTTTAGGTAGATTTCGTAAGAAATAATACCATTTACATTCTCCCTATGTTGGAATTTCTGAAATATTTTTTGAGATCTACGCCGATTATGACCCTTAGAACCTAAAACCACTCCAGTTCAAAACTTTATCTATCTATATGTCTATCTATTTACCTATCTAATTTTCTATCAATCTATAAATATCACATTTTTATGGAAACGATAACTTCCATAATTCTACTAAAATTTCTTCTAAACTGATACATAAAATGAAGGGCAGAAACTCTCGGTCAAACTCTATAATTAGCAAAATCGGCTGAAGGGTTTAGAAATGGGATGTGTTTTGTGAAAACCGAAGAACACTTAACATCATTATTTTAATACATATAAAATCGGTTTGAGAATTTTATTAATTCTAGTAAAATTGTCAAAATTTTATGTATCACAAATTTTTGATAAAATTAAAAAAGGGATCTAAGACGAAAAAATAGGGTTTTAAGGAAAAAAAAAATCATAACTTCGTCAATTCCCAAGACATTAGGTTCACTTAAACTTGTTATAAATTTGCTTAATACTATCTACAATTTTTATGTTGACAAGTTTTTAATAGAACCAACTCTTATTGAAAAAAAAGACAAAAAAGCGGGGTTAAAGAAGAAAAAGATACATAAATTCGTAAATTCAGTGGATATTGAATCCGTTTAAATTTCTAATAAATCTTCTCAATGTTATCTATACTTTTACATTGACAAGTTTTAATAACACTATCTCTTGCAGAAAAAACAAATAAAAAAAATAGGGGGGGGGTGAAGAAAAAAATTATCGTATTAGCATGATTCTGGTAAGACCAGCTCTTACAGAAAGAAGAAATTAAAAACTCGTCAAAACTGGCCAGATACAACAATTAACCTTTAAATGCAGGGTGTTGCTTTTCGGCAAAATACCCAATTTAGGCTGTAAAATAATATTAGAATAATATTGAAGCTCTAGTGCTTAATGTTGCCAATAAAATACATTCTGAAAATATTATTAAATCGATTTTCAACATGTAGATGGCAACACTTGTGCTGTTTAAGAATAAAGATAGATTTATTTTTTCAATTGTTGCTACTTGTTCTTTTTCTTTTGTTTGGAAGCTTGCGAAATACCATATTTTACTCTGCAGTGAGCAAGTAAAATTTATTTCTCATTATAGTTCCTAAAATTCTTGCGTGTTTAATATTATAGAATTTTATCAAAGAAAATTATTTTTTCAGTTAATGACCAGTATTGCCGATTAGTAACAAACTGTTTTTAAAACTGGCTTCATCTCTAATCTTTAGTTTGCTCTAATCTTTAGTTTTGTTTATGAAATTAGTACGTAACTTCGAAATCTACCTGCGTCTATAGTCTGAGCCGGCAGAGATTTTTTTATAGATCTAAATATTTATATAATACAATCATCTCACAATTTTGTCAGTTACATAAATCTAGCATTAAATCTGTCAATGCATTTATGAATAATTCGATTTTTAAATTACAACAAGCAACATTTTCAAAATAACAATAAATGTCGATGGACTTTACTTATTGACAGGTTTTTTAGTAATGCTATTGGTATACTGTAACACAAAAGTATTCAAAATTTAATTATTTGTTTAACCCTAGAACTACCGGAAATTTTACTCAAGTTTTATAAAAACATTCTACACCAAAATTTTTACTTAAAACTATTTAATTTGTTTATTTAACTTATTATTGTCTGATTTATACATTTAGTTTGTTTTGAAGAAATTTCTGGTTTGAATAAATATTTTGAATGTACATGTCGGGTCCAATGGACCCGTCTGGTAGACGGAAGGTTAATAAATTCTAAAAATACAAAAATAAATAAATTAAACATTTAAAAATATGAAAATAAATTTCTAAAGACGAATAGTGGGTTTATCGTACAGTTGTATTCGAGTATTAATGTAGAGTTATAGCTGTATTTTCGCCAAATCACAGGGGTGCTCTGGCAACAGAGATTATTAGTATTTTTTTCGATTTAGAAGTGAAATCTTTGAGTTTGGCTTGTTTTTCCCTCAAAAGGTGAAGTATTCGAAATCTTCCTGTAATTATCCGGTCAAAGGACAGATATTTCTTGCGGAGTTTTTTGATGTGCAGATAAATCTGTTAATACGTTTTTTTTTTTTTTTTTTTTTTTTTTTTTTTTTTTTTTTTTTTTTTTTTAATATGATACAATCTTTGACGAAAAAAAAAAAAAAAGTTTTAACGAAATTGGAGTGTAGGTAATTACGAAACACAGGGTAATTCAGAAATTGCGCCATAACGCTCATGTAAAAATAACTGACACTAAAGTGACGCAGAAACCATGGCGTGCAATCCGTGTTGGCAGAATGTGAACGTTCTCGCCATTTTTACTTCGTAGTTGGCAACATTTTTCACTCTTATCATATACCTTAGCAGTTCAATTTGACCAACAGTTTTATACTGCCTATGCATTTCTATCACTGAAACTCAAGTCTTAGTTCAAAATCAATAAACGTTATATTTTGATCATTCGAACAGAATATGAAAAAGTCCTTCCGGCCAGTGCCGGGAGGAAGAGGTAGCTTTCATAATCCTTATTTTAAAAAAGCCAACTTATATCATGCAAACACACGAAGCTCAATTTAGTGGAAACCGAATATAGTAGATTCAATACTAATTTTTATCAATATAATGAATGAGAATTTCGCGAAATTAGTCAGCTTTATCCAAGCTGCTTTTCTTTAAAGTAACTTATATTTGGCTGCCAAATTCGGCAATTTCTTAAAGTGCCTGTCATTTTAAGACAACATGGTGGATGAGGCTAAGCAGTGAACTTGGTCGAGACCTTAGTAATTGCTGTGCACATGCTCACTCACATCGGAATCGGTTAATATATAGGAGTGCTGTCGCATGCAAAAAATCAGATTTTTCAAAATGTCACCCACAATAGAAATTGAAACTGCTATATCTGAGCCATTTTTAAGGTAAAGACAAACAAAAAATGCTCCTGAATCCTTATATCAAGTTCAAATACTTAAGAAAGAAACCTTTTTCAATTTCTAATTTTTTTTGCACCTCACTTTAAATAAATATATATTTTTTAATTTAATGGCCGCCATTTTGAAACAAGATGGCTGATGAATCTGGCCAGCGAACTTGGTCGAGGTGTTGATGTATACTATCCACATGCCTTCTTACATCGAAATAGGTGAATACGCGTGTTATCGCGTGACAAATACAAGATCATTTCAAAATGTTAGCCATGCTAGAAATTCAAAGAGCTATAAATCAACCATTTTTTAAGATATCAACAAAAGAACAAATTTTCAGAAACAAAAACTGCTCCGGAATCTTTGTATCAAGACCAAACACATAAAAAAAAATCTTTTTCATTTTCCAATTTTTTAATACCTCATTTTGAATTTTAAATTAATTTTTTTTAAATGGCAACCCTTTTGAAACAAGATGGCGAATGAAGCTGGCCAACGAACTCGGTCGAGACATTGGTATGTACTATGTACAGACCAAGTTACATCCAAATAGGTTCATAAATACGCCTGTTATCGCGTGACAAAAATCAGGTCGTTTTAAAATGTCAGCCACAAGAGAAATTCAAAATGCTATTACTCAGCCATTTTTTTTTAGATATAGACGAAAGAAAAACTGTTCCGGAATCTTTGTATTAAGGTCAAACACATACAAAAAAAATCTTTTTCATTTTCCAATTTTTTGGTATCTCATTTAAATTTTTTTATTTTTTAATTTTTTTAAATGGCCGCCATTTTGAAACAAGATGGCGGATGAAGCTGGCCAACGAACTCGGTCGAGATATTTGTATGTACTATGTACACACCAAGGTACATCCAAGTCGGTTCATAAATACGCCTGTTATTACGTGAGAAAAATCAAGACGTTTCAAATTGTCAGCCACGCTAGAAATTCAAAATGCTATAACTCAGCCATTTCTTAAGATATAGACGAAACAAAAACTGCTCCCGAATCTTTTTATCAAGGTCAAACACATAAGAAGAAAATATTTTTTCAATTTTCAATTTTTGGTACCACATTTCAAATTTAAATTTTTCTTAAAAATTTAAATGGCCGCCATTTTTAAACAAGATGGCGGGTGAAGCTGGCCAACGAACCCGGTCGAGACATTGGTATGTACTATGTATAAACGAAGTTACATCCAAATCGGTTCATAAATACGCCTTTTATCGCGTGACAAAATTCAGGACGTTTCAAAATGTCAGCCACGCTAGAAATTCAAAATGCTATAACTCAGCCATTTTTCAAGATATAGACGAAACAAAAACTGCTCCGAAATCTTTGTATAAAGGTCAAATACATAAGAAAAAAATATTTTTCCATTTTCAATTTTTTGGTACCACATTTCAATTTTTACTTTTAAAAAAAAAATTTTAAATGGCCGCCATTTTGAAACAAAATGGCGGATGAAGCTGACCAACGAATTCGGTCGAGAGATTGGTATGTACTATGTACACACCGAATTACATCCAAATCGGTTCATAAATACGCCTTTTATCGCGTGACAAAATTCAGGACGTTTCAAAATGTCAGCCACGCTAGAAATTCAAAATGCTATAACTCAGCCATTTTTTAAGATATAGACGAAACAAAAACTGCTCCGGAATCTTTGTATAAAGGTCAAATACATAAGAAAAAAATATTTTTCCATTTTTAATTTTTTGGTACCACATTTCAAGTTTTAAATTTTTTTAAAAATTTTAAATGGCCGCCATTTTGAAACAAAACGGCGGATGAAGCTGGCCAACGAACTCGGTCGAGACATTGGTATGTACTATGTACACACCGAATTACATCGAAATCGGTTCATAATTACGGGAGTTACAGTGTGACATAGGTCAGATATATATATATATATATATATATATATATATCAATTTTGAACGGAGGGTGGTTTCGGGGTCTGGGGGTCATGATCGATGAAAATATACCAAAATTTTTTGAAATCGCTTTCCTCCGAACGGCTGCAATAGGTAGCTTTTTTGTAAAGAAAGCTACCTAAAAGTTTTTGTTCCAATTCATTTTCAAATACGAACAGAAACATGTTCATATTTGGTGATATGGAGTAATTATATGAAATCAGAATTGCATGTACAGTTGAAACTTGAGGCTTTCTCATGAACATTGTTTAAGACTGAAATTTTTATATATCTAATAGGGGGCTCTGCCCCCTGCAAGCTACGCTCGACAACCTCGTTCAGACACCGCAGAATCTAAAAACACGCTAATCTGATCGGTATAAAAAATGTTATAGAAGATTGAATTATACTGAAAAAAGCTGTGCAGATCTGCCTGTAAACGGGTTTCCATTCAATTTCCTTTGATTTCAAAAAATTAAGACCGAATCAGTTGCTGTTAAGACATCCAATGGTTGTTTTCGTGTTTGATTAAAGAGGATCAGTTAAACGTTTGAAAAGAAGCTAAAAATAAAAGGAATTAAGTGTACAGAGTCTTTGTCTCCCGGTATTTTAAAACAATTTCTATAACAATAGCCTAAATCATGTGACTAGCAGCAAGAGTTCCGGGCGCACCACGTCGCTTTTTATATTCCTGGTGCCAATTTGGTACTTTAATATTAGCCAGGTACAGGTGATAAGTCGCCAAATATTATTCCATCGCCATCATTTCATCTATATTATAATAGTCCAAGTCATGTAACTGCCATAAATAAATACGCTCTGGTCCCTTCGCTTTTCATATGAAAGTTTGCCCAATATATCATATACGGCCCCATATTGGCGCGATTTTTTTCCTACACTAATTTGTATAATTCCGTACTAATTCCGTATATGACATTGGCGTCAGAAAAAAATAGCGCCAATATGGGACCGTATGTGGCATCTGTGCCGAAATTTTTCCATTTCGGTTAAAAAAAAAAAAATCGAATAATACTACATAAAACCATTGTCGCAAAGCGTTCATGGTACTGTTACGCTAGCTGGGTGAAAATCTCGCCAATAACTATTTTTCAACTCGCCAGTTAGCATTTCTTTTATTTTTCGAGTGGTAAATTAACACATTGCTTTGAAGTTGAAATTAAATGTCATCGTTTGTTACATCATTTAATATTTGGCCAGATGCCATATATGCACCCGGTTTGGCGTCATTTTTTTTTAACGAAAATTTGGCGAAATCCTCGTTTTCGAATACAGTTACATATGTATTTTTGGTACTACTTAGTTATCCCGTCGACCAAAAATCTATACAAACTATAAGATTAAATGCCGATAATGGTTGATCGTAAATGTCACATTCACTTGACTTTAAGTGAGTTACATGTCTTTACGTCATCAAGTGATTTTTATTTCGACGCTTTATTTGTATATTTATTAATGTTATACTATTTTCTTTGTGTTTTATTAATGCTATACTATTTTCTTTCGTTACTTAAAATAAAAATTATTTCAATTTGTATAATTTGGCAAGTGTTTTGGCAATTTATATAATTTGGCGAAATGGGTCGATGGAATAACTAAGTAGTACCGTATTTTTTTAATTATTTTCTATTATTTTTTATTTTTAAAGGAAAATAACCAAAAAAATAATTAACTATAGAACAAAACAATTTATGTAATTAAAAAATAAATAAATAAAGTAAATAAACATTTATTATTAAATAAACAACAATAGCCGGGTTACTATATCAACCAAAATAATACCATTTTGGCGCCAATTAGGTACCCCGGTGCGTATATTACATGTGCCTAATATTTTTCTTTTCATTTCGTTTAAAAAAATAAAGAAGTGAAAGCCATTTATTTTAAATGTTTATGTTTGTATTAAATAAAATGATAATGAAATACAAATTGAATTATGATTAAAAGTAACATGATACATTTCTTAGCATACATTTAAGAGGGGTCAAACTTCTCGCCAAATTAGTTTAAAATGGTAAACTTTTCTAAAATCTGAAAAAAAAAATATATCTGTTTGATTAAAATTTGAGTTGCCATCATTAGAAAAATGTATATAAAATTAGAAAAAAATTAATATTTCAAAAACTAATCCGAATTTAAAAATTCTAATACCAGTTTTGAAATCTGCGGATCAATATTGATTTTTGGTGTTAATTTCATCGCAAAGTATTAAATATTTTAGGAGAAATCGCCATGAAACATAATCAGTTGTTTATTCAGTCGATTCATACTTACGTTTCATACTTCCGTTTCATAAATTCGTTTCATTAGGATTTTATATATATAGGGTAGATATAGCTCGCATCACGTAGGCCACCGGAGAAGGTTTATTAAAGATTATAATCTTCCCGTTGTCTCAGTGACTCAGGGATATATATAGAAAATTAATCCATCAAAATGTACTTAAATTGGTATATAGGCTATTTATATGCTTTTTTTTTTTTTTTTTTGCTCAGCCTTGCTTTTTCTAGCACGCGGTTCCTTTTTCCCTATCTTGCACTGAAGAAGAATCTCGCTGTAGATTCGAAACAGCTGTTTGCTGCTTTTCATCCATTATTTGTGCATTTTAAACGTTGGTTTACTGCTTTTTAATATTCCTGCACAAAGGCTATAATTGCTATTTTAATATTTATATGCTTATTAAGCGATTTACCAACTTCCAATATCGATGTTCATGTTTCCAACAAAGCTTTTTTTCCTTGAACGTGGTATGACGTCATTCATTTCTTTCTCCGTTTTTCGATTTTTTTTTTCTTTTTTTGCATTTGGGCATTTTTTATGGACTCCAAGCAAGGACTCTGTCTGTGCCGTGTGTGGGCGGTCTTTTGGGGAAACCCTGTATAAAGTAGCGAAGTATTTACGACGAGCGCGATTATTTACGTCTAGCAAACCCACTCGGCGTTGTCCTAGACCGGCGTCATACAAGAAGAAATAACGTCGTTCATGGCCCTGTTTCTAGTATAATGCGAATTAAAAAAAGGGTAACAAGTGCTAAATAAAATGAGTGAAACTATGAGAATAAAAAAAGAACGACTTGCTTCGACTTCGAAGAAAAAAATCAGTCCACATTCTTTCTATGTCTAATGAGAAAATTCCGGTGGCGACAGTCTCACGGAATGCGACAAAAAATCCCTTAGTTAAAATTTATAAAAGCGGAAGAAAGATCATTTATGTCTATTTTTTTTTTCATCAAAATAAGTAAATTAAAAAAAATGCAATTTAACAAATTACAACGAGCATTTGGAAAGTGATTTTTTCAAAGACTAAAATTTAAGAGATGAAAAATCGCACGGAGTTGTTCATACATTACGTACGCCATGGATTACATTTTTCGGTACTGTAAATCTTTAAACTTCTACGGAGCTGGTCAAACATTACGTACGACATGGATTAAACATTAACATTCCTCGACCAATTTTAAGTGAAATTTCATTCTGAAACTTCTAAACATCCACAATATTACTTTTTACAGTATAGAGAAAAAATGTACTTTTAAATGCAATTTGTTTGAAAGCTGTATCTCTATTTGTTTCGGAGTTATTATTATTATTATTTTTTTTTTTGTAGTTTTATTACTTTTTTGTCATAGTGGCAACAGAAGTATCCATCTCTGTTGAAAGTAAAGGGAAAATACAGATTACTGTATTGACCAATCAGAAAATGAATAAATTGCGGGATTCAACTAATAAAACGCTTTAGATATGTTTTTGATTTCCTACCCTGACCGAGGACAATAACCATTTTTCCAAATGGTTAATAAATAAATAAATAAATAAATACAATTTAACAAATTACAACGACCATTTGAAAAATGATGTTTCAAAGACTAAAATTTAAGACAAAAAATCGCACGGAGTTGAAGATACATTACGTACGCCATGGATTACATTTTCCGGTACTGTAAATTTTTTAACTTCTATGGAGCTGGTCATACATTACGTACGACATGGATTAAACATTAATATTCCTGGATCAATTTTAAATGAAATTTCATTCTGAAACTTCTAAACATCCCACAATATTACTTTTTACTCCGTCGTATATAGAAAAAAAATGTAATTTTAAATGCAATTTGTTCGAAAGCTGTATGTCAATTTGTTTCTGAGTTATTATTTGTTTTTTTTTTGGTAGTTTTTATTACTTTTTTGTCATAGTGGCAACAGAAGTATCCATCTCCGTTGAAAGTAAAAAGAAAATACAGATTACTGTATAGACCAATCAGAAAATGAATAAATTGCGGGATTCAACTAATAAAATGCTTTAGATATGTTTTTGATTTCCTATCCTTACCGAGGACAATAACCATTTTTCCAAATGGTTAATAAATAAATAAATAAATGCAATTTAACAAATTACAACGACCATTTGAAAAATGATGTTTTCAAAGACTAAAATTTAAGACATAAAAAATCGCACGGAGTTGATCATACATTACGTACGCCATGGATTACATTTTTCGGTACTGTGAATTTTTAAACTTCTATGGAACTGGTCATACATTACGTACGCCATGGATTAAATATTAGTATTCCTGGACCAATTTTAAATGAAATTTCATTCTTATACTTCTAAACATCCTACAATAATACTTTTTACACCGTCGTATAGAGAAAAAAAATGTTCTTTTAAATGCAATTTGTTTGAAAGCTGTATCTCAATTTGTTTCTGAGTTATTAATTTTTTTGTAGTTTTTATTCTTTTTGTCATAGTGGCAACAGAATTATCCATCTCTGTTGAAAGTAAAGGGAAAATACAGATTACTGTATAGACCAATGAGAAAACGACTAAAATGCGGGATTCGACTAATAAAACGCTTCAGATATGTTTTTGATTTCCTACCCTGACGAGGACAATAACCATTTTTCCAAATGGTTAATAAATAAATAAAAAGCTGTACGGTAGAATATAAAATCACTCTCCTTAACGTAGCACATGGATTGACGATTAAGGAGGGAACCCAGTGTATTCCTCGATGTTAGTTTTCAGCACGCGTGATCTATCCTCACTGTAAATAAAGAAATGGAAGGAATATGTGAACTACTTCATAAAAAAAATATTTTGTTAAAATATCAAATAACGACAAAGGCTCAATACACCATATTTGTCTTTTTTTTTTTTTTTTTAATTATCATCCTGGGCGCCCGCTACACCATTTATGGGTAGGAATGGCGGACCATTTTCATTTCATTCTGCATGAAGTTCTACATTTTTCCCGAAAATGCGTGAAAATGATCATGACGTCTGTAAGCAGAGAACAATTGAAGCTCGTTGTTTAGCGTTCGATGGAGAATTTTAATTCTATCTCGTATATAGTAAAATGCAGCATAGCAAGTCTGAGTAGCCTCAGTTTCTTGAAACTTATTCGTCAAAATGTACTATCACATTAAGAAAGATCCAGTTTCGTTTCCATTTACTATTCAACTAATCTATGGTGAATTTTAAGACTGAAAGAACTTTAGCAAGCAATATGTTTGAAATCCTACTCTAAGCTGTTTTGTGCATGGAACTACTAATAAAGAGGGACCTTAAAATAATGAAACTTCGACTGCAACCGCTTTCACAGGGGTTGATTTCAGCCGGGAGAAATTTCCACCAGTAAATTTAACTATAAATTTTCTCTTTATTTAAAATCCTTATTAATTCAAGATTTCAGTCATAAATAGTGAAAGAAATAGAAATTCATTTTTACTGGTGCAACTTTGCTTTGTAGGTAGTTAGCCCCGCGTTTCCGCCAGATTGTGACAACCTAGACAACCTCATCTCAGTGTCGGTGAAAATGATTATAACTCCTGCGCAAACTAACACCAGTAAGAAGAAATAGAAATTTTTAACATATTAGTAAGAATATATTTCCATGAATAATGATCTTAAATAAGGCAAAATTTTCTACTCAAATTTACTGGTGGGAAATTTGCCCCGGAAGTAATCAGAAACTGTTGATCCGATTTAGAAAAAAATGTATTTTAATAGATTAAAACGACCATTTGGAATTTATTTCGTCCACCAAATTCCGTCGCATCCTCTTCAACAACAGACCGCAAAGATCAAGCTTCAGACGACCAAAACCGTCATCGATAAACACTCCAAGTCCCGTTTCAAGAAGAAAAATAGTTTACAAATCAAAAGCAGTTCCAGCGAATCATCCACAGGTTGCGACATATTACCTACGTTGAGCTCAAATTTTCCCGGTTAGAATTGACCGTTTGTAAAACGCCGTGGCTAGTGGATTGGAGCCCCTCGAGACATGGCCCTTTACTATCAATAGGTTAAACATTAGATTGTTTCCTTTTTTGCATTCGTCTTTTATTCTGTAATCGATTTTCATGGGCTAGATAATCAGTTGAAGAACTTGATTTTCATGGCCTAAATGACAACCTAGACAACCTCATCTCAGTGTCGGTGAAAATGATTATAACTCCTGCGCAAACTAACACCAGTAAGAAGAAATAGAAATTTTTAACATATTAGTAAGAATATATTTCCATGAATAATGATCTTAAATACGGCAAAATTTTCTACTCAAATTTACTGGTTGGAAATTTGCCCCGGAAGTAATCAGAAACTGTTGATCCGATTTAGAAAAAAATGTATTTTAATAGATTAAAACGACCATTTGGAATTTATTTCGTCCACCAAATTCCGTCGCATCCTCTTCAACAACAGACCGCAAAGATCAAGCTTCAGACGACCAAAACCGTCATCGATAAACACTCCAAGTCCCGTTTCGAGAAGAAAAACAGTTTACAAATCAAAAGCAGTTCCAGCGAATCATCCACAGGTTGCGACAAATTACCTAAGTTGAGCTCAAATTTTCCCGGTTAGAATCGACCGTTTGTAAAACGCCTTGGCTAGTGGATTGGAGCCTCTCGAGACATGGCCCTTTACTATCAATAGGTTAAACATTAGATTGTTTCCTTTTTTGCATTCGTCTTTTATTCTGTAATCGATTTTCATGGCCTAAATAATGTGTTGAAGACCTCGATTTTTGCTTTGAAATACGATTTTCATTTCGGCGTCGCTCTTTGTCTTTGGATTTTTTCAAATCTCATAATTTGCGCCTACCCATTTTGTAACTTTTTCAATTTTTAACGATTTTATGCATTTCGATTACATATTCAAACAATTTTTTAACGATTTTAAGCCTTTCTATTACCTATTCAAATGAAAATTCTTCTAAAAGTAAAGAACATCGTTGAATTTCGTAATAAATAAATAAATAAATAAATAAAATGCGAGCATCATTGGGCCCCATCCTCGATCGAAAACAACAACCATTTCCAAATGGTTAAAAAAAAAAAAAAAAAAAAAAAAAAATCCCTGCCGGCGTGGGCCTACAGGCGGAGGTAGATTTCGAAGTTAAGTACTAAATTCTCCAACAAAACTTAAATCAAGATTAGAGATAAACCCAGTTTCTTCACAAAAAGTGAGCTGTAGGGAGCTAAACTTTTTGTGAAAATTATAATATACACGAATACACACACACATGTATATGGAATAGGTTTAAAAAATGGCTAAAAAAATTTCAGAGAACCTTAAAGTGTTAAAATATGTTAATATTTCCATGGTCGGGTTTTTATCATGTTTTAATACGTTTCTTCAAACTCACATGGCGTTACATATTCACCTGCTGAGATCCATTATATTTCCAATATGACGTAATATACATATTTTTTTAATTCGTCAAACTATTTTTTTATTTTGAGTTTTCATGCTGAAATCTTGCTGTAGAAAACTTATGACGCAATATTCAATTTGTTTTCAATTTGTCAAACTATTTAATTTTACACATGAAAATTTTACATTAGAAAAGTAATTGTTGTGGTGAGAATTTTTTTTTTTTTTAATTGTTGGCAACTGCTATAACGAAAAACTTTTATTTTTTTTCCTGCCATTGTTGTGTAAGAGCTGGTTATATCAGAATCATGTTAAGACAGTATTCAAAATTTTGAACCCTCCCCATTTCCACCCTCTTGGGCCGATTTCGCCCATTTTCAATCCCCGCCGAGATACAGTGGTGGTCAAAATTATAAGGACAAGGCAAAAATCGCCAAATCTTGGCTACATTTGGCCGGAAACTTATGCAAATTTAATGGCGGGAAACCAATGAAAAATGAAGAATATTTTTATAAGTTTTTGTGGAAATATGTGGAAAATTCATATTCATAAAATGTATTATGGATTTATACAGCCATGTGATATGGACAAAATTATAAGAACAATTGTATTTGTGCGTTCTAAAAAGCAAAATTTGCATGTTTTTTGCTCTGCACACGAACTCCCGGACGATATAAATGCGTAGTAAGCGTTTGGGATCGTCATATTCTATTTTTCAGTCATGCCGCTAGGTACAAACATTTCGGAGTTTGAGAAAGGGAAAGTGGATGCATTTAAAAGTTCAGGACTTTCTGTACGCCAAATTGCGACAAAGTTCAATAGATTAAGAACGGTTATTTACGATTATCTTAAAAATCCCTGTAAATATGGACGGAAAAGACATACAAGTAGGCCATTTTCTGCTTCTATACTGGAGAAAAGAATGACAATAAAGCGAGATTGCTCCAAAAAACAAATGTGAACAGAAACAAAACGTGAATTAAACTTAGAATGTAGTGCTCGAACTGTTCGACGTGTTTTACAAAAAGAAAAAAAAGGTTCACTATGGTAAACATATGTCAGGACCGCCTCTTACAAAAGTTCATAAGAGACTGAGGATGGAGTTTGCCAAAAAATGAATTACTATGTGAAGAAAAGTGGGATGATGTCTTTTCCGATGAGAAAAAGTTTAATTTGGATGGACCAGATGGTTTTCGCTACTTTTGGTATGATCTCCAAAGATAAAAAGAAATTTTCTCAAAGCGTGCATTTGAAGGTGGCTCAGTAATGGTCTGGTGAGGTTTCGGAACTCGTGTAACTACTCCAATAGTTTTTGTGCAGGGTAGAATGAATTCCGAGAGTTATTTTGATGTATTGGGCGATAATATTTTACCAGAAGCACAGTTAATAACGAGTGGAGACTATTTTTTCCAGCAGGACAATGCCTCAGTACATGTTTCTCAAATTTCAAAATCGTGGTTTGCTGCTAATTTCGTGAAACTACTTCATTGGCGGGCCAGAAGACCTGATCTGAATCTAATGGAAAATCTGTGGGGTATTCTGGCACACGAAGTATACAAAAATTGTATACAATATGAAAACAAGGAAGAGCTTATGTCCTCCATTGAAAAAGCCTGTTCAAAAATTTTCAAGAACGTTCTTAAGGAATTGTCAAACTCCATGACGTCAAGACTGATAAACGTGATTGAGCAGAAGGGGAAGATTATTAATTATTAGTGTGTTTCAGGCAAAAACATTTATTGTCCTTATAATTTTGTCCAATTTTTACAATGATATATTTTGTTAATTATGGCAAAACATTCATATTTTGCATTTTCCAATGTTTTGCATTCTACAATGATTTCTAGAATAAAAAAGTATTTTGTGTATAAATTTCACTTTATGTACTTCAGAAATAAATTTTTTCTGTGCAATTTTCAATTGTTCTTATAATTCTGACCACCACTGTATTATCCATATCAAAGTTGTTGGCGAGTTTAAGGACAATTCGTGCATAATTGCGTCTTTTATCGTGCTGACAAAATTTAGTACATACATACATACATATATATATATATATATAAACTTTTTAGGTGGGGATGGTTTTGGGTTCCTGGTGTCCTATAATGAAAAGTTATGAAGGAATTTTTCAAAAGTCGCACCATGGTAACGACTGCAATAGGTAGTATTTCTTACGAAATCTACCTAAAAACAGCCGACATCTTATGATCACCTCTTCAGTTACTTCACTATCAACAGGTAGACAGTACACAATATGACTCCACCTCTTTATTCATAACTCCATTGTTTCGAGATGAGTACGTTGCAACTGAATTACATGTATTTTGTCTCCAATTGCAAAGTTTCAAGTTCGGATCAAAGTTGCAGAAAGGTTGAAAATATTGTATTTAATTAAGTTATAAATACAATTAGAATGAAATAATGAAAAGTTTCTGTTTTTCATAATTAAATAAATTACAAATCTGATTTTAATAAACAAATGAAAAGTTTGTATTTGGTACTTAGCGAATGCTTTGCTTGTCGGTGATACTAACGCCTGCTGTGTGGCATTAGACGATATGCATCGTAAATATACATCAGATTACACATTCAAAACCTTTTATTTTATAGTAAAAATTGTCCATTTGCTTACTGTTGGCAACGGAAGTACTCCATTTGAGTAGAAAGTAAAGGAAAAATAGTTTTAAAATAGTAATTATATATTTTTGTTGTCATTTTCTCGTAACAACCGAAAGCAAATGTAATTAAAATACATGCTATTTTGAAGAAAAAAAAATAAACGAATGATTTCTGTTAAAACAACGCAGCTATTATATACTATATTTAATTCTAAGTATCTATAAATCATTAGATAGCCGGGGGGTTTTTTTTCGATTTTCTTAAATGATGGAATTTTTTTGCTGCATTTGTGCATTATTTCGCGATAGTGATGTGCTATGCATGCTTTACTGTAGATGTTTAAGAGTACATAATAAATGTGGAATTGTTAAGCGGATGCGAATGACGTCATTTTACATAAAATAAAACGTGTGCTTTAAGCCTTAAAATTTAAATATGTTTTGTACTGCAGTAGAGTCCCGCTTAACCGAGTTATTTTCTTCTGGTGGACTGATGGCTTCTATTATTATGAAACAGCCATAATAAATGAAGTGTTAGGTGAAGAAAAAAGAGCAGCCGTAAAAAAAAGAAAAAAAATAGCCATCCCCCCCCCCCCATTCTGACCAGAAAATCAAGAGTTCTAACTTTTTACGGCTGCTCTTTCATCTTCACCTAACACTTCATTTATAATGGCTGTTTCATAATAATAGAAACCATCAGTCCATCAGAAGAAAATGAAGTAATGAAAATGCCGGGGGCGACACTAAATTCTGAATAAGCTGAATTCCTGTTCTCTAGTTTTAATTTTTGTTTTATGATAATCTACAAATATGTATATACACTAGGACTTCCCTCAGAGGGATTAGTCTGAGCGATATTGCTGAGAACATAGATTTAATAATAACATGGGAAAGCAAAGGAAATAAGATGTTATCTTTAATTGTCCATATACTGCGATAAATTGAAATGATGAAAATAAATGAATCGTAGTATTACAAAATCTTATATATAAATTCGTATACACTGTTTAAAAAAATGGGAAATCAAACCATGCAAGACCGCAATGCATAGATATAAAATTGAATATACGCAATATATTAAAAATAAAATAGAAAATGAAGCACTAAATTATCTTATATTGGAAATTTTAACTGTATAAAATGATGTCAAGAGCATAATCAGACACTCCGCACCAATTTGAGTAACTTTAAATGACATATGTATGATGTTTAAAAAGAATGGACTTACTTTTTATGGTGTGTGCTCCCCCGGAATATTTAATATTGCACAATATATGTTTTCCACGGATACAATGAGGTTGTCGATAACAATTAAGGAATACTCTCCTCAAAATCTGATATAGTATCAAAATACCGAATACATCAAAAGTGGCATGCAATGCTTCGTTAGAGTGTGTTTTAGATATGCTCGATCGGATTTGGATTATGAGTCTATGCTGGCCACTACATACGCTGTATTGTTTTGTTTTCAAACACATTCTGCACAAGTTGAGCTGTATTTAGCATGTATTAAATAAAAGAAATCAGCAATGATTGCAACATAAAATATGACACAAGATCTGAATATATCGTCTGCATAACTTTTGAGCTGTCAAAGTGTCATTTGAAGTAATTTACAAATACATACATATTTATTCAGCAAATATTGAAACCTAACATACGCCAATATGAACCCGATTATGAAATTTCACCAGAATAAGTTAATATATAAATAATCTACAAATGATAATTCAGAATATGGCCTTACAATAAAATGTCTAGAAAAATGAATCAGATAAAAAATTCATATCACATTTAAAACGGCACTTCCCTCTGTTAGCGGCCTTGGCGAGAGAGAGAAAAGCCTAGAGAAGGAACACTTTAACAAGTACTTTAGGGCAACGTACTCACTGTTTCATAGAGGTCTTTATTGAATATTTACACAATTTATTTAATGCTAGGTGGCCGGATTAATGCCGGACTATCAGTTTTGTTGCATTTAAATTTCATGTTCTGCGGAGGAAAGGCAGCATTATGAAATATTTAAAGTTGCTGCACCTAATAATTCCAAATTAATGGTAATTGAGATCGCTTTCCGTTATTTTCATCTTTTTAAATTTAATTTTTTTTAGAAACCATTCATAGAGACAATTGTATATTTTAAAACTAACCCGAAGCAAACTTTCAAGATTTTGGGCTCAGCAGTAACACAGAAATAGAAAATTTTCGAAAGTTTTTTTGTTTCTGCACTGTTTCATATAGCGACATTTTTAGAAATTGTTCTATTGCGAGAATTTACGTCATGATAAATACAGACATGTCAATTTTCATGTTTATATTCCTAACAATTCTATGTACTTCGTTACTTTGATCATCTTTAGATTTTTTTCCGCTTTGCTTGGTCTTTCGATTTTTTAGAATTCGTTCTACAACGAGCATTTACATCTTATAAATTACTACCATGCCAAAGTTCTATTTTCTAACCCCAACAGTATCCCAAAAATTTCAGTATTCCAAATAAATCATAGTTTAGAACCTTTCTAGAAATTTTTCCGTTTATCCGTCAAATTGAACCTTTTAGAGAGCGTTCATTACGAGTATTTACATCTTAAAAGTAACTACCACACCAAATTTAAAGTTTCTAATCCAATCAATATCGCAGAAATCGCAATTTTAGAACTTTTTTGCTCCTGCAGCGATGTAGGTTCTTGCACTGACATAAAATACAGTCTTTTTTTCGGAGCAGAGATGGCCACCAACATTTTTTTTAAGTTGGCTATGTAGTTTCAGAGATAACACCTCACAAATATACAAGCATTAATAATACACTTTATAATATTACAACGCTTTATAATATTAGCATTAGTTATACAGATACAAAAGCCATTTATCTGTTACAAACTAAAGTGCCCGTCGTTGCCCAGAATTTGAAGGATATTTGTTCTGAAAAATCAATTTCAAAATTTAATATACAATACAAACAAACATTACAAAATCAGTCGAAATGTTGTATGAATGAATCATATGAAAACGCTATATAATAATGTATAAATGTACAGGAGAGAGTAGCCTAATTTGGACCGTAGCCATTCTGTCGTTAATTACAGGAAGAGACGCCATCTACCGCTGAAATCCTACTCATCAGAATGACGTCACTCACGATTAGAAGATGCAACAGCCTACCACGTGTTGTTTTCAGACAATTTAAAAAAAACCTAAAGTTAGCTGTTTTGATCTACTTTTTCCCTACTAAACGTAAGTGAGTACTTTAAAACTAAGGTAAGTTGTTATGTTTTTATATACATATATAAATTCATCTCTTAATTGTGCATATTTCTCACGCGGCTTTGTTTCATTTCGTTTTTGATCTTAGTCTTGAAATTATCTGTTTTAAAAAATGGTGCAGTTGCCATAATTGGACCATTTTAAGTTGCTTAAATTGGACCAGATATGCGATCATAAATTTTGAAAATTAAGTATTGAATTTCGAGGATGGCACACTTTGTGCACTATTTTTTTAATTTTTTTATATTTTATAATAGATTACTATCTCCATGCATTTTTTTTTTTTTTTTTTTTTTTTTTTTGGGGGGGGGATATCTGGATTAATTTTTTTATACAGTTTAGGCCTATATAAACAAAAAATATTTTTACATGTTTATGCAATAAATTTTGTTTGCAATTTCTTTTATCTAGTACGTATTTGTATTTATTTTCTTTGAATACATTATTCCTACGGCGTATTTGGTTTACAGAGTTGAATTCAAACATTTTCTTCCTGGAGGATATTTGCGATTCCCTGAGGAAGGGCAGACTTTTTACAGTTCTGGAGGGTGGAATTACATTTTTTTGCCATTAAAACTCATAAAACCTCAAACCTTCCTGGAGGAGGGGGGTGAATTCAATACTGTTGAATATTTAATGTTTGCGTATAATTAATCGTAGCGTGTTTTTCAATAAAGCATATTTTTTTAAACACTTTTATAATATAATGTTAAAAATGTTGAAAAAGACACGGACAAGCTGTCTGAAAAAAAAAAGAAAAACAGGTGACAGCAAAAGCTGTTAAAGGTATAGGAAATAAAAAAGAGAGAGTAAGTTGTGAAGAAATTGACCTGCAATAAGGCTATAGCTACAAATCCTCCCCAAAAACCAAAAAATCATTCGAAATATTATATCGTTTGCTAAATTTAGTTTTAAAAAAGTACAGAGGGAGCCAAAAAAACAGTTGTGTTAACATCTTCGCCATATAAAGTAAACCTTGAAATGAAAAAACACAAAAATCGACTAAAAGGAAGCTATCACAACATAAAAGCAAATGGAACATCAAGTTTAAAAAAATAGGCGTAATGCAATTATCAAGGAAATGATGAAAGGGGAGAACTACAATCATAATGTAAATAAAATTTCTTTGCAAAAAAAGTCTAATAATTCAGAATCTAAAAAGAAAAATCTAGATAGTGATGATTGGGTTTGCCTGATTCGTAAGAAAATAAAACAGCAGAAATGATTCAGTGTTCATATTGCCATATACGGTTCCAAGCTGTGTGCGCTGGAAAAAAAAAATTAATAAACGAAATTCATGTGTAAGCTTTGCATCACTCCTTAAATGATATTCTAATCACTGGCAATTAGTTTCATAATTTCTATTCTTAATTACTGATAACTTTGATTTATATTTTGAATACATTTTAATTTAAAACAATTGCACTCATTTTCAGATATTTGATTTCATTATATTTCATTGCTGTTATTTTGTTTGATTGTTTCAGTAACCGTAAACTTTGCTTTTAATAAAATTAGTTATATTCCCTAGTCATTAAAACAACCTGGTTTTATTTGGTCCAATTTAGGAGACTGGTGGTCCAACTTAGGCGACCAGTTGCTGAATTTGGACCACTTTTGACAAATTTTTCAAATTAAAATAAAATTTAAGATTTTCAAAAAGAAAATGATCTAAAGTTTTATTTAGTTAGTGGATGAATTGATTGACCTCGTGTAGTGATATTTTTCAGATATTCCAAAAATTAAGTGAGTTACACCTGAAAATAAGCGAAGTGGCCCAAATTAGGCTACTCTCCCCTATAACAGACGCAAAAGAATACAGTTATAAATGAACTTATTTCAATATATAATTGGAGCGATAATGTTAAAATACGCCAATATTTCCCTAATCGGGTTTTTATCATGTTTCAATACATTTTTCACACTCATATGACGTTATACTATATCCACCACGTCCTTTATATTTCCAATATGACGTAATATTTTCCTCATTCATGTGGAAACCTTGAAATAGAAAAGTTATGAAGTTACATTCACTTTCATTTAAATTCGTCAAACTATTTATTTCATTTTCATTTTTCACGTGGAAATCTTGCAGTAGAAAATTAATTGTTGTAGTAATAAATTTATTGTGTATTTTAATTGTTGGCAAGTGCTATAACGAAAAATGTTTAAATTTGACAAGAAATTGCTGTTAAATTAGTGGTTTTTTATTAATTAAAAATTAACTATAAACTATTTCGATATCGGATTACTTTAGTTGCCTCGGCTATGTTTTATTACACATGAAAGTATCTTTTCACAATTTTGGCTTCCAAATTGCAGATTTTTATAGAATTACAAACAGACAGATAGACAAGTTTTCATTTTTACATATCTCTCTATTCTAAGAAAAAGTAACTAACGCTGTCACTGCCGCCGCCGCCGGTTTTGAAATTTTTGTGACCGGAGGTCTTTATTCGTTAATAATAAGAAAACTATTGCATGCAAAAATATGAAAATCGGTGATATTAGGAGAGGGTAGCCATATTTGGACCGCCGCTTTAATTGGACTGTTGACATTCTTCCGTTAATTACAGGAAGATACTCCATCTACCGCTGAAATCCTACTCATCAGAATGACGTCACTTATGATCAGAAGAAGCAGCCACATTCCACGTGCTGTTTTCAGACAATTTACAAAACCTAAAGTTAGCTGTTTTGACCTAATTTTTTCCTACTAAACGTAAGTGAATATCTTAAACCTAAGGTAAGTTGTTATGTTTTCATATACATATCTGAATTCATCTGTTTATTGCGCATATTTTTCATGCGGATTTGTTTGATTTCGTTTTTGTTCTTAGTCTTGAAATTAACTGTTTTAAAAAATGGCGTAGTTACCATAATTGGGTCAATTTTAGTTGCTAAAATTGGACCAAATATGTGATCATAAATTTGAAAAGTAAGTAATGAATTTCGAGCACGGTACGCTTTGTACACTATTTATTATTATTTTTTTTTATATAATGGATTACTATTTCTATGCAAGTTTTTTCTTGTATATCTGGATTAATTTTTTTAAACAGTTTAGGCCTTTATAAAAGTAATAGAAATGTTTTTAGATGTCTATGCAATATATTTTGTTTGCAATGTCTTTTATCTTGTATGTAATTGTATTTATTTTCTTTGAATTCTTTATTCCTACGGCATATATGATTTACAGAGTTGGATTCAAACATTTTCCCCCTGCAGGATATTTGTGATGGAAGACTTTTTACTGTTCTTAAGGGTGGAATTATACTTTTTTGCCATTAAAACGCATAAGATCTCAAACCTTGATGAAAATTATGAAAACGACATAGACAAACTGTCTGGAAGAAAAACACCCGTGACAACAAAGGCTGTTAAAGATATAGGAAACAAAAAGCAGACAGTAAATTGTGAAAAAATTGGCCTGCAACAAGGCTGCAGCTACAAATCCTCCTAAGCAAAAAAATCATTAGAAATGATATTTTCCTTGCTAAATTCAGTTAAATCAAAGTACAGAGGAAGCGAAAAAACAGTAGTGTTAACATCATCGCCATATAAACTAAACCTTGACATGATAAAAAAAAAAGGACAAAAAGGAAGCTTTCACAGCACAAAAGCAATTGGAACATCGAGTTTTAAGAAATAGGCGTAATGCAATTAGCAAGAAAATGATGGAAGAGAAGAACTACAAACATAAAGTAAAGAAAACATCTGTTGAAAAAAAAAATCAAATAATTCAGGATCTTAAAAGATAAAGCTAGACAGTGATGATTGGTTTTGCCTAATTTGTAAGAAAAATGAAACAGCAGAAATGATTCAGTGTTCAGTTTTCCATATACGGTTCCATGTTGTGTGCGCTGGAAAACAAAAACAATAAATAAAATTCATGTATAAGCTTTGCATCACTCCTTACATGATATTCAAGTAACTGACAATTAGTTCCATAATTTGTATTCATAATTACTGAAAACTTTGATTTATATTTTGAATACATTTTGATTTAAAACAGTTACTCTTATTTTCAGATATTTGATTTCATTATATTTCTTTGCTATTATTTTGTTTGATTGTTTTATTAATAGCAAACTTTGCTTTTAATAAAATTAGTTATATTCCCTAGTCATTAAAACAACCTGATATTATTTGGTCCAATTTAGGAGACTGGGGGTCCAACTTAGGCGACGAGTTGCTGAATTTGGACCACTTTTGATAGATTTTCAAATTAAAATAAAATATAATATTTTCAAAAATAAATTGATCTAAATATTTATTTAGTTAGTAGATGAATAGATTGACCCTGTGTAATGATCTTTTGCAGATATTACCAAAATTAAGTGAGTTACACCTGAAAATAAGTGAAGTGATCAAAATTCGGCAACTCTCCCCTATAGAGAAATGTTTGATCGACACGCTGATGAATACAGTTTTCAAATCGAAGAATTATTTTAAGGGACATTTAATGCTAAAGTTGGACAAAATCGTTCCATTAAAAAAGTTTTATAGGTCAAAAAATATACATGGGAATTTAATCATTTTTAGATCAATTTTTTTCAATGGAAAATCCCGCTGTGCAGATTCCATTAATTTTTTTAATTTGACTCATTTTTTGAGGTTTTATTTCTATTTTAAATTGAAATATTCAGCATCTCGACAAATATTTTTTGGAAATTTTAGAAAATGGTATTAATTTAAACTGTTGCCATCTGTATAAACAGCGCAAACAATATTGCTTGCTTCAAATAAAAAAAATTATTTACACGTTACTAATATAAAGAGAAAAAAACCTTCAAATTAGAATTAAATAATTAGGTATAAAAAACAGGCACTTATTGGAAATTACGCCATAAAAACTATATTTACATGTGAATTTTAAAAGACAAAGGATATTGTAAAATAAATTCATTAACATGCGTTAGAAATCTTACATAGAAGAAATTACGTCACATTACACTTGTTATGCAAAATGAACAAAAAATAACATTGCAAAACAGTTTAAATTTAAATTGCGCGAGACAAATTATTAGAGGTTAAATATTAGACTTTTTCAAAATTTTATTTTTTGTCGTTTGATGTGAGGTGTTCAGCTATAAGCATACAAAATTTCATGTCTCTAACTTAATTAGGGGCTGAGTTAGAAAAATAGTTTAAGATATACAAGTTAGAGCCCAGAGGATTAAATATTAGACTTTTTCAAAATTTTATTATTTTTCGTTTGATGTGAGGTGTTCAGCTATAAGTATGCAAAATTTCATGTCTCCAACTTAATTAGGGGCCGAGTTAGAAAAATTGCTTAAAATACACATGTTAGAGCCCAGAGGGTTAAATATTAGACTTTTTCAAAATTTTATTATTTGACGTTTGATGTGAGGTGTTCAGCTATATGTATGCAAAATTTCATGTCTTTAACTTAATTAGGGGCTGAGTTAGGAAAATTGTTTAAAAAACACAAGTTAGAGACCAGAATGTTAAATATTAGACCTTTTTCAAAATTTTATTATTTGTTGTTTGATGTGAGGTGTTCAGCTATAAGTATGCAAAATTTCATGTCTCCAACTTAATTAGGGGCTGAGTTAGAAAAACTGCTTAAAATACATAAGTTAGAGCCAAGACGGTTAAATATTAGACTTTTTCAAAATTTTATTATTTGTCGTTTGATGTGAGATGTTCAGCTATAAGTATGCAAAATTTCATGTCTCCAACTTAATTAGGGGCTGAGTTAGGAAAATTGTTTAAAAAACACAAGTTAGAGCCCAGAAGGTTAAATATTAGACCATTTTCAAAATTTTATTATTTGTTGTTTGATGTGAGGTGTTCAACTATAAGTATGCAAAATTTCATGTCTCCAACTTAATTAGGTGCTGAGTTAGAAAAATTGCTTAAAATACAGAAGTTAGAGACCGGAGGGTTAAATATGACTGTTTCAAAATTTTATGATTTATCGTGTTATCGCAAGTGTTCAGCTATAAGTATGCAAACTTTCATGTCTCCAACTTAATTAGGGGCTGAGTTAGAAAAATTGCTTAAAATACATAAGTTAGAGCCAAGAGGGTTAAATATTACACTTTTTCAAAATTTTATTATTTGTCATTTGATGTGAGGTGTTCAGCTACAAGTATGCAAAATTTCACGCCTCCAACCTATTTAGAGCTCACTTAGACTGAATTGTTTAAATTACACATGTGGGATCCCAAAGGGTTAAATGTACGACTTTTTCAAAATTTTATGATTTGTAATTTGATGCGAGGTGTTCAGCTATAAGTATGTAAAATTTCACGCCTCCAACCTAATTAGGGACTCACTTAGAATGAATTGTTTAAAATTCACATGTGGGAGCACAAAGGGTTAAATGTACGACTTTTTCAAACTTTTATGGTTTGTCATTTGACGTTAGGTGTTCAGCTATAAGTCTGCAAACTTTCAAGTCTCCAACTTAATTAGGGGATGGGTTAGAAAAATTGCTTAAAATACATAAGTTAGAGCCAAGAGGGTTAAATATTACACTTTTTCAAAATTTTATTATTTGTCATTTGATGTGAGGTGTTCAACTACAAGTATGCAAAATTTCACGCCTCCAACCTATTTAGAGCTCACTTAGACTGAATTGTTTAAATTACACATGTGGGATCCCAAAGGGTTAAATGTACGACTTTTTCAAAATTTTATGATTTGTAATTTGATGTGAGGTGTTCAGCTATAAGTATGTAAAATTTCACGCCTCCAACCTAATTAGGGACTCACTTAGAATGAATTGTTTAAAATTCACATGTGGGAGCACAAAGGGTTAAATGTACGACTTTTTCAAACTTTTATGGTTTGTCATTTGACGTTAGGTGTTCAGCTATAAGTCTGCAAACTTTCAAGTCTCCAACTTAATTAGGGGATGGGTTAGAAAAATTGTTTAAAATACATAAGTTAGAGCCCAGAGGGTTAAATATTAGACCTTTTTCAAAATTTTATTATTTGTCGTTTGATGTGTGGTGTTCAGCTATAAGTATGCAAAATTTCATGTCTCTAACTTAATTAGGGGCTGAGTTAGAAAAATTGTTTAAAATACACAAGTTGGAGCCCAGAGGGTTAAATATTAGACCTTTTTTCAAAAATTTTATTATTTGTCGTTTGGTGTGAGGTGTTCAGCTATAAGTATGCAAAATTTCATGTCTCCAACTTAATTAGGGGCTAAGTTAGAAATATTGCTTAAAATACACAAGTTAGAACCCAGAGGGTTAAATATTAGACTTTTTCATAATTTTTTTTATTTGCCGTTTGATGTGTGGTGTTCAGCTATAAGTCTGCAAACTTTCAAGTCTCCAACTTAATTAGGGGATGGGTTAGAAAAATTGCTTAAAATACATAAGTTAGAGCCCAGAGGGATAAATATTAGACCTTTTTCAAAATTTTATTATTTTTCGTTTGATGTGAGGTGTTCAGCTATAAGTATGCAAAATTTCATGTCTCCAACTTAATTAGGGGCCGAGTTAGAAAAATTGCTTAAAATACACATGTTAGAGCCCAGAGGGTTAAATATTAGACTTTTTCAAAATTTTATTATTTGACGTTTGATGTGAGGTGTTCAGCTATATGTATGCAAAATTTCATGTCTTTAACATAATTAGGGGCTGAGTTAGGAAAATTGTTTAAAAAACACAAGTTAGAGACCAGAATGTTAAATATTAGACCTTTTTCAAAATTTTATTATTTGTTGTTTGATGTGAGGTGTTCAGCTATAAGTATGCAAAATTTCATGTCTCCAACTTAATTAGGGGCTGAGTTAGAAAAACTGCTTAAAATACATAAGTTAGAGCCAAGACGGTTAAATATTAGACTTTTTCAAAATTTTATTATTTGTCGTTTGATGTGAGATGTTCAGCTATAAGTATGCAAAATTTCATGTCTCCAACTTAATTAGGGGCTGAGTTAGGAAAATTGTTTAAAAAACACAAGTTAGAGCCCAGAAGGTTAAATATTAGACCATTTTCAAAATTTTATTATTTGTTGTTTGGTGTGAGGTGTTCAACTATAAGTATGCAAAATTTCATGTCTCCAACTTAATTAGGTGCTGAGTTAGAAAAATTGCTTAAAATACAGAAGTTAGAGACCGGAGGGTTAAATATGACTGTTTCAAAATTTTATGATTTATCGTGTTATCGCAAGTGTTCAGCTATAAGTATGCAAACTTTCATGTCTCCAACTTAATTAGGGGCTGAGTTAGAAAAATTGCTTAAAATACATAAGTTAGAGCCAAGAGGGTTAAATATTACACTTTTTCAAAATTTTATTATTTGTCATTTGATGTGAGGTGTTCAGCTACAAGTATGCAAAATTTCACGCCTCCAACCTATTTAGAGCTCACTTAGACTGAATTGTTTAAATTACACATGTGGGATCCCAAAGGGTTAAATGTACGACTTTTTCAAAATTTTATGATTTGTAATTTGATGCGAGGTGTTCAGCTATAAGTATGTAAAATTTCACGCCTCCAACCTAATTAGGGACTCACTTAGAATGAATTGTTTAAAATTCACATGTGGGAGCACAAAGGGTTAAATGTACGACTTTTTCAAACTTTTATGGTTTGTCATTTGACGTTAGGTGTTCAGCTATAAGTCTGCAAACTTTCAAGTCTCCAACTTAATTAGGGGATGGGTTAGAAAAATTGCTTAAAATACATAAGTTAGAGCCAAGAGGGTTAAATATTACACTTTTTCAAAATTTTATTATTTGTCATTTGATGTGAGGTGTTCAACTACAAGTATGCAAAATTTCACGCCTCCAACCTATTTAGAGCTCACTTAGACTGAATTGTTTAAATTACACATGTGGGATCCCAAAGGGTTAAATGTACGACTTTTTCAAAATTTTATGATTTGTAATTTGATGTGAGGTGTTCAGCTATAAGTATGTAAAATTTCACGCCTCCAACCTAATTAGGGACTCACTTAGAATGAATTGTTTAAAATTCACATGTGGGAGCACAAAGGGTTAAATGTACGACTTTTTCAAACTTTTATGGTTTGTCATTTGACGTTAGGTGTTCAGCTATAAGTCTGCAAACTTTCAAGTCTCCAACTTAATTAGGGGATGGGTTAGAAAAATTGCTTAAAATACATAAGTTAGAGCCCAGAGGGTTAAATATTAGACCTTTTTCAAAATTTTATTATTTGTCGTTTGATGTGTGGTGTTCAGCTATAAGTATGCAAAATTTCATGTCTCTAACTTAATTAGGGGCTGAGTTAGAAAAATTGTTTAAAATACACAAGTTGGAGCCCAGAGGGTTAAATATTAGACCTTTTTTCAAAAATTTTATTATTTGTCGTTTGGTGTGAGGTGTTCAGCTATAAGTATGCAAAATTTCATGTCTCCAACTTAATTAGGGGCTAAGTTAGAAATATTGCTTAAAATACACAAGTTAGAACCCAGAGGGTTAAATATTAGACTTTTTCATAATTTTTTTTATTTGCCGTTTGATGTGTGGTGTTCAGCTATAAGTCTGCAAACTTTCAAGTCTCCAACTTAATTAGGGGATGGGTTAGAAAAATTGCTTAAAATACATAAGTTAGAGCCCAGAGGGATAAATATTAGACCTTTTTCAAAATTTTATTATTTGTCGTTTGATGTGTGGTGTTCAGCTATAAGTATGCAAAATTTCATGTCTCTAACTTAATTAGGGGCTGAGTTAAAAAAATTGTTTAAAATACACAAGTTGGAGCCCAGAGGGTTAAATATTAGACCTTTTTTCAAAAAATTTATTATTTGTCGTTTGATGTGTGGTGTTCAGCTATAAGTATGCAAAATTTCATGTCTCTAACTTAATTAGGGGCTGAGTTAGAAAAATTGTTTAAAATACACAAGTTAGAACCCAGAGGGTTAAATATTAGACTTTTTCATAATTTTTTTTATTTGCCGTTTGATGTGTGGTGTTCAGCTATAAGTATGCAAATTTTCAAGTCTCCGACATATATAGTTTCTGAGAATGGGCTCTGTGACAGACGGACAGACAGACAGACAAAGTGTGAGAAAGGTAGGGTTTCGTTAGATGAACGAAACTCTAAAAAACATGCTGCGGATGAGTGTAACAACATCCAAAAATTACATTACCATTAGCGATTTACCAATCCCGAATTTAGTTTATATTCGTTTCATATATTCTTATTCTTTTGTGCGGCCCTGTAAAATAACTATCAATAATACAGTAAAAACCTCTGAATAGCGGACACCTCGAGAATGCAGAATTTGTCCTCTATTTGGAGGTGTCCGCTACTGAGAGTAAAACATGTACAGTTATTTAAGTGTTGGTAATCGAAAAAAATGTCCGCTAAATAGAGGTATCCGCTAATCGGGTGTGTCCGTTATGGAGGTTTTACCAGTAAAACCTCTGAATAGCGAATACCTCGGGAGGGCAGAATTTGTCCTCTATTTGGAGGTGTCGGCTACTGAGATTAAAAAAATGTACAGTTATTTAAGGGTTGGTAATCGAAAATAATGCCCGCTAAATAGAGGTATCCGCTAATCGTGTGTATCCGTTATGAAGGTTTTACCAGTAAAACCTCTGAATAGCGAACACTTCAGGAAGGCAGAATTTGCCCTCTATTTGGAGGTGTCCGCTACTGAGAGTAAAAAAAATGTACAGTTATTTAAGGGTTGGTAATCGAAAAAATGCGCGCTAAATAGAGGTGTCCACTAATCGGGTGTGTCCGTTATGGAGGTCTTACTGCATAATAATATCATCCTGTACAAGAAAATTGCACGCTGTATGATAGACAGACAGACATCCAGAGAAAGATAACCTCCCGGAGCAATAAATACCCATGTCTTTTGTTTTAATCATCCACAATATTTTCTAAATTTCGTTATACGAGTACTAAAAATATCTGTTAATTTCCAGTCGATAGACTGACAACTATCTTTTAGCCTGAGTTTTTAGCCGGATTTAGCCTATTGTATGTCATACAACAGGCCAGATTTTATACAACAGGCTAAAAACGGTCACCGTGGTACGGAGTACTGTATTGTTATTTGTTTGCCCACCAAAACTCGTTGCCACGGGTTGTTGCAAGGTTTGTGATCACGTGGTTGAAACTGATCTATTCAATATTACTGCGTGCGTATTTGTTTTTATTTGCTCCATGCTTTCAAACCAGTTGTCTACGAAAACATACCTAACAAACAAGACCTAATTAGGTCTGTGGCTATTGATCGAGGTTTTAGTTTATCTTATATCAATAATTTAATTTCTCATAGTCTTAATAAATATGTTAATAATCTTGATTCTCCTGTTACTACGGTTTCCATTTCCAATCTTATCATTTTACCATTTTATAATAGCATTAGCTTTAAGATGGCTAATATCTTAAGACATTATGATTTTAATGTGGTTTTTATACCGGTTAATAAATTATCTTTTTCGCAACTTAAGGACCAAATTCCTCCACATAATTATTGGGGCATTTACAACATTCAATGCCAATGTGGTTTGTCCTACATTGGACAAACTAAACGAAAACTCCGTTACAGAATCAATGAACACAGAAACTATGTAAAGAAAAAAGAATTACAGAAATCCTCTACGCCTCTCATTGCTGGGGGGAGGGACATAATTTTAATTTTGACTCAGCTACCATTATCAAGAAATGTATTACTCCTCTGGATTTAGACTTTTATGAGGCTATTCATATCCATAAATTTAAAGACTCCTTGGTTAATGATTTATCTAGTACACCATACATCTCAACTTTCTGGATGGATTTGTTGTGTCACGACACTTCACTTCCGCATTAATTTCATTGGCTGTTAGAACTTGATGGTCTTTTGGTATTATGTTTTGACATTTGGGTTTTTTCACCGTACATGCAGTTGGGGGGATATTGTTTTTAGAGTTTTTAAAGTTTTTACACTGAGGATGTGAGTCCTAGTACTCACGAAACGTATACGTATGGTCAAATATGTTGTTTTATTGTGTGTTTAAACGTTGTTTTAAATAATTTATATTTTCACACAAGTTCTGTACTTATTAATTATTACTTACCTTTTATTAAATACCATAAAATGAGCTGGATTTCAAATTACAAGAAATGTATCAAGTAATTAGGCACCTGGAATTTTAAAAAGTAAAATCTTGTGGAATATTTTTGTGAAATTGTTTAGGAATTCTAAAGAAATATGAGCAACGGAAAATATATATTTCCTCCAATGTAATATCCTTGTTAAATTTATATATCTCCCATTACTTTGGATTTACATTAGGCATGAAAATTACGCCTTTTTGTGTACTACATTAAAAAATGTGATTTTTTTTATTAACATTGTAATATTTGGGTTGAAATATCAGTAAATCGTTTTTATGCATTTCACAAATTTAATAATGTTGAAAAATTAAACGTTCTAGTAAAAGAATATAAAAACTTTAACACTTTGCCTTATTTCAGAATTTTCAATTATCAGAAAATTTTAAAGTATCAGTTATCTTTCATATTTTATGAAACACAATTTAAAAAATATATATTCTTCCTTCATCGGATATTAAATAATACTTAATTATTGCCCTTTAAAATTTTTCATTGTCTCACATGTAATATCTTTTTTTTTTATATTCATGTAATTAACTTCTCATTTAAAATCTTACACTTTAAAATTGTACAATGAAAATAAAAATCAATATCGTATTCATAAAAGATTAATTATTAATACATGAGACTATTGAAAACCTCTTAATCTTTACATTACTTTTCGATGGCAGGACATAATGACCAATTTCTATAATATGCCTTTTCTCGAATACATTTTCTATTTAAGATGATAGAGACGTTTCGGAGAAAAAAAAACAAAACCATTGAGATGAATAAAAAATGATTAAAAGTACTATTTGATTACTATATATGACTGGATGATTAATTAATGAATTAAGAATTTAAAGATGTTATTAATTTACTGTAAAATGTATAATGTCATGTAATTAATTAAATATAAATGATATATTTATATATTCTTTAATTTTATAACATTGAAATCTTTATTAATAAAAATTCAAAATCCTAATTCCACAATTTATTGAATGTGCTTGCTTATTAATATGCTGAACTTTGCTTTCAAATTTAGATACCTACGAGAAACATGAGTTTTTATCAGATAACGTTAAAATATCATAAGTATATACATTACAGTTTAAAATATTCTTCGAGTCCAAATCTTACTTTGAAATTTAGAATACATTCATATAATTCCATTTACATGTCCATGCGTTGTAAATGATGAATTATAAATTAGTCTTTTCTGTTGAATAACTTACTCATTGATAAATATCGAAACATGGTAATTTCGATAAAACTGTAATATTACGCAATAAGTCATATAGTCAAATGCATATCTACCCTATATATATAAAATCCTAATGAAACGAACTTATGAAACGGATATATGAAACGACTGAAACGTAACGAATTTATGAAACGATTCTATGAAACGGCTGATTAAACAACTGATTACATTTCGCGGCGAATTCTCCTAAAATATGGAATACTTTGCAAAGGAATTAACACCAAAAATCCTTATTGGTCCGCAGATCTTAAAACTGGTATTATAATTTTTATATTCGAATTAGTTTTCGAAATATTAATTATTTTTTCTAATTTTAAATACTTTTTTCTAATGATGGCAACTCAAATTTTAATCATAAAAGAAATTTTTTTTTCATATTTTAGAAAAGGTTATTAGTTTAAATTAATTTTGCGACCATTTTGGCCTCCCTTAGATGTATGCTAAGAACAATGCTTTTTTTTTTTTTTTTTTTTTTTTTTTTTTTTTTGTATTTCATTATCATTTTATTAATACAAAACTTTCATTTAAAACTAAAAAAAAAATAAAATCATTGGCTTTCACTTCTTTCTTTATTTTTTTACGAAACGAAACGAAAAATATTAATTGCAGATGTCATATACGCACCGGGGTACCTAAATAGCGCCAAAAGAGCATTATTTTGCCTGACATGGTAAACCGACTATATCAGGCCTCTCACTGGTCCGTTTTTTGAACACCAGGATAATTAAAGAAAAAAAATTCATAGTAGGTTTCGGCCACAATTGGAAGAAAAACGCCTTTCCTGGTAAGTTTCTACGGAATTTATAAAGGGGATTTTTTCTATAAAAATAGTGATGTTGAAAAAACGGACCGAGTGGGGGCCCTGCTATTGTTGCTTATTTATTAATAAATATTTTACCTTTAATTTATTTTTATTTTAAAAAAATGTTATAAATTGCTTTATTCTATAGTTATTAATTATTTTTTTATTTATTGTTATTTCATTTTAAAATTAATAGGAAATAATTTAAAAATACATATGAAACTGATATTCGAAAAAGAGGTTTACGCCAAATTGTCGTAAAATAAAAATCACGCCAAACCCTATTAAATATTGCAACAAATCCTGACATTTAATTTTTAAGTTCAAAGCAATGCTTTAATAGTACTGCTTAGTTATCCTGTCGACCAATTTCGCCAAATTATATAAATCGCCAGAGCACTCATCAAATTATACAAATTGACGTAATTTTTATTTTAATAAAGAAAGAAAAAATAAAATCACAGATGTCATTGGCGCGATTTCTTTCTGACGCCAATGTCATATAAGCAGCGGGTACTTAACTGGCTCCAAAGTATCATTATTTTGCTTGATATGTTAATCCGAATGATTTTGTTTATGCTCTTGAGGTTTTCGTCAATATGGCGGCCGAAAAAGAATCGTGCAAATATGAAATCGGTGCCCGAATAAATTAGTACAGCATTAATAAAAATAAAAATAAATCGTCGAAATAAAAATCGCTTGATGGCGTAAACACGTGTAACTTCCTTACAGTTATGTGAATGTGACATTTACGATCAACCATTATTGGCATATAATCTTATAGTCTGGCGATAGATTTTTAGTCGATGGGATAACCAAGTAGTACCGTTTTAATTTAACACTCGAAAATAAAAAAAAATTCTAACTGGCGAGTTAAAAAAAGTTATTGGCGTGATTTGCATCCGGCTAACATAAAAGTACCAAGAATTCTTTGCGATCATGGCATCTTTTATGTAGTTTTATTCGAAAAAATCACTTTGATTATTTAATCAAAATGGAAACCTTTCTTAGGAAAAGCGAAGAGTTGTAATTGTTTGTGGCAGTTACATGACTTAGACTATTATAATATCAGCGAAATGATGGCGATAGAATAATATTTGGCGACTTATTCCCTGTGGCTGGCAAACATTAAAGTACCAAAACGGTCGCCTAGAATATAAAAAGCGAAGGGATCCGCCCGGAACTGTTGATAATAGTCACATAACATAGGATATTATTATAGAGATTGTTTTCATTTCTAAAAACAGCGAAGAATAATATTTCCTAACGATTAAAAATTTTTTTACACGTGACTATAAAAAACAGAAAGAAAAACCTTTAAAATTACTATTAAGTGAGTAAGTGTTAAAAGCAGCAAAATAATGAAAATTATGTCTTGAAAATTGTATTTACACGTGAATAAAAAAAGAGAAAGGAATCTTTAAAATAATAAATACATTAATATACGTTTAACCCTTTCAGGTGCAAGGCACGTCTATTCGTAAAATGCTGAAATCAGTGAATAGCACCAGAATTTACAAATAAATTTCGAAATACGTAAATGCTTCTGTTCACTTACTTAATAAAAGAAAAATTTTCATTCTAATATTCTGGTGCCAATGTGGCATGTAAGAATTAAAATTAAGTGGTCCAAAAATGAACCACCGCCCTTCAAGGGGTTAAAGCGGTAAATTGTAGTAATTTTAGTAAATTGTATTATGTCAATCGTTTTATAACGATGCTAATCAAACGATGCGTTTTATATCGATATGTTAAAAATGCCGGGATTTAAAGACTCTGTTTACTTAATTCATTTTATTTTATATTCCTTTCAAATGTTTAACTGGTCTTCTTTAATCAAACACGAAAACAACCATTGGATGTCTTAACAGCAACTGATTCGGCCTTAAATTTTTGGAATCAAAGGGAATTGAATAAAACCCTTTTACAGAGAGATCGCTATATGTTTTTCCATTACAATTCAATTTTCTATAATCTTTTTAAAACCGATCAAATTAGCGTGCTTTTAAATTCTTCGGTGTCTGAACGGTGGTTGCCGAGCGCAGCTTACATGGGCCAGAGTCCCCTAGTATATTATAAAATATTTTTTTTAAATAATAAAAGCATCCTTCCTATATTGCGTTTGTTTTTAGGGAAGCTCAAAAATATTTCCATCTGCTTTTTTTCTCAATATTTTTTATAAGTGCATAACTATTCCCTTTGGAAACTTTTATAGAGTAAACTAGGTTGTTGAGGTTTATGTGTGAACCTGTTGCCCTAATTGTATCATTTGGTCTTTAACGAGCGACTTATTCTGCCATTTGATTTACTTCACGAAGAGTAACTAAATCATCCGTAATCTGATTTTTACAGTTACTTCGAGCAATGATATGTTAATTAGGTTTCTGTGTCCCTTTCTTTTACTCAATTATAATGAAATAACAACCTCTTAGGTACCTTGTTGATTAATATCGAGGTACTAGCCGCCGTTGGCGACTAGTTTGATCTCCCTTAAAATTTCTGTTTGAAAAAGCATGCTAAGCATTTTATCAAGTTACTTATATTCATAATTTAATTTTCTTGGGCTCCCTTAAATGTAATTAATATAATCTCTTAAGCTAATATTAGTTTTTGTTGCATTAAAATATCTCAATTTATTGATTTGCTGTAAGCAAGTAAACAAAATTGGTTTACAATGGAAGTATGTTGGAATTTGGTGAAATATTAGAGATATCGCCAAGTTGGCGTTCTTTCTGCGAATAGTTTTAGCTGCGAAATTTGGCGATTTATCGCCCAGTTGGCGCCAGACTTGGCGGCATTTTCCGACGGAACAGCATCTCCCTATGGTAACCCCCCTCTTATAGGTATGGATATGCATTAAATGCTGCTCTATAATCAATGAGATTCGTTTCATTCGGGCATTGTCATTACACAATTAACAAATAATCGCGTTTTCTGTGCCACAAACGATAGCGTAATATATGTATATATATAGAGAGATAGATAGATAGATAGATCAATTCCGATTCAACTGTAATATTGCGCAAAACAGATATATTAAATAAGTTTACATGTATAAGAGGAAGTAAGACTGGACGGTAAAAGTAAATTGTTTAAGCGGATGCAATTGACGTCATTTAATAAAAAAGCGTGAGTTTTAATTCTTAAACCTGAATTATGTTTTGTAGAAGTGCGTCATTTTCACAGCCCAGCTGCTTTGAAGTTTTTCATAGGTGAAAATACTTCACTTTTGAAAATAATGCAATCGAAATCACACTCTGATAACACGCAAAGTTTTACAAAAATTTAGAGTGCCTTTATAAAAGAGAAGTGACATGCAAATATAGCGAATTATATTACAGAAATGATGATTCTCGCCTGGATGGATTCACTTCGCCGAGTTAGACAAACAATCAAATAATTCGAGGCTTAAAATAATATCCTATTCCTGAAGTTTTTGTCCAATACTCTATCGAATAATAAAATTTTAATGGTATTCTTTAGGACATTCGACTATAATTTTATCAAAATAACATAATTTGATTTATTTAATTTTTCATAATTTTATATAATCTATATATTTAAAACACAAGTGTGTTTTTTAGTCATCTGCTCTCATCTTTCTCCTGAACCAATTTTACTAATATATATGTTTTCTTTTAATCTGAAATCTGTTCATTTGTGAATGTGATCGCACTATCTGTTTTTTTTTTTTTTTTTTTTTTTTTTTTTTTTTAATACCCGCACTTATTTTAAATCCACACATAATTTTAAAAGCACTTTATGAAATTTCTTCAAAATGGTGAAAATTAGATAGTTTTTATTATTGCAGACAATAGAGAAATAATGAGGTATTTTTATCTTTATTCATGCAATTTTCTGATAAAAATTCAAAGTTGTTGATAAAAATTGTTGTATAGGGTTTAGTGGCGCAAAATCACATTAGGAGCATAATATTATATTAGGGGCATAATAACGGAAAATGACATACTGCTTTTGAAAACACGCATTTTTCCTCATAAATTTTCTATATTGTTTTTCCTTCTGCTTATGTACTGATACTAAGTTTCAGACACTAGGCAACATGCTTATTTAGGTGAAAATGGAGTCATATTTAAAATAACGATCATTTTCTTAGATAAAACTTAGCATTTTAACACAAATGCGTCTAAAAAACATAAATTACGGAAATTTTTACTCTCCGGCTTTGAGATTAGAATATCAAGTAAAGGGTGCGTGTGTTCACATAAAAGATGTTGCTGACAATCGTGACAATCATTTTGAGTTAAAATTATTTTAAAATGTATATTAATACATGGAAATTATTCCTGAGAGAAACACTCGCTTTTCATATAATATTTCAAAATCATTGAAATTCGAATTTCATTTTAAAATATTTTAAAATGATCAAACAAAATATAATTTAAAAAAAAAAGATGAATATGGAATTGAGATGTGCGTATGTAAATTTTGAGAAGGTGAAAATTGCTGCTTTTCACTCCGGAATAACTAGTATAAGGGCCTCAATTGATAAACACATCTTAATAACTGATCTTTATTATATTTTACTGATTAAGTATCTATATTATAAAGAACAAACGTATCTTTGCATAACGCTAACGTCATTTTCGAATGGCAACACTTCACGATCAAATTTCGCTCTTGAAATTTTCGCTACTGTAATTTTTTAATCTTCTGACCATCGTACATTTTCAAATTTCGTCGCATAGAGAAAAAAATTACTTTCAAATGCAATTTGTTTAAAAACGGTATCTTAATTGACTGATGTATTATCTTTTCTAAAATAATTTCTAAGCATGATTTTTTAAAAAGTTTATCTTATCACGTGTCAGTTTCAATACATAATAATAATAAACATTTTGCACATAAAGCAGCAAACATTGTTCAGCATTTGTTTCTGACTATTTTTGCGTAACGAAATTAATACTTCCTTTATAAACAAATAAAATAATAATATTAAAAAAAACCAATCTAACATATTTGTGAAAGACATATTAATGAAATTAATACTTCTTTTATAAACAAATAAAAGAATAATATTGAAAAAAAAAACACAAATCTAACATATTTGTAATGGTACAATTTAAATTTTTAGATCACCAAATAGGACTTCTTTTTCAAATGGAATTTGTTTGCAAAGCTCATCTCAGTTTACTGATTGTCGATGGTTTTAAACGCAATTTTAAAGCACGAAATATTTTTTTAAATTTATCTATATCGCGCGGAGCTCGATTACGAAAGATTAATCTGCGTGTCCTTGAAACAAAATAAAGAGTTCATCATTTCCTTACGGCTAATATCCATTTAAAAAAAAATTCCCGATGAATAAATAAATAAAACACAAATTAAACAGACATGTATAAGCTCTGAAATTATCAGAATATAAAATGTTCCCGTTAGTAGCAAAATCTTGGTCAAATAACTCTTAGCATGTGGCTAATAAGAAAATATCGCTTTTCATAAATTAAAAAAATATATTTGATTGTATAGTTCGTATTTTTCGTATGAAAAATGCTGTTTTAATTTAAATGGGCAATCTAAAAAATTTATTGAAATATATATATATATATATATATATATATATATATTAGTTATCAATTTAAAAAAAAAATGTGTTCACCTATAGTCTGTAACACGGGAAGCCCGGGTGCGATCCCGTAGTGTCTTTAAAAAACAGAGAAAAAGAAAATTTTGTTCATTAAAATCTAAAATCCGGGCTGGCCCTCTCCTGAATTCAATACTGTCTTAAACGACGTATCTGAGATTAGTTTTTAACATCTAAATATCAAAAGAAATAAAACTAAAAATTAATTTCCAAAGCGGATGTAGAAGAGTAACCCCCCCCCCCCCCCAACGGAAAATTTTAAACTGATCTACCTCTCACTGTTAAATTATTATAGGTTACCTGTAAATTATAAATTTTCTTTAATTTTAAAAATGGGGGAAAATAAAATTTTGTTTATTAAATTTCAAAAGTTGGGAGGTGGGGGGAGGGCCCTATCATCGGCATCTGAATTAAACACTGCCTCTTGAACACGTTTGAGAAAATTTTTTTAACACATAAACTTACAATTAAAAAAATGCAATTTCACAAATTACAACGACCATTTGGAAAATGATTTTCTCAAAGACTAAAATTTATGACATAAAAAATCGCACGGAGTTGATCATACATTACATACGCCATGGATTACATTTTTCGGTACTGTAAAATTTTAAAATTCTACGGAGCTGGCCATTCATTACGTACGCCATGGATTAAACATTAATATTCCTGGACCAATGTTAAATGAAATTTCATTCTTAAACTTCTAAACATCCCACAAAATTAATTTTTACACCATCGTATAGAGAAAAAAATGTACTTTTAAATGCAATTTGTTTGAAAGCTGTATCTCAATTTGTTTCCGAGTTATTAATTTTTTTTGTAGTTTTTATTTATTTTTTTTTTGTCATAGTGGCAACAGGAGTATCCATCTTGTTGAAAGTAAAGGGAAAATACAGATTAATGTATAGACCAATCAGAAAACGAATAAAATGCGGATTCAACCAATAAAAAGCTTCAGATATGTTTTTGATTTCCTACCCCGGCAGATCACAATAGCCATTTTTCCAAATGGTTAAAAAATTAACAAATAATTTCCATGGTAGACTTAAAGGGACGCCCCCCCCACCCCCAGAATTGGAAGAAAATTCATAGCTGCTCTTTCTCTTACTATGTAATTCTTTTAAGTTTCTCAAAAAGGTTAAATTTACTGTGTTTATTAAAATCAGAGAAAAAATATTAGTTTGTTATATTTCAAAATCCAGGGGCGGTAGATTTCTTTTTCGAACCACTACAACGTAAATTCAATACTGCCTTCGTCCACACATTTTAGATAAAATCTAAACACATAAATGTAAAAAAGAAAAAAAAAACTGAAAAGTAATTTCTATAAAGGATTTATTGGGAAAAAGTACCACACCCCACCCCGGTTTAGATAAAATTTTAACACATAAATAAATAAATAAATAAAAAACTGAAAATTAATTTCCATGAAGGATTTTTGGGAAAAAGTGCCTCCCCTCTACTTCCCCATCGAAAATTCTTAAGTGTTCATTCTCTTAGTGTTTAATTATTTTAATTATACAAAAAAAGAGAGATATAAAGTCCTTGCTTTTCAAAAAGAGAATTTAGTCAGTTAAATTTTTAAATTCAAGGAATACTGTTTCATTTAAGAAAGAAGTTCATAATAATCGGATTGAAAATATGTACAGTTGAGCCCCCCCCCCCCCCCTCGTTCCAAAAAAGACTAAAGTTTTAAGATCGTAACTCCCACCTGAAATTGATAAATTCTATCCTAAATATCCTTCAGAATATTTTATTTTTCTGCAACAAACTATTATGACCATATTCAAACCATTCACTAAGCAAAGAAAATTCCTCTAATGTATTACAATACACAAGCCATGTTCTAATTATCCATTAAACATAGAAAAAAACCTTAATAATACATTAACCTTATTAATTGAAACTTGGAGAATAACAGCATCGATAAATTCACTCTTATCTTATAAAAATATCAATACACAGCAGAATCAGCTCTACACCCGTTACCTGCATTTAAAATCATATTCAGACACGGTACCAGTAGTGAAGTAAGTAGAGCATCATATTCCGAAGCCGGAGGTAGAGAGTTCTGTCCTTCTCAGAGGAAAAGATAACCCGATTTAATTTCACCTTCTAAAAAATCTAGGTACTTCAGAAATTCTCCAAAGATGGCGCCACCAGCCTCATTTTTTTACTAACTGGGAGAATATCAAAAAATAAAAGCAAGTGAAGCTAGAAAGGTAATGCTAGCATAGCAAAAATAAAAAGCAAGTGATACTAGAAATGTAATGCCAGTCTAGCAAAAAATAATAGCAAATGATGCTAGAAAAGCAAAAATTAAAAGCAACTGGTGGTATAAATGTAATGATAGAATAGCAACAAAAAAAAGTATCTGTTGCTTGTGAAATACTTCTAGAATAGAAGAAATTACAAGCAAGTGGTGATCTTGATTGCTGCTAGTCCAGCAACTTATTCAAGCAACACAAGATAGAATATGTATGCTGGCCAAGCAGTAAAGCGTTTCAATACACACCATGACTTGCTGGTAATTATGGTGGAACCAGCAAATGTGTTATGGTAGTTTATGCTATTTTACTTTGCTGGGATAGAGCATTTAATGCTTGTATTGCAAACAAATACCAGCATGAATTTCAACCTGGGTGTTGATGCCCCCCCCCTATGCAAATTTTATATATATCATTTAAAAGTAGACTTTATTTGCAAACTTTCGGTACCAGTAACTTTGTGAGGAGTTAGTAGGGGGTGCTTACCTTTTTTTCCTTCCACGACTGTACTTTTTTTATTACAAAAAACCTGGAGGCTAATTCCATGCGCAGATTTATCACATATATAATAAAGAACATGTACAAAATTTTAAGTCTCTATCTCAAATAAAAAGCCTTAGCATTTTTTAAACATGAAAGTGAAGAAAATATGAAAATGGAGAAAAAAAACATTTAAAGTTTTAATTTGTGTGGTTAATTGCGCTGAGTTTTGTGACAGATTTTTTGTCACATATTCATCTTTTTATTCAAAATTAATTTAAAACATAACTTTATTACTTTTAAAACATGTTATCCTCCACCCCCCCCCCTTTTATCATACTGATAAATTTAATTAAATTCATTTCTTTAAACCATACGGATTTTTTATTAAACTGTTTTCCTCCTTTCTGAAACATCTTTAATTCATTGCGCTTACATATTCAGTTACTTTTTTCCCTTTCTCATTGAACCATTTAACTGTCCGTTACTGCTTTCAGTACAATAAATAAATAAATAAATAAATAAATAAAAATCATAAAGCGCAGCTGCTGTTAACAATATGTCTTCATTTAATTACATCGGATTTTGCCCACCGCAGTGATAAGCAATTCTCTTGAATAATGGTCGAGCTAGATGCCCTTGTTTTTCGGCATTTTTCCCATGCAGCAGTCAGCATTGTGCAATTTTAAGTAACAGTTATTTAAGCGAATTCCGGTCTGTAATATAAACACCTCCAGATGTTTTTCTTTCGCCTCTCTTATCGAAATTAGATGCGGTCTTTAAATCACTTTTCATGTATTTTAAATATGTCAGTTGTTTTACCAGATGCCTTTCTTGGCATTTCGCAATTATAAGTAGCAATCATTTAACGTAATCATTTAGTTTTGATAATCATTCCGAGGATTTGTGGCGTTTCTTGTAAATACATATGGTGAACCGTTATTTCTGGCAACCATTTTGCATCACGCGTTTTTCATTGTTTTTATCGGGTTTGCTGATTTTGAGGTAATCATTTGGCTCGCAAATAAAATCCTTTGTCTGCAGTTCGTTCACTGTGCTAATGTTTAATTTGGCGATGTTGTAGCGCCAAATGTTATATGCTTTGTATGAAATCACTTACTTGAACTTCTGATCTCGACACGAAAGGATGTAAGACCAGGTGGTCTGTGGGTACCTTTTAAATATGGATTATCTCTCTCACTTTTAATTAATTATGAGTAAGATTTCTTTTTGTAACTTTAAACTTAAAAATGTTAAATAAATTTTGATAGTTCCTGTATTTATGGTTGAAGTTTTTTTTTTTTTTTTTTTTTTTTTTTTTTTTTTTTTTTTTTTTTCATTTAACTGAACCCAAGCACTGAACCTACTTCATAAGTGTATTATCAAAATATACAATATCTCGCAATATAACTACATTAAGGTTTAAAATAATGTGTCCAAATATTCATAATTAAACAGGCTTTTATTTAAAGGGACAGTGGGCCTTCAAACTCATTTTTTAATTTAAATTTCACTTTAAATACTATTCCATTGCGCATTATATGCATTATGACATATTTATCACTCAAGAAAAAAAAATTGGAGGGCAAAAAAAAGTATTTTTCTTGAATATTTTAAGCCTTCTGAAGAGCTATTCAAAATGCCCTATGAGCATTCCAAATTAATTAAAATATCTAATATTTTTAATGCAGGTTTGTTTTTTTGTTATATTTTTGTATTTTGTTCGTTTGTTATATTTTTAATGCAGGCCGACAAATTTCCATAGGCTGCCATTGAAATCCAATAGGGTTTACTTGCTTGCAGAAAATCAACAAACTGAGGTATTTCAATGCAACAAAACCTAATATTAGCTTATGAATAGAGCTTAACTGAGCTATTTACATTATTTTTAAACACAAACACTAACTATTTAAAATATTCGTAACACTATATACATAATTTTATATTTAATAATTCTAATAATTATGAAACTCTGTAAGCTCTAATGATTATGTGCTTGGGGATAAAGAAATAAAATTGTCAGAAGTTGCGGAGAAGCGTGCTTTTACCAAGTGGAATCCAAAAATTGAATGCATTGAAAATAAGGGATCGCAAAGCTATCCAGAAAGGAAAGGCAAAACAATTACGTCTGGGGTTTGCTAGAAAATAGGGATTGTTTCGCGATATCGAATGGAATCGCGAAGCGATTACGCGGGGGGTTGGTGAGTGTAGAGAGCATGGGAGCGGAGCCACCCTAGCATAAAAAATGTAACGATTTGGAAATGGATAAAAATAGCAAATAAAGCCTTTGTGCAACAATATTAAAAAGGCAGAAAAACCAACGTTTAAAAATTTACAAATAATACATGAAAAGCAGCAAACAGCTGTTTCGAATCTACTAGCGAGATTCTTCTTCAGTGCAAGATAGGGAAAAAGAATCAGCGTGCTAGAAAAAGCAAGGCTGAGGATTTGGAAATGGGTCAATAAAAATGGGGAAATGGGTGGAGATAGGTTAACGCGGTATCTGCGTAGATACCGCAAAATGAATCTGATTGGTCAGAGATTTCTAATGCTATAAGGGGGTTACCAAGAAGCTCTGTCGCCAAACCTCGCGAAGTTTGTCGCCAACTTGGCGCTGTTTCCAGTATTTCGCAGAAAATATCCATCGACTGTCATTGAAATCCAATATTGTTTACTTACTTTCAGTACACCAACAAATTGAGATATTTAAATACTACGCGACCTGAGCAAAAACTAATATTAGCTTATGAAGAGAGCTTATTTGAAATATTTACATTATTTTTAAGCACAAACACTAGCTATTTACAATATTCGTAACACTATATATATATATATATATATATATATATATATATATATATATATACATACATATATATATATATATATATATATATATATATATATATATATATATATTACATATATATATATATATATATTGCTGGAATGATCTATACATGCTAAAATATATCCATAACTTTAATACATTGCAACACGGGTAATGAGGTTGATTAATATAAAATTTAAAAAAAGGAGATTAATTTTTATAATTCTTACTATTCGTACAGTGATAGCACCAAATGACTCTAGGTAAACGATGTAATTAACAATTCCCTTCGGGGAAATCCAAGGAAAATTTAATATATTAAATTTTAAAATTATAATTAAACAATGCGCTGTGTTATTTTTTTCGGAGATCGTTTACCTTCTAAGTCTGTAATTTCTTTTATATAATAATTTTTTTAGTAAATCATATAGATAAATAGATTATTTATTTTACATTCCCACATCTATAAAAAAAAAAAAATATTAATTAAGAATTAAAATAAAGAAAAAATTACTCATATTCAAACTTGATTACATTTTATTATAGAAGAAAATTTACAATAAAAAAAGTTATTTACATATTGTGGGTTATATATTTTAATAGTAATGCTGATGCACATCATTATATCTATATTTACCTACTTCAATTAATCAATCTATTTACTTAATTTTATAACACGTGAAATATCACCATAGTCCGTTACTTTCATAGGTAATGCTTATTACTGGTAAAAACAATGGAATAAAATCATAATGGACTACCTGATCCACTGCCCCCGGCAGCATGTAGAATTCTCGTTGCTCCGAGAACGTCCCACAGGTAGGCACAAAAGGTCTCCAAATAATGTTGTCACAAAATATTAATCCTTAATCGGGCATCACATGTATTTTTTAGCCAATATGGGGTAACTTATTTTTTTATATATATATATTTTATATGTTATTCATGGTACAGCATCTGCTAAAATCCAACCGCAGCATCTTATTTATTTTGCTGCCATCAGCATTGGGATAAAATTTGCAAGTGAAGTCAGTCTCTTACTTACACTGAAAAAAAACGGACATTGTCCTGTCTACATTATTTATGCAAACATAAAATTATACTATATAGCTAGAAAATTTGCATACAGAGTTGCCACCCATCTATACAGGCGAATATCATTGGTCGACTCTGAATTTATGTGGCGCAACCTTATAGGTTGAGTTTTTGCTGTACCCAGTTATATTTATTTTTACTTTATTCCGTGTGTGTGGTCCTTCTGGTCAAAGGTCAGCTGTAAATTTCGTTGTTATGCCCTCATGATGTCCTACACAACTATAAATCGTCATTTCGATGACTTTTGTAGATTTATTAGTATCGTAAATTTTATTTGTACGATACTTTACCAAGACATGCACTTAACCTAGTTCAGGTTCCATTATAGACGTACGAATGCTTCTTTTTATATGCTGCCTCGTATATAATAACATCATAGTTTATAGATAAAAGTTAAAGTTTGTTGGAAAGACATATTCTTTCCATCATCTCCGCCTCCAATATGGAAAAAAAAAGAAATTCAGTGCAACGTGTTTCTTTTTTTTTTTTTGCTTGACCCTGCTCCTTCAGCTGGAATATAAAGTCTCATGTCATTGCCCAGTACTTTGTGTGCATCCTGTCCTGTGTTGTATATATAGAGTCATTGACACACACTGAGTATCATAGTGGATTGGATGGCTTGAAGATGTGCATAGCAAGTCCTTTATACGCCAACAGTTCTGGTGTACGGATCACGTCGTCGAGGCATAATTGTCGTAGTAGATTGCACTGTATTTATTAATTATTCCATTGTTTGCAATTTAGCACTCAACAATTTAATGTTAAATTAGCCAATTGTATATCAAGGCAACCAATTTTGGAATAAGTAAGATAATAAAAGCCAAATTTCTACCATACGATATGTAAATATGAATAGGCAAACAGTTACACATTAAACTAACATTACACATAAAAGACAATTCATTATATTTCATATATAATAATAAAATACTCAGAGAGACAAAATTTGTATACAATTATTACATTATGAACTCGTGAACATACGATATAAATTTTTTTATATCATCCAAATCTACTGGTTCTTTAATTTAGTGTTTCGCTGATAGAATGTATGTGTTTTTATTATTATTATTATTATTATTATTTATTTTTTTTTATTTTTTTTTATTATTTTTTTTTTTAATTTATTTTAAATAAGTGGTGTATATTTACATATACATCGCTTCTGAATCGCTAACTGCCACTAAAACAAACATGCTCGTATTTGATTATCTGACTTAACAAATGATATTTGATTCAAAAAAAGAGATGAATCAGGTTTCTCCTAAGCGCAGATCCGATTCATTTCAAGAGCAGGAAGAGACATTTCATTCCTCTCTCGGCTAGGAGAAAACTGGTTGCAAGATCCACTTATCGATAAAGAAAAAAAACTCGTTACAGTCCTAATCACTTTGTCTCCCCCATGAAAATTTATGGACTGTGCTGCAAAAGCGCGGGACCGACTGAGGGGTGAGCTGATTACATGAATTTTCCCACAGTAACAAGTCGCCACTGTAATAGCGTCGCCGGTTTGGAATCACAAAGAGAAAAAAAACTGAAATCGTGCCATCTTGGACTCAACACTAGGAATCTGCGAGAATGTATATTTTCATAACTGCAACATTCATTAATAATCTTTTTTTTTATTTTTTTTTTTAGAAAACATCATCAGCAAGACAAAATTCTGCCTAAATCGCATAATCTAAAAGGCGCAGATCTGCTGGCTCCAATGGATAGAACAGAAAATGAAGGAGTAAGTTTTACTGGTACCCCTTAAGGTATGTATAATATAGTACTAGTCGAGGTATGAAACAACAATTTGAAGGTAAGAAAGTAGCCTTGACGTGTACTTCGTAAGCACGACTAACATTATAAAAAATTATATGTAACTCTCGCTAAATAATCCAATATCACTCAATGATTGAATGTTTTTATAATTTATGTTTTAATGTTGTTGTGGAGAATAAAATATAAGTAATACTTTAGGTATGTTTTTTTTTTTTTTGAAAGATTGGCCAATCTATGCGCTCCTATTAATATTATTATTAATCATAAGCAATACCTAAACATCTCATTATTTTATATGTCTTGTATGTGCATTATGTATTGAGAGTCATATTGTATTAGACACAGGTACTAGTATTTTTACGAATTATGGGTTAAATGTTAAACACAAATGCATTATTTATTTATTTATTTATATGCATAATTTAACAGTGTTAATCTAAACTGTGTTATGCCTACAGGAGGTATATAACTAACCCTTATGTTTTAATTCCCATTAGCCTGCGAAAACCTACCTACGAAGTAAGTAGAGTCTGAACAAAAAATAACTCAGTGCGAACAAAACAACAACAACAAAAAAAAAAAAAAAACGAGGGGTGGGGGGGGGGGGTTAAACGGATACAACAACAAAAAAAAAATATGAGGATCTAATCTACAAAATTCCTAATTATTACATTTTATTCTTCTTGTTACATCCATAACAAAATATACTTAAATGACTACCCTTGTACTTAATTTTATCTTAATTTAATTAGCGGTGGAGACAGAATGCTACGGAAAAACTGGATGCCGTGCCTATTAATAATGAATGTCCACTCTATAACGAAGATCGGTGCACCATCCTGTTGCCAGCAACAAGGGAATCAACATTACAAGAGAAGGAATTCTCATAAACAGGTACGATTTATTTTGTACTAAATTACCAGAAACCAAGGGTATAAAATTTTAATTGAGAAATACCATTTAATTTATGTAATTAAAGGCTAAAAATATATTTGTTTATTTTTATTTTACAGAAAAGAAACAAGAAAGGTTTAGGTAATATAGCCTAATTTATTTAAACATTGATATATTCCTCGTTAGTTACCTGATTGTTTTTAAAAGCAATACATCATTTATTTATTGCCATATTTAGTATTTAATTTATTTATTGTTACGTGAAAAAAATTTATTTATTTATTTTATTTTTTTTTATTTTTTTTTTTTGAAAAAGGGAACTGTTTACTTAATTCGAATTAGAATAAAAGGAGTGTTGTCCAAACCCTGAATAATTTTCAGATTGGCAATCAAAACGGAATCCTCTTAAAAAATGTTTTGTTTGTTAATTAATGAACATGAGAAAGAAAATATAATTTATTATCTACGTGTAAAATCCAGTGTAATGTAATTTAAATGACGATATTTATATAATTAATATTTTATATGACCTTACAATTCAATTAATAGACTGATTAACAGTAATACTTTTTAATTTATTTAACTTAATTTTTTTTTATTATTATTATTAAATTTACTGCGTGACTTCAATTATTTGAGAGTAAAATAGTGATAAGTTCACCCTGTTAAATAAGAAAACAGAATAATTTTCATAATATGTACACTGTTGTACTAAAGAAAAAAAAAATTTATGTATAGCAAATTTCATAATAAGAACTAACAATGCATATTCCCTGCCTCAACTGTAATTTATGTCAGCCCTATTGGCAGAAACATGCTATAAGGACTAGCCGCTAAATCCCAAGGTATTAATAAATATTAAAATTAAACTAATTTATTTTTACTATTAATAAGAAAGTAAGAAAAAAAAAAGTATAATATTTTATAATAAAAATGCTTGAAAATTAGGATACTCATAATATGTTATACTTTGCAGTTGACTCTCTGAGGACTGATACGACCAGGAAAAAAAAAAATAAATCAAGCGAAGCAGAACTTCAGGACGTCTCATTCCAGCCTGCCTCTGATTGAAGACAAGTAAGCAAAATTTCATTTATTGCATGCCATAGAATTGTACCAATGTTTTTTTTTTTTTTTTTTTTACTGATCAAAACCTTATGTGCACAAAATTGTTCCTTCGAAACTGGCCATTCTAAAGCAACAAAGCAAACTCACTCTCTGGCGCGCAGGTTGGAGGGTGGGGGTGTGGGGAAACTAATCTCTCTCCTCTGCCTAAAAAGATGGACAGAGGAGAAAAATTCCGCTTTTAGCACCACGAGATGGCGCTCCTCCTCAAAACATTGACCATCATCGTAAACAAAACGCACAGCTCCCACTTTACGCTGCGCGTTGGGGGAGAAAAAAAAATTGGTTTGAAAGAACCGGCTGTTCTACCCGATGTATTTTATTTTATTTTATATATATATACAGGTATATAGCACACCTACACTTAAATTTCCCATATAATGTGTATATAATGTCCTCTCTGAGAATTTAACCATGTGTAGTATAACCCACAAATTACACTTGAAAAAAAAAAAATATCTATATACAACACAAATGTACATGAAACATTTCATTGATAAATTAACGAATATCTTGAATAATAAAAAGGGTATGTATAACGATAAATGAAATAACGCATATTATTTTCATAAATACAGTAATATATGAAAAAAATATATATATGTCCAACGACTTTTATGTACGTTGATTACCTTCCTGCTCCGACCCGTTATGAATTTGGCATGCTCTAGACTCGACTTTCGTTGTTGAGAATAATAGAGAAATATGCCTTTTAATTGGCTCTTTGAGCGGGTTTTGGAGCTCTGTTAAAAGGTAATTATTATTGCGAAACCTTCTTACGACTTCGAAAGGACCTCTCCATTTAGGCTGAAATACTCCCGGTGTACCCACACATTTTAGGTAATACTCTTGCCCGATTCTTAAATTTTTACTTTCTGCATTTCGTCGTTATTAATATACTCGGCTAACATTCGTTCTTGATTATGTAGCGCAAATTTTTTTATTTCTTGCAAATGTTGTACTCTATTTTGCACATATGTTGCTGTAATAATATCTTGTGTGGGAAGGTGGATGGAAAATGGGTTTCTAATATCTCTCCCAAAGAATAAGAGAGATGGCGGGCAACCTGTTGCGCGGTGAGGGGAAGTATTATAAAGTAATTTAAAATAGTCCAGCCTAGTATCCCACTCTAATGTAGATTTACTCATAGCTGTTATCGAATTTTTTAATATCTTATTCGTAACTTCAGAAATTCCATTCGTTTCTGGGTGAGTAACGCTGCTAAATTTTAATTGTATATTTAAGGAATCCATGTATTCTTTAAAAACTTGAGAGTGAAAATATTTGCCGTTGTATAAAGTTACGGATTTACATAAACCATAACGGCTAAAGTATCCGTTCAGTACGTTCAAAAGTGTCTGGGTTTCATAGTTGCGAATAGGAACAGCTTCTAAGAATCTTGACGTCGAGTCCACAATCACAAATATGTATTTATGTTTTCTCAAAGACATAGGGAGTAACCCTATTAAATCGATATGAATTGCTGAACCTACCTCTTGGTCCTTTACTATTTTTTGTGTAGGCACCTTGATTGTTTGGTGCTGTTTGGTAGTATTGCATGGTATACATTTATTACAATGATTCTTTATATCACGGTACATTCCGTGCCAATAAAATCTACTCTTTATAATATCATAAGTTTTTTTTAAACCAAAATGAGGTTTATGCGCATCTTTTATTATTTCCATTTTAAGTGACTCTGGAGCGATAAGTAATTCTTTGCCATCAGATCCAGGTTTTAAAATTAATATATCTTTATGGTTTAGAACAAACTTTCGAGTAATTTTATTCTGTTTGTTGTTTTTAATTTTACCGATAATTTTCTCTAATTTATCATCTTGTAATTGCTGCTCTTTGATATTTTCATCAACCAAATCTTTATTAACGACAAATAGTGAATTTTGTAGCTCGTTCCTAGCTGTTAAATTATTTAAATTACGAGTGGAATAATCTGCTGGATTGGCAAAACCCGGAATAAATTCTATTTCATAGCTAAACGGTGCGAGATTGTCGATCCATCTAGCTACAATATCAGGCTGTTTCTCTAAATTTAAATAATATGTTAGGGCTTTGGAATCCGTGCGTATAATGAATTTCCTACCTGTTAAAATGTATTTAAAATACATTACTGCCTCGTGTATGGCGAGTAATTCTAATTTAAAACTAGGGTAATTCTTCTCAGGATTTCTTAATTTTCTTCCAAAAAATTCAATTGGTTGGAGAACGCCATCATACTCTTGTCCCAATATGCCCGAAATTGCGGTTTTAGCCGCATCCGTGATTAGAATAAAATCTTTCGAAAAATCAGGGTTTTTTAAAGTAGGATTCTGTATAATAGCAGCCTGAATTTCTTTGAATGCATTTTCTTCTACTTCCGACCATTTAAATTTTACTTTATCTTTAGTGAGATGAATTAAAGGGTCTACTATTTTAGAATAGTCTTTAATAAGTGATCTAAAATAATTGGAGAGACCAAGGAGTGATTTGACTCCTTTCTTATTTTTAGGTCTAGCTAAATTTTGAATTTTGTCAATATTTCTTTTTGAAGGTGAAATTCCTTCCTTATTAAGGGTGAATCCTAAAAATTCGATCTCTTCCATGCAGAGTTGCATTTTAGTTGGTTCAATTGTAATATTGTTTTCAATGAATATGTTCAGTACCTTGTCTAATAGTTCTATCATTTCCTGTAATGAGTTTGTTGCCAGTAATATATCATCAATGAAATATGTCACTTGACTTTTATCAAAGTGTCCTAATAATATATCCATTAATTCTGCGAAGTAAGCCGTACTGAGACGTGTGCCGAAAGGTAGTCTTAAATAAGAAAATTTTCCATGTTCTGTAATAATAGCAAGTTTGTCTGTATCTTCTTCTCTTAAAACGATTTGATAGAAGGCCGAGTGTAAATCTAGAACAGTGTAGTACTTTTTGCCGCCTATTGTTTGCAAAATCCGTTTTATGTCAGGTATCGGATAGGCACAGTTTTGCAAAATTTGGTTAAGCAAACGAAAATCAGCAGCGATACGATATTTAACTTCTTCTACGTTTTCGCCTTTCTGTGTAACTTTTTTTTTTACAAAAATAACTGGAAACGCGTAATCAGAGTGACATTTCTTTATTATATTAGCTCTCAAAAGCTTATCAATTTCTGACTTAGCATACTCCTTTACACTATGTGCCGTTTTATATGGTTTTGTTTGTATAGGGTAATTGTGAATTAAATTAAATCTGGGTACAACTAAAGATGTTTTTCCAAGAGTGTAATAATTTTTGGAGAATGCATAAGCATTCTTTAATAATAATTCTTGTAATTTTGCTTGTGTATCAGTATCCAGATGTTGTAAATTAAAATCCTCTGGACTGAGTTCCGCCTTTCTGCGTTCACGAATTTCCTCTAAAGAAATGTTGTTAACTTGTACTATTGGATCTGATTCTTGACTGCTATTTTCATTTTCTGACGTTATCTCAAAATGCTTGGAAATTCTTCCGATATTCATTCCCTCTACTAAATTTAATTTCTGCTGCGAGTCGTTCCTGATAATTATGTTAATTTTATTATCTTTGCCAATTTCATGAATTGATGTGTCATAATGTATGTTAATGTTATGTTTAATTGGTTCTAACATTATAGTGTCATTAATAATAAATTGATTTGGGCATATTAATTCAGTAATTACTCTCTCACCTGGACATATCTCTGAGTTTTGAGATATCTTAGCTGAAATAATATTTTTACGTGATAATTTTCTTTTTTTGTTTTTATTTCTTTGTTTTTTTATGTTAATTTCCTGTGGTTCATGATTGTCATTTGTACTAATGGGAGATGGAGTTAAATTGTTTATCTGCCCCTGAGATGTGTCTCTGAGAAAATTCAGTGTAATGTTTTTATTTTTTAATTTCATGGTTTTATCCTCAAAATCCAAAATAATTTTGTTTGTTTTGAGAAAATCAAAACCGAGTAGCATGTTATAATCACGGCCAAAATCTGAATTTGTGATATAAAATGCACCTGACACGAATACATTTTCCAATTTGAAGGTTAATTTGATACATTGTTTGAAAGCAATTGTCGAATTAGTGAGTGTTTGAATTTTTACCTGATTACATAAATTTTTATATTTAACTTCTGCATTCGTTAGTTGCTCAAATAAGGAGGGTGAGGCCAGGCTGACCGCAGCTCCACAATCTGCCAAGGCGGTGATTTTAATACCCTTTATTTCAAAACTAATAATTGGAAGGCTTTCTATATTATTACTTTTCACGCTAGCAATCAATTTGTAAGAATTGTGTGACCCGTCCATGAGAGACTTACGCGGGTACCTTTTATTTGAATCTGTAAGTCCCTCAATTAATTTCCCTGTTTGTCCTTAGGTTTCTGTTCATAATCTTTATTTTGTTTATATTTGTTTTTGTGAGAATTGTTTTTATCCTCTTCTGAATTTCTATTATTTCTATGGTAGTTTCTCTGATAATTTCCACTTGTATATCCTCCATACCCATTACCCTGGTTATATGAATTGTAATGGTCCTGATTATAACCGTAGTTGTAATTAGGTAAATTGGGGTAGGGTGGGGGTATAAAGTTTAGGTGGGGAGGGGGTGGGGAGTAATACATGTAGTTAGGAGGTGCATAATGCATAGGGTTCGGATGGAAATTTTGATGCATATATTTAGAATTTTGTGGGAAATTTCCCTGATACTGGTAACTGTTATCTCTTCCGCCTTTTCTATCTGAATTCTGCTCGTTAGGAGGGGTTGTTTTGTTTCTCTCAGCGGCATTACTTTTATTTTGGTCTTTGTCACCTTGGAACCAGCAATTTTGATTGGAATGCGTTTTAGAATTGCAATAATCGCAATATTTAGTTACATTATTTGCATTCGAATTCATATGTACTTTAATGTTGTTTAATTCACTAGTCAATATTTTAATTTTCTCCGCACTTTCCATATTCATTTTTACTAATTCCTTCATTAATTCAGGGTCCTTATTAGCAGTGATATTGTTGAGATCTTTAACATCGACATGTGCAAAAGCTCTCTCTAATTTTAATGCCATCTCACATGCAGTGTTAAAATCCTTCGGAGCATCCTTACGAATTTCTAAGCTAAAATCGCTTCTAATTGCATCCAGAAATCTAGACAACTTTACCATTTGCGTAAATTTGGAGTCATTATCATCCCCAATATCCTGTCCACTTTTTTTTATATATAAGTCCGCTGCTGCTTTAAATTCTAATATAAAGTCCGCCATATTTTGATCCGGTTTCTGCTTAAGGGAAAAAAATTTTGTTTGTGCCTCACTAAAACTACATTTTATCTCGAATAATTCTTTTAATTTCTTTTTGAAATTGTCTAAATTACTCTCCGAAAATAATTTTTCATCCCTCATTAATTTTTCTTTAGCGGGACCAACGATTCTTGCCTTTAGAATCGTTAATTTAGAAATCGGGCTTAATTCGGTTTGATTGATTAAATTATCAAATTGTAATAAAAAGGAATTTATGTTAGATTCTCTTTTTCCATCATAATTAGGTAGTAAACCGATTACACTCTCGGCAGTTATTTTGTCAGTGGCCATGATGTATTTGTTTTTCTGGGGTGTATTGTTAATCGTAATAGTAGTTTTCTTATTACAATTTTTATTATTTATATTCTTGTTACTACTTTTATTATTATTTGCATCTACACTACTTTCTTTCTTTGTATTTGCCAGTTCTTTTAATTGTTTCCTAGTTGTAACTCCACTTACCCTTGTATTATCTCTATGACTTTTACGTTTACAATTATTACTCATTAAATAAGAATGTAATGTAAACTAAGTAATATTTTTTTTTTTTTTTTTTTTTTTTTTTTTTTTTTTTTATCAAGAGCGACACAATATACCATCAAAAATAACGCCTAGTTATTAGTATTAATTTTATACATGTAAATAAAATTTTAAAACATAGTAATACACATCAACACTGCGAAATAGTGAAAAGTGTTTTAAAAAAAAATGTACAGTATTATAAAATAGCAAACTGTTAATTTCGCTTAACTGCATTAAATTTGAAAATTTTATACACAGTGATTTAATAATTATGACCAAAATTATTTATTTATCAAGTACTGTGATTGTATTTATCATATTAATTTACTCATTTGTTTCCATCAAACATATAATTACTATTATTATTGAAGTTTACAATGTACATAAGATATTTTCATTACTCAGTGAAAACACAAAGAAATTTTGTTTTTCAATTTCTGTTGTAAGTTATATATACATATATATAATAATTTTATATAATGAGCACAATAATATTTTCTCTTGTAGTATAGTAATTTCTGTTTGCCGATTCATATGTACTACTAAAACCGACTATGGTGATACACGTAAAAAAAAAAAGGGAAAAGAATTTTTTTTTTATTAATAACCTATGGTTCGGCCTCCTAAAATTAAATTAATTAAATTAATATAATTAGGAAAAGGCTAAGGCACCATTTCAACTGGTTCACTCCCCTATGCAGGAATGATCTATACATGCTAAAATATATCCATAACTTTAATACATTGCAACACGGGTAATGAGGTTGATTAATATAAAATTTAAAAAAAGGAGATTAATTTTTATAATTCTTACTATTCGTACAGTGATAGCACCAAATGACTCTAGGTAAACGATGTAATTAACAATTCCCTTCGGGGAAATCCAAGGAAAATTTAATATATTAAATTTTAAAATTATAATTAAACAATGCGCTGTGTTATTTTTTTCGGAGATCGTTTACCTTCTAAGTCTGTAATTTCTTTTATATAATATTTTTTTTAGTAAATCATATAGATAAATAGATTATTTATTTTACATTCCCACATCTATAAAAAAAAAAAAATATTAATTAAGAATTAAAATAAAGAAAAAATTACTCATATTCAAACTTGATTACATTTTATTATAGAAGAAAATTTACAATAAAAAAAGTTATTTACATATTGTGGGTTATATATTTTAATAGTAATGCTGATGCACATCATTATATCTATATTTACCTACTTCAATTAATCAATCTATTTACTTAATTTTATAACACGTGAAATATCACCATAGTCCGTTACTTTCATAGGTAATGCTTATTACTGGTAAAAACAATGGAATAAAATCATAATGGACTACCAGATCCACTGCCCCCGGCAGCATGTAGAATTCTCGTTGCTCCGAGAACGTCCCACAGGTAGGCACAAAAGGTCTCCAAATAATGTTGTCACAAAATATTAATCCTTAATCGGGCATCACATGTATTTTTTAGCCAATATGGGGTAACTTATTTTTTTATATATATATATTTTATATGTTATTCATGGTACAGCATCTGCTAAAATCCAACCGCAGCATCTTATTTTTTTTGCTGCCATCAGCATTGGGATAAAATTTGCAAGTGAAGTCAGTCTCTTACTTACACTGAAAAAAAACGGACATTGTCCTGTCTACATTATTTATGCAAACATAAAATTATACTATATAGCTAGAAAATTTGCATACAGAGTTGCCACCCATCTATACAGGCGAATATCATTGGTCGACTCTGAATTTATGTGGCGCAACCTTATAGGTTGAGTTTTTGCTGTACCCAGTTATATTTATTTTTACTTTATTCCGTGTGTGTGGTCCTTCTGGTCAAAGGTCAGCTGTAAATTTCGTTGTTATGCCCTCATGATGTCCTACACAACTATAAATCGTCATTTCGATGACTTTTGTAGATTTATTAGTATCGTAAATTTTATTTGTACGATACTTTACCAAGACATGCACTTAACCTAGTTCAGGTTCCATTATAGACGTACGAATGCTTCTTTTTATATGCTGCCTCGTATATAATAACATCATAGTTTATAGATAAAAGTTAAAGTTTGTTGGAAAGACATATTATTTCCATCATATATATATATATATATATATATATATATATATATATATATATATATATATATATATATATACATATATATATATATATATATATATATATATATATATATATATATATATATATAATTTTATATTTAATAATTCTTATAATTATGAAACTCTGTAAGCTCTAATGATTATGTGCTTAAAGATAAGGAAATAAAATTGTCAGGAGTTGGGGAGGGGCACGTTTTTACAAAGTGGAATCTGAAAATTGAATGCATAGAAAATAAGGGATCGCGAAGCGAACCAGAATGGAAACGCGGAACAATTACATCTGGGGTTGTCTAGAAAACAGGGATTGTTGCGCGGGGTGTTGATGAGCGTAGCGAGCAGTTCATTAACCAAATTTAAGTGCTATAAATTTAAATTTAAAAGCAACGTTAAAACGCCAGAATATGCAAATTTTCGCAGACTAGTTTCGGTAGAGTTTAGAGTCCTCAGTGCAATTTTTTTTTTTTTTTACTTTTTTGGTGGCATTACCTATACTATTCTCTTATCGACTGATACTTGTATTTTCCTGTTTCTCCATTGGTTAATGAGCTTCTCATTTGAATTCGCTTCTCCTCTATATAAATGAGCAAGTTTCCGTTATTCTTTGCACTAAAGACGGTACGCTAAACGCTATCAAATCTAGTCAGCGAAAAGTTTGCATAATTTGGCGTTTTTAACGTTACTTTAAAATTTAAATTTATATTATAATTATTAGCTTGATTTTGTAAAACGCGTCTAAAGACGGCGGATATGCAATAAAGTCTTACCTGTAAAAGCGGAAACGTAATACACATGATGAAAACATTTTGCCGATAAATTATTTAAATATGTACAGATGATTGGTTTTAGCATGTCTGTTTATTATTACACGAAAAAGTATGTATTCTCTAATTCCAAATAAACGATATACACAGAAAAATATTTATGCACCTTGGGAGGTGTATTTTTTATAATCTTTCGTATATTAGAATCTTTCTAGAAAACTGCGCTTTTCACGGACAGTTAAGCAATTTTTCGCTGAGGTGAAAAAGCGAAGATGAGTTTTCCCCAAGAGAGTATGTAAATCTATAAAGCGGGTAAAAGAATTTTTGTTGTTTATTTAAAACTTTATGCTACATTAACACCTTCAAATAATTTAAAATGAAAAATTTTGTGAAATAAAGGCGTAGTTACAATATGAATAGTTAAGTTTTTTTATAATGTTGTTTAAGTAAAATGTTTGAAATTGAATAATTTTGTGTGAAACCGTTGTGGTTAACTTAGTTTACAGACCTGAAGTTCGGTGTACTAACCATAATGTTTAGATTCGAAGTTCACAAAACGTTTTTCAATGTATGAGGAAGCTTTGTGAAAAGACAGTAAGTTATGGGGCTACTTAAAATTTTTGCAAAAAAGCACTGAAATTATTGTAATTTTTTTCTGCAAATTTTTAAACTATAATATCTCTCTATTCTAAAAAAAAGTAACTACCGCTGTCACCGCCGCCGCCGCCGCCGGTTTTGATTTTTTTGTGACCGGAGGCCTTTCTTCGTTAATATTAACAAAAATAATGCATACAAAAATATGAAAATCGGTGGTTTTATACAGAAATGTTTGATAAACACGCTGATGCAGACAGTTTTCAAATCGAAGAATTATTTTAAAAGATATTTAATGCTAAAGTTGGACAAAATAGTTCCACTAAAAAAGTTTTATAGCAGCAAAAAGTATACATGGCAGTGTAATCATTTTTAGATCATTTTATACGTTAGAATTTGCCGGAGTGCAGATTGCATTAATTTTTTTTTATTTTGACTCATTTTTTCAGGTTTTATTTCTATTTTAAATTCAAATTTTCAGCATTTCTAGAGATATTTTTTACAGATTTCAGAAAATTGTACTAATTTAAACTGTTGCCAACTGTATAAAAAGCGCAAGCAATAATGTTTGCTTCAAATTAAAAATTTATTTACACGTGACTATTATAAACAGGAAAAAGACTATCAAATTAGAATTAAATAATTATGTATAAAAAGCAGGAACTTATTAAAAATTACGCCATAAAAAGTATACACGTGAATTTTAAAAGAGAAAGGATATTGTAAAATAATAAATTCATTAACATGCGTTAGAAGTCTTAGGAGAAATGACGTCATATTTACATCACATAATAGTTATTACATAAAATGAACACAAAATAATATTGCAAAAAAGTTTAAATTTAGAAATTGCGCTAGACATTTATTTGATATTTTGAGAATTAATTTAAAATATCTCATTTAAAAGAACTTTCTTTTCGCTTTGTTAAAAAATACCAGGAGACAAAGACTCGCTTTACTTAATTCCTTTTATATTAGCTTATTTTGAAATGTTGTTACACGTCTATACGTCATCAAGTTATTTTTATTTCGACGTTTTACTTGTGTTTTTATTAATGTTGTACGAATTTATTTGTTCTTTCGTTATTTAAAATAAAAATTATATCAATTTGTATAATTTGGCGAGTGGTTTGGCGATTTATATAATTTGGCGAAATTGGTCGACAGGATAATCAAGTAGTACCGCAGCGGATTTGGCGTTAAAATTCCCCAATCAAAGAGAAATGAATAGAAATTCGTTTATAGGGAGATCGCCACTGTTTTTTAAATTATAATTCAATCTTTCGAAATCTTTTTAAAGCCGATCAAATTAGCGTGCATTTAGAGTCTGCGGTATCTGGACGGGGGTTGGCGAGCGTAGCTCGTAGGGGGCCGAGCTCCTAGTTTTCTAAAATAATGTAAAACATATCTCTAGAAATGCTGAAAATTTGAATTTAAAATAGAAATAAAACCTCAAAAAATGCGCCAAATTAAAAAAAAAGAAAGACAGTCTGCACACCGGGAACTTCAAACGTATAAAATGATCTAAAAATGATTAAATTCCCATGAATAGTTTTTGCTCCTATAAAACTTTTTTAGTGAAACGATTTTGTCCAACTTTAGCAATAAATATCTCTTAAAATAAGTCTTCGATTTGAAAACTGTCTGCATCAGTGTGTTTATCAAATATTTCTGTATAAAACCACTGATTTTTCATATTTTTGAATGTATTATTTTTCTTAATATTAAAGAAGAAAGACCTCCGGTCACAAAATATTCAAAACCGGTGGCGGCGGCGGCGGTAGTTACTTTCTTTTAGAATAGAGAGATATTAGTGAAAGCTCACACATATTCAACTTAATATGTGTGACAAATGGGAGACAAAATGAATTTTTAAAGGCAGTCGTTAGATCTAAATTTTTTGGTATTAATTAAAAAATACAATTAATTAAAGTAACAAAATAATTTATAAAAAAAAATCTTAAAATAATTTATATACCTTATGTTTTTTTTTTTTTTTTTTTTTTTTTTTTTTTTTTTTTTTTTTTTTTTTTAATGAAAACTTTGTTCTAATCGAGATAAATATACTCTGATTGCGATGATTTATTTTTTATGTTCTTTAGGTTTATTACATAATATTAAACATTGGAAATGAAATGCATTATCATTTATAGCTCTTTTGCGGAGAAACACAAAATATTCCCTTTATATTATGTTCTATTGGGGATAATAGTTTGTGGTGCATAAATAAGATATATCATACTGTATATTACGATGTTTCAGACATAATGAGACTGACATGCGACATTGAGGGGGTTTACAATATGCTTTTGGAACGTACAGAATGTGTAGTATTTTAGCTTGTTTACAGTGATTATATAGAAAAGGTCTAATATAATGTAGCAATTTCATAAATTTCACTCAATTATTTCTATGTGAGGACAAAGTTTGACTTATTGATACACCCTTGTACAAATGAATTCGGTTACTGGTCTAAGTATTATTAATAAATGCTCGAAGTGCGTTTTCCGCTGCAGTATGTATTTATAAACGCATCTAATATTTTAGTGCATTAAGTGGTGTATATTAATTTTATATATCATACAGTGGTCTGCGCGAAGTAATTTACACCCATTACTGCGTATAAAGACGAATGTCTGAAAATGGATTTTTTAAAGAGTTGCGTGTTTTTTTTTTTCTCTTTTTTTATTTGTTTATTGAGATATCTGAAATATGTGATAGAAAAATGAAATTTCTTAATAATATTATTTTAGCCATGAAAAGCATTTTATAATCGATGTTTGATGCATGACTTATCGTTCTTGTTTTCATTTCATCATAAGGTCTGCCAATGTTTTTTCATCCTGTATATAACAGGAAAAACAAAACACAATTTATTATAAGTTTAAAATTAAAGTAATGTTAATTTTTAAATTGCGTAGATACAATATCTGAAATTAGATTTAAAAGTTTTCGTCTTACTGTAACTACGTGACAAAAATGTGCAAAGGGGAAAAACATAATTTTGAGTAGTTTTATAATGTATCTCTCTATTCTAAAAAAAAGTAACTACCGCTGTCACCGCCGCCGCCGCCGCCGCCGCCGCCGGTTTTGAATTTTTTGTGACCGGGGGTCTTTCTTCGTTAATATTAAAAAAACTGTTGCATACAAAAATATGAACATCGGTAGTGTTATAGAAAAATGTTTGATAAACACGCTGATGCAGACAGTTTTCAAATCGAAGAATTATTTTAAGAGATATTTAATGCCAAAGTTGGACAAAATCGTTCCATTAAAAAAGTTTTATAGGAGCAAAAACTGTACATAGGAATTTAATGATTTTTAGATCATTTTATGCGTCAGAATTTCCCGGTGTGTAGATTGCAGTTAGTTTTTTAATTTGAATAATTTTTCGAGGTTTTATTTCTATTTTAAATTCAAATTTTCAGCATTTCGAGAGATATTTTTTACAAATTTTAGAAAATTGTATTAATTTAAACTGTTGCCAACCGTATAATCAGCGAAAACAGTAATGTTTGCTTTAAATTAAAAATTTATTTTACACGTGACTATTATAAACAAAAAATATAAAATGCAGGAACTCATTGAAAATTACGTCATAAAACTATAGTTACACGTGAATTTTAAATGAGAAAGAATATTGTAAAATAATAAATTCAGTAACATGCGTTAGAAGTCCTAAATAGGAGAATTTACGTCATATTACACTTATTACGTAAAATGAACAAAAAATAATATTGCAAAACAGTTTTAATTTAAAAATTGCACGAGACATTTACTTGACATTTTAAGATGATCATAATATTTCATTTCTAACAAAAGTATTTTGACGTGAATATTAAAAAGAGAAAGAAAAGTTTGGTGAAAATTACGTCAGAATATAATTGTCAGATTCAAATTATAATTCAATCTTCCGAAATATTTTTAAAGGCGATCAAATTAGCGTACTGTTAGTCTGCGGTGTCTGAACGGGGGTTGACGAGCGTAGCTCGTAGGGGGCAGAGCCCCCTAGTTTAATAAAAAAAAATATAACATTAGCTACCAAAATGCATTATGAATAAACATGCTTATTAGATCGCGTGGGGCAATCGTGAAATAATATGTTCGTTATTTTTTTTTAATTAACTAACTGACTAAATAAAAATATATCAGTTAGATAACACGTTTCAGTACAAAACTTTGTGTGAACTCACTATTTATAATTTTTAATAAAAATAAAACTATATCAAATGGCTAAAACAAAACTCCCAATCCTTCCCACTCCCTTACACTAACAACCTTACGAATTAATTTCATTTTTTGTGATTTTACTAAGTTATATAAAGATAATTATTAAAATAGAACTTAATATTATTTTAGCGGGGATTGCCTTTTTATCGCTTTTATCTCCTCCATGATTCGTAGAGAAAATTTAGCACTTCTCAGATACTTATTACATGATAATCTCTCTCTCTCTATTCTAAAAAAAAAGTATCTACCGCTGTCACCGCCGCCGCCGGTTTTGAATTTTTTGTGACCGGAGGTCTTTCTTCGTTAATATTAAGCAAAATATTGCATACAAAAATATGAAATAAGTGGAATTATAGAGAAATGTTTGATAAACACGCTGATGCAGACAGTTTTCAAATCGAGGAAATATTTAAAGAGATATTTAATGCTAAAGTTGGACAAAATCGTTCCATTAAAAAAGTTTTATAGGAGCAAAAACTGTACATCGGAATTTAATCATTTTTAGATCATATTATGCGTCAGAATTTCCCGGTGTGCAGACTGCACTCAGTTTATTAATTTGACTCATTTTTTGAGGTTTTATTTCAATTTTAAATTCAAATTTTCAGCATTTCGAGAAATATTTTTTTACACATTTTAGGAATTGGTATTAATTTAAACTGTTGCCAACTGTATAAACAGCGCGAATAATAATATTTGCTTCAAATTAAAAAAATTATTTTACACGGGACTACTATAAACAAGAAAATATAAAAAGCAGGAACTCATTGAAAATTATCATAAAAACCATATTACACATGAATTTTAAAAGTGAAAGAATGTTGTAAAATAATAAATTCATTAACATGCGTTAGAAGTCTTAAATAGGAGAAATTACGTCACATTTACGTCACATTACACATTACGAAAAATGAACAAAAAATAATATTGCAAAACTGTTTAAATATAAAAATTGCGCGAGACATTTATGTAATATTTTAAGATGATATTTTCAACTATTTTTATTAGGACAGCGCAAATAATATTTCATTTCTAACAAAATTATTTTCACTTGAATAATAAAAGGAGAAAGGAAAGTTTAGTGAAAATTACGTCAGATTAAAAACGATGCATTTAAAGTGTCATTAAAAAAAAACTTTATTTTCGCTTTGCTAAAAAATACCGGGAGGCAAAGACTCTGTTTATATAATTCATTTTATATTAGCTTATTTTGAAATGTCAACTGATTTTATTTAATCAAAGACGGAAACAGCCATTGTATTATTTAACAGCCTCTGATTTGGCTTTAAAATTCCCCAATCAAAGAGAAATGAATAGAAACCCGTTTATAGGGAGATCACCACTGTTTTTATACTTATAATTCAATCTTCCGAAATATTTTTTAAGCCGATCAAATTAGCGTGCTTTTAGAGTCCGCGGTGTCCAAACGGGGGTTGACGAGCGTAGCTCGTAGGGGGCAGCGCCCCCTAGTATATAAAAAAAATACTTTTTTTTCCTTTTAGTAATACTTTGAAAACATTTATAGCTAGTATAATAAGAAATTAAATTTAAATTACATTAACAATTATTTAACTAACTAGGGGGCTCGGTCCCCTACGAGCTACGCTCGCCAACCCCCGTCCAGACACCGCAGACTCTAAATGAAAGCTAATTTGATCAGCTTTAAAAAGATTTCGAAAGATTGAATTATAATTTAAAAAACAGTGGCGATCTCCCTATAAACGGATTTCTATTCATTTCTGTTTGATTGGGAAATTTTAACGCCAAATCCGCTGCGGTACTACTTGATTATCCCGTCGACCCATTTCGCCAAATTATATAAATCGCCAAACCACTCGCCAAATTATACAAATTGATATAATTTTTATTTTAAATAACGAAAGAACAAATAAATTAGTACAACATGGATAAAAATACAAATAAAACGTCGAAATAAAAATAACTTGATGACGTAGTCACGTGTAACAACATTTCAAAATAAGCTAATATAAAAGGAATTAAGTAAAACAGAGTCTGTCTCCTGGTATTTTTTAACAAAGTGAAAAGAAAGTTCTTTTAAATGAGACATTTTAAAATAATCGTTTTTAATCTGACGTAATTTTGACAAAACTATTCTTTCTCTTTTTAATATTCACGTGAAAATACTTGAGTTAGAAATGAAATATTATTTGCGCTTTCCTAACAAAAATAGTTGAAAAGTTTCCTCTCAAAATATCAAATAAATGTCTAGCGCAATTTCTAAATTTAAACCGTTTAGCAATATTATTTTGTGTTCATTTTATGTAATAACTGTAATGTGACGTAAATATGACGTAATTTCTCCTATTTAAGACTTTTAACGCATGTTAATAAATTTATTATTTTACAAATTCCTTTCTCTCTTAAAATTCACGTGTAATTATAGTTTTTATGACGTAATTTTTAATAAGTTCCTGCTTTTTGTACATAATTATTTAATTCTAATTCCAAATGTTTTTTTCTGATTATAATAGTCACGTGTAAATAAATTTTTAATTTATTTACACGTATAATTTTTTTTTTTTTTTTTTTTTTTTTTTTTTTTTTGAAGCAAACATTGTTTCCGCTGTTTATACAGTTGGCAACAGTTTAAATTATATCACTTTCTAAAATCTGTAAAAAATATCTCTAGAAATGCTGAAAATTTGAATTTAAAATAGAAATAAAACCTCAAAAAATTAGTCATATTAAAAAAAGAAATACAATCTGCACACCGGGGGCTTCAAACGTATAAAATGATCTTAAAATGATTAAATTCCCATGCACAGTTTTTGCTCCTATAAAACTTTTTTAATGGAACGATTTTGTCCAAATTTAGCATTAAATATCTCTTAAAATAATTCTTCGATTTGAAAACTGTCTGCATGAGCGTGTTTATTAAACATTTCTGTATAATACCACCAATTTTCATATTTTTGTATGCATTATTTTTCTTAATATTAACGAAGAAAGTCCTCCGGTGACAAAAAATTCAAAACCGGCGGCGGCGGCGGTGACAGCGGTAGTTACCTTTTTTTAGAATAGAGAGACATTAAAATAGTCAAGAAATGGAAAAAAAAATGCACACGTTTGTATTGATTCTACGAAGGATAGTTTAACTTATATATTAAAAAGTACACAGACAGTCGAGTTTAATCTAAGAAATGAATTAGTTTTTCTTCATTGTTGTGTGTCGATGTTTTATGGTTTATATCCTTCTATATATATATATATATAAGTAACGATTTGGATATGTACCAATAAAAATCTGCGTAGATCTTTCCGATAGATTCCTAGATCGGCAACCATATTTCTTCTGACCGGGGTTCTTCGTTAATATTAAGAATACTGTTTCATTCTATATATATAAAAAAGTTACGATTTGGAAATGGACCAATAAAAATCTGCGTAGATCTTCCCGGTAGATATCAAGATCGGCAGCAATATTTCTTGTGACCGGGGGTCTTTCTTTTTTAATATTAAGAAAACTGTTTTATACAAAAATATGAAATTTGGTGCTGTTAGAGAGAAATGTTTGATAAACACGCTGATGCAGACAGTTTTTAAATGGAATAATTATATTAAGAGATATTTAATGTTAAAATTGGTCAAAATAATTTCATTAAAAAATTTATATGAGCAAAAACTATACATCGGAATTTAAGCAATTTTAAATCATTCAATACAGCAGGAATTCCCGGTGTGTAGACTGCATTTATTTTTTTTTAATTGGACTCATTTTTAGATGATTTATTTCCATTTTTAATTCAAATTTTTACCATTTCGAAAGATATTTTTTACATATTTTAGAAAAGGATATTATTTTAAACTGTTGCCAATTTTAAAAACAGCGCAAAGAATAATATTTCCTTCAAATTAAAAATTTATTTACACGTGGCTATTATAATCAGAAAAAAAAAACTTTCAAATGAGAATTAAGATTAAAATTCAGGAAAATACGAAAATTACGTCATAAAAACTATAGTTACAGATGAATTTTAAAAGACAAAGAAAATTTTTAAATAATAAATTCATTATTACGCTTTCAAAATCGCAAATATAGGAAATTTACGTAATATTTAAAAAAGGCCAAATAACTGACAGTTGGCAAAACAGTTTAAATTAAAAAATATATTTGTGCGAGACATTTATTTCATATCTTGAGATAATCCGTTCCACTATTATCGTGAATTGTAAGACAGTGCAAATAATACTTCCTTTCTATCAACAAAAGTATTTTTATGTGACTGTTAAAATGAGAAAGAAAACTTTGGTGAAAATTACGTCAGATACAAAACGGTACATTTCAAATGTGTTATTTAAAAGAACTTTGTTATAGAACTGTTAAAAACTGGGATACAAAGACTCTGTTTGCTTAATTCATTTTACATTAGCTTATTTTCAAATTTTTAACTAATTTTTGTTCAATCAACGACGAAAACAGCCATTGTATCCCTTAACAAACCTTATTTCGCCTTAAAAATCTCCAATCAAAGGAATATGTATGAAAACCCGTTTACAGGGAGATCGCCACTGTTTCTTAAAATTATAATTCAATCTTTTTAAAGCCGATAAAATTGGCTTGCTTTTAGAATCTGGGGTGTCGGAACGGGGATTGTCGAGCATAGCTCGTAGGGGGCAGAGCCCCCTAGTATTTATAAAATATTTTTCAAGATTTCATTTATTGTAGTTGGATAATGTTTTGTTTTTAATCTGAAATAGGAAAACTAGTTTGTCAGTGGGTAATTAAAGATTACTAATTCATTCTGAATCATGATACAGAGATTATAATTGGCGGGGTGATGAACAATTTTAATTTAAATGTAAGCAACATTTCAAAATCAAAATACACACAGTATTACTATGTTCAGACCTAAGTTCTGGAGATTCTTTCAAAAACTACTACTTTGGCTTTGTAATTACCCTTAATTGTGTTTGAAAAAAATTATTGATCAATAAAAACTTAGAATATAGAGCTATGTTCTGCTTTCGGTCAAAAGGAAGTCTGCGCAATATTACTAAATTAACGATGAAAATAAAATGAAAGAATGTTGGTGAAGAAATTTACTTAAGAAGTTCTTGAAGGTTGAAATGTAGGGTGGGGCAAATAAAAGGGGTCCGGGCGAGTGCATACGATTGAACGTGAATGATTGACGCACGCACAATGTGCATGCACACCACATGATCGAGACCAGTTCAGATCTTAGTGCGGGTCAAAGCAATTCCTATATAGCTTTGGTGCGGGCAGTGCCAGTGTAAGTGTGATTAGGCTTAAGGCTGCGTCACTCAGTATACTACCGTCTTCCATGATCAGTGCAGAGGTGAAGAGGGTGGCGAACTAGTATTTCCTTCCCTTTGCTGTCTTTCTTTGTAACGCGGAACTCTGTTCTCCGGGCCACTTTTATTTGCCCCACCCTGTATTTAAAAACAGACGCTAGATACATCTACTAGATACATCTAGCTACTAGATACATCTTTGGATTCATTGGCAGGCAGACACAAGTAAAATTTGTACAATCCTTTGCAAATGAAATAGATGTAATCAAGATAATAGATTGTACCCATTAGAGTAGCAGTCATTAGTAATCGGGATACTGTAAATCCTAATCTGCATTAGGGTGTGCGTTTTCGAAAAGAGTAGTTTTATTCTGCTGGTAGTCAGGTGAGCAGTCACTATTTCATGTAATGAAGAAAGTGCATTGTTAAAAAAATTAATACTCATGCGATTCTCCAGTGAACATAAATACTGTTAAATCTTGAAAAATACTGATTTTTTGGCCAAAATAAATGTAAAATAGCAATATTTTGTCTACACTTTGTAAAACTTGCAAAAACACCCATATTTACTCTAATTATGACTAAAAATGTTTCGGTCTTCTCAATATAACCAATGCTTAAATGTAAAAGCCACAGCAACTTATCTCAAAATGTTGAAAACATGGCTTTTTAGAAAGCTCGCATCATTTTTGTTGAATTAACTATTTATTTCAGATGTAAATTTCACAGTCTTATATAAAAAAAAAAAAAATGACTACCTTAACCCTTAACATAAATTTGGGTATATTTTGGCAATGTTCATATTCTTTAAAAAAAAAAAAAAAAAAAAAGTAATAAATAGCTGGTTTTAGAGTTTGTCTATGCATATATTTCGCTTGTTGGAAGGAGAGAATAATAAACAAATATAGTTTCATCCTTAAATATAATCTATATATTAATACAATATCTATATATTTATAGAATGCATGTAAAGTAATTAAATAGTTACAGAGAAAATTTTAGAAATGTTTAAGAAGATGTACTACCGAATAAAAATATGACGTCTTATATAGGTGTTAGATTTTAATGTTTCTTACGATTTTTATATATAGGTGACATGTAGAAGTAGATACATTTTTATACGAATATTCGCGACATAGATTAAGAAATCTATGCTATGGGATTATAATTTATAGCTCATGTAATGTTATTTTTTAATATATATAAATTAAATATATTTTAACTTTTTCGGAAAGACCATTAAATCTACGCAATGTGCTCAGACTATTTAATTATTCCTACCAATAATTTTTAATTGGATTTTGTGTGTCTTTCTATGGAGATAAAAAATAATTTAAAATGTTTCGAACACAGATATAAAAAAATATTGACTAAAATATACTTTTTTCACAGCTGCAATAAACAAAAATTACATACTTCTTTTAAATATCATCAAATTTCTAATTCAAAATTGTAAAGTTTAAAACACTCGATTTTATTTTATATAAAACGACGCCATCCAAATTCGCTGAAGAATTCCCCATTTACGATCCAATCATAAACACCTACAATAAAATATGGGTAGGACGTCACTATCTCAGAAAAATACACAAATGCAGCAAAAAGAAAGCAATCCATTAATATTTTTTCAAAATCGCACGTATTTTAATTACTTTTTATTCAGTTTTTATGAGAAAGGGGGAACAAAAAGGTATAATTGCTATTTTTCAACTATTTTCCCTTTACTTTCTACAGAAATGTACTACTTGAGTTGCCGAAATGAAACAAATGTCGGTAAAAACTACAAAAGAATTAATATCTCAAAAATCAATGGAGATACAGTTTTCAAACAAAATGCATTTAAATGAACATTTTTTTCCAATACGACGGTATAAAAGTTGAAAATGTGCGATGCTTAGAAGTTTAAAAAATTGCTAAAGAGTATTTAATCGTAATGCTTTGTTTTACGGCTAGTGTCTGTAAGGTAACGTTATTTTTTGGAGACAAAATAAGCTGGGAGAAAGAAATAGCGTTCCAGGGGCTAATAAAATCATCCTTTAAATCCCTCTGTATAATTAATATTGATTTTTGTGCACGTTGATTGCATACAACGCGGTGATGAGTTAATGTAAAAGCAGTGTTTTCCAGAAAATAAAAAGTAATCGAATAGCACAATTTTCCAGTTTCTTATAATAAATGTCCAAATGTAAGCTTAGGTCCATTTCATATTCTTAAAAGTGTTATTTCATAATAAATGATTCAGAATCCCGAATTACACATTATCAAACACGATGGAGCATTATATATACGAGGTGGAACCCGTCGAATTTCGACGGAAGAAAATGTTTACAAAGGAACTGTTGCATCAAATTTATAATACATCGACAACATTAATTACATTAAAAAATCCATCTTACACTTGTTAGTTTAACTCTCCAAAGACATATTTTAACCTAAGATACTTTTTTCATAAACTTCAACTCTTAAAATTATTGAAAAATTAAACTTCATTCATATACCTAATCAGTAACATATATTTAAGATAAGTAATTTTGATTAAGTTATCAATTGATGCTTGATATTACGGAATGAAAAATCAGCAAAAATGATTTCACCATGACATAATCATAGAATCCCCCCCCCCCCTTTAAATCTAAACCGAATCAAGTCGTTTTCCACGTTTCACATCCATATTAACCATTTAAAAACATTTTAACCCGCAATAGGTTATTAATAAATATATTTTCAAGCTTGAAGTCACGTTTGTCAACTATTACAACTTCCCATGTTAAAATTCCCACTCGTGATTTCAGGTCTTAGTATAGATTCTGTACCTGCCTGTAAAAATTCCAGAAATTTATAACTTTTAGACGTATTCAAAGGGAAATATCTCGTTTTATCAAATAAAAACATCGTTTTATTTTAAATATGACGTCATTTACAGTCGCTGAAATATTTTGCCTATTGTCTCAAACTCAATATCAGCGAAATGAAAAAATAGTGAAATATAAAAGCATCATCAGAGAAATTGTATTTTTTTTAAAAGTGTAACGTCATTTTCTGTTCAAATTTATAAAAATGATATTTTTAATTGCAATGAGAAAATGGCATCAGTAAGAATATAATCAATAAAAATAACTAATCCACTTTTAATAGAAATGAAGTACTTCAGTTGCCACGATTAGAAAATTGGTATTAAAAACTATAAAAAAAATAATATCTCAAAAATAAATTGAGATACAGCTTTCAAACAAATTGCATTTAAAAGTGCATTTTTTTCTGCATACGACGGTCTAAAGATTTAAAATGTGGGATGTTTAGAAGTTTAAAAATTTGCAGTAGCGAAAATTGCAAAAGCGAAATTTCATTTCAAATTTCAAAGTGTTGCCATTCGCAGAATGACGTATGCGTTACGCACAGATATGTTTGTCCTTTATAATATAGATAGGTAAAGGTATTAGCTTTAAAATTCAATTTAAATTATTTACAACAAATAACGTTAATAAAACGGAAAAAAGGCTCTCTTTTATGTTACGTTTGTGTAGGTTTATGAAGCACTATCCCCCGTCCTTTAAAATGTAACATAATTTTCATGTGTACCAGCAAATTACCCTTCTAAGAGTTAAAATAAATATTTTTTTCTTCATAAGATTGTATAATTCTTTAAAGACTTCCGCGTTACACCATTTCGTTTTTAGAACATCGCATGTATAGAATAGAACGTTTGTCCCTATTCCTGTTTTTGGTGACATGAAATATTACTGAAAATTACGTAATTTAAATGCAATCATATATGGTTTTATAAATGCATGCAGGTTGTGGTAATTAAAACAAAATGCAAATTACCATGCATGAGAAAAAGACATACCATGAAGTATGCCCTAGTGGGATTTTTTTCGAACAATACATTCGAAGATGTAGTGTTATTGTTTCCTGATTTTATTCATGCCTTTCTATTTTCTATAATTCCACAGACATGAATCTGAAATATTATAACCATATGAAAATGTAGGTACAATAATAAAGTTTTAACATTAACCATTATGTACTAAGTGAGATATGTTATATTTATTCTATACACGTTGAAAAAGTAAATTGTTTTATGCATTTGCAAGCAATAAAGTATTAAACAGGGTTTTTATATATATACATATATATATTTTACTTCAAAGTCATTTAGAAATTACTGTTCCAAATGTTAAGAAAAAAATCCAATATTTACGAATATTTTACCCAGACAACCAACAACGAATAGCATACGTGTGTCAAAGCAATTCTTGAAAAGTGGTAAATAAAACAATAAAACTTGAAAATAAAAGTGCTTAAAATACTTTTTATAATAAAAACCCGTATAGTTTTAAAGCAAATCAAAAAGTCATAAAAATTCAATAGTTTATCAGATTTCAAAATCTCAACAAAATTATAATTCCATTATCCGAAATCAATTTTAAATAATACATCGTATATTAGTAAGACCGTCAAAGAAGATTGTATGCGAGCTGTATTATAAGCATCATTAAATATGATTTTTCAATTTCTTAAATCTATCCGTATAATTTATTATTTCGTAATGGATTTAAAATTGAAATTCAATGAAGTCTTTTTTTCTAAGAATTTCCATGTTTCAGAGAGACTGTCGGAGTAATATAAAAATGAAAGCATTCACACTTTCTAAACATAATTTAATATTACTATTTATATAGTAAAAATATCATTTTAATTATTAAAAAATAAAACAAACACAATTCATCTTGATATATACTGACTAAGTTGGAAACTTATATTTTTTTATTTGTGTTATTGATAAACGTTATACCTTAAATTCACTTTCATATAAAACGATCTTTTTCATATAAAACAATATTTTGTATCATAAATATATATTTCTTTTCAACAACTTTTCACATTTGGGTCATTCCTGTTAAAATTAATCCAGTGTAATTAAGTACTCAGCATATCCTGAAAGTTAATTTTTAGAGACGACACTTAAATTGCTGGCCGAAAAAAAAAGCATATCGGGGCTAATAAATGATTTTTTTAGATATAGGTCCATTCCATGCAAAATGAGCACATCAGCTGTGGCAGACATGTCACAGACTTTAAGGAAAATCAGTCTATATGTAGATCATATTTATTTATGAGTAAATGTAAAATAATAGATTTCAGGATTGTTTATTTAAGTATTAAAATATACGTTAAAAGTGAATGCAAAATCGAGGTATTGTCTACATGCTTAGAATTTCAACTCTGATTATTAGCCTTAGGAATGGAAAGACTATATTAAAAATTATTTATAATTAGGAATGAATAATAAGTAACAGATTGGCGTAAGTTAGTAATTGTATTTTTATTCCGTAATGAAAAAAAAATTATTAAAAAAAATTTTGAAGTAAAAATGCAATATTTCTACTACTCATTTAAGCATGAAGGACAGCATTGACAATTTTACTTTTTTTTTTTTTTTTTTTTTTTTTTTTTGGCGTTATAGCTAAATGCATATATTTTAAATATTGAAAGTTTCATTCTTGCCTTTTTATTCCTTAATGAGAAAAAAAAAATAAACAGTAAAAAATGTTGAGGGTAAAATGCAATATTTCTATCACTTGTTTTTAAGTGAAAAAAAGCTTTATTAAACGTTTAAATTATTTCATACTATAGATAAAAGTGTATATTTAAATATTGAAACTTTAATTTTTGCTTTCAGTTTATTTTTGGCTATTAATATATTTATTTTAAAATACAGTAAAATCTATCTATCTATATATATATATATATATTACTTTGAACAAAAAAAAATATATTTATCCTCTAAATCCATAGATGACAGCACTGCATCTTTTTTCCCTTTGAAATCGTGCAATATTGTAAAAAGACGCGCGCTTATTCAAAGAGTAAAGCTCTTGGACTGCAACAAATATTACTTTTTAAACCAAATTTTGCGACGTTAGGAATCAAATGGCAATCTTGAATTTTTTTTAGCGTATCATGGACGTATTGATCTTTATGTCTGTGCAATAGCTGTATTGTCTGTCATTTCCTTCATTATTATTTTTTTTTTTTTTTTTGCCTATCAATAAGAGGAAAAATTGCACTTTTGTCATTATTTTTAAATTTCTAATTTTTTTTAAAGGTGAAGGAAATACATGGCAACTTAAAAACTTTAGCAATTCGATCTTAATATATAACACTATATCAGGCATCAATTTCACAGATGTTTTTGAATTCCTTTAATTTTTATAACGTTTTTAATTTTCTCAAAATTGACAAATTTTCAATTTATACAATAAATTTAAGATTAATCATAACGTTACCAAATTATTATTGTTAAATAAATATGAAGATAATTTGCCAGAGATTACAATATTATAAAAGGATTTAATTTATGTTAAATAGTTTTCAAGATACGGAACTTCAAATTTGCAACTTTGAACGATTGTACACATGCCATTCTATGCCACAAGTTTTTTAAATGTTCAGAACATCCAATTTTTTTTTTCGAAATATTTTGCAATGCTCTATTTGAATATGAATTGAATCTGTGTATCAAATTTTATTAAAATCGGTTACTATGCAGCCACGAGTTTTTTTTTTTTTAATTTTGCTCATTTTGTATGGAATGATCCATTTATCTACTTTTATGCTTTAAACCAGCAAAATTAATGAACGTTCATTATTAAAATTATTATTAAAATATGTATTTTTTTTTATAATGTATCGCATGGAAAGCAAGCAAATAATTAATTTAAATCTGTTTTTAAAGATAGAATTAATAAATAAGATTTATTTTATTTTATATTCGAAATAAAGCAATTAAGCTATTTTATATCTATTTTAATATAAAAAGTATTCAATTTGACTCGAACAAATATTTCAAATTATCCAACTACATCAGAGGTTAGTACATTTTTTTAAATGTGATATTTATATTTATTACTACCAATTCATAACAAACCAATTTAAAATGAATTTATGTGTTCTCCTTTTTTTTTTATCGTCATTGCCGATAAGAAATTAAAACAACAGATCATAAAAATTTAACAACTAAATATACATGATTTATATTCTTTCAGAACTAATTTAAATTCCTTCTAGTTACAGTAGCTACTGACCTTTCCTTTAGTATGTGCTTAATTGGATAAAAATGTCTTTTGTTTGATTTGTTGACTCTGCTCGATTCTTACTGAATATTTTTAAATTCCTGCCAATTTTTTTTCCAATGAGAAATGTATATTTTGATTCGGCATATGATCTTGATTTCCTTTTGCATAAAAAAACATAATCAAATAATTGTTAATAAATTTCGTTATAAATGTGTTACTTTGTTGTAGAATAATCGCAAATAAAAATGATAGAAATAAATAAGTTGTGTACATCATAAAGAACAAAAGACGATTCGACTATAATACCGAAATTTTAACTACAGGTTTGTCAAAAGTTGCAATATTAATATGTTAAATAACATTTCATAGCATAAAAGTTGAACCAAAAATGTATCTCGTTAGATGTGAAAAGAATCATTCATCACCATGTTTTTAACAATTTCGAACATAGATGAAAACTGTTTATAAATTCGGTTTTTCTGACTAAACGTCTGTCCGTGCTCCATCTGGAGCAGGCCTACACAACCTTTCGTTATTAACGGCGCACCTGAGCTGTTGCCAAACAAGGAATTGCGTCATTATTCACGCTCGAAGTGTACAGTCGCACAGTGGATCAATCCTTAAGAAAATGCGAACATACAGCCAAAAAATAATCATTAAAAAACTAATTTTTTGCAATGAAATATTTTAAAAGAATATCTACAAAATACGAATATATGTTTGTTTTTTAAATTATACAAAATTATATCGTATTTGTATAGCTCGGAATATACATCTTGCAGCAGAGGAATTTTTCTGCGAATTTTAGTGACTTTTTGCTATACTCAGAAATAAAACCTAAGAAAACTCTACTAATAACTCATTTAAAATATCATTATTAATTTCTTGAAACACATTTTAAACCACTAGTGACTACATTTTGATTGAATTTTATGTCTCCTTCTACATTATGAACAACGCGTATAGAATTAATTGATTCATAATCTTCAAAATTACGTAACTTAAATTGTTTAAAGTTGTTTAAAATTTCAAACACATGCTGGTATTTGTGAAAGCCTATATTTTAATGTGGTATAGAGGAATTGTTGCGCAAACCTGCGCGTTTTCGAAATAAGTGGACTTGAAGCGGCTATTACGTAATTTTCCGTACCCAGAAAACGTGTTAAATTGGCTTTACACAAAAATATTATTTAAAAGAAGATTATACTGCAAGAAATTTCTAGTAGGAAATGATGTAAAAAACTAATTTAACATTAAAATTCGAAATTAAATGTAATATACTCGTACCTAGGGCTATATAAACTTTTACATGAAAATGCTGAAAAGCGCAAAGGCTCTCAGAGGGTTAAATGTACTCTAATAAATGGATACGGTGCTGTGTCAATGATAAAGTGTTATATTTTAAAGTAAAAGACCCAATGCTTCTAGAAATTTTCTGTTCCTTTGAACGTTTTTTATTTTGTGTCTAATACTGGAAATCAAACCGTCAGATGTTATTTGCAAATGGAGGAATAAGTCTTCGTTAGATGCTCTTCGACATATTTTTCTCTTATGAGACTACCGGTACGTTCGAAACTCTTTATTTCGAGCTTCGCTAGCTTCTTCCGATAATTATCCAATTGGAACATCAAAATTTGTAATCATAAACTTTTCATGAGTTAGTAATTATGTATAGATCCTGGCATAAAAATACCAACCGTACTTTGAGGCACATTGTTTAGCTGTTCCCAATGCGGAAGTGCCAAATTTTTCGGCATTAATTACTTTGTCACAGGCGATCACCATTATAATGGCAAAACGTTTAATAAGTTTTTTATCCAATCCAGTGATTTCAGCTGTCTTTTTAAATTCAGCAAAAATGTCCCAAACCACTCAAATCACTTCCCCGTTTAAAACATCTATTAGTAAACCTAATTCTTTTCTGAATTCGCGTTGAAATTTACTCTTTGATTCTTCTTAATTTAGCTTTTCCAGAAGTATCCTCTCTAAAACTTTAAGTTAGTCTTCTTTCATGAGTTTTGGTTACGTCTGAAAAAGATTTTCGTGATGTTAATTTTTTGCAAATTTTCAACTGCAAATGGTTTAAGCTCATTACCAACTTTAAAGGAACACTGAAGTGACGAATAGTTTTTATTACTAAAACGATCTAATTTTCGTTCAGATTTCAGCTAGCTATCTTTTTCATTTACACAAAACATACGTAAACGCTCCTTTAAATTTTCTTCATCAATGTCTGAGGCAATTAGCCCACATTTTTCACTTACAAAACTAAGCATTGATTTTTCATAACTAAAATCATTATTTAAGTTTTTCAGAAACATAAACAAATGTCTGTTTGTTATCAAATTTTAAAACATTATAAGAAAAAAGACAAAGTGAAATAATCTTGTTTCAAATAAAAAATAAAAATGCTAAAATAATATTACTACAAGATAATTAAAAAAAGACTCAAACCCAATAATAACAAATATGCACTGAAATAAGTTGTAAAATGTTGCAGTAGAATGTTGCAGTAGAATGTTGCAGTTTTGTAGAACGATTTTAAAGAGTTATGTATATATTGTCAATTAAAAAATAAGCAAATGCTTTAAATATTCCACAAATGTCATTTGGATATATGTAAAAACTGCATGCTTTGTTTTTCCAGTTTATTTTTGTTATTCATCATCTCCCTAAACTTCCTGTTTGCGACAAAAAAGCGTGAAATTGTTCATAAAAACCATGCAGATACTTTCAGTATCATTTATTTTACTCATTTAAACCTAAATATAAAAAAAAAAAACATCATATATGTAGGCTTATACTATGGTGATAATCCTATGTTCGTCATCGCCTATACTTTGATCCACTGTGAGTCGTGGAAAAAAAAAGTAAACACTCCCTACTAACTCCTCAACAAATTATCGTAAACGAAAGTTACTGGTACCGAATGATTGGAAATAAAGTCTACTAATAAATTATGTATATAGATGCTTAGGGAACATCTACATATTAAAATGAATCCAAACTTCATTATTTTTTCAATGGCAATGCCCATTTTTAACACGATATTTCAAATATTCGGTTCAAACTATGCCTAGACACTAAATTGAAAGTCATTTGAATGATAAGTTTTTGAATTATAAACATTCGAAATTTAATGCTTCTAATGATAAATAACATTTTCATATTTTTATTTATATCTCGTGAAATTATGCTCCTAATGTGCTAATTTTTTGTGTAGCAATAATATTAATATACCCAAACATAAATACGCCGTATTTGCAATTTTTATAATTTTATGATATGAATTATGAAATTAATATTCGAAAATACTATGAATTGCAACGTACAATTTTTTTGATGGATTTAGATTTATGAAGTCCTGCTTTAAGAAAATCCAAAATTTCATATTTTTCTTCCAGGTAGTTTTCAACTTATGCTTAAAAAACGGCAAAAGGATGGTTTAAGGGGCCGTCTATGATAGAAGTGAGTAGATATTTTGAAATTTCTTTTGCTGTCCTGTAATCTAACAAGTTTCATTGTCCTCTTGAGTGGCGCCTAATGTGCCTTGATCTAGAAGGGGGCTCTCTCGGTTAACGATCGAATACCGAACTTCAATTTGGATACAGCCCTTAAAATACGCTCGTTTTAAAATTATTAATTTCTCAGAAACTTATAGTACGAATTGCATAAAAATTTATTCTGGGGCTAATTGAAGGGTACAGAGTTTATTTATGCTGTCAGAATTGTGTACTGCTATTGAGAAAAACAAAGTTATGGTTCGTTTTAATATGTAGATGGCCCCATAAGCAACTTTTATATACATCATTTAAAAGTAGACTTTATTTCCAATCGTTTGGTTTCAGTAACTTTCTTCTACGATAATTTATGGAGGAGTAAGTAGGGGGTGTTTACATTTTTTTTTTCCACGACTGTACATTGTACAATGTTATCTGACTTCGGTATCGTTAGCAACACATACTCGCCTTTTTCCATGTGCCTGCATCTCACAGTAATAACTATGCCCGTGTAAAAATAAACTGAAGAGAAAATATAAATCAAACTAAATTTAGAGTTGCATTTCCGTGATAGGAGTTCATCACAGAAACTTTTGTAGAAGAAGGGACCAAAATCTTAATGCTGCTTACTCTGGAAAAGCATGCAAATGTTAATACGGTTCAAAAATAAAACATTTTTCAATGGATTTTCAGTTTTAGAAAGCTAGTAACAAGAAACACTGGAAAGGCATACACATCTTATAGGATGCACATACTTTTGATAGGGACAGTCACGCTCATTTAAATATAGACTGCTGAGAAAATATAAATCATAGTACATTTATGTAGAATTTTATTTACCTGAAAGGGACTCATCTCAAAAACTTTGGTTGGGTAAAAAGTCAAAAACCTTGATGCTGGGTACAATATAAAAAGCATGCAAGTATTAATAATTAAAAAATAATAATTATATTCTTAAATGGATTTTATATTTAAATAAAGCTAGTAACAGGAAACATTCGAAAGGGCGCACAGTGGGGCAAAATCCCGAAAAGCTGGCCAAAAGTCGAAACATAAAGTTATTATTTAGGAAATTTTGACTATACAGATGGCTAGAATAATGTTTGGAGGGTCAGAATATATATTTATAAAAAGGTTTTCGCTTTGGCTATCATCGATCCGATAGAAATACGTTATCTTATCTTTATAGCTAATAATTCTGTTTATTCTAATGTAATTAGAATAAATATAGTTTTAATTGCAATCTTTGCTAGATCATACTGCTAAACGTGTTTTATTAATGAAAAGGGAAATTATTAAGAAACTGACTTCCGAGAACATTAGCATCCTGAATTTGATTTGCAAGTGGGGATGTGATGGCACATCTGTGGTCAAAGTACCTTTATCATTTCAAAAGTGACGGTTGGAGGATCATCATTTGAGGTGAACAAAAAGAGCAAAACAATGGTTCCTCTAAACACGTGCTACATTTTCCCATATCATCCGATTTTAATGCTTTAAACAAGATTCACACAATGATAGAGTGTAAATTATTTGCGCGTCTTACAAAAATTTTTATTAAGCACATAAAAATTAATAATTTCATGATTATTTTTGATAAAAATGTTGAAAAAATATCTTATTTTTTAGTTTTTAAACATCAAAAAGTTAAAAAGTTCCACAGTGTTCCACAACGACTTATAATGGAAATAGTAGCCTGAACTATTATGTAATGTACAGTGAAATACCAGCTGCCATAAACTGCCATTCTGCATTCTGTGCAGGTTTTTGTAACCACAAGTAAAAATGTCACTTTTTTAGTTGCTTCAAAAACTCTGAAATTTATTACTTGTCACAGTACTTTAGGTGGCAAACATTTTTGAAATTTTCAGATTAATCAGTTTTGTGATAGATTATTATGTATTATATTACAAATAAGTATTATAATCATAAGCATAAATGAATTTCATAAGCAATATTAGTAAAAAAAAAAATTAAAATAATTCTCTATCATCGATCCGATAGAAATACGTTATCATATCTTTATAGCTAATAATTCTGTTTATTCTAATGTAATTAGAATAAATATAGTTTTAATTGCAATCTTTGCTAGATCATACTGCTAAACGTGTTTTATTAATGAAAATGGAAATTATTAAGAATCTGACTTCCGAGAACATTAGCAATCTGAATTTGATTTGCAAGTGGGGATGTAATGGCACATCTATGGTCAAAGTACCTTTAAACAAAAATTTAGCGATGTTGATGGTAGAAAGCATGTTCAAATACCTTTTTCACTTCTCTAGTGCCACTAGAACTTTCAAGTGTTGCGAATAATTCAGAAATCTTTATCTGGAAAAATTCGAGACCTTCATCTCCTAGATTTTTTAGACCCATCAGAATCAATTTTTTCTCGAAAATACGGAAGCTACTGTCAGTGAAATGGATTATGTTGCAGATCAGGAGAGTAAACTTATTCCTTTTAAAGCAATCATTTATAGAAAATAAGTAAGCGTTAATTACAAACTAGATTTAAGGATAATTTATTGAAAAATGTTTAATGCCTTTACTAGTAATTTGTCAACTTAACGTTGGTAACTATGTCAGGCAACTTCAAAACAGTTTAATAACCTTGATGACATTTTCAAACTAAAAGTGAATGAAGGTCATTTAGGATTCGGGATGACCACGTTACGTGCCTATATAAGATGTTTTGAGTGTAGCTTGCATTTGGCATACAAAGGGGATATAAAGAAATGGCAAGCGCGCACTCCTGACGAAAAGAAAACAAAATAAATTGCAAAACAAAATTTACAAAAAGGATTTCGTTTACAATTAGGAGTTCTCGTCGATAAACATAAAGCCGGATTTGGAAGCACAATTGATGGCAGTACACCTCGTCGATTCTTTGAAAACGCAACTATTTCTGCTTTCATAAAGAGAGTAGATGAAGATGTGATAAAACGATTCCACGTCATATTAAAAGTGATTTCTTAACATTCATTTGAACAATTTCGTGGATTATTGCTCACAAACAGCTTGTAAATTCGTTGAATTATATTCCTAGTTCTATATGCCAACTTCAGTGCCCAGAATACTTATTCATGGCAAAGAAATAATAGCTTCCTCAATATTACCAATTGGGAAAATGTAGGAAGACTCTCAAGAATCGTGCAACAAATTGATCAAATGGTACCAAGAAGATTTCTTGCTAAAATGAAGTAGGACGAAAACAATGGAAGATGGGCTTTTATCGGATTTGAATGTCATCAGATCCCATCATTTAAAGATTACATAAATTACCGTAGAAGAAATTAAGATCCTTGTCCTTAGAGGCATAACAAGTGCTGTAAAATATTTCGACAACTCCCATTCTGAAGAATCTACTTATTATACTATAGATGATTCAGAAGACGAATTTCAGAATATCCTTTCGTTTTATTTTAATAATATAAAAATTAAACCTTTTAACATTTTACTTTCCATTAACGTACTTAATTGTGTTTCATGAATAAAGATTCAACGTGTAATTTCGATTAAACATATCTTAGTTCCTTGAAAATTCTTTGTAACGTTTAGCCTCGAAACTTCACATTTTATTTAAATCTAAATATTTTTAGAATTAATACGCCATTATATTTCATTTTAACTTTTGAATCGTACTTAGCATCCTCAAACGCACCTGTATACGAAATTTCATAGAAATAAGTAACTTTCAAAGCATTTTATTTTTTAGTCCGCCATATTGGATTCGCCATATTGGATCCGCCATTTTGTTTTTTGTAATTTTAACTTTAGAATCGTAATCAGCATCCTGAAAAACACCTGTTTACGAAGTTTCGTGCCATTTGAATAACATTTTCATATTTTGACCAGCTTTTCGGGATTTTGCCCCACTGTGGGGCGCCAAGAAATCCCTTAATGGGCGCCATGGCGTCTGCAGGTTCCGTGTTGACCAGTTCCTATCTGGAGTATATTCAGTTATAAATACAATTGATGTGAATTGTTATTGAGTTTACCATGGCATCGTCGATATATAAAATGTAGTGTGCACAATTTATAATTCAGGTATAGAGCAGCTAAAAAGAATATCGAGTCATTGAGAAAACTTTTCATGCAGTACATTTTAAGTAGCAATTTGTGTCGAGAAGGCTGAAAACGATGTTGTTTTTCAATATCTTTTTTTTTTTTTTTTCTGAAATAGGAATGAAGATTTTAACTTTGGGTTTTTTGCATGTTATTTATTATAATTTGAAGAACTTTTCAATAATTTGTTAATCAAAAATTTCTGACGTGTCTCGAGTTGACAGGATAGATGTCTTACGTACGCGCCATGCACTTCAAATCGGGAGTGAAACGATAGATCACCAGAGTCGGTTGAATTCAATTCCCCTAAAGGATTATGAAAGTAGATAATATTGTCTAGAGCTTTCGGCCCTTTCACGTCAAAAAGCTGATTGATTGATTGATTGATTATCGGAGTCTATTCTCGATCATGAGGTTTTTAGCTTCGCTTAACTTGGCGGCTTTTTACCCCTAATGTTCCAAAATTTTTAGTACAGTTCTCTGTAAACAGTTCTTTCATTTGACTTCACATCCACAGATCAGAATTTTTTGTTTTAACGACATGTTTCAATAATTAAAATACATATAGAGCACAAATAATTGTACAAAAATTACTTTTTTTATTAAGTTTAATTTTATTTAATTCGATAATTTATTCAATTTTGTGACTTATACTGTGTTTCTTACAGCTAAACAGCTCAGGGGTCCGATGAAGTTAGGAGGAGAGGAGGGATCAATTTTAACTTTGAGCTTTTTAACTTTGAAATTTGGGATTTGAGAAAAATCCTGACGTTATGGTTTAAAATGAATATCATTTTCGGATTCAGCGCTAAAAAATACATGTGAATCAATTTTCAAAAGATAAAAAACGTGGCACAACCCAAAATTTGAAAGACTGTGTAATCTAACAGCATTTTAAAATATGTATCATTTTTGTAAAGAATTGAGGTTGCTGTTTTTCATCCTTTTATTTAACAAAAATTCTGCCATTTTTATCCTCTTATATGTTCAGTACAAATTGTATATTTTGCAGTAATATGTGAGAATGAATAAAGATTTCAAAGTTACATTGCAATGGTAATTTTACTCTCAACCATTTCTTTAATATATGTGACGATAATTATATTTCTAGTAAATTTGTGAATGACCCCTAATTTGTGGCAAAAAATATGCTCCAACTTTAAACAGCTATTACACGATCAATTTTAATCGTAGAATAACGGTACTCTTTTTGGCTTTACTTGTCAGTGTAACAGGAAAATTTTACTAAATATAACTTATAGGACCGGGGGACCGTATGAAAATTTAAATTCTGTAATTATTCGCTGAATTGTTTTTTCGCTTAAAACTCTTTTTTTTATCTTAACTCTGCACCTAATTTTGACCACTTTTGTAACTGTAAGTATACATCTAGGACCAACGGTTGCGAAAATAAAGGTCGGTCAGGTTATACGTGGACACATAAATCATCTTTAGAACTTAATCAATTTCTTCTTAATCAATCTTTGTGATTTCAAATTTATTATATATATACATATTATGTTTTCTTATTACATCAAAAAAGGGAATATATGAGGCTGTTTTTAATGAGTGATATATAAGTTTGTCTGAATTAATATAAATATATATATATATATATACTAGCGAACTTGACTGGTGTTGCCCGGGTACGTCAAAAAACAGCAGGAATTACGAAAAAGATCTGAAAATCACAATAAGATATTTCGGAAAAATTTTAAATCGCTTCTCAAATTTTGAAAAGCGAAAAAAAAATTATATATTTTGTTCTAAGATTGCAAGTTGATTCCTTTCACTAATGTGGAAAAATAGTAGCTAATCGCTATAATGGACTAAAAATCACATACAAAATTACCGAAAGAATCGAAAATTGCTATACGAAATCCGAATAAACTTTATTGAAATCAGGGCAGAATGTACTTTAAGTCAAAAATGGAATATCAAAAAATTGCAGCAGATCGCGAAGAAACGTAAAAATCGCATTAAAAATCACAAAAAGTTCAAAAAACACGAAAGTCAAAATTTACTATAATTGGATAAAAGTTTCAAGTGAAATTCCTTGACCCTGTGGGCTCTCTTAAAATTTATGGTTTGGAAATCATGCTAAGAATTAGATCATGTTACTTTTATTCCTAATTAATTTACTTGGACTCCCTTAAATATAATTAATATAATCCCTTAAGTTAATATTAGTTTTTGTTGCATTAAAATATCTCAATTTGTTGATTTTCTGTAAGCAAAAAAACCCTATTGTTTTACAGTGGAAGTCTATGGGAATTTGGTGAAATATTAGAGATATCGCCAAGTTGTCGTCACTTTTGACGACTAATTTTGGTCGCCAAATTTGGCGATATATCGCCAAGTTGGTGACAAACTTGGCGTCATTTGGCGACAGACCTGGTTACCCCTACGGTAACCCCCCTTATAGGTATAGAGATGCATTACATGCTGTTCAATAATCACATAAAAAATTCGCTAAAAATTCAAAAATCGCTGTACGAGTTCCGGATAATTTTTTTTTTAAAGAGAACAAAATTTACTATATTGGGTTAAAAGAAAGAAACCGTATTCTTTTTCCTAATGTGGAAAAATCGAATTAATATAATCCCTTAAATTAATATTAGTTTTTGTTGCATTAAAATATCTCAATTTGTTCATTTTATGTAAGCAAGTAATCCATATTGGTTTACAATGGAAGTATATATATATGGCGGTATAGTATATGGCGAAATATTAGAGATATCGCCAAGTTGACATCACTTTTGGCGACTCATTTCGGTTGCCAAATTTGGCGATATACCGTCAAGTGGGCGACATACTTGGCGGCATTTGGCGACAGAACTGTGTCCCTCTACGGTAACCTCCTTATAGTAATGGAAATAGATTAAATGCTGTTCAATAATTGCATAAAAATTTCGCTAAAAATTCAAAAATCGCTGCACTAATTCCGAATAAACTTTTTTGAAAAGAGAACAAAATTTACTATATTGGATTAAAAGAAAGAAACCATATTCTTCTCACTTATATGAAAAAATTGCGTCGAAACTTAAAAAAGTGCTAAAAATCGCATAAAAAATTAAATAAAAAACAATCTAATCACAAAATCTAAAATCGGGCTTCGAGGTGCAAAACTTCAAATATAGACGTACCTTTTCCCCAAATTTTGTAACTCTACGTGCAGTGGTCTCTTCAGAACACCGACCACACACACTCACTCACTCACACACAAACTTCTTTCTTTATTATTATAGATGTGTGTGTGCGTGTTTGTATTTATGTGTTATATAAAAAAAATTCTTTGCAATAGTCATATATTAATCTACGTTTCCAGCATTATTTCCCTATTTTTTAATAATATCTGTTATTTATTACTAGCTGATTTCCTTAAATTAAAACTTTTATATTAACGAGGTGGAACCCGTCGAATTTCGACGAAAGAAAATGTTTACAAAGGAACTGTTGCATGAAATTTATAATACATCGACAACAATAATTACAATAAAAAATCCATCTTACACTTGTTAATTTAACTCTCCAAAGACATATTTTAACCTAAGATTAACAAAATACTTTTTTTCATAAACTTCAACTATTAAAATTATTGAAAAATTAAACTTTATTCATATACGTAATCAGTAACATATAATCAAGTTAAGTAATTTTGATTAAGTTATCAATTGATGCTTGGCATTACGGAATGAAAAAATCAGCAAAAAGGATTTCACCTTGACATAATCATAGAATTTTCCCCCTTTAAATCTAAACAAATCAAGTCATTTTCAAAGTTTCACATCAATATTAATCATTTAAAAACATTTTAACGCGCAATAAGTTATTGATAAATATATTTTCAAGCTTTAAGTCACGTTTATCAAGTACTATTACAACTTCCCATGTTAAAATTCCCACTCGTGATTTGAGGTCTTAGAATAATCTCTGCACCTGCGCGTAAAAATTCCTGAAATTTATAACTTTTAGACGTATTCATGGGGAAATATCTCGATTTATCAAATAAAATTATCGGTTTCTTTTAAATATGACGTCATTTTCAGTCGCTGAAATATTTTGCCTATTGCCTCAAACTCAATGTCGGCGAAATGAAAAAATAGTGAAATATAACAGCATCATCAGGAAAATTGTGTCTTTTTTAAAGCATAACGTGAATTTCTGTTCAAATTTTTAAAAAATATATTTTTAATTGTAATGAGAAAATGGCATCAGTAAGAATATAATCAATAAACATAACTAAACCACTTTTAATAGAAATGAAGTACTTCAGTTGCCACGATTAGAAAATTAGTATTTAAAAACAATAAAAAAATTAATATCTCAAAAATAAATTGAGGTACAGCTTTCAAACAAATTGCATTTAAAAGTGCATTTTTTTCTGCATACGACGGTGTAAACATTTAAAACGTGGTATGTTTAGAAGTTTAAAAATTTGCAGTAGCGAAAATTGCATAACCAAAATTTTATTTCAAATTTCAAAGTGTTGCCATTCGCAGAATGACGTATGCGTTACGCACAGATATGTTTGTCCTTTATAATATAGATAGTTATCTTATTCGAAATGTTAATCTAAAACTTTTAATTCCTTCACAATTTTTTATCAGCTGCCAATGCTATAATATTCTGAGAGAAGGTAGTTATTCTTGAATATTTTTTAAAGCCATTTTCCTTTTTCTAATATTAATTCCGCGAATTTATTTTCCCGTGCCTTGGAGACACTAGATTTTGTACCTCAAAATTCTTACCTTACCAAATCCGGGATTCATTCTCCTAAACCACGCCGTCACTCAGGTAATTGGTTTAGCTCCCTCTGCGCGAAGTGCACCTTTCGCCAATTGGTTCGTTTCTGTATTACGTCGAATTCTGTCTCCATACGCAAGTGCTAACGAAACCCAGATTCCATGAATTCGGATCTCATATTTCTGTCTTGTTCCAGTCTTCTCAACTGTGTTACTGGGTGTCTATTTGTCTAGTAGAACATCTAAATTTGGTGTTTAAGATCTTTATCGTGACGTAGCGATTCACCTTCTAGTCTAGGGACTCTACGAATGCTTTCATTATGTGGGAATTGTTTACACTTTCAATTTTTGCTGAATAAACGTTTTAGAATGACAACTGGCTTTGGTTTTTTTTTTTCTGTAAAAACTACCGAATTTATAAATTCCTTGCCTTGCTACATGTATGCCCTGATCATCGGAATGTAATACGACTTCTAAACGAATACTTGTGTTTCGATTGGACTTTGCCAATCTCAACTATTACCAACAAATTCATGTAGTTGATTGGATTTGTTGATTGCAAAATTAACACAACCTGGCACCAGCTGTTAGTATTGTAAGAATTTAATGCATCCAACTTCAATCTTTCCCTACTTCGATAAACATTTTATACAACGTTTCATATACAGGGTGTTTCACTAACCGACCGGGATGATAGTAGACATGAATACAGGCATTATTAAATCGGAAACGCAAACATCTTCTGTAGGAGCTAGAGGCCATTAAACTTTAAGATCCAAAATTTCAAACCATGATAAAAAACGGAAAAAAGGTTCGATTCGTTTGCGGTTTTCGCTAAAATCATTCTTTATATTACGTTTTTCTTTTTAAAAAATTGTAAAGGTTACGTTCAAATTGTTACGTTCAAAAATTGCTGATAGAGGGCGATTTAGACTTTAGAGTAACGAAAAACTACTTTTCACCGTTATTTTTTGCATGGGGTTAAAATTATTCTAAAGTTTAGACTTTAATTTAAATTTTAAGCCCAAAATCGAAAACATTGGGATCGGGTAACTAGCGGAAATTGAACTGTGAACAGAGGGGGTGGGGGTGGAATTTAAACGCTCATAAACATTGAAGAAACTAATAGATTTTGTTGCGTTTTGTATGTGGGTCATTCCCTTGGTAATTATCTTTATCAAAATGACGTGCAGCTTTGATGTCCTCATTTTTTGATAGAATTTAAAGCTTTTACTATAAAAGATTATTTAAAGGTTTTCCTACAAAAAGTGTTCGAAATTACGACCAGACGTAGTCCGGCAAGCTTGACAGCGACGGTAGATGGTGCTTCGAAAACCTCGCGGCTCGTATTTCTGTAGCTGCCAGAAAGCTATCAGAGATGCCAGGAATCTTCCAGAGCGTGTGGAATTCCATGCGACACCGCTATCAAGCTTACTGGACTACTTCTGGTCGTAATTTCGAACACTTTTTGTAGGAAAACCTTTAAATAATCTGTTTCCTGTCCCATTAACGTTTTCCCTGTTTCTCTGCTTCTTTCTGTTGTTTTTTTTCCCTGCTTTTTTAACCATAACTCGCAAAAAAATATATTTAAAATGTTACATACCTATGTGATTTTGAGTCGTCTTTGCATATCTAGCACTTCCTGAAAGCACGTTGGTCTGATGTAAAACGCCCAGGAGTAATGCCATTGAAATGTCGGAGATGTGTCGGAAGTACCCTCTATCAAAAAATGAGGGCATCAAAGCTGTACGCCATTTTGAATAAAACAATTACCAAGAGAAATACCTTCATGCAAACCGGAACAATATGTATTAGTTTTTTCCCTGTTTATGAGCGTTTAAAATTCCTCCCTCTGTTCACAGTTCAATTTTCGCTAGTTACCCGATCTGGGATCGGGTATGTTTTTGATTTTGGGCTAAAAATTTAAGTTAAAGTCTAAACGTTAGAATAATTTTAACCCCATACAAAAAATAACGGTAAAAAGTAGTTGTTCGTTACTCTAAAATCTAACGCGCCCTAAATCGACAATTTTTGATCGTAAACTTAAAAAAATTTAAAAAAATCGTGATATAAAGAATGATTCTAGAGAAAAACGCAAATAAATCGATCCTTTTTTCTGTTTTTTATCATCGTTTGAAGTTTTGGACCTCAAACTTTAATGGTCCCTATCTCCTACAGAAGACGTTTGCGTCCCATGGTTTCCTATTTAATAATGTTTGTCTTCATGTTTATTGTTACCCCCCCCCCCCAAAGTTTGTCGGCCTGGTTGAGAAACACTTTGTATATATATATATATATATATATGTGTGTGTGTGTGTGTGTGTATGTATAAGTAATGTGATTTATGAGCATGCGAACAGCAAAATATGATATTAACCGTCATTTGTGTGTTTTGTAAAAAAGGCTACACAATTATAACAACTATTTCCAGGAGATAATATATATAGTACCATAGAATGTTAGATTTTAATAAGTATATAGATGAATTTTTCTAAAGCTTAAATGTCGAATAGAGAATCAATAACAGGAACGTTAAAAATGGATCCTTAAGACTAATTATAAAAATTCATGCTATTTTTATTTATTTTCTCAATTGAAACTAGGGGGACTCTGCCCTCGTGCTCTCTACGCTCACAAACCTTCCACGTAATCGCTTCGCGATTCCGTTCGGTATCGCGGAGCAATCTCTATTTTATAGCCAAGTACAGACGTAACTGTTTCGCGTTTCCATTCAGGATCGCTTCGCGATCCCTAAATTTCTATGCATTCAGCTTTTAAGTTCTACTTGATAAAAACGTGCTCCTCTCCTCCCCCAAATTTTGGACGTTCCCTCATTAAAAAAAAATATTTTATGTTGTAAGCTATCTTAAAGTTTCAAACACATCGCCTTGTTATATTTCTTAATTTTGTTCGCGGCCATCTTTCTATCCCCCCCTCATCCCCCTCAAAAAATATGTGACGCGCCATTCTTTTTTTATAATTTTTTATCACATTATAAACTATCTTAAATTTAAAACAGATCGCATTTTTAGATTTCCAAATTTTAACATTATCTCGTTCTGTTAGTTCCACATTCCACCACCAGGATTCGCGCTCTATTCTTAACAAAACCGTTTCTAAACGAAACGTCTTTAAAAAAACTATCATTAGATATATTACTCGAGCGGATGGTGGTCTTAAGTAAGAATTTAAGATGTTTGATGAAATTATTATTCGAAAAAAGCGGTAACTAAATTTTTAACATTTTATATTGAATATGTAAATTGAATAAGTAATATTTATGCTGTATTTTTAACTATTCTAGACCGTTCTGAAGAATGCTACTATCCAATTTTAATCACATGACTGCCTTTTAAAATGAGCATTCAATAGAAAGCAACCTATTAGTAAAATAATAACTAATATCTCCGCTTGTAATTAAGATATAAGAATATGTTTTTAAATGTTGGAGAGGGGAATTTTTTTCCGCCTGGCTGCCCAAGATCCAGTTTTTACTCCAACTTAGATTACGCCCCTGAGATGGGGCTCCTTTTAAAACCCCCAGTACAGTTTATTTCTTAACATCCGCATCTGGAAGTCCTGCCTTTCTCATTCTGGCAATCAGTGGACATGGAATAAGAGGAATTCTTTATTGATTGATTTTTAGCAATTTTTTCGGTTATACCGTACACATCGGAATATTTTTTTTTTAAATTTCTGAAAGTAGATTTTTTTTTGCGTCCATCTGTGCAATTTTCGAATTTTTCTGCCCGGTAGTTTCTGAGATACCAGTCGATTTAAAAAGCCCCAGTTCATTTCCCTGCGGGTTCACGGTATCTACGCAGATTTTCATTGGTCCATTACGAACTCGTTAGTTTTTTTAATATATATTGAAGGATATTTGTATGTAATTTAAACAAATTTGAATTTAATGCCGCTAAATCATTTTATTTTTACTTCAATGTAATTGGTTTTTAAATGTTAAAACTCAATAAACAAAAAGAAAATGATTCGATGAAAAATAAATGTTTTTTTTTTCGAATGTATATTGGTATTCAAAATCGATTTCTGAAAATCGTTTTAATATTTTGCAAATGCCACACTTATAATCATCAGTTTATCTAGTATTATTTTACTTGAATTAATAGTGTTTTATTCAAATTAGAAGTATCTTAATTGAAGAAGTATTTTTTACCCGTTAATAGTCGCGCGTTGGTCTTTTCCCCGCCCGAAATTCGTTATCTTCCTGTAACTCATTTCCCGTTAAAGTTACGATAGCCAAATTCCGTGTAGCTGACCTTGAGTTCTCACACTCTTGTGTAGTAAAATTGCAAGTCATTCCTGCTATTTCTTAGCAGTTTATCGCATTCTTAAGTTTCAATCGGTCTAAATGACCGCGTTGCGACCACTTACGTTAGTTGAATTTTTCCCTCTCGTGTTCTCCCTTTCCCATTTCCGCGAAATCTGTGGGGAAGGTTTCTTCGAAGTACGGACTCCCTGTCTGTTGTTATTTCGTCTTTCTTTCCTTCTCGTATTTTATTCGTTCAAAGAGTACTTTTTTTTACTTTTAGAATGTGACTTAAAATTGTCTTATTATATTAGTTGTGTAGTCAGTTCGCACAAAAAAATGATGGATGGTCAACATTTTTTTTCATTGTCAAATACTGCGGGAATAAATTCTCAAATCGATAATTATTTAAATATGGAAAAAAAGGGAAATTCATCATCATTATGTGAAAGAACTTGCTTTCCATTTATTACCCGAACATATAAATGAAAGAAAACAGACAATAACACTCCAAAACCATTAAAAAAAAGATAAGAGAATTTTGTGGGAATCAGTAAAAAAATTGCCGTATATCCAAAATCTGAAAAGTATCGTTTTTGTACAATAAAACAAATTCGAAAGATAAAACAATCTTCTCAGAAATGTAGTGTGTATATTTGCGAAGAGCATACATATAATTTATTTGTACAATAAGAAAAATAATGAGAATTTTATAATGTAGGTTAGAAATTACGCAAATAAAAATCTATTTTGGATAATTCAGTGAATGTTTATACTATGATTTAAAAAAAATATATATTTTACGTATTTTTATAAAATTTATCTATTTTTAAATTTTCATACTGTAAGTAAAAACACATTTTTTTTAACAATGCCGCAGAAATTATTATTGAAATCCAATAGAGGCTTGGGGACAGTATCTAACAAATTTAAATTTGTTGTCCTTCATCAATTGTTCAAACTATTTTTCAGAATAATGTTTTCCAGAATATGAGAGAAAATTCATTTAAATTAAATTATTTCTGCATATTTATAATTTCGGAGAAAATTTTCTTATTGTTTTTATTAATTTATTGAACGTTATTATAAAACAATAAATTATAACATTAATACCTTATTATGAAATGTACAATTGAATATTCATTTTAATTAAATAGTTTCTGTAAAATACATCCCTATTAAGATGAACCTTTCAGTGATTCTAATAATTAAAATAATTTATCCATCTTAGGATTTAAATTTACAATTGAAATGTATTTAAATTAAATATATAATTTCAATAACTTATTATTATTTACTTTATATGAGCGAAATTCGTATCCAGAGTTTTTATTCAAGGGCGCTGCTCCCACCCTGAAATAAGTAGAAAAACTACAAATCGTGCATTTTCATTTGAAAAATGGATTTAATCACAAAATCTCGAGAGCACCCCCCCCTCCTCTCCCCCCTCATACACACACAGATACCCCACAAAATAAATAAATAAATAAAACGTAGTTACAACATTTACATTTATAATTTCGAAGTTAAGTATTTTTTACCTTTTTCTTTATTATATATATATATATATATGTATATATATATATATATATATATATATGTGTATAATTATACATTTTTAATAATATTTGTTTTATGTGGTATTTGTGATTTCATAATTATTGGTAATTTTCCTTATTTTTCAATGGTATTATTGTACAGAAAGTTTATATATATATATATATATATATATATATACATATATATATATATATATATATATATAATATATATATATATATATATATATATATATATATATATATATATATATATATATATATATATATATATATATATATATACACACATATATATATATATATATTGTCTTTAATTATTTATGGCATCAAATATGATGGTTTTTCATATGTTTTAAATGAATTAATCGTCCGCAATATGCTGGTGAATTAGTGGTATTGTATTTGATTTTCTGTTGCATGTCATAGGTTCCATTTTTATTTTCAGTTTAATTGTTCAATTTAATGTCAGTGTAATATATTGTTGCTAAATTTATTAATTTTATTTTATTATAGAGTGCCGGAGTATCAAAAAAATCTACCTAACTCTGATTCTGTCCTTCCAAAAAAAAAAAAATAAATAAATAAAAATACCCCTATCATGAATTTAGATTCATATTAGTAAATGTTTTCCTACTAATTATTGATTCATAGTAATATCAGAAATTCAATCAAATCATACTATTTACTTTTAAGTATTTATGCAAAACAAAGAAAGAGTTATTAAAAACATTTATCTAGATGCCAACTGAATATATACTTAAGCGAAATAAATAATTGCTGTAAAAGGTTGTAAAATGAATAATTGCTGTAATCTTTTAAAGTTCAGTCAATATTTTCACCCTACGTTATCCGTTTTCGATCATCTGATAACACCGGCAAGTTTCCCCTTCGTTTTCGGCCTGCTGGTAACGGCGGCAAATGGACCGAACGCGACTACTAACGTTCTAAAAAATGTCGCGACTACTCTCGGGTTAAGCAGAGATGTTTAATAAAATAATCTAATTTTCGGTTAAAAAGGTGTCGATTATTTTGATGATTAGAATTATATTTATATACCAGAGATTAAATTATTTTCTATTTAATTATCTTCCATAAATAATATAAACTAGCAGCAAGTTCTTTAAACATTGAACGGCCTTTAGGAAAAGTTAAATTACTGCAATGTTTATATAAAAGGAAGTGAATATACTCCATTTGGATAATAAAACCGATATAAAACGAAAATTTTTCTTCCACTTGAAGAATTTTAAAGTATCCTATGAAGACAATGTCTGATTGAAACCGCTTTTACGGGCAAACATATTGAAAGATATTCAGCGTTTATAGCTCACCCATTTCTGCAAAACCCATACGTTTTGAGAGAAGATAAATCCGAACTATTCTGTAGCTAAACTTTGCCATGAATATAAAACAGTCGAGATTTTACGATACATTAAATACTTTAATAGATGGATTCTTTTATAATCACTATTATTCAGTTAATACCAATTATCACAAATATTTTTCAGCTACTTTCATACAGGTATAAATATTCCATGATGCATATGTGAATCATTCGGGTTTTATATTAAAATAGTCCGTATAGTTTTTTTTTCGAATATGTCTAATACTTTGTATACATACGGTAAGTACTAGTATTAGGTATATAAGTATTATATTGAAATAAATCAGTTATACCGAAAATTGAACTACACTTTTGGTAACTTATTTTTATTAATATTGCAGCTATGCTTTGATATAAATGATGTATTGTCATTATAATTAAGTATTTAAAATTGTAAAAGTATACACCAATTTTTATCAGCTGACGTATAGCATTTCTTTTCCAGCGTCACGAAATAAAATTCTGATATAGTAGTTTAAAAACATCCACATAATGCACCATGGAGATTTCAGAAAAAAGTATATACATACATTTATATATATATATATATATATATATATAATTTTTCAGCTTTTAGATTTTTTCTTACAGAAACCGCTGATTTGCTTATATCATTGAATTCTGTACTCTTGATAACGTAATTCATTATATAAGCTTTTCAATTTTCTTTATCGGTATCCATATTAAGTGTGATGGGGGAAACTGTATTATTGTGATTTCATTCATACTATCGTGATTTTCATGGTGGTCAGTAATGTTTAATTAATGGTTATATATAGAGGAAAAGGTCCAAATACCGGCTACCACTTTTGTTTTCAATCTAGATCATACAATTTTCAAAATTAATAAAATAAAAAGTGACAGCAGGTACCTTGACACGTCTTACACCTATTTGGACAAAAAAAAAATCAGTTTAAAAGGCGTTTTCCGTTGATAAGAAGCGAAATTCCGAAAGTCTTCAAATTTTGAGTTTTTAAAATGGGGTCTAAATACCGGCTACCTAAGTTTTTTTTTTTTCCTAAAGATCACACAAATAGAGTTAATGACAACTATTAAGCAATAAGAATATTATTTTAATAAATTGTATTGAATAATAACATTTCTTATGCACAGAAAAAATACGCAATTTTTAATAAATATGTATTTTTGTCAAATTTCTAAATTTTTTTCGACTATCTCTCACAGTCTTCTTCACATTATGTTTCTAATTTTGTTTTTTAACGTGTAAAACAAAAAAAAGCTTGCTGATTGAAATGATAATTATTATAGCTGAAAAAATCAAAAGCATAATATCACTCTCTGCGTCGGTATAGTCCCTATCAACCCACATATCGCATTCTTAACATTGAACCCAGAATCCCCTCCCGCATTCTTGTCCTCGGAGAAAGCACCCATGCAGAAGACACAAATTTATCATCTTCCTCCGTTGCATATTTTCCCTTTTCACTTTTTTAGCCCTCTCGCTGCGTAATTGTTTTATCAAAATAGCTTCAAAAGTGCGTATTTAACCCCTTCGCGACGAGCGTCTTTTAAGAATTTTTATTCTTTTGTGACCGGTTTTTCAAAACAAAAGTTTTTTTCTAATTTAACCGAAAAAATGCTCCGATTAAATAAGGCATAATTTACTATAAAAAATAACTGGTGGGAATAATCAAGGAGAGTTAATTAGACGGAAAAATGCATACCCGAGGAAATCTCGGGTTGCGCAGCGAGAGGGTTAAAATCAAATTTCTGCCTCTTTCGCCTGGTTTACTCCGTCATTTTTTTCTTTCTCTTCACATTTATTACAGGCAATTTTGTAGTGTCCAACAGCTGTTTTTTGGAAAGTGATCCGGTAAGCCGTGTCGATCCTGAAGAATTACGGCCATGTTTGCTTTTTCATATTGCGAAATGGTACCGGGACTATTTCTGAACCATTTAAATTAATTTATTAATTATGGAACTATTTAAATTAATTTATTTTCCTTCTCTTCAATCAGAGCAACCGAGAGAGGTCCAAATACTGGCTAGCCGGTATTTAGACCACTCTAGGTAGCCGGTATTCGGACCACTGCTATGTTTAAGTTAAAATTAAGCATTTACTATTTGTAAATGACACAGACTTCAGCGACTTCAGACTGTTCGTAACTTTTTTCTCTCAATTAAAGTTACAAACTCAGCCTATCACAGCTAGGCTGCGCTGCGCTCAGTTCTCAGAACACCTAGTAGCCGGTATTTGGACCTTTTCCTCTATATAAATATATATGATTTTTATTTTTTCTCTGTCCTTTTTTCTCTTGTTTTATTTTGATCTTAATTGATGTTGAATGGTTTATTTCTCGGTTTTATGTGTGTAGTAGTCACCAATTCATATTCTTTAGCTAATTTATGGCTAATATGAAGATAAAACCACATATTTTATTTGTGGAGATTGAGGCATTTGGAACCCGAAGATTCTGTCTAAATTCTACAAATTTCCATCATTCCATTTCTGTTATTCAATTTCTGCTGTTTTTTACTATGTTTTTGGAATCTATGTTAAGTGTGTTGGGAGGGGGGGGGGGGTGTCATTTTATTCATAATTTCACAGTTGTTGATGGTGGTCGTTAATGCTTATATATATATATATATATATATATATATATATTAGGGAGGGTCGAAAAAAAATTTTTTTTTTGAATTTTCAAACGCCTGTGGTGGGAAAAGTTGTGTATGGTGACAATAAACTCACTCACCAATTTTTATCAAGATCTGAATATGATAAGGCCTTCCTCCAGGTCATTGAAAATTTCGTTATTCCTATGACGGGAAATATACGATTTTCAGTACTTTTTGCCTACTTTTCTCGATTTCTGTAAGTGATTTTGAAATATTTGCACTTTTGGAGTTTTTTTTTTTATGATACTGTTTACAAGTGGAAAGTATTTTCTCTTATTTATAAATTTCTTAGTCTTCATAGTGCGTCTTTGAAATTTAAATATCACTATTTTTGGGATTTTTTTCTGATTTTCTATTGAGTTTTTAACTTTTTCTTGAAAATAGCTGACATTCAATATCATTTTTATAACTTTCCTTTTATATATAATTATGTAATTCAATATCTATCAACTTTTGAAACAAATTTTTAAATACTCCCATCATTAAAAAAAAATCCTGTGTTGACGTTACTAATAATTATTATCTTAATATTGCTAATTGGTCATTACTAATACATATTATCTTGTTTCAGACTGGGATATAGAAGAGATCCTGTTTCTTCAGTGTTGAAGTGAAGGGAAAGGGGTTTTATTCACCATGGCAAAAGCAATGTCATCTAAAACTAGACAGGTATCATATGATCCTGTTTTGGGTTACCCAAAGGACCTTAGTATCTCCAGTATTACCTATATGATCAACAAATCTCTTTGGCCAAAGATCATACATTTGTGGAGATATCTAGTGTGGTGGTTGAGAAAGTTAAGTCCATTTGGAAGGAGCCCTCTCTTCCAATTGTATCTAACCAACAATGTGTGTCATTGCTAAAATCATATCAGGAGAAGTTATGGATGTTGAAAAGTAATTGGAAGAAACAATCTGGTAACACTAAGGTTCATGCTTTCCAAAAAGAGATAAAGAAAAGTTGTTTGATATTTCCTCCTGAAATGTAAGACCTTCACCTCTTGTAACTGCAAAAACTCCTAAAAGTGCTTGTTTTAGAACAGAAATTCCTTCTTGATCAAAGATCAGCCATAAAAATGTTCACTGGCAATGTAGACATGAAGAATGCAATGAAACAGAGGAAAAAGGCAAGGAGGAAACAATTAGCAGCACAACCAATTGCGAAAAGTGAATACAAAGTCACGGAAATACAGTCTGGTGAATTTCAAACTGAAACAGATAGTTCATCTGAATCTGACAGCTTTGCTGAATCAGACCCCCCATCATCAAGATTTCATCCCATTGCCATCAACAATAATCAAGACACGTGGTGGAAATTCCCAAATTCCCTCCCGACAGTGGCCAAAACTGCTGACAGAGTCAAAGTATCTGATAGAGCAGCGGCAATGATTAGTAATGCTGTGTTAGAAGATTTTGGCATCATCACACAAGACAGCACATCTAAAATTATTGATAAGAGGAAGATGAGATGTGAAAGAAAGAAGTCGCCCTTAGAATTGTAAACTGAACAAGCAGAAAAGGGTGTCACTTTGCAAGCTTTGTACTTCAATGGGCGCAAAGACAAAACATTAACATGGTGGGTGAGATACAATACATATGGTGAGATCAAATACATCATATCAAACAAATATGGTGAAATACAATTGGAAGAGATACCTCCTTCCAAAAGGATTTAACTTTCTCAACCACCACACTAGATATCTCCACAAATGTATCATCTTTGGCCAAAGCGTTTTGTTAAACATATAGGTAATACTGGAGCAAATTCTCACAAGTAGGAAGGTTACTCATACTAAGATCCTTTGGGTAACCCAAAACAGGATCACATGATAACTGTCTAGTTTTTGAGAACATTGCTTTTGCCATGGTGAATAAAACCCCTTTCCCTTCACTTCAACACTGAAGGAACAGGATCTCTTCTATATCCCAGTCTGAAACAAGATAATATGTATTAGTAATGTCCAATTAGCAATATTAAGATAATAATTATTAGTAATATGAATGCAGGATTTTTTTTTTATGACGATGGGAGTAATTAAAAAGTCGTGGCAAAAGTTGAAAGATATTGAATTACATAATTATATATAAAAAATAGTTTAAAAAATGATATTGAAAGTCAGCTATTTTCAAGAAACAATTAAAAACTGAAAATAAAATCAGAAAAAAAATCCCAAAAATGGTCAAATTTGATTTTCAAAAACTCACTATGAAGACTGAGAAATTTTGAAATAAGAGAAAATGCTATCCACCTGATAGCAATATCATTAAAAATACTTCAAAAGTGCAAACACTTTAAAATCACTTACAAAAATCGAGAAAAGAAGGCAAAAAGTACTGAAAATCGTATATTTCCCGTCATAGGAATAACGAAATTTTCAATGACCTGGAGGCAGGCCTTACCATATTCAGATCTTGATAAAAATTGGTGTGCGAGTTCATTGTCACAATACACAACTTTTCACACCACAGGCGTTTGAAAATTTTAAAAAAAGTTTTTTTCGACCCGCCCTAATATATATGCTTTACTTTGCACGTTGATTACAGATGTGATACCAGAGACTTATTGAATAGAATATATTTTTAAATAAACATATACTTAGAAATGTTACAAAAATGGTGGATGTACAGAAAAGTTTAGTGTGAGGAAGAATATAAATGTACAACGTTAATTTATTAGTACAGCGTAATACTGTTAAATACAATTTATTCTAATAATTAAATTTTATTTGACACAAAAACATTCAGTGTAAGGGTTGCATTCTGATAATGTTTGCCATTATTAAAGTTTCGGTTGCGTCATTTATCGATAATCCTGCATAAAACCAATCTATAAAAAGAGAATTTTTATTTCGAATTTAATGTCCTTTAACGAAAAAAATGTTCCAGTAAAATAGGGCTATTTTTTCCACTAGTGTAGTTGCTTAGAAATTTTTATTGAGCATTTTATTGATAAAAAAAAATTGTCTGTGCACTACTATCTAGTTTTGTTAAATATTATTATTTTCGTTTATCACAAGAAAGCACTAAAAATTCCGAATGATCCAAGTATCATAACATAGTAAGTTGTGTTGTAATATAAGGAGATTTTTGTGTCAGTTTCTGGCGTAATGTTTTCCTAATTAGGATACGGGGATCGTGTAAGTCATTGCATTTTCTTTAATTATATGGATATTCTCGTCACAAAACAAATAGTTTTATCATAATCTATTACTGATATTAATATTTTTTGCATCTGAAAACTATTTTTACTATGAAAGTTTTAAGAATTAATCTCCATTACAAATATATTTTCAATTGCGCGGTGTATTGTTTCTTCTCGTTTTTATAAGAAAACCGTCTCAGATTTTTTAACTGGAAGATTTACTATTTTTCGTATGTTGTAATGTATACGCCGTGCCAACGGCGCACTTTTATTCATAAACTGTAATGTGCATGCCGACTCGACGACATATACTGCATTATATACATGTCTGTGTACTTTTGTATCTACAAATGTGTTTCTATATTTTTTGAAAGGCGATGTGTATTTTTATATTTATTTTAATAACTTGAAGTATGTTTCTATCATCAATAACATACGTGAAAATTTCCATTAGACAAATATTTTAAATCATCCGAATTATCGTTTTTGTATAAGAAATTTATTGGTTGGTTGGTGTTTAATGGCTCAAGGTTCCATTTAGGCACATGCTTCGCTAAGAAAAAGGTTAGAGAAAAACATTTAATTAAAACTTAAAGCTTAAAATTTCAAATATAAAGCATCTCATATAATAAAATGAGTAAAGTAACACAGTTTAATAAAAAAAAAAATAAAGACAAAAAGCATAAATAAAATCAGATAACCAAGTCAAACTATAGCTACTGCGCAAAGAACAAGTTAGAAAAGAAAAGTTAAAGTTAAAAAAATTACATTAAAACTTCAGGTAAAAGCAGAGAGTGAAAAATTGAGGTTAATGTAAAAGTAATGAGATAAAATGCAAAGTTCAAAATGTATAAAAAAACCCACAATAACAATGTTAAAAATCATACTAAAAAATATTTATCATTAAAATATATAAATTTATCAAGCATAAAATCATTGTATAAGAAAATCGTTGCACACTTTCGTAAGTTGAATGTATCTAGCATCTATGAGCTGTTTTCCAACTGGAAGTGCTATTTATTATAAACGCTTTAATAGGAAATCTGTTATATTTCCATTATAAAAATATTTTGAATGACGTATTGTTTGAAATGAGTGTATACGAAAATTGTCCAATCAGAAATATTTCAAGTAACAAGATCGAAAATAATCTTTTAGAGGATTTGGATCTTTAAACAGAATTTTCAAATTCTTCGAACCATTTTATATTTGCTAGTATTCTGAATAAAAATTAAACCCTGATTGCTTCTTTAAATATCAGGTTTAGTCCTCCCTTTTCTTGTTGAAAGAAATTTAATGAGATTTTTAAAGTGTATTAGGGGAAAAGTTCAGCTGTTCAGTGATGTACTAAATAAATAATTCAATTTGAGAAACATTTTATCAAACTGTTCTGTTTATAAAAGTTAAGTGGTGTAAAAAATATATTAGCATGGACTGACATTTGTTGAACTGAAAAGTTTGTATATATATATATATATATATATTGATATTTCTACTTTGATAATGTCAACATTTATATGAAAGGTATAATAAATGAGAAAACAAATGTTTTATATTTCGTACTGAAATACGTTTCAAAAAATTTTTACTAATAAACTTTAAAACCATATTTTCTGAATTGATAATGTCTCTGTCACGGTTAAACTATATTTCAGAGTTATGTTGCAGAAACAGAATAGTTCATAAATCTCATTCAATTTGAAATAAATATTAAGTGTATCAAAAAATGTTGTTCTTTTAAATTGTTGTCTGAGCGAAGCGAAGGCTAATACTCAACGCAATATTATAGCTACAATTGATATTAAGGTCATGTCCTACTAAAAAAAAAAGCCCCAATAAAAACTTTCGTCAAGCATAACTCAAAAAATATTTGCAGGATTTCGTTTCTGATTGCACCAGAAGGTACCTATGAGGGTCGCCTACTGAATGCACCTACTATGAAAAATAAGTTCCAAACCGCTTAAAAAATATACAAAAAAAAAATAAATAAATAAAAAAAAAACTGATAAAAAAGCGAAATTTATCTGTATACGTCACAAATATTTGTTGTGCGTCACTTTCACTGGTAGATGTTTTCGTAGACAACTGGTTTGAACACATGGAGTAAATAATAATAATAAAAAAAATCGCACGCAGTAATAATGAAGTGCCATAAAAAATTAAAATTTAATCAAACAGGAAAATAAATCCGTTTGTTATTCCATTAAAAAGAAAAAAGGCATAAAAACTTTGATTTGAGATTTTGCGATAATCTTTCAATAGCATTTTTTAATCGACAAAAGCATATTTTATATTTCGCGTGTGAAATTTAGAAACAATTATATGATGTTTAATAAAATATTTTGCTTTATAGCATCATTTTTTCTTATTTTCTTTATTTTTTAGGGTTTCGTACATCTGACAAAACCCTATTGGTCTCGCTCCTCTGTCTGCATGTCCGTCTGTCGCAAAGCCCGTTCTCAGAAACTATACCTGTTGGAGACTTGAAATTTTGCATACTTATAGCTGAACACCATATATCATACGACAAATCATAAAATTTTGAAAAAGTCGTACATTTAATCCTTTGGGCTCCACATGTGTATTTAAAAAAAAAAATTCCATTTGAGCCTTAATTAGGTTGGAGGCGTGAAATTTTGCATACTTATAGCTGAACACCTCACATCAAATGACAAACTATAAAATTTTGAAAAAGTCGTTCATTTAACCCTTTGAGCTCCCACATATGTATTTTAAACAATTCTTTCTAAGTGAGCCCTAATAGGTTGGAGGCGTGAAATTTTACATACTTATAGCTGAACACCTCACATCAAATGACAAACTATAAAATTTTGAAAAGTCGTTCATTTAAACCTTTGAGCTGCCACATATGAATTTTAAACAATTTTTTCTAAGTGAGTCCTAATTAGGTTGGAGGCGTGAAATTTTGCATACTTATAGCTGAACACCTCACATCAAATGACAAACTACAAAATTTTGAAAAAGTCGTACATTTAACACTTCGGGCTCCCTCTTGGGTACTTTAAGCAATTCTTTCTAAGTGAATACCTAATTAGGTTGGAGGCGTGCAGTTTTGCATACTTATGGCTGAACACCTCGCATCAAATGACAAACCATAAAATTTTGAAAAAGCCGTACATTTAACCCTTTGAGCCCCCACATGTTTATTTTAAACAATTCTTTCTAAGTGAGCCCCTGCTTAGGTTGGACGCGTGAAATTTTGCATACTTATAGCTGAACACCACATATCATACGACAAATAATAAAATTTTGAAAAAACCGTACATTTAACCCTTTGTGCTCCCACATGCGTAATTTAAGCAATTCTTTCTAACTGAGAAATTGGAGATTTGACATTTTGCATACTTATAGCAGAACATCTGAAACCAGACGACAAATAATAAAATCTTGAAAAAGTCTTGCATTTAACACTTTGAGCTACCACATATGTATTTTAAGCAATTCTTTCTAAGAGAGCCCCTAATTAAGTTGGAGACATGAATTTTTGCATACGTATAGTAGGGTGTATCGATTTTTAACTTTTTTTTTTGTTTCCAAATTCCAAGTTGATAAAACGTTGCTACTAGACACCACAACTTACCACAAAAAATTTTGGATTTTTAAAAAAATGTTTAGGTCTCCCGCACAAGGCCTAAAGTTTAGAAATTTTACTTTAAAAGTAAATTTTTACAAAAATAAAAAAAAAACCTAAAACACCCTTTTTTCTAAATTGCAAGTTAAAATTCCACTAGCATTAAGCACAAAAAACGATAGAAAATGTACTTCAAAAACTTAGCACAACATTTAGGTGTCCCGCACAAGGCCTAAAAGTCGTAAATTTCAGCCAATTTTTGAACATTTTTCAGTGCTTTGATATTTGTGTTGTTGCTGGTTTAAAAATTAAATGTAACTAAAGCCTCGTTAGGCTTGATTGGAATCGTTGAATTAAGTGAAATAATAAATCACATTTCAATACATCAAGCGTCGACTTGAAGTGATGGGGTTGGGGAAGGCCAGGCTGCTGCGCCGCGGTGACGCGACACCTATGAATCACCGCGCAGACTTGTCAGTAGTCGTCTGCCCGCGAGCGAGCCTTACGGTTGTGTTTTAGTGCGATAGTCTTGTTGTAAGAATCAATTGAGTGAGTGTTGTTGTTGTTCATTATGAGTAAAAAACCACATCTAACTAGACAAACTACCGACAGGCCGGTTATCGGGCAACCTATTGATGTGAGTGAGTTTAAGGTTCTGCCAACCAAGATGGATGTTTTGAAGTATTTTGAGTGGGTACGCATTGAAATGAAACAAGAGGGAATACATCAGCCTGCAAAGAATGTAATTGCGTTAAGAGATGCTTTAAAACTTGAGGAAATATGGAAAAGAGCTTCAATCCCTGTTTGTGGCACCAAAAACACAATATTTATGGTTTTAAAACTGCATGAGCAGCTTGAAAAAATTAAAAAGTGTCAGGGCACACAAGGAAGTATCCCAACTCCTACAAAGATGCAGTAACTAGCTTTCAGTCAAAAACTGAAACTGCATTGTTTGATATTTGTACTTGCAAATGTGACTTCAGCAACTGTTTTTGCTCTATTGACAAAAAATTCCCCGCAGTAGAACACGAGTTTTTGCTCAACCAACGTGGTCCTAGATTGATGTCAATTACAGAGTGTGACAAAAACGAGACTAAAAAGCTTAAAAAGCGATTAGAAAGATAATCTAGGTCACAAGCTTTAATGCAGGTAGTTGTAAAAAAGACTGAGGATGAAAACTTAAAATCTGTTGATAACATTGATTCTGGTGATAGTACAGATGATTCAATGTCTCACACATCATGTCAAGATAGTGATTTTGAAATAAATGTACTTGATACGAGCAAAAAAGTGTTTTAATTGTAGAAGTAAAACAAAAACTGCCACAACGCTTGTCTTTGTTTTCACGAGTTAGTGACCGTAGGGGCATTTCTAGTAGAGCTTGAGCTCAGTTAGCTACTGCCCCTTTGCGAGACTTAAATGTCGTTACTGCGGAGAACCAAGAAGCAGTCATCGACAAACAAAAGTAGCACGTGAAAGACTTAAGTCTCGTAAAGAAGTAAGCTCAACTCGAACTTCCGATCTGATGACCATTTACTTTGATGGTCGTAAAGATGAAACCATAACAAAAGAAATTGTAGCTGGTAAAATTGTCCGAAAATCTTTAGTGGAAGAACATATATCTATTGTTGAAGAACCTGGATCCAAGTATTTCGTTCATGTAACTCCCATAAATGGAACAGGAAAGGAAATAGTTACATCACTTGTAAAGTATTGTGAAGAAAAAACTGTCGATCTTAAAAAACTAAAAGTTATTGGTTGTGATGGTACGGCAGCAAACACAGGCACTTCAAATGGAGTTATCACCGTATTTGAAAATAAAATACAACAGCCACTGCAGACAGTTGTGTGTCTACTACATTTGGATGAATTACCATTTAGAAAAATTATGGTTGCTCTTGATGGGCCAACTTCTGGACCAAACACATTTAGCGGCCCTATTGGTAAAAAACTTCTAAGCTGCCAAAATCTGGATGTTGTCAATTTTGTTACAATTGAAAGCGATATACCAGAAGTTGATCTTAAAGAGTTGAACACGGACGAAAAGTATCTGTACGAAATATCCAAAGCCGTATCAATAGGTACATGTACAGAAAAGTTGGCCAGACGAAACCCCAGAAACATCATGCACGCCAGGTGGCTTACCGTGGCAAATCGAATCCTTCGTTTGTATGTAGCCATGGATGATCCGACCCCTGAGCTGAGAATGCTTGCAGAGTTCATAATGAAAGTCTACATACCATCATGGTTCTCAATTAAGTGCAATCCCAAAATCCAGCAGGGTTCCATTAATTTTTTTTAAATGATTTATTTCAGAAATTACTTGGAAGACGAGCTAAACCATGTCGTCCATGCAACGTTACAGAGAAACGCATTCATAGCTCACCCAGAGCATGTTTTAATAGCGATGTTGTTTGATGAACGAAAAGATATTAGAGTCTTGGCTTATAAGAGAATCCAGAAAGCTCGTGAAACAGAAAAGAAAGGGTTAAGGATATTTAAACCCCCTGAGATCAATTTTAATGCTAAAGACTATATAGATATGATTGACTGGTAAACCTCTTCAGTAACTGAACCCCCTCTTGTTACCGATATGAGCCTAGAAGAGTTACAGTTAATTGCGGAAACGGGAAAAAGTGGAAGAGATGAATTTACAATTCCTTCTCACACTCAAGCTGTGGAACGAATTGTGAAAGAAGTCGCAGAAGCTTCAAAGCGAGTGCGTGGGGTGATCGAAAGAGATGGTTTCATTCGTCCCAGACTGGAAGATCGTAAAAAGCTACCTACGTTCGAGACCAACAGTCAGTACAAAACCTCAGTGAAGGATTAAAATGTAAGTAAGTGTTTTTTGTACTACTTTGATTTTTAATGTTTTTAAATAACATCTTTATCTTACTGTCTTCCATATAATATTTGAAATTCATTGGGGATCATTTCTATAATTTTGTAGAAATCTGTAGGCCTACGTATATACTGTATATAACTTTCGTTTCAGGTTTTGAAGACAAGATGAAAGGACGAATATTTAAAACAAGTCAGTTAATTTGAAATAGAACAGGAAAACTGCGCTCATGTTCTATGAAAATACATCAGCAACATTTTGTACTTACATACTACATTTTATTCCACGTTACAATATTTTATACATTTGTAATAAACAATAGTAATCACAAATAACGATAGAGTTTATTTCAACACCTTTATCAAACAATTTACACCGTTAAACTATTTTTTTAAGGTATACAACATTTATATATTATTTATGTAGTATGTATATTTATTTATTTATTTATTTAATTATTTATTTATTTATTTATATTGTGTCATTTTATGCCTGCTGTAACAAAAATACACTTAAATATGGTGTTTTTAACGAAAACAAAAATGGTTCATTTACACTAAAAATTACGAAAGTTTCGTCAAAATTAACAAATTTTAGGCCTTGTGCGGGAGACCTAAATGTTGTGCTAATTATTTGAAATACATTTTCTATCGTTTTTTGTGCTTATTGTTAGTGGAATTTTAACTTGCAATTTAGAAAAAAAGTGTTTTAGGTTTTTTTAAAAATTTTGTAAAAATTTACTTTTTCAGTAAAATTTCTAAACTTTAGGCCTTGTGCGGGAGACCTAAACATTTTTTTAAAAATCCAAATTTTTTTGTGGTAAGTTGTAATGTCTAGTAGCAACTTTTTATTGGAAACAAAAAAAAAAAGTTAAAAATCGATACACCCTAACGTATAGCTGAATACCCACACGGCAAATCATAAAATTTTCAAAAAGTCTTATATTATTTACTCCTCCGGGATCTAACTTGGGTATTTTAAGCAATTTTTCTAACCTCCACACTTTTCACCCGGGGAGCACTTTTCCAACTTTTACCGACACCCCTTTGACCATTCTTTCATATTATGCACCATTGCCTTACATATTTTAGTCCCACTTTTTACCGCCAGGGGCGACTTCTTATATTGGGTGCTATCGGCCCAATCCCCTCGACTAATATATCTACAGATAGTCTATAAAACGGAGTTTCGTTCGGATAGAAGTTTGTTTAGAATACAGTGAGCCCCTGGTTGCGAAATGTGGAACTAAAAGATTTTTCAAAAGTATAAAGTGTTTTGAAAGGAATATTAAACGAAACCATCTGTGCGATCTGTGATCACACTTACCTACTTGTTCACTATATTTATGTGTACTATAAAGTGCGTATAAATGCTATAGTTCATATACAGGGCTACAAAAATGAATTCGTAAAGGTTACTGAGTATGAGCAAAACTTACTTAAGGGTGGGTTTTAAAGGAGTTATGCATTTTTACGCTGAACTGAATTTAGTGTATTAAGAAATATTTCTAGAATATAGATAAAACGATATACAGGGCAACGCAAAGAGTTGGATACGTGGCCATTTATGGATGTTAATTTCTGGAAATGTAATTTCAGTAGTTTTAAGCGTGTTTTAGTTTGAATTAAATTTTATCTAAATAGTGGCATGTAATAAAGGTACTAGGTAAACTACAGGGCTGTACAAAAGTATTCAAGTATGTTTCCATCTATTAGTATAAATTGCTGAAAGATGAATTTCAACCTGTTATGCATTTTCTTGAAAACTATATTTTCCTATTATATAGTATATATATCAACATACAGATCGAATACATGGCTGTTCAAAAGAGCTGGAATACATATTTGGCTATGGGCGGTAACTACTGAAATCAGATTTTTAAATGCTTACTTAGTTATCTTATTTACCTTATTTAAGTAACGTAGTTTCGTTAAAGCTTTCAGGGAGTGTTGGAAAGTGTTTCATAATCTATGCTGTACGCATGATTTTTCTTACTTGTTTTAATGTTTGTTTTATGTTGTATGTTAAATTTTGAAATTAATTTTTCAGAACAAACATTCTTGAAATTCTGGGCAACGCCGGAAACTTTAGTTTGTAACAGATAAATCGCTTCTGTATTTGTACATCTATGCTAATATTATAAAGCGATATAATATTATAAAGTGCATAATATTAATTATGTTTGCGCGTTTGTGAGGTGTTAAGTCTCAAACTACATAGCCAACTTAAAAAAAATGTTGGTGGCCATTTCTGCTCCGAAGAAAATACTATATTTTATGTCAGTGCAACAACCTACATCACTGCAGGAGCAAAAAGATTCTAAAATTGCGATTTCTGTGATAGTGATTGGGTTAGAAACTTTAAATTCGTTGTGATGGTTACTTTTAAGATGTAAATACTCGTTATGAACGCTCTCTAAAAGGTTCAAAAATTCAATTTGACAGATAAACGTAAACATTTCTAGAAAGGTTCTAAATTATGATTTATTTGGAATACGGAAATTTCTGGGATACTGTTGGGGTTAGGAACTAGAACTTTGGCATGGCAGTAGTTTTTATGATGTAAATGCTCGTTGTAGAATGAATTCTAAAAAATTGACAGACTAAACAAATCAAAAAAAAAAAAAAAAAAAAAAAAAAAAAAACTAAGGATGATGTAAGTAACAAAGTACATGGTAGGGATGAGATTTCCGCGTTTTTGCACACCGGTATATTCTTAGAGAAAATGTTGTTCTCTTAAATCGCAAGAGTGTTCCGATGAAATGAAATAGTATTTTCTCTAACAAAATATTGGTGTGCATAAACGTGTAAATCTCATCCCTGGTACATGGAATTGTTAGGAATATAAACATGAAAAATTGACATGGCTGTATTTAACATGACGTAAATTCTCGCAATGGAACAGGTCCTAAAAATGTCGCTATATAAAACACTGCAGAAACAAAAAACGTTCCAAAATTTTCTATTTCTGTGTTACTGATAAGCCCAAAACCTTAAAATTTTGCTTCGGGTTAGTTTTGAAATTTAAAATTGTCTCTGTGAATGGTTTCTAAAAAACTTTAAATCTATAAAGATGAAATGAACGGAAAGCGTTCTAAATTAACATTAATTTAGAATTATTAGGTATAAAAACTTTAAATATTTCATAATGCCGAATTTCCTCCACAGAACATGCAATTTAAATGCAACAAAACAGATAGATACCAACCTAGCATTAAATAAATTATGTAAATATTAAATAATGACCTGTATGAAACAGTGAGTAGGTTGCCCGAAAGTTTTTGTGAAAGTGTTCCTTCTCAAGGCTTTTCTCTCTCTCGCTAAGACCACTAACAGCGGGAAGTGCCGTTTTAAATTTGATATGAATTTTTTTTTCTGATTCATTTTTCTAGAGATTTTATCATAAGGTCATATTCGCAATTGTCATTAGTAGATTTTTTTATACATTAATTTATTCTGGTGAAATTTTGTAATCGGGTTCATATGGGCGTACTTTAGCTTGCATGATTTGCTGAGAAAATATGTATGGATTTGTAAATTACTTCAAATGACATTTTGACAGCTCAAAGGTTATGCAGACGATATATTCAGATTTTGTGTCATACTTTATGCTGCAATCATTGCCGATTTCTTTTATTTAATACATGCTAAATACAGCTCAACTTGTGCAGAATATGTTTGAAAACAAAACAATACAGCGTATGTAGTGACCAGCAAGCACTCATCATTTAAATCCGATCGAGCATATCTAAAACAGACTATAACGATGCATTGCATGCCACTATTGATGTGTTCGGTACTTTGATACTACATCAGATTTAGAAGAGAGAATTCCTTAATTCTTATCCACAACCTCATAGCATGCGTGGAAAACATATATTTTACACAATATTAACTTTTCCGGGGGAGCACACACTATATAAAGTATAGTCCATTCTTTTCAAACATCATATATTTGTCATTTAAAGTTACTCTAATTGGTGCGGAGCGTCTGATTGTGCTTTTAACATCATTTTATACAGTTACAATTACGATATAAAATAATTTAGAGTTTCATTTTCTATTTTGCTTTTAATATATTGCGTACTTACAATTTTATATCCATGGATGTCTGTCTTGCATGGTTTGCTTTCCCATTCTTTTAAACAGTGTATACGAATTTATATATAAGATTTTGTAATTATACGACTCGTTTATTTTCATCATCTCAATCTATAGCAGTATATGAACAATTAAAGAAAACATCTCACTTTCTTCGCTTCCACATGTTATTATTAAATCTATGTTCTCAGCAATATCGCTCAGACTAATCTCTCAAAGGGAAGTCCTAGTTTAAATTTTTTCTCAACAGTTTTATAAAATAAAAATTTATAAGGCTAAGGAAGGAATTGATTTATTGCAGTCAATTTAATGCTATATGTATAAAGTAATTCGTATTAAATAGAAAATTAGGCATTTGTTTGAGGAAAAATGTCTTTTTTTGTAGATTCAGAGTAAGGAAATAGCGAGAAACTATTACGGAAATTATTCAGTATTACAAAAATGATTTAAAATTATAAAATAAAGTATTTGAATTTGTTTGGCAACGTAGAAGAATAAAATAGATCGTGCCTCATACCTCTATTTATTAGCCCCCGTAACGGTATGCTATTTCTTTCTCCCAGCTTATTTTGTCTCCAAAAAATATCGTTACCTTACAGAAGCTAGCAATAAACAAAGCAGATGTATCATTGTACAATTAAATGCTCTATAGCAATTTTTTTAATTTCTAAGCATCGCACATTTTCAATGTTTATTCTATCGTATTGGAAAAAAAAAGTACTTTTAAATGCAATTTGTTTGAAAACTGTATCTCCATTTATTTTTGAAATATTAATTTTTTTGTAGTTTTTAGCACCATTTGTTTAATTTTGGCAATTCAAGTACTCCATTTATATAGAAAGTAAAGGGCAAATAGTTGAAAAATAGCAATTATATCTTTTTGTTGCCATTTTCTCATAACAACCGAAAGAAAATGTAATTAAATACCTGCTATTTTGAAAAAAATATAAACGACTAACTTCTACGAATAATAAAACATGGAGCTATTATAAACTATATTTAATTTTAAGTATCTGTAGACACTTCCAGTGTGACGTCAGTCATGACGTTTTGGTTGGAAACTGACTCCAAACAAACGGTTGCTATGCGTCATTCCTTTTTTAAATATAAATCGTGGAAAATGTTACCAGCACATAGCATGTATTAAAACACTTAGATGTGGGATATAGATGTAAGATATAGCTGCAACACACAAACAAAATAGAAAATACAACATAGCAACCGTTTGTTTGGAGTCAGTTTCCAACGAAAACGTCATGACTGACGTCACGACTGAAATCGTCTACATTAATATTACAAACAAATGAATACCTATGAATCATTAGATAGCCGTTTTTTGCCCAATTTCTTTAATGACGGCATCTTTTTGCTGCATTTGTGTATTATTTTTAGATAGTGACATCCTATGCATGATTTACTGTAGATGTTTAAGAGTGGATCGTAAATGTGTAATTCTTAAGCGGATGCGAATGACCTCATTTTCAATAAAATAAAAGTTTGTGATTTAAGTCTTAAAATTGAAATATGTTTTGTACTATTTATATATACATATATTTTTTTTCATCGGGGGCGACACCAAATTCTGAAAAATCAGAATTCCTGTTTTCTAGTTTCAGTATCCAATTCCCTCCTCCAGGTAATGTATTTAGTATAAAAGGTATGACGTTTCCACACTGATATTTTGGTTTAATTTAATTAGTGAATTCCAATCAGATGACATGTGGAATTAAAGCAATAATTCATAATTTTCGTTTTACAACTCTAATAAGTGGCTCAATCAAATGCAAAATAAAATCAATATTGAGCTTTAATAAATATCATTTTTATAAATGAAATTATTCCATGTGAAATTAATCCATGTCAAATTAATCCATGTGAAATGAAATTATTCCATTATTCCATATGAAAATCTTGGAACTGCTGAACCTAGGTATTACATCTTGTCAGAAAAGGAAACAATAAATATTATTACTATGTTTACGAAAATGTTGTTCTGTCTCATTGCACCTGCCATCTCACTCCTGCAACATGTGACCTATTAATAAAAGGATTGGCGCTGTACAAATTCCCTCTATGTCATAGAACCATGCCTCTGTGAAATCTTGCTCTCATATATTCCAAGGACAGATCACAAACTCATCAAAGACTGTCTTTTTCAATGATCTATTTAAACTCATTGCCATAAAAATTTGCGCACCAAGAAATAATTGTGGGATCGTAACGAAACTTGGCATGAAGGTACATATTGGGCAGATATGCAAATGATTAGAAATGCAGCGTGATTGCGCATTGCGTAATGCCACTAGTGGGCGTTGAACTTTCTCCTCCTTGGAATATAAAACTGGTAAGCAGAACGTGTCTGAGTGTACCTTTTCTTTTGCAAAGGAAACGTTGAAGTAGACATGCCGTTACGCAGCCATCGAAGACAATATGAGCAGCTGTCAGAGTTTTAGAGGGGAAGAATCATCGGGATGATGGAAGCTCGGCGAGTAGCTCGTCAAGTAGGCCGTTCTGATTTTACTGATAGGAGGTGTTGGGACCAGTTGACTGAAGAGACGTCATTTACACGGCGACCAGGCTCGAGACGCACTCGACAGACCAGTCGTCGAGAAGACCGTCACATCATACGAAACACACGCGTAGAGCCAACTGCCTCAGTGGCCGCTATCCAGACACAGACAGAATCTTCACTACGGATCCCTGTGTCTTTCCGAACCATCGCAAGGCGCCTGGCCGAAGGACATCTGGTATCGCGGCGCCCATTACGTGTGCTGCCAATGACACCTACCCACCGACGCCTCCGTTTGGATGGTGTCGCTTACGATAGGATTGGACTGCAACGGAATGGAACCAGGTCGTCTTCAGCGACGACTCTAGATTCAATTTGAGCAGCGATGACAATCGTGTTCGTGTGTGGAGGCCGCATGGTGAATGACTCAATCCTGCCTTCGCTTTACAGCGACATACCGCTCTCACAGCTGATGTGATGGAAGGGAGTGCCATTGCTTACGATACACGGTCATCCCTAATATTGATCCGTGGCACAATGACAGCCCAGCGGTACGTCCAGGACGTTTTTCAGCCACATGTATTGCCACTCGTGGCAGAGCTCCCAAGAGCCATTTTTCATCAAGACAATGCTCAGCCACACACAGCAAGGATGTCACAAGCCTGCCTCCGCCACATTACCACCCTTTCCTGGCCTGCTCGATCCCCAGATTTGTCACCAATCGAGCATAACTGGGATCATTTGGGACGGCAAGTTGGCTACCCTACGAATTTGGTTGAACTCGAGGCGCGTTTACAGCAACTGTGGAACGAGATGTCTCAGGACATCATGCGGAACTTGTATGCCTCAATTCCTGCTCGTATCGCATCGTACATTCGCTCTAGAGAAGGTCCAACAGAGTACTAAAATTCCCGTTCATTTGTACTTTTTTCTGCAATAAATGATCCTCTTTCTTTGGTTTTCTACTCACTTACTTATATGACAGTAGTACTCACGCGTGTAAAATTTCATTTCATTTGGACATCTTTTTCTTGGTGCGCAAATTTTTATGGCAATGAGTGTACATATTTTTCAATGTTAGATTCAAGACATTTGAGTATTTATAATTCTCCCGACTCACAAATCTGGGATACCTATTCCTATGTCGATACTTTAGTTCTAAATTAGTTTTAAAATCCCATACACGTATAACAAAGTACGGTAAACACTATAGTCTACAATAGGTTCCTTAATCATAAAACTACTCGAGATAAACAAGATTTTATTCCATTGAGGAATATATATAATTCTTCGTTAAATTTGGGGATTTATAATTGGGAAATTCATTTTTGGGAAAGCTGTATTAGATTATTATGCAAATACATTCTGCAAAGAAACAAAATAGCAAATATATATTTAAATATACATTAATTATTATAGCGAGTGTATATCATAGCTAAGATATTTCACCATATTATAATAACTTAAATATCAATTTCTAGGCATTTTTAATTACATAAACCGGTTTCGAAGACAAAAATAACAAAAAAAAGTAATAAAAAATGGATATGATTATGTATTAAAATATAATATATGTTTTATTTTATTGGTTAAGTAGGTTCGTAAATTGTGTAAATAATTTCTATTTTAAATATGCTTATTTGATTTATTAAAATTACAGAATAATAGAATTTGGCAGTCATGCAATAATATTATTTCTGCCACGTAAATTTCTTTTTCGTTCCCAATCAGATATTAAATAAGTTGAATGTAATGTGTTGCAATTAATACGATTTGAATAGTATCAATCGTGGAAAATAGTTCATTCTTCGTTGGCCAGTATTTTTATTTAAAAAAAAAAGAAATTAAATTTTAATTTGAAATCTGATAAAAGATAATAAAAATTTTTAATAAAAATTTTTGTGAACAAACTAATAGAAATTTTTACCAAACATTTAAAAAATATAATAAAACTATATGCTTCCTTTCTTTTAAATACTATATGAATATAAAGAAAAAAAGAATTTCAATAAATTACCTTCAATAATCCTTTTGTTTTATCAAGTATTATAAATGTTTTATTTACAAATGTATATTAATAACAATAATAATAAGACAGTTAAAATTGTTTAACATAAGAATAAAGCATTGCGATGTGAGACATCATAAATTAAAAAATAAACGTCCCAGTTTAACTGACTCACAGGCTATTCAGGCTAATTTTACATAGAGTGTGTTTATGCCTATTATTCATTAAATAGAACTCGCGTTTTTTAGAAAACATTAAATAATTTAAGGAATTACTAGTTCCCCGTTCCCCCTCTAATCCAAATCTAATCTGGGAATACCTCGTCAGAATAAACCGGTATAACAAATTTCATGCAAATCGGATAATTCTGCATGAAAACCCATTTAATTGATGTTTACCCTCCCCCTCCCCCATTATCCACTTCATACATAACTAATGAAACCTTAAAGCTAATCAGGGAATCGCCTTATTAGAATGAACCTATTTACAAAATTTGAACCAAATTGGATATTTCTACCGAGAGTTATTGCGTTACGTACATACATACGTACATACATACAGAACCTGTTCGCACATTAGCTTTGAGGTTTTGGTAGCCTATGAACTAAAAAGAAATAAATATTCGGCAGGTGAATAACTAAGAAATGCAGAATATAAAAACAATAGTGATAAAAGTTTTTTTCTCACAAAACTTTGTTACATAAATTATTTTTACTATTATTATGATTAAAATATTTAATATAATTAATAGTAAGAGAAAGCCTTTCTTATCACTTTCAACTGAGCAAAATGAACTTCTCGATTATGACAAATTATCCGATCATAGAAAAAACAACACTTTTGTTATATTACTTTTGAATTATGGAAGATACTAGACATTTGATTAACCTTTATATGCAATTCATTTGAAGCAAAATTTGAAAATCAACTGTGCCAAAAACGCCACAGATTTTGTCTTATCTAAATCATGCATTATTTAAGATTTCATATCAGCCATCATTATTTTCAACTGTTGAAAAAAGTTGTTGTTACATCTGCTGTATTATTTTTTTTTTTTGTATATAAATATGAAAGTATATAATATATGTAAATAAACGCACAGGACCATAAAAATTTACGGTAAATGCAAGTATTAAATCTGCATATAAATATATATGTCAGAAAAAAAATTAAATGGTAGTAAAAAGCGTAATAATATTTGAATATTTCACTTCTTTACCATAAAAATAAAAAAAATCTACTTTTATGCATGTTATCCACTCCAGTTCTTAAAAGTATAGTCCCTCTCCAAAGTTAAGGGGGCTCGTGCACTTTATGTTTTGGAAAAATACCATAATGATCAATCATTATCATACCATTATAAATTGATCAACATTTTGGTTAAAATTATTTTTTTCATTTCAAGCATATTTTCACGGATTGCCGCAAAAATACACGAAAATGGCATTTTAATCTATCCACATTCCTTTGAATGACAGAGAATTACAATGTTTTCAATTTATTTATCTTAGTTTGTGCTCGTTTAACATAGTATGTATTATGCCTATAGTATGCCTCTAAGACACATTGAAGTGACAAAATGTATTATTATTATTTTTTTTTTTTTTTTTTTTTTTTTTTTTTTTACATTTTAGAGCAAATTTGAAAAGTGTTTATGAATTGGGTTTGTCTCTCCTTAAGTCTTTCAGTCTATATGTCCATCTATCTGTTCGTTTAACGCTCCTAAATATATTGGGATTATCATGATATTGATCTATGTTACTGGGATTTATAGCATATGTTCGGTATTTAAAATGAAATGTGTTATCATTCATCTACAGGGACATTCAAAATAATTCCATTACATTACTGCCTAAGGGAAAAAATTATTTTCGGGTATTTTAAACATATTAAAAATCATATATATATCACTCAGAGGGTATTATAAGCGCGTAGTGTTGAATGTGCATATCATTTGACTTTCATTTACAGGGAAAGACTGAAGAATTTTCTGCACCAATGCTTATGCAGAAAAATTGCTGGCAGTGCGTTTCAGTTGTGGCACACTTTCAAAAAGTTTTTTTTTTTTTTTTCGCATTACTTTTTGTGTATAAATTTCATAGATCATATACAGGGCTACACAAATTATAGAATATTTCCTTTTATTGACTGAATATTGATTTATATTGCTGAATAGGAATTTTAAACTGTATTGTGCGTTAAATCGAACTGACTTTTAGTATACGATCTATATATATATAAGCCGTTCTTTGTGTGTATGTCCTTTATACAAATCTTCAATTTTTGACCAATTTGCACGAAACTTACTTACATACGCTTTAGAACGTGGAAAAGATCACTGTCTTCTTTAAAAAAATTATCAGACCATTATTTATCCCTTTTTTCTACCAACTTCCATAATTTAACATTACAGAAATGTCTCTTTTTACATTTCTAATTAAATCTTTTCTTTTCGGTTGCCACAACCTAAAAAATGGTGCAATAATAAAAAAAAATGATAACACGTGTACTTTCTTTTTGTAAGATAATAAAAATTCAGGCTCAATCGTTATAATTTTGCATTTCCGAAATTGTTGTCATTCAATCAGAAAATGCACATTATTCCTAAATAAAATAAAAAATTTACCTAAACGTGTGTTCAAATGAGTAGTATCTTCATTTAAATTTTTTTAAGTTAAAAAATCTATTTTAATACATGCGTTTAAATTTCATGAAAACAATTTAGGAAAAAAAAATCGTCTGGTAGATATGACGTCAATATCTAATATAAACTGACATCACTCTCTAATGATATTTTATTCTTAGGGAGAACTCTTGATCTTCTGAAATTAATCCATATTATTATCATCCATTGAAGCCACGCGAAATAAAATGTCAGTAAATGTTAGGTCATTTGCATGCGTTTATTGCTTTATTCCGCGTATTGTCATGGAGATCGTAATATTTTGTTACACTCGCTAAGAAAACAAGCATTCTGATTTTAGAAGCCGAAACATTTTACTACATTACGTCAAAATGAAGTTTTTTATCCAGAAACTCGAATTTTGCGAGTCTTAAATTAAAACAAGTTTAGGCTTTTCTCAAAAGTCAGGTAAAGCATTATTGCATTTTAATATTCCGTAATCGAGTCTTATGTCAAGTATTCGCTGAAAGCATGAACGATGCTATACATTTTTTAAGCAATAGTTCATGCCATAAAATGTTTAAGTCACATTAGTTAAAGTACGCCAAAAACGTACAGCCTGATTAATGAAAATTAACCCATTCGCACTTACGAAGATAAAAATAGTTCAGCATTTTTTTTGTTTGTTTGTTTATTATTTAATAGCGAAATTAGAAGTTAGCAAAAACAAGTGGGTAAGTGTGATCCCAGATCGCACAGAGGGTTTCGTTTAATATTCCTTTAAAACACTTTATCCTTTTGTGAAATCTGTTAGTTCCACATTTCGCAACCAGGGGCGCACTCTATTCTACACAAACCTCTATCCAAAGGAAACTCCGTTTTACAACCTATCCGTAGGTATATTAGTCGAGGGGATCGGGTCTATAGCACCCGAGATAGGTAGGCGCCCCAGGAAATTGCACGGAGCATTCTTTTATAAGCTTTTTATTATGTGTTATGAACTATGTCAAAGTTTCCAGCAGATCGACTTGTTAGATTTCATAATTTTAACAAAATTGCGTTATGTTAGTTGCAAATTCCACCACCAGGGAGCGCACACTATTCATAACAAAAGTGTATCAGATCGAAACTCTGTTAAACAACCTATCAGTGGATGTGTTACTGGAGTTGGTGGCGGCCTTAAGCGAGAAATTAAGAAATTTGCTGAAAGTATTATTCGGAAATAGTGGTAACTAAAATTTTGGCATTTTTATATTTCATAAGCAGCACGTGTCTGAATATATCATAGTGCTCAAAAAACGACACCTAAAAAGGTCGTAAACGCAATTTTTTTAAAAAGAAATCCAGCGCCCCTCCCTTCACAGGAAATTGCATGCGCCATTATATTATAAGATTTTTATTATGTGTCATGAAGTATCTTAAAGTTGCAAACGGATCGCCTTGTTATATTTCCTAATTTTAACAAAATCGCGTTACGTTAGTTCCGCATTCCACCACCAGGGAGCGCACTCTATTCTTAACAAAAGCATATCTGAACGAAACTCCTTTGCGCAATCTCTCCGTAGATACATGGTCGGGAGGGTGGCGGTGCAGTCTTAACCAACAATTTAAAACATTTTCTGCGATAACAAACGCTAAGATTTAATAAATAAATCTAGTCCCCCCCCCCCCTCCACTCCTCGAAATATCACACTCCATTCTTTTTTACACTTTTTCTTATGTGTTATAAAGTATCTTAAAGTTTCGAAGACATCGAGTGGCGGTCTTAAACAATAATTTAAGATATTTCCTGAAATTGCTATTCGGAAATAGTGGGATGAACACTTATAAACCTATAAACTTTTTCATATTGAATAATTAATACTTATCTCATAGCGCGCCGTCGAAACACCCCACGCAAATTGTTAATTTCCTAATTTAAATGAAATCTCCGTTAAAAAAGCACGTGCCTCCATCTTAATCTGGCATTTGATGGAAATAAAAGGAATTAATAAAATAATAATTAATATCTCAGCTTGTAATGAAGCAATCTCTTTGAACCGGGTATGTATGGAATCTGCGAGAAATTTCCAGCCCGGATGTCAAAAAATTTAATCGAAAAATTTAATATTTAAAAAGTTTAAATTTCGTATTAGACTTTCCTCCCCTTAAATTTCTCCCGCGACGATATGTCGAGATATGATGACAGCTGCCTTCCGGTGAATGGAAATCTGTTTTCATTGTTTTTAAAAACACAGAAATTAAATTTTTATCGATCGATTTTTAGTGGATTTTTTGCGTTCTATCCTACGCAGAAATTTGAAATTTATACCAAAATAAAGTAGAATTTTTTCCGCATATTTCTACACCTGTTACGAATTTGTACTACCGATATTTCGGCAGATCCAATTTTGCTTTTTGAAGGTCCACTTCATTTATTGCTTAAAGTACTCCGTGGTAACACTGCACCGGCTGATTTGACGGAGCATCCGCCGAGTTTACTGGCAACCATTAGGAGAAACTGGGGAAGATTTCGATAACGTGCATTTTCACCTGCATTCAAAAGGTTGATTGGTTAATTTTAGAATTTAATTAGCCCGTAATTAGGTTAATTACCAACTTTTTCAAAATTTTATGATTTGTTGTTTGATGTGAGGTGTTCAGCTATAAGTACCCAAAATTTCAAGTCTCTAACATGTATAGTTTCTGAGAACGGGCTCTGTGACGGACAGACGGACAGACAGATAGACAGACAGAGGAGCGAGACGAATAGGGTTTCGTCAGATGAACGAAACCCTAAAAAAAAGAAACAAGATTAATAGGTATTTAATTGAACTACTGAATTTTTCATATTTAAAATAAAACTTTAACGATAAGTACTTTGAATAGACGTACAGACTTAATTTAAATATATTTTGAAGGTAAAACGTTTAGTATAATTTTGAATAGTTTAATTTCAAATCTGTTAAATTTGTATTATATTTTTTATAGGTTTTCATTTCGTTGGCTGATTTAGTTATGGGATATTGCACGAAAAAACTCCCAAATGATGTATTATTTACATTGTTTTAAGAGCAATTGGGTTCATCTTTTGTAATTGGTTTTCACAAATATTTAAAAAATAAATAAAAACATACATTTATTTTACTTAAATAGGTGTCACAAATAAAAATTAAAATATGTTGACATGCTTCGGTTTAATAGTAAAAACCGTAATCATAACACACACATAATCAATAGAAATGAATGACACTGTGTACCAAAAAATAATCTAAAAACCAAAAAACATAAAAATGCAAAACATTGCGCCCTCTATGATCTCAAATAGCCTACGCTACCGCAGCTCCCTCTATCAGACTCCCTTTTTTAAATATTTATTAAGGAATTCCAACCATAAAATTGCAATATCAAAGGATAAAGAATCATTACACACAGTATCCCTCCTAGAATATGTCTCAATAGATTCCCGGATGATTGACTTGCGGTATAAACTCGAAACAAACAATAATCTACTGTCTCTGAAATAAATATTAACCCCCCTCTTTAAAAACAGCCTTGATAACGCAGTCTTATCCCTACCAAATTTTATATCAGATTCATGCTCTTTCCTCCTAATCCTAAACTTTCTACCTGTCATACCAATATAATAATTAATATCCCCCCCCCCCCTCATTCTCATATGGAATTTCATACACCCCTGCGAGATCATCCTGTGCAACCGGATCAAAAGGTCTGTACAGAAGATGTTTCAACTTAGGAGGTGGTTTAGCAACTAATTCTAACTTAAACTTCATTAATTTACTTTTAAGCCTCTCAAAATTACCCTTGATATATGGAAACGATAACCTTTTAAACCTATTAACCTCCCCCCTCTCGCACACCTTATCAACCAAAGTACAACTAACCTGTGAATGACCTTTACAAATACATTTTTAGATTCTTGTTTAAAAGGTTATCGTTTCCATATATCAAGGGTAATTTTGAGAGGCTTAAAAGTAAATTAATGAAGTTTAAGTTAGAATTAGTTGCTAAACCACGTCCTAAGTTGAAACATCTTCTGTACAGACCTTTTGATCCGGTTGCACAGGATGATCTCGCAGGGGTGTATGAAATTCCATATTAGAATGAGGGGGGGGGGGATATTAATTATTATATTGGTATGACAGGTAGAAAGTTTGGGATTAGGAGGAAAGAGCATGAATCTGATATAAAATTTGGTAGGGATAAGACTGCGTTATGAAGGCTGTTTTTAAAGAAGGGGGTTAATATTTGTTTCAGAGACAGTAGATTATTGTTTGTTTCGAGTTTATACCGCAAGTCAATCATCCGGGAATCTATTGAGATATATTCTAGGAGGGATACTGTGTGTAATGAATCTTTATCCTTTAATATTCCAATTTTATGGTTGGAATTCCTTAATAAATATTTAAAAAAGGGAGTCTGATAGAGGGAGCCGCGGTAGCGTAGGCTATTTGAGATCATAGAGGGCGCAATGTTTTGCATTTTTATGTTTTTTGGTTTTTAGATTATTTTTTGGTACCCAGTGTCATTCATTTCTATTGATTATGTGTGTGTTATGATTACGGTTTTTACTATTAAACCGAAACATGTCAACATATTTTAATTTTTATTTGTGGCACCCATTTAAGTAAAATAAATGTATGTTTTTATTTATATGAAAAGAAAGGGTGAAGTAAAATTTGTTTGAGTTTTTACGAAAACTTACAACGGTTTTTGATATTTAAAAAATATTCTTGCTTAAAAAATTACTATAAAACACATAAAAAATCAGTAAAATGAAAATCACTTTTCAAACAAATAGCATTGAATGTACTTTTTGCTTTCCATTAGACGTTGAAAAAATCGAATGTGTAATGTTTTGAGGTTAAAAAAATTACACTAAAAGCAAAATTTATGAGTTAGGTCATTTCCACCAAAAATATGATGCCAGCGTTACTCATGGACAATGGGATCATTAATATTGCATTCAGACCAAATGGGTTCTTTTTTCGTAATTTTGGGTTGCAAATATAAGAAGATCCCTGCTTGAAAATTAATTTAAAATAGATTAAATTCAGAAAATTGTATCTCATTTTTATGATTTTTAATCATTAGTAATGATCAGTACACCAATTAAAAGCTGAAAATTGAGATACAATTTTCAAATAAATTTCATTTGAAAGTATTTTTTTCTATTTAGTGTAAGAAATGAAATTGTGCGTGTTTAGAAGTTAAAAAAAAAAAATCACAATAAAGCACAATTTATGGGTTAGGTCGTTGATAACATCAGTACGATTTAAAAAATTTACGTTTCTCACTAACATAAATTTTACATTATAATGTATATATATGCTATACCAACGAGAATTTTACTGAATACTACGGCAATTGATTGATGTTTTTTCTTCGGCTTATCGGAAAAATAATATATTTTTCTGTTACACCAGCTAAGAAAATGAACATTCTGATATTTAAAGCTGAGAGATTTTACTGTGGTTGCGGTAGAAACGTCGCGATTTCTGATCATTTTTATAATGATTTGTGGACGAAAATGCACAAATATCTGTTATTATTGCTGTATTATTTCATTTTAAATTATTATACCGGGAAGGCCCCTCATAATTGACACGGGCAACGTCGGGTAGTTTTGCTACTATATTATAAATGCCAATCTATAGATCATATATCCGAATGAACAAAAAAATTCTAATGGTTTTCCAACTATTGTTATACACTATTTCGAATGGCTTGGAAAGTTTATCAAAATCTATAGTGTAAGTATGATTGTTCGTTCTTTTTTTAATTCATTCGCTATATTTTGTATGATTGTTACCCGTTAATAAAGCTTGGGTTATGATTTTCAGTACTATAAAAAGGTTATTTAAAAAAATAAAATAAAAACGCTAAATAAATACTCATTTTAACTGTATTTTTTTTTTTACATTTTTTATTTCCTCCTGAACTATCAGCTTAAGCATTCATTGTTGTTCAAATCTCTATTACAAAATTTTAAATCCATTTCCTACTTATTTTTTTTTTTTAGGAAAAGGAAGTAGATGTAGATTAAAAATAATTGTTGGCAAAATTTGGAAAAATTATACATTTAATCATTAAAAATTGTTTTTTATTATAAATATGGTGAATAACTCCCGTAACTTAAACCAACTCCATTTTGCAAAACAAATAGATGACACAAACTAAATCAGTATGTGGCGCTTTATTTGTAATGTGTTTTTTTTTAAGTTACTGGGGGGCTCTGCCCCCTACGAGCTACGCTCGTCAACCCCCGTTCAGACACCGCAGACTCTAACAGCACGATAATTTCATCGGCCTTAAAAAGATTTCGGAAGACTGAATTATAATTTGAATCTGAGAAATATAATCTGACGTAATTTTCACCAAACTTTTCTTTTTCTTTTTAATATTCACGTAAAAATACTTTTGTTAGAAATTAAATATTATGATCATCTTACAATATTAAATAAATGTTTCGAGCAATTTTTATATTTAAACTGTTTTGCAATATTATTTTTTGTTTATTTTATATAATAAATGTAATGTGACGTAAATGTGACGTAAATTCTTCTATTTAAGACTTCTAACGCATGATGGATTTATTATTTTACAGTATTCTGTCTCTTTTAAAATTCACGTGTAATTATATTTTTTATGACGTAATTTTCAATGAGTTTCTGCTTTTTATATTTTCTGTTTATAATAATCACGTGTAAAATAAATTTTTAATTTGAAGTAAACATTATTGTTTGCGCTGTTTATACAACTTGGCAACAGTTTAAATTAATAACATTTTCTAAAATTTGTAAAAAATATCTCTCGAAATGCTGAAAATTTGAATTTAAAATTGAAATAAAACCTCGAAAAATGAGTCAAATAACAAAAATAAATGCATTCTGCCCATCGGGAACTTATAATGTATAAAATGATCTAAAAATGACTAAATTCTCATGTATAGTCATTGCTCCAATAAAACTTTTTTAATTGAACGATTTTGTCCAACTTTAGCATTAAATATCTCTCAAAATAATTCTTCGATTTGAAAACTGTCTGCATCAGCGTGTTTATCAAACATTTCTCTATAATACCACCGATTTTCATATTTTTTTTTTTATGCAAAAGTTTTTTTTAATATTAACGATGAAAGGCCATGCTTAAGCATTCAAATATGATGTGGATCTACCCGGAATATCTACGCAGATGTTCATTGGTCCATTTCCAAATCAAAACTTTTTTTTATATATAGAAGGATTTTATAACTAAATGAGTTTATGCTTTGAAAAATGTTAAACTTTATCATAAATACTAAGTACTTTATTAATTATTTAAAAAAAATGATATTTAAATTTTGAAAGGGGCGAACACTTATAATTTTTAAGTACTTTACTTTCAATTTAAAGATAAAAAGAAATAAACTATTGACATATTTTAATATACACTGCTCAAAACAATTAGGGGAGCACATAGTTTTAACGAAATTACGCAGATATTTACACCGATAAGTAATATAAAATAAAACATCCATAATTTAAAGTGTTGTAGAAAACAGAAACTTCAAGAAACTTCACTTGTAAATTAAAGTTTATGACGCCAAAAACTAGAAAATGGAGATAAATGCAGAAATCGGGATTTTTCAGAAACGTCTGTTTCACTGGCTCAGTTGTAAAATTCAATTACTCAGCTTGTGTTTTGTGAAAAGGTGGCTTTAAAATGTCACAACAACACGATTTACCACAATCCATGACTTGGCGTGTTAACGGGACAGTTGAATTTCGGGACACACAACGAAGTGTAGTGGACGCTGTTGGAGTCGCAAGAAGTGTCCATGAAAGGCTTTTGAATCAATTCCAAGACACACGGAATGGCAGTCATCGACAAGTGCAAGGTCGAAAATGTGCTAACACAGAAACTGGTGACCGATATATCCTGTTAACAGCTCGTCGAGACGGAACGGACAATGCTACTCAGCTGCAAAGTCAGTTGTTCTTGGCCACAGGACGAAGAGTGTTCAGACAAGCAGTTCGAAATAGGCTTCATCAGGCTGGTCCCTATGCACGTAAGCCAATGGTCGGTATTCGGTTGATCTCAAGCCACTGTGCCGCCCAAAGAAGTGGGAAAATGAACATCAGGTTTGGAGGCAACGTTGTTGGAGTGAAATTCTGTTTACAGACGAGTCCCGATTCAGTCCTGATGTGTTTTGGCATGGAGAGAAAGAGGCACTCAAAATAATTCCACATTCGTTCGTAAAAACTCATATTACAGGGGAGATGGGTTTATGCTATTGGCTGGAATGAGCATAGGTGGGCGTACGGGCCTACATATCATTCAGAATGGCACTTTGACGATTTTATTTTTTTCCATGCATAATAATACCAGATTTCATACAGTTCATCTTGTGGAAAACATGCTTGAAGCTAAAACAATACAGCGTATGGAATGACCAGCATGCTCTCCTGACCTAAACCCGATCAAACATGTTTGGGACATACTCAGACGACGCATTGCTGCGAGACCGAGGCCTCCTTTTACTGTCCGGGACTTGAAGATTGCAATTCTTGAGCAGTGGAACAGTGTTCCCCAAAGTCTTATCGATAACCTCATCGCATCCATGGAAAACAGGTGTGCAGCAGTCTTAGCTATTCGAGGAGACCGCACGCCATATTAGAAATCTTGCATCATTTCTAAAGAATACTTTTTTTTATCATTTACATGCAAACAAATTGTTGCCCTAAACCATCTTTTCATGCTCTTTTTATCTTTTCAAAGAGTAAAAGTTCCCTTACTTTTTTTCCGTCTTTTTTTCTTTATTGCGCATTAATACACGTGTACTATCTATTTTATGCCATGCCCATACATGTCTGTCTTGCACTGTTCTCTTCACTTGTTTGCTTGCTCCCCTAATTTTTTTGAGCAGTGTAATTTTTATTTTAACAACTGTAGTCTTACAGAATTGTTTTTTCCTTTAAGCATTCACAATGCATACATTAAAATAATACTTAAGAAAACTATGTCATTGTTTTTTTTTATTTCACGTATAGTCCGTATTTATCTTCCTAATTATATCGATATTAAAAGAAAAACTAGTATTACCTTTGGGATTCAAAGAATAATAAAAATGTGTAACAATTTTGTATCACTATTTTTGATTGCCATGAATTCGAATTTTATCTTCTTTCATGTAGGAATTTTACTGTGGAACATTCTTAATAAATTTTAAAGATATGACAATACTCTCAGAAAAAACTCTAAATTTATGAGCGTTTGCTCTTCATATTCTCCGGCAACAGCCTAATTTAATTAAAAACAGTCTGATCTACTAAAAAAATTCGGTACGACCCCATATATTTTCCTCCGCTTAGGTGTAACCCATCATTATAGTCGAAAAATAATGTCATTTAACCGCGCCTGTAACATATTTTTTAACCCGCCAAAAAAGCTATTCTGTGAAGATTATCTAACATGCTACGGACCACGGAACAGTAAGTAAAGTGTTATTGTGTTTTGAAGTGTATTATATCTTTGCCCCGTAAAATTACGGGCTGCACAAAATTATGGGCATGGATTTTTTTACTGGGTATGGCTGGAATCTCTACTGCCGGCCTCTGCCCGTAATTTTACAGGGATATTTTTAGATACCTAGAAAATTAAGGGCAATCCACATATTCTTGCAATTTTAGCCCATCTGTTAGCAAAAATACGGTACGACACGATACATTTTCATCCGCGAGAGTGTACAGGTTGTGACACGTTGTGACAAAATGATGGGCATGGGATTTTTTTTGTGTGTGTGTGTGTGTGTGGGGGGGGGGGGGTTATGACTGGAATTTTTGCTGCCGGCCTCTGCGCGTAATTTTACAGGAATGTTTTTAACAGGTGAAGGTAAAACGTCTCATCATAGCTCACAGTATAATATTCTATTTTCAAAATCGGAACATTCCGACTTCAACCGAATGTAACATTTTATTTTAGTGTAAGATTTTTCTGTATCTTCAACATGATCATGATTTCAATTTATATCCGAAGTATCCTGATATATTTGGCGTTTCATCGGAGACCATTACAAACGGCGCAACTCCCTACCCTTTTTAAAACCAGTAAATCACATGCTGCGCTTTTTGAAAGTAGTAAAATGTACACATAATGATAACTTGTAAAAAATTTCTTTGTACACAATATTTATAAAACTGTGTGTCCAGCAGTTTTAAAAAAATGGCAAAAGAGATTCATTTATTTACAAAAAAAAATAAATAATGCAATCATATTGTAACGTTATTGCATGTTTTTTACATATAATTATATATATTTTTTTCCTTTTAGGGCTCTTTTTGAAGAGTGGCTTATCACTTCAAGGCCTATTTTGGTTATCAGTCCACTTCGAGGAATTAAAATTGCTTAATTGCTTGTAATACACCCATTTCTTCTACTTTTATAAGACATACTAGTATATCAACCAGTCAAAAATGATGGAGTTTGATAATACTTCATACAAAAAAAAAAAAAAATGCATGAAAATATTATTACTGAAAGGCTTATATTGTAGAAATGGGCATTTTAAAAACGACAAAAGATTTTTACAAAGACAAAAGATGAGGATATATATATATATATATATATATATATATATATTTTACTCCATATTCAATTTCTGAAATAGTCCAATGATTAATAAAAGCTCCGATTTTTACTATTAAGAAATGTAAAATAATTGAAAATTACTTCATGTTGTCACAATCATACCAATTTTTCTCCTTAGTTTCCTTAATAAATAAACAAGTTACAAGCTAATCATACCGCCACTGGAGCAAACTTTTGAAACAAACTTTATATGCGCACTTTTATGCTTAATAACAGTATATTCAAATAAAAATGTTATTTTCTATACAATTGAATGGAAATGACTAGAAAAGTGATAATGCAAAAAGATATAATAATCCCAATAGACAATATGCTCGTGATATCGCATTAAACATGAATTTCCGTCTGCTTTTAAAAAATAAGCTACACGTGCATAATTTATTTTTTTACTGAAAATAACTTGGAAATAAAAAAATGCGTCCAAAAAACCGCGTGTCTGAATATTTTTCATTAATTCTCTTTTATCTGAAACAATAGAAGTAATCCTATTGCCACAATTTTGAAGAATTTTATTAAAAATCCTTTAAAATTCAAATTAAAATAGAAAAATGGGATTAAAAATAGCTAGGGCAGTCACGCCTACAAATGAACAGTTTTCATTAAAAAAATTAATTAGCAAAATTCTTCAGTAGGAAGCTTGGGGCAGATGACTAAAAAAACAGCCTTGTGTTTTATATTGATGGTACGGTTCGTCCCGTATTGCTTGCTTTCCTACACTTGGAATTTATGTAAGTATTATAGGTAGGTATTATAGATAACTTCAATTGGATACTGAAATTCTTACCGCTTCCAAAATTATGTAAAGTATTTCGAATTGTCATTATTTTAATTTTAAAAAAAAAAGAAAAAAAATACTGATGAAAACATGTTTGGAAGATAAAAATTTAAATAAAACAAAGTTAATTTTTAAAATTGCTTTTAGTGATTATTTAAAAAAAAATCATATGATGATAAAAAATCATATGATCAATGTCTAACATTTATGTACTAGTAAATGATAAATCGTGTCTGACACTGTTATAACAACTTAAATTTTAATGGTATTTAGTAAAAAATAAATTTAATTTATTAGGCAATTTTAAACTGTTCAAATAATAGATTGCAACTTTCTTTATCTGTACTTAATATCATAAAGAAGTAAAGTTTGTTTGTTTGTTTATATGTAGGAAGTAATGTCTGAACTACCGAACAGATTCCATAAAGTAATGGTAATAAAATGATTGCGTTAGTCTCCGTTCGAACATAAGCTATATGTTATGTCCATGCCAATAACCCTAAAGTGTTGCAGGAGCAAAAAACGTTCTTAAAATGAGATTTTTGTGTTATAACCAATAACAGACACTTCTGTCAGACACTGGTGAAATGAAATTCCACGAACCAACAATAGGGAAATCCTCATTAAGGTAAATTAAGTACTTATAAGCTACAAATCATGCCCCTAATGTATCATCTACATCTTTTAATTGATTTCTACAAGTATAACTTTAAGAAAAACTTTAAAATTGTTGCACTACAAATATAATAAAGAAAACATTACCTTAATTTTAGAAATAATATGGTTGTTTAAAATTGTAACTTTTTGTGTTCTCAGAAGTTGTTTCCTCATTGAATATATTCTTGGTCTCCTCTATTGGTAAATACTCAAAAATACTCAAAAATAAAAATAAAAGTATAAGTTACCACTAGATAACATTACTTTGCATAATTTTACAAGAAAATTCCTATTTTAGGTAGATTTTTGCTGAAGTATCAGTTACTAATTAGGTGTCAATAACTGGAGGTTTTACCCTATATATATATATTTCAAGTTAAAGAAATTTGTGAATATCCCATATATACAGTGTGTTCCAAAATTCGACAGACAAATCCAGAGGGGCTACAGAAGGCATAACGAGTATGAAAATTACACTGTTGCCCAAAATTAAGGACCAGTCAGAGAAAGATAATTTTTAAGTAAACGAATACTCAAAAGGAAATAATATAATTCAAATAATTTCTGTCTCTACAGCATAGCTAGTCCATATAGAATCTGATTCATGTCACATATGGTCACAAGTGTAACAGTCACTACGGTGAAACAAAAAATAGGAAATTCCACACCTCTCATTATGAGTCTCAAATGATCAATATGTGTGACTCCAGTGTGACGTTAATGTGACTGCTGCTTTGTGACGAGTCATCATGTGACTTTACAATGTAGTTACATTGTGACTTTCATGTGACTGTCATTTTTAGAATCAATTTCAAAGTCATCATGAACGTTGCATTATTATAAGTCACCAAATAATATCACATTATAATCACATGGTGACTTTTCACAAAAGAACACAATGGTGACTTCATTGGTTCATTGCTTCATTGGGTGACTTCATTGTGACATTATTTGGTAACATATCGCAATGTAGCTTGCACGATGACTTCGAAATTGAGTCTACAGATAACAGACACACGAGAGTCATCACAGTATAACTACAATTTAAAGTCACATGGTGATTCGTCACAAAGCAGCAGTCACACTGACGTCTCAGTGGAGTCACATATAGTAATCATTAGAGACTCATAATGAGATGTATGGAATTTCCTATTTTTTTGCTTCACCGTAGTGACTGTAACACTTGTGACCATGTATGACATGAATAAGATGTTATATGGACTAGCTGTGCTGCAGAGATAGTAATTATTCGAATTATATTATTTCCTTTTGAGTATTCGCGTACTTGAAAATTAGCATGGATCTTTAATTTTGTACACCAGTGTAGTATAGAACATAGGGTCACAAACCACCATTTAATCAAAAGTACAGGTTGTTTTACCCTATCTGAAGTCGTCTTGAAGCTAATAATTTTGCGGAAAATAAAAATATGTCAATCAAAATGTAACGATATGTAATTTGTTTTGTATGAAATGTGATAACATCTCAAAAACCTCTGTAAAAAAAGGGTGCTGACGTAATCGAATTTACAGTATGAACTGATAATCACACTGCTAATGCGTATAACGGAAACTTCTACCTTTTTTATTTAGTGTTATCATAGTTTCAACAAAGGTGTGCATGTCTATTATAAGTTCATTATAATATACTACAGTTTTCTGAAAGTTATTACCGTCAAACAAAGTTGGGTGAGTATAGATCAAACTGTATTTTTGACTGAATAGGGGGTTTGCGACCCTCGTCCTATGGTAATATTTCACCTTCTTGATGCCTATTGCCGTCCCTCTGAATTTGGTCGAATTTCGGAACACCATGTATAATTAAATAAAACACTCCTAAGCAATGTATTCAACAAAATATATTTCAAAATGTAGATAATTTTGTAATAGAAGTGTAATTTGAAAATTAGAAAATTTTGAATTGAATCAAATTGTCCTGCAATAATAACATTTATGCATAAGTAAATCATTTCCCTTCGCAAAACAAATTAATAACGTGCCCATAACATATTATGAAATACTCCAATAAAAGAAGGTAGTTGAAAGAACTCCACTCAAGGAAGAATTTTAAATTTTCTGTTTATTTCATCATATTTTATGTATTTATGTTTATTAGAGAAGTAAATATCACGTAAATTTCTAAATTTCATTAAATTTAATTAAATTCCAATAAATGTTTACAAACAATTTTATAAAAATTTAATAATATTGAATCACTCGTAAAAAGAAATGATTCTATTTCACATAAAATGAAATCATTAAAATAGAATAATTCTTTGAAACTTACTGGGTCGTAAATTTTATAAACTTCACACATCTTTTATATACAAACACCGGCGGCTTTTCTAGATTTACGTGAAATGAAGTAGGGAATCTTTTTCAAAAACAACTTCAATCCTCTAACTCCTTTGAATTATGGTTTTGGTTTTAAAATCGAAATGGTGAGAAAAACTTTTAAATTAGTTTCTGCTTTCCCATCCAGACTTTTGAAGTACGTCATATAATAATATAAAATATTACATTTTCTTTATTTTTTTTTCTTAAAATAAACTATATGTAAAATTTTCAAATTTTATAGATTATTCTGAAAATTTAATCTTTGTGAATACTTCATTTTAGATTTTTTAAATATTTCATGTGTTCAAAGATTAAAAAGAGATGAAAGTATAAAATATTTTTAAACAATAAAACATTGCTTCACATCTGACGTCCTAAAATTACTGGAACTAAAATTAGGATATTTAAGTATGGCTAATACTATTCTTTATAAAATGTAATTATTTTTCTTTTTTATACAAAATTTGATTTGTATTAAACATAATATTTTATTTTTAATATGGAATATTTGAATGCAAATAACTGTTTTATATTTTCACATTTTCTTGAAATTCGTATTCTCTCTTATTAAATGGAAACGATTCTTCTAAACAGAGTGTAATGAAGGCTGTTGATAAAATGTAGTATTAACCTTTGTAAGCTTATAACTAGCAGTAAGGGAAAAATAGGTTAAACTATTTTGAAGAGCTGACTGCTTTAAAGATCTTATTAATTACATTGGGTGATCGGTTAACGAACTGCTTGATTTAGGATCAAATCGGTTAATGAACACTTTCGTGAGAGATTTTTATGTTCGAATAACGAACACCTCACAAAACTAGTATGTTGTGGCCATCACAAAACTTTCTTCTATCTCATACTTGTCAATACTTCAAATTCATTATCACAGTGCATCTATGCTCATCATGAGGATTCTAAAAAGATGAAATTCCGTGCATTAGTTATTGACATATTACTGTCCCTAAAATCGTGTAAATCCATAAAAATGCAGCATAGCAGCGTCACTTATTGGGTGATTTACACCAGAACCTAATTATCATCAACTTATGTCATTGTCTAACTGAATATGAAGTTTGGGGAAAATCCGTACATTAGTTCTTGAAATAGAGCTATTACGCAAATCATGACAAATGCAGCATAGCTGCGCCACCTGTTGAGCAATTTACACAAAAACATAAACAATAGTCATTCATATCAAGGTGTACATGAATCTGAAGTTTGTTGAAAATCCAAGCCTTAATTCTTGAGATAGAGCTATTACAGTATTCTCAAAAAATGCAGCATAGCAGCGCCACTTGTTGAGCGATTTACACCAAAATATATAAAACGTCTATTCCTGTCAAGGACTAACTGAATCTGAAGTTTGATGAAAATGTGTCCATTAGTTCTTGAGAGAGAGCTATTGCAGAAATCATGAAAAATGCTGTATAGCAGCGCCACCTGTTGAGCTATTTACACCAAAATGTACATAATGTCAATTTATATCAAAGATTAAATAATTCTGAAGTTTGCTGAAAATTGTTGCATTAGTTCTTGAGATGCAGCTATAATGGAAATTCTGAAAAGTGCAGCATAGCAGCGCCACCTGTTAAGCGATTTACACCAAAATGTACAAAACATCAATTCATGTCAAGGACTAACTGAATCTGAGGTTTGATGAAAATCCATGCATTAGTTCTGGAGATTGACCTAATACGAAAATCGTGAAAAAGGCTGCATAGCAGCGCCACCTGTTGAGCGATTTACACGAAAACCTAATCAGCACCAATTTATATCAGGGACTAAATGAATATAATTTTTTATTAAATTCCGTGCATTGTTTCTTGAGATAGAGCGCCCACAAAATTTGTGTCACATACAGACAGACAGACTCACCGACTAACAGATTCACAGACTCACAGACAGACATTTTGTAAAAACATGTTTTTCGGGTTCTCTGACCCCTAAAACGTGTAAATCCGTCGAAAACCGAAAGTCGAAAATTTTGACGAATCCAATACTTTCTTCTTGTAAAGATAGAAGAAAGTAAAATGTCTAGAAGAAGCTATGTTTCATGTTTTGCAAGCTTTATTTAATTCATCTGTTGTATGCTTAGAGAACCTTTTAACCGTTGTATGCGTATGGCCTAATTAATTCACTACGCGGTGTTCGGGCCATAAATTTTAGAGCCCACCAAGTTAGAATGAACAGATTGCAAACATTAATTTTTATATTATTTGTCCCTTTCAACCCGGGAGAGCTCGCTGCATGAGATTTTCTCTCACCATCTTACTTTTTAAAGACTCTTATTTAAGCCCTTTTTCATTTTAATTAAAATATTAAAATGTTATTTCAATTATTTTATCTCTTTTGTAAATAAAAGTACCAAGCCAAGCAAAAAGGTTTATATTAAGACAATGTAAAATAAAAGAAAAGCATTTGGGCACCGTGAGAGAAATTCTCACTAGCGAGTTCTCCCGGGTTGAAGGAAATATTTTTAATTGCAAATTAATTATTATAATTGTAATTTCATTCACAAATTATTAACAGGCTCAAAGTTCCACGTGAGCTATATCGGGCTCTGCTATAAACACGATCATTTAAAGAACTAAGAAGTTTTTGAATGATGAAAGTGACAAATCGATATGATTTAATGTCGTAGTCACTGAATGTATTCCTAAAAGTTTTTTCTAAGCGCGTGTCATTTTATTTATTATTATTTTTCAATATGCCACGACACGGGCCAAACCATCAAAATACCAAATGTCCATAATAAATAAGGATGTATATCAACCTTGTTATAAAAAGAATATTTATATTATCTTTTACATGTTATTTAGTTTTTAAGAACAAATTAATTGAATTCCTATAGAAACCTGTACTAAATCTATGATCGGTTAACGAACAATTCGGTTAGCGAATACTGTTTTGGAACGGATTACCTTAGTTAACCGATCGCCTACTGTATGCGTAATTGATCATAATAAAATCCACATGTAACAGTACAAAAAGCATGCGTGTGGGGAGATATATGGCATGATATTTGAGCTTAACATAAATGCTCTTTATTTTACAAGAAAGAATTATCGCAAAAAGTTCATTAAAAAAAATGGACAAATAAAATTGCATATAATTAAAATATATTGCATTTGCTTTAAAATATAGTAGTCTACGGAGAAATATCGATCCAACCATAAAATTGTTTTATTCTTCCCATATTTCCAGAGCAGTTGCAGATTTCATTACTTACTTTTCACTGGAAGAACACGTTCCTGGTCGTTTAGTGCGATGATCCGCCAGTTCGCATATTTCTCGTGCTAATGGTAAACCTATACGGGAGAAATGCATTCGCATTTTTCAAATAACTCCTCAGGAATGTAATATTTTTTACTTATTTTTCTGTGCACTGTTCTAAAATTTTTTTGTGCCCATTTTTTTTATAAACTATTTACTTAATTTATAATTTAATGTTTTGAAATCATAACAAAACTCTGGAATCATGAGTAAAATTAAAATACTTCAAATAAAATTAAGTAGATACATATAAAATTAAGTAGATACATATTTTATAAGTATTGCGACAAAACTAAAAAAAAATAAATTTAAGAAGGGTACATGGAAAAAAGAATCCAAATTGTCAATTTACAATGGAATATTTTAATAAATACATTCCACGCCCAAGAGGTTTGTGGTGTCACTGAACAAGACCCTTAATGAAAATGCTTATAACTATTTGTTTAGAAACAGTACTTCCAATAATGAAAAACATGTATGTGTATATAAAAGATGTTTATAAATAGAAAAAGCACATTATCAAAAGCGCTAAGTCAAAAATGTGCAATATTATTCTTACAATTTACATTTTGCGCAATAAAATCCTAAAATAAAAGTTATATGAAACGAAAGGTTTTACATTGAATATTATTAGTAGCACACGTATACGAAATAACCCTGATTATTTATTATTATTATGATGATCAGGACATCTTTGAAACCGAATTTGACATCAAAATTTCTCTAAATATGTAACGAAAGTATAATGCTCTGTCAAATACACCAATGAAAAGGCCATTCTTCTACGAAGAAAATTCCCAATTATGATACTTTGAATTTTATGATAATTCGAAGTATTCTGGGACTCAAGTTCAGTTTTCAGTACCGTAAGTATCCGAAAATTTATAAATTTAGCAAACCACAACTCTGTGCGTTTTCGTTATAAAAGAAAGAATTTTTCACAATTGTATTTCTCAAAACAGGGAAAAGAATTCCCTAAATATAGCTCATAGTGCAAGGACCGTGTAAAAATTTCAAAGCGTCATTAATATATATATATACAGGGTGTTTCACAAAGGACCCCTAACTTTAAAAATCAATAACTCGAAAACGGTGATAGATAGAAACATGAAACCAGTGGAATGTTTAATAAAAAAATCGTAAGAATCGTATACATAAATCGCAAAATTTAGTTAAAAATAGCCCCGATAGATGGCGCTGAGAGCGTTAAGAATCCTTGGGCGTGTTCAAGTAAATCAATGCTCTGTTCAATCAATGCTCTGTTCTTTTCAGCTATCTCGCTCACCTTTCATTAGCAACAAATTATCTTTATAATTAGCACAAAAATTAATCAAATCCAAGATCCTTTCCTGAACGTACTGAACATTTATTCCATCTACGATAAAGACCCACTCCATGTTCCTGTCTCCTTAGCTTGCGCGAGCGGCGCGCGTTAATCTTGAACTCGACCAAGGACTCTTAACGCTCGCAGCGCCATCTATCGGGCTATTTTGAACTAAATTTTGAGATTTATGTATAAGATTCTTACGATTTTTTTATTAAACATACCACTGGTTTCATGTTTCTATCTATCACCGTTTCCGAATTATTGATTTTTAAAGTAGGGGTCCTTTGTGAAACACCCTGTATATATATATATATATATATATATATATAAAGGTATGAGATTTTATTAAAAAATAATAATCTTTACCTTTATTTTCGACCATTTTGCAATTACATTGCTTAGTAACAGGTCAAAATCACAACAGATAAAAATAAAAGATACTTCCAGGCTTTTGTGAAAGTCCCTGTTTTTATGTAAACTTAGAATACAAATTTGCAACTAATTTAACTTATTAGATATTTCTAAATATTCAATAGTCATTTCAAAGTTTCCAATTACATATAATTGTCATTTATAATAAACACAATAGTTTAATTCATCATAAATTATTCGTTCTTTTAAATATCTAAATCAGTGATCCCAAACTATCCTTTGAACCTTTAGGCCGAATCCGAGTTTTCCAAGGTTTCCTTAGTGGTCTAAGAAATATATGAAATATTAATGATATCAACATATTACAATCAGGGGCCTTTTCTAAAAGCACGTACAGAATTTATTGTTAGAAAAATTGCTATAACTTAAAAAAAAAAAAAAAAAAAAAAAAAAAAAAATTATAAGAAATTGAAAGTTTGAATTATGTCTGTAGTTATTTTCTGTATAAGGAACCTTGTTCGAAAATTTACTTACACTACCAGACTCCATTTAAGTTTCTCGCATACAAAATGTGAGAAATGGGATAAAGAAATGTATACTCAAAATACGAAAGCGAGAATTTTTAATTTTTCAGGAAATTTACCATGTGAAATTTTGAACATAGGCAACCACCGGCACTCCCTGTGTGACTTACTGTAAAGTTCTAACAAGGAGCTAAACTGCAGTGTGAAGACATTCCGACTTGAAAGAGATACCATTTAATTCTTTCAAAAGGAATTGCGATACAATTATAAGTTAAAAAAGCTATGTCAACTCTTGATTAAACAAATACTTCAAAACTACGGAAAAAAATTCCTATCTGATACGTTAACGAGTTACTGAAACCACTGCTGTGACAGTTATTATACCTTCTATGACAAATATTGACACATTGACAGGTTTCGATGAAAACACCGTGATGAGCCGCTGTTAATTTAATCTCCAATATTCATTTGTCAAATGAACAAAAAGGATTCGTTTGCAAAACTACTACAAATTAACACACTACTTGATGAATTGTTTAATAGTTTTAATAAATTCTTGTTATCAAAAGAAAATTTATGCACGGATGATCGGTTACAATGCTAAAACCAATGTCACAAACTAAGAATAATACTCAAGACTGTAAAAGTAGCAATACCGTTCTTCCTAGAAACACGGATTAATCGGAGAAAATAAATGTCTGCTGAAATGATAATATTGTTAATTATTGCTACCAAGGTTTAAAAAAAATGTATAAAATAACGACCTATTAAAAGCATATTTTCGATCGCAATCTCCAGCAAGCGCGTTTACATATTTGATGGAATTTGTCCAGAAGTAGCATCATTTTTTGTGGAATATAACACTCAACTGCCAAAGATGTTATATCATGAAAACTGAATATGCAAATGAGAATATTTAGCTAATATGGTTTAAAAAAATGCATGAAATTAATCTGTCACTTTAAGGCGAAACTGTCATAATTTTTAAAGCAATGACTACTTTTAAGAGAAAGCTGGTGTATTGGCCAAAATTGACAGTATCGTATATTTTGGTGACGATTGGGAATAAACTGACTATTATTATATAATTTTCGATATATATTTTTTATTGCAGGGAAATTACACCGCTGTATAGATTACTATATGGCTCCACTTCTTCTGCTCTGCAGAAAAACCAGTAACTTGTAAAACCTTTAGAACGGCAGGAATATCTTCATCACAGATATTCATTGTAAAGAAAGGCCGAAAAGTCAAAAGATTGGGAGCAAATCGTTTATGAAAAGTATTGTCAAATATATTTTTTCTCCCAAAACATATTTTATATTCTCAAGATTAATAAAATTACTATATCCATGTTCTTTTTCTAATAAATATATAATTTTTATATTTAGATATGTGAAAGTTTATTACAGTAATCATTTTCCTTTGGACAAAAATACCTTTAATTTGTAAGTGATATTTTAAATATCTCGAACAAAAACTTTAACGTCATACATCTAAATTTTAAACTGAGGCTACAAATAATTAATCTCGTTTGAATTTTTTTAGACGTTTAATTCTGTAAATATATTATTAAAGACTTTTGCGAAAAATTAGTAGCAAAACAGGTGAAGAAAACTTAATTAATTTTGTCACTTGTGAATCTTGTTTTCCGTACTCAAATAAATTACAAGAAAAATAATAAGACTGACAACTTAACTTTAATTAGAAAAGCTTTCATATCACTATCTCCGGAATACTACATTTAAGAGATTCTTGAATCATCTTCTTATTTTTTACGTTTAAATAAAAATTTTATTTAATAACAGAGTTTCAAAAATTACTTTTTAAATGATATTTTTATTAATTTGGCGAAAAAAAAATACGAAGATTTGTATTATTTGAATCTAAAATTTTGTTTACAATTATTAATCATGTATTCCAAAAATCCATTTTTGTTTGGGAGTATTTATAATAATGGGAAATTCTCTATTAATTATGCAAAGTGCTTCATTTTTATCTGATACCAAATATATCCCTGTTTGGTTTCTTTGCATTGTAGTATGCAAACTAAGGTAATGTGTGTTAATAGAAGGTATGACACAAGGAAAACCTTTACAGAAATTTTACTTACTATTTAGGATATGTGACGCATACGATAAATCAATTTATTGAATAAATACATTTCAATGTATAATAAAGGCTCAGGGAAAGAGCGATATATTTAAAAGTGTATTGGAAAATAAAACGTATAGAATGGAAATGTAAGTATAAAAAAAACTAATTTTAGTTGGGCTTTAAAACAATCCCTTTAAAATCACTTGAATGTGGCACTCAGATTTTTATACAATTTCTTTCAAAACACATGTTTTGAATTTATGAGAGATGTGAATGAAAATGCAACAGTGAATAAATTTTATATATCTTTTTATGTTTCATATATTCTGAAACATGATATATGAAAAATGATTTGAATATGAATATGAATATATATATATGATATGAATATATAGGATATATGAATATGAAACATGTGTTTCACGTTCATATATATACCAGTTATATACACTGGTGGACAAAACTTATGGACCAAGAAGAAATGTACACGTAAATGAGAATCTGCGTGAGATTGTGGGTCAAAAAGCAAACGATAGTATTATCAGAATGTTACACAGGATTTAATATAAAAATTTTGTTGAAAGTTTGTATACAGTGTATTACCAGAGGTTCTTTTTTTGAAACGTGAATATTGTCCAAAACATGACTGTACAAAGAAAGCAAAATATTCACAATTAACAATGGACATTGCCATATCAATAAGGGATGTGGCCACCGTGTAATGCGAGACAGCCTTCAACACGGCGTGGCATATTCAGAACAACATGATTCAGTAGCTGTTGAGGCAAGTTGCCTCATTCCTCCTTCACTGCTCGGATGAGGGTTTCCTTGTTTGTGGGAGGAAATTTTTGAGCAGCAATACGCCTCCCCAAGGCATCCCATACATTTTCAATGGGATTCATGTCAGGGGATCATATTGACCAGTCTATGCGATTGATATCTTTGGCCTCACAGCAATCTGGCATAGACTGTGTGCGATGACAAGGTGCGTTATCGTCCATAAAACGAAACTTTTCGCCGACAGAAACTCGAAAAATTCAAACATGGGGAAGCAGAACGTCTTCAATGTACCGTCTACCGGTTACGGACAATTGGTCAAGCACATAGAGATCCGTGCGGCCATTAAACATGATGCCTGCCCACACCATGATACTTTAAGACACATGTTGTCTGAGTATTTTAATTATGTTAAACAATTTCACCTATAATAAAGTGATATACGTTGCTGAGGTTTACTACAAGTAACTTCCTATATAATACAAAATGCATAGTATTAACAGGGACACGCAAAATGTTTTGGATACTATATTGAAATCCGAAGTACTGTAAATTAGCGATGTTTGCTGGAAGTACATTTTTAGTTGTGATAGGAGTTTGTAACTGAAACTGAATTTTTGCATATTACGTTGTGTGTCTAAAGGCTGTATGTCATATGAGGGGCTGACAACGATAGTAGACCAAGTTAATAAAAAAATGAGTCGATTTAGAAGGTGCATAATATATTATTTTATTCACTCCAACAATGAACGAAATCTGCAACATATGTCATATAGGAGAAAGTATATGAAACAGGCTTGATTTACTGTGGGAGTGGATAAACAGGTTTTTGCTCTGTTATATGCGGATAGACGGACAGACCAGACAACGACTATAGGTGCTACATATTTATATAAATACAAACACGTAAAACCATTGAAATCACACTTCCAAAGATTTCATCCATAGACGGCCATGTGTCCAATTCGTTGTGTAGCCCAGTATACCATTTTAACCGTATATTATTAACATATATTAGTATACTAAAAGTAGTTCAGCGTAAAACTGCATAACTCATTTAAAAACCATCTTTAAGCTATATCATGATCAAATCCAAAAGTCTCGTTTTATAAAAGAATTAAAGGCGGCGATACGATAAATAAATGTATTATTTTGACACTAAATTGCATATCGAACTTGATTTTAGCAGGGGAATTGCTTTTGATAATGTTTTCTCATTTAGTTATGTTAATAGAATCATAAAAAAGTTTGACAGCCATTTTGTTCAACAAAGGGATATGGATTTCCGCACGATCGTTACTATGGAGTTTCAATATGTACTTATTCTTCTTAAACTTTTTCATATGTTTTAAAATTTATTTTAATACAAGTCTCATAGCTAGCCCACTGCTAGTTTAATTCTTTAGTGCGCAAATTTGCATATATGCAAACAATAGTGTTTTGAATTTAATAGTTTTTTTATTGGTATATACCTAATTAACGCGAGAAAATTAAAATAATAATAGTTGGTTTAAATAATAACAGACTTTCCTTATTTAAATAAAGCGAAATTAACCATTGAAACTTTCTGATGTAATGTCAGATCTCTGGACTACGTAATTTCTAGAACGTATTCTATCATTGGACTTAAAGGGTTGAAGTTAAAGCTTTATAAAATAAATAATTATTAAAATATTTACTAATTTGTAATATTTTAGCGTAAAGCAGCCACGCGACAGTAGTTTTTATCTGTATTGCAGATGTGCAATAGAAGAAAAGATTGACGAATTATATGAAAAATGTATCTGATTTTTTTTTTCATTAATTTTCCTGCGTAATAAACCATTCAGAGAATCATATATAATTTTACCGATACAAAATAAAAAATCGCGCTTTTAAGGGTTAAAGAATTTACTCGCAAGCATTTACACCCCACTACACTCAGATTACGAGCTGGCATATATCAAATACTCTTTAAAAGTGATGACAATAGCAGGAAATATTATATGTACTCATGTCCAAAATTAAGGTCACAAACATAAAATATATGAAAACTGATGAACTATTCGCTGTGTTGCAACAAAATTTGGCACAGAGGTATATTACAATGCTAGAAATAATATAGCAACATAGCAATACTGAAAAGATATTAATTGTGAATTAAGAAACGAGGTATATCAAAAATTTTTAAATCATGAATCAGAGATAAAGCATTTATCTCCAGAAAATCTGTCTAATATGGACTGTGACCGCCGTGCACTGCTATACAAGCCTCCCAACGAGCTCTCATACTGTTTATGAGGATATCAATAAATGTTTGTGGCAATACAGCCCATTCTTCCAAAAACGCGACTTTTAACTCATGGCGGGTCCTGAGAGAGAAGTTACGCTGTGCAATGGCTCTTCCTAGACCATCTCAAACATGTTCAATAGGATGTCAGAAGATCCCGAGGGCCAATTCATACGGTGAATATCCTCTGCTTCAAAAGAATTATCAACAATATGAGGTCTGTGTGGCTTCGCATTATTGTCCATAAATATGAACTCGGGGCCAACAGTACCCCGGAGCAACCTCGTATAGGCGTCAAGGACCTCATCCCTATTACGATGTGAGTTGACAGTACCTGCATCGAAGACATGCAGTTGCGTACGACTGCCGCCCATACTATGCCGCCCCAGACAAGGACTCCTTTGCCACCAAATTTGTTGATTTCTTTTGCGTAGGAAAGAAGATAGCGAGCTCCATGTTCTATCCAGATAAAGATTCGACGAGAATCACTCTGCGCGGTGAATTTCGACTAATTAGTGAAAAGAGCACGTCTTCATTCTTGTTGTGTCCAAGACTGGTGTCTTCGGCTCCTCAACAACGGGTTCGCCTGTTGAATGCAGTGAAAGGGACACACATGACTGGACGCCGGACATTAAGGATGAAGTCCTTGAAGCTAATGTGAGGTAGTTCCGTGGTGCTGTAGACCCTGACTTCATGTTTATTTAGGATAATGCGAATCCATACAGGGCTCACACTGTTGATAATTTTCTTGAAGAAGAGGATATTCGCCGCATGAATTAGCCCTCGTGGTCTCTGGACCTTAATCCTATTGAACATTTTTTGGATAGTCTAGGAAGAACCATTTCGCAACGTAAACCCCTCCCAGGACCCGCCAGGAGTTAAAAGCCGCGCTTTCGGGAGAATGGGGTTTGTTGCCACAAACATTTATTCACACCCTCATCAACAGTATGAGAGCTCGTTGGGAGGCTTGCATACCAGTGCACGGCGGTCACATTCCATATTTCACAGACTTTTCACGATATAAATGCTTTATCTCTGATTCATGATTTAACACTTTTTGATATACCAAATTTCTTATTTCACAATTAAAATCTTTAACATATTGTTATATTGCTGTATTCTTTCTCCTATTGTAATACATCTATGTGCCAAATGTCATGGCAACACAGTGAATAGTTCATCAGTTTTCACAGATTTTATGTTTGTGACCTCAATTTTGGACATGAGTGTATGTATGACTAAGTGGATGTTTGTGGAAAGATTAAAAGAGCACAGTAATGATACTAGACATCAAAAACCATCTTCAGCCCTGTCAAGATTTTATCTCGATAATTATAATTGCTATGTGGATTTTGAGAGTGCTAACATTTTTCTTTCCAGTTAAGGACACAAATAAGAATTTTATTAAAGAGTCTATAGAAATTTTATTAAGAAAAGACGAAATATGTAATGATAATATATCATATAATATTCCGAAATTTTAGGTAAATATACAAAGAAACATTTAATTTTGTGTTATGTAGATTATTTCTATTTTCACATATAGATGGCGACAAGGTATTTTATAAGAATTGTATTATCACCAAATCTCAACAGATGGCGCCAGTTATATCTGCGATTTTCCCTGTCTTCTGGCTCACTGTTTTCTTCCACATGTGTACGTTTTTCTGTTGGGCAAGGTTTTTGTCATTTTTGATCCAACTTAATTCATTTACATTCCTGAGGAAGTTCACGAAAGTGTGCTAAAACTGTAGAATATTTTGATGTTTTTAATCTATATTAAATGTTTGTGCACCAATACAGCAAATGATTTGGGGTTTATTCACATCTCATTTATTTAAATTTGGATTATATATGGTCTAATGGTCCCAAATTGTTTATTTTAGTAAAACGTTGAAAAAGGAGATGCATAAAAACATGCAAAATCGCTTAATCTATACTACTATTATAAAGAGGTAAAAATTGTTTATTTGTAGGAGGTAAGCTCTGGAACTACCGAACCGATTCCAAAAGTAATAGTCTCAAAATGATGGTATTGGTCCAACTTAGAACATAGGCTACCTCTTATGTCCGTGCCGCTGGCCAAAAAGGGGTGCAGGAGCAAAAAACGTTCTAAAAATGCGATTTTTGTGTTACTGAAGGGCCTGGAAACATGAAATTTGGAATGGTAGTTACTTATAAGATACTAATGATCTCTAAGGACATTTCTTAAAAAGTTCGAAATTTAAAAGGGGAGGAAATGCGCGAAAAGCGTTCTAAAAAACGTTCTAAATGGCAATTTTTATGCAATCTCAAGAAGTACCAAACCGATTTCAAAAATAAAAGTGTCAAAATGATGGTGACAAACCTTGCACCAACATAGGCTACATTTTATGTTGGTGCCACTATCACTAAAGGGGTTGCAGGAGCAAAAAAAACGTTCGAAATTGCATTTTTGTGTTAATGAAGGGTCCAGATACATGGAATTTGGCATGGTGGATACTTATTAGATATACATGATCTCTAAGAAGATTTCTTAAAAAATTCGAAATTTAAAAGGGTTGAAAATGCGCAAAAGGACTTTCTAAAAAACGTTCTAAATGGCGATTTTTATGCAATCTCAAGAAGTACCAAACCGATTTCAAAAATAATGGTGTCAAAATGATGGTGATAACCTTTGCTCTAACATAGGCTACATTTTATGTCGATGCCACTACCTCTAAAGGGGGTGCAGGAGCAAAAAAAACGTTCGAAATTGCGATTTTTGTGTTACTGAAGGACACAGATACATAGAATTTGGCATGGTAGTTACTTATTAGATATAAATGATCGCTAGGAACATTTCTTAAAAAATTCGATGCTTAAAAGGGGTTAAAAGGCGCAAAAAGCGTTCAAAAAAAACGTTCTAAATGCCGCTTTTTTCAGAATCTCAGGAAGTACCAAACGGATTTCAAAAATATTCGTGTTAAAATGATGGTGACAACCCTTGCTCAAACATAGGCTACATTTTATGTCGGTGCCATTACCCCCAAAGGGGGTGCAGTAGCAAAAAAAGTTCGATAATGCGATTTTCGTGTTACTGAAGGCCCTAGAAACATGAAATTTAGAATGGTAGTTACTGATAAGATATAAATGATCTCTAAGAACATGTCTTAAAATATTCGAAATTTAAAAGAGGTGAAAATGTGCGAAAAGAGTTCTAAAAAACGTTCTAAATGGCGATTTCTAAGCAATCTCAGGAAATATAAACTGATTTCAGAAGTAATGGTTTCAAATTGATGGTGAGAGTCCCCGCTCCAACATAGCCTATATTTTACGTTGATGTCACTACCACCAGCGGGTTACAGGAGCAAAAAATGTTTAAAATTGCGTTTTTTGTGTTAAAGAGGGGGTAACATTTTAAATTTGGGATGGTAAAAAGATGCAAATGCTTTCTAAGAATTGTCGAAAGAAAATTCCAAATTTAAAAGGATGAAGTGAGCGAAAGGCGTTCTATAAGAGTTCTAAATTACGATTGTTATGCAATCGTATGAAATACGAAACCGATTTCAAACATAATGGTTGTAAATTGATGGTGATAGAACCTGCTCAAACATTTAAGCTATATTTTATGTCGGTGCCACAACCCCTAGAGAGTTGCAGGAGCAAACAAAATTCTAAATTGCGATTTCTGCGGTAGTGAGAGGCTAGAAACTTTAAATATAGCACGGTAGTTACTTATAAAATATGAATGTCCTCTAAGAACACTCGTATATAAATTCTAAATTAAAAAGGGCTGAAGCGAAGGGAAGGAGCGAAAAGCTTTCTAAAAGAGTCCTAAATTATGATTTCTATGGAATCTCAGGAAATAATAAACTGATTACATAAGTTATTGGTTGCGAATCAAGAGTGATAGTCCCTGATCTTATACGGGCTATATTTTATTGCGGTGTCAGTACCACCTGGTTGGCAGGAATAACAAGAAAGCCTTTAAAAACATCTAAATTCCGTTTTCCATAGAATATTAGAAAATACCAAACGATGTCAAGGTTAATGTTGGCAAATTAATGGTGGCAGTCTCTGTTTCAACATTTTTAGAGACATTCTATTTCAACTCTGTTTCGGCATTTTATGTTGGTGCCACTAACACCAGAGCGGTGGTAGACTGTTAGACAAGAAACTTGGAATTTGACATGATGGTTAATTTTAAGATGTGAATGTGTTAAGATGGTTTCTAAAGAATTCAAAACTTCAAATGAATACTGAAATGAGCATAAAAGTCTCAAAACACTTTCTAAATTGCCATTTATTTGGAATTAATTTTAGTTCTTCTTATTAATTAAAGTCTCATTTCTGTCTGTTGCACTTTTATAATGAAGTTTAGTCAAACTGTGGCTTAATTTGTAATATTTGAATTATTCCAAAAAGTTTTGTTCTAATAAACAAGTAATATAAAAATTTTGTTTTTAAAGTCAGTTCCTACTTAGGTCATCAAAGAAAAGTTTAATATAATCCCTTAAGCTAATATTAGTTTTTGTTGCATTAAAATATCTCAATTTGTTTATTTTCTATAAGCAAGTAGGTTTACAATGGAAGTCTATGGGAATTTGGCGAAATATTAGAGATATCGCCAAGTTGGCGCACATTTGGCGACTCATTTTTGTCGCCAAATTTGGCGGTATATCTCCAAGTTGGCGACAAACTTGGCGGTATTTGGCGACATAACAGGGTTCCCCCTATGGGAACACTCTTTATAGATATGAAGATGCATTAAATGCTTCAATAGCCAATGGCCGCCATTTTGTCTCCCATGTAAAACTAAAATTAATTAATTAAAATTTATTTAATGAATTAATATTTGAAAAAACTGTATTAACATCAATTGTCATCCAGTACAAGTTTAAAAAAATTTATATCAACTTGATAGGATGAATAATAAGTATTTTATTAACGATTGAAAATTTGAACAAGATATATATATAAATAAATAAATATAGGGAGAGTGTGAACTAATACTAGGAATTGAAAAATACTTATGCAAATATCACTTGGCATATTTCAACTATTACGCGAGCAAAGCCGCGGGGTTTGCTAGTGAAACAATAAAGATTAAACTGTTCGCAAGGACTTTATAAAGAGCTTTTTTTTCAGTCTTGCTCCTGTTTTAAATAAGACTGCTCCGTGTATCTATTATTAAGTAGCCTCCTACACTTGGTCCGATAATTTATCAGTTCTTTATAAATTTTTATATTTCCTTTTCTCAAATTTCTACTTGGTTTTCAAATTCTTAATTCTGCTTCGAAAGTGAGAGTACATCATCTTTGTGCACGAAAAAAAAATCTTTCGAAAGGCGAGCACATTTCTTAAACTTTATGGTGTTATTTAGACGCTTTATGCATTTATTAGATGAATTTCGTTTACGTTACACTTTTTATTTTCTGCAGTGCATAATAGAAATCTTTATTAAATGTTGACAAAATAGGTTTCTATGAAATACAAGCACAATCTTTCATTCATATATAAACGAAAACATCATTCATTATTATATTATTAAAAAATTCATTTGGTTATTTATTTATCTATGCATAGCTTTTTACTAATTAATATCTAGTGCTTTTCATTGTGTTTCGTAAAACATCTTTCTAAGCAAACTTTTTAATTACAATGCAAATAAGAAGATTTAGTTCTTGTTGATATATTTATTTGGTATGTGATACATAGTCGAAATAAAAATTAATGTTGCTCCAGGTTCAATTTTTTCCCGTAACTGTCGTTGGATGATGAAAAAGATGTGAAATTTCACGAAATTTTCATACATACTTTTAGTTAAAATATAATTCACCCAGTATCTGAAATATACATTTTTTGCATTAAAAAAATACCTATAGTTATTTGGATGGGTATTTTATTGCTTTGGAATTCAGCTTTAAAAAGGATGAAAAAATAACAGAAAATTTCTAATGCTGTAAGATTTTTATTTTCTTGTACAACAGAAATCATTAAACATAAAAGCAAGTATACACTATTAAAGTTCAAATTAAAACATACGTTACATATATTTAATAAGTTGCTTTGTAAAAATTATATCTTTATTATTAATGTAAGTCATCATTGATGATAAATCTGTTTTAAGTACATAATTTTTTTATTTAGATTATCTATATAATTATTATACATAAAACAATTAAAAATGTATGCGTAAAATTTTCCGGTAACTAGCTTATTTTTCAATGATAATATATTGCAAAAATAACTCATAATTGGAATAACGTAGTATTTTTTCGGAATATATATCTTAGCAGTACAATTTCAGATTTAACCTTGGTTAAATAATTGTTTCATTGAAACTAATCACAAGGCCATTCCATAGTATAAGCTCCTGAAATATATTTTTTGATTACTAAAAATTTTATCCTTAACTGCATGAAATTCACTTTAAGGATCGCCCACAAAACAGCGAGTAAATTAAAAACTATGTGCTGAAATTTTCAGATTTTTATTGTACTGTTATCTATATCAGAGGTGCCAATCTCGCACTAATCTTCCGTAATGCGTGGATTAATTTAACCCAGTTTAACAAAGTTTCAAACCAGAAAAATTATTTGATGAATCTGTATTTATTTAATTCCAGTTTTCTACCTGGAACTTATTTAATTTCATCTTTGAAAAAACATTCCGGTACGAAATGCATTAAAACAGGGTTAAATTAACCCACATATTACGGAGGATTAGCGGCAACTTGGCACCTATGTCTATATATATAAAAGAAAGTCTGGATTTTGTATTAATCAACGCGCAGCCAAAACTACTGAACCTAAAATCTTGAAATTCGAGGTAAAAATAATTCTTATCATATAGAGTGCCGCTAAGAAAGGATTTTCCAAAATTCCACCCCTAAGGGGGGTAAAAAAAAGAACGAACTTTAAAAAAATTCCTTAAAAATCTGATTTTATAGTTATTTTTCAACTGATAACATATTTTGGTGTATTTTTGTATGCTGAATCGAATAGTACTAACTAAATTCTTTTAAGCCCAATAGTTCCAGATATATTTGACATTTTTCTAATTTGGCACTATCTTTGGCGCTAAAACCTGAATTTTTCAAGCGATAATTTCTAAAAACTCATTCTTTTCATTCTGTTACTATAGCAAGGGAAAAAATTCAAATTGAATAATTTTTTTAACCAATCCTTTTGGTTAAATAAAAACAACTTTGTCAATTAGAAGAAAAAATTCAAACGCCTGGAAAAGGAAAACTAAATAAAAAAAAACTGTGGTACTTTTTCGTTCTAATTTTCGTTGCGATACCATGCCAAAATGTATGGTATTGCACCATTTATTTCAACCCTAATCGTGCAAACGATTTTTATTGCAAAAAATGCCTTACATTAACATTTGCTAATTATTGAACGTGAATATTTTTATGCAGAAATGTTTAATGATGGAATTTATTTTATTCCATCATAATCTCGCAAAACTTTTTAATTTGTTATTTTTTGAATAGAAAATATTTAATACTGATACTGATATAGATTTTACCATTTCGCAGTTATCTGATGGTGAGGAAGCTACAATAAAATTATTTCAGAAGTTAGGAATTATACATATAAAAATGTTTTGCTCAAAAAACCATGAATGTCTTCATTGAAAGAATGAAATGTTTATTGCAATGTGAGACATACGTATTTCTTACGCCATGCTCCAGAAGTAAAAGACATTTACAATTTCAAGACTGCAGTTTAAATTGACTATATTTTATTACTAGCAAAATATTTATTTATTCTTATATTTTAAGTATTTATTTTGGTATCCGCCGACCAATTTCGCCAAATTATATAAATCGCCAAATCACTCACCAAATTATACAAATTAAAATAATTTTTATTTTAAATAACGAAAGAACAAATAAATTAGTATAACATTAATAAAAATACATTTAAAACGTCGAAATAAAAATCACCTGATGACGTAAATACGTGTAACTTGCTTAAAGTCAAGTGAATGTGACATTTACGATCAACCATTATTGGCATTTAATCTTATAGTTTGGAAATAGATTTTTGGTCGGCGGGATAACCAAGTAGTACTATTATTTTTATTGATTTAAAAAAATGGTAGGTCAAAATCTGTAATTTTCAAAAGTTATATTTTTTAAATGCTCATTTTTTTCATCAACAAAATTATTATTTATTTTTTTTTCAAATGTATCATTTCATTTTTGTGCAAACTATTACGCTTGGTGACAATGGTGTTGGCATAACAGGGAAATACCAAAACAGTTACTGATTTTATTTCAAATGTAAAGAAAAAAGTTTTAATGAACAATAAATATTGTAAATATGACTATAACTCAGATTCTACTGAACAGAATTTTGTAGAATTTACACTGTTAAACAGTAAATTTGGTTTATGAATGGTTTAATGTAAAAACCATTATTCTAAGTTGCTACGGGAGTTCTAAAATTAGGTGAACTCGATTATGAAAGATTTCAAGTCAACTAATTAAATGCACAGTAAGTTAGATAATATTTCAGGGATTTTTTCAATATTCATCATATTATTCTGTGTTGTTTAGTTATGGAGCTATGCGAAAAAATTCTCAGTGGTACCGTAAAGAAAATTGGCAGATATACGCTACAGAGATAGAGTATACTAAAGAGTATATATATGCTATGGTTATGGAAGTTGAGCTGAGTTCCTTAAAAAATTCAGAAGTGATGCAGTATATACCTACCCCTACCTCCCACAGAGTTCTATAATCAGGTTAACGCGATTATGAAAGTTATATTTATCTATCTCAATATATATATAATGCAAAATTTCATTCCGGCCGCTTATATCTTGAATTCTGCTGAATAGATTTTGACGGGGCTTATATTGTTAGTTAGATAATTTTTCAGAAAAGATGTTAGTATAAAACATAACGTTCTACATTGCTTAGTTAAATAATTATGGGGAAAGTTCTAAATTAGATTAACCCAATTTTGAAAGATTTGCTTTTTTTAAAGGTTCCACTGAATGAATTTTTATGGGATTTAAACTGTTAATTAGTTCATTTTTAGGGAAGGTTTCGGTATATTTTCCAGTTTAAAAGATTCTGCTAAGTGAATTTCGATGCAACTTGATCGGTTAGTTAATTTTTCAGTGAATGTTTTAGTATAAAGCACATATCATTTGTTGTTGCTTGGTTGTTAGGCTGCTTGATTGTAGAATTATAGATGAAAGTTCTAGAATCAGGCGAACCCGATTATTATGAAAGATCAGCCTTTTCAATAAGTCCAATTAACAGATTCTGATGAGAATTGCATTGATAATTTTTTATGAACGCTTTTAGTATATTACATATTGTTCTATTGTTCTTTACCGAATCCTACTCTAACAGATCAACTAAAGAAATTGGTCCTTAACAGTGTAAATTTTGTATGACTCAATAAAAGATATAATAGCGTAATGACATTCATATTGCTTTCAGTAATTCGGTTGGATACACCAGCTAAAATGTCCATATTGCTTTAAAACGCAAGATCAAATTCACAGATATATTTTGTTTCATTCAAGATTTCTTTAGAAAAACCGACCAGCGTAGCGGGCGAAGGCGGCTAGTATTAAATAAAAACGAACTGAGGAAAATAATTTAAAGATTGACTCAGAATCACTAAAAAGAAATGGGTGCAGTAAAGTACCTTTTGTAGATATTTATAATCATCTTATCTTTACGTAAGCTTACCAGTATAAGGTAATTCCAGGATTTATGCCGAACATTTTTTGATTTTGTATATAAAGTCCCATGGTGTACATAAAAAAAAAAAAAAAAATCATTCTTTGGTATTTAATAGTAAATATACAACTTGTGTAGTGCGACAAAAAATTCAAAACAGATTATTAATATTTTTTAACAATTTTTGTCTAAAACATTACACTGCGGCGCGTCACCCGTACATTCAGGCTGAGATGCCGCACTTGTGCGGTAGTTATGCCGCGCTTGTAATAAGAACAGAACGAAATTATAAATAAAAATATTAAAAAAAAATATTCATATCTGGGCTATAATTAACGATGTAATAACAAAATGAAACTAATTGAGTACAATGAAACGTATTAATAGATTCAAATTAATAATTGTTGCCTACTTTCACTATTTAAATTATTGACTTATTTTTTTTTTTACATTAAATTTTAATTGTTATTCCAAAAACAACGTGACATCAATGTATTAGAAACGGAAAAGAAAAAAAATGAAATTGTGTTTACATAATTTATTTGTTAACCCTTTCGGGACCGGTGGCTTTTACACACATTTTATTCGGTTGGTACCACTTTTTTAAAAGAAGTTACCTTTACTTAAATAATCATGAAAATGCTCTAATTAAACAAAGCAAATATTACTTTCCTTTTTTTACTGATACCAGAAGCAAATTTTGAAAGCTCTTTATGAAAGTGCTTATATGCACCTATGGTCCCGAATGGGTTAAGAGACCTGTTTTTTCGACTACAATCTACAGAAAAAGTGTCGAAAAAGTACAGTCTTTATGTAACTACAATTGACACATGACGCAAGGGAGCCAATTACACTTCTTTTTTTTGGAGTAGATTTCTAAACATTCCTTGCAAAGAACGTCTGCGGTACGAGGAATCAAATTTTTCATTATTATCATCTTGACTTTCATCTTTCTTGCCCTTCTTACTTTTATTTTTCCCTTTTTCTCCTTTCGTTTTAATAAATTTGATAACATGCCTAATATGGTTAGTCTGTGCAAAAAGAGAAGGAAAAGTTAATAACACTTAATCATCCCGTACAAAAGAAAATGCCGCATGTATACCGGAATAGCAGTGCGGCATGTATCCCATTTTACATGGTGCAGACATCGGCCATCACAGTTACCTGCCATCGCTAAGGGGAATGGCGTAAAAATACACACAGTACTCTATACAAACGCTGCACTTAGTTTTGACTTCGAAATCATGCATGCACTTAGTAATCAGTGTATGAAAATTATTTAAACATAACGAGTTTAAAAGTTTGGACAGTGAAACATGCACGTACGTCAAATTAAGGATGGTACTTCTACAAGTAAACATCGAAATGGAATTCACGCTATACACTGGTTAAATTAATCTCATTGCGCACCTATATTGTGCGTTTGACGACCATCTATCGATAATTACAAGAAATACAAGGGGTGCGGCATCTATCCTGTATGCGGAAACTCTCCCGGAGTTACCCTATACTAGAAAGTTTTCAATACATTTAAGCAAAAAATTGGAAAACTTACTTTTTGACATTTCCAGCAAAATACACTTATGTTGCATTATATTATACACATTGTTTATACACTTAGCCACATTAAATTTAAAGATAATTTAATCTGGGTGAGAAAAATTGACAATAGATCTAGCAGTTATTATGCTACTGAATTCTGTATAAAATTTAAATAAAAAAAATATAAATTTAAATGGTATTAAAATAAATTTGTAAATAAAAATACAAAAAAAAATAAACATTTCATTAATGAAAACAAATATATTTAACTGTATTTGTAGATATTTTCCATATTTATTTAGACTGAAAAAGAAAATAAAAACACTGAAAATTTTGAACAATTGTTTTTCTTGTTTATAGTATGTGTTTATGCGTGAAAACCTTCTAATAAGCGGTACAGTTAAAATGTTGCAAAAATACTGTATTATTTCTGTCCAACTCTTTAAATAATGATCATCTAGAAACTTTTTAAAACTGAAATAAGTAAATAAAAATAATTACTCGTAAGTGCAATTCGCTTTTTTTTGCAAAATTTTATTTCAGAATTTGTATTACGCGTATACAAATTTTATTTTAATTTAATCTGCTGATTTTTATGCTTTTATTTTAACCAAATCACAAATTTGGTTAAAATAAAATCATAAAAATCAGCAGATTAAATTTTGAAGTTATTTTGAAATTAAAGTATTTTGTGTTCATAATGTTAAGATAAGAATATATTAAAGTCCATTTCAAATTACAAAATGTTACTGTTTTCAAATGCACTTTCGTATTAATATTTTATTACTATTGTATATTAACTTTGTTTTTTGTTGTAAATCTTAATCTTATTTCATACAAAATATGTGCACGAATCATTTTTATTGTGCTCACAAATGCCATTAAAACACATAATTATAGTTTAAGGGGGTCCGGAACATATTTTCAAAAAAAAATTATTTATTGAGTTAAAATTTTGAAATTTTTTGTGATGGTTAACCATATTATTTGTAAACAAAATCGCATGATAAAATTTCTCATAATTTTTTTAAAAAATTTCAATTTTAAATTTTGTTAAAAAAGTGGGGTAGTTTAAAATCGTTATATCTCGAAATATTATTTATAGAATTTCAATTTTTTTCCATTTAAATAAACAGAAATATATAAATTTTAATTTAGAGCCAGCATATAAAAAATATTAATTAAAAAAATTAAATATTTAACGAAAAAATTACAAAAAAAGTGGTGCAACTTAAAAAAAAAAAAAAAATCATATTTTCAAAAGGATTGTTTTTCAAATATTCTGGCTCAAAAGTAAAGTAAAATAATTGAAAAACATATGTTCCGAATTTCAACCCTGTATTTTTAACGGTTCTTGAGTTATAAGAATTTAAATATGAGAAATGGTGAAAAAAACCTATAATGAAGAAAAACGCAATTTCACAAGAACTCGTTTCCTTGACAACCATAGCTTGAAAGGCAGATTTTGAAAACAAATCAAAACGAAAAAATTAATATTTCCTGTTCTAATTAAGATAGAAACATGATTTAAACATCATTATAAGCAGAAAACGACAGAGAAATTTTTAATCCAATAAACAAAAAATTGAAAATTTGAAGATTTTTGTGTCCCGGACCCGCTTAAAAATAAAATTTAAAATATGATCTATAATGTAGTACTTTTTTTCTAAACTGCAAGTTCAGTAGAACCAGTTTTATGCGAAACTCTTTTAACCCCTTGAGGGGCGGTGGGATATATTTTATCCCACCTACGATTAATGAAGATTTACACTGGGAAAATTTTATGAAATTTTGCTTTTCTAACTTTAGTGAAAAAAAGTCGGAAAAAGTTTCCTTATTTTGAATTTATTTTTTTCTAAATTTCCGGTGGAGATTCAGCATTACACAAACGTAATTGCTTGCCCCTCAAGAGGCTAACGGAAACTCTCGATTAACCGAAATCCTTTTTTTTTTTTTTTGTGCGGAATGAAACGAAGAAAACGAACAAATTAGCAATTCTGAAACATTTGAATGTTTTGCAAAAGGTTTGGCATGGCTGAAGCATCATAAAGACTGTGATACTAGTGAACTAATAATATTAAAAATCTCCGTGATAGAACTTCAAAGCAAAAACAATCGAAACTGGGATAAACAAAACATTTTTTTCAAACGCTTGTGATATATGTAAAATGTATTTAATTTCAAAATTAAAATTCAGGTAAAATATTCTTGTTTTTATTTTGCTATTGCTTTATTTTTATTAAGCGCTTTTTACCATAATAAGAAATATTGCATATATTTTTCCTTAATCTTAAAATTGAAGAATTCTCGATTATCCGAAAATTTCGATTTTCCGAAACAGGGTCGGTCCAAATTACTTCGGATAAACGAGGTTCTACTGTATATATTTGTATGTAATACAGCGGGACCTATGATAGTGGAGAGGGGGGGTATAGTGAGGTATGACACTTCGTGAAAAAGGGGGAGGGGGTAAAAATAGTGAAAAAAGTGTGATATCATTTATGCACAGCCTCATACAGTTATTTTCATTATTAAAAATTATTTATTAGTGTATAGTGATAATCGGTATAGTATTTCTGTATTATTATTTATTTTTATGTATGGATAAATATTTATTTGTGCATTTGTTCAAATATATTCCTATTTAGTTGCGTGGGCTTCATGAGTGTTTTAATCTTTCACTTTAAGAAAAACATTTTTAGATTATTTATCCCACTGCAATCTAACAGAAGACAGAAAGTAAAAGTAAAATCTCATTAAAACGCTGCACTCTAAATGCAAATATTTAGGTGCTAAAAGCTTCTGTTTCCAACTTAATATGAAGATAGAAAACATGATGACATGCTAATTCTATTAATTATACTTTCCTAAAGTTTAGTCTTTGATTACAGATAAAGTCTTCTAGCATCATTTATCAGAATGACAACGGTGCATTAGTTACAAAGATTTCGACCTCGCAAACGTCTAGTTTATAACAGTAATTGTCTTCGTGCTTTCGTATTACTTAATGGAAATTTGAGCATTTTTCTTAATAAACAAAAATGAGGATACATTCAACTTAATACATTAGCACTTAAAAAAAAAAAAGAAAAAAAGAAAGAAAAAAAAAAAATAGAAACTTAACACATTTTTTTATTTCATGAAGGCGATTGAATTCAAGGTGGTTTTGAGGTTGGAAAATATAATTTTTATGTGTTTTTTCTTTAGCTACACTGTTAAAAATTTTGTAGTAGGTTCAACCAACTTTTTTCCGGTATCTGCCACCATAAGATGGTGAAATCTCACTCCAAGATTTGGAGCTCCGATTGAATCTTAGGTCCAAATGTTGGTTCAAGATTCCACCATCTTATGGTGACAGCTAATGGAGCACCAAAAATTGGTTCAATATACCACAAGATTTTTAACAGTGTACATTGTAAATCGAAATGTCTTAAATGCCGATACTTAAGTGTCTGAAACAGAGTGTTAAATTTTCAGGCATTTTAAAATGTCTTAATTATTTCAGACACTTTTGCGTCTTAATTTCAGACACTTCAAGCTCCCTTTTTTAAAAGCATTATACATAGCCATGTTTCACCCCGTTAATCCTGGGAAAATATATGGCCATTTTTCTTCCTCTTTTACCCCCACACAGCCTGATATTAGGGGCTAAAAAATATGGTATGCAATTTTCGCAAAGCCAATAATTGATTTTCTTTTTTACATTCTGCTGATTGTAATAAAGATTTTAAATTTATAGAGTAGAATAATATTAAAAATTAAAATATTTGTCGAAATACAGTAAAACCTCTCAGTAGATGACACCTTTGGACCGTGGACTTTGTCCTCCATTCGGAGGCGTCTGTTTTTCTGAGGTAGAAGTACATAAAAATGTACATATTGTGAATAAAAAAGTTCTTCCTAAATAGTGGTGTCATGTTTTTACGAGTATCCGTGATGGCGATTTTACAACAAAACTTTCATAGGACAATTTTCTTCAGCGAACACTGGCCTTTTCCAAGATAAATACATTTTTTCTTACCTCATAAAAGCGAACACAGTCGAATAGCAGGTAAATTCAACATTCCCGAGTTATGTACGGTTGAGAATTTTTACTGTATATATATATATATATATATATATATATATAGTTTTTAAATTAATTCTACTTTTAAAGTTCAAAATACTTATTAAAATCAATACTGTGTCAAAACACATTTTAAAAATATAATCTTTAAAATTTTTTAAATAGAATTTGGAACACGCAAAATCTCAGGGCGGGAAGGGGGACACTGCCCAGTTTGCCCATCTTTAACCTTCTGGATAAAAGACCAACCCTGTATCATGTTTTGCTAAATTTCCTTGTCAGTTTGAAGTTCCCCCCCCGGGATTGCACTTATACTCTAAAGCGAAAGCTGGGTTCCCGGGGCGGTCATCCCTGTCATCCCTGTCAGTTTGAAGTGTAAAGTCTAGCTATAGAAGCAAATATTCTAAAAAAAAGTATGCACTTTTACTGGTATTCAATTTAAATTTCAAATTACTTTTTTGCTAAAATTAATCACAAAATCAGTATTATATATATTGTTTTCAAATGAAATATATCTCTATATTATTACCGCCTTTTTACAATGAAATTAACAGCACACAATTACATGAATTTAGAATTTACAAATAATCATTAAATCTTAACAACGTGACTAGTGTACAGATAACGCGAGATCCATTTCTAAATCATTAAATAAGATTTATTGATATCATCAATTTTTTTTTCTACTTCAACATGTAGTAACTTCAGCTTCTGGTGAGACTACCAAATAGAGAAATTGTGATTTTGAGTAACTCATATTGAAAGTGATAAAATATTAGATGTTGACTATTTTCAGTATAGTAAATGGAATATTTCTAAAATGCTAAATTATAGCAGAGGAGGAAAGAGAGATTTCTTTAATTTGAAAGATCGGATGTAAAAAGTTTTATTAGTCAAAACAATTTAAAATAAATAAATGAACACGAGTAATTCGCTGTATTAAGACTATGGGGGGAATCAATGATATGGATGAATTGAAGAATGTACAAACTATATTGTCTCTTGAAATTATGATGTACACACCATGAGGCAGATGGAAACTTCATTAGACAAGAAAATCATATATGATAATTAAAAGCAACTATTAAATACGAATGTTTACTATAAAGACTTGGAAATTCCAGTACAAATCATATAATAAACCTCTTGAAAATGTAAAAATAGATGTAAATATTACAAAGGCTGCCGCATTGAATGCTTATAAAAATATTATATACATAAATAAAGCCTTAAAAATAGTACTTCAGAGAAATGATTATACCAAAATAACACCGTTAAGGTAAGTAGTGATGGTAATTAAGAAGTTATGAGCCAATTATCAGGTGCTGTCACTGTGATTTCTGAAGTAATGGCGTGCATAAGAAAAGGCTTAGGATGGTGTAAACTCAATAAATAGAGTAGCCGCTAATATACACCATGCGGCCTCACCAGAACTTTTTTTATGGATAACATTGGATAGAAAATAGTATAGAAATAGGATTGCAGATGATTTGAAGAGTAGAAATTTAAATATTAGCAAAATAACATTATAAAATTAACATGGAAATCCCATACGCAAAATGCTTTAAAAAATTTTTCGCATAGCTCAGGAACTAATAAATCTATAGACTCGTGTGAGTTATCCATTTAAACAGAAAAAAATAACAGAGACTTTCTAATACACAGTGAAGGCTGCACTTATCTGGAAAAGGTCTGGTTAACCCAAAAGAACATCCGCTCAGGGGACGACCGGATTGGGGGCTACGTTAACATCCGCGATTTAGGCATACTTTGATAATTTAAAAATAAAAAAATCCCTTTGCACATCCGGCTAGCTCTATTTAGATAAGGAAATATTTTCATTCTCAAAACATATCCCGCCAGACAACTATTCTCTTTACCTGTTTTGACGAGACGAAGAACACTGCATTATTGCCATTGATATAAATTATACGAAATACCACTATGTTGATACAAATTAATTCCTGCAACATCACATTCCGAAAAAAAACGAGTCATGTCTAAATAAATTATTAGTTAAAATGTACGCGTAAATAAAAACAAACATTGAATTTGAATTACAGGAACATCAAGTTCGAACGAGAGAAATCTAAAACGCTTGCGCAAGTGAATGTGGCCCGTGGTGGTAAATGCGAAGCGGAGTTACAAAGTGTCTTAAAATTGGATGATTTGTAGACAATTTTCTCAGTTCGTTTACACCATGATCATAATAAGACGCTTATGTGTCTTATATTAAGACATCTATTATGACTGAATTTTCAGATTCAGAAACTTAAGCGTCTGAAATTCTTTTTCAATCACATATGTGTCTAAATTTAAGACACCCCTATGTGCAGTGTATTTAATAGAAAACAGAATTTAGATTTTTTTAAAGGCTTTCTTGTTGTTCCTGCCAACAAGGTGGTAGTGACACCGGCATAAAATATAGCCAGTATAGGATCAGAGGCTATCACCCTTGATTCGCAACCAATAACGTCTGTAATCGGTTAATTATTTCCTGAGATTCCATAGAAATCGTAATTTGGGACACTTTTAGAATGCTTTTCGCTCCTTCAGTTCGCTTCAATCCTGTTAAATTTCGAATTTATTTTCGACTGTTTTTAGAGGACATTTATATTTTATGAGTAACTACCGTGCTATATTTAAAGTTTCTAGCCTCTTCAGTACCACAGAAATCGCAATTTAGAGAGTTTTTAGCTCTTGCAACTCTCTAGGAGTTGAGGCACCAACATAAAATATTGCTTATGTTTCAGCAGGTTCTATCATCATAAATTTGCAACCATTATGTTTGAAATCGGTTTCTTATTTCATACGATTGAATAAAAATAGTAATTTAGAAAGATTATTGAATGCTTTTCGCTCACATCATCCTTTTAAATTTGGAATTTTCTTTCGGTATTCCTTAGAAAGCATTTGCATATTTGAAATAATTAACGTTCCAAATTTAAAATGTTAGACACCCCTCAGTAACACAAAAAACATAATTTAGAACATTTTTTTCTCCTGTAACCACTAGGTGGTAGTGACAACAACGTAAAATATAGGCTATATTGGACTGTCACCATTAATTTGAAACCATTACTTCTGAAATCGGTTTATATTTCCTGAGATTGCGTAAAAATCACAATTTAAAACGTTTTATTTCGCATATCGTTTCACCTCTTTTAAATATAAAATTTTTAAGAAACTGTTCTCAGAGAACATTTACATCTCATAAGTAATTATCAGGTTAAATTTCAATTTGCTAGCTCATTCAGTATCACAAAAATCACAATGTAGAATTTTTTTTTTTTTTTTTTTTTTTTAAGCAACCGCAAGGTGGTAGTGACGCTGACATGAAATATATCCTATATTGGAGCAAGTGCTGTCATTGTCAATTTCTAACCATTACTTTTGAAATCGGTTGGGTACTTTCTGAGATTGTGTAGAAATCTCCATTTAGAACGTTTTTTAGAACGTTTTTCATGCATTTTCACCCCTTTAAAATTTCGAATTATTTAGGAAATGTTATTAGAGCATTTATACCTTATAAGTAATTACCATGCCTAATTGCAAGTTGCTAGACCCTGCTGTATTATAAAAACGTAATTTTGATCGTTTTTTGCTGCTACACCCTTTTGGGGTAGTGGCACCGACATGAAATAAAGCCTATGTTGGAGCGGGTGCTGTCAACGTTGTTTTCACACTATTACTTTTTAAATCGGTTCGGTACTTCCTGAGATTGCATAGAAATCGCAATTTAGAAAGTTTTTTAGAACGTTTTTCGCTCATTTTCACCTCTTTTAAATTTCGAAATTTTAGGAAATGTTCTTAAAGATCATTGGAAGGGCTCACAACCATAGTCCACTAAAAAAAATGAGATAATTCATGTAGAAGGTGCAGTAAACTGTGTTTTATCTACTGCCATAGTGCACCAAGTCTATAGTTCACATACTTTCTCATCGATTACATCTGTGTCCAGAGTGGGTGAATTAATACAAAAACCTTCACAACTATACTGAATCAAGTCCATTCATCAGTGTACTACTCTTACATCCCTCTCTAAATCTTACCTCGTTGCTATCAAAAAAGTTGCAGTTTAAATAAGCGATTTCAAAACTTCTGATGAAAAATAAACGTTCTTGAATCATCACTTGGATAAACTATGAATAGAAAATAATATTGCTTTTGTTGGTCATGCCCTCTCCTCTCGGTAAACAAAAGTTAACCATAACGACAGTGTTTGTCTTAAAAAAGTCATTACACAGATTTAAAAAAAAAAAAAAAAAAAAAAACTCTAATCACGTACATTGCTTGATCGTCGGCGTAGAGAGGAATATATGACAAAGAAAAAGACCTCTGTGAAAGAGGAATTCTATTACAAAGTCTTCATCACAAAGTTTAATTTGCACTTCAAGCCGCCAAGTACAGAAACATGTAAATTATATGATGACATATCCATGAAGATTTCGTACAGAAAATGATGAAAACACTAGAAAAACTCTTAAAACCGAACTAGAGCTCCACTTGCTGAAAACTAAACAGGCTAGAGAGAAAACTAGAACACATGAATTCTGCTTTTTCAGAATTTAGTGTCGCCCCCGATGAAAAAAAAATGTATCTATAAATAGTACAAAACGTATTTCAGTGTTAAGACTTAGAGAACACCCTTTTATTTTATGTAAAATGCTGTCATTCGCATCCGCTTAAGAATTCCACATTTACGATCCACTCTTAAACATTTATACTTAAGTATGCATATGACGTCGTCAACGCGAAATAAAACACAAATGCAGTAAAAATCTGCGTCATAAACAGAAATCATTCGTTTATATTTTTTCAAAATAGCACGTATTTTAATTACATTTTCTTTCGGCTGTTATGAAAAAATGGCAACAAAAAGATGTAATTACATTTTACAACTACTTTTCCCTTACTTTCTGAAGAAATGGAGCACTTCCGTTGCCAATATTAAGCAAATGGCTCCAAAAACCACACACACAAAAATAAATAAATAAATAAAATAAAATAAATGGAGATGCAGTTTTCAAGCAAATTGTATTTAAAAGTACATTTTTTTTTTTTTTTTTTTTTTTTCAATACGACGATATAAAAATTGAAAAGGTACGATACATACAAGTTTAAAAAATTGCTATAGAGTGTTTAATCGTACTGCTTTGTTTTACTTCTGGCTTCTGTAAGGTAACGTTTTTTTTTTTTTTTTGGTTGCGACACAACATAAGCTGGGAGAAAGAAATAGCATATCGTACCGGGGGATAATAAAAACGGATAAAATTAAAGCCTCAGATGAAACTTGCTGCTGTACACTACTTGCAAAAAGCACTTCCCTTTCCTAAACTTTCAACACCCATAGCTTATTATAAACGCAATCTATATGTGTCATTCCATGCAAAATGAGCAAATCAGCTGTGGCAGACATGTCACAGATTTTAATGAAAATCAGTGTATATGTAGATCATATCTATTTATGAGTAAATGTAAAATAATATATTTCAGGATTGTTTATTTAAGTATTAAAATATACATTAAAAGTGAATGCAAAATCGTGGTATTGTCTACATGCTTAAAATTTCAATTTTGATTATTAGCTTTAGGAATGGAAAGACTATAAAATTGATTTATAATTAGGAATGAATAACAAGAAACAGATTGGCGTAAGTTAGTAATTGTATTTTTATTCCGTAATGAGAAAAAAATTATTTTTCAAAAATATTGAAATAAAAATGCAATATTTCTACTGCTCATTTAAGCATGAAGGACAGCTTTGACAATTTAACTTTTTTTGGCGTTATAGCTAAAAGTATATATTTTAAATATCGAAAAATTCATTCTTGCTTTTTTATTGCTTAATGAGAAAAAAAAAATAAACAGTAAAAAATGTTGAGGGTAAAATGCAATATTTATATCACTTCTTTTTAAGTGAAAAAAAGCTTTATTAAACTTGTAAATTATTTCATATTATAGATAAAAGTATATATTTTAAATGTAGAAACTTTAATTTTTGCTTTAATATATATTACTTTGAACAAAAAAGAATATATATTTATCCTTTAAATCCATAGATGGCAGCACTGCATCTTTTTTCCCTTTGAAATCGTGCAGTATTGTACAAAAACGCGCGCTTATTCAAAGAGTAAAGCTCTTGGAATACAACAAATATTACTTTTTAAACCAAATTTTGCGACGTTAAAAATCGAAAGGCAATCTTGATTTTTTTTTTTTTTTTTTTTTTTTTTTTTTTTTTTTTTAGCATATCATGGACTTATTGATATTTATGTCTGTTCAATAACTATAATGTCTGACCTTTCCTTCAATATTTTTTTTTGCCTATCAATAAGAGGAAAAATTACAGTTTTGTCATTTTTTTTAAGTTTCTAATTTTTTTTTTTTTTTTTTTTTTTTAAAGGAGGAGGAAATACATGGCAACTTTAAAACTTTAGCAACTCGATCTTAATATGTAACACTACTTCAGGCATCAATTTCACAGATGTTTTCGAATTCCTTTAATTTTTATAACTTTTTAATTTTCTCAAAATTGACAAATTTTCAATTTTTACCAGAAATTTAAGATTAATCATAACGTTATCAAATTATTACTGTTAAATAAATGTGAAGATAATTTTCCAAAGATTACAATATTATAAAAAGATTTAATTTATGTTACATAGTTTTCAAGATACGGAACTTCAAACTTTCAACTTTGAACTATTGTACACATGCCATTTTATGTCACAAGTTTTTTAAATGTCCAGAAGTTCCAAATTTTTTTATTTAGTTTTGTCGAAATATTTTGCAATTCTCTATTTGAATATGAATTGAATCTGTGTATCAAATTTTATTAAAATCGTTTACTATGCAGCTACGACTTTTTTTTTAAATTTTTGCTCATTTTGTGTGGAATGACCCATATGTTTCTAACTCGAAGTGCATTCCTTTAATAATAATTTGGGATAAGTCTGGTAAGGACATCGAGGGAGAAAGATGTTCTCAAAACCTTTCTAGCATTGTTTAAAGACACCTAAGAGAGAAAACCTCTAAACATAAGAAAATTATTCAATATTCTGATGCCTGCTGTGGCTAAAATAGGAACATCAAAATTTATCTTACGCTGTTGTTAATAGTACAAACATAACAGAAGAGTCAATTGACCACAAATTCATGGTGTCTAGCCACTCTTTCTTTCCGAATGACGCAGAATTTTGGTCTGATTGAAGCATCAAGTTGGAAGAAACAACCAATCTAGATTCCTAGAGACTAGAAGGAAACTATTATGAATGCAAAGAAGAAATGTCCGAAATTTGATGCAATTGCAGTTAAGAAATCCGACTATGTTCTACTATAGCTTTGGAACAAATTATTGCAAACAGAAAGACGGATACCAACAGAGCTTGTTTTCGTTGGAAGCTATTAGATGGCTGCGAGTTGTGAAATGTTCTCCCTTCATGTTACTGATCAAAGAAACCTTCAATGAGGATCAACCTTTTCGCAAAATACGTTGGGAAAAACGGTCTCCTGGGCGCAAGATATTTTCTTTATTAACTGTTAGTCTAAATGTATTGTACGCGGGCAGTAGAAAAATCACTTTGGCCAAAATGAAAGATATGGTAGATCTTCTGCCATACATTCCGCAAATTCATCATGTATACTTCAAGAATCTGGCAGTAGAGGTCAATACCAGGCTCCAAGCTACTTAGTTTAGATGTAGTGTACATCATGATGACAATGATGATGATGATAGTATTGTGTGCAGCTAAATGATTTGCGATAGCTGGTAGTATGTTTCACTCTTTGTGTTTAATTTAGAGTAAGAAATAGAGTACGAAAATACAAATCAAAATCAAGAGTTTTGTAATCATAAGAAATAAGTCTTTATTTACAGATGGGATTTTCACAACCATACAGGACAAAGTCCTAATATATTTTTAAAAGTATAAGTTTTTTAATTTGGGAGGAAGTTTTGGGATTGGTACATACGACTAGTTCTATTTCAAAGCAAATTTCTTTGCCAAAATCTTCAAACCTGTTAATTTTTTTATGTAATTTTTAATTAATAAAGAGAACTTTATTAAGTATATGTTCATATCGATTGGGAAAATGACATTTCAGATTTAACTGAAAATAAAACGTATTTTCAAAATTTATGTATGGTTTAAAAGTCAAAAATACCTTCATAATTAATAACTTTAGCAGGTTGCTTACATGTAAAGAAACTAAAAAAAAAAATTATTCATTCTAAAGTATTCTAAGTATTTAAATTTTATATAAATTAGCATTTTAACAGTTTAAAATTTTATAAATTTCCTTGAGATATCAAAACGATCGAATGAACATTAAGTAATTTTATAGTACACGTGTGTACATCGTAAAACATGCTTAACTTGTTCAATGAATATTGCTTTGCTTTTAAATACCATCTTTAATTAAATCTTAATTCGGAAAATAGGTCTAAGAAAAATATGTTTTGAAAATTATCTAAACTTAGTTCAAAAAGTAAGGAACATAGATGCTATATGTTTGATTTAAAAACCCAGAAACCCCGTCCTACTAATATATACATGTGTGTGTGTGTGTGTATTATTTCATCTAAATTATTGTAAGTATTTAAATTTTATGTAAACTAGCATTTTAACAGTTTCAAAATTTTAAATTTTAATGAGATATCAAAACAATTCTTTGAACAATAAGTAATTTTTTGAGATCTAATAAAAATATCTCTGTGAAAAATATTTAAAGTTAGATCAAAAACTAGGAAACATAGCTGCTATATGTCTGATTAAAAAACTCAGAACACCTCTCTCCTCTAAGAATAAATACATAAATATATATGTATGTATTCTCAATTATTTTAGATATTTAAATTTTATGTTAACTGACTTTTAAACAGTTTCAACGTTTTTTTTAAAATTTCAATAGGATATAAAAAGAAGCGAAATAACATTAAATAATGTCATAGACATAGATTATCTGTGTCTCACATTGTAAAATATCCTCACTTATGTCAATAAATATTTATATGTGGTTAAATGTCATCTTTAATTTAAAAAGTAATTCGGAAAAGATATCTATGGAAAACCTCTTAGGAAAGAATGTCTAAACTTAATTCAAAAACTGAGAAACATAGCTGCTATATGCCTGATTTATAAACCCCGAACTCCCCCCCCCCCCAAAAAAAAATATATATATATATATATATATATATATATATATATATATATATATATATATATATATATTCAAAGTTTATGTGGACTAGCATTTTAACTGTAGAATTTAGTTTCAGCTTTTAAAAAAAATTAACAAGTTATCAAAACAAACGAAGGAGCATTAAGTTATTTTATAGAGTATCTGTGTTTCACATTATAAAATATCCTTATTTCTTTCAATAAATATTTATATGCTGTTAAATTCCTTCTTAAATTAAAAAATGAATTCGAAAAAAAATTCTAAGAAAAGCACCTTGGTGAAAAATATAAAAACTTATTTCAAAAAATAAGAAACATTGCCGCTATATGGCTGGTATATAAACCCAGAACTCCCACCAAAAAATTTTAAAAATCAAATAAACAAATCAATAAAATAAACTAAAATAAATAAATAAAATATATAAGCAGATTTAAATAAAAATTTAATTAAATAAATAAATAAAATAAATAAACAGGTTTGCAAAATTATTTTTTTCTGCTTTGTATATTGAGATAAAAATCAAGGTCCAAATTATGCCAGAATATTAATGGATTTTTAAAACAATATTATTTTAAGTTTTCTTTTTTTATATAAATTTTTCGCAATCTATCATTTAAACAAAATTAGAATTCGGATTTCTTTTTAAAGTTAATGATAAAAATACGTTGCTAGTAGAAATAATATGAAAAAAATTTCTGTTCGAAATTTAAAAGGTAAACGTCAAATTTAAAAAAAGTAAAAAATAATAATAATGATAATAAAAATTCCATCTGAAAGCGCCCCATGAAACATTATGGTTTCTACATAGAAGCGTCTTAAAAACAACAAAGCATAAGGGAGGAAAGTTAATAAATAATCTAAGATCGCTTAAAACCTGTTATCTGTAAACAAAGCCCATGAATCACAAAATAAAAGGTTTTAGAGGTTTGTTTTCAAGATAGCAGTGTTACCTTTAACTTATTTCAAAGGTAGATAAAGTGGAAGTGAAAAGATTTAAAGGATCTCTGGAAACAAAAAATCATGGCTAAACATACTTATCTTTATGAGGGTTATCACTATCAGTTCGATCTGCCCATTTATCTTCTCAAGGTGTAAAAATAAATTTTATCTCACATCTAAGGCCTGCATTATTTCAGTGCGAGTTTTTTGTGAAAATAAAGGATTACATATATTATAAAATACTATTTTATTAATTAGAAGAATAATATTTTTTAACAAATTGACTTGTTAATTTATATAATTTATTAAATATGATAATCAGAATAAAGTAAAACACAATACTGACTAAATATAAATAATCTGAAAGGTCAAATATAGTTACACAACAGCAGCAATTATAAAGACAGAAACTATATAAAAATAAAAACTGCAAAAAGGATTGAAATATATTTATAATCCGTAGAAAATACTGTGGAAGTCAGGTTTCATTATAATCTAAGGTAACGGAATATCAATAAAAATGAATGAGGTGAGGCTTCCAAAAAGCACATTTCACAAAGAAGTAATAAAACAATGTATCAGTTAAATGTCTTTATTTTTAGGTACGTTCGTAATTACATAAATAGGCAGCACCTATAGTCGACGTTCGATCCGTCTATCAGTCTGTCCATCCGTCAGCATATAACAGAGCAAAAACTACCCAACCGAATGGTCTGTAATTTTAAATATATAATTGCTACAAAATTTTGTCAAGTCATTTCAAATGTTACGAAATTTGGATGTATGGTTTACAGACACAGTCATATGTTCTCCACTTCATTACGGCCAATGGGAGAAAAAAAAAATCAAGTGCATTTTAATGATGCTACAGCCTTTCGAAAAGAATGGAATTAGTGTGCACTTATGAAGAGCACTAAAATATTCATTCAGTACAATATGCAGTGCAAAAAATATTTATAAAACTAGTTATTGCACGAGCGCATATTATTTGTCACGCTTGACGTGCAATTTCCAATTTGTTTTTAAGATTCTTCCGTTTTGAAATTTCATTTCTATCAATACGATATAAGTTGTATATCCCCTTTCAGAAACTAAATGAAAATAATACTTACTAAACTTTTTAATGGAATCAAAAAAGAATATTGAATTAAATATACACAGAAAATGAATATAAAAAATCGTTTCTAGTTAGCATTCATCTAGGAATTAGCGCAATGTTTGAAGAATCCTTATAATAAATATCATCACGAATATTTTTTCCAACCATCCCACGGTTGAATACAAGAACATTAGCGTACTTCTGAAGCAATAAATGACATACGTCATGTCGTTATTGTATACATTGTTAGACAAATGATTTTGCTTAATAAAAAATATCGGAAGAAATTCTTTTATATATACATATACACTATAAGGCCAAAGATGATCGGCCTCTGGCGATTTTAGACGTTTTGTTAAATATTAAAAAAATACCAGAGGAATTATTCTGAAACTCCAGGCGTATAAACAGAATAGCGTAGGTCATACATTTCCGTGAGGTTTATTTCCCGAAACCTCACAGGATAACGTCAAAAAATTACGAGTATCTATAAATATCTATCTATCAAATAACGGATATCTATTAATTAACCCTGTAAAAATTAATGCAGCAAAAGCTTTCAAACTGTAGATTATGATTAAGTGCCTAATTCTAATAAACTGCGTTCATTTTTATGAGGATAGCATGTATACTCATAGAGAAATTAAAGTTTATTTTAAGAGTCCCAAATTTTGCCACGTTTTTGCTTACAATTTAAAGAGTTCTTAATATAAAAAAAGTTCTTTTCAGAAAGTACAACAAACAGCATTGTGCACAATACCCTGCAATCAGAATTAAAAGATAATAAAAATTGTATGAAAAATGAGCATGTTTACTAAATAATAATTCACTGAGAGCGCCCGAATGTAAGAAAAATACAATTTCCATAATGTGTTAGTTTAATGTATAGAGCAACTTTTGTGAATGTCTCAAAAACATAGTTTGAAAAGTCAGAAAATTATCGTTGATAGAATAAGCTCAAAATCCGTTGTTCCCAAAAGGAAGCAAAAAGATCAGGGATGTATCCCAAATATAGTAGTAGGTGCAATATTGTGTATGCTATATTGGCACTAATCAATGGATGTATGGATACAGCCCCACATAGTTATGCATCATTTTGGGATCAGCCGATTTTGAGCCTATTCCATCAACGATAATATTCGAAAATTTCAAGCTATGTTTTTGAAACTTTTACAAAAGTTGTTCTATACATTTAGCTAACACATTATGCAAATTGTATTTTGAATGTGTTCGGGCATGCGGAGTAAAACATTATTTACTAAACCTAATCATTTTTTGTACAATTTTGGTTATATTTAAAAACTGATTGCAATATACAATGTTGTTTGTGATACTTTTTTTTTAAATGAACATTTTTTCTTACATTAAAAACTCTGTAAATTAAAGAAAAAAAACTTGGCAAAATTTGAGATTGTTTTTATGAAAACCTGAATGTCTCTTCAAGAATACATGCTATCCTCATAAAAATGAACACAAATTATTACAATAAGCCACTTAATCATAATCTACAGTTTGAACGCTTTTGCTACATTATTTTTGACAGGGTTAGCCAAAAGATATTCGTTCATTTTCAATTTACTGACGGTTCTATATGGGGTTTCGATAAAAAAATCTTCGTGGAAATATATGACCTCTGCTATAGCGTTTACACACCTGGAGTTTCAGGTTAATTTTCCATGTATTTTTCTAGATATATATACATAGTTTAAAAATTCTAATGGTAATTTCAAACATTACCACAAACTTTAAACTTTAATTGAAGTACAAAATTTACTGAACCATACCAAATAAGAACTATATTTTAACATAATAAACAATCTATAAGAAAAACAACATAACCAACTTTAACTTAAACAAAATCAACCATAAGAAATAAGACCAATAACTAACTAAACATAGAAAAAAGGTTGCGTGGCTTATGACATGCTAATGCAGGGTTAAAACTGTTTTTAAGCATGCAATATTCCACAGATTTTCCTGTCGAGACCATACTGAAAAAAATATATATATCCTATATATATATAATCCCAATGAAACGAATTTATGTAACGATTTTTTGAAACGACTAATTAAACAACTGATTATGTTTCACGGCGATTTCTCCTAAAATATGGAATACTTTGTGATGAAATTAACACCCTCAGATTTTAATCATAACGGATATTTTTATTTCCTATTTCAGAAAAGGTTATTATTTTAAACTAATTTGGCGATCAGTTTGGCCTCCCTTAAATGTATGGTAAGAAATGTATCATGTTACTTTAATTCATAATTCAATTTACTTGAACAATCTTTCGCCAAATCGAAAGATTCTGATAGAGAAATCATTTCTGACGGTATTTTTATATTAGCGAGACGCAGGTGATAATTCGCTAAACATTTTTCCTGTCGCATTTTCTTATATTTCATTAATTTTATTTAAAATATAATCCTTTCATTCATTTTATTTAAAATAAACAACTTTCATTTAAAATTGATGGATTTCACTTCTTTCTTTGTTTTTAAAACAAAAACAACAAAAAAAAAATAGGCACAGATATTATCTACGCACCGAGGTTCCTGATTGGCGCCAAAATGGCATTATTGTGATTTACATGGTAACCCGGCTATTGTTGTTCATTTAATAATATATGTTTATTTACTTTTATTTCTTTTTTTTTAATATATAAATTATTTTGTTCTATAGTTATTAATTTTTTTTTTATATTTCCTTTAGAATATTATAGAAAATAATTAAAAAATACGATACTACTTAGTTATTCCGTCGACCAATTTCGCCAAATTATACAAATTGACATAATTTTTATTTTAAATAACGAAAGAACAAATAAATTAGTATAACATTAATAAATGCACAAATAAAACGTCGAAATAAAAACCAATTGATGCCGTAAACACGTGTAACTTGCTAGTCAAGTGAAACCATTATTGGCATTTAATCTTATAGTTTGGCGATAGATTTTTGGTCGACGGGATATCTAAGTAATACAAAAAAATGCATATGTAACTGGTATTAAAAACGAGGTTTTCGCCAAAGTTTCGTAAAAAAAAAAAATCACGCCAAGCCTGCCGTGCGTATATGACATTTGGCCAAATATTACCACTCGATAAAAAAAAATGCTAATTGGCGAGTTGAAAAAAAAGCTTTTGGCGAGATTTGCATCCGGCTAGCGTACCAGTACCAAGAATTCTTTGCGACCATGGCAACTTTTATGTAGTTTTATTCGAAAAGGTAGTGCGCATGCGTCAACTCTTGAAGATGGACCAGCGCGAGCTCCCGATGTTTGGCTATTTTTTACAGGAGTGGGGTAAGCTAGGTCCTTATACTGTATATCATTCTTTTATACTCTTTATGCTCTTCAGTTTGGTATATGATAAGTGTGAATATGTGTAGGGGTTCCGGAGATATAATTCATTAAACTTTCTCTAACTTTCTTACAATAAATGTAAAGTTCTCCACCTTAGAAGACCAAAATTTTTTAAAAGAGCTCCAACACTCAAAATTGACAACCATTCATTAAAAAGTGAGCCAACTTTAGAATACTTAGGTATCGTTCTGGATAGTACGTTGTCGTTTCTCCCCCATTTACGAAAGAAAAGCAGGAAATTACACAACTTTCGCAAGACCTATTGAAGTTTGCCTCAGCTTACGGAAGGGTAAACAAAATAATTCTGAAGATTTGGTACAATAGTATCTTGGAGAAGAAAATCACGTATGCTGCAGCAACTTGGTTTAACCGGATAAGCAAAACCCATGGGCTTCGTCTGATCTCATCAATACAATACCAATGCCTGTTATTAGTTTCACGTGCCTACAGAAAAACTTCGGCGGATGCCCTTTGTGTTTTAACAGGTATTCCGCCCTTGGCACTTCAACTTGAATATATAGCAACAACAGGAAGAGTCTTACGTCTTGGAATCCCGACAGGAAATCAAGAACCAATATTTTACCAACCAAAAATGAAGTCAGATCAAGTTGAACCATTTACAGAATATTTCTTTCAAATAGATCCAGAAAATACTCCACATGTAGAAATAAACATTTATACGGATGGTTCCAAGATGGAAGATGAAACGGCATATGCCTTCTGTGTGTATCAGAGAGGAGAGTTAATCCACGAGGATCAAACTAAGTTAAGTAAAGAAAATACTGTTTTTCAGGCAGAACTCCTGGCCATAGAAGAGGCTGTGCTGTGGATTAGGAACTCCCCTCATAAAGAAGTATTAATACACTCGGACAGTCTCTCAAGTCTCTTAGCAATAGAAGATGTTTTTCAAAAAATCTCATCGCAGTGCAAATTATCAAACTACTCCAAAAAACAAGAAAAAAGATCTTCTTTAAATGGGTCCGTGGACATGTGGGTAATGTGGGGAATGAGCATGCAGATTATTTCGCAAAAGAAGCAACCAAAGCCACATCACATGCCAAATACAAATTCTTTCCCAACCCTCCTTCTTACTTGAAGAAGCTTCTAAAATCATCTCTACACGAACAATGGCAGACTCGCTGGGACTATGGTACCACAGGACGGTACACATACGCTTTAGCCCCAAAAGTCTCGGAAAAGAGAATCCTGCTGCATAGTAATCTTTTTCTGTTTGCCACTAACCACGGCCCATTTTCATCATATCTTTATAAATTTGACAGGGTTCCTTCTCCATTATGTGTATGCGGTCAGCGAGCTACATCATTGCATTATATCTTTAACTGTACCCTTACATCATATTACCATATAAGAAAATCTCCAAAAATTTCTTTTTCTCAGTGGTTCTCAGTGGTTTTGTCAAATCCATCATTTTGTCAAAAGATAATTGAATGTATGAAAGTTTTAGAAAACAACCATTATTTGTTTCAAAATGTTTTGCCATTTATAGATGATGATGAGAACGTATCTTAACAAATAGACAGATACCACCAATTCAAAATAAACTCTTAGCCACAAACAACACGATTGAACTATAATTGAACTGTTGCAAGAACAATAGACTTTTGAACTTTTGTGTGTGTATATAATTATATAATATTCATCATAATTATTCACTATTTTACCTATTTTTTATATTCTACATTATTTTTAAAATTATGAATCTCTTTCTAATTTAGTATACATATACGTAGCTTTTATTGTATTTTTGCAGAACGCCCAGCTTTGCAGAGTAATTGAGCTTTTGCCGCTCCAACAAGTTTAAAAATCCTATTATCTATTATCTCATGATCTTATTAATTTCAAATATCTAAATTTCTCTCGTAAACGCCCAGTAAAAATTGGGCTTTCCATCGTGTATATATTGTACTTATATTGTATTTAATCTTAATATTCTCAATTGGCTTTCCTGTAGGTCCCTTCGGGCCTTTTATTTATTATTATTATTATTTTTATTTATTTATTTATTTATTTATTTATTTGTGTGTGTGTGTGTGTGGTGACGGCGGTAGTACATGGAAAGCGCTGGGTGGGGCTTGTGAGTGCTTAAGCCATTTGGTAGGCCTCCCCACCTAGCTGACCCCAGTTTTATTCGAAAAAAAAAATTGTTTTTTTATTGGCGCAATTTTTTTCTCACGCCAAAGTCATATACGGAACGGGCACTTAACTGGCGCCAAAATATCATTATTTTGCTTGATATGGTAAGCGTGATGTTGTTGTTTATGCTGTTGATGCTTTCCCAAAATTGACGTCGGAAAAAAATCGCGCCAAAATGGGGCGTATATGACATCTGTGACAAACTTTAATATGAAAGGCGAAGAATTCAGACAGTATTTGTTTATGGCAGTTGATGAATTGAACTATTATAATATAGATGAAATAATGGTGATAGAATAATATTTGGCGAATTATCACCTGTGCCTGGCTAACATTAAAGTACCAAAATGGCACCTAGAGTATAAAAAGCGAAGTGGTCTGCCCGGAACTTTTGATGATAGTCACATGACATAGGCTATTGTTATAGAGATTGTTTTAAAATACCGGAAGACAAAGACTCTGTATACAACGTATATAACGAAAACAACCACTGCATGTCTTAACAGCAACTGATTCGGCCTTAAATATTTGCAATCAAAGGGAATTGAATGGAACCCCGTGTACAGGGAGATTTGCACAGCTTTTTTCTGCATAATTCAATCGTCTGTAATATTTTTAAAACCCGTCATATTAGCGTGTTTTTGGATTCTGTGGTGTCTGAACGGGGGTGGCGGGCGTAGCTTGCAGGCGGCAGAGCCCCCCCAGTATATATATATATATATATATATATATATATATATATATATATATATAATGCTTTCAAAAAATTTTTTAAAAACAAATAACCCAGTGCATCAGGCGCAACGCAGCTTCTTATATGCACTAAGTGAATATAGCTCTAATAAAAGTGAATGATTATGAAAATTATTATGAAAAGAGGGTGCATAACAACAATAAAAATCCATGAAAATTTATAACGAAAAAACAACAAACAAACCACTCCCTGCTCTTCAGAAAGTGGGAGGAGTGAAAAAAGCAGGTATCAAAAACAGAAATTGGATCCTCACGGGATTCGCAAGATATGGCCAACCCACATACTCCAAAAGTATAACAATAGATTTAAACTTTCAAAAACACAACATAACAAAGCTATTTTATAAAAAAAAAAATTAAGGAATCAAAACTGCTTTAAAAACAAATATAACCAACCAATTCAAAATCCAAGAAAACCGATTTAGCTTATAAAACTTAAATAAAAATTAATAAATTTTTTTTAAATTTTGTAATATGACTAAATCATTAAGCAATTAGAAGTATTGAACGTGTGAGAAGGCCATATCCCCACCTTTACCCATGAAGACCTGAAAAAAACTTGCTACCTTTAAAACAATCACTACGCTCCACTTCTTTCCATCAGCAGGAGTTGCAAGCAAGGCCATAATCCAAGTTAGACCAGCGTCCTAAAGACTTGTCTTTCCATTATCCTCATAATCATTAATTTTCTTTCCAAGTCAACGCAGTTTCTACTTGAAGCACATCAACATGCAGACGTTCTTAAAGACTTTAATCCACACCCTTCATATATTCAAGCAGCTACCTTGGCATCCATTACGGTGTTTGGCCGCTTAGCTGTTGCCACTTTAAAAAACTCTTCTCAAGTTGATTTACATAATGAAAAATAAACTGGTATGGAAATAAATTATTATAAAAAAGATTAGCAGTAAATTTAAAAATCTGTGAACTCAAAAATTCTCTATTACTACAAATTCTATAAAATCTATTAATTTGTCCCACAATAATGTTATTAAAAACCTTCTTACTTAAATTTGAATACCAGTGTGGCATCGATTGAGTATTAAAATTAAAAAAATCCCGTTTATCAAAAAGCTTAATTAGTATATTGCTATCTTTAATTAAAATGTCTAAATGCAAAAAATTAACATGTAAATTATCAACAGAAGCCTTATTTAATTTTAAACATGGAGGATAGATATCGTTAATCGATACCAATAGTTTGTCATCGAATATTATTAAATCATCGATATACCTTAAAACCGAATAACTCTTATTACTGTTTAAAACATAATTAAATTCATAATAAAAAAGAAAGAGATTTGCAGCAGAACTCGAAAAATTAGTTCCCATACCGATACCACATACCTGGTAGAAAAATGAGCTATTGAAAGTAATGAAATTATTAAGAAAACAGAAATTACATAAACTCAAGAAAAAATCTCTTTTAATTCCAAGCTCCTCCTCAATACAGAACATATCAAAAATATTTTTTAGTGTATCATAAAGTAAATCTATAGGTATATTAGAAAAAAGGTTTTCAAAATCATAGGTATACAAATTTGTGGGCGTTATGGGCGTTTTTTTAATTTTATTTAAAACCTCATTACTATTGTCTATACACCAAAAATAGCTAGTATTTCTATATTTAAACTTCAAAAAACCATAAATGCGCTTCAAAAACTCCTGTAACTTAACATTTAAACTTTTACCAATACCTCTTGAATTATAACATATAAATCTGAATTTAATAGGTATCTTGTGAAATTTTGGGGTCATAAACAGAAATGGAAAAGTATGATGATTATTAATAGCAAAATTATATGAATACATTTTTCTAGCCTTCTTGGTGTATGCATTAAATTTGTTTACAACAACCTTGTGACTTAATTTACATTCTTTATAAAATTTACTATTATTTAACTCATTTTTAACTTTGTCAATATGAAAAAGCTTTCAAATAATTGCATAATTTGAAGCCGCTTTGTCCACAGGTACTATTAAAAAATTGTTATGTAAAAATTGAATATAATTTAAATCTTCTTTATTGAGACTATGATAAACATAATCCTTACTGTTCAAATAATTATTAACAAAAAACTCAAATTCCTTTAATATATGCCACTCCCATTCAAAAAAAGCTTCAAAGGGGGTGTTAAATCTGTAACATAATTGCATAATGAATTTTTTCAAATCCCTTTCAAAAATCTGAATAGCCTTTTTCTTGCTAATTGTTTTATTTAATCTAAACTTAGTACCTAATCCCATCATAAAATGTAAATTTTTGTTCTGTATAATATCTAAATTTCCAGTAATAACATGTTTATGGAAATCATCAATAAAATCTAAGAAATCTGTGTCACATTTACATGTTTCAGGAATTTCATCAGAAAAAGCAAGAGATCTATAATTGAACAATTTTTTACAAAGAGGAATGTTATATTTATAAGCAACAGCTATATCAATATCTCTAAGAGGGAAAAAAGTGTCATAATATCTAAAAAAATCTTTAATTTTAAAATTGTCGAAAGACTTCTGTTGAAAATTCAAAGTAAAGAAAACCCTGTCAGATTTGGAATCCAAAAAATTCTTTAATCTAAAATTAATAAAGTCAAAAAGCAGGTCCCTAAAATGCAAATTAGAAAATTTATAAATTTTACTAGCTTTCCTAATTTTGTTTAAAATTTTAAGCTTAAGTGTGAATACCGCTTTTTTTATATTTTTAATACTAAAATTTACTACAAAATCTTTTTCAACATTACAGATCCAATCCTCTGGCACTAAACAATTTAATTTATTGGATAACATATGTGATCCCCTGGTATCTCTTTTAATTTTCAAATTACTAAACAAATTTAAAAAACTATAAACATTATCAATACTTTTTATATTGTAAGAATTTAATACTGTATTTAAACCATAAGGATATAAAGTCCTGTGTTTCAAAATGAAATCATTTTCTATTTTCAAACGCTCATTCTGATTCTCAACATGTGCCAAAAATTCAATCAAATATTATCAAAAGTATGTAACTTAAATGCATAATTTCAAAAGATGGATATTGTAAATCATCATTGTAAACATTTGATCTGTGATTGTTAATTCTAATATTAAGAAAAACAGAAGTCTCACCAACATAAGCCTGCGAACAAGTCATACATGTAATTTTATAAACAACATTATTAAATTTGCAAAATGTACAATAACCTGATGGTATATCAACAGCCTCGGCACGACTCACCAATCATGTTTTACAACGTTTATCTTTTCATTTAATATATTTCATAATTTCAATGAGGAATTTATACAAAATTCCAAAAATTTTTTATATTATAACTTTTTGTATGCACTTACACCTAATTGCATAACAAACTACACCCAATTCAACATATGACATATGAAATGACTAGTTGAATACACAGCAAAAGAAGCGCAAAGCAGCTTATCAAATTGCCAAAGTATATAATGCTTTCAAAATTTTTTTTAAAAACAAATAACCCAGTGCATCAGGCGCAACGCAGCTTCTTATACGCACTAAGTGAATATAGCTCTAATAAAAGTGAATGATTATGAAAATTATTATGAAAAGAGGGTGCATAACAACAATAAAAATCCATGAAAATTTATAACGAAAAAACAACAAACAAACCACTCCCTGCTCTTCAGAAAGTGCGAGGAGTGAAAAAAGCAGGTATCAAAAACAGAAATTGGATCCTCACGGGATTCGCAAGATATGGCCAACCCACATACTCCAAAAGTATAACAATAGATTTAAACTTTCAAAAACACAACATAACAAAGCTATTTTATAAAAAAAATTTTTAACGAATCAAAACTGCTTTAAAAACAAATATAACCAACCAATTCAATATCCAAGAAAACCGATTTAGCTTATAAAACTTAAATAAAAATTAATAAATTTTTTTTAAATTTTGTAATATGACTAAATCATTAAGCAATTAGAAGTATTGAACGTGTGAGAAGGCCATATCCCCACCTTTACCCATGAAGACCTGAAAAAAACTTGCTACCTTTAAAACAATCACTACGCCCCACTTCTTTCCATCAGCAGGAGTTGCAAGCAAGGCCATAATCCAAGTTAGACCAGCGTCCTAAAGACTTGTCTTTCCATTATCCTCATAATCATTAATTTTCTTTCCAAGTCACCGCAGTTTCTACTTGAAGCACATCAACATGCAGACGTTCTTAAAGACTTAAATCCACACCCTTCATATATTCAAGCAGCTACCTTGGCATCCATTACGGTGTTTGGCCGCTTAGCTGTTTCCACTTTAAAAAACTCTTCTCAAGTTGATTTACATAATGAAAAATAAACTGGTATGGAAATAAATTATTATAAAAAAGATTAGCAGTAAATTTAAAAATCTGTGAACTCAAAAATTCTCTCTTACTACAAATTCTATAAAATCTATTAATTTGTCCCACAATAATGTTATTAAAAACCTTCTTACTTAAATTTGAATACCAGTGTGGCATCGATTGAGTATTAAAATTAAAAAAATCCCGTTTATCAAAAAGCTTAATTAGTATATTGCTATCTTTAATTAAAATGTCTAAATGCAAAAAATTAACATGTAAATTATCAACAGAAGCCTTATTTAATTTTAAACATGGAGGATAGATATCGTTAATCGATACCAATAGTTTGTCATCGAATATTATTAAATCATCGATATACCTTAAAACCGAACAACTCTTATTACTGTTTAAAACATAATTAAATTCATAATAAAAAAGAAACAGATTTGCAGCAGAACTCGAAAAATTAGTTCCCATACCGATACCACATACCTGGTAGAAAAATGAGCTATTGAAAGTAATGAAATTATTAAGAAAACAGAAATTACATAAACTCAAGAAAAAATCTCTTTTAATTCCAAGCTCCTCCTCAATACAGAACATATCAAAAATATATTTAGTGTATCATAAAGTAAATCTATAGGTATATTAGAAAAAAGGTTTTCAAAATCATAGGTATACAAATTTGTGGGCGTTATGGGCGTTTTTTTAATTTTATTTAAAACCTCATTACTATTGTCTATACACCAAAAATAGCTAGTATTTCTATATTTAAACTTCAAAAAACCATAAATGCGCTTCAAAAACTCCTGTAACTTAACATTTAAACTTTTACCTATACCTCTTGAATTACAACATATAAATCTGAATTTAATAGGTGTCTTGTGAAATTTTGGGGTCATAAACAGAAATGGAAAAGTATGATGATTATTAATAGCAAAATTATATGGATACATTTTTCTAGCCTTCTTGGTGTATGCAATAAATTTGTTTACAACAACCTTGTGACTTAATTTACATTCTTTATCAAATTTACTATTATTTAACTCATTTTAGGTAGCTTTCTTTACAAAAAAGCTACCTATTGCAGCCGGGAAAGCGATTTCAAAAAATTTTGGTATATTTTCATCGATCACCCCCAGACCCCGAAACCACCCTCCGATCAAAATTGATATATATATATATATATATATATATATATATATATATCTGACCTATGTCACACTGTAACTCCCGTAATTATGAACCGATTTCGATGTAATTCGGTGTGTACATGGTACATACCAATGTCTCGACCGAGTTCGTTGGCCAGCTTCATCCGCCGTTTTGTTTCAAAATAGCGGCCTATTAAAATTTTTAAAAAAATTTAAAACTTGAAATGTGGTACCAAAAAATTGAAAATGGAAAAATATTTTTTTCTTATGTATTTGACCTTTATACAAAGATTCCGGAGCAGTTTTTGTTTCGTCTATATCTTAAAAAAGTCCTTCCGGCCAGTGCCGGGAGGAAGAGGTAGCTTTCATAATCCTTATTTTAAAAAAGCCAACTTATATCATGCAAACACACGAAGCTCAATTTAGTGGAAACCGAATATAGGAGATTCAATACTAATTTTTATCAATATAATGAATGAGAATTTCGCGAAATTAGTCAGCTTTATCCAAGCTGCTTTTCTTTAAAGTAACTTATATTTGGCTGCCAAATTCGGATATTTCTTAAAGTGCCTGTCATTTTAAGACAACATGGTGGATGAGGCTAAGCAGTGAACTTGGTCGAGACCTTAGTAATTGCTGTGCACATGCTCACTCACATCGGAATCGGTTAATATATAGGAGTGCTGTCGCATGCAAAATATCAGATTTTTCAAAATGTCACCCACAATAGAAATTGAAACTGCTATATCTGAGCCATTTTTTAAGGTAAAGACAAACAAAAAATGCTCCTGAATCCTTATATCAAGATCAAATACTTAAGAAAGAAACCTTTTTCAATTTATAAATTTTTTGCACCTCACTTTAAATATATATATATTTTTTAATTTAATGGCCGCCATTTTGAAACAAGATGGCTGATGAATCTGGCCAGCGAACTTGGTCGAGGTGTTGATGTATACTATCCACATGCCTTCTTACATCGAAATTGGCGAATACGTGTGTTATCGCGTGACAAATACAAGATCGTTTCAAAATGTTAGCCATGCTAGAAATTCAAAGTGCTATAAATCAACCATTTTTTAAGATATCAACAAAAGAACAAATTTTCAGAAACAAAAACTACTCCGGAATCTTTGTATCAAGGCCAAACACATAAAAAAAATCTTTTTAATTTTCAAATTTTTTAATACCTCATTTTGAATTTTAAATTTAATTTTTTTTAAACCCTTTTGAAACAAGATGGCGGATGCAGCTGGCCAACGAACTCGGTCGAGATATTTGTATGTACTATGTACACACCAAGGTACATCCAAGTCGGTTCATAAATACCCCACACAACACAAGGACGTCCTCAAGGAAGCCAGAAGATGTCACATGTAGGATGTTGTGACGTCCAGAGGACATCCTGAAATTTCTTATAGACGTCCTAAAGACTCCTTCGGGCAGTCAAAATGTCCCACTTGTTGACATCTTCTGGGTGTCCGTAATAAGACATTTTAAGGATTTTTCAGGACATGATAAGACAATTTTAGGATACATTTTGAACTTTTTTGACAAATGAAGGATAAAAATAGGATATTTTCTGGAATAAATAGAATGCTTTTAGGAATAAGTAGGATAGTTTTAGGGATTTCTAGTATGTCTTTAGGATAATCACAAGATTCTATTTAGACATTTTATGACTTATAAAGGATTAAAATAGGATATGGAATATGGATAGGGAGGATAATATTCCCGCTTTTAATTTTAAATGCTATTGCAACGAGAATTAAAACTTTTCACAGAATGTGAGCGTTTTGCTCGTGCGTGCAAAATGATGCGGGTAGTGCAAGGTTAAATACCTTACAAGATATTTAGGTATTCATTAAAACTTTTAATATAAATTTACGGCTACCGTTAATATAAATTTACTGCTACCGTAATCAAACAAATATTTTTTGACAGGATATGTGTTTGACAGGAGATAGGTTAGTTAAGCTTTAAATACTATAGAAATTTCGAAAATTTACTTACCTTGGATTTCAAAATTAATAGGAAAGAATTCCTTAAATCCTGTTAAAAATAGAAGCGCGAAGTGCAGGAGAAGTAAAATAATTTGAAATAAAAAACGTGGTCTGTTTGAGAAGTGACGCGGTAAAAGGCGACTGTCAAATAATGACGCTCGGATAGCTAAAAGTTGAGAAGTATTTCACTTCTGGTACAAATTCTGCGCATATGCGCAGGTTATTCGGGCCAGAAGATATTTTTCTGCGTTTTAAGGACAGTTCTTCCGAATTCTTCCTATGTATGACGTCCAGCCGACATCAACTTTTGTCTTATTCAGGATATGACAACTATAGGATCTGTGGTATCTTTATAGGATGTCCTACGGAAGTCTTTGGTTGTGTGGGACGTCTGTTATTACGTGAGAAAAATCAGGACGTTTCAAAATGTCAGCCACGCTAGAAATTCAAAATGCTATAACTCAGCCATTTTTTAAGATATAGTCGAAACAAAAACTGCTCCTGAATCTTTTTATCAAGGTCAAACACATAAGAAGAAAATATTTTTTCAATTTTCAATTTTTGGTACCACATTTCAAATTTAAATTTTTCTTAAAAATTTAAATGGCCGCCATTTTTAAACAAAATGGCGGGTGAAGCTGGCCAACGAACCCGGTCGAGACATTGGTATTTACTATCTATAAACGAAGTTACATCCAAATCGGTTCATAAATACGCCTTTTATCGCGTGACAAATTTCAGGAGTTTCAAAATGTCAGCCACGTTAGAAATTCAAAATGCTATAACTCAGCCATTTTTTAAGATATAGACGAAACAAAAACTGCTCCGAAATCTTTGTATAAAGGTCAAATACATAAGAAAAAAATATTTTTCCATTTTTAATTTTTTGGTACCGCATTTCAAATTTTAAATTTTTTTAAAAATTTTAAATGGCCGCCATTTTGAAACAAAATGGCGGATGAAGCTGGCCAACGAACTCGGTCGAGAGATTGGTATGTACTATGTATAAACGAAGTTACATCCAAATCGGTTCATAAATACGCCTTTTATCGCGTGACAAAATTCAGGACGTTTCAAAATGTCAGCCACGCTAGAAATTCAAAATGCTATAACTCAGCCATTTTTTAAGATATAGACAAAACAAAAACTGCTCCGGAATCTTTGTATAAAGGTCAAATACATAAGACAAAAATATTTTTCCATTTTTAATTTTTTGGTACCACATTTCAAGTTTTAATTTTTTTTTAAATTTTTAAATGGCCGCCATTTTGAAACAAAACGGCGGATGAAGCTGGCCAACGAACTCGGTCGAGACATTGGTATGTACTATGTACACACCGAATTACATCGAAATCGGTTCATAATTACGGGAGTTACAGTGTGACATAGGTCATATATATATATATATATATATATATATCAATTTTGAACGGAGGGTGGTTTCGGGGTCTGGGGGTCATGATCGATGAAAATATACCAAAATATTTTGAAATCGCTTTCCTCCGAACGGCTGCAATAGGTAGCTTTTTTGTAAAGAAAGCTACCTAAAATGGCTGAGTTATAGCATTTTTAATTTCTAGCGTGGCTGACATTTTGAAACGTCCTGAATTTTGTCACGCGATAAAAGGCGTATTTATGAACTATTTGAATGTAATTCGGTGTGTACATAGTACATACCAATCTCTCGACCGAGTTCGTTGGCCAGCTTCATCCGCCATTTTGTTTCAAAATGGCGGTCATTTAAATTTTTTTTTTAAATTTAAAATTTGAAATGTGGTACCAAAAAATTGAAAATGGAAAAATATTTTTTTCTTGTGTATTTGACCTTTATACAAAGATTTCGGAGCAGTTTTTGTTTCGTATATCTTAAAAAATGGCTGAGTTATGGCATTTTGAATTTCTAGCGTGGCTGACATTTTGAAACGTCCTGAATTTTGTCACGCGATAAAAGGCGTATTTATGAACCGATTTGGATGTAACTTCGTTTATACATAGTAAATACCAATGTATCGACCGGGTTCGTTGGCCAGCTTCACCCGCCATCTTGTTTAAAAATGGCGGCCATTTAAATTTTTAAGAAAAATTTAAATTTGAAATGTGGTACCAAAAATTGAAAATTGAAAAAATATTTTCTTCTTATGTGTTTGACTTTGATAAAAAGATTCGGGAGCAGTTTTTGTTTCGTCTATATCTTAAGAAATGGCTGAGTTATAGCATTTTGAATTTCTAGCGTGGCTGACATTTTGAAACGTCCTGATTTTTCTAACGTAATAACAGGCGTATTTATGAACCGACTTGGATGTACCTTGGTGTGTACATAGTAGATACAAATATCTCGACCGAGTTCGTTGGCCAGCTTCATCCGCCATTTTGTTTCAAAATGGCGGCCATTTAAAAAAATTAAAAAATAAAAAAAATTAAATGAGATACCAAAAAATTGGAAAATGAAAAAGATTTTTTTGTATGTGTTTGACCTTAATACAAAGATTCCGGAACAGTTTTTCTTTCGTCTATATCTAAAAAGAAAATGGCTGAGTAATAGCATTTTGAATTTCTCTTGTGGCTGACATTTTAAAACGACCTGATTTTTGTCACGCGATAACAGGCGTATTTATGAACCTATTTGGATGTAACTTGGTCTGTACATAGTGCATACCAATATCTCGACCGAGTTCGTTGGCCAGCTTCATTCGCCATCTTGTTTCAAAAGGGTTGCCATTAAAAAAAAAATTTATTTAAAATTCAAAATGAGGTATTAAAAAATTGGAAAATGAAAAAGATTTTTTTTTTATGTGTTTGGCCTTGATACAAAGATTCCGGAGCAGTTTTTGTTTCTGAAAATTTGTTCTTTTGTTGATATCTTAAAAAATGGTTGATTTATAGCACTTTGAATTTCTAGCATTGCTAACATTTTGAAACGATCATGTATTTGTCACGCGATTACACACGTATTCGCCTATTTCGATGTAAGAAGGCATGCGGATAGTATACATCAACACCTCTTCCAAGTTCGCTGGACGGATTCATCAGCCATCTTGTTTCAAAATGGCGGCCATTAAATTAAAAAATATATATATATATAAAGTGAGGTGCAAAAAAATTAGAAATTGAAAAAGGTTTCTTTCTTAAGTATTTGATCTTGATATAAGGATTCAGGAGCATTTTTTGTTTGTCTTTACCTTAAAAAATGGCTCAGATATAGAAGTTTCAATTTCTATTGTGGGTGACATTTTGAAAAATCTGATTTTTTGCATGCGACAGCACTCCTATATATTAACCGATTCCGATGTGAGTGAGCATGTGCACAGCAATTACTAAGGTCTTGACCAAGTTCACTGCTTAGCCTCATCCACCATGTTGTCTTAAAATGACAGGCACTTTAAGAAATTGCCGAATTTGGCAGCCAAATATAAGTTACTTTAAAGAAAAGCAGCTTGGATAAAGCTGACTAATTTCGCGAAATTCTCATTCATTATATTGATAAAAATTAGTATTGAATCTCCTATATTCGGTTTCCACTAAATTGAGCTTCGTGTGTTTGCATGATATAAGTTGGCTTTTTTTAAATAAGGATTATGAAAGCTACCTCTTCCTCCCGGCACTGGCCGGAAGGACTTTTTAACTTTGTCAATATAAAAAAGCTTTCAAATAATTGCATAATTTGAAGCCGCTTTGTCCACAGGTACTATTACAAAATTGTTATGTAAAAATTGAATATAATTTAAATCTTCTTTATTGAGACTATGATAAACATAATCCTTACTGTTCAAATAATTATTAAAAAAAAACTCAAATTCCTTTAATATATGCCACTCCCATTCAAAAAAAGCTTCAAAGGGGGTGTTAAATCTGTAACATAATTGCATAATGAATTTTTTCAAATCCCTTTCAAAAATCTGAATAGCCTTTTTCTTGCTAATTGTTTTATTTAATCTAAACTTAGTACCTAATCCCATCATAAAATGTAAATTTTTCTTCTGTATAATATCTAAATTTCCAGTAATAACATGTTTATGGAAATCATCAATAAAATCTAAGAAATCTGTGTCACAATTACATGTTTCAGGAATTTCATCAGAAAAAGCAAGAGATCTATAATTGAACAATTTTTTACAAAGAGGAATGTTATATTTATAAGCAACAGCTATATCAATATCTCTAAGAGGGAAAGAAGTGTCATAATATCTAAAAAAAATCTTTAATTTTAAAATTGTCGAAAGACTTCTGTTGAAAATTCAAAGTAAAGAAAACCCTGTCAGATTTGGAATCCAAAAAATTCTTTAATCTAAAATTAATAAAGTCAAAAAGCAGGTCCCTAAAATGCAAATTAGAAAATTTATAAATTTTACTAGCTTTCCTAATTTTGTTTAAAATTTTAAGCTTAAGTGTGAATACCGCTTTTTTTATATTTTTAATACTGAAATTTACTACAAAATCTTTTTCAACATTACAGATCCAATCCTCTGGCACTAAAAAATTTAATTTATTGGATAACATATATGATCCCCTGGTATCTCTTTTAATTTTCAAATTACTAAACAAATTTAAAAAACTATAAACATTATCAATACTTTTTATATTGTAAGAATTTAATACTGTATTTAAACCGTAAGGATATAAAGTCCTGTGTTTCAAAATGAAATCATTTTCTATTTTCAAACGCTCATTCTGATTCTCAACATGTGCCAAAATTTCAATCAAAATGTTATCAAAAGTATGTAACTTAAAATGCATAATTTCAAAAGATGGATATTGTAAATCATCATTGTAAACATTTGATCTGTGATTGTTAATTCTAATATTAAGAGAACCAGAAGTCTCACCAACATAAGCCTGCGAACAAGTCATACATGTAATTTTATAAACAACATTATTAAATTTGCAAAATGTACAATAATCTGATGGTATATCAACAGCCTCGGCACGACTCACCAATCATGTTTTACAACGTTTATCTTTTCATTTAATATATTTCATAATTTCAATGAGGAATTTATGCAAAATTCCAAAATTTTTTTATATTATAACTTTTTGTAGGCACTTACACCTAACTGCATATCAAACTACACCCAATTCAACATATGGCATATGAAATGACTAGTTGAATACACAGCAAAAGAAGCGCAAAGCAGCTTATCAAATTGCCAAAGTATATAAAGCTTTCAAAATTTTTTTTAAAAACAAATAACCCAGTGCATCAGGCGCAACGCAGCTTCTTATATGCACTAAGTGAATATAGCTCTAATAAAAGTGAATGATTATGAAAATTATTATGAAAAGAGGGTGCATAACAACAATAAAAATCCATGAAAATTTATAACGAAAAAACAACAAACAAACCACTCCCTGCTCTTCAGAATGTGGGAGGAGTGAAAAAAGCAGGTATCAAAAACAGAAATTGGATCCTCACGGGATTCGCAAGATATGGCCAACCCACATACTCCAAAAGTATAACAATAGATTTAAACTTTCAAAAACACAACATAACAAAGCTATTTTATAAAAAAAATTTTTAACGAATCAAAACTGCTTTAAAAACAAATATAACCAACCAATTCAAAATCCAAGAAAACCGATTTAGCTTATAAAACTTAAATAAAAATTAATAAAATTTTTTTTAATTTTGTAATATGACTAAATCATTAAGCAATTAGAAGTATTGAACGTGTGAGAAGGCCATATCCCCACCTTTACCCATGAAGACCTGAAAAAAACTTGCTACCTTTAAAACAATCACTACGCTCCACTTCTTTCCATCAGCAGGAGTTGCAAGCAAGGCCATAATCCAAGTTAGACCAGCGTCCTAAAGACTTGTCTTTCCATTATCCTCATAATCATTAATTTTCTTTCCAAGTCACCGCAGTTTCTACTTGAAGCACATCAACATGCAGACGTTCTTAAAGACTTTAATCCACACCCTTCATATATTCAAGCAGCTACCTTGGCATCCATTACGGTGTTTGGCCGCTTAGCTGTTGCCACTTTAAAAAACTCTTCTCAAGTTGATTTACATAATGAAAAATAAACTGGTATGGAAATAAATTATTATAAAAAAGATTAGCAGTAAATTTAAAAATCTGTGAACTCAAAAATTCTCTATTACTACAAATTCTATAAAATCTATTAATTTGTCCCACAATAATGTTATTAAAAACCTTCTTACTTAAATTTGAATACCAGTGTGGCATCGATTGAGTATTAAAATTAAAAAAATCCCGTTTATCAAAAAGCTTAATTAGTATATTGCTATCTTTAATTAAAATGTCTAAATCCAAAAAATTAACATGTAAATTATCAACAGAAGCCTTATTTAATTTTAAACATGGAGGATAGATATCGTTAATCGATACCAAAAGTTTGTCATCGAATATTATTAAATCATCGATATACCTTAAAACCGAATAACTCTTATTACTGTTTAAAACATAATTAAATTCATAATAAAAAAAAAAAAAACAGATTTGCAGCAGAACTCGAAAAATCAGTTCCCATACCGATACCACATACCTGGTAGAAAAATGAGCTACTGAATGTAATGAAATTATTAAGAAAACAGAAATTACATAAACTCAAGAAAAAATCTCTTTTAATTCCAAGCTCCTCCTCAATACAGAACATATCAAAAATATATTTAGTGTATCATAAAGTAAATCTATAGGTATATTAGAAAAAAGGTTTTCAAAATCATAGGTATACAAATTTGTGGGCATTATGGGCGTTTTTTTAAATTTTATTTAAAACCTCATTACTATTGTCTATACACCAAAAATAGCTAGTATTTCTATATTTAAACTTCAAAAAACCATAAATGCGCTTCAAAAACTCCTGTAACTTAACATTTAAACTTTTACCAATACCTCTTGAATTACAACATGTAAATCTGAATTTAATAGGTGTCTTCTGAAATTTTGGGGGTCATAAACAGAAATGGAAAAGTATGATGATTATTAATAGCAAAATTATATGGATACATTTTTCTAGCCTTCTTGGTGTATGCATTAAATTTGTTTACAACAACCTTGTGACTTAATTTACATTCTTTATCAAATTTACTATTATTTAACTCATTTTAGGTAGCTTTTTTTACAAAAAAGCTACCTATTGCAGCCGTTCGGAGGAAAGCGATTTCAAAAAATTTTGGTATATTTTCATCGATCATGACCCCCAGACCCCGAAACCACCCTCCGATTAAAATTGATATATATATATATATATATATATATATATCTGACCTTTGTCACACTGTAACTCCCGTAATTATGAACCGATTTCGATGTAATTCGGTGTGTACATAGTACATACCAATGTCTCGACCGAGTTCGTTGGCCAGCTTCATCCGCCGTTTTGTTTCAAAATAGCGGCCATTTAAAATTTTTAAAAAAATTTAAAACTTGAAATGTGGTACCAAAAAATTGAAAATGGAAAAATATTTTTTTCTTATGTATTTGACCTTTATACAAAGATTCCGGAGCAGTTTTTGTTTCGTCTATATCTTAAAAAATGGCTGAGTTATAGCATTTTGAATTTCTAGCGTGGCTGACATTTTGAAACGTCCTGAATTTTGTCACGCGATAAAAGGCGTATTTATGAACCGATTTGAATGTAATTCGGTGTGTACATAGTACATACCAATCTCTCGACCGAGTTCGTTCGCCAGCTTCATCCGCCATTTTGTTTCAAAATGGCGGCCATTTAATTTTTTTTTTTATTTAAAATTTGAAATGTGGTACCAAAAAATTGAAAATGGAAAAATATTTTTTTCTTATGTATTTGACTTTATACAAAGATTTCGGAGCAGTTTTTGTTTCGTATATCTTAAAAAATGGCTGAGTTATGGCATTTTGAATTTCTAGCGTGGCTGACATTTTGAAACGTCCTGAATTTTGTCACGCGATAAAAGGCGTATTTATGAACCGATTTGGATGTAACTTCGTTTATACATAGTAAATACCAATGTATCGACCGGGTTCGTTGGCCAGCTTCACCCGCCATCTTGTTTAAAAATGGCGGCCATTTAAATTTTTAAGAAAAATTTAAATTTGAAATGTGGTACCAAAAATAGAAAATTGAAAAAATATTTTCTTCTTATGTGTTTGACTTTGATAAAAAGATTCGGGAGCAGTTTTTGTTTCGTCTATATCTTAAGAAATGGCTGAGTTATAGCATTTTGAATTTCTAGCGTGGCTGACATTTTGAAACGTCCTGATTTTTCTAACGTAATAACAGGCGTATTTATGAACCGACTTGGATGTACCTTGGTGTGTACATAGTAGATACAAATATCTGGACCGAGTTCGTTGGCCAGCTTCATCCGCCATTTTGTTTCAAAATGGCGGCCATTTAAAAAAATTAAAAAAAAAAAAAATTAAATGAGATACCAAAAAATTGGAAAATGAAAAAGATTTTTTTGTATGTGTTTGACCTTAATACAAAGATTCCGGAACAGTTTTTCTTTCGTCTATATCTAGAAAGAAAATGGCTGAGTAATAGCATTTTGAATTTCTCTTGTGGCTGACATTTTAAAACGACCTGATTTTTGTCACGCGATAACAGGCGTATTTATGAACCTATTTGGATGTAACTTGGTCTGTACATAGTGCATACCAATATCTCGACCGAGTTCGTTGGCCAGCTTCATTCGCCATCTTGTTTCAAAAGGGTTGCCATTAAAAAAAAATTTATTTAAAATTCAAAATGAGGTATTAAAAAATTGGAAAATGAAAAAGATTTTTTTTATGTGTTTGGCCTTGATACAAAGATTCCGGAGCAGTTTTTGTTTCTGAAAATTTGTTCTTTTGTTGATATCTTAAAAAATGGTTGATTTATAGCACTTTGAATTTCTAGCATTGCTAACATTTTGAAACGATCATGTATTTGTCACGCGATAACACACGTATTCGCCTATTTCGATGTAAGAAGGCATGTGGATAGTATACATCAACACCTCTTCCAAGTTCGCTGGACGGATTCATCAGCCATCTTGTTTCAAAATGGCGGCCATTAAATTAAAAAATATATATATATTTAAAGTGAGGTGCAAAAAAATTAGAAATTGAAAAAGGTATCTTTCTTAAGTATTTGATCTTGATATAAGGATTCAGGAGCATTTTTTGTTTGTCTTTACCTTAAAAAATGGCTCAGATATAGAAGTTTCAATTTCTATTGTGGGTGACATTTTGAAAAATCTGATTTTTTGCATGCGACAGCACTCCTATATATTAACCGATTCCGATGTGAGTGAGCATGTGCACAGCAATTACTAAGGTCTTGACCAAGTTCACTGCTTAGCCTCATGCACCATGTTGTCTTAAAATGACAGGCACTTTAAGAAATTGCCGAATTTGGCAGCCAAATATAAGTTACTTTAAAGAAAAGCAGCTTGGATAAAGCTGACTAATTTCGGGAAATTCTCATTCATTATATTGATAAAAATTAGTATTGAATCTCCTATATTCGGTTTCCACTAAATTGAGCTTCGTGTGTTTGCATGATATAAGTTGGCTTTTTTTAAATAAGGATTATGAAAGCTACCTCTTCCTCCCGGCACTGGCCGGAAGGACTTTTTAACTTTGTCAATATAAAAAAGCTTTCAAATAATTGCATAATTTGAAGCCGCTTTGTCCACAGGTACTATTACAAAATTGTTATGTAAAAATTGAATATAATTTAAATCTTCTTTATTGAGACTATGATAAACATAATCCTTACTGTTCAAATAATTATTAACAAAAAACTCAAATTCCTTTAATATATGCTACTCCCATTCAAAAAAAGCTTCAAAGGGGGTGTTAAATCTGTAACATAATTGCATAATGAATTTTTTCAAATCCCTTTCAAAAATCTGAATAGCCTTTTTCTTGCTAATTGTTTTATTTAATCTAAACTTAGTACCTAATCCCATCATAAAATGTAAATTTTTGTTCTGTATAATATCTAAATTTCCAGTAATAACATGTTTATGGAAATCATCAATAAAATCTAAGAAATCTGTGTCACAATTACATGTTTCAGGAATTTCATCAGAAAAAGCAAGAGATCTATAATTGAACAATTTTTTACAAAGAGGAATGTTATATTTATAAGCAACAGCTCTATCAATATCTCTAAGAGGGAAAGAAGTGTCATAATATCTAAAAAAAATCTTTAATTTTAAAATTGTCGAAAGACTTCTGTTGAAAATTCAAAGTAAAGAAAACCCTGTCAGATTTGGAATCCAAAAAATTCTTTAATCTAAAATTAATAAAGTCAAAAAGCAGGTCCCTAAAATGCAAATTAGAAAATTTATAAATTTTACTAGCTTTCCTAATTTTGTTTAAAATTTTAAGCTTAAGTGTGAATACCGCTTTTTTTATATTTTTAATACTGAAATTTACTACAAAATCTTTTTCAACATTACAGATCCAATCCTCTGGCACTAAAAAATTTAATTTATTGGATAACATATGTGATCCCCTGGTATCTCTTTTAATTTTCAAATTACTAAACAAATTTAAAAAACTATAAACATTATCAATACTTTTTATATTGTAAGAATTTAATACTGTATTTAAACCGTAAGGATATAAAGTCCTGTGTTTCAAAATGAAATCATTTTCTATTTTCAAACGCTCATTCTGATTCTCAACATGTGCCAAAATTTCAATCAAAATGTTATCAAAAGTATGTAACTTAAAATGCATAATTTCAAAAGATGGATATTGTAAATCATCATTGTAAACATTTGATCTGTGATTGTTAATTCTAATATTAAGAGAACCAGAAGTCTCACCAACATAAGCCTGCGAACAAGTCATACATGTAATTTTATAAACAACATTATTAAATTTGCAAAATGTACAATAACCTGATGGTATATCAACAGCCTCGGCACGACTCACCAATCATGTTTTACAACGTTTATCTTTTCATTTAATATATTTCATAATTTCAATGAGGAATTTATACAAAATTCCAAAATTTTTTTATATTATAACTTTTTGTAGGCACTTACACCTAATTGCATAACAAACTACACCCAATTCAACATATGACATATGAAATGACTAGATGAATACACAGCAAAATAAGCGCAAAGCAGCTTATCAAATTACCAAAGTATATAATTTTTTTTTTTTAAACAAATAACCTAGTGCATCAGGCGCAACGCAGCTTCTTATATGCACTAAGTGAATATAGCTCTAATAAAAGTGAATGATTATGAAAATTATTATGGAAAGAGGGTGCAAAACAACAATAAAAATCCATGAAAATTTATAACGAAAAAACAACAAACAAACCACTCCCTGCTCTTCAGAAAGTGGGAGGAGTTAAAAAGGCAGGTATCAAAAATAGAAATTGGATCCTCACGGTACTCCAAAAGTATAACAATAGATTTAAACTTTCAAAAACACAACATAACAAAGCTATTTTGTAAAAAAAAAATTTAAACGAATGAAAACTGCTTTAAAAACAAATATAACCAACCAATTCAAAATCCAAGAAAACCGATTTAGCTTATAAAACGTAAATAAAAATTAATAAAAATTTTTTAAATTTTTTAATATGACTAAATCATTAAGCAATTAGAAGTATTGAACATGTGAGAAGGCCATATCCCCACCTTTACCCATGAAGACCTGAAAAAAACTTGCTACCTTTAAAACAATCACTACCCTCCAATTCTTTCCATCAGCAGGAGTTGCAAGCAAGGCCATAATCCAAGTTAGCCCAGCGTCCTAAAGACTGGTCTTTCCATTATCATCATAATCTTTAATTTTCTTTCCCAGTCACCGCAGTTTCTACTTGAAGCACATCAACATGCAGACGTTCTTAAAGACTTTAATCCACACCCTTCATATATTCAAGCAGCTACCTTGGCATCCATTACGGTGTTTGGCCGCTTAGCTGTTGCCACTTTAAAAAACTCTTCTCAAGTTGATTTACATAATGAAAAATAAACTGGTATGGAAATAAATTATTTTAAAAAAGATTAGCAGTAAATTTAAAAATCTGTGAACTCAAAAATTCTCTATTACTACAAATTCTATAAAATCTATTAATTTGTCCCACAATAATGTTATTAAAAACCTTCTTACTTAAATTTGAATACCAGTGTGGCATCGATTGAGTATTAAAATTAAAAAAATCCCGTTTATCAAAAAGCTTAATTAGTATATTGCTATCTTTAATTAAAATGTCTAAATCCAAAAAATTAACATGTAAATTACCAACAGAAGCCTTATTTAATTTTAGACATGGAGGATAGTTATCGTTAATCGATACCAAAAGTTTGTCATCGAATATTATTAAATCATCGATATACCTTACAACCGAATAACTCTTATTACTGTTTAAAACATAATTAAATTCATAATAAAAAAGAAACAGATTTGCAGCAGAACTCGAAAAATTAGTTCCCATACCGATACCACATACCTGTTAGAAAAATGAGCTATTGAAAGTAATGAAATTATTAAGAAAACAGAAATTACATAAACTCAAGAAAAATCTTTTTAATTCCAAGCTCCTCCTCAATACAGAACATATCAAAAATATTTTTTAGTGTATCATAAAGTAAATCTATAGGTATATTAGAAAAAAGGTTTTCAAAATCATAGGTATACAAATTTGTGGGCGTTATGGGCGTTTTTTTAATTTTATTTAAAACCTCATTACTATTGTCTATACATCAAAATTAGCTAGTATTTCTATATTTAAACTTCAAAAAACCATAAATGCGCTTCAAAAACTCCTGTAACTTAACATTTAAACTTTTACCTATACCTCTTGAATTACAACATATAAATCTGAATTTAATAGGTGTCTTGTGAAATTTCGGGGTCATAAACAGAAATGGAAAAGTATGATGATTATTAATAGCAAAATTATATGAATACATTTTTCTAGCCTTCTTGGTGTATGCATTAAATTTGTTTACAAAAACCTTGTGACTTAATTTACATTCTTTATAAAATTTACTATTATTTAACTCATTTTTAACTTTGTCAATATAAAAAAGCTTTCACATAATTGCATAATTTGAAGCCGCTTTGTCCACAGGTACTATTACAAAATTGTTATGTAAAAATTGAATATAATTTAAATCTTCTTTATTGAGACTATGATAAACATAATCCTTACTGTTCAAATAATTATTAACAAAAAACTCAAATTCCTTTAATATATGCAACTCCCATTCAAAAAAACCTTCAAAGGGGGTGTTAAATCTGTAACATAATTTCATAATGAATTTTTTCAAATCCCTTTCAAAAATCTGAATAGCCTTTTTCTTGCTAATTGTTTTATTTAATCTAAACTTAGTACCTAATCCCATCATAAAATGTAAATTTTTGTTCTGTATAATATCTAAATTTCCAGTAATAACATGTTTAAGGAAATCATCAATAAAATCTAAGAAATCTGTGTCACATTTACATGTTTCAGGAATTTCATCAGAAAAAGCAAGAGATCTATAATTGAACAATTTTTTACAAAGAGGAATGTTATATTTATAAGCAACAGCAATATCAATATCTCTAAGAGGGAAAAAAGTGTCATAATATCTAAAAAAATCTTTAATTTTAAAATTGTCAAAAGACTTCTGTTGAAAATTCAAAGTAAAGAAAACCCTGTCAGTTTTGGAATCCAAAAAATTCTTTAATCTAAAATTAATAAAGTCAAAAAGCAGGTCCCTAAAATGCAAATTAGAAAATTTATAAATTTTACTAGCTTTCCTAATTTTGTTTAAAATTTTAAGCTTAAGTGTGAATACCGCTTTTTTTACATTTTTAATACTGAAATTTACTACAAAATCTTTTTCAACATTACAGATCCAATCCTCTGGCACTAAACAATTTAATTTATTGGATAACATATGTGATCCCCTGGTATCTCTTTTAATTTTCAAATTACTAAACAAATTTAAAAAACTATAAACATTATCAATACTTTTTATATTGTAAGAATTTAATACTGTATTTAAACCGTAAGGATATAAAGTCCTTTGTTTCAAAATGAAATCATTTTCTATTTTCAAACGCTTATTCTGATTCTCAACATGTGCCAAAATTTCAATCAAAATGTTATCAAAAGTATGTAACTTAAAATGCATAATTTGAAAAGATGGATATTGTAAATCATCATTGTAAACATTTGATCTGTGATTGTTAATTCTAATATTAAGAGAACCAGAAGTCTCACCAACATAAGCCTGCGAACAAGTCATACATGTAATTTTATAAACAACATTATTAAACTTGCAAAATGTACAATAACCTGATGGTATATCAACAGCCTCGGCACGACTCACCAATCATGTTTTACAACGTTTATCTTTTCATTTAATATATTACATAATTTCAATGAGGAATTTATACAAAATTCCAAAAAAAATTTATATTTTAACTTTTGTAGGCACTTACACCTAATTGCATAACAAACTACACCCAATTCAACATATGACATATGAAATGACTAGATGAATACACAGCAAAATAAGCGCAAAGCAGCTTATCAAATTACCAAAGTATATAATTTTTTTTTTTTTAAACAAATAACCCAGTGCATCAGGCGCAACGCAGCTTCTTATATGCACTAAGTGAATATAGCTCTAATAAAAGTGAATGATTATGAAAATTATTATGGAAAGAGGGTGCATAACAACAATAAAAATCCATGAAAATTTATAACGAAAAAACAACAAACAAACCACTCCCTGCTCTTCAGAAAGTGGGAGGAGTTAAAAAGGCAGGTATCAAAAATAGAAATTGGATCCTCACGGTACTCCAAAAGTATAACAATAGATTTAAACTTTCAAAAACACAACATAACAAAGCTATTTTGTAAAAAAAAAAAATTTAAACGAATGAAAACTGCTTTAAAAACAAATATAACCAACCAATTCAAAATCCAAGAAAACCGATTTAGCTTATAAAACGTAAATAAAAATTAATAAAAATTTTTTAAATTTTTTAATATGACTAAATCATTAAGCAATTAGAAGTATTGAACATGTGAGAAGGCCATATCCCCACCTTTACCCATGAAGACCTGAAAAAAACTTGCTACCTTTAAAACAATCACTACCCTCCAATTCTTTCCATCAGCAGGAGTTGCAAGCAAGGCCATAATCCAAGTTAGACCAGCGTCCTAAAGACTGGTCTTTCCATTATCCTCATAATCTTTAATTTTCTTTCCCAGTCACCGCAGTTTCTACTTGAAGCACATCAACATGCAGACGTTCTTAAAGACTTTAATCCACACCCTTCATATATTCAAGCAGCTACCTTGGCATCCATTACGGTGTTTGGCCGCTTAGCTGTTGCCACTTTAAAAAACTCTTCTCAAGTTGATTTACATAATGAAAAATAAACTGGTATGGAAATAAATTATTTTAAAAAAGATTAGCAGTAAATTTAAAAATCTGTGAACTCAAAAATTCTCTATTACTACAAATTCTATAAAATCTATTAATTTGTCCCACAATAATGTTATTAAAAACCTTCTTACTTAAATTTGAATACCAGTGTGGCATCGATTGAGTATTAAAATTAAAAAAATCCCGTTTATCAAAAAGCTTAATTAGTATATTGCTATCTTTAATTAAAATGTCTAAATCCAAAAAATTAACATGTAAATTACCAACAGAAGCCTTATTTAATTTTAGACATGGAGGATAGTTATCGTTAATCGATACCAAAAGTTTGTCATCGAATATTATTAAATCATGGATATACCTTACAACCGAATAACTCTTATTACTGTTTAAAACATAATTAAATTCATAATAAAAAAGAAACAGATTTGCAGCAGAACTCGAAAAATTAGTTCCCATACCGATACCACATACCTGTTAGAAAAATGAGCTATTGAAAGTAATGAAATTATTAAGAAAACAGAAATTACATAAACTCAAGAAAAATCTTTTTAATTCCAAGCTCCTCCTCAATACAGAACATATCAAAAATATTTTTTAGTGTATCATAAAGTAAATCTATAGGTATATTAGAAAAAAGGTTTTCAAAATCATAGGTATACAAATTTGTGGGCGTTATGGGCGTTTTTTTAATTTTATTTAAAACCTCATTACTATTGTCTATACATCAAAATTAGCTAGTATTTCTATATTTAAACTTCAAAAAACCATAAATGCGCTTCAAAAACTCCTGTAACTTAACATTTAAACTTTTACCTATACCTCTTGAATTACAACATATAAATCTGAATTTAATAGGTGTCTTGTGAAATTTCGGGGTCATAAACAGAAATGGAAAAGTATGATGATTATTAATAGCAAAATTATATGAATACATTTTTCTAGCCTTCTTGGTGTATGCATTAAATTTGTTTACAAAAACCTTGTGACTTAATTTACATTCTTTATAAAATTTACTATTATTTAACTCATTTTTAACTTTGTCAATATAAAAAAGCTTTCACATAATTGCATAATTTGAAGCCGCTTTGTCCACAAGTACTATTACAAAATTGTTATGTAAAAATTGAATATAATTTAAATCTTCTTTATTGAGACTATGATAAACATAATCCTTACTGTTCAAATAATTATTAACAAAAAACTCAAATTCCTTTAATATATGCCACTCCCATTCAAAAAAACCTTCAAAGGGGGTGTTAAATCTGTAACATAATTTCATAATGAATTTTTTCAAATCCCTTTCAAAAATCTGAATAGCCTTTTTCTTGCTAATTGTTTTATTTAATCTAAACTTAGTACCTAATCCCATCATAAAATGTAAATTTTTGTTCTGTATAATATCTAAATTTCCAGTAATAACATGTTTATGGAAATCATCAATAAAATCTAAGAAATCTGTGTCACATTTACATGTTTCAGGAATTTCATCAGAAAAAGCAAGAGATCTATAATTGAACAATTTTTTACAAAGAGGAATGTTATATTTATAAGCAACAGCAATATCAATATCTCTAAGAGGGGAAAAAAGTGTCATAATATCTAAAAAAATCTTTAATTTTAAAATTGTCAAAAGACTTCTGTTGAAAATTTAAAGTAAAGAAAACCCTGTCAGTTTTGGAATCCAAAAAATTCTTTAATCTAAAATTAATAAAGTCAAAAAGCAGGTCCCTAAAATGCAAATTAGAAAATTTATAAATTTTACTAGCTTTCCTAATTTTGTTTAAAATTTTAAGCTTAATTGTGAATACCGCTTTTTTTACATTTTTAATACTGAAATTTACTACAAAATCTTTTTCAACATTACAGATCCAATCCTCTATGCACTAAACAATTTAATTTATTGGATAACATATGTGATCCCCTGGTATCTCTTTTAATTTTCAAATTACTAAACAAATTTAAGAAACTATAAACATTATTAATACTTTTTATATTGTAAGAATTTAATACTGTATTTAAACCGTAAGGATATAAAGTCCTGTGTTTCAAAATGAAATCATTTTCTATTTTCAAACGCTCATTCTGATTCTCAACATGTGCCAAAATTTCAATCAAAATGTTATCAAAAGTATGTAACTTAAAATGCATAATTTGAAAAGATGGATATTGTAAATCATCATTGTAAACATTTGATCTGTGATTGTTAATTCTAATATTAAGAGAACCAGAAGTCTCACCAACATAAGCCTGCGAACAAGTCATACATGTAATTTTATAAACAACATTATTAAACTTGCAAAATGTACAATAACCTGATGGTATATCAACAGCCTCGGCACGACTCACCAATCATGTTTTACATCGTTTATCTTTTCATTTAATATATTTCATAATTTCAATGAGGAATTTATACAAAATTCCAAAAAATTTTTATATTATAACTTTTTGTAGGCACTTACACCTAATTGCGTAACAAACTACACCCAATTCAACATATGACATATGAAATGACTAGTTGAATACACAGGATTATGTTATCTTGGATTTTGAATTGGTTGGTTATATTTGTTTTTAAAGCAGTTTTGATTCGTTAAAATTCTTTTTTATAAAATAGCTTTGTTATGTTGTGTTTTTGTTATACTTTTGGAGTATGTGGGTTGGCCATATCTTGCGAAACCCGTGAGGATCCAATTTCTGTTTTTGATACCTGCTTTTTTCACTCCTCCCACTTTCTGAAGAGCAGGGAGTGGTTTGTTTGTTGTTTTTTCGTTATAAATTTTCATGGATTTTTATTGTTGTTATGCACCCTCTTTTCATAATAATTTTCATAATCATTCACTTTTATTAGAGCTATATTCACTTAGTGCATATAAGAAGCTGCATTGCGCCTGATGCACTGGGTTATTTGTTTTTAAAAAAATGTTTGAAAGCATTATATACTTTGGCAATTTGATAAGCTGCTTTGCGCTTCTTTTGCTGTGTATTCAACTAGTCATTTCATATGTCATATGTTGAATTGGGTGTAGTTTGTTATGCAATTAGGTGTAAGTGCATACAAAAAGTTATAATATAAAAAATTTTTGGAATTTTGTATAAATTCCTCATTGAAATTATGAAATATATTAAATGAAAAGATAAACGTTGTAAAACATGATTGGTGAGTCGTGCCGAGGCTGTTGATATACCATCAGGTTATTGTACATTTTTCAAGTTTAATAATGTTGCTTATAAAATTACATGTATGGCTTGTTCGCAGGCTTATGTTGGTGAGACTTCTGGTTCTCTTAATATTAGAATTAACAATCACAGATAAAAGGTTTGCAATGATGATTTACAATATCCATCTTTTGAAATTATGCATTTTAAGTTACATACTTTTGATAACATTTTGATTGAAATTTTGGCACATGTTGAGAATCAGAATGAGCGTTTGAAAATAGAAAATGATTTCATTTTGAAACACAGGACTTTATATCCTTACGGTTTAAATACAGTATTAAATTCTTACAATATAAAAAGTATTGATAATGTTTATAGTTTTTTAAATTTGTTTAGTAATTTGAAAATTAAAAGAGATACCAGGGGATCACATATGTTATCCAAAAAATTAAATTGTTTAGTGCCAGAGGATTGGATCTGTAATTTTGAAAAAGATTTTGTAGTAAATTTCAGTATTAAAAATGTAAAAAAGCGGTATTCACACTTAAGCTTAAAATTTTAAACAAAATTAGGAAAGCTAGTAAAATTTATAAATTTCCTAATTTGCATTTTAGGGACCTGCTTTTTGACTTTATTAATTTTAGATTAAAGAATTTTTTGGATTCCAAAACTGACAGGGTTTTCTTTACTTTGAATTTTCAACAGAAGTCTTTCGACAATTTTAAAATTAAAGATTTTTTTAGATATTATGACACTTGTTTCCCTCTTAGAGATATTGATATAGCTGTTGATTATAAATATAACATTCCTCTTTGTAAAAAATTGTTCAATTATAGATCTCTTGCTTTTTCTGATGAAATTCCTGAAACATGTAAATGTGACACAGATTTCTTAGATTTTATTGATGATTTCCATAAACATGTTATTACTGGAAATTTAGATATTATACAGAACAAAAATTTACATTTTATGATGGGATTAGGTACTAAGTTTAGATTAAATAAAACAATTAGCAAGAAAAAGGCTATTCAGATTTTTGAAGGGGATTTGAAAAAATTCATTATGCAATTATGTTACAGATTTAACACCCCCCTTTAAGCTTTTTTTGAATGGGAGTGGCATATATTAAAGGAATTTGAGTTTTTTGTTAATATTTTATTTGAACAGTAAGGATTATGTTTATCATAGTCTCAATAAAGAAGATTTAAATTATATTCAATTTTTACAAAACAATTTTGTAATAGTACCTGTGGACAAAGCGGCCTCAAATTATGCAATTATTTGAAAGCTTTTTTATATTGACAAAGTTAAAAATGAGTTAAATAATAGTAAATTTTATAAAGAACGTAAATTAAGTCACAAGGTTGTTGTAAACAAATTTAATGCATACACCAAGAAGGCTAGAAAAATGTATTCATATAATTTTGCTATTAATAATCATCATACTTTTCCATTTCTGTTTATGACCCCAAAATTTCACAAGACACCTATTAAATTCAGATTTATATGTTGCAATTCAAGAGGTATAGGTAAAAGTTTAAATGTTAAGTTACGGGAGTTTTTGAAGCGCATTTATGGTTTTTGAAGTTTAAATATAGAAATACTAGCTATTTTTGGTGTATAGACAATAGTAATGAGGTTTTAAATAAAATTAAAAAAACGCCCATAACGCCCACAAATTTGTATACCTATGATTTTGAAAACCTTTTTTCTAATATACCTATAGATTTACTTTATGATACACTAAAAAATATTTTTGATATGTTCTGTATTGAGGAGGAGCTTGGAATTAAAAGAGATTTTTTCTTGAGTTTATGTAATTTCTGTTTTCTTAATAATTTCATTACTTTCAATAGCTCATTTTTCTACCAGGTATGTGGTATCGGTATGGGAACTCATTTTTCGAGTTCTGCTGCAAATCTGTTTCTTTTTTATTATGAATTTCATTATGTTTTAAACAGTAATAAGAGTTATTCGGTTTTAAGGTATACCGATGATTTAATAATATTCAATGACAAACTTTTGGTATCGATTAACGATATCTATCCTCCATGTTTAAAATTAAATAAGGCTTCTGTTGATAATTTACATGTTAATTTTTTGGATTTAGACATTTTAATTAAAGATAGCAATATACTAATTAAGCTTTTTGATAAACGGGATTTTTTTAATTTTAATACTCAATCGATGCCACACTGGTATTCAAATTTAAGTAAGAAGGTTTTTAATAACATTATTGTGGGACAAATTAATAGATTTTATAGAATTTGTAGTAATAGAGAATTTTTGAGTTCACAGATTTCTAAATTTACTGCTAATATTTTTTATAATAATTTATTTCCATACCAGTTTATTTTTCATTATGTAAATCAACTTGAGAAGAGTTTTTTAAAGTGGCAACAGCTAAGCGGCCAAACACCGTAATGGATGCCAAGGTAGCTGCTTGAATATATGAAGGGTGTGGATTAAAGTCTTTAAGAACGTCTGCATGTTGATGTGCTTCAAGTAGAAACTGCGGTGACTTGGAAAGAAAATTAATGATTATGAGGATAATGGAAAGACAAGTCTTTAGGACGCTAGTCTAACTTGGATTATGGCCTTGCTTGCAACTCCTGCTGATGGAAAGAAGTGGAGCGTAGTGATTGTTTTAAAGGTAGCAAGTTTTTTTCATGTCTTCATGGGTAAAGGTGGGGATATGGCCTTCTCACATGTTCAATACTTCTAATTGCTTAATGATTTAGTCATATTAAAAAATTTTAAAAAAATTTATTAATTTTTATTTACGTTTTATAAGCTAAATCGGTTTTCTTGGATTTTAAATTCGTTGGTTATATTTGTTTTTAAAGCAGTTTTGATTCGTTAAAACTTTTTTTTTATAAAATAGCTTTGTTATGTTGTGTTTTTGAAAGTTTAAATCTATTGTTATACTTTTGGAGTATGTGGGTTGGCCATATCTTGCGAAACCCGTGAGGATCCAATTTCTGTTTTTGATACCTGCTTTTTTCACTCCTCCCACTTTCTGAAGAGCAGGGAGTGGTTTGTTTGTTGTTTTTTCGTTATAAATTTTCATGGATTTTTATTGTTGTTATGCACCCTCTTTTCATAATAATTTTCATAATCATTCACTTTTATTAGAGCTATATATATATATATATATATATATATATATATATATATATATATAAATTGATTGGTGTATAAAATAAAGCCATTAACAAATGTCAATAATATTTTACTTCAGATTTCAAAGACCTATTTAATATTATCATTATAAAAGACTTACATTCTATTATCAATACATTATTTATAGAATATTTTCATTTAATTTTAATATCCTATATGAGGTGTATCTTTCTTCAGATCTCTTAGAATTTTATTATCTGTTTTCTGTGATGTTTGCTTTATAAGGAGCTAAATTTTGTCATTTTAGGCTTAATGCGGACAAAATTGGATGAAATAACGCATCTCCTATGAATGAACTCACAAGCTCCTCTGACGATTCTGTGGGACATTCATAATTTCTTATTTTACATACCGGTTTCCTATTTTAATTTCTAAACATCTTTAGAACTGTACCAATTTCGTCATATATTTGTGATTTCAAATTTATTATTATGTATATATATACTTTCTTTTGTATATGCTTTGCACTCGCCCAAAATTTTAATTTAGTTTTAAAAACCAACTTAATTTATTTTTGTTTATTTAGTTAATATTCTGGAAAATATAATTCAATATTGCTGTATTTAAATTAGTTCTTCTGGTATAATATAGTATATTTACATCTATTAAAAATTGAAACATGATTTAATACGTTATCCATATTAAATATATATATATATATATATATATATTTAATTTTCTTTAAAATTCACCATTTGAATTAAATTAAAATAGTTACATTTTTAACGCTTAAACTACATATAGTTATCATTATTAATATTTAAATATTTAAGTATTTATTTATTTATTTTTTTGTTTTTTGTTTTTTGCTCTCTTTCGAAGAGATCATTAAATGTATTATCTCATGTTAGAGGGTAGCACCATCTCTCATCTAATATAGTGGAAATACTGTATTTAATCTATTTGAACATTATTTAACCCATTTTCCTAACGCCTTAGTTGAATTAATAGAAATATATTTATAATATTTTTGGCAAAATTGGAAATCAATTTTAAACATATTTTAAACATACCGTGTCATGGGTGAATTCATTGGAACTTCAATTAGTAATTACTTTATTTAATCTATTTTATTTTTTTATATGTTTTATCTAAGGTTATATTTACCTTTTTTCTGGTTTTTCTGTGTACGGCAGCCCATATATTGCATTTTTAACTTGTTGTGGTTTATGCAATGATGAAACGTTACATGTTATTTATGGAACTCAAGGTAATTTATTCCTAATTGTTCTGTATCGGTTCCACAAATATTTCCATTCTTCCAATGTTTACTGCATTTTCATTCCTTGTATCACTTGTTATGTGATCTTTTTTTTTTTAGATACACATAAAATATACAAATTTTATTAACTTAAGCGAAACATTTGCACATTGGGAAAAAAATAATGTAATGGATAGTGAATTCAGAGGCATTTAATCATCTATTTTAATGTTGACTTTAGCCATACCTTTTCACATTTTCCCATATATAATATTATTAGAATTAGAATACTATTATTACTACATCGAGATAATAACAAAACTAATGATGAAGGCAAAATAATACTAAATGAAAAGACGTGTTCTTTTAACTTTTTGATTCGCGGTGGAATATATTATATCCTACCTAATTTTAATCAAGGTTGGCACCATGTAATTACAGATTTATTTTATAACTTTGATGGAAAGAAGTTGTAAAATGGCTTTTTCTTATTTAGATTTTTTTTTTTTTTGTATATTCCGGTGTGAAATCAACATTACAGAATCACTATTATTTGCCCCTGAAAGGGTTAATGGGAAACTTCACCCCGAACGAGTCAAATAATAATTTTAAGATTCCATGAATAGCAACCGGCTTCATATTATAAGTACTTATGAATAATCAATATTTAATTCCAGAAAAATAAACTGAGAAATCCGAACCGAGTAAGTATTGTGAATATACGTGCTGCACTTAGTTTTAACAGAAAACTCTTCAGAAAGTATTTTAGAGCATTGTTCTTGAAAAAAAAAAAAAATAATAAAAACAATTGTTTTCTCGTTTACTCTCAATTAATGTATTTAATTTGTCAAAAAGAAAAAAAAATCCGGACTCACTGCATCCATTCAATATAAATTAGGATATTGAATAAAAAATTAAAATTTAAGAAAAACGTCAAACCATCAAACCTTGCATAAAGCAGATAAAGCTGATGACTTGCAGTAGAACAAAGAATTTGGTGACAGACTGTAGCCTCTCTGTTAAACGCCAATTCCCTTTTCGACCTCCACCAGAGCATATCTGTGTTTGTCGACATTCACCGGTGATGGTCCGAATGTACAAGAATATAATCAAATATTCGGTCTTTCACCGACGTTTTTCGTACTGTTGGCATTCACCGGTTGAAGCGTCGGCATTCTCCAATTTCGGTCTTTCACGGTAACATGCACAAATTAGGACATATGTAAAAGATATACTATATTTACTATTGTCGCCTGGTGGAGTGGTCAGTAAGCGGAGGCTGCTGTCACGCTGAGATTCCCGGGTTCGAATCCCTGGGTAAGACATGGATGTAATTGTGATTATGTTTTCAAAAGAAATACATATATGAAATGTAGAGAAATAAAGTTGTTATATCTGGCTTGTGTTACAATTTCTGTGTGTAAATATGGATCATTTGAGGAGACAGCCATTGTTCCTATAGGCCTCAAAGCAATCTCCACTACTGTGGATTTCAATTCAGAATTCAAATTACTGTTGGGATATTTAAAAATGATTATATAAACATAAAGATAGTACAGAAATATATAAATAAAATTTGTTTCGTTATGTGAATGTTGCATCGGTCTGATTATCATTGTAATCCGAATAAAAATTTTCTTCAGCTTGTATCAATGTAAAATGTATTAGAATGTGCTTAAATTTTAATCTACTGTAATTCATTTTGTATAAATTATATTTTTCATTTCATGTTATATATATATATATATATATATATATATATATTATGTTATACCCGAATATAAAAAATCGTCAGTTTGTATCAGGAAAAAATTTACTTAAATGTGTCGTAAATTTTTAATCTACCACAATTCGTTTTATATAAATTATATTTTTTATGTTATATATATATATATATATATATATATATCAGTGGCGTGGCGTGAAAATTTTCGGTGGTCATCGCAATTATTTAAGTTTGTGGTGAAAAATTATTAACTCTAAAATTCAATGGTTGAATGTTCAAAAAAGAAACTTTAAATCTTACCTTCACTTATACATGAACTCCAAATGTTCTGCTAAAACTGGATCGTACAGTTTTAAAAGCTTATTAAGAGTTTTAAAATATTGCTTGGTCATCGCCGCATCCAGCGATGACCGGACGCCACGCCACTGATATATATATAAAATCGAAGAAGTCTTAACATTTCATGTACTTGCGCTTTCAAATCCTAACTGGTTTACTTCTTTGTTAAAATAGGATATTGTTTCTTTGAATTTATTAAATTATTTTCCAAAACGAGAAAAATACAAAATAAACAAAATAAATGCAGTTATCTGTAGTTTCATGTTTTTAACTTAAATTTGTTAGTTTCTTTTCAAGTTCGTTAATTTCTTGTGTGCACGTAAGAAAGAAGTTCTCCATGCTAATGCACTCACTTTAAATGTGAATAGTTTAGCAGTAACCCTTGACTGATTAAGAATTTTGACAGTAAGATGCTTTGGGATTTTAGCTTGGAAGAACAATTTTATACGGTTCCTAACTTGATTTATGCTTTTTTGTGATGCAATTAAATATTTGTTTTAAGAATCTGGATACTAAAATTTTGTGAAAAGTAATATTAATAATACATAAGAGATTTTCACTGAATAGTTTATATATATATATATATTAATTAATATGGAACATATTGTACTGTTTTAATTTCCTATACAAGTGTGTAGTATTTTCCAAACTTGTAGAACTTTTAATTGTTTGTTTCTTATTTTCGTTTACACGTTTTTAGCATGCAAATAACTACTCCAATGGTAAAGGTATAGAAATCCAAATTTTTGCTTTTATGTCATATACATAGTATGTAAAGCATAAACAATTAATTTCCCGTCGTTTTTCAAAACATCCACTATTACATTTAGCCTATGTTGCAAGATTTTTTAACTTGCCTTGCATATCCGTTGGATTAAATCGCGTATCCCAATTTAAACAGACTCTCTGTGCTACAATAGCATTAAATTTTGGTAGTGTATATATATATAACTATTATAAACCAATTAAAATTCTCATCAAGAATGATTAATATACAAATTATAAATCAATTTTTATGCAAATTAAATATGAAGAATTAACCTTTATATATATATATATTAAAAAAAAAAAAAAAAAAAAAAAAAAAAAAAAAAAAAAAAAAAAAAAAACCCTACTTTTTGTCAAATGTTTCAACTTACAGTTTGTACATACTTGTGCAGTGCTTTCAAAAAATATTTTGCGATTTTACTATTAATATTTCTAACATAGAGTAAATATTTTTACAATATTGACGTTGTTGTTAGAGATTATTTCAATGTACATAAACCTTTATGAAGCATCCACGTTTCACTACTAATATTTTCAAAATAGACCTAATAATTTATCAATATTGGTATTTCAGTTCAAATGTTAGCGATTAGTATTGAAAACTAAGTGTACTTTTATATTAAACAAATACCTGAATTTTTTAATAGCAACTTTCGCTTTGCTTAATGTCAGACTTTTATCGATTAAATACAATCGAAATGTCGTAGATATTTTGACTCCAGAATTTCCGCTAAATTGCCAACTCTGTTAGCAATGATTAAAAATATTGGATAATACAACCAATATACTTGAAACAGTTTTTTTTTTCGTTTAATTACTTTTCTAGATTTTTATAATATTTATTAACAAATAGTAATATTCGCCTTATTTATTATCAGAATTCTTATGGCAAATATACTATTAGGAGGAAACAGTGGTTACAAAAGAAAAAGCAATTTAACAAATTACAACAACCATTTGGAAAATGATTTTTTCAAAGACTAAAATTTGAGACATAAAAAATCGCACGGAGTTGATCATACATTACGTATGCCATGAATTAAACATTAATAGTGTTATTACACGTAAAAATTCCAAGCGACAAAAATCGCCTGCGACTTGTATGTATTATCCACCTGAAATTTACGGATTATCCAAGCATTTCATTGGCTGTCCGGGAAAAGGCTTTTCCATCGTCAGATTTCCAAGAAATCTGACGATCAATTTTAAATGAAATTTCGTTCTTAAACTTCTAAACATCCAACAATATTACTTTTTACACCGTCGGATAGAGAAAAAAAAATGTACTTTTAAATGCAATTTGTTTGAAAGCTGTATCTCAATTTGTTTTTGAGTTATTAATTTTTTTTTTGTAGTTTTTATTACTTTTTTGTCATAGTGGCATCAGAAGGTATCCATCTCTGTTTAAAGTAAAAAGGAATACAGATTACTGTATAAACCAATCAGAAAACGAATAAAATGCGGATTAAACCAATAAAAACCTTCAGATAAGCTTTTGATTTCCCACCCTGACAGAGAACAATAACCATTTTTCGAAATTGTTAAAAAAAAAAAAATCAGAAACACGATCACTCCTTTAAATATGTAAAATTTATAAACTTAAGTAAAGATTTTATACATCATAAAAAATAAGAGGAAGAAAAAAGAATTGAATGGGTAATGCATACATTACTATAATTAGGATTCTACCATTATTACATGGTGATAATAACAAAACTACTTGTTAAGACAAATTAATACTCAGTGGAAAAACATGATACGTAAGGCGGTCTCGGGATTCTTAAAATTGGAAACAATGAATAAAAAAGACCATTTTCAACATTTAATATCTGGAAAAGTATTTGATTTTAGATGATGATATTGAGATGAAAGATGTAAGTGCGTTTTTTCATTTCATGCAAATAAAAAAATACAAGATTCAGAATTAGCATTTACAGGGAAATTTATTGTCACACATTTCATGAGCAGAAAATCGGCATAACAGATCACGCGCAGACTGATATAAAACATACGTTTTGAAAATGTCACGAAAAAAATCAGGAGTTTTTGAGATATCGTGCGCATTATGACCAAAAACGTCATTTGGAAAAAACGACTTCAAAGTTTGGGCAACGCTGATTCAGCTATTAAGCAGGCATAATTCTAAAAGCCATATTTTCTGTTCTAAAGAGAATTTCAAGGAAACAATTATATCAAAATGTTCAAAATAGATACGACTTTAAAATGTAAAAAAAAAATTGAATTTTTCGAAAATTTTAAAGCTTTAAGAGTTCTGAGACCTCTTAATAGGACGCCAGTCCCTGAATGGATTACCCGTTTGAATGCGGAACAAATCTTGTGGAAATATGCTTGGGTTTATATATAATAAACAATTACTTGTAATCCGACGATATATACAGATATCGCTAGTGCAACCAGTTTAAATGCACATCACACTGAGACAACAAATAGGAGCACTATCACCTTCTCCGCAATTCTAGCATAAAACAAAATGAGCGCTATCGCACTTCCCGCAATCGTGGCACATAACAAAAGTAGCGCTATCGCGTTTCCCGAAATTTTGGCACATAACAAGAAGAGTGCTATCGAGCTGCTCCGCGCTCAAACGGTTAAATAATAATTCAAAGCTTCTGTGAGATGGCAATCTCCTGTATATGTTTACAGAATAACAAAACTTCGTACCAGAAAAACATACGGAGATACCTGTGTCGAATCCGAACCGAGTAGGTACTGTGTCAGAAATAAGGACATTCAGAAAATATTTAGGACATACACCAAGCGACTATGTGCGTGTTGACATTCGCCGGTGAAAGTAGACATTCTCCAGATTTTGGTCTTTCACGGTAATATATCGTGCAGTGGAAGTCTGTCTTATTTTAATAATTTATCTTTTCTGAACATCTTAGTACTTAAATGCCCATGTCAAATATTTCAGCGCTTAGCAAAATAGAATTAAATTTAAAGAAAACTTTACTGACGGTTTTCTTTACCAAAGTATCTTATAATGAATATGTTTTCTCGAAAAGGTTTTGCTTTTAAATTATGTACGCTTATAAAGATAACATCAGTAACGTAAAACTTTTTTCTTAACTCTCTGACAAGTAATTAACGGAAACTAATAAATTTAAACAGAAGTGATGAGGAGATTTAACCCTATCTATTGACGGTACATTTAAGTACCATTAAAGTAACCTGGAATAAAAGGCTTTTAACCTTTTACCCGCCGCACCATGAACTGCTTGTCAGATTAATTTGAAATTTTTTTTGAGCCGATTTAGATTAATTCTAAGGTTGCATACGGAATTTTGGGATGTTATGTAAAATAGAAGTGGAGTTACAGGTATGTTCCACTTGTGGAACGTTGGCGGTACAAATAACATTTGTACATTTTGGCGAATTTTTCTTTCGAAACCATACCAGCGCTGTACACATAACAAAGCAAAGCAAACAATGTAAAGTAAAAAATGTTTCTATTTTAGGAACATGTTAACTAGTCACTAACAGCAAAATGTTTATGAAAAGACTTAAAACATTTTTCATGCATACGCTTTCCATAATATTCACACCATTTATTCATGTTTTTCTGTCGATTTGAGAATCTTCTTGAGTAGTAGACGAAAAACAATAGCTACTGAATGAGGTGATAATTACTATACTTACTGGAGCAGTAGGACTTTTTATTCCCTTTCTCAAACATCAAATCCAATTTTTATGGCAACAGTCGCAATTTCACGACGAAACTCCAGATGGCTTAGGGTTTCTTTTGAACCTACTGCATGACAAGTAACAACAGCCATATTTAGTTCATTTGCAAACAGATTTCATTTTTATCATCGAAATACTGGACGATATGATCCACGCAAATAATCCAAAAATTCTACACTACCTATATTCTGATTATATAATCTAATCAATCGAGGATATTTGATTGAAATTTCTCGCTTCAATTTTCGAGAATATCATGTTCCACTTTGAGTTAGCGTTGTGTTAGCTTCCCAATTTGATATAACAGTAACGACTCTTTTGACACTCCATCGTACACAAACAACTTTGCCATCACTATAATAATCAAAATCTCCCCCTTCTTGTTTTTGCAATTCTTTCGTAGATTTTATTGGCATTTATTGGTTCAAAACTTTTTCTCAGACACTCTGGCAACAGTTGCAAGAGATATACATCATGAAATGTGTCCTTTAATTATACTGGTACGAAAATAATAAAAATAATAATCGCCCGAGGGAGCCCAGTAAAAATGATCAGGATCCTAAAAAAAATAACAATAAGATAATTTTGTACTCTGAACCGCCAACGTTCCACATGTGGAACATTGGCATTCAAATGATCGTAAAACAAAAGCGAAATAAGATAAAACATTCATTTATGCATAAAACGTAATAAACTACTCCAAGCATAACAATAATAATCATCACAACACTCACATTTGAATTCTAAAGTTATAGATAGAGTAAAAAGCACAGTCTACTACATTTACGTTTTTTGTTACATTTCAACAAGCTCCAAAATAGAAACCACAAAAAATTATAAAAAAATAGTTTTTAATCCATTAAAACACATCTCTTAAAAATATATATTAAAAATTTTAAACAGATTAAACAAATACTTGAAAAGATACAGCACCCCATAGTTTATGTTCCACTTGTGGAACGTTGGCGGGTAAAAGGTTAATACATCGATTAGAAGTAATACAGTCTAGAATAAGTTGCAGATGTATTACTTTATATTGTTCCAAACGTATTATTGGTTACACAAAACAAAAATATTTTTAAAAGGATGATTGCATTTTCCTTTACATTTTTTTCAGCTTTCTTGGCGTTGTGGGGGAGGGGGGGATTTTTCAATTGGGAAATATTTCTATATTTTTATTGTAAGAACATTATAATTGTACATTTTTCTATTCTAAGACCATTATATTTGTACATATTCTACAAAATACTAATAAAAATATTTAAAATAAAAGTTTTGAGGAGGTTTCTTATGTAGTTTCAAAAATTGCCGAAAAACGCCTTAGAAGATAAAATTTTCATGAATTCATATTTCGGTACATAAAGGATTAAAATAATGAAAACAAATGGTTGAATTTATATTTTTACTATTAGCATAGCAAGGAAAATTTATTTATTTCAAACACTACTACACTTCTAACCAAACAAGTCTGTAAAAGTGTTAGACGTAAAAGTAGATTATTTTTAACCTCTTAAGAGATTTTCATTTTCACACGATAAACTAAAAATAGGTACCGTACACCACTTTTATTGTTCTCTCGCCTTATATAATCGATATATACCTGCCATTAAATAAACTGAAAATGGAGTTTAAAATTAGTGGCGTCGAAAAGCTTTTATTGTCGAAAAAAAGCAAACTCATCATGCGCGTACGGTGTACGGGTAAACTTGTTAAGGGGTTAAAAGACTAATATATATATGTGTGATAAAATGAGATAAAAAGCGCAGAAAATATTTCTTTTCATTCAAAAATACGAAAGTATCCGCAAATGAATGTTCCTCTTCAGAAATTTTTGTTTTAATGTATTGAAATTTATTCTGAGTACATTACAAAGCACATTTCTTTTCGCACTGTCAGAAATTCACATTATTAACTTGTGCTTCAGTTTGAAAGCAAACTATCAGATTTAAACATTTTGAAACAACAAAAAGTTAAGAGTACATTATTTAAGTATTGCGCGGCAGCGCAATACTTATTTATTTTCAGTGTCACTTCTCAATGTTAATTTAACATAGAAAAGCCTATGGAGATGATAACTTTTTCATTTTTTATTCCCACTTTTTTGTCCTTGATGCCACTCATTTTTTATTCTTTTTCTAATTCTAATTATATTATAAATTTAAATTTTAAAAACGTTTGCCTGACGCCAGGGTCAAAACGAATGGCAAAATACTTTTGCATATGGGTGAATTATAACCCAGAGAGAAACAAGGGCCAATTTTTTTGTATATTATTCAAATATTTTTCTTAATAATTCCAATTTTCACTTTTTTCATTGAGAATCAACGGACATTTTTAATAGAAAATGTAACATTTTTCTTCATTGTTGCAAAAATTTCAAAAGCCGTAATAATAATTTATTTGGTTTTAGTAGAAAGATTCCCACGTGAAAAATTTAATTGAAATAGTTTTTTTTTCTTTTTTTCAAAAATTAAAAAGGTGAATATGACGTCATAGTGGAAATAAAAAGGAAATTTTCAGAATACGTTTTTGCTTTGGTCAAGTTTATATTTTAGTAAAAAGTTTCTAATGGATAGCTATTTTTACGCAGGTAGCGAACTTAGTGGGGAATTACATAACTTAAATTTTAAAATGTATTTTTTTTTTCGCGATGAGAACTATTTATACCCCAAGTTAAACTTAGGTAATAATTTTCTGATGTGTTTACATCACCCTTTGGGAGAGAATAAGGTTTAAAAATTCAAGTAAAACTTTTATTTTTTTATTTTTTACTGTATCACAGCTATAATATTGTTAAATATTAGCAGTAAGGATTCAACAGAATTTACATTTACATTCATAGCGTTCCTGAGTGGGAAATAGGTTATCTAAATTTAAGTGAAGTTATTTTTTTATGTTTTGATTATAGATTTTTTACGTTCAGATTGAAAGTTTTTGTGCAAACTACCGCAACCTCCATTACTACAGTGGTGAAATATTTTGAATTACACATTGGTAAACTGCATCACACATTGTGATGCAATACCGCATACATCAAAGCCTGATGATGGTACTTTGTATTAATTTTGAAATGCGTTCGTCTGAGTGCTGTAGTCATTAAAAAACTTGACATATTAAACAAAAACGTAATTTGAAGAACAAATTAAAAAAAAAACAAAATTTATTTCCTACATTGTTTAAGCCTGAGAAGGGAAAGATATTAAGTTATTTCATTCAATTAGTTCTACATTTAATGTTAAATTTTTGTAACAAATTAGTTAAGCCAATTGAAGATTAAAAAATAAAAATAAAATTCATACAATATGATACTTAAAACATCCTAAAAACTTAAATTCCGTTCAAATGAAATCGAAATAAATCTTAGACTTTTTTTAAAGTTTTGTATTTTGCATGCATCTTATCATTTTATGCACAATTTTCATAAACATAATACTAAATCTGCAATACAAATATTTTCAATTAAAAATGGAAGAAGTCTAAGATTTATTTCGATTTCATTTGAACGGAATCTAAGTTTTTTAGGATGTTTTAAGTGTCATATTCTATGAATTTTATTTTTATTTTTTAATCTTCAATTGGCTTAACTAATTTTTTACAAAAATTTAACATTAAATGTAGAACTAATTGAATGAAATAACTTAATACCCGTCCCTTCTCAGGCTTAAACAATGTAGGAAATATATATTTTTTTAATTTGTTCTTCAAATTACGTATTTGTTTAATTACTTTAATACTTATATATGATAAGGAAAATCCGATTACTTCTTACATAAAATACACATTTTTATTTATTTAAAAACAGTGTTCATTTAGTTACTATAGATGGGTATTAAAATGATGAAATTATTTGTACTTTATGTCCGCGATTTAAATTCCTTTTTAGAGAAGTTAAATTCCCGCGATTATCTTTTCCCGAAATTGTTGTACACATATTCTCAAAACAAATATTTCGCTTCGTCACAAAAAATGATTAAAAGTTTGTGCACTGAAACTTATTTTTCAGCCAACGTTGCTCATTAACTATGTACAGTAATGAAGAGATATGCATAAAAGTAAATATTTCTTTTACTTTCAGACTAGTAAATAACGAAACTTCTAGCTTTCAGTGGATGCTATGAGACATTGCAAAATAAAGGAAAAAACAAGATATGAGTAACATTGAATTGTCAACGGGAAGTACATTACTGCGCTAAGTTATTAGAAAACAAAAAAATCGTATAAGATAAAAAAAACCAGGTTTAATTAACAAATATATAACTGCGTGATAAAAGGTGATAAATTTAAAAAGAAAGCACACAAAATGTTCCTCGTACGCTAAAATACGAAAATACCATGCTATGAATGCACTTTCTTTGTCAAGAAGTTCTGTTAAATGTAACAAATGTTCGGGAAATACATCAGCAAAGTAGACTCTTTTCTTACTTTCAAACAATCAATTAACGGACATGTACTTTAGTTTAAAAGGAAAATTTCTAACTTATGAGTAAGTTATTTATTGTTTTAAAGTAAGAGTACATTAACACTTTTAGAATTTAATGTAGTAAGGGAAAAGAAATTTCTCATTAAAATTATACAAATAGTAGTATTTTATAATTTTGCTTAAAAAATATATATGAATAAAAAAATATATGAACTTTAAAAAGTTCACTGTTTTGCTTAAGACTGGAATAATAAAAGAAATGTTACAAGTTAAGAAATATGCATTTTATTTAAGACTTCTTAGTATTGCAAAATTTTCCATGGTCTTCATCAGAGAACATTTTAATAACAAATATATAATTTCGTGATAAAAAATGTTAAATTTAAAAAGAAATCACACAAAATATTTCTCGTACGCTAAAATGCCAAAATATCATGCTGTGAATGCCTTTTCTTTGTCAAGAATTTATGTTAAATAGTACAAATGTTCGGGGAATACATCAGCAAAGTAGACTCTTTTCTTACTTTCAAACAATCAATTAACGGACACCTTCTTTAGTTTAAAAGGAAACTTTTAGACTTAAGAGTAGTTATTCATTGTTTTAAAGTAACACTACATTCGCATTTTCAGAATTTAATGTAGTAAGAAAAAAGAAATTTCTCATTAAGATAATAATAATAATAAAAAAGCATTTTAACAAATTACAACGACCATTTGGAAAATCATTTTTTCAAAGACTTAGCCAAAATTTAAGACATAAAAAATCGCACGGAGTTGATCATGCATTACGTACGCCATGAATTTAACATTAATAGTGTTATTACACGTAACAATTGCAAGCGACAAAAATCGCCTGCGACTCCTCAGATTTCCTGAAACTTACGTATTATCCAAGCATATCATTGGCTGTTCGGGAAAAGAAGTTTTCCATCGTCAGATTTCCAAGAAATCTGACGACCAATTTTAAATGAAATTTCATTCTTAAACTTCTAAACATACCACAATATTACTTTTTACACCGCTGTATAGAGAAAAAAAATTTACTTTTAAATACAATTTGTTTGAAAGCTGTATCTCAATTTGATTCTCAGTTATTTTTTTTTGTAGTTTTTATTACTTTTTTTGTCATAGTGGCAACAGAAGTATCCATCTCTGTTGAAAGTAAAGGGAAATATAGATTACACTATAGACCAATCAGAAAATGAATAAAATTCGGATTAAACCAATAAAAAGCTTCAGATATGCTTTTGATTTCCTACCCTGACAAGGACAATAACCATTTTTACAAATGGTTAAAAATAACAGTATTTTATAATTTTGCTTAAAAGAAATAATAAAGCAAACTATATATTAAATGAAATGGATATGATACACGTATACATACAATGTTTGTGTTTATTAAAATATTTTAAAAATAAAATAGAAAATAAAATTAATCGCAGTTAGACAAAAATTTACTTGCATGGTAAAGGTATTCCATTTGAAAACGAATGGAAGACATATGTACCTACATTGTATATAAGGCTAATGATATATATTTAGCAGTATAAAAAAGAAAAACTATGTAATTCTACAAATGTACTCCAATAGCTGAGCTGACAAAAATTAAGATTTTTATGTACCAAAATTTATATAGAAATATATTACATATTACTTAGCAAAATTTCTGCATCTAATAAGAAGAGTCTTCTTCCTTAAAACCAGTGTACTCAATAGACTGGATGGTAGCCAACTCTGAAATAATAAATAATGCCTCTGTTACATTTAAATAACTAGTTTATACATCCCGCATTTCTGGGCTAGTGATGATAACCTTACCCCCCCCCCCCCCAAATTTGGATGCATTTATATCTTTAACCTGATTTTATATGATTTAAACTTTTATGCAAAAATCTTTCCAAACACTCCTCAAGTTGCTGGACCTGCAATATTTATATTTGATTGAGATTGCATTGTTTTAAATTAAAATGTATGCTTTTTAAGGAGGTAGGATGCTTTTGAAGCCGTCGAAAAAGTAAAAAACATCACTATATTTTATGCTTCAAAATTTGTGTAATAAATCAAAAATAAAAATCAAACTTCATTTAAATATAAAGATCATATTTAATTTTATATTTAAAAAAATTATATATATATATATATATATATATATATATATATATATATTAGGGTGTCCCAGGAGAGGCCAAAAACATAAAATTTTGAAAATGCCAAGTCTTACCTTTTAAAAATGTTCTTTCTGTCATAATATGATATTACAAGAAAATTCAAGTCATTTCACAAAGTTTCACAGGATGCTTTTGAAGCCGTCGAAAAAGTAAAAAACATCACTATATTTTATGCTTCAAAATTTGTGTAATAAATCAAAAATAAAAATCAAACTTCATTTAAATATAAAGTCATATTTAATTTTATATTTAAAAAAAATTATATATATATATATATATATATATATATATATATTAGGGTGTCCCAGGAGAGGCCAAAAAAATAAAATTTTGAAAATGCCAAGTCTTACCTTTTAAAAATGTTTTTTCTGTCATAATATGATATTACAAGAAAATTCAAGTCATTTCACAAAGTTTTAGGGGTCCCCCAAGCTAATAGACAATAGTTAATTTATGGAAAAGTAAAATTTCTAATGAATATTCAGGATCGCAGAATTCTACCACTCTTCTCCTACAAATTTTGTTATCCTAAAATTTGTTTAAGAACACTTTATCCTGTTTAACAATGGTTTCATCTGATGTTATATTTTTAATAAATTTTTTAGTAAAAAACTTATACAAATCTATCAGAGTACCATATTTTCATTTTTCTGATCATTACGCTTCTAATGCTCTTGAATTTTTATTAATCTGCTGGAATTCATTAAATTAATATCATGTACTACAATTCTTCTAATTTCTAATATTAATAATATATGGCAGCACCAGCAGTTGTTAACGGAATATTTAATTGGTTACTTATTAGTCTACGGTTTTGGATATCGATAAAGCCAACAAATCTTCTAAAGAAAGCTCTAATGAAGAATGATTAGTAAAAATACATAAACAAGATAATACAAAACACAAAAGGAATAAATCTAAGCTATGCAGTCGCAGATCCATTATTACTCCAAGAGTTGCTGCTGTTTTAGATTGAACTACACCAGCATTAGAAGGTTCGCAATGATAATAGAATCTGGAATAAACGAAGAAGGCTTCTTTTCCTCCACATGACGTCTGACCCTCTTGTAAAATCCATAGTGCTTTCAAAATGTACTGTTCATCGGGAACGCCAACATCTTCGCCAAGAAATCGCTGAACAATTAAAAAACAGATTGAAGCTTCAAAGTCATTTGTCCATTGGAGCGTAATGTTAGCCGATTTGTCATAAAAAAGCTCAGGAAAGATTGATCGTTTATCGGTACTAGTTTCTTCTAATAATATATACTAAGCTTATTGGAGTTCGTAAGTTATTGTCTAGAACTAGCAAATCAGCAGCTGATGCTGTTGTCGAGCTCTGAAAATCGTGGAAATGTGGATATCAAGTAACTGGCATTTGTTTCGATACAACCCATACAAATAGTGGAAGATTCAACAGAGCATGTACAATTCTTGAGCAAAAAATTGGCAGAAACTTTTTGTAAATAGCATGTTGGCATTACATGTTTGACGTTCTACTTTCTGATGCATTTAGTGTGTGTTTTGGACAATCTATTGGACCTGAAATCTTTTTATTTATGATTTTCCGAGAAAACTGGTCTAAGCTCAACCACCATGAACCAAAAAAAAAAAAAAACAAAACAAAAAAAAAAAAACAAAAAAAAAACAAAAAAAAAAAAACAAAAACAATCAGTACCCATCATAATAGCATCAGGCAGTTTAAAAACATTTTCCTCTGATCAGGTAAAAATTGCTGCAAAACTACCTAGGGATGATTACAAAGAAATTCTAAATCTTTCATCATTAATGATTGGATTAGACATTCAATTTACCATTCGGAAACCAGGTGCTCTTCACCAAGCTCAGTGGATGGCAAAAGCGATTTATTCCATGAAAATGAAGTTTTTGTTTAATGGGAATAAAAGCACAATCCTGTTAACTGCTCGAGAGTTTCAAGGTATACAACGATTTAATTGGTTTGTTGTGTGTGTATATTTGCAGTCTTGGTGTTGCCGATCTGCTGTTGATGCTCCTCCTAATGATGCTTCACTGATTCAAGGGTTGAAAGAATATAAAGACAAACAATTAAACTATATTGGATTAAAACGATGTTACGTCATTCATGGTATGTGAGTGGAGAACTGTAACACTTAGCTTGTTTTCAGATCTTCTTTCTGATGAGCAAAAATCAAAGATAGTTTTGAACATGAAAAAAGGAAGGAGTTCTAATTCACATCTATTAGAAATACTTTCTCTCAAATTGGATGATTTGTGCATTTTGAATAGTTCCTTTGAAACGGCTAAAATTGGAGATTGTTTCCTCAGTGTACCAGTCAAAGATTGGCCCAAAACGCCATACTATAAAAAAAGCTGCAATTATTTTCTAAAAATTTGCCTTGTGTAAATGATGTTACTGAACAAGCTGTTGTATTCATACATGACTTTAGTTTTTTAACAAAGAACGAAGAGCAAGAACAGTTTTTGTTAGTAGTCGTAGGGATAGGGATGCACAGAAAGAAATTTATAAAGTGAAATTGTAAAAATTGTTTTGAAATGCAATTGATAAAAAATGTATGAATGTGTAAATAAATATGTGATTGCTTTAAAACGTTCTTGTTCAATGGTTTTATTTACCAATTGTAAGATAATATTGTACTTAAGTTCACTTTAAGTGCATAATTATATAGAAGGTTTAAATGTCTTCAAAATCATATTTTTCTTGATTTCAGTAATATATTATATCTCTTTCTATCAATGCAAAAACACAATTTAGTCAAAATTTGTTTGAAACAATATATAAGAAGCTTTCATAAAGGAAAAAAAAATGTCATTTGAATAATAATTGTTTTTAATGCAGCTAATAAAAATGCCGCATTTCAGATTATTTTGGCCATTTTTATGTAAATTAAAATAACTTGGGGGGGGCCTCTAAATATTTTTTTTTAAATTCTGAAGCAATTCAGTGTGTTTTATATTCACAGGAAGAACAGTTTTGGAGGGTGAGAGTTCACAATTTTAGAAGTTGATTTTTTTGGGACACCCTAATATATATATATATATACATATGTACTTGTACATTCATAAATAAATATTGAAAAGATAAGTTTGAAAAATATATGATAATAAGAGAAAAAAAGCCTTGCGCGCATGATAAAATCTGAAAACATACATGTTGTATTATAGCAACATTGGATTAATTTATCGTTGAAAATGCAGTACTGGCTGTCTCGATAGCAGTTGTGGATCACATCCATCAGTAATAGCGTACTAGAAGTGATCAGAAATTCGATCCTGTTATATTAGTATAACAATTATTTGTATTGCAGTCGTCGAGTGAAGACTATGGAATACACCTTTCCGTTAAGTTTCCCAAGAATAAATTAAAACAACACATAATATCAGCTGAACACTTTATTAGAACATCTTTCGGCAGGGCAGTTTCCACCAAGAATATTAGCCATCTCTCCATAGTAGTAATTAGGTCTAAAATAAAGTTGTAGATAATCGAATAAATGGACGGTGACCAGGGGATGGTATGTAAACTGAAAATATGACTCAAATCTGCTGAAACACAGCGAGCATCGAATTTTTTTTTACTTAATTGTAAGAACACAAATATGACGTAGATCGCGCTCTCAACCAATGAATAATTAAGAATATCACGTCATGGAAACAGTGCGGAAAGAGCAAGCGGATGAATATGAAGGGGAAAAGGATAACCTCAGAAATGCGCGGGAAAGTAAAAATGGAAGCTAAAAGAACATTCTAGAAAGAACAAAAGCGCGGAAATTGAACATTTAATTTAAGAATACTAAAAGCGTAATATTTAAGCAATTTAGACGAGTGAAACATTAAATTAAAGGGAATTTAACGGAGTTAATGATAGAGATTATTTAAGAATAAGGATTTAGTGAATATGCAGTAGTAATTTAGAATAGATAAGGAAATCTTGGAAATCGTGGAAAATCTAATAATGTAACATGCATATATACAAGAAATTTTGGTGAAAATAAATAGATAATAGTGTTACCTTTATACTAAAACTACAATATTTGTAAAAAATATTTACTAAATTGAAAAAATTATCAAAAAATAAAAAATTTCACTCTTTTAAAAATATTTTCAAAGAACGAAATCAGAAAAAAATAAAATCTTACCTTTTTATGGTTTTAAGTTGTAGATATTAACGAAAAGAATATGTGATGAAAATTTCTTTTGATCGCCATGCATAGTTTTTATTAACACTGCGCGCAGTATCAACATTCATCGTTTTGAATAAACGCAGCTCAAAGTTTAATTTCACTATGTAGTCTTAATAAAACTGCCTTAAATAGTAAACTGACGGGAACTTTTTAATGTGTTTTTTTGCATATTTTCTCAGAAATGATTACGGAAGTAAAATATGTATTAAAAAATTTCGACAATTTTGAAGGTTTAAGGTATCCTACTCCCTTAAATGTGTGTTACATAGCAATCCGTATTTACACAAACAATATCAGATTCATAATTTTAACCACATTGGGTTTTTCCACATTGAGTCATATAAAAAAAACATAGTTTATCTATTTGAAATGTTTATCTAAATAAGAAAGAAAAGTGTCCAGTTAAACTAACGGAATTGAGCTCACAGTCAATTCAAACTAACTGTATATTATACTCTTACTTCAAAGAATAATGCCTTTCAAAAAATAAATTAAAGGGGGGAAACAGCACCTATTCCCCTGTTTCATATCTTTATACTTAACCAATGAGCTTTCAAATCTCATCAGGGAAGCGCCTTATCAGAATAAACAGGTATACCAAATTTGAAGCAAATCGAATAGAAAAACTCATTTATCTAAATTAAGTAATTATTACCTCCCCGATCCCCCTTTTATACTTAAACAATGAACCTCCAAATCCAATCAGGGAAGTGTCTTATCAGAATTAACCGGTATACCAAAATTGAAGCAAATCAGATAGTTATGCATGAAAAACCCATTTATCTAAATTGGGATTAGCCCCCCGTACCCCTTTTATACTTAACAAAAGAACCCCCAAAACTAATCAGGGAAGCGCCTTATGAGAATGAACCTAGAAAAAAAATTAAGCAAATCGGATAATTCTATCAAGATTTATCGCGTTACGTACATACGTACATACAATAGTGATAAGGCGATTTAAAATAATAAAAACAAAAGATTGAATTTTTATTTTTACAATTAGCATAGCAACGAAAATTAATTTATTTCAAAAACTACTACACTTCCAACCAAACAAGTCTGTCAAAGACGTAAAAGTAGATTATTTTTAATCTCTTAAGAGGTTATTATTTTTATTTTTTTTACACAATAAACTAAAAATATGTACACCACTTTTATTGTACTTTCGCCTTATTTAATCGATATATGTCCGCCATTAAATAAACTGAATATGGATTTTAAAATTAGTGGCGTCGAAAAGCTTTTAGTATCGAGAACAAGCAAACTCATCTTGCTCGTACAGTGTGCGGGCAAACCTGTTAAGGGGTTAAAAAACTAATATGTATATGTGTGATAAAACGATATAAAAAGTATTTCTTTGCATTCAAAAATACGAATATATCCGCAATTGAAAGTTCTTTTTTAGAAAATGTTTGTTTTTAAATTTATTGAAATTTATTCTGAGTACATCACAAAGCACACTTCTATTTTTACAGTCAGAAATTCACATTACGAACTCGTGCTTCAGTTTGAAAGCAAACTATCGGATTTGGACGTTTTGAAATAACGGAAAGTTAAGAGTATATTATTATTTTAATACTTAAATCTGAGAAATAAAATACAATTACTTCTTACATAAAATACATATATTTTTATTTATTTAAAAAAGTGTACATTTAGTTTGATATAGATGTATATTAAAAAGGGGAAATTATCTGTACCTGCATTTCCCCGATTTAAATTCTAGAATGATAAAAATTTTAACTTTTTACTAATTATCTTTTTCCGAAATTGCTGTACACATATTCTCGAAACAAATACTTCGCTAATTCACAAAAAGATATAAATGAAACTTATTTTTCAGCACACATTGCTCATTAACTATGAACAGTAATAAAGAGAAATTAATAAACGGAATATTTCTTTTAATTTCAGACGAGTAATAAACGGAAACTACTAGCTTTAAGTGGCATTGCAAAATAAAGGAAAAGCAAGATCGGAGTAACATTTTATACGTCAACGGAAAGTAAATTACTACGCTAAACATTAGAAAACAACAAAACCGTATAAGATAAAGAAAACCAGGTTTAATAAACAAATATATAATTGTGTGATAAAAGGTGATAAATTTGAAAAGAAAGCATACAAATTGTTTCTCGCATGCTATAATGCGAAAATGTCATGCTGTGAATGCTCTTCCTTTGTCAAGAAATTCTGTTAAATAGTGCAAATGTTTGGGGAATACATCAGCAAAGGAGACTCTTTTCTACTTTTAAACATTCAATTAGCGGACACGTACTTTAGTTTAAAAGGAAACTTTTATACTTAAGAGTAAGTTATTTATTGTTTTAATGTAACACTACATTCACATCTTTAGAATTTAATGTAGTAAGGAAAAAAAATTCTCATTAAAATAATACAAAATAAAAGTATTTTATAATTTTGCTTAAAAGAAATAATAAAGCAAGCTATATATGGAATTAAATGGAAATGATACATGTAAGCATGCAGTGTTTGTGTTTATGAGTAATGTTTTAAATACAAAATAGAAAATTAAATTAATCGCAGTTAGATAAAAATTTCCCAGCTAAAAATGAACTGCAGTTTTTCTACAGAAGTGGAGTATTTTTGATGGTTTTCTATAGTCAACTATAGATTTTCTGTAGTGCAATCTCGACTATAAAAATACTTTAGAAATTCTGCGGCTAATGTGGCGTAATTTTGTGGTCCTTTATTTCAAAAATTCTCTGTGCTATTAACCTCAAAAATACTATAGTTTAAGTGAAGTCATCATAAACTTTTAAAATAATGAGATTTTGCGTCTGTAGTAATACAGCAGTATTGAAGTAATTTCATCTCTTTAATTTTACCAGTTTCCCGTCTTTCTCTTAGTGTTTAATTATTTTACTTGGCCGAAAAGTATAAATTTTATTATGTGTTAATCAGAGAAAAAGAAATTATTTAGTTAAAACCAAATGTCAAAATCCACGAGGGAATGCCGATAACCTCGGGCTACATCTCCCTCACCCCCCCCCCCCCACACACAAAAAATTACACTGTTTTTAACCTGACTTTATGATAAAGTTTAAATACATAAACATAAAAAACACTCGACCGAAATTAACTACTAAGAGTGAGATATAGGGGGGGCGGGGTGAATCTCTCCCCCAACAGAAAAATTCTTAGTTTCTGTTTAATTTTAAGCTATACGGAATAAATAAATTTTACTATATTTTTCAAAATCGGAGAAAATAATATAATTCCATTAATTAAATTTCAGACTTCAGGGATTGGCATGGTCCTTCCATCCCCCCCACCCTCCTTAACGGAATTTTTTTATTTCTTTTATTTTAAAATGTTGAAAAAGAATGAATTTTACTATGCATTTCATAAAAAAAAAGAAAGAAAAAAAGAAAATTTAATTACTTAAATTTCAAAATCCAGTGAAGGGAAATGGCTTTTCTCTTATCCCCCTCCCCACCCCCAGGCATTTTATTTTAAAATACTGAAAAAGAATGAATTTTACTATGCATTTCATAAAAAAAGAAAATTTAATTACTTAAATTTCAAAATCCAGGGAAGGGAAATGGCTTTTTTCTCCTATCCCCCCTTCCCCCCCTTCCACCGCTCAACTGATATTTCTGATATACTGCTTCTCTTTTAATTTAAGTTTCTGAATATAAATAAATTTTACTATGTACAAAATCGGAGAAAAAGAAAATTCAGTTACATATATGTTTCAAAATCCAGGGAGCAACAATGACTCCCCTAGGCTCCCCTCTTTTAACGGAAAATTTTGGTTACCTTAATTTTTAAGTTACTCGCAAAGAATAAATTTTACTATGTTTTTCAAAACAGGAGAGAAAAAATTGGGTTACTTAAATTGAAATATCTAGGGAGAGGTAATTGGTCTCCTATGCCACCTTCCCCTAAACGGAAATTCTTGTTTCCTTTTTTTTAAGTTACTCGAAAAAAAATAAATTCTTCTATGTTTTCAAAATAGGAAAAAAAGAAAACTTAGTTTATACAATTTCAAAATACAGGGAAGGGCAATGGGCCTCCTATACCGTTCCCTCAACTGAAACTTTTTAGTTCCTCTTTTAATTTAAGTTAGTCGAAATAAATAAATTTCACTATTTCAAAACCGGTAGAAAAAAATTAGTTACTTATATTTTAAAATCTGGGAGGAACAAATGACTGTTCTATAACCCCCCCCCCCCCCCGCCTCCTGACGGAAAATTCTTGGTTTCTTTTTTTTAGTCACTCGCAAAGAATAAATTTTATTATGTTTTTCAAAATAAGAAAATAAAATTAGTTACTTACTTCAAAATCTAGAGAGGGGTAGTTGCTCTCCTATGCTCCCCTCCTCCCCTAAACGGAAAATTCCAGCTTCCTTTTTTTTAAACATACTCGAAAGAAATAAATTCTACTGTGTTTTTCAAAAGCAGAATTTTTTTTTTTTTACTTTAATTTCAAAATCCAATGAGGAGGCATCCCCCCCCCTTTTTTTCTTTTTCATAGCACACCCGGACCCGAATTTATTAAATGCACAATTTGCCCTTCTCCCCGAAAATACATGACTCCCAGTTCGTATGAAAATTACTTCTACTTTATAAAAACGAATGAAAAAAAAAATAATTCTTATTAAATATTTTATTTTAAATTTACATTGGAATATTTGATTATTGTTCACGCAGCTGAGGCTGCATTTCTGACTGTAAATAAATATTTATTATTTAAATTAATTTTTAATTATAATTGATTTAATAATTATTAATAATATTTATAATTAATAATTATTGATATTTAATATAATATTAATTATATATTACATAATATGAATAATATAATTTAAATAATTAATATTTATAATTAATAATTATTAATAATATATAATAAATTAATATTATTTAAATAATATTTTTTATTCTAAATTCTGTCCGGGATGCAGATACATTTTGCGCTGTTAGCGAAACGAGATTGACCAATCAGAAGCTCACATTTCGCGAACTTTTCCCTGTTTTAAGGAAGCAAGCTTTCTGATTGGTCGATCTCGTTTCGCTAACAGCGAAAAATCTATCTGGATTCCGGCGGATGAAGCAGTAGTGCTCGTACAACTCAACTTTCGATCTAGGCGGCGGAATGTTTTATTTACAATACATGTGACTCGCGATTCGACCTTCGTCTTTTTTTCATATCCCGTTTTGTTCGTATTATGCTTTCGCGTTAATTATTATTATTATTATTTTTAAATGAATGTCAATAACCATAACATTGCGAATATTATGTACCGAGCTAATTTTTTAAAGAACTGACACCATGCCCGTTCGGTTTTTGCGTTCGTGTTCGTATACTATTTTTTAAATCTGACTTGTCCGTATAATACTTTGATTATTCTTTTAGAATGTGTATTTAAGATTTCTAAATTATGTACCGAGCTTGATCTCTCTTTTTGAAAGGACTATTATACTTCCAAAAAAGTGGGCCCTTTTTAAAAAATTCGGATATACTATTCAACAGTAGAAAATAATAGTCGCACCAATAAAATATTTCGGAGGAGGATTTGTAGGTGCAAAATACTATTTATATGTATATTTTTTGGTTTTTCTTTAAAGAATAATAGAGGTGTAGCTGATTAAAAGCTAGTTAGTGTAAATTTAAGTAATTTATTTTTACTACAGAGGAAAAGAGTTCAATAATCTAAGTTTTTTATTGAATAGTTTTTTTTTGTGTGTGTGTATTGTTCGGGTTATTTAATGTAACTTTTCAAGTAGTGCTGCTGGTTTTAAACATTTTAAAACAATGTGCATGACTTGTTAAATTTTGGAATAAAATTAAATTTTAAAAGTAAACAGAAAAAGTATGTTTTCAGACAATGCAAAAATCTTACATCTTTTTTTTTTTTTTTTTTTTTTTTTTTTTTTTTTTTTTTTTTAAATCTGCCTACCCTCAACTGCTGCTGAAGATTAAACTTGAAGCCACAGCGGTTGTCCAATGGCCTGGAACTAACCCTTCCCACTTTTCAATGTTTTTTATTTAAGCAATTTTTCTTTTAAATTTGTCTGGCAACTTCTTTTAAAAAAAATTCTGCCTCCAGTCGAGTGGTCAGTATTGATTAGAGTGTGTGCATGAATGTTTCTGCCTTAGTATACACTAGTACTTGGTATTCGATGCTCAGCAATTCTGCAAAGCAGCACTCAATAGACTGCCGTGTTTACTTGTGTAATAGTCGCACCCCTGATTTGAAGCAGAAAAAATCGTCAAACTATTTTCTTTTCATGAATTGAATGGATGAAAAAATTATGAAAGATTGGGTTCGCAACGTTTGGAAGAAAAGGTCTTGAGCATTGCTAAAAAAAACAGCCATGCTGGTACTTGATAGTTTCCGAAGACATTTTGTTGATGATGTAAAGAAAAAACTTTCAGAAGGCAAAACAGATCTTGTGATAATTCCCGGAGGAGTCAAAGAGATTCTGCAAGACAATATAAGACGAGTATATGGATATTGGATAATCAATGGGAACAACGAGAAAATTCCCAGTGGAAAAGTAAGGCGCCCATCCCTGGAACTAATGTGTAGTTGGACATTACAAAGCTCGACTTTAATGACAGGCGATATAATTTCCAAAAAATTTTAAGAAGATGGGTATCTTTGACGCTTTGGACGGAAGCGAAGATGACATTTTATGGAATGACGGAGATTCTTCAGACACCGACTCTCATTACAATAGTGATACTGAAACCTTTAGTAAAAGAAATTTATTATGGTAATTTTTTGTTTAAATTTTCACAAAGATTATTTGTAAATTTTACATCTATAAAAATATTACCATAAAAAGAAAATGGTATTTAATAAACATCACATAATCTGGAAACATTTGGTAAGTTACTAATTTTATTATGTGTTTTTTTATACCAGTAATGTTTCAGCATTTCAGTGTACAATATTATGCAGTAGATTTCTCCGCATAATAGTTGCACCTAGACTTTCACAATAAAAATTTGGCAAAAAAAAGTGCGACTATTATGAGAGTAAACACAGTACTATACAGTATGAAGTCGATTTTTGCAAAGAATCTCCACTACTTACTTAAGAGGTTACTTCACTCACATGAAAACGCCTGCCCTGTAATATTAATCTTATAAGAAATTTTTTTTAAAGTATCTCATTTGCATTTCCATATTTTGAAATTATTCTGTATGCCAGCTGAGGTTGTTCTTTACAACAGCCGTTTTTTACTTTTTTGATTTTGTTTGCAGGTTTTTTTTCTGAGGCTATTTTTGTCTGAAAAAGATTAACGTCCTCATAAAAAAAAAAAAAAGTGTATTTTAGAGATCGTCTTTAGTTACCCAATGCAAACAAAAGCATGGGAATGCAAACGAGATATTTAAAAAAAAATCTCCAAAAGATTAAGATTAGAAAGTGCATGTACTTGCCCAGATGCAGGGTTGGGTTTTTGACGTCAAAAACTGGTTTTTGACATGACAAGCGTCAAAAATTGGTTTAAACTGTCATAAACTGGTTTAAACTATCGAAAACTGTCATAAACTGGTTTAAACCGTCGAAAACTACATGTAACACGCTAAAACATTTTAACAATAGATAAACATTAAATAAGTCAATGATTTATGTGATCTTTTATTGAAATTTAATAATTTAAAAAATATATTATTTGCAACAAAATATTTTTTTTTTTTTTTTGATTTTTCAACCAGAAGAAAATAATTTTGTACAATTAAATAATCCGGATCAATTTTACCCCGCAGCATGCTGCAGCACACCACTTGTTTAGCACATTTATTTACACCCAAAAGATTTTTGAGTTTAGAGTGTATGAAGCGTTAGAAAATAGTCTGTCTCTTAATTGATGCTGAGCTAGTTGGACTTGATAGCAAAAGCATTGCTAGTTGAGCAAGTTTTGAAGCAGGCTCAAAAAGCTGTTGCATTTAGTTGTTGCACCTTTCTACCAAACAATGGAGTCCTCCCTATAGCACAGAAATAAGAAGACTGGAAAGGGGATTCTTTAGCTTCATACACAATCAGTATGGGTAAGCTAATCCATAAACTCTCTCCGTAGCCCAAGCGCGAGCTGAATCAACTGATACAGCAGTCAACCCTTGCCCCTGATGGTTGGGATGCAAAGTATAAGCCAAACAATGGTATGGTTTCATGATTTGATCTTACAATGAAGCTACCGAACGACTCCTAGCTACTTCTAGCTTATTGTTAGTCTTTGCTTCCTGGTACTTTGTAATAACGCTATAAGTAAATGATTTTAAATAAGAGATGCAACAATAATGCAAAATTTTAAATCTGGCATAATTTTCACTAAACTTTTCTTTCTCTTTCTAATATTCACCTGAAATTATTTTTATTGTTAGAAAGGAAATATTATTTGCACTATCTTAGAATTGGCAAGAATAATTAAAAATATCAGCTCGAAATATGAAATAAATTTCACTATTAAGCACTTTTTTAATATGAGCTTACAGGAATTTTCTTTTAGATGACCGAGCATATTTTGTTCAGTTTTAAAATCGAAAACATTTTTATATATTGAAAGAAAGCATGTTTTAAAAAGATTTTGACTTTAAGCTTTTTTTTTTTTTTTAATTACTTCTCTTATTTTGTAAATGTTTAAAATTAATAATCCAATTTCAATTTTGAATGGAATGGTTATTGCCTAGACTAGAATAACATTGATGCACATTATCTTGTTATATATACAAAAAAATCTACACTTTTCTAAGTTTTTTTTTTCCCCATAAAAAAAGCTAGCTAATGCTTTAAGCTCTCAAAAGTAAGCGAAATTAAAACGATTTTAAGTAAGAGAAAAAACGTACAGCTCAGGTGAGCTTAATGTCTACTTTTTAGAAAAACACAATTTTACAAAAAAAAAAAAAAAAAAAAAAAAAAAAAAAAAAAAAAAAAAAAAAAACCTAAATAAAATTTTACCCTGTTAAAAAGTTGTACTTAACAATAATACTTTACTACATACTAATTACTGATATACAGTAAGAGTGAATTTAAAATATTACATGTAATGTTGTCATGTGTGACATTTAATTTGAATTTTTACAGATCAATTTAGTATTTGAGGTTTCTGACATGACGGTTTAAACTATGGTTTAAACCCGACATAAACTGACACATATGTCAAAAACCTACTAACCCTGTAATTATTACTAATACTATATACTGATTATACAATTATAGTAATAGTGAATTTTAAATATTACATCTAATGTGTGACATTTAATGTGAAATTTTACAGATCACTGTAAGTATTTGAGGTTTTTGACAAGGGGTTTTTGACATGACGGTTTAAACCGCAGTTTAAACTGTCAAAAACTGACATGTGTCAAAAACCTGCCAACCCTGCCCAGATGTCATATATGGGCGGGTTTTTTTTCCGACGCCAGTTTGCAGAAAGTTCAAGACTGGCAGCGGTCGTCACAGATTTTCTTTTCTGTTTTGCATATTCTTTTTCATCAAGCCATTACTTTGCTTCATGTTATTTTTAGCTCTTTATTATTTAATACAAAAGTTGAGATTATTATTAATAACAATTCATAAAATACCTAAAAACACTACAGGTAAGTGATTGTTTGATTAATTAATGCTTCAATTGTTAAAATTTTGCAATATTTTTTATGACTGATTTGTGAATTTAGTATTTTCATTCTGTGACAGAGTCACAAAACTTGCATTTTTTTCCATGTCTGACTGAAAAAAATAATTAACTTTTAATCTGCGACTGATTGATGAATTTTGAGATATTTTCATACAACTGACTGACAAATTTTGCAAATTTTCTTTCGACGGAAAGATATGACATTTGTTCCCCCTTAAATTACTTATAATCTTGACATTAATGTAAACATTACCCTTAATCTCTGATTCATCTGATGTAAACAAACAGCCATTATTTGTGACATTAGTTGTAGATTTGTCCCCAAATCACTAATTTATAGGCATTTTAAAAATTTTTCAATTAATAATATAGAATTAATTGTGTTTGCTTGATGTTTATATATGAAATTATCTAAAAATTAGGGAGCTTCACATTACTTTTCTCCTCAAGTGGGCACACCTAGAAAATAGTGTCAGAATGAACAAAGTAATAACTGTTCTTATGACGTAATTTTCTTTGAAAAAGTTTTGTTATGTGCAATTTTATTTAAGGAAGTTTTGGGATTTTTTTTAAAGAGAAATTATATGTGGCATTTATCGTACTTTATGAAATTCATATTTTCAAACTTGCATTGATAATTTCAGTTCTGTTCAATTTAAAAAAATTGACGTATTTATGTTTGCTCTGTTTTTTTTTGTTTTTTTTTAAATTGTACTGAAATCTATCGGAAAAATTTGAGTAAAATATTTTTATAAATGTCATCCTTCAATTTAAGTATAATACATTATTAGCATTATATCTATGTATGTATATATATATGATGTGGGAACGCTGCATCTCCTGACTGAATTTATCCCTGTGCATTTGTTATGGTGAATGCTTTTCATTATGGGTGTTCTCAAATCCAAAGAGGCAACTTTATGACATACGCTTTAAATTATTTTTGTTTGGAAATGCATGAAACTAGCAGGTGTTTGTGTTCAGAAACTATGTAATTGAAAGATGTTTTCAGACGTTTTACTTTACTGCAGAAACGCGGAATTCCGCTTTTTCAGCATTGAATTTTATTATTCCTGGGATCAATGCAAATATGCATTAAAATTTGTTAACATTTTTAATGAGGGAAGGGTTGTAGTGGGAGTGTATGAAATATAACAAAAACGTGACTACGAACCGCACCAAATTGAGCACAATTGTCAAAGGATCATGGAAAAAATGCAATTAATGTCAAAGAATCATGGGAAAAATGCGATTTTCGTCAAAGGATTACAGGAAAAAATGCGACTCCCGTCAAAGGATCGCTGGGAAACGCAATTTTCGTCAAAGGATCGCTGGGAAACGCAATTTTCGTCAAATGATCGCTGGGAAACGCAATTTTCGTCAAAGGATTGCTGGGAAACGCAATTTTCATCAAAGGATTGCCGGAAAAATGAGATTTTCATTAAAGGATCACGAAAAAGACACGATTTCCATCAAAGAATTGCAAAAAAACATGATTTTTGCCAATAGATCGTGTAAAATATGCAAGTTTATTCAAAAGGTCGTGCAAAATGCTTGAATTTCTTCGAAAGATCGTGTAATATACGAATTTCTTCGAAGGGTCGTGGGAAAAACGTGAATTTCGCCAAAGAATCACAAAAAAATATGACTTTTGTCAAATGATCGCAGAAAAAATGCAAATGTCGTTCAAAGATCGTGGAAAATATGCGAATTTCTTTGAAAGATCTTGTGAAAAAATGTGATTTTTGCCAAAGAATTGTGTAAAATATGCGAATTTCATCGAAAGACCATGTAATATGCGAATTTCTTTGAAAGGTCATGGAAAAAACACTAATTTTGTCAAAGAATCGCGAAAAAATGTGATTTTTGTCAAATGATCGCAAAAAAAATGCGTATTTCGTCAAATAATCGTGTAAAATATGTGAATTTCTTCGAAAGATCGTGCGAAATATGCAAATTTTGTCGAAAGATCGGGTAATATGCAAATTTCTTTGAGAGGTCGTGGAAAAAACGTGAATTTCGCCAAAGAATCACAAAAAAATATGATTTTTGTCAAATGATCGTAGAAAAAATGCAAATGTCGTTAAAAGATCGTGGAAAACATGCAAATTTCTTCGAAGGATCTTGCAAAAAAATGTGATTTTCGCCAAAGGATCGTGTAAAATATGCGAATTTTGTCGAAAGACCATGTAATATGCGAATTTCTTTGAAAGGTCACAGAAAAAACAAGAATTTTGTCAAAGAATCGCGAAAAATGTGATTTTTGTCAAATGATTGCGAAAAAAATGCATATTTCGTCAAATGATCGTGTAAAATATGTGAATTTCTTCGAAAGGTGTGTGGCTGCTTATTTGTATTAGCACCTTCGTGTCCCTCTCCCCGCCTGCCCCTCCCCCGTGGGAGGGCATTTTTCTAAATTTTGCCATAGCCCCTCATGTGACATATCATTGAAAAGGCCTGTGACTGCTTAATCATTTTATGCACTTCTGGTGCTCTGCCCACCACTTTGTCCCCCCTGGGGGGTACTTTCCTAAATTTTGCTAACACCTGTCATGTGACATATCGTTGGAATGGCCTGTAACTGCTGAATCATTTTATGCACTTCCAGTACTCCTCCCCCACCCCCACTTTGCCCCCCCAGGGGTGTACTTTACTAAATTTTCCCGACACCCGTCATGTGACATATCGTTCGAAAGGCCCTTGGCTGCTTAATCATTTTATGCACTTCCGGTACTCCGCCCACTACTTTGCCCCCCTGGGGGGCACTTTCCTAAATTTTTCCGACACCCGTCATGTGACATATCGTTGGAAAGGCCTGTGACCGCTTAATCATTTTATGCACTTCCAGTACCCCGCCCACCACTTTGCCTCCCAGGGGGGGCACTTTACTAAATTTTGCAGATGCCCGTTATGTAACATATCGTTGGAAAGACCTGTGACTGCTTAATCATTTTATGCACTTCGGTACCACACCCACCACTTTGCCCCCAGGGGGGCACTTTACTAAATTTTCCCGACACCTGTCATGTAACATATCGTTGGAAAGGCCTTTGGCTGCTTAATCATTTTATGTACTTTCGGTACTCTGCCCGCTGCTTTGCCCCCTTAGGGGGGCACTTTCCTAAAATTTTCTGACACTAATCATGTGACATATCGTTGGAATGGCCTGTAACTGCTTAATCATTTTATGCACTTCCGGTACTCCTCCCCCACCCCCCACTTTGCCCCCCCAGGGGTGTACTTTACTAAATTTTCCTGACACCCGTCATGTGACATATCGTTCGAAAGGCCCTTGGCTGCTTAATCATTTTATGCTCTTCCGGTACTCCGCCCACTACTTTGCCCCCCTGGGGGCACTTTCCTAAATTTTTGTGACACCCATCATGTGACATATCGTTGGAAAGGCCTGTGACCGCTTAATCATTTTATGCACTTCCAGTACCCCGCCCACCACTTTGCCCCCCAAGGGGGCACTTTACTAAATTTTGCAGATACCCGTCATGTAACATATTGTTGGAAAGACCTGTGACTGCTTAATCATTTTATGCACTTCGGTACCACACCCACCACTTTGCCCCCCAGGGGGGCACTTTACTAAATTTTCCCGACACCTGTCATGTAACATATCGTTGGAAAGGCCTTTGGCTGCTTAATCATTTTATGTAGTTTTGGTACTCTGCCCACTGCTTTGCCCCCCTTGGGGGGCACTTTACTAAATTTTTCTGATACCTGTCATGTGACATATCGTTGGTAAGGCCTGTGACCGCTTAATCATTTTATGCATTTCTGGTGCTCCATCCACTACTCCCCCCCCCCTTTGGAGGGCACTTTCCTACATTTTGCCGACACCCAAACCTGTGACCGCTTAATCATTTTATATACTTCCGCTGCTCCGTGCACTACTTTGCCCCCCTGAGGGCACTTTCCTCAGGGAGGCAAAGTGGATACTCAGTAAAAAAAAACTACATTTTTGAGGTCGATATAACTACAAAAAAACTGCAGTTGGAGAACTGCGGTGATTTGGCCGATTCCACTACAGAATTTTTGCGGTCAATAAAACTGCGAAATTTCTGCAGAATTTTTAATATTGATATAACTATAAATTTTCTGTAGAATTTTTGTGGTCAATACAACTGCTAAATTACTGCAGTTAGTAAACTGCGGTAATTTTGTAGTTCTATTGACCGCAAAAAATCTGTAGTGGAATCGGCCAAATCACCGCAGTTTTCCAACTGCGGTTTTTTTGTAGAATTTCTGCAGTTCATTTTTAGCTGGGTTACTTTGCATGGTAAAGATATTCCCTTCGAATACAAATAGAAGACATGTGTAAGTACTCGTTATATAAGGCTTATGATATACATGTACATAAATAAAAAGAAGAACAATATTATTCAATAATTCACTTTAATGTATTCCAATATCTGAGTTGGCAACACTTTCGTTTTTTAAGTACTATAATTTATATCACTAGGGGGCTCGGCCCCCTACGAGCTACGCTCGCCAACCCCCGTCCAGACACCGCAGACTCTAAATCCACGCTAATTTGATCTGCTTTAAAAAGATTTCGAAAGATTGAATTATAATTTAAAAAACCGTGGCGATCTCCCTATAAACGAATTTCTATTCATTTCTCTTTGATTGGGGAATTTTAACGCCAAATCCGCTGCGGTACTACTTGATTATCCTGTCGACCAATTTTGCCAAATTATATAAATCGCCAAACCACTCGCCAAATTATACAAATTGATATAATATTTATTTTAAATAACGAAAGAACAAATAAATTCGTACAACATTAATAAAAACACAAATAAAACGTCGAAATAAAAATAACTTGATGACGTATACACGTGTAATAACATTTCAAAATAAGCTAATATAAAAGGAATTAAGTAAAGAGAGTCTTTGTCTCCTGGTATTTTTTAACAAAGCGAAAGGAAAGTTCTTTTAAATGAGATATTTTAAATTAATTCTCAAAATATCAAATAAATGTCTAGCGCAATTTCTAAATTAAAACTTTTTTGCAATATTATTTTGTGTTCATTTTATGTAATAACTATAATGTGACGTAAATATGACGTCATTTCTCCTAAGACTTCTAACGCATGTTAATGAATTTATTATTTTACAATATCCTTTCTCTTTTAAAATTCACGTGTATACTTTTTATGACGTAATTTTTAATAAGTTCCTGCTTTTTATACGTAATTATTTAATTCTAATTTGAAAGTTTTTTTCCGGTTTATAATAGTCACGTGTAAATAAATTTTTAATTTGAAGCAAACATTATTGCTTGCGCTTTTTATACAGTTGGCAACAGTTTAAATTAGTACAATTTTCTGAAATCTGTAAAAAACATCTCTAGAAATGCTGAAAATTTTAATTTAAAATAGAAATAAAACCTGAAAAAATGAGTCAAAATAAAAAAATTAATGCAATCTGCACTCCGGCAAATTCTAACGCATAAAATGATCTAAAAATGATTACACTGCCATGTATAGTTTTTGCTGCTATAAAAGTTTTTTAGTGGAATGATTTTGTCCAACTTTAGCATTAAATAACTCTTAAAATAATTCTTCGATTTGAAAACTGTCTGCATCAGCGTGTTTATCAAACGTTTCTGTATAAAACCACCGATTTTCATATTTTTGTATGCATTATTTTTGTTAATATTAACGAAGAAAGGCCTCCGGTCACAAAAAAATCAAAACCGGCGGCGGCGGCGGCGGCGGCGGCGGCGGTGACAGCGGGAGTTACTTTTTTTTAGAATAGAGAGATAGAAACCCGACAGGGTTTCTCGATAAGAAAAAGAAACAACAGTGCAATGAACCGTAAATGAAAGGAATTTCCGCCGATTAATGCCAAGCAATATCTCAAAAATTTGTTAGTACTCTGTCAAGTTTATATTTTCCGGACTGACCAAAGCGGGATTTTGACCCTCTATATCACCGGTTCTGTTTAAGATAGAAAGAAAATTCTTGTTTCTATGGAATGAGGCGTGCCACGTGACTCAGAAAACGAAAATAAAGTTGAATCTGGCCAATAGGTTTTTAGTAAATGCGATTTTATAAGTGCTGTTTTTTTCTTGTTCTGACCAAAACTGTTCATAGGGCTACAGCAATGTGTAATTATCGGATTTTTACGCGGTTTACGTCATTAGAATTGTTTTTATGAGTAGTTCAGACCTTTGAAAGTTTCATTTAAAAATATTAATTAGTTTTTGATTAATACCAGTTTAAAGTCTCTTTATTTTTGCAGCGTGGTGTGCGTAATATGTGAGGCATTCTCACAATCTTTTGACTTTTAAATCCTGGAATAATAATTTTTAGTTTCTTCTATCTTTACAAGAAGAAAGTATTGGATTCGTGAAAAATCGATCCGAGCACGACAAAATAATTTCTGTCGACACGAAACTGGAGCAGAACCTGATAACAAAAAATGAAATCTGACACGAACCAAATATGATAACCGACAAAAATATTCTAAAGAACCATAAGCCGATCCAAGCAAGACAAAATAATTTCCGTGGGCACGCAACCCAACCCAAACCTAAAAATTCCATTAGAAAAAAAAAAAAACCCGAAATCTGACACGAACCAAATCTGAATCTGACAAAAATATCCCCCCAAAACATAAACCAATACGAACAAGAAAAAATAATTTCCGTGGATGCAACATGACGCCAACCTAAATTTCCATTATAAAAATCCCGAAATCTGACACGAATTAAATCTGAACCAGACAAAATAATTCCCAAGAATCATAACCCGATCCGAACAAGACAAAATAATTTCCGTAAACACGCAACCCGAACCGAACCTAATTTTTCTTTAAAAGAAAACAACAACAACAAAAAAAAAAAAGAAACGAAATATGTCCCGAACCAAATTTGATAACCAACAAAAATATTCTAAAGAACCATAACCCGATCCGAGCAAGACAAAATAATTTCCTTGGACAAGCAACCCGAACCGAACCTAAAAATTCCTGTAGAAAAAACCCGCAATCTGACACGAACAAAATCTCAACCCAACAAAAATATTCCCAATAACCATAACCTGATCCGATAAAGTCAAAATAATTTCCGTGAACGCGCAACCCGACCCAAATCTATTGTTTAAAAACCCGAAATATGTTCAGAACCAAATATGATAACCGACAAAAATATTCTAAAGAACCATAATCCGATCCGAGCAAGACAAAATAATTTCCGTGGACGAGCAACCCGAACTGAACCTAAAATTTCCATTAAAAAAAACCCCTGAAATCTGACACAAACCAAATTAGAATCCGACAAAAATATCCCCGAAAACCATAACCCGATACGAGCAAGACAAAATAATTTCCATGGGCGCAACACGAACCTAGCATAAAAATTCCATTTAAAAAAACCCGAAATCTGACACGAACCAAATCTGAACCCGACAAATAAACTATTCCAAAGATCTATAATCCAATCTGAGCAAGGCAAAATAACTTCTGTGGACACGAGACCCGATCCGAACTTAAAAATTTAGTTTGAAATAAACAATATATATGACCCGAACTAAATATTATAATTGACAAAAATATTCTAAAGAACCATAACCAGATCCCAGCAAGACAAAATAATTTCCGTGGACACGCAACCCGACTCGAACCTAAAAATTCCACCAGAAAACCCCCGAAATCTGAGCCGAACCGATTTTTAGGCTCCGATCGGGTAACATGTCCACGGAAATTATTTTGTCTGTTGGGATCCGGCAATGGTTCTTTGGAGTTTTTTGTCGGGGTCAGATTTGGGTCAGATAAGATTTCGTTTTTTTTCAAAGGGGATTTATAGGTTTGGGTCGGGTAACATGTCCATGGAAATTATTTTGTGTTGCTCGGATCCGATTATGGTTCTTTGGAATATTTTTGTTGGGTTCAGATTTGATTCGGGTCAGATTTCTGGTTTTCTTCAAAGGAAATTTTTAGGTTCGTATTGGGTTGCGTGTGCACGGAAATTATTTTGTCTTGATCGGATCGGGTTACGGTTATTTTCAATATTTTTATCTGCTATCAGATTTTTTCGGGTTAGATTTCGGGTTTTTTCAAATTGAACTTTCAGTTTGGGTCGGGTTGCGTATAGACTGAAATTATTTTGGCTTGCTCGGATCGGCGTACAGTCTGTTGTAATTTATTTTTTGGGGGGTTTTGGTTCGGGTTATGGGTTTATAAGTCTAACAAATCACCCTGATTGGGAAATAAATGATTACTTGTCAATTAGCCTAACCGCTGTCTAGGCTATATGCAATAGGCCTGAAAAATATTAGGCTAATTTTAAAATGAGACGTGATTATCCAATTAACCTACGACATGTATATCTCACATTGCAGTAAACATTTAAAGCTGGTTAGAACTCGCGCGATTACGGTTTGAACATAAAAAAGGCAAAAATTCGCCAAAAACGTAAAATAAAAAAAGAAAAATATTCCAAATTTTCGAATTTTTGGCCCCAATCGTTCATGACCCCCCCCCCCCTACAAGCAACCCGTGTGCCAAATTTCGCAGCCCTGCGCCCCGTGGTTTCGAAATTGTGAGTTACATAGATAGATACGCGCACGGATTTTAATAGGATAGAAGTTATTGAACTCGACCCAGTCAAGCTCTCTGTTGCATTTACGGTTCGTTTACAAGGTCACATTACAACCGATAGATATTTACTGAGTGGCATGTATTTTAATGAATTTGTACCTTTTCAATCTCTAGACAATTTTAGGTTAATGAAAAGTTGAATATGAATTCAATTTGTTCATCTAAAAGCTCGACGATCCAGGTTTCTACTTTATGAAAGAGGTTTCTATTATCCTCTTTATTAAAATGCTTCTAGATTCCATCCCACACCCTTTAAAAATTCCAATACTATGGGTATTTTTGCACACAAAATTTAGATAACAATTAAATGAACTTTTATTTTGCACGAAATCTGAATGATTTTTGACGAAGTTACTGAGCACAATAATCATCTCCGAATATCCTGCTGATATTTGAGGAGAAACTGGATTATAGAAACGTGCCAGTAGACTTCGATTATGGAAGGAATCTTGGTAAACACTGACTACAAAGAAACCACAGAACAGGGTCAAAAAGATAATGTAAGTACTTTAGTGAATCACAGAGTACTTATAGTCATGAAAACATTTCGACAGAACTTAAGGATCACTGTTTATCATACTGAAATAAGCGGGAAAGTGTGGGGATATAGGATCAATCAAATAGGGGATATAGGATCAATATTTATAAGGATCAATCTATATTGCTTTTATACTAAAATGCACATACACTCAAATATTTTTTTCAACATTCCAAACTTTGTAATTTATTCAATTTAAACCATTTTACAAAGTTAATACAGTGAGCCTGGTTTTTTATTACATATTTTTTTTTTCATTTTTTTACAATCTTTTTATATCAAATGAATTTTTGGCAGTTTTATTGGAATTTTTCCTTTTTTTTCTTTTAATAAGATTAATAAGGGGATTTATTAAACAAAGATTATGTTATTTTGAAATTGGTAATTAAAGAATGTTCTCAATATGCCATAAATAGCATTTAGTTAATTTTTAATCAGATAATAGAGCTACTTGAAAATTTACAAATATGACTGAAATTAGGGAAAATCATTTCATAACGATGAAATATCGAATTCTGAACTTTTATTGAAATGATAATTTACCGTATGTATGATCTGAAATATGTGAGAAAATAGTTGTAAAACATATGATTTAGTATTTCCTGCTAGTCACGTAAAAAAACCATTATAAATTTAGAAAGTACATGCATTGAAAATTCAGAAAATCCAACAAGTGTTGGAGATTATGAAAGCATTTCTAAAAAAAGAGGCTTAATCAGATAATATGAGTTTCTGCCGCGCTTATCGGCGGGAAATTGGATTTCAAAATTATAAAAAAACTAATTTCAGTTAAAAATTACTTCAAGCACGCCCAGTGATAAAACAAATACTAATTATTCAGTCTGTTTTTAAGTCTTCACATATTTTGTGTAAAATGATGCGAATTTTGAAAATGTAATATCATTTTTTCAAAAGTAATTAAAATAAAATCCTTACTGAGTTAATTTATCAAGCACCATATAGCTTATAAAACAACATGTAAAAATATTGCTGGTTAGTTCGACACGTTTTAGATTTCTTCTGAGATTTATAAGGATCAATAAAATATATTAGAATTGATTTTAGAAAGTCCAACATTATGTGTTACTAGATATATTACACTTTAAAAAGTTTATAGCCTTATTATTAAATTATTTTTCAACTTCTATCATCTTTCGTTTATCTTTTTTTTTTCTGAATTAAAATGGAATATATATAATGCAAATGATATACCTAACAAAAAGAAGTGATATCTAATCAAAAACAACTTGTTGTAAATGATGCCCCCAAGCCCGAAACTTAAAACGTCAGTCATAAAAATAAATGATATTACATAAAAAGAAGCGATATAGAAGTGCATATAGCGAGTGCCGTGTAAAAATCTATCACTACTCATAATGTTTCCAAAGGACTCGGAGTGAGGTACAGTATGTGAAAACTGCTTGGCGACCTGCAGGCGTATGTTGAATATATCCAGTACCTATACCAATTTCGAAAAATTGTGAAAGTCGAAAAAATTAATTTTAATTTCTCATTATATCACTCTTATAAATATTTGTAGGAGGAAGATCTGTAATAAATGAGAAAGATTTGTAAGACAAGTAGGAAATGGTATGTAATTGTAGTAATTATCTATAATTACATTTATACTTTTCATTATTTTAAATATAATTTTTAATTACATTAATACGTTTAATTATTACATTTTAATACACTATATTAAAATTAAACAGAAAACTGGTAAAATGAATCCTGTTTATGACAGTTTTATTTCTTAAACGTAAATGTCGTGTTTCCAACTTAAGGATTATTATATAATACTAGTAGCCTTACTAGAACAGAGTTTTCCCCTGTTATGTGCCGTTTACGCAGGCTTTACTGCAATATATCTTAGTTTAATTAACGTCTATTATTAGGTGCATTGTTAGTAATATTCATATGATCATTATTTTGTATCATTTTACAAACTCAAAATGTTTATTACATGTTTACTTAGAAAATCCTCCTCATAAAAGAGGTCTTTCTCGTTCAAATAATAGTAATCAACAAATCGATCCAATGATGTTAAATAAGAATGGGCATGATAACACCAAAAGCTCCTAAATTTTGACAGTTTAATGGGAGAAGTAATACAAGAAGAAAATTGTTAAACAAATAGTCATTTGTAAGTGCAAGAAGAACAAACATTATAAAAGCCTGCAGGTAGATAAAGAGTTTTCACATACTGTACCTCAGCCCGAGTCCTTTGGAAACATTATGAGTAGTGATAGATTTTTACACGGCACTCGGAATATGCACTTCTATATCGCTTCTTTTTATGTGATATCGCTTCTATTTATGACTGACGTTTTAAGTTTGTGGCTTGGCGGCGTCATTTACAACGGGTTGTTTTTGATTAGATAGAAATATATTATATGTTTCTTAACCAAAGTCTGCATCTAATAAGGCGAGTCTACCTCGTGTGCTCAATAGACTTCATGGTGGCCGGCTCTAAAATAGTAAATAATGCCTCTGTTATATTTAAATAACTAATTTATACATTATTATATTATTTGTTATATTTAAATAACTAATTTATACATGCGTTGCCCGGGCTGGACATAACAAGGTCATTTTCAAAATCTGTCCATGTTTTGGAATAAAGAAATCAAATTTTTAGAAATAATCACTAAGTTCTAATTTTTTTTACACAATTTCCTGACCTCATAAACATTAATATTCAAGCATCAGCAGAGACAAAATTACTAATTTAACATTATAAAGCTAAATAAAAATAATTAAAAATTTTAATTAATTAAAAATTTTAATTAATTTAATTTAATTTAATTAATTTTTTTTAATTTAATTAAAAATAATTAAAAAAAATACTCACCAAAACATTCAAAGACTTTGCGTGTTTTATTGAAACTATAAAAATTTTTACTCTATTCACCTAAATCTGATAACAAGCTGACTTTTACGGAATACTTTTGACTTGATAAAAAGGCATGTGCTGCTCTCTAAAAAAATTCCAGATGTACTTTTTGTCCGAAGCCTAGCAATGACACTCGTTCTTTTGACACGGTTTAAAGAAAATTATTAAGAAATATAGATATGTTTAATTAATGAATATAAATATTTTTTTTATTAGTAGCATCATAATAAATAAAAATGTATTTTAAAAAATTATAGTCATCTGTTTTAAATAGAACTTAGTCAAATCTTTACCTAATAAATAGATTGTTGGGGCAACCTATGTAATGATATTTTGACTACAAAAGAATATATTTCTTATTTATTTTTTTTTTTATAAATAATAATATATGTGTAAATTATCATTAAAAAACATGATAGTTAAAATTCAATAATTCAAATGATGATTTTGAGAGAAAATGTGATGCAAATGTGAAAGGAACGTAAAACACGGCCCTTTTTGAAAATCACCGAACAACCTTAAAAAACCACTCAAATTTGACTTTATATCTTAATCTGATAAATCATTCTATGCAAAAATCTTTCCAAAAAACTTCTTGTCGCTCGACCCGCAATAATTATATTTTCAATACCGGATGCATTGTTTTAATTTAAAATGTATGCATTTAAATAGGTGTTACATATTATTCCGTATTTAGACAAAAAAATAGCTGATTCAGAATGTTAATATGTTTTGTTTCTTTTTTTTTCCACATTGGGTCATAATAAAATTTAAAAAAATCTCTCTTTAAAATGTTTATCTAAAAATATATATATATATATATATATATATATATATATATATATATATATATATATATATATATATATATATATATTTAAATGTGCCGAATATTTTTAATCTACTATAATTCGTTTTGTGAGAATTATATTTTTTACATTACATATTTATAAAAATTCTATTCGATGAAGTATGTGATTTTATCTACATGTGCCTTAGTTCAATTTATTTCTAACTGGTTTACTTCTTTGTTAAAGCTGAATATTATTGTTTTGAATTTTATTAAAATCCTTTCCCAAACTAGAAAAAAAAGTGCTGTTCTTTGTTTTAATTACACCTTAACTTAAATTTGTTAATTTCCTTTCAAGTTCGTTAATTTCTTGTATACACACAAGAAAATTATTTTCAGTGATAATGTATTCACTTTAAATTTGGATAGTTTAACAGTAACCATTGCATGAGAATGAATTCTAACAATAAGATGCTTTCAGATTTTAGCTTGGAAAAGCAATTTTGTACGGCTTGTAACTTGATTTATACCCTTTTGTCACGTAATAATATATTTGTTTTAAGTATCTTGATACTAAAATTTCGTAGAAAGTTGTTATTATTATTAAAACAAAATAAATTGCTATTCAATAACATTTTAAATATATTAATAATATGGAACGTATTCTATAATTTTGGTTACATGTGAGTTGCTTTCCCCAATCTTGAAAAACTTTCATTTGAATGTTTCTTAGTTTCGTTTACACTATTTCAGCATGCAAATAACAATTTACCTGATGGAGGTGGAACCATAACCTTTGCATAAAATGGAGCTACTGAAATTAATCAGATGCGAAATTGATTATTAAGAGATGTTAGCAATGCTCACATTATTAAAACACTGCATTTTCTTATATACATACATATAACACACACACACACACACATATATATATATGTATATATATATATATATACTAGGGGGCTCTGCCCCCTGCAAGCTACGCTCGCCAACCCCGTACAGACACTGCAGAATCTAAAAGCACGCTCATCTGATCGGTTTTAAAACGATTAGAAAAGATTGAATTACACTGAACAAACCTGTAGCGATCTCTCTGTAAACTTGTTTCCATTCAATTCCCTTTGATTGCAAAAATTTAAGGTAGAATCAGTTGCTGTTAAAACAGACAATGGTTGTTTTCGTGTTTGGATAAAGAAGATCAGTTAAACATTTGAAAAGAAGCTAAAATAAAATGAATTAAGTAAAGAGAGTCTTTGTCTCTCGGTATTTTTTAACAGCGTTATAAAACGATTGACATAATACAATTTACTACAATTACTAAAATTAGCTGCTTTAACCACTTCAAGGGCGGTGCTTCATTTTTGGACCACTTAATTTTAATTCTTAAATGCCACATTAGCACCAGAATATTGGGATTAGAGGTCTGCACGGGCCGACATTTCCATGCCCGGGCCCGGCCCGACTCATAGAGAAAAAAATTGGCCCGGCCCGGCCCGGCCAGATACAAAAATTAAAAGTTCGGTCCGGGCCCTGCCCGGCCCGTAGAAAAAATAATATTGGCCCGGGCCGGGAAAATGTTAAAATCTCGGCCCGGTCCCGGTCTGGCCCGGTCCGAGTGAACTTCTACAAAACATTGATTTTTACGTCGAATTGGTTAAAAATTTGACTCGTACAACGAGTTCTGACCAAAAATATTTATCTTAACTTTTTTTTTTTTTCATGTTTATAATCTTTATTTTTATAGAAGTGCAGCAGGCTGCGATATTTATTTTTTTAATGAATCTCTATTTCTTGTATGTAAATGTTTCAGTTATCATTAATATTGTTAATCCATATTCCATGTATAGAAGTGTTAAAAATCGGAAAAAAGCTATACAGTAAAATCTTCTAAGATGGAATTGCACAGAAAAGAAAAAAAAATGCGGTATAGACAAGTTCCCTTCTTAGCAAGTGTAAATGTATTATATATTCTTTTCTTACTTATTAATTAGTATATTAATTTTGCATGGATCAACAAGTTTTTCAGTTTAAGACAGTGTTTCGTCATAGGCATGTTCCTTTTCACACATTTTACTGTATTTTAATTTAGTTATATTTTAATATGCGTAGAAATCTACTATTCTTTAAAAATAATAAATTTTAATGTTTAAGTGTAGAACAATGGCGATTCAAAAATGTATGCATTTTTTGCAAAAACTTTTGGGCCAGGCTTAATTTAACTGACCTTTAAATGGACCAGGCCACGCTGAGACAATGATTTTCATACGGGCTGGCTCAAAACTAGGACTGAAAATTTTGGGCAGTGAAGAGTAGGAATTTAAACCAGGCCCGGCTCCGTACAGAAAAATTAAGTTAGGCCCGGCCCGGCCCGAGCCTTCCGAAAAAAGTATGGCCCGGGGCCGGCCCGAACAGAGTGGAGCCCGGGCCCGGCTCGAGTGCTGTGAATGAAAATCGGCCCGAGCCCGGCCCGTGCAGAACTCTAAATGGGATGAAAATTTCCCTTTTATTAAGTATGTGAACAAAAGCATTTTTGTATTTCGAAATTTGTTTGTAAAGTCTGATGCCATTTACTGATTTCAAGATTTTACGAATTGAAGTGCCTTGCCCGTGAAAGGGTTAAACGCATATTAATGTATTTATTATTTTTAAGTTTCCTTTCCCTTTCAATATTCACGTGTAAATACACTTTTCAAGACATAATTTTCAATATTTTCCTGCTTTTAACACGTACTCATTTAATAGTAACTTTAAAGTTTTTTTTTCTGTTTTTAATAGTCACGTGAAAATAAATTTTTAATCGTTAGGAAATCTTATTCTTTGAGCTGTTTTTAGAATTGAAAACAATCTCTATAATAATAGCCTAAGCCATGTGACTATCATCAACAGTTCCAGGCGGATCCCTTCACTTTTTATATTCCAGGCGGCCATTTTGCTACTTAAATGTTAGCCAGCCACAGGTGTGATAAGTCGCCGAATATTATTCTATCCCCATTATTTCGTTTATATTATAATAGTCCAAGTCATGTAACTGCCATAAACAACGGGCTGATTCCTTCGCTTTTCATAAGAAAGGTTTCCATTTTGATTAAAGAATCGAAATTATTTTTTAGATTAAAACTACATAAAAGTTGCCATGATCGCAAAGAATCCCTGGTACTTTTATATTACCCGGGTGAAAATCTCGCCAATAGCTTTTTTTTTTTTTTTTTTTAACTCGCCAGTTAGTATTTTTTTTTTTTTTTCGAGTGGTAAATTAAAATGCTGCTACTTGGTTATCCCATCGACCAAAAATCTGTCGCCAAACTATAAGATTAAATGCCAATAATGGTTGATCGTAAATGTCACATTCACTTGACTTTAAGGAAGTTACACATGTTCACGCATTTTTATTTCGACTTTTTATTTGTATTTTAATTAATGTTATACTAATTTATTTGTTCTTTTGTTATTTAAAATAAAAATAAAAATATTTCAATTTGTATAATTTGGCGAAATTGGTCGACGGGAGAAGTAATAACATTAAAACGTTGCTTTGAACTGCAAATTCAATCTCATGATTTGTTGCGTTGTCACATACGCACCGGGTATGGCCTGTGTGTTTTTTTACGACAATTTGGCTAAAACCTCGTTTTCAAATACCTGTTACATATGTATTTTTAAACTATTTTCTGTTATTTTTAAAATGAAATAACAATAATTAAAAAATATATAATTAATAACTATAGTACGAAACTATTTATAACATTTTGTGTAAATAAAAATAAAATAAATTCAAATAAACATTTTTAATAAATAAGCAACAATAGCCGGGTTACCATGTCAGGCAAAATAACGCCATTTTGGCGTCAATTAGGTACCGCGTTGCGTATATAAAGAATGAAGTAAAAACCATTTATTTTAAAGGTTTCAATTTTAATTGAAAGTTTTGTATTAAATAAAATGATAACGAAATACAAATCGAATTATTAATAAAAGAAACAATATGCATTTCTTAGCATAGATTTAAGGGAGGCCAAACTCGTCACCAAATTAATTTAAAATAACATTTTCAAAAATATGAAAAAAATATCTGTTTGGTTAAAATTTGAGTTGCCAGCATTATAAAAATGTATATAAAATTAGAAAAAAAAAATAATATTTCGAAAACTAATTCGATTTTTAAAATTCTAATACCAGTTTTGAAATCTGGGGATCAATATTGATTTTTGGTATTAATTTAATCGCAAAGTGTTCCATATTTTAGGAGAAATCGCCGTGAAACTTAATCAGTTGTTTAATCAGTCGATTCATACTTCCGTTTCATAAATTTGTTTCATTAGGATTTTATTTATATAGGGCAGATATATATAACATATGTTACATATATATATATATATATATACTGGTGGACAAAACTTAAGGCCCACTGTTATTTTCAACGATTCAACGATTACATCTAGAAATAGATCTGCAGCAGCAAGTGTAAATTTGCATGAATGCGGGATCTACTCTGTTTTGTGAAATTATTCAAATTTTGTACTTCCGCTTTAGTCGATCACGTGATAGCAGTAATAAGAGATTTTAGGCAATCGGCTGGTGCTGTGAGTTGTCATTAGATGTAAAAATTGAAGCAGACGGAGTGAGGTGTGAACATTGAAATTTTCAACAGGTCTTTGAGGCACCATTTAGATGATATTACTCGTCGTAGAATAATCGGAACTGTTGGAAGAAGGACGCAAAATGGGAGATGTTTCCCGTGAATTTAACATCCCGCACAGTATTTTTTCTAGGCTATGGGCGGCATTCTAATACGGTGGAATATGCACTAGAAAAGTTTCGTTTTATGGACGATAACGCACCTTGTCATCGCACACAATCTGTACAAGATTGTCTTGAGGTCAAAGTTATCCATTGCATAGACTGGCCAGCACGTTCCGCTGACCTGAATCCCATTGAAATTGTATGGGATGCCTTGGGGTGACGTATTGCTGCTCGACAATTTCCTCCCACAAACAAGGAAACCCTCATCGTTGTAGAGAAGGAGGAAGGGGCAACTTGCCTCAACAGCTACACAATCATGTTGTTTTGAGTATGCCACGCCTTGTTGAAAGTTGCCTCGCATCACTCTGTGGCCATATCACTTATTGATATATCACTGACGATTGTTAATTATGAGTATATGGCTTTCATTGTTCACTCATGTTTTCGGACAATATTCACGTTTCAGAAAAAGAACCTCTGTATTACATCCTTTCAAGAAAATTTTATATTATATCTTATGTAACATTATGTTAATACTATTGTTTTCTTTTTGACCCACACTCCCACGTAGATTCACATTTACGTGAACATTTCTTCTTGGTCTATAAGTTTTTTTTTTCCACCATATTATTGGATATTATTAAATAGGTTCTATTTCAATTTATTTAACGCATCTTTTGCTGTTATCACGATTTCCTACTAATATATATATTACGAGTACAGTACCATTCGTTTTCAAATATAATATTTGTCTTATAATGGCAGAATTTTGAAATTTATTAACTATTGTTTGTCTAAATGATTCATCGGTTTTTAAAACCCTGTGTATTCACCAAGTTTAATGGAAACCTCATGGTTCACGTACAGGAACGCTTTGCTGCTGCTGTGACTTACATTGACAGAAACATGCTATTGAAGGCATTGGCAAAACTGGATTACCTTTCGGATCTATGCCAGGTGACTAAGGGCGCACACATTTGACATTTATATGATGTACTAGAAACTTGGTGAGTGAATGTAGCTTCTCAGGTATCACCCGTCTTCATAAAGCATATACATAGTCATATAGTCTTTTGAAATCTGATGAATCATTTAAGCTAACCTGCATTCTGAAGGATATTGCAACTTTTAACTAGAGATATTCGAAAATTAAAACTATAAGAATTCATTTTTTTTCATTTATGTCATATACATACACAGTATGTAAAACAACATGAATTAATTTTCCACCTTTTTTGAAAATATCCTCTATTAACCATTATTACAAGATTTTTTTAACTTGCCTTGTGTTTTCGTTGGCCCAAATCGTGTATTTCAATTTAAACAGAATCCCTGTGCTAGAAGTGAGATTATTTTTCGTAGTATGACGTATTATAGATGAATATTCAATATTCTGAAATATATATATATATATGAACATTTCTTCCGCGATTTCACATTAAGCAAAATTATTTGTCAAATACGGGTATTCAATAATGTCATGACATGTGTCATTCATTGCTCACAGCCTCCTGAATACTATGCCTGAACGCTTACAGAAAAATGGCCGCTGCAGAAGCCGATGTTTTTCAGGGTGCGTATGGGCCCTCGGATTTTGATACCAATCATTAAAAAAAAGAAAAACTTCGCCTTATTTTTCTGAGATTAATCAAGTCAAAGTAATCTTTTATAAAATATTGGTGTCTAAATTTAAGGAAACGTACTTACGTTTATAGAAATCCGCCTTCGGCAGCCGCCATTTTTGTCTCAGCGCTCAGGCCTAGTAATCAGGGGGCGATAGATTGCTTCACAAATAAGTGCATGTCCTTGTATTCAACTATGGAACGAGTAAAAAAAAAATGTTCACCCTAATATCTTAAAACACTACGCTAATTCGTAAAATGTATGCTAAATTGTTTAGGTTTTTTATATTCACTTTCTGAAACACTTTAACTGGATATTCTTTTTCCATTCAATCAGCAAGTAATATTTCCTTTTGTTTCAGAAACTTATTTAGTAATGACAGAAACGGAATATCAAAACGGAGAAAATTTGAAAAAAAAATGCAACTGATACATTGTTTTATTAAGTCCTTCAGAATTATGCTTTTTGGAAGCCGCATCCAATAGATTTTTATTGATATTCTGTTTCCTGAGATTATAATAAAAGTTTTTATTGTTTTTATTTTTATTTAGTTTCTGTCCTTATAATTACTGCAGTTATGCAACTATCTTTGTCCTTTCAAATTATTTATTTTTGATGAGCATTATGTTTTGCTGTTGGGAGATTATCATTATATATATCATAGCGATAAGTGTATAAAAATTCCGCGGTGAACTCATCCTGACCCTAATAATCGCGCTCATCCTCGAAAAAAAAAAATATCGCGGCCATGTTAGACTTAAGAATTCGGATCCCGTGAATAAGGCAATTCTTCGACTTATAATAATCCACGTTGTCCACGTTGTATCACAAGTATTCTTCTTCATTTCCTCTAAAAGCTTTAAAAACTAGACATTTATATTGATTTAAGTCCTAATTTAAAATACCCAGCTACCAACAACCGATTATCAATATAAACAAACGAATACCGTTGTCATTCAAAAGCACAAATTCCATATCTAGAAACAAATGAACGACTCTTTGATCGTTTCATTAAAAAAATACCGTTTCTGCTCTTAAAATATTTGTAAATACATATAAAGTCTTTAAATATTTTTAAATGCCTTTTCCACTTTTATATACGACTTAAGTTTTGTGAAAAAAAGGAATTAATTATTTTATATAAACAAGACAGCAATTCCATGTATGAACTACGCTTTATTTCAAATTTGTTTTGTCACATCTCGACAATGAGTATAAATGATGTAACGTTTGAGTGAAATTTTAGTTTTTTTACATTTGAAAAAATAAATACAGGATGTTATGATGTAATTCGAGATCATTTTTTAAATATGTTTTCGTTATGCAATTTAAAAATTTCGTTCAATATAAATGAATTTTTTTTTCTTTTTTTTGTTATTATACCTTTGATAGAATTTGAATTTTATTTTTTAAATTTTTAAGAGGTTAATATTTATACGCCTTTTTAATGAAATTTGTTTGCACTATAAATAAAATGAGTTTATTTTCCATTTGTTGTGAAATATAAGATATTATCATGATTGCATTAGTATGACAAAAAAAAAAAAAAAAAAAAAAAAAAAAAAAAAAAAAAAAAATTCCACATTCTCTTATTAAATTACAATTTTATTTTCACTCAAAGGTTATTTTAAAATTTTACAAAGTTACAAATCACAACTTTATCTGCATTGATGTAATTAATATATGCAGTACATGACATTGTAGTATATTCCTTACATATTAATTACATTTGATAAGAAATATAAATATTACTTCCAATGCAAGAAAATTTCAAATGGATATAAGCTAAGCTCTTACACATTGATAAAATTAAATTAAAATTTTACGAAAGAAATAATAATAATAATAATTTTGATTTTGTTATTTTCTACAATACAGACCCTTTTAATAGCAAAAGCTTCATTCTGTTTGTTTGTATGAATCTTATGAAAATGAAAAGCAGATCGACATTCCTTCATTTTTGACGGTGGTTACATACTAGTATTTAATATATTGCATATCTTAAAGCGTCAATTTGTTATTAAATAGTATTTGCATCATATAAATATTATTTTATGTTAATAAACAATTAAATTTAAAATATCAAAAAACCCGACTGCGTAAAAATAGAACTAATTAATTATTTCTCATCAATGTGAAACTTTTTTTTTTTTTAAATTCCTATTATTAGCTCACACTCTCGCTATATATATATATTTCAAATTTTCAATCATTAATAAAATACTTATAAATCATCCAATCAAGCTCAAATAATTTTTTTAATCTTGTAGTGGATGACACTTGATGTTAATCTAGTTTTTTTTTCAAATATTAATTCATTAATTAATTTTCAATAATCGAGAGAGCCCTCTTCTTGATCAAGGCATTTTAAGCGCCACTCCAGAGGAAAGAAGAATGGGAGAAAAAAAAATCTGTTATTGACCTAAGTAGGAATTGACTTAAAATATATTTTTTAATATATGACTTGTTTATATTACTGACCTATTTTTTTTTTTTTTTTAATGTACTTGTATCGATGACTTTTAAGTTGTGCTTAATTGTTAGTTTCTATCTATAAACACTGTTTTGACCAGGTCTATAGATGTCTATGATGGTTAGAGTTGCAGTAAAGCTAGAGATCCTACATACACAACTACTTCCAGGTTGTATAATATTTTAACGGAGCTTCTGACTGTAAAATAGTCAATAAAACATCGTCTTCATTTTGAAAGACCTATCCAATGATATGCCACACAATAAGATGCGTATTTTTTTCGTCTCTACCGTCATTTTGTATTTTACGGCCACCATTTTGAATTTATAAAAAGAAAACCTAGCCTATAACCATCGGGCCGTTAAGATGAATTGATAGAGACATCATTCATTAAAATTCATCCAGCCGTTGGGATGTTTCGAGGGTATAAAGAAATCAACATACACAGATACGCGTGAAACACATAACCCTTCTTTTCAGTCGGGTAAAAAACATCTGAAACGAATTAAGTCAGATCATACATTTGAGGTAAAATTTATTTTATACCTTTAGGAGATAAATGGTCACATAAAAGTGAGAGTGATAACCTTCGTAAAGATAAGTGTGTTTTGCCATGACACTTATCTTTACGAAGTGACGACTTTTAAAACTTTTCACTTCCACTTTATCGACCTTCGAAAGAAGGTAAAAGTAACACTACTACCTCGAAAACAAATCTCTAAAACCTTTTATTTTGTGATTCATGGACTTTGCTTACAGAGAATAGATTTTAAGTGATCTTAGATTATTTACTATCTTTCCTCCCGTATTCTTTTTTTGTTTTAAGTCGTTTCTGTATAGAAACCTAAATTTTTATACAGATTTTAGATAATTTTATTTTTTTGCTTTGTTAAATTTGACGTTTACCTTTTTAATTTAAAAAGAAGATTTTTCATATTATATGTACTAGCAATATATTTTTATCTTTAACGTTAAAATGAAATCTGAATTCTAATTTTCTTTAAAAGAGAAATTGTGTAAAATTTATATAAAAAAATTACTTAAAGTAATATCGTTTTAAAAATCCAACTAATATTCTGGCATAATTTGGACCTTGATTTTTTTTCTCAAAATACAAAACAGAAAAAAAAGAATTTTACAAAACTGTTTATTAATTTTATTAAATTTTATTTATTTTATATCTTTTATTTATTTATTTATTTTATTTATTTATTTATTTTTTGTGGGAGTTCTGGGATTATATATCGGACATACAGCGGCATTTTCTTTTAGTTTTTGAACTAAGGTTTTATATTTTTCACCAAAATGTTTTTTTCCGAATTCTTTTTTTAATTAAAGAAGGAATTTAACAACATATAAATATTTACTGAAAAAAGGAGGATATTTTGCAATGGGAGATACAGATACCCTATAAAATAACTTAATTTTCTTTCGTTTCTTATCATATATCTTTTTTTTTTTTTTTTTTTTTTTTTTTTTTTTTTTTTTTTTTTTTTAGTTGAAACTAAATGATAAAGTAAAAATGCTAGTTGATATAAAATTTAAATTCATAAATTTAGAATAATTTTATTTATTTTTGTTATTATTTTTATAGGCAAGTTGGAGGGGTCTGATTTTATAAATCAGACATGTAACAACTATGATTATTTGTTTTTAATTAAGGTTAGATATTTTTCACCGAGATATTTTTCTTAGCTCTTTTTTTCTGAATTAATTAATTTTTAAATAAAGATGGAATTTAAATCCATAAAAATATTTATTGAACAAATTGAGGATATTTACGATTTACACAGATACTATAAAATTACTTAATCTTCTTTTGATTGTTCCTATATCTCATTGATATTTAAAAAAAATAATCTGTTAAAATGCTAGTTTAAATAAAATATAAATATTTAGAATAGTTTAGAAGACATTTTTTTAATTATTATTTGCTATATATGTAAACAATCCGATAAAGCTTTTAGATAGGATATCATTTTTGACTTTTACACCATATAGATATTGAAAATACGGGCATTTTTCTGTTAAATCTGAAATGACTTTTCCCAGTCGATGTGAATACATACGGAATAAAGTTTTCTTAATCAATAAATAATAATAATAATAATAATAATTTAAAAAAATAACTGGTTTATAGATTTTACAATGGATTTTTATTTAAAATAGGAAAAGATTTTACAATTTGGTTAATATAATATAATAAAATAGAAACTATTTGCACAAAAATAAACGCAGAGACAAAATGATGCTCTTTAATTTAAATAACTAACAAAAAAAACATGTAAAAACCTCAAAAAATATCTTGCTTTACAACTCCATCATGAAATGAAAAAAGCGCTTCATTTTGATTTAAAAAAAATTATTGATTTAAAAGTATCCTCATTGTTGTTTATTAAGAAAAATCCTCAAATTTCCACTGAGTAATACGAAAGGCATAGCGATAATTACTGTTATAAACTAGACGTTTGTGAGGTCGAAAGCTTTGTAACTAATGCACCGTTGTCATTCTGATAAATGATGTTAGAAGACTTTATCTGTAATCAAAGACTAAACTTTCGAAAAGTATAATTAATAGAATTAGCACGTCATCCTGTTTTCTATCTTCATATCAAATTGGAAATAGAAGCTTTTAGCACCGACATATTTGCATTTAGAGTACAACGAGTTAATGAGACTTTACTTTTACTTTCTATCATCTGTTGGATTACAGTGGGATACATAATGCAAAAATGTTTTTCTTAAATGAAAATATTGAATCAGATTTAAGAGCATCATGAAGCCCAAACCACTAAACATGAATATGTGTACATAAATACACAAATAAATATCTATCCATGCATGAAAATAAATCATAACCATTTATGTCTGGAGATCGTGAAATATACATAGAAATCAATATTTTTTAATAATGAAAATAACTCAATTGGAAACAAAAATAAAACTTTTTTAACCCTATAAGGACCAGCATGTACAAAATGGAAAAAAAAAATATGCACATTCAAATGACATTTAATTGAAAATTTCGCACAATTTAGTGGCTTTTTATGATACTTATTTTTTTTTTTTTTTTTTTTTTTTTTTTTTTTTACACAATTTAAAATACTTAATAAAATAATAAATTTCACTGAATTAAGTTAGAGTTTCAACGAAATTTCATTAGAATGTACTTTTTCTTCATTTTTGAACGTAAAAATTTAAAATATACGATTTTGAATCGTGGTGCATGAGCCATATAAAGAAAAGCCATATAGTAGGTAGTTGCCACCATCGCTTAAACTCTCCAAAAATCTACTATTTGTTAAAAGTCGTCGATAACTAAATTTCAATTTTGTGACGAAGGAAAAAAATGCTCGTAAGAGATGTTCTTGCTTAAATAAATAGAACGTTGTAACTGATTAAATTATTTTAGATTAGATTGATTAGATTATAAGTAAAAAATGTGTAGACTAGAAATTTAGATTTATTGTATTTAAAAAAAAAAAAAAACTTTTAAATATTAAACAATATATTTTCAATCAAAACTAAATTATACCATACTAAAAACTTGCGTTATATAAATACGACTTTTTATTATCGATATAGAATGGGAGTTCTACCCTTTTTATCCATTTAAAATAATAGTAATATGGGTTAATTTCCACCAATATTGTCAATGTATAATCCTTTTAAGGTAAAAAAAAAAAAAAAAAAAAAAGTTTTGATGTAATATCAAAAATGTACCAGAATTTACGATAAATTTCATTTTAAAATATTTATATGCACTTTTTAATTACTTTTACGCAGTTTAGAAAAGAAAACATTCATTCATAAATTCTAATATTTTTCAAAAATTATTATTTTTTCAATGTATTAAGACGCATAACTTTGAAAATCTACATTTTTATTAGTAAATATGAACCCCCCTACTCATATAAAATTAAATAATTATATTGATAAATATTTAAAATAATAGTAATATGGATTAATGTCCACCAATCTTGTCAATTTAGAATCCTTTTAAGGTCAAGAAATTGTGTTGATGTAATATAAAAAATGTACTAGAATTTACGATAAATTACATTTTAAAATATTTATATGCAAATTTGAATTACTTTTAAGTAAAAAACTTCAATAATTCTAAATTTTTAACGCTTTAAAATATTAAGACGGATAACTTTGAAATGCTACATTCTCATTAGTCAATATGAAGTTTCTATCCATGCTCACAAAAAAAAAATTAAATAGTTACAATAAAAAATATTTTATTTATTCAAAGAAAAAAAAAGGCATCTGATGAAATAATACTTTAATAATTTTCTTGGAAATTGTAACTTAATATAGATAGTATTTAAGTATTTCAAAAATCATTTTGCAAATAACGAATGATATAAATAAGCTAATGCACATGTGATTAAAACTTATCAGAACACCTGCTTTAATTTGAATAAATACTTCTAAACCGACCAATCTTTGTTAAAAAGAATAGAAGCAATACATAATAAGAATAACAAAATTTTTTTTCTCATATATTTCCTTCGTAAATTTTTTGCAACAAATTAAGTACATGGCTTTTAATAATATTATACTTTATAAGACTTTTTTTAACACTTTGCACTCCGTTGTCGCCTCTGCGACGACATGGTAAGGTAAGCGAAAAACTCTGTTGTCGCCGCTGCGGCAACATCATCTTTCCTTACAAAATTTGTTTTTAGCACCAGTAACAAAGGAAAATAAAATTTGACTCATTTAATAAGAACATTTTAAAAATTGTGCACTTGAAGGAAACTTCTTTTAAAAAAGTGATGCCGACCGCAGGGCTCCCTAATGGCCCGCCAACTGAATACCAATATTATTTTAGAAAAAAAAAATATTTTTTACATTTTTCTTACAAACCGCCCCGTAATCACCTTTGACAGTTAATTCTAGCGCAAACCTACCAGAAAATCTTCTGTTAAATCTTATTGGTATTCAGTCGGTGGACCATTTGAGAGCCCTACGACCGAATAAAATATTTGTGTAACGACGCGGAGTGCAAAGGGTTAAATACTGTTAATTTAAATATAGGGAAGGTTTAACAGAAATCAATTAATATATGTTTCTAATTAAAATAATAAAACTTTGTAAAAAATCACCATAAAATTAAAACAAAACACAGGACGCGTTTCGAGCTAAAAACATAACAGCTCGTCATCAGCTAAGCATACACGTGTCCGTAAACGAACAAGTTCAAAAATGAACTGAAGATAAAGAATGTTGCGAAGAATGCCAATCTCTTGCCCTTGCTCGTGGTTATAATCCCTCTTTAATTGATAAAGCTTTGTATAAATTTAATAAGCCTAAACGTCCTTTTTCTGATTCAAATAATCCTCCTAATTTTAATTCTATAATAGTTCTGCCCTTTTATTCTCTTCTGTGTTTCAAAATTGCTAAAATACTTTCTCGTTTTAACTTTAAAGTTATCTTCAAACCTATGAATAAAATTAAATTCTCTTCTCTAAAAGATCCTGTTCCTACTGAGAACCGGTGGGGTGTTTATTTCATTCCTTGCTCTTGCAATTTAGGTTATATTGGTCAAACAAAGAGAGCTTTAAAATTCAGATTAGGCGAGCATCAGAGATATATTGCAAATCAAGAAATCTCTAAATCTTCGATTGCTTCTCACTGTTGGTCTTCCAGTCATTGTTTCAATTTCTCCATGGCCAAAATTATTTCTTCCCCTGCCTCTCCCTCTCACTTGGATTTTCATGAAGCATATTTTATTTCTAAAAATTCTGCTAATCTTGTCAATGATCTCCCATCATCTCCTTTCCTATCTCCAGCGTGGAAATTAATTTTGTAATTCTTTTCCCTTTTCTCTTGTTTCTTTTCTTTTTATTTTGTAAAAAAAAAAAAAAAAAAAAAAAATAATAATAATAATAATAATAATAATTTGGATTTTTTTTTGTTCTTTTATAGTTCTTTATTTATTATTTTTATTTATATTTTTTATTTACTTCTTTTTTTTTATTTTTTCTTTTATTTCCATTTTTTCCATTTCATTTTCTCTTCTGTCTTTTTTCAACACATTTCCCTTTTGCATATCCCTCTATCAGGTCGCGCCATCTGTCGCATTCTTCGCAACATTCTTTATCTTCAGTTCATTTTTGAACTTGTTCGTTTACGGACACGTGTATGCTTAGCTGATGACGAGCTGTTATGTTTTTAGCTCGAAACGCGTCCTGTGTTTTGTTTTAATTTTATGGTGATTTTTTACAAAGTTTTATTATTTTAATTGCTTCATATCGCCAGTTTTCGGGGCTGTTTCGCAATATATGTTTCTGCCTTAATCTCAAAACTGTAGAAAGTATTTAAAAGTTGTTCAGGTATTTTTATGTGAGAACTATCACATAGTTCTTCGTTTTGTATAGTTACATAAACTGCTTTTGATTTTAAATGTTCTTCATGAGATGGATTTCATAAAGACATAAATCGACAGAAATATTTTTAAATCGACATTATACAGAAACTCATCTTTAAAAAAAAACGCAATTTTCTTCAAATTAAAAATCTTTAAATAACTGGCCGATTTTGTTAACTTATTTTGTAAAAAAAAAAAAAAAAAAAAAAAAAAAAAAGCTTTTAATTTATCTATACCGTATATCAGTGGTTTTGACTTTTTAGGCGCGGGGGGGGGGGGGATTCCAAATTTCTTACCCACGCATCTGTTATCAATTTTCTTTGTGATAAAAAAAATAAATTGAATACAATTAAAATTTTAAAAATCATTTTTTTTTGTTATTTTTGCAGCATTAAAAATCTATACGATTTTTCTGTTTCCTATTTCATAATTTTTCATAACGCTTTGAATTATTTCGTGAATGAGCTTTTTACTTCACATGAAGAAACTTTTACGCGTAAGGCTACATAAAGGTATACATAATTCTGAATATCTTAAACATATTTAAACTAAAAAAATGAAATATCTAAATGAGGTATTGCCAAATTTATAAAATTAATATAAACTTTATAAAATCTTAAATAGCATTAAAAATGGAAATGGGTAGGTAGTAAATATCGATGACTATAGTGCAGGCTTTCTTTACATGATTGCATATACATTTTAAACTTTAAAATAACATAATACATAAATGACAATTAACGATATTGTAAAAGTGAAAACAGAAAAAATGTGTAATGAAAGGAAATAACTAAAATGGCTACTAACTTATGGCTACTTAAAACTGATAAAGCTGTGAATCTTGAAATGCTTCTTGTGTATCGTGTTACCATAGAACGAAAATTTGGTGTCAAAATCTTTTACACCAACTCTGAATAAGTTACAAATTGAATTATAAATTAGATGACTGTTATAAATTTTAATGATAAATGTAAGCCTCCATTCAAAATATTTTATGATGATAAAAATGCAGACCATATAACACATTTCTCTAATACTGAATGGATTTATAAAAGTGCAACAAAACTCTCTTGGGAACAAAGGTAAAGATGTATAGTCTCACTGAATTTATAGAATTATGTTAAAAACACATTTTTGACAGAAGATTCACCTCTTTGATGATTTGAAAAATGTGAAATGAATAGATTTTTAAGGCTGTATTACGCTTCCACCAAGTGAATAAAGTTCACTTTTTAAATAATAAGAGAAATAATTTACAGAGCGGGAGGGGGCATTGTGATTTTACAAATGCTTTGGTAGGGCATGGCCAATAAAAGGCTGGGAGACACTGCCGTATATCAATGCTGGTCTTTTTTAAATGAATAAATAACGATTGTCTTACTATATCAATCTGGTATATAGGGTGATTTTTTCAAAAATAGCGATTTAGCGAAAACTTTTAAATAGAGTAAATGTATCTTTATATTGTTAGTTCTTATGGCATCTTGGCAAGACAAAGTATGATTAAACATAAACTTAAACTCTCATAATTTATCTCTGTGCTTTAATTAATAAAATAATAATTTTGTAAAATTTCGATAACTTAACAGAGATTTACACGCATATTCGAGCATTCTGATTGTGTTTCTGTTTTTGTAAAAATAAAGTTTAAAAAACGCTAACTACAAACATTACTTTCTTTACTTTTTCTATTTATATATCTACCCTATATATATATAATCCTAATGAAACGAATTTATGAAACAGAAGTATGAAACGGAAGTATGAATCGACTGATTAAACAACTGATTATGTTTCAAGGCGATTTCTCCTAAAATATGGAATATTTTGCAATGAAATTAACACCAAAAATCAATATTGATCCGCATATTTCAAAACTGGTATTAGAATTTTAAAATTCGAATTAGATTTCGAAATATTAATTTTTTTCTAATTTTATATACATGTTTATAATGATGGCAACTCAAATTTTAATGAAACAGATATATATATATATATATTTATATATTTCAGAAAAGGTAGACATGGTAACCCGGCTATTGTTGTTTCTTTGATAATAAATCTTTATTTAGTTTTATTTCTTTTTACAATTTTCATATATTATTTTGTTCTATGATTATTAGTTATTTTTTTTTATATTTCCTTTAGAAAATAATAGAAAATAATTAAGAAATACACTACTTCTTAGTTATTCCGTCGACCAATTTCGCCAAATTATATAAATCGCCAAAACACTCGCCAAATTATACAAATTGACATAATTTTTATTTTAAATAACGAAAGAACAAATAAATTAGTATAACATTAATAAATATACGAATAAATCGTCGAAATAAAAATCACTTGATGACGTAAACACGTGTAATTTGCTTAAAGTCAAGTGAATGAATAAAGTCATGTGAAACTTATAGTTTGGCGATAGATAATTGGTCGACGGGATATCTAAGGAATACCAAAAATGCATATGTAACTGGTATTTGAAAACGAGGTTTTTGCCAAATTTTCGCAATAAAATAAAAATCACGCCAAACCTGCGGAGCGTATCTGGCCAAATATTACCACTCGAAAAAAAAAAAAAAAAAAAAAAAAAAAAAAAAAAAGAAATGGCTAACTGGCGAGTTGAAAAAAAGCTATTGGCGAGATTTGCATCCGGCTAGCGTAACAGTACCTAGAATTCTTTACGACCATAGCAACTTTTATGTAGTTTTATTCGAAAAAAAAAATTTTGATTTTTAAATCAAAGTGGAAAACTTACTGTCCCATATTCGCGTGATTTTTTTCTGACGCCAATGTCATATACGGAACAGGCACATAACTGGCGCCAAAGTATCGTTATTTTCCTTGATATGGTAAGCCGGATGTTGCTGTTTATGCTGTTGATGCGTTCCCCAAATTGGCGTCGTTAAAAATCGCGCCAATTTGGGACGTATATGACATCTTTCCCAAACTTTCATCAAGGGATTTCGCGAAGGGATCAGACCGATTTTGTTTATGGCAGTTGATGACTTGAAGTATTATAATACAGATGAAATGATGGCTATATAATAATATTTGGCGACTTCTCACCTGTGCCTGGCTAACAATAAAGTACCAAAATGGCACCTAGAGTACAAAAAGCGAAGTGATCCGCCCTGAACTGTTGATGATAGTCACATGACTTTGGTTATTGTTATAGAGATTGTTTTAAAATACCGGGAGACAAAGACTCTGTATACTTAATTTCTTGTATTTTAGCTTCTTTTCAAATGTTTAACTGATCCTCTTTAATCAAAAACAAAAACAACCATTGGATGTCTTAACAGTAACTGAATCGCCCTTAAATTTTTTCAATGAAAGGGAATTGAATGGACACCCGTTTACAGGGAGATCTGCAAAGCTTTTATCAGTATAATTCAATCTTCTCTAATATTTTTAAAACCCATCAGATTAGCGTGTTTTTAGATTCTGCGGTGTCTGAACGGGGGTTGGCGAGCGTAGCTTGCGGGGGCAGAGCCCCCAAGTCTATACTCCTATGATAAAGAGGAAAAAAATGTTTATTTGTCGGAGATAAGCTCTGGAACTACCGAACCGATTCCAAAAGTAATGGTATCAAAATGATGGTGTTAGTCCAACTTAGAACATAGGCTATATCTTATGTCGGTGCCACTACCCCAAAGGGGCTGTAGAAGCAAAAAACTTTCTAAAAATGCGATTTTAATGTTACTGAAGGGCTTAGAAATATGAAATTTTGAATATTAGTTACTTATAAGATATAAATGATGTCTAAGGACAGTTCTTAAACAATTCAAAATTTAAAAGGGTTGAAAATGCACAAAAAGTGTTCTAAAAAACGTTCTAAATGGTAGTTTCTACACAATCTCAGAAATACCAAACCGATTTAAAAAGTATTGGTGTCAAAATTATGGTGACAGCGCTTGCTCCAAGATAGACTATGTTTTATGTCGGTGCCACTACCCCAAAGGGGGTGTAGAAACAAAAAACGTTCTAAAAATGCGATTTTAGCGTTACTGAAGGGCCTAGAAATATGAAATTTTGAATATTAGTTACTTATAAGATATAAATGATATCTAAGAACAGTTCTTAAACAATTCGAAATTTAAAAGGGGTGATAATGCACAAAAAGCGTTCTAAAAAACGTTCTAAATGGTAGTTTCTACACAATCTCAAGAAATACCAAACCGATTTAAAAAATATTGATGTCAAAATGATGGTGACAACGCTTGCTCCAAGATAGGCTATGTCTTATGTCGGTGGTCACTACCCCAAAGGGGGTGCAGGAGCAAAAACGTTCTAAAAATGCGATTTATGTGTTACTGAAGGTCCTAGAAATATGAAATTAGAAATGTTAGCTACTTATTAGATATAAAGGATTTCTAAGAACAGTTCTTAAGCAATTCGAAATTTGAAAGGTGTGAAAATGCGCGAAAATCGTTCTAAAAAACGTTCTAAATGGTGATTTCTACACAGTCTCAGGAAATACCAAACCGATTTAAAAAATAAGGGTGTCAAAATGACGGTGACAACCCTTGCTCCAACATAGGCTTTGTTTTATGTCGGTGCCCCTACCCCAAAGGGTGTGCAGGAGCAAAAAACGTTCTAAAAATCCAATTTTTGCGTTACCGAAGAGCCTAGAAATATGAAATTTGAAATATTAGCTACTTATTAGATATAAAGGATTTCTAAGAACAGTTCTTAAACAATTCGAAATTTAAAAGGCGTGAAAATGCGCGAAAAAAGTTCTAAAAACGTTCTAATGGTGGTTTCTACACAATCTCAGGAAATACCAAACCGATCTAAAAAATAATGGCGTCAAAATGATGGTGAAAACCCTTGCTCCAACATAGGCGATGTTTTATGTCGGTGCCACTACCCCAAAGGGGGTGCAGGAGCAAAAAACGTTCTAAATTGCGGCTTTTGAGATACGGAAGGGCCTAGAATCGTGAAATTTGGAATGGTAGTTAGTTATAAGATATCAATGTTCTCAAAGGACATTTCCTAAAAAAATCGAAATTTAAAAGGGGGTCAAAATGCGCAAAAAGCGTTATAAAAAACTTTCTACATTGCGATTTCTATGCAATCTCAGGAAGTACTGAATCGATTTCAAATATAATGGTGTAAAAATGATGGTGACAGATCTTGCTCGAAGATAGGCTATATTTTATATCTGTTTCCACTACCCCAGAGGAGAATCAGGAGCAAAATGCGCGAAAAGCGTTCTAAAAACGTTCTAGATGTCGATTTGTCGGCAATATCTCAGGAAGAATGAATCTGATTTCAAACGTAATGGTAGGAAATTGATGCTGACAGCCTCTGCTCTAACATAGACTCTATTTTATGTCGGTATCACTATCACCAAGACGTTGCAGGAGCAAAAAAGCGTTCTAAATTTCGATTTTTGTGATCGGTAGGGGCTAGCAACTTAAAATTAGGCAAGGTACATATTTATTAGGTACAAATGATCTTTAAGAACAGTTTCGAAAAAATTGGAAATTTAAAAAGGGGTGTAAATTGCGCGAAAAGCGTCCTAAAAACGTTCTAAATTGTGATTTCTACTCAATCTAAAGAAATACCAAAGCTATTTCAAAAGTAATGGTTGCAAATCAATGGTGACAGTCCCTGCTATAACATAGTTTATATTTTATGTTGCTGTCACTACCATCTGAGGGTTGCAAAAGCAAAACATGTTCTAATTTGCATTTTTTGCACAACTGAGGGGTCTAACACTTTGAAGTATGACATGGTATTTACTTACAAGATGCAACTGCTTTCTAAGAACAGTCGAAAGAAAATTCCAAATTTTAAAAAAATCAAGTGAGTGAAGAGCGTTATAAATTACAATTCTTAAACAAACTTATAAATTACCAAACCGATTAAAAAAATAATGATGACAAATTTTGGTGAAAGATCCTGCTCAAACATAAGCTATATTTTATGCCTGTTCCACTACCACCAGAGGGTTGCAGGAGCTAAAAACTTTCTAAATTGCGATTTCTGTGATATTGAAAAGGCTAGAAACTTTAAATATGACATGACAGTTACTTATAAAAGATAAATGCCCTCGAAGGAACGTCGAAAATAAATTCGAATTAAAAAGGGGTGAAGCGAAGGGGAGGTGTGAAAAGCATTCTAAAAAAGTTCTAAATTACGATTCTATGCAATTTCAGGGAATATAAACCGATTATAAAAGTAATAGTTGCGAATCAGTGGTAATAGTCTCTGATCCTACACAGGCTATATTTTATGCCGGTGATTCTACCTCCTGGGGTTCACAGGAACAACAAACGTTCTAAAAAAGGGCTTTAAAAGCTTTTTAAATTACGTTTCTGTGGAATATTAGGAAAATAAACCGATTTCAAAATTAATGTTGGCAAATTAATGGTGACAGTTCCTGTTTCAACATAGCCCTTTATGTTGAGAGAGGTGGTAGGACTTGGAATTCGACATGATGGTTAATTTTAAGATGTAAGAAGATGGTTTCTAAAAAATTCAAAATTTCAAATGAATACTGAAATGAGCGTATTAATTGAGCATAAAAGTTTCAAAATATTTTCTAAATTATCATTTATTTAGTTTTATTTCATTTTATTAATTTAAGTCTCATTTCTGCCTAATACAGTGTAATAATGATGTTTAGTCAAACTGTGTTTTAAATAGTAATTTTTGAATTATTCCTAAAAGTAATACGTACCTTTTAATAAAATAAAATATTATATTTTAATAAAATAAAAATTTAGTTAGTACCTTTTGATAAAAATTAGACATATAAATATCACTTGGCATATTTCAAATATTACGCGAGCAAAGCCGCGGGGTTTGCTAGTATTATATATATTATGAACATCCTCCTACAAAACATTTCTTTTTGTTGCACCTTATAGTTGTATTCGGCTCAGGGGTTTGTAATAAAGGATAGGGATACTTAAAGAGCATACTTGTTAATATTTAAGGAGATCGTAGGTTGTAATGCTCTGCATTTTTCTGCGTTTAGCTCTTTTGTTGCTGAATACAATGGGTGTCTTGCGCCAGGAACAAATTTCGTTCACAAGCAATTTGAATGTTTGGTTCTGATTTTCCTTCAAAGTTGTTTATATTAGCTTTAAATCATAGAAGATTCGATATTGTGTCTTAGGAGAAAATCCAAAAAAATATCTGTTTCAGATATATTTACTTGGTCTTCCGATCAGGGGAAAGCTTTTTATCAGCAATCCGATTTATCCATGTGCTGCACGGACGAATCAACGTTTTAATTAGATGTGTTACTCTCTCTCTCTGTCTATATATATATATATAAATATTTATTTATTTATTTATTTATTTATTTATGTATTACGATTTCCTGTTGTCTACGACTTGCCTGCTTAAATACAGTATCATTTTTAATATTTAATGATTCACAACATTACTGTATTCCTTTAGGGATTTTTTAAATAACAATTAGCCATTGCTAACATTAATCCTAAATACTTTACGTCATGCGATTTACATGGAGTGCTTTAATAATATTATCTATCGCTACAAATATTCAATAAAAATGCATATCAGTAATAAAACGTTCTTTCATTTTTTTAACTGAAAGTGAAAAAATGTAGTTGAACATAAAACAAAGCAGAAATAAACTCTCATAAGCATTATTGTTTATTATCGTCTCGATGTTACCCACATTGCATTTGAATTTGAATATCAAATCAAAATTGTTTTATTGATACTAGAACAATAAATATTTTAATTTTTGTATACGTCTATTTACACAGAATATATTTTATATATTACTCTTATTTAGGCCAATAGCTTTAACGATCGTATACAGATACGAAAATATGAGAGCATTTTCATGCTACATTATCCTCTTTCTACAGATTATGATTGCTATTAATAAAAATATATCCATTATTATGAATGGCGAAAAAACAATAAAACAAACGTTAAAGAGATTAAAAGTAGTAAATGCAAAGACAGATATTGGGTAAGGACACTTTTAATGTTACGATGCGCTTTGTTATAGGGAAAATAAACAAATTTCCTGGAAACATAAATGTGTGGCATTAGTGTAAATGTTAGACAAACATAACTTGTTTCGCTTATATTAAAACGAAGTACAAATATATAAAATGCATTCTAGATAGTTATCTGGACTATATTTCGGAAAACTTTGCTATGTATATTACACTGAAATATATTATAATGTGACACAGAAAACATTAATATTTTTAGAAGTTGTGAATTGTTCATTTCAACATAATTTTTAATAGAAGTTATTTTAATAACCCTGGCATGGTTTTGTAAATAAATCCTGTAAAACAGCAAAAATGGATTCCGTTTGACTAAAAGTAGGTTGAAATCGTATAACTCATAAAGATTTCCCCATACGTGCATACTCATAAAAATTTGAAAAAAATTATATATGTGTATAAAAAAAATTCCGGCGGAATTTCAAGAAAGCGCCAGACATTTAAAAACATTACAAAAAAATCCCTACAAAAAATGTCAACAACATTAAATATATATATATACGCTTTTATGTCATACTAGCAGAACTACCCGGCTTCGCCCGTGTCAATTATAAGGAGCCTTCCAGGTAAAATAAAATTAAAATGAAATAATACGGCAATCACAATAACTGAAATTTGTGCATTCCCATCCACAAATGTTTATAAAGACAATAAGAAAACATGGCGTTATTGTCTTCCTGATCTTTAATAACGGAAAATCCCTGATCTTTAATAACAGAATGCACGTTTTCTTTGGCGGGTGTAAAAGAATAATATGTGATTTTCCTGACAATACGAAAAAAAAAAAAAAAAATCCTCCAAATCGCGCAGCACTTAGTGAAATTCTCGTTTGTATGGTATTATCTACATTATACAGTAAAAACACTATGTCAGTGCCTTCAAATTGTGCCCCATACATTGTAACCCATAAAATGTGCCTTTACTGCAATTTTTGTAACTTTTAAACATCACACAATTTCATTTTTTATAATGTCGGATAGAAAAAAGTTCTTTCAAATGAAATTTGTTTGAAAATTGTACCTCAGTTTTCTGATTTTAATGGATTTTAAATTATATTTAAGCATGTATATTAAAGTTGAGTGCAACCCGATTACGAAAGATGAACCTGTTTATACTTAATGCAATACTATAAAGAAAAGACGTGTGTATGAGTAACGTTGGTATCATATTTTCGGTGGCAACAACATAACACAAAAATAAATTTCTCTTTTACTGCAGCTTAACGTCTAAACATTGTACATTCGATTATTCCAACGTGTTATAGAAAACAAAAGTACTTTCAGTAATATTTGTTTGTAATGTTTATCTCAATTTACAAATTTTTTTATGGGTTTTAAAATAATTTTTAAGCATGCATATTTTTAAATATACTTGCAACACAAATACAAAAGATTAACTCAATTGTTCAAAAACATTGTAAATAATTCAGAATTTGTTTGCTTTCGCGTAATATTCAATAAATAATTGGCAAACGGAATTAAAACGCCAAAAATAAAATAAAATAAAATACGAATTTAAGATATCAAATCAAACTACTCAAAATAACCTGATAAGTATATTAAATTTAAATGGGAATTTCGTTTCGGGTGCATTAACTTGATTTCTTCAGAACGGATTTCCATGCGATTTGCACTATCAGTTTATTAGGGAAGGTTTTAGTGCGTAACATATTGTTTTCCGTTGCTTAGTCATAGAATTATAGGGGAAAGTTATATAATCATGTGAACCCAATTACGAAGGATTAGTCTTATTAGCTGAATGAAAATTGCAGAACTACTTTTATCTCTAAGTATATTGACTGGTTTATCTTCAGTAATGGGGCTGTGCGCTAGGGTATTCTTATTTTAATGAGTGTGCCTGACACCTATTATGGCAGGCACCCTTGTTTAAAACAATAATGAATGACTTATGTTTTAGGCGACTATGTGGCATGCAACTTGATTACAAAGTACTAACCTGCAATAATGCTTAAGTTGCTTCTCCAGTTCCCTGCTCAACAACGCGAAACTTTCTGACTCATTAAACGTAAAGGCTTAAAACTTGTAGGCCTGACTATTAAAGCGATTTGGAATTGAAATCAGTTTTCCCTTTTTTCATAAATAGATTACTTATCGAGTTATGGGCAATTGTGGTTCCGTGACGGCCGGTTTTTCTATTTATTTCACTGTTGCGTCCGAAATTCAGTTCAAAATACCAACTGAAAGATTTTATACCTTTACCAAAATATATAAACTATCTTTCAATTACATTGTTTCTAAATAAGAACTCCTGTCAATTTCATGCGTTTTCGAACAAAAATTAATTAAAAAATATGTCAGAAAATAGCTCCTTTGAATTTGAGAACAGCCTTAACTTTATGAACAGCCTTAACTTGACGTTTATCAAAAAAACTAACATTTTTAGTTTTAATTTTGGAACTCGCGAAATTTGAATTCAGAAAAAGGATGTTCTTTTGACACATTGTGGTAATTTTTTTTAACTTTTAAAATTAAAATAAATGTTTTATTTGGCGCGCGTAACAGAAGTATATAATATCTCCCACAATACGGGGGATAATGCAAAAAAATACATACAAATGAAGTAGTAGTTACTAAAATTTTATTGAAATTAAATCTACAATGATTAGATGAAATGATGTAATTTTCCATAAATTTTAAATCAAGACATCTGTCAAGAATTTTTCTGAAAATGTAAATAACCGCTCTCTTTTTGCTATAAATCACAGAAAATGTTAGCACTGAATCTAAACCAATGCAACACTTAGCGATAACGTATAGCTATAAGATATGGCTGTAGTATATAAGCGAAGTAGTAAGCAAAGTATAGAGCCATATGTTTATAATGAGTTTGATTACGCGTTGAAAAGATTTGATAGAATGTGACGTCATATCTAGCCATTTTTTTTCTTTTTCTTAAACTGTTTTCATGAAATTTGACTGTTTGTATTAAAATAGATGTTTTAATTAAAAAAAAAAAAAAAAAAAAAAAAAAAAAAAAAAGAGGTTCTACGCTATTTTCCCGCTCTTATAGTTAACGTTTTTATTTTATATGAAAAGAAATGTGAATTTTCTGTTTAGAATGACGTCAATATCAAACACGCAAAAATATAGCAAGAAAATCTGAATTTTTATTGGAAAATAGAAACAAAATACACGCGTTATCCTTATTTTTTTTCACATTATTGTGTCATTTTTTAGGGTGTGGCAACAGGAAAGAAACGTTTGAATTAAAAAAGATTTAAAATCAGATATTTCTATAATTTTAATTTATGGAAGTGGTAGAAAAAAGGGATAAATAGTGGACTGGTAATTTTTTAAAGTAGATAATGATCGTTTCCACGGTCTAAAACGTATGTACATGAAGTTTCGTGCAAATCGGTCAAAAACTAAAGGTCTGTATAAAGGACATACACACAGAGAACGGCTTTTATATATATAGATTCTCCTTTAAAAAATAATTTCATGCTAGAGTTGTTTAAGTAAGTTTAACTTAAATACACATTTATAAATGTTTTTCATATGCATTTATATGTATCTATAATGAAATTTAACGATCTTTTTACATATTTTAAAACAAAATTTAATGGACTAAACTTGTTTCAATCAGAAAATTAAGTTCTGATTCTGAGAACTGCCCATTTGACTTCGATATTGTTTGTGACAAGTGAATAGTATTGTTGTTATGGAAACAAGGACCTATTTAATATCTAAATATATCAGGGGACCTTTCTTAATCGGAGAGTTACTTTTAAAATGCACTTAAAACTTACCCCGCCAATAAAACAACGTGAAATTAAATAATTTCAGCAACACCCAACTAGCATACATTATTTTAACTTATATAAAATATTTTAAGTTTTAATTGACTTAGAGATTGTGCATTTAAAAACTCATTTAACCTTCAATTTCAAAATTCATTAAAATCCCTTGCGTTTTGCGAGAAGAAATGTTAAACAAATACCGTGGCGCGTCCGTGTTTATGCACAAAATATTCGAAAAAAATGTATTTTTTAACAGAATTTCTTTACTGGAATTCACCACTTAATTTAACTGTTCCTTTGTTACACACAAAAGTTTTTCCATTAGCATTTTTTTTAAAAGTATTCTGGGTTTTCGCCTTAACTCCGTATGCTCTAGCGGTGTTAGCGGACGTATGTCACCAGTGTTTCCGCATCTGGCAGATTTTTTTTTTTAGAAATTTTGAGGCACACCACTAAACTGTAATTGACAATTTTTATGGCTTTATTTATAGAAAAATTAATCACCTTCTGAAGTAATAATAAGAGGTACAACTTTCTGGTGTGAATCCGGAATGCCTAATTAAACAATCAGCGAAATATCATGACGTACTTCATGGCGTACGTCATCGTCGGAAATGACTAAAATAGCATGACGTGCTACGTACGTCAAAGAGCACAAGATGTTAAGGACACCTTACTCGCCAGTTTTTACTGTTTACGAGAATCCTCAATGGATAAAAGATTAGTTCTAGACTGAAAAATTAAACAAACCTTCCATTATTTTTATACTGGCAACTAAGTACTTCATATATTAGAATTTTTTTTAACATTTTTCTTTTTAATGTTTCCTAGTTTTCAATATGATAATCGTATGCCAGTTAAAAAATTCATTTTTGTTACCTATTTACGTGCGCTGAAATATTGAGGTAGAGGAAATTTAAATTTAACTCATTTATATATATATTTATATCCAGTAGGACCTCTTATATCCGAAACTGTTTTAACCCAAAACCTAGGTTAACCGAAATCTATTTTTAAAGTTTTATTTTTTTAACTTTCATATTTGTTGTGTGCAAGCGGTCCTTTACGGTCTAAGAGTACATATAAATATTTTCAATTCCCTTTCTTGGGATTCCTTTGAATTTAACTTGAGCTCCCGTAAGCTGGGGAGTGGAACGAAGAAAACAATCAAGTGAGCAATTCTGAAGCATTTGAATGTTTTGGAAAAAGTTTAGCATGGCTGGAGCAGCAGAAAGACTGTGATACTGGCGAACTAATAATATTAAAAATCTCCGTGATAGAGCTTCAAAGCAAAGGCAATCGAAACTGTGACACACAAAATATTTTTTCAAGCCCTTGCGATATATGTAAAATGTACTTAATTTCAAAATTAAAATCCAGGTAATTTATTCTCGTTTTTATTTTGCTATTGCTTTAATTTTATTAAGCACTTATTACCATAATAAAAAAAAATATATTGCATATTGCTTTTTAATCTTAAAATTGAAGCATTCTCGATTATTCGAAAATTTCGCTTTTCTGAAAGAGGGTCGGTCCAAATTACTTCGGATAATTGAGATTCTACTGTATATAGGATTCTTATATAGCTTGTATTATATTTTTAAAAACTATATCATTAAGAATTCATTTTTTCGTGTAGAAAAATATCCCTAGCGTAAACGATATTATAATTTATTTTGGAGTAACTTCGGTTCTTTAAATCGGCTATTAAATTGCTTAATTCGGTTAAAATCTTTTGACTTTTCTTATAAATTCAAATACATTTGGAGAACTTTTTCAAGTAATCAAAGAAGCTTCTTTTATCCAATACTTCGGTTAATGAATTTTTCTAGGTAACGGACTTTTTTTTCGCTGTTTTCTTTTCTCTTGCTATGTTGAACCGTCACATCTGACTGAATTCTTTATAAAAGCAAAGTATTTTGATATATTACTGTTATGCTGCAGTTTTCACGATTTCCGATATAGCTGTCTCTGAAGATGTAATGCACGGATTTTCATCCAATTTTACATTAAGTTAGTCCTTGATATAAGTTGTCTATTAGGTGTCTGTGTAAATCATATAACATGTTGAGCTGCTACGCCTACCTTATTTCGATTTCCTGCAAAGACAAGAAATAATGTACAGATTTTTATCAAACATTAGATTTAGTTAGTCTTCCTAGAAATTTTTGCCGATAAGTTTTTATTTAAATCTCCCAACAGTTTGTCTGCTATGCTCCATTTTCCACATTTTTTGAAATAGCTCTATCTCAAAAATTTATTCACGGATTTTCAACAAAGTTCAGATTCAGTTAAAAGTTGACATACTTGTTGCTGATTAGGTTTTAGTGTAAATCTCCGAACAGGTTATGCTACTATGCTGCATAATTTACGACTTTTGCCATAACTCTATCTCAAGAATTAATGCACGTACTTTCATCATACTTCAGATTCAGTTAGTCTTTGACATAAATTGATGCTGAATAAATTTTGTTGTAAACATCTTGTCTCGCATAACGAATACTTATATGGAATGCTAGGTTGGATGCTTTCACATATGACAGAACCCGTTGTAAAAGCTAAGTATTTTGATATGTATCTGCTATTCCGCATTTTTCACGATTTCTGCAATAGCTCTACTCAAGAACTAATTCATGGATTTTCAAAAAACTTTAGATTAAATTAGACATTGACATAAGTAGTTGTTGATTAGGTTTTGTTTTGAATCGCTTGACAGTTGGCCTCTAATATGCTCATTTTTCAGGATTTACAAAGTTATACCTATAGGGATATCTCACGACCTAATACACGGATTTTCATCTAACTTCATATTATGTTAGACCTTGACATAAGTTGACACTGATTTTTCGGTTTTCGTGTAAATTGTATATTAGGTGGATTGTGCTATGGTATAATTTTGAAGATTTTGAAGATTTTTACAATAGCTATATCTCAAAAACTAATGCACCGGCATTAATCAAATTTCTTATTATGTTACACTTTCACATAAATATATCCTTATTAGGGTTGGGTGCATACTGTCCTACAGATGTCGCTATTATGCACGATGTGGTAGTGAATTTGGTTGCAGTCATGTAATAAGGTTGTTGTGGAAGTTTAATGATTTGTTTGAAAAATGCGATAGTTATATCTCCTTTTAAATTGTATACAACTCAAAGAAGTTATAGCATTTAATCCTTATGATAAACATAGATTTTCATTTAATTTGGCAGTGTAATAAAGAAATTTGAAGTTATAACATATATGAGATAGAAGAAAACTGTTGGATTGGCACTAGTCACTTTAACTTTTTATCTACAGACGGTACTTACATCTACCACTCAATTTAAACTTTCATTTCATAGTGAATATTACTAATATCATTATGGTACTTTGCAAAGACAATCCTTTAACTTCACTTTTTTTGGATACATGGCAGCAATAGCTCTAGGTTCGTTATTTTAGCGACAAAGGATGCTATCTTTCAAACTTTCGATGTTTTTTCTGCCGACATTTTGTACAGATTGTCACGCTTGCCTTCTTATTGCTGTGAACATAGTAAAGGACATAAGATAAGTGTAGGATTTATTTATGTGCTCATTATGATCTTAGAATACAATTTGACTACTTATTGTAAATGAACGGTGTATGTATTTGATTTAACAGTTGAATTAACCAGCGGTACTTATAAGTACCGTCAGTACACGTCTCTTTTCGTAGACTCATCATAAGAATCGTGTTTTCCAGAGTTAAGAGCTGACAAATTCAGTATTGTTGTCATAGAAATATTTATGAAACACGTTTGATATAAACAAGTTTTACCTCCTTCTGTGATAAGAACTTCTTTACATTAAGAAAATTATATACAGTCAGACTTGGTTAATACGGGAAGCAAGGGCATTATGAAAGTTACCCGGGAAGATAATAAAAATCTTAAAAACACACGCATAATTGCTCTAATTATTTAAATGCTAAGATTAATATCATAAAGATTCGTGACAATTAAAACATATTAGATTTTAAGAAAGTAACAATTATTTTAAAACATTTTTTAAAAAGTTTCTACCGGAGAAGGGCTATTGTTAGCGGCATATGATTGGTTGCTAAAAGTTGCTAAAAGTGGAACGGGATGCTCGACTTTTAGTAACCAATCAACATCAAGTAGTTCATGAAAGAAAAACGTTATTGCAGAAATCGTAAGTCTGGAAAGTGTTTGCGAATTGCATTGTTCATAAAGGAATAAAATGACGTGTACATGATTATGCAAAAGGGCGTCATTTTTAGAGGAAATGGGGGTTTCCGGTGATTGCATTTTTGGTACTTTCCTTTTTTTCACTCTTGACATAAAAACAATAAAGAAAAATTGTCTAATAAAAATTCAATGAATAGTATTGCACGCTGCCGATATCACGTGACGGGATAGATTTATTAATTCTACCCTACATATCTATGAAATTAAGTGAACGATATTAGCATGATCCTATTATTATAGCTCGTAATAAGCGGAAAAATCATAATATAATTTAGATGGTGATAATTTGCTCATTTTAACTGTATCCACGTATTATCTAGAATTATATTAACTGAGTTCAACTGTATATGTATATATATGTATTCTAAAGCTCTAATTCAATTACTTTCAATATTTCAGTTGAATTAATATATTTATTTATATAATTAAAAACTTCATGTTTATAAAATTTCATATCTAAATAATCTTGTAACAAATTAGTAATGACATACAGAATAGTCGGTTAAATGAAAATAAAAAGATTTATTGAGTGCATGCCATAAATTAAATTGTTTAATACATTATGTGCAAGAAAAAGACAAAAAAAAAATAATTAAATAATTTTGTATGACAGTAACTCAAATTATAAATAATCATTCTGATATGTGTATACTTTAAACGTAAAATGCCATAAATCCTTTGTAAAAAGACTTTTTATTTCATATCAGATAAAATCATTAAAGCAAAGTAACGTTTCTGTCTAAATGGGTTACAAATATAGAAACATTTCACATTCATCTTGTCTAAACACCAGCAGCTGTAGGAAATTTACGGGGAATGGAAGATAGAACGCAAAAAATAAAGAAATCTTGTTTCTGCTAAGCCAGCGTATTATGGCCTGAACTTAACCCTTTAAGGGCCCTGATGAATTTTTCGTGTATGTTTAATGATTCATAAAATAATAACTCTGGAATGAATTTAATAAGGATCTGTTTATGATTAACTTGCATGTTCATTTATCTTATATACTGCACAAAATGAACATTAATATCAAGTTTTTGTTAAATCAGCACTTGAATTCAAAGGTTATGTGACGAAAAAACACGTTTAGGATGCTTAAAGTGTTAAAAAAAAAAAAGAGAAATTTTAGAGATTCGTTCGCTAATTTTTAAAATGTAAAACAAGATATTTTCTCTGACATATTATTAGACGAAATTAAAAAAAAATAACTTCTTTGAATGTACGTGTATATACAGTGGCCTTTATTCTTTAAATTTAAGCGGTTGATATTGTAGCGAACTTGAACAATGCAGCCTGCATGGTTACTATTACTACATAAAACTTCTAAATTGGCGAATCACAATAACCACTTATTTACACACTGTTAAAACACTATTCTTAAAAATAAGTAAATTGTACTAATTATTGAGCACTTCCCGATCATAAAATAGATCCGAGTACTTAACTTTTAAATTTGAAAAACGCATGTACTCATTTTTTGAGTACATACAGGGACTCGAAAATAAGTATGTATAGAAACACACATAAACTATAAGAAAAAAAGCGAAATTACAGAGAACCGACAAATCACCATTTTTAATTACGATAATTTTGAATTGCGAAGAACTACAATTTTTGGAGTAAAGAACAACGAATTTACTATTTTAATTTTTGAAATTTTGTGTATGAGCCGCACCGTGATTTGAACCCGAGTCCTCTGGGTGGGAGATCAGTATTGTACTGACTGTGCTATAACAGCAGTTACCAGGTGCTTCAAAATGACACTTTTTATGAATCATCGACGGAACACGCTAACAGCAGAGATGAATATTCCCTTTCTTAAATATTCTAATTTCTAATAAAACAATTTTTAAACTAAAATTTCTTCTTTAAGATTTCTAATGATATTGTAAATAAATTTGAAAAGTGTGTATTATAAATTAAAAATTATAACAAAGATAGACATATCTTTAAATAAAATCTTGGAAATCCCTACTGTCAATCCGGTATAAGAAAAGGGTTTATCAGAAAACTCGTATTTTTGAGCACATAGGATTTAAACATGAATATTAACCCGTAAGGCATGGTGACGTCACGGCGACGTCGTTGTGAAGTCACACTGTGATTTTGTGACCGTCGATGTGACGTCACGTGACGTCGATGTGACGTCACAGTGACTAGAATGCGAGGTCGTTATGGCCGTTTTAGAGATCGTTTGTGACGTCACATTGTGACCCCTCTGTGAAGTCACGGTGTGACAAATTTGTGAAAAGTGTGTCATTTGTGACTATTTTGGCATTAACTTTGTGACGAACCTGTGACGAAAGCGACAATGCTTTGAAGTCACACTGTGACCAATTTGTGAAATATGTGTCATTTGTGACGAACTTGTCATAAACACTGTGATTTCAAATGAAAATCAAATTTCAAATTAATTGCTTAAAAGACGCAAATAGTGTAAAAATTCCATGCTGGGACTCGAACCCGGGCCATTAGTACAGCGCACTGACATTCTACCGACTAAATCACATGGAACGATACCCAGGCTAGAAAATTTCTCACTATTACATGATGGCGAGGCTACAAACTCAGCACAAGATGGAATATTTAGCGTGAGCCACCAACATGATGCAAACACGAAACTTAATTAAATCCAGCATCGATTGAAATTATATTAATACCTGGAAATTTTTCCAGAGAGAACCATTCGCCTTGCATACAATATTTCAAATTAAAATTGCCTTTTAAGCAATTAATTTGAAATTTGATTTTCATTTGAAATATTGTAAGCAAGGCGAATGGTTCACTCTGAAAAATCAATGCTGGATATAATTTAATCAATAATTTCAATCGATGCTGGATTTAATTAAGTTTCTTGTTTGCATCATGTTGGTGGCTCACGCTAAATATTCCATCTTGTGCTGAGTTTGTAGCCTCGCCATCATGTAATAGTGAGAAATTTTACAGACTGGGCGTCGTTCCATGTGGTTTAGTCGGTAGAATGTCAGTGTGCTATACTGATGGCCCGGGTTCGAGTCCCGGCATGGAATCTTTTTCACTATGTTGGCCTTTGCGCGTTTTAAGCAATTAATTTGATATTTGATTTTCATTTGAAATATTGTATATAAGGCGCAGGATTCTCTCTGGAAAAATTTCTTATTAATACAGCGATGAATTTTGAAATAACCTTTTGCTGTAAATATAAAATCTTATCTTTTTACCGTACTTTTTAGCAAAATATCGCTATTTTGGAGTCCTATTCTTCTAAAACATTTTACATTTTTCCACTTAAAAAACAATGCTTATCAACTGACATATTTTTTTATTCAGTTCTATGCTTGATATTGAGTTCAAGCTTGATATTTAGAATGTGTAAATTTTTCAATTTGTTGTGATTTGTCATTGCTTTATTAAATACGAACATGGAGACTAACGGATATTATTACAACTATTATTTATAGAGCGGCATGATAAGCGATATTTATTTAAATTTTTTATTCCCGTGTATATTGTATTTTGTGAATATGAGCTAAATAGATTTGGTATGTTTTATAGGAAAAGACTGATCTGGGAAATAGACAAAAAAAACGAGTAAGAAAAATCATGCGTTAATCATAGATTATAAAATACTTTCCAACACTTTCTGAATGCTTTAACACGACATCGCAATTTAGGGAAATGACGTAAATAAGATAACTAAGTAAACATTTTAGAAAATTCATAAAACATTTGAAAAATTGATTTCAGCAGTTACCGTCCATAGCCAAATATGTTTTCCAATTCTTTTGAACAGCCCTGTATTTGATCTGTAGGTTGATACACTGAGAAAAATGAAGTACTCAAAAATAAGTAAACCGACGTACTCATATCGAATTGAATATTTTTGGATCAAAAATGAACCCATGCTTTCTCTATTTTGAAACATCACATGTTATCAAACCCAAACAAACGAATAGTTTTGTACCCTGTAATGGTTCATTTCATTTATGGCGGCATAAATGATGTTTATTAATGTAAATATTAAATTATGCACAGCATTTTAAAAATAATTTAAAAGTGCTTGGAAATAATGCTCTTGTCATAAAAATATTCGATTTGAGTATCTTGTTAAGAATTTTGCTATTTTTCTTAATAAATAATCAATTAAACATTTCTTGTTAAGAACTTTGAACGGGAAATAAATGTCAGTACATTTTTACTTTAAATTTTAGGTTTTTCTTTTTTTTGGGGGGGGGGGGGCAGTACATAACGATTCATATTTGATCACAACCAATGAATAAAAAATGAGTACATGTGTTTCTCAACTTTGAATACATTTGGATCGGAGCTATTTTGAGTATGTGACGCATTTAAAATTGAGTACTTTTTACTCAATTTTGACTTCCCATTTTTTTAAGTGTATATATACTATATAATGGGAAAATCTAGTTTAGCAAGAAAACGCCTAACAGGTTGAAATTCTCTTTCAGCAATTTATACTAATGTATGGAAACATACTTGAATACTTTTGTACAACCCTGTAGTTTACCTAGAATCTTTATTACACGCCACTATTTAGTTAAAATTTAATTCAAACTAAGACATTCTTAAAACTGCTGAAATCACATTTCCAGAAATTATAATTTATAGACGGCCATGTATCCAATTCTTTACGTGACCCTGTATATCATTTTATCTATATTCTACAAACATTTCTTTGTAAATTAAATGCAGTTCAGCAAAAAAAACACAACTCATTTAAAAACAACCTTTAAGCAATTTGCGCCCATACCCAGTAATCCTTACGAATACTTTTGTGTAGCTTTGTACAGGAATTTTAGCATTTATATACACCATATACTATGCATAAATATAGTGAATCATAAAAGCGCATATCATAATTAAAAATACATTTCCAGCAATCATCGCTAGTGAACAGTACTTCGGATACAATATAGTATCTGTAATATTTTGTGTGTCCCTGTAAATGCTATATACGTATTATTCGTATTATACATGAAATAATTCATAGTATATAAACCTCAGCGACATATATCAATTTCGTTATATATGAAATAGATTAACATAATTAAAGTATGCCGCAAACAATTCCCTCCACCCCTATATCATTATGTATTTGAATTCCTTTTTTAGCCCTGTAAATGAACAATAACTATTCTTTGCATCGCATAGTCAACAGAATGCATATTTTAGTGCACTTCATAAATGCATATAAATTTTATTCTGTTTGAAAGCGTGCGTAAAATCATAAAAAATCATTTGAAACGATTTTTTCCCATAGGCTGTAATGTAACGGAAAACTTTTGGCTGTCCCTGTAAATGAACAAAGCATGCTACAAACTTCATTACAAATAGGTACCATGCTATGGTAAACGTCAATCACATCCAAAAATTTCAGGGCAATCCGAGTATATTTTCGAGATTTAGAGTGCGGACAGACTGCTAGACGGACAGACGGAGAGACAAACCGAAGTCATAAGCACTTTTCAACTTGTGTCCTATATTAAGTATACTGTATTATATGAACTTTTAAAAATATATACTAAAGCAGTTTAATCTATAACTTCCCATCAGGCATGAAAAACACTTTGTTTCAATGCTTAAATATCATATTTTACTTTTTAGTGCCAATAATTACGCTTATCATAAACGTAGAAAATGAATTTACAATAGAAGAAAATTTAATAACCGATTCAGAATGTCTATAATTAAATGTTTGATTAAACTCACAAACAGAAAAAATGCTTACATACAATTAAAAAAAAAAAATATTCCAATTTGAAAAACACTAAAAATAATAATTAGTATTTATAATTGTAGTATTAAACAACAGCAAACTCAATAGATAAATTAAATGCATTATTAGATTTAACAATATCTCAAAAATATTTCCATATGGTATAAATAATTCCTATTATTTTATAATTTCGGCAAATTTTAAATCTGAAAACATTGGTTTGAAGATTTAGGATTTTGAAAGATAATTTAAAATATTATTAGCACTAAAAGAAAATTCTTTCAAATGTTTCACTACTGTAATATGTAAAAATACATTTTCCCAGTATAATGTTAATTTCTAATCTGAAACAGTTTCGTAATCTCATGATAATCGAACATCATATTTAACCCCAAAATAATAATAACTATAAGTGTTAGTAATCAAAAAATAGTAAGAAGCCGATAAAATAATTCCAAATCATTGTCGTTCCATACATTTTCAATCTCAAGTAAGAATAAATTAATGTTTATATTAATTCCAGTATGAATTTAGGCATGCACAGTCTCTGCGCTTTTTTTTTTTTTTTTTTTTTTTCAAGCGATGGCAGATTAAGATATTTTTCTTTACAGTTATCGAATTTGAAAATATCGCTTCTGACAAAAGATCAGTCTCTTACAAATATAACATAAAACTATTTAACTCATATGTACAAATCAGGAATAAAATATTTAAATTAAATAAAACTTACATATACGTTCTATTAATATCCGTGTATCCTAAAATGGTCATTTCCTTATCTTAAAGTGTTGTAGACGTGGTGAAGGTGATGTTCTAAAAACAGTGAACTATTTATTTCCCGCGTCTTCTCATGTTTATTTTTTTGTGGGCAGACGATTTTCAAGCAGATGGTCTGGTACAGATTATTTGTTTTTGCATGCAAGAGATATGAAACTTGAATGCGCAGTAATTTTCTGAAAGTATGGTTAATTAAAATTTTGTATTTCAAGAAATGTCCAATGTATTTAACCTGTTCTTTTTATCCTTACCAAATAATTCAAGCTAAAATGTATTGTAAAGTTCCTTTTTTCTAAATAATTATAATAATAATATTCATAATTAGAGTTTATTAGATATACCATTGTTTAAATTTTCAAAAGATGTAAAAATAAATTTAATGGTAATAACGAGCCCCCCCCCTTTTTTTCTTTTTTTTTAAAGTAAAGTTTGTTTTGCACAAATTTTGTATATTTCTTTTATTTTCGGAAAATGCTATTTTTATTTAAAAAGTCTGAAAGAAGTAGAATTTATGTCTTGAATACAAATTATAAAAATATTCTAAAGCAAGAAATGCATAGATGACTAAACTCTGAAGACTCTTTCTACGTGCTCATTAAAAGGTGCAGATTTAACTGTAATAGAAATTTTTTATTTTGAAACCACAGAAGTGTTTCGAATTATCCTGGTCGGTAAAAAATAAAATAAATAAATAAATTTCCTCCCAGCAAACTAAATATGTAAAGTGTATAAATTTAATATTCCTAATTCTAAATATATTATCCAAATGCTAGATAAAATTGAAATCATGAAAAAGTATACATTCACTATCTTAGATATCAAATTGATAAAATATAGCCTGAAAATTTAGTTTATTAATGCTTGTATCGTGCACTTTATTTATTATGCCCCCCCCCCCTCCCCTTTAGTGACAGAATTTACCATTTGCTGTCCACTAATATATTTTATTCCTTATGCCATGTAACTCGTGACTGTTTAAAATATTTCTCTTCTTTTTCAAAGATTTTTGAAGTTCATATTTTTGTCACACTGTGACTTACAATATGGTGGTTTTTTTGCCACATATGTGACGTGCCGTACGTTACATAGCAGTGACATAATAGTGACCTCACAATTTTTTTTTTAATTGCCAGAAAAACATAATTTTACAGTAAATAACATGTTTTAAAGAATTTTCGTAATTTTTTAAAATTTTCTAAGAAGTTCACATCTCAGTCACAATGTGACATCACTGAGTGGTGGCATTTTGGTCACAGATGTGACGTGACCACAGTGACTCACAGTGACGTCACAACGACGTCACCGTGACCATGCATGCTATGAGGGAAGACTTTAAAATACAAAATATATGTATTCATTTCTGCATACATTTATAAATCAAGTATAAGTATACACAACTTCAAAATATCATGTACTCATTTCTGAATTAATTGTACTTAAAAAAATCGAGTACAAAGAAATTTTCATTTTTAAGTAGATTAATGCTCCTTTTTGAAGCAACTGTACTTAAAAAATATGAGTACATAGAAATGCTCATTTTTAAGTAGATTATTTTTAACAATGTACTTTTTTTAAATAACTGTACTTAAAAAAATACGCGTACATGGAAGTTCTCATTTTTAAGTAAATTATTTTTGAGAGTGCATTCATTCAGTCATTTCAACCAAAAGATTATCCACACATTTTAATAAACAAAACTGGATTGGAATGGTACGTATAGCCCGGAAAACGGCGACTTAGGACACATGCTAAGAACGTAATTGTAAACAACTAACCAATAGAGACAGAGTCGACAGGAAAAAAGTTTTTTCAGACATGATGATTTCCGAATGTTTTCCGTGATAATGCTTAATCACCCTATTGCTATTGCATGTTTTAAGTGTTGTTCTTTGAATGTGTTCTACGTCGCCGACTTTCTTGTTACACGTGCCTTTCGAAGACACTGTGTGCTTTTTCAATCCGTTTCATTGTTTCTGTTCACAGAAATCTCGGACTCTCGGAAGCATACCGCCAAATAGCAATAAATCTCAAACAATCTCGGTTGGATATAACGGCTGCTTGGCAAATATATTTCGACACAGTTTCTTTAAGACCACCCTGTGCATATACTGTGAGTAAAAAAAAGCATTTCAAAACACGCATTTTTTTGTATAATTATATTTTGTATAAGTTTCCTATGTATACACATGCATAGGAAATATGAGGAAATTGTTTTGCTCACAAAACATTGATAGTTTGAAAAGCAATTAAACGTTCACATTATACAAAATTTTATCATATCAGTCTCTCAGTATACTAATCCTGAACATTGAAGTTACATAACATAATAATTGGAACGGAGATTCTGGCAGTTTTCGTTGCAAACAACTACTGGAATTTAATTTTTTTTCGAAGAATGTAAGTTTAATATTTTCCACCCAGATGGAAAGAAAACTGTCTGTCAAAAACTAAATACCTCCCTTTAAATAAATAATAATAAAAAAAAAAACAACATTATAATCAACTGTAAAACATAGTGGTTTTAAATGGAGTAGGTCTTAATTGTAGGCAATAAGAATACCAAACAATATATTAGTATACTGCGAGATAAGTTTCTTAACATTGTTCTGAAATTAGTAATTGCTGATTCATATTACATATTTTCAACAAAATAATAATCCGAAACACACGGCGAATATTACGAAGTTATGAATGCTATTTAATTTAAAAGATCGATTACAAACTTCACCACAATCAATGGACCTTAATCCTATTGAAATTTTGTGGCATATTTTGGATATGCAAGTACGATAATTTTTTTTTTCTTTTTCCTTTTTTTTTTTTTTTTTAATCTTCAAAAAGCTCTTAAGGTAGAATGGTTAAAATTCAACCATCGAAACAGATCGTTTGAATCAGCGCAAAGACGATTACACCCTATAACTGAGGCATAACACTAGAACTGTTTCTTACTTTTAAATGTTTCCTATTATTCCGCACTGCTATTGTGGAAATACTTTTTTGGCATCACAAATGTTCTTTTTTTTTCATATTTTTAAATATACTTACTGTGTAAAATATTAAATACGTTTATTTGTTTTATAAATATTTTTATATATTTCCTTCGTAGTTCATTTTGTGTTTACTTATATTTAATACAACAAATTCACCTACCGTGCAAATACGTTTTTTGTTCGCTGTATGTGTATACAGTGTGTCGATGTATAAACTGACCGACCTCTATTTTCGAAACGGTTATTCCTAGATGCATACTTCCAATTACAAATGTGGTCAACATTAGGTGCAGAGTTAAGATAAAAAAAAAAGTTTGAAGAGAAAAACAATTTAGTGAAGAATTACAGAATCTAAATTTTAATACGGTCCCCCGGTCCTATAAGTTATATTTAGTAAAATTTTCTGTTACACTGATAATTAAGGCAAAAAAAGTCCCGTTTTTCTACGATTAAAATTGACCGAGTAATAGCTGTTTAAAGTTGGAGCATATTTTTTGCAGCAAATTAGGGGTCATTCACAACTTAGTAGAAATATAATTTCGTGAGATATATTGAAGAACTGGTTGACAGTAAAATTAGTATTGCAATATAAATTTGAAATCTTTAGTCATTCTGACATATTACTGCAAGCTATACAATTTGTACTGAGCATACAAGGGGATACAAATAACAGAATTTTGTTAAATAAAAAGATGAAAAACAACAGCTTCAATTGTTTATAAAATGATACATATTTTAAAATGCTGTTAGATTACATTGTCTTTCAAATTTTGGGTTGTGCCATGTTTTTTTTTTATTTTTTGAAAATTGATTCTTATGTATTTTTAGCGCTGAATCCGAAAATGACCTTTATTTTAAGCCATCACGTCAGATTTTTATCAAAAAGCAAATTTCAAAGTTAAAAAGCTAAAAGTAAAAATTCATTCCCCTCCCCTCCCAACCTCATCGGACACCTTAGCTGTTTAGCTGTAAGAAACCAGGAATAAGCCAAAAAATTGAATAAATTATTGAAATAATTAAAATTAAACTGAAGAAAAAGTCTTACATCTATTTTATTAATATCAGATTTTTCGCTATTTTTTAACCTTGAAATTTACGATTTGCGAAAAATCCTGACATGATGGTTAAATGTGAAGGTACTATTTTTATTCAGCGTTAAAAAATACATAAAACGTAATTATAAAAGTTAAAAAACACAACTATCGTAGGTTTATGTTATCTAATCTAAAACTCTTTCTTAAACTTGTTGACGGTAATCTATCCGATGTTTTTTGTGTGTGTGTTATCTTCTAATATAAGAATGTATAAGATGATAAGCGTCGGAAATCATAATAATATTACATTGTCAACGGATTTAAGTCAATATGTAAAATTTAACTTCGATCGGACATTTGAAAGCGAGTTAAAGTTCGAATACGAATTTTAAACTGGAAAGACAATCGTTGCAAGGTAAATGAAACCGTTTGAAAATAACATAATTTTTGTTAAAAGAAATCATAGCCTCAGATCCTTACAAAATAAAACATATGTTAAAATACAATTATTTCTACTAATTTGAAACAACTTAACTAATAAAAATTAATTGAATCGTAATAGTTGTACGATTTCTTTCAAAGCGCAGATATCTTGAAATAATTTTAAGTACTTTATATACGACCCCTGAAAGCATAGCAGAAATCATTTGTTTTGAGTTGCAATAAAGTGATATAAGTCATGCTTTTCATAGTTTCATAACTCGGTCAATTTATACGTTAGATGAATGGGAGTTATTTTTTTGTCTTACTTGTTAGTGTCACAGTAAATTTTTTACTAAGTATCACTTATAAGACCGGGGAACTGTATAAAAATTTAAAATTCGTAATTTTTTAATAAATATTTTTCTTGGCCAAATCGCTTTAAAAATAATTCTATACCTTATTTCAACGATTTTTGTAATTGGAAGTCTTTGCAGTCTTTGGTAGTTGTTTTGCATCTAGGAACAACGGTTTCGAAAATAAAGGTAGGTCAGGTTATACGCGGACACACTATATACTGAATTAATTGCTGCAAAATGCGTGTTTATTTATTTTTTACCATTAACGTATTATTCAAACGTATTTTTTCATGTGCAGTTGCTGTTTTTCTTAATCATACTTTTTGTACATTTATTCTATCGAATCAAAAATTTGAATTTTCTTAATTTTGTCCGATATCATTAATTGTCAGGTATTTTATTCTTCTGAATTTTTCATTGCAATTCATTTGCAACACAGTATTTCTATTCAATTGAGAACTATCATTTAAAATACAGCGTATCATTACAATTAGTTTTTACATGTTATTGCATCTTTCATTGATCATCTTTAGTAACATGAAGATTTTTTTTAATTTTATTATAAATTAAAAATATTCCCCAAACATAATAGGGAGAAAAAAGTTATATGAATGGTTCTTTTCTTGCATTTGATTTTTTCATTTATGGAATTTAGATTTGCTCACTCTGACGTTATTTTACATGGTTTTTGACATTTATTTTTCATGGTATTTGACATGCAGTTTTTCGCAGTCGATCGGGCACCACACATTTAGACAATTCTATTTAAACATATTCTATTTTACGCAAAACTATTGCCACATTCTTTTATTGTGGAATAATTGATAATGTATTTGATATAGCTGGGTGAGACTCTTTTTTTTTACCTATTTCATTGATTTTTATGACTACACATACACACAGACTCACACACACATACATAGGCATATACACTATACATAGGCATATATATATGTATGTGAAAATTGTCTGTCTTTTTGACTGTATGTAATTCTATACACATTCACAGATTGGAAGCCAGAATTGTGTTGTGAAATGTTACGTACAGGTGTATTAAGATAGGGTCGAGGCAACTAAAGTAATCCCGAATCGAAATAATTTATAGTTAATTTTTAATTAATAAAAAACCAACAATTTAACAGCAATTTCTAATCAAATTTAAACATTTTTCGTTTTAGCTGTTGCAAAAATTAAAAATCACAATAAAATTCTTACTGTACCAATTAACATTCTATTGCAACATTTCCACGTGAAAAATGAAAATGAAATAAATAGTTTGACAAATTTTTAATAAAAGGGAATGTTACGTTTTAACTTTTCTATTATAAGATTTCCATGTGAAAAATAAAAAATGAAATAAATAGTTTGACGTATTTAGATAAAAAATGAATGTTACATCATAATTTTCCTATTTCAAGATCTCCACATGAAAAATGAAAATGAATTAAATAGTTTGACGAATAAAAAAAAAGGAATATTATGTCATATTGGTAATATAAAGGACGTGAGGAATATAGTATAACATCATATGAGTGTCTAGAAAGGTATTCAAGCATGATAACAACCCAATAATGGAAATATTGGTGTATTTTAATATTACTGTTCCAATGATTATTGAAATAAGTTCATTTATAGCTGTATTCTTTTGCTTCTGTTACATAAATTTATACATATTTATATTGTGTTTTCATTTAGTTCATGTGTACAACACTTCGACTGTTTTTTTTTATTGTTTTCTGTTGTATATTAAATTTTGCAATTGATTTTTCAGAACAAAGATTTTTTAAATTTTCGGCAACGCCGGGTACTCTACGTAAGTATATATATATATATATATATATATCGATATATATGTATAATTTGTTGGAATTCTGAATTAAAAATAACGGGAAAATAGATAATAGATAAATGAACTAATGATTATAATACAATATAAAAATATGCATCCGTTAAAATAAATTGAAAAAAAAATAAATGTTTTAGTATCCACGTAAAGAATAAGCGAATACATCCCGAGCATAATGTAAAAATATTGCAAAAGAAAGTGGAAACTCATACTGCGAAACGCGTTAGCAGTGACCGTATACCACATTTTAAGTAAATGGAAATTTATTTCTGTTTGAATAATATAAGTTAAGAAGTTTAAATAACTTTTCTCAATGTACCCTGTCAACTGCAATACCATGTGTAATGGAATTTGAATTGAAGACCTGAGTGAAATAAATTGTTATGTAACAAAAATTAGAATTAGTGAAAATTGTAGAGAAAGTTTTTTGTTGTAATTTTGTTATATTATAAATTCCTTCTTCGTAGCATATGTTTGAATATTAATAGGTGACATCAGACTCTCCTAGAAAAGAATATTACATTTAATTATAAAATATTGAAATTATTTTCACCATTCAACTTATCAAATAGTAAAATATACTGTCTGATATATTCAATACTAAGTAGAAATTTAATATATTAGTTTAATCATAACATATGTTACCTCATAACGCATTCATCCATAAAATAAAACAATTTTTGAGAAAATGTATCATAACATGTTTTTCTACTAAGCTCTTCAATTATGTATGGTTAAGTTTTGAAAATCAAAAGATGAAGGAGGTAATATCACTTACAAGGAAACATTCAAAAAGGACAAAATACTGTAATAAGCATGTTTTAACGGGCAGCACAATGATACAAAAACTGCACTTACTATGTCAACTTCATGGCTGTGCTTTCGATTCAGACAAGCAAATGAAGCGTGTGTATACCCTTATAGCATGCATGGTCACAGTGACGTCATTGTAAGTCACTGTGGTTACGTCACAACTGTGACCAAAATGCCACCACTCAGTGATGTCACATTGTGACTGATATGTGAACTTCTTAGAAAACTTTTAAAAATTATAAAAAATCTTCAAAACATGTTATTTACTGTAAAAGATATTTTTCTGGCAATTAAAAAAATTGTGACGTCACTGTTATGTCACTACATGTAACGTACGTCTCATTATACGACAAAAAAAACCTTCCATATTGTAAACTCGCAGTGGGACAAAACATATGTTAAGATTAAAACTTTCGATACCATATTTCAAATGAAAATCAAATTTCAAAGTAATTGCTTAAAAGGCGCAAAGGCCAACATAGTGAAAAAGATTCCAAGCCGGGACTCGAACCCCGGCCATCAGTATTGCGCACTGACGTTCTACCGACTAAACCACTTGGAACGATACCTAGCTCGGAAAATTTCTCACTATTATATGTTGGAAAGGCTACAAACGCAGCACAAGATGGAATATTTATCGTGAGTCACCTACCTGGGACAAACACGAAACACAATTAAATCCAGCATCGATAGAAACTATATTTATACATGGAATTTATTCCAGTTTGAAACATTCGCCTTGGATACGTTGTATTCGCCTTGGATATACGGGACGTGTTTGTCCCAGGTAGGTGACTCACGATAAATATTCCATCTTGTGCTGCGTTTGTAGCCTTGCCAACATATAATAGTGAGAAATTTTCCGAGCTAGGTGTCGTTCCAAGTGGTTTAGTCGGTAGAACGTCAGTGCGCTATACTGATGGCCCGGGTTCGAGTCCCGGCTTGGAATCTTTTTCACTATGTTGGCCTTTGCGCCTTTTAAGCAATTACTTTGAAATTTGATTTTCATTTGAAATATTGTATACAAGGCGAATGTTTCTCTCTGGAATAAATTCCATCTATAAATATACTTTCTATCGATGCTGGATTTAATTGTTTTTCGTGTTTGTCCCAGGTAGGTGACTCACGATAAATATTCCATCTTGTGCTGCGTTTGTAGCCTTGCCAAGATATAATAGTGAGAAATTTTCCGAGCGATGTATCGTTCCAAGTGGTTTAGTCGGTAGAACGTCAGTGCGCTATACTGATGGCCCGGGTTCGAGTCCCGGCTTGGAATCTTTTTCACTATGTTGGCCTTTGCGCCTTTTAAGCAATTACTTTGACATTTGATTTTCATTTGAAATATTGTATCCAAGGCGAATGTTTCTCTCTGGAATAAATTCCATGTATAAATATAGTTTCTATCGATGCTGGATTTAATTGTGTTTCATGTTTGTCCCAGGTAGGTGACTCATGATAAATATTCCATCTTGTGCTGCGTTTGTAGCCTTGCTAACATATAATAGTGAGAAATTTTCCGAGCTAGGTATCGATCCAAGTGGTTTAGTCGGTAGAACGTCAGTGCGCTATACTGATGGCCCGGGTTCGAGTCCCGGCTTGGAATCTTTTTCACTATGTTGGCCATTGCGCCTTTTAAGCAATTACTTAGAAATTTGATTTTCATTTGAAATATTGTATCCAAGGCGAATGTTTCTCTCTGGAATAAATTCCATGTATAAATATAGTTTCTATCGATGCTGGATTTAATTGTGTTTCGTGTTTGTCCCAGGTAGGTGTCTCACGATAAATATTCCATCTTGTGCTGCGTTTGTAGCCTTGCCAACATATAATAGTGAGAAATTTTCCGAGCTAGGTATCGTTCCAAGTGGTTTAGTCGGTAGAACGTCAGTGCGCTATACTGATGGCCCGGGTTCGAGTCCCGGCTTGGAATCTTTTTCACTATGTTGGCCTTTGCGCCTTTTAAGCAATTACTTTGAAATTTGATTTTCATTTGAAATATTGTATCCAAGGCGAATGTTTCTCTCTGGAATAAATTCCATGTATAAATATAGTTTCTATCGATGCTGGATTTAATTGTGTTTCGTGTTTGTCCCAGGTAGGTGACTCACGATAAATATTCCATCTTGTGCTGCGTTTGTAGCCTTGCCAACATATAATAGTTAGAAATTTTCCGAGCTAGGTATCGTTCCAAGTGGTTTAGTCGGTAGAACGTCAGTGCGCTATACTGATGGCCCGGGTTCGAGTCCCGGCTTGGAATCTTTTTCACTATGTTGGCCTTTGCGCCTTTTAAGCAATTACTTTGAAATTTGATTTTCATTTGAAATATTGTATCCAAGGCGAATGTTTCTCTCTGGAATAAATTCCATGTATAAATATAGTTTCTATCGATGCTGGATTTAATTGTGTTTCGTGTTTGTCCCAGGTAGGTGTCTCACGATAAATATTCCATCTTGTGCTGCGTTTGTAGCCTTGCCAACATATAATAGTGAGAAATTTTCCGAGCTAGGTATCGTTCCAAGTGGTTTAGTCGGTAGAACGTCAGTGCGCTATACTGATGGCCCGGGTTCGAGTCCCGGCTTGGAATCTTTTTCACTATGTTGGCCTTTGCGCCTTTTAAGCAATTACTTTGACATTTGATTTTCATTTGAAATATTGTATCCAAGGCGAATGTTTCTCTCTGGAATAAATTCCATGTATAAATATAGTTTCTATCGATGTTGGATTTAATTGTGTTTCATGTTTGTCCCAGGTAGGTGACTCATGATAAATATTCCATCTTGTGCTGCGTTTGTAGCCTTGCTAACATATAATAGTGAGAAATTTTCCGAGCTAGGTATCGATCCAAGTGGTTTAGTCGGTAGAACGTCAGTGCGCTATACTGATGGCCCGGGTTCGAGTCCCGGCTTGGAATCTTTTTCACTATGTTGGCCTTTGCGCCTTTTAAGCAATTACTTTGAAATTTGATTTTCATTTGAAATATTGTATCCAAGGCGAATGTTTCTCTCTGGAATAAATTCCATGTATAAATATAGTTTCTATCGATGCTGGATTTAATTGTGTTTCGTGTTTGTCTCAGGTAGGTGTCTCACGATAAATATTCCATCTTGTGCTGCGTTTGTAGCCTTGCCAACATATAATAGTGAGAAATTTTCCGAGCTAGGTATCGTTCCAAGTGGTTTAGTCGGTAGAACGTCAGTGCGCTATACTGATGGCCCGGGTTCGAGTCCCGGCTTGGAATCTTTTTCACTATGTTGGCCTTTGCGCCTTTTAAGCAATTACTTTGAAATTTGATTTTCATTTGAAATATTGTATCCAAGGCGAATGTTTCTCTCTGGAATAAATTCCATGTATAAATATAGTTTCTATCGATGCTGGATTTAATTGTGTTTCGTGTTTGTCCCAGGTAGGTGACTCACGATAAATATTCCATCTTGTGCTGCGTTTGTAGCCTTGCCAACATATAATAGTTAGAAATTTTCCGAGCTAGGTATCGTTCCAAGTGGTTTAGTCGGTAGAACGTCAGTGCGCTATACTGATGGCCCGGGTTCGAGTCCCGGCTTGGAATCTTTTTCACTATGTTGGCCTTTGCGCCTTTTAAGCAATTACTTTGAAATTTGATTTTCATTTGAAATATTGTATCCAAGGCGAATGTTTCTCTCTGGAATAAATTCCATGTATAAATATAGTTTCTATCGATGCTGGATTTAATTGTGTTTCGTGTTTGTCCCAGGTAGGTGACTCACGATAAATATTCCATCTTGTGCTGCGTTTGTAGCCTTGCCAACATATAATAGTTAGAAATTTTCCGAGCTAGGTATCGTTCCAAGTGGTTTAGTCGGTAGAACGTCAGTGCGCTATACTGATGGCCCGGGTTCGAGTCCCGGCTTGGAATCTTTTTCACTATGTTGGCCTTTGCGCCTTTTAAGCAATTACTTTGAAATTTGATTTTCATTTGAAATATTGTATCCAAGGCGAATGTTTCTCTCTAGAATAAATTCCATGTATAAATATACTTTCCATACCATAGAATAAAAATAATTCAGTGTTTGTTTCCGGCTAATATTTCACAACAAAATTGAAAACTTCATCAAAAAAAGAACATAAATAAAACACACAAATTTAATAGACATGTGATCGAACTGCTCGCTTAGACTACTAAAACTTTTTGAATAAAAAAAAAAAAAAAAAAAAAAAAAAAAAACTGTTGTAGGTAGTAAAATATTTGACGATTTTTTCGACTATTAACTCTGGGAATGTTGCTAATATGAAAGTATCGCTATTGAATATTAAAACTTTATTTGAATACGTAATTGATTTTTTTCATATAAAAATGTTTTTTGGTGTTATTAGTGGTCAATCTAGAAAAATGTATTAACTGTAGAGTAAAATGTTTTCTTCCTGTATTCTATAATCCGGGAAAATGGTTTGTTATTTGTAAATTATTGTACGTATAAATTGTGTGTGGGCATGGGAAGGGACGGAGTTGTGTAATAAAGCAATGCTTTATTATAATAAATAAAAACACTTGCATATTTTCAGTAATAAATTTTTCTGCTAGTGTTTAATTATTTTAAGTAATTCTTAAAAAATAAATTTGGCTACTTGTGTCACACTTTCTAAATAATTTTAACTTTTTCCGAATATAAAATAAAATACAGTAAAACCTTTTTAAAGCGAGCACGTTCCGTTCAAATAAAAATTGGTCGCACCGGGAGGTGGTCTCTTAATAGAGGTCACGTTTAAATCTAGATTATAATCGTTAAAAAAATGTAACAATTAAAGTTACTAAAATTTATTTTTCACATTAGGAAAAAATATGAAAATTTAGGTTTCAAAACAAAAGTTAATTACATAAGTTAATTACTGCAGAGTTTAAAAAATGAATATATTGGCGTTTGTTGTGATTTTACGGTTTTATCTTTTATAGCTTTTATTTCCAAGTCCTTTCGAAGTTCAGTAAATAAATACATTTGTTTTTCTTTTTTGGACGGGAACAAATAATGACCATTTCATTAATTTATTTATTTCTTTGAGAGCTTCCTGACAGAATAGGGCAGGGAAGTTTATTGACCGTCATTCTTAATTTGTCATCAGAGTTAAATTCATTGCCTAAAGAGGCACAAAGGTTTTTAAACACTTAAAAGTTATCGGAATAAAATATTTAAAAAAAAATTCTAAACTTAGTTTAGAAGTTCGATGAAAAATGAAATTAATTTTCTAATAAAACCTTCTTCAAGCGACCAGGAAAAGGCGGAATTTATTTAATTTTCTTTAAAGAAATTGGTCGCTCATGGAGTTAGTTCAACTTGGATGGTCTCTGAATGGAGGTAAAATTAGTATTGAGCCTATGGGAATAAATTTCGTTCTATGAAAAAATGGTCGTTCAGGGAGTTGGCCGCTTAATGGAGGTGGTCGCACAGGGAGGTTTCCCTGTATACAAAATATATGTAAAACGCATAGCGTAAATAATGATTCTTTTTTTTTTTTTTTTTTTTTTTTTTACAAAACTTAAGTAGCTTTACAAACTTAAAACTTTAACTATTTTGAAACACATAAAAAACTAGTTGGATGTGCCAATCCCAAAACTTTCTTCTATCTTATACATCTTAATATTTCAAAACCTAGTTATACATGTTAATACTTCAATATTATTAGTTCAATACTATACCAACTTTGATTTTCATCTTAAATTTCTGCTCAAGTCAATTAAACGGACTAAACACGAGTTAATCTATATCATGATATTTGTTAAAATTATTAATTTTTCCTTATTCTGTCGTTATCAGCTGTTTGCGAATAGCCGGCTTAGCAGGAAGCGAGTTCCCGCCGCTGCATGAGCCGCCGATGCACAATAGAACTACGAAAAATCAAGAAAAGTATACAAAAATCGCTAGCACGGAGCCCCTTTACCGCGCAATATTTCCAAGTTCAAGGAGAACCTGTTGGCCAAAGCCAAAAGCAAGCACAAACATTTTGGTTCAATTGTATGCATAATTTTATACGCTGTTCGATGGTACAATAATGAAAATGGCACAGAGATCGGAATTATAGCGCCCCCTTCTTTCGGAATTTTTTCAAGTTCAGGGAGGACTTGTTTGCCATAGCCAGAAACATGCACAAAAAAATTGGTTCAATTATATGGATAACTTCATACACTTTTCGGTGGTTCAATAATGAAAATGGTACAGACATCGCAATTATAGTGCCCCCTTCCGACAGAATTTTTCCAAATTCAGGGAGGACCTTCGTGACATGACCAAAAATAAAAACATAAAATTTGGTTCAATTCTATGCATAACTTCATACACTTTTCGGCGGTACAATATTCAAAATGGCACAAAAATTGTACAAAAATCACTATTACAGCGCCCCCTAACGGCGAATTTTTTGCAAATTCATGGAGGACCTGCTTGCCATATCCAAAAACTTAAAATAAAAATTTGGTTTAATTCTATGCATAACTTCATACACTTTTGGACGGTACAATATTCAAAATCGCACAAAAATCGCTATTACTGCCCCCCCTACCAGCGAATTTTTTCCAAATTCAGGGAGAACCTGCTTGCCATAGCGAAAAACTTAAAATAAAAATTTGGTTCAATTCTATACATAACTTCATACACTTTTCGATGGTACAATATTCAAAATCGCACAAAAAAACGCATTTACAGCGCCCCCTACTGGCGATTTTTTTCCAAATTCAGGGAGGACCTGCTTGTCATATCCAAAAACTTAAACTAAAAATTTGGTTTAATTCTATACATAACTTCATACACTTTTTGATGGTACAATGACGACAGACAGACGGACAGAGGGACAGACGGACGGACGGACGGACGGACAGACGGACAGACGGACACACAGACAGACAGACATTTTCTATAAACATGTTTTTTGGAATCTCTGACCCCTAAAACATGCAAATCCGTGGAAAACCGGAAGTCGAAAAAAATTTCGATTACAATACTTTCTTCTATTTAAGATAGAAGAAAGTAAAAAGTTAAATTCATCAATAAATTCTTCAAACAAGAAATTTTAATAGGAAGTATGCTTATAAAAATATTATGTCATATAAATGTATAATATTGGAAAAGCCATCTGTGAGAGGTCTGCACGGGCCAAAATTTCCAGGCCCGCGCCCGGCCCGATTCATAGAAAAGAAAAATTCGGCCCGGCCCGATACAAAAATTAAAAGTTCGGCCCGGCTCGGAAAAAAATAAAATCTCGGCCCGAGTGAAATTCTACAGAACATTGATTTTTACGTCGATTTTGTTTAAAATTTGTCTCGTGCGAGGAGTTCTGGCCAACAATATTTATCTGACTTTTTTTTTTCATGTTTATAATCTTCATTTTTATTACTTTCTTCTGTCTTCAATAGAAGAAAGTATTGTAAACGAAATTTTTCTCGACTTCCGGTTTTCGACGGATTTGCATGTTTTAGGGGTCAGAGATTCCAAAAAACATGTTTATAGAAAATGTCTGTGTGTCCGTCTTTCCGTCTGTCCGTCCGTCCGTCTGTCCCTGTCCGTCTGTCTGTCTGTCCGTCTGTCTGTCGCCATTGTACCATCAAAAAGTGTATGAAGTTATGTATAGAATTAAACCAAAATTTTATTATAAGTTTTTGGCTATGACAAGCAGGTCCTCCCGGAATTTGGAAAAAAAATCGCCGGTAGGGGGCGCTGATATAACGATTTTTGTGCGATTTTGAATATTGTACCATCCAGAAGTGTATAGAGTTATGCATAGAATTGAACCAAATTTTTAGTTTAAGTTTTTGGATATGACAAGCAGGTCCTCCCTGAATTTGGAAAAAATTCGCCGGTAGGGGGCGCTGTAAATGAGTTTTTTGTGCGATTTTGAATATTGTACCATCGAAAAGTGTATGAAGTTATGCATAGAATTGAACCAAATTTTAATTTTAAGTTTTTGGCTATGGCAAGCAGGTCCTCCCTGAATTTGGAAAAAATCGCCGGTAGGGGGCGCTGTAATAGCAATTTTTGTGGGATTTTGAATATTTTACCGTCCAAAAGTGTATGAAGTTATGCATAGAATTAAACCAAATTTTTATTTTAAGTTTTTGGATATGGCAAGCAGGTCCTCCATGAATTTGCAAAAAATTCGCCGTTAGGGGGCGCTGTAATAGCGTTTTTTGTGCGATTTTGAATATTGCACCATCGAAAAGTGTATGAAGTTATGCATAGAATTGAACCAAAAAAAAATTTAAGTCCTTGGCTATGGCAAGGCGGTTCTCCCTTAATTTGTAAAAAAATCGCTCGTAGAGGGCGCTGTAATAGCGATTTTTCTACAATTTTTGTGCCATTTTGAATATTGTACCGCCGAAAAGTGTATGAAGTTATGCATAGAATTGAAAAAATTTTATGTGTTTATTTTTGGTCATGTCACGAAGGTCCTCCCTGAATTTGGAAAAATTCTGCCGGAAGGGGGCACTATAATTGCGATGTCTGTACCATTTTCATTATTGTACCATCGAAAAGTGTATGAAGTTATCCATATAATTGAACCAAATTTTTTGTGCATGTTTCTGGCTATGGCAAACAAGTCCTCCCTGAACTTGAAAAAATTCCGAAAGAAGGGGGCGCTATAATTCCGATCTCTGTGCCATTTTCATTATTGTACCATCGAACAGCGTCTAAAATTATGCATACAATTGAACCAAAATGTTTGTGCTTGTTTTTGGCTTTGGCCAACAGGTTCTCCTTGAATTTGGAAATATTGCGCGGTAAAGGGGCTCCGTGCTAGCGATTTTTGTATACTTTTCTTGATTTTTCGTAGTTCTATTGTGCATCGGTGGCTCATGCAGCGGCGGGAACTCGCTTCCTGCTATGCCGGCTATTCGCAAACAGCTGATAACGACAGAATAAGGAAAAATTAATAATTTTAACAAATATCATGATATAGATTAACTCGTTTTTAGTCCGTTTAATTGACTTGAGCAGAAATTTAAGATGAAAATCAAAGTTGGTATAGTATTGAACAAATAATATTGAAGTGTTAACATGTGTAACTAGGTTTTGAAATATTAAGATGTATTAGATAGAAGAAAGTTTTGGGATTGGCACATCCAACTAGTTATAGATTATGAAGCTGCGATATTTATTTTTTTAAATGAATCTCTATTTCTTGTGTATAAATGTTTCAGTTATCATTAATATTGTTAATCCATATTCCATGTATTGAAGTGTTAAAAATCTGAAAAACGCCATACAGTAAAATCTTCTAAGACGGAATTGCATAGAAAAGAAAAGAAAAATGCGTTATAGACAAGTTCTCTTCTTAGAAAGTATAAATGCATTATATATTCTTTACTTACGTATTAAAACTAGGACTGAAAATTTTGAGCCTTGAAGACTAGGAATGAAACAGTCCCGTCTCTGTACAAAAATAATATGTTAGGCCCGAACATTCCGAAAAAAGTATGGCCCGGTTTCGGCCCGGCCCGAAAAGAGTGGAGACCAGGTCCGGCTCCAAGTGCCGAGAATGAAAATCGACCCGAGCCCGGCCAGTGCAGATCTCTACCATCTGTTCTTGCTTTGATAAACAAAACAGCGCGAAAAACCGCAGACGATAAAAACTATTAAAGACAACATATTGCGTTTAATCTTTGGAACAGGCAGATGGAGTTTTTTGCTGGACAATAGGTAGCGTTATGAACATGCAGTCTGTCAGATATAAACATTTAACCTAAAAAATTCATAGGAAAAATCATCCCAAGATAATACTTTAGACAAAAATATGAGTTTGAGATATTTACACTAGATTTGGCGTAGTTTAAATGATTCCCATCATTGCTACTGTATGTATTATTTGGCATATTTTCTACTTCCAAAATTTGTTCTTCCTAAAACATGGATTACATCGGAATTTAAAGAACGACGTTAAGGGGAAAAAAAAGGTATAGAAAAATATTTTATTCCAGGGTTTGATTTTCTTTAAATTATAACAATTTTAGTATTTTCTTGTAAACATTTCATTAAACTAATAAAGTTTAGTAGATTTATTATTTACTTTATTGTAATAAATAACTGTCTATCAACAATTTTAATCAGATGATTAAAATCAGTTATATAAATTTATTTTAATCAGATTTGTTTTCTTTTAAAATATTATAGGTTAAAATCACATGTTTTCTCAAACTTTAAAATGACATATAAAAATATTATAATCAAAGTTTAACATAATAAGCAAATATTTAAATGTATTTAACTTACTAAATAAAAAGGCCTTTTTATAGAAAAAAATTTTTGATGGTCTCAAAGAATCTGCGTTGCACATTTTTATTTAAAAATTAATATATGTTCAGAAGAAAAGAAGACAGTTTATTCTATTTAGAAGAAATAAGAATTTTTTTACATAATGGAGAAGTACTATTTAAAGGATATCATATATATGTAGTATTAAGAGGGAAAAAATCAGTGTCAATGAGTATTATTCGATGTGAAAAAAGTTATAAAAAGTTATAAAGATATATACTTAGCTGGTAAGAACTTTTCAGTTAGACATTATGAACGAAAAGCTTTCAAAGTAAACCGGTGTCTCAATTTATTGACAAATATAGAAATTATGCAACCCAGTGAGAATTTATATTTGGTTTTATTGAAAGATTTTAATTATTAAAACACATATCCATGTACTTGAATGAATGAAACTAAAAAGTAAAATATATTTCATTATTTTTTTTCTAGATACTTTTAATATTTTACTTCTTGAATGATTTTATACGCATAAACTTCAAAATATCTATACTGTACACTCTATTAGAAAACAGGCTTATTAAAGGTGGCTTGTAAGGTATTTATAATTATTATCTAATCCTGTAAATAAAATAATAATAGTAATAAGGAACCAATGTGTGCTTCTAGTTTGAATTTTTATAATTTATTCACATAAAAATGGCTAACTATTTTACATTATTTTCATTATTTTTTATTTTACTGTGTCATATAACAGTAAATATGATTACCTATCTTTGTAACAGACAATATATATAAAATTTGCACCACACGTTATTCTAAAACCTTTATAATAAATTAAAAAAGTCATCAAAAATTGTATATAAATAAAACACAAATTTAATAAACGTGTAATCGAACTGCTCGCTTAAACAACTAAAACAATCAGAATTAAAAAAAAAAAAAAAAAAAAAAAAAAAAAACTGCTGTAGGTAGTAAAATCTTTGGCGATTTCTTCGACTATTAACTCTTGGAATGTTGCTAATATGAAAGTAGCGCTATTGAATTTCAAAACTTCATTTGATAAATAATTGATATTTTTCATATAAAAATGCTTTTGGTGTTATTAGTCAAATGTATTAAAAATAGGTGCTAGTTCAGTAAAAACAGAACATGATGACAGAGCTTCATGAGTAAATGTAATATAGTAATGTGTTTCGTAATGCTATAAGAAAAAAGTATATAATTTGTTAATATCTACCCTATATATATAAAATCCTAATGAAACGAATTTATGAAACGAGTATATGAAACGCCTGAAATGTATCGATTCTTTGAATCGACTGATTAAACATCTGATTTTGTTTCACGGCGATTTCTCATAAAATATGGAATACTTTGCGATGAAATTAACACCAAAAATCCGTGTTGATCCACAGATCTCAAAACTGGTATTAGAATTTAAAAATTAGAATTAGTTTTCGATATATTAATTTTTTTCTAATTTTAAATACATTTTTTCTAATGATGGCAACTCAAATTTTAATCATAACAGATTTTTTTTTCATAATTCAGAAAAGGTTACTATTTGAAATTAATTTGGCGACAGCTTGGCCTCCTTTAAATCTATGCTAAGAACAATGCTTTTTTTGTATTTCGTTATCATTTTATTAAATACAACACTTTCATTTAAAAATGAAACATTTAAATTGATGGCTTTCACTTCTTAAAAAAAAAGGAAAAAAAAAATATATATATATATTAGGCACAGATGTCATATACGAACCGGGGTACCTAATTGGCGCACAAATGGCATTATTTTGATAGACATGGTAACCCGGCTATTGTTGTTTATTTAATAATAAATGTATATTTACATTTATTTCAATTTTAAATTTATATAAATTACTAGGGGGCTCTACATCCTGCAAGCTACGCTCGCCAACCCCCGTTCAGACACCGCAAAATCTAAAAATCTAAAAATCTAATGGGTTTTAAAAATATTAGAGAAGATTAAATTACACTGAAAAAGGTGTGCAGATCTCCCTGTAAACGGGTTTCCATTCAATTCCCTTTGATTGCAAAAATTTAACGGAGAATCAGTTGCTGTTAAGACATCCAATGGTTGTTTTCGTTTTTGATTAAAGAGGATCAGTTAAACATTTGAAAAGAAGCTAAAATAAAATGAATTAAGTATTCAGATTCTTTGTCAACCGATATTTTAAAACAATCTATATAACAATAGCCTAAATCATGTGACTATCATCAACAGTTCCGGGCGGAACACTTTGCTTTTTACACTCTAGTTGCCATTTTGATAATTTAATGTTATACAGACACAGTTGATAAGTCGCCAAATATTATTCTAACCCCATCATTTCATCTATATTATAATAGTTCAAGTCACCAAATGCCATAAGCAAATATGGTCGGATCCCTTCGCCTTTCATATGAAGATTTGGCACAAATGTCATATATTGGCGCGATTTTTTTCCAACGCCAATTTGGGGAACGCATTAACAGCATAAACAACAACATCCGGCTTACCATATCAAGCAAAATAACGATACTTTGGCGCCAATTAAGTACCCGTTGCGTATATGACATTGGCGTCAGAAAAAAATCGCGCCAATATGGGGCCGTATGTGACATCTGTGCCGAAAGAAAAAAAAGCCGTGTGCAAATCTCGCCAATATCTTTTTTTCAATTCGCCAGTTAGCATTTTTTTTATTGCTCGAGTGGTAAATTAAAACATTGATTTGAAGTTGAAATTAAATGTCATGGTTTGTTACATAATTTAATATTTCGCCAGATGTCATGCATGTTTAGCATGATTTTTTTTTTTTTTTTTTTTTTTTTTTTTTTTTTAACGAAAATTTGACGAAAACCTCGTTTTCGAATACCAGTTACATATGTATTTTTAGTACTACTTAGTTATCCCTTCGACAAAAAATCTATCACCAAACTATAAGATTACATGCCAATAATGGCTGATGGTAAATGTCACATTCACTTGACTTTTAGCAAGTTACACGTGTTTACGTCATCAAGTAATTTTTATTTCGACGTTTTATTTTTATATTTATTAAAATAAAAATTTTGTCAATCTGTACAATTTGGCGAGTGGTTTTGGCGATTTATATAATTTGCGAAATTGGGTGACGGATTAACTACTACATTGTACCGTATTTTTTAATTATTTTCTATTATTTCCAAAAGGAAATATGAAAAAAAAAATTACTATAGAACAAAATGATTTATATAAATTTCAGAAAGAAATAAAAGTAAATATACATTTATTATTAAATAAACAACAATAGCCGAGTTACCTTGTCTATCAAAATAATGCCATTTGTGCGCCAATTAGGTACCCCGGTGCGTATATGACATCTGTGCCTAATATATATATATATATATATATATATATATATTTAAGAAGGGAAAGCCATCAATTTAAATGTTTCATTTTTAAATGGAAGTTTTGTATTTAATAAAATGATAACGAAATACAAAAAAAGCATTGTTCTTAGCATAGATTTAAAGGAGGCCAAACTGTCGCCAAATAAATTTAAAATAGTAACCTTTTCTGAATTATGAAAAAAAAAAAAAAAAAACTTATGATTAAAATTTGAGTTGCCCTCATTAGAAAAAATGTATTTAAAATTAGAAAAAAAAATAATATTTTGAAAACTAATTCGAATTTAAAAATTCTAATACCAGTTTTGAAATCTGTGGATCAACACGGATTTTTGGTGTTAATTTCATCGTAAAGTATTCCATATTTTAGGAGAAATCGCCATGAAACATTGTCAGTTGTTTAATCAGTCGATTCAAAGAATCGATACATTTCAGGCGTTTCATATATTCGTTTCATAAATTCGTTTCATTAGGATTTTATATATACGAGGTGGAACCCGTCGAATTTCGACGAAAGAAAATGTTTACTAAGGAACTGTTGCATCAAATTTATAAAACATCGACAACAATAATTACAATAAAAAATCCATCTTACACTTGTTAATTTAACTCTCCAAAGACATATTTTAAACTAAGATTAACAAAATACTTTTTTCATGAACTTCAACTGTTAAAATTATTGGAAAATTAAACTTTATTCATATACGTAATCAGTAACATATAATCCAGGTAAGTAATTTTGATTAAGTTATCAATTGATGCTTGGTATTACGGAATGAAAAAATCAGCAAAAAGGATTTCACCTTGACATAATCATAGAATCCCTCCCCCCCCCCTTTAAATATAAACAAATCAAGTCATTTTCAACGTTTCACATCAATATTAACCATTTAAAAACATTTTAACGCGCAATACGTTACTGATAAATATATTTTCAAGCTGTAAGTCACGTTTGTCAACTATTACAACTTGCCATGTTAAAATTCCCACTCGTGATTTGAGGTCTTATAACAATCTCTGTACCTCTGCGTAAAAATTCCAAAAATTTATAAATTTTAGACGTATTCATGGGGAAATATCTCGTTTTATCAAATAAAATTATCGGTTTCTTTTAAATATGACGTCATTTTCAGTCGTGAAATATTTTGCTTATTGTCTCAAACTCAAAGTCAGCGAAATGAAAAAATAGTGAAATATAACAGCATCATCAGGGAAACTGTGTCTTTTTTAAAGCGTAACGTCATTTTCTGTTCAAATTTTTTAAAAATATATTTTTAATTGTAATTAAAAAAAAGGCACCAGTAAGAATATAATCAATAAAGATAACTAAACCACTTTTAATAGAAATGAAGTACTTCTGTTGCCACGATTTGAAAATTGGTATTAAAAACTATAAAAAAATTAATATCTCAAAAATAAATTGAGGTACAGCTTTCAAACAAATTGCATTTAAAAGTGCATTTTTTTCTGCATACGACGGTGTAAACATTTAAAACGTGGTATGTTTAGAAGTTTAAAATTTTGCAGTAGCGAAAATTGCAAAACCGAATTTTTATTTCAAATTTCAAAGTGTTGCCATTCGCAGAATGACGTATGCGTTACGCACAGATATGTTTGTCCTTTATAATATAGATAGGGTAGATTTTGTTCTATAGTAATTAATTATTTTTTTGCTATTTCCTTTTGAAAATAATAGAAAATAATTAAAAAATACCTTACAATGTAGTAGTTATTCCGTCACCCAATTTCGCAAATTATATTAATCGCCAAACCACTCGCCAAATTGTACAGATTGACAAAATTTTTATTTTAAATAACGAAAGAACAATTAAATTAGTATAACATTAATAAATATAAAAATAAAACGTCGAAATAAAAATCACTTGATGACGTAAACACGTGTAACTTGCTAAAAGTCAAGTGAATGTGACATTTACGATCAAGCATTATTGACATTTCATATAGTTCGCGATAGATTTTTTGTCGACGGGATAACTAAGTAGTACCAAAAATGCATACGTAACTCGTATTCGAAAACGAGGTTTTCGCTAAATTTTCGTAAAAAAAAAAGAAAAAAAAACAAAAGAAAAAGAAAAAAAAAACATGCCAAACATGCGTATATGACATCTGGCGAAATATTAAATTATGTAACAAACCATGACATTTAATTTCAACTTCAAATCAATGTTTTAATTTACCACTCGAACAATAAAAAAATGCTAACTGGCGAGATGGAGAAAAGATATGGGCGAGATTTGCACCCGGCTTTATTTTTCTTTCGGCACAGATGTCATATACGGCCCCATACTGGCGCGATTTTTTTCTGACGCCAATGTCATATACGCAACGGATACTTAACTGGCGCCAAAGTATCGTTATTTTGTTTGATATCGTAAGCCGGATGTTGTTGTGTATGCTGTTGATCCGTTACCCAAATTGGCGTTGGAAAAAATCGCGCCAATATGATATGACATTTGTTCCAAACCTTCATAAGAAAGGCGAAGGGATCAGATCATATTTGTTTATGGCATTTGATGACTTGAACTATTATAATATAGATGAAGTGATGGGGATAGAATAATATTTGGCGACTTATCACCTGTACCTGGATAACATTAAAGTATCAAAATGGCACTTAGAGTATAAAAAGCAAAGTGTTCCGCCCGGAACTGTTGATGATAGTCACATGATTTAGGCTATTGTTATAGAGATTGTTTTAAAATATCGGTTGACAAAGACTCTGAATGCTTAATTCATTTTATTCTAGCTTCTTTTCAAATGTTTAACTGATCCTCTTTAATCAAAAACGAAAACAACCATTGGATGTCTTAACAGCAACTGATTCTCCGTTAAATTTTTGCAATAAAAGGGAATTGAGTGGATACCCGTTTACAGGGAGATCTGCACAGCTTTTTCAGTATAATTTAATCTTCTCTAATATTTTAAAAACCCATTAGATTTTTAGATTTTCAGATTCTGCGTTCTCTGAACGGGGGTTGGCGAGCGTAGCTGGCAGGGGGATGAGCCCCCTAGTGATAAATAAAGTGACATTAATTTTTAAGGATTTTATGAATTACAAATTGAAAAATACAATTAAATAACGACATGATTTAACAATATCTTGTATTGTTTGAAGAAAAAAAGTTCTATAATTTTTGCAAGGTCTTGGACACACTGATTTAGGAATATTGTCGTATGAGGTTGTTTTATACAAGAAATTTCTGATTGCAACTAAAGGTGAATTTCACTTTTGAAAAATTGTATGTATTTCGCCCATTTTAAAAAGAACAGGGTGCTGCAACTTTTAAAAATGGCCGAGAGAGAACAGTATGTAATTGCAGAATTAATAAAAATAGCAAATAAATATAATTTAGTTCGTGGCACAAAAAACAAAACAAGCAAATATGGTTTGCAGCTCATCTTGCATTTGCACAAAGGAATATTGCAATTAATCTCCGACGCTTTGGGCGGAAACGAAGATGACATTTTATGGAATGACGGAGATTCTTCAGGCACCGATTCACATTACAATAGTGGTACTGATATTTTCTGTGAAAGTGATTTATTATGAGAATTTTTTGTCAAAATTTTTACAAAGAATATTTGTAAATTTTACTTCTATAAAAATATTACCATAAAAAGAAAAATGGTATTTAATAAACAGCACATAATTTGGAAACATTTGATAAGTTACTAATTTTATTATAATTTGTTTTTTTTATACCAGTAATGTTTTAGCATTAGGGCGTACAATATTGTGTAGTAGATTTTCCCGCTTAATAGTCGCACTTAGACTTTCACAATGGAAAATTGGCAAAAAAGTGCTACTATACGCGAGTAAATACGGTAGTTGTTGAGCAGATATCATTCTTTCATTCTTCATTTGCTTCAATTTGCTGTAAATTTATTATTGCAAAAGTAGAATGAGAAAATAACATATTACCTTATTATTCTTTTATTCTCCATAAATTTATTATACTTGCTATGTTGTGTATAGAAAAGAAAAAATAACTTGATCGGTTAAATTTTGAATTTCGTCAAAGGACCGCGAAAAAATGAAAATTTCTTCAAAAGATCGTGGAAAAAGCGAATTTCATTTAAGAATAGCAAATTGTGTCTAAAGATTGTAGAGAAAATGCGAATTTCGTCAATGGACCGCATAAAAGTCGAAATTTTGTAAATAAATCGCGCAAATAAGGCGAATTTTGTCAACCGATCGCGAAGAAAAATCTAAATTTCTTCAAAAGGTCTTAGAAAAAAACTTGGATTTCATCTAAGAATCGCAATTTCATCAACGGATTGAAGAAAAACTTGAGTTTCATCAAATGATCGCAAAAAAGCGAATTTCGTCAATAAATCGTGCAACTAAGACGAATTTCGCCGAAGGATTGCGAAAAAACTCAAATTTCGACAAAGTATCGTGATAAAACATCCCGAAATTTTTCTGTGAACTTCAGAATTTTCTTCTACTCATAATCACTCCTGCATCCATTGTCTAGGTTCATTGATTGGACTCGAATAGCGATTTCATTTTTCAATAAATGTTTTGCATCTTGACGCTGTTACAAAATTGTCATTGTAGTCACGACAATATATTAATTACAAAATCGTCACAAATTACGCACATTTCACAAAATTGTCACAATGTGACTTCACAACATTGTCACTGTCTTCCCAGAATCATCACAGTATTAATGACAATTTCGTCACAAATGACACATATTTCACAAACTGGTCTCACCGTGACTTCACAAATTGGTCACAATGTGACATCACAAATGAGCTCTAAAACGGCCATAACGACTTCACATTCTAGCCACTATAACTTCACATCGACGGTCACAAAGTCACAGTGTGACTTCACAACGACGTCGACGTAGCGTCACCATGCCTTACGGGTAATTACAGTTAACAGTTATTTTTATTGTAAAATAAATAGAACAAATAATTTATCAATAAATGAAATCCGTTATAATGCTGAAAAGTCTTACAAATTAAAATGTCATCACTTATTTTAACAAACCAAAATTGAATGAAAAAAAGAATAAATAAGAATAATCGGAAAAAATAGTAATTCATCCATGATTCACATATTAGTACCGCCTTCTGTGAACAAAAAAGGGTACTTAAACACATTAGAGTGAATCTCTCGTTAATAAATATACTGAAATGTTGTAATTTTTGGATAAAACATTGCACTATGTTGCCTTCTATAGTTTAAAATTAAATACTGTATTAATATTAAAAAATTATTAAGGAATATGTAATCATTTAAAACTAAATGTACATTATAACTTTTAAAATCTATTCTGGCGTTTAAATAGTACTATGACAAATCAAAAATAAAAATGTTAGCAATTTAATCACCATAGGAATAGACATATATTATTTTTAGATTTACAATATTCACTAATAATAATAATAATAATAATAATAATAATAATAATAATAATAATAAAATCAAATGATACACAAACACACTCTATACAGGTATATATATTATCACCGTGTTATATTTATACGAAATCAGTAAAGTATACATAATCAATATTATAAAACCCTATTATTTTACAGCAGATAAAAACCATTAACGATAAAATAATGTTTCTTATTCGGTCGTAAATTTAAGAAACATCTTACATCCGTACTCTACAAACAACAGTGGCTATAGAAGATTTACTGGAAATGAAGTAGCGGATCTTTTTTTAAATAACTTCAATCCGCTAAAACCTGTGAATTATGGTTTTTTATCTACAAAATAGAAATTGTAAAAAAAGACCATTTTAATTTTTTTTTTCTGTTCTTCAGAATTTAGCTATACCTTCTAATATAGCATAGGACTTGTTTAGAAATATTATCGAAATGAAAATTTGAAATATATAGATATATACGTAATTACTTGTAAAATGCTGTTGTTGATTGTTGTTCCAGTACTTTAATACCATTTTTTAGTAGCAATGGTTGCCTTATGCAATTACGTGTTTCTCTAATTAAATAATGCGGACATTACTTTCGGCAATAGTTGTATTCAAAATAACAAAAACACAATTGCCTATGAAAAAAAAAAAAAAAAGAAAAATGTTTTCTTTTTTTGTTGTTGTTTTAATTATTTCCCTTTTTTTTTGTAGTATATGTTTAAATTCTGCAAACATTTCACTAGTTATTAAGTTCTTTAAAGATTTATCCTGTTTTGATTATAAAAAAGATAATTTTTAATAAAATATTATTTTTATAAGGAATTACTTTTGTTTTGCGTTGTTTATTTTTGCGCTATATAAAACTTTATATAAAACACAATATAAAAATTACGTATGACATTATGTAACGAATTATCCAATGATATTTTCATTAAAAATTATATATAAATTGATAGTCTACTTGAATGAAAGGTGCATAAATCTAATTTGCATCGTAGAACTATAAGGAAAATATTTGGTATTTTTAAAATTTCAGTCAGTCGGGAGCATATATGTTCATGTGGAGTTATCTTTTATTCTATTTGTACCTGTTTTGAAAAAAAAAAAGTCATATATTTATACTACTGTATTATAGAATAAAATGAACCACAAGAAATGTTGTTTGTTAATTGTGGTATGACTGAATAGATAAATAGTCCTTATTCCTTTCCGGTATTAAAAAAAGTTACTAAATTGGTTACGTAACAAGAGAGTAGTTTTATAGAAATTGTTAACTAAGCTGTAATACGCTGTTTGCTTTGCATGTGAATTCTGTTCTATATAAAATATCTCTAATTTATTTGGCATGCAGGAAACGATTTTTGATATCTAAATTGGCATGTTTAATATTTCACGGCTTTTTTATATTTCTTTGCGACATTGCTATTTTTAGCTGTGGTTTTATATGGCCTGGTGTTAAGCATGCTTTGACTTTGAATTTTTTAAATCATAATGTTTGATATTTTTAAATACTATTTCTGCAAAATCTATGAATAGACAAAAGTAATTAATATTATTCGTTTGTTTAACTTTTAATAAAGTCTCGATAGACTTCATGAGATGATTGTAATATAGGTTAAATTATTATAATATAATGACATTTAGTGAAATTTTCTTTTTTTAGATATGTTCCACCTATTTAAAAATATATTAAATAAATTAAAAAAAAACTAAAAGGATTTATTGAATAATGTTGGAACGTTGTAAAAAATATTTTTTTTTATATTTCTATGGTAATTTTTTTAATATATTTAAAACTTCATAAAGTTTAATTATAATTTTAATTTTTAAGTTACTTATATCTGATGATATTTTTCCTTTAAAAAATAAATAAATATCTAAGAAATAGTTTTTAAATTTTATATTTGACTGTTTCTTTTTCCATGATTATTAATATCTGATGATTCATAACAGTGGCATGTTAACCAATACATTATTTAGATAGTTTAAACAAACTTAAATTTATTTCGAAAAGTGATATTTACAGTCCAGTAAGGAATTAAATTTTAAGCGCAACATTCCGCTGCGACTATAAAACAACTTCGGACATCATATGCAGTATAAAGACCACGGCAAATTATGCTTAGTAAGATATTTAAGTCTTTTATAATGATTAAAGTAAACTTCAGCTAAGTCTGTTAATTCAATTGCGAATAATTAAACACCATTATATTATGGAATTTCCCCTAACAGGCAATTTCAGTATCTATTTCACAGCCTTGATTTTGGGTGATGGGTTATCACAATGACGTTAAGTGCATCACCACTCGTCTATCCCTTTTTTCGGATGAAGCGGAACCGGAGCGGAAAAATTAATGTTTATCCTGAACTGTAACAACATATTTTAATAATTTCACTCACCGAATAGTATTTGTCGTACTTTTACGAACCAGAATAACATTCCGGTTTGCTCCGGTACATTTTTAACTCAGAGTTGGATGATAGTGTTTCGGATCTTACACGGGAAAAGAAAAAATTCTAAAGGCGAGTATCCGTCAGGCCGAAATGTCGGAGCATGGAGACGCTTAAAAAGATATTATTTTAAAAATTTTTATTCTCTAGATTACTGTTTCATAGTATAAAAATAAGTTTGAAACAACAATCGTCGATGCTTTATGTTAAAGTGTTTAATTCAGTCGTCAGTTGCTTCGGGTAATGCACAATTGCTAATCTGTCAGCAAGTGTTCCCATACTTCAAAATTGGTAAAGCCTGTCCTTAGCGAAAATCGCTTTCTTTAGAACTTCTTCTAAATGACAAACTACAGTAAAACTGACATAAGTTGTTTTATGTGACAACACCTTTAGATGAATGTCCACAGCAGTTTTTGACAAAGTTAAACTCTGGGATTTGTGTATGGTGGCAAGGTATGCAACAGTTAAAGGTAACTTCGTAAGAATCAGGCCTTTTTTCCCTTTCCAATAATTACAAATAGGTTTGATGAAAAAAATCTTCCAGTTAGAAATGACCCATGATATTCAACAAAATGAACTATTATAGCCTATGGCAAATTTCGAGGTTGAAATCGTGAGTCATAGGCAATATCTTTTATATACTTAGTGCACCGTTTATCAATCCTCTCCTCACTCTGTCCAGATATTGGTATGCAGCATAATGCATAACACTGCATCCAGCTCAATGGCGGATCTAACGGGGGGCGAAGCTCGAGCCCGGCGCGACCCGATCCGGGTCGCGACTGTTTAAATCCACGAGACTCGGCCTGGATCAGGTCTTCTCTCGTTTAGAGACGGGCCGTGCCCTGATCTTAATTTTTTCCATATTCGGGTCGGACCAGGCTTCATTTTGTTCTCCAGGTAAAGCCCGACCTGGACTTCGTTTTTCCTAGAGGTCTGCACTGGCCAAATTTTCCTGGTCGGGGCTCGGCTCAGGGTAAAAGTTAAACGTTCGGTCCGTGCCAGCCCGTTTGATAAGCCTTATTGGCCGAACCGCGACCCGTGGACTATTCTAAGTTCTTCCCCCAGGGTCAAGTTGTTCTGGCATCTTACTTATTTGTCATTCATAAAAATTATATTTATGTTGTACATTTATTTAGCGAAATCTTTAGAAATTTAATTTGATTTGATAAATTACAGAGGTGCATTTTTAAAACTCTACTTTTTTTCTTCGTAGAGCTTTAAAATTATCATTTTCTTTTATCATCCGTTTCTTTCATTCTAAACTGATTTCCTTACCGGATTTTCATTTTAATGTAATTGTTTAAGTCATACTACTTAGTGTTTACGTTCATAATTGTCTAAATAGTCATTAATATTATTATTTTTCAGTAGTTATGAATATCGGATAAAATTTGAAAATAAAATATGAGCGTTAGTAAGTGTGCTTTATGAATAATTTTAATTGCAAGATGCAGGCAGGGGTGGAGTCGATTTTTTAGCTTTTATGCCGAGCCGAGCCAATAATTTTGTTTGTGTGGATTGGACCTTGGCTTGGTCCTGGAAACTTCAACCCAGGTAAACATCTAACTGACATATCAAAGCCAGCTTTAAATTTTTTCAATGCTTCTTTCAGCCATCATCCCATAGCTACTGAATATACCAGTTGTCTTAAATGGACCGACTGATTTTAGAATTCAATAAATTGCAAATAGTGACAGCTATTAAAAAGTACTTACAGGTGGGTTATTTAAGATGTCAAGAGCAGGGGTGATTCTGTTCCGAATTGTCCGAAAATTTATCCCTCTCCCTGCGCACCCCGCGATTTCCACGTCCAACGTAGCATAATTTGCGCAATCCGCAATTTCCGTAGCAAATCTTTTTTTTTATGTTCTAATTCTATTAAAAATACTCCTTCACAAAGATGTTGGACATATTGTAACTCTAAATTATGTGCAGATTTGGAATGTGCTCTGAAATAAATGCGCAATTTTTAAACCTATTTTGATTTCTTTCTTTAAATACGCAGCGCGAGGGTTAAGGATTGCGGAAAAAACGGGAATATGGTCAAAGGTCCACCCAAAAAACGCAAAATTCTTCAAATGATCACGGAAAACGCAAATTTTGTCAAAGGATCGAAAAAAGAATGCAAATTTTATCAAAGAATCGCGAAAAAAAACGCGATTTTCGTCAAAGGATCGAAAAAAGAATGCAAATTTTATCAAAGAATCGCGAAAAAAAACGCGAATTTCGTCAAAGGATCGAAAAAAGAATGCAAATTTTATCAAAGAATCGCGAATTTCGTCAAAGGATCGCTCAAAATACGCATAATTTGTTGAAAGGTCGAAGGAAAAAAACATGAATTTTATGAATGGGCTGCAAAATTACACTTTTTTCATCAAAGGGTTGCGAAAGAAACGCAAATTTCGTCAAAGGACATGGAGTAAACCTAAATTCTTTCAAAGGATTGGGGAAAAAAATCGAATTTAGCTAAAGAATCTTTTAAAAACAGGAATTTCGTCAAAGGATCACTGAAAAAACGCGAATTTTGCCGAAGGTTCTCGGAAAAAAGCAAATTTTATCAAAAGGCTGCAAAATTACAGTAATTTCGTCAAAGGGTTGCGGAAGAAACGCAAATTTGGTAAAAGAGTAGAAGAAGTGCGAATTTTGTCAAAGGACTGCTGGAAAACGCAAATTTTGTCGAAGGGTCGCAAGAAAAAATCGCGAATTTTATCAAAGAGCAGCAAAATTACTTCAAAAATATTTAAGCTTCAAAAATATTTAAGACTTTCTTTTCAAAAATCGACTCAACCTGAATCCTTGTCACAAGAGTGAAAACCCAATCCGTAACTGACCCAAACGCGAAATAATGCATGTCAATCTGCCCCAAAAATAACGCGCTAGGTGCAGCTAAAAAGTAGAAGTCATCCCGACCCGCAGTAGAAAAGTAGACGTCAACCGGGCCTAAACTCGACCCGCAGTAGAAAAGTAGAAGTGAACTTGGCCCAAACTCGACCCCAGGAAAAAAAGTAGAAGTTAACCCGGCCCGCAGAAAAAAAGTAGAAGTTAACCCGACCCACTGCAAAAAGTAGAAGTCAACCGGACCCGCAGTAGAAAAGTAGACATCAACCGGGCCTAAACTCGACCCGCAGTACAAAAGTAGAAGTGAACTTGGCCCAAACTCGACACCAGGAAAAAAAGTAGAAGTTAACCCGGCCCGCAGAAAAAAGTAGGAGTTAACCCGACCCACAGCAAAAAGTAGAAGTCAACCGGACCAGCAGCAAAAAAAGAAGTCAACGGGTCCAAAACCCGACCCGCAGCAAAAAATAGAAGTCAACCGGACCCATACCCGACCCACAGCAAAAAGTAGAAGTAACACGACCCGCAGTGAAAAAATTAGCCACAATCTGCGCATCAGATTGGAGTTTCCAAATTTCCAAAATCAGCCCCCCCCCCCCCCCCCCTTGAGGATTCTCCAGATCCGCTCTTGATCCAGCTGATGAGGAAATTCCAGCTTGAAGTTCACACGCGTGATGATCTTCATTCCATCTTGCTATTTAATCATTGTGATCTGCTAAAATTCTTGTCATAACCTCCGCTTTGATTTAAGACGTTCTTCTTGATTATATTATTTAGCTTATTGGTTTTGAGAAAAAGACATATGGCATCTTCAAATCATTCAAGTTAGCCGAAAGCAATATATCTTTGCGTCGATGAATAGGGGGTGAGAGATAGTCTAAAACTTGACTCACGCAAGTGAGTTAATAGTCTTTCTGAACGGTGTCTGCTGATCGTTGTTTTGTCTCAATGAGGTTGTTATTGGGAAACATTTTTTTTTTTAAATCTCTAAGCATTTTTTGTCCGCGAAGAACCAAAATGACTTTTATAGAATGTCTCTTATATAGAGGGATGTCTTTTAAGCGATGTAACTACCTAATACGTCCTAGGATTTAAACAAGTAAGCCTCTAAAAGGTTCAGTGCTATCTATTTTACCTTCACGAATCGTTATTCAAAGTCAGCCATTAGACGACATCTTAGCATTGAAAATCTGTATAATAATAGCCTAAGTCATGTGACTGTCATGAACAATTCCGGGCTGACCACTTAACTTTTTATATGCCATTTTGCTATTTTTATGTTAAGTGTGCGCATGTGATGCAGCCATCAAATAGGTTTCCATCGCCATCATTTCATTAAAAATATAAAGCTATCACTGACTTCATCTAAAATGCATGACTTTCAATTAAAGCAAATAAATTTAATATACATACATCAGATACATTTAAAATATACATCTTTCTCTATCTCATTCAAAACAACATATACAAATAAATAAAGTTACTTTTCCAGTATAGGTAAGGTTGACGAAAAGGTGCTTGGCGAGAAAAGAAAGTTCACAACGTATTTCCTGACAACCTTTTTACTATACACAAACATTTTTCCCCCATTTGAATACAACTTACTTAATATAAAGAAGCCCTTTTCATTTTTTTTTATATAAAAACAGAAGTAATTTGTATATACAAAAATATGTATAAATAAAATATTTATAAAATCAGGTTTGTTTTCAGAGCTTTTTATATATTTTGGCGACATATCTTACTTTTTAAACCCTAAATTGCACCAAGCTTTTTAAAATATGCCAGTGCGCCTATTATGGAAAAATATCTAAATAAATAATTAGAGCAATAAAAATAACATATACGAAACTATTTTATTTCAACATAAAAACACTGTTTTTAATTTAAACACCCGAAAAATAAAAGCTTAGCGACGGAGAAAATGTTAATGAGATTTGCGTCCGCCCAACATAAAAGTTCAGCCATTTTTACTGACTTTTTTTATAATAAAACTGCTTAAAATTTGATTTTTTAGAAAAATATTTAAAACGATTAATGTTTGAGAGATGAGTTATATTAAAAAAATTGTATATGTTTTGAGATAACATCAGTTAAATTTTAATTGACAGTCTATATCTCTTTCCACCGAAGTAAACATTAAATATTCGTTCTTCAGTGAACGAAAAAAAATATTATATTTCTGGAGGTAATCATTCACACAGCAAGAATAAATGATCTTGACGTCACATTCACTTGGCGTCAGATTCGTTGCACCTGTTTGTTACTTCATGAAGGGATTTTTAATTCAATGTTTATCTGCATTCATAATGAGAAATATATGTATATATATATATATATATATATATATACATAAACGAAATGCTACCCTGATCGCATAGATTTGTTGATTTCTCTATCAGAGTCTTTACAGTTACTGAAGGTACGTAACTAAATAACATTATGAATAAAAGTAACATGTTGCAAGCTTAGGTGCATTTAAGGGAGAACAAACTGGTCGCCAGAGGCTGCTAGATTGTCAATAATGAGAAATAACACTGGATCCATGCTGAGCTGTACATTTATTGCTGACTTTTTAAATTAGCGAACTATTCAAAACACGTTGGTTCTTTAAGCGCTGAGTCAATTGCTTTGTCTTTGACTGTAAATTCAGCAGTACCTGTTAGTGCCAAAATGATGATAGCTTCTGATCCTAACTGCTCTATAATTGTTTTACGAATTTCTTTGATTATCGTACATTTTCCAGCTCTTCCTTTTCCAGTAATAAAAGTCGACTTAGGAAACTTGTAACTTTTGTTTGCAAAGACAAAAGCTGTTCAGTTCATAACTGAAGTATCTTCTACTGCACTTCTGTAAATCTCATGTCAGAATTATCAAAATTTTCATGTAGTGTAATTTATTGTTCTTTAGAATAATTCAGAAATGTTAAAAGTAAAGAGAAACTATTGGATAAGAGAATCTACGGTAAAGTTAAAGAATTACCACCGGATGTACCCGTAAGGCATGGTGACGTCAGGTCGACGTCGTTGTGAAGTCACGCTGTGACATTGTGACCGTCGATGTGACGTCACGTGACGTCGATGTGAAGTCATTGTGACTAGAATGTGAGGTCGTTATGGCCGTTTTAGAGCTCTTCTGTGACGTCACATTGTGACGACTTTGTGAAGTCACGGTGTGACTAATTTGTGAAGAGTGTGTCATTTGTGACTATTTTGGTTTAACTTTGGATTAACTTTGTGACGAATTTGTGACGACTGTGACAATGCTTTAAAGTCACACTGAGATCAATTTGTGAAATATGTGTCATTTGTGACGAAATTGTCTTTAACACTGTGATGATTCTGCGACGACAGCGACACTGCTTTGAAGTCACATTGTGACAATTTTGTGAAAATTGTGTGATTTGTGACGATTTTTTCATTAACGTTGTGACGAATATGTGACTAGAGGCAATGTTGTGAATTCACACTATGACATACTTGTACAATTGTAAACACATATGCATGTCACACATAGTCATAATTATGCATGTTGTAAAATCATTTACAACTATAACGTTAATATACTTCGGCGATACATCGCAATTAAAACTTGGGGGCCGCTATAACAAGGGTATACCAAAAGAATTTTATTGAATCAAAATGCAATGCCCAGCAGACTTCAATTTTTGTTGCACCTTTCTTTCCTATTGCAATAAATGAGAATATTGAAGACAACTGAATGATCGATCTATCACATTTTTTTTTCAAAATTAGCTATTTGTTAAAAGCATTAAAATTACCAAAGAAACAATTTGTTTAAATTTTCAAATCTTTATCAAAATAAAATTTGTGTTAAAAATATAATATTTTATAATATATACAGTACTTTTTATATTCTTTAAACTATAGAAAATACTGAATGAAATTAATTTATTTCATTTAATACGCATTACAAACTCGAAGTCACTGGTAAAATTGAATTTTTTCGATTACACAACATTTATAATAATAATAAAAAAAAAAAAAAAAAAAAAAAAAAAAAATTAACGATAAAAAAAAATGCCGATTTAAGTAATTAAATTTTATATGTTTTCTGATATTGATTACCATAAAAAATATATATATGATTGTAATTCAAACAAGTTGGGGCTGAGAAAATAGGATACTTCTTTGTTATAGAGGCCCCTATAAATTTGATTATGCAAAAATTGCAGTAACGACATTGCTAAGATCATTGCGAAGTTTATGCATGCGTTATATACATATATATATATATATATACACTCGAAACGCTCATCATGTGCCATATAGTCATTATATACGTATTGTTTACGTCCTTTATACCACATACATGCATTACAAAATTTCCGAAGTACATTTTAATAATAACCATTTGAAACTACTCAAAGGAAAAGTACAGCTTTGGTATAGAAAATTAACTGAGTATCACCAGTATCATTATGTTGAGAATTCTATGAAAAATTTCGGCAATAATCGTTATGTTGGAAGATAGCAGCAATAAATAAAATCGTATTTTTAAGTTCGCTGTAAAAGTGAGTAAAACTTTTGGGTATGCATAGAACGGGGATACAAAGGGTTAATTTATTTTACATCAGGGTTTGCTTGAAGTAAAATCCATATATAAAACAACTTTTTGATTATTAAAAAATAACTTTAATAATTGATTGCCAAAATTACATTTTTATTTATGAAATTATATATTATAAAAATAACTCTTACTATCTATGATTTTTTAAAACAATAATACCTTATTGTTTGTAAAACACAGCACCGCAGCTACTCTGTTTTGCGTCTAATGTGAAAGTTTTTATATTTTGCCAAAGATCTATCTCGCTGGATATATGTTGCCATGACATCTATAACTCTGATATCATCATAAATAGTACAAAGAGATTAGAATCTACAACGAAATTTTTAGAATAAAGTCTGGTAAAAGTTTTATAAATATGGTAGAATGCCGATTATCGGAACTCCAATTAACCGAACTTCCAATTATCCGAACAGCATATTTCTCTCAAAGAATTCTTTTTAACCGAATTTCCAATTATCCAAATATTTCTCTCTCTAAAAAAAGAAAAAAAAAACACCTAACTTCCAATTTATTTTTTGCTTAAATTATAATCTCTGAAGTTTAGAAAATGATAAAAAGAGAAAAAAAAATAAATAATAAAAAAGTAAACAAAAAACAAAAAAATAATTTTTAAGCACTCCAGTACTAAGTGGTGCTGTCAGTCCTAAACCTAGATAAAGTGTGAAGGTTTTAGAATAGTCACGAACATCCCTTAAACTGTCTGCCCATTTATCCGAACTAGGGTCGGTCCCGACTTGTTCGGACAATCGGCGCTCGTATATATTGTATCGTATATATTGTATTAGAAATAAAAATAATCATATTTATTTTTATATGACACAATAAAACAAAATAATGAACACAGTATCAAATGGTTAACTACTTTTTAATGTAAATAAAGTATAAAAATTGAGACCATAAACACAAAATAGAGCCACACATAGGTTCATTATTATTATTAATATTTTATTTACAAGATTATGGTAATTATAAATAAGAAATCCATTTTAATCACGCTGTTTATAAAGAGTGTATAATATCGATACTTTGAAATTTATCTCGATAAAATCATTCAGGAAATAAAATGATAAAATTATCCAGAAAAAAAAATAAAAATAAAAGATGGTTATTACATTTTAGATTCATACCGTTCAAGTATTTGCGTTATTTTTAAAGTAAAATCTTATTTAAACACTTACTGATTGCGTAACTTCTATATTTTCATTTAGCAACAGACTTCTAGTTCACTTTGAAAACATTTCAGTAAGAATGTTTAACAGTTGAAAAGATTTCACCCGCTATGACTATTTCTTTATAGATTTTAAAACATTTCTCAGGTTGAACAATGCATTAAATAATCATTTTTCCCCTTAACATTACATATCTACGATCTCTTTTAATAGTATACGTTTCCGTTGTGTCTTATTTTTTATAAATTCCTCTTCTGAGCAGATGCAATTTTTTTAAAAATAAAAACATGCAATGTAAATTGTTTAAGACCATCACTTAATACAAAATTAAAAAATTATGTTTGCCAATAATTTTATTACATAAAAAGCCTTTTTTTTAAATAACTTAATTATCTTTTTAATGTTTATTAATTATATTAATGATTGATTATAATACTTGCCCATATACTTTCATATTTATGACACCATGTAGTTTTAACCAAATATTTAAATAAGAAAATAAACCAGATTAAAATGAAATTTAAATCACTAATTTTAATAATATGATCAAAGCTGTTGAAAAGGAAGTTAGATATTTTAACAAAATAAAAAATAAATGCAATGAAATATTTGTGTTCTATAACATGTTTATTAGAAGATAACTAAAATCATTGTAATTTAAAAAAAGCAAAGAGTGAAAATAATATTTTAGATATTTCAATAAAATAAAAAATCAATGTAATGAAATATTTATGTTCTACAACATGTTTATGAGTGGTTAACTTAAATTGTTGTGATTAAAAAAAAAAGCAAACAGGGAAAATAATATTTTTACATACCTAATTTCATTGACGTTGTACGTGATACTTTGATTTTGGGGAACCAATTAAATCCGATAATAAGTACGATAGCAATGACTTGAATCATCTTCAACAAGTCAAAGCTACCGTAATTTTCTCGGGTTTATATTTTATTAGCTGAACTAACTTGGATCCTGAGAACGTTCTTGTTTCAGTTTTTAAATCCATGTCAACACGTCTATGCTGTCCATCGTCCACAGAACTTCCCGCGTTTATTCTAAAAAGCTTCACTGTTACTTTTATCCGTTATTCTTCGGTCGACTCGTAACAACTGAAGTAGTGCAGATGAAGACGATATTTAAGTTTCGAAGTTCGAAGCAGATGTTTTTCGGTTTTATTTGTTTTTCTATACAACAGTTTCGGAAGGAAATTAAATGCGTAATAATTTTATCAAATTGTCTCTAATTCAATTTCCTGCTTGAAAATGTTTTATTGTATTTCACCTTTTATTTTTACCACTTTTATTGAATTGTAAAGTTTCATTTATGTAAATTATAATAATAATAGTATCCATAATTAGAGTTTACTAGATAAAACATTGCTTAATTTTTCAAAATGTGTACAAATTAATTTAATGGTAATAATGAAGACCCCCCCCCCCTTTTTTTAAAGTAAAATTTGTATCACAGGTAATCTATACAAAATATCTTCTTAAAAAATACAACAAGATTATTGAGAAGAGATGGGTTTTTCTTTGTCAATCTGTCATTCTCTTAATATTAATTTTCTGTAGAATAAAACATCTTGTAAAATAATTTTTAAAGATATATTTTGAAAACAAAAAATAAAATATGAATAATTAATTATGTCATGGGCTTTGCATAAATTGTACATAAATTTTATATTCGGAAAATGTCAATTTTATTTTAAACGTCTGAAAGAAGTAGAATTAAAAAAAATAGTGAAACACTAAGAGGAAAAAAATGACTTGAATGCAAATTATAAAGCAAGAAATGCATATATTACTAAACTTTGAAGACCCTTTCTGCATGCTCATTAAAAGCTGCAGACTTAACTGTAATAGAAAGTTTTTAGTTTGAAACCACAGAAATGTTTCGACTACTCTTTGAGAAACTTCTAGTATAACAGATGATCATTTACAAAAAATCTTTATAAAAGATAAGTCGAGGTCTGTTTACCTAAAACATTTTTTTAATAATATGAAATTCGCATAATTAGGAAATCTTTTTGTGTCGCTGATGAATTAATTACATTTTATGTTATATGAAAATAAAAAGTTTTGGTTAGAGGCACAGAGGCAACTTGGACCACGGTTTAAAAAAAAATTAAATACGGCAGAAAAATATTTTTTACAGTAAATAACATGTTTTTAATAATTTTTGTAATTTTTTAAAGTTATCTAAGAAGTTCACATCTCAGTCACAATGTGACATCACTGAGTGGTGGCATTTTGGTCACAGATGTGACGTGACCACAGTGACTTACAGTGACGTCACTGTGACCATGCATGCTATGAGGGTATTTGAGCAATTTTGATTTGTTTAATGTAGCGCCGATCTTTGAGAGAATCAAAAATTGGAACTTGATCCATCGAGTTAGCGGCAGGAAACTTCAAAGCTACTTCAAAGACTTGCTTGTCTGGCACAGCACACACTTATTTAATATGATAACAGGTAAAGGTTTGTAACACGTATGTAACACACACACATAGGTAGCCTGCTATACTCCTCTATCAAACTTGATACCTTTATTCATCTGAGTTGTTGTTATAAGGTTATTCTGTAGATACTCGGAAGGCATCTGTGTTATTCTTATGCGACTTTTGCATATAGAATTACGCTGAATAACTCTTTACATTTGAATTGCTTTCTTTTAACCGGCCTTTTCGAAACTTCTGTGTGTAACGTTACACATATAAAATATGTATATTTCTTAAAGTGTACACTAAATCTAGGCGACAATAAAAAAAAAAAATCAGGGATTGATTTATGACTTTTAGTGAACACGATTTTTCACGAATTAACTTTCATTGTTGCATCCATTTTCCCGATCATAGGCATAAAACTATATAGTCATATACATTAACGCCGAATTTCTCGCTAAGCTTCGGGGCATTTGGCGAAATATCGACAAATTTACCGACCAAAAATATGTCGCCATAAATTAAGCCAATTCGGCTGTAGCTGACTAATTGGGCGAAATTTCCATTGAAATTCAGTACTGATGATTCTTCTCTAATCGGGTTCTTCGCATTTTGGCTTCGTGTTCTCCAGTAAAATTAGCTAAAATCTTAAAACCAATAAATAGGGAAGCTACATTTTCCAACCGTTAAGAAATTTCTTATTTTTTAATCGACATATTTCCGTTTTCCAGTGTACATCTTGACAAAAAATTGCTTATATCATTCACTTCGGAATATTTACTTGCATTTCAGTTGCAACAAATTCACTTACAATGGATTAAAAAAATTGAGTAACCTTCAGTAATTGGGACTGCTACCAAATTGTTAAATTTGCGCATCAAACAGAACTCAGTAAAATATTAAATTGTCTACAAACTCGATTAGAAAAATGTCCCAATAGAAACAGAAACTCGTTTGAATGCATACATACATACATAAGAATACATACATATAATTAATACATACATGACATTATATTTTTCTCGATTTCTTTGAGTATCACTCGTAACCATTCGGCTAAAGCCCAAAATCGTGTTTTCCATATTCGATTTCTCTTCGTTTCTCTTAATTTTAAATTCAAAATGAATTGCATCGATTTTGAAGCGTACGGAGGATAAAAAGTTCGCAAAAAAATAAATAAATAAAGTGGTCATTAAGTACGTAGAAAGTAAAAGTTCTGAAAAGATGGGGAAGGGGCGTCAATCTACATCTCAGGCCACCAAAGTATCAACATCGACTTTAGTATTCCACTCAATAATGATCCGTATGAGGTTAAAAGATATAATTTACAGCAATAGAGCTAATGTTTTAATTAATAACGGGATGAATCTCGTCGAATTTCGACGAAAGAAATTGTTTAAAAAAGAACGCATACGTAGGTTAGTACTTAGTCTCTTAAAACAAATATTATTTTTAACTTAAATCTACCAAAATACTAATTCCATACACTTCGATTGTTCATAGTATTAAAAAAAATAAATTGTATTATTATACCTAATCAAGATAAGTAATTTTGTTGAAATTACCCATTGAGGCTGTTATGGTTAAAATTACTGATTGAAAATCAGAAAATATGATTTCACCTTAAGTCAATCAAGGAATTATTTTTCACATAAAATCTAAATTTAACGTAATTTTCTCCGTCTCAAAATACGTATACGCATCTCTCATATTCACATTCACCATTTCAAAAATATTGCAATACGCAATATGTGTACATATATTTCTAAACTTGAAATCAAGTTTGTCAACTACGACTTTACATGTGAACATTGGCACTCTTCACTCGTGATTCTAATCTCCGTAACAGAGAGTAAAATTCCAGAAATTTATATATTTTAGAGGCATTCGTAGTAAAATTTTTACTTTTATCAGAGAAAATGATCGTTGTCATTTAAATATGATGTCATTTATCATCATTGAAGCATTTCATCAAGCGTTTCAGACTCAATTGATGAAAAAGAATTGAATTATTATAAGAGCTTTTTGCGGAAAGTATGAGTATTTTTTTTAAGCGTGACATCATTTTCTGTTCAGTTTTTTCAGAAAGTTTATTTTGAATTTTATGAGAAAATGGCATAAGCAAACCTTATTATTTTTCTTTTTTTTTTCAACAATGGAAGTAATCCAATTGCTACCATTTTAGAACAAATTCATAGAATTTTTTTTTTTAATTTCAATTTTAAGTATAAAAATGGAAATATTTAAAACAAAATAGCTAGTGCGGGCAAATCTACAAAGAAACAGCTTTCATAAAAAAAAGTATTATTAAAATTGGTTCAGAAAAAAACTCAAGGTAAAAAAACTAAAAAACTAAAGGAAAAAAACTAAAAAAAAAAAAAAAGAAAGCCTTATCTTTCAAATATATAGAATTAAACTCGCAATTCTATCTCTATGGAAAAAATTTGAGACGACATTTCAGACTGTTAGGGTTGACGAATATTTATGATTTTGAATACGCGCCGAGATAGTGGCACTACGGACGTCCAGTTCATTTTTTTGTGTCGATGCGACAAATATTTCGGACGCTATCGTGTTAACAAATGTGTAATATTTGCAGGAAGCCGGTGCTGTGTTCCTACAATAAAGCGAAATTATGTACTTTATGAATGAGATACCAAAAATATGTACCGCAAAAAATAAATTGAAAAATAATAATTAAAAAATAAGAGCCATTGCATGATATTTCAATATTATACTACGCGATCCATAGAGCACTCTAAAACTGGTTAGAAGAGTAAACACTATTATAAAAGAATATCCGTCTTACAAGAGAAAGTTCAAAATACTCATTTTATAAATAAAACATAACATGCTTACAGCACTTTAACATTTGCTTTTGCAAACATTGCTTTGGATAAAAGCAATGTTTGTTATAGTTATAATTATAATAATAATAATAATAATAATAATTTCTATGGTATCGCTTAATCAGTCTGAGTCATCTGCATTGAAATCTACAATTCAAATCATTGAAATCTACTCATGAGAGCTATTTGCATTCCAATGAATTTTAGCTAAACAATAAATATTGGAAATATTTGTTATCCTTGTAATCTTTTATTCTTAAACCATCACATATATTTTATAATTAAATAGCAGATAGGAAATAATTAGTTTTTTCTATCTTACTCGATCATAAATTTTGGAAAATCTCAAACCCGTCCCCTACAAACTAAAGTGCCTGTAAAGATTTGTGGGAAAAGAAGTCGAGGATCGTTTTCAAAATTACTACACTCCGCTAACTCCTATGAATTATGGTCAAAATGATAAAAAAAAGTTGGGAATAACTTTTTTTATTCGACTTTTTTTTATCATAGAGATTTTGTCTATATTTTTTAGTATGTATATATATATATATTTCCGATGTATTCGAAAATATTCGGAAAATGTCCCTTCAAACCACGCATATGAGGGAAATATTTTAAATATTGAAAAAAAAATTTTGTAAAGTAATACGAATAAAATAAGTTTTTATTTTCAATAATAAATAAAGTATATTAACGATATACTTTCCATCTATCCACCTTCATATGTTGAAAACATTATTCTTATTTTGATTTCAAAGAACTGATTCGTGGTTAAATTAATTTGTATACGAAACCATAGTATGCATTTAATTTTTTAATAATATTTTAAGACGATATTTGCTAGTAACAGTATTAGAAAATTTTTTTTAATTATAATATTTCGGAAAATATTCGAAATATCAGTTTGAATAGCTTACTTTCGCGACATAACATTTGTGCACATTATTGTATAAAATGAACTATTTAAACGATGATGTTATTATACTATTTACATATCTCGATACATATAAAAAAAATATCAATAATCTAAGTTTTGTATGTTCCATTAAGATCTAACCTACTTTATTGTGTCGGTGATGGTAAAGAAACAGATAAAAATGTTTGCCTCTTTATGTGCGCTTTAAAGTCGAACCTACACGCACAGAATTGCGTGGAACCTCCCTTTGCATAGCCTGAAATCGGATATTTAAAAAAATATATATATGATTCTATTTATTACTGGAAACCGCCAAAACTTTTCATTTCTACCAAAAAGTTTCCGCCACAAAGGGGATATAGAGTATAACTATAACATTATATTAAAATATTATATAACTATATAAATATGTATTATATCATAATACGTAACTATAATGATATTATTTATTGATATTTACATAATTAAAGATGTATTATTTTATGTTTTTCAATTGAAAGGTGGTTGATTAAATTAATTTGATTTAGCTTTTTATAGCAATATATATTTCTTATGTACAGTGGTAACCAAAATTGAACCCTTTTTTTTTATTTTCATGTATTACAAATTTGTTTGCTTATGGAATATATTAATTTTCATTTAAAAACAAATGTTTATGCACCAAATTCATGGGAATGTAATTTAAAATTTAATAATAATAATTAAAAAAAAAAAAAAAAACAGAATTAAAATATCTGCATTAGGAAAAAGGTTACACTTACTTTACTCTAAAATACAAACACAATTAATCATGAATGCTGAAGTGCATTGTAATTAAAACTTCCTAGCGAATCACAATGACTGTTTTGTGAAACAGTCAAATGTTAGTAACTAAACTGTAGTATGTTTTGATTTGTAAAAGCGTTATTTTGCTGGAATGAATTTTGCAGAAGGGTGAATAGTAGTGTAACTAAATAAAACAATATGTATATTTATAAATAATTCTATTTTTTAATGCAAATAATCTAAAACAATGTCATCAACAACAAGAACTGATTGGACACCTAGACAAAGAAACAAAATTGTCATATTGAGAGAAAATGGTCTCTGTTATGGTGAAATTTTAAGATACGTTGGTGGATCAGTCACATTATCTGACGTACGAAAGTTGTGCTTTCGTTATGAGGAAAATAAATCACTGATAAATAAGGCAAGATCAGGCCGAGAAAATGCACAATTCATTCTGACGATAGAATCATTAAAAGGATATGCCACAAGATAGAAGAATTTCATCACATGTTGTCAGATGAGAAATGAATGCAATGGGTATTACAGTCAGTTCAAGAACAATAAGGGGAAGATTAGCAGGTTTTGGACTATAAGCTAGTATTCCGAGGAGAAGAAATATTTTTAAATCTTCAGATACGCAAGAAACGAGTTCAGTGAGCAAAAGAACACATCAATTGGTCAGAAAATGATTGGAAGAAAATAATCTGGAGTGATGAGAGTAAAATATCGCTCTTTGGTAGAGATGGACGAAAATATATGAGACATAGAGTAGGTGAAGAGCTGCACCCTGATTGCATTGAAGCAACTAGAAAGAACCCAACAAATGTCATGATTTGGGTCTGTACGTCTGCAAATGGTGTGGGGCGCATTCAAGTGATTAATAGTATTCTGAATGCAAAAAAAAAAAAAAAAAAAAAAATACATCGAAACTGTCCTGAACCAAAATTGATATCTTTCATTGGGGATTTCATCCCAATAAAGCACCATTTAGATTTCAGCTGGATTCGGCTACAAGCCATACGGCAAAAATCTGCAAAGAATGGTTTAAAAATAAAAGCATACATTTTTTACCCTGGCCATGAAACAGCTCTGATCTGAATCCTGTTGAAAATGCGGGCGACGTTTGAAAATACTTGTACAAAAAAAGCATCCATCTAATAAAACGTAACTTATTGAAATTATAATTGAGTCTTGGAATCATGTGATTATAAAAAATGAATTCCAAACACTAGTTCTCTCAATGAAAAGATTCTGTGAATTGAATGTGTAAGTATAACTTTAAAATGCAATGAAATCTAAGATAGATATAATTATTTGTAAGCGTAACTTTTATTGTAATGAATATATTTTAATTATGTTTTTTTTTTAAAATTCTACATTAAATGTCATTGAATTTGATATGTAAACACTTGTATTTAAGTGAAATTTATTATATTCTTCAATCATAAAAAGTTATGAAACATGAAAATTTCAAAAAATGCCCACAATTTTGGCCACCACTGTATATATGTAAATATTTCCAATAATTTTCTTTAATTTTCCATATTTTCCTGTTAAAATTTTAAAATTTTTTAATAGTTATATTCATTTCTTCTTGTTCTGTGAGGGGGTGTGCTAATTCAGACCAAATTTATTCTTTTGCTGGTTTATATTGAATTTGTGTGTTTTATTGCAGATTTTTTCGCAATTAACATAGATGTATTTTTGTTTTTTGTTAGTAATTAGGATACTTATATATATATATATATATATATATATATATATATATATTTCAATTTTGCCATTTATTATGTATCTGAGAAAATTTAAGAAAATAGAGCAAACGGATGTTTCTTAATTATATTATTTTGTTTACGGAAACGCAATTTAAAATAATATATCACTGTGAACGTCTTCATTTTTAGTGATATAAAGTTTAGAAGTTCTCCGAATTTCAAAATATCATAACACAATAAGTTTTGGTCGTAAAAGTTGGGGATTTAAAAAATATATATAAATTTCTTACAGGCAGGGTGCAGTTTTAAAAAATTACTTGTAAATAATAACTGCCGTATAAAAAATAAAATTTCGTATATTAAAATGTACACGGAATTTGCAGGACAAATGTCATTTGTAAAAAGTATAGATTTTATCTTAAATGATTCGTGCAAAAAGGAGTATGCTTGTATCATCAACAGGTTTGAAAATAAATAGCATTATTTGTAAAGCTGTTGTTGTCTATTTTGACTCACTCGACATATTAATTTTGCGTTATTTTTAAATAAAACAAATTACGTTGAATAAATTTGTTAATTAGAAGATTGATATTACAATATTTAAATAAAAATGAAAATATTAATTTATTTTGACGCATTAAGCAAAAAAGACAATATTAAATTTATAAAAAAAAATATGTAAACTTAATAGCATCTCTCTAAAAAAACTCATTAATTAGGGTCAATATTTGTTTTAGGTATCATTGGTAGAAAAATAGCATGAGTAAGTTTTATGTGAAAATTCTATTGTATTATTTGCTTTACATTTTGAAAATTTATGTTTAATGCTTACAACTTCTCCAATTATCTACTAATTTAACGCTTGTAATTTTTAATACCAGTAACTTAAAAATTACGGTAACTAATGAAAATTTATTTCTATAAATTTTAAACAGAATTAAAGAATTATCTTTAAAAATTTACATCTAAAGAATTTATAAAATAAAACATTTATTATATCCCGTAATTTTAGGAAACGTTTCTGAATAGCTTTTACAATGCATTAACCAGTTATTTCTGCCCGGCAAATAGCTTTTTCGCATGCTATCAATTCTCAAATAAACATTTTCAGCTGCATAACTAAATTTGTACACACAATTGTAATAAAATAATGTTAATGTTAACGATAATATTTATGCTGTAACTTTTGCGTGTTTTTCTGTTAAACAGGTTTAATGAATGAGATAGTATTTACTTGAGAATTGATAAAATCCGAAAACACGAGTTTTCGGTTGCATAGAATTCATTAATATATTTTTCTAAAAAAAAAAAAAAAAAAAAACGAACACATCTCTACAAGCTAAGGTCTTCATTCTATCAGACAGAATAGTAAATAGGGTTAAAACATATTCTATGAATACAAAAGAATCGTAAAACCATTAGAATTTTAATGTTTTCCAAAAACTTTCTATTGCGAATCATAAAACTTTCTAAATCGAAATGTTTGAAAAGTTGCAAATTATAAACTATCTAATTATTGAAATACTAGCAAAACTGGCGACTTCCCACGCGTAATAGTTAAATAATGCCAAGTGGTATTTGTGTGCTTATTTTAATTAGAAAACAATACACTGTTATGAACAATTAAAAAAATACTAATTAAGAGATAGTTTGGCTAAACTTAATTATTACACCGCATGAGGCAAGAATTAGACTTAAATTAATTTGAAGAATTCAAATTCTAAATAAATGATAATTTAGAATGTATTTTGAAGATTTTACGTTAATTTTAGTTTTCATTTGAGGTTTTGAATTTTTTATAAAAGCTTTTTAACACGCCATTATGTCTTACATGTAATCATCATGCTATATTTCAAGCTTTTAATCTAACGGTTTACGAACTCTCTGGTGGTTATGTTATAAACATAAAATGTAGCGTATGTTGAAACATATGTTTCTATGTTTAAATATGTTGAAACAGGGACTATCCCCATGATTTTGCAAACATAAATTTTGATTTCTATTTGTTATTTCTTGAGATTCTATAGAAATCGTAATTTAGAAAGTTTTTAAAAGGCTTTTCGCTCGTTTTACCACTTTGAATTTCGAATCATTTAGAAACTTCTTATAAGTATCTATGCCAAATTTTAAATTTCTATGTTTAACCATTCAATAGAAATCATTTAGAAACTTTTTAGAACGCTTTTCTCTTATTTCATCGTTTATTTTTTTTTTTCAACTGTTCTTAGAGAGCATTTACGTCATGTAAGTAGCTACCATATAAAATTCAAAGTTTCTGTTTATAGCAATTCAGAAAAAAAAACGAAATTTAGAAACATTTTAGAACCTTTTTTCACTTATTTCACATTTTTAAAATTTGGATTTCATTAGAAACAGTTTTTAGAGGGCATTTACATCTTATAAGTCAGTGCAATGACAAATTTCAAGTTTCTAGCTCTTTCAATATAAAAAAAAGTCGATTTTTAGAACGTTTTTCGTACCTACACCGCTCTTAATATACTGGCACCGGCATAAACTATATCTTATCTTGAAGCCGAGACAATCACCATCAATTTGCCATCATTACTTTTGAAATCGGCCTGATACTCCCTTAGATTCCACAGAAGTCGTAATTTTAAAAGTTTTTAGAACGCTTTTCGCTCATTCCACCCTTTTAAATTTCGAAATTCTTAGAAACAGTTTTTAGAGAGCAATTGTATGTGATAAATATATACAACGTCAAATTCCAAGTTTCTATTTTTTAACAATTTCCTATAAATCGTAATTTAGAAAGTTTTTAGAATGCGTTTTTGCCACCTTTTAAATTTTGAACTTTTTTCGACTGTTCTTATATCGGATTTACATATTAAAAGTAAGTACCATTCCAAATTTCAAGTTGTGATCCACATCTTTATCACAAAAATTACAATTTATAACGTTATTTGCTTCTACAACCCACCCCCTACGCCCCTTGGCAATGACAATAAAATAAAATGTAGTGTGTGTTGGATCAGAAAATGTCACCAGTAATTTGCTCAAATTATTTTGGAAATCGGTTTTGTATTTCCTGATATTGCACAGAAGTGAAAATTTAGAATGCTTTTCGCTCATTTGCGTCCTTTTCAAATTTCAGTTTTATTTTCGACTGTTCTTATATTGGATTCAAATCTTATAGTTAACCTCCACGCAAAATTCCAAGTTGTTAGCTCCTTCATTTTCACAAAAATCGCAATTTCGAACCTTTTTTTTTTTTTTTTACTTTTAAGACACCCAGGCGTTGAAACCGATATAAAATATAACCTATGTTAGAGCAAATACTGTTACAACCAATTTGCGCCCATTACTTTTAAATTCGGTTTTGTATTTCCTGATATTGCAAAGAAATCGTAATTTAGGATGTTTTTAAGCCACTTCAGTAACAACAACAACAACAACAAAATCCCATTTTTATAAGGTTTTTTGCCCCTTTAACCCCTTACAGGTTATGGCATCGAAATTAAACATAACCTATGTGGGATCAGGAAGAAGCCCAGTACCGTAGTGGTCAGCATGCCTGTCTGCCAGGCTACAGGTCACTAGTTTTGCTCTGCTGGGTAAGGTTCACTCAGACTTTCATCCCTTCGGAGTTGATAAAATGAGTACCAAGATTGTTTAGGAACTAAACACCGAGGGTCTCTCGTTGCGTTGACCACACGGCTGGGCACATGCTGCATAGCACCTCGTGGCCAGGGTGAAGTAAACAGAGTTGGGCTCTATAGGCCCTGATCCTTCATGGATCATACAGTCATAAGTTTATTTTGTTTTATATTGGAACAGGGACTGTCACCATTAATTTATTAACATTCTTTTTGAAATCAATTTGGAAGTTCCAGAGATTTCCCCTACCAACAAACAAACACGCAAACTTTTTATAATATTAGTATAGACTGAAAAAAATTGTCATTTTCCTTAACACAAATGGATTTAAACGTCACTGAAAACTGGAATCAAACTTGAAAAAACTATAGGTCTTGACTTAACATCATCTTATAATAATCTCACTTATTATAAAGCAATAGGTCAATATTATGTTAAATGATGCCCTTTTTTAATAACTATTAATATAATCGCAGGATGAGGTATCAACAGAAATCAATAAGTTAAAACAATTACTTTAGAACATACAAAACGTACTGCTACTACACACTGGAAAAAATTAATTAATTATTTAGGAAACCAGCTGGTATCTTTTACTAATGATAAAAAACATTATATATCATAGTTATTAGTAATTTCATTTAGTAAATTCCATACTTACTGCTTTTAAATTCATTCCCTTAATAATGCACGTCAACGACAAAGTTTTACGTTAAATAGATTTTTTGTGTAATGTAAACGAAAATTCTGATTCATGTTGAAGAAATTGCTTTCTTCTACATACTTTTTTTTAAGTTGAAGAAGAATATATATTTTGAATAAATCAATATATTGTTTTTCGCTTTGAATTTCTAAATAAATGTGAGAAGGAGTCTCAAAGAGAGGATACTGTCTAAAGTATGTGCATATACAATGAGGTGCAGTAAACAAAATTGCTATCTCTTTTGCAATAAGAAAATCAGCGTAAGAACATTCTGTATGAACTATTGAGCATAAAAAAGAAATTGTTTGTTTTAAACAATATTGACTGTATTTAAACATATAATGTAGTGAATTATTTTTTCAAGAAAACACAAAATACTATAAAAATTGTAGAAAAAAAGGAAACTAGTATGTTTTGGTCATCACAAAACTTTCTTCTATATAAATCACGTCAAGTAAATCATTAAAATAGTACAAGAAATTACATCAATTAAGCACCAATTCATATCAAAGTATATATGAATTTGATGTTTAATGAAAATTCGTGCATTAGTTCATGAGATAGAGCTACAGAGAAAATTCCAAAAAAATTCAGCATAGCAGCGCCACCTGTTGCGCGATTTACACCAAAACATAAACAACGGTAATTCATATCAAGGTATACATGAATCTGAAGTTTGTTGAAAATCCAAGCCTTAGTTCTTGAGATAGAGCGATTGCGGTAATCTCAAAACATGCAGCATAGCAGCGGCACTTGTTGAGCGATTTACACCAAAATGTATAAACCGTCAATTCATGTCAAGGATTAACTGAATCTGAAGTTTGATGAAAATCCGTCCATTAGCTCAGGAGATTGAGCTATTGTGGAAATCGAAAAAATGCTGCATAGCAGCGCCATTTGTAGAGCGATTTACACCAAAAACTAATCAGCACCAGCTTATATCAGGGATTAACTGAATATAATTTTTTATTAAATTCCGTTCATTAGTTCTTGAGATAGAGCACCCAAAAAATTTGTGTCACACACAGACAGACTCACAGATTAACATACAGACATTTCATAAAAACATGTTTTTCGGGTTCTCTGACCCCTAAAACGTGTAAATCTGTCGAATACCGGAATATGAAAATTTTCATGAATCCAATACTTTCTTCTTGTAAAGATAGAAGAAAGTAAAAAATAAATTGGTATTCGATAGTTTCAAAGATAAAATATATTCCGTTGTATCTTTCATCAATAATGTCTTTGTATATTATGTAAAAAATTTGTATTTAATGTAACGCAACATGCCAATAACTACATCGCAATATTCGAATTTACGTTTTTAATATTAGAAACTGTTTAATGTTTATCTGGAGTAACTTGTATTTTGTTTTTGCATTTGATAAAATACTCATTAAAATACTATGTATATACAGTAGAAAAAAATATATTACTCAGTAAGAAAGAAGTATATATGAACAGAAGCATGTGTCTAGTCCTAAAGGGTTTTGAATCATAAATTAGAATATAAAGAGGCTAATCTGTTTATTTTTTTTTCAAAATTTATTGCATGTTTTTATTCAGCTTTTGAGAAAATGTTTATTCTTAGCATTAGTTATTAAGAAATTCTTGTATACGTCTTTCTTTAATGCGTTTTATTTGGCGAAAAAAAAAATGAAAACTGAAAAATATTTTTAGGGAATTTTTGAAAATTAAACATTGTCCATATATTTTAAGAAAAAAAAGAGAATTATGCTTTAACACGTTGAATGCCAAGTCTATGTTGTCTGTTTTTCCGTTTAGGCCACGAAATAAGACTCCCTTTGCAAAATCTATAAGTGCCAGTCACCGTTGACTGATGTGGGATAAACGGAAAGATCAGTGTTGGTCACCGGTGACTGGTGTGTCATTCAACATGTTAAATATCAAAGTTGTTTCAAAAATCGAAATAACTGTACATTAACAGGGTTCATTGATATATATCAATGAACAAATATCCTGATAAATATCCAATATTTATTTTCGAAATATTAAGATATTTGATATTTTCGATATGTTCATATATGTGATATTTATTTTCAGAATATCAAGGTGTTTAAAATTTTCGATATTTTCATATATTTGATTTTCATTTTGAAAATATCAAGATGTTTCATATTGTCTATATTTTTCTGCATTTAATATTTAGTTTCAAAATGTCACTGTGAAAGGCATTTTTTAAATTCTCAGACAAAACAACTGCAAATGAAACTAGTGGGATGCACCGATCCCAAAACTTTCTTCTATCTCATACATGTGAATACTTCAAAAATCGTTATCAATGTGTCAAAATTAAATGGCAGTCTATGCTAATCATGAGGATTCTTAAAACATGAAATTCCGTGCATTAGTTCTTGAGATATGACTATCGCTGAAATCATGTAAATCCAGCCAAATGCAGCATAGAAGCGCCACCTATAGGGTGAATTACACCGGAACCTAATCATCAACAACTTATGTCAACGTCTAACTGAATATGAAGTTTGGGGGAAAATTCGAGCATTAGTTCTTGAGATAGAGCTATTGAAGAAATTGTGAAAAATGCAGCACAGCAGTGCCACCTATAGAGCGATTTACACTAACACATAATCAGCAGCAATATTAATCAAGGTATACATGAATCTGAATTTGATGAAAATCCGTCCATTAGTTCTTGTGATAGAACTATTGCGGAAATCCTGCAAAATGCAGCATAGCAGCGCCACCTGTTGAGCAATTTACACCAAAAACTAATCAGCACCAATTTATTTCAGGGACTACATGAATATATGTTTTTATTAAATTCCGTACATTAGTTCTTGAGATAGAGCGCCCACAAAATTTGTGTCACATACAGACAGACAGACAGACTCACAGACTCACAGACAAACATTTTGCAAAAATTTGTTTTTTGGAATCTCTGACACCTAAAACGTGTACATACATCGAAAACCGGAAGTCGAAAATTTTCACGAATATGTACTTTCTTCTTGTAAAGATAGAAGAAAGTAATAAGTATTATGTACCGTTCTGTAGATAAAGAACTTTAATCTCTGGCAGTATCTATTTTCCAATCTATGTTTCAAGCATTTATTTTAATAATTATGTAAGGCATAATTAATTCAGAGCAACCATTGGAATATAAACTATCTAATTGAGATAGTTACTTGTAGCTTCATTACAAAAGAATATTTCCTAGTTTTGGTTTATCTAATTGTGCAACATGTTATTGAAGGAAAAAGAAGCTAACCTTACATTTCTGGTAAAATTTTTCAATTATTTTTTACCTTTTCTGTATTTAAAATTTTGTTTTGCAAATAAAATTTTCTTGATAGTACTTGATAATGAATACTACAGTTTTGTGTATAAAGCAAATTGTTTCTGTTTTCAATTAGTTGATCTTCAATTAAGTCCTCAGAGAAAAAAAAAAGAAAAGAAAAAGAAAAATGCATTTTTAGAGTACTGTTTTATTAACTTTTTATGAACATGCACTATCTTTTAATTTCAAATTTATATTGTGCTTAAAATATTTATTATTAGCAGTAAGTTGACTATTTTGAAAATATTGGATATATATAGAAAATATTGGATGTATATCGGAAATATCAGATATATATCAAAATATCGGATATTCTTGATATTTTCGAAAATATCAAGATATTTACGAACCCTGCTCATTAATGAACTCATTTTATTAAAATCTTTCCTCGAACATAAAATATGTAATATGGACTTTTAAAAGTCAGGTTCACTGTTTTACTTAACCTTTTCCGGCACGAAGTAATTTTGTTTGTAAAACGATGAAATGCTGAACTGACACCGGAATTTACAAACGAATGTATTAGAAAATAAAAACTACCTAATTTTCCCGTACATTATAAAAGAAAGATTCTAATTAAATATTCTTGGTAAGATACTCTTAAAATTAGGTGTCCTTTTTTGTGGACACCGCCCGCTAAAGGTTTAAACTAGGCGACTATAATAATTAAAGAGATGTTACGAGTTAAAAAATATGCATTTTATTTCAAAATTTCTTAGTGCTTTCGGGATTATCCGAGACCTTCATCAGAGAATATTATAATAATTAATTGCTGTTTATTTATACAAATACGTCACTCGTTTTGAAAATGAGCGAGAAAATAATTATTAGAGTTGAAAGTAGAAGTAGCAGATTCTTGGGTGACTGTAGAAACTTTATGTTCATCGGCTCCCGGTCCAAACGAAGACGCTCGTATTTGTATTTACGTTTGATTTTCTTACACTCCATTTCCATTTATCCGGTATCGACTACATATCGAAGTGACGTGTTAGCAGTAACTTAACGAAGCGACGTATTTGTATAATTAACAGCATTAGTTATAATATTCTCTGATGAAGAGCTTGGATAAGCCTGAAAGTTCTAAGACGTTTTTTAATAAAATTTACATATTTTTTTACTTATAATATCTCTTAAATTATTATAGTCCCCTTCCCAGTAAAAAAGTGATTTTTTTTTATTTCATATTGCATATTTTATGTTTGAATCAAGTTCAAATATTGTGTTTCATCTTATGATTTTATTTTATTCATTCTTTGAAGTTAAAAGAAAAAAAAAACAAAAAAAAAAAACAAAAAAAAAAACATTAATGATTCACGGCGAAAAGAAATGATATTTTTAAAGTAATTCAATCCCCATTCTGTCAGTTAGGCGCACATTTTACATCCCACTTGGGATGCCCCAGTGGACATTTAAAGCCATCTAACTATTATAAAAGTGTTACGAATTCCAAACGATATATACGTTTTTAACATAGTCCTATATATTATGTAATAGAATAAGCATTCTAAGTTTCAAAATATATTCTACGGAAAGTAAATACGAAATTTCCCCTTCCTCTATGCTCCAGTAGCGGGTATAGTAAATTCCTGATGCATAAATCTTTCGGCTTATGCAACAAGTTATTTACAATGTAATAGAGTCTAACAACAGTAGTTTAATTTAAAATAGCACATAATATTGAAGAAACATTGTTTTAAATAAGAACTTATCTCTTAATGAAATATATAAGGATTTTGCAGAAAAATCTTTTTTTGAAGACACTCTAGAAAATAAACAATTGTACCAGCACGTAAAAAAAAAAAAAAAAAAAAAAATATATATATATATATATATATATATATATATATATATATTTTCCAAACAGTTTATAGATTGTTAACATCAATGAAGGATAGTCAGTCAGATTTCTTACAGTCTTTTTACCCGACTGAAAAGAAGGGTTACTTGTTTCACGCGTATCTGTGTATTTGGATTTCTTTATACCCTCGAAACATCCAAACGGCTGGATGGATTTTAATAAATAGTGTCTCTATCAATTCGTCTTAACGGCCCGATGGTTAAAGGCTAGGTTTTGCTTTTATAAATTCAAAATGGTGGCCGTAAAATACAAAATGGCCGTAAAGACGAAAAAATGAAATGTATTGAGTGGCATATCATTGGATAGATCTCAAAATGAAGACGATGTTTCATTGACTATTTACCAGTCAGAAGCTCCGTTAAAATATTATACAACCTGGAAGTTGTGTAGGTAGAGTCTCTAGCTTTACTGCAACTCTAACCATCATATACATCTGTAGACCTCATCGAAACAGTGTTTATATACAGGAACTAACGATTAAACGCAACATAAAAGTTATCAATACAAGTAAATAAAAAAAAATAGGTAAGTAATATAAACAAGTAATAGAAAAATATTTTAAGCCAATTCCTACTTAGTAGAAGCGTGACAAATAAACAACATTAAAAGCACCAAAATTTTTTAAATTTAAAGCATACCGGTTTTGGTAGCATGTAGCATAACTTCCTCAGTGCTTATTTTATCTGTGCTGATTTTATCTATGATTTTATGATTTTAGCAGTGAGGAAGGTATGCTACATGCTACCGAAACCGGTATGCTTTAAATTAAAAAAAAATTGGTGCTTTTAACGTTGTTTATTTGTCACGCTTCTATTATATCGCACCAAGTTCCTTATTTTTAATTATTAATTCCTACTTAGGTCAAAAAGAGAAATTTTTTCTCCCATTCTTCTTGCCTCTTGAGTGCGCTTAAAATGCCTTGATCAAGAAGCGGGCTCTGTCGGTCTTAAAATAACTTGATCAAGATGAGGACTCTCTCGATTATTGAAAATTAATTCATTTAATTTAATTAATGAATTAATTTTTGAAAAAAACTGGATTAACATCAAGTGTCATCCACTACAAGTTAAAAAAAAATTATTTGAGCTTGATTGGATTAATAATAAGTATTTTATTAACGACTGAAAATTTGAACAAGATATATATAGCAGAGAGTGCGAGCTAATAGTAGAAATTGAAAAAAAAAATAGTTTTACGGTGATGAGAAATAACTAAATAGTTCGCTTTTTACGCAGTCGAGTTTTTTTGAGTTTTTAAATCTAATTATTTATTTCAGAAATGTATTTTGGGCTTGTATTAAATCTTTAAAAAATTGTAGTGCACTATAAGTGCATTTAACTAAATTACTTTTAAAACGTGGTGTAATATATAGATAGATATATAGAGAGAGTTTATTTTGAAATCCATATGTATGTTTGTTTATATATTTGGATATATATATATATATATATATATATATATATATATATATATATATATAATATGTAATAGTTCTATTAAAATAAAACATTATAATTAAAATGTTTAAAAGATAAAATGTTTAAAAATTCAAATGATGAAATGTTTAAAAGCTAAATTTTTAAAGTTAAAACTATTGTCTACAATCTAGTAAAAACAGAAAGATTCTTTTCAAAGGCGAAAAAAATCAAAAGTTCTATAAAAATATGATACTTCTTTTAAAATTAAAAATTAATTAAAAAGAAATAAAATTTAAGATTAATATTTTAAGGAAATTTAATTTTTTTAATAATTATTCATTGGGGTATTATTGAGCTTTTATGTTTTTGTTAAATAAAAATAGAACTTAATATGTTTGGTATTAAATTAGACACTCATTTTCTAAAGAAGTTATTAAAACGTAAGTAGGATATCTTTATAGAAAAAAATATTCATATAATCAGATGTATTTTTAAAAAGTAGAGTTGTTTATAGATTTGCGATATATAGCTATATTTTGACTCCTCAAATTAAACCAACTGCCTGACAACACACAAAATATAATTCTGTGATCTTCGTGAGAAGATTTCAGGACATGAACTGAACAGGACAGGATTGAAGACAGGAGATCTCGTTAACTTAACGCTTTATTTACTGAATTATGAATTCATGAAAATTTTATCTTCAAAAGCATTTTTCGTGAATTGTTTAAACAAAATTAGAAAATTTGCATAATCATTTAATAAATTTTAAAAGGATTTTAGAATTATTGATGGATTTAGAAGGATTAATGAAATTTTAATTTATAGAGATTTTGTGCAATATTTATAATCCTACTAAAATCTTTTATTTTAAATATTTTCTTAGTATTTTGTAGAATTAGTAAAGGTACAAATATAATGTTCTTGCAATAGAAATATAGAAATACTTCCGAATTGAAAAATGCCTCCCCCTCCCCTCAGCGCCAGAAAGCTGAAAAGACGCAAAGGCCAAAGAAATCGTCCTTTAAAAAATATTTTTGTTTTGTGTAACCAATAATGCTTTTGGAACAAGATAAAGTAATGTATTTATAACTCAATCTAAGCAGTATTGCTCCTAATCGACGTATTAAATGAATTTTATAACAATTTATTTTAATGGTACTTATAAGTACCGTCAGTAGATAAAGGTTTAACAAGATTGAAGAAGGTTTTTAATTAACTGTAATTATTGCAGTACACAAATTATATTTTCACACAAACAAGCATATACCGGGTGTCCCAAAAAGGACTGACTGATTTTAAAATTCAATAACTTGCAAACGGTGACTGGTATTAAAAAAATTCTTGCAGGAGGGTTATGCATAAGGTCAAAAGTTTTATTACAGTGATTTTCAATTTTAGTTCGATTTACAAACAATAGATGGCGCTGTAAGCAATAGTCGCTAAATTCAGGCTCGATTTTTGGTACTTCGTGGCCCGGATAATACATTTCCATCTCCTTTTTCTGCATGGAACAAGATAAAGGACCAAAAATCGAGCCTGTATTTAGCGACTATTGCTCACAGCGCCATCTATTGTTTGTAAATCGAACTAAAATTGAAAATCACTGTAATAAAACTTTTGACCTTATGCATAACCCTCCTGCAAGAATTTTTTTAATATCTGTCACCGTTTGCAAGTTATTGAATTTTAAAATCAGTCAGTCCTTTTTGGGACACCCGGTATATCTTATTTAAAGAAGAAAATGCATCATTAATAACATTTTAATGACCCTTTAGAGAAATAAGTCTCTTTATTTGTTTTATATTATAGAGAATAACCATTTAATTGCTCATTTTCTGTTTTTAAAAGTAATAATCATTAAAGTTCATTAAAATACGTAATTATGTTTTTTTTTTTCTTCACCGTATTTTGTAATTTCAATTTGGAGCTTTTTTTGTTACAATAATTTTTGGTAGGTTTTAATACGTTTTATTATGATTCTTATCTAAGAACGAGATTTGTGTAATTTTACTTTTACCGATGTCAATTAACATGTTTTAACTTTTTAATCTGTCCTTATTGTACACTAGAGTAGACATACACACTCCGCTCCCCTTGTCGGTTTTATCCAAGAAAACGCAAGGGAAAAAAAAAACCTGCGGTGGAAACTTCGCTTCCTTCAGCAATTTATATACGTTCCTGTTATTCTTTAAGAATTGGAATATACCCGCTATCTAACTCTCTGTTCTCTGTAAATTAGAATTGTTAAACATTTTAGCAATCTTACATTTTGTGTTTCAAAAACATTACACCTTTATATAGCACGGTTTTATCCAATATATATATATATATATATATATATATATATATATATATATATATATATATATATATATATATATATAATTATCCCACATTAACGACTTATTCTATATTTTGGTATACACTAAACAAAAATAAATCAAGGTGCGTTTTATCTGAATACGCATTATGAAATTATTTTATTTCCATTAAAATAATCGCTGCACCAGTGGCTGAGAGGTTCTGCTATCGAAGCTGGTAGACGGGAGGTACTGGGTTCGAAACCATCGGACCCGTCGGCCTAACCGTTCAGAGTTTTCGTGGGTTGTTTTAAAACTTGGGAAACCTTGCGAAAATACGTGTTAGGTTCCCTTAGAAAGTCCCCCATGGAAGACACGCCCCTAGGGCATATATTTCTCGTGCAGATAATCGGCCACGCATAAATAACACCAACACACCATAAATGGAACCAAATAACAGCCTGAATTTTCATATATAGAAAACGTCTATTATATAAACATACAGGCATTTCACACTTGATTTTCGTTTTAAAGCAAGGAATGTCTAATCGTGGAACAGGATAACCCTACGTACTATGCCGAAGACTTTAGCCTACCAATGATGCTATTGTTTAGATTCCACTTTAAAGCTATACTCAAATTATACTTCAGGTTCATAAACGTATTGTAATGTTAAGAAATTTGTTTTGCTTTTTTTCTTTGTACTACTTCTGTGTTGTCCACAACGACCTTATGCAAGTTGAATCCCACTGACTTGACCCATTTTACGCTTTTGACCAATATAGGTATGATGGTCTCACAACTATATTAGACCAAGTCCATTTTGAGAAGAAAAAAAATGAGATAGTCGATTTAGAAGGTCCAAAAAATGGGTTTTATCCACTCCCACAGTAAACCAAGTCTGTAAACAGATGACACATATGAGAAAGTATGAGAAAACAGACTTGGGTCTGTGGGAGTGGATAAAACATATTTTATGTATCTTATAAACGGTGTATATCTCTTTTTATTTTCAAAATGGAGTTGGTCTACTATGGTTGTGAGTCCCTCATATATTGTTGCTGGTCATCTTTAGCGAGTTTATTGCAGTATGATATCTACATTTTCCCTAATAATCCCGGATATTACCTAAATAGTATTTAAATTTGATTCACGTATTAAATTTCATAAAATTTCTTTCTACTTCATACTTAATTATAATAAATCTTTCAAAACACAAACAAGTACCTAGGCGTGCTTAGTGTGTAACTCAGTAAAAGAACAGCTATTAATTGCTAACTGATCACGTAATTAATACCCCTATTTATGCTTTTTCAAAGCCAGTCAGTGTTCAACCAATTTTTAATGGTTAAGTTTACATTCTTTTTATATCTTTCACATTTTTCAGTAGTCACCTCTGGTGTATTTGTGTGTATTTGTGTATATCATTCAATTTTCTTCCTTAGTTTATTCTTTAAATAAATTTGATGCTTATTATTTTTCTATTCGTACTAGATCTGATACAAAAGAAGAATATAATTAAGAGTGCACCTTTAGTCTTTAACAGTTTCTAACTCATGTACAGGTACCGCCCCCGTATTTTTTATGTTACTACAAACTGTTCATGTTGTACTAATTCTAATTACATTTCTCTTTTTTTATCAGTTTGATTGCCACAACTTTTATACTATTACATGATTTTGTATTAAATAGGATATCATTAAAATTTCATATTTAGGCTTTGAAAAGCCTTGTCGCAAATAATACGCCTCCCGTTATTTTATTTTACTAGAAACCGTTCTTGTATTTAAAGTTTAAACATAATTTATTTCGGCATTCAAGGAGCGTACTTTTTCTTATTGTACTCCAAATTCATACTTTTGTTTCAGTTCACATTCCCATTTCTGGTATAGAGTGGTAAACTATACTTCATGTTTAAATTATTTTCGATCATAAGATAATCGTATTATATGGTATTTTATTCTAAACTCCTTTAAATTATATTTTCAGAGATTTCTTTTTCAAATTGTCTTTATTATACTAGATACATGAAATCTGAACCCTTGGCCATATGATGTTAGTCCAGGCAACAGGGAATTTTACCTAGCAAAATTAATGGTAGTACTGGAAATCGGCTTTTTAGATGGTTTTTTTGTTTTTTTTTTTTTTTTGGTCGCTGAATCCGAATTTGTAACTTCCCACCAAAATTTCCCCCGGCAACCTCTCCAAATTTTGGTAAAAAGCCCCCGAAAAAAGGTTTTTATTAAAAAAATCAGACTGTTTTAGAGAAAACGTATCTAGAAATTCAGAAAGTAGACAAAATTTCCAACAAATCAGATCGCCCTCCCATCTCCCCTCTGAACTTTCTCTATAAGGTTTACTTTAAGATTTTTGGGTCGCTGAATCCAAATTTTTATCTTTCACCCAAAAATTTCCTCCTCGACCCCCCCCCCCCCCACACACACACACAAATAGTTGTTTTTAACTTAAATTTCTTATTGTTTTAGGGGAAAAGCATTACAAAATTCAGAAACTAGACAAAATTTGCAACAAATAGGATATATGACATTATGAATTAGGATGAACGGGGAGGGTAAGGGCTGCCTCGGAACATGCACTGCGGCGCTACGTGCACTAAATGATGAAGTCCAGGCAATAGGGGATTTTATCTGGCAAAATTAATGGTAGTACTGGAAATCGGCTTTATAGATGTTTGTTAGGTCGCTGAATCCGAATTTGTAACTTACCACCAAAATTTCACCCAGCAACCCCCCAAAAAATTGATTTTTTGAAAAAATTTTGTTTTTGATAAATGCGCGCGGGGAATGTTCCGAGGCAGCCCCCTCTCTTCCCGTTTATCCTACGTCATAATGTGATATATCCTATTTGTTGCAAATTTTGTCTAGTTTCTGAATTTCGTATTGCTTTTCCCCTAAAACAATAAGAAATTTAAGTTAAAAACAACTATTTGGGGGGTGTTCGGGGGGGAAATTTTGGGGGTAAGATAAAAATTCGGATTCAGCGACCCAAAAAACTTAAAGTAAACCTTATAGAGAAAGTTCGGAGGGAAGATGGGAGGGCAAATGTAAAAGTGAATGCTTAAGTGGAATTGCGCAACTTAGTCGACGCAGCACTCCGGCGCATGTTCCGAGGCTGATTTCCCCTTCCCCTTCATCCTAAGTCATAATGTCATATATCTGATATCTTTTAAATTTTGTCTAATTTCTGAATTTCTAGATACGTTTTCTCTAAAACAATAAAAAAATTGATTGTTTTCAATAAAAACCTTTTTTTTTGGGGGGGGGGGGGGGGCTTTTTACCAAAATTTGGGAGGTTGCCGGGGGAAATTTTGGTGGGAAGTTACAAATTCGTATTCAGAGACCCCAAAAACATCTAGAAAGCCGATTTCCAGTACTACCCTTAATTTTTCTAGGTAGAGTCCCTATACGGTCTCTATTGCCTGGACTATATACACTTGGAAAATTTTCTCCATTTTCTTCTCGCTTAAAATGTTTTGTAAGCATTTTTCTTCTTCTGAGAATCTATTTTTTGTTTGTGTGTGATGGAAAGAAAAATGGTTTACAGTTAATGTATACCGTAACAAGCTGAGGATTAAATATATAATAACAAAAACATATGCCTTGAGTTTTGTGATTTATCTTAAGATTCTTGACCTTATGACTTTAAAAAAAAAAAAAAAAAAAAAAAAAAAAAAAAAAAACAATTACTTTATTTTATTTATATTTGCTGTAAATAGCTACAATATTTTATGTATCGTTTTATAGTTCCATTTCAATTTCTGGATATTCAAATCTTAAGTTTTGACAGATCATAATTCAAGATTTATTTTATGACGTTTAGAATAAAAGCTTGTATTTCTTTGCACCATCAATTTATAGGCAGTAGATACATGTGTGTTTATTATATAGTTCAGGTTTTTAACAATTGCTGAAATTGTTTTTAAAATGCTGTTTTTGATTTTTTACGCTTTAATTATTCTCTTTTTTTAATTTTTTGATGCTGCTCTTGCTTTGTCCTATTTTTTTCCCCATATTATGCTACAGTTTTTAAACATGCAGCAAAGTTTGACTCTACGGATTTCCGTAGGATTTTGAATTGTCTGCGAAACTGTTTTCATCAAACAACTTTCAAAAGTAGAGGATGGATTATTTTCCGCTAAATAAGCAAATCCAGGGACGTGCCACGGTTCCATTTCAAACGAGAGTTTGACATTAACTAATCACTGTATGGGGTGGTACCGTTTGCGTTCAAGGAACACACCAGAGCCTCTGGCAAGCATGAGCCTAAACATGTTAACTAAATTTATATTTCAACCTTGCTTTTAGTGGAAACTGGTGGCAATGAAGATTTGCATAAGCAGATTTAAAACATCCCATTGGAAGCATATTTGAAAGCAGATAAACATTTTAACCTATAGCGTCGCCAGGGTGGGGGGTCCAAATGATCTGGTTACCACTAATATTCAAAAGTTTTCTTCGTATTAATGAACAGCAGAATATTCTCAGATCTAATAAGGCGAAGAAAACTTTACAAAACTATTGGTACAGAGAGCATCTGGACCTCCACCCTGGATACGCCACTGAATTTAACCTGTAGACTTGAAAACAAATGATACATTTCTCGTATATTCCAAAGACGTTTGTTCTTTTGAAAATATTATAAGAATTGCAGCATTTCTTAAACATTCTTTTTTTGAAGAAAAAAAAAAAAAAAAAAAAAACGTTAGTTCCATAATTTCTGTCATTAAAGAAATTGCTCTTCAGAAATAGTGATGGCAGTTTGTCCACTGCCGACGGGTTTACCATCCCTGCTTTAAAAAATACAGATTTGTTTTATGAAATTTAAAATCTTTAACAATTTTCGAAATTGTTTATGGCATAACAATTTTTCCCGCGTTTGATTAACAAATAAAAAATTATATTCCCACCAGTTTACATTAAAAGCATTGTTCAGATATTTATTTCTCTCTGTGTTTTTGAATTTACAGTCAGAAGGACTCTGATCACAGAGATCTTTTTTTTTTTCTTTGGTTTTTGACTGAGTAGGACGTATATTGTCTGTGCTCTGCATTAATATGAGAGAACTAGCTTATCACCCCATTCAGGGTGTGTTCGACCCTCTCTTTTCCGAGGCCCCGGACATTCGGACGAAGTTCCGACAGAACAACTTCAATCCTGAATCCCTCACAGAGGACGAACTGGAAATCCTTGTTGGTTACTTCCGATTGGGACTCACCATCATAGATATTGATATTAGACGCATCACTCGCCAGATCCAAAAGAACACTAACACCAGCCTCACCACACAATTATCCCATAGACTAATTAGCTTAAGAAACCGCCAAGAAGGACTCAATACTGAGTTTCACTGGCTAAACGGAGCAAAAGAGGAGGAAGTAATGGATGACAGTGTGTCATTTGAAAGCGAGCCCACAGAGGGAGCCACTGCAACAGCCCAGGTGAGTGAACCTTTGGCTAGCGATGGTAGCACTCGCAAGCGCTTAAGAGATGACGATAGTTTCAATTTCCCCCAGAATAAAATAGCTCATCAAATTGATCTTAAAAATAGATATGCATCCCTTAAATCAACTGTCAATCTTAATGATAATACTATTCCCCAGCCCACTAAACCAGTTAATAGAGTGCCCACCCCTAAGGTGAAGCACATCACTATGAAAACCTCAGCAAATTTAAAAGCTATCCTTAATCAACTAAGAACGAAACATTGCAGTTTCAGAATCTCCCCAGCAGGTGAATTCACAAACATATTCCCAGATTCACCAAATGATTACCAGAAAATTGTTGCCGAATTCGACGGAACAGACATTCAACATTACTACTTTGACAAATCTGTCATGCCCCTCAAAGTGGTTGTCCGCGGGCTTCCGATAGAGGGAGTCACCGTAGACGAGATCCAAGATGCCCTTTTAGAAAAAGATTTCCCAGTACTTAAAGTTTAAAAAATGACCAGTTTTAAAACCAAAAATAAAATGCCCCTTTTCCAAATCCACCTCACTGATAATGATAAAGCCAGAGAAATATTCAAACTAGACCAACTCATGTATTATATCATCAAAATTGAAAATTATAACAGACCCTCGCGCACCATACAATGTTACAAATGTCAATATTTCCATCATTCCAGCCATAATTGTAAAATGCAAGCTAGATGCCTTAAATGCCCTCAAAATCATGACTATAAAAATTGCCCCCTACCTAAAGATAAAAAGAATGACGTCACTTGTGTCAACTGCGGCCAGGGTCACACGGCGAATTTCCGCGGGTGCCCTAAATTCCCCAAACCATACAGAGCATTCAATTCACCACCAATATCCCCTAACAAATCCTTTGCCAACGTAGTCTCCCTTGCCCTCCCCCAACAACCTACAACTTCAGTTACCCCCCCCTCCCCAGAGCGGTCGAGTCCGAAATTTACGATCTCAGCAGTCTTGGAAACATTATGAATGAAATAGCCAAAGAATTTAACGTCAATAACTTCGAAGAATTAATAAATAAATACAAAAACGTCCTAATTCAAATCAGAACTACTAATAACCAATTTGAAAAAATAAACATCCTCACGAAAGCCTTCGGGCAACCACAACCTCTGCTCAAATCATAATGGGTAGCAGAGGATGTTTGAGCGTTATCTCCTGGAACTGCAATGGTATCTCGGGAAACAGAAATGAGCTACGGGAATTCGTACAAGAGCACGCCCCTGATATTTTACTTCTACAAGAAACGCACTTGAGACCTGGTATTACCTTTAAACTTCCAAATTATTACGTCATCCGCAATGATCACCATAACAACAACAGTCCGCTTGTCATTCGTGGCACGGCTGTTTGTATTAAAAAATCTATTAATTTTCATATTGCTAATCCCCACCCGGACTTAGTCGGCGCCACTGGCATTACTATTATTATTCCTGGTTCACCGCCCTTGACTTTCTTTTCAATCTACGTCCCGCATGGAGAGAGCGCGAGTGACGTCACGAGGGAGATTAGGACACTTCTTACGCATGACGTCAACACCTTCGTCATAGGTGACTTCAATGCTCATCACTCTTCCTGGAATTGTAGTTATAACAATGCATATGGACAAAATATCTATGATTTCCTTTTAAATTCTACTGCGGACATTATTTTTCCGGACTCCCCCACCCGTGTCACCAGCCACAGTAGTAACACTATTGATTTTGCACTTTTTAACGGCTTTAACTATGCAAAAGAAATTGCATCCCTCTGTGAATTGAGCTCCGACCATAATCCCATTAAAATTAGCTTCCAAATTCGTCTCCCACCCTCTCCACTGAAAATTTCTAATAGAATAAATTGGGCTCAATTCTAAAACTACATTAATGACATTCCCCCCTCCCTCCCGGACATCAGCAGCACAAACGACATTGATAATCTTGTCAACTCCATAACGAGCGATATCAAAACAGCTGCTGATTATGCTACTACGAAAGTCGTCAATAATGAATTCTACAAAATTGACCCCCATATCCGCAGACTCACCATTAATCGTAATAGGGCGAGGAAAATTTTCCAACGTACACGTAATCAATCTGATAAAAGAATCATGAACAGAACACACGAGGATCTTAAAAAATATCTTGACGACCGAAGGCAGCAAAGGTGGAGTTCCTACCTTCAATCGCTGTCACCAGAGGACGCCAGCATATGGCGGGCAGCGCAAAAGATCAGACGTTCTGATTCTAATTTCTCCCGCCTCCTTAAACCAAATTCCCAAGATTACGTGTACACTGATGAGGAAAAAGCAGATGTTATTGCCAGCAGTTTAGAATTGCAATTCCAAGGAAACCCTATTTTAAATCAGGAAATTGAAACGGAAGTCAATACTGTAGTTAATGATTTCTTAAGCAACAATCCCTCACCCCTTCCCAACAATATCTCGATCACAACCACTGATGTCATCAAATAAATTAAAAAACATAAAAATGAAAAATCCCCAGGCATCAGTGGCATCAATAACGAAATGCTTAAGAATCTTCCTCTCGCGTATATTCCAAAAATCACTCTCCTTATCAATAATATCTTTAAGTTCAGCTATTTCCCTCTGTACTGGAAAACTGCCCTTACTGTCCCTATACTTAAAAGTTCTAAAAACCCTGAGCTTCCTACTAGTTATAGACCCATTTCTCTTCTAAATTCCCTTAGTAAGCTCACCGAAGCCTTCATTGCTAATGAACTAAATGCCCACAGCCAGGTAAATAACATCATGTCCCCAGTCCAGTTTGGGTTCAGGGAGGGGCTCTCTGCCCCCCAACAGGTCTACAGGCTCGTGGAGCATATTACGACAGGAAAAATCTCCAAAGAATTCACTGCTGCACTTTTCCTTGACATCGAAAAGGCGTTCGATAAAGTCTGGATTTATGGCTTCATTTTTAAACTCATTAAATATAACTTCCCCTTCCCCCACCTTATCAGATTAATTTTTAGTTTCCTTCTTGATCGTAACTTCCATGTTAAAATTAAAGACAAGCTTTCAAGAAATATTTTCGCCCTGTGCGGCCTGCCACAAGGCAGTCGCCTCAGCCCTTTTCTGTTTACACTTTTTATTAATGATATCCCCACCTCTCCCCAAACCTTCCTTGCTAAATTCGCTGATGATACCCGTGTTTTCGCCATTAATAAAAATCGCCGATACGCTATCCTCTCAATCACCCGTCACCTTAAAGCTCTCTCCCAATGGTTTAACAATTGGCGTGTCACTGTTAATATCAATAAAACCCAAGCCATCTTTTTCTGTAACCTAATAAACGAAAATAGAGATAAATATAAAATTAAATTTAACCAAACTGAACTGCCATGGTCTTCAAGCTGCAAATACCTTGGAGTCATCCTTGATCAACGTCTCACTTTCAAACAACACATTCACACTACGCGAAATAAATTTCGAGCAGCCAGAAGTAAATTATATCCCTTTTTAGCTCGAAATAGTGAATTGTCTCTTAATAATAAACTGCTCTTGTATGCTTCCTTTTTACGTTCTATTTTAACTTACTGTTGTTGTGTATGGAGTTTTGCTACAAAAACTCATATTAAACTTCTTCTCCAAGCCCAAAATTCAACTATTAGAACTATTTGCGATGCCCCCTATTATGTCCGTAACTTTCATATTTATAGAGAATTAAATTTCCCTAAGTTAAATGACTTCATTCAACATTTAAGTATTAATTTCCACCTCTCCCTTGAAACTTCTGACAATAGTGCTTTAATTAATTTACCAAATTATGACATACACAACAACGCTAATCGTAAAAGACCCAAAATGGGAATAACCTTAAATACCCTTCTTTAATTATTTTTTAAAACTCTTTTACTATCTTATTTTGTTATTATTATTATTATTTCACTTTATACTAACACCTGTTTTTTCCCTCTACCATTCCACTGACTGCACAGAGCAGCTCAGTCTCCGCCTTTGGCTCCTCCCTTTTCCTTCGTAGCCTATATATTAAGCAGTTTTTCCATTGTTCTCGTCAGTCTGGTTCCAGCAGTCACGCAGTGTATAGGGCAGATGGACCGGTCATTTTCAGGACCTACGGCTTAGCCGAAGTGTTGCATCTGGCACTGCGGTGACATTCCACAGCATTCCAGCACGTCATTATGTCCCCAACAGTCAGGTGATGAACCGGGAAGACTGGCTCTTTTCAGAGCTACGCTTAGGCGTAATGTCACTACCGGCATTGCCTTAGCGCTCGGACGGCAAAGAGTGGAGTCTGTGACGGCATCCCAGAGCGGATCCAAATGGCAACTTCTCACGAAGTTAGGCCTAGAAACGAAAGTTGCACACACACACTGATATAGGCTACCCTCTTTCATTACTAACATTTATTTTTACTTGAGTCTATTACTCATCTGTTCGAAAGCTTTGAAAAAGCTTTTGTTATCTTTTAAAAAAATCTTAGAAAAAACTAAAAAAAATACAAAAAATTTTATAAAATCCAAAAATATATCTAGTTGTTGTAATGCTATACTTAAACTTCCTCCTAGTAAATTCTCTCTGCTTTCTCCTTTTTCTGTCATTTTATATTATATTTTACTTCAAGTAGCTCATTTCCCCCACTGTCAGGTTTTTTATTACCCATTATTATTTTTGCTCCCCCCCCCTTAATTCTAATGCTACTATCCAGGTCTTAGTTTGCTCTCCTGTCATTGCTCACAAATTCTGATGCCGGGGATGTGTGGAGTTGTCCACAGGGGCCTCGGTCAAAAAGTTATTCGAAGTCGAAATCGTTTGAATTTATATTGGTACCGGGTGAAGAAGACGCGCCCGTATTCCGTGATACTTTATTTTGAAACGCTTTTTGCAACGCGAATTGAGTTTGCTGGGAGTGCACTTACGTTGCGATGTATGTCTTTGTTTTGAAAACGTTAGAAATGTTTTAAAGATTTTCTAAATTATTTTGGAACGTTCTACTGAAAAATCTGTAAACTTCCTGTGAAATGAATAGATACCTTGGTAGCGAATGCTCGCGCTAGCGAGTTAATTGTTACACGTAGATACGAGTAGTAGGAATATTTCAGAAAGAAAATTTAAAATTCCTGTTATAAAAACTTATGAAAAGGGAAAACGATCCCGGGATAAACGCGGGACGCTACCATTTTTTACGGTGCACTGACTGAATTATAAAATGGCATTTTTTAAATTAAAAAATTTTAAAGAAGAGTATTTTTCTATTTTGCTCATTTCAAATACACATTTAAGTGCGCGGTAAAAGAAAGCACTATTAGAGGATCATCTTGAAATACTTAATTTATTGACTCAACACAGCTTAGTTAAACACAATTTCTGCTTTCCACATAATTTTAACGCCTTCGAGACGATAGTCTTTTACAGAACTTTTAATCGTTTATCACCGATCTTTCAAAAGAGAAATTTTTGCCCAATTGAATAAGGCAAAATTTACAATAAAAATTTACTGCTGAGAATAATCACTGATTCTGGGCACTTTACGCGGCACGAATACCTGTCGCTCGTCCCCAAGAGGTTAATGCAATTTATGAAAATACCATATAAATATACCTTAGTTTATATCGAAAGAATCTCTCCGCATTCAAAGCTGAAACTCTTCCGATTTTTGGTACCACAAAAATTTCATAGAAATTTTTGCCGATTAAATATCGGCAATTTACAGCGATTTAAAAAGGTAAAATTTACTGTAAAATTTTTGTGGTACAGAAAAACGTAAGATGTTGGCAGCTATGCCGCATATTGGACATTATCTCTTTCTCTAATAGGCAACTGAAGAAAACAAGTTGCCTAAATGCGTGGAAAACTTTAGAACTCAAATATGAAAACTTTTCGCGTTTTCACGAGCTAACTGTGCTGGAAAATAAAACACACATGGTAGCCATTGACGTCCGTAATTTTATTTGATCTACAAAGTTAACAGAAAGAAAAATTGAACCAATTTCAGGATTTTTTATCGCATTTAGGAAACACTGGGGCGCTATAAAATGAGTGATGTCTATTTGAATGGGAATTTGTTTAATAAAAAACGTTTTAAATGTAGATATATGTTTCGGGTTTTGTTAATTAAGATCGGGTGCCTCATTATACAGCATTTATTTATAATTCTTGAATTAAGGTTAGAAGAAAACGAAAATAATCGCATTTAGGGATCATCACATTTAGGCGCACTGACTTTACAATACTTTGAATATATTGTTTATATTTTGAACTGAATGAGATGTATGTTTATTTTATGTCATAATGGATTTTTAATTGATAAATTGAGAACACAGTCAGAAAAAAATTGCGGTATTTTTTATCTTTCTTGGAGTATAACCTGTTTGTCAAGGTAGAGAAAAAGTTACGAAACGATTAATTCTTCATTTTAAACATGTAATGAAATTCCTAAAACGAGGTAGTGCCAGTTATTATTATTATTAATTTTTTTTTCATTTAAATTCCCAAATAAGTATCAAATGGATTCATATCAAATAATTGATCCTATATTTCACATGTATTTCAAGTATAGTATCCTTGAATATATGCTATTTTAAACCTTTCAATGGGAAATATACTTCCCACTTACTTATAATTCCCAACTGCCAAAATTATACGGATTTTAGGATACTGTTTATAATGCACATGAAGAAAAGCAAATAATTATTTTTTAAATCAATTTGTTTCTAAATTCTAATGGCAGGGAATGATTACAGTAGTTTTGCTAAAGAATTATTTCAAAGGATAAAGTGTTAATCAGCCACGGTTTTCGAAGCTCGGATATGCGAGACTTCTGGTACTCTAAAGCGAAACTTGTCTTCTGAATAAAGATAAGTTAAATAAAAGCTTCCTTAATATCTACTTTGTCAACCCATCAAAAAAAGAAAGCTATATTGAAAATATATGTATAAAAATGTGAAATATCATTAATTATTATATCATTAATTATACTCTTGACTGAACGAATAAAAATACACCTTAAATTATTAAATAATATACATATACTAGCAAAACCCGCGGCTTTCCTCGCGTAATAGTTGAAATATTCCAAATAGTATTTGCATAAATATTTTTATTTGAAGAGCACTTTTTGAAATAATTCAAAAATTACAAATTAACCCACAGTTTGACTAAACTTCATTATAAAAGTGCAACAGACATAAATGATATTTTAATTAATAAGAAGAACTAAAACTAATTCCAATTAAATGATAATTTAGAAAGTATTTTGAGACATTTATGCTTATTTCCTACGCTCATTTCAGTATTCATTTGAAGTTTCATTTTTAGAAACCATCTTATTACATTTACATCTTAAAATTAACCATCATGTCAAATTCCAAGCTTCTTGTCTATCAGTCTTCCACCTCTCTGGTTTTTGTGGCACCAACATAAAATGCCAAAACAGAGTTGAAATAGAATGTCTCGAAAAATGTTGAAACAGAGAGTGTCACCATTAATTTGCCAACATTAACCTTGAAACCGGTTGGTATTTCCTAATATTCTAATAGAAAATGGTAATTACATGTTTTTAAAGGCTTTCTTGTTGTTCCTGCCTACCAGGTGGTAGCGACACCGGCATAAAATATAGCCCGTGTAGGATCAGGGACTGTCACTCTTGATTCGCAACCAATAACTTCTGTAATCGGTTTATTATTTCCTGAGATTCCATAGAAATCGTAACTTAGCACTCTTTTATAATACTTTTCGTTCCTTCCATTCACTTCACCCCTTTTTAATTTCGAATTTACTTTCGACTGTTCTTAGAGGACATTTATATTTTATAAGTAACTACCGCGCTCTATTTAAAGTTTCTAGCCTCTTCAGTACCGCAGAAATCGCAATTTAGAAAGTTTTTTGCTCCTGCAATCCTCGATATAAAATATAGCTTATGTTTGAGCAGGTTCTATCACCATCAATTTTCAACCACTATGTTTGAAATCGGTTTCGTATTTCATACGATTTCATAAAAATCGTTATTTAGAACGCTTATAGAACGCTTTTTGCTTTATTCATCCTTTTAAATTTGGAATTTTATTTCGACGATTCTTAGAAAGCATTTGCATCTTTGAAGTAATTACCACTCCAAACTTAAAATGTTCGACCCCCTCAGTAGCACAAAAAACGCAATTTAGAACATTTTTTTCTCCTGTAAGCGTCAGGTGCTAGTGACAAAAACGTAGATTATGGGCTATGTTCGAGCGGGGACTGTCACCATCAATTTGAAACCATTACTTCTGAAATTGGTTTATATTCCCTGAGATTTCGTAGAAATCGCTATTTAGAACATTTATAGAACGCTTTTCGTTCATTTTCAACCCTTTTAAATTTGTGATTTTTAAGGAACTCTTTTCAGACATTATTTACATCTCATAAGTAATTCCCATGCCAAATTTCAAGTTGCTAGACCCTTCAGTATCACAAAAATCACAATTAAGAACGTTTTTTAAAATGCAACCGCAAGGTGGTAGTGACGTCTACATGAAATAATTCCTATATAGGAGCAAGGACTGTCATCATCAATTTCCAACTATTACTTTTGAAATCGGTTCGGTACTTTCTGAGATTGCGTAGAAAATGCAATTTAGAATGTTTTTTAGAACGTTTTTCGTCCATTTTTTACCACTTTTAAATTTCGAATTATTTAGGAAATGTTCTTAGAGATCATTTATATCTTATAAGTAACTACCATGCCTAGTTTCTTTCAAGTTGCTAGCCCCTGCACTATTACAAAAAAACTCAATTTAGATCATTTTTTGCTGTTTCACCCCTTTTGGGGTAGTTGCATCGACATGAAATACAGCCTATGTTGGAGCGAGGGCTGTCAACATCGTTTTCACACCATTATTTTTTAAATAGGTTCAGTACTGCCTGAAATTGCGTAGAAATCGCAATTTAAAAAGTTTTTTAGAACGCTTTTCGCTCATTTTCACCCCTTTTAATCTTCGATTTTTTAGGATATGATCTTAGAGATCATTTGTATCTTATAAATAACTGCCCTGCCTAATTCCATGTATCTGGAGCCTTCAGTAACTCAAAAATCGCCATTTAGTACGTTTTTTAGAACTCTTTTGGAGCATTTTCATCCCTTTTAAATTTCGATTTTTTTAAGAAATGTTCATTGAGATCATTTATATCTTATAAGTAACTACCATTCCAAATTCCATGTTTCTGTGCACTTCAGTAACACAAAAATCGCAATTTCGAACGTTTTTTCGCTCCTGCACCGTCTTTAGGGGTAGTAGCACCGACATAAAATGTAGCCTATATTAGAGCAAGGGTTGTCTCCATCATTTTGACACCATTATTTTTTAAATCGGTTCGGTACTTCTTGAGATTGCGTAAAAATCGCCATTTAGAACGTTTTTTAGAACGCTTTTTGCGCATTTTCACACCTTTTAAATTTCGATTTTTTTAAGGAATGTACTTAGAGATCAGTAGTATCTTATAAGAAACTACCATTCCAAATTTCATGTTTCTAAGCCCTTCAGTAACACAAAAATCGCATTTTTAGAACGTTTTTCTCTCCTGCACCCCTCTTTTGGCCAGTGGCACGGACATAAGATATAGCCTATGTTCTAAGTTGGACTAACACCATCATTTTGATACCATTGCTTTTGGAGTCGGTTCGGTAGTTCCAGAGCTTACCTCCTACAAATAAACAATTTTTACATTTTTCTAATAGTACTAGCAAACCCCGCGGCTTTGCTCGCGTAATAGTTGAAATATGTCAAGTGATATTCGCATGACTATTTTTATTAGAAGAACACTTTTTGGAATAATTAAAAAATTACAAATTAAGCCACAGTTTGACTAAACTTTATTATAAAAGTACAATAGACAGAAATGAGATTTTAATTAAAAAGAAGAACTAAAACTAATTCCAAATAAATCATAAATTAGAAAGTATTTTGAGACTTTTATGCTCATTTCATACGCTCATTTCAGTATTCATTTGAAGTTTAAAAATTTTTTTAAACAATCTTAACACATTTACATCTTAAAATTAACCATCATGCCAAATTCCAAGCTTCATGTCTAACAGTCTACCACCTCTCTGGTGTTAGTGGCACCAACATAAAATGCCGAAGCAGAGTTGAAGTAGAATGTCTCAAAAAATGTTGAAACAGAGACTGTCAGCATTAATTTGCCAGCATTAACCTTGAAATCAGTTGGTATTTCCTAATATTCTATAGAAAACGGAATTTAGATGTTTTTAAAGGATTTATTGTTGTTCCTGCAAACCAGGTGATAGTGACACAGGCATAAAATATAGCCCGTATAGGATCAGGGATTATCCCTCTTGATTCGCAACCAATAACTTCTGTAATCGGTTTATTATTTCCTGAGATTTTTATAGAAATCGTAAATTAGGACTCTTTTAGAATGCTTTTCGCTCCTTCCTTTCGCTTCACCCCTTTTTAATTTTGAATTTATTTTCTTTTGTTCTTAGAGGACATTTATATTTTATAAGTAACTACCGTGCTATATTTAAAGTTTCTAGCCTCTTCAGAAATAGCAATTTAGAAAGTTTTTTGTTCCTGCAAACCTCTAGGGTTTGTGGTACCGACGTAAAATATAGCTTATGTTTGAGCAGGTTCTATAACCATCAATATGCAACCATTATGTTTGAAATCGGTTTCTTATTTCATACGATTGCAAAAAAATCGCACTTTAGAACGCTTATAGAACGCTTTTCGATCACCTCATTCTTTTAAATTTGGAATTTTTCTTTTGACATTTCTTAGAAAGCATTTGCATCTTTGTAATAATTACCATTATAAATTTAAATATGTTACACCCCCTCAGTATCACAAAAAACGCAGTTTAAAACATTTTTTGCTCCTGTAACCCCCAGGTGTTAGTGTCAACAACATAAAATATAGGCTATTTTGAAGCGGGGAATATCACCATGAGTTTGAAAACTTTACTTCTGAAATCAGTTTATATTTCCTGAGATTGCGTAGAAATCGCTATTTAGAACGTTTTCGGAACGCTTTTCGATCATTTTCACCCCTTTCGAATTTCAGATTTTTAAAGAACTCTTCTCAGAAAGTTTTTACATCTCATAAGTAATTACCATGCCAAATCTCAAGTTGCTAGCCATTTCAGTATCACACAAATCACAATTTACAATTTTTTTTAAATGCAACTGCAAAATGGTAGTGACGCCGACATGAAATAGATTATTGAAAGATATATGATTATATGAAACAGATATATTGGAGCTAGGGCTGTCATCATCTATTTCCAACCATTACTTTTGAAATCGGTTTTGTACTTTCTGAGTTTGCGTAGAAATCGCAATTTAGAACATTTTTTAGAAAGTTTTTCGTCCATTTTCACCCCTTTTAAATTTCGAATTATTTAGGAAATGTTCTTAGAGTTCATTTATATCTTATAAGTAACTACCATGCCTGATTTCAAGCTTCTAGCCCCTGCAGTATTACAAAAAACGCAATTATAGATAGTTTTTAGCTCCTTCCTTTGGGTAGTGGCACTGACATGAAATACAGCCTATGTTGGAGTGAGGGCTGTCACCATCGTATTCACACAATTATTTTTTAAATCGGTTCGGTACTTCCTGAGATTGCGTAGAAATCATAATTTAGAAAGTTTTTTAGAACGATTGTCGCTCATTTTCGTCCTTTTTAACTTTCGATTTTTTAGCAAATGTTCTTAGAGAAATAGAGATGAAATAGAGCCTATGATGGAGCAAGGGCTGTCATTATCAATTTCTAACCATTACTTTTGAAATAGGCTAGGTACTTTCTCAGATTGCGCAGAAATCACCATGTAGAAAAACTCTTTTTGCGCATTTTCACCCCTTTTAAATTTCGAAATTTTTAATAAATGTTCTTAGAGATCATTTAGATCTTATAAGTAACAACCATTTCAAATGTCATGTTTGTAGGCCCTTCAGTAACACAAAAATCGCATATTCGAATGTTTTTTTTGCTCCTGCACCTTCTTTGGGGGAAATGACACCGACATAAAATGTAGCCTATGTTGGAGCAAGAGTTGTCACCATCATTTTGACACCATTATTTTTGAAATCGATTTGGTACTTCTTGAGATTAGCTAAAAATCGCAATTTAGAACGTTTCTTAGAACGCTTTTTGCGCATTTTCACCCCTTTTAAATTTCGAATTTTTTAAGAAATGTTCTTAGAGATCATTTGTATATAATAAGTAACTACCATGCCAAATTCCATGTATTTGGGCCATTCAGTAACACAAAAATCGCAATTTCGAACGTTGTTTTGCTCCTGCGCCCCATTTAGGGTTAGTGGCACCGACATAAAATGTAGCCTATATTGGCGCAAGGGTTGTCACTATCATTTTAACACCATTATTTTTTAAATCGGTTTGGTATTTCTTGAGAATGCGTAAAAACTCGCCATTTAGAACGTTTTTTAAAACGGTTTTTGCGCATTTTCTCCCCTTTTAAATTTCAATTTTTTAAAGAAATGTTCTTAGAGATCATTTATATCTTATTAGTAACTAACATGCCCAATTCCATGTATCTGGGCCCTTCAGAAACACAAAAAGTGCAATTTCGAACGTTTCTTTGCTCCTGTACCCGCTTTAGGGTGGTGGCACCGACATAAAATGTAGCCGATTTTGGAGCAAGGGTTTTCACCATCATTTTGACACCAGTATTTTTAAAATAGGTTGGTACTTCCTTAAATTGCGTAATAATCGTCATTTAGAACGTTTTTTAGAACTCTTTTCGTGCATTTTCACCCCTTTTAAATTTCGATTTTTTTAATAAATGTTCTTAGAGATCATTAGTATCTTATAAGTAACTGCCATTACAAATTTCATTTTCCTAGTTCCTTCAGTAAAACTAAAATCACATTTCTAGAACTTTTTTTGCTCCTGCACCCCCTTTTGCCCAGTGGCACGAGCATATGATATAGCCTATGCTCTAAGTCGGATTAACACCATCATTTTGATACCATTAATTTTGGAATCGGTTCGGTAGATTCAGAGCTTACCTCCTACAAATAAACAATTTTTAGTTCTTTATAATATTAGTATAGATTAGTATATTAGTATTATTATTAGTATATCAGTATTAGTATAGATAGGGGGAATGACATGTACATACTATAACTGCCACTGACGAGAAACAAAAGATAACTGGTCTCGTTATTCTATTAAGAAATTCTCGAGATGATTATAAGAAAATTTTTACTTCCTGATATGTGCCGAACAACCTCTGATTTTTGAGAAAGCTCCGAAATTTCTGGTAATGTTATCGCAGTATGTATGCTAGGATATGTATGTTAGTTATATGTATGCTAGGATTTATATTTTCTATACTTTGTTAAAAAGATAGAAAAGATATGAAAACACAATTCAGGAACCAACTAAGCATTTAATCAAATCTTACCAAAAGGAACAAATATTGCACGCTTTCTAGAAAGTTATTCTTTTCCAACTTCTCGCATCAGTAATGCAATTTTTAATTACTGGATCGAAGTATATATAAGTCTTGTAATAGTACATATAAGAGTACGCAAAAGTTGTAGTCCTCACAAATCCTCCAAAACGTGTTATGATAGTTTTTAATACTAGGGGGCTCGGCCCCCTACGAGCTACGCTCGCCAACCCCCGTCCAGACACCGCAGACTCTAAATGCACGCTAATTTGATCGGCTTTAAAAAGATTTCGAAAGATTGAATTATAATTTAAAAAACAGTGGCGATCTCCCTATAAACGAATTTCTATTCATTTCTCTTTGATTGGGGAATTTTAACGCCAAATCCGCTGCGGTACTACTTGATTATCCTGTCGACCCATTTCGCCAAATTATATAAATCGCCAAACCACTCGCCAAATTATACAAATTGATATAATTTTTATTTTAAATAACGAAAGAACAAATAAATTCGTACAACATTAATAAAAACACAAATAAAACGTCGAAATAAAAATAACTTGATGACGTATACACCTGTAACAACATTTCAAAATAAGCTAATATAAAAGGAATTAAGTAAAGAGAGTCTTTGTCTCCTGTTATTTTTGTAACAAAGCGAAAAGAAAGTTCTTTTAAATGAGACATTTTAAATTAATTCTCAAAATATGAAATAAATGTCTAGCGCAATTTCTAAATTTAAAATTTTTTGCAATATTATTTTGTGTTCATTTTATGTAATAACTATAATGTGACGTAAATATGACGTAATTTCTCCTAAGACTTCTAACGCATGTTAATGAATTTATTATTTTACAATATCCTTTCTCTTTTAAAATTCACGTGTATACTTTTTATGACGTAATTTTTAATAAGTTCCTGCTTTTTATACGTAATTATTTAATTCTAATTTTAAAGTTTTTTTCCTGCTTATAATAGTCACGTGTAAATAAATTTTTAATTTGAAGTAAACATTATTGCTTGCGCTTTTTATAAAGTTGGCAACAGTTTAAATTAGTACAATTTTCTGAAATCTGTAAAAAATATCTCTAGAAATGCTGAAAATTTGAATTTAAAATAGAAATAAAACCTGAAAAAATGAGTCAAAATAAAAAAATTAATGCAATCTGCACTCCGGCAAATTCTAACGCATAAAATGATCTAAAAATGATTACACTGCCATGTATAGTTTTTGCTGCTATAAAACTTTTTTAGTGGAACGATTTTGTCGAAATTTAGCATTAAATAACTCTTAAAATAATTCTTCGATTTGAAAACTGTCTGCATCAGCGTGTTTTTCAAACATTTCTGTATAAAATCACCGATTTTCATATTTTTGTATGCATTATTTTTGTTAATATTAACGAAGAAAGGCCTCCGGTCACAAAAAAATCAAAACCGGCGGCGGCGGCGGCGGTGACAGCGGTAGTTACTTTTTTTTAGAATAGAGAGATTATTTTTAGATAATCTGTGTTACTGCAGGCATGAATGTCAGAAAACGAAATTTAACGACATTTTAGTAATATAATCATGCAGATTGGAATATTAGTATTCAGTGACCGATTTATTAACTTAAGGGAGGGTAGTCCCCTTTGTAAACGTATTAATTATTTTATCGTATAATCACTGTAACCTTTGACATTCGGGATCCACGGCACTTGGATCGAATGTCCTTCTGTAAATCAGTCCATATTAGCATTAACATACTTATTTGTTTCCACGGTTAAATATAAATTTCGATTACATGATTGGAAAGATAAAAAGTTTTAAATTACATGAAATATCATCTTTGAGTTCATTTTTTTATATTATCTCCTAATTCATAAATACCGGCATTCGATTTAGGCTGTTTCTTTTATAACACGTACACGAATACACAACTCTTCTCAAAGCCTTATACGGTCGATATCTTTCTTCTTTTTCCACTTATTTCGAGTGAATCGCAAGTATTCTTTTTATATTCTATGAGTACATTCTTTTTTTATGTGAACGGAAGGAAACTGTTGTATGTTAAATCTCTATATTTGTATCCCTTTGATGTTTGTTTCCTGATATTCAACTTCATCCAAGTAGCATATTCTAGCCTTTTAAAATGTATCTTTATTTCAATTGTTTCATTATCGATGTATGTTGAACGTTAGTAATAAAAATGTTTAAGATCGTGTTAATACATAAAGTTTTTTTTTTACAAAGCGTATTTAGTTTCTATTATCTATACCGCTACCGTTGAAATACTCAAGGCCAAATTACACGAATGTGACGTCATTACTAATCGGCCAACTTCTCACTTGTGTTGAAATTCACTCCAAAAAATTTTGAATAGAAATTTATTTTATTTTATTTGTGGAATATCTATCATCTTATAAAACAATAATAACTACTTTAACTTACTGGTGAGAGTTCGGAACCCCTAAATACATATTCAGCTAGATGAGGAATGCCATAGTTTTGGCGCATCTGGCTGATTTTTTATTGGGGGATTACAAATTTTCACCAGTAAGTTTAAATAGTTATTATTGTTTTATAAGAAGTTTGCTTAACAGTGGATTAATAGTGTTTGCACTTTAATGGGTTTCCAAATTGGCAGCAACTTTACGCCCAGTCTATGGATGATTGTGTTATTATTAGTGAGCCATTGGGGATAAAAAGTCTAACTGTAGTTTTTAGAACTTCTGTAAATTTTTAATAAAATAAAGATAATAATGTGAAAAAAATTACTTTTATAGAAAAGTGGTATTTAAAAGTTAAATAGTAAGAATCTTACTGGTTAAGAAAAAATAAAATAAGGAATAAAAGTTAAAATTAAGAATAAGAATAAAAAATATGTTAAGCACAGTCAAGATATATACGCTAACAAGCAGTCGGAGAAAGCTGAAGGGTAGTCGGCAATGGGTGTGGTCACAGGTTAATGTCACAGGAAATCAAACAAAGGCACTTTTCAGAGTCCATACATTTTTTTTTCTTTTGTTACTCGTACTATGTAACAGTAAGGTGATCAAAAGATCTTAAGTGATAGATATTAACAGTAATGATTTTTTTATATATATTTAAATGTTAAGAGAATTGGAAAGGTTTAAAAAAAAAAGAAATTAAATTAAATTTTGATAGTGGTGGAGAACTCGAGGTCCCTCAACATCCATAATAATGGAATATCTGGGGCATTTTCTATGCTCAGGCCCGTAGGCGTCATAGTCAGGCAGCTCAGCCAGTATTTCGTTAGGGTGGTTGTAGAGGTTGCTATATTTTTTTTGGAAAGATCGACTACACTTTTCTGAAAGGTAGGGGTATTAAGAAGGGTGGGTTGAAAAAATGATTTTTTTTTTTTCGGAACGCTTTACTACGGAAAAGCTGCCTATTGTAATAAGAAGAAAAACGTCATAAAAAAATTTAAAATAGGCTAACATCTTCCATTCGCGCATCGTGCTTAAAGTTAGTGAAAAATTGCAAAAATCGCGCCTTTTGTCTAATTTTTTTTAAGTTAATTAAAACTTTAAAAATAAACACGCTTTAGATTTTTATGCTTGTTTCATGGTTTATATAACCTAAATAAATTACATTCCGATCAATAATCCATTTTTTTTTTTTTTGTTCGCGCTAGAACTTAGAATAAACATAAATTTACCAATGTTTCTCAATTTTCACCGTGCAACTCTTAATCGTTTTGCTAAAACAAAACGACACAGAACTCACCAATTGGTAGTGGTTGCACGTTGTGTTCCACCCATATCCTTCCCAACTAACAGTCCAATTGTTGGATGTGGTATTTATATTATATTAATAAGACCACATGCATGTCAATGTGTAATTCTGATTAAATAGTTAGGTAAATAAATAAAAAAAAATCGTGTCTTTCACTTGAGGTTCATTATTCATCAAAAACATTGAAATTTAGGAGGAAATCGGATGTATTTACAAAAAAGTTAAATGTGAAGTCCGAGCGGAAAGCTCGTGGTCATCAACAAGCACTCTGTGGTACCTCAAATAGCTTTGAAGTTCCTAAAGTGGCAGTGTACTATGAAATTGATGAAATCAAACACACTTCTTTTTAAGACTAGGAGTATGAGGAAGATAAATACAAACCGAGTACATCGATTAAAAGCCCAAATGGCAGATGATAATTAAAATTAACGCAACACCAGTAACAGTGATCGTTTCAGAGTTTCTAATAGGCCAAAAGCTGTCATAGCGTCAAGTAGGACGGATTTGAAAAGCCGATTCACACCACCTGAGGAAAGTTCGGGTCTTTTTTTGACGGACATAAATGAAATACTTTTTTCGCCAATAAAATTTAATGCTAATCAATTTCACGGGAATGTGAAATAAGAACACTATTCTCTTAACCAGGAATCTGGATCAACTTATAGTGGACATGTGTCTCCTTCCTCTAGATCATCAAATGATATAAGTCAAAGCATTATTTCTTGTTTGTCTGAACTAATAATATCACTAGAAAAACTAGAAGTAGTAGGGTGTGATGGTACTGTAACAAACACTGGATGGAATATCAGTGCCTTCCACCGACTAGAAAATAATAAAATGTGGAGCATATGAGTCCGGCATTTTAATGAGCTTTCTTATCGCAACATTTTCAAACTTATTCGCGGTCAAACTGAAGGGCCTAATGATCGTATTCACCATCTACCTTGACCTAGAAAACCTGGGTCGAACGCTCAAATGAAATTCACAATAACATTTGATTGGACACTATCAAGGAGGCGTCCAATCAGGATAAAATGTGCATACCGTTTGAGCGTTCGACCGAGGTTATTGGTATAACTCGGGGTCGAAGTAGTTGGTGAATACGAACGTTAATCTTTTGTACGCCAATCGGGTAGCAGCTTTTTGCCGTGAAAAAGCTCCTGTGGTCCTGCAGATTGTTCCATTTCTGATATCGGCAGGTCTTTTTTGAGCGAAGAACAATAAATTTTTTGGACATTTTGGATGCAATCATCTTGAGATATTGTCCAGAAGACTTGGCAAATTGAGACCCTGGTACTTTGTCCGAATCTAGATGAATAACTACTGCCAACCTAGTCCTCAGATTGTATCAGATTCATCCGAAAACTTAAAAGAAATTGTTGGCTTCATCATAAAATCATGCATGTCTGTGTAATACGCCATAAAATAAGCAAATATTTTACTGCATGTATTGACCAAAACATGTATATTTCAAGCAATCCAAATATCACGCTATTTATCCGACGAATTACTACAACTTGTCGATCCACAAATAGAACGAAATGCGTTTTTTTGCGCACCCAGAGAATGTTCTGATGGAATGATTGTCGATTAAAGTAAATATATTCGTGATATTGGATACAGAAGGATTGTAAAAGAAAGACAAACCGTCCCAAAGAAGAAGACTGCTAGAAATGTAATTTCCCCGAATGAAAACTTCGAAGCTTCCAATTACATAGAAATTATTAATTGGAATTCTTCTACGCGCACACTGTAAAAAAAAAAAAATAAATAAAATAAAAAATAAAAAAAAAAAATAAAAAAAAATAAAAAAAAATAAAAAAAATCTGTCAGATTGACAGGAAAAACTGTCAATTTTGGCGCCAGTAAAAAACCGTTTAATTTACAGAAAAAAAAGCTGTAATTTTTCATTAAAACAGTTTTTTTCTGTAAAAAATACAGATTTCTTCTGTAAAAATTACAAAATTCAGTTTATTTTACAGAAAAAAAACCGTTTTTCTTCAAAACTATTTTTTTCTGTAAAAAATACAATTATTTTCTGTAAAATTTACAGATTTTTTTTCACAATGTATCCTTCCCCAATGCCGCTGGAATTAAGTGAAGATGATGTTAAATCGTTCATCACTTCTGACACTAATATCATCAGAGAAATACAAATATTTCCCTGTCACACCGAGACTGTTAAGATGTGCGCCAAACTTGTGACAGAGATATCGAATAAAGTATATGGACATGAGCTAGAAATGGCTATATCCGGACAACACTGAAGTCTAAATCGGTTACGACTCATTTCTCCAAAAAATCAGACTTTAAATGTGCAGTAGATATAAAAAAGAAAACGTAAAAAACACAGTAAACCAAAGAATGCTACTCTATGGAAAACCTTTGTAGATAGTTGCAAATATAATGTTAATGCGACACCTAACATTCGGATGGTTGGTTGGGTAGGGTGGATGTGGAAGTGGAACTCTACGTGCAACCACCTCCACGTGGTGAGTTCTGGGTCGTTATGTTCTAGCAAAACAAGCGAAGAGTTGCATGCTGAAAATTGCGAAAAATTGCTAAATTTATGTTTTTTCTAAGATGTTGCGCGAAAGGAAAAATTGGATTATTGATTCGAATTTAATTTATTTAGGTTTTGTAAATCATGAAACAAGCATAAAAAGCTAAAGTGTGTTTATTTTTAAAGTTTTAATTAAATTAAAGGAATTCAAGAAAAGGCGCGATTTTTGCTATTTTTCATCAATTTTAAGTACGATGCGCGAATGGAAGATGTTAACCAAGTAAAAAAAAAATATATATATATATGCCATTCCGTTTTTCTTCTTATTACAATAGGCAACTTTTCCGCATTAAAGTGTTCCGAAAATAAAAAAAAATTCTTTTTTTGACCCACCCTAGTATTAAGGTCTCTTCGGATAGCGGAGTTACGGAGGTAACATGAGGCTTTACGTACAATGCGTAAGTGTTTGTTGTGAAGTTGACTGAGACTGTCCATAGATGATTTGCAGGTGAATCCCTAAATGGGGCAGGCGTATGCCATAATAGGGATAATGCAGGCATTATAGAGTGCGTACTTGTTGTACACAATGCCAACACTAATAATTTGCATAGTAAATGTATATGTGTTGTTTCATATGTTGTTCGTGTTAAGGGGGGTCCGGGACACATTTCAAAATAATATTTATTTATTAAGTTAAAAATTTGATTTTTTTGTGATGGTTAACCATATAATTTGTGAACAAAATCACATGATAAAACTTCTCATAATTTTTGTAAAAATAAATTTAAATATAAGATTTATTAAAAAAGTGGGGTAATTTTAGAACATTATAACTCGAAATATTATTTGTAGAATTTCATTTTTTTATCATTTAAATAATCAGGAATATATATGTTTTAATTTTGATTCAGCATTTTTAAAAATATTAATTTAAAAAAAATAAAAATATTTTAATAAAAATTAAAGAAAAAATTATATAACTTAAATAAAAAATCATATTTTCAAAATTAAATATTTTTTCCTATTTCTTGTATGAAAATTAAAGTAAACTAATTGAAAAAGACATGTTCCAAGTTTGAACCATATATCTTGAATGGTTCTTGAGTTATAACAATTTAAACACATTAATGGTGAAAAAACCCATCTTGAAGAAAAACTCATTTTCACCAGAAGTCGTTTCCAATAAGGATATAAACATGATTTAAGCGCCATTTTAAGCAGAAAAACGAGAATTTTTTACTGCAATAAAATATTTTTAGAAAATTTGAAGATTTCGTGTCCCGGACCCCTTAAGTTCGAACTTTTTTTCTGCTTTAGAAATTTTAAATTCATCGAATATTGTTCCATGTTCTCGTAGACTATATCGTATCCTTTCTTTGAAATTATTTATATCATTACATAATATCAACAGTTTATGACAGTTGCTTGAATTTCTAATCCCTAAGGGCATGAAATACACTTGATAATTTTCACCACTTTTCGCTCCGTAAGAATTTTTTGTTTGCATGTGTCTTCTATGAATACTTTATTTTACCTGTGAACAAGGGAAAAAAATGTCATATTTATGTTTTTACATACCTTTGGCATTTTTTGTTCATATCTAATTACTTGTATGTCTTTTTTGTGACATGTGGAATTTCTCGTTATTTCAATTTCTACATTTTAAGTGAATCTGAAGCAAATTCCTGAAATTGTTCACCGTTATATTTATACTTCTTGATTTTGTGAAACGTTTCTGTTGTTGTGCACTTTACTAGAAAAATAAATAGGAAATATTTAGCCACACATGCTTTTCATAGGCATTTAGACCTTACATATTACCATAAACTGAAAAATGTAATATATTGTAACATTTATTACAACAATTAACAATGATAAGTGGTCATTTAAGGATGTATAGATAATTAATTTTAAGCTTTAAACAAACGAAATCATCATTTCAGTCCCTGTCCCCAGGTACAAATATCCAATATTAAACGTATGCTGTAAACATTTCTGTAAATATTATTAGGTTTTGCTATTATATATTTATACCTATATATATATACAGTATGAGAAATTATAATTATCCTTTATTAGTTTAGATTGAATAGTAAAATATTGTAGTAAATACATTTGTCCCTGGGGTTGACCATCATCCCAGTCCCTCTAAACACACATTTAGGTTAACAGATACTAGGTGGCGCGGAAATAATTATTTCCATTGCAACAGCAACTAATGTTCAATTAGCCACCATGGATGAAGGTAAGTTGTTCTTCTCTTCGTTTCATATTTAGAAATATATACTTTGTGTTCTAAATAGGTGTGAGTATTGTTTTATATGATCATTCATGTCCCTATATTTAACTTTTGTTTATAAAAAAAAGCTTATTTCAACTTATGTAACATACAAATTTCACATGGCATATTTAATAATTTACATGTGTGCAAAATGATTCAACAAAATATCTGTGCAGCAGTTAAGGCAAAAACATCACCTCAGTCCCCATCATCTCAGTCCCAATTATTAGACACTGATTACGATGTTAAAATACACTTTCTTCCATAAAAGCTTATACTACGCATAAAATATACATCCTTGATCTCAAAACACTACAGAATTTAAACCAAAAAACATGTATCATAGTAGTGTATGTAATTGTATGCGGTAGTTGGAAAATTAATTTAAAAAAAAATATATATATATATATCTTAAATCAAATTGTCCGGTTACAGATATTGACACATATATTGATAATCCTTCACAGCCATATTACTACGATATGTAGAAAAGATTATCCAAATTGAAAACTTATATTATTATATTTACGTCAAACACTGATTTCATGTTCGACATTTATTTATACAATGCAATTGTTATTTGTTAAATTACAATAGTGTTTAACAATAAATAAATCCATCTATTCCTAATTAAGTGTAAGTTAGATTTTTTTTTAAAGAATTCTCGGACACAATTTTGCATTATCGAATTCTTAAACATCATGTAAATGGCAGTCATATGTGTATTAATTCAAAAGTTTGTAAAATAATATTAATGTACATTTTTGTTTGCTTTTAGTGCAGTTAATGTAATAACATAAAATAAATGCAGCGATAACAATTTTAGCTGCATAGTGGTATTATTGTTCTGAGATAATAAAATATTCATATACAAGGAGATAACTTAAATCATAATTTTCTGCCAAGAATTTCACTAGTATTTGTATTAATTACGTACAATGCATCGGGTGATATAGAGATTAATTGTGCTACGAAATTTGCAAGTTACAGTGACATTTGCCGCATTGCAGACAAAATAGCCATCGAAATTTTTTCGCAAGAGCAAATGTATATAAAGTCATTTCTCCTCAGTTGACGAACTAATAATGTGGCAAATACATGTATGTAAATTTAAATTCTTAAGCGAACTTTGGATTCTTCCAAAAATTACAATTGTTTCTGACAAATAGTTTTTCAGTTTAAAGACTGAATATTCCATTTGCGAGTGTTTGTGTTTTGTTTGCGTTCAAAGGTTATGTCTAAAAGATAAGACATTAATTGTGAAGAGTGTTTAATATTATTTATTATTAAACCGAAATTACTATTCATTAAAAATCAGATATATTGAACGAAAATCATCTTTGTTCAGCGGTTGTCTTGTAACAAACGGAAACATGAAACTTCCTTTACGAGATCCTGGTAAAATGTAAAATTCAATATGTGCGCATATTTTTTTCTTTCTTATAAAATCATTTTTGACTTATTATACGTCACTAGAAGTTATTGTTTTCAAGGATCTGCCTAAAATGTTAATTATCATTTCGTGCTCTGAAAAAACAGCTTCAGTTTCACCATGCCTCTGTAAATGCCCTAATATTGGGAAATGTTATATATGCAATTCTGTTATTTCTATGTTTATTACACAAATCCATACAAAACTCTTGAATTTAATAATCATATCATTCAAATCCTTACTTTTATCCGCTATTCATGCTGCAGTACCATCTTCTTCTTATTATTGCAATAAGCGGAATAGATTTTATACATATTTTACTTTAATTCTGAAACCTTCATTGGATCTGTATTAGATGCATTTTGCTTAGAAAAGTAAATCACGTCAATATAATCCTGTAATTCTGCATTGGGAGCTTACGTCTTTAGCTTTATAAGTTAAGTATGAGAATTTCAATTAATCTAATGATTACAAAGCACTGCAATCTAATTTTAAGTAGAAACATGCACAAATATTAAATATGAATATATTTAGAGTATTGCAGGTCAATAGTATAATTGGGTTATATCAATTTCATTATTACATTAATAAATAAAAAGATGTTTTATCAGAAATGAATATCATTTTAATATCCTTTTATATTTTATCCAAATGAGCTATTTATACATATTCTAGTGTAATTCAGTGGAAAGCATTTAGAAGTTCAAATCAAGCAGGGATTTACAGTATGAATGATCAGTCAAAACAAAAGGAATAAAAGATTTGATTTTAACTGAATTGAGCATATCGCATTTACAGAGCTTTTGTAAGATAGAATTAATACAGACAAAATAACGCTATCAACAAATAACTGAATAAAATTAATACCACTTTACAATTTGTATTAAATAGAGGCTTTTATGGGCCACCTACTACCCGTCCACGAAATTCAACACCAACAATGAATAGATAATATATTTTAGAATAAGATTTAGGAGCTATTGATTAGCTAATTGCTGTTCCATTTATTGTACATAGTGTAACATTCATTTTATGGGTTGTAAGTTGTATTTATTGTACGTGATGTAATATGTATCACCTGCGTTCCAAGTTATATTTATAATACTTATGCTTGCAGGCTGTATGCAATATTAGAGATATTTTATGCACATATAAGAAATATGTAAGAATTCAATGTGGACAGATATATATATATAAAATCCTAATGAATCGAATTGAAACGAATTTATGTAACGATTCTATGAAACGACTGATTAAACAACTGATTACGTTTCACGGCGCTTTCTCCTAAAATATGGAATACTTTGGGATGACATAACACCAAAAATCCGTATTGATCCACAGATCTCAAAACTGCTATTAGAATTTTAAAATTAGAATTAGTTTTTGAAATATTAATTTTTTTCTAATTTTAAATACTTTTTTTCTAATGATGGCAACTCAAATTTTAATCATAACAGATATATATTTTTTTATATTTTAGAAAAGGTTATTTTAAATTAATTTGGAGACGAGTTTGGCCTCCCTTAAATGTATGCTAAGAAATGCATCATGTTACTTTTATTCAGAATTCAATTTGTATTTCATTATCATTTTATTTAATAAAAAAACTTTCATTTAAAATTGAAACCTTTAAAATAAATGGCTTTTACTTCATTCTTTTTTTTTTAACGAAACGAAAAGAAAAATATTAGACACAGATGTCATATACGCAACGGGGTACCTAATTGGCGCCAAAAAGGCGTTATTTTGCCTGACATGGTAACCCGGCTATTGTTTCTTATTTATTAATAAATGTTTATTTGAATTTATTTTCATTTTATTTACAAAAAATGTTATAAATTGTTTTGTTCTATAGTTATTATTTTTTTTATTTATTGTTATTTCATTTTTAAAATAACAGAAAATAATTTAAAAATACATCTGTAACAGGTATTTGAAAGCGAGGTTTTCGCCAAGTTGTCGTAACAAAAAATCACGACAAACCCGGTGCGTATGTGACAATGCAACAAATCATGAGATTTAATTTCTACTTCAAAGCAACGTTTTAATGTTATTACTTCTCCCGTCGACTAATTTCGCCAAATTATATAAATAGCCCAATTATACAAATTGACATTTTTTTTTAATAACAAAAGAACAAAGAAATTAGTATAACATTAATAAAAATACAAATAAAACGTCGAAATAAAAATCACTTTATGACGTGAACATGTGTAACTTCCTTAAATTCAAGTGAATGTGACATTTACGATCAACCATTATTGGCATTTAATCTTATAGTTTGGAGACAGATTTTTGGTCGATGGGATAACCAAGTAGCACCGTTTTAATTTACCACTCGGAAAATAAATAAAAAAATGCTAACTGGCGAGCTAAAAAAAGCTATTGGCGAGGTTTTCACCCGTCTAACATAAAAATAACAGGAATTCTTTGTGATCATGGAAACTTTTATGTAGTTTTATTCGAAAAAATAATTTTGATTCTTTAATCAAAATGGAAACCTTTCTTATGAAAAGCGAAGGCATCAGCCCGTTGTTTATGGCAGTTACATGACTTGGACTATTATAATATAAACGAAATAATGGGAATAGAATAATATTCGTCGACTTATAACACCTGTGGCTGGCTAACATTAAAGTACCAACATGGCAGCCTGGAATCTAAAAAATCCCTGCCAGCCCGGCCTACAGCGGAGGTAGATTTCGAAGTTAAGTATACTAATTTCACAAAAAAAAAAACAAATTATGATTAGAGATAAACCCACTTTAACAATTTTATCTGGCCGCTTTTGACGAGTTTTTATTTCATTTTTATATAATGACTGGTTTTATCAGAATCATGTTAGGGCGGTATTCAAAAAAAATACTTTTCCATGCTCAACAACTCGAAATTTTCTGGCTTAACGCCAGATTCATTTTTAATAGGAAAAACATGAAACTTGTTGACGTGATTTTTGAAGAGATTTATAAGCGACCTGTGTTTTTAATTTTCGTTCAATTAATTAAGACTTGGTATATAAACATTTTTTTCTCAGTAAGACAATATTTTTTGTTTCTAACACAATCGCTTCGGGAAATTCCGTTCAAAATGCCCAATTTGACATCATTTTTTGAAATATATTCTGCCTCTGTCAAAAAATCGATCATTACGGTGCATTATATAGTTTCTGAATAAGCAAATCTACCAATTTGATGCGTTTGAGAGCAAAAATGAATTTAAAAATGAGTCAGAAAATAAGCAGTTTGGATTTGAATACTCCCTTAATACGATGATTTTTCCAACACAATCCGCTTCGGGAAATTCGGTTCAAAACGCCCACTTTGACAGCATGTTTTAAAATATATTATGCCTCGATCAAAAAATTGACTATTACGGTACATTATATAGTTTCTGAGTAAGAAATGTTACCAACTGGAAGCCTTTGAAAGCAAAAATGAATTGTAAAATGAGTCAGAAAATAAGCAGTTTGGATTTGAACACACTCTTACTAACAAGGAAGGTCTCCATACTGGGCATACTCAGAATATGTTGAAAAAAATGCTAGTGAAAGTACTCATGTATGTAATAAAAGATCAGTTAAAATTAGCGGCGGAATTACAGTAGAAAATCTGTAAAAAAATAAAATACTTTCGAATAATTTCGTGAAAAGATGAAAGCTGCACGCAATTTGGCGAGCAGCACTTTTCCTCGCCAAAAGCAAACGATTTTAATGAATCTGAAAATTGTTTGTTAATTGATTTTGAGAATATGCGATATTTAATGAATTTAAACGTAAACCATGAAAGAATTTATTATTATTATTATTATTATTAAATTTTGTATTATACTTGTTGCTTGTTGCGGATTTGAACGAAATTTTGCCATTGTTTTATTCTCCAATCCACAATTATTTTTAATTTAAACGGTTTTATAGGTTATAAAAATAACTTTTAACGCCAGATGAATAATGCTGCCGCAATACATTTCCAGACCGAATAAGTTGTTTCCATAGCAACAAAGTTGAATCGACAGTGCTCGATGTGGCATGTTAAAACCACCTTTCTTTCTGTTTGACTTGGCGAAAATTAATCACCGCCAAGAATTATGGCAACCCTATTTTTTACTTTACTATTTTTCAGTTTGTTTAAAAAGGTAGATGTAATTTAAATTCTGAAGCGAGCGATCTCCGCTATATGAGATCTGAACCAGGACTGCCTGGTGATAATAAATATATTAATATTCAATTCATCGAGGTTTTAATTATTTGAGTGCTGATTTACTTCCAGTGAGTAAAAATCGTTCTGTTGATTTATCATGAATAGATAAAATTGTTCCGCATATCATTTATTTGAATTGACGTGAAATATTTCTGATTCGAAGTTCTTTTTATTCGACTGTGTTCTGTGAAATTCCCTCATGTTGGCTAACCGCGTCAGGATGTCTGGACGGATGATGGAATATTTTTTCTTCTGAATCTCAAAGCTTGAGGTAAGCTATTTTTTTATTGTTGATTAATTGAAAGCAAATATGTCAACTACTGTTAATATTGATACTTTAAAAAAGAAAAGAACTGGATTACGTACACAAACTACAAAATTGTGTACAAAAATAAGCACAACTCTTGAAGATGATTCGCTTACATTAGAAAATAAGCTGGATTTATTAAACATTTGTAAGGACCAGTTAAATGACAAATATGAATTATTAAAAAAATTAAACTCTGATATCCAGGATATTATTGCCGATGACGATTTTGAGAAAGAAATCGAAAATTCCGAAACCTATAAAGAGAAAATAATCGAATCTCGTTATAAAATAACGAAGTTCTTAAATGAACATAACTCCCAAAATCAGAATAATACTTTTCAAAATTTTATGAAAAATGAATCCGGTTCTCAAAACGGAAATTTAGAGCGATCTATGAAATTGCCGAAGCTCACTATAAATAAATTTTTTGGTGACAGCAGTTCCTGGTTAGAATTTTGGGGGCAATATTCAAATTCAATTGAAAAGAATTGCAATTTAACTCCTATTGACAAATTTGTCTATTTGAAATCTCTTCTTGGAGGTAGTGCATATAATGCTGTTGCAGGATTTTCGCTTTCTGAAGAAAACTTTAAATCTGCGGTGGATTTGTTAAAGACTCGCTACGGTCGTGACGACCTAGTCATCAACGCACATATGAATAAGCTGTTAAATTTAAAACAGGTAAAGAATGCTTCTAATGTTAGAGAACTTCGGGAGCTGTATGACTGTTGTGAAATACAAATTAGAAATTTAAATTCTCTCGGAGTTACAGCAGGAAGTTATGGTCATCTCCTATGCCCTATTTTATTAAAGTTGATACCCGCTGAAATGGCGTTAGATTTTAATCGTAAAAGAACCGATGGTAAAAAAATGGAAGTCGAACAGCTTCTTTCTTTCATTAAAAACGAAGTTCAATCGCGAGAATCTACTATGGCACTCCAGAGCTTTGATAATAGTTTTAGTGCTAAAAAAGAAAAGAATAAATACAATAACAGTTATAAACATTTTAGCAACTATAAACGCGACATTCCTTCAGCCTCTGCATTGGCTACTAACGTAAAAAATGTTTGTTTATTTTGTGACAATGAACATGATTCAAAATTGTGTAAAGTTTGTACTATTCCTCAAAAACGGGATAAATTACGTATGCAAGGACGTTGTTTCACTTGTTTCAAGAAATTCCACGTCTCGGCTAAATGTAAATCGAATTTAGAGCCATGTAAATTTTGTAATGGAAATTTTCATCATCATTCGATTTGTTTAAAAAAATCTCAACCGACAATTCCAAAAGAAATCGAATCAGCTGACACAATTATTAGTTCGATATCTTATTGTAAAAATGAAAATGAAAATTCTTTTAAAGAGGTTATATTACAAACATCTTGCGTAAATGTGGAATCTGATAAAGGCTCTGAGCTTGCATTATGCTTATATGATTTGGGGAGTCAAAGGTCATTCGTCACAGAGCAATTAGTATCAAAATTAAATCCCCGAATTATTCGTCAAGAAAAACTTCAAATTTATTCTTTTGCAGCTGTTAAACCACAAATAAAAACATCTGATGTTGTGCAATTAAAATTATGCCATGTTGAAAACAAATCGCGTTTCATATTTATCGAGGCTTTAGTCACAGATGTAATTTCAAACGTTAGGATTTCCCCCCCCCCTTCTCTCCAGACAGATAAAAAATAAACTGGCACCTTTTAAATTAACAAATGCTGTTGCATCATCCCATTCTAATGTAAATGTTCTTATTGGAGCGGATTATTTTTATCAAATCTGTTACGATAGAGAAATAAAAAAAAAATACTAAATCTCTCTTTTTATGTGATAGTTTATTTGGATATTCGCTTTGTGGTTTTTATGAAGATGAAAAAAGAAAAAAAATGGAAAGTGCTTCTGTTTTAAATCTGTGTGTTTCTACTCCAGTTGGGGAAGATTTGAATTTTTTATGGGAAATCGAATCTTTGGGTATTACGCAATCAAATGATAATATTTCTGATGCAGATAAGGAAATTGTGAATAAGTTTGAGAATAACTTAAAATTCGTAAATAATAGATATGAAACGGGTTTATTGTGGAAATATGAGAAAAATAAAGTCGGGAATAATTTTAGAATAGCTAGAAGTCGCTTTGAGGAATTAAATCGTAAACTAGAGAAGGATAATGCCTTATCTAAAAATTATAAAGATATTATATTAGAACAAATAACTGCTGGAATTGTAGAAGAATGTTCTGATAAAATAACAGAAAGTGGTTATTTTATGCCGCACAGGCCGGTTTTAAGAAATGATAAATGAACTACTAAGGTAAGAATGGTTTTCGATGCTTCTTCTAAAGAAAAGCATTTAAATTCTCTAAATGATTGTTTATATCCAGGACCTAACCTTAACCCGAACATTCTTAATGTAATATTTAATTTCAGAAAATTTAATGTTGCATTTAGCGCTGACTTAGAGAAAGCGTTTTTGCAAATTGGGATAACAGAGGAAGATCGGGATTATTTAAAATTTTTGTGGTTTGGTGACGAAAAGGATGATTTAAAATTTTTGAGATTTACACGAGCTGCTTTTGGGGTAACTTGCAGTCCCTTTCTTTTGGCCGCAACGATTAAATCCCATACACGTAAATATGTTGATCATCCTGAAATTGTTAAGATTTTGGACTCTTCTTTTTATGTAGATGAATTGATTACGGGGTCAAAATCTGACGAAGACGCTTATTATCTATCCTCAACAGCTTCGCATATTTTTAAAGAAGCTAGCATGAATTTGCAAAAATTCAATACTAATTCTGTCAAACTTAGAAAATTATGGAAGGAAAATAAATTATGTGACTCAGAAGAAAAGTTGAATACTTCTTTTAAAATTTTGGGATTATTATGGGATACTACTTGGGATATTTTACGTTTTGACGTACAATCCTTTCCTGGTGATTGGGAATTTAATCCATCGAAACGCGTTACTCTTAAAGCTATGTTAAAATTCTTTGATCCTATTGGATTTATTGCACCATTTTCTGTTCGTATGAAAAGTTCGCTACAGGAAACATGGAAGAGGGGTTTGGAATGGGATGAAAAATTCCCTGATGATTTAAAAATTGAATGGGAAAATTGGTGTGCAGAAACCGAACATATACATAAATTTGAGGTACCCCGCAAATATTTTCCACAGGGTTTAGACTTTTCGGACCCAATCGAAATTCATATATTTTCAGATGCTAGTCCTAAAGCTTATGGGGCCGTAGCTTATTTTCGATGTACCACAAGTGATAATAAAATTATGACTAGTCTTATTTGGGCAAAATGTCGAGTCGCCCCGATTAAATGTTTGACAATTTCTCGGCTTGAATTAATGAGGGCATTAATAGCTGCAAGGATGTCTAAATATCTGAAAAGTGCATTTAATTTTCAAAATTTCGAAATTCATATCTGGTCAGATTCCACAATTACGTTACATTGGATCAAGGGATCAGCCATGGATTGGAAGCCCTTTGTGGCTAATAGGGTTGTAGAAATACAATCTTTGACTGATCCTAGAATATGGAAATATATCCCGGGTAAGGATAATCCTAGTGATCTTCTTACTCGAGGCGAAAATTTACATAACCTCATAGAAAATAAATTATGGTATTACGGTCCTGAATGGTTGTCATTACCAAAGGACAGTTGGCCGAAACCTGAAAAGATAACTTTTAATGAAAATATTTTGAACGAAAGAAAATCAACAAATTTGAGTTCTGCTCAATTATCTTGTACAGTAGGTGTTGTACCTCCAGAGTCTTTGTTAAAATTAGAAAACTTTAGTTCTCTTTCCAAATTACTTAATATCACAGCCTGGATCTTGAGATTTATAAATAATATCAATAATTTGAAACCTAAAATTTCAGGTGAGCTCACAGCTCAAGAAATTGAAAAAGCAGAATTTTATTGGTTAAAACAAACCCAGTTATCTGTCTTCAATCGTGAAATTGAGTTACTAAAAAAGGGAAAGCCCATCGATAAAGATTTAACCTTGTATAGTCTGAATCCAAAATTGGATGAGAATGATTTGTTAATTTTATCTGGAAGATTACAATTTTCAGAATTATCTCAAAGGGAAAAGCACCCTTTTATACTTCCATATGGGAGTGCTTACACCAAATTGTTAATTCGAAATGCCCATGAAAAGGTTTTCCATTATGGAATTGCAACAACTTTAGCACACTTACGAGAAAAATATTTTATAATTAGAGGACGAAAAATAATAAAATCTGTACTGAAAAACTGTCTTATTTGCACAAAATTTAAAGCTTCTCCTGGGAAGCAAGAAATTGCACCATTACCTAGAGATCGTATTACTGAATCACCACCCTTCTATACATGTGCTGTAGATTTTGCAGGACCTATTTATGTCAAAGCAAAAACGGGCCAAGAAAACGCCTATATAGTTCTTTTCACGTGCGCAGTCACTAGAGCTGTGCACCTCAAATTATGTACCAATTTAACGACAGAAACTTTCCTTTTATCATTTAAAAGATTTATCTCTCGTAGCGGAATTTGTCGAACAATCTACAGTGATAATGCGAAAACATTTATCAAAGCTGATAATCTTCTTAGAGAAGTTTGGAGCCGAATATCAAAAGAGGAAGTTTTACGATATTTTAATAAAAATAGAATCATGTGGAAATTCATTATTCCAAGAGCCAGTTGGTGGGACAGTTTTTGGGAACGCATGGTACGTTCGGTGAAAACTCCTTTCAAGAATGTTCTCGGAAGATCTTGTCTCTCATATCAAGAAATACAAACCACTTTAACTGAAATCGAAGCAATGATTAATGGTCGCCCTTTAACTTATGTTTATGAAGAAAACAGTGAACCGCTCCCACTTACTCCTTCACATTTCCTGATCGGCAAACGAATAAATTCTCTACCAGATTTTCATTGTGTTACTGAACCTAAATCGAATAGAATAACGTTAACAAAAATATTGAAATATCGAGAGCAAGTTTTAAACCATTTCTGGAAACGTTGGAGGCAGGAATATTTGCTAGAACTGCGTTCTGCCAATTTTTCAGTTCCTGTCAAAGCTCCAACTAAATTCAAAATTGGTGACGTTGTGTTAATTAATGAAGATAAAACTCCAAAGCACATATGGAAATGCGGCTGAATTACAGAGCTCTTTTTAGGAAGAGATTCGAAAGTTAGGTCTTGTGATATACAAACTGAATCTGGTGTAATAAAGAGACCAGTTCAACTGCTACATACACTTGAACTTGACATTATGGACTAACATTGAACATTTCACTTTTACGAACAATTTGTTTACATTTTCATTTTTTAACCTTTTCTAATCTAGTATTTTGTATATTTTAGTTTCAGTAGTTGTTCCTGTGAAAATAGAATTAATTGTATGTCTCATTATTGTAAGTATGTTCTAACTTTTAATTGTCTTATTGATGTAATTTGAAATCTTTGATAAAAATTTAGTTTGAATGATGAACAATAGTAATTGTTCATCCGGGGGCAGTGTGTTAAAACCCCCTTTCTTTCTGTTTGACTTGGCGAAAATTAATCACCGCCAAGAATTATGGTAACCCTATTTTTTACTTTACTATTTTTCAGTTTGTTTAAAAAGGTAGATGTAATTTAAATTCTGAAGCGAGCGATCTCCGCTATATGAGATCTGAACCAGGACTGCCTGGTGATAATAAATATATTAATATTCAATTCATCGAGGTTTTAATTATTTGAGTGCTGATTTACTTCCAGTGAGTAAAAATCGTTCTGTTGATTTATCATGAATAGATAAAATTGTTCCGCATATCATTTATTTGAATTGACGTGAAATATTTCTGATTCGAAGTTCTTTTTATTCGACTGTGTTCTGTGAAATTCCCTCAGGGCATATTTTTGAGTTTGGAACAATTTTAATCAATTTAAATTTTCCTTCTATATAAAAAAAAATTTGATTTGGAAATGGACCAATGAATATCTGCGTAGATATTCCGGGTAGATTGGCATCCAATTTGAATGCTTAAGCATGGCCTTTCATCGTTAATATTTAAAAAAACTGTTACATACAAAAACATGAAAATCGGTGGTATTATAGAGAAATTTTTGATAAACACGCTGATGCAGACAGCTTTCAAATCGAAGAATTATTTTAAGAGATATTTAATGCTAAACTTGGACAAAATCGTTCCACTAAAAAAGTTTTATTGGAGCAAAAACTATACATGAGAATTTAATCATGTTATACGTTATAAGTTCCCGGTGTGCAAAACGTATTTATTTTTCTTATTTGACTCATTTTTTGAGGTTTTATTTCAATTTTAAATTCAAATTTTCAGCATTTCGAGAGATATTTTTTACAAATTTTAGTAAATGTTATTAATTTAAACTGTTGCCAGCTGTATAAACAGGGCAAATAATAATGTTTACTTCAAATTAAAAATTTATTTACACGTGACTATTACAAACAGAAAAAAAGCTTTAAAATTAGAATTAAATGATTACATGTTAAAAGCAGGAAAATTACGTCATAAGAACCATAGGCACATATGTCATATACGTCATATACATATTGGCGCAAGTTTTTTCCGACGCCAATTTGGCAAAAACATCAATAGCATAAACAACAATATCCGGGTTACGATATCAAGCAAAATAACGACACATTAGCAACAGTTAAGTACCCGTTGCGTAATGAAATTTGCGTCAGAAAAAAAAAAATGCGCCAATAACATCTGTGCCGAACGATACTTACACAAAATCTTAAAATAAGAGAAACAAAATCTTAAAAAAAATAATAATAATAATAAATCATTATTATGCGTTAAAACTTGTAATTTGAGGAAATGACGTCATATTTAAAATGGCAAAAAATATAGCAAAACAATTTAAATTGAAAAATATATTTGCGCGAGATATTTTGAGATAATCTTTTCAACTATTATCGTGAATTCGAAGACAGCGCAAATAATATTTCCTTCTAACAACAAAAGTATTTTCACGTGAATATTAATAAGAGAAATAAAACTTTGGTGTAAATTACGTCAGATTTGAAACGATACATTTAAAATGAATTATTTAAAAGAACTATCTTATAGCGCTGTTAAAAAATACCGGGAAGCAATGACACTGTTTACTTAATTCATTTTACATTAGCTTATTTTCAAATGTTTAACTAATTTTTTTTAAATTAAATACTAAAACAGCCATTGTATCTCTTAACAGCAGCAGATTTGGCCTTAAATATCCCCAATCCAAGGAAAACGAATGGAAACCCATTTACAGAGAGATCGCTACTGTTTTTCAATTCCTGCTATTAGCTCACACTCTCCCTATATTTATTTATTTATTTATATATTTATATTGTTCAAATTTTCAATCGTATAAAATACACATTATTCATCCTATCAAGTTGAAATAATTTTTTTTAAACTTGTACTGGATGACAATTGATGTTAATAGAGTTTTTTCAAATATTAATTAATTAATTAAACTTTAATTAATTAATTTTATTTTTGCATGGGAAACAAAATGGCGGCCATTGTTTGTTGAAGATCAACTAAAGTATTTTCAATTAGGGGTTACCATAGGTGGGACCATGTTCTGTCACCAGATACCACCAAGTTTATCTTGGTGGCCAAAATGAATCGCCAAAAGTGACGCCAACTTGGCGATATCTCTAATATCTCTCCAAATTCCCATAGACTTCCATTTTAAACCCACTTGCTTATAGAAAATCAACAAATTGAGATATTTTAATGCAACAAAAACTGATATTAGTTTAAGAGATTACATTAAATTTTTCTTTGATGACCTAAGTAGGAATTGACTTTAAAAACAAAATTTTTATATTACTTGTTAAATTTTAATTCAATATTTTAAAAGCCGATCAAATTAGCGTGCTTTTTGGATTTTGGTGTGCCTCAACGGGGTTGGAGAGTTTAGCTCGTAGGGGGCAGAGCCCCCTAGTGTTTTAAATCGTAAAATATGATAGTAAAAATTCGTTATAAGTACATATAAATATATACGACAAAACTATAGTTAAAACAAACTAAAAATGACAAAGCTAAAGTTATGTAAATTAAACTTATTTAAACAAATTCAACATAAAAAGTTTTTTCCTTAAAGATTATTCGACAAGTGTATTTTTTTAACTTAATTTCTTCGCCGAACGGTGATAAGTCGCCAAATAAGCGAAATTTTCATTATGTTTTTTACGGACGTTCTACAGAGGTTCCGCCAAAATATATATATATAAACATACATACCCATGGGAGAAGAAGAACATTCTGTATTTTTTTCAGATTTTTCTCAGTATGCCCGTATGGAGACACTCCTTGTAGGATGATTTTTTTTTCAACCGCTATGTATTTTTAATTTGTTTTTGCTGTAAGTCCTATCCAAAACTTGTCTATATAGATGTTGTAGACAATATTAAGAAGATATATGATAAATTCATGGGGATTTATATCTTTTGAATTGACGGAGTTATGGATTTTTTTCTTCTTCAAACAACCTTTTTGTTTCCGTTTTTAATTTTTAATTTAATTTAATTTAATTTAATTTTATTTTATTTTATTTTTTTTGCGGTACGAATTGGTCCTATTGTTGTGTTTGGAGATAGGAGGTGAAAGAATATCATTGTAAAGTTATTTTGGATATTGCCAATTAATAATCCAGAAATCATTTTTTTTAAGAATCGATCGTATAGTGTTATAACATTTTGCTGCGGCCACAAAAGACCATTTTGACATAACAGTCATTAATTAAAAAAAAAAAAAAAAACTGAATTTATTTATCATACATTTGGTAAGTGAGAACAAAAAAAATAAAAGGTAAAAGCATTACCTGCATTGACATGAAAGAACAGAAAATGATGGAGACATTTGCAGAAAGGAAATAAACAGATGACAAATCTTCCTTGAAAATTTTTTATTTATGAAGCAATTTTTCTTGCAGAACATAGCGCATTATCGTTGAGTACATCTCTTTTTCTTTTAGATGTACTTTTTTATGATGGACACATAAAATCTACGTTCTTACTAAAGAAAAGAAAATAATTATTTTCCTTGAGGAGTATAGAGGCACAGGCATTTAGATGATTTTTTAGCATCATAATTCTACGACTCGAAATAAAAAGCACCATTAGAATAAAAATAATAATAATGCCGTCAACAGAATTTTTATCCGCATCTTACTGAAGAATCAGAAGTAACTGATCAAAGAATCTCGCCACAAAAAGAAAAAAGACGAAACTATGCAGCCGATTACACAATCTTGAAGAAATATTCTTGCACTTTTAATATTTCTTACTGTAGATACGAAATACGTTTATTATTTTTTTTGTAGAAGGGGAAGAGGCATCCACCCATTCTCTGCGTTCGTTACAGAACACTCATGCAGGCGCGGACATAATTCTTCGCGGAACGGCAAAAGGCAGCCATTCTGCACTGAAATCCCGACTCAACTGAATGCGCACGAGCTCTCCGAAAAGAGGAGTAAAGGGGGGGGGGGTTACTATAATACTTGAAACACGCCAACTTTGGCGGAACGAACATACTGGCGCCCTGCATTGGCATAAAATGCAATGCTAAAGTATATAAAAAACTGCTTTAAAAAGAGGAAATTTGATAGATTTCACTGAGATAAGATGCCAAACAGTAGTAAAGAGTTACGAATTTTGAAATTACGAATTAAACTTATTTAAATATTATTGGCTAAGGGGCGGAGCTACAAAAGGATATGACTTCACAAATAGAAAGGTATGGAACTTTCCAGATAATTCTTTTACTGGAAGTGCAGATTTCAAAACGACGTTTATGATTTAAAATGAATGAAATGCTATGCCAGAAAGAAAAACTTACAGGGGAAGGTTGAAAAAAAAAAGGAATTAAAATAATTTTGGAATGCGAATATTAAAATTAAATGAATACAAGATTAACAAAAATATTTTCTAAATGAAATTAAATATATGGCAGTGGTTCTAATTAACCACGAACATACAGGCGCCCTGCATTGGCATAAAATGCAATGCTAAAGTATATAAAAAACTGCTTTAAAAAGAGGAAATTTGATATATTTCACTGAGATAAGATGCCGAACAGTAGTAAAGAGTTACGAATTTTGAAATTACGAATTAAACTGATTTAAATATTATTGGCTAAGGGGCGGAGCTACAAAAGGATATGACTTCACAAATAGAAAGGTATGGAACTTTCCAGATAATTCTTTTACTGGAAGTGCAGATTTCAAAACGACGTTTATGATTTAAAATGAATGAAATGCTATGCCAGAAAGAAAAACTTACAGGGGAAGGTTGAAAAAAAAAATTAAAATAATTTTGGAATGCGAATATTAAAATTAAATTAATACAAGATTAATAAAAATATTTTCTAAATGAAATTAAATAAATATATCGCAGTGGTTCTAATTAACCACTAACATACAGGCGCCCTGCATTGGCATAAAATGCAATGCTAAAGTATATAAAAAACTGCTTTAAAAAGAGGAAATTTGATAGATTTCACTGAGATAAGATGCCAAACAGTGGTGTGTAAAGAGCTAAAACAATCATTGTAAGTATAAACATGTTACTACTTTTTTTCATGTAAAATATACAAGTAGTTTTTTTTTTTGTAAAGATTTAAAATAATCTTTGGAGAGTATCTTTGGATAGTACCTTTGGAGAGTATCTTTGGATAGTACCTTTGGAGAGTATCTTTGGATCCAAAGTGCAAAATTTTTATGTGCACAAATATTCCTCCAATTTGGTAATTTTCAATCACTTAAAAAGCTTAATGTTTTTTCAACCACTTTACATACACCAATAATAACAATATAAATTTTAGCGTGCATAACTTTCATTATTATTATTTTAGATGTTAGAAAGAGGTTAGTTGTTAGAACATGCATGAATTATAATTAAGAACAAAGTAACATTTTGAGTTACTCTAAAAGTCACAATAGGGGAAATGATGATATATGTACTCATATTTTATATCAATAACAATTTACTTTTCAAGATAAAAACCGTATCAAAATAAAGCAATCAATGATCAAACAATCATTTGCAACTAAAATACTGCATTATAAAAATTTGATTTGATTTTTCTAAGAATCTTTCTTATTATTTAAATAAAATGCTGAAATTAAAAATTCTGAGTTATCAGCACATTTTTTTTTACAATACATATAAATTCTAAAAAATGAATAAGGTTTTGAAGAAAATATTTCAGTGAGCAACATAGTAAACAAAAATAAGATTTACATACTTTTGCAGGATGACAATTCCACAGTGTCAGGGCGAAGGCGACTTAAAAAAAATTAAATATAAAAAAATATATACACAAATGCTGCCTGCAGCTTTTGTAGGAGTAAAAAATAAAATAAATAGTCTGTCTTCGTATTTGACAATCCAATCTAGCTCGCATAGATGAGATTTTTTACAATGGTAAAGGCATCCTAAATAAAAATGATGATTAATTTATATTTTATAGTGTTTATGACTGCGAGGACGAAGATCATATATATATTTTTTTACTTTGAGTAGATTTATTTAGAACTGTAGTGGAAGTTTTACTACCAGGAGTTTGAGAATGCACTGAATTATGTGAATGCGAAGATGTTTGTTGGCACTTCGAAGTGGTGTGAATTTGAGGAGAATCACAATTAGTAGTTTGAGTAGGCATATGTCGTTTCACAGGAGAAGAAGATGCACTATCAACAGTCGTTTGATCATGTGTTGCACTTCTAGATGAATCAGAAAAATGAAGCAATGCTTCATTTCTTTTCTGGAGTTTCAAGATTCTGTTAGTATGAATTAACACAGGTGATGCTTGATTATTATTGCATTCTTGAATTTGAATAAGTACAGGTGAAATTATTTTCTTTACAATATAAGGTGTGCATGTACAAGGACCTTATTGTTTAGCAAAACTATCAGAAAGTTTTGAACTTTCAACACTATTCCATTATTCATTACCATTTTTAAAATTGGTGCACTTTTTAACAACATAACGAATGTCATTGTCATCTTCTGATGTGACATTTTTTTTCATCAGAGGTAATTTTCGTATTACTGGTATCAGAAATATTATTTATAACATTAGGATAATCAAAGTTTGTATGAGTGGGAAAATAATTAAGAGACTGAGTAAAAACTTGAGCATGACCTTCTAAATTTCTGATATTGCTATTAGCATTCATAAAAGAATTATCATAATTCATAGCAATATTAACAACACTATTTATAAACAAACCATTTTTTGGAAAACTGTAATTGCAAGGATAAGTTTCATAATTATTTACCAAATGCAAATAATTATCACCAAAATTTCCATACATATTATCAAAATAAGCACCATTATTTGTGTTAACTGACATATAATTTTCAAAAAAAGGCACATTGTTTTTATCAAAAGAATATGGCACTGTTATATTGTTATTATTATGCAGATAATTCAAATAAAAGCCGGTAGAAGAGTCTTTTTGAATGTTAAAAGGTATATGTTTATCGTTAATTAATATAGATTTAAAAATGGAGCAATGGTTATAGAATGATTGTTTATAAACTCAAAATCAAGTATGGCTTCAAAATTAACATTCTTTATATCAGTAAGGTAAAAGACATGATGAAAAAAAAATTGTCTATTTTGAATGCAATCTCTATACATCCTTTAAAGAAACTTTAGAATTTATAGTTGATACAGACACATTTCTAGATAAACATTTATAATGGATTTTCGATTTAATGCTATTAAAGCATTCATGATCCAGCAAACTTAAAGTGGAGCCTGTATCAATGAGATTTGATATCTCATTATGTTGAACATTCATAATTATACATGGAAGTGAATAAGTGTTGTCAAAAGAGCTGCAAATTACGTGTCGTTGTTGTACACAATCCTCAATTTGAGAAGAATACTTTGATGACAAAGAATTTTCAGAACAGCAAGGTCTGTTCATTTTTTACACCATTGGTGATGTCTGTGTATCAGCGTTTGAAAAGGAAGTAATTGAAGAAGAGTTTCTGTCAATGTGACATTCGTTTGAATTGTCACAGGAGTGTACTGACCCTAACGAGTAAGATTGGGAGGGATGGTGGTCAGTTGGACCAATCTCCCTTACTAATTACCTTATCATAATTTTTATTTTTAGAAAAATAAGTAAAGTTTTTCTTTCTTTGAGAAGAATTCGAAGAAAAATGGGAGTCTTGAGTGTGATTGGCATTTTGCCTAGATGAGTCAAGTAGATTTCTAAACTTGTAACATGATTCCATAAGATGGTTAAAACGACCACAAAAGGCACATTGGACAATATTGTGTTTGCGAAAATACTCTGAAGAGTTTTTCTTGTGAGAAAACTTGTCAAACTTTGGCCGAAAGAAAGTTAGTTTCTGATCTGGCTTATGCTGAATAATGTTTGTTTTGTTTCTAGAAGCCACGTTATGTCTAACTGATGAGGGAGAGTAAGTTACACGCTTTTTTTTTAACAACAGTTCTATGTCTAGGAGAATGTCTATTATGAGATTCAGATGGCGAGAATGCGATTTGCGAATTTCTATAGACTCTGTCCTTTTTATGTCTGATAGGAGCTTGTTCAACAAAACTATCAGAAAATTTTGAACTTTCACCATTATTTTCATTATTCAGAGAATAAACTTGGTCATAATGTTGATTAGATTTTTGAGTAGGTGGTGAATCATAGATATCTTGTAAAAATTGTGCTCGTTCAAGAGATAACTCAAAAGTGGAAATGTTTTCTTCCAGAACTTTCCTTTTAATTTCCTTAGGTTAAGCTTGAATAAAATGAGTAAATTTCAAAGAGTCTAGAGCAGATGGATCTAATTTAGGATACGCAAGTCAAAGCTGTTTAGCCAGACGATATGAAAAATTTTTAACTGACTCATTAGAATCCAATTTTAAATTTTGAAGAGACTTCCAAGTGTCAGATTTTTTACTTGGCAGAAAATAGTTAACAAATTCTTTGCAAATGGTTTGAAGGTTAGAATTTTTTAATTGAAATTGTGTTTCGAGAAAGAAATGTAATGCAGTACCCTGTAATTTTGACTTGAAAAGAGCAAAAAGTTCTTTTTCAGAGTAATTATATAATTCCTGCAAATCTGATAACTGGTCGAAGAAAAATTCGACCGTCTGAGGATTTCCATCAAATGGTTGAATACAAAGGTTTAAATTTGCTTTTGGAAGCATGGTGATAAATTTCAAAACAATGTTGAACAAATTTCAAAACAAATCCGAATAAATTTTAAAATAATGTGGTGAATTAAAAAAAAAATATATAATCTCATATGAAGTCACCTTTTAAAAATAATGTCATTTCAACAGAATAATGTAATAATTGTTCTCGAAATATTATCAAAACAAAATGGCATCAATAAAACAATCATTTACTTATAAGTAAGAAAATTATTTTTCTTAACTCATCTTTTTTGTATATAACCTCATAATCAATCATTTTTCCTTAATAATAAACTGTAAATATTGCATGAATTCTTTCTCTTATTTTTTAGAAAGATTGTATAAAAATTTAAGGAAGCCACTTTTTCTAAATATCAAATATTACAATAATAGTACACTAAAACAAATTTTCATATCAAAATATAACTTAATAACTCTCATGTCATAAAGGTTTCTAAAGGTTCACGGTACCAGGAAAGATAGCTGACATAACAGTCAATAATTAATAAAAAATCTGAATTTACTCATCATACATTTGGTAAGTGAGAACAAAAAAATAAAAGGTAAAAGCATTACATGCATTGACATGAAAGAACAGAAAATGATGGAGACATTTGCAGAAAGGAAATAAACAGATGACAAATCTTCCTTGAATTTTTTTTTATTTATGAAGCAATTTTTCTTGCAGAACATAGCGCATTATCGTAGAGTACATCTCTTTTTCTTTTAGATGTACTTTTTTTATGATAGACACATACAATCTACGTTCTTACTAAAGAAAATAAAATAATTTTTTTCCTTGGGGAGTGTAGAGGCACAGGCATTTAGATGATTTTTTAGCATCATAATTCTACGACTCGAAATAAAAAGCACCATTAGAATAAAAATAATAATAATGCCGTCAACAGAATTTTTATCCACATCTTACTGAAGAATCAGAAGTAACTGATCAAAGAATCTCGCCACAAAAAGAAAAAAGACGAAACTATGCAGCCGATTACACAATCTTGAAGAAATATTCTTGCACTTTTAATATTTCTTACTGTAGATACGATATACGTTTATTATTTTTTTTGTAGAAGGGGAAGAGGCATCCACCCATTCTCTGCGTTCGTTACAGAACACTCATGCAGGCTTCTTCGCATAATTCTTCGCAGAACGGCAAAAGGCAGCCATTCTGCATTGAAATCCCAACACAACTGAATGCGCTCGAGCACTTCGAAAAGAGGAGTAAAGGGGGCTTTCTATAATACTTGAAACACGCCAATTTTGGCGGAACGAACATACAGGAGCCTTGCATTGGCATAAAATGCAATGCTAAAGTATATAAAAAACTGCTTTAAAAAGAGGAAATTTGATAGATTTCACTGAGATAAGATGCCAAACAGTAGTAAAGAGTTACGAATTTTGAAATTACGAATTAAACTGATTTAAATATTTTTGGCTAAGGGGCGGAACTACAAAAGGATATGACTTCACAAATAGAAAGGTATGGAACTTTCCAGATAATTCTTTTACCGGAAGTACAGATTTCAAAACGACGTTTATGATTTTAAAATGAATGAAATGTTATGCCAGAAAGAAAAACTTACAGGGGAAGGTTGAAAAGAAAGGGAATTAAAATAATTTTGGAATGCGAATATTAAAATTAAATGAATACAAGGTTAATAAAAATATTTTCTAAATGAAATTAAATAAATATATGGCAGTGGTTCGAAGTAACCACAACACCTACCAAAAACTTGTGAATATAAATGTTGTAGATTATGTTAAGGAGATTCATTATAAAATTAATTGGATTTGATATCTTGAGAACTGACGAAGTTATGAATTTTTTTCTCCCAAAACCCTATTTTTTGCGCCCATTGAGCCCATTTTTAACTTTATCAAAAATCTGTGATACATACATTTTTGGCCCTATTTTTAGAAGTAATAAAAACTTTAAACTGATTCGATATGTGCAAAATTAAAGAAATTATGGGGTTTTTTTCGGTTTTCACTAAACCCCTCCCTATTTCCATCCCCTTGGTCCGATTTTGCCCATTAACAAACTTGACCGAGATTTTATGCCCCTTGATTTTATGTATCACTTTGGAAGAGATTGGTGCAGAATTGTGAAAGTTATCGTGTCCAGAAGAAAGTGTGATATATATATATATATATATAGATATAGATAGATAGATAGATAGATAGATAGATAGATAGATAGATAAAGTTTTTTACTAAGGGTGTTTTGGGGCTCTAGGGCTCATGATCGGTGTAGATCTGCAAAATTTTTTCAGAAATTCCACCATAGGAACGATCTCAATAGGTAGTATTTCATAGGAAATCTACCTAAAAGCGAAGGGATCCGCCTGGAGCTGTTGATGATAGTCACATGACTTAGTCTATTATTATAGAGATTGTTTTCAATTTTAAAAACAGCGCAAAGAATAATATTTCCTAACGATTAAACATTTATTTTCACGTGACTATTAAAAACAGAAAAAAAACAACTTTAAAATTACTATTAAAAGAGTACGCGTTAAAGGCATGAAAATATTGAAGATTATGCCCCGAAAATTGTATTTACACGTGAATATTAAAAGGTAAAGGAAACTTTAAAATAATAAATACATGAATGTGCGTTTAACCCTTTCACGGACAAGGCACTTCTATTTGTAAATTCTTGAAATCAGTGAATGGCACCAGAATTTACAAACAAATTTCGAAATACAAAAATGCTTTTGTTCACTTACTTAATAAAAGGGAAATTTTCATCCCAATATTCTGATGCTAATGTGGCATTTAAGAATTAAAATTAAGTTGTCCAAAAATGAACCACCGCCCTTGAAGGTGTTAAAGCAGCAAATTTTAGTAATTGTATTATGTCAATCGTTTTAGAACGCTGTTAAAAAATACCGAGAGACTAAGACTCTGTTTACTTAATTCATTTTATTTTAGCTTCTTTTCAAATGTTTAACTGATCTTCTTTAACCAAACACGAAAACAACCATTGGATGTCTTAACAGCAACTGATTCTACCATAAATTTTTGCAATCAAAGGGAATTGAATGGAAACCCGTTTACAGGGAGATCGCTACAGGTTTTTTCAATATAATTCAATTTTCTCTAATCATTTTAAAACTGATCAGATTTGCGTGCTTTTAGATTCTACAGTGTCTGAACGGGGGTTGGCGAGCGTAGATTGCGGGGGGCAGAGACCCCCTAGTATATATATATATATAGAGAGAGAGAGAGAGAGACAGAGAGAGAGATGTAAGTATAAAAACGACGATGAAAAACCCCTAAGTATCGTTGCATGTCTAATGTAGCAAAATATATGTAGGCATATATCAAATATGTAAATAATAAGGTACAAACCAAACTATACGAATATAATACATAAATTAAGCTATTAATATATATTACTTTAATTGTGCATCTTCGCATCTTCCTGTAAATAAAACGAAAGTACCCACTTAAGTGTAATCCAAAGCAGGACATCGGCTGAAAAATATGTCTTTATCCAATCAAGTGGATTAGGAAAGTAATTAAAATTTGTCCCTATAAAGCACATTAACTCCTTGCGGTTAAGTATCGGGAAATAGCTGTCCCAAGCTTTAAATACATTGTTTTAGTTTTTTATCTTATCCGCACCACTATATTTTAAAATCATATTTTTAAATACATTTCTGTTGTACATCTTTTCAAAGTTCAAGTGATTTTTTTTTTTTAAGTGGTGCCAACCGAATAAATTCGTGCAAGAGATGCCTGTGTTTGAGAAGGAGTATTTTCAACGGTAAGGGTGTAACCCCTTAATTCTCGCTCCCGTCAATATCACGGGCTGAGGTGTCGTTCGTTAATTCTCGTGCCCGTCATATTTCTGTGCTGGAGATTTATTGCTGGAAAAAACTTCTGAAACCAGAAAAATTTAACTGGCATTTCGGTGTGAAGTCTTTGAATATTTGCGTTTGGGCTTGGTTTTTGGCACTGGTTGTGATGTTGGACTTTGTATTCCACGTCTCGAAATATATCAAACTCCAAAAAGTTATTACTAATCAAAATTTAATGTATATTATTTCAAATATTATTTGTAAAAATTTGTTTATTATGATAAATAACAATCTAAGATGTGAAAAATAAAGGTCTTATTCGCATTAATTTGTATGGTGTAAAACAAACATTAAAACACAGAGTTCTCGCATGATGGCTTTTCCACAAATGTGAATTTGTCTATAACATCTTTTTTTTCGCCTTAAAAAAAACTAATTGCATATTTTATATAGAAAGTTTATATTTTTTTTATTTCTGTAATAAAAAAAAATGATACATTTTTGATGTTTTTTCCAGATATTAAGCGACCGTTAAGGGGTTAAAGTTCTATTGACGAAACTTGATATATGACATACATTAAGTTACTTATTAAGAGTATATTTTTATTTCATGAAAAATACTTTTATTTGCCAAGTACATCGACCGTTAAAAAGTTAATATTTAAAAAAATAAATATTTTCAAACACATTAAAGATGGTATTGCTTTAAAGATATGGAAATATGTGTAATGAAATCCTCTACACAGCAACAATCACATATTTGCTGATAAAAGCACATTACACTTTCATTAGACCACAATTATTTTAATTGATAAATAAGTCGCAGGAGTCGCAATTTTCCAACTGCTTGAAGATGCGTCCAAGACAGGAATTGAAGCTAGGGCATTTTGCCTTAAGCCTCCAATGATCGGCAAACTGAGCTATCGTTATACCATAAAAAGATTAAGTCTGGATTTATTTTATAATCAATAAGGTTTCTGCGTGAATTGTGTGTCGTGCAGTTTTGTCCAATTGAACTTAGTTGGCAGAGTACTTGCAGCTTGCGCAAAAAGGTCCTCAACCGAATTGTGGCCAGTGGCGTTTTTCACTCAGTTTGAAAGGTACAACTTGTGTCAAAATATTTTGCACTTATTTTTATTATTTTAAGGATATGAAAATATATATATTATTTGTTTACAGTCTAAAGTGTTTTGTGAATATTTTACAAAAAAAAATTATAAATTTTCATTTAAACGGTCAGTTTTAATAGAATGATCATTTCTTGCAGAAAATAAATAAATAAAAGGACAGACAATTTACATAACATTTTGTAACTGAAAATGTATTGTTAAACCGGGTACAATAGCACACATTTTTATCTATAAATAGACTTATTTTTTAATATGCGTAGCACAAAACCACCCAGCATGTTTGATATGTACATTCATAAAACATGTAGTGTATCTTCAAATATGAATTTCAATGACAGGAGTATTTTATTATTTTATTTTTTAGAAGAGGATCTTCATTAATGAAAATTATGATTATTTAATATTTTTGGCAAATTTTTACGAAACACTATTTTTCAAAGACAAATTAATTATTATTATTATTATTATTATTATTATTATTATTTGTAAGAATTTTTTATGTGCTTAATTAGAAAATATAAGATCGATTAACTACACTAAAACTTTCTTATTATTTTAATTATACAAGCAAATTAACATGTTCGATAGAAGAATACTTGAGTTGTCTAACAAGCTTTGTTACATGTTTCTTTCTGTAAATTTTAACTAATATCAAATATTGAGATTAACTTGTCACTTAAGTATTGTTCAACAATAAATAAGAGTGTTAAGCATTGGTTAAAATTGAATCCGTATGAATATCGCGAAATTCCACATATAATTGCTTTTTCTTCTTTACATAAAATAAGTAAACGGGGAAATTTACTCATTTATGACATCCAGCATATAACATTTCAAGAAACTGAGAAAAGTAAAAACAAATCAACATGATCTTTCAATGTCACAGAATGATCAAATATTAAAAAATAAGTAACGTTAAAAGTTTTTACCTAAATTTCCGGCATATAAACCGCGGTTAAATTAAATTTATTGGCCGGAAATTTTATTTAGATAATGAAATCAAATAAATTCTAAGCAGAAGGCAGCCCCATTTTATTTAAAACAAATACTGGTAGAAAACACATTTCTCTCTGCCGCAGCTTATAGAAATAAATTCAGGTGATTTAATTTGATACTGAAAATCCAAATTTTAAAGTAAAATTTAATAAAACCAGGTCATTTATATTATTATGGATTTTCATCAACTTATTTTAACTGTTAACGTAAAATTATTGGTATTTTTGTTATAGTTTTACCTTAACTTATACATTCTGGAAACACAACTAATTCACATGTAGGACGGAGAAAAAAGATCATTCTTATGAATATTAAAACGTGGCATAAATCATAGAGAAAAAATGTAAGGCGCAAACTATTAAATAAGAGTTAAATGATGAATAAATGTTAACATTATTAGTCCAAAATTGAAAACGTTTACTTTGTACAAACTACATTATTCTAACGATTTTAGAACCAAATTTAAAACAAAAAAAGTCCTTTTCGCCAGCGCCTGCAAGAAAAGGTAGCTTTTATATTCCTTATATTAATAATCCAGCTTATTTTACTTAAACATCAGAAGCTAAAATTAGTAGAATCTGATTATAGGAGATTCAATATCAGTTTTTGTCAGTAATGAATATCAATGAGAATTTCATCAAATTAGGCAGCTGTATCCAATTCGGCTTTATTTAAAGACATTTATGTGTGTCGCCAAATTTGTGATTTCTTGGAGTGCAAGCCAATAACATGGTGGAATAAACTAAATAATGAACATGTTCCAGACCTTGGTAAGTCCTGTACGCTTGCTCAGTCACATCAATATCTGTTAATATGCACGAGTTCTGCCGCATGACAAAAATTAGATTGTTTCAAAATCTTAGACACCTGAATTTTCAAACTGCTTTATCTCAGCCGCTTTGAAAGTTAAAAAAAAGAAAAAATACTCCGGAATACTTGTATCAAAATCAAAGACTAAAAATAACCTTTTTCAATTTCTACTTTATTTTAGCTCGTTTTAAATTTTAAAATTAAAACAATAAAAGTAAATGACTGGAATTTTGTAACCATGTGGCTGATAAGCTAGCTAACGAACTCTGTCAAGACCTTGGCATGTCCTGTATACATGCTTAGTCACATTTAAATCGATTAATAAATACGCGTGCTTTCGGTTGACAAAAATCAGAATCTTTCGATTTGCCATCCACAAATTCAAATTGTTATATCTCAGCCATTTTTAAGATGAAAACGAAATGGAAAATGTTCCGCACTATATTTATCAAGGTAAAATACATATGAAAAAAAGTTTTGCAATTTCTAAATTTTTTTTACCTTTTTTTTAAATCTTTTTTTCTAAACTTTTTAAAATGGCCGCCATTTTGAAACATGATTAATGGTTAAGCTGGATAACGAACTCGGTTGAGACCTAAGTATTTCCTGGACACATGCTTTGTCGCAACGGAATCGGTTACTAAATACGCGTGTTTTTGCATCATAAGATTACTATTTAAAATAAATATGAAAGAATTGCAAACTTGAATATATTTAAAAAGAAATTAAATTTAAAATATATACTTAAAAAATTTAAATAAAATCAAAATTATACAAAGTTTAGAGTAAAGTGTCCATATTTCGTCCACTTTCCTAATTTCGTCCTGTAACGCTCGAACAATACGCACTCCATCATACTTTCTCTAAACGTCAGAATCTGTTAATATGCACGAGTTCTGCCGCATGACAAAAATTAGATTGTTTCAAAATCTTAGACACCTGATTTTCAAACTGCTTTATCTCAGCCGCTTTGTAAGTTAAATAAAAGAAAAAATACTCCGGAATACTTGTATCAAAATCAAAGACTAAAAATAACCTTTTTCAATTTCTACTTTATTTTAGCTCGTTTTAAATTTTAAAATTAAAACAATAAAAGTAAATGACTGGAATTTTGTAACCATGTGACTGATAAGCTAGCTAACGAACTCTGTCAAGACCTTGGCATGTCCTGTACACATGCTTAGTCACATTTAAATCGATTAATAAATACGCGTGCTTTCGGTTGACAAAAATCAGAATCTTTCGATTTGCCATCCACAAATTCAAATTGTTATATCTCAGCCATTTTTAAGATGAAAACGAAATGGAAAATGTTCCGCACTATATTTATCAAGGTAAAATACATATGAAAAAATATTTTGCAATTTCTAAATATTTTGTACCTTTTTTTTAAATCTTATTTTTCTAAACTTTTTAAAATGGCCGCCATTTTGAAACATGATTAATGGTTAAGCTATTTGCACATGCACCACGCAATTGTTAAACATATAGTTGATATTTGGAATCCTTAGAATTAAATGCAGCAACCAGAATTTTTAATATTTTTTGTCAAAATGATAATGTTACAAAATAGAAGTCAATTTATTGTATGATGGCAATGAAAATGAAGATCACAATTCGGTATTACTTAAAAAAAAGACAAAGCAAAAACTGTAAGAACAAAATAAAAAGGGTTATGCAAAGATGAATAAGCTTGTTATCTATCTGCATCTAAATAACAAAAACGACAAGAGTTAAAAACAAGAAAGAAAAATCATGCATTAAGCATAGATTATAAAACTCCAACACTCCCAGAATTTTTAAACAAATATTCGTTATTTAGGGAAATAAGGTAAGTAAGATACATACGTAAACATACATACATAAAACATTTATAAACTGATTTCAGCAGTTACTGTCCGTAGCCAAATATGTATTCCAATTCTTTTGAACAGCCCTGTATTTGATCTGTAAGTTGATATATATACTATATCATAGTAAAATTTGTTTAGCAAGAAAACTCATAACAGAATGAAATTTCTCTTTCAGCAATTTATACTAATAGATGGAAACATACTTGAATACTTTTGTACAGCCCTGTAGTTTACCTAGTACTTTTATTGCACGCCACTATTTAGCTAAAGTTTTATTCAAACTCAAACACTTTTAAAACTACTGAAATCACATTTCCAGAAATTATCATCCATAGACGGCCATGTATCAAATTCTTTGCGTGGTCCTGTATATCATGTTACCTATATTCTACAAACATTTCTTAATAAATTAAATACAGTTCAGCGTATAAATAAATAACTCCTTTAAAAGCCACCTTTAAGTAATTTAAGCTCATACTCAGTAACTCTTACGAATTCTTTTCTGTAGCCCTGTATCTGAACTTAGCATTTATATACACTATATAGTATCCAAAAATATAGTGAAATTGCTAATATACAGTAATTCAGATACAATATAGTATCAATTTCATTATACGTTTTTGGAATAGTTTAACATATTTAAAAGACACCGGAAACAATTCCCACCGCCGCCTATATCATTATGTAAAGAATTCTTTTGTGTGGCCCTGTAAATGAATAACTATTCTTTGCACCGCATAGTCTATAGAATGCATATTTTAGTGCCCTTCATAAATGTATATCAATTTTATTAGGTTTTAAAGTCTGTAACACCATTATAAATCATTTGAAACGATTTTTTGCCATTGACTGTAATGTACTGGAATTCTTTTGTGTGTAATAACTATTATAAATGAATAATAAATGAATAATAACTATTCTTTATACCGAATGTTAAAAAGAATGCATATTTTAGTGCCCTTCATAAATGTATATCAATTTCATTATGCTTGAAATAGTGTAGCACCACTGAAAATCATTTGAAACGATTTTTCCCCGTTGGCCGTAACGTAACGGAATAATTTTGTGTGGCCCTGTAAATGAATAATAACTATTCTTTGCTCGCATATTCTACAGAATGCACAATTTAGTACCCTTCATAAATGTGTAGCAATTTTATTATGTTTGAAAGGGTGTAACACCATTGAAAATCATTTGGAACGATTTTTCTCCATTGCCCGTAATGTAATGGAATAATTTTGACTCTCCCTCTAAATGAACTAAACATTCTACAAACTTCATTTGAGCTAGGGATCGTGCTATGATGGAGGTCAATAACATCCAAAAATTTCAGAACAGTCGGAGGATATTTACGAGCGTTAGAGCGCGGACAGACGGACAGACAAACCGAAGTCATAAACACATTTCAACTTTGTTGGAAAGTGTAAAAATGTGTTGTGATCATAGAAGAAATGTAGCCATTTTTAAAGCCATATAAAATTCAGTATTACCGAAGGGCTGTTTATCATAACATTTCAAATTTATCTCCGTTAGTTTAGTTCCATTAGATGGGTATTTTTAATGTAATATATTTCAATTTAATTATATGAAATCCATATGTAAAATGCTATAAAACGATGCATCAAAAATATCTCAAGAGCATGAGTTTACTTTAAAACAAAACAGAGTACCGCACCCTAAATAAGCAATTTCAATACGCTACAGTTTCGCGAACATCATAGCATGCTAAAATTGATATTACTCAACGAAATAAACCTAGGATTCGCTATATAAATTAAAATGAACAAATTAATAAGAGATTGAAGTCGACACTGAATAAATAACAATAAATAATAATAAATAACTTACTATTTCAAAGCAATAACTTACTATTTCACAGAAGAATAAAAAATGAAAAGCGCCTACTACAAACGACCAAAGCATGGGAGAACGAATCAATCGTAATTCCTAAGAATTTATCTGTATGTACACAGGAAAGTCACTCAATTCCCATTGGAGCTAGCAGAGTTTCCACATGCGCATATGCCCGAAAAATCCTTACTTAGAGAAATACTTTTCTGTTTTAATATTAAAGATGTTTTTCTTCTAGACAATTCTCGAGTAAGCTCAAAGAAAATAATATCAACATTTTAATTCTACTGATGACGACCTTGTAATGGTTGAAAACGTTATAGTTTTTTCTGATGTATTTTAAGATTTTTTTAATTTATAATTTTAATCTTGTATTTATGCACCCAAAAGTAACTTTTGTACAGTTATTTGTTCTTTATATGTATTTTAATTAACAAATTGTCATTAAATTTTTGAGACTCGATTTTTTTTTTAAACTGATTTACTGCTGCTCAATTTGTGGTCCAACGCCGAGGCTAATTTGACATAATCTTTCCTTGAAGAATTTGTTTATGGCACATGTCATAAAGAAAATTAATATTTACTTTATATAATTAGAGCATCTTCGAAATTATGTAATTGAAGGCAACTTTAAAAAACAGATGTCGTGCCAGACGAATAAAATCTATGTAAGAGACGCCGATCACGAAAGGGTTACGGTATTTACCTACGTTGGAAATGAGCACTTTCACGAAACTAACGATTGTGTTTTTATTATTTCAATTGAAAGTACAACTTCTTAAACTAGCATAAAAAACAGAAATGTATTATAAATATCATAATTTATCTAAAATTTGATAAAATGAAATAGAATTAATGTATAATTTTGTATAACGTGCCCCAGCAAACACATACCTTTCGGCATACGATCGGACCGCAGCTGGCAGTGTCGGTTAAGTGTCGGCATAGGCACAGTGGTTTCGGTGAAGTGTCGGCAACATGTCGGCAACTGGAACTCAAGAATGTTCTTTTTCGACTGCCGGTTACTGTAATCGGTCCGCTTATGGTTATATATCGGCAAGCGACTTACGCCGGCAAGTGACTCAGGACCGGTATGTTATTTCTGATAGTGGCCCGATTAGATTTGCCAACATCGGTCCAAATTCGGAATTTTTAGTCGTAGCCGACATTTTTTTTTCTTTTTCTTAATTTTGTTTCAGTTTGAGTTTTGATAAGATTTGTATATTTCATGTATTTCATATAAAATTCTAACAGTGATAAACAAAAAAAGAGTCAAAAATAGCCTAAATTTATTTATTTTTAAAAAGTTGTTACTGAATTCATTTTATAAAGGACTTACAATTATTTGAATCACAAAAAGAGTTTTTTATATCGCTTATTAAAATTATTATTTATTTTAAACTTAATCGTAGAAAAAAAAGCTATGTTTCTTTTTTTTAAATTTAAAAATCAAATTATTGAAAAGTGTTTAAAATTATTTTACAAGCTATAAAAATAAAAATAAAAACTACCCAAATTTTTAGCATTAAAATTTAAAAGAAAGATTCAGAAAATTCTCGCTTCTACAAAAAGATTTACCACAGAAAAAAAAAAAAAAAGAAAGAAAGATAAATTAACATTTCTATGTTATTTGATGATTAAAAAATGTTGATAAGTAAAAGAATCATTATTGCTAGATAATCACTAAAAATATATTCTACATGAAATCATTCAATGACAAAAAATGAACTCTTATTTTAATTAAAAGGGATTAATTACCAACTTATATTTTTATTAAAATTAGTTTTTCTATGTTACAAATATATATATTTCTATAACAGAAAAAGCTCTGAAATTCGCTTATTTTATTTAGTAAGCATTCTTAAATTTATGAGAAATATTCAGAAATATCCCCCATTTAAAAATTATCTTCCAAAAGAAAAAAAATGTGTAAATTAATATTTATTTTATTTTTAAATTAAAAATATTGAAAAGTAACAAATTAATATTGCAACATACTCATTAAATATATGTTCTACTTTAAATCATCAAAAAAGACTGAACTCTTATTCTAATTTAAAATTAATTAATTACCAACTTTTTATTTATTAAAATAAATTTTTCCATGTTAAAAATATATATTTTATAAATTAACGCAACGCAACGCACGTAATTACATTATAATTCCTAATAAGAAAATTTGATTAACTGAACAAAACTTCTAAAAATATTTTTTTATACTTAATTATTCTTAGATTTATAAGAAAAACCAATTCATTTGCTTTAACAAATTCGCTAAGATATTATTTCATTCATTTAAATATTAAATTAACTTTTAAATACACGCGCCTAAGACAATTACAAATAAATAAATAAAAAAATAAAATAAAAACACTTAAAAATTCTAATTTTCACATCTACCAATTACCTTCAACGACAAACGATTACTTATTGATATGTCTTCCCCTTATTACCTCATATAATCCTCCCCTGAGCGAGTCTCTCTGGCCAAGTGGTTAAGACCTCTGATTCCTGTCCTTGGGTTCGTGGGATCAAATCCCGCCCCTTCCACCGCTGAAACACGTTCCTTTCAAGTATACTTCCACGGTGGCTCGTAGATGGCGCCATCAAAACAATTTTTTTTTTCATTTTATGCTGGTGTCGGGCTGCGGCCGGCATTCGTATGGATAGCTATCGGCATAGTGTTCTGCCGATACCGGACCGGCTACGTGCCTCATGAATCGGGCCGCATTCGCGCGGCGTATCAAAAAAGATACGGAACCGGTAGCGGCAAGCGGTATCGCACCAGTACCGCCGGTAGTGGCAAGCGGCTGTCGCCCGATTGCTTACCGATAGCTCTGTGTTTGCTGGGGCACGTTATGCTGGCCGTAAATAATTAAATATAATATTAACATTTAAAACTCACTGCAGTGAATTTTCTTTCATAAATTGAACGCTCCCTGTAAATAAACGATGCTACGCTCTCTGCACCCAACAGAAAGAATCTTGTCAGTAACATATATAATTTTAACAGCAGTAATTTATATATAGTTTTCAATATATTTAAAAAAATAAAAAATCATTTAAATATACTCCACAATATTTGTACCCGTAGACCACTTTGTAAATGAATTATTTTGTGTACCCTTATAAATGAGGGATAAATATATTGTTGTCCCTATTATCAAAAGAACATAGATGTAGGGGAGAGTAGCCATATTTGGACCGTCGCTGTAAATGGACTGTTGCCATTCTGCCGTTAATTACAGAAAGAGACACCATCTACCGTTGAAATCTTACTCATCAGCATGGCGTCATTTATTATTAGAAGAAGTACCCGCTTACTACGTCCTGTTTTCAGATAATTTTTAAAAACATACAATTAACTGTTTTGATCTATTTTTTCCTACTAAACATAAATCAATACTTTAAAACTAAGGTAAGTTGATATATTTCCATATACAAGTATAGATTCATCTGTTTATTGCACATATTTTTCACGCAGATTTGTTTGATTTCCTTTTTGTTCTTAGTCTTAAGAAAATTCTCTAGTCTATTTTAGTCTATTTTAAAAAATGGTGCAATTGACTTAATTGGGCTAATGTAAGTTCCTTAAATTGGACCAGATATACCATCATAAATTTGAAAAGTAAGTAATAAATTACGAGGGCTGTACGCTTTGTATACAATTTTTTTAGTTTTTAATAATTTATAATAAGCTACTATCTCTATACAAGTTTTTGATTTTTTTTTTCAAATCTGGATCAATGTCATTATACAGTTTAGGCCAATAAAAATATAAAAAAAATATTTTTACCAGTCTAAATTTTGTTTGCAATTTCTTTTATCTTGTTTATATTTGTATTTATTTTCTTTGAATTCTGTATTCCTACGGCGTATTTGATTTACAGAGTTCAAGTCAAACATTTTCCACCTGGTCGATATTTACGGTTCCGTGAAGGGGGGCAGACTTTTTACATTTCTGGAGGGTGTAATTACAATTTTTTGCCATTAAAATGCATAAAATCTCATCCCTTCCGGTGAGAGGGGTTATCTCAAGGCTCCAATGGGGATCCCCTGAATTCATCACTGTTCAAATATATAACGTTTTGTATTTGATTATTCGTAGCGTATTATTGTTTCTATACAGCATATTTTTATTTATTTTTTAATATAATGGAAGCATGTTGAAAACAACACGGAAAAACTGTCTGGAAAAAAATAACACCGTGACGGTAAAAGCTGATAAAGATATAGGAAACGAAAAGGGGAGGTAAGTACTGAATAAATTGACCTGCAAGCAGGCTGCAGCTATAAATCCCACCAAAAAGCCAAAGAATCATTAAAAATGTTATCGCCTTTGCTAAATTTAGTTAAATCAAAGTATAGCGGGAGTCAAAAAACAGCTGTGTAACATCTTTGCCATATAAAGTAATACTTGAAATGAAAAAAAAAAAAAAAAAAAAAAAAAAAAACGACAAAAAAGAAACTCTCACAGCACAACAGCGATTGGAATATCAAGTAAAAAAAATAGGCGTAATGTAATTGGAAATGAAATGATTGAAAAGAAGAACTACAAACATAGTATAAAGAAAACTTCTGTTACAAAAAAATGTCCAATGATTCAGAATCTAAAAAGAAAAATCCAGACAGTGATGATTGGTTTTGCCTAGTTTGCAAGAAAAATAAAATACCAGAAATGATTCACTGTTCAGATTGCCAAATATGGTTCCATGTTGTGTGCTCTGGAATAAAAAAATGAATAAACGAAATTCCTGTGTAACCTTTCCATCACTTCTTACATGATATTCAAGTAACTGGCAATTAGTTCCATAATTTCTATTCTTAATTACTGATCATTTTGATTGATATTTTGAATATATTTTGATTTAAAACAATTACTCTTATTTTCAGATATTTAATTTCATTATATTTAATTGCTGTTATTTTGTTTGGTTGTTTCATTAATCGCAAACTTTGCTTTTAATAAAATTAGTTATATTCCCTGGTCATTAAAACAACCTGATATTGTTTGGTCCAATTGAAGAGACTGGGGATCAAACTTATGCGACCAGTTGCTGAATTTGGACTACTTTTGATTTTTTTAAAATTAAAATAAAACTTAAGATTTTCAAAAGGAAATAGCTCTAAAGATTTATTTAGTTAGTAGATGAATAGATTGACCCCATGTAGTGATATTTTGCAGATATTTAAAAAAAATTAAGTGAGTTACACCTGAAGATAAGTGAAGTGGTCCAAAATCTGCTACTCTCCCCTATATCAATTTCATCGTATTGTACATAATGTAACGTTAGTAAAATGCACTACAATTGATTTTTTTTAATAGTCAATAATATACTGGAATTCTTTTCAGTTTCCCTGTAAACTAGCCATAAATGCTATATACTCTGCATTCGTAAGTATGCATCTTATCAATAACGTATGTAACTTTAGCCTCAATAACGTTACCAATGTTCATTATAATTGAAAAATCGTAACCCCTATTAAAATATGCTTCACACGATTTGTACCAGCTGACCTATATGTAATTGATTTTTTTTTTCTGTGACACTGAAAATTACCGATAAATATGTAACAGTTACTTAGCTTGAAATGTCAGATTGAGCTCAAAGGAAAACATTACAAATTAAGAAAAAGAAACATAAGTAATGAAATCTAGTTCTGAAATTTCTTCAAATGACACTCTAACAAAATTAATACTTATAATAATAATTGATAATAATAAATAATTATTTTAAAAAATGCCCAAAAGCAATATTTTCTTCCTATTTTCTTTAATAGTAAAGAATGTGTTGGCTATTTAAAAGAACTTTATATATATATATATACTAGCAGGGATGATCGAGCTAAGCTCGGTCAAAATTAGCTTTCTGTTTATTTCGATATATTTTTCCCACTGAATCATTCTTGCTGTTTTAGATGCAATTAGCTAGACCGTGAAACATAGTGACCCAAAATGACAAAGTAATCGAATTTTTTCGAACATGCGACCTATCACAATGCTCTTCTCGAGCCTGAAAACGATGGAATACAAAATTTAGTGAAAATCGTTAGTCGTTTTCTAGGTAAAATAAGCTTGATCCAGGTTTATTCAAAAAACCACTAACCGAAATTCATCGACAGATGTGAGCTATTTCAATGGTCTTTTTGTACTGTGAAACGGTATAACAAAAAAAAAAATTGCCAAAATTGTTTGAACCTTTTTGAGATGCCGTTAGCTTGACCCCGACCCATTATCACCAAAATGACCTACCAATAGAATTTTCTTGAGTATGCGACCCAGCCCAATGGTTTTATCTTGCCCAGAAACGGTGTAGTACAAAGTTTTGCCAAAATCTTTTGAGCGGTTTTTTAGATACAGTTAGCTTAATCCTGATCCATTAGGACACAAAATGACCCATTGATTGAATTTTCTTGAACGTGCGACCCTGCCCAATGCTCGTATCATGCCGGAAACGGTATTATACAAAATTATGTCAAAATGTTTTGAAGCGCTTTTTAAATACAATTAGCTTGAGCCTGATCCATTGTGATCCAAAATGACCCCCTAATCAAATTTTCTTGAACATGCGACCTAGCCCAATGGTCTACTCAGGCCCGAAAACGAAAAAATACAAAATTTAGTCAAAATCGTTTAAGCCGTTTTTTAGATACAATTAGCTGCACCCTGACCCATTGTTACACAAATTTACCCACTAATCGAATTTTCTCGAACATGTGACTTAGCCCAATTCTCTTCTCATGCCCAGAAACGGTATACGTAATATAAAATTTGGTCATAATTTTTTGAGCATGTTTTTAGATTCAATTAGCTTGACCCTGGCCCATTGTGACCCAAAATGACACACTAATTAAATTTTCTCGAGCACGTGACTTAGCCCAATGGTCCTCTCATGACCAGAAACGGCCGTATATTAAAAACATTTGTCAAAATGTCTTGAGCTGTATTTTAGATATAATTAGCATGACCCTGACCCATGATGACCCATTAAACTTATTTTCACGAACACGTGACCCATCCCAATGATCTTTTCGTGCCCGAAAACGATAGATTACAGAATTTCGTCAAATCGTAATGCCGTTATCTAGATAAACTTAGCTAGACCCACGGTGACCAAAAAATGACCCACTAATCGAATTTTCTTGAACACATTACCCATCTCAATGGTTTTTGTTGCCAAAAAATGGTTAGATACAAAATTTAGTCAAAATCGATTGAGCAGTTCTCTAGATATAATTAGCTTGACCCTGACCCATTATGATCCAAAATGAACCACTAATCAAATTTTCTGGAACACGAGAAGAATCCAAATTGTCTTTTCGTGCCCGAAAACAGTAGGTGCAAAATTTCGTCAAAATCGTTAGAGCTGTTATCTGGATAAACTTAGCTTGACCCACTGTGACCCCAAAATGACCCATTAATCGAATTTCCTCGAACATGTGACTGAGATCAATAGTCTTCTCGTAATCCAAAACTGTAGAATATAGAGTTTAGTGAAAATCGTTAGAGCCGTTTATTAGATAAAAATAGCTTGACCCGCAGTGACTCAAAAATGACCCACTAATCGAATTTTCTCGAATACGTGACCCATACCAATGGTCTTTTAGTGCCCGAAAATGGTTAGATACAAAATTTAATCAAAATCGATTGAGCCGTTCTCTAGATATATTTAACTTGACCTTGTCCCATTATGACCCAAAATGACCCACTAATAGAATTTTCTCGAACACGAGACCCATCCCAATGGTCTATTCGTGCCCGAAAACAGTAGGGTGCAAAATCTAATCAAAATCGCTAAAGAAGTTATCTAGATAAACTTAGTTTGACCCACGGATGACCCAAAAATGACCCACTAATTGAATTTTCTCGAACATGTGACTTATCCCTATAGTTTTCTCGTAATTCAAAACTGTAGAATATAGAGTTTAGTGAAAATCGTTAGAGCCGTTTTTTAGATAAAATTGGCTTGACCCATTGTGACTCGGAAATGACCCACTAATCAAAGTTTCTCGAACATGTGACCTAGCCCAATAGTTTATTCGTGTCAAAAAACGGTTGGATGTGAAATTTGGTCAAAATCGATTGAGCAGTTTTTTAGATATAATTAGCTTGACCTTGACCCATTACGACCCAAAATGACACACTAATATAATTTTCTGGAACACGTGACCTAGCCCAATGGTCTTATCATGCCCGAAAATGGTAAAATACAAAATTTCGTCAAAATCGATTGAGTCGTTCTCTAGATATAATTAGTTTGACCCTGACCCATTATGACCCACAATGATCCACTAATCGAATTTTCTCGAAGACGAGACTCATCTCAATGATCTTTTCGTGCCCGAAAACAGTAGGGTGCAAAATTTCGTCAAAATCGTTAACGAAGTTATATACATAAACTTAGCTTGATCAATGGTGACCCAAAAATGACACATTAATCGAATTTTCTCGAACATGTGACTTAGCCCAATAGTTTTCTCGTAATCCATAACTGTATAATATAGAGTTTAGTGAAAATCCTTAGAGCCGTTTTTTAGATAAAATTGGCTTGACCCATAGTGACCCAAAAATGACCCACTAATCGAAGTTTCTCGAACATGTGACCTAGCCCAAAAGTTTCTTCGTGTCGAAAAACGATTGTATGTAAAATTTGGTCGAAATCGATTGAACCGTTTTTTAGATATAATTAGCTTGATCTTGACCCATTACGACACAAAATGACGCACTAATCGAATTTTCTCGAACACGTGACCTAGTCCAATGGTCTTATCATGCCCGAAAATGGTAAAATACAAAATTTTGTCAAAATCGTTAGAGTCGTTTTTAAGATAAAATTTACATACACACACACACAATTTTTGCTCGCATTATAGTATAAGATAGATATATAATTAGAATGAACAATGCATTTATGAAATTTAATAATGCTAACTACAATATAATTTAGATAAAATTTTGTTAAAGGATTACACGCGAATTAATCTTTAAACAAATATATTTCTTTTAAAAAATACTTCATTTATATATATAAAAAAGGGAACGGAAATAAAAACAAATGATATTTTCGTAGAATTTTTTGTAGACAAGCTATAACCCTCAAACCCCTATATTCATAAGGAAAGATATACACAAATTTAATTACTTTTATATGAATATATAGATTATCATATATTATAAACTAGGAATTTATGAGAAGTAACAAGAAAATAGTAAAATTTACATTATATATCAAAGAAAAATTAATTAATTTTACATTATTGTATGAAAGAAAAAAAAAGAAGAAATCTTTGAAAATGTTTATTAAGGAAATGTTTTCAACACAAGATTTATTTTGTTAAAAATCAAATTCATTAATTTTCCAAAATAATTAAGTTTAGAGTATTTTTTAGATAAGAATTTAAAACGTTAATGAAGCAACTATAAAGAGGTAAACAAAATAAACGATAAGCATTTTTTTTTTTCATATTTACTGTAAATCTGACGCATTGGATAGCTAAATTAAACTATTTGTTTATTTTGAATGAAAAAATGTAATTGCATTTTAGAAATTAATTGTTTTTCTTTCGTATTAATTATATTTAATTTAACAAAAAATTCTAATATTTATTACAAGTGACATTTTAAAATATGAATGAGGGAACAAATAATAACTATATTTGCGTGTTCTACTTATGAGTAAAATAAATGCGCTTCGATTAAATTGAAATGCTTTGTATGAAATATATGAGAGAGAATTTAACCTGGATAAAAACTGTCAGTAATTAAACTTAAAGAACAGTTATACCTGTCCTTATAAATAAAGGATGTTACGCTCTCTGCACCCAACACTAAGTATCTTGTCAGTTGCATATATAATTTTAACATTAGTAAAGTATACATAATTTTCTTTGTATTTAAAAAAATAAAAAATAAAATATTTAAAATATACTCCACACGAGTTGTAGTCGTAGACCATTTTGTAAATGAATTTTTTTGTGTGTCCTTATAAATGAGGGATAAATATATTGCAGTCCCTATTGTTCAAAGCACTCTATAGATGCATATCAGTTTCATTATATTTTAGATAACGTAATATCACTAAAATACAATTATTTTTTTTCAATAGTCCATAATGTACCTGACTTCTTTTAAATGCCCCTGTAAACTAGCCATAAACGCTACGTAATATGCATTCAACTGTAATCTTCTTATCAGTAACGTATGTAACATTAACCTCAATAATGTTTACAATTTTCATTAAAATTGAAAAATTGTAACATCAAAATTGCTTCACACCATTTGTAACCATAGACAATTAAGTAATTTAATTATTTTGTGCGATACTGTAATTAAGCGATAAATATATTGGATTACCTATTGTTTAAAGTACTTCATAGGTGTATATCAATTTCATAATTTTTTAGATAATGTAACATCAATAAAATGCAGTGCGATCGATTTTCAATAGACCATAATGCACCGGAGTTCTCTTCGGTGTCCCTGTAAACTAGTCATAATCGTTACGTATTCAGTATTCAACGGTAATCATCTTATCAGTAAGGTATGTAATTGTAGCCTCAATAAATTTTGCCATTTTCAGTATAATTGAAAAATCGCAACCTCAATAATATATACTTCACGATTTTCACCCGTATACCATTAAGTAATTGTATTATTTTGGGTGACTTTGTAAATGAGCGATAAATATATTGCATTCCCTATTGTTTAAAAGACATTATAGTGGTATATTAATTTCATCATAGTTCAGATAATGTAAAATCAATAAAATTCACTGCGATCGATTTTCAATAGATCATAATGTAATGGAATTATTTTCAGTGTCACTGTAAATTAGCCATAAATGCTACGTAATCTGTATTCAACAGTAGTCATCTTATCAGTAACGTATACAATTTTAGCCTCAATAATGTTTAGAATTTTCTTTATAATTGAAAAATCATGACCTCATTAAAATATGCTTCACACGATTTGTTTCCCTAGACCATTAAGGAATTGAATTCTTTTGTGTGATCACGTAAATGAGCAATAAATATATGGCAGTCTCCTTTGTTCAAAGTACTACATAGATGTATATCGATTTCATCATATTTTAAATAATGTAACATTAATAAAATGCACTGCGATCGATTTTCAATAGACCATAATGTACCGGAATTATATTCAGTGTCCTTATAAACTAGCCATAAACGCTACGTACTCTGCATTCAACAGTATTAATTTTATCCATAACGTGTGTAATTTTACCACAATAGCGTTTACCATTTTCATTTTAATTTAAAAATCGTAACCTCATTACAATATGCAGCACAATATTTGTACCCGTATACAATTATGCAAACCAATTCTTTTGTGTGACCCTCTAAATGTTTGAGAAATGTATTCCAATTCTACTGTTAAATAACATGATAGATACATGTAGAATTCATCATTTTTCAGATAATCTAACATAAATAAAATTCACTACAATGGAATTTTTTCATAGACCATGATTTAATGGAATTTCTTTGAGTTTCCTTATAAACAAGCTTTGGTTTTCAATAGAAAAAATCCCAGCATGCATATCATTAAGTTTTATAAATTACATAGAATTAGAGTTCTATTTATGAGGCCAAGAAGGCGTACGGTTTGACAGACAGATGACAAGACAGGCAGAAAAACACATAAAAACATAAATACAAAGATAAAGTCATAAGCACATTTTAATTTTGTTCGAAAATGTAAAATAAATATGCCTTTTTTTGTATGTGTGTAAACTATATTTTACAGTGGTATTTTCATAGTTCTTGTTTCTATAAAATAGTGCACCAAGTTTTTTTTTTTTTTTATATAAACTTGAAAATTGGAGAAAAATTTATTTAAATTCGGTTTGCCTGTCTGTCTTCCGTGATCTAACTCCTGTAAATAAAGTAGATTGCCACAATTTATATATGATATTGAGGTTTAAAATGCCATGCTTGGTATTAAAAATGAAGTGTATTGTATTTTTGGTTAATGTACAGGGACAATCGAAAATATTCTGTTACATTATGATGTACGGGAAAAATCGTCTTCGCTATGTATTTTAATGATATTGCACTATTTAAACATATTGAAATTTATTATTGATATGTACTAGAAGGCGCTTCATCCACAACCTTGTATGAATATAATTTATCGTTTATTTAGAGGGGCAGAATAAATAATTTGAAAAGATTACTGCCTATAAACAGTTATTGATGAAACTGAGTTTTAAAATGTGGTGCAATATTTAAAATTCAACTTATTTTCTTGGCATTATTTGGAACTTATAGATTCTGCAAAGGATTATTTACACGGCAAAACATAAGATATCTACTACATTTAAATTTATTTTCGGAAATTGCTAAAAAGGAATTTCGAGCCTCAAGAAAAGGCTTTGTGAATTCCATTTTTCTTATTTTGAAATCGAGGAACTTATACTTCTCACTCGCGCTTGCTTGTCGCAAAATACTTTTGTTTTCAATGGTAATTTCTTCCGTATGATTGACGGTTTGGCTATGGGTAATCCTCTTAGTCCAATTTTATGCGATATTTATATGCACTATTTTGAGGTCAAGCTTTTTGAAATCTTAAAATTTCCGTTCTATGTTCGTTATGTTGATGATGTTTATGTCCTGATTGAAATGAATTCGGATATTAATCATATTCTCTCTATTATGAATTCCATTGATCCCTGCATTCAATTTACCTCTGAAATTGAGACCAATAACTGTCGTTCTTTCCTGGATGTCCTTGTTATTCGTTGTGAAAATGGCTTTCAGACTACCGTCTTTCGTAAACCTTTTGCTGTCACTCTCCCACCTCACAGGTATTCTTCTCATCCCCCTAACCAGAAATTCGCTGCTTTCAATACTTTTGTTTTTCGGGCTACTAATATTTGTTCCACTCCTCAGTTACTTAGTGCTGAACTTAATTACCTCAAAGCTATTGCTGTCGATCGTGGTTATTCCTCTAATATTATCGATTCTATTTATAAGAAATTGACGAAATCCGACCATTCTGAAAAGCATTCTAATTCCAACTCTAATACAGTGGAACCCGGTTAAGACGCTCACGGTTAATACGCGATCCCGCTTAATACGCGGATTTTTCCCGATCCCTTGAACATCGCCTATAAGGCTAATGCAAAAATATCACGTTTAATACGCGAACGGTTAATACGCGATCCCGCTTAATACGCGAGAGATTTCTGGTACTTTAAGGCAAAAAAATCACGCTTAAGACGCGAATTCATTGATCAAGATGCAAATTCCTTGTCTGCTTTCCAGTATTGACAATTTATCAGATTTTTTATATTAAATTGAAAAACAGCGACTTCAAATAGTAATATTTACTTTATTTAATAACAGATTAACTAAGGCGAACATTACTAATCGGAAATAGCGGTAGATATTTGAATTAAAAAAAAAACCCGCTAAATTAGAAACATTGGAATTCTTTGATCCCGCGTCCCAACTTTCTGTGTTTTTCGCTTCGTGTATGTTTTCACTGTAGAGAAAGACGAATTCAGGGTACTCAGATATGTCATAAAATTAGGATTAAAGATGATTATACTTATTGTTAGTGAGGCTTTAAATGTAAGTTATATACCTAATGTGTTTTATAATGCATATTAAAGGTAAATAAAAATAATTAAATTCAAAAAACCCGACTGCGTAAAAAGCGAACTAATTAATTATTTCTCATCAATGTGAAGCTATTTTTTATATCACGTACCTATTTTTTTATTTACTTGTATTGATTACTTTTAAGTTGTGTTTAATTGTTAGTTCCTATCTATAAACACTGTTTTGATGAGGCCTATAGATGTCTATGAAGGTTAGAGTTGCAGTAAAGCTAGAGATCCTACCTACACAACTTCGAGGTTGTGTAATATTTAAACGGAGCTTCTGACTGTAAAATAGTCAATGAAACATCGTCTTCATTTTGAAAGACCTATCCAATGTTATGCCACTCAATATGGAGCGTAAAATTTTTTTTCGTCTCTACCGCCATTTTTAGGTGCGTTCGTAATTATATAAATACGTAGCACCTATAGTCGTCGTTCAGTCCGTCTGTCTGTCCGTCTGTCTGTCCGTCCGCATATAACAGAGCAAAAACTACCCGACCGAATGATCTGAAATTTTTAATATATAATTGCTGCAAAATTTTGTCGAGCCATTTCCAATTTTATGAAAATCGGATGTATAGTTTAATTACAGGGACAGTCAAAAGTTTTTCTTTACATTACGGCCAATGGGGAAAATTATTGCAAGTGAATTTTAATGATGTTACAGACTTCCGAATGGTCTGAAATTTTTAATATATAATTGCTGCAAAATTTTGTCGAGCCATTTCCAATTTTATGAAAATCGGATGTATAGTTTAATTACAGGGACACCCAAAAGTTTTCCGTTACATTACGGCCAATGGGAAAAACTTATAGCAAATGCATTTTAATGATTTTACAGCCTTCCGAATGGTCTGAAATTTTTAATATATAATTGCTGCAAAATTTTGTTGAGCCATTTCCAATTTTATGAAAATCGGATGTATAGTTTAATTACAGGGACACCCAAAAGTTTTCCGTTACATTATGGCCAATGGGGAAAAATTATTGCAAATGCATTTTAATGATTTTACAGCCTTCCGAATGGTCTGAAATTTTAAATATATAATTGCTGCAAAATTTTGTCGAGCCATTTCAAATTTTATGAAAATCGAATGTATAGTTTAATTACAGGAACAGTCAAAAATTTTCCGTTACATTACGGGGAATGGGGAAAAAATTATTGTAAGTGTATTTTAATGATGTTACAGACTATGCACTTATGAAGCGCAAAAAAATATACATTCAGTACAATATGGGGTGCAAAACATAATTATAAAACTAGTTATAGTGCGAACGCACCTCATTTGCCACGTTTGACGAGCAATTTCCAACTTGTTTATTTTATAAAAACAAAACCTAGCATATAACCATCGGGCGGTTAAGACGAATCGATAGAGACCTCATTCATTAAAATCCATCCAGCCGTTCGGATGTTTCGAGGGTATAAAGAAATCCACTTACCCAGATATACGCGTGAAACACATAACCTTTCTTGGCAGTCGGGTAAGAAAAAAGAAACTCGTAAAGATTAAATAAATACGACTGAGGTTGTTTAATTCTTTTATGTTTTCTTTTCTTTTTGCTATGCTAACAATATTTTTTACAAAAAGATTAATAAGGATAATATTCTTTTATAATGAAAAGGATAGATTATAATGGCACGCATTATCACAAGTACTAAATATGATTTTAACAACTGGGTTGTGCTTTCAAAAGTTTAATATTTTAAATTTTTTACCTCTGCTATAAAAAAAAAAAAAAAAAAAAAAAAAAAAAAGGCTAGCTTGAAATTAATTTTTTTATTTTTGGTTGTAAATTAGTCTAGCTTGAAATTATTTTTTTTTATTTTTGGTTGTAACGTATTAATCTACATTAAAGCCGTTTAAATTCATTTTTTTTTTCAGCAGTTATTGTTAGTCGCTCCTAAAAAAATAATAATGAGTTAAAGTTGAATACAATCAAATTTCAATCTAAATATACCTAAAAGATAAAATTTTCAACCGTAAACATCTAACCGAAAGCCCTAAAGTTCATTTAGACGATTAGATGTGTAAATAAGCACAGTTTCTGCAACATTAAACAAATCACGTTTAATACGCGATCCCGCTTAATACGCGACTTTTGTCCACTCCCTTGAAACGCGTCTTAACCGGGTTCCACTGTACTTCAGTTGTATTACCATTTTTTCCGAAAATCAGTCAGCAAGTTGCTAAAATCCTAAGAAGGTTTGATTTTAAAGTTATTTTTTCTCCTGTTAATAAAATCCCTTTTTCAAATCTCAAACACCCCGTTGATCGCCTAGATAATTGGGGCATTTACCAGATCTCTTGTCAGTGTGGTCTTTCTTATATTGGTCAGACTAAACGTGCTCTTAGATTTCGTTTAAAAGAGCATGAGGGTTATGTTAAAAATCAGGAGCTCAAACGTTCTTCTATTGCTCAACATTCTTGGTCTTCTCAACATAGGTTCGATTTTTCCTCAGCCATCATTATCCAAAAATGTTCTTCTAACCTTGATCTTGATTTTTGGGAAGCTTACCATATCATTAAAAATTCTCACTCTTTAGTCAATGACTTATCTAGTACTCCAGATTTCCCAAGTATTTGGAAAGCGTTAATTTAATTCCCCTTTTTTGGTTTCTTTTCTCTACTTCTCCGGTAGATGTCGCTACTTGTCCACCCAGTCGTTTCCACTGCTTCTCTCTCATTGGTTGCTTCGGCGCCTTCGCCACCCGCATAGGGTATAAAAGCCAGCGCGTCTCTGTCTATGATTTTGCTCAGCCTTGCTTTTTCTAGCACGCTGTTCCTTTTGCACTGAAGAAGAATCTCGCTAGTAGATTCGAAACAGCTGTTTGCTGCTTTTCATATATTATTTGTGCATTTTAAACTTTGGTTTTTCTGCTTTTTAATATGCTATGCATTGCCTAACGGAACTACATTTCAACGTACTACATTGTATACATACAAATCTATAGATCATACACACGGCAAATCGGATATTTTCTCGCCTGTCGATGTTTATTGCAGAAATTGAGTTTTCAAATGCATTAAGCGTTTTTTAAGGTCTTTTTTGTTTAGATATAACATTTAAGTTTAATAAACGATGAAGTTTTCTTACAGCATTCTGAATGTGTTGGAAACTGTTTCATAATCTATGCTAGATGTGACTGACTTGTTTCAAAGAATTCCTAAATTTCCTTCAAATTTTAAACACTTTAATAGCTGGTGGGAGAATTTCTTACCATTTAATTTTAATCTCTAAACTGGCAGAATGGGACAGGAAAAGGCAAATTTATTTGAAAATAAATAAATGCATTTATTCGTGTATATAAACAGAGTTGCCAGATTGGAGATTATGTCCGTATTTTGGGGGATGTGGATCCTCTAGGGGAATTGTTTAGGGACAAAGAGTACGTGGGGGAGTTTTTGGAGACTATCACCATTTTGGGGAAAAACTTATTTTACGTAAAATTTTCTTTTAGTCATCTGGCTGTATCTGGTCAACTTTTAGACATCTGGCTCAACTGTATCTGTCTCGAACTCGATTTTGATTTGAAAAAGGAAAATACAATACAGAAATCGAAAATATCAATCATTACTTTCTTGGTAGTTGTTAGGAGAAATTGGGATCATTGAGGAAAATAGCTTAACCCTTTAATGCCCAACCCAAACATAAAGTGGGAAGTATATAATTAGTGTTGTGGGTAAATGAATGAAATAAATGGTACCCGACACTTAATCACTCTAGAGAGTATGCAACTCTTTACCTGTAACTCATAGTAAATAACAATAAAATAATAATATCATTAAGTGATGATCATGATCCGAACTAGTCTTCCGATGCAGCTTCTGGAATATATAATGTTGAAATCTGCTATCCAAACAACCCTAAAATCTTTCATCCCTTAAATATGCTATGATGCAAGGAACTGGTCGCAGCGACATCTGCTATATATTTTCAAATTTCAAAGAAAACATTGTATTATTACAGCATCTAGACTAAATCCTGTTGGAGTATTAGAAAATATCCTGCAGATGTCGCTGCGATCAAATCATTGGATTTCACAATCGTTGAATATTTAAGAGATCCAATAATTTAATACTTTTTTAAGTATTAATGGGATAGTCAATTTCCACACTATGTACTCTAGACGCTATACCTCCGAGATAATAATTAACCGTATTATCCCAAAATAGTGCTTGAACCAAGCTTCAACCATCCGAGAGCGTTGTGTGATTTCGAAGCGGAACTAGTGTATAGCTCGCGCAATAACGCGTGCATTACTATACAAAAGAAAATGCTTTTCCAAAGTACCTAAATGCATATAATAATTTATTAATAAATAAAATTACCATTTATTAATTTTTGACTAATCTGCAACATAAACAATTACAATTAAATACCGAAAAAGAGACTCACGATGTGAAAGAATCACAAATAAGTAACATTACTAAATTATTTATTTATAATCTCAATATTTACAACTTACTATATTCAAGCTTACGACAAGTCTCGCATAACCACGAGAAGAATTAATTAATTTATAATTATACTTAATTGAATTAATCTTAAAATTTTAATATTGACCTTTGGCTCTTTGCGTTAAAATTCGGCACGCAACACCCTACTGTACCTTTTGGTAAAATACAATTTTAATAACATGGAACAAAAATACCAATGAAATACAAGGATATATCTATTGGTAGGATGGGGAGAGCACAAACATTGATGTTCCGATTGATTGGAGACACAATAAGTCTTTTTCAAATAATCCTGGTATCACTCGCGCACATCTCATAAATAACATACTGCTGCGTACTTAACTAATATTTAAGTTGAATTTTAATTTACGCTTTAACATTCTTAAGCGATTTACTGTGAATGATCAAAAATCTTTACATCAAGGTTGATCAGCTTCATAATTGCGCCGGACTTAGGGAAGGTCCTGACCGGCTCTAGGTACGTTTCCATCTCAAAGAAGGGAGACCGGAAAACTGATTCGCGGGGGCTTGGAGATACTATTATTAGATGATCATCTCATCTCGAAAGCTACTACTCGACTTCTTGGAGAAGTTACTACTCTCATGCTCGGAGATCTACTCTTCTTCTAGAGATCTACTACTCTTCTCATGACACTTTTCCACTTCTATTAATCTGCTATATTTTATTTTCACCTTCTGTTATTCACGAAGAATGGAGGGCGGGGTCCCATTGTTAATTTTGTGGACCCTTCTATTGGATTTGCTTCCCCTCTCTGTCTCGATGTTCTTTCATTAGAGAAACCCCAATGACCGTGGTTCATCAGACTCCTCCTCTTATTAACGGGCAAATCTTGGCCCCTTCGTCATGTGACATCCACTTAGGATGTCTACTTTATGGCCTCTATAAATTCCATCATAAATTTGGGATGGCAGTAACTGACCATCCCTTTATACTTGGTTGCCATCAGGCCGACGATCTTGCATCATAGAAGATTCCTAGAATTCGATAAGATCTTCCCGTTTTACCACCGTGATTCCCACCCTTGTTTAGAAAAACAACCTAAATATTCAATATATATTTTTAATACACTATCGTACACATCTAAATTCATATAATCAATAATATGATAATTATAATACATTAAATTCATATATTGTATAATAAAATAATAATAATAATAATAATAATAATAATACTCAACTATTTATTCTACAAGAACAGCTTTTAAAACCTTTTGTCCATTTCACGTACAACAGAAGTGGTCATGCTTGTCGTTTACGACGTTACAGTTTATGGAGGTATTGCAGGAGCATTAGGATCTACCTTGGACTATCCCCACCTAAATTTCCAGACCTCTACGTGCGACGGATTTTCTTAGTCATCGCGTACTGACAACCACACATTTCTTTTATTATTAAAGATTGATAGAAATAAATATAAACAATTTTATAGGGTTTTTTTGTTTTTGTTTTTGGTGGATTAATTTGTGCGTCATGGAATGACTAGCAAGACATCACATAATCATCATACATCAATCAATACAGACAATCACATAAGAACATTATTCGAAAGCAATCAAACAGTAATAAACATAATGAGACATTAAAAAGGTCCATAGTAATAAAAGGTTCAAAGAAAATAATTGATTTCTCATATTTGTCCGATGAAACAAAGATTTTCGAATTAAAAATTGCTGCGTATATAACTGAACATTGCTCAATGAGCACAGGTGTTAACTTTGTTCTCCAATAAAAAACGGGAACGAAAACTCTATTCTCAAGCATCTTAAACCTTCTGGTGACTAAATCTGCAGGACTTATCCTAAACATTCTTTCTCCGTGCTTTAAAAAAAATAATTACAGACGTATAAAGCAGTGATTTTTCTCTTATTATAAACAACAGAACAGCGAAAATGTATTGCATTATTATTAGATACTTCAGTAGGGTCGATTCGGATAGGGAGTCAGATTCATTCAAATCCCAACTGATTAGAACTGGTCTAAAGCTAGGAAAATTTACAGGCATAAATGTAGATGGAGCTAATGTAATAAAAAGACAACATCATACTTTGCAAATACTTTTAAAAACAAGCGCAAAATAACTTGTTGTTGCAAAATTCTCTTCAGTTAGGCACCAAATATGCATGCAACATTCTGCCGTGTTTAAATGTTTGTAAATGGGAAATACTTTTGAAAAAAGTCTTTATTTGTGTAAAATTTTTGAGCTTGAATTGGTTAAATATTTTTTATAGTGCTAAATTGGAAATTAAAAAAATACGGTTTTGAGCAAGAACTTATTTGGGGACTTTTACTGAAAACTCTACTGATTTGGGGAAATTTTCAGAAATTTGCAGGAAATTAACTTTCGACGATCTGACAACACCGATATAAGAAACCAAAAATATATTTTTTAAAAATTGGTGTCAATGTCACATTTGGGTATTAAAATTAAGGGGGAAGAAAATCCCCCACCATAGCTTAATGGGTTGGGTGACATTTAAAACTGTTTTTACTAACGCTGACATTTTATAACAAATTCCCTGGCGTTTTTCTATGATAATAGTAGTTAGTATATGCAGATAATTTTTATTTCAATGTTTTTCATTGGCTAATGCTTACTTTTATATTTATACACTCTCGTCATACTTAATAGTAATAAAGTGTCTTAAAAAATAACAATTTAGGAAAGCTACATTGTAGAATGTATCTGATACAGCTAAGACTTCCTAAAATAGGAGAGTTTAACATTGGTGTAAATTTTACTTATTCAGTAGAAAAAAAAAGCCTTTATGCAGTATATGTAGTATAAATATTTATGAAGTACAAAAACAAATACATTAACGTTATTTGTATTTTTTTTTTATTGTGGTATGGAAAAGATCATAACATGCAAAATGTTTATCTATAAAGTCGAAATATTTTTTATTTCGAAAAAGCATTTATTTCCGCATAATGCATATGTCGTCTAAACTAAACATTTCAATGTTGTCAAAATAAACGAAAAATTCGCGGAATTCATACGGGGCAAATGGTAAAGAAATAATTTTCAATAAAGTAAATCTAAATTACAGGCTGTGTTGAGCCATAACAATCGACACATATATATTTATATATATTTATTTATTATTAAATCAGTTTCTGTTTTTACTTTATATCCTGCTTTTTATACCGGATCAATAGTTTGACAACATTCCAATAACAACTCCGACATTCCAATTAATATGAAAATACCTATTTAAACATTTACAGATTAAGTGATTTCCATAAAGTACAATGAAAATGAGAATGTTTTATCTTATTATCATGATAATAAAAATAATTTCATATTTATGAAACATAACACAATTTTCTCTTCATCTTGAATATATAATCTTTCTTTTGAAAGAACAATTACTAAAACTGCATATTGCCAAAAATTCTGTTTCTTTCTCTACCCTTAAACCACAAACAACACCAAAACAGTTTCATCATTACATACGTAGATAAGGTTGCTAACAACTATACTATCATCTGCAAATATTACTATCATCGCCTTCTAACTAAAGCAGTTACTTTCAATAATATTTTCAAACTTCATAATGTTACATTAAAGGGAACTAATGATCATATATTAAGTTATCAAAATGCATAAAAAATAACAACCTAAATTATCCTTATGTAGTCATGATTCTAAAGTTTCACAAAAATCCTCGTAAATTCCGTACAGTCACTGTAGGTTGTAATACGTATAATACTCCTGCTAATACATTATTTTTAAATATTCTTACACAAATTTATGAGTTATCAGTCACAAATGACATCAGTCATTGTATTTAAAAAAGTTTTGAATTGGTGGATAAAATAAAGCCATTAACAAAAGTCAACGATATTATTACTTTAGACTTCAAAAAGCGTTTTATTAATATTATTCTAAAAGACTTACATGCTACTATTAATGCATTATTTATAGAATATGCCCCTTTATTAAATTTACCTGATAATATTGATACTGATTACTTCAAATCCTTGACTAATTCTCTACTGTTTCATAATTTTATCTTCCAAGACAATGCTTTTTATATTCAAATATAGGGCGTCAATCAAGGAGCTGCTTCTTCAAGCATGTTATCCGATGTATATCTTTACTTTTATGAAAGAAAATTTATTAACAATAATCTATTGCTCTACAGATACATAGATGATATAGTAAATGGTGATATATAAAATACCCTTCTACTTTAGAACTTAGCACTTCTTATGCACATAATTCTAGTATCAATTTTATGGATGTTAAAATTAATATTGTGTAGATGTTGTTTAAGACTGGTTCGTATATGATGAATTCTTCAGAGGATGCGAATGACGTCATTTTATATAAAATAAAAGCAGTTGTCTTTAGTCTTTAAACTGAAATATATTTTGTATTATCTGTATTTATATGCAGGTTTATATTTTTTCATCGGGGACGACAGTAAATTCTAAAAAACAGAATTCCTGTTTTCTGATGTGAATGTAGAAAAAGTATTAGAGATATTTTTAGATATTAAGGAATTTTCCGATTATGTATTTTCTCTCTCTACAATATATTTAATTTTATTAAATTTGAATTGAAGTTTCATAAATATATTTTTCTGCATGTTTTAAAGTTATATATAACTATGTTTACAATTAAAATTATAAAATCGTAAAACTGAATACATATTTTGAAAGACTGGATGCTTTTATAGAAGCTGCTGACATGTATGATCCTATATATGTTAAAATCGATTTTGACTTCAGGTATATACTCTATATATACTCAATTTCTGATATCACTGTATGTTATAAATATGTCTAGCGACTTCTATTTTTAAATGTAATTTTTCGTATATCTTCTTTTAATTGAAATTCTTAAAACTGCCTCTTTGTACCGGGTGTCCCAAAAAGGACTGACTGATTTTAAAATTCAATAACTTGCAAACGGTGACAGATATCAAAAAAATTCTTGCAGGAGGGTTATGCATAAAGTCAAAAGTTTTATTACAGTGATTTTTGATTTTAGTTCGATTTACAAACAATAGATGGCGCTGTAAGCAATAGTCGCTAAATTCAGGCTCGATTTTTGGTACTTCGTGGCCCGGATAATACATTTCCATCTCCTTTTTCTGCATGGAACAAGATAAAGGATCAAAAATCGAGCCTGTATTTAGCGACTGTTGCTTACAGCGCCATCTATTGTTTGTAAATCGAACTAAAATTGAAAATCACTGTAATAAAACTTTTGACCTTATGCATAACCCTCCTGCAAGAATTTTTTTAATATCTGTCACCGTTTGCAAGTTATTGAATTTTAAAATCAGTCAGTCCTTTTTGGGACACCCGGTATGTATATGCACCTAACCTTTTTATAAAAAGCCTCTTATTAGTAAATGTAAAATAATAAATAATTTAGCTATCTTAAATTTTATAATTACTTAATTAAAATGCTTTATTAAGATCATTTACGAAACTATTTACTTTAAAGTTGTTTGCATTTAATTACATGTTTATATTCCAGAATCTATTGAAAACAAATTTTGGAAACTCGTTAGAATTCAGAAGTGTAAAACATGGGATATTAATTCAGTTATGCAATTAATGACTGTAACTTTTAAATTTAAAATAATAGAAAATAATATTAAATTGTTATTATCTCATATGTATGATATATAATTGCCTAATTAACTATTTCAAGTTTAATATTTTTTACATATACTTTTACATTTGCTGCATATTTGCACTTTCAATTAAACTAAGTTTTGCATTTAAAATTAAAAGATTTTGAAATTAAATGCGATTTTTAATAATTATACATTTTGTTTTAAATATTGACATTTTTATATCATCATATGCCAAATATCTGTATTTTTACTTAAAAAAAGCAATGTACTCAATTTCAGTCGTTATTGTATGTTGTTGGTAACTCATAGCTGCCAACTTGTACGGATTTTTTATACCACTGAAATTTTACAGTTAATTTTAGCTAAATGAATCCCTGAAATTCAACCAAATTTAATGATTAAATAAGTCAAAGATTTCTAATAAATTTTAGTGGTAGGAAAAATCCGTACAAGTTGGCAGCTATGGTAAATGAATGGTCTTTTCCTGGAAAACTACCTATTGAATGTAACTTTAATTAAGTCTGAGTCAATAATTGTTTTCTAAACTACATAATTGTAAATAATTTATAATCTTTTTTATAAATAATATTTTTAAAATGTACAGTACACTTTTTTCCCGTTTTAACTGTAAAAAGTGAATATTTAAACGTTTTCCATATATATTTTTAATAAAATATTTATATTAACAGTTTTTAAATTTAATTGCATATTTAGCATGCAAACAATGCAATACACTATTTTTCTAAATCAATTTAAAGCCAGAAACTTAGAGATAGTACAGTATCATATGAAAAATGTGTGCAATTATATTTAATGTACAATTAATATATTATAGTAGTAAAATAATAAAACAATATGGAGCATATGTGGGTCGCATGCGTCCTACCTGTCCTGAAGGTCTCCTTCTGGGGAGTAAATTTACAAAAAATAACCTAATTGTTTCTTCAATTTCACTAAAAGGTTATAAGACTTTTTGTTTTTCATAAAAGTAAAATTATAAATAATTTCATACTAATTTATTTAGGTTATGAGAAAAAAAAAAAACTTACACAGAAATTGAAAAAAAAAAATAATAAAAAAATAAATAAACATAGACAGTTATTTTCAATTGTAATTTGTGTGTTTTCTCCCTGGACACATATCATGTAAAATTCTGGATAAATATTTAAAAGATACAGCAAAAATATAATACATAAAGTGAGTTTTGGCTTCCTTTGTACAAGCTCTTTTATCAAGCAGAACTGGATTAGAACAATTTACGGGTAGAGGAACTACATTTTATGAGTTCGTAAGTCTCAAAAAGCAAATAGTGTGTATAATGGTGGAGAGAAAGTTTGTAGAGTTTATGGATCTCTTGTCTAATAAAAATCAGATATTTGAAAAGTAAAATTTTAATCAGTGTTGCATTTGTATTTGGGTATGTGTATTTTAGAATTTACCGGTGAATGAAAACTTCGTTATAATGTTAAAATTTAATAAAAAAAAAAATAAAGAAACAGATGTCGATTAAAAATTTTTTTTTGCACGAACAGAGTTAGATTGAGATCGGATTTTGTTTTAGTAATAGCAAAAAATATTGCGCCATGAAGAGTGTAAAAAGAGTGAGCTTGAGAAAAATGCGAAGCATGTTTGTGCAAAGGAAGTTTGTAATAAAACAAAGGAAGATAAAGATATTAACATGTCTGACAGTGTATAAACAAGAATCAGTTATTACCTGAATTGAAGTGATCAGATATTCGGAATCCTTTAGCTGTGTAAATTTTTCCGATCGCTTCTGTTTTTTTATTCATAGGTCATGTAATCAACATTGATGGATTCAACATTGATAGTTTGCTGTCTGAAACAAATGAAGAAATTGCGTGCTTCCAGTTTTTTTTTTTTTTTTTTTTTTTTTTTTTTTTTTTTTATATATATATATATATATATATATATATATATATAGAAGACCTGTTGTGCATAATTCTGCTTCATACACCGCATAGTACCTTCGTCTACTGTTGTTGTTGTTTTTTCTAATATTTCGGTTGTTTTTTTATTAATATTATTTTATTATTTTTATTAATGTTTCCCTGATCTTATTCGTGCAAAACGTGATATTTTAACAAAATTTTCACTTTTCAAATTAGTTTTTAAAGCTGAAATGAACTGTTGACATATCCGATATTTCAATTATATATTGAGGGTTTTAATAAAAACGGGAAGCGTACGATGCAGGCTCAATATAAGATGTATCCATTTAACTGCGGGGTTCTTGAATGACGGGAAATTAGATATCGATATGTTTAAATTGAATAATTCCGTTAATTTTCAATACTTTGTTTATCAATTAATCAATTCAATGTTTAGGAAGGATATCATTTATTATTATTAATTCATTATGTATTAGTTTTTCTTTTATAATTAGTTTCATAAAATTAAGAATCATACTTCCAATAAATGGAAGTTAATGGGAAGGTGGAGTTTAAAATGCTTAAAAATATATATATATATATTTTTTTTTTTTGTAAATTTCAACTTAAATGTTATTCAAGGGTACATTATATACATTATAACATGCATTTATCACAAAAAAATTAAAAAAAAAAATTTGAGAAAAAAATTGAATTTTACGAGTCGTGTTAGAAATCTTCGAAATGCCCCATCCGTCTTCCATATCAATGAAAATCCCCAATATTTTTTTATAAAAGTTTGGTTTATATATAGAAATAAAATAGAGCATCGAATTTTGCATATTTGAATTTAAAGATTAAAAAAAAAAAATGAAAAAATTTGAAATTTTTTCGAAAATTTTTCAAATTTTCAAAAAAATTTGAAATTTTTTCGAAAATTTTTCAAATTTTCAAGTTTTTTCATTTTTTTTCTTTATTTTTTGTAAATTTCATCTTAAATATTATTCAAGGGTACATTATATGCATTATGGCATGCATTTATCACAAAAAAAATTATTTTTGAGAAAAAATGGAATTTTACGCGTCGTCTTAGAAACCTTCGAAGAAGACCTTAAGAACCCTGCGCGTTCCATATCAATGAAAATCCCCAATATTTTTTATAAAAGTTTGATTTATATATAGAAATAAAATAGAGCAAGGAATTTTATATATTTGAATTTAAAGGTTTAAAAAAAATTTCTTTGAAAATTTTTGAAATTTTTTCGAAAACAATTTGAAATTCTGATTTTTTTTTTTACCTTTAAATTCAAATATATAAAATTCGATGCTCTATTTTATTTCTATATATAAACCAAACTTTTATAAAAATATTGGGGATTTTCATTGATATGGAAGACGCATGGGGCATTTCGAAGATTTCTAAGACGACGCGTAAAATTCCATTTTTTTCTCAAAAATATTTTTTTTTAAATTTTTTTTGTGATAAATGCATGCCATAATGTATATAATGTACCCTTGAATAATATTTAAGTTGAAATTTACAAAAAAAAAAAAAATATTTTTTTTTTTTTTAAGGATTTTAAGCTCCACCGTCCCCTTAAAATTCTAGTGCTCAATTCAGCTGGATTTAAATAATTAAATTCATATAAACAGTATAAATATCTGTACAAGAATTACTTGAGGTGCATATATATAATTTATAAGTATTTAAAATTCATCAAAATATCTTAAAACACATTAGAAAAAACCTAGAACGTTTTCAAACTTCACAAGGCCGTCGTCAGTGGGATTTAAATGTTATTATTTCCTTTGCGCTTATTCAAGAATTGTCTAGAAGACATTTATTTCAATTAAAAATCTGTACGTCAGGTGAGATGCCAGATAAAGTTATTCAAATTTTCAACAAAACGAGAATAATTTATTATGCAGCAAATTTCTCCCCACTCCACGGATATCGTTCGAAAGTGCCTCTTTACAACCTGTATCTTTATTTGCGATTATTTCAATTGATTCTCTTATAATATCTCCCTGGTAATTATCTGTACGGAATATAATTTTCTATTTATAATTTTTTTTTATAGGTTGAGTTTTAGCTAATCTTGATAATGCAGTATTGGGTCTATTTAATGTCATATCTGCTTTATGCTCTTTAATTTATTCACGAAATTCTCTCATCGTGATATTAACATAAATAAAATTGGACGGAATCAAATTTTGTATTTAACAGATTTTTTAACTTTGGGGGAGGGACTGCGATTAATTTTACATCATATATGCAAAGGGTATGTCTCATATTTTCAAAAAGCCTTGGAATGTAGCTATCTTTACAAACTTTAAATCTTTTATCTAGAACTGCGCTTCGTTTTCCACAATCTTCCACTTTAAACATCTATACGAAGAGATATCCATGGAGTATGGAGAAATTTGCTGCATAAAATCTCGTTTTGTTGAAAATTTGAATAACTTTATCTGGCGTCTCATCTGACGTACAACGTTTAAATTGAAATAAATTTCTTCTAGACAATTCTCGAATAAGCGCAAAGAAAATAATAACATTGAAATCCCACTGACGAAGGCATTTTGAAGGTTGGAAATGCTCAGGGTTTTTCTAATGTGTTTTAAGATATTTTGATGTATTTTAAATACTTATAAATTATATATATGCACCTGAAAGTAATCCTTGTACTGGTATTTGTACTGTTTATATGAATTTAATTATCAGACTTCCATTAATGTAAATAATTTAATTTATAAAAATTAAATTCTATGCAGATAACCAAAACATATAAATATAGAAATGTTATTGTTTTTTAAGGGAAAAAGTAAAAATGTCCAATTATTCAAAATTGTTGAGATAAGTGAATGAAAACACAAGGAATATAGTAGAGATAGTAATATTTTTTTTTTATTATTTTCAACTTACAGTTTGAATATAAAAGTTAAAAATATAGTATACAAAATGTATATATATCTCCTTGTTTATAATAAATTTTAATATAGCATGTTTAAATGTAAATGGAATCTATATTACAAAAGACACAAGAAAAAAAAAGAAAGGCAATGAGGTATTATCTTGAACCAATGTTGAATGAGTAACATGGACTTTTTCTATTACTATGGACGTAGGCCTAGTATCTCAAGAGTTAGAAAAATATTATTTATTATTATTATTTGTATATATTACTAGTTTCAAAATACAGGGTTGTCGAAAAATGTATCCCTGATTTTATAAATATATTTCAGGCGAAATATGAAATTAATCGATACGAAACCAATGTCAAATTTTAGAACATCTGAAGGAATTTTGGTAGTGATGATTACATTGCCCTTGAGGCGACTGCGTGAATGCAGGGACGCCACTTCGTGAAGTCATGCCATTTTCCTCATTAGTCAGTTCACAGCAATCATGGTGAGAGTACCGCAGAAAGCGCAGTGCGTGTTGGTGTATGCCGAGATTAAATCTGTTAATGAGTGTGTTCAGAAGTGCACTTCGTGCCGCGCGCGCGCTCAGAAGTTTATGCCATGGGGTAGGTGTTATCGAAGAAAGGAATTTTAACATAATTCAATTATTTCATTATTTTTATGGTTCAAAAAAGGTAAAACCAACGACTATATTTCTTTATTCTTCCAAAACATGGTTTTCGTAACAGGAATACATGTCTATATTCACTCAGATAAAATCTAAAATAGTCAGGAAAAACATCACGTGACCTTCTTTATCTACTTTAGCCCATTTGGCATTTAAAATTAGTTAACCAACCGCACACAAACTCCGCGCGAGCTGCTCAAAAAAATTGTGTGGGCGATTTGATCACGTGATTGTTCGTTTTCTGCTTATGTGTTATTGGTTGTGCTTTGTTTAGTAGGTTGATTGATACAATTTAAGAATTCAACTGGTGATCTAAAAATGTTAACTTTTTAACAATTTTTTTTTATTTATTTAAAAATGATTTATCAGTTGATTTATATCTTCCGTGATAAATAAAATGCTGTTAGTAAACCAAGATTGTGATATCAACATATGAGATTTGTTTGTAATCTATTATACTGGATGGATTTCAATGGAATTTGCACTGTTAGTTAGACAGTTTTTCAGAGAAGGTTTTAATATATATATTTCTTATTTTATGATTGCATATTTCAATACCGTGTGGATAACAGACCAAAATACATCATAAAACATGAGAAATAAATGGCATTCAAAATTATGTTAGTATAAGCAAAATACTTATTTATACTTTCAGTAGAAAATTTATAAACATTCTAATCATACTTTATTCACTACAAAACTAGACAGCAGACCTATATATTTTATCTCTTTAAAAAATATATGTACAGATATTTTTAGTTAAAATAATCTACAACATTACATTTTATTTTATTACATAATTACATTTTATTTTTATAATGTTCAAAGTAAAATATGATTTCCAGCCTAGTCTCGATAAAAATTCACTCGTAAAGTACTCAAAAAAAAAAAAAAAAAAAAAAAAAAAAAATCAAGGAATTATCCTACGTGCGATATATATTATTTTTTCATTTGAATTTGCTTAATGTTTATATCGTTATACATATACATACTTAGAAACGAAACTTTGAATATTTAAAAGGTGTTCAGATATAAAACTTTCATCTCGAAATACCTCATTTTCTCACATTTAAATAAGTATTTTATTATTATAATAAAAACACACGTGCCTCTGTATAATAAAAATAAAAAAATATATCTTCATCAAAAATATCTTATTCATTATGAAAAATATAAAACAACCAATAAACAAAACAAAAAAAAAAGAAAATTGTGACACAATGTGGGATCGGAAGGATTCGAACCCAGAATCCCTAGTCTCGAGTTCACTGCCTTATCCATTCGGCCATATAGCACACATTGCTTCTGCATCAAAATATCTTTATAATTAGCACCTTAATTAATCAAATCCATGATCTGTTCCTGAACACACTACGTGTCTACCTGTACACTACCTGAACACACTACATCCATGATATTGACCCACTCCATGTTCCTGACACTTGAGCTCGCGCGCGCAGCGCGCGTGCTTCTTGAACACACTCATTGAGGTACAATGTTATTTTCGCCGTACGTATGCAGAAGTTCCACCTACAAACAAAGCCGTTCTTCGTTTGTTTAACAACTTCAAAGCGTACCTGTAAGGAGATAGAGAGCCGCTGAGATGTTTGCTGTGTAGCAGGGGAGCTCATATTGACGTTTTCTAACAAGGAAGATCTCCTTACCGGACTTACTCAGAATATTTTGAAAAAAAAAATGTATACTAATTAAACTTCTTATGTATGTAATAAAGTAGTGCTGCACAACCTTTTTGCCAGAAAATTGTTTGCCACCACGAAAAATTTAAAAGTAACATCCAAATTATTAAATAGCAAAGTTTCTGTCAGTTAATTAGGAAATTTTTTCTGGATAAAAATACTGGTTACGTGGTGGCCCGAGGGCCACAGGTTGTGCACCCCTATAATAAAGCAACAGTCAAATTTAGCGGCGGAATTACAGTAGAAAGTCTGTAAAAAAAATAAAATACGTTCGAGTATTTGGTGTGAAAAGAAAAGCGTCACGCGATTTGGCGAGCAGTACTTTTCATCGTTAAAAGCAGACGATTTTAATGCACCAGAAAATTGCTTGTTATTTGATTTTAGAATGGGTGTAGATATTTAATGAATTTATACTTAAAAAATAAGAGAGTTTAATAAATACATTTTTGCATTACATATTCATGTTGCTTGTTATTTAATTTTATTATTTTAAAAACAATTTCATATATGAAAAATATTTTCATATATTTAAGCGTATTCCAAAATAAAGGCAAGATGAATAATGCTGCAGCTATTCATTTGAATATCAAAGATGTCGTTGTTTCCATAGCTACTAAATTGAATCTTTAGTGGTCAATTGGACTTAATTTTGAGATTCAAACAATTTCAATTAATTTAAATTTTGTTTTAATCCATAAAATTTGATAGTTAACTTTCACTATAAATATATGTATATGACAAAACTATAGTTAAATCAAACTAACTCTGATAAAACTATTTTTTTTTTTTTGCATTAAATTCATTTAAAAAAATTCAGTATGAAATTTTTTTTTTTTTAAAGATTATATGACATATTTTTTTTTTTTTTTTTGAAATTTTATTCCATCACCAGACGGTGATAAATCGCCAAATATCGAAATTTTCATTATTCGTTTAGGGACGCTCTTTAGAGTTTCCTCCGAAATCATTTTATAAGCATATCTATTCGCATAAGTAAAACATTCTATATTTTTTTCAGATTTTTCCGAGTATGCCCATGTGGCGTCATTCGTTGTAACTAATGTAAAAAAAAAAAAAAAAAAAAAAAAAAAAAAAAACCTCACAGACTTTTCCAATCTAACAATGTAAAAATAAATATTTTACCTTTATCAATGCCATAGTTAGTTTTATTCGAAATCAGGGACAAATTTTTGGATAACCTTGTATATAATGTAGTATTTTATTGAAATGCTGACTATAAAAACTTTCATTTCCTTTAATGATAGAAATAAATATATATATTACGACAACAGTGCAAGAAAATTACATAGTTGCTGCGAAATTTCGTACAGATTATCTGTACACTTTAATACACCACTAAAAACAAACTGTTTTTATAGATACGATATAAAATACTTTATGAGTAATGCTAGTATTATTTTGGAGGATACTAAAATTCTTCAAATCTTTAAAAAACTGTCATCTTTGTCTGCTGTATTTCGGTACAATAAACCGAGCATAAACCATTAAAAAAAGTTTAAGAACACATTTAAATTATTAATAAACGAAGAAAGTGGCAGATGTTTAGATCTACAAACTAAATTTTGTTTTACAGAGATAAAAATCCTTTTATATTTTTAACTTAACCTTTAAAATTAATTTCCAAAATAATATTACATATATACGTTCTTATCGCAAGATATATAGTGGATTATAAATGTTTTTACAAGTTAGAACTTCTAGAAATAAAAACATAAAACATTCATTTATTTAATCTAATGAATAACTTTCTATTTATTCTGAATTAACATACCGTTTGCATTCATATTTGTAGCTTTCAAAAGTAGACTATCTGACGTGCTCCAAACATCAACGCAAATTGCGTGCAGGAATTATTTTTTTTCATGAAAATGGCTTATGTTCATGATTTCTAGTCGATCATCAGCCAGAACGATCTTATATGGTCGTACATATAACACCAATATACTGTTGGGTTTTAATGATTAATGGCTGATTACATTTTAAAAAATGATATGCATGCTCTTCCTAAGTCATCATTTCTTATTATCCTATCATAAAAATGATCTAGATTAGATGTTCTCAACCAGAGCTCGGCATGCACTGTCCATGGTTTCCTTACAAACAAACGGGAACAAGGAAACTTGAATGAAATTAACATATTAGTTGGTCTATTTTATTAGGAGTGTGTGTCAGAATTTGAATATTATATTTAAGTATGTTGTTATTTTCTTGCATTTCCCGTTCCGGGTTTATTTCTATAACAAAAATACATTTACATTTCCCGCATACTACACTGTTAAAAATTTACAGCAAACTGTTCAGTCATTTAACCATTTAAAAAAAAACGGTTTCATAACCGTACTTTAACTATATTCTGACCATAAAATCGCCAATAATATGGTCAGAATAGTGTTAAATTACGGTTGTGTAACCATTTTCGATAGAAACGGTCAAAGGACTGGACAGAATGCTGCAAATTTTTAATAGTGTATGTTTTAGCTGAGATACAAAAAACAGATTCATAATATAGTAGAACTGAACTAAAAATCATGAATCTAGCATAGATTATGTAGCACTTTCCAACACATTCAGAATGTTGTAACAAAACGTTACAGTATATTAATGTGAAATAAACGTCAAAATAAACGATTTATAAAATTCCTAACGCATTTGAAAACTCTTATGCAATTACCATCAATAGTTGGATAATTACTCTAATTTTCTTATGCAATCCTGTATAGGACTATAGATTTGTACGTATACTAAATATTATGTTAAAAGTTAGCTCAATGAAATGCATAAGCACAGTTCAAAATTCTCATTCAGGAATTCCGTCAATAAACGAAAATGTGCTTTAAATCATTTTTGTAGCCCTTTATATGATTTATAGAATTTATACACACAGAGTAATTTGAAAAAAAAAATCATTTCAAAACGCGTACCACAACTCTAAAAGCACTTCCTTTAATTATTCTTCGTATTCAGTACTGTAGCCAATTAGTTTTGTGCATCCCTGTAAATGAAAAACACATTTTATGCACTCCAGGTTTTACAGATAGCGTCTTTTAGTACACCTTATGTGATATATATAACTTTTAATATGTTTAAAATTGTATAATGTCATTAAAATCCACTGCAAACGATTTCCCCCCATTGGCTGTAATGTAACGGATTTCTTTTAATGTTCCTGTAAATGAACCATAAATGCGACACACTTCATTTATAATACGAAACATGCTATACTAAACCACAATAACGTTGATAACTTTCGTGGCAATCGGACTATATTTACACAAGTTAGAGCACGGACAGACAGACGGATAGACAAACTGAATTCATAAAATATTTTCAAATATGTTGGAAAGTGTTAAATAGGTAATCACTACATGCTGAACGGGAGCTTGGAGGTTGGATTTCCTCTAGCTGAGGAACTGCTGCTACTACTTACAAATTGTTGTAGTTGGAGAACGAGATGTACCGATGATGAGGAGGGAAATATATTGGCCTGCCACACAAAAAAGCAACAACTTTTTTTTTCAGCGATGTTTTGTTCTTTCTACATAGGCTATTATATTCTGAATGATCTTCAATAGCAAGCACTTTATATATCACTACTTCCTCTCTTAATAAGGGCAATTCCATCGTAACTGACGTAACATTTTATCATCGAATTTTGTTTTCAAAACTATGGAGAAAATTTACTAATAAAGCTAGAGCAAATTTTTAGAATTTAAAACATTTCTTACTAAGTACTTAATTCTCAAATACCTGCAGATTATTTCAACCTATCTCTTAGAACAAAAAATTGCATCTCAAAATTTTGTAACTGACGTACATAAAATAGACAAACATTTTTTCTGCCTTCATTGAAGTGTAAAAATTATCTAAACTATCCTGTTAAAAAAAGTGGTTTAATGTTCTCAACAACACTAAGTAATGCCAAATTATAACAGTAACTTGTTTAATTATTTTTGAATGACGTAACATTATGACTTTACAAAGGCAATAATGGTACTTAACATAGTCTGTAAACAGCAATTTACTATGCCTTTTTATTAGAATTTTTCTATAGAATACAAATATATCAAGTTTCCCAATCATAAATTAAAATTATCCCCCCCCCCCTCCTCCAAATGATATTTTTCTGTGGAATTGCCCAATACAGACACATCATATATATATTCTTTAAACTGACGCTATTCAGAGCCAACTGTAGCTCATTCTAATTACCGGAATTACACTGACATTGGTAAGGGGAATAATCTTGCTATAGGCAAAAAGATTCCGATAAAAAAATCAAATGCGCCGATAGGGGGGAGAAATATAGCGCTGTTGTAGCCTATGCAGCCGAGAATGATCATAAAATGCGAATAACAAGTGAAAATGTAAATTAAAACGACGTATGCAACAACCGCGGCATTAATTTGATTTTTACGCGCGCTGCGGTGGAGCGAGACTCATATTCGACCTGCTCTGAAAATGTTTATTAGAGTTTTTTGCATGCGCATATATCCCAAATGTTGCCGCATACGTAGGTTTTAAATTTGCATTTTCATTTCTTACCCGTGTTTTATGCTCAATATATGCTGTATAGACCACAACAGCACCATATTTTCCATTGTAGGCGGTGTTTTAATCATTTTTTCCCGAACTCTATTTTTCCATGGCGATATTAGTCTCTTTGTCAAGTTTAGTGGCATTCTGGTTATTAGAACGACCTACAGATGGCTCTGAATGCAGTTTAAAACAAAAGCCTCATGTATATATACTAGGGGATCGTACCCGGGCTTCCCGGGTTGAAGAATATAGGTGAAAACATTTTTTTAAATTGAAAACTAATAATTTTTTATGTTCAATAATTTTTTTAGATTGACCACTTACATTAAAAAAGCAATTTTCATATGGAAAATACGAATTATTCAATCAAATAAATTTTTGAAATTTATCAAAAGCAATATTTTCAAATTAGCCGCATGCTAAGAGTTATTTGCCAAGATTTTGCTACTTATGGCATCCTTTTATATTCTGATAATTTCAGAGCTTATACATGTTTGGTAAATTTGTGTTTTATTTATATTATTTTATTTATTTATTCATAGGGAAGTTTTTTACAATGGATATCAGCCGTAAGAAAATGATGAACTCTTTATTTTATTTTAAGGGCAAACGGATTAATCTTTCGTAATCGAGCTCCGCGCGATATAGATAAATAAATAAAAAAATAATAATTCATGCTTTAAAATTGTTTTAAAAGCATAGCCAATCAGTAAACTGAGATGAACTTTGCAATCAAATTCCATTTGAAAAGAAAATCTTATTTGGTGATCTAAAAATTTAAATTGTACGAATATGTTAGATTTGTGTTTTTTCAATATTATTCTTTTATTTGTTTATAAAAGAAGTATTAATTTCGTTAATTTTTCTTTCACAAATATGTTACATTGATGGTTTTTTAAATATTATTCTTTTATTTGTTTTTATAGGAAGTATTAATTTCGTTATGCAAAAATAGTCGGAAACAAATGCTGCAAAATGATTGTTGCTTTATGAGCAGAATGTTTATTATTATTATGTATTAAAACCAGCACGTGATAAGATAAACTTGAAAAGAATTATGCTTACAAATTATTTTAGAAAATATAATACATCAGTCAATGAATACAGTTTTTAAACAAATTGCATGTGAAAGTAAATTTTTTTTTCCCTATGCGACGAAAATTGAAAATGTACGATGGTCAGAAAATTAAAAAATTGCTGTAGTGAAAATTTCAAGACCGAAATTTGATCGTGAAGTGTTGCCATTCGCAAAATGACGTCAGCGTTACACACAGATACGTTTGTTCTTTATAATATAGACTAGAAAGGTAGCCCGTCAAAAATGACGGAAATTTAGATATAAAGATATATACAACTCATGTGCAAGAATATGAGTTTTCTCGATTGTTCCGCAGTGATAGATGAAAATAACACATTTTAAGAACGAAACACATTTATAAAAAATTGTGTACAGTATAAGACCACTAATCTGCACAGTTTGGTTCCAAGTGTTATGCAGATTTGAGGCTTTTTGCGGTCATGTCAATTCAATCTTTGTTTACATTTTTTTAAATTTATATATTGGACAATTTAGATTGTTAAGCCTTAAAAATAAATAAATTACACACTTGAAGTAAGGTAAAAAATATTAAATTATCGTATACGATTTCATGAAATGATATTATATGTGTGTGCTTCACGATCTTGGTTACGACGTTGGCGAAATTGGCTGCAACTTGTCATAATCCTAATAGTGTGGGCCGCTATAACAAAAAAGTAACCAGTTTTTAGTAAAATTTCTGATATAAAGTAGTTTTCAAAAACTTGTGTAAAATTGCAGGCCGTTCTCATGTTATGTCAGTCCTAAGAATAATATTTCTAACACTGAAGAGTTTCCATGTATATGTGGAATTTAGAAAAGCTTCTCCTCCTGAAATGACATTGTAATTTCTCTAATTTCAAAGTTTAATCGGGCCCTGATGTTGTTTACTGAAATCTAATAAATACAGTTATTTTGAATATTACAACAGAATTAAACAGGTAAACTTATTTAACTTAAACCCGCTGTTACTTCCCGATGTTATTTTTTACTCTTAAGAAAGAAAATTAGGTACTTCTTAGTTATCCCGTCGACCAATTTCGCCAAATTATATAAATCGCCAAACACTCGCCAAATGATACACATTGACATATTTTTTTTTTTTTTTTTTTTTTTTAATAACGAAACAACAAATAAATTGGCAAAACATTAATAAAAATACAAATAAAACGTCGAATTAATGGTTTTATTGGCCATTATTGGCCTTTAATCTTACAATTAATTAATTAATGGCAACCATTATTGGCAATTAATCTTGCAATTTGGCGACAGTAATTTGGTCGACGGGATAACTAAGAAGTACCGAAAATTATTTAAATTTTTTAAATCATGCATTTATAATTTTTTTCCGTCTTTAATAACTAAAAAAGGAAAAAAATATGCTTTTGTTCTGAGCTCATAAATATGACAATAAAATAATGTAACTAAGAGACATTGCAAAATTAAATCTTTGTGATTTCAAACCATAAACAAACGATACCGTCACCATTTTACCTCGAGGCTAACGAGAAAGACAGGCTACCGCGGTGGGTCCGATTCTTCTTCTTTTACAGACCGCTGGAGTCACGTGATGCTCTATTCGCACAACTTCATTGGTGCATTCGAGCATCACGTGACTCCCGCGGTCTGTAAAAAAAGAACAATCGGACCCACCGCGGTAGCCTGTCTTTTTCGTTAGCCTCGATTTTACCTACTATGACGTCATTAGAATATTGTCCATTGATTGTTGGAGAACTTACTTTGTGTATGATTACCTGAATGATTTAATATTTTTTTTACGTTTCACGATGAATGAATCACTTGTGTTTGTATAGGTTTATGGAATGAGATATTAAGCTGTAAACCTAATTTCAACTGAAATTATCCAAGGATATATGTATTTTTAATTGAAATTAAAAACCATGCTTTGATCTCGAAATAAAAAGTTTTAGTTTGTATAATTGGTTATTTCTGTTAATTATTTATTTAGGTACTTTCCCATTATAGAGAATTTTTAAAAAAAGCTTGACGCAATTCGGGCATCAGAAAGTGAGATATCTTGCCAAAATATATAAACAGCTATGAAAACAAATCTAATGAGCTTTTATTTTTGTTTATATATGCACTTATATACATAGAAAAAAATAGTTTCTAAATATATATAATATTTTTTTATATACAAATTACACACAGATTTCAGATATGAACCGGGATACCTAACTGGCGCCAATATGGTGTTATTTTGCCTGCTATGGTAACCCGGCTATTGTTTTTTTATTTATTAATAAATTGTTTATTTACTTTTATTTTCTGTTTTTAATTATATAAACTGTTTTGTGCTATAATTATTAATCAAACTTTTATTTATTTATAGTTATTTTCTTTTCAAAATGATAGCAAATAATTTAAAAATATATAAGTAACTGGTATTCGAAAGCGAGATTTCTGCCGAATTGGCGTAAGAGAAAAAACATGCCAACCCCCATGCGTATATGACATCTGCAAAAATTACTACTGTTTCTTTATAAAAATGGGTAAATAGCTTTTCTTATATTAAATAAATTGCATACATATGGAAAAATTGCTTGGGAGTATGAAGCAGTACATAGGTTGTCAGAAAATACGTTGGCAAACTTCTTTCTCGCCAAGAAACTTTTCTCCGAAGTATTGTACATAAGCAATGATTGCTAGAATTGCATTTTTAATTATGATATGCGCTTTTATGTCTCACTACATTTATGCATACTATACTGTGTGTATAAATGCTACAGTTCATATGCAGGGCTACACAAAAGAATTCGTAGGGGTTACTGAGTATGAGAGTAAATTGCTTAAAGGTGGTTTTTAAAGGAGTTATGCATTTTTACGCTGAACTGCATTTAGTTTACTAAGAAATGTTTGTAGAATATAGATAAAATGATATACAGGTGTCACGCAAAGAATTGGATACATAACCGTCTATGGGTGATAATATCTGGAAATGTGATTTCAGTAGTTTTAAGAGTAGTTTAAATTAAATTTTGGCTAAATAGTGGCATGTACTAACGATACTATTGGATATGGACGGTAACTGCTGAAATCAATTTTTAAAATATTTTATGCGTCTTCTAAAATGTTTACTTAGTTATCATATTTACCTGATTTCCTCAAATAACGAAGTTTTGTTAAAGCATTCAGGATGTGTTGGAAAGTGTTTCATATTCTATGCTTAACGCATGATTTATCTTTCTTCTTTAGTCTTATTTTGAATTTTTTTTTTCTTAAATTTTTTTAGTCTTATACTGCTTTATAGAAACTTTGGCACAGTTGTCATATACGCCAATTTGTCGAAAACATCAACAGCATAAACAAGAACATCCGGGTTACCATATCAAGCAAAATAACGACACTTTGGCGCCAGTTAAGTACCCGTTGTGTATATGGCATTGGCGTCAGAAAAAAATTGCGCCAATATGGGGTGTATATGACATCTGTGCCGAAACTTTAATATTTAATGTTTAAACTCTTCGCTGCAACCCACTTGCATATAGTACAAACTATAACACAGCTAGAGCAAAATAATAGACAGTTTGGTACTTTTCCACTGTAGGGACTTTGGCGTTTTTTTTTTTTTAAAGCTTGGTGTAATTTGGGCATCAGAAAGTGAGATTTGGGTACTTTTCCGTTATACGGATACCATTGTCTCCAAGCATAATAGTGGGCGCAAAATGAAAATCACGTGAATTGAAGCATTTGAAAAATAAAAGAAAAAGCATGTCGATACTAAAGTGAGCATTTAAAAAATATAACATTTGAAAATTCCAGACTTTTACGAACTATTTCATTAAATCACAAATATATACTTAAAATAAGTGAACAAATAAGTGTTATAAAATAAAGCAATAAAATAAAACTCATATTATACTGCTAGCATAAAATTACAAATATCTTTTAGCATTTTGAAATAATTGGCACATTAGCATACATTTTGGCATGGTCGTATAACGGGAAAATATCGAGATTGTTGTCAAATCATATAAACAGCTATGAAAACAAACTTGATGAGCGTTTTTGTTTGTTTTATATGTTTATTTTATATGTATATTATTGATGTTTTTATGTACAAATTACATCTGTTTCTGTATAAAATTAGAGAAACGGCTTTTTTATGTTAAATAAATCACATAAATATCGAAAAAAATTCGTGTGTATATAAAATGAAACAGTGGATAGGTTCCCGGAAAATAAGTTGCGGAATTTCCTTTTTCGCCAATGCACCTATACTGGAAAAGTACCTAAAGCACATTAAAATCGCACAGTTAGGAGCTCACACAGTACAGCGTCGGCTATTGGCGGTTATTTTATTAGTAGCATCGGGAGGAAGATGTAAAGATGTACTTTAAATTCAAACTCATAGATTTTGAAAAAAAATATCTTAAAAGAGCGGAGTTTAAATTAAATTTCGGAGACCTCCTTTATGAAAGATTAATGGTTTTAAATGGGAATTTCGCCAAATTAGCCAGCTGTCACAAAGTTGGCTAACATTTGGCGCTACTGTGGTAACCCTGCATTAATATATTTTCACAATTACTCATCTCAATGAGGCGGTCCTGCCGGAATCGTGAGGGACACACAGAGACTTGGATTTTATATAAATAGATACTTAATCAGTAAAATATAATAAAGATCAGTTATTAGGATGTGGTTATCAATTGAGGCTCTTATGCTTTTATTTCCGGAATGAAAACAGCAATTTTCACCTTCTGAAAATTTGCATACGCACTTCTCATATCCATATTCACCATTTAATTTTTTTTGTTTGATTATTTAAAAATTATTTTAACTCAAAACATGAAGTCACGATTGCCAGCAACATCTTTCATGTGAGCTGACGCACTCTTTACATGAGATTCTAATCTCAATTCCTGAGAGTAAAAAAATCCATAATTTATGTTTTTTAGACGCATTTGTGTTAAAATGTTTAGTTTTATCTAAGAAAATGATCGTTTTCATTAAATTTGACTTCATTTTCACTTAAATAAGCATTTCGCCTAGTGTCTGAAGCTTAATATCAGTTCACATGCAGAAGGAAAAACAATATAGAAAATTTATGAGGGAAAATGCATGTTTTCAAAAGCAGTATGTCATTTTCCGTTATTATGCCCTTAATATAATATTCTGCTCCTAATCGGATTTTGCGCCATTAAACCCTATACAACGATTTTGAATTTTTATCAGAAAATAGCATGAATAAAATTAAAAATACTTCATTATTTCTCTCTTGTCTGCAATAATGAAATCTATCTAACTTTCATAATTTTGAAGGAATTTCATAAAATTCTTTTAAAATTGAAATATAAAAGTGGGGGTATTTAAAAAACAAAACAAATAAAGCGACCACATCTACAAAGGAAGAACTTTCAGTTAAAAAAAAAAAAAAAATAGTGAAATTGGTTCAGCACAAAGATCAGGACAGATGACTAAAAAACACACTTGTGTTTTAAATATATAGATTATATAAAATTACAAAAAATTAAATTAGGCAAATTGTGTTATTTTGATAAAGTTATAGTAGAATGTCCTAAAGAATAGCATTAAAATTTTATTATTCGGGGGAAAAACTTCAGGAACACGATATTATTTTAAACCACGAATTATTTCTTTGCTTACCTAACTCGGCGAAGCAAATCCATTCAGCTGAGAATCATCAAATTCTGTAATATAAATCGCTATTATTTGCCTGTCACCTCTCTTTTATAAAGACACTCTAAAATTTTGTAAAACATTGCGTTTTATCAGTGCGCGATTTCGATTTCATTATTTCCAAAAGTGAAGCATTTTCACCTGTGAAGAATTTCAAAGCAGCTGGGCTATGAAAATTACGCACTTCTACAAAACTTAATTCAGGTTTAAGAATTAAAATACACGCTTTTTTATATAATGACGTCATTTGCATCCGCTAAAGCAATTCACTTTTACAATCCAGTCGTAAATTTCGTCTATAGAAAAGTGTGCCTATGACGTCATTACCACGGAATAACAGACAATATTCGTGACATAGCACATATTTTAATTTCAACTTTTTTTTCAGGTTTTATGAGAAAATGACAACAAAATGATACAATATCTCCTATTTTCGACTATTTTCCGTTTACTTTCAATGACTTTCAATAGAAATGGGGTACTTTTGTTGCCACGATAAGAAAAATGGTATTAAAAACTACAAAAAAATTAATATCTCAAAAATAAATTGAGATACAGCTTTCAAACAAATTGCATTTAAAAGAGAATTTTTTTCCTTATACGATGGTGTAAAAATGTAAAATGTGCGATGTTTAGATGTTTAAAAATTTGCTGTAGAGAAAATTGCAAAACCAAAATTTTATTTCAAATTTCAAAGTGTTGCCATTCGCAAAATGACGTATGCGTTACGCACAGATATGTTTGTCCTTTATAATATAGATAGTTCAAATGCAAATTTGTTTTTATTAAGATGTTTATTTTTCCAAAATATTTAATTCATTTTTCTCCGTCTGCTCGCACTCAATCCTGCTATAGAAACATTTACGGAACTTGCTTATACTTTAACATTTAACTAATTATTAAGATAGTAAAGAAAGTATTTTTGTAAGTTATTCATTTATTTTTATTATCTTAATATTACGTAAAAAATGTCGCTTTAATAATGTCTATATTCGTATAGCTGAACTGAAGGATTTACAGCAGTTTCGCTTCAGCAACGGATGATTCAAATTTTATATTCAAAGTTTATTTGAAGGCCATTTTCAAAAACGTAATGCTTAGTTCGGTTTTTTCTCTAATTATTCTGAACTTTTTCTAAGCAGTTTAAGTTTTACGAAAACTTGTCTTCATTTTGCATTTTTATCAATGTACATTCGAAAGTTCTGGTATGTTTCTTTTTTCCCCACAAGAATGCAAGACTGAAAAACTTAAAGTTTATCAAGTAAAAGCAAAATACTGCAGCAGCCGCCGTTGTTCTTCGTAGATACACACTAGTCCGACGAACTTCAAATTTTATAATCGTATTAAATAATGACTTAAAAAATAAACTGTATCCGTAAAACCATGTCTCTTTAAAAGCAGACTCTTAAAACTAATCCCTAAATGAACTATTATTTTTACACAATCAAACTGATTGGTAAAGTTATCATACGAATTGAATATTTCCAACTGAGCAAAATAAAATGCTTAGAATGATAGGAATCGAACCCATATCTTTTGCTTACAAGGTCAGTGCTTTACCGTTTAAGCTAACTGGGCTGACAATCAGCCAGCATATTTCTCTGAGATAACCTTATTGGTAGTAACATCTTGTCAGTCAGCTTAAACGAATAAACATTGACCTTGTAAGCCAAGGATCTGGGTTCGATTCCCAGCCTGTGCATTTTTTCGCTCAGTTGAAAATAATTAATTCGTAATGCATAAATATATGACAAACTGTTTTCAAATTTATTACGGTACATACAGTAGTAAGGTGGTTATCTCGATGAAGAGCATGAATGTTTGATGGAAGAACATGCAGGGGTATGAGTATTTTTGCTGTACCGGCACATAGCTCAAATGGCGTTAGTTTTTAATTGTGAAGAGTGTATGTGCAAATTCAGTTGGGCTATAGTTTTTGAAAAACGAGCGTAATCTATAATTGCTTGGAAAGCTTTTATAATGTTTAATGCAAAAGTAAAAATGCATTACTTTTATTTGTCACGTGTATTGTTCTGAGTATATAGAATAGCGAAACATCGATTTTTTTCTTATTACAAAAAATTCTTGATAGAAAATATCATCCAATATCATGAGAAAACGCAAACCATATACCAATCCATCTCGAAGATTTGAAAAAATCGTTTTAACATTATATTTTCACAGACTCAGTAAACGCTGTGGACATATTTAAATGGATACTGTATGTGTTTAGCGCGAACAGAAACTCTACCAGGTTAAACTCAGTCGAAAACCACTTCTTTATTGTTCTCATGTATCACATGAAGTAAACTAAAAATTATATTTTAAAACCAAAGTATACCGGCACTTTCTTATCATTTCACAGAGGAATTAAAATTCTGACTAATAAATTGTTTTGCTACAATTCTCTACGATTTTGCAGCAGGATTAGGCAGAATTAGCCCCTTAAATAGCCACCAAAAATAAATGCAGAAGCCACTTAAATTCAAAACCAGAAATTCACCAATAGTTATCATTAATTGATCAGGATTACACAAAGTTGTACCAAAGAATGCTACAACTGTGTTCATATGACATATTTATATGGTATTGTTTTGTAATGTTATATTTGAAGAGTATGCTTTGATGTATTCAATTTTAGAGAATTGTTATGAGCGACAAAGCTTTTATAATTTAATGAGTATCGGTAGTATATGAGGAGGATGGAGTGGTATGGTAAAATTTTCTAAATATAATTTCATTGCAGAGGAAATGCACAATTATTTGTACTAATATAAGTTTTCTCATCTATTGCTCTGTACGATAAATCCGAAGGAAAATTATATATTTAGTAGGCTTAAGTATCTCCGCCAGTGAAAAGTGATTTAAAAGGACTCTGCCAATCAAAAAAGTTGTGAACCACTGATCCAGATTAACAGTGGCGGTAATAACGGTACTATGGTAAACTACAATAATGCAGTACGCACGATACAAAAAAATGACATTTGCTACTTAGAATTCCTACTTCTTGCATGAATCAACAAGACCTTCAATCAATTTTCTAAAGTGTGAATGCGATTTTTGTTCGCGGACGTTTCTTTTCAAATTTCACACTTTATGCAGCGTACGGAGGTGTTACTCGCATCTGTTTTCAGAATATATTTTGAAATAATATTCTTATTTATAATTCGACATAATATCCTTTGTTGCAAATTTTGATATTATTGCTTGTTGTCTGCATGGTTTAGTAATTCCAATGGTCAACAGTGTATATTGACTAAAAGGTCGCAAATCCCTACCAAGCAAAATTAAAAATACATTATTAAGAAAGAATTCCCTTCTCTTGAAATAAGTGGCATAAAAATAACATTAAAATATTTTCATCATCCGCCTATATTAAAAAATAACACTTTTAATAAATATATGCAGTATACAATACGACATATGAATGTTGTTATTTAATATTAGCAATAAAACAAACGATTAAATGAATCGTTACACAGCATAAATACACGATTAGAATGTCAATAAGTTATTATTTTAAAAAAAATAAAGAAAAAAATTATAATCATAAATAAAATTTAGTTTGATATTTAATGAATGTCTTTTAAACAAAATTGATTTATTGGCACTTCCTTGTTACATATTGTGTTTAGCAAGCAAATAAAAAAATGTGTTTTTAGATTAAGCGAAATTAAAATGCTACTGAATGTTGTCGTAAATGCCATAAATATTAGCGGGCAAAATTACCACAAAACAAGCATTTCGATTTTAGAAATTTTGTGAAATATGAACAAAAATACTTAGCAAATTCTCCTGGAAGTTAGATTTGATGTAACGAGTTTGTCTTTTCAGCAAGATTTAACATTTTTCATCAAAGGTTTGATTTATAAGAGAATTTAGATAGAAAACCTAATATTTTGCCTCACTCTGTAAAATAAAATTCTTAAATGATCTGCAGCTACACCACATGATTATTGGATATTGTGCAAAGTTTTTCTCCATTTGTGTAAGAATAGTATGTATATTCATGGGAATTTAAAGGTTTCTTTAAAAAACAATTTTTCGGATATTTTATTTCCATTATTATTATGCAAAATTGTCAACCATGTTTAACGCCATTTTCAAAAGAATTGCCAAATTATAGTAGAAAGAACAGAGAAGTATCCTTAAAATTGCGTGAAAATATCTTCAATAGAGTTGGTTCAATATATGTTGTTATCTAAACGTTATAGGATGATTCGGGATGTTTTTATAATTATCATTTTTCATTAACATTCTTATAAATAAAGGACTTAGTACTTAACAGATATCAATGCGAACATTTGAAATGGATGCTTTCATCTTGATAATTTTATCTCTCTTTCCTTTTTACACTTTCCGACAAAGTTGAAAAGTGTTAGGACTTGACAAAGTTGAAAAGTGTCTGTCCGTCTGTCCGTCTGTCCAAGCTCTAACTCTCGTAAATATGCTCGGATCGTTCTGAAATTTTTAGATGTTAGTGACCTCTACCGTAGCACGTTCCCTATTTCAAATGGAGTTTGTTGCATGTTTAGTTCATTTACAGGGACAGTCAAAAGTTTTCCGTTACATTACGGCCAATAGGAAAAAATCGTTTCAAATGATTTTTAACGGTGATACACTCTTTCAAACATAGTAAAATTGATATTCATTTATGAAGTCCACTAAAATATGCATTCTGCTGAATATGCGGTGCAAAGAATAGTTATTGTTCATTTGCAGGGCCACACAAAAGAATTCCGTTCATAATGGTATAGGGGGGATTGTTTGTGGAGTATTTGAAAAGATTTCAGATACTATATTGTATCCGAATTACTGTATATTAGTAATGATTGCTCGGAATGCATTTTTAATTATGATATGCGCATTTTTAGGGTTTCGTTCATTTCACGATCATAATCTGACGATGACAAATCATAAAATTAAAAAAAAAGTGGTACATTTAACCCTTTGGACTCCCACATGTGTATTTTAAACAATTCTTGCTGAGTCCCTAATTAGGTTGGAGGCGTGAAATTTGGCATATTTATAGCTGACGACCTCACATCGAACGACAAATCATAAAATTCTGAAAATGTCGTATATATAACCCTTTGGGCTCCCATATGTGTATTTTAAACAATTCTTTCTAAGTGAGTCCCTAATTACGTTGGAGGCGTGAAATTTGTCATACTTATAGCTGAACACCTCACATCAAACGGCAAATCATAAAATTTTCAAAAAAGTCTTATATTATTTATTCCTCCGTGCTCTAACTTGTGTATTTTAAGCAATTTTTCTAACCTCCGCCCTTTTCACCCAGGGAGCACTTTTCCAACTTTTGCCGACACCCCTTTGACCGTTCTTTCATATTATGCACCATGGCCTTACATATTTTTGTTGCACTTTTTGCCGCCAGGGGCGCCTACTTATCTCGGTGCTATCGGCCCAATCCCCTCGACTAATATATCTACACTGTTAAAAATTTTGCAGCATTCTGGCAGGTCATTCGACCGTTTTTTGAAAAAACGGTTTCATAACCATAATTTACCTGTATTCTGACCATAAAATGGCCAATAATAGGTCAGAATAGTATTAAAATTAGGGTTGTGTAACCGTTTTCGGAAAAGACGGTCAAATGACCTGCCAGAATGCTGCAAATTTTTCACAGTGTACGGAAAGTCTATAAAACGGAGTTTTGTTCGGATAGAGGTTTGTTTAGAATAGAGTGAACTCAAGATAGAGAGAATAGAGAGAACTCAAACCTAAAAAAAGAAGAATTAAACATTAAAAACCACAATTTGCTGGAAATTACTTGTCATCCAGCTATTCTCTGCAAGCGACTGAAAAATAGCTTATTCTGTCGTCATTATATTTCTGGGTTTTATAAATTTTTGAATGACCTATTGATATCGGTTTCTATATCGTTTTGACTACCTCATCAGATTAAACAAATCTTTTATATTGTTCGCGCATGACCCATAAAAATTCATCTCATATTTCAGTATTAATTTATTTCATATTCAGCTCATATTTCAGCCTTTTTTACCATAATAAAATTCGAACTATAGTACTGTATTGCTTCTAAATTCATGTGTCATGTTTTCAGAAAGCGGTTTTACATTATATTTGTAAACTCTTCAAGCTATGAATGAATAACATGAGCAAATTTCTTGATTTTTTATAAAGAACCTATATGCAAAATCTCCATGAATATCGTGCTTTTCACACACAAATGATCACCAACATTGTATTATGTACACATATCATGTGATATAATTGCAGAAAATTCGAGTATTTTTCTTTACAGCGTGATCCGAAATACATTTTCTTCTTTAATTTGTTGTTCGTCTCTTACTGGCGCTCGTGTTAAAGCCACTACTGAAAAATATAAGGTCAAACACATATCCTTATGTTTCGGAATTTCCGAAGAATATGTCAAATATTTATTTAGGTATTCTACAAAACGTATAAAATCTAAAACTAGCATTGAAGTTTAATCATATAGTGTACATAAAGCCCATATATTCTGAAAAAAATAGTAAATTTGAACGTTGATAGAAATTGGTTAACAGTATTTTTTTGAGATTCTTAAAATCCAGACGAAACATGTAATATTTGTGACTAAACAGAAAATTATGTTATCACGTGTTCTTTAGAAATTTCCATACAGTCAAAAAATAGAAAGTCAAATTCCTTAAAATTTAAAGCGGTAGAAAAATTTTAACAATATTTTTTGTTACGCCCTAAATCCAATAGGAAACATAAAATGCATATTGAAAAAAAGCAATGACATTAAATTTTGTTAAGTATAGTTATCATTTATAACATAAAAACATATTTTATATTGTATTCTCAGATGAAATACAAATATCTAGCTCTTATTCATAAATAATTTATACTGAAGGTTTTAGTCTATATTGTATTTTCTTCTTTGCGTCCTTAGATTATATTTTTATCCTTTGTCCGAATTCATAAAAATCTGTTCTCTATTTGTACTGTCTTTTGTATGACAGGTATATGAATTCTTAACTCCAGGGCAACATGATATATTCTCGATTATTTTTTCCCATTTTCTGCTCACTTAGAAAGTTGTGTTAGTATTTCGCTTCTGTAAATATATTCTTTTCTCTTCGAATGAAAGGAAACTGCTGTTTGTCAGATCCATAGTTCCTAGATTTTATAATAATATCTGTACCAGCACCGATTTAAGATTTTAAATACGGAAAACTGTATATATTTTAGTTTCACATTTGAATTCTAATAGAATTGAAAAAAAAATAGTAATAATTGAAATTTATTATTTGTTTAAAGGCAATGTTATTTCTATTATTCCTATTTATAAAATGGTTATTACTAATCAAATATGATTTTCATAGAATCACGGTCTACAAATTTATTTGCTATTGTATTTTAATATTTATTTTATTTCATTCATAATATTAAATGTGTGGAAACCAGTGGAATTTCAAGTATATATTTTTATGGTGAAACTTATTTTCTTTTACTCTGAAAACACTGTGATTTACTGTTTGCAAACATTGATGATTTCTACACAGTCATTTATTTTTATATTATCACTGTAATAATGCCGACTGTTTTATTTAAAGAAATGCAAATATAATTCTTATTATTTACCCTTACAAAAGAGGTATTAGTAATCAGATTTATTTTTATATAATTATGGCATACAAATTCATTTTTTATTATATTTTAATCTATATTTTTTTCGTTCATAAAAATAAATGTGTAGAAACAAGTGGAATTTCCAGAATATTTTTATATGAATAAACTAATATAATTTCATTTAGGGAAATAAATGTAATTGTCTGTGTCCCTCAACCCCCCCCCCCCCAAAAAAAAAAGGTAATTTATACTAATACTTTTTCATTATTTTATTTTTGTAATAAAACAGCCTGCATTACTTAAGTTCTAGTAGCAAAACAGAGTTTTGATACAAATATTATGTCTTTTAATTCATTTCAAAACGACTTTTAATGCATTTAATATACGATGAATAACGTAGGATAAGGATTAAGGGTGGATAATAAGGATGTTAAAATACAACATTTGTTATTTTTATAAAAATATGAAGTGCTTTTTATACATAATAACGTTTTAACTAAAAAAATCAATTTACCTAAATTTAAATGGATGCTAGTTTATCTTTTTGGAGTGCTTTCGAAATTTTACTTTTATAAGTATTTTATATTTTATTAGCAAACATCGCGGCTTTGCTCGCGTAATAGTTAAAATATGCCAAGTGATATTTGCATGACTACTTTTTATTAGAAGAACACTTTTTGGAATAATTCAAAAACTACAAATTAAGCCACAGTTTAACTAAACTTCATTATAAAAGTGCAATAGACAGAAACGAGATTTTAATTAATAAGATGAATTAAAACTAATTCCAAATAAATGATCATTTAGAAAGTATTTTCAGACTTTTATGCTTATTTCATACGCTCATTTTAGTATTCATTTGAAATTTAGATTTTTTTAGAAACTATCTTAACACATTTACATCTTAAAATTAACCATCATGTCAAATTCCAAGCTTCTTGTATAGCAGTCTACCACCTCTCTGTTGTTAGTGGCACCAACATAAAATGCCTAAACAGAGTTGAAATAGAATGTCTCGAAAAACGTTGAAGCAGAGATTGTTACCATGAAATTGCCAACATTAACCTTGAATTCGGTTGGTATTTCGTAATATTCTATAGAAAACGGAATTTAGATGTTTTTAAAGGCTTTTTTGATGTTCCTGCCAACCAGGTGGTAGTGACACCGGCATAAAATATAGCCCGCATAAGATCAGGGACTATCACTCTTGGTTCGTAACCAATAACTTCTGTAATCGGTTTATTATTTCTTGAAATTCCATACAAATTGTAATTTAGGAATGTTTTAGAATGCTTTTCACTCCTTTCCTTCGCTTCATCACTTTTTAATTTTAAATTTATTTTCAACTGTTCTTAGAGGACATTTATATTTTATAAGTAACTACCGTGCTATATTTAAAGTTTCTAGCCTCTTCAGTACCGCAGAAATCGCAATTTAGAAAGTTTTTTGCTCCTGCAACACTCTAGGGGTTGTGGCAACGACATAAAATATAGCTTATGTTTGAGCAGGTTGTATCGTCATCAATTTGCAACTATTATGCTTGAAATCGGTTTCTTATTTCATACGATTATATTGAAATTGTAAGTTAGAACGCTTTTCGCTCATTTCATCCTTTTAAATTTGGAATTTTCTTTCGACAATTCTTAGAAAGCATTTGCATCTTTGAAATAATTACTATTCCAGATTTAAAATGTTAGACACTCTCAGTAATACAAAAAACGTAATTTAGAACATTTTTTGCTCTTGTAACACACAGGTGGGTGTGACAACAACGTAAAATATAGCCTATTTCACAGCGGAGACTGTCACCATCAATTTGAAACCATTACTCCTGAAATCGGTTTATATTTCCTAAGATTGAGTAGAAATCGTTATTTAGAACGTTTTAGTATGCTTTTCGCCCATTTTCACCACTTTTAAATTCCAAATATTTAAGGAAGTCTTCTCAGAGAGCATTTACATCTCATAAGTAATTACCATGCCAAATTTCAAGTTTTTAGCCCCTTCAGTATCACAAAAAGTAAAAGAAAAAAAAATAAAATGTTTTTTCAAATGCAACCGCAAGGTTGTAGTGACGTTGACAGGAAATAGATCCTATATTGGAGCAAGGGATGTCATCATCAATTTCCAACCATTACTTTTGAAATCGGTTGGGTAATTTCTGAGATTGCGTCGAAATCGCAATTTAGACCATTTTTCGTCCATTTTCACCACTTTTAAATTTCGAATTATTCAGGAAATGCTCTTAGAGATCATTTATATCTTATAAGTAACTACCATGCCTAGTTACAAGTTGCTAGCCCAGCAGTATTACAAAAAAAGCAATTTAGATCGTTTTTTTCCCCTGAACCCCCTTTTGGGTAGTGGCATCGTCATGAAATTCAGCCTATGCCGGAGTGAGGGCTGTAACCATTTTTTTTCACACCATTATTTTTTAAGTCGGGTCAGTACTTCCTGAGATTGCGTAGAAATCGCAATTTTGGAAGTTTTTTAAAACGCTTTTCGCTCATTTTCACCCTTTTTACATTTCGATTTTTTAGGAAATGTTCTTAGAGATCATTTGTATCTTATAAATAACTGGCCTGCCTAATTTCAGGAATCTAGGCCCTTCAGTAACACAAAAAATCGCAATTTAGAACGTTTTTTTGCTTATGGAACCCCTAGGTGGTAGTGACACCGACATGAAATAGAGCCTAAGTGGGAGCAAGGACTGTCATAATCAATTTCCAATAATTACTTTTGAAATAGGTTGACCACTTTCTGAGATTGCGTAGAAATCACCATTTAGAACGTTTTTTAGAACTCTTTTTGCGTATTTGCACCCCTTTTAAATTTCGAATTCTTTAAGGAATGTTTTTAGAGATAATTTATATCTTATAAGTAACTACTATTCCAAATTCCATGTATTTTGGCCCTTTAGTAACACAAAAATCGCAATTTCGAGCATATTTTTTCTCCTGCACCCCCCTTTAGTGGTAGTGACTCCTACATAAAATGTAGCCTATGTTGGAGCAAGAGTTATCACCATCATTTTGATACCATTTTTTTTTAGAAATCGAATTGTTCCTTTGTGAGATTGAGTAGAAATCGCTATTTAGAACTTTTTTTTTTTTTTTTTTTTTTTTTTTAACGCTTTTCGCGCATTTTTACCCTTTTTAAATTTCGAATTTTTTAAGCAGTGTTCTTAGAGATCATTTATATATTATAAGTAATTACCATTCCAAATTTCATGTTTCTAGGCCCTTCCTTAACAAAAAAATTTAATTTTTAGAACGTTTTTTGCTCCTGCATCCCCTTTTGGCTAGTGCCACGGAAATAAGATATAGCCTATGTTCTAAGTTGGACTAACACCATAATTTTAAAGCCATTACTTTTGGAATAGGTTCGGTAGTTACAGATCTTACCTCCTACAAAATAAACAAACTTTATTTCTTTATAATATTAGTATAGATTATTAAAAATATATAAGTTTAGTTTCAAAAGTAGGTAATTCGTTTCTAATTAGGCCCACACACAAACACACATGATATATATATATATATATATATATATATATATATAATAACAATAATATGCTTATACAGTACCGGACCTCAAATCCGGAATCCTAAAATCCGGACGACCCAAAATCCGGAATGGAAAAAAGAAAACTGAAATTCCGCGATGATCTCGAATAAATATTTCATAAAAACGTCCATAGATGGCGCTACTTGCGCGAGTAACACAGTGCCGAGCCAAACTAGACTCGGCAATTTTATTTTATTGCAATGTTTTTCATTCATCAGTTTTAATCCAAATTTTCTAACAGAATTATCGTAGTTAGTGTGTGCACACATTTTTAATTTATTTTAAAAAGAAACCCTTTTCTTCATTTATATAGAAAATATAAAAAGAATAAATAAATAACCACAAGAAAGAATTATTTTTTAAAAAGGTTCGTAGAATATATTTATAAAATTTATATGTAAAAATATTTTACAACGCCCTCCCCCCACTTTTAATATGTTCAACAAATTTCATTTTTCGAAAAAATTCTGTTTGTAAGCACCGTACAAAAAAATTCTTTTCTTTAACTCAAAGAGAAAAAAAAAATCTATGCAAAGTTCCTTTCTCCATAACAAAACAAGCTGTTCATCGAAAGCTAATGATCACATTCTGATAACGTTGACTTTCCACTTCACGCAGTTAAATAAACATGTTGAATAAGCAAAACAAACAACGGATAGATATGTCGTTTTTCTTTACTTTCTTTTCATCTAGTGGCCTTTTTTTTTTAGAGGTACCCTAGCTTTCAAATAACTTATCATAATTTAATAAAAATTTGTTACACAAGCTAATTCACTATTATTGTAACTTGCTGAAAATTTGAAAGAAATTCGTCAATTAGCCTAATTCGGTTCTCGCAAACAACGATGTATTTTCATTTTCTAAAAAATGTTTTTATGTTCCTAATAATGTGCAGACTTGTATAAAACCAAAAACTTTCTGCGCACATAAATATTGGTCAAAAATTTCTGCAAATTAATTTAATGTTTAATAAAATAACGTGTTATGCTACTTTGACGGTATGGATTTTAAACAGTAGTTTCAAAATAATTACGAAAATATTATAATTAAATATAATAAATAATTTAATTAAATTTAAAATGCATTAATATTAATTACAGAATAATTATGTTGGCTAAAAAATTATAAAGCTAAAAATCCATGATAAGAAAGGGTGAATTCTTATCAGTTATTTTGTCAATGCATTTAGAAACAGCCCAATCCTTAATATTTTGACCTCTTCTCACAAAATGCAATAATGGACATTGCTTCTGAAACAATTGAATCACATTTTGTAAGGAGAGGTCCATTCATAGGTATCATCATTAAAGAGACAGATGATTTTTTATTGCGGTACTTTGACGAAATTCTCATTTTTTCCACGATCATTTAGCGAAATTTCCGATTTTCCGCGGGTTTTTTCGCAATTCTTTGACGAAATTTGCACTTTTTTTCTCTTATCCTTTGACGAAATTTGGATTTTTCGCGATCTTTTGACGAAATTCGCGTTTTTTCGCGATACTTTAACGAAATTAATTTTTTTCCGCGGTTCTTTGACGAAATTTGCATTTTTTCGCGATCTTTTGACTAAGTTCGAACTTTTTCCGCTATGCTTTTGCGAAATTTGTTTTTTCTTTTACGTATTTTTGGATGAAATTTGTTTTTTCGCGATCCTTTGACGATATTCGCGTTTTTTCTGTGGCCTTTTGAGGAAATTCGTGTTTCTTTCGCGATTCTTTGACGAAACGCGCGCTGTTTCCGCGACCTTTTTACGAAATCTGTGTTTCTTTCGCGATTCTTTAACGAAATTAGTTTTTATCCGCGATTCTTTTACGAAATTTGCGTTTTTTTTTTTTCACGAACCTTTGACAAAATTCGTGCTTTTTCCGCTATGCTTTTACGAAATTCGTTTTTTATCCTGCTCTTCCTTGACGTAATTTGTATTTTTTCTGCGATTCTTTGATAAAAGAATATTTTTTTCCCACGATCCTTTAAAGAAATTCGCGTTTTTTCCGCGGTCCTTTAATGAAATTCGCGTTTATTCCGCTATGTTTTGACAAAAGTGGGAATTTTTTCTACGAACGATTGACGGAATTGGTTTATTTTCGGCGACCATTTGTTGAAATCCACAATATATTTCAGTGATATTTTTTATATCTGAATTTTTGGACTGACAGCGATTTGTTTTAATTTTCGGGACCGAATGCTTTAAATTTTCGGAAAATTCGGAACATAATCACCCCTGTCAAACAATAAATAAATCGTACATAAAATTGGGGGACATTTTTAATTTTTCGGTATTAAAGAACAAAATTTACTTTTTTTTTTTTTTTTTTTCCTAAGAAATTTTCCGCAAAGTTCCGAACTTTGCGGAAAATTTTCCGCGCACGGCGTGCGTCTATATTATACAACTCTGATAATGTGATGTGCAGAATTAAAAAAATTCTTATCCTTATTTTAAATTTTTTTTTTTAATTTATTTTTGTTTACTTATACCTCATATGGCAATCCGCGATATAGATTCCTAGGCCTAACTCGCGAGCAACAACGCATTTCCATTTTCTAAAAAATGCTTTAATATTTCTAAGAATATGCAGTAATAGTATTTTTTTTTAAACTTATTTTTATTTTGAATTACTTTTTGTAATTTGTATTTTTGGCTTTATTTACACTAAGCTTAACATGGCAATTCGCGGTATAGATTACTTGGCATGTAAAATTTTGCCAAGGATATGTACTGTATCTGTTTATTTATTGTTTTGGTTGAGGACCTAAAATCCGGAAAATTCCGAAATCCGGAACGACCGCGGTCCCGACCAGTCCGGATTTGAGGTCCGGTACTGTATAGCTAATTTATGTTCGTGTTAACTTGTTTGTAGTGCACCAATTTTTTAAAGAAATGTGCACTTATTTACATTTAATAAAAAAAATATACTTTTAATTTCTTAAAAAATCAAAATAATGGAACCTTTACTTTTTTCTCTCTTTTTTTAACAGTTTGTGCTTGTGGAATGCATAATTTTTAAGACAAGGAGCTTTATATTTCTTACTTGTATAATTTCTGACCAGCTTTATAACAATTTCTTACAAAATTTGTAACAAACTGAAAATGTAATTCGATTGTTGATGGAAGGAGTTCATGAGAATTAAATCAAAATTTTATCGGATATTTTTTTTTACAACTAACAAAAAAAATAAGCTCCACCATTTTATTCTAATCTTCTTAAAGAAGACATATTCCTGCTTGCTTTCACTGTCTTATCTATTAAAGCCTGAGATCTCTTTCATGTCGTCTTGTTAGCGGGACTACCAAATTAAATTTTGTAATATTGCACCTATATACACATTAATAAGGTATTAAAACAAAATAAATTTATATTTATATAGCACCCTGACTTTTTTTTACTTACATTATACTAATTTCCATCCAATTAATTCACGTAATGTTGCTTGTTATTTGTTTCTCTCCTTTTGATGTGCATTATCTACATAAAATTATAAACAGTTTCTACTCAGTTTCTACTCAGTTTCTACTCAGTGTTTCTACCATTGCATTGTTTTATCTGACAATATTTTCATTTGTTTTGAACTTCTTGGGTTTTCCGTGGATGGATTGTTTCAGGTTGTTTTGGAATATATTTCTCTCTGAGCTCCTCTGCTAATTTTGGAATATGGAGTCTTCTGTTTATATTAGAATCTGTTGTGTTTTTAAAAAATTACCCACGAATTTATGACCACTAGATCTTAAACCACTAGATTTTGAATGGGTCATGCACCAGTAGATATTGAACACAGCGGCACTAACTTCCATATAGTTCCTTCTTTTGTTTATTGTAAGTCACCTTGAAGGAATAATGTATTTGTATCTTTTCTCCTTTATTTAATTCCCTTTATATAATTCTGTCTTTTATTTTGTATTTTCTTTTCGAAACACGATTTATCGGTTTTTCATACCTTTCTCTGCTGCATTTACTTGGGATATTATTCAGCTCATTGTCTCTTGAACTGGATTCAGACGATTAGATTTTATTGGCATTTTTATCAAAATTTGTTTTGTCATTTATGTCAAAATTGTCATCATCATCAGATGTAATTTCGAAACCAGAATTAGTTTCTGACAGTTTGCTTAGAAATTTTTTCAATTTCCCCATTCTAAAGATCACCGGCGCAGAATTTTCACTATACATTTGCGAAACAGGAAATCCACTAACAGGCTCCTTTATTCCCCCTCGTGTGGTTTACAATTGACAAAATATTCTTTTAACTTAATTTCTAAAGTAAAACAGAAATAACAACAACCTAAACATTCCAAAAGTTAGATACAATTGCTTGAAATCAAATAAAAACTGAAACAATTCCCTTGCAGATTGCACGACAGAAGTGTGATCAACTTCCTCCCCCCCCCCCATTTCCCCACTTTTGGGGTAACAAGTGCAGTACTTCGCCTTACATTAACATTCTCTTATTGAAAAAGGTAGAGTTGAAAGACCTGTTGAAATAAAATAAGAAGGCATTATTTTTTTCGTCCCAGCGATGACCCAGCACGGTAATTCTAGGTATACAGACGGGAAAATACGAACGTTTCCGGATTTCAACTAAACTCGTCTTAACCCTTCACTGCACGACTTGCCATATCTGAAACATACCTAAAACCCTTATAATGTTCATTATGTGCCATGAGTTTTGCTAACATAAGCACTATAACTGATCAAGAACAATCCAAAGCATTTAAAAATTTATTTTGCGCATGCCAGACAGATGCATTATAAAAAATATTAGAATTTGTTCTTCGGGAAAAAAAATCAAGCTATTAAGGTAAGATTTACTGTCATTATTTTTACTGAATATTTAAAAATAGTAATATAATAAGAGTTGCAGAGTGTTAAGCAGAAAAAACAATGAATTTAATCTCATTTAGTTGCAAAATATAGCAATACAATATTTTAAAACCCTAAATGTGTTCATATGGCAGACAACTTACAATATAAAATTTTAGCTGAAATTTTGAAATTTATTTTTTTTTTATATTTTTCCTATTATTAGACCAATATATAAATTTCATACAAAAAAAAAAAATCGTAAAACTAGAAAAATCCGTGCAGTGAAGGGTTAAGACATTATATTGAACATATAGGAAAAGTCAAAAAGTTTTAAAGTTTTATTTTGAAATACAACAGTGATACAAAACGAAAAATCTCATCTAGTGTCAACTCCTTCGGGACGAGCGTCTTTTACAGAATGTTTAATCTTTTATCACCGGTTTTTTTAAAACATAAATTTTTCCCTAATTGAATCGGGAAAATGCTCGGATTAAATGAGGCAAAATTAAAAAAAAAAAATACTGGTGAGGATAATCAAGGTTTCTGAGCGTCTTATGCGGCACATATACGTGTCAGTCGTCCCCAAGGGGTTAATATAAATAAGAACGAAAAATCATGCATACGGCATATATTATGAAACCCTTTCCGACACATTCAGAATAATATAACAAAACTTCATAGTTTACTAGGGTGAAAGATGATGTCTAAATGAAAAATTTGGAAAAGGTATAATGTATTTGAAAACCCATTTTTTGTTATTACCATAAATAATCGGGAAATTATTATATATATATATTTTTTTGTGAAGCCTTCTTCATGATCTCTCTGTATGTATGTATACTACATAGTATGCAAAAAGTTAGTTTCTTTAAACGAATAGCGCGATAGAAGATTTCTATTCAGCAATTTTCGCAATAAACGGATGTTGTTAAAAAATTTTGGTGCAGCCCTGTATATGATCTACAGAATTTATACACATCAAGTAACATTTAAAAACAATTAAATTTACAAAGGCATACCACAACTAAAAACGCACTTCCATCAATTATTGTTCATAGGCTTCAATAGTTCATTTATTGTTCGATTTCTTTTGTAGCCAAATTCTTTTGGGTGTCCCTCTAAATGAAAAATAAATCATATGCTCCTCATGCTTAATAGTAAGAGCCGTGTAGTACACTTCAGTGATAAATATCAATTTCAATATGTTTAAAATAGTGTAATATTATTAAAATTCACCGCAAACGATTTTTTCCCATAGACCATAACTTAAAGGATTTCTTATGAGTGTTCCAGTAAGTGAAACGTAAATACAACACATTTCATTTTCAATACCTAACATGCCATAGTACTACCCAATAGCATGCATCCATTCCATAGTAATCGGATTATATTTACGCGAGTTACAAAACGGACAGACAGACAAACAAACAGATGGATAGACAAACCAAAATCATAACCACTTTTCAACCATGTTGAAAAGTATTTAAAATATATATTCAGTAACGATAAAAGACGTCATTTAATATTTTCAGGAATGTTGGAAAATTTATTCATCCTTTCACCACCCCCTGGTGCACCCTGATTTAGAGGTTTTAACCTTTTACCCTAGTTAAGGGAGCCATTCTGACTCCCCTAGACGTTTCACCTGTGAGAGAATCCTTCCACCCGTAAAAGGTTGCATGTGTAGATTAAGAAATAAACATGAATTCTATACCATTATCTATTTATAATATATTAACGGAAAAAAATATTAATCAGGCGTACACATCAATTAGCCCTCTAATTTACTTGTATATTCCTACGAATAGTATTCATTTCCTTTATTTTGAAAGCGGGGAAATTGCGAAATTATAGGGTAAAAACTAGCTCTTGCGGCAAAGCGGCGAGCCTTCGACCGAAGATACATGCGCTGAGCAACCCAGGAAGGCACGGAGATCATACGAGGCGGGTCCCCACGTGTGACGCCGCCACGACCCTGCAAATTGTCAAATGCCGAGAACTGCCCACCGCATGTCACTCAGCCTGAGCCAAAGCATCTGGCAATCCAGTCATCACGACAGAAACCCTCACCAACTCAAAGAGCCAATCGATCCTTTTACTTGGTTCCCCACCCAGTTCACCGCAACGACCGCAAGAATTGAACACCTACAAGGGAGTCGAGCCCGCAATCCTCAATAACGATTCCCAGGCGGGAGATTCTTAACGCGAACTTTCCGACATCAACTGCTACAATAAGGAAATACATGTTTGGTCGGTAACTGATGGGAAGAGAGAGCGCCAATATCGACTCCTGATAAATCGCGGAAACGCTCTCCTTGACGAAACAGACACCGCCTCGTGTACATTTGACGGTGGAAGGTTTCGGTTGCATGTCTGATGTCGTACAGTCTGTTACGGCACTACACGATGGCCACAGGTTTCTCGCACTACTAGCTGGTGCCGCTAACGGACCCGGAAGATTCGTAGAAACACCATTACTGATACCATAGACACCAGCTAGCTTGGGATGAACGAGTCCGGTCCCTCGAGAGCGCCAATATCGAATCCTGATGAGTCGCGGAAACTCTCTCCCTGACGGAACAGACACCGCCTCGTGTACCTTTGGCGGTGGAAGGGTTCGGTTGCATGTCTGAAGTCGTACAGTCTGTTACGGCACTACACGATGGCCACAGGTTTCTCGCACCACTAGCCGGTGCCGCTAACGGACCCGGAAGATTCGTAGAAACACCATTACTGATACCATAGACACCAGCTAGCTTGGGATGAACGAGTCCTGTCCCTCGTCTGACGTCTCGCAGTCCTTACATCACTACGAAATCGGCTAGCCGGGACGCCAACCGCAAGGTTTATGGAACCAATGTCCCGGCAGCAAAATCCTCTACTACCACCCAGAGATACCAGGCCGGGACCGGCCTGGAGTCAACGGCATAAATTACAATAAAAATCAACAAATCATTCACTGACTGTACACAAGCTGTGTTGGCACACGCCAAAGCAAATCAGCAACTGCTGAAAAACTAGAATAAAATATAATGAACTACAACTAAAAACTAAAGTCATATATAAACGAACTAACTAAAAATAGGAATAAAAGTACATCGCCCACACAGTGAGCCATGCACTAACTAAGAAGTAACAGAACAAGGAAAGCAGTTCCATATGAACTGAAAAACAAACAGGTGGGTAGACGCAGTTCATGCAGTCTCAAGAAATGTCCCAAAAATATGAAAGTCTAGCATTCTAATATCATCACATCAAGCTACGTATTACCAATATTCATGGCATTATAAGATGATAATTCCAAGCACAGAAAAATATTAATGTGATAAATATCCAACATGATTGATCCAAACAAGACCCACTGAAGATGTCACGACACTGTCACAGTCAATATCACCATAACGGAGACAAGGTTAGTCGCCAATCAACCATTCAAGCTTGCCAATACAAGTAGAGGGAAATGCACTACCACTGATCAGACCACATACAAGCCGACAACAGATCAGTTTCATAAGCCATGATAAAAAATACTTTGAAAAACAGTTACTCAAATAGGTAATATATACATGAGATCAACTAAATAAATTTTAATAAGTATAACGTCATATCCAAATAGATTCCAGTACTGATAACGTGACTATCATGCCAAGAACAATGTAATGAAAAAGTCAAACGCTTCCTGACCACTGGATCAAAGAAACACCTTAACTATAGAAATCCAAATCCATGCTAATAAATTATTAGACAACTTAAATAAACTTCATAGACAAGACAAATGAATAGCATTAAAATCTATATCTAATGAAGGAGTATAAACTGTTTAAAATGCTGTAATTATCTTTCAATTTATTATAATTATTACCATAAAAAAGAACAGACGTCATATTATCCCTGACAGTGAGATTAGGATCAAATCTAAAACAGTGCTTCATCAACCTACAGTTACCAAAGAGATAATGCAACACGTCTCCCTTACTACCACAATCACATCTGTTATGCGATCTTTTCCCTATCTTATGAAGAAACATCGGGAAACTTCCGTGTCCACTAATAAAGTAAATCAAAATTTGATTGCCACAAATAAAATCAGTACTAACGTGTTTTAATACTTCATAAGTGTCTCTGCCTTTCCCTGATTCAGACCAGTACTCTTGCCACTTGGTAATAAGTTCCTTTTTAAAGTGTTTCCTAACTACAGAGATAGGATAACCAATGTCAGTAATAATATCAACATTATCATCGTTTAGCCCATTCTTAGTCAGTTCATCTGCGCGTTCATTACCTATTAATCCTATATGCGCCTTAATCCATCCTATTATAATGGTCTTATTTGAATTACCAATTAGCTTTCCATAGATTTCATCAATAATATCATTACCTGGAACTAAACTGTGAAATGCTTGAACTGATGAATAGCTATCAGTGTAAAGAGTTGCAGCCCAAAAACTTGAGTTAATAAACCAGGTTATTGCATAGTTTATAGCGGTCAGTTCAGCTTGTTATACGGAATTCAGCTTACGCAGTTTTGCAGAATAATCAGCAATAATTTCATTACCATAAAACACCGTGAAGCCCATTGAAGTGCTATTTTCCATCCTAGAGCCGTCTGTATAAATAATGGGTCCAGGAGAAACTGGCTCCCTATCAACCACAGGACTAACAAAACAGAGATTATCAAGATTAAGGTAGAACATGTAATTCTGACTAAAATTCATTTTCATAATATTATCTGAATTAACTAGGTTATCTTCTATTATAACTTGCTCTTTTCCATTTATCACTCTATATCCCTTAAGATTACAGTTCAGTTCAATGTGCAAAGGTGGTACTCCAGCCAAGACACAAATTGCGTCCGTAGACGTCGTTTTATATGATATTATTACCGTTAATAAAGCCAGTCGCTGACATGAGCTCAACTTTCTAAGGCCATGCGAATTCAGGTCATCAAACCATGTTTCATAGCCATACGTTATTTTCTTTTTAAGAACTGTTAGGTACCATAATTTTAACAAGGAAGCCTTAATCCCCTTATCAGGACAACCTGTGCCTTTAATGTTGACAGCAAATCCCCTAAGATCGTCCCGAATAATATCAAGGTGGTCCAGCCAACTGAATCTTGCATCAATGGTAAAGCCCAAATACCTCACTGTTTCCCTCACTGGAATAGAGATCCCATCTAATTTAAAGACAGGTTTTCTATTTGGCAGAGTCTGGCTACCCAAGAGCATAGATGTACATTTAGATACACTTATCTTCAACTGTAAACCATTGCTAATGTTCGAAAAAAGAGCAACTGCAGCATTCACATTCTGCTCCAAATCCAATCTAGTACGACCACCCTCTAGCAGGCCAAAATCATCTGCATAGGATATAATATTTCTTCTAGTCAACTTATATCTTCTCAGTAATTTATTAGCTACTATTGTCCAAACAAAAGGCCCCAGACATGACCCCTGAGGGCAGCCCCTATGAAGCAGAAACCAAACAAGGCCGTGAGAAAGTGCTATTCCTATTTCTCTGTTAGATAAGTAATTCTTTATAGTAGATGCAAGATACGGTTCAACCGGTAGCTCATCAATAATATCCATCACTATCATCCAAGACACGTAATCGAACGCACCTTCTATATCCATCGATACAAAAGCACAGTAGTTATCTTCTGTCAAAATTTCTCGTGTTATTTCCTTGAACGCCGCCAATGCCGTAACTGTACTTTTACCTTTTCTAAAGCCATGCTGTGCCTCGTCTAAGTAACCTGCAATCTCGAAAGCTGCCACAATACGCTGGTTTAATATTCTTTCTAGAATCTTCGCTAATACCGGAAGGAGCGTAATAGGGCGATAACCACGGGCCGATTTTTCGGATTTATTTCTCTTCCTAAAAAATAAGACAACACCCTTATTCCAGGGCTTGGAAAAATGTCCTAGTGATAAGCATTTGTTAAAAATTGCCTTTATGAGTTCAGGAAACTTCTTACAGAGATATTTAACCACAATTGGATCTAAATTGTCATATCCAGGAGCTTTGTTTGTAGCCTGCTGACCAACAGCATACTTCAACTCTCTAGTAGTGATGTATTTAAATCCCGGATCACTAAAATAAGACTTTTCAGATATATATTCCGTGACTGCTTCTGGCAGCATATTAACACCAAAATGCTCCTGCATCAGCTGACTAGCAACGTCATCGTACGTTAAAAATGGGACAGAATGTTCTAATGATGTAAAAATAAAGTCCGAATGACTAAGGTTTTTCCCAGCTGTAAATTTATACAAATTTCCATGGATCTCTGTGGTTTTATTACAAAAAGTAAGCCAAGCACTGCTCTTTGCTTTCTTAACCATGACCTTATATTGTTGTCTGAAACTTTTATAATCATTATTATATATCTCAATAGAAGGGTTACGTTTCATTCTTTTATATAGGGCCGATAGTTTATTACGAGCAATCTTAATCTCTTCTGTAAACCACTGAAAGGTTGGTTTATGAGAAAACTTCTTAATTTTAAAGCGTTTTGCCATAATACAGTCTAGTTGAGCATGGAAGAAAAGAGTCCATTCATCTAGATCTGCTTGACTCCTGACGCTGTGAAGCGAATTAAGCCAAGCATACTTAACACTCTTCAGTTCATTATAAAAATCACCATAACCAACGTTTTTGGTTCTGTAACGCTCTCTTCTCTTAGTCAGTGGAGCAAAATTCAAAGCAAAAGTGATATACCTATGATCACTAAACGTGTGTGTAGTAGAGTCCACCTCCCAATGTAGAAGACTGGAAAATACATTCAAGCCGGCAATGGTTAGGTCAGGTCTTCCTCTTAAGTCACCATGAACAAACGAGTGGTCAGCATCTGGGTCATTCAGAATAGTTAATGAGTAGTTCATAATGTGATCCAAGAGAGCTTCGGTCCTTCCATCCTCTCTAGTGTAACCCATCGATCGCATTGGTACATTAAAATCTCCGCCCACTATCATATCGTCGGAATCTCTAAAGATTTGAGTCCATTCACTTAAGTCGTTGTCAATATTTCCCGATGGAGCAGAATATTGTGATCCAATGAAAATAGTACCACTAACGGTTTGCATTGAAATAAAAACTACGTTATTCACTCTCAGAGTCTCTATAATATGAAAGTCTGGATTAGTAATGAAAATAGCAGCATTATGATTAAATGAAAAGAAAGAGGGCCAGGAGGGCGGAAAACCAGAAGCCGTCCCCTGATAACAGTAAAAATCCTGGGCCAGAACTATATCGATGTCTCTAGCCAACACTTGTCTAACCAATTCATCTGTGGCATCCTTGCAGTGATTAAGATTTATTTGCATGAAAGATATACCAGCAAGGTCGCCATTGGTGCCCTTAGCTACGATCAGGAAGCAGAGAGAGACGGTACGCCTTGTAGACTGGACAGTCTGGACTGTCCGCCCTGTGCGAACAATCCCCAGTAGCATCTTCAAAATAGCAGTTACAGCAGATCACCTTTGATTCTTTACAGTCCTTGAGCGCATGACCACCGGAACATTTAGCACAATGTTTTTCACCCTTGCATGAGCTCGCATAATGGCCGAAAGCCTGACAGTTGAAGCACCGTGTGATGGCAACAAAGTCCACCACCCGGTACCTCTCGAAATCCACGCATATTCTTTTTCTCTGGATCAGAAAATCCCGACAGCCCTTATCGACATCAATCAACCAGTCTATCTTTCAGTTTCTTGTTTTAATACTTTTTATCACGTGGACTTCCGGCGTGGGGTCTCTATATAGTTCCTGTAAAACTTCTTTAGCCTGGGCATCAAGTTTGTGACTACTCAACTTGCTTGCCAATCCCTTGTATAAACCATCGTTACACAGAATCTCCGAAAGAGTAAATTCCAAGGAATCTCTAACGGTGTCCTCCAATATGTCCGAGTCAACACTCAAGACCAGCATACGCTCTCTCCTTTTCTTTGGAACATTTATCTTAATCTTATCCCTCAGATCATCAACCTCCTTCTAAGCCGAAGAGATCAGTTCGGAATCGCCCCTTGAATTCATCTTTAGAATCACCTGTCCATTCTTAGTCATCACTACGTCTCCTGGCAACGGAAGCTCCTTGTTAGATTTACAACTACTCTTAATAACCCTCTTAATTTCCTCCACATCCATCGATGGCTCGACCGAGGATATCAAGACAGCGTGTTCGTCCCTGCGCTGACGCGTCTGGACTCCCCCCACTGTCCCTACTTCCACCGCCGAGCTCACCGAGGTGTGGGAAATCTTGCCTGCAATGTCATCCAGAACCTTCGTATAATTCTGTATTTCAGTAACTTTAGTCCTTAATTCAACAACTTCCTTTACAACAGCAATTGATTTCAGCAAAATATAGTCCTGGATTTTCTTTATTACATTAGTAACTACATTCGAGATCTTATCACCCTTCACTCTTTTATTATCAATCCATTCATACAACTTAGCATTTAACTTAACCACCGTTTCCTGATAACCCTCTTCCTTGACTTCCTTTAGCCATTCCTCCACCTATTTCATCGCCTCCAACTCACTCTTCGACATGAACCCAATAAGCGACAGATATGACCCAAATAACCGAAATGATACACCTGAGCAAACTTTGATAAAACCAATCAATACAATAATCAAAAAGTCAAAATAATCCAACCAAAGACCCTCTATCAGCAAAATCAACAAAATCACCGTCAATGCTCAAGTAGCTGATTACCGTCAGAATATGCTTTCAACATATATAAGAGCCTCAACTGAGGTGGAAAAACGAGAGACAATTAACACAATAAACAACAGGACAGCTCGACCCAAATACCAAACAAAAACTAGTCTACACCCCGCCGGATAAATGGATCACCATCCGTTGGATAATAAGATAAATCACCATAACACTTCACAGCACACCGGTTACCAAGTCAACCCAACTAAACGGCAAAATCTCCCCCAGCACCCACAGAAAACACCAATCACACCTGACCAGCACAATTACAGCACATCCCAAAATTAGCAACTGAACTCAACAAGTAACCATAGCAACCAGGTCCAAACTAAAATACTGAAAGCGCCACTATTCCAGCAACTAAACGAAAAGAATTACTATGACAACCCTAATAAACAAAGCTAATAACTCATCTAAGACAGGGTACTCTAAAACAGGGCAACAAAGTAACTATGACAACTATTATAAACATTAATTGAACTCAGCTAAGGCAGGGTGCTCTAGAAAATGACAAGTAACAATTAATGACGTCAAACAAGCAGCAACCCAAAACACAAAAGCAACTCAAAATCACTGAACATAATACTTAAATGCACAACGCAAATCAAGTCACAAATAATAAAAATTATCAGCAGCCCTGAAGCAAGAAAACTACTCAACACCACAACACAAAAACATGAGGACAATATGGCGATGCAAATATGAGCAACGCCCACCAAATTCAAAAATGAAAATAAGTAAACTTCAATAACTTAATAACTAAGCATCTAAAATGGAAAATAATTACAGAACTGGAAACCGGAAGTTAGTATCTATAACATTTATTAAGATTAATTAAAAAAAGTAATCAAATAGTTAGTCATAAGAGAAATTAATAACTGAATGATAAAAATTTAGCGGCGTAACACCAATTACTGAGCAAAATTTATTTTTAAAGTCCTCTTAATAGGAAAATTCATTAAATATTCAAACAAAAATAACATGTAATGTAGAGATAGCAGTCAGGAATGTTGTTATTTAAGAAATAAGAGACTCTGGATGAATAGATACCTTTAAAAGTAACTTTTTTTCAGAGTTCACAAAAACACAACCTTCATGCACGACGACAGCAGGGATTTTTTTCACTACGGCAACCGTGTTTCTTGATCACTAGAAGGTGCCATTAGCGTCACCGGATGATTCATAGAAACTTTCTCTCTGACAGCATAGGCACCGCCTCGCTAGCGGTCAATAGATTCGGAGCCCTACCGGACGCCGCATAGCCTCTAAAGACATTTCAAGCAGATCTATATCGAGGATCCGATCAACAATAGCTTACCTCATAAGCAATTTCCAGTCCAAAGTTTTTGCCATCAACTATTAATTTTATTGATATTTAAAAATGGTGTACCTCCGTTTGATGTTAGTTCGTTCCAGGATATAAATGTACGGTTAAGTAACTTTGATTATGTCACTAGTATATTTAATTTAACGGAATTACATAAATTCATTTTTGTGAAAAGATCCTTAAGAGGAAAAGACGGTAAGCGCCCCCCAAATAGGGGACCGCCTTCCGGTCCCAGGCTCTTGCAAGCCCATAGGTCCGCCCAGGGAACCACCCGCGACGCGTCCCGAAGGTCGCCGCCAGACAAGCCCCGACAGAGAGGAACCCCACACAAACTCCGGCCAAGACGACGCGCTGCCCAGCGCACGCAACGACAGCTATTCTCAAGAAGAGACGAACAGCCACTACAACAGTCCTCACCATTCAGCTAGAAAAACCAAGTGTTCCCTAAACTTGGTTACCGTAGCCGGTAGACCCCGCAAGCCCGCAGGAACCGGACACCTATAAAGGCGCCGGGCCAACGAAACTGAACTGAGGCTTCCCGACCCGGATTTGCTTTACGGAAGGCCCCCAAGATCAGATACCATTTTCCGACAGAGAGATTTATGTGGGCCAGCCGATAAGAAAGTTATTTAGGGCCACTAGCTTGAAAACCCGGGAGGACGGGGAAACTCCCTCCGGTCGTAATGCGACCCAGCTCCGGGCTTTTCGCCCAGACTCCCCGGCTCGACCGACGGAACCCCTCGCGGATCACGCCGGGAACCAGAGAGCCCAGACTAGGTGCCGTTAGTGACCCCAGGCGGGCACGGAAAGCTCCACCTAGACGGAATAGACTCCGCCTCACTAGGGGGTTGGATGTAACGGAGTTCCGCCCATCCCCGCCAACTCGACCTCGCCCGAAAACGGAGAAGCCAGCGGAAACCGGCAGAAGACCGCCCACCACTATCTTACCTCACGGACATCCAGGGTACCCAGGCCCGAGAGCCCCTGACCCCGTGCAGTGATCGACCGCTACCTTTGTTAGTGCGTTCGAAAATTAGGTGGAGACACCTCTAGGTCCTCATCACTGGGCAAGGAAAACTCCAGTATCGCATAGACACGAAGGACCTGGATCGGACCAAGAGTTCCTCTGAGGCACGATGAGCCGCCGCGTTACCGGCGAGCCTCCGGCCCGTTTCCCCGCGGGGACAGCGTTCGATGGTGGACCTGCCGGCCGACCCCCTCCCAAGGGTCACGGCACGACATGGAGCAACTAGAGACATACTGGCCTCCCCACGCGACCGCTCATTGGTCGACGGGGGCACCGCCAAACCCTACTCACCTTAGAGTCGGCTCACAACGGCTTCAGCTGCGGTCCTTGGAGGGACGAGCCACCAAAGTCAAAAAGTAACCTGGGCGCTGCCCGAAACCCTCGCCCTTCAGTTGCTCCGGGAGTCCCTGCATGGCGTTCCCGCGAGCCCCGTCGTCACTAACGAGCACCAAGGACTTTCCACTACAAAGCCCTCACTCACACCTCAGGCTTCCTCTTAGTCAATTGGTGGATGGGGTACTATCGCCTAAGCTAGTCCTTGCCCGGCGACACTGTCTGTCCCTAAGATCGGCACCGGGATCGACCTATGGAACGTCTCTATCCGGCATTACTCAGAGAACCTGATCGCCGGGGGCTACAGTTGGGAAGGACCCGAGGGCTCTGCAACCCATGCACAACGCCCGTTATCCGTGGCCACCGGACTCTTGGCCTGTGGACCGCAAGTCTCTCGAGGAGGTGGCGATTCGTCCCCATCCGGCCCCCTCGCATTCGTACACAACGAACTCGGCCGAGCTTCCGGTCTCCTCACCCACTCAAGGGGTCGGTTCGGAACCACCCGGAGGGGCGGCCACATCCTTATGAGGAAAAGCTAAATTGTTAGTTCAGACCGAATTGCATATAAATCCATATGGGAAATTGAAGCAACTTTTGATAACTGAATTTAGTACTGCTTATAATTCTGCAGAGTTACATTATTTGTTAAATAAACGAAAATTACATGAAAATGAAACACTTGAAGAGTATTTTCTTGTTATGAAACAATTAGGTTCACGTGATAACATTGAGAATTCTGTATTGATGCAGTATGTTATAAATGGTATACCCGACCCTGTTTTTAAAAAATCTATATTATACGGATGTCAATCGATCTTAGAATTTAAACAAAAATTAAAAGTCTGTGAAAAGTTACGATCGGAGTATGAAAATGCAAAGTCGCATAAGCATGATGGTCTAATTCTAAAATTAATCCAAAGTTGAAGTTAAGAACAGATTTAATCCTGTAAAATGAAATATGCGCTGTTATAATTGTGGCGGGAGTAATCATAAAATCATTACAAGCGTTAATAAGGATAAAAAGTCTCTTTGTTTCTCTTGTAGCAGTTATGGCCACAAATCATTTCAATGCAATAAATCGAAAGATACAAATGTTAAAAACGCTCAGCCATAAGTTAACACTGTTACATTCCATGATTTAAATCTAAAAGAGATAAAACTTTATTCTTTACATTTAACTTCCTTTATACATACTGGTAGTCAAAAGACCCTATTAAAGAAAAGTGTTTATGATAATTTAAAGAACTTTGTGAAATTAAAACCTACGGTTATCACTTTGAGCGGTTTAGGAAAAACCTCAATTAAGCCAGAAGTTTTTTTAATTCAGAAATTGATACTGATAATTCAAAATTTAAAGTTGACAATTTTGTCTTTAATGACAGTTACATTAATTTCGATTTAATTATTGGCACTGATGTTATTCATCAAGGTACTTTAACAATTTCTGAGAATGAAGTGAAATTGTTTAAAACGGAAGTTCTGTCTAATCATTTTTTAGTTTACATTGTAAATGTTCTATATGAGCTTTAAATTGATTTAAGTCACATTGCTGACAAACATTTGCGTTCGGAATTATCCGCTTTAATTGAGAATTATGTGCCAATTAAAACTAAAACAGTAGATGTTAAATGGAAAATTAATTTAACTGATGAAATCCAGTTTGTTCTTCCTCGAAGACTATAGCCATTTCAGAAAAAAATAGTTGAAGACCAAATTGAGGAGTGGCTATCTCAGGGAATCATTCGGAAAAGTTCTTCTAATTTTCCGTCGCCGGTTGTGTTGGTTAAGAAAAAAGTTAACACAATAAAACTTTGTATTGATAACAGACGTCTTAACAAAAAGATAGTGCGTGAGCATTTCCCATTACCAGTAATAGATGATGTTATGGATCAATTAAGCCTGAAGTATTTCAAATGATAGATTTAAAAAACGGTTTTTTCATGTAGAGGTTGAAGAAGGCTCCCAGAAATACACCTTTTTTGTCACACATAAAGGACAGTGCGAATTTTCAAAGTGTTCATTCGGGCTGACCAATAGCCCAAGTGTTTTTCTAAAATATATTAATAATGTATTTCAAAGTCCATTAAAAGATCACACTTTAGTCATTTATATGGATGGCCTACGGAAACGAAGTTGAAGGTCTAGAAAAATTAAAACTTGTTCTTGAAACTGCATCGGAATACGGGTTGGAATTAAATTTTTAAAAATGCAGTCTTTTGAAGAGTGAAATTGATTTTTTGGGATATAGAATCATAAATGGTAAATTGTGTCTCTCCCCACTGAAAACAAAAGCTGTAATAAATTTTCCCGAACCCAAGTGTACCAAAGATATTCAGGGTTATTTAGGACTGACAGGGTACTTTCGAAAATTTATAAGAAATTATTCGGTTATAGCTAAACCGTTGAGTTACCTGTTAAGAAAATATTCTAAATTTAAGATTGATGTAGAAGAACAGAAAGTTTTTAATTAACACAAACGCATTTTGTCGTCAGAACTAGTACTTTCAATTTACAATCCCAAAAGCACGACCGAAATCCATTCTGATGCCAGTATTGATGGCTATGGAGCTGTATTAATGCAACAATCTCCAGTATATAATCAATTTCCTGCAGGTTATTTTGCCAGTAAAAAAACAGCCGAAGCTGAACGAAAGTATACTAGCTATGAATTAGAGGTCTTAGCTGTAATTGAAGCCTTGAAAAAGTTTAGAGTGTATGTGCTTTTTATTCCATTTAAAATTGTAACCGACTGTAATGCATTTAAAATGACTATGGATAAGAAAAAAATGAGTACAAAAACAGCTAGATGGGCAAAAATGTTATCTGATTTCGATTATACTATTGAGCATAGACACGGTACTAGTATGAGGCACATTGATGCATTAAGCAGATATCCTAATTGTATGGTAATCCAAGATAGCTTAAATTTAAAAATTACCCAAGCTCATGATACTGACGAGCATATTAAAATCATAAAAGAAATTCTAAATGTAAAACCTTATGATCATTATGTAGTTAAAAATGATGTTCTTTATAAATATGTTAATGTTAATAATTTATTAGTTGTCCTGGACGAAATGCAAATGAATATAACTAAGGCCACTAAAAAGTCATTACGCAGTCGCACGAACGGAAGAAACTTTAGAGAATGATTTTTACATCCCCAAAGTTAAACAAAAAATCGAGAAATGTATATCAAATTGTGTCCGCTGTATTTTAATTAACCTAAAATCTGGTAAACAAGAAGGTTTTCTACAATCGATAGAAAAAGAAGAAACTCCGTTACACACGTTGTTTACGTTACACACGTTACACACTATGTTGATCACTTAGGTCCATTGGAGAGCACGAATACAAATTATAAACATATTTTCTCGGTGATTGATGCATTCACAAAATTTGATTGGTTGTATCCCACAAAATCTTCCGACAGTGCAGACACACACTGTTCCGACAGTGCCGTTACACACGTTGTTCACGTTACACACGTTACACACTATGTTGATCACTTAGGTCCATTGGAGAGCACGAATACAAATTATAAACATATTTTCTCGGTGATTGATGCATTCACAAAATTTGATTGGTTGTATCCCACAAAATCTTCCGACAGTGCAGAAGTAATTTCTAAATAAGGAATCCAAAAAAGTATCTTTGGAAGTCCATTTCGCATAATTTCAGATAAAGGTCCTGCCTTTACCCCTAAAGCTTTTGAAGATTATTGCGTCAGAGAAAATATTAAACATATCCTGATTACGACAGGGTTACCAAGAGCTAACGGCCAAGTCGAGCGTTTAAATCCAGTCGTGATATCTGTTCTATCTAAATTACCTGTAGGTAATCCTACGAAGTGGTATAGACATGTAAGCGATGTCCAACAAATGATAAATTCGACTTTTCAGAGAAGTAGTAACCCACCCCTTTCGAGCTCATGTTTGGTACTAAAATGAAGCTAAAAAATAAGATTGAGATTACTAGTCTTTTGAATGCTGAAATACAATCCCAATTTATTAATAATCATGAAGAATTGAGAAAAGATGCTAAAGTAGAAATTTTAGTCCAAGAAGAGAACCGTAAAACTTATAATCTCAGACGAAAAAAAGCCTAACAAATTTAAAATTCAGTTGGATTTAATGAAGGTCCAATGGTACTTGCGCCGAGTACATGAAGCCTTGGACGGATAAAGCTTGACATCAAAAAAAAAAAAAAAAAAATAGAATTTCACCGATTTTGACACTAGGGTGGGTCGAAAAAAGCTAAATTTTGCAGATCGACTTCTAATAGAGCAGAAAAATTGCCTTTTGTAATTAGAAGAATAACACAAAAAAGATTTTTTGAAATCAGTTAATATCTTAAGGTCGCGGATTGCACTTGAAGTTTGGAAAATATGATAAAAAAATGTCAATTTTTGAAAATAATGATAAAAATTAAAAAAATATTCAGAGCTACTTCTAACAGTGCGTAAATGTCACCTTTTGGTATTAATAGCATAACGTACAAAATTTATTTAAAATCGGTTAATATCTTTAGGTTCATTGCACTTGTATTTTAGAAAATATAACCAAAAATGACAATTTAAAAAATTAAATGATAAAAATTAAAAAAATATTCATATCTACTTCTAATAGTGCGTAAAAGTCACATTTTCAATTTAGAAGAAGAACACAAAATCTATTTGAAATCAATTATTATCTTAAGGTCGCTTCATCGCACTTGAAATTAGAAAAACATTATAAAATATATCACATTTCTGCAATTCAGCAGCTAGGTTCAAAATATGTTGATCGTAGAACTACTACAGCTGGAACCGGTAGAGATAGCTTTAGAAGTGTTTTTTTATATCTTTCTGAGAAGAACATCTCTTTAGATGAGGTCCTTTTTGTTTGATGTTACGGCACTTCTATCAATACAGGATTGTAAAAAATAAAAAGGTTATCCAAAATTTAGAAATGTCGATAGATGAGGCCCTTCCATTGGTGTATTTGCCTTCTTCATTTCATTGAATTGCCTTTTCGGCACTTTGATTAACATATTGTTGGGAAAAGCACAGGACTGGCATACTTTTCTGGACCTATAGGTATACAGTTAAAAATTTGCAGCAAACTGTCCAGTCATACGATCGTTTTTACAGATAGCGGTTATTAACAGTAATTTTATATCAATTCAAAAACCCTTAACTGGTTTAATGTTTGTGACGCAGCACTTTATCTTATGCTATATGGATATGGAACTTAAAAATCTTGGGATGAAATATTGAATGACGCTATGCTATTAGTTAAAATATCTCTCTATATATATTATTTACTTCTTCATATTATTTTTGCTTTATTTATAATCGCATGTGCAAATATTATATTCAATTTAAAAAGATGTATAAAAGTTTATTCATTGGATGCTTTATCATTCATATCTATCACAAATACCAAATATGCGTTTTAAAAGATATGCTATCAAAATTTAACGGACACCTTGCTGTGGCTTTAAACGATTTCTTTTAAAATTCAATTTGAATTATTTTTGGGTTGGCTAAAATATATTTACGCAAGTAAACAGTACTTTTAATTTTTCAATACACTGGTAAATATATCACTTTCACTGAACTTATATAATGTATTGAAATGTAAATATTTGAACAAATTGATTTATACTTTATGACTTGCTATTAAAAATTAAAAATAAAATTTATGTAAATAGTTTTTTGCGTCATTGTATCCAAAATGCCCAATACAGTTCCTAAAGCGCAATTCAATAAAATGCAAAAGGGCCTCCCTATCACCATTTCTAAATTTCGAATAACACTTTTTTTTTTTCAATCCTGTATTGATATAATTACTACAGCACATCAAACTACAAGGACATCATCTAAGGAGATGTTCTTCTCAGATATAAATACATATATATATATAAACTTCTAAAACTATCTCTACCGGTTCGAACTTTAGTTGTTATATGACCAACATATTTTGAGCCTGGCTCCTGAATTGTAGAAATCTGATATTTTTTACAATGTTTTTTCAAATTTCAAGTGTGATGAAGCGACCTAAAGATAATAATCTATTTTAAATAGTTTTTGTGTTATTCTTCTAATTTCAAAATGTGACTTTTACGCACTATTAGAAATAGCTGTGAATATTTTTTTTTTAATTTTGATCATTAGTTTCAAAAATCGTCAATTTTTATCATATTTTCCAAAATTCAAGTCCAATGCGCGACCTAAAGATATAAACCGATTTCGAAAATCTGTCACGCATTATTTTTCTAATTACAAAAACCAACTTTTCTGCGCTATTAGAAGTTGATCTGAAAAATTTTGCATTTTTCGACACGCCTTATTATGACACTAACCCGATTATTACGCATCACCGGACTGACAATTAAAAGGATTTTAACAGAATTAATCCCGAAGGAATGAAAAAAAAAATAAGACGGAAGGATATAAGAAAAATGAAAACGAAAAGATGTAAGGAAAAGCAAGACGGAAAGACGTAAGAAAAGGGAAGACGAATTAGACGATAAGACATAAGACGAAAGAACGACGAAAAGACGTAAAAAAAGAATAAGAAGACTTTTTCAAGAAATAATTTAAATTTTGATTAGAGATTTTAATAATGTCGCCTTTTTTTCAAAATAGAACTTTGGATGCTGCTGTTTTTTTAATCTTTCCATGTAATCCTGCTGCTGCTTCCAGCGGACCACGATGTCGTCCGAGGCCGAACGACGTCAGGAGGAACGAGTTGTGGGAAGTAATTCCTTCCACATTAAGTCCTCTATATTTAGATTTGAGATCGCAACTCCGCATTAAAGATACTCTAGCAATCGGAGACAACGCATGCGCACTAGAGCTAACCTTCGGTACGACAGATTCTCATTGCGAGCGGGAATTGAATTGAGATGGGGAAGGAAAGAACATTGGAAAGTTCCAGTGTTTTGGCAGTGAATGTGAAATATGCGGAAGAATGTTAAAATAGAGGTGTGTACGAAGACAAATTAAGATGTATTAATAATTATGTAAATAGTATATTCTTGTATATATCGTGTAAATAAGTATTCTTCAATATAATTGTTTTAAAGAGAAAGTGTCTCCTATTTCTGGTATCAAAGTAGCATTTTATGGCGTCAGAAAAATACAATTCTTCCATAAAATTTGAAGATTTTTGTGTTCCGGACCCCCTTAAAAAGATTATTTATGATTGAAATATTAAGTACATAATTAAGATAATAATTGTATAAAAAGGGTTAATAATCTTAAGCTCTCCATATTTCTAACTAAATCCTATTCCACCAATGACATTTTATTGCCAGTATGTCGCTATTTTCTTATCAACATATTCTACGAAATTTGAATCAACATCAAGTAATTTGCAAAAGGAAAATTTTTTTGTGATTTTCAGTTCATATGTACATTATAATTATAATTTATCCTTAAAAAAACAAACAAAGTTAAAATTAAGAATATTTAGTAAATGTAGAATCAAATTAGATTTATGTTTCCGCAAAACATCAAAACTTTGTATTTTTACTACAGCTAATTTTTTGTAAAATATATTATTAGTCATTTGTCAAACATAGTGGTTCCTTAAAGTGATAGTACACTTTAAAAATGTTTTGTAAAAGGACGTACCCCGGATTTGGATTCGAATATGAAGTCCTATATTTCTATATGTTATTATGAATAACACCCAATATATATATATATATATATATTTAGTCGCTGATTTTCTTTTTATATAAAAATAAAAACGTAAAGATACAGAGAAAGAACATCCCATAAAAGCCTTCGTACACTGAAACATATTCGGATAGCTTCATAATTAAAACTATAGTCTGTTACTTTATTTCTTATTTTTTGCATTGTGCTGATATTTAAAATATCGTTTGGCTTTAATTTTTGCTTCTTTCTCCGTAATGTTTATTATATTATTTAAAAATACCATATCTGCAACTAACAACAGCTAACAGCATTCGAAAATTGATTATCTTTGATTATAGTACTGTTAAATCTGTTCGGAATATTGCTAAATTATTTAATTTACACAAATCTTCTGTGCAGTATATGATAAACGCTTTAAAGGAGAAAATGGGTTAGAAAACAATGTAAGAAAAGGTCGTCCGTCAATGTTAATGCGATGTGATCAGAGATTTGTAATTAAAATTTGTGAAAAATCTTCGTTTAAGTGCTTTAAAAGTTTCTGCAGAATTTAATAGAAAATTTTCTACATCAATTTCACCTGGAATTCTTCGACGAATTCTAGTATCAGCTGTATTAAATGGGCCTTCTGCCCGTACTAAATTTTTTGTTATTGCAAAAAACAGAAATCGTACTCATTCCTTTGCAAAATCAAATGATAAATGAACCTGAATCGTATTGGAATAATGTCTGAATTGCAGATGAAAAAAAACATTTAACATTTTTGGAACCGATGTCAATATAATTGTATGGAAAATAATAAAAAAAACCTGCCGGCCCTGCCTACAGGCGGAGGTAGATTTCAAAGTGAGCATACTAATTTCATCAACACAACCTAAATCATGATTAGAGACAAGACCATTTTAATAATTTTATCTGGTCGCTTTTGACGAGTTTTTATTTCATTTTTAAATAAGAGCTAGCTATTTTTATCAGAATCATATTATGGCGATATTCAAAAAAGTACTTTTCCATGCTCAACAACTCGAAATTTTCTGGCATAATTCCAGATTCATTGTCAGATTCATTTTTAATAGAAAAATATATGGAACTTGCTGACGTGATTTTGAAGAAATTTATAAGCGATCTGTGTTTTCATTTTTCGTTCAATTAATTAAAACTTTATTTATAAACAATTATTTTCTCGGTAGGACATTATTTTTGTTTCTAACACAATCGCTTCGGGAAATTCGGTTCAAAATGCTTACTTTGACATCATTTTTTAAAATATATTCTGCCTCTGTCAAACAATCGATCATTACTGTACATTATATAGTTTCTGAAGAGAATCTACCAATTGGATGCGTTTGAGAGCAAAAATGAATTTAAAAGTGAGTCACAAAATAAGTAGTTTGGATTTGAATACACACTTAATACGATAATTTTTTTTCTTCAACCGCTATGTATTTTTAATATGTTTTTGCTGTAAGAATTGGCCCTATCCGAACCTTGTCTATATAGATATTGTAGACAATATTAAGAAGATATATCATAACTTCATGGGGATTTTATATCTTTTGAATTGACGACGTTATGGATTTGTTTTTCTTCAACTCCCACTATTTGATTTCTTTAAAAAAAAAATTCGCGGTACGAATTGGTCCTATCAAAAACTTATCAATATGAAAGTTGTAGATAATATTAAGAAAATTTATAATAAATTTAATTGGATTTGATATCTTGAGAGATGACGAAGTTATGAATTTTGTTCTCCTTAATACCCCATTTTTGCGCCAATTGACGCCATTTTTTATTTTATGAAAATTCTGTGATACATAAATTTTTTGCCCAAGTTTTCGAAGTAATAAAAACTTTAAATTCCTTTGATATGTACAAAAATTAAGAAGTTATGTTTTTTTTTTTCAGTTTTCACAAAACCCTTCCCTATTTCCATCCCCTTGGTGCGATTTTGCACATTAACGAACTTGACCGAGATTTTATGCCCCTTGACTTTATGTATCAGTTTGGAAGGGATTTGTGCGGAATTATGGAAGTTATCGTGTCCAGAAGAAATTTATATATATATATATATACACACACACACACATATATATATATATATATATATATATATATATATATATATATATATATATATATATATATAGATATAGATATATATATATTACATCATTTCAAAATGCTAAAACACCATAACTTCAAAAGGAAGGTGTATATCTGCAGAAATTTTTTAACTATAAAATATTTATAAAAACAAGAAAGGCAGGTAAAAAAAAACAAAAACAGTCTGTTCTCCATCAGTGGGAGGACAGACAGAAAACTAACTCCACCCCCCACTTTTAAAATTTGCAGGTTTCTGAACACATGTTCACCCCGCATTCAATACTGAAAACTATTGTCATTTTATTAATCTAATTCCATAAAAACTAAAACAACTCAAATTAAAAACTAACAAACATAATATTAACCATACAAAAACAAAAATTTTAATAAAAAGGTCTTTTAGAGGAATGCTTAAATTATCATTAAACTAAAAACAAAAGAAAAAAATAAGAAAACAAGCATGAATGCCGAATAAACATGCGCCCCCCAAACCCGCAAAATGAAATTTCTCAAAACATGAATAACTGTATAATGTTTCCTACCCGTCAACTATAAACAAATAAATTTTTCTTCCAAATCCATTATCAAAAAACCAGAAATTCCAGGTCTGCAACTTTCCTTCGTTTCAATTCATCAATAAACACCCGTTCTTTTAACAAGACTTTAGGATGTCCATTTCATACAGAAAGATCCAGAAGGCTGCCATCACATGTTCACGCCGCCAGTTCACATCGTTGCCATTCACTTTTTAGAACTGTCTTTAAATAATATTTCAAAAACTTAATGGGATAATTGTTATTGTAAAATAAATTAGCCGATAACTTAAAAATCTGTTTATAAAAATTATTGTCTCTGCCACAAATTTTATTGAAACGTATCAATTGATTAATGATTATATTTATATATTTTTTTTTTTAATGCAAATTTGAAAACCAATGTGGCATGCTTCTAGTGAAAGAATTAAAACTATTTCTTTTATCGTACAAATCCAAAATCAAATTATTATCAATAATTTTGAATAAAATATCCAAAAATTCTGCATTATAATCATCACTGTTTGCTCTATTCAATTTTAAACAATTTGGATATATAATATCATATTCATTAGAAAATTTAAAATTAAAAATCAAAATATCATCAATATACCTAAAGACCTTTAAAGACTTATTATATTTCATAGTATATTTAAATTCATAATAAAATAAAAATAAGTTTGCTGCTGTACTAGAATAGTTTGTTCCCATCCCTATACCACATATTTGATAAAGGTATTATTGTTAAAAGTTACATAATTATTATAAAAACAGAAATGACATAAGCTTGAAAATAAATCTCTATTTATATTTAATTCATCATTTATACAAAAAACATCAAAAATACTCATTAAAACTTCATAAAGTGAATCAATAGGTATATTGGTGAACATATTTTCAAAATCGAATACCTGCATTTTCAGAGGAGTCAAAGGCAATTTGTTCAGAATTTCAACACTATTATCAATTGAATAGAAATAACTATACTTCTTAAATTTATACTTTAAATAATCATACATCTTTTTTAATACATTCTGTAAACCAATATTAAAATTTTTATTAATGCTTTTAGAAGTACTACAAATAAATCTAAATTTAATCGGATCTTTATGAAATTTAGGCGTTAAGAAAATAAATGGCAAACAGTGATGATTAGAAACATCAAAATTATAAGAAAACATACCTTTAACTTTCTTTTTATATGCAAAAAATTTTTTAACGACCGGATTTTTATGAATATTAACTTTTGAATAAACATTTTCATTACCTAATTCACACTCTATTTTATCAATCTAAAACTTTTTTCATATTATTGCATAATTATTAGCTGCTTTGTCCACAGGGACTATAACAAAATTATTTTGTAAACTTTCAATAAATTTTATATCTTCATCTTTAAAACTTTGATATTCATATTCATCAGAATTTAAATAATCTCTTAAAAAATTATTGAAATGCCCCAAAATTTGAGACTTCCATTCAAAAAATGCCTCCAAAGGCATACTAAATTTATAACTATATTTCTTTATAAAATTATTGACATTATCCTTAAAAATTTTTAGTACCTTGTTGCTATTAATTTTACTATTGATTCTAAATTTTGTACCAAAATTCATTAGATATTTTACATTTTTATTCTTGATTATATCAAGATTACCTGTAATTATATGTCCATGATAATTATGTATAAAATCTTTAAATTCTATATTATTACAACAGCAAGTTAAAACTGTATTAACATTTGAAAAAGCTATTTGTCTGTAATTGAAAATCTTATTACTTAATGGTTTATGATAATTATATGCAACTGAAATGATACATTCTTTAAGAGGAAAAAAGTCGTAAATCTGTTTGCATATTGCATTTAAATTCAAATTATCAAAAATTTTTATTGAAATTTTATATTAAAATAAATAACTTCTTTATTAACTATATATCTATTCATTAACTTAAAATTAATTAAATCATATAATAAATCTTTAAACTGTAAATTTTTAAATTTGAAAATATCCAAACATTTTTTAATTTTCTTAAGCACATTTATTTTTAATTTAAAAACCTCCATTTTAACATTTTTAACACTATAATTTTTATCAAAAACAAATTCCATATCCTTAATCAATATATTAGCAATTATATAATTCGTACCTTTATTATATTTACGAGAACCCCTCTTTCCTCTTTTTATATCAACTTTATCATTAAAATTATAAAATAAATCATATACATTTTTAACCTTCAATAAATTAACTTTATTAACCAATGTATTTAATCCAAATGGATATATAGTTTTGAACTGCAACATATAAACATTTTCTTTTTCCAATCTATTATTTTTAACTTCAACATGATCCAAAATTTGAATATTAATATTATCAAAACTGTGAATTCTAAAATGTAAAATTTCAAATGTGGGGCATTTCTTATTATCATTATATACATCTGATCTATGCTGATTAATTCTAACATGTAATTCACCTTCCGTCTGTCCTACATAACTTTGCTGTCAAGTTAAACAATTAATTTTATAAATTACGTTATTATATTTACAAAAAGGAATATAACCATTTACTTGATGTGGACTGTCCGCATGAGCAACAATACAAGTTTTACACTGTTTATCTTTTCATTTATAATATCTCATATTTTTATCTAGATATATATCGTAACATATTTATTCAAAAAAATTTTTGTAAGCACTTAGTCTTAATATGCCAATAAACAACAAACAACAAAAATAAACAAAGATACACCAACCTTCAAAGCCGTAATGAAATTGAATAAATATATATGCCAGAAGCGCAATAATGCAGCTTATCTGAGTCACATATAGCAATATTTTATTTCAAAATTAATGATAAATTACCGCATGAATGGCGCTACAGCAGCACATATCTAATGCAATAAAACATATTACATCATTTCAAAATGCTAAAACACCATAACTTCAAAAGGAAGGTGTATATCTGCAGAAATTTTTTAACTATAAAATATTTATAAAAACAAGAAAGACAGGTAAAAAAAACAAAAACAGTCTGTTCTTCATCAGTGGGAGGACAGACAGAAAACTAACTCCACCCCCCACTTTTAAAATTTGCAGGTTTCTGAACACATGTTCACCCCGCATTCAATACTGAAAACTATTGTCATTTTATTCATCTAATTCCATAAAAAACTAAAACAACTCAAATTAAAAACTAACAAACATAATATTAACCATACAAAAACAAAATACTTTAATAAAAAGGTCTTTTAGAGGAATGCTTAAATTATCATTAAACTAAAAACAAAAGAAAAAAAATAAGAAAACAAGCATGAATGCAGAATAAACATGCGCCCCCCCAAACCCGCAAAATGAAATTTCTCAAAACATGAATACCTGTATAATGTTTCCTACCCGTCAACTATAAACAAATTAATTTTTCTTCCAAATCCATTATCAAAAAACCAGAAATTCCAGGTCTGCAACTTTCCTTCGTTTCAATTCATCAATAAACACCCGTTCTTTTAACAAGACTTTAGGATGTCCATTTCATACAGAAAGATCCAGAAGGCTGCCATCACATGTTCACGCCGCCAGTCCACATCGTTGCCATTCACTTTTTAGAACTGTCTTTAAATAATATTTCAAAAACTTAATGGGATAATTGTTATTGTAAAATAAATTAGCCAATAACTTAAAAATCTGTTTATAAAAATTATTGTCTCTGCCACAAATTTTATTGAAACGTATCAATTGATTAATGATTATATTTATGTAAATTTTTTTATGCACATTTGAAAACCAATGTGGCATGCTTCTAGGGAAAAAATTAAAACTATTTCTTTTATCGTACAAATCCAAAATCAAATTATTATCAATAATTTTGAATAAAATATCCAAAAATTCTGCATTATAATCATCACTGTTTGCTCTATTCAATTTTAAACAATTTGGATATATAATATCATATTCATTAGAAAATTAAAAATTAAAAATCAAAATATCATCAATATACCTAAAGACCTTTAAAGACTTATTATATTTCATAGTATATTTAAATTCATAATAAAATAAAAATAAATTTGCTGCTGTACTAGAATAGTTTATATATATATATATATATATATATATATATATATATATATATATATGGGATGTTCATTATGATTTTTTCATAAATTTATTTCAGTTAGTAGTACAAGAAAACTACCTTTACGAAGGAAATACAATATTTAAACAGATTCGGGGTATTCCAATGGGGGGGAGTTGCAGTTCCATTTTGGCAAACATTTACTTACATATATATGAAAGAAATAATAATTTAAACAGTAACACATTATCCTACAGATATATAGATGATGTTTTGATAGTTAAATTAAACAATGATATTGAAAATGTTGATTTTACATATTATCCTACGTCTCTGAGTCTGGAACCCTCAACCCAGAATTGTAAAAATATTAATTTTCTAGATGTGAACCTGAGCATAGAAAGTGAAAATTTGATATCTAAGATATTTGACAAGCGAAATGATTTCAACTTTAATACCTTAAAGCTGATATATTTTGATTCCAATGTGCATGTTTCGATTAAAAGAAATGTACTTAGAAATGGATTAATACGAATCGAAAGACTGAGTACTAGAGTTATAGATATGTTTAGTGATATTTTAGAGTGGTGCCGCTTGGGATTCAAGCATGGTTATCCTCGCAATTTCATCAGGAGAATAACTTGTGATTTTATTAAGTGTAGCAGGTACGGAACTGAACTGAACTCAGTGATGGATGAGAATGGAGGTTTTGATGAGTTGATTGATCTAATGAGTTAGAGAGATATTTTGGTGGATGTTGCAGTTCTGTTTAGTTTTTCATAGTTTTTCATTTTTTCAATTTTGGTCTCGGCGAGTGAAGGGGGACGTAGCATGCGTAAAGTCTGTCTTAACCCTGCAGTGTATGTCGTTAGCCATACCGCTCGCCTTCTGTTCTGTTATGTCTTGCAATTATATATATTTTCTTTAGTTTGGTTATTCAGTTTGATTTTAAGAGTTAAGTTTATATTGGTTATTTATAATATTTTTGATGTGAGTTTCAATGCAGCTATGGTGAGTGATGGATTTTGATATTTTGTTTGTGGTTTTAAATATATATATATATATATATACATAGAGATTTTTACTGAGGGTGGTTTTGGGCTCTAGGGGCCATGATTGGTTTAGGTCTGCAAAAATATTTCAGAAATTCCAACATAGAAGATAATGTAATAGGTAGTATTTCATACGAAATCTACCGAAAATAATGAACTTAATACAAAGAACATAGTTGGAACAGTTAGCAAGGCGTTAGAGGTGTCCTTGTTTTGGGTGCATCGCACTAGGTAATTCGGTATTTATTGATGTCATAATGAATCATGCTCTTTATTTAAATATTTTAAAGACAATTTAAAATTATGAGACCAAAATTTGGGTATTGGAAATAACTTTGTTTTTTATCATGATCACGATCGCGAGTGAATGGTTCTCAACGTTTTCTGATGTCTCAATAATTGTACACCAGTTCTAAAAACACCACCTCAATCGCTGAATTTAAGCCCAATACAATATTTGGTGAGAATTGAGGGTTACAGTACGAAAACATGTCATTAAAATGAAAAGTAAACTAAAAACAGTAATAATCGACGAATGGATGCTCAAATTACAGAAAGAAAAATAATAATCTGAAATCTAATCCCATACGTTTAAAGGGTGTTGTTGATGCTGGAAGAAATCCTACAAAGTACTAATTTTACGAAGTATTACAATATTTACTAATGTGTAGAGATTTTTTTTAAGTGTACGAAGACTTTTGTGAGGTAATTTTTTTGTTATTTTTTGATTACAGATTTTTTCAAAATAAAGTTTTACAATATTTAAAAAATATTTTATGTATTTTTTTTTTAAGAATAAGTTATAGATCTTATTATTGAATACCCATTCTGAAATATTAATTTTAATTAATCGATAGAGCGCTATTTCGTTGAATTTCGTAAGTGTACGAACACTTTTGAGAGACACTGTATGTCATTAGTTATTGTGTATATTACCATTTAGTTCTTACCATAATTTTCATTTAAAAATAGCGATAGTAGCTACTCCTTTGCATCTTCTGTTACGAAAATCATAGACAGATGTTCTAACAAGTGATATTGAAGTAATAAACATAAAATTATGATTTAGAATAATGTTTACTATATTCAGAAAATGAAATTAACCCATGGATTGAACAAAATTATTAATGAAATATCCGTTGTTTTAAAACACTCGTGTAGGTTATGAATAAGCAGTGAGTTATAATATCCGATGAAAAATCCCGATGAAATTTATCACATAAATCAAGAGAAAAAATATATTTTATTCCGTCTTATTGCCTCATGATAGAAAATGCAACGTTTTTAAACATATAAAGAGAACATTGTCAGAAACGGTTTAGGATGAAATTAAATCTTGAATCGGTTTTCCATTTCGATGGAACTGCATATAAGACATAAAATTGGTTCCCTGAACACTTTCAGTAATCGAAAAACAGCATCCAAATTGATACGTCATATCCTATATTCTTTTATTTTAAAGATTTCAAAAATTGTTTTTAGTTTTCGTGTTTTGTCTATATTGAAAGTATAATTACGGGTTTTTCGTATATAATCTGTATTTTCCTTACATTACATAAATATCACGGGATTCTTTATATTCTGTTCACAGATTTAATGTAAGTGCTCTTCATTTTTCTTTATGTGTACGATTGTTTGCAATTAAATTTAAGTACTAATATTAAATATTAGTGAATGTAAATTTGTGAATCTGTAGATTTGTTGTTTATTAGATTTGACGTGCATTGTATAATACATTGTTATATACATTGTTAGATTGTTATTGTCGTTAGTATACATCGTTTTTAACACTTTCCAATATAGTTGAAAGTGTTTATGACTTCGGTTTGTCTGTCTGCCGTCTGTATGCCCGTTAAATCTCGCTTAAATATAGTCTGATAGCCATTAAATATAAATATGTTATTGATATTCACTATGGAATGTTCCGTATTTAAAATGAAGACTATAACAATTACCGTTCCTTTACAGGAATTCCGTTATATTACGTTCCAAAGGAATTCCGTTATATTACTGCCTTTTAGGAAAAATCGTTTGCGGCGAATTATAGTAATGTTTCACAAATTCAAACTCAATGAAATATATGTATATACCTCTGAAGTACACTACAATATGGTATGGACAAGCTATGGAATAGAAAGAATTCATAATTCATTTACAGGGACACTCAAAAGTTTTCAATGACATAACGGTCTACGAGGAATAATCTTTTGTTGTGTATTTTATTCATATTACACTATTTCAAAAAAAAAAATTGGAAGTGATATATCTCTCAGGCTCACGTCCAGATATTTACTATAAAATACGATGTGCAAGTATTCATTATTGATATACAGAAGCACAAAAAAAAATTCTTGTACAGTAGACATAGAGGGACTGCTCAAAACCACTGACGTACAGTTGCGTTTATTGATGGAAATCGCTGAATTGGAATTTCCAAATGTGGTATGCGTTTTATAATTGAACTATTTTTTAGCATACTATGTATTATATGATAAATATTTAGTTCATATACGTGCTAAAAATTCTCTAAATTATTCTGCGCTAAAAATTCAGATTTTCATTTTTATTTTATTTTTACTTTTAATGGGAATTAATGAAATTGTGTATTCAAAAGTATTATGCGTTTTACAAATTGTTTATTTAGACTTGTTTTTTCACATTATTTAACTGTGAAGTTTTATTTTAGAATTCTGAATGTGTTGGGAAGTGTTTCATAGTCTATGCTTAATACATAATGTCTCGTTCTTTTTATTATTTTGATGAAGAATTTATATTTTGTTTTGAAAAATTAAATCCATCTTAACGCAACTTATGTAACATTAAACGTGTCATTTATAATAATTGTGAAATATAAAAGAGTATACGAACAGTCGTGCAAGCAGTAAAAAACATATTTTCTTTAAAAAATGCATACATGATTCAAACTACAAGCAAGGAATAAATTGAATAATTCACTATTCTGAGAAACGGCACTGTAAGAAAAATTACCATTTTCACAATAATCATTCAATTTGCGAAGAGTTTAATGGAAACAAATGTGATACAAATGTTCTTTTTCGATCTTCTGCCATACTTTTCAATGTTCGAACTATGAATCTCATTTGTTAAATCTCACGTTAAAGATTATTTTTTGGACATCAATAGCATGTCTATAGTTTAAGTAAATATATATCTTAATAACACCCACATGTGAACAAATCAAGCACGGAATAGTGATGAATAATAAATATTCTTTGTGTTTGAAAAATTTTCCTTTCTATCTTACATTAAAAATTATTCCTACAGGTATTGTTATAAAATGCAATTAAAATTTCTAATGCTATACACTGTAAAAAAAATTCCGGAAGGTTCCGGATAAAAGTGGTGGCATTTAGATGCCACGGCTTTTTGCTGTTACGTTTCACAACAAAGTAGTGAAACATTCCAATTTTTCAGAAACATTCCCTAATATATACTCTGAAACCTTCCATAACAAAGTATAGTGAAACATTCCAGTTTTTCAGAAACATTCCGTAATATACACATTAAACCTTTCATAACAGTTATGAAAGGTTTTGGAGTATATATTACGGAATGTTTCTGAAAAATTGGAATGTTTCACTACTTTATTGTGAAACGTAACAGCAAAAAGCCGTGGCATCTAAATGCCACCACTTTTGTCCGGAACCTTCCGGAAATTTTTTTTTACAGTCAAGGTTAACAAACAATATAAGAGTATTATATTAGTTCATAAATGCAAGCTTGGAGGAAAAAAAGAATTTTTTCAATATAAAAAAAAAAAAAAAAAACATGTTATGAAACGTTAAAATATTACATAAAAAAATGTGAATAAATAAAAAGAATCACTATTTTCAGATCTATCGCTTTTTTCAACATTAAATATGCCAAATAAATTTCAAATACCTTTTTATGTGCGTTCGTAATTATATAAATACGTAGCACCTACCGTCCACATATAACAGAGAAAAAACTACCCAACCGCGAATAGTCTGAAATTTTAAATATATAATTGGTGCAAAATTTTGTCGAGTCATTTCAAATTTTATGAAAATCGGATGCATAATTTAATTACAGTGACAGTCAAAAGTTTTCCGTTACATGACGGCCAATGGGAAAAAATTATTTCAAGTGCATTTTAATGATGTTACAGCTTTTCGAACAGAATGAAATGGATATGCACTTAGGAAGTGCACTAAAATATACATTCAGTACAATATGTAGTGCTAAAATATTTATAAAACTTGTTAGAGTACAAAAGCACGTCATTTGCCAAGTTTGACGTGCAATTTCAACTCGTTTATTATTCATATTGATAAACTATTATTTTTTTAAGAATTCAACCTCTGGGAAACATAAAAAAAATAAGAATTTATTTTTTCTGCCTTGGATTTGCAGCTTTGCTATGGGCAGCAACTACAGGTGCGCCGGATAAAATTCCTCGTCGGCGGCGGCGCGAGACAGCGTGATTTTAAAATTTCTAAAGCTGCTTATCACTACAGCTAATTAATATTAATAATTCAGTTTTTACATGCTATTAGCTTTATTGGTTGCCTTTCTGAAGTAAAAGTTTTCGCTTTATATAGTTTTAACATATTTTGTTTGATGTAATTCTGATACATCGTACAAAATTAAACTTTAGTGTTAGTTTTAAAATGTAACACTAGAATCAAGCTGAAAGCGCATTAATTCTAAAAGTATTATTTTTTATTTATCAGGTAACAAAAGCGAAGCTGTACAATAAAAATATATTAATCGAAACTCATGACTAAACATATAATTAAAAAAAGTGTCCAGATAAAGTGAAGGCATTGAGTTCACAGGCTATTCACACTAATTGTACATTATACTCTTATTTTAAAAACAAAATGCCCCTCGAAAAATAAATTAAGGGGATTACCGCCTGTTTCACATCTTTATACTTAGCCAATGAGCAGGGAAGCGCCTTTTATCAGGGAAGCGCCTTATCAGAATAAACCGGTATACCAAATTTGAAGCAAATCGGATAGAAAAACACATTTATCTAAATTAAGGGGTATTAGCAGCCCCCCCCCCATTCCCCTGGTTATACTTAAACAATGAACCTCCAAATCTAGGCAGGGAAGTACCTTATCAGAATTAACCGGTATACCAAAGTTGAAGCAAATATGATAATTCTGCATGAAAAACCCATTTATCTAAGTTAAGAGGGGATAAGCTCCCCGTACCCCATCTTTATACTTAACCAATGAACCCCAAAAACTAAGCAGGGAAGCACCTTATCAGAATGCTCCTAGAAAAAAATGAAGCAAATCGGATGTTTCTATCAAGAGTTATTGCGTTACGTACATACATATATACATACGTACGTACATACAGAAGCTGCGGGCACATTAGCTCTACGGCTTTTAAAAAGTATTTACTAAAAATCAGTTCCGAGCTCGGACTTGCGCGAGTAAATAAAGTGTAAAACCGTTAATTATGAGAGTAAATAAAGTGTAAAACTGTTAATTATATTTTTTTTAAAAATGCAAACATTATTTTTATTCCTTTATTAAAATCATAAATTTTTAGAAAACATAAAATTTCCTTTTGATATTTTTTTTTTCTTGTTGAATAATTTACATCCTTGCCATCGCATCCAGTTTCGATAAGCAATACAAAAGATAAGTATAAAACGTGCAAAAACTACTTTTATGTGTTAATTTGTTTTCCAAATTTTACACAATAAAATGAGAGAAAAAGTACATTACACTTATTTTACATATATCATATTTTATAAATAGGAAAGGCAGTACATAAAAATTCTAAAATTTTTTCAACTGCCCCTACGGCACAAATTTATTAAAATAATTTTGTTTATAATTAACTAAACGAAAAAAAAAGACAATATATGGTTCTATCAGCGGATAAGATTTTTGAAAACAATTTATATATAACATAGGCTTAATGATGTATTTAAAGGAATTTTATTTAATTTATAAATAAAAAAAGTACAAAAGCTGATTAATAAAATATATACATTTTTGAAAGATAGCAAAATATGAACATGGACTTGATTTTATTACTCATTTAAAAAATACATAAATAAATAAAAATACTTGTAGCATCTGCTCTATGATTCCATGCATTAATTCTTTGAAGGGCACTGATTTATGTCAAAATTACGATGTTTTACAACCAGTATTTAACTATAAATATTTTATGTTTGCGCCGTGCAAACGGCACCCGTTAAAGGGTTAAAAAAGCTAAATTTCATGAAGCAATACAAACATTACAAAAACCGTTTCTGGAAGATTTAAATATGCTTTATTTCATAAATTATTAAAAATTAATATTTTTAACAGCATAATGGAATTTAATTATACTGCAATTCTGTGAAAGTTTTTAAATAAAATATGATGGTTTATCTTAAAAAATTAATTTCATAATGTTTTAAACTTATTAATGCATTACTCGTATTAAATATAGGAAGCTTATTTCAAAAGAAAATTGAAAAATATTACTTATCTATACATTTTAATTAAAAAAAAATCTCAATTGGGAGATACATTTAGTTTTTATTTCAAAAAATAATATTTCATAATCAGACATCATAAAAAATAATCAATGTACTTCAAAAAGGTTTTAATTAGCTCCTTACTTTATTTGTTGATATACAAACAAAGAATGGCATTTGTTCAGAATACATTTGTCTCTAAGAACCTAGGCAGCTGTTTTTTATTCTTCTTTATTTGTCAAAATGGCTAATGGGAGATAAAACATGAAGTACGCATGCGCAGAAAGTAGTTTACGGAAAAGCTGAAACCTCTCAAAAATATTACACGAATTATTGCCGTAAGTGACTTGGGACATAAAGAAATTCGAAATTCCGGTAAAATATGCGAAATGTTTCAGGTTAATTTCATGAAACGTTCCGAAATTTTTTTACAGTGTAGGACTCCCTAAGACTGTCCAGATACTAGTATATTGTCAATGGCAAATTTGTCATATTGATCACCTATTATCTCAGGAAATCCTTCAAGTAATGAGCCGAAATTTTCAAATCTTATTCCCTATATATTTTTAGATGATTAACAGGGAGATTTTACTGAAATTATCGGTAATTAAATTTTTATTATTTTTCTGCTAACTATTAAAAAATTTAAAATAATTAAAATTAAAAATATCATTAAAATATAACAAGAAATAAAATTACAAAAAGCTGCTGTTAAAATATGTACATATGGGCGAGAAACGTGTGTTAAAATTAAAATGTTTTTTTTTTTCTTTTTTGTAGTTTGGATTAAAAATCATAAAATTATAATTACAGTCAATTTCAAGAAATCTCCTTGCGATATATAAATTTTTTAACACCTTTCAAACAAATTTGAAAAGTTTTATTGACTTCGGTGTGTCTGTCCTCCTGTCACTCTGCCCATACTCTAACTCCTGTAAATATACTCGGATTGCACTGAAATTTTTAGATGTTATTGATGTTTAGCTTAGCACGAAACCTATTTTAAATGAAGTTTCTAGCACGTTCATTTTATTTACAGGGACAGTAAAAAGTATTCCGTTACATTACGGCCAATGGAAAAATAAATGGTTAAGTTCGAGTATGACTCGCGTACAGAGGTTTCCGTAGAATAACTATATGAATTTGTAATTGCATTATTAAAAAAACGTTGCTAAAAGAATTTTTAGACTTTGTAAAAAAACTATACAACCTAGGGTTGGGTATAACTCTATGTACCACACTGTAAGAAAAATCCGACCAGTTTCCCTGTAGGAATCTGAAAAATGGTTGCCCTTATCGTACCGGAAAATTTTCCGACCTAGCAAGGAATAAAATCCGTAAAAGAAGGAAATAGTCAATAAAACGGTATTTTACGGATTTTATTCCGAGCTCGGTCTGAGATTTTTCCGGTACGATAAAGTCAACCATTTTTCCGATTTCTACAAGAAAACTGGTCGGTTTTTTTTTTTTTTTTTTTTTTTTTTTTTTTTTACAGAGCAGAGAAGTGTAAATGGATATACCATGAAAGTTCAAAGAGATATGGAACCTAAATAATATCAAATATAGCTATTATGTATGACTCATTTTTTAATATTATCCCAATCTGTTTATGATGAACTTAACTCGGTACTGACAATAAAGCAGTGCAAATTTAAACTTCATTTGGCATTTCATAAAACTAAATTCAGATTAGTAATAATCTTTCATTCTACAGTGTAGCTGTAGCTAAAACAAAACCATTATTGAAAGTTTATATTTGGCATTGTGATAAGAGCGCTTCGAAATGAGGTTGCAAAGTTGCAAAGCCGCCTTGGTCCGTGCCGCGTTTTTCCAGATGGGTTTTTAATTAATTTTTAAAGTAGTCGAGGCATGTCGAGACAGCCACTCAATGCAAATGAGTCGCGAATCTAATAGTATTTATACGTGATTCATTCTGGGTCTCAGGACTCTTAAAGTATCAAAATTTTAGATGTTTTAATTTGTTTAGATGTTAAACTCCTATCTTTTCTCAACATTTTGATATAATTGTCTCTTTGAAATTCCCATTAGAACAGAAGTTGCGGCTTTTAGAATTATATCCGCCAAATAGGGAAGCTTAATGGATCACCTAAGCCCTCTTCCCTTAACAGAATATTCAGGAGTTTGTGTTATGAAGTTTTCACTGTACATTGCTATTTTGCAAGATGTAAAATATAACTTCTATTTTTTAATTAACTTCTATGAGGGTGGGTTAAATTCTGTGAGGGAAAACTTCTATGAGAGTTTTCTAGGGGAGACCTCCCCCCCTCCCTCCGCCGCCGCCTATAAAGGATTTTTTTTTCTTATGTTTCTTAAATATTTTAACTGTATGCTGTATGGCTTTAAAAAACCGAGAAAAAGAAAATTTTGTTCATTAAAACCTAAAATCTGGGCTGGCCCTCTGCTGAATTCAATACTGTCTTAAACCACCCATTTGAGATTAGTTTTTAAAATCTAAATATCAAAAGAAGCAAAACTAAAAAATAAATTCCAAAGCGGATATAGAAGAGTAACCCCCCCCCCCCCCCCCCAAAGTGGAAAATTTTAAACTGATCTTCCTCTTACTGTTAAATTATTTTAGGTTACCTGTAAATTATAAATTTTCTATATCTTTAAAAATGGGAGGAAAATAAAATTTTGTTTATTAAATTTCAAAAGCTGGAAGGGGGGGGGGGCTGTGTCACCGCCACCTGAATTAAACACTGCACCTTGAACACGTTTGAGAAAAGTTTTTAACACATAAACTTAAAAAAAATTAACAGATAATTTCCATGGCAGACTTAAAAGGAAAAAGCCCCCCTCCCCCCCACCGAATTGGAAGAAAATTCATAGCTGCACTTTCTCTTAGTTTTTAACTCTTTTAAGTTTTTAGAAAAGATTAAATATACTATGTTTATTAAAATCAGAGGAAAAGAAACTAGTTTGTTTGATTTGAAAATCCAGGTTCGGTAGATTTCCTTTTCGATCCACTCCAACGTAAATTCAATACTTCCTTCGATCACCCGTTTTAGATAAATTCTAAACACATAAATAATAATAAAAAAAATTCTATAAAGGATTTATTGGGGAAAAGCCCCTCTCCTCCACATCCCAATCGTAAAATTCTTAGCTGTTCATTCTCTTAGAGTTTAATTAATTTAATTATACAAAATATATACATATATATATATATATATATCCGTACTTTTCAAAAATATAATTTAGTGAATTAAATTTCAAAATTCAAGGAGCACTGTTTCATTTAAGAAATAAGTTCATAACAATCGAATTGAAAATATGTACAATTGACGCCCCTCTCCAATAAGGACTAAAGTTTTAAAATCTTACCCCCACCTGTAATTGATAAATTCTATCCTAAATACACTTCAAAATCTTTTATTTTTCTGCAACCAATAATTATGACCATATTCAAACCATTCATTAAGCAAAGAAAATTCCACTAATGAATTATAATAGTCAAGCCATTTTCTAATTATCCATTAAAAATAGAAAAAACCCTATTAATAAATTAATCTTATTAATTGAAACTTGGAGAATAACAGAATCGACAAATTCACCCTTATCTTATATAAAAATATCAACACACAGCAGAATCAGTTCTACACCCATTACCCGCATTTAAAATCGTTTACAAACACGACCCCAGTAGCTAAGTAAGTAGAGCATCCTGTTCCCAAACTGGAGGTAGTGAGTTCTGTCCTTCTCAGAGAAGAAGAAACCCGATATAAGTTTCCCCTTCTAAAAAATGTAGGTACTTCAGAAACTCTCCAAAGATGGTGCCACCAGCGTTTTCTTCTTCTTTGTCTAACGTGGAGAATAGCAAAAAATAAAAACAAGTGATGCTAGAAAAGTAATGCTAGCATAGCAAAAATTAAAAGCAAGTGAAGCTAGAAATGTAATGCCAGCCTAGCAAAAATTAAAAGCAAATGATGCTAGAAAAACAAAAAATTAAAAACAACTGATGGTAGAAATGTAATGATAAAATGGCAACAAAAAAAAGTATCTGTTGCTTCTGAATTACTGGTAGAATAATAGAAATTACAAGCAAGTGGTGATCTTGATTGCTGCTAGGCCAGCAACATATTCAAGCAACACAAGCTGGAATATGTATGCTGGCCAAGCAGTAAAGTGTTCCAATACACACCATGACTTGTTGGTAATTATGGTGTAACCAGCAAATTTGTTATGGTAGTTTACGCTATTTTAGTTTTCTGGGATACAGCATTTAATGCTTGTCTAGCAAACAAATACCAGCATGAATTTCGATCTGGATATAGTATATATATATATCAGCCTACAGATAAAATACAGGGCTGTTCAAAAGGTGTGGAATTCATATTTGGCTATGGAAGGTAACTACTGAAATGAGATTTTCAAATGTTTTATTTGTTCCTTAAATGTTTACTTAATTATCTTATTTACCTTACTTCCCTAAATAACGAAGTTTTGTTGAAGATTTCAGGAAGTGTTTCATAATCTATGCTTAACGCATGATTTTTCTTTTTTGTTTTACTTTGTCAATTTTGTTTTACAGTTTTTCGTTGTGCGATTCCTAGATCATCCTGTAATTACACTGGTATGCAAATTTTCGGGAACAGATACTTGCATCAAATTTTATAAAGAATTTAAAGCTGAAAAATTCCTTATAAAATGATGATTTTTAAGTAAATAAATTTTTTGATCCTTATTAAGCCATTTGGAACGTAACAGAATCGATTGCTATCTCAAACAAGAATGAAAAATCATGCATCGAGCATACATTATGAAGTACCTTCCAACGCGTCCAAATTAATTTAACAAAACTTAACCGTTTAATAATGTGAAAGATTATGTCTGTTTCATAAACAAGTCGAATTACCCATAATAAATTTGAAAACGCAATTTCAGCCGTTACCATCTGTGGACGGAAATAAATTCTAATTCTTCTGTGCATCTCGGTATATGATTCGTATATTTGTACGTGTATGCTAAAATTTGGTTCAGTGGGGGAAACACATAACTCCATTCAGCAATTTTCGTCAGTAAACGGCAATGAACTCGAGATCTTTTGTGTAACCCTGTATGTGATCTAAAGAATTTATACACACCAGGTAATGGGAAATAAATGAGTTAAATTTAAAGACGCGTACTATAACTGAAAACGCTTTTCTTTAAATTATTTTAAATAGGCAGTAGTGTAACCGAATACTTTTTGTGTCCTGTAAACAAACAATAAATGTTATATTCAACACATTCTATAATAAGCCACTTGAGGTGCACTTCAGTGACACATATTAATATCAATATGTTTGAAATAGTGTGAAATCATTATAGTGCAAAAGATTTTTCTCCAGACACCGTAATGTGACGGAAATATTTTAAGTGTACCTGTAAACAAACTATAAATGCCAGACTGGACACTTCATTTTCAATACTTAATATATCGTAGTAATATACTAAATCTTAATAGTGTATATGAGTTTCATACCAATTCAAATATATTCCGCATTCTACAGCACATACAGATAGGTAGGTGACATAGAAACACACAGACAGTTGAGTTGAGTTGATTTTTGACGGCAGATTATCTACACTTGGGATATAGGCCCTGGGGAGAGTGCCCTCCGTGGGGGTCTTTCTAAGGGATCCTAACCCGTATTTACGCAAGGAAACCCAAGGTTTTGAAGAAAGCCACGAAAACTCCGAAACGGTTAGGCCGGCGGGCGCGATTCGGTTCGAACCCAGCATCTCCCGTCTACCAGCTTCGAGAACAGAACATCTCAGCCACTGGTGGAGCAAACACACAGACAGAAAAAATGCATCTGTAAACAATTTTCAGCTAGTTTGGAAAGTGTTAAAAAATCATCCACATGGGATTAATATTTAATGAGTCACCTGGCTGCAATTAAAAACGTTTTAATCAATAAGTAATCCTTGTGGAAATTGTTTGAAATTATGCACCTAACAGTGGATCTAAAGCAATTGGCGGGTGCTTTTGTTTGTCGCAATCCGTTTAGTTAATTTCATTTTGAATAACATTATACACATATAGTGATACTTACCAAATTGTGCAATTTATCCATAAGGTTACATAACAGAAGCGGGATGTGACGAGGAAAAGTAGATTTCACTGACAGATTTCTAGCCGATAAAATCAACGTCGAAATATTTTAATCGTTGCAATTGTTCTTTATTTCTATTTATGGTCTAGTGTTATCTATTGATAATTTCTTAAGAAAATAGTAATGTTCATTTAATTTTAAAACTTTACATATACTGTTAAAAGAAATACTTGGCTTGAGTAAAATAATTGTATCTGTACAACAATATTAATGGACTTGGAAATAGTCAGAATTTTGATAGATTGTACTTCTTCTGCACTCTCGAAATCGCTGGATATCCCGAAATAAGTTGGTATTTAATTACATTACTATGTTTATATTTTGATATACATTCGCAGGTATTCAATTGTATACTTTTAGAAAATAAAACAAAGTGCTAAAAAAGTATAGAATAACTGTAAATAAAAATATAATTAATTTTACTAAAAAGTAGAAATGTTAGAATTGCAATAATTAATTAATAAATAAATCTTAATAGTCTATTTTAATAAAATACTTAGTCATAATTAAATGAAAGGTATCAATAAAAAAAAATCATTCATGTCAAATTTATCCGAATTTTCTTGACATTTTGATTATAAAAATATTAAAATAAACTACAACGGCTGGACTATTGAATAACATTGGGCCCTTTTTGTTAAAGTATACAATTTTAAAATTCATATCCTTCTATATATAAAAAAAGTTTTGATTTGGAAATGGACCAATGAAAATCAGCGTAGATATTCCGGGTAGATCCACATCCAATTTGAATGCTTAAACATGGCATTTCATCGTTAATATTGAAAAAACTGTTGCATACAAAAATATGAAAATCGGTGGTATTATAGAGAAATGTTTGATAAACACGCTGATGCAGACAGTTTTCAAATCGAAGAATTATTTTAATGCTAAAGTTGGACAAAATCGTTCCATTAAAAAAGTTTTATTGGAGCAAAAACTATACATGAGAATTTAATCATTTTTAGATCCTTTTATACGTTATAAGTTCCCGGTGTGTAGATTGTATTTATTTTTCTTATTTGAATCATTTTTTGAGGTTTTATTTCAATTTTAAATTCAAATTTTCAGCATTTCGAGAGATATTTTTTTACAAATTTTAGAAAATGTTATTAATTTAAACTGTTGCCAGTTGTATAAACAGCGCAAACAATAATGTTTACTTCAAATTAAAAATTTATTTTACACGTGACTATTATAAACAGAAAATATAAAAAGCAGGAACTCATTGAAAATTACGTCATAAAAGTTATAATTACACGTGAATTTTAAAAGAGACAGAATATTGTAAAATAATAAATTCATAAACATGCCTTAGAAGTCTTAAATAGGAGAATTTACGTCACATTTACGTCACATTACACTTATTATATAAAATGAACAAAAAATAATATTGCAAAACAGTTTAAATTTAAAAATTGCTCGAGACATTTATTTGAAATTTTAAGATGATCATAATATTTCATTTCTAACAAAAGTATTTTTACGTGAATATTAAAAAGAAAAAGAAAAGTTTGGTGAAAATTACGTCAGATTATAATTCTCAGATTCAAATTATAATTCAATCTTCCGAAATCTTTTTAAAGCCGATTAAATTATCGTGCTGTTAGAGTCTGCGGTGTCTGAACGGGGGTTGACGAGCGTAGCTCGTAGGGGGCAGAGCCCCCTAGTAAAATATAATAATAACAGAGTAATTATCTCTTATACTTCTTATAACTAGACATTGCTTATACATTAATGTCACAACTTGAAACAAAACAGTAGATTTTGTAAAGCTGTAAACAAAATATATTATCTATAATGACAAAAACCTTACTAAATAAGAATGCATCACATGGATTTATTTCTGCCATCGATATCGTATAGAGTCGGATCGCAACCATTGAAAGGGACAGGTATGGTGGCCAGCTGTGATGGGCAATATGCCGGATTACAGACGTTGTGGTCACCCTTGTGTCTCTGGAACTAACGCGTGACATACCAAAGTCATCTCATGAACTGGTGTATTCTTAGAAACCATTCCCAATTGTATCCCGTATATAAAATGTTTGAGATAATGTTAAGAAAACTTATCCTTTTTTTCCTTAAATTAGAGCCATTTCCTGAAAATTATTTTAAGTACAAAATCAAAGTTTCTTATTTATTGGAAAAACACAGATTTAATATATTTGGCAAATGTAAACTATTTTTAAAAAATCTTCATTATTTACAGCTTTATTTTAAAAGATTTTTTTGTCTTTTATTTATTTATTTATTTTGGTTTTCAGGCTTTAAAAATGTCGAGAAGACAAATGAATAATGAATTTCTCTTAGTAATTTTTGAAAACTTTATTAATAATTTAATAGCAAAATTTTAAAGTATGTAAAATCTGAAAAGAAAAAAACAGTTTATTTTGTGTAAATCATATGTATTATACTTTTACAAAACTACATATAAAAACGTTTAAGAAAAATAATATATCAATACTGTTATGACGTTTCGAAGATATTTCTGTAAAAAGAGGGATCATTCGCACATGTTTAATGCTTGTTTAAAGAAAGAAGCTACGTAGTAGATTACATATTGGCTTTATTTAAAATTAACTAGTGTTTATTTTAACTTTCTGTTACAAAATTTTACATAAAATTTTAATCAATTTAAGTAATAGATGTGTCATATAGTGATTGATGTATCATAATTTATGTGAAATATTCGCTGAATATATTCATTAATAAGTAAAGAAATAAAGTACATAATATAACACAAAATGTTGAATGCATCCAAGCCAGATTATGCATGACATATCAATCTCTCTCTGAGAAAACATATGTGAATTTAATTCATCAGATTCAAAGTTTTTCTGTCACATTGATAGTGTTGAAAAAATAAAAGTAATATACGAAGGCAAACAGTTTGCAGATGAAACAATCACAATTTTAAAGTCCTTTTTGATACAATACAAATAAAAACAGAATACATAATATAATGCAAATATAAACACAATACATAATACAATACAAGTATAAACAGATTTATCTATGTATGTTTTTCATAGGACACTATGCAATTTATGGACCGAATTTGTTGATCACAGATCTCCGAAAAAAATGAGTCACCTAATTGCGTAACATTTTCTAGAAAAATTTAATTTGAAAACGTGTCGCTTAATCCATTTTCACTTCATGCAGATGAAACTGCCGTCCAAAGCCTTAACATTGATAAAGTTATATGTTCTTCAAAGTAAAAAAAAAAAAAAAAAAGTGCGTTATTGGGCCACTTAATAATGAACTGTGTTATTTTGATAAGACCTTATTTAAAAGGAATCTTTTTAAACGCTATGAGTTGTTTTGCGTTTCGTTCTGAAAATGCGGGTGTTTCATTGTATAGCATTTATATACTGTTAAAACTTTAGGTACAACACATAGTCGCATTAATGGATGTCACATTTAAGAACAATGATCTTACACATTGTGTTACAGTATCTATTTTATTATATACACACTAAGTAGGTTATTGCATGTATATTATCTAATGATATAATCTATTTTCTAAATGTTTAAAGTTAATAAAGGTTCCACAGTTACCTAAGCAGTTTTAATTGATTCAATATTATTTTTTAATAAAGTAAAAAACTAATATCAAACTCTCTGATTAGTATATAAAATATTAATAAATTACTTTAATGCGAACATTATTATACATCAGTCTTTATTAAAGATTTCTGCATTAAATATGATAATGAAATTTAGAGAGATTTTAAAAATGCAATGTTTAAAAACAAATTTTAATGCATCAGGAATCGGATACACAAACCAAGCATTAAAAATGTAATTTTTTTATCTTTAGATGTATGCTTAAGAAGATTTAATTAAAAAACTTTTAAAGTTCAAGAAGGAAAAAAAGAAAATTAGTTTGAAAATTAATTGACGTTTTTAATAATTGGTTTTATTTTCAAAGAGAATTCTCAAATGTAATTATCACATATGATAATTTTACACATGGCAGAAAATAACAAAAGATAATTTTTGAAATTGAATATAATAATAGAAGGACTTAAAAAATTCTTTTCATTAAATTAAAATGTTTTTGTATGTTATGTTAATCTCCAAATTTTGAAATTTTATAATTATCCATTAATTTATGTTACAATAAGAAATTGTCTTTAAAAAGATTATTTACATAGAAATGAATTATCTAAATATATTTACTTATAAAAATAAGTTTCACGTACAAAAATTTAGATGTTTGATATTAGAGTAAAAAAATAAACAAACATTTTTTGCATCTGATATTTACATAAATAATAACAAAAGATGGACAGTTAAAATGATGCTTGGTGCAGTTCAATATAAGCAGATAAAACAACGTCAAAAGCACCAAAAAGTTTATATAATTACAGACTAGTTTCGGTAGAACTCACCTAATCGTCATTAGTGCAAATAATGACGGAATTTGGCTCATAAATACCATTCATTCAATTCTCGATTTTAATATACTGATATTTGCAAATATTGCAACTTCTAAATTATCCATATTACTTTGTTTAAAATTTGTACTCTAGCGATCACTATAAAGCGAGTTACTAGCTTAGATTAAATGGCTCGGCCTTTTTCTCGACTCTAACGCTCTTGCCTTTGGTTCAGTTAAAAACCAGTGACAATTCTATCTCTAAATTTGCAACTTTCAACAATAACAATCATCTCATCTCATTACCAACTGATGGCAAAACCAAATATATAACTCCCAGCACGCAAAGCCTGTGAAAAACACAAAGCATAAAGCCTGTCATTCCACAAGCCTGTCACAAATGTGTGCCACAGTATCACTCGCAAGTGCATATCACTCGTCTGACGTCAATAAGATCTCTTCTTCAATGGGGATAGAGTGTGTAGCGATCTCAATTCAATTCATCAGTATGAAGCGAGTTACCAGCTAAAGTAACTGATTAAAAATGATTTTTATCATACTGTAACTGGTTCGGTTTTTTGCTCGATGCTAATTTTCTAGCCTACTGATCCATGGTTAATCTCCCATAGGCAAAAACCCACTCTCTCTAAAGTACCATCTTTCCACAAGCATATCTGGTAACACATAAGCAAATCAATTTCGACATGCAAATTTTCTTCACTTTCTAATTTTAGCACTGTTTTACCTTACTTTCTGAATTCCAGTTTTTTGAGAGAGGAAATTTTTAAAAACGATTACTTGACAATAAATTCCACTCCTTTCAGTAAACTTACTATCCACAAACTACACGACTCCCCTTCATATATCTCATTTCTATAGTTACTACAGCCATAACTGTCAATGTGGTTTTTCGTATTCTGGTCAAATTAAACATTTTTAAATTTTCGAATTAATAATACAATCAATATATTAAAAACAAAAATATAACAAATTTGCCATTGCAGTACATTGTTGGGAGATGACCTATACCATAAAATATAACTCGACTAAAATTTTCTCTAAAACCATTTCTATATTTAAAAACTTTTTTGAGTTTTTCCATATATACAAAAATCATAAACGAAATCGTTAATTGTGAATTTGTTATTCCATCATACTGCTGGAAATATTATGTAAGAACTTCGTTCACAGAAATTTTAGTAGCCTTTTTCCACATTACCAGTTATTTTTCCAAACAGTTTCCTATCAGTTATTCAGCGTAATTTCCTGTAACTTTATTGGTAAAAAAATCTATCACATCAATCCACTTCTCATTTATATATGTGGGCAAAATTCCACCAGACTTTGCAGAGATGATGGCACTCTTAAGGCTACTGAAACTTGTCTGCAATTAGTTGAAAAGTTCTGGTGAATATAATGTTGTTTTGTGTGCTTATAATAACAATATTATGACATACAAGGAATTTACTAAAATATTCTCAAATGCAATGTTAGTCCTAGTGTTATTCCGTTATAATTATATATGTCACTCGATATAACATAAATAAAGTTCTAGTTTGCTGTATAATAGAATTTATTCCTATACATTTATTTTTTACAACGAGATGTATAGCGTATTTGTTGTTATTTATAAATCGTATACTCTTTAAGCACTTTTTTTATTTTTCACATACAGCACGAACAATGTGATTTGGGGATTGTAGAAAAGTGAGAACAAGTGCTTTAATTTTTTTTTTAAATATAAGTCTACACCTTTGTTTCAGAACACATACAAATAATAGTGATAGTTAATGCATGTAGCCAGAGTTGGGCAAATTTATGCTTCCAATTATCTGCTGTGTAATTACAGTTTAATTGTATGTAATTGACTAAAGTTAAAATTACATGATGTAAAAAATTCTTTCAGAGCTGTTACCGCAATCACCTCCATCCCATTATTTGACAAAATATCTGTGTTTGTATGTGTGTTAATTATTAATGTTAATTAGTAGTGTATTTAATTATAATCAATTACATGCAATTAACCTGTAATTACACTGTGGATAATTGAGATTACAAATTGCCCAACTCTGCATGTAGCTATATATCCACAAGTTTTTGTCCTGAACCAAGAGTGTAGCATTATGAAATAATTAAATTAAAAACTTTAGTTCCATTTACCCCAATTCTCAACTCATTCTGTGTACAGTCGTGGAAAAAAAAAGCAAACACCCCCTTCTAACTCCTCAACAAATTATCGTAGAAGAAAGTTACTGGTACCGAACGACTGGAAATAAAGTCTACTTTTAAATGATGTATATAAAATTGGCTTAGGGGGCCATCTACATATTAAAACGAACCATAACTTTATTTTTTCAATAGCAGTACCCAATTCTGACAGCATAAATGAACTCTACACCCTTCAATTAGCCTAAAAACGAATTTTTATGCAATTCGTACCATAAGTTTCTGAGAAATTAATTATTTTAAAACGAGCGTATTTTAAGGGCTGTATCCAAATTGAAGTTCCGTACTGGATTGTTAATCGAGAGAGCCGCCTTCTTGATCAAGGCACGTTTAAGCGTCAATGACACCTGTTTGATTAGAGTACAGCAGAAAAATTTCAAAATGTCTACTCACTTCCATCATAGACGGCCCCTTAAACCATCATTTTGCCGTTTTTTAGGCATAATTGAAAAACTACTTGGAAGAAAAATGTGAAATTTTTGAATTTTCATAAAGCAAGACTTAATAAATCTAAATCCATCAAAAAAATTGTAGGTTGGAATTCATAATTTTTTTTGAATATTAATTTCATAATTCATAATTCATATCATAAAATTATAAAAATTGCAAATTCAGCTTATTTATGTTTGGGTATATTAGTATTATTACTATAAAAAAAATTAGCACATTAGGAGCATAATTTCGGGAGATATAAATAAAAATATGAAAATGTAATTTAACATTAGAAGCACTAAATTTTGAATGTTTATAATTCAAAAACTTATCATTGATATGACTTGAAATTTGGTGTCTAGGCATAGTTTGAACCGAAGATTTGAAATATCTCGTTAAAATTGCGTACTGCCATTGAAAAAAATGAAGTTTGGATTCATTTTAATATGTAGATGACCTCCTAAGAAAATTTTATATACATCATATAAAAGTAGACTTTATTTCGAATCGTTCGGTACCAGTAACTTTCTTCTACGATGATTTGTTGAGGAGTTAGTAGGGGGTGTTTACTTTTTTTTCCCACGACTGTACATCATATTATTTTTTCAGAGTGGTATATTTGCAATAATTAACACTAGAACAACCGTGAGTCGTCGTTTTGACGGCTACCATCTGCGTATGTTTCGGTTCAAACCAGGAATTTGATTATAATATATAATTATATATATATAAGTTTAAAATATACTTAATATAGCATAGTATTATATAGTATTGCATATATAAGTTTAAAATATACAAAGTAAAAAACGTTAAATAATAAAGTCAAACTATTTTAAATCAAATTTCTGGTGTGAAATATTTTTATAAAACTTGACTCAAATTTCCGGTAGTTCTAATGTTAAATGGAAAATATGCAGTACCTATCACTCTTGCATTATATAGAATGACCATATAATTTGTTTCTTTACCTTCTCTGAAGTAAATAATTTAAAGATTTTATTGAATCACGAATACTGAATTATATTTAAGATCAGTATTGGTATTCAGACAACAATGCCCAATGAATAACAATGTTATATTAAACTGCATTTTACATGTGTCAAATATTCTGATATTTAATAAATGCTGATATTCATATAATGATAATAAACCTGATATCTAATAAACATCTTAAAATTAATCTATTAAAATCTGATAGTGTCAGTTTTTGCTTCTAATTTTGTTGTGGTCTGATTCTAAGATTATGCAAATAACAACAAAAATACTGATAGCATTATCCTTAATCAGAGGAAATGTGAAACCACTGCGACATAATACATTCTTAAGTTAAATATTGCCTTCAAAATCCACTATGACGTCACTGGGATGTCAATGTAAGAATTAATGAGATCTACAAATGACTCAGAAATTGTTCACCATGACTTTAGAATGGAAGCAAAATTGACAGTAGCCTAAGAGCCATAACGTACCGAATTAAAAGCGCCACAATTTGGTCAACCTAGTAAGTATGGCACAAGAAAGAAATTGTTACATCACAGTGACACCATATCTACTGAATGTTCTATTGAAACTTTATCTCTTGTTCAGATGTTTTCCGAAAGAAATAAAATTATTTTATATCGATCTTTTATTATATGAATTTTTCATATCCTCACCTAGGTATATATGATTTTATTCGTAATTATTCATTTTCCTTCTCCGCCGTCCTGTTCCACCCCTATTTCATCCATATACCCTCTTGATGCTAACATCTTCATTGCGTATTTTTGGTCAAATAGAAGTAGAAAATAACTTATAACTATTGATATACTACTGAAAATTAAAATTTATTAAATGCAAAACCAATTTATTGAAAGAAGATAAAAAATAAACACCAGTAAAAAATTATTTTTTAAAATTTATGTGGTAGTAAATTTATATCAAATGGAAAATCTGAAATTAAATTTGATCATCTGGTCAACTTTAATTACGTTTGTTACATTATAATGAGTTCATGTTTGTATCTCAGAGTAATGAAATTATTTTTCATTTAAATCTAAATGCAAAATTAATATAAAATTTAAGAAGAAAAAAAAATAGGAAAAATTATATTTAGGAAATTCAATAACCAAAAATTAGCTTTTTAATAAATATCATATTCAATAATTTTCATAAATTTATGAATATACAGAATTATAACATATCGAGAACAATACATCACGAAAATTGCGAATGTCTTGACGTTGACTTCTCCAATTTTATGGCGAGTTGCAAATGGCTAAATAATCAGCCACAGCGACCTCAAGGGGGATCACCAAATGATTGCACCTGGGAGTCAGTATACCCCAAATTAAGGAAAAAAGCATTTGACCATTTGTGATGTAATTGTGTCGTCGTATTAAACGGACGCACTCTTAGATTCTTCATGTAGTTTTAATTATAGATAATGAATTACAAAATTCAAGTTTGTAGAAAAAAGCTTTGAGACTACTATCAGATCTAAATCTATATTTCTTACTTCATGAAAACAGCCACATTGAAGAAATATGAAAAGAAAAAATATCGGGAAATTGCTGCATCAGATAATTTATTTAAAAATATGTTTCGTTATAAAACATTATATTTCGCTTATTACAAAAAATAGTTGTTTATTACTAAAGAAAATAAAGTTTATTGTTCAAATATTAAAAAAAATTCTTAAGAATCTTGCGCACATGGGAGCAATTAAATTATTTTTTTCTATTCTCACCTTAAATGCATAGTGATATAAATTTGCATCACTTTTTATTTAACTTTTAATTAAAAAAAAAGTTCTGGCAACCACTATATTTATATAGCAATATTTTTCCTCTAAAAAATACTAAACTATGCTATTAAATAAAAGTTGAAAATCTATCTTAAAATTTATGGTGTCTAATCATTAATGTAAGAATAAAAAACACGTTTCTAAAAGAATAAAATTATTCATGCCTTTTAGGGTTAATATTCACATCTACTAATTTAGTGGCCATTAAAACTCGTAAAAAATCTAAATAAAAAACGTCTGTAATATGAAACAGAATATTTAATTTTGCACAGTATTCAATCTGGAAACACCTAAAAAAGTATACAGTTCAAACTTCCCATATCTTTAAATAAAATACCGGAAAAAGTTAGTTATTTCAAAACATTTAAAGCATGAATACAAAAAGTATTTGGAGGTTAGATGACATTTCCCTTTCTTCATCTTCTTTTTTCTTTCATTTTAAGAATCCTGCGTACATGAGTATACAAATATTAATCCCGTATAAATTACAAAAAATATTATGCTACTAAATAAAGTTTAAAATCTATCTTAAAATAGCTGCTGTATAGTCCTTAATATAGGAGTGAAAAACACAATTCCAAACGAATAATGCATGACTATAAGAGCTAATATTCACATTTATTACTTTAGTGATCGTTAAAACTCTTAAAAAATCTAAATAAAAAAAAGTATTTAATGTGAAACAGAATAAATAAAATTTGCAGAGTATTCAATCTGGAAAACCCCCCAAAAGTACACAGTTCAAATTTCTTATAACTTTTAAATAAAATACCGAAAAAGGGCAGTTATTTCAAAATATTTAAAGCATGTGTACAAAAAAGATTTGGAGGTTAGGTTACATCTCCCTTACTTAATCGAGATTTTTTCATTATTTTCTATTTGACTCATTTTATTTTACTCTCTTAAATCTTTGAAAATATTTCTTTTTGTAATAACTATTAGTTTAGTTATTAAGTTGAACTTATTTTAATAACTCAACGTATATTACTTGCATAAACATATTTAATATCACATACTGACAAAATTTCGGACCTCATTTCAGTTTTTTGTAGTTAGTCATGAAAATATAAAATAAATACTTTTTGAACTTAAATAATTCAAAGTTCTTTTTAATAAGTTAAATTAAAAAAAGGAACTTTCTAGCTAATCATTTTAGATTTTTAAAAATATCTTTGTTTTTTTTTCTAAAAAAAATGATTATTATTAGTGATTTATGGAGTATGATAGTGCAAGTTGTAATAATAAACCATTCTCATACAAATTCATATTTTTAGTTAAAAAGGAAAAAAACTTGCGTCCAGCCTAAATTAAAAGGATGCCTAAATAAACAATTTGAAAAACGCATAAAGCATTTAAAAACACAATTTATATATTGCCATCAATACAGGAGTCTTAAAATTTCCGATTTTTTGTACAGCCCTGTATATTAGATTGAGACAAAACAAAATATTTTTTTCAATTTTCGATGATGGGTAGTGTGGAAAGGTTGACACTAGTGGCACTAAATTCACACAAAAAACTTGAGATTTTTCGGACAATTCCTTCATTTGCCGCAAATGACTTGAAATTTTGCTCAAATGATGATTTTTGAATGTTTTTAGCAAAATTAAAAAAATGTTAAATTTAAGTTATTTTAGCTGAATTTACTTGAAATGTTATGTTTAGTGTACGAAATTTTTACATAAGCTCTAATTATATATTAATTAATAGTTATGTGCATTTTGAATTAGGTGACTTTTATAGCTTTTACGCGTATATGTGAGCAACAATTGCAGGACTTGTGACAATAGGGAATAGGGATCTCGTCATCGATAAAGACTTTGTCAGGAGGCAGAAAAGAAACTTGGAAAGAAGATACAGGAAAAGGAATATCTTAGAGGAAGAATTACAAGCATCTTTTTTGATAGTAGAAAAATAAATCGATCTTCATAGAAAAAAAGGGGACTAGCCTCACCATAGACTGAAAGACAAAACAAATATCACCATCATCATATATCATCGTCGTCTGAACGTGGTCCGGAATATTTGGGTCACTTGACAACTCCTTCTGGTCATTGCAGAGAAATAGCAAAATCATTATATAATTTTCTAAGCCTGGATAAAGTCTGCTTTCGAAAGAAATCAAGAAGAGATCTGCAACATTTGATATATTCTTCATACGAACGAGCTTCCACTCTAACAGTGACATCAACTGTCTAAATTAGATTTTAGAACCACATGACTTAAGACCGTTACAAACTGAAAGTGAGATAGAATACAAGAGTACTCAAATCTTCAGCCTTTTGCATTTCTGATGTCCATGAAACAGTAATAGGCTCGTAGAAATGGACACGTACATTCTCGCACGCCATTAATGATAATTGCTTCGTATTTCTCTCGACGGTGCCGCTTGTTCCCTTTTTTCTATGAAGATCGTGTTATTATTTCTACCATCAAAAATATGATTGTAATTTTTCATCCTCCAAGATATTTTCCCTCCTGTATCTTCTTTTCAAGTATCTTTTTCTGTCTCCTGATAAAGTCTTTATCGATGACGAGATCCGTACTCCTGTTTGTCACAATCCATGTATCCTGAAGCACAGAGGAAGCTCTTAATGCAATTTACCTATATGATATACCAGTTCTAAATCCGGCGAACGCTCTGTGAGAAAGAGATATGCGTTTGGATGTGCCTGCTTTCGAAAGCCCTGGTTCAAATTCTGATTCAGACGGATTGCTTGCTTCAAAGTTCCCACTTTTGGAATCTCCTGACAATAGCTGTATTTTAGAGCAGAAAAATAATTAACATACCATCTCGCCGTTTCTCCGATCTCCTATTTCCTCCCTCATCTCATGATAACTGATTGCGCTTTAATTGGTTTCTACTCCACATTCTCTTCCTTCCAGAATTGCTGTCAAGATATTCTGTGGTCCGTCATCCAAATATGTGACTCTGAACGCATCGGAAAACAGAAGGAAGACCGAGAAACATAATAAAGAGAGAAACCGACAAACGAGCAAACAATACTTGCAATTTTCGCTCCCTTATACGCAAAAAGGCTATAAAAGTCCCCTAATTCAAATTGCACATAACTATTAGATAATACATAATTAGAGCTTGTTTAAACATTTCGTACACTAACCATGACATTTCAAGTAAATTAAGCTAAAATAAATTTAATTTACCATTTTCAAAATTTTTGCTAAAAAAATTCAAAAATCAGCATTTCAGCAAAACTTCAAGCCATTTGCAGCAAATGAAGGAATTGTCAAAAAAATCTCAAATATTTTGTGTAAACTTAGTGCTACCAGTGGCAACTTTTTCGCACTACCCATCATCAAAAATCGAAAAAAAAGTATTTTCCGGCCTACTCTAGTGTATATGATCAATAGATTTGTAAAACGAATATCACAGTTGAAAATTTCTATTCCGCAATTACCATTAATAAATGGACAAACGTGAAAACTTTTGTGCAACAATATATATGGTCTACAGAATGTATGTTAACCAAGTAATATTTCGGTCAATTTAAAAACGCGTACCACATTTCAAAATGCACTTCCATCAATTATCGTTATTTGGCTGGAATAGTTCAATTATTGATCGATTTCTTCTGTAGCCAATTTATTTGTGTATCCATGTAAAGTATCAATAAAGTCTAAGCACATCATGTTCTATTGTAAGCGCTGTGTAATACACCTGAATGATACATATAAATTTCAGTATGTTTAAAACAATGTAGTTTCCTTAACATATTACCATTTAAAATATTTCATTAAAATAAGACCGTAATTTAACGGAATTCTTTTGAGTGTCTCTGTAAATGAACGGTCAGTGCTACGCATTTTATTTCCCATTCCGATCGTACCATAGTCATACCCAATAATATCTATGAATTTCATGACAACCGAACTATACTTATGTAAGTTAGAACACGAGAAGACGACAAACAGACAGACAGAAAAAACAAAATTTATAAACACTTTTTAACTTTCTTGGAAAGTGTTAAAAATCCTTTATATGAATCGTTCAGAAGGCAATCTGACTAACTCAATTTTAAGTGGCGTTTTTATAAACAAAGGAGCATTGAAAATGTTCTATATATTTATACAATGATAAAAAGTTACCATTGATTTAAAGAAAATTAATGAGCTCAGTCAAAATATACCGAGAAAAAATATTATATAGATGCAATATTTTTATAGTTACAACAACTTTAACTGTTTATAGTGAACATTTTCATTTGATATAGTTAATCCATTTATGCACTGAACGGCTCATATATCCGTGTGATACAAAATATCTGGTATCATTAATTATCTGAAATAGCTACCTTGAACTAATTAAAAAATCAACAAAAAACCATGCATCGGGAATAGATTATTGAACGATTTCCAAGTGTAACAAAATCTTATCCGGAATTTTCATTTACTTCAGAGATTGTAATGAAATATAAGCAATACATATACATACACACACACACACACACACACACATATATATATATATATATATATATATATATATATATATATATATATATGTCTCTCAGTAAAAAAGCAATTTCAGCATTTGCTGCCCTTATCCGATAATATATATGAATTCTTTGGTGCAGCACTGCACAGGAACTACAGAACTTATACACACCACGCAATATACCAAAAATTAGATGTTTTAAAATCATACTACAGTTGAAAACGCACTTCCTAGAATTATAAATCATATCCTGTAACTGAGATATTTTTTATATTTTTGTAATTAATTATAAATGCTACCAATACAGAACTCTTCAGAAAACATGTTGTAATACACCTCGGTTTTAGTTTTTATTTTTATTTTATTTAAAGTATCATAACATGCTTAAAATGCTATGCTAAAGCTTACTCTTCATAGATTATAGAGCAATAGAATTATTTGCCCATATCGGTAAACGAAATATAAATGCTATTTATCCTATACTTCTGAAAAAGCATAATGTACCCATCCCATTATACATATCAATAGTTGTATTTTTAAACATCGTAAAATACATAGAATATCTCAAAAAAGGATTTTTTTCCATGGAAAATAATGCGACGGCTTTCTTTTGTGTGTTCCTATAAATGAATTATATGTGCTACATACATTATTTTCAATTACCATCATTCTATTCAATATGTGAATATCATGCAAAAGTTAAATGTTAATTGTTTAATATTGTAAGAGTTTTAGCGTGGGTAGAGGGCATACACGAAGACACGAAGATAGGCAGACAAACCGAATTCATAAACATATTTTAAGTATGTTGGAAATTGTTAAACTAACAAATCGACTACAATATTCACTTTGCCCCATTCGTGTTCAACTATTAAGAAGTATCGAAGCTATACTGCGACATCTGTTTCATTTGTCAGTCTGCTATTTCATACACTGGTTGAAAATAAAAAGAAAAGCTTAAATTGTTCAAGTTAAGGAGAGTAAGTATAGCAACTTTAATTTAATAAAATTTGAGATCAACTTAAATTTATTATGTGCATAAGAAACAATTTCTATTTTTATAAATTTTGATATACATACGAGAGAAACACTTTCTTTCATTAGTTACATTTATCCCGGTAATTTAAAAATTAATTTTATTTCAGCTCTGGATGAAATTTTGGCCAATGAATTAAAATAAGTATTTTAACTGAATTTACATGTTCATAAAAATGAGCGTTTATTTTTTTTTCTTTAATAAATTGTAGATTCCCGTCAATTCCCTTTGAAATAAAGAGTGTCCATAATAAAACGATCCTAATTTATGTTCCCTACAGACTAAACTATTTCTCAGAAAGTTTGTGAAGGACACAATGAAGAGTTGGGTATTTGGTTGAGTAAAAGAAAAATATTGAAAATCTCGTCCCAAGAAAACGTTTTGTAATCTTTACTAATATTATAATAAAGTAAAAATTGTTTGTTTTAGAGGTAATCTTTGGAGCTACCGAACCGATTTCAAAAGTAATGGTATCAAAATGATGGTGTTAGTCCAACTTAGAACATAGGCTATATATTATGTCGGTGCCACTACCCCAAAGGGGGTGCAGGAGCAAAAAACGTTCTAAAAATCCTTTTTTGCGTTACTGAAGGGCCTAGAAATATGAAATTTTGAATATTAGTTACTTATAAGATATAAAGGATTTCTAAGAACAGTTTTTAAACAATTCGAAATTTCAAAGGGATGAAAATGCGCGAAAAGCGTTCTAAAAAACGTTCTACATGGTGGTTTCTACACAACCTCGGGAAATACTAAACCGATTTAAAAAATAACAGTGTAAAAATGGCGGTGACAACACTTGCTCCAACATAGGCTATGTTTTATGTCGGTGGCACTACCCGAAATGTGGTGCAGGAGAAAAAAAGTTCTAAAAATTCGATTTTTGCGTTACTGAAGGGCCTAGAAATATGAAATTTTGAATATTAGTTACTTATAAGATATAAATGATGTCTAAGAAGAGTTCTTAAAAAATTCGAAATTTAAAAGTGGTGAAAATGCGCAAAAAGCGTGCTAAAACGTTATAAATGGTAGTTTCTACATAATTTCAGGAAATACCAAACCGATTTAAAAAATATTGCTATCAAAATGATGGTGGCAACGCTTGCTCCAAGATAGGCTATATTTTATGTCGGTGCCACAACCCCAAAGGGGCTGCAGAGCGAAAAACTTTCTAAAAATGATATTTATGTGTTACTGAAGGGCCTAGAAATACGGAATTTCAAATATTAGCTACTTATTAGATATACAGGATTTCTAAGAACAGTTCTTAAACAATTCGAAATTTAAAAAGGATGGAAATGCGCGAAAAACCTTAAAAAAACGTTCTAAATGGTGGTTTCTACACAATCTCAGGAAATACCAAACGAATTTAAAAAATAATGGTGTCAAAATGACAGTGACAACCCTTGCTCCAACATAGGCTTATCAGTTCCACTACCCAAAAGGGGGTGCACGAGCAAAAAACGTGCAAAAAATGCGATTTTTGCGTTATTGCAGGGCCTAGAAATATAAAATTTGAAATATTAGCTACTTATTAGATATAAAGGATTTGTAAGAACAGTTCTTAAACAATTCGAAATTTAAAAGGGTTGAAAATGCGCGAAAAGCGTTCTAAAAACGTTCTACATGTTGCTTCTACATAATATCAGGAAATACCAAACCGATTTAAAAAACAATGGCGTCAAAATGATGGTGACAACTTTTACTCCAACATAAGCTACGTTTTATGACGGTGCCACTAACCCAAAGGGGGTGCAGGAGAAAAACGTTCTAAATTGCGGCTTTTGCGATACAGAAGGGCCTAGAATCGTGAAATTTGGAATGGTAGTTAGTTATAAGATATCAATGAACTCCAAGGACATTTCCTAAAAAAAAATCTAAATTTAAAAGGGGGTCAAAATGCGCAAAAAGCATTGTAAAAAACGTTCTAAATTGCGATTTCTGTGGAGTCTCAGGAAGTACTGATCCGATTTCAAATATAATGGTGTAAAAATGATGATGATAGTTCTTGCTCTAAGATAGGTTATATTTTATATGTTTCCACTACCCCAGAGGAGATGCAGGAGCAAAATGCGTGAAATGCGTTCTAAAAACTTTCTAAATGCCAATTTGTCAGCAATATCTCAGGAAGAATCAAACTGATTTAAAAAGTAATGGTAGGAAATTGATTCTGACAGACTTTACTCTAATATAGATGCTATTTTATGTCGGCATCACTATCACCTAGACGTTGCAGGAGCAAAAAAGAGTTTTAAATTTCGGTTTTTGTGATCGATAGGGGCTAGCAACTTATAATTAGGCAAGGTACATGTTTATTAGATATAAATGACTTTAAGAACAGTTTCGGAAAAATTGGATTTTAAAAAAGGGGTGAAAATGCGTGAAAAGCGTTCTAAAAACGTTCTAAATTGGGATTTATACTCAATATCAGGAAATACTAAAGCTATTTCAAAATTAATGGTTGCAAATCAATGGTGACAGTCCCTGCTATAACATAGGTTATATTTTATGTTGCTGTCACTACCATCTGAGGGTTGCAAATGCAAAACATGTTCTAATTTGCGTTTTTTGCACAACTGAGGGGTCTAACACTTTGAAGTATGGCATGGTATTTACTTACAAGATGCAACTGCTTTCTAAGAACAGTCGAAAGAAGATTCAAAATTTAAAAATATGAAAAGAGCGAAAAGCGTTATAAATTACAATTTTTATATAATCTTATTAAATACCAAATCGATAGAAAAAATAATGATGGCAAATTTTTGGTGATAGGACCAGCTCAAAAGAAGCTATATTTTATGTCTGTGTGCAACCAGAGGGTTGCAGGAGATAAAAACTTTCTAAATTGCGATTTCTGTGATACTGAAAAGGCTAGAAACTTTAAATATCGCATTATAGTTACTTATAAATATAAATGCCCTTGAAGGACTGTCGAAAATAAATTCGTATTAAAATGGGGTGAAGCGTAGGGGAGGTGTGAAAAGCATTCTAAAAAAGTCCTAAATTACTATTTCTATGCAATTTAAGGGAATATAAACCGATTTTAAAAGTAATAGTTGCGAATCAAAGGTGATTGTAGGTTCACAGGAACAAAAAACTTCTAATAAAAGCCTTTAAAAGCTTTCTAAATTACGTTTCTGTGGAATATGAGGAAATAACAAACCGATTTGAAAATTAATGTTGGTAAATTAATGGTGACAGTTCCTATTTTAACATAACACTTTATGTTGGGAGAGTTGGTAGGACTTGGAATTTGACATGATAGTTAATTTTAAGATGTAAGAAGATGGTTTCTAAAAAATTCAAATCTTCAAATGAATACTTAAATAAGCGTAATTATTGAGCATAAAAGTTTCAAAATATTTTCCAAATTATCATTTATTTACTTTTATTTCGTTTTATTAATTTAAGTCTCATTTCTGCCTAATGCAGTGTAATAATAATGTTTAATCAAACTGTGTTTTAAATAGTAATTTTTTAATTATTCCTAAAAGTATTAAGTACCTTTTAATAAAAAAAAAACGTTTAATAAAATAAAATATTATCTTTTAATAAAATAAAAATTTAGTTAGTACTTTTAATAAAAATTAGTCATATAAATATCATTTGGCATATTTCAAATATTACGCGAGCAAAGCCGCTGTGTTTGCTAGTGCAGAATAAAATTATCACATATTTACGATAATCTAGAAATTATTTTACAACAAAACATGTTCCAAATGACGGATGATATTCAGGTACCATATGGAATCACACATGTTACATAAAAGACCGCAGTGTGTTATACGAAATGCTGAGAATATATCGTAAAAAAATATTTAGCATGCTTTGTTGTAATAAAATTTGTAAACTGCCGTAAATATATGCTAAATGTGATATGTAATTTATTAAAAAGCCCTCTGTCAGTATTTTTTTAAGTGTAGTCAGGCTGAGCATAGCTGATGAATTGACATAACATAAACATAAACAATAAAAGTATTTTACTTTTTAAATGAGATGAAATATTTATATGTTATCGTCACAGAAGGCTTGAAATTTGATTTAGATACCAATCATATTTGCCATTTTTTTTCGACAATATATGTACGTTTTGCGACTGCGGCCTGTAACACATTCACCGCATAAAATCTCCATCGAAAACTCAGTTTCAGCACAATCTTGTTCACTAGCACACATACCTATGTAATCTTAAAAACACTAAGACAGGTTCTCAAAACGTAAAATGTAAGTAAAAGCCAAAATAGATGGATAAAAAACACATACATATGGAATCGGTTTAAAAATAACAAAAACGTATTCAAGAAATATCAAAATATCAAAATATATCAGAATTTTCTTTATCTGGTTTTTATTATAGTCACAAAACTTCCTTTATACTATATCTGTCAAGAAAGAAGTAATGTCTTATCATCAACCGAGGCATCATTAATTTATATGCTTATCTTTATTTACAGTGGCGGTCAAAATTTTCCGGCCAGCATAAAATTTTTGGTTAATTTGTAAGTATACCCATATGAAGATGAATCTCAAAGAGACACTTATACACTTTATTGACATAACATTTAAGAATGAATTTAGGGAATACAAAATAAATATTAATAAATTTAATTGACAAAATTAATTGCAAAAGAAAATGCAAGATCTCAAAAGTTCCGGCTTGGAAAAAATGGTGTTATAACAGAAAATAACAGTGATCAACAACATTCGCAATTAGTATTTTGTATTCATACATTTAATAATAAGTACTGTTGCGCAGCAACGAGGCATCGATTCAATGAACGCTTGTAGATCGTCAGTGTTAAGTTTTTTTTTTTTTTTCCACGGTTCTTGCTATTTTTGTGAAAATGCTGCTGAATTGGAATATTTATAACACCACACACTTTTTCAAGTTAGTTTCAAAGATTTTCTATTGGATTCAGATCGGTTGATTGGGCTGTCCATTTCAAAATCGGATTCTATTGTGTGCGAAAACCACCGCTTGACGAGCTTGCATGTATGATTTTGGTCGTTATCAGGATGAAAAAACTAGTACCGACCACAATTTTTTCTCCAAAACTTAGCAAATGATCTTGCAAGATATCCTTATACATTGCACTATTCATCTTGCCGGTGATTTCAAATAATGGACAGGCACATTTTACAGAATATGCTCCCCCCAGCATAACGTGTCCTCCTGCATGCTTCATTGTAGGGATATCGAATCTTATCATTTTTTTGGTCGTCGGTTGTAGTATCTGTTATCAATCCCAAAACGATTGAACGGCGATTCATCGGAAAATAGTACTTTTTTCCAGTTTTCTCTTGACCAGTCTTTGTATTCCTTGACAAACGCCAATTGGGTCTCTGATTTTTTTTTACTTATGACAGATTTTTTAACACCGACTGTTCCATAAAGTCCTACGTCACGTAAACGTCTTGACACAGACTTATTTCAGCAACATTTTAACACCGTAAATCTCGGGGAAATGCAGCGGCATTTTTATGCGGGCCATGAACTGCTTTTCTCCTGATAATTCTGTCTACAAGAATAGTCGTTTTTTGGGGTCCCCCGGATTGCTGCAAGTTCCGAAGGCCATGACCATCTTTGTATTTTTTTAAAATATCGTTCACAGGAAATTTTCCGATCCATAACTTAGCCGCAATCTCAAGAGAGGGTTGTCCCTTTAGCGACAAACAAAGCACTCGTTTAGGAACAATAAATTGTTCAACTTTTCATTTTTAATTTCATATACGTTATTCACGTTGATTAATTAACAAACAAGGTCAAAAAAACACTTTATTGGTAGCAAAAACTAACTGATGACGAATGGCAGTATACTTTTTTACACATGAATTTCGACCCCCCCCCCCTTTGCTTAAAGTATCTTCAGTATCCAATCAAAATTATCACGTAGTCAGAGGTAATTGTCTTATTCCTAACTTTTGGAGAAATTGTGCTTTTTCTTCGCTGAAATATTCTGTCAAACAAATCGTTGAATCTAACTGGCCGGAAACTTTTGGCCGCCACTGTATATTAATTTTATTCAATATTCCAGAGAATACCGTTAATTTAATCTTCAAATCTTGGTACCCTCGAAGGGGAATTTGTAATTTATGGTTGTTGTAACTAAAAGTCCATTTACATTATGGCATTATATCATACCTAGGCGTCGATGTTCCAGGCGTTAAATCATAAGACCCAACCAATCAACGTCATGTTAACCACCAGCCTTAAATACTAGGCCTACCCGCTCACACAAAAATCAAAGGTAACGTAGGCGGATTTTTATCAACTATTTTACTGTCTGATAAATTTGAATGTTAATAATTTCTAAAAGTACTTCCCGCCTTATTTTTCCGAGATTAAACAAGTTAAATACAACTTTGAAAATACTAGTGTGTGAATTCAGGAAACCGCTCAAACGTTTATAAATATCACCCACAACAGACGCCGTTTTGTTGACAGCGCGTCGTCTAACTAAAAGACCGCAAAGGTAACTAAAAGTCGTAGTTAACTAAAGGCCCATATACATTGTGGCGTTAACGTGCAAGTCGTAAGCGCTCTTGGCGTTAAATCATAAGACCCCACATATAAGCGGCGCGGCGCGTAAACAACTAATGAGACACGCTGATTTGTTGGAAAATACATGCCTCGCAGATCTCGTTCGACATTGAGAGACCGTTACGCCTTAATATAAACGCAGCCCAAGAGTTTAAAAATCTCTGGTCTAGAGAGTCTCTCTATTTTAAAAAAAAGTAACTACAGCTGTCACCGCCGCCGCCGCCGCCGGTTTTGAATTTTTTGTGACCGGAGTTCTTTCTTCGTTAATATTAAGAAAAATAATGCATACAAAAATATGAAAATGGTCAGTATTATACAGAAATGTTTGATAAACACGCTGATGCAGACAGTTTTCAAATCGAAGAATTATTTTAAGAGATATTTAATGCTAAAGTTGGATAAAATCGTTCCACTAAAAAAGTTTTATAGGAGCAAAAACTATACATCGGAATTTAATAATTTTTAGATAATTTTATGCGTTATAATTTCCCGGTGTGCAGAATTCATTAATTTTTTTTTTTAATTTGACTCATTTTTCGAGGTTTCATTTCTATTTTAAATTCAAATTTTCAGCATTTCGAGAGATATTTTTTACTTATTTTAGAAAATTGTACTAATTTAACCTGTTGCCAACTGTATAAACAACGGAAACAATAATGTTTGCTTCAAATTAAAAAATTATTTACACGTGACTATTATAAACAGAAAAGATACTTTCAAATTAAAATTAAATAATTGTGTACAAAAAGCAGGAACTTAATAAAAATTAAGTCATAAAAAGTATACACGTGAATTTTAAAAGAGAAGGGATATTGTAAAATAATAAATTCATTAACATGCGTTAGAAGTCTTAAATAGGAGAAATTACGTCATATTTACGTCACATTACAGTTATTACATAAAATGAACACAAAATAATATTCAAAACAGTTTAAATTTAGAAATTGCGCTAGACATTTATTTGATATTTTTAGAGGATCTTTTCAACTATTTTTGTTAGGAAAGCGCAAATAATATTTCATTTCTAACAAATGTATTTTCACGTGAATATTTAAAAGAGAAAGAATAGCTTTGTCAAAATTACGTCAGATTAAAAACGATTAATTTAAAATGTCTCATTTAAAAGAACTTTCTTTTCGCTTTGTCAAAAAATACCAGGAGACAAAGACTGGTTACTTAATTCCTTTTATATTACCTTATTTTGAAATGTTGTTACACGTGTCTACGTCATCAAGTTATTTTTATTTCGACATTTTATTTGTATTTTTATTAATGTTGTACTAATTTATTTGGTTCTTTCGTTATTTAAAATAAAAATTATGTCAATTTGTATAATTTGACGAGTGGTTTGGCGATTTATATAATTTGGCGAAATTGGTCGACGGGATAATCAAGTAGTACCGCAGCGGATTTCGCATTAAAATTCCCCAATCAAAGAGAAATCAATAGAAATCCGTTTATAGAAAGATCGCCACTGTTTTTTAAATTATAATTCAATCTTTCGAAATCTTTTTAAAGCCGATCAAATTAGCGTGCATTTAGAGTCTGCGGTGTCTGGACGGGGTTGGCGAGCGTAGCTCGTAGGGAGCCGAGCCCCCTAGTTCAGTAAATAAAAACAGAACATCTTAAAGCACCTAAGATAAAACAAAGCACCTTTGTAAGTGTGGTATATTCAGTATCAGTACAACTCAAGTTCGTCATGGAGAACCTCAAGTAGACACTTATTTTGTAAACTCAACAAAAGGTAAAAATTTTGAGCATCATTATAAACATTTCATTTTCTCTCATGTTAAAATACTGGGAAAAGTAGTATTTCTTTTTAACATTTCTTTCTTCTATTTTAAACGTATGAGGCATGTGAGGAGATTTTATATATAAAAGTGCACTAAAAGCAATCGTTAAACGAAAATTCCTTATAGAATTTAAGAAAAAAGATTCCATCAATCATTCGGGTGCAAAACAATTTACATATTCAGGCAAAGATTGATATAAGAAACCAACATTTATAGGAATTTTCGAATTAAAATCAGAATTTATCTATAGAGCTAAGAAATAAATAGATTAAACTTTATTCATTAAAAACTGGTATATATATATATATATATATATGTATGTATGTATACATGTATGTATTTATTGTACTATGAATTACGTAAACCTATCAGAAAACGTTATGAGCGGACAAAGAACTAAAAAAAAAACATCTAAAATACTTTCGATCACTACTTCTATTTTATAAGCCAGTAGAGGACGATTAGAATGTTTCACAAAAAGAGAGTACTGCTTTATTAGGTATAAATCTCAAAAACAGCCGGTATCTGTGCTCGAAGGAGTCAAGAAAATGCCTGGATTTAATACTCATTACATTTTGGAAAAGTAATTTCAGAAAAGAAAGTTTCATTAAATATCTATTTTTGTTGTTTAACCCGTTAGGTTCTGGCGTACATATCTTTTCATTGAGTATTATTTGGCCTTAACAATTACTTTTGTTATTATCAACATGTAGTAATTATAGTATATGTCTATCTATTTCTTATTATAACTTCATTTAAATTTTGAGATTTTATAATAATAATATAATCATTATAATAAAAGTTTGACTAATTCTTCTCTTTGCACCGTTGACAATTCCTTAATTTTAAACATATTATTTCACTCTTTAAATTTAAAATATCGGTTACGTTTCTGAACAAACCATATGTGATAAAAACAAAAAAATATTAGGAAGTTGTAATATCTGTTAAATCCTATTGCAATATGATATTTTCTAAACTTCTTGAAAAACGTTTCCTCAGCCTATTGTCATATGAATATGAATTGTATGCCACACAAAATAACTACATTCGTTATTTTTTACATGTTCGTTAAACTTTAGTAAATTTATTTGGACAGCTACCATTAACATTATTAAAGCAAAATATTTTTTTCTCAAAATTGAAAAAAACAAATCGTACCCAATAGGGTTAAATCATTTTCTGCATTTATCACTGTGTATTGATTGTATAATCAAGTTATCTTTAAGATATATTAAAATATCTAGAAGGGGTGAGTTCGCGATTAGCTTGAAAGCCAAGGACCCAGTATAAATATAAAATTATTATACCAAAAGTATTTATATCAACAATGAAAGATAGAAAGTTTTTTTCTTACCTTTCTGGTAAGTGAACACAGAGTGCTTGACTTCTCACGTTGATCACCTAGAAACACTCGATTAATTTTATTTGAAAAAATGTGTAAGTGGTATTCATTGATGAGCAGAAGTGCAGAATAAAACCGATTAATCTAATGCTATATCTTGGATACATAAGGTCGAACACTCACACTATAAAAGAAGAATAAAATAAGATTAGTGATATAATTTGAATCATGATATTGGATCCACGGAAATACAAGGTTTTAACAATAGAACAACGCACAGAAAATCGTGCGTTGTTGGCTCGACAACATCGGCCATTAGAGTGAGAAGTAAAAAGGGGCCCACAAGAGTTAAAACAGAGTAAAAAAGCCTGAAACAATAAAAACTGCTTAACAAGCAAAAAAAGGTTCTATTTAAAATGAGTCTATCAGAAAAGTTCTGTTGTGCTGCGATCTGTTGTCGCCTTTTCGAAACAAAAGTCTTTTACACAGTTGTTCGCTAGTCTGTGAACTTGCGCCACCATAGCTCAGGGAAGTGTCGCCATCTTGTAACATATTTCACAACTAAAAAACGCGTTGCATATTTCACGAGGAAATTGTCATTTCACAAGCGAGGTGATGTTGGACATAAAATCACTTACACTGGGACGTTTTCCAACACCCCCGCTTTTTATGTCAAACCGACGAGCATAGAATGTTTAACTTGTTTCTCAAACACTCGAAATGAGGCTTAGGCAACGGCTTGGTGAGCACGTCTGCCAGCATTAACTTCGATGGGCAATAAGTTATTTTGATTATATCATTCTGGCATAGATGTCTGATGTGGTGATACTTAACTTCCACGTGTTTAGTTCTTGTCTGTGCCTTTTCGTTTTCGGTCAATCTTATGGCTGATAAGTTATCTTCGTACAATGTTACGGGTAGTTGTTGACATAGATCGAGGTCATTTAACAGGTCTAACAACCACGAAATCTCTTGACCTGCATTAGAGGCAGCGATATATTCAGCCTCCGTGGACGAGAGTGCTGTGCAACTCTGCTTCCTCGATGACCATGCCAATATATTATTTCCTAATTTAAACAAGTTTCCAGTGGTTGATTTCCTGTCTATTCTCTCGTTCCCCCAATCGGCATCGCTATATGCCGTTAGGATTGGAGGTTTTGTTTTATCTATGACGAATTTAAGATCTTTGGTAGTAAGCAGATATCTAATTAATTTCTCGATAGCTTGCCAATCGACTTCCCTTGGGGATTCATTCCTTCTTCCAAGGATGTTAACGACTGATGCTATGTCGGGTCTAGTTAAAGTTGCAATGTATAGAAGCCCTCCTATAGCCTGTCTAAATTTTACGTTATCTCCCATTAGTTTCCCGTTTGGATCTAGATTAAAGTAGTTAGTATTCACGGGTGTATACGTAGCCTTACCATTTAACAAATTGAATTTTTCTGCGATTTGTATTATTTTGTGTTCCTGGTCTAATTCTAGATTACCGTTTGCTGTTTCCTTTATGTTTATGCCTAAATATTGTGTTACTTGACCCAAATTTTTGATTTCGTATTGCTTTGATAATTCAGTGTATATTTCGTGTGTGTCTGTTTTGTCTCCTGCGACTAAGATGTCATAAACATACACTATTATGTATGTGATTTTTCCATCTTGGACTCTTTTGTACAGACATTTGTCTGACGCGCATTCAACGAAATTTAGTTCTTTTAGAGATTTACTTATTTTTTGGTTCCACGCCCTAGCTGCCTGCTTAAAGCCGTAAATCGCTTTGTTTAAACTACACACTTTATCTTCTTCCCCTTTTGTTATGTATCCCTCTGGCTGATGCATATAAACCTCCTCTTCTAAATCGCCATGTAAGAAAGCAGTTTTGACATCTAGGTGAGTTATTTTAAGGTCTTTGTACACCGCTGCGTTTAAGAATGCTCGCAGGGTGGTATGCGCTACAACGGGTGCGTAGGTCTCGTCGAAATCGCTTCCATATTTTGAGCATATCCCTTAGCGACCAATCTGGCTTTATATCGCTCTATAGACCTGTTGGCTCCCCTTTTTGCCTTAAACGTCCACCTACAACCTATGACGCGTTTTCCCGGGATAGGTTTTATTAATCTCCAAGTATTATTTTGCTTCAGAGAATCTATTTCCCCACTAGTGGCTTTTAGCCATTTAACTTTAGTTTCTGCGTCATTGATATTTTGTAGGTCTGTCCATGACCTTGGCTCCTGAATTTGACACAGGTTTGCGCTTATTCCATAACGGTTAGGTGGTACGCCACGATTTTGTCTTTGCGATCTTCTCGGCTCAAGGGATGTGTCGGTCGGGGTGTTATTCTGATCATCGTCGCGCTCTTCTAGATCAATTTCAATATTATCTGCGGGAGTTTGTTCGATGTTTTGATTTTCTTTGGCGGGTTTAATTTCCTCATCTTTTATACCTTCTTCGAAGAATTTTACGGTTCTAGATATTATAATTTTATTTTCACCCGTATATATCCTATAGCCCTTGCTTCTGAAATCATATCCCAACATTATTCCCTCCATGGCTTTCTCATCTAATTTATTTCTTTTAGGTTTGTCGACATAGGCAAATGCCTTACATCCGAATGTTTTGATGTTCGAGAGATCGGGTTTTCTTTTATGCCAAAGTTCATAGGGTGTCATGTTATTTTTGTTAGCCTTTGTTGGTAGACGGTTGATGAGGTAGGTGGCGGACATGACAGCTTCCCCCCAGAATTGCTTAGGTAACTTGGCGTCCGACAACATGGTTCTAGCCATTTCCACTATCGTTCTATTCTTACTTTCTGAAACGCCGTTCTGTGGGCTAGAATAGGGAACACTCAATTGACGCTCTATCCCGTTTTCTTTCAGGCAGTTTTCAAATTCATCACTGATATACTCTTTTGCGTTATCGGACCTTATTGCCTTTATCAACTTCCCAAATTTATTTTTTGTTAGCGCTATGTATTCTTTCAGTTTGATAACGGCTTCCGATTTATGCGCGATTAAGTATGTTATTGTGTACCTGCTATAATCATCCGTGAATGTTATAAAGTACCTTTTCCCTCCTATCGTTTCAGTATTCATGGGGCCACATATATCGGAATGTGCGAGGGTACCGATGTCTTTGCTTCTGTTTGTGGCTACTTTAGGGTAGGGCAGAGCGGAAAGTTTCCCTTCAATGCACTTGGTGCATCGCGTGTCATGTTTACATTTGTTAATTGTTATCCCATTGGCTAATTCATGATTAACAAGGTATTTAATATCATCAAAATTTTTGTGTCCGAGTCTTCGGTGCCACAATGAAATACAATTTGTATTGTTACAGAAAGTTTGAGTACTTATAGTATAGCCGTAATCATCTTCAGGGTTTAATACGTAGAGATTATCATTTAATTTAGCTGTCAAGATTATATTATCATCTTTGACAAATAAACATGCATTTTTCTCGAAAATTACCTTTATATTATTTTCAGTGGCTTTCTTAACTGACAATAAATTGCCCTTTAGTTCTGGACAGTACAATACATTTCTTAGTGTAATGTAGTGGTTTTTGTCTGTTTTTATTTTTACGTCGCCCATACCTTCCGAATTAAGCCTTTTTCCATTAGCGATTGTTATATTCCCAAAATTCCCGGCTGTGAATGTAGCAAAATTTGTTTTTGCTGATGCAACGTGCCTGGTACAACCCGAGTCAATGATATATGTGTTTGGATCTGTTGTTTGTGTTTGGTTAATTTTTACTGACTCAATTTCAAAATTGTTTTCCACTGGGGAGAGAGGAATGATCGATTGGTTGACCTCATCCTCTATATTTGACTTACTGTTGAAACAAAAATTCGAGGAGTCGGTTTTACTACCATTGTGTTGATTTTTGGTGTTTACCGAATTGGCTTTAAAGTTGGCATGGTTGTTAAATTTATTACTGTTATAATTTTCACTTCTTTGGTAATTGTTTTTCTGTTTGTTTTTCAATTTGTAACATTCTGAACGAGCGTGCCCATCTCGTTGACAGAAGCTGCAATATTTTTTATTTCCTTTATTTATAATTTTATATGCTGTGTCCCTTGGTCGTGTGCTGGTGTTTTTGTATTCGATTCGATGAGAGTACTCATCGATGAGCTTGTTTTTTACAAACTCGAGGTCTAGATCATTTTCGTCAGAGGAGCGTATGACTGAGGCAAGCTGCAAAGCACAAGAGCCACAATGTGCGAACCATTTATGAGCTCTCCAATGGCAGCGAGTTTGTCGCGGATAGTTAAAATATTGTTGATATGTAAATTTAAGTCTCCGCCCTCGTTGAGCTTTTGCGAATATAGTTTCCTCAAAAGGAATAATTTGGATGATAAATTCGCCCTTTGGTGAACACTTTTTAATCTTTCCCAAATTTCTTTGGGAGATGTCAAATGTCTGATGTGCACAATTTGTGTATTTTCAATGCACAAACAAATTATGGCTTTCGCCTTAGCCGCGTTTTTAGTATATGTATCATCGGGTGTGGCAGGTGGAAATTCTGTTATATATTTGAATAGATCATCTTTAATTAACAGATTTTCTAATTTAAAACACCAATGATTGTAATTATTATCATTTAATTTCTCTACTGCCGTAATTTCTTATGAGGCATACATAGCGTGTTATTCAAGTTTTATAAATTCTTTGATAACAAATATATTTACTATAAGAAGTTTGTGACTTTCTTAAAATAATTTCTTAGAATATGTTATAAATATAAATAAAATGATCAGTTATTCACAATAATCAATCAATATTCGTTCACAATAATACTCTTTTTTGCGATATTATATATATCGTTATTTATTCATGCACATTTATTTTTATTTTCATGTATATATTTCAATATTTCATATCTCATATGTGCGTCTTGTTCATCATTTTATCACAATCAGATAAACAAATTTTTATTACTGGGTTTTTTTTTTATTTATTTATTTACTTTCCCTTTCAACTCAGCCTTCATAATCTATTAAAATATCTAGAAGGGGTGAGTTCGCGATTAGCTTGAAAGCCAAGGACCCAGTATAAATATAAAATTATTATACCAAAAGTATTTATATCAACAATGAAAGATAGAAAGTTTTTTTCTTACCTTTCTGGTAAGTGAACACAGAGTGCTTGACTTCTCACGTTGATCACCTAGAAACACTCGATTAATTTTATTTGAAAAAATGTGTAAGTGGTATTCATTGATGAGCAGAAGTGCAGAATAAAACCGTTTAATCTAATGCTATATCTTGGATACTTAAGGTCGAACACTCACACTATAAAAGAAGAATAAAATAAGATTAGTGATATAATTTGAATCATGATATTGGATCCACGGAGATACAAGGTTTTAACAATAGAACAACGCAAAGAAAATCGTGCGTTGTTGGCTCGACAACATCGTCCATTAGAGTGAGAAGTAAAAAGGGGCCCACAAGAGTTAAAACAGAGTAAAAAAGCCTGAAACAATAAAAACTGCTTAACAAGCAAAAAAAGGTTCTATTTAAAATGAGTCTATCAGAAAAGTTCTGTAGTGCTGCGATCTGTTGTCGCCTTTTCGAAACAAAAGTCTTTTACACAATTGTTCGCTAGTCTGTGATCTTGCGCCACCATAGCTCAGGGAAGTGTCGCCATCTTGGAACATATTTCACAACTAAAAAACGCGTTGCATATTTCACGAGGAAATTGTCATTTCACAAGCGAGGTGATGTTGGACATAAAATCACTTACACTGGGACGTTTTCCAACAAGATAAATTTGTCAAAGTAAGACAATGTTAATTAATGAATCTGACGGTATATGTGATATTTAAAAACAATCCTTTTCATTTTGAGAATTATAAAAAATGATTAATTAATCAATTTTTGTTGTTAAACAAACGAAAAATATTTTAAAATACATTTCGATTTAAATTCGGAAAATTGTGCATTCCCTTTGAAGCAAACAAAATTATACATAAATGAATCTTTCTTCGTTGAAAGATATATATTTCAGATTACTCTTTACCCGTTTCAAAGGGCTTTAACTGAAAGCATATTATTCTGAAATTTTGAATATAAAAGTTTTAAAATATGCAATGGAAATAAATTGAAAATACTTAGAGTTTATTTAAATAATCATAGTGGACCAAACCGTTATTGAAAATATTTTTTAATAGGTAGAATAGTATCAATTATGTATATATTCACAATTCGAAGGAACTTTTCGTGACATACTCAGTTTATATTTATGAGCAGCATTTTTTAATAACTAAATATATTAATAATACATCAATTTATTAGTTTTTTTAAGTATTAACTTTTTTCTATTTCCTATTAAAAATGTAGTTTTATCTTATCTAATTTATCTGAGTAACAAAGACAGATTATGATTAACTGAGGGGTTCACAAACAAATTAGACCAAGTCAATAAAAAAACTGAGATAATCCATGTAGAAGGTGAAAAAAAACAGCTTTATCTACTCCCACAGTGAAACAAGACAGTTTTCCCATACATTCTGATTTATGTCGTCTGTTTATCGACTTGGTTCACTGTGGTAGTAAATAAAACAGGGGGCCTCGGTGGCCGAGTGGTTAGGACACCGCGCTGCTAGCCGCCAAGCATTGAGAGCGGCAGAGGTCTGCGAGTTCGACTCTCGCTGGCTCCATTGCACACTCTTTGTGAAGCTCCCGGATATAATTTCTCTGTGGTGTAAATTTCATTGTGCTATCTCGTCCCTGTATATTGACGATGACTTATAAGCGGACCTAGATGTCAAGCACACAAGTCAGATGTATGTGTAAACAAATAAATAAATAAAACAGATTTTATGCACCTTCTAAATGAACTATCTCATTTTTAGAGTTCCGTACTTAAAAAGTAAAAAAGGAACCTTTATAAGATCACTCCTGCGTCCGTCTGTCACAGCCATTTCACTCGTAAAATATGGAATGTCGTCTGTTTATCGACTTGTTTCACTGTGGGAGTATATAAAACAGATTTTATGCACCTTCTAAATGAACTATCTCATTTTTAGAGTTCCGTACTTAAAAAGTAAAAAAGGAACCTTTATAAGATCACTCCTGCGTCCGTCTGTCCGTCTGTCACAGCCATTTCACTCGTAAAATATGGAATGTCGTCTGTTTATCGACTTGGTTCACTGTGATAGTAAATAAAACAGATTTTATGCACCTTCTAAATGAACTATCTCATTTTTAGAGTTCCGTACTTAAAAAGTAAAAAAGGAACCTTTATAAGATCACTCCTGCGTCCGTCTGTCCGTCTGTCACAGCCATTTCACTCGTAAAATATGGAATGTCAACTGTTTATCGACTTGGTTTACTGTGATAGTAAATAAAACAGATTTTATGCACCTTCTAAATGAACTATCTCATTTTTAGAGTTCCGTACTTAAAAAGTAAAAAAGGAAACTTTATAAGATCACTCCTGCGTCCGTCTGTCCGACTGTCACAGCCATTTCACTGGTAAAATATGGAATGTCGTCTGTTTATCGACTTGGTTCACTGTGATAGTAAATAAAACAGATTTTATGCACCTTCTAAATGAACTATCTCATTTTTAGAGTTCCGTACTCAAAAAGTAAAAAAGGAACCTTTATAAGATCACTCCTGCGTCCGTCTGTCCGTCTGTCACAGCCATTTCACTCGTAAAATATGGAATGTCGTCTGTTTATCGACTTGGTTCACTGTGATAGTAAATAAGACAGATTTTATGCACCTTCTAAATGAACTATCTCATTTTTAGAGTTCCGTACTTAAAAAGTAAAAAATAAACATTTATAAGATCACTCCTGCGTCCGTCTGTCCGTCTGTCACAGCCATTTCACTCGTAAAATATGGAATGTCGTCTGTTTATCGACTTGGTTCACTGTGATAGTAAATAAAACAGATTTTATGCACCTTCTAAATGAACTATCTCATTTTTAGAGTTCCGTACTTAAAAAGTAAAAAAGGAACCTTTATAAGATCACTCCTGCGTCCGTCTGTCCGTCTGTCACAGCCATTTCACTCGTAAAATATGGAATGTCGTCTGTTTATCGACTTGTTTCACTGTGGGAGTATATAAAACAGATTTTATGCACCTTCTAAATAAACTATCTCATTTTTAGAGTTCCGTACTTAAAAAGTAAAAAAGGAACCTTTATAAGATCACTCCTGCGTCCGTCTGTCCGTCTGTCACAGCCATTTCACTCGTAAAATATGGAATGTCGTCTGTTTATCGAATTGTTTCACTGTGGGAGTATATAAAACCGATTTTATGCACCTTCTAAATGAACTATCTCATTTTTAGAGTTCCGTACTTAAAAAGTAAAAAAGGAACCTTTATAAGATCACTCCTGCGTCCGTCTGTCCGTCTGTCACAGCCATTTCACTCGTAAAATATGGAATGTCGTCTGTTTATCGACTTGGTTCACTGTGATAGTAAATAAAACAGATTTTATGCACCTTCTAAATGAACTATCTCATTTTTAGAGTTCCGTACTTAAAAAGTAAAAAAAGAACCTTTATAAGATCACTCCTGCGTCCGTCTGTCCGTCTGTCACAGCCATTTCACTCGTAAAATATGGAATGTCGTCTGTTTATCGACTTGGTTTACTGTGATAGTAAATAAAACAGATTTTATGCACCTTCTAAATGAACTATCTCATTTTTAGAGTTCCGTACTTAAAAAGTAAAAAAGGAAACTTTATAAGATCACTCCTGCGTCCGTCTGTCCGTCTGTCACAGCCATTTCACTCGTAAAATATGGAATGTCGTCTGTTTATCGACTTGGTTCACTGTGATAGTAAATAAGACAGATTTTATGCACCTTCTAAATGAACTATCTCATTTTTAGAGTTCCGTACTTAAAAAGTAAAAAAGAAACATTTATAAGATCACTCCTGCGTCCGTCTGTCCGTCTGTCACAGCCATTTCACTCGTAAAATATGGAATGTCGTCTGTTTATCCACTTGGTTCACTGTGATAGTAAATAAAACAGATTTTATGCACCTTCTAAATGAACTATCTCATTTTTAGAGTTCCGTACTTAAAAAGTAAAAAAGGAACCTTTATAAGATCACTTCTGCGTCCATCTGTCCGTCTGTCACAGCCATTACAGTCGTAAAATATGGAATGTCGTCTGTTTATCGACTTGGTTCACTGTGATAGTAAATAAAACAGATTTTATGCACCTTCTAAATGGACTATCTCATTTTTAGAGTTCCGTATTTAAAAAGTAAAAAAGGAACCTTTATAAGATCACTCCTGCGTCCGTCTGTCCGTCTGTCACAGCCATTTCACTCGTAAAATATGGAATGTCGTCTGTTTATCGACTTGGTTCACTGTGATAGTAACTAAAACAGATTTTATGCACCTTCTAAATGAACTATCTCATTTTTAGAGTTCCGTACTTAAAAAGGAAAAAAGGAACCTTTATAAGATCACTCCTGCGTCCGTCTGTCCGACTGTCACAGCCATTTCACTCGTAAAATATGGAATGTCGTCTGTTTATCGACTTGTTTCACTGTGGGAGTATATAAAACAGATTTTATGCACCTTCTAAATGAACTATCTCATTTTTAGAGTTCCGTACTTAAAAAGTAAAAAAGGAACCTTTATAAGATCACTCCTGCGTCCGTCTGTCCGTCTGTCACAGCCATTTCACTCGTAAAATATGTAATGTCGTCTGTTTATCGACTTGTTTCACTGTGGGAGTATATAAAACAGATTTTATGCACCTTCTAAATGAACTATCTCATTTTTAGAGTTCCGTACTTAACAAGTAAAAAAGGAACCTTTATAAGATCACTCCTGCGTCCGTCTGTCCGTCTGTCACAGCCATTTCACTCGTAAAATATGGAATGTCGTCTGTTTATCGACTTGTTTCACTGTGGGAGTATATAAAACAGATTTTATGCACCTTCTAAATGAACTATCTCATTTTTAGAGTTCCGTACTTAAAAAGTAAAAAAGGAACCTTTATAAGATCACTCCTGCGTCCGTCTGTCCGTCTGTCGCAGCCATTTCACTCGTAAAATATGGAATGTCGTCTGTTTATCGACTTGTTTCACTGTGGGAGTATATAAAACAGATTTTATGCACCTTCTAAATGAACTATCTCATTTTTAGAGTTCCGTACTTAAAAAGTAAAAAAGGAACCTTTATAAGATCACTCCTGCGTCCGTCTGTCCGTCTGTCACAGCCATTTCACTCGTAAAATATGGAATGTCGTCTGTTTATCGACTTGGTTCACTGTGATAGTAAATAAAACAGATTTTATGCACCTTCTAAATGAACTATCTCATTTTTAGAGTTCCGTACTTAAAAAGTAAAAAAGGAAACTTTATAAGATCACTCCTGCGTCCGTATGTCCGTCTGTCACAGCCATTTCACTCGTAAAATATGGAATGTCGTCTGTTTATCGACTTGGTTCACTGTGATAGTAAATAAAACAGATTTTATGCACCTTCTAAATGAACTATCTCATTTTTAGAGTCCCGTACTTAAAAAGTAAAAAAGGAACCTTTATAAGATCACTCCTGCGTCCGTCTGTCCGACTGTCACAGCCATTTCACTCGTAAACTATGGAATGTTGTCTGTTTATCGACTTGGGTCACTGTGATAGTAAATAAAACAGATTTTATACACCTTCTAAATGGACTATCTCATTTTTAGAGTTCCGTATTTAAAAAGTAAAAAAAAAAAACCTTTATAAGATCACTCCTGCGTCCGTCTGTCCATCTGTCGCAGCCATCTTACTCGTAAACTATGGAACGTGGAAAGTTCAAATTGGGGGATGTAATAAAGATATTGACCCACATATTTACAGATTATTAAACATTTACAAATATTTTTAGGAAAAATATAGAAGGGCTAATTAAGTGACTTGAAAATTTTTTTTTTCTTTGTATATCGTGTGGGTTATCGTGTGAAAGCTTTCGTAACGCAGAACTCAAAAATACATTTCATTTATTTTTAGGAATTATATTTCCATAGATATCGTCGAAAATGTACTGCAAAAATATGTCCCCCTCATCTACAGGGTTTCCATAACTAAACGACCCTACTGTAAAGTTGTCGACCGACAAAACTATTGTTCTTAAAGTTGTGAAATTTTGTGAAAGACATAATAAAAGGATGGGAATTTGTTTGAGCTAAAAAAATATATATATAAGTAAAAGTAGTTGAAAATTTCGCCACCAGAGGGCGTGTTTTAATAAAGTACACATTTAGCATTACAATAGTTTAGAAATTTTATTTATTAACTTTAATTTATTCTAAAGAAAGCATATCATGACATGTTCCTAGCATTTCCCAGAATACACTACGGTCGACTGTGGAACATGCTATCTTACGATTTCAGATGGTATCTGAAAATGGTGAAAGACATGCAGAACATGCTTGGTTATAACAAAATTCGTTAAACTATTGTAAATGTATGCTAAATGCGTAATTCGTTAAAATCGGTCTCCTTTTTTTTTTTTTTTTTTTTTTTTTCAAACAAATTCCTATACTTTTATTATGTCCTCCAAAAAATTCACAACATTCTGAACAATATTCTGAACAATAGTTTCATCTTTAGACAACTTTAAAGAAGGGTCTATTAATTATGAACATACTGTAAATAAAATTTTTAAACTATCGTGATGCTAAATGCGTAATTTATTAAAAATTACCCTCTTCTGGCGAAATTTGGGACTATTTTTAATTTTATTTTCTTTAGTTTAAACAAATTCCCTTCTTTTTATTATGTCTTTCACAAAATTTCACATCTTTATGAAGGATAGTCTTGTCTGTAGACAACTTTAAAGTAGGGTCGTTTAATTATGGACACCCTGTATTTCCTAATCTACTGAAACTAAAATTATGAAAAAATGAGAGGTAGTAGAGGTAAATTTAAAACTTGCCGGAAAATTATAGCGATTACTCTAGGTCACACAGTTTTTGAGAAAAGCGCAATTTTCGTCACACACAAATTTCGATTTGCGGGCATTCAGCAAAGGGGCTGAGGAGCGCTGTAGGTATCTGTCGTTGCAGAAGTATAAAAGCATTGTTAATAATGAATTTTGAAAAAAAATTGTCGGTAATTAGCCGAGATATTAACCCTTAAAGACACGGACGGTTTGGACATACTTAACGAGAGGGGCAGCGTACTGTATGTACCATCGGCTTTTAAAGCCTACACTGTTAAAAATTTTGCAGCACTCTGGCAGGTCGTTCGACTGTTTTTTGAAAAACGGTTTCAAAACAATAATTTAACTATATTCTGACCATAAAATGGCCAATAATATGGTTCAGAATAGTGTTAAATTCACGGTTGTGTAACCGTTTTTGGAAATAACGGTCAAATGACCTGCCAGAATGCTGCAAATTTTTAAAAGTGTATATAACATATTTTAATGATACATTTGTGTAATACAATGTCCAGTAGAAGTATAAAAGCAATAAGCGTCAAATTGTTAAAAACAGACTAATTTAATTAAAATGAATCCCATAAATACTATGGTATTCGCGACAAGTTTTCATTGTGATTAGATCTCTCAATACGCCTCCCGTGTCTTTAAAAGTTAATTAAAAAGCTATCTAGAAAAACGCGACACGGACCAAGGCAGCGTTGCTATTTTACGACCTCACTTCGAAGCGTTCTTAGCAAAATGCCAAGTTTAAACTTTGAACACGTGTTTGGTTTTAACTACATTGTAAAAAGAGAAGATTATTAAAACGCTGAATTTAGTTTTATGAAATGCCATATGAAGTTTAAATATGCGCTACTTTTATTGACAGGGCTGAATTAAGTTCATCATAAACATATTAACGATGATATTTAAATAACAGTTATGCAGAATAGCAATATTTGATATTATTTAGGCTTCATATCCGTTGTGAGCATTTACGGTATAACCATTCATACTTTTCTTGTATATATACAAATACGTTGTATAGATACAACTACGTTGTATAGTATTTTTGCAACGATTGTTTTTAAAAATACATTTAATAATTAATATACTTATTGTACGAAACTCTATGAGCGCGAGTAACACTCGCTCTTGACCGTTTATGCTTTGAAAATGGTCTTCATGTACTATGGTTGTAAACCCCTCAAATGAAGATTATATATTCTCTTTGGGATAATTTTTATATGATTCCTTTATGAAAAACCGTTAATAATAAACAACAACTAAGCCATTTTTTTTCTTTCAGTCTTAACTGAATGATTCAAAAAAGTTTTCATTTTATGCATGGTAAAATAAACTAATGGAAATCTCTCTTAATTTACATGTTAATCAATGCAAGAGAATAATAAAATTTAATAGAAAGACATAAAGCTATAGATAGTAATAAACACACGTACTCTATTCCGTTAAATATTTAATCCCTTTCTTTCCTGAAAGGTTTCATATAAAAACATAGAAAATCGTTAACGAAGAGAAACAACGAAAAAAAAGTTAAAGTAGTTTCAGTCACTACTTCTAAGTTACAAGCCTTTAAATCAAGAAGGAAAGGATTAAAATGTCTCACAAAAAGAACCGAATACTTTATTAGCGAAAATCTCTAAAAACAGAGCGTCTTAAAGATGAAGGAAAGTAACGTTCAGTTGCATGATTCACTCAACTTAAATAGAAAGTTTTGAAAATAAAATAAAAAGAAGGAAAGGAATATTTTAAAGCTTATTTGTTGTTGATTTTAATAAATTTGTAAATACATTTAAGAGTTTGTATTGCTTATAATTGTATTTTTTTTCTTATAAAGTAAGACATTATATAATTCTTCTGATGCCTAACATTATATATATTTTTTTCGAATTGCGAAATATATATATATATATATATATATATATATATATATTAGAATTCTAATTATACAAGGCAGACAGATGTTTCGAATTTAAAGTTTTAAAGAATGGCTCCTTGACATCAACAGAAAAAAAAATATTTTAATATTTATTCGTTTTTCTTATTGCAAAAATAACATACTTATCACTTTTCAAATTCCTTTAACCAAGAATAGCTGCTATTTCGAATGCTACTAACAAACAAATAAATTTGTAAACAAATAAATAACAAATATATTAATAAACTAAGTATCATGAACACAATCTAAGAAAGTATAATGAATAAATGAAACCGTATACATGAAATATTAGCATTTTGATACACAACCACGACGGGAATGGACCTTGTGGTCTTTTAGAGAACTCAGAAAAGGTTTACGTACTACGCTTTTTTCTAAAGTTGCAAAGTCGCACACATACTTTTTCGTATTTTTGAAGCATTATATTTATTTAAAATGTTTAAAATGAAAATGCAGTGTGTTTGCATTTTTTGGACGACAGGTGTAGATGTAGTGAAGGTTATATTTATATTTTGAATTCAGTTATTGAACAGGGAAGAATTGATAAATTTAGGGGGTTTTCAGTCTCCGCCCTGGAGATGAGTTGTTTGTGGTAACAAGAGAGCTATTAAATGACTCTATCATAGTACAATATATAAATATAAGTAATATGCAAACTATTCAGTAACACCTGACACTCACACGTGAACAATTCAGAACACTGTAGTAAGGTGATAGAAAGTAGTCTGTTTGTTTCGGCAGGCTCTGAGACCAATCCCAAACAGAATGGTAGAGCTTCGCTAGCAGTGAGAGAGGAAGTCTTAAAGACTAAGATTGGAGGAATATAACTATCAAATGTTACAAATGAAGTTAAGATAGTAATTCATGTTCGTCGGATATGAAATAAATAAAAGTTCGAACTGTTCAAAAAGTCACTATAACAGAAAAAAGAAGGTTAAGATCGAAAATTTTAACAAAGCGTTGAAACAGGTACAGTATTGAGTGATGCTAAATTGGCTGTTGCACCAGGACAAAGCCCAGCCAAAGCGACGGCCAGCTCCATCAGACAAACGAATCTGCCGCATGATGGAAATCACAGTAACCAGCGAGCAGCGTACTAACCAGCCACTACTAGCCAACTCCTACGTATGGTACGCTACAAGTATGGCCCGTGTGCACATGCCGCAAAAGTAGACGATAATACCCTCATCCATCGATCATACTGTGAAATGTAGATCACCTTCATGAAATACTACGAGTAGATGACGCCAAATCTTGTTAATCAAATGGTAAATCCCTTGAAAATCCTTTACGGACATCGTGTAGTACATCACGTGAATGACTCCAGAGTACACAAGTAGTAACCAACGAGACATATCAGTGAACGAACAGTCTCTATGTTATCCCTGCTTTCGGTCATCTTCCGCAATTAAGTTCTTGAGCTAGAATCACGAAAAAATATGGACAATCTCCTCGTTGACCACTTAGGGAGTTGCTGCCTTAAAATATGAACACACAAGAAAATCATGTGCGGTCAACGCGTTTCACGCACGTTAACATGACGATCACCGAATTCTCGCGTAGTAATCAACAAGGCAGAGCAGCACCTGGTCCAAGGGGATTCGACTCCCGGTTTAATAGAATTACTATAAAGGAAACTAGGTATAAAACAATACATGTATTCCAAGGATTCTGGTGCCAAAGTTTCTAAAAATCTTGAATGCATTTTCCTCCTTTAATTAACAAAAATTTAAACACAACTATTAAATATTTAACAATTCAATAAGACCAAAATTATTCTTATTAAAGATTCCAGGTAAGCAGTTCTAAAAGCTCTATTTTCAGGATAAATTTATTCCATATAGAAAAACATAGCATTTAATATCGAAAAATTATTTCATATTGAAAATGTTGTTTTCAGTTGGGGTTATTACGTAAGGGCGTGATCGACAGTAATAAATTATCCCAGAGTCAACATGTGATCCAATCAATACTCAACGTCTGCAAATGAATACTAATATTGTTAATTTTAATAAGTTTATTCTAATAAGTAAAGGTTTAATAAAAATAGACAGCTGGAAATGTATATTAATTTTATTTTGTGTTTTTCCTTAAATTTGTTTATCCTCATATATTGCTCCTAATTGTTATTGGTATCAGGGACACATACACACAGAAAGACAGATATATATATATATATATATATACGTGACTAAACAACGTAATATCTTTTGTTTGGTTTTCTTTGAACGATTCACAAAATTTTGATTCCATACATGATATAATAAAATAATTGAATTTATATATTAATCGAAGCTAAAGAAAAATATTTTTTTAAAGGCATACAAATTTTAAGAAGAAACAAACAAACATAATGAATCCACTTAATTATTTAATCTCTTTCTTTCCCTAAATTAAATCCTTTAAAAACATCGGGAATAATTAAGAACGGAGAGAGAACTAAAAATGTGAATTGTTTAAACCATCACTTCTATTTTACAAGGTTTTAAGACAAGTGGAAGGGGATTAAAATTATCAACAAAGGAGAACACTATTTTATTAGGCTCGTATAAATGTCGTAAACAAGCTGACTCGTGCGCTTGAATGAATCAAGAACCCTTCCTAATTTGTGACTTGCTCAACTAAAAATAGTTTTTTTTCATAATGAAAAGATTAATAAAAAATTAATATTTTTGTTTAAATAAACACATTTATAGGTAAGTATATTGACTGTACAATCAATCTGTGATTAAGATAAAATTATACAAAACAAGTCAATATTTAAAAAAAAATACTTTGGTATTTTATATGTGAACGGTTTGTCGTCATTTCCGGTATAGACTATATTTTATAAAGTTGTTTAATATTTTTAACTTACTCAAAATTTAATACATTAATTGGTATTGATTTTTTACGTTAACCCACCACAGAGGAAAAATTATCAATTATTCTCTATAACGTGCATAATTCTACGGGGATTAAAATAACATTCAATTTAAATATGCGCGAGTAAACATTCGCCAAAATATGCAAAGTGGATTCCTTAAACTGCAGCAATGAAACATTTTAAAGGCTGAACCGCATAAAATAAATTATGAATAAAAGATAAAATAAAATCACTCATCAAGCATATGTTATAAACAATTTTTAACGCTTTCAAAATAGTTTATCAAAACTTCGCCCTTTAATAAGATAAAATATACACCAGTAATCATTTTAGAAAAAAGTATAGCAAGATTTTAACAACTACGCCCATAGACTTAAATTTACTTAAAATCTTTTGTGCAGCTCTGTATATGATCAGTAAATTTGTAGAGATTCTACATACTATGATGAAATTTATTTTAGTAACCAAACTCATAATACCTTTGAAAATAACTTCAGCAATTACTACCAATAGACGGAAAAGCACACGAATTTTTTCTACAACCTTGTATATTACATACAGATTTTTCTGCAGGCTACATATTACGCTGAAGTTTAATTCAGGCATACTAAAAACTAATGAAATCACGCTGCCAGGAATTACTTTACATATATCTCTGTATATCTTCTTCTCTGTATAGCCCTTTCTAAGATTTTATTTATATGCTACAAACATATCTTACAAGGAAGTTCTCCATACGGGCATACTCAGAAAAATCTGAAAAAATTACAGAATGTTCTTCTCATATGGATATATATGTTTATAAAAATTTTTTTGGAGGAACCCCGATACAGCGTCCGTAAAAAAATAACGAAATTTTCGTTTATTTGGCGATTTATCACCGGTTGGCGATGAAAAAAAAATACGCTTTTATGTAGTAAAAAATTTTTTATATTGAATTCGTTTATATAAGTTTAATTTAAATAACTTTAGTTTTGTCATTTTTAATTTGTTTTAACTACAGTTTCTCATATATATTTATATGAATTTATAATAAAATTTAAATATCATATTTTATGATTTAAAGCAAAATTTAAATTGATTTAAATTATTTCAAGCTCAAAAATGAGGCAGATAGAACACTGTCGGTTTGATTTTGTTGCTATGGAAACGGCTTCGTCTTTGATATGGAATCAAATGTCAGCAGACTATAACTTAAAATAGATATTTTCAACTTGCAAAGCATATAAAATATTTTTAGAGTGATAAAATTAAATAACTATAGCAACAAGCAACATATATATGTAATAAAAAATGTATAATAACCTCTTTCATTGATTAAGTTTAGATTCATTAAAAACAGTGCATTCTATAAAACAATTAACAAACAATTTTCAGATGCATTAAAATCGTTTGCTTTTGGCGAGGAAAAATCCTTCTCGCCAAATCGCGTGTCACTTTCGTATTTTCGCGCCAAATATTCGAAAGTATTTTATTTTTTTACAGGCTTTCTACTGAAATTCCGCCATTAAATTTGACTGATCCTTTATTACATACATAAGTAGTTTAATTGGGTATTTTTTTCAAAATATTTTGAGTATGCCCAGTATGGAGACCTTCCTTGTTAGTGTAACTAAATGTAATTAAGTTTTAAAATGTATAACTCAAATAATAATAATAAAAAAAACAATTTTAAGCAAATGACGATGATTCTCAGTAATGGTTACAATTTCTTTTTTGTAGCCCTGTATATGGTCTGTAAAATATATTTCTTCACACCAAATATGAAAAAAGTATGCTTAAAAACGCATTCCATAATATATACACGAAAACGCACTTTAACAACCTTCCATTATAGACGACACTTCGGATACAATACTTTATGAAAATCTTTTATGTGTACCAAAAACGAATGATAAATGTAATGTACATCATATTCTATTTAGGCATCTTATAATAAAATTCCTTAAATGTATATATAAATTTCGTAATATTTCAAATAGTGAAACATAATTGAAATACGCTGCGAACAGTTTTTTCCCGTAAACCATTATGTAACCGAACTATTTTGTGTGGCCCTGTAAATGATTCCTAAATGAGTTGCACCCTATATTCCACAAAAAGTGTATATTAGTGCATTTCAGAAATTCATATCAATTTCTTTATGTTTGTATGCGTGTAGCATTTTTGAAATTCACCGCAAAGAATTTTTCTCCATATACCATAATATAGGATAGTCCATGTGTTAGTTCTTTTTTGAACTATGAATATTTCACAGGTTATTTGTATCGGCTGTCACGTGCCATGGATATATGAACTGCCAGATCTATGGCATTTGTAATTATGGACTCGTTGACAACACAAAAACGGTGCAAAAAACCATAAACTTATTGAACGAGAAAATTCCATATCGCGTAATTTCAAGAAATTCGTATATGAATTGGCCGCCAAGATCGTGTGATTTAACCCAATGGATTATTTTTTTCGGGGTTTTCTGAAAAGTAAAGTATACGACAATGCCCCACGCATATTCCAAGACTTCAAACGTAACATCCGTACTGAAATTTTGACATTGAATCCGCTCATTCTGGGAAACGTTATCGAAAATTTTGATGTTTGGATGATCGGATGTAAGCGAAGCCGCGCTTGCCACATTTTCGATATTGTATTCCATACATAAATGGCATAGACCCACCTTCCATGTTCAATAAAGAATTTCAATTTTCACTCATAAAAAATGGGTTTTCTTTCATAATAAAAAAGAACTAACAGATGGACCACCCGATATAACTGAATAACTTTCAGTTGCCTTGTACGCGTACTGTAAGTGTTACACATAAAACATTCTGTAGTATTCATCTTCTAGTGGGCCTCAATGTCGTATATAAATTTCATTATGTTTGAAACTGTGTAACACTTTTAAATTACACAGCAAAAGACTTTCTCCCAAATTATGCTCGAAAGTGTTAAAAATGTAGAGTATAGATATGTTTTTAAATTAGGTATTTTAAAAATTAACAATTTATTTTAACTACATTACTATTACCAGTGTATAATCCGCGTCAAAAATGACGGAAAGTGTGAAATGAATAATAAATCTTCAAAACAATAGTTTAAAAAAATTATGACTTAAAAAAATAAGATGCCTCATGCATTTTGTTAATGAAAAAGTATCATCCTTTGATTTTTTTATGATTAGAACAAAGAAATTATGTAAACTACAATTTAGTCACGAGCGCTTAAACGCGCCATTTCTAGCTACACATTCTATCATATAAATGCTTGTTAAGGTTCCCTCTACATTAAAAATTTGTTGTTTAGCGTGACTTTTTTTTTTTTTTTTTTCGCTACAAGCTATGTAAAAATCAAAATTTTATCTGCAAGATAATTAAAATATGTTGTAACGATAAGAAATATTAATTTTATTTGCAATGTCTTCAAATCTGATAAAATGCATTGTAAAAAAAAAGTACATTTACAACAGAAAGTTGACGCCTAAAGCATTATAGCAAGAAACATAAGCTCCTAATTTATTGTGAATTAAAACAGCCTACAGAAGCGCTGCTCGCAGCCTTCGGTACAGACAAAATTGTCCCTTTAATTTCCCTTTAAATAATGCCAAGATGACATTGAAATAATTCTTTATTGTAAATGCATTTTAAAGTTTTAGATATTAAAATTCGGATAATTTTTACTTTGTTATATAAGACAAAAAACAAATGTTACAGGATATCTGAAATTGTTCAAAAAAATAATCATTCTGAATAAATTAAAAATACATGTAATGCAATGTGCTTGTATGGGCCTTCTTAGAGCGAAAGCTATATCATTTCTCCACCAGATGGCGATAGATATCCGTTATTTTTAATTTAGAACTTGTTGTTGTTGGTTTGGTCCTTAAATTTAGAACTTAATCGGGTACTTTTTGAAGGTTTTAAACAATGTTTTAATATAATTTTCAAATATTTTAAGACCAGCATCGGCGTTAATCTGTATTTTTTTTAATGAAGCATTCAACGAGTCATTCATTTGTTTGTAGATTTTCTGGAATTTGAATCTGAATGGCAACAGTATCGTTTGTTTAGATCCGATTTCTATGTTTATAATAGCTTAATTTTAATTTAGAACTTAATACATTATAAATGGATATGATACATGTGTTTTATGTGAAAATATGCTTAATAGACATGATATTTCAAGTAGAAAAAATATCATATAGCTGTCATATGTTAGGATATGTTTTTCATTAAGCCTAACATGACGTTTAGCTACGGTCGATTCGCAGACCAGAGTGTTTCGCACCGGCATCGTTCCGACAGTTTCCTACACTCAGATTTTATTATAAGTAGATAGGTCGATAAATAAATTTAGAAATCCTAAAACGATAGTTGAAATAACGTTTCATATATATTTTTTAAATAAGCATTTTTAAATAAATAAAAATAGAAACAGGTTAAAAATGATATATATATATTTTTTTAATAAATTCACTGGCTTGCGTTGACAAAAAAAAAATATTTGCGGGATCGGCCTACAGGCGCAGGTAGATTTCAAAGTTATGTACTAATTTCACCAACAAAAAATGAATGAAGATTAAAGATAAACTCAGTTTAAAAGTTTACCTGGCAGCTTTTGACGAGATTTTATTTTGATTTTTTGTAAGAGCCGTTTTTTTAAGAATCTTGGTAAATGATAATTTTTTCTTCGACCGCTATATATTCTTAATTTGCATTTGCTGTGAGATTTGGTACTATCAAAAAGTTGTCAATACAAAAGTTGCAGATAATATTAAGAATATTTATAATAAATCTAAGCGCATTTGATATCTTGTGAATTGACGAATTTATGATTTTTTTTTTCTTGACACATCCCACCCTTTTTTTTTACGTTTTATTTTTATTTTCTATATTTTATATTTTTCCGGTATTAGTTGGTCCTATCAAAACTCTTGTTAATATGAAAGATGTAGATGATATTAAGAAAAATTTTAATAAATATAATTCGATTCGGTATCTTGAGAACTGACAAAGTTATGGATTTTTTCTCCCCTTTCTTTTCGCCCAATGAGTGCATTTTAAATTTTATAAAAAAATATGTGATACATAAATTTTCGGCCTTTTCTAGATGTAATAATAACTTTAAAGTGATTTGATATGTATTATAATTAAAAAGTTATGTTTTTAGGATTCCGTACTTAGAAAGTAAAAACGGAACCATTATAAGATCACTCCTTTGTCAGTCTGTCACAGCTCCTTTCCTCGTAAACTATGCAGTGTAGAAAGTTCAAATTGCGGGAAGTGAAAAAGACTATTAACCCACATATTTACAGATTGCTAAACATTCTCAAATATATTTAGAAAAAAATGTAGAGGAGCTAATTACTTGAAAAAAAAATATTTTCTTTGTATATCATGTGGGGTATCGTGTGAAAGAGATTCTATAGCTGAACTCAAAAATAACTTTCTTCTAATTTTAGGTATTATATTTTCAGAGATGTCATCGAAAATGTAACGCAAAAAAATTCCCCCACCCCCTATTTCCTAATCTACTGAAACTAAAATTATGAAAAAAATCAGAGCTAGTAGATGTTAATTTAAAACTTGCAGGAAAACTATAACGATTAACCTAGTTAACATAGTTTTCGACATAAGTGCATTTTTCCATTATAAACAAATTTCGATTTGCAGGCATTCAGCAAAGGTTTTGAGAAGCGCTGGAGGTATCTAACGTAGCAGAAGTAGAAAAAAATTTTTGATAATGATTTTTAAAAATATCGTCGGAAATTAGCCTACATAGTAACCTTTAAATGCACGGACGGTTTGGACATACATAATGTCAGGGGTGGCGTACTTCTTTTACCATCGGCTTTTAATGCCCAGATAACGACTTTTAATGACATATTTGTGTAATGCAATATCAGTATAAAAGTAATAAACGTCAAATTGTTAAAAAAAAGACTAATTTAATTAGAATTAACCGCATAAATACTATGGGTTTCGTGACTAGTTGCATTGAGTGCATCGCTCAATACGCCTCATATGATGTTAAAAGTTAATTGAAAACCAATCTAAAAAAACCTGGCGAATACTAAGGCGGCGTTGCAACTTTGCAACCTCCTTTCAAAACGCGCTTAGAATAATTTCTATTACACACAAATTTCGATTTGCAGGCATTCAGCAAAGGTGTTGAGGAGCAATCTAGTACTTATCATAGCAGAAGTATAAAAGCATTGTTGATAATGACGTTCGAAAAGAATTGTGGGCAATAAGCGAGATATTAACCCTTAATACATTGAAAGTTTGGACTGATGATACATAATGATAGGGGTGGCGTACTCCATATACCATCGGCTTTTAAATTCCCGATAACAATGTTTAATGGTATATTTGTGTAATACAATGTCCAGTAGCAGTATAAAAGCAATAAACGTCAAATTATTAAAAACAGACTAATTTAATTATAATTAATCACATTAATACTATGAGATTCGCGACTAGTTTGTATTGAGTGGATCTTTCAATACGCCTGCTGTGTCTTTAAAAGTTAATTAAAAACTTATCTGGAAAAACGAGTCACGGACTAAAGTCGGCGTTGCAACTTTGTGACATCTTTTCGAAGCTCGCTTAGCACAATGACAAGTTTAAAGTTCGAACAAGTGTTTTGTTTTCGCAACACTGTAAAAAGAAAAGGTTATTATTACGCTGAATTTAGTTTTCTGAAATACCAAATGAATTTTAAATCTGCATTACTTTTTTTGTCAGAACTGAATTAAGTTCATAACAAACAGATTAGGATAGGATTTTTAAAAAAGTGTTATACAGAATATTAATATTTGATATTATATAGGCTTCATATCTCTTCGAACTTTTATAGTATACCCATGCATACTTTTCTAGTATGCAGTGTGTCCACGTTTAACCTGATCGACCTTTATTTTCGAAACCGTTAGTCTTAGATGCATACTTCCAATTACAAAAGTTGTCAAAATTAGGTGCAGAGTTAAGATAAAAGAAGTTTGAAGCAAAAAAACAATTTAGCGAAGAATTACAGAGTTTAAATTTTTATACAGTCCCCCGGTCCTATAATTTATATTTAGTAAATGTTTCTTGTTACACTGACAAGTAAGGCCAAAAAAGTCCCGTTATTCTACGATTAAAATTGACCAAGTAATAGCTGTTTAAAGTTGGAGCATATTTTTGCTCCAGTACAAATTTTAAACTGCAAAGATGATCGTTGCAAGTTAAATAAAACCTTATGAAAATAACATAATTTTTGTTAAAAGAAGTCATAGCCTCAAATCCTTACAAAATACAACATATGTTAAAATACAATTATTTTAACTAATCTGAAATTTAATTAATAAAGATGTACGTAGTAAATCGTAATAGTTGTACGATTTATTTCAAACCGCAGATACCTTGAAATAAGTTTAAGTACTTTATATACCACCCCTGAAAGCATTGTCGAAATCATCTGTTTTGATATGAAAAAAAGTGATATAAGTCATGCATTTGAAAGTTTCATAACTCGGTCAATTTCTTGACCCAAATCGCTTTAAAAATAATTATTTATCTTATTTAATATCTTATTTCGGTTGCGAAAATAAAGGTCGGCCAGGTTATATACCCAACACCACATTTTATAGTTTTTACAAAGCGTTACTATACATTTAGCAACTATTTTTTTAATAATACAGTTTATCTCATATTTAAAAATGAAAATGTGTCCGTCTGTCGGTAATTCTCTATAAATCCTCAGTTTGGAAGCCAGAATTGTGAAATGTTACGTACGTACGTATTAAAACACGTCTATGCAACTAAAGTAATCTGGAATCGAAATAATTTATAGTTAATTTTTACTTAATAAAAAGCCACCAATGTAACAGAAATTTCTTATCAAATTTAAACATTTTTTGTTAGAGCAGTTGCCAATAATTAAAAATTCCCAATAAAAATCTTACCACAACAATTACTTTTCTATTGTATAATTTCACATGAAAAATGGAAATGTAATAAATAGTTTGACGAAAAAAAAAAAAAAAGTTAATATTACATCATATTGGAAATATAATGGACGTCAGCAGGTGAATATATAACGTCATATGAGTTTGAAAAAATGTACTGAAACATGAAAAAACTCGATTATAGAAATATTCGCATATTTTAACATTTTGAGGTTCTCTGAATTATTTTTCTCCATTTTTAAATTTATTTCATAAGTATACGTGTATATCGGAATTTCCACCAAAGTATTTGATCACTAAAACCCATTTTTATTGAAGAACTGAAATAAAGATTTCATATTTTTTAAAAATAAAACTCATAGGACTTTTGTATTTGCCGTTTTACTTTAATCAAGGAAAAAAAAAATATTTAACTAACAAAAAAAATCGGAAACAACTTTTCATCAAAAGGTTTTAATCTCGGTCTCAATCCAGATCACAAATTATATTTACTAAGTAAGTAGGTAATCTGGCGTACGGATTAAATGAAAAAAAAAAAGCAAAAATTACGTAAATTAAAACACAATCGTTGATTTTTAAAAATTGATTTTTCAAAAATAAGTGTTCTTAAATTTCCGGGGAGCATCGAATATTTTAGCTAATAATTCATATATTTATTGTACGGGACCTTCTGAGCGCGAATAATACTTGCACTTGATCGTTTATTTTACTGCTTTCACAAAACTCCTTCCTATAGCCACTCCCTTGGACCGATTTAACCCATTTGCAACCCCTGCCGAAATATTGGCCATCCCAATGGTTTTGGCGATTTTGAAGACGATTCGTGGATAATTGCGACTTTTATCCTGCGGACAAAATTTAGTACGTGCATACATATATATCAATCTCTCTCTCTCTCTCTCCCTGTATATATATGGTAAATCCTCCCTAAAGCGACAACGTTCCGATCCAATAAAAATTGGTGGCTCAGAGAGGTGGTCTCTTAATACAGGTCATGTTTAAATCTAGATTTTTAATCAAAATTTAATTACATAAGTAAATTAGTGCCGAGTTTTAAAAAAACTGAAGTTTGCTTTTATTTTACGATTTTATCTTCTTTAACTTTTATTTCCAAGTCCATTCGAAGTTCAGTACATAAATACACTTTTTTTTTGTTTGTTTTTGGACGGGAACAAATTACGACGATTTTATTAAATTATCTATTTTTTTTAGTATATCCTGACAGAATACGACAAGGGAGTTTATTAACAGTCTTCTTTACGTTGTCATCAGAGTTAATTGCATTGCCTAAAAAGACACAATTGGGTTTAAACACTTAAAAGTTACCGAAATAAATAAAAATTCTAAACTTAGTTTAGAAGTTTGATGAATAATGTGCTCTCTGGAATTATTATTCTAATAAAACCTTCTTCAAGCGACCAGAAAAAAAACGGAATTTGTTTCATTTTTTTTAAAGATATTGATCGCTCATGGAGGGAGTTCAACTGGGATGGTCTCACAATAGAGGTAAAATTAGTAGTATTGAGTCTATGGGAATAAATTTTGTTCCATGAAAAAATGGTCGTTCAGGGAGGTGGTCACTTAATGGAGGTGGTTGCACAGGGAGGTTTTACTGCATGTATTTATAAACGTTTTAGGTGGGTGCGGTTTTGGGTTTCTTGGGACATATAATGAAAAATTATGAAAGATTTTTCAAAAGTCGCACAATGGTAACGATTGCAATAAGAAGCATTTCTTTTGAAATCTCCCTAAAAACTGAATTTATAATTGAGTTCGTTGCCACGGCAAATTAATGTACTATAATGGGAATTTTAGTGCAAAAGGATGAATTGTAGCACAAAAATTAGGCGCGAATTTCAAAATGAACATTACATATTTAAGATAGGGTGTTTATAAAATATATATATACTTAGTCACTTTTATAAAAGAAAAATTAAATAAAATCATTACTACTTAATACGTAACACATGATGAAATTCGGCGAAATATATTTATGAAAAAATTGCTATGAATTGTTGCATCAGAATGAATGGCATTCACTAATTTCAAATGCTAAAATGTGTAAATTAAATTTAAAACTAGTAAAAATATATTTATTTCGACTGTTTACATGTATAAAGCAAATAAATAAAAATATTCTAAAATTGCACGTTCCATGAAACACCATCATTCAATTTCCCACGCGTTTCATAATATTCACGTTATTAATCATTTGTAAAAATCGTTATTGTCCTCGTCAGGTTAGGAAATCAAAAGCATATATGAAGGTTTTTATTGGTTTTAGTCATCTTTTTATTCGTTTTTTGATTGGCCTATACAGTAATCTGTATTTCCCTTTACTTTCAACAGAGAAGGACAACAGAGTGTAGCCACTATGACAAAAAAGTAATCAAAACTACAAAAAAATAATAACTCAGAAACAAATTGGGATACAGCTTTCAAACAAATTGCATTTAAAAGTACATTTTTTTTTTGTCTATACGACGATATAAAAAGTAATATTGTGGGATGTTTAGAAGTTTAAGAAATAAATTTTATTTAAAATTGGCCGTCAGATTTCTTGGAAATCTGACGATGGAAAAGCCTTTTCCGAACAGTCAATGAAATGCTTTGATAATACGTAAGCTGCAGGCGGATAATACGAACGAGTCGCAGGCGATTTCTGTAGTTTGCAATTTTTACGTGTAATAACACTATTAATATTTAATTCATGGCGTACGTAATGTATGATCAACCGCGTGCTATTTTTTATGTCTTAAATATTAGTCTTTGAGAAAACCATTTTCCAAATGGTCGTTGTAATTTGTTAAATAGCATTTTTTTTTTTTTTAATTGGATGTTTTTTTTATTTTTATTTTCATAACCATTGGTTATCTCGAACCATAATTTTGGTATGTAAATAATGCTGGATTTTTACATATTGAAGTTTTGCGCCTTAAAATCTCCATGGTTTCTCGTACAATGGATGGATAGTATAGACTGGATGGACAAATTATTTTACTTTCTAATTAAATATATATAGAAAACTATATGTAAGAGAAACGACACATTCACCTTAATACTTTAAGTTAAGACATGAATACATTAAAATGATTCTCAGTTTTTATTACTAAAATAGGTGCTAAAAATATAATTTACAGATTTTAAAACATTAAAACCAATAATCAGATGGTAAAAATCTTCCCGAGCGCTTTCAACCAAACCCTGGTCATCATCAATGGGGTGAAAAATGGGAAGAAGTCCTTCAGAATGCATACCGCTATAAACAACGTAGGGCGATTCCAAAAACTGTAAAAAAGAGGGGGTGGAAGGGGGGAGGGGGGAAGGCGGATGAGTCCATATAGCTACATTGATCAATGCAATCCAAAGATTCCACTGACTCCAAGTAGACCAAGTTTATTAGCTGAACTGAAACTAAGGCCATTAGAGAAACAGATTTTATCCACCGCCGAGTTAAAACCTGAATTATGGATTCGTTATGTCGACGACATTCTCATAGTGCGGAATCATGGGCTTTCGAACCTAGAAATTTTCTTAAAGCATGCTAATAGTATTGACAACAGAATACAGTTTACATTAGAAATAGAAAAAAATGAATCTTTGCCTTTCCTAGATGTTGAACTCATCAAGATATGTACTGATGCCTATATACAGGAGGAATTAACTATGATCAACACAATGGCAGCTGAAAACGGTTACCCGAGAAAATTTATCAATAAAGTAATTAATGAGTTTAAAAGCAGGAATTGTATAAATAAGAGTACGGAGTTTTCAAAATTTTGTAGTATTGATTACATTCCTCAACTTTATGAGAGAATTAGGTATGCATTAAAAAATATGATATAGCAATAATAGCTAAACCTCCAGCTAAACTGCAAAATCTAGTTCACAGAAAAGTTGACCCGGTAAATTCATATGACTAAGCAGGAATTTATATGATCCCATTCAGATATAAAAATAATAATAGAACTTTTACATTCATTGGAATGACAACCAGAAGGCTAGAGGAAAGGTTGAAAGAGCATATGGCTGATATAGGAAAGGGGAAACCATCTACAGCTTTAGCTCGGTTAAATTTAGAAGCTGATATTGACATCTTTTTTAGTAAAGCAAAGATCATCACACATACACATCAATTTAACACAGGCATTTTGAGAGAGTCTATTGAAATATTAACGAGAGGTAGAAACACTTGTAATGATACATTGTCCTGTCATATATCGAGCATTTGGTTTGGTCTACTTGGAGTCAATGGAATCTTTGGATTGGAATGATCACTTTATCTGTATGGACTCATCCGTCTTCCCCCTTCCCCCCTTCCGGTAAATTCATATGACAAAGCAGGAATTTATATGATCCCATTCAGATATAAAAATAATAATAGAACTTTTACATACATTGGAATGACAACCAGAAGGCTACAGGAAAGGTTGAAAGAACATATGGCTGATATAGGAAAGGGGAAACCATCTACAGCTTTAGCTCGGTTAAATTTAGAAGCTGATATTGACATCCTTTTTAGTGAAGCAAAGATCATCACACATACACATCAATTTAACACATGCATTTTGAGAGAGTCTATTGAAATTTTAACGAGAGGTAGAAACACTTGTAATGATACATTGCCCTGTCATATACCGAGCATTTGGTTTGGTCTACTTGGAGTCAATGGAATCTTTGGATTGGAATGATCACTGTATCTGTATGGACTCATCCGTCTTCCTCCTTCCCCCTTCCCACCCCCTCTTTTTTACAGTTTTTGGAATCGCCCTGCGTTATTTATAGCTGTATGCATTCTGAAGGTCTTCTTCTCATTTTTCACCCCATTGATGATGACCAGGGTTTGGTCGAAAGCGCTCGGGAAGTTTTTTACCATCTAATTATTTGTTTTAATGTTTTAAAACCTGTATTTTATATTTTTTAGCACCTATTTTAGTAATAAAAACTGAGAATCATTTTAATGTATTCATGTTTTAACTTATTTTACTTTCATTGAAATTTATTTCGATGTTTTCTTCTTGATAAAGTCTTTGTAGCGCTATTGTTTTTCTATTATATTTTGGATGATTTCTATTATTTATCAGTTGGGCGCATGTATTAAGGAAAAAAGTTGCACACATGGCACGGCACTATGCTGTTATTCGAACAGATTTGTCAGACAGTATTTTTGCAACTAACGCAATACTAACTGAATATGACAATTGCAAATCTTTTGGGACTAATATTTTTTGTTACAAAAGCTTAAAGTGTTTATGGGCCAAAAAAGTAACAATTTATTTTCTAGAAAACAAATGCCTCTAAGTGAAATGCATGTCGTGCTACATTGCGTGTCAAAGTTTAAGTACAACATAAAACTTCAAAATAAGATTTTATTATTGGCAGAAAGTACTTTATTTTTCGCATAACCTACAAATTATAGTTTTAAAAAGATATTTAACAGATTTATGCTTTAAAATTTTTATCAAATAATAGAATGTGTCAAAAGAACAAAAATGAGATTGACTAAAGTTTAAGCACACTAGTTCTTTTGTCTTTTGTAGACAATAATTAAAAATAATAATAATACTTTATTATTGCTCCATTCTGCTAAATTACTTTAAATATACGGTATTCCATCGATAAAATAAATTTTTTTACTGTTCCTGGTTCAATTTTAAACCACGCATTCTCAATCGCATCTTTAACTGAAGAATACAGATTTCCATTTGGATAAACTGCATGAGTGAGAATACCCATATATTTTCAATTTTTCCCAATTTATTAAAAAACAAGAAAGAAATTCATCTTTTAAGAAAATCCATTTACCTATTTAAAAAATTGCATGTTGAAAAAATAAATAAATAAATAAACTTCAACATTAAGATGTCGTAGAGTTTGGAAAATAAGTAGAAATGACAGTTCATTCTCTGAAAAGCACAGTTTGTCCTGAATAGTCTTAGAAAACTTTATTTATTGGATAAACAAAAGGAAAATAGAAATGACAGAATTTATTTTCGTTGACAAATAAATCTTCGGAATAACTTCCAGACTACTTTGGAAACCGTAGCATAACCAATTTTGTCAGTTTTTTTTATTATTATTATTGAATTAAATTACAAAACCGTTAGGATAAAGAAGGTTTTTAAATGTTTTATTAAAATTTTTATAAACAGAAATATCGATATCATATTTAAATAATATATATGTACTAAAAATACTAAATACAAGTTTTTAATTTATTATAGCAGTTTTTAAATGAATTTTATCAATCATGGGAATTTTTCTTCGGTTAAATTAAATGAGAAGGATCTAATTTCTGTTTATAATGTATATTCTAAAGTCATAAACTTTGATGATACAGACGAACTCGCTTAATAAATGATATAAAAATCTGGTGGAACCAGAGAGAAAAGTAAACTCGATCTAAAAAAGTTACAGTAAAAAATTGTCAAATAGTTTCAGTTTAAAAAAGTAAGTAGTGCGTAGAAAAGTAACGGAATCAGATTGTCGGTAAAGCTCATGAAATTACCCAAATTTTTGTTGATAGCTGAAAATGTGGACTGAGCTTTACTGGTGCCTTAAAATCAATCAGGGAAGTAAAGGCATTTTTAACTCATTCTGAATTCCAATAATTCATAACCAGTTTAAAAATTTGGGCTCATAAGAATATGTTAGAGGTTGATTTGGAAATGAGCGAGAACATGAGAGGTATCGAGAAAATGAGAGATCGTTCGGTACGAAGTATGGACCAAATTCCATTCCAGAGGTCACTGATAAGCCTAGAAGATCAAAGTCCAAAATAAGCCCAAAACCCTAAGCATGTACGATTAAGCCATATGCTAACTACTTGTCTGGCTTAAATCCATTGGCATAAGGGTCCCTTTTCACAGTAATTACATGAGATAAAAATTATTACGCTGCATGTGTTATGTCAGAAATGTTAACAACAATTCATCAACAACTTGACTATATTACTGTTATAATTAAAATATTACTTCATGTTTGCATTCTTTCAGCTTTGTGGAGTTTAGCTTGACTTGATGCAATCATGTCTACAATTCTGGGCCTGACAAAAATTTTTTTGCACATAACTACACATTCTATTTACTATACCCAGTACTCATTTTGAGTGGATAATATGATTTTGAATATAAGGCACCAGTAAAGCTCAGTCCACATTTTCAGCTATCAACAAAAATTTGGGTAATTTCATGAGCTTTACAGATAATCTGATTCCATTACTTTTCTACGCACTACTTACTTTTTTAAACTGAAACTACTTGACAATTTTTTACTGTAACTTTTTTAGATCGAGCTTTACTTTTCTCTCTGGTTCCACCAGTTTTTTATATAATTTCACATCTTTTTCAGATCCTTTCAGGAACTTAATCAACCGACTTCAACTAATCTAACAACCGCCCCAATTAACCAGCCAATGATCCCAATTAACCGGCCCAAGAAATTCTCCAATCAGAAACTAACGGAAACATTGGTTCACCAGTGTATTTCAAGAGCTCTGATGACCCCATACTTATTTCTAAACCCCATATTTTAATATTGACCTATACTTTACTCGGGACTGACCGCCAGACTAGTCCTTAGAGTAAGTTTTATACATAGTGTATTCTCTTCATCTCTTCAATTTGTCTGCTATGTACCTATGCTCCTCTGGTTTAAGGGAATATGCAGTATCCTAGGCCAATCCATCAAACACACAAAAAGCTATGGTAAGAAACAGTCAAAAGAAATGAATTTTAACTGCGAAAAAACTATAAAAAGGGAAAAATTCTATCTTTGGAACTTCATGCGAATTTAAAATTAAAAAAAGTCTGAAAACGACTGAAAGCAGAAAAATGATCAAAAGTGATTGAAAATATTATACAACACACCTGTAAATAATATCATAAATATTACTAATATTTGATATTTATAAGAATATTTCGGAGGTCAAACTAAAATATCACGATAATGACTAACATATTTACATCCATTGATCAAGCCAAACATTTACAACCATTGATCAAAAAATCAGGAAAATTGGAAAGTAGGTGTCCTTTGTAAAGTATGAATTAATTAAGGAGATAAATTACGTAAACGAGTCTATTGACAGTTGGTGTATTTGGTACGGATAAATTATATAATTGAGCCTACAGACAATTTGCGCATGTTACCGGGCGTCGTTTAGCACATAATTAATGAACCGTAAGCGAATGCACCTATTTTTGTAACGTTAACACACGCGTGAGGTAAATCTCACCTCACTTTGTCTCCCATTATATTTTTGGCTAAATGCGGTTTAAAAAAAGTCTACTACTCTATATTGTAAAATGCATCAGTACTACTTCTTTTTAGGGATTAATCAAGCGTTTCATATTTATTTTCCGATTTTATAAGTTTCTGTAATAATGGCGTGTTTTTTTCCTTAGAAAATATGCAACGATTTGTTTTACCTCTTAAAACATGAATTATTTTATAAAATTTACAGTAATTACATTTAATACACTTTCATCAACATATGAAGGCAGCTTTTATTTCACTCTTTCAGTAAAATTACTTTAGTGTGTGTTATCCCGTTACGAATTAACATATCGAAATGTAACGTTTGTACACGCGCGGGATTATGTAATCCCAAAAGCCATATTTCTACTTTTCTAGCCAACAAACTAAAGACATTCCTTCATACAACATTTCTCAACCTTGGCCTTGAAAGGTACAAATAAGGTCAGAAGTGTTTCATGACGTAATTTTGAAGTTTTTTTACCTGCATAACCCCTTCTTCCGCAGGTAAACGCAACGTCTCTCGCCAGCCAGACCGTCCGCGTACATACTACACCATAAAACGGAAGAGCATATAGAAACACGAGCCTTGCTAAAATGACGTAATTTTGAATTTTTTTCATCTGCATAACCCCTTCTCCCGCAGGTAAATGTAACGCCTGCCACCAGCCAGACCGTTTGCTTACATACTACACCATAAAACGGAAGAGCATATAGAAAAATGAGCCTTGCTAAAATCAAGTGACGAAAACGATGCTAGCTCTTAGACCAGGGATGGCGAACCTTTTCACGTCCACGTGCCAAATTTCCCCAAAAATATACTTTACGTGATCATGACGTGCCAACAATAAAAAAATTTAATTGATCAAATAATAATGAATCAAAACTACTTAAAATTTTGTTTTTAGCATTAAAAAAGTACAGGTGATATTTGATGTTATACTGTAGAAATTTATTTAAAAAATATTATTTCTGTTGTCTCATCTTAAATGCCAAATAATTTATATCCGCTTTGTACTTAGTTATTTTCGATAGAATGCAAGTTTAATTGCACTCACTTGACAAGATGTTTTTAGTTGAATTTTTCATTTATTTATTTTATTTTATTTTTCACGAAAAGAATGTCTTGCAGAAAAGATTGTCAAAATAGCAAGCGCCAGAAGCTATAGCTTTTAGTGTCTGGAATTGAATTCCAAGTTGTTATAATTTTAAAATCATTATTTTTGCTTATTACACTTTTAATTTTTGTTTAGCGATAATCTTCTAATACTCAAATTTTTCTGAGCCAATATTGAGCTAGATTCGGATAAATTAAGTTATATTTCAATTTCTTCAATCTGTGTGACAATCACAACCAACCGAACTAATCGGATTCAAGTGACACAGACAACATCCATATTAATTAATGCATTTTGTAAAATTCTACTATATTTTGATGTAAAACTTAAATCTATGCCGTGCCAAAAATAATCTGCAGCGTGCCACTTATGCCACGCATGCCATAGGTTCGCCTTCCCTGTCTTAGATTATTACTTTCGGTCCAACAATATTAGTTTTTTTTTAAACTCGCGAAATTGAATTTCATTTGGCCTTATAATGACGTAATTATCAAGTGTTTCAGCTTTTAAAATTAAAATGCAATGTTTTCTTTGCCGCGTGCAATAGGAGTATACGATTCCCTTGACAATACGCAGGAAAATGCAATAAATACAACCAAATGAACTAGCATTTACCGAAAATTTCTTTCGTATGACTTAACAATAAATCTTTCGTTTTATGTATGATAATAATAAGGATTAATTTCAGAATATCGGGAGTCTCTTTTCAGAATAAAACATCATTACAAAGTTATGTCAGTTAAACAGAAATTGACGTCATACCTAGCAAACGATTTTTTTTATTATTATCTTTTCCTAAATTGTTTTTTTTAATTAAAACTCCTGTATTAAAATAGATTTTTAAACATTAAAAACATCAAATGAAGATACTGCGTCATTTTCACATGTGTTTAATTAAAGTTTTTACATATGTATAGGAAATATTTTCATTTTCTGATTAGAATGACGTCTATTTGAAAAATGCAAAAATATAGCGAGAAAATCTAATTTTTATTTAAAACAAAATACGTGAGTTATCACTTTTTTTTTAAATTATTGTGCCGCTTTTTAGGATGTGGCAACAGAAAAGAAAGATTGAAGGAGATATTTTTGTATTCTAAAATTATGGAACGCTATGTAAAATTTAAATGGGTGCCATTCCCTTAATATTGGATATTTTTTTATCCGACCTTCGAAAGGCACATCGCTAAATTAAGACCTTTCCAAAAAGCCATTATTCATCATTGAATGTTTTCTGGTTTGGATTGTAATTGAGTTGTTGTCTTTTCACAGTGTTTCAAAACGTAAAAGATGCGGCTGAGCTCTACTATACAGCACGATCGTGCTGTATGATAAAATATAATTAAAAAAGTTGGAAATTGCTCGTCAAACGTGGCAAATGAGGTGCGTTCGTACTATAACTAGTTTTATAATTATTTTTTGCACCCTATATTGTACTGAATGTATATTTTTTTGCACTTCATGAAGTGCATAGTCTGTAACATCATAAAAATGCACTTCCAATATTTTTTTTCCCATTCCCCGTAATGTAACGGAACACTTTTGACTGTCCTGTAATTAAACTATACATCCGATTTTCCTAAAATTTGAAATGGCTCGACAAAATTTTGCAACAATTATATCTTTAAAATTTCAGACCATTCGGAAGGCTGTAACATCATTAAAATGCACTTGTAATAATTTTTCACATTGGTCGTAATGTAAAGAAAAACTTTTGACTGTCCCTGTAATTAAACTATACATCCGATTTTCATAAAATTTGAAATGGCTCGACAAAATTTTGCAACAATCATATATTAAAAATTTCAGACCATTCGGCTGGGTAGTTTTTGCTCTGTTATATGCGGACAGACGGACGGACAGACGGACGGACTGAACGACGACTATAGGTGCTACGTATTTATATAATTACGAACGCACCTAAAAAGCAAGAGAATTATGAAAGTTCTTTTATTTAGCGTTACTCATAGTACCCGTGACTATAACTTTATGTATAAAACACATACGTAAATAAACTATTTACAACTATTACTCTCTGTAATTACTTTAAGTCCAAAAGTAATTTATTATCCTAGAGTTAATATAAAATATTCTCGTCTTTGCGACTGTCAATATCGGACAAAATTACAGAACTAAAGTCAAAATAATCATGAATGAAACACAGTTTTGGAACTAGTCGCTTCCCCTTTTGCCGGAAAAATTTGGCTCACAAAGGTGTAGTTGCTACAATTTTTGAACTATTCATATCCTTCATTAGAAGACATAAAAAGACAGGTTACTATGTCTCAGAGTCCGGCTTCTGAAGATAGAACTAAATAAATATTTTTCTGTTATCCTCCTTCTTTTCCAAGATCAGTTATAAATAGTATAAACGGACGTTATTTAAAACTTCTTTATATCTCACTGTTTTTTTTTTTCATTCTTTACTGTGCTTCGGACGGTCTTTTACATTGTTTTAGATAGTGGAGGATTTCGTTAGAATTTGTAATTCTGTCTGGTAAAACTGATAAATTACTAAATTTAAAATCAATTGTAAATATAAAAATCTTATCTCTGAGGAATACCAGTGTTCGATAAGAATGTGGTTTCTTTAATAATTCTACCAACTTTTGTCCGAAAATCACAATGAAATGATCAGATGCTATGCTGATCCTTTCTTTCGTAAAAAACTTAAAACTTCTCATATATGACAGTTTAAAAGATGAATAACGCCTAACTTGCAATTTACTCAATTAAACACTGCCCTCTTTTAACAAGTGTTTAATTTAATTAAATTCCTATGATTATAATTGATACAATAAATCCTATATTCGTTCTACTAAACAGTATATTCTCATTGTATTAAATCTCAATGTGATGTATAGATGTATACTATATGGCCATTAATTTCCGGACACTTTTAATTTTAGACACTTTGTCGAATATTTAAAGATATACTTCTCGGATTATGAAGAATATATTTAACTTCATATTTATCAACGTCGATTTTATCTGCAACACAATATGGGTACCAGCAAAAATTCGCATAAAAATAATAACATTTGGGGTTACCCTGCTAAATAAAATGCACGAAATAGGCTATTGCTATAGATAACGAATATGTGGATATTATATAAAATGTGTATCCATATATGTAAGAGAAGCACATATATTCATGGATATACATCGATATACTTTTTTCAAGTTCAAGTTCTGGCATGTTTTTTTGCTTATATCATGCAGGGTATTCTACTAAATGTAACGCCAGTTTGTCAAAATTTAACAAAACGTAGTAGAAATGACACAGTGTAATTCGAATGTAAATATATTAAATATTTAATGAAATGTGAGTAGTTGTATAAAATATTTAATAGTCAGCTGTATGGAGCAGCTCATAAAAAAAGTCCTGTCAAATATAGAGAAAATTCAGAAAGATATCGGCAATAGAGTGAGTTTGTTGCTTTCTAAAAACTGCTCAGTGATAAGGGATTTTCCACAAATTGTCATTTATTAACTGGCTTTCAGCAAAAGAGTTAGTACTTAATCAATGTCAACGAGTAGAATTAGAAGAAAAGCGTAGATTTTGATACTTCTTTTATTATTGGATTATATTCCTTCTGGTGGTTTTCTAAGTAGAAATAAAGCATCAATAAACAAGTGGGTAAGTGTGATCACAGATCGCACAGAGGGCTTCGTTTAATATTCCTTTCAAAACACTTTATCCTTTTGAAAAATATGTTAGTTCCACATTTCACAACCAGGGGCGCACTTGATTCTAAACAAACCTGTATCCGAACAAAAATCCGTTTTACATAGTATCTGTAGATATATTAGTCGAGGGAATTGGGCCCATAGCACCAAAGATAAGTTGGCACACCTGGCGGAAAAAAAATGGAACTAAAATATGTAAGGCTATGGTGCATATTATGAAAGAATGGTCAAAGAGATGTCGGCAAAAGTTGGAAAATTTCCCCCCGGGTTAAAAGGGCGGAGGTTAGAAAAATTGCTTAAAATACACAAATTAGAGCCCAGAGGGGTAAATAATAACAGAATTTTTGAAATTTTTATGATTTGTCGTGTGGTCTGAGGCATTCAGCTATACGTATGCAAAAGTTCATGTCACCAACTTAATTAGGAGCTCTCTTAGAAAGAATTGCTTCAAATACATATGTGGTAGCTCAAAGTGTTAAACGTACGACTTTTTTACAAAATTTTATGATTTGTCGTCTGATGTGAGGTGTTCAGCTATCCAAAATTTCACGTCTCCAAACTAATTAGGAGCTCACTTAGAAATAATTGTTTAAAATACACATGCGGGAGCCCAAAGGGTTAAATGTACGACTTTTTCAAAATTTTATCATTTGTCGTTTGATGTGAGGATGTTCAGCTATAAGTACCCAAAATTTCATGTCTCCAACATAATGAGGAGCTCACTTAGAAAGAATTGTTTGAAATACACATGCGGGAGCCCAAAGGGTTAAATGTACGACTTTTTCAAAATTTTATGATTTGTCGTATGAGGTGAGGTGTTCAGCAATAAGTACCCAAAATTTCATGTCTCCAACATGTATAGTTTCTGAGAACGAGCTCTGTGACGGACAGACAGACGGACAGACAGGCAGACAGACAGAGGAGCGAGACGAATAGGGTTTCGTCAGGTGAACAAAACCCTAAAAATGGAAAAAAAATAAAAAAAAATAAAAAAAGTAACATTTTATGCAAAAACCCTTTATCATTTAGCTGTTTTTAGAGAACAACTATAAATCATCTCAATCAATCGCCGTTAACTTGAAATCTCAATTTTCATGATATTCGACTGGCCTTTTTTTATGTGCTTCTATGAAATCAAGAAAAAATATATATATTATATATCATGCGCGCATGCACATATGAAAAACATTACACACAATTGCTCATATTTCATAAAATGTCTAATATATTTGCATTCCAATTGCACTATATTATTTTTACTGCGTTTTGTCAAATTTTCAGAAACTGGCGTTACATTTGATTGAAAACCCTGCATGATATAAATAAAAAAGTTTCAAGAATGTTTTGAACTTAAAAAAAAAAGATATATCTCCATTACTATACGAGTTATTCTAACACAAATGAATACACATAAAATATACACATATTTGTAAGCTATAGCAATAGATTGTTTCTTGCATTTTATTTTACAGAGTGACCCTAAATATTATTACTTTTCTGTGATTTCTTTTTGGCCCCTAATGTCGTACACCGCATTTTGCATTAGAGACTCGATTTCAAGCACCACAAGAAATCGTTATTAACAACGGGTGTTTTTTACTAAAGTATATGAGTGGACCATGGTTAGATATTTAAATTAAATTCGATTCGTGGAAATAATTTATGCGCAAATCTGGCCTGATAAATTCAAAAGGTAGAACTAAAAGTTGAAGGTAAGCAAAATTTTGATTTTCGATAATTTGAAAAGTTAAAATTTATAAAATTAGTATTTTCAAAACTATGTGTTGTACTAGCCAACGTAAGTATGATTTTTTTAAATACTTAGTCTTGTGTGTATAATTTTACCGGGTTCTACCTCATTAATATAAAGAAGATATAAATGAAACGCTTTTAGGGTAGCTTATAAATTTTTTATATAGTAATTCATAAGATTGCTTATTTTTTCGATATTAGATTATGATTTAATGCGTAAAAAATTAATAAATGGCCAAATTATAAAAAATATATATATATTACAAAACTAAAGTTTTCAACTTCGGTTATGTTTCCACACTTTGGAACTGCTCACATTTTGCTGCTTTTACTGCATACTGCTACTTTTAATCTGCTTACAGTCTGGATAACTTCTAAGAAAAACTTGTTCGCCGACGTTCTCTTAAAAAAAATAAATAAATAAATAAATAAATAAATTAAATAAAACTAGTATTTAAAAATTCATATGCAATTGCATTTGTATCTTCAAATATGAGATGTATAAGTCGAATAACTCAAAAAATATTTTATATATTAAATATTAGAATCATTCTTTTCAAATCATAGAATGTGTAATAAAAATGTGTGCAAAATAGCAATTAGTACATTTGTAGGAACACATATAATTGTGACTGACTAAATGAAAAAACAAGCAAAAAAAAAAAAAAAATAATTTTATTTCATTATTCCATCTTGTGGATGCAGATCATTATATTTACTTGAATATTAATTCCATGATATGTATCCAGTTGTCTTTTTAAAGTTTTATTTTTACCATTGGAGCACAGATAGTCTATCTATCATCACTGTGATGTCAAATTTGTCACACTTTTGAGTCTAAGAATATGTTGTACCGTCAAAATTGTCTCATTTTGAATTTTAGACACACGTCACTGTATGGCTCCTCTGCCGAGTCATGAAGAAATATATCTGAGCAATTTATATCTCACTGGGACAAGCACATACGTCACGGTGACTCACTTTACCATAGTATCACATGACAACAACGAATAGAGTATCAATATGCATGCTTTCATAATACCTTCGACTCTGAATTACGGTGCCGTTATGATCCATATGTACGAGCAACATTAAAAAAAAAGAACTATATATTTCATTATTTTAACTACTTTCTTTATTTTAATATACATTATTTTTAATTATTTTTTAAGCGCATTTATTTTTGGCTACACGACAATCTAGCAATATTGAAATTACCCGGATTTTTATCATATCACATAATTTCTCCTGCATCGTGACGAAATTTCAGACTTCTGCAACTCAGATACTGCATCATATTCACCACTTCAATAAAATCTTTAAACTGACTTATATCAAATCTTTTTTTCTCTTGTTTTCAAAATGGGCTTTTCTAGATATAATTCCAACGGCGTCAGTTTTAATCTAGTTGAAAGCGATACCATATATAGGATGTTTAAGTTAGGTTTACTTTTCTATTTTGATAACGTAACAAAAAAATCATATGTAGAAAAACAAGTCATTTTCTCTGTTTTTTTTCCGCTTGTATATAGTTCTTTTTTCTATAAAATTATTATTTTTTAAACAAATATGATCCTTATATCTATTCAAAATATCATTACTTACCTACAATAAAAAAGTAAGTAAAAAATAATCAAAATTAATGTAAAATATTTTTAGTGGTTATACTAGGAGTTAAAATTTACTATTTTAAATGAAAAAAATATTTTTTTTTCAATTCTTACTATTAGTTCACGCTCTCCCTATATTTATTTATTTATATAACTTGTTCAACTTTTCAATCGTGAATAAAACACTTATTATTCATCCTATTAAGTTAAAATAATTTTTTTAAACTTGTACTGGATGACAATTGATGTTAATACAGATTTTACAAATATTAATTCATTAGTTAAATTTTAATTAATTAATTTTAATTTTATATGGGAGACAAAATGGCGGCCATTGGTTATTGAACAGTATTTAATGCATCTTCATATCTATAAGAGGGGTTATCATAGGGGACCCTGTTCTGTAGCCAAATACCAGCAAGTGTGTCGCCAACTTGGCGATATATCGCCAAATTTGGCGACCAAACTGTGTCGCCAACTTAGCGATATCTCTAATATTTCGCCATGTTCCCATAGACATCCATTGTAAACCTACTTGCTTATAGAAAATCAACAAATTGAGATATTTTAATGCAACTAAAACTAATATTAACTTAAGGGATTATATTATATTTTTGTTTGATGACCTAAGTAGGAAGTGACTTTAAAAACAAAATTTTTAGATTACTTGTTTATTTAATATTTTTGATGAAATTATTTATATTCAACTTTTATGTATTATTATCTGTTTGTTTGTTTGTTTATTTCTTTTATTGGACACATACATCAGACTTGTGTGCTTGACAACGCGGCCCGCTTATAAGTCATCGTCGATATACAGGGACGAGATAGCACAATGAAATTTACAACAAAGAGAATTTTTACATCCGGGAGCTCCCCAAAGAGTGTGCAATGGAGCCAGTGGGAGTCGAACTCGACAAGCCTCCGACGCTCTAAAGCGATTAGCAGCGTTGTGTCTTAACCAGTCGGCCACGGAGGCCCCATATTATTATCTAAAAAAAAGTTTTCAAAATTAATAATAATAAAACAAAATGTTTTGAGTACGGAGTCCTTTAAAGCACCTGTCAAATCACTAAGATTAAATATATTCTTACATTGAATTTCAATAAATATTATGTTTACACTAGCAAACGACAAATGTCGGTTTCAAATGATAATCGCAAGAAGGATAACCACTTTCCTTTTTGCTCATTAATATAGCAGCCCTTATATTTTTTTCTTTTCTTTCGCTTAAACCACAGTATCAAGAAATAGCAACTTTGTTTCTATAAAACAAACACGGACTTTTTATAAACGTTCTTTAAAAATTCTTTAAGTTCAAACTACTTAGGTGATTTGTCTTGACATTGTGTTGGACGGATTTGAGATTATTTTTCAACTTGTCACTTTTGTTTTTTATATCTTCTACTATAAACTTTTAAAACAAGTGCAATTTATTTAAAGTTGTTGATTTCTGTATCTAGGATGTAAATATATTTGTCATTAGAATTTTTCGTAATAAGAACACGACTTTGTTTTGAATTTTTAAATATTTCTCATACTATTAAACGTGGTTTTCAAAATATTTTTAATGTACGATAAAGCTTAGTTATGTAAATGCGTATTAGCAAATTGCACCATAAAACGAACTTAAAACACTTTGTATTCAAACTAAAAGTAACTTACATAATTATAAAAATTTTCAAAATAACAGACATTACATTACAGCGGTTCTCGTGCACAGCTGATTTAGCAATTGACGAGGCTGCATCTCTACCAATAAAATATTCAGTTTTGTTTTAGCTATAATTTTTTTGGCAACTTGATGTAATTTTTTCTACTTGTTGAACTTTAAAATCTAGTATGACTTTTACGTTAGGAATTAGCTAATGAGGGATTCAGAAGGAATCCGAAACGTCCTTTTATATTGTTTTTAGTGTTTTTATCTTGTAATGTAATGTAATGTCTGTTATTTTGAAAATTTTTTATAAATATGAATGAATTCAGACGTAGTCCTCTTGTTTATATCAAAGTATCTTACATAATGTTACACAAACTTATAAATGATTCTTCAAAAACATTAAATGAATTAAAAATCTACGCATCCGCGATCATATTAAGGATAAAATGATGTTAAGCAAGCTTAAAAATTCAAAACGGGCACAAACACATGAGAACACAGAAAAAAACTTGAATGGAGAGTACAAAAAGTCGCAAAGTTAGCATGGTTACCAAACGGAACCAACTATCTCAGTAGAAATTAGGTGAGGTCAAATTTCAGTTAAACTTTTAAACTAGTCGAATATGGCAATACCAAAACTTTCTTCTATCTCATACATGTTGTTACTATGTCATTTAAAATGCACCGTACTAGCGTCACGTGTTAGGTGATTTACACCAAAACCTAATCAGCAACAACGTATGTCATCTTCTAATTGAATCTCTAGTTTTTTTTTTTTTTTTTTTGAAAATCCGTGCAATTTTAGATTGATCTATTCAGATAGATCTATTGCAGAAATTCAAAATAAATTCTGCATTGCAGAGCCACCTGTTGGGTGATTTACACCAAAAGCTTATCAGGGCCTTGGACTGAATCTTAACTTTGACGAAAATACATGCATTATTTCTTGATATACAGCTATGTCGGAAATCGTGAAAAATGCAGTGATTTACACCAAAAACTAAACAGCACTCATTTATATAGGAGACTAACTGAATCTAAAGTTTGATGAAAATCCGTGCATTAGTTTTTGAGACAACGTTATCGAGGTAAATCATGAACAATGCGGCACAGCATCGCCACCTGTTCGACGATTTACACCAAAAATTAATGAGCAACAAATTATATCAAGGACTAACTAAGTCCGTATTCTTAGAAATTCCGTAGATTAGTTCTTGAGATATAATTATCGCAGATATCCTGAAAAATTTAGCATATCAGCGCCACCTGTTGGGAGATTTACACCAAAAAGTAATCAGAACCAATTTATATAAGGTACTATCTGAATCTAAAGTTTTATTAAATTCCGCTCACTAGTTCTTGAGATAGAAAATAATTAATCATTAATCCGCTCATAAAATTTGTATCCATGCAGACAGACAGACTGACGGACAGGCAGCTCAACTCATAGACAGACATTTTGTAAAAACGTATTTTTCCTGACCTCTGAACTCTAAAACTTTTCCCTCGAAACCTGGAATTCGAAAATTTTTACGAATCCAATACTTTCTTCTTGTAAAGGTAGAAGAATAATCCTAAAATCCTCCTGAAATAATAACCCTAATGTGATAATTTTGTGTGTGGTTACAATACTAAAGAACCCAAACAAAAATACATTGAATTTGTAATAAAAAAATTATAATATTAATTATGAGTTATGAAATTAATATTCGAAAAAAAATATGAATTGCAACCTAAAACTTTTTTGATATATTTATATATATTATGCGTCGCTTTATGCAAATTCTCAATTTCAAACTTTTCTTTCAAGTTGTTTTCGAATTATCATTAAAAAATGGCAAAATGTTAGTTAACGGGGCCGTCAGTGATGTGCAGAGAAGCATAACTTGGAAAAATATATTTTACTCATTTTATTGAAATATTTGGGAAGACAACAGTCCAAACATATTAAGCGAGTGAAATGGTCATATTGGCAAGAAATAATACATTAATAGAAGTGACATAGTCAATCTGTAGTATTTCACCAATCGAATAATGAACTTCAATTTGGATACAGCCCCTAAAATATGCCAAATTTAAAATAATTAATTTCTCGAAACTAGTCGTACGAATTTCAAGAAAATTTGGATTTAGTTTAATTGAGGGACTAAAATTTATTTATGGTGACAAACTTGGGAATTGCTATTGAAAAATCAAAGTTTAGGTTCGTTTTCATAAGTAAATGGCTTTCCTAAGCAAATTTTATATACATCATTTAAAAGTACACTTTATTTCCAATCGTTTGGTGTCTGTAACATTCTTCTACGATAATTTGTTGCAGAGTTAGTAGGGGTGTTTACTTCTTTTCCCCACGATTGTACATTAATTTGAAATGGTAGGTATAGTGACTTCCAACTAGCCCAACTGTACGTGAGAAGAAGTTATTTACAATTAGATGATTTTGTGTAAATATTCTGTTGAGATCTCAAGGTTAAACAATGTAATTACCTCTGTACAATGTCCTCTGAAAGGATTAAATAAAAAAATACTTAGAAAAAATTCAAATATTATTGAATCACACAGTGTTATTGAAAATCTCATAATTTCGAAATTACATATCCCAATCCGCACCAATCCATACCAATCCTATGAGGCAAACGATAAGCGCAGGCTGCCTATTTAGAGATAGACCGCTAGAATTTCATGATGCTATTTTCATGTACTTGCATCCATGCATTCGTGAGTCACATGCTGGAGCTGCCAGAAATAACAGTCATGACGCACCGCGGTATCCTGTCTTTTTCGCTACATTTTTATGAGGAGGAGCAGCGTCACATAGTTGCCATTGTAGTGAATGCATAAAAACCTCGCTCACTCAGCTAAAATGTCGGCTAAGCCCTTATTTTGTCCTATTTGATATTTTATTTTCATAGCATATTAACAACGATTTTCCTACTACTAAAATAATATATATATATATATATATTAATGGCCTTTTTTGACATTTTATAAACTTTTAGCTGTAATTAACTACCACCAATAATGACAAAATCAGTTTTTAGTTGTCACATAATAATATTATTTTCGAGTTACAAACTAGGGTATTTATTTATTTATTAATATATAATTAATTTAAAAAATGAAAAATCCATTTTTTTTCAGAACTACAGATTTTTTTTTTTTAATTGAAAGAGAACTCATATTAAGTTCATTCATTAATTAACGTTTGATTTCGCATTAGTTCTTTTAACATATTTTCATTTTCTTTCTTATCAATGGAATTAAATGAGAAAAATTTAATCTTTTATGTTTCACACATGGGTGATTCATAAAAACTTTGGATACAATCATCATGTTTAAGCAATACCAATTTATTTCCTTATCATACATTTTATTTTCATCTTGATGTTTTTATGCTTGAGTTGTTTACATTGCTGTAGATAATGATCTTGTTTGCGTAATACAAATCTTTAATGGATTAAATTTTATCTTATTAAAAGTATTTATAATTGATAAATAGACCGCAGAAAGCAAACAAAAATGTGAATAACACTAATTAATATACTAAAATAATTATTAGCTGAAAGCCATTTAAGAAAACATGCATTTTATGCACATTGTACATTTTTAAATATAATAATTTCAAAATATAATTACACGGTATCTTTATAACATCTTGTATAAAATATTTTTGAAATATATTTCATTAGTTTTGTATTATCTATATCTATTACAGTAGAAACATTTTTACGCGTTATAATATTGTGTACAAGCAAGACTAATGTAATATCGAGGTATTAAGTGTGCATGCTCAAACATAACCTCACAGCAAACCTAACTCGCCAATGTATCGGGCAAAAAACGCATATCACTTTATAATGCATATTGCCAATTATATATTGTTACTTGTTATTTAAACATGTAAAGAGCTGGCAAAATTTTTGAAACGATACGTTTTTCTGCCCTAACTTTTTTTTAAAGCAAAATTCTTCAATGATGTAAATCAGCAATTTGTACTCATTTTAAAGCTCAATAAAATGTATCATTAGAATAAATGAGACAAATGCATAAACTGAAAATAATTCGAAAATTGGCAAAATTAGTTAAGCAAAAGTTTTGATGTGATTCAGTTTTCTAAATTTTTCTTCAAACTAAGCGTCTTAAGGGGGTACGGCACACATTTTCAAAAAAAAAAAAAAATATTTATTGAGTTAAAATTTTGAATTTTTTTTTGTGACGGCTAACCATATCATTTGTAAACGAAATCAAATGATAAAACTTCTCATAGCTTTAAAAAAAAATATATATATATATATATATATATATATATATATATATTTAAAATTTATGAAAAAAGTGGTATAACTTAAAATCGTTATAACTCGAAATATTATTTGCAGAATTTAAATTGTTTTTCATTTAAATAAACAGAAATATATATATTTTTAATTTAGAGCCAGCATTTTAAGAAATACTAATTAAAAAAAAAATAAAAATATTTAACGAAAAAATTACACAAAAGTGGTGCAACATTTAAAAAAAAATCATATTTTCAAAAGTAAATATTTTTTTCAAATATGCTGGCTCAAAAGTAAAGTAAAATAATTGAAAAATATATGTTCCGAGTTAGTTTCAACCCTGTATATTTAACGGTTCTGTAGTTATAAGAATTAAAATATGAGAAATGGTGAATAAACCTATCATGAAGAAAAACGCAATTTCACAAGAACTCGTTTCCTTGACAACCATAACTTGAAAGGCAGATATTGAAAACAAACCAAAACGAAAAAATTAATATTTCCTGTTCTAATTAAGATAGAAATATTATTTAAACATCATTTTAAGCTGAAAACGGCGGAGAAAATTTTAATCCAATAAAAAAAAAAATTAAATTTGAAGATTTTTGTGTCCCGGACACCCTTAATGTAACGAAATACAGCAGTATTTATTATTTGGTTGCATATCCTTTTGCTTTGAGGACTGAAGCACATCGCCTGTGCATGGTATTAAAAAGTCTTTCTAAGGTGGACCTAGGGATTTTCGCCCATTCCGATTGAAGATCCTGAAGGAGTTCTGCCTTTGAAGAATGCTTTCGTGTCCCAACCTTTATTTCGATGTGTTCCCAAAAATGTTCAATTAGATTAAAGTCAGATGACTGACTCGTCCTGTCCGAAACTTAATTTTTTTATATTTAGCGTATACCGCGTACTTCTAAATTTTAATCAATTTTCATGTTTAAAAGGGATTGTTATATGTCAGAATTACGGTATATATACAGAGCGTTGCCGAATTCGAAAGACAAATTCAGAGGATGATAGTGGACATTAAGACAATGAAAAAATTCTACAGAACATGGGGTCGTAAACCATACATTTAATCAAAAATACAGTGTGTTCTACCCTAACTCAATTTGGGTGGGCGCTAATAACTTAAAAAACTGAACTATATTCTAATACAACAGTTAGTAGACATTGTCACCTTTACTGTAAATGTGATAATATAAAACAAAAGCGGTAGATGTATCCATTATAAGCACCAGCAGTATGCCCGTGAGGCTCCACATTTTGACTGCGATTGCCATTTGTTCATACGGTATCATCGATTGTTTGAGCACCCTGCTTTCCAGAACTTTTCGTGATATTATAACACTTCAGTTAAGACAAGGTACATATCGTTGCATTTTCATTGCAATGCTTTTATCTCTCTCAAAATTATTAACGTCAAAACAAGTTTAGCTTGGATGAAACACCTTGCATTTGTGACTAAATAAGTGTTTCGCGACACCATGTTCTATGACAATTTTTCCATTCTCTTTATGCCTATTATTACCACTCTGAATATGTCGGTTGGATTCGGCAACACCCTATATAAGTATATATATATATATATATATATATATATATATATATATATATATATATATATATATATATACATAAGATATACATCGCATCCCAAATGTATGTAGACAACCTTTCTTTTACATTTGAAAAGGAGCTTTAACAATTTCAAAACTACTAATAATTATAAATAATATAGAAGTTAATAATACTACACAAAAATAATATTTCAGAAAACTTAAATTTTACTATCACAAAAGTTTATAGACAACTATTTTTTCCCCTTTAATCTTCAATTTTTTAAACTGCTTTTTTTAATCATTTCAAAAACTGTATGAAGCATACTCAAAACAAGTGTATGAAGAAATTCTGTCTTTAAAGAAAACCAACTTCATTCATTTGCAGCTTCAGATCATGAACGGTTTCAAATTAACACCCATTACCACATATCTCTTAGCAAATCTTCCCCAGATGTTCTCTATGAGTTTCAGGTCAGGAGTTATAGCTGACCAGTCAATAGCAGTTATTAGCAGCTAATTGGTTTTGTCTAAACTACTGCATTGTAGATTTAGTCACGTGAACGGCGTAATTGTCTTATATCCATTTCCACCCATCTAGCAACTTTCCAAATGGACGTGCCTATACACCAAGCGTTTTTTTTTTTTTTTTTTTGTAATCTTTGGAACATTGATAACCTTTTAAAAAAGCAAAATCTGTAAATCTGTTGTTCCATTATAAGAAATTGCTCCCCACACCATGAGTGAACACCCTCCTTATTTCCCCTAAAAATGTTTCTGGTTCCATGCGGATAAGGTACCAGTAACATGCTCAACCATCAAACCACGAAAATTAAATACATTTTCAGCACTGAAAAGAACACCCAATCATTCATCTGTCCAATTCAATTGATTTCGTGCAGACTGAAAACGAACGTCATTATGTCGTTTTGTAAACTTTGGCAAACGACGCATTTTGGGATAATCAATGAATGAACTTGCCAGCAGCCGTCGATGGACCGTGGATTTTGATGCTTATTTCTTTAGGAACTGGAATGGTTATTTCTTCAGAAACTGACCGTGCAGACAGGTTCTGTATTGAAACTAATCTCAAAATCTATCTGCCTTGCCGTTTAGTTGCTTTCTTTGGTCGTCCAGAACGGGATTTTGTTTCAAAATTGTCACCCTTTGACAAAATTTGGTAGATACCAAACCTTTTGCGTCCGATTTCTCTTCAAATGTCCACAACTTTCCAGCCATGAGCCTTTAAACGATATATTTGCAAAATTTTCTTTGTGGTACACTAAATACCATGGGGAAAACGATAGTGCTACATGTCGACCAAACGTGAGAATATATATATATATATATATGATTTTACAACCATATGATTTTAGAACATATATGATATATATATGGTGCTTATGATTTTACAGACCTCTATAACACAATTAATTTGACAGATTTAAAAGAAAAAATAGTGGATTTTTATAATACAAATAGTACTTTGGATGTTCATAGTGCTTTTTTCATGATTTTTTTTCAGTTGGTAGTACAAGAAAACTACCTATACGAAGGAAATACAATATTTAAACAGATTCGGGGCATTCCAATGGGGGGGGGGGGGCGTTGCAGTTCCATTTTGGCAGACATCTTTTTACATATATATGAAAGAAATAATAATTTAAACAGTAATACATTAGCCTACAGTTATATAAATGATGTTTTGATAGTCAAATTAAATAGTGATATAGAAAAAAATGATTTTACATTTTATCCTATGTCTCTGAGTCTGGGCCCTTCCTCCCAGAATTGTAAAAATGTTAATTTTCTAGACGTGAACTTAAACATAGAAAGTGAAAATATTGATATCTAAGCTATTTGACAAGCAAAATGATTTTGATTTCAATACCTTAAAGTTGGTACATTTTGATTCAAATGTTCATGTATCGGTTAAAAGAAATGTCCTAAGAAACGGCTTAATACGAATCCAAAGACAGAGTACTAGAGTTAAGGATATGATTAATGGCATTTTGGATTGGTGTCGTCAAGGATTCAAACAGGGTTATCCTCGCAATTTCATCAGGAGAATAACTAGTGAATTTATTAAGAGTAGCAGTTACGGAACTGAACTGAATTCAGTGATGGATGAGAATGGTGGTTTTGATGCGTTGATTGATCTAATGAGATAGAAAGATATTTTGTTGGATTTGGTAAATCTGTTTAGTTTTTCATGGTTTTTTCATTTTTGGTCACGGCGAGTGAAGGGGGACGTAGCATGCGTAAAGTCTGACTTAAACCTGCAGAGCATGTCGTTAGCCATGCCACTCGCCTTCTGTTCTGTTTTTCTGTTTTGTTGTTATAAATATTTTCTTTAGTTTGGTTTTAAAGTTTGGTTTTAAGTATTAATGTTTATGTTAGTTGTTTTAATATTTTTGATTTAGTGTTTCAGTTCAAATATGGTGAGTGATGAAGTTCAATATTTGTTTGTGGTTTTAAATATATATATGTATGTATATTTATACAATAAAATAATTACGTGTGTTTTTTAAAGTTTCCTCTTAAATAATCCGAACTGTTATAAACATGAAAATACATAAACTTTATAATACAGTTATAACTACTTAAAAGGTGACAAAAACATATAAAAACATATAAAAATATTATTTAATGATTTAATGATTGTCATTTAATGTTTGTAACGACGTCTTTTCCTATAATATTCCCGCAATTTGGTAGAATATCCTAAATATTTCACGACCTCCTGATAATATGAACTGATCTTTTCCCTCCTCTGCAGAGAAATGGACTGAACTCCGATTGCGCATGCGTACTATTTTGCGTACTATTTTTGTTTTTGTTTTTTAAATGTATTTCTATTCAATCAATCATCTTTTACCCCTTTGAAAATGAACGCGTGTGTGTTCGATAGATCTCGGGTTACATTAAATAATATTTTTATATGTTTTTGTCACCTTTTAAGTAGTTATAAGTATATTATAAAGTTTATTAATAACAAGGTGAAAATTTCCTTCACGACACTAGTGTTCAAAACAGTGTTTTGACTCTAATGAAAATACATTATTATTAATTTTATTTTTCTAAGTTTTAAGTACCCATAAATAGTAAAATGACCAAATTTATAGTGTATCTGTGCTGTATAATTTGCAGCATTTCTCGGTTTATTAAATAAGGGTACATGTGTATTTTAAAATTTAGACTTAATCATTCTAAATTGAAATAAACAATGAAAAATCTTGAAAAAGAGTGTATATTTCTTATTTAAAAGAACCCACTTTTAACTTAGTACATACTTGAGAAATAAGAAATTCACCTTATAAACTTTAGCTTTTATCTTCCTTTTTCCTTTATGTGCAATACAGAAAATTACGACAATGTGTTAAGCAACGTTAAAGAAACTAATAAACAAAAAAATCGACTCGAAAAAAGTTTCAACCACTTTAACTAATTTACAAGTCTTTAAATCAAGCAATAATAAGTGAAATGTTTAAAATAGGGGCTACTTTATGAGGCGTGAATGTCGAGAAGCTGGTGTGTGTAAAATTTGGAGGGGAAACATCGCATATATTAACGGCTTTCTGGACTGAACAAAGCGATATAAGTAAGCGTCCTATCTTAAATGGGAGAGGTAACCGCAAGATTAAAGGCGAGGTCACATCAATCAAGGTCGCACGCCGCGTAGCGGACGAGGTGAACTACATAAAGATGCCTAACTGTTTTCTTCTTTATGGATAATCTATTAATTGCACATCTATGAAATAACTGCGCAAACGCAAACGTCGTGTTTTCATTTGTTTGTAGCATTTATATTCTGACAGTAATAGAATGTTCTATTAATGTTTTATCGTGTTTTTTCACTTATGTATTATAGTTAATTATTTAAATAAAAACAGTTCTTTTTAGAACTAATATTCTATGTTAAAATGGCAAAAGATTGGCCATCGAATAGCTGTAGTTTTCGAAATTGTAAGAAAATTCTTTTTCTTATAGAATTCAAATATGTCCTTTTCCAAAGAGTAAAACAAGTTAGTTATGTTTTTTAACTTTAATTTATTATATTGGGATGAGAAAAAAGTTCTGGGAAATTTTAATCTAATAGCTACTAGAATTTTTATCGTATATAGGAGTACTAGTGGTATATCTATAGGAGTTGAGGAATTTCGGCTCCAAAATGCTTATTGAGTAGTATGATTTGCGTGTGTTGATCCGGCATTATTGGAGAAAAGATCTAACGATTCTGAAAGCCGTCCATGAAGTTATTAAGGGTGAAGTTACTGGTACGGCGGCAAAATCGACCGTGGGCAGATGGTTATAGCGATTTGAAGTAGGTAATTTGGCAGAAAGTCGTGGACTATGATGGTCTCTACTTTGAAGAATAGTACTTGTTGCTTTTGTTGTTAATTTTGGCATAACAACGCGACTTTCACAAATTTTCCAGAACATTTTGCACAACCTAGTAAAAGATAAAATATTATTTAATATATTTTATCAAATGTTGTTGATTTAAATACGCTCGATTTTAATTATTTTCTTTTACTGAAATGAAAAATGACGAATAAAAATTATTAAGAAGTTAATGTCTAAAGATCGAATTTTGTAGTCTCATTTATTACTCAATTCTTGATGTGCTAAAGTTATAAAAAATGATTTACACGGTTGTATTCCCGATGAGAATGCAACGTTTATGAATGTCTAGACTATGTATATAATTTAATTATAAATAAAATATTCACTTTTAAGTCCTTTTGTTTGCTTATCAAGCGCAAACGACAAATTTCCAATATTCTCTTAATCGCATTGCAATCATCCTATTTAACTAACAAATATTTCATTCATTTAATTTAAAACTCATTTAGTTTTATATCCAGAATAACTTTAATTTAAAATGCATGCATTAAATGCTGTACTATTAAACGAGCAAGTGTTGTTCATTTATTTGTTTAAATATTTTGCGAGTCTAGGCAATACCTTTAATAATTTTCCTAAAATCGCCAGATTAGATTTTTTTTAAACAGACAAAGCCATTTAGAGACTCCCTGTTAAAAATTCAATGACGAATTTCAGATTGTTACTTACTCACAGACGATGAATCTTGTTTGCCAGATTTATTGCAAAATATTTTTGTTAGAGCTTGTTTTGATAAAAATATGTGTATTCTAAAAAAAGTCGAAATGTCATTTTAGTTAAAGGGCAAAAGGCAGTAATACTTTCGTAGCATTAGTGCCTTTCTCCCGAAATTAAAATGATTTTGCGATTTTTTTTTTAATTGTACATAAGTATTAAAGAAAAATAATATTTGCTTTGTTTAATTAGAGCATTTTTATAATTATTTAAGTAAAGGTTTAAAAAAGTGGTACCAACTGAATAAAATTTGTGTAAAAGCCACCGGTTCCGATTGGATTAACAAATAAATTATGTAAACACAATTTTACTTTTTTTTGTCACTTTCTAATACATTTATGTTAAGTTGTTGCTGAAATAGCAATTAAAATTTAATGTAAAAAAATATGTCGATAACCTTAATAGTGAATGTAGGCAACAATTATTAATTTGAATCTACTAATACGTTTCATTGTACTCATTTAGTTTCATTTTGCTATTACATCGTTAATTACAGTCCAGATATTAATATTTTTTTTAAATATTTTTATTTATAATTTCATTCTTTTCTTATTACAAGCGCGGCATAACTACCGCACAACTGCGGCGTCTCAGCCTGAATGTACGAGTGACTCGCCGCAGTGTAATGTTTTAGAAAAAAATTGTTAAAAAATATTAATAATTTGTTTTGGAATTTTTTGTCGCAGTACACGCGTTGTATATTAAACATTAAATAGCATAGCATGATTTTTTAATCTTTATGCCCACCATGAGACTTTATACACAGCTGCAAAAAAATGTGCGGCATAAATCCCGGAATTACTCTAATTCTTAACTGTCAGTTTTAGACACATTGTTCCACACCTCTAAAACGGTTTGCAAGAGTTTAGTTTATAAAAAATACATTCTTAAAACAAATAGAACATTTAAATATGTGTATGGTTAACAGTTTAATGCATTTTTTTTTTTTTTACTTTGTTCGGAAAAAATTATATTTAAGTCTGTTTTCGTTATTTATGTAATAGAAAAATAGCGAAACAACTTATTTATGTTTCTAATAGAGAAAAAACGTCTGTCGAGCACATTGCAAGCAGTAACAATAAATGATATTATAAGCTCTCCGTGATACTAAATATGAACAAAAACAGACTTCACGACATTAAATGCATGTTATCACACGTAAGAAACACATAACAGTTTACCAAAAGACCATACAAAAAAAAACTCATGCAACTCTTATGTTACATTATGCATTTAAGGATTAATGGATATTTAAAGTACATTTAGTAAAACATTAGTCGTTCTCTAACGAGAAGGAAAACTAAAAGTAACCTCTACGAACAATACTAATTATAATATTTTGTATTTTATGGATTTTTTGGGTTTTTTGGGTTTTTTCCTTCTTTAAGAAGGGAAAATTAATGTTCAAGGTTCACAAGATGCCAGAGAGACTAACATCATAGCTCGCTACCGTTTTTTCTCACATAAAAGAACATTTATCCTGTTTTCTTTTTCAAAGAGAAAGCTTTTCTAAATAATCGCAATGATCGTATAAGTTTTAATTTAGATGACAAATATATTTTGATTTAAATAGATTTTCATGTGATTAAGAGAAAATATTTCAAAAAAATATTTGTCATTGTAAATGTATAAAAATATTTAGGAATGAGTCATTAGATGATAAGATCGGATCATAATGAGTCATTTGTCATAAGATCTATATACCAATTATTTCCGTGTATAAGCCGAGAATTTATGCACATTTTTTTTACTCGAATGTTGGGGGGTCGGCTTATACTCGAATCTAAGAAAATGTCCAAATTTGATATTCTAAAATAAAAAGGATGGTAAACATAAACATAAACAACACACCTTCAAATTTCTAAAAATACTTTATTACTCCATCTTTTACAATGAAACAAGTCACCAATCGTCTTTTACTATTCGATTTATTATGAGAATTTTAAAGGAACTCCTTAAAATTTCATTCTCTCATTGGTACGTCAATATCGTCTTTATCTAGTTCATCATCATCGAAACCATATTCAAAAATGGCGTCATTCTGTGTTCCATCCATCACATTCCAGATGCAACATTTTTTGAAACATCGGGCGATCATTTCTTGGTTTAATTCAAGACAAGCTTCTTTAACCAATTTAAAGATAGCGATGATGTGAACTTTATTAACATTATTGCCATTTGTCACAACTGCATCCCAAGATGACATTCATTCAGTCGATTTCGAACGGGGTATGTCTTCAAATGACTCATTTAGAAAAACGGTCGAGTGTTGTAGAATATACGTAAGGCTACCAGGGATCTACCGAAGACTCATGGGGATATCAATAATTTTGAAGATCCCTTTTTTTTTTCTTTTAGCTATTCAAAAAAAAGGGTGATACGTTTTCGTTGTATACACGGCTTATACACGGACATATACGGTAAGTACTCTATCTAATGCCCTTTCATTCAGTAAAATTTACGATATTATGCGATAAACAATTTATATACATAAAAAGTCGATGGCATGATAATCACATGCAAAATTAATCACACAAATCGTTGTTTTTCTTACTTTATACAAAAAAATTATAATGAATATATAAAAATTACAATATTTTTTTGTGCGTAGCATGTAAATCGCGCTTATATTTTATTTTTAATTTATGTTTAATAAGTAGGTTTATTCTGGAGAAAAAAACTCTCTCATCTTTTGTTCTTAAGCATGATTCATTGACTCTAATGAGCACTTCATTAGAAGATGCATTCTGGAAGAGTGATAATGAATGACGATCCATCTTAACCTTTTTTAACCTGGATCTAAAGTGCTTAAATTAAAAAGGTTTAATTAATTTTTATTCCGAGATAATACTTCTGGTTGAAAAATTTAAGAAAAATGTGTATTGCTTTGATGGTAATGAAAATTTATTAATAATAATAACGTCAGTAATAATAAAAAAATGATAACGCTGTTAATATAAAGATTATAATATGTAAAATATTGAAGAATGATTAAGCAGACCAGAAAGTTTTGAAATGAAGAAAATTTACAGAAATTTTATTCTAGTTTACGTACTCTGTAATTAATTTTGCTTATAATCTGTTTTTAAATTTATCTATTTATGTTTTATAGAAAGAAAAACTTTTGGGTTAAATTGAAAAAAAAAATATATCATACGACAATCTTATTCTTGAAAACGAATTTTGTCATGATTTTGAAGTCCAAGAAGTATATATATATACATATTTTAGTCATTGTTTCTTTTGTTTTCTGCTTATTACGTTGAAACGTGGACACATGATAACGATGTTAACATAAAGACTATATTATGTAAAATATTAAATAATGATTAAGCGGGCGAATTTTGAGATGCGGTTACTTCAAAGCCGTAATTACTCTTTAAAAACAGTTTTAAAGAAACTTCGAAATGTAAAAGGTGAAATACGCAAAAAGAGCTCTAAAAATATTATAAGATGCGATTTGAAGGGAATTGTTAAGGGGATAAACTTCAAATTAGACATGAATGCCATCTGTAAGAATGCATAAAGTATTTTTTTTTTAACGCTTTGAAAACTTTAAAAAAAAGTGTTGCTTCTAAACTTGAGATTTTTGTGATACAAAAAGGGCAATAAACTTGAAATTTGGCGTGGCGGATACTTTTAAGATTTAAATGAAGAATTGTTTCTAAAATAATTCAAAATTTAAAACGTCGAAAAAAGCTAGAAATGTTCTGAATTACGATTTCTATGGAATTTTTAGGTAGAAACTTGACGTTTGGCATGGCTGTTACATTTAAGTAGTAAATGCTTCCATAGAATAGCTTACAAAAATTATAACTGAAAAGGATGAAATGCGCGAAAAGCATTCTAAAACATTCTAAATTGATAAGGATAGAAACTTGAAATTTTACATGGCTGCTAATTTTAACACAAACATACAGCTTAGAACAGCTTTTTACAAAAATTCGAAATTTAAATGTGCAGAAGAAACACATGTTTCTATACTTACTATTTTCTGGTAAGCAAGACATTTGCCACTTGAAATTTGTAACTGCGGTTACTTTTACGATACAAATGCTAATAAGTATCAATTTTCGAGATTTAAAATTGTGAACGGAGCGGGAAATGTACTACAAATGTTCTATAATATGATTTCTTTGAAATTTTACATACTATTTTTCAATTAATAGATTCCACATTTATTTCAAAGGCAGATAAATACAGTTTGGCGTAGTTCTACAACTACGCGTGCAAAACCTCGGACTTTACTAGAAATTTAATGTTTTTCTAAACGCTACGCCATAATTTTAGGGCCTTTTCTTGAATAGCTATAACGATAACTACATTTATATTTAAACCCATGAATTCAGTTTCCTTAAGTAGATTCAGAAATTTATAACTTTGGATACATTCCGGCCTTTTACTACTGCCATTAGGTTTCACAGAATGAGAAGAATTTGGATATATGGTTCTGCGATTGTTATATTGTCACAACTTCGTTATTAAAATTTTTTAGCTCATACAGTTTTATCTGAATACGTAGATTGCGAACCTGGAATTCTATGTATAAATATTTGCTGTTCTCTTCCATACATTCATCTTTGCTCATGGAATCATAATCTGCAAGTGTGAATAAAATAAAAACAAAATCTCTTTAAATTGCATATGCTATTGTTCTTATAAGAGAAAAATAAGTGCGTTTAATATATTTATTTGAATAATACGAATATCGGAGTAATAAAAATCAGAAAAGAAAAAACAATCTTCTAAAACGCAATAATATAGAGAAGAATGTGGAAAAACGGGCACAGGTGCAAATATGGACGCCCTACCTGAAGTGGTTATTGGATGTGCTGAAGAATGGCAGCCAGGATTCTACATGATACCACGTGTTGATACAATATAACATAGAGCAATTGCAACCATTTTTTTTAAACAATGTGAATGCAACGTGAGTTATTGTGCGAATTTGTGTTTGTCCGGGGCTGAAAACTTTTGACAGATATCGGAAATCGTTTTCTTTTCATGTCCTTACAATTACTTTAAAATAATTTCGGAGTGATATCGGGAAAGTAAAGATCCTGAGCTACATTTAGGAGCACTCCTTTAGTCATGCAAGTCTTACATTTGAAAGTACATTTGAAAGTACATTTGAAAGTTACATTAGAAAGGGGCCATCTTTCTTAGTTAGGGTTGGTGTAAATATGGGCCCTTCTTTATCGAATTACCTTGATATACAAGCACATTAAACTCTAGCTATGCTAATTGGTTAGGCTGCTGAAACACCGCAATGTTGAACTTTAAATGTAGTTTCTTCAGTCGGCATATCTGCTGTCCCCAACATGAAGAATAGAACCACTACTCGTGGACGCAAAGCAGCAAGGTTCAGCGCCATCACTGTATCACCATGCAAGAGGATCAGTTGACCAAGTCGCTTGACAAAAGTGCTCTCAAGAAGACCAGTCAGGGGTCAGGGGTAGGAAGACCAAAGACCTCCATACGTTTTAATCTCGGACGCATCACTGACAATCCCCTTGTGGACAGTGATGACGATATGGACCTGGATATCAGTGATTGGACTAAATCATTCTCGAGTGATGTAACTTGCATCTTTTGTGATGGAAATTTCTGTGAAGACACTCGCAGAGAAGAGTGGGTTAAATGTGCTATGCGCCAAATGTAGACACTTAGATTGCGCCGGACTGAAAGTTTCAGTTATGTTTTCGATAGCTGAAAATAAAATTTTCCTGTAATAAATAAATTTTCGACTATTTTGTGTTGTTTTATCCTGTTTTAAAACATTTTGAACTAGATTCTGCGACCTTTATTTGGACATGCAAATATTTGCACCACATTTTTTCTGGTGCTTTTTTCAAAGCTTCTTTCAAATCTTCAAATTTGAATTGAAAAAAAATGATATTAATCCTTGTTTTGCATACTCTCATTTAGTAAACTTTTTATAGTTGTTGATGAAGGTCAAAAATGTAAAAAAAAATTAAATAAAGGTCACTTTAAGTTAAAAACAAAAGGGTGCTCATATTTACACATTTTCCTCTACTATTTCGCTAAACACAAAGTCTGAAATTTTTCACACTACATATTTTAAATCACTAAGAGAAGTAAATGGAAACACAAAACACAAACTCAGTTTTTCTTGTGGAAATCCAAAATTTTATGAGCATGAATAATCTCTCCTAAATGAGTTTACTCACAAAATATAAGCTTCTAAAATAGATACCACCCGAACGAAAGTTTTTCTTATATTTTCAGACACGGAACTTGATTAAAGATTTCATTTTTGTTTCAAGAGGCAGCCAATTGCTTTGTGAGAATGAGACGCGAAAAATTTCAGTAAAGTATACCAAATAATTTAAATAGTAAAATTCTATTTAAAATAATGTTGTAAATTCCAAACTATAAGGAAACAGCAAAACAATATATTCTATTTTAGGGCAAAAATAAGTCTGAAATGTGAAGATATATGTTATATGAAAAAATATTTCAGACAGAAAAAGATAAGATGAAATAATAACAAACAAATGAAAAATACAGCAATGTTCTGTATATACAAAAAACCGAGAAAAAATGAGAAAATTTTAATTGATGTTTTTTTTTCTAAATGCTTAAAAGGCGTAAACATAACATAGTGTGTTCAAGACTAGGATCGAACCAGGGTCTTTGACATTAAGCGACAATGTTCTACAACTGAGCTCCTTGGACGATACCAAGCCTTGCACTTCTCACTGCTATCTATTGACAGCATAGCAAACGCTGCACGCGATGGGAAACTTTTTTCAATAGCCGCCAGCCTCAGGAATACATGCAACGAAAGAGTATCCCAATTTGAGGAAAATGAATGAACCTATATATAATATTGGAATTTTTTGTAGAAAATTTCACACGCATTTATTTTTGAAATTTTTAATTGTTGAATAAAAATTCAGCAATTAAAAATTTCAAATTATTAAATTAAGGGCGTGTGGAATTTTCTCGAAATTTTAAAATTATTCATATAGTTTTATCCAAACGAGTGATATTTTTCAAATTCTGTCTTCCCGTAATTTCACAAACTTTTTTCCGTGTGAGTAAGACTCTCTGATAAAGATTTATTCTTAAAAATGTGAATCTCTAAATTGAAAACTTCAGAAAAAAAAAAAAAAAAAAAAAAAAAAAAAAAAAAAAAAACTAAAAACACTTCTTTTGTTTTCAGAAAGCCAATTAATGGATTACATTTTCTACGAAACTGGAGAGCGAAATGCTTTGAGATAACGCATTTCACGTGTCTTAAAATAAGTACACATAAATGTATAGGTAAAATAATTAAATATAGCTAGAAAAACGTAAACAGCCGAAATAACAAAAAAAAATCTACTATGCAATACTAAAATGAATTTTAAATTAAAAAAAACATATACTACGACAAAAGTCAGTAAGTAGATCACAAACTGATGTCAGAGGACGGAAATTAGTAGTAAATTGTCTCCAAATATGCCAATAGGCGGCAGCATAATCCAAATATCACATGTTGCTTTAGAAGTTATGTGACAGCAGTTGTACCAGATGAGCAGGGTCGTTCAAATGTCGTTGACGAAGAGCAAAGTGGCCGTCTATTTGAGATTTCGACAGAAGAATCAGTGTTTAAGGTTGAAGATATGGTTATAGCTGATATGAGAACAGCTACAGACAGCATAGAAACCATTTCCTTAACCTTCCGCAATGATTCTTATTGTCCCAATCTCAACTGAACGACAACATTGAAAATCGTCAACAACATTTCATCGACCCTGCTCATCTTTTACAACTGCTGTCTAATAAATTAGAAATTAACATCTTATAGTTGAATTATGCTGCCACCTATTGACATATTTGGAAACAATTCACTGCTAATTTCCGACCTCTCATATCAGTTTGTGATCTACACTGGTTTCCAAAAATTAAGGAAAAACAACAAAAGTAGCGATTACTCAAAATGTTACAAGTAGATTTTAATAAAACTGAGCCACAATGTACAACACATAGTAAGGTATAAAATAGCATTAAAAGAAATTACCAGACGATTGTGGTGTTTCAGATATTAATACAATTATAAAATGAACAAAATAAATGTGTCAGTTTTGTATAGGAAAAGTACCTTTAATATGGAGTATGATCACCCCTAGAAGCAATACACCACATACAGCGATGTGTCATACTGTCAATTATGCGATTGGTAAGTTTGTTGGGAAGTGCGAGCCATTGCTCTGGTAAAGCAGTGGTAAACGTGGCAAGGGTCTGAGGAGGGGGATTGAGAGCAGTGACACGTCTTCCTAAAGCATCCCAAATATGCTCGATTGGATTCAAGTCCAGTGATCGACCTGGTCATTTCATCCGCTGAATTGTTTAGTGCTGAAGGTAATCTTTTACGATGTGAGACCTGTGCGGTCTAGCGTTATCGCCCTGTAACAGGAAATCATTGCCTATTACACCGGCATAAGGGCTCACATAAGCATCAAGAACGTCATCTCTATAGACGTGAGCATTCACAGTTCCACGTGGAAAGACATAGAGGTCTGTACGTCCACCCAAAGAGATACCATCCCAAACACAGGCACTGCCTCCTCCATGCGAATTTCTTTTACGAATGTTTAATGGATGATAGCGGGTACCCTGTTCTCGCCAAATCAAACAATGTCTACTATCACTTTGAAGACTAAACTGGAACACATCCGTGAAGAGAACACTCCTCCATTGATCAGCCATCCAGTGGACATGTTGACGTACCCATCTAAAAGGTTCCTTGCGGTGACGTGAGGTGAGCGGCACACAAATCTCTGGTCGCATCGCGTAAAGACCACCTTCATGAAGCCTTCTACGCACAGTAGACGTTGATACCAACCTTCCAGTGGCTGCAACAAGGGAGCTCTAAGATGAGAGGGGTTTGCTGTTCTATTCCTTCGTACACATAACGCAAATATCGGTCATCGGTGCTTGTCGTAGCTGTTGCCCGTCCTTGGCTAAATCTTCTCGAAGCCGAACCAGTGCTTTGAAATTGATTCCAAAGTCTATGAACAACAGAAGGACTCAGATTTAGCCATCTGGCCTCCTCTGTCTGACATTAGCCTATCTCCAATCTTCAAATAGCTCTATATAGCAGTTACGCGGACAAATGATAACTCGCGATCATACTAATGAATTGGCTATCTCAATTTTCTTATCTCATAATCACAGCGACACCAGCAGTCGTACTCTCTAGCATGCATTTTTATACTCCTAATAGATGGCGCAATCCGATTGCAGCGCCTCTAATTTGCATTTTGTAATTTTATTTAGAATCATTTAGTTAGCAACATATGCAAATTTCATACGGATAGGTTAAATTTTGAACGAGTTATCGCTCTTTTTGTGATTTTTCCTTAATTTTTGGAAACCAGTGTACTTACTGTAATTCCCTCGTACACAACGTTTCACTATTTTAAAAGTTTTTTCAAATATCTGTAGATATATTTAATTATTTATTCTTGAATGTCATGTATGTAACGAGAATGTCTGAGCTCATACTTTTCAGTGAGTGTTCAATCAATAAGGGCAATTATAGATCAAACAACCATTTAAATAATCTATCTATCTATATTATAAAGGACAAACATATCTGTGCGCAACGCACACGTGATTTTGCGAATGGCAACACTTTGAAATTTGAAATAAAATTTTGGTTTTGCAATTTTCTCTACTGCAAATTTTTTAACTTCTAAACATCGCACACTTTAAAATTTTACATCGTCGTATAAGGAAAAAAAATTACTTTTAAATGCAATTTGTTTGAAAGCTGTATCTCAATTTATTTTTGAGATATTATTTTTTTTGTAGTTTTTAATACCCTTTTTCTTATCGTGGCAACAAAAGTACCCAATTTCTATTGAAAGTCATTGAAAGTAAACGGAAAATATTCGAAAATAGGAGATACTGTATCTTTTTGTTTCCATTTTTTCATAAAAACTGAAAAAAAAAAAAGTTGAAATTAAAATATGGGCTATGTCAAGAATATTGTCTATTATTCTGTGATAATGACGTCATATGCATAGTTTTCTATAGACGAAGTTTAAGTCTGTATTGAAAAAGTGGTCGCATGCAAATGACGTCATTTTATAAAAAAGCCTGTATTTTAATTCTTAAACCTGAATTATGTTTTGTAGAAGTGCGTCATTTTCACAGCCCAGCTGCTTTGAAATTCTTCACAGGTCAAAATGCTTCACATTTGAAAAAAATTTAATCGAAATCACACACTCTGATAAAACGCAGTGTTTTAGAAAAAAAAATAAAGTGTCTTTATAGAAGAGAGGTGACATGCAAATAATAGCGATTTATATTACAGATATTGATGATTCTCGCCTGGATGGATTTAGTTCGCCGAGTTAGACAAGCAAACAAATAATTCGTGGTATAAAATAATATACTGTTCCTGAAGTTTTTGTCCAAAATTCTCTCGAATAAGGAAATTTTAATGCTATTCTTTAGGACATTCTACTATAATTTTATCAAAATAACATAATGCTTAATTTAATTTTTCCTAATTTTATATAATCTATATATTTAAAACTAAAGTGTGTTTTTTAGTCATCTGCCCTGATATTTCTGCTGAACCAATTTTACTAATAGTTTTTTTAAACTCGAAGCTCTTCATTTCTAGATATGATCGCACTATCATTTTTTTTTTTTAATTACGCCACTTTTATTATTTAATTTTAAAAGCGTTATATGAAATTTCTTCAAAATGGTGAAAATTAGATAGCTTTCACTATTGCAGACAAGAGAGAAATAATGAGGTATTTTTACCTTTATTCATGCTATTTTCTGACAAAATTCAAAAATGTTGATAAAAATTCTTGTATAGTGTTTAGTGTCGTAAAATCCCTTTAGGAGCAGAATATTATATTAGGGTCATAACAACGGAAAATGACATACTGCTTTTGAAAACACGCATTTTTCCTCATAAATTTTCTATATTGTTTTTCCTTCTGCATGTGTACTTATATTAAGTGTCATACACACGGTGAAATGTTTATTTAAGTGAAAATGAAGTCATATTTAAAAGAAAACTAAACATTTTAACGCAAATGCGTCTAAAAAGCATAAATTACGGAAATTTTTACTCTCCGGAATTGAGATTAGAATCTCAAGTAAAGGGTTGTCTGTTCACATAAAAGATGTTGCTGACAATCGTGACTTCAAGTTTTGAGTTAAAATGATTTTTAAATGATCAAACAAAATACAATTAAAAACTAGTCGGATGTACCAATCCCAAAACTTTCTTCTATCTCATACATGTTAATACTTCAAAATTCGCTATCACACTGCCAAAATTAAATGGCAATCTATGCATCTCATGAGGATTCTAACGATATGAAATTCCGTGCATTAGTTCTTGAGATATGACTATCGCTGAAATCGTCTAAATTCAGCAAAATGCTGCCTAGCAGCTCCACCTATTGGGTGATTTATACCAAATCCTAATCAGCAACAATTTATGTCAACGTCTGACTGAATCTGAAGTTTGGAGAAAATCCGTACATTAGTTTTTGAGATAGAGCAATAGCGAAAATCGTGAAAATTTCTGCATAGCAGCGCCACCTATTGGGTGATTAACACCAAAACCTAATTAACAACAACTTGTGTCAACATACAACTAAATCTGAAGTTAGATGAAAATTGGTCCATTAGTTCTATTGATAGAGGTATTGAGGCAATCGTGGAAAAGGCAGCAAAGAAGCGCCCACCTGTTGGGCGATTTACACCAACACCTAATCATTATCAATTCATATCAAGGACTAACTAAATCTGAAGTTTGATCAAAATCCGTGCATTAGTTCTTGAGACAGACCCGTAAGGCATGGTGACGTCACGGCGACGTCGTTGTGAAGTCACACTGTGATTTTGTGACCGTCGATGTGACGTCACGTGACGTGGATGTGACGTCACAGTGACTAGAATGTGAGGTCGTTATGGCCGTTTTAGAGGTCGTTTGTGACGTCACATTGTGACCACTCTGTGAAGTCACGGTGTGACCAATTTGTGAAAAGTGTGTCATTTGTGACTATTTTGGCATTAACTTTGTGACGAACCTGTGACGAAAGTGACAATGTTTTGAAGTCACACTGTGACCAATTTGTGAAATATGTGTCATTTGTGACGAACTTGTCATAAACTCTGTGATGATTTCAAATGAAAATCAAATTTCAAATTAATTGCTTAAAAGGCGCAAAGGCGAACTAGTGAAAAAGATTCCATGCTGGAACTCGAACCCGGGCCATCAGTATAGCGCACTTACGTTCTACTGACTAAACCACATGGAACGATACCCAGCCTGGAAAATTTCTCACTATTACATGTTGGCAAGGCTACAAACGCAGCACAAGATGCAATATTTATCGTCAGCCACCGACATGGCGCAAGCACGAAACTTAAATCCAGCATCGATTGAAACTATATTAATACTTGGAAATGTTTTCAGAGAGAACCATTCACCTTGCATACAATATTTCAAATGAAAATCAAATTTCAAATTAATAGCTTAAAAGGCAATTTTAATTTGAAATTTGATTTTCATTTGAAATACTGTATGCAAGGCGAATGTTTCTCTCTGGAAAAATTTCCAAGTATTAATATAGATTTAATCGATGCTGGTTTAATTAAGTTTCGTGTTTGCCCCATGACGGTGGCTCACGATAAATATTCCATCTTGTGCGGCGTTTGTAGCCTTGCCAACATGTAATAAGGAGAAAATTTCCAGGCTGGGTATCGTTCCATGTGGTTTAGTCGGTAGAATGTCAGTGCGCTATACTGATGACCCGGGATCGAGACCCGGCATGGATATTTTTCACTATGTTGGCCTTTGCGCCTTTTAAGCAATTTATTTGAAATTTGATTTTCATTTGAAATATTGTATGCAAGGCGAATGTTTCTCTCTGGAAAAATGTCCAAGTATTAATACTGTGATGATTCTTGTCATAAAAACTACGATAATTTTAAAGTAAAGTTTTGTTTGAAATATAAAATTTTATCTTTTTACCGTACTTTTTAGCAAGATATCGCTATTTTGGAGCCCTATTCTTCTAAAATATTTTTAATTTTCCATTTAAAAAACAATGCTCATTAACTGACATCTTTTTTTATTAAGTTAGCTTGATCTTGAATTCAAGCTTAATATTAAGAATGTGTAAGCTTTTTAATGTGTTATGATTTGTCATTGCTTTTTTAAATACGAACATGGAGTCTAACGGACATTAATACAACTGTTACTTATAGAACTACATGATAAGCCCTATTTATTTAAATTTTTTATTCCCGTATATATTGTATTTTGTGAATATGAGCTAATTAGATTTGGTATGTTTTATATGAAAAGACTGATCTGGGAAATAGAAACAACAAGTAAGATATATCATGCGTTAGGCATAGATTATAAAACACTTTCCAACGCTTCCTAAATGTTTTATCAAGACATCGGGGGAAATAACGTAAATAAGATAACTAAGTAAACATGAAAACGCGTAAAACATTTAAAAACTGATTTACGCAGTTACCATCCACTAAGGTGTAAAAAAATCATAATTTAAAAAAAAATAAAAAAAATCGTTTTTTTTTTATTTAAATCAGATTTGTATGATTTTTTCCCCAGCGTTCAAATACTGAATAGCTATCATGAGTTTTAGGTTTCCAAAACAATTACACCACTAATTGCTAACATAATCTATGTTTTTACACTTTAATTGATAAAATTATAATTGTTAGTTTGTAATTACAGAAATAAAAACTGCAAATTAGTAGTTTCATTAGGTAGTATTATACAATAATGTTATATACATTAATATTGTAATAATTATGTAAAACTTTATTAATACTAGAGATACTTAACATTTATGAAAATTATTAACTGCATTTTATACTAAATAGCTAACATTACTTCAAATTAATTATTAAACAATCAACTCTCTAATTAGGAACATATTATACATTTTTAAGCCTTAATTATTAAAATGATAATAATTCATTTTAGAAAGAAAAAGGGACAGGATGCTAGTTCAAAAAACGGGCACTATTTCATGAGGAAATATATTAGTAATGTGTTTAGTAATGATGTAAGGAAAAAAAAAAGAATATTTTTTAGCATTATAAGTAAAGTGTCCTTAATTTTTAATAATTTTATGAATAACAAATTGAAAAATACAATTAAATAACATATTTTAATAATATCCTGTTTTTTCTAAAGAAATAAAGTTCTATATTTTTGCAAGATTTTTTCCACATGAATTTAGAATACTGTTGAGTGGGGAAGTTTTTTACAAGAAATCTCTGGCTACAACTACAGGTAAATTTCAACTTTTTTTTTCTTTTTTTAAGGCTGGGTGCATTTTGCCAATTTCAAAAGGGGCATGGTGTGGCACCATTAAACAAAATGGCCTAGAAGAAGCAGTATAAGTAATTACAGAATTAATAAAAACTGCAAATAAGTAAAATTCATTAGTTAGTAGCACAAATAACAAAACTAAAAAATATTATTTGCAGCTCATTTTGCATTTGTATTTAGGAAAATTTCTGTAAACCACCAAAATCTATACTTACACACATGTACGTGTATGCTAACAAAAAAGAAAAAAATGAAAATGAGTTAAACCCATTCATATAGAATAAATATAAGTTAGCCACTAATATCTGAAATCCTCAAAATATTTAAGTAACAGCATTATTACCTCTATTAGCTTTCAATGGTTCATTTTTTTAATATATATGAGTTACAAAAAAAAAAAAATAAATAAATAAATAAAATAAAATAATAATAATAATAATAATAAACATTTATTCAACCTATACCAAAGAAGCTCTTGCTGTGCTTAGCATTTTTATACCAATTATTTCTTTTTCTCTTATGCATTCATTTACAATTTAGCTGCTGAGCAGATGTCATTCTTTCATTCTTCTTTAACTTGAGATTGCTATTAATTACTATTTATTATTTTACTTGTAGAAATGTAATTATACTTGCTATGTGTATTTTATATAAAATAATGCATAAATTGATTACCTAAAGGAAATTATGACATTGCAAATTATGTTAGATTTAAATATCATTTTTAAATGAAACTGCTTTAATTTGGATAAAAACTTAAAAACAATGCTTTTAACTTTTTTACAATACTAATGAATTAAGCTTAGAAACAATTATTTAAAGCTCTTTTTTTGTTTATTAATAAGTCAAAATACCTGTAGAAACTTTCAAATTATGTTCATGTTAGATTTTAATACTTTTTTTGACATTTTAAACATTTAGAAAATTTTTGATTTTAATCAATGATTTTTTTTTAAAAATCGGTTGATTAAAATCATGATTTAATCGCTGATTTAAATCAACCGATTAAAATCGTTGACACCCTACCATCCACAGCCAAATATGTTTTCTAATTCTTTTAAACAGTCCTGTATTTGATCTGTAGATTGATATATATATACTATATAATGGAAAAATTTAGTTTATCAAGGAAACGCATAACAGGTTGAAATTCTCTTTCAGCAATTTATACTAATATATGGAAACATACTTAAATAATTTTGTACAACCCTGTAGTTTACCTAGAACCTTTATTACACGCCACTATTTAGTTAAACTTTTATTCAAGCTAAAACACTCTTGAAACTGCTGAAATTACATTTCCAGAAATTATAATTCATAGATGGCAACGTATCCAATTCTTTGCGTGACCCTTTATATCATTTTATCTATATACTACAAACATTTCTTAGTAAATTAAATACAGTGCAGCGTTAAAATGCATAACTTATTTAAAAACCTCCTTTAAGCAATACCCAGTAACCCTTTCGAATACTTTTGTATATTCCTGTATATGAATTATAGCATATATATATATACACCATATACTATGCATAAATGTAGTGAATCATAAAAGTGTATATCATAATTAAAAATGTATTTCCAGCAATCATCGCTAATGAACAGTACTTCGGATACAATATAGTATCTGAAATATTTTGTGTGTCCCTGTAAATGCTATATACACTTCGTATTATACATGAAATAATTCATAGTATGTAAACCTCAACGACGTATATCAATTTCATTACATATCAAATAGATTAACATAAATAAAGTACGCCGCAAACAATTCCCTCCACCCCTATATCATTATGTATTGGAATTCCTTTTTTAGCCCTGTAAATGAACAATAACTATTCTTTGCATCGCATATTCTATGGAATGCACATTTTAGTGCGCTTCATAAATGCATATCAATTTTATTCTGTTTGAAAGCGTATAAAATCATTAAAAATCATTTGAAACGATTTTTTTCCCACAAGCCGTAATGTAATGGAATACAATTGACTGTCCCTGTAAATGAAATAACATGCTACAAACTTCATTACAAATAGGGGTCTTGCTATGGTAAACGTTAATAACATCCAAAAATTTTAAATAATTTAATTATCTTTAAATGTCTATTAATTATGTTAATGATTGATGATAATACTTGTCCATATATTTTTATATTTATGCCACCATGTGGTTTTAACCCAATATTTAAATGAGAAAATAAACCAGATTAAAATGCAATTTAAATCACTAATTTTAATAATCTGATCAAAGCTGTTGAAAAGGAAGTTAGATATTTTAACAAAATAAAAAATAAATGTAATGAAATATTTGTGTTCTATAACATGTTTATTAGAAGATAACTGAAATCATTGTAATTAAAAAAAAAAAAAAAAAAAAAAAAAAAAAAAAGCAAACAAGGAAAATAATATTTTAGATATTTCAGCAAAATAAAAAATAAATGTAATGAAATATTTATGTTCTACAGCATGTTAATGAGAAACTAGCTAAAATTGTTGTAATAAAATAAAAAAAAAGCAAACAGGGAAAATAATATTTTTACATACCTAATTTCATTGACGTTGTACATGATACTTTGATTTTGGGGAACCAATTAAATCCGATTATAAGTACGATAGCAATGACTTGAATCATTTTCAACAAGTCAAAGCTACCGTAATTTTCTCGGGTTTATATTTTGTTAGCTGAACTAACTTTGATCCTGAGAACGTTCTTGTTTCAGTTTTTAAATCCGTGTCAACACATCTATGCTGTCCAGTGTCTACAGAACTTCAGTGTCCACAGTGTCCACAGAACTGTCCAGTGTCCCGCGTTTATTCTAAAAAGTTTCACTGTTACTTTTATCCGTTATTCTGCGGTCGAGTGGTAACAACTGAAATAGTGCAGATGCAGACGATTTTTAAGTTTCGAAGTTCGAAGCAGATGTTTTTTGGTTTTATTTGTTTTTCTATACCACGGTTTCGGAAGGAAATTAAACGCGTAATAATTTTGTCAAATTGTCTCTAATTCAATTTCCTGTTTGAAAATGTTTTATTGTATTTCATCTTTTATTTTTATCAGTTTTATTGAATTGTAAAGTTTCATTTACGTAAATTATAATAATAATATTATCCATAATTAGAGTTTACTAGATAAAACATTGCTTAAATTTTCAAAATGTATACAAATTAATTTAATGGTAATAATGATGACTCCCTCCTTTTTTTAAAAAGTAAAATTTGTATCACAGGTAATATATACAAAATATCTTCTTAAAAAATACAACAAGATTATCGAGAAGAGATGAGTTTTTCTTTGTCAATCTGTCATTCTCTTAATATTAATTTTCTGTAGAATAAAACTTGTAAAATAATTTTTAAAGATATATTTTGAAAACAAAAAATAAAACATGAATAATTAATTATGTCGTGGGCTTTGCCTAAATTTTGTACATTAATTTTATATTCGGAAAATGTCAATTCTATTTTAAACGTTTGAAAGAAGTAGAATAAAAAAAAAATACTTAAAATAGTGAAACACTAAGAGGAAAAAAAATGACTTGAATGCAAATTATAAAGCAAGAAATGCATATATGACTGAACTTTGAAGACGCTTTCTGCGTGCTCATTAAAAGCTGCAGCCTTAACTGTAATAGAAAGTTTTTAGTTTGAAACGACAGAAATGTTTCGACTACTCTTTGAGAAACTTCTAGTATAACAGATGATCATTTACAAAAATCTTTATAAAAGATAAGTCGAGGTCTGCTTACCTAAAACATTTTTTTAATAATATGAAATTCTCATAATTAGGAAATCGTTTTGTGTTGCTGATGAATTAATTACATTTTATGTTATATGAAAATAAAAAGTTTTTGTTAGAGGCACAGATGCAACTTGGACCACGGTTTAAAAAATTTGTTAATCCGGCAGAAAAATATATTTTACAGTAAATAACATGTTTTTAATAATTTTTGTAATTTTTTAAAGTTTTCTAAGAAGTTCACATCTCAGTCACAATGTGACATCACTGAGTTGTGGCATTTTGGTCACAGATGTGACGTGACCACAGTGAATTACAGTGACGTCACAATGACGTCACTGTGACCATGCATGCTATGAGGGGAGCTATTGCGAAAATCGTGAAAAATGCAGCATTGCAGCGCCACCTTTTGAGCGATTTACACCAAAAACTAATCAGCATCAATTTGTATTAGGCACTAACGGAATATCAATTTTTATTAAATTCCGTGCATTAGTTCTTGAGATAGTGCGCCCACGAAATTTGTGTCACATACACACAGACAGACAGACTCACAGAGTCACAGACAGACATTTTGTAAAAACATGTTTTTTGGAATCTCTGACCCCTAAAACGTGTAAATCCGTCGAAAACCGGAATTCGAAAATTTTCATGAATCCAATACTTTCTTCTTGTAAAGATAGAAGAAAGTAAACTAGTCGAATGTACCAATCCCAAAACTTTCTTCTATCTCATACATGTTAATGCTTCAAAATCCGCTATCACACTGCCAAAATTAAATGACAATCTATGCATCTCATGAGGATTCTAACGATATGAAATTCCGTGCGTTAGTTCTTGAGATATGACTATCGCTGAAATCGTCTAAATTCAGAAAAATGCTGACTAGCAGCGCCACCTATTTGGTGATTTATACCAAATACTAATCAGCAACATTTTATGTCAACGTCTGACGGAATCTGAAGTTTGGAGAAAATCCGTACATTTATTTTTGAGATAGAGCAATAACGAAAATCGTGAAAATTCCTGCATAGCAGCGCCACCTATTGGGTGATTAACACCAAAACCTAATTAACAACAACTTGTGTCAACATACAACTAAATCTGAAGTTAGATGAAAATTCGTCCATTAGTTCTATTGATAGAGCTATTGAGGCAATCGTGGGAAAGGCAGCAGAGAAGCGCCACCTGTTGGGCGATTTACACCAACACCTAATCAGTAGCAAGTGATATCAAGGACTAACTGAATCTGAAGTTTGATGAAAATCCGTGCGTTTGTTCTTAAGATAGATCTATTGGGGAAATCGTGTAAATCCTGCAAAATTCATCATAACAGCGCCACCTTTTGGGCGATTTACACCAAAACGTAATCATCATCAATTCATATCAAGGACTAAATAAATCTGAAGTTTGATCGAAATCCGTGCATTAGTTCTTGAGATAGAGCTATTGCAAAAATCGTGAAAAATGCAGCATAGCAGCGTTACCTGTTGAGCGATTTACACCAAAAACTAATCAGCATCAAATTGTATTAGGGACTAACTGAATATCAATTTTTATTAAATTCCGTGCATTAGTTCTTGAGATAGAGCGCCCACAAAATTTGTGTCACATACACACAGACAGACTCACAGAGTCACAGACAGACATTTTGTAAAAACATGTTTTTTGGAATCTCTGACCCCTAAAACGTGTAAATCCGACGAAAATTTTCATGAATCCAATACTTTCTTCTTGTAAAGATAGAAGAAAGTAAAAATGATGAATATGGATAGGAGAATTGCGTATGCAAATTTTGAGAAGTTGAAAATTTTTGTTTTTCATTCCGGAATACCAAGCATAAGAGCCTCAGTTGATAACCGTATCCTCATAACATATCTTTATTATATTTTACTGATTAAGTATCTATATTATAAAGAACAAACGTATCTGTGCGTAAAGCTGGCGTCATTTTGCGAATGGCAGCACTTCACGATCAAATTTCGGTCTTGAAATTTTCGCTACTGCAATTTTTTAATCTTCTGACCATCGTATATTTTCAATTTTCGTCGCATAGGGAAAAAAAAAATTACTTTCAAATGCAATTTGTTTAAAAACTGTATCTTAATTGACTGATGTATTATCTTTTCTAAAATAATTTTTAAGCATGTTTTTTTTTTTTTTTTTTTTTTTTTTTTTTTTTTTTTTTAAGTTGATCTTATCAAGTACCGGTTTCAATACATACTAATAATAAACATTTTACGCATAAAGCAGCAAACATTTTTCAGCATTTGTTTCTGACTATTTTTGCATAACGAAATTAATACTTCCATTATAAACAAATAAAACAATAATATTGAAAAAAAACCCACCAATCTAACGTATTTGTGGAAGAATAAATTAACGAAATTAATACTTCTTTTATAAACAAATAAAAGAACAATATTGTAAAAACACAAATCTAACATATTTGTAATCGTACAATTCAAATTTTTAGATCACCAAATAGGTATTTTTTTAAATGGAATTTGTTTGCAAAGTTCATCATTACTGATTGTCTATGGTTTTAAAAACAATTTTAAAGCATGACATATTTTTTTAATTTATCTATATCGCGCTGAGCTCGATAACGAAAGATTAATAAGTTTGCCCTTAAAACAAAATAAAGTGTTCATCAATTTCTTACGGCTAATATCCATTTAAAAAAAAACTTCCCTATGAATAAATAAATAAAATATTGTAATATAAATAAAGCGCAAATTTAACAGACATGTATAAACTGTGAAATTATCAGAACATAAAAGGATGCCATAAGTAGCAAAATGTTGGTCAAATAACTCTAGCATGCGACTAATAAAAAAATATAGCTTTTGATAAATTTCAAAAATTTATTTGATTGTATAATTCGTATTTTCCATATGAAAAATGCTTTTTTAATGTAAGTGGGCAATCTAAAAAAATTATTGCATATAAAAAATTATTAGTTTTCAATTAAAAAAAAAAATGTTTTCACCTATATTCTTTAACCCGGGAAGCCCGGGTATGATCCCCTAGTCTATATTATAAAGGACAAACATATCTGTGCGTAACGCATACGTCATTTTGCGAATGGCAACAGTTTGAAATTTGAGAAAAAATTTTGGTTTTGCAATTTTCGCTATTGCAAATTTTTAAACTTCTAAACACCGCACATTTTAAATTTTTACACCGTCGTATAAGGAAAAAAAATACTCTTTTAAATGCTATTTGTTCGAAAGCTGTAACGCAATTTATTTTTGAGATATTAATTTTTTAGTAGTTTTTAATACTATTTTTCTTATCGTGGCAACAAAAGTACCCCATTTCTAATGAAAGTCATTGAAAGCAAACGGAAAATAGTCGAAAATAGGAGATACTGTATCTTTTGTTGCCATTTTTTCATAAAACCTGAAAAAAAAGTTGAAATTAAAATATGGGCAATGTCAAGAATATTGTCTGTTATTCCGTGATAATGACGTCATATGCATACTTTTCTATAGACGAAGTTTATGATTGGATTGTAAACGTGGATTGCTTTAGCGGATGCAAATAACGCCATTTTATAAAAGAACGTGTATTTTTAATCTTAAACCTGAATTATGTTTTGCAGAAGTGCGTCATTTTCACAGCCCACCTGCTTTGAAATTCTTCACAGGTGAAAATGCTTCACTTTAAAAAATAATTTTATCGAAATCACACACTAATAAAACACAATGTTTTACAAAAATTTAGAGTGTCTTTAAAGAAGAGAGGTGACATGCAAATAATAGTGAATTATATTACAGAAATTGATGATTCTCGCCTGGATAGATTTGCTTCGCCGAGTTAGACAAGCAAACAAATAATTCGTGGTTTAAAATAATATTATGTTCCTGAAGTTTTTGTCCAAAATTCTCTCGAATAATAAAATTTTAATGCTATTCTTTATGACATTCTAACTAGAATTTTATCAAAATAACATAATTTACTTAATTTAATTTTTTCTAATTTTATATAATCTATATATTTAAAACACAAATGTGTTTTTTAGTCATATGCCCTGATCTCTCTGGTGAACCAATTTTACTGATATATATATTTTTTAACTTAAAGCTCTCCATTTGTAGATGTGATCGCACTATCTGTTTTTTTGTTTTTTTAATGTCCCCTATTTTATATTTTAATTTGAAAAGCATTTTATGAAATTTCTACAAAATGGTGAAAATTAGATAGCTTTCATTATTGCAGACAAGAGAGAAAAATGAGATATTTTTATCTTTATTCATGCTATTTTCTGATAAAAATTCAAAATTGTTGGTAAAAATATTTGTATAGTGTTTAGTGTCGCAAAATCCCATTAGGAGCAGAATATTATATTAGGGGCATAATAACGGAAAATGACATACTGCTTTTGAAAACACGCATTTTTCCTCATAAATATTCTATATTGTTTTTCCTTCTGCATGTGTACTGATACTAAGTTTCAGACACTAGGCAAAATGCTTATTTAAGTGAAAATGAAGTCATATTTAAAAGAAAGCGATCATTTTCTTAGATAAAACTAAACATTTTAACACAAATGCGTCTAAAAAAACATAAATTACGGAAATTGTTTACTCTCCGGAATTGAGATTAGAATCTCAAGTAAAGGGTGCTCTGTAGGGTAGTCTGTTCACATAAAGGATGTTGCTGACAATCGTGACTTCAAGTTTTGTGTTAAAATGATTTTTAAATGATCAAACAAAATACAATTTTTTTTAAATGATGAATATGGATGTGAGAAGTGCGTATGCAAATTTTGAGAAGGTGAAAATTGCTGTTTTTCATTCTGGAATACCAAGCATAAGAGCCTCAGTTGATAACCACATCCTAATAACTGATCTTTATTATATTTTACTGATTAAGTATCTATATTATAAAGAACAAACGTATCTGTGCGTAACGCTGACGTCATTTTGCTAATGGCAACACTTCACGATCAAATTTCGGTCTTGAAATTTTCGCTACTGCAATCTTCTGACTATCGTACATTTTCAATTTTCGTCTCTAGGGAAAAAATTTACTTTCAAATGCAATTTGTTTAAAAACTGTATCTTAATTGATTGATGTATTGTATTTTCTAAAATAATTTTTAAGCATGTTTATTTATTTATTTATTTTTTTTTAAGTTTATCTTATCACGTGCCGGTTTCAATACATAATAATAATAAACATTCTGCACATAAAGCAACAAACTTTTTTCAGCATTTGTCTCTGACTATTTTTGCATAATGAAATTAATGCATCCTTTATAAACAAATAAAAGGATAATATTAATAAAAACCACCAATCTAACATATTTGTGAAAGACAAATTAACGAAATTAATACTTCTTTTATAAACAAATAAAAGATTAACATTGTAAAAACACAAATCTAACATATTTGTGATCGTACAATTTAAATTTTTAGATCACCAAATAGGATTTTTTTTTTCAAATGGAATTTGTTTGCAAAGTTTATCTCAGTTTACTGATTGTCTATGGTTTTAAAAACAATTTTAAAGCATGAAATATTTTTTTTTAATTTATGTATGTCGCGCGGAGCTCGATTACGAAAGATTAATCCGTTTGCCCTTAAAACAAAATAAAGTTCATCATTTTCTTACGGCTAATATACATTAAAAAACTTCCCTATGAATAAATAAATAAAATAATATAAATAAAGCACATATTTAACAGACATGTATAAGCTCTGAAATTATCAGAATATAAAGGGATGCCATAAGTGGCAAAATCTTGGTCAAATAACTCTTAGCATGCGGCTAATAAGAAAATATCGCTTTTGATAAATTAAAAAAAATATTTGATGGTATAATTCGTATTTTCCATATGAAAAATGCTTTTTTAATGTAAGTGGGCAATCTAAAAAATTTATTGCACATAAAAAATTATTAGTTTTCAAAAAAAAAAAAAAAAAAAAAAAAATGTTTTCACCTATATTCTTTAACCCGGGAAGCCCGGGTACAATCCCCTAGTCTATATTATAAAGGTCAAACATATCTGTGCGTAACGCATACGTCATTTTGCGAATGGCAACACTTTGAAATTTGAAATAAAATTTTGGCTTTGAAATTTTCTCTACTGCAAATTTTTAAACTTCTAAACATCGCACATTTAAAATTTTTACACAGCCGTATAAGGAAAAAAATGCTCTTTTAAATACAATTTGTTTGAAAGCTGTATCTTAATTTAATTTTAAGATATTAATTTTTTTGTAGTTTTTATTACATTTTTGTAATCGTGGCAACTGACCCTCATAGCATGCATGGTCACAGTGACGTCATTGTGACGTCACTGTAAGTCACTGTGGTCACGTCACAACTGTGACCAAAATGCCACCACTTAGCGACGTCACATTGTGACTGATATGTGAACTTCTTAGAAAACTTTTAAAAATTACAAAAATTCTTCAAAACATGTTATTTACCGTAAAAAATATTTTTCTGGCAATAAAAAAAAAAAATTGTGACGTCATTGTTATGACACTACATGTAACGTACGTCTCATTGTGTGACAAAAAACCCTAACATATTGTAAACTCACAGTGTGACAAAACATATGTTAAGATTAAAACTTCCCACTTCAAACAATAAAAATAATTCAGTGTTTGTTCCCGGCTAATATTCTACAACAAAATTAAAAACTTCATCAAAAAATGTACATAAATAAAACACAAATATAATAGACATGTAATCGAACTACTCGCTTAGACTATTAAAACTATTTGAATTAAAAAAACTGTTGTAAATAGTAAAATATTTGGCGATTTTTTCGACTATTAGCTCTTGGAATGTTGCTAATATGAAAGTATCGCTATTGAATTTTAAAACTTTATTTGAATACATAATTGATATTTTTCTTATAGAAATGTTTTTTTTTGGGGGGGGGTTATTAGTGGTCAATATAGAAAAATGTATTAACTGTATATACAGGTGGAGAAAGCAAAGATTTGTTTGTGTGTGGGCATTGGAAGGGACGGAGTTTTGCAATAAAGCAATGCTTTATTATATAAATAAAAACACTTGCATATTTTCAGTAATAAATTTTTCTGCTAGTGTTTAGTTATTTTTAGTAGTAATTCTTAAAAAATAAATTTGGCTACTTGTGTCACACTTTTTAAATAAATTTAACTTTTTACGAATATAAAATAAAATATACAAAATATATGCAAAACGCATGGCGTAATTAATTATTCATATTTATTTTTATTTTTTTCGTTTCTGGAAATTTATTTTGAAAAATACTGTTATCTTACAAGCTGTTTTACTCTACAGGAAATTAAAATAGAAAACAATGACAATTGCCTGATTCCCCCCCCCCCCACTCCCCACTAAAAACATTATTTCTCCAGTTATTTTATTTATTTTTTATGTTGCATTTACTACCTATAATATAAACTTTAATTTTCTATTTTCAAAAGACCTTGCATTATTGCATATTAAAATGAGTTTTAAATACTCTAAAAATTTAAACAGTTTTTAATTTGTTACACTCCCAATATTAGTTTAATTATTGTCATATTCGACAGTAGCTTTACAAAACTTAAAACTTGAACTATTTTGAAACACATAAAAAAAAGTTAAATGCATCAAAAAATTCTAGAAACGAGAAATTTTAATTGGAAGTATGTTTTATGTCACATAAATGTATAAGAACGGAAAAGCCATCTGTTCTTGCCTTGATAAAAAAAAAAAAAGTGCTAAAAACCGCAGACGATAAATCTAGTAAAAACAACATATTGCTTTTAATCTTTGGAGCAGGCGGAAGGAGTTTTTTGCTGTACAATAGGTAGCGTTATGAACATGCAGTCTATCAGATATAAACATTTAACTTAAAAAATTCATAGGAATAATCATCCCAAGATAATACTTTAGACAAAAATATCCGTCCGAGATATTTACACTAGCTTTGGTGTGGTTTAAACGATTCCCATCACTGCTATTGTATTTATTAAGGACATATTTTCTACTTCAAAAATTTGTTCTGCCTAAAACATGGATTACATCGGAATAAAGAACGGCGTTAAGGAAAAAAAAGGTATGAATAAATATTTTATTCCAGAGTTTGCTTTTCTTTAAATTATAATGATTTTAGTATTTTCTTATAAACATTTCATTAACATAATAAAGTTTAGTAGATTTATTATTTAATTTATTGAAATAAATAACTGTATATCAACAATTTTAATCAGATGATTAAAATCAGTTATATAAATTTATTTTAATCAGATTTGTTTTCTTTTAAAATATTATAGGTTAAAATCACATATTTTCTCAAACTTTAAAATAACGTATAAAAGTATTATAAACAAAGTTTAACATAATTAGCAAATATTTAAATGTATTTAATGTACTAAATAAAAAGGCCTTTTTATAGAATAAAATTTTTTGATGGTCTGAAACAATTTGCGTTGCACATTTTTATTTAAAAATTAATATCTGTTCAGAAGAAAAGAAGATAGTTTATTCTATTTAGAAGAAATAATATTTTTTTTACATAATGGAGAAGTACTATTTAAAGGATATCATGCATAGGTAGTATTAACAGGGAAAAATCAGTGTCAATGAGTATTATTCGATGTGAGAAAAGTTATAAAAATTTATAAAGAGATATCCTTAGTTGGTAAGAACTTTTCAGTTAAACATTATGAACGAAAAGTTTTCAACGTAAACCGGTGTCTCAATTTGTTGACAAATATAGAAATTATGCAACCCAGTGAGAATTTAAATATGGTTTTATTGAAATATTTTAATTATTAAAAACATATCCATGTACTTGAATGACGGAAGCTAAAATGTAAAATATATTTCATTATTTTTTTTTCTGGATACTTTTAATATTTTACTTCTTGAATGATTTTATACGCATAAACTTCAAAATAGCTATACTATACACTTTATTAGAAAACAGACTGATTAACCCATATTGAAGTACACCGATTAAATATTTTTGAAAAATTTTGAAACTTCAATTACATCGTTAATATTGTGTAATTAAGTAGATGCTAGCAAAATTTTGAAAAAAAAGTTTTTAATTTTTTAAGTAACTAGTTGTCCTATAAACAGGACATATTAGTAGGACACATAGTAAGGACATATAAAATGCATACATAAACTAATTTTATGAGCAAATATTTTATTTTACTTTAAAAAACTGTTTCTGTTGTACAAAAATGCTCTATGATTTCTCCAATAAAAAGATAATAATAACGGTAAAATTCTAGATTATAAGATCACAATTCTTAAAGAATTTTTTAAATAGATTTTTTTCAATTAAATTTTAATTGGTTACTTGTTTTTTTTTTTGTTTTTTTTTGTTTTTTTTTGTTTGTTTATATGTTATACTTTTGTGTATTTTAAAGACGTCATAACAAAATGCATCCAAAAAATCCTTACCAATTTTATTTTAAAAAATGTTTTATTAGCTGTCCTATTTATAGGACAGCGGTACAATGTGGGTTAAAGGGGGCTTGTTATTTATAATTATCTAATCCTGTAAATAAAATAATAATAGTAATAATGAACCAATGTGTGTTTTTATTTTGTGCTTATGGTTTGAATTTTTATACTTTATTCACATAAAAATAGCTAACTATTTTATATTATTTTCATTATTTTTTATTTTACTGTGTCATGTAAAAGTTAAAAGTAAATATGGTTACCAGCATTTGTAACAGATTGTATATATAAAATTTTCACCACACGTTATTCTAAAACCTTTCTAGTAAATTAAAAACTTCATCAAAAATTGTACATAAATAAAACAAATTTAATAAACATGTAATCGAACAGCTCGCTTAAGCTACTAAAACTATTAGAATTTATAAAAAAAAACTGCGGTAGGTAGCAAAATCTTTGGCGATTTCTTCGACTATAAACTCTTGGAATGTTGCTAATATGAAAGTATCGCTATTGAATTTCAAAACTTTATTTGAATAAATAATTGATATTTTTCATATAAAAATGCTTCTTGGTGTTTTTAGTCAAATGTATTAAAAAGAGGTGCTAGTTCAGTAAAAACAGAGCTTCATGAAGAAAAGTAATATTATTAATGTGTTTAGTAATGGTATAAGAAAAAATTATATAATTTGTTAATATGATAAATAAAGTGACATTAATTTTTAAGGATTTTATGAATTACAAATTGAAAAATACAATTAAATAACGACATGATTTAACAATATCTCGTATTTTCTAAAGAAATAAAGTTCTATAATTTTTGCAAGGTCTTGGGCACACTGATTTAAAAATACTGTGGTATGGGGAAGTTTTTTACAAGTAATCTCCGATTGCAACTAAAGGAGAATTTCATTTTTAAAAAAAAGATGTATTTCGCCCATTTTAAAAAGAGCAGGGTGCTGCAACTTTAAAAAATGGCCTAGATGGAACAGTAAGTAATTTCAGAATTAATAAAAACAGCAAATAAATATAAGTTAGATAGTGGCAAAAATAGCAAAACAAGCAAACATGGTTTGCAGCTCATCTTGCATTTGTACAAAGGAATATTACTATTAATCTCCAACGCTTTGGACAGAAGTGAAGATGACATTTTATGGAATGACGGAGATTCTTCATACACCGATTCATATTACAATAGTGGTACTGATACCTTCAGTGAAAGTGATTTATTATGAGAATTTTTTGTCAAAATTTTAACAAAGATTATTTGTAAATTTTACGTCTATAAAAATATTACCATAAAAAGAAAAATGGTATTTAATAAACAGCACATAGATTGGAAACATTTGATAAGTTACTAATTTTTATTATAATGTGTTTTTTTTTATACCAGTAATGTTTTAGCATTAGAGTGTACAATATTGTGTAGTAGATTTCCCCGCATAATAGTCGCACTTAGACTTTCACAATGAAAAATTGGCAAAAAAAGTGCGACTATTACGCGAGTAAATACTGTAGTTGTTGAGCAGATACCATTCTTTCCTTCTTCTTTAGCTCCAATTTGCTGTAAATTTATTATTGCAAAAGCAGAATGAGAAAATATTACCTAATTATTCTTTTACTCTCAAAAGGTTTTTATACTTGCTATGATGTTTATAGAAAAGAAAGAATAGATTGGTTAAAGGTGAATTTCGTAAAAGGATCGCGAAAAAATGCAAATTTCGTCAAAAGATCATGGAAAAAAATCGAATTTCATCTAAGAATAGCAAATTTTGTAAAAATTTTGTAGAAAAAACGCGAATTTCGTCAATGGGCCTCATAAAAGGCGAAATTTTTAAAATAAATCGCGCAAATAAGGCGAATTTTGTCAAACGATCGCGAAAAAAATTTTAAATTTCTTCAAAAGGTAGTGGAAAAAACGTGAATTTAATCTAAGAATCGCAATTTCGTCAAGAGAATGAAAAAAAAACGTGAATTTCGTCAAAGGATCGCGAAAAAATGCAAATTTCGTCAAAAGATTGTGGAAAAAAGCGAATTTCACCTAAGAATAGCAAATTTTGTCAAAAGATTGTAGAAAAAACGCGAATTTAATCAATGGACCGCATAAAAGGCGAAATTTTGTAAATAAATCGCGCTAAAAGGCGAATTTTGTCAAACGATCGCGAAAAAAATCTAAATTTCTTCAAATGGTTGTGGACAAAAACGTGAATTTCATCTAAGAATCACAATTTCGTCAAGAGATTGAAGAAAAACGTAAATTTTGTCAAAGCATAGTGAAAAAAAGCGAATTTCGTCAAATGATAGTGAAAAAACATGAAATTTTGTCAATAAATCGTACACATAAGGTGGATTTCACCGATGGATTTCGAAAAAAACGTAAATTTCGACAAAGTATCGTGAAAAAAGCATTCTGAAATTTTTCTGTGAACTTCAGAATTTTCTTTTACTCATAATCACTCCTGCCTCCATTGTCATGGTTCATTGATTGAACTCGAATAGCGATTTCATTTTTCAATAAATGTATTGCATCTTAACGCTGTCACAACATTGTCATTGTAGTCACATATTCGTCACAAACTTAATGACAAAATCGTCACAAATTACACAATTTTCACAAAATTGTCAAAATGTGACTTCACAACATTGTCACTGTCGTCACAGAATCATCACAGTATTAATGACAATTTCGTCACAAATGACACATATTTCACAAATTGGTCTCATCGTGACTTCACAAATTGGTCACAATGTGACGTCACAAATGAGTTCTAAAACGGCCATAACGACCTCACATTCTAGTCACTGTGACTTCACATCGACGTCACGTGACGTCACATCGACGGTCACAAAGTCACAGTGTGACTTCACAACGACGTCGCCGTAACGTCACCATGCCTTACGGGGAAGTTATCAATTTCTGTTGAAAATAAAGGGAAAATAGTAGATTGATATATTTTTGTTGCCATTTTCTCATAAAAACTGGAAAAAATTGAAATTAAAATACGTGCTATGTCAAGAATATCGTCTGTTAAAAAACACGAAGAGTCTTTGCTTTATTATGTTTTTATATATCAATTAAATAATTTTTAGTTTATTGCAATTTAACTTTACAAACGATACAACACTTTCTCTTTACAAAAAAAAAAAAAAAAAAAGTATTTTAAAGAATATTTGTGCGACACAGGTGAAATGCTTAAGTAAGTGAAAATGTCTTCATATTTTAAAGAAAACGATTATTTTCTTAGATAAAACTAATCTTTTTAACACAAATGCGTCAAAAAAGAAAAAAAAAAAATAATCGGCAATTTTACTTTCTGGCTCTGAGATTAGAATCTTAAGCTAAGAGTACGACTGTTCACATGCAAAGATTTTGCTGGCAAAAATGATTTTAAAATGATCAAATTAAAGCACCAATTTTTTTAAAAGGGTGATTGCGAATATGAGAGGTTAATTTTTAAATTTATCTCTATCGCGCGGAGCTCGATTAAGATAGACTAATAAGTTTGCTCTTAAAACAACATAAAGTGTCCATCATTTTCTTACGACTAATTTTCCGTAAACAAAAATAAAACTACCTGTATGATTAAATAAATAAAATAATACAAATAAAACACAAATTTAACAGACATATAATTGAACTACGCGCTTAAAGCTCTGAAATTATCAGAAAATAAGATGATGCCGTAAACAGCAAAATCTTTGGCTAATAACTCTTAGCATGCGGCTAATACGAAAAAATCGTTTTTGATTAATTTCAAAAGTTTATTTGATTGTATAATCCATATATTTCATATGAAAAATGCTTTTTATTTTTAGTGTCCAATCGAAAAAATATATTGCGTGTAAAAAAATATATATATATTACTTTTCAATTTTATAAAATGGTTTTCACCTATATTCTGTAACCCGGGAAGCCCGGGTACGATCCCCTAGTCTATATTATAAAGGACAAACATATCTGTGCGTAACGCATACGTCATTTTGCGAATGGCAACACTTTGAAATTTGAAATAAAATTTTGGTTTTGCAATTTTCTCTACTGCAAATTTTTAAACTTATAAACATTGCACATTTAAAATTTTTACACCGTCGTATAAGGAAAAAAATGCTCTTTTAAATGCAATTTGTTTGAAAACTGTATCTCAATTTATTTTTGAGATATTAATTTTTTTGTAGTTTTTAATAACATTTTTCTAATCGTGGCAACAAAAGTACCCCATTTCTATTGAAAGTAAGCGGAATTAAGTCGAAAATAGGAGATACTGTATCTTTTTGATGCCATTTTCTCATAAAACCTGAAAAAAAAAATTGAGATTAAAATATGGGCTATGTCAAGAATATTGTCTGTTATTCCGTGGTAATGACGTCATATGAATACTTTTCTATAGACGAAGTTTAAGAGTGGATTATAAAAGTGGATTGCTTTAGCGGATGCAAATGACGTCATTTTATAAAAAAAGCGTGTATTTTAATTCTTAAACCTGAATTATGTTTTGTAGAAGTGCGTCATTTTCACAGCCCAGCTGCTTTGAAATTCTTCACAGGTGAAAATGCTTCACTTTTGAGAATAATGTAATCGAAATCACACACTGATAAAACGCAATGTTTTACAAAAATTTAGAGTGTCTTTATAAAAGAGAGGTGCCATTCAAATAATAGCAATTTATGTTAAAGAAATTGATGATTCTCGCCTGGATGGATTAGTTTAGCCGAGTTAGACAAGCAAATATATAATTCGTGGTTTAAAATAGTATCATGTTCTTGAAATTTTTGTCCAAAATTCTCTCGAATAATAAAATGCTATTCTTTAGGACATTCTACTATAATTTTATTAAAATAGTGACATATTTTGCTTAATTTAATTTTTCCTAATTTTATATAATCTATATATTTAAAACACAGGTGTGTTTTTTAGTCATTTGCTCTGATCTTTCTGCTGAACAAATTTTACTGATATATATATATATATATTTTAACTAAAAGCTCTTCATTTGTAGATGTTGATCGCACTATCTGTTTTTTTTTAAAATATCTCCACTTTTATATTTTAATTTTAAAAGCATTTTATGAAATTTCTTCAAAATGGTGAAAAATAGATAGCTTTCATTATTGCAGACAAAAGAGAAACATTGAGGTTTATTCATCTTTATTCATGCTATTTTCTGATAAAAATGCAAAATTGTTGTATAGGGTTTAGTGGCGCAAAATCCCATTAGAGCAGAATATTATATCAAGGGCATAATAACGGAAAATTACATACTGCCTTTGAAAACACGCATTTTTCCTCATAAACTTTCTATATTGTTTTTCCTTCTGCATGTGTACTGATACTAAGTTTCAGACACTAGGCGAAATGCTTATTTAAGTGAAAATGAAGTGATATTCAAAAGAAAACGACCATTTTCTTAGATAAAACTAAACATTTTAACACAAATTCGTCTAAAAATCATAAATTACGGAAATTTTTACTCTTCGGAATTGAGATTAGAATCTCAAGTAAAGATTGCATCTGTTCACATAAAGATGTTGCTGAAAATCATGACTTCAAGTTTTGAGTTAAAAGGATTTTTAAATGATCAAACATAATACACATTTTTTTAAAATGATGAATATGGATATGAGAAGTGCGTATGCAAATTTTGAGAAGGTGAAAATTGCTGTTTTTCATTTCGAAATACGAAGCATAAGAGCCTCAATTGATAACAATATCTTAGTAACTCATCTTTATTATATTTTACTGATTAAGTATGTATATTATAAAGAACAAGCCTATATGTGCGTAACGCTGACGTCATTTTGCAAATGGCAACACTTCACAATAAAATTTCGGTCTTGAAATTTTCGCTACTGCAATCTTCTGACTATCCTACATTTTCAATTTTCGTCGCATAGGGAAAAAATTATTTTCAAATGCAATTTGTTTAAAAACTGTATCTTAATTGACTGATGTATTATATTTTCTAAAATAAAATATTTTCTAAAATTCTTAAGCATGATTTTCTATGTTTATATTATGACGTGCCGGTTTCAATACATAATAATAAACATTTTGCACATAAAGCAACAAACATTTTTCAGCATTTGTTTCTAACTATTTTTGCATAACGAAATTAATACTTCCTTTATAAACAAATAAAAGAATAATATTAAAAATCCCACCAATCTACCATATTTGTGAAAGACAAAATAACGAAATTAATACTTCTTTTATAAACAAATAAAAGAATAATATTGAAAAAAAAAACACATCTAACATATTTGTAATCGTACAGTTTAAATTTTTAGATCACCAAATAGGATTTTTTTTTTTTTTTTCAAATGGAATTTGTTTGCAAAGTTCATCTCAGTTTACTAAGTGTCTATGGTTCTAAAAACAATTTTAAAGCATGAAATATTTTTAAATTTATCTATATCGCGCGGAGCTCGATTACGAAAGATTAATCCATTTGCCCTTAAAACAAAATAAAGAGTTCCTCATTTTCTTAAAGCTAATATCTATTAAAAAAATTCCTCTATGAATAAATAAGTAAAATAATATAAATAAAACACAAATTTAACAGACATGTATAAGCTCTGAAATTATCAGAATATAAAAAGATGCCGTAAGTAGCAAAATCTTGGTCAAATAACTCTTAGCATGCGGCTAATAAGAAAATATCGCTTTTGATAAATTTCAAAAATTTATTTGATTGTATAATTTGTAATTTCCATATGAAAAATGTTTGTTTAATGTAAGTGGGCAATCTAAAAAAAATTATTGCATATAAAAAATTATTAGTTTTCAATTAAAAAAATTGTTTTCACCTATATTCTTTAACCCGGGAAGCCCGGGTACGATCCCCTAGTACTAATAATAGAACAAATCCCTCTGTATGTCTGTCTGTGTGTGTGTGAGTGTGCGATGGCTAGCGATTACTACTGCACGTAGAAGTCTGAAATTTTAGATGTGAATAGCCCAAGACAGGTCCTGATGCACCTGAGGCTCAGTTTTTTAAATTTTTTAAGGGCCTTTGCCCCTGTGCCCCTTTAAGTTTTTATGCACTAAATTGTTATTAAATTGCCCTTTTTTCTATCCGATGTTCTTCGCTTTTGGGGTGAATTCTCCTTTCCGTTTCTACCCCATATCAACATTTCAGTTAAGACCCTGAACTTTAAGGGGCCCTGTACAGGGCCCCTTAAAGTTATAGTTCACTAAATTGTTAATAACATGCCTATTTTCTATCCGATCTTCTTCGTTTTCGGGGTGAATTCGTTTCTACCCCATTTCAACATTTCATTTTAGATCCTGGCACCCTTGCAAGGGGCCCGGTGTACAGGCCCCTTGAAGTTTTAGTGCACTAAATTGTTAATAACATGTCTCTTTTCTATCCGATCTCCGTCTTTTTTGGGGTGAATTCTCCTTTCAGTTTCTGCCCCATTTCTACATTTCAGTTAAGATCCTGGCACCCTTGCAAGGGGCCCTGTACAGGGCCCCTTAAAGTTATAGTGCACTAAATTGTTAATAACATGCTTCTTTTCTATCCGATCTTCGTTGTTTTTGGGGTGAATTCTCCTTCCAGTTTGTACCCCATTTCTACATTTCAGTTAAGGCCCTGGCACCCTTGCAAGGGACCCGGTACAGGACCCCGTGAAGTTTTAATGCACTAAATTGTTAATAACATGCCTCTTTTCTGTCCGATCTTCTTCGTTTTTGGGGTGAATTCTCCTTTCAGTTTCTAACCTATTTCAACATTTCAGTTAAGACCCTGGTTCCCTTGCAAGTGGCCCTGTACAGGGCCCCTTGAAGTTTTAGTGCACTTAATTGTTAATATCATGCCTCTTCTCTATCCGATCTTCTTCGTTTTTGGGGTGCATTCTCCTTTCAGTTTTTGTCCCATTTCTACATTTCAGTTAATATCCTAGAACACTTGCAAGGGGCCCTGTACAAGGCCCCTTGAAGTTTTATTGCATTAAATTATTAATAAATTGCTTCCTTTTTATTCGATCTTCATTTTTGGGATACTTTTTCCAATTAGTTATTCTCCCGTTTCTACATTCCAGTTAAGACCATGGGCCCGTATAGGGTCCCTTAAGGCCCGGTCGAAGGCCCAATTAATTTTTTGTGTGCCATGCGTTTTTCACACTGTAATTTTCTCACCTTCGCAGTGCGTAGTTTTAAAGTTGAGTCTTGAACTCTTCTCCTTAGACCAACACTCACATAATTTTATTGGGGCCCTAGGGCCCTCTTTTAAGCATTTCTCCATTTTTTTGCCCATTTCTTTTAAATTATATTCTAATGATTAATTCATACCCTATGACCCTATGCTTCAACTCGACTAATCGAATATCTAAAACGCTGATTAATAAAATGTTGTAACGTATTTTTCTGTTAGGGCCCTGTTCTGAACTATCAGTTGGCCCCTTTTGGGCCCCCTATTATAACTCCTTTAAAAATAGTCCGATTCACTAGCTTTTTTTTTTTTTTTCTGAGAAAATCTTATGCTCTCCAGCTATTTCATGAACGACAAAAAAATATTTCTGACTTCAACTACCACCAATTTTGAGTATAAGTCGTCTTCTTGGGGCCCTTAGTGCATCTTCTTTTAAAATGATTCGATTTCCTTGCAGTTTTCATTACCATAGTTCTAGCATCCTCAGATTACATTAAAAACTACTAAAGAGTGTATATATACCAAACTACATGCCACTTAAATCCCTTCCACATGGGGCCCGGTACAAGGCCCCTTGAAGCTTTTGCACAATAAATTATTAATAAATTGTCCCTCTTAATAAGATCTTCGTTTTTGGAACCATTTGTCCATTTAGTTATTCTCCAGTTTCTATATTCCAGTTAAAATCCTGGGGTACCTTAGGGACCTGTAGGGCCTGATCCGAGGCCCCTTGATCTTTTTGTGTGCTATGCATTTTCAACACCCTAATTTTCTGACCTTCTCATTGCATAATTATAAAATTGAGTCTTGGACTCTTCCCGCTAGACCAACACCCTCATATTTTTATTGGGGCTCTAGGACCCCTTTTTAAGCATTTACCCCATTTTTGCGCATTTCTTTAAAATATTATTCTAATGATTATTTCATACCCTATGATTAATTTTGACTAATTGAAGATCTAAACGCTAAGTACTAAAACATTTAAACATGTTTTCATGTTAGGGCCCTGCTGTCAACTATCAGTTGGGCCCTTTTGGGCCGCCTGTTTTAGCTCCCTTAAAAATGGTCCGATTCACGAACTTTTTTTTCTAACAACTTCTTAGGTTCTCTAGCTACTACATGAACAACAAAAAGAAAATTGCAGACTTCAGCTATCACCAATTTTGAATATTAATCCTCTTCTTGGGGCCTTTGTTGCAGCTTCTTTAAAAATTATCCTATTCTATTGCAATTTTCTTTGCATAGTTTTAGCATCTTCCAGCTACTTTAAAACCCCTAAAAATTTTTCTTATACTCAACTACATTCCAGTTAAGACCCTGGCCCTTAGATCCCGGTCTTTCTTTATACCTCAGCTACTATCTTTTTCGAACATTAATCTCCTTTTTCAGAATCAACTTACGTCTACTCACTGCAGCAGTAAATTAAAAATCGCGTTACTTTAAAGGTAACTTTAGATAAGGGATTTCATCCGTTTATAAAATATCATGTAATGCTAAAGTAATTCGTAAAATTCACAAGGTGGGGAGGCATCTTCCACCCCTTGGAGGCGCGTTATTTTCTCGGCTTTAAAGGCCCAATTTTGACGGGATTTGCTTCCTTCAACTTAGATTAAAAATCAGCTACTTTCTGTATTATGAAATTTTATCTTACACTTTAATTACCAACATATTCTAACATTAATAATGCATCCTTTTTTTCTGTTTTCTGTGGGTTTGATTCCTACGAGGTTTGGCCACTGAGCTCGACAATAGAATTATTGCAGACCTCAGTGTGTTTGGCTCACTCAACTTTGTTTTCTATTGTCTCCGGCACGTGTGGGCACTTTCGGTGAATGCTGCCATAGGTAGTGGGGATCTAGATTACAGTTTCTTTCGGAAAGAAGTTTGATGGGAACACATTAGACGCTGCGGAAGGCAATGGGGCCTCCGAAATTAGGTTCATTTAAAAGAATTTCGAAAGATATAAAAACATACAAACTTAAGTTTTGTGTAAGGTTATTATTTACAAAACCCGAGCAACGCCGGGCGGGTCTGCTAGTAAAATAATAATAATTGCGTTTATTCTAAAACGTAAAATGTTCAGAATGATTAACAAATATGACTAAGTAGTTTTCTGTAACGTTTGCATGCTTTTGCGTAAGAACAGCACGCATATTTAAAAATATATAAATATTTCTTTTAAATATCAAACACATTTACGAGTGTGTTTTACTGATAACTTGCAATTTTTTTTTCTTGATAACGTAAATCAAACAAAACGTGACAAAGTGCAGAAGAAATATTATACTACAATAATAGAATAAGTATATTGGTAATTTTATAATATATTAGCATTTGCATGAAATAATTTTTAAATGATAACGATCAAGTATTATATATTTTTGTTATAATTGTTGTTAATTATATCGGGAAAACTATCTAAAAAACCAGTAAAATATCGTGAAAATTAAGAACAATAAGGGCGATTTTGTGAACTGAATTTTTGCTACTTTCAAAAAAGTAAAAAAAAATAACGTTTTTCCATTTGACCAATTCAGAATTTAATGAGCATAATTTAATGAACATAATGATCGCATGAAACGTAACAAAATTATGCACCGGAAAGCATGTTGGAATTCAAAACCAAAAATTGTGGCAACTATGCTTCCACCAAAAAATAGTGTAAGGAAAAAAATACTGTAAATTTGTCATGTACAATTTAATGTTTGACACTAAATTAGGAATTATGTTGTGCAAATGAGAATAAAGTAAAATTGATTTAATACTTAAATATATAGCAATTTAACGCCTTATAATAAGATACTATTTTTAATTGCTAAAATGTATAAATTAAAATTTTAAAAACTGTAAAAGTAGGCTTAATGGACTGTTTACATATTCGACTCAACCCGAGTCATTTTCAAAACAAGTAAAAGAAAACTAGAAAACAGGAGTTCTGCTTTTTTAGAATTTAGTGTTGCCCCCGATGAAAAAAAAAAAATATGTATATATAAATAGTACAAAACATATTTCAAATTTAAGACTTAAAGCACACACTTTTATTTCATGTAAAAGGACGTTATTCGCATCCGCTTAAGAATTCCACATTTACGATCCATTCTTAAACAGCTACAGTAAAGCATGCATAGGATGTCAATATCACAAAATAATACACAAAAACAGCAAAAAGATGCCGTCATTTAAATAACTCGTCAAAAAAAAAAAAAAAAAAAAAAAAAAACCGGCTATCTAATGATTTACAGGTCTTCATTTGTTTATAACATTAATGTAGACGATTTCAGTCGTGACGTCAATTATGACGTTTTGGTTGGAAACTGACTCCAAACAAATGGTTGCTATGTTGTATTTTCTATTTTGTTTATGTGTTGCAGCTATATTTTATATGTATATCTCACAATGTGCTGGTAACAATTTCAACGATTTATATTTAAAAAGAAATGACGCATAGCAACCAAAACATCATGACTGAAATCGTCTATAGATACTTAAAATTAAATAGTTTATAATAGTTTATAATATGTTTTAACAGAAATTATCCTTTTATACTTTTTCAAAATAGCACGTATTTTAATTACATTTTCTTTCGGTTGTTATGAGAAAATGGCAACAAAAAGATATAATTGCCATTTTTGAACGATTTTTCCTTTACTTTCCATATAAATGGAGTACATAAGTTGCCAAAATTAAACAAATGGTGATAAAAACTACAAAAAAATTAATATTTCAAAAATAAATGGAGATGCAGTTTTCAAACAAATTGCATTTAGAAGTACATTTTTCCCAATACGACGGTATAAAATTAAAAGTGTGCGATGCTTAGAAATTAAAAAAATTGCTATAGAGCATTTAATCGCAATGCTTTGTTTTACGGCTAGATTCTGTAAGGTAACGTTATTTTTTGGAGACGGCACAAAATAAGCTGGGAGAAAGAAATAGCATACCGTACCGGGAGCTAATATTCTAAAATTGCAAAGTCTATGAAACTATTAAAGGTACACATATATTAAGACAGACATTAAATACAATTAAATACAATAAACCCAACTGGAGTGAAAAATTAGCCGGGGCTAAACTGTAGAGCAACAGCACGTTATGCTGTCGACCCAGGTTCGATTCCTGGCCCCGGTTAATTTTTCACTCCAGTTGGGTTTATTGTATTTAATTGTATTTAATGTCTGTCTTAATATATGTGTACCTTTAATAATTTAAAATGGAATTCAGTCGTTAATTTATGTGCTTTAATCTATGAAACTACATCATTGAGTTTCCTCGTATTCTTTCATATTATTCCCAATACTTTTATTTTTCTTGGATGTTTTATTTTTGTAATCATTGAGTAGCTCGAACTATTTTACTTACCAAAATTATGGCTCGAGCTAAACAATGGTTACAAAAACAAAAAAAGAACGTTAAAGTAACATAAAAATAACCATAATAATATGAAAGAATATGCGGAAATTGAAAGGTGGCGTTTCATAGACTGTGCAATTTTTGAGTATTTAATTTAGTAAAAATGACTCGGGTAGAGATGAAATATCTAAACAGTCAAATAAGCCTATTTTTTACAGTTTTTAAACTTTTAATTGACAGTTTTTAGCAATTAAAAATAGTACATTGTTAATACTATTTTAAAAGTTTTAATAGCTGATATTAGTGTGTATATTTTTATGCGGTATGTTTGATAAAAATTTCATCATTAATTCTTTTTATTTATAAATTTAGTACAAGCATTGAATATATACAATAACAAAGGTCTCCTGAAATGCAGTAATTTAAAATTCCACTTACTATTTAAACGCGAATTTATAGAGCAAATTTATATATAAATAAAACAAATTATTCGAAATACAAAACGCAGATCTCAGATTTTCTCTCCCTTAAATTTACAAATTTTCTTCCTTGAATAATCTTCCACATACAGATTTACTCTTAAAGTATGTGCATTGCAAATGAAAATTTTCCAGAACGAAAATACTTTCTCTGTTTTCAGACACGCAATTAAAAGTTTCCATTTTGTATAAAAGGAAGCCAAATACTTTCAAGGAATGAGATGAGAAAAATTTAAATAAACTATACTAAAGCGTTTAAGGAGGGAATTCCATTTAAAATACAGTTGTTAAAGAAAATGAAAAACAGGCTTGAAACTTCAAAACAATATCTTATATTTAAGAAATAGAGAAATATGAAATTCACAGCAGTATATCACTGAGAGAAACAGGGTTCGTTGAATATATCAATGAATATATATTATTATATGTATCTTGATATATATCCGATATATATTTTTAAAATATAAAGATTTTTCATATTTTTGATATTTTCATATACTTGATATTTATTTTCAAAATATTACTCGGCTATAAAATTTTGATATTTTCAGTCAAAACACGTACTGTTTGTTTTCGAAAAGCGAAATCATCCCCGCTTTTGAGCATGCGTCAGGTCTGTTTTGATTTTATCAAAATAGGAACGATCGGAGGATATTTAGCTGCGTTTGGCTGAGTTTCAATCTTAGTGACCACGTACAAGTCGAGCTTCGGAAAATACCTATCTCACCGTTAACACCCCTTTGTATAGGAGAATCGTCTCAGAGTGCTAGGTGCACATTTCGAAAACGAAAAGTATAAGTGAAATTTTCGACTATTATAGATTGTGTCAATCTGTAAATAAAGGCATTTTTTATATTGCAGCGACTTTTTTAGCGAAAGAAAACAAATATATTTGACAACTTTATATTTAATATTTTATTTTTAAATTCAAAATTAATAATTGTGTGAGACAATTAATTCAGAACTGCCAATGAAAGATAAACTGTGTAACTTATATAATCAGTTGTATACAGCTTCGTTGAATATTTTTTCTTCTGATTTTGGTTTAGTTTAGTCTAAACTGTGCAACATGTTAAGGAATAAAAAGAAAAGACAAGCTTACTTTATGTTAAAATCTTCTATTAAGTAAAACTATTTTGTATTTAAAATTGATCTCCCTCCCCCTCCTAACCTCATCGGACCTCTGACCTGTGTAGCTGTAAGAAATCCAGTATAAGCCAAAAAATTTTATAAATTATTGAATTAAATAAAATTAAACTGAATAAAAAATCTTACATCTATTTTATAGTATCAGATTTTTCGGTATTTTTTAGCCTTGAAATATACGATTTGCGAAAAATCGTGACGTGATGGTTAAAAGCGAAGGTAATTTTTTTTTTATTCAGCGTTAAAAAATACATAAAACGCAACAATAAAAGTTAAAAAACACAACCATAGCTGGTTTATGTTATTTAATATAAAACTCTTTCCAAAACTTGTTGAAGGTAATCTGTCCAAATTTGTTTGTGTTATCCTCCAATATAAGTATGTATAAGATGGTAAGCGTCGAAAATCATAATAATCATACATTATAATGCGAGCAAAAATTGTGTGTGTGTGTGTGTGAATTTTATCTTAAAAACGGCTCTAACGATTTTGACCAAATTTTGTATTTTACCATTTTTGGGCACGAGAAGAGTATTGGGCTAGATCACATGTTCGAGAAAATTTGATTAGTGGGTCATTTTGGGTTATTATGGGTCAGGGTCAAGGTAATCATGTCTAACAAACGGCTCAATCGATTTTGACTAAGTTTTGTATCGAAGTGTTTTCCCGTACAAGAAGACTATTGGGATACTTAACATGTTCAAGAAATTTTGATTAGTGGTTCATTTTTGGGTCACTGCGGGTCAAGCTATTTCTATCTAAAAAACGGCTCTAACGATTTTTACTAACCTCTATATTCTACAGTTTTTGATTACGAGAAGACAATCGGCTAATTCACATGTTCGAGAAAATTCAATAAGTGAGTCTTTTAGAGAAGTGGGTCATTTTAGGTCAAGCTAAGTTTATCTAGAAAAAGGCTCTAATGATTTTGACGAAATTTTGCAATTTATCGTTTTCGGGCATGAAAATACCATTGAGCTAGGTCGCATGTTTAAGAAAATTCGATTAGTGGGTCATTATGAGTCACAATGGTTCAGCGTCAAGCTAATTGGATCTAAAAAAGGCTCAAAACATCAAATTTTGTAATATACCGTTTCTGGGCATGAGATGACCAATAGGTTAAGTCACATGTTTGAGAAAATTCAATTATTGGGTCATTTTGGGTGACAATGGGTCAGGTTCAAGCTAATTTAGTCTAAAAAATGCTCAAAACATTTTGACAATTTTTTTAATATAGCGTTTCTGGACATAAGATGACCATTGGGCTAAGTCCCATGTTCCGGAAAATTTGATTAGTGGGCCATAATTGGGACACCGTGGGTTAACCAAGCTGGCTGTACCTAAAAAACGAATCAAACGATTAAGACAAAATTCTGCATTATGCCGTTTTAGGGCATGATAAGACCATTGGGATAATTCACAAGTTCGAAAAAATTTGATTAGTGGGTAATTTTTGGGTCACTGAGGTCAAGCGAATTGTATCTGATAAACGAATCAACCGATTTCGACAAAATTTTATATTACACCGTTTCTGGGCAGGAGCAGACCATTGGGCTGAGTCACATGCTCGAGAAAATGTGGTTAATGGGTTATTTTGTGTCACAATGGTCAGGGTCAAGCTAAATGAATCTAAAAAATTTCTCAAAACATTTTCACCAAAATTTGTAATATACCGATTATGGGCATGAGATGACCATAGGGCTAAGACCCATGTTCGGAAAATTCGATTAGTTGTTCATTTTTGTGTCACTGTGGGTCAAGTTAATTGTATCTAAATAACGAATAAAAGGATTCTGACAAAGTTTTCTATTATACTGTTTCTGAGCATGATAGACCATTGGGCTAAGTCAAAAGTTCCGGAAAATTAGATTAATAGGCCATTTTTGGGTCACTATGAGTGAAGCTATTTGAATCTAAAAAACGACTCAACCTATCTTGACCAAATTTTGCATTATGCCGTTTCTGTGCGTGAGCAGACTATTCATCTAAATCACATGTTAAAGAAAATTCGATTAGTGGATCATTTTTGGGCCAATGTGGGTCAAGCCAATTGTATCTAAAAAACGACTCAACAGATTTTTACAAAAATTTTGTATTATACCGTCTCTAGTCATGACAGACCACTGGGCTGAGTCACATGTTTGAGAAAATTCGATTAGTGTGTCATTTTCGGTCATAATGCGTCAGGGTCAAGCTAATTGAATCTAAAAAATGCTCAAAATATTTTGACCAAGTTTTGAAATATACTGTTTCTGGGCATGATATAACCATTGTCATTGACTAAGTCACATGTTCGTGAAAATTTGATTAGTGGACAATTTTTGGGTCACTGTGGGTCAAGCTAATTCTATCTAAAAGACAAATCAAATGATTAAGACACAATTCGGGATTATACCGTTTCTGGTCATGATAAGACCATTGGGCTAAGTCACAAGTTCGAAAAAATTCGATTAGTGCGTCATTTTGGGTCCTTGTGGGTTAAGCTAATTGTATCTAAAAAATAAATCAAATGATTAAGTCACAATTCGGTATTATACCGTTTCTGGGCATGAGATGACTCTTGGGCCAAGTCACAAATTCAAGAAAATTCGATTAGTGTGTCATTTTTGGTTCAAGTAATTGTATCCAAAAACCAACTCAACCCATTTTGACCAAATTTTGTATTGTATCGTTTCTGGGCATAGGAAGACCATTGAGCTAAGTCCTGTGTTAAAACAAAACAAAAAAAAAATCGATTAATGGTCATTTTTGGGTCACTGCCGGTCAAGCTACTTGTATCTAAAAAACAAATCAAACGATTTTGACTAAATTTTGTTTCTAACCATTTTCGAGTATGAGAAGACTATTTGGTTAGGTCACATGCTCGAGAAATTTATTTCAATTAATGGGTCATTTTTGTGTTACTGTGATTCATGCTAATTTTATCTAAAAACGCCTCTAACGATTTTTACTGTGTGCTATATTGTACAGTTTTGGATTACGAGAAGACCAATGGGCTAAGTCACATGTTCGAGAAAATTCGATTAGTAGGTCATTTTTGGGTCACTATGGGTCAAGCTAATTTTATATGGAAAACAGTTGCAACAATTTTGTATTCAATTGTTTTCGGGCTTGGAAAGATCATTGGGTGACCACCACATGTTCAAGAAAATTCGATTAGAGAGTCATTTTGATTCACAATGGGTTAGGGCCAAGCTAATTGTATCTCAAGAACAGTTCAAAACATTTTGAAAATATGTTGTATTATATCGTTTCCGAGCATAAGACAACGGGGCTAGGTCACATACTCAAGAATATTCAGTCATTTTGTGTCCTAATGGATCAGAATCAAACTAGCTGTATCTAAAAAACGGTTTAAACAATTGTGGCGAATCTTTGTATTATATAGTTTCTGGACACGTGAAAACAATTGGGTTAGTTCGCATGTTCAAGAAGATTTATTAATGAGTCATTTTGGGTCATAATGGGCAAGGGATAAGCTAACTGTATCATACCGTTTCCCAGTATGTAAAGACCGTTGGAATAGGCCACATGTTCTATAAATTTCGATTGGTGGGTCATTTTTGGATCAATGTGGGTGAAGCTAATTTTATGTAGAAAATGACTAATGATTTTCACTACATTTTGTATTCCATCCTTTTCATGCTCGAGAAAAGCATTACGTTAGGTCGCATGTTCGAAAAAATTCGATTAGTGGGTCATTTTGGGTCTCTATGACTCACGATCAAGCTAATTGTAACTAAAACAGCAATGATGATTCAGTGGAAATAATACACAATATAGCAATTAATGACGGCAACTTTCAATTTTAGACATTTTATCGAATATTTAGAAATATAATTGACAGATTCTCCTGGAATTTCAGGATTAAAAGGAACAGGTATGAACACCATATTTAGAAATGTCGATGTGTTAAGGAGGGCGATTAGGGGGCTAACAAAAAATCAAAGGAAAAAATAATACTTGGGATCACCCTGTAAAATAAAATGCACGAAATGATCTACCGCTACCGAATATAAATAAACAGACATTGTGCAATATGTGTATTCTTTTGTGTAAGAATAGCACATATATTAATAGAGATATAGCGATTTATTTAAAAAAATTAAAAAATTCTTGCATGTTTTTTTGCTTATAACATGCAGGGTATTCAACAAAATTTAACGCCGGTTTCAGAAAAATTGACAAAATATAATAGAAACAATATAGTGCAATTGGAATATAAATATGTTAAATATTTTAGGAAATATGAGCAGTTGTACGATATCATTTTTATCTGCGCATGCGCGAACGATAACAAGGATCATTTTACATAATTTAATAGTCAATTCTATGGAGCAACTTATTTTTAAAAAATCTAGTGAAATATCGTAAAAATTCAGAAAGATATCGGCGTTAAAGTGAGCAAATTTTTAGCTGTTCTCTAAAAGCAGTTGAATGATAAGGGATTTTACACAAATTGTCATTTTTTATTAACTGACTTTCAGAAAAAAGTTAGTATTTAGTGAGTATCAACGGGTAGATTTAGAAAAAATGCTTCGATTTTGATACTTCTTTTGATCATGGTATAGGCTCGTTCTGGTGGTTATCCAAGAAGAACTAAAGCATCAATAAAAAATGAAAAAAAAAATAAATTTAAAAATGGCAATTTGTGGGAAATCCCTTATCATTCAACTGCTTTTAGAGAACAACTAAAAATTTGCTCACTCTAATGCCGATATATTTCTGAATTTTTACGATATTTCACTAGATTTTTTTAATAAGTTGCTCCATAGAGTTGTCTATTAAATTATGCAAAATGATTCTTGTTATCGTTCGCGCATGCGCAGATAAAAATGATTTTATACAACTGCTCATATTTCCTAAAATATTTAATATATTTATATTGCAATTGCACTATATTGTTTCTACTATATTTTTTCAATTTTTTTGAAAACAGAGTTAAATTTGGTTGAAAACCCTGCATGTTATAAGCAAAAAGTATGCAAGGTTTTTTTTTTTTAAATAAATCGCTATATCTATATTAATATACATGCTATTCTTACACAAAAGGATACACATATTGCACGATGTCGGTTTATTTATATTCGGTAGCGACAGATCATTTCGTGCATTTTATTTAACAGGGTGATCCCAAGTATTATTTCTTTTCTTTGATTTTTTGTTGGTCCCCTAATTGCCCCACTTATCAAATCGACATTGCTAAATATGAGGTCATACCTGTTCTTTTCAATCCTGAAATTCCAGAAGAATCCGTCAAGTATATTTAGAAATATTCTACAAAATGTCTAAAATTGAAAGTTGCCGGTCATTAATTACAATATAGTGTATATCGAGATAGACACAAAGTAATTTTGACCGAGCTTAGCTCGGTCATTCCTGCTAATATTACATTGTCATCGGATTTAAGTCAGTATGCAAAATTTAAATTCGATCGGACATTTTAACGTGAGTTAAAATTCGAGTACAAATTTTAAACTGGAAATACGATCGTTGCAAGTTAAATAAAACCTTATGGAAATAACACAATTTTTGTTAAGAAAAATCATAGCCTCTAATCCTTACAAAATAAAACATATGTTAAAATACAATTATTTTAACTAATCTGAAACTTAAGTTAACTCAATCGTAATAGTTGTACGATGTCTTTCAAAGCTCAGATACCTTGAAATAAGTTTAAGTACTTTATATACGACCCCTGAATGCATGGACGAAATCATCTATTTTGAGGTGTCAAAAAGTAGTATGTGTCATGAATTTCGAAGTTTCATAACTCGGTCAATTTGAATGTTAGTGAATGAGCCTTTTATGACTTATTTTTTAGTGCCACAGTAAATTTTTACTAAATATCACTTATAGGACCGGAGGACCGTATAAAAAAATCAAATTTCGTAATTTTTTAATAAATGTTTTTATTAACCCAAATCGCTTTAAAAATAATTATTTACCTTATTTAAACCATTTTTGTAATTGGAAGTATGCATCTAGGACCAACGGTTGCGAAAATAAAGGTCTGTCAGGTTATACGTGGACACACTGTATATCAAAATATCGGATATTTTTTATATTTACGAAAATATCGTGATATTTACGAACCCTGCAGAGAAACAAAAATTGTTTGAATACAAACAGATAATTAAAACAAATTAAATGCTCTGACATCCAAACTATACAAACTCACACAGTAAAACCTGAATTAGAGGTAGGATATTTTTCAAATACTTTTAATTAACATCTTTATTTTTTAAACAGATAGTATAAGATAAGTACAGTGAACTCCCGTTAGTGCGGATTTCGAACGGAGGCAGGTATTTGTCCGCATTAGCAGAAGACCGATTTGAACTATTTAAACATTTGAAAGGTATAAAATGTTTCAGTATCAACCGAAACAGATTTTCAAGACATAAACCGAAAGCGGAATTTCGCTAATATTCCCATTTTCGTACGAAAACGAAAGTATGTCTGTTTTTTTAATGTAATTAATAGATACATAAATATACATAACAATTAATTATACGTGTGGCTCATGTTGGCCATCAGTCCCTCCAACCAAACCTTTTTATTTTCAATTAAAATAAATTGTAATTAATTAATCTACGACACAATCTCAGTTTTTACTTATGCAAATATCATCTGATTAAAAAAATGTTTAAATATCCATACCTCGATTTATCTTTTTATAATTTTGTTTTAATGATATTCAACAGTCTTACAATACCTTTCTTAGAGAACACCCGAAACAATTATCCGTATTGAATCTAAAAATTTTCTTCAACTGTAAAAACGGCAGATTTTAATGATCCCGTAAAAACATTTCTTCACAATTTAGTCTTACTAGGACTTCCCTCAGAGGGATTAGTCTGAGCGATATTACTGAGAACATAGATTTAATAATAACATGTGGAAGCAAAGAAAATGAGATGTTATCTTTAATTGACCATATACTGCGAAAAATTGAAATGATGAAAATAAACGAATTGTAGAATTACAAAATCTTATATATAAATTCGTATACACTGTTTAAAAAAATGGGAAATCAAATTATTCAAGACAGCCATGCATGGATATAAAATTGAAAGTACGCAATATATTAAAAGTAAAATAGAAAATGAAACACTAATTTACTTATATTGGAATTTTAACTGTATAAAATGATTTCAAGAGCATAATCAGACGCTCCGCACCAATTTGAGTAACTTTAAATGACAAATATATGATGTTTAAAAAGAATGGACTATACTTTATATGCGAATTGAATATATCCAACTGAGCGAGAAAATGCCCAGGCTGGGAATCGAACCCAGATCCTTGGCTTACAAGGCCAATGCTTTTCCGTTTAAGCTAACTGGGCCGACAACCAGCCAGCATATTTCGCTCAGAAAAACCTTATTGGTAATAACATCTGGTCTGTCATGTAGACAGCTCAACAGAATAAACCGTAGGTAAAGGAACTCCATATAAACGATGGATACGTAGATGAACTAATATTTTAACACAATCAAACTGATTGGTAAAGTTATCATACGAATTGATATGATCACAATTCGTACAATTCGTATGATAACTTTACCAATCAGTTTGATTGTGTTAAAATATTAGTTCATCTACGTATCCATCGTTTATATGGAGTTCCTTTACCTGCGGTTTATTCTGTTGAGCTGTCTACATGACAGACCAGATGTTATTACCAATAAGGTTTTTCTGAGCGAAATATGCTGGCTGGTTGTCGGCCCAGTTAGCTTAAACGGAAAAGCATTGGCCTTGTAAGCCAAGGATCTGGGTTCGATTCCCAGCCTGGGCATTTTCTCGCTCAGTTGGATATATTCAATTCGTATGATAACTTTACCAATCAGTTTGATTGTGTTAAAATATTAGTTCATACTTTATATGGTGTGTGCTCCACCGAAATAGTTAATATTGTACAATATCTGTTTTCCAAGGATGCAATGAGGTTGTCGATAACATTTAAGGAATTCTCTTATCAAAATCTAATATAGTATCAAAGTACCGAATACATCAAAAGTGGCATGCAATGCTTCGTTAGAGTGTGTTTTAGATATGCTCGATCGAAATTAAATGATGAGTGTATGCTGGCCACTACATACGCTGTATTGTTTTGTTTTCAAACATATTCTGCACAAGTTGAGCTGTATTTAGCATGTATTAAATAAAAGAAATCGGCAATGATTACAACATAAAGCATGACACAAGATCTGAATATATCGTCTGCATAACTTTTGAGCTGTCAAAGTGTCATTTGAAGTAACTTACAAATCCATACATATTTATTCAGCAAATCATGCAAGCTAACATACGCCAATATGAACCCGATTACAAAATTTCACCAGAATAAGTTAATATATAAAAAATCTACTAATGATAATTGAGAATATGACCTTATGATAAAATGTCTAGAAAAATGAATCGGATAAAAAATTCATATCACATTTAAAACGGCACTTCCCTCTGTTAGTGGCCTTGGCGAGAGAGAGAAAAGCTTAGAGAAGTAACACTTTAACAAGTACTTTCGGGCAACCTACTCACTGTTTCATACAGATCTTTATTCAATATTTACACAATTTATTTAATGCTAGGTGGGTATCTATCAGTTTTGTTGCATTTAAATCGCATGTTTTGCAGAGGAAATGCAGCATTATGAAATATTTAAAGTTGCTGTACCTAATAATTTCAAATTAATGGTAATTGAGATCGCTTTCCGTTAATTTCATCTTTTTAAATTTTAAATTTTTTAGAAACCATTCATAGAGACAATTGTATATTTTAAAACTAACCCGAAGCAAAATTTCAAGATTTTGGGCTCAGCAGTAACAGAGAAATAGAAATTTTTTGAAAGTTTTTTGTTTCTGCATTGTTTTTTATAGCGACATTTTTAGAAATTGTTCTATTGCGAGAATTTACGTCATGATAGATACAGCCATGTCAATTTTCATGTTTATATTCCTAACAGTTCCATGTTCTTCGTTACTTAGATCATATTTAGATCTTTTTCCGCTTTGTTTAGTCTTTCTATTTTTTAGAATTCGTTCTACAACGAGCATTTACATCTTATTAATTACTACCATGTCAAAGTTCTAGTTTCTAACCCCAACAGTATCCCAAAAATTTCAGTATTCCAAATAAATCATAGATTAGAACCTTTCTAGAAATTTTTACGTTTATCCGTCAAATTGAACCTTTTAGAGAGCGTTCATTACGAGTATTTACATCTTAGAAGTAACTACAGCACCAAATTTAAAGTTTCTAACCCAATCAATATCGCATAAATCACAATTTTAGAACTTTTTTGCTCCTGCAGCGATGTAGGTTCTTGCACTGACATAAAATAGTCTTTTTTTTAGAGCAGACATGGCCACCAACATTTTTTTAAGTTGGCTGTGTAGTTTCAGAGATAACACCTCACAAACGTACAAGCATTAATAATATTATATACTTTATAATATTATAACGCTTTATAATATTAGCATTAGATGTACAGATACAAAAGCCATTTATCTGTCACAAGCTAAAGTGCCGGCGTTGCCCAGAATTTGAAGGATGTTTGTTCTGAAAAATCAATTTCAAAATTTAACATACAACACAAAACAAACTTTAAAAAAAGCAGTCGAAATGTTGTTGAATGAATCATATGAAAACGCTCTATAAAAATGTATAAATTTATATAACAGACGCAAAAGAATACAGCTATAAATGAACTTATTTCAATTTATAATTGGAGCAATAATGTTAAAATACGCCAATATTTCCCTAATCCGGTTTTTATTATGCTTCAATACATTTTTCGCTCTCATATGACGTTATAAATACGCTGATGCAGACAGTTTTCAAATCGAAGAATTATTTTAAGAGATATTTAATGCTAAAGTTGGACAGAATCGTTCCATTAAAAAAAAATTATAAGAGCAAAAGCTATACATGGGAATTTAATCATTTTTAGATCATTTTATTCAATAGAAGATCCCGGTCTGCAGATTTCATTATTTTTTTTTTAATTTGACTCATTTTTTGAGGTTTTAATTCTATTTTAAATTCAAATATTCAGCATTTTGACAGATATGTTTTACATATTTTAGAAAATGGTATTAATTTAAACTGTTGCCAACTGTACAAACAGCGCAAACAATAATGTTTGCTTCAAATAAAAAAATTATTTACACGTTACTATTAGAAAAAGAAAAAAACCTTCAAATTACAATTAAATAATTAGGTATAAAAAGCAGGCACTTATTGGAAATTACGCCATAAAAACTATATTTACATGTGAATTTTAAAAGAGAAAGGATATTGTAAAATAAATTCATTAACATGCGTTACAAATCTGAAATAGTACAAATTACGTCACATTACACTTATTATGCAAAATGAACAAAAAATAGTATTGCAAAACAGTTTAAATTTAAAAATTGCGCGACACAAAATATTAGAGGTTAAATATTAGATTTTTCAAAATTATATTATTTGTCGTTTGATGTGAGGTGTTCAGGTACAAGTATGCAAATTTTTATGTTTCAACATAATTAGGGGCTGAGTTAGAAAAATTGCTTTAAATACACAAGTTAGAGCCCAGAGGGTAAATATTAGACTTTTTCAAAATTTTATTATTTGCTGTTTGATGTGAGGTGTTCAGCTATAAGTATGCAAAATGTCATGTCTCCAACTTAATTAGTGGCTGAGTTAGAAAAATTGCTTAAAATACACAAGTTAGAGCCCAGAGGATTAAGTAATAGACTTTTTCAAAATTTTATTATTTGTCGTTAGATGTGAGGTGTTCAGCTATAAGTATGCAAAATGTCATGTCTCCAACTTAATTAGGGGCTGAGTTAGAAAAATTGCTTAAAATACAGAAGTTAGAGCCCAGGGGGTTAAATATTAGACCTTTTTCAAAATTTTATTATTTGTCGTTTGATGTGAGGTGTTCAGCTATAAGTATGCAAACATTCAATTCTCCAACTTAGTTAGGGGATGAGTTAGAAAAATTGCTTAAAATACATAAGTTAGAGCCCAGAGGGTTAAATATCAGACATTTTTCAAAATTTTATTATTTGTCGTTTGATGTGAGGATTTCAGCTATAAGTATGCGAAATTTCATGTCTCCAACTTAATTAGGGGCTGAGTTAGAAAAATTGTTTTAAATACATAAGTTAGAGCCCAGAGGGTTAAATATTAGACTTTTTAAAAATTTTATTATTTGTCGCTTGATGTGAGGTGTTCAGCTATAAGTATGCAAAATGTCATGTCTCCAGCTTAATTAGGGGCTGAGTTAGAAAAATTGCTTAAAATACACAAGTTAGAGCCCAGAGGATTAAGTAATAGACTTTTTCAAAATTTTATTATTTGTCGTTAGATGTGAGGTGTTCAGCTATAAGTATGCAAAATGTCATGTCTCCAACTTAATTAGGGGCTGTGTACGAAAAATTGCTTAAAATACAGAAGTTAGAGACCGGAGGGTTAAATATTACTTTTTCAAAATTTTATGATTTATCATGTTATCGCAAGTGTTCAGCTATAAGTATGCAAACTTTCATGTCTCCTACATAATTAGGGGCTGGGTTAGAAAAATTGCTTAAAATACACAAGTTAGATCCCAGGGCGTTAAATATTAGACCTTTTTCAAAATTTTAGTATTTGTCGTTTGATGTGAGGTGTTCAGCTATAAGTATGCAAACATTCAATTCTCCAACTTAGTTAGGGGATGAGTTAGAAAAATTGCTTAAAATACATAAGTTAGAGCCCAGAGGGTTAAATATCAGAGATTTTTCAAAATTTTATTATTTGTCGTTTGATGTGAGGATTTCAGCTATAAGTATGCGAAATTTCTGGTCTCCAACTTAATTAGGGACTGAGTTAGAAAAATTGTTTAAAATACATAAGTTAGAGCCCAGAGGGTTAAATATTAGACTTTTTAAAAATTTTTATTATTTGTCGTTTGATGTGAGGTGTTCAGCTATAAGTATGCAAAATGTCATGTCTCCAACTTAATTAGGGGCTGAGTTAGAAAAATTGCTTAAAATACAGAAGTTAGAGACCGGAGGGTTAAATATGACTTTTTCAAAATTTTATGATTTATCGTGTTATCGCAAGTGTTCAGCTATAAATATGCAAACTTTCATGTCTCCAACTTAATTAGGGGCTGAGTTAGAAAAATTGCTTTAAATACACAAGTTAGAGCCCAAAGGGTTAAATATTAAGCCTTTTTCAAAATTTTATTATTTGTCGTTTGATGTGAAATGTTCAGCTATAAGTATGCAAAATTTCATGCCTCCAACTTAATTAAATTAGGGGCTGAGTTAGAAAAATTGCTTAAAATACACAAGTTAGAGCCCAGAGAGTTAAATATTAGACTTTTTCAAAATTTTATTATTTGCTGTTTGATGTGTGGTGTTCAGCTATAAGTATGCAAATTTTCAAGTCTCCGACATATATAGTTTCTGAGAACGGGCTTAGATGGACGAAACTCTAAAAACATGCTGCGGATGACTGTAACAACATCCTAAAATTACATTACCATCAGCGAGTTACCAATCCAGAATTTAGTTTACATTCGTTTCATATATTCTTATTCTTTTGTGCGGCCCTGTAAAATTATCAATATTATATACAGTAAAACCTCTGAATATCGGACACCCTGACAATGCAGAATTTGTCCTCTATTTAGGGGTGACCGCTACTGAGAGTAAAACATGTACAGTTATTTAAGAGTTGGTAATCGAAAAAAATGTCAGCTAAATAGAGGTATCCGCTAATCGGGTGTGTCCATTATGGGGGTTTTACTGCATAATAATATCATCCTTTGCAAGAAAATTGCATGCTGTATGATAGACAGACAGACATCCAGAGAAAGCTAACCTCCAGATCAATAAACACTCATGTCTTTTGTTTTAATCATCCACAATTGTATGTCATACAACATGCCAGATTTTATACATCAGGCTAAAAACGGTCACCGTGGTACGGAATACTGTATTATTATTTGTTTGCCCACCAAAACTTGTTGCCACGGGTTGTTGCAAGGTTTGTGATCACGTGGTTGAAACTGATCTATTCAATATTGCTGCGTGCGTATTTTTTTTTTATTTGCTCCATATGTTCAAACCAGTTGTCTACGAAAACGTCAACCGGTGAAAGTGACGCACACCAAATTTCTGTGACGTATGCAGATAAATTGTACTTTTTTAAGAGTTTTTTCTATATAATTTTTAAACGGTTTGGAACTTATTTTTCATAGTAGGTGCATTCAGTAGGCGACCCTCATAGGTACCTTCTGGTGCAATCAGAAACGAAATCCGACAAATATTTTTTGAGTTATGCTTGACGAAAGGTTTTTATTAGGCTTTTTTTTTTTAGTAGGACATGGCGTTAATATCCATCGTAGTAGTAAAGTGTCCGGACAGTAATATTACGCTGAGTATTAGCCTTCGCTTCGCTCAGACAACTAGGGGACTCTGCCCCCTAAGAGCTACGCTCATCAACCCCCGCTCAGACACCGCAGACTCTAACAGCACGATAACTTGATCGGCTTTAAAAAGATTTCGGAAGATTGAATTATAATTTGAATCTGAGAATTATAATCTGACGTCATTTACACCAAACTTTTCTTTTTCTTTTTAATATTCGCGTAAAAATACTTCTGTTAGAATTGAAATATTATGATCATCTTAAAATATCAAATAAATGTCTCGAGCAATTTTTAAATTTAAACTGTTTTGCAATATTATTTTTTGTTCATTTTATATAATAAGTGTAATGTGACGTTAATTCTCCTATTTAAGACTTCTAAGGCATGTTTATGAATTTAGTATTTTACAATATTCTGTCTCTTTTAAAATTCACGTGTAATTATAATTTTTATGACGTAATTTTCAATGAGTTCCTGCGTTTTATATTTTCTGTTTATAATAGTCACGTGTAAAATAAATTTTTAATTTGAAGTAAACATTATTGTTTGCGCTGTTTATACAACTGGCAACAGTTTAAATTAATAACATTTTCTAAAATCTGTAAAAAATATCTCTCGAAATGCTGAAAATTTGAATTTAAAATTGAAATAAAACCTCAAAAAATGAGTCAAATAAGAAAAATAAATACAATCTGCACACCGGGAACTTATAACCTATAAAATGATCTAAAAATGATTAAATTATCATGGATAGTTTTTGCTCCAATAAAACTTTTTTAATGGAACGATTTTGTCCAACTTTAGCATTAAATATCTCTTAAAATAATTCTTCGATTTGAAAACTGTCTGCATCAGCGTGTTTATCAAACATTTCTCTATAATACCACCGATTTTCATATTTTTGTATGCAACAGTTTTTTTTAATGTTAACGATGAAAGGCCATGCTTAAGCATTCAAATTGGATGTGGATCTACCCGGAAAATCTACGCAGATTTTTATTGGTCCATTTCCAAATCAAAACTTGTTTTTATATATAGCAGGACTAGGGGGCTCTGCTCCCTACGTGCTACGCTCGTCAACCCCCGTTCAGACACCACAGACTCTAACAGCACGCTAATTTGATCGGCTTTAAAAAGATTTCAGAAGATTGAATTATAATTTGAATCTGACAATTATAATCTGACGTAATTTTCACCAAACTTTTCGTTCTCTTTTTAATATTCACGTAAAAATACCTTTGTTAGTAATGAAATATTATGATCATCTTAAAATACCAAATCAATGTCTCGCGCAATTTTTAAATTTAAACTGTTTTGCAATATTATTTTTTGTTCATTTTACGTAATAAGTGTAATGTGACGTAAATGTGACGTAAATTCTCTTACACAAGATTTCTAACGCATGTTAATGAATTTATTATTTTACAATATTCTTTCTCTTTTAAAATTCACGCGTAAGTATAGTTTTTATGACGTAATTTTCAATGAGTTCCTGCTTTTTATATTTTTTGCTTATAATAGTCACGTGTAGAATAAATTTTTAATTGGAATTAAAGATTATTGTTTGCGCTGTTTTTACAGTTGGCAACAGTTTACATTAATACAATTTTCTAATTTTTGTAGAAAATATCTCTCGAAAGGCTGAAAATTTGAATTTAAAATAGAAATAAAACCTCAAAAAATGAGTCAAATTAAAATACTAAATGCAGACTGCACACCGGAAAATTCTGACGCATAAAATGATCTAAAAATGATTAAATTCCTATGTACAGTTTTTGCTCCTCTAAATTTTTTTTAATGGAACGATTTTGTCCAACTTTGGCATTAAATATCTCTTAAAATAATTCTTCTATTTGAAAACTGTCTACATCAGCGTGTTTATCAAACATTTCTCTATAACACCACTGATTTTCATATTTTTGTATGCAACAGTTTTTTTAATATTAACGAAGAAAGGCCATGATTAAGCATTCAAATTGGATGCCGATCTGCCGGGAATATCTACGCAGATTTTCATTGGTCAATTTCCAAATCAAAACTTTTTTTATATATATAGAAGGATGTGTATTGCTTGCTTTACAATTGGCGCTCACTCTTGAGTCAGTCATGAATTATAACTATAAACAGTGAATTACATAGCAATAAATAAAGAGCACCTCATTTTGGCAGATACAATTCGCATCAATGAGTAATGCTGAAAATTCTCGAAGGAAGAAACATGATTTTTGGAATACATATAGTTTCGTTTCCGCAGAAATTTCGGTTGCATTTTCACCAAAAACGAATTTTTGGTGTAACTGAGATTTTGAGCCGAAATTAAATAAGCTGAACTTAATGTTAAACTTTAATGCTAAAACAAAGAAATATTTTATTAATTTAGCAATTAGTAATTAAAATGCCAGTCAGTGACAATTTTTAATATAAAAAATAAATTACTGAAGACAAACAATACATGTAAAGAAACTGCCGCGCTTAAATAATTTAACCTCTCTCTTAATAATATCACACTTTTCTTTGCTTTCCTTAAACAAATGAAATTTTTACGACATCGTTTTAATGTTTTACGACACTCTCGATAAATTTAATCATCCATATCTCATTTTGTTTACTAATATCGGCTAACACAGCCTTTAGTAAATTTATGAACAGCTTTGAATCTCAAGATTTTGGTGGTAGAAAGATTCCCCTCTGTTCATTATTGTCACTCGTTATTTCTTGATCTCTCAATCACCAAAGTTCATTAAAAAATTACTGTACAAAAGCAGGTTCGATTCTGATCGATGAGTTTGAGAAAAAACTGTTCGCAAAATCCAAAGAATAGTACGGTCTAAGCGATTTCTTTAACATTAATTGCAAAAAGGAAATGATGGGAGAAACGAAATTGTCCTCATTAATCAGAGATACGTCTTAAGCGTAGAAACATTAAAGACATTCCACAGTATTATAACCATGAAATGTGTGTGTGCGTGTATTAGACTGAGCACAATAGTTCCCTAACTGTATTTCTGAGTGAGCACATTTGACGAATATTCTATAGCCACTGCCGCTAAAACTGTATAGTATAGCAGTCAACTTTTAAGTTTTTTTACTGCCACTCTTTTTGAACAGAAAAATATCACTTATTTTAACTACAAAAATTAGCATCGAATAACGCAAATATTTCTGTCCTATAATAGTTGTAGGAAATAATCGTAAAAGATGGCAACTAAGGCAAAAACTATCGTACAAATCGTTCGAAGGCTTAGGTATTTCAAGTTTAATTTTTAATTTTTAATTTTTAATCTTAAATTTTTAATGTCACATCTATTCCATTGCAACTGAACAGCAAATTACGGCAGAGTATTAGTTATAAGTACTGTGTCAATGTATTGAAGGGTCAATATCTGAAAACTGGATAATTTCACTCCAGAATTTTTATTTTTTTTTTTAATTAATGTACCAACTTCCAAATACAATTATATACTATGATACATGTTTTGATATTTGAGTGATGCAGTGTTTTGAGATCAAGGATGTACATTTAATGCGTAGGATAAACTTTTATGGAAGAAAGTGTGTGTTAACACCATAATCAGCGTCTAATAATTGGGACTGAGATGAAGGGAACTGGGGTAATGTTTTTTTCTTAACAGCTGCACAGCCATTTTGTTGGATCATTTTGCATATATGCAAATTATTAAATATGCCATGTGACATTTGTATGCTACATAAATAATGTTGCAATAAACTTTTTGTTTATAAATAAAAATTTAAATATGGGGACAAAACATAAAACAAAGAGAAGACCGACTTACTTTCATCCTTGGTGGCTAATTGAACTTTAATTGCCGTTGCAATGGAAATAATTCTGCCAGAAATAAATACTGTATATTAGGGTGTATCGATTTTTAACTTTTTTTTTGTTTCCAAATTCCAAGTTGATAAAAAGTTGCTACTAGACACCACAACTTACCACAAAAAATTTTGGATTTTTAAAAAAATGTTTAGGTCTCCCGCACAAGGCCTAAAGTTTAGAAATTTTACTTAAAAAGTAAATTTTTACAAAATTTAAAAAAAAAACCTAAAACACTTTTTTTTTAATTGCAAGTTAAAATTCCACTAACAATAAGCATGAAAAACGATCGAAAATGTATTTCAAAAACTTAGCACAACATTTAGGTCTCCCGCACAAGACCTAAAATTTGTTAATTTTGACGAAACCTTCGTAATTTTTAGTGTAAATGAACCATTTTTTTTTCGTTAAAAACACCAGACTTAAGTGTATTTTTGTTACAGGAGGCATAAAAGGACACAATATATATATATATATATATATATATATATATATATATATATATATACATATAGATATATACATACTACATAAATAATATATAAATGTTGTATACCTTAAAAAAGATAGTTTAACGACGTAAATTGTTTGATAAAGTTGTTGAAATAAACTCTATCGTTATTTGTGATTACTATTGTTTATTATAAATGTTTAAAATATTATAACGTGGAATAAAATGTAGTATATAAGAACAAAATATTGCTGATATATTTTCATAGAACATGAGCGTAGTTTCCTTGTTCTATTTCAAATTAACTGACTTGTTTTAATTATTCGTCCTTTCATCTTGTCTTCAAAACATGAAACGAAAGTTATATACAGTATTTACGTAGGCCTACAGATTTTTACAAAATTATAGAAATGATCCCCAATGAATTTCAAATATTATATGGAAGACAGTAAGATAAAGATATTATTTAAAACCATTAAAAATCAAAGTAGTACAAAAAACACTTACTTACATTTTAATCCTTCACTGAGGTTTTGTACTGGCTCTTTGTCTCGAACGTAGGTAGCTCTTTACGGTCTTCCAGTCTGGCACGAATGAAACCATCTCTTTCGATCATCCCACACACTTGATTTGAAGCTTCTGTGACTTCTTTCACAATTCGTTCCACAGCTTGATTGTGAGAAGGAATTGTAAATTCAACCCTTCCACTTTTTCCCATTTCTGCAATTAACTGTAACTCTTCTAGGCTCAAATCGGTAACAAGAGGGGGTTAGGTTACTGAAGTAGTTTGCTAGTCAATCATATCTATATAGTCTTTAGCATTAAAATTGATCTGAGGGGGTTTAAATATCCTTACCCCTTTCTTTTCTGTTTCACGAGTTTTCTGGATTCTCTTATAAGCCAAGACTCTAATATGTTTCCATTCATCAAACAACATAGCAATTAAAACATTCTCTGGGTGAGCCATGATTGCGTTTCTCTGTAACGTTGCATGAACGACATGTTTTAGCTCGTCTTCCAAGTAATTGCTGAAATGAATCATTAAAAAAAAAATTAATGGAACCCTGCAGGATTTTGGGATTGCACTTAATTGAGAACCATGATGGTATGTAGACTTTCATTATGAACTCCTTAAGCTTTCTCAGCTCTGGGGTCGGATCATGCATGGCTACATACAAACGAAGGATTCGATTTGCCAGGGTAAGCCACCTGGTGTGCGAGATGTTTCCGGGGTTTCGTCTGGCCAACTCTTCTGTACATGTACCTGTTGATACGGCTTTGGATATTTCGTACAGATACTTTTGGTCTGTGCTCAACTCTTTAAGATCAACTTCTGGTATATCGCTTTCAATTGCAACAAAATTGATAACATCCAGATTTTGGCAGCTTACAAGTTGTTTACCAATAGGCCCGCTAAATGTGTTTGGTCCAGAAATTGGACCATCAAGAGTAACCATAATTTTTCTAAATGGTAATTCATTCAAATGTAGTAGACACACACCTGCCTGCAGTGGCTGTTGTATTTTATTTTCAAATAAGGTGATAACTCCATTTGAAGTGTCTGTGTTTGCTGCCGTACCATCACAACCAATAGCTTTTAGTTTTTTAAGATCGACAGTTTTTTCTTCACAATACTTTACAAGTGATCTAACTATTTACTTTTCTGTTCCATTTATGGGAGTTACATGACCGAAATACTTGGATCCAGGTTCTTCAACAATAGATATGTGTTCTTCCATTAAAGATTTTCGGACACTTTTACCAGCTACAATTTCTTTTGTTATAGTTTCATCTTTACGACCATCAAAGTAAATGGCCAACAGATCGGAGGTTCGAGTTGAGCTTACTTCTTTACGAGACTTAAGTCTTTCACGTGCTACTTTTGATTTGTCGATTACTGCTTCTTGGTTCTCCGCACGGCTTGTTTACGGAATAGGCCCGTAAATCCCGTGCTTACCCACTGAAATACAAAAGGGCCCCCAATTTTACTTTTCAAAACTAATTTTTAGAAAAAAGAAACTCAATCAGGGTAAAAAAAAATGCATTTTTTTCTAATGAAACTTTTTTTTCTTACTATGTGGCAATTTGTAAATCACAAAAAATATTTTGAAGTTCAAATATTTTCAACTGTAGTTCCATATTAGTCATTTATAAAATAAATTGGTTATTTAAAATTAAACGTATAATAATATTAAAAGTGCTGTTTACTCTAAATTTTTATGGTAAAATTTCAAATTATTTAAGCATACGGAAAAGGGATTTAGTAAATAAAAAAGCAATTTGTAGAGTAACAGGGGGCCCCCTGTGTGACGTTGGGCTTCCCTTACTTCCAAGTGTTAAGCGGGCCCTGGTTCTCCGCAGTAACGACATTTACGTCTCGCAAAAGTGCAGTAGCTAACTGAGCTCCAGCTCTACTAGAAATGCCCCTGCGGTCACAAGCTCTTGAAAACAAAGGCAAGCGTTGTGGCAGTTCTTGTTTTACTTCTACACTTGAAACACTTTTTTGACTCGTATCAAGTACATTTATTTCAAAATCACTATCTTGACATGATGTGTGAGACATTGAATCATCTGTACTATCACCAGAATCAATGTTATCAACAGATTTTAAGTTTTCATCCTCAGTCTTTTAAAGCTTGTGACCTAGATTTTATTTCTAATCGCTTTTTAAGCTTTTTAGTCTCGTTTTTGTCACACTCTGCAATTGACATCAATATAGGACCACGTTGGTCGAGCAAAAACTCGTATTCTAGTGCCGGGACTTTTTTGTTAGAGCAAATACAGTTGCTGAGGTCACATTTGCAAGTACAAATATCAAACAATGCAGTTTCAGTTTTTGACTGAAAGCTAGTTACTGCATCTTTGTAGGAGTTAGGATACTTCCTTTTAGGCCCTGAACACTTTTTAATTTTCTCAAGCTGCTCATGCAGTTTTAAAACCATAAATATTGTGTTTTTGGTGCCACAAACAGGAATTGAAGCCCTTTTCCATATTTCCTCAATTTTTAAAGCAACTCTGAACGCAATTCCCTTCTTTGCAGGCTGATGTAGTTCCTCCTGTTTCATTTCAATACATACCCACTCAAAATACTTCAAAACATCCATCTTGGTTGACAGAACATTAAACTCACTCACATCAATAGGTTGCCCGATAACCGTCCTGTCAGTAGTTTGTCTAGTTAGATGCGGCTTTTTACTCATAATGAACAACAACAACACTCAGTCAATTGATTCTTACAACAAGACTATCGCACTAAAACACAACCGTAATGCTCGATCGCGGGCAGATGACTACTGACAAGTCCGCGCGGTGATTCATAGGTGTCGCGTCACCGCGGCGCGGCAGTCTGGCTTTCCCCCACCCCATCGCTTCAAGTTGACGCTTGACGTATTGAAATGTGATTTATTATTTCACTTATTTCAACAATTCCAATCAAGCCTAACGAGGCTTTAGTTACATTTAATTTTTAAACCAGCAACAACACAAATATCAAAGCACTGAAAAGTGTTCAAAATTTGGCTGAAATTTACGACATTTAGGCCTTGTGCGGGAGACCTAAATGTTGTGTTAAGTTTTTGAAATACATTTTCTATCGTTTTTTGTGCTTATTGTTAGTGGAATTTTAACTTGCAATTTAGAAAAAAAAGTGTTTTAGGTTTTTTTTTAAATTTTTGTAAAAATTCACTTTTCAAGTAAAATTTCTAAATTTTAGGCCTTGTGCGGGAGACCTAAACATTTTTTTAAAAATCCAAAATTTTTTGTGGTAAGTTGTGATGTCTAGTAGCAACTTTTTATCAACTTGGAATTTGGAAACAAAAAATATTTAAAAATCGATACACCCTACTGTATATATATAGGTATAAATATATAACAGCAAAAGTTAATTATATTTATAGAAATGTTTACAGCATACAATTAATATTGGATATTTCTACCTGAGGACAGGGACTGAAATGATAATTTCGTTTGCTTAAAGCTTAAAATTAATTATTTATACATCATTATGTGTCATTGATCATTGCTAATTTTTATAAGAAATGTTACAATATATTACATTTTTCAGTTTTTGGTTTCAGTATAATTAATGAAATATTATTGGTATTGGACGCAACTTGTCCAATTTTCAGACATTGACCCTTAAGCATTAGAAGCGCGGATCTAGTGTCTCCTGTTCAATATTTCAGGTCCAGCTTTCGAATCCAGCCGATTCCATGGGGAAATTTATACATTTCTAATGTATGGGTACATACATGTTTGTTCAGGAAGTACAATATTATTTTATATAGTATTAGGATATTATAATATAAAAATGGTGATAATCGTCATAATGTATATATATTAATAAAATTAAATTTCAGCGCTTTACTTTATGTATTCCACAAAAATTCCCTTTCTAAAATGAATTTACAATACAAGTTTATTAAATTAATCCCTATCTTAAATAATACGCCATTCATTCCATTTACTTAAATTCGTTCATATTTAAAATGCGTATTTTAATATTTTCTTTTCTTTCAAATCTATTCAAAAAATATATCCCGTAATCATTATTTGCTTTCAATGTTTTTTCAATTCTCAATCTTAAAATTTCGCTGTGAATACTATTATAATTATCTTTTTGTACCAATTTGGATTATTTCATTCAAAAAATATGAATATTTCGGAAATTTCGATGAAAAAATTAAAACTTTCTTTTAAATATACACCTGACTAAAAGGCAACAACTTTTTTAAAAGGCAAGATCTCGTTATATACAGGGTGCAATATGTTATCTATCGCCGACCTTTAATTTCTCAACCGTTGGTTGTAGACAAATAGTTCCAATTACAAAAACGTTTCAAATGAGCTAAATATTCATGTTGTAGCATTATTTAAAGTAAAAAATCAATTTTATAAAAATAACCAAAACTAACTTTTTATACGGTCCCCCAGTCCCTATAGTTATATTTAGTAAAAGTTTACACATATCATAACAGATGTAACACAAAAAGTTTGACATCTGTACTACAAAAATTGACACAGTTATTAAATTTCTAAGTTTGATATTTTTGCACATGATTTTGTCTTTCATTGAGGGATCAGTTAAAAGATGAATTAAAGTAATTCGAGATCAAAATCAGGGTGCAATTGTCCTTTCTTCGGCGAAGCCTCTTTTAGCCGGTATCGTGGGTACTTTTGAATGTTGTTCGACCCATAAAAGTTAGCTCAATTTTTTAGATGAAATAACCCAATTTGGTGATTCCCCGATTTGGTGATAGCGGCTGAAGGTGGTTTCGCCGTAAAAAGGACATTGCACTCTGATTTTGATCTCGAATTACTTTAATTCATCTTTTAACTGATCCCTTAATGAAAGACAAAATCATGTGCGAAAATCTCAAACTTTGAAATTTAATAACTGGGTCAATTTTCGCAGTACAGATGTCAAACTTTTTGTGTTATATCTATTATGATATGAGTAAACTTTTACTAAATATAACTATTGGGACTGTGGGACGTATAAAAAGTTATTTTTCGTAATTTTATAAAATTGATTTTTTACTTTAAATAATGCCACAGCATGAATATTTAGCTCATTTGAAACGTTTTTGTAATTGGAACTATATGTCTACGCCCAATGGTTGAGAAATTAAAGGCCGGCGATAGATAACATATTCCACCCTGTATAATGGATGCGTACCAGAGAGCATTTAGGATCAGCTTCATAAAATTTCAGTTTGCATTTTTAAAGAGAAATACTAAGACAGAGGAATATAACAGATACGTGAGAGAAAATGTCCGACCTAGAACCAAATGTCAGGAGAAATGTGACAGTGAAATGTGTGAAAGGTGAATGCACATATATCAGTCGAAGCGCAGAAGTTTACAAGTGGGGTTTTTTCCTGACACTCATGTCAGGTTCTGTGTAACTTAATATATTTATTTTCCTGAAAATTGTCTTACAATTTCGTTGTGTCTTGAATGTTTTCGTTTGTGTCGGAAGCATTAGGCAAATGTGCCTCTCGTAATGAAATAATATGGGTTGTGTCCTTTTTTATAAGAATGACTATTTTTGGAATGCTAAAAGTGTTAGTATTATCCATCGTATTCTATGAAAGTCTCGTCAATAATTTTTGTATTTCAGCATTACAAATTCATGATTTTTTTGGTTTAGTTCTAGAATTTCCAACTTTATAAACAATGTCTCAATTGGTATTGCAAAATACATTATTTATTTTTTACTATATACCCTTGCATAATTAACACATTTTTATAAAAACGAATGAAAACAATCTTCAACATTTTCTGTGCGTTTATTTATTTATTTATTTATGGAGTATCTTACGTTCGTTAAATTTACAGATATTTTCGTAAGCCTCGCTTTCGAAACGGCAGTTTTTACGATAGAAAGATTTAAATATGCAAATATAACAGGGAATCTGAAACTACCGACTTTCTCTATTTTTGTTCAAACAATGTATTCATTTTGTTCCACATACTCTCTCCAAAGGAAATTTTCAAACTGTTTCACCTAAATATAGAAATTTTTCAAAAGAATGCTTAAGAAGAAGGATGTATTCGAAAATGACAGGATAATGTTGAAAATTGTGTACTAACGGAATAATTAGGGGTTCTACATTTTTAAAAATTCAGATGACTGCGATATGTTAAAATTCCTTTCAATATGTATTTAAAATTGTAAAACAAAATATGTGTAGAACGCTAATTTCAAAAGAAAATGTAATAAAAATACAAAACATTTTGTCAAACGCTGACAATTCATTTTAAAAGATTTTCAAACAAGGAATTATTAAATTTATGAATAACGTAAAATCTTGTTTATAAAAATAGTCTTAAAGGATATATGATGAAGAGATATATATAAAATAAAGCTATGCCAAAATCTTTTTTCAAATTTATAAACTGTGTTTTTTCATCAATTAAGATCGTAAGTTGATGTTTACATACATATATATACCTCTATTATTATCGTTATGAAATCAAAACCATTTTTTTTTCATTTCGAATAGCTAAAAGATTTTTCTTTAAAACCGCATTTTAGAACAGCACTTATGCTAATTTTCTTATAAAAAATATAATTTTGCCATATGTCATTTAAAACTGTCTCCAATAGATGTTCATCAAAAAACAAAGTAAGTTTCATGATTTCTTATTATTATAAGAGCATTCAGTAAGAAGATCCGTGCAACGTGTACGCACACAATATTGCATGGAACGTTACAACCGACTCCGGAGGCTAAGATAAAACTCAGCTCAATACATTGTAGAGGAGCCGGAACAGATCCGGTTTTGAACATTAGTCACTTTATGGACCCCAAACGTGAGACATCACTGGAGAAGCCAGAAACGTTTATTCCCAATGAAAGTCTACTTCTGATATTCCATCTAGTTGTCAAACACATAAACAGCACAAACATAAATGTTAGTAAAAATGATAGAATAAATAAAGATAAATTTAGACCATCGCGTCGTGCGTACCGGGGTCAACTACTTCTCCGCATTTTAGAGCCACAAGAGTAGAGAAAGACAGCAAAAGGTTGTCCTGTTGACCCGGAAGAAACCGCCTGTATCCCACCCATTCATCTGTCACCAGAGTATCCATCTGTTTCGAACCACACAATTAAGACTGGACCTCAAATTCCTCCAAGACCCTGAGTGGATATCCCTGATTGGTTTTTGATATTCCACACAATGATACACCAGCGACAGACTATCCAAGTGCACATTACACGGAAACAGAGTTTCCTGACTAGATGTTCCATCGCGGTCTGCACCTTACGGCAATGTCCTACTTCCGAAAAGGAATGACCTCAACGAAGCCCACGGCCGGCTCTCGATCATACTCATATACCCTAGGCAGTCGATTGGAGATCACTCGGAGGTACACGCAACCTGACAGTGTCATCATATTGCAAATAAAATAAAATAAAGCATTTGGTTCCTTCGTAATATTATCTTAATTTTATTTTATCATCCGAAATAAAATACGGGGTGGTCTTCGAGCAAAACACTTTGTATTTTAGCGATAAATCTATTGCAACCAGTTTCTTTGTAAAAGAAAAATGTTTCTTTTTAAATATATAACCGTTTTAATCTTACTATAGCTGCGTTAACAGTATATTTTGTGTAATATATTTAAATTATGGACAGTAAAAATTGAAAAGCTTTAGAAAATAGGCTCATTTTCGTACTTCTGAATAAAAATGCATTACTGTTAATATTTTACAAACATATGTATATGTAAAAGTCGTGTAAAACCGAGAGTGCAAAATATTTACAATATTGATATTTTATTTACGAATGCTATGTAGAAGTTTTACGTCCAACAAGCATGTTTACTGAGGCTTTCTATTTGAACCTTCGATAATTTAATTCTGAATAAAAAGAAACGAATTCGACTATCACTGCATTTTTTGTAATAAATGACATCCAAATTGTTCTCGAAGTCACATCTAATGATTTTTCTACACAGAAAAATAGATTCTGAGATTGCTATTTTACTTTTGTTTTATCGAATGACGATAAGATCCAGGAAATCATTCAAAACAAATTCCTTGAATTGCAGAAAGTGAACTTTCATTTTTCTTCATATTTCAAACAGCATGAAAGTTTTTAAAGTATCTATATTTTTTATGTGTGTGATTATGATTTGTAGGTTAAAAAATTATCTCATGAATTATATTTTGTGTATTTCTTTCTCATTGTAATATAACTTTGAAGATGTAACATAAGAATCATATAAAAATGTACACTTATTTTTTAAACTATTATCGATTACTATTTTATAATGTACAAATTACGATTTTTCTATTCTTTTTTTAACCTTCGATAATTTAGTGCAGTATATAAAAGAACATAAATGACAGGCACAGTGTTTCATTTCTTATATATGACATCTAAAGTAAGTCTCGGAGTCACATCTAACGATTTTTCTATCACAGCAAAATATATTCTGGCATTTCTGTTTTGCTTATGTTTGTTTAGTTCGTATGTTAAGGGAAGATTCAAGAAGTCATCAAGGATAAATTTATGCATTACAGAAAGCAAACTGCCATTTTTACTTACATTTCAAACAGCGCAAATTTTGTATATAGTATATAATCTTTTGTAAGAATGTGAGTGGTTTTGATTGGTATAAAATAATGTTTGAAGAATTATAATTTATTTCTTTTCTTTTCATATTTTTATATGTATCAAAAGGGGATAGATGGAATATGAAAAAATGTACAATTTTTCTGTAATCTATTTTCGGTGATGTGATAGTTTTATATTGTACAAATTTTCAATAATTTAAACACTACATTTTTATTTTAATTAGATTAAAAATATTTATATAAATAATTGTCGTAACATAATAATTAGAATATTTTACTTATAATGAAGTAATAATTACACATACAAAATTAGGCATATTACTAATAATTAAACCGACATAATTACACCGGGTACTAATAATTACACAAACATTTCAAGCAAATTTGCATTACATTAGTGATTTTGGAATAAAATCGCATATTGAAAGATAATTGAAACTGGAGAAGAAAAAAGAATATTTTAAAATAAAAAATAACTTTTAATTTTGTTACTTTAGAAAATTCTCTTTTTCTGTTTTCTGTGAGTTTGATTCCTACGAGGTTTGGCCACTGAGCTCGACAATAGAATTATTGTAGAGCTCAGTGGGTTTGGCTCACTTTACTTGGTTTTCTATTGTCTCCGGCACGTGCGGGCAATTCCGGTGAATGCTGCCATAGGTAGTGGGGATCTAGATTACAGTTTCTTTCGGAAAGAAGTTTGATGGGAACACATTAGACGCTGCGGAAGGCAATGGGGCCACCGAAATTAGGTTCATTTAAAAGAATTTCGAAAGATATAAAATCATACAAACTTAAGTTTTGTGTAAGGTTATTATTTACAAAACCCGAGCAACGCCGGGCGGGTCTGCTAGCAAAATAATGATAATTGCGATTATTCTAAAACGTAAAATGCTCAGAATGATTAACAAATATGACTAAGTAGTTTTCTGTAACGTTTGCATGCTTTTGCGTAAGAACGGCACGCATATTTAAAAATATATAAATATTTCTTTTAAATATCAAACACATTTACGAGTGTGTTTTACTGATAACTTGCATTTTTTTTTCTTTTTTGATAACGTAAATCAAACAAAACGTGGTAAAGTGCAGAAGAAATATTATACTACAATAATAGAATAAGTATATTGGTAATTTTATACTATATTAGCATTTGCATGAAATAATTTTTAAATGATAATGATCAAATATTATATATTTTTGTTATAATTGTTGTTAATTATATCGTGAAAATTATCTAAAAAACCAGTAAAATATCGTAAAAATTAAGAACAATAAGGGCGATTTTGTGAACTGAATTTTTGCTGCTTTCAAAAAAGGAAAAAAAATAACGTTGTTCCATTTGACCAATTCAGAATTTAATGAGCATAATTTAATGAACATAATGATCGTATGAAACGTAACGAAATTATGCACGTTGACATAAAACATATTGGAATACAAAACCATAAATTGTGGCAACTATGTTTCCACCAAAAAAATGGTGTAAGGAAAAAAATACTGTAAATTTGTCATGTACAATTTAATGTTTGACACTAAATTATGAATTATGTTGTGCAAATGAGAATAAAGTGAAATAGATTTAATACTTAAATATATAGCAATTTAACACCTTATAATAAGATACTATTTTTAATTGCTAAAATGTATAAATTAAAATTTTAAAAACTGTAAAAGTAGGCTTAATGGACTGTTTACATATTTCGACTCAACCCGAGTAATTTTCAAAACAAGTAAAAGAAAACTAGAAAACAGGAGTTCTGCTTTTTTAGAATTTAGTGTTGCCCTCGATGAAAAAAAAATGTATATATAAAGAGTACAAAACATATTTCAAATTTAAGACTTAAAGCACACACTTTTATTTCATGTAAAATGACGTCATTCGCATCCGCTTAAGAATTCCACATTTACGATCCATTCTTAAACAGCTACAGTAAAGCATGCATAGGATGTCAATATCACAAAATAATACACAAAAGCAGCAAAAAGATGCCGTCATTTAAATAACTCGACAAAAAAAAGAAAAGAAAACCCGGCTATCTAATGATTTATAGGTCTTCATTTATTTGTAACATTAATGTAGACGATTTCAGTCGTGACGTCAATTATGACGTTTTGGTTGGAAACTGACTCCAAACAAATGGTTGCTATGATGTATTTTCTATTTTGTTTATGTGTTGCAGCTATATTTTATATGTATATCTGACAATGTGCTGGTAACAATTTCAACGATTTATATTTAAAAAGAAATGACGCATAGCAACCATAACATCATGACTGAAAGCGTCTATAGATACTTAAAATTAAATAGTTTATAATAGCTCCATGTTTTAACAGAAATTATCCTTTTATACTTTTTCAAAATAGCATGTATTTTACTACATTTTCTTTCGGTTGTTATGAGAAAATGGCAACAAAAAGATATAATTGCCATTTTTGAACGATTTTTCCTTTACTTTCCATATAAATGGAGTACATAAGTTGCCAAAATTAAACAAATGGTGATAAAAACTACAAAATAATTAATATTTAAAAAATAAATGGAGATGCAGTTTTCAAACAAATTGCATTTAGAAGTACATTTTTCCCAATACGACGGTATAAAATTGAAAATGTGCGATGCTTAGAAATTAAAAAAATTGCTATAGAGCATTTAATCGCAATGCTTTGTTTTACGGCTAGATTCTGTAAGGTAACGTTATTTTTTGGAGACGGCACAAAACAAGCTGGGAGAAAGAAATACCATACCGTACGGGGGGCTAATATTCTAAAATTGTAAAGTCTATGAAACTACATCATTGAGATTCCTCGTATTCTTTCGTATTATTCCCAATACTTTTATTTTTCTTGGATGTTTTATTTTTGTAATCATTGAGTAGCTCGAACTATTTTACTTACCAAAATTATGGCTCGAGCTAAACAATGGTTACAAAAACAAAAAGAAGAACGTTAAAGTAACATAAAAATAACCATAATAATATGAAAGAATACGCGGAAACTGAAAGGTGGTGTTTCATAGACTGTGCAATTTTTGAGTGTTTAATTTAGTGAAAATGACTCGGGTAGAGAAGAAACATCTAAACAGTCAAATAAGCCTATTTTTTACAGTTTTTAAACTTTTAATTGACAATTTTTAGCAATTAAAAATAGTACATTGTTAATACCATTTTAAAAGTTTTAATAGCTGATATTAGTGTGTATATTTTTATGCGATATGTTTGATAAAAATTTCATCATTGATTCTTTTTATTTATAAATTTAGTGCAAGCATTGAATATATATAATAACAAAGGTCTCCTGAAATGCAATAATTTAAAATTCCACTTACTATTTAAACGCGAATTTATAGAGCAAATTTATATATAAATAAAACAAATTATTCGAAATACAAAACGCAGATCTCAGATTTTCTCTCCCTTAAATTTACAAATTTTCTTCTGTGAATAATCTTCCACATACAGATTTACTCTTAAAGTATGTGCATTGCAAATGAAAATTTTCCAGAACGAAAATACTTTCTCTGTTTTCAGACACTCAATTAAAAGTTTCCATTTTGTATAAAAGGAAGCCAAATACTTTCAAGGAATGAGATGAGAAAAATTTAAATAAACTATACTAAAGCGTTTAAGGAGGGAATTCCATTTAAAATACAGTTGTTAAAGAAAATGAAAAACAGGCTTGAAACTTCAAAACAATATCTTATATTTAAGAAATAGAGAAATATGAAATTCACAGCAGTATATCACTGAGAGAAACAGGGTTCGTTGAATATATCAATGAATATATATTATTATATATATCTTGATATATATCCAATATATATTTTTAAAATATAAAGATTTTTCATATTTTCGATATTTTCATATACTTGATATTTATTTTCAAAATATTACTCGGCTATAAAATTTTGATATTTTCAGTCAAAACACGTACTGTTTGTTTTCGAAAAGCGAAATCATCCGCGCTTTTGAGCATGCGTCAGGTCTGTTTTGATTTTATCAAAATAGGAACGATCGGAGGATATTTAGCTGCGTTTGGCTGAGTTTCAATCTTAGTGACCACGTACAAGTCGAGCTTCGGAAAATACCTATCTCACCGTTAACACCCCTTTGTACAGGAGAATCGTCTCAGAGTGCTAGGTGCACCTTTCGAAAACGAAAAGTATAAGTGAAATTTTCGACTATTATAGATTGTGTCAATCTGTAAATAAAGGCATTTTTTATATTGCGGCGACTTTTTTAGCGAAAGAAAACAAATATATTTGACAACTTTATATTTAATATTTTATTTTTAAATTCAAAATTAATAATTGTGTGAGACAATTAATTCAGAACTGCCAATGAAAGATAAACTGTGTAACTTATATAATCAGTTGTATACAGCTTCGTTGAATATTTTTTCTTCTGATTTTGGTTTAGTTTAGTCTAAACTGTGCAACATGTTAACGAATAAAAAGAAAAGACGAGCTTACTTTTATGTTAAAATCTTCTATTAAGTAAAACTATTTTGTATTTAAAATTGATCTCCCTCCCCCTCCTAACCTCATCGGACCTCTGACCTGTGTAGCTGTAAGAAATCCAGTATAAGCCAAAAAATTTTATAAATTATTGAATTAAATAAAATTAAACTGAATAAAAAATCTTACATCTATTTTATAGTATCAGATTTTTCGCTATTTTTTAACCTTGAAATATACGATTTGCGAAAAATCCTGACGTGATGGTTAAAAGCGAAGGTAATTTTTTTATTCAGCGTTAAAAAATACATAAAACGCAACAATAAAAGTTAAAAAACACAACCATAGCTGGTTTATGTTATTTAATATAAAACTCTTTCCAAAACTTGTTGAAGGTAATCTGTCCAAATTTGTTTGTGTTATCCTCCAATATAAGTATGTATAAGATGGTAAGCGTCGAAAATCATAATAATCATATATTATAATGCGAGCAAAAATTGTGTGTGTGTGTGTGTGTGAATTTTATCTTAAAAACGGCTCTAACGATTTTGACCAAATTTTGTATTTTACCATTTTTGGGCACGAGAAGAGTATTGGGCTAGATCACATGTTCGAGAAAATTTGATTAGTGGGTCATTTTGGGTTATTATGGGTCAGGGTCAAGGTAATCATATCTAACAAACGGCTCAATCGATTTTGACTAAATTTTGTATCGAAGCGTTTTCCGGTACGAGAAGACTATTGGGATACTTACAATGTTCAAGAAATTTTGATTAGTGGTTCGGGTCAAGCTATTTCTATCTAAAAATCGGCTCTAACGATTTTTACTAATCTCTATATTCTACAGTTTTTGATTACGAGAAGACAATCGGCTAATTCACATGTTCGAGAAAATTCAATAAGTGAGTCTTTTAGAGAAGTGGGTCATTTTAGGTCAAGGTAAGTTTATCTAGAAAAAGGCTCTAATGATTTTGACGAAATTTTGCAATTTATCGTTTTCGGGCATGAAAATACCATTGAGCTAGGTCGCATGTTCAAGAAATTCGATTAGTGGGTCATTATGGGTCACAATGGGTCAGCGTCAAGCTAATTGGATCTAAAAAAGGCTCAAAACATCAAATTTTGTAATATACCGTTTCTGGGCATGAGATGACCAATAGGTTAAGTCACATGTTTGAGAAAATTCAATTATTGGGTCATTTTGGGTGACAATGGGTCAGGTTCAAGCTAATTCAGTCTAAAAAATGCTCAAAACGTTTTGACAATTTTTTTAATATAGCGTTTCTGGACATAAGATGACCATTGGGCTAAGTCCCATGTTCCGGAAAATTTGATTAGTGGGCCATTATTGGGACACCGTGGGTTGACCAAGCTGGCTGTACCTAAAAAACGAATCAAACGATTAAGACAAAATTCTGCATTATGCCGTTTTAGGGCATGAGAAGACCATTGGGCTCATTCACAAGTTCGAAAAAATTTGATTAGTGGGTAATTTTTGGGTCACTGAGGTCAAGCGAATTATATCTGATAAACGAATCAACCGATTTCGACAAAATTTTATATTACACCGTTTCTGGGCAGGAGCAGACCATTGGGCTAAGTCACATGCTCGAGAAAATTTGGTTAATGGGTTATTTTGTGTCACAATGGTCAGGGTCAAGCTAAATGAATCTAAAAAATTTCTCAAAACTTTTTCACCAAAATTTGTAATATACCGATTATGGGCATGAGATGACCATAGGGCTAAGACCCATGTTCGGAAAATTCGATTAGTTGGTCATTTTTGTGTCACTGTGGGTCAAGTATCTAAATAACGAATAAAAGGATTCTGACAAAATTTTCTATTATACTGTTTCTGAGCATGATAGACCATTGGGCTAAGTCAAAAGTTCCGGAAAATTATCTAAAAATAATTACAAAATATTACAAATACAATAAATTACAAAATTTGTAATATACCGATTATGGGCATGAGATGACCATAGGGCTAAGACCCATACAGGGCAGTGAGTTTAGTAGGGCAGACCCATACTAAAAATAATTACAAAATATTACAAATACAATAAATTACAAAATTTGTAATATACCGATTATGGGCATGAGATGACCATAGGGCTAAGACCCATGTTCGGAAAATTCGATTAGTTGGTCATTTTTGTGTCACTGTGGGTCAAGTACCTAAATAACGAATAAAAGGATTCTGACAAAATTTTCTATTATACTGTTTCTGAGCATGATAGACCATTGGGCTAAGTCAAAAGTTCCGGAAAATTAGATTAATAGGTCATTTTTGGGTCACTATGAGTCAAGCTATTTGAATCTAAAAAACGACTCAACCTATTTTGACCAAAGTTTGCATTATGCCGTTTCTGTGCGTGAGCAGACTATTGGTCTAAGTCACATGTAAAAGAAAATTCGATTAGTGGATCATTTTGGGGCCAATGTGGGTCAAGCCAATTGTATCTAAAAAACGACTCAACAGATTTTTACAAAATTTTGTATTATACCGTCTCTAGTCATGACAGACCACTGGGCTGAGTCACATGTTTGAGAAAATTCGATTAGTGTGTCATTTTCGGTCATAATGCGTCAGGGTCAAGCTAATTGAATGTAAAAAATGCTCAAAATATTTTGACCAAGTTTTGAAATATACTGTTTCTGGGCATGATATGACCATTGTCATTGACTAAGTCACATGTTCGTGAAAATTTGATTAGTGGACCATTTTGGGGTCACTGTGGGTCAAGCTAATTGTATCTAAAAGACAAATCAAATGATTAAGACACAATTCGGGATTATACCGTTTCTGGTCATGATAAGACCATTGGGTTAAGTCACAAGTTCGAAAAAATTGGATTAGTGCGTCATTTTGGGTCCTTGTGGGTTAAGCTAATTGTATCTAAAAAATAAATCAAATGATTAAGTCACAATTCGGTATTATACCGTTTCTGGGCATGATATGACTCTTGGGCCAAGTCACAAATTCAAAAAAATTCGATTAGTGTGTCATTTTTGGTTCAAGTAATTGTATCCAAAAACCAACTCAACCCATTTTGACCAAATTTTGTATTGTATCGTTTCTGGGCATAGGAAGACCATTGAGCTAAGTCCTGTGTTAAAAAAAAAAAAAAATAAAATAAAAAAAAAAAATAAAAAAATCGATTAATGGTCATTTTTGGGTCACTGCCGGTCAAGCTACTTGTATCTAAAAAACAAATCAAATGATTTTGACTAAATTTTGTTTCTAACCATTTTCGAGTATGAGAAGACTATTTGGTTAGGTCACATGCTCGAGAAATTTATTTCAATAAATGGGTCATTTTTGTGTTGCTGCGATTCATGCTAATTTTATCTAAAAAACGGCTCTAACGATTTTTACTGTGTGCTATATTGTACAGTTTTGGATTACGAGAAGACCAATGGGCTAAGTCACATGTTCGAGAAAATTCGATTAGTAGGTCATTTTTGGGTCACTGTGGGTCAAGCTAATTTTATATGGAAAACAGTTGCAACAATTTTTTATTCAATTGTTTTCGGGCTTGGAAAGATCATTGGGTGACCACCACATGTTCAAGAAAATTCGATTAGAGAGTCATTTTGGTTCACAATGGGTTAGGGCCAAGCTAATTGTATCTCAAGAACAGTTCAAAACATTTTGAAAAAATGTTGTTTTATATCGTTTCCGAGCATAAGACAACGGGGCTAGGTCACATACTCAAGAATATTCAGTCATTTTGTGTCCTAATGGATCAGAATCAAACTAGCTGTATCTAAAAAACGGTTTAAACAATTGTGGCGAATCTTTGTATTATATAGTTTCTGGACACGTGAAAACAATTGGGTTAGTTCGCATGTTCAAGAAGATTTATTAATGAGTCATTTTGGGTCATAATGGGCAAGGGATAAGCTAACTGTATCATACCGTCTCCCAGTATGTAAAGACCGTTGGAATAGGCCACATGTTCTATAAATTTCGATTGGTGGGTCATTTTTGGATCAATGTGGGTGAAGCTAATTTTATGTAGAAAATGACTAATTATTTTCACTACATTTTGTATTCCATCCTTTTCATGCTCGAGAAAAGCATTACGTTAGGTCGCGTGTTCGAAAAAATTCGATTAGTGGGTCATTTTGGGTCTCTATGACTCACGATCAAGCTAATTGTAACTAAAACAGCAATAATGATTCAGTGGAAATAATACACAATATAGCAATTAATGACGGCAACTTTCAATTTTAGACATTTTATCGAATATTTAGAAATATAATTGACAGATTCTCCTGGAATTTCAGGATTAAAAGGAACAGGTATGAACACCATATTTAGAAATGTCGATGTATTAAGGAGGGCGATTAGGGGGCTAACAAAAAATCAAAGGAAAAAATAATACTTGGGATCACCCTGTAAAATAAAATGCACGAAATGATCTACCGCTACCGAATATAAATAAAAAGACATTGTGCAATATGTGTATTCTTTTGTGTAAGAATAGCACGTATATTAATAGAGATATAACGATTTATTTAAAAAAAATAAAAAATTCTTGCATGTTTTTTTGCTTATAACATGCAGGGTTTTCAACCAAATTTAACGCCGGTTTCAGAAAAATTGACAAAATATAATAGAAACAATATAGTGCAATTGGAATATAAATATGTTAAATATTTTAGGAAATATGAGCAGTTGTATGAAATCATTTTTATCTGCGCATGCGCGAACGATAACAAGGATCATTTTACATAATTTAATAGTCAATTCTATGGAGCAACTTATTTTTAAAAAATCTAGTGAAATATCGTAAAAATTCAGAAAGATATCGGCGTTAAAGTGAGCAAATTTTTAGCTGTTCTCTAAAAGCAGTTGAATGATAAGGGATTTTACACAAATTGTCATTTTTTATTAACTGACTTTCAGAAAAAAGTTAGTATTTAGTGAGTATCAACGGGTAGATTTGGAAAAAATGCTTCGATTTTGATACTTCTTTTGATCATGGTATAGGCTCGTTCTGGTGGTTATCCAAGAAGAACTAAAGCATCAATAAAAAATGAAAAAAAAAAAATAAAAATGGCAATTTGTGGAAAATCCCTTATCATTCAACTGCTTTTAGAGAACAACTAAAAATTTGCTCACTCTAATGCCGATATATTTCTGAATTTTTACTATATTTCACTAGATTTTTTTAATAAGTTGCTCCATAGAGTTGTCTATTAAATTATGCAAAATGATTCTTGTTATCGTTCGCGCATGCGCAGATAAAAATGATTTTATACAACTGCTCATATTTCCTAAAATATTTAATATATTTATATTGCAATTGCACTATATTGTTGCTACTATATTTTTTCAATTTTTTTGAAAACAGAGTTAAATTTGGTTGAAAACCCTGCATGTTATAAGCAAAAAGTATGCAAGGTTTTTTTTTTTTAAATAAATCGCTATATCTATATTAATATACATGCTATTCTTACACAAAAGGATACACATATTGCACGATGTCGGTTTATTTATATTCGGTAGCGACAGATCATTTCGTGCATTTTATTTTACAGGGTGATCCCAAGTATTATTTCTTTTCTTTGATTTTTTGTTGGTCCCCTAATTGCCCCACTTATCAAATCGACATTGCTAAATATGAGGTCATACCTGTTCTTTTCAATCCTGAAATTCCAGAAGAATCCGTCAAGTATATTTAGAAATATTCTACAAAATGTCTAAAATTGAAAGTTGCCGGTCATTAATTACAATATAGTGTATATCGAGATAGACACAAAGTAATTTTGACCGAGCTTAGCTCGGTCATTCCTGCTAATATTACTTTGTCATCGGATTTAAGTCAGTATGCAAAATTAAAATTCGATCGGACATTTTAACGTGAGTTAAAATTCGAGTACAAATTTTAAACTGGAAATACGATCGTTGCAAGTTAAATAAAACCTTATGAAAATAACACAATTTTTGTTAAGAAAAATCATAGCCTCTAATGCTTACAAAATAAAACATATGTTAAAATACAATTATTTTAACTAATCTGAAACTTAAGTTAACTCAATCGTAATAGTTGTACGATTTCTTTCAAAGCTCAGATACCTTGAAATAAGTTTAAGTACTTTATATACGACCCCTGAATGCATGGACGAAATCATGTATTTTGAGGTGTCAAAAAGTAGAATGTGTCATGAATTTCAAAGTTTCATAACTCGGTCAATTTGAATGTTAGGTGAATGAGCCTTTTATGACTTATTTTTTAGTGCCACAGTAAATTTTTACTAAATATCACTTATAGGACCGGAGGATCGTATAAAAAAATCAAATTTCGTAATTTTTTAATAAATGTTTTTATTAACCCAAATCGCTTTAAAAATAATTATTTACCTTATTTAAACCATTTTTGTAATTGGAAGTATGCATCTAGGACCAACGGTTGCGAAAATAAAGGTCTGTCAGGTTATACGTGGACACACTGTATATCAAAATATCGGATATTTTTTATATTTACGAAAATATCGTGATATTTACGAACCCTGCAGAGAAACAAAAATTGTTTGAATACAAACAGTTAATTAAAACAAATTAAATGCTCTGACATCCAAACTATACAAACTCACACAGTAAAACCTGAATTAGAGGTAGGATATTTTTCAAATACTTTTAATTAACATCTTTATTTTTTAAACAGATAGTATAAGATAAGTACAGTGAACTCCCGTTAGTGCGGATTTCGAACGGAGGCAGGTATTTGTCCGCATTAGCAGAAGACCGATTTGAACTATTTAAACATTCGAAAGGTATAAAATGTTTCAGTATCAACCGAAACAGATTTTCAAGACATAAACCGAAACCGGAATTTCGCTAATATTCCCATTTTCGTACGAAAACGAAAGTATGTCTGTTTTTTTAATGTAATTAATAGATACATAAATATACATAACAATTAATTATACGTGTGGCTCATGTTGGCCATCAGTCCCTCCAACCAAACCTTTTTATTTTCAATTAAAATAAATTGTAATTAATTAATCTACGACACAATCTCAGTTTTTACTTATGCAAATATCATCTGATTAAAAAAAAATGTTTAAATATCCATACCTCGATTTATCTTTTTATAATTTTGTTTTAATGATATTCAACAGTCTTACAATACCTTTCTTAGAGAACACCCGAAACAATTATCCGTATTCAATCTAAAAATTTTCTTCAACTGTAAAAACTGTAGATTTTAATGATCCCGTAAAAACATTTCTTCACAATTTAGTCTTACTAGGGGACTCTGCCCCCTAAGAGCTACGCTCATCAACCCCCGCTCAGACACCGCAGACTCTAACAGCACGATAATTTGATCGGCTTTAAAAAGATTTCGGAAGATTGAATTATAATTTGAATCTGAGAATTATAATCTGACGTAATTTTCACCAAACTTTTCTTTTTCTTTTTAATATTCGCGTAAAAATACTTCTGTTAGAAATGAAATATTATGATCATCTTAAAATATCAAATAAATGTCTCGAGCAATTTTTAAATTTAAACTGTTTTGCAATATTATTTTTTGTTCATTTTATATAATAAGTGTAATGTGACGTTAATTCTCCTATTTAAGACTTCTAAGGCATGTTTATGATTTTATTATTTTACAATATTCTGTCTCTTTTAAAATTCACGTGTAATTATAATATTTAACACGTAATTTTCAATGAGTTCCTGCGTTTTATATTTCCTGTTTATAATAGTCATGTAAAATAAATTTTTAATTTGAAGTAAACATTATTGTTTGCGCTGTTTATACAACTGACAACAGTTTAAATTAATAACATTTTCTAAAATCTGTAAAAAATATCTCTCGAAATGCTGAAAATTTGAATTTAAAATTGAAATAAAACCTCAAAAAATGAGTCAAATAAGAAAAATAAATACAATCTGCACACCGGGAACTTATAACCTATAAAATGACCTAAAAATGATTAAATTATCATGGATAGTTTTTGCTCCAATAAAACTTTTTTAATGGAACGATTTTGTCCAACTTTAGCATTAAATATCTCTTAAAATAATTCTTCGATTTGAAAACTGTCTGCATCAGCGTGTTTATCAAACATTTCTCTATAATACCACCGATTTTCATATTTTTGTATGCAATAGTTTTTTTTAATGTTAACGATGAAAGGCCATGCTTAAGCATTCAAATTGGATGTGGATCTACCCGGAAAATCTACGCAGATTTTTATTGGTCCATTTCCAAATCAAAACTTGTTTTTATATATAGCAGGACTAGGGGGCTCTGCCCCCTGCGTGCTACGCTCGTCAACCCCCGTTCAGACACCGCAGACTCTAACAGCACGCTAATTTGATCGGCTTTAAAAAGATTTCAGAAGATTGAATTATAATTTGAATCTGACAATTATAATCTGACGTAATTTTCACCAAACTTTTCGTTCTCTTTTTAATATTCACGTAAAAATACCTTTGTTAGTAATGAAATATTATGATCATCTTAAAATACCAAATCAATGTCTCGCGCAATTTTTAAATTTAAACTGTTTTGCAATATTATTTTTTGTTCATTTTACGTAATAAGTGTAATGTGACGTAAATGTGACGTAAATTCTCTTACACAAGATTTCTAACGCATGTTAATGAATTTATTATTTTACAATATTCTTTCTCTTTTAAAATTCACGCGTAAGTATAGTTTTTATTACGTAATTTTCAATGAGTTCCTGCTTTTTATATTTTTTGCTTATAATAGTCACGTGTAGAATAAATTTTTAATTGGAATCAAACATTATTGTTTGCTCTGTTTTTACAGTTGGCAACAGTTTACATTAATACAATTTTCTAATTTTTGTAGAAAATATCTCTCGAAAGGCTGAAAATTTGAATTTAAAATAGAAATAAAACCTCAAAAAATGAGTCAAATTAAAATACTAAATGCAGTCTGCACACCGGAAAATTCTGACGCATAAAATGATCTAAAAATGATTAAATTCCTATGTACAGTTTTTGTTCCTCTAAATTTTTTTTAATGGAACGATTTTGTCCAACTTTGGCATTAAATATCTCTTAAAATAATTCTTCTATTTGAAAACTGTCTACATCAGCGTGTTTATCAAACATTTCTCTATAACACCACTGATTTTCATATTTTTGTATGCAACAGTTTTTTTAATATTAACGAAGAAAGGCCATGATTAAGCATTCAAATTGGATGCCGATCTGCCGGGAATATCTACGCAGATTTTCGGTGGTCAATTTCCAAATCAAAACTTTTTTTTATATATATAGAAGGATATGTATTGCTTGCTTTACAATTGGCGCTCACTCTTGAGTCAGTCATGAATTATAACTATAAACAGTGAATTACATAGCAATAAATAAAGAGCACCTCATTTTGGCAGATACAATTCGCATCAATGAGTAATGCTGAAAATTCTCGAAGGAAGAAACATGATTTTTGGAATACATATAGTTTCGTTTCCGCAGAAATTTCGGTTGCATTTTCACCAAAAACGAATTTTTGGTGTAACTGAGATTTTGAGCCGAAATTAAATAAGCTGAACTTAATGTTAAACTTTAATGCTAAAACAAAGAAATATTTTATTAATTTAGCAATTAGTAATTAAAATGCCAGTCAGTGACAATTTTTAATATAAAAAATAAATTACTGAAGACAAACAATACATGTAAAGAAACTGCCGCGCTTAAATAATTTAACCTCTCTCTTAATAATATCACACTTTTCTTTGCTTTCCTTAAACAAATGAAATTTTTACGACATCGTTTTAATGTTTTACGACACTCTCGATAAATTTAATCACCCATATCTCATTTTGTTTACTAATATCGGCTAACACAGCCTTTAGTAAATTTATGAACAGCTTTGAATCTCAAGATTTTGGTGGTAGAAAGATTCCCCTCTGTTCATTATTGTCACTCGTTATTTATTGATCTCTCAATCACCAAAGTTCATTAAAAAATTACTGTACAAAAGCAGGTTCGATTCTGATCGATGAGTTTGAGAAAAAACTGTTCGCAAAATCCAAAGAATAGTACGGTCTAAGCGATTTCTTTAACATTAATTGCAAAAAGGAAATGATGGGAGAAACGAAATTGTCCTCATTAATCAGAGATACGTCTTAAGCGTAGAAACATTAAAGACATTCCACAGTATTATAACCATGAATGTGTGTGTGCGTGTATTAGACTGAGCACAATAGTTCCCTAACTGTATTTCTGAGTGAGCACATTTGACGAATATTCTATAGCCACTGCCGCTAAAACTGTATAGTATAGCAGTCAACTTTTGAGTTTTTTTACTGCCACTCTTTTTGAACAGAAAAATATCACTTATTTTAACTACAAAAATTAGCATCGAATAACGCAAATATTTCTGTCCTATAATAGTTGTAGGAAATAATCGTAAAAGATGGCAACTAAGGCAAAAACTATCGTACAAATCGTTCGAAGGCTTAGGTATTTCAAGTTTAATTTTTAATTTTTAATCTTAAATTTTTAATGTCACATCTATTCCATTGCAACTGAACAGCAAATTACGGCAGAGTATTAGTTATAAGTACTGTGTCAATGTATTGAAGGGTCAATATCTGGGGTCAATTTTTATTTTTTTTTTAATTAATGTACCAACTTCCAAATACAATTATATACTATGATACATGTTTTGATATTTGAGTGATGCAGTGTTTTGAGATCAAGGATGTACATTTAATGCGTAGGATAAACTTTTATGGAAGAAAGTGTCTGTTAACACCATAATCAGCGTCTAATAATTGGGACTGAGATGAAGGGAACTGGGGTAATGTTTTTTTCTTAACAGCTGCACAGCCATTTTGTTGGATCATTTTGCACATATGCAAATTATTAAATATGGCATGTAACATTTGTATGCTACATAAATAATGTTGCAATAAACTTTTTGTTTATAAATAAAAATTTAAATATGGGGACAAAACATAAAACAAAGAGAAGACCGACTTACTTTCATCCTTGGTGGCTAATTGAACTTTAATTGCCGTTGCAATGGAAATAATTCTGCCAGCGCCACCTAGTACCTATTAACCTAAACGTGTGTTTAGAGGGACTGACATGATGGTCAACCTCAGGGACAAATATATTTACTACAATATTTTACTATACAATCTATACTAATAATGAATAATTATATTTTCCCACACTGTATATATATAGGTATAAATATATAACAGCAAAAGTTAATTATATTTATAGAAATGTTTACAGCATACAATTAATATTGGATATTTCTGCCTGAGGACAGGGACTGAAATGATAATTTCGTTTGCTTAAAGCTTAAAATTAATTATTTATACATCATTATGTGTCATTGATCATTGCTAATTTTTATAAGAAATGTTACAATATATTACATTTTTCAGTTTTTGGTTTCAGTATAATTAATGAAATATTATTGGTATTGGACGCAACATGTCCAATTTTCAGACATTGACCCTTAAGCATTAGAAGGGCGGATGTAGTGTCTCCTGTTCAATATTTCAGGTCCAGCTTTCGAATCCAGCCGATTCCATGGGGAAATTTATACATTTCTAATGTCTGGGTACATACATGTTTGTTCAGAAAGTACAATATTATTTTATATAGTATTAGGATATTATAATATAAAAATGGTGATAATCGTCATAATGTATATATATTAATAAAATTAAATTTCAGCGCTTTATTTTATGTATTCCACAAAAATTCCCTTTCTAAAATGAATTTACAATACAAGTTTATTAAATTAATCCCTATCTTAAATAATATGCCATTCATTCCATTTACTTAAATTCGTTCATATTTAAAATGCGTATTTTAATATTTTCTTTTCTTTCAAATCTATTCAAAAAATATATCCCGTAATCATTATTTGCTTTCAATGTTTTTTCAATTCTCAATCTTAAAATTTCACTGTGAATACTATTATAATTATCTTTTCGTACCAATTTGGATTATTTCATTCAAAAAATATGAATATTTCGGAAATTTCGATGAAAAAATTAAAACTTTCTTTTAAATATACACCTGACTAAAAGGCAACAACTTTTTAAAAGGCAAGATCTCGTTATATACAGGGTGCAATATGTTATCTATCGCCGACCTTTAATTTCTCAACCGTTGGTTGTAGACAAATAGTTCCAATTACAAAAACGTTTCAAATGAGCTAAATATTCATGTTGTAGCATTATTTAAAGTAAAAAATCAATTTTATAAAAATAACCAAAACTAACTTTTTATACGGTCCCCCAGTCCCTATAGTTATATTTAGTAAAAGTTTACACAAATCATAACAGATGTAACACAAAAAGTTTGACATCTGTACTACAAAAATTGACACAGTTATTAAATTTCTAAGTTTGAGATTTTTGCACATGATTTTGTCTTTCATTGAGGGATCAGTTAAAAGATGAATTAAAGTAATTCGAGATCAAAATCAGGGTGCAATTGTCCTTTCTTCGGCGAAGCCTCTTTTAGCCGGTATCGTGGGTACTTTTGAATGTTGTTCGACCCATAAAAGTTAGCTCAATTTTTTAGATGAAATAACCCAATTTGGTGATTCCCCGATTTGGTGATACCGGCTGAAGGTGGTTTCGCCGTAAAAAGGACATTGCACTCTGATTTTGATCTCGAATTACTTTAATTCATCTTTTAACTGATCCCTTAATGAAAGACAAAATCATGTGCGAAAATCTCAAACTTTGAAATTTAATAACTGGGTCAATTTTCGCAGTACAGATGTCAAACTTTTTGTGTTATATCTATTATGATATGAGTAAACTTTTACTAAATATAACTATTGGGACTGTGGGACGTATAAAAAGTTATTTTTTGTAATTTTATAAAATTGATTTTTTACTTTAAATAATGCCACAGCATGAATATTTAGCTCATTTGAAACGTTTTTTTAATTGGAACTATATGTCTACGCCCAACGGTTGAGAAATTAAAGGCCGGCGATAGATAACATATTCCACCCTGTATAATGGATGCGAACCAGAGAGCATTTAGGATCAGCTTCATAAAATTTCAGTTTGCATTTTTAAAGAGAAATACTAAGACAGAGGAATATAACAGATACGTGAGAGAAAATGTCCGACCTAGAACCAAATGTCAGGAGAAATGTGACAGTGAAATGTGTGAAAGGTGAATGCACATATATCAGTCGAAGCGCAGAAGTTTACAAGTGGGGTTTTTTCCTGACACTCATGTCAGGTTCTGTGTAACATAATATATTTATTTTCCTGAAAATTGTCTTACAATTTCGTTGTGTCTTGAATGTTTTCGTTTGTGTCGGAAGCATTAGGCAAATGTGCCTCTCGTAATGAAATAATATGGGTTGTGTCCTTTTTTATAAGAATGACTATTTTTGGAATGCTAAAAGTGTTAGTATTATCCATCGTATTCTATGAAAGTCTCGTCAATAATTTTTGTATTTCAGCATTAAAAATTCATGATTTTTTTGGTTTAGTTCTAGAATTTCCCACTTTATAAACAATGTCTCAATTGGTATTGCAAAATACATTATTTATTTTTTACTATATACCCTTGCATAATTAACACATTTTTATAAAAACGAATGAAAACAATCTTCAACATTTTCTGTGCGTTTATTTATTTATTTATTTATGGAGTATCTTACGTTCGTTAAATTTACAGATATTTTCGTAAGCCTCGCTTTCGAAACGGCAGTTTTTACGATAGAAAGATTTAAATATGCAAATATAACAGGGAATCTGAAACTACCGACTTTCTCTATTTTTGTTCAAACAATGTATTGATTTTGTTCCACATACTCTCTCCAAAGGAAATTTTCAAACTGTTTCACCTAAATATAGAAATTTTTCAAAAGAATGCTTAAGAAGAAGGATGTATTCGAAAATGACAGGATAATGTTGAAAATTGTGTACTAACGGAATAATTAGGGGTTCTACATTTTTAAAAATTCAGATGACTGCGATATGTTAAAATTCCTTTCAATATGTATTTAAAATTGTAAAACAAAATATGTGTAGAACGCTGATTTCAAAAAAAAAAATGTAAAAAAAAAATACAAAACATTTTGTCAAACGCTGACAATTCATTTTAAAAGATTTTCAAACAAGGAATTATTAAATTTATGAATAACGTAAAATCTTGTTTATAAAAATAGTCTTATAGTATATATGATGAAGAGATATATATAAAATAAAGCTATGCCAAAATCTTTTTTCAAATTTATAAACTGTGTTTTTTCAACAATTAAGATCGTAAGTTGATGTTTACATACATATATATACCTCTATTATTATCGTTATGAAATCAAAACCATTTTTTATTTCATTTCGAATAACTAAAAGATTTTTCTTTAAAACCGCATTTTAGAACAGCACTAATTTTCTTATAAAAAAATATAATTTTGCCATATGTCATTTAAAACTGTCTCCAATAGATGTTCATCAAAAAACAAAGTAAGTTTCATGATTTCTTATTATTATAAGAGCATTCAGTAAGAAGATCCGTGCAACGTGTACGCACACAATATTGCACGGAACGTTACAACCGACTCCGGAGGCTAAGATAAAACTCAGCTCAATACATTGTAGAGGAGCCGGAACAGATCCGGTTTTGAACATTAGTCACTTTATGGACCCCAAACGTGAGACATCACTGGAGAAGCCAGAAACGTTTATTCCCAATGAAAGTCTACCTCTGATATTCCATCTAGTTGTCAAACACATAAACAGCACAAACATAAATGTTAGTAAAAATGATAGAATAAATAAAGATAAATTTAGACCATCGCGTCGTGCGTACCGGGGTCAACTACTTCTCCGCATTTTAGAGCCACAAGAGTAGAGAAGGACAGCAAAAGGTTCTCCTGTTGACCCGGAAGCAACCGCCTGTATCCCACCCATTCATCTGTCACCAGAGTATCCATCTGTTTCGAACCACACAATTAAGACTGGACCTCAAATTCCTCCAAGATCCTGAGTGGATATCCCTGATTGGTTTATGATATTCCACACAATGATACACCAGCGACAGACTATCCAAGTGCACATTACACGGAAACAGAGTTTCCTGACTAGATGTAAGATTCCATCGCGGTCTGCACCTTACGGCAATGTCCTACTTCCGAAAAGGAATGACCTCAACGAAGCCCACGGCCTGCTCTCGATCATACTCATATACCCTAGGCAGTCGATTGGAGATCACTCGGAGGTACACGCAACCTGACAGTGTCATCATATTGCAAATAAAATAAAATAAAGCATTTGGATCCTTCGTAATATTATCTTAATTTTATTTTATCATCCGAAATAAAATACGGGGTGGTCTTCGAGCAAAACACTTTGTATTTTAGCGATAAATCTATTGCAACCAGTTTCTTTGTAAAAGAAAAATGATTCTTTTTAAATATATAACCGTTTTAATCTTACTATAGCTGCGTTAACAGTATATTTTGTGTAATATATTTAAATTATGGACAGTAAAAATTGAAAAGCTTTAGAAAATAGGCTCATTTTCGTACTTCTGAATAAAAATGCATTACTGTTAATATTTTACAAACATATGTATATGTAAAAGTCGTGTGTAACCGAGAGTGCAAAATATTTACAATACTGATATTTTATTTACGAATGCTATGTAGAAGTTTTACGTCCAACAAGCATGTTTACTGAGGCTTTCTATTTGAACATTCGATAATTTAATTCTGAATAAAAAGAAACGAATTCGACTATCACTGCTTTTTTTGTAATAAATGACATCCAAATTGTTCTCGAAGTCACATCTAATGATTTTTCTACACAGAAAAATAGATTCTGAGATTGCTATTTTACTTTTGTTTTATCGAATGACGATAAGATCCAGGAAATCATTCAAAACAAATTCCTTGAATTGCAGAAAGTGAACTTTCATTTTTCTTCATATTTCAAACAGCATGAAAGTTTTTAAAGTATCTATATTTTTTATGTGTGTGATTATGATTTGTAGGTTAAAAAATTATCTCATGAATTATATTTTGTGTATTTCTTTCTCATTGTAATATAACTTTGAAGATGTAACATAAGAATCATATAAAAATGTACACTGATTTTTTAAACTATTATCGATTACTATTTTATAATGTACAAATTACGATTTTTCTATTCTTTTTTTAACCTTCGATAATTTAGTGCAGTTTATAAAAGAACATAAATGACAGACACAGTGTTTCATTTCTTATATATGACATCTAAAGTAAGTCTCGGAGTCACATCTAACGATTTTTCTATCACAGCAAAATATATTCTGGCATTTCTGTTTTGCTTATGTTTGTTTAGTTCGTATGTTAAGGGAAGTTTCAAGAAGTCATCAAGGATAAATTTATGCATTACAGAAAGCAAACTGCCATTTTCACTTACATTTCAAACAGCTCAAATTTTGTATATAGTATATAATCTTTTGTAAGAATGTGAGTGGTTTTGATTGGTATAAAATAATGTTTGAAGAATTATAATTTATTTCTTTTCTTTTCATATTTTTATATGTATCAAAAGGGGATAGAAGGACTATGAAAAAATGTACAATTTTTCTGTAATCTCTTTTCGGTGATGTGATAGTTTTATATTGTACAAATTTTCAATAATTTAAACACTACATTTTTATTTTAATTAGATTAAAAATATTTATATAAATAATTGTCGTAACATAATAATTAGAATATTTTACTTATAATGAAGTAATAATTACACATACAAAATTAGGCATATTACTAATAATTAAACCGACATAATTTCACCTGGTACTAATAATTACACAAACGTTTCAAGCAAATTTGCATTACATTAGTGATTTTGGAATAAAATCGCATATTGAAAGGTAATTGAAACTGGAGAAGAAAAAAGAATATTTTAAAATAAAAAATAACTTTTAATTTTGTTACTTTAGAAAATTCATCCACTACATTATGAACGTTTTTCTTATAATTCTGACAGGAATACTTAAAACTTTCCTTCTTTTATTCGAAATTATGTTTCTAAACAATGTAACTTTTTAGCGACTTTTCCGTGTCACAAACCAAAACCCATCCTGCCATAAAATATGTTACCAACACCACTTTAATAACGATAAAATTGAACACTAGCCGCTGAATTTCTTTTCCTTCTTGAGAGCTCTTTAATGTTATGCGATAAAGAAAGACAAACGACTGAAAAACTAAATAAACTACAAACTTTGACCTAGAAAGACGACAAAACTTTCTCTCTACTTTTCATAGAAAATAGTGTTAGCACAACTCTGCTGAGTAATTTAAAAAATTGACATTGCTAGAATATCAAAAATTTAATTGATCTTTCTGGTAGTGTTCTCTATATTATTTTATGTATGAATTATTTCTATGATTGCTTAATTATCTTTAATAATGATTTCATAAGAATACTAGAAGGTGAAAAATGATTTCACTAATGTTACAATTATTCATCTGAAAAAAACCAACGAAACAGCATTTATGTAACTTTTAAATACGTAATTGGGAAGTTAGATGAACTTCCTCTATCAGTCTTCATTTTGAATTTTTAAAGATATAGCAGGAAAATTGTTCTTTATTATCAGCATATAAAGAACCTGGTTTAACTTACAATTTCCTTTAAAGATTCAGTGTCCGGTAGAATTTGATAACCAACAATATATTTAATGTCGATTTATTTTCGAAAATTAAACAAAAATTAGCTCATATAAACATCTTTCTGAATTTTAACGTGACTTATCTTGCATTTTTATATACTCACAATTCAATACAGGCTATTAGGAAAGAATCAACAAATTTTGAAAAAAGATGTCAAATATAGACTATGAAACATTTTCAAAAAAATTGAAATTCATACTCTAAAGAATACTCTAATAAAACATCATCGGTTAATATCATGAAAAATAAGGTAAAAGGGTAACAAGGGGATAACAAAGGACGTCCTTCCGGTAAATAGTTTTTCTCTTTACAGTAGAAATCAGGTCTAAGTAATCAATTTGGAAAAGGCATAAAAAAAATTTCAAATATAATTTCAGCAATTACGATCTACAATTGGTAAATTTCCAAATTTTTTATCTAACCCATTATGTCAGAAATAAATTTATATTTATGTACTATAGAATCTATATAACATGGAATATTCTCATTCAGTTACGGAACACATAAAACGGTTGAAAATGTACGGGGATTTTTTTTTCCTGCAAATGAAACTAGTATGTTGTGGCCATCACAAAACTTTCTTCTATATACATCACGCCAATTAAATCCTTTACATAGTACAAGAAATAACAACGATTTAGCACCAATTCATATAAAGTATATCTGAATTTGAATTTGGATGAAAATTCGTGCATTAGTTCTTGAGATAGAGCTATAGCGGAAATTCTGAAAAAATGTAGCATAGCAGCGCCACCTGTTGGGCGATTTGCACCAAAATTAAACAGCACTAAACGATATCAAGTTACACCTGAATCTGAAGTTTGTTGAAAATCCAAGCATTAGTTCTTGAGATAAAGCTATTGCAGAAATCGCAAAAAATACAGCATAGAAGCGCCACCTGTTGAGCGATTTATACCAAAAATTAAACAGCGCTAACTAATACATCAATTCATGTCAAGGACTAACTAAATCTGAAGTTTGGTGAAAATCCGTGCAATAGTTCTTGAGATACAGCTCTTGTGGAAATCGTGAAAAATGCAGCACAGCAGCGCCACCTGTTGGACGATTTACACCAAAGATTAAACAGCACTAATTTATATCGGGGACTAACGGAATCTGAAGTTTGATGAAAATTCGTGCATTTTTTCTTGAGTTAAAGCTATTGCGATAATCATGAACAATGCAGCATACCAGCGCCACCTGTTGGGCGATCTTCACAAAAAAGTAATCAGCACCAAACTACATTTTGGACTAACTGAATCTGAAGTTTTATGAAAATCCGTGCAGTAGTTCTTGAGATATAGCTATTGCAGAAATCGTGAAAAATGCCGCATAGCAGCGCCACCTGTTGGGCGATTTTCACCAAAAACTAATCAAGTCCAGTTTATATCAAGGTCTAACTAAATATGAAATTTTGTGAAATTCCGTGCATTAGTTCTAGAGATAGAGCGCCCACAATTTTTTTGTCACATACAGACTCACAGACAGAGTGACAGAGTGACAGAGTGACGGAGTGACAGAGTGACAGACAGACTCACAGACAGACATTTTCTAAAAACCATCAAATCGTGTTCTGGGCATTCTAAAACGTATAAATCCGTCGAAAACCGGAAGTCGAAATTTTTCACGAATCCAATACTTTCTTCATGTAAAGATAGAAGAAAGTAAAAAGAACTAGTATGTTGTGGCCATCACAAAACTTTCTTCTATATAAATCACGTCAATTAAATCATTTAAATAGTAAAAGAAATTACATGAATTTAGTACCAATTCATATCAAAGTATATCTGAATTTGAAATTTATATGAAAATTCGTGCATTAGTACTTGAGATAGAGCTATAGCGGAAATTCTGAAAAATGTAGCATAGCAGCGTCAGCGATTTACACCAAAAATAAACAGCACTAAATGATATCAAGGTATACCTGAATCTGAAGTTTGTTGAAAATCTAAGCGTTAGTTCTAGAGATAAAGCTATTGCGGAAATCGCAAAAAATACAGCATAGCAGCGCCACCTGTTAAGCGATTTACACCAAAAATTAAACAGCACTAATTTATACGTCAATTCATGTCAAGGACTAACTAAATCTGAAGTTTGGTGAAAATCCGTGCAATAGTTCTTGAGATACAGCTCTTGCAAAAATCGTGAAAATGCAGCACAGCAGTGCCACCTGTTGAGCGATTTACACCAAAAATTAAACAGCACTAATTTATATCAGGGACTAACAAAATCTGAAGTTTGTTGAAAATTCGTGCATTTTTTCTTGAGTTAGAGCTATTGCGATAATCACGAATAATGCAGCATAGCAGCGCCACCTGTTGGGCGAATTTCGCAAAAACGTAATCAGCACTAAAATATATCCTGGACTAACTGAATCTGAAGTTTTATGAAAATCCGTGCAGTAGTTCTTGAGATATAGCTATTGCAGAAATCGTCAAAAATGCCGCATAGCAGCGCCACCTGTTGGGCGATTTTCACCAAGAACTAATCAAGTCCAGTTTATATCAAGGTCTAACTAAATATGAAATTTTGTGAAATTCCGTGCATTAGTTCTTGAGATAGAGCGCCCACAAATTTTTTGTCACATACAGACTCACAGACAGAGTGACAGAGTGACAGAGTGACAGAGTGACGGAGTGACAGACAGACTCACAGACAGACATTTTCTAAAAACCATCAAATCGTGTTCAGGACATTCTAAAACGTATAAATCCGTCGAAAACCGGAAGTCGAAATTTTTCACGAATCCAATACTTTCTTCTTGTAAAGATAGATGAAAGTAAAAATGGCCATAATTATAAAAGAAAAAAAAAAACGCCATTTTTTCCCATTCTAACCAAAAATCATATTTGTAACTTTTTACAACTGCTCTTTCATCTTCATCTAATATTTCATTTATTGTCTGAGCGAAGCGAAGGCTAATACTCAGCGAAATATTACTGTCCGGGCACATTACTACTACGATGGATATTAACGCCATGTCCTACTAAAAAAAAAAGCCTAATAAAAACCTTTCGTCAAGCATAACTCAAAAAATATTTGTCGGATTTCGTTTCTGATTGCACCAGAAGGTACCTATGAGGGTCGCCTAATGAATGCAACTACTATGAAAAATAAGTTCCAAACCGTTTATAAATTATATAGAAAAAACTGATAAAAAAGCAAAATTTATCTGCATACGACACAGAAATTTAATGTGCGTCACTTTCACCGGTTGATGTTTTCGTAGACAACTGGTTTGAACACATGGAGCAAATAATAATAATAAAAAAAAAAAAATACGCACGCATTAATATTGAATAGTTCAGTTTCAACCACGTGATCACAAACCTTGCAACAACCCGTGTCAGCCAGTTTTGGTGAGCAAACAAATAATAATACAGTACTCGGTACCACGGTGACCGTTTTTAGCCTGTTGTATAAAATCTGTCCTGTTGTATGACATACAATTGTGGATGATTAAAACAAAAGACATGAGTGTTTATTGCTCCGGGAGGTTATCTTTCTCTGGATGTCTGTCTGTCTATTATACAGCATGCAATTTTCTTGTAAAGGATGATATTATTATGCAGTAAACCTCCATAACGGACACACCCGATTAGTGGACACCTCTATTTAGTGGGCATTTTTTCGATTACCAACCCTTAAATAACTGTACATTTTTTACTCTCAGTAGCGGACACCTCCAAATAGAAGACAAATTCTGCCCTCCCGAGGTGTTCGCTATTCAGAGGTTTTACTGATAAAACCTCCATAGCGGACACACCCGATTAGCGGATACCTCTATTTAGCGGACATTTTTTCGATTACCAACTCTTAAATAACTGTACATGTTTTACTCTCAGTAGCGGTCACCTCTAAATAGAGGATAAAATTCTGCATTCACGGGGTGTCTGCTATTCAGAGGTTTAATGTATATAATATTAATAGTTATTTTACAGGGCCACACAAAAGAATAAGAATATGTGAAACGAATATAAACTAAATTCGGGATTGGTATATCGCTGATGGTAAAGTAATTTTAGGATGTTGTTACAGTCATCCGCAGCATGTTTTTAGAGTTTCGTTCATCTAACGAAACCCTACCCGACTCACTCCTTTGTCTGTCTGTCTGTCCGTCTGTTACAGAGCCCGTTCTCAGAAATTATAAATGTCGGAGACTTGAAAATTTGCATACTTATAGCTGAACACCACACATCAAACGGCAAATAATAAAATTTTGAAAAAGTCTAATATTTAACCCTCTGGGCTCTAACTTGTGTATTTTACGCAATTTTTCTAACTCAGCCCCTAATTTAATTAAGTTGGAGACATGAAATTTTGCATACTTATATCTGAACATCTCACATCAAACGACAAATAATAAAATTTTGAAAAAGTTTTAATATTTAACCCTCTGGTCTCTAACTTGTGTATTTAAAGCAATTTCTCTAACTCAGCCCCTAATTAAGTTGGAGACATGAAAGTTGCATACTTATAGCTGAACACTTGCGATAACACGATAAATCATAAAATTTTGAAAAAGTCATATTTAACCCTCCGGTCTCTAACGTCTGTATTTTAAGCAATTATTCTAACTCAGCCCCTAATTAAGTTGGAGACATGAAATTTTGCATACTTATAGCTGAACACCTCACATCAAACGACAAATAATAAAATTTTGAAAAAATCTAATATTTAACCTCTAATATTTTGTCTCGCGCATTTTTTTAATTTAAGCTGTTTTGCAACACTATTTTTTGTTCATTTTGCATGATAAGTGTAATGTGACGCAATTTCTTCTATTTCAGACTTCTAACGCATGTTAATGAATTTATTTTACAATATCCTTTCTCTTTCAAAATTCACATGTAAATATAGTTTTAATGGCGTAATTTCCAATAAGTGCCTGCTTTTAATACCTAATTATTTCATTCTAATTTGAAGGTTTTTTTCTGTTTATAATTGTAACGTGTATTTTTTTTTTTTTTAATTGGAATCAAACATTATTGTTTGCGCTGTTTATACAGTTGGCAACAGTTTAAATTAATACCATTTTCTAAAATATGTAAAAAATATCAGCCAAGATGCTGAATGTTTGAATTTAAAATAAAAATAAAACCCCAAAAAATGAGTCAAATTAAAAAAAAATTAATGAAATCTGCACACCGGGATTTTCTATTGAATAAAATGATCTAAAAATGATTAAATTCACATGTATACGTTTTGCTCCTATAAAATTTTTTTTAATGGAACGAATTTGTCCAACTTTAGCATTAAATATCTCTTAAAATAATTCTTCGATTTGAAAACTGTATGCATTAGCGTATTGATCAAACATTTTGCTATAATACCACCGATTTTCATATTTTTGTATGCAATAGTTTTCTTAATATTAACGAAGAAAGAACTCCGGTCACAAAAAATTCAAAACCGGCGGCGGCGGCGGCGGTGACAGCGTTAGTTAATTTTTATAGAATAGAGAGATATATAAAAATGAAAACTTGTCTATCTGTCTGTTTGTAATTCTATAAAAATCCACAATTTGGAAGCCAAAATTGTGAAAAGATACGTACATGTGTATTAAAACATGGCCGAGGCAACTAAAGTAATCCGGAATCGAAATAATTTATAGTTAATTTTTAATTCATAAAAAACCACCAATTTAACAGCAAATTCTTATCAAATTTGAACATTTTTCGTTATAGCAGTTGCCAACAATTAAAAAACACAATAAAATTATTACTACAACAATTAATTTTCTACTGCAAGATTTACACGTGAAAAATGAAAATGAAATAAATAGTTTGACGAATTTTTAAAAAAGGTGAATATTACGTCATAAATTTTCTATTGCAAGATATTCACGTGAAATATGAAAATGAAATAAATGGTTTGGCGAATTTAAATGAAAGTGAATATAACTTCATAACTTTTCTATTTCAAGGTTTCCACGTGAAATAGGAAAATATTACGTCATATTGGAAATATAAAGGACGTGGTGGATATAGTATAACGTCATATGAGTGTGAAAAATGTATTGAAGCATGATAAAAACCCGATTAGTGAAATATTGGCCTATTTTAACATTATTGCTCCAATTATAAATTGAAATAAATTCATTTATAGCTGTATTCTTTTGCGTCTGTTATACACATTTATACATTTTTATATAGCGTTTTCATATGATTCATTCATACAACATTTCGACTGATTTTTTAATGTTTGTTTTGTGTTGTATGTTAAATTTTGAAATTGATTTTTCAGAACAAACATCCTTCAAATTCTGGGCAACGCCGGCACTTTAGATTGTAACAGATAAATGCCTTTTGTACCCGTACATCTAATGCTAATATTATAAAGCGTTATAATATTATAAAGTATATAATGTTATTAATGCTTGTACGTTTGTGAGGTGTTATCTCTGAAACTACATAGCCAACTTAAAAAAACGTTGGTGGCCATCTCTGCTCCGAAAAAAAAGACTATTTTATGTCAGTGCAAGAACCTACTTCGCTGCAGGAGCAAAAAAGTTCTAAAATTGCGATTTCTGTCATATTGATTGGGTTAGAAACTTTAAATTTGGTGCGGTAGTTACTTTTAAGATGTAAATACTCGTAATGAACGCTCTCGAAAAGGTTCAATTTGACGGATAAACGTAAAAATTTCCAGAAAGTTTCTAAACTATGATTTATTTGGAATACTGAAATTTTTGGGATACTGTTGGGGTTAGAAACTAGAACTTTGGCATGGTAGTAATTAATAAGATGTAAATGCTCGTTGTAGAATGAATTCTAAAAAATAGAAAGACTAAACAAAGCGGAAAAAGATCTAAAGATGATCTAAGTAACGAATTACATGGAATTGTTAGGAATATAAGCATGAAAATTGACATGGCTGTATTTATCATGACGTAAATTTTCGCAATAGAACAATTTCTTAAAATGTCGCTATATAAAACAGTGCAAAAACAAAAAAACTTTCAAAAATTTTCTATTTCTGTGTTACTGCTGAGCCCAAATTCGGGTTAGTTTTAAAATATACAATTGTCTCTATGAATGGTTTCTAAAAAATTTAAAATTTAAAAAGATGAAATTAACGGAAAACGATCTCAATTACCATTAATTTGGAATTATTAGGTACAGCAACTTTAAATATTTCATAATGCGGCATTTCCTCCGCAAAACATGCGATTTAAATGCAACAAAACTGATAGATACCCACCTAGCATTAAATAAATTGTGTAAATATTGAATAAAGACCTGTATGAAACAGTGAGTAGGTTGCCCGAAAGTACTTGTTAAAGTGTTCCTTCTCTAGGCTTTTCTCTCTCTCGACAATGCCACCAACAGAGGGAAGTGCCGTTTTAAATGTGATATGAAATTTTTATTCGATTCATTTTTCTAGACATTTTATCATAAGGTCATATACTCAATTATCATTAGTAGCTTTTTTATATATTAACTTATTCTGGTGAAATTTTCTAATCGGGTTCATAATGGCGTATGTTAGCTTGCATGATTTCCTGAATAAATATGTATGGATTTGTAAATTACTTCAAATGACACTTTGACAGCTCAAAAGTTATGCAGACGATATGTTCAGATCTTGTGTCATACTTTATGTTGTAATCATTGCCGATTTCTTTTATTTAATACATGCTAAATACAGCTCAACTTGTGCAGAATATGTTTGAAAACAAAACAATATAGCGTATGTAGTAGCCAGCATACACTCATCATTTAAATCCGATCGAGCATATCTAAAACACACTCTAACGAAGCATTGCATGCCACTGAGGATGTATTCGGTACTTTGATACTATATAAGATTTTGAGGAAAGAATTCCTTAAATGTTATCGACACCTCATTGCATCCGTGGGAAACAGATATTGTACAATATTAACTATTCCGGGGGAGCACACACCATGTAAAGTATAGTCCATTCTTTTTAAACATCATATATTTGTCATTTAAAGTTACACAAATTGGTGCGGAGCGTCTGATTATGCTCTTGACATCATTTAATACAGTTAAAATTCCGATATAAGTAATTTAGTGTTTCATTTTCTATTTTACTTTTAATATATTGCGTACTTTCAATTTTATATCCATCCATGGCTGTCTTGAATGGTTTGATTTCCCATTTTTTTAAACAGTGTATACGAATTTATATATAAGATTTTGTAATTCTACGATTCGTTTATTTTCACCATTTCAGTTTATCGCAGTATATGGACAATTAAAGATAACATCTCATTTTCTTTGCCTCCACATGTTATTATTAAATCTATGTTCTCAGTAATATCGCTCAGACTAATCCCTCTGAGGGAAGTCCTAGTAATGACTGTTTCATAATAATAAAAGCCATCGGTCCATCAGAAGAAACAACTCGGTTAAAGCGGAAACCCGGTTAAGCGAGACTCGGATAATCGGGACTCCACTGTAGTTCAGTTTTAAAACTTAGTACACGCTATTTTATTTTATATAAAACGGCGTCATCCGAATTCCTCATTTACGATCCATTCATAAACAACAGCTACAATAAAGTTGCATAGGACGTCACTATCTCAGAATAATACACATATTCAGCAAAAAGAAATCAGCAAGAAATAGCATATCGGGTACTAAAAACATTTTTACTTTCTTCTATCTTTACAAGAAGGAAGTATTGGATTCGTGAAAATTTTCGACTTCCGCTTTTCAACGGATTTATACGTTTTAGAATGCCCAGAACACGATTTGATGGTTTTTAGAAAATGTCTGATGTGAGTCTGTCTGTCACACTGTCACTCTGTCACTCTGTCACTCCGTCACTCTGTCACTCTCTCTGTGAGTCTGTATGTGACAAAAATTTTGTGGGCAATCTATCTCAAGAGATAATGCACGGAATTTCACAAAACTTCATATTTAGTTAGACCTTGATATCAACTGGACCTGATTAGTTTTTGGTGAAAATCGCCCAACAGGTGGCGCTGCTATGCGGCATTTTTCACGATTTCTGCAATAGCTATATCTCAAGAACTACTGCACGGATTTTCATAAAACTTCAGATTCAGTTAGACCAAGATATAGTTTGGTGCTAATTACTTTTTTGTGAAAATCGCCCAACAGGTGGCGCTGGTATGCTGCATTGTTCATGATTATCGCAATAACTCTAACTCAAGAAAAAATGCAAGAATTTTCATCAAACTTCAGATTCAGTTAGTCCCTGATATAAATTAGTGCTGTTTAATTTTTCGTGTAAATCGTCCAATAGGTGGCGCTGCTGTGCTGCATTTTTCACGATTTCCACAAGAGCTGTATCTCAAGAACTATTGCACGGATTTTCATCAAACTTCAGATTTAGTTAGTCCTTGACATAAATTGACGTATAAATTAGTGCTGTTTAATTTTTGGTGTAAATCGCTCCACAGGTGGCACTGCTATGCTGTATTTTTTGCGATTTCCGCAATAGCTTTTTCTCAAGAACTAATGCTTGGATTTTCAACAAACTTCAGATTCAGGTATACCTTAGTATAGTTTAGTGCTGTTTACTTTTAGTGTAAATCGCTCAACAGGTGGCACTGCTATGCTACATTTTTTCAGAATTTCCGCTATAGCTCTATCTCAAGAACTAATGCACGAATTTTCATCCAACTTCAAATTCAGATATACTTTGATATGAATTGGCTAATGATTGTGCTAAATCGTTGTTATTTCTTGTACTATTTAAAGGATTTAATTGACGTGATTTATATAGAAGAAAGTTTTGTGATGACCACAACATACTAGTTCCTTTTCGATACGGAACCTAACATGGTAAACCACAAAAACATAAGTCATTTACACTGGCCTCCAAAAGTTAAGGTACAGGGACTGGATGCTTTCGATTGCACACGTTTTGTCGAATATCTACCAGCAGTATTAGCGATTTGTTCTTGAGCTTCTAGGATGTAAAGAACATGTTTGATTTTATATTTCTCGGTGAAGATTTATCGGGGGGAGGGGGGGGTTACAATTAGGGGACTAATAATAAATTTAATAATAAAATAATATTTGCGATCACCTATGTAACAGACCGAAAATGGTTTGTCACTGTGTTAAATGACTATTTGGGTCCTATTCAACGTTTGTATGCATTTGTGTAAGCATAGCACTCATATTAGTGAAGATGTTAACATTTTTGTGAAATATTCAAAATTGTTTTGTTTATAGCATACAGAGTTTTCAACCAAATTTAACACAACTTTCCAGAAACCTGGCAACGAACAGTAGCAACAGTATACTGCAATTAAAACAAGAATATATTGAATATTTGATGATATATGGGCATTTGTGTGAAATAATTGTTAACTGCGCATGCGTGGAAGATCCTAAAATTTTTATTATATAATTTGGTAGTCAGCTATTTAGGGCAACTTATATAAAAAGTCCAGTCAAATATCGCGACAATTCACAAAGATGGTGTCGATATAGTGAGTTGCATCCTAAAAATAGCTTTATTATAAGGGATTTTCCACAACTTTCCAATCAGCTCACTATATCTTTCTAAGTTTTCACAACATATGACTGGACTTTTTATAGAAGTAGCCCCAAAATACTGACTACCAAATTACGAAATAAAAATTTCGAAATCTACCGCGCATGTGCAGTTAAAAATTATCTCATAAAAATGTCCATATATCAGCAAATATTCAATGTATTCATGTTTTAATTGCAGTGTACTGTTGCTACTATTCTTTGTCAAGTTTTCGGAAAATTGTGTTAAATTTGGTTAAAAACTCTGTATGCTATAAACAAAACAATTTTGAATTTTTCACGAAAACGTTAACATCTGCACAAATATGAGTGCTATGCTTACACAAGTGCATAAAAACATTGAACAGGACCCAAATAGTCATTTACCACAGTGACAAACCATTTGCAGCCTTTTCTGCTACATAGGTGATCGCAAATATTATTTTATTATTAAATTTATTATTAGCCCCTTAATTGTACCCCCCCCCCGATAAATCTTCACCGAGAAATATAAAATCAAACATGTTCTTTACATCCTAGAAGTTCAAGAATAGTTCGGCAATAATGTTGATAGTTATTCGACAAAACTCACGCAATCGAAAGCACCCAGTCCATGTACCTTAACTTTTGGAGGCCAGTGTACTTGGCAATCGAAAAATACTTAAAAAAGTGTTGTGTACAAAAGTAAGAGTGAAAACATGGAGAGGCAGGCAGCTACCTGGACTAAAGAAAGTCATAAAAACATTTGAACTAAGTTCGAAAGTGTTGCAAAGAATCTATAATTCTCTTTAATTTCTTATTTTGTTATTAACTTGTCTAAAAGAAACAGAATATACAAGTTACTTTCGAAGATACAAAAATTAAATGCCTCTCAAAGAATTATCATGATTTCATTATTCATGAATCAATAGAAATTATTAATAAAGAGAATTCGGTTTGTAATGACGCTTTATCCTACATCATACCCAGAATTTGGCTCAGTTTGCTTAAAGAATCATAAAACACGTAATATTCCACTTCCCTCTATATCCATATTTTTATTTTCCCGATGTTTCCGGATCTAAAAATTGACTTTCACTTTCGCTTCTTTCGAATTTGAGAACAACACGCTAATAACAGTATTTTTGTATTATCTGACGAATGCTATGTATAGTTGAAAGTACCAAGAAGTAATAAAGTAATTTAACACACAATCTTTTGCACATCCTGTAAATTTAATTTTAACTTTTTAAAGATTGAATTTAGAATTCTTTGCTTAGAAATTGAATTAGAGATTAAATTTAGAATTCTTTCTTTATTTGCTGATAAGTCATTTTCTTGTCGATCCGGGATTACTTAAGTGAAAACATGGGGAGACAAGCAGCTATCTGGACTAAAGGAAGTCATAAACATTTTCGAACTACGTTGGGAAGTGTTACAAAGAGTCTATAATTCTCTTTAATTTCTTGTTTTAATTTTATATCGAATGATTAGTTTATAGTAAAAACAATACGAATCTTATTTTATTTTCGAATACATAGTGCATGGAAAATATTCTAATCGGGAAATGCGTGTGGGACTGCACATGGGAACTTCCAGTCATCACGTTTTTATGCTCTCCTATTTTAGGACTATAATGTAGACAAGATCCATAAGAACTTCTAAAAACACCACTGATGTACAGAAATCTGCTAGTCCTTTCGAAAAAACTTAGTCTTTTTTCACCAGCCGCAAAGAACACATGCTTCTATATTGAAAGCAGGAGCAAGAGTGGAAGGAATGATAAGGAAAATTTGAAGAAACAGCAAATAGTAAAATAGGAGGCATCAGCCTATCAAACACGAGCATTACCCAATCATAAGCACACAGAATAGAAGGAGAATTTAATAAATTGAAGCAAATTGAATAAAAAAGGATGTCAAAAAATTAATGGATAATATATGTGTTGTGTTTGGAGATAGGGGTGAAATAATAAAATTGTAAAGTTATTTTGGATATTGAAATTCCACTTAAAAATCCAGAAATCATTATTTTAGGATCAATCGTATAGTGTTATACATTTTGTTGTGGCCACAAAAGACCACTTTGACATAACAGTCATTAATTTAAAAAAATCTGAATTTACTTATCATACATTTGTTAATTGAGAACAAAAAAATAAAATGTAAAAGCATTACCTGCATTGACCTGAAAGAACAGAAAATGATGGAGACATTTGCAGAAAGGAAATAAACAGATGACAAATCTTCCTTGAAAAATTTTTATTTATGAAGCAATTTTTCTTGCAGAACATAGCGTATTATCATAGAGTAGACCTCTTATTCTTTTAGATATACTTTTTTTTTATGATGGACACATACAATCAACGTTCTTACTAAGGAAAATAAAAATATCTTTTCCTTTGGGGAGTGTGGAGGCACAGGCATTTAGATGATTTTTTTAGCATCATAATTCCACGACTCGAAATAAAAGGATCATTTGAATAAAAATAAAAATAATGCCGTCAACAAAATTCTTATCCGCATCTTACTGAATAATCAGAAGTAACTGATCAAAGAATCTCGCCACAAGAAAAAGGACGAAACTAAGCAGCCGATTACACAATCTTAAAGAAATATTCTTGCACTTTTAATATTTCTTACTGCAGATACGAAATCCGTTTATTATTTTTTTCTGTAGAAGGGGAAGAGGCATCCACCCATTCTCTGCGTTCGTTGACAGAGCACTCATGCAGGGGCGGACATTATTCTTCACAGAACGGCAAAAGGACAGCCATTCTGCATTGAAATTCCAACTCAACTGAATACGCACGAGCTCTCGGAAAAGAGGAGTAAAAGGGGTTGCTATAATCTTTGAAACACGTCAACTTTGGCGGAACAAACATACAGGCGCCCTGCATTGGCATAAAATGCAATGCTAAAGTATATAAAAAACTGCTTTAAAAAAAAGGAAATTTGATAGATTTCACTGAGATAAGATGTCAAACAGTAGAAAAGAGTTACGAATTTTGAAATTTCGAATTAAACTGATTTAAATATTATTGGCTAAGGGGCGGAGCTACAAAAGGATTTGACTTCACAAATAGAAAGATATGGAACTTTCCAGATAATTCTTTTACCGGAAGTACAGATTCCAAAACAACGTTTATGATTTTAAAATGAATGAAATGCTATGCCAGAAAGAAAAACGTACAGGGGAAGGTTGAAAAAAAAGGAATTAAAATAATTTTGGAATGCGAATATTAAAATTAAATGAATACAAGATTAATAAAAATATTTTCTAAATGAAATTAAATAAAAATATGGCAGTGGTTGTAAGTAACCACAACAATATGGACACATATGTGGACAACAAATGAGAGGAAAAAGAGATAATACTACTACTAGGAAAAATATAAACTAAATGCAGTTAAATTAAAATCAATCAATCAATAAAAATGAATAAATAATAATATCAACAACAATAATAATAATAAACTTCGTTTTTTGTTTTTACTGTTCGCCTCATAATTTTTCTTCTACTCTGTGTATTTTCTGATTGGTTAATGCTCATGTGGGATTGGCTGATGCCTCATGCTTGTATATAGGCTGTTTCCCTTACCTTTCCTATCTCTCTTGATCCTGCTTTTAAAGTAGAAGCACGTGCTCCGTACGCGTGATAAAGAATGATTAAGTTTTTCTGAAAGGCCTAGCGCAGTTCTGCATTTTTATGGTATTTTAAGAAGTTCTTTTGCATATTATTTTATCACACCTTGCTTTAACTAATATTAATTTAAGTATATTATAGACCGATCTTGTAAGAACTGTATAGATCGCATTAAAACGCGGCCGATGTATTAAGATATTAATCCATCTTTAAACCATTTTCAAATCTCATCGCGAATATTCTACAGAGAAAATCAGTAAAGAATTGGTACATAGTATAAATGATAAAAACTGCGACGATGTAATCAAATATTAGTAGCGCGGAAACACCGAGCCCTGTTTCTTTGTTAAGTTACTCTTGCTATAATAACATTCTGGAGCTATATTCCGAAAAGCAATGTATTTTTATTGAAATTAATATTTTTAAAAATTGAACATATAGCATAATATATGCTTATCTATGTATCTGTTACATTTAAAAACATTGTTCATTAGGTCGTATCGAAAAAAACGAAATTTCTTAAATCTTTTTGCGGTAGTGCGGAAAATTTGAAAACTCCCTTCATTAAAAAGTTTGCGGAATCTTAAAAAGCAGGTTAATATCTTCTATCGCATCAGTGAGCCAAAAGTTGCGGAAATTGGACAAAAAATGATAAAAATACAAAAAATAATAAAAGATCACAGATTCCGTTGATCGGTTTGGGTTAGTGTTTAAAAATGACTATGTTTCAACAACAACAAATCAAAACATTTTTTAGAATTGAAGAGCTAAGTGGAAGAACATGTTAAGTAACAAAAATTACATTTCAAGAAATTTGAGGTGAAAGTTTTTGCTGTAAATTTTAATGATTTATTTTCTGTTTGATACCATGTGTTTAAAATATTAACAGGTATGGTACTAAACTCTCTCAGAAAAACTTATTCGTATTTAATTTTCAAATAAAAAATTATTAATATTATTGACATTATTAAATACTGTAATATTAAATATTAATGAAGAATCCCTTAAATATTCAAGACTAAATAGAATCTTTGTTTTTTTTTTACCTTCACCATGTGATAGGATACCTCATAACCCTTTCATCCAAAAGATTAAAAAAAATAGAAAATGTAGCATAACATGTTCATCCACTCAGCTCTTCAATTATAGGTTACTATCTTCTGTCTCCTCATCGGCATCAAATTTTGGAGAATTTGACGTATATTGGTATTTTCTGCATAACTAATTACTGCTTGCACAATGCACAATCCAGAGAGACTGGGTATGTATGGCGCTATGCCAAAAAAGTGGAATACCCTTATTTTTGAAAGATGAGGTGTATCCAACAGAAACATGGCTGATATTGCATCAAGAGTTATTCAAGATTTGTGTTTAATATCGGAAGCATATACCAACCGCTTCACAAATAAAAATAAAATATGGAGGAAAAAATTGAGAATTGAAAAAAATTACTCTCAAAATCACAGGAAAATCGTTCCACTCTATCTGGCCTTTATTTTGGTGGATAGCATGACAATACTTTAATATCAGAAACACTCGAGGACAAACAATTCCAAAGAACAATTGCAGAAGCGCATTACTGTATTGTACCGGAACCTGGTTCTACGTACATGGGCTTTTTACATCTGAAAGTGGATCTAGTCTTTATATATCTAATAGCATTTACGAATTTGTTACAATTGCTTTATTCGATGATTTTAGCAACCTTACTTTTCTCGAGTGTGACGGAACTGTAGTGAAAACAGGAGTGTCTAATGGTGTAATTCACAGACTTGAATTAAAACTTCAGAGATCAGTGCAATGGATTATCTGCTTACTTCAATTTAATGAGTTGCCATTATGACACCTATTTGAGTCCATAGACAACAAGTCATCTGGCCCCACATCTTACACCGGAGGAAACCTCAAAGGATGCAAAAATCTTTCAATTGTTGCTTTTCATAGTATTGAATACGGGTTGCCAGACATTAAATCCTACCACATTCAGTTCAAATCAGAAATGCCTATTAGGCATTTGCACCGCCATTAACTCTGGCGTTTGCTGTTCAGATCTAGCTAAACGGGAACGGAGAACGTTGAGTTTGGCTCACTGGCTAACAACATACAATCGAATACTGAGGTTGTATATATCTACACCAGACTCATGAAATGAGTTCCTAACTTTGGTTGTATCCATTCTAAGAGTCTACGTACCCTCTTAGTTACGAATTAAGATTCATCATTCTATAAAGGACAGTGCTAGAAAATTGTGGTATTTCATTAGCTCATCTAGGTACATTCCTAAGATGTATCGTGCCGTAATCTATCCAGTTAGTTCACGCAATGCTTACTTTGCGCCTGCAGAAAACATGCTGTTGACCATGTTAAATGATGAGATGTGCCATGTTAGGACTCTTACAGCTTGGCGGACTATCATGGCAAGGGAAATTAGTCCAGATGGAAATTTTGCCCGTAGTTACGCTATTCTTGTTGTTAACTTTGCAGTTACAAACTATGTAGATCTCACTGACTGGAAAGCTTGTTATGAGACAATGGCTTCACTTCTCAAACATATCAGCTCTCAAGAACTTCTGCAGATCATACAGGGCAGTAACCCAATGGGCTCCTGCGACTTTATTAAATTTCCTTTACACACACAAGCAGTTTAGCGGATTTTGATACTAGTCACTGCATTGCAGCCTTCGGAAAAACAGTTGGGTCGCAAAGCAGGCATAGATGTATTAGAGCGATACTAGAATCCGGAAACTCATGTCAAAAGTAGAGACCAAAAATGATTACAAGCAGTAATACTTTTGTCATTTGTATGTTCGAAAGATAATATGAAATTTCAGTTCACATTAAACTGAGGTAAGTGTGACTTCTATTTATTTAAAATTTTTCCTTCATTTTCCAAAATTTGGTGTCGATGAGGCGGCAAAAGATATTAAGCTATAGTTGTAATTTTTTTTCAAGAATTCTGATAATTCGTAAAATTTTCAAGATTTAGTTGTGCGGTTCGCAGGTTTTTCAAAAGTTAAGAGTTAAATGAAAAGATTACATTTTATAAAATGTGCTATCTAACGTTGCATACTAATTGAGATTTAATTTAATTTAACTAAGAAATAAGGGAGAAACAATAATTGTGAAATCTTATGGAAAACAGCTGACTCGCATTGATTTTCAGTTAACTACTGAAACGATTTCAATATTTCAATTGTGTTTTGGTATTATAATTAGCTATATTTAGAATTTATTTTAGATTATTATTTTTTTTTTCCTAAAAAGTAAGTGCATTTTAGTAAGGTTAATCATAAAAAAAAACTTATTAACTAATTTTTTTAAGAAATCGAAGAATTTTTTAAGAACAGTGTTTCTAATTTATATTACTTGTACTTGCTTCAAATGTTCAATTTACAGTTAATTAAGAGCCTAAACACTAAAGCTTTTGTAGTTATAGAAGAAATATAAATCGATATAAGATATTTTCGATAGAGTTTAGTTGTGTTTTTACCACATTAAATTACCTACATATTGATTTAGGATTATTAAAACTTAACTTACACTATCTATATTCATCAAAATGTCTGTAACGAGTAAACCTGTTTTTACTCATACTGCATGATATAATTATGTATACATGGTGTTTCATAAACGATGGGCAAAACTTTAAGAGGTGATTGCAAACATCCGAACAAACAACTTTCATCAAAGAATACATGGTCAGAAATAAAACAAAAATGTGCTGGCGCATTTGCAAACTTGGTTCAATTATACGTTAAAGCTCCAGTTCTGTTGCGAGTTATCGGGTGAAGAACGACACTAATGACATGCAAATGTAATATGGGGAAGAAGAAGAACATGTATGTAAAATTTCGTCTCAATTACTACATAAAAGATGCTGTCCGAGTAAGCAACTGCCAATCGCGAAAAGAACGAATTCAAGATGTTGTCCTTCACTAATAGGGAAAAGACTGATATGCATTTTATCTATGGAACTGCAAATGGAAATGGATCAGTGGCACAACGATTGTACGGAGAGCTGTTTCCTACCTTATTTTTGTCACCTATGGTCCTTTGAGTGTTTCTGCCTCACATTACAACATCACCTTCGGCGCCCCCTAGCGCCTTTGAATTTTAATTTTGACCTTGCATTCTTTTATGAAAGTTGTTCGTTTCGATGTGTACTATCACATCGTAAAATTTTTCCAATCTTTCATGAAATACCCTGTATATGTCTTTATCTAAAACCGAGAGATTTTAATACAAACGGATATATATTTCTTAAAGGGACCTTTTTTCGATGTTAATAGATTTTTCATTCTTAATGATGAAGAAATGATTGTGTTTCAGATGATTACATAATAGGTGGGGCAATTTTAGAATATTCTTATTTATTTGTTTTGAAAATGTTCGGATAGATCCGAAACATGTAAAGTGTGAAATAAACTATTTTTACTGTTTTTGAAGTTTTAGCCTTAGCAATTAAAAGAAGTATATTATAAGAGAATTTAGTTTGTTATATGATATTTGAAGTTTTTTATTTCCTTTATTAGCCCCCGATAGGATATTTATTTCGTCCAGCATTTAAAGTGTCATCTGTAAAACATTATCCGTTGTATAAGCCAGCCGTAAAGCAAAGCAGATGTATCATTGTACGGGATAATCTCTACTGTAATCTTTTAAACTTTTAAGCATGGCACATGTTTAAATTTTATACCGTCATATTGGGAAAAAAATTACTTTTAGATGCGATTTGTTACAAACTGCACCACAATTTTTTGGAGATATTATTTTTTTTTTGTAGTTTTTAGCACATTTTGTTTAATTTTGGCAACTGAAGAAAGTAAAGGGAAAATAGTTGGAAAATAGTAACTATATCTTTTTGTTGCTATTTTCCCATAACAACTGCAAAAAAAAAGTAATTAAAATACGTTCCATTTTGCAAAAAATAGAAATGAATGATTTCTGAACAAACACGGAGCTATTATAAACTACATTTAATTTTAAGTATCCATATTAATGTTACAAACAAATGAAGGCATATGAATCATTAGGTAGCCGATTTGTTTAGCAGAGTTTCTTGAATGACGCACCGATTTTGCTGGATTTGTGTATTAATCAGCGATAGTGACGTCATATGTATACTTTACTGTAGATGTTTAAGATTGGATCACCAGTGGGGAATTATTCAACGGATGTAAATGACGTAATTTTATATAAAATAAAACGGTGTGTTTTTAAGTCTTAAAACTGAAATATGTTTTGCACTATCTATATTACTTATATATTTTTTTACTTATATATTTATATACTTATACAGGGTGCAGTATGTTATCTATCGCCGACCATTAATTTCTCAACAGTTGGTTGTAGACATATAGTACCAATTACAAAAACGTTTCAAATGAGCTAAATATTCATGTTGTGGCATTATTTAAAGTAAAAAAAAATCAATTTTACGAAATCTAAAATTACGAAATCTAACTTTTTATACGGTCTCCCAGTCCCTATAGTTATATTTAGTAAAATTTTACTCATATCATAACAGATATAAAACAAAAAGTTTGATACATCTACTGCAAAAATTGATACAGTTATTAAATTTCAAATTTTGATATTTTTGCAGATGATTTTGTCTTTCATTGAGGGATCAGTTAAAAGATGAATTAAAGTAATTCGAGATCAAATTCAGTGTGCAATGTCCTTTTTACGGCGAAACCATCTTTAGTCGGTATCGCCAAATCGGGTAATCACCAAAGAGGGTTATTTTATCTAAAAATTGAACTAACTTTTATGGGTCGAACAACATTCAAACGTCAAAGTAAGTAGGATCGACAGCCGTAAAATAAAACGTACTCACTAAGGACTAGATAAATGGCAGCGGAATTGTACCCTGATTTTGATCTCGAAAAGCTTTAATTCATCTTTTAACTGATCCCTCAATGAAAGACAAAATCATGTGCAAAAATCTAAAACTTTGAAATGTAATAACTGTGTCAGTTTTTGTAGCACAGATGTCAAACTTTTTGTGTTACATCTGTTATGACATGTGTAAAATTTTACTGAATATACTACGTAATTACTGAATAATACTATGGGGACTGGGGGACCGTATAAAAAGTTAGATTTCGTATTTTTTATAAAATTGATTTTTTACTTTAATAATGCCACAACATGAATTTTTACCTCGTTTGAAACGTTTTTGTAACTGGAACTATATGTCTACGACCAACGGTTGAGAAATTAAAGGTTGGCGATAGATAACATATTACACCCTGTATATTTTTTTTCATCGGGGCGACACTAAATTCTGAAAAAGCAGAATTCCTGTTATCTAGTATTAATGTATTAATCACAGTTTATTATTTTGTTTTGCATTAGCAAACAATTGATGTAAATGCCAGCAATAAATTATGACAGAATATAATTCAGGTCTTAGATTATAATATGCTACATCCGTCTATAAATAGGGGCTTAAGGGAAATTGATTTATTACATCTATAAAATAACATGCATATCTTTAATTTCATACGCAGTCCTAGATGAAGAATAAACTCTTAATAATAACAATCATAAATCCATTTCTGCCGGAGCAGCCATTTCTAATTTTATGTATAATGTGCCATCAGTAAATATATATGTTGTAATGCATAAAAAGGCACTAGAATATAAATAACTGTACTATATATATATATATATATATATATATATATATATATATATATATATATATATATATATATATATATATATATATATATATATATATATATATATATATATATATATATATATATACATATATATATATATATATTGCCTTAAAATAATATGTACATTTCATGAAACATATAAAAAATTAATTTTATTTTCAACAGCTTTATAAAACAAAAAATGATTACAACGTTTGGGGAATGGGGAGGTGGGAGGCGGGGTAGATTAGTGCCTACTGTGCTGAATGGAAAATTAGGCACTGCTTATATATAAGTTTTATTTTTATTTTCTTCCTTATAAAAATAAATCAGTAAAAACCTGAGCCGGAAAAATATAACATGACGTGTTGTTTTAACATACTAAAAATTAATGTCGTACTTGGTACGAGACATTATTTCAAGCGATCGAGTGTCTAAATTTGTCTTTAAGGTTGATAGAAAGGTTATAAATAAGAATAAAAATTACAAAAAGAAATAAAAATTGAAATAATAGATTACAACGTCCATTTATAATTTTTTTTCACCAAATTCCGTCGCATCCTCTTAAACAACAGATCGCAAAGATTAAACTTCAGACGGCCAAAACCTTCATCGATCTCGAAATCTTGTTTTGAGAAGAAAAACAATTTACAAATCAAAAGCAGTTCCACTGAATCATCCAGAGATTGCGACAAATTACCTACGTTGAGCTCAATTTTTCCCGGTTAGAATCGACCGATTGTAAAACGCCGTGGCTAATGGATTGGAGCCCCACGAGACATGGCCTTTTGCTATCAATCGATTAAGCATTAGATTGTTTCCTTTTTCACGTTCATCTTTTATTCTGTAATCTATTTTCATGGGCTACGTAATCAGCTGAAGACCCTGATTCTCATGGGCTACATAATCAGTTGAACACTTCGATTTTCATGGCCTACATAATGAGTTGAAGACCTCGATTTTTGCTTTTCAAGGAGATTTTCATTTCGCCGTCGCTCTTTGGCTTTGGATGTTTCCATATCTGATAAGTTGCGCCTACCCATTTTGTAAATTTTTCAATTTGTAACGATTTTATGACTTTCGATTGCCTATTCAAACAATTTTAAACGATTTTATGCCTTCCTATTACCTATTCAAATAAATATTCTTCTAAAAGTAAAGAACATCGTTGAATTTCGTTAAAAAAATAAAATGCGAGCATCATTTGGCCCCATCCTCGACCAAAAACAACAACCATTTCCAAATGGTTAAAAAAAAAAATCAGTGCACATAATGAAAGTTCTATTAATTAGGTACTTATATGTTCAGCATAAAATGATTCGTTTTAGCGCCAAATTTCGGTAATTAATAGTTAACTTTCTTTCAATCTGATCCATAGCCAAATGTTGCCTGATTCGATGAAAGAATATTTTTAGAACCTTTAATAGTATTTAGGATATTGCGACAATGGTGGGAATGCTTGGAAGTGAACAAAAATAAGCACGGTACAGTCGTGGGAAAAAAAAGTAAACACCCCCTACTAACTCCTCAACAAATTATCGTAGAAGAAAGTTACTGGTACCGAACAATTGGAAATAAAGTATACTTTTAAATGATGTACATAAAATTTGCTTAGGGGGCCATATACACATTAAAACGAACCATAACTTTGTTTTTTCAATAGCAATACATAATTTTGACAGGATAAATGAACTCTACACCCTTCAATTAGTATAAAAACAAATTTTTGTGCAATTCGTACCATATGTTTCCGAGAAATTAATTATTTTAAAAAGAAAGTATTTTAAGGGCTGTGTCCAAATTGAAGTTCCGTACTCTATTGTTAACCGAGAGAGCCGCCTTCTTGATCAAAGCACTGTTTGATAACAGGACAGCAGAAGAAATTTCAAAATATCTACTCACTTCCATCTCAGACGGCCCCTTAAACCATCATTTTGCCGTTTTTTAAGCATAATTTGAAAACTATTTGGAAGAAAAATGTGAAATTTTGGACTTTCATAAAGCAGGACTTAATAAATGTAAATCCATCAAAAAAATTGTATGTTGCAATTCATAATTTTTTTTAATATTAATTTCATAATTCATAATTCATATCATAAAATTATAAAAATTGCAAATTCAGCGTATTTTTGTTTGGGCACATTAGTATTATTGCTGCACAAAAAAATAGCACATAAGGAGCATAATTTCAGGAGATATAAATAAAAATATGAAAATGTAATTTAACATTAGAAGCACTAAATTTTGAATGTTTATAATTCAAAAACTTATCATTCAAATGACTTGAAATTTGGTGTCTAAGCATAGTTTGAACCGAAGATTTGAAATATCTTGTTAAAATTGGGTATTGCCATTGAAAAAAATTAGGTTTGGGTTCGTTTTAATATGTAGATGGCCCCCTAAGCAAATTTTATATACATCATTTAAAAGTAGACTTTACTTCCAATTGTTTGGTACCAGTAACTTCCGTCTACGATAATTTGTTGAAGATTTAGTAGGGGGTATTTACTTTTTTTTTCCACGACTGTGCATGTAATGTAATACGATAGAAAATGCTTCTTTTTTTTCTCTTACTTACCAGTGGTGTTCATTTATAGTTAATATCTCTTTTAAAAACCAGGAATAAAATATCTGAGCCTCAGGTTCTTTCATGCCTACTTTTGTCTTCTTTCGTGAAAATTTTCATACATATAGTATGTGCTCTAGATTTTCCTAGCTATCGGCGTCAGAGAGACACAGAAACATGGAAACACAGTCTTTAATTAGCATAGAAATCAATACAGCTTTAAAAAAATGTACATAGCAATATATTGTATCATTCATGTATAATAAAATATTTCACAATTTTAAAAAAGAAAAACTTTTATTAAAAAAATCCATTAACTTGCCGACTTTAGAAGTTATTTAACATAAAATTATTATTATTTTTTTTAATTAAAGTATGTTTTATATTATTAAATTAAGGAAATATTTAATTTTTAGCGTTACATAAAATGAAAGAAATTGCTTAGCATTAACTATGTCTAGGTAACTCGTATATACGTAATAGACCGGGAGGAAGCAGCACAACCAATAACCTCATCGAGTTCACGGCTGATATTCCAGAATTAGGTAAAAATCGAATCTCATATTAAAACGCAACCAGTGTGCCATGTCATATCTTGGCGGAAAACACCTGAAAACTCGATTTTCGGCGGTTGAGTCGTAGGTTTATTATTGTCTTTTCCTGCACGCAGTTCTACATGTTTTCATACCTTTGGGTGCAGGAAAACACAATGGTAAACCTACGAGTCCACCACTCAAATAGATTTTTCAGGTGTTTTCCGCCAGGATATGACTTGGTAGACCGATTGCGTTTTAACATGCTAATCGATTTTTAACTAATTCTGGAATTTTAGCCGTGAACACGATGATGTGATTGTGTGTGCTGCCAGCTCCCGGTCTATAATACAGCATTTAATCTAAAACAAAATTACACGGATGTCTATTTTCCCTGATGAATTGCGTTCAGAGCAGTCTTCTATGATTTCTCAGTCAGTTAGAATAGATTCTTCCACTTCTTTTTTGCTTCTGTTAACCCCTTGAGGTCTGTGGTATTTCTATGAAACTACTTAATATTAATTCCCAAATCGAACATTGGCACCAGAATTTTGATAAAAAAAATTTTAATTTAATATATATATATATGCGTAATATAGCTTTTTCCGATTTACAAATAAATTTGATTTCAAATTCCGGTGTCAGCCTGTAATTTTAACACATTAGCAATAGAATTGCTTTGTTTAGAGAGTGTTAAAGGGATAAAACATTCATTCGGCATTTTATTAGTAATTTTCTAAAATTTCAATTCAACGCATTTTTTTATTTTTTTTTTTAATTTCACGGAATTTACAAACATATTCAGTTTTGTCACTTACACCAATGTATAATTACACGTAACACACATGAACGAGGAATCGTCATTTATAAAATAATGAAAATCATGAAAGTATAAGAGGGGAATTTTAACTGGAACGTCTATGTTTCAGAAACTTTAAAAGAAATTTTTGAAAGAGATTCAACGACGAAATAAAAGCTTTAAATAATGTATCACTGTTCATTGAACTAAAAATTCTAAGTTATGGTGATGTTAAATTCTAACCGGATTTATAAATTAAGACCATTATTCACTTCTTTATTGCACTCGCACTGAATGAACTAATCTGACATCTGTAATTAAGTAGTAGGGTGATCAGCTCAGTGACAATCTTGAGCATCTGAAGAAATACTATTGTCCACTGTCTGTCTCAGAAACTGTATAAGTTAGAGGGTTGAAATTTTGTGTACTCATAACTGAAAACCTTTGATCACATGAAAAATAATAAAATTTTGAAAAAGTCTCATATTCTTTTATCAAATGAATTAATTTAATGACATCCGACCATTTTTGCTATTTAGATTTCGAAACAGAATCTTCTTTTCAGTCTTTTCGCACCGGTTAGGCGGCTCCGTAGTATCGCATAATCTTGCTAATTTGTGTCCCCCCGCCCACAATACATTTCATGATCCAATAGATTCAATTTTACATGTTTTTTTTGTATTTTTTTTCTACATTTTAAGGTCAAAAGTTGTTGTAAAATATTTTATGAATTATTTAATTTTTTATAAATTCCTTTTTTTAGAATCTTCTAAATTTCAAATTGGTTACATTCCATTGTCCGATGGATTAAATTAAAAGAACTTGTGGTTTGTTTTTGTCATTTTAAGTGTTTTGCTTTTTATAGCAAAAATTAAATAATACAATTAATTATGCTTTTCAGTATACAATCCTATGCTTTTATAATTGTCTAAAAAGGAGTTCTCGAGTATTTTTTTATTTCATATAAAAAATATCTTCCTATTGTAATAATTTTAATATTAAATTTTATTGTGCTGCCATGTATGTTCTTATTTAAAAAGTTTTATTATTTAATAATTTTAATCATTGTACTGATTGTCAACGTTCTATCATGAATAGAGGTGTATAGATTCTATCATAATATACATCCATCTTTGAATGAAACATACAATGATCTACACAAGATAACAATTATAGTTTTCTCTCTGTGTTATTAAGTTTGGAATCATAGATATTTTTTTCTGAACATTATTTTCGATATTTTTTAAATTTTATTTAGAGATTTTTTGTTCAAAGAAGATATCAAAAGTAACTATTTATGATTTATATTATTTAAACATATAATTTTTTTTTGAATGAATATATTTTAATACAATTTTACTATGTTTTCTGGAATAAGCATAACAGTGTGATATTTTATTTTTCTTCTTTTCAATATAAATATATTAAGTAAATAAATAATTAAAACATTTAGTAAACTTTCACGACTTCACGGTAACACGAAAATCAATTTGTATAATAATGTATTTTAATACGTATATCAAAGTTAAACTTTCTATAAGTAATAATAATAATAAATAAATAAATAAATGTACCTTGAAGCAGCGATTTTGAATAAAGCAATGCAATAAAATAAACACCAATTTTATACTAGACACTATTTATTAAATAAATTTTCTGGTCTAAAATTTATTGTAATAGCCTGTTCAAAATATGTTGTATGTGTAAAGTAACTAATACTATATTTTAAGGTATTTATAAAAGCATAGTACTTTTTTTTGAATAAAATAAATTATATATAAAAAGTATCCATATAAAAAAGAGAATTTTAATAATTTTTATAAAATATTTTACACGGGTCTTTTGTTTAGGTGTCAAAAGCATATAAGTAGAAAAAAGCGAATTTATAAAAGCTTTTATTAAAAAAGCGGATACATTATAATTAATTTTTTAAGAGAATGTTAAAAATAATAACGAGCATTTTTTTTCTCAGAAAAAGAAAAAGAGAAAGTATCTGAATAATAATAACCTGCCTTTCTTCTTCCAGATAATTAGATTATTTTTTAAATTATTCATTTAAGAGAATAATATTAATCCAAACTAAGCATGTAAATTGTATACCAGATTTAAAGAATTAACGGGTATCGTAAAAAGGACTGACTGATTTAAAAATTCAATAACTTGCAAACGGTGACAGATATTTAAAAAATTCTTGCAGGAGGGTTGTGCGTGAGGTCAAAAGTTTTTTTACAGTGATTTTCGATTTTAATTCGTATTACAAAAAATAGATGGCGCTGCGATCAATAGACGCTAAATTCATGCTCGATTTTTGGCACTTCGGTACCCACTCAATATGTTTTAATCTCATTTTCCGCATGGAAGAAGAGAAAGATAAAAAAATCGAGCATGTATTTAGCGCTTATGGCTTACAGCGTCATCTGCTATTTGTAATTCAAACTAAAATCAAAAATCACTGTAAAAAAACTTTTGACCTCATGCATATTCCTACTGCAAGATTTTTTTAAATATCTGTTACTGTTTCCAAGTTATTGAATTTTAAAATCACTCAGTCCTTTTTATGACACCCGGTATAAACTATTAGGATAGAAGTAGTTTAAAAGAATGCAGCGATCTTATTTTTTAAAAATGCAAAATGTTTGCTTTAAAGAGAAACACTGTATTTTTGTATAATGGTTATTGAATTTTACTTTATCCATTTCCATCTTAATTGAAAAGCGTTTATGTATCAAGTCAGTTTTCCTGCCTGTTTCCCCGTCTTGTCTTCCGGCCGTGTTCCAACTCTACGGTTGTTTCTACAATCGTAGGATAAACTGTAAGGGAAGGTAAAGTAACATAGAGAAATAATTTTGTTATAGCAATATGGAGTCGAAAATGAAAAGTTAATGCGAAAAAACAAGAAATGCGGAGGAAATCAAAACGAGATTTTTACTGACATAAAAATTAGAGTAATAGCTCGAATGTAGTACTGGCAGCGTCTGGAAAGTGAATGGCGTACCTTTTCACTGATTTCAAGTTTATCATGAACATTTGCAGCAACGACTGAATTTTTTGCAATGAGGTCCTCATCCGAGTCAACTGGTGTCTCATAGATGAGGCATCTGGAACTTTCAAAAGGGCGCAACATCCACTTGCTAGAAGCTGTCAGGTATGTATCGATTTCGGTGGTGATACATTTGAGCACTTACTGTAATTGTTATGTCAATAAAACGCTTGTTTTCCTTTCTCTCGCAGTTCTTGTTTTCGCAAAAAGTTTTTATTTCCGACCCTACATTGCTATAGCAGAATTGCTTCTTTATGAGCTTCTTTATTGCTTCTTTATATTTTACCTTCGCTTAAAGTTCGTCATAAGATGATAGAAATACCCTTTATATTCACATTGACTTGAAATTTGTCCATGTTATTCATGTTCACTATAGAATGTATGCTGTTGATAGTTAAGGAACAATATAATTGCAGTACATATTTAGTTTTATATATTTAGTTTCAGTATATATTGGTCAAAGAACATATTTCTGTGACATTATGGTCAATTGGAAAAATGTTTTCAGGTGCATTTTATTAAAATGCATGTTTCTGGCGTCTTATTTCATTGTGTGGAAAACGAAATGAAATTCCGTAACGAAATTAAATTTCTTAATTTTAAAATTTCAAAATTTTGTTCAAAATTTTCGAAAAATGTTCAAAATTTTTTCTTATCTATGCATGATGCATAATTTTTCTTTATCATTAAATTAAGAAAAATGATCTGAATTCATTCTAATACTATATACTATGTCTGAAATTCCAAAACATTAATATATATATATTTTAGATTAGCATTTCAATTTCAAAAAATTATGTGTTTAAATTCAATATTTATATCTTATGTAAATATATATATATATATATATATATATATATATATATATATATATATTTCCTGCACACGAAATATCAAATGAATTTTATATAATTCCTAGGCTAACCTTTCTCTATTACAGAAAAATTAAAACCAATTAATTTAAAAGGTTAATTAAAATGATACAGTGTGCCCACTTAAGTCTGTTCCCACCCTCTTAACTACCGAACGGCTGCAGCTATAATAAGCGGTGTCTAGGTATAGTAAAGTGGCTATGCAATAGGGTAACTCCGGGAGAGTCGCCGCATACGGGATAGATGCCGCACCCCTTCTATTTCTTGTAATTATCGATAGGTGGTCGTCAAACGCACAGTATAGGTGCGCAATGAGATTATTTTAACCCGTGTATAGCGTGAATCCCATTTCGATGTTTACTTGTAAAAGAACAATCCTTAATTTGACGTTAGTGCATGATTTCACTGTCCAAACTTTTAAACACTCTATGTTTAAATACTTTTCATACACTAATTACTAAATGCATGCATGATTTCGAAGTCAAAACTAAGTTTAGCGTTTGTATAGAGTACTGTGTGTATGATTACGTCATTCCCTTTGCGATGGCAGGTAACTGTGGTGGCCGACGTCTGCACCATACAAAACGGGATACATGCCGCACAGCTATTCCGGTATACGTGCCGCAGTTTCTTTTGTACGGGATGATTAAGTGTTATTAACTTTGCCTTTCCTTTTTGCACAGACTAACCATGTTAGGCATGTTATCAAGTTTAATAAAACCAAAGGAGAAAAATGGGAAAATAAAAAGTAAGAAGGGCAAGAAAGATGCAATCTAAGATGATAATAATGAAAAATTGGATTGCGCGTCACGCAGTCGTTCTTTGCAAACTACTCCAAAAAAGAGGAAGTATAATTGGCTTCGTTGCATCATGTGTTTAAATGTAGTTACATAAAGACTGTACTTTTTCGACACTTTTTCTGTAGATTGTAGTCGATCTCTTAACCCATTCGGGACCATAGGTGCATATAAGCACCGTCATAAAGAGCTTACGAAATTTGTTTCTGTCACCAGTAAAAAAAAAGGTAATATTTGCTTTGTTTAATTAGAGCATTTTCATGATTATTTAAGTAAAGGTAATTTCTTTTAAAAAAGTGGTACCAACCGAATAAAATTTGTGTAAAAGTCACCGGTCCCAAAAGGATTAACAAATAAATTATGTAAACACAATTTTACTTTTTATCTTTTCCCTTTCTAATACACTGATGTTACGTTGTGCTGAAATAACAATTAAAATTTAATGTAAAAAAATAAGTTGATAATTTTAATAATGAAAGTGGGCAACAATTATTAATTTGAATCTACTAATACGTTTCATTGTACTTATTTAGTTTCATTTTGTTGTTACATCCATAATTATACTCCATATATAAATATATATTTTTTTAATTTTATTTATATCTTCATTCAGTTCTTATTACAAGCGCGGCATAACTACCGCACAAGTGCGGCGTCTTAGCCTGAATGTACGGGTGACCCGCCGCAGTGTAATCTTTTAGAAAAAAATTTTTAAAAAATATTAATAATTTGTTTTGCATTTTTTTTGTGGCAGTACACGAGTTATAAATTTAACATTAAATAGCATAGCATGATTTTTTTTTATTTTATGTCAACCATGGGACTTTATACACAAATTCAAAAAAAAAAAATGTGCGGCATAAATCCCAGAATTACCCTACTAGATGAGACAGCTTTTAACGCCAAATTGTAAAAAAACGGCGGAGTTAGCATTCTATTTTCGAAACGGTTATGATATATGGGAAATACAATAACTACAAAGATGTAAAGCATCATCAATTCAATATGAAACGATACCTACTGAGCAAAATGCTTAAACAGAACACTTAAAACAGTTATTTGTTTGTTTGGGATTTTCAAAACTCGAACGTCAAAAAAATTGAACGGCAGAAGAAAATATTATCTTTCGGACGAAAAATGAGCCCGTATCATGGAACAGTGTTATCGCTCTTAATTACCTGTTGTTCAAACACTGCGGGGTGCAATTTTGTAAAGATTATCTCTACAAAGAGTAGACTATCTGCCGATCGGGGAAAATCCTGTCGCAAAATGTGTCAACTCAGAGCAAATTTCCAAAAATAAAGACAACACCAGTGAAGCAAAACCTGGTGCAGGAATTTCCGGAAAAATTATCGGGTATGGTGGTTTTGTAGAGTGGCCTGATCTGACTCCAATGAACTTTTTTCTGTGGCGATGGGCAAAACAGCAAGTTTATATGATCCCTCCGCCAAAATTGTAGGACCTACAACGACAAATTATGGATGACAGTGCCAATGTGTCACCCGTGATGTTACAACACGTTCAACGTGAAGTTCAGACAAGGGTTCAGATGCGTATTGCATAAAACGGAGTTTGAAAGTCGAAAATAAAGTTATTTTGTGATAACCAGTTGTTCTTTTCTTTCTAAGATCGTTTCTTCACGTCACAATGTAAGAAATCACTAAGAAACAAATACGCGTTTTAAGCGTTCTGTTTTTACCCGATTGCAAATAAGGGATATGTGTTTGACATGTGTCTGGGTATGTGGATTTTTGTATACACACGAAACACCCCAACGGCTGGATGGATTTTATTGAAAGAAGTCTCTATCGATTCATCTTAGCGGTCCGATGGTTATAGGCTAGGTTTCGTTTTCATAAATTCAAAATGTCGGCCGTAAAATAGAAAATGATGGTAGAGACTAAAGAACTTTTTACGCACCCTACTGAGTGGCATATCATTTGATAGGTCTTTCAAAATGAAGACGATGTTTCATTGACTATTTTACATTCAGAAGCACCGTTTAGATATTACACAACCTGAAATTTGTGTAGGTAGGATCTCTAGCTTTACTGCAACTCTAACCTTCATAGACATCTACAGGCTTCATCAAAACAGTGTTTATAGATAGGAACTAACAATTAAACACAACATAAAAGTCATCAATACAAGTAAATAAAAAAAAATAGATAAGTAATATAAAAAATAGTTTTACATTGATGAAAAATATTTAATTAATTCGCTTTTTACGATTTTTTAAAATTAATTTTTACTCGTTAGCATTCGTGTTCGCATGGTGCGTTTTCATGCTAATCGATGATGCTCTACAACTTGCAATTCACTTTTTTTAATTATCTCGTACCGTTTTCGAGATAGGAACCCTAACTCTACCGTTTTTCACAAGGTGGTGCTGTAAGCGGTCTCATCTAGTAGTGAGTAGCCATTTTACTGTACCTAGACACCACGTTTATCGCTATAGGTACATCAGTTCGTAAGATGAGAGTGTGGAAAGAACTTTAGTGGGCAGCCTATATATTACATACTTACTATGCAATGTTATGATAATGATTTGTATGCATAATATTACAAAAACAGATTCGTTAGATGATGACATTTCAATCAAAATACTTTATTTAAAGTTTTTGGCCCCTCAAACCTGCCCCCCTGACCGCTTAAAGAATTTGCTGCCATAGATAATAAATCTGTGCTAAACTTATCAGAAAAATTAGTTTGTGGTATTTTCCATGTTATTAAAGATGTAAATTTGCTTTTGCTCTTGAACATTGCCCCTAATGGAATACAGCTCAGAAGCTAAAGAATACTCAATTTTAGTCGGCAATAAACTTGCGAGTATTGTTAGAGGCAACTCGTTTGAACAGAAGCACGGAAGCGAGGGGCCATTTTATTATAAAAAAAAAAAAAAAATTCTAGACATATACCCAGACATATAGTCAAGAAACGGAAATAAATAAATTGAGAAAAAACTAAAAATATAAAACTCAATAACTATACCTTTTTTCAATATTCTATATTCAAAATTCAATAAAAACATCTATATTACACAATGCTAAATATTGTAGGGCAGAAAAAGACAATATTGTATGTGTACATATGTAACAAAGATAGATTAAAAATTCTGAATTTCTAATATATTTTCAGATTCGAAGATATGAGAATTTTGATTTTTTTTTCTTTTGAGTTTTTGTACATGCGTTTATTAGTAATTAATTTACTCCTACGTGAAAAAATGCGATAATTTTTATAATTTTTTCTCTCAGTTCTAAAAATTGTAATGTTAAATTCATAAACTACCAGTCAGAAGCACCTTTTGAAAAAAAAAATTCTTTGTTTTCTCGTTTGAAAAATATGTTTCACGGTATTCATAGCGATGTACATTAACAATCTATTTTTTAATTTAAAGATAAATGTGAGTTGAGAAGATTAAATCGCAAAAAATAACATTCAAATTTTCGTTTTTTTTTTTTTTTTTTTTTTTTTTTTAATTAAGCAGACAACAATTATTGAATTTATTGCTGAAAAAAATTCTACAAGTTTTATTTTATGTATCCCTTAAATAAGAATAAAATGCATAAAAAATACTGATAGTGTATAAATCTAAAATTTCAAAATAAATGAAATTATTAAAAATAACAAGAGCTAAAAAAACTAAAAAAAAAATCAAATTATAATACCTTCGCATTTGAAAACATATTAGAATTTCAGAATTTTTAATCTATATTTGTTACATATGTACAGCATTGTCTTTTCTTGGGACATGATACACAAATATATGCACCAAGAAAAAGCTTAACATAGTGAAAAGTATAATAATCTATTTTTTAACAAATACAAAGACGAGTTTTTGCAAAGAGCAATTTACATTTAACTGAAACGTATATTTAGTGCATAAATAAATTTTAAAGTGTTTTATCACGCATTTATAGTTTCAACCCCCCTTAAAACTGCGTTTTATACATTTGATTCCAAAAACACTATAAAAATAAATTGTGCATATAAGAAATGAAAATGCAAAATACAAATCTTAGTTTTTCTTAGCTCAACTCAAAAATATTCTTTCTTGGATGTTCTTTCTGATAAAGATTTACGGTTAAAGTACGAAAATTTAAAATGAAAAAAAAAAAGTACTACTTTTGTTTTTAGACAGCCAATTAACGGATTTCACATTCTATAAACAGGAAGCCAAATTCTTTGAAAGATTGCGTGTGGCAAATGGAAATGTATACGAAAGGATTTAAGAGAAGAATTCTATTTAAAATACAGCTTGGAAAAGTAAATTGCATAAACAACAAAACAAAATGAACAATTCAAGTGTAAAATAAATTTCAAATTTAAAGAAATATATTATAAGGAAAAAGCAGAATCTTTCAATGCAAAAAGAGTTCTATAAAAGAATAAAGATCATACTATACGGACTTCTTTAGAAATCGTATTTAAAATGTGTTATTTTATAAATATTTCAGCTTAAAATTCCTTTTATAAAGGTCATATTTTAATATTCAGTATTAAGTATATGTACATATTTATCGGTTATCACTTTAGGGGGGAAGGGCTGTCTGGCACTTGATATTATGAGGTATCTTTAGGAGGATGGGGGTTTGTCTTTTGACATTGTGATAATTTTTCATCCAAATTACTTTTTTTTACATCAATATAGTCTTTTTTCATTTTTATGAAAATCCAAACATATTATTAAAACCATTAAACGGTTATAAAATCATTTCTTTCCAAAATATGGTATAACCCAACGTTCGCCTTAACTATTCTTCTTCCACATGAACATATAATTTGTTGTTAGAGGAACCAGGTTCGAAATGTTATTTGTTATATATAGTAGTAAACAATGGAGAAGAATGTTTCCACCTGTTTTGTTTATACGATGTTCTGTTTCGGCCTGTGAAGGGATCAACTTCAAGAATAACTGTTGAATTCATCATATACCAAAATGTACTCTAAAATACATTTAAATAATAAGTATGCGTTTAAAATGTTATTGAATATAATGTTATGTGATATTAATAGTGATATTTTATTGACTTCTTTTTTTCATTTAAATCAGTAAAGTATGCGAATTATAAAAGCATAACCATGTCTGTATATCATTGCAAATGTATAAAAATAAAACTAAAGAAAAAAAAATGTAAAAATAAAAGGAATTTTTAGACACTCATAACGATATTATTGTGGGATAGGGGTGGGGTTCGAGTAATTACATCGTGTGATATCGTAAGTGGTGAGGGGGTCAAAAATTAAAAAACAAAAACGTTTATATCGGTAAAGCCTTTAATGATCTGTAGTTCATAATTGTGGTTTCTAATAAATATAATTTATTGCTTCCATCTACATATCTTATTTAACATAAGGTATTGTTTACCGAAATTTTCAAACTAAGTGAGACTTTTTTAAATTAATTAAAATGAAACGTTTTCCATTAATCATTTTTTTAGTATTCTAATTTTGTTTAACAAATAAGGGAAAGAATCAGTATTGCGAAAATTTTCATGCTACATAAACAGCAATGAACAGAAAATCATTAGAAATATTTTCTTCTTAGAAGGAGAAATATGGTCCTCGTCTACTCTCCCTTTCAATATTATTGCTTCCGGTACCTTCCCTAACATAAAAATATTCATTAATGAAACGGAGCTTCACTAAATTTGACATTGAAATAGATTTACAAAGTAAGCAAATGAATCCAGTTTAAAGGGTCTATATCTTAATTCGTGTTATATTTTTATGCAATTCGTTATTGATATACAAATTATGAGTCGTTTAACTCCCAACATGAATCCAAAATTCGTATTAGAATTCGACTAAAATGCGGCACAATTCAACGCGAAACCCACGCGAACGTAGTATTTTTCATACGCATTTTACTATGTAAATATTTTTTTTTTAATCGCAGTGGCTGAGTCACAAACTTTAAAAAAGACTTCCACTGGCATCAAGAATATAAATTGGGGCTCTAGAAAAATAGTTCCAAGTCATCCTTATAAATTCCAGTTCCCTTTGCTAGACATTTTTAGTTGCCCTATTAAAATTCAACGACTTTTTGCTATATTATCGCGGTCAAACTTATTTAAAAATCTCTGCAAATAAATTGCAAACACAAAAAGTGAGTTGTAGTAACATAATTCTAGTTTATGATTTAATTCTAAAAAACAAGTGATAATTTCTGAGAATTCAAACGATTCATAATATAATGTATCATTCCATCCCCTAGAAAACTATAGATTTTAAACTCTCTATAATTTCGTCTATTCAGTTTATTTGTTCACCCTATTCGCATAGCTCGGAAATCTATATTTCTAGTTTACGTATTTATAAAAAGACTACCTATTCTTTCTAGATTAGGGATGCACAAGCTGTGGCCCGCGAGTCAAATGTAGTCCACGATGGGTTAACGTGTGGCTCGCAAATTTCGACAATTAATAACTGGAAAAAATTTCATTTTTTCTCCATAGGTCGCATGACACAATCGGGAATTTCGTCATTTAGCTTGAGGAAAAAAAAATTAAATTTCGCTAGCCACTTAAGAACAACGAACTTTGTCGATCAGGCGCGAAAAATTCGCAAATTTCGTTGCTCATTCACGGGAAAACCGCGAATTTCGTTGATCAGGATCGCAGAAATCCCAAATTTAGTTGATCAGGCACAGAAAAATCATTAATTTTGTTGATGATGCGCGAAAAAAATGATAATTTTACTAATGGGCTGCGAAAAAATCGTCAGTTTCTACAGTCATGAAAAATAAAAGGGAATTTCATTATTTTGCCGTGGAAAAAACTGCAAATTTAGTCAGTCAGTTAAGATTCGCGAATTTTGTCGATTAGGAGACTAATAACCTCAAATTCCGTCGATCGACTGAGGAAAAATTGCGTGTTCGTCTGTGTATCACGAGAAAAAAAATCGCGAATTTCATCAATTAAATTTTTCGTCAGAGAAGGTTAAGAATCTTGAATTTCACTAATTGGATGCCGAAAAAGCGCAAATTTCGGTGATCAGGATCGGAAAAATCTCAAATTCTCGATCGAGCACGGAAAAAATCGCGGATTTCTCTATCGGGCTTCGAAAAATTACGAATTACGTTGGTCGAGCGCGAAAAAGCACGAATTTTGCCGATCAAGCGTGGAAAAATCGAAAATTTAGTTGATCAGGACCGGAAGAATCGCGAATTTTGTCAATTTGCTGCGGGAAAAAAAATGAAATTTCGTCAGTCATTTAAGAATCGCTATCTTCGATGATCGGGCTCGGAAATTTCGCGAATTTCGTCGATTAGGGGCAAAAATTCGCAAATTTCATCGATCGGGCGTGGAAACATTGAAAAATTGGTCGATTAGTTGCAAAAAATTGCAAATTTTGTATATCGGGTTCGTAAACAAGCGAATTTTATTGATCGGGTGCGGAAAAATCTAGAATTTTTTCGATCGGCTTTGGAAAAATTGCGAATTTTGTCGAACAGGCGAGTAAAAAATCGCAAAGTGTTTTGATCTAGATCGAAAAAATTTCGAATTTCATTGATCAGGCGCGAAAAAATATCTTAGACTTCGTTGATTGGTACATTCTCTCCTCTTCGTTTATAAAGTTGATATTTTTTTTCGGCGCTACCCATTTTCATGCCTATATATGTTTTTTAGCACCATGATAAAGCAAACTTTACTCCCCCGTATAATGTCAAAGAATATTATTACTCCTTGTAAACAATCCTTGCTATATATGTGTTATATATACAAACGTGAACTGTTTTATATATATCCTTGCCAATTGAATTGGATATATTGACTGGATAAGGGAAATTAGAGGGGCAAACCCCACCCTCCTTTCAAATGATATTTTTTATCTGATTATAGGCCGCAGACCACCTCCCCGAAATAGAATTCTCTGTGTGTTACTGATGTGGCGCTTGATAACTCAGACTTTTTGTAAGTGGCCCTTCTCTAAAAAAGGTTGTGCACCCCTATTTTAGATGAAGGCGGTATATTTTTCTTTCAGTGAAGTGTTAACTCATGGCATGCGGCTAATGAGATTCTATCACTTTTAATATATTTCGAAAGATTATTTGAATTCATAATTGATACTATTCATCTAAAAATGCTTTTTGGTTGTGTTAGTGAGAATTAATTATAAAAAAAATGCATCCCGCTGATATTAGATAACACAGAAACCCGGGTTTGAACCCATAGTTCTAATAACAAAAATTTCAAAAGATTTACATTGCATTTCATTAAATTCGACGACAATGCGAAAAATTCTGTAAAATTAAAGTAGTTTAGCAATTAATGAGTTTAGCAAATAAATACAATGTAAACAATTTCAACAGTACCGTAATCTTATATAATAAATTTATAAATATGCAAATGCTTCGCTGAAATATCATTGCTGAAAGAAGGTGTAAGAAAGCTTCCTGGCTTTGAAATAGAAACATTTTCATAAAAAAAGCATTGATTTTTGCGCGGGGAAATAAAGATAACGATTAACTGCAGCTGCACTATATCACATGTGATCTTATTTCTCATTGCTAAATTTCACCCCAGGGAAAAATAATGGTAAAAAGAAACAATCCTTTCTATTCATTTTAAATATTTAATGTATGAGAATAAATGTACACTCTTTGTTTCTTTTTTATTTACTTTCATTTAGTAAATTTTATTAGATTATCTGACGCACACACTTTATAAATAAGTTTTATTTAATGCAAAAAACTTTTACTTCTTATACGTTTTGCAATGTGCCATTAAATTTGTTAAAGTACTTAGACTAGTATGTTGTGGCCATCACAAAACATTCTTCTATATAAATCATATCAATTAAATCATTTAAATAGTACACGAAATTACATGAATTTAGCACCAATTCATATCAAAGTATATCTGAATTTGAAGTTTGATGAAAATTCGTGGATTAGTTTTTGAGATAGAGCTATAGCGGAAATTCTGAAAAATGTAGCATAGCAGCGCCACCTGTTGAGCGATTTACACCAAAAATAAACAGCACTAAATGATATCAAGGTATACCTGAATCTGAAGTTTGTTGAAAACCTAAGCATTAGTTCTTGAGATAAAGCTATTGCGGAAATCACAAATAATACAGCATAGCAGCGCCACCTTTTGGGCGATTTACACCAAAATTTAAACAGCACTAATTTATACGTCAATTCATGTCAAGGACTAACTAAATCTGAAGTTTGATGAAAATCCGTGCAATAGTTCTTGAGATACAGCTCTTGCGAAAATTGTGAAAATGCAGCACAGCAACGTCACCTGTTGGGCGATTTACACCAAAAATTAAACAGCACTAATTTATATCAGGGACTAACTAAATCTGAAGTTTCATGAAAATTCGTGCATTTTTTCTTTAGTTAGAGTTATTGTTATATTCATGAATAATGCAGCATAGCAGCGCCACCTGTTGGGCGATTTTCACAAAAAACAATCAACCCCAAACTATAACGTGAACTAACTGAATCTGAAGTTTTATGAAAATCCGTGCAGTAGTTCTTGAGATATAGCTATTGCAGAAATCGTGAAAAATGCCGCATAGCAGCGCCACCTGTTGGGCGATTTTCACCAAAAACTAACCAGGTCCAGATTATATCAAGGTCTAACTAAATATAAAGTTTTGTGAAATTCAGTGCATTAGTTCTTGAGATAGAGCGCCCACAAAATTTTTGTTACATACAGACTCACAGAGTGACAGAGTGACAGACAGACTCACAGACAGACATTTTCTAAAAACCATCAAACCGTGCTCTGAGCATTCTAAAACGTATAAATCCGTCGAATACCGGAAGTCGAAAATTTTCACGAATCCAATACTTTCTTCTTGTAAAGATAGAAGAAAGTAAAAATATTAAACAACGTTATGGGGAAACTTTGAATAAGAATTGTTAGAAGAACAAGGCAATATTTAAAATTTGTACATAACTAATTTATAATAAAATATTTTTTTTAAATACTATATTTTCCATGTTTTGTAATATCTAAATTCCTATCACTTCAAATTCTACAGTTAGTAATATATTCAGTTACATAAATTGTACAGTGGGAATAAAGAAAAAAAATAACTTATTTTAATCAACGTATCGTCCCAGAAAATATTTAAAGTTCGTTTTGTTTTAATTTATGTTAAAAAATAAATTTAGCCGCTCATCTTCATACCAAAATTTTTCCAAACCTTGAATTTGAGGACTAAGAATGGAAAACGCTGAATGTCCACGAGAGGAAATTTTACAAGAGAACGAAAAAAAAAGTCCTTCCGGCCAGTGCCGGGAGGAAGAGGTAGCTTTCATATTCCTTATTTTTAAAAAGCCAACTTATATTATTCAAACACACGAAGCTCAATTTAGTGGAAACCGAATATAGGAGATTCAATACTAATTTTTATCAATATAATGAATGAAAATTTTGCAAAATTAGTCAGCTTTATCCAAGCTGCTTTTCTTTAAAGTAACTTATATTTGGCTGCCAAATTCGGCGATTTCTTAAAGTGCCTGCCATTTTAAGACAACATGGTGGATGAGGCTAACCAGTGAACTTGGTCGAGACCTTAGTAATTGCTGTGCACATGCTCACTCATATCGGAAATCGGTTGATATATACGAGTGCTGTCGCAGGCAAAATATCAGATTTTTCAAAATGTCACCCACATTAGAAATTGTAACTACTATATCTGAGCCATTTTTTAAGATAAACACAAACAAAAAATGCTCCTGAATCCTTATATCAAGATCAAATACTTAAGAAAGAAACCTTTTTCAATTTCTAATTTTTTTGCAACTCTCTTTAAATATATATATATATATATATATTTAATTTAATGGCCGCCATTTTGAAACAAGATGGCTGATGAATCTGGCCAGCGAACATTGTCGAAATATTGATGTATACTATCCACATGCCTTCTTACATCGAAATAGGCGAATACGTGTGTTATCGCGTGACAAATATAAGATCGTTTCAAAATGTTAGCCATGCTAGAAATTCAAAGTGCTATAATTTAACCATTTTTTAAGATATAACCAAAAGAACAAATTTTCAGAAACAAAAACTGCTCCGGAATCTTTGTATCAAGGCCAAACACATAAAAAATAAACTTTTTCATTTTACAATTTTTTAATACCTCATTTTAAATTTTACATTTAATTTTTTTTAAATGGTAACCCTTTTAAAACAAGATGGCGAATGAAGTATGTACTATGTACAGACCAAGTTACATCCAAATCGGTTCATAAATACGCCTGTTATCGCGTGACAAATATCAGGTCGTTTTAAAATGTCAGCCACAAGAGAAATTTTAAAATGCTATAACTCAGCCATTTTTTTAGATATAGACGAAACAAAAACTGTTCCAGAATCTCTGTATTAAGGTCAAATACATACGAAAAAATTCTTTTTCATTTTCCAAATTTTTGGTATCTCATTTTAATTTTTTTATTTTTTAAATTTTTTTAAATGGCCGCCATTTTGAAACAAGATGGCGGATGAAGCTGGCCAACGAATTCGGTCGACATATTTATATGTACTATGTACACACTAAGGTACATCCAAATCGGTTCATAAATACGCCTGTTATTACGTGACAAAAATCAGGGCGTTTCAAAATGTCAGCCACGCTAGAAATTCAAAATGCTATAACTCAGACATTTATTAAGATATAGACGAAACAAAAACTGCTCCCGAATCTTTTTATCAAGGTCAAACACATAAGAAGAAAATATTTTTCAATTTTAAATTTTTTGGTACCACATTTCAAATTTAAGTTTTTCTTAAAAATTTAAATGGCCACCATTTGTAAGCAAAATGGCGGATGAAGCTGGCCAACGAACCCGGTCGAGACATTGGTATGTACTATGTATAAACGAAGTTACATCGAAATCGGTTCATAAATACCCCTTTTATCGCGTGACAAAAATCAGGACATTTCAAAATGTCAGCCACGCTAGAAATTCAAAATTCTGCAACTCAGCCATTGTTTAAGATATAGACGAAACAGAAACTGCTCCGAAATCTTTGTATAAAGGTCAAATATATAAGAGCAAAATATTTTTCAATTTTTAATTTTTTGGTACCACATTTCAAATTTTAATTTAAAAAAAAAAACTTTAAATGGCCGACATTTTGAAACAAAATGGTGGATGAAGTTGGCCAACGAACTCGGTCGAGACATTGGTATGTGCTATGCACACACCGAATTACATCGAAATCGGTTCATAAATACGCCTTTTATCGCGTAACAAAATTCAGGACGTTTCAAAATGTCAGCCACGCTAGAAATTCAAAATGCTATAACTCAGCCATTTTTAAGATATAGACGAAATAAAAACTGCTCCGGAATCTTTGTATAAAGGTCAAATACATAAGAAAAAATTATTTTTCCATTTTTAATTTTTTGGTACCACATTTCGAATTTATTTTTTTTTTTTAAATTAAATGGCCGCCATTTTGAAATAAAACGACGGATGAAGCTGGCCAACGAACTCGGTCGAGACATTGGTATTTACTATGTACACACCGAATTACATCAAAATCGGTTCATAATTACGAGAGTTACAGTATGACAAAGATCAGATATATATATATAAATTTTGAACGGAGGGTGGTTTCGGGGTCTGAGGGTTATGATCGATGAAAATATACCAAATTTTTTGAAATCGCTTTCCCTCAAACGGCTGCAATAGGTTGCTTTTTGTAATGAAAGCTACCTAAAAGAAAAACTCTTACTTCTGTTCCTTAGAACGCTTTCCATTTCACTCCTTTTGAGCTATTGGTACTTACAGCATTTTCCATTTAAATACTTTTGGGCTCTTAGTTCAATACTTTAAAATGTATGTACCTATGCTTTTATTTTAATACAATCATGCAGATTTATAAGGTAATCATACGAATTGAATATTTCCAATTGATCGAAAAAATCCCAGGTCTGCTGGATCAGGTTTCTGAGTGAAATATGCTCGCAGGTTGCCAACCAGGTAGCTTAAACGGTAGAGCATTGACAATGAAAGCCAAGGATCTGAGTTCGAGACACATTGTCTTGGACATTTTTTTGCTCAGTTGGAAATATTCAATTCGCAATTGCCTTCTTTTAGTTTACTGTTTAAATATAGGATATTATCATTTATAAAGAATTCAGTTATTTATTTGTTTAATATTTTTCACCTTGCTTAAAAATATCTTTTATAACGCCACATCCTTATTATAACTTATTACTCTTAACTAAGGAAGAATACATAACTATAAGATTACTTATAGTTTATTATACACTATTTACAAAAGCCGCTCAAGAGCAGCTACCAGAACCAGTCACATTTTACAACTGCGCGGAATATTCCGGTAACATGCGATACCTTACAATTCCAGACTCTCCGTGTATGGTGCTGTCATCTATTAATACAGATCGCTACTATTATTGAGATATGACACCCCCCCCCCCCTCATAGTTCAAACGAACTACAGGCAATCTTGTTCTATGACTTCTTCGAACTGGAGCACTTTTCTGACAGTCCTCTTCATTGTTTTTAGTCAAATTTTCTTTTACAGTTTTATTTGTCGTAACATCATTTTTATTACTCATAACTGTACCTGCCACAATATCATGCGAAGGCTGAGATTGACTTGGTTCAATATTATCATCATTATTAAGCTGTTCTTTTATTTTTCCATTAATTCCCGAAAAATGGTTTTGGTTAACCCTTTCATACCTATCATAATCACTGTAATTTTTACCACTATGTCCCATATTTTCAACTTTGTCTGACATTAGTTTATCATTTCGATTTATCTCTATATCTCTCTCTGGTATTTCATCACTTATCTCTTTATTACGTCTCAACTGATCAACGTGACGTTTGCACATCACTCCGTCACATCTATTTACTAAAACCCATCTACTCCCCAATAATTTCATAATTTTTCCTTTTACCCATTTCTCCCCTTTTCCAAAATTTTTAACAAAAACTAAATCATGAAGCTTATATTTGTGCAGGGGTTGCTGTATTTTAGGTTTTGATGGTAATACCAAGTGAAGGGCTGTTCGAACTGGCCTTCCAAACATTAATTCATCAGGAGTTTTACCAGTCACCGAATGAGGAGTGGAATGATTTCTAACAAAAATCGTGAAATTGACAATGTTATGTCACTTTTATCTAGCTTTTTAAGACAATTTTTCACAGTTTGCACATACTTTTCCGCTTGTCCATTCGAAGATGGATGATAAGGTGGAACAGGCGTATGCTTAATTCCATTATTTTTAAGAAATTCCTCAAATTCATCACTTGTGAACGCGGGACCATTATCACTGACCATTTCAACAGGTAATCCAAATGTGGCAAAAATTCTCCTTAATACCTTAATTGTAGTTTTACTATCAGATCTGGGTACTACTTCTACCTCCAACCATTTAGTATAAGAATCGACTACTATTAAAAACATTTTACCTTCAAAAGAACCGGCATGATCTATATGGATCCTTTCCCAGGGCAGTTCAGATTTCTATTGCAAGGGTTCCATTTTGGGACAATCCCTCGCAAACATCTGAAATTTATTACAAGAATTTACCATTTGTTCAATTTCTTTATCCATATTTGGCCACCAAACTACTCCCCTAGCTTTCGCTTCCATGCTTGATATACCCTGATGTACGGAATGTAGTAATTTTAATATATATTCACGGCCTTCCTCTGGTACGATCACTCTATGTCCCCACAATAGACAATTTTCTAGACAAGAAATTTCCTCCGTTCTACGAAAATATGGTTGATATTCTTCTTGTTTAACCTTTTTTCGGCCACCCATGTAACACCCACTCTAAAATCTGTTTAGTTACAGGATTTTCAGTTGTCCACTTTGCAATAGTTTTAGAAGTAATAGGCCAATTATCATTATTTGAAACAAACATTATTTCCGCAGGATTACTCACTATATTTACAGTTTCTGGGAGAGGTAATCTACTTAATGCATCCGCATTTTTATTGTTTTTACCCTCGCGATACTCAATAGTGTAATCATAACCAGCTAACATTAACGACCATCTCAGCATTCTAGGTGATAATGTATCAGGTACCTTTTTTACAGGATCAAATAATCAAATTAAAGGTTTATGATCTGTTATAATTTTAAATTTTTTTCCAGCTAAATATTGGTGAAATTTAGTGACACCAAACATTATAGATAAAGATTCTTTATCAATCATTGCATAATTTCTTTCAGTTTTGTTTAAAGTTCTCGAAGCATAAGCAATAGGTTTCTCTTTACCCTCAACAATGTGGCTTAAGACTGACCCTATGCCATATTCAGAAGTAACATCATAACATCATATAATTCTAAAACAGGAGATGTACATAATAATTGTTTAACTTTTTGAAACGCTTTTTCATGCTTTTCTGACCATGTCCAGTTTACATTATTATCTAATAATCTATGTAAAGGTTCTAAAACATCTGAAATATTAGGCAGGAAGTTTCTATAATAAGAAATTAAGCCTAAAAATGAACGCAATTGAGACGCATTATTTGGAATAGGAGCATTCAAAATAGCATTAACTTTTTCTGGAATAGGTCTAATTCCTTCCTGAGATATTTTATGACCTAAATAAGAAACTTCCGAAACCATAAATTTAAATTTTTCCTTATTTAATCTTATACCATGCTAAGAAAAGCATTTCAGAACATTTTCGACTCTTTCAGAATGTTCTGATTCATTACTAGCACTAATGATTACATCATCTAAAAATACACCAAGATATTCAAATTTTTTTTAAATGTGTTCAATTTTTCTTTGGAACATACCAGGAGCACATTTTACCCCAAATGCTAATCGTAACACATTAAACAAACCTTTATGAGTATTTATAGTCAAAATTTTGCTACTTTCGATATCTACAGGTTGTTGTAAATAAGCATCTTTTAAATCAAAAACAGTAAAAAATTTACCACCTGATAATTTAGAAAATAATTCTTCCATTCTAGGAAGAGGATAATTGTCATTTTCAGTATTAGAATTAACTGTTGCTCTATAATCACCACATATTTTAACAGAACCATTAGGCTTAGGAACAATTACTATAGGACTAGCCCATTCTGAATGATAAACAGGTTTTAAAATACCCTCATTAGTTAATCGTTCCAATTCAACATCAGTAGCTTTTCTTAAAGCAAAAGGAACAGGCCGAGACTTCAGAAAAACTGGTTTTGCATATTTTTTCAATTTTATTGACACGGCAGGACCATTGATTGTCCCGATCCCGTCTGCAAAAACATTAGGAAAATTCCTAATTGAATCATCTTTCGAAATGCTTTTAATCATATTTGCATTAGGCCAAAATAATTTTGATGCTTTTAACCAAGTTTTTCCGATTACACTCGGACCCTCCTCTTTAATTACTAACATTTTTAAATCAGGTATACAATGTTCATTAACAACAGCATTTACTTCTAATTCCCCCAAAACAGTTAAGGAATCTTTAGTATAAGTTTGTAGCTTAATATTAGATTTAATTAAAGGCAGCTTACCTGAGAACAATTTATGAGCATCACTTTTACTTACGATCGTATGAGCCGCACCGCTATCAATTTCAAATTGTATATTTACATCATTTATTTTAACCGATTTTACCCACGACAGATTATTGGACTTGTCGTCCATAAAATTTAAACAATATTCTTCCTGAACAGTTTTAATTTTTCTGTTCTTAAAAGGTTTCTCACTTTTCATTCCAAATTTTCGATTTCTGCAACAAACTTTAAGATGACCTAATCGATGGCAAAAATGACATTATGCCGATTTAAAAGGGCATAACTTGGGGTTATGATTTTTAGAACATCTATAACACGGTTTCTCAGGCGCGAATCTTTCTTATTTAGGCTTAGGTGCATGAGTATACTTATCCACTTTCGATTTATCTCCTTTAGAAACGCGCGCTTGATTGACAGTCGTATTATCTCCAATGTGTAGGGATTTTACTCCAGCCTCAGCAGACTCGAAAGACTCAGCTATTTCTATCGCTGTTTGGAACGTTAAGTCTCTAGAATCCAGTAATTTTTGCTGTATCTTCTCATCCTGGATCCCAAATACCAACTGATCACGGAGGCGGTCATTAAGCGTATTTCCGAAATTAAAATGTTCGGATAAACGACGTAAATCTCGTACGAACTCGGCTATATTTTCTCCTTGCTTCCTTAGTCGTTTCTGGAACTTAAATCGTTCCACAATTTCACTCGGGCGTGGTGAAAAATGATCTTTAGCTTTCTTTAAAAGATCCTCGTAACAGATTTCTTTCAGCGTATTAGGAACAATTATATCACGTAAAATAGCAAATGTTGTTGTTCTCACAGAACTTAATAATATGTTCTTTTTCATTTCATCATTTTTGATGCTATTTGCTGAGAAATAAAAATCAATTTTCTCGACGTAAATAGTCCAAGGAACATTTGCATTATATTCTTCCAAGCGTCCCAGATAAATTATTTCTTTATCTGCCATTTTCCGTGCCACTTTTTCTTTTTCTCTTTCGAAAAAAAAAAAAAAAAAAAAAAAAAAAAAAAAAAAAAAATCACAACATTTCACTTTGGGTTAAATTCCCATTTTCGTCGCCACTTTTATAACGCCACCGAGCTCCTTATTATAAATAACTAATTACTCTTAACTAAGGAAGAATACATAACTATAAGATTACTTATAGTTTATTATACACTATTTACAAAAGCCGCTCAAGAGCAGCTATCAGAACAAGTCACATTTTACAACTGCGCGGAATATTCCGGTACCATGCGATACCTTACAATTCCAGACTGTCCGTGTATGGTACTGCCATCTATTAATACAGATCGCTACTATTATTGAGATATGAAAATATCCAATTCATGTAAACAATAGCAACATGTCCATGTAGTGTAATGGCCATCTTATCAATGGCACTTTCAACGAACAACGCTTCACTTCTTCTGGCACACCCAGCGTTCTCTTCTTTATTTCGTGTGGCACTTTCAACCAATGACCTTTTTCTACTCTTCTTTCGAACTTTTTATACTAGGGTTGGCACTTCAAAGGTTCTCGTGTTTGTTGAGCTTGGCATTAAGACATTTTTTTTTTTAGCTTCCGGTCCTGTATGCTATTTCTTTCTCCCAGCTTATTTTGTGTCCAAAAAATAACGTTAGCTTACCAAGGCTAGGTGTAAAACAAATCATTCGATTAAATACTCTTTAGCAATTTTTTAAACTTCTAAGCATCGCACACTTTCAGTTCTTATACCGTCGTATTGGAAAAAAAAAGTTCTTTTAAGTGCACTTCGTTTGAAAACTGTATCCCCATTTGTTTTTGAAATATTAATTTTTTTGTAGTTTTTAGAGCCATTTGCTTAATATTGGCAACGGCACTTTATCCATTTCTGTAGAAAGCAAAGGAAAAATAGTTTTAAAATAGTAATTATATATTTTTGTTGCCATTTTCTCGTAACAACCGAAAGAAAATGTAATTAAAATACGTGCTATTTTGAAAAAAAAAATATAAACGATTGATTTCTGCTAAAACAATGTGGCTATTATATACTATATTTAATTGTAAGTATCTATGAATCATTAGATAGCTGCTTTTTTTTTTCAATTTTCTTGAATGACGATATCTTTTTGCTGCATTTATGCATTATTTCGCGATAGTGATGTACTATGCATGTTTTACTGTCGGTCTGTGAAAATCGTAAGCTGATGCGAATGACGTCATTTTACATAAAATAAAACGTGTGCTTTAAGTCTTAAAATTTAAATATGTTTTGTACTGCAGTAGAGTCCCGCTTAACCGAGTTATTTTCTTCTGATGGATTGATGGCTTCTATTATTATGAAACAGCCATTATAAATGAAGTGTTAGGTGAAGATGAAAGAGCAGCCGTAAAAAACAATTATGGCCATTTTCCCCCCATTCTGACCAGAAAATCAGAGTTCTAACTTTTTAAGGCTGCTCTTTCATCTTCACCTAACACTTAATTTATAATGGCTGTTTCATAATAATAGAAGCCATCAGTCCATCAGAAGAAAATGAAGTAATGGAAATGCCGGAGGCGACACTAAATTCTGATAAAGCAGAATTCCTGTTCTCTAGTTTTTTTTTTTTTTTTTTTTTTTTTTTTTTGTAAATAAAGGGTATTTTTAGCGTTTTTTATTTTTAATCCTCAATTATCAATGCGAATACCTAATTTTTACATTATGTTTCTCTTTTTCTATATACTTTACCTTAGTATAACTATACAGGTAATATGAAAGTTAAAAATTAGGATCTTCTATTTTTAAATTCATTTGTAATCGTTGCATATTGCAATGCCTTTAGCTATTTAAATTCAACTCAAAATTACTTTTATAAGATGTAATTTTGTATTTCCCTTTTTGATGCTTTCAAAAAATATTTTATGATTAAAAAAAATATCTTATGATTAAAAAAATATATATTTATAAGTTATAAATTATGCGTCACAATTATTTAAAAAAAACTTTCATTTGGAAATAAATATTTTCTGAAATATGTTTAAAAAAACATTAATAGTAACGTAATTTTTTAACATAAAATTATTTTTATAAACTTCAGTTAAGAAAATGCAGAATTGTATTTCATTGTGAAGTACCTACTGTTTGAGTTAGAGGCAAACGAAAATACGAAATTGCAATCTGTTTTGAAACAATTAAAAATCATTTACTTTTATAGATTGGTACAATTCCAGCAAGGACAGGATCCCTAAGGTAATTTTTAAACATGAATTTTTCAAAAAATAATTTTCATCCTAATATCGGTTTTCTTTCTGTGAAATTTAAAAAAAAATATAATGTTGCGGGCTGATTTTTTTTTTCTTCTTATTTCTGCCGAGTGTACATATTTTAATGTAATTGACATATATTACTTTGTGAAAAGATAAAAATGGAATATTGCAAAAGGAAACAACACAATTTTTGACAGGCATATAGTCTAACACACTGTCCAAATGTTAAGTAAAAAAAATTAATCTTAATATTCTAATAAAGTCTACATGTTTTATTAACAGTGGAAAATAAAATTTAACTCCGTGTAAATGCTCTTTGATGTATTAAAATTTTGCTGTTATCGGAATATTTTTATGAAAATAATTGCGTGAATGAGAGACAAACAAAAGTTCAAAATAATAATAACTCTCGATAGTAGGCTAAGAGAAAGTTTATCTGAAAATGAAGTAATACCTCATCGATAAAACTTAAATAAAAACAAAATAAACGGTTAAGTGAGAGTATTACTCGCGCACAGAGGGTTCCGTACTATAATATATGAATTAGTAAGTGTATTATTAAAAAAAGTACCTTTGCTAAAAGAATACTAAGACTTTCTAAAAACTATACAACGTAGGGTTGGGAATAGCTGTATAGTATACAGGAGTCCAAAAGAAAGTCCCTTTAACCTGAGAATACTTGCGAACGGACAGAGCTACAGCTATACAAGTGAGGTAATGGTACAGTAAAGCGACTACGCCCGACCTAATGCAAACGACAGCAGCAGCCCTAGTGGCCAAATTTGGAAGATAGACATGGCAAATCAAAAATGAAAAAAGGTAGAGCAAATTTTCCAATTAGAAAGTTTTAGAGAATCAATTAATTGGTACGAAACGACATTTGGTTCACACGGATAAGATAAATCGTCGCCTGCATACCCATAAATGTCCGAAATCGATGAGCGATGATTCTTCTTTGCCAATTTACATTCCAAAATGTAGCAGTGCACAATTGCAGATTGTGGTGTTGTACTGTGCTGTAATGTCAGTAAAGATTCAACTTCTAATGCATTTAAAATTTTAGAATAACCCTTTCAGGGCCAGAAGAATTCTGTTCGTAAACTGATGAAATAATTGGCTGACACCAGAATATTCAAGCGAATTTCTCAGAAAACAAAACCCGCTAGTTTGCACTTTCATTACAGAAGCAAAGTTTTATTAAAATATTCTTGGTGACATTTATCAGTTTTGGAATTAAAAATAGGTGGCTAGACCGTCTAGCCACCGCCCTTGAAAGGGTTAAATCTATGCAGTTGCATTGAAAAGGCTTGCAGAGAAATGTGAATGCAGAATTAATCTGACGAATACAAACGTGTATCGTGAGCAACGGCGAAATTTTCGAATATACTGAATATTAACTTTTTATCACTGTGAGACAGTTTTTTTTTTGGGTGTGTGATGTTATCAAAATGTATTGAGATAAATACGTATTTATAGCATAAATTGTGCGTATTTCTTCATACTTCTGAATATTCCATTCAAACGTTTACACAAAATGGAGTGCATCGATTTCAGACATTTTTGGGTAAACAGGCGAAGATTTATCTTATCCATGTAAACCAAATGTCGTATTCTATTAATTAATTGATGCTCTAAAACTTTCTAACTAGAAATTTTGCTCTATCTCTTTTCGTTTTCGATTTGCAGTGGCTACCTTCCAAATTTCGCCAGTAGGGGCGCTGCTGTCGTTTTCATTAAATCGGGCTTAGTCGCTTTACTTTATCGTTACCTCACTTGCATAGCTGTAGCTCTCTCCGTTCACAAATATTTTCAGGTTAAAGGGACTTTCCTTTGCACACGGTATACTATAAAAGTATAAATGGATATAACATGAAAGTTCAAAGATATATGGAATTTAAATAATAGCAAATATAGCTATTCTATATATTTGTTATTCCATATAGGTTTTTAGTTAACTTTTAAAGACATAGTAGGTGTGTTGAGAGAGCCACTCAATGGAAACTAGTCACGAATCCCATAGTATTTATGTGATTAATTCTCATTAAATTAGTCTGTTTTTAACAATTTGACGTTTATTTCTTTTATACTGCTACTGGGAATTCCATTACATAAATATATCCTTAAAATTTGTTATCTGGGCTTTAAAAGCCGATAGAGCATAGCCGATAGAGCAACAGTCTAAATTATTCAAGATTGTTAACCACGGCTATAAGAATACTGCATCTCTATACTGCATGTGAGAATTCCTAAAAGAATCTTTGTAGTCTGTGAGAGTATGTGATGAAAGTTCTATGTAGTACCTGTTTGATTTCTGATAAAGACATAACCAGATTGTTTAGATGGCGTTTTGGCCAGGCGTTTATTGGATTTAATAAATAATTCCAGGTATCTAGTGTCAGATTGTATGATATTATTGACATTGTAATTCAGTAAAACAGCTATTTCACTAATGAGGAAAATTGACTTCTTTCTAGTCTAACAGATGATAGTAAGGACATGAGAGTAGTCTCATTTAGGCGCATAAAAGCAGCAACAGACGAGAGCCAGCAGCGAATACAGCTACAAAGCAGGAATGTGTGGAAGTTTAGGTTTTTCCAAAAAAAAAAATATTGCAGCAGCAGACTATGTCAATTTAATTGACGAGAATCAATGATTAGAAATAAACGTCAAAGAAGGAATAGAGCCTCGAATTACCAGGACTTTGGAGATAGAAGAAATAAGAAAGGTTCATGAATGGTGCAATTGGTGCAGGCATTGAAACATTTTCAAGCCTGTTGAAATTGCCATATCACACACAAGCAAGTGAGAAAACTGTTAAATTTGTAACAGAGACATCTGAAGTAGAATGTGGATATGAAAAAATGGACAGATACATTCAAAATAAAATTGAGTCACGTTCTAAAGAGAAGATTACTTCATACTAGCTAAAATACCTGGCGTTGCCATCGATTTTAAATATGTTTGATTAGAAAAATCAATTTTAAAATTAAACACCAAACGGATTATGAATCTCGCTCAAATTTTTAATGCTCTCTTTTTTAATATACTGAAAGCGTTGAGAATTTTTTTAATGCCAGTATTTAAGAAAAAAGCTTCCTAAGCCTAAATAAATAAATTCTTGATTCTTGAAAAAAAAATGCAAATTCATGAAAAGCCCTTCATGATACAACTTTCTAATGTGGAAGCCATGAAGTAACAGCATATTTGTTTGAAATAAGAGATCATACGTGAATTAACCCATATTTTTCACAACTAAAGAGAAATGACGCATCTATTATTTGTCGAGATTTAAATAAAAATAATGCACTCTTGAAATCATAATTCACTTTTATATTTCAGCATAAAACGCGGCTACTATAATTTGTTACTCGTGCTACAACCAGTATACACGTCAAGATTGTCATTATCATTAACTTTTTACGAGTGAAAGTTCCACTATGGTACTCCATTGTGAAATTCCATTGAAATTCAATATTTGAAAAACGACATAAGCATTACATTTGAAATTTATATCATGACAAATACATTTTTTTTTTACTTTTCTAACGCAGTTTGTCAAACAATTTTCTGACAAATACTTTTCGTGATATTAATTTTTTCAGTAAGTTCAAATGTTTCATTTTCCGAGATTAATGTGTGGCAACGATTAGCGAAAAAGCCAGTCGTACGCAACGCGTAGCTTTTTATTAAAAAGGATTGTAGTCGTAATTAATAATGATTTCAAAGATCTATGTATCTCTTAATTTTAACAGTCTAACAGTATCTCCACGTAAATTTTGAATAATTTAAATTTTGTCAGATTTAAAAAAGCTTTAAGCCTATTGGAGCGCAAGAATATGAAGTTCAAAGGATCAGAAACTTTTTAAAAATGATAAGGTAACATAAAAGCATTGTATCCGCAATCGGACAATAACAAATTAAATTTGCTAATTGCTATTAAAACTTGATAAATTTATTGTAATTTAGCTCAAATTCGGCGAATTCGCGCAGTTTGTGACGCATGAAGATACCTCCCCAATTGTCAGATTATATATATATATAATATCAATGACATAGTATTTATAATATATATCTATCTATCTTTCTCTGTATATGTATAACTAGCAAACCCCGCTGATTTGCTCGCGTAATAGTTGAAATATGCCAAGTGATATTTGCATGACTATTTTTTATTAGAAGAACATTTTTTGCAATAATTAAAAAAATTACAAATTAAGCCACAGTTTGACTATACCTCATTATAAAAGTGCAATGAAGAGAAATGAGATTGTAATTAATAAGAATAACTAAAACTAATTCCAAATAAATGATAATTTAGAAAGTATTTTGATACTTTTATGCTCATTTCATACGTTCATTTCTGTATTCATTTGAAGGTTTGAATTTTTTAGAAACCATCTTAACACATTTACATCTTAAAATTAACCATCATGTCAATATCCAAGCTTCTTGTCTAACAGTATACGAGCTCTCTGGTGTTAGTGGCACCAACATAAGATAACGAAACAGAATGTCTCGAAAAATGTTGAAACAGAGACTGTCACCATTAATTTGCCAACAATAATCTTGAAATGTTTGGTATTTCCTAATATTCTATAGAAAACGGAATCTAGATGTTTTTAAAGGATTTCTTTTGTTCCTGTTAAACAGGTGGTAGTGACACCGGCATAAAATATAGCCTGTATAGGATCACGGACTATCACTCTTGATTCGTAACCAATAACTTCTGTAATCGGTTTATTATATCCTGAGATCCCATAGAAATCGTAGTTTAGGACTCTTTTAGAATGCTTTTCGCTTCATCCCTTCGATTCACCCATTTTTAATTTCGAAATTATATTCAACTGTTCATAGAATACATTTATATTTTGTAGGTAACTACTGTGCTATATTTAAAGTTTCTAGCCTCTTCAGTACCGCAGAAATTGGAATTTAGAAAGTTTTTTGCCCCTGCAACCTTCTAGGGGTTGTGGCACGGACATAAAATATAGCTTATAAATTATTTGAAAACAACGTTTAAATACACAATAAAAACAAGCAGATTTGACCATACGTATACGTTTCGTGAGTACTAGGACTCACATCCTCAGTGTAAAAACTATAAAAACTTTAAAAAACAATATCCCCCCCAACTACATGTACGGTGAAAAAACCCAAATGTCAAAACATGATACCAAAAGACCATCAAGTTCTAACAGCCAATGAAATTAATGCGGAAGTGAAGTGTCGTGACACAACAAGTCCATCCAGAAAGTTGAGATGTATGGTGTACTAGATAAATCATTAACCAAGGAGTCTTTAAGTTTATGGATATGAATAGCCTCAAAAAAGTCTAAATCGAGAGGAGTAATGCATTTCTTGATAATGGTAGCTGAGTCAAAATTAAAATTATGCCCCTCCCCCCAGCAATGTGAGGCGATAGAGGATTTCTGTAATTCTTTTTTCTTTACATAGTTTCTGTGTTCATTGATTCTGTAAAGGAGTTTACGTTTAGTTTGTCCAATGTAGGACAAACCACATTGGCATTGAATGTTGTAAATGCCCCAATAATTATGTGGAGGAATTTGGTCCTTAAGTTGCGAAAAAGATAATTTATTAACCGGCTTAAAAACCACTTAATAACCACCGTCTTAATAAACATGTTAATAATCTTGATTCTCCTGTTACTGCGGTTTCCATTTCCAACCTTATCATTTTACCATTTTATAATAGTATTAGCTTTAAGATAGCTAATATCTTAAGACATTATGATTTTAATGTGGTTTTTAAGCCGGTTAATAAATTATCTTTTTCGCAACTTAAGGACCAAATTCCTCCACATAATTATTGGGGCATTTACAACATTCAATGCCAAGTGGTTTATCCTACATTGGACAAACTAAACGTAAACTCCGTTACAGAATCAATGAACACAGAAACTATGTAAAGAAAAAATAATTACAGAAATCCTCTATCGCCTCTCATTGCTGGGGGGAGGGACATAATTTTAATTTTGACTCAGCTACCATTATCAAGAAATGCATTACTCATCTGGATTTAGACTTTTTTGAGGCTATTCATATCCATAAATTTAAAGACTCCTTGGTTAATGATTTATCTAGTACACCATACATCTCAACTTTCTGGATGGATTTGTTGTGTCACGACACTTCACTTCCGCATTAATTTCATTGGCTGTTAGAACTTGATGGTCTTTTGGTATCATGTTTTGACATTTGGGTTTTTTCACCGTACATGTAGTTGGGGGGATATTGTTTTTAAAGTTTTTATAGTTTTTACACTGAGGATGTGAGTCCTAGTACTCACGAAACGTATACGTATCGTCAAATCTGCTTGTTTTTATTGTGTGTTTAAACGTTGTTTTCAAATAATTTATATTTTCACACAAGTTCTGTACTTATTATATAGCTTATGTTTGAGCAGATACTATCACCATCAATTTGCAACCATTATAATTGAAATCGTTTTAATATTACATACGATTGCATAAAAATCGTAATTTAGAACGCTTATAGAACGCTTTTCGCTCACTTCATCCTTTTAAATTTGGAATTTTTTTTTCAATATTTCTTTGAAAGCATTTGCATCTTTGAAATAATTACCATTCCAAATTTAAAGTGTTAGACCCCCCTCCCCCCCCCAGTAATACAAAAAACGCAATTTAGAAAATTTTCTGCACCTATAACTCCAGGTGGTAGTGACAACTACGTAAAATATAGGCTATGTTGGAGCGGGGAGTGTCGCGATCAATTTGAAACCATTACTTCCGAAATCGGTTTATATTTCTTGAGATTACGTAGAAATCGCTATTTAGAACGTTTTTAGAACTTTTTTCGTTCATTTTCATCCGTTTTAAATTTCAAATTTTTAAGGAACTCTTCTCAGAGAGCATTTACATCTCATAAGTAATTACCATGCCAAATAGCTAGCCCCCTTCAGTATCACAAAAATCACAATTTAGAACGTTATTTAAAATTCAGCCACAAGGTGGTAGTGACGCCGACATGAAATAGATCATATATTGGAGCAAGCCTTGCCATCATCAATTTTCAACCATTACATTTGAAATTGGTTAGGTACTTTCTGATATTGCGTAGAAATCGCAACTTAGAACGTTTTTTAGAACGTTTCTCATCCATTTTCACCCCTTTTAAATTTCGAATTATTTAGAAAATGTTCTTAGAGATCATTTATATCTTATAAGTAACTATTATGCCTAGTTTCAAGTTGTTATCCCCTGCAGTATTACAAAAAAAGCAATTTATATCCTTCTTGCTCCTTCACCCCCTTTGGGGTAGTGCACCGACATGAAATACAGCCTATGTTGGAGTGAGGGCTGTCACCATCGCTTTCACACCATTATTTTTTTAACTCGGTTCGGTACTTCCTGAGATTGCGTAGAAATCGCAACTTAGAATTTTTTTAGAACGCTATTCGCTCATTTTCGCCCCTTTTAAATTTCGATTTTTCAGGAAATATTCTTAGAGATAATTTGTACATTATAAATAACTGCCCTGCCTAATTTCAGGATTCTAGGCCCTGTAGTAACACAAAAATCGCAATTTAGAACGTTTTTTGCTTCTGCAACCACTAGGTGGCAGTAACACAAACATGAAATAGGGCCCATGTTGGAGCAAGGGCTGTCATCATCAATGTCCATCGATTACTTTTGAAATAGGTTGGGTACTTTCTGAAATTGCGTAGAAATTGCCATTTAGAACGTTTTTTAGGACTCTTTTCGCGCATTTTCACCCCTTTTAAATTTCGAATTTTTTAAGAAATGTTCTTAGAGATCTTTTATATCTTATAAATAACTGCCATTCCAAATTCCATTCCCCACCAGTGGCTGAGAGGTTCTGCTCTCGAAGCTGGTAGACGGGAGGTGCTGGGTTCGGACCCAATCGCGCTCGTCGGCCTAATCGTTCGGAGTTTTCGTGGTTTTCTTCGAGCCATGCATATCGATGCGTAAATACGGGTTAGGTTCCCTTAGAAAGACCCCCAAGAAGGGCACTCCCCCCCTGGGCCTATATCCCTCGTGCAGATAATTGGCCGTCAAAAATCAACCAACCAACCAACCAAATTTCCTGTTTCCAGGCCTTTCAGTAACACAAAAATCGCATTTTCGAACTTTTTTTGCTCCTGTACCAACTTTGGGGACAGTGGCACAGACATGAAATTTAGCCTATTTTGGAGCAAGGATTGTCAGCATCATTTTCACACCATATTTTTTTTTAATATCGGTTTGGTACTTCTTGAGATTGCGTCAAAATCGCCATTTAGAACACTTTTTAGAATGCTTTTTACGCATTTTCACCCTTTTAAATTTCGAATTTTTTAAGAAATGTTCTTAGAGATCATTTATATCCAACAAGTAACTTCCATGTCAAATTCCATGTATCTGGACCATTCAGTAACACAAAAATTGCAATTTCGAAGGTCCTGCACCCACTTTAGGGGTAGAAGCACAGACATAAAATGTAGCCTATTTTGGAGCAAGGGTTCTCACCATCATTTTGACACCATTATTTTATAAATCGGTTTGGTACTTCCTGATATTTCCATTTAGAACGTTTTTTAGAACGCTTTTCGCGCATTTTCACCCCTTTTTAATTTCGATTTTGTTAAGAAATGTCCTTAGAGATCATTAGTACCTTATAAGTAACTACCATTCCAAATTTTATGTTTCTAGGTCCTTCAGCAACACAAAAATCGCATTTTTGAACGTTTTTTTGCTCCTACACCCTCCTTGGGGTAGTTCCAGTGGTTACCTCCTACAAATAAACCATTTCTACTTCTTTATAATATTAGTATATATATATATATATGTATATACAGAGTGTTTCTAAACTCATGGTACAAACTTTAAGAGTAGGTAGAGCACACAGTAACGATCATTTATTGTATAGGAATGTATGGGACCGAGTGACGCATTAAGGTAAAAACACCAGGGGGCAATTAGGTCCCTTTTTTAATTTTCAAAATTTCTCATTCATACCAGAAACATTTTATTCTATCCTTTGCTTGACATTTCATAGTTACTTAATAATAAAATTCTTTTTTGAAGATTTTTGTTATAAAATCGAAATTTTTTGAATTGAAAATAGAAATAGAAATAGAAATTTTTTCAAATAGAAATGGAGATTTGGTTGACTCCACTGGCGGTAGAGGGCAGTAAGTGACTGGTTGCCGTTCAATATCATGCATTCAAGTAGAAGAAATTGCCATTTTTAAATGTGGTATCTTTCTTCATGGAAGACTTTACGTATGCCGAAAATGCCGACATGCATTTCATGTATGGTCGTGCAAATGGCAACGCCAGACCGGCCCTACGAATGTATCAGGAGCAGTTTCCTCGCAGAAGAATGCCTGATCATAAAATGTTTTAGCGCTTACATCGTCAAATTCTGAAACAGGTTCATTCCACGTCACCAGAAAGCAGCAACACGTTTTGCAGCAACATGTTTTGCAGCAACATGTATTGCAGCCAGACATTGCTGCTCATATTTTATTTACAGATGAGGCAGTATTTGCACGCGAAGATGTATCTAATGCGCACAAAATCCATCTTTGGGCAACCAATAATCCCCATGCAACGTCGCCACATGCTTATCAACAACGATTTTCTGTAAATTTGTGGGCGGTATTGTTAATAATTATTTTATTGGCCCATACCTACTACCAAAGAGGCTGGGTGGTCGCTGTTACCTTATTTTTTTGGAACAAGTTTTACCAGACATACTGCAAGATGTTCCGATCGCTATTCGTAACCGGAAGTGGTTTCAACACGATGGAGCGGCTGCACACTTCACCATTGATGTGCGCAGTTACCTGAATGCCAAATTTGGGACGCGGTGGATTGGGCGTGGTAGACCAGTTCCTTGGCTACCGCGATCTCCCGATTGATCGAGCCTTGATTTCTTTTTATGGGGACATCTGGAGAGTCTTGTTTATGAGACTCCAGTTGACTCAGACGAAAATCTAGTCTTTCGCATATCCGAAGCTGCTGCACGGGTGCGGGAAATGCCTGACATCTTTAGACGTGTACGCCAATCGTTCCACCGACGCTGCGATGCGTGTATCACAGATGGTGGGCGTAATTTGGAAAACTTATTGTAATATTATTGTATGCATTATTATTTACTTGTCAACTACATTGAAAATAAACATTTTATCTTTTTTATTCATGTATTTTGTTTGATAAGTTTACCAATTTTGCGCTTTTTTAAAATTCAAAAATTTCAATTTCATACCCAAAATTTTCAATGGAGAATTTTATTGTTAAGTAATTATGAAATGTCAAGAACAGGATAACACAAAAATTTCCTGGTACGAATGAGAAATTTTGAAAATTAAAAAAGGGGCCTAATTGCCCCCCTGGTGTTTTTACCTCAATGCGTCATTTTGTCCCATAAATTCCTATACAATAGATGATTGTTACTGTGTGCTCTACCTACACTTAAAGTCCGTATTATTAATTTAATTTAGTAATTGGAATAGATGATGAATTGTAATTATATAATGGTTATAGATATGTGTAGTAAAGTGAGGACAGACGCCGCGGTGGAACAGATGCCGCAGAGATTGTATTGGCGACACTAGCGCTCCCTAGGCCAAATTAAGAATTTCGTTGTGTGCCTAAGATCTGTCTGCAGTGTTGTATACATTTCCACTGATTAACTATTAGTATTTAAATATTTTTGCCAGCTTTTATGCTTCAAACCTGCGTGGTAAGATGCTAAAATTATTCTAATAAAGTTTCATTACATATTTTAAGCCAAATAAAGAGATATTTCTTTCTTAAACCGATTGTAACTGTAGACTAGATTCTCGTAGAATACAGACATGTGCTTGCCTTTCTCTCGTGTCATTCAAATGACACAAAATGGTTGTACTGCATCTTACCCGCCACTGTGGGACAGATGCCGCACTGAGGTTGAAGGACAGATGCCGCAAAATATATTTTTGTTTTTTGGTTCAATAAATTCATCACTACAATTTCAGTAGAACTTACATATAAATGAATGTATATTCAACGCATTTCTTTATTTAGCTAATATTTGTTTAATCCTTTATGTACTGAATTATGAATTCATGAAAGTTTTATCTTCTAATCTAAATTTTATCTCAAGTTTTAAGGCTACTGAAATTTTGCCATTAGATAAGACAGCAATTCCAAACCATGCTTTCATAACTGATAACAACATAAATGAACCACAACAAAATGAATCAATTTAAATCCATTCAGATAATTTGGCTATGCGACAAAATGAAGAAGACCCATTAGAAGGAACTTCTTCTACTTATCAAAATATTCTGAGCAACAATGTTGGTTCGCCATGTGTGAAAAAGTTAAACATAGACCTACTACAATTGTCACCATCTAAGCTGTTATACAAAATTTCTCCTATTCCAGGGGTCAAAAGACTTATACAGACAAGTAAGATAAAGGAAAAGGCTGCAAATATTAAAAGCACAGATTTTATAAACAAGAAAAAAGAAGAAGGAAATAAAAGCAAAAGAAGCAAGAAAGCGTTAAAGACAGCTTGGCGGAAGTAAAATGTGTAAAAAAAGGAAGGGAATGATCAACTTGAAAACACCTCACTTGAGGAAGAAACTGAAATGTCAGTCATCTACTGACAGTGACGAAAGTATTCTTCTTATGAATTCTGAAGGCAGTATTGGAATGGAATTTGATGACTCTGAATCTGCTGAGTGTCTGGAGTCATATCAAGAAACAAAGTCTAAAGCAGGATTGGATTCAGTGCATAACATACAATTGGTGGCTTCATAAAACATGCTCACTTTACTCTTGCAACGTAAAGTGTGGTGATTGTGAGCGAATAGAAATACGAAATAAAAAAAATGAGAAGAAAAGCCAAAAATAAAAAGACTACGGTCAAAAATGAATGGAACTAGTACTTAAGAGCAAACTACAATAGTCGCCTGGATATAAACAAGTGTTTTATGTATCTTTTTTGTAATTATTCTGTCTATTGTTTCCAGTCAATTTTTTTTCTTTTTTTTTGCCTTGAGTTTTATTTTTTGAGCTTGCACATTTGCAATTTTGTTAAACTTTTCACAATTTAGTGATATATATAATTTATGTAACTTTACTGTTATTTATTTTCATTTTAAGTAGTCTGAGGAAATAAAAATCTGATTTACTTGAAAAAAATAAACAGCATAACTTTTTTCTCCATGCGGCATCTATACCACACCCCATGCGGCATCTTACCCAGCACATAAAAAATGGTGTTAAAAAGGACGTTTGGGAAAATAATTATGCCTGCTTTATTAAGAGGGCTTTAACTTGTTTAACATAGAAATTTGATTCTAAAGGGTTTGTTTAATGATTTCTGGTACTTAGTTTGTTGTTGTTTTTTTTTTTTAACTTTATTGTACATTTTAAACGAAGAAAAGTAAAACTGCGGCATATGTCCCCACTTTACTATGTATTTATATATAATAAGCAATACAACATGCAAATTTCTCACATCTGGTGGATTTTGAATCATTTATTTTTGGCCACTCTCTACCCTACCTGTTATACTATTGGCTGTACAACACGTTGTTCAAAATCACTTTTAATTGAAAATTGAAATACATTTTTTACATTAAGTATTCTTTCATATATTATCCATCGGTAAATCGAGAACGCTATTTCCATTTACACTAGACTATTTTTCTTCTTCTTCTTCTTTTTTTTTTTTTTTGTAATGTTTACGTGTTTGTTCATATTCGACCTTGAATATGAACCTGCTCAATTCATGTTTTATTTATTTAATTGTAAATTTTCGATTTCTATTTACAAATTTCTTACGGAATATTACACGTAAAGAAACACATATTGTTTATTCATATAGCTTAAGTGCAAATCTGTTATTCTTCCATTATTCGATTGCAAGTCTATTTTTGAGTATGATTTTAAAAGAATTGTACTTAAAAATATATAACAAAAAATCAGTATTCTGAGATGCAGTTTTCAAAGAAATTCAATTCAAAGTACAATTTTCTTTTTTATCCAACTGAGTAAAAAAATTAATTGTGCAATGTTTAGAAGTTGAAAAAATTGTGCGAACCAGAAAATTAATTGTTACTATGGTTGCCAGCGTCAGTATGACATCACAGCGACTCATGGACATGTTTAGTTTTATAACACAGGGTTGTTATAATTAAAGTTTGCAATTCAGAAGGCTCTAGAGCCGGTTCTATGGCTCCAAACGAAACAAAATTTCACTAGTACGTAGTTGAAGAGATGTGCCGTTTGAAAAACGGAAAAAAATAGTTAAATTTTTTGTCAATAGGTGGTACTGCGCCAATATTTAAGACAATATTTGCATATTCCTTTATTTTGTAAAAAACAAAATACAGGAAATTTTATTTCAATGTTGGCAAAAGTAAACTTTTTCAGATTCGTTATATCAATTTCGGTCAATCCAGATGACCAACACACAATCCAACACACAAAATCACAAAATTTCACTCAACGCTTGAAAAAGTTCTACTTTTATTCAAATTTTCGACGAACGACGTCAAAGTGACGTCGCAACTTCGAAAACATAAAATACTCTTCTAACCATCTGACGATTTAAAACTTGCTAATAAAGTGTGTCTGTGATTTCTTTGAAACTGGAACAGTTGATTCTTTCTGAAAAGCATTTGAATCTACGCTTTGTGGAGAATGGTAACTTTGAAAGAAAAGGCACTACTTGTAAAGTTATTTTATCAAAATAACAGTAAGTCAGCTGCAGCTCTTCGAGAATTCCGGAAACTAAAAGATGTTAGACGTGGGATAATGTCGGTTCGTGGAGTTCACAAAATGATTAAAAAGTTCGAGGAAACAGGAAAACTCGACATTCTTCCTGGCAGAGGACGAAAAAAGGTAGACATTTCCAGCATTGAAGATATTGCTACTGCTGCCGTGGATTTAGCAAGCCAGTCATCATTTGATAATGCAAGTGTGCCAGCTGTTTCGAATGAAGTCGATATGCCGATTTCCACTGTGAGAAAAGTGGCGCGTCACATTTTGCGTTAATATCCATACAAGATTGAGAGGGTGAAACAACTAATAAAGGGTGATACCGAAAGTCGGCTGTCATTTTCACCACAGTTCCTTGCACGAATGAATGTGGACAATGCTTGGCCCTGGAATATTCTATGGACTGATGAATCGCATTTTTATTTAAACGGACAGGTGAACACACACAACTGTCGAATTTGGGCGAAAGAAAATCCTAATGTTGTCCAAGAAATTCCATTGCATGCCGCTAAAGTGACGGTGTGGTTCGGTTTCACAACTACGTTTATGATAGGGCCATATTTGTTTGGAGAAACTAACATCCACAGGACCCATTACATGTTCCATAAATGGGAGAAGGTTCTCAATATGTTGTCAAATTTTCTGATTCCCGAGCTGCAACAGCAAGGCTGCCTTCAAAATATCGTGTTTATGAAAGATGGTGCACCCACGCACATTACTAGAGCAGTTCGGACTTTCTTAGCAAGATATTTTACAGAAGACCGCATCATAAGTCGTTATTTTTAAACAGTCTGGTCACCACGACCGCCTGATCTAACACCATGATATTTTTGGTTGTGGGGATTTTTGAATGATTCTGTATCTAAAGACAGATGTCAGACAATCTCTGAACTAAAAGACAGTATTAGATTTCATATTCGTTCAATCTCACAGGATGGTTTACGCAATGTTGTAGAAAGCACAATTTTGAGAATGGAATGCGTTATTGAAATAGTGAGGATTCATTGAGCATACTTAATGTTATTCTTCGTTATTTCCTCGTTGCCGAACAACATGTTTTATTTTTTCTCATGCAGATTACATCACAAGAAATTTTATTCATTTTTCTGTATTGTTTGGAGTCATAAGTCAGGCTCTAGAGCTGTCTGATCAGGCGAACATTAATTACAACAATTCGCAGTTCCTCGAAATTTGTTGAGACTTTTAAATTTGTGTGCTTCGTCTGGATTGACTGAAATTGATATAATGAATCTGCAAACATCGCCTTAAATATTGGCGCAGCGCCACCTACTGACAAAAAATATAATTTTTTTTTCGATTTTTGCAAAGCGCATCAACTACGTTCTAGTGAAATCTTGTTGCGTTTGGAGCCATAGAACTGATTCTAGAGCCTCCTGAATAGGCGAATTTTAATTATAACATCCCTGTATATGTAGCCTACATATAGCAGTATATGTAACTTATGTCTATGTAACCTACACACTACACAATCTAGATAGGAGTAATTTCGATGTTATTATAGCCATTTTCGCTTTTATTGAAAAAATAGTTGAAATAATATATACACACTAGGGGGCTCTACCCCCTGCAAGCTACGCTCGCCAACCCCCGTTCAGACACTGCAGAATCTAAAAGCACGCTAATCTGATCGCTTTTAAAAAGATTAGAGGAGATTGAATTATACTGAAAAAACCTGTAGCGATCTCCCTGCAAATGGGTTTCCATTCAATTCCCTCTTATTACAAAAATTTATGTCAGAATCAGTTGCTGTTAAGACATCCAATGGTTGTTTTCAAGTTTGATTCACAATCTTTGCCGGTTATATCTAAAATCTATCGCCAAACTATAAGATTAAATGCCAATAATGGTTGATCGTAAATGTCATATTCACTTGAGTTTAAGGAAGTTACACGTGTTTACGGCATCAAGTGATTTTTATTTCGAAGTTTTATTTGTATTTTTATTAACGTTATACAAATTTATAGTACTTCTTAGTTATCACGTCGACCAATTTCGCTAAATTATATAAATCGCCAAACAACTCGCCAAATTATACACATTGACATAATTTTTATTTTAAAAAACGAAAAAACAAATAAATTAGTAAAGGCACAGAATTGTAATATTAATGTTTTAATAAGGCAAAGATGTCATATACGTATTGACCCGATATTTTTTCCACGCCAATTTGGCGAAAACATCAACAGCATAAAAAACAACATCCGGATTACCGTATTAAGCAAAATACGACACTTTGGCGCCAGTTAATTACCCATTGCGTATATTACACTGGCGTCAGAAAGAAATCGCATGACATCTGAGCCTTACTAAAACATTAATAAAAATACAAATAAAACGTCGAATTAATGGTTTTATTGGCCATTATTGGCATTTAATCTTAAAATTAATTAATTAATGGCAACCATTATTGGCATTTAATCTTACAATTTGGCACCAGTAATTTGGTCGACGGGATAACTAAGAAGTACCAAATTTATTTGTTTTTTCGTTATTTAAAATAAAAAATTATGTCAATTTTTATAATTTGGCGAGTGATTTGGCTATTTATATAATTTGGCGAGTGATTTGGCTATTTATATAATTCGGCGAAACGGGAGAAGTTGTACCATTAAAACATTGCTTTGAAGTTGAAATTAAATGTCATGATTTGTTGTATCGTCATATACGCACCGGGTTTGGCGCGCATTTTTTACGACAATTTGGCGAAAGCCTCGTTTTCGAATACCAGTTACATATATATTTTTAAATTATTTTCTGTTATTTTTTTTAATGAAATAACAATAGACAAATAAAAGTTTAATTAATAACCGTAGAACAAAACAATTTACAGCATTTTTTATAAATAAAAAGAAAATGAATTCAAATAAACATTTATTAATAAATAAGCAACAATAGCCGGGTTACCATGTCAGGCAAAATAACGCCATTTTGGCGCCAATTAGGTTCAGCGTTGCGTATGTAACATCTGTGCCTAATATTGTTCTTTTCGTTTCGTTTAAAAACAGAAAGAGGTGAAAGCTATTTATTTCAAATGTTTTAGTTTTAAATGAAAGTTTTGTATTAAATAAAATTATAATGAAATACAAATTGAATTTATGAATAAAAGTAACATGATACATTTCTTAGGATATATTTAAGAGATGCCAAACTGGTCGTCAGATTAGTTTAAAATAATACAACATTTTCTAAAATATGAAAAAAAAATATATCTGTTATGATTAAAATTTGAGTTGCCATCATTAGAGAAAGGTATATAAAATTCGAAAAAAATTATTATTTCGAAAACTAATTCGAATTTAAAAATTCTAATACCAGTTTTGAGATTTTTTGAGATTAGTGAATCAATACGGATTTTTGGTGTTAATTTCATCGCAAAGTATTCCGTATTTTATGAGAAATCGCCGTGAAACATAATCAGTTGTTTAATCAGTCGTTTCATATATTCCTTTCATAAATTCGTTTCATAATCGTTAAAGAATATAGATGAAAACATTTTTTTTTTTTTTAAACGAAAAGTAATAATTTTTTTATATGCAATAATTTTTTTAGATTGACCACTTACATTAAAAAAGCATTTTCCATATGGAAAATACGAATTATACAATCAAATAAATTTTTGAAATTTATCAAAAGCGATATTTTCTTAATAGCCGCATGCTAAGAGTTATTTGCCAAGATTTTGCTACTTATGGTTTCCTTTTATATTCTGATAATTTCAGAGCTTATACATGTCTGGTAAATTTGTGTTTTATTTATGTTATTTTATTTATTTATTCATAGAAACATTTTTTATGGATATTAGCTGTACGAAAATGAAGACTACGAAGTCTTTGTTTTAAGGGCAAACGGATTAATCTTTCATAATCGAGCTCCGCGCGATATAGATAAATTAAAAAATATTTCATGCTTTAAAATTGTTTTTAAAACCATAGACAATCAGTAAACTGAGATGAACTTTGCATATAAATTCCATTAGAAAAAAAATCCTATTTGGTTATCTAAAAATTTAAACTGCACGATTACAAATATGTTAGATTTGTGTTTTTTCAATATTATTCTTTTATTTGTGTATAAAAGAAGTATTAATTTCGTTGTCTTTCACAAATATGTTAGATTGGTGTTTTTTTTATGTTATTCTTTTATTTGTTTATAAAGGAAGTACTAATTTCGGTATGCAAAAATAGTCAGAAACAAATGCTGAAAAATGTTTGTTGCGTTTATGTGCAAAATATTTATTATTATTACGTATTGAAACCGGCACGTGATAAGATAAACTTAAAAAAATCATACTTAAAAATTATTTTAGAAAATATAACACATCAGTCAATGAATACAGTTTTTAAACAAAATGCATTTGAAAGTAATTTTTTTCCCTATGCGACGAAAATTGAAAATGTACGATGGTCAGAAGATTAAAAAATTGCAGTAGCGAAAATTTCAAGACCGAAATTTGATCGTGAAGTGTTGCCATTCGTAAAATGACGTGAGCGTTACGCACATATACGTTTGTTCTTTATAATATTGATACTTAATCAGTAAAATATAATAAAGATCTGTTATTAGGGTGTGGTTATCCATTAAGGCTCTTATGCTTGGATTTCCGGAATTAAAACAGCAATTTTCACCATCTCAAAATTTGCATGCGCACTTCTCATATCCATATTCATCATTTTAAAAAAATTGTATTTTGTTTGATCATTTAAAGATCCTTTTAACTCAAAACTTGAAGTCACAATTGTCAGCAACATCTTTTACGTGAACAGACGCACTGATTACTCGAGATTCTAATCTCAATTTCGGAGAGTAAAAATTTCCGTAATTTATATTTTTTAGATGCATTTGAGTTAAAATGTTCAGTTTTTATCGAAGAAAATGATCGTTTTATTTTATATATGACTATCAGTACATGTGCAGAATGGAAAACAATATAGAAAATTTGAGGAAAAATGCGTGTTTTCAAAAGCAGTATGTCATTTTCCGTTATTATGCCCCTAATATAATATTTTGCTCCTAATGGGATTTTGCGCCACTAAACCCTATACAACAATTTTTATCAACAATTTTGAATTTTTATCAGAAAATAGCATGAATAAAGTTAAAAAATACCTCATTATTTCTCTCTTGTCAGCAATAAGGAAAGCAATCTAATTTTCATCATTTTGAAGAAATTTCATATAATCCTTTTAAAATTAAAATATAAAAGTGGGGATAGTTAAAAAAAAACAGACAGTGCGATCACATCTATAAAGGAAGCGCTTTCAGTTAAAAAAATATATATATATTAGTAATATTGGTTCAGCAGAAGTATCAGGGAAGAAGACTGAAAAAAACACACTTGTGTTTTAAATATATAGATTATATAAAATTAGGAAAAATTAAATTAAGCAAATTATGTTATTTTGATAAAATTATAGTAGAATGTCCTAAAGAATAGCATTAAAATTTTATTATTCGAGAGAATTTTCGACAAAAACTTCAGGAACACTATATTATTTTAAACCACGAATTATTTGTTTGCTAGTCTAACTCGGCGAAGCAAATCCATGCAGGCGAAAATCATCAATTTCTGTAATATAAATCGCTATTATTTGCATGTCACCTCTCTTTTTTAAAGACACTCTAAATTTTTGTAAAACATTGCGTTTTATCAGTATGTGATTTCGATTACATTATTTTTAAAAGTGAAGCATTTACATTTGTGAAGAATTTCAAAGCAGCTGGGCTGTGAAAATGACGCACTTCTGCAAAACATAATTCACGTTTAAGAATTAAAATACACGCTTTTTTATAAATGACGTCATTTGCATTCGCCAAAGCAATCTACTTTTATAATCCATTCTTAAATTTCATCTATAGAAAAGTGTGCATATGACGTCATTATCACGGAATAACAGACAGTATTCTTGACCTAGCCCATATTTTAATTTCAAACTTTTTTCAGGTTTTATGAAAAATGGCAACAAAAAGATACAGTATCTCCTATTTTTGACTATTTTCAGTTTATTTTCAATGACTTTCAATGGAAATGAGGTACTTTTGTTGCCATGATAAGAAAAATGGTATTAAAAACTACAAAAAAATTAATATATCAAAAATAAATTAAGATACAGCTTTCAAACAAATTGCATTTAAAAGAGCATTTTTTTCCTTATTCAACGGTGTAAAAATTTTAAATGTGCAATGTTTAGAAGTTTAAAAATTTGCAGTAGAGAAAATTGCAAAACCAAAATTTTACTTCAAATTTCAAAGTGCTGCCATTCGCAAAATGACGTATGCGTTACGCAGAGATATGTTTGTCCTTTATAATATAGATAGGGTAGATAAGAAGATGAGTTTGACTTTTTTTTTTAACTACATAAAAAATACAACAAAAGTTCAACTCACTTTTCCTATATTTTTGTGAGAATACTTTTAAATTAAGTGTTATAATATTATATGCCGTTGCAATCAGAATCCGCTGGAAATATGATCTTTGCTGTGTATTTTTGTTTTCATCTTCTCTAACATATTTTAGGGTTTTTTACATATTCTTTTCTTTTAGAACGTGTAAATTTAGTTATGCTGTTTTCTGCAACGGAAAATTTAAATATGCTAATTCCTTAGAAAACTCGACACAGCGGCAGTTTAATTTTATTTTTAGAAAAAAAAAAAGCAAAAATATAAAACGCAATTCCTCTGTTTTCGGGAGAAATATTCTAAATGTGTTTATGTATGTGCGCAATGCTGAAAGAAAAAAAGATTAAGAAAAAAGATGTATTATAAAGCGGGATGATAATGTTGAAACCTGTTATGCATATTCAAGAATTGTATAATTATATATGATAATTATATGAAGAAAGGTGATTTTAAAAATATTGTATAAATTATTGAATTAAAAAAAATATTCTTTGTCAGTATAGTTACGAACTTGCACTGCTTTTTCTTACCTCTAAAACTTAATAATAAATTTTGCTAATTCAATCGCCGAAATCTAAGAATATTTAAGTCAGAAACTTCTAGTAAATTATAGTGGTAATAAAAAAAAAAAATACAAGTTGGCTGGTGTGGTTAAATGATGAAATAAAATATTTCTTACAAGTAAAATTTAACAATAAATTTTATCTAGTTCCATCGCCGAAACATAAGAATTAATAATTAATGCAAAAACTTCTGTTAAATAATAATAATAATAATAATTTTAAAAAAAAAACGTACAAGTTGGTAGCTATGTTTAAGTAATGAAATAAATACCATTTAATTTTTTGTGATAACCTTCCAAAGTAAAAGTTGTGAATAACAGATATCTATCGTAAGTCCATATTACTATTTTTAGAAAATAAACAGTCTCTGGTCTGTGGTAATACTGGTGTCCTGGCTGAAAATTTTTTTCTGTAAAACTAGCAATATTTTTACAGTGTTTTCTTATGAATTTGATTTATTTTTTATATTGTTTTATATTTAGAATTCACAGAAAAATAATTTCTAAAACTTAAAATCTGTAACCAGTTTAACCCATCGTAGTCTGTAGAAAAAGCGCAAATTAATAAAATTAAATTTCTGGCTCAAATCATGGAAAATTCAGAAAGCTCGACAAAAACTTAAACATTGTTATAGATTGGTAAAATCTGTTATACAATAGGTATTTTATTCATACAATTTTAGTACATAAGAAACGATTTTTAATTAATAAATCTTCGAGTTTGATATTTGTGCAAATACTTGCTCTCTTAATATAGCTTGAGTTCAAAATTACGCAAAGCTATAAGTATGAATAAATTTCGATCAATCTAGCACTAAAAAAAGTAACTATTTTACTAACTAATTCTAGACTTTAGAAATTCAAATTATAGGCATTATCCTATCATGTCGAAATTTAGAGTGCACTTTTTAAGATGTACTAAAATATATTTTAGGTATTGGGTATGTGATATTTTATTTCATGACTTGAAATTTTAGAGGAACGGTATATATAAATATGCTAAATTTCTAGAAAATTTCTCAATTAAGAAATTTCTTTCTATTTTTATAAAGCACAACGTATTTCTTCTGTTTTCAGAAAAAAAATATGCTAAATGTTTTTAGGTAAATAAACCATACTGTGAGAATAACAGTTGGGTTGAAGGATTTATTAAAAAAATTGGAAGATAAAATTTATAACTGAAATGACATTTAAAACAGGATATTACTTTTTTTTTTAAATTCTCAAAAGAATGATACTTTGAAATGTATTTGAAAGAAAATGTCTATTTAGATATCATATTCTGCGGCGTAACGAAAAAAAAAAATAAATTTTAGTTTATTTATGTAGTATATAAAACACACAAAGGTATTTTTTTTCTTTTGATTCATAAAATTTGAGATTATAATAAATTATTTTCAACTAAGACATCTTTAATATTCGTGTAAAATATTATTTTCTTAATCTTACCATAATTTATAAAACAGACAATTATATGCACTATAATGTAATAAGTGAAGTAAAGCAAAATGACTATTTAAATATCAAACGATTATTATTATTAACGATTGTATGCCTTTCGATTACTTATTCAAACAATTTTTAACACTTTTATGCCTTTCTATTACCTATTCATATAAAAATTCTTCTAAAAGTAAAGTAAATTGTTGAATTTCGTTTAAAAAATAAAATGCGAGTATCATTTGGCCCCATCCTCGACTGAAAACAATAACCATTTCCAAATGGTTAAAAGAAAAAAAAAATCCCGCCAAAGACACCATTCCGCTGCCGTTAATAAGGCAATTGTTTGACTTATGGAAATAATCTACGTCGTACATCTAATATTCTTCATTTTCTCTAAAACCTTGAAAAACTCTTACATTTATATTTTTTTAAGTTCTAAATTAACAATAACCAGCTACCATAAATAGATTATTGATATAAAGACACATACATTTCGGAAATTATGATTAATTTTATAAATGCAAACAATGTGTAGTCATTCATTTTTTTTTAATTAATTGATAAAAATATAAAAATATTCGCGCATTGAAAATTTTAATTCCTGTAGCATTAATATGTCTTTCACGTCGTTTGCATATGAACCAATGAAAATGGTTTTTATTTGAAATACAAATTCTTAGAAAACTCAACTCTATTTTCGGTACTTTTATGTTATTCGGTACATCTCGCAAATAACTGGGTTTTTTTCGCCATTAGGAAATATTTGTTTTAATTTAAAAATAATGCTTTGAAGTTGAAATAAAATGGTATGGTATTTATTATTATTGTTATGCTCTTTAAAATGAAATGAGTAAAAGGCGTGTATTTCGATTGTATCTAATATATGTATTTCCAATAAAAGTCATGCTTGTAATGAAATGGTTTAAAGGTTTATATTTTAAGTAAAATTAATGCAATATGAATAATGTGAATGGGAACAATATTTGGCAATTTATAACATCGTCAAACTAACATAAAATTACTCTATTTTCTGAGTATTGATATAATAATTATAGTCATTAGTTTGTTTGTTTCAGGTTTGTATGTTTAATTTATTTTGGAAAAAATGATTTTACAAGTCATTAATACATTTTCCTTTTTTTTGGAACTAATTACTTTCAACATCGCATAATTTTAAATTTTAGGGCGTTGAATAGGAAGAGTGTACTTGCAAATATAAAATGTTTGAAAATTGTATTTGAATTTACTGATTTTTATGATTTTTAAACCAAATAGCTCGATTACGGAATAATAGTATATGATAATTTTTATAAATTATTTTAAATTTTAAGGGGAAATCACAATTTTGGGCCACTTCCTAGGACGGGCGTTTACACTAGCTTAACAAATAATTACATATTAATCATTAATCAATATAGATAACAGTACTAAATCACTCTTGCAAAACCCATTTTTATTCATGTAATTGAAAATATAATTAATGAAATGTAACTGAATTTTGTGTGTATTTTTAGTATATATATTTTTAGTTTCATGAAAGATTCAAAAATAAATTTTATTCTTTTTAAAAACTCATAATGTCTATTTTTTTTATAGGAATGATATAGGAGTGATTAATTCAAACAGTTATTTGGTAGAATGCTTCCATGGGACCTGACACAACAACCATTATGTGAAAATTACTGGTTTAAAAGAACTTTTTGAGTTTTCAGAATAGGCTAAGGACTTGAGATTTGGTAAAGAAATTGGAAATTTTTTTCCTCACCACAAACGAATATATATATGAAGAAGAACACGCACTTATTTCAACAAACCTGGTGTTATAATTTTAAAAAACACAAAAAGCATCTGCGATTTTTAACACTGTACACTATTAAAAATGGATCACATAGACATGCAATATATTTTTCTTGGGCCATTAGAGATGATTTGCATGCCATATGAAAATAGCCCTACCAGTGCCCGAAATGTTCTGCTCTCAAAGCTGGTAGACAGGAGGTGCTGCGTTCGAATGCAGTAGCGCCAGTCGCGTCGGCCTAATCGTTCCGAGTTTTCCGTGGTATTCTCCGAATCTTACATTTCCTTGTATAAATACTGTTACGTATCCTTAGAATAACCCCCATGGTGTGCACCTCGGCTTTTAAATATTCTATAGTTCATATACACATTCGCACAAATATTCTCAACAACATCCTTTTATTGGCGGAAATTAGTGAGTGAAATTTTCCAACTGTGCTGATGTTTAAATGAAATAACTTTTAGCATACTATGGAGCATACATACATATCTCTAGATCATATACAGGGCTTTAGAAAAAATCGTATATTTTAAAGATTATGCAAGTTAATAAAAGAAATTGGGTTTTAAAATGCGATATGTATTTTCCAATTTTTTTATTTAGCCGTCATCTTTCAACTTAATAAACTGTGAAATTTTGTTATAGTTTTCTGAATGTATTATAAAGTGTTTCATAATCTGTGCTGTACGCATGGTTTTTCTTTTTTTTTCTACCTATGATACAGTGTTGCTCTTATTTTGCTAGACCAGTTTCAAATGAAATATTAACAATTTAAGATTTTTTATGATAAAAAACTGATGAAAAGTTAATCCACTTTCATCTCATCGGTCTGATCTTTAACTTACGTTTTTTTTCTTTTACGAGTGTAAAAATGATATTATTCGTAAATCACAAAGGTCAGACTTTTATTAACTTTTTTAGAGTTTAGCTCCAGAAGCTAATGTGCCATAAAATACAAGTTTGAATATATAAAATTAAAAGACAATAAAACTTATGAAAGAAAGAAAACAAAAGTATATTGTTAAAAAGCAATTTAATGTCATGTTAAGATCATAGTTAAGACCTTTCTTTAAAAAAGTGGTGAAATAGGAGTTTTGTATTGCTACTGGATCATAAAAGAATAATGTGAACAGAAAAATATGAATTAGAAACACTAAATGACTAATGACTTACAAAACATTCATTAATAAGACGACATCAATTTTATAATAAGTAGCAACGGAACGTTTACTTATAGTCCGGGCAATAGGGAATTTTACCTAGAAAAATTAATGGTAGCACTGGAAATTGGCTTTCTAGATGTTTTTTGGGTCGCTGAATCCGAATTTGTAACTTCCCACCAAAATTTCCCCCGGCAACCACCCAAATTTTGGTAAAAAGACCTCCAAAAAGTTTTTTATTAAAAAAATCAATTTTTTATAGTTTTAGAGAAAAAGTACCTAAAAATTCAGAAAGTAGACAAAATTTCCAACAAATTAGATATATGACATCATGACTTAGGATGAAGGGGAAGGGGGGATCTGCCTCGGAACATGCGCGCGGTGCTGCGTAAACTAAGTTGCGCAATTCCTCTTAACCACTCACACGTTTACATTCGCCCTCCCATCTCCCCTCCGAACTTTCTCTATAAGGTTTACTTTAAGATTTTTGGGTCGCTGAATCCGAACTTTTAACTTTCCGCCAAAAATTCCCCCCCCCCCCCGAACCCTCCTCCAAATAGTTGTTTTTAACTTAAATTTCTTATTGTTTTAGGGGAAAAGCATTACGAAATTCAGAAACTAGACAAAAATTTGCAACAAATAGGATATATGACATTATGAATTAGGATGAACGGGGAGGGTGAGGGCTGCCTCGGAACATGCACAGCGGCGCTACGTGCACTAAATGAAGTCCAGGCAATAGGGGGGTTTATCTGGAAAAATTAATGGTAGTACTGGAAATCGGCTTTTTAGATGTGTTTTTGGGTCGCTGAATCCGAATTTGTAACTTCCCACCAAAATTTCACCCGGCAACCCCCCCAAAAAATAGATTTTTTGAAAAAATTTGGTTTTTGAGAAAAGCGCGCGGGGAATGTTCCGAGGCAGCCCCCTTTCTCCCCGTTTATCCTACGTCATAATGTCATATATCCTATTTGTTGAAAGTTTTGTCTAGTTTCTGAATTTCGTAATGCTTTTCCCCTAAAAAAATAAGAAATTTAAGTTAAAAACAACTATTTGGGGGGGGGGGGGGGTTCGGGGTGGAAAATTTTGGGGGTAAGTTAAAAATTCGGATTCAACGACCCAAAAAACTTAAAGTAAACCTTATAGATAAAGTTCGGAGGGAAGACGGGAGGGCTAATGTACCCGTGTGAGTGGTTAAATGGAATTGCGCAACTTAGTCCACGCAGCACTGCGGCGCATGTTCCGAGGCAGATCCCCCCTTCGCCTTCATCCTAAGTCATAATGTCATATATCTAATTTGTTGCAAATTTTGTCTACTTCCTGAATTTCGAGCTACTTTTCCCCTAAAACAAAAAAAATGGATTGATTTTTTTAATAAAAACCTTTTTTGGGGGGCTTTTTACCAAAATTTGGGGTTTGCCGGGGGAAATTTTGGCGGGGAGTTACAAATTCGGATTCAGCGACCCAAAAAACATCTAGAAAGCCGATTTCAAGTACTACCATTAATTTTGCTAGGTAGATTCCCTATACGGTCTCTATTGCCTGGACTATTACGTGTAGTGGGAATAAGCGTCGCTCAGATACCGTGCTTCAAGTGAAATAGAAGTTCTGTTAGACGAACAGAAATAGTAATATTGAGAGCGTAATAATTGGGGAAATGTGTTTTGTAATGAAATTATATCATGTATATTTTACACAGCCTCTTTAAAACGCAGAGATTTTTTACAGCCATAGCATGTTTTTTCACATTTCAGATATAACTACATCAAGAGTGCTGCTCTAGAGCATGGAATCCTGCGATTTCCAAACTTCCATCACTGATCCAGCAGACGCTCGGATACGTTTTCTAGATTAAATTTTGATATTTCTTTCGCGATGCTCACTTACGGAATGGAAACTGCGTAAAGGTCACTGCTATTGGTCTTCGATTTTTAAGAACAAATTTCAATTTTTACGTTTTTTGAAAGTTGTTTTAATAAAAGATGTGCCTCTAGAAGACCTAACAAAGAGTGTTTTTTAGGATTTTTTCCTGGAATAGTAATAACAGTTTTAAATAAAAATGTAAAAACATCAACGCTAAAGCACCAATAATGCCATCATTGAGGACAATATGCTATATACTTCAGAAAGCAGCATGCTTAAAATTTAATTTTCATTTCTATTTCCCTTATTCAATTGTGTTCATTGTTCCATCATATTTATTGTCCAATTAATAGTTCATTCTTATGTTTTCTTAATCATAATTTATATATATATATATATATGTGTGTGTGTGTGTGTGTGTAACAATAAAAAATTTCGCCCTTTTATCTTAGTAAAATTATTCCAAATTCTTAACATTTTTCCTTTTTTACCTATCTTTTAAAAATATCTTAATATCTTTTGCATTTTATATCATGCATTTAAACCTGTGTATTCTTTATTAGTCAAAAAACCTTAATCAATTCGCATCATCTCATAAAACCCATTAAATAACTTTTTTAATTTTATTCTAAAAATAAATTCTTTTTTTTTCTCGAATATTTTTTAATAGAATTGTTCGATGATGTTGTCATTGTTTGCACAATAATTCTGGCGCCGAAGCTAAAGAGATCGCATCGTCGTCACGCGTGCCTTTCCCCCTTCCCTCTGGAGCTAGTCCTATCTTATTCTGCTCTTATCGTGTCCTTCCGACTACTTGTACGGGATTTGTTATTTTTCGTGTATTGTATTCATACGCATTCAGTTTTCGCAAGCATATAACCCGTCGCATGGACTAGGAGACGTGAAATTTTACGATTATTGAGTTGCTTAATTAAACCACGCTACCAGGAGGGTTTTTTTTTCCTGAATCTTTGTCATTTGTTCTAATACGTAACATCTAGTGGTACCTTTTACTACGTAGCAATTGCTCTCACATGGATCACCTATAACTAGTGGAATTTGATGCATTATATGGTCGATTAATAAACGTTTTGATGCATCCATAGGCTTCGATTATTATGCATCGGAAAACACTCCAATGGACGACAGCCTGACCTTCCACTCTTCCATCACGATTGTATGACTGCAAAAAACCATGATCTTCATTGAGTACATAATGTGGGTATGCTGGTGTTTAAGATCTATATGTTTATATGATAAGAGTGAAATCGTTTCATATATATATATATATATAAGTATATATACGTAATAAATTTACCCCGTGTTTATCCATTCGAGACTTTATCGAATTAAGAACAGTTAGAGCAGGAAAAACTTATGAAAGTGGTTTAAATATGTCAAAATAGAGGGACATCTTTTAAATGCCGACTTAACTACATTTTTTTTTTTTTTTTTTTTTTTTTTTTACAAAAGTGCCCATTATGAAGCATTTGATATCGATGAAATATGTTGAAAAATGAATGTGAAATAATTATTTAGTTTCAAAGAAAAAAACAATTTTAATGGTAATACTAACACAAATTGAGAAATTATTTTATTAGAATGCAGACCATTTTAATCATTGAAAATTTCGAAATTTATATACATTTATACATTTTACACAAAAGCATCATTTGAACGGAACCGTATTTTCTACAGAGTAAATAATTTATGTGCTATAAATTATACATTTTGAAATGCAATTTCGAGTACTAAAAGTTAACGGTTTATATATATAGAAATTAAGTACTATAGAACATTTAGTCTGCTCAGTTTTTAAATTAAGACGTCCCAAAGAAAACAAATGCATAGAGCTTAGATATTATTGTGTATATTTTTATTTAGAATTACTCGGATATGCCAATTGAAAACTTTCTTCTATCTCATACATGTGTCTTTATCACACTTCAAGGTTTTTTTAATCAATAAATGCTTTAAAATAATTAAAATATCGGGTCTAATCAACAGCCATGGTATAAAAAATCATGAAACACTTTTCTTATTACAAATAAGAAAATCAAAACTAACATAAAGCGTTCCAATGAAAGGAAAATTATAGAGTTTAGAGAGTATTGTGTACATTTTTATTTTAGAATACTCGGGTGTGTCAATTGAAAAACAGTCTTCTATCTCATAGATGTTTTTTTTTATTACACTTAAAGTTTTTTTTATCAATAAATATTTTAAATTAATTAAAATATTACAGTCTAATCAATGGCCAATGTCTAAAAAAAACGTGATTTTTTTTTTTATTATTACAAATAATAACTAACTAAATTGAACAATTGACTGATTCAGTAGGATTTTTTACAACATCCTCGCACCAGTCCAGAACATGAATAAAACTTGAATCACAGAGTCACCTAATAACGATTTATAAATTATATAAAAACATTGATCTATCGTACTACTTCCAAATATAAAATTGCGTCGAAAATTATTCATAAATATTTCGCTTAAACTGTAGAAAAAAGCACGAAAATTGCCATCACAGTATCACCCTTTTTGGTGGATATCCCCATTTTCTACAAGAACCTGACGTCAATAGGCAAAAACATATACATGGAATTGGTTTTATTGCATCCACAAATTCGTACGTCATCCGATAACATAGAAGAAAAATATCATTTAAATCTCCTAGTACGGCGCAACCTTCAGACCGATTCGATCCAAAATTTTATCTATGCCATGTCCTATGCTATTACGTCTACCATATTCAAATCCGTGCGCGTATCATTGTAACCCCAAAAACTCGGAATCCAAAGGGCGCAGGGCTACGAAATTTGGCACACGGGTTGCTGGTAGGAAGCCCATGAACGATTGGGGCAAAAAATTCAAAAAATTTAAATAGATTTTTTTTATGTTTTGACGAATTTTTTCCTTTTTTTATGTTTAACACGTAACCGCGCGAGTTCTAACCAGTTCTAAATGTTTACTGCAACGTTAGATATACATATTACGTACGGCACGATGCAATAGTAAGAAGATGTAGTGGGTATCAGGATAATTCTTTTACCTCGCATGCAAATAATTACAGATTATTTAATTGCGCTTAATTATTACAGTTTTTAAAAATAAAGAAAACCTTTTATCACAAACATCAACAGAAGATTTTACTCTATTTATTCCCTTATTCCAAAGTTATCGTTTTAACGTCCGCTGGTGTAGCAACATAATATTAAAAAATGCACAGTGGTAGAAAAATATTTTTCGAGATTTACATATAACGTACGCCAAGCTACAATACTAAAATGATGTAGCGGGTATTACGATAATTCTTTTACCTCGCATGCAAATAATTAGAGATTATTTAATTCCGATTAATTATTACCTTTTTCTAAAAAAATAAAGAAAACATTTTATCACAAACATCAACAAAAAATTTATTCTATTTATTCCCTTATTCCAAAGATAACATCTGCTGCAATATCAACATGATAAATTAAATTTCATTTAAAAAATGCACAGTAGTAGAAAAATATTTTTCTAAATCGAATAGTTATTGAACAAATCAACTCCTTAATATGGAAATTCTTATTTCTTATTTAGATATTTTAAATTTGTTTGTATACTATTTTTCGTTTTATATTCGATTATTATTATGTCTATTTGATGTGAATTTTTTCCGTACTACTACGTTTTAATACGGATTTTAATTTTAAAAACATAGTGAAAAAGAGATCATAGACTTTTACACATTTTTTTTTTTTTTTTACTTTTGAAAACAGTTGCAAACCGCTCACGGACTGTTACATATTTCTTTATTTAATATTTCCATATTTTTTAATATTTCATCATAACCTTGGCAATCGAAGATTTCAAAATAAGATGCCTAAGTCAATAACTGGCAATTCCTCACGAAAACAGAGGGCTATACGGCAGCAAGAAAGGCGAGATAATGAGACAGAAGAAGAAACTGCTGCAAGAAGACTCGCAGTGGCAGAAAAAGACAGGGAAAGGCGAATGGCACAAACGGAGGAAGAAGCTGTTTCAAGAAGATATGAAGCTGCACTACGAGCTCAACAAAGACGTCACGATGAGGGTACCCAACTACTGGCTGTGAAGGAAATTCGCTTACAAGCCATTACTCGATGTCGAACAATGAATAGTAGAAATAATGTCGGAAAATGTGGGTTACACCCAACAGTTGCAGAACCACAATGTGGTTCTGGACAATGTTTGCATCAAGTGTAGTGTATTTTTTTTTCAATGCAGAGAGGAATACAACAGGAATTTATACTCACTGTTGTCACAACGCCAGAGCAAATTTGAAACCTCTTCAACCATATCCTGATCAGATGAGGCAGCTTATAGATGACAATGACAGATTGTCAGTTCACTTTAAGGAGCACAAAAGGTCATATAACAGTGCATTGTCTTTTGCCTCTATGCGCGCTCATGTTACGCCTCCCCCAGGTAAGGGCCCGATTTGTTGTAGAATCCATGAACAAATTTATCATAATACTTCTTATCTTTATTCATTTGAAGTAGGCCAGGAAAAATATGCTCAGTTGTATATATTGGACTCTGATATAGCACTGCGGCTGCGTATGAATAATAAAGAAAGTTTTGATTGTAAAGAAGAAATCGTGAGCAAGCTTGACGATGTTATCCGGCAAGTTAACCCTAATGCACATGTATTTTAAATGCTTCATAAAATGGAAGAACGAGTCCTCGCAGAATAAGGACCCGGAGCAGCAGAAAGCGTGTGTATGCGTATATGCGATAAAAATTTATCAGCGGACCAGATCGAGGCATATACAATGCACCAAAGTCTAATGAGATTGACATGGTTTTCCATAGTTCGGTTGGTGCGCCACCTACCAATAAGGATATCTGCATATATCCGAAAGGGAATGAGCTGTGTAGAATAAACGCCCTGAATCCTAATTGTGACCCCATGAATTATGTTTTATTTTTCCCACATAGCAAAAAGGGCTGGAAAGGGGATGCTGGATGTTCTGAACTTAAATTTTACAGTCACAGGTTGTCAGTGAGAAAGAATGTTTTCAATCCCATACTTTATGGTAAAAAAACACTTTCAGCAGTATTGCGTTTATGCGAGTGTCTAGGTTGAAGGAAACCGTTTGAATTACATCCGCTCTAACCAGAAAACATTAAGAGTAGAATATTACTTATGGTTAGCAAATCACCTTAATTCTCTAGCAGAACAATCTGGTTTGAAACCAAGTGTAATGGTTATTTTGCCGTCTACCTTCATAAGAAGTCCCAGAGCCATGCAGCAAAATTATCAAGATGCGTTGGAGATTTTTGTTAGAAATTCGTTAGAGAATTTGGTAAGCCTGATCTTTTTGTCACCCTAACATGCAATTCAAATTGGCGGGAAATCAAAGAGAAACTTTTCCTCGGACAAAAGTCTCATGGTCGTCCAGATTTAGTGGCATGCGTGGTCGATAAGAAGAAGAAAGCAATGTTGAACGATCTTAAAAAGAACAGCATTTTGGGACGCACAGTCGAAGACATACATGTTATTGAATTCCAAAAGAGAGGGTTCCCACACATGTACAGTCGTGGAAAAAAAGTAAATACCCCCTACTAACTCCTCAACAAGTTATCGTAGAAGAAAGTTACTGGTTGAACGATTGGAAATAAAGTCTACTTTTAAATGATGTAGATAAAATTTGCTTAGGGGGACTACTACATAATAAACGAACCATAACTTTGTTTTTTTCAAAAGCAGTACACAATTCGGACAGCATAAATGAACTCTACACCCTTCAATTAGCCTATAAACAAATTTTTATGCAACTCGTACCATACGTTTATGAGAAGTTAATTATTTTAAAACAAGTGTATTTTAAGGCCTGTGTCAAATTTAAGTTCGGAACTCGATTGTTAATCGAGAGATCCCCCATATTGATCAAGGCACCTGAAGAAGTCAATGAAATCTGCTAGATTACAGGACCGCAGAAGAGATTTCAAAATATGTAGTCATTTCTATTATAGACGGCCCCTTAAACCATCATTTTGCCGTTTTTTAAGCATAATTTGAAAACTACTTGGAAGAAAAATGTGAAATTTTGGATTTCCATAATGCGGGACTTAATAAATCTAAATCCATCCAAAAAAAATTATGTTGCAATTCATATTTTTTCGAATATTATTTTCATAATTCATAATTCATATAAATTATAAAAGTTGCAAATTCAGCGAATTTACGTTTGGGTATATCAGTATTATTGCTACACAAAAAAATTAGCACATTAGGAGCATAATTTCTGGAGATATAAATAAAAATATGAAAATGTAATTTAACATTAGAAGAACACAATTTTGAATGTTTATAATTCAAAAACTTATCATTCAAATAACTTGAAATTTGGTGTCTAGGCATAGTTTAAACCGAAGATTTGAAATATCTCGTTAAAATTGGGTATTGTTATTGAAAAAATGAAGTTTGGATTCGTTTTAATATGTAGATGGCATCTAAGCAAATTTTATATACATCATTTAAAAGTAGACTTTATTTCCAATCGTTCGGTACCAGTAACTTTCTTCTGCGATAATTTGTTGAGGAGTTAGTGGGGAGTGTTTACTTTTTTTCCACGACTGTACCTTTTACTCATTTTATCTGGTGATTACAAGGTAAGAGATCTAGACACTATTAACACCATAGTCTGTGCTGAATTACCTGATCCCACAACTGAAAATGGATTGCACGGCATTGTCAAGACTACGATGATTCATGGACCTTGTGGCGTCATAAATCCAAACTCACTTTGCATGGAAGACGATGTTTACTCAAAGAATTATCCAAAGGAGTTCATTAATGAAACTGCTGAGAATATTGATGGTTACTCATTACTCAATGTACAGACGGCCTGGTGATGGTAATCTCATAATCATAAAGGGAAATTTTGTACACAACTATTGGGTTGTCCCTTATAATACATACCTCACAAAGAAATACAATACCCATGTTAATGTCGAAATATGAAGCTGTGTTAAATCCATTAAATGCAATTTTATGTATGTATGCAATGATCAAGATTGTGCAAAAATTGTTTTCGAAAATAACGGTGAGAGATCTGTAGTGTCGGATGAGGTGAAGAGTTTTTTTAAATGCACGATATGTTTCGGGACCGATACAATGTGGCGAGTTCTTGAAAAGGTCATGTGGGACAATACGTATGTTATTATTAGATTATCGGTGCATCTACAAGACATTCAATCTGTGTATTTTAGGGAAGCGGAAGAATATGAAGATTTTCAATGAGCAAGAAATAAAGAAACCATGCTCACTGCTTGGTTTTTACTTAACAGGTCCGATCTTCCAGCACACACCTATCTCAATACAGAAATTCCAAAGCACTTTGTATGGAAGCGCAATGTGTGACAAAGGCGCATTTGATTAGGTGACTACATAGTATCAAGTATGTATTCTGTAAACCCAAAGGATATTGAGCGATTCCATCTTCGTATGCTGCTTTGTAATGTTCCCGGTGCCAAGCCTTTCGAGGAGTTAAGGATGTATGATAATACTGCCCATGAAACATTCAATGGTGCATGCCGTGTTAGAAAGTTATTAGAAGAAAATGATGAGTGGCAACATTGTTTAACAGAAGCATGTGGTTTTGAAATGTCCCGCAAACTCAGACAATCGTTTCCGTTCATATGTGTCTTTGGCAATCCAAATTCACCGATTCAGTTATGGGAACAGTTTAAGTGAGAACTCTCAGCAGATTTTGCTCGCCATCTGCCGCTACCGGAGAGTAGAGATAGAGCCCTTCAAGATATAGCCAATCATCTACGCATGCACAGCATTACACTTCAGAGCCTTGAATTACCTGAACCCTCAAGCCTGGAGAAATCTGTGGAGTGCGATGTCTGTGATTTACAAGATGAAAGAGCACAGGGTCAACGATTCTTAAACATGCTAAATCCGGAAAAACGTATAATTTTTAATGCTGTCATTGAAAGTATTCAAACTGATTATGCTACTATCGCTAAGGATTTCTGTGTCAATGCTTTTACGGGTTCGGGAAAAACATCTCTATTCAATACTTTGCTGCATTACGTCAGAGGAATGGGACATACTGCTATTTCCATCTCATGGACAGGCATCGTATGTATACTATTGAAAAGTGGAAGAACTGTATTTTCTCACTTTAAATTACCAGTCCCCATATTGGATAATTCAGCTTCAAAAATTCGGTAAAATACATCTGAAGGAAAATTACTGAAAATGGCTAAGCTCATTATATGGGACGAATGTACCATGACACCTACTCATGCTTTGAATGCTGTTGATAGACTTCTGGGAATTTTGGCTGGCAATGATGTCCCATTGGGGGACAAAGTGTTTATTCTTGGAGGTGACTGGAGGCAGACTTTACCTGCGGTTATACATGCAAACAAGACACTTATTTTTGAAAGTTGTATCAAGAAATCTTATCTGTGGCCAATATTTTGACAGTTCAGTCTGGTTACAAATATGCGAACGGGGCCGGAGGCAATTGATTTCGTGGAATGTCTCATTCTCCTGGGGGATGGTCGTTTGACTAATGATTGTGAACTCGGGAATATATTATTGAAATACCTCCAGAATGTTTAGTGCAGTATTCTATAGTGGATGATATTTTTGGTTCGTCTGAAATTGAAACTTGATCATCATTCGGAAACAGTCATTTTGTGTCCCAAGAATGAAGATTCTTTGAGATTGAATGAGGAGGTTTTACGAAACGTACCTGGCGAAGTCAAGTCTTATTTTAGTGCTGTTACAATATTTTGTGATGATGAAGAAGAACAAAAAATTTGTAGATAGATTTCATCAATAGTTTAACACATTCTGAAATGCCACCACATCAGTTAAATCTTGAAGTCGGCGTTTTTGTTATGTTGCTTAGGAACATGAATCCGTCCAGTGGCCTCTGTAATAGAACACGTTTAATAGTCAAAAGGTTGTCGCAAAATGTTGTAGATGCAGAGGTTTTGATATGACATAGGAGAGGCACCGTGTTTTTATACCGAGGATCCTGTTTACTCCGTCGGATAGCAGTTTATCTTTCCAGTTACGCCGCCATCATTTTTCACTTAGGCTCTCCTTTACTATAACTATCAATAAATCTCAGTGTCAAAGTTTGAAAAAAGTTGCAATCTTTTTGCTCCATCCATTTTTCTCACATAGGATGTGATATGTGTTCTTTTCAAGAGCAACTTCTAGAGGATGTGTACGCGTTTGGATCAAGTACGGGCCAAAACAAGAAAATCTTTTGTCACAGTCTGATAAGGTATTTACACAAAACATTGTCTTCCGTGAAGTTTTATCTTAAATCGCAACTATTTTGCTTTATTGTAAAAAACAAACAAACACAAATAAGACTACTGCACTTTACCGGATGGATGATGTGGAAAATAATGCAGAAGTTTTTCCTTTTAAAAGAAATGTTTTGACTTTATAACTGGTTTCCTAAACTTTAATTTAGTTGTGTTTATACTCACAAAAAAAAAAAAAAAACGAGTCTACTGCAATTTACCTCATTGGTGACGTGGAAAATAGTGCAGAGATTTTTCATTTAAAATTATTTTTTTTTCCAATTTTTTTGTTGTGACAATGTAAATTTAATTTTTCCTTACAAAGTTTTGTTTAGTTGTGCAAATATTGACTTTATAACTGATTTTTATACTCCCAACTGTAAATCGGTCGTGTAAATATTTACTTTTATTTATTATTTTTAATAATTATCTGATTTTTTGTGTACATACTTATTTCATATTGGTTGTATAATTACTCATTTTTAATAGATATAACACATTTTTATATTCATAAAATTTAATTTGGTTGCACATATTTTTATTTTTAATTTTGGTTTTAGAATTAAATTCACAAACTCCCGTCCATATAACGGGTTAAACAGCTGGTCTAAATAAAAATTTCGTTTTAAAATATTCATAAATGCTTCACTTCGACAGCAAAAAATCGCACAAAAATCGATTTAACAACGCCCTATTATGGGGAATATCCTTTACCTCTATTATCTCTATTCTATTATTTTAATATAGAAATAAGAAAGTCATAATATAAACAAAAAATCATGCCTACAGCATAGATTATGAAACACTTTCCAACACATCCAGAATACTATAACAAAACTTCATAGATGATGCCTAAATGAACAAATTGGGAAGCGCATAATGCATTTCAAAACCCGAATTAAGCTATTACCATGAAGAGTCGTTAAAGTATACGATTCTTTTGCAGCCCCGAATACTATCTACAGATATGTGTACATACTACATAGTGTGCTAAAACTTAGTTTAGTTAAACACATTGCACCGTTGAAAATTTCCAGTCAGCAATTTTTACCAATAAACGAATGTTGTTGAGAACTTCTGTGCGACAATGTATACGATCTATTTAATTTATACACACCAAGTAATGTTTTGAAAAGGTTAAATTAAAAAACGCATACCACAACTGAAAATGCACTTCCAGCAATCATTGTCGGGTTTCAATAGTTCTTTTTCTACTCATTTTCTTCTATAGCCTAAGATTCTGTGTGTCCCTGTAAATAAACGATAATTTCTATTCACACCATATTCTAAAATAAGAACCCTGTAGTACATGCCTTAAATCAAATATAGCTTTAAATATTTTCCAATATATAGTAAAAGGAATAACATATTAAAAAGAAATACGCATATTTTATTACAAGTTTTGTTGTATTTGAAACATAAGTAGAGATGACTGTTCATCTTCAAGAAGCACAGACCATGGAAAGAATTATTTATTGACGTGTTTCTTTATTGGATAAAACAAAAGCAAATAAAAAATGCCAGAATCTTTTCTGTGTGATCGGGAAAACTTTCGAAAACAATACATTTAACGACGTTTACTATATTAAAAAAATTTCAGTTTCTTCATTTTCAATTTTTACAACACTGAATTAAATTACGAGCAGTACAACCTAGAATACGTTTTAAGAAAGGGATCTTCAATATTTGTTACATAGAAAAAAGATGTTTTCTGATATAGTTATTAACAATATTATTAATATCTATCTCTATTATAAAGCACAAACATATCTGTGCGTAACACATACGTCATTTTGCGAATGGCAACACTTTCAAATTTAAAATAAAAATTCGGTTATACAATTTTCGCAGCTGCAAAGTTTTGAATTTCTAAACATCGCACATTTAAAATTTGTACACCGTCGTATAAGGGAAAAAATGTGTTTTTGATTGCAATTTGTTTGAAAGCTGTATCTCAATTTATTTTTGAAATATTAATTCTTTTGTTGTTTTTAATACATTTTTGTAATCGTGGCAAGTAAAGTACTACATTTCTATTGAAAGTCAAGGAAAAATAGTAGATTACTGTATCTTTTTGTTGCCAATTTCTCATAAAATTTAATATAGAATGGGTCAAAAATGAGTCTATGTCAAAAATATCATTTGTTATAAAACATGGTGAATTTTCGTTTTATTTCGTTTTTAATTATCAGTTTTTAGTTTAATGAAATTTGCTTTACAACAGATACAACACTTTCTGTTTACAAAAATATATTATAAACAATATTTGTGTGAGTTATTTTCTCCGTATTTACTTAATTCGTATCAAAAAGCTGAAACAATGGAATTTTACTAATCGTGTGTAATAACATTTTCCGAATTTTGAAAAAAAAAATATATAAATAAATGACTTCTGATAAAACATGGAACTATTATAAACATACAAATGAAGGCAAATGAATTATTAGACACCCGATTTTTTTTGCCCAGCTTTTTGAATTACGACATCTTTTGTTTGGTTTGTGTATTATTCCGCGACAATGAAATAATATGTATACTTTTTTTACAGATGTTGTTTAAGGGGGTCTGGGACACAAAAATCTCCAAATTTTCTAAAAAAAAACTTTAATTGCATTAAAAATTTCTGTGTGTTTTTTGCTTAAAATGACGTTTAAATCATGTTTCTATCTTAATTAGAACAGGAAATTTAAAAATTTTCGTTTTGGTGTGTTTTCAAAATCGAGCTTTCAAGCAATGTTGTCATGAAAACGATTTCTTGAGAAAATGTGTTTTTCTTCATGATGGCTTTTTTCACCATTTCTCTTATTTAAACCGCTATAAGTCATGATCTGTTAAAGATAAATGGTTCAAACTTGGAACATGTCTTTGTCAATTGTTTTACTTTAATTCTGATTCAGAAAATCAGAAAAAAAAAAAACTTTTGAAAATATGATTTTTTTTTTTTTTTAAGTTACACCATTTTTTTTTTCTTTAAATATTTTTCTTTTGTTAATTAATATATTTTAAATGCTGAATCTAAATTAAACGAAAAAAAAAATGAAATTCTTCAAATAATATTTCGAAGTATAACGATTTTAAATTACCCCACCTTTTTTAATGAATTTTAAATTTAAATAAAAAAAAATTACATATGAGAAGTTTTAACATGTGATTTTGTTTACAAATAACATGGTTAACCATCACAAAAAAAACTTAAAATTTTAACTTAATAAATAAAAATTATTTCAAATTGTTTCCCGGATTCACACTTAAGACTGGATCGTAAAAGTGGAATGCTTTAGAGCATGCAAATGACGTCATTTTATATAAAAAGCATATGTTTTAATTCTTATTAATTGTAGAAAATTGAAATATGTTTTTTAGATGTGTGCGATCTTTTCCGCAGCTGCTTTGAAATTCTTCACAGGTGAAAATTCACCACTTAATCGATATCACACACTGATAAAACGCGATGTTTTACAAAAATTTAGAGTATTTTTATAGAAGAGGGGAGACATACAGGGTCCATACTCAGATCGGATTATTCTCGCCTGGATGAATTCGCTTCGCCGTGTTAGACAAGTAAACAAAGAAGATTTTGGAAATAATTCCAGGTGTAAAATAATATGAGGTTTCCCAAAGTTTTGTCCAAAATTCTCTCGACTAATAAAGTTTTTTGCTATTTTTTAAGACATCCTTCTATAATTTTATGAAAATGACGTGAATTGCTTAATTTGATTGTTCATAATTTTATGTAATCTATATATTTATAACACAAGGCTGTTTCTTAGCCATCTACCCTGAGCTTTCTGCTGAACTAATTTTACTAATATATTTTTTTTTATCTGAAAGCTGTTCATTTGTAGATGTAACCACAATGGCAGTTTATTAAATATCCCCATTTGTATATTTTAATCTTAGAAGTATTTTATGATATTTTTTCATAATAGTAGTGATTAGATAGCTTTCATTATTGCAGAAAAGAGAGAAAAAAAATGAGGTTTATTTATCTTTAATCATGTCATTTTCTGATAAAAATTCCAAATTATTGGTAAAAATTATTGTATAGTGTTCAGTGGTGCAAAATCCCATTAGAAGTGAATGCGTCTACCTTCACATATTAATATTAATGGTTTCCTCTTTCCCCCCTTTAAAATTATGCCTTTTAAAATTTTTAATTTAACTATCTGTCTGCATTTGGATTCAATTCATTTTCTTGCGCTCTTTTCCTTTCATAAATTCAGCAGTCATTTTATGTATCCGTAATATTTTAACCGCAGCGCACTGAGTTTAAAAGAAAAGAAATAATTTTCTTTTCTCGCCTAGCAACCGGATTCTAATTTTCATCCTTCTGCCTTAGCTTTAATGATATGCAGAAATTAGACATATTACTTCTATATTTCGTGATCGTTACAGCAGATGAAATCTATCAATCTCTTCATTTATTGGAACCCTATCTTTAATTTGTTTTATTTTATTAACGTTCGCCTGCTGGCGTTTCAGTCCCGTGAGATTTTTGGCAACCCCTATAGCATGGTCCTTCGCTGTTCCAGAGCAATAATTCCTACGCAGTCAATTGGCGGTATATATTTCATATTACTCTTTTACACTCTCCATTCAAATACAATTAACAATCTCTGACCGCATCTCTCCTCTCAGGGTATTCTCGGCATATAGCATACGTAATTGGCGAAAGTGTATGTTTACTCTTGCGAACACTCCATCATTTGGAGAAAATGTAATTGTGAACACTTCCTTCTTGTCGCTCTTTCTGTACGCATTAGAAATGTAGCCTTTTAGACTCATTCTCCAGCCGGCGCTAGCCGCCTATCTCGGTGGTGTGTAAACGATCCCGGTGAACAATAAAGATATCAAGATAATTTCTACTTTGGATTGCTCTTAATTCAAGTTTCCTGGCTTTTTCATGAAATAAATAACAGTTGATTTTCAGCCTCCTATTATGTATGGAATCTCATCGAAATGAACCACCTGTGCAAGACACCTTCGTCATGACATAATATTTTGAACGGAAAACAACGTACTGCTTTTGAAAGTATTCATTTTTTTCATAAAGTTTTCATATTTGTTTCCTTCTGCATGTGTACTAATACTATCTATCAGACAGTAAGCGAGATGCTTAAATAAGTAAAAATGATGTCATATTTAAAAGAGAATGATAGTTTTCTTAGATAAAGCTAAACATTCTTACAATGCGCCTAAAAAGCATAAGTTACATCATTTTTTACTCTCCATAATGAGATTAGAGTCTCGAATTACGAGTGCGAATGTTCACATGCAAAGATATTGCTGACAATCGTGACTTCAAGTTTTTAGTTAAAATGATTTTAAAATAATAATATTAAAATATAAATTTTTCGAAAATGTTGGTCACGGAAATACGGATATGAAAAGTGCGTATGTAAATTCTGAGAAGATGAAAATGATGCCGCGTTTAGATTTTATAGGGGGGGGGGGGGTTTCTATGATTGTGTTATAGTGCAATAAGTTTTGCTGCTTTTTATTCCGGGATACCAAGCATAAGAGTCTCAATAGATAACTTCATCATAGCAACTGATCTTTATTATATTTTACCGATTACGTATATATCTATATTATAAATGACAAACGTATGTATGCGCAACGTTGACATCATTTTTAGATCAGTGACACTTCACAATCAAATTTCGTTTTTGAAATTTTCGCTACTGCAATTTTTTAATCTTATGACCACCGTATATTTTCCATTGTTAGAACGTCGTATAAGAAAATATCTACTTTCAAATGCAATATATTGTAAAAACTGTATCTTAATTGACTGATTTATTATGTGCTTTTAAATAATTTCCAAATATCTTATTTTGCAATTTATATTATCACGTGCTGGCTTCAACACATAATAATAATAATAATAAACATTTTACACATATATCAACAAAAAATGTTCAGCATTTATTTCTGACTATTTTTTATAACGTAATTAATACTTCTTTTTTAAATAAGTAAAATAATAATAATAAAAATAAATACTTATTCAATATATTTGTAGTCGAAAAATTAGAATTTTTAGACAGCTGAGTAGGAAAAAAATCTTTCAAATGGAATTTATTTGCAAAGTGTATCTCAGTTTACTGATTGTCTATGGATTTAAAAATAATTTTATAGCAAGAAATATTTTTAATTTATCTCTATCGCGTGGAGTTCGTTTACGAAAGATTAATTTGTTTGCCTTTAAAACAACATAAAGAGTTCATTACTTTTTTTTTTACCGTTACTATTCCATAAAAAAATTAAAACTTCCTCTATGAAAAAATAAATAAAATAATATAAAGAAACCCAAATTTAACAAACATGTAATTCAACTACATGCTTAAAGTTCTGAAATTATCAGAATATAAAAAGATGCCATAAGTAGCAAAATGTTGGACTAATAACGCTTAGCATACGTTTAATACAAAAATATCGCTTTTGATAAATTTCTAAACTTTATTACATTGCATAATTCATATTTTTCATATGAAAAATGCTTTTTTATTGTTACTGGGCAATCTAAAAATATATTGCATGTAAAAATAATATTAGTTTTCAATTTTAAAATATAGTTTTCTCTATATTCTGTAACCCGGGAAGCCCGGGTACGATCTCCTTGTACACTGATCATTGTCATTAAAATTAAAGGATAATGAGAAATATGCTCACTAAGTTAATGTTGCATCCAATGCCCAATGCTGCAATTATTTATGTTAATTAAATGCTATTGACCTCAAAATTGCACTTCCGCGCGTACGTTAGCGTCGGAAATATATCATTTAGATGATTGGCAATGTGGTGCGAATGGACATATGTTGGAATTCTAGTCTGTAATGTTGTTTAAAGTGAATGTGGTGTTTGAATGTGATCAGTATTCATTAGTTAAGGCTCAGAAGTATCATATAAGTTAAGGTCAAAAGTGGCGAATAATTAGTAGAATCGAGGAAGGTCAAAAAGGAATGGAGGTCGCCCAAGATATGAATATCCCTCAAAGTGTCATATAAGAGTTTCGAGCCGCTTTTTGCGCACTGGATCCGTTGATAGTTAGCCTGATCAAGGGAGACCAAGAGCAACAACTGCATCCGAAGACCGTTTTTTGTCATTGTGACTCGAAGAAACCGCGAAGCGACTACAAGGGATTTGGTTTCAGACCTTCAGGCTGCCACAAGAACTTGAATTAGACGTTCTACTGCTGCGCGCAGACTTAGCGAGGATGAACTGTATGTGAGAAAACCAAAAGTTTGTTTACGACTCAATCCAGCTTCCTAAGAGGCCCGTTTAAAATGTTACCCTCGGGAAGTTCAATGGAAGCAAGAACACTGGGCTCAAGTATTGCTTACTGACGACTCCAGATATAGTATGAACACTGATTCTAGACGTGTTTTGATCTGAAGAGATAAAGGAAGACGCAACTTGCCCTTCCCTTGTCCGTGAAATATCCCGCTCGAGCCCACTCTCCTTGGCTCCATTGAACATGACGACAACATAATTTTAAACGGGCTCCTCCGGAAGCTGAAGTAAGTGGGACACAAACTCGCATTCAGTCCATCTTAGTTAAGCCTTCGTGCAGCAGTAGAACGGCTAATTCGAGTTCTTGTGGCAGCCTGAAGGTCTGAAGTCAAATCTTTAGTAGTCGCTTCACGGCTTCTTTGAACCACAATGACATAAAACGGTCTTCGGATGCAATTGTTGCTCTTAGTCTCTCTTGAACATGCTGTCTATCAACGGATCCAGTGCTTAAAAAGCGGCTCGAAGACCTTGATATGATACTTTGAGGGATATTCAAATATTGTGCGACCTCCATTTGTTTTTGATCTTCCTCGATTCTACCAATTATTCGCCACTTTTGACCTTAACTTAAATGATGCCTTTGAGCCATAAATAATGAATATTGATCACAGTCTGACACCACATTCACTTTAAACAACTGTACAGACCAGAATTCCAACATACGTCTATTGCGCACCACATTGTCAATCATCTAATTTTCATATTTCCAACGATAACGTATGCCCGGAACTGCAATTTTGAGTTCAATAGTATTTATTTAACATAAATAATTGCAACATTAGGCATTGGTAACAACATTAATTTAGTGAGCATATTTTTTTTTTCATTATTCTTTAATTTTGATGACCAGTGTATATATTAAAAACTAGACATCAATAAAATCAATACACATACACAAGTGTCTTTTTACGTGATTGCTTGCATGTTTATACGAGAATATTTTTTTATGCTAAGTATAAAGAACAGAAAGTCATTAAGTAGGTTACAAACCGATATTCGAGGTCGACAAATAGTAGCAAATTCCTGTCTACGGTAAAAATTGTTTGTATCGACACCGCTGCTCATCTAGTGTAGACTTCTCGAGCACAGTCGCCACTTCAAATGTAGCTGTTCTTCTGGTAAAACTGTTGTCTCATGCATTCGGAATTAACATTTTACTGTTCGATAGTGCTGCCACCTATTGGCATACTTGAAAAGAATTTACTATACTTTTCATATCGGTTTATAACCTACTTTCAGAATTTCTCTCGTAATAATGTAATTTCCTACATGAGTTATATATAAAACTACTGTTATAAAAAAATTCTTTAATACTGTATGTCAATCAAAGAATTTAACAAACATGACGTAAAATGAATCATACTTTAAATAGTTTCTTATAACTGTTAAAGCTAATAACATATTTAAAAAATACAGATATGTTATTGTATGTTTTGTAGTGTTTGGAAAATAAGAAGAAATGATGGTTTATTTTCCGGGAAAGTCAGAGTACGTCGTGAATGATTTCCTGTAGTATCTCTTTAGAAGAAAAAACAAAAGCAAAATAAAAATACCAGACTCTATTTTGTGTGATAGGAAAATAGTTAGAAAACACTTCAAGACTACCTTGAACATAATTTATTACGAAAATAAATCCAATTTCCGCTGTTTTTTTTTCAATGAGTTAATTTACGAACAGTATAAAATAGAAGATTTAAGTCTTATTATGCTCGACATTTTTTATAAAAAAAAGGATTTTCTCAGATATTAATATTAAGAATGTAATTAATATACGTATTAAACATTAAATATTGATAAAATGAATACACATGCAGATGCATAATGTGCATGCTTCCTTGTTTATATGTACATAGTGTTCATGATAAACCACATAGGATTAAAGTTACAGTAAAAAATAATTATATTTAATTAGGTTATAATTAATAATGCATTATGTCATTAAAATTACCTTTAAAACTTACCGTGCTATTAAATTTGAATGCTACGAATAATAACACAAACATTAAAGAAACATAAAATTAGCAAATAAAGCCTTCGTGCAACAATATTAAAAAGCAGAAAAACGAACGTTTAAAAATGTACAAACAATACATGAAAATCAGCAAACGGCTGTTTCGAATCTACTAGCAAGATTCTTCATCAGTGCAAGAAAGGGAAAAAAGGAACAGCGTGGTAGAAAAAGCAAGTCTTAGCAAAATGATAGACAGAGGCGCGCTGGCTTATATACCCTATGCGGGTAGGAAGGCGCCAAAAGCAACCAATGATAGAAAAACAGTGAAAACGACTGGATGGACAAGTAGAAACATCTACCGGAGAAGGAGATAAAAAGAAACCAATTTTTTGATTTCCTTCCCCCTATTTTGGGTTCTTTTTCTCCCCTTCTCCGGTAGATGTCGCTACTTGTCCGTCCAGTCGTTTCCACTGCTTCTCTCTCATTGGTTGCCTTTGGCGCCTTCCCTACCAGCATAGGGTATATAAGGCAGAGCGTCTCTGTCTATCATTTTTGTCAGCCTTGCTTTTTCTAGCACGCTGTTCCTTTTTTCCCTTTCTTGTATTGAAGAAGAATCTCGCTAGTAGATTCGAAACAGCTGTTTGCTGGTTTTCATGTATTATTTGTGCATTTTTAAACGTTGGTTTTTCTTCTTTTTAATATTAAAGGAACCTCCGCGAAAAAATCAGCTCTAACTGTACATACACACACACATATATATATATATATATATTGTTTCGGCTTAAATGCCCTTGAAGAAGAAATCAAATATATTATTTATAATTTAAGTCTGTTTATCGTTTATATTATGAAACATAATTATAAAACTGATTGATTTCTTCTGTCAGAAAATCTAGTTTGTTTATTATCCTGGCTCTTGATCAGTATTTATGTGTAATATAATGATTTGAAGGTCATTTAATGGAGATTTATCAGCTTTTATAATAATTCAAGATTCTTGACGATGATTTACTAGAAATTTAATGACATTGTGATTTCTTGATGTAACTTTATAAGTAATATTTATTTGGGTATCATTCAAATAGAAGTTTTATAATTACTTGATGTCATTTAAATCAATATTATAGATTTATATAATCATTTATAGCTAATTTAATTGTAGTTTATGATATTGGAAATTAAAGTAATTGCAAATGATTTATAACCAGCATATTGTAATTCTTTTATGTTCTTTTGTATAATGTATATCTTTTTGGAAGTGGTTAGTTTTGACTCTGTATCCAGAAAAGCAACATGTCCATATCTTGTCGCTCTTTAAGACAGAGAAGATGTGGTATTATGAAACCTTTAAATACGTTTAATGATGCATAATATATATATTATATTTTATTTAAGGTAATTCGAGGGCAGACGCCACATATAAGGATATTTTGCTTCGTAGAGCCAACATTTAAATGATAAGAGAATATATCAAAATATATAACCATGCTGGTTAATATTTTATTGGTTATGTACACTCATTAATTCCGTTCCCAGTGTTTAAATGATTGAGAAATTTACTGTTAAATAAACTCGTGTAATTGTGGCATGTTCCCTATACATACGGGGAAGATGTCACACCACGGAAAAAAAAATAAGACTAATATTTGAACATTACCTGTGAATTAATACTAACTATGGCCAATAAAGCAAATCTGTAAACTCAAATCACTTATTTTCAAATTTACTTTGCTAAAACTAATAATTGGTCAAGTCTGCAATTTCATTTAGTGCAAATGATCACCATTGCAATCTTCGTGCAACCATTTCTTGCATTTGATGCACTGAATCCAGCCACACTTGAGGCCTATTTTGCGTGAAAGTATCCTTTACATACAGCAAAAAAATCATCCACATTATCAAAATTATCACCACTGATATCCAGAGGAATTTCTTCACTTGAGGAAGAAGCGCATACAGGTTTCTTTGTTGGAGGATTCTTTTTATTTATTTTAGCTTTTCGGAGGTTTCTTTTTATTTATTTTACCTTTTCTCGATTTTCTCTACCTATTCTTTTATCTTTTCCAGCATACTTTTTCTTCTCTCTGATGCAGTTCTAACCTCTGCTGCTTGCTTCTTACGCCCAGATAATTTATTTTTTCTGACCTGAGAAATAGAACTAAATATTTCTAAACAGGAAATCCATTTTCTGTGCTGGTGGAGGCAACTGCTTGTGACAATCTACTGCACTATATCCGCTTTTGAAAGGAACTGCTGGTGTAGATCAACATAATCTATTGGTGGTATCAACTGCTGGTGTAGGCCTATTGTCACATGCGCCGGTTGTGGAAGCAACAGCTCTATCATCATCGGAAACTTCAGCGATATCAAACGCATGTTCTGGGATTGCTTGTGGGTTATAGGGATAAATCCCATTAACTGAAAAACCAAAAGTGACATTTCCTAGTGTGACTGCCTTGCTCCAAGCTGTATTCAGAAGAGATAAGAACTGAAGTCTTTAATGTATGCGATGTGTGATCCAGGCGTTCAGTGCTTGTCTCCAATGTGATTTTAATGGTTTGAAAAATGAGTTATTAAGTGTCTGTAAGTACAGGGTAATGTGATTTGGAAGACAGAAGAGAATTAATCAATTTTTGTCTTCATTTTTGCTTATTTCTCAATCATGTAGCGTTTTCCTCCAAGTATAGGGGGAAGATGCCACACACACACTTATTTATGTATTGCTTCAAGATTATGACGCTTCTGCTTGCCTTGTGTGTGTAACAGAATGTGGAACTCACTTATGTTGCTAATATCTCATTTCAAATAAAACATCCGTTTATAAACTTTAAATAGGACCAACAGAATATTATAAGGGCTTTACCCACCCGGTTAAAGGCTCTCAAAATCCCAAAAATAACGCCGGTTAAAGGCGACAAATTAACGTAAATTCACAAGCCACGTGCACACTGGGACAAGACTCGTCACACAAGTCTGTCATTATTTGCATCTGTTGACACATAAATGTACTAGGAACAAACTTGCGTCTTCCCTCGAATTACTTTAATAAACATTCAGTCGACTAATTGCTCATCCAGCCACCGGACATGAATTGTGATTTACTCGACTTTTGAATTATTGGCACAACCATATACAGGGTGATTCATAAATATCGAAACAATAGGCTATTTTCTTAAATATTACCCCTAGACCCATACTTCCAAATGCAAAGTTTCATAAAAAAGGGTGCAAAATTTAATGACATAAGTTGCAACTCCATGGGGGGGGGGGTCTATTTGAAAAAATACGAAAATTAAATTTTTATATGACCCCCGTAGTGTAAAAATTCCAATCAGTAAAACTTTCCTTATCCATTCCTGAATTAAACACAGAAAATTGCATCTTCATATCTGAAAAACTCGCAGAGTTATGGCCGTTTAAATAAGTCATCAGGTTTGAAGGGATTAGACACAAATTGAAATGCGTGCAATCCAAGAAACAATGTTACTTTGAGAGTTCTGGGAAACATGTAAAAAATATATTTGTTGAGTTAGAATTTTGATTATTTTTTGTTGTTGTTGTGATGGTTAACCATATAATTTGCAAACAAAATCACATCCTAATATTTCTCATAAAGTTTTTTAAAAAAATAAATGAGTAGTATTTTTTTAAGAAGATTTAATTTAAAATCTTTATAACTCGAAAAATTATTCATCGGATTTCATTTTTTTTTCATTTAATTAAAGATGAAAGTATAATTTTAGTTTTGGTTCAGGATTTTTTTAAATATTAATTTTAAAAATATTAAAAATATTTATTTAAAAAGTTATGTAATTATTTTTAAAAAATATATAATTTCAAAAGTAATTTTTTTTTCAAATTTGCCGAAACAAAATTAATGTAATATAACCAAAAAAGACATGCTCCAAGTTTACAACTTTTTTATTTATGATTCATATCTTATAATAATTCAATGACGAAAAATGGTAAAAAGAAAAAGAAAAAATTGAACTTCATGCAAAAAAGCGAAATTTAAAGTTTTAAACATTGATTGGATTCTAATAAAATGTTTAAATGCTTTTTTAAAAATTGCACATGGAAAAGTAACTTCTTTCTGTAGCTTAAACATCCGATTCAGTTTAACTTTTGCCGTCTCCATCTCCTTTTTGTACTGAAACAATGCATTTTCTAACATGCCAATTAAGAGTGTTTCATAATTTTAGTCCTCAAAAATACAGGCGTTTTATCGTTCCGGCGAAGCCATTAAAAAGTCTATATTCGGAGCCGGCCGGACTAGGCTACTTTTTTCTAAAGACTCGCTCAGGCCGGGCCTAACGTATTTTTTTCACCGAACCGGGTGTTGGTGTAGTTTATGACGGCCAATTATCTACACGAGGGATAAGAGCTCGATGGGGGGGGGGGGAGGAGTGCCTTCCGCGGAGGTCTTTCTAAAAAACCTAACCCGTATTTATGCAAGGATATCCAAGTTCGAATAAAACCACTGAAAACTCCGAACGATTGGGACGAAGGGCGCGACTGGGTTCGAACCGAGCATCTCCCGTTTTCCAGCTTTGAGAGTAGAACCTCTCGGCCACTGGTTATACCGAACCGGGACTGGCTTCCTTATTCCTAGGTCTCCTCTGGGCGAAATTTTCAGTCCCGGTCTCGAGACAACCTGTATTAATATCATCATCTCTGACTCACCGTGCAAAAATAACTAAAATTTGGCTCAGCCCCAAAACTTTTACAACAAATGCATATATTTTTTAATCGCCATTATTTTAAAATAAAACTTTAAAATTCACATTTTTACAGGATTGTAGATTTTAATTCAAAATAATTAAAATACAGTAAAACTAGTGAAAAAATCTGTCTATCACGAAATCCTTTCTTAAACGGAAAAATCTGTTGTTCTATGCAAATTGAATATAATAATACATGAGAAAAAATTGACTAGTACATTTACAACTCCTAAGAAGGGAACTTGTCTATAACGCTTTTTTTTTCTTTCCTATGTGATTCCATCTTATAAGATTTTACTTCATAGCATTTTTCATCGTCTCCAACGCATGGAATATCGATTAACGATATTAAAGGAGAAGTGAATCGTTTACATATAAATAGAGATTCATTAATGAAACAAATAATCACAGCTTCTGGCGCTTCTTTAGAATTAATAATTATAAACATGAAAAACAAATAATATAATAAGTATTTTTGGTCAGAACTCCTTCATACGAAACAACTTTTAACCATATCGATGTAAAAAACTATGTAGAAATTCAGTCAGTCAGGGCCAGGCGACGATTTGAACTTTTTTCCCTATGGGTCAGTTTGGGACCGGACCTAGACATTTCGACCCGTTCAGACCTTTAGGGCAGACCACCATCATACTTTGAAAGCAGGTTTAAAGTAAAAACTATACGCTGCCTATTTTATGTCCAAAGGAGGGGCACTGTCTTATATCGACTTTTAATAATGTACAATTTGTGGATGATCCCTATCTTGCATTCAAAATGAGTCAAAAACTCGTCGCTCAGAGGCATGGATAAATGGTGTAAGTCACGAATTTCGGATTTTGATATCTCTGCGAATTTGAAAGATTTCGAGATGAATTTTTCTGTGTTTAATTGAGGAATGGATGAGGAAAATTTTCCTGATTGGGAATTTTACTCTACGGGGGCCGTATAAAAACTTATTTTTTGTATTTTCTCATATATACCCCTATGGAGATGAAACTTATCTTATCAAATTTTGCACCTTTTTTTGTGAAACTTTGCAATTGGAAGTATCACAAAAAAAACGCTATGCCCCTAGGAAGTACCCCTTATCGCCCCTTATTGCCCCTATATTGCCCCTTATTGCCCCTAGGAAGTACCTAGGGGCAATATTTAAGGAGATTGCCTATTGTTTCTATATTTATGAATCACCCTGTATATATATATATATATATATATATATATTTATTTATTTATTTATTTATTTATTATTATTATTTTATTATTAAATCATGTAACATATTTAAAATTTGGTCATGTTGTTGCCATTTTTTTTAGTATTTGGAAAATAAGTACAAACGACCTAACATTGTCGAATGAACAGAGAGTATCTCCTGACTGATTACCCGATTTCTCTCTTTAAAATATAAAACAGAAGCCAAATAAACATACCAGAATATATTTCGCGTGGTGCCTAAATCATTAGAAAACACTTCAAGGCTACAATGAAGATTTAAGATTTTACAAGATTTCTTAATACTTTATGTCAAACTAAAAAAAAAAAAAAGAAAGAAAAAAAAGAAAGAAAAAAAGAAAAATTTTAATAATAGAATACAAACTCTTTTTTTTTTTTAATTCAAACTCATCTGTTGATAATCTTCGCAGTTGCAGACATTACAATCAAATACGGAAATTTTTCACATTTACTTAAATCGTTAAAAATTTTTCATTCGTTCAATCGTTCATTTAGTATTTTTAAGTAATTATGCATTTCATATTCCGAGAGGACGGAAGCTATCGCGGACAAAGTTTTTAGCTCTCATTTAGAACACAGCGTGAAGAATCAACGCCCTTGGATATTTTCGAATAACCTAGTTATAGAATTTATAGAATTATAATGCCTACTACTACTCCAGTGATTTCAGGAACTGTGGTCCAGAATCGGAAACGAGGAAATATACGCGGCCTGGTTACGAGAATATCAAATACAATGAAATCGATACTCGGCCATAAAGAATTGGATTTAAAATGAAATTCTTTTCAGATGTTAAAAAAGAAGTCTGATGAGTTACGGACGAAACATACTCCACAATATCTGATGAGGATTTAGGGGATTTTGAAAATTCCTTGACCGAAATCGAAAAACAGCTAGAAGCTATCTAAGTAAGTCTTCTTGATTCAATAAAATATTTCTAATGTTGAAAGCCAAAATAATAGTAATGATAGAGGAAGTTCTAATGAGGCAAAAATCGAATTGCCGTCAATTAATTTACCCCAATTTTTGGGTCGCTACACAGAGTGGATGAATTTTAAGTTACAATTCACCACTTTAATTGATAATAACGATGAGCTAAATTATGCGCAAAAGCTGTATTATTTACAACCACCCTTAACAGACCGTGTGAAACAATTACAAAATATTCATGATTCTTATGCTTTCTTATTCGAAGCTTAAAAAAAAACGATTTGAAAACAAAAGATTAATCGTGAATAGTCATATTTAATAGTTATTGAGATCAACAAAATATAAATTGAAAACGCGAAAGAAATACGCAATCTGGTAGATAATTTATTGAGTCGTTAAGAACTCTGAAACAGTTAGAACTGGAACATAATAATTTATTAGAATCCATTTTAATGTATTTTGTTTTATAAAGAATTGATGATGAGTCAAGAAAAGCTTTTGAAATGTCTTTTAATTGTAATGAATTGCCTGAGTGGAATATTTTTATTGATTTTTTGATGAAAAGAGCCCAAGCCTTAGAAAATGTACAAAAAAAACAACATCGTTACGACAGCTCGGTTTGAAATTACCCATAAACAAAAAAGTTTCGTTTTACAAAATGACAAACTTAACAGCGCATTTTGCAAACAACTTCAACTTGATTTTTCGATATCAAAGGTATTTACATTGATCGGTCCAAGAGAGATTGAATCAAATACGAAAATTACAGCCATGTTATAATTGTTTATATAACCATAACGTTAATCGATGTAATAAATTAAATAATAAATTCAAAATTTGTTTTTCTAATCACCACAGGTGCACCTTCATGGTGCTAATTTTTCGAAATCTTCTTATGAAAATAAACAAGGTCAAAATAATTAATTAAGAATCTGTCAGGTGCCAGTTATAATGCTTTAATACCGACACATGTGGATTATTTAAGGAGAAGTAATGATTCCTTTTTTCTTTTTATTGCGATATTGGTCACAGCCAGCAATGTGTCTTTAATTACTTTTTTCTGCTGCAGATATGCTGGGATTAGAAAAATACAAAGTAAAGTCAGTGATTTCCGGATTAAATGATGCAGTCTGTAAAATAAAAAACAGAATACATGTCGAAATTTCAAACAAAGACAGATCATCTAAAAAATCCTCTATTACGTTTTCAGTTCCTAAAGTAACGGATTTAACCACTACGACTGCCGTAGATATTTCGAATCTGCACCTACCATAGAATTTAATGTATGGGAACCCGAGATTTTTTGAGCCTCAGCGAATTCAGGTGCTGTTGGGAACAGATGTATATTATGAATTGTTATTAGCTGGTCAAATAAAAATTCCTGATACTTCTATAATTTTAGAAAACTCTCATTTAGGATGGGTTACAGGTGGAGATATACATGATAAAAATGAAACTAAATATAATTGCCTTTTATTAGAAAATGAAGATGAATTAGATTTGAAGGCCTTTTGGCATTTAGACATTAGTAATTTGGGATGACCCAGATAATGAAAAAAATGAAGATATCCTAGAGAGATTTCGGGAAAAGGTGCGGTTTACAAATAATAGATATGAAATCTGTCTCCCATGGAAACGTACATGGGAACAAATAGGCAATAATTACAAGATAGCTGAAACACGGCTAACTACTCTCGTAAAAATAATGAAACGCGACATAAGTTTATATGAAAATTATTGAAAAGTTTTAGATGAATATTTAGAAATGAAAACTATTGAAATTGTTCCTGAGTCAGAAGAAATTTTTAACAACCCGATTTTTTATTTACCCCATCATACGGTATTTAAACAAGACAGTGTATACACAAAATATCACATTGTTTTTGGTGCGAGTTCCCATGAAGAGGGGCAGTTATCACTAAATGACTGTTTGGACGCAGGGAGTAACCTAAATCCGAAGATTTTCTATTTATTGATTTTTTTAGATTAAATAAAATTGCTGTTTTGGCTGATATAGAGAATGCTTTTTTACAAATTTTGATCAACGAGAAAGACAAAGATGTTTTACGATTCATGTTTATAGATGACAATCCTGTTACACATTTTTAAAAGTTTTTACGCTTTGTTTTTCTCAGATTAAGAAAGAGAAATATACAGACCGGCCCTCGAAAAAAATAAAGCATAAAAACTTTTAAAAATTATTGGTGTTCGAATTGACCGTACAAACTCTGAAAAAATTATTTGCCTACAACAGCCGCCATTTTTTTCACAAAGCACAGGCCTAGTATTCAGTGAGCGGTGGATAAATGCGTAATTTATTAAAAAATGCCCTCTCGTGGCGAAATTTTGAACTAATTTTGTTTTCGCTCAAACAAATTTTTGTTCCTTCATTATGTCCGACACAACATTTCACAACATTTTGACCAATAGTTTCGTATTTAGATAACATTAAATTAGCGTCGTTTAATTATGGACACCCTGTATATATGTATCAATTATTTCATGTTTTAATGAATATGCTTTTCATTTAAAAGAACGGACATTTAGAAATAATTCTCTAACTATTCGCTTGTGTATATACTATATATATCAGTGCTGTAACGTTTACATAATAACTGGAAATCACAAATCATTTTCCGAAATGCTCATTGCAGGTATGTCATGAATGATTTTCTGAACTCGTTCTTTATTTGATAAAACAAAATAAAAATAAAAATTCCAGAATCTATTTATTGTGGTAAGAAAATCGTTAAGCGTCTTCGAGACTAACTTGAATGTTATTTATTAAGGCAACAAATGTAGTTTACTCCATTTCAATTCTTTTGGTACTGAATTAAATTAAGATCATATAGATCAATGAATTATTCAAGAAGTACATTGATTCACGATTGATTTAAAATTTAGAATAAAAGTAACTCAGATATTGTTAATAATTTTTTTGTTTACATATGTATAAACAGCTAGGCATTGATAAAACAACTCTTCTCTGAATGCTTTCATGTTTTGATGAATATGCTATTCATTTAAAAGAATGGACATTTACAAATAATTCTGTAACTATTTTCTTATGTATATAATAAAATAGTTATAGAACATATACATCAAAGCCAATAACATACTAAAAAGATAGGTGAGATAATAAAAGTTCTGCAATGTTTCGAGAATAACTTGCAATGATATTGCTCAGACTGGGTATAATACGTCACGACTGATTTTCTAAACTTTTTTTTTTTTTTTTTATCTGAAAAACGAGTTAAACGAGAAGTAAAAATGCCAGAATCTATTTCCTGTGATAAGGAAATTATAAAGTTTTTTCTAGAATACCTTGAACGTTATTTATTAGAAAAACAAATATAGTTTCTTCCATTTCTGTTCTATTGACAAAGAATTAAATTACGAACATATAGAAAGCTGAATCTTTCCAGAAGCGCATATTTTTCACGATTTGTAAATTTAGCATAAAACTAACTCAAATATTGTAATTAAAATTGTTTTTTACATATGTACAAACAGCTAAACATAAATTAAATACTCTCTATCCAGCATGTTTTCATATTTCGATGAATTTCCTTTTTTTAAAGGGGACACAGGACATTTGAGTTTGTCAAAACAATCAAAAACATCGCCTTCTTCAAAGTACCAAAGCACACACAATATGGAATTAAGATTTTTTTTTCATTTTCTGCCTAAGGTATATATCCTTAACTATATTATCCAGAAAAATAAATGCTGTATGTGCAAAATTAATATTTAAATTTTAAATTAAAAAAAATCATCTCAATAATGCGTTTTTAAGTGCTGCGTGCATGATAAAACTCTAAATTATGTTTATAAAAAACTATTTTTGAACAAAAGAGAATCATAACACACCTACTTCTAATTTCCCAGCTAAAAATGAACTGCAGTTTTTCTACAGATGTGGAGTATTTTTGATGTTTTTCTATAGTCAACTATAGATTTTCTGTAGTGCAATCTCGACTATAAAAATACTTTAGAAATTCTGCGGCTAATGTGGCGTAATTTTGTGGTCCTTTATTTCAAAAATTCTCTGTGCTATTAACCTCAAAAATACTATAGTTTAAGTGAAGTCATCATAAACTTTTAAAATAATGAGATTTTGCGTCTGTAGTAATACAGCAGTATAGAAGTAATTTTATCTCTTTAATTTTACCAGTTTCTCGTCTTTCTCTTAGTGTTTAATTATTTTAGTTGGCCGAAGGAATAAATTTTATTGTTTAATGAGAGAAAAAGAAAATTTAGTTAAAATTAAATTTCAAAATCCGGGAGGGGAATGCCGTCCTCGGGCTACAGCGCCCTCCCCCCCTCCCCCCACGAACACACAAAAAAAGAACACTGTTTTGAACCTGATTTTACGATAAAGTTTAAATACATAAACATAAAAAAAACTCGACCGAAATTAACTACTAAGAGTGAGATATGGGGGGTGGGGTGAATCTCTCCACCAACAGAAAATTCTTAGTTTCTGTTTAATCTTAAGCTATTACGGAATAAATAAATTTTACCATATTTGTCAAAATCGGAGAAAATAATATAATTCCGTTAATTAAATTTCATACTTCATGAATTGGCAATGGGCCTTCCACACCCCCCCCCCCCCCTCCTTAACGGATTTCTTTTTATTTCTTTTATTTTAAAATGTTGAAAAAGAATGAATTTTTACTATGCATTTCATAAAAAAAAAGAAAATTTAATTACTTAAATTTCAAAATCCAGGGAACAGAAATGGCTTTTCTCTCCCTCCCCCTCCCCCCGCGCGCAACTGATATATCTGCTATACTCTCCGTCTTTTATTTTAAGTTTCTGGGTATAAATAAAATTTACTATATACAAAATCGGAGAAAAAGTAAATTCAGTTACATATATATGTTTCAAAATCCAGCGGCAATGACACTTCCTTAGTATACACTAGTACTTGGTATTCGATGCTCAGCAACTCTGCAAAGCAGCACTCAATAGACTGCCGTGTTTACTTGTGTAATAGTCTCACCCCTGATTTGAAGCAGAAATAATCGTCAAACTATTTTCTTTTCATAAATTGAATGTATGAAAAAATTATGAAAGATTGGGTTAGCAACGTTTGGAAGAAAAGGTCTTGAGCATTGCTCAGAAAACCAGCCATGCTGGTACTTGATAGTTTCCGAAGACATTTTGTTGATGTAAAGAAAAAACTTTCAGAAGGCAAAACAGATCTTGTGATAATTCCCGGAGGAGTCGCAGAGATTCTGCAAGACAATATAAGACGAGTATATGGATATTGGATAATCAATGGGAACAACGAGAAAATTCCCAGTGGAAAAGTAAGGCGCCCATCCCTGGAACTAATGTGTAGTTGGGTTATTCTCTGCAATAGTGCAAAAAGTGCTTCCCAGCCATATAAATGCTCTTAATTTTATTACATTTTTATTTATTTTTATTTTTATTAGAAGATCTAAACATAGTTTATTAGGGGCAGAAAGTAAAATTTAAAAATAAATAAATTTAGTATTTAAAAATATAATATATATCATGCAAACATCATTCCCTCACCTTTCCCCCACCTGTACTACCATATTTTATTGCCTATTTCTTTCCATCCAGAAATAAAAATAATTAAAAATACCCTAAGCAAAATAAAGTTCTTATTTGATATATTACAAAAAATAATAAAAATATTAATTTTTACTATTATTATATTGTCTACTCAATCAATTATATGTTTCCCCATGTTAGACCATCATTCCCTCACACATTGCTATTATCTCAAATATCTACCACTAATGAGCAGTAGCAGTCTAGCATCTTTCACAGAGAAGAAGCTATTTTGAGCACTTGTCAGTCCAGCAACATAAATTGGTGGTGTAAGATTTTGTTAATTTTACAGAATTTTTTTTTGTCAGTATATCCGGAAGCGTTTTTATTAGCAGTCATTCCCTCACACAGAATATTAATTTTTTTGTAAATATCAAAAATTTTAATTTTATCATACATTATATATTAAGTGTTTCTCTTAAACGAAACAGTTTGGATTTCTTCATAATTTTGCATTTTTCCCCTACAACTAGTAAAAATGTCTTATTTCATTCTTCCCTCACTTGTCATTCCCTCACATTTTTTACTTTATTTTTTCCACAAATTTTTATTTTATTTTTTTTTTTGTTAAGTCAAATTTTTAAAACAATTTCTATTGCTATTAAAATTTTCAATAATTGACTGATTTCTTACCATTTATCTAATTTTTATGAAAATTTACATATGCATCATTCAAGTCAGACTGCTGGCCAAATTTGCAAGTATTGTAGAGAACAACCCAGTTGGACATTACAAAGCTTGACTTTAATGACAAGCGATATAACTTCAAAAAAATTTTAAGAAGATGGGTACCTTCGACGCTTTGGACGGAAGCGAAGATGACATTTTATGGAATGACGGAGATTCTTCAGACACCGACTCGCATTACAATAGTGATACTAAAACCTTTAGTAAAAGAAATTTATTATAATAATTTTTTGTTCAAATTTTCACAAAGATTATTTGTAAATTTTACATCTATAAAAATATTACCATAAAAAGAAAATGGTATTTAATAAACATCACATAATCTGGAAACATTTGGTAAGTTACTAATTTTATTATGTGTTTTTTTATACCAGTAATGTTTCAGCATTTCAGTGTACAATATTATGCAGTAGATTTCTCCGCATAATAGTTGCACCTAGACTTTCACAATAAAAATCTGGCAAAAAAAGTGCGACTATTATGAGAGTAAACACAGGTACTATACAGTATGAAGTCGATTTTTGCAAAGAATCTCCACTACTAACTTAAGAGGTTACTTCACCCACATGAAAACGCCTGCCCTGAAACATTAATCTTATAAGAAATTTTTTTTAAGGTATCTCATTTGCATTTCCATATTTTGAAATTATTCTGTATGCCAGCTGAGGTCGATCTTTACAACAGCCGTTTTTTACTTTTTTGATTTTGTTTGCAGGTTTTTTTTCTGAGGCTATTTTTGTCTGAAAAAGGTTAATGTCCTCATAAAAAAAAAAAAAAAAAAAAAAAAAAAATGTATTTTAGAGATTGTCTTTAGTTACCCAATGCAAACAAAATCATGTAAAAACGTGGGAATGCAAACGAGATATTTAAAAAAAAATCTCCAAAAGATTAAGATTAGAAAGTGCATGTACTTGCATGGGCACAGATGTCATATACGGGCGGGGGGGGGGGGTTCCGACGCCAGTTTGCAGAAAGTTCAAGACTGGCAGCGGTCGTCACAGATTTTCTTTTCTGTTTTGCATATTCTTTTTCATCAAGCCATTACTTTGCTTCATATTATTTTTAGCTCTTTATTATTTAATACAAAAAGTTGAGATTATTATTAATAACAATTCATAAAATACCTAAAAACACTACAGGTAAGTGATTGTTTGATTAATTAACGCTTCAATTGTTAAATTTTTGCAATATTTGTTATGACTGATTTGTGAATTTAGTATTTTCATTCTGTGACAGAGTCACAAAACTTGCGTTTTTTCCAATGTCTGACTGAAAAAAATAATTAACTTTTGATCTGCGACTGATTGATGAATTTTGAGATATTTTCATACAACTGACTGACAAATTTTGCAAATTTTCTTTCCACGGAAAGATATGACATTTGTTCCCCCTTAAATTACTTATAATCTTGACATTAATGTAAACATTACGCTTAATCTCTGATTCATCTGATATAAACAAACAGCCATTATTTGTGACATTAGTTGTAGATTTGTCCCCAAATCCTTAATTTATAGGCATTTTAGAATTTTCTCAATTAATAATATAGAATTGTGTTTGCTTGATCTTTATATATGAAATTATCTAAAAATTCAAGTGGGCACACCTAGAAAATAGTGTCAGAATGAACAAAGTAATAACTGTTCTTATGACGTAATTTTCTTTGAAAAAGTTTTGTTATGTGCAATTTTATTTAAGGAAGTTTTTTGATTTTTTTAAAGAAAAATTATATGTGACATTTATCGTACTTTATGAAATTTATATTTTCAAACTTGCATTGATAATTTCAGTTCTGTTCAATTTAAAAAATTTGACGTATTTATGTTTGCTCTGTTTTTTTTTTTGTTGTTGTTTTTTTTTTATTGTACTGAAATCTATCGGAAAAATTTGAGTAAAATATTAATATAAATGTGATCCTTCAATTTAAGTATAATACATTATTAGCATTACATCTATGTATATATATATATATATATGATGTGGGAACGCTGCATCTCCTGACTGAATTTATCCCTGTGCATTTGTTATGGTGAAAGCTTTTCATTATGGGTGTTCTTAAATCCAAAGAGGCAACTTTATAACATACGTTTTAAATTATTTTTGTTTGGAAACGCATGAAACTAGCAGGTGCTTGTGTTCAGAAACTATGTAATCGAAAGATTTTTCAGATGTTTTACTTTACTGCAGAAACGCGGAATTCCGCTTTTTCAGCATTGAATTTTATTATTCCTGGGATCGATGCAAATATGCATTAAAATTTAACATTTTTATATTTTTAATGAGGGAAGGGTTGTAGTGGGAGTGTAGGAAATATAACAAAAACGCGACTACGAACCGCACCAAACTGAGCACAATTGTCAAAGGATCATGGAAAAAATGCAATTAATATCAAAGGATCATGGGAAAAATGTGATTTTCGTCAAAGGATTACAGGAAAAAATGCGACTCCCGTCAAAGGATCGCTGGGAAACGCAATTTTCGTCAAAGGATCGCTGGGAAACGCAATTTTCGTCGAAGGATCGCTGGGAAACGCGATTTTCGTCGAAGGATCGCTGGGGAACGCGATTTTCATCAAAGGATTGCCGGAAAAATGAGATTTTCATTAAAGGATCACGAAAAAGACAGGATTTCCATCAAAGAATTGCAAAAAAAAACGTGATTTTTGCCAATAGATCGTGTAAAATATGCAAGTTTATTCAAAAAGTCGTGCGAAATGCTCGAATTTCATCGAAAGATCGTGTAATATGCGAATTTCTTCGAAGGGTCGTGGGAAAAACGCGAATTTCGCCAAAGAATCACAAAAAAATATGATTTTTGTCAAATAATCGCGGAAAAAATGCAAATATCATTGAAAGATCGTGGAAAATATGCGAATTTCTTCGAAGGATCTTGCGAAAAAAGGATCGTGTAAAATATGCAAAATTCATCGAAAGACCATGTAATATGCGAATTTCTTTGAAAGGTCACGGAAAAACACGAATATTGTCAAAGAATCGCAAAAAAATGCGATTTTTGTCAAATGATCACGAAAAAAATTCATATTTCGTCAAATGATCGTGTAAAATGTGAATTTCTTTGAAAGATCGTGTGAAATATGCAAATTTCTTCGAAAGATCATGCAAAATATGCAAATTTTGTCGAAAGATCGTGTAATATGCAAATTTCTTTGAAAGGTCGTGGAAAAAACGCGAATTTCGCCAAAGAATCACAAAAGAATATGATTTTTGTCAAATGATCGCAGAAAAAATGCAAATGTCGTTCAAAGATCGTGGAAAATATGCGAATTTCTTCGAAAGATTTTGCGAAAAAATGTCATTTTCGCCAAAGGATTGTGTAAAATATGCGAATTTCGTCGAAAGACCATGTAATATGCGAATTTCTTTGAAAGGTCATAGAAAAAACACTAATTTTGTCAAAGAATCGCGAAAAAATGTGATTTTTGTCAAATGATCGCAAAAAATGCGTATTTCGTCAAATGATCGTGTAAAATATGTGAATTTCTTCGAAAGATTGTGAGAAATATGCAAATTTTGTCAAAAGATCGGAAAATATGCAAATTTCTTTGAGAGGTCGTGGAAAAAATGCGAATTTCACCAAAGAATCACAAAAAAAAAAAAAATGATTTTTGTCAAATGATCGCAGAAAAAATGTAAATGTCGTTAAAAGATCGTGGAAAACATGCGAATTTCTTCGAGGGATCTCGCGAAAAAATGTGATATTCGCCAAAGGATCGTGTAAAATATGCGAATTTTGTCGAAAGACCATGTAATATGCGAATCCTTTGAAAGGTCATGGAAAAAACAAGAATTTTGTCAAAGAATCGCGAAAAAATGTGATTTTTGTCAAATGATCGCGAAAAAATGCATATTTCATCAAATGATCGTGTAAAATATGTGAATTTCTTCGAAAGATCGTGCAAAATATGCAAGTTTCTTTGAAAGATCGTGCGAAATATGCAAATTTTGTCGAAAGATAGTGTAATATGCAAATTTCCTGTCAAATGATCGCAGAAAAAATGCAAATGTCGTTGAAAGATCATGGAAAATATGCGAATTTCTTCGAAGGATCTTGCGAAAAATGTGATTTTTGCCAAAGGATTGTGTAAAATATGCGAATTTTGTCGAAAGACCATGTAATATGCAAATTTCTTTGAAAGGTCGAGGAAAAATGCGATTTTTGCCAAAAGATCGTGTAAAATAAGTGAATTTCTTCAAAAGGTCGTGCGAAATATGTGAATTTCCTTTAAAGATTGTGTAATATGCAAATTTCTTACCACTTATTCATGTTATGTATCTACGATGACCCTCCCTTTACATTCACACCAAGGGGGGTGTACTTTTCTAAATTTTGCCGACATGCATCATGTGACATATCTTTGGAAAGGTGTGTGGCTGCTTATTTGTATTAGCACCTTCGTGTCCCTCTCCCCGCCTGCCCCTCCCCCGTGGGAGGGCATTTTTCTAAATTTTGCCATAGCCCCTCATGTGACATATCGTTGGAAAGACCTGTGACCGCTTAATCATTTTATGCACTTCAGTACCACACCCACCACTTTGCCCCCCAGGGGGGCACTTTACTAAATTTTCCCGACACCTGTCATGTAACATATCATTGGAAAGGCCTTTGGCTGCTTAATCATTTTATGTACTTTCGGTACCCTGCCCACTGCTTTGCCCCCCTGGGGGGGCACTTTACTAAATTTTCCAGATACCCGTCATGTAACATATCGTTGGAAAGACCTGTGACCGCTTAATCATTTTATACACTTCGGTACCACACCCACCAATTTGCCCCCCAGGGGGGCACTTTACTAAATTTTCCCCACACCTGTCATGTAACATATCGTTGGAAAGGCCTTTGGCTGCTTAATCATTTTATGTACATTCGGTACTCTGCCCACTGCTTTGCCCCCCTTGAGGGCACTTTCCTAAAATTTTCTGACACTCATCATGTGACATATCGTTGGAAAGGCCTTTGGCTGCTTAATCATTTTATGTACTTTCGGTACTCTGCCCACTGCTGAGGGCACTTTCCTCAGGGGGCAAAATGGATACTCAGTAAAAAAAAACTACATTTTTGAGGTCGATATAACTACAAAAAAAACTGCAGTTGGAGAACTGCGGTGATTTGGCCGATTCCACTACAGAATTTTTGCGGTCAATAAAACTGCGAAATTACTGCAGAATTTTTAATATTGATATAACTATAAATTTTCTGTAGAATTTTTGTGGTCAATACAACTGCTAAATTACTGCAGTTAGTAAACTGCGGTAATTTTATAGTTGTATTGACCGCAAAAAATCTGTAGTGGAATCGGCCAAATCACCGCAGTTTTCCAACTGCGGTTTTTTTGTAGAATTTCTGCAGTTCATTTTTAGCTGGGTTAAAACCAAAATATACGCAAAGTGTTTTGTTTAATATTTAATTTCAGCACAGAATATAAAAAAGTTTAAAAATTTAAAAAAAAAATAATTTTTTGCAGAAAAATAAGTAACCAAAATATGTGAATTTTGTTGGTTTTAGCATGTACTTGTGTTTAGCATATTTAGTTATTTTTTTTGCTGTAGCTTGTTTAAAAGTAACAGAGCGCGCAAACTCCAATTTTACTAATCTGAGAATACGCTTTTTAAAGTTTTAATATTTACGGACATTCAGTTATACTCACCATCTGTAAATGATTATAGCTCCAGAAATAATACAATTTTTTTTATTGTTTTTTTTTACATATTGTTGAGAAATTTTAAAACATTCAGAATAAACCAAAAACCAAAAATGGATTTTTGAATATTTTAAAGGTTCTATGACTCATAAAAATAATGGACAGTTACAAAACATTTTCCAACTGTTTTCTTATATACAGGGTTGTCGTATTTACAACAAGCCTACTTCAACCAACCTATATGTTAAACTACTTGGTATATGACTTGGTATATAAATTTTATGCACTTGTTATTCAGGACATTAGGAAAACAATTATGAGGAAAAAATTAGTTTTGGTAACCACCGATAGATGGTGCGGTACAACTGCTCATACGCTCAGAAGATGCATCTCTTCAAACTTCATTTGAATGTACCCAATATTCATATGACAAGGGCCTTATCTACGCACGAAATGCTGCACAAAATGGCTTTCTTCATAAAGATATAGAATCTGCAATCAGTGCGCAGCTTGTTTAAATTCAGATCTTAACAAGACGATTCAGATGCTTCTCACAAGTAGAGTTGTATCCTCTTCAAGGCGTATCCCGGTTAGTAGAAGGCCTCAATAAACAACATTTTTTAAGTGTCCCCACAACCAAAAATTACGCGGATTAAGATACTTTGGACAAAATGGCTATGTTGTCAGAAACGCAGGTGTGGTTGCTTTGAAATTATTGAAATGTTTCAGAAGAAATTACATTGTTCAAAGTTTTAATCTTATTTTATACCCATAACATGGTTGCGAACCATGGGTTTTAATGGGAAGTTTTGTTATAACAATGGGAAATTGTAGATGCAATGATAATGTATGGTATTTACTTTTCTTTTAAATCGGAAAATATAAATTTAAACGGTGAAACAGTTATTTTCCATGTTTTTTTTTTTTTTTTTTTTTTTTTTTTTTTTGTACTTTTACCTATTTTCTGCTATACAGCGCAATCTATTGGCGTTCCTGGAAATACTTATTTTTTAGCGTAATCCGTTTCCAGTTAATGTCTTGACTAGTATGTACACAAAATTTTAAGCTTTTACAGTTAGATATATAGGGAACAAAGATTAGTGGTGTTTTAATTGTATCCGCTATGTATATTTGTATATGAGGACCCCAGAAGCCAAGGTACATAAGTGACAAAATTTAAATTTGGAGTAAATTGATTAAATTTGGAAAATAAATAGTAATTGACGAAATTAAAATACGAAACCGTTTATTATTTCACAGCGGTCTTTGAACTCTTATTTCAATAACTGTTAATGAAAAGTGGAATACAATATATATATATTTTTTAATTTAAGTAGAGATTAAAGAGTTAAGTAGCTTAAAGACTTTAGTTTTTGACATCTAGAAAGTAGCACATAATTAGAAAATCTCTTATATGTCTTTCCCTCCAAACAAATAGCCTTATTTCCAGAAAAACCTGCGCAACAAGCTCAGTTTTTTCAATTTTGTCACTTATACCCCTTGGCATCTGGGGTCTTCATATATCAAAGCCAATAACACACTAGAAAATATAGATAAGATAATGAAAGTTATGTAGTGTTTGGAGAATAATTAGAAATGACTATTTTCCGAAATGCTCAGAGAAGGTATGTCGCGAATGATTTTCAGAACTCTTTCTTTATTAGTAAAACAAAAGCAAAGCAAAAATGCCAGAATATATTTCATGTGATAAGGAAATCGTTAAGCTTCTTCCAGACTACCTTGATCGTCACTTATGAGAAAACAAATGCAGTTTCCTCCATTTCTATTTTTTGGCACTGGATTAAATTACGAACTTATAGATCGCTCAATTTTCGAGAAGCTCATTTTCACGATTTATAAAATTAGAATAAAATGAACTCAGATATTGTTATTAAAATTATTGTTTACATATGTATAAAAAGCTAGATATAAACAGAACACACTTTTCCTTTATGTTTTGATGTTTTGACGAATGTGCATTTCACATAATAACATACACGTTGAAAATGTTAAGTGAATACAATAAATATGTTTTATATAAAGGGGAGATCCTACATAATCTCTTTAAAATTCGTGTGATTTTTAAGAAGGTTTTCGGTTACAAAAAAAGAGATAACGCCTTCGAACCTTTTGAATTTTATTTTCTTGATAGTTGACTTATTAACCTCCAGTATGTTATTTCTTTCTCCCAGTAAATAAAATGTCGTCTCCAAAAAATAACGTTCCGTTGAGTAAGCCAGCTATAAAAAAAAGGAGTTGTACCTTTGTACTGTTAAATACTCTACTGTATATTTTAAATCTTCTAAGCATCGCACATTTTCATTTTTTATACCGGCGTATTAGTAAAAATAAAGTACTTTTAAATGAAATTTGTTTGAAACTTGCATCTCCATTTATTTTAGAGATATTAATTTTTTTTGTAGTTTTTAGCGTCATTTGTTTAATTTTGGCAACTCAAGTTTTCCATTTCTGTAGAAAGTACAGTAAAAATAGTTGGAAAATAGCAATTATATATTTTTGTTGCCATTTTCTCACAAAACTGAAAAAAAAGATGCACTAAAAACACGTGCTATATTGAAAATGAATTTTAAATGAATGATTTCTGATAAAACATGGAGTTATTACAAACAAAAATAATTTTAAGTATCTATATTAATATTACAAACAAAATAAGGCATATGAATCATTAGATAGCCGATTTTTTTTATGACGATGTTTTTTTTTTTTTTTTTCTTTTCCTTTTGTGTATTATTCAGCGGCAGTGACGTCATATGCGTATCTTTTTCGTTTCATATTTCTAGAATCACTAGATAGAGCATTAAAAGGAAAAGTGTTGGGAGAAATAAAAGTGCACTACAAAAGTGACAATTTTGGGGAAGAAGATATATAATCTTTCATATATAATCACATATATAATCTTTCGATGTAGGCAGGGCTAGTGACAACGAATTATTGATCAATTGCTAGGTTTAGACCTTTTTCCTTTCATTTTGCGAGTAGCCTGTTGGAGTTTAAAATAAATTTATTTTTGTAAACGAAAATTCTACAATTTTTCTTTCATCAGTTTTCATTCTAACCTTTAATTTTTTACTTTTTCCGTCATTACCAATGTAATTTTCATGTATCTCTAACTGGTATAGCACGTACTGTCAGGGAAATGCATACCCCAGTTTGAGAAACTCTGAATAACCAGTAAATTTCTAAATTTCATCCAAATTCCAAACATTTAAAGCATCTTAGAGAAAAGAAGTAAGAAATTTTTGGTCAAACCAGTGCGGCTAAAACAGACTTTATCTACTCATCTCTTTAACACTCCTAGTACCAGGTTTTCATATTTTCTGAGCATTCTTAGTTTTACATGATTGGAATTAGAAATTTAATTTAATTATATGTAACCTATTCATAGGATGTGTCCATTTAATTTCATACATTAAGTTATACATACATATATAGCTATTTATACTGTACATGTTATTTAATACTGGATCGCAAATGAGGAATTCTTCAGCGTTTGTTTTAAGTCTTAAAACTGAAAGATGTTCTGTACTATCTATATATATAATATACATATGTATTTTTTTCATCGGGGGTGGCAGTAAATTCTGAAGTAGCAGACTTACCTTTTCTATCATATTTATATTTGTGTGTAAAAGTAATGAATAAGGACTCTTGTACAACGTTAAAGTACCTTCTGGTGCACACCGTGAAAGTCGTATTGGGTGACCTTTTTCATAGTGTCACACTCAAATGAAAAAAAGTATGGTCATCAAATTATGAAACGACATCAAAACCCGTGAAGATTCATACTTAAAATTGAAATTCATCGAATTTCAGTTTACATCTTTATGTATCCTTTGATAGAAAATTAGTTTTTTCACATGCTTGGGTAACATTTGAATGTAAATATTTTATTTTGTATAATTCTGTAATTAAGATATTTTTAAGTACAATCATGCATCAGGTTGGGTATTCGATTTCAAAGGCGGTAACGTGGGAATAAATTTTTATCGCATTTCTCATTTCGAACTTTTTCAAATTGAGTATATTTTCCTGAAGTTCATTCAGTATTTATCAATGAAAGGAATAAAGATTTATGTTTAAAATCTAAATTCAAGAAAATTCGTGGTTTTTTATGAATTGTTTTTATAAACAAAAATAATTTTCATATTGTTGGGTAATATTTGAATATTTTAGTTTGAAATTACTTTAAAATATTTTAAAATAGAGTTCGCCATTGGTCGGGTAACCCGAATATGACAGCGCAATCAAAGGGGGTGGAGATGAGGGGAGGGGTTATTCATGAGATTTTTTTCGCGGATCTGCAGTTCTTCGCTTTTTTTTGTTGTTGTTATTTTCTGATCATTTTAAATTAAATGTAATTTATTACTCATCTTACAGGGTACCAACAGTCGCGAAAAAATTATGAATTTTAGCAATTGGGTGCTTCTGCTGTGACACTCACACTTTCAATTCTCCTCCATCTATGGTATGAATGTCACCATTTATGTGACAGTGTGTATGTCCAAAATTTTTTTATGATCAAATAACTTAAAAGAAATAAAACTGTACCACATTTCTTATACATCTTTCTTCTTACTTTTCTTTATTTTAACTGTTTTTTCCCTTTTAAAATCTTCTTTCCTCATCATGGTAAATAAATGGTTAAATTAATCATTGTATTCATTGAATCTTCTTCTTTTTTCCCAGTACCTTTTTAAAACTATGTCAGTAAGAAAAATAATGTTTATGTTGTTAGCCGTGGGTTGCCATTTAATATGGCTAGAGGATAGCCACCGCCGCACTTTCTTTACATTTCATAATAGACTTACTTCATATGTTTCTTTATGTCTGGGTAATAAAAAAAGGATAATCGTTTTGTAAAATTATTGAATATGCACTACAACGGGCAGGTTAAGATCCGTTTACCCGTCACGGTACATAAGTGTTATATAAGGTTGAATTGAACCATTTTGAAAAGAAAAAAAAATGATTTCAGAAAATGAGAAATTACGTTAAAAAAACTAGATAATTAATAAATGTATAATTTCATTAAAACAATTCCTACTATGTTTTAGTTACATTATAAAATAGTTTGCTGACGTGTAATTAATTACGGATACATTTAGTTACATTCTTAAAAACGTAACTGGATTTACTTGCAATGAAATACGGGTAATTTGCATTCAAAATTTTAAAAATGTAATGTTCAAATTTTAGAAATAAGTTGTAATCGATTTCAGGATTAATTTAAATCTATTTTATAAATAAATTTTCGTATAAAAATATCTAGACGAAAACTATGCTTATGAAGAATGCTTAGTCAGTGATAAAATATTCTTTACTATACAGGACTATTTATTATTATTATTCAATTAAAATTATTCAGCGCATTCTTTTTGATGTATTGTAAATATCAAACGTATTTTTTATTTAGTCAGTATAGCTAATATCAAACTCATTGCCGATAATAATTAGGCACATCAACAATGTAACTTTGACAGTATAACTGTCACAATATCGGAAGTGATGTTTAAAAGTGTAATGTTTTATAATATAAAACACTTCCTTCTCCTAAACATGTTACTATTTTCTTATGCATTTTAGTTCAAGTTAACATTATTTATAAATCAGGTAAGTATGTAAGTATCAAAAATAATTAGTACTAGTTAAATATCTAAATATATCATAAATTTAGTTTTGGCTCTGTGAAAAAAAAAAAAATTGAAAGTAAAATAAAATTATGTTACTTATGTAATACTAACAAAATTTTATTTAAAAAGGGGGAATAATTTTAATGCTTTATGATTTACATCTTTAGACATATCGTTTATGCGCGTTAAAATTTTCGTTTAATACTTCATTTCAATTTATAATTAAAACTAACGTTTCAAGGGAAATCCCGAGGAAAAAATATTTCACAAATATTTTCATGTATCCATCAAAGTCAATAACGTACTTAAAAAATACGGATATGTTGTTGCTAGATTTGTAGCTCTTAGAAAGAAGTAGGAATGACAGACCATTTTCCAAAAAGCTCAAAGGATTTCCTGCACCCTCTCTTTATCTGATAAAACACAAGCAATATAAGAATGCCAGAATCTATTTTGTGTGATATAGAAATCGTCAAAGTGACTTCTAAGCTACTTGCAATGTTAATTATTAGGAAAGCTAATCTTTTTTCTGTCATTCCTGTTCTTTTTAACACGGGATTAAATTATGAAAACATAGGACGCAAAAATACTTAAAAAATGATTTGTTAATGATCAAAATGATATAATCATAAATTATTACTGCAAATGTTATTAATATACCTTACCCATGGCCCTAATTTTTCGCGCAGTACATTATCGATTGTTTTTTTAACAATACAAGTAAAAAATAATTCAAAATATTTTATGTAAATTATTTTTAACGAAAAGTGATACATTTTAGTACTACATGGTGAAATTTAACAACAAATAATAAACGACACAATCTTCTTGGCCAATGAAATACATTTCCTCCTAACTGTTTTATGTCCCTAATGTTTTGCGCATGTTCAAATGAGACGAAATGAGTATCTCTTACCACTTAGAGGATCCTCCTTTTGCAGAGTAAACATCTCTCATTCTTCTCGGCACAGTTGAAACTAATCGTAGGCTCTCAGAAATTGGAATTTCTTGCCATTCTTCAAAAAGAATTCTTTTAAACTACTGATTCTCACGTGGTTCCCTATTTCGAGCTTCCTGCTTTAAGTGCCGCCATAAAACCTCGATAGGAATAATGTTCGGAACCGAATCTAGCACAGAAATATCATTTTGTTGAAGCCAGTCTTTTTTTGTCCCAGCTGAATGCTGTTTCTCTAAGTCTTGTTCAATAAGAAAACCCGACGATTGAAGGCCAATTTTTTGAATTAAAAGCAACAACTGATTCGCAAAATGTCTCGATAACGTTGTATATTGATAATCCCGTCATATGGCACCATTTGGTCGACACCTGAATAACCAAAACCTCCCAAAATCTGAGCGTATGACGGAAACTTGCACTCTTGTTTGACGCATTTTGGGTTTAAAGCTTTATTTCTTTGCCGGACGTCCCGACGACCAATATTTCCATGAAAACTTGAAAAAAGGGATTGATCCGTCCATATAACACATTGCCATTGCTGATCTGTCCATTTTAAGAGGTACACAGCCCACACAAAACGTTTCTCTTTTTGAGCAGGAGTTAACATCGGCTTAAGTTTGCTTTTTCAAGATTTGAAGCCCATTTTATGCAATCTTTTTGCAGCCATTTTACGAGTCACTGCTCGTCCTATGCTGTCTTGTCATAGGGATGCTGTTTCTTTCATCGTTCATGGTCTGCTGTTCAATACTACTCGACGCAGCATTCGATCTTCTCGAGCCGTTGTTGTTCATGGCCGACTGATACTGTTTCTTGGCTGCATATATCCAGCGGCAACAACAGTTTTCAAAACATAACGCACTATTAATTCAGGGATAATCAAATCCCTACCTATTTACCGCATTATATACCCACTATTTCGTTTTCCGATTATCTTTTTACGCATGTCTACAGATAATCTTTTACCACCCATTTACTTCCTATTAATTGATTTCAAACCGCTCTTCTTTTAAACAACACATGCCATCAGTTCCGGATGCGATAATTTGCATAATTGGGAAAAAAAACCAGCCAATTGCAATTGTCGAAAACTTTCTTTAAATGCATATCCGCAAAACAATAGGGCTTTCTATTTTTAAGAGGGAAAATTTTTACATACCCAATTCTAAGTGTGCAACTTCTTTTATTTTTTTATTCATTGTAATTCATTTTAGACAACTTTCATTTGAAGAATTTGATTGTTAATTTTGACAAAATTAAGTTTGCGTTTTTTTTTTTTTTTTTTGAAAAACTTTACTTTTAAACTGGTGCGCAAAGAATTAGGGCCACGGGTGAGGTATGTATATATAGTTGGCCATAAATTAAATACATTTAATCACATGCATAATTACTGCATGGTTGCTTCCTTTGGTGAATAAGATTTTCGTTCAAAAAATGAGAACAGAAGCTACGATGAATCGAATTATTTTTTAAACCTTTCAAAATATAAAAATTTTCAGACCAAAATGGCCGTTTACTGCACATGGTTATATAATTTTCATACGGGTTCGAGATTTACTGGGATTTATTTCCTAGAATACTTACAACTTTGCTGAAAAGGAGTACTTTAGTGAGAACTGAATGGTTTTTATTTTTTATTTTATTTTTATTTTTATTTTATTTTTTTTTTATAAACTCGACAACTTATTTCTATTGTTTCATTAAGCAGATGGAGGATGTTTTGTTCATTTCTACTGTAAAGTAATATCAAATTCATTTTTTATATTTATCTTATTGTTAATATCAAACTGATTGATGACAATAATGAGGTATATCTCAATTTTATACATGAATCAAAAACTATTACAATATCATAAATAATGTATAAATTTGCAATGTTTTCTTTTATAAAACATTTTGCTAAACATGTCATTATTTTCTTATTCATTAAAAATTGTAATTATATATATATATATATATATAAATACGTTATAAATTTAATTTTGCTGTTGTAAAATATTTAAACTAGATAAACATTTATCTTACGGATTTATGATTTAAAAATTTTAATTTAATGTTTTTTTTTTTTTTTTTTTGAGATTTTATGATTATTGTGATTAGTACTTTTAGGCATATCGTTGAGAAAGAGTTTTTTTTTTTTGAGATTTTATGATTATTGTGATTAGTACTTTTAGGCATATCGTTGAGAAAGAGTTTTTAATTTTTTACTTTAATTTTTATTTCAGTATGCAAATAACACTAACGTTTTAAAAAACTGACATGAAAAACTCTTTCTTTAATATAAATATAAATATTTACAAATATATCTGTTTAAAAAAAAAAAAAAAAAAAAAAAAAAAAAAAAAAAAAAACCCTTCGACGACTTGTTTTGTTTATTAAATTACAAATTCGATTTTTTGCATTATTATACACTGATAATGCTAAACGTATTATTTATATTAATTATACATATTGTTTATGTTAATTAGAAACACTGTTTTTATTATTTAAACATGTTGTTTATATTAATTAGACTTTGTTACCGGAATCATCAGTCTCAACAGTAGGGGAGACCGGGGCTAGTAGGCGCAGTTTTTAGTTATTGATTTTTATTAATTTTTTGTTTACGTTTTTCATGAAACTTTAACTATATTTTTAAAGAACAGGCAGAATCAGAATCAGAATCACCCAACCGGAGCACCCACCAAATTTGGCATAGGTTCTATTGCTCCGGCGGTAAACCCTATGCACCACCAAGCAAAACCACCGCTAAGAAAACAGGCCCAGAAAAACCAGACGGCAAATAATTAAACATAGACTAACGTTCAGTAGTGAGACTCTCACTAGAAATAAAATCTACATACATAAGGTTACATAATTTGTAAATCAAAATAAAATTTAAACAAAGAACGAGAACACCTCTCGTTAAACACCAACAGTATCAAAACAAAAATATCACAAATGTTCAAGTCACTGACTTGAAAACTTATACAAAACTGGAATCACACATTGAACTAAATTATAAATTAAATTGACCTGCAAATATACAAATTTCAATAGACTAAAATAAACGAGTCCATCGCCAAAGTCCTACAAAATAATTGTTCCTATCATAGTTCCTAAGAAGGACACCACATACACTCTGAAACACAAAGTCTGTAGAAAGTAGTCCGAAATGTTCGTAAAAAGACATAATAATGTTATTAAATGTTTTTAAAAGACCATCATGTGTAGCCGCACAACATGGCAATCACTGTTAGCACCGAAGATAAAAAGATAGTTCCGACCAGCAGACCAAGTATTTCAATGTCACAATAAAGGCACAGCTTTATAGTACTTTCACCAGCTTGCAGTAAAAACCACAAGAAGTGGACGTTCAAAATACATATTTAATAAATGAAAAATTCTTATTTAGCTTGTTATAGATATTTCGTAACTTATTATAGTTCCCACGACAGGCGAGAACTCTTCTGATATTCCATGCCACTGGACGGTTCCTAATAAAATCAAATTTCTCAGCAGACACTTGGCATGAGTCAAATAAAAAATGTCGAACATCGCCCTTAGTACCACAACTGCACTTATCACTCTCTGCTTTTCCCATTTTTTTTTAAGATATGCCGGAAAGGCACCATGCTCTGCATAAAAATAAACACATATCTGAGAATAACATACATAATCCAAATTAACTTTACTTAATAAGTCATATGTAAAACGACCTTTTTTACTATTATTCCAATCAGTTTGCCAATCACAAATAAGTTTCTTAGACAGACCGGCTTTTAACATGCAGATCGGCATAGGAATGTTTTCTTCAATATCATACTCATCGTTAAGAATCACTGACTTAGCAAGGAAATCCGCTCTTTCATTTCCATAAATGCCAATATGGGCCTTAACCCATCCTATGTTAATAATTTTATCACTCATTAATCTCAGATTATCGTAAATTCTCATTAAAAGATCATCGTTAGGAAAAAGACACTGGAGAGAGCAATACGATGAAAAACTATCCGTAAACAAATAGAAAACTGAAAACTGTGATGACCTGCACCAATCTTGGGATATAAATACCCGGAGTTTTGAGTTTGCAGCTTTTGTAGTTTATGTTTAGCGGGAGCCTAAAATAAAAGGAAAAATGTGCGCCAACCTTCCCCGTCACGGGGCAAGTTGCCTAAGCCTATGGGGTAAGTTGGCACACTCTTTACAAAAATTTAAATTATACTCAAATAAGACACGCAGTTAAGAGAAATCAATTTCATTATTACCAGTAAGTTTAAACAAATGCGTTTGCGCCCTACAATGTAAATTCTAAATTATAAAGATATAAAAATAATGAATAGAGCATTAACATTGAGTAACTTCGGTCCTACTCGATATCATCATCAGAGTTACAGTTGTCACAAATAACGAATGGAGTGTCTCCGTTTGGGCAAGCCTCGTGTGCCCAAAATTTTGCATTGCAACCACTTTTCTCGGTGTTGGCTGTTTTTCAAGCTCCCAACACACATCAGACACCGAGCCAACTTTCCCCGTGTTCAATGCGCCTACACGCCCCATAATAAATTTCTGCACAAAAGGGACAAGTAACCATCTAAACAAAAATAATCCAAGTAAATCACATATGAGGTAGGTACAGTTAATCATACGCTAAGAAAAATGCACACATTCAATCGCAATTATTAAGATAATTATAAGAAATCAGAAAAAAGAATGAAGCAACAAAAAATTACTTATGAGTGCAAAAAACAAAAAAATCGTAATAAATGTCCACTGCACGTATGTAACGTGGTAAAACTACAATGAGGATTGTAAAAAGTTAGAAGAAAGGTACTCTGTGACTTGTTGCACAATGTATCCACAAACTGAAGATTTATGAGGAATGCGCCTACCTAATTCTGTGGCCAACTAGCCCCGGTCTCCCCTATATGTGTTTTGTAAAATGTATTACTTATTTTTGAATTTTATAAATTATTATTTTTTATGCATTTGGGTTCTTATACGATTTTGTGAATGCGAATAAAATTTGTAATTTATAAATTAAAATGCATTTTTTTTAATTATTTATAAATGAAGGAAAATATCCTTCAACATTTAAAGCGTTTAACTAACTGAATTAAATTTTTCTTCTATCAATTTTTAAAGTGATAAAAAGTAAGTAATAGGTGAATACAGAATAATACATTTGAGGTAGTGAGTTTTAAACAGTGCTTTATCCAAAATTTTAAACGAATGTGTTTTCTCTATCCTGCAATTCTATTGGTAAATCTGCACCGGAAATAAAAAACAACCTGAAAAAAAAATAGTTTTTTACTGTAATTCTGCTATTGTAAAATTTTGGTTTACAGTTAAAACCGATGGGTATAGTCAGAGTTTTTTTTTTTTTTTTTGCGATCTCCAAATATTTGATTTTCTGGATATGAAAATCAAGTCCTCGTTTATACCTACATATTTTCGTACTTCTCTAACGAATTTCAAGTGTCTAAATAAATACAGCAGCTTAAATTTTTCCTATTATTAAATATTATTTAATAAAAATTTGCATTTATTCATCTGCGATTTTGTTGCATTTTTTATTATTTACACGTTTTAGTCCAAATGCTTACAAAATATATATTTAAGAATGCATATATGGGCATTGAATAAAAAAAAAAAAATCAAATTTACTGTACTGGAAATTTTTAATGATTATTCCACAGCATTTGTGGGTCAATGCTAATGCAGTACGAAAATGGATAAATAGTATTAGGTTTTTGTAATTTTATTTTTGATTATATTGAAGTGTCAAATTATATTCATAGTGTTACTTGTTCATCTTATTCTAGTTTAGTTTGTATTTTCTTGATGTTTAATTGTCTCTTACGTCTACAATTTATTTCTACCATCATTTAGTTTTATATGTGTTTACAATGTGTTTTTTTTTCTTTAAGAAATAAAATGAAAAATATCACTTTCTTGATTTAAGATAAATATTATTTTTAAACCCCTGAAAAAAAATAAATCTGATATGCTGACAGAAGATAATCAGTTTAACGATTTTTTATCATAGTTGATCTTAATGTATTTTTTTTCTTTCGTTTTAACTGACATAGTTAAAGCAGGATTGCTTCCTACAAAAAAAAAAAAAATCTATTTTTCACTCAGTAAGAAATATTGCCATTATATTTTAAAGTATTGAGATTAGTTGTTATCTCTATTTTATTTTATTTTTATTTAAAAAAAAAAAAAAAGATTAAATATACTTTACTAGCAAACCCCGCGGCTTTGCTCGCGTAATAGTTGAAATATGCCAAGTGATATTTGCATGACTATTTTTTATTAGAAGAACACTTTTTGAAATAATTCAAAAATTACAAATTAAGCCACAGTTTGACTAAACTTCATTATAAAAGTGCAATAGGCAGAAATGATATTTTAATTAATAAGAACTAAAACTAATTCCAAATAAATGATAATATGGAAAGCATTTTGAGACTTTTATGCTCATTTCAGTATTCATTTGAAATTTCGAATTTTTAGAAACCTTCTAAACACATTTACATCTTAAAATTAACCATCATGTCAAATTCCAAGCTTCTTGTCTAACAGTCTACCACCTCTCTGATGTTAGTGACACCAACATAAAATGCCGAAACAGAGTTGAAATAGAATGTCTCGAAAAATGTTGAAACAGACACTGTCACCATTAATTTGTCAACATTAACCTTGAAATCGGTTGGCATTTCCTAATATTCTATAGAAAACGGAATTTAGATGTTTTTTAAGACTTTCTTGTTGTTCCTGCTAACCAGGTGGTAGTGTCACTGGCATAATGTATAGCCCGTATAGGATCAGGGGCAATCACTCTTGATTCGCAACCAATAACTTCTATAATCGGTTTATTATTTTCTTAGATTCCATAGAAATCGTAATTTAGGACACTTTTAGAATGCTTTTCGCTCCTTCCCTTCGCTTCACCCCTTTTTAATTTCGAATTTATTTTCGACGGTTCTTTGAGGACATTTATATTTTATAAGTAACTACCGTGCTATAGTGAAAGTTTCTAGCCTCTTCAGTACCGCAGAAATCGCAATTTAGAAAGTTTTTTGCTCCTGCAAGCCTCTAGGGATTGTGGCATCGACATAAAATATAGCTTATGTTTGAGCAGGTTCTATCACCATCAATTTGTAACCATTATGTTTGAAATCGGTTTCGTATTTCATACGATTGAAAAAAAAATCGTAATTTAGAATGCTTTTTGCTCACTTCATCCTTTTAAATTTGGAATTTTCTTTCGACAATTCTTAGAAAGCATTTTCACCTTTGAAGTAATTACCATTGCAAATTTCAAATGTTAAACCCCCTCTTTAACACAAAAACGCAATTTAGAATATTTTTTTCTCCTGTAGACAACAAAGTAAAATATAGGCTATGTTGGAGCGGGAACTGTCACCATCAATTTGAAAATATGACTTCTGAATTCGGTTTATATTTCCTGAGATTGCATAGAAATAGCTATTTAGAACGTTTTTAGAACGCTTTTCATTTGTTTTCACCCAATTTAAATTTCAAACTTTTAGGAAACTCTTCTCAGAGAGCATTTACATCTCATAAGTAATTATCATGCCAAATTTCAAGTTGCTAGCCCCTTCAATATCACAAAAATCACAATTTAGAACGTTTTTTTTTAAATGCAAGCGCAAGGTGGTAATGACGCCGATGTGAAGTACAACCTATATTGGAGCAAGGGCTGTCATCATCAATTTCCAACCATTACTTTTGAAATCGGTTGGATACTTTCTGAGATTGCGTAGAAATCGTCATTTAGAACATTTTTTTTAACTATTTTCGCGCATTTTCACCCCTTTTAAATTCGGAATTTATTAAGAAATGTTCTTAGAGATCATTTATATCTTATAAGTAACTACCATTCCAAATTTCATGTTTCTAAGCCCTTTAGTAACACAGAAATCGCCTTTTCGAATGTTTTCTTTGCCCACTTTGGAGGTAGTGGCACCGACATAAAACGTAGCCTATGTTGGAGCAAGGGTTATCACCATCATTTTGACACCATTATTTTTTAAATCGGTTTGCACTTATTGAGATTGCGTAAAAATAGCCATTTAGAACGTTTTTAGAAGGCTCTTTAGCGCATTTTCATCTTTTTTAAATTTCGAATTTTTTAAGAAATATTCTTAGATATAATTTATAGCTAATACGTAACTACCATATGGCGAGGCCAAATATTTTTATTAGATTTGTATTCGAAATTAATCTGTTTTCAAAATTTATTTCCCTTTCTTCTGTTTAACCCTACCATTCAAAAATCATTTCTAAGTTATGACTAATTTAAGTGCAATCGTTTTACCCACATAAATATTCTTTTTGTTTCTGTTAAAAGCTATCATTCAGATAAATGATTTATTTGTTATTTCTAATTTAAACACATTTCTTTTCCTTGTATAAATATTCTTTATTGATATTTTATTTATATGCCGCTTCTTTTACAAATCTGTTTACATAATCTAAAGATCATATAGTTAATTTTAAGCTTGCTGGCGTCTTGTAAATGCATTAAAATACACATAAATTTCATTTTCACTTCGGCCGGTAAATAGATAAATGTCATTAATTATCCTCACCGTTAGACTTTATGTAAGCAATAATAGGTTTGCTTTTTTATTTAACTTAATAATTTGTTGCCAAATGTGGTTTCTGTCCTTGGCGTTTTTCTCGTTCAAAATTTAATATATCTCCCAGTTTAACGTATATTTTGTACTTGGCGTATTGGCTCAGGACATATGTATTCTTGGCGTATTAAATTACGCAGATTGAAACGGACTTGCTCTCTGATCGTCGTACTGTAAAGAGCTTAAAACTTGCTTCCACGGGGCCACCGCTAATTTTACATCTTAGCCTTAATAAAAAATTTTCCATGGAAATTTCTCCTGAATTATTGCCTGATGGACATTCCTTACAGGAAACGGATCAATGACTGGGGTTTGCGATGAATTACATTGTATTGCATTACCGGAACTATGTGACGATCATTTTTATAATAAACAGGCTTTCAACAACTCCATATACCATGCCAAATTCCATGTATCTGGGCCCTTCAGTAACTCAAAAATCGCAATTTCGAACATTTTTGCTCCTGCACCCCCTTTAGGGGTAGTGGCACCGACATAAAATGTAGTCTATGTTGGATCAATGGTTGTCACCATCATTTTGATACCATTATTTTTTAAATCGTTTTGGTACTTCTTGAGATTGCGTAAAAATCGCCAATTAGAACGTTTTTTAGAACGCTTTTTGCGCATTTTCACACCGATTAAATTTCGAATTTTTTAAGAAATGTTCTTAGAGATCATTTATATCTAATAAGTAACTACCATGCCAAAATCCATGTATCTGGGCCCCTGTGTAACACCAAAAATCGCAATTTCGAACGATTTTTTGCTCCCCCCTCCTTTAGGGTTTGTGGCACTAACATAAAATGTAGCCTATGTTGGAGCAAGGGTTATCATCATCAATCTCCAACCATTACTTTTGAAATCGGTTTGGTATTTTCTGAGATTGCGTAGAAAACACCATTTAGAACGTTTTTTAGAACGCTTTTTGCGCATTTTTACCCCTTTTAAATTTCGAATTGTTTAGGAAATATTCTTAGATATCTTTTATATCTAATAAGTAACTACCATGCCAAAATCCATGTATCTGGGCCCCTGAGTAACACCAAAAATTGCAATTTCGAACGATTTTTTGCCCCCCCCCCTCCTTTAGGGGTAGTGGCACTGACATAAAATGTAGCCTATGTTGGAGTAAGTGTTATCATCATCAATTTCAACCATTACTTTTGAAATATGTTTGGTATTTCCTGAGATTGTCTAGAAAACACCATTTAGAACGTTTTTTAGAACACTTTTTCCGCATTTTTACACCCTTTAAATTTCGAATTGTTTAGGAAATGTTCTTAGATATCTATTATATCTTATAAGTAACTACCATTCCAAATTTCATGTTTCTAGGCCTTTCAGTAACACAAAAATCGGATTTTTAGAACGTTTTTCGCTCCTGCACCCCCTTTTGGCCAGTGGCACGGACATAACATATAGCCTATGTTCTAAGTTGGACAAACACCGTCATTTTGATACCATTACTTTTGATATCGGTTCGGTAGTTCCAGAGCTTACCTCCTACAAATAAACAATTTTTACCTCTTTATAATATTTGTATAGATGTATAGATTATGGTATCTAGAAGTCAAATAAAGATATTTGTTAGAATTTTGGGATTTCTGAGCGAGAAAATACATTTACTTCATTTTTTATAACTAGGGGGCTCGGCCCCCTACGAGCTACGCTCGCCAACCCCCGTCCAGACACCGCAGACTCTAAATGCACGCTAATTTGATCGGCTTTAAAAAGATTTCGAAAGATTGAATTATAATTTAAAAAACAGTGGCGATCTCCCTATAAACGAATTTCTGTTCATTTCTCTTTGATTGGAGAATTTTAACGCCAAATCCGCTGCGGTACTACTTGATTATCCTGTCGACCAATTTCGCCAAATTATATAAATCGCCAAACCTCTCGTCAAATTATACAAATTGATATAATTTTTATTTTAAATAACGAAAGAACAAATAAATTCGTACAACATTAATAAAAACACAAATAAAACGTCGAAATAAAAATAACTTGATGACGTATACTCGTGTAACAACATTTCAAAATAAGCTAATATAAAAGGAATTAAGTAAAGAGAGTCTTTGTCTCCTGGTATTTTTTAACAAAGCGAAAAGAAAGTTCTTTTAAATGAGACATTTTAAATTAATTCTCAAAATATCAAATAAATGTCTAGCGCAATTTCTAAATTTAAACTTTTTCGCAATATTATTTTGTGTTCATTTTATGTAATAACTATAATGTGACGTAAATATGACGTAGACTTCTAACGCATGTTAATGAATTTATTATTTTACAATATCCTTTCTCTTTTAAAATTCACGTGTATACTTTTTATGACGTAATTTTTAATAAGTTCTTGCTTTTTATACGTAATTATTTAATTCTAATTTGAAAGTTTTTTTTCCTGTTTATAATAGTCACGTGTAAATAAATTTTTAATTTGAAGCAAACATTATTGCTTGCACTTTTTATACAGTTGGCAACAGTTTAAATTAGTACAATTTTCTGAAATCTGTAAAAAATATCTCTAGAAATGCTGAAAATTTGAATTTAAAATAGAAATAAAACCTGAAAAAATGAGTCAAAATAAAAAAATTAATGCAATCTGCACTCCGGCAAATTCTAACGCATAAAATGATCTAAAAATGATTACACTGCCATGTCTAGTTTTTGCTGCTATAAAACTTTTTTAGTGGAACGATTTTGTCCAACTTTAGCATTAAATAACTCTTAAAATAATTCTTCGATTTGAAAACTGTCTGCATCAGCGTGTTTATCAAACATTTCTGTATAAAACCACCGATTTTCATATTTTTGTATGCATTATTTTTGTTAATATTAACGAAGAAAGGCCTCCGGTCACAAAAAAATCAAAACCGGCGGCGGCGGCGGCGGTGACAGCGGTAGTTACTTTTTTTTAGAATAGAGAGATTCTTTTCTTTAATTATCATAATATTTCAATGTCATTCCATGTCACATGTGGGACATATTTTCTAAATATTTATGCAGTTTTAACAATGCTAATTTATCCTCAAATTAAAACAACCATGCTAATATGAAAATGTACAGTTTTCTGTTATTTTTAATGTATAGCTTATGTTTTATGATCTTATAAGTCAATAGATATAGGCAATTATGTAAGTGTCGCGCGCAGGACATTTTGTCAGTTTTTCATGGAATCGTCCTGAAACGGGCAAATTACTTAAGTCTACGATTTAAAATGTGGATATTTTTTATTATCTAATATTTTTATTATTTACTTATTATTAAAAACGGGCAGCTTACTAAGATGTAGGTTTTTAAACGTGCAGATTTTTATATCTATTAAAAGGCCATTCCTTATCACGTGTGGAACCGCTATTCTACATATTACTGCTGTTTTAACAATGCTATTGTATCCTCAAATTAAAGCAACTATGCTAATATGAAAATATAGAGTTTTTTTGATAATTTTAATGTATCTCTCTATTCTAAAAAAAAGTAACTACCGCTGTCACCGCCGCCGCCGCCGCCGCCGGTTTTGAATTTTCTGTGACTGGAGGTCTTTCTTCGTTAATATTAAGAAAAATAATGCATACAAAAATATAAAAATCGGTGGTTTTATACAGAAATGTTTGATAAACACGCTGAAGCAGACAGTTTTCAAATCGAAGAATTATTTTAAGAGATATTTAATGCTAAAGTTGGACAAAATCGTTCCACTAAAAAAGTTTTATAGCAGCAAAAACTGTACATGGCAGTGTAATCATTTTTAGATCATTTTATGCGTTAGAATTTGCCGGAGTGCAGATTGCATTAATTTTTTTATTTTGACTCATTTTTTGAGGTTTTATTTCTATTTTAAATTCAAATTTTCAGCATTTCTAGAGATATTTTTTACAGATTTTAGAAAGTGATATTAATTTGTTAATAATAAACTGTTGCCAACTGTATAAACAGAGGAAGCAATAATGTTTGCTTCAAAAAAAAAATATTTATACGTGTAAATAAATAAAAAATTTATTTACACGTTACTATTATAAACAGAAAAAAAAACCATTTGGAATTAGAATTAAATAATTATGTGCAAAAAGCAGGAACTTATTAAAAATTACGTCATAAAAACTATAATTACACGTGAATTTTAAGAGAGAAAGGAATTTGTAAAATAATAAATTTATTAAAATGCGTTTGAAGTATTAAATAGGAGAAATTACGTCATATTTACGTCACATTACAGTTATTACATAAAATGAACGCAAAATAATATTGCAAAACGGTTTAAATTTAAAAATTGCGCTAGACATTTATTTGATATTTTGAGAGGATACTTTTCAACTGGTATTTTCACGTGAATATTTAATAGAGAAAGAATAGCTTGGTAAAAATTACGTCAGATTAAAAACGATTAATTTAAAATGTCTCATTTAAAAGAACTTTCTTTTCGCTTTGTTAAAAAATACCAGGATACAAAGACTCTGTTTACTTAATTCCTTTTATATTAGCGTATTTTGAAATGTTGTTACACATGTCTACGTCATCAAGTTATTTTTATTTCGACGTTTTATTTGTATTTTTATTAATGTTGTACTAATTTATTTGTTCTTTCGTTATTTAAAATAAAAATTATGTCAATTTGTATAATTTGGCGAGTGGTTTGGCGATTTATATAATTTGGCGAAATGGGTCGACGGGATAATCAAGTAGTAACGCAGCGGATTTTGCGTTAAAATTCCCCAATCAAAGAGAAATGAATAGAAATTCGTTTATAGGGAGATCGCCACTGTTTTTTAAATTATAATTCAATCTTTCGAAATATTTTTAAAGCCGATCAAATTAGCGTGCATTTAGAGTCTGCGGTTTCTGGACGGGGGTTGGCGAGCGTAGCGCGTAGGGGGCCGAGCCCCCTAGTAGTTTATATTTTAACAACTTAGAAATTAATAAATATAGGCATTTCTGTTCGCCGTATATGCGTGCATTTTGTCCGTTTCTCATGGAATGGCCCTGCACTATCATAATTGATCGAAAATAAGTCTCACAGATAAATCGCCTTATTGATAAAGTACTTAGTTGAGCCGTTCGAACTCAATTCCCTCTAGTGCCTCCGTTGTTGTAGAAATTTGAATATTATTTAGGTGACAATGCTTTCTCTTTAAATCAATATCCGAAGACGCTCTTAACTCTTTACAGTACATCTTTATTTTCAATTTGGGGAAATATATTATTTTTATGTTAATATCGTTAAGTAGCTATCCAAATCACACAGAGTAAGGTTTACTTATATGTATTATCATTTAGTAACAATTAATATAGTTACTTTGCGTACTATTTGTATAAATATATTCTCTAGAATAAATTTTGAATGCGTTTCAAAAGGCAATGCAAAATGATTAGCACACGATTAATGCATTGTCTCTCTAAAATAGGGTAGACTGACCAGTAAGTGAACAGCCCCCAGTGAATGAACATTTTTTATATATTTTAATAGAATAAGGTTTGAAAACATCCCCACTAGATGGGGATACAACATAGCCTTAATTTTATTCAATAGGAAACTATTGCATTCCGTTTTGGTTACTCAAGTCACATTACTTTATTTTTAGAACATGTTTTATTTTTCATTTCTGAGAGACACATTGTTTCTGTGCTGAAATAATAAGGTAAGTGCTATGTCATTTCATATGTGGGTCATTCCATGCAAAATGAGCAAATCAGCTGTATCACACATGTCACAGATTTTAATGAAAATACGTCTATATGTAGATCATATCTATTTCTGAGTACATGTAAAATAATAGATTTGAGGATGGTTTATTAAAATATACATTAAAAGTGAATGCAAAATCGAGGTATTGTCTACATGCTTAAAATTTCAATTCTGATTATTAGCCTTAGGAGTGGAAAGACTATATTAAAAATTATTTATAATTAGGAATGAATAATTATTAACAGATTGGCGTAAGTTAGTAATTGTATTTTTATTCCGTAATTAAAAAAAATATTAAAAAATTTTTGTAGTAAATATGCAATATTTCTACTTCACTTTTAAGCATGAAGGACAGCTTTGACAATTTTCATTTTTTTGGCATTATAGGTAAATGTATATATTTTAAAAATCGAAAGTTTCATTCTTGCCTTTTTTATTCCTTAATGAGAAAAAAAAAATAAACAGTAAAAAATGTTGGGGGTAAAATGCAATATTTCTATCACTTCTTTTTAAGTGAAAAAAGCTTTATTAAACTTTTAAATTATTTCATATTTTAGATAAAAGTGTATGTTTTAAGTATAGAAACTTTAATTTTTGCTTTCAGTTTATTTTTGGCTATTAATAAATTTATTTTAAACTACAGTAAATATATATATATATATTACTTTGAACAAAGAAAATTATATATGTGTGCTCTAAATCCATAGATGGCAGCACTGCATCTTTTTTCCCTTTGAAATCGTGCAATATTGTTTAAAAAAAAAAAAAAAAAAAAAAAACGCGCGCTTATTCAAAGAGTAAAGCCCTTGGAATGCAAGAAATATTACTTTTAAACCAAATTTTGTGACGTTAGGAATCAAAAGGCAATCTTGAATTTTTTTAGAGTATCATGGACTTATTGATCTTTATGTCTGTGCAATAACTATAATGTCGTCTGACCTTTCCTTCAATATACACTGCTCAAAACAATTAAAGGATATTGCAGTTTTAGGTGGATTTTGTATCTGGTAAACTGTTTAGCTGATTGATACATGGTCGACAGACATAGTAGGTTACATGGGAATAAATTACACATGTTTGGCAGAAAAAAATGCATTTTATTGCGCATTTGTGTACTAAAGGAAAAAAAAACACAATTTGTGCATATGAGAAAAAAAGAATAAGAAAGGGTGTTTTCTTCAAAGAAAAACATTTTCAGTAGTGGGTATGGTTTCCACGGTCGGCCAGCAACGTTGAACACCTTTGAGGCATGGACTCAATGAGGCTATTAATGACGAGTTGGGGTATTCTGCCCAACTCTTCCAGAAGAGCTCTTTCCAGTTCTTGGAGAGTTTGTGGGGGTTGTTGGCGGCCAGAAACTCGTCTTCCTGGAGCGTCCCAAACGTGCTCGATTGGATTCATGTCTGGAGAACACGCTGGCCATTCCATTCGAACGATTCCTTCCTCGAAAAGGAAATCCTCCACCAGGTTTGCACGATGTGGCCTGCAGTTATCGTCCATTAAAATAAAGTTATCTCCGATTGCTGCAGCGTAAGGGACTACAATAGGTCTGAGGATCTCATCCCTATATCGGCGACCAGTCAGAGCTACATCTCGAATGATGTAGAAGTCAGTGCGCCCGTCAATGGAGATGCCACCATACACCAACACTCCTCCACCGCCAAATCTGACACTTTCGTGCACGAACGCAGGATTATTCCTACTGCCACGGTCCCTCCAGATGAAAATACGCCTATTATCCGGATGCACAGAAAAACGGAGCTCGTCAGAAAACAGAATATTGCTCCATTCATTTCTCCTTCAGTTGACATGCTCAGTTGCCCACTCCCTGCGGTCGCGACGATGCCTTGATGTTAATCTAACACATACCATCGGTCGGCGAGCATACAGAACTACAGCATGGAGCCAGTTTCGGACAGTCTGAGTTGAAATCGTGGTGCCCGTAGCCGAGCGAAGGTGTTGTTGGAGAAATGTAGCGTTCATGGTTCGGTGTCTCCGAGCTGTTAACGCTAAATACCGATCTTCATTGGGCGTTGTTGCCCGTCTACGACCTTGCCCTGGTCTTCGGCCTGCACATCCACTCTCCAAAAAACGGTTCCAGATCCTGGAAATGACACTTTGTGACACTCCAATGGCTTGCAATACTTCGGCTTGAGTTTGGCCCCCTTCTAACCTACGAACAATTCTCAAAGCTTCTAAATCTGTCAAATGACTTCGCTGAGACGTCGTACTCATCGAAACAAAGCAATCACTTAATGCCGATAATCCTTGTCTTCATTCTCTTTTATCCAGTTGAAAGTCAAATTTCATTCGCTGCCGCTGAAGCGACGTTTTTGACGTCGAACTCAAAATTTGCATACTCCACAGTTTGAAAACCAGAAAAATTTGCATTTGTGATTCTCTTCTTCTATTTTCGGCAAAAAAATTTCGTTTATATCTTTATTTTATATAAAACTTCAAATATCCTTTAATTGTTTTGAGCAGTGTATATATACATATATTTTTTACCTATCAAAAAGAGGGAAAATTACAGTTTTGTCATTTTTTTAAAGTTTCTAAATTTTTTTAAAGGTGAAGGAAATACATATGGCAACTTAAATCTTTAGCAATTCGATCTTAATATTTAACACTACATCAGGCATCAATTTCACAGATCTTTTTTAATTCCTTTAATTTTTTTAACGTTTTTAATTTTTTTTCAAAATTGACAAATTTTCAGTTTTTACAACAAATTTTAGATTAATCATGACGTTAGCAAATTATTATTATAAAATAAAAATGAATATAATTTTCCAGAGATTGCAATATTTTAAAAAGATTTAATTTATGTTAAATAGTTTTCAAGATACGGAACTTCAAACTTGCAACTTTGAACAATTGTACACATGCTCTAAGTCACAAGTTTTTTAAATTTCCAGAACTTCGAATTTTTTTTTGTTTTTTTGTCGAAATATTTTGCAATGCTCTATTTGAATATGAATTGAATCTGTGTATCAAATTTTATTAAAATCGTTGACTATGCAGGTACGAGTTTTTTAAATAGACGACTTTTAATTGAACGACTTTTTTTGCTCATTTTGTGTGGAATGACCCATGTTTGATAAGAATTTACTGTTTTTATTTGCATTATGCACTCATTTTATTGTACGTACATTAAATATATACATTATAGCGATTATATACATTATATACATTTAACCATTGTAGAATATGTACAATTTTAAGAATAGGGATGTTTAATAACTGGTTAGGGAAATGTTAAAAATCCAATGAATGAACATATGTTCATTCTCTGGAAGAAATACATTAGCAAACTTTACCTAGTGAATGAACTGTTTTGGGCTTTATGTTTTTGTGGCTTCTTTTCTACCTATACTTTGAATTAAGTCATTTTTCTAGAATGGCAACAAATGAAAAGTTAACAGATATAAAAACGTTACAAAAGAACATATACACACACATTTTTAAAGGTAATAATTATTGATGACTTTCAAATCTTACTTTTTCAATGTTTTTAGATGATTCATAGAAATATTTTCACTGATGACCAAGAAGATTCCTCAAAAAGGAAAGATGGCAGGTTCGAGATCTCTAGAGAGGACCTTGAAAATACTGCACAAGCTATGAGGTTCAGGTCAGCTCAGTTTAAAGACGGCATCTGTTTATTTTAATATTCCATAAGCAACGTTGTCCATGAAACTGCGAGAGAAAACAATTGAAAGTAAGCATATGGGACATTGCCTGTTTTGTCCTTTGAAGAAGAAAAACTCCTTGAACATCGTATAGTTGGAAATGGAAAATTGGATTTACAATGCATAAGGATGAAGTAAAAGGTGATGTTTACAATGTCATGAAACAAACAAGAAGGAAAAATCCATTTATAGACAAACGTCCAGAAGAGAAATGGATGGCTCTTTTTCAATTCCTACTATTAGTTCACACTCTCCCTATATTTATTTATTTATATATTTATCTTGTTCAAATTTTCAATCGTTAATAAAATACTCATTATTCATCCTATCAAGTTGAAATAAATTTTTTTAAACTTGTACTGGATGACAATTGATGTTAATACAGTTTTTTCAAATATTAATTCATTAATTAAATATTAATTAACTAATTTTAATTTTGCATGGGAAACAAAATGGCGGCCATTGGTTATTGAAGATGAATGACAGTATTTTCAATAAAGGGTTACCATAGGGGGGACATTGTTCTGTCTCCAATTACCGCCAAGTTTGTCGCCAACTTGGCGATATCTTGGTTGCTAATATTTCGCCGAATTCCCATAGAGTTCCATTGTAAACCTACTTCCTTATAGAAAATCAACAAATTGAGATATTTTAATGCAACAAAAACTAATATTAGCTTAAGGGATTATGTTATTTTTTTCTTTGATGACCTAAGTAGGAATTGACTTTAAAAACAAAATGTTTATATTACTTGTTTTAAAATAGCATCCAAGGTTGGAAATATGAAGTAAGCAACATGACAACATGTGGAACACAGGTCCACATGGGGTGGAATTGGATGTGGCCTTTAGTACAATATAGGATCTGGTATATTAAGGATCATATGAAAGGCATAATAAAAAGACCCGAAGTTATTTTTGAAATATGCTCCCGTTCACCTGGAGTTATTACTGTAATAGAGAAGTTCAGGGCCATTGATTTCATGAAATAGAATTAGTTTTTTTTTTCATTTTTTTTTCATCTGTAATTTACGATTACTTTCAAAACTAAAGAATGACAATTTTTCAAGCTAATTAATTATCGTTCTGGGTTTAAAAAGAACCGTATTTCAGTAAAAACATGTTATAAGTTATTTTTACAAGTTGGAAATGAATTATAATTATGAAATTTAAGTTGTTTTAAATTACTGCCTGTTCATTTACTTGGTTTTTGCATCGATTTCTATTAAGACACTCTTGCCATCCCAAACAAGTAAAATATAAACTTCCTTTTGTTGTTTTTTAATCATTTGTAAACCAACAAATGTATTTGCACTGTCAAACTCTAACAGGTACTGTTTATTAAAATATAATGAATCATATTCTTTTTAAATGTACTTAAGTGTTCATTTGCTGGTCGGTATACGCTTCACAGTGCCTTTTTTCTGAGCGTAAAGCAAATTTGAAATTCGTGATTGCTTTACCACAACTTATCTTCCTAACGCATAGAGGTCTGAACATCACTAGAGTGTTCTTTATGAAATAGTTAACGTCATATATCTCACACATAAAAAGACACCAATAACGGTTTATTATTGTTATTTAACGGTAGACTTGTTGATTTTACAGTGTTATACCGGCAACTGGAGTACCAGTATAATATTCTAAAATCAACAATTTATTTCTTGCAGTATAGTAGATAGTGGCATTCTTTATGCTTTAACAAATGGTACTTGTTGATTGGTCTTCGCTCTTGCTAGTTTTTTTTTTTTGAAAAAATAAAGTGTCTTGTTTTATTTCTCCATATGATACACTGAGTGTGCCTACTTTTGATTTTCCATGAACAATTTTGACAAAGTCAGCTGTATTCCTTACAAATGCTTTTTTAGGGCGAACTTCATTCTACATCATTCTACACATTTCGTTAAATAACAGCACAAACGAAATCTACATCATATTTACCAGGAGCTTTTGAAAAAAAAATATGTACAATTAAGTTAATTGAGAAAGAAGACTGATATATTCCTGTCGTATTTGTTACAATTCTGTTTTTCTCATTTGGTAAAGAGTTTAAGTGAATGAAATATTCACAGCCTTATTATTTTTTGACAATTTATTTAATAATGTACGCTTTTGAAGAGAACACACTATTTTATAAAAGTTTTTCCTGTAATTCAGTTTTTTTGGTACAGTTTTGGTTTATAAACATTTTATATAGAGATTTGTTCAAAACAAATATTTCTGTGTCTTTTCACACTCCTTGATATTTTTTCTATATTCTTGACATTAAATTAAAAATTTACAGTTCACTATTCATTCCTAACATTAGAAATAAGAATTTTAGTTTAAGTATTAAATTTTAATGGAATCATGCGAATAAATCTGTCTTTATGTAATTCTTTTTTTTTTTTTTTTTGCAAATACAAATTATTATAAAGTTGTTAAATAATCATGAGGATGTTATATAGATAATAAATTTATCTAATGTTCAAAACGGATCAACATAAACAATTTTCATTTATTGTTTAGTTCTTATTAAGGTAAATGTTATATACCTCTACTTAAATTAATTTATTTTTTGTATTTATTTCTTACATCTGGTAATTTTTGAAATTCAATTTAATTTGTATTTTTTTTTAATTAAACATTTATTTAATAACTGAAATACTGTAAATGTATGTTTAAAATATTTCGTTGTTTATTATATATTGTGTTGTTTAGAAATATAGATAAAAAGAACGCAAAACATGAAAATTTAAATGATACAAAATTCATTATTTATTCACGTGTTTTAGCGGCGTAGGTTATAAAAATAATTCTTAAAGAAACGCTGTATTTTTTATGAACACTCCGCACATTAAATACTGAAATGATCTACATAATAATAATAATAATAATACAAAATAAACTGAGTTATCCACGCGTATGAAATATTTAAAATAAAGAAACTACGTTTTTTATTTCTAACAGATAGCATTATTATCCACAGGGGTGCAATTCAGCAATGAGAAATAAGATATTTTCTATAATACTCTCCCTGCAGTTAAAGGTTACCTTTGGTTCCACGTGAGATAATGAATGCATTTATGTGAAATACTTTTATTTTAAACAACAACTATACTTTATTTATTCATGTAAATTATTTAATAAAATGTTAATCATATATATCTATAAATGTCTGACTCAAATGATATGAACATAATCTGTAGAATCAAAAGTACTTTACATTTTACTTATAACTACACTCTGAAAACTAAATGTGTAAATTAGTCAAATTTTCACACACATATATATGAGCCGTTCAGCGGACGAATCGATTAAATATATCAAATGAAAATGTTTGGTATAAACTATTATTGAAACTTTAAAAATATTGTATCTATATAATATTTTATCTCTGATATTTTAATTGAACTCATTAGTTTTCTTTTAATCAAGGGTAACGTTTTATCAATGTATACATATAGAGAAAAATTTCAATGTTCCTTCATTAAAAAAAAAAAAAAAAAAAAAAAAAAAAAAAAAAAAAAAAAAAAAAAAAAAAAAAAAAACGCTACTTAAAATTGAGGTAGTCGGATTTAATTTCTCAACGCCTCATATGTGTAAATTTCTAAAATTACACACTTATCATGAAAATTATACCCTTTTTGCTAAATTTTACCTGTTTTTATACGTAAACATTGTTATCAAACTAAGTGTGTAATTTCATACCACTTGAAAAACAAAAATAAGTGTATAAAGGTAGAAAAATGCCTAAATTTACACGAATTGATACGTTATTATATTTTTACACCTAACTATGTTTACACTGATAAGTGTGTAAACTTCTAAAATCATCCTCTTGTAATAAATAATACACATTTTAAACAAAAAATTTACTTTTTTTATGTGTATATAGTTTATGTCATGAAGTCTGCAAGTTGTTATCGGTTGATAAACTCAGACAAGTGTGTAAATGTCGAAAATACCTGGATTTACGAAAAATGATAAGTGTTTAAATCTTAAAGTGCGTAGAAAAGGGATAAGGGGCTTAAATATAACTCAGGGATGCACTTTTAATTTCAGTTATTCCGTCGCATAAACATGGTAATGTAAGAGTATTTTCTAAATATAGAACTAAATTGTTTACTTTTATGTTTTAAAGATGCTATATCCCCTCCCCCTTCCCCCCGTTTCAGCCAAATTAGCGGCACGTGAACAATTAAAAGAAAGCAGAATTAAAAAAAAAAGAAAATGGTCTCAGGAATTCAGTGTAAGAGGGGAGGGGCTCACATGGCAGAAAATTATCAGTTCCTTTTTTATTTTAGAGCTTAATTATTCTATACTCGTATTGTTAGCATGGTCTCAGTGACGTCACCTTAAATATTTGCGTCACTACAACTGTTTGAATGCCCCTTCTCTGTACATCAAAATCTATTCAGAAACACTAAATGAAAATCCAAATACAAAATATAATTCTAAAATTCCTAAAGTATATATTTCAAACAGTAAAATTCGGAAGAATTAGTACAGGGCCATCATAATAGAAATGTAATCACTCTTTATGCTTATACATTTATTAGCCTCTGGTCCGGTATGCTATTTCTTTCTCCCAGCTTATTTTGTGTCCAAAAAATAACGTTAGCTTACCAAGGCTAGCTGTAAAAGAAATCATTACGATTAAATACTCTTTAGTAATTTTTTAAACTTCTAAGCATCGCACACCTTCAGTTCTTATACCGTCGTATTGGGAAAAAAAAGTTCTTTTAAATGCACTTTGTTTGAAAACTGTATCTCCATTTGTTTTTGAAATATTAATTTTTTTGTAGTTTTTGGAGCCATTTGCTTAATATTGGCAACGACATTTTATCCATTCCCGTAGAAAGCAAAGGAAAAATAGTTTTAAAATAGTAATTATATATTTTTGTTGCCATTTTCTCATAACAACCGAAAGAAAATGTAATTAAAATACGTGCTATTTTGAAAAAAATATAAACGAATAATTTCTGTTAAAACAATGGAGCTATTATATACTATATTTAATTGTAAGTATCTATAAATCATTAGATAGCCGTTTTTTTTTTTTCGATTTTCTTGAATGACGATATCTTTTTGCTGCATTTGTGCATTATTTCGTGATAGTGATGTACTATGCATACTTTAGTGTCGGTCTGTGAAACTCTTAAGCGGATGCGAATGACGTCATTTTACATAAAATAAAACGTGTGCTTTAAGTCTTAAATTTTAAATATGTTTTGTACTGCAGTAGAGTCCCGCTTAACCGAGTTATTTTCTTCTGATGGACTGGTGGCTTCTATTATTATGAAACAGCCATTATAAATGAAGTGTTAGGTGAAGATGAAAGAGCAGACTTAAAAAACAATTATGGTCATTTCTTCCCCCCATTCTGACCAGAAAATCAGAGTTCTAACTTTTTAAGGCTGCTCTTTCATCTTCACCTAACACTTCATTTATAATGGTCGTTTCATAATAATAGAAGCCATCAGTCCATCAGAAGAAAATGAAGTAATGGAAATGCCGGAGACGACACTAAATTCTGATAAAGCAGAATTCCTGTTCTCTAGTTTAAATAATATTTCTTGTACTCGAAATGAAATTAAAGAAAACATGCTAAAAAGGTGCATTTAATATCACAAATATGAAACACAATCGTAGCAGACTTAAAAAAAAAAAAAAAAAAATGAGTACGCAATCAAAGTTACCCTAATGAAGATCAACGCTTGATCGAAAACGCTAGGAGCGAATTTTCGAACGTTTTTAAGTTTGTAGAAACTATTTTATTATGTAACAACCTGCACAACATGCACCTAACAATTCACTTTTTGTTTAATTTTATTTCAATATAGTTTCAAGGCGCATGGGGCATTGCAACAGAATATGTTTTTTCCTACATACATTTCATATTTAAAGCACTGTTGGAAATCTCCCTCCCCCCCTCCCCCCTAATGTAAATTACAGAAGTTTAACCTACATTCCATAGAATATAAAAAAGTATATTTCGAACTCATTCATTATGTAATATAAAATCTAACTCATGTAATTTGAGAATTTTAAATACATTTGACGAATTACTTTTTAGAATTTGTGCATCGAATATAAGAAGGCTAGATTTTAACGTTCTAAATTCTGATTTATTCGGAATTCTTAGATTTAAAGAAATTGAAGATTGGCATGGTTGTAACATTCAAGACGTAAATGTTCACTGCGAACAGTTCGTAAAAAAAATGGAATTTTTAAACGGAACAGGGGCAAAAAACATTTTAAGATTGGGTTTACCTCTATATCGTTCAAGATTGAAAACTGAATTTTGGCAAGCCGTTACTTTTAAGATCTAAACTCTTGCTAAGAACTCTTTAAAAAAAAAAAAGCATTTCTTTAAAAAGTTTAACCGAGCAGAAAACGTACTATATGCGTCCTAAATTACGATTCAAATAGAATTATTGAAGCATGACATTGAAATTTCACATAGTTGTAACTTTTAAAACATAAATTCTCTCAGAAATCATTTAGTAATAAGTTTGGAGTTTAACCCTTTATGTACTGAATTATGAAATCCTGAAAATATTATCTTCTAAAGCATTTTTTTTTTTTTTTTTTTTTTGTGAATTACATTAGAAGATTTACATAATCATTTAATAAATTTTAGAAGGATTTTAGAAGAATTGAAGGATTTAAAAGGATTAATTAAATTTTTGTGAATTACATTAAAAGATTTGCATAATCATTTAACAAATTTTAGAAGGATTACAGAAGGATTGAAGGATTTAAAAGGATTGATTAAATTTGAATTTATAGGGATTTTGTGCAATATTATTAACCCCACTCAAATCTATTATTTAAAATATTTTCTTAGTATTTTGTAGAATTAAGAAATGTACAAAATACAATACAATACAATACTCTTACAATAGAAATATAGAAATATTTCCGAATTGAAAAAAATTCCCCCGACCCCCCATCGCGAAAAAATGAAAAGATTCAAAGGCAAAAGAAAACATCATTTTATTTTGTTTTTTGTTTTGTGTAACCAATAATGCTTTTCGAAAAAGATAAAGAAATGCATCTATAACTCATTCTAAACTGTATTAATACTAATCGATGCATTAAATGAATTTTATAATAAGTTATTTTAATGGTTCTTATAAGTACCATAAGTAGATAAATGGTTAAAAGGGTTCGGAAACAAAAACAAAATCTCTAAAATTCCGATTTATGTGATACCGTTCGGTGTAGAAACCTGAATTTGGCATGGTGGGTAGTAAAAATATGCAAAGGTTCATTAAGAACGGTTTCTAAAAATATCTGTACTGTATGTAAGTCGTTCTTCAGTCTCGGATTAGCCGTAGGTATTTGTTAAGGTAAAACAATTCTGCAAAAAATAAAATAAAAAGTTATCTTTAAACAAATATCTAACTAAATTTCTACCAATAATCAAATAACTAACTAAAAGACCAACTATAGGTCTATATTTTATTTCGATTCTATCAGTTTTTTTCAAAGTTATCATTCTTTATAAAAATTAAATACCATATGAATTGCAGAAGACTAATACTTTGATCTCCATCGCGTTTAAATGATTCATTACTCTAAGAAATTAATGTTATGTAGAAAAAAAATGTACACGTATTGTGTTTTCTTCCTACTTATAAAGGTTATACGAGAATTCATTTTAATTTGCTTGAGTAGATTATTTAAATTAAATATAATCCCTAAAAACCAACTTTTCAAAAGTTTAAAACAAGATGAATGTTATGGCTAAAAATTGATGAGATATAAAATTTCCAACTTTATATTATGGTACTTATTCAACATTTTCCATTAAAAAAATTACCATTTGTAAGTCGACTGCCTTCGTATATGTTGATAGAAATCATTTTCTCCTGTACTAAATACATCTTAACGTGTTTAAATAATTCAAAGGTTTTAAAATTATACATGATGGGCTTCGCGGCAATCTTTTAATATTTTACACACATTTCTAAGCACCCATGTTCGGAAAGGGAAACGTAATAAATCTGCAATAATAACAATCTAAATCTTCTGATTTTAACTACGGAAGAATAAATTTAAAAATACATTTATTTTGAAACAGAAAGTTGATTGTTACTATTTTTAAATAATTAATTACTCTTAAAAGGTAATCATAAGAGGAATCGCAAAGATACTTCTTCATTATCTTAACACAAAAATTTCTAAGAACACAATTCCGTAAAGGAAAGACATAAAATATTTGCTTTAGTGACTATGTCGAACTTTGGATTTCAATTGCAAAGAGATAAATTGAAAAAAAAACTGATATTTTGAGAAAAGAAATAGATTTTCATTGCCTTTAAATGATTAAGTACTCTATGAACAGATCTCAAGATGAATGAATCCTTTAGATAAGTCACTACTTTAAGACACAAAATCTCTAAACGAAAACCTGAAAATGTCGGTTTAAGCGACAATTTTAAATATTAGGTAGCTTTCTTTACAAAAAAGCTACCTATTGCAGCCGTTCGGAGGAAAGCGATTTCAAAAAATTTTGGTATATTTTCATCGATCATGACCCCCAGACCCCGAAACCACCCCCGTTCAAAATTGATATATATATATATATATCTGACCTATGTCACACTGTAACTCCCGTAATTATGAACCGATTTCGATGTAATTCGGTGTGTACATAGTACATACCAATGTCTCGACCGAGTTCGTTGGCCAGCTTCATCCACCGTTTTGTTTCAAAATGGCGGCCATTTAAAAATTTAAAAAAATTTTAAAACTTGAAATGTGGTACCAAAAAATTAAAAATGGAAAGATATTTTTTTCTTATGTATTTGACCTTTATACAAAGATTCCGGAGCAGTTTTTGTTTCGTCTATATCTTAAAAAATGGCTGAGTTATAGCATTTTGAATTTCTAGCGTGGCTGACATTTTGAAACGTCCTGAATTTTGTCACGCGATAAAAGGCGTATTTATGAACCGATTTGGATGTAATTCAGTGTGTACATAGTACATACCAATCTCTCGACCGAGTTCGTTGGCCAGCTTCATCCGCCGTTTTGTTTCAAAATGGCGGCCATTTAAATTTTTTAAAACATATTTAAACTTGAAATGTGGTACCAAAAAATTAAAAATGGAAAAATATTTTTTTCTTATGTATTTGACCTTTATACAAAGATTCCGGAGCAGTTTTTGTTTCGTCTATATCTTAAAAAATGGCTGAGTTATAGCATTTTGAATTTCTAGCGTGGCTGACATTTTGAAACGTCCTGAATTTTGTCACGCGATAAAAGGCGTATTTATGAACCGATTTGGATGTAATTCATTGTGTACATAGTACATACCGATGTCTCGACCGAGTTCGTTGGCCAGCTTCATCCGCCATTTTGTTTCAAAATGGCGGCCATTTAAATTTTTTTTTTAATTTTAAAATTTGAAATGTGGTACCAAAACTTGAAAATGGAAAAATACTTTTTCTTATGTATTTGACCTTTATACAAAGATTTCGGAGCAGTTTTTGTTTCGTCTATATCTTAAAAAATGGCTGAGTTATAGCATTTTGAATTTCTTGCGTGGCTGACATTTTGAAACGTCCTGAATTTTGTCACGCGATAAAAGGCGTATTTATGAACCGATTTGGATGTAACTTCGTTTATACATAGTACATACCAATGTCTCGACCGGGTTCGTTGGTCAGCTTCATCCGCCATCTTGTTTAAAAATGGTGGCCATTTAAATTTTTAAGAAAAATTTAAATTTGAAATGTGGTACCAAAAAATTAAAAATTGAAAAAATATTTTCTTCTTATGTGTTTGACCTTGATAAAAAGATTCGGGAGCAGTTTTTGTTTCGTCTATATCTTAAGAAATGGCTCAGTTATAGCATTTTGAATTTCTAGCATGGCTGACATTTTGAAACGTCCTGAATTTTGTCACGCGATAAAAGGCGTATTAATGAACCGATTTGGATGTAACTTCGTTTATACATAGTACGTACAAATATCTCGACCGAGTTCGTTGGCCGGTTTCATCCGCCATCTTGTTTCAAAATGGCGGCCATTTAAAAAAATTAAAAAATAAAAAAAATTAAATGATATACCAAAAAATTGGAAAGTGAAAAAGATTTTTTTTTGTATGTGTTTGACCTTAATACAAAGATTCCGGAATAGTTTTTCTTTCATCTATATCTAAAAAAAATGGCTGAGTAATACCATTTTGAATTTCTCTTGTGGCTGACATTTTAAAACGACCTGATTTTTGTCACGCGATAACAGGCGTAATTATGAACCTATTTGGATGTAACTTGGTCTGTACATAGTACATACCAATGTCTCGACCGAGTTCGTTGGCCAGCTTCATTCGCCATCTTGTTTCAAAAGGGTTGCCATTAAAAAAAAAAATTAAATTTAAAATTCAAAATGAGGTATTAAACAATTGGAAAATGAAAAAGATTTTTTTATGTGTTTGGCCTTGATACAAAGATTCCGGAGCAGTTTTTATTTCTGAAAATTTGTTCTTTTGTTTATATCTTAAAAAATGGTTGATTTATAGCACTTTGAATTTCTAGCATGGCTAACATTTTGAAACGATCTTGTATTTGTCACGCGATAACACACGTATTCGCCTATTTCGATGTAAGAAAGCATGTGGATAGTATACATCAACACCTCGACCAAGTTCGCTGGCCAGATTCATCAGCCATCTTGTTTCAAAATGGCGACCATTAAATTAAAAAAATATATATATATATTTAAAGTGAGGTGCAAAAAAATTAGAAATTGAAAAAGGTTTCTTTCTTAAGCATTTGACCTTGATATAAGGATTCAGGAGCATTTTTTGTTTGTCTTTACCTTAAAAAATGGCTCAGATATAGCAGTTTCAATTTCTATTGTGGGTGACATTTTGAAAAATCTGATTTTTTGCATGCGACAGCTCTCCTATATATTAACCGATTCCGATGTGAGTGAGCATGTGCACAGCAATTACTAAGGTCTCGACCAAGTTCACTGCTTAGCCTCATCCACCATGGTGTCTTAAAATGACAGGCACTTTAAGAAATTGCCGAATTTGGCAGCCAAATATATGTTACTTTAAAGAAAAGCAGCTTGGATAAAGCTGACTAATTTCGCGAAATTCTCATTCATTATATTGATAAAAAATAGCATTGGATCTCCTATATTCGGTTTCTACTAAATGGAGCTTCGTGTGTTTGAATGATATAATTTGGCTGTTTTTAAATAAGGATTATGAAAGCTACCTCTTCCTCCCGGCACTGGCCGGAAGGACTTTTGGATTTTAACTTTAGATTTGGGTACTTAGAAATTTGTGTAAAACATGGAAAGATAGCGGATAAGTCCATCATGCATAATTTATAAACATTTGAATTTTCAGAAACACGTTATTACGCATTTAGTACAGGAGAGAAGAATTTCTATCAACATATATGAAGACACTCGACTTACAAATAGTAATTTGTTTAATGGAAAATGTTAAATAAGTACCATAATTTAAGATTATAAATTCGATATCACACCATTTTTCAACCAAAACTTTTATTTAAAACTTTGCTTTCTTTTCTTTTTCTTTTAAAAATTTCGTTTTTAGAAGATATTAAAATACATGGAGTGGAAGGTTCCAGTCCTAAAAAAAATCTTGTGTTGCTATTAGTTTAAAAATAATATTGATCATAAAAATCAAAGCCACACACTAAATCTGTTAGCTTTAGAGATGTATAGTCGAAGTTAATCGAAAGAAGTTATCAAACCACTTGTTCCTATGACTTACATTAAAAGAATCATATAACGTATTGTGGAAATGGATGGTTTAAACATTTTTGTGAAGAAAAAAATAATATTTTAAAAAGTATTTATGTAAAGTTTAAAAATGCTGTCTAGTTTGTTTTATTTTTTGTTTCAGCGCTATACTCAAATTGAATTTTTACTAAAAAAAATGTATTCATTAGGTAATTTTATCATATTTAATACTTCTTGTATCGAACAAAATTCGAGTTTTAAAATTAAAAACTGCTATTGTATAATTTCTACATTTTTATGTGAAACATTTAGGAAAAATAAAATAAAAATTCTGAGACAGTTTACACAGAAGAATGTACACTTACTTGAAATGCATATGATTAATGATTCAAATAATATGCTAAATAAAACTACGGCAAAAAAGCATTGCAAAATAAAAGGAAACTTTTATATGCGTAATTCGGTTCAAATAATTAATTATAGTTATGAAAGGGGCTTTAGCTCGCAATATAAAAAAAATAATAATAAAATATGTACTTTTCCATTATCTCGTCGACCACGTTTCATTAAAAAAAAACATAACCAAACTATAGAATTTAACGTAAAAAATGAATGATCATGACATCACATTCAGTTGATGTCCGATTCGTTTCATGTGTTAGTTACCTCATCAAGTGATATTTTATTCGACTTTTGTCTGTATTTCTAATGATACATTACTGATTTATTATTTTTTTCAAAAATTAAAGAACAATTACGTAATTAATCGATGACGTCATTATAATAAAAGTGACAAAAAGGATTGAAAAAAAATGTTGCGATGCATAGTTAAGGTATGTAACAACCTCGGGGATTTTTTTTTTTTTTTTGAAAAATATAAAATTTTTATTAAACACATGTGTTTTTATTTAAAACAGGGAATAAAACTATGAATTCAAAAATATTTCTAATGGAATTTTAATTAATTTTTCAAATTTAGGCAATATTTATTCAAATTTCAGCAAAGAATTGCCTTTATATCAAACCTTTTATAACAAAACCTATTCAATATTTTTCATTTTTTTAATAACTATTAACAAACCCCTTACCTGTGTTATGAAGCAAAAGATTTGCAATAACTTTTAAATTTACTAATATATACCAAATTTTGAATAGAAAACATGATTTTCTATTTTTTAAAATGTGTATTTTTGAATGAAAACAACTCTTAAACCCATTAATGCCGGTTGGTACAAAAATCTACCAAACCGAATTTATTTTATTATTAATCACTGGATGGCACTATCTCTCAAGCAATGATGAATTCGACATCTTAAATAATCACAAATAAGTATAAAAATAGAATTCCCGCATTTTTGTGGAAAATGTGCGTAGTAGTAGGTGTAGAATCTGGGTGAATACGAAATCAATCAGCATACCTCTACCTTCAAAAAGAAAAAGGTAAAATACGCATATATTTTTTTTTTAAATTTTTAATAATGTTTTTAAATGGAATCACAATTGTAATTGTGTACTTTATACAATTATGCTATTTAAAGTTAGTGTTACTTTTGTTTCGTTTCGCATATTCACTTTTATTTTTAACGGTAGAAAATTGTACCGTTAAATATAGTCTATATTTTACTATATATATATATATATACCTATATATATATACCATTAAATATAGGCATATATATAGTCTCAAACTTAGGTCGCCGAGAAAATAAAAAAATAAACCTTAATTTCACCGGCCCCAACCCATACTGATTTTGGAAATTAATCAACACCATTCGTTTGTCCTGGTTTCTCCCGCAAAAATTTCCGCTTATGCCGCTTCTGTTCCCTCGTTATAACGAACAAAATGGGGCGGGGCCAGTGAAACGACAGCTCCGCACCATCAACGAAATGAAAATTTTATTACTGCATTCGTTTATTCTACTGCATTCGTTTCGTTTGTGCTGGTTTATGCCGCAAAAAGCTTCTTTTTAGCCACTTCCGTTCTATCTCGTTATAACGCATTTTTATAACTCAAGGACACTTATAGAAAACTACTTATGAAAGTCGTTAATAAATACGTGTCACGAAATGAAATACGTAATTATTTAGTGCTATGTAAATGTCTGTTTGTGCCGTAAAAAGTTTCGTTTTTGCAATTTTGACTCCCTCGATATAACGAGTTTTCCATTTTTTCAACATAGGGCGACCATTTCGGTGGACCCGCCCAATTAACGAAATCTAAATTGTATTACGGCATTCGTTTGTGCTGGCTTTTGTCGCCACTTCCATTCTCTCGTTATAACGAATTTTTATAATTAAAGGGCACATAAAGAAAGTCGCCTGTGAATAAATACGTGTCGCGAAATGAGATGCGCGATTCTTTAGTACTGTGGACTCACGGTCGGTTTGGACTCACAAAATTCTCACAAAGGAAAATATTCTTGCCTTCATTGGCATTTTATTAGTGTCTGGATATAGCAAGCTACCCAACAGAAGACTCTATTGGGCTCTTTGAACTGACATGCACAGCAATTTAATTTCACAATCGTTGAGAAGAGACACTTTTAATGTGATTTCGAGATCAGTACATTTTGCAAATAACATGGAAATGGACGATAATAGATTATATAAAGTCCGTCCCGTTTTTGAGCACTTCAACAGAGCATGCAATCCAGAATATCTCAGTGTAGATGAGTCCATAATCTATTATTATGGACTTAGACAATAAGGCATAAAGCTAAAAATGAACAAAGATTTTACCAATGAAACCATTGGATAGTCAAATCAGAGCAGAATCGTGCCCAAGTTAAAAGTTTGGTGGACGAAATAGTTATAAGTGCGAAAAGTGTAATCAAACCCTCCATCCCAATGCCATAAAAGTTGTCATATTGTTTCTTATGCATAAATATTCAGTTTAATAAACATATGTTACTTTTTTTTTAAAGGTAATTACAATTTTTAAATCTTTTTTTCTAAGTTTTAGAATTTGAAAATTATATATTTTACAAATATTTCATTTGCAAATTGAATTGCAATTAATTTTTTTAAATGTAATTTTAATTTTTTAAAAACCTTATTATACAAGTATAATTAATATTTTACTAGTATATAAATCTAGAATCTATTATTATAATAATAATAATTATTATTGCAATCAAAAATAAATTCAAAATTTGCATAAAAAGTGATTTCGTACTACGCAAACGCCGGTTGGTACAAAAATCTACCATTAAAAAAAAGTTAGTAAATACAACGGAAAAAATAAAATGTATGTACGATGTACTTAATAGACACAGAATGAACAAATATGAACAAAATTTTCAAAATTGATCGAGTATTTCGAAGTCGGGTTAAACTAAATTATACATACTTAAATGCCGTATTTCGCTTCGTAACATACCAATAGATGTGCAGAACCTTGTGACCAAATTTTATTTCAATATCTTAGACACTTTTAATGAAGTTTCTTGTAAACTTAAACAATGAAAAACGCAGTTTTCCAGAAAACGAATGTCAATATTTTAATATAGCACAGAAACTTATGTATAAAGGTTTATATTTTGGGCCATAACTTTGCTTCTAATTATCACTGAACTAAGCGTAAAGCTTTTTTGAATCCCAAATCCTTGAACTTTAATCATGGAAGACGGTAGTATTCCGAGTGACGCAGCCTTAAGCCTAAAATCGTATCGTATCGTATCGTAGAATTCGTAGATGGCGGAACTCATATATACAGCTAACTCGACATCAAAGAAAATGCGAAAAGCCGCCTGTTAATAACTCATCAAATATAGGTCCTATTGTTCTGATTTTTTTAAAACAGTCTTATATCTGCAGTCTAATCCTATTCTGAATTTTTTACAATTCTACGTGCAGTATATTTTCAGATCTGTAAACCCATTTTGAAAGCAATTTCGATGGTGTAAGTTTGTCTTTTTTTTTTCTCCGAAACGGTCTAGATTTTTTTAAAAACATTAATATATAAAATGAATCTGTTTTTGACGAAGTGGATAAGACTAACCTAGTATCTAGGAAAACTCTTAATTTTTATATAATCCGCGTGAAAAAATGGACTGCTTAGGATCGCGGATTACATGTTATTCTATGGGCTAGCAGACAGAACGTTGCACATCGGTTTTGCGCGGTTTAGGTCACAGTTAAAAATCTGAATATTGGCAATAAATCTTTTTTTAAACTACGAAAACAGTTTATTATGTGCTTTAAAATACTTAGACTGATTTTTTAAAATGGAGCAGTATTTTGTAATTATAGGTATTTTATTTCATTGTTATTCATAGTAAGTAAACATTTTTTAAGGAGAAAATATTTCACATTTAAAAAAAAATTCTCGTATCGAAATGAAAATTCATCGCGTTCGTTATAAGACTTCGCCATGTATCACTACGCGATACGCGAAGTTGACTGAAGAAATAAGAAATATCAAAGATCTTGAAATGGTATTCTAAGGGGAGAAAGTGAGTACAATTTCTAATTATCCAGACAGCATTCTTTGCAACCGATCCTTTCTAATTAGTATAATGTTCTGAATTGTTTTTATTTTCAACAATACTTATAACTGTTTTCCTTACAAAATAACGTTCATGTGTGTCATAGGTATTTCTTGTGATATGTGAGTGTAATACAGATAGATTACTAAATTAATTTTGAGTTTTCTTTTAAAGAAATGAAACAAAATCTTTCATTTTTAAAGAACGCACAATTTAAATAAAAGGTATGACGAAATCAAAATTAAGATTTCCAATCCCGTTTATATAATGATTCATTTGCGAATCGTTTCTAATAATATTATAATCGAAAATTGACTTAAAATGACATCTTTCGTTTATTTTTTTTTTTTTTTATATAACTCTTTTCAGCTTCAAAAATTAAAGCATCGTAGTATTTTATTTTTATAAAATTTAACCTAAAGGGGAAGAAAATTCTTATTGCCGTTTATCTCTGTAACAAAAGAAAAACAGAAGAAAAAAAAAACAAACACCTGAAGCATTTCTTTTAGGCTAATTGATTACAGCCATGGGTGCAAGACCTTCAGTCTCAGGACTGATTTCAGTCTTGGACATATTTTTGACTGATAGTAAATTCTACTTTATATACTTAAATTATCACGATTAGCTCAAAATGAACCATTTTAACCTGCCTGGTTGTTTTGAGCTCCTAAAAGTAAAAATTTTCATCATGATATTTTTCCTTATTTAGTAATTAAAGTTTATAGATAGGGGAAGACGGGGTACAATGAAACATTACTTGTAAAATCAGTCAAATTTGTCATAGAGAGTTGCAGTTTATATATATGTTATACAACTATATGTTCCAATTACTGATGTGATTTGGATACATTCACACTTCTACAACAGTAGCAATAGAAGATTATTGCTTTTACGTCATTGAAAGTAACTTTCTTTACTAAAAGTAATTTAGTTTCTTTTTCCTTGTTGTTATATGTAATAATTATTTTTTATATACATTGTTATCTTTGGGTTGTTGTCTTCATACCTCCAAAACAAAACTAAAAAAAAATAAATATTAGAAGTTTGAAAATAAATTTTTATTTAGTAACCTCAGTGCAGGGTACAATGAAACACTTGCAGACGGGGTACAATGAAACATGTTTTATTATAGTAATAAAAGTAGTAAATAGAATATATTAGAAGTAAGAGTAGGAAAACAGAAAAAAAAAAGAGTTTTGTTCTAACCAGGTCAGTAAAAAATGCTCTTGTTAAGCAATTAAAAAATAGAAAGAGAAAAAAAGCTGAGAAAGGATTGTTTTGTAAACAAACTCTGCCTGCTACAGACTCTGATGATGATCCAGATTTTTTTCCAGGCCCAGCTGGTCATCGAGGTACTAAGAATGAGATATTCACACACAACATGTATGGCACAAGCAGTATCCGTATAAATGAAAACATAAAGAAATATATACTGTTGGAGAAATCATACATTTAAATGAAGTCAAATGTGAAATACTTGATATAAAGACTCCAACCTAGTTTTTTTTTTTTTTTTTTTTTTTAGAAACTTACATTAAAAAAAAAAACTCATTCTGTTGAAACTACCACCCCATATTCCTTCAGGATCAACTGAAATATAAACAGAAATGCTAATTTTTGAAACTGACTTGCGCCAATTTAATGTAAAATGAAAGGTATTTCTTAAACTAATAGAATTTTCTTATTTTTCATCTTAGACTATAATATTTTTATCAAGTTCCTTATTAATCAAGTTTTGTTTTTGTATTTATCTCATTTTTCATAAAATAAACTATACTGGGTGAAAATTGCTTCTATCATGTGGAGTGTTTCATTGCCACGGGGTACAATGAAACACTGTAAGACATTTATTTTTTTTTTATTTTTCAGGCATAAAGATATTGTTTAGAACCTAATAAAAATTTATTTAGATGGGGAAAATACAAGATTAAAAATATGCATTAATTATATTTTTGTGCATGCAAAATTGTGGATAGGAAAAAAAAAATTAGTAAATTTTGTTTCATTGTACCCCGTCTTCCCCTAAATAAGATAAAACAGCTTTTTTGCAAAAGTAAGATACTTGTTTTTGTTTAATTTTAAAGTTAATATGCTTAAAAGAAAGCTTTAAATAATTTACTTTTAAAAGATATAAAAGTAGCCAGCTCCCTTATATGGTATTTGTGGTAATGAAGTATTATTGTAAATAAGAACAATTCAGAACATGTTATTATTTAGAAAAGATTGGTTTCACAAAATTTCATTAGCAGCTGCATTGTAGCTGTCATGATAATTAGACTTTGTATAAACTAATAAAGTGATTACTCAGTAACCATTTCAATTAATATATTAATCTGACTCGCATCTTAAATTAAATATTAAGTTTTTATTCTGCTTTCATTAAACCATTCACTATTCTGTAACATTCCGCATATTCCGACTACAAAAACTCTTTTTATCAATTCCACCTGTACACTGGAGGGTTGCCGTGCCACTTACAGAGTAGCGCATTTATCGCCTCGTTGTGCAATAGCATTTGAAAGATCACCACACATAAAAAAGTAGCAATAAAAGAAAAACAAAATTAATCCGTTGATTGTAAAAAACCCTCTCCATTCTCGGTCGGGGGAGGAACATCACAAGAAAAAATAACCTCGCGAAATTTGACAGTATGTCATGGGGGGGGGAATCCAAAACTTCATGAAAATAGTTGTAACTTTTCTAATAAATATGTTACATATAACATATGGTAGTAATAATCAGTATATCTGATGAAAATACAAGTAATTTTTTAAAATAAACTATTTAATGATTTTTTTTTTTTATCCCTATTACCGTATTTGATTAATAGTAGTTCAAGAGCCATAATTTTATATTGTAAAATCCTTAAAAGCACTCTGCAAGCAGTCCTTGTTCAATCACAAAAGCCTGCCACTAAAAAATTTTAATGCAGAAGATGTAATGTATTTCTCAGATATAAACAATGAATTTTTCAGTTAAGAAGCACATGTATTTTACAAATATTGCTATTTCTTGGAACACTAAATATGATACATTATCGCCTTTAACACATTATTTTGGAGTAATGAAAACATTGTTATTATATTAAATTTTTTTGTAAATGAGTGTTATAATCAGAGCAGCTCATGACAGGTTTTTCTTGCAGCACTAAAATGCATGCTTTCCAAAAGTTTTTTAATTTTTTTTAATTTTTGCCTTATTTAATGGAAGAAAATTCTGCTAAAAATAAGGCAAAGATTTCATTATTAAAAATACTGAAAAAGAATAAATTGGCCAGCCATGCATTTAGTGTTCCCAAAACTGTCAGTCATGATTTACCACTGTTTATAATGATTTTGCCCAGGCATATTTGGATGTTATATTTCAAGGTAATATCTTTAAGGTAATTTAATAATGTGAGATCTATACCTATTATATAAAATATCATAATTTGCACATTTTCTGGTTCCAAGGAATGTAATTTAAAGTATGTATACGAAGTAAATTTAATGATGTATGAAATATGATCTATATAATGCAAAATTCTATAATACGCACAACTTCTCATACCAAGGTGTGCATTATAAAGATCTTCTACTGTATTCATATGTAGTTCACACATCAAAAACCTTAAAGATTTAGTATCTGTAACAAGAGGACATTATTACAACTTTATATTTTTTTCATTCTGTAGCACAAATTACTCAGCTTAGAATTTGCCAATCAAAACATTGCCATCTTGATTTTTTTCCACTGTCTTTATTTACCTCAGAAGTGATTAAGATTTTTTTATATTGTAAATCCTAAAGGTTATAATAGCAAAAAAGCATCTTTAAGTCCTTGGGAATGAGCGACCGGTATACTTGGCCACTTAAGGTGTTCAGAATCCTTCATTATTCTCACCACTTATTTTTAATTGTAAAGTTTACCTTCTTTAATGGGAGGATTTCTGTGATTCAATTACAGAAAATTTTCTGTTTTTAAAAACCTGTAGTAAAAGGTTAAAAATTAACCAAAGGGCTCTTGTCGTGAAGGGGTTAAACATCTTGAATTACAGTGAACTTTAATAACCCTTGACTTTAATTGCCAGTACTCTTCCAATTGAGCTATCTGTACGACAGCCCAGCCAACACAATATTCGCTCAGAACAACTATTATCATGACATCAATTGATTGTGTGAAAAATAATTAAAAGTGTACATGATTATATATTTTATTATTAAGCAAAAGACTTTGCAGATCCGATTTTCTAAAAAGCTTTAAAGCTTGAAATCTCTAGGCTGGAGTGGGAAAGTGGTAATTTTGAGGAATAGGAGGATAATTTATATAGAAGAATTTTCTGTATAAAAATAAAGATTTAATTTTTTTTAATGTTGGGGAGTAGGGGAAGGGAGAAGAGGTGAAATGTACAGTCGTGGAAAAAAAAAAGTAAACACCCTCTACTAACTCCTTAGCAAATTATTATCGTAGACAAAAGTTATTGGTACCAAACGATTGGAAATAAAGTCTATTTTTAAATGATGTATATAAAATTTGCTTAGGGGGCCATCTACATATTAAAACAAATCCAAACTTCACTTTTTTCAATGGCAATACCCAATTTTAACGAGATATTTCAAATCTTCGGTTCAAACTATGCCTAGGCACCAAATTTCAAGTAATTTGAATAATAAGTTTTTGAATTATAAACATTCAAAATTTAGTGCTCCTAATGTTAAATTATATTTTCATATTTTTATTCATATCTCCTGAAATTATGCTCCTAATGTGCTAATTTTTTGTGTAGCAGTAATACTAACATACCCAAACATAAATACGCTGAATTTGCAATTTTTATAATTTTATGATATGAATTATGAAATTAATATTCGAAAAAGTTATGAATTGTAACCTAAAATTTTTTTGATGGATTTAGATTTATTAAGTCCTGCTTTATGGAAATCCAAAATTTCACATTTTTCTTCCAGATAGTTTTCAAATTATGCCTAAAAAACGGCAAAATTATGGTTTAAGGGGCCGTCTATGATAGAAGTGATTAAATATTTTGAAATGTCTTACGCTGTCCTGTAATCTAGCAGACTTCATTGACTGCTTGAGTGACGCTTAAGGTGCCTTGATCAAGAAGGGTGCTCTCTCGATTAACAATCGAGTACCGAACTTCAATTTGGATACAGCCCTTAACATAAGCTTGTTTTAAAATAATTAATTTCTCGGGAACTTATAGTACGAATTGCATAAAAATTTGTTTTTAGGCTAATTAAATGGTGTAGAATTCATTTATGCTGTAAAAATTGTGTACTGCTATTGAAAAAAACAAAGTTATGGTTCGTTTTAATATGTAGATAACCCCTTAAGCAAATTTTATATACACTTAAAAGTAGACTTTATTTCCAATCGTTCGGTACCAGTAACTTTCTTCTACGGTAATTTGTTGAGGAGTTAGTAGGGGGTGTTTACTTTTTTTCCCATGACTGTACATTAGGGAAGTTAGTGCTTATTTATTTATTTATGTTAGTGAGCAACAAAAGTTGCAGATTTTTTTTTTCAAACTAATTTTTGAAAGATTTTATTATTTAGGTAAGCTCGAGAGGTGGGTGCAAAAGCAGAAGTGGAATCTTCGGAGCTCAGGGGATTATTTTATATGATTTATTATTATTGTTAATAAAGAATTTTAAATAGGGATGGTGAAAGATTATTTTATATAAAATTAAAGAATGTTTAATTTTTTTGCACTAGGAATGAGAAAAGGGAGAAGCAGAAATTTGTAGTTTTGGATTTAATATAAATGTATGGAATTACTTTTATAAGTGAGCGATGATTGTTATATATATATATATATAAAGGTTTAAAGAGTAATATTTCTTGCTATTTTTCTTAACAAAGTAATTTTTTTATATAGTAAAATTTAACATAGCTTTTTATATCTCTGAAGCAAACCAACAGAAATACCCTCTAAACATGCATGTTGTACATTACTTCCATATCTTACCAAAGAGTTCTTATAAAATCTCATTGCACGGTGCTCTTTAAAATTGAAGTATGGTCATCCTTTTTTGCGGGGAGGGAGGGGGGAGAGATTGAAGGTGAATTGAAATCCTGACTATGAATTCTTTGTATTGGTATTTAATTTTTTTTGTGTGTGTTTATTGTTTTATTTATTTTTTTCAATAACCTCAAAAAAGTAATGATATCAATACAAAAACCCTTAACGGGTTAAAAGTTTGTGACGCAGCACTTTATCTTATGCTCTAAGAATTTTAAATATGGAACTTAAAAATAATGATATCAAATTTTGAGTGACGCTATGCTATTAATTATAATCTCTCTATATATTATTTATTTCATCTTTTTATTTTTTTATAATCCCATGTGCAAAAATTATGTTCAATTTTAAAAAATGTATAAAAGTTTATTCATTGATGCTTTAACATTTACACCTCTCATAAATTCCAAGTATGAGTTTTAAAAGATATGATATCAAAATTTTAGTGACGCTTTGATGTGGCTTTAAACGATTTGTTTTAAAATTAAATTTAAATTATTTTTGTTTTGGCTAAGATATATTCACACATCTAAATAATAGTTTTAATTTTCCAATATACTTTAAATATGTCACTTTCACTGAATTTATATAATGCATTTAAATGTATTTATTTGAATAAATTGATTTATCCTTTGTCCAATGCTATTAAAAATTTTAAATAAGATTTGCGTAAATAATTTTTTTGCGTCATTGTATCCAAACTAAGGGAAATGTATTCAAATGGATACTATGAGGCAAAAAAATTGTTTACGTAAATCTTATTTTAAATTTTTATTAGCATTGGACAAAGGATAAATCAATTTATTCAAATAAATACATTTAAATGCATTATATAAATTCAGTGAAAGTGACATATTTAAAGTATATTGGAAAATTAAAACTATTATTTAGATGTGTGAATATATCTTAGCCAAAACAAAAATAATTTAAATTTAATTTTAAAACAAATCGTTTAAAGCCACATCAAAGCGTCACTAAAATTTTGATATCATATCTTTTAAAACTCATACTTGGAATTTATGAGAGGTGTAAATGTTAAAGCATCAATGAATAAACTTTTATACATTTTTTAAAATTGAACATAATTTTTGCACATGGGATTATAAAAAAATAAAAAGATGAAATAAATAATATATAGAGAGATTATAATTAATAGCATAGCGTCACTCAAAATTTGATATCATTATTTTTAAGTTCCATATTTAAAATTCTTAGAGCATAAGATAAAGTGCTGCGTCACAAACTTTTAACCCGTTAAGGGTTTTTGTATTGATAAAATTATAAACACAAAAAACGAAATTTTCGCTAAAACGGCGATTTAAGGGTAGGCACATACCTTAAGTAGAATAGATGAGTTTCAACTGTCGTCACAAGCGTTTATCCACCCGTCAAGAATGATAATTAAGAAGAATAATCTAAATATAAAATATGAAAATTTTGTTATATTCTCATTAATACTAGTGGGCTCGGCCCCCTACGAGCTACGCTCGCCAACCCCCGTTCAGACACCACAGTCTCTAACAGCCCGCTAATTTGATCAGCTTTAAAAAGATTTTGGAAGATTGAATTATAATTTAAAAAACAAAGGCGATCTCCCTATAAACGGGATTCTATTTATTTCTCTTTGATTGGGGAATTTTGAGGAAAAATCAGCTGCTGTTAAAAGATACACTGGCTGTTTTTGTCTCTGATTAAATAAAATCAGTTAAACACTTCAAAATCAGCTAATATAGAATGAATTAAGTAAACAGAGTCTTTGTCTCCCGGTATTTTTTAACAAAACGAAAAAAAAAGTCCTTTTAAATAAGACATTTTAAATGTATCGTTTTTAATCTGACGTAATTTTCACCAAAACTTTCTTTCCTTTTTTAATATTCACGTGACATACTTTTGTTAGAAATAAAATATTATTTGCGCTGTCCTAACAAAAATAGTTGAAAAGTTCATCTAAAAGTATCAAATAAATGTCTCGCGAAATTTTTAAATTTAAACTGTTTTGCATTATTATTATGTGACATAAATGTGACGTAATTTCTCCTATTTAAGACTTCTAACGCATGTTAATGAATTTGTTATTTTATAATATACTTTCTCTTTTAAAATTCACGAGTAAATATAGTTTTTGTGAAGTAAGTTTCAATAAGTTCCAGCTTTTTATACATAATTATTTAATTCTAATTTGATTTTTTTATTTTTTTATTTTTTTTTTTTAGAATAGTCACGTGTAAATAAAATTTTAGCTTGAAGCAAACATTATTGGTTGTTCTGTTTATACAGCTGGCAGCAGTTCAAATTAATACCATTTTCTAAAATCAGTAAAAAATATCTCTCAAAATGCTGAAAATTTGAATTTAAAATAGAGTAAAACCTCAAAAAGTGAGTCAAATAATATAAAAAAAAAATTGAAGCAGTCTGCACACCAGGAAATTCTAACGTATAAAATGATCTAAAATGAATTAATTCCCATGCATATTTTTTGCTCCTATAAAACTTTTTTAATGGAACGATTTTGTCCAATTTTAGCATTAAATATCTCTTAAAATAATTCTTCGATTTGAAAACTGTCTGCATCAGCGTGTTTTTCAAACATTTCTCTATAATACTGTCAATTTTCATATTTTTTTATGCAATATGTTTCTTAATATTAATGGAGAAAGACCTTCCGTCACAAAAAAATCAAAACCGGCGGCGGCGGCGGTGACAGCGTAAGTTATTTTTTCTTTAAAATAGAGAGATACTTTAATTTTATTGTTTAAAGTTACTGATAATTTAAGCTTTTGTGATCGGAGCTTTTTTGAAGTTCTTATACGTTTTTCGGATTCCAAAACACCGAGGCCGCTGCATCCAGTGATGTTTTTTAACAATTTAATATGCATTAAGCCCTCATACATGCAACATTTATTGCGACATGAACGAATTTAATATGTCTATTTTTCTATTATAACGAGATCGCTGTATTATCGCTGTATCGCAATATCGCTGTATCGCAACATTAGGTAGTTTTCATCACAAAAAGCTACATTTTGCAGCCGTTCGGAGGAAAGGGATAAAAAAAAATTTGGTGTATTTTCATCGATCATGACCCCCAGACCCCGAAACCACCCTCCGTTCAAAATTTATATACATATATATATATATATATGTATATATATATGAATGATCTTTGTCATACTTAACTCTCGTATTTATGAACCGATTTGGAAAAAAAAAATCGTGTGTACATAGTACATACCAATGTGTCGACCGAGTTCGTTTGCCAGCTCCATCCGCCATCTTGTTTCAAAATGGCGGCCATTTAAAAAGTTTAAAAAAATTAAAATTTTAAATTAGGCACAAAAAATTAGACATTAAAAAAGGTTTTTTTTCTTATGTGTTTGGGCTTGATACAAAGATTCTGGAGCATTTTTAGTTTAGTCTATATCTTAAAAAATGGCTGAATTATAGCACTTTGAATTTATAGCATGGCTGACATTTTGAAACGATATGATTTTTGTCACGTGATAATACAGGTATTTATGAACCAATTTGTATGTGACAAGGAATGTGCATAGTACATAGCAATGTCTCGACCGAGTTCGTTGTACAGCCTCATCCGCCATCTTGTTTCAAAATGGCGGCCATTAAAAAAAAAAAAAAAAAAATTAAATTTAAAATGAGGATAAAAAAAAAATTAGACATTGAAAAATATTTTTCTTATGTGTTTGGGCTTGATACAAAGATTCTGGAGCATTTTTAGTTTCGGCTATATCTTTAAAAAATGGCTGAGTTTAGCACTTTGAATTTCTAGCATGGCTGACATTTTGAAGCGATCTGATATTTGTCACGCGATAATAAACGTATTTATGAACCGATTTGGATGTGACGAGGAATGTGCATAGTACATAGTAGTGTCTCGACCGAGGTCGTTGGCCTGCCTCATCCGCCATCTTGTTTCAAAATGGCGGCCATTTAAAAATTTTAAAAAAATTAAATTTAAAAGTGAGGTACAAAATAATTAGAAATTGAAAAATATTTTTTCCTTATGGGATTGAGCTTGATACAAAGATTCTGGAGCATTTTTTGTTTCGTCTATGTCTTAAAAAATGGCTGAGTCATAGCACTTTGAATGTCTAGCATGGCTGACATTTTGAAACGATCTGATTTTTGTCATGCAATAATATGCGTTTTTATGAACCGATTTGGATGTGACAAGGCATGTGCATAGAACATAGCAATGTCTCGACCGAGTTCGTTGGACAGCTTTATACGCCATCTTGTTTCAAAATGTCGGCCGTTTAAAATTTAAAAAAATGTTTAAAATTTAAAATGAAGTTCAAAAAAATTATAAATCGAAAAAGGTTTTTTTCTTATGTGTTTGAGATTGCGGAGAAGTTTTTGTTTCGTCTATATCTTAAAAAACGGTTGAATTATAGCAGTATGAATTTCTACCTTGGCTGATATTATGAAACGATCTGATTTCTGTCACGCAATAACACGCGTATTTATGAACGGATTTGGATATAACTTGGTGTGTACATAGTAGTACATACCAATGTCTCGACCGAGTACTTTGGCCAACATAATCCGCCATCTTGTTTAAAAATGTCGGCCATTAATTTTTTTTTATCTTAATTTAAAATGATGTACAAAAAAATTAGAAATTGAAAAAGATTTTTTTCTTATGTGTTTGAATTTGATACAAAGATTTCGGAGCATTTTTTGTTTCGTCTATATCTTAAAAATTGGCTGAGTTATATCACTTTGAATTTCTAGCATGGCTGACATTATGAAACGATCTGATTTTTGTCACGCGATAACACGCTTATTTATGAACCGATTAGGATGTGACAAGTCATTTGCATAGTACATAGCAATCTCTCGGCCGAGTTCGTTTGCTAACTTCATCCGCCATCTTGTTTCAAAATGGCGGCCATTTAAAAATTAAAAATAAATTAATTTAAAATGAGCTACAAAAAAATTGGGAATTGAATTTTTTTTTTCTTATGTGCATCATCTTGTTACAAAGATTCCGAATCATTTTTTGTTTGTTTTGCCTTTATCTAAAAAAAGGCCAAGATATAGCAGTTTGAATTTAGAATGTGTGTGACATTTTGAAAAATCTGATTTTTTGCCTGCAACAGCACTCGTATATATCAACCGATTTAGATATGAGTGAGCATGTGCCCAGGAATTACTAAGGTCCCGACCAAGTTCATTGGTGAGCCCATTGTTGCACCCATTATGTTGTTTTAAAATGGCGGGCTATCACCGATAATTCGGGTTAATATAATTATTAATATAATTCGGGATATCACCGAATTTGGCGACAAAATATAAATCACTTTAAAAAAACAGCTTTGATAACGCAGACTAATTTCGCGAAATTCTCATTCATATTCAATATTGAAAAAAATTAGTATTTAATCTTCTGTAATCGGGTTCCACTAATTTGAGCTCCGTGTGCTTGAATAATATAAGCTGGTTTTTAAAAAATATAGAATATTAAAGCTACCACTTCCTCTTCCTCCCGGCACTGGCCGGAAGGACTTTTTTGGGGGAATCCCAATAGAGATTGGTTGATGCATCCAGTGTTCTTTTTGTTGTTGTTGTTTTCATGTGCAAGAAGCGCATATACATGCGATATAGTCATCGTGATTTAACGAATTCTTCTCAATGATCGTTCTAACTTCGAACAATGATCCTTCTAAACTTCTCAATGATCGTTAACATTTTTGTAATACCGATGAAATGTGAATCAAAACGTTTCTGACTGCTAATGTTATGTAAAATATTTTAATTTTGTTCATAAGTACAATATAAAAAAAAAACATCCATTTGTTTATGGTTTATTTTAGAAATTCAAAAATTTAAATCACATTTAAATTCAAAAATTTTCTTAGAATTGAATCAGTTGATCCTTAAGATTTTTTAACTAATTGTTTGAATTATATATCTTTATAAACAAATCATTATTTTGTCCAAAATCGTGCGAACGAATTGAAATTTATACCAGGTTCGTTGCTAATAAATTCCATCTATTATTCAGTGACTTTATTATGTCTAAATTCATTAACTTTAGTATTTGACACTAGTTCAGAATTTAGAAAGACGACATTCTCGCATTTGTATATGGTCTTGGCATGCTTTTGATAACAGAGAAATATCGAAATACCTTTAAACGTCGAAAATTTCAGATTTTTGTTATGACTTTTCGTATAGTATATCAATTATCTGGAACAACGTGCAAATAACCATAATGAACTCTAGTAATATTCTTTGAAATAAAATCATACAAGTATAGTAATTTAAATAAATTCTCATAAAATTTTAAAATATGACTTTAATTTTCTGTAGTTTATTTTAATATTATGTGTTTGCAGTTGGAAGAAAATAGATTAACGTGTAACAATATTTTCCAGAATTTATCTGTATTTATGTTATTTTTTAATTTACAATCATTTCAATAAGTTCAATAAAAGATTTCAAAACAAAATAACATTTTTTTTCTTTCAACATATTTAAATATTCTTCCTTAAAACATTTAACCACAAAATTAAAGAAATCTAGAAATATTATTAAATACTGAGATATTTTTTAAAACATAATTTGAAAATATATTGAAGAAAATAACAGATTTGTTCGTGAGTGATGTTATCATCAACTATAACACGGAAAAAAAAGAGAAGCGACAGAATCTAATTCCTGTGACAGACAAATAATAAAGAAATAATTCAAGACTATTTGTAATGTTAGTTACAGGGAAAAACAGTTTTCTACTTTCTTTTGTCTATGTATTCTTCAGCATTAACTGTGTAGAAGAAATGCAGAACAATGCTAAGGAATTTCTCTAATTCCATATTACGTCAAAAAATATTTACATGCGTAGTTACATTGTAACAAAGACCTGTGTTCTCTATAATATCTTTATACAAAAATTTATATTAACATATTGTATGCGGGACACGTAAAAATACGTTTTTGTGGGTTGGGAACAGAAATTATTACTGGTACCGGAAATTTTGTACCGAAGAAAAAAGAAGGTGTAATCCAAGCATGCTTGCTTCTTATTGGTTGTGAACAGGTTTTAATTTACAGTGGCATTTGTGAACGTAAATTTAGTACTCATTAAAAAAAAAAAAATGTCCGCATACAATGTGTTAAGAAATTCATTTTCGATCGCTGCAAAAAGATTTCAGCCCGGATGTTATTTTAACGAAACAACTTTAAAGTATGATCAGTATTTTTACATTCTGAAATTTGAAACTCTCAGAAATAAATTTCTGTTGAAATCTTCAAAAGTTAAGCATTGTTTTCGAATATTAACTTAAAAACATATTATGAATATTAGATCTGCGCTAGAAGCGAAAAATATCCGAAATTATCTATAAAAATGCATATTGTCGAATTACATATTACAATAAATCAACGCATATTGTGAAACAATTAGATAATAAGAAAACTGTTAAAGAAAATTAAAAAAATTACCTAATCACAATATTCCACGAAACAGAAATTTTAACTCATGTAGATGGGAATTTTCTTTTTTTTTTTTTTTACGTTGGGCAATGGGGTATCATTTATTATTAATTTTTAATTCTAAATCGAATGGAACCATCAGCAAGTTGATACGATCATTATTTACAAATTTACGGCAGTTTTTACAAATACAAAAATGGAAAGTTATTGTTGATTGAAAGTAAAATACTTTTTTACAGCAACAACTGTGTTCTATCCATGAAACTTTGGGAATAAGTTTGTTTTGGCACTGCAAATGAAGATTCAATTGGTCCCCAAAAATTAAAGTTACTTCATCTTGCTTTGGGGTGGAAAGGAATATAAGGGGCATTTTAACTCAGGAGCTGAACTCGATTTTCTTTAAAGTAGATAAAGTGGTTTATCGTTTATTATGTTTTTTTATTATTATTCTTAGCTGTATGGCACCATCCGCAAGTCGATGCGATCATTTGTTACAAAGTTACGCCAGTGTTTATTAATACAAAGTCATGATTGGTTTTTCTAATATTAACTTAAAAATATATTATGTATATTAAATCTGCTCTGGAAACGAAAAATATCTGAAATTATGTATATAAATACCTATTGTCGAATTAGCTATCACAATAAATAAACGCATATTGTGAAATAATTAGATAATAAGAAAATTGTCAAAGAAAAGTTAAAACAATTAATTACAATATTCCACGAAACAGAAATTTTAAATTCAGGTAGATGGGAATGTTTTTTTTTTCTTTTAATTTACGTAGGGAAAATAAGGTATCATTTGTTATTAATTTTTAATTCTAAATGGAATGACACCATCAGCAAGTCGATACGATCATTCCTTACAAATTTACGGCAGATTTTACGAATACAAAATGGAAAGTTATATTTCTTTGAAAGGTAAAATAAATTTTTACAGCAACAACTGTGCACTATCCATAAAACTTTGGGAATAAGTTTGTTTTGGCACTACAAATGAAGAATCGATTGGTCCCAAAAAATTAAAGTTACTTCATCTTGCTTTGGGGTGGAAATGAATACAAGGGACATTTTAACTCAGGAACTGAACTCGATTTTTTAAAAAGTAGGTAAATTGGTGGATCGTTTATTCTGTAGTTATTTTTTTTAATTCTTAGTCGTGTGACACTATCAGCAAGTCGATGCGATCATTTGTTACAAAGTTATGCCAGTGTTTACTAATAAAAAGTTATGATTGGTTTTATTAGTACAAATGTAGGAATACATAGATATTAACAACTTTGATGACCTTGAAGATTATTCAGATAACCTTAATTTTGATTATTGATATTTCAAGAACTTTTAATAAGTTACAGATTATTTAATACGATATAAATAACATGTTTTAAACGTAAAATAATTGTAAGAAAGCTGTACTAGTAATGGAATGTAATTTTCTACTTTGTATTTATAAAGCCTAACATAACATTTTAAGAAATGATCTATTGGCTGGCGGATTGGTCATAATAAACGATATCTTATTTGACCTAATTAAAAAAAATTACTTACTTTACTCCCTAATTTAAAAGCCCCCTCGTTCGATCCTCAAAACATATTAATGGAACTTCTTTCGGTGGATTCGGGGTGGGGGTCTCATCTATTTATATACCTAGTGCCAAGAGAAAATTCTTCCCATTTTTTTAATGAATAGACGTAAGTTCTCGTTTTTTACTCAGTTTTTTGTCTAATTTTCCTGAACTAATAACACATTACATCACGTATCAAGATCGGCAAATTTTAAAGATTTTTCAAAACTGACTAGGACTAAGAAATGGTATAACTACTTTGATATTAATTTAAAATTGCATTGCAATCAATTGGAAAATATGAATTACCCACTCACAGACAACCCCGTGTTAATGCGTTCACTATGCTCCGGGTTTCACTGCAATGTAACCGAGGGTGTCTTTCTAAGGGAATCTAACCCGTATTTACGTAAGATAAATCATTAAGCAGGTGATACGTTTAATGCAATTGTCACAAATGATGAAGATGATGATGATGATTTATTTAAATGAGTGTAATAAAAAAAATCGGAAAGATCCGGAATATTGGCCAGTCATGCAAATTTGGTTCAAATACTGAAAAAGTTTCTCTAAAGGATTTATATGGATTTCTGAAAAAAAAAAAAAAATAGAGATCATAAAATTTGAGAAAAATAACAAAATTAACTCTGTTTATAATCAGAATAATGCTCTAACTCCTATTCTTAAAGAAGAAATTCCCAAACATTATCCTACGGACATTAAAAGTGTTGAGTTCCACCAGGATGAAGCTAGAAACCATACATCCAAAAGTACTGTCACATTTCTTGAAAAATTGACAAAGGAAACTAGGCTGATGGCCCTATACTGATGGCCCGGGTTCGAGTCCCGGCTTGGAATCTTTTTCACTATGTTGGCCTTTGCGCCTTTTAAGCAATTACTTCGAAATTTGATTTTCATTTGAAATATTGTATGCAAGGGGAATGTTTCTCTCTGGAATAATTTCCATGTATTAATAAAGGATACTAGTATCAAGTGTATTACGTTTAATCATATTCCAAACAAGTCCACAGATGCTTCACCAATGGTTTACTTTGGACTATTAAAACAAGCTCTTGCGGAACGCCGACCTACCACGTTGAGTAGATTCTGGAAATGTTTGGTGGAAGAAACGAACTTAATTCCACTTCTTGTTTTACAAAAAAAAAAAAAAAAAAAAAAACTATCTTGGTAATCCATTCGGAACATGACAGATCCACATACGAGATAGAACATATTAAAAAACATGTTTTGATTTATGAATTTTATTTTTGTTATCAAAATCGTTATCAAAATGTGTAAACACCCTTTGTACATTCATATGCGTAGGTAAGTATTTTTTTTTTTTTTTTTTTAATATATAGTTGAAATAATAATCTTTTAAACCAAAAAACTTTTAAAACAAAATACAGAAAAGTAAAACATTATCATTTTACCCTTTTGCTAGGCTGTCAGAGTGATATTCTACTTATAGATGGAACATGCTCCAAAGATGCAGTTAGGCACTTTGGTTAAATTATACGATAACAAAAGAACACGATCACTAAAAATTTTTATTATCAATTCATAATGCGTGTTGAGTTTTTCCTTACTTTATATGCTGCTATAAAAAAGCACATGCATTTGTACATAATTTTACAAATCAAAATTTATGACGCTTTAGGTAAATTTGCGATTTGGGAAAAAAGTTTTGCTCGAAAAATTTAATTAAAATAAATCCAGAAATCTAGCCTGTACAAGTCAATGTATGCTCATAATAATTTAGACTACATTTGAAGATGTTATAAGTATTGCTTGGAGATATAACTATTTGTATTACTATTTGTATTATTTTTTTGTATTTACTATTTGATTACTATTTGTATTATATAAAATTCTCCTTAGAAGCTTGCTGATATAGAGTTCTGCTAAAGTAGAAAATATGCATATTATATTATTTTTTTCATTGACAATCCCATGTCACGTTGCACTTTAAAAAGCAACTTAAAAAATGCGTTTATACCATTTTATATGTCGTTTTGGATGAATGTCGTCCAAAATTATATCATGTAGAGATTTTTATTCTATATGTATTGTTTAAAAGTTTAATTAATTACATTTTGTCTAAAACATTATTAATAAAATGGACGATTATAGGTAACTTTTATTACAAAAAGTGAAATTTGCCAATACCCTAGCGTCTGGAGGAAACAAAATCCGTAAAATTTTGATATATGTTTGGTAATACCCCAAACCTACCCTTTTTAACCACCAAAACAAAATTTTCATAACATAAATATGTTGTTAATAGAATTCATAAGATTAAAGAATTTCTTATTTTTTCATATTGGTGATGATATTATACAAAACAATGTTCAGTTTTGTTCTTTAAGTACTTAGAAAGAAATTGTATTACGTATGAAATATCTAACATTTTAATAACAAATGCATATAAAATTATGTTGCTTCGATTACATAACTAACCAATCAGCAGATATATATAATATATTTATTTATTTGAACAGGAACCCAATATTTAAAAACAGAATGTTTTGTTAATATTTTTTATTTATTTAATATAATAATACAATTTTTCAAATACTTCTATAGTTTTAGGGTTTCGTAATTAAAAAGTAAAAACGGAACAATTATAAGATCACTCCTGTGTCTGTCTGTCTGTTACAGGCATTTTATTCGTAAACTATGGAACGTGGAAAGTTCAAATTGAGGGAAGAAATAAAGATTATTGACCCACATATGTTCAGATTATTAAACATTTATAAATATATTTAATAAAAATGTGAAGGGTCAAATTAAGATACTTGAAAAAAAAAAATCTTTTTTTTTTTTTTTTTTTTTTTGTATATCGTGTGAACGCTTTCGTAACGCCTAATTCAAAAATACATATCTTTTCATTTTAGGTATTACATTTTCAAAGGTATCGTCGAAAATGTAGCGCATATTACGTATGAAATATCTAACATTTGAAGAACGAATATATATAAAATTATGTTGCTTGGATTACGTAACTAACCAATCAGCAGATATATATAATATATTTATTTATTTGAACAGGAACCCAATATTTAAATACAGAATGTTTTGTTAATATTTTTTACTCATTTAATATAATAATACAATTTTTCAAATACTTCTACTAGTTTTAGGGTTTCGTAATTAAAAAGTAAAAACGGAACAATTACAAGATCACTCCTGTGTCTGTCTGTCTGTCACAGGCATTTTATTCGTAAACTATGGAACGTGGAAAGTTCAAATTGAGGGAAGAAATAAAGATTATTGACCCACATATTTTCAGATTATTAAACATTTATAAATATATTTAATAAAAATGTGGATAGTCAAATTAAGATACTTGAAAAAAAATCTTTTTTTTTTTTTTTTTTTTTTTTTTTTTTGTATATCGTGTGAACGCTTTCGTAACTCCAAATTCAAAAATACATATCTTTTAATTTTAGGTATTACATTTTCAAAGGTATCGTGGAAAATGTAGCGCAAAAATATGTCCCCCCCCCCCTCACCCCATCTAATTCCGAATCCACTGAAACTAAAATTGTGAAAAAAATAGAGGTATTATACGTTACTTTAAACCTTGCAGGAAAATTGTAGTGATTACCCTAGGTCACATAGTTTTTGAAAAAATCGCATTTTTCCGTTACACACAAATTTCGATTTACGGACATTCAGCAAAAGTGTTGAGCAGCGCTGGAGGTACCTATCGTAGCAGAGTATAAAAGCATTTTTTATCATGATTTTCGTAAAAAATCGTCAATAATTAGCCGAAATATTAAACTTTAAAGAAATGGACGGTTTGGACATACATAATGACAGGGGCGGCGTGCTCTATGTACCACCTGCTTTTAAAGCATAGTTAACAACTTTTAATGATAGAGTAGCCATATTTGGACCGCCGCTTTAAATGGACCGTTGCCATTTTGACGTTAATTACAGAAAGACACGTCATCTACTGCTAAAATTCTACTTATCAAAATAACGTCATTTATGACTAGAAGAAGCACCCGCCTACCATGTACTGTTTTCACGCAATTTTAGAAAACCTAAAGTTAGCTGTTTTGATCTAGTTTTTTCCTACTAAACGTAAGGGAATTCTTTAAAACTAAGGTAAGTTGCTATGTTTTCATATACATATCTAAATTCACCTGTTTATTGCGCATATTTTTCTTGCGGATTTGTTTGATTTCATTTTTGTTCTTAGTCTTGAGTTTATCTGTTTTTAAAAAATGGCGCAGTTGTCTTAATTGGGCCAATTTAAGTTGCTTAAATTGGACCAAATATACTATCATAAATTTGAAAAATAAGTAATGAATTTCGAGGGGGTATGCTTTGTACACTATTTTTGTTGTCTTTTTAACACTTTTTAACACTTTCCAACAAAGTTCAAAAGTGCTTATGCATTCGGTTTGTCTGGCCGTCAGTCCGTCTGGCAGTCAGGCCGTCTGTCCGTCTGTCCACGCTCTAACTCGGATATATACTCGGATTTTCATGAAATTGATAAAGGTTATTTAGGTTCACCAAAGCATGTTTGGTATTGTATATGAAGCATGTAGGATTAATCGTTCATTTAGAGGGGCACTCAAAAGTATTACATTACATTATGGTATATGGGGAATAACTCCCGTAAATGTACTCGGATTTTCATGAAATTGATAAAGGTTATTTTGAGTCACCAAAGCATGTTTTGTATTGTATATGAAGCATGTAGGATTAATCGTTCAGTTACAGGGGCACTCAAAATTATTCCATTAGATTATGGTATATGGGAAATAACTTTCTTAATTTATACTCAGATTTTCATGAAATTGATAAAGGTTATTTAGGGTCACCAAAGCATGCCTGGTAGTGTATATACAGTATGTACAATTAATCGTTCATTTACAGGGGTACTCAAAACTATCCCGTTACATTATGGTATAGGGGGAAACATCGTTTACAGAGTATTTTAATGACATTATGCTATTTCAAATGTATTGAAACTGATATAAATCACTGACTTTCACTACTATCACGTTAGAACAGGACATTCATAGCATTTTTTATTCATTTACAGGGACACACAAAAGAAATCGATTACAGTACAGTACTGTCTTTGAGTAATAATTGCTGGGGTGCACGGTTTAAAATTCGGTATGCACTTTTAAATTTAATTAATATTTTCATGTTACCCGTTATACATAAATTTTATACCTCAAATACAGGGCTACACAAAAGTATTCACGTACCGTTCTCCATATTAAAGGAAATTGCTGAAGGTAAATTTTTAACTGAAGTATAAGTAGCTCTTAAGGGAACTAAATTCTGTCTTGCATGTAGCTAATAGATTCAAATCTATAAATCATATACAGGGCAGCAATTCGCTTAATTTTCCGATTTTGGATGGGAACAGCTGAAATTGTGTTCCGAAATATATTATGCGTTTGCATATGGTTGAATTAGACGTAATATTTTAATTTTTTAAACAGTGCAGTTTTGTTACATTATTCTGAATGTGTTCGAAAGTGTTTCATAATCTTTGCTTGACGCATGATTTTTTCTTATTTGTTAATATTTTAAAATGGATTACTATCTACAAGAATGCTTTTGAATATATATATATATTTTGTATATCTGGATCAATTTCTTTATACATTTTAGGCTTTTATAAACACGAGGGAATCGAACCCGAGCTCCTCGGGTTACAGAGTATAGGTGAAAACCATTCTTTCTTTCTTTCTTTTTTTTTTTTTTTTTTTTTTTTGTAATTATTTTTTTACATGTAATATATATTTTAGATTGCCCACTAACATCAAAAAGAATTTTTATCTGAAAAATATCAATTATGCAATCAAATAAAGTTTTAAAAATTATTAAAAGTGATACTTTCACATGTCACCGCATGCCAGGAGTTATTAGCCCAAAATTTTGCGACTTACGGCAGTCTTTCCGATCATTTCAGTGCTTTAAGCGCGTGGTTCAATCACATGTTTGTTAAATTTGTTTCTTATTTACATTATTTTATTTATTTTTCTATAGAGGAAGTTTTAATTTTGTTATGGAACATTAGACGGAAACAAATGCTGAACTTTTTACATTGTTTTAAGGGCAAGTGGATTAATCTTTCGTAATCGAGCTATACGTGACAGATAAATTTAAAAATAATTCATGCTTGAAAATCTATATATATTACTCTATCGTACGTGACCCAGAAATCGCGATTATTTGTTAATTGTTTAATGGCAACACCTGAATGAAACGCATCTCATTGGTTATTGTGTAATATATATATATTTTTTAAAGGAATAACAACAAATAAAAAAAGTGTAATTAATAACTATAGAACAAAACAATTTATATAATTCAAAAAAATAAAAAAAAGTATATAACCAATTTATTAAGAAATAAACAACAACATTCGGGTTACCATATCAAGCAAAATAACGACTTTTTGGCTCCAGTTAAGTACCCCGGTACATATATGACATTGGCGCCAGAAAAATATCGCGCCAACGTGGTGCGTTATGACATCTGTGCCGTCTTTTATTCATCTCATTTAAAATACAATAAATAAATAAAGGTATTTTTCCAGTATAGGTACTTGGCGAAATAGAGAAAAGGTCCATGGCGACAAAAGAAATTTGGCAGCGTATTTTCTGGCAACCTATTTCATCAAAATATTTTTTTTCGAATAAAACTATATAAAAGTTGCTATGATCGTAAAAAGTTCGTACTTTTATATTAGCTGGCTCAATTCTCGCCAATAGCATTTTTTAACTCGCTAGCAGCATTTTTAATTTTCGAGGGATAAATTAAAACAATGCTTTGATGTTGAAATTAAATGATTTATGGTATTTATTATTTTCTTTTCTTTTTCTTTTTAAATTTTTTTTTAAAGTGAAATTCATGAATTTGAAATGTTTCAGTTTTAAATTAAAGTTATCCATTTTAAAATAAGTGAAAGGGTTATGTTTTATTCTAAATTAATGAAGTATGAAAAAATGGGACGGGCACAATGACGACTTATCACCTGTACCCGGCTAACATAAAAATACCAAGTTCTTGATTTCTCTATCTGAATCTTCCGATTTGGCGAAGGATTGAGCAAGTAAATTAAATTATGAAAGGAGACCAAACTGGTCGCCACGGACGCGTAGTTATTTTAAAAACCGTAATAACTCTGTCAATTACGATACAATTTTCAAACAAATTGCATTTGAAAGTAGATTTTTCTTTCTCTATTTGACGGTGTAAAAATTGAAAATGTGCGATATTTGGAAACTTAAAAAAATCGCTGACATAGCACGCATTATAATTTCAAAATTTTTTTGTTCAGTTTTTATGAGAAAATGGCAACAAAAGGTACAGTAATATATTATTTTCTTTCCTCCGTGATTATTTTCCCTCTACATTCAACCCTCCATGACTTTCAACAGAAATGGAGTACTTCAGTTGCCACAATTTCAAAAACTGTATTAAAAACTGCAAAAAAATTAATATCTCAAAATTAAATTGAGATACAGCATTCAAACAAATTGCATTAAAAAGTACATTTTTTTCTTATAAGACGGTGTAAAAATTTAAAATGTGTCATGTTTAGAAGTTTAAAATTTTGCAGTAAAAAAAATTGCAAAACCAAAATTTCATTTCAAATTTCAAAGCGTTGCCATTCGCAGAATGACGTATGCGTTACGCACAGATATGTTTGTCCTTTATAATATAGATAAAATATTTTTTACATGATTATGCAATATATTTTGTTAGCAATTTCTTTCATCTTGAATGTATTTGTATTTATTTTCTTTGAATTCTTCATTCCTAGTTCGTGATTGATTTACAAAGTTGAATTCAAACATTTTCCTCTTGGAGTATATTTGCTGTTCCGTGGGGGAAGAGGGTCAGTCTTTTTATAGTTCTGGAGCGTGGAATTACACTTTTTTGCCATTAAAACTCATAAAACTTCAAACCTCCGGGAGGAGTAGTTATTTCAAGGCTCTGGAGTGGAGATTCTTCAATTTAACATTGTTTGAATATATATTTTGCGTTTAATTAATTGAAGCGCATTTTTTTTCAATAGAGCATATTTTTAAATACTTTTTAAATATAATGTTGAAAACGAGACAGACAAACTATCTGGAAGGAAAACATCCGTGAGAGCAAAATCTGTTAAAGATATAGGAAACGAAAAGGAAAGAGTAGGTTGTGAAGAAATTGATCTCGAAGAAAGCTGCAGATACAAATCCCCCGCAAAAGCCAAAAAATCATTATAAATGTTATCTTCCTTGCTAAATTCAGTTAAGTCAAAGGACAGAGGGATCGAAAAAGCAGTTGAGTTAACATCTTCGCCATATATAGTAATAAACCTTAAAATGAAAAAAAAAGGACAAAAAGGAAGCTCTCGCAGCACAAAAACAATTGTAACATCAAGTTTAAAAAAAAAAACAAAAAAAAGGCGTAATGCAATTCGAAAAAAAAAAATGATTGAAGGGAAAAACTACAAACATAATGAAAAGAAAACTTCTGTTAAAAAAAAAAAAAAAAGTCTAATAATTCAGGATGTAAAAAGAAAAATCTAGACAGTGATAATTAATTTTGCCTAATTTGTAAGAAAAATAAAATAGCAGAAATGATTCAGTGTTGATATTGCCAAATACGGTTCCATAATGTGTGCGCTGGGATACAAAATTAATCAACGAAATTCGTGTGTAAGCTTTGCATCACTCATTACATGATATTCAAGTAACTGGGCAATTAATTCCATAATTTCTGTCCTTATTTACTAATAACTTTGATTTATATTATGAATAAATTTTGATTTAAAACAACTACCCCTAATTTCAGATATTTGATTTCATTATATTTCATTGCTGTTATTTTGTTTGATTGTTTCATTAATCGGAAACTTTGCTTTTAATAAAATTAGTTATATTCCCTAGTCATTAAAACAACCGGATATTGTTTGGTCCAATTTAGGAGACTGGGAGTGCAACTTGGGAGACCAGTTGCTGAATTTGGAACACTTTTGACAAATTTTTCAAATTAAAATAAAATTTAGGATTTTCAAAAGAAATTGATCTAAGGATTTATTTAGTTAGTAGATCAATAGTTTGATCCCGTGTAGTCTTGTTTTGCAGATATTCCAAAAATTAATCGAGTTACGCCTGAAAATAAGTGAAGTGGTCCTAATTCGGCTATTCTCCCCTATATATGTAATGCAATGGCTAGTAACAGTATAAAAACAATAAACTTCAAATTGTTAAAAAGAGACTAATTCAAGTGGTCTTAGGACTCTTAAAGCTTCAAAAAATTTTAATTGTTTTTTTAGATGTTAAGCTTCTATCTTTTCTGAACATTTTAATATAATTGTTTCCTTCAAATGCTCATTGGAACTGAATTTATGGCTTTTAGAATTATACCCGCTCAATAGCTGAAGCAATATTTTCGAAACTTTTAAGTCATTTTTTTTTTTCAAATGACTTTTTTGGGTATAACGCGCACGATATCTCAAAAACTTTTTAATATTTATTTACGAAATTTTCAAAAGATACGTTTAATGCTAATCTGTATAAATGGAACCTAAAATTTCCTTTGTATTGATCAAAAAAGTATTTTTTAAGTGATTATGTTGTTGAAATTTTCAAAATTTTGTATTAGCTAAATACAACTTTGTATTAAAAAATATAAAAATGCTTTAAATACAAATTTATTTAGGTTCAGGGAATTAACTAGGACTTCCCTCAGAGGGATTAGTCTGAGCGATATAGCCGAGAACATAGATTTAATAACAACTTGTTGCAAGTAAAGAAAATGAGATACTATCATTAATTGGCCATATACTGGTTACTAATTCAAATGATGAATTATCTAGATTAGTGAACCTGAGAATAAAAAATCCATATCAATTTTAAACCAGCTCTTCCCTCTGTTAAGGGCCCTGGCAAGAGATAGAATAGCCTAGAAAAGGAACACATTTACAAGTACTTTCGGACAACCTATTCGCTGTTCATACCGACATTTTTGCATTTTAAAAAATACATACATAAACCAGTATAATACTTCTTCAGTTTTATTTTCATAGTCGTTTATATCATTTGACAAAAAATCTCACTTTCTTAAACTCGAATTGCGCCAAGCTTTTTTAAAAAAGCAAAGTCCATATAACAATGAAATTCCATGAAGGGAATCAAACACATGGTTATAAAACATTTAGGTGAGCGCAATTGATAAATCGTCAAATATTGTTCTTATCGCCATCTTTCGTAATGTATTCTTTTAATTTAAAATACACACATTAAATAAATTTATAAACACGATTTGACTAATTTAATTAAAAATAATAATAAGTAAATAAATAAAAATAATAAGAAGAGATAATAGCATAAGTCAAAACATTTATTTCAACATCAACACAAGCTACACTTGCGGGGGAAAAAAGGCGGCGTTTTACAAAAAATAAAAATAAAATACTCTTGGCAAAATCTGAACCGGGCTAAATAAAATGTACCGTGATTAATTCAAATATTATAGGAATATTCCGTAATCTGGTTTTCAACCAATATCTTGTTTTAAAAAGCTTCGCTTAACTCCAATTACATTTCATTACTGTAACATTTTATTTATTTATTTTTTTAGGGGGGGGGGGAGAGAATGCGAGAGTACATGTATTTACACTTAAATTTTAAACTTTCGTTTATGTAACGGTTGCTTGTATGAATAATTAGCACCTTGATGATCGAGCTTCACTTGAAACATATGTAAAAAACTGCTTGTGTGGTATGTGCGCTTAAAGCTTAGCTGTTATAACTCCCGTCCGTTATAACAATGTTGCTGTTAGTATTACACTTGTTTGACGTCAACCTTGCCTGTGTATCTGAATACGAATTATTGGCCATTTTTCTTGCACGAAGAGTGGCTATAACATAATTGTTTCATTTTGCATAGCACGTACCAATTGCAATATTGATACTTTTAAGTTAGTCAAGCGCAAGTGATTAATTGAGCATATTTTTTCCATACTATATTCATCTTGCATTCATTTCATTTAAAATATAAAGCTTTCATTCACTTCATTTAAAATACACGTTTTTAACTAATTTCACTGTACTGTAACAACATTGCTTTGCATTGGAGTTTTTTTTAAAGATTTATGCAGTTTTGGCTTCAGAAAGTGAGATTTGTTACAAAAAGATACAAACCTGACAATTTATTACAAACCCGATGAACGTTTATGTTTATTTTTTACAAATAAATGTAAACATTTTCTGCACAGAACAAAACAAATTATATAATTTAAAAAAGTAAATAAACAATTTATTAATAAATAAACAACAACATCTAGGTTACCATCAAGCAAAATAACGACACTTTGGCGACAGTTATGTACCCCGGTGCGTATATGACATTGGCGTCAGAAAAAAATCCCGCCAACGTGCTGCGCATGTGACATCTGTGCGTAAATGTCTTGTTTACACTAAATTAATTGTTTAAATGTTTAAAAAATTGCTTGGGTACATAAAAGAATGAGTAGGTTACCAGAAAATATGCATGAAAAGTTTACTTCTCACGCCAAACCCTTTTTTTTACCTATAAGACGCCTGTTCTGAAAAAGTACAAATTTCGATACTTGTTAGTTATCCAGTCGACCAAATTACTGCCGCCAAATTGTAAGATTAAATGCCAATAATGATTGATCGTAAATGTCACATTCACTTGACAACACATGTTTACGTCATCAAGTGATTTTAATTTCAACGTTTTATTTGTATTTTTATTAATGTTATATTAATTTATTTGTTCTTTAAAATATTTAAATTATTTAGTATTAATATTAAGTTATTTAAAAAAAAAAGTTATTTAAAATAAAAATTGTGTCAATTTGTATAATTTGATGGGTAGTGTGGCGATTTATATAATTTTTCGAAATTGGTCGACGGGATAACTAACAATCACCAAAATTTCATTTAAAATACTAAAAAGACAAAAATAAATAAATTAAGAATAAATGATTGTCACAAATAAAAATTGTTTATTTAAACATGAAATAACTGTTTAAAATTTTCACACGCAAAATATAAATGTTGGTTCCTTTTGGCGATTAAAAAATGCTATTGGGTGATTATCGTAAAATCTGAAATCCTACGTTATTATGGCTTTTTTCTTTGAAATAGAAAAAAAATCCAGATTTATTTTTCCTGTTTGATTAAATTTAAACATTCTTTTTTGCACTTTAATATTAGTGTGGACATATTTTCTTTGCTCCATGTGCTATAATTCGGTTTTCTACGAAAACATCCAGCCTGTGAAAATGACATACACTAAATTTCCGTGACGTATGTAGATAAATTGTGCTTTTTTATCAGTTTTTTAATATAATTTTTAAACGAATTGGAACTTATTTTTCATAGTAGGTGCATTCAGTAGGTTACCCTCATACGCACCTTCTGGTAAAACCAGAACCGAAATCCGACAAATATTTTTTGAGATATGCCTTACGAAAGGTTTTACGAAAGGTTTTAATATCCATCGTAGCTGTTTTTGCCCGGAAAGTAATACTGCGTTGTGTAGCCTTTGCTTCGCTCAGACACTTAGAATCTCAAGTATAAGTAGGCACCAAATTTTTTTACTCTAGTTTCAACATTTATTTTCTAATCGTGAGTGTAAGCTGTTCTACCAATTTTCTACTTGTCAAATTTTTGACAGTTTGGAGCACCCTCTAAATGCTAATTCTGCATCTTGTAATTTTTTAAATACACTTAATTAAAGAACGTACTTATATATTTCTTTTCAATAAAAATTGTGTTTTAAAATCACATAGATTTTAAGACATAGAATGTTGAAAATTCTCTCTTTTTTTTCATTTTTTCCAATTTTAAGAGTGCTGAGACCTCTTAATTAGAAATAATTAAATAAATACTATGGGATGCGCGACTATTTTGCAATGAGTGGATCTTTCAATACGCCTTGAGGGACTTTAAAAGACCAAGGCTGCGTTGCAATTTTGTTACCTCCTTTCGAAGCGCGCTTAGCACAATGCCGAATGTAAACTTCGAACGAATGTTTTGTTTTAGCTACACTGTAGAAAGAAAGGTCATTACTATGCTGAAAATAGTTTTATGAAATGCCAAATGAAGTTTAAATATGCACTGCTTTTATTGTCAGTACAGAATTGAGTTCATAATAAACAGATTAAGATAAAATTAAACTAGTCGGATGTGTCAAACACAAAACTTTCTTCTAACACACACATGTTAATACTTCCTGATAAATGCAGCACAGCATCGCCACCGGTTAGGTGATTTATACCAAAATCTAATCAGGGACAACTTACGTGAACTTCTAATTGAATTTTAAGTTTGATGAAAATCCGTGCATTATTTTTTGGGAAAGAGCTATTGCGGAAATCGTGAAAAGTTCTGCATAGCAGTGGCACCTCTTTGATAATTTACACCAGTAACTTATCAGGGTCAATATATATCAGGGACTAACTGAATCTTAAATTTGACAAAAATTCATGCATTAGTTCTTGAGATACAAATATTATGGAAATCGTGAAAATTGCAGCAAACTGTTCGGCTATTTACACAAAAAGCTACACAATACTAATTTATATCACGGCCTAACAGAATCAGAAGGTTGATGAAAATACGTGCATTAGTTCCTGAGATAGAGCTATTGCGGTAATCATGAATAATGCAGTATAGCAGCGACAGCTGCTGGACAATTTATACCAAAAAGTAACCAGCACTAATTTATGTCAGGAACTAACCGAATATAAAGTTTTATTAAATTCTGTTCAATAGTTCATAAGATAGAGCAATCACAAAATGCGTGTCACACAGAGGCAGAAAGACTCGCTGACAGACATTTTGTAAAAACATGCTTTTCATTATCTCTGTCCCCTAAAACGTATAAATCGGTCGAAAACCGGAATTTAAAATTTTTCTCAAATATAATACTTTCTTCTTATAAATACAGAAAAAAGTAAAAAATGAGTTATACAGAATAGCTATATTTGATATTATTTAGGTTCCATATCTCTTTAAAATTTCATGGTACATCCATTTACATTTTTTCTAGTATATACTGTTATACTCAACCCTTCTTTAGTTTAATTACAACCCTGCATAGTTTTTTACAAAGTCTTTGTATTCTTTTAGCAACGGTTTTTTTTAATAATACAATTACTAATTCATATATTTATTGCACGGAACCCTTTGTGCGCGAGTAATACTCGCACTTGACTGTTTATTTATTTATATGTTTAATATTCAGTTTTTATTATGTTTTACCTATTATACCTATTTACTATGTCATTTTAGTAACGCAAATTTATTTTTCAATGAAGAGGTGTGAAAAAGAATTAAGAAAACCTATTTAAGCCTTATAAATTTTATCGCTTAAGATACAGATCAAAAAAGGTTAAGATGGATAGTCATTCATTATCAGTCTTTCTGAATGCATTTTCTAATAAAGTAATCATTAGAGTTAATGAATCATACTTAATAACAAAATATGAGAGATTATTTTTTTCAGTATAGGGTCTTCTTGTCAATCAGAAAAAAATATTAGGAGTTTTTATATGATCTTCATATTAAAAAAAAAAAAAAAAAAAAAAAAAAACTATATTATTTTTCATATTAATATGCATACATTTAACGCATGAATTTGAAAATTTAAATGTCTAAATAAAATAAATAAAGTAAGACAGACTTGAATACATTTTAAAATAAAATTTATAAAAATTTTAAACAATTAAAACATTAAAAACATATTGAGACCTTTTTTGAAGCAACCGCAACTCCTCATCAGTACAATTTAACCATTGTGAAACAAACAATAGAAAAATCAAGTACAGTTAAAGTAAAAGATATTTTTCAGAAACAAACAATATTCACCAGCTGGAACAGGCTTCATTGAATGCCAGCGATCGTAGTTGAGTAAACCAGCCTTCTAGGAACATTCTATCATGATAATTGTTACCACGTGATTTCAAAATACAAGCGTTCGCAAATAGCGGCATGTGATGTGTTTCAAGAGAATGTTGGACTAATTTTTAGGGTTTCATTCATCCAACGAAATCCTACTAGTCTCACTCCTCTGCCTGTCATAAGGTCCGTTGGCAGAAAGTATGTATGTTGGAGATTTAAAATTTTGGATTCTTATAGCTGAAAACCTCACATCAAAGGATAAATCATACAATTTTGAAAAAATCTTACATTTACCAGCTGGGCTCTAACTTGTGTATTATATATTTTTCTCTAACTGAGCCCCTAATTAAGTTGAAGACATGGAATTTTGTTTTCTTATAGCTGAACACCTCACATCAATCGAAAAATCATAAAAATTTGAAATTGCAATCATACGAAAAATCATAACGTTTTCAAAAAGTGTTGGTTTATTTACCCCTCCCGGCTCTAACTTCTGTATTTTTAGCGTTTTTTCTAACATCCACGCTTTTCACCCGGGGTGCACATTTCTAACTTTTGCCGACACTCCTTTGACCACTCTTTCATATTATGCACCATAGCCATACATATTTTAGTTCCACTTTTTACCGCCATGGGGCGCATACATATATCGGGTACCATGGGCCCGATCCCATCGACTAATATTTCTACGGTCAGTTTGTAAAACGGAGTTTCGTTCGGATAGAGGTTTGTTTAGAATAGAGTGCACTCCCTAGTTACGAAATGTCGAAATAACAGATTTTGCAAAATAATAAATAGTTTTGAAAGGAATATTAAACGAAACTGTCTGGGCGATCTGTGATCACACTTAGCTTGTTGAATTTAGATTCCTGTTTTGAAAGCACCAATATGTTCCTTGAGACGAATTTCCGTCGATCAACCCTGAGATATTATTTGTTTTACAATGGTAAAATTGTATTCATGAGGTCTTGCGGTTCCTTGGCGAAACGGCTAAGAGCATTTTTAATGTTTTTAGTATTTTAAAATTTTTTTTTTAAATTTTATTTTAAATTGTATTCAAGTCTCTCTTACTTTATTTATTTTATTTAGTCTTTTATATTATTTTTATTAACCTTGTAATTAACCTTTCATTATAAAAATAGTGAATTTATTATTAGTTATTTACCATTGAAATTCTTCTGAAAACAGTTGGAAATTTCTCTTTCAGAAATTTATACAAACAGATGGAAACATACTTGAATACTTTTGTACAGACCAAAATTTCCTTATTTTAGGAAATAAGGTATATAAGATAACTAAAAAAACATTCTAGAAAATGCATAAAACATTTAAAAACTGAATTCAGCATTTACTGTCCATAGCAAATATGTATTCCAATTCTTTTGAACAGACCTCTATTTGATCTGTATGCTGATATATATACTATATAATGGGGAAATTTAGTTTAGCACGGAAATGCATAACAGGTTGAAATTCATCTTTCAGCAATTTATACTAATCGATCGAAACATACATGAATACTTTTGTAGAGCTCTGTAGATTACCTAGTACCTTTATTACATGCCACTATTTAACATAACAGCATAGATTATGAAACACTTTCCAACACTTCCTGAAAACTTTAACGAAACTTCGTTACTTAGGGAAATAAGGTAAATAAGATAACTAAGTAAACATTTAAAAATCTGATTTCAGTAGTTACCGCCCATAGCCAAATATGTATTTCAATACTTTTGAACAGACCTGTATTCGATCTGTATGTTGATGTATATACTATATAATGGTGAAATTTAATTTAGCAAGAAAACGCATAACAGGTTGAAATTTCTCTTTCGGCAATTTATACAAATAGATGGAAACATACTTGAACACTTTTGTACAGCCCTGTAGTTTATCTAGTACCTTCATTACACGCTACTATTTAGCTAAAATTTAATTGAAAATAAACACTCTTAAAACTACTGATATCATATTTCCATAAACGGCATTAGACGGCATGTATCCTATTCTTTGCGTGATCCTGTATATTATTTTATCTATGTTCTACAAACATTTCTTAATAAATTAAATGCAGTTAAGCGTAAAAATGTATAATAGAGTGGGTCGAAAAAACCGAAATATTTATAATCGAAACGTAATAGCGCGGAAAAGATGCCTTTTGTAAAAAAGATAAAATACGTAAAATATTACACCGATTGGTTAATATCTTTTACCCGCGCAAAGGTTCCAAATTTCGAAAAAATCGCAAAAAACATACTTTTAGCATTTTTTTTTTTTAATTATCCAAACATACTTATTCAATTTCTAATAGAATGCAATAGCCACGCCAAGATATTAGTAATATAACATTAACATTTCATTTTTGTGACATCGTTGCTTTTACCGCCACAACAGGGCCAAAATTTCTAAAAAATGTTAAAAATTAAAGTTTTTCATTTTTTTTCAATTTTCATAACTTTTGTAATGTTTTCAGATTTTTACATTTCTAATAGGCTGGGAAAGGCATTTTATGTTCTTAATTTCATGCACATTGTTAACCATGATCACTGTAATTCTAAAAAAAAAAAAAAAAAAAAAAAAAAAAAAAAAAAAAAAAAAATGCTCAATGATAGAAACACCTGCAGCTGCTTACACGTAAAATTAATTTCTCGCTGCTAGAGGGCCACGTTTCACTTTGTTCGTTTTTTTTTTTTTTTTTTTTTTTTTGTAATGTACTCCTTTTACTCTATACTTTGATGGCCCTAAAGATAGAAATATCTGCCAGGTTAAAGAGGTGGCAAAGTTTCATCTTTGCGAAGTCAAGGAGGATCATATCTCTTTGTACTAGAACCAGGTCTGAATTATTTTCGTCATTTGACCCCATCTTCTGGCAAGGCGACTTCTGTATGCAATGACATTACAAATTTTTTGAAGAAAAATGAAATCCCGACTGGAATATTAATTGCAGTTGAATTTCGCCGAACTGTCTTCAAAACAGGATGCAAAGGTGGTGTTATAGTAGGATTAGTTGAGAACAACTTTTAAAAAAACACTTTATTGGCTTCCTTGACCTCACTTCAATGAGCTTCCACTGAGACATCTTTCCAAACATCTTGATGACAAAAAACAGGTTCTCTATCATATTGTGGCCCAATTGGTTGATCTCTTGCGATTTGTGAATTATTACCAATTGCAAAATTTAAGCCAATTTAATCTGATCACCTAGCTGTTGATAAATATGATTTGTCAACTGACTAGAAGTATATGTCTGAAATATTGCAAGCTCTTTCAACACGCGTGTATACAATTGACCTTTTTTGCTGAGTCCCTGGACAAATATTTCACGCAAGGTGGATCATTACTGCTATTCGAATTTTGAGACTCTACGTTGGAACAAAGAAACCCTCTTCTTAACTTGCCATACTCTTTGAGTACATCCTGAAAATGTACTGCATCAATTGGTTCACAAATAAAATGAATGACTCATGTTTTCCAGAATCTGTGCACTATAGTTAGTAACTTACGTTACTTGACAGATAATCTACGAAAGATTATAGTTCCTGTATTTTCACGAAATGACTATTTCGCAAATCATACAAATATAGCCTCTTTGGAATGATAGCATATGAAGAGGAGAACATCAGGGCCACAGCCATGAAGAAAATTGCAAAAGCACGAAGTTATGTGGACTAGAATAGAGCCATCCGTCACTTTATCATAGCAGACTTCAACACTGAAGCATAAAATTATATGGCTTTAGTCTACTGACAAAACTGAAAACTAACGGAACCACCTGTTATGGTTTCTTTATCGACTAAAAACGCTGGTGAGTTTAAAATGTTCGATTAAAGATACCAGCTATTATAACTTTCCTTGTCCCACTCAATCACTAGAAAGATGCGTGAAATTATTCATTGAATCAATGATAAAGTTTGTTTACTAGAACAGAGGGAGGATCACATCTGATCAGTTTTGGCCTCTGGAGTAATAATGGCTTCATCTGAAAGCAAGTTATGTTATAAAATTCATTTACATTAAATTCTTCTTCATTTTAAGTTTATTTAACCCGTTTTGGTTAAACATCTCTATATTTTAATTAATAAAATACTAAAACATTTTGCTCGTTTTATATAATTTTTGTGGCATGAATTGGCTGTTATGAAGTAAAACATCAGTAGATGAAGCGATTGTCAAGAATAATGAATGATTAACTTTATTTTCAAGTCTATTACAAATAGTTATAAAAAATTATGATATATTAATAAAGTAAAATTATTTATTTCTAGACATATTATAGAAATTATAAAAATTTAGAAAAAAAATGAAAAATTGAAATTTTTGAAATTTTTACAAAAAATATAATCTTTTTGCGGCAAATAAAGATATGATTTCTTCATAATGAACATTTACCGGGACATTTCTCATATCTTCATGTAGCTATTGCGTTCTATTAAAAATTGTATTGGTATGTTTGGATAATTTAAAAAAAAATAATAAAAAAAAAACATGTTTTTTGCGATTTTTTGAAACTTTGGCCCCCTTGCGGCGGTAAAAGATATTAACCGATCGATGTAATATTTTAGAAATTTATTCTGTATTACAAAAGGCAACTTTTCCGCGCTATTACATTTCGATTATAAAAATTTCGGTTTTTTTCGACCCACCCTAATGCATAACTCATTAAAAAACCACCTTTAAGCAATATGCGCTTTCATCCAGTAAACCTTATGAATTATTTTGTGTAGGTCTGTATATAAATTATAACATTTATGCACGAGTGATAGTATGCATAAATATTCTGAAACATAAAAGCGCATATCATAATTGGAAATGCATTTCCAGCAATCACCGCTAATGTAGGGGGACTAGGGACGTTTGACCATATGGGAGCTTTGACCCACCCATCAAATATCATATTTAAAAGAATTGAAGAGTTTTATCAAAAGGTGGCAACCAAAGCTACTGGAATGCTCAAACAACAGTCTTCGTTTCATAGAGGTAATCAAAATAGGTGTAGAAAAAATCAATTCTGAGGCGTTTTCATCCTAAAAGTTGTGTTTTTTAGAAATATTTTGTAAGCTTTTTTAAAATAAATTACATCATAGAAATTTAAGTAAGTAGGTTTAAAGAAATGCAGAAAATATCGAGCTTTCATTCAAGGCATAAAGACTGAACAGAAAGTTAGGTTTATCATAACAATGTGGTATTCTTTAGAAAAGGTCTACATAGGGAGGCTTGACTCAGTCAATGTGAAGGAGGGTTGACCAGATGCTCAAGGTTCCCTTAATTAAGTTGATTCGGAAATCTTTTTATTATACTCTGTGTGTAAAGTTTTAAGAATGATAGAATATAGAATTTCTTTTTATTGAACAGAATTAAACAGAAGGAAAACAGCACCTTTGATTTCTCTTTGCAGAATCTATCCGTGTTCGAAAGATGAACTAGGAAGTCACTTAATTAAAATTCAGAAACCTTTTACTACTTGCGTTGTTGAGTCGAGATTAAAAAAAAAATACTTAAAGAATAAAGGATTTACTCAAATGAATACGATTTAGCTGGACATTCATATTTTTTAATCATGCAGAATAAGAGTCACTCTTAGCATTACGAGTCAAAACATTCTAAGCTTCGAACAGAGGTTCGCAGAACAGCAGAAAAATAAAACAAATAAATTATCTAATAAAAGAAAAAAAAAGTCAATATTAATGTACATAATATTTAAAAATGACAATAAGAATTTTAAAACTAAAAAAGAGGAAAAAAAGGATATGTTTTAAAATGAATTAAATATAATTTTATCAGCAGTAAATATTTCTAATCAGAAATGTCGCCTTTTCAGTTTTTTGGTGCTGAGTTTTGAATACTAAAGTCTCTGTCATAAGAAAAAATCATACATCCTCCGCCCCAGGCAGGAGAGGGGACACCTTAAAAAAGGGACGCTTGATGTCACCGTCAGCTGTATTAATCAGGATGACTCGTACAAGCTTGTCCGGTCCAGGAAAAGTTTTTAGAATTCGGCCCAAAATCCATCTCATGGGCTGAAATCGGTCGTGAACAATCACCAAGTCTCCTTCTCTTAGATTAGCTCGTGGAATAATCATTTTGGACGCTGTTGGATATGTTGAGAATATTCACGTGACCATCTACACCAAAATTGATTCTTTGCCTTTTCTATCAAGCGCCACCAAGCATTTAAGTTAGAGCTCGTGAATTCGAAGATTCTGGAATATCGAGGAGGGGTGCACCTATTAGAAAATGACCTGGAGTTAATGCACGTGGATCTGATGGATTCGAAAACATAGGAGTTAAGGGTCTTGAATTTATACAACTTTCAATTTGACATAGCAAAACAGGTAATTCTTCAAAATTCAATACACTAGATTTACATGCTCTTAGTATGTTATTTTTACTAAGCTTTACAGCTGCCTCTCATAGTCCACCAAAGTGTGGCGCCTATGGAGGTATGAAATGCCAATTGATTTTTTGCCTCGAAAAAAATTTTTGAACATTATTTTCCCTCAAATAATGGAATAACTGCTTTAACTGTTTAGCCAGAACTGTGAAGTTTTTTTCCATTATCTGAATATACATCGGACGGTAGACCTCTACGCGCGATAAATCGCTTCAAGGCTGCTAGCAAGGCTTGAACAGACAAGTCTGATACCAACTCATGATATACCACTTAATGCACACACAGACGAATACTGCTATATAAGATTCAATTTCGGACTTACTTTTTGGCAAATTTGGTTTAGTTACACAGGGTGCTGCAAAATCTAAACCCACCGTGGAAAATGGACGTATTGGGGTGACTCTGTCAACGGGAAGATCTCCCATCAATTGTTGACAAGCTTGAGACTTAAACCGTTTGCAAAACACACATTTCTGGAGCTCTTGTCGTACAGTAGAACGACCGTTCACAAACCAGTATTTTTGGCGTATTATTGCAAGTACTAGCTATGTACTTGCATGTAGATGTTGCTCATGGACATATTTTATCAATAACTTAGTAATAACGTGGTTTTTTGGAATTAGCATAGGGTACTTTTTATCAAAACTTAACGACTGATGTTGTGACAAACGACCCACAACTCGATTAATATCACTCGAATCTAAAAACACATTTAATGATAATAATTGACTATTGCTAGGTAAGGACTTTCTTTCTTTCAATAATTTAAACTCTGTGTAGAATTCAGAACTTTGTACTAATTTCACAATACATTGAATAGAATTAGAGTTTTCTTGTGCACTCAGATTTTCAGATTTTTTTGTAGAACTATGCCTAGCATAATAGATGAATCTAAAACACCATGCTGTGACTCTTGATAGCTTAGAGAATTTGGAGAACTTAAGAATAGAGTCTGGAAGGGCAATTTCTTGAGTTACGTTGCTGACAGATTGAAGTGCTGGATTTAACTCACATATTGGAGGATTGTACAAAGATATTGGGATTGGTTTATTTGATAGCAGCCATGGAGACCCATGCATCATAGCCAATGATGAAGAAGCTTTCGTGATGGAATACCTCTAGAAGCGGAATCTGCAGGATTTCGAATACCTGGAATATGATTCCACTCACATGAGGGCATTAATGATTGGATTTGAAACACTCGATTTAGGACGAATTGATTTTCTTTTAAGGGAGGTGATTTTAACCAGCTGAGAACGAACTGAGATTCTGACCATAGATAAATATTCTCAAATTTTATTTGTAAAGTATCGATAATTACTGAGCATAACTTGGTTAGTAACAGAGCTGAACAAAGATCAATACGTGGCAGTGTTTGAGGTTCTATTGGATTTAATTTAGTTTTAGCTGCAATGAAATTGACAAATACTTCGTCAGGAGTAACAACACGCAAGTAAGCAACAGCAGCATAAGCTTTACCTGAGCCATCACAAAAACCATGTAACTGAATTTGGACATCATTTTGATTATAAGAATTAATATATCCGGGTATTTCAATTGACTTTAACAAATGAATTTCTGATAAAATCTCATTCCAAAGCTGTACTATGGAGTCTGGGATTTATTCATCCCACGAAATCTTATCTTTCCATAGATCTTGCAACATGATCTTTAATCTTATTGTAGTAGGAGCTAGGACATCCAAGGGTATTGCATACAAATATTGTAGCCAGTACTGATAACAAATCTCGTTTCGTTTTCACTTTTTTAAAATCATTAAAACGAATTTGTAAAACGTCTTTGGAAGAATCCCAAAGTAGTCCGATGACTTTAAAGATATCATCTTCCTGAATTATTTTTTGCGATGAGACCTTAATTCATCTCGTAAATGAGCCATTACTTTTGGATCATTACAAGTCCACTTTCATAGATTAAAACCTCCGCTTTTCATAAGTTCGATTAACTGAGTTGCTAAAATTTGGGCATTTTACTTTGAATCCAAACCAGAAAGTAGATCATCTACGTACGTACTTTTTCGAATTATCTGAGAGGCTGCTTTATGATTTTGTTCATTATCAACTGCCAATTGGTGTAATGTCCTAATAGCCAAAAATGGCTCGAAAGCCGTACCGTAGGTAACGGTCAGCAGCCTGTATGTTTTAATAATTTCGTCTGAATCGAATCTTTAACGAATGCGTCGATAATCTATATGATTTTGATTGAAGCGAATTTGCCTAAACATTTTCTCGATGTCAGAACTAAAAGCGATTGGATGTATTCTGAACCTTAACAGTAGAGGAAAGATTTATAGTTGCAATTTTGAACCTATCTCCAGATAATCATTCAAGGAGCGGCCTTCTGAACCAACAGCAGAAGCGTCAAATACCACTCTAAGCCGAGTTGTAGAACTATCTTCTTTTAACACCCAGTGATATGGGAGATAAAAATTATCAGGATTTGAAATGTCTGAATCTAGTACAAATTCCATGTGCCCCAAGTCGATATACTCGCGCATGAAGAATAAATACTGCTCTTTAAGCAAGGGATTTTCTTGAAGTTTTTTCTCCAAGAAGTAGAAACGCTTTAAAGCTGGAGATTTGTAGTTCCTTTGAATAGGTTTAGAATTAAAGGTTAGATTTACAGTATATCTTCCAGATTTTGAACGTGAAACTGTTTTCGCATAGTTATCTTCAACTACAAAAATTGGGTCAGAAGTAGGAACCGATTGAAGTTCCCAAAAGTTTTGTACTTGAGAACTTATCTGTGTAGTAACATGGCAAATGACAGTTGAATTTTGATTTGTATCATTTGAAAATTATTCCCGAATCCAACCCAGTCTAGAATTAACAGCACTCGGTGATCCTTTAGGTCCGAGAATTGATTCCCATATCATGATATTAGCAAATAAATCTGCGCCTATAAGTATATCAATAGGACTGGACAAATGAAAATTAGGATCCGCGAGATTCAATCCTTCAATGTGTGGCCAATATTTAGTTGTAATCAAAAAATTTCGTAAATTGGTTGTAATCTGATTAACAACTAATGCATCTAACTGAAAAGTTCCATTGTTGAATTGAGGAGAGAATGTCTAGGAAACTTCCTGAAGAGCCGTTTCTGCGACTAACAAGGAGAGGACCAACCTTGTTCATCACAGATTTTGATTATTTTAATATATGCTGTAGGGTAGAGACCCCTTAGTGTCAGGTTCAACGGATTTTATCCAACGCTCCTTAGCTCTTGAGAAACTGGGGGGGGGGGGTCTAATAATAGTACACAGCTTAAATACTTACATTGCAACCACAATGACAGGTTGATCGTAGCTCAGTTGGTACGGCGTCCGCTGGCTGATCTGCGGGCCCGGTTCGATACCCAAGCGCGCTACATTTGTTTTTCTCATTTTTTGTGTTATAAATATAATTGTAATTATAATTTAATAATTTCAATTACAAATTTTAATATCATACATTAATTATAATGTTAACAAAATTAAATGTATCATTATTTATTTTTTAACTATTATTTCTCATCATTTAAAGAGGTTTAAAAGGAAATTGGATCTATTATTGAATGATAAAAATTCCGAAATCGTGACAAAATCTGTTGCGGTGCCATCTAGTTATTATAAAATAAAAGAATATTCAAATAAAATAAAAATAAAAGCAGAAAGAAGATAAAGGTGAAAGCAAAATAATTGAAAGCGCAAGCATGCGTATTATAAATTAAAAAATCTTTAATATGCAAAAAATCGGCTGTAATTTAATTCTGATGCTAATTTTTAATATAATTATGCTTGTTACTTTAAAAACAGAATATTAGTATTATCACATTGACTTCCTTTGTTAAACCAATGCGTAAATGATGTTTCTTTAAAATCACTAATTGACACAATTGCTCAATATCATTGCATCGATAAAGAATATATGAAATACATTTTAAAAGTGATTTTTAAAAATTTAACAATTTTATGATGTTTTATACAACTATTTAGTTAAAAGAAAAAAAATAAATAGGTTAAAATTAAAATTGATATATTTACAATATTATAAATGTTAATTGACAATGAGATTTTTAATTATACTTACAAGTATATTTATAAAACAAAAAATGAGAAAACAAATGTAGCGCATCCAGGCATCGATCCCGGGCCCACGGATTAGCCGGCAAACGCCATACCAACTGAGCTACGACCAACCTATCACTCCTGTTGCAAAGTAAGTACTTAAGTTGTGTACTATTATTAGACCCCCCGGTTTTTCAAGAACTAAGGAGCGTTGGATAAAATCCGTTGAACCTGAAACTAAGGGGTCTCTATCCTACAACATATATTAAAATAATCGAAATCTGTGATGAACAAGGTTGGCCCTCTCCTTGTAAGTTATTTATTCTTGAGATTTTATGATTTGTAGGCTTTGATGGAAGACCTAGTTTTTTACAACAAGCTTTAGAAATTAAACTTTTCTGGGAAGCACTATCCATCATAGCTCTACGAGGTATGAAATTTCCAGATTTAGATTTAACCTTTATAATGGCAGTTGCCAACAATGTTTTAGAATATTCACTGAAAGATTGAAAAGTGAAGCACTTTGACTCGTTGGAATTAACAACAGCATTTGAGGTTCTAACACGATCTTGTTGCCTGAAAGTAATCTGTGATGCATTGACTCATCACGATGAAGGAGTGTGTGATGTGATGACAAAATGATTTGAATGTAAACAGTTGGTGGAAAGCTTTTTGGATTTTACGAGTTGCCAACACTGATCAACACATAATTTTGAATTTCTGGGCAATTAAAAAGTGGGTGGGATTCGTTACACTGTGCACATGAAAGGCTTGGAGATTTGTTTATACTATCTATCACGACTGCATAGGCGACAGATTTTTTTGAAAAATGTTAAGACTTATTTTAAAATTTATATTAGATTTGGATTCACCTTTAAAAATTTTAGTATTACAGCTTTGTAAACTACAAGCCTGTTTTTCGAGAAATTCATTAACATTTCGTAACTTGGAAACGAATCATTATTTAATGATAATTCCCACTGCTTTTTTAAGGATTCATCAAATTTTGTTTGTACTACATATACTAAAATCAAATCACCAAATTCATTAAATTCAAATTTCAAAGATTTTAAATTTCGAATAACTTCATTGCACCTGTCTAATAACTCTAAAATTGTTTTCCGCATGGGCGATTTCAATGGTTTGGCATTCACAAACTTAGACAGCAATGAATATGCCAAATTCTTACGATTATCATACCTATTAACTAACGTTTCCCCAGTTTCCTTATAATTATCACCAGAAATTGAAGAACTAGAAATTAATTTAGCCGGGTAATTCTTAACACTAGCTATAAGGTATGAAAATTTCAAGTGATCTTAAATTGCTTTGTTATTATGAATTACAGTTAAAAATGTCTCCTTAAACGTTATCCATTGAGTGACATCACCAGAAAATATGGGTAATTAGAACTTAGGCAATTTTAATGCATTATTTTTCACACCTGTATTTGAGCTATTATTAGCTGCACTTAGAATTTCTTGTGATTTTACGTCTGGAATTTCTAAGCACTCTTCGATTTTAACTAAATCATCAACAACAATATCTTTATCTTCAGTAAAGTTATAATATAACGAATTTACGCTTAATTCAGCTACGCCAAATAAGACTTTTTTAAAACATTCTCAAAATTAATTAGCTCAGATTTCAATTTTTTAATTAGCTTTAGGTTTTTTTTTCAATTTCTTCAATAACTTGAGCACTAAATCTCTTTATCTCTTTGACAGTGAAAAGTAATTTTGATTCAGGAGCGGTTTCTGCTTTAGTTTTCAGCTTAATATAGTAATTATATAAGATTTTCACTAGTTATCTCCGGGTTTATGACGAACTAGCAAATTATATGTAGAGTTTTAAGAATGATAGAATATATAATTTCTCTTTATTGAACAGAATTAAAGGAAGGAAAACAGAGCCTTTGATTTCTCGTTGCAGAATTCATCCGTGTTCGAAAGATGAATTACGAAGTCACTTAATTAAAATTCAGAAACATTTTACTACTTGCGTTGTTGAGTCGAGATTAAAAGAATTACTTAAAGAATAAAGAATTTACTCAAATGAATACGATTTAACTTGACTTTCATATTTTTTAATCATGCAGAATAAGAGTGACTTTTAGTATTAACATCAAAACATTCTAAGCTTCGAACACAGGTTCGCAGAACAGCAGAAAAATAAAATAAATAAATTATCTAATAAAAGAAAAAAAAGACAATATTAGTGTACATAATATTTAAAAATGACAATAAGAATTTTAAAATTAAAAAAGGGTAAAAAAAAATGATATATATTTTACAATGAATTAAATCTAATTTTATCAGCAGTAAATATTTCTAATCAGAAATGCAGCCTTTTCAGTTTTTTGGTGCTGCCATCTACAATGAGTTTTTAATACTAAAGTCTCTGTCATAAGGAAAAATCATACACTGTGTATAATGAAATGTTAACGGTATATACATAAAAGAATGTAAATTTATTCTGTAAAGCTTCAGCAAAATGGTGTGATGGAAAGTAAAATGTTTAAAACTCACTATAGAAAATTATGAAAAATTGCTAAAAAATGGGAAAGTTGATAGGAAATTTTATCCATTTAAATATTGCTTACAACAGGAAATAGAAATAGTGAGAAATACAGGAAAGGACTAGAAAGGATGAAAGGAGAAATAATCTTAATCCTTTGAAGGTCAGTGCTATGTTTGTAAAACCACTTAATTTTAATTCCGGAACATCACAAAGACACCAGAATTTTGGTAATATTATTTTTTTTTATTTGATATGTATGTTAAATATAACCTTTTTTTTCATTTTTACAAATAAATTTGTTCATAAATTCCGATTCCAGTCATTTACTTCAACATTTTATTACCTATCGTACTTTGCCTATTAAAGGTTTTAATCATGCTAAAGGTAAGTTACGTGCTCATGCGGTTGCAAAAGAACATAGCATCGATCGAAAAACTTTAGGAAGGTATATAGAAAAATTTCGTGAATACAGTGAGATGATACCAAACTATGAGACAGCTAGAGTTGTAAGATCTAGTGTCACAAAAAATAGAACATTGACATAAAAAGCGGGACAGTGGCTCCTAAATCCAGACATAATAACATGAAACACTATGAAAACGGAACCTGTTTTTAACAGAATGCTGTCTTAAATGTTAGAATTTCATTTTCCCTGCTGTATAATTATACCTGCTCAGAAAAAAATCCTGTTTAAAACAAATTTTTTCTCCCATGACTTGCGATTGCGTCCTAACAGGTTTGTTTACACCTCATATTTTTTTAAATAATAATTAAAGCATGTACAATAAAGTTATTTTGCTTTTTTTAAACTGATTTTATTTCTCTTCACAAATAGTGCAATATAAAACGAAGTGGGTCAAGCCTCCCGTATAGTGGGTAAACCCTCCCATAAGTAGAAGCCTTGACACATTATTTTTTCATAATTAAAATCAACCATTTTTCAAATTCATTATATGTTACACTTATGTAACAATTTTATTTTGATAACTGATTGTATAATAAATAAAATGATACATAAAACTTTATTCTACGTTCAATATATATATATATATATATATATATATATATATATATATAAATATTTTGTAAAATGTCGGCCAACCCTTCGTAGTCTCCCCTACAGTACTTCTGATACAATATAGTATCTGGAATCTTTTGTGTGTCCCTGGAAATGCTATGCACTTCGTATTATACATGAAATAAGTTAAAGTAAACCTCAGCGACGTGTATCAATTTCATTATATATGAAATAGTTTAACATAATAAAAATACGCCGCAAACAATCCCCCTCCCTATATCATTATGTAACGGAATTCTTTTGTGTGGCCCTGTAAATGAATAATAATTGGTTTTTGCACCGCGTATTCTATAGAATGCATATTTTAGTGCTCTCCATAAATGCATATAAATTTTGTTACGTTTGGGTTAATGTAATATAATTAAGAATCATTTGAAACGACTTTTTCCCATTGGCCATAATGTAACGTAATACTTTTGATTCTCCCTGTACATGAACAAAACATGCTGCAAACTTCATTTGGAATAGAGTTCGTGCTATGGTAAACTCAATAACATCCAAAAATTTCAGGACAATCCGAGTATATTTACGAGAGTTCGAGCGCATACAGTCGGAAAAACAAAACCGAAGTCATAACCACTTTTCTACTTTGTTGGAAAGTGTTAAAAATTGGATATATTGTGAGCATGGATTATTTAATATTATTTTTTATTTATCCATGATAACGTGATTTTGGTTTGCTAACTTTCATTTTTTTTTTTTTTTTTTTTTTTTTTTACTAGCTTTCATTAATTTTGCGAAAATATTTGTATCATTGTGATTAATGAGAACTAAAACTCAGAGAAATAAAACATGTCGAACATGGATGAATGAAGGTATTTTTGCCCCTTAAAAGTATTTTTATCACTTTAAGCAAAGTCTAATTAGTTTGATATTTTAAAGGGATTTTTATATACAGTTTTATAGTAGATTTGTTTCAAAAAATGTACTGTTACGTTAAACAAAAAAGAGGAATAATATTCTCTTTTTAAAATATTATGTTCTTGTTCAAGTAACTGGGTAATTTATATATATATCTGCCCATAGATTGTTTATAAAATTTAATTAATGCGCTATAGTAAAATTAAATAAATAAAATTTTTGTGCTTTTAAATTATTCGTCTATTTAATTCAATCTACTGTAAACAAGCAATATTTACCTACATGCTATACGAACTGAGAAATTGCAACTTTCCACAACATTACCTGCACAACTCAGCTACTATTACATAAACCTTTTTTAAGTATTGCCACAACTGTAAACAATAAATGTGTAAATTAGTTACTTTTACATACCTATAATTGAAAATTAGTAAAGTTATATCTATGTTAGAAGATTTACACTCTTGTTCTAAACGTTTAGCTGTATTTATCGTGTGTGTTTATTGGCTTAATAGAAATTTAAAATTTGTTATATTTTCAAAAACTCAAACAAGTGTCTAAATGGTAGAAATTTGTTAGGAGTTACCCGAATTGGCGTGTTAATGTCAATTTACAAATTTTGTACATTGCACAAATATCTGTATATTTTACATATCACACCAAAAAATGGTAAAAAATATTACATGGAATTATACTTATGATGATAATATTACACAGAAATATGCATACGAATATTACACAGCTATGTGTAAGAACATACTATAGCACAAGATTGCGTGTAGCAATATTGTGCAGAAATATGTGTAAGAACAGAATATTACACATAAATACGTGTACGACAATATAATAAATACAATAAATATCGATAATTGGAAACTTGGTTTGTGTAATAGCAGCTGAGTTGTGAAGGTAATGGTGTGGAAAGCTGCAATTTCTCAGTTCGTATAGTATCTAGGTAAGTATTGCTTGTTTAATGTAGATTGAATTAAATAGAGTATTTTTCCATTTGATATAGATGTAGCTTTGTAAACTTGTGACCGAAATTGCTGGAAAAAAATCCAACAAAATAATGAAATATATTCACGATTTTGTTTCGTACAAAATTTTATTTTGCACAGTGTTTATTCAGATTATGCATGTTCTGTTGATAAATTGCTACTATACAGTTTTAGGGATTCATAACAACTTTAACACAGAGAAGGCATGCAGTCAATATAATTCTAAATGATCCAAATTAAGATTACACTATTTTGTGGTCTTAAAACAAATCTGCCGGAAAGAGAACAAACACACCAAGCGCAAGAGTTTGTTCTTCATGCAAATTTGTTTTGAGACGATAAAAATATTTATTAGAAAAATTACATACTAAAATACAAGATAATGTACTATATACAAAATTCATCATTGTGGCTTATTGCACAGATATATGTTTTCACTTTAAGCTATTTCGAAGTTATTTGATAAGTTTTTACACACTTAAGCAGATTAATTAACACACTTAAGCAAGACAATTAGCACACCAGGCGTGTATTTGGCAATTTACATGCCACTTTACACATATATATAGACAAATAGTTTTTGTATCATCTGTATACCTGTTTTAATGTGTAAATTTACGCGTTTAATTTTAAGAGGTCTGAAGCAGTGAGAACATTTAATGTGTTTCAATAAAGAAATTTCTATCTTATACATGACATTTCTATCTTATTATGACAGTCGTTTATAGACTGTAATATTTTTCATCGTGCATCGATTCATCAATGAAAAAATAAGCTATTTTATTGGATGTACTTATCCATTTATTAATTTATAAACCTTGTAAAAACTATATAATTTTACACACATGAAATTTAGTTGGTGGTTACAACAAAATGTCTATACTTTTTAAGTATATCATAATATTTTTATTTAAATAGTTACGGTAACACCGTTTTAAAATTAATTAACCGCAAAATATATGGGAAATGTTCACAATTTTAAAAGCTTTTAAAATAATGTATCTAATGCATTTTTTCCCCCAAATTAATGTTATTTTCCCGAGTTACAGAATATTTGAACACTCAACTAATTAAAAGCCATTTGCCTTAACAAAACGTATTTTATATTTTTGTATTTTAAAATTAAAAAACTCTCATTAACTAATTGGTTTGAAAAGTTGGAATAGGTACTTACGGTTCAAAATGATGTTCTGTAACGCAATAATTATAAAAATATATTTAATTCTAAAAGCAAATGCATCACACTCGAAACCTAATACTTTAAACGGAAAGTTGAACTAATTGCAATTCTGCATGTGTAAAATATTTAACGTTGATAAAAATCTAAAAAAATGTCGCAGAAACACAATCGAAATGTTGTTCATATTTTAAAAGTATTTTTTCTTCGTTTGGACATGGGTACCATTAAGCATATATTAGTCAAAGCTGTTGCATTAGAAAACATTAACTATTTGATCAAGGCTTTTTTCTAATTCGTTTCATGTTTATTTATTAAATAACACTAGATCAAATATACCAGTTTAAAATGCGAATGTAGTACATTAGAATCTCCAAAATCCATTTAGAGTTTTTTTATAAGTTGCAGCACATTCAAAGTAACGCATAAATGCACTAGCGCATAAATGCATAGAGATAAACCCACTCCTTTGATAAAAACTCTTCTACATTAAATGATATTATACTGAAAATAGTATGAATTTTTAAATGACATAACATAACAAAAGAGAATAAAAGTATAAATTAGCGAATAATAACTTAATCTAAATAAGCAATATTTTAAAGTAATGTTTTGAATATACGCTTGTGAATAATATAAATAAAATCAATTATTTTCAACTTCAATTTAACACTAGAACGCCCGGAATTTTTACTCAAGTTTCATAAAAATATTTGACACCAGAATTTTCATTTAAAATTATTTGACTGATTTATTTAACGTAAATCTGAGTGGTTTAAATTTAACTTATTTTACGAAAGAATTTCCGATTCCAGTTGACATTTAACCATATGGTGGGAGTCGGATCGACTCCTTCCGGGCGTTCTAGTGTTAATATAAAAAATTATAAACGATTACAATTTTTAATGATAACATATATCCTAGAAACTTACTACGACAGGTGTTCTAAATCATTCAAATAGCTGTACCTAAACAACTCTGTAGCTACACTATACATGAAGGATCTGGGCCGACAGTGGCCATCACTGTTTTCTTGACACTGGGCCCCGAAGTGCTATGCAGCAACGTCCCGGCCAGGTGGTCAGCCTAACGCAAGACCTTCGGTGTTTAGTTCCGAAGCAAGCTTGGTACTCATTTTACCGACCCCAAAGGGATGAAAGACCGAGTGAACCTTGCCCAGTCGGGAGTCGAACTTTCGACCTGCGGTGCACAGTCAGATGCCCTGACCACTACACCACTGGGATTACAAACAGCGGTACCGCTAAACCGAAATTAACTTCGGAGTGCAAATTGATCTGAACGAATGAAAAACAAAGAAATCATTTTGCGTTTGCTATGCAAATGCGCAAATTCTTGTGTTAAAATTAAATAAACAATATTCCAATTAATATTAAACTAATCATTATAAAAATTGGATATATCTTTAAAATCTATTTTAAAATATATATTTTGCTACATTTACGTAGGAGCAAAATGATAAAAACGCTGAAAATATTTCTAAAATCGCGGAACGTGATTTGCGGATTTTCGCATATAATTTAAACCCACTTTTAAAAAAGATTCTGATTACATTCATTTAGTTGGCAAAACGTTTGGAATACAGGGTGAAAGAAAATGCCTTGTGACTTTGAAAGAGGACGAATTTTAGATTATAACATCATCGGAATGTCAGTTAAAAGAATTGCTGGTAAAATTAAATGTTCAAAGACTGTTATTTTTAATTTTCTTTCATAGTCCATTTACGTCACTGCAAAATCTACAGGGTGTTCGAAAATTCTTTCGAAAAGATGCGATCGCGCCGTTCCAAGTAAAAGAAATACCACAAAGGAAATCGGAAGACAGATAAAGACGTCAGCATCAGTATCGTCTGTACGATAAAAAAATAAAAATGCAGGGAGCTCTTTAAAATGTAAAACTCGTCGGTGTTCACGTTTAACATCTGGTAATAAAAAAGAAGGCATTCCGTTTACAGATAATCACCTGGAGCAACAAATGGATTGGCCTAAAATAATACTCAATGGTGAAAAAAGGTTTGACTTCTATATTCTGGAGGGTATTCATTCATATTGGCATGGGATTGAAATGAAAAAGGACGTATTTCCCACGCATCAATTAGTTGGAGGCACCCGAATGGTTTGTTCTGCTTTTTTCACTCGGAAGATAAGCTTAGAAATACATTTCTAGAAGGGTAAATAAAATATACATACCTATATTCACATGTTAGAATGCCACTTTTAAACTTGAGTGAAAGCATTACCTTCTTTAATTAAATTTTCAACAGGACAATGCCTAAATTCAATGTGAAAAAGACTGAAAAAAGTCGTTTCAAGATAAGTAAGACTCTTGATTGTCCAGCCAATGGTCCAAACCTAAATACCCTGACCAACGTTTGGAATATTTTAGGGCTGAATATATAATGAAAAATGTTCCAATCGTACTGTCTAACACGAAATCAGGATTAAAATCTTGAATTTGGGAGATATAACGTGTGTTGTGACCTCGATAAATTCGAAACTATGTAAACTCTATGCTACAATGTTATATTGAAATTATTAAATAAAAAAGCAGCCCAATTTACATGTAATATTTTTATAATTTAGAAACATCTGTTCCGTTCTCATCATTTTGCTCACAGTGCACACTGTAAAAAAAATTCCGCAACGTTCCTGGAAAAAAATGGGCAGCTGAGTTGCCCTGTACTGTATATGTTAAAATACTGTATATGTTAAAAACTTCCTACAGAAATGCCAGTAAGTTTCCTGCGAAATACCAGGAATATTTCTGTTGACAGCAAAACATTACTGACATTTCACAGCATGCGGGATCCGCAGACGATTTTTACATTTCCAGTTGACAATTTTCGCTTTATTATCATTATTTGTTAGAATGAAAAAATATTTTGAAATTGACATCAAAATTATTATTTATAATTTACACGAAAAAATAAATTTTCAGTTAAAATTCAATAAAGTAAATATATATGTGATATATTGTTTCTGAACTTTGCTTAAAATATAAAAAATATATAAATGTAAATATTAATTAGAAAAAAAATCTAGACATAAAATATTTTGGATTTTCGTCAGTAATTATGTTAGTTTACATGTTAGATAAAGTACATATAAATTTTCATGGAAAAAAAAAAACCTAAACGTAATTGTATATTTTTTCCGAAAAAAAAAAAAAAATTCAAATTTGCAGCAATTCAAAGTGTCAAATATATGTCAAATTTAAATCAAATTGTAATAAAGTGTTAAAATATAAAATTAATTAAAAAAGAAACAAGTTGGAAATTGCTCGTCAAACGTGGCAAATGAGGTGCGTTCGTACTATAACTAGTTTTATAATTATTGTTTGCACCCCATATTGTACTGAATGTATAATTTTTTGCACTTCATAAAACGCATAGTCTGAATTAAAATGCACTTCCAATATTTTTTTCCCATTCCCCGTAATGTAATGGAACACTTTTGACTGTCCCTGTAATTAAACTATACATCCGATTTTTCTAAAATTTGAAATAGCTCAACAAAATTTTGCAACAATTATATCTTTAAAATTTCAGACCATTCGGAAGGCTGTAATATCATTAAAATGCACTTGCAATAATTTTTCCCATTGGCCGTAATGTAAAGAAAAACTTTTGACTGTCCCTGTAATTAAACTATGCATCCGATTTTCCTAAAATTTGAAAGAGCTCGACAAAATTTTGCAACAGTTATATCTTTAAAATTTCAGATCATTCGGAAGGCTCTAATATCATTAAAATCCACTTGCAATAATTTTTCCCATTGGCCGTAATGTAAAGAAAAACTTTTGACTGTCCCTGTAATTAAACTATACATTCGATTTTTCTAAAATTTGAAAGGGCTCGACAAAATTTTGCAACAGTTATATCTTTAAAATTTCAGATCATTCGGAAGGCTCTCATATCATTAAAATGCACTTGCAATAATTTTTCCCATTGGCCGTAATGTAAAGAAAAACTTTTGACTGTCCCTGTAATTAAACTATACATTCGATTTTTCTAAAATTTGAAAGGGCTCGACAAAATTTTGCAACAGTTATATCTTTAAAATTTCAGATCATTCGGAAGGCTCTCATATCATTAAAATGCACTTGCAATAATTTTTCCCATTGGCCGTAATGTAAAGAAAAACTTTTGACTGTCCCTGTAATTAAACTATACATCCGATTTTCCTAAAATTTGAAAGGGCTCGACAAAATTTTGCAACAGTTATATCTTTAAAATTTCAGATCATTCGGAAGGCTGTAATATCATTAAAATGCACTTGCAATAATTTTTCCCATTGGCCGTAATGTAAAGAAAAACTTTTGACTGTCCCTGTAATTAAACTATACATCCGATTTTCATAAAATTTGAAATGGCTCGACAAAATTTTGCAACAATCATATATTTGAAATTTCAGACCATTCGGTTGGGTAGTTTTTGCTCTGTTACATGCGGACAGACGGACGGACGGACGGACAGACGGACAGACGGACAGACGGACGGACAGACGGACAGACGGACGGACAGACGGACGGACTGAACGACGACTATAGGTGCTACGTATTTATATAATTACGAACGCACCTAAAAAAAAAGTCAAGAGGTAGCATCGAACTCGGGCCGTACGGGTGGCGTGCGAGCTTTCTGCGTCCACACCACGAAAGACACGTTGAGAGCTGCAAACTAATGGGTATTTGAAACGTATGCTAAAACTCGGCATCTAATTTCTGAAAATCTAAGGCCCATTTGAAGAAATCCTTTCACAAGAATAATTAGAGATAAGAACTCTAAAACATACTTTAAATTAATCAAAATCGGTGAGAATCATATTTGATGGTCCCCTGGTTAATGGAGATCCAAATAATAGGTGTATTTTTTTTACACAGTCTGCTCGTTAAAGATTCCACAGACAAGTACGAGAGATAATCTCTTAGCAATGTCACAGAGGTATTGTATTTTCATCTGAATTGTCTTGACAATAGAGACGTAAAGGATTATGTCGTCTATTGATTTATTTGCATTCCATATTGATTTTTTTACATTCATTTAAGGAATTCGTTTTCGACACTCGGTCGCGAGCAACGGATTATAGCAAAAAAATAATAAATGGCGGCCGCAGCGTTTTCCTATTTCCAACTTTTGTTCAGGAACGTTTCAGATAAGAAAATCAAAATTTCACAGGAAAGAGCTAAATTATTCTGAAAACCTGAGAAAAGGCAAAACGTTCCTGGATTTTACATGGAACGTTACCATTTTTTTTTTTTTACAGTGCATATCGAGAAAAAAATACAACGTATTATATTATATTTATAATCCATCTTTTAGAATATTTTATTTATGTTGTATTGAATATAAATTTTATAAATTAAATTTTTATGGTTTATATGTGGGTTAATATAATTATATTTTTTATTTATACAATTACTTGATGGTTCCTATCATTCAGCATCCTTGTCTACTAATTGGTTATACTAAATAGAAGCGGATTTGCTAACATTCCACATTTAGTCATGCATTAGGTGCTCAAAAAAGACAAATAAAAGAATGTTTTGATGTAGTTTGATAGCTGGTGCTTTATGTTTTTTATGTCCTGAATAGGAATTTGATATTTGCCAAAAAACAATTTCCCAGGAAATGATTTTTTTTTTTTTTTTTTTTTGCTAAAAAAGTGTAAAAAACGGACTTCTCTTTGTTTTTTTTTTTCAAAATAACTCTAAAACTATACATTTTATATATAATTAGGCAGTACAAAAATTAAAGAAGCTAAAATTTTCTATATTATATGTATTAAAAATTGTTTCTATGATTAATGGTTTAGCCGTGACAGTGGCGCAAAAATGGGTGTGAAAAGCAAACAATTAAAAAAAACGGGAATTACGGCCCTGTACGTTTATTTAACAGGAAAACTAACAATTTTACACAAACATGGACTATTACTGTTACTAAAGATTATATGATTCACTACATTTTACAATAAAGTTGCTGACAATAAATACGACGATTTATTGAGAATCCGTATTTATTTATAAATAAATTTGTACATTAGTAAGAATATTTACTTAACAAACAAAATTTCATATTTTCGCTTTTCTTTATTTGAAGGTTCCTGCTTTTCACCGATATATATATAACATAGAAAATAGACGTATAGAATAAGTGGGGATTTTTATTACTATCAATATTATAAAATAAATGTTTTCTTAATAGCAAATATTTGATACCTTGTGGCAAGACTTCTCCCCCCCCCCTCTTCCCTTGGATAGCTCGTCCTCCTCGTTTTAACCCACTACTGCGACGTTGTTCCAATTATTTTTGCAATTGAGACACATGTTGGAGCAAGTAAGCCCTGCTTCCTTGCAGCCAAAATCTCGTTCGCAGTTCTTTCTGCACTTGCAGAATACAAACTTCAACAAAGCAGGGGAGCAGGGGGCAGTACAGCGAAAACATGCTCAAAGCTAGTATTTGTTCTTTTCTATTCCCTCTCTTCAGCATTTCTTTCAACACCCCCGTCATTGCTGGACCTGGTGCTATACTACTAAAGAGTCCTATTGTGCTGCAAATGCAGATGGTGGTAAAGAAGCAATGTTCGAATTGTATTGAAAGGCTGATTTTTTGTACAAAATATGCATTAGTAGGTTTAGCGAAGACACATTTTCCCCACTATAAACATACAGGAGACAAGGAACGTTCCTCAGCAGCTGCAATCATCTACTGAGTAGTATTTATGTCATTGAATCCCTAAACAACGTCGGCAAGATGTGGATTATACACAAGGGTTTTGAAGAACTTCATTTTCCCTTGCATAAACAAAACAATGCTGACGTTGAATCACAACATCTCATGGTATGTATAGTGCGTCTCAAAAGTATATGGACAGGCGTTTTTTTTTTTTTTTTTTTTTTTAACTAACAGTTTAAAAAATGAAGCCATGATCACGAAAAAAATAATAAGCATATGGAATTCTATTCTAATATGAGTTTATGACAACAAAGAAATACAGTATAGGTTTTACAGAATTTTTGTAAAAAAATCAAAATCAAAATACGCTGTCTCAAAAATATCTGGACTTTTCGAGTATTTTGCATTTAAATTCAAATTTTGGATCCATTCCTTTGAATTATCTTGAAAACCGTATCAAGTAAGTTTCAAACTAATGTTTGGAGGATGTGTGGCTGTAAAGAGAACCAATTATGCTCTACGTTTTGCTTTAATTCCTGAACAGTAGAAAACTGACGACCATGAGCATATACATCTCGTGCAAGTACTTTCCAAAGGTTATCAATTGGATTGAGGTCTGGGCTAATAGCTGGCCAGTCTATAAAAGTCACTTTATTCTGCTTAAATCAAGCTGTTGTTGAATGACGGATGTGAATTGACGCATTGTCCTCTTTGAATTTTCAGTTATCCCTTTCAAAAATGTTTCCAAAGAGAAGTAGATTGCTTTTAAGGACATTTTAATAATCCTCGGAGAACTGCTGACTATTAAGAGAAGCAATATCCGTTGTTCCATTGAAACAAATCGCGCCTCATACCATGAGAGAATCTCTTCCTTGTTGTTGAGTAAAGAACTCACGAGATTCTCGTCGCAGATCATGCCGATTGTATGCCCAGCCACCAGGGCCATCCAAATTGTTTTTGTTTTCGTCCCTGAAGAAACACTTAACAATTCATCTTCCCAAGGCTTGTGTTTTTTAGTTCAAAGAACGCGTGCATTTCTATGGTGCACTTTCAGCATAGATTCCGCGCACATTCTGCGATATTTATGAATTTTGCTTGCGTGTATGCAACGGTTAACAGTAGATCTCGTATTAGGAAACGCTAAATTCTTCGAAATTTCACGAACAAACTTCTCTTGGGCTGAAACTACTCGAAAAATCTTTATGTCTTGTCGCAAAGTTGCTTTTTTTTGGTCGACCTGAACGTTGTTTTGCAATCGCATTGTCACTTTTTAGTAAAATTACATAAATTCCGGATCTTTTACTCTTTATTTGTTTAGCAATATCAGAAATTTTAACGTTTGAGCTTTTAAACGCCAAATTTTAGCTATATCAGCAGCAGAGAATTGAACGTTGCGAGGCATTTTCCCCCTGTTCGTTAATTGAAAAATGAGCAGTGATTTTATATTTAGCAGTGGGTATTTCACACGTACAGAACGCAGAAAATACAAAATTTTTTGATACGGTGGAAATAAAAGCAATTCTCTTCATTGTCCATATATTTTTGGGACAGCTTATTTTAAATTTTATTTTTTTACAAAAATTCTGTAAAACCTATACAGTATTTCGTTATTGTAACAAACATATATTATGATTCCATATGCTTATTATTTTTTTCGTGATTATGGCTTCATATTTTAAGCTGCTATTTCAAAAAAATCGTTTGTCCATATACTTATGAGACGCACTGTAGGAAGAGGATGTTTTCCGTATTAGTTAAACTCACAGTATTAGTTGTAGAAAAATCAATGGAGAAATGGTCTCCTTCCCTGTTGGAAAAAAAAAACATGATTTCATTCCTGCAGAGATCTATTGAAATGACTAAAAGATATACATCAGCCCCAAATACAATTACCGTCTTATTTGATGGAGCCATCCCAGTTTTAAAAAAAAATGATTTCATCCCTGCAGAGATCTATTGAAATGACTAAAAGATATACATCGGCCCCAACTACAATTACCGTCTTATTTGATGGAGCCAAGGACGAAGTAGTGTTTATAACCAAGGTGTCTGCGTCTTCTTTTGCTTGCTTGCATGTAATAATTTCTGATGATAATGTCAATCGTCATAGATATTAACCGACCTTTGTTTTTTTTGTGTTAACAAGAAACTTTTCTTTGGAAATAGTTGGTATCATTGTTTCATTGAACAATATGTCAGTTGAAGCATATCTTCTTGGTCGTCTCATAATCTCAGCAGTTTTTGTAGCAACGTGTGCATTATCAAGGTAGCCGTTAAAGACAACTATTGCGCGTGGTCGATATTTTGACTGCACATGCACATTAGGGTGGTGCAAAAAAAGTCAAGTTGATATTTCCGAGTCGCTATAGTGCGGAAAAGTTGCGATTGGTAAATACAAGAAAGACAAAAAAAAAATTCTTCTAATCGGACATTATCTTCCGATCCCGCAAACCGCCTAAAAATTCCAAAAAATTGAAAATTTCCGATTTTTTCAAAATTTTTCTTTTTTTTTACGTTTATATATTTTTTATCGCTATAGGAAAAAATATTTGCAGTTTGTACTGTTTAATAATAATAATAATAATAATTGTGTTTAGAGAATATCTTCCGATCGCGCAAGCTCAATAAAAATCGGCAAAAATTCAATTTTGAGTGATTTTCATGCATTAAGAATGTAATCAACTGAGGTCAGTTTGCAGTCTCAGGTTAAGATTTAAATGTTAATTGATACTATTGAGCATATTAAGTTATTTTTAAACAACCTAGAACTTACCACGAAGAGTTCGTTTCAGGTCTGAAAAGATTATCAGTGCACCCAACTGCCGTTAGCCACGTTGGAAAACAGCGCTGAAGTCGGCGTATGCGCTCCCACCTAGTCTCACCTAACTCCATGAAATTTACAGAAAAGTCAACTGGATTCAGATGAACTACATGGCATATACTATTTTGACGGAAGAAAGGACGATACCCCAGTTAAAGAAAGTATTGCATCTAAACAGGTTCGTCGAACTATTAAAGAGGAACACTTTCCTGTCATAAAAGAACGTGACTCAGTTTATTTAGGCCATGTGCCTCCAAACTCCGGGCCTGCTAAGGACATTGTAGCTTTCATAGTATCATGTCTTGCTGAACAAGGGGTTTCACTAGAATACTTAGATTTGGTAGGCTGTGATGGTACAAATACCAATACTGGATAGAAAGGGGGTGCTATCAGAAAGCTTGAAGTTTATCTCTGACGACCACTGCAGTGGGTTGTTTGTTTATTCCATTTTGTTGAATTACCTCCCCGCCATCTTTTTCAACATTTGAATGTTGAAACTACTGGCCCAAGATCATTTAATAATACACCATTTGGACACAATATGATTGTTGTGTAAAGCTCTCGGTGATAAATTTTCAATTGACTGATTGTGAAATTCCAGAAGTGGGCAGGCAAATGTTGAGCAAGGACCAAAGACATCTTCTTGACGTGAGTCAAGCAATTAACAGTTACAACTTTCCAAATGACTTATTAAAGTGTGACTCCGGGCCAATTTCACATGCCAGATTGCTCACTTGTGCAAATAGAGCCCTTCGACTTTACGCGAGCGTGGAAAACCCATCGGATGCCTTAAAGCCATATTGACATTTATTTTAAAATCTTACTTGCCAGTTTGTTTTGAAATAAAATTCTGTAAGTACATTACAGACGGGCCTATTCATCTGTAGAGAGCAATTGAAACATCTCGATACTTTCGTGACAACCTGAAGAAAGTGTAATCTTTGAAACTGAATGAAACTCGTTCTTTGCTCACCCGGAAAACCTACTGATGGCAATGGTCTTTTATAAAAGGAGGTACATAAGAGAGCTAGGGCTGTTAAAAGCCAGGCAGAATGTTTCAAAGGGTAAAGGCATCTGAATCTTTATCACTCCTACAATCCAAAATTAATTGATTGTAATGTAACAAAATTAACATTTCCACCGCTTTTTCGGAGATTAACCCATGAAGAAATACATTTCTTCGTTCAATCAGGTCATATCTCAGTCTAGGATGATAAAAAGTTTTTCAACCACACGTAAGATGTCCAGCGGTGCATTAAATCGGTAACGGAAGCATCATTTAAGGTATGTGGGCCCCAATCAAGAGAGCATCAGGGCCACACTGAAATCAATGTCCATAATACCAGACATTACCACCAAATCGCAGTACAAAGTTGCGTCTAGAAGTCAGACTTAAACAGATGACATAACAAATTGTATATCTTATACTGTCACGACACTAGTTTTTTAATACAGTGTTTTTATTCTATTATAACAAATTATGTATTTAAGTAATGTAAATAGCAAACACCCTCATTGGTTGGATGGAGGATAGGGTGTGGTTTGAACTCGAAGTGCAGCTACCTTCCCGTGGTGAGTTCTGGTTTGTATAAACATTATCAAATATCTAAACAAGCAAAGAGTTGTACATTGTACAATTTATATGCAAATGTTAATATTGGAACGCAAACTGATCTCAGGTGATTATTTTCTTTATTCATCAAAATCACTGAAAATTGAATTTTTGCCGATTTTTATTGAGCTTGCGTGATCGGAAGCTATTCTTTAAACGCAACTGTTTATTTTTATTATTATTAAACATTACAATCTGCAAATATTTTTCACTATAGCGATAAAAAATATATATACGTAAAAAAAGAAAAAAATTCTGGAAAAATCGGAAATTTTCAATTTTTTTTAATTTTTAGGCGGTTTGCGGGATCGGAAGATAAAGTCCGATTTAAATAATTTTTTTTGTTTTTCTTGTATTTACCAATCGCAACTTTTCCGCACTATAGCAACTCGGAAATATCAACTTGACTTTTTTCGCACCACCCTAATGCACATACCGAACATATTTGTCGCAGAATGAAGAAAAAAACAATACTCTATCTAATAACCTCCCCACATGAATGGTAAATTAAATCTTGTCGCTGAACCGCTGGTGTGTAAGGAGTTTGAATGCCTTGTAGAGAGTAGGTTCGATTCCTTTTCTTAAGCCATTGTCATACAGAGCCAGAGAATAAGGGCCTACATCGTACGTCAAAAACTCCTCAAGTTCTTCATCTGAATACTTTGCAACCAAAATTAAGTGGAACAAATTTGTGGAATTGCCAGGAACCAACTGGTTGTCTACCTGTATTACATTTGTTATGACAGCAAGAGGTTTTACTCGTTCGCTCCGTTTAAATTTGATAGTTCCAAAGTCGGCACCAACAATTCTGTTGATGTTTTTAATGTCTGATTTCCAAGATTTATGGGAGTTAATTTGTCCACGAATCAAAATAGCAGAGCTTATTGAATATTATTCAGTATTTATTATTATTATTACATTATTATTTTGTAATACAAAGTGAAATTTTTGTTAATACTTATGTTCATTTTTATTTGTTTTTTAGTTATGAAGGAAAAAATTAATCTCACATACACAAAATGTAGTCAATAATACAGGGTCATCGAAAAATAATGCCTAGATTTAAAAAAAAATCATAAGATCAAAACATTTTATGTTAAATGAGTAATCCTTTTACTACACGATAACTGATGAACGCAAGTTTAGTTTAATTCACCAGAATTCGTCTGCGTGTCTGTGTTATGAGCGTATTAGTTGCCCACGTAGTCAAGGTCAGCCGATGCGCTAGACTGCAGCTGCTCAGTACGATCTTGACCGTGCAATAAAAAGCACAGTGCGTTATTTGGATTGCGGGTTATTTCATGACAAAGTTATTGGACCTTTCTTTTTCGAAGAAAAAATCATGTACTGAGTAGCTGCAGTCTGGCGCGTCGGCTGACTTTGACGACTGCGCAACTAATCCGTGCATAACACAGACACGGATTCGAATTCTGTTGAACTAAAACCAAACTTGTGTTCATCAGTTATCGTATAGTGAAAGAATTACCCATTTAACATAAAATGATTCGTTGTTATGATTTTTTTTTAAGTCTAGGCTTTATTTTTTGATGTCCCTGTATGATCTTTAACATCATTGACAGTCAAAGTTTGCGTAAAATGGATAGTTTTCATGTTTCACCGACGTACAGTGCCGTAGTTCTCGTTTTTTGCAGTTTTTTTTTTCACGCCCATTTTTACGTCACTGCTATGGTTAAGCCATTGATCGGAGAAAAAACTTTTAATACATACAATGTATGTCTTCTTTAATTTATGTATTACCGACTTTTACGTAAAATGTATAGTTTCGAAGTTATTTTGAAAAAAAAAAAGAGAAAAGATTTTTTGCAACAAAAAACGTATTTCCCGGGAAAAACTTTGTTGCAAACTGCATATTCGCGTTCAGCGACCCAAAAAACATTAAAATACCAAATATCAGAACTACACCATAACTTTTTTTTCATTTTCTACCAAATGACTGGACTAAAAATAGGGTAAAACTATATAGTTAAACTCGGGGGCTCTGCCACCTGCAAGCTACTCTCGCCAACCCCCGTTCAGACACAGCAGAATCTAAAAAAAAAAAAAAAAAAAACATGCTAATCTGATGGGTTTTAAAAATATTAGAGAAGATTACATTATACTGAAAAAAGCTGTGCAAATCTCCCTGTAAACGGGTTTCCATTCAATTTCCTTTGATTGCAAAAATTTAAGGGGGAATCAGTTGCTGTTAAGACATCCAATGGTTGTTTTCGTTTTTGATTAAAGAGGATCAGTTAAACATTTGAAAAGAAGCTCAAATAAAATGAATTAAGTATTCAAAGTCTTTGTCTCCCGATATTTTAAAACAATCTCTATAATAATAGCCTAAATCATGTGACTATCATCAACAGTTCCTGCCGGAACACTTCGTTTTTTATACTCTAGGTGCCATTTCGATACTTTAATGTTATCCAGGCACAGGTGATAAGTCGCCAAATATTATTCTATCCCCATCATTTCATCTATATTATAATAATTCAAGTCATCAAATGCCATAAACAAATACGGTCTGATCCATTCGCCCTTTATATGAAGGTTTGGCACAAATGTCATATATTGGCGCGATTTTTTTCCATCGCCAATTTGGGGAACGCATCAACAGCATAAACAACAACATCCGGCTCACCATATCAAGCAAAATAACAATACTTTGGCGCCAGTTAAGTACCCGTTGCGTATGTGACATTGGCGTCAGAAAAAAATCGCGCCAATATGGGGCCGTATATGACATCTGTGCCGAAAGAAAAAAAAGCCTGGTGCAAATCTCGCCAATATGTTTTTTGCAACTCGCCGGTTAGAATTTTTTTATTCTTCGAGTGGTAAATTAAAACATTGATTTGAAGTTGAAATTAAATGACATGGTTTGTTACTGAATTTAATATTTCGCCAGATGTCATATATTGTGTGTATGTTAAATATGCATGTTTGGCATAATTTTTTCTTTCTTTTTTTTTTTTTTTTTTTTTTTTTTTTTTTACGGAAATTTGGCGAAAACGTCGTTTTCGAATAACAGTTACATATGTATTTTTGGTACTACTTAGTTATCCCGTCGACCAAAAATCCATCGCGAACTATAAGATTAAATGCCAATAACGGTTGATCGAAATGTCACATTCAATTGACTTTTAGCAAGTTACACATGTTTACGTCATCAAGTGATTTTTTATTCGACGTTTTATTTTTATATTTATTAATGTTATACTAATTTATTTGTTCTTTCGTTATTTAAAATAAAAATTTTGTCAATCTGTACAATTTGGCGAGTGGTTTGGCGATTTATATAATTTGCGAAATTGGTTGACGGAATAACTACGTTGTACCGTATTTTTTAATTATTTTCTATTATTTTCAAAAGGAAATAGCAAAAAAATAATTAATAACTGTAGAACAAAATAATTTATATAAATTAAATAAAAGAAATAAAAGTAAATAAACATTTATTATTAAATAAACGACAATAGCCGGGTTACCATGTCAACCAAAAAATGCCATTTTTGCGCCAATTAGGTACCACAAAGCGTATATGACATCTGTGCCTAATATTTTTCTTTTTTTTTTTTATAAAGAAAGAAGTGAAAGTCAACAATTTAAATGTTTCATTTTTAAATGAAAGTTTTGTATTAAATAAAATGATAACGAAATAAAAAAAAGCATTGTTCTTAGCATACATTTAAAGGTGGCCAAACTGGTCGCCAAATTAATTTAAAATAGTAACCTTTTCTGAATTATGAAAAAAAAAATCTGTTATGATTAAAATTTGAGTTGCCATCATTAGAAAAATGTATTTAAAATTAGAAAAAAAATTAATATTTCGAAAACTAATTCGAATTTAAAAATTCTAATACCAGTTTTGAGATCTGTGGATCAATGCGGATTTTTGGTGTCAATTTCATTGCAAATTATTCGATATTTTAGGAGAAATCGCTGTGAAACATAACCAGTTGTTTAATCAGTCTATTCAAAGAATCGTTACATTTCAGCCGTTTCATATATTCGTTTCATAAATTCGTTTCATTAGGATTTTATATATATAGGGTAGATTGGACTGGAATACCTCATTTTGGACTCCCATTAAAGTAAGCCATTAAAGTCCGATTAGAGTAAGCCATTGATCAGAGAAAAAAACTTTTAATACATAAAATGTAGGAAATTTTATTCTGTTTAGTTTATGTATTGCCAAATTTTACGTAAAATACATGATTTTGAAGTTATTGAAAAAAAAAAAAGTTCTGTTTTTTGCACTTTTTGCAAAAAAACGTGTTTTCCGGGAAATTTATTTTGGCAAACTTCAGATTTGTGTTCAGCGACCCCAAGAATATAAAGGCATCAAATATCAAAACTACACAAAAATGATGTTTTATTTTCTACCAAATGACTGGAATAGAAATAGAGTAAATCCGTTTAGCTGGATACAACTGGAATACCTCAATTTGGACTCCTATTAAAGTAAGCCATTAAAGTCCTATTAGAGAAAGCCATTAATCGGAGAAAAAACTTTTAACACATAAAATGTAGGAAATTTTAACCTGTTTAATTAATGTATTCCCGACTTTTACGTAAAATGCATAGTTTTGAATTTATTTTGAAAAAAAAAGTTCATTTTTTTAATCTTTTTTTGCAAAAAAATTATTTCTCGGGAACAATTTTTTGGAAATTTTCAGATTCGTGTTCAGCGACCCCAAGAACATAAAGACAAGAAATATCAAAATTATACGATAAATTTCTTTTATTTTCTACCAAATGCCATCTATTGTCACCAAATGCCACCTAATTTTCCACCTATTTTCTACCATTCTTTTATTTTCTACCATCTAAATAAATAATTATATTTCTAAACTAATAGGGGTGAGTAGCCGAATTTGGACCATTTCACATATTTTCAGTTGTAACTCACTTCATTTTTCTAATATCTGCAAAATATCACTACACGTGATCAATCTATTCATCTACTAACTAAATAAATCATTATAACAACTTCTTTTTCTTAATCTTATGTTTTATTTTAATTTTAAGAATTTGTCAAATGTGGTCTGAATTGGAACCCCAGTCTTCTAAATTGGACGAAACAATATTAGACTGTTTTAATGAGTAGGAAATATAACTAATTTTAATAAAAATAAAGTTTGTTACTAATGAAACAATTAAACGAAACAACAGCAATCAAATATATAGAATTCAAATATACGAAAGTAAGAGTATTTTTTAAAACAAAATGTATTCAAAATATGAATTAAAGTTAAAAGTAATTAAGAATAGAAATTTTGGAACGACTTGCCAGTTATTTAAATATCATGTAAGAAGTGATGCAAGGCTTACACATGAATTGCTTTTGTTCATTTTTATTCCAGCGCGCACAACATGGAACCATATTTGGCAATATGAACAGTGAATCATTTCTGCTATTTTAATTTTCTCACAAATTAGGGAAATCCAGTCATCATGTCTTGGTTTTTCTTTTCAGATTCTGAACCACCAGACATTTTGTTATCTAAAAATAAAAGTTTTTCACCTTATGTCTGTACTTCTTCCCTTCCATCATTTTTTTTCAATCGAATTACGCCTACTTTTTATAACTTGATGTCTCAATTGCTTTTGTGCTTTTAGAGCTTCCTTTTTGCCTTTTTTTTTCATTTCAAGATTTACTTTATATAGCGAAGATGTTGACACAGCTGTTTTATGGCTTATTCTGTGCTTTAACATAACTGATTTTGGCAATAAAGATAAAATTTCCAATAATTATTTGGCTTTTTTTGGGAGGGGGGGGGGGGCGTTGTATCTGAAGCTTTTTTACGTGTCAATCTCTTCTCAATTTAATTTTTCCTTTTATTTCCAATATTTTTAACAACTTTTGCTGTCACTGGTGTTTTTTTCCGACTGTTTGTCTGTGTCATTTTCATCATTTTTAATTCTCTTAGTTATCGTAGGTTTCATGATTATTGAGTCTGACTCCGAAATCTCACTAGCAGGATAATCAACGGTCTAATCTTCCGTGACTATTTCCTCGGCAGGTGCAGAAGCAGCTGCAATATGATGACACTTAAAAACATGCCTGTTAGAAAGCCAAATATCGCTTCCTTTAAAAGCATGGAAGGCGGTTTCAACGGTTGCTGCTCTCTTCTAAGCAATAGCTTTTCAAATTTTTGGTTGTATATCTGGTACAATTTAAGCAACTCAAATTGGTCCAATTATGGCTTCTGAGTCATTTTTTAAGACAGAAAATTTCATGACTAAGAACTAAAACGAAAGCTACGAAATCCGTGTGAAAAATATGCCCAATAAACACATGAATTTAGATATGAATATGAAAACATAACAGCTTATCTTAGTTTTAAAGTATTCTGTTACGTTTAGTAGGAAAAAATTAGATCACAGTAGCTAATTGTATGCTTTTTAATGTTATCTGAAAGCAGCACATGAAATGCAGGTGCTTCTTCTAATCATAAATGACGTTATTCTGAAGAATAGTATTTCTGTGGTAGATGGTGCCTATTTCTGTAAGTAAGGAAAGATTTGCAACGCTCCATTTAAAGCGGTGGACCAAATATGGCGACTGTCCTCTATTTAGGTCTTATATTTAAATTTAGAATCAAACAAGGAATAACATTACAGGGAAAATATTGTCGCATAGTGTTTGTGAGATGGGCCTAAACAACAACACTTATGTGTTATTTGCATAAATTGAGTTGTTGATTCAAACATATTACCCCTATATACTGAGTAATGTCGAAGTTGTGTCTGCTTAATAAAACAATAGTTTTAAATTTCGGCTCTATGTTACTTAATCATAGCCCTATGTCTAATTCAATATTTTACATAATATTCAATATTTAGTACTTAACTTCCTTTTTGTAAAAAAGTTATTATTGCTAAACGCAAGCAGGAATTTAAGAATTTTCGGAGACAAAAGGAACATTCTTTTTGTTTTGGTGGATCCATTAATGGATCTTTATCAAATAACACAAACCTTAAATTTTTTTGACTTTTTATCTTTTCAATTTGTTTGTAATTTCTTAATCAAGATATGTTAAAAACCGAAAAATACCATTCAGTAGTTTTTAATACATATACTATAGACAAATAAAGCATAACACAGTATATGTACACAGTAAAAAAAAACGGTAAAAATTACAGCTGATTTGGCTGTGAATCGCTAAAATACAGCGTTTTATTAACTTCCGTATCGATTTACAGTAAACTGCTGTTATTTCAACAATGGCAAAACCGCCTGGACTGCATTCCAGATGAGATACCTGCCCTACAGGCACACTGTCAAGCCAAAGCAAAGTAGTGTCGTACGAATGTTAGCGTCGGGGTGAATATGTGCCTATTATGAATTCAAAATGGCGATTTTGGATAGTTATATACAATTCTGGATTACATATTTTTAAAAAATCAGAGTAAGTTTTATTTTTATGTTTATTCGTATCATTGATTTAATAACTGTATCAAATAGGCAGTTCTCTTATATAATGTAAGATACAAATTTTCTATTTGCGTACATATATATAAACGTTGACCGACAGTAGCTTTGAATCATTTGTATAAGGGTTAAATATTTTGTCTTAAATTATAACAAAAGAGAATATTTCCAATTTACATTTGAAAAAATTATTATTTTTCTTTTCTTTTTTCCATCATAGGACTTAGTTATTATTTACTTATGTGTCAAAGTACCAGATTTAAAAAAAAAATCAATATTTTTGAAATATGTTTTGCTTTGCTATTATATATTTTTCGCAATTTCATTTTTTCCGTTATTTGTATTTTAACATACCTTACTAATCTAAATTATACAATATTTTTTAATTGTCTAAAAGATTTAAGTGCGCTTTTTGTACTAATTTAAATGTTTTTATTTATTTAATGTATTATTATAGTTTATTAAAATTTCAAAAACAATTTTACGACTTATGGTCCGATTTACCGTCGGAGTTATTCACATTTCATAGATGCTAGTTTTTTACGCGCATTTCTTTACATTTTTTATATGTAATTTTTAAATCATTTATTGTGTGTAAGCTGGATACACTTCTTTATTGATCCATAAAATATTCCAAGAGTTTGCTTACTATTGTCGCAGCATTCAAAAGCAGCAGATCGCATTTTGCTTTTGATAATTATCGAACAATAAGAAGTAATTAGCACTAGATGCTGAAATTAGATATTTTGAATGTTCTCAATGTATGTTATATTACGCAGTACATTTGAAATTCACATAAGGAAAATTCTTTATAATGAGTTGCAATAGTTTAAAATTTACGATTTATTGCTTTTTTCGGTGTATTTTCCTATTTTATTTATTATTTTGCTTTATGGTGCTAAATTTGTATCTTACACATGTATAACAGAATTTATTATATAATAATGTTATTAAAACAATGATATAAGTAGACATAAAGATAACACTTATAGAGCTCTTAGTTTTTGAAAGATGTATCATAGTATACAAAAAAAAAAAAAAAAAAACTCAAAGTAAACAAACATTGCAGGGCGGGGGGGAGGAAGATGCAAACGTATATCTACAAATAATAATAATAATAATAAATAAAATAAAATAAATACAAAATGTATATATATGAAAACAAAAACATATACCGTTAGAATGTCGCATTCACCTTGAAAACTATAACGAAATAAAATTAAAACTTGCTAAAAAGGTGCATTTAATGTCATAAATATAAAAAGATATTAATAAGATGTTATTACATAATAAAATAGTTTTTATAAACTTCCAATATTTCATGCCTAGCGCTTTCGATCACCTACTGATCGAATAGCGATAGTGATCGAAAGCACTCGGCACGAAATCTTGGAGATTTTTAAGTTTTTAAAACTGTTTTATTATGTAACAACATCTTATTAACATCTTTTTATATTTGTGACATTAAATGCACCTTTTTAGCAATTTTTTATTTTATTTCGATATAAAATAAATAATAATAAAGGCTAAAAAAATACTGTTATCTTGTTAAAAGTGCTGTAAAATTAACAGCAAAATATGCTGAAAAAATACAATTTTTTGTAAAATCTAAAAAACAAAATTACTGTAAAATTAAATGTAAAAGTGCTGTAAATTTACAAGTTTGCTGTTTACCCGTGGAAAACAAAATTGCTGTAAATTGACAGCAAAATTTGCTGGCACCCATATTGCCAGCATTTTTTGCTGTAAAGATACAGTGATTTTTTTTACAGTGTAGCAAACAGTATAAAAATTAGTAGCAAATATTATTATGTATGTCGATGTTTCTGTTTTATTTTTTTTTTTCAATTTCCCATGCAGGTACCACTTTAACCTTTTTTTTTTTCATTCGTCAGTTGGAAGCACTTATGAGTGTTTTGACATTGCCCCTTTCTTTCTTAAGCATTCACGTTCATTTGTTTTCGTCCCACTATATCACGGCCAACAGCACTCGTTTTTCATAATTTATTTCTTCTCTATTTTGCTTTCAAATTAAAAAATTGTCGTTTGGGACCATCGTAACACATACCCATCATGGGTATGTATAATATAAAATATTAAAGTAAAACATGTGTAAAATATTTATAAAATGCTTTGAAAATCGAAAATAAAATTTAAACGTATTTGTTGTCAATTTGTTCTGTAGATAGAGTATTTAAAATCGTGGCTTGATGAATTCATAAACTTTAAATTCTCTATTATGTAATTGCGTAAAAGAAACATCCTTAGAACTCATAAAATCATATTAACCAACAGTTTAATGCGTCGGATTAAGAGTATCATTTCCAATTAAAATATATATTTGAATTGAATTTTGAATAAAATATAGTGTCATGAAAAATGAAATAGTGTGGAAAATACGATTACAAATATCTCGACAACTAATTATGTGATTGACTTCATACTTTATGCAAAATTTACGTTTTTTATTATATTTTATACTCATTCGTTAAAATAAACATTTTCGAAAAAAAAATTATAAGACTTTTATCAGAACGAATATTTCGGGAACAAAATAGTTTCGGATGATCGAAGTTACTGAAATTCAATAAGCTTCTTCTTATTATCACATACTAAGTACACGCCAAATTTCAAGTATCTATCTCTATTTTTTACTGATATAGAGCATTTACAGTCACACAGACACACCTACAGACAAACGGACGGCAAATGTTTTTCGGAATCTCCAGTGTCTGAAACGTGTAAATCCGTCATTTTTTTAAAACAAGATTTACCCTATACTACGAATGATAGGTAAGTAAAATCAATTTGTATAAGCCAAGTATTAAAGTAAATAAGTAATAAATTAAGTTTCTGAAAACTTTTGTTCTTGTACATTTATTATAAGAATGAAAAATTAGTCAAAATGTAATTAAAGAATGATAAGTTCATAAAATTTATTTTATTTGTTTTGCTGCTTTTTATGAACTCCACACAACAAAATTTAATGCATCTAATAAAACCATGATTATATGCTAATTTAAAAACTTGAGGAAAAAATCTGCCACAAAATCTTGTTGACTAATTCATTCTTTTAAAATGTAATAAGTGCAAAATAATTTAATAAAAATATTATTTTTTACTGAATAATAGACAATGTCTTGTTACACTTTTTCAAAAAACATTAACTTTATATATTATTTTTTAAGTTAACATTTAACGCAAATCTGTTATTATAAAACCATATTTTTTTCCAACAGAAAATGCTTCGCATATGAAATATGTAAATCTGACAAGAGAAAAATTATTTCTAAGATTTTATCGATAAATTAAAAATGAATTTTATATGTGGTACTTTATTATAAGTACATTTATCTGATATTTGATTTGTCCTTATTTTGTTACATTTTATATAAATTGTTTTGTCATAATTTCAATTTCTGTACAAAATGGTAGAATACTACCTAAATAAATTATTTTCTTATAAATCTCTTATTCGCTTATTCTCTTTATCTCTTTTACATTCAGAAATCAAAAGAAAAACAAACAAAATAATTTAAGAAGTATCCTGAACACAAACATTTTAAATAAATTAAATAATTTTATGTAGCTATATGACGTAAAAGGTTGGATTAATATTCTTTCAGCACACTCTTTTTCGAAATTTCGTACACCGTTTAAAGATTGTAAAACTTACACCAAATGTGTGAACAGTAAAACGCAGCTATTCAAAAATAAAGCAGTCATAAAATCTAAATTGTCTTAATTTAAAACCTTGAACGGAAAACCTTTTAGAATACAGAATAAAAAATTGTCTGATAGCAATCTCTTTTATGGTCTGCTTTTAAGAAGATTTTCGTTTTTATGGTTTATACTTTATAGAGGTTTTTATATAATAAAAGACCAGAATTGCATAAAATTTTTAGTAAACGTATTAATGAAAGTATACCGATAGAAGAATAATGTATTTAATGGAGATGTATTAATAAAAATTGTTTACAGACTCTGTTACACTTTTTAATAACAAAAAGAAAGAAATTAGGAGAATTTCAAATAATTGACATAATATCTGACATAAACTTCCATTTTAAACATAACTGATTTTTCCATTCTGTAATTTACCTATGCAGACTGTGATACAGGCAACTATTTTACTTTTTTTCCTGCAGTATTTTGTAACAACAATTGTTTTGGTATATTTCTAGTAATTTTTGAGGTAAATTTTTATTAATCTCAAAATAATAAATGAAAAATCTCCTATGATTATCCTGCTTATGAGATTTTCAATAAGAAATATTCCCATAAAAAATTAACTTCAGTTACATAAAATGTGGATTTAAAAAAGAAAAAAAGAATACGCTTTGAAATGAAAAAAAAAGTAATTATATATATATAATAGCGCAAAGTTCATAACACTTACGGAGTGAACTCATCCGGATCCCGATACACCACTTCGCTTTACCGAATTCCATTCGGTCATTTTTATTCAAAATTATTTTTTCGAATAAAATTTCATAAAAGTTACATTTTTAGAAAGATTATTTAAAATAAATTAACATATGAGAGATGACTTGCATTCAATTATGTATATATTCTGAGATAACTTCAGTTGAAATTAGATTGACAGCTCAATATCTCCTTGCATAAAAGTAAACATTCGTTCGTATCGCATTCGTTGCGAACGTCTAGGCTTTGTTGGCGCCTTTTATCTGTAGTTAAAATAAAATAAAGAAATGTTGTTTCGAAATTTTTTGAATTCTAAAACCATTGTCATAATATGTCTTATAAAATGTAATTAGAATTGATTTCACGCTTCATCTTGGTATTTTGCAATGCTTTTTAATGGTATTATATATACAGTATATCCACGTATAACCTGACCGACCTTTATTTTCGTAACCATTGGTCCTAGATGCATACTTCCAATTACACAAATGGTCAAAATTAGGCGCAGAGTTAAGATAAAAATGTTTGAAGCGAAAAAACAATTTAATGAAGAATTACAGAATCTAAATTTTTATACGTTCCCCGGTCCTATAAGTTATATTTAGTAAAATTTGCCTGTTACACTGGCAAGTAAGGCAAGAAAAGTCCCGTTATTCTACGATGAAAATTGACCGAGTAATAGCTGTTTAAAGTTGGAGTACACTTTTTGCTGCAAATTAGGGGTCATTCATAAATTTAGTAGAAATATAATTTCGTCAGATATATTAAAGAAATGGTGAGAGTAAAATTAGCATTGCAATATAAATTTGAAATCTTTAATCATTCTGACGTATTACTGCAAAATGTACAATTTGTACTGAACATTATAAGAGGATAAAAATAATAGATTTTCGCTTAAATAAAAGGATGAAAAAGAACAGCTTCAATTCTTTACAAAATGATACATATTTTTAAATGCTGTTGGATTACACTGTCTTTAAAATTTTGGGTTGTGGCATGTTTTTTAGCTTTTGAAAATTGTTTCTTATGTATTTTATAGCACTGAATCCGAAAATGACTTTCATTTTAAACCATCGCGTCAGGAATTTTCTTCTATCGCAATCTTCAAAGTTAAAAAGCTAAAAGTTAAAATTGATCCACACTCCCCTCCCAAACTCATCGGGCCCCTGAGTTGTTTAGCTGTAAGAAACCCAGTGTAAACTAAAAAATCTAATAAATTATTGAACGACATAAAATTTAACTGAAAAAAAAAGTCTGACATCTATTTTATAGTATCAGATTTTTCGCTATTTGTTAACCTTGAAATTTACGATTTGCGAAAAATCTTGACATGATGGTTAAAAGTGAAGGTAATTTTTTGATTCAGCGTTAAAAATACATAAAATGTAATTATAAAAGTTAAAAAACACAACCATCGCAGGTTTATGTTATCTAATTTAAAACAGTTCTTAAACTTCTTGACGGTATTCTATCCGAATTTTTTTGTGTAATCCTCCAATATAAGTATGTATAAGACGGTAAGAGTCGGAAATCATATATTGGATTGTCATTGGATTTAAGTCAGTATGTATAATTTAACTTCGATCGGACATTTGAAAGTAAGTTAAAGTTAAATTTTAAAAGTGGAAAGACGATCATTGCAAGTTAAATAAAATCTTATGAAAATAACGTAATTTCAGTTAAAAGAAATCCTAGCCTCAAATCCTTACAAAATAAAACACATGTTAAAATACAATTATTTTAACTAATCTTAACTAATAAAATTTAACTCAATCGTAATAATTGTACGATTTCTTTCAAAGCGCAGATACCTTGAAATAGGTTTAAGTACTTTATATACGACCCTGAAAGCTTGGTCGAAATCATCTGTTTTGATATGCAAAAAAGTGGTATAAGTCATGCATTTCAAAGTTTCATAACTCTGTCAATTTTAACGTTAGATGAATGGGGCTTTTTTTGTCTTACTTGTTAATCAGGTTTTAATCTGAGATAAACTATTTAAATTTTAATGTATATATTATTATTTTGGTGCCAACTATCTGCAATTAATAAAAGCAAATAAATTTTCTGTTGAAATTGTGTTATATTCTGCATTTTATCAACTTTGTTTGCATTATATATATATGTTTTAGCGCTATGTGTATAACACTTCCGAAGTAAACTCATCCGGGTACCAATAATTTTTCTTTAAAATCAGTCATTTTATTTTAATTTTTCCAATAAAGCTGTATTCAAAAACAATGTTTAATTAATTATGAATGTTTCCGACTCATTCCTTTGAGATTCACTAAAATATAGACCATCGAACGCATTGGCAATATAACGATCTGAACGAACTCCATGCATAAAAACGGTTTTAAAAAATGACAATTTAACGCAAGCGAAGTATGTAATAAATGCAATATTGTTAGCATTTTTATATTCGGACTGTTTTAATTTTTTCTTCACAACAGTGAATAAATCTTATTTCTTTTTTCTGATTTATAATGGAATGAACGAAGACGAAAGTTAATTGACAATATTCTTTAAAATAGCATTATTAGTACTAACTTGCACGTTTTTGGTGAAATAGTTCTTCCAATTTTGTGACTGAAGTTTATTTGCATATTCTATGTCATTTTTTTACTAATTCAATTAATAATTTTCTTGCAAATGAAATTTCAATGAAAAATGGGCTGTTTTTATATCTATTTTACACCACCTGACCCTACTAGTCAGATAAGATATAATTTATTACTTCACAATTCTTTTTATAATGCAATAATTTACCATTCTTTTGAAAATACAAACACGTCATTCTGACGGGCTATCTTCTAGTTATGCATAAAATTCAAATCACATATTTTGACTAATGTGTGAAATTTTAAGGATATTAAACCACGGGAAAATGTTTCTTGGTATAATTTAAAACGAATCATTATATACATTATTAACAGAAGATTTTTTTTCTAATTGTATAAATCATTTTTATCAATATTCAAATTATGTATAAATCATATTCGTAGTTGGCGTAGCACAGTTGAGGTTTATATGAGCTTAGCAAACAATTTCCAAACCAGTACTTACTCGAGCATAGATACCATGGATTTTTCTACCTCTTAAGCTGGCCGGATAGCTAAAAAATTGAGCATTAGCACGGCAAATCAGGCAGATATCCAAGTTATGTAAGTATTCGAAGTTAACGATTATATAAGATAATAATGTTTTCCCGAATTATCTCTCAGTCTTATATAAGCTCTCCATACCTCTTATAATCACACAATCTGTTAAGCACTGGTGCATATTTGTAGCATTGAGGAGACAACTAATTTGCTTAGGCCTTATATAACTAATGTCGAATGTGAAGTGAAGCAGCATTTGTGACTGTAGCGATCATGTACTATCTTTGTGTTATTAGAAGGGATTTAATGTTGTAATGAAATGAAGAAGTGTAATAATAGTGCATAATAATAGGCATATTTATTGCGTTCTGAAAAGCATTTGCTTGGCAACTTATTGCATAATTACTCACAATTTACTCAATATAATTAAAAGATATAGTTAGGTAGTTAGGTAATAATATAAGAAAACAGTTTTGTTGTTGTCTTTGTTTTGCACCACAGTGAGATGGTGATAAAGAATTAGTGTTTTCTTCGTTTACGTATTTAGCGTATATGAAAAAAGAAAAAAAAAAAATGCGTAAGAATAATAATAGAAATTAATTGATGCTTTTAACAATAATTATGAAAAGTTGTGTGTTAGGATTAATAAGTTATTGCCATTTTATAGATTATGTCTCTCTAAAACTTTTCACCTATAGTCATGTTCTTGTTTATCGATATCTGTATAGATATCCATCTAAATTGATCTAGGGTCTGGACATTTTTTCTCTGTTGGAATAAACCTGTGCTACTACATGTGTGGAAAACATTATTTACAAATTTTAGTATTTTTTGAAGTAATCGAAAGATGAAAATGAAATAATTGTTTTGACATAAAGTACCGATATTACCAAATGTAGATAAACAATAGATATATATTTAATTAAATTAATATCTTTAATTTTCTGTCGCAAACGGTTACACAAAAATACCAGTTTAACTAATTATTAAAAATTTCAAATAATTACTTAAATTCTACCTATATACGTATGTATATATTTTAATTTTCTCTGTAAATAATAAAAGATGGTTGGTTGGTTGTATTTATGTCGGCCAATTATCAGCACGTAGGATATAGGCCCTAAAGGGGGGAGTGCCTTCCGTGGAGGTCTTTCTAAGGGAACCTAATCCGTATTAACGCTTTGAGAACCAAGGTTCGAAGAAAACCACGAAAACTCCGAACGATTAGGCCGACGGGCGCGATTGGGATCGAACTCAGCACCTCCCGTCTACCAGCTTCGAGAGCAGAACCTCTCGGCCACTGGTGGGGCAATAATAAAAGAAACAGTCATATTTTGAGATGTAAATCGCATATCTAAACTAACATGGCCATGTGGCCATTTTTATTCAACATTCCAGACACCCTTTGAATTTGATAAAATTTTGATTGAAATGTGCTAAAAGTAAAGCGAAAAATAAAGCAGTAATAAAAACTAAATTATTATTTTGAAGTACACAATGAGACAAACCCATAAACATTTTCAACTACCAAATAAAAATATATATCTGATAGGAATCTCGTTTATGATATAATTTTTCAAATATTTTCAGTTTTTATGGTTCATTTTCTTATAGTAGAGTCTATGTTTCTTAAATCAAAAATGAAATACATAAATTTTTGTAGCAATACATAATAATAAAACTAAAACCAATACCATTTTTAAATATTTAATAAGACGATATAATAACATTTTTTTTTTTTATATTCCATATTATAATAAATAAAAAACATATTTTAAATTATTTTTGCTTAAAATTATTTCAGTTACATTTGCAATTTGGTAAATACATTTGGTTTTACCTTTCTACAAATTTGCGTCTAAGATTTCTTCGATCTTTAGAAAAAAGGTATTTCTGTTAAATACGCGAAATTTTTTTGCATTTATTTTTGCATTAATAAATCTAATGTTCAATTCAATAGTTCAAAAGTATTTTTATTATATTAAAATCAACGAAACCAAATATAAAACAATTAACTTAAAGTGTTTGAAAAACAAACAAAATTCCAAAACATTTTAAATAAATTGTGTCAAATTTTCACAGCCATTCAACAAATGCCGAACTTTAAATTTGTCTATATTTTTAAATGAATTATGTATGCCATATTTTTTTACATTAAATTTAGGTAAAAAGTCGAATTATAATGATAAAACAGAGTATTTTTAATAAAAGACATTAAGCACATGAAAAAGAATTTTTTAATTAAAATGTATCCTGAAGGTAAATGAAAAATTATATAGTCATTATATTTAAAATTTAAACATCTTGTATATAAAATGCTCAGTTAAACTGCTTTCTACCCATTTTTATTGAAAATTTAAGACACCATTTAAAAATTATAAAATATTGCACAAAATGAAAACTTAAATTCACCTTTAAAAAAATAATACATTCAGGAAAGCTATATTTTTGCACCGCTTTTTAATGCACCGCTAAACAAAAGTGTTTGATAACAATCTCTTTTATAGTGTGCTTCTGAAAAGTTTTTAAGCTTTAATGGCTTAGCTTTTTATAATGGAATCTGCAACCATGATATCCGGTGAACTAACACAAATAAATTTCAAATACTTGAAATTTCATTACTAGTATTTTGACACAGTAATATTCAATACTAATTGTAATGAAATCGCAGTAGTTGCATCACTAGTAAACACACTACCTGTTTTAGTTTAAATACGTTGAATGCGGCTCATTTTTCTAAAATGAGCAGGAAATTTAAGTTTACAAATGACGCTATAAATAAATACCTTTCGCAAGCAATCAGAAGCAAGCACGCCTGCATTACAACTTATTTTCTCTTACTTACAAAATTTCTGGTAGCTATAATAATTTCTTCCCCCACTCACTTATTTTTAAGTCTCCCAACTTCAATGTGTTAAAAAAAAATCATGCTATTTTGTAACAGTAAAGCGTAAAGAAAGTAAAAGGAATAACGTTTTATAGCATTTAACAAGACGATGCCGTAATAAAACACTATTGCTATCATTTCAATTATTTTATCAATTATTTTTCCCAATAGTTATTTTTTAATCGTTTTTTAATAATACTCTCGCTGTTTGAGATTTAAAAAAAACTGCTTTTTTACTGCAGTAATTTACTTTTGTTATTTGTTCAGATAATAAAAATAATAACGCATCACAGAGTTTGAAAAAAAACTATTGAACTTTCATTTAAAATAAAATGGATTTAGCATATAAAACTAATCCAAAACAACTTAAAAAAATTCTTTGATCGAATTTACTTAATGCAATAACTATTAAACTGAAAATTGTAAAATGTTTAAATAATATATTTCAAATTAATTTTTATTCGAAATTTCAGACGCCTTTTCAATATGATAATATTTTACAATAAATGCGTTTAATTTTAGCAGTCTTCGAAGAATAAACTGCTCGTAAAATCTCCTTTTTAACACTTTTCGATTATATTGTAAAGTGTGTATGTATTATGTTTTTTTGTCTACAGTCTGTCTACAGATTTATTATGTCTGCCAGTGCTCTAACTCGCTTGAATATACTTGGATTTCCATGCGATTAACGCATGACATTTTCAATATTAAAAATGAAATGTGTCACATATGTGAATCCTTTAATATGATACTCAAAGTAAGTACGTCACATTACGCCGTAGGATAAAAATCTTTTGTGAATTATTTTAATGATGTTACATTATTTTTAAAATAATGAAATTGATATATGTCATTTAGGTGCACTATAAGATTCTTAGTTTAGAATAGAATGTGCATCTCATTAGCCGTTAATTTACAGGGTTACGCAAAAGAATCAGCTTACTGTACTGCCTGCAAACGATAATGGTTGGAAGTGAGTTTTTACTTGTAGTATGCGTTTTTAAGTTTAACTAATATTTTGCACGTTACTTGGTTTGTGTAAATTCAATATATTATGTACAAGTTTGCAAAACATATTCACGTTTACAATAGAAAATTACTGAAAAGGGATTTTGAACTGTGCTAAACCATTTTAAAACAACACAAATTTATCATCTACAAATTCTGCCTTAGCTCCAAAATATTTTAATTTTTCCAATATTTCTATGATGTTAAGTGTTTTACTGTTTTTATATTCCTAATCTAGCTTATTATTATCAATTATTTTGGGATATTTTTCATAAAGGATACAACTTCATTTGAGGGGTTCACAACCAGAGTAGACAAACTCCATTGTGAAAAAAATGATATAGTCTATTTAGAAGGTGATCAAAATCAGTTTTATTCACTCCCACCGTGAACCAAACCAGTAAACTGACGCCTCGTATGCGAAAGTATCTATAAACAGCCTCAAAATAGACTTTGTCCATCATGGTTGTGATATCTTCATTTAAAATTTTCATTTTCCCATTTGTATGTGACAAATTTGTGTTGCTTTACAAAGAATTTATTTTGCATTAAAATTATAATGCTGCAGTTGCGCAAGTAACCATGAATGCACAGTCGTGGAAACAAAAAGTAAACATCCCCTACTAACTCCTCAAAAAATTATCGTAGACGAAAGCTATTGGTACGGAACGATTGGAAATAAAGTCTACTTTTAAATAATGTATATTAGATTTGCTTAGGGATCCATCTACATATTAAAACGAATCCAAACTTCATTTCTTTCAATGGCAAAACCCAATTACAACATTTCAAATCTTTGGTTCAAACTATGCCTAGACACCAAATTTTAAGTCATTTCAATGATAAGTTTTTGATTTATAAAAATTCAAAATTTAGTGCTTCTAATGTTAAATTATATTTTCATATTTTTATTTATATCTCCTGAAATTACGTTCCTAATATGCTAATTTTTTGTGTAGCAATACTACTAATATACCCAAACATAAATACGCTGAATTTGCAATTTTTATAACTTTATGATATAAATTATGAATTATGAAATTAATATTCGAAAAAAATATGAATTGCAACCTACAATTTTTTTATGGATTTAGATTTATTAAATCCTGCTTTGTGGAAATTTAAAATTTCACATTTTTTTTCCAAGTAGTTTTCAAATTATGCTTAAAAAACGCCAAATTGGGGGTTTAAGGGGCCGTCTATGATAGAAGTGATTAGATATTTTGAAATTTATTATGCTATCCTGCAATCTAGCAGGCTTCATTGACTGCGTGAGTGGCACTGAGGGTGCCTTGATCAAGAAGAGGGTTCTTTCGGTTAACAATCGAGTACTGAACTTCAATTTGGATACAGCCCTTAAAATACGCTCGTTTTAAAAGAATTTCTCGGAAACTTATTGTACCAATTGCATAAAAATTTTATTTTAGGCTAATTGAAGGGTGTAGATTTCATTTATGCTGTCAGAATTGTATACTGCAATTGGAAAAAAAAACAAAGTTGTGGTTCGTTTTAATATGTAGATGGCTCCCAAAGCTAATTTTATATACACCATTTAAAAGCATGCTTTATTTCCAATCGTTTGGTACCAGTAACTTTCTTCTGCGATAATTGTTGAGGAGTTAGTAAGGGGTGTTTCCTTTTTTTTTTTTTTTCCACGACTGTACGTATTTTGTTATCTATTTTTACTATGAATTACAAAAATTATTTTATATATCGTTTTTTCTATTATTATCGATAAAGTCTATATTTTAAATATATAACAATGGTTTTCTAGATTTGTAACAATAGAGAATCTTATATACTCCTTACTATGGGTAGTATGTGAGAAATATTTTTCTCTGATTCATTTTGTTGTTGTTTCAGATTTGTTTAAATTCTTGAAATTCAATATATCGACAGTAATAGACGATTATTAGTAATTTTTAAAATCTATTATTTGACATATTCCAATTTTGTGACATATGAGATGCTGTGCCGCTGATGATTAGACATCCACGTGTCACGGTGATATTTCAAATTTCTATCTTAATTTATCTAAATTCCAATTTTAATTCAATGTATACTTAAATTTTATTTATTACAATGTTTATGGCCTCATGTATCAATAAATATGGCTTTCAGTTTAATTCCATAGTAAGATTTATTTAGATAATGCTGTTTTTTTTCTATGTATCTTCTACGTAACATATAACCAAATGGGATCGCTAAATGGAGTTTTAGCCAGTCTTTTGTTTGATTTGATAGCTAGGTGTTAAATTAAAATGTATTATATATGTATATGAATACTTGGAAATTTTATTAAGAGATTTGGTCAGATTTAGTGGAAGAACTTGCCTATTGTATTTTGATTTTCGCTTTCTTCTATCTTCAATAGAAGAAGGTATTGTGATGGCAATTTTTCCAACTTTCGGTTTTTGACGGATTTACACATTTTAGGGGTCAGAGATCACAAAAAGCATGTTTATAGAAAATTTCCGTCTGTCCGTCTATCCGTGTGTCCGTGTGCCCGTCTGTCATTGTGTCTGTCGTTATTTTAGCATCAAAAAGTGTATGAAGTTATACATAGAACTGAACTATTTTTCTTTTTTTACGTTTTTGACTATGGTAAGCAGGTCCTCCCTTATTTTGTTAAACATCGGTCGGAAGATGGCGCTGTAATAGCAATTATTATGCGATTTTGAATATTTTACATTTGAAAATTGCTTAAAGTTATTCATAGAATCGAACCAATATATTTTTTTTTAGTTCTTGGCTATGGCAAGCATATCCTTCCTTAATTTGGAAAAAAATCGGCCGAAAGGGGCACTGTAACAGCGATATTTGTGCAATTTTGAATATTGTATCATCGAAAAGTGTATCCTGTAGTAACGATTTTTGTGTCATTTTGAATATTGTAACATCGAAAAGTGTATGAATTTATGCATAGAATTGAAACAAATTTTGTGTATGTTTTTCGTCATGGCAAGAAGATTTTCCCTTAATTTGGAAAAAAATCTTTCGGAAGGTCGCACTGTAATAGCAATTTTTGTGTAATCTTAATTTTTCGTAGTTATATTGTACACCAGTGGCTCGTGAATCGACGGGAACTTCCCATCCTGATAAGCCAACTATTCGCAACTATTCATGATTTTAATAAATTTCATGATCGAGATTACATCGTTTTTACACCAATTAATTGACTGAAGCAGAAATTTAAGATGAAAGTCAAAGTTGATATAGTATTTAACAAATAAAAATGAAATATTAACATTTGTAAGAATATTTTGAAATATTAAAATATATGAGACAGAAGAAAGTTTTGGGATTGACACATCCAACTGGTTAAAGGTATGTATTTATATAAATATATATGGTTTTTGTGACTCAGTCTTTTATAGAAAAATGCACGTTTACTAAGTCCAAAATTTCTCACATTTCTGTATATTTTAAAAATAATGAAATTAAAATATTTTTACAGTACTTATTAAGCGGAATCGAAAATATACATTATTTTCAGTTCCTTATAGAAAAAAAATAATAAATAAAGTACATTATGTGCAATTTGCAATGTTTAATGTAATATTTGAAATACATTTGAAATATAGAGATAGTTAATTTTGCATTTTTTAATAATCAGATTTTTCATAAAAATAAAAAGTATCGTAATACTAGCATTATGAAGTGTAATAATCAATTGAATAATTGAAAATATATTTTTATTGCCAAAAAATAATAATAATAATAATAAAAATGTCTGATTAGGTTTAAATGTAAACAAATTTCGGCAACTTTCTTGGTCAATTTTAAAGCAAATATATTTTATCATGTTTTAAAATTTAATTAAAATTAAAAAAAATAAACGAAATTCTGGTTGAGTAAAATACCTTAAAATAGCAAAAGCAATGTTCAGTATAAAATATCCTGAAGCAAAAAGTAGAAATTTAAATAAATTGTTATTTTAAACTTTATCGTAAAAAGTTAGATTAATCCACATTCAGTAAAGTTTAATCAAAGCTACAGACAATTTTTCAAGATGATAAAATCCCCACAGTTGCCGAAAGTATAACTCAACATTCATAGATTAACAGGAATCTTAAATAAGAACAAAAAAAACTTCTTAAAACACCATAAAATATTATTAAATGCTCTAGGCCTTTCGAAAGATCTGAGTCTTTCTTCGTCAGGCGCAAAGCAGACGTCCTTCTACTATGAAAGCAGCAGGAAGACTGAAATGAGAGATAAGGGAAAGGAAATAAGCTGAAGAAACAGCCAATAGGAAGTTAGAAATGAACAGCCAGTAGGAAAGTAGAAGACAACAGCCAATCACAAAAGAGTATAATCAAAACAAAAGAACACAGAGTAGGAGGGGCAATAATTGGGAGGGGGAAAATACAAATAATTAAAAATGGGAACACATGAAAATAAATAAATAAATAAATAAAATATTAAAAAAAACAGACTAATATTAATTAATACAAAAATAAATTAAATGGTAGTACTGAAAATTTTTTCCAAGCTGCAGAGAGCATTGTGGAATCAGATTTATCATTAACAATGACATCACGATTAAGATAAATAGCTAGATTTTCAAGGAAGTCCAATTCAGAGATACTATTGGCATTAGAGATAATTTTAGCTTTTTGAAAATTAAAACTATGGCCAGAATCCCAATAGTGCTTGGCAATAGAAGATTTAGAAAATTCTTGATTGATTACATAACGAGAGTGTTCTTTTAAGCGGATTTCGAGATTTCTTTTAGTTTGACCAATATAAGATAAATCACAACCATTACAAGGAACTTTATAAATTTTCCATTTACGAAGATCGGGAACAGGAGATTTAGTGGAGGGCTATGTGAATTTATTGACAGGTTTAAAGATAATGTTAAATTGAAACGACGTAAAACTTTAGCTAACTTGAAACATAAAGGAGGATAAAAGGGGAGGACAACCAAATTATCAGATTTGCTTTTTACAGATTTGGAAATAGTAGATTTATTAGATGGTCTATTGAATTTCTTCACAGCATTATTGATAACAGAAGGATTAAAACCTCTTTTGACAGCAACAGTTTTTAAGTAATTAAGTTCTTCCTTAAGGGATAAAGAATCGGAACAAATTTTGAGAGCACGATTTACATACGTGTAAAAAACACCGATTTTTTGTTTTACAGGATGATTTGAGAAGCCATGAGGAGGGTTGAAACAGCACAAGTTTCGAAAGAAGAATCACATTTGGTAACTAAAACATCAAGGAAAGGAAGTTTATTACAATTTTCTAATTCAAAAGTAAACTGAATATGTGGGTCGATAGAATTAACAGTATGAAGAATGGTAGAAATATCAAAAGGATTATCAACTAAAACAAAAGTATCGTCGACATAACGCATCCAACATTTAAAATTAACCAGATTTAATAATTTTTCCTCAAAATAATGCATATAAATATCACAAAGAATTGGAGATAAAGGATTACCCATACTTAAGCCATCTGATTGTTTGAAAAATTTATTATCAAATTCAAAAGTAGTTTGAGTGATGCAAATTTTAGTTAAATTAACAAAATCTTGGACTTCAATATCAGAGAAATGAAATTCAAGTAATATTTTTTCCAAGCAAGAAAGAGCACCTTCATTTGGAACATTCGTAAATAAAGATTTGACATCAAGAGAAAGCATAGAACAATTAGATGGGTTAATATTTTTTAATTTACTAACAAAATCATAAGACTTTTTTATCGTATCAGAATTAGAAATGCATAACGGAGAAAAAATGGATGTTAAAAATTTGGCAAGAGGATAAGTAACAGTACCAACATTAGAGACGATAGGTCTTAAGGGGACATTCGTTTTATGATCTTCAGGCATAGCGTAAAAACGAGCACAAATGGCTGAAGAAGGAATAACACTATGTTTAGTATTGTCATTTAAAATAACAGAATTCTTAACAGCTTTTTTGAGAGTGGAAAGATGCGAATTAGTAGGATCTTTTTTAACTTCAACATAAGGACCTTCAGATAAGAGAGCATAGACTTTATCAGAATAATCTTTTTATCCATAAGAACAATTTGACCACCTTTATTAGCTTTAGTAATAATAAGATTATCATTGGAGTTAAGCTCATTCAGAGCGATATTTTGAGAACGTGAAAGATTAGGTTTAAATTTTGAATTATTGGAAGAAATAGTATCAGCAAGGATGTGACGAAGTGTTTCTTTTTGAAAAGGAGTGACTTTACTATGTTTAAAGGAAGACTCAATAGGAGCAATCAATTTAGTGAGAGAAGGTTTGCAAGACTGAGAAAAATTTAAACCAAGATCTAAAATGCTTTTTTGCTCAGAGGTTAACATATGAGAGGAGAGATTAGCAATGGAGTTCTCGTTTGATAGATTCTTATTTGAAAATTGAGACTTATTTTCCTTATTGTACAACGAAGAAAACTTTTTATCAAACTTATTTTGATGAGCAGTTTTGAAAGTAAGTAGAGAAGTCCAAACTTTATTTTCAATATCACAGAAATTGTCAAGATTTTTACTAAGGAACAAATGAAGGTCATAAAGCTCTTCTTCAATTTTGGAGAGAGTTTGCCGAACATCTTGAATACAAGCCCTTAAAATAATAAAATGTGAACGAATTATAGCTTTTGAAATTCTAACAGAGCTACTAACAGAATATTTAAGTTGAATAAAATTGGGAATAACATTATTTTTCTTGCAATTTTGAAGAAAATTTAAGTGGTTAAGAAATTTCACACGCTTACGTCTGAGTTTGGTAAATCTGTTAAATTGAGCAGTAAACATAATTGCGATACAAAAATAAACAAAGTACAAATGTAGAATAGTAAACTATAAATAAGACATAAAAAATAAGCAAATAAATTAATCAATAAAAAATAAATAAATGAATAAATAAATAAATAAACACAATACAAATATAGAATACTAAACTATAAACAAGACATAATAAATTAATCAATAAGATAAATAAAGAATAAACAAAATACAAATATAGAATACTAAGCTATAAAAAAGACAAAAATAAATAAAGAAAATAAATTAATCAATAAGAAAAACAAAGAGCAAAATTATGACAAAAATTACTTACATACAAAAGGGAACGGGTGGAAAAGCATAAAATGTTGAAATGCCAGAAGAAGCACAATCAAACAAAATAAGTTAAAACTGGTGTGAATGAATACGAACAAGAAAACTTCTTAAAACACCATCAAAAATTATTAAATGTGCTAGGCCTTTCGAAAGATCTGAATCTTTCTTCGTCAGGCGCAAAGAAGACGTCCTTTTACTATGAAAGCAGCAGGGAGACTGAAATGAGAGATAAGGGAAAGGAAACAAGCTGAAGAAACAGCCAATAGGAAGTTAGAAATGAACAGCCAATAAAGAAGTAGTAGACAACAGCCAATCACAAAAGAGTATAATCAAAACAAAAGAACACAGAGTAGGAGGGGCAAAAATTGGGAGGGGAAAAATACAAATAATTAAAAATGGGAACACATGAAAATAAATAAAAAAATTAAAAAATAAAATAAAAAAACAGACTAATATTAATTAATACAAAAATAAATTAAATGGTAGTACTGAAAAGGTTTTTCCAAGCTGCAGAGAGCATTGTGGAATCAGATTTATCATTAACAATGACATCACGGTTAAGATAAATACCTAGATTTTCAAGGAAGTCCAATTCAGAGATACTATTGGCATTAGAGATAATTTTAGCATTTCGAAAATTAAAACTATGGCCAGAATCCCAAGAGTGCTTGGCAATAGAAGATTTAGAAAATTCTTGATTGATTACATAACGAGAGTGTTCTTTTAAGCGGATTTCGAGATATCTTTTAGTTTGACCAATATAAGATAAATCACAACCATTACAAGGAACTTTATAAATTCCCCATTTACGAAGATCAGCAACAGGGGATTTAGTGGAGGGCAATGTGAATTTATTAACAGGTTTAAAGATAATGTTAAAATTGAAACGACGTAAAACTTTTGCTAACTTGAAACATAAAGGAGGATAAAAGGGGAGGACAACCAAAATATCAGGTTTGCTTTTCACAGATTTGGAAAGAGCAGATTCATTAGATGGTCTATTGAATTTCTTCACAGCATTATTGATAACAGAGGGATTAAAACCTCTTTTGACAGCAACAGTTTTTAAGGAATCTTAAAACCTAAATTGTCTTTAAAGTAAAAATTGATTAAATAATGTAATAAAAGAATGTTTTATAATAATATTTTTTGTATGAGTTTGAAAACGTTCCACTTTTATTTGGAGTTCTTTTAAAGCAGAGTCTACATTTAATAAAAAAACAAAAGTTCATACATTTTTAAAGCGAAACATAATAATGAATGTAAAAACAAAAGTGTTCTAGATTACATAGTAAGCATACTATTGAAAAATATATTCACATTTCCGTGTTTAAAAAAAAAAAAAAAAAGTGTGAAAATTTATATTTCAGTGAAATGTGAAATTAAGCATAATTGAATTTCTATTTTTATGAGATATCATGCTATGTTCAATATAATAAAAAGATGTTTTACTTATTTATGCTGTTTTTTTTTAGACACTATTATGTTTTATATAACGATATACATTTACCAGCGTTCAAGGTTTTATCTACAATAAAGCATAATGCAAAAATCATGTATTTATAGAATGCAAAATTTAATCCAAAATCACTCATGAATAAATTAAAAACGTAATAAAGCAATTTTCATGTGAAAATATTAACAGCCTCTTCGAAGTATTTTGCATTGATATATAGGTGAGTACTGATTTACCTATCTTCTTAATTTAGTTAAAGCTCAAATAATAATCACATAAGAAATTATCTTTAAAAGAAATGCATTTAAAAATCAAGAGCAGATTCTATAAACAAATATCCTTATGGAAATGAAAAGTTAAATGAAATACCTCTCTTTTATTTAAAAATTCAGACACAATTTCTACATGATAAAATTTTGCGCAAAGTTCAGAAAAATAAAACAAAAGTTTTGAATAAAAAGTAATCATAAAAACTATATTTTCTTCAGAGTGAAGAAATAATATAGTACCTAGTGAACAAAAGTTTGAGATAGTAATCTCGTTTATGATATGCTTTTTAAAAGATTTTCAGTTTTTATGGCTCAGTCATTCATAATAGAATCTACATATTCACAATAAAACTATTCATACGCTTTCGTGTTAAAATTTATAATCATAATAAAATAAGTAAATTTAATATTATTTTTCAATAGATATGTTAATAACATATTACAGATACTTTTATATTTTTTGTTTACGCACTAAAAATTTCTTTTTAACATAATTTTAAATATGTTTTATATTTAAACGAAGTTGCTTTTTAACTTGTAAAATTTATTTTTGTTACAAAACAAAACAAAAAAAAATTCTAGTTAACATTATGGAAAAAAATTAACTAGTAATCTAGTTTATTAATATAAATAATATCAAATTTATTAAAAGTATAGCTAGTTAAACAAATTAAATCGCATTTATTTGGTGTATTAACTATATAACATTATATCGCAAGAAGTTATATTAATATCCTTTTCACGCATAACTTTGTTTTTGAAATATCTTTGGCACAGCTAGAAAATGTTAAAATCATATTTTGAAAACTCCGTTGAAATTAAAGTAAAAATAATAATAATAAAAAGTTTTAACAAAAAATATTAGGAGTCAATGGCAAAAAGAAGAAATTTCAAATAATTATTCTCATTTGTAACGTTATATCATACAAAATTTCATTGTTGCGCTAAGTGGGTGAAACATAAAATGCATCTTTCGATGGAAAAAAATGCAGTATGAAGTCTTCATTATCTTTGAAATTAAGAAAGTTTAAGTATCCAATGAAAAGGTCAAACTCAACAGCTATTAGCAGAAATTTAATCACAATTATTTAACTTTATTTCATAACATTATATTATAAGAAGTTATATTAATCTACTATTAGCACATATTTAAAAAAAAAATCATATATTGAAATAACGTTGGAATAATAATAAAAAACAAATATGTTTTAACGAAAAATATTTAAAGTAAAAGAGAAATATCCAAAAGGAAACGGTAGACATTTAAATAATAATTAATAAATAATAATAAATTATTCTCTTAAATCTACATTTTAAAATAATTACAAAAATGTGTGTTCGGTGCTAAAGGATTAGGAATCAAATTTAAAATTTTAGTTATTCTGTTTGTCAACAAACGGCAGCACTATGCATTTTGTGCTGTGCTGTAGTGATAATTATGACGTCATCAGTTAGTTGGCTTTGTTTTCTGAGAGTGAAACATAGAGCATAGTTCTCCTGTCGCAATATTGTCTTTTTTATTCTATTTAATTTATCTGCACCCACTATAGGCAGGGGATATATTTTATAATGTAATTTAAGGCTTTCATGTGATGAACACATACTAATTAGAGTGTTATTTTTAACTAATGAAATTTGATTCTGAAACTTGAACTATATATTTCATTGTGTGTGAAGTGTTTGTGAATGTCAAGATTTGTCTTTGTGTTGCGAATAAAAATAAGAAAAAATCAAGGGTTTCTTTCTTCAAATTCTCTACATTAAAAAAAAAAAAAAAAAAAAAAAAAAAAAAAAAAAAAAAAAATGGAGGCACTTAGGCGTGATTTGTGAGTACTTACTTTGTTTTGAAATTGTTCTTTGATACTGAAGCTTAATTTTTGCTGCTGAAGTTGCATTTAGAAATATATTATTTTAGAATATGAGAACAATCTAGTATATTCTTTATTGAATTGATAGAATATTATTTATATTTTGATAATTGTTTTGAAGAGGAAACTCGTTCTCAAGAATATTATAATTTATTTACTTGTTGTTCTTAAGAACTTTATGATTTATTTGCCTGAAATATTTGAATATTTAATCACGATGGTGAATTATTATTTTACAATGAAGAATTTTGAAGGTTTTTAATTTTATGCGCATTTGAGAACAGAACATTCTATTGTTTGTGTGAAAGAATATTGAATGATTGAACATTTTATAGCAGTTCTATTTTTGGATTTGATTTGTTCTGTTTTCTTTTTTTAATTTAAATCAGTTAGTTCTGTTTTTGAACTTAATTTGATGAGTTTTGTTTTGAATCAATTCTGATTACTTTTGATTGTGAAGTAATTTTGATTAGTTTTGTTTTGAAGTTAATCTGGTTCATTTTACTTTGGAAATCATTCTGCTTATAAGTTATTGTTTAAAATGGATGATTATGAGAAAAAATCTGCTCAAATTAAAATTGAGAGAGGTAGAGTGAATGGCTCTGTAACTGGATTAGAGAATGTGAATACCAAAAATGAACTTTTGATTAGATTACAAAGATTAGATGATTTACTTAAAGTCTTCTTAAGTTTATATTCTTGTTTAAATGATGATGATTCAGAATTAGCAGAATTTGAAGATAAGTATTTTCAGTTAAAAACGAAATATCAAAACAAACTACAACTTGTGAATCGTTCAGAAGTTGCAAATGTTGCAACACACAATACTGAGCAAGGTTCTTCTATTACTATTCCTAATCAGTGTAATATTAGACTGCCAAAATTGAACATTCCAGCATTTTCTGGAAAATTTTTAGAATGGACAAATTTTAAGGATATGTTTGTTTCCACTGTCCATTCACAAGTAGGTTTAAATAACATTCAGAAATCCCAGTATCATAAAGGGTTTCTTTCTAAAGAAAGCACCAACTACACTAATTAAGCACATTCCCATTTCTAATGAATCGTATCAGGAAGCTTTGGATAAGTTGTTAAACCGGTATTATAAAAAGAAACAAATTGTTAATTCTTTAATTAAATTATTCTTAGAACAAAAGCCAGTTCTTCAGCCTAATAGCATAAATATAAGGAATTTGCTGAATACAAGTGATGAAGTTATTAGAGGTTTGAAAGGTGTTGTTGACGAAGCTACAAAGAGAGACAGTTGGTTAATATATTTGTTATTTCAAAAACTTGATCCGGAAATTCGAAGACTTTGGTCCATTGAAAGTACAGAAAAGGAATTTCCCACTTTGAAAGAATTTTTTGATTTCTTAAGTGTAAGATGGTCTTTTTTAGAGTTCATCTCTAACGATGAAAGTGATATGAAGCGTTCCAAAAGTTCAAATTTTGTTGGTTCCAAGTACAGTTCAAATGATAAACAATCAAGGGTTTGCTTAAAGTGTCAAGGAACACATCCATTCTACAAATGTGTTAAATTTAAATCCATGGATATTGTTGCTCGAAAGAACTTTATTAAACATAATAATTGCTATTTTTATGTTTAAACTCTCATAAAGTTAACTAATGTCAAAATTCTCATTTGAAATGTTTTAAATGTGAAAGTAAACATAATACACTCTTACATGCAGAAAGTAAAATTAATAATGCTTGCACTGTTAAGTTTGAAAATAAAGTTTTTCCAAATTCATCTGAGAATAAAAACCTCCAGTGAAATAAAGAATTCATACAGAAGTCAACATCTTACGAATTACAAATTAATTATAGAGCTTTTTTCAATAATTTTAAATTTGTTACTTTCCAACCTACTGCGAAAATTCACTTACATAATAATGAAAATAAACATCACTCTTTTAGAGCTGTACTCGATTCTGGTTCAGAATGTTCTTTTGTTAGTGAAAATGTCATAAGAACTTTAGGGTTAAAAATAAAGTATGACAGAATTTGATTAAATGGAATTGCTGGAGCATTGGCCGGACAAACTTGTGGTTCAGTAACTCTTACAGTAGGTTCAAAACTTTCTACTGAGTCTTTTAAAGGCTCAGGCATACATCTTGTCTAAAGTAACATCTCAGTTGCCTGAAGAATTACTTAACACAAAAATAGTGTATCTTAAAAATATTAGGTTACCAGATGAATATTTCACGAAACCGCAAGAATGCGATATTATTTTAGGATCTAATTGTTTTTTAAATATGCAGTAGAATTGTTAGTACGGAGAATGAGCCAATCGCCCAAAACAATATGTTTGGTTGGCTGGTAGCCGTAAAAATGGAACCTAAATGTAAATATTCTTCTAGTATTAAATATCATTTTCCTAGTGTTGAAAACGAATCAAATGTTGATATATTATTGCAAAAATTTTGGAATCCCATCTGTCTGAGGAAGAAAAATTTTCATTTTTTGCTCAACTTACAATGTAACTCCAGAACGTGGATTTGAAGTTAATTTGCGAGTTTAAAAAGATGTGATGTCATTAGGAGATTCTAAATCCATGGCAGTGTCACGTTTGTTTGCTATGGAAAAAAATTCCAGATTGATAAAAATTTTGAAAATGAGTATAGAAATTTTATGAAGTAATAAGAAGACCTTGGTAATATGACACCTATTGACAAAAATTCAAAACCTACAAGCAACAAAGTATATTTATCTTCCGCATCATTCTGTTATAAAAAGCGGCTCTATTTCTTCAAAGATACTTGTGGTGTTTGATGGTTCATGTAAACCTTCTAATGCTAATTCGTTAAATTCTGTTTTAGCAGTTGGAGAAATTCCACAACCAAATCTTTTCACCATTTTGATAAGATTTAGAAAAAAATCCTATTGCTTTTACCGCTGATATTCAGCAGATTTATAGACAAGTTTTGATTGCTCCAGAAGATCAAGATTTACAACGCATTTCTTAGGGAGAATCAGCATACTCAGCTATAAAGGAATAAAGGCTGCGAACTATTACATATGGTACATCATCAGCTCCATTCTTATCTACTCGTTGCTTATTTCAAATTGGAAAAGATATAGAAAAGGATGATCCTGTTGATCCTGTAACAGCTTCAATAATTGAAGATGGTTTTTACGTTGATGATTGTATATCTGGTTCAATTTCAAGCGAATAAGCTATTAGAATGATTGAAAAACTTTCCATGGATTTAGAAAATAGAGGTTTAATTTACGGAATTGAAGATCTAATTCTTTTGATGTAGTGAATCATTTATCTTCAAATTTTTCTCGATTCAACAAACTTAGAAATTCATCCTAATGATTGTTCCATATCCTTAGGGGTTAACTGGGATTCTTAAAATGCTGCTTATATCTTTAAAGTTAATTTAGAATTTGGATGATAACATAACTAAACAAAAATTTCTTTCGCAATCTGCTAAATTATTTGATCCATTAGCATTTCTGGCTCCTTGTACTGTCTCCATAAAAATGTTTTACCAACAATTGTGGTTGATTAAGTTATACTGGGATACTGCTCTTCCTGAAAATTTCCAAGCAAACTGGAAAAAAAATCCAAAAGGAATTTGAACAACTTTGCTCTATTAGAATCCCTCGATGGATCCAAGTTTCCAGTAAAGAGATCATATTGCATGGATTTAGCGATGCTTCTGAATCAGCATATACCGCCGTCATTATTGTGGTACAACCAAGTGAAATGAAGTCAAATGTGACCATTTTAGTTACTAAAAGCAAGGTAGCACCCCTTAAACCTGTTTCCAAACCAAGGCTTGATCTCAATGGTGCTTTACTACTTTCCAGATTATATTCTACACTATTGACTATTTTGAATACCTTCGTTATTAAGTGTTATGCATGGACTGACTCGCAAGTAGTTGTATTATGGCTGTCATCTCATCCTAGGTGTTGGAAACTTTATGTGGCCAATAGAACCTCAGAAATTCAAGACTGTTCCATTTTATTGTTGGAGATATGTCCCACTCAAGGAAAATCCAGTTGACATTGCTTCTAGAGGTGTATCTCCTAAGGATCTTCCCGATAGTTCCCTTTGGTGGGAGGGACCAAAGTGGCTTTCTTTAAGTCAAGAACATTGGCCTGAACAACCTCAAATTAAGACTAATTTAGGCACTGTAAATAAAGGGGAAAGAAATCTAAATTTTGTTTTCCAGTAAGTATAAATAATTCTTTGATTTACTTTTGAAAAATATACTTCTTTTACTAAAATGTTTGACGCTTTAGCTTTTTGTATTAGGTTTGTGATAAATTGCAAACAGAAAGTTGGCAAAATGAACGCCAGTCCTTTGAGTAAAGGTAAATTTCTTCCTTTATCGACAAACGAAAGAAGACATTCATGTAATTTTATTATTTCTTATATTCAGCAGCTATATTCCACAGATGAAATTAGTTGTATTAGACCAACCAAACCGCAGTTTATAAAAAAAGTTCTATTTTTTCACTTTGCCCTTTTATTGATAGTGATGGTTTACTTAGGGACGGAGGTAGGCTGAGAATTTCACCCTTACAGTACAATGCAAAACAACCTGTCATTTTGCCAACTCAACATAAATTATATGTGTTAATTGTTAAATATTTTCATGTTATGTATTTTCATGCTGGGTTAAATTTATTAATGGGTATCATTAGACAGAGTTATTGGGTCGTACGTTCCAAGAAGCTAATTAAAAATTGTACTCATAAATGCATTCCCTGCTGTTTGTATTGAGCAGCTTCTTCCAAATAGTTAATGGGAGGTCTTCCTCTTAACAGTGTCACTCCCAACCGGCCATTTTCTGCATTTGGAATCGATTATTCAAGGTCTATTAATATTTTGAAATATCGAGATAGAGGAGCTAAAACTACTAAACGCTATATTGTTTTATTTGTTTGTTTTGTAACTGAAGCTCTACATGTAGAGTCGGTGAGTGATTTAACCTTTGGGTGTTTATTGCTTCATTAAACAGTTTTTGTTCTCGAAGAGGAGCTCCTGAATATTTTATAGTGATAATGTCACAACCTTTGTTGGTGCTAAAAGTCAGCTCTCAGGTTTATATAAATTTATTTGTTCAATTGAAAGAAATGAAAAAAAATGTTAGTTTTTGTCTCAAAGAGATATTGAGTGGCATATGATTCCTCCAGTGAATCCGCATTTTTGTGGACTGTGGGAAGCCGCTGTTCGTTCTTAAAATTTCGTTTCAAACGTGTAATTGGAAATATTAATTTAACTTTTGAAGAACTTTATGCATTTTTAACTCAAATTGAAACTATTTTGAATTCTACACCATTAGTGGCAATTGATAGTGATAAGAATTCAGATGGTATAAATATATTAACTCTTTCTCATTTTTTAACTGGTGATGTCGTAACTTCTCCAGCTGAACCTTTAAATGAGGAAAATTTGTCCTTACGATATCGTTGGTATATTGTACAAAAATTGAAATTAAGTTTTTGGAAAAGTGGAGTATTGATTATTTCAGTACTTTGCAAAATAGAAAAAAAATTGAAAGTAAATACTGAAAATTTTAAAGTAAATGATGCAGTAATTTTGAAAGAGGATAATGTTCCTCCTTCTGTTTGGCCATTGGGCAAAACTATTGAGATTCATCCAGGTAAGTATAGTATAGTCTGTGTAGTGACTGTTAAAACCGCTAGGGTTATTTTTAAAAGACCTATTGTAAAACTTTGTTTACTTCCTTTGCATCAAGAATAGCTTCTTGATGGGTGGGAGTATGTTTAGTGCTAAACTGATTAGGAATCAAATTTAATATATTAGTTATTTTGTTTGTTAACAGATTGCAGCACTATGCATTCTATGCTGTGTTGTAGTGATAATTATGACATCATCAGTTAGCTTTGATTTCTGAGAGTGCAGCATGGCGCATGGTGCTCCTGTTGCATTATTTGTATTTTTTATTCTATTTAATTTATCTGCACTCAATATAGGCAGGGGATATATTTTATAATGTAATTTAAGGCTTTCATGTGATGAAAGCATACTATCGCATTTATTTAAAATATTAACTTTACTTCAGAACATTTCAGTATACGAAGTTGCATTAATCTACTATTAGTACATAATTTCAAATAGTTTTGTTACATATATTTTTTTTCTTAATGTATTTAAAACCTAGTTGATATCATAATAAAAATAAATAAATCAGTTTTAAAGAAAAATATTAGGAGTAAGAGAGAAATATATAAAAGACAAACGGTCGAAATTTAAATAATAATTAATTAATAATACAAATGTTTTCTCCTTAAATATATGACTTAGAATATTACAATAATTTGCTTTATTTCCACTTTAATTTAAATTTTCAAACACCGTTTCAAGATAATAAAATCTTGCACCAAGTGTGTGGAACGTAAATTGCAGATTTCCGCGAAAAATAAAGGTTATGAAGATTAAATTATCTTTGAAGTTAAATCTTTTTAATGTATAGAATGAGATGCCTGAGAGCAATCTCATTTATGATATGCTTTATAAAATATTTTGAGTTTTTATGGCCCAGCTTGTGATAGCAGAGACTAAATTTTCAAATACAAAAAAAAAAAAAAAAAAAAAAAAAAAAAAAAAAAAAAATACATTTTTGAGCAGACATAACCATAAAAAGGAAATCATTAAACATTCAAAGCGCATAAGATATAAAAGTATTACTAGAAATTATTTACAACTACCGTTAAAATTAAAATCAATAAATAAATAAACAACAAAATGTAAATTTTTGTTTCTAAACAGTAAAATGTATACCATCTAATAAACTGTTAGAGTACTTAACAAATAAAATTATTAATAAAAATATTTTTATGTCTTGTTACAACTTATTAAAAGGACCACTAAAATCTCATGTACTTAAATTAATATTTATGATAAGTTAAAAAATTCAAAAATTCAAACACATTTGTTTTTTCTATCCTATAGGATATATATTCGATTTTAAATAGTTTAATAGAAATATATTGTTTTAAAAATTGGAGGACATGCATGCATTAGAAGACATTTAGTTAAATTAAATAATACAAACAATCTACGTTGTTTATTAACAAGATATAAGAAACGAAGCATATTAAACTGCTCTTTTAACAGTTTTAAAACAAATAAATGAAATATCAATATGAAAAATATTGTATGAATTTTTAAATTAAGGAAAAATAAAAATCTTTGGAATACTTTTACCTTATTTTTCGAACAAAACGGTTAATGGCAATATAATTTTTTAAGTGATTTTATATGAGCGTGTAACATAAAGTTTTTGCCCTCACATAGAAATAATTGAGTGGAATCTATAAAATTGCTACATTGTATTAGTCCTTTTCTATATAGACACCGTTCACAGTAGCACATTTCTGCAAACGATATTTCAATGAGATTGGGGAGGATGTGTTCCAGGGGCGCAATATCAATCCAAAGAGGTGCATTTTTCTAATTTTTGCCAATAGCCACATGTGACAGATTGTTGGAAAGGCCTGTGACCACTTATTCACGCTCTGACTCCATTTATTCATGCTCCCCACTTATTCACCTATCGAACTCCCCCCCCCCAAAAAAAAAAAAAAATTCCCTCCTTGGGGCACGTTTCTGAATTTTGCGGACATCAATCATGACTCGCGGGGGTTAATAAAGTTTTTCTAAGAAACTGGGATTCTTAGAACTTTTTATGTAAAGACAACAACAAAATTTCATGTAACAGATATACTTTTTCCCCGAAAGTAAAAAAATCTCTAAGGTTACTTTGAATTTTTAGGAAACTGGAATGTCTAGAACTTTTCATGTAACTGCAAACCTGGTTAAAGATAAAATTTTAGTAAGATTTCTATAATTTTTGCAGATTCATTTGCAAAGCTACAGATTTCTGTTGCTGTATGTTCCGTAAACCATACTAACAGCAAAATATTATTTTTTTAAAGGATTTTTCCCATGATTTATTTAAAAAATGAAAGCCGAAAAACATTATTACAATGATGTTTGAAAAATCAGGCATTTAAGTGTTAAAAACGTATATTAACATGTTTCAACTCCTTCACTGAGTCGTCATCAGAATTTATAATAGAAATTACAAATACAATGCACATGAAAAAAATTATCGAATACAAGCAAGTATTTGTAATTTTTGTTATACTTTCTGATGACGATTCAGTGAAGGAGTTGAAACATGTCAATATAGGCTTTTAATTTACTTTTAATGTGTGTTTAGTAACGTGTTTTAAGCAAATAAATACTTTAATATGTGTTTTGACTTTTCTGTTTGGAATATATATCGTGGTAGGGTTAGCAGTGGACGTAATTAAGGCTTATTACTCGTACTTACTTACATTTGTACCCTCGTAACATTTATAATATAACGATTAAAAAAACCGTTTTTAATGTTATATTTTAAAATATGCTAGTGTAAATCGTATCATTATTCTTATACATTACAGATTTTTTTAAATAATAATTATCGACTGTTGTGTAATATTTTATTAAGCCAGTGATGTGGTTTGCATCATTATGTAAAGCAACGATTATTATTTTTAACATATTTTTTTAATAAAAAATTCAACTCTGAGAAATACGTTTTAATTTAACCTTCTGAACATAACTCAATTTACTTTTATCCTTTTTAAATTAATACTTAAATAACAATCATGTGTAGTGCAAAATGTGTAGTGCTTTGTATTCTGATACAAAGGTTAGAATATCAATCATCATATAATAAGGTTTCATTTATTAGCCCACGGAACGGTATGCTATTTCTTTCTCCCAGCTTGTTTTGTCTCCAAAATATAACGTTACCTTACAGAAGCTAGTAATAAACAAATCAGACGTATCATTGTACAATTAAATGCTCTATAGCAATGTTTTTTAAATTTATAAGCATCGCATATTTTCAATGTTTATACCGTCGTATTGGGAAAGAAAAAGTACTTTTTAATGCAATTTGTTTTAAAACTGTATCTCCATTTATTTTTGAAATATTAATTTTTTTGTAGTTAAAGCACCATTAGTTTAATTTTGGCAACTCAAGTACTCTATTTATATAGAAAGTAAAGGAAAAATAGTTGAAAAATAGCAATCATATACTTTTGTTGCCATTTTCTCATAACAACCGAAGGAAAATGTAATTAAAATCCGTGCTATTTTGAAAAATAAAATATAAACGAATAATTTCTACGAATAATAAAACATGGAGCTATTATAAACTATATTTAATTTTAGGTATCTGTATACCCTTTAAATGTGACGTCAGACATGACGTTTTGGTTGGATTGTGACTCCAAACAAACGGTTGCTATGCATCATTTTTTTAAAAATATAAATCGTGGAAAATGTTACCAGTACATATCAAGTATTAAAATACTTAGATGTGAGATATAGATATAAGATATAGCTGCAACACACAAACAAATTAGAAAATGCAACATAGCAACCGTTTGTTTAGAGTCAGTATTCAACGAAAACGTCATGACTGACGTCACGACTGAAATCGTCTATATTAATGTTACAAACAAATGAATGCCGATGAATCATTAGATAGCCGTTTTTTTGTCCAGTTTCTTTAATGACGGCATTTTTTTGCTGCATTTGTTTAATGTAGATATTTAAGAGTGGATCGTAAATGTGGAATTCTTAAGCGGATGCGAATGACTTCATTTTACATGAAGTAAAAGTTTGTGCTTTAATTTTAAAATTGAAATATATTTTGTACTATTTATATATACATATATTTTTTTTTCATTGAGGGCAACACTAAATTCTGAAAAAGTAGAATTTCTGTTTTCTAGTTATCTTTTTTTTTTTTTTTTCAATTTTACCAGTGTATATTAAAAGGATTTTCTATAAATGCGAAGATTTTGGTTGAAAAACATTCCATAGCTACTTACTCAATATCTTTACGATCTTAAAATTGATGTAAATACATATAGTATATTTCTGAAAGTGACAATTTAATACCACTACTCCTATTATCTGGTAATGAACTATCCGTTTTTGGGTATAATTTTCAGTAAGTTTAGGTTATACTAAAACGCATGCATTTCTATGTAATAAAAGACATGTCACGCCATCAGTTAGTTCGGGTAGTGTGATATTTAGGAGGATAATTTCAATTTATGTTTGATGATAAACGTTAGCTATTACTCTTAATGACATCATAAAATGAATGACTTTATTTATTTATTTTTTCTGTTTACTATTTTATTAGTGAGAACCTAGTCAGTATAGTTATTGTTTATATTCATTAGAATTACGTATTACATTTGTCGTTAAAACACATCGCACATGCAAGAGAAGGCAGATGGAATTGATTGACCAGTTTTCCCATAAATATGTGAAGGGATAAAAATAAAAATATGCGAACATAAGCACTAATACAAAAATAAGAATAGCTGAAAATGCTAGTTTCGGATTTCAGCGACATTTATATTGAAAAGTATGAATGTATTCACTGTTATATTGACAAAAATTAATGGATTATATGGACATTGTAATTTGTCACCATAAAATAGCAAATGAACAAAAGCAAAGCATTTGTTGTCATAATTTAAAATAAATTAAAATTCAGCAGTGGAAAATAATTTAATTAATAATATATGAACTGTGTCTTGATTTATTTTTAAGCTATAAACAAAATATAATACATTAATTCCGTAGTAAACGTAAATATAGTGTGTTGAGTAGAAAATAGGCCAGTTCTTTCTTCTAATTTCATTGTGCGGAATACATTTTTAACTAAATATTTTGTGTAATATATATATAAACGTACGATATCTATGAAATTCCTTTGATACTTATTTTTAGGCCAGTTATTTCTTCTAATTTCATGGTAAGGGATACATTTTTAACTGAATATTTTGCGTAATATATATATATATATATATATATATATATATATATATGTATATATATATGAACGTATATCTACGAAATTCCTTTGAATCCTTTTTATTTTTGCTTACAGCTTTAAGTCATAAATATCAAAATGTTTCAAAATTTCATTATATTTTGCCTTATCTAGCGCAATCATTCTTAGATCAATGAGTTTAAATACAATTTTTTAAAAATCTTTATAACTGACATATAAAAACCTAATTAAAATTATGCCCACTACTTTATATATAACCGTTTAAGCTGGAATAACGTGTCGCGCACGCGCATACGTTTTGTAAATTATCACATTAAATTGCAAATTATCACGCTACCAAGTCTGGTACAATTTTATTTTTGTAATATTAATTTTCATCATTTATTTATTATTATTTGAAAGTAGAAGTTCTGCAGTTGAATTAGAAGATAACCGTTAAAAAAAAGTTTTTGTAACATGGAGTCTATGAAATTAATTGACAAAAAATGTTAAAGAGCGCAGTATGTCATTTTCGATATGATTGATATGCTCGAACGATCACGATATATGTAAAGAAATTGCGTTAATTTTTTAACCATTTGGAAAAATGGTTATTGTTCTCGTCAGGGTAGGAAATCAAAAGCATATCTGAAGATTTTTATTGGTTTAATCCGCATTTTATTCGTTTTCTGATTGGTCTATACAGTAATCTGTATTTCCCTTCACTTTCAACAGAGATGGATACCTTCTGTTGCCACTATGACATAAAAGTAATAAATACTAAAAAAAAAATTAATAACTCAGAAACAAATTGAGATGCAGCTTTCAAACAAATTGCATTTAAAAGTACATTTTTTTCTCTATCCGACGGTGTAAAAAGTAACATTGTCGGATGTTTAGAAGTTTGAGAGTGAAATTTCATTTAAAATCGGTCGTCAGATTTCTTGGAAATCTGACGAGGAAAAAGCCTTTTCCCGAACAGCCAATGAAATGCTTGGATAATACGCAAGTTTCAGGTGGATAATATGTACGAGTCGCAGGCGATTATTATCGCTTGGAATTTTTACGTGTAATAACACTATTAATGTTTAATTCATGGCGTACGTAATGTATGATCAATTCCGTGCGATTTTTTATGTCTTAAATTTTAGTCTTTGAAAAAATCATTTTCCAAATGGTCGTTGTAATTTGTTAAATTGCTTTTTTTTCTTTCTTTTTTTAAGATCGAGAAAACAAAAGTGTACCTATTTTTACTGTTTTGTATTAAAATATATTGAATTAGTACCAGAAAAACTTAATAGAAATTGATAATATATTAAAGCTAAAGTTTTGTGATTCATTGATTAATTCAAATCTTACCGGAGGTCAAGCTGTCTAACTGCAGATAAAATGTGGTAAGAGAAATGGGAATTGTAGAATACAATTAAAATCCAGTGTTGCCAGATTGGGGATTTTGCAACAAATTGTGGAATTTTGAATCTTCCTGGGAATTGTTTGGGGACAAGTAGTTCATGGAGAAATTTTTGGCGACTATTAACATATTTGGGGAATTTTGTTCACTATTTCATGTAAAGTTTACTTTTAATAATCTGACAACACTGAATCTGTGTCGACTCGATTTTGAGTTGGTAACCGAAAATAAAATATAAAAATCTCAGATATCAATCATTATTCTCGCGGTCGTTCTCGTCGTTTACAGCATGGCAGATTACACGTATCACAGGTGCATCATGACCTGCCATGGACTATACCCACCTGAATTTCCAGACCACTATATAAGTGCGGCAGATTTTCTTAGTCATCACGGAGAGATGCACAGTTCAGAAGGGACGACAAATAATTGAAAACAACGTTTTATATGTTAAGTCAGATGGAAGCAGTTGAGGCCAACACCATCTCAGATTTATTCAAATCTCAACTGATTAGAAACGGATCTAAACCTTGAAAAACTTAATGGCATAAACGCAGATAAGGAGCTAATGTAATGGTAGGCCGCCGTCTTCCATTGGAAATAATTTAGAAAACAAGCATAAAAGAACTTGTTGTAAAATATATCTCTCATTCCCTTCGTTTAGTTGCGATTATGCATGCAAAATTCACCTTATTTTGAATGTTTATTTTTTATAAATGGGGAATTCTTTCAAAAAAGGCTTGATTTGGGGAAAAAAATTAGTTTAAATTTGTTAAACATTTTTTATATTGGTAAATTGAAAATTGAAAATTTTCTTTTTTGAGTAGAAACTGAGTTGGGGACTTTTCCGGAAAAAATCCTTCATTTGTGGAAAATTTGAGAAATTTTGGGGAAATTGACGTTCCACTATCTGGCAACACTGTTAAAATCTCAAACATTGAATTTTACATTATATTTCGAAGCTGATTCTGAAATGACCTGCCTTATTCGACAGTGTCACGAAAAATGTGTATTACGACATGATGAAACGAACATGAAAAATGTTGCTTTTCACAGAGAATTAAAAAATTCATATTTTCGTATTGATTGACCGTGTATTGTCGTCATCGGATAATAAGTGAAATGTTACGTTTAGTCCTTAAATTGGAATATTTAATTCCGATTAGCGGCAGATTCCATTGTAAAATGTTGGATGTATAATTTGTTTCCTCTATTCTCACTTGATAAAATTGTTTAAAAATATAACCTTAATGCCGAACGTTTTATATTTCAATCAAAATTAACGCAATATTTGAGTTAAATTAAATACAGCGTGGTATAATTAATATATCATTATTGTCTTATATAATTATTTCGACCTGCCATTAAAATTTCCTATGAAGAAATAATATATTGCGGTTCTATTCACAGACAACTTTCGTGGAATTATCTTTTTTACCAATGTTCCAGTTCGTAGATTTATATGTTTAGATACCCAACATCGCTTAATCCAATAATTTAAAAATAGTGATTGACACCACTCTGTTTTTAAAAGCCTCATTCAAAGTTAAACATTCAAAACATTTAAATAATTCATTTACAGAAGTCATAGAAATATTGTATGTAACAAAAATTACACACAGAAAGAATGTAGATAAATTTTGTAGGTTATATACATAATGGAAAGGGAAAACCGATTATTTCGGCAAACTATTAATTTCGGTAATTTTCAATATAAAGTTGAATTCCGCACATTCGCAGTGCTATGTTCGAAATTAGCCACAACAGCGTGCTTTTATGGCATGTTCAATGTATGCTGTTTCATCATTAATCTAAGGAAAAGAATTTGTTATTTTGTGTATTAGTTTATTCGCGATTTTCATGAGGATTATAGCGTGCATTGGCTTTTAATAAATTACTATTTCTATTACTACAATTATTATTATTAAAAGCCTCACCATATTATTATAAAGTATTATTATTATTAAAAGCCTCACCATATTATTATAAAGTATTATTATTATTAAAAGCCTCACCATATTATTATAAAGTATTATTATTATTATTATTATTATTATTATTATAGAAATTATTATTATTATATCAGTGACATTTAAAGTAGAAATCTACCTACAAAATGAAACAAAAATTATGTATTTCGTGCTGTTTTATTAATACAAAGAAAGGGAATGTCACATAAGAAACTGTTACTGAAGTCGTGAACCAGTGAGTGTTTCCAAAGTTTATTGTACATCTAGCTTAAATATCACATATAAGAACCGACTTTTAAAAATCAGAAGTTTATCGACAGGTAAAATTTTTAAGTATATCAACTAGTACCTATAAATATTATAATGTCTTCTATTCAACATAAAATGAAAAGTTGTCTTAAAAAAGCCCTTTAAAATTTAATCTTCTAGCTTTCATATAACATATATTAATGTATATCATATTTGTGCATTTTTATGTTGAAATTGATAAAGTACAAAAGATGGATTTACATGTAATTAAGCAAGCAAGATTACAAACTTTATATTTTAATGTCCATAAGTAGAATGTTTATAATATTACACAATATACTTACTTTGGGTCTTACTTTTAAGTCAAGGTATTCGCTGTACCCATTAAAATCACACCTACAGATTAACCTAAAAATTGTATACATTTATTTTCTTAAATTTTGTTCTCTTTTTTTTTTAAACTATGCGATAAGAGTTAGTTTTATCAGTTTAGCTCATAATAGTATAATTTAATTTTAAATGCATTTCCATGCATTATTTACTTTTTGCAGAAATAACATACAATTCTATAGGGTATTAAGAAATATTACTTAGAGCCGATTATTTACAGAAGTAGGCAAAAATAATAATTTACTTTAATTATAGAATATATAGTGGATAATTTGGTATATAATATAATTATATATGTACATGTAGTGTATGTAATTTTCTATTTTGTTTGTCTATTTATGCATTTAACACACACACACACATATATAGATATAATGTATACTTTAATATATTTACATATAACTATAGTTTTCGTTTTTGATCTAAAAATATTTTCGGAATCAAACGAGTTCTTTCTTCCTCATAATATTTATTTTCTATATTCATATTTATTCTTGTATTGCGATATTTTGTTGGGTCATTTTGCAGCACTTTTATGTTCCTATCTATATATTAAAATTATTTCATTACGCAAATCATTCCTTTTACGTTACAATAAATCTACTTATCTCACGTTTTCAAGGGTTATGATTTCTTTTTCTGGAAAATGAAGTCCGTTAGTTGTATTTATTAAAATAAAAGATGTGCTTTAGTTTCGAAAATTGTCTTTGTAGGTGTGTATACTTAAAAATGCAAATCTGTATAAAGTACCTTTTTTACTTGGAAAATATGCTGGTATATATGCTGGTATGTATGCTATATATACATATATACGTACAGTCGTGGGAAAAAGTAAACAGCGCCTACTAACTCTGAAACTATTTATCGTAGAAGAAAGTAACTAGTAGCAATGGATTGGGCATAAAATCTACTTTTAAAAGGTGCATATAAAATGGGCTTGGAGGCCATTTACAAATCAAAAACAGACCAAACTTTGTTTTATTCAATGGCAACACCCAATTTTGACAATATATTTTTAATCTTCGGTTCAAACTATGCCTTGAAACGAAGTTTCTGGTCATTTGAATTATAAGTTTTTGAATTAAAAACATTCAAAATTTACAGCTTCTAATGTTAAATTACGTTTTCATATTATTATTAATATCTTCTGAAATTATAATCATAATGCGATAATTTTGTGTGTGGTTATAATACTAAAAATCCCAAACATAAATGCATTGAATTTGTAATTTAAAAAAATATATATAATGTGAATTATGAAAGTAATATTTAAAAACAAATATGAATTGAAACCTAAATTTTTTTATAGATTAATATGTATTATGCCTTGCTTTATCCGATTTCTCAATCAAAACTTTTCCTTTCAAATAGTTTTCGAATTATTGTTAAAAACGTTGATGATGTGCAGAAAAGGATAATTTAAAAAAATGTATATTTCACTCATTTTATTAAATTATTCGGGCTGGCAATAGTCAAAACATATTAAGCAAGTGAAATGGTCATATTGGCAAGAAGTGATATAGTCATATTTTCGCATTTAAATAATCGACTACCGAACTTCAATTTGGATACAAACCCCTACATCTGATCATTTTAAAAATAATTAATTTCTCGAAAACTTATCGTATGAATTTTATGCTGGATTTATGCTAAAAGTGGATTTAGGGTAATGGAAGAGTAGAATTTATTTGTGATGTCAATTTGGGTATTATTACTATTAAAAACAAAAAGAAATTTGTTATTCGTTTTTATATGTAGATGGACCCTTAAGCAAATTTTATGTACATGATTTAAATTTGACTTTATTCCCAATCGTTTGGTGCCTGTAACTTTCTTCTAAGATAATTTGTTTCGGAGTTATTAGAGGGGGTTTACCTTTTTTCCACGACTGTACTTTAGGTTTCGTCTTTGAAGTTTTAAATAATTAGATTCAAACTAATTTTTATCTTCCTCATAATATTTATTCTCGCTTTTCTTTCCTTAATTTTTAATGCAAGATTTTGTTTTGCTATTTCGCGCAATATTACTTTCCTGTCTGTATTTTGAAAGGAATTCATTGCTCAAAAACTTCTGTTTACGTTAAAAATAATCTACTTATCTCATCCTTTCAAGCAGTTGCCTTCCTTTTCGGTGAAAATGAAGTTGTTAGTTGCCTCTCTAAAAATAAAAGATTTTCTTTAGGTTTGGAAGTTATAATTGTCAATGCGCAGAATTTAAATGTAAATAAGTATAAACTGCTGTATTTTCAACGGAAAATATTCGGGCGTGAGAGAAATACCTGTTTTGTAGCCATGCATTTATAGTCATCCACTTAATGTATCACTTAAATGTTTTAAATATTATTTTTCGATATAAGGTAGCTAAAGGTTTAAGTAAAAAACATAAAAACTTTAAGTCTTATTCCGAAAGACACATGATATTGTTAGAAGATGTACAAAAAATATCACTTTAAAATTTTTTTGAAAAATTGTAATTAAATTTATGTACCAAATAAAGCCACACTAAATATTCAGGTCACAATAGAATGTGTTATATCAGCTTTAACCTTATAACCCGAGAGCAGACACGTCTTTTTCAGAACGTTAATAATGTCGGTCTTTTTCCGCCTGTCACCCCTATACAGAACATGTAAAATAAGAAACATTTTTCACTTAATATTCGAATATTACATTTCAATGAAATTATAATTGTGCACTTTACTTAATTTATACATTTTATTTGTGAGATTTGAAATAACGTGACAAAGTAAAATGAACTGACATTAGTGATCTTTGCGCAGACTTTCCCCCTAATTTCAACTTTGCTTATAAAAATATACCTCAAGAAAAAGCAGAGTTGACTTCTTACTTCATTATGATGGTGGAGAAATAATTAAAGTCAGGTACATGGTATCTATCCATTGTATTTTTAAGGGGATATGTATTAGGAGAAGGTAACTTAGATGGGAGGCACAGAGACCGACAAGGACTATGGTCAAATTAAATGTTATTGGATGTAATATTTGAACATATATTTGCAATATTAATTATTCTACATATACTTTTGTCATTGTTGAAATCAGGTCAGCAGAATTATAAAAAAATACACTTTAAAAAGTCTTATTAGGGGTATCCGTTCTAAATAAGATTAGAATTTTCTAATAGTTTAACTTAAAAAAATATATATAGATATTTTGATGATATCATACCAAATTAAAAAAAAAAAAAAATAAGGAAAGTATCTTTAACTTGCACATTTTAACAGTTGAAAGTGACATTTGTAAGTTTACAACATTAAAAATAATGTAAGTGTTATTTTATGAAGATATCTAAATGAAGTTATTCACATTTGGGTCAGAAAAAAGCACCTGTTTCCAAGCAGCCCTCCCCTGAGAAATTTTGCTCTCGAAGATGGTAGGCGGGAGGTGCTGGGTTCGATCCTAATCGCGCCCGTCGGAATAATCGTTCGGAGTTTTCATGGTTTTCTATCGAACCTTGGTTTTCCAACCGTAAATACGGCTTAGGTTACCTTACAAAGACCTTCACGGAGGTCACCCCTAAGGGCCTATATCCCTCGTGCTGATATTTGGCCGTCATAAACACAACCACAAGCACAATCCGAACAGTCCTACACATTACACACGGGCATACATTTCACATTATGTTTAATGCTTACACATTAATCAAAGAGGAAAATCTAAGACACGATCATTTTGGCAAATGAAATTTTATTATGAAATTTTTGTTTTTTATATATTTCTAAGCCAACCACGAACAATATTAAAAATACAGAATATTTCAATATACTTTTTTATAAACTGCACTACTTTGAACTAAATGCACTCTTAATCCCTTGAGGGGAGGTAGTATGTTCATGAAAACTCTTAATTTTAATTCCCAAATGCCACAATGGCTCCGGAATTTTAATAAAATATTTATCGGTTTATTATGTTTTTGAAATATAGATTTTTCATATTTACCAATAAGTTTGTTTTTAAATTCCGGTGTCATTCATTGATTTCGACGCTTTAGCAATGTAATTGCTTTGCACTGGAAAGTGTTAAAACAGGAAAATGAAAATGATTAAATCTAAATCTGACTTATGTACGAAAGTATGGCTGCTCAAACTATATCAAAGATGGACTTCCATATTGCACAAATACTGTTTCTGAAAATGGTTTATTAGCACACAAACTCAAAATTTAGGCAAACATTCGCTAAATCGTATCGACCTGTGATTACCTTATCGACAGTAATAAACTACGACAAAAAATGCTCTTATAGAACATAGAGAACACACTTACTAGACTACATATATGAGGCAGTCTCACATAATTTTTACTTTTAAGTCCCTGAATAATAATTTTTTACTTTAATACATATTCTTCGTTTTTTTTTTAACTTACTATACTTGAAAACATTCCATTGCATGACTGTATAGTATTATTAACGAGATAAATAAGTTTTGGACGATTTTAGAGATCCAAATATGCCACGAAAGTCCTTACCGTTCCGTGTCCTTAATGTTGATTTTTACTTTCTTCTATCTTTACAAGAAGAAAGTATTGGCTTCATGAAAGTTTTCGAATTCCAGTTTTCGACGGATTTATAAGTTTTATTGGTCAGAGATTCCAAAAAACATGTTTTTACAAAATGTCTGTCTGTGAGTCTGTCTGTCTGTCTGTCTGTCCGTCTGTCTGTATGTGACACAAATTTTCTGGGCGCTCTATCTCAAGAACTAATGCACGGAATTTAATAAAAATTTATATTCAAGTAGTCCCTAATATAGATTGGTGTTGATTCGTTTTCGGTGTAAATCGCCCTGCAGGTGGCGCTGCTATGTAGCATTTTTCAGGATTACCGCAAAAGCTCTATCTCAAGAACTAATGCACGGATTTTTATAAAACTTCAGATTCCGTTAATCCTTGATATGAATTCGTGCTGGTAACGTTTTGGTGCAAATCTCCCAACAGATGGCGCTGCTATGCTGCATTTTGAAGCATTTACACGATTTTCGTAATAGCTCGATCCCAAGAAATAATGCACGGATTTTCATCAAACTTCAGATTCAGTTAGTGCTTGACATGAATTTACATTTTGCCTTTTGCGGTGTAAATCGCTGAACAGGTGGCGCTGCTATGCTGCACTTTTTGAGATTTCCGCAATAGCTCTATCTCAAGAACTAATACTTGGGTTTTCAACAAACTTCAGATTCAGGTATACCTGGATATGAATTAGTGCTGTTTATGTTTTGGTGTAAGTCGCTCAACAGGTGGCGCTGTTATGCAGCATTTTTCACGATTTCCACAATAGCTCAATGTCTAGAACTAATGCACGGATTTTCATCAAACTTCAGATTCAGTTAGTCCTTGACATGAAATGATGTTTTATACCTTTTCGTGTAAATCGCTCAACAGGTGGCGCTGCTGTGCTGGCTGCATTTTTTGTGATTTCCACAATAGCTCTAGCTCCGGAACTAATGCACCGATTTTCATCAAACTTCAGATTCCGGTATACCATAATATGAGTTAGTGTTGTTTGTGTTTTGGTGCAAATCGTTCAACAGGTGGCGCTGCTATGCTGAATTTTTCAGAATTTCCCCTACAGCTCTATCTCAATAACTAATGCATGAATTTTCATCAAACTTCGAATTCAGTTATATTTTGATACGAATTGGTTCTAAATTGATGTAATTTCTTATACTATTTAAATGATTTAATTGACGTGATTTATATAGAAGAAAGTTTTGTGATGGCCACAACATACTAGTTAAGTTTGGAGCTATGTCTGTATAAAAATGTTTCAATAAAAGTAACTCGATGTAATTTTTTTCCGAAACTGGGACTAATGTTTTATATAAATATGTAGCAAAAAATTAACCTGCACAAATTGTTATGGTTGTTATTATTTCTTGAACTCTGTCCCTGGATTTTAGATTCCTTTCCACCCCTCTTTCTAAAATAATACAGAAAATCATTTTAAATTCAGGCACAGAATTTTTTTCATTTTTTTTTTATCATGCAGAATTATGAAAGAATGGAAGAATGGCTAAACTTCTTCGACAGGAAATTTACTGTAGAATTTAAATCAGCATTTAAATATCAATTTCAAGCATCGTGACTTTATTGGTAGTCTTACCGTCCCCAAGATTTATGCCTGCACTTTATGAGGTAAATTATTTTTTTTTGTTTAATCCAATGTAAATAACTGTTTCTAAAAATCAATAAACACTGTGGCTATCACTTAGTCTTCACATAATTTGCCCAAAAAACATGTGGTAATTTTCCTTACCGTACATCCTTAACGTCCCTTTTTTCCCTTACTATCCCTTTTTTCTCTTACTATCCCTTTTTTTCCTTACCGTCCCTTCTTTAACACCCTTTTAAGACAATGTTCTACAAAACTTTTGTACTAAAAATACTACATTGTTATTATTTCAATATTTGTAAATTTTTCCAGAGAGAGACATTCGCCTTGCATACGATATTTCTGTGTATGTCTGTGGCTCACGGAAATATATTCCATCTTGTGCTGCGTTTGTAGCCTTGCCAACCTGTGATAGTGGGAAGTTTCAGGCTGGGTGTCGTTCCATGTGGTTTAGTCGGTAGAACATCAGTGCGCTATACTGATGGCCCGCGTTCGAGTCCCGGCATGGAATCTTTTTCACTAGGTTAGCCTTTGCGCCTTTTAAGTGCAAATGCGCACTTTTTAAGAAAAATAATTTTTTGAAATTTGATTTTCATTTGAAATGTTATTATTTCTTATTTTAGTGCTCTGTGGGTACTATGCAAATTCATTATAAATAAAAAAATAGAAGAAAATAAGAAAGTTAGTGAGATAAAATAGAAAGGAAATATATACTCGTAAGTTTAACTTAAACCCCAGTTGAATAAATAAATCGTCGCTGCTGACCATTTTTTTCTTTATTTTGAATCATTAAGGCATTCGTCTATGAGTTTGTTATTTTATTAAGTTAAATTTCAGCAGATTTTTATTCCTGAAAGTCAAAATTTTGTGAATCTGCCTCCAATCTCAGAACAAGTAGAGTTGGTATCATTTTGAGGTCTCTAAAGGCGAGAATTCAAGAAGTGTTTTCGTTAATGTGGCAGGACTCGGCTGAAGTCCCTAATGCCCGCTTTTGTTCTCATATTTTCAAGATAACTTTCGATGTCGAGCAAATATTTTCGCTGAAACTTTGTTAGCACACAAACTCGGAACTTACGTAAACGGCCACTAAATACTTGTAACGCATGTTTGCCAGATATGCTTTATTAAACTATTGCCATATACTTTCTTACCAAAAATGGCGTACTTTCTCACTAGACCACAAATACCGCAGAGACGTTTTTTCGATACGAGTTCCATGTCTCAAAATGCAATGACACCAGTCTTATAATTCTCGATGAAGTAGGACTGGACTCAAATCCACCGATGACATCTTTCATTCCCGTATTTCTAAGATCTATTTCCATGTCGGAAAATACTGTAGCTGAAAACAAACTCAAAACTTACATAAACAGTCACTAAACTGTCGTACATAACACCAGTTGTCGGAAAGACATTATAATACTATGACGAAATACTCTTTTACCGAAAAGGGAGGACTTTCTCACTAGACCATAAATAACCCAGAGCACGTGGCATAGATAGTAGATGCTTCAGGTCTCAATTCGAGGGGATTCCAGTCTTATTTTCTTGATGAAAAAGGACAACTCTAATACACCGATCTTGTAATCCCACCTACGATTAAAAACATCGCGACCTAATTAACAAAAGATATCTTAAACCCAGATTCAGGTAGCAGACACGTATAAGTGAAAATTAAAGTATAATAAAGGTCCGTTTCACTTTCACATTCGCAGGTGAACATTGGACAGAATGTTCTCACTCAAAAACTAATCTTCCTTAGCAGGAGAGCAGTCATCTATCATATTAATTATATTTCAATAAATATTATATAATCTTTTCACACTAATTTCTAAATTTATTAAATTAATCAACTTTTTTTTCCAAACTATATCAATGAATCTTGCATTTTTTAAGGAGACACGTCAAATTTTAACCTTTAAAAACTGTTTTTCTGTATTTTTATTTTTTTAAATATTCATACAATCCTCAATAAAATAAAGCATGCCGATTAGAAAGACTGAATTTAGAACTAATCAATATTACATTGATTGTTTGCAATTTAAGCGAAACTTCCTTTTTTCTAAAATTTTGCAGATCATTTTCTCAAAACTCTTTGTGTTACTTGCATCCATCTTTGCGGTTAGAATGTGCTTTATATGATGCATTACTTTAAAAAGGCATACTTATCTAAAAAAATAGTTTAATTGACAAAATTATGTAGAGCTTCCAGGTATGAATATTTGTTGCACATCTGAATGAAAGAAATGATCTGTCTGCAAACATGTTTTTTAACGATGCGCGCAAGTTTTTTCAATACAGTTTTGTGAAAAGCGCATTCAAATTTTAAAAGTATTCTCAACGGGTGTGAAGTTCGCATTATTTATCAATCATCCATTTCTTTTCCAACTGTTTCCTTTGTCTGCATATCCCGGTTTAAACTTTTAGTACATTTGAACTTGAATTTAATATGCAAAGGGAAATAAATTTTCGGTAATCTCATACAATAAATTCCATTTTCAATAGATTAATTAATATTAAATATTTAATGCCGACATACTTTTACACTTATGAGTGCAAATTTACCAACCTTATTTTGACAAAGATATAATATTTTTGCCCAGATATGAAACTAAATGGCCTGTACATTCTTTAAATAATCTTCATTGAAAATATTTATAAAAAAAGCGTAGTTTTCAGCGTCGCAAAATGTACTTGCATAACTTCATGACACGTTTCACAGTTACAATTATGCATGTGAATATTCGCACTCCTGACTTGAGGACTGTCTGCGAAATTCAGAAATGTACACTTTCAGACGGTTTTGTAGTAACATATTTAGTTTTATATAAAAATATATATATATATATATACTTATTTCATTTTTATAATGACGTCATTTTCACTCACTGAGGCCATCTGACTACGGTAGGTCCCCAAATGCCTGATCGGGATTTTGTTCCGAGTGATGTCGTTGAAAAGCTCTTTCCATGGGGATCAAGGAAATGTATGCAATGACCCGTCCGAATGCAACTGGTAAAGATTTATAGACCGATGTATTTCTGTCATTCATTGATTTCATAAGTTGTCCAGCTATGCAGGAAAGACACACTGTATGGTAGAAAAGTCAGCTTACAGTACAGTTTAATAACCTGTTGTTGCTAATGAAGTTGGTGAAGTTTCCATGTTCCCTCTAGTAAGAAACAGAAGATTGTGATCACATTCTCACATTCATATGCAACTTATTGCAGACCACTGACTTGGAGTATGCTTTAAAGAACAGCAGGAACTAACTCCTCGCCCACCTTGGATGTAATTCGTCGGTATGGCTTTCAAAAGTCTTTAACCTTAGGACACGGATCCTGTCTTTTGACAAGCATGCTTTATCTTAACTGATAACATCTGGAACAGCTGCGAAAGACCCCCTTTCATTGTGTGTACCTTGTTTTGGAAACACTCGTGCTTCAGCTATTTCTATTCAGAAATGCACTACCATTCGTGAAGTTACTTTTTCCTCCAACCATAAACTGTCTTCTCTGTAATCTCTGTAATCCGTCAACGCTCTTATCTAACACCCAGAACATAGATAACCATCTGGAGAAATCAATGAATGACAGAAATACATCAGCCTACAACTCTTCACCAGTCGCATTCGGACGGGTATATTTGTATACATTTCCTTGATCCCCAATGTAAAAGCTTACCAACGACACCACTCTCGAGAAAATCCCGATCTGGCTGTTGGTATCTTATCTAGTGAAATGGGTGTCTCAATCTCCCTAAAAGCGGATTAAAAAAATATTGAAATGAAACAGCTTTATGAGTAAAAATGCGTTTATTTAATCGTGACGTTATTTACTGATATTGTTTTAAGTTATTTTTAATTGTAATGCAAAAATGTCATCCGTAACGATACCGTAATTCACATTGTTTTCATTCGCTCTTCAACAATGGAAGTGACCAGATTACCAACAAATGTGAAGATATTTCATAAATGACTTTTAAAATTAAAATTAAAATATAAAAATGGGATTATTTTAAAAAATAGAGAGTGCGGTCACATCTAGAAATAAACTGCTTTCATTCAAAGAAATATTTATCAAAGTCAGTTCAGTACAAAGTTCATATATACATATATATATATATGATAGTATTTCACTCGTATCATATAAACATGTAGATCTTAAGCAACAGCATACCCACATTATGTAACTTAATGAAGAAATCATGGTTTTTGCAGTTGTAAAATCATGATGGAAGAGTGGAAGGTCAGGCTGCTGTCCATTGGAATGTTTTCCGAAGCATAATAATAGAAGCCTTTAGATGCATCAAAACGTTTATTATTCGACCATATAATGCACCAAATTCTACTAGTTATATGTGATCCATGTGCGGGCAGTTGCTACGTCCGGTGATCACGGTGGCCACGGTACGGCGCCAATTGGAACGTGGCCGTGAATCCATGCGGCGCCGGCGTGAAGCATGCACGGCTAATGGAGCATATTTCGAGCACTTGTAATAAGTTTTAACAGTTTCCATTTGTATTTTGTTCTTCGATTATTTTTTTGTAACATAAAAGTCTTTTTATACCGTTTGTTATATTTTCTTTGCGATACATTCACGATGCAATTTCACCGTCACGTTCACGTTTCCGATAACACAGTTCCTGTGTAATTCTTGCTCCTGTAATTCTTGACCTGATACACTCACATATGCCGTTTGGACATGAACTTTTGAATCATCCTGTATATATGAGCAATTTGAATGTTAAGAATTGCTCACCATTTAATCGATTAAAATTTTCAGGCTTATTAGGAGCTACAAAACCAAGATCAGGGATAATATCAACAAAACGTTTGTTCATTTCAATGTAATTTTCTGCCAATTGTAGTATAAAATTAGGAAAGAAATACCTTTTTCATTGAACATTGTTATCTGTCAGCTACACTATTTCTGCATTGCAACTCAGAATCTAGTAATTTATCAGTTATACCAAACTTTCAAGGTGATCCCCCACGGACACAAATCCTCAAGGAAATTCAAAGAAACGTACCTTGGAATTACTAGTTCATTATAGGCTTTGTATCTAATACTTTGATTAAAGCTAAAAGAACAAAGACAAGTCTTCTGAAAATGACAACCACAAACGTAAGACTGGATGATTTATATATATTTTATGATATTTAACCGTGCGATAATCAGAAAAATTGATAGTAGTAGAAGGTTTAATTACATAATATATTTTTTAACGATTTTTCACTAACTTCACGGCCATTACGCTTAACGGTTAGGCTAATGTCATAGGAACGTCTATTTGCATGCTTTTTCATGTTGAAACATAAAGCGTGCAAATAGACGTTCATCTGACATTAGCCTAAGTATGAAGACTGTTTTAATATCCTTGCTTGTCTGATTAACGGAGTTCGACTACCAATTGAGCTCTGCTCAATATTGTGACAGCACGATTAATAACCCTGGTTCAGAGGGAAGCACTGCGAAAGAAGCAAGATATTTAAACGAAGGCAGTAAAATTCAGGATGTCTTGACTATGCAAATGTAATTGAAAGTAACAATTACGAGGAAAATCCAGTAAAAAGGCTACAAGATGCCTGAACATAATTCGGATAGTTATTTGACCAAATCAATAACTCCTTCAACCCTTCAACACTTGAAAGGATTGAAGAGACAGAGAATTCTCAATTTTTTGTTATCTCATCTGAAGCAAGTGAGCCAAATTTCAGCTAAATACAAAACATATTTCTGATTGCCGCGAAATCTTACTATGCCTGCTGTATATGGTACAATTTCCTTTCACCAGACAATACGGCTGAAGGATTGACAAGGTTCATACATCTTATCATGACAGTATATAATTTTCACGGCACCATCAAACAAATCAGACAATTCGCCTTTACAAATTTAACGCAGAAAAATAATCATATATTTCTAAGTTTTCTCAATATTATTTTTTATCGAATAAAATATAATAGAATTTTGAAGGTTATCTTAGATGCATTATTTAACACTCAAGAATGCTTAAAAATAATTTTAGATGGCATGTTCTCGCAGACATTGTCTTGAACAATTACGTATCCGTAGTATGAAGCAAAATTGAAATGTCAGTTTTTATTTTCAGTGATAGAGCTATTATTGAAAGTTACTTCTATTCTCCTTGGAAAATTATTTGTAAGAAGAACCTTTCTTATTTGTTGGCTTTACGACTTATTTCATGTTGCATTAACACCTGAAGAAAGAAATAGAGATATAAAAATAATTTTCTTTTAATATATAAGCGTGTGTGCGTGAAAGTAAAAGACAAACATTTACGTACAACCATTTATGTTTTCAGTATTTTAATACAAAATGTTTAATATCTAAAAGTTTCTTGTATATTAATTTTTCGTCTAAAGTTGACATTATAATCCCAAATACGATTGCTTTATCATATATATTATAAAGCAGTAAGATCTAAAAGTTCAGCCCGAATGTTTTCAAAAACTACAAGGTGGATTTTTTTGCAAATAGTGTCATTCGATAGAGAATATTCACGTGGTGGTTTATGAGTAAAATATACAGGGATAACTATGATTTTTTGTAATAAATTTCGTATTTTATTGATATTTTTAACGAAAGGGTTGCCAGTAGTCATTTTTGGCGAAAGAATTGAAAGAATTGAAATGGCTATTTCCAACACTAAAAATAATACCAACATCACGCAAATAAAATAAAATAAATTAGTAATGTTTATTAAAAAAATAAAAAAGCACCGTTTTGATGTGAGATAACATTATAAAACATAAATATTTAATTTTAACATGAAAGAAATATTTGTAATGCTTAAAAAATGATTTAATTTGATTTAACATTTGGCGATTTATGAGTTGCGTTAGGTTAAAAAACGAATCTAAAAATTTCATTAAATAAATTTTATATGACATTTTTTTAATCTAACTGCTGCAGCATGTAACTTACAGAAGAAATAAGCAAATGTAATTGTAAAAATTACTGTGAGTTACATATTATTTGTTTTTGCAAAATTTTGTAAAAAAAAAGAAATAATTTTTGGCACAGATGTCATATAAGCGCCCCATATTGGCGCGATTTTTTTTCCAACGTCGATTTGGTGAAAACATCAACAGCATAAAAACAACATCCAGGTTACCATATCAAGCAAAATAACGACACTTTGGAGCCGGTTATATATACATTGCGTATATGACATCGGCTTCAGAAAGAAATCGCGCCAATGTGGAGCGAATATGACATCTGTGCCTAAAATAGTTCTTAAAAGAATGTCATTTTCAAATGTTATATTTTTAAAATGCTCTCTTTACTATCGACAATGTTTTCTTTCTTTTATTTTTCAAATGTTTCAATTGCCGTGATTTTCATTTTGCGCGAACTATTACGCTTGGCGACAATGGTGTTCGTGTAACGGAAAAGTACCAAAAATCTATATATATATAAAAGCCGTTCTCTGTGTGTATGTCCTTTATACAAATCTTTAATTTTTGACCGATTTGCACGAAACTTGCTGTACATAGGCTTTATAACGTGGAATAGATCCCTGTCACCTTTAAAAAATCATCAGAGCAATATTTATCCCTATTTTCTATCATCTTTCATAATTTAACGTTATAGAAATATCTCATTTTAAATTTTCAAATTCAATAGCTTCTTTCCTGTTGCCACACATCTAAAAAACTGCTCACTAATTTAAAAAAAAAATGATAACTCGAGTACTTTGTTTTATTAGACAATAAAAATTCAGACTCGACTGCTATATTTTTACATTTTTGAAATCGACGTCATTCTAATCAGAAAATGCACATTTTTCATATATTTATGTAAAAACTTTAACTAAGCATGTTTTAAAATGATTTTAGATGTACTTTAGTTGAATGTTAAAAAATCTATTTCAATGAAGTCGTTTCAATATCAAGAATCAAATAAGGAAAATGATAATAGTAAAAAAAAAAAAAAAAAAAAAAAAAAAAATCGTTTGCTAGATATGACGGCAATGTCATCAATATAATTTCAAACTGGCTCTAAAAACTGGATGCTACAATTTATTCCCTATTTCTTTGTAATCTTTAATTATATCATTTAGATAAATGTTTTAATAACTGAAATGCAGTAATAACATTCTACGATTTGTATCGAATACGGTTATATAAAATACGATTTTTGTACGATTTATATTAAATAGAAATTATAGCTACTATTTTTTAGGGTAAGCTTTTTCTCTTTTTTAAACAAAATTTCATGACTGACAGACTTTTTTGTTAGACGTTGAAATAATGGGATGCATGATGTTTAGAGATCAAATTGCAGTAAAAGCGTAATTTATGGTACGGTTAGGTTGTTGCCACCAACAATATGGTGCTAGGCGTTACTCATAGATATGTCTTTTCTTCATAATATTGCATTAATAGCAAACGGATATATCTTTCTGAATTGGGTTACAGGTATATTTAAGAATATATCCGTGATTGAAAATTAATTTAAAATGGATAAACAATCCGTAAATTGAGATAAGCTTTTCAAAAAAAAAAAAATACTGATAGTACTTTTTGTATTCTATTAGATTTTGGAATAATCAAATATGCGATGTTTAAAGGTCAAATTGCAGTAAAAGTTAAATTTATGGTTGGGTTAGGTTATTGCCACCAACAATATGATGCTAGAGTTACTCATAGTTCATCAATGTCATTACTTTATAATATTGCATTAAGAGCAAACAGGTATATCTTTCGTAATTGGGCTGCATGTAGGGATGAGATTTCCACGTTTTTGCACACAGGTATATTCTTAAAGAAAATGTTGTTCTGTTAAATCAAGAAATATCATTTACTCTAACAAAATACTGGTGTGAAAAAATGCGGAAATCTTATCCTTGGCTGCATGCAAATCAAAAATATCCATGATTGAAAATTACTTTAAAATCCATTCACATGAAAAAATTGAGATACATTTTTCAAATAAATTTCATTTGACAGAAGCTTTTTTCTATTCGACAGTGTGAAAAACGAAATTGTATGATGATCATAAGTTAAAAAATTTTTTAGTAAAGGCAAAATTTATGGGTTAGGTCATTGCCATCATCAGTATAATGTCACAATTGGCATTGTGTTTGTAGTTTTTTTTATATATATATATTCTGAAGATGACTCAATGAAAGAGTCGAAACATGTAAATTTTTAATATTTTTAATGTTTTTTATTATTTAAACGACGCTTTTTAAGCAAATAATTGTACTTTAATATATGTTATGACATTTGTTTGGAATATACATTATTATGGTATAGTTAATAGTAGACGCAATTAAAACTATTTTACTTATATTTCTTATCGGTCTTTTAACGATTCGTGGACGGTAATGCACCAATCTCAGTTATTGTCACTGCCGTATTATTTCATTTTAACGTATTTTACCCGGGTGGACCATTATTATTGATACGAGCGAAGCCGGGTAGATCTGTTAGTACATATATAAACAACATAAAAGTTCATTAGGTTTGCTTTCATAACTGTTTATATCATTTGGCAATAAATCTCATCTTCTGAATCCCTAACAGAGCCAAGCTTTAAAAAAAAAGTACCGAGGCCCTAATATAAGTTTAGAATAAGTAGAGAGTAATATAATCGTCACAGATGTCATATACGCACCATATTGGCGCAATTTTTTCTGACACCAATGTCATATCCGCAACGGATACTTGACTGGCGCCAAAGTGTTATTTTGCTTGATATGGTAACCCGGATGTTGCTGTTTATGCTGTTGACGTTTTCGTTAAATTGGCGTCGGAAAAAAATCGCGCCAATTAACAACGTATGTGACATCTGTGAACGTATATGATATCTGTGCCAGAAAATCTTCCATTTAATTATTAATACAGAAGAATTTACTTAAACATTTTCAGGCTAACTGTATCGGTACTTATGTAATACCCGGGCCATGCCAGACACAACTGCGCCAAGCATGGTGCCAATTATACTAACTGCAGTAACCCTTATTTTTAAAGAACTTTATAGCGTATCATACACAATCTCGAAACTATAAGATTAAATGCCAATAATGGTTGATCGTAAATGTCACATTTACTTGACTTTAAGCGAGCTACACATGTTTTCGACATCAAGTGATTTTCATTTCGACGTTTTATTTATATTTTGGTTAATTTTATGCCAATCTATTTGTTCTTTCGTTATTTAAAATAAAAATTATGTCAATTTGTATAATTTTTCGAAATTGGCCGGTGGGATAACTACGTAGGGCACATATGTCATATACGCCCCATATTGGCGCGATTTCTTTCTGACGCCAATGTCATATACGCAACGGGTACTTCACTGGCGCCAAAGTGTCGTTATTTTGCTTGATAAGGTAACCCGGATATTGTTGTTTATGCTGTTGATGTTTTCGCCAAATTGGCGTCCGAAAAAAATCGCCCCAATATCGTTTCGTATATGACATCTGTGCGCTACGTAGTACCACAGTACCATATAATAGTACTTAATATAGTTTATTTATTTATTATAATTTATTTTTTTATTACGCTTTACAGTTTTGGTACTTTTCGGTTAGCCGGGCGCCAGTGTTATATATACATATTTAGGTACTTCTTAGTTATCCTGTCGACCAAAAATCTATCGCCAAACTATACGATTAAATTCCAATAATGGTTCATTGTAAATGTCACATTCACTTGACTTTAATCAAGTTACACGCGTTTACGTCATCAAGTGATTTTTTTAGACGTTTTATTTGTATTTTTATTAATGTTATACTAATTTATATGTTCTTTCGTTATTTAAAATGAAAATTATGTCAATTTGTATAATTTGGCGAGTGGTTTGGCGATTTATATAATTTGGCGAAATTGGTCGACGGGATAACTAAGAAGTACCCATATTTATATACATACATATATGTAAATATACATATATATATACATATACACACATATATATATATATATATATGTAAATATATATGCATATATACATATATGCTATATATAAATGTATATAAATATGTATGTATAACACTGGCGCCCGGCTAACCGAAAAGTACCACAGTGTTCTTAATTTATATATTATAGTTCATTTAATATATTTTATTTTTTTTATTTGACATTATTTTTAATTTTTAACAATGCTACGTATTAAATAACGTTAATTTACTGTTTTACATATGATTGGTAACGATACACTAGCTGGACAATTGGCAACCACTTTTGGTGATCTATCCCATGTACCGAATAATACGCAACTACCACTTTATCTTATCTATATTAGTTCTAATTTAAGATGTGGAATATATGCTGTATATTTCCTCAGCCGCCAACTTTGAATTTTTTTTTTTTTTTTTTTTTTTTTTTGGCGTGAAAATCCCTTTTCGCCAAGTAGTAAATGTCGCCATGCAGCGATTTATACCCATATTAGGCTTAACGGGGTTGCCTTATCGATTAACAACGCCAACAAAAATTCGCCAAGACGTCCAAGATGACGGCCGAGGGAATATACACCATCATACAGTTTGGTTTTATTGAGAAAAAATCTATAATTGAGACTGTAGTCATTTCACATTACTTTAGATAGGGTGGTTTGGAAAATACTTGACTCCGTTTTGTGATATTTGTAATCATACTGTTGTCAGCTTTACTCAAGTTTGACATAAAATATGGCTATGAATCCAGTTACGAAAGATTAGGTTGATTAGATCAAAACTAGAGGCTTTTTCACATCAAGGCTATTGTCAGGTTAACTGTCACATAATATATATATATATATACTAGCAAACCCCGCGGCATTGCTCGCGTAATATTTGAAATATGCCAAGTGATATTTATATGTCTAATTTTTATCAAAAGGTACTAACTAAATTTTTATTTTATTAAAAGGTAATATTTTATTTTATTAAAAGGTACTTATTACTTTTAGGAATAATTCAAAAATTACTATTTAAAACACAGTTTGAGTAAACATCATTATTACACTGTATTAGGCAGAAATGAGACTTAAATTAATAAAATGAAATAAAACTAAATAAATGATAATTTAGAAAATATTTTGAAACTTTTATACTCAATTAATACGCTCATTTCAGTGTTCATTTGAAGTTTTGAATTTTTTAGAAACCATCTTCTTACATCTTAAAATTAACCATCATGTCGAATTCCAAGTCCTACCACCTCTCTCAACATAAAGGGCTATGTTGAAACAGGAACTGTCACCATTAATTTGCCAACATTAATTTTGAAATCGGTTTGTTATTTCCTAATATTCCACAGAAACGTAATTTAAAAAGCTTTTAAAGCCCTTTTTTAGAACATTTGTTGTTCCTGTGAACCCCAGGTGGTAGAATCACCGGCATAAAATATAGCCTGTGTAGGATCAGAGACTGTTACCACTGATTCGCAACTATTACTTTTATAATCGGTTTATATTCCCTGAAATTGCATAGAATCGTAATTTAGAACTTTTTTAGAATGCTTTTCACACCTCCCCTCTCGCTTCACCCCTTTTTAATTCGAATTATTTTCGACGTTCCTTCGAGGACATTTATATTTTATAAGTAACTATCATGCCATATTTAAAGTTTCTAGCATTTTCAGTATCACAGAAATCTCAATTTAGAAAGTTTTTAGCTCCTGCAACCCTCTGGTGGTAGTGGAACAGACATAAAATATAGCTTATGTTTGAGCAGGTTCTATCACCAAAATTTGTCATCATTATTTTTTTAATCGGTTTGGTAATTTATAAGTTTGCTTAAACATTGTAATTTATAACGATTTTCACTCACTTCATTTTTTTAAAATTTGGAATTTTCTTTCGTCTGTTCTTAGAAAGCAGTTGCATCTTGTAAGTAAATACCGTGCCATACTTCAAAGTGTTAGACCACTCAGTTGTGCAAAAAATGCAAATTAGAACATGTTTTGCTTTTGCAACCCTCAGATGGCAGTGACAGCAACATAAAATATAACCTATGTTATAGCAGGGACTGTCACCATTGATTTGCAACCATTACTTTTGAAATAGCTTTGCTATTTCTTTAGATTAAGTAGAAATCGCAATTTAGAACGTTTTTAGGTCGCTTTTCGCGCATTTTCACCCCTTTTTAAATTTCTAATTTTTTCGAAACTGTTCTTAAAGATCATTTATAGCTAATAAATATGTACCTTGCCTAATTTTAAGTTGCTAGCCCCTACCGATCACAAACATCGAAATTTAGAACGCTTTTTTGCTCCTGCAACGTCTTGGTGATAGTGATACCGACATAAAATAGCGTCTATGTAAGAGCAGAGGCTGTCAGCATCAATTTCCTACCATTACGTTTGAAATCAGATTCATTCTTCCTGAGATATTGCCGACAAATCGGCACCTAGAACGCTGTCAGTACGCTTTTCGCGCATTTTGCTCCTGCATCTCCTCTGGGGTAGTGGAAACAAATATAACATATAGCCTATCTTGGAGCAAGATCTGTCACCATCATTTTTACACCATTATATTTCAAATCGGTTCAGTACTACCTGAGACTGCATAAAAATCGCAATGTAGAAAATTTTTTATAACGCTTTTTGCGCATTTTGACCCCCCTTTTAAATTTCGATTTTTTTAGGAAATGTCCTTAGAGATCATTGATATCTTATAACTAACTACCATTCCAAATTTCACGATTCTAGGCCCTTCCGTAACCCAAAAGCCGCAATTTAGAACGTTTTTTGCTCCTGCACCCCCTTTGGGGTAGTGGCACCGACATAAAACATCGCCTATGTTGGAGCAAGTGTTTTCACCATCATTTTGACGCCATTATTTTTTAGATCAGTTTGGTATTTCCTGAAATTGTGTAGAAACCACCATTAGAACGTTTTTTAGAACTCTTTTCGCGCATTTTCACTCCTTTTAAATTTCGATTTGTTTAAGAACTGTTCTTAGAAATCCTTTATATCTGATAAGTAGCTAATATTTCAAATTTCATATTTCTAGGCCCTTCGGTAACGCAAAAATTGGATTTTTAGAACGTTTTTTGCTCCTGCACCCCCTTTGGGGTAGTGGCACCGACATAAAACATAGCCTATGTTGGAGTAAGGGTTGTCACCGTCATTTTGACACCCTTATTTTGACAGCATTATTTTTTAATCGGTTTGGCATTTCCTGAGATTGTGTAGAAACCACCATTTAGAACGTTTTTTAGAACGATTTTCGCGCATTTTCACCACTTTCAAATTTCTAATTGCTTAAGAACTGTTCTTAGAAATCCTTTATATCTAATAAGTAGCTAATATTTCTAATTTCATATTTCTAGGACCTTCAGTAACACTTAAATTGCATTTTTAGAACGTTTTTTGCTCCTGCACCCCCTTTGGGGTAGTGACACCGACATAAAACATAGTCTGTCTTGGAGCAAGCGTTTTCACCATCATTTTGACATCAATATTTTTTTTAATCGGTTTGGTATTTCCTGAGATTGTGTAGAAACTACCATTTAGAACGTTTTTTAGAACGCTTTTTGTGCATTTTCACCCCTTTTAAATTTCGAATTGTTTAAGAACTGTTCTTAGACATCATTTATATCTTATAAGTAACTAATATTCAAAATTTCATATTTCTAAGCCCTTCAGTAACACTAAAATCGCATTTTTAGAACGTTTTTTGCTCCTACACCCCCTTTGGGGTAGTGGCACCGACATAAGATATAGCCTATGTTCTAAGTTGGACTAACACCATCATTTTGATACCATTACTTTTGGAATCGGTTCGATAGTTCCAGAGCTTATCTCCGACAAATAAACAATTTTTTCCTCTTTATAATAGGAGTACAGATATATATATATATATATGTGTGTGTGTAATTTAATATTATATTTTATTTTTAAAAATGTATTATTTTTCATTATTAATGTAAATTTTAAATTATTAAAAATCTGATTTCAAATGTCTACTTTTTTAATTTGAAACTTTTATTCAGACGTGTTACGTGTTATGTTTAGTTATTTGTACCTGCCACGCGAACTGATTTATTTAATGGAAAGATGTGAAAAATCGCGTCTTTTTTGGATTTTATTCAAATAACACAGTTTTAAAATCCCCTTTTTCATGATTCACTTGAAAAAAAATCGTCATTTTTAGAGGCATAAGCGTCTTTTGTTATTTCAAATTCAAATATGTTAGAACTATATTCTAATTTTCTTTTAATGCTTCAAGTTTTCTTTCATACTGACGTCATTTTCACCGATTGAAAGAATGCTGATATATTTCAGAGAGTGTTATCATCAAAGCCACCACTAAAATAAATAAATAAATAAATAAATAAAATAAAAATAACGTGCTTTAAAATGTGCATGCTTAGTTAAATTTTATGTTTTCTGTTTATTGCATTTGATTTTTCTTTGGAAGAGTTGACTGATTTTTTAAGTAAGTTTTTATGGCTTTTTGAAATGATACATTTGTTTGAAATTTATCATTTCCGTTATTGCGTTAACAAATTTTTATGATTATAATAATGGTTAAAAGGAAAATTAATATTGGGCGCAATACAATAAATAGTAAAAAAAAGCTTAGATATGAAAATGAAAAAAAAGAGCGAAAGTCGTTTAAGAAGTAATGTAAACAGCAAGCTATCACAGCAAAAAAAGAGAGTCTTCTGCTGATCGAAATAGATGTTTAAGCTTAGATAACTATATATATAGTTCACAACAAGAAATACAGTCGCCGATTGTAGGACAGAACCGATTAACTCCCGATGAGACCAGTCGCAATGCATTAATAAATAGTAGAAGATTAACCGTCAATAGTAATTTGTGGATCGAAAAGCTATATTCTGCTATGAATTACAATCCAGCTACAGATTATAAAAATGATCCTTCTGTTTTAATTGGGAAAATGTCTATTGTCTGTAAGTATTGCTCGGCTTTAAAGTGGAAGAATGAAACGAAAAGTATGTGTTGTTTAAACGGTCGAATTAAATTAGAAGATATTCAGCCTCCACCCGAGCCAATAAAATAACTTCTTACCGGTGATCATCCTACAAGTAAGAAATTCATACGCAATATACGACGATATAACAATTCTTTTCAGATGACATCATTCATGAGTACTCGGATCATCGAACCTGGATACATGCCAACTTTCAAAATCCAAGGTCAAGTGTATCATTTAGCAGGAAGTTTGCTTCCGTATAAAACCGATAATCATAAAGTTTTACAGATTTACTTCATTTCTGACTATGAAACGTAAGTATCTACTCGATGTAAGATAGCCCCACAATACCTGGATAATGCCTTAGTGAAATCTTTACAAGATATGTTACACTCGCATAACCGTTATGTAGATTTTTTTCAAAATTGCCCTCGAAAATGTTCCATCAAATATACCTGATTTCAACATCGTTATTCATGCAAACAATACACCTGATGGAGAACATCGCGGTCGTTATAATGCTCCATCTACAAACGAAATGGCAGTTGTGATAGCTGGTCAACAGTTTGATAAAAGAGACATTGCATTAAGTTGTCGCGACAATAAACTATTAAAGATTTGTGAACTCCATAGATCATACGACAGTTTGCAATATCCGTTGATGTTTTGTCGAGGTGAAGATGGATATTCAATTGATATTCCTCAAGTTGATTCAGTTACTGGAGCTTCATTAGAAAAAAAAAGTTTCCTGCATGAATTTTTATCGCTATCGTTTAATGACAAGGTTCAATAATTTTAACCTTTTGCTGAGATATGGAATGTTACTGAACCAATTTTTAGTTGATGAATATGCAAAAAATGAATCAGAGAGATTAGCCTATATAAGAAATAATCAAAAAAACTTACGAGCGGAAAGTTATGTTCATTTGAAAGATGCTTTGCAATCTAACGAAAGTACCAGAGATATTGGTCAATTGGTTATACTACCATCAACATTTACGGGAGGACCCCGATACCTTCATGAAAAAACTCAGGATGCAATGACGTATGTCAAACATTATGGAAAACCCGATCTTTTTATAACTATAACATGTAATCCGAACTGGATAGAAATAAAGGAAAATTTACATCAGAATGCTGTCCCTCAAGATAGATATGATATATTAAATAGAGTATTTCACTTGAAACTTCAGAAACTTTTATCCCTTATTAAGAATAAAAAATCTTACATTTTTGGTCCACCTCGCTGCTACATGTACACTGTTGAATGGCAAAAACGTGGTTTGCCGCATGTCCACCTACTATTATGGTTAATTAACAAAATTAGACCGGATGAAATCAACAGTGTTATATCAGCTGAGCTACCAAACAAAGAGGAAGATCCTATTTTATATGACATTGTTAAAAGACACATGGTGCATGACCCATGCGCTCCTTTAAATCCAAATTGCTCATGTATGCACGAAGGAAAGTGTACATCATGTATGCACGACGAAAAATTTTCCGAAAGCTTTTCAGAATTATACATCCACTGGAGAAGATGGATATCCTAAATATCGTCTATTGTCACCTGAAGAAGGAGGCCAAATTGCAAATATCAAAAATTTTGAAATAGACAACCGTTGGGTTGTTCCGTATAATTCATTACTCTTAAAAATTTTTGATGCTCATATCAATGTGGAGCTATGTAGCTCGGTTAAATTGATAAAATATGTTACTAAATACATTAACGAAGGAAATGATCAAGCGACATTTAGTATAAAAGTATCAAATGAAGTTGGACATTATCAATCTGGTCGTTACATTTGTAGCTCGGAAGCAGTGTGGCGAATTCTATCGTTTGATATCCATGAACGATCTCCGGCAATTATCCATTTAGCTGTTCATTTAGAAAATGGACAAAGAGATTATTTTACAGAAAACAACGTGAACGATGTTAATAATAGTCCCCGTGACACAATGTTAACGGCATTTTTCAAGTTATGTATTGAAGATGATTTTGCAAAAACACTGACCTATGACAAAATTCCAAGTTTTTATACATGGAATAAAACTATGCACAAATTTGAACGACGAAAGAAAGGAGAAACAGTCGAAAGTCATCCTGGCATTAAAAAGACAAATACTTTGGGAAGAATATATGTAGTTCACCTTAATAACAGTGAATGCTTTTACATGAGAATGTTATTTCACGTGGTGAAAGGTCCTACTTCCTTCGAGAATCTCAGAACTGTACAAGGAATAACTTATGATACCTACAAAGCTGCATGTAAAACAATGGGGTTACTAGAAGATGACTCTCGTTGGAAAAATACTTTATCAGAAGCTGCCTTACGCTGTTCTTCAAATTCATTAAGATATTTGTTTGCAAATATAATAGTATTTTGTCACGTATCTGACGCACTTATTCTTTGGAATATATATCGAGAAAATATGGCTGAAGACATATTGAATCGTAAAAGAAGAGAAATAGCATCAAATGACATAAATTATAGCCAAAATATCTTTGATGAAGCGTTAATTGATTTGAATAAAACAGTAGTATCCCTTTCTGGTAAATCCATCCAATATTTTGGATTACCTTTGCTAACTGGTATTAATTTTGAATTAAACAACATCGAATATTTAAGAGAGACCTCTTATGATAAATCTCGATTATTGAAGATAGTCGCTGAAGATGAGTGTAGGATGACCTTAGATCAAAGAAAAGTTTATGATGCGGTAATGCCATCTTTAAATAGAAATGAAGGCAAGCAATTTTTCCTTGATGCTCCTGGAGGCACGGGCAAAACGTTTTTGATTAATTTACTGCTCGCCAAAGTAAGATCAATGGGAAAAGTTGCTCTTGCCGTTGCATCATCAGGAATTGCAACGACACTTTTAGACGGAGGACGAACTGCTCATGCAACGTTTAAAATTCCTCTAAAAATATCACTGACGACCTTACCAGCGTATGTTATATTTCTAAACAAAGTAATATCGCAAAACTGATACGATATTGTTCTTTAATAGATTGGGACGAGGCCTCCATGATACACAAAACATCTGTTGAAACACTCGATAGAACTATGCGAGATTTGCGCAGCTTGGATGCACCATTTGGCGGCTGTTTAATTTTATTTTCGGGTGACTTTCGACAAATCTTGCCAGTTGTGACGAGAGGAACTAGAGGTGACGAAATCAATGCATCCTTAAAAAATCTTATATTTGGCCCAAAATAACTGTATTACAACTAAAAACCAACATCAGAGTTCTTTTTTCTGAAACAGAGAATACAGTTTTTTGCTGATTTTTTGCTCAAAATAGGCAATAGCAGTTACAAGCGATTAATGGAGAAATTGAGCTTTACAATAGCAATTTATGTGTTTTAGTAAATAATGTCCAAAAATTGATAGATAACGTTTACCCAGATATAAAGAATAGTAGCATTAAGTCGTTAAATTGGTTCAAAGAGAGATCAATATTATCACCTACTAATGAACAAGTGGATAAAGTTAATAATTTAATAACCTCTAAACTTGATGGGCAAACAAGAGTCTATTATTCAATAGACACAATACTGCAAAGTGAAGAAGCAGTACATTACCCAATAGAATTTTTAAATTCTTTAAACCCCCCTGAGTTTCTACCACATACATTAATGTTGAAAGTAGGCATTCTCATAATATTACTACGGAATTTGAACCCGCCGAAGCTATGCAATGGAACACGATTGCTAATTAAGGAACTCAAAAGCTAAGAGAAAGCTAAAAGAGTGTACTATTTTAACTGGTTGTGGAAATGGAGAAACTGTTTTCATACCGCGAATCTCAATGATACCATCAGAGCTTCCATTTCAGTTTAAAAGGCTCCAGTTCCCAGTAAAAGTGTGCTTTTCAATGACAATTAATAAAGCTCAGGGTCAAACTCTCAATGTGGCTGGGATAGACTTAACAGTTCAGTGTTTTTCACATGGGCAGCTGTATGTTGCGCTATCACGTGCTACTTCCCAACAAAATTTGTTTGTATTGACTCCTAGAGGGAAAGCCATTAATATTGTTTATAAAGAAATTTTATAAAAAATTAAAATAAAATATGATATGTTTTTGTCACTTTTGAATTTTGTTCTTTCCAGTAAATTAATAACGTAGCTATTATGTTAAAAACGATAATTCTTTTTAAAGGGATTACGTGAGACAGACGAAATGTATTTTTTTTTTTTGTTGTTTAGTTAAAAGGCATTTTTTAGTAACATTTATTTATATTTAAAAATTTTACGAGATGGTTACATATCTTTATGAAATAATTATTCATTTGTAAGCCGCACAAGAAATGTGTTCAATGTTTACATCTAATGCATATAATGAGAAGGAATTTAATATTTGCAGAAATAAATACATATAACAATGAAATAAAAACATAAAATAATAACATTACATAAATAATCCAATAAAAATAAAAAATTTCTTTTGGTTGTCGTGTCATTTTCGCGATTGTTCAGATTAAGAGGCTACTTAAGTCAAGTGAAAAGACCCGTTCGCTAATGCTAATCCTATGGAAGAAATTTATAAAGATATCTCGGTTGCATTTCGGTATTTTGAAATGACTTTTTTTTTTTTGCATTGAATAGCTGAGATCGATCTGTACAAAGGCTGTTTTTTACTTTTTCAATTTCGATTGCAGACTTTTTTTAGAAGATTCTTTCAGTTTCGAAACCGGTTCCGAACCATAACTTCATCAAGTTGGCGGCTGAAATTTCAGAGTTAAACAGACGTCGATTCACATATAACACGTTAAGCCCCACATCAGTCACCGGTTACTGACACTGAATTTTTCGTTTAGAATGCCTCATTCTCCGATGACTGATGGTCTAAAATATGATATAAAACTAAATATATATATACATATATATTTTTAAGTAATTACTGAAAATGTATTTAAAATTTACTTATCTTTTATTTATTACAGGATTAAACATTCTTAAAAATTACTTAAAACATTGTAAATATTTCACCTTCAGTGTCAGTTACCGTAGCACTCAACGTATTAAAGTACAACTAGCCTGCCACCTCATATCTTGGTGTAAACTACGTCTAGACATAATTTTAATGATTTACCTGCAGGTTTATCATCGTGCTTTCATGCATCCAAAGGTATGAAAACAAGGAGGACTGGCAACTGGAAATCGCAATGGTAAAACTAACAGTTAACCACTAAAATCGAGGATGCAGGTAGTTTCCACCAAGATATGACTTGGCAGACCACTTGCATTTTACTATGCGAATCAAGTTTTAACTAATCCTATAATTTAGGCCGACATCATGATGAGGTGGTGGTTTGTGCAGCCGCTTCCCGGTCTAAAACAGTACTTTCTTAAAACTGAATTACTATACCTCCTTATAAAAAGATTCTATCTTTAAAACATGATGGAAACCGTGCGAAACTGGAGTGGGCTGCTAGTATTAAAATAAATTTGATTGAACTTTAACATTTTAAAGTCTAAATCCCTTAAATAATATTCCTTATCTTAATGTTTGATAAGCCTTTTTATACAAAGTTAAATTAGTAAAGTACTGACTGTTTTAAATATATTACTATATAGTAATAAAATTACATTTGTTAAATAAAATATTTCGACGCCCGTTCATTTCAATTTTTAGAAATTGAAAGACAAAGAGTGTATTTTTTTGTACTTAGCAAAAATTTAGGCAATTAAATGTTTTCCGTTTTATATGTACTGTCAATATTTGGAGCTTTATTTGGGATGAGTTCAGTAAAACCTTGGATTATGTGTGTATATTTTTTTCATTATAAATTAATGACAATCTATAATTGTGCGTTTTATGTTTTCTGCTGAATATTATTTTGAAATCATCTAACTGCAAAAATTCTTTCTAAAAAAGTCTTTTAAATTCTTTGAGGCATAATGTTAGTGATTATATGTCCAGTTGGTTCACATTTTGCACTAAATAGCGCCCAATTTTTGCTCTATGGAATAGCTTTTGTCTTTCACCTATTTTATTATAAAACAGCGGTTTTGAATAATGATGATTTTCTAATCAAATTACTATATATTTTTTTAATATTTTCAAAGTATCAAAACAATGTTTTTAAACTTTATATCACGTTTGAAAAGTGTTTCTGACTAGGTTTTTTCCGTCTGTCTAGCCATCATTTTGCTTTCTTAAATAAACTTTGATTCCCATGATTCTGATATGTATTACTGATGTTTATAAAACTGCTTAAACAATTTCAGTTTTTTAACAAGATTTCTCTTTCACAATAAACCATTGTACAAGATAGTGCCTTCATCAAAACAAATTTACGGTGTATTTTCTGAAACTGCACATTCTCAGTTATTTGTTAGAATGCAAAATTATTCAATAATAATATTTTTAGTTGCTTCTTCTTAGATCTGAAACAATATTACTTGTCTTTCCTTTCAGCCCTATTTTATTTCTTGTGGTTCTATGACGAATAATGTTTCATAAAAATGTAAAAGAAAATTATAAACATTCAGTTTCGATAACGCTATAAAATCACCCTTATAGGAGAAAAAGAAAATAATAATAAAATGGAATAATAATAAATGGAATATTTAAGAAATTTTTCTGTTATATAGTAAAATAAAAAACTGCTTTTGAAAGTGGTATTTGTTCTTTAAGTACTGTGCTTTTGAAACATTCTTATTACATAGTGCCTATTTAACCATCTTTTCAATTAGTTCTCAGAATTATTTTATTTCCTTTGTCTTTTTTAATCTAACTAATTTTTATATTACTCTCATTTTAGAGTTGCTGTTCTAACTCTTACTTCGGTCATTTGTTCGTTATCCTTTCTCTCTATCTACGCTAAGTTGTTTTAACTATAGCTTTACTTTCTCCCAGTAGCCCCATCTACTGCAGTTATTCTCAACGTGATGCGTACGTCCCTATGGGCAATTTGATTTTCTAGTAGGGGTGAGGAATTCCGGCTTAGTCACTCACTCATTCACTATTAGTTTCGGTAATCTTTTTTTCTTTGTGGAAAATATATGTTGTAGATTGAAAAGAACTGGAAAATATGTTTTTTTTAATTATAATTTCGAAATGATTAATGAAAAGTTTAAAATGTATTTCAAAACTTAATAACTATACGGATATTTTTTTCTAAATACTTTGACACTGTAGCACAGTTTTGCTTCTGTCTTTTTCTTTCACATCTTAAAAAAAAAGCAAGAAAATCATTTTCTCTATCATAAATATTAAACGAGTAAGAAATTTTCCCGATTATGAATGATATCGTATACAACAGAACCGATTTTCACAAAACTTTGGTCCTATACTAAATCGAGCACGAAAAAAAGATCTAGCTATGTCCCGAATTAAACAAAATTCGTTTTTACATGGTAAAACAAAGCTTCTACTTGCTATAAATCGAATAATGCTCATGCAATTTTCACGAAACGTGTTTTCTATTCTAATTCGAGCACGAAAATCACACCTAGGTAGGTTTCGAAATCGAGAAAATTTGTTTTGATCGATTAAATCAAACTCAGTACTAAAAATGTTGTTATATATCGAAAACGGTTCAACGATTTTCAAAAACTTGACGCCTATACTAATTCGAGCTCAAGAAATAATTCTAAGTCGCTAATTCGAGCAAACTTGTTTTTTACTGTTGAAGCAAACTCATTACTCAAAATGGTGGTACCGATCGAAAACAATTCCATCGATTTTTATAAAATATTCTTTATTCGATTGTGAGAAAACCATCCAACGAAGTTTCGACTGCGGAAAAAAATAGGGGCAGGTAAAAAGATATTTTTATATGTTTAATCTTCCGTAATCAAAATTCCCGCCAATACTTCATTTATCAGCAACAGGTTCAAAGGACGATCTCAAAGGCGGCAATAATTGCTTGCCTACTACATTGAATCGAGCACTATAACGGCCATGTTGGTCAAAAGTACAGCAACATTCTTTTTAACTGACTAGGAAAAATAAAATTAATTGACCTTTACCAAATGTTGATTTCGTAAATTTAATTATTTTCATAAATATAATTGTAAATATGCTAATAATGTTAGTACATAACTGCGCTTATACTTTTGCTATGTTTAAAACTACTAACGTATTGTTACAAATATCGCTGTAGTTAGATGCCATGGCGATACACCCAGGCGCAAAATTAGCAGCAGAGTTTTAAAAGCAAAACTATTTTTCTGCCAAACTTGCAACATAGTTCCCGAAATGTCTCATTCTTGCCGCCAACCATTGACTTGGACAACGATTGTTGAAGAATAGTCATTTACCTTTTTTACAAAACATGGAGAATAGGAGTCAGAATATGCCGGAGATAATCGCATTCAAATAAAAGTATTTTATTTTTATAAATGCTAAACCAAATTTTTTTCTGTATACATTTTTTTACAAAATCGTTTACAATAAAAAAAAATTACTGCCCCCCCCCCCCCTCCAAAAAAAGACATTTTATTTAAAAGATCAAGAATTTTTATAATCTATCTGAAACATGTCATTACTTTTGCTCACTGTGACACCATTTTCACTGACTTTTCGCTTTCGATTATGTTAAGAATATACGAGCCGTAGATATAAATGTATACTCCATGAATTTTTGATGTTTATAAAAAAATAAGTATAAAAGTAAAAAGTTTTCTTTAAACGCTGTTTTATAAACATTCAATGTTCTTCTTCAAAATCACGACTTATTTCTTTTTACGGAACAGATGTCATATACGCACCACGTTGGTGCGCTATTTTTCTGACACCAATCTGGCGAAAACCTCGCTTTCGAATACAGGTTACACATGTATTTTTAAAAAGGGATTAACAACAACAAAAAATATATAACCATAGAACAAAACAATTTATATTTTTAAAAAAGAAATGTAAATAAGCAGTTTATTGATAAAATAGCTGACTTCCCCGAAGTTGCCCGGGTACGTCAAAAAACAGCACGATTTGCGAAAAAGCTCTGAAAATCACAATAAGGCTTCGAGAAAAAATTTATTCGCTGCACAAATTTCGAAAAGAGAAAAAAAATATATATGTTTCGTTCGAAGATTGAAAGTTGATTCCTTTCACTAACGTGGAAAAATGGTAGGAAATTACTAAAATACACTAAAAATCACATGCAAAATTCCCGAAAAATTCCAAAATTGCTATACGAAATCCGAATAAACTTTATTGAAATTACGGCATAAATTACTTTAGTATTATAGGTCAAAAATGGAATGTAAAAAATTTTAGAAGATCGCGAACAAAAGTAAAAATCGAATTAAAAATCACAAAAAGTCAAAATTTACTATAATTGGATAAATGTTTCAAGTCTAATTCCTTTGACCTGCGGGCTCTCTTAAAATGTATGCTTGGGAAAACATGCTAAGTATTGTATCATGTTACTTTTCTTCATGATTTAATTTACTTGGATTCTGTCAAATATAATTAATATTATCCCTTAAGTTAATATTAGTTTTTGTGGCATTAACATATCTCACTTTGTTGATTGTCTGTAAGCAAATAATACCTATTGATTTACAATGGAAGTATATGGAAATTTGGCGAAATATCAGATATTTCCAAGTTGGCGACTAAATTTTGTCACCAAATTTGGCAATATATCACCAAGTTGCCGACAAACTTCACGGTATTTGGCGGCAGAACTGTGTATCCCCTACGGTAACCTTCTTATAGGAATGAATACTCATTAAATGCTGTTCAATAATCGCATAAAAAATTCGCAAAGAAATCAAAAATTGCTGTACTAATTCCAAATAAACATTTTTGAAAAGAGAACAAGATTTACTATACTGCGTTTAAAGAAAGAAATGGTGTTCTTTTTACAATTGTGGAAAAATCGCCTCGAACAAAAAAAAAAAAAAAAAAAAAAAAAAAAAAAAAAAAAAAAATCGCATAAAAATTAAATTAAAAAAATCTAATCGAAAAACGCGCTTCGACGTGCAAAACTTTATATATAGACGTACCTGTTACCCAAATTTTGTAGCTATAGGTGCAGCGGTCTCTTCAGAACACCGTCGACACACTCACAGACAAGCTTCTTTCCTGATTATTACAGATGAACAACATCCGGATTACCATGTCCAACAGAATAACGACACTTTCGCGCCAAATAAGTACCGCGGTGCATATATGAGATTGGCGTTAGAAAAAAATCGTGACAAAATGGTACGTATATGACATCTGTGCCCTTTTTAGGGTTTCGCTGACGAAATACTATTCGTTCTCCTCTGTCTGTCTGTCAGTCATAGATCCCGTTCTCAGAAACTATATACGTTGGAGACTTGAAATTTCGCATACTTATAGCTGAACACCTCACATAAAACGACAAATCATAAAATTTTGAAAATGTAATATATTTATCCGCTTGAGCTCTAAGTTGTGTATATTAATCTTTTTTGTTCTAACTGAGCCCCTAATTAAGTTTAAGACTTGAAATTTCGCATACTTATAGCTGAACACATGACATCAACGACAAATCATAAAATTTTGAAAATGTATTATATTTACCCGCCTGGGCTCTAACTTGTTTATTTTAAGCTTTTTTTTTTCTAACTGAGCCCCTAATTAAGTTGAAGGCTTAAAATTTTGCATACTTACAGCTGAACACCTCACATCAAACTACTAGTTTTTGTAAATATGCAGAAATCTGTAACTTTACAAATGAATCTGCTAAAGTTACAGTAATCTTACTAAAATTTTATCTGTAACCCTGATTACAGTTACATGAAAAGTTCTATGTATCCCAGTTTCCTAAAACATTCTTAGTAACCTTACAAGTGTTTTGATTTTCGGCGCAAAAGTGTGTCTGTTACATGAATTTTTGTTGTTGCCGTTATATAAAAAGTTCTGGGAATCCCAGTTTCCTAGAAAAACTTTAGTAACTTTATAGATTTTTTTTTTACAGTGTGTAAATAAATAAAAATATTTAGATGGACACCGTTGAAAATGTTTAAATATTTTAACCTCAAATCAATAAATCAGTGTCAATTAATAAATGAGCCATTTTCATACATGATAGATACGAGAAAAGTTATAAGGAAGATTCTTATCTTTATTATAAATTCAATTGTAATGAATTCTAAATTCGATTTCTTTCATTTTTATTAAAGAATGATTATATTTATTTCAATGGAATTATTTATTTTGAAATAATTTTAAAATTAAAGTGATTTTTATCTGTTCAAACTTTAATGGTCACATATTTTCTCTAAACAAATTTAATTTAAGATTGTATTATTTTATATTTAAAAATTACATGGAAATTAAATAATTAAAAACACTAACCTTTTAGAAGCACATTTTTCATCACTTTTAAATCACTTAATAAAGCAATCTCCTATAACTAATGTTTTCACGGCGTGATGCTTTAAAATTTAAAAACAGTTTTTTTTTTATGTTAGAAATAAAATATAAAAGTAACTTTAGCTCCAAAAGATAACGGCTCGTTTCATAGAATGGCTTATTTCAGAAAAGAAATACACAAGCACAAGCTACGTTAATCAGCGATAATTTTTACTATATTTTAGCTACTATCTCCTGTTTTGTATAATATCCATTAATAAGTTTATAAAAAGAAAAATGAGATACATATGGTATATTTATACTGCATGCAAATAAAAATGTTATGCGTAAGGGATACTCTGCATTTAAGTAATTGCGAACATTTATAAAAACCTTCTTCAGGGTTATTCATTTTAACAAAATACTACATAAACACTATTTAGAATTGTTTATTTCAAACATGATAAGTAAACCATTTGTAATAATTAAAATCAAGAATTATCCCAAATCGATTCGAAAAAATATTTTTTTTAAACCTATACCCCATTCTAAAGATAATTGTATTAATATATACATTATCTTTGAAAGAATTACAGCATGAAATATTTGTTTTTAAATGCTTGAAGTTTTTCACTGGGATAAAAGCGATTTGCGCAAACAATTTAAAGAACGTTAATAAAATTTAAGAATTTGCCAATAATTTAAGAAGTTAATAACTTATGAAAAGCAGAATATATCACATCAACGATTTTTATAACTGCAATGGACAATTTTATAGAGATAATGGCGATATAGAGAAAAACTTTATGAAGGTGTATAACATGTGGTATTTTATGCACAAATAATAAGAATATTACAATTTGTTGTACCCGAAGTTGTACCTAATTAGAAAGAATAGTAGTGCAATACAAGTCAATATGTTTTTCCTATATTTCCCTTTATACATTTTTTTCCGACAAGAAAAATTTAAAAATATATTAACCCATTTGTGACAGTGATTTCGTATACCCAGGCTCCCAGAACATTAAAAAAAACTCCAACACAATACTTTAGGAGACTTAAACTTTTTATTATAAAGACGTTTTAGAAGGAGTGCCGTGAAGATGTACAGAGAGACGGGGAAGAAGGAGTGCCGTGAAGATGTACAGAGAGACGGGGAGAAGTCAAACACAAGACTGCCCGATGGGGCGGCCCCGAAGGGCGGAGAGCCGAGGTCCGTCACGTTCAAGATCAGAGGGAGGAGTGGTAAAATATTCATTACAAACACTTACTCATTGGCGAGATGAATAGGAACATGTGTAATATATTGGCCATCAATATGGGTGGCGTGGACAAAGGAATCAGAAGAATCCCGAAGTATTACATAGAACAAAAACCTACGTCATGGCGGGCTATATGGTTACAAGTATTTTAAAATTCCTGCGGTAAAGCGGGGTGATTGAAGTCATAGCTAACACGTGATATTACATGTACGTTACAGATTTAACGGCACCTGAAAATAGTCAGCAAGGGGCATATGGCTTTTATCCGACAAAATACAAGGGTGAAAATTGATTATTAATGTAAGCCAAGAGGCTGAGAAAATATGCATAAGATATTGTCGGCTGGGAGGCGAAAGACACTCCCCGTAAGGCATGGTGACGTCACGGCGACGTCATTGTGAAGTCACACTGTGATTTTGTGACCGTCGATATGACCTCACGTGACGTCGATGTGACGTCATAGTGACTAGAATGCGAGGTCGTTATGGCCGTTTTAGAGGTCGTTTGTGACGTCACATTGTGACCACTCTCTGAAGTCACGGTGTGACAAATTTGTGAAAAGTGTGTCATTTGTGACTATTTTGGCATTAACTTTGTGACGAATCTGTGACGACAGGGACAATGCTTTGACGTCACACTGTGACTAATTTGTGAAATATGTGTCATTTGTGACGAACTTGTCATAAACAATGTGTTGATTTCAAATGAAAATCAAATTTCAAATTAATTGCTTAAAAGGGCAAAGGCCAACATAGAGAAAAAGATTCCAAGCTGGGACTCGAATCCGGGACATCAGTGTAGCGCACTGACATTCTACCGACTAAACCACATGGAACGAGACCCAGCCTGGAAAATTTCTTACTAGTACATGTTGGCAAGGCTACAAACGCAGCACAAGATGGAATATTTATCGTGAGCCGCCAACATCGGGTAAACACGAAACTTAATTAAATCCAGTATCGATTCAAACTATATAAATACTTGGAAATTTTTCCATAGAGAACCATTCGCCTGCATACAATATTTCAAATGAAAATCAAATTTCAAATTAATTGCTTAAAATGCAATTTTAATTTGAAATTTGATTTTCATTTATATAGTCTGAATCGCTGCTGGATTTAATTAAGTTTCGTGTTTGCCACATGTCGGTGGCTCATGATAAATATTCCATCTTGTGCTGCGTTTGTAGCCTTGCCAACATGTAATAGTAAGACATTTTCCAGGCTGGGTCTCGTTCCATGTGGTTTAGTCGGTAGAATGTCAGTGCGCTATACTGATGGCCAGTATTCAAGTACCGTTATGGATTTTTTTCACTATGTTGGCTTTTGCGCTTTTTAAGCAATCAATTTGAAATTTGATTTCCATTTGAAATATTGTTTGCAAGGCGAATGTTTCTCTCTGGAAAAATTTCCAAGCATTAATACTGTGATGATTCTTGTTATAAACACTGTGATGAATTTTAAAATGAAGTTTTGTTTGAAATTACAATATTATCTTTTTACCGTACTTTTTAGCAATGTATCGCTATTTTGGAGTCCTATTCTTCTAAAATACTCTTAATTTTTACACTGAAAAAAAAACAATGCTTATCAACTTGGTATCCTTTCTTATTAAGTTCTAAGCTTGATCTTGAGTTCAAGCTTTATATTAAGAATGTGTAAGTTTTTATGTGTTGTGATTTGTTATTTTATTAAATACGAACATGAAGTCTAACGGATATTAATACATTTTCTATTTAAAGAAGAATAAGATAAGTCATATTTATTTAAATTTTTTATTCCCGTGTATATTGTATTTTGTTAATATGAGCTAAATAGATTTGGCATGATTTATAGGAAATGACTGATCTGGGAAACAGAAAAAACAAGTAAGAAAAATCATGCGTTAAGCATAGATTATAAAGCACTTTCCAACGCTTCTGAATGCTTTAACTAGACATCGTAATTTAAGGAAATAACGTAAATAAGATAACTAAGTAAATATTTTAGAAAACGCATAAATCATTTGAAAAACTGATTTCAGCAGTTACCGTCCATAGCCAAATATGTTTTCCAATTCTTTTGAATAGCCCTGTATTTAATCTGTAGGTTGATATATACTAGTATATAATGTGAAAATTTAGTTTAGCAAGAAAACGCATAACAGGTTGAAATTCTCATTCAGCAATTTATACTAATATATGAAAACATACTTGAATACTTTTGTACAACCCTGTAGTTTACCTAGAATCTTTATTACACGCCACTATTTAGATAAAATTTAATTCAAATTAAAACACTCTTAAAACTGCTGAAATCACATTTCTAGAAATTATAATTTATAGACGGCCATATATCCATTTCCTTGCGTGACCCTGTGTATCATTTTATCCATATTCTACAAACATTTCTTAGTAAATTAAATGCAGTTCAACATAAAAATCCATAACTCATCTAAAAAACACCTTTAAGCAATTTGCGCCCATACCCCTTAACTCTTACGTATACTTTTGTGTAGCCTTGCATATGAATTATAGCTTTTATATACACCATATACTATGCATAAATATAGTGAATCATAAAAGCGCATATTATAATTAAAAATGCATTTCCAGGAATTATCGCTAATGAACAGTACAATATCAACTTTTATAAATATCATAAATTATAAATATTTTTTTATAAATATTATAAATATCAAGTTTTAAAAAGTATAGTAAAACAGTTTAATCTATAAACTTGTTATCAGGCATGAAAAACACTTTATTTCAATGCTTAATTGTCATATTTTATTTTTTAATGCGAAGTATCGAACGTGTATCGAAAACGTAGAAAATGAGTTTACAATCGAAGAAAATTTAATAACTGATTCTGAATGTCTACAATTAAATGTTTGATTAAAATCACGAACAGCAAAAACGTGCTTACATACACTTAAAAAAAATAAGTATACCAATTTGAAAAACACTATATAAATAGTATTTATAATTGTACTATTAAACAACAACAAAGTACAATAGATGAACTAAATGTATTATTAGATTTAACAATTTCTCAAAAATCTCTCCATATGTTACAAGGAATTCCTATTATTTTATAATTTTGGCAAATGTTAAATCTGAAAATATTAATATGAAGATTTAGGATTTTAAATAATAATTTAAAATATTATTAGCAATGATAAAAGTCTTTCAAAAGTTTCACTACTATAGTATGTAAAATGGCATTTCCCATTCAGTATAATGTTAATTTCTAATCTGAAAAACAATCAGTCGATCAGTCGAAAAACGATCAGTCTCTATCTATATGTATAATATAAAACTATTTAACTCATCTCACCAAATATACAAAACAGGAATAAACAATTTGAATTAAATAAGACTTACTTTTTGAGCTCCATAAATTAATTATTAATATCCGTGTGTATCCGAAAATGGCGACGTCTTTTTCTTCCATTAAAAAAAGCACACGCAAAAGCTTGCATTTTAGACTGGTAACTTACCGCATCTGTTAGAACAAAAAGTTCTCTGTTTACCCTGCGGTATCGTGGCAGACGATTTGGGGCAGGTGTTAGTTTATTTGCTTTTATGTAAACAGATATGGAACTTATATGTGCAATCATTTTATGAGACTGTCTGTATTTAAATTTTTGTATTTGAAGAATTTTCCAATGTATTTTACCTTTCTTTTTATCAGTTTTAACCCCCCCCCTCCCTTTTTCTAAGTAAAGATTGTTTCACACATAATAAATACAAAATATCTTCCTAAAAAATAAAAAGATATAAATAAATATCGAGGATAAAAATATTTCCTTTGTCAATCGTCATTCTTTTCATGTTAATTTCCTGTAGAATAAAACAATTCGTAAAATAACATTTTTTTTAGTCATATCTCTAAAACACAAATTTGAAATACGAATAATAAATTATATCATGGGTTTTGCATAAATTTTGTATATTTTTTTTATTCGGAAAATGCTAATTTTATTTTAAAAGTCTGAAAGAAGTAGAATTTTTTTAAAAAATAGTTACTTAAAATAGGTACACTAACAGGAAAAAATATGACTTGAATGCAAATTATAAAGCAAGAAATGTATGTATGACTAAACTCTGAAGACTCTTTCTACGTGCTCATTAAAAGCTGCAGACTTAACTATAATAGAATTTTTTTAGTTTGAAGCCACAAAAGTGTTTCTAATACCAGTGGTCGGTAAAAATAAACTAAAAATTTTCCTTCCTGCAAACTAAATATGTAAAGTGTATGTATTTAATATTCCTAATTCTAAATATGTTATCCAAATTGCTCCAGAACGTACCATTTTTCCGAGAAACACTTTTATAATAATAAGAATAAGAGAAGGATTATTATATTAAATTGCAATACTAGATAAAATTGAAATCAGGAAAAAAGTATACTTTCACACTCTTAGATATCAAATTGATAAAATATAGCATGAAAATCTAGTTTGTTGATACTTGTACCGTGCATTTTCCTTTATATGCCCCCCTCCCCCCACCATCTTTTCGTGTCTGAATTTACTACTTGCTACCCACTAATATATTTTCATTCCTTATGCCGCTGTAACTCGGGCCTTTTTAAAACATTTCTCTTCATTTTCAAAGATTTTTGATGTTCATATTTTTCTCACACTGTGACTTACAATATGGGGGATTTTTCTTGTGAGTGTGACGTGACCTACGTTACATGCAGTGACATAACAATTTTTTTTTATTGCCAGAAAAAAAAAAACAGTAACAACATCTTTTGAAGATTTTTTGTAATTTTTTAAAGTTTTCTAAGAAGTTCACATCTCATTCACAATGTGACATCACTGAGTGGTGGCATTTCGGTCACAGATGTGACGTGACCACAGTGACTCACAGTGACGTCACAATGACGTCACTGTGACCATGCATGCTATGAGGGTCACTTCTATTTTATTCTTTTATTTTATCTCAACGGAAAATCACTGCGGTTAAGATATATTTCTATTGTTCTAAAAGTGAAAGAACAAAAAAGGAACTGACAGATAAATGATGCATGCATTTAAAACGTACTTTTAAAGTATAAATGAAAGTTAGTGTAGTGTGAGGGGAGGGGGTAAATGAATGAATGCCCACATATGAAATTAAGTATAAACTGTCAAATTTAAACTAAATATTTTAACGACAACGCAACTCTAGCGGATAATGGGTTAATACTTCAATATTAAGAAAAAATAACTATTTATATGATGCTGATAATTACTTTGTAATAACAATTGATGTATCAATTGCATTTTTTAAAGAATAAAAATTAATTTCACTACTTAAATTAGAACTTTGTATTGTTCCTTTCAACTAATGAATTTAAAAGCTTGTGAAAATTTAACATGTCTAAATGTGATAATATTTTTATATAAATATAGCTTGTCCAATAATGTTTCGTTCATTTTTTTTTACATATTACTGTAATACAAAATATAAATAATTTCCTACAACATTAAAGTTTAGTTTAATTCACGTACTCCAAAAAAAGAAGAAAAGAAATATTTTAAACTTCAATTTAATATTTATAGAGTCAAAACATTGTATTAAAAACTAGTGTCGTGAACCAAGTACAGATTTATCCAGCCACCAAATTCAAAGAACTGATTCACAGGGATTTCCTGATTATGATAAAACAGGTATATGAGAAAACATAATCCCATTCAGCACAGAGCATCAAGGGAATTTATTCTATATTGGCATGAAGTCTCGAAAAGAAAAAGAAAGGCTAAAACAGAATTTATCCAATATCAAGTTTAACAATACAAATACATAAATAAATGCTAGTGATATTATAGATTTATTGAGATTTTGTTTAACTTCAACTTGTTTTATTTTCAATGATTCCTTTTATAAACAGGTGTCGGGAACCGCTATGGGCTCACCTCTTTCTGTGGTAGTTGCTGAAATAGAGTTGCAGTTAATTGAAATAAATATTATTAATGCACTCGATCAACGTTTAATTTTCTGGCGTAGATACCTGGACGATGTTTACATAATAGCTAAAGATTTTGATTTGGATGACATCCTCTCTACTGCGAATTTGATTGCTGTACCTTTAAAGTTTACCATCGAACGCGAGTCTAATGGAGTGTTACCGTTTCTGGACATCCTCATCCAAAGAACAGAGAATGATAATTCACAGAAAATTTCTACTTCTCTCTATAGAAAACCGACATCTACAGGTCAGTACACCAATTTTAATTCTGTTTGCCCACTCAGTCATAAGATTTCTATTATTAAAAGTTTAACATATAGAGCTATAAAATATTGCAGCAACATTGAAGCTTTCGAAACTGAAAGAAATAAAATTTATGAAGATTTAAGGAATAACGGCTTCCCAAAAAATCTCGTTAAAAAAGTTTTCAAGAATACTCTAGATTTGGTTAATTCAACACCCCCTCCCCTTTTTCAACAGGTTAAACCAAATTATTTCGTGTGTTTACCATATTATACTAATGTTTCTGAAAAAATTTCTTCAGTTTTGAAATCATTTAATATAGGTGTTTCTTATAAACCATTAAATAAATTAAGTTCCTTCCTGAATAGCAACAAGTTCAAATATGAAAAAGAAAATTTAAGCGACGTTGTGTAAAGATTCCATGCAATGATTGTGATAATGTTTACATAGGTGAAACCGGCAGATCCATGGAAATTCGTCTGAAAGAGCACATCGGTGCATTTTAAAAAGGTAAATTAAATTCCAGGTTAGTGCAACATGCACTTGACAAGGATCACACCCCCTCCTTCACAGATTCTTCAATTTTGAGAAGTAATTGCATAGACTATTATTATAGAAATTTTATGGAGGGATGGTTTACTAAATTGCATCCATTAACCCTGAATGAATCAAGTCCTGTTCCGAATGAATATTTTGTTTTCTTAAATCATTGACTTTAACTTTGACTGGGTCCGGTGTATGCACGTTGTTTTGTTGTAAGTTGATTCGAATACTGATGAGGCTATGCGGTGCATAGCGAAACGTTTATTTTATAGTGTATAATTTTATATGATTTTATCTCAGTTTAATGGTTTTGTATGTTTTTAGTAATTTTATTAAAGTCTGTCTAGTGTTCCCTATTTAAATATTTTGAATTCAGTTATTATAAGTTTTTTTATTTGAAAAAAATTACCAAAGATGGCAGCACCTGTAGACATATAGTAAAAATGTTTTGAAGCTTTTCGACAGTTTGTTTGTCTTCAGTATCCAAAACACTGTTTGTAGATGTCAAATGTAAAATGTCGGTTTCAACTTTGGTAAGTGATAAAGTTTATTTATTTAGTTAGTTATACGAATTTTAATGTTTTAACATTTACTATGACTACTAATGAATGTTTTGGATAAAGTTGTTTTGTTCCCTAACATTGATAAATGTTAATTATTTATCAATTTAACTCTAGTAGCCATGTGGGGCACTTGTGAACAGACTAGTTGGGGCAGATATGAACAGTTCACAAAAATCAAAAACTTTCTCTGTTGGGCGAATAGAAAGAATTGATAATGATAAAATGTATGTTAAATTCCTGAGAAATAATCTCAGATCCAATTCATATGATTTCCTTGAAATAGTAGACATTTCTCTGATACAAAAAAGTGATATTGTATTGAAACTTCCACTTCCACATTTGTCAGGAAGTACACAAAGAGCAAGAAGCTCATTTGAGTTCAATTATAATTTTAATAAATTCAATGTTTCCTAAAATGCAATAAGTGCTATGTACTATTTTATTAAACGGTTTAAAACAGTATTTTTTATGCATTGTTAATACAAAGAGTATTATGACAAAAAAATTGTAATTTTTTTTCTTTTCATTTGTCTCAAACTTGCAGTGATGGCTTACTTCCACCTCTCAAACAACAGCTATGAATAGGATAATTTGATTTGGTATGGATATCAGTAACATTTTTAAAAAGTAAAATTTTCAAATTGATAACTAATATAATTCTTTGGTATGGTGTAAGAACAGCTTTATATATATTTAGTTTCATTTTAAAATCTTTTGTTTAAACATATCATTCAGAAACTAGAAAAAAAATATTTTGTTTTCTTTATGGTGAATTTAACTGATAATATAAGTAATGGATAAGATAACAAATTAATAACACAAGAAAAAGCATGTCAAAGGATATTTTATCCTTGTGCTCACATGTGCCCCATGAGTGTTCATAACTACCCCGCTAATGGGGCACATGTGAACAATTTCTTGAATTTATAAAACTATTAAAAAATGTAAGAAAAACTATACAGGTGATTTAAAAAAAATTACCATGTGTAAAAGAAAGTTTTGTTTACTATACTGACTAGTTTTTATTTATAAGAATTAATCCAATTATGAGAAAAAGCTATATTTATGCGAACTGTTCACATGTTCCCCCATCTCCCCTATATCTTAGAAGTAAATATAGTAAATCTGCTCTCGACGGACTTAGGGCATGTACTGGATTCTCGTCAAAGATTGTTCGTGCTTCAACTAATATCGCTTTTTTTGCTGAAATGCAAAAAATCAAAGATTATTTCGAACTCTTTTAAAGTAAAACCACTAGTGAAATCCGTTAAGGGTAATGAAATAGCTAATCGGTTCAAGTTTTAAATTCATATCGGCTGCTGTTGCACTGAGTTATGGTATGTTGCGTTCGTTTCGTCGTTTTCTACATTTCCACTTACAGAATTTATTTAGCATTTTGGATAATAGTGATTGCTTACGTATTTTGGCTTTATTGAAGTCCAGTAATTTTAAACTTAAACAGTTTTTGGAAAATAAATACTCTATCAAATTTAATGCTTTATTTACAAAACAGGCACCTAAGCCTACACTACACAGTATGAATTCAAACAAGTGGCTGGTGAATTTATCTTCAAGAACTTTGTCCAATCAAGAAACTGAACTTTTGAGTAAGGGCTTGAATTTTTCGTTGGGTACAAATGTAAATATTCCTGATTTATTGGCTTCTGCTGAAAGTGTTATTGCAAGAATTGATTCCTCGTTTAAGCATAAAGTGCGTACTGATATTTCTAAATGCATATTAAGTTCGAATTGTTCTGCAACTCAAACCACGAGTCATAATTTAAATATTTTGAAAAGTTTGGGTTCGGATAACTCTTTAGTTATTACTAAAGCAGATAAAGGTAGAATTACAGTAATTATGGATAAGGATATGTATGACTCAAAAGCTAAAGAACTACTTAATGATCCGAATACCTATGCTATTTTAAAGAAGGATAATACACAATCAATCCAATGTAACATGAACTTAATTATCTCGAAATATGAAAAACTTAAAAAAATCCCAACAGTTGTTGCTCAAAAATTGAAATGCTCTATCGGTTTAGTTTCGAGATTTTATGGTTTACCAAAACTTCATAAACCGAATATTCCGTTGCGCCCTATCATATATTTTTCAAAATGCCCCCTCTATTGTCTTTCGAGTTACTTGGCTAAGTTATTAAAACCCTTCACAGTCCATTCAGTTTATAGTGTAAATTCTGCCTTCAAGTTTTTGGAGGATTTGAGAAATCTTGAATTCCCAAATGACTGTGTTATGGCGTCATTAAATGTCGTGTCATTATTTACTTCTATACCTATTGAAATGATTTGGGATACCGTTGAAAAAATTTGGCCTGAGACTGTTCCTGATACAGAATTAAATGCTAGTGATATTATAGATTTATTGAGATTTTGTTTAAGTTCAACTTGTTTTATTTTCAATGATTCCTTTTATAAACAGGTGTCGGGAACCGCTATGGGCTCACCTCTTTCTGTGGTACTTGCTAAAATAGTGTTGCAGTTAATTGAAATAAATATTATTAATGCACTCGATCAACGTGTAATTTTCTGGCGTAGATACCTGGACGATGTTTACATAATAGCTAAAGATTGTGATTTGGATGACATCCTCTCTACTGCGAATTTGATTGCTGTACCTTTAAAGTTTACCATCGAACGCGAGTCTAATGGAGTGTTACCGTTTCTGGACATCCTCATCCAAAGAACAGAGAATGATAATTCACAGCAAATTTCTACTTCTGTCTATAGAAAACCGACATCTACAGGTCAGTACACCAATTTTAATTCTGTTTGCCCACTCAGTCATAAGATTTCTATTATTAAAAGTTTAACATATAGAGCTATGAAATATTGCAGCAGCATTGAAGCTTTCGAAACTGAAAGAAATAAAATTGATAAAGATTTAAGGGATAACGGCTTCCCAAAAAATCTCGTTAATAAAGTTTTCAAGAATACTCTAGATTTGGTTAATTCAACTGCCCCCCCCCCCCTTTTCAACAGGTTAAACCAAATTATTTCGTGTGTTTACCATATTATACTAATGTTTCTGAAAAAATTTCTTCAGTTTTGAAATCATTTAACATAGGTGTTTCTTATAAACCATTAAATAAATTAAGTTCCTTCCTGAATAGCAACAAGTTCAAATATGAAAAAGAAAATTTAAGCGACGTTGTGTAAAGATTCCATGCAATGATTGTGATAATGTTTACATAGGTGAAACCGGCAGATCCATGGAAATTCATCTTAAAGAGCACATCGGTGCATTTAAAAAAGGTAAATTAAATTCCAGGTTAGTGCAACATGCACTGGACAAGGATCACACCCCCTCCTTCACAGATTCTTCAATTTTTAGAAGTAATTGCATAGACTATTATTATAGAATTTTTATGGAGGGATGGTTTACTAAATTGCATCCATTAACCCTGAATGAATCAAGTCCTGTTCCGAATGAATATTTTGTTTTCTTAAATCATTGACTTTAACTTTGACTGGGTCCGGTGTATGCACGTTGTTTTGTTGTAAGTTGATTTGAATACTGATGAGGCTATGCGGTGCATTTGCACGTTTATTTTATAGTGTATAATTTTATATGATTTTATCTCATTTTAATTGTTTTGTATGTTTTTAGTAATTGTATTAAAGTCTGTCTACTGTTTCCTATTTAAATATTTTGAATTCAGACGTTAAAATGTATATATATTTTAGAAATACAAATACAGTTTTATTCAGATTGCATCATAAAGAAAATATTAAGATAAACTTGGAAAAAGCTAAAATGATCATTTCAACATCCATTTCTCTTCAATAATCCAAGAATCCAATGAGATTTTACTTCGGAATGCTATAGTTTGTGATGATGTCCTTTCTTATAATATTCCTTCGATTTGGTATAATAGCCTTAGTATTTCAAAAAATTTTGAAAATATCCTGAAAACTGATCTTTTCACCCCTCTGTAGAGCAATGTACTGAACTTTTCTTGCGCATGCTTAATACTTCGTTTTGTTTTTTAAAAATGTTTTCCATTCTAGTCAGTCATCTTTTCCATTTGAAAAATGAACGCGTGTGCGTTTGAAAGATCTCAAGTTTATATTAAATAATATCTTTATATGTTTGTGTCACCTTCTAAGTAATTATAAGTATGTTTAAAGTTTATATTAATACTTATAATTTTTTTCGTTGAATTTTCAATAATATAACAGGAAATAAATTATATTGTTTCTATTTATTTATTCAAAATATTTTCGTTACCGTGATAAATTTAATTTTGTTTTCGAATCCATGTATTATGTAATTCATGTAAAAATAAAGCCATAATCCATAATATATTATTGTAATCCATGAATATTTTTGTGTCACCTTTTAAGTAATTATAAGTATTTTTAAAGTTTATATTAATACTTGTATGTTTTCTCGTTGAATTTTCAATATTATAACAGGAAATAAATTATATTGTTTGTATTTATTTATTCAAAATATTTTCGTTACCGTGATAAATTTAATTTTGTTTTCGAATCCAAACTGCAGTTTGCAAGAAACTTAATCATGCTACCTACGCATCAAGGGATTCAGGGGATTTTAGGTGTTTTAGTACCAGAAATTGCGTAAAGTACTGGTCGTTATATCTGAAGATATAATTATTTTTCTATAAATAAGACAAATACTAATTTGCAAAATTTCTGATAAAAGGTTCTTGAAAGTCCTTGAAGTGTACTAACCCTGTTAATGACCCTCTTCATTGTTCAACTGTGCATAATCTATTAGTTAATCTCGGTTTTGATAAACAATTTAGTGAAAATAAATCATAGTGTGTTTACTACATATTGCGATGTACGCGTGGATGAACCGTCGTATATCGTGTGTAAACTTGAAATTTTAACAAGAGTTTTTGATATGCAAAATTACTGAAATTTGACAAAAATACACTATATAGCCATTAATCACCGGACACTTTCAAGTTTAGACATTTTGCCGAATATTTAAAAATATACTTTTCTGATTCTTCTGAAACTTCAGGATTATAAAGAATACATTTGACCTCATATTTATCAACGCCGATTTGATAAAGAGGACGATTAAGGGGCCAATGAAAATAAAAGACTAGAAAACAGGTATTCTGATTTTTCAGAATTTAGTATCGCTGCCGATGAAATATACATCCTGTTAATGTAGATAGTTCAGTTTTAAGACTTAAAACACACGCTTTTATTTTATATAAAATGACGTCACCCGCATCCGCTTAAGAAATCTTCATTTATGATCCAGTCTTAAACAACATCTACTGTAAAATATGCATAGGACGTGACTTTCGCTCAATAATACACAAATAAAAAAAAGAGATTCCATTACTCAAGAAACTCGACCAAAAAAATCGGCTATCTCATGATTCATATGTCTTCATTTTTTATAGTATTAATATAGATACATAAAATTAAATTTAGTTTATAATATCTCAATGTTTTATCAGAAATCATTCATATATTTATTTTTTTTTTTCAAAATAGCACGTATTTTAATTACATTTTTTTTCTGTGCAAAATAATGATTCAAAGACAGCCATTTCGCATCGTACAACAGTAAAAATTACTAAACACACATAACACTTTTTTTAAATCTACTTTTTTCTTAATGATGTTTTTTTATGAAAATGAAATAAAAGTTTCAAACCTTATTTATTAATTTTAAAATCTGAATAGAGGAGCATCGAGTTATCAATCCAAAAAAGCAAATATATTCATAAAGGGCAATAATGATTGGAATGAAGGAACTGCTGAGATTCCAAGAAAAGTAAGTAGAATGTGGTAATTTTCGTTCAGTTAGATGAAAGATCCAATGAAAGTAAAGCTTATAAGTAAAGTTTAATCCAATAAAAATTTTAGAAAATGTTGAAAAATTCAATCGCTTTTATCATCTACATTTGGAAATACTCCGAAAATAGAGGTGCTTCCGAGGTGCTTAAAAAAACTTGTTCACAGAATTGCGAATAAAGAATAAGAAAAGGTATTTACAATAATTCAAAAAGTAAAAATCAAATATCACTGTAATAAAGAGTATTATTACCTAGCAACACTCAGCAGTTCAGAAACTATTGGGAAACTGTTCGAAGAACTTAAAGGAAGAGTACTTTCTTAAAAACTGTATAATTTATGTAAAAAAGATTTCTACCTATACGAAAAGTTATACAGAAACTTGCGCATTAAATATTAAATGAAATCCAAAGAGTTTATTCATCTTACACTAACTAACACAGCTATTAAATCTTTGGAGTTCTGACGATTTAACGATCATACGATCATATGTTAAAGGTAGTAAGGGCAAACGGTTAGTTGGATTTTTAGAAAACTCGAGTTAGTAAGAAAAATTCCTTAAATTATTTTTAAAAAAATTGGTTTTTCATGAATCCCAAGAAGAATTACCTATATTTTTATATTTTTATTTATTTTTATTAAATAAATATGAGCATAAAACTGGAAAGCTCGAATCACTTTTTGTTAAAAAACAATATTATTTCTTAGAAAGGTTATTTACAGATGAACCAATTCATTTAAATTTGCTTAACACAAAAAAAATTTAGCCGCTCAGAATTACCAAATGTCCCTCTGTGCGATGTCGAAGAGGTGAGAATAAAGCTTACGGCTGTACAGGCAAACCTATTTGAACATTATTTCCAACAATTGAATCATCAATTACACAAGTATATAAATTTAAATATAGGACATACATAACGTTTTAAGGTTGTTTCATTAAAAATAGGTTTAACGCAAATTCACGTTACTTTTGGGTCCTTTCTTTATATGTATACGTTAAAATTGTAATCTTGAGTCGTGGATAGTGTATCTATCACTTAAAAAAGCATCAATGGTGCGAAAGTACTTCATTGGACTTATAGGAACAGTCTAAAGCGGAGATCGCAGTAATAACATTCGCTACTCCAGCATAATCCACAGCAATTGCGACACCCCTATGTTCTGTTCAGAGACAGATAGAAGAAGACTAACTGCAAGTCTTAGAGTTTTCTGCGAGAAGCACTCTTGAAGAAAGAACTTTATTGTATTTTATATCCTTATATGGTTTTTATGTTAGACGGATGCTCGAGAATAAGTCTTAGATAATTGGCTTCAACTTCAGTATATGTTAAGTGTCCATGGTTTCCTATACATAAAGGTTATAAATATGGTCATGTGTTACACGCTACTTGAGATTCTATTTGATACTTCAAGTAGACGGGAAATTTCACTTAAGACACACATAAGATTTTAGGTCGTCCTTGCTGTGACTTACATGTGTTTCTAGCTAGTTGAAGTGCTAACTTGGGGCATATATAGAAATTGATTTATCGACGAAGGGAAAAAAAACATATTAATTGGATGGCATCAGGAAAGGATAGAATAAAGTTATATAGCATCTTATTAATTTTATTTTAAATTTTAGAAATTTGTCTAAATATGTGTATATTTCTTTAAAATATAATATATAAAAAGAGCTTATGCACAAATTTTTCGTTCATTTTTAAATTTTTAATGTGATAAAAAATTACAAATAAATTAAAAAAACATTAAAATTCAGATTATTTAGCCTCCACCGCAAAATATCTACTTTGAAAATTCAATTATATATATAATTTTATTCAATTATATCAATATCATGTTAGAAAAAAGTATATCGTTAGAATTTATTTATTCAAAATAATTTCACCGAAGGATAAATTTAATTTGTTTTCAAACCCAAACAGCACTCTGTTGGAATCTTAATGACCGAATTAATTGTTCAACAAGGCATAGTTATTAAGTTAATCTGGGTTTTGTTCAACAAGAAAGTGAAAATATCGCCAGCACGATGAAATGATTTTGCATAACAAAATCAGTGAGATCAGTGCAAATCAGTGAGATTAACAGTACATGTTTTGTATACACCAAAATATAACAAGAGCTTTTAAAATGTTGCTTTTTAAATATCATATAAATACGTACAAAAAAAAAAAGAGTTATAAAATATGTTTTACGTGGCTGAATTACATGTAAAGTATTAAATGTCATTTCTGTAACTAAATTATGATTGATTTCTTTGGTTCTTTCTTTTTAATATCTGTCATAAAAATTTTTGTTTATTATGCTTTAGGGGATCCCAAAACGCGACAAGTGATACTTAAGTATAGATTAAAAAAACAAAAAAAAAAAAACATAAAAGATGAAATTAATGTATACACGCTACATGGCTAAAGGTGACCGGTCACTGGCGATTTTAGACGTTTTGTTAAATATCTAGAAAAATACACGAGAGATTTACCTGAAACTGCAGGTGTGTAAACAATATAGTATAAGTCATATATTTCCGCGAATATATCTTATTTAATTTTACTTTGCGAATAGCATGTATACTCGTAGGTTAAAGGTTTTAATAAAAACACTCCCAAATTTCGCCAAGTTTTTTGTTTATAATTTGCAGAGTTCTTAATATAAATAAAAGTTCTTTTCAGAAAATATCAAGAAAAATTGAAAATATGATCAGAAAATATGAACGACATTGTACACAATACTCTGCAATCAAAATTAAAATGTAATAAAAATTGGATGAAAAATTAGCAGGTTCACCAAAAACATGTTTCACTGCGTATGCGTGAATGCAATCAAAATATAATGTGCATAATGTGTTTACTAAATGTATAGAGCAACTTTTGTAAAAGTCTGAAAAACATAGTTTGAAATGTCTGATAATAATCGTTTATAGAATAAGCTCAAAATCCGTTATTCCCAAAATGAAGCAAAAAGATGAGGGGTTGTATCCATATATCCATTGATTAGTGCTAATATAGCATACACAATATTGAAGAGGGGTTGTATTTGGATACAGTGCCTCATATTTTTGCTTCCTTTTAGGAATAACGGATTTTGAGCTTATTCTATAAATGATTATCAGACTTTTCAAACTATGTTTTTGAGATTTCCACAAAATTTGCTCTATACATTTAGCTTTTACATTATGCAAATTATATTTTGATTACATTCGAGCATGCGCAGTGAATCATTATTTAGTAAACCTGCTCATTTTTCATACAATTTTTATTATTTTTTTCATTCTGATTGCAGGGTATTGTCAATATTGTTTGTCATATATTCTGAAAAGAACATTTTTTTTATATTAAGAACTCTGCAAATTATAAGCAAAAAACTTGGCGAAATTTGGGACTGTTTTTATAAGAACCTTAATTTCTTTACGAGTATACATATTATCCTCATAAAAATGAATACAGTATATTACAATAAGTCACTTATTAATAATCTCAAGTTTGAACGCTTTTGCTACATTAGTTTTTACAAGGTTATCCAAAAGATATTCGTTCTTTTTCAATATGTTGACGGTCGCCTATGGGGATTCGGGAAAAAAAAATCTTCCTCCGAAATATATGACATACACTATACTGTTTACACACCTGCAGTTTCAGGTTAATTCCTCGTGTATTTTTCTAGATATTGGATAAAACGTCTAAAATTGCAAGTGACGGTCACCTTTGGCCATATAGTGTATGTGTACTTGCGAATCGTGGCAAATGTTATTTTTGATAATTCCATCAAGTGAATCATGATATCGTTATAAAAGAATAATGTTTATTTTTTTACTTATCATAATAATTACTATGAGCGATTATATCCTCCGATTATAATCAAAGATAAATTTTATATATGAGCTTTGGAAACGAAAATTCTTTACAGTTCAATAATACAAAATGTATCTCAGACACATACTCAAATTTATATTTATTTAAAGTTATATACATACTATATGTGTGTGTGTGTGACTGTGTGTATGTATGTATATATAAAATTTATAATATACATACTATACCACAATTAAACTGACAGTACTGAGAATGTTCCTAGGAATTTTGTACTGCGGCACTATAAAATCCAATCACCAAAATATAAAATAGATTGTCGTATATTATGCCTTTAATGAAGTATATCGAGTTACTTATTTGATAATAAATTTAAGAAAAAAAGCTTTGAAATGACCAATCATACACTAAAAGAAAAATCACTTAAAAAAATGTAGGAATTTTTTTACTGCATGACAGTTTTCAGCAGTTAAATAAAATAGTTTCTTTTTTATGGTTGGACAGTTGATATACATTAGGTTATTAAAAAGCCTTGCAATGTTGTAAAACATGAAATTACTGTTAAGATGTATACAATAATCATAAATAAACACATAGAAATGTCTTATAAAAAAAAAAGTATATTTTTTTCGAAATAAATTTATGATTTCTTCGGGCGTATATACAAAGAATAAATTGTTTTGTATTTAAATTTGTCGGAAATAGATTATTTAATGTAGCAAGTGTCATCTTATAGATTTCAAGAATGAAACTAGTGTACGTATTTGATTATCAATGAGTTTCATAAATTATGCAGACGTTAGAGAATACAAAAGGATGGATTTCATTCACTTTCTCAAGTAGCAAATATTTAACTATCTGTGTATACTTGACAGCTTTCATTATATCAGAATGACAATGACGTATAAACTTCAATAGTGCCATTTAGATGCAGTATATGTGGCATTAATTTTCTCTGGAAGTGCAAAGAAGCAGGGGCATTAGAAATCAAGTCACGAAAAAAAACATGAAATAAAGAAATTTACATATACAGTTTTAATAAAAAAACTTTTATCTTTTTGATATTTTATTTATATTAGTCGTCAATGATGACTTTCTATTTGAAATTTTAGTCAAAATTAGATGTAAGTGCATGAAATTTAAATATTTGTAAAATTTCTAATGTAGTTAAGCCGTTGTTAAAAATTTTGAGCATCGTTATCTAGTAGACAACAGTTATTGATTACAATTAGTGTCTGTGACATTTTTGTATAATGATTTTTGGCAGAGTTAGTATAGAGTTACACTTTTTTGCTACGACTATAGTTCAAAACTTTGATCATAGGTCACTTGTCTGTATGTTTGGTTTCAAACAGGCGATTTTTTTTCTGATTTTTATATTAGTTTCCATTTTGTTTTGAAGTACCAATCTACGCAATTAGCTTTTCGCTGTGAATCGTCATTTCTTTTCCACAGCGTCAAAAGTAATCTGTAAAAAAAAAAAAAAAAAAAAAAAAAAAAAAAAAAAAAAAAAAAAAAAAAAAAAAAATGGATACATATATACGGAAAAGTGGCGCCATCTGCGATCGAAGTTTTAAACTAATTATTTTCATTCGCTTGAAGAAAACTTTTCATCGTGAGAAACATTTAAGTCCAAACCGCACCCCTGTACGACAATTACTTGATTTGGAATTAAATTTTAAAATGTCTCAGGGACTGTTGGGTCACCCTGTACAGTGTATTTTTCTCGTTCAGATAAATTCTATTGCTAAAATATTGAAATAATTGACTTCTACCAGAATTTACAAACGAATTAACTTAAAAATAAATAAATAAATTTCCGCATGTGCATATTGAACGTAAAATATATCTAAATGTTGACTATTATTCAGCGAAAACGTTTTTAACCCTCACAAGAGACAAAGTAATTGGGTTGCAAAATTGTTTACGTAACCGAATGACACCAGAATTTACGAACATATATTTTTTTATACTAAATAAAATCTGCCTCCAGGTACATTATAAAAACAAATTTTATTTCAGAATCCTAGTGTATTTATGACATTAAAGAGTTTAAATCATCTTCATCATTTATTAATATTTTAATAAATTAGTCATCCAGTATAAATATATATATATGCTTATCGAAATACCATTTTGATAGTTCTGAAGAATATCTAACTATAAATAAGAAAGAATGTTTAACGTAAAATGAAAGAAGGTTATAGCACAATCACATAAATATGCCTATCAATTTATCTATTCCTAAAACATCACAAATTTTTCTACAGCGCTAATTTTATTTAACTAGCTTTTATAAATCATTATCGTTTATGACAATTATTTTACTATTTCTATATTTGGCAAAGTTAATTGTGATATTTAAATGCAATTCTTTGTTGTTTCCATACGAATTGTATAATTATTTATTATCAGCATATTCAACCTAGCTACACAGTTGTCTATCCCTTAATTGTGAATTTTTAACGTTTTTGTCATTTTATTTGGAAGTTACAAATAATTTACTGCAACATTTCTTACCACTATGTTTTTCATCCAATATTAATAGTCATTTTTCAAACAATAAATGTTAGAATTATAAAGAAAATAGTCATTCAAATAGTCAACATTAGACATTAGTGTGGATCGAGTATACGAAAAATGTTTTATTTTCAAAATTACTTTTCTCGCGGGGTTTAAAAGTTGCCTTTTATGTATTGTAGTTTGCACCTATTTTTTATTGAAATCAATTTATATCTTCCTTTTCAACAAGCGGCCCAAATATAGTTAAAAATTGAAATTTTCATGAAAATTTATGTATGTATTTTTTTTTAATTGGTTTTGGCGCGGTTTGAGAAAGTTGTATTTTATGTATATTAGTTTACATTTAAAAAAAAAATTGAAATCCATTCCTACTTTCTGGAGCCCCAAGTGCCCTGAAAATAGTTAAAAAATGACAATTTTATGAAGATTTATAATTTATTTTATTTATTTATTTATTTATTTTAAATTACATTTAGCGCTTGTTCAGAGAGTTGTGTATTCGGTGTGCTACATAATTGTGTAATTTACATATACATTTTTTTACTAAATAAATTCTTAACTTCCGGTGTCCCAAATATAGTTAAAGATATTAATTAAAAAAAAGTAATTAAAATGTTTAATTTCCAAAAATCTTTTACACATCTGGCAAAGTGTTTCCTTAATAAAGAATAAACTTATAAATAATAATAATTTTATAATAATACATGAAGTATAAATTTAAAAATAAAAGCACTAAATCATACAAATTATAAAAAATGAGTTTACATAGAAAATTTTTTACTTCTTTTATTTTGAAGATTTACATATTTCTGAAGTTTTTAATAATAATTTTTGGTGTTAAATAATATAAATATAAATATCGCCGATCGTTGCTGAGAACCATTCTATCAATGTTATCTGGCATATTCTCCTTACTTATTGAAGTTAAGGAAACTAAATGTAGCTCCTAGCAGGTTTTGATTGCTGTACCAATTAGCCTACAATAGGCTGTAGTCCCATTTATTGCACTATGTAATGAATTTAGTAAATATTGTAAGGCAACTCATTTGTTTGAAGCTAACAAATTGCTACTGTAAGAGTCTATTGAGTTCAGCTCCATCAGGCAAATAACTATTCATTTGTGCCCAATATTTACATTTGTTCAATCGTATCTAATTGCTGTAAGCCTATATAATTATATGTCATTTGATAAATAAATTATTATTACTTCTTTTATGAGTTTAGCTTCTCCTGTTGCAACTGAAAATTGTCCAATATACTAAGAGTAAGGTTCCTTTATAAGAGTATAGTGTTCCTCATTTGTGGTTTTTCTATAGAACTACTTGCCCTTCATCACTTGCACTTTTGCGTGGTCTTTTCAGTATAGTATAAGGAACAATCTTATTCATTTAATAATAAAAGATAAACAATTTTTCAGCTTTTATAGAGGATATTTTTTACGCTATACAAACGACTCTAACTCTTATTTTAACTTATATTTCTTAGTTAAAAATTTGCATAAGAAACGACTTTAGAAAGTAGTTAAATGTCTTGGGGCACCGGAAGAAATTCATCAAAGTAGAATTTTTTTTACGTATATGTTAGTATGCTTAAAATATAACCTTCGCACGCCGCGTCAAAAGAAATTTAATAAAAAAAAAGAAAAATATATTAAATTTTCATGAAAAAAAATCAATTTTTAATTACTTTTGGGCGGTTGTGTCACCGGGAGATATCAATTCATTTTAATTTTAAAAAAGCTGCAAAAAAACTTGTATAAAAGACAACTTTCGCACCTTGCGCCAAAAGCAATTAAAAAAAATATATAAAACATAAAAAAATTTACATTTTCATAAAAAATTCAATTATTTAACTATTTTTGAGGCACTCGGGGCACCGAAAGATATGAATGGATTTTAATAATAATAATAATAATAATAATAAAACATGCAAACTAGTAATACATAAAAGGCGACTTTTGCACCCCGCGCCGATTCGATTATCAGCATTCCGATTTTTCAGTCCAACCTATCAGACATTGTCTTTCTTTGGATTGTCAACAAGCAGTGAAACAATAGAGATGAAAAAAATATGCAGTTGGTATTTTTTTATGCAATACAGTAAGAAGTTTATAATTATTCACTATGGAAATGTAATTTTTACAACTAATACTTTGAGTATAAAAACAATTACTACAGATAAAAAATCTTGTTTATTTACAAAGACATTTTTTAGAATAATGTAATAAAATAAAATAAAAAACATATAGGAAGATTATATGAAGAATATGGGAAATATACGAAGAATATATGTATAAAAATGGTGCAGTTACTTTTTAAGTCTTCTTTATAAATACATTTTCCAATGCATTGAAAAACGTTTGTTGTTGATTGCTTGTTTTTGTGTTGGAGAAATAACTTTATACCTTTATGTCTAGTTATTGAAATTTCTATGTATTAACTTGCCACATGTTACTTGAAAACTTCTTAAAATAATATAATTTGTTATAATGTGCACTTCCATAGAAACAAAATTAAAATATCCGATTTATTAACTATATTTTCTTATACGTAACTATACAATAAAACTTTCCAAGATAGAATAAACATTCTATATTTAAATCCAATTAAAAATATTTAGTTCCTTTAAGAACAATTTCCTTTCACATTACTGTATTTTAGTGAGTTACATCTTTAATGTAGTGAATACTTCGCAAATTAGAATAATAAATAATGACTTTTATTTTCATCACTGAACGCAGTTACAATACTTATTCATTACGGGTATGCTTATTTATTATAATTCACAACATATTATAAGACTATATTTGCTATGACTCATCATAACATAAACTTTTTTTATGGACGGCACAAACAATTTCTATGGCATACATTTTCATGGAAATAAAATTTGCGGATTTGTTGTGTAAATAATTTTGTTCGTAAAGCAATTGAGATAAAGTTAAAATAAATTACAAAAGATTTACTTAAAGAATAATGAACATAACATCTGCATTTAAAAAAGAGAACATATCCATTTCCTTGTTTAGTGTTGACTGTTTAAAGTGAGCTAGTTGCTGAGCGATTGTTTAATTAAAGTTTGTCTTTCATTTAATTATTTCTAATTTACTGATTATATTATGCTGCATGCAAAAGTTTCTTGCATTTTATCTGATTTGATAATTCTCCTTACTGAAATATTTATTTAATGAGCATGATAACAAATTATTCCAGTTTATTAAACTAAACAAATTATATTGTCTTTTAACGTTGAATTCATATTACCGGATGTATGAAAAATTCGCTTCACTTAAACCGAAATCCTTTTATATTGAAATACAGTAAAAAAAAATTAATGAATATCATCTGAATATTAAAAAATTATAATGATTAACATTATATAAATAATGTACCTGAATCTAGGGTCTATTATCCTTCGCCAATATCTGTTGCCTATTTCGATGTACTTCATTATTTTTATTTTTAAATGCACATACCATAAAATATGTTCATATATTGTGCATGTGCTTTCCATCTAAATCGTAAAACTTTCCCTATTAAAAACTAATCATGAATTGTGCCCACGAAAAAACTTATGTATATATATATCGATTTGATAAGCTTTCGTCTCTATTTAAGAACTACAGCAATTGAGTTTAAAACACGTGTAATTAATATCTTATTAAAAGATTATTATATTTTGTTTTGAATAAAACTACAAATTAAAACTTAACTAAAACTTTAATTAAAAGCTACAATTTGAAAATAAATTTCCGCAAGAAATGCAAAAAGTACAGGCAGCAAAATTGACGAATGCCATGTGATTAAATGTGATTTTTAAACGATTTGTAAAAAAGAAAAAATTTGAAACTCGTCCTTTTGAAAGGAGAATTTTAGGAGTTTTTAAGATTAGATTTGGGAAATTTTACTGTTTTGAGCAATAAAATCGTGCTCAAAAACTCCGTTTCAAATACGTTTTAAACAAGCACAGTTAACGGAACATCGCAGTGATTTCACGAAAATGTCAACTTTAGATTAGAGGATTTCAGGTATTTTTTCCGTTAGATTGTGAAATTTTCACTATTTTGGAAGAACATATCTATAACAAAGTGGATTTTTCTTTTTTCTTTTTTAAGAGGCTATTGAAAAATTCGTTGAATTTACGATTTTTTTTTTTTTTTTAGTATATACAAATATTTATGTTTGTGTAATTATGAATTTTATAGTTATTGGAATATCAACCTTCTTTTGTGCTTTTCATGCTGTGAAATTTCGATGAGATAAATTGTATTTTGATATTCGGTAAGGGGCCATGCATATATAACGTTGTCATTTTAGGATGAAGGGAGAGTCTGGCATTTGGGCAGGGGGGGGGGGGGGTTGCCTTTTGATATCGTTATCATTTTTGATCCAATCAAACTTTTCCTTTTTTAGTAACTTTTATTTTACATCCAAGTAGTCTGCTACTTTTTATTTATTATTATTATTATTATATGTTTTATGAACATACAAAGCTATTATTAAAGCCATTAAATGTTTTTAAAATCATTTCAATCCAAAATTTGCAATACGGCATAATATCCAATGTTTGGCATTCCTGTTCTTCTGCCATGTGGGCATGTAATTTGCTCTTAGAGAAACCAGGAGCATAATATGATGGAAATGATACTTGCGTTTAACAATAAAGAAAAAGAAATATTATCCAATGTTTTGTTTATTATGTTCTGCTTTTTTCCCTTCCAGCCAGGCAGGTGACATGTGGAAGAAGATAATGTTACTGTTGATTGTTATATGAAAAAACAAGCTATCATTAAATACTTTTAAATAGTAACTAACTCTTTCAGATGTTATTTCATATAAATTAGTTTCAATGTATTGATATTTTATTGACTTCACGAATCCGTAAACTATTTGACTAATAAATGTATAATCATATGTATGTCTATCACTGCAAACGTATAAAAAGAAAAAAAAGAATGTAAAAATAAAAAGAATTTTTAGAAATTGTTAACGATATCATCGGGGGATGTGGTAGTTCGAAAAATGTTAATGTATGATATCGTAAGAGGGTAAAGGGGGCTCAAAATTAGCAAAGTGTTGATAACGTTATACATGCATAGCCCCTAATACTAGTTGTGCTGTTTAAAAAATGAATTTGAAGATTGTTAGGGTTCCGTACTTAAAAAGTAAAAACGGAAACCTTTTAAGATCACCCCTGTGTCTGTCTGTCACAGTCACTTTACTTGTAAACTATAGAACGTGGGAAGTTCAAATTGGGGGAAGTAATAAAGACTATTGACCCAGATATTTTCAGATTATTAAGCATTTATAAATATATTTATTAAAAAGCTAGAGGGGCAAATTAAGTTATTTGAAAAAAAAATGTGTTCTTTGTATATCGTGTGGTTATCGGGTTAAAGCTTTCGTAACGCTGAATTCAAAAATGCATTTATTTTAATTTTGGGTATTACATTTCCAAAGACATCGTCAAAAATGTAGCGCAAAAATATGTTTTCCCCCATCTAATTCCGAATATACTGAAACTAAAACTATGAAAAAATTAGAGATAGTTGACGTTAACTTAAACCTTGCAGGAAAATTATGGCGATTACCCTATGTCACATAGTTTCTGAGAAAATCTCATTCATCCATTATGCACAAATTTCGATTTACGGACATTCGGCAAAAGTGTTGAGCAGCGCTGGAGGTACCTATCGGAGCAGAAGTATAAAAGCATGTTGATCATGATTTTCGGAAAAAATCCTCAGTAATTAGCCGAGGTATTAACCCTTAAAGATATGGACGATTTCGACATACATAATGCCAGAGGCGGCATACTCTATGTAGGATCATTCCATGTCAATTCAACCAAATTTTTTATGGTTTGTAACCCGACCCACAGGGATTTGGATGAAACTCGGTGTATATACTAATTCTATCATGATATGGATACATCAGAAATTTTTCCTTCCTAGACGTCATAGTTTGTGAGATATGGGGGGTCCAATTTTTGGATTTTTCTATAATCGCACATTTCTGAGTCGGTATTTTTAGACTGCAGCTCCATTTTCAAAAAAAAAAAAAATTCTCTGGATCTAAAATGCGAATCATCTTAAAAATATCACAGTAAGTACATGAAAAGATACAGATTTTAATAAAAAATATAAAAAAAAATAATTTTAAATATTTAGGGCCAAAAAATCAAACCAAATTTGAAAGTTATGGTTATTTTTCCAAATTTTTGTGATTTTACGAAAAATCTCTACACAAAAAAGCAAATTAAATTTCCAATTACTTTTTGTTGTAAATAAAAGTCCTTCTCATGACTTATGCAAAATTTTGCCCTGTTTTGGGAAACTGCACCTATCAAGAAAAAAAAAAATCTCTGCCTAATTTTAGCTGAGGTACCTAACTGACTACTGTGGTTCCTATGACTTGTTGAATATATTATTCAATGTTTCTTTCTTCCTTTCTTTTGCAAAGTAAAGTTTTTGCTTTTTTTTTTTTCTTTCTTCTGAGTAAAAGGGGGAAAAAGTCTATGACTGCAGTCTATCCTCCCTCTATTAAATTTTGTGCATAATCCTTATATTTCCATTATTTATTCATTCATATATTTTCTTCTATTATAAGTATTTTTTTTTTATTTAAACAATCCCTTAATTTTGTGTTTACAATGTAACTGTAAACAAAAAATATTTTGTTGATATAGAATAAGAAAATGCAATAATGACTTTTTACCCATCAAAGCTTCAATATGTTTTTTTCAGTGTGTGTATGTGTGTTTGAATTAAAATATTTTATTTATATTTAACGTTCTTTAAAAACTTTCTATCTTATTACCTTGGATAATTTTAATCATTTTAAATATGTTTTTTTATAGTTTAAATAACTTATATTTAACAAAGCCTAGTCCATTTCTACAGTATGAAACATATTTTTACACCTGCCTTGTATAAACAAATTCTGACAAAGGCAGGATAAAATTATTTAGTTAAGGCAGGTGTTTTCGAATCTGTTAATCAAATTATTATTAGTCTGCTGTTTCTCATAACAGAAGGGGGATCTATTTTTCCTTGTGTTGCAAATGAAAATAATGGATGAATTTGAAGTAACTAATTATGCTGCAATACCGTCATGACAACTTCTGAGAGAAAAGAGAATCTTGTCTATGCCAGAAATAAGAAAAATTAAAGCCACAGCTACAGGTCCAGAAACAATTGAACTAATTGAAAAGTTTTATAATTATAATGAATATTGAAGAATCTTGACTGGAAAAAAATGTAGTTAGCATTGCTAAGAATGTACTATGCACAAAAGCGATTGATATTATATGTATTTATATGAGTTGTATTCTCTTTTTAAAGAGGAGTTTCCAAAAAACTTGAGAATTATAACTCTAGGTATTCAATCCAGTATTAGCAGCACTGTTCATTTAATTGAATTTGTGACAAGCTAAGTAAAATATTTGGAAAATGTTATTCCACTCTTTTATAACGAAAGCTAAATCTAATTTCCTAAAAAAAACTAAAGCAAACTTTGGCCCACAAAAAGCTATCGTTTTGTAGGATTTCAGCAAAAATTTCACTTTTCTTATTCAAGATTAGGCTTAAAGTTACCATTGGACCAAGGAAGCTGCACTCTTGATCCAACAATTATATACACTCTATCTCTCAGTATTAGATTATCAGCAAGCAACATACACATTTTATCTTGTGATATGCAACATGATGTCACTCCTGTGTGTTAACACAGAAGGAAGTGATATCATTTGTAAAAGAGATATTTCCTGATGTAAAGAAGTCCTTGACTTTTGTGATGGGTGCTCTTGCAATATAAAAATTGTAAATTTTCATAAACCTTTACTAAAATGAAGATAATTTCCCCTTAAGATATTTAAATTCTTTTCTGGGGGTGGGGGGAAGGAGGGGGGATAACCACCGACATAATGTTTTAGATACTAAATCACGAAGATCTTCTAATATACCGATGTTTTGTTGTGTTATTATGTTTGGAGTTACAGTAAGATAGGAAAATTGACATATAAATTAGAAGGTTCTCAATGTTGCTTATTCATAATAAATATAAATTTTAAATTGCACAAAAAAGAATGTTGCAAAATAAGTGTAAGTGATACTGCAAATGTACGTCATTTATTTCTATATTTATATTTAGCTCAGTTACATTTTTGAATTTCAATATTTTAAATATGTTTATTCTGAATTTTTAGCTTTAAAAATTTGCATATAATTTAACAAACTCTTTATTTGTTACATAAAAAAATTACAACAATCTAAATCTTTAAATTATTTATAAGCAATTTTATTTAATGTATTAGATTTAATTAATGATTATTTCAATTTTAATAAAAATGAAGTTTTTCTCCTAGCTTATGTAAAAATTTTGCCCTGTTTTGGGAAATTGCACCATTCACGAAAAAAGAAATATCTCTAATATCTCTAATTTAAACTGTGGTACCTAAATAAATACTGTGGTTCCTATGACTTGTTGAATTTATTTAGTATAAGTGCTTCTTTTTTTTTATTATTTACAAAGTAAAGTTTTTGCTTTGTTTTTTCTGAGTAAAATGAGAAAAAAATCTATGATTTCAATATCTACACCCCCTCCATTAAATATTGTACATATTCTTTACATACTACCTCTGTGAAAGTATTTATAGAAATGCTATACCACTGAATCCAATGATAGAGGTACATTTATATGACAAACATATGCGATAAGATTGAGAACAACACAATTTCAGATAATGTGTGATATGTACCAATAACATACAAATTTTCTACTGTTATAAAAATAAATAAATCAGTCTGATTTTAAGGGTTCATATTAGGAAATAAATCAAAATGATTAATAAATTTATATTTAAAATGTGCAGCAATTATTTTGATACCATAAGCAAAGTTAAAGATAATTAACTCTTGATAGGTACAGCATCCGAAAATAAGTCAAAAGCCATGAGAAAGACATCATTTTTATTTCATAAATAGAAAGCCCAAAGTGTAAACTTTTATTTAAAATAAAAAGAAATTGGAAATTTCATTTGCCTTTTTGTGTAGAGCCTTTTTCGTAAAGTCACAAAAATTTGGAAAAATAACCATAACTTTCAACTTTGGTTTAATTTTTTGGTCCTAAATATTTAAAATTATTTTTTTTTAATAATTTTTTATTAAAATCTGCGTCTTTTGATGTACTTACGGTGATATTTTAAAGACGATTCGCATTTTAGATCCAGAGAAACAATTTTTTGAAAATGGAACTGCAGTCTAAAAATACAGACTCAGAAATGTGCGTTTTGAGAAAAATCCAAAAATTGGACCCCCCCATATCTCACAAACTATGACGTCTAGGAAGGAAAAATTTCTGATGTATTCATATCATGATAGAATTAGAATATACACCGAGTTTCATCCAAATCCCTGGGGGTCGCGTTACAAGGTCTGGTTGAATTGTCATGGAATGACTCTGTAGCATCGGCTTTTAAAGCCTAGATAACAGCTTTTAATGATATATATGTGTAATGCAATGGCCAGTAACAGTATAAAAGCAATAAACATATAATTATTAAAAACAGACAAATTCAAGACTCTTAAAGCTTCAAAAAACTTTTAACTTAAATTTTTTTTGATGTTAATCTTCTATCGTTTCTGAAACTTTTAATAAAATTGTTTCCTTCAAATTCTCATTAGATCAGAGGTTATGGCTTTTAGAGTTATACCCGCTCAGTAGCTGAAGCGGCATTTTCGAAACTATTAAGTCATTTTTCTCCAAATGACTTTTTGGGGAATAACGCGCACGATATCTCAAAAACTTTAGAATATTTTTTTTTCCTAAAATTAACAAAACATTCCTTTATGTTAATCTTTATAAACTGAATATAAAATTTTCTTTTTATTGTTCAAAAGAATGTTTTTTAAAGTGGTTATGTTGTTGAAATTTTCAAAATTTTGTATTAGCTAAATACAACTTTGTATTAAAAATATAAAAATGCTTTAAATACAAATTTATTTAGGTTAAATGTAATTATTACAATCTGAAGTATAAATAGGCACCAAAATTTTCATTACAGTTGCAATATCTAATCTTGGGCATAAGCTGTTATGACAATTTTCTAGTCAAATGTCTGACTGTTTGAGGACTGTTTAAATGCCAATTATGCATATTGCAATTTTTTAAATATGTAAAATGAAAGAACGTACTTTTATCTCTTTTATCTCAATAAAAATTGTGTTTTCAAATCATATACATTTTAAGATATTTAATGTTGAAAATGGTCTCTTTTTTTCATTTTTTCCAATTTTAGCCCTGAGCCCCCTAATTAGAATGAATTACATAAATACTATGGGATTTGCGGCTATTTTGCATTGAATAGATCTTTCAATATCCTTCGAGTGTCTTTAAAAGTTAAATAAAAACCTATCTGGAAAATCGCGGCACGGACCAAGGCGGCGTTGAAAATTTCTGACCTGCATTTGAAGCGCACTTAACACAATGCCAAATGTAAACTTTGAACGAATGTTTTGTTTTAGCTACACTGTAGAAAGAAAGGTTATTACTATGCTGAAAATAGTTTTATGAAATGCCAAATGAAGTTTAAATATGCACTGATTTATTGTCAGTACAGAATTAAGTTCATTAAAAAAGATTAAAATAATATTAAACTAGTCGGATGTGTCAATCACAAAACTTTCTTCTAAAACACACATGTTAATACTTTCTGATAAATGCAGCACAGCAGCACTATCGGTTAGGTGATTTATACCAAAATGTAATCAAAAACAACTTACGTTAAGTTTTAATTGAATTTGAAGTTTGATGAAAATCCGTGCATTATTTTTTGAGATAGAGCTATTACGGAAATCGTGAAAAGTTCTGCATAACAGTGGCATCTCTTGAGCAATTTACAACAAAAACTTCTCAGGATCAATTTATATCAGGGATTAACTGAATCAAAAGTTTTGTGAAAATTCATGCATTAGTTCTTGAGATACAGCTATTGAGATAATCATGAATTATGCAGCATAACAGCGCCACATATTGGGCGATTGACATTAAAAGGTTATCAGCACCGAAATACATGAAGGACTATCTGAATGTGAAACTTGTGAAAATCCGTGCTTTAGCTCTTGAGATATAGCTATTCTGGAAATCATGAATAATGCAGCATAGCAGCACCAGCTGCTGCGCGATTTACTCCAAAAAGTAATCAGCACCAATTTATATCAGGGACTAACTGAATTTAAAGTTTTATCAAATTCCGTTCAATAGTTCTTAAGATAGTGCGCCCACAAAATTTGTGTCACACACAGACAAACAGACTCACAGACAGACATTTTATAAAAACATGTTTTTCATTAACTCTGTCCCCTAAAACATATAAATCCGTCGAAAACCGGAATTTGAAAATTTTCACGAATCCAATATTTTCTTCTTGTAAAGAAAGAAGAAAGTAAAAATGAGTTATACAGAATAGCTCTATTTGATAATATTTATGCTCCATATCTCTTTGAACTTTCATGGAATATCTATTTACATTTTTCTAGTATATACTATTATACCCAACCCTACTTTGTATAGTGTTTTACAAAGTCTTAATATTCTTTTAGCAACGGTTGTTTTAATAATGCAATTACTAATTCATATATTTATTGTACGGAACCCTCTCTACGCGAGTAACACTCGCACTTGACTGTTTATTTTATCTATACCTATCACTTAATGCATTGTCATTTCTAATCTTATCATTGACCGCCTATGTATAAATAAATTGTTGGATATATCTCTACTCTAAAAAAAAGTATCTAACGCTAATGCAACTGTATTTAAAACATTCTCACCATTTCCTGCAAACTTATTGCACATAAAAATAGAATATTGTTCAGATTTTAGAGAAATTGTGTTAAACACGTTGTAGCAGACAATTTTTAAATTGTAACATTATTTTAAGTGTTTTATGTTGAATTCGGTCAAGATATTTCAATTCAGTTATATATCTAAAAAAAAAAAAAAAAAAAAAAAAAAAAAAAAAAAAAAAAAAAAAAAAAAACCATGCACAGCAGTTTAACTAGTGTTTGCACGTGTATACCTGAGCACATTATCATAGGCAGTGTTTTTTTTTTTTTACTTTCATCTATCGTCAATAGATGAAAACACTGTGATCGAAATTTTTTTCGACTTACGGTTTTCGACAGATTTATATGTTTTAGGGTTCAGAGATCCCAAAAAACATGTTTATAGTAAATGTCAGCCTGTCCTTGCGCCTGTGTGACCGTTTGTCCGTGTGTCTGTCGCCATTGTACAATCAAAAAGTGTATGAAGTTATGCATGGAATTGAACCAAATTTTTTGTGTACGTTTTTAGTCATGGCAAGAAGGTCCTCCTTGATTTTGAAAACATTGAGCAGAAAGGGTGTGCTGTAATAGCGATTTTTGTGCCAATTTGAATATTGTACCATCGAAAGGCGAATGAATTTATGCATAGAATTGAACCAAACGATTTGTGTAAGTTTTTGGCCATGGGAATAAGGTCCTCCCTGAATCTGGAAACATGTGCCTGAAGACTCTGCTGTAATAGTGATTTTGGGACATTTTGGATATTGTACCATAGAGAAAGTGTACGAGGTTATGCATAGAAATGAACCAATTTTATTGTTAATGTTTTTGGTCATGACAAGACGGTCCTCCTTGAATTTGCAAATATTCTGTCGAAATTATTGCAATAATAGAGATGTTTGTGTAATTTTCTTGATTCTTCATAGTTCTGTTATACACCGGCGGCTCGTGAAGCGACGGGAACTTCCTATCCTGATAAGCCAACTATTCTTGAACAGCTGATATACAGCAGAATAACGGAAAACTATTGCTTTTAATAAATATCATGATGAAGATCAACTAGTTTTCACTCTGATTGACTGTATAAGAAATTTAAGATGAAAGTAAAGGTTGATATATTATTGAACTAACAAAAATGAAATATTTACATTTGTAAAAACATTTTGAAATATTAAGATATATGAGATAGAATAAAGTTTTGTGATTGGCACATCCAACTAGTTTTAATTTGTCTTTTTTTTTACTTTTGTTTCCGATTTTACTTATCCGAATAAAGATTAAATTCATAGTTTTAAATGTCTATTTTTCTGTTATTTTTCCAAATTATAACAAGCCTAAAGGATATATTATGCAAACGCATTTGAATTGGAAAATATTTTTACATATAAATACTATAAAATAGTAAAATATATATTCACACGTAACCATAGAAAAAATAATAAAAATATTTACAGTATTACGGGAGAAAAGCATTGCATTGATGCGAAATACGTCATATATGTAACAATTTTTTTTTTTTTTTTAGGAACTTTAGAAAAACTTTTTTCTAGGAGGCATGAAAAATTTACTTAACCGTTTTGTACAGTCGTATTTTCTAATGTGGTATTGTTCTTTCTGACTGAATTAAGTAAAACCAGTCTGAATTCGGAATTGGGTACAGAAAAATACCCCAGTCAAAGTAGAATGTATGGGAAGGAGATTATAATACATGGTCATGATAACATAATTTAACCTTTTTCGTAATTTAGTAACCGATTTAAAACAGTGCAAATTAGCGTGTTTTTAGAGCCTGCAGTTTTATGGAAGGGGTTTGATGAGCATAGCTCTTAAGTGTCAGACACTTTAGGTAAATTTAAATTTTAGAAAATGGGGTTTACAACGATTTTTAAATAGCATATTTATTTTTAATCGATACTTATCATAAATCTATTACAATGATCAGCTGGGGATCAATATCTTTTTTGAATATGTTTTCGTACTCACTGTACAATAGAGTTATATTAAGTAGTTGCATATTAATATTATACACATAAAATTCCTTGAATAATTTGGCACCAACTATCAAAAAGGTAAAGTTAGTGACTACTATTAAAGACATACACGCAAGTAGGATATTTACGAATAGTTAGGATTTTTATTATTATTATTATTATTCTTTTTATTCTTTTTCTTTTTTTTTATAATTTCCTCGTGTCTGTTTTAAAATAATTTTCTAATGATAAATGAACAAAATATGTGAAGGTTCAATTTCAATTCTATTTCGGTCCGTTTAAGCAAACTAAAAAAAAAAAAAAAAAAACACAAACGAGTCTTTGACTGATTGTGTGGAATGTTGCATTCTATTGGATATTTAATTTAATCTAAAATGTAGAGACTTAGATAGAAATCTATATCAAAATCGCGCGATTATTTGCTAATTTAACTTCTACATAGAAATATGTATGTATGTATATATATATATATATATATATATATATATATATATATATATATATATATATTAACAGTATATTTCAAGCCTTATATGATGTCAAATATCATTTATTGTCATCTAATATCAGTAATCTAATATCAGTAAAAATTACTTTGTTTCATTTCAAAGGTAAAACATAAAGTTCAAAGGCGTATATGGTAGACTGATTAGTTTTTTTGCGCTATATCTGGCAAAGCTGGTGTAGTTGTTCTATATTAACCTTTACTTCTGAATAATTTTATGTGTATGTACAAAAAAGTGGTAGCTTACCGCAATTTATTTAATAATGTTAAGTAAATGTTACATAAATGCGTTCATAATGATATAGGTAATATTTTTAGTGACTTTTTATCGAAATTGGTTTAAAACAAAGCTTGAAAACTCAAGTTTCTGAAAACTTTGTATTCATAAATTATCTTACAATGTCCCTTAATATATCCTTCTTAAAATAAAACATTCCTTGAATTTATAAGAAGTTTTATTAAATATTTTAAAAAATGTATTTCTTTTTATCGAATTTAAATGATGTTAATAAAGTAGAAAAATATTTATCAGTATTTAAAAATTATGTTGCACTATAATCACTAGTTTACCTGTTTATACAGAGATCACAATTCTTTAAAACATAGTAAAAATAGTCTAGATGGTCAGATAAAATACAATAAAAGTTCTAAAATAAAATTCTTTCAAACCCGCTAAAAGACAGTGCAGATCAATAAATGTTAATATATTTTTATCTCCTTGTGTTTTGAGGCATCGTCAGATAACGCTGTTTAGTATATTCGTCGCTACCTACGGATGTTTTATTTTACCTCCAAATTCTTTCCCTATTCCTAACAAATAACGTCATCTTTTGTCTATTTTGGCATGTAACATACCACTGCATGTTTCGGAATTTTCCGCGCAACTTATATGCTTAATTTAAATTATTACAATCTGCTACTATTTCAGCATTGTTGAAATTCATTGTATTCGGTAAATAACTGTTTAACCTGACTATTACAATTGATTTCAGCAATGCCCAGAAATTAGCAAACCTTTAAAATTTTAATTACGCATTACTAAGATAGACTATAGAAATTATCACATAAAATTGAGATATATGCAATAATATGTTACGTGGCAAAATTGACAATAGCATTAATTTTTTGAAATGGAGAAGTAGATAAACATGAAAAGTAGATAAGAAAACTTTAAATTTAGTAGCGAATGTCGAAAATACGAAACAAAATTAACTGTTTATGTCTCATGAAACAATCTGGTGTAATAAATAAATAAATAAATAAATAAATAACACATTTATTTATCTCTACAATATTTTTGTGCGTTGGAAAGTATTTTTTTAACTGTTTTATATTTGCACTATCTTTTAGTGTATTTGAATTCCGAATACAATATTTAAAAAAAAAAATACTTCCAAATATTGGAAGTATTTTTAAAAAACTTGTATATATCTGCATTATATTTAATGTATTTTAAAGTATTGTAATATCTAAATATATAGTTAAAATAAGTAAATGTAATATGACATTATAGATGCTGTAACAGATAATAATTTAAAGATTGCTACACTAGGTGGCAGCACTAGCGGAGAGTCGCGAATTTCATGTCATAAGCGGCTGTCAGATTTTCCCATCATTCCTCGCGGTTAGCTTTCCCTCGCAGTCTGTCATGAGACACGATACGAATAGGTTGTGATACGCGTATTGCGTTTTAACGTGATTCCCTTTGACAAGTTTTGCTCTAGAGAGTTGTACGATGCGCGATGATGTGGGTGCGAAATGCACGCTGTCTTGCTTTATTTTTCCTACCGGAGATTTTATGTGAAGCGGGAAGTAGAAGACGTGAAATGTAATAGTGTAAACGTTTCCCAAGCTGATTTCTTTTGCCGTTCCTAACTATGTAAATATGTAAAGCCATCCTGTAAATAGTAATGTGTCTTGTAGTACAGGGTTTTACTAAATATACTTTCTACTAAAGTATAGAATGGCGTTTCCTTTTGAAGTGACGAGTCGATTGTTAAATATTGTGGCGCCTACATAAGGAAAGTATGGTAGCTATAGTATATCTTTAAATTAAGAAAATTCATAAACACAATTTGTAAAACTAGAAAATTATCAAATCACTTTTGTTGTAATTTTCATTTCTTAATTTTTGGAACATATTTATGAATTTTATCTTCACTAAACTCGTTTAATAATTTTTTTCTGCTAAAAGGTTATGTTCTTTTTTTTTAATTATTAAATTAGATCGATAGCGCGAAATATATTAACAATAATTTATTATTTTTATCTCTTTATATCCAAGTTTAAAGATATTAAGAGTCTCCATTATTCATTATCAGTCTTCTAGAATACATAATGTTATAAGGTACTCATCAGGATTAATGAATCATAATGAAGAGGAAATTTTTTTGCAGTATTAAGAATGCTTCCATTATACAAAAACTTTAAAATAATTTTGATATCACACATTCGCTTACTTTTAAAGAAAAGTCTAAGGACGTTGTTTAAACTTTTTTTTTTTTAAATAAACAGAAATAATAACCTTTTTATTGAGTATAAACCTGACAATAATGCGAATTTCATTCGCATTTTTAATATGTTAACAATTTTGAATTTCTAAGTGGCTACTTTACTGTACTTTTATTTACTAAAAATTATAAAATTGGCAAGTGCTTTTATAATGAAATTTTTCTGCCAAACAGATTTATCGGTTTTCCTGTAAAGACAGAAAACATTTGAGATAATGCTGTTTAATTTACCATCTTGAAATATATATTTGGAGACGATACGAAGGATGAAAACTTCTGTCTTAAGACAAGAGTTGCTTACAACTCAACATGTAATCAATTCAACAAAAATAAAGGAAATAATCGATCAGAAATCATGCAATATATTTAAAAATGAGTTAGAAAATAAGTCAGAAATTCCCATGTTGTTTGGCAGGAAAAATAGTCTTCGGGAACATCGTTAAGACTGTTCTCAAATCCAAATGAGTTAATTTTTTACACATTTCTGAATTCACTTGTTTTTTCAGAAATGCTTAAAACTGGCACACGTTCTTATGCAGGAAATATGCAACCGAATTGTGTTTTAGATTTTTTAGTAAATACAGAAGATGTTTTAGAAAATAATGCAAAATTTCGCACTTTAATCTAAATATCCGGATGCCACCCCGCGTGGAAATTGAAAAACCGGTTGTCAGGTGAACACAATTTCTTACACCTCGATATGTATTTATTGATAAAAATAAACAGTCAAATGCGAGTATTACTCGCACTATGGAGGTCCGCACAATAAACATATGAATTACTAACTGAATTATCAAAAAAATCGTTGCTAAAAGAATAAAAAGGCTTTTTAAAAAAAACTATGCAACGTAAGGTTGTGTATAGCTTTATGTACTAGAAAAGTATGAATGGGAATCTCTCTATTCTAAAAAAAAATAACTAATGCTATCACCGCCGTCGGTTTTGAATTTTAGGTAGATTTCGTATGAAATACTACCTATTGGGATCGTTCCTATTTTGGAATTTCTGAAAACTTTTTGCAGATCTACACCGATCATGACCCCTAGAACCCATAACCACCCTCAGTAAAATACTTTATCTATCTATCTATCTATCTATCTATATTACTTTTTTCTGGACACGATAACTTCCACATTTCTGCACCAATCTCTTCCAAACTGATACATAAAATTAAGAAGCATAAAATCTCAGTCAAATCCGTTAATGGGCAAAATCGGACCAAGGGGATGGAAATAGGGAGGGGCTTTGTGAAAACCGAAAAAAACCCATAACTTCTTAAATTTTGCACATATCGAATCAGTTTAAAGTTTTTATTACTTCTAAAAATAGGGCCAAAAATTTATGTATCACATATTTTTGATAAAGTTAAAAATGGGCTCAAGGGGCGCAAGAAATAGGGTTTTTGGGAGAAAAAAATTCACAACTTCGTCAATTCTCAAGATATCAAATACAATTAACCCATTAGCGCCCAGCGTCCTCATTTGAGGACGCTCTAAGAAAATGTTATTTCCTACATTAAATTTAAAAATATTATTTTATTTGCAAGTTGGTATGATAGATGACAGCACCATACAATATAATATATGCGATTTCTTTGGAACTAAGTAAAAATGCGCGAGAAAGATACAGTATAATTTCCCGGTTTTTTAGTAATCACATTGTGTATTTTTTGTACTACTGTATGGAACTGGATTTATACGGTAAATTCTTTTAATTTGGAATAAATGTAATCCAGATAAACCATATTATGCCATTAGCATGTTTTTTAATATTTATTGTTATTAACGTATCCGTAATTAACAGGAAAAGTTATCCGTCATCATTTGAGGACGCTGGGCGTTTGAGTATATTTTTTATTCATATTCAGAAATTTTCTTACTTTTTTTTGCTGATAAACTGTAAAAGAAAATTTTAAAAAATGAGTAGAAAAAAGTCTTTAAAAGCTTAGAAAAGGCAACTGCTTATTTTTTTTCTGAAAAAATGGTAGCAGATATTATATTTATGCCTCCAGATGTAGATGATCTAACAGATGAAAAGCAGTTTGATAATGATACTTGGGGTATTCCGATTGTATCAGATGTTGCAGGTACATTGGAAATTACGATACAAGATCATAAAGAGAACTCCATTATTTCGGACAAAAAAAGGAAAATAAAGGCCATGAACGTAAAAGAGAAATATCAGTTATAAAACAAATGAAAGCCCGTCTTACACATTCGAAACTTTGGAAAATTCTTGTATGATAAATTCGGATACATTGACAGCGGAAACTAATAATATGAGACCAGTTGAGCTGTTTAAAGAATGTTTTACCGAAACTGTTTATATGATCGCAGAGGAAACAATTGATATGTTCACGAAGTGAAAAATATTCTGATAATTTCGGGCTATCCTACTTTACCAAGTGAACCTGGGAAGAAGCAGGTGATTTAAGAGTAACAATAGTGAAGGATGCTATGGCTAAAAATGTCTACTTAGAGCTCAAGAGATTATTACATTTCCGAGATAATAAATTATATTAGTATAACAAACATGATAAATCATTTAAAATATGTCCCTTGTTAGAAATGCGTTCCAAGAACTTTACGAAATTGAGCATTTTCCTTGAAAATGTGTATGTTGACGAAATGATCGTACGGTGTTATGGTCGACATGCACTGAAACAGTTTATAAAATCTAAACCTATTACATTTGGCTATAAACTCTGGGCTCTGTGTGGCAACGATGATTACAGTTCAAATTTTACACTGTATTATGGAAAAGAATCAAATACTTCTGAATCTGACAAACTTCCTTTAGGCACAAGAGTGGTGTTAAATATATTATCTCTTGTTGAAGATCCAAACAGCCGTCGTGTTTATTTTGATAACTTCTTTACCAGTCATATGTTGCTAAAATATTGAAAGAAATGCTGTTCAGAGCTAGTGGAACAATACTAGAAAATCGTACTGAAAAATGCAGAATAATGGATGAAGAGAAAATGAGTAAAAAAGAGAAAGGGTACGATGGTAAATTTGACAAAACAAATTAAATTCCTGTTGTTAAATGAAAGTGCAATAAGTGTGTTTCTTTGGCAACAAATATTTACACCATATCCGCTATTTCCAGTACAAAGATGGAGAACAGAAAAAAATAAATGATGAAAGTGAATCAGCGTCATACCATAAGTTCCTATAACTCATTTATGGCGGGTCGACCTTCATGATTGGCTTCCTGAGAAACATTCTCTATCCATACGAGGAAAGAAATTGTATTTTTGCCTTATTACTAGGCTGATAGATATGGCAGTTGTAAATAGCTATGACATTTATAAAAAGATACATAGTTCTCAGTTGATGGCAATCGAAGATTTTAGAAGGCTAAATCGCAATCGTGAAATGAAAAAAAAAATTACATATCTAAAACTAAATTTTGATTTTTACATTATTTTGCCCAATTTTTTGCTTATGTATTAAAACTAAATAATTTTATATGTAAATTTTCTATTTTTAAAAATTTCAGATTTTTACACACAAACGCCCAGCGTCATCAAATGAGGACGGCTTAAAAAATATGGTTACAGTTAAATTTTTTCAAAATGCTTTTGAAATACTCTTAATTTATGCATTTCTACCCATATATATCAATTTCAAGTAAATTTTTCAAAATTTGTTAATTCGGGCGTTAATGGGTTAATTTTATCATGAATCTCCTTAACCCTAGATCTACCGGGAATTTTATTCAAGTTTTAATAAAACGTTCTACACCAGAATTTTTATTTAAAACTATTTAACTTATTTATTTACCTTATTTTTGTCTGGTTTATATACTTAGTTTATTTTAAAGAAATTTCTGGTTTGAATGAATATTTTGTATGTACCTGTCGGGTCCAATGGACCCGTCTGGTAGACGGAGGGTTAACATAATCTACAACTTTTATATTCACAAGTTTTTGATAGGACCAATTCGTACCGCAAAAAAAAGTAAAAATTAAAAAAAAAAATTAAAAACGAAAACAAAAAGGGCGTTTGAAGAAGTAACCCGCCCAAGCTTCATGTACATGATTTTATTTTATTATTCTATTTCAACCACTATATTTTAAAAGTACATATTTTAGTATATCCCTGCTGCACATTGTATTAAAGTGCCCGTAAAAAATGCTTCTTAATAAAAGGATGCCAAACCAATGAATTTGTGTAACAGATTCCTGTGTCTGGGAGGAGTAATTCAGCCACCTAGAATTAATAATGTTATTTTCATTACAGTACAGCATCTTAAAGAGGTGTCACTAAAACGTCAAAAATAGCCAGATGTATCGCAATTACAAGGAAGGTAAAAATAGCATATCTAGATTTTTTTATTATCACATTGTAATAATAAAATATAATTATGGTATTATCTTATTGGAACATAACGTAAATATGGTCCTATTTAATTTAATAGCTCTATAAAACATATCACATAAATACCAAACAAACTTTCTTTCCAAATATAAATTATTTATGGAACAGATTGTTAATTTTGTTACACCTGTAACAGTACAACTAGTCAATGTGCTTATTGACTAGTTGAACTGTTACAGGAGTAACACTACTATTATAAGTGTCACATTAAATCAGAAGTATCACAATCACAAGGTTTCTCAAAATGTAGCATTATATATATATTTTTTTACATTACTTATTAGTGCGATTATACGCAAATAGGTTATTTTCATTATAGTGATGACGAAAAAATAAATGATGTCAGAAATTTCAATCAGAAATTCTAATTCTTTTAACAAGGTACTAGGATGCTAATTGGTAAAAATAGCAGCCAGGCTTAATATTAAGAAATTCTACAATTATTAGATTTTTATTAGAATCAGGGGATAATTACAACGTGGGGAAAAGATAATTTTGTAAAAGACAATTTCAAATAATATTTTTATGAAAACTTTTCCCAGAAAAATGAAATCTACATCCTCTACTATCAAAAGGTTCTAGAGGTTCAATTTTTTTAACATTGTCACATCTTGGGTAGTCATAAATATCCTCATTTGTATGCCACTGAAACTTTCCATTGGCTGCAGGTTGAACAGTATTTACTTTGACTGTTTTTTTTTAATAAATTTACAAGAGCTGTCCAAGATACATTTACTTTTTATGCCCCAAAATTATCAAATAGAAATAATTTATTTAAATTTAAAATTAAATTAAAATGTTAAATGAAAAAAATTGACCTATAAAATTAACCCAGTTAAATAAAATTAATGGTGTTCCCATTGTTTGTATGTATTATACCAGAACGGAGAATTCTTTTGTTGCCCATGTCTTGTGGAATGTACCACCTGAATTTCTCCAGTGAATTTTAAATACATTTTTCGCTGAAATCTATATGCAGTAAGATATAGCTTTGTGTTTAAGACGACTTTATTTTTTTAATTGCTTCATACTGATAAGCCACATTTCTCCTGTGTACCAGAAATATTTTCAACTGAATACTAAATTCTTTAACAACTTATTTTGATAAGATTTCTCCATGCACTTTGTTTTGACTTCTCTTTACCTTTTACATAATATATAACACCAATATCTATTCACTGCTATGCTTAAAAATACGCTTTTGTTTTCACCAAAAGCATTAAATTTTCAACAAAACTATCCTTTCTACAAGTTTTTAAAATAATAGAACAATTCTCTCACATAAAAATCATTCCCAAACATGAGGCAATGACTAGTGACGGAATGATAAAATGTACTTTATTATCTTTTATAATTTGTACTCATAAATTAAATAATAATAATAAAAAAATACATGTTCTCACATTATCACTTCAGGGGAAACGAAACCACCCATTAATATATTATTAGAAAATAAATTATTTCATAAATATAAATGAGGGAATCATAACATCATCTTAATATTTGTCCAAGCTGTCTATTTAATTACTCCTTACTTGTTAATGCATTTCTCTAAGGATGTCTGAAAATTGTTTTACAGACATCTAACGCCCATGTGCTTAGCACACGTGCAAACATGTAACGCCCATGTGCTTAGCACAGGCGCAGATATGTAACGCCCATGTGCTTGGCACACGCGCAGACATGTAACGCCCATGTGCTTAGCATTCTCGCAATGTTTCAGCCTACAGTAGTGTCACCCAACTCAAATATCCAGAATTATTAATGAGTGAGGTAATGATCTGAAATATGAGTTGAAATTTTTTGGCGAAATAAAAATTGCATGTGAAGACCAAAAAATAATGTTATACTTAGAACTTTATGTCTTCATATTAAAAGTCAGAAGTATATGAAGTTAGCTGAAATATAAATATTTCGGCAAGAAATCATATTTTTTTATGTTTTTAGGAGGCAGTTATTGCATGTGAGGGAATGATACTTTTTAGGATTAAAATTTTATTTTAAATATATTTTTAAATGAATGCTTCAATTTTATGAACTAATATAACAAAATCATGTCTAAACTTCATGTTGAAAAAAATGCATTAAGTTTTTCGGTTGAAAAAAATTAAACATCTTTCAAGTTTCATAAAATGGCCTATTTGCGTAGAATCACCCCTTACATTACAAGTCTCCGTTATTTGAGTTCTCCACTGTAAAGTGAAAGATATATTTTTTTCACTTGAAACACTTCACAAAGTAAGGCTTACAGATGTACAAGTGTCATGAAAATGCTCCATTTTTAACGTCACTTCCCGACAGTGACGGTACGTGATTCGCCGTTAAATTTGTATTTCTATGACAATATATTCACGTCTCTGAGATATTTATGTCATATTGCTGTAAAGGATATTTCGCTCAAAATGTTCTATTTCTGCAAATAAATAAATAGAATTCTAAATTCTCCTTTAAAAAGTTAATCTTAAAATTAAACTATATGCAAAATACTTAAAAGATGAAAAAATATTTAAAAATTTGTTAAATTAATACTTCTTAGTACTTTAAGCTATAAACACAGCCTTCGTCAGAGACTACAAAAATACTGTTCCTAACATCTTATTTTCAAATTTCACGTAGTTGGTGTTGAAAGGAGTGAAAGTGAAAATCAATTCTTAGATCCAAAAAACAATGGAAAAATAAAATATGGATATAGAGGGAAGTGGAATATTACTTGTTTTATGATTTTTTAAGCAAAGTGAAGCAAATTCTGGGTATGTTGTAGGATAAAGCGTCATTACAAACAGTATATTCTTTAGTAATAATTTCTATTGATTCACGGATAATTAAATCATGATAATTCTTTAAGGGGAAAATATTTTTTGTGCCTTCAAATTTAACTTGTATATTCTGTTTCTGGTTAATTCTTGACAGGACTGTTGTTGGCCGGTTGTACTTCAAATCTCTCAAATGTTCTTTAATACGACCTTTAAGTTTACGAGAAGTCTTTCCTATGTGTTCGAGATAAATATTTTCTGTTTTCAATGGCATCAGATACACTCCAAAACCTTCATCTTTCAGGATCATATTTCGGTAACAAAATACGCCCGATCCCGAAAGACGAAGTTTCTGGAGTATATGAAATTCCATATAAAAACCCATAATTTGAAGAATGTTTTCAGTTTTTTGAAGAAATGTCGTCATTTAATTTGGAATATTCAGGTGAGTTTGTATTCACGAAGTATCTGTACATTGTTAAAAACTGAAATACGTAAAAATTTATCCTCTAGGTTGTTTGCAGTATGTTTAATGGAACAAGAATATAATTATGCAGTATTGATTGGAAAATTTCAGTTTTTATGCGAGATTCGTTTTCGCATTTCAAATTCTAGCATTTTGAGGAGCACTTTAGTTTCCATGAATTAGCGGAAATATGCATGCCAGCTCATGGATTCTTTAAAACTGTAAAATAACGTTTCAAAATAATAAAGTGTATCAATTTCTAGAAAAAATATACAAATTTAGGATGCAGACGGTTATAGAACAGACGTTACTCAAAACATCGTTCTGAATAGACCTCCGACAATATAACAATGTATAGGTTAGTCTCATGCAAATTATTTTACTTTTCATATTATTTTGAATTTATTTTGTATAACATACACCTTACTGAAGTTTACCAGTTAGCATTTTAAATAGCTGTAAAAACAAATGTATATTCACCAGCTAAAGTTATTGTAAAACATTTAATCTGCTTTTGATTTTAATATACAGTTAGATTCAAAATAGAGTTGTAGCGATTATATCTTATGCAACTGAAGATACGAAGGTACTTCTAATTATGAAAAGAATATAAATCAAGAACATGTTTTACGCATGGATAGTTATTAGATATTAAGACAAAGAATCGTAGGAAAAAAGCACAAGTAAATACATAGTTTGTACAGGAACAAAATTAAGTACGTAAAACTATGTAGGGGAGAGTTGTACAAAACCGGGTAGGCGGGAAAAACCGAGTAGCGAACATTCCTCTTTGATATGAACTTTTATGTATTGTCTAACACAAAGAATTGCTTGTCGAAACTCATTACTGTATTTGTAGCTGACCGAAACCCTACTGTGTGCAGTTATTTTTTAGGTGAAGGGTTGCGTTTTAATTTTTTTTTAAAATTGTTTTGTTTGATTCTAGGTTTTTAGCATATCTTAAATGTTTGTCAGCTTATTAAATATTGGTAAGTACTATATCTAGTTCTTTGCATTCCTTCAAGTATTTTAACAGTATTATTTATCTTTTATTATAGGATTGAGAGTAGTGACGCCATGTTTTTAAATCTGTTGGGGTAAAACTTTGGAGTAACTGAAGAATGGGTCGAAACCGGGTATACCTGCTTTTCTCTTACACACATGGAATGAATTTTTAGGACCGTTAATAATTTAGCATGGAGATTTAAATTGCAATTTAATGTTGTTAAGTGCTGTTAACTTCTTCATGTGTCATACATGGCCCTCTAAACTCATACTGCAAACAAGTGATGAGGAAGTTGTTATATTCCAACCCTTGGCAATATGAAAAGAATTACAAAATTGGAAAATTATTGATAGCTGCATCTTTTAGTGCAATAGTTGTAAATATTCTAGCCAGACGCTTTCAAAAAACAGGGATTTTTACCTACAACATCGATGTATTTCCGGACCATCTATTTGCTCCTTCTGACATGACATGGGAACTCATAGAAATCAGTGATAACACGCTTGGGTCTACGCATCCATATGCTGGCATAGCTGCAGCAATAAATATTTCTGAAACGTCACAGAATAATTAAGCTCATCCTTCCACATCCAAAAGTGTGGACATCATACTCCCAGCAGTTGACAACGTCACATCCAACCTCTTCCATTAAGACCTCAGATTGTGTAGCCAGCAATCTGCATTTCCAATTTCGCGAAATATAGTATTACCTTCTCTACAGGAAGGCTTTAGGACTGAGAAAAAAGCTGGCAAAAGAAGGAGTAACTGTTATTTAAACTACTTTGCCCTATAAATTACAGCCTAAAACAGATATTAAGGAGAAACGGGGCAAATAGTCTGCAAAACGAAAACGGTAGATTCTTAAAAAAAAACATAAAGAAATTAAAAATTAGCTGGAAAAGAAACTAAAAAAAGTTGATTATATATTCCTAAGAAGATGAAGACGATAATGGAACCTGAATGACTTGCAATGATTTTTACTCCAATTCTAAATACAAAGAAGGTTGGATACGATGTTTGAAATACCACGGATGGGCACACGGTGGATGTATGTAGTATGAAGAAGAAAATGATAACAAATTTGTTTATGATTTTTGTAGTTAAAATAACTCTAAGACTTCCAGCGTAAAATAGGTAGGCATATGCAATGTAGAAAATTTGCTACAGATTTATTTTTGAGACATGGAAGAACACATGTGTAATTTCGTTTGTTAAATATAACAAAAAATGTATTTTTTACTACATTAAATAAGAATTTTTTTTAACAAAATGAGTTCTCCAAGAGTTTTAAGTTGATACCCGGTTTTACCCAATCAATGCGGTAAAAACGGATTTTTGCATATGTCTGAAAAAGCTATTTTTTATGTAATCGATTATATTTTTTATCGAAAAGAATATGTTTTATTACAGCTAAAGAATCATTTAATATTAAAAACGGTGTTCAGAGTTTTTATCCCAATTGCTGGCATTTGAGAACAACAAATATTTAGGGTACCCGACTTTTCCACGCCTTCCCCTATACAGTATAACTTCAAAAATCCGGCATCTTCGAGACCGAGAATATATAGGATTTTTGAAAATTCTGGATTTTTGTAGGAATATCAAAAGTATTGTATTCTTAATGGTGCTTTAGAAATATGTAAATTCATTATTAAGTGATAATTATGTAAGAAAAACAGAAATTAAATGTAAAAAAAAGTTACTTTATATTATATTTTCTATGTTAAAGAAAAAAAAATGTAATAAAGAGTGAAGTTATTTATTTTCTTGTAATTTCGGAAACATCGATGTCACCTTTGCTTGCTTAAAATTTTTTGGCCGTTCTTTAACAAGGTTTTTTTTTCTTTTCTTTTCTTTTCTTTTTTCTTTTTCCTTTTTTTTTGTATTTTATACAAATGAAGAATGTCTATTTCGGAAATATTGTCTTCTTTCTCTATAGCATACACTAATGCTCCAGTCAAATGCATGCATCTTTATAGTGACAACTTTTCTTCTGCCGGTTGTTCATTCCCGTCTTCTGAGCTTCTACTAGCATTATCGGCGCTCTATTTAGCACGGCGTCAGCGATTCCACTGTCCCTTGAATTGTTTGTTGTTGATGCATTTCCGTCAATGCTTAAGCAATCTTCTGAGTCCCTTTTTTCCACACTTAATGCATTTTCAGATTTTGCATGTTCAATCAGCTCATAAATTGCAGCCGTTTCACGGCAAATTGAAAACCAGAAAATTATTCTTCATCATTGATATCGCCGTTACCGAAAACTCCTTCCAGCTATATATTGTGCCATGCATTCGCCAAAGTTATTCCCGTTGCTAAGCAACAATAGAGCTCATAGAAAATTTGTTCAGAAGACAATCTCCTCTGACAAATGTAAAAGAAAGTCAAATATATATATATACTTTTTTGCATTTTTATTGTAGATTTCCAAGTTTTTAATTCATACAGAATTGCTATTTTTCTTCTCTCATAACTTCAAAATGTAAAAGAAAAAGGAAGGGGAAATATGGTTATGAGCCGCTTTGTTATTCATTTGACCACTTCGCAAATTTTAAATTTTCATAGCTTGACTATTAAGCCTAAATTCAATTTCTTTGTTTTATTTTAATTAGTATCATATGATTTATCATGAATATTTTTTTTTCTAGTTTCTAATTTTACTTTTATTCTGTTTAATTTTATTCAAAAAAAGTAATAAAACTTTGGTCAAAGGTACATCACACAGTTGTACCTTTGACCATGGGTTGGTGTATCTCTGACCAGGCAATCAGACAGCATAGCAATGAACAAAAAAATCCTTTTATTCAATATTATTGTAAACAATTTTAAGTTAAACGGGTACAAGACAATGTAAGCATAATAAGAATCGTGTTAATGATATTATTTTAAGAGTTTTCTTTTTCATGTTTGCTTATTCAACTTTATATTTTGAAAAGTCCACTCCAAATGATAAACATTCTAACTGTCGAGCATATTTACTAGCAAAAGTAGGGTCTGGCAGTTTAGTCACAATATCTACTATACAAATATCATCCAGCTGTTCATCTTCTCATATAAACTTCACACTTAAAGTTTTTTTTTTTCAAATATTGTATATGAAACATTGGATATTAAATATCACAGATCTCTGCGACAAAATAGGTTCTTTTACTTGCAATTTTAACAAGAATGAAATTTCCCTTTTCCGATCCGCCTTTCTCAAATTGTTGCTGGTCAGCTATCTAACAACATTCATCTGACAGATCAAATTCACTTTCGCTTAAAGAAATTTCGGTGTCTTTATCAGATTCTGAACTATCCTTTGGAAGAAATTTAATTTTGTTTACCTTTTTTTAAGGGGACGAGGGACCTTAAAAATAATTTTTTTATTTTTTGTAAATTTCACTTTAAATATTACTCAAATGTACATTATATGCATTATGGCATTGTGACAGATTTCTGTCACCTATTTCTTTTTATTCAAAATTAATTTAAAACCTAACTTTTTTACTTTTAAACATGTCATCTCCCTCCCCCTTTTCTTTCATACTGATAAAGATAATTAAATTCCTTTTCTTAAAACCATACGTTTTTTATTAATCTGTTTTCCTCCTTTCTAAAAAATCCTTTGATTCATTCCGCTTAAATATTCAGTTACTTCTTTCCCTTTCTCATTGAATCAGTTAATCATTTATCTATCTGCTTCCAGTAAAAAATAAATAAAAAATAAATAAAAATTATAAGACGCGGCTGCTAGTAACAATATCTCTTCATTTAATTACATCAGATTTTGCCCACCGCAGTGAAAAGCTTCCTTATCACTGCTAATATGGAACAGTTGAAAATCTTTTAACAACAAATGTGAAAGGAATGTATTTTATGCGATTCGCTGCATATTTCCCTTCCATCTGTCTGCAATATGTAATTTTCAGTAACACTTGTTTAAACGAATGCCAGTCTGTAATATAAACACCTCCCAGATGTTTCTGCCGTCTCTCTCTTCGAAATGAGATGCGGTTTTTAAAAACACGTTTCATGGATGTTAAATCTATTTGTCAGTTGGTTTACCAGATGCCTTTCTTGGCATTTCGCGATTGTATGTTGCGGGCATTTTTAACGTAATCATTTCGGTTAGATAATAATTCCCAGGATTTGCGGAGTCACAGAGAAATTCATATGTAAAACCGTTAATTCTGGCAACCATTTTCCATCACGCGTTTCATTGTTCTCATCGGGGTTGCTGGATTTTTTGTGATAATCTTTTGGCTCGCGAATAAAACCTTTGTCCACTGTTCGTTTAGGGTGCCAATGTTTGAATTTGGCGATGTGTAGTGACTAGTGTTATATGATTCTTATGAAATCACGAGCACTCAACTTTTTTATCTCGACCAAAAAGGATGTAAGACCTTCATGGTCTGTGGGTCACGCTCAGGCGTACCTTGTAAATACGGATTCTCTCTCTCACTTTTTAATCAATTATGGCGATGATACCTTTTTGTAATTCTTAACTTAAAATGTTTAAATAAATTTAAATAGTTCCTGTATTTATGGTTGGAGTTTTGCATTTAAATGAACCATCCCACTGAACACCGTTTCAAAATTTGGCGCATCGGCCGGACTTTTCTCCAACCTATAAAAAAATAAAAAAATAAATAAATAAAAAGTTAAGAGAGAGAAATCCCCCCCCCCCCCCCCACACACACACAATTTTAAAATGGATGTATGCTCCGCTTTCGACGTATTCCAGTTAGATTTTAAAAGGCAATTGTCTTCTTCAAGTTCCCTGCCAGTGCCTGTCTCTGTGTCTAGTGATGTTGGAATAAAGAGTATGTCATCACCCCTCCACTTAAGCGACGAGCCATGGTTGCCTGATTGATGTGCCTGTGATGCGCGGCGCCGTTTTTTCAAATACGCTGTGGTTTTTTTTAAATTCAAGACTACTTAGTCCTCAGTGTTGTGCTCACTCCTGTGAGCCATACATGTTTCCAAAAATGCTATGCAGTCTGGCAAATAGTGGATCTCACCTGTTATTGCCATCTACGGCAGTTGTGTTTTCTGCGATTCGTGTTTTCTTTCATGCGACCTGTTATTTCTTCAAAAAAATGTGTCAACATAAAAAAAGAGTAATAGTTCTGCATCAGTGTACTCGACAAAAAAAGGGCACCTGTTAATGTCCAGATTCACCACACTTCATTTTTCTTTATTTGTGAAATTTGCTAAAAAGGTGAAATCTAGTGAGGGTTACAGAAAAAAATTGCACCTGACTGTGTCCCGATTCATCAGGCTTCCTTTTTAGTGGTCTGTGAAATGTGCTTCATAGTGAAATATGTTTTTTTTCAAAAAAAAAAGGCTTTCATGCTGCCAGTACTTAAATTTTCACTGGATGATCGTTGATGATAAGTGATGAAATAATACAAAATCTACACTAGGCACATACGTAGTGTGTTTTTTTTTTGTAGGGGAAACGAGGATGCTCTCTAAAAACTACAATGTGATATGACATTATTCATTCCAGTAGCAAAAAAAAAAAAATTCTTTCTTTGAAATGTTATTTTTTGTAGTAATACAGTAGGTTATTTTTTTCAGATACTTAAGTAATGCAGTGATTTTTTAATTTTATCTTTTCTTTTCATGCTATGAGATATATATGTTCCTTAGGTATACTTGTTGTTTTGAAATTTTATTACTTCAGGCAATACCTTTTTTTTTATTTACTGCTTCTTATAATATGTGACATCCTGAAGAGCGAAGATTGTGCCGTAATAAAATTATACTATTTTAAAGCTTTTAAACTGGCAGCTATAGTTCTAAGCTGCTCTTTGCAGGTTAATGTTTAAAAGGTAAGTGCTATATCAGTTCAGTTATTTTATGTATTTTTATATTCTTTATTTTCATGCATGACAGGGATTTTCTTGGTTTAATATTTATCTTGAAAGATACTAGTCTTGCATTCCTTGTCGCTGTTGGACAAACAATAGCCTTTTAAAATTTATCTAATTTATCTGTTGCACATTTTGTTGCTTTTAATTATAGTTATGAATGACATATTTTTAAGGAAAGGTGTTTTTTTTTAATTTAATTTCTATTTTGATTGAAAAGAGATGTATTTGCATTTATCTCTGTTATGAATATTTAACCCTCTAAGTGTTTGGGGCGTATTATTCCGTTCACTAAGCTCCAGGTTTCACAGCAATACAAGCAATATTTAAGATAATATAATTCTATGGATTTAATGAATTTTAAATACATTGAAGAATGATTAATACTCTCAAGGATTACATTCGTATTTGTAATTGAGTTTTTTTTATAATGTTGAAATAATCATATTTTTTTAGCATTTAAAACAAAATGCAAAGAAAACAACATTACAATTGTACCCTTTTGCAAGACGCTCGGAGGGTTAATATGTTAGGTAATATTTCATCTGCTTTTAAAAATATAAGTTGTTACTTACAGATTGGCAGTTGAAGTGTAAAGTAAAATTTATGAATAATTGAGATGCATTTCTAAGGGTATAAAAAAAAGGTTGCAAATTTTTTTAAGTTTGTTCCATTTGAATCATATTAGAAACTTCCTGAGTATCTTGCATTGACACATTGACGGACTTCAGAGATAATATATTCCTTTTATTTTATCTCCTGGCCTTGAAGTTGTTTCACGGTTGTTTTATCATTTGTTGGACATAAGTACGCTGGCTCGTATGCTGTCTGTTAACAGTATGATTTAAATAATATGTTGTGTCATATTGCAACTTATTTAGTATAGTGTCTTTTATGAGTAGTTCTCTGGGGATTATTAAATGATTTTTACTGTTAGTTAAGATGTTGTCATTCAGCTTTTTTTTAAAAATTATAAAAAAATAAAGTCTATGGCTATATTTATCTTGTAGTGTTTATGACTTGCTTTTAAGGAACATTTTCACAAGTAAATTTTGGACATACTTTTGCAAGCCTTTTTATATTTAAATTAGGCATTTTCGTTATGCAGAAAATTTTATGTTTTAAGACTTTATTATAGATTTTGTGCAATATTCAATATCAATATGAAATGTGTTGGATTTGTAGATATGTAGCAATTTAGAATAATTATAGAGGAGCAAGATGAGCATATTTTTTTTTTATTTATATGTGTCCACTTGATTAGAAATTTACATACAGTGGACGTAATAATAAAAAGAAATTTTTTTGCTTTTCTTTCACATATAAGTTTATTGAATGGTGAGCCCTGGCAAAATATTTAGTAATCTTAGATTACTTTATCCTGGCATACATTTAGTTTAGGCATGCTATACATATAGCTCGAGTCATCATGTCATTGTTACAAAAAAATATTTTTTTTCCCTTTTGGATCTCGTTTGCTTTTGCAAAATACATAAGATGTACAACATATGTTTGACGTATAGTTTTAAACAGTTGTTTTTTGTAAGTTTTTCAATGACAGGCATTCACATAAAACATTGTTTTTGTGTAAGTTTGATTGCTTGTACTCTGTCATGTTTTATGTGGGATACTTCAGTCATTGTGCTATTTTCCATGGCATAGTAAAATGTCTGAGGTGTGTATTTCGATCTATAGTTAAGAAAGTTGGCCGCTGGCTTAATCAGGGATCGGATATGTTTCCTTTGTTTCCTTACATATTTCATGGAGTTACACTAATATTAATTTTACAATTGGAGTAGTGTTCGCATTTTTTTAAATTGCTAAAATTCACCTGTAATTGTTTCCTAATGCTGATTATGTATACCACTTTTACACTAGTTTACACTTTTATTTCTAACTTGCTATGGGCAGATAGCATTGTTAGGTATTAATCACACATGTTTTTTCCCCCTTTCATGCACATGGTTTGTGATGTCAGGTTTGGCCTGGTACTTCACACACACACACACATTTACTCGTTCAGTTTTGCTAATTTTGTTATATTTCAATTAACACTCACCATGGTTAAGGACATTCATTACCATCTGTGCATGTATAGGTTTCTTTTATCAGCATTTGTGTTTAGCTTAAAAATTGCATTTCTTTCTTCACTGCATTCACAACTTCGTAGTTGTTTTTAGATAGATTTTCTTTTAATGTCAGATTTTTTTTTAGTTGGTGTGTTTAAAAGTTTTGCAGAAATTATAACATAATTTAACTATTGTACATTGTTTGCACAGTCATCTTAAAGTTTTATGCAAGGGATAATTAACCGGGAGTACATTTTTACACATGCAGCTAATGTACTGTTAAATTTCATTGTTTACGCGCGGCTGGTGACTCCTTACTATTTCAGTTATAACATAAGGTATTTTTTTATTATAACTGACATGATATTTGATTTCGGTAAGAGTTTTTTAATAAAATTTAGTCACTTGCATAATGTGAGTTGTAAGGTACACTTTATTTTTTTAAAGGGCTATTCACATATAGCCATTAAACTAAATCTTTGGCATTTTTTTTTTCTTCAGATTAAAATTTTCTTTTAATTTGTGAATTCAAGTCTCACAGTTGTCTTATGACGGATACATACACTCATACCACATAAGGTACATTGCTTGTTATTTTTGCTATTAACATGTTTCTTTCCCTTTCATTCTTTTCTTGGAACATGTTTGGCTTGCATAACTTCTACAATTTTTTGCGTAGAGTTATGCATTTTATGCACGCTTCTGTTAACTTAAGACAGTAATGACTTTGGCAGATACAGTTTTATTTTCTTTTTAACCCTTAGCAACCACTTATTCAAGAGTCTTTTTTCACAAATAGTTCACATGTTGGATATTTGTTTGTGTTACACAACAGCCGTTTTTTAAATACATTTTTGTGCATTCTTATACATACATTACACTAGTTCATGAGTTGATTTACATATTTTGTTCATTTGCTTTTACACATTGTATTTTGCTAACGACCTATTCGACAGTGTTTCTTTTTTTTTTTTTTTTTACATGTAGTTCATTGAGTAGTACACACTGACTGATTTAGAGTTTAACCAGAGTTTACACACATTACAAGTAGTTCATTTGTTTTATTAACCCTTATTCATTACATTGTGATGATAACTCATTAATTATGTAATTGAATCTCACTCGTATGCAAGTGTCTTGGGTTATTACACATATACTGTCGGTTTATTTTGTTGGCAAATACATAACAATTTGAGTTCATTGAGACATTAATACATAGAATTCATGTGATATTATACAATTTGTTCATGTGTTTACTTACACGTTGTGATGCTTGCGTACACTTTTCTTCATGTGTTTATTTCAGGTAGTTCATGAGTTTGGGAGTTCCCCCCCCCCCCTTCCTCCACACACCATACAGTTTCTCCTTTTACTTTTCTATCTTTTAAATTTTACACCATAATTCAATATTAAAATACTTCTTTCATTTTTAACAGGGTTATTTTTTTGTGTTTGCGTAATGTCATAACATATCAATGACACCATCGCTTTGTCTATGTACAAAGATTTTAAGGTTACTAGGAGTTATCCGTCACATGACATATTAAACTACACATACATTTCGAATTTGTTTACTTTTTATATGTAACATTCTTTTACACTTTTATTGCATACTTCTTACTAGAAGATGGCAGATCGAGTAAGATATCTTGCTACACTATATAAAATAGTATGCAATTTCTTATTACTTTTTTTTATTTTGCCAGGAGTTAAATTTTAATCAATACACGCAAAGTCAGGATGGCAGTGTGAAAATTCATAAAATGCTAAATTATAACATACTGTGATTTTTTTTGGAAACCGGGAACTTAGTTAAATTGCAGGAATCTAAAAAAAAAGTAAAAAAACTACCCCTTATTATTTAAGGCAGAAGCCATAAGCTGCTGCCACTATAATTCACAAAATTTCAATATTTAGGGCTACACTTGTTTGAGCGCGTGCAGCTTGCACATTTTTTTTTGTCTCTGGTAGTCCTGTGCGTTATGCACAAATTTTTGTTTGTTTCTTATGCCAGTAATGAAGCAACCTAAGATAATACAAATAAGCTTCAATTTTATGAAAGAATTCATCTTTCCTTAAAGTTACAATTTTTTTTACTGGTGTATTTTTTGTACTTTGTTTTTACTTGCATGCATTTTTTTAATATTATGATCTCATGTAAGATCAAATTTTGAGAAGTGGTAAGTACAGTAAATGGTTCTCTATATGAATAGATACATGACTAAAAATATTGGTACCAGCGCCACAAACACAATGCCACAAAAAAATTAAATATAGGATCCTATGTCATCAACTAATGTGGCACTTTTATTTTGTGGAATATTTAATTTAAAAAAAAGATTATTTTGAATATTATGAGCGCTCAGACATGGACATAACACAATTCTCGTGAATTGTTTTGAAAGCAAGCAAATATTTTTTTTCTACTTACTTATAGTTGTACAAAATATTTTACAGGAGCTAACGTGTAATAGTTTCACAGGCAAGTTAAAATAGGTGTCTTGTGAGATATCAACTTAAATAGTTAATTTTTCTTATTTTAATATGGTACATATTTTGTAAGTGCGAAGGTGGACAAGGAGTTTTATGTTGATATAAAGCTGCAACGAACAGGTTACAGTTTTCTTCCGTTGGCGGGGTGAGTTATGTGACAGATTTCTGTCACATATTTCTTTTTATTCAAAATTAATTTAAAACCTAACTTTTTTACTTTTAAACATGTCATCCCCCCCTTTTCTTTCATACTGATAAAGAGAATTAAATTCCTTTTCTTAAAATCATACGTTTTTTATTAAACTGTTTTCCTCCTTTCTGAAAAATCCTTTGATTCATTCCGCTTAAATATTCAGTTACTTTCTTTCCCTTTCTAATTGAATCATTTAATCATTTATCTATCTGCTTCCAGTAAAATAAAAAATATATATAAGGCGCGGCTGCTAGTAACAATATCTCTTCATTTAATTACATCGGTTTTTGCCCACCGCAGTGAAAAGCTTCCTTATAACTGCTAATATGGACCGTTGAAAATCTTTTAACAACAAATGTGAAAGGAATGTATTTTATGCGATTCGCTGCATATTTCCCTTCCATCTGTCTGCAGTATGTAATTTTAAGTAACACTTGTTTAAGCGAATGCCAGTCTGTAATATAAACACCTCCCAGATGTTTCTGCCGTCTCTCTCATCGAAATGAGATGCGGTTTTTAAAATCACGTTTCATGGATGTTAAATCTATTTGTCAGTTGGTTTACCAGATGCCTTTCTTGGCATTTCGCTATTGTATGTTGCGGGCATTTTTAACGTAATCATTTCGGTTAGATAATAATTCCCAGGATTTGTGGAGTCACTGAGAAATTCATATGTAAAACCGTTAATTCTGGCAACTATTTTCCATCACGCGTTTCATTGTTCTCATCGGGGTTGCTGGATTTTTTGGGATAATCTTTTGGCTCTCGAATAAAACCTTTGTCCACAGTTCGTTCAGGGTGCCAATGTTTGAATTTGGCGATGTGTAGTGACTAGTGTTATATGATTCTTATGAAATCACGAGCGCTCAACTTTTTTATCTCGACCAAAAAGGATGTAAGACCTTCATGGTCTGTGCGTCACGCCCAGGCGTACCTTGTAAATATGGATTCTCTCTCTCACTTTTTAATCAGTTATGGCGATGATTCCTTTTTGTAATTCTTAACTTAAAATGTTTAAATAAATTTAATTAGTTCCTGTATTTATGGTTGGAGTTTTGCATTTAAATGAACCATCCCACTGAACACCGTTACAGGCATGCATTTATCACACACAAAAAATATGCTATTTTGTGAAAAAAGTGGAATTTTACATTCGAAATCTTCGAAAGGCCCCCTGCGCGTTCTATATCAATGAAATTCCCTAGTATTTTTTATAAAAGTTTTTTTCATATACATAAATAAAACTGTGCACCGAAATTTATATATTTGAATATAAAGGTATAAAAAAAAATGTTAACATTTTTTTAATTTTTTTCAAAATATTTCAAAATTTTTCAAAAAGCGTTTTGTTTAAATATATAAAATTCGATGCACAGTTTTATTTATATATATAAACCAAACTTTTATAAAAATATTGGGGATTTTTATTGATATGGAACGCGCAGGGGGATTTTCGAAGATTTCTAAGACAACGCGTAAAACTCCCTTTTTTTCAAAAATAAAATTTACCTTTTTTTTGTGATAAATGCATGCCATAATGCATATAATGTTCCCTTGAATAATATCTAAAGTGAAATTTATATAAAAAAAAAAAAAATGATTTTTAAGGTTTTTAATGTCCCTCGTCCCCTTAAGAAGTGTTTTGTTTGTATGTCGTACCTTGCATTTAGAGTGTTTCTTCTGTTTGTCTTTTCTGCTTCAATAATTAACTTTTCAGGAGTATTATGAGTCAAGATACGATATTTCCCTTTAGGTCGACCCCTTATTTCATACTTTCCTTGCCTGCACTTTTGGAGGAGGCCTCACAGCTTCAGGTGTAATGATAAGTGGCAATAGATTGGAACTACTACATTGAGGAATCATATGATCAGCTTGAATTGAGCTACTCATTGACGATTCATCAAAATCAGTTTCTTGCAGCATCGGTCTGTCTATTGCAGTAGCTTCAAGAAATTCGTTATCCGAGAAAACGTTCTCATTGAAAGGCAAAAACCCTGTTACCTTAAAACCTTTTATAATACTGTTTGGAACTGCTTGCTTTAGAATATGCTATGCCCCCAAGTTCAGCAATGTCGTAGATTGTAAGAGTATTTCCAACATTTCCAGGAGAACCATCCAATTATTTACAGCTTTATTATAAAAAAGATTTAAAAGGACCATTAACACTTTGATAACTGAGGGTAGCATTTTATGCGTAGTGTTTGAAATGAAACGTCATTAGTGTCATATAACTCGCTTTGGCTAAATCAGTTCCTGGTATGTTAATATGAGATTCATGGTTATCAAATAATATCAATACTGGCCTTGCCGTACTAGGTCTAACTAGGTACACTAATCTACTATCCCTGAAACAAATACTATACCAGATTCATGAATCTGGTATAAAATTTGGTAGGGATAAGACTGCGTTATCAAGGCTGTTTTTAAAGAGGGGGGTTAATATTTGTTTCAGGGATAGTAGATTAGTGTTCGTTTCGAGTTTATACCGCAAGTCAATCATCCGTGAATCTATTGAGATATATTCTAGGAGGGATACTGAGTGTAATGATTCTTTTTCCTTTGATATTTCAATTTTATGGTTGGAATTCCTTAATAAATACTTAAAAATTTAGTCTGGTAGAGGGAGCCGCGGTAGCGGAGGCTATTTGAGATCATAGAGGGCGCAGTGTTTGCATTTTTATGTTTTTGGTTTTTAGAGTATTTTTTGGTACCCAGTGTCATTCATTTTCTATTGATTATGTGTATGTTATGAATACGGTTTTTACTATTAAACCGAAACATGTCAACATATTTTGATTTTTATTTGTGACACCTATTTAAGTAAAATCAATGTACGTTTTTATTTATATGTCTTGTAATTGTTTATGCATGTATAGAACATTGTACAATTGCTGTCGAAGTATGTACCGATGACACTTCTTGTGAGTTTCAGAGTCAAAAACAGAAAACTGAATTTATTTTTCTGTATGTTATTCTATGCTCTAAAATATTGTAAAGACTAGTCATTGTTAATGTATCTTACCATATGCAGTGGATTTGAGTCTCCCCCCGGGATTGCACTTATACTCTAAAGCGAAAGCTGGGTTCCCGGGGCGGTCATCCCTGTTCATCCCTGTAAAGTATTCTTATAGTTATTAAATATCTTTGCCACTGCTCTCTATTAACTGCAGTTACCTTAACCAGGCTAGTAGCTTGAGGCTTTCGAAAGGACAACTTGTCATGAATTCTTTTGCAGAAATTCCGTAGCCACTGTTTTCCAGCACATTTGTTTGCTTATGACGAAGGGTCAATTTTCTTTTTATTAGCTATTAAAAAAAACCCACATGCTAAAGTCATTGTTTGTTTTTTTGTTAAGCCGTAACGCATATTGGCTGCTTGTGTAGGATAATCCGCCAATAAAATTTCTTCATCATCACTAAAGACCTTTTTAGGGTTATAAGACAGATTTGTATTACCTGATTTTTTCAATGCATTTAAATGATTTTCTTTTTCAAACCAAAATGCATTGAGGCCTCTACATTTGTCATTTTTTGCACCTTGATAAATGCTATTTCCTTTTCAATGTCTTTTTTTAAATCAAGTTTCATCCTTTTGATGGCTGTCTTGCTTTTTGGCATTTTGCTTGGTGCTTGGTCTAACTTAAAAAGATTAAAACAAAAATAATTAATCCATTACTAGGTGATACAAAAAAGTACTGAGCAATGATAAAACACCAAGGAAAAACTTAAATTTTAATATATTTTCAATTTTTTTTAAATAGAATATATTTAAAAAGTAAGTCATAAAAGCTAAAATGTTGAGAAAATCTTTTAAGATTATTGTACTTTTGACCTGGTCAAAGGAACAACAACTGATCATGTTCAGAGGTGCAACACCATGCCAATACACATTACAAAGCATGCTACAGTTTTAGGGTTAGGATAATCATTTTCACAAGCCTTGTCATATTTATTAGAGTCTATAGCTGCTATGTCAAATTACTTCTAACAACAAAGTCATAACACAAAAAATATTATTAGGCAAAACATTATCAAATAAATACATATTTATGATACAAATAGATTAGTATTATTCACATGAATCCCCTTTTACTTGAATGATCCACAGTAGGCTGAACAAGTCCTCTTGTGAAGTAACTAGGCTCTAATTACACCAAAATTCATAAATGCTGCTAGATGGCGCTACAGTCTAGGTGGTCAAAGGAACAATATGGTCAGAGGTACAACACCTTCCTCTACTTATAAAAATTAGATATTGTTAGTTGTATCCCTCTCAACCCCTTAATCGGTAATGTTATTTTGAGTAATATATTTAATAAGTATTTATTTTGAATTGTAAAACGCTGCTTCTATATTTACATGTGCAAATTCCTGACTTGCTTTGTGATCTTAATTTTATTGGGATAAAACGGGCAATTTGAAAACAATGTATGATGTGCTGTTAAGTAATGCACGAAGGAGTGCAGTAAAATATAGTTGGAAATGACAAATTGTGATTTGTATAAGGCTGTTAATAATGTGAATTTATTTTCTAAAAATTATCAAAGTGCAATACATATAATTATACTTTTGTCTTAAAATAATAAATTATTTAGTTTATAATTGTAATATTATTAGGTAAATTCTTTAGTGAAAGTTGTAAATTAAAACATTTTTTATCCTTTTGCAAACAAAAACTAAACTATTTCATATCTTATATGAGTTATATATTCACTCGGCCTTACCTCGTTAGTGAGGTAAGAGCAAATGACATAATTATTTTTTTAAACATGCATGAGTAAAAATGTGATAAACAAATCTTTTATTTACTGCAGAATGTTTACGAACACATTCTTTGAATTTTATTGGAAATACAGATTGAAATAAATAAATAATAATAATATATTATATTTTATCTTGCTTTATCCTTTATTTATTGATGTTGATATAAAAGAAAATTACAAAGTAAAATTTATTTACAAACAATAACGTATAGATTAATGTATCGTTTCCGAATTCCTAATACCAAATTTTTTGCGCCGACAATATAAGGAACAAATGTTAAACATCTTGTCGCAACATGATTTGAAAGACCCGTAGAATTCGATCTTTTATTTATATTTTTCTTATTTAGATTGGGGAAAGAGATGCCTTTAAACTGATAAATATTCAATATGAAACAATAGTACGGAATTTTTGCTTTGTTTAAGGGGTCTCAGGACTCTTAAAATTGGAAAAATCGAAAAAAAGACCATTTTCAACATAAAATATCTTAAAATGTATTTTATTTTAAGACAAAATTTTATATTGGCATGAAAGATATAAGTATGTTCTTTCATTTCATGTATTTAAAAAATTAGAAGATGCAGAATTAGCAGTTACAGTGGGCTCCGGAATGTCAAACATTTGACAAGCGGAAATTCGGTATAACAGATTACGCGCACGATTACAAAATAAATTTTGCAACTACAAGGAAATTTTTGGGCCTTACGTATGCTTCAGATTGTATTAATTACTCTAAATCTCAATAAATTTGTATTTAAAGCATTTTTTATATTTTTAATACAAAGTTGTATTTAGTTAATACAAAATTTAGAAACTTTCAACAGTATAATCACCTATAAAGAATAATTTTTTGAACAATAAAAAGGAAATTTTAAGTTCAGTTTATACAGACTAACATGAAACATAAGTTTTGAAAATTTCATGAAAAAATATTCAGAAGTTTTTGAGATATCGTGCGCGTTATGCCCAAAAACGTCATTTGGAGAAAATTGACTTTAAAGTTTCTGAAACGCCTCTTTAGCTAATGATCGTGTATAACTCTAAAATCCATAACTTCTGTTGTAATAGGAATTTTAAGGAAACATTTTTATCAAAATGTTCAGAAAAGAGAGTAGTTTAATATCTAAAAAAATTTAAATTTTGAAAATTTTAAAGCTTTAAGAGTCCTGAAACCCCTTAATATTAGTTTTTGTTCAAAGCTTTATAATATTATCATTTCGTAATGTAATATTTAGAAATTTCGATTAAAATCAACAGTATTGCTGTTTCTTGTCTTATATAGTTTCAATTATTAATCCTTCACTGCACCACGTGCCATATCTGGCACATACCTAAAAATAGTATAATTATTATTATGTGCCATGAATTTGGCCAATATGATCTCTGTACCTGATCAATAAGAGTCCAGAGGATGGAATAACTCTTATTTTTTCCATACCAGATGGCTTCATTTGACAAAAAATTGGAATTTATTATTCGGAAAAAAATGTCGATCAAGCTATTAAGGTAAGATTTACTTTCATTATTTTTACTGAATACTTATAATTGTGTACATATGGCAAACAACATAAAATATCAAATTTTAGCAGAAAATTTGAGAATTATTTTTTTTTACTATTTTTTCCCATTATTAGACCGATATATGGATTTCAAATATTTTTTTTTTCATAAAAATAGAAAAAATCGTGCAGTGCAGGGTTAAATTAGATTGTATTAAAAATATGTTGCAGTTAACACATTTATCAAGTGTGCTGGTATTTTTACATAAGTAACAGTGTTTACACAACAACATTAATATAGTATTCATAAGACGTTTAATGTGATAATATGGTACCATACATTATTAAATTCCGAAACAAATTATCTATTTATTAAAATGATTTTATGAACAACAATTACATAACCGTAATTTTTCTCCATTCTGAACAAAGATGTCATTGTCATAATATGAACATAATATCGGTCTGCTTCAAGAAAAGTGACACATCTCACAAAAATTCATTTTGCATTTTATTTCACTAATAGGTTTGTCATAGATGAATCTTACTGCAGAAAATGCTTCATAAGTGTAGTTATACGGAGAATCTCTTTATTAAGCTGTACGCCCAGTACTAACGATATAATGGGGTTGGGGGGTTGGATCCTGTTAGGACGTAAAATTACTCGAACATCTAAACCTCATCTAAGTCTTCATTCTTAAGGGTTTTATGCTTTTATACATGTTTTTACTGCTGCATGAAAAACTAAATGCTATAATTTCATGTTACAGTAAAAACATACAACTTTTCTTTTGCCTCTCCTGTGAAGTTACATTTCGCGAGATTTATCACTTTACTTGCGAGTAAGTCATATGGTCAAATAACCGTTAGCTATACAAAAAGGTTGAATGACTGGATAGTCAGCGGCAATGATTTTTAGAATATTATATTTTAAGAAGTATAATAAAATATAATTTATAAGTGTATAATACTTTAAAAAAGGGAATTTTCACGTAAAGCTTTTGTTTAAGATGGATATTTAGAGATAATACAACACAAGTAAAGAGTAATTGACCACTAAACTAATTAATACTTATTTAGTACTTACTTTAATTATCCAGCTGACAGAAGAAAAAATAATCAGAATATTTATATAGCATATTTTTTTATGCTAAAAACATATAAATAGCAACATTATCCCGAAATCAGGCAAAATTAAATATTTTTAGGATTTTTAAAGGAACTCTAGGTACAAATTTAAATAGCATTTATATTTTATTCTAAAGACATTTATTGTGATTTAATATGTTAAATTTGTATTGCTTTATTTCAAACATTTCGTTTAGAAAAATGAAATGCAAAGTATCAAAATGTGTGGATATAATTTTTTATACATATTTTATATTGAAATGATTCATGATTTGTCAGTTTTTTATTTAAAAAATTATTCAAAATAATAACTAAATACATGCATAATTGTTAATGTTCTTCTACAAAAAAATCCTATTTTACACTTCTTTATCTTTTGCTATTTTCATTCAATTTTTAATATGAGGTAAAGAAACAAATTATATTGTCTGATATTTATTCATTCGGAATGATTTCGTAAACGGGATAAATTAAAGTTCTATTTCATACTACGGTGCAGTCTAGTGGAAAATTAATAACCAACTTCAATAGTCAACAATGCATAATTGATGAGTTAATCTGTTTTGATGTATAATAAAATGCAGTATAAATCAAGATAATCTCATATTTAATCAAAATTTTCTTTTTTACGTTCTTCGTAAAAACGAAGTATGGTTAGAAAACAATTGTTTTTTGCATTAGATTTTGTAGTAAAACGTATTTATAAAGCTTTTGAAGATAATTAGACAAATGTCCTGTTTTCTTTTTCAATTAACCTAATTCCACAATGTGTATTTTATTTAATTTAAAAAGAAAATGTAAAAGGATACAACTTTATTATTTGTATTCAAAAACTAATTTTGAATACAATATGTTTTACTACAATTAGATTTTGTAGTAAAACGTATTTATAAAGCTTTTGAAGATAATTAGACAAATGTCCTGTTTTCTTTTTCAATTAACCTAATTCCACAATGTGTATTTTATTTAATTTAAAAAGAAAATGTAAAAGGATACAACTTTATTATTTGTATTCAAAAACTAATTTTCTGTTTGAAATGCATGTAAAAAAAATACAATAAATCAAATTATACTTCCAAAATTATGGCAAATTTTCAAACCTTAAACAAAATTTAAACCATCGTATGAATTTCCAATAAGACTAGCATAGTATTGTAAAAGCTATTAAAATTTTGCTATTTGGGCACAAAAAACGATTTTTTCTTGCTCTGATTGTAGATGATATTTCTCTCTTCCCCAAAGTTTCTGAAAACTATGATTTAAAAATATCATAAGTATTTTGCGAAAAAAATCTCATATCGTTTAAAGCAATCAATTACGTGACAGATTCAACAGTGCGTTGCATAACTTCAATTAAGTAACTGCAACACACAAATGCAACTAATCACACCAAAATAATGACCGACTTGAAACCAATGTAACTATAGAAAGCCCCTTCAACAGAAATCCCATTCATGAAATCTATATAGTAATGTGGTTGCGTCTTAATTTCAAATAAATGTAGCCATTTGTTTATAAACGTTGAATCTATTGCAGAAAAAGTCTAGTGACAGTCTTAGCAGCACTTTGTTAACTCAGCAAATGTTAGCCGGAGTTACCTTGTATATATTGTATGTTAAGTCCATCTCATGAAGAGAAGATTGTTTTTCGAGGTTTTTTTTTTTTATATAACATTTATAAGTTGTGAAAAAAAAGACATAGTTTATTTACTCTATAATTTTGTAAAAATTAAGTAAACAGTAGATAGCAAAACTCGTTTAGCCATATACTTAGTAATTTATCATTACAAAAATTACAATTTCTATAAATATTATGTATGTATACTGCTTGTTCATAATAAAATACCGACGTATTTTCTTTCTTTCTAACCGATGACCAGGCCCCTACCTGCCAGTTCTCCCCAGTTGAACGGGTTTGATACCTGGTATCAAGGCTGGGATCGCCTAATCATCAAATAATCTGACGAGGGCCTAGATCTTCATCATATCAACTGTGCCTAGGGCTTAGCTGTGAACTTAGTTAAAACGGTTACTTAACATTTTGATCTTGTTGTTTTGTACCTGCGCTTTGCAATTCAATTTGGCCTCGTAATTTAGAACATTGATCAGGTGACGAGACCTCCATCTGGCAAGGCACCTCAAGAGGTATAATTCACAGGTAAGATGGGGACTTTGCACCCACGACGGCTGACTCCAAACCGACTTCGGCTGACTCCAAACCGATGACCAGATCCCTAGCTGCCAGATTTCCCTAGCCGAACGAGTATACCTGTCTGGCATCGAGAAATTGCAGAGCCTGTAATTTGCTGGTTTCTCTGTTGTACCGCTTGCTTAACTAATTGACTTTGTTGATTTGGCTCCTGCACATTACACACACATATCCAGCTTGGGGAGTATGGAAATCTGGATTTTAGATGCCTAATCGGTGGTGGGTACTTGTCGTGAAAAGTTGTTAACCCGGGAATGCACACGCATATCCAGGATATGAACGATTAACACTTTGCCACCAATAAATTCAAACAAAAATCGTCATTTTATTTAATAGTTGACATTCCTCACAAAAATAATTTGACGATTACTTTTCGAAAATTATTGGTGAGAAATGTAATAACCGTGCCCAGCCTGGGCATGACATACCCTGCGCGAGAAATCTCGGGTTAATGAACCAATTTAAAGGAAGGGAAAAAGAAAACAATGGGTGCCGCTGAAAGACAAGTATCACCATAGGAAATTTTGTGCCGAAATGCAAAGCAAGCTCACGAAATTGAGGGATGAGACTGCCTTTCTACCGCACCCCACCGGGTAAAGATTGGCTCCGTAAGCTGTCCCATAGGAGGGGGTTCGGTAGCTCGTGCAGGCCGCAGGCTATATGCACCTAATATAAAGTCAGCAGTAAAAAAAAAACTGAAAGGGAAAGGGGTCAGTTGGACATGTTTATTACACTTTTAGCTTTAGGATTAGTTTTAATACTTTGATATAAATTATAATTATGCTATGCACCAGGCCAGAGCTATCTAATTGTAAAGTTCGCGATATTACCTAAATTAGCAGTAACTGGTTAAGAGTACTAACATATATTAACTGAATTTGATGAGTACTTTGGCTACTTACTATGAGGATGAATCTATAGCTTAGCAGGGGATATCGGGTGTTGTTTATCTGATCTAGTTAATTATAAATAGTTTATTATTTAAGATTAAGCGTTAATTGCTTCAGATGAATATTAGACTAAGGCTATTGGGGAGGGGAACGCTGGACCTATCACCAGGGTGCATCCTCTGTGGCGCGGTGAAAGGTGTATGAGGTTGGGGATGCTTCAGCTCTCCAAAAAATAAAAAAGGAATGAGATTGAAATGAGAGTGTGGGGGATGGGACATATAGGGGATGTCATTAGCTAATTTGATGTTACTTATTATTTCCTTAGGTAATTTGGTATACGTAATTGATGGTTAGCCTAAATTGTCTTGCATTATCTATATTGACATAAGTTATTTAGATTATCTATTTATGGTTTACTTTAATTAGCTTTGTTAAAATATTTATAATTTACTTACCCGGTGATCTTGCTCTTCTTTTAGGTCTTGGTTCGTCTCTTTTGGAGTATGTTCTCATATTTCATGTATTCGTCTCTGTGGTGGATTTTCTTTAAGTCTCTATGCATAGAGGTTGACACCGTGCGATCTTATCGCCTTTTGGTTTTACTAATTTTTTATTTTGCGAGCTTGTCGCTGGTGTTGACACATTGTGAACTTGTCGCTGGTGGGTTCTTGTTTTATGACATTTTAGGATATTACTTTGATAAGTGGAGTGATAAGTGCCCCTCTTTACCATGAGTCCATTGGAACCTAATGGCTGTTTTCACGATTTTATGCAACATCATTGCGAGCTTTGTGGATTGGCTTGTGCACCACTGGGGTGAAGCATGTTTCTTGACCTTTAGTCCGTCATTATTATAATTTTTATTATGTCTATTACCACAAGATGTATTGTTGAGTTTTCTCCTTTATTTTTATTGAGTTGTTTTCCTTTGTTTTGTTTGGAGCACATCTTTTCCTTACCACTTGGCTATCTATGTTGATTCGGTGGAGTGGTGTAAATGAGCCGAAGCTATTAGTTCATCATAAATGCCTACCATCACTCAGCAGTGCGAATATACGATTTTTTTTTTTCGGTTGAAAGGTTCTTTCACCAGCGGCCGCGGTTAGCTTGGTAATGCAATGCGGGCCTTTTTTCTTTCTTTTTCCTTTTTCCTTTTTTCCTGTAATTAAGGCAGTTAATTAGTTGGGATGATGATATCCACTGGGTTGGTTTGTTTTTAACTTTATTCGTTTTTCATTGCGATATTATATCTATGTTTTCTGTTAACCATCTGATGACTGCTTTGCCTTTGTTTTGTATGTATTTATAGCTTGCTAGTTGTTTATGCCAAAGTTCTTCATTGTTTGGTGTGATTATTGCCAGATGGTGTGTTTGTGTTAGCGGGCAGGACGTTAAGTAGTATTGTGGGGTTCCAAATTCCCCGCATTCACAATCTGGCGAATCTTTGCGCTTGAAATTTTTAAAGTATTTTGGGAAAGCTCCGTGTCCTGTGTAAATGCGGCTCATAAGTTTGCGGCTGACACAACCTTAATATGATGGAAGTTCCAAATGTTTATTATTTTAATTTTATTAGTTTTTGCTTGTGCATGGCGGCCAGCTTTGTTTCATCGTCTGCAGTAATTTTCTCATAAGAAGGGTTTACGGTATAGTACATAATTCATCGTTTATTTCTCCAATTCATGTGCGAATTAAAGCAATTTTGTACAGAATACATTGGGCTAAAAATTTGGTAATAGAGTAGCTTCCGAAAATAAATCCTTATTGGTGAAATTTAAGCATAAAGTTTCAGTTTTTTTTTTTTTTTTTTTTTTTTCAAAAATTGTCCTTTTACAAAACGAAATTTTTCTAGTAAGGAAAACTGTGAACATGACATAATTTTTTTACACATAGGCTGAAAGTACTTGTACTCACACGCTAAGTTCCAGATCTGGGACTTGCTTTCTCTTCGCTAAAAAAAAAATTCCAAATTTTTCAAAAATGTCAAAAATCGCACTTTTGAGGCTTTGATATCTCTGGTGGGGCACGAGATAAAAATCGGAAGTTCTAGTTTCTGAGAGTATCCTATGGTAGTGTTATGCGCAAGAAATTTCAGTATGGAGATTTGACTACAAGCTGAGATATAGCAAGGGCAACATGTCAAAAAAAGACTGCCAAACTATTGTTTTGTTGTAGTCACAGCTAAGTATTTATCTCAGAATGTCATTTAAATTTATTTTTTGATTATCTGTAAGTAATAGTATCAGAAAATAAAGCCTTTTGCAAAGCTTAGCAATTAATTAAAAAAAATAATTATGCCTAAGGCCTACACCTTGTATGGTTTCAGTCATTTTTTTTTTTTTTTTTGTAATTTTAGTAACTAAAAGAAGCTTCAGCACTTTTACATAAACAAAAAAATATTTTTATACAAGACCTGGGACAAAAACTGAATAGGGAAAGAGAAAAGCTGTTAATGTTGGCATACTTGTTGAAACATGATCTAACGCGTCAAACACTTTCCTGCTTGTCGGTTTAAAAACCACAATTTTAATGCTGCTTGTCAGTTCCTGAAACTTGTTCCTACCATAAGTATGTTCCTGTAAATGAAACATTATACGATGTTACCATGCATCAGCCTCGTCAATTTCATCGCAGAGTATTCCATATTTTAGGAGAAATCGCTTGAAACATAATCAGTTGTTTAATCAGTCGATTCATATATCTGTTTCATAAATTCGTTTCATATATCCGTTTCATAAATTCGTTTCATTAGGATTTTATGTATATATTGTAGATATATAGGGTAGATATACTATGTTAAGCAAAAAGTTCTGGTAAATTTGTGAAAGTTGCGTTGTTATGCGCAAATTAACAACAAAAGCAACAAAGACTATTCTTCAAAGTTGTGACCATCATAGTGCACGACTTTCTGCCAATATTCTGCCAGATTCCGTATTTGCTGGAAGTACCATAGCAGCCCCTTGGAACCGAAAAACTCTTGACATGCTTCTTCAACTTCATTTTAAAGTATTCAAATTGATGGCCCTTGAAAAAAGTGTGGCATTGATCGAAAGAGCCCATAATCGGATTCGTCAACTCTTATACATATGTCACTAGTACTGGTAATTATTAGATTAAACATTGCCCAGAACTTTTGATCTGCCTAATAGATAACATTAAATTAGAAAAAAATTTCATTCCGAGGCTTCCCAGTTCTATTAAAAACGACATTCGAAACTACAACAATCGCGCATTGCCCGTTCTGTTCCTCCTGATGACAATGGTCAGGAAGTTTTAAAATAATATTAAATGAACGGGCTATTGGGCTTCACGTTTTTGGGAAAAAATTTGCGACAATCCTCTTCTTTCTTTTTCAGATAATTTACCATGCATTCATCAGCTTCATCATTATTCTCATCATCTTGTCCAACATAATGATGAATCATTTTTCACTTGAGATGTTTACAAAAATGAAGTCATTTATTTTAATATCAAAAACATCGAATTGTTTTATTTCAATACCTTCTTCATTTTCTGCATGGTGAAATGACTCATTATCATCACTCTCTAATAAGAAATATGCAGACATATCATCGCTGCTAGTCTCAAATTTTTTTTCATGATAACTGTTTTTACAGATCCTGTGCTTCAACTTCGTTGAAACTATTTTAGTTCTCTTTCTTAATTTTTCAATACGTTTAGCTTCAATACAATTTTTTTTTCTGGAGTGAATGTTAAAATCGTAGATTTACCATGCTTAAAAAGAAATCGATGAAACTTTTAATAAACAACCTATTGTTTTAATAGAGTTAATTAGTCATATATTTATAGCATTATTGACAAAATTATTGAAAATAAAGTAAAAATGAAATGCTCTGAATCCTATGTACTAACAATTAAAATTATATAAATGATAGTCAATATACTTCATAAATGCATATTAATTTTGAAAGCATAACCTACATTCCTTAATAAACTTTTTGATGAACTTCCAATATGCCCATAAACAAGTTTTGGGTAATTATCATTCGAACTTTTTTTGTTTTTGCCAGATCAACTGTAGAACTAATTGATGTTATGCTTTTTATGGTGAACATTCATGGTCGCTCAATCATATGATAAAAAATTTAAATTAATAATTATTGTATTAAAAAAAAAAAAAAAAAAAAAAAAAAAAAAAAAAAAAAAAAAAAAAAAGGAGGGAAGTTGTAAACAGCATCGCGCAGAAAATTAGATATATGAAGAAACACATATTACTAAGCAGTTAATGAACAAACAATGCAACCAACATCAATAAACATAAAAATTACTAATATGTGGTAGAAAAGAATTTACTCTTACAAACAGCACAGCACCAAGAAAGTATTTCCTGCTGTTTCACATATAAAAACTGTTTTGATAACGACGCTGCAGTTGTGGAACAAAAATTTAGAAATACAACATCACTTATGGGTGATGGAAAGTGCGCCACTTGTCTATTACCTTTGCCAACGCTCGGATGAGCATTACTTTGCAGATGTGAGGAATATATTTAGGATATAAATTATAACAGAGGAAATACAGCTTTGTCAAGACTGCATAAAAACGAAAATATTAACATAATATTTGACGAGGGTGGATTGATTCACAGGTATAAGTTTTATTCACAGTTAGTCGATTGAAATGTAATTAAGGGATTCAAAGGTTTGTAACGATACGTTAACTTATCGCATCCCGTGTATTTTGATAGAGTAGTTAAACAACTTTAGGAATCAATACATAGACGGAGCAACAGGTGATATTGAAAATATAGTGGGCAGTGTATGTTAACGCTTTATATATGGGTAAATCCAATTTTCTTTGTGCTTTTCAAAAAAAACTTTTCGTCTATTTTTTGGATCTATATTTTACTAAGTAACAATAATATTGTTTAAATGTATATTTGAGCTGCCCAAAATTAGCATCCGCACAGACAAAAATTAATTTTACAGTTAAAATATAATCTTTCAAAGTCACATCTAGCGTAAAAATGTAACCTCTGTTACTAGAGTTTTTACTTAAATTACTAAGTATTAAACTAACTTACTAAGTTTACTTATTTAGTAAGTATTAACTTACTAAGTTACTAAGTATTTACTTAAATTATGATACAAATATTTCAGCAGAAAAAGTAACTTTTATACATTATTTTAGTATAAAGTCCTTTAGTTCAAAATAATACTTATAGATAGGTGAATAATAAATAATAAAATTTAATTATCTTTACATGTGTAAGTTAAAATTCATAAATGCCACTTATTTTATTTTTAAAGAGAATTTTTTTTTAATTGTATGCAAAGTACATAAAACATTCTTTGTTTTAAATACATTTGGTGTATTATCAGTTTGCAAATATTAAAAAGAAATAGAAAAATTCTTGAAGTAACAGAGGTTACAAAAATATACAAGATGTAAACAAATTGACTTTTTAGCAACTAACAAAGACACACTGAATAAATCTGACATAAATTTATTTAAAAAGAAATTTCCACAATTTTTAACACTGCGATTATTTTTCAAATACGTCAACAGGTTGTGGAATCTTGTAACGTAATATGTGCCCTTTATGTACTGCAGTTGGCAAAGGCAAATTTTTATCTATTCGGACTGTATGCATGCAATATCGGTGCCATTTACTTTAAAAATAGATGATATATCATCACAAAGCTTTCGAAAGCATAAATTGCACTTCACCATCTTATTCTAAATCATCTTATGTAACGTCTATTTAGTAATACTTCATTTTTCTCCTTTATTCAGTTACAAACTCTTCTAGTATGTATGTTCCGTTAATTATTTTAGCTGGTGTTACATTTTATGCAGCAGTGTATTCAAGAACTTGAAAACTTGTTTTCTTAGGAGACATTTTTAGATCTGGAAAATACCATGAATAAATAATGCTTACTACTGCAGAAATAAATATAAATAAGTAATAGTAATTATAATAAGTAAAATAAGCGCTATGAATTGATAAATATATATTATTACCACAAAAAATGTATATTCTGGGATAAAATGTAACATCTGTTATTTATATGTAACATCTGTTACCAAAACGTAACAGATGTTACATTTAAGGAAAAACAATTTTTTTCTTAAATAATAACATTCTAAAAAATAACTATGTTATTTATATAAACTTATTTTACTTAGTATTTTGTGATTTAAGCAGAAATTTTATTTTAAAAACAATATTTAAATCTAGAATTGGAGTAACAGAAGTTACAAAGAGAAAACACACTCAACTTAGACCTTGATAATACTGCTCTGTATTCTAAATATGACAAAGTGAAAATGGAACTTGACATCTATTCTAGAAAGTTCTTTGCGCAATACAGATTAGTAGCGCCTTTTGTTGGATATTTTTTTTTTATTATTTATTCTGCTAAATGTAAATAAAATAACAGATGTTTCATTTTCATGGCAAATGTTAAATTAAACTCATGGAGCTACAAAATAACTATCTTAATTAACAAGTATAAATGTATTAAACTACTATATCTGTTAATTAAATAAAAACAGATAAATATTGTGTGGTTCATAATATTTAGAATTGTAGTTTGTTTAAAGTTTTCTTTCTAGTCATTTGGACAGTTAATTTTCATAGCTAAGATTGAATAAGTTGCATAAATTGCGCAATAATCACAATTAAATTGGTTAGTGTAGGTTTTAGAACAGTTAAGAATAGATTTTTCTAAAAGATGGCATAAAAAATTGGAATTGCTTTGTATAGATATTAAATGAAAAATATATATATATCAATATATATATATTTTGAACATGAAAAGTACCAGCATTTTTGGTTTAACCCATATGACTATTTCCATTTTTTATGTGCATTGTATTTGTGATTTTTGTACTGTCTGATGATGGCTAAATGAAAGCGTCGAAACATGACAATTTTAATATTTTTGATGTGTTTTTATTGAAATTAACTATTTTAAGCAAATAATTGGGTTTTAATAAATGTTTTGAATATATATATTTTAGTACATTTAATAAGGGACGTAAATAAAGAACATTTTACATATATTTATGAAGGTTTATTGATTAAACGAGGTAAATTATTCTTAAACCGTTTATACATTTAGATTTTCTATCTCATGCAAATGATTTTCTCATAAAAAGTCAGAAAAATATGGATTTTGGAATAAGTTATAAGAATGAGAACACCGTATGGTCAATGGATGAGCACACCATGGCGTTTCGAAATATGTAATACGGTAAATTTTATTTTAAGCCGAATTTATTTTTTTTAGATTAAGCACATTTTTATCGGATAAAAGCATTTTATTCGTGGTAAAATAAATTATCGAAACTTGATTTTGTTAATTATTAACGTTAAGCTCACCATGGTTTAACAATAACATAATTTAACATAAATAATTATGCATGAAAAACATACAGAAAAGCTGTAAAGTTAATCACAATTAACTTTAAAATAAAATTTCAATAATCAACTTTAAAAAAAAAACTAGATTTTTTTTAAATGTATAAATTCAAAAATAAATGTTCTACACTTAAAAAGGGAATCATTTTTAAGCTCAAAGATTAAGCTTAACTGCCAAACTTTACAATGACATTAATTTTTCGCTTACATAAACACAAAACACCAACATACAAATATCTGCCTGGTTCAAATAAAAATTTTTATAATTTACATAAATCTCATATCATATATTTAGAAAACCTGACTGTAATACATTTAAATTCAATGATAAAATATGTTATTTATCCCAGTAAGTTTAATCTTCTAATTTTCAAGAATGAGACACTTCTTTATATTTTATCCTCAATGAATTCCATAAATTACGCAGAAATGATGGAATGCAAAAGAATAAATTACAACCCTTTTCGCAAGCAGCACATATTTAACTATCTTTATAATTTTGACAGCTTTATGCATCTAACAAGTAACAATGATACACTACGCTTAAAGGTTGATTTAGAAAAAAGATTTATAATGGAAATTTTAATTTTTAAAATTACGATAAAATTCTTCACAATATACACAAATCTTACAATGCCTACAATTCAATTTAGCTGTAAAACAGATTATTTATTCGAGCAAGTTTAATCTAGTAGTTTTCCAATATAGAATGTTGATGCATATTTGATAATCAGTGTGATTCATAAATTATGCATACGTTATTCAATACAAACGAATAAATTACAATCACATTCATAAAAACAAATATTTAAATATCGTTGTTGATTTAGAAACTTTATTTATATTATGAATGAAATAACGCAATATCTTAAGTATTTGCAAACTATTTACACTGTTAATAGCAATATGAACTATATATAATCATTTTTAACTCTGGTAAACCACGAATGTTTGAGTAGTATCTACGTATATATATAAAATCTAAACGAAATTTCTTTCCGAACATCTATATTTCGAGTTCTACTGCATGGCTTTTGACGGAACTTATACTGTTAGATAGGTATCGTTTTAGGGAAGGTTTTAAGCTATAACACATCATTCCAAATAGATTAGTTATAGAATTATGATGGAAAGTTCTGTTATTTCGGACGATAAGGTTCCTATTTTATTTCTTTGCGAAATTTGTCGTTGATAAAAGAAAAAATATTGAAACGGCTATTACACCTCGAAAAATTAAAGAAAAACTCTTTCTAATTTTATTTAAAGGGATAAAAAAAGAAAAAAGAGAAAAAAAAATCATTTTAATGTGTGATAATATTAAAAAACGAAAATATTTAATTTAAACATGAAAGGAAATGTTCTTAATGCTTAAAAAATTACACAGTTAAAATATTGCAATTGAAATAAGATTTGGCTATTTAACTTTTGCGTCAGATTAAGAAAAATGCATCTGAAAAATTGATAGGTATCAAGGAAATTTCCATAAGCGCATGTTCAGAAATATTTGAAAAAATTATATAATATACTTCTCATGAGGAATATATAGAATATTCTTCTCATGACATATAATACGTTTATAAAAAAATCGGCAGAACTTCGATTTAGCGTTCGTAAAAAAATAATGAAAATTTAATTTTTTTTTTGGCGATTTAATGCTGGTTGGAGACACAGTAAAATATTGAATGAAACTTTTTTTTATGATAAATAATTTTTAAGTAAACCTTCTTCTACTCATCATACGAAGTTTAACTGATTAAGTTTAACTGAAATAAATACGTTTTTATTACTACAGTTTTGTCATATAGGGTAACTCCGGGAGTTTCGCCGCATACGGGATACATGCCGCACCCCTTGTATTTCTCGTAATTATCGATAGATGGTCGTCACATGCACAGTATAGGTGCGCACTGAGATTATTTTAACCAGTGTATAGCATGAATCCCATTTCGATGTTTACTTGTAGAAGTACAATCCTTATTTTGACGCAAGTGCATGATTTCACTGCCCAAACCTTTAAACACGTTATGTTTAAATACTGTTCATACACTAATTACTAAATGCATGCATGATTTTGAAGTCAAAACTAAGTGTTGCATTGGTATAGAGTACTGTGTGTATGATTACGCCATTCCCCTTAGCGATGTCAGGTAAATGTGATGGCCGACGTCTTCACCAAGCAAAATGGGACACATGCCGCACAGCTATTCCGGTATACATGCCGCAGTTTCTTTTGTACGGGATGATTAAGTGTTATTAACTTTTCCTTTTCTTTCTGCACAGACGAACCTTTTTAGGTATGTTATCAAGTTTACTAAAACCAAAGGAGAAAAAAGGGAAAATGAAAAATAAGAAGGGCAAGAAAGATGCATGTCAAGATGATAATAATGAAAAATTGGATTACGCTTAACGCAGATGTTCTTTGCAAATTACACCAAAAAAGAGGTAGTGTAAGTGGCTTCGTTGCATCATGTGTTTAAATGTAGTTACATATATAAAGACTACTTTTTCGACACTTTTTATGTAGATTGAAGTCGATCTCTTAACCCATTCGGGACCATAGGTGCATATAAGTACGTTCATAAAGAGCTTACAAAAATTGTTTCTTGCACCAGTAAAAAAGAAAAGTAATATTTGCTTTATTTAGTTAGAGCATTTTCATGATTATTTAAGTAAAGGTAACGTCTTTTAAAAAAGTGGCACCAACCGAATAAAATTTGTGTAAAAGCCACCGGTCTCGAAAGGGTTAACAAATAAATTATGTAAACACAATTTTACTTTTTTCATTTCCCTTTCTAATACATTGATGTTACGTTGTTGCTGAAATAACCATTAAAATTTAATGAAAAAAAATAAGTCGATAATTTTAATAGTGAGAGGAGGCAACAATTTTTAATTTGAATCTACTAATGTGTTTCATTGTACTCATTTAGTTTAATTTTGTTTTGAATTCATAATTATAGTCCATATATGAATATTTATTTTATATATATTTTTAGTTGTAACTTCATTCTGTTCTTATTACAAGCGCGGCATAACTACTGCACAAGTGCGGCGTCTCAGCCTGAATGTACGGGTGACGCGCCGCAATGTAACGTTTTAGAAAAAAAATATTAATAAATATTAATAAATTTGTTTTAAATTAATTTGTTGCAGTACACGCGTTGTATATTTAACATTAAATAGTACAGCATGATTTTTTTTTTTTTATGTCCACCATGGAACTTTATACACAAATTCAAAAAAATGTGCGGCATAAATCCTGGAATTACCCTACCTTTATTTGCGTATATATTAAAATTGTACAATCGTAATTATACGGTTTAAAACAAAATTTAAGTTTACTAAATTTCTTCCAAACTCAAAATTATTGTCCGATTCTGAACACTGGCAATTTGATTTCGATATAGTTAGTGTCAGAAACAAGAAGTGAAGGTTATTGTTGCTATGGAAACAACTACTTAATATAAAAATGTATAATGATAGCATTTATAATTAGCCAGCTACTTTTAAAACAAAATTAAAAGGGTACTACTCGATTATCCCGTCCAGAAAAAAAAATCACCAAACTATAAGATTATATGTCAATAATGGTTGATCGTAAATTTTACATCAACTTGACATTAAGCACGGTACACGTGTTTGTTGCGTCATCAAGTGATTTTTAATTTGACTTCTATTTGTAATTTAATTAATGTTTACAAATTTATTTTTTCTTTCGTTGTCTAAATAATAAAAATTTTGTCAATTTGTATAATTTGGGGAGCAGTTTGAGAATTTATATAATTTGACGAATTTGGTTGACAGGATAATCAAATACCCTTAAACCATTTCCAGCCAAGCCATGTAAAATTAAATAACTACTGGAACAAGCAATTTGTATAAATTATATACTCTTACAGATAAAAATAAATAATACGGTAACCCTTCGTTTAGGTTTCAATTCATTGAGTTTTAGGCATTTAAACACTTATTTAACAAGAAATTTCCAAATGCATTTAAATATCTTGCAAACGGAAGGAAATGTGTTGACTGGCCAAATAGCGTGGAACGTTCGTCTTTTTTGCGCCAAATACCCGAATATATTTCTTTTTTCAGATTTTTACTGAGATTCCGCCGTCAAATTTGACTGATGTTATATTACATACATGAGTAGTTTGATAAGGATTTTTTTTTTCAAAATAATTTGAGTATGCTCTTTAAGGAGACCTTCCTTGTGAGTAACAGTTTTGTTTTTGATTTGTTCTTTTTTATTTCTAACTCCTGCGTCACGTGACTTACAGACGAAACTAGCAGATGTAATTGTAAAAATGATGATACTTATGATTTACATGTTATAAGTTTATTTATAATTTCGAGTTCATTTTTGTCGCCAAACAATTTAATGTTAAGTCATAAAGACGTAATCGTGACATAAGTTCAAGCGATGTTTACATTAAAGGTGAATTTGGAAGTGTACGAAAGCATTTTTAGAGTATTGTTTTAAATTCAAATGTACAATATATGAATAGCAATTAATGTAGCAATAATATTTTAATCAAGTCAAATATTTTAATTTTAGTATAAATGTCTCCCACATGCGCACATACATATTTTAAAATAATTTAATTTCAGACATTTAAAAATTTTTCAACCATACTTTACTGCGAAGACATGTCGGTTTGATTTCCTTAAATTTGTGGCTTTTATAACCTCAAATCCAAATTAGCTAAATTGTCCACTCTTTTTTAAATAAAGAACATATCTCCAATTTCCCTTATAGAAATGTTCAATGCTTTCAAAGTTAAGTAGTAAAAATTATTCTTATAAAAATCTAAGCAATTATGCGTTATTACTATCAGGAAAGAAAATATTTTGCAATAAGAATTGCTTTCTGAAATCACTTTTCGACATTCCATTTAATTCGTCATTTTTTTCCATATCCCCCCTTCTTTTAGAAATGTTATTAAAAGATATTGGATGAACCTTCCGTAATCAACCACCCTACAATTGGAGATTTTACTATTTAATGTTGGAAAATTCGTTTATATTTGAAAGGTACCGTCGACGGTAAATCCGATTTCAGAAGATTACGCTAAATTTGCACTTAGCTATTAGTAAATTTATGTTTTTTTTATTATGGATAAAATAGACAAAAGAATATTTACAATTATATATTTTTCATCTGCAGTTATTTTACTATCACTAAAAAAGGATAACTTTGAATGTACAAAAAAATCTTTCAAATGCCAAAGGTGGACATTGGAGCAATATCTGTTCATTTAGCCTAGGTATACAGAAAACGTACATCAGATTGAAATAAAATTTCAATCATTATAAAGCATTTTTGGCTTATGCACAACCCAAGCTGATCATAGTCACAAGTTAACGTTTTTAGTTTTATTTAGGCAGCAGACTGCCATATAATGACGTCTTGAAAATAACAAGCATGCTTATTTCTCCGTCTTATTACGCGAGAGAAATGCGAAAAAAATCGTCGGTTTGCCAAAAAAAATCATTACTAAAATTTTTGCATAAATAACTTTATTTATCATTCGTAAAGAGTTTTGATAGTGAAACATTTAAAATTCAGTCAACAGCAATTTGACATTATTTAATGGAAAGTAGTTTGGTACGTAATTAACTCTATTTTTTATCTAACTGTAGTACATTTGCAGCCATACCGTTACGCACATTTCTAACGTTTCACATCAAACTTGATTGTGGGTCTGATTGCGGATGATTGGGAAAATTTTATTGAATGAAAATTAGTGGTGTAGTTTTTTATTTGAATCAGTTATCGAGGTTATTTTCCTAGGTTAATAGTAGCATGATTAAAACTGTTATATAAAAAGAAACGGTAGTTAAAATAACATTGTTTTAATTTTATTCATACAACTCAGCTTTAAATATCCACGTTTACATGATTCACATTTTTTACAATATAAAAGTTAAATATTGTTTTCACTGTATTTACTCTACTGGAATTCGAAGATAAAAAACTGTACAAAACCTGCCAAAAGAAGACGCATATTACTAATTATAATGTGACGTATAGAGAGGTTTTATTTATGTTATCAGATCCTCACATAGCACCAAGCTGAGAAGCCCGGAGTAAAAGATCTAACAAACGAAAGTGAATAACCCGAAAATTCTTTAAGTTAAATGGTCAATTTCTGCAATCATTGTAATTCTCTCTTTTTAGCTGACAGAGTACCAAATCCTGTGAGCTTATGCGCCCGGTTCTGTACGTACGTATCTACTTATATACCTAACGCGATAACTTTAGATAGAAATATCCGATTTGCTTCAATTTTTTCCAGGTTCGTACTGCTAAGGCGCTTCCCTGATTAATTTTTGGGGTTCATTGGTTAAGCATAAAGGGAGAAAAGGGGGGCTACCAACCTTAATTTGGATAAATGGGTTTTCCATGCAGAAATTTTCAATTTATTCCAAATTTGGTATACCTGTTTATTATGCTAAGGAGCTTCCTTGATTAGATTTGGAAGCTCATTACTTAAGTATAAAGGTGGGGAAGGGGGCTAGACCCCCTTAATTTTCGCTTAAAACTACTGAAATTACATTTCTAGAAATTATCACCTATAGACGGCCATGTATTTAACTCTTTGCTTGGCCCTGTATATCATTTTATCTATATACTACAAATAATTCTTAGTACACTTAATTGAGTTCAGCGTAAAAATACATAACTCCTTTAAAACACACCTTTAAGCAATTTATGCTCATACTCAGTAACCTTTACGAATTCATTTCTGTAGCTCTGTATATGAACTATAGCATTTATACGCACTTTATAGTATGCATAAATATCGTGAAGAAGTAGGTAAGTGTGATCACAGATCGTACAGAGAGTTTCGTTTAATATTCCTTTCAAAACACTTTATTCTTTTGAAAAATCTGTTAGTTCCACATTTCGCAACCAGGGGCGCACTCTATTCTAAAAAAAAACTCTATCCGAACGAAACTCCGTTTTATATACTATCCGTAGATATATTAGTCGAGGGGATTGGGCCGATAGCATACGAGATAAGTAGACGCCCCTGGCGGTAAAAAGTGGAACTAAAATATGTAAGGCTATGGTGCATAATATGAAAGAATAGTTAAAGACATGTCGGCAAAAGTTGGAAAAGTGCTCCCCGGGTGAAAAGGGCGGAGGTTAGAAAAATTGTTTAAAATACACAAGTTAGAGCCCGGAGGTGTAAATAATATAAGACTTTTTGAAAATTTTATGATTTGCCGTGTGGTCTGAGGTATTCAGCTATGCGTATGCAAATATTCATGCCTCCAACTTAATTAATGGCTCTCTTAGAAAGAATTGCTTAAAATACATATGTGGTAGCTCAAAGGGTTAAGCGTAAGACTTTTTCAAGATTTTATGACTTGTAGCCTGGCCTCAGGCGTTTTGCTATAAGTATGCAAAATTTCAAATCTCCAATTTAATAAGGGGCTCAGTTAGAAAGAATTGCTTAAAATACGCATGTGAGATCCCAAAGGGTTAGATGTACGGCTTTTTCAAAATTTTATGATTTGTTGTATGATATGTGGTGTTCAGCGATAAGTATGCAAAATTTCACGCCTTCAACCTAAATAGGGGCTCACTTATAAAGAATTGTTTAAAATACACATATCGGAGCTCAAAAGCTTAAATGTACGGCTTTTTCAATATTTTATGATTGCCGTTTGATGTGAGGTGTTCAGCTATAAGTATGCCAAATTTCATAGCTCCAAACTAATTAGGGAATCACTTAGAAAGAATTGTTTAAAATACACATGTGGGAGCCCAAAGGGTTAAATGTACGCCTTTCTCAAACATTTACGGTTTGTCATTGGATGTGAGGTGTTCAGCTATGCGTATGCAAAATTTCACGCCTCCAATCTAATTAGAGCTCTCTTAGAAAGAATTGTTTAAAATACACATGTGGGAGCCCAAAGGGTTAAATGTACCACTTTTTCAAAATTTTATGATTTGTCGTATGATGTGTGGTGTGTAGCTATAAGTATGCAAAATTTCATGTTTCCAACGTGTATAGTTTCTGAGAACGGGTTCTGTGACAGACGGACAGACAGACAGACAGTCAAAGGAGCGAGACGAATAGGGTTTCGTCAGATGAACGAAACCCTAAAAAAGCGCATAACATAATTAAAAATACATTTCGAGCAATACTAATATACTGTAATTCGGATACAATATAGTATCTGAAATCTTTTCAAATACACCGCAAACAATTTCCCCTATACCATTAAGAACGGAATTCTTTTGTGTGGCCGTGTAAATGAATAAGAACTATTCTTTGCACCGAATATTCAACAGAATGCATATTTTAGTGGGCTTCATAAATGAATTTCAATTTTACTATGTTTGAAAGAGTGTAACACCATTAAAAATCATTTGAAACGATTTTTCCCATTGGGCGTAATGTAACGGAAAAGTTTTGACTGTCCCTGTAAATGAACTAAACAAGCTACAAACTTCATTTCAAATAGAGAACGTGCTATAGTAGAGGTCACTAACATCCAAAAATTTCAGAACGATCTGAGCATATTTACGAGAGTTAGAGCGTGGACAGACGGACAGGCAAACCGAAGTCATAAACACTTTTCAACTTTGTTGGAAAGTGTTAAAATGAAGTGGCTGGTGAAGCGTTTATTTTTTTTAAATAAGGCAACATTAGTAAAATTTAGTAGACCACCACCCTAAGCTATACTTAAATACTTTTTTCTTTAATTATCCAGCTTACAGAAGGTAAAATGTATTCAGAATATTTAGATGACATAAATATTTTTAAGGTAAAAAAAATACAAATAGCAACATCTTCTGGATATCAGATGAAATGAATTAAATTTGGGTTTTTTAAAGTCTCTGTAGATAAAAATTTAACTAGCATTTATGTTTTATTCTAAAGAAATGTTTTAATTAACTTAATTTCTGATTTTTTATTGTTTTATATGAAACGTTTCATAAAAAAAAAAAAAAAAAAAAAAAAAAAAAAAAAAAAAAAAAAAAAAAAACATCAAATGCAAAGTACCTAAATGTATGGGCGTATTGATGCATAATTTGTTTTTAAAAGATTCATTATTTTTTCAGATTTTTTTTTCAAAGTAATAACTAAATAATTGTGTAGTTGAATGTTGATGTTCTGTTACAGATTAATCGTATTTTACACCTGTTTTATCTTTTTTTAAAATTATTATTAAATGTTTTACTATCACGTAAATAAACAATTTATAATAGCATACTTTATTTTTTGTTTATCAGAAAATATTTCTGATATTTGTTCATTCGGATTGATTTCGTAAACGGCATAAATTAAAAATGTATTGAATGCTACTGTGAAGTCTAGAGGAAAATTAATAATCTGCTTCAATTGTCAGCAATGCATAATTGATGTGTCATTCTGTTTTAAAGTATAATAATATGCAAAATAAGTAAATTTCTCTCATATTCGTTCAGATCTCATATTCGGTGAACTGTTTTCTAGAATGTGTTACCAACATTCATACATCTTTTATAAATTTAAATATGTTACTTCTTTTTTTTAAAATATTCTAAGACATTTAAATCAAATAACATAAACAATCAAATAACATAAAATATATTTGGAAAATAATTGGTTTTCCACTTCTGATTTTGTTTTCATATTTAAACCTTTGCAAAACATTTTTTTTTTCCAAAAACTAATGAATATAATTCGGCCGCATTTAATTATTTTCTGAATTAATTTCATTCAATAACATTTTTGTTCATTTAAGCTAAAAGGGAAATGTAAAATGACTGAACTTTATTCATTTTAAAGAAAAAAAATCTATTTTAAATGCACGTAAAAAATAAAAATAAAAAACAAACAAACAAATAAACATCACAAAATGTTGGCAAAAAATTAAACGATCAAAATGTTTAAAACCATTGCATGAATTCCTCCAATAAAATTGACCAAAATTTTAAATTCTGTTAAAAATTTTCTATTTGGGCACATGAAAACGATTTTATATGCTTTTTTTTTTTTTTCTTAGAGATCATTTTCCTCTGCCAGAAGGTTTCTAAAAATAGTCATTAAAAAAAAAAAAAAAAATGAGTACCTTTCTGATTATCCGGCACTATATCAACCGTATCCACTCACTCCCCTATTTTTCTAAAAAATTAGAAATTAAAAGTAAAAGCTCCAATGCTCAGTAATCCCAAGTGAGAGGGTATTATGAAAAAAAAAAAAAAAATGCTTGTCAGACGACAGAGAAAATCGTGCAGTTTCCAAGATGCATTGTACAACTTGACTGATGCCGGGAATGATTGGTCTAAAGACATTATGCAGAAAAGTTGAGAAAATTATTGTCTAACATTGTTAATAATACACAAGGTGTTGAATAACCTGGTCATACCTTTATGTCAAATGTAGAATGCGTAAAAGATATTTCTGTGGATGAAATCATAGAGTGGCTCAATTGTGACAAAAAAGTTTCTGTTATGAAGAATTAAAAGATGATGAACTTATTTAAAAAAAAAAAAGATTTGAATCCAGAGAAGCCTGAAGAGGATGAATTGGGGAATGGTGATCCAGGAATCATTCTTGTAAAAGTGATGACTATGCTCTCTAAATGCATTCATTGTTTTGATATGCAAGAGGAAGCACATGCAACCCAACTACTTTGTAATGTAGAATTTGTAAGAAGAATGCTGCAGTGAAATCGGAAATGAAACGAAAACAAAAATGTATAATATATTAGTTTGGACGAAAACAGGTACTAAATATTTACTCTGTAAAATTTTATGATTGTCTCATAAATTGTTTTCTTATTATCAATTATGCATTTTATTAACTAAAGTAAAAAAAGATAAAAAAAAAGTGCAACCAAATGGACATGAAATTTTAGTAACGGTCCGGTGCTGTCTTTCTGTTATCCGTCATACCGTCGTCCCCGAGAATGACGGATAATCGGAATCTTACTGTATATCTAATTTGCTAAAAATCATCACATATTGTTTAATAGAAATAAAACACTTGACAGGTTCAACAGTGCTTTTTTTATCTTCAATTCGTCTAGAGGCAGTCTTAACAGAACTCATTCATGTTAACCTGAGTTAACTTATAAATATATACATATACATATATACATGTACATACATATATACATATATACATATACATGTACATACATATATACATATATACATATATACATATACATGTACATAAACAATACATATAAATGTATACTTATATATGTACTACAAATTAAAAAAAAGTAACTTAACAGTACGCTATAGCGTTAGATAGCAACGCCCGCTTAGCCATTTACTTAGTAATATATATTTACATTAATTACAATTTCTACAAATAATTATGCACGTATATGTATGCACGTTATTCATAATACGTTGCACATATATTAAGCCCTGACTGGGCGATCGAAAGTTCTGAATGAAAAAAAAAAAACAGGAAAAAGAAAAAAAAAACTGTCAATATTTCAAAACAAGCTCCTTATGATGTGATGAAGAAATATCTAATTCTCACATTTCTGCTTTCGTGACAAAACAGTTTTGTGTTCATTTATTTCATGATGTTTTCCGGACAATTCTTATAAGAGTTACAATGTATGCTATAATTTTAAATAAAGACTTATTTGCAAAAATGTTAAAATAATTATTCGTTTCAAACTGTTCTATATTGAATTAATGGAATCATTAAGAAAAAATAGATAAATCTATTTTTTGATATGAGAGTCATACAATTCCACGTCATTCTTGTTCTTTTAAAATGTTTTTTTGCAATGAGGATAAATAAAAAGAACACTATCATTTTCGTCATGAAATTGATTTTTTGCTCGAAATAGTCTTTTACACGTTTCTCATATAAAACACTATTGGAAATCTCTTTTTGTAAATACGAATTCACAGTAATGGAAAATATTTTTTTTTTCCTTTTCAACTACATCTCAAATTTATATTATGTGTGATTCAAAATGTAGAACGAATATTTTTATACTTTTAATTAAGTTAAAGATTTCAAAGAAATTATTGCTTATGTGTATACTTTTAAATTAAGATGATAAAAATGGGTATTACTATCTGCTAGCTACATATAACAATTTTTTTAATGATTGTTTTTTGCAAATGCAATTTTCATTAGACGGATTCTTAGTTTCTTCATTTGGAATATTTGGCGTTGTTTTTTGTTTACTAGCATTTGCAGTTTATACTAGGTTATATAAAGTGATTTTTTTTATTATGTTATAAGAATTCTTAAAATGATGTTGTATGTGTCGTAGCTTACTGATGTTTACCGATATTTTTCACTTTCACGACTGCACAAGCAATAGTTTCTCGCTTAGGGCTTTTTATAAAGTGAACGAAAGTATGGAGAAAGAACATGCGTTGCGTATTTATTTAATTTTATTTCTGAGATCAGATATTTCATGAATTTTAATGTGTTGCCTTCTTTTCAATCTGTTTCCCATTTTCAGGTACATGAAGCAGGAAACCTCGCCGAAGCTGTAAATATATTTGCCGAAACGTCAGTGAAGGCTTACTGTGGAGACCCGAAATTTTTTGGTTTTCATTTGTTTGTTTGTTAGTTAGTTAGTTAGTCTGTCTGTCCCGCGATAACTGCCGTAAAACGCATCCGATTAGCTTGAAATTAAGGATGTATATTGGTGAGCTCCCTGGATTTAGCTGTATAGTTTTGGGTTAAATTTGGTTCATTCTTTCGGAATATATAGAACATTTTATTTTGTGACATAATGCTTTTCTATTAAAAGTCAGACGATTTTCAAATTTTCATTTATTGAAAGAAATTGCTCATATGAATAATAGATTTAAATGGTAAATTTTGGATGCTGAAATTTTTAAATAGGATTATTAAATTATTCCTTTTAGTTTGCAATTTTGTCAAAACATTTGTCAGAGCTTTTAAATTAGGTGTATAAATTATGATGGAATTTTATACATGTGTTCGAATAATATAAAACATTTTATTTTATGAATTTACTTATATTTCATTTTTTTCCTTTTAACCGTTGCGTAGCAACTATATCTCATCTAAAAATACCACAAATGTGAAAGTATGTATGGTTTTTTAAGTCAGATCAAAGTTAAAAGGAATGAATTAATGAATGCCTTTGTATAGATATTTGCATATAGATTGATTTAAACGCAGAAATGAAAATAGTATTTATATAATATATAGAATAATATTTTTATTTATGTATTCAACTATTTTGATTATAAATGAAAAAGTTCGTTATTTTCTTACAGAATAAACTGACATTATTCTATTAAACTTTATAAACTTTATTGTTGCCAAAAAAAAAAGGGGAATAACAATTTCTCCCAAAGAGTTAATTTTAATTTGTAAGATTTTCACGTGCAAAAGGAAAATGTAATAAGCAAATTACAAATAATAAAAAAAGATAAATAGGACAAGAATGAATACGTATAAACATTTCACACCAAATACCACCTAAAATAATTTTTGTAGTGGTATTTCCCCAACACTACGAAGAAAGATTCCTCGATTTACACAATTTTACTTGGCCTTCCTTTTCTCATTGGTTGCGATTTCATTTTTTCAATTGTGTATATTAATTGGCACAAAATTTTACATTTTTATGACTGAGGTATATGTAAGGCCATACAAATAAGAAATTCCGTATTGTCTCCTATAAAATGTGATAAAGTGTTGGTTAACTATACATGTTTCTATTAAGAGGAGCAGAGCTGCCAAGCCTCCGGCGTTCTGGATACCAGTATTTTAATACAAAAAATGTTACTTTATTTAATTGACACATTTGCGCGATTTAAAAGAACAACATTTTCTGTAAGATGTGTTGTGCAAAAAGACTGAGACTTGCCATGTCTGGAGGGGAGTGAAATGTTTTATTTAATGCATTTATCTCTATTTTAATGCTACGTGAACAACGTCCCGTGTAACAGCTTGTAGAGTGTAAAATAAATTAAATTATTAAAATAATCCCTATTACGAAAAATGAAACAAAATGCCCGGCTAAGGGAAATAAAATGTTAGTCAACCTTTCGTAATTTGACCTGAACACAGGGGTGCGTCAAATTTCAACGGTGTTTGTAACATCACGATTTTAAATTAAATGTGGATACTGTTAAAAGGCTATCACAAAAAATACTTAACGGCGCCAAATCACGTTTATCTATTTAGTCAATTGAAAGTGGACACGATGATGAATTATTAACAGTTAGGTTTAGAAGTCCCCCTACTTTAGGGTGATTTTAGTAAGTTAATCCTATCGAGTACATTTTTAGATATTTAGATTAGATCTTAGATATAAATATTGCAGAATGGTAATCAAAATTATTTTTTGGAAACAAAAATTATAAAGGTATTAGATTTCTAAATTACTAGATGTCTCAGTATACATTTCCAAAAGTTCTTTATCCAGTAGATACAGGTGTTTGCGGTTAGCAGGCAAGTAAATACTACTGTATGGATATTAGGATAACGTAAAATGCTTGACAAAATTGTCGCTTATCCTTTTAAATCGCAGTGTAAAAAGGAATCTAAGATATAGGATAATCATTAACTCAATCAATAGAAAATTACAAATGCAAAATAAATTACACAACGGGGAGTTCAGAGGGCGCCCCCCTGAAGAAATTTGCTTTATTATATAAAAATTACTAGAATAAGTAGCTCGTGAGAATTTCAGAATATCATTACATAACAACGTGTTTAATTTAACGCTTCTAATGTCTGAAACCATCGAAATATTTTTTTCCCTTTTATAAATGTTTGTGTAATTTAAAAAGTTTAAATTTTGTTTTTGTAGAAAGATTAATATTACGTAAAGTTTGCTAAAAACAATAAGTTGCAGAGATGACGTTGAGGCTCTTGATCTGCAGATTTACTAGTTTAGAAATCACTTTAGAATACAGCTTTAATAATATTTAATCTAGTATTTGAATGTTTTCACATTATATTTGTATAATATTGTTAATCTTGGAGTCCTAAAAGATACAATATAAAAATACGTAATCGCATAAAACAATAAGGCGAAGGAATTATCTGGTGCATGTGTGTTTGCGTCCTTTCAAACATAGCGATCGTTATAACGGCATCCTACATACTTAGCGCCTTATAAAACTCTAGCGAATATACCGGGTGGCCGTAATTAAATCATCCCTTTTATGACTTCCCTATACATTGAACTACTCAGTGTAAAAGCTTCAGTGTAAAGGCTTCAATTTCTCTGTACATACTATTCAAGATATGGGGCAAAGGATTACACACACAAAAAAAAAAAAAAAAAAAAAAAAATCCACAGGTAAGTGACATTGTAGAACAGAAAATAGACGGAAAAGACAATAATAATAATAATAAATCAAACACATGGTAGATAAACTTTTTCCGTTTTAATTTCTATTGTTCTAATCGACAAAAATGTAAATAAGCTTAAACTGCCATTGTAACTCCAATTTCACTTTGTAATCACAAAACTTTCCATAAACCTATGGTTTGTACCCATGTTCTGAGTACAAAAGATGATAAAAACTATGGGGTGTTTTACGAGGGTAAATCAGTAAGGTCTCAAACTAATATGGGAGGTCGGAAATTAGTAGTAAATTGTTTCCAAATATACCAACAGGTGGCTGCATAATCCAACTATAAGGCGCACCACACACCATTGAGACATTTAACAAAAAAGCATGAGACACGACACAATTTAACTCTGTTAATAAAGGGAAAATCGGTTTGAACAGTAGAATTTGTCTCCTGTCTCATGATTTTTGACGCATGTTTCGTTGGTGTGTAGCTCGCCTAAGATGTTAATTTCGAATTTGTTAGACAGCAGTTGTACAAGATGAGCAGGGTCGTTCAATAGTTGTTGACGAAGAGCGAAGTGGTCATCCAGTTCAGATTGCGACAGAAGAATCAGTGCGGAAGGCTGATGAAATGTTAGAGCTGACATGCGAACAACAATAGACAGCATATCAACTATTTTCTCAACCTTCGGCACTGATTCGTCAGTCGCAATCTCAACTTGACGACCACTTCGCTCTTCGTCAACAACTTTTCAACGAATTTGCTGATCTTGTACAATTGCTGTCTCATAAATTCGAAAATAACATCTTATAGTTGGATTATACTGATACCTATTGGCACATTTGGAAACAATTTACTAATAATTTCCGAACTCTCATATCAGTTTGTGACCTACATACTGACTTACCCTCTCAATTATGGCCATCATGTGTAATGGTGTACCATTGGTACCTCATTGTAATGTGACATTATGAGTTTCACGTGTATAAATCAGTAATATGACGATGACTATAGAAAGGATTCTCACTATTAGAGGGACCCCCTATCTCACTGTTATCCATAAATAGTTAAATATTAATAACAATAACGGGTACCTTTAATTTACTGATACATTATTCCATTTTAACGTTAAAATTATTAATTAACGACCAGTATTAAAATATTTAATTATGAACATATGTAGAAACGGCTGCATTCAGCGTATATAAATTACTTCCTAAAAAATGTTCATTTTTTAAGATAAAAAGTTGCATATTTGCATTGCCTATTATCCAATTAAGTGCGTTTTTTCATCACACTGTACGAATATTGAATTATGCCACTTTCCAATTTTCTGTTTCTTTAAAGTAAAAATTAATAAAATTAAAGGAATTGTTTGGAGTGTCATAAAGTCTCCTTTTCGCTATTTTTTTATTTTTCTTTACATATAGTTATTTATATATAACATTATTTATATTGTATGTGTAAACCAAACTGGCATATTAAGTATTGGGAATTTTAACTGATATGGATTGCACATGGGATATTTTGAAAAGTTTTTTTTAACGCTTAAAATATTCAGATTTTTTTTTTAAATTGTTTGCGTGATAAATATATGACATAGTTCATATTGTGTGTCCTTGAATAGTATCTAAAGTGCAATTAAAAAAAAATAAAATAGAAATATTAGTTTGAAGGTCCCTTGCCCCCTTAAACAGTCTCCTTAATTTAAAGTAAGTATCATTTCCTATGTGCTAGAGAACAAACAAACTATACATTTTTTACTGTTTGTCTACTCGCATAAATCAGGCTGATGCAAATAATGTTATTCGAATGAATATGGCATAACAGTAAATAAAATGTTTAAAAGTTGTAATTTTCATAAAACTTTAAAATAACATTAATATTTAATTAAACTTCCATAATTTTATGAATATATGTTTATAAGATAATGGGGCATAACTGAAATTATAAATTATTTCATCGGATATAGAATTTTCTCTTGCGTATATCAAAATTTTAAAATATTCCTATTCAACCAAATTGCAAATTTTATTATTCATTCTAACATTTTTAATCTACATTTGATGTAAGATATATATGAGTATATAAGTTTATCATTGAGATTAATAAATTATGCAGAAGTTATGAAACACAAACGAGCAAATTCCATTTCATTTCAAAAGTAATTACATTACTTGTATTCATATTTAACTATTATTACAATCGCCAGAGTTTTATCTATATTAGAGATGACGATAACGCATTGTCGTAGGAATTTTATTTTTATTTTATCTTTAATTCATAATGCGCACTATCAATCTTCTTTTGTATTCTCAGTTAAAATTTAATACATGAATTCGTACTGTTAAAAGTTGAAAAGTTTTCTGAAGCTTCCAAATAACGACGCATTCAAATACATACTGACACAGGAAAAAATATACGAAAATTAAAAAGCTTATAATTGTTATATGATTTAATTGTGCATATTAACAAGTCTTTAAATTATCCATTTTTAACTAAAATTCAAAATAGATTATGTATTCTGCAATTTTAACATTTCAGTTTTTATGTAGGAGACAAGTCTGAATATTTGATTGACGATAAAAGTTTACAAATTCTAGAAAAGTCGGTTAATACAAATAAATAAATCACAGTCTGTTACTCAAATAGCAAAATTTTAAGTTTAATTGTAGATTAGATAGGATAAGTCATGTTATATATGACATTAAAGATATATATAAGTGGGGTCGGTTAAGGGAATTGTAAATAAATTTCCACATGGCGGAATTGTCCTATGTAAACATCATATTTATATTTATTTTAATTTGTTTCGTTAAGCACTAGTTCGCTTTTTTAAAACACATTTATATAAAAACTAAAATGCCTACAAAGATTTATGCACAAATGGAAACTTATTTACAATTAGCCGTCTCTGGTGACCAGTTTGGTCGCACTTAAAAATTTTCTAACAATTTTAACATTTTACTTTTATTTATAATTTAATTTATTTACATAATATTTCGCCAAAATGGAAGATTATGATCAAGAAATGAAAAATTCTTTAAGATCACGGCAGCATTTCGTAATTTTTTTATGTTATGATTTCATCTTTCTTGTCAAAAACCACATAACTCATTTAGGCATTTTATTTAATGTCGTCTACACATCAATTTTAATACGTTCACTAATGCAGAGATTTTAACATATCAAGTAACCTTCCGTAATTGGGTCTTCTGACTATTGGCGCATTTCAGCTAATACGACAGCAAAGGGATCCAGCGTCAGGGTCAACAAAACTGCTCTGAACTTATCATTTAAATTGCAAAAATTTACTGAGAAATGATCGTAGCCTGCATTTCAAAGAAAATATTTTCCTGTTACAATTTTGATGCAGCTCTTTCATCATCAAATAAGCACTAAATTGTAATATCCACCTCAGAATCAACGGGAAATGTAAGTTATAGAGCAAATAAATAGGATATTTGGAAATATAGCAAATAAATTGTTTTAATTAGATTAAATAATAATAATAATAATAAATGATTCGCATTCAAATAAAAGCGAGCCCAATTTTACATCTAAAATTTATTTCGTTGGTTCATAAGCGAATGACGTCACGAACAAAGCTGCATTCTGCCTCCTGATTTGACAGCTATAAAAATCACAATCTGGTTAATTATTTAAAATTCCTCTCTCGAGAACTCGCTTTAAGAATGAATACCTTCATGGCTTAATATTTTGAATCGCCAAAATGAACGAATCGCTGATGTTTGTTTACTTTGGTGGAATGAGATATTGAGTTGTCAGCTTAATTTCAATTGCAGCTGTCTCAGAATATATCCATATTTGAATATAATTTATAGCTTAAACATCAATTCTTTTTGGTACTACTTAGTTATCCCATCGACCAATTTCGCTAAATTATATAAATCGCCAAACCACTCGCCAAATTATACAAAATTGGCATATTTTTTATTTTTAAATAGCGAAAGAACAAATAAATTAGTATAAAATTAATAAAAATACAACTAAAACGTCGAAATAATAATCAATTGCTGACTTAAATTCGTGTAACTTTCTTAAAGTCAACTGAATTTAACATTTACGATCAACCATTATGGCATTTAATCTTATAGTTTGGCCTATAGATTTTTGTTCGACGGGATAACCAATTAGTACTATGTAGTAGTAATTTAAACGATCTTTCTAAAAATTTAACTTTTGTGCAGCTTTATTGGAAAAAATAATTTTGATTAAAAATGGCTGCTTAAAAAATACAAAATTAAAAAAAATGAAATGAACTGGAAATATTCTATATTACCATTCATTTGCATTGTTAGATATAGAAGCTTAATAAAACTACACCCTCCAGCCCCCCCCCCCCCCCCCAAAAAAAAAACAAACAAACATGCAACTTAAATGCAACAGAAAGCGTAGCTACTTATCTAGCATTGAATAAGTTGCGTTAACATTGAATAAATGTCGATATGAAACAGCGAATAGTTTGCACGTAAGTACTTGTCAAAATGTAACTTCTTTGGACAAAAGTAACTGTTCAAATTTGATATGCAATTTTTGTTTCAGCTTCGCTAATCTAAAGATTTATTATTAAGGTCATTTTTTCAAATGTCATTAGACGATTTTTTAAATAGTAACTTATTCGGGTAATTTTTTTTTGATCTGCTTAATATTGACGTATTTTTGCGTGCATGATTTGTTGAAAAAATATGTACGAATTTGTAAATTACTCGAAATGACATTTTCACAGCTCAAATGTTATGCAAACGAGATATTCCAGATCTTGTGTCATAACATACGCTGCAGTCGATGCCGATTTTGTTTTATTTAATGCAGCTAACACGCAATACAGCGCATTCTTGTCGAGAATATGTTTGAAAACAAAACAATACAGCGTAGTGGCCAGCATGCACTCATTATTTAAATCCATTCGAGTATATCTGTAACACACGCAAACGACGCATTGCATACCTCTGTTGACGTGTTCGGGACTTTGATATATCACTTTTTTAAGAGACAATTCCCTAAACGGTTATCGACAACCTCATCGCATACATGAAAATAGATATTCAAGAGTATTAATTATTCGAGGGGGCACTTATCATATAAAAGTCCTTAATTCTCTTCAAACATATTTTTTTTTTGTCATTTAGAGGTAGTTAAATTGGCGCGGATGTCTGTTTAGGTTTTTGACATCATTTCAAGAAAACAAAAATTCCGATGTAAGATATTTTAATGTACGACTGTCTTGTAGGTTTGCTTTGTCATTTTTTAGCTGTGTATATTATATATATTATGTATACTGTGATATTATGTTATTATAGTATTATGTAATTCTACCATTCAATTTGCTCATTTTGATCATTTGAATTTGTTACCAGTCTGTTTGAAAAGTATCAGTTTTTTTTTATTTTTCTGCTCGCAATAATAATTCGAAGGCGGCGCCACTGTGCGCATTGGAAAGAGACAGCTTAGTGCTCATGAATCAGTTATTTTCCACGAATTCGAGTGAGTCAGTTGTTGCCTGCTTCCTCCGAGTGAGGTGCTGTCATACGTGTGCATTGGATTTTGATCTCTCCCAAGATTACTGAATTTCTGATCGGGTTGAAAAAAGGTACTGCATCAAATTTTGCCAAAGCTTTGTGATCCTGAAAGCGAAACAAAATCGTAAGATCAATCAATTCTCCAGCTCGCTCATCAAACCTGATTCGGACTTTCTTGGCAAATATGGAATTCCAGTCTTTCGCCAAATTCCGTACTCTTCAGACATGGCTCCTTGCTACTTCTGGTTTCTTCCGAAATTAAAGATACCATTAAAAGTATCCCGTTTTAAGAGTAGAGATGATATATGTAGAATGCGACGGCGGAGTTGAACACCATTCCAAAAAAGCCGGCCAGAAGTATTTTCTGCAGTGGAAAGAACGCTGGACTAAATGTGTGGAGGCGCAAGGGGCCTACCTCGAATAATCTTACCAATCCTGTCAGGTAACTTGTGTATTTTTTCGAACAAGGTTGAGTATTTTCAGACAGGCCACGTTTTGCACGTCTTGCCAATTAAATATAGCATCTCATTTTCTATCCTTGTCACGAGTTATCATTAAATCTATGTTCTCACTAACATCGCTCAGCCTTATCCCTCTGAGGAAAGTCCTAGTTTAGTGTTATTACATTTGGGCTGAAAAAGAAATTGTTGCTCCTTTTTTTAATTTCCCATCGAAAATTAAATTTACTAATTTCGATTCTTTAGGTCTTAGAGTGATTTTTTTCTTCAGATGTTCTTATATTAATTTTTTATTTTTTATTTTTTATTTTTATTTTTATTTTTATTTTATTTTTAATGATAATTAGAAATATTTTGTTTAGGTAATTTTGAGAATAATCGTTTTGTTGCATGTGTTTAATTTTGTTCACATCTGTAATTTTATCTTCTTTAGAGTTTAATTTTATTATCGAATGATTGAGTTTAAAAGTGCTATTTTCAAAGTCCATAATTATTGTGTTGTTTTTTAAAAAGTCGTACCCAAAATAATTTTATAATCGCGGTCAAATTCGTCTTTGGTTACATAAAATGTACCATTTAAGAAAGTATTGTTGTTTCTGAACTTAAATTTTACGCATTGTTCAAAGGGTCTTGTACCTTTTAAACGCGTTGAAAATTAACGAAAAACTTCAAAGTTTGAATTAGTCTATCTTCAAAGCCTTTTTATGTATAAACATGAAATTTTGGATATTAATTAAACCGATTGTGCTTTGTAATATGCTACCATTAGAAATTTATTAACCCTTTACAGAATTTGTGTATTGTTGAAATCAAAATAGCTATTTTGTTTACCCCATAAGTCATTGCGCGCATGATATCTTGAGAAAGTATGTATGGATTCGCATGAAATTCGGTAAAGATACTAATCATATATGTGTGTTTAAAATGATCTACTCTTAGGCTAAAATTATTCCATTAACTATATATAAAAATATTTTCGTAAAAAAAAAAAATAATAATAATAAAAAATGTATTTTAATTAAATGTGTGGAGGCGCAAGGGGCCTACCTCGAATAAGCTTACCAATCCTGTCAGGTAACTTGTGTATTTTTTCGAACAAGGTTGAGTATTTTCAGACAGGCCACATTTTGCACGTCTTGCCAATTAAATATAGCATCTGATTTTCTATCCTTGTCACGAGTTATCATTAAATCTATGTTCTCACTAACATCGCTCAGCTTTATCCCTCTGAGGAAAGTCCTAGTTTAGTGTTATTACATTTGGGCTGAAAAAGAAATTGTTTCTCCTTTTTTTAATTTCCCATCGAAAATTAAATTTACTAATTTCGCTTCTTTAGGTCTTAGAGTCATTTTTTTCTTCAGATGTTCTTATATTAATTTTTGAAATTTTTTTTTATGATAATTAGAAATAATTTGTTTAGGTAATGTTTGAGAATAATCGTTTTGTTGCATGTGTTTAATTTTGTTCACATCTGTAATTTGATCTTCTTTAGAGTTTAAATTTATTATCGAATTATTGAGTTTAAAAGTGCTATTTTCGAAGTCCATAATTATTTTGTTGCTTTTTAAAAAGTCGTACCCAAAATAATTTTATAATCGCGGTCAAATTCGTCTTTGGTTACATAAAATGTACCATTTAAGAAAATATTGTTGATTCTGAACTTAAATTTTACGCATTGTTTAAAAGAAATAGTTTTATTTGCTAAAGTCGTAATTTTTATAGCGTTGGCTAAATATTTAACATTTATATATGTCTATTTAATTTTTTCAAAAACACCTGGTGAGATTGAACTAATACTTGCCCCACTATCAACTAGACTGGATATAATCAGTTTTTTTTTTTTTTCTAAATTCCGTATTGGTAATTCATTGTTTCTTCCTGAGTTGCAACTCGCTATTAATTTTTCTTTAATTTTTGAATTTTGATCTTCATTTTCTTTTATCTATTTTTTGTTTGTTTGTGTTTAGTTTTTTTAATTCCTTGTTTAGTTTAGTTTTTACATAATAACCCTTTTTTCTCTGTCTATATTACGGAACCTACGGGCTTGTGTTTGTTCCAAATTTGTAGGTCCGCCTACCGGTTTAAATGACTTTTCCCTCTTCGTCTACTGTTATTTTGTCCACCCCTTTGTGACGGAGTTGTCCAGTATTTGTAAAGTAGTTGTTTGTTGTTGCACAGGTGGTTCATTTTGCTAAGCTTCAATACCGACTCTAAGGTAAAAAAATCAATTGTTAATTATTTTAAGAAGAAGGCAGGGAAATGCTGAGATAATAAAAGGCAGAAATTTTCTGAAGGTCTTTATTGTGCACCGGGATCGTTTCCACCACCGCCGAGAATTACACGGCCAATGTTGGAGAAGGGAGCGAAGCGTTACAATTCTTTTTTATTCACATCATGCGAGATCAGAAGATAGTCTGCCTCAAAATACACTTTTTCGAAATCTGGAGTGTTGGCAAGCTTACATACACAATTTCGCCAAATATATACACTATATGGCGAGATTAAAGAGAGGAAGACATGTGGTCAAAGTACAATAATTGAAATTGAATGGAGAATGTAAAAGATTAATAAGAAATATTTAACGCCAATGGCTGTGAAGGAATTCTAGCTCAAAACCGCATTCTATAGGGGTTGCTAAAGTTCTCATGGGATTGAAGCGGCCGAAAGAGCACGTTAAAAAAACAAAAACAAAATAAAGACAGGGTTAATAACTGAAATGACACATCTATCTAACATCTGGACCAACGGCTAAAAATGTAGAAGTAATATGTCTGACTAATTTCTGCATATCATCAAATTAAGGCAGAAGGATGAAAATTAGAATCCAGTTATTAGGCGAGAAAAGGAAATGATTTCTTTTCTTTTAACTGTAGTGCGCTGCGGTTAAAATATTAAAGAGACTGAGAATTGAATGCTTAATTTATGAAGGGAGAAGAGCGCTAAAAACAGATTGAATCCGAATGCAGACAGATAATTAAATTTAAGAATTTTAAAAAAATGTAACTTTAAAGGGGGGGAAAGAGGAAAGGTCTTAACATTAATATGTGAAGGTAGGCGCCTTCACATATATCTCCCCAACAGCCGAAAAAGAACGAAGTGAACCGCGAGAGAAAAAAAAGGTTACCCCATGTCTTCTCTCAAATACATTACACATAAAGAAAATATGTAAAAATGTAATATTTTGTAGAGGGAACCCGGTGACCAACAGTTTATAAACATATACAGAAATACTAAATATGTAAAGAACAAATAAATCATGTCTCATATAAAAAGCATGCCTATAAGCATGACAAAGCAAGTTGGTACCAAAGACTTGCGAAAATAAAATATATTGAAAATTTTTTGAACTGCAGTTAATACTTCTGGACAGCTGTTTTTTTTATTTTTTTTATAACGTGTGCACACCATTATTTTTTTATATAAAGTTCCAGAAGATTTTAATATATAAATTGCTTGAACTTTCACTGCAAGCAAGAGCAATTTCCACAATTGCTACAAAAGTTGGTTATACTCCAACTTATAAAATTATTTTTTTTTTTGAGACATGAACTGTATATAAAGACAAAACATTTCATAATATAGTAAATATAAAAATTGTTCATTTTCAGCACTATTTGTGACATTTCAAGTTTTTAAAAGTGATATAACTAGTAAAAGGAGAGGAAGATGGGGTTAAGTTATTTGTTGAAAATTGAAAGTTGCCATAGTGTTATCTAGTAAACAAGGACTGAATGTGTTTTACTGAGAACCTAATTTAAGTAAAGTGAATTTTAAAACATATTGCACTCCTATAAGGTATAAACAAGAGGTAGTAAGAACTTTCCAGAGAAAGTACCCCTTGAAAAAAAATGGTAAAAAGATTTACATTAAATTTAATGAAATTTAATAAGCATTATACAACAGGTGACACAAAAGTATGTGTGTGTGTGTGTGTGAATGTAGTCATAAATAACACCGTTAGGTGTTACGACTGGTATATACCAGTAATAAACCACATGTGTCAATGAGCATAACAAAAACCAAAAAAAAATAATGCACACCTGTGTACTGAGTGATTGGAAAATCGTGCATAAGAAAACTACCTTATCACGTGAAATACCTTGAATAGCCAAGAAAGGTACGGAATGAAAAAAAAAAGTAAAGTGTAGTCCTGTAAAGTTACCAAAAAAAGAAACCCCCTTTTTTAAATATATAGCACAAAAAAAAAATAACAAATGTGGGCTAGTATACAAATGAACACTAGAAGTGTATCACAGTGACCTCAAGTGAAACAAATATAACACTGAACCAAAGAAATGTATCAATGAAGTAAAATGCGTAATTGTTTTGAAAATCAGTTGTAAAAACAGTGACAATTAGTCCCCGATGCACGCAAAGAATTGACAAAACTATGAACTCGTGTAAGGGTTTTTTTATGAACTAACATAAACTATGAACTACTGTGTGTGTTAACTATGAACAAAAATTCTCTACATGCACCAAGCACCAAACAGCAAAATGTAACTGAAGAGAAAAAAGTGTACCGTATTTAAAAAAAAAAAAAAAACGTTACCAAAGGGTTAAATTTAATTTTTTTTTTTTTACTGTAAATTTCATAAGATATTGCTGCATTCGTTGAAAAATCTATATATCTATCTACTCAAAACGCACCAGTGTAAAATTGACAGGATCCATACCTTTACGTTAAATAAACAAAAAAAGGAAAAGGAGTGTTACCGCAAGAGATAAACTGTCTCTTGCAAAATATAGAAAAAGAAGTGTTGTTCACCAAAAAAAAAAAAAAAACTTCCTTAGAATCATGACACATGCGTGTGAAAAAAAATTCTCACCCGACACCCAGTGAGACTCAAAATAAATGTACGAGGAGAAGAAAAATGAGAAAAATGCAAAGGTTTTAGTTTTGCTGAATTTTCATGCATAGACCTTCTGTGTATTTATTAAAATTTAACTCCTGGCAAAAAAATATTAAAAACATTTACTAAGAAATTGCATACGATTTAATACAGTGTGACAAGATACCTTACTCGATCTGCCACCTTCAAGTAAGAAGTATCTAATGAAAGTGTTAAAAAAAATGTTACATGATAAAAGGCAACAAATTCGAAATGTGTGTGTAATTTAATATGTCATGTGACGGGTAACTCCTAGTAACTTTAAAATCTTTGTACATAGACAAAGTGATGTGTCATTGATATGTTATGACATTATGCAAACGCATAAAAAGAAAAAGACACAACCTTGTTAAAATTTAAAAAAATATAAAAAAAACTGATGAAATATTTTTAGTATTAAAACATGATGTAAAGTTTAAAAGATAGAAAAGTAACTGAAAAAAAATGTATGTGTGCAGGGAGGAAAAAAAAAAACTCAAACTCATGAATTACCTGAAATAAAACATATGAATAAGTGTGTACGGAAGCATACACAACGTGTAAATAAACACATGAACAAATTGTATAATTCCACATGAACTACATGTAATAATGTCTCAATGAACTACCATTTTTATGCACTTTGCCAACAAAATATACGGACAGTATGTGTGTGATAACCCAAAACACTAACATACGAGTGAGATTCAATTACATAATTAGTGAGTTAATCACCAAAATGTAACTTTAAAGGGGGGGGGGAAAGAGGAAAGGTCTTAACATTAATATGTGAAGGTAGGCGCCTTCACATACCTTCACACCCTTCTCTGTTGATTTTCATCTGGGAAAGTTATACTGGACTGCTCTTCTCTATTTCTATGGTTATTTTGAGGGTAGTTGTTTTGACTATTTTGGGTATTTGAAAAAATCTCACGTTGCCCTGTATATGCGATTTGTGCGTTATTTCCCTGTGCAAGGTGAATATTTTCCATCGGGACAGTATTCTGCATGTTATAGTTTCCTTGATACATTTGATTAGCTACTATCTGTGGTTGATACGTGTTTTGCCAATTTGGCATCGGATTTTGCATATAATTAAATCTAGTTTGATTGTAATGAGGTCTTGTAAAATCAAATGCTTGTGGCGTTTGAAAATTTTGGACGTAAGGTTGTGGGAATCTTTGAAAATTTTGATAATTGTAATTTTGATAATAATTCCTTTGAAATATTGGCCTGACATTGTTTTGCACTCTCAGGTTTGAACACATTTCGCACTTTTTTTGTTATAAAAACAATCCTGTGTTTTGTGATTTGTCTTGTTACATATATGGCAAAAAATTTGCGTAATATGGTTTACTTCTGCTTTGTTTTGTTCAGTTTCATTTTTATAAATTTTCATATGTATTCTATTTGTTTATTTGATTTTTTAACTCATTATCTGTGATTTTCGATCTTGGGACATATTGATTAGTGCCTAATATAATTTATTTCTGTTAGATTGTTTATTTCCCCTGCGGTTTTACTGTTTATCGAAATTTCGATATTCTAAGCTTCTTTTTTTTTGTTAGTTTCATTGTTTCGAGGTGTCCTTTCGCTCCGTTTTGAATCCATGTCCCGATAAAGCTAGATATTTTTGCGCCTCTATATTATTATTATTTTTCTTTTTTTTGTAAATTCCTCAGTAGTTTGATTGGCTGTTTGCTTAGCGTTTATAATTTGTAATTGCGCTTTTGCGAAAGACTTTTCAATTTGAAACTGCTTTATTGAATTTTCCTTAAATGTTTTATAGTAGTTCGCTTTATGGAGTTGTGTTGCATTTTTCATAATTTCCCTTGCTTGCCTTTTAATTTTGATTTATCGTGTACTAATTTTATATCATCGAGAAATTGTGCTGCTTCGGCTATTTCCTCGAATTCTTCAAAAAATTATGTTATTTCTTGACCCGGCTTATCTTCGAAATTTTTGAAATGAATTTATCAAAGTGCCTACTCCTATCGTAAGTGTTTCAATTTCGGGGGAAGTTTGTCTTCCCTTACCACCTCTTGCCATGTCTTAAAAATTTTCTTATACTTTTAATGTTCGCAAATGTTGTTTCCAAAAATAATTAATAGAATATTGTTTATTTTGTTTTGTTTAAAAAAATGTTTTTTTTTTTGTTGTTGTTGTTTCTCAGAAATTTTCTAAGCTATAAATTGTTATTTTCTGCAATTTTAAAATATAATATCATGCCTATTAGAAAAATTCTCTCCTAAAAATTTTGAAACAACACTAAATGTTTTGCATGTATACATATAAAATAAATCACAATGCAAAAAGTTTTCATAAATATTTTTCTTTTCCGTAATCATCAATTATAATAATCCTTTGCTATGTTTGCACTAAATAATATGCTGTGAGTTAAACTACTCATTTTCGTTCTATACATATATAAATAATTATCCTACTTGTACTTTCATATATATATATTTTCATCATTTTTGAATAATTCAAAAATATCTGGTTTCTTGTTTTTGTACACAATATAGGAAAAATAATTATTGTTAGTAAGAAAGGAGAGAAAATAAGAAGAAGAAAAGTTTTATATAGTATTGAATATTTTCTTATATAATCAATTACTACAAATATTAAATTTCAGTCCTAAGTACACATTTATAACACCTTGTATTTGCCCCATTAAAATTTTGTATGTGGTGACGAACTGGCATCTCCATACACGGTCACGTGACAGATTAGAGATTAGTACACTGAGAGAAATTATTATCCCGTTCCGCGTTGTGAGAGAACATATGGGTTAATATTAATTAATAAAATAGAAGAAGATGTGATTTGGAATAAATAATAATAAAAAAAAAAACGTCAACAACTCAGAAACAACATGTTTAACGTCAGAATTGACTTTAGGATTAGAATATTTGTAAAAAATATGTATTTCTTGAAATTGTTTCATTTTAAATTTTAAATATTCATAAAATCAAATATAATCTGAAAAAAAAAGAGATTAAAAGAATAGTTCAAAAGAAAAGACAGAAAAAATACATATATAATCAATTTTATTTTCGACAAGTAATATGCGTTTTCAAATATATATTCAACGTTGATTCAATATTCACTTTCCATATGAAACTTCAAATTATTGACACAAAATTTTAATACACATTATTAAAGAACATTCTTAGCTTTCAATTAAAATTCTTACTTGAATCTCCTCAAAGCACAAAATCATTTAAGGAGCTATTTAGCCAAAACTTCGATAATGATCTAGTTAATTATTATTATTATTATTGTTGTTGTTGTTTTTTTCTAAACATTTAATGATGATTAAATGCGCAAGATTTAAATTTTGAATATAAAGTTGAACCATGTAAAATATTAAACATATACATTCAGATAAACATAAATACACAATAGCCATTTAAATGTTTAGGAGTAATTATTAAAATGCATCTCACCGACATGACTCAGACCGTGTAAAGGCTAGTTGCTTGTCTAATGGAAAATATTTAGTCCTTATGATTCACGAACATGTGTTGCCCATCAAATTCATAAAAGTCTAGAGTTGTTGATTCGATACAATTAGTTTATTTGATTCTGCATAGATGAAATCACACTTTCTTGTTGTTCAACGAGATGATTCAGAATCTTTAAATTTCTTGACCCGTGAACTTCTCATGATAGGATTTCGGACTCTAAAACAATCTTTCTTCAAATTTGGTGTATCTTCTGTCACGGCTTGATGCTCAGGTGAGTCTTTCTTGAGTGTAAATCCTCGATTAATCTGGAGGCTTTCTTCAGTTATTTAACTGTCCTATTCTTCATACGGTATGTTCCGGACTATTGAATTGACTGCTTCTTTCTTGATATCATGACTTTTCTAAATGTTGATGGAATACCAGAAGTTCGCAAGACATCTGCATAGATCGGTTATCTGCTTCCGTTAATTGTCTTCGTAATTATGAATTTTAGAGGATTCGTGATCGAATCGAAGCTAAGAGATTTTCTTAAGTACCGCAGTTGTAATTAAATCTGTATATTAAAAATGCTTATTCATCTCTAGTCTTCGCTCAAGAGTCTTCGAACATAAACGAATTTTTTGGATAAACAACATTCTTGAATTAGAGCTCAGGAACTTATTGATTTTTCTAACTTCTCATTTTTTATACCAAATTTAGAGAGGGCTTATTTTAAAATATATACTATTTTCTTATTGGTTATTCGTTTTGCCTCCCTATTGGTGAGTTTCATTCTAGCTGCTGGTTCGCTAATATATCTCTCTCCTGAGCGGGCATTTTGCTTTTCACTTTGCATTGCTAATTTTTACAACGTAGGGGTCCAGAGCCCTCTCATGATATAATGACCACACACGCAGCACTTTCGTGAGGCTGCACAAATTTTCCTCGATCTGTCATAAATATTTTCTTAAAAGTATGATAAATTACTGTCCGTCTGCTATTCAGTTCCTGTCAAGCAAACGGTGTCAATGCTGTTTTATGACCCCTAATTGCCTTATCTACGTCTGGTCTTCGTGAGAACATTTTTACGCTTATTATATACGCATATATATATATATATATATATATATATATATATATATATACTTTTTTTATTCAAATTTTTAATATAATTGTAAACTAAATTCGATATTTTTATTCCTTATTTTTTTCCCAATGTAACGATACCAAGAAGTATATATTCATTTCTAGTTATACACGTGATAAAATGTATTATTATTAAATGATAGTTGTTATTGGGCATTTTTCCATATTTATTTTATTTTACTTAATATTTTAAAAAGAACTAACTTTCAAAATTCTTTTAATTTTTTAAAAATACTATTTGTTTGTACGAATTGTATAAATATGTAAAATTATAAAACAAGCATTGCTGTATAGTTTTCTGTGCAACAAAGAAATTGTTAATTGTTTTCTCTTTCTTCTATAATTAATAGAATAAAATATTGCAATCAACATTTTTTTTTACTTCTGGAATTTGAGGGATCATTTTAGGGATCAGAGATGAAAAACAAAATAATTTTTATACAAAGTGTCTGAAACATTATTTATTATTATTAATAAATAATAATTATATTATTATTATTATTATTACTGCTGAAACATTATTTATATTTAAATGTACGTATATATATATATATATATATATATATATATATATATATATATACAGGTTACATTATTAGATCTAATTCCGCGATTTCCTTATCTTATTCTAAATTACTACTTTATATTCACTAAATCCTTATCCTTAAATAATCTCTATTGTTAACTCTGTTGAATTCCCTTTAATTTAATATCTCACCTGTCTTAATAGCTTAAATATTACGCTTTTACTATTCTTAAATTAAATGTTCCATTCCCGCGCTTTTTTCTTTCGAGATTATCCTTTTAGCTTCCATTTTTATTTTCCCGCGCATTTCTGAGTTATCCATTTTTCCTTCAAATTCATCCGCTGTTCGCACTCTTTATATGACGTGACATTCTTAATTATTCATTGGTTGAGAGCGCGACCTACGTCATATTTGTATCCTTACACGTGAGGAACAAAAAGTTGATACTCGCTGTGTTTCAGCAGATTTGAGTCGTATTTCCAGTTTTCATACATCCCCTGGTCACCGTCCTGTTATTCGATAATCTGGCACTTTGTTTAAACCTAATTACTACTACGGAGCGATGGCTAATTATCTTGGAGGAAACTGCACTTTTTGCAAGATATTCTAATAAAGTGCTTCACTGATATTATGAGTTGTTTCAATTTCTTCTGGATAAACTTCACGGAACGACGCATTCCATTGTTTTCACTCGACAACTGCATTTCAGCAATTGGTTCTACTAACATAGCAGATTCGAATTATCTGTTCTGACCACTTCTTTTACGCCATTATCGCTGCATGTGATCCACAGCTACTATCGTGACAGCCAGTACGGCATTTTCAACGATACAGCAATCCAATGTTGCTAGAATGCAACATTTAGCCGACAAGGATTTGAGACTTCAACGCCACTCCAGAATTTATGCAGCATGAGCGCCATATTTAACATCTAGCCAGCGCAAATTCGAATCATCGAATGTCAACTACTATAATTCAACTAAAAAATATCTTCATATTGTCATCGATCATGCAACCCGTTATGTGTGGTCATTACCCTCGAAGAGTGTCACCAACGAAACCTATACGAATTGTTTAAAACAAATTTTTAATATTCAAACACCACAACAAATATTCTGTTTTAATCAAATTTCAAACGTTAGGACACCTCAAAAAATCTTAAGCGATAGAACGCTGCCTTTACTTCTTACAGATTCAGAAAATGTTTGCGGAACCATAATATTAAGCAGCGTTTAACCTCATCTCACCATCCTCAAACGAACGGAAAATGCGAAAGAGCCAATCAAACGATAGTAACTAGGCTAAAATGTAAAGTTAACTCTACTACCTCTAAAGTTCCTTGGACTAAACTCCTTGCTGAAGTTGTAAATGAATACAATAATACCCCCCATTCAATAACTAAATTAATTTCCCCCTGCTTATTTACTCTTTCGCCAATTACCCTATAATCGCCCCCCCCCCTTCAACAAGATTATTACCCTCCAGTTAAAGAAGCACTTAAAAGCGCGAACTGCTGAACTCCATTTAAAAAGTAAGGAATATTATGATCAAAATTATGTTGAGGCAAAATTTGAAGTAGGCGATCTCGTTATTTATGAAGAATTTCATTACCCAAATACTAGAAAGCTTTCTCAGGTATTTTCAGGACCATACCAAATTCTTCCAAAAGTATCCGATGTAAATTTTGAGATCGATAGAAAAACCCCATTTAAAGAAACCGAAATCATCCATGTTTCAAAATTGCGTTTGTACCATCATCCTAATAACTTAAAATTGTCTCATGAGCAATTACCACAACAACAGCGGCAGACGCAGGTTAAATCACTAACTTAAACTTATTTTTCTAACAATTATGAGTTTGTAAATTAATATTAAAATTAAAGCTAAGTAAATTTATTATTTCAACATTGCGGGTGAGTTTTGGGAGACGTCCCAAGAGTTTATCTGTTTGGGAGTTTATTTAAATTAACTGAGTTATGCGGGCATAAATTAGTTGATTTATCTAGAGTTCTAATTAATGTTGAATTAAAAAAAATGACCCAAAAAACTTTACTTAAATTATTACTTGCAATTAAAAACTTAACTTTACTTAATTTATTACTAGTAATTAAAAACTTAATCTTTCTTGCTATAAAAAATTAATAAAAACCTAATTGATATTCTTTCAAATGATTTAAATATTACTCTAACGATTGCATTTTATCAGTTTTTACAAAACAAAAAAAAGAGAGAGAAAAGAAAATGTTTATATTTTAATTCCGAGTCCACAGGTGTGAAAGTTATTGCGAAACCGCTTGCTTATTCGAATGCAAGACTTAATGATAATTTTCGTCTGGGATATTTTTTTTTTTTTACCACGAAAGTCAAATTTCATTTTGTAGCGACAGATTTGATTTTTTTATTTTATTATTTGAGGTAAAGGTAATTTGCAGATGCGAATTAAGAAACACTAGAGTATTCAGCTATTTTTTTACTCCCTTTGCAAAAGATTTTTTTTTTTATTTCGAAGATGATGATTTATTTTTTTTATATTAGTTGAGATATTTATAGACATGAATTTATTATGTGATATAGTATTAACATTATATTATTATTATTTATAAACAGAAGAAAATACTAGAATTAAGAATGTTATTGAATTATTTATATAGAGATTTAAATAATTTTTGATGATGACATTACTAAAACAAAAGATATAAGTTACTGAAAACAGCGATGATAGTTTAACCCTTGGAAGGAACTATGAGGCAATGCACCCCATAATTCTTCATTTCTGGTCACAAATCATTACTTTTTTTTCGAAAACTTATCTAAGATTTAATATAATATGAGGAATAAAATTACGTAAGATTTAAAAGCAGTTGTGATTGATACTGTTATTATACTGAGAGAATACAGATCTGTAATAATGAAAAGACCATGGCAAAAACTATCAAAGATTGTACAGTTGTAAATTACATTATAGTTGACAAAAAATTTATTTACTATTCTTTATTAATTGTTTTGGTATATTATTATTATACAAGGTTATTCTAAGATTATTTATTTATTTATTATTGTTATAATTTATTATTTATTGTTATTAGTGTTTAATATTTTAGTGCAACAATGTCTGTGATATAAAATTTAAGCGACCAAAAATTCTTATGAACTCTACAAATCCATATTTCAGTACGGACTAAAAATCACTAGAGGACATATAATTTAGTGAATATACTGATGTCACATTGTGACTGAGATGTGAACTTCTTAGAAAACTTTAAAAAATTACAACAAATAATAAAAACATGTTATTTACTGTAAAAAAATATTTTTCTGCTGGATTTAAAATTTTTTTAAACCGCCTCTGTGCCTCTAACCAAAACTTTTTATTTTCATATAACATAAAATGTAATTAATTCATCAGGACACAAAAAGATTTCCTAATTATGCGAATTTCATATTATTAACAATATGTTTTAGGTAAACAGACCTCGATTTATCTTTTATAAAGATTTTTGTAAATGATCATCTGTTATACTAGAAGTTTCTCAAAGAGTAGTCGAAACAGTTCTGTGGTTCCAAACTAAAAACTTTCTATTACAGTTAAGTTTGCAGCTTTTAATGAGCACGCAGAAAGCGTCTTCAAAGTTCAGTCATATATGCATTTCTTGCTTTATAATTTGCATTCAAGTCATTTTTTTTCCTCTTAGTGTTTCACTATTTTAGCTAACTTTTTTTTTTAATTCCACTTCTTTCAGACGTTTAAAATAAAATTGACATTTTCCGAATATAAAATTTATGTACAATTTATGCAAAGACCATGACATAATTAATTATTCATATTTTATTTTTTGTTTTCAAAATATATCTTTAAAAAATATTTTACAAGATTTTTTATTCTACAGAAAATTAATATTAAGAGAATGACAGATTGACAAAGATAAAATCATCTCTTCTCGATAATCTTGTTGTATTTTTTAGAAGATATTTTGTATATATTACCTGTGATACAAATTTTACTTTTAAAAAAAGAGGGGGTCTTCATTATTACCATTAAATTAATTTGTACACATTTTGAAAAATTAAGCAATGTTTTATCTAGTAAACTCTAATTATGGATAATATTATTATTATAATTTACATAAATGAAACTTTACAATTCAATAAAACTGATAAAAATAAAAGGTGAAATACAATAAAACATTTTCAAGCAGGAAATTGAATTAGAGATAATTTGATAAAATTATTACGCATTTAATTTCCTTCCGAAACTGTTTATAGATAAACAAATAAAACCGAAAACATCTCCTTCGAACTTCGAAACTTAAAAGTCGTCTGCATCTGCACTATTTCAGTTGTTACGACTCGACCGCAGAATAACTGATAAAAGTAACAGTGAAGCTTTTTAGAATAAACGCGGGAAGTTCTGTGGACACTGGACAGCATAGACGTGTTGACATGGATTTAAAAACTGAAACAAGAACGTTCTCAGGATATAAGTTAGTTCAGCTAACAAAATATAAACCCGAGAAAATTACGGTAGCTTTGACTTGTTGAAGATGATTCAAGTCATTGCTATCGTACTTATTATCGGATTTAAATGGTTCCCCAAAATCAAAGTATCACGTACAACGTCAATGAAATTAGGTATGTAAAAATATTATTTTCCCTGTTTGCTTTTTTTTAAGCACAACAATTTTAGTTAGCTTCTCATAAACATGCTGTAGAACATAATTATTTCATTACATTTATTTTTTATTTTATTGAAATGTCTAAAATATTATTTTCCATGTTTGCTTTTTTTTTTATTACAATGATTTTAGTTATCTTCTAATAAACATGTTATAGAACACAAATATTTCATTACATTTATATTTTATTTTGTTAAAATATCTTACTTCCTTTTCAACAGCTTTGATCAGATTATTAAAATTAGTGATTTAAATTGCATTTTAATCTGGTTTATTTTCTTATTTAAATATTTGGTTAAAACCACATGGTGTCATAAATATGAAAGTATAGGGACAAGTATTATAATCAATCATTAATATAATTAATAAACATTTAAAGATAATTAAATTATTTAAAAAAGGGCTTTTTATGGAATAAAATTATTGGCAAACATAATTTTTTAATTTTGTATTAAGTGATGGTCTTAAACAATTTGCATTGCATGTTTTTATTTAAAAAAATTGCATCTGCTCAGAAGAGGAATTTATAAAAAATAAGACACAACGGAAACGTATACTATTAAAAGAGATCGTAGATATGTAATGTTAAGGAAAAAAATGATTATTTAATGTATTATTCAACCTGAGAAATGTTTTAAAATCTATAAAGAAATAGTCATAGCGGGTGGAAGCTTTTCAGTTGTTAAACATTCTTACTGAAATGTTTTCAAAGTGAACTAGAAGTCTGTTGGCAAATGAAAATATATAAGTTACGCAATCAGTAAGTGTTTAAATATGATTTTACTTTAAAAATAACGCAAATACTTGAACGGTAGGAATTTAAAATGTAATAACCATATTTTATTATTTACTTTTTTCTGGATAATTTTATCATTTTATTTCCTGAATGATTTTATCGAGATAAATTTCAAAATATCGATATTATACACTCTTTATAAACAGCGTGATTAAAATGGATTTCTTATTTATAATTACCATAATCTTGTAAATAAAATATTAGTAATAATAATGAACCTATGTGTCACTCTATTTTGTGTTTATGGTCTCAATTTTTATACTTTATTTACATTAAAAAGTAGTTATCCATTTGATACTGTCTTCATTATTTTGTTTTATTGTGTCATATAAAAATAAATATGATTATTTGTATTTCTAATACAATATATACAGTAGAGCGCCGATTGTCCGAACAAGTCGGGACCGACCCTAGTTCGGATAAGCAAAAGTTCGGATAAATGGGCAGACAGATTAAGGGATGTTCCTGACTATTCTAAACCTTCACACTTTATCTAGGTTTAGGACTGACAGCACCACTTAGTACTGGAGTGCTTAAAATTGTTTTTTTAATTGTTTTTTGTTTACTTTTTTATTATTTATTTTTTTTTCTCTTTTTATCATTTTCTAAACTTCAGAGATTATAATTAAAAAAAAAATAAATTGGAAGTTAGGTGTTTTTTTTTCTTTTTTAGAGAGACAAATATTTCGATAATTGGAAATTCGGTTAAAAAGAATTCTTTGTGAGAAATATGCTGCTCGGATAATTGGACGTTTGGTTAATTGGAGTTCCGATAATCGGCGTTCTACTGTATTTATAAAACTTTCACCAGACTTTATTCTAAAAATTTCGTTGTAGATTCTAATCTCTTTGTACTATTTATGATAATATCAGGGTTATATATGTCATAGCAACATATATCCAGCCAGATAGATCTTAGGCAAAACATAAAAACTTTCATATTAGACGCAAAATAGAGTAGCTGTGGTGCTGTGTTTTATTAGCAATAAGGTATTATTGTTTTAAAAAATCATAGATAGTAAGAGTTATTTTTATAATATATAATTTCATAAATAAAAATGTAATTTTGGCAATCAATTATTAAAGTTATTTTTTAATAATCAAAAAGTTGTTTTATATATGGATTTTACTTCAAGCAAACCCTGATGTAAAATAAATTAACCCTTTGTATCCCCGTTATATGCATGCACAAAAGTTTTACTCACTTTTACAGTGAGCTTAAAAATACGATTTTATTTATTGCTGCTATCTTCCAACATAACGAGTTTTGCCGAAATTGTTCTTAGAATTCTCAACATAATGATACTGGTGATACTCAGTTAATTTTCTATACCAAAGCTGTATTTTTCATTTGAGTAGTTTCAAATGGTTATTGCTAAAATGTACATCGTAAATTTTGTAATGCATGTATGTGGCATATAAGACGTAAACAATACGTATATAATGACTATATGACACATGATGAGCGATTCGAGTATATATATATATATATGTATATAACGCATGCATAAACTTCACAATGATCTTAGCAATGTCGTTACTGCAATTTTCGCATAATCAAATTTATAGGGGCCTCTATAACAAAGAAGTATCCGATTTTCTCAGCCCCAACTTATTTGAATTACAATCATTTATATATATATATTATGGTAATCAATATCATAAAACATATAAAATTTAATTACTTAATATCGGCATTTCTTTTTATCTTTCATTTTTTTTATTATAAATGTTGTGTAATCGAAAAAATTCAACTTCACCAGTGACTTCGAGTTTCTAATGCGTATTAAATGAAATAAATTAATTTCATTCAGTATTTGCTATAGCTTAAAGAATATAAAAAGTACTGTATATATTATAAAATGTAATATTTTTAACACAAATTTCATTTTGATAAAGATTTGAATATTTAAACAAATTGTTTCTTTGGTAATTTTAATGCTTTTAACAAATAGCTAATTTTGAAAAAAAAATGTGATAGATCGATCATTCAGCTGTCTGATTCTCATTTATTGCAATATAAAAGAAAGGTGCAACAAAAGTTGAAGTCTGCGGGGTATTGCATTTTGATTCAATAAAATTCTTTTGGTATACCCTTGTTATAGCGGCCCCCAAAGTTTTAATTGCGATGTATCGTCGAAGTACATTAACGTTATAGATGTAAATGATTTTACAACATGCATAATTATGACTATGTGTGACATGCATATGTGTTTACAACTGTACAAGTATGTCATAGTGTGACTTCACAACATTGCCACTAGTCACATATTCGTGACAACGTTAATTACAAAATCGTCACAAATCACACAATTGTCACAAAATTGTCACAATGTGATTTCAAAGCAAGTGTCGCTGTCGTCACAGAATCATCACAGTGTTAAAGTCAATTTCGTCACAAATGACACATATTTCACAAATTGATCGCAATGTGACTTTAAGGCATTGTCACATTCGTCACAAATTCGTCACAAAGTTAATACCAAAATAGTCACAAATGACACACTCTTCACAAATTTGTCACACCGTGACTTCACAAAGTCGTCACAATGTGACGTCACAGAAGAGCTCTAAAACGGCCATAACGACCTCACATTCTAGTCACAATGACTTCACATCAACGTCACGTGACGTCACATCGACGGTCACAATGTCACAGCGTGACTTCACAACGACGTCGACGTGACGTCACCATGCCTTACGGGTACTACTACGGAGCGATGGCTAATTATCTTGGTGGAAACTGCACTTTTTGCAAGATATTCTAATAAAGTGCTTCACTGATATTATGAGTTGTTTCAATTTCTTCTGGGGAAACTTCACGGAACGATGCATTCCATTGTTTTCACTCGACAACTGCATTTCAGCAATTGGTTCTACTAACATTACAGATTCGAATTATCTGTTCTGACCACTACTTTTACGCCATTATCGCTGCATGTGATCCACAGCTACTATCGTGACAGCCAGTACGGCATTTTCAACGATAAAGCCAATCCAATGTTGCTACAATGCAACATTTATAAGGGTAGATGTTAGAGTACGGAGGAGGGCGTTGTTGTCTGGATAATACGCAATGGTTAATTAAAAAAACATAAGGGTTTAGTATTATAACTACATTTCTAATACGTATTTTATATGGATGTTGATTTCATGTTTTATATGTAATTGGTGACTCTTCTTTTTATTTCCATTCATATTAAATTTAACTTATTTAATCAAATTCAATATTAACTTGTATTTAAAATTTAGTCTACTCAGGACAATATCATATTAATTAATAATAGTATACCATCTTTATAGAGATTATTATGCATATAAGTTTATTTGATATAACTTATGTTATACTGTATGTATTAAAATTGGGTAAATAGTTTTTATTATTATTCCTCTATACTTTTTAATATTGTTTTATTTTCAACTTTGTATTCCATGATTAATTATCGGTTTAATTTGTTTGATTGTCACAATCATATTTTTTTAGCTTTTTTATGGCTAATATGAAGATAATTCACACACTATATTTGTGATCTTTAGGATATTGCGAATTTTAGAATCTGACAATCTTCTATAAACATCCATTTTTTATTTATATATTTATTTATTTTCTTGCCTGTTCATTTTTATGTGTAATGGTAATTATTAAAGATTTTTCATATTATTATTATACATAATTTATTTTATTTTATAGCATATAGCTATATTCTATATATTATCAATGTTATTATTATTTTTTTTTAATTTCTCATTGTAGATTAAATGGGTTCGGTAATAGAATATATTGAAAGCATTTTATTAACATTTAATTTATTTAAATTTTCTTGAATAATGATATATAGTATGGTGTTTTTATATTAGGATTAGTGTAGTAATGCAGTTGATATGTTTTTATTTCTTTAGCTTTTATTAGGTTCTACATTTTGTGATATTTGAATAATAATAATAGTTTAAAAATAAAATAATTGATTGCAGCACCACAAATTTTGTCTTTTTAAAGCTTCTATTAAATTAATAATTTTTATTTCTTACCCCAGGTGGTATTTAACGCTGCATATTGGCAATATTGTAAAATTGATATTACACAATTTAAAATTGTTTTTAGGTATTTTAAATAATGTAATTATTGTTTAGTTATATTATATTAATTACATTTATCACAATATTTCAACATGAATTAACTGAATCCATAGGTTTTAATTTCTGTTTTAACTTAACTGTTTTATTCACCTTAATCTTATCATGCTTGTGGATTCCATGTGGGGGAATATATTTTTAAAATCTACTTGTAATTTATTCGGTAAGTTGTGTAGGGTTTCTATTGCTATAAATTCAATATTTAATGGGTTGTAGTGTTTTTTCCATTTCATGCCATTTGATAATGTTCTGTTTTCATCTTGAGACTATTCTTTTGGTTCTATTGGTTGTTCGAGTACAGGAGAAAAAAAAATTTCAGCTTTTAGCTTTTCTCTCACAGAAAACGACCGATTTGCTTATATCATTGAATTCTGCACTCTTGAAAACGTAATTCAATATATAATTTTTTCGGAATCCATATTCTTCTTTTTTTTTCTTCCTTATTAATTATTGTAATTAAGTATAAGGTACTTTATTTTATACATACCGTTCTATATTATAGGTTTGTGACATCCATTTTTATTGTCAATTCATTCACAATAATGCGGTTTTTGATGATGGTCGGTAATGTTTAATTAATGGTTATATATTAGCATTCAAATTATTATGCTGCATTTGCGCAAGTAATTATGAATGTAAGCTTTTTATGATGTTTTTTTATTATATCTTATCATTTTGAATGCAACAATTCATTTTGAATTATTTCTTCATTAATTGGTATCGTATATATATTTATATATACCTAGGTAGCTAAATGTTTAGCAATCTTTTAAATATTATACGCTTAGATCTTTGCTGCAAAAGCGCATAATCTTTGTGTATTATCTATATGATTTCTTCTTTGTAGTTATCTGATACCTCCGTTAGGAAATTTCATTAAATTTTTCATTTTTATCATCGCAAAGTTTCATTTTATGATTTTGACCTTTCTAGTTATGTATTTTATATGTATTTTCTTGTTGTTATTGTATGATATTGTCCTATATATTTTCAATTTATTAGATTAATTTTTTTTTCTATAGCTTTTCATAAATTTATTCATTATGATATATTCTTTTTTTTATATATACATCAATATGGTAGCACTATATATTTCTAATAATCGTTTTATGTTAATAAGCTTTAGTCGTTTATATTTATATTACTTTGATCTGAGAAGTCAATTGGGATAGCGTTTTTGGTCGTCTTTGCATGGTTATTGTCGTTCTTGGTTTTGGATTTTAGATGCGGTTATTTTATTTGTTCTGAAAAGTCCAGTGGATTCATGCATTAGTTTATGAATTTAGGGTAATCATTTGGTAATTATTTGGTTTTGGAAATATTAAAGATGGTTTTTGAGTACTGCTTCTCAGTTTTGTACATATTGTATATAAATTTATATTTCTTACTCAAGATATTTAATATTAAATTTAATCAAGACTAATTTAATTTCATTTATTATTGATTTTTATGTTATTATATTTTCTTATTTTCTTATTTTTTGCAAATATTGCATTTTTCAAAAAAAAATATATATATATATATATATATGGCAGTTCTTAGTAAACATCTCGATCCTGGCAAGATACACACAGCATCTATGCAGTGTAGTGCCCGGTACAGGAACAATAATGGGTTGTTCCTGGATTGTCATCCAGTGACCATTTATACTCTCCCCCTCGACCTTTACTTTTTCGTAAGTGTTTAGATGCTCGGTGCAAGACGTGTCCATATGCTTCTCAGACACAAATTGTCTCAGATCTTTATTATTCAAATTTCTCTAAAGCATTTAATGTTATTTATTGCATAAAGTGCAACTTATGTAACATGAAATATATAGGTGAAACATCAGGTCCAATTCATAAAGTATCAATCAACATCGTTCAGACTCTAATAAAAACAAAGCAAAAAATCTACAGTGTACAGCTGAAATTGAACATTTTCATAAACATCAATTTAAAAATACGACAATTGAAATCTTTCAAATTCTAAAAAATAAATCAGAACGGCTTTATATGGAGTCATCATACATGAAATATTACCACACAATTTATCATTATGGACTTAATAGTGAAATATTTAATCGACCTGTCAAAGACTTCACATCCATAAATAATACTATTGATTATTCTCCTATTTATCTTACTCTTAATCACAATTTAAATTGTAAAACAACACAAAACAAACGTGGAAAGGGTTCATCATCAGTTGTAGTTTCTAAAAAATATATCACAAAACAAAATAATGATCTTCAAACTAAATATTTAAAGCATTATAATTGGTTATTAATTCGAAAATACATATTTGTTATTAAAAAGAAACAGATTGTACAACATTTAAATGTATTTCTAAGTAAATCTTTTTCTAAACATTTTTCTGATATTTATTTTGATCTCATTATGACAAGTGTTAATCTTTTAAATATTAATTTACAAAAAATAAATAAATAAACAAATAAATAAAAAATAAAAATAAAATACGAATACTCAAATGATAATAACTTTTACAAATCATATATTTAATAAAATTAATATAAATTCTATAATTAACGATAAAACTGTTATTTTCTCTTAATAATCTGCATATATGAAAAACATTTAAATATCCGAATGCTATTGGTAGAAAGATATTTAACTACAATACATTTTCAAAAAATACATCTGTTGCAAGTAATTTTCCGTGTAAATGCAATGACCCCAATCTAAAAAAATATATAAACAATGATCATGGACATATAATCACTGGGAATCTTAATATTGTTAATGATTTTAAATTGAAAAAACTAATGGGTTTTGGTACTAAATATAGACTTCCATCTAAATTTACTGTTAAATCTATTATTAAAGAGTTTAAATATGATATAGATATTTTTATATATAAAATTTCAATCTATTACAATAAACCTATTGCATATTTTAATCAATGGAAAATATTAGTAATTGAAAAATTAACTATGGCTTTAAAAAATAACATTTCTGATTTGGTTTCTATTAACACAAAGCATTTTTTCCAACAAATTACTAAATTACAAAAAAACTACGTTATTACATATGTAGACAAATCACCTAATAATTATGCAATCATATGTAAATCTTATTATCACCAATTTCTTACAAACTGTATTTCTTCTAATACATCTTTTCCAAAAACTAATGAAAATGTAATCGTAAATAATCGTAAAATTCAAAGTTATTATAAACTATTAAATATTTTATTTACTAACTTTAATTATCCTTATTTAGTTCTTATTCCCAAATTTCATAAAACTCCAATTAAATTTAGAACTGTAACTATTGGTTGCAATACATATAATAATAAAGCCAATAAACTTCTATTAAAAATTCTTAATCAATTATATATACTTATTACAAACAATGATAATACACATTGTATAAAAAATACTTATCAACTGGTCAATAATTTAAAAAATCTTAATTGTGTATATAATATAACGACAAATGACTTCAAAGATCATTTTAATAATATAGACTTATTAGATTTACATAATATTATAAATGCATTATTTAAAAAGTATTATAAAAAACTGGATTTACCATCTAATATTGATATCGCATATTTTAAATCATTAACAAACTTCATTATCTATAATAGTTATATATTGCAAGATAACACATTATATTTACAGCACGTCGGTATACCACAAGGTGGTTGTACATCCAGTTTATTATCAGACTTATACTTATATCACTATGAACGTACTTTTACTAATAATAATCTCCATTTATATCGTTATATTGATGACATAATTTTAATTGCTACTGAACAATCTAAAATTTCTCAATTTCCAGTTGATTATCCAACTAATTTGGAATTAACGGAAAACCTCTTATCTAACAATACAATTAACTTCTTAGATCTCAAAATTACAATAAAAGACAACAAAACAATAACAGATTTATATGATAAACGTAAAGAATTTAAATTAAAAGTTAATAAATTTACAAATTTTAAATCTTGTCTTCATCATTCTGTATATCGAAATATACTACTTAATCATTTATATAGAATAAAATGTTTATGTTCTTCTCATCTAATTAACAATAATATTAAAAAACTAATTTATGATGTATTAAATCATAGTTTTCCAAAAAAAATCATATATTTATTAATATACAAGTAGTACTTACATGATCTTAAAAAAACAAACAAATGAACACATGCGTAAACAAAATTACAAAAAAAAAAAAAATTATAAAATAAAAAAAAATATTTATAAAAAATTAAAAATTGTAAAATAATAATAAACAATTCCTATAGGATGGTTGGGTGGGTAGATGTTAGAGTACGGAGTAGGGTGTTGTTGTCTGGATAATACGCAATGGTTAATTTAAAAAAAAATAATAATAAAAAGATGGGTCTTTAGTATATAACTACATTTCTAATACGTATTTTATATGGATGTTGATTTTATGTTTTATATGTAATTGGTGACTCTTTTTTTTTATTTCAATTCATATTAAATTTAACTTATTTAATCAAATTCAATATTAACTTGTTTTTAAAATTTAGTCTACTCAGGACAATATCATATTAATTAATAATAGTATACTATCTTTTTAGTGATTATTATGCATATAAATTTATTTGATATAACTTATGTTATACTGTATGTATTAAAATTGGGTAAATAGTTTTTATTATTATTCCTCTATACTTTTTAATATTGTTTTATTTTCAACTTTGTATTGCATAATTAATTATCGGTTTAATTTGTTTGATTGTCACAATCATATTTTTTTTAGCTTTTTTATTGCTAATATGAAGATAATTCACACACTGTATATGTCATCTTTAGGATATTGCGAATTTTAGAATCTGACAATCTTCTATAAACATCCATTTTTTATTTATATATTTATTTATTTTCTTTCCTGTTCATTTTTAATATGTAATGGTAATTATTAAAGTTTTTTTTATATTATTATTATATATAATTTATTTTATTTTATAGCATATAGCTATATTCTATATATTATCAATGTATTTTTTTTGTTTTGTTTTAATCCCTCATTGTAGACTAAATGGCTTTGGTAATAGAATATATTGAAAGCATTTTATTAACATTTAATTTATTTAAATTTTTTTGAATAATGATATATAGTATGGTATTTTTATATTAGGATTAGTGTAGTAATGCAGTTGATATGTTTTTATTTCTTTAGCTTTTATTAGGTTCTTCTTTTTGTGACATTTGAATAATAATAATAGTTTTAAAATAAAATAATAGATGGCAGCACCAAAAATGTTGTCTTTTTAAAGCTTCTATTAAAGTAATAATTTTAATTTTTTACACCAGGTGGTATTTAATGCTGTATATTGGCAATATTGTATAATTAATATTAAACAATTTAAAATCGTTTTTAAGAATTTTAAATAATATAATTATTTTCTATTTACATTATATTAATTGTATTTATCACGGTATTTCAAAATGAATTAACTGAAACCATAGGTTTTAATTTCTGTGTTAACTTAACTGTTTTATTCACTTTAATCTTATCATGCTTGTGGATTCCATGTGCGGGAATACAATTTGAAAATCTACTGGGAATTCATTCGGTAAGTTGTGTAAGATTTCTATTGCTATAAATTAAATATTTAATGGGTTGTAGTGTTTTTTTCCATTTCATGCCATTTGATAATGTTCTGTTTTCATCTTAAGACTATTCTTTTGGTTCTATTGGTTGTTCGAGTACAGGAGAAAAAAAATCAGCTTTTAGCTTTTTTTTTCACAGAAAACAACCGATTTCCTTATACCATTGAATTCTGTACTCTTGAAAACGTAATTCAATATATAGGTTTTTCAATTTTTTCGGAATCCATATTCTTCTTTTTTTTTCTTCCTTATTAGTTATTGTAATTAAGTATAAGATACTTCATTTTATACATACCGTTCTATATTATAGGTTTGTGACATCCATTTTTATTGTCAATTCATTCACAATAATGCGGTTTTTGATGATGGTCGGTAATGTTTAATTAATGGTTATATATATATAATTTAATTATAATAAATAAGTACTGGCATAATTGTATCAAAATGTTTTCTTACAAATAAAACAAATTTCACACTTCTTTGCCATTTTTAATTAAATTGCTATTATTACGTAAAGAAACAAATTATATTGCTGATATTTACTCATTCGGAATGAATTCGTAAACGGGATAAATTAAACTTCTATTCGATTCTACAATGCAGTCTTGTGGAAAGTAAATAACATACTTTAATGGCCATCAATGCATAATTGATGAGTTAATCTCTTTTTGTATAACATAAGACAGGATATAAATCACGATAATCTCATGTTTCGTTAACTGTTTTTGTATAAGTGTGTACAACGTTGGTAGAAATTTTATATGCGTAAAAAATATTATACCAAATATCCACATAGCGATATTTGAAGAAAGAATTTTAACAGACAGCGTTTTAACTCCGTCAGTATGGTATCGCTATGTGGACGACATTTTCATAATATGGGATCACGGTTTATCTGAATTGTATGCATTTCATAACAGAATAAATAATATGGACCCTAATATAAAATTTACCATTGAAATAGAAAATAATATCCAGCTGTCATTTCTTGACATAATGCTAATTAAAAATTTATCAAACTTAACAATTGAGCGCACTGCCTACAGGAAAGTAAATAAGTCTAACAGCACCATTCCTTTTGAAAGTACACCACCTTTTAACTGCAAACTTGCTCCGTTCAACTTTTAAATAAGACGAGCGTTTAGTGTTTGTTCTATTAACCAACTTGATAATGAATTAAATACCATTAGAAACATTGCAGTTGAGAATGGTATCCCAATACGCATTATTGATAAGCTAATCAACTCGCAGAAGAACCATATGAAAATACAAAAAACACCACGGAGTAATATGACATATTGCAAAATGAAGTACATACCAGGACTTTTCGAAAAACTCAGACATTTCGCTTTGGCGTAAACTTGGTCGCCACTCCTCCTGCAAAACTGAAAGATCTGATTAGTGCTAAAGTGGACCCGATCCCGAGGGATAAAGTTTCTGGGGTATATGTAATTCCAGTGAAAACTGAAGATATTTATCTCGAATTCATAGGCATGACTTCACGTAAACTTAAAGTTCGTATTAAAGACCATTTGAGAGATTTAAAGTAAAACCGACTTACAACAGCCCTGTCAAGACTTAACCAGAAGCAGAATATACAACTTAATTTCGAAAACGCAAAAATTATATATCCCTCAAAGAATTATCATGATTTAATTATCCGCGAATCAATAGAAATTATTACTAAAGAAAATACAGTTTGTAATGGCGTTTTATCCTACAATATACCCAGAATTTGGCTCAGTTTGCTTAAAGAAAGAAAAAACAAGTAATCTTCCACTTCCCTATATCCATGTTTTATTTTATTTTATTTTCCCAATGTCTCCGGATCTATAAAATAACTTCCACTTTCACTCCTTTCGTCACCATCTACGTGGATTTTGAAAATTAGGCGCTCAATCAATAACTGTTGTATTTCTTATATTCCTCCGAAGAAGACTATGTTTTATAGTTGAAAGTATACTAAGGTATTAAAATAATTTAACATTTTTAAATACTGTGTCATCTTTTAAGTACTTTTGCACTTAGGATAAATAAAGGGTGTCCCCAAAACACCGACCTCGTCTATTATTCCCTAAAAATTGATGATAGACATATATTATAAGTACAAAAATACGTAAAAAAGGTACATAATTTTATAAAACATATTAATATTTCCAGGGCATTAAATTTGAAGAAATAGAAAATTAAAATTTTTATAAGGCCCCGTACAATAAATTCCCAAGTGAGTAAAATATGCCTCATTCACAAATAAGGTCAGATATAAAATTACAGCATTTTATCATAAAAAGGCGCATATATATGAAATACATATGAAATACATAAATTCTTACTTAAACCAATTTTCGGTGCCTAGATACGAGTAAGCAAAAGAAAAAAAATCTTGTTGGATTATCTCGCTTCAGGTGGCGTGCACAAATTCCGAAGAAAACAATGATTCTTACTCTAACTGTAAACATTTACATTTCAATTTATGATTAGAACGTTACCAACTTTGTTTAAACAAATCGCTGCGACTTTTTAAAATAAAAAGATGAAATTTTGTACATGGTCTTATTAATGTATGGGCACATTTCACTTATTGGGAAATTATTTGTACGGGAGAAGTATTAAAAAATTAAATTATGTATTTATTCAAATTTAATCCCTGCAAACGTTAATCGATTTCCTGAAATTCTGTAATTTGTTTTACGTAACTTTGTAATTTATAATATATGTCTATGGTCAATATTTCAGGAACAAATCCCGAGGTCACTATTTTTGGAGCATCCTATATGCAATTAGAAGTATATATAGGGGAGACTGGGGAGGGGTGACACATTTTTTTTTACAAAATGATTTTTTATTTTTAAAATATTGAACCTAGAATAAAGTTTTATATAACATTTTATTTTTTATACAATAGGATATAAAAATTAAATTGCGACTTAAGTGTAATATATAAGAAACATGATTGATTTTAATCATGAGAAAGTAATGGTCAAGGCTCCCACGTATGGGAGGCTTGAACCACTATAACCACTATAACATAGAAGGCTTGACCTGTTTTATTTTTATATTGAAATATCTGTTATGGGAAATATAATCGGTTTAAAAAAAGGCACAATAGCTTTATGCAACATGGTTTAATTATTATTCCTGAAGTGTTTTGATCAATGTTACGTTATTTTGCAGAGGCATGAACACTTCACATAACTTCAGTTTGCTGCATACATCCTTTCTTGCATATGCTAATATTTCTATTTACCTATTATGGGTAATATTTAAATGAAATAAAACTTCCTATCAACTTTCCAATTTATATTTCATTAAATTTTTCTTGCTTCTATAGCATTTTTTTCATATCTTTATTTAATCAATTTTAAACAATTTCCTTTCTATCTCTCCATTTTACTGCAGTTTTACAGAATAAATTTACATTATTATAGAATTTTAACGGTTAACCCTTCATTGTGTACAGTGTATAATAAAAATATTTCCAAAAGCACTTAATTAAGGGAGATCTGGTCAAGCCTCCCCACATAGCCACTTTTTAAAGTATAGCAGATGGTTATGTTTAGCCTAATTTACTGTACAATCATTATGCCTGTAACTAAAGCTCAATATTTCTACATTACTTAAAACCCACTTACTTAAATTTCCACGATATATTTTTATCTGAGAAAATCTTACAAAATGTTTCTAAAAAATACACATTCTAAGCTGAAAACACTTCACAATGGATTTTTACACACCTCTTCTAATTATCTGCATGAAACAAAGACAATTGTTTCAGCATTTCAGTAGTTTTGTTTGTCATCTATTGGCAAAACTCTGATTTTTTTTTTTTAAATATGTATACTGGATGATGGTCAAGCCTCCCTATGGTCAATCCTCCCCAGTCCCACCTATATATATATTATTTTTTTAAAGAAATAAACTTTGAGGGTTCTCGTTTAGCTATTTGCGTAGTACTATGTCATTACGAAACATAAAAATTGTTTTAATAACACATGCAATGTATAGGTATTAAATAAATTATAATTTTGTATGCATATGTATATAGAGGGTGCATAATTATATGCAGATATATCAGGCGCTGATGGAAAAGTTAAAGATTCTGAATGACAAAAAAACTACGTTAATATTTGAAAGCAAGTCCTTGTTAATTGCATTAGGAAAAATCGAAATCCCATGGCCAGGCTTCTTGTGGCAAAAGTTCTGTGTTACATATTCAATGAAGATTTTCTAAAAACTTCATATGACGATGACAATTTATCCTATAATTTTTAGTAAATACTTCATCTAAAAAAAATGAAATATTTGTACGTTTCAAATGCAATGCATTATTCTGAATAAAGTTCAATATAATTATTTTGAGAAATAAAATGCATTTATTCTCAATTTAAAAGCATACATTTCCATGTTATCCATTCTCTTTTAAGATCTCTTTTGCAATGCGGATAAATGAAAAATAAACTGTCATTGGATTTCATGAAATTGATTTTCTACTCAAAATAGTTTTAGTTTTTCCAAATTTTTACGTTAAAACAATATTTGAAATCTCTTTTTGCAAATTCAATTTCGCAGTGGTGAAAAATGTTCTTCTCTTTCAACAAAATCTAAGATTTAAATTTTGTATGATTCAAAACATCTTATATTAGAATATTTGATTTTGCATTTTAAAACGTTTGGAGATTTTAATAAACTATCGCACACAAATGTACTTTTCAATTAAATTGAAAAAAATTACTAATCGAAAACTATTGCCAACACATATTTTAGTCTTCATTTTTTCGAAATACAACTAAATGTGTTTAGTTAGTTTCAATTGAATATTATTTTGTTGTTTTTTCTTTTAATAACATTTGTTATTTGTTCTAATATATATTTTTTCTAATATTTTCTTATGTTATAATGATTCTTAAAACGATGTTGTTTTTGCTACAGTTTACTGATGACTACTCCCGATGCAATTAATCTTATTCGTTTTGTAAATTTTATATTCCCGTGATTCAGCTTTCTTTAAAACTTTCGCCTTTTCCTTTACAAGTGGAACACCTTCTTAGGTAATGTCTACTGTAAGGTGAACAAAAGTTGAAGTAATCAGTGTTCCTTTTCACCCTTTTCTCTACTCAGATATTTCGTGAAATGTTACGTGTTGTCATATTTTTCTAACTGTTTCCCAATTGTCAGGTGCATAAAACAGACATGCTCGACGAAACTGTGAATAACTTTAGAAATCCATCTTAAAATACTACGCTAATGACATTTATGGCAATATTTGAATGCTTGTACTAATTTATTCTCTTGGTACCTTGGAGGCCTCGCGTGTACAATGTACACAGATAGAATGACCTAAAAAATTTGGCCATCAATTTGACAGGTGCATTTGTGCTTCACGACCATAAATCATATATTCGGCTATCGTAATAACCTGTTTCTAGATGCTTCATGCTTTAAATTTTGAATTCTTTTCGACAATCAGTATACACTCTTTTTCTATTTGTAGCATAACTCTATGGGTTTCAAGTCTAAAAATCGTTAATGCGGCTATCAGTAAATAAAGGACTTTCACTATAAAAGGGCCCTTTCTTCTTTGTGATCGATAAACCGTTAAAAAATTAATCGCTATAATAATTTCCTTTAATTTCACATTATCTTTCCGATTTACTTTTAAATGTCATTAATAAAGGATTGATATTTAAATTTAATTTTTTAAATTACATAGAAAAGAATGTGTTCAATTCATATAAATTACATCCTTCAAAAATGCTGTTAGTCCATTTCATAAGATAAACAAATGTTTTGAATGTATATTGTTAAATGTTTATAATATATATTGTCTGGTTAAGTCCGTATTTTCATCAGACAGTTTCCAAATTTCTTTTATAAAAAAAAAAAAAAAAAAAAAAAAAAAAAAAAAATCATTTCAGCAATTTTTGGGAGTAAATTAAACACTATTTTATTTTTAATTTTAGTTATCGGGTAGACGTTTGTCTTGAAAGCGAAATTGGTTTTTAAAGAAGAATTTTCTTCTATTTGCCTTTTCAACCTGGAAGTTGAAACTATGGCAAGTTATGCCAGTTGCCACATTTATTAGGCTATAATACATTTTCTGGCCGATATAGATGCTTATTAAATTCCAAGTTCAGTTTTTTGTTGTTGTATTATGATATTTCTAAGAAAGAGGAAGTATGGTGGCTGAGACATATGGCTGGAAACAAAGATGGATAAATTCGGTGGAGTCTTAAAAATTAATAAAAAAAAACCCAAACAAATATGACAAAAACATTCTAGATTTCAATTATGAGTCTCATTGCGCCCTCAGGAAGACTGCCTAGCCGTACGTTCAGCTGTCTCCGACAATGGAAAACAAACAAATACACACTTCAAATTATTATATAACGTTTCTATGTGATTAATGCTTCCTTTAAAACGTCTTGAAAATGAAATATTCATGAAAGAATGTTCACAAGAAGTAGGCTAATTAAAATAATATCATCGTAAGGAATATGGCACAATTAGAAATAAAACATATAAAATATAATTTTTATTATAGATAAAATTTCGGAAAATGTAAAAATAAACGTAAAATTTATTAAATATCCGTAATTACTGTAACATAAATTTATAAACAATGGTACATAATTGATATTACAATGTTTTGCTTGTAAGCATTTTGTCGTACATATCTGAAATAATAATATCGTAATAAATGTAACAGTAAATCCAATTAACCATTCTAACATCTTTGATCTTTAATTTTCAATTTAAGTTAAATTTTTCTGCATACCAATTTATGACTAAAATTTATAAATTATGAAGTAGTGTGAGAATACAAACGATGGAATTACCTTCCCTTTCTAAGGAATCAAATGAATAACTATCTATCTATATTATAAAGGACAAACATATCTGTGCGTAACGCATACGTCATTCTGCGAATGGCAACACTTTGAAATTTGAAATGAAATTTCGGTTTTGCAATTGTCGCTACTGCAAATTTCTAAATTTCTAAACATCCTACATTTTAAATGTTTACACCGTCGTATGCAGAAAAAAATGCACGTTTAAATGCAATTTGTTTGAAAGCTATATCTCAATTTATTTTTGAGATATTAATTTTTTTATAGTTTTTAATACCCCACTGTTAAAAATTTTGCAGCATTCTGGCAGGTCATTCGGCCGTTTTTTGAAAAAACGGTTTCATAACCATAATTTAACTATATTCTGACCATAAAAGAGCCAATAATATGGCCAGAATAGTGTTAAATTACATGTTGTGTAACCGTTTTCGGAAAAAACGGTCAAATGACCTCCAGACTGCTGCAAATTTTTAACAGTGCAATTTTCTAATCGTGGTAACTGAAGTGCTTCATTTCTATTAAAAGTGGTTTAGTTATCTTTATTGATTTTATTCTTACTGATGCCATTTTCGCATTGCAATTATAATGTCTTTTTTAAAAATTTGAACAGAAAATGACGCTACGCTTTAAAAAAGAAATCGCTTTAAAATTTCAAAATGAATTATGTTATGGAAACACAAGAAAATGGGGATATTGTATGAACATATAAGAAGTAAAATTTCAATTTTGGAAACAGTGTTTTAGATTTCAGCTTCGAGTATACATGTAGCAGTTAATTAAATATTAATTCTTACTGAATACGTATAATAAGTTTTAATCAGAATCAATATTAAAATAATACAGGTTCCTAGTTAAACTGATGGCATTGAGCTCATAGGCCATTTAACTAATTGTATTTTAAAATTTTATTTAAAAAAATAATCCCCCTCAAAAAATAAAGAAATCCACAAAAAATCATATAGGTAAATTAAGGGGGGGGGGGGTAGCTTCCACAATTTTCCTCCTTTATACTTAACCAATGAACCTCCAAATCTGAACAGGGAAGTGCCTTATCAGAATAAACCGTTATACCAAATTTGAAGCAAATCGGATAATTGCGCATGAAAAACTTATTTATCAAAATTAAAGGAGGAATAGCCCACGTCCCCCTTTATACTTAACCAATGTACCTCCAAATCTAATAGTAAAAGCGTCTTATTAGAATAAAGCAGTATACCAAATTTGAAGCAAATCGGATAATTCTGCATGAAAAATCAATTTATCTAAATTAAGGGGAGGGTTATACCCCTCCCTTCCACCCTTTATACTTAACCAACGAAACTCTAAAACTAATCACAGAAACACCTTATCAGAATAAACATATATCCAAAATTTGAAGCAAATCGGATATCTCTATCAAGAGTTATCCATTACGTACATACATACATACGTACGTACATGCAGAACCTGCGGGCAATTTAGCTCTCAGGCTTTGATAGCATATGAGCTAAAAAGAACATTTAATGGTAATTGGTGAATACTCTATGAAATTTGAAAAAAAATATAACACAGTGAATTGTCTTTCATGTCTAGTTATGCTGATATTTATCGAAACCAATATTTTATTGGTGGTAAAAAGAAAACATTAATATTAGGTTTGCTACTTATTAAAGTCAGTACCAATATAACTAACATACAATCAATTACACGTGTAAAACAGCATGCCCAATAGCTATAAATTTAACCATTATTATCTAGAAGATAAAACTTTATACTCAACTTCAGAACAACTAGAATTTCGTTTATGTATAAATACAAAAATAAATACACAACACAATTGAAATTAATCATCATTAAGCATAAAAAAAAGCTTTTCTATTACACATTCAAAGAACCTTATTTTTTAAAGATACATATGCAAAACAAGTCTACAGTACAAATCTTGCGTCATACCTATTTGCGTACTCTTAATGTGATAAATATAAATTTAAACTATATATCTTGCAAACAGTGTTCCCAAATCTGATAGTCTTTTGATTCAGAAATTACTATTCCACACCAGAAATATTTTAACATATATTTTTAATTACTTTATTCACGAAATAGCCAGATGATTATAGTTACAAAAAAGAAAAAAAAAATCCAAAGAAAATTTAAAATTTCTTAACGTTAATTTTATAGCTTTACAAAAGTGGCATAAATGCGTCAGCCGGCCTGAATAATGCCAATAAATAAATAAATTATTTATTCTAGTAAGTTCAGTCTTCTAGCTTTTAAGCAAGAGGTACGTCTATATATATTTTATTATCAATGAAATTCATAAATTATGCAGAAATTAAGGTATGCAAAAGAATAAACTACAAACGCTTTCCTAAGCAACAAACCTTTAACTATCTGTATAATTTTGACAGCTTTATACAAATAACAAGTCACAATGACATACTATGCTTACAGTTTGTTATAGAAAAATGATTTATAACGAAAACTTTAAATTTTAATATTATAATAAAATTTCTTAACGCTATACACAATTCTTATCATGCCTACAATTCAATTTAGCTTTAAAACAGATTATTTATTCTAGGAAGTTTATTAGAGTAGTTTTCAAGTAAGTGATATTGTTGTATTTCAGATTATCAGTGAGATTCATAAATTATGCATAAGTTAGGCAGCACAAAAGAATAAATTACAATCACATTCTCAAGTAGCATATATTTAACTATTATTCTAGTCTTAAAGATTTTATTTATATTATAGGTTACAATAACGCGTTATCAAAAGTATTTGTTAACAATTTCTATTTTTATGCGTAATATGAACTATTAATTTACATTTTTAAGCATCGTTTTTGATATTTTTCTGGAAAAACCGATATAAAAATTTAAATGCAACTATGTTTTTCTAAAGCACCGCATCAAGAACAATATTAATGGGCACTATTCAGATTGAAATTAGAATTAAAAATCTGTTTTTATAAAATAGAAAATTCTATCTCAAATAATTAAAAATTAGAAAAAAATATCCTGAAAGAATATATGTACAGTCGTGGAAAAAAAAGTAAACACCCCTTTCTAACTCTGCAAAAATTCATCGTAAAAGAAGTTACTGGTATCACACGATTGGTAATAAAGTCTGCTTTTAAATGATGTCTATAAAATTTGCTTAGGGTGCCATCTAAACATTTAAACGAACCATAACTTTGCCTTTTTTTTTAATAGCAACACACACTTCTGACGGCAGAAATGAATTCTACAATCTTCAATTAGCCTTTTTTTTTTTTTTTTTTTCAATTCGTACGATAAGTTTCCGAGAAATTAATTATTTTAAAACGAGCGTATTTTAAGAGCTCTGTGGGTCATTCCATGCAAAACGAGCAAATCGGCTGTGGCAGACATGTCACAGATTTTAATGAAAATCAGTCTATATGTAGATCATATCTATTTATGAGTAAATGTAAAATAATAGATTTCAGGATTGTTTATTTAAGTATTAAAATATACATTAAAAGTGAATGCAATTGTCTACATGCTAAAAATTTCAACTCTGATTATTAGCCTTAGGAATGGAAAGATTATATTAATAATTAATTATAATTAGGAATGAATAATAAGTAACATATTGGCGTAAGTTAGCAATTGTATTTTTATTCCGTAATGAGAAAAGAAATTATTTTTCAAAAATTTTGAAGTAAAAATGCAATATTTCTACTACTCATTTAAGCATGAAGGACAACTTTGACAATTTTACTTTTTTTTGGCGTTATAGCTAAATGCATATATTTCAAATATCGAAAGTTTCATTATTGCCTTTTTACTCCTTAATGAGAAAAAAATAGTAAAAAAGGTTGAGGGTAAAATGCAATAATTCTATCATTTCTTTTTAAGTGAAAAAAAGCCTTATTAAACTTTTAAATTATTTCATATTATAGATAAAAGTGTATATTTTAAATATAGAAGCTTTACTTTTTGCTTTCAGTTCATTTTTGGCTATTAATATATTTAATTTAATCTACAGTAAAAAAAATAATTACTTCGAATAAAAATTTATATATTTATCCTCTAAATGAATAGATGGCAGTGTTCGAAATTTATTTATCGTCTGCCATGGCTCAGTGCGAGCATTTTTGTGTAAGTTCAATTTCTAAAAAATGGCAACGTTATTTTTTGTTGATATGTATTTTATTCAATTTTAAGAGTGTGAAACCAAGAGGGTTTATAACTAAACGTGTGATACAGTTCACTTTGTTATTTATTAAGTACTAGCAGGCTATGCCCGCTGCGCTGGTCAATATTTCCAAATGAACCTTGGATTAAACTAAATGGTGAATTTGAACTTGTATTTTAAACAATATGGATCTTCAGCATGACCTTGCACATTACTGAAAACGATGCGAACGCCATTGCGATATAATGTTATCTTAAGCGTTGGACAAAATTTAGCAATTAAGAAGTAATTGTTTTAGTTGATTATAAACAGCGCATTTATGGTCGGGTAATGAGACCGTTATGACAACAGGAATTAATACCTCTGTAACTAATCAACATATAATGAAATCGTATATACTAACACCATTCCTAAAAGTCATGCAACAGGGCCACTTGTAACAAAATATGTTCTGTAGATTTTTTTAAAAAGGCTAAACTTTCATAATCAGGTTCACTTAATTTTTGAACTTTTACTGTTGCTCTATAACTAAGCACCCTTGAACAATATGTATACACTAAAACCTTTCCAAAATTATTATCTAACTAATTGTGGTATATCCTACGAAAGTATTATAAACAATTGGAATGAAATAAAAATTTCCGTTGTAAATATATAGTAGATGATGATGATGCGATTTTGTGTAATAGAATTCATAGTAAAGTTTTCGCTTCAAACAAAAACGATGCTTTCAACATTAAAGCTAATACACCAATATGTGAAGTATCCGATTACGGAAGGTTAACTTGAATTCTCATGAGCAACTACTCAAAGAAAAGTGAATATGTGGCTTTTGTGATACTTTTATGTCAGCCGGGCGCAGGTAATAAATCAATAAAGATTGTTTTCATAGCATATTCTTATTTTATTATTTTCATTTAAAACACAAACCTTTCACTCATTTAATTTAAAATGCATGCCTTATACTAATTTCATTTAAAAAACTGAAAAGATAAACAATAACAGGAAATAATGCCATAATTAAAAGCAAAAAAATATTTTTAATTTACATACGCAAAATGTAACTACTGCTACTGGGAATTTTAAAAATGCTATCAGCGAGATGTGCGCACGGTTGTTATAAATGTACCAATTTTTTCTTCTTATCGAGGAGCAATTTATAAATCGCACAATATTATTCCAATTATAATTTCTTTCATTGAGGAACCTATGACCGGAAAAAATGGAAAAAGACTCTTGTAGATTCTTCGGATGACGGCATCTGACGCCATAAACCGAGTTTACATATATGAAAATCATTTTTAAGTCGTTACAAACATTGCTTTCATACTTAAATATTTTCATTGGTACTCCTTGTTATCCCGTCGACCCATTTCGCCAAATTATATAAATCGCCAAACCATTCGCCAAATTATATAAATTGACATAATCTTTATTTTAAATAACGAAATAACAAATAAATTAGTATAACATTAATAAAAATACAAATAAAACGTCGAAATTAAAATCACTTGATGACGTAAACACGTGTAGTTTGTTTAAATTCAAGTGAATTTGATATTTACGATCAACCATTATTGGCATTTAATCTTATAGTTTGACGATAGATTTTTGGTCGACGGAATATCTAAGTAGTACCTTTTCCATTTTTGTTTTATAACACTAAATTCTCAGTAATTTTTTCCCTTTTATTTTACATAAAATCACTACTTTTTTTTTAAATTAAGATGCTTGCATTTTTTTTCAAACTCATAGAGCCGTTTTTATTTTTTAGCCAAAAGGTTTGATTTGAATTTTTTCCGTTGCTAGAGTAACGGATGTAATGATAGATATTTTGAGGTTTAGATGCCAAAGACACTGCCAAATTAGAAAAATATGAAATGTGTCATGAACTGTTGGACTTATAAAAATTTGGTAGCATTCGATTCAGCATACAAAACTACATTAAATATGCTATCATTTGACGCATAATTTTGATATTCGATTTTTTCCCCTCCCCGTGCAAAAACCATTAGGGGTGACACTTTAGAAAATCCTTTCTTAGCAGAAGTTTATGGCATAAGAAGTATTTTTACCACGATTTTCAAGATTTTAGGTTCAGTAGTTTGCGATGTGCGTTAATTAGTCCCCTAATCCAGACTTTATTTTATATACTATATTAGATATGCGATTTTGCGGTGAATCGATGATCGAAAATTAGTCCAATATCATTTGAAATATTACATAACAGAGGAGAAAGTACGAAGAAAGACGAAGAAGAAATGACGAATTACAAAAGACTTGTAATTTTTTTTTTTCAAAATGTTGAATTTTTCCATAGTAATAACGTATTAAAATATAAATTTCCTTAAAAATTATCTTTATTTCCTAGATTTTGAATCTGTGAATTTTCCTATAAATGAAATTGGCGATATGACTTGAGAAAATAGATAATATTTGCTTAAAAAAAATGGGTAATATTCGTTGATCTGAGTTCGAGTTTATAAATATCACATGCTTTCGGAATTACGGCGAAAAACATTTTAAAAAGTATGAAATTATTTTACAATATGTATGTGTGGCAGAAATTCACACTGAAATTTAAGTATTCGATTCCATTTTTAAAATATTAACTGATATCTATATAAGTTACAATTGAATATGAAAATGTACTCAAAAAATTCTCTTTCACCTAAAAAAACACCATTTGTGAGAACATCCTCAAGCTAATGTCACCCTTATGCATTTTTGGCTTAAAATCACATTGTTTGGCGACAAAAGAAAAATAAAAAATTGTAAAGAAACAAATAGTAATTACACATGTGACTCACAATTACATCTGCTTGTTTCTTCTATAAGTCACGTGATGGGACAATCAGATATATAAAAAAAGAAAAGAACAGAACAGAAAGAAAATGTCATTAAAATTTCATCTAATCAAATTTTCAGATTCGTTTCCATATCTAACGCAAGCGATAAAGAGCCAAATATTGCGTATCAAGTGTAATATTTCTCATTAAATTAATTTTTAAGCATTACAAATATTTCTTTCAGGTTTTGATTAAATGTTTCCGTTTTTTAATATTATCACTCATTAAAACGGATTTTCTTCTTCTTCTTTTTTTTTTTTTTCATTCAAATAAAATTAGTAACAGTTTTTCTTTTATTTTTCGAGGTTTAATAGCCGTTTCAATTTTTTTTTATCAACGATGAATTTCGCCAAGAAATAAAATGGTAACCTTATCGCCCAAAATAACAGAATTTTCCGTCATAATTCTCAAACTAATATAGGTAGAATAATGTGTTATAGCTTAAAACCTTCCCTGAAATAATACCTATCTAACGGTATAGATTCCGTAAAAATCCATGCAGTAGAACTCGAAATCTAGGCGTTCGGAACGAAATTTCCGTTTGGATTTTATATATATAATAGATAATAGAATAGATTGTGAGTTATTGACGAGTTTGTGTTTATTTAATTTCAACCAGCGTGCTACATAATTTTTGGTTACGTCTACCGGAGATTTGATATTTTTGTTTTTGTTAATCAATTGATGGAACGAACTTAAGATGAGTTTCGTTTTCAAGAGTAATCATGTTATCGTTCCGAAGTTGTGATGTGAAAATAAATAAAGAAACTGCGTCATTCAAATATCTATAATATTTGGCGAGTCTTTTTTGTTAATATTATCTCATCATGACAGAATTTAAAGACATTTAAGTTAGAAAACGAGTTTTAAAAGCTACTGTCACTAAACTAGAAAATAATATTATTAGTTCGATAGACGATGCTGATTCTAGTCAGCTTGCTTTATTCGAAAATAAAATCGAAAAGTTAAATGAGGAATTACATGAAATTTTTAATGCAATTTTTTCACAATGTAAAGAAGAAGATGTAGATAATTTTGTTGATGAGCAACAATCCGTGCAGGATAAACTTGGCAATCGTTGGTTAAGTGTTAACCGGAAAAACTCAAAATTTACTTTAAATGAATTGAATCAAAATAATAGTCTTTCTAAATCTCAAATACCAGAAGTAAAGCTCCCAAAATTGACACTTCCTACGTTTAGTGGTAATTTAGAAGAATGGATATCATTTTATGATTTATTTAAAGCTAGTGTGGATAATAATGAGAGTTTATCAGACTGGCAAAAATTCCAGTATTTGAAATCGGCATGTAAAAACAGTGCACTTAAAATTATTCAGAGTCTTCCAATATCTGATTCAAACTATAAGACAGCTTTAGAATTATTAAAGGAGCGATATTCAAATAAGAGTGAGTTAATTAATGCATTAATTAAGAAGTTAATTGGAATGCCTTGTATTTCGGATAATGCACAGTCTATTTTAGAGAGTGTAGATGTTATAAACGAATGTGTGCGTTCTTTAAGTGTACTTAAACAAGACGTTAGTGGATTTTCGGAAGTAATGATAGTTTATATAATTACAGATAAATTAGATAAAAATACGAGATATTGGTGGGAAAGAACATTAAAAAGGAGGAGGTGGGAACTCTTGATAATTTATTATCTTTCTTGAAGGCTCACGCTAGAACTCTTCAAAACAGCAAATCCTCAGTAAGGGAAATAAAGAAAGGTAAAGTAACGACATTGTTTTCTGTTAGTAATAGTTGTTGTGTATGCAAGGAATCGCATCCGTTGTATAAATGTCCTAAGTTCTTGCAGTTAAGTGTACATAAAAGAATAGAATTGATTAGAAGATACAACTTGTGTTACAATTGTCTTTTAGATAAACACCATTCAAAATTCTGTAAGAGTTTCAGTAGATGTAAAGTGTGCCATAAGCCTCACCATACAATTTTACATCTTCCGAGAGACCCGAAATCTTATTCAGATAGTGTAAATGAAACGCAGACTGGCCCTCTTTCTCCGAACGCACCAGAATTTCAGCGGAGACCAACTGAGTCATTAAATCAAACTTCTTGTACTAGCATCTTTGAATTTCAGAACAACTCTGTGTAGGGATTACATTCATTGCAGAATAAGAAAACTCTACTTTGTATAGCAATGATTAAGGTTCGTGATTCACTGGGTAATCTTGTAAACTGTCGCGCTTTGCTGGATAGTGGCAGTGAGGCCACTTTCATAAGTGAAAATTGTATTCGCAAATTATGTTTGCCCCGACAATCGACTAAAGTACAGGTTACATGTTTAGGTTCTTATAATGCTGAATCTAATGAAGAGGTAAATTTAAATTTTACTCCCCATTTTAATTCTGAAGTGAGAATTGCCACTACAGCATTTGTGATTAAAAGAATCACATCAAATGTGCCGTATAGTTCTATTCCTTCAAATATTGTTAATAATTTTAATGATTTAGTTCTAGCAGACCCAAAATTCTTTGAATCAAGACCAGTAGATATTTTATTAGGTGTTAACGTTTTCTTTACATTGCTTAAACGGGAAGTTATAAAAAAGAGAAGAAACTTTACCCTTCGCCGAATGTTCTAAACTTCGTTGGATAATTACGGGAACTACCTCTTTTGATACAAGTGAACGTACATTTTCTGTTAATAATATTCAATTTCAACTAGAAGATTTAGTTCAAAAGTTTTGGTCTTTAGTTTCAATTCCTGAGCTACTTCGAATTTCTAAGGAACAACAAGGATGTGAAGACCATTTTAAGAGCAATTATTTTCGAAATAGTTCTGGAAAATTTGTTGCGAAACTTCCATTTAAAGATTCTCCATCGCAATTAGGTGATACTACGGAACTAGCCATACAGCGATTTCGTTCTTTGGAACGCAGGCTTTTAACAACAGTCACTTACGGTACGGCTTCTGCCCCTTTTCTATCTACAAGAGCTCTTCATCAGCTTGCCTTAGATGAGAAAAGTGATTCTCCTTTGGCATCTGCAGCCGTGGTGAAAGATTTTTATGTAGATTATTTTCTGTCTGGCGGCCAGAATGAGGAAGAAGTTGTGGAACTAATTAGTCAATTGACTTTATTAATGAATCGAGGTGGCTTTAATTTACGAAAATGGATTTCACATGTACCTGGAGTACTGAGGAATATTTCTGGAGAATGTAAGGAAAATACAGAGTCATTGCTCTTGACTAATGATGTCAGGATAAAAATTTTAGGAATTCAATGGAATTTAACGGATGATTTCTTCTGTTTCACTGCTTTAGACCATAAGAAAAAGGACAGGTATTCTAAAAGAGATATTTTGTAGGAAGTTGCAAAGGTGTTTGATCCGCTATTTTTGCTTTCCCCCTGTGTTGTTTTCATGAAAATACTGCTGCAAGACTTATGAAAGTTTTCACTTACCTGGGGCGAGCCAATTAGTGAAGAACATAGTAAACGGTGGACATCTTTTCGGAATGATTTAAAGGTAATTTTTAAGTTGAAAATTCCTCGATTTGTATTAGCTGCAGATAAGATAAACCTTCAAATTCACGCCTTTTGTGATGCGTCTGAAAAAGCATATTGTGCAGCAATATATATACGTTCAGTTTCTCAGAATGAGACAATCACCGTAAATCTTTTGACATCTAAAAGTAATGTCGCACCCATTGAGACTCAGTCAATCCCAAGGCTGGAACTTTGTTCAGCTCTTCTTTTGACAAATTTGCTAAAAGTTGTTTTGGATCACTTAAGTCTCAAGGAGAGTGAAGTATTTGTGTGGACTGATTCTAAGGTTGCGATGGCATGGCTTTGTTCAGAGCCTCATAGATGGCAAACCTTTGTAGCAAACCGTGTTGTTAAAATCCAAGAAACACTGCCTAATATTTCGTGGGCTTGAAAATCCAGCTGACTGCGGAACAAGAGGTATGCTACCATCGGAATTAGTTAATTGTGAGCTGTAGTTTCATGGTCCTAAATGGTTAAGAGAGCCATGGGTTAAACCGTTTAATGAATCATTTGAAGGCAAGCATGTACAAGAAATTATCCTAAAGGAAGAAAAAAGGAATTGTGTTGTAAATATTTCTAAACTTAATGATGATTAACTGACTTTCAGATATTTTTCTTGGAATAGACTAGTACGAATCGTCGCGTGGTGCTTAAGATTTGTAGACAATGCAAGAAAGTCGTTATCAAATCGAGTAAATGATTTTATCTCAGTCTTAGAGCTTTCAAATACCACAACGAAAATTCTGAAAATAGTCCAAAACGAGTGTTTCCGTGATGAAATATCTGATTTAATTCATCACACATCTTTAAAATCTTAAAGTAATTTTTTGTCTTTAAACCCATTCCTGGATCATAATTGTATTTTGCGTGTTGGTGGAAGATTGAGACATGCTAATGTCTCAGAAGATCAGAAACACCCAATATTATTGCCTAAGACATATCATATAACTGCATTAATTATAAAACATTATCATATAACTTATTTACATGCTGGTCCCAGCTTCTTTTAGCTGTTCTTCGAACCAATTTCTGGATTTTAAGTGGTCGAGATGCAGTAAGAAAAATAGTGAGGAGTTGCTTAAAGTGTTTTCATGCTTCACCATCTGTTGGCACTCAAATAATGGGAGATCTTCCAGCCATACGTGTTAGGCCAAGTCGTCCATTCTCAAAGACTTGAATTGATTATGTCGGCCTATTTAGTGCAAGGAGAGAAATCGTAGAAATATCAAGTCGTTTAAGAGTTATATTGCTATTTTTATTTGTTTTTCAACTCGTGCTATTCATATTGAATTGGTTTCGGATTTGCCAGCTTCCACATTTTTGGCTGCTCTGAAAAGATTTGTTGCCCGTAGAGGTAAACCAGCTGAGTTGGGTAGTGATTGTGCAGGAAATTTCAAGGGTGCAAATAGGGAACTGCGTGAGTTATACAATTCCGTATCCTCCATTAGTAAGGATCAAACATTACAGAATTATGTGGCTAATGTAGGTATCATCTGGAACTTTAATCCCCCTTCTGCTCCACATTTTGGTGGGCTGTGGGAAGCTAACATAAAATCTGTGAAACATCATCTACGTAGAACAATGGGAAATTCACTATATACAATTGAAGAATTCTCTACATTATTGAAGCCTGTTTAAACTCGAGAACTTTATGTCCTCTGTCTAACGATCCAAGTGATCTACAAGTCCTGACACCAGGTCATTTTTTGACTGGTGCTTCCTTGACGGCTATTCCAGAACTTGACATTTCTGAAATTCCCCCTAATGGACTTCGCCGTTGGCAATTAACCCAGAGAGTATTTCAGCACTTCTGGAAGCGATGGAGTGGTGAGTATTTGTCTCAACTCCAGCAACGTCCCAATTGTTTGCATGCAACAGCAAATTTAAATGTTAATGACTTAGTGCTAATTAAAAATGAACTTCTTCCCCCACTTCAGTGGAAGTTAGGAAGAATTATTCAGACATTTCACGGCCATGACGGTCGTATGAGAGTCGCCATAGTAAGAACTGCTGCTGGAAATTTTAAACGAGCGGTTCATAAACTCTGTCCTTTGCCATTTCATTAACAACAACTTTCATTAACATATATAACTCTTTTATTTGTACCCCTTGAAGATTTCAAGGCCGGGGGTGTATGTATGAAATTTATTTATCGTCTGCCAAAACTCAGTGCGAGCATTTTTGTGTAAGTTTAATTTCTAAAAAATGACAACGTTCTTTTTTGTTGACATGTATTTTATTCTATTCTAAGAGTGTTTATAATTAAACGTGTGATACAGTTCACTTTGTTATTTATTAAGTCCTGTGAGTTATTGACGAGTTTGTGTTTATTTAATTTCAACCAGCGCGCTACAGGCAGAGCACCGCATCTTTTTTCCCTTTGAAATCGTGCAATATTGAAAAAAAAAAAAAAAAAAACGCGCGATTATTCAAATAGTAAAGCTCTTGGAATGCAACAAATAATTCTTTTTTAACCAAATTTTGTGACGTCAGGAATCAAAAGGCAATCTTGAATTTTTTTTAGCATATCATTGACTTATTATTCTTTATGTCTGTGCAATAACTATAATGTCTGACCTTTCCTTCAATTATTTTTTTTGCCTATCGATAAGAGGAAAAATTACAGTTTTGTCATTTTTTTATGTTTCTAATTTTTTTAAAGGGGAAGGAAATACATGGCAACTTAAAAATTTTAGCAATTCGATCTTAATACGTAACACTACATCAGGCATCAATTTCACAGATGTTTTTTAATTCCTTTAATTTTTATATCGTTTTTAATTTTCTCAAAATTGACAAATTTTCAATTTTTACAACAAATTTAAGATTAATCATGAGGTTACCAAATTATTATTATTAAATAAATATGAAGATAATTTTTCAGAGATTACAATATTATAAAAAGTTTTAATTTATGTTAAATAGTTTTCAAGATACGGAACTTCAAACCTGCAAGTTTGAACGATTGTACACATGCCGTTCTATGTCACAAGTTCTTTAAATGTCCAGAACTTCCATTTTTTTTTCGAAATATTTTGCAATGCTATTTTTGAATATGAATTTAATCTGTGTATCAAATTTTATTAAAATCGATTTCCATGCAGCCACGACTTTTTTTTAATTTTTGCTCATTGTGTGTGGAATGACCCCTATCCAAATTGAAGTTCGGTCTGGATTGTTGACCGAAAGAGACCCCTCTTGAAGAGCTCTTGATCAAGGCATCTTAAGCACCACTAAAAGAGTCGTTGAAAATTGCTAGATTACAGGATAGCATAATAATTTAAAAAATATCTACTCCCATCTATCATAGACGGCACCTTAAACCATCATTTTGCCCTTTTTTAAGCATAATTTGAAAACTACTTGAAAGGAAATTGTGAAATTTTGGACTTCTATAAAGCAGGACTTAATAAATCTAAATCCATCAAAAAAAAATGTAGGTTGCAGTTCACAATTTTCTCGGATATTAATTTCATAATTCATAATTCATATCATAAAATTATAAAAAATACAAATTCAACGTGTTTATGTTTGGGTATATTAACATTATTGCTACACAAAAAATTAGCACATTATGAGTATAATTTCAGGAGAAATAAATAAAAAGTGAAAATGTAATTTAACATTAGAAGCACTAAATTTTGAATGTTTTTAATTCAAAAATGGATCATCCAAATGACTTGAAATTTCGTTTCTGGGCATAGTTTGAACCGAAGATTTGTAATATCTTGCTAAAATTGGGTACTGCCGCTGAAAAAAAATTATGTTTGGGTTCATTTTAATATGTAGGTGGCCGCCTAAGAAAATTTTATATACATCATTTAAAAGTAGACTTTATCTCCAATCGTTCGGTACCATTAGCTTTCTTTTACGATAAATTGTTGAGGCGTTAGTGGGGGTTGTTTACTTTTTGTCCACGACTGTACATACACTAATACAATCTTTGAAAACTGATGAACTATTTATTGTGTTGCCACAAAATTTGGCAAAGAGGTATATTACAATTAGAGAAGAAATAATATAGTAACATAACCATATGGAAAATATCTTAATTGTGTATTAAGATACAGGTTAAATCAAAAAGTGTTAAATCATGAATCAGAGGTAAAGAATTTTTCTCGGGAAAAGTCTGTAGTATGTCCACCGTACAGTACTATGCCAGCCTCACAACAAGCTCTCATTCTGTTTATGAGGGTTTCAATAAAAGTTTTTGGCAACAAAGACCATTCGTCCAAAAACACATCTTTTAACTCCTAGTGGTTCTTGGAGGGGGGGGGGGGTGCTTGGGCTGTGCAATCCCCTTCCTAGACCATCCCAACCACGTTCAATAGGGCTGAGGTTGGGAGACCTCGAGGGCCGATTCATACGGCGAATTTCCTCTCCTTCAAGAACATTATCAATAATGTGAGCTCTGTGTGGTTTAGTATTATCGTTCATAATCATGATTTCCGGGCCTACAGAAACGCAGAATAACCTCATGCAGGCTTCATGTATCTCATCCCTATAGCGATGTGCGTTGACAGTACCGCATAGAAGACGTTCAGTGGTGTACGACCGCCCAACATTATGTCACCTAGACAAGTATTCAACTGCCACCAAATCTGTCGATTTTTTTTCTTGTTTACGTAGAACGGATGATAGTTCCACGTTCTCTCCAAATAAAGATTCGACGAGAATCACTCCGCGTAGTGAATCTCGACTCATCTCTGAAATGAACACGCCCCCATTCTTGTGATGCCTAAGACTGATGTCTTCGGCTCCTCAACAACAGGTATCTCTTGTTTGTTGCAAAGAAAGGGGCGCACACGAGTGGACGCCGGATGTGAGGGATGAGGTCCATGAAGCCTATGTGAGGTTGTACCGAGGTGCTGTAGGCCCGGACATTATGTTTATGGATTATAATGCGAAACCACACAGAACTCACATTATAGATGATTTTCTTCAAGAAAAGGATATTCGCCGTATGAATTGGCACCCGAGGTCTCCGGATCTCAATGCTATTGAACATGTTTGGGATGGTCTATGATAAACTACTGCATAACGTATCCCCTTATAGGACCAGCCAGGAGTTAAAAGCCGCATTTTTTGAAAAATAGGCTTTATTGCCACAAACATTTATTGACACCCTCATAAACAGCATGACAGTTCGTTGTGAGGTTTGTATAGCGGTGCACGGTGGTCAAACGACATATTAGACATACTTTTCCCGAGATTTATATCTGATTCATAATTTAACACTTTTTGATATACCTTGTATCTTAATTCGCAATTAAAATCTTTTCCATATTGTTATGTTGATACATTCTTTCTCCCATTATGCTATAATTCTGTTTTAAATTTTCTGGCAACACAGTGAACTTTTCATCAGTTTTCAGAGATTTTATGTTTGTGACCTTAATTTTGGTCATGTGTGTATATAAATATATAGAGGAAGGATTGCAAGAAAAACCACGATTGAAAAGAATAACCAAAATTATTTAATAAGACCTCAGTATATCATCTATAAATCATCAGATTATTTGAAAAAAGGATTTAATTTTTAGACTCGCTTTGAAATACTTTTATTTCTGATATTCAGTGTTACCCAACAGACCATCTTGGAAAACATAATCTCTTCACTCGTCCACAATTTAGCATAGAGGAAAACTGACTAAAACAGCAATAAATATAAATGTTTATCTATATATTGAACTTCGTTAATATTTCTGACGATGAGATTTTAAAATTAATACGAATTTCATAAAATTTACATGCAAAAATGTGCAAAATTCAGAAAAAGATTTCATTTCACCTTATCGCTTCAACAGCAGCTGTTCAAACAGAACTATCGACAGTGCTTCATGGGAGTACTAGGAAGTTATATAGCAGATTTTTGCTTTCCTGAAGCATCGTATACGCTTGATATTGAAGTACTCCGTAATGTTCGGTCATTTCATAATACCCAAATTTCCTCTATATATCTTGATAGGGGTTTCTTAAAGCTGTTTGGCTTGTTATTGTTTAATCAAATTTTACGAAGTGGATTAAAAAATTGTTTTACTCATTAAATCATTTAATTTATTTAGCGGTAATTATACTCCTCATTCTTGCAATTGTTTGATTTCTTAATTAGAATATTTTCCATTGCTAATAAAAGTAAATTTATTAATGAAATACAATTCATTACTTTACACAATCACTGTGCTTAATAATTATCCGCAAATATAGTCATTAAATTTACAGCATGTGTTAATGGGATATACATTATACCGCACTATAACAGAAAGCAATTTTTATTTATTTAACTAACAAACACGATTTTTTTTTATATGCATTTTGAGGATTTAGTCTCTAAAATCACTTTGGTCATCAAACATGGAAAGCGGAATTAGAATAAGTAATAAAAGATTTGCTTAAAGCATAATTAACATAAAATCTGCATTTGGAAAAAGCTTATACAGACAAATATTTTTCTCTGTTGAATGTTGTAAGATTAAAGTGAACTAAACTGTAAGCAACTCTGATGTTATTAGCTTTATTTTTTAAATCAATTTTAATTTAATGCTTAAGCTAAGAAGAATTTATCTATTTCATGTTTATTGCTTGAGTGATTTATTTTATTTTCCGTAATATTTACACAGTGCATATTAGTTGTGCTATGATAGATTTGAATTTATTTGTAGAACAGAAGAAGTTCCTTCGGTTGCCCTTTTTGAAGTAAATTCTTTATTAAATCGAATGAAGCATAATGCTGTTTGCATTTATGGAGGCTGGTATAAAAAGGGAAATATTTAATAAAAAAGCAAGTTGAGAGAACTTGTTATAGTTGGAACCACGTTGATCTGGTAATTCGTATTCTTTTGGTATTTCATAGAATTATTCTAACTAAAAATTTTTATGTTTTCAAAAATTAAAAGAAAAAAAAAGGACGGAGGTAATAAAAAAAATCACTTTTCGTTTTAAACTTATTTAAAGTTTATTCTTTCTTATGTTATAGAAAAGAAAGAAAATTCAAATTCGCAAAAAATGTCTGTGGGGCTGTGCATACATAACGTTATCTTTTTAGGAGGGATGGGGGCGTCTGGCACATAATATCGTAAGATATCGCTGGGGGAGGGGGTATTTGTCTTTTGATATCGTTATCATTTTTGATCCAACAAAAATTTTCCTTTTTTATTTGTAACTTATCCTTTACATCCAAATAGTATGTTATGATTTTTTTAGTCTATTATCTTTTTTATGAAAATACAAAGTCATTATTCGAATCTTTAAATGTTTATAAAATTCTGAATAAAATATGGAATAACCCAAATTTGGCATTCCTATTCTTCAATCATATGTGTATGCATATATAATCCTATAATTGGCTGTTCGAGAAACCATATGCGAAGCATTTTTCAAATGATACTTGTGTTTACTAGTAAATAAAACAGAAATAATGATGTCCACCTGTTTTGTTGAGAAAAAGTACGGTTTGGCCCCCTCCTTCGTGAAAGGGCAAGTGCAAGAAGACATTGTTACTGCTAAATGCATTATTTAACAAAAAGCTCTTATCAAATTCTTTTAAATACTCACTATTTCTTTGACGTGTTATTTGATATACAGTTATTTCATGTATAAAGTGATATTTCATTAACTGCTCTTCATTTTGAATCAATAAAGTATTCGAAGCATAAATGCAACCATATTTGTATATCACTCCAAACAAAAGGAAAAAAATTCTTAAAAAAAAAAAAAAAAAAAAAAAAAAAAAAAATTAGTCATTGATAACGATATCATAACGGGAGGGGGGAGGTTCGAGGTATGGTAATGCATCATATCGCATCAAAAATCACCAAAAAATTGATAAAGTTATATAATTACAGCGCAGTGTTCTAGTATTGTAGACAAAAAGCCATAACCGGAATTAGAATGTTGCTATCTTACGAATTTCACCGTTACGGCTCTCTACTTTAAGGGAATCAGAGAGGTTTAAAATGACAAAAGATTACTGAATTTTGAGTGTGGATTAAGGAGCCTATAAATAAATTAGGCCATTAACTTCTTTTTGTATTTTATTATTTTAGAAATAAAAATAATTTATTTTAGATCAGGGGCGGATCCAGAGAATCGTTTTTTTTTTTTTTTTTTTTTTTTTTTTTTTTGGGGGGGGGGGATATTGAGTGACATATAATGAACGTAGTTATAACTTCTGTTGCTCAAATCATTCCTTGCAATCAATCTTTAAATGAATATGAAATAATTAATGCGATTTGAAAATATTACAGACTCTCGATTATACGACATCCGAGTAACCGAAACACTCGTTTATTCAACACTCTTATTATATAATACCGCCCTCTCCTCAAAATATGGTTTATTGTAAATTATTAGGTCGTAAACTTAAAAATGTTATAACAGAATTTATACGTTAAATGACTTCTTTTTTTCTTTTTCTTTTTACTCTTGTACGAAGGTAATTATTTATCTTATTTTTTGTTCTTTTAGTTATAGTGAACAACGTTAATAACACAAGACTGAGATGATTGCGTTTTTTAACTTTTGATAATTGATTTTGATGTACTTTTTAGCACTGAATCCGAAAATGACCTTCATTTTTAACCATCACGTCACGATTTTCGCAAGTCGTAAATTTCAGAGTTAAAAAGTAAAAAATAGCGAAAATTTCACAAAGCAATTTGTCAAATCCTTAACAAAAGAATATAAATGTTTTTAATGCATCTGCGACAAATTTCCCAGCCTTATCAACCGCCAAAATAAAAGAGGATACCGAGATGAAACCCATAGAGAAGATTAAAATAAAAGCAGGAAGCAGAGCATGAGCGGTTCAAAGAAACTTCCACGCATGGAATAAAATTATAAAAATTTTAAATGCACAATATTTTACATGTTTAACTGTAAAAATACATAGTATAAGCAAAGAAATGAATAGATTATTATAACAAAAAAAAGTTACGTTTATTTATAGCAGCAGATTATTGCAATATTTCGACTTTTTAAAATTTTAAAATTTGCGATTTGTGAAAAATCCTGACATGATGGTATGGTAAAAAATGAAGGTCATTTTTGGATTCAGCACTAAAAAATACAATGAACCAATTATCGAAAGCTGAAAAACATAACCATCACATCGATTTTTTTAATATTAGATTTCTGAAAGAGGATAATCTCTGAAAAAGGATCTCTTTCAGAAATCTGAAGGGACCTTAACGTTCTTGAAATGTCAAAATGTGTCATCTAAGAGGTGTGTATATATCTTCACAGGCGGGGATCCAAGGAAGGGGGAGAACACCCCCCGCACCCCTTGGATAAAAAAATATAAAAGATCGCGCAAAAAACGCGAATTTCCTTAAAAGATCGAGCAAAAACGTAAATGTCGTCAAAGGATCGCGCAAAAACGCGAATTTTGTCAAAGAAGTGCGGAAAAAAGGTGAATTTCGTCAAAAATAGGGCATTTCGTCAAAGGACCACGAAAAAAAAAACACGAATTTCGTCAAATGACCACGAAAAAAAACTCAAATTTCGTCAAAGGATCGCAGAAAAAACGCGAATTTCGTCAAAAGATCGCGGGAAAAAACGCGAATTTCGACAAAAGATAGCAGAAAAAACGCGAATTTCGCTAAAGGATATAAGAGAAACGCTAGTTTCGCCAAACAATTACAGAAAAAACGCTAATTTCGCGAAAGAATCGCGCAAAAAGGCAAATTTCGTCATCAGATCTCGGAAAAAGGCGAATTTCGTCAAAGAATTGCGAAAAAAACGTGAATTTCGTCAAAGAGCCGCAGAAAAAACGCGAATCTCGTCAAAGGATCGCAGAAAAAACGCGAATCTCGTCAAAGGATCTCAGAAAAAAACGCGAATCTAGTCAAAGGATCTCAGAAAAAACGCGAATTTTGCTAAAGGAACGAAAAACACACGAATTTCGCCAAATTATTACGGAAAAAACGCTAATTTTGCGAAAGAATCGCGCAAAAAATGAGAATTGCGTCGACAGATATCGAAAAAAATGAGAATTTCGTCAAAGAATCGAGAAAAAAATATGCGAATTTCGTCAAAGGTCTGCGGAACAAAACGCACAATTAGCACCAGGAGGAGATTCGCCTAGGCGCGCATCCACGGGGGTTTCTATCGGGGCGGCGGCAACCAAGATATAAATCCAACGCTTTTAACGCGAAACAGACAGACAAGCAAACGAAAATCAAACACTTTCCGGGTGTCAATGGTCCTCACTGACTTTTCGGCAATTAGTGAACAAAATAGAATTATGTCCTGTCAAAAGGCATATGGCGCCATACTTTTTGAAACTATGGGTTGAGGTGGGGGACGATGCCACTTCGTGTACCTTTTGTTGAATCTCTACAGCAGAAATTGACAACGCTATGCTGATGATCCCCTTAAAGTGTTGAAACTTTTAGTTCTTTCAAAGAAGCTGCAATTCTAATTTCTGTATAACGATATTTTTGGGAGTGCGTTATTGTTTGAGAAAAGAATGGGATTCATAGAAATTTCCAAAGAAAGAAAGAAACAAGAAAAAGAAAGGGCTTTTGAGAAATTCAAGCATCTTAATGTTTTCTGAAGAAAGCCACTAACGTGTAAAAAATATACTTTTATTGCCACCCACACTGGTAAATTTCAAGGGGTATTTGTTGAATGAACAAAAATGGATTATGTCCTAATACTAATCAGTTAAAACCTAAATTGCTTATGGTGTGTTGATTTCTTAAAAACCAACATGGTAAATTTGCTCTTCCTTTTTTGCCCCGATGCCCCCCCTGGGATGCGCACTTAGGGAATCTCCTTGCGGTGCTAATTGTGCGTTTTCTCCGCGGTCCTTTGACGAAATTTGCGTTTTTTCAGCGATTTTTTGGCGAAATTTGCGTTTTTTCAGCGATTTTTTGGCGAAATTTGCATTTTTTTCAGAGGTCTGTTGACAAAATTAGCGTTTTTTGCGCGATTCACTCGAAAAATTAACGCTTTTTCCTCAGTTCTTTGGCGAAACTCGCGTTTTTTCTGCGATCCTTTGACGAAATTCGCGTTTTTTTCTGCGATCCTTTTTCGAAACTTGCGTTCCCTTGTGGTCCTTTGGCGAAATACGCGATTTTTTGACGAAATTCCAATTTTTCCGCACTACTTTGACGAAATTTCGGGATCATTTGACGAAATTCGCGTATTTTCGCGATCCTTTGACAAAATTGGGTTTTCTTGCTCGATCCGTTGACGAAATTTGCGTTTCTTTTGCAACCCTTTGACCTGCGAACGATTGATGAAATTGATTTTTTTCGGCGATCATATGTCGAAATTCGCGATAATCGGTGGATTTATATTATTTTTTTGGAGGGAGATCCCCCCCCCCGTGGATTCGCGCCTGTTCTAGATTAAATAAATAAATAAATAAATAAACACAATACGAGGGGGTATCAATAAGTTTTTGCCCTCACATAGAAATAATGGAGTAAGTTTATGAAAGTGCTACATTGTATTAGCCCTTTTTCTATATAGTCATCGTGCACAATAACACATTTCTGCAAACGGTATTGCAAAAAGAAAGGAAGGATGTATGTTCCGGTGCCGCCATAGAATTAAGGGGGGGGGGGGTGCATTTTTCTAAATTTTACCTACCCCAACATGTGGCATGTTGTTGGAAAGGCCTGTGACCACTTATTCATGTTATGCACATCCTGAGCCCTTCAACACGATTTGCCATCCGGGGGGAGGGGCACTTTTCTAATTTTTGTAAAAGGATGTGTGTTGTTTTGTGTATTTTCGAAATTAATACAATTCATGTCCCTGGGGGACAAATTTGGGGGGAGGCGGGAGGGGGTGCATAACATGATATAAGTGGTCACAGGCCTTTTCCAACAATATGTCACATGTGGCGAACGGAAAAAGTTAGAAAAATGCTCCCCTTTGAGTCTGCAATCCCGCGTCCCTAATTACATCCTTGCCCCTCTTTTTGAGATACCGTTTGCAAAAATCTGTTACTGTGTATGGTGACTATATAGAAAAGGATTAACAGAATTTAGCAATTTTAAAAATTTAACTGAATTATTTCTATGTGAGGGCAAAAACTTATGATACCCCTCGTAGTTTATATATTGTACAACAAAATAATCTTACAAAACTACTTTGGCCGTAATTTTAACGTACAGGTTATATATTTCTGACTCGTCATTTCTGTTAAATTACTTATTAACTTATACTCTTTATTATACATAAAAAATAAAATAAAATATTTAATGAAAAAAAAATATCTTGTCCATAATAATTGATTACGTATATGTTTTAAGAAAAATCTTCCTTTCCAAGTATAGTTTGTAAAAAAAAAAAAAAAAAAAAAAAAAAAAAAAATCAATCTACAATTAAAAAAAAAAAAAAAAAATTCTTTATGAACGTCTGCACTTTATATTGTACGAAAAAATTCTGTTCCAATAAAATAATTTGGTGTGGTTCTCGGTTATGGGAAAATCACTGCTTTGATTTACGGGTGAGAGAAAACGTGGATTTTTATTTTCTAAATTTACCGCCTTAACTTTTTTTTATTCATTTAAAAGATATAAATTGTTACAAAAACAGGACCGTTGACATTAGTATTTCGTATTAGTTTCCACATAATAGTTTCAGCCGTTAATTTGTTTTGACAGGCAGATGGTATGACAAGTTTAACACATAAGAAATCGTCATACATTTAAAATTAACATTTTTCTTATTTCTTAGTTTACATGTAATTTTTTATTGCATTAAATTAGAAGCTCGATTTTTTAAGAAACAATGTGCCTATGGATAATTTTATTTAACAATTATTTTAACCATATATTTTCAGCCGTTCCTTAATTTAAAAGAGAAACCGTCTTGATCGGCAAACTGGCGAGAAATTGATTGTGTACATGTTCCGTATTTTGCTTCTGAGTTACGGAGCTAAGTTTTATTTTGGTAAACCCATTCACAAAACAGCCCTTTGAGATAATTTACTTGAAAGTTTTGCTTTCATAGATTTTACGGCTCAACGTGTACAACTTATAAGAATTTAATTTTAGAATTCTTTCTATTCGACCAAGTTATTTTTTATAATTTAGCGTTTTTAAAGAAATCTGAAATAAGTATTTTTTTACAAGATTACAGGGTAACTCCGGGAGAGTCGCTGCATACGGGATAGATGCCGCACCCCTTCTATTTCCAGTAATTATCGATAGATGGTCGTCAAACGCACAGTATAGGTGCGCAATGATATTATTTTAACCAGTGTATAGCGTGAATTCCATTTCGATGTTTACTTGTAGAAGTACAATCCTTAATTTGACGTAAGTACATAATTTCACTGTCCAAACTTTTAAACGCGTTATGTTTAAATATTTTTCATACACTAATTACTAAATGCATGCATGATTTCGAAGTCAAAACTAACTGTATTTTTTGTACACAGTACTGTGTGTATGATTATGCCATTCCCCTTAGCGATAGAAGGTAACTGTGATGGCAGGCGTCTGCACCATGCAAAATGGGATACATGCCGCACTGCTCTTCCGGTTTACATGCCGCAGTTTATGTTGTACTGGATAATTAAGTGTTATTAACTTTTCCTTTTGTTTTTGCACAGACTAACCATGTAAGGCAAGTTCTCAAGTTGACTAAAACCAAAGGAGAAAAAGGGGAAATAAAAAGTTAGAAGAGCAAGAAAGATGCAAGTCAAGATGATAATAATGAAAAATTGGATTACGCGTAACGCATTCTTTGCAAATTACTCCAAAAAAGAGGAAATATAATTGGCTTCGTTGCATCATGTATTTAAATGTAGTTACATAAAGACTACTTTTTCGACACTTTTTCTGTAGATTGAAGTTGATGTCTTAACTCATTCGGGACCATAGGTGCATATAAGCTCCTTCATAAAGAGCTTACAAAATTTGTTTCCATCACCAGTAAAAAAGAAATGTAATATTTGCTTTGTTTAATTAGAGCATTTTCATGATTATTTAAGTAAAGGTAACTTCTTTTTAAAAAGTTGTACCAACCGAATAAAATTTGTGCAAAAGCCAACGGTCCCGAAAGGTTTAACAAATAAATTATGTAAACACAATTTTACTTTTTTTCTTTTCCCTTTCTAATACATTGATGTTACGTTGTTGCTGAAATAACTGAAAATAACTGAAGTTGCTGAAATGTTGTTGAAAGTCGATAATTTTAATAGCGAAAGTAGGCAACAATGATTAATTTGAATCTACTAATACGCTTCATTGTACTCATTTAGTTTCATTTTGTTATTACACCATTTGAACATTTTTATTTATAACTTCATTCAGTTCTTATTACAAGCGCGCCATAACTACCACACAAGTTAGGCGTCTCAGCCTGAACGTACGGGTGATGTGCCGCAGTGTAATGTTTTAGAAAAAAATTGTTAAAAAATATTAATAATTTATTTTGAATTTTTTTGTCGCACTACACGCGTTCTATATTTAACATTAAATAGCACAGCATGATTTTTTTTTTAATTTTATATCCACCACGGAACTTTATACACAAATTTAAAGAAATGTGCGGCATAAATCCCGGAATTACCCTGTATGTAATTTTTCGTTAATGACAGCACGCAAGCACATTTTAATTTTTAAGATAAGATAATACGACGTTCTAACTTAGCTACTTGTCGGTATTAAAGAGCGTATTAAATAGCACCTACTGTTGTAGATGCGAATTCGTTTGTTAGTGTTAACACATTAGTTACCTAGCTGGTCCACAAAGGTAATTTTAACATTCATGATGGCACTTATTTCACATAAATAGCTGATACACTGAACTAGCAGTAAGCTTTATAAACGGAACAATTTTAAATTAAAACCAGCTAGTTTAGAAAAAGAATTAAATGACAGAAGGCTGCAGAACTCACAGAGTTCTAAATATAAAAACAGATGCTTTATACAGTCTATCTATTAGAACTATCTATTAAATCTATTAGAACTCTGCGGGTACAACAGCGTTATATAGGGGGAAAAAACGTGATTTCTTGTCTGCATGTGACAAAAATATTAATATAAAATTTGTCATATAGTATGTATTGTGTTTTTTTGAAATTATTTTTAGCAGATAAGATATACAATGTCACTAGTTCACATTTTGTATTTTTCAGGACTTACTTTAACAGAAACATTTTAACAGATAAGTTTAACAGAAAGCGTTTATTCTATTAATGGCTTTTTTTATAAGAGTAGTAATTTTTTAACTTAATAGCAAATGTTCAGACCATGACGTGAAGATAGAAACTTTGGTTAAAATTGTAAATTTTTCTTAAATTGAGCAATCTGGAGGACATCCCAATTTACTCATACAATCATTTGGTAATGACAACTCGTGAGTTATTTTAAGCAACAGGTGAGAACGCCCAGAATGACACATTTCTTCCAACGGTCGTCTAACATTTAAATACATTTCATATAGTAAGATTTGTCAAGGCTTTCAAAATATACATTGGTTTCGTATACGACATTCTCATTTGATGTAAACCTCTACCCTTGGAGCCCTCTTTTCAAGTTAGGAAACATATAATAGTCCCTGGGACCAGATCTGGAGAATACGGGGGGATGAAGGAGCAATTCATAATTTAATTCATTCATTTTTTTCATCGTTTTCATTAATGTGTGAGCCACTGTGTTGTCTTGGTAAGACATCACATTTTTTAGCGATGAGCGGACTTTTCTTCTTTTTTTGTTGTTCAAATGGTCCAATAATGCAGTACAATACTCTCCTGTGATTGTTTTGCCTTTCTAAACCTACCTGTCTTAGCCATATGCAGCCAAAAAACACTGGCATAGATCTTTCCAACCGACTGTTGTGCCTTTGGTCGCTTTGTGCGATTTTCACGCGGTCCCAAACACTTCGCAGGCTGCCGTTTTGACTCAGGCGAGTAGTAATGAATCCACGTTTCATCCATTGTAACGATTTGGCGGAAAACTTGTTTGGATTATGCTTTAATAGTTTCAAACCGCGCTCTGAGTTATAGACACATTGCTGTTTTTGGTCGATTGTCAGTAAACGCGGCAGCCATCTTGCTCAAAGCTTTATCATATTTAAATACTCATGTAAAATATGTCTCGCCCATTCTGTTGATTTCTTTACAATGTCCTCTATCTATCTTACTTTAACTTTGCGGTTAACCAAAACAAATCGGTGGACTTTTTTAATGTTCTCGAGAGTCGTCTCTTCAACTGGACGCACAGAATGTTCAGCAACTTCGGTGTTCGTAAGGCCACATTTAAACTCACTAAACCATCGACAAAAGGTTGTTTTCGACGGAACAGTTGTGAAGTAATACTTTTCGAGACATTCTTGGGTTTAGATGGTATTTTTCTTCGTCAAAAAGCAATGTTTTATTGAGACACGGAGTTCTTTCTTACCCATTCTTTATACAAAGTCAAAAGTAGCTTCACTTACACAACCACGACTCGTAAAAAAATGGCCGACGTATCATGAAACTTTAACACCAGTCTTTAGAAGGTTCATACTAATAAAACATAATGTGGATGTTTATTTGATGCTGCCATCTAGTAACGAGTCCCGGGAGTTTTCACCCCATAACGATGAATACGTAATTAGACTTTTAGCTTCAAAATAGTAGATTAATGAATAAATGGTGAGAGTAGTAAATTTTTTAATTGAATGGAAATGAAACAACGAACTGAACACACTTTCACTCAGTTGGAAAAATAACTAGTCAACCCAAATTCACGTGTTAAAATAACAGAAAAAAATGTGTAGTTGTCTTCAATAAATTTCTGATATTCACTTGTAAATGAAAGCGAAGTTATTCTTCTACGAATTTTTGAATATATTTTTCTTATTGATTCTTTTTAGATCACATATTAGGATTGCACTTTCAATAAACGAAGAAATAGTTTTTAGATTTTTCATCAAAAAATTAGAGCAGTACTGTCGAAAAATAATATTAATGTTTACCTGTTTTTAGAAGGCAATTACAATTCTTGTTTTTTAAATACTTTGTGCTGAAGAAGCATTATTTGTTGTACTTACATAAAAGTGAAACTTTTTTTTTTTCGAAACGAATCATCATTATCAACTTACTTTCCTTAAACCTTGTTTATAGAATGGTATTTTCTAATTCATTAAAATGCATAATTAATTGCATTTTGATAATATATCAGCATTTAGATAGGTTTAATGAGCATTTGGTAAAAATTTAAAACAAGTACAAGAACCATTACAAACTTCTTTTTCATGAACTTTTTAGTTCATGTTTAATTCATAGTTCATAGTTAATTTGTCCCATTCTGATATCTAAAATAGTTTTTGAGAAAATACAGAAAAAATGGGATAATGAATCTATCAACTAATCCTTCAATAACTAAAATTTCCTAAACGAATTTATCAATATTAAGGAATTTTACGGCAATAAATCTTATTATAAATTTACACTAGATCAAAAAACCGAATTCTATTTTAAATCAATGAAAACGTCTTTCATGATGGCTTTGTCCTCAATCGTATTGTAAGAATCTTTTCATAGGAGTTAAATCGTTTGTATTTAATTACAAGTAATTTTATAAAAAAATTAATTCCTCCTCTTATTCAGTTTCTCTCTGAAACAAATTTACAAATATTAGCATTTTTAACACTTTGCAACAAAGTGGAAAAATCTTTATGATTTAAGATGGTCAGTCTGTCTGTCCATGCACTACCCAGGTAGAGCACAGATATCGGCCAATGTCCCGATCAATATTGGCTAATATCTCGAAAGTCACACTCCGAAAGTCTTGAATGTCAGACATCAAATTTACAATATCTTCCGATATTCACAGATGTAACTTAAAATTAGTTTCTAAAAGAAAGCATCCAAAAGAATTTTTTGCATTGCTTGTAACATTATAATACGTAAATAGTATTCTAAACAATAAAATTTAAAATTTTTGCCATTTTTAGAAAACATGATTTTTTAATGCCTTATTTTTAATATTTCATTTACATTGGCCCATATTGTTAAATGATATTTGCATTCCAACATTCAGCGATATCTATCGGCATTCGCAAATACAATATCCTTTTTTAGACATTTCAAGATATCTGTTGACATTTAGAAATTTGTAATCAGGACCAAAGTGTATGGAAAGTTCTGAAGGACCGCCTATTTCTGGAAAAATTTCTGTAGTACAATTTATATAGACAATTATAGAGATTGCAATAGAAAAATTTCTCAATAATAGCATTTCATATTAAAATCTATTGATAGTGCTACATAAAAAATTAACAAGGAAATCCGCAAATATTGATCTAGAATTATTTGTATTTAAAATAAATAATGTAGTCCCTATAAGGATGTTAAGTTATAACAATCGTTAATTTTATAAAAAACGACAGATGCTTTTTTTTTATTACATAATTTTTTTACATAAAAAAAGTGATCAATTTATGTATTGTTTAATGGATAGTATGTTTATCTTTTTAAATTGGTCTCAAATTTCAGATTTAAAAAAATATATTTTTTTATTATTGGAACAATACAAGATTAGTTCAAAGAGTAGGTAGAGAGTAGTTTTCAACATAAAATTTCTTTTTAAATTCCTAACAAACTTAATAATAAAAAATATATATTTAAATAAATCTTTGTTAAAAGAATATAAGCAAAAAGATGTCGATTATGATTGAAAGAGTATGGAAAAATTAAATTATAATTTTGTCAGACATTTTTTTCGTCCCCAATAGAAAAATATACGGGTAACGTGTATTATTCCTTGAAATAAACACAAAGACTTGAAATCTTTTAAAGATAAATTTATCCCTAGCTCAGTGAGAAGGTTATGTTCACCACATTTGTAAATCGCATTTGCTGGGGTTTAAATTAAGAAATTAACGTCTAAAAAGTTATAATTTAACATTTAAAAATGACATTCTCTAATATTAGAAAATATATCGTTCAATGTCAAATAACGATATATAGCAATGACAAAAAAGATATCACTTAATATAACAAACTGATATTCAGAGATGTTGGGAAATATTGGCCAACATTGCCAAATATCAACAAATAATATTCGTGGAAAGTATTTTTAGAGAGGGGGGGGGCGGGGGGGTCATTTAACATTGACCAATATAACTTTTTTATATCGGCCAATATCTCATTTTGATACTGACCGATATATTTGCGCTACCTGGGTAACTCGTGTAAATATTTTTTTTTTCGATTACCATGAAACTGATATATATTATTGGGGTTTGCTACGGTATTGAAAATGAAGTGTGCAGCAGTTACGGTTCATTTACAGCGGCACTCAAAACAATTAAATTACACTTCGGCGCATTTGGCAAAATCGTTTGCGGTGTATTTAAAAGATATTACACTGTTATAAGCATACTGAAAATTATATATATCAGTGAGGTGTACAACAAGCGCTTACTGTGTAATCTGGCGTGCATATAATTTATCGTTCATTTACAGGGAAACATAAAACTATTTTTCTACAGTAGTGTATATTAAGGATAATTTTCTGCCAGTGCTTTAAATTTTGTGAATCGCATTTTAAAATTTAACTACTTTTTTTGCATATTACTTGGTGTGTTTAAATTTTATAGATATTATATGGGGTTACACAATTTATTTAGAGTATATTTCCGTTTACTGACGGAAATTGCTGAATGGGAATTTTAATCTGTGATAGGCATTTAATTTAACTAACTTTTAGCGTACGATGTAGTATAAATGCCAATCAATAAATCGTATACAGGTATGAATAAAAAAATTCTGAGCTTTTTTCTACTATTTATATACAGTATTCTGAATGTGTTAGAAAGTGCTTCATAATATATGCTGGACGCACGATTTTCGTACTAGTTTTGTTTTCTGCAATGAACATTTTTTAAACTTCTGTGATGCTAATTATCTTTTCCATTAATTAATTTATATAAATCACATCCTTAGTATAATGAGTATTTTTTAAATTGTAATATTTTGTTTCGTGAAGCTTCCGTTCACCACTTAACGCAGCTAAAATATATATTTTTGCCCATATACACATTCATTTAAATTCTCAACATGCAATAAAGGTATAATCTTTATAGTTTTTTAAATCAGAAATGTGTAACAATGTTAGTTTGAATTAAAGAAAAACAGTTTTACTATGTTAATGTTCAAAATATTAAAAACATTTATAGGAATAAAACAGTCATTAATATTAAATGTGTAAATGAACAGATCTTTCTTAGTAATAATGTTATATTTCCTTCAATGCGGACGTGTACCTCGTAGCCCACATTTAGGCTACTTTATGAACCACTTGCTAGTTTAAAAAATATATAACTATGCTCGCAACGACATGCGGTAAGGCTTTATATTTTATTAAACATAATACATCAATTGTATATATCGGAATAGTATTTTCTTATATATGTACTTTATTACAATATATTAGCTATACTAAATACACTTTCAAAGGAAAGTTGTTTGAAATCTGTAGTTTAATTGAAAGACTTTTAATTTTAGAAAATCAATAAGACATTAATTTATTTCATTACTTTCTAATTATATTCTTACTTTTTATCTTCGAATCAATTTTCGAAAATAGAGAAAAGTGCATTTATTCTATTTAAAGAAATAATTAACTGTCTTATTAAATCAATATTGTAAGCAGCACATTGAATTTAGTAAACACTAAATACTTTGCAAATTAGAATAACTAGTTCAGCCCTTACTATATTTTTACTATATTATTCTGTTAAACAAACATTAAAGACGAAATTAAAATGCGTAGCAAAACATTTAATTAAATCATAGGTAACATAAAATTTGCATTTAAACAATTTCAGGAAAGCAAATGTGCATACATGTTGAAACCACATACTTGAAATGAAGTTTTATATAGGATTGTTATTGTATTATCCGTATGTATCCGTCACATTAGCCATTTCTATTTTAATGATATAACATGAATACAATAAAACGTTTCACTCTTTTTTCTTGAATTCCGAGATGTATTTTCGGAAATACTATATGCATTAACTATATTTTATGGACTTTTTTGATACACAGTAATATATATATATATATATATATATATAGTTAAAAAATTCCAAAAGTTATTTCAAGCATTATCACAATCTGTAAACTTTAATTGAAGCACAAAATTAACTTAACCAAACCAAATAAGAACTATAATTTAACTTAATAAACAAACTTAAAGAAACACAACTTAACCAACTTTAACTTAAACAAAACAACCATAAGAAACAAGGCAAATATATATATATATATATATATATATATATATTTCCTAATGTACCAAACAAGTTTTACTAACATATAATATGCCTCTTCTTAATTACCCATGCATTCGCAAAGCATTCTACTGTATTCAAGAATTCCGAAACCAATAAATTTCAGAGATTTAAGGGGTCGTCCAGAACTGATGACACGCTTGGAGGGGAGAGAGGGGATTCGTGACAGTTTGTGACAAGGGAGTGGGAAGGGGTATTAAGAAATGTGACATCACACATTTTGGCTGAAATAAAAGCTTTAAAAATCAGCAGATTAATTTTTGAAATGAAAGTAATTTGGGTTCATAATGTAAAGATAAGAATTAAAGCCAAATATATTAAATTCCATTTCAAATACCAAAATACTACTGTTTTCAATTGCTCTTTCATATTAATATTTTATTACTATTGCATATTAATTATGTTTTTTGTTGTAAACCTTAATCTTATTTCATAGAAAATAACTACACGAATCATTTTTATTGTTATGCTCACAAATGCCTTAAAAAATAGCTAAAGTTTAAAATTAAAATTTGAAATAAGATCTATAACGTACTGCTTTGTTTCTGAACTGCTAGTATATATTTATGTAATATAGAGTGACATGTGACAAGGGGGGGAAGGGGCATAGTGAAGTGTGACACTTTGTGTCAAAAGGAGGAGAAGGGGGTCCAAAATATTGAAAAAAGTGTGACACCATTTATAGACAGCCCTAAAGAAACATTTCCGAAACCGAAGTTTGTTTTGCTAACCAAAATTTTCATAAAGATTCTCAATTTTTTTCAGTAGTCGTGTATTTACGAACATCATCAGAACACTCATATTTTATTAATCATCAATTTCTGGAAATGTACTAAATATTTTGTTTCCTTTTTATACTATTTATATTATATGTCAATGTTCCTTTGAAATATAGATTAGTCTATGTAAAACAGTGCAAAAAGAGTAAAAAAAAAAAAAATAAGGTTGAACTTTATATTCAAATTCCATATTGTATCAATATTGTTACGAATTTTATATCAGCATTATATGGAACTAGGGAACATCCAAACTGTCAGTTCTGGATTTTGAAGAGACTGGTATCGTTCGGAATCTATTGTCACGAGGATAAAGAAATGCGTAGGAAATATGCTCCCGAATCCAATAGTTCACGAAATATGGACCCTTTTGTGATTCGGAGGGGAAAATACCAATAAAAGGAATAACCGCATGACATTCATTAAAAAGCTATCGAAAACAGGAATTTTGAAATAATTAATCACGACAGTGGTTTTTACGATAGTGTTGCATGACAGAATGGTAATGAGAATGCTATCATAGTATTTGTCAGATGGAGTGTCCAAACAGATTAAAATTTATGTATTAAAAAACTAGGTTCTGCTATACATCGAGTCTTCCTGCCAGCGGGATCGAAAAAATAGCTTCAGCCACTGGGTATTTACCTATTCCATGACTACAAGTACTTGGTAAAGAAAATAAAGAATACAGTCATTCAGGGTTACTTTGATCCGCATTTTCTCTATTTTCATATGCCACACTCTTATTTTAAGAATATTGTTGCAACTAGGGGCATAATATTGAAGAAATGATCCTAAAATATTGTATGACTATCAAAAATTAAGAAATAATAATGATAAAAGTAATAAAAAATAAATGTTTAACCTTGTTCAAAGTTACCCAGCCATTTAGAGTAACTTTGCACTATGTGATAAATATTATCTAAAATAATTCATTATAAAAAAAATATTATAGTTAGGACAAATTTGAACCCCCAAAAATGTTTTTCAGATGTGTAAAGACTCCGAATTTACATTTCCCAACATCACAAGATTTGTATAATTTATGATATTACAACAAATATTATGCATAAGAAAAGTGGAAGAAGAGAACCATGAATATTTAGAAATAAAATAAAACTGTATATTGTTCAGATAAAACTTAAAAATGCAGTTAAAAACAATTTTCAATGTTTTAACTCAATAATATATCCATAGTTACAGTAATACATACTAGTACTAGTATTATTCAAACAAGAATAAAAGATGTCGAATCTATGAATGTCAAATTTGAATAGCTCCTCCTCGAATAACGCCTTTAAATGAATTTTATGTATTTTACAAATATTTGTGAAAATATTTGCATGTTATATCTAATGCACATTTTTGGCATTTATATAAAATATCCATGCAAAACCCTTAATATATGGTAAAATTTTAGTGCCTTCTTATTTTACATTTTATTAATTATTAATGAATAAATAATCACAAAATATTAACACATTTACAACAGTTAGATTATAATATGTCTGAAAAATGAGGATATTGTTACTTACTATGAAAATTTAACTTGAAAACAGTACTTCACCAAAATAGCTAGATGATGGAATTAATTGCTCATAATGTTGCTAATTTATAAATAAAGAGTAGAAATCCCAGATTAGAACCTTGCCAACAGAGCACAGTTTTGGAGTTTATTTAGTCATCTGAAGTCAAAAATATTGAAAATTATAAGGTGGTGCAAAGTTACACCCCCATGGTTAAAAGTTACCCTGAATGACTGTATTCAAAACATCGAAGTATTTGTTATGATGTTAACACTATTTCTGTAGAAGGTATACTAAAAATACACCACTTGTCCTAAAGCTAGTTCGTTGAATCTACTTTTGATGTGATACATCAGCATGCTTTCCAAAAGGCTTTAATGCGAACACGTATCCACTCTTTCCATCAGTAAAAATGTATGCTTAACTCTTACTAAACCAACCGCGCTGAATGTCAAACGATAATGCCCTTCATAATTTGTGCCTGGTGATTTAAATACTTGTGTTTTTAATACTTTTACTAAACAAAACACTAGCATGGTTAATTATAATACAAAATTCGTGTCTTCGATAGCTTTTGAAATAATATACTGTTTTCCCTACATTTTTTCCTTCTTTCGAAACAGAAAGTGATCCATCTCTCGGAAACTACTGCATTCTGGAGTATAGCACGTGGGTATTTCTTTATACTTGTTATAACAGCTGTCGAACAATACCAATCTCGTCAAAATCCGGAACTGACAGTTTAGGATGCTCCTAGTATGTTGAAGAAAAAATTTACAAAATATGAACAAATCATATAAGTTCTCACGTTATGTTTCCTCTGTGATCACAATGTCCACTTTTCCTTATATATATTTATAAATCCTGATGTATGTTTAAATCATATGTTTATACTGTTAAAATTGGCTGTCTGTGTCAACCTCAATGGCAAAACGTCAACAAGTATTTTCTATATTAGTAGTTTTGTAAATGTCGAAAAAAAATTAGGCAAAGTTTTATGGAACTTCAGAGATTTAACGCACACGTTTGATTTCGTATTTGTTACAGAAGTTTTAGACAGGACAGCAACTAGATGACTAATATTAAATTCAATAAAAAATAAGAAAGAAAATCCATGCGTTAAGCATAGATTATGAAACACTTCCCAACACTTCCTGAATGTTTAAAAAAAATTCGTTATTTAGGAAAATAAAGGTAAATAAGATAACTAAGTAAACATTTTATACAATGAATAAAATATATTAAAAACTGATTTCAGTAGTTACCGTCCATAGCCAAAGATGTATTCCAATTCTTTTGAACAGCCCTGTATTTGATCTGTAGGTTGATATATATACTATACAATGGGAAAATTTAGTTTAGCAAGAAAATGCACAACATGTTGAAATTCATCTTCCAGCGATTTATACTAACAGACGGAAACATACTTAAATACTTTTGTGCAGCCCTGTATTTTACCTAGTATCTTTATTACATGCCACTGTTTAGCTAATATTTAATTCAAACTGAAATACTCTTAAAACTACTGAAATTACCTTTCCAGAAATTATCACCCCTAGAAGGCGATATATCCAACTCTTTGGGTGTCACTGTTTATCATTTTATCTATATTCTGCATATATTTCTTAGTATACTAAATTCTATTCAGCGCAAAAATGCATAACCCCTTTAAAACCCACCTTTAAGCAATTTATGCTCATACTCAGTAACCTTTATGAATTCATTTCTGTAGGCCTGTTACTATAGTATTTATACGCACTTTATAATATGCATAAATATAGTAAAAAAAGCGCATATCATATTTAAAAATGCATTTGGAGCAATCATTTGTAATATACAGTAATTCGGATACAATGTAGTATCTGAAATCTTTTCAAATACACCGCAAACTTTTCTTCCTATACCATTATGAACGGAATTCTTTTGTGTGGCCCTGTAAATGAACAATAACTATTCTTTGCACCGCATATCCAACAGAAAGCATATTTTAGTGGACTTCATAAATTAATAATAATTTTACTTTGTGTGAAAGAGGGTAACACCATTAAAAATCATTTGAAATGATATTTTCCCATTGCCCGTAATGTAATGCAAAAATTTTGACTGTCCCTGTAAATGAACTAAATATGCTACAAACTTCATTTGAAATAGGGAACGTGCTATGGTAGAGGTCACTAACATCCAAAAATTTTAGAATGATCCGAGCATATTTACGAGAGTTAGATCGTGGACAGAGTGCCAGACGGATAGACAACCGAAGTCATAAACACTTTTCAATTTCGTTGGAAAGTGTTAAAAATAGGATCCCCTCTAAAAGAAAATTAACTAAATTATGGCTATATGAGTTTTTATCAACATTTGTGTTAAGTATATATAGCACATAGATTCATGAATATACATATATAATAACAATAAGACCAGAATGTTTTTATTTAACACCTGCCGGTTTTCCAACCAAATTTAAATACACCTTTAGAGAAATTGATCAAATGCAGTAGAATGAATAGCCGCAAATTTGAAAATTTATATTAAAGACGAGCTACACTCGCCAACCCCCGTTCAGACACCGCAGTCTCTAAAAGCACGCTAACTTGATTGGCTTTAAAAAGATTTTGAAAGATTTAATTATAATTTAAAAAAACAATCTCCCTATAAATGGGTTTCTATTCATTAGTCTTCGATTGGAGAATTTTAAGGAAAATTCAGCTGCTATTAAAAGATACAATGGCTGTTTTCATCTTTGATTAAATAAAATCAGTTAAACATTTTAAAATAAGCTAATATAATAAGCAAATCTGCATCAAAATGGAAATAAATTTCACAAATATCAATGCCTTTTTTTGACGGAAACGACACAGTACGTTAACGAATCTTAACTAAACCATTTAATTAATTTCTTTATTTTCTGCTTCACAGATTTTTCTCTTTCAAATCATAATATTTGTTGATGATATTTCATTTTCAGCTTGTAATCTTTTTTATTTTTATTACATTACTAAATAATCGCTCAAAAAAAGTCTAAACGCGTTCAATAAAATTAATATTAATTGTATTAATATAATCTCAAAATATCAAATTAATGTCTCGCGCAATTTTTAAATTTAAACTGTTTTGCAATATTGCTTTTTGTTCATTTTACGTAATAAGTGTAATGTGACGTAAATGTGACGTAATTTCTCATATTTAAGATTTCTAACGCATGTTAATGAATTTATTGTTTTACAATATCCTTATAAAATTCACGTGTAAATATAGTTTTTATGAAGTAATTTTCAATAAGTTCCTGCTTAACACGTAATTATTTAATTCTAATTTGAAAGTTTTTTTCTGTTAATAATACTCACGTGTAAATAAATTTTTAATTTAAAACAAGCGTTATTATTTGCGCAGTTTATACAGTTGGCAACAGTTTAAATTAATGTCATTTCCTAAAATAAGTAAAAAATATCTCTCGAAATGCTGAAAATTTGAATTTAAAATAGAAATAAAACCTCAAAAATGTGTCAAATTAAAAAAGTGAATACAGTCTGCACACCGAGAAATTCCAACGTATAAAATGATCTAAAAATGAATTAATTCCCATGTATAGTTTTTGCTACTATTAAACTGTTTAAATGGAAGGATTTTGACTAACTTTACCATTAAATAGCATTAAATATCTCTTAAAATAATTATTCGATTTGAAAACTGTCTCCATCAGCGTGTTTATCAAACATTTTTCAATAATACTGCCGATTTTCATATTTTTGTATGCAGTATTTTTCGTAATATTAACGGAGAAAGACCTCCGGTCACAAAAAAATTCAAAACCGGCGGCGGCGACAGCGTAAGTTACTTTTTTTAGAATAGAGAGATATTTCATGAAAATGTAGATTTGACGAAATAATTTTTAACTGCACCTACGTGAACGAAAACTGTATTATATGTTTAATATTTTGGTATTTAATTATTAAGGCAAGCCATAAAGAACGGTCAGTCAAATACCGCGAAGGTTCACAAAGGGAATAGTGGTATAATGAGCTTAATTTTTTTGTATAAGATGCAAAACTGCGCAGTTGATTAAAATCAAAACATCGAATATGAATTAAAAAAAATATATATAAAGCAAACTTATAAAATTAATAATAAAACATAAGTCACCAATGTACAATTTTTGAGTTTGTGAGATTGTAATGTCGGTGATCCTTGTGATGAATCGCCAATTCCATTTTTTATTCCATTTTAATTTAAAAAGTTCTTTATGATTTTTTTTATTGTGGCAATTGGATAATTTCCATTGTTGCATAGAAAATAGAAATAATGCAAAATGTTCAGACATCTGGCTTTTTGGACGCACTTTTTAATTCGCAATGTGTACTTCATTTTGGTAAGGTAATAAAAACTCATATTTACTATGATATCAGGATAATATTGTATATTAGGTTTTTTTTTATCTTCAGGCCTTATAATTTTATTGATGCCATAATTTTAATTAAACTGAAATAGCAAACACGTCTTTATTTTATTACATGCTGATTAGGCCTAAAAATACGTATATAACGACGTGTGAAATGTTTTCGCGCCTGTGAAAGAGGTTTTACCATTTGCTTAAAATATTTATCTTGACATGAGTAAAAAAGTAAAATTGACATGATTGCGTCAACATGACGTAATTTCGGTGATTTTTCAATTCTTAATGTTAAATATTAGAATTGGAGATTGCTTCAATTTGATTACACGCTTTCCCTTGTTTAAAATAAATAATTCTAGGTAATATGAATTAATTATTTGATAACAATATAGAAAAATAAGGAATTTTTGGAAAATTAAGATTAATAAAAATGATATTAAAAAAAAAAAAAAAAAAAAACTTGAAATAGTAATTGTCTTGGGATTTAGATTTTATAATGTAAGGCTTATATTTTATAAGAGTAATTTTTGTAGGTTTACTACAAGTTCCTATTTCTTTCATTAAGAGATTTTCCTGCCGTAGACAAAAAAATAATTTTTTACCTTTGGAAGCCAGCCGAAGTCAAGTTTTATTTGAAACATGACTCTCAGTTTAACGACTTTCGAAATAAGTTTTAAGCATGAATTATTTTTCAAATCTATTTCAACTAACTTAAAGAGTGGTTGGGAAAAAAAAAAAAAAAAAAAAAAAAAAAAAAAAAAAAAAAAAAAAAGGCTAAATGAGGGAAACTCCGGGAGAGTCGCCGCATAAGGGATAGATGCCGCACCCCTTCTATTTCTTGTAATTATCGATAGATGGTCGTCAAACGCACAGTATAGGTGCACAATGAGATTATTTTAACCAGTGTATAGCGTGAATCCCATTTCGATGTTTACTTGTAGAAGTACAATTCTTAATTTGACGTAAGTGCATGATTTCACTGACCAAACTTTTAAAAACGTTATGTTTAAATACTTTTCATACACTAATTTCTAAATGCTTGCATGATTTCGAAGTCAAGACTAAGTGTAGCGTTTGTATAGAGTACTGTGTTTATGATTACGCCATTCCCCTTAGCAATGGCAGGTAACTGTGATGGCCGACGTCTGCACCATGCAAAATGGGATACATGCCGCACTGCTATTCCGGTATACATGCCGCAGTTTCTGTTGTAAGGGATTATTAAGTGTTGTTACCTTTTCCTTTTCTTTTTGCATAGACTAACCATGATAGACATGTTATCAATTTCAATAAAACCAAAGGAGAAAAAGGGGAAAATAAAAAGTAAGTAGGGCAAGAAAGATGCAATTCAAGATGATAATAATGAAAAATTGGATTACGCGTAACGCAGACGTTCTTTGCAAACTACTCCAAAACAGAGGAAGTGTAATTGGCTACGTTGCATCATGTGTTTAAATGTAGTTACATAAAGACTGTGCTTTTTCGACACTTTTCCTGTAGATTGAAGTCAATCCCTTAACCCATTCGGTATCATAAGTGCATATAAGGACCTTTAAAAAGAGCTTACAAAATTTATTTCTGGAACCAGTAAAAATGAAAAGTAATATTTTCTTTATTTAATTAGAGCTTGTTCATGATTATTTACGTAAAGTTAATTTCTTTTTAAAAAAAGTGGTACCAACCGAATAAAATTTGTATAAAAGCCACCGGTCTCGAAAGGGTTAACAAATAAGTTATGTAAACAAAATTTTACGTTTTTTTCTTTTCATTTTCTAATACATTGATGTTATGTCCTTGCTGAAATAACAATTAAAATTTAAACTAAAAAAATAAGTCGATAATTTTAATAGTGAAAGTAGGCAAGAATTATTAATTTGAATCTACCAATACGTTTCATTGTACCCACATAGTTTCCTTTTGTTATTACATCCATAATTATAGTCCACATATGAATATTTTTTTTAAATATTTTTTTTTTAAATATTCTTATTACAAGCGCGGCATAACTAACACACAAATGCGGCGTCTCAAGCCTGAATGTACGGGTGACGCGCCGCAGTGTAATGTTTTAGAAAGAAAATTGTTAAAAAATATTAATAATTTGTTTTGATTTTTTGTCTCAGTACACGCGTTACAGAATATAGGTGAACACATTTTTTTTTTTATTATTGAAAACTAATAATTTTTTTAGATTGCCCACTAACATTAAAAAAAAAACGTTTTTCATATAAAAAATATGAATTATAAAATCAAATAAAGCTTTGAAATTTATCAAAAAAGATATTTTCTTCATAGCCGCACATGATAAGAGTTATTTGACCAAGATTTTGCTACTGGCGGCATCCTTTTATATTCTTATAATTTCAGAGCTTTAAGCGAATAGTTCAATTACATGCCTGCTAAAGTTGTGTTTTATTTATATTATATTATTTATTTATTCATAGGGAAGTACCTTTAATGGATATGAGCCGTATGAAAATGATGAACTCTTTATGTTGCTTTATGGACAAACGGATTAATCTTTCGTAATCGAGCTCAGCGCGATACAGATAAAGTAAAAAGTACTTAATGGTTTAAAATTGTTTTAAAAAATATAGACAATCAGTAAACTGAGATGCACTTTGTAAACAAATTCCATTTGAATTTCTTTTTCCTATTTGGTGATCTAAAAATTTTAATTGCACTATTACAAATATGTTAGATTTGTGTTTATTTAGTATTGTTCTTTTATTTGTTTATAAAGAAAGTATTAATTTCGTTATACAAAAATAGTCAGAAACAAATGTTGAACAGTACTTGTTGCTTTATGTGCAAAATGTTTATTATTATTATGTTTTGAAGCCGGCGCGTGATAAGACTCACTTAAAAATATGATGCTTAAAAATTATTTTTTAAAAACATAATAAATTAGTCAATTAAGATACAGGTTTTAAATAAATTGCATTTGAAAGTAAATTTTTTCGCTTTGGGAAGGAAATTGAAAATGTACGACGGTCAAAAGTTTAAAAAATTGTAACAGCGAAAATTTCAAAACGGAAATTTGACATTAAGTAATGCAATTCGCAAAAAGACGTCAGCGTTACCTGCAGATATGTTTGTCCTTTATAATATAGACACGTAATCAGTAAAATATAATCAATATCAGTTATTAGGATGAGGTTATCAATTGAGGCTCTTATGCTCCGTATTCCGGAATGAAAAACAGCAAAATTTATTCCACTCTGACACGATCCTAGAATCTTTTCCGGATGAAATCTAAACCCGACATTCTTTTCACCTTCTCAAAATTTACATACGCACTTCTCATATCCCTATGCATCATTTTTTTTTATTGTATTTCTTTTTTTTTTTATCATTTTAAAATCATTTTAACTCAAAACTTGAAATCACGATTGTCATCAACATCTTTTATGTGAACTGACGCACGCTTAACTTGAATTCTAATCTCAGTACCGGAGAGTAAAAATTTCTATAATTTATGTTTTTTAGGCGTATTTGTGTTAAAATGTTCAGTTTTATCTAAGAAAATGATCGTTTTCTTTTAAATATGACTTCATTTTCACTTAAATAGGCTTTTCGCCTAGTGTCTGAAACTTGGTATAAGTACACATGCAGAAGAAAAAAACAAAATGGAAAATTTATCAGGAAAAAATACGTGTTTTCGAAAGCAATAAGTCATTTTCCGTTCAAAATATTATGCCTCTAGTGGGATTTTGCGCCACTAAATCCTATACAACATTTTTTATCAACAATTTTGATTTTTTATCACAAAATGGCATCAATAAAGATAAATAAACCTCATTATTTCTCTCTTCTCTGCAATAGTAAAAGCTATCTAATTTTCACCATTTTGAAGAAATATCATAAAATGCTTTTAAAATTGAAATATAAAAGTCGGAATATTAAAAAAAAAACAGCTAATGCGATTACATCTATAAATGGACATCTTTCAGTTAAAAAAAAAATATATTAGTAAAATCATCAGCAGAAAGATCAGGAAAACTGACTAAAAAACACACTTGTCTTCTAAATATATAGATTATTTAAAATTATAAAAAATTTAATTAAGCAAATTATGTTATTTTGATAAAATTATAGTAGAAAGTCCTAAATAATAGCATTAAAATTTTATTAGTCGCGATAATTTTGGACAAAAACTTTAGGAAGCAGCTGGGGTGAAAGTGGTGCACTTCTGCAAAACATATTTCAGTTTTAAGAATTAAATTACACGCTTTTTTTATAAAATGACGTCATTTGCATCCACTAAAGCAATCCAGTTTTAAACTTTACCTATAGAAAAGTATGCATATGACATCATTATAGCTGAATAATAGACGATATTGTTGATATAGCAGGTATTTTAATTTCAACTTTTTTTCAGGTTTTATGAGAAAATGGTAACAAAAAGATACAGTAATCTCCTATTTCTGACTATTTTCCGTTTACTTTGAATAGCAATGGAGAACTTTTGTTGCCACGATTAGAAAAATGGTAATAAAAACTACAAAAAAATTAATATCTCAAAAATAAATTAAGATACAGATTTCAAACAAATTGAATTTAAAAGTACATTTTTTCCCTTATACGACGGTGTAAAAATTGAAAATTTGCGATGTTTAAAAGTTTAAAAATTGGCTGTTGCGAAAATTGCAAAACCGGAATTTAATTTCAAATTTCAAATGTTGCCATTCGCAGAATGACGTATGCGTTATGCACAGATATGTTTGTCGTTTATAATATAGATTAGATATAACATTTTATTGGTTCGAAAATGTTTTGCATCCGAATATGCTAGGAAATGTCTTTCATTATTTTCTTAAGGATACATTGGGTATGTTATTATAATAGTAAAGGATCCTTGATTGCACAAAATTTACAGACATCCCCGTTATTGAAAGGGAACGAAGAAGAAATTGGTTGTTGAAACTATTCAAATTCTGTCTTCTGAGTTTGTCCTATCTATAAAGGACAAACATATCTGTGCCTAACGCATACGTCATGTTGCGAATGGCAACTCTTTAAAATTTGAAATAAAATTTTAGTTTTACAATTTTCTCTATTGCAAATTTTTAAATTTCTAAACATCGCACATTTTAAATTTTTACACCGTCGTATAAGGAAAAAATTGCTCTTTTAAATGCAATTTGTTTGAAAGCTATATAACAATTTATTTTTGAGATATTAATTTTTTTGTACTTTTTTATACCATTTTTCCAATCGGGGCAACAAAAGTATCCCATTTCTTTGAAAGTCATTGAAAGTAAACGGAAAATAGTCAAAAATAGGGGATTACTGTACCTTTTTGTTGCCTTTTTCTCATAAAACCTGAAAAAAAAATTTGAAATTAAAATACGGGCTATGTCAAGAATATTGTCTGTTATTCCGCCATAATCTATATAATAAAAGCCTAAGTCATGTGGCTGTCATCAATAGTTCCGTGTTGACCGCTTCACTTTTTGTATGCCAAGCGGTCAACTTGGTAATTTAATATTAGCCGGGAGCAGGTGATAAATCTCCAAATATTGTCCCTTCGTCAACTATTGTAAATATCATGTCATCAGTATTATAATAGTCCATTTCATGCGACTGTCATAAACAATTTTTCGCGTGGTAAATTAAAACTAAAACAAAGCTTTGATGTTGAAAATCTCATGGTTTATGGTATTATTTATTACTTTTCTTTTTTTTCTTTTTTTTAAAGCAATAATTGAGAGTGATAAATATTAAATATTTCAGTTTTAAAGTTATGCATTTTAAATAAAATGAGTGAAAGTACTATAATTTAAATGAAATTAATGAAATACGAAACAATTCGACTGGAACAATGTTTGGCAATTTATCACCTGCGCCCGGTTAACATAAAAATGCCGAGTTCAGGATTTTCGTATCAGAATCTTGAATTTGATGAAGGATTGAGCAAGTAAATTAAATTATGTATGAAAGTAACCATACAATGCTTAGCATATGTTTAAGGGAGACCAAACTGGTCGCCAAGGGCGGCTAGTGATGTCATATGCATACTTTTCTACAGACGAAGTTTAATATTGGATTGTAAAAGTGAATTGCTTTAGCGGATGCAAATGATGTCATTTTATAAAACAGCGTGTATTTTAATTCTTAAAACTGAATTACGTTTTGTAGAAGTGCGTCATTTTCACAGCCCAGCTGCTTTCAAATTCTTCACAGGTGAAAACGCTTCACTTTTGAAGATAATGTAATCGAAATCACACACTGATAAAACGCAATGTTTTACAAAAATTTAGAGTATCTTTATAAAAGAGAGGTGACATGCAAATAAAAGCGATTTATGTGACAGAAATTGATGATTCTCGCCTGGATGGATTTGCTTCGCCGAGTTAGACAAGCAAACAATTAACTTGATGTTTAAAATAATATCATGTCCCTGAAGTTATTGTCCAAAATTTTCTTGAATAATAAAACTTTAATGCTATTCTTTAGGACATTCTACTATAATTTTATCATAAGAATATAATTTGCCTAATTTAATTTTTCACAATTTTATATAATCTATATATTTAAAACACAAGTGTGTTTTTTAGTCATCTACACTTATCTTTCTGCTGAACCAATTTTACTAATATATATATTTATTTTTTTTAACTGAAAGCTATTCATTTGTAGATGTGATCGCACTTTTTTTTTTTTTTTTTTTTTTTTTTTTTTATATATCCCTACTTGTATATTTTAGTTTTAAAAGCATTTTATGAAATTTCTCCAAAATGATGAAAATTAGATAGCTTTCATTATTTGAGACAAGAGAGAGAAAAAATGAGTTATTTTTATCATTATTCACGCCGTTTTCTGATGAAAATTCAAAATTGTTTATAAAAATTGTTGTATAGGGTTTAGTGGTATAAAATACCATTTGGAGCATAATATTATAGTAGGGGAATAATAATAGAATATGACATACTGCTTTTGAAAACACGCAATTTTCCTCATACATTTTCTTTACAGTTTTTCCTTCAGCATGTGTACCGATACTAAGTTTCAGACACTAGGCGAAATGCTTATTTAGGTGAAAATGAAGTCATATTTAAAAAAAAACAATAATTTTCTTAGATAAAACTAAACATTTTAACACAAATTCGTCAAAACACATAAATTACGGAAATTTTTACTCACCGAAATTGAGATTAGAACCTCAAGTAAAGAGTATGTCTATTCATATAAAAGATGTTGCTGACAATGGTGACTTCAAGTTTTGAGTTAAAATGATTTTAAAATGATCAAACAAAATACAAATTTTTAAAAAATGATGAATACGGATATGAGAAGTGCGTATACAAATTTTGAGAAGGTGAAAATTGCTGTTTTTTTTTTTAAATTATTATTCCGGAATACCAAGCAGAAGAGCGTCAATTGATAACCACATCGTAATAACTGATCTTTATTAAATTTTACTGATTACGTATCCTCTATATTATAAACAACAAACGTATCTGTGCGTAAAGCTGACGTCATTTTGCGAATGTCAACACTTCATGATCGAATTTCGGTCTTGAAATTTTCGCTACTGCATTTTTTTAATCTTCTGACCATCATCATTTTCAATTTTCGTCGCATAGGGAAAAATTTACTTTTGAATGCAATTCGTTTAAAAACTGTATCTTAATTGACTGATGTATTATGTTTTTTAAAATAATTTTTAGGCATGATTTTTTTTTTCAAGTTTATCTTATCACGTGCCGGGTTCAGTACATAATAATAATAAACATTTTGCACATAAAGCATCATGCAGTGTTCAGCATTTGTTTGTGCTATTTTTGCATAATGAAATTAATACTGTCTATATAAACAAATAAAAGAATAATATTAGAAAAACCCAATCTAACATATATGTGAAAGACAAATTAACGAAATTAATACTTCTTTTATAGAGAAATAAAAGAATAATATTTAAAAAACACAAATCTAACATATTTGTAATCGTACAATTTAAATTTTTAGATCTCCAAATAGGATTTTTTTTTTTTTTCAAATGGAATTTGTTTGCAAAGTTCATCTCAGTTTACTAATTGTGTATAGTTTAAAAAACAATTTTACAGCATGGAATATTTCTTAATTTATATATATCGCGCAGAGCTCGATTGCGAAAGATTAATCCGTTTTCCCTTAAAACAAAATGAAGAGTTCATCATTTTCTTAGAGCTAATATCCATAAAAAAAAACCTTCCCTATGAATAAATAAATAAAATAATATAAATAAAACACAGATTTAACAGAGATGTATAAGCTCTGAAATTATCAGAATATAAAAGGATTCCGCAAGTAGCAAAAGCTTGGTGAAATAACTCTTAGCATGCGGCTAATTAGAAAATATTGCTTTTGATAAATTTCAAAAATGTATTTGATTGTATAATTCGTATTTTTTATATGAAAAATGCTTTTTTAATGTAAGTGGGCAATCGAAAAAACTTATTGCATTAAAAAATATATATATATATATATATATATATATATTAGTTTTTTAATAAAAAAAATGATTTGACCTATATTTTTTAACTCGGGCAACCCGGGTACGATCCCCTAGTTATTATTAAAAAGTAATTTCTTCATTTAAGGTAGATTTTGTATGAAATACCACCTATTACATTCTCACCTATGTTGGAATTTCTGAAATTTTTTTTACAGATCTACACCGATCATGACCCCTAGAACCCCAAATCACCCTCAGTAAATACTTTATCGATCGATCTATCTATCTATCCATCTATCTATCTATCTATCTATATCACTTTTTTATGGGCACACAACATCCGTAATTCTGCACAAATCTCTTCCAATCTGATACATAAAATCAAGGGGCATAAAATCTCAGTCAAGTTCGTTAATGGAAAAAATCGGACGAAGAGGTTGGAAATAGGGATGGGTTTTGTGAAAACCGAAAAAACCCCATATCTTCTTAATTTTTGTACATATCAAATCAGTTTAAAGTTTTTATTACTTCTACAAATAGGGCCAAAAATTTATGTATCACAGATTTTTGATCAACTAAAAAAATGGGCTCAAGGGGCGCAAAAAATAGGGTTTTTGGGAGAAAAAATTCATAAATTCGCAATTCTCAAGATATCAAATACAATTAATTTTATTATAAATCTCCTTAATATTATTTACAACTTTTATTTTCACAAGTTTTTTAAATGAACAATTCGTAACGCAAAAAAAAAGTAAAATTAAAAACGAAAAAAAAAAAGGGGGGGGGGGTTGAATAAGAAAAAAGTCCATAACTCCGTCATATCACAAGATATAAAATTCTATGAAATGTTCATATATATTATTAATATTGTCTACAACATTTATATAGACAAGTTTTTGATAGGACCAATTCTTACAGCAAAAACAAATTAAAAATACATAGCGATTGAAGAAAAAAAAATCATCTTATTAAGGGTGTATTCAAATCCAAACTGCTTATTTTCTTTCTCATTTTTAAATTCATTTTTGCTCTCAAACGCATCCAATTCGTAGATTCTCTTATTCAGAAACTATATTATGTACCGTGATGATCGATTTTTTGATAGAGGCAGAATATATTTAAAAAAAATGATGTCAAAGTTGGCATTTTGAACAGAATTTCCCAAAGCGATTGTGTTAGAAACGAAAAATATTGTCCTAATGAGAAAATAATTGTTCATAAATCAAGTTTTAATTAATTGAACGAAACATAAAAACATAGGTCGCTTATAAATCTCTGCAAAAATCACGTCAGGAAGTTTTATATTTTTCCATTAAACATTAATCTGAAAATGTGCAAGAAAATTTCGAGTTGTTGAGCATAGAAAAGTACTTTTTTGAATACTTCTGTAACATGATTATGATAAAACCAGTTATTATATAAAAATGAAATAAAAACTCATCAAAAGCGACCAGATAAAATTGTTAAAGTTGATAAATCTCTATTCATGATTTAGTTTTTGTTGGTGAAATTAGTATACTTAACTTCGAAATCTAAAACCGCCTGCAGGCCGGGCTGGCAGGGTTTTTTTTATATTAAAATTAATTAGCTTAAAACAACGAATGCGTTTAAGAATATATTAAATTGAAACGGAGAATGGTTAAAGATAAAATTTTACACATTTTTAACGTAGAATTTCAAAGGGTAGTTACACAGTAGACTCGCGATTTTACGATCACTGATTTAGCGAGCCCTCGCGATTTAACGACCATTGGATGAGGTCCCGACGAATACTCACAATCATTTTTCTCGCTTCTATTAATGACTTGTAAATAATTCTAATTTTGATTTTGCTACCTTTTCGAGAACACTGAAACTGAAGATTTCAATCATCTAATTCAGGAATCGAGAAAACGTTATAGTTCTGCCAGAAAATCTGACATTTGAGGATTTCGTTGCCGTTGACTACAAGTTAGAAATTGAGGAGAAATTTTCGAAAGAGTATTTAATCCTGAACAGGACATTCCAAATAATTCTTCCGACGAGGAATCTGACTATGTTCCAAAAGTACAACCTACATCAAAAGAAGCAAAAGATACCAGCAAGAGTCTACGAAAAAATTTTGGAAGAGAAGAAAATTCGAACTATTAAATTTAAATTAATCAATGGTCCCATTCTGGTAGTATCCAGCCACCTTTTGAAGCAAAATTGCATAACATTAATTTTCAAAAAATGCTACTTACCTAGTGTAAGTAATTTTTTAATTTCGTGATATACTTTAATTTATTTTTATAAATTTATTCCATAATTTTATACGATTTTTTTAATTCTGAAAATTGAAACAAATTACAACACATACACATTTTAATTTTTATAAAGCACGATAAGATCGTAATTAAATAAAATCAATTTTACTTTTCTTGTTTACAGGTATTAAAATAAATCTTTTTAAGCACTTTTTTAGGTTGCATATATGCACCCATGATGCCGACCGGGTTAAACTGATATCACAGCGCCGTCAAAAATTGTCACTAATACCGCACTTAAAAGAGCTATAAAGACGTGAGATCTATTATAATTTGTCGCATTACATTGTAAAGATTAAACAGCTGATATGACATTAATGGAACTTAATGCTATTATCTTTTAACACACTAACTTTATAAAACAGGTCACATACTCATAGAAACCAAACAAACTTCTTTTTTATAGGGATAAAACATTTCTGTAACATATTGCTTACTTTTTTATGCACATCAAAGCACATCTCGCGGCGTGCTGTTATTTCGACGTCACATTAAGTTACAAATATCGGAATGACAAGGTTTTTAAAATTTACATTTCAATCACAAAGTATTCACATTTTTGAAATATTGTGGTCATATTGTTGTAAGAGTTGATATTTTATGTCCTTAAACTATCATTCATGATTTTAATATTCATGATTATGATTAAAATTATTAATTACAACAACATTAACATATTCTTAAGACAATTCTGGTGATAATATATTACTATACAATATTAAAAATATGCAGCAAAATGTCAAGTCATTCAACTTTTTTTTAACAGAAAAGAATTGCATAATCGTAATTTATGTCGAATCTAATCAATGTGAACACTACATAATATGGCCAAATAACCGTTATCTATAAAAACGATTGGATGACTGGATATTTGCTGAAGTATATGATGTATTATTATACTTTTAAAACTCGAATTCAATGCACTTTATAAGTATACATTATTTTTAAAGACTTTAATCGGCACGAGAAATTTTTCTTTAACACATATTTTTTAAGATAATACAATACTGGTAAAAGTTAGTCAAAGAATACTCTAATCCATATTTAATTTTCATTTACTTCAATCGTTAAATTAATAGAAAAAAAAGAATATTGAGATTGCAAAAATGTTTCTGTAGTTATAAATATAATTATATAATTAATAATATTTAAACAACAATATTAAAATATTCTTAAGAGATAATATAATACTATACACAGTTAAACGATATGCAGCAATATCTCCAGTCTTTCGAATTCTTTTGTATAAACCAGTTACACAATCGTAATTTAACTTTAATCTGAGCATTGAGAACACTTCACAATATGGTCAAATCACCGTTATCTATAAAAACAATTGGATGACTGGATAATTTGCGAAAGTTTATGATGTAATATTATACTTTTAAACGCTGGAATTTAATGAACTTTATAAGTATATAATATTTTTAAAGATATGAATTGGCACGTAAATTTTTTTCTTTAACATAGATTTTTCTAAGATGGTACAACACTTTTAAAAGTTAGTCGAAGAAAACACTAAACCATACTTAATTTTCTTTTACTTTAATCATTCAACTAATAGAAAAAAATATTCAGAATATAGCAAAATAGCAAAAATATTTGCATGGTAAACTATACAAGTAACAAATGTTATTTTGAAAACAGGCGAGATGAATTATTTTAAATTCGCTCTACATAAAATAGAACTTTTTTTTTTATTCCATGAAAAGTACTATTACCTAATTTGTTTCATTTTCATTGATATTCCAAAAGTTACATTAAGAAAAATAAAATACAAAGTATCTAAATGTGTGAACTGCATAATTTTTCATGAATAATTTATATTTAAAATATTAATAAATTTGTTAGTTTTGATATATAAATTAAACATTAATAAATAATAACTTCTTGCATGATTGTATCGTAATGTTTTCTTACAAATAAAACGTATTTGACATTTCTTTTTTTTTAAATTCATTTACTAGTTTTACGTAAAGAAACATATTATATTACCCATGTTTATTCATTCGGAATGAATTCCTAAAGTGGACAAATTAAAGTTCTATTATATGCTACAATGCAATCTAGTGGATATTTAATAACCTGCTTCAATGGTCAACAATGCATAAATGATAAGTTAATCACTTTTGATCTATTATAAAACACAAAATAATACAAAATAATCTCATTTTCGTTGAACTGTTTCAGTAAATGTGTGAGCAACATTGATAGAAATTTTATATACGTAAAAATGTTACAATTTTAGCTTTAATGACCTTCGTTTAACAGAAATAGTGATTTAAAAATAATTGTTTTTCACTTTCATTATTATTATTTTTTTAAATTTAATCTTTTACAAATCAGCTTTTTTTTTAATTTCAAATCCCAATGAAGGTAAGTAGGTATCTGCCATTTTTGTGTCAATAAATCCCTCTCAACAATGTTTTAGTCATTTTAAGTTTAAAAGGCAATGGAAAAGAACGCAACTTCATTTATTATTATAAAACATTTACTTCTATTTGAAATGTATGAAATGAAAAACTAAATCAAAAGAGATCAAATTAAACATTCCAAAATATTGGCAAAAATTTAAAAGTTTAAAACCGCCAGATGATTTCACAATAATATGTAAAAAAAAAGTACCAGTATATATTTTGCAGACTTTTCATATAGATATGATTTTGGCTTTCTTTGATTAACCATAAATGATTTAGAAGAAATCGTTACATATCTTTTATTAGCGATAAAAAAGACAGTCAACAGTGCATTATTTTTTTTTTTTTTTCAATTAAGTAACCCATGACAAGAGTGCAAACTAACATATTAAAAAAAAAAAAAATACAGCTTTTTAATCTAAGATCTATAGAAAACCTCTTCCCGGAGATTTATTCACAAAATCCTGCTCGGAACAAGGGTGTATCTTGTTTTAGTTTGATTTTTAAAAATTGAGGCCCCATGATTGTAAACGTTTAATATATTGCAATAAAACTTTCAGTTGCACTATTAGCAGAACTAGTACATATATATATATATATATATATATATATATATATATATATATATATATATATATATATGTATATTATATATATATATATATATATATATATATATATATATATATATATATATATATATATATATATATATATATGTATATTATATATATATATATATTTATATATATATATATATATATATATATACATCCATATATATGTAACGTAACTCAGAGTATTATGTATTAGTTCTACTAATACTGCAACTATATATATATATATATATATATATATATATATATATATATATACAAATATTAACTTTTGAAAGTAATAACAGTCGATAGAGCTCGTTTTACTATTTGCGTAGTAATACTATCATTGCAATCATTAAAATTTGTTTAAATATATATGCATACTTTTATGTACAATATGTGCATAATAACATGCGGATATATTACGCACTGATGGAAAGGTCCAGTGTTTAGAATGAAAAAAAAAAACAATCTTAATTATTCAAAGCTAAGACCTTGTTCATGTGATGAAGAAAAATTGAACTCACATGGTTAAGCTTTTTGTGGCGAAACAGTTTTGTGTTTGTTTCTCTCATGATGTCTTTCTAAACAATCCTTATTACAATGACTATTTAAGCTATCATCTCTAATAAATGTTTTTATTCAAAAAATGAAAAATATCTATTATTTTCAAAATGGAATACATCATACTGAATAAAGTGTAATAAAATTATTCGGAAAAAAAAGTTTTTATTTTCACTATAAAAGCATCCATATCCATGTTATCACTTCACTTTTAAAATCTCTTTTGCATTGCGGATAAATGAAAAGAATACTATCATTGGATTTCATGAAATTGATTCTCTGCTTGAAATTGCTTATTTTGTTTTCCAAACTTCTACCTTAAAACAATATTGGAAATCCCTTTTTGCAAATTCAAATTCACAGTAATGGAAAACGTTTTCTTCTTTCAGAAAAATCTTAAATTTAAATGTTGTATTATTCAAGACTTTGAACGAATATTTTTTTTTATGCATTTTAAAGCGTTTATAGTTTTTAAGAAACTATTGCATATGAATATGCTTTTCAATTAATATGAAACAATAAATATAACCAATGGAAAAATATTGTATCACATATTTTATTTTTCATTTTTTAATATTCAACTCCCAGTAGTTTGGTTTCAGTTGCTTCAAATTGAATATTTTGCGGAGTTTTTTTCGTTTAATAACATTTATTATTTGTTCTAATTTATATTTTTTCCCAATATTTTCTTATGTTATAATGATTAATAAAATGATTTTGCATATTCTACATATTATTAATGATCTCGCTTAATGAAGTTAATATTATTTGACTTGTTAATGTTAGTTGCCACGGATTCAACCTTATTTAATACATTTGCCATTTCGCGTACACCACGTAAGAATTTATCGGTAGTGTTTACTATAAGGTGAACGAAAGCTGAAGCCACTAGTATTCATTTTCTCTTTTTTCTTTAATGAGATATTGCATAAAATGTAATGTGCTGTCATTTTTTAACCATTTCCAATCGTCAGATGCATAACACAGGCACGCTCGCCGAAACTGAACTGTGAATACCTTTCAGAATCAATTTTACAATACAAACTTAATAACATTTCTTGTAATATTTAAATGATTTTACATTAGAATTTTTTAATTTTGTTAATCGAGGTGTCTTAGCGGGTAAAATATATAGAAAGAATAGCCTAAAATATCGGCGATTGATTTGGGTAGTGTGCTTAGCGCCCATAAATCATATAATCGGCACTCGTTATTTTGGGACACTAGATGTCCCACGCCTCTTTTTTTTTATAACGACGATAGGTATATACTATTTTTATAGTCTTAAAGTGGTTCTATTGTTTTCAAGTTTACGAATCGTTAATACGGCGATTACTATATAAATTGCTCTCATTGTGACATGGGTCTCTGTACTTTATGATCCATAAGCCGTTAAAAATTTAATCACTGTAACTGTTGTTTTCAATTTTCCTTTTATCTTTGCGATTTGACTTAAATGACATTAATCTACGACCTGTATTAAAATTTTTAATTTTAAAATTACATGGTTAACAAAGCCTTTAGCTCATATAAATCACTTCCTTCAAAAATATCGGAAATGCATTTCTTAAGAAAAAATAACTAAAGCTTGTAATGTATATTGTCTTATTACGTTTACATTTTCAACAACCTGTAATAATACTAAATTATGACACTTTCCAGATTACTTTTAGTTAAAATATACAAGAATAACATTTCAGCAATTTTTTAGTGGATTAAACAATATTTTATATTTACTTTTAGTTATTGGACATATATTTATCTAGAAATGGAATATACTTTTAAAATAAATTGCTTCGATTTGTCTTTTTAACATGGAAGTTGAAATTATGGCAAATTGGGCAATTGTCACATTTTTTAGAATATGATAGATTTTCAACCATTATACTTCCGTATAAAATCCCAAGTTCAGTTGTTTGTTGCTTTTTATGAACTTTCTAAGAAGCAAGAAGCATGGTAATCGAGACAAATGGCTGGACATAAATATAGATAAATCCGATAATGGCCATAAATATTTGCATTTTTCATTCTTTAAAATACCTTGAAAGCCACCGGTGTAGTATATATACCTCTTAATTTTAATTCCCATATGCCACATTCACACCGGAATTTCGGAATTGTATTGTTAATTATTGTTTGGGATAAGCATTGTTTTTTTTTTTAAATGTACGCGAATAACAGCTTTTACTTACTTTCATATAAATTTGTCTGTAAATCCCGGTGTCAATGAATTATTTTAACATTGTAGGTACTTTCAGGGTTTGCCCCTGAAAGTTAAACTCGCCTGAATGCTAAACTCGCCAACCATCATTCACTATCTAAATTATTAACATAAGTTTCAAGCAACTCCTTAAAATCACTTTCTTTTATTGGTACATTAGGATGAATATCGTTAGTGAATACTTCATCATCATCAACGCCAACTTCTTCAAAAGACATCTTTGCGCCCACGTGCAGATTACATTGCTTTTGGAATTCTGATTTGAAATTTCGTCTTCTTCTTTATCCGTTCTTGCACTTGTTTTTCATTGAGATTGAAATGACGAGCAGCTACTGAGTTTGCCTGCCCAGCAAAAGTAATGACTTTTAATTCAAAATCTGCATTATAAGCCGATCGCTTTTGTCCAGGCATCTTTCCCTAAGCCAAAGTAATATTTAGCCGTCACATGAAGTAGAGAAAGGTGTTCAAATTTACAAAAATTGGAAGTTTGGTTTTTATAAACGACCAAGTCATAACAGGATGAGATACGAACATAAATAAACAGATTTGGCAGCGCACCAAGACAGAACTGGAGATATCAATAATAAGCGGATATGTTTCTCTAAACTACGCACAAAAAAGTGCTATGTGAATTTTTCATCACCTTTTTTTTAACATCGGCTTATATACGGGTTTCCGATTTCGGACGATTTTTCATTGAAAAGTCGTATACTCGGCTTATATACAAATCGGCTTATACACGGAAATATACGGTATGTTTCCATTGCACCACCATGCAGACTGTATAGCTGAGCGTCCAGCTGTCTCCGGCATAAACAAGCAAACAAATACACAAATCAAATTATTATACAGGCAGTCCACAAAAGAATGTCCCGGTTATAGATTTTAATAGTATCATCTGTAAACCTTGTAGAGTGTTGGTTCAAAGGCACAGATAAAGAGTAACTCAAACAGTTTTGGATAAGCGCATGCGTGAATACTGCGTTGTTATTTACTCGCTGGGAGTGTCACATACGCAAAATGGTGACTGATTAGCTTAAAGCGTTATTACTGGGATGAATATTTAAAAGTCGCTACAGCCATATGATTTTTTCTGTGGGGCATTATATAACACTGAGTCTATGTTCCCCCGCTACATAATAAATTGCCAGAGTTGAGACACAGAACAGAAGAGGCTATTACTTCCATTACTCCGGATTTGTTAACCGAAGTGTGGTAAGAATTGGACTTAAGGTTGGATGTGCACCATTTAACTAATTGTGCACATATTGAACGTTTATAAGAAAAACTAGGTTAATTTTACTTCAATTTGACGTATGATTTGTTATAAATTTTCTGAATTAAACTGCTATACTACAGCATTGAAACGGAGACATTATTTTATAGACACCCTATATAATGTGTTTATGTGAAAAATGATTCATCAAAAACTTCTTGAAATCGAAAAATTCAAGAACAAAATAAAAAATAGCAATTTATCGAATTACAACTACCATTTGGAAAACGATATTTTTGAAGACTAAAATTTAAGACATAAAAAATCGCACGGAGTTGATCATACATTACGTACGCCATAAATTAAACATTAATAGTGTTATTACACGTAAAAATTGCAAGCCAGAAATATCGCCTGCGACCCGTCAGATTTCATAAAATTTAAGTATTATCCACCTGAAACTTACGTAAATATCCAAGCATTTCATCGGCTGTTCGGAAAAAGGATTTTCCATCGTCAGATCTCCAAGAAATCTGACGGCCAATTTTAAATGAAATTTCATTCTTAAACTTCTAAACATCCGACAATATTACTTTTTACACCGTCTGATAGAGAAAAAAGTACTTTTAAATGCAATTTGCTTGAAAGCTGTATCTCAATTTGTTTCTGAGTTATTAATTTTTTTGTAGTTTTTATTACTTTTATGTCATAGTGGCAACAGAAAGTATCCATCATTGTTGAAATTAAAGGGAAATACAGATTACTGTATAGACCAATCAGAAAACGAATAAACTGCTGATTAAACCAATGAAAACCTTCAGATATGCTTTTCATTTCCCATCCTGAAGAGAACAATAACCATTTTTCCAAATGGTTAATAATGCATACATGTTTTATCTAACAAAAACATTTTTTCCTTGTACTCTTTGTCTGTTCGTAAAAATCAAGCTGTTTAAAATAATACCACACTTATAAAAATGCCATAACAGAACTAGTCGGGTGTGTATATCCCGAAACTTTCTCCTATCTCATGCAGGTTAATACTACAAAATTCATTAGCACAGTGCCAAAATTAAATGGCAATTTATACCCATCATGACAATTTTAATGATATGAAATTCCGTGCATTTGTTCTTGAGATATGACAATAGCTAATATCGTGTAAATACTCCAAAATGCAGCATAGCAGCTCCACCTATCGGGCGATTGATGCGAAAACCTAATCAGCAACAACTTGTGTCAACATCTAACTTAAACTGAAGTTAGATGAAAATTCGTGAATTAGCTCTTCAGATAGAGCTATTATGGATTTCGTGCAAAATGCGCATAATAGCGCCACCTGTTTTGCGATATACTCCAAAATCAAACCAGAATCAGTCTTTATCAAGGTGTAACTGAATCTAAATTTTTGTGAAATTCCGTGCATTAGTTCTTGAGATAGAGCTCCCAAAAATGTTTGTCACATACAGACAGACGGACTCACAGAGTGACAGACAGTTTCACAGACAGGCATTTTCTAAAGACCATCAAATCATGTTCAGCACCTTCTAAAACGTACAACTCAATCGAAAACCGGAAGTCGAAATTTTTCACAAATCCAATAATTTCTTCTTGTAAAGATAGAAGAAAGAAAAACAAGTCGGATGTCGCAATCCAAAAACTTTCTTCTACCTAATACATGCTAATTCTTCCTGCATAATGCAGTATATCAGTTACACCAGTTAGGTGTTTTACACCAAAATCTAATCATCAACAACTTATGTCAACCTTAACTAAATCTGTAGTGTGATGAATATTCGCGCATTAGTTTTTGAAATAGAGCTATTGCAGAAATTTCAAAAAATTATGCATAGCAGCACCACTTGTTGGGCAATTTAAAACAAAAAATAATTAGGACCAATTCATATCAGGGACTAACTGAACCTGATGTTTGATGAAAATTCATGTATTAGTTTTTGAGATACAGCTATTGAAGAAATCGTGAAAAATGTAGCATAGGAGCGCCACCTTTTGTGCGATTTACACCAAAAACTAACCATCACTAATTTATGTGAGGAACTAACTGAATCTGAAGTTTGATGAAAATTCGTTCATTAGTTCTTATGATAGAGTTGTTGAGATAATCGTGAATAATGCAACATAGCAGCACCCCCTATTGTGCGATTTTTACCAAAACGTAATCCGCACAAAATTATGTCATGTACTAACAGAATCTGAAGTTTTATAAAAATCTGTGTGGTTGTTCTTGAGATATGGCTATTGAGGAAATCTTGAAAAAAGCAGCAAATCAGCGTCACCTGTTGGGCGATTTACATAAAAAAATAATCAGCATCAGACTCTATTAAATTAATTGTAACTAAAGGTTATGAGATTCCGTGCATTAGTTATTGAGATAGAGCACCCGAAAAATTTTTGTCACCTACAGACAGACTTACACACAGATTGACAAACAGACATTTTTTTAAATCATCAAATCGTGTTCAGGACCTTCTAAAACATATAAATCTATTGAAACCGGAAGTTGAAATCTTTCACGATTCCGATACTTTCTTCTTGTAAAGATAGAAAAAAATGAAAAAAGTTTAAAAGTTAAAATTTTTTATTATAAATTAACATTTCGAAATTTTAAATACAATCGTAAATATTATTAAATTATATATTTATTTTAATATAATGTTATAAAACAAAGGTACATAATTGACATTATAATTTATTTTATTTTTTCGTAATAATATTCTTTTACATACCTAAAAATCTACAGAACTTCCTAATAACATTAATTATAAAAAAATTATTCATTTTAACTTTTTTGAGCTTTATGTTTTCAAGTGAGATGTTTTTGTGCATATCTGTTTATCAATAAAATTTATAAATTATGTAGAAGTTAGAGAGCACAAACGAAGGAATTACCTTCCCTTTCTCAGGTATCAAATGAATAACTATTATCAAAACTGTCACAGCTATATCTATATTGTGGTATATAGTGGTGATAAAACAGTATCGAAAGGATTTTTTTTTAACTAAAATTCAAATGTGCACTACCAATTTTCTTTTGAATTGTTGTCAGTGAAATTTGAGTACAGGAATTTGTTTAGAGAATGATAAAGGATGAATATTTCTCCATGTCTTTGCGAAATACATAACAAAATGATATTTTCTTTTATTCGTAGTTCATTCGTATACCTTGCATGCATGTTTAACATTCGAGTTTTCATGTAAAATAAACTTCTGAATATTTGATTAAAACTGAAATTTATAAGTCATAGAAAAGTTAGAGAACACAAAAGGATAAATTACAATTGTAACAAAATGACTGCCTTCCCTTATTTTTATAGCATATAGATGGCGCTGTTGCCACTGTCGGCAAAATATCCTGAGATATTTTGCCAAACATAAAGTGAAGTGAAGGTATGTAATTATGATTGTGTGGGTTAAAGTAGAGTTTCGGCGTGTGTTCGAAATGTATCTCACCTAGAGATCTTTTCATGGAAATATGTATGTTTAAAAGATAATAGCGCTTTTACGCGAATTGTATATATTTTGTGTGTGATTGTTAATAAAATGTTATTGTTTAAGTGTCGAACGAGTTAATCCTAACCCACAACGACACAAAATGGCGCCCAACGTGAAAAAATCTCCTTCTTCAAAAACGAAATAAAAAGGAACCGCTATACCAGGTTCAAAATATTGTCATCCGGACAATAATGACAGTAGATAATTGTGTATTTGTCATCCTGACAATGTAAGTGATTAAAAAGAATCTCCAAATTCTAAAGTTTGAGAAACCATTCTCAATTCTGTGAATGTGAAAGCCTAATTTCAAGAAAAGCGTTTTCCTTCTATAGTGTATTGCGGCCCTGGCAAATGAATAAAAAGAATCACCTACATTCTTCAATAGTTTAAAAGTAAAAAAAAGAACCGCTTCGATTCTAAAGTGTGCCTAATTTTTATATTCTGTGTGAGGTATGCTAGAATCAGCTAGATTCGTAAATCTGTGAAATCTTCTTATGGAATAATTATTTGTGGGGTATGCTTCAAGCTTCAAAGTTCTCAAGGCGAAAGTGTGCTGTTTGTGATCATCGAATATTCGTTACGAAATTCTAAAATGTTTTCGGAATAACTTTCAGTGTTCAACTATCGCCGATATTCTGTGCTTAAAAGAAGTCTGAAACTGTCACGTGACCACCGAAGAATGATTATCTAAAGATAAATTTTGTTTTCTTACCGGTAAAAAGTTGATTTTTTTTTGTTTTTCTGTTTATTGCTGGCCAGCTGGTGGTTTATTTATTTTTAAATGCTGTTTTATGTATGTGTTTTTTTTTTGTTGTTGTTGTTCTTTAAGAGTATTATGAAAGATTAATTTTCTGAAAGGGAAAGAGTTATATAATTTCTTTTGGTATTTTTTTTTCTCAATGCAATATTATTTGAGTAAGTGAATTTTATGATTATTTCTTTTAACTGTGCACAGCGTAGTATATTAGAAAAGAAAAGTGATTTCAGTAATCGTCAATAATTATTTAGAATGTTGTTTATTTTAAAGAAGTAAGTAAGTACATTATTTTGATATTTTCTTGCTTTCATTTTGTTGCTTTTTATTTGTGAATGAAAATTTCGTTTTCACATCAAATTATCCATGGTATTTGATATACTTTAAATTTTATGATTTAAACATTTATGACAGTTTTATGCGGTAAGTTATATTGGTAAAAAAAAAAAAAAGTTGCATATTAACTGATTACAATATTTTTGCATTAATATTTACATGAGCTCATGTTTAAACAGAGATAAATTTTAGTATGATATTAAATTATTTCTTGTATGTATTATCAATTGTTTATAAAGTTTATGCATATTTATCTGTTTATATTTACCTGTAAGGGGAAGGTAGTTGTTTTGGTACTTAATTATTTAATGGGTAAAGTATTGCATATAATTTTGTAATTTAAGCATAAATTTAACTGATTTGAGGAAAAATGGCGTTTCTTTCTAAAGGAAAAAAAATCGATTTATATAATTTGTCTACCGAATTAGAACTTCAGGTAGATGCAGATGATAAAATAGTAGTCTTGCGTGAAAAAATTATGAAGTGCGCCCTTTTTAAAGATGGTGAACAATTTGTAAAAGAGGCATTGATTGCTATCGTGGAAGATAGAAAAAAACAAGAGAGCATAGAAGAACAAAATAAAAAAAAAAACAAGAGAGCATAGAAGAACAAAGGGTTGAGGACAAACGTATCGCAGAGGAAAGAGCTTATGAGTTAGAAAAACTTAAGCTGCAAGTTCAAAACCATACCGCGACAACTGTTCCACAAAATCAAATGGACCAGATTCGTATAGATATTAAAAACATCCTACCACCATTTAATCCGGAAAAAGATGATATGTCGTTGTTCTTGACAATGTTTGAACGTCAAATGAAAATGTTAAATGTCTCCAAAGATTTTTGGGTCTCACAATTAATCGTTCTTCCGAACGACATTGCTAAACTTATAGCAAGAGAGCCTGAAGAAATGTTCAAAAACTATGCACATATTCGTGACATATTGTTAAAAAGATTTAAATTTACAGCGGAGAAGTTTAGGGTATTATTTAGCCGACATCAAAAAAGAGAGAATTCTACTTGGAAAGATTTTTACTTTGAAATTAGAAATTATTTTGAAGGTTGGTTATCCGAATTAGAAGTTAATTCATTTGAAAAGCTCTCAGAACTTATAATCGCTGATGAGATTTAAAAAAAGTGCCCACCAGAATATAAAAATCATTGTTTAGATGGTTGGGACAAACTAAATGACCCTGTCTTGTTGGCCGAAAAGCTAGACATATACGAAAATATTAGACCCCCCTTTTCAAAAATCAGCAAGTAATTCAAAATCGCGGGAAACACAGAAACATGTTTTGTCTAAAAATTCAAATGGTCAGGAATTCTGGAAAAATCAGATAACCAAACATGAAGCTAGCGAACATTTTGGAAATTACAAAAATACTTCTCCTACCTCAAAATATACGAATTCACGCTTTGTAAACGATGATAAGCGTCCAGTTATAAGCTGCTATGGCTGTGGAAAACAAGGTTTTGTCAAAGGAAAATGTCCTAATTGTTCCCCATCTACGCAAGTAAAATCAGCAAAATTTAGTTTCCTACATCTCCAATCTTGTTATATTAATACACAGGCAACACCTATGTTGTATATAAAGGTAAATGGTATTACAGGGGTAGCTTGCGCAGATACCGGAGCTACACATTCCATTGCTGGGGAAATGTTGTTCAAGCTTCTCCGTGACCAATGAACTTCGTTCGAAGAGACAAGTGTGAACATAACGCTCGCTGATGGCATACGAAAAGAAACTAACGTTCTTCAAGCAACAATCACTGTTGAAATAGAAGGTCGTAGAACTAATACAACGATTTTTGCGTTACCCGGAGCCACTGGAAATAGAACATTGTTAGGCATAGATTTTTTGAATAAAATGGGGATTGTGTTGGATATGCGAAGCCAAAGTTGGTATTTCCAGAACAATCCAAGATATAAATTTCCTTTTGTTGATGATCCTTTCAAAACGACACCTGAAATCTCAACACCAAATGTCAAAGTTAACACAGTTATGTTAAGATAAAATGAAGGTCAAAACCTATCTGCAATACAACGAAAGAGACTTAATGACTTGCTTGAGGCTGATGAAACAAAACCCTTCACCATTCGAACCGATGCAAGCAATTATGCTCTTGGAGCAGTACTTCTCCAGGGTAAAGGTGCGGAAGAGCATCCGATTGAGTACGCCAGTAGATTACTGACTCCTGCAGAACGCAACTATCACACCACGGAACGGGAAGCTCTTGCTGTTGTCTGGGCTCTTAAATTCAGAGGATACATTGACGGAACAGAAGTTACTGTGGCATCCGACCACCAGCCTCTCCGATGGCTCATGAGCTTAAAGTCCCCTTCTGGAAGACTTGCCAGATGGGCTTTACAGTTGCAAGAATTTAATGTGAAAATAGAATACATTCCAGGTAAAGCGAACGTCATAGCTGACATGCTTTCTCGTCCTGCGTGTGATCATATCAGTAAAGAAGATTGTGATATTTGCACCATAATGATTGATATCCCTGCTAAAATGCCTAGTGATCTACGTGCTGAACAAATGAAAGATGAAGAATTAAAGAAAATTATTAAAAGGTTCGAAGATGAAGAAAAAACGCTAGACTACACTAACTGGACTGAACGTGGTTATATTATGAACCATGGAGTTTTATACAGGTATTCCCCAAGTTCGGAATCTGAAGAAGCACAACTAGTAGTCCCCTCACATGAAAGGGAGAAGATTTTAAAAGAACACCATGACTCACCTACGGCTGGTCACTACGGTTCTGAAGGTACATTAAATAGAATATCCAAAAGATATTATTGGACTGGAATGCGTTCATACATTGCAGATTACGTCAAACATTGTGCTGAATGTAATAGGTATAAACCTTCTAATCAAAAACCATCCGGTTTGTTACAAACACCAGTGTATTCACAACGATTTGAAGTTCTATCAATTGATCTTTTTGGCCCTTTACCAAAAAGTAAGAATGGTAAAAGATGGATATTCATAGTAGAAGACTGTGCAACAAGATGGGTTGAACTATTTGCCCTTACAGAAGCTACTGCAGCACAGTGTGCAACTACGTTGCTCGAAGAAGTTATCCTTAGATATGGTCTACCCAGACGTATAATATGTGATAACGGACCACAATTTGTTAGTAGTGTAATGCAACAACTTTGTTTTCTTTTAGGTATCAAACAAAACCCAACTCCCATATATCATCCTCAGGGAAACCCTGTGGAGAGAAAAAATAGAGATCTCAAGCCGAGATTGGCTATATTAGTAGAGAATGACCACTGTTCATGGGAAGAGAAACTTCCAACAATACGTTTTGGAACGAATACTGCTAAGTGTGACACCACTGGAGAAACAGCAGCATTTTTACAATTTGGGAGAGAATTAAGAACGACAGACAATGTTCAACACGACATTCGTGCTGTAATTCACAATGACAACTTTGTACCTGAAATTACACCATACCTCAAGAAATTTGCAAACTTCACCAAAGACATTAAAGACAAAGTTGAAGCCAAGCAGGATCAAAGAAAGAAATACGCTGACCGTAAAAGAAAATCAGGACATTGTTTTGCTCCAGGAGACAAGGTTTGGGTTGACTTACATCCAGTAAGTAAAGCCTCTAGCAATAAAACTGCAAAGTTCATTCCTAAACGTGACGGACCATACATTATTTTAACTCAAAAATCACCCACCACATTTGTTATAGCAAGCATGGACAATCCAAATGAACCGCTTGCTACATGTCATACGTCAGCTTTGAAACTGTGTAATGACTCTGACATTGTGCCTATTGCACCTATTAGGAAACGTAGCAGACCACCTAAAAAAGTTACTAGTTCCTCACCGGGTCGTCCGCGGAACCAGAGGGGAGGTTGTAACAAAATGACTGCCTTCCCTTATTTTTATGGCATATAGATGGCGCTGTTGCCACTGTCGGCAAAATATCCTGAGATATTTTGTCAAACATAAAGTGAAGTGAAGGTATGTAATTAAGATTTTGTGTGTTAAAGTAGAGTTTCGGCGTGTGTTCGAAATGTATCTCACCTAGAGATCTTTTCATGGAAATATGTATGTTTAAAAGATAATAGCGCTTTTACGCGAATTGTATATATTTGTGTGTGATTGTTAATAAAATGTTATTGTTTAAGTGTCGAACGAGTTAATCCTAACCCACAACGACACACAATGATTTTTCCAAGTATCAAAATTTTATGTTTCATCGTACTTTTGTGAGCATTAATGATATTAGAACTGACAATAAGACAGAAAGGCCACTGTCCCTAAATGTAATACCCAATAATCCGTAAATTTTATTTTACTTAAATTAGTAATGCAATAATCGTATATAAATGTGCAATACTATTGAAATTATTAATCATCATTATGCTTTAATATTAAGCTTGGATATTAATCTTTAAAATAAATTTATTTTTTTACATATATCTGCAAAAAATCTATAGTAGAAATGCTAAATATTATAATTCACAAAGATTTCGTCATACCTAGTGGCATACTCTTTCAGGGATATATAAACATTTAACACTATAGTGCCATGTGACACTATACAGTCCGCAAAGAATGTTGCCAAATCAGGCAGTCTTTTTATTCTGAAATTTCGAGGGCACACAAGGCAATTTTTTAACGTGAATTTTCCGTTATTTTTTTCACGAAATATATATCATTATAATAACAAATAAAATGTTCAAACTCTGTGGTTTTAATTAAAAAAATTCTTAACGACAGTTTTAAAAATGACGCATAAATGCATCATCAGGCCAACATATTGTTAATTATAAAACAAACATTTTATTTTATTAAGGTTAGTCTACTAGTTTACAAGAAAGTGGCTCTTCTGTATATTTTATTTTCAATGATATCCCTCAATTTATAGAAATTAGTAAATGCAAAATAATAAATTACAAGCGCTTTCCGAAGTTAACAAAGTTTATAATCTTGACAGTTTTATGAATTACGCTTACTGTGTGACAGAGAAAAAAGATTTATAATGGATATTTTAATTTTTAAAATTATAACAAAATTTCGTCACGCTATACGCAATCACTACAATGCCTACAATTCGATTTAGCTTTAAAACTGATTATTTATTCAATCAAGTTTAACAGAATAGTTTTCAAGTAGGAGATATTTGTGTATATCCGATTATGAGTGAGATTCATGAATTATTCATAAGTTAGACAGTACGAAAGTATAAATTACGAGGACAATATCAAGTAGCATACATTTAACTATTATGCTAGTTTCAAAGACTTCATTTATATTATAAATGACAAAAGCGCATTATATTAAAAATTTGTTAACTATTTTAATTTTTATGCGCAATATGAATTATTTATGTTCATTTATAACATTTGTAAAACACGAATATTTGAGAGGTGTTCAATATATAAGAATGCTATTTTACAAACATTACTCTATGTGTTTTCAAGCAACATTTCTAGATATCAATATCTAGATATCTCTACACTCAATATCTAGAAACTTTTAATTTTAATTTTTTCTTTTTTACTATGTTTAAATAAATTGCTCTTATTTTTACCAAAAATAGTACATTATTGCATTAATTTTACTAATTCAAAACTGTACATGAATTTCTTCAATTAGAAATAAAAACGCATTCTAGAGTAGCATACACTTCACCATACTTGTAGTACTGTGTTTATTCATATTAGAAAGAATGTAAACCATTATGTGTTCGTTATCCATTTGAATTATGATGCAAGATGTGTACAAACATTATTCTTATGAAAACACTGCAAAACATAGATATTTAAATTGGATTTAATAATTAAGGTCAATAATTATTATTAAAAACAGATTTTTTTACCAAGATCTTTTAAAACTTTTATAAAAGAGATAAAATTTATAGATGAAAATTATATTTGTATAATTGTTCTTCACATTAGCATGGAAATCTGATCCTATGTACAAAACAAATCACACATCACATACAATTTTTTCAAAATCATGAGATAAATTCGTGCAAATGAGTGAAAGTACTTAGAAAGGCAAAAACTTTTTGACGTTAAACATATCGGAAAACCATTTAATCTAATATATAAAAATGAAAATCTGTCTATCTGTCTGTAATGCTATACAAATCCACAATTTAAAAGCCAGAATTCTGAAACGTTACGAAAATGTGTATTAAAACACGGTCCAGGCAACTAACGTTATCCGGAATCCAAATAATTTATAGTTCATTTTTATTTACTGAAAAACCACCCACTTAACAGCAGTTTCCTATCAAATTTAAACACTTTTCGTTATAGCAGTTGCCAAAAATTAAAAATCCAAAATAAAATTCTTACCACAATAATTACTTTTCTATTGCAAGTGAAACACGTGATAACAGGCAACACGTGAAACCCAGATAGCCTTTTTAATTTGCAGAAAATTTGCAGCAGTCTTGAAAAGTTGCACCAAGCAAAGCATGACAAGACTGAAAGTTCATAACAAGACTGCAGCATGATAACGCAAACGCCGTAGCCACCACACTTTGAACTTGCAGCTAACTTGTCGCGCAAGTTAAATTCATGCTGTATCAAATTTATTGCAAATTAACGGCAAACAAATAATCAAAAATACTGGAAACTTACTGCAAAGTAGTAATCATTCCACGCCCCGCTATCTGTTTACAACTGTTACACTAGATGTTTAACCGCTTCGGAGGAGTCCATAGACCTGACCAGGTCTATGATGCGAACACATCGTGGAAAGTGCATGCATCGTTTTTATCACCATAAACAAGTTAAGGTGATATTTAAACTTTTCAATGCGAGTGTTTTTTTTTTTTTTTTTTTTTTTTTTTTTTTTTTGGTATTTGATAAGTATAGCGTATAGAAAAAGGGTTGCCAACTGAATTAAATTTCTGCAATTTCCGCGTATGTGGGGATTGTCTATTCTCTCAACAGAGGGATTTTTTGCTTTCGTCACTATCATGAATTAAAGACAGTCTTGTCATCAGTTTAACAACAAACTACTCATGCAAATGGGTGATGGTATACCTTGCGGGAAATTTGCTGCGAATTTCTCAATTCAAATTTGTTATGGCAAGATAATGTAAGAAAAATTGAACTTGCTGCTAATGCTCATGCGCTCTGCGAAAATAATAATTAAATAAATAGTTTGACGAATTTAAATAAAAAGAGAATATTGCGTCATAAATATTCTATTGCAAGATTTCCACGTGAAAAATGAAAATTAAATAAATAGTTTTATGAATTAAAAAAGTAAATATTATTGCATAAATTTTCTATTGTAAGATTTCCGCGAGAAAAATGAAAGTAAAATAAACAGTTTGACGAATTTAGAAAAAAAGTTAATATTATGTCTTATTAGAAATATAATGGACGTCAGCAGGTAAATATATAACGTCATATGAGTTTGGAATATGTTACTGAAACATGATAACATAACCAGAAAAACACTTACTGACTAACACTTGAAAAACATAACCTCTTCACTCGTCAACAAGTTATATTAGAGTAAAACTGACTAGCACAACAATACATATAACTGTTCAACTTTACACTCAACTAAGTTAACGTAACTGATAAGGAGATTTTAAAATTACTACGAATTTTATAATTCAACTGCCAAAAACTGCAAAATTGAAAATAAGATTTTATTTCAAATCGTCGATCCAACATTAGATATCCAAACAGAACTTGCCACGCTGCCTGATAAGAATACTACGAAGTTTTTTGGCAGATTTACACTTTGCTGCAAAACCATATTGAAGTATTCCATATTGTCCAACCATTCCATAATACCCGAAATTCCTCTATATATCATGATAGGGATTTATTAAATTTGGATTTTTTGCTATTGTTTAATCAAATGTTTCGAAGTAGAGTAAAAAATGATCATATTCTTAGAACAATCTCTTAATTTCTTTAACAGTAATTACCCTTCTCATTATTGCAATTGTTTGACTTAAGAATCAGAATATTGTTCATTGCAAATAAAAATAAATTTATTAATGAATTTCAATTCATTACTTTACGCAATTTTAATGCTTAATTATTATCCGTATACATGCCATTAAAATTTCCAACATGTGTCAATGGGATATTACGTTACAACCCAAAATAACAAAACACAATTTTAATTCCTTATCTAACAAATATCATGGTATCATTTTTTATTCATATACAGTTTGATGATTTAGTCTTTAAATCATTTTGTTCATGAAACAAGGAAGACGGAATTAAAATAAGTAATAAAAGATTTACTTAAAGTATAATTAACATAAAATCTGCATTTGGAAGAACCTACCTGAGCAAATATTTTTCTCTGTTGAATGCTCTAAGATTAAAGTGGTGTAGACGGCGAGAAATTGTATTGTTATTATAGTTTTCTTTGTAAAGTCGTTTTTAATTTAATACTTAAGTAAAGAATAATTTAAATTTTTCATGTTTATTGCTTGAGTGATTAGTTTTATTTTCCACAATATTTGCACAGTGCATAGTAAGTGATACCTATGAATTTATGTGCTTTGATTAAACAAAAATAATTCCTTCGGTTGCTCGTTAGAATCAAATCTATATAAAATCGAATGTAACATAATATTGTCTTCATTTATTCAGGATGGTATTTGTGAGAATATACTTAATACAAAAGCTAGTTGAGTGAAAACCCAATAATTGGAAGCATGTTGATGTGGTATTTCATATTTCTTTGTGTATTTCATATAATTATTCGAAATAAAAATTTTAAAGATTTTAAAAATTAAAAGAATAAAAGGACAGACTTTAAAAAAAAATAATAAACATTTTTTTCATTTTAAACTTATTGAATGTTTACTATTTCTTATATAAAAATTAAGAAAGTACATTAAAGTTTGCAATAAATGCCTGTACTAAAATTGTTGATAAAAGTCATAACTGGGCTATCCTGACTATCTTTCGAAATTCTCCAATACGTCTTTTCGCTTTGAGGGGATCAGAAAAGTTCAAAATGACGGAAATTTACTTACTATCATTTTTCGATTAAGAACCCTGTAAATAATGCATACTATTGACTGCTTTATGTATTTATGTATCTATATTTAGAAATAAGAATAATTTATCCCAGATAAAAAAAATAACAATAGTTTTCATACTGTACAACAAAACAGTCTTGCAAAACTGCATTTGCATGATTTTAATGTACTATATTTTTGAGTCGCCATTTCTGTTTTATATACATATTAAGTGCCCTCTTGATTATCCATAAAAAAAGTTAAACTATATAACAACGTATAATAAAATTATCTACTCTATAATAATTGATCATATACGAGTATATTATATGTGTTCTAACTTGAAACAAATATCTTCCTTTTCAGGGATAGTTTGTAAATAGTTCATTCTACAGTTAACAAAATGAATAAATAGTTAAATAAATATTTAAATAAAATAATATAAAAAAGGACAAGTGCGAGTAAAAATGTCTGCAATTTATGTTGTATAAAAAAATCTGTTACAATAAATTAAATTGGTGTAGCTCTTTTTTATGGAAAAATCACTGCTTTGATTTACGGGTAGTAGAAAGCGCGGTTATTTATTTTCAGATTTTAAGGCCGTAACTAGCTTTTTTTATTAACCAAATACTTGCAAAATAACGGGACCGTTGTCTTTAGTATTTCATGTTAGTATCCAATTAATACTTTCAGCCGTTTCATTTGTCTTTATAGGCAAATTATCAGGCGAGTTCTCACGTAAGAAATCGTCATACATTTACTTATTAACACTTTTCTGATTTATTGCTGTACATGTAATTTTAAATTGCATTGGATTAGAAGCTCGATTTTTTAAAACAAAACAATGTGCAACTGATAATTTAAAATGGAATTTATTTTAACCACATATCTTCCGCCGTTCCTGAATTTAAAAGAAAAAAATACCTTGGAAGACAGACGAGCAAGAATGTACCGTTTTGTTCTTTGAGGAAGGTGCAATTTAACTCAAAGGGGCGGGGAGAATTCAACTTCTTTTAATTATTCAAGTGTGTTATTGTTTATTATGTATTTTTTACATCTGAATCAAATTACGCCATCCGTAAGTCGAAACGATTATTCCTTACAAAGTTTTATAAATCCAAAGTCAGGAACGGTTTTATGAGTGCAAAAGAATGCATATACGGAATTTGATAATTTTCATGGCCTATAACAAGACTCAGATGATCCTGAATTTGATTATTGCTATTTTGAGGACATTTAATAAGCATTCATAAATCATACAACAACTTTATAATGAATGGTCGTATTGACTTGCTGATGTCATCATTCCATTTAAAATTAAAGAAAACATAATAAACGATACCCCGATTGACCTAGCTAAAAACAGTTGGAATGTATATTCATGGTCATTCAAATTGTTAAAATCCGTGTATTCATAATTTTATATTCAGAAATGTGACACAGATATCCTAAACAATAATGTATAACTTTCGACTTTGTATTCATAAAACATTCTATAAATTCGTAATAAATAATCATATTGACTTGATGAGTGTGTCATTCCATTTAAAATTAAACAATACATAATTAAAGATACTTGATATGACCCAGTTAAAAAAAGTTGAATTTCCCTCTCAGGAGTTAAACTGCCCTCTTTTCTCAAGAAAAAAAAACAAGAAATTTTATTTTTTAGTGATTCATTAGGCCTTTCTAGTGGCAAAATGATGTTCTTCTCAAATTATCGTGAATGGCCGATAGTTGTTACTGTAAAAACAATTTTACCTGCATAATGCGTAGTCTTCGATTTCGCATTCATAAAACTTGCCTTAACTTTGTAAAAAAAATTATTGTACAGTCTTGCGTATAGTGTCTTTCTATTCAGAATTAAATAATACAGAAGAAAAGATACCGCACTTGACCTACTTTAAAAAATTGAATTTCTCTGAATTAAAAATTCTTGGGTTAAAATGTCTCAATTTGTGCTTCCAAAACATGTTAAAACAACACTAGATTAATATTAACACAATTATTCTAATTGATAAACAAATCATATTAGATGTAAATTTCCAACTGGGCGAAAAATGTCCGGACATTTTTCGCCGAGTTGGAAATTTACATATAATATGTTAAAACAACTTTATTTTGTGGAGAATCCTCGGATATTCATTTCTAGTACAGAAACGAAGTTTTCTCATACTTTAGTAAATTGTCATCAGTTGTTTAAAAAACCTATTTTATTTGTATTATTAACCCATTAACCGCCAAAACTATTACGATAGAAATTTTCAAATTTCTTGTTGAAAGTAGTTTCCCACCACAAATTCAGTAAGGTAAATTTCGCTTTACTAAAATATCAAAATTCCTGCAAATAAGTAAGACATTTTTTTAAATTGTAAAATAGTGGTGCCAATGTAATTAATCCATTGCATGAGCAATTATTTTGACTGTTGTGTGAACGCAACGTCAGCGGTTAATGGGTTAACACATTAGTTACCGATAACCGTTGGCCTACATATGTAATTAAAACTGTCATGATATCACTTATCTCGCATAAATAGCTGATGCGCTGCACTAGCAGTAAACTTTATAAACTAAAGAATTTAAAAATAGAACCATCCACTTTAGAAAAAGAAATGGAAATGAAAGGCGGCGATAGATCTCACAAAGTTCTGAGTTCAATATACACTATATTGCAATTAATGACCGGCAACTTTCAATTTTAGACATTTTATCGAATATTTAGAAATATACATGACAGATTCTGATGGAATTTGAGGATTGAAAAGAACAGGTATGACCTCATATTTAGCAATGTCGATTTGATAAGGGGAGCAATTAGGGGACCACCAAAAAAATCAAAGAAAAAAACAATACTTGGGATCACCCTGTAAAATAAAATGCATGAAATGATCTATCGCTACCGAATATAAATAAACAGACATTGCGCAATATGTCTATTCTTTTGTGTAAGAATAGCACGTATATTAGGAGAGATATAGCGATTTATTTTAAAAAAATTTAAATCCTGCATGTTTTTTACTTATAACATGCAAGGTTTGCAACCAAATTTAACTCCGGTTTCAGAAAGATTGACAACGTATAGTAGAAACAATATAGTGCAATTGGAATATAAATATATTAAATATTTTAGGAAATATGAGCAGTTGTTTGAAATAATTTTTATCTGCGCATGCGCGAACAATAACAAGGATAATTTTACATAATTTAATAGTCAACTCTATGGAGCAACTTATTAAAAAAGTCTTGTCAAATATCGTAAAAATTCAGAAAGATATCAGCGTTAGAGTGAGCAAATTTTTAGTTGTTCTCTAAAAGCAGTTGAATGATAAGGGATTTCCCACAAATTGTCATTTTTCATTTTTCATTTTTTTTTTTCATTTTTTTATTGATGCTTTTGATCTTCTTGGCTAACCACCAGAACGTGCCTATTCCATGATCAAAAGAAGTATTAAAATAGAAGCATTTTTTCCAAATCTACTCGGTAATACTCCCTAAATACTAACATTTTTTCTGAAAGTCAGTTAATAAAAAATGACAATTTGTGTAAAATCTCTTATCATTCAGCTGCTTTTAGAGAACAGCTAAAAATTTGCTCACTTTAACGCCGATATCTTTCTGAATTTTTACGATATTTGACTAGATTTTTTAAATGAGTTGCTCCATAGAGTTCACTATTAAATTATGCAAAATGATTCTTGTTATCGTTCGCGCATGCCCAGATAAAAATTATTTCATACAACTGCTCATATTTCCTAAAATATTTAATATATTTATATTCCAATTGCACTATATTATTTCAACTACAGTTTGTCCATTTTCCTGAAATCGGCGTTAAATCTGGTTGAAAACCGTGTATGTTAGAAGCAAAAAACTTGCAAGACTTTTTAAATTATTTTAAATAAATTGTTATATCTCTATTAATATACGTGCTATTCTTACAAAAAAGAATACACATATTGCTTAATGTCTGTTTATTTATATTCGGAACGGTAGATCATTTCGTGCATTTTATTTTACAGGCTGATCTCAAGTAATATTTTTCGTCGTTGATTTTTTGTTGGCTCCCTAATTAGTCCTCTTAACAAATCAACATTGCTAAATATGTGGTCATACCTGTTCTTTTTAATCCTGAAATTCCAGAAGAATCTGTACAGTATATTTCTAAATATTCGACAAAATGTCTAAAATTGAAAGTTGCCGGTCATTAATGGCCATATAGTATGGATGCAGTATACATTATAAGCGGTTTGCAATTTTAAGCCGGTTATTACTCAAAACCTACGTCCAGAATAAGGCAAGCTCGAGGAACCAACACCGTTTTCTTTCGTTATAAAGAAGTTTTCAAAGCTAGCCGGAAATATTTGAGCTAAATTGTTACCTCTTTTATCCGGTGTTAAGGTTGTAGTTTTGTATTCAAGCAAAAGCTCCAGTTTTCATCGCTTAGAATTCTTTCGGTACAACTGCGTTATATAGCAAAAAACACGCGATTTGCAGCCTGAATGTGGCAAGAAATATTAATATAAAAATGGTAATATCTTTATTAAGCATTTTTTTAATTATTTTTAGCGGATAAAAAATATAATGCCATCAGTTAACACTATATATTTTTTTCCGGACATAACTTATACAGACAGCGTTATTTCTATTAATAAAACTTTTTTTATACGAGTGATAATTTTTAAATTGAAGGAAAAAATACCCTTTTGTTTTTCAAAATCATGCAGTGGTGTTCCATGCCGGTGGTGTTCCAAAAAGGTTCCATGCCGGGAATTGAACCCGGGTCATCAGTATAGCGCACTGACGTTCTACCGCTAAACCACATGGAACGATTTTGGATCATGAACAACTTTTTCACAAAGTTGGTCTTTGCGCCTTTTAAGCAAAAATAATTTGAAATTTGATTTTCATTTGAAATGTTGTATTCAAGGCGAATGTTTCTCTCTGGAAAAATTTCCAAATATTAATATAGATTCATTCGATGCTGGATTTAATTAAGTGTCTGTGTTTGCCCCATGTTGGTGGCTCACGGAAAATATTCCATCTTGTGCTGCGTTTGTAGCCTGCCAACTTGTAATAGTGAGAAGTTCCAGGCTGGGTATCGTTCCATGTGGTTTAGCGGTAGAACGTCAGTGCGCTATACTGATGACCTGGGTTCGATTCCCGGCATGGAACCTTTTTCAAAAGTTGGTCTTTGCGCCTTTTAAGCAAAAATAATTTGAAATTTGATTTTCATTTGAAATATTGTATTCAAAGCGAATGTTTCTCTCTGGAAAAATTTCCAAATATTAATATTTTTACGGATTTACACGTTTTAGACACTGGAGATTCCGAGAAAACATATTTTTAGGGGGAGGGGGGAACCTTCCGGCTCGGCCTACAGGCGCAGGCAGATTTCGAAGTTAAGTACTAATTTAAACAACAAAAATTAAATCATGATTAGAGACAAACGCATTTTAACAATTTTATCTGGCCGCTTTTGACGAGTTAATTTCATTTTTATATAAAAACTGGTTTTATCAGAATCATTTTCAGGCGGTCTTAATATATATATATATATATATATATATATTGAAAAATCCAAATTCTTATAAATTAGTACACGGAAAAAACATCTAACAAACTGTAACTAAAACAAAAATTAACAAAACCAAGAGTAACTATGAAAAAATCAAACATGAAGACAAGTGGCCAAGGCTTATGACTTGTACTGCGGGGTTAAACATGTTTTACGTGCACAACATTCCCCCCTCACTTGCCAAGAACAAACAAATAGAGATCAGAAAAAATGAAAACCACAATCTAATTCAAAAGCCGTCAAATGAAGTCCGTGATTATCCTCACCGCTAAGGTATTTTCGATAGGAATCACGTATCGATAAATCACAATCATCGAACAGTTCCAATGTTTTATTTCGATAGCTTTTTTTTCTGATAAAATTGAAAGTTAAATTATTCAGAATATGTATTGGGTAATTTTGTTTACTGGCGTTTATGTAAAGGTTAAAAATTTCACCAACCAATTTATCAATATTTGAGCACAAATTTGCAATACGATTTAAACCATTTAAATATATATTTCTAAAAATTGAAACATGCACGTTACTATTAAAGTTTAGAATTTTTATTGTATCAAAATCAAAATAATTTCTTTTATCATAAATACTATATACTAAAATTCCGTTTATAATCTCCAAATTAACGTCCAAGTAGTTGACATTGCCCTGGTTATCCGAAGTACTCTTTAAATTCAAAGTGTCTGGATAACATTTAAATTGATAAATTTCTTTATTATTATTCAGCTCAACCACCAAAACATCATCTATATATCTGTATATCTTTAAGTCTTTTTCCAACAATAAACCGGCTTCATATGTAAACAGATAAATATCTGCAAGGATGGAGCTACAACTACCCCCCACTGGAATACCTCTCACTTGTTTATATATTTGATTCCCTTCAAACAGGTAATTTTCGTAAACAGCAAATTGAAATAAATCAGTGAATATTTCAATACTGATATCCTTCTCTTTAGATTTCTTGAAAAAATCCATAACTCTGTACTTCAAATCATCTAAATTTATGCCATTATACAAATCCTCGAAATCATATGTATACAAACCTGTAATGTTTTTCAGCTTTTTTAAACTTATATATATATATATATATATATATATATATATATAATAAATAATTAAACATAACCTACCACCATCAAAAACCGTAATATTATGAATTAAATATATATATATATATACTTTTTCATGCTCAACAACTCGAAATTTCGTGACACGTTTTCAGAATCATTTTCAAAAGAAAAATCATGAAACTTGCTGATGTGATTTTTGAAGGGATTTATAAGCGACCTGTTTTTATATTTTTCATTTGATTAATTGAAAAGGTAAGTGGAAGAACATGTTAAGTAGCAAAAATGACATTTGAAGAAATTTGAAGTGAACATTTTTGCTGTAAATTTTAATGATTTATTTTCTATTTGATACCATGTGTTTAAAATATTAACAGGTATGGTACTAAACTATCTAAGAAAAACTTATTCACATTTAATTGTCAAATATTAAAAGATATTAACATTATTGACATTATTAAATATTAAAATATTAAATATTAATGAATAATGTCTTAAATCTTCAAGACTAAATGGAATCATAGTATTTTAGCTTCACCATGTGATAAGATGTCTCATAACGCTTTCATCCAGAAGATAAAAAAAAAAAAAAAAAAAAAAAAATAGAAAATGTGGCATAACATGTTCATCCACTCAGCTCTTCAATTAGAACTTGATTTCTAAACAATATTTTCCTCAGTAGGACAATATTTTTCGTTTCCAACACAATCTCTTCGGAAAAAACAGTTCAAAATGCCCACTTTAACACCATTTTTGGAAACATATTCTTCTTCTATCAAAAAATCGACCATTACGGCACTTTATATAGTTTCTGAATAATAAATCCTACCAATTGGACACGTTTGAGAGCAAAAATGAATTTAAAAATGAGTCAGAAAATAAGCAGTTTGGATAAGAGGACACATTTTATACAATATTTTTTTCTTCAAACGCTATGTATTTTTTATTGGTTTTTGCTGTAAGAATTGGTCCTATCAAAAACTTGTCAATATAAAAGTTATAGATAATGTTACGAAGCTATATAATAAATTCATGCGGATTTTATATGTTATGAATTGACAAAGTTATGGATTTTTTCTTCTTCAACTTCATCCCCATTTTTGTTTTCGTGTTTAACACTTTCCAACAAAGTTGAAATGTGTTTATGACTTATTTTTAATCTTTTTAACTTTTTAATTTATGACTTCTGCTTGTCTATCCTCACTCTAACTGTCGTAAATATACTTGGATCGCACTGAAATTTTCGGAGGTTATTGACGTTTACCATAGCACGTGCCTATTTCAAATGAAGTTTGTAACATGTTTAGTTCATTTACAGGGACAGTCAAAAGTAATTAGTTACTTTACGGCCAGTGGGAAAAAATCGTTTCAAAATATTTTAATGATGTTACACGGTTTAAAACATAATAAAATTGATATACATTCATGAAGTGCACTAAAATATGCATTCTGTAGAACATGCAGTGAAAAAATTTATTATTCATTGATAGGGCCACACAAAAGAATTCCGTTACATAATGATGTAGGGGTGGAGCGAATTTTTTGCGGCGAATTTTTTTAATTATGTTAAACTATTTCATATTTAATGAAATTGATATACGTCTCTGAGGTTTACTGTAAATTATTTCATGTTTAATACGAAGTGCAGAGCATTTACAGGGAGATACAAATGATTTTAGATACTATATTGTATCCGAAGTACTGTACATTAGCAATGATTGCTGGAAATGCATTTTTAATTATGATATGCACTTTTATGTTTCACTATATTTATACACACTATATTGTGCGTATAAATGCTATAATTCATTTACAGGCTACACAAAATAATTCGTAAGGGTTACTGGGTGTGAACGCAAATTGCTTAAAAGTGGTTTTTAAATGAGTTATGCATTTTTACGCTGATTTGCTTTTAGTTTACTAAGAAAGGTTTGTAGAATATAGATAAAATGATATAACTGGTCACGCAAAGAATTGCATATATGGCCGTCTAGAAATGAAAATTTCTGAAAATGTGATTTCAGTAGTTTTAAGAGTGTTTTAGCTTGAATTAAATTTTATCTAAATAGTGGCATGTAATAAAGTTTTCTAGCAAACTAAGGGGCTGCACAACAGTATTCAAGTATGTTTCTATCTATTAGTATAAATTGCTGAAAGAAAAATTCCAACCTGTTATGCGTTTTCTTGCTAAACGAAATTTCCCCATTATATAGTAGGAGGGTCTAGGGACGGTTGACCACACGGATGCCTAACCCACCCATCAATTTTCATATCTAACCCTTAAATCCCGGGTGTTGCTTTTCGTACCAATTGAGGCTCTAAAATACTATTAGAATAATATTGAAGCTATAATGCCTAATGTTGCCAATAACATACATTCTGAAAATATTATTAAATCGATTTTCAACATGAAGACGAAAACACTTATGCTGTTTAAGAATAAAGATAGATTTATTTTTTCAATTGTTGCTACTTGTTCTTTTTGTTTTATTTGGAAGCTTACGAAATATCCTATTTTGTTCTGCAGTGATCAAGTAATATTTATTTCTTATTATAGTTCCTAAAATTATTGTGTGTTTAATATTATATAATTTTATCAAGGAAAATTATTTTTTCAATTAAAGTCCAGTATTGCCGATTAGTAACAATTTGTTTTGCCGTAAAACATACTTAAAACAAAATACGATTTTTTAAAGTATATTCCCCATGATTTATTAAAAAATAAAAGCCAAAATACTTTATTACAATGATTTAAAAAAAACAGACATTTAAATGTTAAAAAAATTTCAGAGTTTTATTAATAGGTGCCAACTACTCGAATGCTCAAACAACAGTCGTCGTTTCATAGAGGTAATCGATATATGTGCGGAAAAAATAAATTGTGAGGCGTTTTCAACCTAAAAGTTGTGTTTTTTAGAATTATTTTATAAGCTTTTCTCTGATAAATTACATCATAGAAATTTAAGTTAGTAGGTTTAATGAAATGCAGAAATATCGAGCTTTCATTGCAGGCATAAAGTTTGTACAGCAAATTAGGCTTAACATAACAATGTGCTAGTCTTGAGAAAAGTTCTATGTAGGGAGGCTTGACCCAGTCAATCTGAGGGAGGGTTGACAAGGCTGAACAGGTGCTAAACCGGTGAGCGGCACTGAGGGGTTTCCTAGCTGGTAACAATTTAACATCCAAACTAGGAATTGAAGTATCTTATATTTTGTGAGCAATTGGGAAAAATTTAATTGTAGTATAGAACTACTAGAGAATTAAATTAAGAAATTAAAAGATGCTCGAGGCTAATTATATATATACAGGGTGTATCTAAACTCTTCGCATCTAAACCTTAAGGGGTGATAGTGCACATCAAGACAAACAATATTAAATAGGAAACTAAGGGTCCCAAACGTTTTCAAAAAGAGATAAGCGCCATTAAAGTTTAGGGTCCAAAATTTCAAATGATTGTAAAAAACGACAAAATTGGTCGGTTTGTTTGCGGGTTTCACTAAAACTATTCTTTATGTCAGTACTTTCTTGAAAGTAAATTTTAAAGATAAAGTTAAAAATGCAGACAGAGGGCGCTTTAGACTTTGGAGTAACGAACAACTATTTTTTACCGTTATTTTTTGTCTCATATAAATGCTTTCAAAGGCTTAGACTTAAACTTAAATCTTGAGCTCAAAATCTGAATCATTGGAAGTGGAAAAGTATTCATTCGGAGTAGAGCAAACTGAACTGTGTTCAGGAGTGGAAATTTGAACCTCCCTCCCTTTTCCCTAAACACAGTTCAGTTTGCGCTATTTAACCATTCCCAACGATTCAGATTTTAAGCTCAAAATTTAAGTTTCAGTCTGACTTTTGAAAGCATTTAATGAGATACAAAAAATAACGGTAAAAAATAGCTCTTCGTTACTCCAAAGTGTAAAGCGCCCTCTATCGGCATTTTTAAAACTTTATCTTTAAAATTTATTTTCAAGAAAATACTGACATAAAGAATAGTTTTAGCGAAACCCGCAAACGAATCGAGCATTTTTTTCCGTTTTTTACAATAAATGTTGGACCCTAAACTTTAATGGTGCCTATCTCCTTCGGAAGACGTTTGGGACCCTTAGTTTCCTATTTAATATTGTTTGTCTTGATGTGTACTATCATCCCTTAATGTTTCGCCCAAGAGTTTAGATACACCCTGTGTGTATATATATATATATATATATATATTTATTTATTTATTTATTTAAATACAATATTTAAGTTACTCAAATTGCCAGAAGTTTCGTAAATTCCAGATTTTACGATAAAACCTAGCATTTACTGAAAAGAGCTGGTTACAGCCCGAAATATGTTCTGGCCTCGTTTTTGGGTTTTTAGCAAACTGATTAAAAAAATGTTAACATTTGTCGAATCGTTTGGGTAAAAATATGCTCACTTATCTGCTCGTGCATCTCTCCTCTTGAGTATTTATCTGTTTGTGCTTATTGCATACCTTATAATACATCAACCATACATAATATATCATGTAATCTACATGAGATCCTAAAAACATTAAGAACATCTAATAAAAAAACACAAAAGATAAAGCAAAAATGCTGAACATACACATTTACATTATTATGTATAATTAAGTATAGTAATAAAAAAATACTTTAGATGATTATATTGACAGGTACTTAAGTTAAATATGTGTACTATTTCGATCTAAAACGAACATTGTTTACATGGGAAATATTTTTTAACAAAATAATTTTACATGTGCCTATTTACTTATTCACTTTCAGCCCAATCATGCCTTTTTACAGTTTTAAAAAGTAGAACTACAATTTAAAAAATATTACAACAAATAAAATGGTACTATATAAAAAAAATCTTATTAAAATTCGAAAGTAAGACTATCAACATTCTATATATTTGCATGTACAGTCGTGGGAAAAACGTACCCCCCCCCCCCCTACTAACTATGCAACGAATTTTTGCAGAAGAAAGTTACTGATAACAAACGATTCGAAATAAAGTCTACTTTTAAATGATGTAAAAAATTTGCCTATGGGGGCATCTACATATCAAAATAAACCTAAACATTATTTTTTTCAATAGCAATACCCAAGTATGACATCATAAATAAATTCTACGCCCGTCGATTATTATGAAAACAAATTTTCATAAAATGAATACAAGTAGTTTCAGAGAAGTTAATTATTTAAGAATGAGCTTATTTTAAGGGCTCTATCCAAATTGAAGTTCGGTACTCGATTTTTGAAATGCTAAAGAAAAATTATGTCACTTTTATTAATGTGTTATTTCTTTCTTATAATACAATTTCACTCGCTTGATGTGTTTCGACTATTGCCAGCCCAAATGTATGAATAAAATGAGTAAAATATGCTTTTCTGCACATCAAAAACGGCCTTTGAACCTATCATTTTGAAGCGTCTTAAGCATATTTCCAAAACAACTTGGAAGATTTAAATTGAGAATTCACATAAAGCAGGACATAATATATATAAACATAACAAAAAAAATTGCAGGTTGGTATACAAATTTTTTTCGAATATTAATTTCATAATTCATTTTATGGATTTTGAAATTCAATATACTTATGTTTTGGCTTTTTAGTATTATAACCACAAAAAGAATTATCACATTATTTGTAAAATTTCTGGAGTAATTAATGAAAATTTAATTGAACACTTTCCGGCGCGGTGTCCTTAAGAAAGGACACCTAATTTTAATTCCAAAACTGACAAGTGGCACCAAGTATATTTAACTAAACTTTTCCTATTATAATGTACATGAAAATGAGCAATTTCGTTTTTTCTAATAAATTCGTTTATAAATTGCGGTGTCAGTCCATTATTTCATCAGTTTATAATCAGAATTATTCCGCGCCAGTAAGGGTTAACATTAGAAGCACAAATTTTGTATTTATCTAATTCAAAAACTTATTATCCAAATGACTTGAAATTTCGTTTATAGGTACAGTTTGTACCGATGATTTAAAATATATTGTCCAAATTGGGTGTTGTTATTGAAAAAGAAAAAAAAAAGGTCTAATTTTGATTTGTAGATTCCTCCAAAGCAAATTTTTTATACATTGTTTAAAATAGAATTTAAATCAATCGTTTGGTACCAGTGTTTTCTTTGATTACAATTAGTTAATGTATCAAGTGATGTAATCACAATATCACAATATTATGTTTGATAATGGAGATGTGAGCATTTTAATGAACTTATGTCCATTGTCGTGGTTGCCATTTTGACGACGTCATCATGGGGGGTTGTGAACTATGATCGAGTGTGGCGGCTTTCTGTTTCTTAACACGTATTACACTGGTATCCGGTCGTGAAACATTTTTACGCTAACTCCACCGATCATTAGTGTGCTTGTGGTTAACGTATTTTTCCCTTTTCTGTTTCCAAAAAAACTTATTTAAACATATGCTAGTGTTGGATTTTATTTTCAACTCTCTCTTATTGCATAACCTTTCTCACAATTATTTCTAACGATTCCTTACATATTCATTTAAATTTGGATATTTAAATTTCTCCTTTCACTCCTACATTTTGAGAAATTATTGCTGCAAACACTTCGTAATTAAGAAATTCTATTTATTGCATAATTGAATTTCATATAAATATACGTTAAAATATAATTTTATTTTTCCTAAATATGGTCACAAGATACTTTCTCCATTCGTTCCTGATGTAGTGTAAATGAATGAAATATACTATATTGGAAATCTATAGTTTATTCACCTGACACAGATTCACAAAAGGAATTTCTCTGTGCTAAATTTATTCGCCCCATAATATTTAAAGGATATTTTTCCAGTTATTCAGCATTTTATTCAGTAAATGACTGTTAATTTTTTGTTTTACACTACGGTGATTCATGTTAAAGGAATAAAATGTTTATTTTTTATACTATCTAAATTCTATATAATTTATAAATGTCTTTTTGTTAGTTAAAATAACTGTCAAATTTAGGGGATATGTGTAAGTTTCTTCGTACATCTCTTTTTAGAAAATTATAGGATAACGAGAGAAAACAATTAGTATAATTGCAATGTTTTTTGCACGATTACATTTACGGAAAATAGTTACTTTTTTTCGATGTGAAATAAAACTGTATATAGGATAATAGATCTCACTGATATCCATTAAACCATTCATTAGCAATTTACTTACGTAAATTCACAGTTACGTAATAAATCTCATAAATTACATTTGTAAACGTACTAGGGGTTTGATATGCAGTTGCGTATTTTTTATATTTATTTTATAACTTACACATATAGATATAAACCACAAGCGTAATATAGTTTATTTATTACGCAGAATTATATTTTAATTAGTATATACAATCAAATCTATAACAAAACAACTTAACATTTATTGTTAGTTATTCATGTAGTCATCTAATTCATAGTAATTATAGTTTGTGCTTATCAAGGATTATTTAATTTTATGAGTGCTTATGAGTATTTTATATTTGTCATGTCATAGCCATCAGAAATTCATAGGAGTCCTTTCTAATTATTTATTTTTTTTATAGTCGTCTAATGTAGATACAAAATTGTTATAAGTCAATTCATCAAAGTTAGATTTATAAATCCCTTATTCCACAAAATATATAAAAAGTGTTCTTTAAGTTTGTTTTATATTTTTTGTACTTTTATAGTTTATATACAACTAAATACTGTCACATGATGCTTTATTTATAAAATAATACGGTGTAAATAATAATATATATATATATATAATAAATATTGCAGTTCCTTACAAAATTTTACCTAAATACCTTACAAATTCGACTTAAGTAAAATTCAAGTTACTTAAAGCTTTAGGGAATGCATTACTTACGTAAGTCTGGGGATGCATGTATACTTAAAATCTACACATACAGTACTATATTACCCAGAAAAAAATATTATTCTTATTTTCCACAAATTCCACTAAAAGAAAATAACATATTTGTAGCCAAATGAAAATTTCTATTAAAATTTATGGACGAATATAGTACCAAAACCATTTAGCTAATTAATACATTTAAAACTTTAAAGAATACAAAATTTGTGATATTGTAATAGTATTTTATTAATTACGTGATAGGGAATTTATAGACACGACTGGTATTTTAATTTTTTTTAAATATAATAACGGTTTGTGAAGTGACCTACTCTTGAAAATTATTTTCTATTTCCTTGATTAGAAGTTTTCGCACAAAAACTAGTTTATGTTCAAATTTAGTAAAGACAATTTATACTGTTTTTTTTTTTTTTTTTTTTTTTTTTTTTTGTTAATTTAAGTGAACTGGCCAAAGAAAAGACAATTTATCAATAAATATAGTGAATGAAATCTATTTTTGTTCTAACTATTAAAAATAAATTATGTTTCTAACATTAATATTAGAATTGCGTTAGGTGAAAAATAAATTTTGTTAAACATATCATTATAATTATTTTTTAGATCTGTTTCAAGCAGGGCAAAATGCCATTTTTGCATTAGTAAGGGAGGGTAGTCAGACGAAAAATCTAACATATGACGACTACTTTTATTCTTTTGAAAAATTTTTGCTACATCTTAAAGCAGCACAAATAAGCTATACATTAATGTATAAATGGTTTTTAAAAAAGTTATTTATAAAAGCATGATAACGGAGTATCGGAAATTGTCTCAATGTGTGCAACAAGTGGTATACAGTGAAACAATGCATATATTTTCATGAATCATGCATTATTACATTTTATCCTTTTTTTTCAGTGTAATAATGTCTTAACTACTGCCGGAATACGTATTTATCACTTGGAGTTTAATCTGACTTTTTGGGGGTCGAGTAGTTTTGATAGAGCAATAGTAAAAATGCAAAGAAATTTTCAATAGTTACGGCTACACATATTTGTGGATTGTGGTAATTAAACTATAGTTATCACTCTTAAATAAAGGCTTAAGAGTATGTCTGACAATGACAGTGTAAAGCCCAATGTACAGTCGTGGAAAAAAAAAAGTAAACACCCTTACTAACTCCTCAACAAATTATCGTAGAAGAAAGTTACCGGTACCGAACGATTGAAAATAAAGTCTACTTTTAAATGGTGTATATAAATTTTGCTTAGGGGGCCATCTACATATTAAAACAAACCATAAAATCACTTTTTGCAATGGCAATACCCAATTCTGATAGCATAAATGAACTCTACACCTTTTAATTAGCCTAAAAACCAATTTTTGTGCAATTCTTACCATAAGTTTCCGAGAAATTATTTATTATAAAACGTATTTTAAGGGCTGTATCCAAATTGAAGTTCCGTAGTCGATTGTTAACCGAGAGAGCCTCCTTCTTGATCAAGGCACCTTAAGCAGTCAATGAAGCCTGTTAGACAACGGGGCAGCAGAAGAAATTTCAAAATATCTACTCACTTCTATCATAGACGGCCCCTTAAACCATCATTTTGACGTTTTTTAAGCATGATGTAAAAGCTTTTATAATGAAGAAAAATGTGAAATTTCGGATTTTCTTAAAGCAGGACTTAATAAATCTAAATCCATCAAAAAAATTGTAGGTTGCAATTCATAATTTTTTCGAATATCAATTTCATAATTCATAATTCATATCATAAAATTATAAAAATTGCAAATTCAGCGTATTTATATTTGGGCGCATTAGTATTATTGCTACACAAAAAATTAGCTCATTAGGAGCATAATTTCAGGACATATAAATAAATATATGAAAATGTAATTTAACATTAGAAGCACTAATGTTTGAATGTTTATAATTCAAAAACTTATCATTCAAATGACTTGAAATTTGGTGTCTGGGCATAGTTTGGACCGACGATTTGAAATATCTCGTTAAAATTGGGTATTGCTATTGAAAAAGTGAGGTTTGGGTTCGTTTTATTATGTAGATGGCCTCCTAAGCATATTGTATATACATCATTTAAAAGTAGACTTTATTTCCAATCATTCGGTACCCGTAACTTCTGTCTACGATAGTTTGTCGAAGAGTTTGTAGGGTGTGTTTACTTTTTTTTTTCCCACGACTGTACATCCAAATTTACGAAGCAAATCGGAATTCGGTGGTAACCTGATAGTTACTTTGTTATAATAAACTGTAGTTCTGCCAATAGCATAGAAGTGTCTGATTCATTACCGGACACCATACCTAGAACATGATGCACGTAGCCTGCCGCTTTTATACTCTTCGAAGATAAATCACTTCAAAATCACCATCTTCATCCTTACAGTTTATGATTTTTCCTACACAGAACATACTATTTAGAAATCGCACAAGACCATAATCACGAACGGCAGTCACCCGTTCTAGTTCCTGAAATCTAAATGATTCGGCGGCGTCAAAAGAATCGTCTAGAACCATCTGTGTACACAGTGAGATAAGGTCTGCTACTGTGTACCTCAACTGTGTGTCTTACTGTGAACATTCGTTGCGTTTTAACAAAATGGATGCCATATCCGTTTCATCATCAATTTCATCACTTTGGATGCTTGGGTCGTTTTGTCGACATAGTCTGTCATTGCATATAGCTAGGTTTGGTTAAGTAAATATTTGCCATAATAAAGGAAATAAACACAAAAATGGACGTTTATGTAATTTTAAACCGCTGTAAAATAAAGAATTACTTACTATTTTGTTGGACGAGCGACTGAAGTGCCGAAACTACATCCACGTGTTGAATAAGATGAGGTGGTTATGTGTGACTTCCAGCTAGGAGAGAAAGTTATAACTTATAAGTTACTTAAAGTTATGAAAAGTTATAACAAAATAGCTGTTGTCTCACTGTGTACTACCTTCCCCTAAATAAATAGATTCAGTTTCGCTGTCTGATATTGCTTCTGTAAATATTAAAATACATTGTCCAATAAGTAAAATAAAAGAAAATAAATAAAAGAGTAACAGTTTCGTTAAAAAATAAATAAATAAATAAAAGCGAGAACAGACAGTGAAGTTTATTAAAAGAATACTGTCTAAAACTTCATCAAATGTTACATAATGTTCTAACTTAAGATGTTCGATATTGATAAATAACTTGAAAGATTTTTGAAATAAAGTTCACAATAGGCGGAATAGCATTTTTTCAAACAACTTAGTCACAGTAATATTTTCTTCAGAATTTACACAAATCCCCGTACCAGTAAAAAAAAAAAAAAAAAAAAAAAAAAAAAAAAAAAAAAAAAAAAAAAAAAGCTAGAATCAGCTGGCAGCTCAATGTCTATTGGCCAAGCATCAAGATTCGTTCGGGTACCCTGTATGATAATTCAAAAAAAAAATTCAATTTTTCAAATTTTTCAAACCTTTATATTCTGATACGTATTTTCTACGTGTCCATTTCCACGTATATGTTAATTTTAGAAAAATGATTATAAATGTTTTACAACATCCATATAGTTGTGTTTTACTCCTACATAGCAATAATAGATATTCTTATACAATGTGACCGGACAACATTTATTTTAGTATTAAATTTTTTGTTAGTCCCTTTATTTCTCACATCAATAATTCTTCACCGAAAGCTATAAGATAAATCTTACCATGTACATTCCGTATAAAATCTCGTCAATTCTTTAAAACATTTAAAATTGTAATTGGCCGAAATACTTTTCACTGATAGTGTATAATGATTCGTAGTTAATTTGAGTAGGAAACATTTCCTCAATAATAACCAGGGTTCGTAAAAATTATGATATTTTCAAAAATATCTAAAATATTCGAAATTTCGATATATATCCGATATTTTCGATATATATTCGATATTTTCAAAATTTTCAGCTAATTGTTGATTAAGAATATTTTTAGACTTAATATGAATTAGAATCTAAATCATATTACATCTAGCATGAAAACATAATATAACAATATTCTAAAAGTATTATCATTTTTCTTACAAAATTTATGATCAAATGATTGGAAAAACAATTTTCTGTAAAGATCAAAAGTTGCTTTTTTACTCATCAAAACACAGAATGTCAGATTCAGTTTCAAATTAAAAAATACATATATATTTTTTTTAGTGTTGCTCTTGTCTGATTGTATGATGCCTTCTGCTTTTCTATCGTCCCATACTTGAACTTGTCCTTTCCGTAGCGTTTTTTCTCTGAATTTTGCTCCTGCTGTCAAAGTAGAAGCATGGTTTCTTTGCGCCTGATGAAGAAAGACTAAGTTCTTTCGAGAGGCCTCGCGTATTACTGCAACGTAAATGTGTTTTAAGTTTTTTTTTTACCTTATTAGACCCAAAAAGTTGAAAAGGGCGTTATTTTTTATAGATTTCTCTAAGGTGGCACTAGTGTGGCAGTATTTGTATCCATAAAACCAGAAATGTTCACAAATCAGGAAAAAGCTCACATTGCCCTCTAATAAGGAAGAATATATAATGTGTTTTTAAGAAGTCCCAAGAAATCAGTGTGGTCTGCCTCTCTTGATAACGCAGGGAACAGTTTGATTTTTGCTGGTTTGTGAAAATTCGCAGATTCCTTGGCACTGACACTGCTACACTACAGCCAAATTGCGAGAAAAAAAAATCTTCGTTAGTTTTCCATGATTTTGGTATCAGTTTGATATGCCTGGCATTTATAAAGCGGATATGAATAGTTTTTTTTTTTTTTTTTTTTTTTTATTAGGAAAATACATTTAGGTCCACCTGTACATTTTTCGTTCAGCTCATATAACGAAATCACATTTAATTTATTTTTGGAGTTTAAGTAATTTCGAAAATAAAAGAAGCTGAAAGATTGTCCTTCTTCCTGGTGATTCATTGGAATATTTCATTGCTTTTTCTAAGAATAGTTTTAAAAAAAATTCTCATTTACTGATATCGTATAAACTCATACAAGTTACTTTTGTTTTTCAAATATGCATTTTTACAATGTCATTCTATAGATTTTTAATCTCTCTGAACACTGCTAATACATTTACATTTTATAAAACCTCTGGCAGAATAAACACGAAAACAGAGATTTCTCTAGTGATGATTATTATTTTTTTTCTTTTTACTACACGTTAAAAAATTTCCCCAGAAGACCAGATTTTGTTCTCCATGATGTCGCCTAATTATTTTGTTTTTTTGACACCACAAACATTTGAAAAAATCTGATTAAAAATCTTACTAATTTGGAAATATCTTACACAACATTTTTTGAAAATTATTATTTGTTTCATTTTCATTTTATGATCTTTGCACATACTTTGAAATTCGATTTATAAAATATGATTTTTATCGTAAAGATTAGTAGTCTATATATTAATGATTTAATGTCCCAAAATAATATATATATATATATATATACTACGGGGCCCTGCCCCCTGCCCGCTACGCTCGCCAACCCCCTTTCAGACACTGTAGAATCTAAAAGCACGCTAATCTGATCGGTTTTAAAAAGATTAGAGAAGATTGAATTATACTGAAAAAACCTGTAGCGATCTCCCTGTAAACGGGTTTCCATTCAATTCCCTTTGATTGCAAAAATTTAAGGTAGAATCAGTTGCTGTTAAGACATCCAATGGTTGTTTTCGTGTTTGGTTAAAGAAGATCTGTTAAACATTTAAAAATAAGCTAAAATAAAATGAATTAAGTAAACAGAGTCTTTGTCTCTCGGTATTTTTTAACGGAGTTATAAAACGATTGACATAATACAATTACTAAAAGTTGCTGCTTTAACACCTTCAAGGGCGGTGGTTCATTTTTGGACCACTTAATTTTAATTCTTAAATGCCATATTAGCATCAGAATATTGGGATGAAAATTTCCCTTTTATTAAGTAAGTGAACAAAAGCATTTTTGTATTTCGAAATTTGTTTGTAAATTCTGGTGCCATTCACTGATTTCAAGATTTTAGGAATAGAAGTGCCTTGTCCGTGAAAGGGTTAAACGCATATTAATGTATTTATTATTTTAAAGTTTCCTTTCCCTTTTAATATTCACGTGTAAATACAATTTTCAGGACATAATTTTCAATATTTCCCTGCCTTTAACACGTACTCATTTAATAGTAATTTTAAAGTTTTTTTTTTCTATTTTTAATAGTCACGTGAAAATAAATTTTTAATCGTTAGGAAATATTATTCTTTGCGCTGTTTTTAAAATTGAAAACAATCTCTATAATAATAGCCTAAGTCATGTGACTATCATCAACAGCTCCAGGCGGATCCCTTCGCTTTTTATACTCCAGGCGGCCATTTTGGTACTTTAATGTTAGCCAGCCACAGCTGTGATAAGTCGCCGAATATTATTCTATCCCCATTATTTCGTTTATATTATAATAGTCCAAGTCATGTAACTGCCTTAAACAACGGGCTGATTCCTTCGCTTTTCATAAGAAAGGTTTCCATTTTGATTAAAGAATCAAAATTATTTTTTCGTATAAAACTACATAAAAAGTTGACATGATCACAAAGAATTCCTGGTACTTTTATGTTAGCCGGGTGAAAATCTCGCCAATAGCTTTTTTTTTTTAACTCGCCAGTTAGCATTTTTTTTATTTTTCGAGTGGTAAATTAAAGCGGTGATACTTAGTTATACCATCAACCAAAAATCTTTCGCCTAACTATAAGATTAAATGCCAATAATGGTTGATCGTAAATGTTACATTCACTTGACTTTGGAAGTTACACATGTTCACGCCATCAAGTGATTTTTATTTCGACGTTTTATTTGTATTTTTATTAATGTTATACTAAGTTATTTGTTCTTTTGTTATTAAAAAAAATATGTCAATTTGTATAATTTGGCTATTTATATAATTTGGCTAAATTGGTCGACGGGAGAAGTAATAACATTAAAACGTTGCTTTGAAGTGGAATTTAAATCTCATTGTCACGTACGCACCGGGTTTGGCGTGATTTTTTGTTACGATAATTTGGCGAAAACGTCGTTTTCAAATACCTGTTACATATATATTTTTAAATTATTTTCTGTTATTTTTAAAATGAAATAACAATAAATAAAAAAAAATAATTAATAACCATAGAACAAAACAATTTATGATTTTTTTTGTAAATAAAAATAAAATAAATTCAAACAAACATTTTTTAATAAATAAGCAACAATAGCCGCGTTACCATGTCAGGCAAATTAACGCCATTTTGGCGCCAATTAGGTACCCCGTTCCGTATATGACATCTGTGTCTAATATATTTCTTTTCGTTTCGTTTAAAAAAAAGAATGGAGTAAAAGTCATTTATTTTAAAGGTTTCAATTTTAAATGAATGTTTTGTATTAAATAAAATGATAATGAAATACAAATTGAATTCTGCATAAAAGTAACATTATGCATTTCTTAGCATACATTTAAGGGAGGCCAAACTCGTCGCCAAATTAATTTAAAATAACCTTTTCTAAAATATGAAAATAAAATCTGTTATGATTAAAATTTGAGTTGCCATCATTAGAAAAAAGTATTTAAAATTAGAAAAAAATTTATATTTCGAAAACTAATTCTAATACCAGTTTTGAGATCTGTGGATCAATACGGATTTTTGGTGTTAATTTCCTCGCAAAGTATTCTATATTTTAGGAGAAATCGCCGTGAAACGTAATCAGTTGTTTAATCAGTCGTTTCATAGAATCGTTACATAAATTCGTTTCAATTCGATTCGTTAGGATTTTATATATATAGGGTAGAAAAGTATTCTATATTTTAGGAGAAATCGCCGTGAAACGTAATCAGTTGTTTAATCAGTCGTTTAATAGAATCGTTACATAAATTCGTTTCAATTCGATTCGTTAGGATTTTGTATATATAGGGTATAATCTATACTCCTATTATAAAGAGGAAAAAAATTGTTTATTTGTAGGAGGTAAGCTCAGGAACTACTGAACCGATTCCAAAAGTAATGGTATCAAAATGATGGTGTTAGTCCAACTTAGAACATAGGCTATATCTTATGTCGGTGCCACTACCCCAAAGGGGATGCAGGAGCAAAAAACTTTCTAAAATGCGATTTTTGCGTTACTGAAGGGCCTAGAAATATGAACTTTGGAATATTAGTTACTTTTAAGATATAAATTATGTCTAAGAACAGTTCTTAAACAATTCGAAATATAAAAGGGGTGAAAATGCACAAAAAGCGTTCTAAAAAACGTTCTAAATGGTAGTTTCTACATAATCTCAGGAACTACCGAACCGATTCCAAAAGTAATGGTGTCAAAATGTTAGTCCAACATAGAACTTAGGCTATATCTTATGTTGGTGCCACTACCCCAAAGGGGGTGCAGGAGCAAAAAACGTTCTAAAAATGCGATTTTTGCGTTACTGAAGGGCCTAGAAATATGAACTTTGGAATATTAGTTACTTTTAAGATATAAATTATGTCTAAGAACAGTTCTTAAACAATTCGAAATTTAAAAGGTGTGAAAATCCACAAAAAGCGTTCTAGAAAACGTTCTAAATGGTAGTTTCTACATAATCTCAGGAAATACCAAAGCGATTTAATAAATATTGGTGTCAAAATGATAGTTACAACGTTTGCTCCAAGATAGGCTATGTATTATGTCGGTGCCACTACCTCAAAGGGGGTGTAGGAGCAAAAAACGTTCTAAAAATGCGATTTATATGTTACTGAAGGGCCTAGAAATATGAAATTTGAAGTATCAGCTACTTATTAGATATAAAGGATTTCTAGGAACAGTTCTTAAACAATTCGAAATTAAAAAGGGGTGAAAATGCGCGAAAAGCTTTCTAAAAAACGTTTTAAATGGTGATTTCTACACAATCTCAGGAAATACCAAACCGATTAAAAAAATAATGACGTCAAAGTGATGGTGAAAACCCTTGCTCCAACATAGGCTATGTTTTATGTCGGTGCCACTACCGCAAAGGGGGTGAAGGAGAAAAACGTTCTAAATTGCGGTTTTTGCGTGACGGAAGGGTCTTGAATCGTGAAATTTAGAATGGTAGTTAGTTATAAGACATCAATGATCTCTAAGGACATTTCTTAAAAAAGTCGAAATTTAAAAGGATGGTCAAAATGCGCAAAAAGCGTTGTAAAAAACGTTCTAAATTGCGATTTCTAGCAATCTCATGAAATACTGAACCGATTTCAAATATAATGGTGTAAAAATGATGGGGACAGATCTTGCTCCAAGATAGGCGATATTTTATATCTGTTTCCACTACCCAGAGGAAATGCAGGAGCAAAATGAGCGAAAAGCATTCTAAAAACGTTCTAAATGCCGATTTGCCACCAATATCTCAGGAAGAATCAAACTGATTTCAAAAGTAATGGTAAGAAATTGATGCTGACAGCTTCTGCTCTAACATAGACGCTATTTTAAGTCGATATCACTATCACCTAGACGTTGCAGGAACAACAAAGCATTCGAACTTTTGATTTTTGTGATCGGTAGGGGCTAGCAACTTAAAATTAGGTAAGGTAAATATTTATTACATATACATGATCTTTAAGAACAGTTTCAAAAAAATTGGAAATTTAAAAGGGGTGAAAATGCGCGAAAAGCGTTCTAAATTGCGATTTCTACTCAATCTCAGGAAATTCCAAAGCTACTTCAAAAGTAATGGTTGCAAATCAATGGTGACAGTTCCTGCTATAACATAGGTTATATTTTATGTTGCTGTCACTACCATCTGAGGGTTGCAAAAGCAAAACATGTTCTAATTTTCGTTTTTTGCATAACTTAAGGGTCTAACACTTTGAAGTATGGCATGGTATTTACTTACAAGATGCAACTGCTTTCTAAGAACTGTCGAAAGTAAATTTCAAATTTAAAAATATGAAGTGAGCGAAAAGCGTTATAAATTACAATTTTTATGTAATCTTATCAAATGCCAAACGATAAAAAAAATAATGATGACAAATTGTTGGTGATAGAACCTGCTCAAACATAAGCTATATTTTATGTCTGTGCCACTACCACCAGATGGTTGAAGTAGCTAAAAACTTTCTAAATTACGATTTCTGTGACACTGAAAAGGCTAGAAACTTTAAATTTGGCATAGTAGTTACTTATAAAATATAAATGCCCTCGAAGGACTGTCGAAAATAAATTCGAATTAAAAAGATGTAAAATGAAGGAGAGGTGCGAAAGCATTCTAAAAAAGTCCTAAATTACGATTTCTACGCAATTTCAGGGAATATAAAACAAATATAAAAGTAATAGTTGCGAATCAATGGTAACAGTATCTGATCCTACACAGGCTATATTTTATGCCGATGATTCTACCACCTGGGGTTCACACGAACAACAAACGCTCTAAAAAAGGACTTTAAAAGCTTTCTAAATTACGTTTCTGTAGAATATTAGGAAATAACAAACCAATTTCAAAATTAATGTTGGCAAATTAATTGTGACAGTTCCTATTTCAATATAGCCCTTTATGTTGAGAGAGGTGGTAGGACTTGGAATTTGACATGATGGTTAATTTTAAGATGTAAGAAGATGGTTTCTAAAAAATTCAAACCTTCAAATGAATACTGAAATGAACGTATTAATTGAGCATAAAAGTTTCAAAATATTTTCTTGATTATTATTTATTTAGTTTTATTTCGTTTTATTAATTTAAGTCTCATTTCTGCCTTATGCAGTGTAACAATGATGTTTAATTAAACTTTGTTTTAAATAGTAATTTTTTTAATTATTCCTAAAAGTAATAAGTACCTTTTAATAAAATAAAATATTACCTTTTAATAAAATAAAAATTTAGTTAGTACCTTTTAATAAAAATTAGACATATAAATATCACTTGGCATATTTCAACTATTACGCGAGCAAAGCCGCGGGATTTGCTAGTTATATATATATTCGTTATATATTTTATCAGATAAAGTTTTTTCATATTAAAGCTTAAAAGATTGGTTAAAAATAATTATTTTGGAATATTAAATAATTAATATTTTAAAAGCGTTCTTTTTATGTTAATAACATTTCCGCATCATAATTCATTAAATGCCGTATTCATGGGTGTTATGAATGATTACCTTTATCTTGATAAAATAAGAATTATCAATGTAAACATGCTTTCCTTTCGATAAGTAATTTTTTTGGACTCCATAGAAATAAATTTGATATTAACAAACTTCAGTGTTTAGATAATAAAGTTAAAAAAATAACTGTTTAGATAACAAAATTAAACTTAAAGAAAAAAAAATGATGTAACAAATTAATCTCTAACATATGTAAAATCTGAAATTAAAGAAATGAAAATCATTTGCACGTAATATGATAAATCCTTAAAAAGAAAAGAGAAAAAATAATATTTATTTGATAACGTTTTATTCGGATTAAATTAAATATTTTTTTTTTCTTTAAAATATTTTAAACTCTGTTTGTAATAATTAAAACAACAGAAGCGTATTAATTAATAATCATTTTAACTTTATTAAACCAAACATAAATTTTTTTTATTATAAATGAAAAACAAATTTTTTTTGGAATATTTATTTTAGTCATTTAAGTATCTATGTATAGACAAAGCAAAGAAAGAAAAGAAATTAAAGAAAGGAAAAAAAGAAAAATAAACAAAAAAAAGTAAGAGCACTAATCTTTTAATCTTTATTGTAATGTTTTGTATTTCTGAATTTTATAATTCATTTACCAACACCAGCTATATTGTATTCATTTTATTTTCAATAAATATAAATTCTGTGAATCAAAAACGTCCGAAATATTCAATGATCATGGCCCACCGTAAATTTGAGCTCACCACACCCATTTTTTATTTATTTATTTATTTTTTTTTTTTGTATTTTGTATTTTGTATTTTCTACAATGTTACTTAAAAATACTAAAAAAACAAAAATAAAGGACTAGAAAACAGGAATTCTGCTTTATTCAGAATTTAGTGTCGCCCCAGATAATATATATATATGTCTGTGTGTGTGTATGTACGTATGTATAAATAAAGGCAATATAAAACATATTTCAGGTTTAAGACATAAAATTATGTCATTTGAAGCCGCTGAAGAATTCCACATTTACTTTCCAGTCATAAACACTACCTATAGAAAAGGATGCATAAGACATCACTATGGCGGATTTATACACAAACTCAGTAAAAAGCGATTCCGTCATTCAAGAAGCTCGACAAAAAATATTGTATCTAAATGATTCATATGCATTCATTTGTTTTTAACATTAATATAAATACTTAAAATTAAATATAGTTCATAATAGCTCCATGTTTTATCAGACATACACTTTCAGAATACACTTGTATTTGCTCAGAATCGCACGTATTTTAATTAATTTTTTTTTCGGTTGTTATGAGAACATGGCAACCAAAAGATATATCAACCTTCTGTTTTCCAACTACAGTAGCCTTCCTCTTAACCGGAACTCCGCTTTAACCGGCCGACTTTTTTCCCAACATCAGGCAAAATTCAGAAAGGAAAATTTCGGTTCTGGTTTCTTTAAGGTTCATTAACCCAAATTTTCATAATGTAGAAAATTTCAACTTCTTATAAAGGTATGTGACACGATTTTCAACAATTTAATTTGTATTAAATATTGTTCATTATTTGTTATTAGTGATTTTATTTCAATTCAGTTAATTACAACTGATATTCATTAGAAAATATGTACTTTTTAAAAACTACACAAATTAAAAAAAACTAAATGCATCCTACGCATATAATTAATTAAATATTCAGTTACTTATTTAAATTTTTTTACTTCTCATGTTTAACCGTTTTTTCGCTTAACCGGCTATACCTCGGTCCCGTTTAGGCCGGTTAAGAGGGAGGCTACTGTATTTTCCTTTTACGTTCTACAGAAATGCTGTACTTCAGTTGCCACCATTACAAAATGTCGTTAAACACTATAAAATTACAGGGTGTCCAGCGAATAAGACCCTGATTTCAAAATTAAATATCTCAAAAACAGAGATCAATAGAATTATGCGATAAACGGTTTGTTTATTAGCTAAGCGTAAAAATGTTATACAGAAGTTTCAAAATTTAGTTGCAAAAACCGTTAACAGATGGCGCTATAATCGCAATACTTGTAAACTGCGCTTCGAAGTCCAGAACACTAGCGTCTCATTCCTAGACGGCTTCCTATGGAAGAACGAAAATTGGGAAAGAGCATTTTTTCGTTGGGGTGATGGGCAGAAGTGGAGACATCTGGTTACAGAATTATTGCATCAGCTTCAATTTTAGAGAATTTCAATTAATAGAATTTTCAATAAAAAAATAGCTATCGTTATATAAGAACTTATTAAAATATTTTATGTGGATAATGTGCAGAAGCAGAGATATCTGGTCACAGAATTATTGCATTAGCTTTAATTTTAGAAAATTTCAATTAATAGAATTTTCAATAATAAGTTTAGAAATCATTATATAAGAACTTATTAAAATATTTCATTAAGTTCAATTTTTAATGCCATATAATTATTTAAATCAAAATGCATATATTTAGAAAAATAATTTCGCACTTTTTATTTATTTTTTATATTTTTAAATCACGGCATAATATTTTGGTATTATTGTTTATACCTGAATTATTATAAAGAAAAAAGTAATTTTGCACTTTTCATTTACTTTTAAATCACGGTATAATGCTTTGGCTGTAGCACAACACATATATTTCTTTTCTTTGTAAACAAAGTTTTAGAGACAGAAAATATGCATTAAATTATTTCTTTTTAAAAAGGAATTGATGATAAGTCATATCATCAACGTTAAAGCAAAATTATTTTGGATGCTGCATTCCTTTCCAACACTTCGTATCCTGTCGCTAGAAGCTGCACCATATTTCTGTGCTCAGTGATTAAAAAAAAAAAAAAATGAAAACGAGTTTTTAAAATAAAAATTATTCTTTTAACTTAATTAAAAATAGTAAATTTGTATTTTTTCATTCAAACTATTCTCTACAATTAAAAAAATTGATTTATGAATCATTATTATAAATGCTCAATGATTTTTAAAAAAGGGGTTTCTTTTAGCTTAATTAAATTTTAAAACCAGAAACTTTCGATTTTTTTATTCAATCTTTTTTCACAGTTTAAATAAGTATTAAAAAGTAAAGACTTCCATTTTTTTCAAATCTTCCTCTACTTGGATTCGATTTCACGATCTACCAATTAGGAGAGAAAAGATACACCACCGAGATACTGGTATCTGGACCGAAGTAGCTTATAACAAAATTTGAAACAAATCTCAATTCTGTCAACACATGGCTCCGCTTCTGCACATTACCCAAATAAAATATTTTAATAAGTTCTTATATAATGATTGCTAAATTTTTTTATAAAAATTCCATTAATTGAAATTCTCTAAAATTGAAGCTGATACAATAATTCTGTGACTAGATGTCTCCACTTCTGCACACCATCCCAACGAAGAAGTGGTCCTTCCCAATTTTTTTTCTTCCATATGAAGCCATCTAGGAATGAAACGCTAGTGCTCTGGACTCCAAAACACAATTTATAGGCATTGCGATTACAGCGCCATCTGTTAGCGGTTTTTAAAACAAATTTTTTAAACTTCTGTATAACATTTTTACAGCTTAGCTAATAAACAAACCGTTAACCGCATAGTTCTATAGATCTTTGTTTTTGAGATATTTAATTTTGAAATCAGACCTTATTTGTGGACACCCTGTAAATTAATATCTCAAAAATAATGCAAATGCAGTTTTCAAACAAATTGCGGCTAAATATACTTTTTTTTTCTATACGAAGTTGTAAAAATTGAAAAAGCGCGATTCTTAGAAATTTAAAAAATTGCAGTAGAGATTATCAGTATTTAGTCGTACAATACGTCTGATTCATTTTACAGCTGGCTTATGTAACGTAATGCTATTTTTTAGGGACGACGCTTTAATTTTTGACTGAAATAAATACAATTTCGGAAGCTATTATTGCCTGATTAGTGCATTTGTTTTGTTGTTGTTGTTGTTAAAGGGGCTTTTGCCGCCTCCTTTACAGCTTTTCTTGCCCTACTTTTATGACAGTCACTCCTGAACAAGTGCTAACTTTAAATATTTATCATTTTTTAACTATGATTTTAGTAGTTTTCGTAACTACAGCTATACTCTAACAATCATTTATCCAAATGTATTTTATATTCTACTTTTTAATCTTACCGCGACTTGAATATTTTAATCTTTTAAATTATTAATCATTACAATTTTAATCTTTTAAATTTTATTAAAACTAGGGGGCTCTGCCCCCTACGAGCTACGCTCGTCAACCCCCGTTCAGACACCGCAGACTCTAAAAGTACGCTAATTTGATCGGCTTTAAAAAGATTTCGGAAGATTGAATTATAATTTAAAAAACAGTGGCGATTTCCCTATAAGCGGATTTCTATTCATTTCTCTTTGAATGGGGAATTTTAAGACCAAATCCGCTGCGGTACTACTTGATGAACCCATCGACCAATTTCGCCAAATTATATAAATCGCCAAAGCACTCGCCAATTATACAAACTGACATAATTTTTATTTTAAATAACGAAAGAACAAATAAATTAGTGCAACATTAATAAAAATACAAATAAAACGTTGAAATAAAAATAACTTGATGACGTAGACACGTGTAACTTGCTTAAAGTCAAGTTAATGTGACATTTACGATCAACCATTATTGGCATTTAATCTTATAGTTTGGCGAATGATAGATTTTTGGTCGGCGGGATAACTAAGTAGTACCAAAAATACATATGTCAATCGCTGTTTTTGTCTTTGACGTAGACACGTGTAACAACATTTCAAAATAAGCTAATGTAAAAGGAATTAAGTAAACAGAGTCTTTGTCTCCCGGTATTTTTTAACAAAGCGAAAAGAAAGTTCTTTTAAATAAGACTTTTTAAATTAATCGTTTTTAATCTGACGTAATTTTGACCAAACTAATCTTCCTCTTTTTAATATTCACGTGAAAATACGCGTGTTAGAAATGAAATATTATTTGCGCTTTCCTAACAAAAATAGTTGAAAAGTATCCGCTCAAAATATCAAATAAATGTCTAGCGCAATTTCTGAATTTAAACCTTTTTGCAATATTATTTTGTATTCATTTTATGTAATAACTGTAATGTGACGTAAATATGACGTAATTTCTCCTATTTAAGACTTCTAACGCATGTTAATAAATTTATTATTTTACAAATTCCTTTCTCTCTTAAAATTCACGTGTAATTATAGTTTTTATGACGTAATTTTTAATAAGTTCCTGCTTTTTGTACATAATTATTTAATTCTAATTCCAAATGTTTTTTTTCTGTTTATAATAGTCACGTGTAAATAAATTTTTAATTTATTTACAAGTATAAATGTTTTTTTTTTTTTTTTTTTTTTTTTTTAAGCAAGCATTATTGTTTTCACTGTTTATACAGTTGGCAACAGTTTAAATTAATATCACTTTCTAAAATCTGTAAAAAATATCTCTAGAAATGCTGAAAATTTGAATTTAAAATAGAAATAAAACCTCAAAAACTTAGTCAAATTAAAACAAGTTGGAAATTGCTCGTCAAACGTGGCAAATGAGGTGCGTTCGTACTATAACTAGTTTTATAATTATTTTTTGCACCCCATATTGTACTGAATGTATAATTTTTTGCACTTCATAAAGTGCATATTCTGATACATCATTAAAATGCACTTCCAATAATTTTTTCCCATTCCCGTACTGTAACGGAACACTTTTGACTGTCCCTGTAATTAAACTATACATCCGATTTTCCTAAAATTTGAAATAGCTCAACAAAATTTTGCAACAACTATATCTTTAAAATTTGACCATTCGGAAGGCTGTAATATCATTAAAATGCACTTGCAATAATTTTTCCCATTGGCCGTAATGTAAAGAAAAAATTTTTGACTGTCCCTGTAATTAAACTATACATCCGATTTTCCTAAAATTTGAAATGGCTCGACAAAATTTTGTAACAATTATATCTTTAAAATTTCAGATCATTCGGACGGCTCTAATATCATTAAAATGCACTTGCAATAATTTTTCCCATTGGCCGTAATGTAAAGAAAAACTTTTGACTGTCCCTGTAATTAAACTATACATCCGATTTTCATAAAATTTGAAATGGCTCGACAAAATTTTGCAACAATCATATATTTGAAATTTCAGACCATTCGGTTGGGTAGTTTTTGCTCTGTTACATGCGGACAGACGGACGGACGGACAGACGGACGGACAGACGGACGGACGGACTGAACGACGACTATAGGTGCTACGTATTTATATAATTACGAACGCACCTAAAAAGAAAAACAATCTGCACACCGGGAACTTCAAACGTATAAAATGACCTAAAAATGGTTAAATTCCTATGAATAGTTTTTGCTCCTATAAAACTTTTTTAGTGGAACGATTTTGTCCAACTTTAGCATTAAATATCTCTTAAAATAATTCTTCGATTTGAAAACTGTCTGCATCAGCGTGTTTATCAAACATTTCTGTATCATACTACCGATTTTCATATTTTTGTATGCATTATTTTTCTTAATATTAACGAAGAAAGACCTCCTGTCACAAAAAATTCAAAACCGGCGGCGGCGGCGGCGGCGGCGGCGGCGGTGACAGCGGTAGTTACTTTTTTTTAGAATAGAGAGATTTTAAATTCATTATATATTTCATTTTATTTTCATTTACTTTTTAAGTATTTTAAAAATTACACCTGTTACATTCCCAGTGGCCCACAATATAGCAAGACGATCAACCGTTAGCCCGGTGTGAAGTTGCCACCAACTAGGAAACACCTCAATGATGCTCCACTGTTCAGCACTGTTATTTACAGACAGAAAAACCCAATATATACATTGGGAGTATTTTACTAAAATGGAATTTTAAAAGCACAAATTTAAATGCTTACTTCCTGTTACTCGAGGGGGTGGCGGTCTTAAGAAAGAAATTAAGATATTTTTGAAATTCCGAAAATAGTGGTATCAAGACTACTGAAATTTTTATCTCGAATAAGTAACATTTATGCTGTATTTTTAAAAATCGCGCGTTCTGAAGAATACTAAAATAAAACGTAACGTAACTAACGTTTAAATGAAGCATATAAAAGAAATAAACTATTTAGTAAAATTAACGCCCCTCAACCCTTCCCCTTCCCTCTTACCAGAAATTTCACACGCCAATCTTTATTTAAACTTTTCTTATGTCTTATGAACTATCTTTAATTATCTTGGCGGTTCATAATGAAAATTATGAACACCTGCCTTTGTGGTTCTCGCCCCACAGCTGAGATTTCAAACGGTGCGTTTTGATTGGGCAGTCTTTTCTACCCTCGCATCGAGGTCCAAGCGTAGTCAACGGGTGATTTTTATTTCTACCCTCACATCGAGGTGCAATTCTAATCAACTGGAGGTTTTCAGGAAATAAATGCTTTTTTTCATTACGCCGTTTGATGGCTTTTTAATGAGAGTGGGTTACGGTTGATAATTAATAACTCAGCTGTTAATTAAAATTTTAAAATTCTGAAGCTCAAGTGCATCATAAGACACTTTGGGCTAGCCTCAAAAAAATTTTGAGCCTCGTACGTTCCGTAGATTTTGCTAGCCATCGCACACAGTTGGGCACGCAGGCAGATAGAGTGATTTGTTCTTTTATTAGTATATATATATATATATATATATATATATATATATATATATATATTTATTTATTTATTTATATTTGTAAAATGGCAACAAAATAATAGTAAACAAATAAAATTAACTGTTAAATCGTTATATAAATATTTTGTAAAATTTTGCTTCGAAAATATTTTTATTTATACCAGTCCTACATCATGAATAAAAAATCCGAGGAAATTTTTAGTTATTTCGCTGAATTTACATTTCTAAAAATAAAATGCACCAAAAAAATAACGTTTTTGCTTAATAAATATGCAAGATTAAAGGAAAAACTATTATTACAGTAGAACTTCGATTATCCGAAGTAATTGGGACCGACCATTTTTTGGAAAATCGAAATTTTCGGATAATCGAGAATGCTTCAATTTTAAGGTTAAGGAGAAGGATATGCAATATTTCGTATTATGGTAACAAGTGCTTAATAAAAATAAAGCAATAGCAAAATTGAAACAAGAATAAATTACCTGAATTTTAATTTTGAAACGAAGTACCTTTTACCTATATCACAAGAGTTTAAAAAAATGATTTGTTTGTAGCACTTTCGACTGCCTTTGCTTTGAAGCTCTATCACGGCGTTTTATTATTATTATTATTATTATTATCAGTATCACAGTCTTTCTCCTTCTCCAGCCATGCCAAACCTTTTTCAAAACATTCAACAGCTTCAGAATTGCTAATTTGTTTCACTCCGCAGCTTACGGGAACTCAAGTTAAATTCAAAGGATCTCTAAGAAAAAGGATGGAAAATATTTATATGTACTGGCAGGGCGGAAGGACCGCTTGCGCACAAGGAATATGATAGTTTAAAAAAAAATCTTTCAAAATGTAGAGTTAAAATAGTTTCGGATAAAAGAGGTTCTACATTACTTTCAAATATTTATGTTATAAAATAATGCTTCGCGAATCCAAACAATGCATGGCTTTTGCTAGTATACTAATTTATAAATAAATCTTAAGCAATACGTGTGTGAAAACTAAAGAAATACTATTACATATGTTTGCCATTACTAATAAATGTACGACAACTGTGCCAAGTAAGCTTAAAACTATCCAATAACAAAACTTCGAAAATTGTTTTAAATCATTTCAGTGTGAAATATAATGAGATAATATGATAATATATTCAGTATTCGATGGAAGCTTTTCCAATTTTATTCCATAAATAGACTGGCATAAAGCACAACTTCTGAATGTGTTCATGAATTATTTATGACGGATGAGTACGCATGACGCGATTTGGATAATTCTAATTTCGAATGTGAAATTTAAAACTACGCATAAAGAATCTACATAAGCTATATGTAAAGCTATGTGTAATGACTGTTATTTATTTATGTTACGGAAAAAATAATTATGTAACAGTTGTGTTGTTCTGCTATGAGAAAACGAATTTTCGACATTCACATGCACATAAATACTCAGGTATCTTCAGTAATTGGGATTAAAAAACATTCACTACATATTGTTCAACATTTTATTTCCAAGTACAAAAAATTTCGCATAATGCAGTACTGAAATTCAATGTATGTCATTACAGAGTTTGATGCTGAATGTATAAAAAAATTAAGTTATACATTTGAAAATGATATTTTTTCTTTTAAAATTTTTCTATTTTAATCTGTATAATGATACTTAAAATCACATTTAAAGAATACAAAATATCTCAATCTTTTTTTTAATTAAATAAATTAAACTTTGAGTATACTTTATTCCTTTTTCTCTTAATTTCAGAAAGCTTGATTGTCTGTCGTGTAACATTTTATATATATATATATATTTAATTACTGCATACAGATTCATTTCGCTTTATATAAAGTGTAAATGTTAGTTTTGAAAAAAAAATTATATTGTACCCCGATAGAGATATCATTTTAGATATTCCCTATCAAATTTGAATGGCTTATTTATTCGAAACTGAGACGTGCTTTTTTTCACTTCAAAATTCAATGCATTTAGTTAGGTGCTGGAAATACTGTAATATCAGGTGTGTGTGTGTGTGTTGGTGTGTGTGTGTGTGTGATATTAGAAATATAATTTTTAATCTAATTTCACTTTATACATATGAACATATGAGATGAATAGAACCTGTGAAAACAGTATATTCGAACAATCCTACAATAAAGGCTCTTTCGAAAACAGTAGTGAAGATTCAAACGAGGAATATGTTGATCTTGACGGAGGTATGTCTATGATGAATGTAAACTAATTTAGAATAAAGTACAGAATAAAAAAAAGTAGTAATAATCATATTTCATAAGTTTACTATTTTTTTCTTTCAAATTTATTTTGTGTTTTAAACGAATTAAAAAATTTTGATTTTCCGGGATTAAATTTAAGGCGCATCGTAGAATCGGTGGCGTCTCATCTTAGAATAAATAGAGTAATATTTTATAATTTTTAACTGCACATGCACGGAAGATTTCAAAATTTTTATTTCATATTTTGGTAGTCAGTATTTTGGGACAACTTTTATAAAAAGTTAGGTCAAATGTTGTGAAAACTTAGAAAGATATAGTGAGCTGATTGAAAAGTTGTGGAAAATCCCTCATAATAAAGCTATTTTTAGGAAGAAACTCACTATATCGACCCTATCTTTGTGAATTTATGCGATATTTGACTGGACTTTTTATATAAGTTGTCCTAAATAGCTGACTACCAAATTATATAATAAAAATTTTACGATATTCCACGCATGCGCAGTTAAACATTATTTCATACAAATGCCCGTATCTCATCAAATATTGAATATATTCATGTTTTAATTGCAATATACTGTTGCTACTGTTCTTTGTCAGGTTTTTGGAAAGTGATGTTAAATTTGATTGAAAACTCTGTATGCTATAAACAAAAAACTTTTGAATTTTTAACAAATACGTTAACATCTTCACGAATATGAGCTTTATACTTACACAATGCATACAAACGTTGAACAGGACCCAAATAGTTATTTACCACAGTGACAAACCATTTCCAACCTTTTCTGTTACAAAGGTGATCGCAAATATTATGTTTAATTAAATTTATTATTAGCCCCTTAACTGTACCCCCCGATAAATCTTCACCGAGAAATATAAAATCAAACATGTTCTTTACATCCTAGAAGTTCAAGAACAATTTGCCAAAAATGTTGGTTGATATTCGACAAAACGTGTGCAATCGAAAGCACCCAGTTCCTGTACCTTAACTTTTAGAGGCCAGTGTACTACAGAAACGATAGTAGTCGAGATTACTTGTAATTCGCAAAATTTTCCTTACAAGCAGTATTATTACTCGATGTTAATTTAGTGGCATGTAAAGTTGTTTTCTATTAACAAGAGTTGAAAAAAAAAAAAAAAAAAAAAAAAAAAAACTTGCAAATTTTATGAAGTTACAGTTCTTGCTACCGAATTACTTGCATGTATACATTTTTAATGAATTAAATTGCGATTCTTTGTTATTTTCTTTATACACTGTTTTCGTGAATATTACCATAGAAATCTTTATCATTGTTTGGGCTTCAATATCCGTGGATTTTATTAAAGCGCATTTTTTCATCAGTAACTAAATAAATTTTTTATAGATTCTTTTCGTCTGACCAATCATCGAAAATTTTAATTCGTTATAGTGATCTAAGAATATATATTTCCTTTCTACGCATGAAGTAAGAATTCTCTTCCTTTTTTATTTCTCTACAGCAATTTCCTTTAAAAAACTCATATATTCTCCAAGAATATTTTAAAAAATATATAGTATATTGGCAGGGGAAAGTATCTTACATTGTATTTCTTCTTTGTAGATCATATGTAGAACAAGCTAGAATAGTAAGCATTACTACTGTATGAATAGTACTACAGATAAACATCTTTTGAAAATAACCCCTTAACATTATCGCTTTTATTACTCCCCCTCATAGATATGATTAGAACAATAGGAAAATTAAAACAGTATATATTTAAAGATCTCATTGAAAGTAATAAGAGCTGTATTCAGGTTTAATGATAAATAAATCTAATCTTGCACATATAAGTCTATCTTTGAATCGTTTGTAACAAATAATGCAAGTTTGTGCTGCGGAAATGAATTCGTTTTACACAGCTAAAGCTTAATGCTCATCAGATATTTTTCTGTACTTATAGTATTATAGTTAATATTTATTCATTAATTAACATTAAAAAAAATTAATTAATTAATTTAACGAAATGTGGCGGTACTATTATATTTTATTGAGTTTAACATATTCCTTGAACATGAGGTTTGCATTTCCTTAATCCAGTGGTTCCGAAACTTTTTGACTGGCGGAGCCCTTTTTAGAATAAATTTCTATTGCGGAGCCCCTGAAGCCTAGCGTACCCGATGTTACAAGGTGTTTTTTTTTTATGTGCATTGTTACTGAGCTCATTAAAAGAGAATAATTAGTAATCCAAATTGTGCATTGTCCCAGAAATAAAATTATATTTTGAAACGTTTACTGTAATACTGAATTTATTTTCAAATATCATCAATACACATGGAATTTTCAAAAATTTTAAAATTTTAAAATCCTCCAAAACACAAGAAATCGTAACCTTTGCCTTACAATAAATTTTACATTATTAGGGTGACGAACAATAACGCATAAACGCTTAATGTGATTGGATTGCAGCGGTGGAAAATTGGCGCAGAGGCGGAGCCTATTGACACCGCTAAATTTTAGTAGGACTTTTCGGCTTATCTAATGACAAAATTTCTGAGTTTTTGTTAAGGTGGAGAATACTATAAAAATTTAGTGGTGTCAATAGGCTCCTCCTCTGCGCCAATTTTCCACAACTGGGATTGTTTTGCACAAATATCTCAATTCGGCTCCAGTTGATAGTAATTGCAAGCGAATGTTTTGTTCTGCATTTAAGACTTCTGTATTTTGATTTTGTTTTAAAGTAAGATCTTTAATACTACTACATATACCAGGAATTTTATTCAAGTATTATAAAAATATTTCAGACTAATAATTTTTATTTAAAACTATTTTACTCTTTTATTAAACTTATTCCTGTTTGATTTGTATTTATTTATTTTATGAAACATTTCTGGATCAAATTGAAATATTTTCATTTGGTACCATCAAATAACCAGTTGTTGTTGGTAAATTTAATGTAACTTGCTATGAAATGTCAAATCAACGAGAACCTCAGTGTTTCACTAAGTTTAAGCTGGATGTTTTCTTTATAACCCTGAACACATTTAGAGTCGTCCAAAGCCTTTTCTATTCAGCTGTTGAAAAATGTTTCTTGAAAGATTTTTTCAAAGCTGTAGGATGTCCTGAATATTTATTTGTGTACTTTTTGATCTGGTGTTGTTTGCATTCCTTTTTAACAAGAGGGACATTATCGATATCATCGTTTGACTCAGAATCCGAGCAATACACGTTTCACCTTAAAAGAAGGCAAGTTTGGTAAATGACTTTGAAATTGTGACAGATTTTCATGGCAGTGATTTATACATTTATTTCATTTTGCTAATCGTATCGGGAAAATATGCAATTAGAATTCACAATCTTCATTAGTTGAAAGTTTTCGCTAGTTTAGACTTATGATTCTTCTTAATATCACCTCTGCAGTTACAACAATCGTGTAAACGCTCTTCATAACCAATAACCATCTTACTTCGGTATGCAATAGGAGGAGCGGATGCTGGCTTCCAATAACATTACTCATAAGCTTAAAAAGTTTGCTTTTAAGAGTTCGTGATTTTATATAGTTTATTATTTTAATGACATCATTCAACATTTTCATAAGTTCAAAAGACATTTTCTCGGGGATAGCGTGTATCTAGTATAAAGAGCGCAATAGATGATGGTATAGTGCTTTCCCATTTGTTCAGTTTTTGCAATGGCTCTGACATTGTGACCCATCATTGCTTTCGCATCATCAGTGCTTTCATGTTTATATGTGTTTTACTATGTATTCATCCAAAAATATTTCGTCCCGTAGTGTTTGGTTTGTAGTGATCTACAAACAATATGACCCTATAGCTTTTTGAAACCTCTTTTAGACTAGCGTTAGTAAGGCACTTAATTTTAATCGAGATAATGTTCTCAATCACTGCAGTAATAGAGAAGCCAAGTCTAGTTGCTGGTGTCCGTTTCAAAAAAGTTAGTTGAGGCTCTTAACTGCCTTGGTCTGAACGGGATATTAGTATATGTAACAAAAAAATACTAACAAAACTGCTAATCTAGTGACGCCAGTAGATTCATGCATTTGTAGCGTAAATTTAGTACATCTGAAGAGGCTGTTTATTTTTCTTTTATGTCAACAGTCACATAGTTTATTTTAAAAAGAAATAATGTTATTTGACAAGGGAACATTGGACACTAAATTGAAAACTTTTCATAAAGCAAATTCTTTATAATATCAATTTTACAAGGTTTATTAACCCTTTCGAGGGCAAAGCAGTTTCAATGCTAAGGTGTGGAAGTAAATAATTGGCACCGGAATTGACAAACAAATTTATTTGTAAGTATGAAAAAGGTTATATTTCACATACATATTTAATGGAAAATATTTTACAAAAATTCTGGTGCCATTGTGGCGTTTGGGAATTAAAATTACGTTGTTTCATAAACATACCACCGCCCCTGAAAGGGTTAAGTGTCTTTACATTTATATTTTCTTCACGAACTCAAGCGACGCGTCGAACTATCAGGTAGGCTCCACGGGTATCAGGTAAGTGCCATCATAAGCGCCGACTTAACGGGGGGAACGGGGTCAAACCAGGCAAACTTTCATCACAAATTTTAGAACATTATTTTTATCCTAATTAATCACAGTGATTAAACAGGACAAAAGAAAAAAAATTAATTAGTGGTAGAAATATATCTTAGTGCCTATTTTGTTCCAGTGAAGTCTTCGAATATGTCCAGAACATTTCATATTTGTTTTAACAAGTGTTCTGATTGTTTCTTTTGAAGCATGAATAGATTACTTAGCCCTTCATATTGAAAAAAACTGAGGCGGTTTGTCTTTCAAATGAGAATGGTTTATTTCGAAATGATGACGCAGCTGAGCATGAAACGTGGAGTCATTGGATAACACTACACCTCAAGTCACACTGAGTGGAGGAGTTGAGAAATTTACATACAGTCGAACCTCGTTAAGACGAAAACTCATAACACGAAATTTCGAATAAGACGACGGAATATAGTTCCCCATCCCGTTATCTTGGAAAACAATAATAATTGCATCGTTTAATATGAACATGAAGACAAACTTCTCCCGTTTAAGGCGAAGTAAATATTACACATATTAAAACAAATTTCCTCGTTGCGACCGTTGCGGCGACCCACCTTGAAACAAGTTTATCGCTTTTCCTGAACTGAACGAGGAAGGATATGTTTTTTTTTTTTTTTTTTTTTTTTTTTGGAGTTGGGTGTAGTAGTGTCCGTGGGGGAAAAGAAAAGATTTGCATTCTTTCTCTGTTGATGTTGAAATTCTTTTGTGAACGATTCATTTCGTTGTTAGCACAAGGTTGATCTCTTAATGTGAATAAATTTCTTTGCTAGAAATATTTTATTGATTGAATTCTTGTTCCATTGGAGCTCTAGTTGAAAAAATGAGTGAAAAAAAGGCTGTTTTTATGTGATGTTAGTCATGGGAATTTTAAAAAATCAGAGATTGCAGCAAAGTGCGGAATACCTCCTAGTGCTTTTTAGACAGTTATTAAGAATAGAGAACAAATTGAAACGCCTTGTGCTATCAATCAGTTCAAGACTACAAGAAAGCGAATGAGAAATGCTAAGAATAAAAAAATGAAGTTGCTTTATTGTGATGGGTAAGAGAAGCTAGGAACCAGAGTATCATTTTAACTAGTGCTGTTTTACAAGCAAAGTTTAAAGCAAAGTTTTTGGCAAATGCTCTTAGTGTCGATGATTTTACATGCTCAAATAAATGGCTGTCAAAGGTTTAAAGAACGCCATGGTATTGTCTCCAAAAGGATATGTGATGAAGAGTCTGCAGTTAGTGAGGCTAGTGTAGAGTTGTTTTTCTCTAAAGAATGGTCGGCTTTAAAAGAGATTATTAACCCCGCGTTTTATTCAATGCAGATGAAACTGCGTTTTTTTTGTAAAGCACAACCTTCAACTAGTTTATTTTTTAAAGCAGAAAAGTGTTTCGGAGGAAAGTGTAATGAAGAAAAGTCACAGTACTAGTAGCCTGCATTATGGATGGTAGTGAAAAATTATCTATCTATGTTATCGGAAAATTCACTAAACCACGTTGCTTTAACCGTGTAAAGACACTGCCTGTTCAGTACACATTCACTAAAAATGCTTGGATAAATAAGGAATTTTTTGCAAAATAGTTATTAGAATTAGACTCCAGACTTACCAATCAAAAGAGAAAGATATGCATATAGTTAGGAAATTGTACAGCCCACAAAGATGTAGAAGGGCTAAAATCAATAAAATACGTTTTCCTCCCTCCAAATACTAGAGCCATGCGACCAAGGTATTATTCAGTGTTTAAAACTCGTGAATTCCGAATCCGCCGAATGCTCATTGATCAAATAGGTAATTAAATACTTCCGTTAGGAAATGACTTGAGTCCGAGAATTATTAAGACGGGGAAATGTAAGGGATCATATAGGAGTCGCAATTCAAAATAAATACTATTGGCTATGTTCTCGCTAATACCTGTAACGCAAGAATTATATTAAAACTGGACCAAAGTTCGTTTATAATTCTAGGCACAAAAACAGATAATCTTAATGTATGCAATACTTTCAACAATACTTTTTAAATAGAAATTTTACTAACATATGCACAAATTTAGATCCCATCTTAAGTTGTAGATGTAATGTCTAAATTCGTAAAGATTGCATGCAAAAATTAATAAAGTCTTGTGTAATAAAGTCTAATGTAAAAAAAGTCTTGTGCGCAATAAAAAAATGGTTTTTTTCTTTTTGAGAAAAATATCTTTAAAAGTGTCTTTTTAATCATTGTTTGCAGGGAAAATGATGGGCACATTTTTTTAGTCATAACTTACTTAATAATAGAAATATTTCCATGCAAAATGTTTTAAAATGCAACAAAATACTATATTGTTCCTTCATATATAATTTTTCGAAAAATCAATATTTTGGTGATTAAACAGCTCTAAGTCTCTTAAAATTTCAAGGTAATAAGATTTCAATTATTTTGTGGCTAACAAAAAAATGCTTAATTTTCTTTTATAATGAAAAATATTTAAATTACATATACATATATATCAATCTTTTTTAAATATATATAACTACTCAATTTAAGGTAATATAATCTCTACAATATATAACTCTTTTCAGATAGCCTAGTGAATTTTCCCGAGAAATAAGATATATATATATATATATATATATATATATATATAGTTATAATGTGTTGATTTTAATCCATGTACTTAAAGTTTTGCATGTAATGGTTTGCACAAAATAAAATCTAAAACTGAGTTTTAAATTTTATTTTGTGCAAACCGTTACATGCAAAACTTTAAAAGGTAAAAGAATTAAAGTAATTAAAAAGAAACTTTAACTGATACATTACATTTTGTAAAAACCTATCCTTCCGAAAAATTTGTTGATGCAAATTTTCATTAATTACGTCAAAATTTAGTGTCCAAACTCATCAATCAGTACAATGCTTCTTTAAACTATATGCTTTCTTTGAATCTTAATGTGCTAAAGTTCTGTAAATTATGGACATTTTGATTGTCTTACTAAAACTTTATTAATTTAATAAGATTTCTACACGTTTAAATTTTCATTAAATTTCCTTAAAATTCTACACATTTGCTTAAGTCCGTGAACCGACAAATTACCACTAATTCAATATAGAAAAATTGTCTTATTTAATAGAAGAAACTTTGCAACTAAATAAGGCGATAAAGAGTTAATATTACCTTTTGAAAATTGTAGTGGAAAACGACTACATATATACAAATTAAATAAATTCATGTAAATAAAACACAAAGATTTTTTGGGATTCTTTGAAAGATAAAAGTATATGTAAGATAGTTGAAAGATACTTTTTTGTATTGAACTAAGTGTTTAATATTCAAGGACAAAATATTATGAATAATAAAATATATATAAAATCATATTCAAATATTATTAAATTTAATAAATGTTAAAAAAAAAAACCTGAAATAGAAAAAAAAGCATTTTTTCATACGGGAAAAGCAGCCAGTACTATAAAAATAAAAACAAACTCCAAATTTGATCTTAATTAGTAAAAAAAAAAATCATAATAATAATACTTTTAATAAGGATCTCAACGATTTTAATCAGACAATTAAAATTAGTGATTAAATCGTGTTTAAAAAAAATATATATATTTTTTTTTTAACCGTATAAAAAAGTATGGAAATATAAAGTGAACCTAATCTGTAAAGTTTCTATTGATATTTTGCCCTAATGAATAAACGAAAAATACTTTAAATACATGTCTTAGCTTAAATGATTAAGTTTATAAAACATTAAATATGATAAGTTTGTAAAAATCAAGTTCGTAAAAAGCATTCAATTTAAAAATTATATTAAAAAATTATATTTTAGCTGCTATTTTGTGGATTCCAAATATAACTTCAGGTGTAAAACTGATCATTCTCATATTTACTTTGTGTGCATAAATGAATGGTTTTCACCCATTTTCATAATTTGTTTTGATTAGCATAACCATTTACATGCCTGTAAGTTTTGATTTATGGTATTAACAGCAATTTTTATAAGTTGAAATGCAAAAATTCTTGCCATGATATTTGTTTGATTTGTTATTTGTGTTAACTGATGAAATCACTTATGTGACGTTTTTATTATTTCTGTAAATATAATAATTATAACTTTATTAATCAAAATATTAGTAATGCGTAATCATCTACCAAAAACTTAACAAGAGTTTTTGCAGCAGGCGCCAAATAGTGTTGCTGCGGCGCTGCTTTTTTTTTTTTTTTTTTTTTTGAATCAGTTAAATAAAAAATGTTTTGTCTTTAAGTCTATCCTGTTTTATAAAAAAAAAAAGGTATGTCGAAGATAAGAAAACATTTTGTCTACATGTGGTGTGTAAATTGACAAAATACATTCTAAATACACTATTTTGTTGTCTTAAAACTTACCAGAAACAACAAACTCATCCCGCATATGAGTATATTCTTCATACAGTTTCGTTTTGCGATCAAAAAAACATTTACTTCACAATTTACACATAGCAAAGTTTAAAGATAAAATTATACACACAAAAATTTGCCTTTTATAAATATTACAATAATATGTATGTTTTGCATATTAAGCAGAAATATGTGTAAGAGGAGAATATTACACAAAAATTACACTCCCAAATGCTTAGTTTGAAATTTACACATTATGGATAAAATTCTATTTTGGCAATTTACGCACCACTTTACACATATAGACAAATTGTTTCTGTACCCTCGATATACCAGTTTTATGTTAAATTTGCACATTTATTTTTCAGAATGCATAAAGGAAAACATCCCATACAATTTTTAAGATTATCTACGTACTCTGACGCAGAGAATTTGCAGAAATCTGTAATTTATTTGTACTGCAAAATAAAAAAATGTACTTCTGAATGATGGACAGCACATTGAACATTTACTGTAGTACTAATTAATTATAATTAAGCTCACTTTTAAGTTGTCAACATTTTTTCATTTGTAAATCATCTTTTGGTGAAATAAAACACTATAGCGCCATCTGTTAGTCCAAACCGTATCTTTGTACCTTGATTCGTTTTCGAATTATTCATATTTAAAGTTCGTTCTGACTTTTGGATCACCCGGTATGTACAATACATGATACAAATAATATAACATGTAAACCATAATATTCTGCAACATTTTTTTAAATGTCGGCAACATAAAATTTTGAAATGATTCATTTTTTTAGCAATATTTTTAATGAAAGGATCTGGTTTTATTTTCATGAATATATTTTTATTTTCTGGAAAGACAATAAGTTTACTTTCTCGACACAAAGTTGATGAATTTTATTTTCAGTAATAAGCTAGATGAAATTGTACTTAATTTCTATTAGACAGCCTGTTTTAGTATGACAAAAAAAAAAAAAAAAAAAAGTCTATGACATCGCTATATTTCTGTCAATCGGAGAAATCTCAAAAGTCAATAGGTTATTTTTTTAAAATCTTTTAAACTTAGATAAGATTTTTTTTAAATCAGAAAGATGTGTTCAATAAATGACAATCTATCCCAATTCGGTGGGTAATACAAAGTAAATAGACCTGAAATAAATTACTTTTTGAAAAGTGGTTTAATTTTGATAAGTGATTTTATCAATCATATATATTATATACTTTTTTGGTCCGAAATATACTAAATTCATAAAGAATATATCACGATTTGTATTAAACTGTAAGTGATGGATATTTTAAGCCCCCAGATATGATATTTTATCTGAATAAAAATTAAAGTATCGTCCCTAAATAATAACGTTCCGTTATATAAGCAGACGTAATACGAAGCATATGTATGATTGTGCGGTTAAATACTAATAATATCGACTGTATTGTTTTATGTCATTTTCATTTCTTACACCTTCCTACAAGCATAAACGCACATTTAGCTACAGTTTGTTTGAAAATTTTATCTCAATTTGTTTTTGAGATATTAATATTATTTGTATTTTTTAAAACATTTTTTTTTTAATGATGGCGAATGAAATACTCCATTTCTGAAGTAAGTAAAAAGAAAATAGTGGGAAAATAATAGATTAAGATGTCTTTTAGTTGACATTTTCTCATAAAAACGGAAAAATAAATAGTAATTAAAATACGTGCTATTTAAAAAAAAAAAAAAAAAAAAAAAAAAAAAAAACAACATAAATAAAGGTTTTCTAATATAGCATAGAGCTATTCTTATAAACTATATTTAATTTTAACTATCTGTACTAATGTTACAAGCGGATAAAGGCATGTGAATCAGTAGATGGCCGATTTCTTTTGTCGAATTTATGAGATAGCGTTTTGCTCGATTTGTGTATTATTCCGCGATAGTGACTCATATGCATACTGATTACTGATACATTTATAGATGTTTTTAAAGACTTTTTGGATCGTAAATGTAGAATTCTTTAGCAGAAGAAAATGACGTCAATTTATATAAAATAAAATCGTGTAATTTTAAATTTAACAAGTAAGAAATATCATGCTTACAGCATAGATTATGAAACACTTTCCAACACTCCCTGAAAGTTTTAACGAAACTTCGTTACTTAGGCAAATAAGGTAAAAAGGATATCTAAGTAAACATTTAAAATTTTGATTTCAGTAGTTACCCCCCATTGTCAAATATGTATTCCAATTCTTTTGAACAACACTGTATTTGATCTTTATGTTGATATATACAATATATAATGGGAAAATTTAGTATAGCAAGAAAACGTATAAAAGATTAAAAATTCTCTTTCAGCAATTTATACTAATAGATGGAAAAATACCTGAATACTTTTGTACAGCCCCGTAGTTTACCTATTACCCTTATTACACGCCACTATTTAGATAAAATTTAGTTCAAACTAAAACACACTTAAAACTACTGAAACCACATTTCCAGAAATTATCATTCATAGACGATTTGCATCCAATTCTTTACGCATATCATTTTATCTATATTCTACAAACTTTTTTTAATAAACGAAATGCGGTTCAGAGTAAAAATGCATAACTCTTTTAAAACCCACAATTAACCCATTTGCTCTCATATCCAGTAACCAATACCAATTATTTTGTGTAGCCCTGTATATGAATAATAGCACTTATACGTTCCATATAGTATGCATAAATATAGTGAAACATAAAAGCGCATATCATAATTAAAAATGCATTTCCAGTAATCACGGCTAATGTAAAGTACTACTGATACAATATACTATCTGAAAACTTTTGTGTGTCCCTGTATATGCTATGCACTTCGTAATATACATGAAAAAAATTATAGTAAATCTCAGCGACATATATCAATTTCATTGTAAAATAGTGTAACATAATTAAAATACGCCGCAAACAATCCTCCCCCCCCCCTCCTTCTTTTATCATTATGCAACGGAATTCTTTTGTGTGGCCCTGTAAAAGAATAATAACTATTCTTTGCACCGCATATTACAGAATACATTTTTTAATGCAGTTCATAAATGCATATCAATTTTGTTATGTTTGGATGCGTGTAACATGATTAAAAAGCCTTTTAAATGATTTCTTCCCATAGGCCCTAATGTAACCGAAAACTTTGACTGTCCCTCTAAATGAACTAAACACGATACAAACTTCACTTGAAATCGGGAACGTGCTATGGTAAACGCCAATAACCTCCAAAAATTTCATGACAATCCGAGTATACTTACGATAGTTAGAGCGCGGACAGTCGATCAGACGGCCATACGGACAGACGGCCATACGTACAGACGGCCAGACGGCCAGACAAACGGAAGTGATAAACACTTTTGAACTTTGTTGGAAAGTGTTAAAAACTGACATAAGATTTGTAGAAATGCATAATTTTCACTCCAGCAGGTTTGAAATTCTTCACAGGTAGGAATGCTCTACTTTTGAAAATAAAACAATTGAAATCACACACTGATAAAACTCAAAGTTTTCAAAAATTTAGAGTGTCTTTGTGGAAAAGAAGCGACCATTACGTTAAAATAATATTTGTTTTAGAGTTACACTAATCAATATAAGGTGCACTTTTTAAACTAATTTTGTAGGTTTATTATAAAGTAATGAAAAAGGTCCTTCTTAAACATTTTCTTTCCTCAAAATTCGACGAGTTGCACCTCAAATTATTAATAATATTCCTTTACATTATCTAAGGCGACACTAAATTCTGAAAATATATTTTTTATTCAATTTGTTGTTGGCCTCATTATTTCTCACATCAATAATTCTTCACCGAAAGCTAAAAGATAAAACATGCAATGTACATTCCGTATGTTGAAGAACAACTCGTCGAGTGATTCTTTAAAACGTATGAAATCGAAATTGTCCGGAACACGCTTCACCATGTAGTGTAATAACGATTCGTAGTTAATTGGAGTAAGACATACTAACTCAATAATATTTAATCCCAACCAAAGTTAATCAAAAACAGCAGCACTATGAAAAATATAATAAACATTTCAGTTTCATCACGAGAAAAACTCTTAAATATCTTTTCAAATAATTACCTTTCTCAGTAATGCAATTTCTTGAATTAAATTTTAATGTATTGAATACTTTGCTTATTAAAATAATTTTCTGGTACATTTTTAGTTACTTACTCAAGTCAAATAAATTTTCGCGTATCATGCCTAGGATGATTATTCAAAATTCTCATCGCAACCTGTTTTAAAGAAATGTTGGTTGTACCTCATTATAACATAAAAGACATTTTAATACTTTCTCTAACAAACACCATGACAAAATGTTTCACTGAAATAAATTTTGACGATTCATTCAGTGACTCTTTTGTTCATCAAACAATAAAGACGAATATAAATAAGAAACGAAACATTTTCTTAAATTATAATTTACATATAATTTACATTAAAAAAACGAACAAATTTAGTTCCTTGTTGCGTTTTCTCTGTTTAAAATGCACTTCTTGATGAACGGATCTTTGTTATTATCTATCGCTGATGCATTTCTAATTTAATGATTAACTAAGACATATTGAATAGTTTCATGCAAATTTCTTTAAATGAGTGTTTTATTTACTGAAATATTTGTTTAAATCATTCTAGATAAGCTATATAATACTGTATTTACGTTGTTCCTACTGAATAGAATATTGCGATTACCTTCAGTTCGTATTTTAATCGAATGATTAAAATACTATTTTTGCTTAAACAGAATGAATTTTAAATGCAGGCAAAAGTGACAAATGAAAGTAACAGCAACAAATAGAGATTATGATAATAGTTTACACATTAGTTATGGTGTCCATTTCTATGATATGAAGAATTATTATTGCAGTATGCTTGTAAACATAATTTCATTTTACTATTAATTTAATCTATCATCGATGCATTTAATAATTAAAATTAGTAATTAAATAAAATATATTAAATAATTCCATGTATTTTTTAAAATGATTGTTATATTTACTGAAATAATTAAATAAAGTATACTATAGGAGCTGTAATTACGTTATTTACTCTGATTCTACGAAATAGGTTGTGTTGATTATATTTTAACTGTCAATTCGTAATTTAACAGAATAAATAGCAAAACTAGATTTGGTTAAATACACTGTTAAAAAATGAGGAGATCAAGCAAAAAAATGAATAGAACAGTGCGAGACAGCCATGCATGGGCAAAAAATTAAGAATAATGTCTGTATCAATTCGAAATACAGAAAAAGGACTAAAAAAATGCAAGAGAGCTTTAAATCTCTGAAATGATGAAAATAACAAGAAAAGGTGGTTTAGGGCAACAATATGGTTACATGTAAATGACAAAAAAGTAATGTTTATGAGTTAGGCGAGGCATTTAATATGACGTGTTGTCCCATCGAATAGATAAAATTGTCGCATACATGTTTTCCATGGATTCGATGTCAATATCGATAAGTTTTAAGTGAGTACTGTTCCACTCATTAAGAATTGTAATCTCCAAGTCCCGGAAAATATAAGGAGGCTTCAGTCTTGCTACAATGCGTCGTACGAGTGTGTCTCAAAGATGCATAACAAAATTCAGGTCAGGAGAGCATGTTGGCTATTCCATTTGCTGTATTGTTTCAACATGAAGCATGTTCTCAACAATACGAGCTGTATACGACCTGGCATTATCATGCATGGTAAAAAAGGAATCACCAATTTCTGCAACGTAAAATACGACATGGGGCCTCAGTATCTCGTTTGTATAACTTCGGGCCGTCATAGTGCCTTTCCGAATGATATACAGGCCCTTATGTCCACCTATGCTGATTCCAGCCAATAGCATCAACCCACCTCGTCTGTAATGTGAACTTTGACGAACGAATGTGGGCTTATTTTGAGCGCCTTCTTCTTTACCTGACAAAACACATCGAACGTCACGTTCAGACTTAATCGGGTCTCATCTGTAAACAGAATTAAATTCCAACAACGTTGCCTCCGAACTCGATGTTCAATTTCCCAACTTCTTTGGGCCTCAATGTTGCTTCAGGTCAACAGAATACAGAGCATTGGCTTACGTGCACAGAGACTATCCTGATGAAGCCTATTTCGGACTGTTTTGCAGGACACCATTTGTTTTGTGGCCAAGAACAATTCTGTTTCGCAGCTGAGTATCATTGCCCTTTCCATATCGACGATCTGTTACCAGGATATATCGATCATCCGTTTCTGTGTTAGGACATGGCCGATCTGACCCTTGTCGATGACCACCATTCCATGTGTCTTGGAATCGATTCTATAACCTTGCATTGGCACTTCTTGCCACTCCAACAGCTTCCGCTACACTTCGCTCTGTTTCCCCAGATTCCACTATCCCGATAATACGCCAAGCCATGGATTTCTGTAAGTCACATTGTTGTGACATTTGCATGTGGCCTTTTAGCAAACCATAAGCTGAGCAATTGATTTTGACAAGTGATACAGTGAAACGGACATTTCTGCAAAATCCTGATTTTTGTACTTATACCTTTTTTTCTAGTTTTTAGCGTCTTAAACTTTGATTTTCATGTGAAGTTTTCAACACATGTTTTTTACTACGCTTTAAATTATAGATGATTTCTTTTACATTGCTTACTGGTGTAAATATTTGCGTAATTTTGATAAAACCGTGTGCTCCCTTAATTGTTTCGAGCAGTATAGAATGATTTTATATACAAACTTTCGTGCCAAAGGAAAGTAATGGTAATATAAATGTATTATTATAAATAGTTATAATGTCGATCTCTATCATGAGCATAATGTTTATAGCATTGAGCTTGTATTATTAATTTCAGTAGTATGGATGTAAAACTGAAACAATACGCTAAAACATTGACACATAAATGTGCTTATCTGTAAGTTGTGAAACTGTGAAAGTGATGGACTACAAATAATAGGAATGAAGAATTAGAAACAAATTGAAGCAGTAAGGATACACACAGTGGTCTACCTTGTACATAGACATGCGATAAATTGCAAAATGAAAAAAAAATACTTACAAATGCACGTGACTTTTCAAATAACAGGAGTAGAACAAAACAAAATTTTAAATGAAAGGTTTAGATATTTAGGAGAGACTAGGGAGGGTTGACCACTTTTTAGAAAAGGATTTTTTATTTTTTAAATATTGAAAATAGAATAAAGTTTTATATATTATTTTATTCGTTATACAATCAGTTATCAAAATAAAATTGCTACATATAGGAAATTTGAAAAATTACTAATTTGAATAATGAGAAAATAATGGGTCAAGGATCCCCACATACGGGAGGGTTGACCCACTATATGGGGACTTGACCCACTTTGTTTTATATATTGAAATATTTTATTATTATTTTATTATTATTTATATAAATATTATTATTTATATAAATATTTTATTATTATTTATTGAAATATTAATTATTATTTGGAAATATGAAAAAGGCTATATTTCACATACATATTATATGGAAAAGACTTTAGCAAAATTCTGGTGCCACTGTGGCGTTTGGGAATTAAAATTAAGTGGTTTCATAAATATACCACTGATTCTGAAGCGGTTAAGCCTGCTGCTTTCATACTTTCTCGTCTTTTCCATTGTTTCCATTTACCTATTGTAAGTAATAGTTAAATGGAAAAAAAGTTCCTATCAACTTTCCATTTATATTTCATTAATTCTTTTCGTGCAGTGGATAATATAGCAATTTTCACATCTTTCTTTAATCAGATTCAAAATTTTCCTTTTCCATCACTCCATTTTACTGTAGCTTTACAGAAAAAATTTGCATTCATTTTTATATATAATCATTAATCTTTCATTATGCACATTGTATAATAAAAAGATTTCCAAAAGCCTATTATTAACACACTGCCATCGGGCAATTTTTATCAAATCTGATATTTAAAACAGTAGAAGCTCCTCCTTGTTCTGAAAGTCTTTTGTAAATTGGTTTTCTAGATAGATTTCCGAAGTTTATGCATTGGTAAATATCTTTCAATGTACGAATTTGGTATAAAATGTCTTACAATCTAAAAAAAAAATATGAACAACATGATATAAATGCATTTTTTGTAAGGTAGAAGTCACGCGCTTAGTCAATGATGTTTTTTGAATGAAAACCGAAATTCTCATTTCCCGTCGTGAATGTGTTACGGAAGCCGTGAACATCTGGTCAACCCTGCCTCACATTGACTGTGTCAAGCCTCCCCACAAAGTCCTTTTCTAAATAATAGCACATTGTTATGTTAAAGCTAACTTACTGTATAATCTGTATGCCTGGAATGAAAGCTCGATATTTCTGCATTGCTTAAAACCTACTTACTTAAATTTCTATGATATATTTTATCTGAGAAAAGCTTACAAAATATTTCTAAAAAACGCAACTTTTAGGTTGAAAACTCTTCACAACTGATTTTTTACACAACTATTTCGATTATCAGTATGAAACAGAGACTGTTGTTTGAGCATTCCAGTAGCTTTGGTTGACACCTATTGATAAAACTCTGAAATTCTTTTAAATATGAAAAGTGATGGGTGGGTTAAGCCTCCCGTATGGTCAACCCTCCCTAGAATCCCCTATTTCATAAAACGTATGTTCGGAAATATTGAACTAATTTCTAACATGAATTATTTTGGAAAAAAGCATAAGGACAATTATTTATTTTATTTCACCTTAAAAAAAATAATAATAATAAAACGGGATGAAACTGTTTTAATTTTGTTTTTTGTAAATATCTTATGAAGTTCATATATTTTCACATCTTAAGCGACATAAAAAGTTTGTTTCTATACTTTATTCAACTTTTGCTTGATACATTGCACTTCCAATGAAAATGTATTATATTCAGGTTGATATTTTTCTGTATTAAAACTATTTATTCTTTTCTTTAGTAATACTTTGTGACAAACGTTTACCAATCGGGGATGAATATTAAATATATTTTTAATCAATTATTATTTTACTCTATTTTATCGTACTGTTTTTATCGTACTGTTTTAAAATTATTTTTTATCATAATATGTAATGATCCTGCGAACATATATTCAGCAAAATACATATTATTTTACATTTCTATTATTAACTTAAATGCATTGCAATCCAAAGTAAACATTTTATCGACAACGAGATAAGCCGAAACTTAAGAGGACCGTGGACCTTTATTTGCGCAAAAATCAAACCCAAAATCGACATTTCTTTTTCTGTGTGTTATTATTCCCGAATTTGTACTACGTCATTCGTGGCAAACCGCATGCAGATGCGATTAAGTTTCAAGTGTTTTAATTTTGTTCATAAACAGTTTTTTGGCTTTTAATGTACTTTAAATTTGTTTTTCGCAATACTGATGTTTCAGATTTTTTAAATTTTTGAAATGATCCTTGCTACTGAATTTTTGATCAAAATTCATGAAACTGATAAGGAAGTATCCTGGTATTACTGAAAAAGAAACTGTGTATGTATTTTAAAATTAGACTTCATTAAGACAATTAAATTTGATTTTTAACTTATTATAAGGCAGAATTTTTGATGTAAATCGATATGCAATTTAGAAAAATAGCTCTAAAAATAACTATTTAAGGGATTAAAAAATCGATACACAGATTTGTTTGTAATACAGTTTTGCGTGATTAATATCCAAAATCGGGGAAATATCTAAAAAAATAAGATGTTATTAAATTCATAATAAGATTGAAAATTTCTTTTAAGGTGTTCTATAAACTTATAGTAAAATGTATATTTGCACAAAATTTCAAATCTCTATTATGAAAATTAAAAGACATTTCCTTAAATGTTCACCGTCCGCCTAAATATTTCATGTCTTTATATAAGTTACCAGACATAAAACAGTGCAAAAGGTTAGTATAAAAATATAGTAATACTTTCTCAAAAAATTATATCTATGACTTAAAGAGTATTTTTGCGCGATACGATAGATTTTTATTTCAAGTATTGCTGTTTTAAGTCAATGTTTACTGGAGGCATATTAACCCTTTTATCTTGGTACCGAACTGGTGATGTTGTCTATATTCATTCGTACTACAAAAAAAAAAAAAAAAAAAAAAAAAAAAAAAAAAAAAAAAAATGCGGTAGGTTTCTCTTGTAAATATCTTAGTAAAGGTATAAGGCTTAGATTATTTTAGAAAATCTGGTACGTATTCATAAAAATAATATTCAAGGACATATATGTCTCGACACGTGTATAAAGTGTTCATTATTTTTTTTTATTTTTTTTAATCTAAATTTCATGCATGGATATTTAAATAAAGAACTTTACAAAATTTATTTAACTATGCAGAGATATTGTTGCGAGCAAAATATATTTATGCAGAAATACTGTGTTTAGAATATATTTATAACGAACATTTTGTGTTATTTTTTACTGAGAGTTTTTCCAGCTAACATGATCTTGAAATATCATAAAAGGAAACAGTGTTAATTCATTGAGTACAATTTTATTTACTCTTAAATATGACAGATATATGATTTAAAAATTTGAATATTCGAAATAAAAAAAAATATATCAAAAGATATTTTTAACATTGTGCGTACTATTCAGTTATTGAAAAAAGAATATTATTATTTTTTTTATTATTACATTTCGAAACTTATTTTCATACAGCAATGGGAAGCAAATAAAGATTAATACTTGCATGTTCCAAGTAAATGTTATGTGTTCATTATTTATATGCATGCATATGAACACATGTGAACTTTATAACCATACAGCGATCATGTTAAGTTTAATATTTGCATGTTCACACATCTCTAATGAAATCAATTTAACATTTATCGAAGCTAGATTATTGCTTTTAACAAACAGATGAACTATCAGTCTTTATGCACAATTAAGTAAAATTCAATTTCATATTAATAAACTTTTCAATTTGTATGTTTTTAAAATTATTTCAGTAAATGCAGGTTCGCATTAAGCTAGAAAATGGAGAGAGGAAAATTTCAAGCAACTGATAAGCTTATGGCAAAACGTTACACTAATTCTCTTTTATTGAATTTATTTATCTTATAAACAAAGTTAACCCTTAAATGCCGGGTGTTGCTTTTCGGCTACATACCCAATTTAGGCTCTAAAATACTATTAGAATAATATTGAAGCTATAATGCCTGATGTTGGCAATAAAATACATTCTGAAAATATTATTAAATCAATTTTCAACATGTAGATGGCAACACTTGTGCTGTTTAAGAATAAAGATAGATTTATCTTTTCAATTGTTGCTAATTGTTCTTTTTGTTTTATTTGGAAGCTTGCGAAATACCCTATTTTGTTCTGCAGTGAGCAAGTAATATTTATTTCTTATTATAGTTCTTAAAATTCTTGTGTGTTTAATATTAGAGAATTTTATCATGGAAAAATTTTTTTTTCAATTATAGACCAGTATTGCCGATTAGTAACAAACTGTGTTTTAGCCGTAAACCATACTTAAAATTAAATATGATTTTTAAAGTAATTTTCCCATGATTTATTTAAAAAAATGAAAGCCGAAAAACATTATTACAATGATTTTCGAAACATCCGTCATTTAAGGGTTAAATTATTAATAGTTGTTGGAAAATACGAGAGGAGCACATAATGAGCAGACGATTACCATTGAGTTTACATAGTCTCGTACTAAATTGCTGATGTAATGTAAATATAGTCGTCTATGTTAAATTAAGCGCACCGAACGCCATATGCATAAAATTTTGGAGTCATACAGAATGGGCGGATGATTTTCTCTACCTGGTTACAAAATTTATTTATCACATGTAAGATAGACATGTGAAAATGGATCCAAAAAGATAAGAAATAACATCTTAAAACACCATGAAGTTACAGAAATGCGCTAGGCCTTTCGGATGAACTTAGTGACTCTTCGTCAGGCGCAAAGAACACATGCTTTTGCTTTGAAAGGAAGATAGAAGCTTGGAGGAAAATTGTAAGAGAAAGGCACAAGTTGAAGGAAGAACCAATAAGAAACCAGAAGACATCAGCCAATCACGCAAGAACATTATACAATCAGTAGAACACAGGCTAAAAGGATAACTATGAAGCAAATTGAATAAAAACAGAGTAAAAAAAAGTACGAATATTTAAATTATATAAATAAATAATTAAATAAAGTTAAAATAAATAAATATTTAAATGAATTAAGATAATATAAAACAAAAAATAAAATATTATCACTGAAAAGAATACTCATGTTATGTTAATAACCCGGAAATTCCTAAAGCCTCTATTGCCAAGCATTCTTGGGATTCCGGCCATAGTTTTAATTTTCAAAATGCAAAATTTATCTTTAACACTAATGGCACCTCTGAATTGGATTTTCTTGAAACATTATCTGTTTATCATAGTCGCGAAGTTATTTTTAATGAAAAATTTGATTACTTTAGTCTTTCTTCAGATTACAAAAACTTGTTCACACTTATCGTATAATATTTTTAATTTAATTTAAATTTAAATTATTTATTTATTTATTTAAGTACTTTTAATTAATTAATATTTAGTTTTGGTATTAATAATTATATATATATCATCTATATAATTTTTATTTTGGTTATATTATTAATTTTGTTTCTCATATAGTATTATTTATTTATTTATTTATTTACTTATTTATGTAAATTTTATTTTTACTTTATTTTATATTTATTTCATTTTTTTACACTATTTATTTAATTGTTGATATATTTTATAAATTCATATTTCTTGCCTCTGCTTCTAAGCAATTTGCTCTATAATTGTCCTTGTGCTATGTGTTCTTCTGATTGAGTATTGCTCTTGTGTGGTTGACTGATAACTTCTGCTTTCCTATAGATTGTTCCTTGAACTTTTCCCATTCCCTTACCTTTTCCTGCTCAGATTTTCTCCTACTTTCAAAATAGAAGCAAGTGTTTTTTGCGCCTGGTGAAGAAATACTATGTTCATTCTAAAGACCTCGCGCCTTTCTGTAATGTAAAGTTTTTTAAAGAAGTTATTTCTAACTTTATTGTATCACACCAACTTATTTCATCATTAAATGTGGATCCAAAATGTTAGAAAACAAGTTTTTCAAATGAAATCCATGCATGCGGCCTCGCGTGCATTACATTTGAAAAAAATGTACAGTTATACTACAGGAAACATTTTAGATTTTTCCTGAATCTTCTTGATTTCCTGGGCACTAAATGTGCTAAACTGCAACCATGTTACCGAAACCTGTAAGAAAAAAAATCTTAATTAATTGTCCAATATTTTGGCACAAGTTTTACATTTCTATCATTTATACATCCGATACCAATAGTTTTGTTATTAGGAAAAGACGTTTCGTTCACCTTGTACTGTACATTTTACCTGTCAGCTCATATGGCGAAAAGGGTTTACATTTAATTTACTTTCGCATTCGAGTAATTTCGACCAAAAAGAAGTCGAAAGTTTATTGTTCTTTTCCTTCGGTTCATTGGAATATATCATTGTTTTTTCAAAACATTATTTATTGATATAATCTCTTATAAATTCATACAACTTTACCGATTTGTTTCTCTGATATGCATTTTTACAAGGTCCTGCTATCTATTTCTAATTTTCCTGAGCACTGCTAACACATTCATATTTTATCATACTCTGCTAGAATAAGAACAAAAATGGAGATTCTTCTAGCGGTTATGATTTTTTTTTTTAGGATTTTCCTCAAAATTTCTTGTTTCCTATTTGCGAAAATATTTTCTCAGACGCTCAGATTTTGTTCTCCATGATGTCGCGCATTTTTTTCACCATAAACATTTGAAAATGTCTAAATACAAATCTTACTAAATTGAAGATATCTTAACCGCTGACCGCCGAGCAAAAGCGCAAAAATTGTAATGTTGTTTTCGCCTCAATTTTGTTTTTATTGATGAAAAAATATGTTTTTTCCAACATGATATAAATTTATTCATTAAGTATAGTTATGCCTTGACAGTATTAATCATAACCTTATTTTTTTTTTAACTGGACTATATCTGTATAATTATATTAATTTAAATAATGATTCCATTGCAGTCAAACCTACAGCTTAGTGAACGGATATATCAGTTCCGGCGGTGAGAAGGTTAAGCGGACCGTGGGCCTTTATTTGAACAAAAATCGACATCTCCTCTTATGTGTATTGTTATTCTCCAATTTGTACTACGTCATTTGTGAAAAAACGCATACAGATGCGATTATCTTACGCAAAGTTCAAATATTTTAATTTTGTTCACAAACAAATTTTTGGCTTTTTAATATACTTTAAATCTGTTTTTCCCAATACTGATGTTTCAGCTTTTTTTATATTTTTCAAATGCTCTTTGCTACTTACTTTTTGATTAAAATTCATGAAAATGATAAGGAATAATCCTGATATAGCTTAAAAAGAAACTGTGTATGCATTTCAAAATTCGACTTCATTAAGACAATTAAATTTGATTTTAATTTATTATAAGGCATAATTTTGAGGAAAATCGACATGGAATTCAGAAAAACATATTTAAAATTTAGCTATTTAGGGGATTAAAAAATCGATACACAAATTTGTTTGTAATAGAGTTTTACGTGATTAAAATTCAAAATCGGGGAAATATCTAAAAATTTAAGACGCAAGGAGCATTTTAAAATTTCGTTTTAAAATTAAAATTTCTTAAAAGATCTTAAATTATAATAAGATTACAAATATCTTTGAAGGTGTTCTATATACTTATGGTGAACTGTATATTTGCACAAAATTTCAAATCTCTATTATGAAAATTAAAAGAAATTTTTTTAAACGTCCACCGTCCCCTTAAGCATCATTTTTTTTTTTTTTTTTTTTTTTTTTTTTTTGATTTGTTACTTTTCTATTTATGATCTCTGCACATATTTTTGAAATCGACTTATTAAATTTTATTTCTATCAATAAAAATCTGTAGTATATGTATTAATGATGTAATGTACCAAAGTTATATATATATACACACCGAAGAGCCATTACATTATGAGCACACTCCATGTATAACAATGAGCTCCTATAACAAAACCACGGTGATTGCATGGCTGATGTTCAAGTATATAAAGAGCCAATGCATTGTATTTAAAAACATAGAGTGTTTAGCGACATAATGGGAAAACCATCAAATTTATCATTATTTGAAAAAGGTCAAATCATTATTGTTCGGCAACTGGGAACGTCGATATCAGAAACGGCGCGTTTCATGGGCTATTCACGAGCAGTCATTGTGAGCATTTGTCGAAAGTGGTATATGAAGGGTGAAACGTCAAGTCGTCGGCCAGCTTTATAGAACATTCTACAGTAATGTGTGAGTGTTTATTAAAATTTTACGTAGTAATGCAGACAACTCCTGTACAAAAAAGAACCTGGCTTTTCGTGAGTAACAACTTTTCGCCAACGAACGAAAAATTTCTTTTTTGTAATTTCGTATGCATATCTTCTAAAATGTGTACAGAATGATTCGAATATCTGAATCTAGTGAACGAAAAATCAAATGTTTTTCATCAATGAAAAAATTGGTCACAAAGTGTGACGCTGGTTTGTGCTATTTCAAGGTTTTAAAATGTCTATTCAAAAGATTTTTTAAGATATTTCCAAATGCACCTCGCAAATAGAACTGTGTAAAAAAGTTATTTATTTTAATATATACTATTTAAATTCATCTATCAATTGTCTAAGGACTATTTCTAAAGTATTCTTATATCATAATAATAATTATTATTATAATAATCTACGGAATCCTATCGAAATGATGTTCGTGGCATCCGCTGGAATTTAAGACATATGTCATCTGATTCTCCATACTGTTTTTTTGTAATTTATTTTAATTTTATATACTATTTCAGGAACTACTTGCCTAGTCGTGGATCGACTGAGATATATGTACACATATATTATTGTCTGAAAAACAAATATTGATTTTAAAAAAATGTCTCTCAATAAATTAGTGTAAAAGTTTAAAGATATGATACATCAAAACGATGAAAAATATTTTGATATTTGTATTGAAATTAACCAAACTCTGTTTAAAGGTTAACAGTGAAAAAGAGAATTTTGGATTCCGGACTCAACTCATGTTTATTTTATTTTTATTAAACGGAAGACAGATGTCGCCCGCAGCGCATTTATTCAAGAGGAGAGGGGGGATTGTTACGCATTATTCGCCGTGACCGATGAGCTATAACAGTCGAAATCACCAGAAGCTATAACAATAGCGACCGAGACAGTGTTTCTCAACACAAAGTGCAGCGTGTACTGCTGCGTATGGGCTTACACAGCCGGCGAAGCACACATCTACGGTGACGGCACGTAATCGCCAGCAGCGCCTGCTTTGAGTCCAGGAACATCGGAATTTGATTACAGAAGAATGGATGAAAGTTGTATGGTTCGACAAATTACGTTTTCTGATCCATCACATCAAGGTGTGCTTGCGAATTCGGCAATTTCGAACTTAAACTCTGGCTCCCGTGTGCACAGTTGGCCGAAGACAAGCCGGTGGCCGTTGTGTAATGGTGAGGGCGATGTTTTCATGTATCACATTAGGACTCATATACCCGTTAGAGTCCATATACCCACCCCCTGACGTCTGCGCGCTACATGAACGTCGTTGCAGACAAGATGCACCCATTCATGAAAATAGTGTTTCCGTTCGGTGACACGGGTGTAGCGGAGAGTATACGGAGGTATACGCCGTATGACTTCTGGATTTTTTAAGAAGCTCGATATACCCTCTGTTTCTCAAATAAAGCTATAGCGCATGACTTTACTGACTTTAGCGTATATCCTCTGGTATTTTTACTACAAAATTGTTGGGTGATGGCGTTTACCATTAAGTTAATGCACCTTATCACAAGGGTCGAATCGTCAGTGAGTGCTTCCAGGAACATATTAATGACTTTCAAGTCATGTCTTGGCAACTAAATTTACCTGGCATGAATCAAACAGAACATTTGTAGTTCCACCTGGAAAACCTAATTTTACTACCACGCTACCACCCGCAATGTGCGGGAATTGAGAACCAGTTGGTGGGCGTTTGGTACGAAATACATCAGAACACCTATCAGCACCTTATCGAGTCAATGCCACGTCGAGTGTTGGCGGTTTTGAAGGCAAAAGTTAACCCGAAATCGATAACAAAAAATATTGGTTAATAAAAATTATCTTGAAACATGAAATCATTAATATTTTAGAAACGTTCTTTTTCTGTTAATAATGTTTCCGCATCTTAAATTTTTAAATGATGTATTCATTGTTATTAAGATTAGTTATCCCCAGCTAAAAATGAACTGCAGTTTTTCTACAGAAGTGGAGTATTTTTTAGGTTTTTCTATAGTCAACTATAGATTTTCTGTAGTGCAATCTCGACTGTAAAAATACTTTAGAAATTCTGTGGCTAATGTGGCGTAATTTTGTAGTACTTTATTTCAAAAATACTTAGTGCTATTAACTTCAAAAATTCTATAGTTTATGTGAAGTCATCATAAACTTTTAAAATAATGAGATTTTGCGTCTGTAGTAATGAAGTAATTTTATCTCATAATTTTACCAGTTCGTCTTTTTCTCTTAGTGTTTAATTATTTTAGTTGTCCGAAAGGAATAAATTTTATTTTGTGTTAATCAGAGAAAAAGAAAATTTAGTTAAAATTAAATTTCAAAGTCCGAAAGAGAATGCCGTCCTCGGGTTACAGCTCCCCCCCCCCCCCCCAAAAAAAAAAAGAACTCTTTTTAACCTGACTTTAAGATAAAGTTTAAATACATAAACATGAAAAAAAAAATCGACCGAAAATTAACTACCAAGAGTGAGATATAGGGGGGTGAATCTCTCCCCCAACAGAAACTTCTTAGTTTCTGTTTAATTTCAAGTTATTCGGAATAAATAAATTTTACTATATTTTTCAAAATCGGAGAAAATAAGATATTTCCGTTAATTAAATTTCAGACTTCAGGGATGGCAATGAGCCTTCCACCCCCCCCCCCACCCCCCCCTCCTTAACGGATTTTTTTTATTTCTTTTATTTTAAAATACTGAAAAAGAATGAATTTTACTATGCATTTCATAAAAAAAGAAAATTTAATTACTTAAATTTCAAAATCCAGGGAAGGGAAATGGCTTTTTTCTCCTATCCCCCTTCCCCCGCTCAACTGATATTTCTGATATACTGCTTCTCTTTTATTTTAAGTTTCTGAATATAAATAAAGTTTACTATGTACAAAATCGGAGAAAAAGAAAATTCAGTTACATATCTGTTTCAAAATCCAGGAGCAACAATGACTCCCCTAGGCTCCCCTCTTTTAACGGAAAATTTTGGTTACCTTAATTTTTAAGTTACTCGCAAAGAATAAATTTTATTATGTTTTTCAAAACAGGAGAGAAAAAATTGGGTTACTTAAATTGAAATATCTAGGGAGAGGTAATTGGTCTCCTATGCCACCTTCCCCTAAACGGAAATTCTTGTTTCCTTTTTTTTAAGTTACTCGAAAAAAAATAAATTCTTCTATGTTTTCAAAATAGGAAAAAAAGAAAATTTAGTTTATACAATTTCAAAATACAGGGAAGGGCAATGGGCTTCCTATACCGTTCCCTCAACTGAAACTTTTTAGTTCCTCTTTTAATTTAAGTTAGTCGAATTAAATAAATTTCACTATTTCAAAACCGGTAGAAAAAAAATTAGTTACTTATATTTTAAAATCCTGGGAGGAACAAATGACTGTTCTATAACCCCCCCCCCCCCCCCCGCCTCCTCCTGACGGAAAATTCTTGGTTTCTTTTTTTTAGTCACTCGCAAAGAATAAATTTTATTATGTTTTTCAAAATAAGAAAATAAAATTAGTTACTTACTTCAAAATCTAGGGAGGGGTAGTTGCTCTCCTATGCCCCCCTCCTCCCCTAAACGGAAAATTCCAGCTTCCCTTTTTTTAAACATACTCGAAAGGAATAAATTCTACTGTGTTTTTCAAAAGCAGAATTTTTTTTTTTTTACTTTAATTTCAAAATCCAATGAGGAGGCATCCCCCCCCCCTTTTTTTTCTTTTTCATAGCACACCCGGACCCGGATTTACTAAATGCACAATTTGCCCTTCTCCCCGAAAATACATGACTCCCAGTTCGTATGAAAATTACTTCTACTTTATAAAAACGAATGAAAAATAAATAATTCTTATTAAATATTTTATTTTAAATTTACATTGGAATATTTGATTATTGTTCACGCAGCTGCATTTCTGACTAAATAAATATTTATTATTTAAGTTAATTTTTAATTATAATTGATTTAATAATTATTAATAATATTTATAATTAATAATTATTGATATTTAATATAATATTAATTATATATTACATAATATGAATAATATAATTTAAATAATTAGTAATTATTATTTATAATTAATAATTATTAATAATATATAATAAATTAATATTATTTAAATAATATTTTTTATTCTAAATTCTGTCCGGGATGCAGATACATTTTGCCCTGTTAGCGAAACGAGATTGACCAATCAGAAGCTCACATTTCGCGAACTTTTCCCTGTTTTAAGGAAGCAAGCTTCCTGATTGGTCGATCTCGTTTCGCTAACAGCGAAAAATCTATCTGGATTCCGGCGGATGAAGCAGTAGTGCTCGTACAACTCAACTTTCGATCTAGGCGGAATGCTTTATTTACAATACATGTGACTCGCGATTCGACCTTCGTCTTTTTTTCATAGCCCCTTTTGTTCGTATTATGCTTTCGCGTTAATTATTATTATTATTATTTTTAAATGAATGTCAATAACCATAACATTGCGAATATTATGTACCGAGCTAATTTTTTAAAGAACTGACACCATGCCGTTCGGTTTTTGCGTTCGTATTTTTTAAATCTGACTTGTCCGTATAATACTTTGATTATTCTTTTAGAATGTATATTTAAGATTGCTAAATTATGTACCGAGCTTGATCTCTCTTTTTGAAAGGACTATTATACTTCCAAAAAAGTGGGCCCTTTTTAAAAAATTCGGATATACTATTCAACAGTAGAAAATAAAAGTCGCACCTAAAATATTTCGGAGGAGGATTTGTAGGTGCAAGATACTATTTATATGTATATTTTTTGGTTTTTCTTTAAAGAATAATAGAGGTGTAGCTGATTAAAAGCTAGTTAGTGTAAATTTAAGTTATTTATTTTTACTACAGAGGAAAAGAGTTCAATAATCTAAGTTTTTTATTGAATAGTTTTTTTTTGTGTGTGTATTGTTCGGGTTATTTAATGTAACTTTTCAAGTAGTGCTGCTGGTTTTAAACATTTTAAAACAATGTGCATGACTTATTAAATTTTGGAATAAAATTAAATTTTAAAAGTAAACAGAAAAAGTATGTTTTCAGACAATGCAAAAATCTTACTTTTTTTAAATCTGCCTACCCTCAACTGCTGCTGAAGATTAAACTTGAAGCCACAGCGGTTGTCCAATGGCCTGGAACTAACCCTTCCCACTTTTCAATGTTTTTAATTTAAGCAATTTTTCTTTTAAATTTGTCTGGTAACTTCTTTTAAAAAAAATTCTGCCTCCAGTCGAGTGGTCATTATTGATTAGAGTGTGTGCATGAATGTTTCTTCCTTAGTATACACTAGTACTTGGTATTCGATGCTCAGAAATTCTGCAAAGCAGCACTCAATAGACTGCCGTGTTTACTTGTGTAATAGTCTCACCCCTGATTTGAAGCAGAAAAAATCGTCAAACTATTTTCTTTTCATGAATTGAATGGATGAAAAAATTATGAAAGATCAACGTTTGGAAGAAAAGGTCTTGAGCATTGCTCAAAAAAACAGCCATGCTGGTACTTGATAGTTTCCGAAGACATTTTGTTGATGATGTAAAGAAAAAACTTTCAGAAGGCAAAACAGATCTTGTGATAATTCCCGGAGGAGTCACAGAGATTCTGCAAGACAATATAAGACGAGTATATGGATATTGGATAATCAATGGGAACAACAAGAAAATTCCCAGTGGAAAAGTAAGGCGCCCATCCCTGGAACTAATGTGTAGTTGGACATTACAAAGCTTGACTTTAATGACAAGCGATATAATTTCCAAAAAATTTTAAGAAGATGGGTATCTTTGACGCTTTGGACGGAAGCGAAGATGGCATTTTATGGAATGACGGAGATTCTTCAGACACCGACTCTCATTACAATAGTGATACTGAAACCTTTAGTAAAAGAAATTTATTATAATTTTTTGTTTAAATTTTCACAAAGATTATTATTTGTAAATTTTACATCTATAAAAATATTACCATAAAAAGAAAATGGTATTTAATAAACATCATAATCTGAAAACATTTGGTAAGTTACTAATTTTATTGTGTTTTTTTATACCAGTAATGTTTCAGCATTTCAGTGTACAATATTATGCAGTAGATTTCTCCGCATAATAGTTGCACCTAGACTTTCACAATAAAAATTTGGCAAAAAAAAGTGCAACTATTATGAGAGTAAACACAGTACTATACAGTATGAAGTTGATTTTTGCAAAGAATCTCCACTACTTACTTAAGAGGTTACTTCACTCACATGAAAACGCCTGCCCTGTAATATTAATCTTATAAGAAATTTTTTTTAAAGTATCTCATTTGCATTTCCATATTTTGAAATTATTCTGTATGCCAGCTGAGGTCGATCTTTACAACAGCCGTTTTTTACTTTTTTGATTTTGTTTGCAGGTTTTTTTTCTGAGGCTATTTTTGTCTGAAAAAGATTAACGTCCTCATAAAAAAAAAAAAAAGTGTATTTTAGAGATCGTCTTTAGTTACCCAATGCAAACAAAAGCATGGGAATGCAAACGAGATATTTAAAAAAAAATCTCCAAAAGATTAAGATTAGAAAGTGCATGTACTTGCATGGGCACAGATGTCATATACGGGCGGGGTTTTTTTCCGACGCCAGTTTGCAGGAAGTTCAAGACTGGCAGCGGTCGTCACAGATTTTCTTTTCTGTTTTGCATATTCTTTTTCATCAAGCCATTACTTTGCTTCATATTATTTTTAGCTCTTTATTATTTAATACAAAAAGTTGAGATTATTATTAATAACAATTCATAAAATACCTAAAAACACTACAGGTAAGTCATTGTTTGATTAATTAATGCTTCAATTGTTAAAATTTTGCAATATTTTTTATGACTGATTTGTGAATTTAGTATTTTCATTCTGTGACAGAGTCACAAAACTTGCATTTTTTTCCATGTCTGACTGAAAAAAATAATTATCTTTTGATCTGCGACTGATTGATGAATTTTGAGATATTTTCATACAACTGACTGACAAATTTTGCAAATTTTCTTTCGACAGAAAGATATGACATTTGTTCCCCCTTAAATTACTTATAATCTTGACATTAATGTAAACATTACCCTTAATCTCTGATTCATCTGATGTAAACAAACAGCCATTATTTGTGACATTAGTTGTAGATTTGTCCCCAAATCACTAATTTATAGGCATTTTAGAATTTTTTCAATTAATAATATAGAATTGTGTTTGCTTGATGTTTATATATGAAATTATCCAAAAATTAAAGAGCTTCACATTACTTTTCTCCTCAAGTGGGCACACCTAGAAAATAGTGTCAGAATGAACAAAGTAATAACTGTTCTTATGACGTAATTTTCTTTGAAAAAGTTTTGTTATGTGCAATTTTATTTAAGGAAGTTTTGGGATTTTTTGTAAAGAAAAATTATATGTGACATTTATCGTACTTTATGAAATTCATATTTTCAAACTTGCATTGATAATTTCAGTTCTGTTCAATTTAAAAAAATTGACATATTTATGTTTGCTCTGTTTTTTTTTTTTTTTAAATTGTACTGAAATCTATCGGAAAAATTTGAGTAAAATATTTTTATAAATGTCATCCTTCAATTTAAGTATAATACATTATTAGCATTATATCTATGTATGTGTATGTGTGTATATATATATATATATAGGGTAGATGTGCCAGTAATGGACACCCTTCCAGTAATGGACACCCCTTGATGTTTTTGGTTCATAAAAAAATAACTAATAAATATTTAGCTTTAATTATTTTTTTTATAATTCTCCCTTGTATGTTTTATAAATCTATGTTATTGTTGACACTTTTAATCAAACCAATCAGGAAGCAGAAAATAATGTTTCAAAGTTTTGCTGTTTTTCTGTGAAAATCTTAATGAAGAGGTTAAGAGCTGGCTTCGTTTAATTAATTTATATATTATTTATTTTCTTGCAAAATTTGAATGTTTTTGTTTGAGTAGCAATAGAAAACTTTGAATTTTATATACTAATGGCTAATTACAAAATTTCATTTCTTTTTAAGGTTTTAAGAGGGGGTGTCCATTACTGGGATGGTTAATTAGTCATTTTCCAGTAATGGACACCCCATGTAGACAATGCTAAAAATGCAATTTTAGTAATGTTTATGGTGCATAAAATACTTTCGCTTAACTGCAAACCTAAATAATCAAATTTAATTTTTAAATTATACTTACCAAAATGTAATAACACCAAAACTTTTATAAATAGCTGCTTTTAATTTATTTTATGTGATTAACAAAATTTTGATATTTTATTTATTTTTTTTTTATGTAGTACATATATATACCTCACATATTTTATAATCTGCCAATCAAACCAGCCAGGAAGCAGAAAATACTGTTTAAGAGCACGGTCAAAGAGGGGCTCATAGGGCTTAACCCCTCTCCGTTAAATAAAAACAATTAAGTTACAGAAGCTATTAAAAATCCTTTTTCTGTCTTAAATGTTTCCTTATTAAAAAAAAAAAAAAAGTAATACTATTAATGAAAGTTATAGGTAATATTCATGAAACTAGTAAATCTGCAGATCAGTGGCCTCAAACATCAGTTCTACAGTTTTATTTTGAAAGTATTTTATTTAGTATTTAAAATATTCAACTCACAATATCATTTCTTTCATATTTGTAATATTAATTATTATAAATGGTATATCAAGTAATCGCTGGAAGATTGTTAAAAATAGTGACACAAAACTAAACAATATTCCAAAACTTTTTTTTTTTTTTTTTATTACCTTTTAAATCAAATCCACCACTGTTTCAACAATTTGATAGCTGTAATTGTCTGATATGTAGTATTTTAAACTATCCATCTAAAATAATTAAAACATCGATCTTCTGATAATTACAATAATTGATGCAAACAATAAATGATTATCACAAATATTTTATTAATTACTGGTATCCTAATTGCTAAATTTATTTAAAAATAACTATTTTGTTTCATTAGTAAGTATTCATTAAATTCTGGTTCTAAATACAGTCATAAAAACAATTATATTTATTACTTTTTATGGGGTGTCCATTACTGGAACAGAGGGTGTCCACTACTGGGCCAGAGGGTGTCCATTACTGGGCTTTTGGGTGTTTTGATATATTTCTGTTATTTAAAATTAAATTTCTATCCATATGGGGAAATGAGGCTATAAAAATGGTTAAATATTGTTGATAGATTAATATAATATTGAAAAAACTGGAATATAATAATTATAACTATTAATAAAAAAATAATTTTTAAAGAAATTCCTTAAGGGTGTCCATTACTGGCACATCTACCCTATATATATATATGATGTGGGAACGCTGCATCTCCTGACTGAATTGATCCCTGTGCATTTGTTATAGTGAATGCTTTTCATTATGGGTGTTCTCAAATCCAAAGAGGCAACTTTATGACATATGTTTTAAATTATTTTTGTTTGGAAACGCATGAAACTAGCAGGTGTTTGTGTTCAGAAACTATGTAATCGAAAGATGTTTTCAGACGTTTTATTTTACTGCAGAAACGCAGAATTCCGCTTTTTCAGCATTGAATTTTATTATTCCTGGGATCGATGCAAATATGCATTAAAATTTGTTAACATTTTTAATGAGGGAAGCAGTGACCCAGAGCCGAACAATTTTTGATGCTCCAGCTCCAACTCCGCTCCTAGAGAAAATACCGTGGCTCCAGCTCCGGCTCCGGCTCCAACTCGGCTCCGACTTCGCGCTTTTAAGTTGCAGATTTTAATTTGCACGTTTAATTTTTTGCTCACAAATACTTTCTATCTTCATTAAAGATCTGACAAAATGCATTTTTCTTCTCATCAAACTTGAAATGCTTGTTCAGAAAATGACATCTTTTAGCTTTTGCTTTTAAAATAGAAAGTTTGGTAGAATTTTAAACACAAAAATCTTAAATTTCTTCTACACTTTTCGAACAGCCAAAATTGTACGACTACACATGTAAACAACAGGCGGCCATATTTGTTTTCAAATAGTGTTGTCACTTAGTTCAAGTAGAAAGTAGAAGTAAAGTAGTGTTGCCATTTTTGAGAAGTTTTCCTTCCCTAATAATAATAATAATAATAATAAAAACCTAAAAAATGATATAATTAAAATACTGAATAATGATGTAATTAAAATATTTTAAGCCTAGAAATTTAAAAGACTGAAAAAAAAAAAAAGATTTAAAGGAATATTAAAAACTAAAGGAGCCCTGGAGCTGGGGAAAATTTAGAGCTACAGCTCCGGCTCCAGCTCCAGGAAAAACAGAGCTCCGGAGCGCTCCGGCTCCGGGCTCCAGCTCCAGCTCCGGGTCCCTGGAGGGAAGGGTTGTAGTGGGAGTGTAGGAAATATAACAAAAACGTGACTACGAACCGCACCAAATTGAGCACAATTGTCAAAGGATCATGGAAAAAATGCAATTAATGTCAAAGAATCATGGGGAAAATGCGATTTTCGTCAAAGGATTACAGGAAAAAATGCGACTCCCGTCAAAGGATCGCTGGGAAACGCAATTTTCGTCAAAGGATCGCTGGGAAACGCAATTTTCGTCAAAGGATCGCTGGGAAACGCAATTTTCGTCAAAGGATCGCTGGGAAACGCAATTTTCGTCAAAGGATCGCTGGGAAACGCAATTTTCGTCAAAGGAACGCTGGGAAACGCAATTTTCGTCAAAGGATCGCTGGGAAACGCAATTTTCGTCAAAGGATCGCTGGGAAACGCAATTTTCGTCAAAGGATCGCTGGGAAACGCAATTTTCGTCAAAGGATCGCTGGGAAACACAATTTTCGTCAAAGGATCGCTGGGAAACGCAATTTTCGTCAAAGGATTGCCGGAAAAATGAGATTTTCATTAAAGGATCACGAAAAAGACACGATTTCCCTCAAAGAATTGCAAAAAAAACATGATTTTTGCCAATAGATCGTGTAAAATATGCAAGTTTATTCAAAAGGTCGTGCAAAATGCTCGAATTTCATCAAAAGATCGTGTAATATGCGAATTTCTTCGAAGGGTCGTGGGAAAAACGTGAATTTCGCCAAAGAATCACAAAAAAATATGATTTTTGTCAAATGATCGCAGAAAAAATGCAAATGTCGTTAAAAGATCGTGGAAAACATGCGAATTTCTTCGAAGGATCTTGCAAAAAATGTGATTTTCGCCAAAGGATCGTGTAAAATATGCGAATTTTGTCAAAAGACCATGTAATATGCGAATTTCGTTGAAAGGTCACAGAAAAAACAAGAATTTTGTCAAAGAATCGCGAAAAAATGCGTATTTCGTCAAATAGTGTAAAATATGTGAATTTCTTCGAAAGATCGTGCAAAATATGCAAATTTTGTCGAAAGATCGGGTAATATGCAAATTTCTTTAAGAGGTCGTGGAAAAAACGTGAATTTCGCCAAAGAATCACAAAAAAAATATGATTTTTGTCAAATGATCGCAGAAAAAATGCAAATGTCGTTAAAAGATCGTGGAAAACATGCAAATTTCTTCGAAGGATCTTGCAAAAAAAATGTGATTTTCGCCAAAGGATCGTGTAAAATATGCGAATTTTGTCAAAAGACCATGTAATATGCGAATTTCTTTGAAAGGTCACAGAAAAAACAAGAATTTTGTCAAAGAATCGCGAAAAAATGTGATTTTTGTCAAATGATTGCGAAAAAAATGCATATTTCGTCAAATGATCGTGTAAAATATGTGAATTTCTTCGAAAGATCGTGCGAAATATGAAAGTTTCTTTGAAAGATCGTGCGAAATATGCAAATTTTGTCGAAAGATAGTGTAATATGCAAATTTCGTTGAAAGGTTGTGGAAAAAACGCGAATTTTGCCAGAGAATCACAAAAAAAAAATGATTTTTGTCAAATGATCGCAGAAAAAATGCAAATGTCGTTGAAAGATCGTGGAAAATATGCGAATTTCTTCAAAGGATCTTGCGAAAAAATGTGATTTTTGCCAAAGGATTGTGTAAAATATGCGAATTTTGTCGAAAGACCATGTAATATGCAAATTTCTTTGAAAGGTCACGGAAAAAACAAGAATTTTGTCAAAGAATCGCGAAAGAATGTGATTTTTGTCAAATGATTGCGAAAAAAATGCATATTTCGTCAAATGATCGTGTAAAATATGTGAATTTCTTCGAAAGATCGTGCGAAATATGAAAGTTTCTTTGAAAGATCGTGCGAAATATGCAAATTTTGTCGAAAGATACTGTAATATGCAAATTACGTTTAAAAGTTGAGGAAAAAACGCGAATTTTGCCAGAGAATCGCAAAAAAATATGATTTTTGTCAAATGATCGCAGAAAAAATGCAAATGTCATTGAAAGATCGTGGAAAATATGCGAATTTTGTCGAAAGACCATGTAATATGCAAATTTCTTTGAAAGGTCACGGAAAAAACACTAATTTTGTCAAAGAATCGCGAAAAAATGTGATTTTTGTCAAATGATCGCGAAAACAGTGTATTTCGTCAAATGATCGTGTGAAATATGCAAATTTCTTCGAAAGATCATGCAAAATATGCAAATTTCTTCGAAAGATTGTGTAATATGCAAATTTCTTTGAAAGGTCGTAGAAAACTGCGATTTTTGCCAAAGGATCGTGTAAAATAAGTGAATTTCTTCAAAAGGTCGTGCGAAATATGTGTATTTCCTCGAAAGATTGTGTAATATGCAAATTTCTTACCACTTATTCATGTTATGTACCTACGATGACCCTCCCTTTACATTCACACCAGGGGGGGGGGGTACTTTTCTAAATTTTGCCGACATGCATCATGTGACATATCTTTGGAAAGGTGTGTGGCTGCTTATTTGTATTAGCACCTCCGTGTCCCTCTCCCCACCTGCCCCTCCCCCGTGGGAGGGCATTTTTCTAAATTTTGCCATAGCCCCTCATGTGACATATCATTGAAAAGGCCTGTGACTGCTTAATCATTTTATGCACTTCTGGTGCTCTGCCCACCACTTTGCCCCCCCCTGGGGGGTACTTTCCTAAATTTTGCTAACACCTGTCATGTGACATATCGTTGGAATGGGCGGTAACTGCTGAATCATTTTATGCACTTCCGGTACTCCTCCCCCACCCCCCACTTTGCCCCCCCAGAGGTGTACTTTACTAAATTTTCCCGACACCCGTCATGTGACATATCGTTCGAAAGGCCCTTGGCTGCTTAATCATTTTATGCACTTCCGGTACTCCGCCCACTACTTTGCCCCCCTGGGGGGCACTTTCCTAAATTTTTCCGACACCCGTCGTGTGACATATCGTTGGAAAGGCCTGTGACCGCTTAATCATTTTATGCACTTCCAGTACCCCGCCCACCACTTTGCCCCCCAGGGGGGGCACTTTACTAAATTTTGCAGATACCCGTCATGTAACATATCGTTGGAAAGACCTGTGACTGCTTAATCATTTTATGCACTTCGGTACCACACCCACCACTTTGCCCCCCATGGGGGCACTTTACTAAATTTTCCCGACACCTGTCATGTAACATATCGTTGGAAAGGCCTTTGGCTGCTTAATCATTTTATGTACTTTCGGTACTCTGCCCACTGCTTTGCCCCCCTAGGGGGGCACTTTCCTAAAATTTTCTGACACTAATCATGTGACATATCGTTGGAATGGCCTGTAACCGCTTAATCATTTTATGCACTTCCGGTACTCCTCCCCCACCCCCCACTTTGCCCCCCCCAGGGGTGTACTTTACTAAATTTTCCAGACACCCATCATGTGACATATCGTTCGAAAGGCCCTTGGCTGCTTAATCATTTTATGCTCTTCCGGTACTCCGCCCACTACTTTGCCCCCCTCGGGGGCACTTTCCTAAATTTTTGCGACACCCATCATGTGACATATCGTTGGTAAGGCCTGTGACCGCTTAATCATTTTATGCATTTCTGGTGCTCCATCCACTACTTCCCCCCCCCCCTTTGGAGGGCACTTTCCTACATTTTGCCGACACCCAAACCTGTGACCGCTTAATCATTTTATATACTTCCACTGCTCCGTGCACTACTTTGCCCCCCTGAGGGCACTTTCCTCAGGGAGGCAAAGTGGATACTCATTAAAAAAATACTACATTTTTGAGGTCGATATACTACAAAAAAACTGCAGTTGGAGAACTGCGGTGATTTGGCCGATTCCACTACAGAATTTTTGCGGTCAATAAAACTGCGAAATTTCTGCAGAATTTTTAATATTGATATAACTATAAATTTTCTGTAGAATTTTTGTGGTCAATACAACTGCTAAATTACTGCAGTTGGTAAACTGCGGTAATTTTGTAGTTCTATTGACCGCAAAAAATCTGTAGTGGAATCGGCCAAATCACCGCAGTTTTCCAACTGCGGTTTTTTTGTAGAATTTCTGCAGTTCATTTTTAGCTGGGTCTTTATCTTGATTAAATAAAAATTATGTGTGCAAATATTATTTCCTTTCGCTAAGTACATTTTCATGGAATTTATAAAAATGATTTTAATTTAACATACTTCAATGTTTAGATAATTCACATAAAAAATAAAGTTATAAAATAACTGATTAGATAACGTAATTAAACTTAAATAAAAAAAAAAAAAATACGTGACAAAATAATCTCCAATATATGCGAAATCAGTAATCATTCGCACGTAATATGATAAATAATTGTTAAAAAGAAATGAGAAAAAATAATATTGGTTTGCTAAAGTTTTATTCCAATTAAATCAAATATATTTTCCTTTAAAATATTTAAACTGGTGCTTGTGATAATTAAAACAACAAAAGCGTATTATTTATTAATTATTTTAATTACATTTAATCAAACATAAAATATTTTTTTTTTTATTATAAACCGTGCAAAATATATTGCATATTTATTTCAGTTAACTATTTAAAGTGAAACCAAATGCAGAAAAAAAGGAAAGAAAGGAAAAATAAAAGAAGTAACAATACTAATCATTTAATCTTTATTGTAAAATTTTATATTTCTTAATGATAAAATTCATTCTCACACCAGTTATATTTTAGACTTTTTTTTTTCTTTTAATAAATTACGTAGGCTATTTAAAAAAAAAATCCGAAATAAACATTAGTATTGTTTTACTAAAATGCTATTTTCAAAGCACAATTTTAAATGCTTATTTCGTTAATCTAAAAATGGTAGATGAATACCTGTGTTCTGTAACTAATTATGTCCTTGAATTTTATTTATATGCTTATATTTTCAAATACATGGTTCTATCCTAGGTATAAAATATCAATGCTCGAATTAATTTGTAGGTACACTGCTTTTTAACACTTTCCAACAAAGTTGAAAAGTGTTTATGACTTCGGTTTGTTAACACTTTCCAACAAACATGAAAAGTGTTTATGACTTCGGTTTGTTAACACTTTCCAACAAACATGAAAAGTGTTTATGACTTCGGTTTGTTAACACTTTCCAACAAACATGAAAAGTGTTTATGACTTCGGTTTGTCTGTCCGTCTGACCGTCTGTACGCGCTCTATCTCCCGTAAATATACTCGGATGGTTCTGAAATTTTTGGATGTTAGTGTGCTCTACCGTAGCACGAACCCTATTCCAAATGAAGTTTGTAGCATGTTTAGTTCATTTACAGGGACAGTCAAAAGTTTTCCGTTACATTACGGCCTGTGGGGAAAAATCTTTTAAAATTATTTTTAATGATGTTACATGCTTTCAAACATAATAAAATTGATATGCATTTATCAAGTGCACTAATTATGCATTTTCTGTAGAATATTCGGCGCAAAAAATAGTTATTATTAATTTACAGGGCCACACAAAAGAATTCCGTTAGATAATGATATAGGGGTGGAGGGAAATTTTTCCGGCGTATTTCAATTATGTTAAATTATTTCATGTACAATGAAATTGATATACGTCGCTGATATTTAATATAACTTATTTCATGGATAATACAAAGTGCATAGCATTTACAGGGATACACAAAAGATTTCAGATACTCTATAGTATACGAAGTTCTGTACAGTAGCGATGATTGCTGGAAATGCATTTTTAATTAGGTTATGTGCTTTTATGTTTCACTACACTTATTGTATATGGTGTGTATAAATGCTGTAATTGATATACAGTGCTACACAAAAGAATTCGTAATGGTTACTAGGTATGAGTGTAAATTGCTTAAAAGTGATTTTTAAATGAGTTAGGCCTTTTTACGCTGAACCGCATTTAGTTTAGTAAGAAATATCTGGAGAACATATATAAAATGATATACAAGGTCACTCAAAGTATTGGATACATGGTCGTCTATAAATGGTAATTTATAGAAATGTGATTCCGGTAGTTTTAAGAGTGTTTTACTTTGAATTAATCTTTAGCTAAATAAAGGCGTGTAATAAAGGTACTAGGTTAACTACAGGGTTGTACAAAAGTATATGTTTCCATCTATTAGTCTAAATTACTGAAAAAGAAATTTCAACCTGTTATGTATTTTCTTGCTAAACTAAATTTCCCATTATATAGTATATATATCAACCTACAGATCAAATACAGGGCTGTTCAAAAGAATTGGAATACATATTTGCTATGCACGGTAACTGCTGAAATCAGTTTTTCAAATGTTTTATGTGTTTTCTAAAATGTTTAGTTAGTTTTCTTATATACCTTATTTCCCTCTATAATGAAGTTTTGTTAAAGCATTCAGGAAGTGTTGGAAAGTTTTTCATAATCTATGCTTAACGCGTGATTTTTCTTACTTGATTATATTTCTAATAGATAGAGTCATTTTGGTGGTCGAACTAATAGTTCAGTATGAAAAGATAATAATATTATTATCTATTAGTTATTACATTTATAATTTGTAAAACTTTTCTTTTGCAGTTTCACGTTTCGTAAATCGTCAATATGAAATATTTTTTTGACTGTTTTTAATTAGAAAATAAATTTATGTTTTCTTTTTACTTTCTTCTGCATTTACATGAAGAGAAAATCAAACTGGGGAAAATTTTCGCATTCTGAATTTTGAGGGATTTACACATTGTGCAATGTTTTTAATACAATTTGAACAAAATTTCTCCCTTTTCTCTCTCGCATTATGTCCCCCCCATCCTCTATCAGTCTTTCAGAGTGTGTGTGTTAACTTGTATGTTTGTGTTTTATACTAATTTTGTAGGTATTTGAGAAATAACGCCCAAAATTACATTATATGTTGTTCGATAATTACATTGCTAATAATTGATTCAAACATAAATTAATCATTTTATAACCACAGGATCTGTTTAATTTATTACCAAATTTACGATATAATATTTTATCTGGGAAGCACTGTGAAATAATAGGATGCTTTAAAATTGTTGATTAACACATTAAGTTTTCTTCTTTTATTCAGATAAATCAAGATAAAATAATATTATCTTTAAACATAAATTTGATTTATTTTTTAATGCATTTGTAATACTTTTAAATATTAAAAGAGCATATTCTATGATACATTTGATTCCTGGGGAAAACAAACGCTCTGAATGCGCAGACCACTTTTAAAATGGCTAAATTGCAAAATTACATAACAATACATAATTGCAAAATTACATAAACAACATAAGCGGATATCAGGTTATTTTCATTAGTGTTCCAGTAAATATATACATCGACGTAATACGTTTATATATCGACATAAATATATACATCGACGATATTATATCTACGAAATTTAGAGATATGTCCCATACAAAAACCTATATAGGGTATGAAAACATTTCGAAAAAATTATATTTAACCGCAATGACATATTCAAATGTACTAGAGCATTATTTGAAACACAATTAGCTTCACTAGTAGAAATCATTTAGCGATGTAAAATAGGAATCAACGGCTACTATGGAATGTTGCAATATCACGATTCTACGAATTTATTCATATGATAAAATGTTGTAATAGAAAATACCGAGAAATTTTTTTGAAAAATATATCTTAAAAAAAAATGCCGCGAGAAACACTTTTCTATTTAAAAAACTTTTCAATAATTAAAGCACACTAAGTGGTATCCTACTCAAAACAAATTGAAAGTAAGCACATTGTAAATTCAGCACTTTATATTCAAAATTCAGCAGATTAAATCTTCATGTCATGTGTGAAAATATACCACACATAAAAATTGGTAGGTATTTTAAATTCTATATGGACAATAGCACACAATTTTTTTTTTATTATTATCCGTTAGTTTCATGAAAGAAAATTTTAATTTCTATCCGAATTAGCTTAGTATGTCTCAAATGTTCCTTATTCAAATTACACTAATCAAGAAACTTTCATTTTACTAAAAGATATACTCTGGTCTTTTATGAGAAAAATATACGATACTAGAAAACAGGAATTCTGCTTTTCCAGAATTTAGTGTTGCCCCCGATGAAAAAAAAATATATGTATATATAAATAGTACAAAACGTATTTCAATTTTTTAGACTTAAAGCACACACTTTTATTTTATGTAAAATAAAGTCATATTTGCATCCGCTTAAGAATTCCACATTTACGATCCACTCATAAACATGTACACTAAAGCATGTTTAGGATGTCACTATCGCAAAATAATACACAAATGCAGCAAAAAGATGCCGTCATTAAAGAAACTCGACAGAAAAACAGCTACCTAATGATTCATAGGCCTTCATTTGCTTGTAACATTTGCATTAATATAGATAACTTAAAATTAAATATAGTTTATAATACCTCCATATTTTAACTGAAATTATTCGTTTACATTTTTTTTTTCAAAATAGCACGTATTATAATTACCTTTTCCTTCGGTTGTTATGAGAAAATGGCAACAAAAAGATATAATTGCTATTTTTCAACTAGTTTCCTTTTAGTTTCTACATAAATGGAGTACCTGAGTTGCCAACATTAAAGAAATGGTGCTAAAAACTACAAAAAAATTAACATTTCGAAAATCGATGAAGATACAGTTTTCAAACAAATTGCATTTAAAAGGTTTTTTTTTTTCAGTACGACGGTATAAACACTGAAAATGTGCGACGCTTAGAAATTAAAAAAAAAAAAATGCTACAGAGTATTTAATTGTACAATGATGCATCTGCTTTGTTTATTGTAGGCTTCTGAAAGGTAACGTTATTTTTTGGATACAAAATAAGCTAGTGATAGAAATAACATATCGTACCGTGGGCTAATAAATAATTGTACTATATGATTCATTTAAATACTTCGTGATGCAAATCATTAATATAAGTGCTTTATAGGTATCTCTGCATATAAATTATTAATAGTAAGACAATGAAAGTTATAATTTCATTCGCAGCCGTTTGTACATTGTCCCCGAAAATAAGTGGAATGCATTGCGAAACGCTAAAAAAACATTACTTTTTGGCTGTGAGAAAATATCACTCTTATGACTTTAAAAGCTAAATTTAATGTTTAAAAAAGAAATAATTTCAAACTATAACACCAAGCATTTAAAGTAACATTACAAGCATTTAAAAATATAATACAACTACAATTCGTATAATATAGTAACATAGAAATATTTCGAATAACCTTAATCAATACTTGTGAAAGTAAAGACATAATACTAAATATGATTTTCATTGCAAATAAATGTGCGGCAAAAGAGTCAAATATATTTAAAATTATCCAATATCAAAACTAAATTATTTAACTGTGAAATAAAATGAGATAAAATATTCAGTGTTGGCAGCTTTTCCAATGAAATTCCATAAATAGATTGACATAAAGCACAACTTTTGATTGTGTTCATGAATTATGTATGACTGAAGAGTATGCATAATGCGATTAGGAGAATTCTAATTTTGAAAGTGAAATTTAAAAATATGCATAAAGAAACTCAATAAAAGTTATGTAATTTCAGATACGTATTTATGTTATAGAAAAGATAAATATATAACAGATGTGTTGTTCTAATTTAAGGAAACAAATTTCTAAAATTCACATGCACATAAACACTCAAGCAAATGGGATAAAGAAACTTAAACTACATATTGTTCAACGATTTATTTTTCACTACACTTAATTGTGTATAATGCAGTAATTAAATTCTGCGTCACTTACTACAGAATTTCATTCTGAATGTATAAATGATTAAATTATATATTTATAAATGATATTTTCCTTTTTTAAAGTTTTCTATTGCGATCTATTAATTGATAAATAAAATTACTTTCAAAGAATAAAACATATGTCAACCTATTTTAACTTTCTTCTATCTTAAATAGAAGAAAGTGTTGCAATCGAATTTTTTTCGACTTCCAGTTTCCGACGGATTGACACGTTTTAGGTGTCAGAGATCCCCAAAAGCATGTTTTTCGAAAACGACTGCCTGTCCGTGTGTCGTCATTGTGTCATCAAAAAGTGTATGAATATATGCATAGAATTGAACAATTTTTTTTTAGTTTTTGGTTATGGCAAGCAGATATTCCCTTACTTTTGAAAAATTCTAACGGAAGGGGGCACTGTAATAGCGATTTTTGTGTCATTTTTATTATTGTGCCATCAAAAAGTGTACGAAGTTATGCATAGAATTGAACCAAATTTGCTGTGTTTGTTTTTGGCTATGCCAAGCAGGTCCTCCTTGAAATTGGAAATATTCCGCCGTAAGGGAGCACTGTAATGGTGATTTTTGTATATTTTTTTTTCCGTAGTTCTATTGTATACCGGTGGCTCGTAGAACGATAGAAACTTCGCATCATGATTATCGAATAGCAGATATGCATCAGAATAACGGAAAACTATTGATTTGAATAAATATCATGATCGAGATTAATTCGTTTTTACGCCGAACAATTGACTGAAGAAGATGAAAGTCAAAGTTTGTATAGAATTAAACTAATAATATTAAAGTACTGACATTTGTAACTACATTTTGAAATTTTAGGATTCATTAGATAGGAGAAAGTTTTGAGGTTGGCATTTCCAACTAGTTTTATACTTGTGAAGAGCTTGATTTTTGTATATACATTACATTAACATGTTTGTAGAATTTTCCGCGTGCAGATTTATTTTGTTGTACACTGTAAAAAAACCACTGTCGATTTGCCAGAACAAACTCGATCACAGTGAATGTGCTGTATCTTTCTTCGGTTTCCTGACTATATTAACATGGAAAATACAGTAATTGCGTAAAATTAACAGCACAATGTGTTGGCAATTTGGACGCATTTTTTTACAGCATAAACTGCTGGCGTCCAAATTGCCAGCACATTGTGCTGTTACTTTTACGCATCTATGTATTTTCCATGTTATTATAGTCAGGAAACCAAAGAAAGATACAGCACATTCATTGTGATCGAGTTTGTGCGCGAGATGAACAGTACTTTGTACTGTAAAAATGTCGTATTTTTTACTGCGTATATAATGAGGAAATGTTAGTTTAGAAAAGAAAAATACATTCTACCACGATATGGTTATCGTTTTAAATGCACTTCCCGAGAAATTTAAATAGCGTATTCATTCGAAATTGAGACGCTCTTCTTTTCAATTCCACTTTATTGATATGGACACATTAGATGAATAGAAACTACCATATATACTGCGTATATTCAAACAATCCAACAATTAAGACACATAGGAAAATAGTACAAAAAATTCCTGTGATGATTATGTTGATGTTGACGGAAATATGTCTAAGGGGAATGTAAACTAATTTAGAGTGATTTATAGAATAATACTTATTATCAGACATTATAATTACAACAGAGAAAATATTAATTATCATATTTCGTCAGTTTGCTAATCTTTTATTCTTTGTTTCCAGTTTTATTATGTGTTATACACGAATAAAAAAAATACATTTTCGTGACTTAAATTTAAGGCGCAATCCAGGATCAGTGGCGTCTCAGCATCGAATAAATACGGTAGTATTTTATAATTAAGTTATTTTGTATGCTTACAAAAATATAAAATATATCTCAATGTATATATTTTTTAAATAAATGAACCTTAAAACCGTATTTTATTTTTTATCTTACTTAAAAGAACTGGTTTGTTGCATATATATGTCATTAAGTTCTGCGTATAACTATCAATATATTGATTTATTGTTGTTCATATGATGTGCAAATGTTAGTTTTTAAAATTTTTACTTATCTTCTGTTATTATACGATTATCGTTTTTACACTTCAGAAATTTTAATATTGCTTTTTTCTTTCGTTGTCTGCCTCACTGCCAAAAATGATTTCACTGCATATGGGGTATTAATTTACATTTATTGTTTAAATAGTTTGAGGAGAATGAATAATATCTGTGGCATATTGGCTAGTATAAAAAATGGCCTTAAGAAAAGCTTGGTGACTTAGCGGGTTTGATAAGAAAAAATAGATAATTAGTAATCTAGTAGTAGATAAGTAATATACTCTTGTCTTTTATAAGAAAAATATTCAATATAAATAATTGTACTATATGATACGTTTAAATACTTCGTGATATAAATCATTAATATAAGTGCTTGATAGGTATTTCGGCATATAAAATAATTAATAGAAAGACTATGAAATTTATACTTTCCTTCGAAACCGGTTGAAGATTGCCCCCGAAAATAATTACCCTCAGTGGAATTCATTACGAAACTACAGAAGAACATTATTTTTGTGGATTTAAAAAACTGTGACTCACATCAATATTATTTTATACGCGAAATTTAATGTTAAAAAAAAACAAAACAAACAAGTAGTTTCAAACTATAACAATAAGCAGTTAAAAGAAGCATATACGTGACTAAAAATTTAATACATCTATAATTCAATTAATATACTAATTCAGAAATAAATCTTAAGCAATACTTGTGAAAACTAAAGACATTCCACTAAATATGATTACCAATGCTAATAAATGACCAGCAAAAGTGCCAAATGTGTTTAAAATTATCCAATAACAAAACTTCAAAAATTATTTAAAATTATTTAAATATGAAATAAATTAGGTAAAATATTCAATATTCAATGACAGCTTTTCCAATGAGATTCCATAAATAGATTGACTTAAAGAACAACTTTTGATTATGTTCATGAATTATTTAGGAATGAAAAATACGTAATGCGACTAGGAGATTTCTAATTTGGAAGGTGAAATTTTGAATTATGCATAAATAAACTATGTAAACATTGTGTAATTTCAGTTACTTGTTTATGTTATAAAAAAAGTAAATATATAACAGTTGTGTTGTTGTACTTCGTTAAGATCAATTTTAAACAATATCATGTGCATAAATACACGGATATCATTAGTAAATGGGATAGAGAAAATTGAACTACATATTGTTTAACATTTTATTTTCAGGAACACGTAATTTTATATAATTCACTACAAAATTTTCAGTTACGTTGGGATAGAATGTATAAATAATTAAATTATACATTTATAAATGATATTATCCCTTTTAAAATTTTTCTATTGCAATTTATATAATGATATGTGATTTTGCCTTCAATGAATAAAACATATGTCAGTCTATTTATTAAATAAATGACACTTGAAATATACTTTAATTTGCTTTCCTAAAAAATTGATTTTTGTAATGCATTTCATTATCATTTTTCTAGAGTTTTCTGCGTGCAGATTTATTTTGCTGTAGTTATTGTGGAAATGTTAGTATGGTAGAAGAAAATTACATACTACCACGGCAGAGTTATTTTAAATACAAATTTAAATAGCTCATTAATTCGAAACTAAGATGCCTTTTCCCTTCAAAATCGAACATATTTAATTTGGTGCTGCTAATACTGTAAAATCAATGTGTGTGTGTGTGTGACATTACAATTTTTTTTTTTTTTTTTTTTTTTTTTTACTTTAATTCCGCTTGATTCATATGGACATATTAAATGTATTGAACCTATGATAACAGTATATTTGAACAATTCAACAATGAAGACACATCCGAAAACAGTAGTGTAGATTCGTGCCATGAATATGTTGATGTCGACGGAGAAATGTCTTTGAAGAATGTAAACTAATTTAGAAGAATATACAGAATTAAAAAAAGACTAATTATCAAATTTCTTAATATTAAAAATTTTTTTTCTCGCTGTTATTCAAATTTTATTATGTATTATACACGGATTAAAAAAAATGCATTTCGTGTCTCAAATTTAAGGCGCCTCGTAGAATCGGTGGCGTCTCAGCTTCGGATAAATGTAGTAATATTTTATAATTAAGCTTTTCCGTATGCTTTGAACAAATAAAACATATCTCAATATTTTTATTTATATAAATAAAGCTTAAAATCTATTTTTTTTATCTTACTTAAAAGAACTCAATTGTTTCCTACATATTTCGTTAAGATGTCGTCATACTTTTTAAGATATTGAATTATTTTTCTGCATATGGTGTGCAAATGTTGGCTTTTAAAAATTTCATTTGCATTCTAGCATTATAGAGCTAACATTTTGAACGCTTTAGAAATTTTAGTATTTCTTTATTATTTCGTTTTTCTGCTTGACTACCGAAACTGATTTCACTGTATGTGCCTCACTATTTAACGTTTAGTGTTTAAAAAATTTGAGGAGAATGAGTATCATCTGTAGCATATTGGGTAGTCTAAATACCTACCTTAAGTAAAAGCTGGGCGTATTAGCGTATTTGGTTAGAAAAATAAGATAAGTGGTTTCTTTGAAAATTCCTGAAATAAACTATGCATTTACGACAGAAACCGTATTACCAATCCAGATTGTTTGTAATTCAAAAAGTTTCCCTAGAGACAAACATTAAACAGTATTATTGGATGTTATTTCGGTGAAATGTGAAGTCGTTTTCTACTATAACGCAACAATCTACTTATAATAAAAGCTGGGTGCCTCGCTGAGTGCACGTGACCGGCGGAACGATGCCGGTGCGAACCACTCTGGTCTGCGAAACGACCGTAGCTAAACACCATGTTAGGCTTAATGAAAAACATATCTTAACATATGACAGCTAAATGATAATTTTTTCTACTTAAAATCATGTCTGTTCAGCATATTTTCATATAAGACATGTGTATCATATCCATTTATAATGTATTAAGTTCTAAATTAAAATTAAGCTATTAGAAATCAAATCTAAACAAACGATACTGTTGCCATTCAGATTCAAATTCCAGCAAATTAAGAAACAAATGAATGACTCTTTGACGATTCATAAAAAAAAAAAAAAATACGGCTAACATCTGATTCTGCTTTAAATATATTTTTTAAAGCATATTAAAGCCTTTAAGTTTTTTGAAATGCGTTTTTCATTATTGTTTACATTTATAAGCAGCAATTTTATTTACGACTGTTTACATTTTTACATTTACAAGCGGTCAGTTTACGACATACATATGAAATATTACGTAATTTATTGAATAAATATTTTAAAAAACATTATTTAAGGATTATTCATCATTATTCATATGAATCATTCATATGAATATTGATTCATATCAATGATTCATGTATTTCACTCTTCTGTAGTGGCAACAGTGAAACGCTGTTTCTTTAAGAAAAACCGAGAGAAAAACAGAGGGATAAACGTGCTGATTTTTCGCCACTACTCGCTTTCATCTGTCAATAGTTATTTTTGAATGTTTTAAAAGTTTTTTTAATTTTTATTATGGAATTTCGGAAAGAAGGCGCCAATTGACCAGGAAAAGAATTGCGCGATCGCGGCAATCAACGGATTTCTCAGTTTGCCTGATAAACTCAGCTGAGTTTACACCGAACAGAATTAAACACCCATACGCACAATTTTTTGTTTATTTTTTATCAAAACTATGCATATTTTAAGTTCATGTTCATAAAGTGTTTATCACTCACAGGAACGTTTCATTATGATAAAGATTTAAAAACCAAAATTACATTTTTTTTTTTTTAATTTTACTAAATTTTTGTACCGTTAAAAAATATAGCTTTTTGTACGTGTATTACATTCAATGATGCACATAATGGTGTTTTAGTTTTGGCCAAATATATGAATCAAATTTTAAAGTTTCATCTAAAATTAAAAAATAAACATCTGATTTTTTAAGGAAATGCCATATGTTTTTTGTTTTATTTTTAAGTTTCTTATTTCACCTAGCATTTTCTTATCAGCATTTTTTAAGCTGAATTTAATATATTTCTGTGAATTATTTTTTGATGTTTGAAAAATGCTACAGCTTTTTTTTTTTTTCTTTTCAACTATGCATATATTTTTAAAAGCATTTACAGAAATGCCACTTTCCAGCGAAAACAGATAATTCCATTTTTTCGGCACAATTTATCATCCCTGGGATTGATGCAAGTCAGTATTAAAATTTTTTGACATTTTTAGGACGAGAAGGGGGGGGGGGGGGTAGCAGAATTTGACAAAATAAAAATGCGAGTACAAGCAGATGCAATTTGAGTTTATTTCTAATCCTTTCCCATGACCTACTGTGCATTTAGTCCATGTATAGAAACAAACAGCATGAAAAAAACATATAGCCAGGAGCTTGCAACTATCATCTGTCTGCTTTCCCCGAAGGATTACAAAAATCATCAAAATATCGTAAAAAAAGGGTGGTTTCATCAAACGAATATGAATTCCATCAAAGGATCGCAGAAAAAAGCACAATTTTTCCCAAAGGGTCCTTTAGAATGCATGTTTCGTCAAAGGATCATGGAATATGTGAATGTCGCCAAATAATCGTGGAAAAAACATGAATTCCATCAGATGACTGCAGAAAAAATGCATTATTTAATCAAAGTATCGCGAAAAACGTGAATTTCGTCAAATAAACACAGAAAAAATATGTTTTTTGATTAGAGGATCACAGAGAAAACGAGATTTTCATCGAAAGGTTGCAAAAGTGCAAGTTTCAACATAAAATCCTAAAAAAAATGTAAATTTTGAAATCGGGGGATCTTGAAGCTTATTGGTTCATCAGTATCAGGTGAACCGTTAGTCAGCTAAATTTTCTGTTACCTAACTAATTTGCTGCATACATTCGGATGCACCTGTGCTTCTGTCAACGTATTTCGATTGTAAGGTAAGTCTCGCTTGCTCTGCTGGTTATTTCTTTTTTTTTAATTAGGATTTTTGCATTAGCTGTTTAAAATGCACCCTTTATTGGTGAATATATCGATTTTTACATGGTTTACCGTTTTAGAGACAGACGATTCAGCCATCGGCTGCCGGAAAAATTCAGAGTCTGAAAACATCGATGGTGTATTACCAAACATCCATCAAAATTTAAATTTAATTCAGTTAGAAGAGAAATACCATACCTTGACGATGTTTCAGACCCTGACTAGGATCCCTTTTTCTAAACATTAAATTATTGATTTTTTTTTAAATTTTAACTGATTGTTTGTTTTTTATGTAAATATTAGATTTTTTTTTTTATATGAAACTCCCCCTTTTTTATGAATCGCCGTCTCATGTATTGGTATTTCTTTATATTTATCCTTTTATTTTTATTTTATGTTTAATAATTTTTTTGGCAGTTGTGAGCGAGATTTTACCTGCATTCGTGACAAATGTTTCAAGATGGCAGTAAAACTTCGTTTTTAAATCTTTATGTTACTTATAAATCCATGTTTTTACATCATTTTCTATTTTTTTGTGCAAATCATTGATTTATAAATAACATAAAGATTTAAAAATTGAGTTTTTCCGTCACCTTGAAAAGATATTTGGCACAATTTTTTTCGCCAAGCGGCGCAGGATGCGGAACTCTTCCCTGAATTTTGTCAAAGAAACGTGAGAGGTGTAATTCGTCAAAAAGGCGCAGGAAAAACGTGAATTTTGCAACAAATCCCGATAAAAACACTCATTTCGTGAAAGGATTGTGGTAAAAACAGTCATTTTGTCAAAAGGCTGCGAAAAAAACCTGAATTTCATCAGAGATGTGCAGAAAAAACGAGAATTTCACCATAAACATTAAATTATTGATTTTTTTTTGTTTGTAAATTTTAACTGATTATTGGTTTTTTGTGTAAGTATTTTTAGTTGTTTTTTTTATATTTTTTTCTGTATGAAACTCCCCTTTTTTCTGAATCGCCGTCTCATTTATTGGTATTTATTTATATTTATCTTTTTATTTTATATTAGTAAGTTTCTTCGTAGTTGAGAGCGAGATTTTACCGGCATTCGCAACAAATTTTTCAAGATGGCGGAAAAACTTCGGTTTTAAATCTTTGTTATTTATAAATCCATGTTTTTACATCATTTTCTATTTTTTGGGCAAAATCATTGATTTATAAATAACAAAGATTTAAAAATGATGTTTTTCCGCCATCTTAAAAAGATTTTTGGCAAGATTTTGAACAATTTTTTTTTTGCCTCTTCCCTGAATTTTGTCAAAGAAACGCGAGAGGTGTAATTCGTCAAAAGGGCGCAGAAAAAAAGCAAATTTTTCAACAAATCCCGATAAAAACACTCATTTCGTCAAAAGGCTGCGAAAAAAACACAAATTTCATCAAAGATGTGCAGAAAAAATGAGAATTTTGCCATAGGGTTGTTGGAAAAAGCTCCCCCCCCCCCCCCGCATGAGGTGGTTCATATTTTCTTCATTTGAAGGTTGACTTTTACAAACACTATTTTTTTAATGCTTTTGAGGACTTGCCACTATCTGAATAATCATGCATATCAATCACCTGTTTAATTGAGTCTGACTTAATGTTGTAAACTTAAAATAACACTTTCCCGTCATTTTTGACGGGGCCATATGCTAGTAATTTAATAAAAACTTGCACTTCTTACAAAATTACAGTTGTTGCGACCACATCATGTGCACGCATCAAGTTTGATATCAAGCGCGTATTAAGTTTCAGATTCTTGGATATTTTCTGTTAATATTGTTTTTGTGAATTTTTACATACTAATCATGATCATTTTTTTTTTATTCAATATGAGTGCATTTCAATAAAACATATTCTTTGAGCGGTAATTAAATATAATTATTTTATAGATCTTTTTTTGTCCAACAAAGCATTGAAAATTTAAAAACATTATCGAAATTTAGAATGGAACAATGAAACAATTGAGACGCGTAATGGATTGCCTAGTTGCGAAGCAACTTCGCAACCAGTATACAGGTAAAAGTGATTTTCAACGCAATGGGAGCCATAGAAGAGTATTTAGACGCGGCTGGTGACCCCAAAAGTAGAAATTTCAAGAAATAAATTTAAAAAAAGAGAAAATATTGAAAAATAACAAATACTTGTTATGTTATTTTAACAATATATTTAAAAATGTCCAGTAGATCTAATCAGACGTAAAACAATCCATAAACGGGCAAAAAAAGCTACCGAAGGGATGCCCGGCATAAAAAAAGACTATTTACAGAGACAATTAATTATAATTTAACAAGTTATATCAGTGCTCAAAAAGCAGAATAGTAGGAGATAAAGTTAAACTCGAGAAAATATTTACAAATTGAAAATTTTAAATTTAGGCATCAGATAGTAACAAAAAGATATAATTAAAAAAATGATGAGAATTCAAACTAATTGACAATTATAAAAACAATATACAAGGGATTTGATGAGAAAAAGAGGACGGCGATCGCACAGTCTGGTAACTTTGTGATAAATTCAACAAACAGTTAGAAAAATAAGACTAGTATGAAAATAAGTATAAAAAATAAAAAGCCTGCTTTAAAAGAATTTAATGAAACAAGGACAGAGCAAAATACAAGGAACAAAATATTACAAGAATGATAATCTAATCTTCGTTGATGTTGAATTGATTTGCAAGATAGTCAAACTGTTTTATAATGACAAGAATTTTTTTTTTACTATGTTGTTTAGTTTTTTAGTTTGAGATGAAATGGCAATACAATAGAAATTTGGTTATTTAAGATTTCTTTAATGTCATTAAATGAAAATTTTTTGGATCTCGTTAGTGTAATTTGGTGGAATTTTGGAGAAATTTTTAGAAGTAGAGGAGGAAGGGGTATATGCAGTTTCATAACTAGAAACTTCGGAGTTAAACATTTAAGGATTAACAGTTAGTTCGTTATCCTTTTTCTTTTAAGTATATTTCAAGTTTTTAAAGATTTTACTTGAAAATGTTGGTAACCCCGTTATCACTTTTTTGTTAGAGTTGCGGTTTGTCTTATTTTCAAGTCTATAGGGGTTTTTTAGGGACGCCAAGGTATGTAGCAGGATGACCTAATCCGCAGTTTGCACTTTTCGGAGTAATGCGGCCCTTAAAAGTGCATCTGTACTTAAGTGTTTATCACGACATTTAACACATATTGTGTCAAAGCCGCTTACATATGATCCATGCTTAAATACCTGGCTGCTATAACATTGTTTAAATCTTTGTTTGCTGTTAAAAACCTCAATCTTAACAGAATCTTAACGCTTTTAAAGCATTAACTGACAAAGGACCGCTGTTATCTTTACGCATTTTTTGTGGTTTCTAAAATCACGGAGAGCGGCAGGCGCTTGCACTGGATGAGGTAAAGAAAATTGACTAGTAGAGCTTGCTCGACTAAAGAAAAAGACATTATGAAAGATAACATTCAATGAAATTGCTTCTAACAGTAGCACATTAACTTTTAAAGCCCAACAAGCCGGCACTGGGCCAAAAGATGCAACGTGAAATTTGAATAAAGAACTTCTTCTTCTGCTGTTGCCTTTTTGGGGGATCTGAAAGTGAAATTGCAGATAAAGAAACTTTAGCAGTGTTTATGTAAATATTTAGCTTTTCATAAACTGTTACCACTTTCAGCTTGGATTAAATTGCGAAATTCGTTAAATAAATGGTAATTTTATTTCAGTATTGATTCTTCATTTTTTTAAAACTCTATTTTTCGAATACACAGCGTCATATATTCCACTGGCGGTGATTTTGGAACTATTTCTTTTTCTCGGCATCCTTCGCCCCAGTCTTGTTTAATCTTCCTACAAAATATGACCCCATTCTCGCAAATAGATCACTCTATAGAACACTCCGAGTACCGTCAGTTTAATTATGGCCACCTTGTAAGCCCTAAGATAATTTAAAATACAAATTTAGAAATAAATATCATACTTAAATATTATACTTAAAAAAACTAACAAAATACCAACGCTTTTGATTTTCATCATTTATAGATGTAAGACAGACATGTGAAATATATTTAAAATCAACTTAAAAAACAAAAAACAAAATTTAAAAAATCTTTTAAATCATTTCCATGTCAAATAGATCGAAATAAAATATTCATAAGTCAGTGAAAGGTTTGCAATCAAATGCCATAACTAGATTGACATGAAGCACCACTTTTGATTGTACTCATGTAATATTTATGACTGATGAATGAGATTAACAGATTTCGAATATCGAAAATAGCATTTTAAATTATTCATAAGCAAACATGCATCAACTGGATGAAATATGAATTATTTATCTCCCATTAACATTAGAAAATACAAATACATAACAGATTTTGACCTTGATATAAAGATCTTTCGAACTTTCTTTCACATGTAATTAGTCATGTTTGACTGGAAAATGGTTCAAAGAAAATTAATATACACCTATGCATATTTTGAAGTTTTGATTTTCAAGAAATAGCTACTTGAGAATTGAAGTAATAAAACATATCTATTGTTACAGGAATATGTAATCAATGATAATTTACTGATATTATAAAATAGTAAATAGCATTTATATTATTCGAAATTAGATATTAGCATTCTGTCTTTTATATTATATAGATCTGTATATGTGCGATTTTCAAATTAAAGTATATATGAAGAGATAACCCATGGATGAAACGTCTCCATATTTGTGGGGATATATGTTTTAGATTATAGAGTAAAAATTTGTGTAATAAAAATAGTTTCAACATTGGCTGGCAGATGGTGCTTCTGAATATTATTGGTAATACAAATTGTATAACATGCATATGAAGGAGACTCGTATCAGAAGCAATAAGGCATACGAAACTTTCGCAACATTTTTCTACAAACAAAACGGTGCTGTCATTTAAGATAAGCTCGTTGCTATTAGAGTTGTTTTACCGAAACTGCGAAATCGCGGGTTTTTTTTTTAATATAATAAGAGGGATATGATAACATGATGGGCTTTATTATTAATGTATTATTATATTCCTTACATGGCAATGTTTACAGCGCCACTCATAGCCCTACCTGTTATTGTAGAATTTTGTGTTCAATCAGTATGAATGAGATAATATGATTTTAACCGATATTTATCATTTTTTAGGATATAACTTTTGCAAGCTAAAATATTTCGAATTCTTCATTTTGTGATATCTAATAATTAAAATCTAGTATTTTATTTCTTCATTTCACAAAATAAAATTCTTTATTGAACATAATTTTGCAGTATTTGCTTAGATGTTTCAATGTACTGATTTAAGTACCAAATTTAAAAGTAGTCATAATAGAAGTATGGTTAGGATTTTGATTCATCTTTCTCTGCCTGCCAGTTATAATATCCGTATATACTTTCGTTTCAGTAATATTAGTTCACTTTTAAATATAAATTACGTTGTATTGTTTGGTATAAAACTGAAGTTGACAGAAAATTCCGAGTCATGGAATGATTAGGGATAAAGTTTAGAACATATTTAAACAAACTCTTGATTAGAAATTTCCTGAAATCTGGAGCACATACGGTACGAAGTATCGGAAATGGCCCATATTGCTTAACATAAAATAATGCTTAATAATGCAATGATACAACAGTATGTTTAATGTATCAACCGTTTTGCAAATTATTACGTTCTAGATTAGAATTTTCTCCGACAGTTTGCGTTATATTCCTTATTTTACTTTTGAATGAATAAAAATATATATGAAATTTTTGAAACATTATTATGATAATAATATAAAGTATTTGAGAAACTATGCTTAATTCAAAATTTTTCTTTCACGTTAAAATTTAGTTACAATCAAGGATATATTATGGCTTTGTTTTAAAAATATAAGTCAAGCTTGATTGAAAAAAATACAAAAATACCTTTGGCAATTTCAAACATAGCTTGAGATGCAGTAAAAAATCAATAAAAAAAAGGTCTGAAACTATTTTCCTACTGTTCCTAATAAAATAGAATCCGATATAGTACTTTTATAGGATATTGATGTTTTTTTACTATATTATCTGTCAGAGTTATTTTTTTATACGTTAAAATTAAACGGAGTTATATTATGCTATGTTAGAAAAAAAAATTGCTTTCATTTAAGGAAAAAAAAAACTATTCTTCTGCCATGTTTTTACATTTAAACATTTTAAATTTGTCACAATAATTTGATTTGCATACTTAGTAATCTTTTAATTGTGTAAACTGTAACCCCCCCCCCCACCTCCTCCTTCATCTTTAGCTGTAAAAATTCTCGGAATAACCCCACAGGAAACGAAGTAGGTTATGTTTTCAACAACTGCGTAATTTTAGTGTTAAAGTATTGATAATTAACTGTAAAAACCACTGACTTTAGCGTAATCATTTTGTTTTTCACATCGCTATTTTGAGCTTTTTTTTTTCAAGCTGATTATTACCAAAAGTCGTGTATTTTTACCTTCCAACGCCAGAGAAAATATATGTTCTAAACGAACCTCCGACACGTGTCCCCAATATCTGCGGCGCTGGTAACAGGTGTGCTGCGCAGGGGGTGAAAAATCTGTCCCACTTTCCACCGTCAGTGGGCATCCTGCTCTAAACAATCTACCTTCCGAACGAAATTCCGACAAGTGTTGGCGTGGCATCCGGCACCGTACAGCAAGCGTGCTGCTCAGGCGCTGCAAAATCCTGTAGTTCCATCTTCCACCGCCGTGGAAACCCTGGCGTGGAGGTAAAAAGCGAAACTAAAATATGTAAGGCTGTTGATGTCAAGCCGGCTCAATGAGTCAAGCCCCCTCATAATCGGGCCCAATGAACCGGAGATAGCAATGCGTCACACGCCGGTAAAAATTGGATCTAAAATGTCTAAGGCTATCGATATCCAGTTGAATGAACCAAACCCGTAGTCATCGGGCTCATGGAAACAGAGATAGGGAAGCGACCCTGGCGGTTGAAAACGGAGCTAAAATGTGTTGGGCTCCTGATATCAAGTCGAATGAACCCCCCCTCGTCATTGGGCCCGTAGAATCCAATAAACTTTTAAAATAAATTTTTAAATGTGTGAAATTATTATTCGAAAAAAGTGGTATGTGCTACTCATAAATTTACTTGAATGTTATAGAGGTTCATTATTAAGTTAATAATAATGTTTGGAATCAGATGCTTTGTAATACGAAATATAGTCGCTGAGTTCTGGGAAAGGGACACCGAGGGCCAGAATCGGGGGGGGGGGGGGAGCATATTAGTATCTACCTTAATAATATTTATCATGTGGACTAATTGGGATATTTAATAAAAAGTAGATAATTAGTGAAGAATCACTAAGTTTTAAATAATGTGCCGTTAAAAAACATTTATTTTTTCTTTAAGAAATCGATTTTTGATAAAATAAAAAGTTACATATTTATTCATTTTTTTAAATATGAAATATAATGTTGTTTTAAGTATATATCCCGATTTTGAAATCGCTATGTGCAATAAATTAAAAAAATGTGAACGTACCTTAAAATTTTACGTTGCGTTTTTTATCCACTATTGAATATGAAAACACATGTTTTTCACAGCAGACGTAATAATAAACAAATAAAAAATTACGAGAATTAAATTACTTAATAAATTGTCTTAGAAATACAAATTAACTAGTTACATTATATACTTTTATTTGATAACTCCGGAACGCGCTTACGGATTTTCTCATTTTTTTTTTTTAAATTTGAGGCATAGAATATCAGTCTGCACCTGTTTCCGAAATTTGAAACTTCTACCTTATGTGGTTCATAAAATTTTCAAACACCTATAATTTTACTACTGTCCTCAGTCAAGTGTTGTTTTCAAATGCTGTTTTCTGAAACTCACATTGACAGCAAAAGTGAGACTCGTTGTCGACGAAAGGAAATGAAAATGAAATTAAATCTATTCATTAAGTCAGATTTATTAAATATTTAAACTTCTAATGAGAGGATTTCTAATTTTTTTAGAAGTTCTAAAAGATAATTTTCTTTGCATGTGTGCCCGAAATTTTACTTTCTTAGGTCTGATATTTTTTTTTTTTTTAAGATACAGGTGTTTTTGCAAACCTCCATTCTAAATTTAACACTTTCCAACAAAGTTGAAAAGTGTTTATGCATTCGGTTTTTCTGTCCACAATTTTAACTCCCGTAAATATGCTCAGATTTTCATGCAATTGATAAACCTTAGTTAGAGTTACCAATGCTTGTTTAGTATTGTATATGAAATATGTAGGATTAATAGTTCATTTACAGGGGCACTCAAAAGAATTGCATTACGTTATGGTATAGGGGGAAATCGTTTGCAGAGTATTTTAATGACATTGCGCTATTTCAAATGTCTTGAAACTGATATAAACCACTGATTTTCACTGCGATCACGTTAGAACAGGGTATTCATAGCATGTTTTATTCATTTAGCATCATAGCATATTCGCACAAAAGAAATCGGTTACAGTACTGTCTCTGGATAATAATTGCTGGAGAGTACGTTTTAAAATTCGGTATGCGCTTTTAAATTTAATTCATTTTTTGCATGTTACTCGCTATATATATATATATATATATACTAGCAAACCCCGCGGCTTTGCTCGCGTAATATTTGAAATATGCCAAGTGATATTTATATGTCTAATTTTTATTAAAAGGTACTAACTAAATTTTTACTTATTACTTTTAAGAATAATACAAAAATTACTATTTAAAACACAGTTTGATTAAACATCATTATTACACCGCATTAGGCAGAAAGGCGACTTAAATTAATAAAACTTAATAAATGGTAATTTATAAAATATTTTGAAACCTTTCTGCTCATTTAATACGGTCATTTCAGTATTCATATGAAGTTTTGAATTTTTTAGAAACCATCTTCTTACATCTTAAAATTAACTATCATGTCAAATTCCAAGTCCTACCATCTCTCCCAACAGAAAGGGCTATATTGAATTAGGAACTATCACCATTAATTTGCCAACATTAATTTTGAAATCGGTTTGTTATTTTTATATTCCAAAGAAACGTAATTTAGAAAGCTTTTAAAGGCCTTTTTTAGAGCGTTTGTTCTTCCTGTAAACCCCAGGTGGTTGAATCACCGGCCGGTGTAGGATCACATACTGTTACCATTGATTCGCAACTATTACTTTTATAATCGGTTTATATACCCTGAAATTGCATAGATATCGTAATTTAGGACTTTTTTAGAATGCTTTTCACACCTCCCCTTCGCTTCACCCCTTTTTAATTCGAATTTATTTTCAACAGTCCTTCGAGGGCATTTATATATTATAAGTAACTACCATGCATCTTTAAAGTTTCTAGCCTTTTCAGTATCACAGAAATCGCAATTTAGAAAGTTTTTAGCGCCTGCAACCCTCTGGTGGTAGTGGCACAGATATAAAATATAGCTTATGTTTGAGCAGGTTCTAACACCAACAATTTGTCATGATTATTTTTTTAATCGGTTTAGTATTTGATAAGATTGCATAAAAATTGTAATTTATAACGCTTTTCGCTTACTTCATTTTTTTTTTTTAATTTGGAATTTTCTTTCGACTGATCTTAGAAAGCAGTTGCATCTTATAAGTAAATACCATGCCATATTTCAAAATATTAGTCCCCTCAGTTGTGCAAAAAACGCAATTTAGAACATGTTTTGCTTTTGCGACCCCCAGATTGTAGTTACAGCAACATAAAATATAATCTATGTTATAGCAGGGACTATCACCATTGATTTGCAACCATTACTTTTGAAATAGCTTTGGTATTTCCTGAGATTGAGTATAAATCGCAATTTACAACGTTTTTAGAACGCTTTTCGCGCATTTTCACCCCTTTTTAAATTTCTAATTTTTTCGAAACTGTTCTTAAAGATAATTTATATCTAATAAATATGTATCTTCCCTAATTTTAAGTTGCTAGCCCGTACCGATTACAAAAATCGAAATTTAGAACGCTTTTTTGCTCCTGTAACGTCTAGGTGATAGTGATACCGACATAAAATAGCGTCTATGTTAGATCAGAATCTGTCAGCATCAATTTCCTACCATTTCTTTTGAAATCAGTTTGATTCTTCCTGAGATATCGCTGACAAATCGGCATCTGGAACGTTTTTAGAACGCTCTTCGCGCATTTTGCTCCTGCATCTCCTCTGGGGTTAGTGGAAACAGATATAAAATATAGCCTAACTTGGAGCGAGATCTGTCAGTATAATTTTTACACCATTATATTTGAAATCGTTTCAGTAATTCCTAAGATTGCATAGAAATCGCAATTTAGAACGTTTTTTACAACGCTTTTTGCGCATTTTGACTCCCTTTTAAATTTCGATTTTTTTTTAGGAAATGCCCTTAGAGATGATTGATACCTTATAACTAACTACCATTCCAAATTTCACGATTCTAGGCCCTTCCGTAATGCAAAAACCGCAATTTAGAACGTTTTTCCCCTGCACCCCCTTTGGGGTAGTGTCACCGACATAAAACATAGCTATGTTGGAGCAAGGGTTGTCACCGTCATTTTGACAACATAATTTTTTAAATTGGTTTGTTATTTTCTGAGATTGTGTAGAAATCACCATTTAAAACGTTTTTTAGAACGCTTTTCGTTCATTTTCACCCCCTTTTAAATTTCGAATCTTTTAAGAACTGTTCTTAGAAATCCTTTATACCTAATAAGTAGCTAATATTTCAAATTTCATATTTCTAGGCCTTTCAGTAACACAAAAATCGCATTTTTAGAACGTTTTTTGATCGTTTATTGCACCCCTTTGGGCTAGTGACACCGACATAAAACATAGCCTATCTTGGAGCAAGCGTTGTCACCATCATTTTGACACCAATATTTTTTAAATCGGTTTGGTATTTCCTGAGATTATGTAGAAAGTACCATTTAGAACGTTTTTTGACGCTTTTTGTGCATTTTCACCCCTTTTTAATTTCGGATTGTTTAAGAACTGTTCTTAGACATCATTTATCTATACTCCTATTATAAAGAGGAAAAAAATGTTTATTTGTAGGAGGTAAGCTCTGGAACTACCGAACCGATTCCTAAAGTAATGGTATCAAAATGATGGTGTTAGTCCAACTTAGAACATAGGCTATATCTGATGTCGGTGCCAGTACCCCAAAGGGGGTGTAAGAGCAAAAAACATTCTAAAAATGCGATTTTAGCGTTACTGAAGGGCCTACAAATATTAAATTTTGAATATTAGTTACTTATAAGATATAAATGATGTCTAAGAACAGTTCTTAAACAATTCGAAATTTAAAAGGGGTGAAAATGCACAAAAAGCGTTCTAAAAAACGTTCTAAATGGTAGTTTCTACAGAATCTCAGGAAATACCAAACCGATTTAAAAAATATTGGTGTCAAAATGATGGTGATAACTCTTGCTCCAAGATAGGCTATGTTTTTATGTCGGTGCCACTACTCGAAAAGGGGTGCAGGAGCAAAAAACGTTCTAAAAATGCGATTTTTGCGTTACCGAAGGGCCTAGAAATATGAAATTTGAAATATTAGCTACTTATTAGATATAAAGGATTTCTAAGAACAGTTCTTAAACAATTCGAAATTTAAAAGGGGTGAGAATGCGCGAAAAGCGTTCTAAAAAACGTTATAATGGTGGTTTCTACACAATCTCAGGAAATACCAAACCGATCTAAAAAAAAATGGTGACAACCCTTGCTCCAACATAGGCGATGTTTTATGTCGGTGCCACTAACCCAGAGGGGGTGCAGGAGAAAAACGTTCTAAATTGCGGCATTTGCGTTACAGAAGGGCCTAGAATCGTGAAATTTGGAATGGTAGTTAACTATAAAATATCAATGATCTCTAAGGACATTTCCGAAAAAATCGAAATTTAAAAGGAGGTCAAAGTGCGCAAAAAGCGTTGTAGAAAACTTTCTAAATTGCGATTTCTATGCAATCTCAGGAAGTACTGAACCGATTTCAAATATAATGGTGTAAAAATGATGGTGACAGATCTTGCTCCAAGATAGGCTATATTTTATATCTGTTTCCACTACCCCAGAGGAGATGCAGGAGCAAAATGCGAGAAAAGCTTTCTAAAAACGTTCTAAATGCCGATTTGTTGGTAATATATCAGGAAGAATGAATCTGATTTCAAACGCAATGGTAGGAAATTAATGATGACAGCCTCTGCTCTAACATAGACGCTATTTTATGTCGGTATCACTATCACCAAGACGTTGCAGGAGCAAAAAAGCGTTCTAAATTTCGATTTTTGTGATCGGTAGGGGCTAGCAACTTAAAATTAGGCAAGGTACATATTTATTAGATATAAATGTTCTTTAAGAACAGTTTCGAAAAAATTGGAAATTTAAAAAGGGGTGAAAATGCGCGAAAAGCGTCCTAAAAACGCTCTAAATTGCGATTTCTACTCTATCTAAGGAAATACCAAAGCTATTTCAAAAGTAATGGTTGCAAATCAATGGTGACAGTCCCTGTTATAACATAGGTTATATTTTATGTTGCTGTCACTACCATCTGAGGGTTGCAAAAGCAAAACATGTTCTAATTTGCGTTTTTTGCACAACTGAGGGGTCTAACACTTTGAAGTATGGCATGGTATTTACTTACAAGATGCAACTGCTTTCTAAGAACAGTCGAAAGAAAATCCCAAACTTAAAAAAATGAAAGTGAAAAGCGTTAAAAATTACATTTTTTAAGCAAACTTATAAATTATTAAAATGATTAAAAAAATAATGATGACAAATTTTGGTGATAGAACCTGCTCAAACATAAGCTATATTTTATGTCTGTTCCACTACCACCAGAGGGTTGCAGGAGCTAAAAACTTTCTAAATTGCGAATTCTGTGATAGTGAAAAGGCTAGAAACTTTAAATATGACATGGTAGTTACTTATAAAATATAAATGCCCTCGAAGGAACGTCGAAAATAAATTCGAATTAAAAAGGGGTGAAGCGAAGGGGAGGTGTGAAAAGCATTCTAAAAAAGTTCTAAATTACGATTCTATACAATTTCAGGGAATATAAACCGATTATAAACGTAATAGTTTCGAATCAATGGTAACAGTCTCTGATCCTACACAGGTTATATTTTATGCCGGTGATTCTACCTCCTGGGGTTCACAGGAACAACAAACGTTCTAAAAAAGGGCTTTAAAAGCTTTTTAAATTACGTTTCTGTGGAATATTAGGAAATAACAAAGAGATTTCAAAATTAATGTTGACAACTTGATGGTGACATTTCCTATTTCAACATACCCCTTTATGTTGAGAGAGGTGGTAGGACTTTGAATTTGACATGATAGTTAATTTTAAGATGTAAGAAGATGGTTTCTAAAAAAATTGAAAACTTCAAATGAATACTGAAATGAGCGTATTAATTGAGCATAAAAGTTTCAAAATATTTTCTAAATTATCATTTATTTATTTTTATTTCATTTTATTAATTTAAGTCTCATTTCTGCCTAATGCAGTGTAATAAGGATGATTAATCAAACTGTGTTTTAAATAGTAATTTTTGAATTATTCCTAAAAGTAATAAGTACCTTTTAATAAAATAAAATATTACCTTTTAATAAAATAAAAATTTAGTTAGTACTTTTTAATAAAAAATAGACATATAAATATCACTTGGCATATTTCAAATATTACGCGAGCAAAGCCGCGGGGTTTGCTAGTATCTTATAAGTAACTAATATTCCAAATTTCATATTTCTAGGCCCTTCAGTAACGCAAAAATCGCGTTTTTAGAACGTTTTTTGCTCCTGCACCTCCTTTGGGGTAGTGGCACCGACATAAAATATAGCCTATGTTCTAAGTTGGACTAACACCATCATTCTGATACCATTACTTTTAGAATCGGTTCGGTAGTTCCGGAGCTTACCTCCTACAAATAAACAATTTTTACCTCTTTATAATATGATGAAGTATAGATAGATATATATATTCTATAGCTCATATACAGGACCGCACAAAAGTATTCACATACCATTCTCCTTATTAGAGGAAGTTGCTGAAGGCAATTTTCATTTAAAGTATATATATTTCTTAAGTGAACTAAATTTTTGCCAGCATGTAGTTAATAGTCATGAATCTATATATTACTAGTATTAAAAAATGCTCTGACGAGCACCAAAAAAGGCTAATATGTTTTTAAGTATGAAAAAGGGTTTGACAAGTGCTTCCAATTGGGCATGAAAAAGGACAAGGGGTCCCTTCTAGGCTGCAGCTCACTGTCAATGCCAACTTTGAAACAATCATATTTGCGCTTTTTCCATGTAAAATAAATTCGCGGTACTTTAGTAAAACTTTCCGTCGTGCTTTACATGTTACCTGCACTGTTGCACTGTTGTACTGCGCATGCGTCTGCAATGCAACTTTGTACAGTGTACTGTATACCATTATTTCTCTATAAATTATACTACACTGTACATTCCTATTATGCTTTTAATTTTTGAACCTCAGCGCACACTGACACTGTGCTTTTGTATTTCCGTATTAAAGGTGTCTGCGTCTAATGTTCGTTTATAATTTACATGCATTGCTGTACTGCATAGTACATTGCACAGCCACAGCCACAGCCACTTGCATATAATTTCAACAATCAATGAATGCATTATACTGTTATACGTGCACATGTGGAATTGTTCCTGTGCAGAGTGCTGCAATGGTCTGCACTGCACTACAAATCAGTTTTTTGTACAGTTCTACACTGCGGGCGTGCTTGGTGGCCCTGCATGAGTATGATACGCTGCAAGAACTAAGGTGTTTGGTGCTATGTCGCCTTACATTCATGTTTAATCAGGCTGCATCGTTATACTACACATTTTTATCGTAACTGTGGCTGATTTTTTTTTATATGAAAAAAGCGCAAATATGATATTTTCAAAGTTGGCATTGACAGTGAGCTGCAGCCTAGAAGGGACCCCTTGTCCTTTTTCATGCCCAATTGGAAGCACTTGTCAAACCCTTTTTCATACTTAAAAACATATTAGCCTTTTTTGGTGCTCGTCAGAGCATTTTTTAATACTAGTCATTTAAATTTTTTGATAATTATATATTGAATATAAATAAACCTGAGTTCTTTTAAATATTCCCAATACTTTTTTCTTATTTCGCGCAATAATGCACTATTTAACCAAGTAATGCACACTGTTTTAAGAGGTTCAAGGTTTTTAAATCAAATTCACGTTATTTCTATTCATAATTTAATTTACTTGGGCTCAATTAAATATAATTAATATAATTCCTTAAACTGATATTAGTTTTTGTTGCATTAAACTATCTCAATTTGTTGATTCTCTCTAAACAAGTAAATCCTATTGGTTTACAATGGAAGTCTATAGGAATTTGGCGATACATTTACAAGTTGATGACAAACTTGGCGGTATTTGGCGACAGAACAGGGTTCTGCCTATGGTAACCTCCACTTATAGGTATGAAGATGCATTAAATGCTGTTCTATAACCAATGAGATGCGTTTCATTCGAGCGTTGCCATTAAACAATTAACAACTAATCGCAATTTCTGTGACACATACGATAGCGTAATATATATATATAGATTATCGAGGAAATCGAAGGTTTAGGCCACATCGTATTGTTTAGTTAGACCGGTTATACTAATATCGTTCTCATGTTTTGCTACAATTCCTTTTATTGAACAGTAATTCGCTTAAGCTTCTTACTACTGCTACCACTAAGCACTTTTTCATTCTTAGAAGCCATAATGAGAGCTAAAATTATCGCAAACCTGACTAAAAGTAAAACAAAGAGTTATTTTTTTTTACAGTAATAAAGGTACACAAAGCACTCTGATATGCACACCCTACTCCAAACTTGACTAATAACACGAGTTATGTGAGGGTTGCCAACTGAACTATTCGGCAGCCTTGGTCGTGAACCGAGATATTGCACGCCAACCGAGTCAAATTTTGATCACCGAAGTTGGACATAAACCGAACTGGTCATAAACAGAGGCGGTCGTGAACCGAGGTTCCACTTATATTTTGACCTATAAGTTTGCAAATATGGCATTATTTATATATTCAATGGCGATGATCATTAAGCATCTTGGCAATTTTGGCGATGAAACTCACCGATTTCAAAGTAACGTTCAGAAGTGTACTTGAAACGCCTCAGATGTCATATACGCATCACGTTGACACGATTTTTTTCTGACGCCAATGTCATACACGAACCGGGGTACTTAACTGGCGCCAAAGTTTTGTTATTTTGCTTGATTTATTGTCGGATGTTGTTGTTGATTTATTAATAAATTGTTTATTTACTTTTATTTTCTTTTTTAAAATTATATAAATTGTTTTGTTCTATTCTTATTAATTAAACTTTTTTAAATTTATTGTTAAACCCTTTTTAAAAATACATATGTAACTGGTATTCGAAAACGAGGTTTTCGCCAAATTGGTGTCAGAAAAAATATCGCGCCAACGTGGTGCGTATATGACAACTGTACCATACTTGGTACAACTTGATTATCCTGTCGATCAAAAAATTACCGCCAAACTATAAGATTAAATGACAATAATGGATGATAGTAAATGTTACATTCACTTGACATTAAACACGATACACGTGTTTGTTACGTCATCAAGTGATTTTTAATTAAAGTTTTGGCACAGATGTCATATATGCCCCATATTGGCGCAATTTTTTTGACGCCAGTGTCATATACGCACCGGGTACTTAACTGTAGACAAAGTGTCGTTATTTTGCTTGATATGGTAACCCGGATATAGGTGATATATTAACGAGGATTTCGCCAAATTGGAGTCGCAAAAAATCGCGCCATTACGGAGCGTATATGACATCTGTGCCCAAGTTTTTATTAGTATTTTTATTAATGTTTTACTAATTTATTTATTCTTCCGTTATTTAAAATAAAAATTATGTCAGTTTGTATCATTTGGCGAATAGTTTGGCGAAATTGGTCGACGGGATAATCAAGTAGTACCGTATATTTTTGCTGTACATTTTCTTCGACAATATCTCAAGCAAAAGTACTTAAAGTTAAACGAAACCCTAATTATTTAAGGCACAGATGTCATATACACAAGGGGTTTGGCGCGGTTTTTTCTGACGCCAATTTGACGAAAACCGAATAGCAGTTACATATTTTTTCGAATAGCAGTTACATATATATTTTTAAATTACTTTCTATTATTTAAAAAAGGAAATAACAATAAATAATGAAAAGTTTAATTAATAACTATAGAACAAAACAATTTATATAATTTTAAAAAATAAAATTAAAAGTAAAAAAAAAAATAATAATTAATAAACAACAGTAGTTTAGTTACCGTATCAGGCAAAAAACGCCATTATCGCACCAGTTATGTACTCTAGTGCGTATATGACATCTCTTCCTTATTTAAAATAGATGGAATGCTATTTTTTAAAGTACGCTTAGTATGCGAAGTATTTATATTACTGCATACCTTTCGCTTGTGTAAGTTAGGATGTTATGATGATAATTAAAAAAAAACTTACATTAGCTCCTGAACAGAAGCTTGGGATTTACGCTGTTTTTTTTTTTCCTATCAACTCGTTTGTGCTCCATTGTGTCTATCACCCCAGTTCAAAATATTAATCAAGAAAGTTCATGTATATATATTTATGAAAATTATGCATTATCTGCTTAAGTTGACGTCGATTTCAAAATTAAAAAAATCTATCAGTTGAATTTCAATTTTTATTGACTTATAACAACAAAAGTACACGTGTTATCCTTTTTTTAAATTATTGTATTGCTGTTTAGGGAGTGGCAACACGAAAAAAATTATTGAATTAGAAAATTAAAAAATGAAAAGGAGAGATTGCTATCGTTTTATGGAGACATAAAAGACAAATTCGATTTTCTCAGCCACCGTCAAACATACAAAGATAAAAAAAAAATCTATTTTAAGTTTGAACAAGAGGATCAAAATAAAACAAAAACGAAGTTAATCCACCCATTGGAACGTTAGCTACACTTTGTTGAATTTTGTGTCTTCATTTTTGCGTTTAAGGTTGAATAAAAAACTACTGAAAGCTACAGTAATTTTTTTAATGCTATCAGTTTATTCGTCTCGTCGAGTTCTATCTTTCAAAAGAAAAATCATTGTCGTATGTCAACTGGTTCGCCAGAAATTTAAGAAAGTCGTTTGCATTTTCTATTTCTTAATCATATTATAGCTTAACGCTACCGCGTTTGCTATGATATAGAGGACTGTTGAAAAAATCCGGATAATTTTCTGATTGTCGATGGGAAAAGCTGAAATTGGGTTTTGAAATGCGGTATGTGTTTCCATTTGGTTTAATTAGACGTAATATATATATTTTTTTAAACGGTGCATTTCGTTACATTATTCTGAATGTGTTGGAAAGTGTTTCATATTTTGTGCTGAACTTATGATTTTTCTCTCTTGTTTGCATCTGCAGTTAGATTGAGAAAAAGTTTTTTTTTTTGCGGCCTGATTGCGGCCTGATTGCGGCCTGATTAAAATCTATGTGTTAGGGGATTTATGAATATTTTCCATACTTTTAATTGGAGGTTTTAATTTATTACTCAGATAATTATTAAATATTTAAAACTCCGAATTTCAAACGCACCAGGGGAAGTTTTCGACTACCCTCTCAAGCATTTTCAGCCTTGTACGTGCGATAGGTTTCGCTAGCGAACGCAGACAGCACACAACTAGGCAGAAAGAAACATTCTTTTATTAATACGAGGAGGAACCCGTCGAATTTCAACGAAAGAAAATGTTTAAGAAGGACTGTTTCATTGATTTATAATAAACCTACAAAATTAATTTACAATAGAAAATGCATATCATATTTGTTAGACTAAATCTCAAACAAATGTTATTTTAATCTAAAGTTAACAAAATACTGTTTCTATAAAACTCAGTTGTCCAAATTATTAAAATTAAACTTTAATCATATATGTAATTAGTAAAATATAGTAAAGATCTGTTATTATGATGAAGTTTTTAATTGAGGATCCTGTGCTTGGTATTCTGAAATGAAAACAGCAGATTTTATACCACTTTGACATAATTACATAATTTTACCCCGTGAAATCTTAACACGACATTCTTTTCACCTTCTCAAAATTTACATTTGGCGCCTCTCATACGCGTGTTTACCATTTTAAAAAAATTGGTACTATTTTAATTTGATCATTTAAAAAATTATTTTACTCAAAACTTGAAATTACTTTTTTCAACAACATCTTTTAATGTGAACAGTTTCACTCTTAACTTGTTCAGATTTATCTAAGAAATTGTTCGTTTTCTTTAAAATATGACGTCATTTTCATTTACTTAAGCATTTCGCCCAGTGTCTGAAACTTAGTATGAGTACACATGCAGAAGGAAAAAATATCGAAACGTTATGATGAAAAATGCTTATTTTTAAAAGCTCTAGGTGATTTTCCGTTGATAATACTTTGGCACAGCATGTCCCTAATGGAATTTTGCGCGAGTAAACCCTATACAAAAAAACTTAAACCATGTATATTTTTTAAACGAGTTTTTATTTAAAATATTTATCAGAAAATTGCATGAATAAAGATAAATAAATTTCATTATTTCGCTTTTCATTGCAATAATGAAAGCTATCTAATTACCATCATTTTGAAGACATTTCATAAAATATTTTTTTAAGTTAAATTTTAAAAATGGGGATATATAAAACAAGTTGGAAATTGCTCGTCAAACGTGGCAAATGAGGTGCGTTCGTACTATAACTTGTTTTATAATTATTTTTTGCACCCCATATTGTACTGAATGTATATTTTTTTGCGCTTCATAAGTGCATAGTCTGTAACATCATTAAAATGCACTTACAATAATTTTTTCCCCATTCCCCGTAATGTAAAGGAAAACTTTGACTGTCCCTGTAATTAAACTATACATTCGATTTTCATAAAATTTGAAATGGCTCGACAAAATTTTGCAGCAATTATATATTTAAAATTTCAGACCATTCGGAAGGCTGTAAAATCATTAAAATGCATTTGCAATAATTTTTTCCCATTGGCCATAATGTAACGGAAAACTTTTGGGTGTCCCTGTAATTAAACTATACATCCGATTTTCATAAAATTGGAAATGGCTCAACAAAATTTTGCAGCAATTATATATTAAAAATTTCAGACCATTCGGAAGGCTGTAAAATCATTAAAATGCATTTGCTATAATTTTTTCCCATTGGCCGTAATGTAACGGAAAAATTTTGGGTGTCCCTGTAATTAAACTATACATCCGATTTTCATAAAATTGGAAATGGCTCGACAAAATTTTGCAGCAATTATATATTACAAATTTCAGACCATTCGGAAGTCTGTAACATCATTAAAATTCACTTGCAATAATTTTTCCCATTGGCCGTAATGTAAAGAAAAAATTTTGACTGTCCCTGTAATTAAACTATTCATCCGATTTTCATAAGATTGGAAATGGCTCGACAAAATTTTGCAGTAATTATATATTAAAAATTTCAGATCATTCGGTCGGGTAGTTTTTGCTCTGTTATATGCGGACGGACAGACAGACGGACTGAACGACGACTATAGGTGCTACGTATTTATATAATTACTAACGCACCTAATAAGTGCATAGTCTGTAACATCATTAAAATGCACTTACAATAATTTTTTCCCCATTCCCCGTAATGTAACGGAAAACTTTTGACTGTCCCTGTAATTAAACTATACATTCGATTTTCATAAAATTTGAAATGGCTCGACAAAATTTTGCAGCAATTATATCTTTAAAATTTCAGACCATTCGGAAGGCTGTAAAATCATTAAAATGCATTTGCAATAATTTTTTCCCATTGGCCATAATGTAACGGGAAACTTTTGGGTGTCCCTGTAATTAAACTATACATCCGATTTTCATAAAATTGGAAATGGCTCAACAAAATTTTGCAGCAATTATATATTAAAAATTTCAGACCATTCGGAAGGCTGTAAAATCATTAAAATGCATTTGCTATAATTTTTTCCCATTGGCCGTAATGTTACGGAAAACTTTTGGGTGTCCCTGGAATTAAACTATACATCCGATTTTCATAAAATTGGAAATGGCTCGACAAAATTTTGCAGCAATTATATATTAAAAATTTCAGACCATTCGGAAGTCTGTAACATCATTAAAATTCACTTGCAATAATTTTTCCCATTGGCCGTAATGTAAAGAAAAACTTTTGACTGTCCCTGTAATTAAACTATGCATCCGATTTTCATAAAATTGGAAATGGCTCGACAAAATTTTGCAGCAATTATATATTAAAAATTTCAGACCATTCGGAAGGCTGTAAAATCATTAAAATGCATTTGCTATAATTTTTTCCCATTGGCCGTAACGTAACGGAAAACTTTTGGGTGTCCCTGTAATTAAACTATACATCCGATTTTCATAAAATTGGAAATGGCTCGACAAAATTTTGCAGCAATTATATATTACAAATTTCAGACCATTCGGAAGTCTGTAACATCATTAAAATTCACTTGCAATATTTTTTCCCATTGGCCGTAATGTAAAGAAAAACTTTTGACTGTCCCTGTAATTAAACTATACATCCGATTTTCATAAGATTGGAAATGGCTCGACAAAATTTTGCAGCAATTATATATTAAAAATTTCAGATCATTCGGTCGGGTAGTTTTTGCTCTGTTATATGCGGACGGACAGACAGACGGACGGACAGACGGACGGACAGACAGACGGACTGAACGACGACTATAGGTGCTACGTATTTATATAATTACGAACGCACCTAAAAACAGCTAGTGCAGGCACATGGACAACTTCCAACTGCTATAAATGAACAGCTTTCAGTTTATATATATATATTAGTAAAATTGGTTCAGTCAGAAAACTCAGAGCAGATGACTGAAAAACAGTTTTTTTGTTTTAAATATATAGATTATATAAAATTATGGAAAATTAATTTAAGCAAATTATGTTATTTGGATTAAATTGTAGTAGAATGTCTTAAAGAATAACAATACAACTTTATTAGTCTAGAGAATTTTGCACAAAAACTTTGGGAACCTGATATTATTTCAAACCTCAGATTATTGCCAAGATCTTCCTTGTTTGCCTGTCTAACTCGACGAAGGGATTTCATACAGGCGAGAATCATCCAGTTCTGTACATAAATCGCTATTTGTTGTACAAAGACCTCCTATCTGAGCATGCACACTGCATGTCACTTCTTTTCTATAAAGATACTCTAAATTTTTGTAAATCGTGGTGTTTTATCAGTCTGCGATTTCGATTACGTTATTTTCAAAAGTGAAGTATTTTCACCTATGAACAATTTCAAAGCAGGTGAGGGGAAATCACGCACTTCTTGAAAACACATATCAGATTTAAGATATAAAATACACGCTTTTTTTATTAGAAAATGACGTTATTTGCTTCCGCTACAGCATTCCACTTTTACGACCCAGTCTTAAACAACATCTGTAGAAAAATATGCATATGACGTCATTATCCTAGAATAATACACAAACTCAGCAAAAATGAATGTCGTCATTCAAGAGCCTTTGCAAAAGCAATCGGGCATCTAATGTTTCAGTTGCCTTCATTTGTTTGTTTATAATAGCTCCAAATTTATGAGAAATCATTCATTTATATTTTCCAAAATTCGGAAAATATTATTAGACACAGACTAGTAAAATTGCATTCATTCAGCTTTCTGATAAGAATTATGTAAATGCGACGAAAATAAGTGACGCAAACATTCTTTAAAATACATTTTTATAAAGATAAAGGTTGTATCGTTTGAAAATAAATTTCCAATAAACTAAAAATTATTTAATTGATAAATAAAAACGAAATACGTTTTATTACAGACGATATTCTTGACATACATTTTAATTTTTTTTTCAGTTTTTATGAGAAAATGGCAACAAAAAGTAATCTACTATTTTCCCGGCGGACAGAGATACGTGGAGATGCAGTGTGCCGTAAAAGCGGTTTGCAATATGAAGACGGTTATCAGTCAAAAAAATACCCTCATTCGGCCCAGTCGCACAGAGTCTCTGTGGAGTTCCAAGTATTTGAACCTAATTTTGACTGGTTTTATCCTTTTTCAAGGTTGTATTTTCGGCATTACGCGCAGCTACTACACTTCATCTCCATCTGTCTCTTTCCTCCGTGACAATTTCTCGTTTACTTTTAATAAAAATCAAGTATTTCAATTGCCACAATTACAAAATTGGTATTAAAAACTATATAAAAAAATAATATATTAAAAATAAATTGAGATACAGCTTTCAAGCAAATTGCATTTAAAAGCAAAATTTTTCCCCTATACGAAAGTGTAAAATTTGAAAATGTGTGATGTTTGAAGTTTAAAAATATGCAGTAGCGAAAATTTCAAAACCGAAATTTCGTTACAAATTTCAAAGTGATGCCATTTGCAGAATGACGTCTGCGTTACGCACATATATGTTTGTCCTTTATAATATAGATAGTTTACAAAATGGATTTCACTATGGATCATTATTGGCCCTTTCTCTGCATATTTTTGTATATTCAATTTATTTGTATTCTTGTGTAATGATAATAATTGACAATGACAATAATACCTTCGATAATGCGAAATTCCGTTTAATCGGAACAGATTTTATTTTCGAAAATTGTACTTGAACAGAGTTGAACTTGAGTAAAGTTTAACTTATGAAATTTTCCGGATTACAGGATGAATGCCGGGAAAAAAGTGTAGAATTTAAAATTAAACAAAATTGGCAATAAAGCATGTTTTTTATTCTTTAAACAGCTTGATTAGAGTAAAAAAAATATTCATTAATGTAAAAGTAAGACATACAGTGCATCTCATAAATATAAAGACACTAATATTTTCGAAATAATATTTTAATAATTCAGTATTCAAAATTATGTTTATGCATATAACAAAAAGTATGTATTAAAAAAATATTTTACAGTAAATTAAATTAGAATTAAATAATTTCACATCGAAAATAGATAAATGTAAACAAATTTGCTGTCTCATAAATATAAAGATATTTTACATACTTTTGAATTTTCGTCCTATAACAGATCCATTCTTATTAATGACAGCAAATATTCTAGCTGGCATGCTGTTTATTAAATTGTGTAAGTATTTTGGCTTTATATCAAACGAAATTCATTCGATTTCTGTTTTTAACTCAAAGACGTTTGAAAATTGTCTTCCAGATGCATATACACTGTAAACGAGAATGCCACAAAGATTCTCAACTGGATTTAAATCAGGACTACGTGCGGACCACGCCGTGACAAGAACATTGTTATCAACAAACCATTTTTGTGAGTCTTGATGTGTGAATTGGTGCATTATCCTGTTAGTACAAATGATTCCGACCACCAAGAGTTTCAGCAGTTGGCAACAAGTTACTGAAAAGCTGTTCTATGTACTCTTTAGACGTCTGTTTACCTTCCAGAAAAGCAACATCTATAGTTCCATTAAAAGAGAAGGCACCCCAAACCATAACAGAACCTCCCCCTTTCTGCCTACTGAAGAGAGTTTGAGGTTGACGTCTGAAATCGTCCGAGTAGGAATTCCAACCATCTGGGCCATCCAAGTTAAATCTCTTTTCACCTGAAAAAATGTCTTGCATCCATTCGTCCTCCCAATGCATATGATCTTTAGCCCGCAGTACCGTCTCTTTTTTTGTGTTCTATTTTCAGTTAAGGAAATCTGCACATATGCCCGAACACAATATTTTTGCTTTCTTTTATACGACGATGTACTGTGTCCTTTGCGATCATACCATAAACTCGTTGAGAAACTTATCGGAGTGACATTTTTTTGCGACGAAAGAAGTTGCATGATCTTTCGGTCGAGTCTTTCATTACTCTCTTGGCCTGCCACATCGTTTTCTCGAATATAAATTGCAAGTTTTTGAAAAATTTTATAAATTAGAGCTCTGCTTATCCCCTTTTTTTTTTTTTTTTTTTTTTTTTTTTTTTTTTTTTTTTTTACATATTTGAGAAATTGTTAAGCCATTAGCTCTAAATCTATTTATTTTGCAAATCTCATCTTTAGAATTTTCAATGTTTCGCGGCATGTTTGCATTTGAAACAAGTCAAACAACTTTGCTCATATGGGTAACTTAAAGTGTGTTTCCGCGCGTGCGTATTATTTCTGTACGGGCGCATTTGAAAAAAAAATGCATATGAAGCAGTTTCAAATTTGTCTTTATATTTATGAGACAGCTTAATTATTTATTTATTTTTTAGTATTAGAGTCGAAACTATTTTATTTAAATTTAAACCTCTATAACAGATTCATTTCATTGTTCTTAATATGAGGCATAAAATTTAATTTCTTATAATTCAATTAATAAAATAATATTTCAAAAACATATCTGTCGTTATATTTATGAGACGCACTGTATGTACATGAAAATAACATGGAAACGTGAACTGTAGACATAATTGTAGAAGTCATCTTAAAAAAAATTCGAATATCAGTTTGTTTGCCCCTCACTATAAAATTATTTTCTAAAAAGCAAAAAGTATTTAATTCAGATGATAAAAATTTATTTTTCTTTCAACTGTTTCATTTCGCAAATTATCTGTGGAATTGTTTTTTCTTCCCTCCTCGTCCACGTGGTGACTGGACTATTTACAGATTTGCGATTTTCAAGCATCTTTTTCTTTTCTATTTTTAACGGAATTTTGGGTAATCCGAATTTTCGTAATCCGAACAGGCACTGGTCCCAATTAGTTCGCATTAGCGGGGTTCTACTGTATATATTTTTTAAACATATTTCGAAAAATAGCAGATATTCGATAATGATTATGTATTATTTGGTTATTACGTATTTATTTAATGTTTTGATAAAATTATACAATGAGAATCATAATACTCTAATAAGAAATGAAATAATTTATTTTTATTATTATCATGTTTCAAGGTGAAAAATTCATGTGGATTTTTTAAATAGAAAAAATATTCAGAATTGTATTTTATTAAATTGTCTAACAAAGGTGCCATCAAACATGGTGCACGTTTTTTTTTTCATTTGTTTCTCATATACCGTGAAAATGAGAATAAATTCCTTAATAATTCGGTATTTATTGTGTTTGTTTCTAGTGATAACAATAGACAATAACCATCATAACACAATAAAAATAAAAAATAAAGTTGATGTTTCAATTTAAAATATTCATGTTAAAAATGCACATTTTGAGTTTTTCATTCATTTTCATATTTTTTGTAATTGAGTGGAATTTCAATAATGGTTGGGATTAATTCTTTTAGGTAGATTTCGTAAGAAATACTACCTATTGCAGTCGTTACCATGGTGCGACTTTTGAAAAATTTCTTCATAACTTTTCATTTTAGGACCCCAAGAACGCCAAACCACCCCCACCTAAAAAGTTTATATATATATATACATATATATATATATGTATGTATGTATGTACTAAATTTTGTCCGCACGATAAAAGTCGCAATTATGCACGGATCGTCTTCAAACTCGCCAACAACTTTGAGATGGTTAATATCTCGGCGGGGATTGAAAATGGGCAAAATCGGCCCAAGGGAATGGAAATGGGGAGGGCTCAAAATTTTGAATACCGTCTTAACATGATTCTGATAGAACCAGCTCTTATACAACAATGACAGGAAAAAATAAATATTTTGCGTTATAGTAGTTGCCAACAATTTAAAAAAAATCAGTAAAATTCTCACCACAACAATTGCTTTTCTATTGCAAGATTTCACGTGAAAAAATAAATTAAATAAACAGTTTCACGAATTGAAAACAAATTGAATATTACGTCATAAGTTTTCTAGAGCAAGATTTCTGAAGGAAAACTCAAAACGAAATAAATAGTTTGACGAATTAAAAAAAAATAATAAATATTGCGTCATATTGGAAATATAATGAACTTCAGCAGGCAAATATGTAACGTCATGTGAGCTTGAAGAAACTTATTAAAACATGACAAAAATGCGAGTATAGAAATATTAACATATTTTAACACTTTGAGGTTCTCTGAATTTGCTTTAGCCATTTTTAAACCTATTCCATATACATGCGTGTGGGTATTCGTGTATATTAGAATTTTCACAAAATGTTTAGCTCCCTTAGAGCTCATTCTTAGTGAAGGAATTGGGTTTATCTCTAATCTTGATTTAAGTTTTGTTGGTGAATTTAGTACTTAACTTCGAAATCTACCTCCGCCTGTAGGCCCGAGCCGGCAGGGATTTTTTTACCTTGTATTTATAAAAACAGACAATAGTAATCATCAACCCCGAAAACGTCACATAAATTGTTTTTCTCAAATGCACGTTACGTGTTGAAATATTCAGAGTTAAAATAATAATAAAAATAATAATAAATAAAAATAAAACGAGTTTTTAATATGTAATTTTTCGTTTGCTTTTTTCTCATATGTTGAAAGAAAACACATTTTAAAGTAAAAGCCAGTATAAATAAACATTACATCAGCTATTTTTTACAAATGAGCCATGCATTACACAAATTTAATGCTATTTGTAAAATCAAATAGCTTTTCATTTATTTAAATGAACAGAGTGAGTTTCTCAACAAAGTGAAATATTTAATAAAAAACACTAAAGTAAGGTATGTTTTGCTTGTAAGAATAATGAGAAATATATATGCTGTATCTGTTGTCCAAATAAAATAGAACGTAGGACCCATAAAATACACTAATGATTATTACTTTCCGTTTTTTCAAAGCACTTGTTCCTAGTATTTGAAAATTGCAGTTACATTTTAGTTCTGATTTTTAAAAAAATGTCTAAATTCATAATTTTGAACATAATATTGTAAACATTTTCGACAACAGTTTGTGATATTTCGTATTATTTTAATAAAAGTCTCTGAATAAATAAAAATATTAAAACTACTTTATATATTATAATTAAATAGAGATTTGAAAAAAAAGTGGTAAATAAATTGTTTTTAGTTTTTACTATTTTTCGTGATCAAATGGTTAAGGTTAAGGTTTAATATTTTGAGTTAAAAATAATTATTCCTTTATCGTTCATAATTACGGAAATTATAAGAATATTTGAAAGTAAAACAAGCATCTCAATGTAACTTTGTAACAATAAATGCAAAATAAAAGAAATAATTGCATATAAATGAAATATTTATTAACAAAAATCGGAGAACGAAAACTCTTAACATGAATTATATTTGCTCAATTTTGGTTTAATTCCGATTCCATTAATCGTTTTTTTTTATTTGTTTTCATCGTGAATTCACATATGAAAGAAGTTTAATTTATAAATAAAAATTGTTCCAAAGAAACAATTCAGTTTACATTTCTTAACCTTGTGTTTTAAATTTTAAAAACCTTAGCACAAAACATTATTCAATTAAATAAACTCAGCCCCCACCTCCAGAAAAAGGTGGAAATTGAATACCTGTTAGCAGTTACATTTAAAAATATCTTATCATTAAAAATCTTTAGTTCACATAATAATTGACCAGAACTTTGATAGACAAATATATAGAAAAAATCAAATCCGTTCATGTTCGGATTTGAGCACAGAAGTAAAAGCATAAATCAGAAATTTTTATTGAAAAACTAATAAAAAATGTACTTGAATTGAAATTGAAATTTCATTAAATACCAGTGATTTCTGTTTTTTTTCTCGTCAGTTCAAATGTGCTAGTTTGTGCTAGAGATAGAGTGAGAAATAGAAAATTAGAGATAGAGAGATAAAGAGGGATGAGGATAGAGAAATAGAGATAGAGACAGATAGGCAGAAATACAGAGATAGACAAGAAATATAGTAGAGATAGTGATAAATGAGAAAAAGATAAAGATAAAATGTAAAGGAATATAAATATATAAAAACAGAGAGAAATTAAAATTTCGTGAAATTTCAGATGAATTAGACTGTGGTAAAATTCAAACTCATGTAGCACAGAAATAAAACGATTGTAAGGTTGGTTGATTGGTATATTTTTTGACAGTCGATTATCTACGCTAGGGATGTAGGCCCGAGGAGGAGTGCCCTTCGTGGGGGTTTTTCTAAGGGAACCTAACCCGTGTTTACGCATGGAAATCCATGGCTCGACGAAAACTCCGAACGTTTAGGTAGACGGACGCGATTGGGTTCGAACCCAGCCCCTCCCGTCTACCAGCTACTCAGCCACTGGTGGGGCCGATTGTAAGGAGTTATGTTAATGACTTTGATAATTAATATTGATTATTGACATTTTTCTTTGTAAAATAACGCAATATAAAAGTATTTTTATAAATTTTTAAACATTTTTTATGTTTTTATATTTAACTTTTTTAAAGAATATCAATTTTGAAGATTTCCTTAGACTCGTGCATGAACCGACCTGCCCACTTTGGAGCCAAAAAAAATGTCAAAAAATTCTCGGCTTATACACGGAAATATACGGCAAATATTTTCGCTTCATATGGATGTGGTTTGATTAATTTATTTAATTTTGAAGTTACTTTCGGGAAGATTTCCTGTTTAAAGAGATTATGTTTGGGGTTTTATATTTTAATATTAGTATATTATAAAAATCTGAATTATAAATATTTTAAAGTAAACTGCTAAATGTAAAATATGAATATTATATTTTTATTCGACAATTTTTTTTCTTTTTTTGAGTAGATCGATTTTTTCCATTTAATATTTAAATTAAAATATCTTTTAAATGTGTTTGATCATTTGAAATATTTTTTTAAATCCGAATATGTATTTTTTATAAGCAACGTTATAAATTTAACTTTATTTAATTTTATTCAATTTAACGAACTTTAAAAAAATGAATTGCGAGTATTTTTTGAATGAATGAGAAAAAAAAATTGTTAACAATTATTTTATAATATACGAATTCTAAAATATAAAAAAACGCAGACTCAATCTCTTTAAAGACGAAATCTTCTCGAAATTAACTTTAAAATTAAAATATTTTAAAGAAATTAATCAAACCATACCTTTCTGAAGCAAACATGTTTATTAAAAGTATTTCATTTCTGTGCAACTGTAGTCCAAATGCTAACGTAATCTTCTCTTAGTGCTGAGATCGCTGGTACGATTCCAGGCCAGGAGCTTTTGCTTTTACCCCACTTTCTTCAGTTTACGTATATTTTATCTCCTGTAACGGAGAAGAAATAAACGGATATTCTTCAATTATTGGAAAAACACTGGAAGCAGTGTTGCCAGTAGAAATTCCGTGATGTGAAGAAGGTACAGTGCCAGCAAAACAAACCTTGTCACTCATTAAAATATCGCTCACCCTCAAGAAAAGTGACACATCTCGACAAAAGTAAATTTTACAGGAGAGGCAAAAGGGAATTTGCATGATTTCACTGTAGCATAAAATTACAGCACTTAGCTCTGCATGCAGGAACAAAAACGTGCATAAAAGCAAAAAACACTTAAGAATAAAGACTTAGGATGAGGTTTGGAGGGTTGGGTTATTTTACCTCCGCACACAATTCACCTCTCTTCTGTAGTCCGTATAGCTACATTTATGAAACTTTTTGTGTAGCAAGCCCTACCTATGACAAACCTATTAGTGGCATAAAAAGCAAAATGAATTTTTGCGAGATGTGTCACTTTTCTTGCGGGTGAGCAATATATGAGAAAAGTGAAAAAAAAATCACCTACTTTGTAATATTTTATTGCCAAAACTAATATTTTGCCGTATTTCTCTTAGTTTGACTCTTTTCAGTATATTAGACATGGAATATACCAAATATTCGAAGTAATCTTTGTTCATAGGAACAAACAAATTTTTTAATACCTCCTGCGATTCGTTGATTCTGGATGGGTGTGTCTCTTGAACTTTACTTTTCTTGTTGTTCCAAGCATTTTCTGTTGGATTAAGGTCAGGTGAGTTATTTGGCCATTCACATACTACTATATTAATATCATGTAACCATTTTGCACCACAACTTTTGTCTTAAGAGCAGGTGTTCCATCATGCATTAAAGATGGATATCCATGAAGAAACCAAAATTCCAGCAAGTGGTATTGTAGAATTTCTAAATATTTATTACCATTCATAGTCATATTTTTGGGGAAAGAAATATGGTCCATCGCTACCTTTTTCACCACTGAAATCATCCCATACCGCTACACTATCTAGGTGCTTTACAGTTTTCACTGTAAACTTTGTGTAGTATCGTGAGGAACATTTACGTCCTCTGACCGTCTCCTGACCTCCTCTGATTAGCCTGAAACCGATTGTATCAGAAAACATGACCTTTTTTTCTGTTTACCGCTGTCCAATTTGAATATTTCTTAGAAAAAATTATATATATTTTTTAATGACATCGTTAAACAGGGGTTTTTCCGTTGCCCTTCGGGCTGGTAGCTCCAAGTCTTCCTGAAGTTTTTGACAGACGGGCATTACTGATACATTAATTAGTAAGTCTGAATGTTTCTTTTTTATTTCTACAGTTGTTATAAATAGTTTTAACAGTACTTCACGCTCGGTGAACTATTAGACCTGGCGGAAGATTTTCTTACTCTTCCAGAACCGATTTTTCGTTTTGGTGCCCTGCAACATGGTAAATTGGCCTTGACTCTTTTTTAGGGCATAGATGGTTTTCCCTGATGCTTGTAAATATAAGGATATACCACTGATAGAAATATTTTGTTCTAATAATGTTAAAGGATGAGGTTGTTCAATAATTGTAAGCTTTTACGTTGCATTATGTGTACCAGAAGATTTTCTTTTTGCAGCGAAAAGAATTAAGAAAAGCCATCTTTTCAAACCACTACCAGAACTAAAAAAATAAAGAAAGAAAGAAAGAGCGCTGTGTCATCTTACGCTGGAAGGGCCACCCCTCTACATGACCAACTGGTGGTGTAAACTCTTGCCCGCCAATTCTATTTAAAACAGGAAAAATTAAGTAAAACAACTGAACATTGAGATTGTGGCTTGAGTGTCAAGATTTTTTTTTGCAGGCAGTGTCTTTTTGAGAGTGCGGATGTCGAAAAATATTTTATTTTGCAATTTAATGTTTCAAGTTGTAATATTCAGGTTCTAAAATATATATTTTGAGTAGCTGATAGTTTTTCATTTTTTTTTCACATATCTCGAAAATTAAACGTATTATAAAATAAAAACAAGTATGAAAAAATCTCTCATCATCATTTTTTGTACAAACGAAACTTTAACATAACACAAATTAATTCAACTTTTAAAACCAATTTTCTGTTCTGCTTGTGGAACGAATAGATTGAGTTTCAGAATAAAAGAAAAGATTCAATAAAAAGCACAAAAATGCTTCTCTGGAAATGAATGAGACTGATATTGTTTTCTACTGCTCCCTTTAAACTAGAACGCCGGACCCATAAAATATACTAATGTTTATTACTTTCGTTTTCTTCAGAGCATTTGTTTTCTGTTTTTGAAAACTACAGGTACATTTGTGTTAGGCTTCAATTTAAAAATGAAAAAAAAAATTACCGAATTGATAATTTTTTACCTTAAAATTTAAACCATTTTAACAAGAGATGGTGATATTTTGCATTATTTTATTAAAAGACGGTGGATTAATTAATCGTGGCAAAGTTAATTAATTATTGTAATTAAAAGCAGCTTACTACGCATCATTATTTAAACATTCGCTAAATATTTATTTTTTTAAGCCTTATAATTATTTCATTTATTTAACAGTTGTATAGACAATGGTAATTATAATTTTATATATTTTTTAAATAAACTGTTTTTAGCTTTCAATTTTAATTCTTAAACTCTTTATAAAAATCTTCTTAGAAATCTACAGGTATACTTGTGTTCCGTTTCCATTTAAGAATAAAAAAATACCAAATTCATAATTTCTTTACCTTAAAATAGAACCTTTTTAACATGAATTGGTGATATTTTGCATAATTTTCATAAAAAAGGCTGGATAAATAAAACATTAAAAGCTAATTGGTTATTGAGATTAAAAGCTGTTTACTGTACATCATTAGTTAAACTTTCGCTGAATTTTCATTTTTTAAGCTTCAATATCAATTAACTAATTTAGTAGTGATATAGAATATGGTAATTATAATTTTCTAAAATATTGTAAATACACTGTTTTCAGCTTTCAATTTCACTTATAGTCTAGGCAATAGAGACCGTATAGGGGCTCTACCTAGCAAAATTCATGGTAGTTCCGGAAAAAGGCTTACTATATGTTTTTTGGGTCGCTGAATCCGAATTTTTAACTTTCCAACCAAAATGTCCCCGGCAACCACCCCAAATTTTGGTAAAGTGCCCCCCCCCCCCCCTCCAAAAAAAAAGGTTTTTATAAAAAAAAAAAAAATTCTTATTTTAGGGGAAAAGTATCTAGAAATTCAGAAAGTAGACAAAATTTGCGACAAATTAGATAGATGACATTATGACTTAGGATGAAGGGGAAGGGAGGATCTGCCTCGGAACATGCGCAATTCCACTTAACCACTCACACGTTTACATTCGCCCTCTCATCTCCCCTCCGATCTTTCTCTATAAGGTTTACTTTAAGTTTTTTGGGTCGCTGGATCCGAATTTTTAAATTACCCCCAAAATCCCTCCCCGACACCCCCCCCCCAAACAGTTGTTTTTAACTTAAATTTCTTATTGTTTTAGGGGAAAATCATTAGAAAATTCAGAAACTAGACAAAATTTGCAAGAAATAGGATGTATGGCATTATGACGTAGGATGAACAGGGAGGGGGAGGGCTGCCTCTCAACATGCACTGCGGCGCTACGTGCACTAAGTTATGAAGTCCAGGCAATAGGGGATTTTACCTGGCAAAATTAATACTAGTTCTGGATTTCGACTCACTTTATGTTTTTTTGGGTCGCTGAATCCGAATTTTAACTTCCAAAAAAATTTCACCCTGCAACCCCCAAAAATTGATTTTTTGAAAAAATTTGGTTTGTGAGGAGAGCGCGCGGGGAATGTTCCCAGGCAGCCACCTCTCACTCCGTTTATCCTACGTCATAACATCATATATCCTATTTATTGCAAATTTTGTCTAGTTTCTGAATTTCGTAATGCTTTTCCCCTAAAACAATAAGAAATTTAAGTTGAAAACAGCTTTTTTTTTTTTTTTTTTTTTTTTTTTTTGGGGGGGGGGGGGGTTGAGGGTCGGGAATTTTGGGGGTAAGTAAAAAATTCGGATTCAGCGACCCAAAAATCTTAAAGTAAACCTTATAGGGAAAGTTCGGAGGGGAGATGGGAGGGCGAATGTAAACGTTTAAGTGGTTAAGTGGAATAGCGCAACTTCACCGCGCGCATGGTCCGAGGCAGATCCCCCCTTCCCCTTTATCCTAAGTCATAATGTCATATATCTAATTTGTTGCAAATTTTGTCTACTTTTTGAATTTTTAGATGCTTTTCCCCTAAAACAATAAAAAAATTGTTTTTTTCATAAAAACGTTTTTGGGGGTCTTTTTACCAAAATTTGGGGGGGGGGGGGTTGCCGTGGAAAATTTTGGTGGTAAGTTACAAATTTGGATTCAGCTACCCAAAAAACATAAAGTAAGCCGATTTCCAGAACTACCATTAATTTTTCTAGGTGAAATTCCCTATTGCCTGGACTCTTAATCAATAGTTAATTCTTTAGCTGTACACTAATTATTCCTTTATTACTTACCCATCATACGTAGTATAGGGTAAGTCTTGTAATCGTTTTAAAAATCGAAAAAAATTTTGACGGATTTACACGTTTCAGACACTGGAGATTCCAAAAAACATATTTTTAGAAGAAAAAAAAAATGTCCGTCCGTCTGTATGTCTGAGTGTCTGTAATCGCTCTATCTCCCGAACAAATTGAGATAGAGACTTGGAATTCGGTGTGTACTTAGGAATTAATAATGGAAAGAAGCTTATTGAGTATCAGTAACCTCGATTAAACGAACTATCTTTTTCGGACACTTGAAATATTCGTTCTGATAAAAGGTATACAAAAATTTTCGAAATTGTTTATTTGAAGGAGTGAATATAAAAGACAATAAAAAACCATAAATTTGGCATCATTAAGGAACTCGATCGGATAATTGGTTGCCGAGATATTTGTAATTCTATTTTTCACATTCTTCGATTTTTCATGGCCCTGTATTTCATTCAAATTTCAATTCAAATATATATTTTAATTGGAAATGAGACGCTTAATTCGACGCAGTAAACTGTTAGTTAATAGGATTATAATTTTTCGAGTTATAAGGATGTTTCTTTTACGCAATTCGGTACTACTCGATTATCCCGCCGACCAAAAAACTATCGCCAAACTATAAGATTAAATGCCAATAATAGCTTATCGTAAATGTCAAGCATTTAATGCTGCTTCCATACCTATAAGGGGGCTTGCCATAGGAGGGACCCTGTTCTGTCGCCAAATACCGCCATGTTTGTCGGCAACTTAGCGGTATATCGCCATATTTGGTGCCAAAATGAGTCGCCCGAAGTGACGCCAAATTGGCGGTATCTCTAATATTTCGCCAAATTCCCATAGACATCCATTGTAAACCAATAGCGTTTACTTGCTTACAGAAAATCAACAAATTGAGATATTTTAATGCAACAAAAAGTAATATTATCTTAAGGAGTTATATTAATTATATTTAAATTAGGAATAAAAGTAACATGCTACAATGCTTAGCAAATATCACATATTTTGTTTTCATATTTTATATTATCTATATCCGTGATGGGTAAGTATACGGTGGCCCCCAACGACTAGTTGTTTATATAGTTGGATCATTTACAAGTGAAAACAAATAATGAAATATTTCTCACAACAAATATTTTATATTAATGAATGAAAATCATAGTTATATAGGCAATAGTAATTATAATTTTATAAAAATATGTAAATAAATTGTTTTTAACTTCCAATTTCACTAAATCAATTTTCAATTCTTTACTTATACATTGCTTATTTGTTTATTGTTCATATAATTATAATATTTAAAAGTGAAAGCCAAATTCTGAAGTATTCTTCCGAACAGATCTTTTGAATTAATGAATGCAAATCATAGTGATATAGACAATGGCAATTATAATTTTGTAAGAAAATGTAAATAAACTGTTTTTAGCTTTCAATTTCACTTAATATTTATTTCTTTACGTATACATTATTTATTTATATATTTTTCATATAGTTGGAATATATAAGAGTGAAAGCAAATGCTGAAGTATTATTCCGAACAAATCTTTTGTATCAATGAATGAAAATCCTAGTGATGTAGACGATGGTAATTATAATTTTATAAAACATTGTAAATAAACCGTTTTTAGTTTTCAATTTAGCTTTCAATTTAGTCTTCAATTATTCATTTATTGTTCATATAGTTGGAATATTTAAAAGTGAAAGCAAATACTGAAGTATTCTTCCGAACAAATCTTTTGCATTAATGAATGCAAATTATAGTGATATACATAATGGTATTTCTAGGTTTATAAAAAAATTGTAAATAAACTGTTTTTAGCTTTCAATTTCACTTAATATTTAATTCTTTATGTATACATTAATTATTCATTTATTGTTCATATAGTTGGAATATTTAAAAGTGAAAGCAAATGCTGAAGTATTCTTCCGCACAAATCTTTTGCAATAATGAATGGAAATCAATAAAATAAATCCCTATTAATGATGTGTATATTAACAAAAATTTGAGAACAAAAACAATTTTCTCGAATTTGTATTTAAATCTGATCCCATTAATCAGATTTTATCTTTGTTTTCATCATGAATGTATGTATAAAGTTCTTCAAAAGTTACTATTCAATTTAAATTTCGTAACCTATGTCAAAATTTATGAAATATTAGCACAAAATATTGTTCAATTTGAAAAGAAAAGGAAGACAATTAGTGTAATTTGGATACCTACCTGTTAAGCAATATTTTCCAAAAAAAAAATTTACTCTTTTAAATATTGGCATAACTGTTTAAGTATTTGACATAATCCTCGTCAATTGGATTTAATATAAACATGGAGTTCCAACCCGGCCATCCCATGATACAGAATAAAGTTAAAAACCAATGTTTTTTAATTGAAAACTTGAGATTTTTTTTTACATTTCATATATATTTTATAATTTTTTTGTTAACAATACGAAGCATCATTTTTATATATTAGCCATTTTGTATTCAAATAAATTTTCGAAATTTTTTATATCGATACTTTCGTATAGGTCTCGTGCCAAGAATTAAAACATATTTATCTTTCGTAATCATCTGTCTGCAAGTGAAGGAAACTGTCTTAAAAAATTCATCGATGAAAATTATTTTAAAAGCAATAAAAATTGAGTGAAATGCGATACAATGTTCAAACAAATTGCGATATAGTTTTCAAACAAGTTGCACTTGAAAGTAATTTTTTTCCTCTATTCGACGGTGTAAAAAGTGAAAATGTGCGATATTTCGAAATTTAAAAATATCTCAATAAAAATAAATAAAATTTACATTTGATCTTCTGCTGTTGCCATTTGGAAACACAGACACGTTTGTCCTTTATAATATACATAGAACTTTGACAAAAATAAATATAACAAATGGTATCGCAAATATTTTATAACTAAATGTTAATATGAGAATGAATATCTTCCATGTTCTAATTTTAGCTGAATGTTAAAAGTATAAAAGAGACAATATTCGTGAAAAATTAATAAAAGGAGATATTTGATTTGAAATTTTAAAATATATTTTGAGTTTTTAAAATTTTTTCACTTATCTTTTACATATTATGAAAATGAAACTTATTTCGAAATAAAAATCTGTGTATAAGTGTTAAATTTCGTAACCTATGTCAAAATTTATGAAACATTAGCACAAAATATTGTTCAATTTGAAAAGAAAAGGAAGACAATTAGTATAATTTGGATAGTACCAATATCTAATAATCCTTTTTTGTACAAACTAACAAATAACATCATAAAAATGTAATTCAATTTGTAAAACCACCTTTCTCTTCTGCTTGTGCAAAGAACAGATTGAGTTTCAGATTAACAAAACGGTTCAAATCAAAACCATAAAAAGCACAGGAAGGTTCACAGTGAAATAAATGAGATAGGTAGATAAATATTGTTTTTCTACAGATCCCTTTAACCCATTAGCGCCCATCGACCTCATTTGATGACACTGTAAAATGTTTTTTATTTCCTACATTAAATTTAAAAATATTCTTTTATTTACACGTTGGTATGATAGATGGAAGCACCCCACAATATAATATACTAGGGTGCTCTGTTCCCTACGAGCTAGGCTCGCCAACCCCCGTTCACACACCGCAAACTCTAAAAGCACGCTAATTTGATGACTAATTTTAACGTTAATTTTCCTTTAAAATGTATCGTTTTAAATCTGACGTAATTTTCACCAAAGTGTTCTTTCCCTTTTTAATATTCACGTGAAAATACATTTGTTGTTAGAAAGGAAATATTATTTGCGCTGTCTTCTAATTCTCAACACGAGAGCAATGAGATTCTTGTAGCCGCTTTAATAACATCTGCATTGGTTCAAAATATATCAACATGTTGATTTTCTGTAAGAAAGTAAACCCTATTGGTTTACAATCGATGTCTATGGGAATTTGGCGAAATATTAGAGATATCAGCAAGTTGACGTCACTTTTAGCTACTAATTGTGGTCGCCAAATTTGGCGATACATTGCCAAGTTGGCGACAACCTTTGCGGTATTTGGCGACAGAACACGGTCCCCCATATGGTAAGCTCTCTTATAGGTATGGAGATGCATTAAATGCTGGTCAATAACCAATGAGATGCGTTTCATTTATACGATAGCGATATAAATATATATATAGACTAGCAAACCCCGCCGCTTTGCTCGCGTAATATTTGAAATATGCCAAGTGATATTTATATGTCTAATTTTTATTAAAAGGTACTAACTAAATTTTTATTTTATTAAAAGGTAATATTTTATTTTACTAAAAAGGTTTTTTTTATTAAAAGGTATTTATTACTTTTAAGAATAATTCAAAAATTACTATTTAAAACACAGTTTGATTAAACATCATTATTACACTGCTTTAGGCAGAAATGAGACTTAAATTAATAAAATGAAGTAAAACTAAATAAATGTTAATTTAAAAAATATTTTGAAACTTTTATGCTCAATTAATACGCTCATTTCAGTATTCATTTGAAGTTTTGAATTTTTTAGAAACCATCTTCTTACATCTTAAAATTAACCATCATGTCAAATTCCAAGTCCTACCACCTCTCTCAACATAAAGGGCTATGTTGAAACAGGAACTGTCACCATTAATTTGCCAACATTAATTTTTAAATCGATTTGTTATTGCCTAATTTTCCACAGAAACGTAATTTAAATAGATTTTAAAGACCTTTTTTAGAACGTTTGTTGTTCTTGTGAACCCCAGGTGGTAGAATCATCTGCATAAAATATAGCCTGTGTAGGATCAGAGACTGTTACCATTGATTCGCAACTATTACTTTTATAATCGGTTTATATTCCCTGAAATTGCATGGAATCGTAATTTAGAACTTTTTTAGAATGCTTTTCGCACCTCCCCTTCGCTTCACACCTTTTTAATTCGAATTTATTTTCGACGTTCCTTCGAGGGCATTTATATTTTATAAGTAACTACCATGTCATATTTAAAGTTTCTAGCCTTTTCAGTATCACAGAAATCGCAATTTAGAAAGATTTTAGCTTCTGCAACCCTCTGGTTGTAGTGGAACAGACATAAAATATAGCTTATGTTTGAGCAGATTCTATCACCAAAATCTGTCATCATTATTTTTCTAATCGGTTTGGTAATTTATAAGTTTGCTTAAAAATTGTAATTTATAACGCTTTTCACTCACTTAATTTTTTTTAATCTGGAATTTTCTTTCGACTGTTCTTAGAAAGCAGTTGTATCTTGTAAGTAAATACCATGCCATACTTCAAAGTGTTAGACCCCTCAGTTGTGCAAAAAACGCAAATTAGAACATGTTTTGCTTTTGAAACACTCAGCTTCAGATGGTAGTGACAGCAACATAAAATATAACCTATGTTATAGCAGGGACTGTCACCATTTATTTGCAACCATTACTTTTGAAATAGCTTTGGTATTTCCTGAGATTGTGTAGGAACTACAATTTAGAACGTTTTTAGGACGCTTTTAGCGCGTTTTCACCCCTTTTTAAATTTCCAATTTTTTCGAAACTGTTCTTAAAGATAATTTATATCTAATAAATATGTACCTTGCCTAATTTTAAGTTGCTAGCCCCTACCGATCACAAAAATCGAAATTTAGAACGATTTTTTGCTCCTGCAACGTCTTGGTTATAGTGATAACGACATAAAATAGTATCTATGATAGAGCAGAGTCTGTCAGCATCAATTTCCTACCATTACGTTTGAAATCAGATTAATTCTTCCTGACATATTGCCAACAAATCAGCATTTAGAACGTTTTTAGAACGCTTTTCGCGCATTTTGCCTCTGCATCTCCTCTGGGGTAGTGAAAACAGAAATAAAATATAGCCTATCTTGGAGCAAGATCTGTCACCATCATTTTTACACCATTATATTTGAAATAGGTTCAGTACTTCCTGAGATTGCTAGAAATCGCAATTTAGAAAGATTTTTACAACGCTTTTTGCGCATTTTGACCCCCTTTTAAATTTCGATTTTTTTAGGTAATGTCGATAAAGATCATTGATATCTTATAACTAACTACCATTCCAAATTTCACGATTCTAGGCCCTTCCGTAACGCAAAAGCCGCAATTTAGAACGTTTTTCTCCTGCACCCCCTTTGGGGTAGTGGCACCGACATAAAATATCGCCTATGTTGGAGCAAAGGTTGTCACCATCATTTTGCGCCGTTATTTTTTAGATCGGTTTGGTATTTCCAGAGATTGTGTAGAATCCACCATTAGAACGTTTTTTAGAACACTTTTCGGGCATTTTCACCCCTTTTAAATTTCGAATTGTTTAAAAACTGTTCTTAGACATCATTTATATCTTATAAGTAACTAATATTTCAAATTTCTTATTTCTAGGCCCTTCAGTAACACATAAATCGCATTTTTAGAACGTTTTTTGCTCCTGCACCCCCTTTGGGGTAGTGACACCGCCATAAAACATAGCCTATCTTGGAGCAAGCGTTGTCACCGCCATTTTGACACCAATATTTTTTAAATCGGTTTGGTATTTTCTGAGATTGTGTGGAAACTACCATTTAGAACGTTTTTTAGAACGCTATTTGTGCATTTTCACCCCTTTTAAATTTCGAATTGTTTAAGAACTGTTCTTAGACATCATTTATATTTTATAAGTAACTAATACTCAAAATTTCATATTTCTAGGCCCTTCAGTAACGCTAAAATTGCATTTTTAGAACGTTTTTTGCTCCTACACCCCCTTTGGGGTAGTGGCACCGACATAAGATATAGCCTATGTTCTAAGTTGGACTCACACCATCATTTTGATACCATTACTTTTGGAATCGGTTCGGTAGTTCCAGAGCTTACCTCCGACAAATAAACAATTTTTTCCTCTTTATAATAGGAGTATAGATTAGTTTTTAAAGATATCTCAAAGTATGAAATAAATGTCTTTTGAAAGTATATTTTTAAATTTAAACTTTTTAGCAATTTTTATTAATACTGTAATTATGAATATTTTCCTGCTTTTAAAACGTAATCATTTAATTCTCATTTGAAAGATTTTTTCCGTTTATAATTGTCACATGTAAATAAATTTTTAATTTCAAAGGAATAATATTCTTTGCACTGTTTTTAAATTTGGCAACAGTTTAAAATAATATCCTTTTCTAAAAGTTTTCTAAAATATCTCTCGAAATGCTGAAAATTTAAAGTTAAAATAGAAATAAAACCTGAAAAAATAGGTCAAATTAAAAAAAAAGTAAATGCAGTCTGCACACCGGCGACTTATAATATATAAAATGATCTAAAAATGATTAATTTCGTATGTATGCTTTTTGCTCCTATAAAACTTTTTAAATGGAACGATTTTGGCCAAATTCAACGTTAAATATCTCTTAGAATAATTCTTCTATTTGAAAACTGTCTGCACCAGCTTGTTTATCAAACATTTCTCTATAATACCGCCGATTTCCATATTTTTGTTACAATATTTTTCTTAATATTAACGAAGAAAGACTTCCGGTCACAAAAAATTTAAAACCGGCGGCGGCGGCGGCGGCGGCGGCGGCGGCGGCGGTGACAACGTTAGTTACATTTTCTAGAAATGAGGTATGCGATTTCTTTGTAACTAATTAAAAATGAACTGGAAAGATACAGTATAATTTCCCGTTTTTTTGGTATCACATTGTGTATTTTTTATGCTTCTGTGTGGAACTGGATTTATGAGGTGAATACTTTAAATTTGGTATAATATTAATCTAGATAGTCTATATTATGCCATTAACCTTTTTTAAAAATATTTATTGTTATTAATGTATCCGTAATAAATAGGAAAATATACCCATCATCGTTTAAGTGCACTGGACGTTTGGGTATAGTTTTTATTCATATTCAGAATTGTTCACATTCAGAATTCATATTCAGAATACAGTTTTTTTTTTTTTTTTTTTTTTTGCATTTAAACTATATATGAAAGATGAAAAATTAGTAGAAAAAAAGTTTTTTAAAGTGTAGTAATTTTATATATTTGAATATAAAGGTATATATAAAGAAAAATTCAATTTTTTTTTGAAATTTTTTCGAAACAAATTCAATTTTTTTTTTTTTTTTTTTTTTGCATTTATATTTAAATATATAAAATTCGATGCACAGATTTATTTTTATTTATAAACCAAACACTGTTATAAAAAATATTGGGGATTTTCATTGATATGGAACGCGCAGGGGTATTTCGAAGATTTCTAAAACGACGCGTAAAACTCAATTTTTTTTCTCAAAAACATTTTTTTTTGTGATAAATGCATGCCATAATGCATATAATGTACCCTTGAATTATATTTAATGTGAAATTTACAAAAAAAAATAAATAATTGATTTTTAAGATTTTTAAGGTCCCTCGTCCACATAATTTTCTAAAAATATCACTGTAAAATTATTGGCCGAGGCCGTAGCGGAGGAAAATGCATGGGGTCGTACCGTCTTTTTGCTAACAGATGGGCTAGAACTGCAAAAATATGGTGATTGCTCTTAATTTTCTAAAAATATAACTGTAAAATTACGGGCAGATGCCGACAGCAGAGATTCGAGTCATACCCCGTAAAAAAAAAAAAAAAAAAAAAAAAAAAAAAAAAAAAAAAATCCATGCCCATCATTTTGTGCAGGCCGTAATTTTACGGGACAAAGATATAATGCACTTCATAACACACTAACACTTTACTTACTGTTCCGTAGCACGTAGCACGTTAGTTAATTATCACACAATCGCTTTTTTGGCGGGTTAAAAAATGTGTTACGCTCGCGGTTAAGTGACATTATTTTTCGAAACTAGACTAAAATGAAGGGTTTCACCGTAGCGGAGGAAAATGTATGGTGTCGTACCGTATTGTTTTAGTGGATCAGACAGTTTTTCATGAAATAAGGCTGTTGCCCGTGAAAATTGAACAGCAAAGGCTCATAAATTTACAGTTTTTTTCTGATAGATTACCATTTAATTTTAGCGCTGTGATAGCGAATTATGAAGTATTAATAGGTATGTGACGCCTGTACTATTTCCATAATTAGTCGGATTGTTCTATCAATTTCAATCACAAGTTTTCAAAGATACATCTACATCAAGAGCAGAAATGCTCTATTTAATGCAATATACAGTAAACAAGTAATACTTATATAAACGGGATACGAGCTGAGGAACAGAAATTTTCGAAAGCAGAACACGTTGACCATTCAACTACTATTACATAAGCAGCTAATTTTTCAAGATTTTTCGATATTATTTTGTTTTCAGAAGTACACATATTTCTGTACACATATTCTTACAAATATCACTGTGTAATATTCTTACACATAACCATTTATAATATTCTGCTCTTATACATATAGCTGCAGAGATGCAAATTGCCACTAATCCTCCGTAATATGTGGGTTAATTTAACCCTGGTTTAATAAATTTCGCATCAGATTTTTTTTCAGAGATGAATTTAAATATGTTCCACATAGAAAACTCAAATTAAATAAATAAAGATTCATCAAATAAGTTTTCTTGTTCGAAACATTGTAAAACTGGGTGAAATTAATCCATGCATTAAGGAAGATCAGTGGCAGCTTGGCACCTCTGTACCTGTGTAAAATTCGTACCCATATTTCTGTGGTATATTTTTTTCATTATCATATATCTGCTTAAAATTCTTACAGAAATTTTGGTGTAATATGCAAAATACAAATATATTTTTTTTAATATGCAAAATTTGTAATTTTTCTTTAGCACACAAATCCCCGTAAACTCGCACAATTTTCTTTTTTTATTGTTTTTGAATGAAAAACAAATTACGCACTTCCATTAAGCCGATAGACGCACATAAAAACAGGTACATTTTTAATATGAGAGTCTACATTTTATGTGAAAAGCGTGCATATTTTCAAAAGTTACAAAAAGTAAAAAAGTTAACATATCTTTAAATTTTACAAAATTACACACATGTTTATGTAAAAGTGACTAATTTACACATTTATTAACTATTTGGAAAAATGGTTATTGCTCTCGTCAGGGTAGGAAATCAAAAGCATATCTGAAGGTTTTTATTGGTTTAATCCGCATTTTATTCGTTTTGTCATTGGTCTATACAGTAATCTGTATTTCCTTTGACTTTCAACAAAGATGGATACCTTCTGTTGCCACTATGACAAAAAAGTAATAAAAACTACAAAAAAATTAATAACTCAGAAACAAATTGAGATACAGCTTTCAAACAAATTGCATTTAAAAGTAATTTTTGTTCTCTATCCGACGGTGTAAAAAATAATATTGTCGGATGTTTAGAAGTTTAAGAATGAAATTTCATTTAAAATGGGTAGTCAGATATCTTGGAAATCTGCCAATGGAAAAGCCTTTTCCCGAACAGCCAGTGAAATGCTTGGATAAAATGTAAGTTTCAGGTGGATTATAACTAATGAAAATGAAAGAAAATTGATAACAATTTCTGCCAAAGAGTTAATTTTAATTTGTAAGATTTTCACGTGCAAAAGAAAAATGGAATAAGCCAATGGAAAAAAAAAAAAAGATAAATAGGACAGGAATGAATATATATAAATATTTCACACCAAATACGAGTCGCAGGCGATTTTTGTCGCTTGGAATTTTTACGTGTCATAACGCTATTAATGTTTAATTCATGGCGTACGTAATGTATGATCAACTCCGAGCGATATTTATGCCTTAAAAAATCATTTTCCAAATGGTCGTTGTAATTTGTTAAATTGCTTTTTTTTTATTATTTATTTTATTTTTTAGTGCAGTGATTGAACACATTGAATTAAAAAGTGAGTCCATTTGTATTTCACAGCTACTCCTCCTAGAATTTGGTACGTTGGGCGATGATATTCACACTATTTATCAGAATGTATCCGAAGATGTTAAAGGTATTTTCAGGATTTTAAAATTTGAATCAGTCTTCCAGAAGCTATATACATATTATTTTGTAATTTTTAACGAGATTTCTGTACTCCATTAATCTAATTTATAACTAAATATTATAACTATACATAAACATAACTATACTTTGTAACTAAATTATTCCATTTCCGTACAAACTAAAGAGCAGATATTGGATTACCGCATTTTTCTGTTACCACTTTCTGGTAACTACTTGAAAATAATATTTTTTAAATTAAAATGCGTGCTATGCCAAGATTATCGCCTGTTATAAAAACCGGCAAGTAATAATATTTGGCTTTATCTTGTTTTTGGAAATCGATACATTGATTTTTAACATACTTTCTCTTTACAAAAATATTTTTTAAGGAATTTGTGCGAATTATTTCCTCCACATTCATTTAAACAGTACACATTCACTTAATTGGTACAAAAAAGATGAAAAGGTGCACTTTTATTAATCCGTATGAAATAATTTGGAGAAATGTAAATGAATGATTTCTTATAAAACATGGAGCTATTATAAGATATTTTTAATTTTCAGTAACCATACCAATATCTCTATTCTAAGAAAAAGTAACCGCTGTCAACCGCCGCCGCCGGTTATGAATTTTTTGTTACAGGAGATCTTTCTTCGTTAACTTTAAGAAAAATAATGCATACAAAAATATGGAAATCGGTAGTATTATAGAGAAATGTTTCATAAAAACGCTGATACAGACAGTTTTCAAATAAAAGAATTATATTAAGATATGTTTAATGTTAAGTTTGATCAAAATCATTCCAATAAATTTATCATTATCACCATAAATATATCCCCATAAAAAATATGTTATACATTAGAAGTTCCCAGTGTGCAGTCTGCATTTTTTTTTTTTTTTTTTTTTTTTTTTTTTTTTTTTTTTATTTAAATTCAAAATTTCAGCATTTCGATAGATATTTATTGCGACTTTTAGAAAAGGTTATTATTTTAAATTGTTGGCAAATTTAAAAACATCGCAAAGGATAATATTTCGTTCAAATTAAAAATTTATTTACACGCGACTATTATAAACTGAAAAAAAAAAAACTTTCAAATGAGAATTAAATGATTACGAATTAAAACCAAGAAAGTATGATAATTGCATCGTAAAAACTATATTAAACGCATCTCATTGGTTTTTGAGCAGCTTTTAATGCATCTCCATACAGATAAGGGGGGTTACCATAGGGGGTCACTTTTCTGTCGCCAAATGCCGCCAAGTTTGTCGCCAGCTAGGCGATATATCTCCATATTTGGAGACCAAAATTAGTCGCCAAAAGTGACGCCAACTTGATGCCGATATCTCCAATATTTCACCAAATTCCAATAGGGTAAACCAATAGGGTTTATTTGCTTTCAGAAAATCAACAAATTGAGATATTTTGAACCTGTGAACCAATGTAGATGTTATTAAAGTGCCTACAAGAGTAGCATTGCTCTTGTGTTGAGAATTGTAAGACAGCGCAAATAATATTTCCTTTCTAACAACAAAAGTATTTTCACCTGAATATTAAAAAGAGAAAGAAAACATTTCTGAAAATTGTGTCGGATTAAAAACGATACATTTTAAATGCTTATTTTAAAAAAAAGAAAACTTTGTTATATCGTTGTTTAAAAATACCGGAAGACAAAGACTCTGTTTAATTAAGTCATTTTATATTCATTTTATATTAGCTCATTTTCACATGTTTCGCTGATCTAATTTAATCAAAGTTGAAAACAACCCGTTAACAGGGAGATAGGCACTGTTTTTTAACACTTTCCAACAAAGTTGAAAAGTGTTTATGACTTCGGTTCGCCTGTCAACGTTCTAACTCTCGTAAATATGCTCGGATCGTTCTGAAATTTTTGGATGTTAGTGACCTCTACCGCAGCACGTTCCCTACTTCAAATGAAGTTTGTAGCATGTTTAGTTCATTTAAAGGGACAGTCAAAAGTTTTCCGTTACATTAAGGTCGATGGGAAAAAATCGTTTCAAATGATTTTGAATAGTGTTACACTCTTTCAAACATAGTAAAATCGATATTCATTTATGAAGTCCACTAAAATATGCATTTTGTTGAATATGCGATGCAAAGAATAGTTATTGTTCATTTACAGGGCCACACAAAAGAATTCCCCCCATAATGGCATAAGGGAAATTGTTTGAGGTGTATATGAAAAGATATCAGATACTATATTGTATCCGAATTACTGTATATTAGTAATGATTGCTCGAAATGCATTTTTAATTATGATATGCGCTTTTTTAAGGTTTCGTTCGTCTGACGAAACCCTATTCGTCTCGCTCCTCTGTCTGTATGTCTGTCCGTCTGTCACAGAGCCCGTTCTCAGAAACTATACGTATTGGAGACTTGAAATTTTGCATACTTATAGCCGAACACCTCACATCAAACGACAAGCCACAAAAGTTTGAAAAAGTCGTACATTTAACCCTTTGGGCTACCACATGTGTATTTTAAACAATTCTGTCTAAGTGAGTCCCTAATTAGGTTCAAGGCGTGAAATTTGGCATACTTATAGCTAACACATCACATCCAACGACAAATCATAAAATTTTGAAAATGTCGTACATTTAACCCTTTAAACTCCCATATGTGTATTTTAAACAATTCTTTCTAACTGAGCCCCTATTTAGGTTGCAGGCGTGAAATTTTGCATACTCATAGCTGAACACGACATATCATACGACAAATCATAAATTTTGAATAAATCGTACATTTAACACGAGGAGCACTTTCCCAACTTTTGCCGACACACCTTTGACCATTCTTTCATATTATGCACCATAGCCTTACATATTTTAGTTTCACTTTTTACCGCTAGGGGCACCTACTTATGTCGGGTGCTATCGGCCTAATCCCCTCGTCTAATATATCTACGGATAGTCTATTAAACGAAGTTTCGTTCGGATAGAGGTTTGTTACGAATAGAGTGCGCCCCTGGTTGCGAAATGTGGAACTAATATATTTTTCAAAAGGATAAAATATTTTGAAAGGAATATTAAACGAAACACTCTGTGCGATCTCTGAGCCCACTTACCTACTTGTTCACTATATTTATTCATACTATAAAATGCGTATACATGCTGTAGTTCATATACAGAGCTACAGAAATGAATTCGTAAAGGTTACTGAGTATAAGCATAAATTGCTTATAGCGGGTTTTAAATTAGTTATGCATTTTTACGCTGAACTGAATTTAGTGTATTAAGCAATATTTGTAGAATATAGATAAAATGATATACAGGGCCACGCAAAGAGTTGGATGCATGGCCGTCTATGGGTGATAATTTCTGGAAATGTAATTTCAGTAGTTTTTAGCGTGTTTTATTTTGAATTAAATTTTAGCTAAATAGTGGCATGTAATAAAGGTACTAGGTAAACTACAGGGCTGTACAAAAGTATTCAAGTATGTTTCCATCTATTAGTATAAATTTCTGAAAGATGAATTTCAACATGTTATGCATTTTCTTGTTAAACTAAATTTTCCCATTATATAGTATATATATCAACGTACAAATCGAATACAGAGCTGTTCAAAAGAATTGGAATACATATTCGGCTATGGGTGGTAACTACTGAAATCTGATTTTTAAATGTTTATTTAGTTATCTTATTTACCTTATTTTCCTAAGTAACGAAGTTTCGTTAAAGCTTTCAGGGAATGTTGGAAAGTGTTTAATAATCTATGCTGTACGCATGATTTTTATTACTTGTTTTTGTTATAATTCATTCTTCCGATATTTTTAAAGCCGTTTAAATTAGCGTGCTTTTAGAGTTTGCGGCGTCTGAACGGAGGTGGCAGCGTAGCTCTTTGGTGGCAGAGCCCTCTAGTGTTGCCAAAAAATGAAAGAATATTAATCCTTAGATAACAGGGTTTGTTTTTTCGAGTTTCTAGAACGAAAATTTGCTGGTTTTGTGTACTATCGCGCGATGGTGACGTCATATACACACGTTTCTATAGATGCTATTTAAGCCTGTTCTCAATGATTCTATTGGAATGCTTTAGAGGATACAAATGACGTCAATTATTACATGAAATGTCTATTTTTACTCCATCGGCTTAGAAATTCTTCGTGGGGTTGGTTCTGACAAATGGCGTCACTTTTGAAGATAACGTAATTGAAACCTCACATAGATGATATAGCATGTTTTACTAAAATTGTAGTATGACTTTTATGCAAGAGCGGGGACATATACTCAGCTTGCATGCTCCAATAGAAATTATCTACCCCAAAAGTAGCATTCTACATTATAGATATTGCTTTTTCTTGCCAACATGAATTCGCCTTAACGAATTAGACAAGAAAACAAAAATGAACTTGGTGATAATTGCAGAATTACCAAGTTCAAAATAAAGTTAGGCTTCCCAAGTTATAGTGCAAAATTCTTTCCAGCAATCCAATTTTTTCGCTTATATAAGTCTCTTATAAAGGCATTCTACTATAGTTCTACGAAACTATCATAATTTACGTAATTTAATTCTCATAATATTCTGTTAAACTGAATTGAAAATATGACTCATTATTTATAATGAAATATATATATATATATATATATATATATGATTAATAGTATATATATTTTTTAAATTTAGAATACAATCTGGTTTCTTTTCCTGGAAAAAAAATCAAAGGGTATTATAAAGTACTGATAGAACACGTCGAGGTGCTACTCTGCTAGTAAATTTTGTATAAATGAAAGAAATATGTTATCAGTTTACTATATAACATCAATGAAACATTAGCTTGATATTTTTGTAGGTTCAAGTTTAATTCGATTAATTTGTTGTCATAACAACTGACATTAACAGCTATAAAATAAAAATAATTAAATACATTGTTTTTTTTTTTCTTTTCATGCTTCTTTTTGAGGTATATGTGTTATTATTTAATTTAAATTTTAAAATAGTTTAAAACTTTTATCGCCCCTGTTTCAAATATTTTAATTTAGTGTTATAGATTTCTAATTTTAAATTCATGTGTTTACTTAGTTTCCATATATCCTGAAAATGAAGCATATTTTGAAATAAAAGACAATAAAAATATTCTTCTTTAGAATTTTTTTTTACAAATAAATGCAAATAACATGCAAGAGTAAAAAAAAAATAATCGAAATTCATAAGAATGTAACAGAAAACAGTTTTTTTATTCAAAAATAGGTCTGATTCCTTTAATATATATTTTTTCTCATCACTAATTTATAAATATATATATTTTTGTAAAAGAAGCAGATTATTTTAGTTTTCATAGTCTTGTGTCTGAAACTTATACCATTAAATTCAAAATATTAATCAACAAGGAATTTTCTCATAGAATAATATTCCATCTGTCACTTTCTAATATAGAGTTTCTTTACAAAACTACTTTTATGAAGGATGCCTATTATCAGTTTCTCTTTGTAAACTCACCTTGCTTTTCTCGTCGTACAAAGGAAAGATTGTGTTTCAGAAAAAGAAAGGATTAAATCAAAAGCACAAAAAGTAAGCTATGTTTGCTCGTAAAAAGAATGAGGCAGATCGTGTTTTTTCGCTGCGCCATTAAAGTAAAATTCAGAACCCATAAAGATTACTGACATTTTTATTTTTTCATATCCGTCAGGCTATTTTTCTCTTGTCCCTGGAAATTGCAAGTACTTTTCTATTCTACTCCTATTATAAGAATAAAAGTTTTCTGCTTTAATAATTTTACAACTTAGTATTTTAAACGTTGTCAACTAAAATCTGTAATATGCGTCTTAAAGTGCCTAGCACACATGAACTTTTAGATGCTTAGTAAATATAACATAAAAAGCTACTTTATTAAATATTATTAAAACAGCTTACTGTTTATCATTTCTGAACTTCGGTATATTTTTCTGTAACTGTGATATCATTTGATTTCACACATAATGGTTTGCATGTGTTATTAATACTACCTGTATAAAGGTAAAAATTAATATTAACTTTCTCGAAAAATCTGCACAGTTCTGATTCTTTTGGAATAGCTAAGTGTTAGGCAGTTTAAACATATGTCGCCTTTAATTTATTTCTAGTCGGTAGATAAATCACCGCACCTGTTACAGTGCTATTGTCAGCAGTAAATTCCTTCTTACTTTCTCACGTGCTAACGTTAGGTTAATTATACACTTTTTATCTAAATTTATTGCAATGAAATTGTCCACCGTTGGCAACATCTACGTCTTAGCTGATATCTATCACCAAAAATATCACGAATGAAAAATATAAAAACATACACTTTTGGAATGTTCTTCATGTACAAAGACAAAAAAAAAAAAAAAAAATATCTGTCACCCGTTTTCTGCGTTAAAATCTGCAGGACAATATTTTTTTTTTTTTTTTTGTCGTAATCTTTCTGTTTTTATTTAAAATGCAAAATGCATTCTTCATTTAGCTATATTATCCGAAGCTCCGTTAGACATTATTATATAAACTTCAAAATAATTAGGGTTCTTTTTAATTTATACAAAGAATAGCAATCTTATTCCCATTACAATTGTTACGTAAATTGCTTTTTAGTTTTTAATGCGCCCGGTTCAAATACTTCTGTTTCATATTTAAAACTATGAACATACAGGGTGTTTCATAAAAGACAGGCAAAACTTTAAGAGGTGATAGTGCACATGCAAACAAATAACTTTCATCAAAGAATGCATGGTCGGAAATAAGACTCAGAGGTGATGGCGCATTTGGAAACTTGGTCTATGCAAACGTTAAAGCTGCATTTTTGTTGCAAGTTATCGGGAGAAGAACGACACGAATAGCATGCAAATGGGATATGGGGAAAAAGAAGAACGCGTATGCAAAGTTTCGCTTTTGATTAATACATAACAGCCACTTATCCGAGAGTGCAATTGTCAGTCGCGGTAGGAACGTATTGCAAGATGTTGGCTTCACTAATAAGGAAAAAGACGATATGCATTTCATCTACGGAACAGCAAATTGAATTGGCTCAGAGGCTCAACGGTTGTACGGAGAGCGGTTTCCCACCTTTCTTCTGTCACTTAATCCATTTTTGTGTGTCTTTGTCTAGTATAATAACATCACCTTGTGCACCCTCTAGCACATTTGCCTTATAATTCCGATCATGCATTCTTTAATTAATGTTGTTTGTTTGGATGTGTACTTTCAATAAAACTTGTTTGAAAATTACAGTTCAATTTAGTAACATTTTATAACATCTTTAGATTTTGAAAATAATTTGCGAAGATAAATATATATTAAAATTTTCTCAGCAATGACCATTTGTCTGCTATAATAATGTAAAGTAACTACAGGTAGAGTTACTGGAATTAGCAATTGACTTCCTAGAGCAAACTCACAAGAATAAAGATTAATCATAATTTCAGATTAACAATAAGATACGGTAATTTGGCATTCAATTTAGATGTGCCAACGAAAAGATTATAATATTAGGTAATGAAATTAATATTAAGTTAATTCGTTAAAGTACACAATGTATTGGAAAATACTCGGAATTTATTTTAATCTGTAGCAATATTTCATTTATTTTATATGTGTCGGGAAATTAAGAAGTAAACGAAGAATATATAACAATATACTGTCTAATACTTTTTTGTATAAATGTATACAAGTAATTAGTAAAATGAAATGCTAAAGTTAAATTGTCCTTAGATCAAAAACTCCTAAAATGAATTTATTTTGCTAATATTGGTATGTAAGTGTTAACACATTCATCATGTTTAATTTGTTCTCTATCAGTAATTAATCAAAATGTTATTTTCCTGTTCAAAAGTAGAATTTTGCTTTAGATTTCTCGACCTTGCGTCAACAAATTATAAAATATGAAATCAAAACGTTATTCAACTTAATGAAACAGTTGTTAGAGACATCATTCAACAGTCATTCTAAGATCCTTTTTTCCCCAAATATTTCTTCACAAAGGAAGTATATTACGTGTTTCCATTTGCAAAATCATCTTGGTTGCATTTGTGAAATGAACAGGATTGAGTTGCAGAATAAAAAGATTGATTGGCGAAAAGTATAAAAGTGAAAGGTGTTTGCTCGTGAAAAGAATGGACATATATAATTTTGTACAATCACCTTCCATTGGAAAGTGTAATACAGGCAATAAAAGATTTTTATTTATATTTATTAGTTTCACTGCATTCACTTCCGCCGATGCTTTTTTTTATATCTGTAAAAATTAGACCTTTTCGTTTCACTCTTATTTAAAAAAATTTATTTTTTTCTTTTCGTAATTTTAATACTGAATAATTTAAGCTTTGTCGAACTTTGTTATTATATTCGTATTGATATCTGAGTCATTGCTTACTCTGATAGATACTTCTATAGTAATCAAAGAAAGGTTCGCTGTTTGTGTCGGCGATGACCAGATAAGACTAGAGCACCTAGAAGTCTGGAAATTTGGGCTATGATAGTCCAAGCATAGCTGCCAACTTTTACGCTTTTTTTGTTACCACTAAAATTTCCTGGAGATTTTCGCATTGTTTAATCATTCAATTTCGAAGATTAAATAAGGCAATGTTTACTATAAAATTTTAGTGTTAGGAACAAAGCGCAAAAGTTGGCAACTATATCCAAGGCACATCTTTATCCCTCTGAGAGTCATTTATTTTTCTTTTTTTATAATTAGCCGAGATATAAATTAAAATATCATTAAAAATCGAATTCAAAATGCAACCTTTCGAATAAATATGACTAAACAAAAAACAATCATTGACTAAACAAGCTGCTCTCTATTTGAAAGCCCACACGAAGCAATTTTCTAATTTTAATTAAATAGCGAAAATTAAGAAATGTAGTTGAGGTTTCTGTTTGAAACTCGGCATACCTACCTAGAAAACTTTCTTGAATCCGAATATATTATTTTTTGAAAAAATGCTCCGTAATTTTTCTTAAATTTTATAGACAAACGACGACACAAACATAAAAATCAATTAGACACATTTTAGCATCATTAATAAAATAAGATGTTAAATAAGATAAAAGAATGAAAAAAAAAAGATCTTCTACTGTTCGACCCCTCCATATACTTTCTAAAAATAAAACGTGAATTTTAACTAATTAGAGAAAATTAAATTAACTAATTAAATATGTATTTTAAAATCATGAATAATATGTATGTAAAACTTGAAGATGAGAACGAAAAGGGAGCGGGAGCATATAGACAATGGATTGAATTAATAAAAAACTGAATCTTTCCAACCCCTAAATTGTTACAACTTGCTCTCTTTTAATTCGATATTCTTCGTTTTTGAGGCCTTTCTCCATTTACTTTCATCCATTTCTACATTTTTGTTAAGACCTTAGTCCCGAGGTGACAGGTCCGCGGCCCGTGAATTTTTTAAGGCCCATGACTTCTTCAGCATTCCATAATCGTGTCACCCTATCAATGCATAACTTTAACACTAGAACGGCGGAAAAATCTTAACTACTGGAACGGCGGGAAGGGGTCATTTTAACCCCACGATCAAAATACTGAAATAACAACGCTAAAACAATTTTAAATGCCATTCATTGGCAAAAATATGTAATTTCCGTGTATTTTATAATTTATATTTAATATTACTTGATAATTTATTGAGTACTGTTATAAGTACTGTATATGTAAAGCCTACAACGCGATCAGTTGGATCATACTACTACTACTAAAAAAACTCATTAATTTTATATAAAACTTGATTTAAAATAAATGTTTTCACAAATTAGAACTAATGTTAACTAAAATAAAATACAATTTATAAAGTAATTTTTTTTTCATCTACTTACTCGCCGAATGATTCACTCTCTAAATCCATAAATGAGAAACGTGTTCTGTTGTTTCCGTTATTTCATTATAAGTGTAGCTGAATGGTTAGAATGTAAAACATTTCGTTTGAATTTTATTTAATGCTTAAAATACTCCAAATTAAACACACGGATTAGGAATTCATGCAGTTGATACAAAAAAAATTAACAATTTTTCCAGTGCATTATCCGGACACAACTTTGGAACACGATTCACAAAACTCTTGAGATTTGTTTCCATTGCATCTCTGTACTTGACACTTTTTTTCTCTTTATATCTACTTCATTTTCATGTGTTTTTTCTTAAGACTCAGGAAGGATCTTTGGGACTTTTCAAGCCATAAGAACCATCCTTAACTTCTCTCCTAATTTTAAAAGAAAATCTCTTCTACTGATGGGCATGCTTGCTACACTTTGATAAATTATCGCATTCAATGCTGCATGATCCAAAATATTGTAAAAGATATGTGCAGGCCATCGTCTAGAAGCCGATTTAACGGAGTATTTTCGGCACATCTGATTACGAATATCCACACCATATTTCGTTGCGTTGTAATATTATATTGAATCGGGCAACTTCTTGAGAATGTCTTCAGATTTGACAGTAGAATGTAATTATAGCAGTAGAAAGACACTTTTGTTTCTTTTGGCTTGATAGATGGTAAGTTTCATATTGTCATGTTTCACAATCTTCGATGAATAAAGCTGTACTACGCATATTTTTCAAAGATATAGGAATTTCTCTTCTCTCCTTTTTCATTGTGCCAACCAAAGTTGTATTTTTAGCTTTTAACATTTCTGCTAGTTTGATGTGAGTAAAATAGTTGTTGGTCATAATATTCATCCCTTTGTTTAGATGTGGATCTGTTAATTTAATGAAAAAAAAATCACTTAAACTTAATTGAGTATTTGCGGTTTCATCTTTTCATAGAAATGGAAATCCATTCAAGAGGTACATATTTAGTATGAACGTCAACAGATAAGCTAAATTTTATCCCAAATTTCTCCGGTTTATTTGGCATATATTGCGTAAATTTACATCTAGCTTTAGATGGGAACAATTGTTCATCAACTGTAATATTTTGCCCTGGTCGGTAGCATGTTTTGCAATTTTCAACAAATTATATGTTCGGAAATGTTCAACTGTCTGGCGTACGAACAATAGCCGTAGTCTACTTATAAAACACCTCCCCTATGGTTACCTGCAGTGATTAATCTGAACTAATAAATGTAACAAATGGGAAAATTCTATTTCTGAAAAGAAATATAAGTCTGAAAAACCTTACGCTTTCTTTTTTTGAAATATTGTGTTCAGAAGCAAGGCAAAATCAAACAAAGGAATTATACCATACAAATTACAGATAATAATGTTGTATCACCACACCGGTTTTTATCTCTCTGAGAGGCAGTATGAATGCCATGGAAAATTGCTTGTCACTGAATTTTTCTCATTGGTTCCCAATCCTTCGAGTACAAAGAGTATTTTATTAAAGGGGTCAAAATGACCCTCGCCCGTCGTTCTAGGAATACATACCAATATTTCAAAAACTAACAAATCTAGAAAGCTGAATTTTTTTAAAGAAAAATATGTTATATATTTAGGAATAGTCAAAAAATTTCAAGCGATTTCTTCCTACCAAACTAAAGTAATTAACGGACGAAAGTGCTCAGGTGACAAAATGACCCCTACCGTCGTTCTTGTGTTAAAGTTCAATCTTGGGATCCTTTCCCTGGTTCACTAACCTCATATTTCAATGGGGCCATAGAGAATTTTTTAAAACATTTTCAGCACTTTTCCGCGGATTTCTCAAACATTATACTCGTTAATTATTTTCCAGTGCTCAAATTTGACTAATTGAAGATCTAAAAGTTAAGTACTTGGGCCTTTTAACAAGTTTTAATCTTAGGTCTCTGCTCTTACCTATCAATTTTCCCATGTAGGGGCCGGGGAACTATTTTTTGTTGTATTAAAAAACCGTACAATGTAAAAAAAAAAAAAAAAAATCCGACCAGTTTTCCTCTAGGAATCGGAAAAATAGTTGCCCTTATCGTACCGGAAATTTTTCCGACCCAGCTCGGAATAAAATCCGTAAAAAAGGGAAATAGTCAATAAAACGGTATTTTACGGATTTTATTCCAATTTTACGGATTTTATTCCAAGCCGGTTCAGAAATTTTTCCGGTGTGATAAGGGCAACTATTTTTCCGATTCCTACAGGAAAACTGGTCGTATTTTTTTATACTGTATGCTAAAACAAAAGGGAGATGAGAAAACATATTTCTTTTGTAACTAGATAACAATATGTTCTTCCCAAAATTTTCACACGGTCTGTTAAACTGCTATGTTTACAACTGATAAGAAAATCAAAGGGTTCGGACAAAGAGAATTACACTTCCCCCCCCAAAAAAAAAAAAAATACGGTGTAATACTGACAGATGAGGCGCTAGATTATAATAGTAAAATAAGATTCCTTGTGGTGTGATGTTTAGCTAATATACAGCAATTTTATTTAAATTAAGAAATCTAACACGGCGATCTGTTTGAAACTTTAAGATACACTGATAAAAAAAAATTGGGGGAGCAATAAAAAAGTGAAGAGCAGAGAGCAAGACATCCATGTATGGGCATAAAATGGACAGTACACATGGAGAAATGCGCAATACAGATAGAAAGAAACAAAACAAATTGTAAGGGAGCTCTTATTCTTTGAAAAGATGAAAAGAACAGGAAAAGATGATTTAGGACAACAAATTGGTTTCATGTAAATGATAAAAAAAAATGTATTGTTTAGAAACGATGCAAGATTTTTAATATGGCGTGTGGTCTCCTCGAACAGCTAAGACTGCTGCACACCTGTTTTCTATGGATGCGTTGAGGTTATCGATAAGACTTTGGGGAATACTGTTCCATTGCTCAAGAATTGCAATCTCCAAGTCCCGGACAGTAAAAGGAGGTCACGGTCTCACAGAAATGCGTCGTCGCAGTATGTTCTAAACATGTTCAATTGGATTTAGTTCAGAAAAGCATGCTGGTCATTCCATACTCATTATTGTTTTAGCTTTAAGCATGTTTTTCACAAGACGAACTGTATGAGGTCTGGCACTATCAAGCATGGAAAAAAAGAAATCACTAACTGTTGCAACATAAAATACGACATGAGGTCTCAGTATCTTGTCTGTATAATTTCGAACAGTCTAAGTGCCATTCCGAATATTATGCAGGACAGTACGTCCACCTATGTTGATTCCAGTCCATAGCATCAACCCACATCGTCTGTAATGTGATCTTTCACGAACAAATGTGGGATTATTTTGAGTGCCGATTTCTCTCGATGCCAAAACACATCAGATGTCACATCCAAACTGAATCGGGAATCGACTATAAGCAGAATTTGACTCCAACAACGTTGCCTCCAAACTTGATTATCAGTTGCCCACATTCTTTGAGCCGCACACTTGCTTGAGGTCAACGGAATACAGACCATTGGCTTACCTGCATAGATACCATCCTGATGAAGCCTATTTTGGACTGTTTGCATGGACATCCTTCGTCCTGTGGCCGGGAACATCTGCGTTTCCAGCAGAGTGGCACTGCCCGTTCCGTCTCGACGAGCTGTTAACAGGATATATCGATCATCTGTTTCTGTGGTAGCACATAGCCGGCCTTGCCCTTATCGATGTCTATCATTCCATGTGTCTTGGAATCAATCCCACAGCCTTGCATTGACACTTCTTGCGAACCCAACAGCGTCCACTAAACTTCGTTGTGTTTCCCCAGATTCAACTGTACCGATAACTAGCCAAGCCATGGATTTCGTTAAATCACACTGATGTAACATTTTCAAGTCACCTTTTCTCAAATCACAAGATGAGCAATTGAATTTTACAACTGAGGCAGTGAAACAGACGTGTTTTCGAAATCTTGATGTCTACACTTATCTCCTTTCTCTACGTTTTGATGTCATAAATTTTAATTTGCATGTGAAGTTTTTTTTTTATCTGTTTTCTACTACATTTTAAATTATGGATGTTTTATTTTACGTTACTTATCAATGTAAATATTTGTGTAATTTTGTTAAAACCATGTGCGCCCCTAATTGTTTTGAGCAGTGTAGTTTAAATCACATAATATATTTTTTAAAGTAATGCCGCGAGAAATCTCGGGTTGGGGAGGGGAGAGGGCGTAGGACGGTAATTCTTTTTTTAACCTTGACTTTTTTTACCGTTTATGTGCTGTTTTTTGACAGAGTCCTGAGGTAAATGCTACTTATTTAATACAAAAATATCAAAAGTTTAGTTATCACTATTTTCGAATAGCAATATCGCTATCTTCAACAGCAATTATCTTAAATTCTTGCTGATGACCGCCTTCCTTTCGAGTAATATATCTACTGATAGGTTGTTTAACGGAGTTCCGTTCAGATGCAGTTTTGTTAAGAATAGAGTACGCTCCATGGTGTTGGAATGTGGAACTAACAGAACGATATGTTGTTAAAATTAGGAAATCTAACAAGGCGATCTGTTTTAAACATTAAGTGTATTATAACACATGATAAAAAAATTGTAAAAAAAAATGGCTTGTCGCATTCTATTTTTTTTTTTTTTTTTTTTTTTTTTGTGTGTGTGTGTGTGTGGGGGGGGGGGGGGGGGGGTATGAACCAAATTAGGAAATATAACAAGGCGATCTGCTTAAAATTTTAAAATAGTTTAGGTAGGGTTTTCTATAATTTAGAATGGGTTCCATGGCGATAAATATCCTGGGCGTTTTGAAGGAAAGTGCTTTGAAAGGAATATTAAACGAAACCCTCTGTGTGGTCCGTGATCACACTTACCCACTTGTTATACAGTTAAGTGAAAAATCTTGTAATTTTGAACCAAACGACTTGTTTGCAACTTAAGTTCTGCCATAAATATTTTTAGTTTTTTTTTTTCTCTTTTTTATACATTTTATTTAACTTAAGATGATATTAACACGTAAAGAAAGAACTTTGTAATCGATTTTTCGCTCATTTTCTACTACACGAGAATTATAAAAACTACGCATGCATATCGCTCAACCGTAAGAAAAGTAACACTTCTCGCAAAAATTCATTTTGCGTTTTATTCCACGAATAGGTTTGGTCTGTCATAGATGCGTCTTGCTACACGAAGAGTTTCATAAATGTATTATACGGAAAACCCCTTTATTACGCTATAGGTCAATTTGTGAACATAGAAGAGGGGTGGGTTGTGTCAGGAGGTAGGTAAAATTACACAGCCTTTCAAACCTCATTCTACATCTTCTTTCTTAAGGGTTTTATGCTGTTATGCACGTTTTTACTTCTGCATGCAGCGCTAGGTCTATAATTTCATGTTACAGTAAAACTGTGCACATTTTCCCTTTTGCCTCTCCTGTGAAATTTACTTTTTCGAGATGTGTCACGTTTCTTGCGGGTGAGCGATATGTGCTTTCGAAGACTATACAACATTTTAAAGTTTTTTGAATTGGATTAAAAATGAATATATTAATTTTGAGGTCATTTTTCTGTTATCCGGCATTTTACTTCGCAGGTCTAATCAGTATGATAAAGTCACAAATATTATCTTTATGCTTGTATGTGTTTACGAGTCAAAATGAATGAAAGTGTTGACTAAAACTGTATTTAAATACGCAAAAACACTTATTTTATTTACATTTTTCGTAAAACTAAAATATTATAAACATTTTTTTTAAATTATGGCTCGAATATAATTGATGAATATTTTTGAGGCTTAAAAAATAAATTTTACTTGGAGTCTAACTCAAACGAAAATTTCAGAAATCCATTGCAACTGTGCTACATAGCCGCTTGGATCAAGCCTTAAATTACCCGATTGTAAATTGTAACGTACACTTTTACACTTACTTTCTCAAGACATCCTCGATATCGCACTTTAGTGGTTTCATATTTTGATTTTACCAATATAATCTATCGTCACACATATGCTCATCGCATTCTGTGTTTCTGACCGCGGAACCTCACCTTTCTAAACTCCTAAAACATAGTAAGAAAACGTTTTCTTTAACAAGTTTATTTCGGTATAAGATTTGATATATCACTTTCTACACATCCAAAATTTCATGTATTAAAAAATATCTTGCAATTTTCTCAAAACCGATGTAACTAAATATATATAGATACGTGCTTCTTAATTTCAACAATATACGAAGAACCTTCTTTTAATTACTGTTTGTAATTGTATTGGAATTTGACCTTCAGCTAAACTTATTATAATTTTATTATATTAACTTTTGAAATGTCATTTAGAGTGTCCTCTTAACTGAAGTAGTTCATGTTTTATAAATCTGTATGTCGCACGTTTTACATCTGACAGATTTATCTAATTAAAAAACCTTTTTATTTAAGGCTAATCATAAAAAATATATATATTGATTAACTTACTCAGTTTCACTTGAAATTTTCTGAAAACTGAAGTGAATAAACTTGAACATCAATTATTGCAAGATGAAAAGAAATGTGTTTTCCATTTATTCATTATTCTAGTTTTATTTTTGATAAATATTGCTTATCAACGAAACTTCAGAAAATGCTAAATAACAATTGCATTTGTTTCGCAGTTAAAAAAAAAATATTTCATTAATCCTTTTTTTTTTCTCACTAAGAAACTCCTCTGGTTTACATCCTAATTATAGTCAATAGTTTGCTAATTTGAATAGATGTTTAGATAACAGTGCAGTTCATCCCTTAAGGTTTTTTTTTTCATATTACTCATATCTCTATACATTAACATTTTCAGCGGGTGCTTAAGTGATATTTGTTTTACCTCTTTAGAACAAAAGGCATCTTTGATTTCCTTCTGTAACAAATGCCATAAAAATATGTCTCAAAAATAAATTTTAGTTACTTACTATTAAATTCTATTGTAAATAAACAATGAGGATGGGGTTTAAACAGGCAACAAAAGTTATATTTAAGGGTTCAATAAAGAGAAAATCTACATTATTAAAAAATATTAGAAGAAACCATATGATTCAATATTTTATGAACTCTCTGCACAGTTAATCTGAAGTCAATTTTTATTTTAAAACGCATTAATAAAAAACGCAATAATTTAGATTTTTCCTAAAGATAATGAATTTAAAATAGAAATATTTAAAACAATGGAAATTAATATTAATTAAATAGGCTTTGACAAATTTACTGTTTGTAAGCCGATACGCATAAATATCTTATTCATCTTATTTTTGTTTAGCATTTTTAGCAGAAAAAAATGTTTTGAATCTCCTCTACACTTTTCAAGTGTTTGTTCAAATGTCATTGTATGGGATATATAATAAAAAAAATGATTTTACAATTGAGTTTTTTTATGCTGTTTGCTAATTTAATGATTTGCATTAATTTTGAGTTGTGGAGGATGACAACGCAACATTTAACATCCTGTTTTAGAGTGGTTTTATTAGACAATGGTGACATACGCAGAGGTTTGCATTTTATATATTTGTGTTACTCCAAACAATGGCAACTGACAGTAAAACCCTTTGGGAAAAAGCAGTTGAAGCTTGCATTTCTGCAGGTCCATGACATGTCTTGTTAATGATAGTGGCAGCAGCTACAGTTCTATTTTTGACCAAAATCTCACAAGAACAAACACATTTTATGTCTGTATTTTGCAATTTTTTTAAATTACGACAGTCTTTCCCAGTTATTTACTTTGCTTTATGTCTAACAGCATTTTGTTAATTATGATGATATCAACTATGTGAGAGATTTATGAAACAATATATTAATTTAACAGTATATCAGCGTCGGCTAGCTCGAATTAAACTTCACACAAATTTCACATTATTTCAAAATATCAATTTCTCGGGCGGTAACTTATTAAGCAGTTTTATTTCTTCTTAGTAAGATGGCACATAACAAACAGAATGTCATAAAAGCACTAATACACGAAAATAATAACGCTAATATAACATTTTACATTCTTCATTTAGCACACCTCAAAAACACAACAGTACTAACAGCATTTTTATTCGCCGAAGCTCACGCAAGCCGTTCCCGCAATCCCGGTAAAATATATATATATATATATATATAATTTTTTTTTTTTTTTTTTTTTTTTAGAACGGGTAGTCCGCGTTACATCAGGATTTATCCATAACATTACAGGTTTTATATTATTTTCATATTGTTAAGAAGTTTTTATCAGAATTTAAACACAACTAGAATAAAGGATATTGTCTTACAAATTTTAATTTACTTACCTGCGGAATTTCCCTTAAAAGGCTGGTCACTCGGCTTCCAATTTATCCTCAATAATGTAAAGTCTATGGGCATTCGTATATTTAAATTATCTCTTCAGGAAATTAATATTTTTAACTTCTATTTTTATGCATACTTCCTAAAAGATGTCTATTTTTTTTTCTTAGTTCTCGAAATATTTCTTAAGTGTAGACTTAATTTTATAAGAAGTGTTAAATTCTTACTCACAGTCAGTTCGCCCAATTTTAACACAGAAAATATTAAATTCAGCACAGAATTTAGAAATATTTTAAAAAGTAAGAAAAAAGAGACATCTCTTAAGAAGAGTACACAGAACAAAGATATTAAAAATATGATTTCCCCGAGGACATATTTTAAATATACGAATGCATCAAAAGTCCATAGATTAAACATTACGGAGGAGAATTCCGAAACTGAGTGACCAGCACCCTTAAGATTTTCTGAAAGCTGAAATGAAATATATTCACTTTTTTAGAAAAAAAAAATCGGCAAATCGTGCATATAAGACATGGATTATTGTTGGATGTTTTCCAAGAATAATAGAATATTATTTAAAATTTGCATTTTTAATTGAATGAATTGAAATATCTAATTTTTCAGATCACATTTCATCTGTTAAGTAGACAAAATTGAAATTCTTATTTATTATCTCTATGAATATACAGGGTGATTATAATTAAAGTTTAACTTTCAAAATGCAGTAAAAAAAAAGATCCACTGGTCAGAATAACTTTAAATTTAAAATGAATATACTGAAAGAAGGGGAAATGGTATGGCATAAGAAAAAAGTTCCAAAGTGCCTCAGTAGATGGTGCTGTAAGCGGCATAACGAAAGTGGACATTTTAAATCGAAATACGACGGTTTTGTCATGAGTTGCACAGTAAACCAACCGTATTGTTCAATGTGCATGAGTGTTTCGCTTGTTTTACGGAAAAAATGACTTCCAAATCAGTCAACAGCTGAGCTGTGGTAGTGTTAGTGGAAAGTCCATCCACCACGGCAAGGTCGTACCACATTGGATGGGAAAAATTGGTTTTTAATTGTCCTTGGCCCAAAAACAGCATAAAAAGCTAATAATGATTCTGTTTTTAATTATTGCTAGACATGCGGCAGACAGATTCCATATGCTGTCCACCATTGTCCGCCACAAGTTGAAACCGATAATCGTTATTAGTTGTCTCATCGCATGTCTAGCAATAATTAAAAACATAATCATTATTCGCCTTTTATGCGGTTTTTGGCTCAAGGACAATTAAAAACCGAATCATTAAGTGGTTTTTATGCATTTTTTGGCACAAGGACAATTGCAAACCGAATCATTATGTGCTTTTTATAAGGTTTTTGGCCAAAGGACAATTAAAAAAGGAATCATTATGTGCTTTTTATGCGGTTTTGGGCCAAAAGACAATTAAAAAAGGAATCATTATGTGCTTTTTATGCGGTTTTTGGCCAAAGGACAATTAAAAACGGAATCATTATGTGCTTTTTATGCGGTTTTTGGGCCAAGGATAATTAAAAACCGATTTTTCCCAACCAATGTGGTACGACCTTGCCGTGGTGGATGGACTTTCCACTAACAGTACCACAACTGTTGACTGATTTGGAAGTCATTTTTTCCTAAAACAACCGAAACACTCATGCACATTGAATAGTACGGTTGTTTTACTGTGCAACTCATGACAAAACCGTCATATTTCGATTAAAAATGTCACTTGACGCCGAATCCACTTTCGTTATGCCGCTTACAGCGCCATCTATTGAGACACTTTGGAACTTTTTTTCTTATGCTATACCATTTCCCCCTTCTTCCAGTATATTCATTTCAAATTTGAAGTCATTCTGACCAGTGTTCTTTTTTTTTTTTTTTTTGAACAGCATTTTGAAAGTTAAACTTTAATTATAATCACCCTGTACATTAAAATTGTGAACATGCATTAAATGAATAGTTGTTGTACAGCAAGACCATGACTTATGTCAGCATTTCGTTCCAAGACTAACAACGTAAGTCGAAAACGACATAAGTCGAGGTGTATTTAGATAAGCAAAGAAGGATAATTAATAAAACTTCCCTAAAATCTAAAGAACACATTCTATTGTATTTAGGGATTATGTTACATACAATGAACATTAGCTAAAAACTGCGTTTGCAATATAAGAATTTATAATAACTCAGTGTTGTTAACTTACAATTTGTTGTTCTTCCAGCTGTCTAATTCGAATCTTTAAGCATGTAAAAAAAAATTGAAATGAAGTTTGAACCGAGATTTTTTTTCTTTTTTACTTTATCTTAGAAACCCTTTGTAACAGTAGAGTGGGTTTTATAAGTTTTTCTAGATGTTTTTTCTAGATGTTCTATTCGCTTATATGAATGAACGTCTTCAAGAACCGCCAACCCATCTTTAATAAAGTTTTGTCCTTCGTTTAATTTTGTGACTATCTTAATCTTTTCCGTATGCTCAAAACCGTCATCCATTTCTTCGATAGTAATTTGTTTCTATAATTAAATAAGTTTATCGATGGTTAATTCCGGTCCAGGGGAATTTATGAGTTGAACTACATTCCGAGCATCCCTCTCTAAGTTGAGTTCTCTTTCATTTTCGATAATTTCATCATTTAGCAGAGATACAGAATCAGAATTTTCAGACATTTTCTTAGTCTCTGCGAAAAAAGGAGAAGATTTTTTTCCAGATTAGATGACGTAAATGCGGGGTGACATAAAATGGACGAAACAAAAAGGGAGACGAAAGTCTCGGTACTACTGCACTTCATTTTAACAAGAAATCATTTTTATTATTTCTTATTTTTACGCATACCGTATTATTTGAAATACATATTTAGGATTTCTTCTGTAAAATCCTTTATTTAACAAACACTTAAAACTGCAGTTACAAAAGTAAAATAATTGACTTACGCAAAGTATAATTTACATGAAAAGTAATATTAAATAATCTTAGAAAAATAAATATGGTTCTGTGTTGCATATCTTCTTTTAAATTGTGTTACATTGTAATGAATTCTTCTGTTTTTATCTTTTTTAGTTTAAATATTTGTATTTTTTTATTAATAAAGACTGATAGAATGGTTTGTTGTATTCTGCTTGTAAAATTCAATAAAATATTTACTTATGCATTATAAATGGGTAGTAATAACAGTTTAATACATCAATTAAACTGAGTAAGTACCATTATTTGACATGTTATGTATATATATCGATTTTAATTAAACAATATATTTTTCAACTCTAATTTAACTTTATATTAATAGCTTTTAATTAAAAATATTTAAACTAAATGAAGGAAATATTGAATTTTATTATGCATTTTTATATTAGTACAAATCCTGGTAATTAAATGTTTTAGATTACTGTGAGGTATAGTTTCATATACATTGTTATAATTAACCTTCCGTCTACCAGACGGGTCCATTGGACCTGACAGCAATATTTAATGTAAATTTTTCTCTTGAAAAATAGCATTCAAAGTTTCGCGATTACATGACTTTTCCTGCAATTGTCTCCTCTATGTATATGCAATTGCGATTAAAATTTTGTTCGAAATTTTTTACCTATTTTTAATTTGTTTCATTGTTTACCACGCGGGTCCATTGGACCCAACATTAAAACAAACGTAATATACTGTTGATTTCTTTTTCTAGGGTTGCCATAAATCATGAGGAGGAACAGGGTTACCATAATTGGCTGTTTATCGCCCATTTGGCGATGGATTTTTAGCGCCAATCTCGCCAAATTTGGCGACTTTATAATGAAGTTTTGAGAACATTCTAGACTGATCTAGTAAACTTCGTGCTCTATATATAAAAGGTTACTTCTGGTTCAGAGAGTCATTTATCAACAGACACAGTTAGTGAGCGAATGGTGTCTATTGATGTTTTTGAGTCTTTTCATTGAAAATAGGACTTGATATTTGAAGACAAGTGTAGTTTGTACGTGCTTTATTATTTTACAAATATTCACCATTTTCTTATTTCCTAACTTATTTTTTGTTAAAAACTGAATTGAAGATGAACAGAAAAAAAGTATTGACTCAAGAGGAAATTCAAAAAATTATGGAAAATCCGGACGATATAGAATTCGACACCGATGATGAAAATCTGTCGTCTGATGAAGGTGAAGTAGATTATGTTGAAATACATAATGAAATTTCTGATTCCTACTCAGAATCTGATAATGATTCCAATGAAGTAAATGTAGCAACCACAAGTACTTCAAATTCCACTTTTGTTTCCAAAAATAATTCACAGATCTGGTATAAGAATGAAGTTGCCAGACCACAAGGAAGACGTACTGAAATCAATATTTTACGTGAAAAATCTGGACCTTCAAGATTTGCAAATCGTGAAGTGGATTCCATATCATCCTCATTTCTTATCTATTTCCGAAAAAGACTTTTGGAAATTATAGTAAAATGGACAAACGCGGAAGGCAATAGAGTATTCGATAAAGAGTGGAAACCTATAGATATTATAGAACTTAAAAAATTCATCGGACTTTTATTACTTATTGGAGTATATAAATCGAAAAATGAAACAGTAAGCGAACTTTGGAGCATAAAAAATGGAAGACAAATATTTCGGGACATTATGAGTCGCAATAGATTCACAAGTATATTACGTGTCATAAGATTTGATGATGCTGCTGAGAGGCGTAAAAGAAGATCAACTGATAAATTAGAGCCAATAAGAGAATGCTTTGAATTGTGGAATAGCTATTTACAAGACCCTTATATTCCTAATTGGTCTATGACTGTCGATGAGCAATTAGTTTCTTTTCGTGGAAAATGTCCTTTCCGTCAGTATATGCCATCTAAACCTGGAAAGTATGGATTGAAGTTCTGGGTTATTTGTGACAGCGTAACATCGTATGCTTGGAAACTGGAACTATATACAGGCAAAAATGAAGTAAGAGAATCTCATCAGGGAGAAAATGTAGTTAAAAGATTGACGAAGGAAATTGAAAATTCTGGTCGTAATATTACATGTGATAACTTTTTTACGTCATATGCATTAGCAACACATCTTACTTCAAAAAAATTATCTCTTATTGGAACAATTCGAAAAAATAAACCTGAATTACCCGCTGTGTTCACAAATCCAAAACATCGTTCTGTATATTCTACTTTATTTGGGTTTCAAGAGAAGGCGACCATCATCTCTTACTGTCCCAGAAAAGGTAGAATTGTTACTTTGCTAAGCACAATGCATAACACTTATGATATTGACAACAGCTTAGAAAAAAAGCCACAAATAATCCTAGATTATAATAAAACCAAAGGCGGAGTAGATACGATGGACAAAATGGTAAGAGCATATAGTGTGAAACGCATGACACGTCGGTGGCCTTTGATTGTATTTTATAATATGATCGACATAAGTGCGATGAATGCATACATAATATGGTTGTCACTGAATGCTGAATGTGATCCGAAAATGAAAAAAAGGCGGAATTTCATTATTCAACTTGCAGAAGAATTAGTAGGTGAAGGAGGTATCGCCGTCTCAACATCTACTTCAGAACAACTTTACGCAAATAGTTTTGAACCGCCACGAAAAAAATCAAGATGTCATATTTGTCCCTCTAAAAAAGATCGAAAAACACGAACATTATGCAAGAAGTGTACGAAAAATGTTTGCGGAGAACATTCCGTCGTTATTTGTACTTCATGTACAGAATAATTTTATTATGATGAAAAACGTTTTGTAGTCATTATAATATACTATATATATTACTTTCTTACTGTATGTGTTACTTTCTTACTCTATTACTATATATATCACTTTTATATATTGTATAAGGTGCATTAATAACAAATATATTCATTGTAGATAAATGGGTGTTTTGTATATTTTGAAATCCTATATATTTTACATATGGGTCCAATGGACCCGAATGGTAGTTCTTGCATATACTTTTTTTTGGTAGTCTGAAGGTTAAGATCACAGTACTTATCTGTTAAAGTACTATCGTGTCCCAGAAAACTAAAATTCGGCACTATGAATTTCAACGTTTAGGAACATTTTCCGTATTATTCGCACACACTTCATCGCAAAGGTCATTCAAAACATATTTAGCATAAAATACAACGAAAAGTGATTTAATTTACATTTAAAATTATAAACATAAAATATGAACAACTGCGAAGTGGGAGATTAAGATAAATACAATATTCACCAAAGATAGTAATCTGAATAACTATGCACGTTTTTTTCCTAATTCATAATGAAGGCTAGTTTTTTATTTATATTGAAGAAGTATTTCGATGTATAACAATGCTATCACGGAAAACACTTTATTATATTACAAATTGAATATCAACATAAATAGAATGTTACTAAATAGAAGAAATTCGTGGTCACCGTAGAACTTCATTGAAGTATTGTATGACGGGGAAATCACATATAGTTTTAAATCAGCTCTTTTTATTTTTATTTTCTTCTATCAGTACAAGAAGAAAGAATTTCATTCGTAAAAAGATGCGAATTCCGGTTTTTAAAGGAATTATACGTTTTTGGAGTCAGACATCTCGAAAAACATGTTTTTAGAAAATGTCTGTCCCTGAGTCTGGAAGTATGTGACTCTGTCTGTCTGAAAGTGTTGGAAAACGTCTCAGCGTAAGTGGTTTTATGTCCAACACCGCCTCGCCTGTGAAATGACAATTTATCTGTGACATTTACAACACGCCTTCATTTAGTTGTGAAACGTGTTCCAAGATGGCGACACTTCCCTGAGCGAAGTTCTCGTAAGATGACGGACTAATGGACAACTGTGTCAGAGACTTATGTTACGAAAAGGCGACGACAGATCGCAGCACCAGAGAACTTTTCTGACAATATAGACTCTTTTAATTAGAACTGAATTGCTTGCTAAGCAGTTTTTTTGTTTTCAGGACTTTTTTTACTGTGCCACAACTCTTGTGTGCCCATTTTATTCCTTCACTTGAAGGGCCGATTTTCTCAGGTCAAGACGCATGTTTTTTTTGTGCGTCAACCTTTTGTTCTATGGAAGACTTACGTCTCCAACTGGATTTTCGATGTCGTTACTCTTCTCTTATTAATATTTACTCTTTTTACTTTATATTTTAGAGTGTGAGTGTGCATCCTTGTAACCTAGAATTCGTAGAGCATTAAATAGTTTTTCTCTACATCTGGATTCTTCGAAGATGATATTATTCACAATTTGCCACATCTATTTTTTTAAATAAAAATTACAGGTTACTTACGTAAGAAGGAAACCAGCGTACGTCTGTTTTACCAGAAAGGTAAGAAAATAGATTTTCTATCTTTCATTATTGATATAAAAATTTATTACAATTATTTTATATTCAAAACTGGGTCCTTAGCTCAATGCTTATGCAGAACTCACTACCTTCAAAATATTGAATCAGATCATGAGGACTGAATAGAAGGGGAAAGTAAATAAATAAATAAATAAATAAAAAACCCAGTAATAAAAATTTGTTTATTTGATTGTGATAAAATGAAAAAGATGCACATATAAGATATGAAATATTGAAATAAATACATGAAAATAAATGTGCATGAATAAATATTGGTATTGTTTAAAATAATATCGCAAAAAAGGTATTATTATGAATATTGATTGATTATTATGAATAAGTGAACATTTTATTTACATTTATGTATATATTCTAAGAAATTACATTAAGAAAGACACAAACTTCTTATAATAAATATATTTATTATCAAAGAATTTATAATATTTGAATAACAGGCTATGGCTGCCTCAAATGAAATTACAGCAGTAGAAAAGTTGAACGATAATAATTATAATCATTGTTGTTTTAAATTAGAAAATTTATTAATTAAAGATGATCTGTTCAAATATATAACAGAATATCCACCTAGCTCACCCGATGATACATATACAAAAAATGCTGCTAAGGCGAAAGCCATCATTTGTTTGTGCATTGTAAATACACAAATTGTACACATCAGAAACTTAACATCCCCAAAAGACATTTGGGAAAAACTGAAAAATGCCCACCAAAGGGCAAATTTATCATCTAAGTTATTTTTGCTGAGAAAGCTCTATTTCCAACGGTTAAACGAAGGAAGATACTTAAATTTACATATGAACAATATTCTAACTATCCGCGACAAACTCGCTGCCATTGGAGAGCTCATAAATGATTCGCACATTGTGGCTCTTATGCTTTGCAGTTTGCCTCAGTCATACGCTCCTCTTATAACGAGTATGGAGGCTAGAGACGAAAAGGATCTAGACCTCGAGTTTGTAAAAAATAAACTGATCGATGAATACTCTCATCGGATTGAATACAAAAACACCAGCACACGACCAAGGGACACAGCGTATAAAATTATAAACAAAGGGAGCAAAAAGTATTGCAATTTTTGTCAACGAGATGGGCACGTTCGTTCAGAATGTTGCAAATTGAAAAACAAACAGAAAACAATTACCAAAAACATGAAAATTATAACAGAAATAAATTTAACAATAACGCCAACTTTAAAGCCAATTCGGTAAACCCCAACAACCAAAATAATGGTAGCAAAACCGACTCCTCGAATTTTTGCTTTAACAGCAAAACAAATATAGAGGATGAGGTTAACCAATCGATCATTCCTCTCTTCTCAGTGGAAAATAATTTTGAAATTGAGTCAGTAAAAATTAACCAAACACAAACAACAGATTCAAACAAATACATTATTGACTCGGGTTGTACCAGGCACGTTACATCAGCAAAAACAAATTTTGCTACATTCACAGCCGGTAATTTTGGGAATATAACAATCGCTAATGGAAAAAGGCTTAATTCGCAAGGTATGGGCGACGTAAAAATAAAAACAGACAAAAACCACTACATTACACTAAGAGATGTATTATATTGTCCATAACTAAAAAGCAATTTATTGTCAGTTAAGAAAGCCACTGAAAATAACATAAAGGTAATTTTCGAGAAAAATGCATGCTTATTCGTCAAAGATGATAATATAATCTTGACAGCTAAATTAAATGATAATCTTTACGTATTAAACTCTGAAGATGATTACGGCTATACTATAAGTACTCAAACTTTCTGTAACAATACAGATTGTATTTCAATGTGGCAACGAAGACTCGGATACAAAAATTTTGATGATATTAAATACCTTGTTAACCATAAATTAGCCGATGGGATAACAATTATTAATTGTAAACATGACACGCGATGCACCAAGTGCATTGAAGGGAAACTTTCCGCTCTGCCCTATCCTAAAGTAACCACAAACAGAAGCAAAGATATCGGTACCCTTGCACATTCCGATATATGTGGCCCCATGAATACTGAAACGATAGGAGGGAAAAGATATTTTATAACATCCATGGATGATTATAGCAGGTACACAATAACATACTTAATCGCGCATAAATCGGAAGCCGTTATCAAACTGAAAGAATACATAGCTCTAACAAAAAATAAATTTGGCAAGTTGATAAAGGCAATTAGATCCGATAACGCAAAAGAGTATATCAGTGATGAATTTGAAAACTGCCTGATAGAAAACGGGATAGAGCGGGATTGAGTGTTCCGTTTTCTAGCCCGCAGAACGGCGTCTCGGCGAGAAAGAATAGAACGATAGTGGAAATGGCTAGAACCATGCTGTCGGACGCCAAGTTACCTAAGCAATTCTGGGGGGAAGCTGTCATGTCCGCCACCTACCTCATCAACCGTCTACCAACAAATGCTAACAAAAATAACATGACACCCTATGAACTTTGGCATAAAAGAAAACCCGGTCTCTCGAACATTAAAACATTCGGATGTAAGGCATTTGCCTATATCGACAAACCTAAAAGGAATAAGTTAGATGAGAAAGCCATCGAGGGAATAATGTTGGGATATGATTTCAGGAGCAAGGGCTATAGCATATATACGGGTGAAAATAAAATTATAATATCTAGAACCGTAAAATTCTTCGAAGATGGTATAAAAGATGAGGAAATTAAACCCGCCAAAGAAAATCAAAACAACGAACAAACTCCCGCAGATAATATTGAAATTGATCTAGAAGAACGCGACGTTGATCAGAATAACACCCCGACCGACACATCCCTTGAACCGAGAAGATCGCAAAGACAAAATCGTGGCGTACCACCTAACCGTTATGGTATAAGCGCAAACCTGTGTCAAATTCAGGAGCAAAAGTCATGGACAGACCTACAAAATATCAATGACACAGAAACTAAAGATAAATGGCTAAAAGCTACTAGTGAGGAAATAGATTCTCTGAAGCAAAATAATACTTGGAGATTAATAAAACTTATCCCGGGAAAGCGCGTCATAGGTTGTAGGCGGACGTTTAAGACAAAAAGGAGAGCCAACGGGTCTATAGAGCGATATAAAGCTAGATTGGTCGCTAAGGGATATGCTCAAAAATATGGAAGCGATTTTGATGAGACCTACGCACCCGTTGTAGCTCATACCACCCTGAGAGCGTTCTTAAACGCAGCGGTGTACAAAAACCTTAAAATAGCTCACCTAGATATAAAAACTGCTTTCTTACATGGCGATTTAGAAGAGGAGGTTTATATGCATCAGCCAGAGGGATACATAACAAAAGGGGAAGAAGATAAAGTGTGTAGTTTAAACAAAACAATTTACGGCCTTAAGCAGGCAGCTAGGGCGTGGAACCAAAAAATAAGTAAATCTCTAAAAGAACTAAATTTCGTTGAATGCGCGTCAGACAAATGTCTGTACAAAAGAGTCCAAGATGGAAAGATCGCATACATAAAGTGTATGTTGATGACATCTTAGTCGCAGGAGATAAAACAGACACACACGGAATATACACTGAATTATCAGAGCAATACGAAATCAAAAATTTAGGTCAAGTAAAACAATATTTAGGGATAAACATAAAGGAAACAGGTAACGGTAATCTAGAATTAGACCAGGAACACAAAATAATACAGATCGCAGAAAAATTCAATTTGTTAAATGGTAAGCCTACATATACACCCATGAATACTAACTACTTTAATCTAGATCCAAACGGGAAACTAATGGAAACTAATGTAAAATTTAGACAGGCAATAGGAGGGCTTCTGTACATTGCAACTTTAACAAGGCCCGACATAGCGTCAGTCGTTAATATCCTGGGAAGAAGGAATGAATCCCCGAGGGAAGTCGATTGGCAAGCTACTGAAAAGTTGATTAGATATTTATTTACTACCAAAGATCTAAAATTCGTCATAGACAAAACAAAACCTTCAATCCTAACGGCATATAGCGATGCCGATTGGGCAGAATAGACAGGAAGTCAACCACTGGAAACTTGTTTAAATTAGGAAATAATATATTGGCATGGTCATCGAGGAAACAGAGCTGCACAGCACTCTCGTACACGGAGGCTGTATATATCGCTGCCTCTAATGCAGGTCAAGAAATCGCGTGGTTATTAGACTTGTTAAACGATCTCGAACTATGTCAACAACTACCCGTAACATTGTACGAAGATCACTTATCAGCCATAAGATTAACTGAAAACGAAAAGGCACAGACAAGAACAAAACATGGGGGGTCAGCTAGGTGGGGAGGCCTACCAAATGGCTTAAGCACTCACAAGAACCACCCAGCGGTTTCCATCTACTACCGCCGTCACCACACACACACACAAAAACAAATAATAATAATAATAATAATAATAATAAATAAAAGGCCCGAAGGGACCTACAGGAAAGCCAATTGAGAATATTAAGATTAAATACAATATAAGTACAATAAACACGATGGAAAGCCCAATTTTTACTGGGCGTTTACGAGAGAAATTTAGATATTTGTAATTAATAAGATCATGAGATAATAGATAATAAGATTTTTAAACTTGTTGGAGCGGCAAAAGCTCAATTACTCTGCAAAGCTGGGCGTTCTGCAAAAATACAATAAAAGCTACGTATATGTATACTAAATTAGAAAGAGATTCATAATTTTAAAAATAATGTAGAATATAAAAAATAGGTAAAATAGTGAATAATTATGATGAATATTATATAATTATATACACACACAAAAGTTCAAAAGTCTATTGTTCTTGCAACAGTTCAATTATAGTTCAATCGTGTTGTTTGTGATGTGGAGGTGAAATAACACCATATTAGACATCTATGCCATAATGGCATAATCAAAATAACTTATTGCCCATCGAAATTAATGTTAGCCGACGTACTCACCAAGCCGTTGCCAAAGCCTCATTTTGAGTGTTTGAGAAATAAGTTAAACATTTTACGCTCGTCGGTTTGACATAAAAAGCGGGGGTGTTGGAAAACGTCTCAGCGTAAGTGGTTTTATGTCCAACACCGCGTGTGAAATGACAATTTATCTGTGACATTTACAACACGCCTTTATTTAGTTGTGAAATGTGCTCCAAGATGGCAACACTTCCCTGAGCGAAGTTCTCGTAAGATCACGGACTAATGGACAATTGTGTCAGAGACTTATGTTACGAAAAGGCGACGATAGATCGCAGCACCAGAGAACTTTTCTGACAATATAGACTCTTTTAATTAGAACTGAATTGCTTGCTAAGCAGTTTTTTTGTTTTTAGGACTTTTTTACTGTGCCACAACTCTTGTGTGCCCCTTTTATTCCTTCACTTGAAGGGCCGATTTTGTCAGGTCAAGACGCATGGTTTTTTTGTGCGTCAACCTTTTGTTCTATGGAAGACTTACGTCTCCTACTGGATTTTCGATGTCGTTACTCTTCTCTTATTAATATTTACTATTTTTACTTTATATTTTAGTGTGTGAGTGTGCATCCTTGTAACCTAGAATTCGTAGAACATTAAATAGTTTTTCTCTACATCTGGATTCTTCGAAGATGATATTATTCACAATTTGCCACATCTATTTTTTTAAATAAAAATTACAGGTTAGTTACGTAAGGAGGAAACCAGCGTACGTCTGTTTTACCAGAAAGGTAAGAAAATAGATTTTCTATCTTTCATTATTGATATAAAAATTTATTACAATTATTTTATATTCAAAACTGGGTCCTTAGCTCAATGCTTATACAGAACTCAATACCTTCAAGATATTCCATTAGAAAGTGACACAGATTTTGTGGGTGCTCTATCTCATTTCACGATTTCCGCAATAGCTGTATCTCAAGAATCAATGAATTTTCATCAAATTTCAGATTCAGTTCGTGCATGTTATAAATTAGTTCTGATTAATTTTGGATATGAATCGCTGAACAAGTGGTGCTGCTGAGCGATTTTTTTTATGATTTCTGCTATAGGTCTATCTGAATAACTAATGCACGGATTTTCACTAAACTTCGGATTAAGTTAAAAGTTGACAAAAGTTGTTCCTTATTTGATTTTGGTGTAAACCAACTAATCGGTGGCACTGCTATTAATTTGTATGAGATAAAAGAAAGTTTTGGGATTGCCACATCCGACTAGTTTAATTATACCTAATATACTTAAATATATAATATAATATAATACAATATAATATAATACAGTATAATATAATGTATATAAATCATTTATTAAAATTGTACCACATTTTGTTTAAACTCTATTTTTCCTATTATAAAGAAATAAAATATATAACGAACAATTTCTGCGGTTCAACGAATGAACTTTAACAAGGAAAGTTAGCTCGACAGCTGATATATATATATATATATATATATATATATATATACAGGGTGCTCCGTTAAAGGGGTCCAATATTAATAGGGGTAATAGAGGAGATCACACGGAGCATAAATCAGTATATAATGCCTGGCCGGATCTCAATAATTTTCAAGTTACAGCAAATAGAATGAAAAATCGGAAATTTGTAAAAAAAACCCTCATTGCTAAACTATCGATAATGCTACATAAAAACGAAGCACATATTTAGAAAGAGCAGAAAAAATCCTACGAAATGACATAAGTTGTTTTAGAATATTGAGAATTAATGGCGAGTTACAAGCTCTGAAACAGTGAAAAAATACAAAATCAAATATTTAGCAAAATAGTTAATCGTTAATTCCAAAAATGCAACTCTACCTACATCAAGGAATATGTTATAAAATTTGGTCCATTCCGAAAGCTTTCGAAGAAGCTGACAATAAACCATATCAGTTTAATTGTATGGGAGAAATCAAGCAGTTCCCTAGTTACAACTCTGTACTGTTGCACGCTCGGAAAGGGCGAAACTCCGCCCATGACGATTGTAAACACCCCGTTTTAATATCTTTCAATTATACATTTCTGATCAACCTCTATCAATACCCTTTCATTATTCAGTCTGGTCAAGTGAATGACATATTGTGCAGCTCTCGCCTTGTCTTAAAGCAAACTCCGTGACTGCTGCGTTTCCTCCATGAACTTTCAGGATGATGAAGAAGAAGTACTTTTTATGCAAATTTTCTATGTGTATAGGAAGAAAAGTGTAATAAAACAGCAGTCATCAGTGGGCGTTATGTTAAAGGGAGGCTGTTGTAAGTGGGATTGTAGTAAGTTGATGTATAATAATTATGCCGGAATACTCTAACGAAGAATATGCGGACATGCATCTGATGTACGGGCAAGCTCATGGAAATGCATGTCTAGCACAGCGCATGTACCGTGAGCAATTTCCAAGGAGACGTTGCCCAAGTTCGAAACTCTTCATAAAAATCGATAGACGATTACGGGAGACTGGGTCGTTTAATACAGCAAGCATTGATGCAGGGAAACCTCGACATGTACGAACACCTGCAATGGAAGAAGATGTACTGAATATTTTTAAAGATAACCCCTCCACAAGTACACGAGCTGCTGCGTCTGAAGTCGGTGTTTCTCACCAAAGTGTGTGGCGTGTTCTGCGTGCAGAAAACATGCACCCCTTTCATGTGCAGCGGGTACAACTGTTATCAGTAACAGATTGTGCTCAGCGGACAGAATTCGTACGCTGGTTGCTTAATGTAACAGAAAATAATCCACAATTTCTGGAAAATATTTTATTTACTGATGAAGCAACATTTACGAGAGAGGGCGTGGTAAACACGCACAATATGCACACATGGTCATATACAAATCCGCACACTGTTTTCCCGTCGAACGCACAACAAAAGTTCAGTGTGAACATATGGGCAGGTGTCCTCGGCGATTATCTCATAGGACCATATTTACTCCCAGATGTACTCATTGGCAGTACGTACTTGGTTTTCCTACGGGATATCTTACCGCAGTTACTGCAAAATGTGCCAGCAACATTGCGCCACAATATGTGGTTTATGCACGATGGCGCACCGGCACATTTTTTCATAGGTGTTCGCAATCACCTCAATTCAACATATCCTGGGAAATGGATTGGACGCAGTGGACCTGTTGCTTGGCCTGCACGCTCTCCAGACCTCAATCCGTTAGACTTTTTTGTTTGGGGACACCTTAAATCGCTGGTGTATGAAACGCCTGTGGATACACCGGAGGATTTACTAGCGCGAATCGTTGTCGCTGCAGGAGACATTCCCAACTCCGTCGGAGTTTTTCGGCGTGTTCGCCAATCTTTACGACGTCGCTGCCGGCTGTGCGATTCTGTTAATGGGCGCAACTTCGAACACCTATTATAATAATGTCCGTTCGTCTGCCTTCCGACATTGAACTGTGCAGCGCAGGCCAGAAGACTATGCTTCACATATGTCATAAAGTACGTGGAAAGTAATTCTTTATTTGTCATTTTTCTTTTATTTTCAACACTTTTTGGCACAGTATTTTGTAAGTCACAGACTGTGGTGTACTCAAATTGTAAATTACAAAGTTTGTATGAATTAATTTAAAATTTAGTGTCTTTTTTAAATTGATAATTAATAAAATTATTATGCTATTTGTTATTATTATTTCCTATCATAAATTATGATGCACATATACATACAATAATTGTCCATGTAAAACATGTACTGAAACTTCTTGCATAGTTACAAATCGCAATATTTTTAATTATTTCCGAATTTTCACCACCAGTTTAATTTTAAAGAATTTAACTTAAGCTTTATATCAATAAAAGACCACTTTAAAATGTAGACTATTATTGTAAAGTTATTTTGATTCTTCAACTCTTGAATAATTAAAAATGTTGCATCTCAGAAGAAGCATGATCGAAAATGTATAGTTGAGAGTAATTAAAAAGGCGGTGTTTCCAATCGTGATGGGCGGAGTTTAACCTTTGCTAGTGTCAAAGAAAGCGGAGTTGTAACTAAGAAACTGATTAATTTCTCTCACACAATTAAACCGATATGGTTCATTGTAAGCTTTTTCGAAAGCTTTCGGAATGGACCAAATTTTACTACATTTTCCTTGTTGTAGCTAGAGTTCTCTTTTTGGAATTAACGATTAACTATTTTGATGTATATTGGATTTCGTACTTTTTTTACTGTTTCAGGGCTTGTAACTCGTCAATAAATATTGCTATTTTAATACAATTGATGTCATTTTGTAGGTTTTTTTCTGCTCTTTCTAAATATGTGCTTCGTTTTTATGTAGCATTATCGATAGTTTAGCAATGAGGGTTCTTTTACAATTTTCCGAATTTTCATTCTATTTGCTGTAACTTGAAAACTATTGAGATCCGACCAGGCTTTATATACTGATTTATGCTCCATGTGATCTCCTCTATTACCCCTATTAATATTGGACCCCTTTAACGGAACACCCTGTATATACCAGCTTCACTGATTGAATTGTATTCAGGCGGTGATTAAAGATGAGACATGGCGTGGCAGCATTTAACCGCAGAACTGCTTAGTTATATATTTTAATTCTTTATAATGGAAAAAATAGGGTTTAAATAAAATTTGATGAAATTTTATCAATGGATTATGGAAGCAATATTTAAAAACTAAAAACAGCTAATATGAAAGTACGTGATTTTCACATTAAATATGGCGAAATACTTTCTCACCAAAAATGGCACGTTATTTTAGATAACTCTAGACTTCAAATATCTCAGGGCTCGTGGTGACTGCCAAGTATAGAAAACCAAGAAACTTGGGTATTTTTACTCTATGAAGTACGGCACGATGCCACGCAACATCCAACAATACCATATGTCAATCACTCTTATATACACCACAGGGTGAGTAGTATGCTCTAATTAGCATAAAACTACAACTAAAATCAAGAACGTTGGATTCCGAGGGCCACAAATTCACTTGAGAAAATTAAAGAAAAATATGAAGTGAATAGGTCTCTTATAATACGGATTAAGACTTGAAAAAAACTATGGTTCTCAAAAAATAGAATCCCTTTATTAGAGTGTAATTAATCCTCCAAAATCTACACGAAATCTGGAAATAAAAAGGACTGCGTCAAATGTGTGTCCATGAGTTTTATTTAAAAATATATTTTTAGAACGCAAACGATGAGTAAAAACTTTAAAAGTGTTCTTCCAAAATTACTTTTAACTTTATTTCAATCTAGATCTGCTATGGCCGCGGTCAATCCGCTAAAACGAAAAAAAAAACAATTTCCCAGCAATTCCCATCAAAGAATCTTTGTACTTGCATGCTCTTCTCAATGATACCGGCCTAAGCATTAACTTTAATACTATGTTCAAAATTAAAATTTATAACATTCAAATACAAGCCTCAAAATAGCGCATTGCAGCGAAATTTTTATCAAGTGTAAAATATTCAAATGCTCAAAATCAACATACGCAAAAAAGTAAAAAAAAAAAAAAAAAAAAAAAAAAAAAAAAAAAAATTCCTACCACAAGATCCGTTTAAGCACCAAAATAAATTTTGCATTAAATTTTCCTTCAAAAGCGCGAAAACTGCCAAAACAGAAACAAATCAACACATTCGTAGCAAAATTAATTTCGGGAGTAAGCCAGATATTTTTTAACTAAGCTAAAAACCTAGCAAAAATATTCATGTATAGAGCTCCACCTTACATGCAGCTGGGGACAAGCTTTCAGGAGTGAAAAATACAACATCTAGAAATATGAATAAAATTGTAATATTTAATCAAATATATTTAAATTCAATGAGAAGTTTTAACATTGAATCTGAGATCCATCATTTTTTAGATACAGCAAAATCTATTAATATAGCAAAAAATACTTCTTTCCGTGGAAAAAAAAAAAAAAAAAAAAAAAAAAAAAAAAAAAAAAAAAATCTTAAAATATGCATTAACATTTCCACTAACAAGATACATTGGGAACCAGCAAAAACAACTTAAACATCTATAATTGCCCAAAACTACTATCAACTAAACATCCAAAACGCAACCAGGAACGACAAGAAGAAATTTAGGTTGATTCAAGATTATAACCATTAAACATATATGCATGAACCCTCTTGACTTCAAAGCAGATTCTCGTCTAACTGTGGCATTTGTCGTGAAATCCCAACTGCTATCGAGTATTTAAAAACATATAAATTAAAAGATAAATAATGCAATACATTTAAAAAATATAACAAGTTAAAATTTATTACAATCAACATTCTTTCCGTAATACCATAAATCAATTTAGATATGAAGAGATACACAACAACTTCATTCTAACATTTAGTTCTCCATCAACATCGTATCGTTAGGTCGCTGTTTTTTTTTTTTTTTTTTTTTTTTTTTTTTTTTTTTTTTTTTTTTTTTTTTTTTCTAAAGTGGAAAAAATACTCTTTCGTGAATATTTTTTTCTTTATTGCCGTTACTTAATTAACCATGGTACAAAATTTTTTTTTTCATAACTGTCAGGAAATTTATAATAGAAAGAAAACAAAGATAACCGTACGTATCAGACTTTAATGAATAATATATAATATTAACTGGTAGGCAACTAGCGATTGGTATAAGATAACTGCAATCACTCCAGTTATCACGCAAAACATCAGCAAAAAATAAAACATATAGATTATAATAAGAAAAAACTTTTTTTTTTTCTGTAAGAATGTTTTATATCATGTAAAACTACTCAGACGTTAACTCAGACGACTCGCCCACAAACGATAAAAGACAAATTCAAACACTTGGCAAAAATGATCATGGAAGACGGTAGTATTCCGAGTGACGCAGCCTTAAGCCGAAAATCGTATCGTATCGTATCGTAGAATTCGTAGATGACGGAACTCATATATACAGCTAACTCGACATCAAAGAAAATGCGAAAAACCGCCTGTTAATAACTCAGCAAATATAGGTCCTATTGTTCTGATTTATTTAAAACAGTCTTATATCTGCAGTCTAATCCTATTCTGAATTTTTTACAAATCTACGTGCAGTATATTTTCAGATCTGTAAACCCATTTTGAAAGCAATTTCGATGGTGTAAGTTTGTCTTTTTTTTTTTCTCCGAAACGGTCTAGATTTTTAAAAAAACATTAATATATAAAATGAAACTGTTTTTGATGAAGTGGATAAGACTAACCTAGTATCTAGGAAAACTCTTAATTTTTATATAATCCGCATAAAAAATTGGACTTCTTAGGATCGCGGATTACATGTTATTCTATGGGCGAGCAGACACAACGTTGCAAACCGTTTTTTTTTTTTTTTTTTTTTTTTTTTTTCCAGTTTAGGTCACAGTTAAAAATCTGAATATTGGCAATAAATCTTTTTTTAAACTACAAAAACAGTTTATTATGTGCTTTTAAATACTTAGATTGATTTTTTTAAATGGAGCAGTATTTTTTAATTATATCTATTTTATTTCATTGTTATTCATAGTAAGGAAACATTTTTTAAGGAGAAACTATTTCACGTTTTTGCGAAAATTCTCGTATCGAAATTCGATATTTATCGAAACTTCTCGTATCGAAATGAAAATTCATCGCGTTCGCCATAAGACTTCGCCATGTATAAGTACGCGATACGCGAAGTTGATGTTGACTGGAGAAATAAGAAATATCAAAGATCTTGAAATGGCATTCCAAGAGGAGAAAGTGAGTACAATTTATAATTATCCAGACAGCATTCTTTGCAACAGATCCTTTCTAATTAATAAAATGTTCTGAATTGCTTTTATTTTTAGCAATACTTATAACTGTTTTCCTTACAAAATAATGTTCACGTGTGGCATATGTATTGTAATATGTGAGTGTAATACAGATAGAATACCAATTTAATTTTGTGTTTTGAGTTTTCTTTTAAAGAAATTAAACAAAATCTTCTTTCATTTTTAAAGAACGCACAATTTAAATAAAAGGTATGACGAAATCAAAATTCAGATTTCATATCCCGTTTATAAAATGATTCATTTGCGAATCGTTTCTTATAACATTATAAACGAAAATTGACTTAAAACGACTTTTTTTCCGAAATATGGGTATCTTTTGCTTATTTTTATTATTATTTTTTTTTGTTGTTGTTTGTTAAACAACTCTTTTTAGCTTCGAAAATTAAAGCATCCTAGTTTTTTATTTTTATAAAATTAAACCTAAAGGGGAAAAAATCTTATTGCCTTTTATCTCTGTAACAAAAGAAAAACAGAAGAAAGAAAAAACCCTGAAGCATTTCTTTTAGGTTAATTGATTACAGCCATGGGTGCAAGACCTTCAGTCTCGGGACTGATTTCAGTCTTGGACATATTTTTGACTGATAGTAAATTCTACTTTATGTACTTAAATTATCACGATTAGCTCAAAAAGAACCATTTTATCCTGACTGGTTGTTTTGAGCTCATAAAAGTAAAGATTTTCATCATGATACTTTTCCTTATTTAGTAATTAAAGTTTATAGATAAATAAGATAAAACAGCTTTTTTGCAAAAGTAAGATACTTGTTTTTATTTAATTTTAAAGTTAGTATGCTTAAAAGAAAGCTTTAAATAATTTACTTTTAAAAAATATAAAAGTAGCCAGCTCCCTTATATGGTGTTTGTGGTAATGAAGTATTATTGTAAATAAGAACAATTCAGAACATGTTACTATTTAGAAAAGATCGATTTCACAAAATTTCATTAGTAGCTGCATTGTAGCTGACATGATAACTAGACTTTGTATAAACTAATAAAGTGATGACCTAGTAAATATTTCAAATAATATATTAATCTGACTCGCATCTTAAATTAAATATTAAGTTTTTATTCTGCTTTCATTAAACCATTTACTATTCTTTAACATTCCGCATATTCCGACTACAAAAACTCTTTTTTTCAATTCCTCCTGTACACTGGAGGGTTGCCGTGACACTTACAGACTGGCGCGTTTATCGCCTGTTGGGCGATATCATTTGAAATATCACCACGCTAACATAAAAAAGTAGCAAAATAAGAAAAACAAAATTAATCAGTTGATTATAAAAAAAAAAAAAAAACGCTCCATTCTCGGTCGTGGGAGGAACATCACAAGAAAAAAAAACCTCGCGAGATTTGATAGTATGTCGGGGGGGGGGGGGGGGAGGAATCCAAAACTTCATGCAACGTTCGCATGAAAAAAGTCGCAGACATGTTAGATTTCTGCAAAGACGCGGAATTCCGCTTTTTCGGCTCATTGAATTTTATCATCCCTGGGATAGGTGCAAATCTGCATTAAATTTTTTTGACGTTTTTAGGAGGGGTGGGAGCTAGCGGTATCTGACGAAATGCAACAAAAACGTGAGTACAATCAGCACCAAATTGTGTTAATTTCTCTCTCTTTCTCATTCGACCTTTTCTTTCTTGTTACCTACCATACATTTAGTTCACATATAGAACTGAACAGCATGAAAACATAGCCACCCGCAAGCAGTCCTTGTTCAATCACAAAAGCCTGCCACTAAAAAATTTTAATGCAGAAGATGTAATGTATTTCTCAGATGTAAACAATGAATTTTGCAGTTAAGGAGCACATGTAATGTATAAATATTGCTATTTCCTGAAACACTAAATTTGATACATTATCACCTTAAACACATTATTTTGGAGTAATGAAAACATTGTTATTATATTAAATTTTTTTGTGAATCAGTATTATAATCAGTAGCAGCTCATTACAGTTTTTCTTGCAGCACTAAAATGTATAACTTCCAAAAGTTTTTTTTTCTTTTCTTTTCTTTTTCTTTTTTTATAAATGTTTGCCTTTTTTAACGGAAGATAGTTTTGAGGAAAAAAAAAAAGGCAAATATTTAATTATTAAAAATAGTGAAAAAGGAATAAATTTGCCAGCCATGCATTTAATGTTCCCAAAACAGTCAGTCATGACTTACCACTGTTTATAATGATTTTGCCCAGACATATTTGGATGTTATATGCAAAGATAATATCTTTAAGGTAATTTAATAATGTGTGATCTATACCTATTATGTAAAATTTTATAATTTGCACAATTTCTGGTTCCAAGGAATGTTATTTAAAGCATGTATACGAAGTAAATTTAATGATGTATGAAATATGATCTATATAATGCAAAATTCTATAATACGCACAACTTCTCATACCAAGGTGTGCATTATAAAGATCTTCTACTGTATTCATATGTAGTACGCATCAAAAACCTTAAAAATTTAGTATCTGTGACTGCTCTGAAGAGGCAATTATTACAACTTTATATTTTTTTCATTCTGTAACACAAATTACTCAGCTTAGAATTTACCAATCAAAACATTGCCATCTTTATTTTTTTTTCACTGTCTTTATTTACCTCAGAAGTGATTAAATTTTTTTTTAATTGTAAATCCTAGAGGCTATAATAGCAAAAAAGCATCTTTAACCCCTTGGGGATGAGCGACCGGTATACTTGACCACTTAAGGTGTTCAGAATCCTACATTATTCTCACCACTTATTTTTAATTGTAAAGTTTGCCTTTTTTAATCGGAGCATTTCTGTGATTCAATTACATAAAATTTTCTGTTTTTAAAAACCTGTAGTAAAAGGTTAGAAATTTAGTAAAGGGCTCTAGTCGCGAAAGGGTTAAGCATCTTGAATTAAAGTGAACTTTAATAACCCTTGTCTTTAATTGCCAGTACACTCCCAATTGAGCTATCTGTACGACAGCCCAGCCAATACAATATTCGCTCAGAACAACTATTATCATGACATCAATTGATTGTGTGAAAAATAATTAAAAGTGTACATGATTATGTATTTTATTTTATTATTGAGCAACAGACTTTTTAGATCCGTTATTTTTAAAGCTTTAAAGATTGAAATCTTCTATAGGCTGGACTGGGAAAGTGATAATTTTGAGGAATAGGATGATAATTTATATAGAAGAATTTTCTGTATAAAAATAAAGATTTAAATTTTTTTAATGCTGGGAAGTAGGGGGAGGGAGAAGAGGCGAAATGTACATTAGGGAAGTTAGTGCTTATTTATTTATATTAGTGAGCAACAAATGTTGCATATTTTTTTTTTTTCGAACTAATGTTTGAAAGATTTTATTATTTAGGTAAGCTGGAGAGGTGGGTGCAAAAGGATAAGTGGAAACTTCGGAGCTCAAAAAATTATTTTATATGGTTTAGTATTATTGTTAATAAAGAATTTTAAATAGGGATGGTGAAATATTATTTTATATAAAATTAAAGAATTTAGAATTTTTATTTATTTATATATATATATTTTTTATTTATTTATTTATTTTTTCACTAGGAATGAGAAAAAGGGGAAGCAGAAATTTGCAGTTTTGGATTTAATATAAATGTATGTAATTACTTTTATAAGTGAGCGATGATTGTTATATATATATATTTCTTGCTATTTTTCTTAATAAAGTAAAAATTTTATATAGTAAAATTTAACATAGCTTTTTATATCTCTGAAACAAACCAACAGAAATACCCTCTAAGCATGCATGTTGTACATTACTTCCATATCTTACCAAAGAGTTCTTATAAAAGTCTCATAGCACGGTGCTCTTTAAAATTGAAGTATGGTCATCCTTTTTTGCGGGGAGGGGGGGGGGAGACATTGAAGGTGAATGGAAATCCTGACTATGAATTCTCTGTATTGGTCTTTAATTTCTCTTTGTGCGTGTTTGTTGTTTTATTATTTTTTTCAATAACCTCAAAAAAGTAATGATATCAATACAAAAACCCTTAACGGGTTAAAAGTTTGTGACGCAGCACTTTATGTTATGCTCTAAGAATTTTAAATACGGAACTTAAAAATAGTGATATCAAATTTTGAGTGATGCTATGCTATCAATTATAATCTCTCTATATGTTATTTATTTCACCTTTTTATTTTATTTTTTTTTATAATCGCATGTGCAAAAATTATGTTCAATTTAAAAAAAAGGTATAAAAGTTTATTCATTGGTGCTTTATCATTTACATCTCTCATAAATTCCAAGTATGAGTTTTAAAAGATATGATATCAAAATTTTAGTGACGCTTTGATGTGGCTTTAAACGATTTGTTTTAAAATTAAATTAATTTTTTTTTGGTTTGGCTGAGATATATTCACACATCTAAACAATAGTTTTAATTTTCCAATATACTTTAAATATGTCACTTTCACTGAATTTATACAATGCATTTAAATGTATTTATTTGAATAAATTGATTCATCCTTTGTCCAATGCTATTAAAAATTTAAAATAATATTTACGTAAATAAATTTTGCGTCATTGTATCCAAACTAAGTGAAATGTATTCAAATAGATACTATGAGGCAAAAAAATTATTTTCGTAAATCTTATTTTAAATTTTTAATAGCATTGGACAAAGGATAAATCAATTTATTCAAATAAATACATTTAAATGCATTATATATAAATTCAGTGAAAGTGACATATAGTCCAGTCATTTGGTGGAAAATAGGGGAAAGTTTTGGTGTAGTTTTGATATTTGGTGCCTTTATATTTTTTGGGTCGCTGATCACGAATCTGAAGTTTGCCAATAAAATTTATCCCGGGAAATATGTTTTTTTGTCAAAAAACTGGAAAAAAACGGGATTTTCTTTGTTTTTCCAAAATAACTTCAAAATTATGCCTTTTACGCAAAAGTCTTCAATACATAAATTAAAGAGGATAAACTTTCCTACATTTTACGTATTAAAAGTTTTTTTCTCTGATCAATGGTTTAGCTGTGACAACGCCACAAAAATGGGTGTGAAAATAAAAAAATTCTGAAAAAACGGGAATTACGGCAGTGCACGGTGAGTGATTTACCGATTCTAGTTGGCCAAAATTATTTTTGGCGTCAATATAATCGCATCGCCATGAAATTGAAAAATGTTATTGATATTCACTATTGAATGTTAGTTATTGTAAAATGCTGCGTGTAGCAGTCATAATTTCGTTACAGGTACATTCAAAAGTATTTCATTATATTATGGACTATGGGGAAAAATCGTTTATGGCGGTTTTTAATGATGTTTCATAATTTCAATCACTTTGAAATTTATATGCATATCTATTAAGCGCACTACAAGATGATTTCTTATAGAATATGGTATGGGTAGTATTTATCGATCATTTACAGGAACACTAAAAATAATTATGTTACATTACGGTCTATGGAGAAAAATTGTTTGTGGTGTATTTTGTTCATGTTACACCTTTTCAAAAGTATTTAAATTGATATATATCTCCGAGGTGCTCTATAAGATGCTTACTATTGAATATGATGTGCCATCGATCTTTCACATACAGGGGCACACAAAATAAATCAGTTATATTTTTCTCTGTATGAACAATAATTGAGGGAAGTGCGTTTTCCGTTGTGGAACACTTTTTAAAATTGTAAAAATTGCATACTATTTAGCGTGTATAAATTCTATAAATCATATATAGGGCTGCACAAGACATCTATATACCCGCTTATTGCCGGAAATTGCTAACGGGGAATTTTCAACTGTGCTATGCGTTCACTAACAGTTCTAAATTTTAGCATATTGTGAATTATATGACAAATCTATAGTTCATATGCAAGGATGTACAAAGTTTTCAGCTACTTTTTTTCGATTTTGGTAGAAATTGTGTTTTCAAACGTGTTATATATTTCACAAATTATTGCTTAGACATCGTTTTTCACGTTATTAAACTATGAAGTTTTATTATAGTACCCGAATTCGTTCAAAAATATTCCATAATTTGATTGATGCATGATTTTACGTTCTTCTTGTTAATTTTAATGATACTTTCTTAACGTTATGGAAGCTAAAGTGATAAAACTATTTTTGTATTATTATAACAAATTCTAATATTTCTTTTTCTAAAATTTAAGGTATGGAACAAACCTTCGATAGCATTAATGAAAATTGCTGTGTTGCCTATTCTGTTGTATATTCATATTTATTTCTGCACAAACCTTACAGGAAACCTAACAGGAACCTTATATAAAGATAGGGAATCATAAGATATCATGATTAATATATCATGAGAAAATGCCTACTTTATGTTTTGCATTGTATCAAATCTGAATTTGGAGAATTTGTCTGGATCAATTTTGTAACCACTCAGAATTTGCAGCTAAGTAATATATTTCAAATGATTTTGTCCCGAGATATCTACATACAACTGGCAATTTTTGTCCAAATTTGGTCATAAATTTAAACATTGTGCTCTTGCAAAGCTTCGTGTGCTCTTCGTTGTAATTTTCCTCTATAAACAAAATATTTTCAACCAACTTCACATTTTCGTTACATTTTAAATCTTGTTGCCGTTGCATGTGAAAAAGTTTATTTATGTGACTAACTTAAATTCTGCTGTCTTTAATAATAATAATAATAATAAAAAAAAAAAAAAAAAAAAAAAAAAAAAAAAAAAAAAAAAAAAGGTACTTGAACTAAAATATTATTCCAAGAAAAAGTCATTCCAGCAGGTATCAAATATTTTTTTTATTAAAAAAACATTTATTTTATACTGTTGGTAGTAATAAAAACACCCACTAATTCCATACGTCTATTTTCTATGCTGTAGATGTCGGTGAAAAGCAGGAACCCTCAAGTAAAAGAGAGCGGTAATAATTTTTTTTTTGTTTTTTAAATAAATGTACTTACTAATGTACATGTTTATTTATAATTAAATAATGATTCATAATGAGTCGTCTTATTTATTATCAGTAACTTCATTGTAAAATGTTGTCATTCATATAATCTTTAGTATAATTTATAGTCAATGCTTGTGTAAAATGGTCAGTTTTCATGTTAAATCTATGTACAGCGGCGTAATTCCCGTTTTCTCTGAATTTTTTGATTTTCACTCCCATTTTTGGGGCGTTGTCACGGCTAAAGCATTGATCAGAGAAAAAAAAACTTTTAATACATAAAATGTAGGAAATTTTATCTTCTTTAATTTATATACTAAGGACTTTTACGTAAAATGTATAATTTTGCAGTTATTTGGAAAAAAGCAAAGAAAATCCCGTTTTTTTACGTTTTTTGGCCAAAAAAACGTGTTTCCCGGGATAAATTTTGTTGGCAAACTTAAGATTCGTGTTCAGCGACCTACAAAACATAAAGGCACCAAATATCAAAACTACACCATAACTTTCCCCTATTTGTCCTTTTTGAGCACCTAATGCCTGGACTAATATTTAAAGTATATTCGAAAATTAAAACTATTTTTTAGATGTGTGAATATATCTTAGCCAAACAAAAAAAAAAAATTAATTTAATTTTAAAACAAATCGTTTAAAGCCACATCAAATCGTCACTAAAATTTTGATATCATATCTTTTAAAACTCATACTTGGAATTTATGAGAGATGTAAATGATAAAGCATCAATGAATAAACTTTTATACATTTTTTTAAATTGAACATAATTTTTGCAAATGCAATTATAAAAAAAAATAAAAAGATGAGATAAATAATATATAGAGAGATTATAATTGATAGCATAGCGTCACTCAAAATTTGAGATCACTATTTTTAAGTTCCATATTTAAAATTCTTAGAGCATAACATAAAGTGCTGCGTCACAAACTTTTAACCAGTTAAGGGTTTTTGTATTGATAAAATTTACCCGTAAGCTGTGACAATATTTTATCATAGCCATAAATCATACATTTGTCATAAAAACCTCTTCAATATTATTATAATATATTAATTGAAAGTTACGCACGAAACATTACAATGTAGGGCAATTCGCTAAATTTAATGTGGAGTTACTGTTATCAGGAATAAAAGAAATCTCGTTTCATCAGCGCCCTCTTTTGGGTATTTAAATACAAAAAAGTGACCGACTTATATACAGTCGAACTCGGTTAGTACAACAAATAAGGGAATTATAAAAGTTATCGTATGTTAACCGTTAATCCTAATACATGTGACGACAATAAAAATTTACAAAGAACTCACATAACTGAAGTATTTATTATTATTAATTGCTCTAAATATCTCAATGCTACGATCAATATAAAATCTTAAATTTCATATAAAATGTTCAGTCTTATATTTGTGGGTATCGTTTATTTTCGAATAGCCTTTTTATGTAATTAATTAGTAAATCCAAATGACATGGATGACCTACAATAAAGCAACTGTTAATGTTTTCAGGAAAAACAGTTCAAAGATTGCAATATCCACTGCAATTTTAAGCTATTCATTTTTCTTAACTATTTCATTTAACTTGTACATTAAGAAGTCGTGAAAAGGTTATTTTATATGGCTCAGAGTCCGCATTTATGAAATAAACAAATAAAGGACTATGCAATTCTTTTACATGGGCTATGCCATACATTTACATTGTCAGTTGTAAAGCTTACAATCGGTGTTATTTGAAAAAATTCTAAATCACTTTTATTCTTTTTATTCTTTTAAGAGCTCAAGATAAATTTGCACTTGCTTGGTAGATTGTCTCCTTCAAGGATGACATTATACCGGGTAAAAATGTTAAATTTCTAAACGTTGACAGGTCATCTTAATGTTTCAATATTATTACTGAAAGGATTTTATTAATAATTCTGCATTATTTTCAGTCAAAATCACATTGAAATTAATAGATATTTTGCTTTTGTTAGCCGTGATCCTGGTTATGTAGTTAGAAAAAGGCGTGAAAAATTTAATGTAGTTTAAATGACAACTATTATTCATTTGAAATTTCCTCGTTTTATGCGTAGTCATATTAGGCGAGTTCGACTGTATTTGTATATGTATATAGGGCAACGTATCTAAAAATTCCAGTCAAATATCGTGAAAATTCAGTAAGTTATTGGTGTAGTAAGTGGTACGTTGTCCGTGTTTCTTTAATCTTACATATCACGGACTATTTTTGTTGTAAATTCATATCTCATATTCATATACAGTGGCGGTCAAAAGTTTCTGGCCCGTTAGTTTCTTTCATTTGTTTGACAGAACGCTTCAGCGAAGTTGAAGCGCAATTTCGCCAAAAGTTAGGAATAAGCAAATTACCTTTGACGACGTGATCATTTTGATTGGATACTGAAGATACTTGATGCAAAGGGGAGGAATTCGAAATTCGCATGTGCAAAAGTTTCCGGCCATTCATCATCCGTTAGTTTTGGCTATCAGTAAAGCGGTTTTTTTTTGGCCGTGTTTGTTAATTAATCAACGTGAATAACGTATTTGAAAATCAAAAATGAAAATTTGAACAATTTATTGTTCCTAAACGAGTGATTTGTTTATCGCTAAAGGTACAATCCTCTCGTGAGATTGCGGCGAAGTTGTCGATCGGAAAATTTGCTGTGAACGATATTTTAAAAAAATATAAAGATGGTCATGGGCTTTGGACCTTGCCACGGTCCAGGGGACCCCGGAAAACGACTATACTTGTGTACAGAATTATCAGGAGAAAAGCAGTTGATGAACCGCATAAAAATGCCGCTGTAATTCCCCTCGATTTACGGTGTTAAAATATTGCTGAAATAAGTCGGTCTACCGTGTCAAGATGCTTACTTGACGTAGGACTTTATGGTACAGTCGGTGTTAAAAAACTTTCATAAGTAAAAAAAAATTCAGAGGGCCAGACTAGCGTTTGCCAAGGAATACAAAGACTGGTCAAGTGAAAACTGGAAAAAAAGAACTATTTTCCGATGCATCGACATTTATTCTTTTTGGGAGTGATAATAGACACTACAACCGACGACCTAAAAGCAAAAGATAAGATTCCAGATATGTTATTCCTACAATTAAGCATGGTGGAGGACACGTTATGTTGTGGGGAGCATTTTCTAGAATGTGTGCTTGTCCATTATTTGAAATCCGCAGCAAGATGAATAGTGCAATGCATAAGGTTATCTTGCAAGATCTTTTGCTGCCTTATTGGAGGAAAAATTGTGGTTGTAACTATTGGTTTCATCCTGAAAACGACCAAAAGCATACATGCAAGCTCGTCAAGCAGTTGCTTTCGTACAAAAAAATTCCGCTTTTGAAATAAACAGCCCAATCAATCACCCGATCTGAATCCAATAGAAAATCTTGAAACTAACTTGAAAACGTGTGTGAATTATAATTATTCCAATTCAGCAGCATTTTCACAAAAACTGCAAGAATCTTGGGAAAAACTTAACTTTGACGATTTACAACCGTTCATTGAATCAATGCCACGTTGCTGCGCCGCAGTTGATGATCAATGTTATTTTCTGTTATAACACCATTTTTTTAAACTTGCCAAGGTGTCCGAAAACTTTTGAGAACATGCGTTTTCTTTTCAATTAATTTTGTCAATTAAATTTATGTATATTTATTTTTCATTCCATAAATAAGTCAATAAAGTGTATAAGTATCACTTTGAGATTCCTCTTCATATGGGTATACTTACAAATTAACAAAAAATTTATGCTGGCCGGAAACTTTTGACCGCCACTGTATGTTATAAATTTATATCTCCCAAATTCATATTTACAGCTAATACTTGAAAGTTAAGATTCAGCCTCACTTGGAATATTCTGAAAACTAAAATGACTAAACAATAATACCACTTATTTATAAATGAAAGGAAATATGTTTTCCATTTCATTATTATTCTAATTATTATTATACTATTTACAGATGAACAAAACTTTACACAAACAATGAACATTATGTTTTTACCACAATTAAAATCAATTACATTTTTAACACTAATTACCTTTACGATTAATGCACTCTTCTGATTTACATCTTTAATATAGTGAATAATTTGCTAATTAGAATGAAGTTTTAGATAAATTTTAAGTTCATCACTTAACACAATTAAAATTTTAAACCGTATATCCATGCATTAACGAATACTCATTATATTTCATAATAGGAGAAAATCGTTTTCACTTTTTTCGGTAGCAAATACCATTACATTACTTTTCTTTGAAATGAATTTTGATGATTTTCTAAGTGAATTATTTTCTTCGACAAACAATTAAGACGGAATTTAAATAAGTAGTAAAAGGTTTATTTAAAGCATAATTAACATAAAATCTTCATTTAAGATGGTTAAAAGAACACATGTGCTTCACTGACGTATGTTTTCTGTTTACAGTAAACTTGTCCTTGAAAACTGATTAGCTTTTATTCACCATTCGTTTAGGCATTGTGAATTTGATTATAAACTTGGAAGTTACTTATTACTTATTGATTAAATTGTGGTGTTCATTTACTGAATCTTTTGAACAATGCATATTGGATGGAATCTGATAAAGTTGTTTTCTTGTATTATGAAACTCAAACATTTTTTTTTCTTATTCCTGCTGAATTTCTTTTAGAATGAATGAATAGAGCAAAGAAATTATTTAGATTTACCTATCTAGATTGATTTTTTAAAAGATATATTTAAAAGAAGCGGGGTCGTAATAATGAAATGGGCGTTGATTTTTCTCTGATGGCGATCTATATAAAAAGTACTTGGTTTACTTTTGTATAATTTAGCATTTGTACCAGAAAAAAAGAAAGAATTTAATTTTTTTTATAAATAGGGGAGTGTAGTAAACAGTGAGACAGCAGCCACTTTGACATATAGTTGTAACGGTTGTAACTTTTTCTCCAAGCTGGCACACACACATTAGGACCTCATCTTATGCAACACGTGCATGTAGTTTCGGCACTTCAATTACTCCTCCGACATAATAGTAAATAATTCTGTATTTTATAGTGATTAAAGTTACATAAACGTAAACGTCTATTTTAGAGTTTATTTCCTTCAATATGACACATATTTACTTGACCAAACCTAGCTATCTATCTATATTATAAAGAACAAACATATCTGTCCGTAACGCATACGTCATTCTGCGAATGGCAACACATTCAAATTTGAAATGAATTTTCGTTTTGCAATTTTCGCTAGTGAAAAATTTTAAACTTCTACACATCGCAAAATTTCCGTTTTTATACAGTCGTATAAGGAAAAAATTGTACTTTTAAATGCAGTTTGTTTGAAAGATGTATCTCAATTTATTTTTCAGATTTTAATTTTTTTTGTAGTTTTTAGTAAAATTTTTGTAATGTGGCAACAGAAGTACTCCATGTCTATTAAAATTAAAGGAAAATATTGTAGATTATTGTACTTTTTTGTTGCCATTTCCCCATAAAAAGTTTAATTAAAATACATGCTATATCAAAAATACCATCTGAATCCGGCGAATTTATTATGCTTTTATTTCGTTTTTATTCATCAATTAAATGTTTCTTAGTTTATAGCAAAAATATTTTACAAACGATATAGCACATTCTCTTTACGAAAACTTATTTTAAATAGCTGTCTGACTTTTCTTCACAATTACTTATTTCGTATTAGAAAGCTGAAAGAATGCAATTTTATTTATCCATGTGTAATAATATTTTCCGAATTTTGAAAAAAATATTTCTGATAATGATTTCTAATAAAACATGGTACTATTGTAAACAAAAACAAGTAAAGGCATATGCAACATTAAATGCCCGATTTTCCCCCAAAGCTTCTTGAATGACGATATTGCTTTTTGTTGTGTTTTTGTATTATTCTGCGATAATAACGCAATTTTAATAATTTTCTATAGATGTAGGACTGACTACAAAATTTAAGAATTGTAGCAGCTCTATATAGATGTTGTTTAAGACTGGATCATAAGAGTGGACTGCTTTAGCGGATACAAATAACGTCTTTTTATAAAAAAGCGCGTGTTTTTTAATTCTCATAAAGGAAATATGTTTTGTAGAAGTACATCATTTCATCAAAGCTGCTTTGAAATTCTTCACAGGTGAAAAAATTTATTTTAAAAATAGCATAATCGAAATCACAGGCTGATAGAGCACAATATGTTTTACAAAAATTTACAGTGTCTCCATAGAATAGTGCATGCAATGTGCATGCACTATTCATGGAAGCCTTTGTTCAAATGTGTTGGAACCCACATGTTTTGGAAGCCTTTGTTCAAAAAATAATGACATATTGTATTAAAGATCATGATGATTATCGCCTGGATGAATTCGTTTCATAGAGTTATAAGAGCATACAATGAGGATTTTGCCAGTAATATGAGGTTTAAAATAATATCGGGTTCCCCATGTTTTTGACCAAAGTTCTCTTGACTAATGAAATTTTACTACTATTCTTTAAGACACTCTACTATAATTTTATTACACAAGGCTGTGTTTTAATCATCTGCCTTGATCATTCTACTGAACCAATTTTACTAATTTTTTTTAATTAAAAGCTGTTCATTTGTATATGTGCCCGCACTAGCCATTTTTCTTTTAATATCCCCACTTTAATATTTTAATTTTAAAAATATTTTATGAAATTTCTTCAAAATGATCGTCATTAGATAGCTTTCATTATTGCAGAATTGAGAGAATAATGAGGATATTTATCTTTATTCATGCCATTTTTTGATAAAAATTAAATATATATGTATGCTTTTTTTATGATTATATTGCGTTTTATAAAATTAAGTGGCGCAAAATCCAAATAAGGACACATTGCACCAACATATTTTGAATGGAAAAGGACATATTGCTTTTGAAAGCTTGCATTTTTCCTTATAAAGTTTCCATTTTTTTTTCTTCTGCATGAGAGCTGATACTAATTTTGAGACGCTAGGCAAAAGTCTTAAGTATGTGAAAATGAAGTCATATTTAAATGAAAACGATGAATCTCTTAGATAATACTAAACATTTAAACACAAATGCGTCTAAAAAACATAAATTACAGCAATTTTTACTCTTCGGTATTGAGATTAGTTAAAGTTAAGAGTGCGACTGTTCAGATCTTGTTGACAATCCTGACTTCGATTTTAGAGTTAAAAAAATGAATTTAAAATGATCAAATTAAAATGACATTTTTTTTATAACAGTTTGAATACGGCTCTGAGAAGTACATGTGAATTATGAGAAGGTGAAACTGACGTTGGGTTTAGATTTTACTTGGAAAAAAATCTGATTGTATCAAACTAGAATAAAATTTGTCTTTTTGATTCGTAATAACTGTTTTTATTATATTTTACTGATTACATATGTAATTAAAGATTAATTTTAATAATTTAGACAACAAGGGATCGAATTCCTTGGGGGAAATTTAATTATTCTTATCAAAACTATTAATCAATAATCTTCATAAATATGCTATAGGAAGGTACTATGAAGGTATTATTTTCGAAATAGTGTAAGAATAGTAAAATTTTCTCTGTAGAATGCGACCTCTGGACAACTGAGTTTTATAAAAGTAGTATTTAGTTAATTTTAGATTAAAATAATATTTGTTTGAAAGTTAAACTAACCAATTTAAAATCTATTGTAACTAAATTTGTGGGTTTATTTGGAATTAATGAAACGACAGTTCCTTCTTAAACATTTTCCTTCGTCGAAGTTTGACCTCGTATCTAATAATAGACCATTTCTAAAAAATGACATAAACATTTTAAAGCGAAGAAATTTATGTAATAGATGTGGCATCAATTTCGTTACAACATAACGAAAGTACACAGTCAGACGTGTCTTATTGTGCACCTACTATGTGGTTCTGATGTTAAAAAAAGTTATTTATCAATAAAAGAAGTAATACAACTCACAGAAGAATAAAACTCTCTCCCTTTGTCTGCGTGTGTTTGGGCGTCCGATGGCTAGGAAAAGCTACTAAAAGTAAGAGGCTAAAAATTTGCATGAAAGTAGGACAAATTCAAGCATTGTCAGACCTAGGCTCATATTTTTAATATTTTTGAAATCTAGAAATATTAATTAGAAATCATAAACTGTAGAAAATTATTTATAGAGTGTAAAAAATGTATTATTGGTGAAAATATATGTATTGTATCACTGTGTACCACATGTGCTACACAGTAAGAGAAATTCCGATACCCCATGATGCTGCTTCTGCGCTTCTATAAGTAACTTTTTTAAAATTATTTATACATTAATGTGTAGCGTATTTGTGTAGCTTAAAGATGTAGCACTTTTATCTCAAAAGAATAAAAACCGTGGTCATTCGTTAAGTAATAATTATTTTCGTTTCTCTGTGTACTACCATCCCATACACTGTTTTTCCTAATATCATTGTATCATGGAAAAAATTGATGATGAATTATTTTTATTCTGATAATGAAGGTCTCTTTACCGGGCATACTCAGAATATTTTGAAAAAAAAAATATACTAATTAAAATATTTATGTATGTAATAAAGGATCAGTCAAATTTATCTGCGGAATTACAGTAGAATGTCAGTAAAAAAATAAAATACTTTCCAGTATTTGTCTCGAAAAGACGAAAGAGTCACGCGATTTGGCGAGCAATACTTTTCCTCACCAAAAGCAAACTACATTAATGCACTCGAAAATTACTTGTTAAATGATTTTTTGAATGTGTGTTAATAGTATTTAATGAATTTAAAGTTAAACAATGGGGCAATTTAATAAATACTTTTTTTGTATTTTTTTGTATGTTGCTTGTTATTTAATTGTATTACAATTTTATTTTTAAAATTTCATATTTAAAAATATTTTTATACATTTAAGCGTATTTTGAAATAAAGGCAAGATGAAGAATGCTGCAGATATCCATTTCAATTTCAAAGAACTCGTTATTTCCTTAGTAAAAAAATTGAATCGACAGATATCAATTGGAGTTAATTTTCAGATTGAAACAATTTTAATTAATTTAAATTTTGTTTTAATTCATAAAATTTGATATTTAACTTTCATTATAAATATATATATGACAAAATTATAATTAAATCAAACTAAAACTAACAAAACTAGTTATTTATATTAAATTTATTTAAAGAAAGAAAATTAGTTGAAACTGGTGTGAATTAATACGAACTAAAATAACTTCTTAAAACATTCAAGGTTCTGATGGTGTTTTAAGAAGTTATTTTAGTTCGTATTATTTAAACAAGTTCAATATGAAACATTTTTTATCTTAAAAAGTACTTGACATAAAAAAAGTTTTTTTTATAACCATTTTTAAAAATGGTTATTGTCCTCTGTCAGGGAAGGAAATCAAAAACATATCTGAAGCGTTTTATTGGTTCAATCCGCATTTTATTCGTTTTCTGATTGGGCTATACAGTAATCTGTATTTTCCCTTTACTTTCAACAGAGATATATACTTCTGTTGCCACTATGACAAAAAAGTAATAAAAACTACAAAACAAATTAATAACTCAGAAACAAATTGAGATAAAGCTTTCGAACAAATTGCATTTAAAAGTAATTTTTTTTTTCTCTATACGACGGTGTAAAAAATAATACTGTGGGATGTTTCGAAGTATAAGAATGACATTTCATTTAAAATTTGTTGTCAGATTTCTTGGAAATCTGACGATGGAAAAGCCTTTTCCCGAACAACCAATTAAATGCTTGGATAATACGAAAGTTTCAGGTGGATAATACGTAAGTTTCAGGAAATTTGAGGAGTCGCAGGCGATTTTTGTTGCTTGCATTTTTAAGTGTAATAACACTATTAATGTTTAATTCATGGCGTACGTAATCTATGATCAACTCCGTGCCATTTTTTATGTCTTAAATTTTAGTCTTTGAAAAAATCATTTTCCAAATGGTCGTTGTAATTTGTTAAATTGCTTTTATTTTATTTATTTATTTATTTTTTTTTTTGAAATTTTATTCCATCGCCAACCGATCATATATCGCCAAATATAGAAATTTTCATTATTTTTTTACGGACGCTCTATCGCATTTCAGCCGAAATAATTTTAATAACATATCTATCCTCATGTGTAGAAATTCTACTTTTTTTTCAGATTTTCGGAGTGTGCCCGTATGAAGGCCTTCCTTGTGAGTTATTTCAGCTTGTTCGTTCATTTAATTTGTTTGCTTTTCATAGATTGACCATTAACTGAAGACTGTGGAACCTCTTAAGGATATTAGTCTGTCAATTTCCGAATTCATCGCGGTAACATTATGTCCTGCCGTAGAATGCATTCGTATATTTAAAATATCTATGCAGGAAATTTATGTTTTTAGTTCCTTTTTTCTCAGTGTACTCATCCTTAAAAATTTTTATTTTTTGTCTTAGTTCTCAAAATATTTCTAAACTCTACGCTAAATTAAATATTAAATGTGCTAAAAGCGAACGGACTGTGAGTACGATTTTAACACATCTCATATAATTAGGTATAAACAGGGATGGGATTATAAAAACGTGTATAATAATCACTTATAAACAAATTAAGTTAAAATAATGCTATAAAAAGTGATAGAATATCTTTATTAAGACTTACGATCGTCTCATCGTACAATCGGCGACATTTTCAAAATCAATCATAATAGAAAATATTTTCACATTACTTAAAAACAATAATATAGTAAACAATGTCACGAGACATGAAGCATAATGAAAATATTGCAACCATAAAATAAAATAAAAATTAAATTAGCTATTTGCGAGCGTGGATTAATTTTCACATAATTTAAAAACAACAAGGTAAAACAATGTCAGGAGACATCAAGCATACTGAAAACATTGCAAAACACAAAATAAAATAAAATTAACTTGGCTATTTGCGAGTGTGGATTAACTTTTACTATTGTTTCTACGATTACGTAGTATCTCTTTCCAAATTCTAGGTAAATCAAGGGACACAGAATCATTGTAAATATTCTCGTTGCGTAAAAATATTTCTATTGATTCTCGGACTATGGATGGAAAATAAATGGAATGCTGAAATGAGAAATATGGATGGAAATACCTTTCACCAAAGAAGATGGAACAAAGCAGTTTTATATAGGTATGACAAGCAGAAAACTTAAAACTAGAATCAAAGAACATATAGCAGACATCAAATACAATAGAAGAACCACAGCTTTGGCCAGATTATGCAGCGAAGAACCTTTACAGATTGAATTTAAAAATAGCAAGTTAATTTATCCATCAAGATTTTATTTTCCATCCATAGTCCGAGAATCAATAGAAATATTTTTACGCAACGAGAATATTTGCAATGATTCTGTGTCCCTTGATTTACCAAGAATTTGGAAAGAGATACTACGTAATTGTAGAAACAATAGTAAAAGTTAATCCACACTCGCAAATAGCCAAGTTAATTTTATTTTATTTTATGTTTTGCAATGTTTTCAGTATGCTTGATGTCTCCTGACATTGTTTTACCTTGTTGTTTTTAAATTATGTGAAAATTAATCCACGCTCGCAAATAGCTAATTTAATTTTAATTTTATTTTATGGTTGCAATATTTTCATTATGCTTCATGTCTCGTGACATTGTTTACTATATTATTGTTTTTAAGTAATGCGAAAATATTTTCTATTATGATTGATTTTGAAAATGTCGCCGATTGTGCGATGAAACGATCGTAAGTCTTAATAAAGATATTCTATCACTTTTTATAGCATTATTTTAACTTAAAGGGATGGGATTGTTCCGCTTTTTTGCATACCAGTATAATATTGGATAAAATGTTGTTGTGTTAAATCACAATATTTTTCGATTAAATAAAGTAACATTTTCTCTAAGATTATTCTCGTGGGCAAAACAGCGGGGGAATCTCATGCCTGTATATATTTTAGAAATATTTTGACACATAGCAAATAAAGGGACGCCTTTTAAAAAGAAAATATAAATTAAAATATTGATTACATCAGGAGATATTTTAAATATACGAAATAATCACACATTAATAGATTTCACATTAGCGAGTGGAATTTGGAAGTTGACTAACTAACAGCCTTAATGACTCTGTATTAGAGGGATTTTATGAGACAGTCTAAATAAATAAACGTCACTCAAATTTTAAGGTAACTGTTATTACTGTTATTATTATTATTATTATTATTATTTTGTCCACCTTAACTTTGCGACATTCGTTTAAGTTCAATTACGTTTAAGAGGATATATTTTTACGCAAATACATGGCCTTGAAAATAATGGCAGTCTCGCGAAGTCTGTTTTTCTCAAACATATTCTTGAGACTAAACAAATGTTATAACTATAATATAAATAAGTATAATTTAAATATATAAAAATATAGCTTGTATGTTGTAACAAATTTAAATTGAGCATCAAAATTCACTTTAATTTGTTAATTCGGATGTCAATATATTTCTAGATTCAACTGAGTGAGAAATTTAGTAATTAGAAGAGTAACATAATAAAAATTATTTGCAGTGTTTATAAATAACATTTGTATTTATTTTATAATGTTTTGTGTGAAAAGTTTCATCTTGTTTTATAACCACCTTTAAATAAAGTATCTTTTTTATACGTATCAATATTTTGCTTACGAAATTTCACTTAAGGTGTTCTCAAAATTGAAATTAAATACATCCACAATTTAGAAAGAAAATTCAATGTTTATCCTGTATTATACACTGGTGTCCAAAATTAAGGACCAGTCGCAAAATGCTAATTTTTACGTAAGTGAATACTCAAAAGGAAATAATATAATTCAAATAAGTACCATCCCTACAGCACAGCTAGTCCATATAGCATCTCATTCTTGTCACACATGGTCACAAGTGTCACAGTCACTACGGTGAAACACAAAACAGGAAATTCCACACGTCTTATTATTAGTCTGAAATTATCACTATATGTGATTCTACTGAGAAGTCAATCTGACTGCTGCTTTGCTACGAGTCACCAAGTGACTTTACAATGTAGTTACATTGTGACACTCATGTGACTGTCATTTTTAGACTCAATTTCAGTCATCATGAACGTTGCATTATGATAAGTCACCAAATAATATCACATTATAGCCACATGGTGACTTTTCACAAAAGAGCACAATGGTGCCGTCACAGTAGTCTCTCTGTCACCTGAAAGTCATCATGTGACTTTAATGTGACATTAATTTTTAACTTGTCACAATGCAGGTTCACGATGACTTTGAAATTGAGTCTGCAGATGACAGTCATATGAGAGTCACAATGTAACTACATTGTAAAGTCACATGGTGACTCGTCACAAAGCAACTACCACAGTGACGTTTCAGTGGAGTCACATATAGTGATCATCTGAACTCATAATGAGATGTATGGAATTTCCTTTTTTTTTTGCTTCACCGTAGGGACTGTAATACTTGTGACCATGTGTGATATGAATGAGATGCTGTATGGACTAGCTGTGCTGTAGGGATAGTAATTATTCGAATTATATTATTTCCTTTTGAGAATTCGCGTACTTGAAAATTAGCATTTTGTGATTGGTCCTTAATTTTGGACACCAGTGTATTATCTTATTTGTAATACAATAAGCATTTTGTTTTGACTTGAATGAAAATTCTTTTATTTCAGTGTTGTTTATGGTGTTTATGATGGCCGATTATATGCACTAGGGATATAGGCCGAATGGGGTTGCCTTCCGTGGGGGCCTTTCTAAAATCCAGCACCTCCCTTCTTCCATCTTTGAGAGCAGAACCTCTTATCCAATGGTGGGGCCCTTTTATTTGGGTAACAGTAATTTTTTTCTAATCATTAATAATGCTGGGAAACAATGGTTTTATCACAGAACTGAAATTAGTTTATTCCAGATCTTTTTTTTTTTTTTTTTTTTTTTTTTTTTTTTTTTTTTTTTTTTTTTTTATGCATTCCTTTTTTTCTAGGTGATAGTATTTGAGAAATATGCATATGTTTATGAAAATGTGAGATTTTGTGCTATTTTATACAAATTTTAGATACAATAAATGCCTGGATGATTTACTTTCTAGATAATGACTGCTGGACTATTTGCTTCAGATAAATGTCAAAATCAGCATATTCTTAACATTTATTTGTCAGTTATTAATCCTAATTTGCATATTTTAAATGGTGTAATGCTTACATTACTATCAACTTTAAAGTATTTGCTAAAAAATAGACGTAGTGTTTTTCTTGATTAGATACTTATGTTCATTTCAAATCTGCAATCTGTTTCCATAGACCACGTCTAGTTTTTGAATAAAATGAATTTCTACTTTTATAAAGAATTGACACAAATTTGATATAAGATGCTTTTTAGGAATGTCTACCTCATTTTCAAAAGATTGCGATTTTTCAAACGATTACAGTATTTTTTTTTTATCAACAAATAAATTTTCACATATATGTACACAAAAGAAAAATCTCTCTATTCTAAAAAAAAGTAACTACCGCTGTCACCGCCGCCGCCGGTTTTGAACTTTTTGTGATCGGAGATCTTTCTTCGTTAATATTAAGAAAAATAATGCATACAAAAATATGAAAATTGGTAGTATTATATAGAAATGTTTGATAAACACGCTGATGCAGACAGTTTTCAAATCGCAGAATTATTTTAAGAGATATTTAATTCTAAAGTTGGACAAATTCGTTCCACTAAAAACGTTTTATAGTAGCAAAAACTATTCATGGGAATTTAATCATTTTATACGTTTGAAGTTCCCGGTGTGCAGACTTTATTTCTTTTTTTAATTTGACTCATTTTTTGAGGCTTTATTTCAATTTTAAATTCAAATTTTCAGCATTTCAAGAGATATTTTTTACTCATTTTAGAAAATTGTACTAATTTAACCTGTTGCCAACTGTATAAACAGCGCAAGCAATAATGTTTGCTTAAAAATATATATATATATATTTATACGTGTAAATAAATAGAAAATTTATTTACACGTGACTATTATAAACAGAAAAAAAACATTTGGAATTAGAATTAAATAATCATGCGTACAAAAAGCAGGAAATATTTTAAAAATTACGTCATAAAAACTATATTTACCTTTGAATTTTAAGAGAGAAAGGAAATTGTAAAATAATAAATTCATTAAAATGCGTTAAAAGTCTTAAATATGAGAAATTACGTCATATTTACGTCACATTACAGTTATTACATAAAATGAACACAAAATAATATTACAAAACAGTTTAAATTTAGAAATTGCGCTAGACATTTATTTGATATTTTGAGAGGATACTTTCCAACTATTTTTGTTATGAAAGTGCAAATAATATTTAATTTCTAACAAAAGTATTTTCAAGTGAATATTAAAAAGAGAAAGAATAGTTTGGTCAAAATTACGTCAGATTAAAAACGATTAATTTAACATGTCTTATTTAAAAGAACTTTCTTTTCGCTTTGTTAAAAAATACCGGGAGACAAAGACTCTGTTTACTTAATTCCTTTTATATTAGCTTATTTTGAAATGTTTAACTTAATCAAAGACGAAAACAGCGTTGTATCTTTGGTACTACTTAGTTATCCCGTCGACCAAAAATCTATCATTCTCCAAACTATCTATATTATAAAGGACAAACATATCTGTGCGTAACGCATACGTCATTCTGCGAATGGCAACACTTTGTAATTTGACATGAAATTTCGATTTTGTAATTTTCGCTACTGCACATTTTTAAACTTCTAAACATCGCACAGTTTCAATTTTTACATCGTCGTATAAGGAAAAAATGTACTTTTAAGTGCAATTTGTTTGAAAGCTCTATATCAATTTATTTTTGAGATATTAATTTTTTTATAGTTTTTAGTACCAATTTTGTAATTGTGGCAACTCTACTCCATTTCTATTAAAAGTAAAGGAAAAATAATCATGGTTTATTTATTTTTATTGATTATATCTTTATTGAAGCCATTTTCACATTATAAATAAAAGTAGCCTTTTCCTAATTTTTGTACAGAAAATGACGTCAGCCATTAAAAAAAAAAAAAAAAAAAAAAAAAAAAAAAAAAAAAAAAAAAAAAAAACACGCATTCTTCTTCATAAATCAAAAGACTGAAAAAGACATTTCAATATTTTTACATTACGCTGATACTGAGTTTGAGACGCTCGGCATAATGATTCAGTGAGTAAAAATGATGTCAAATTTAAAACAAAACGATCATTTTATTTCTTAAAACTAAATATTTGACTAATTATAAATGGCCGAAACTATGGCAACTAAAGGTAAATTTCTGAATGGTAAATTTTCGCGGGTATTGAGATTAGAACTTAAAGTTTTCGCGAATGTTCACATGAAAAGTTTTATCGGACAAACGTGACTTTAAGTTTGGATATACATTCATTAATAATGTATTGCGCGTTAAATTACTTTTAAATTGTGAATTTGAATGGTGCGTATGTAAATATTGAGAATGTAAAAATAACGTGCAGTTTAGATTTTATGGGGGGAAATTTTATGATGTGACAAAGCAAAATCCTTTTCACTGATTTTTAATCCCGTAAAAGCAAACATAAGAGCCTCAATCGATAACTTCAACATAATTACTTAGCTTGATTACGCCTTCTAATACAGTTTAATTTATCAATAATTTAGGCAGTTGAAGTTTGTGGAAATAATATTTTGGTAATTTTAGGTTAAAAACATCATTTGTTTTAAGAGTTAGAAAACCAATGTAAGATGAATTTTTTATTGTAATTCTTTTTGTAAGTTTATTATAAATTCGATCTAACGGTTCCATTCTAAACATTTTAATTCGTCGAATTTCGACCGGTTCCAACTCGTAAGATTAAACGCCAATAATGGTTGATCGTAAATGTCACATTAATTTGACTTTAAGCAAGTAACACGTGTCTACGTCATCAAGTTATTTTTATTTCGACGTTTTATTTGTATTTTTATTAATGTTGCACTAATTTATTTGTTCTTTCGTTGTTTAAAATAAAAATTATGCAATTTCTATAATTTGGCGCGTGGTTTGGGGATTTATATAATTTGGCGAAATTGGTCGATGGGATAATCAAGTAGTAATTCCCCCAATCAAAGAGAAATGAATAGAAATCCGTTTATAGGGAGATCGCCACTGTTTTTTAAATTATAATTCAATCTTCCGAAATCTTTTTAAAGCCGATCATATTAGCGTTCTTTTAGAGTCTGTGGTGTCTGAACGGGGGTTGAGGAACGTAGCTCGTAGGGGGCTGGGCCCCCTAGTGTGATAAAAGAAAATAGATACCAGATTTGAGATCAGAGCAAAAAACTGGTTTAGAATCATATTAGCGTACTCGTGTGACAGAAATATTTGTACGCCAAGAAGCATTACTAAAAAAATGAAAAAATGCAAATTGGAATAAATATATTTCATGGTCACATGTCACATAATCTCCATAATTTCCACAATTGGCAATTATTTATTAATAATTGAAGCATATGATGTTCTCTCTTTCTAATGGCCAACATAAGGTAGCATTATATCTTTTTTATATTATTATTCATAAATATTTCATAAAAAAAATATATATATGAGACATGAAAGATAAATTTGGTACGTTAAATAATAGGATAACTGTAATTTATAAGCAGAAAAAATAAATTAAATATAATTTTAATATTTAACAAACATATATAAACTTCAGAAATAATTGAAAGCTTATAAAATATATACTTTAAAATGTATTTGATGAATGAAGCTGGAAATTAAATAGCAGACAAACTTCAAATTGAAGTTCAGACAATATTTAGAATAACCAAAGAAATACGTCTGCTGATCCATATTAATAAAAGTACGTCAAAAATCGCTGACATATTAAAAAGAAGTAAAATAATTTTAATGCCAAACAAAATGAGATGAAATAGAATGATTGACATGAAGTACAACTTTTGATTACATCATGGAATGTGTATGACTGATGAATAAGCATAATGAGATTAAGAGAATCAGATTTACGAATATCAAATTTTAAATTATACGTAAGTGCACATCTATCAAATATTTGTAATTGAATTATTTATTTATGTTTACGAAGTAAAAAAGTTGCAGATATGTGCCTTTATGATAAGAACTTTCAGACAAACACTGGAATGTAAATACTCACAATTTATTTATGAATGGATAAAATGAATGCAGAGTATATATTGTTCAACTTTCTCATCTTCAAGTAAAAGACATTTTGAGTAATCTAATTTTTAATCCGTTATTTAAGAATAAAAAACGCAATGAATACATAATGAAATTATCAATTTCGAAAATATACATTTGTGTGGGAAATTTAAATTCAAATCATCATCATGAAAGAAAATCTTTAATATGTATGTATATATATATATATATATATATATATATATATATATATCCTTCTATATATAAAAAGAACGTTTTGATTAGGAAATGGACCAATGAAAATCTGCGTATATATTCCCGGTAGATCGGCATCCAATTTGAATGCTTAAGCATTGCCATTCTTCGTTAATATTAAAAAAAAAAAAACTGTTGCATACAAAAATATGAAAACCGGTGGTATTATAGAGAAATGTTTGATAAACACGCTCATGCAGACAGCTTTCAAATCGAAGAATTATTTAAAGAGATATTTAATGCTAAACTTGGACAAAATCGTCCAATTAAAATTTTAATGGGAGCAAAAACTATACATGAGAATTTAATCATTTTTAGATCATTTTATACGTTATAAGTTACCTGTGTGCAGATTGTATTCATTTTTTTTTACTCATTTTTTTAGGTTTTATTTCTATTTTAAATTCAAATTTTCAGCATTTTGAGAGATATTTTTTACAACTTTTAGAAAATGTTATTAATTTAAACTGTTGCCAACTGTATAAACAGCGCAAAAAATAATGTTTACTTCAAATTAAAATTTTATTTACAGCTGACCTTTATAAACAGAAAAAAAAAACTTGAAAATTAGAATAGATCAGTTTCAACAACGTGATCACAAACCTTGCAACGTCCGTGGCAACCAGTTTTGGTGGGCAAACAAATAATGGTAGAGTACTCCGTAATCCTACTGCTATTCTATTTTGGTCGCAAGACGAACCATTTTGTTTTTGTTTAGTGAATTTTTCTTTCTCTATCTTTTGCCATCTAATTTAGTGCAAGTTTTAAAACTTAACGAAAAAAAATATCTTCAAAATATTATGAAGAATTGTGCACAGATGTCATATACGGCACCATATTGGCGCGATTTTTTCTGGCTCCAATGTCATATACGCAATGGGTACTTAACTGTCACCAAACTGTCGATATTTTGCTTGATATGGTAATCCAGATATTGTTGTTTATGCTGTTGATGTTTTCGCCAAATTGGTGTCAGAAAAAAATCGCGCCAATATGGTGCGTATATGACATCTGTGTCAAGAAGTTAATGATACTAAAGCTAAGGAACGATATGCGTCTAAAATTAGCGTTATTTCTGGTGTACATCCATAGAGTTTTAAAAAAATAATGTGAAGAAATATGTAGCGGATTTAACCGACGTTAATTATTTTTACATTGTAAACTATTTAGGGTACTACTTAGTTATCCCGTCGACCAAAAATCTATCGCGAAACTATAAGATTAAATGCCAATAATTGTTGATCATAAATGTCACATTAACTTGACTTTAAGTTACACGTGTTTGCCTCATCAAATTATTTTATTTCGACGTTTTATTTGCATTTTTATTTATGTTATACTAGTTTATTTGTTCTTTTGCTATTTAAAATAAAAATTATGTCAATTTGTATAATTTGGCGGTTTGTTTGGCAATTTATATAAAATTGGCGAAATTGGTCGACGGGATAACTATGTAGTACCCTATTTAGTTTATGGGCAAAGTGATTATACTGAGAAAGACTTCAGGTATTATAAAAGCCTTTAATCTTATAAACAATTTGCCTGCAACTGGGTAAGAGAAGTACATTCTTTGAAAATCGGAGATTTTCCTATTGTTATTGGAAAAATAAGCATACATTTCTGTGCATTAATTAATAACAAATTCCACGTGATTGTGATTTATTTAATAATAAACGTCGTAAAATTAATTCAGACAATATTGCGATGACAACCATCTCTGTCGCCTTTTTTCACACAACTTTATTTCATGATATTATCTGTTTTTCGAATGCCTGGTAATCTAATGTAGGATTTATTATGTTTCCTGTTCGAACGCTTTCCGCACATTTTTACACAAGTCGCTGGCATGGTGATGCGAATAAATGTGATAATTTACGTGATAAAACCTGCAATAAGATATCACAATAATGCAAATAATCGCTCACAAAAACTTTGAAATGTAGGCTCAGATTTATAAAGGGAAATGTTTCCCAACAAAAGAAATATGATTCACGACAACTGATGTGAAAGTGCGAATCAAAGAAATCCAATGTTATTTGTTTGCCCCCCAAGGTTTTCGCTAGAGGTCACGTGCTTAGAGCCGTGACGTCAGTTGAAACTGATCTATTAAAGGATTACATGTTAAAAGCAGGAAAATTATGTCATAAGAATCATATTTACACTTGAATTTTAAAAGAGAAAAAAAATCATTATTATGTGTTAAAACTTGTAAATGGAGGAAATTACGTCATACTTAAAATGGCCAAAGTATATGGCCAAACATTTTTAATAAAAAAAAATATATTTGCGCGAGACATTTATTTGATATTTTGAGATAATCTTTTCAACTACTATCATGAATTTGAAGACAGCACCAATAACATTTCCTTCTAACAACTAAAGTATTTTCACGTGAATATTAATAAGAGAAATAAAACTTTGGTGTAAATTACCTCAGACTTAAAACGATACATTTAAAATGAATTATTTAAAAGAACTATCTTATAGCGCTGTTAAAAAATACTGGGAGACAATGACACTGTTTACTTAATTCATTTTACATTAGCTTATTTTCAAATGTTTAACTATTTTTTCATTAAATACGAAAACAGCCATTGTATCTATTAACAGCAGCAGATTTTGTCTTAACAATCCTTAATCCAATGAAAACGAATGGAAACCCGTTTACAGAGATCGCTACTGTTTTTTTTTTTCTTTTTTCAATTTTAAATCAATATTTTTAAAGCCGATCAAATTAGCATGCTTTTTGGATTTTGGTGTGCCTGAACGGGGGTAGGCGAGCGTAGCTCGTAGAGGGCGGAGTCCCCTAGTATATATATATATATAATTTAGTTTGCAACTAAACAATATGCAGGGTGTTCCTACGATCATACCTCAAACTTGGAGGGGTAGTGCAGCTGACTAAAAGAAACAAGTTTTGTATAGAAATATATTGTCGGAAATGGAAAGTTTTGGTGAAAACAAGAAATGCGGAGGAAATGTAAACGAGTGTTTTAAATTACAGTAAGCACTCAAATGAACCGCTGACAGCGTCTAGTAAGTGATTGGTGTAGCTTTTCGCAGATCCCAAGTGTTTCAAGAACATTTGCAGCAACGACATAAAGTCTTGCAATGAGGTCCTCATTAGAGACAACTGGTATCATATAGATGAAACATCAGTAACCTTCGAAAGTATAACCCAATCACTTGCTAGACGCTTTCATATATGTATCGATGTTGGCGGTGGCACATTTGAACGCTTACTGTAATATTTATGACAATAAAACTCTTATTTTCAATTCCTAGTCATTTATTATTTTTTGTCGAAACATTTCATTCCAAACGCTACATTGCTATACCTAAAGAGCTTCATTATTTTACGTTCCCTTAAAGGTTGTTTATAGTAGAAACACCCCGTATACAGTTTATAAATCTATCTTTATAAATATATTTTTCGTGATGAGGTTTTAATGTTGCAGATGACAATTCCTTATGGAAGAAAAGCAACCGCATACCCACCCTGCAAACTGGAAACTATGATGTAAATGTACTTACAAAAAAAAATATATATATATATTTCGTTAAGATTAGATTACGAAATATTTCCTAACATTTCCAGAATACTACAATGAAACTTTACGGTTTAAAAAGGTGAAACTACATTTCAGCTAGTAGCGCATATAATCCAAGAAAAACTCGAATATTTTTTTGCGTATCTGTATGTAATCCGTATGCAGGATTGCCATAAGTGACTATTTTGTAATTACATGTCGCACCAATTCCTTAAATCGAAAATAATGTGTTTCCTAAAAGTTCCTGTACTACGAATTAAATAAATCAGTTTTTAACACTTTCCAACAAAATTGAAAAGTGTTTATGACTTCGGTTTGTCTGTCCGTCTGTACGTCTGTCCGCCTGTACGCGCTCTAACTCCCGTAAATACACTTGGATCGTTCTGAAATTTTTGGATGTCAGTGACCTCTACTATAGCACGAACTCTATTCCAAATGAAGTTTGTAGCATGTTTAGTTCATTTACAGGGATAGTCAAACGTTTTCCGTTACATTATGGTCTATCGAAAAAAATCGTTTAAAATGCTTTTTAAGGATGTTACATGCTTTCAAACATAATAAAATTGATATGCTTTTATAAAGTGCACTAAAATATGCATTTTCTGTGCAATATGCGGTACGAAAAATAGTTATATTCATTTACAGGGCCACACAAAAGAATTTCGTTACATAATGATATAGAGGTGGAGGGAATTTTTTCGGGCCTATTTTAATTATGTTAAACTATTACATGTATAATGAAATTGATATGCGTCGCTAAAGTTTACTATAACTTATTTCATGGATAATACGAAATGCAGAGCATTTACAGGAACACACAAAAGATTTTAGATACTATATTGTACCCGAAATATTGTAAAGTAGCGATGATTGCTGGAAATGCATTTTTAATTATATTATGTGCTTTTATGTTTCACTATATTTATGCATTGTATATGGTGTGTATAGATGCTGTTTTGAAATACAGGGATACTCAAAAGAATTCGTAATGGTTACTGGGCATGATTGCAAATTGCTTAAAGGTGATTTTTAAAAGAGTTAGGCATTTTTACGCTGAACTGCATTTACTTTACTAAGAAATGTTTGTAAAACATATATAAAATGACATACAGGGTCATGCAAAGAATTGGATACATGGCCGACAATAAATGATAATTTCTGGAAATGTGATTCCGGTAGTTTTAAGAGTGTTTTACTTTGAATTAAATTTTAGCTAAATAGTGGCGGGTAATAAAGGTACTAGGTTAACTACTGGGTTTTAAAAAAGTATACAAGTATGTTTCCATCTATTAGTATAAATTGTTGGAAGAGAAATTTCAACCTGCTATGTGTTTTCTTGAAAAATTAAATTTATCCATTATATAGTATATATATCGACCTACAGAAAAATTACAGGGCTGTTCAAAAGAATTGGAATACATATTTGCTATGGACGGTAACTGCTGAAATCAGTTTTTCAAATGTCTTATGTGTTTTCTAAAATGTTTAGTTAGTTCTCTTATATACCTTATTTCCCTAAATAACGAAGTTTTTTTAAAACATTCAGGAAGTGTTGGAAAGTGTTTCATGATCTATGCTTAACGCATGATTTTCTTACTTGTTTAATATTAAATTTTATCGTCTGCTTATCATTGCATCAATTCTTGAGTTTTAGGCTAATGTCAGATGGACGTCTTTTTGCACGCTTTTTTCCTTACGTATTATCCCTTCACAATGCCGCTAGCATTGTATAGCGATAATACGTAAGGAAAAAAGCGTGAAAAAAGACGTTCGTCTGACATTAGCCTTTTGTTCGGTTCTTTTCTCGCTCAATAGGTGCGAGAATAAAGTTCTGTGTTATTTTGTTCTTCGTAGTGAAATGAGTTTATCATGCAACCTGAGAATTGCGCTGCTCGAAACTTATTTTGTATATAAATCATATAAAAGGTACAAAGATGTTTGGCGAATTAAATATCCAAATGATGCAATAACAAGTGAAGGTACGCTGTATCGGCTCGTTCGATTATTTCGTAATACAGGTAGGTATGGAGATATTTAAAGAATAAAGATTATGCAACTAATCGTCAAACAATCATCAAACAACTCTCAAATGCCATTACTCAAATGATACAAGAAGTCACTCCCAGCATGTTAAAACGCATTTCTACGAACATGCGCAAGCGATGTCCGTTTTGCCACCTAGAAAGAGGAGGACATTTTGAACATTTATTACAAATGTAAGTTCAATATTTTTTCCTACGTGAAGTTAAATGTGCTTTTTTTATCATTGGCATAAAAGTAATCGTTTTAAGGTTTGTTATTTTGTGAGAAATAATAAATACATATGTCGTCAGTACGGGAATTTTTAGGACACTCGGTAGTTCACATACACTTTGATAATGTTTGCAAAAGTATACTATAAAATTTATTTATTTTAAATAGTGTTTCAAATGGAATACAAAAATAGTCGCTAGTGGCTGCAAACGATTATATTGAATGAGTATATTAATGATTTTCTATCTCTTACTGGGACACTAAGAATATGACGTATGTCTTTTCTCTTAACATGGAAACGCAAAGTAACTAGATTTCATTACTGTGTGAAGCCATTTATTGATTAAAAATGGCTTTGAAAAAATGATGTACGTTAATTAAAACGACATATCATTTTGGATTAAAAAAAAATGCATGAAAGGTTAGATTTTTCATTTACGTGACTTCATATAACTTTCAGGCCCTACTGGGGAAAAAAATTAAACATTACTTACTATGCTTGGCAATGGCAAGATTTGCGCTTTCAATTGTGTTAATTCAATCTAAAGATTCAGGATGAATTTACTCATTAGAGGTAAATCGTAAGTGTCATTTTAACCTAAATGATTCTTCTGATTCGCTATGCTATTATACAGATAGAAAACATGTACTTTCCAAAGAAAAAACACAAAAAAATTCTTTCAAATATGTAATGAGTAAACTTATACATAAAAAGTCTATTCCACCATATGATGTTTATATAGACCGCTGTTTCACATGATAAGTCGCTTTCATACATTAAATAACTAAGGAAAAATACCAGAATGCGAATATTCTGTATATCAACAATAATTTGTAACAAATGTTCTTCTGAAATTGCGATTTAATTATGGCATACAATTTAACAGCGTAAGAAATTTTGCAAATTTTCATTTTAATACTTTTTACACATCATTAATGTAACATCTAACTAACATTAATCAAAGATGAATAAAATTTGTATTAATAATTAATTAATTATATTCATTGTGTACGTTTCAGCAGAGAGCTTTAAACTAATTCATAAAAAAATGTTCATAAACTGGTTCACGAAATAAATAATGTAGTATATCTCTAATTAATAGAAAATAAAAATTAAAACATTTTTCAAAAAATAAATATATTAAAACAATAAATAAAATAATTAACTATAGCACACAACTCGCGTGTTATGTTTATAAGACTTAATAGCATATTAGCAAATTATGTCCATTTGAGGGGGGGGTGGCGGGGGCTGCGTATGTTCATTGCAGTGACAGTCTTTTCAAATTCTTTTGAAGAAATAACAAATCCGTATAGAATAAATTCATTCTTTTTTAACTTATACCGAAAACGTTGCATATAATTCCATAAAACGAAAATTCACTATTGTTTTGATTCGAGAAAAAACAGTTGTGTTATTTGTCATGCTCAACAATTGTTAATAAAAAAATTTTTTAATAAAAATAAATATAAATTTTGCTTCATGAAAACCATGAAATTAAAATATTTAACTTGCCGTAAAGAATATCGTAGGTGCTACTTAAGGCACGCGTGCCAAAATTTTGCCAACCCTGTAAATTAGCCTAATATTTAACGTGTAATCACAATTTATGTATTCGTAAATACACTGTAAAAAAAAAAAAAAAAAAAAAAAAAAAAAAAATACTGCCAGTTTTCCGATAGGAATCGGAAAAATAGTTGCCCTTATCTTACTGGAATAATTTCCGACCCAACTCGGAATAAAATCCGTAAAAATAAGGAAATAGTGAGTAAAACGGTATTTTACGGATTTTATTCCGATCTGGGTTGGAAATTATTCCGGTACGATAAGGGCAACTATTTTTCCAATTCCTACCGGAAAACTGGCATTATTTTTTTACAGTGTACCCAATCGTTTTACATTAAAATTATGTGTATTTTAATATTTAATTTCAATTAAATTACTTTGTTTTCTTATGTACTGTTTTATACAACATAGTGTTAAAAATATGAAATTGCATAGAAGACATGAATATAAAACAGATAAATATATCTCAAAATAAAGCAAAAATACATAGCAAAATATTTTTCTAAAACTAAATTATTTAAAATATATAAAAAGAAAACACCTATAGCCCTCAACTTTGGGTTATATGTCATTGCAGAAAAAAAAATCCCGTCGAAATGTTAAAATGTTTTCGGAACATTTATAACCTTTCTATCTGCATTTAAAAAAATTCTTTTCTCTCAAAACTAAATAAGTAGAAAGCGAAACAGATGAATCTCATTTCTGCTAGACATATTTCTTATCATATTTGAAAGACACGCGTGACTCTACTGCCTTATGTCAATCAAACATATCTCTGAATTCAGTTGTTTCTATAACTTTTAGTAATTATTTGTCACAAGATATCTTGAGCAATATTGAGATTTTTATTTTTTGAGATTGATACAGACGTTTTCCTGGTTGCTAAAAATGCAAAAATATGTATATTTAAAAATTTTTTTTCATTATTAATTTCCTTTTGAGTTTCTGTTTTTAGACATTTCTGACTGCATATCATGCTTACATTCAAAGCTGTATAAAGTTTAATAATCGATATTGGCCTTCATTATTTACCTAAAAAAATTCTGCGCTGTTTATCGTTTGCGGTACCATACAGAATTCGAATAAGCAGTTCATTCTCAATTACATTTGGAAACTTTGTGTGAGACTGAAAGTAAACATTTCACTAAAAATTGAGGAGATTGATTCAGTTGTCTCGTAAATATAATTAGTAATTTATCAGTTGAATTGTATTTCAAAGCTTTTTTACACTCGCATATATTTAATTCATCAATTTTAGAACATTATGATTTCTTTACAATTTTTTTATAAAGATATTAACATATATTTTAACAGATATTTTAATATAATAAAATCATCAGGAATAAAGAACATAAAATATTAATTTGGTACAAATATTCTCAAGTATGTCTTTGTAACCCAAATATTTCTTGTGTACATTAAATTTTTAATGCCAGGCATATAATGAATAAATTTACAAATACTTATTATATTCTAAAAGTAACTTTTAAAAATACCCAAACGAAACTTTGAGTCACACTCATGCAGGTTTCGGGAAACGATTTTTATTCCACCTAAGTATTGTTTGAGCATGCATTTCAATGTTTTCTATGATCAGTGTTGCCAGATTGGGGACATTTAAATTCAGATTATTTGACTGTGACCACTTTTTTTTATAAATAGCATAATTGGCCTTCTTTTTCAGAATTTTTAATCTATTTTTAAATAGGCCGAATATTTCTATTTCAAAAAAGCGGTGACAATCAACAATCTGGCGACAAAAAGTCCCTAATCTGGCAACACTGTCTATGATTGTGTTGTTCACGTCTGAAGAGTATACAGTCCACCTCGCAGTTCGTCAATTTATTGTATAGAATCAATTCGGTACTGTAAGAATCTATGATAAAAAGGCAATAGGAAAACAATAAAAATGTTTTGCAAATAAAATCTTTTAGTATTTGAAATAAATTTTATTTTAATCTAATGCTTTTTATTAACAGTTCATTGTATGCTGTCTGGGATAAAAACAGTTATTTAATATCACTCCATACAGTGTATAGATTAGAACAGCCAGTCTGGCCTGCCAACAGGGTCTCAGAGGAAATCTTGGTGCTCTCAAATATCATCTTGGAAATCTGGAGAGAAACAGAATCGTCATTTAGAGCTGATTCAGATAGGATTTTTCTGATTATAAAAGAAATAAATCCCAATCATTTTGATAATACTGGTAATACCTGGAAACAAGTGTCGTTACAATCTTGTATATGATTATTTTTATGAAATCTTCAACTATTTAATTTTTGTCCATATAGAAGATTTTTCAATGCAAAGTAATATTATCGAAAAAATGGACTTGGTGATTTTACGTTGACAGGTGGTTACATTGTGTTACTTTCTCAAACGTATCATAATCAGAAAAGCACATTAAGAATAAAGTAACTCCACAGTATGATTTTCAAATGGTTAAACAAACCATTTGTTAACTTTAAATGTATTCCTATGAAAACACATGTTTGATATTGTTATACACAACAGTTTTAAAACAGACAACACAATAGCGCTTCAAAAATATTAATGTAAAATAGTATTTAATTTAATTGCAATAATCCTGGTAAAATCTACTAATATTATGTACCCATATTGACTGCTATATCATAAAGCGTCTATTAAGTGTTGCTTTTTGAAAATTTATTTTAGTATTTATTTAGTGAACATTTAAATTTGCAAAACAGGAAGACAAATTATTTTAACAGTGACCTATGCTTTCATTTTTAAGGAATAAGACACATGCGAGTTTTTTATTTCAGGAAATGAAAAGAAAATAACACCCATAGAAAATTCTTCTGCGCATTACAGTTTCGTTCTACAGTTAGTTGTATTCGGATTAGCTACCGGCTAAAACTAAAGTTACATTTAAATTTTTTACTGTAATAAATAATTTTTGTGTAATTATAATACTACAAGTTAACTTTTTGTACATTGTACGCTGCTTCTATTATTAACTATATACTGTGTAATAAATTGTAACGCTAATAAATGTATTTATAAAAAAATTTCATTGACTCAAAATACTTCTCTTCCAGTTACTTAACTTATTTTAATGTAATTATTAATTCAAAACTGAATGGAGATAAAAATAAAATTCTTACAGATTAAATTTTAAAGGTGATTTACATCAATCAATTCTTAAAGAACAAATAATTGTAGTTCAGTATTGCAAATAGTACATAGCAAGAATGAAAATAGAAAAATCACAAAATTCAATGTGTATTTTAGCACTTTAATGAAATTGTATATGTAAAGCAGAACAAATATTGAAATTCTAAAAGGACAAGTTATGGAAATGTTTAAATACTACCTGCGCTCAAAACCTAAAAATAGTATATTCACTAAGATATTATGTTGACAAAAATTTAGATTTATATTTACTGGTTTTACATATTAGAACCAGTTAAATTGATAAATTGTGTTCATAAGCTGCATTTGGCAAAAAATATATATTTTTTTAATTCCAGGTTGAAAGTTTTAACACTTTTAGTTAAATACAGTTTAATAATGGCATTTAAAGTTTATGTTAATATATTTACAAAAAAAAATTAAGAAACTTTATATAACATTTTAAACTTTTGATTTCTATATAAAAAGTTTAATCAATTTTGAATGTATTATATCCATTTAAAAAATGATCATTTATATTTTGTTACTCCACACTTACCATTAAAATTAAACATAAAACAATAAAACTTCTCAATAAAGGGCACCTCGCGAGCTCGAAATTTGTCTGCTATTCTTAGGTTTTTGTTATTCAGACTAAAATGCACAATCATATAGGTGTTGAGATTCGAAAAAAAAAAAAAAAAAGCGCTATTCGGATGAGTTCGTTATCGATATTTTAATTTTTTCCCAATAGATAGGTTATATGTATACATATATATATATAACTATTTGAGTATGGGACTGTTAATGTCTAAGGATTTAGTTAAAAAATATCTCCCTTGAAAATGAAATGTTTCTGTAATCGATTTAATTTAAAATCTTAATATTTTAATTGTTTTTCTATAAATGTCGATGTTAAGTGTATGTTATCGCATTACGATTTTCTAAAAGGACCGTATCATTAAATAGTGATGTATGATATGCATATTGGGTACTGGACCATATACCGTCTATAAGCAAGTAACGTCAGTAACCGTCTATCACTTGGTTAGTTTATCCCAAACTAAGCTCGAAATGAAATATCCTAGGTTTGGGATTACTTGACTTCTACAGTGTATACCCGTGCGGGCTACACGTGTTCGACTCTCGAATCATGTGAAATTGATATGTTGAATTTTTATTTTTTGATTCACATTAAATTCAAACTTTCAACTTCGTCGTTCATGTCGCTATAGAAAACGATTTGGCGTTCTTCCATCTTGAGTTCAGTTGCGGCAGTAGCAAATTTAACGCGGAGTTTTTTTTTTCTTACCAGAAAAAAAAAAAATATATCGGAGAAACGCACCCCCCCCCCAATCCCCCCCCCAAAAAAAAGACGCATATAACAAAGTTTACTATATTGTGCTAAAACATTGAAACATAATTTTCTTTTACGAATGTCAAAATATCACCATGCAGCGCAAAAAAATGTTAATATAGCCTAAAAAATTTGTGAAAAATTAGAAAACGCTACGAATTCCGAATGAACTCTATTTTAAAGATATCGAAATTTACTATATTGTGGCTAAAATAGTAAAACAGATTTATGTTAAAGAAAGGGGAATAACATATGCAACATGTATTCCTTACTCCTTTGAAAGTGATCTCGCACTTGAGAGTTGCTGATTGTGCGTGTTTCGAGTGTTTCTGGAATCTAGTTCTGCTTATTCAGGCGCAATCAAACCTGTATTGATAGTATGTTTCATCCGCTTGCATAAAAACTGCTGAGCGCCTGCGTAATGTTATAGTGCATTTTTAATCGTACTTTAGATAAAATACTGGTATATATATGGACGCACGATATCATCCAAATCATTCTGCCTGCTAGCGATGTCCTTGTGTAAGCTGGAAAATCACATCGTTCTATCTCTCTACCCCACTTGTGTATGATGAGAACCTTCATGAATATCTTGCAATCGGTAGAGGGACTTGCCCGAATACTAGTCGCTTGCATCTCCAAAGCTTTGTTTTGTTTAAAAACCGTCGGAACCTCTGTTAGTTTAAGCGTTGGCTTTCAGCTGCTCATTTTTAGCGAGATAAACGTTCATTGGCAGAGGCTACGAATTATTGTAAAATCGATGGAAACTTCACCGAGTTTGGTATACTACCAGCTGATTCGAGAAAGGTTAATCCTTTTAGAGATGTTTTGCTTAACCCTTTAAGACCCGATGTGTTTGTAAACAAAGCTAGTCATGCCTGTAGAAAGTAAAACATGGATTGCAATAGCTAATTGTTGATAAAAAATGATACATTACTCTATTTGCAAACCAGAATTGTCGTTCGATTCGAGTTTTTATTACATACGACTCACAAGCAAAAGTTCAAATAAATGTCTAACCCTCACGATCGTGCGGGTTGGGTCTTATAGGGATATGGCTGAGCTCGGTGATATCTCCACAATTAAGCCCGAGTATCCGGGGATCTATCTCCGCTATAAAACGAATATCTTATCAGGTCAATTTTTGACAACAAACGCCTTGATAATTCATACGGAGTATGGATATGTTACCCCCCCCCCCCGGATCGGAAAAGATTATGATGTAACGCATTTCAGCCCATTGTTTGTGAAAAGTTAAAACAAGTGGTGGAATGCATACCTAAATCAAGACTATGTGTCTAATTTCAGATGTAGACACATCCCACTGTGTTTCTCTAGAATCTTTCCTTAAAATTTGAGCCGATATGTACCCTTTTACGCGGAAATTAAAGGGGGTACTATTTTAATTAGGCCCAAACGAATCGTCATTACTTCAAACTTTCAATTGACTGAATGTTTTTTCCGGAATTCCTTTGGACGCTTTGAAGGCTCGGTTCAATATTTATGATTTATTTGGTCCTCTACCAAAATTTTTCGAAAGATGGAAACCCAAGCCGAACAACCTTGTTCTTAAATTTCTCTAAAAAAACAACATGGTTCTAAAAAATGGTTCTTCTCTTTGTTCTAAAAAAACAACATGAAGGAATGACAGAAAAAGTTGCTGAAACCACTCACAACGAAAGGCAAACAAAAGATGACAGCTGAAAGACATCCTTCATCAGTTTAATTGTTCAGTGTATCCCCGAGCAAGCGTGGTTGTTCCCATTGGACTGATGGCGAGGTGTTGCCGACAGCGATGACGACTTCTTGCCGAGCCCAAAGCGTCCGAAATGAGCCTTGAGATGCGGTAAGTCCGTGCCTGCACGGTAATATACCCAGTTATTTCACTCAAAGTGTGCTTTTTTCATGAAAAAACCTGTGTTATCCCTTTCTCATTGAATGTCATTAGATAAGTTTTCTTATAGAAATAATAAAATATATTTTCTTATTGATGTGATTGAAAAACAGGCACTGTTTACGAAATCTTCAATCCTTTTAGAAGTTTTAGCACATGCGCTTTACAATAGAAAATATTTTAAAGAATTGTAAATTTATGCAATTTTCTTCTACGAATAATAACTATTTGTATAACAACGCAAAAACTACGCGACGGAATGGTTTAAATTAAATATATATAATTGTTGCATAAGTTTTACAAATCATTTAAAAATTTATGAAAATTGAATCAAAACTTAAAAATATATTAATAAAAGTTTTCATCATTCTGTTAAATCCTATCATACGTAATTACTTCAATGACATCCCACGATAGCTAACGATTCTATGTTACCATGTTAATTATATAATATTTAAGATGGGGTCATATTATTTACTTTTCCATAATTTAATATATATATAACGTAAATTTCGATTATACGATAAACATCAATGAAAGCAGATGAGGCGATATTGTAATATGTAGTGAAATGAAGCATCATGAGAAGGTGGTGATACTCAGATCAATAATATTACTTACATTGAGAGAATCGTGCCGATCCGTCTGTGCTTAGAATGAATGATGGACTGCAGTCGCCAATTCGACAGCAAAATATTATGGTTGCTGTCGTGTCGTGTCTGGACAAGGCAATAAATAAAAACTGTGGGTGTTTCTACGATAGGCAAAAACCAAGGCAATTCATAAGTCCATGCTTTTATTTTTAAATACATCATGGAAGCAGTCCACACATGGTTGAAATGGGTAGTGCCATATCTAACGCAAATAGTTGTCTTAAGATATTCTTAAAAAGCATCGAACATCACTCTCGAACAAATTATTGGGGTTAAATCATTCGAGGTAAATCATTTGGGTAAATAATTGGGAATACGTGATGAGTAAAACGCTCAGCCAGGGAACTGCTTACCACATTGAAAATTCGACCTAAATCTGTCGGAAGATCGCGTGCAACTGCTTTTTGTGGACAAGCGGAGAAATACAAAATCATGACGTAGTGCACTCTCCGGCCAATGCGAGAATAAGGAATACGCGTACTGTCTGCATCACGACCAATTGAGATGATAAAACAAAGAGTCTTGACAATCTGAAGCGGATTAATTTTAGAGTAAAATGTAACCCGAGGCGCGAATTTAATATGGAAATAAACAAAGAAATGGCTCTCAAAAAATTTAAATTCACAGAAATGATCAGAAATTATGGTATAAATTAGGAATAACCAAAAGTTTTATATTAAAGTACATCGGGTAAGAAAATAAATAATTTAAGGGGAATTTACTAGAAATAACGTTTACTAGAATTACTAGAAATAACGATAGATATTATTACAGAATAAGATATTAGTGAATATGGTGGTAATTTAGCATAAAGCAGGGAAATATCACGAAGGAAGATTTAATAATGTAACAGATATAATCCTAATAAATTTTGTATTCATGCATTTTGCATAAGAGTACAACAGCTATTGCACCATGATCTGGAAATTTATAAAACTAGTTATCGCAAGAACGCACCTCATTGGAAAATGGACAAACCCGAATTATATATATATTAATTAAATATATATATAATATATTATACATACGCACTGTTAAAACATTTTAAATATTTTAATATTTCAAAAACAACGTGTCATCTGTATTAACAATAATATATCTGTTCTGAAAATTTCTTCTACCGAAGAAACAGAACGCAGAAAGAACAGAAACAGAAAGCACAAAGAAAGATTAGCAGAAAGAAAAACATTGTGCTAATCTTACATCGCATGAAATTAAAAAGCAAAATATTCAAAATTCCAGAGAGAAGATGTGTAAAATTGTTCAGAATTATAAGTAGATTGACAAAATATTTACAATTACTGTAAAATAAATTGTGAGTCATAAATAAGTAACAATATTTGAGATTTCCAGCTGTAAATGGGGCCGAGAGGGTAGGGCGGGTAGTTTAGAAACCATGACGTCCCAGGTTCGTATCCTGCGAGGGGTGCAATATTGTTAATGTTGTATATTGAGTTAAAATGAGTAAATCCTGTGAAATGTGCGAGACCTTGTATTGAAATATGTGCGTGTTCCTTCTTATATTTTTTAAATACAGAAATTTAAAAAAAAAAAAAAAAACTAAATAAAGTTTTTCTGGAAATTGAAGAAAATTTTCATCAAAATCTGTAAATTGTACTGACGTTTTAATTGGTTCTACAATTTTTATATTTCAAAGGAATTTTTTTTCTGCGTATAAGGCTTACCGAAAATATGGTGAAAAAATGGGTGCTTTTGCAGAGAAATTAAAGGTGGTCAAACATGATCCAATTCACAAGTTTAAAATGTCTTAAATTTAGACACATACAAGCGTTTTAAAAACTTAGACATTTTTAAATGTCTGAAAACTGAACACTCCCGTTTCAGACACTTATGCGTCTGAATTTCAGACATTTCAGTTTACGGTGTTTTTTTTTTTTTTTTTTTTTTTTTTTTTTTATTGTATTTGCTATCGGTGGTCGAGGAAAACTGCACTATAAATATTTCAACACTTCTTTTAATTAATGTCATTTTAAAAAGATTATGTATTCCTATGTTGCATTTAGAAAAGAAGCAAGACAAATACAATTCTAAACGTGAATCAAGTTTAAAATATCGGAGAAGTTAATACATATGGTTCGATATTTAGATACTTTCGAATTCATACATTTTATAAAAACTTTTGTTAACAAGAACTTGATAGGCATCGTAATCGACTCATCGAAATATATCCTCCGACTGGTCTTCATTCTCAATTGAATTCCTTTATAGGAAAATAATAAAATATATAATACTTGTAATCATACAAAAAATATGCGATATTTAAAATATAATTCTTGCACATATGTTTACATTTTATGTTCAGGCGTCTTCCTAGTAATATGAAATGTCTTTTAATTTTACTTATACCCTTAACCCCCCCCCCCCCCAAAAAAAAAAAAAATAAATAAATAAATAAATAAAAATAGTAGACGATAAAATACACAGAAAATAATTTTAGTAAAATTTACACATTTACAGATGAAAAACTCATACATGAATCAGTTGTCAAATTTTTGTATGCATGTCTGATACCATGAATCAAGCATTTTTTTAAATATTTTCTTTAATCATTTGGTATACCTTTAGAAAAAAATTTAATAGAAAAAAATTAGAAAGAAAAAAAATTAGAAAAGAAACAGAATATAAACATATGTTTCTGCTATAACTAATATTGTACAAATGATCACGAAAGAAAGAATATATAGAAAATGCACTCCACAGAAATAATAATAATAATAATAATAATAATAATATAAAAAATCGATCAGTTTTTCTCTATTATATGTATATGTCTACTGTCAAGTAACTATTTTCTTGTTAAAAAAAGAATGTTTTTTATGTTAACCTGTGTCTTAAATATATAAAATATGAATTGAAAATGTTATTCAGTTTCAAGAAAATTTCCATGAAATATTTTATAACTGTTTTGTATTCTGTTTACTTTCAAAACTAGTTTTGAAAAGCATGTCTATCAAGTATTTCTCTTTTCGAAATCGCCTTGCTTAGCCATTTGTAGGATAGACAGATTGAAATACAGAATAAAAAGAATGATTAAATAATAATATAAGAAGAAGATAGAATTGCACTTGAAGAGATATTTTGAATGGTCTTGATTTACTGTACTTTTTGGATATCAAGACTATAAATACTTCAGCAATTATTTTAAATAACACCATTTTTTAAAAAGTTCTGTTAAATTAGGAAATAATAAAGACAAATATAATTTTAAACGTAAATAAAGTTTAAAATATTAAAGAGGTTAATAGATCCGCTGGAACGTTTAGAAAATTTCTCCATACTTTCCATAATAAATTATTATAAAAGGAACTTGGTAGGTTTCGAAATCGAATAATCGAAAGATTTTCCCCGATTGATCTTCATTTTTAGAATTCATTTATAGAGAAAAAAGTGTATAATAGTCATTATAATCATTCAAAAATAAGCAATATTTATAAAAATATATTTCTTTAGTTTAGTTAAACTGAACTCTAGATTAATGGTTAAGCTTCTTCGTAGTAATATGGAATTTCTTTTAATTTTACACTGAAGAAAAAAAAAAAAAAACTGTAATTTTTAGAGATAAAAGGTATATTTTTTGCAGAAAAAAGCTGTTATATTGGAAAACAGTTTTCTCTGTAAAAACAAAATGGATTTTGTAATTTTTACAGAAAAAATCAATATTTTTACAGAATAAAAATTTTTTAATGCAAAACTACAGATACTTTCTGTAAATTAAACGGTTTTCAAATGGCGCCAAAATTGACAGTCTTTTTTTTCTGTCACTAGGGGGCTCGGCCCCCTACGAGCTATTCTCGCCAACCCCCGTCCAGACATTGCAGACTCTAAATGCACGCTAATTTGATCGGCTTTAAAAAGATTTCGAAAAATTGAATTATAATTTAAAAAACAGTGGCGATCTCCCTGTAAACGAATTTCTATTCATTTCTCTTTGATTGGGGAATTTTAACGCCAAATCCGCTGCGGTACTACTTGATTATCCTGTCGACCAATTTCGCCAAATTATATAAATCGCCAAACCACTCGCCAAATTATACAAATTGATATAATTTTTGTTTTAAATAACGAAAGAACAAATAAATTCGTACAACATTAATAAAAACACAAATAAAACGTCGAAATAAAAATAACTTGATGACGTATACACGTGTAACAACATTTCAAAATAAGCTAATATAAAAGGAATTAAGTAAAGAGAGTCTTTGTCTCCTGGTATTTTCTAACAAAGCGAAAAGAAAGTTCTTTTAAATGAGACATTTTAAATTAATTCTCAAAATATCAAATAAATGTCTAGCGCAATTTCTAAATTTAAACGTTTTTGCAATATTATTTTGTGTTCATTTTATGTAATAACTATAATGTGACGTAAATATGACGTAATTTCTCCTAAGACTTCTAACGCATGTTAATGAATTTATTATTTTACAATATCCTTTCTCTTTTAAAATCCACGTGTATACTTTTTATGACGTAATTTTTAATAAGTTCTTGCTTTTTATACGTAATTATTTAATTATAATTTGAAAGTTTTTTTTCCTGTTTATAATAGTCACGTGTAAATAAATTTTTAATTTGAAGCAAACATTATTGCTTGCGCTTTTTATACAGTTGGCAACAGTTTAAATTAGTACAATTTTCTGAAATCTGTAACAAATATCTCTAGAAATGTTGAAAATTTGAATTTAAAATAGAAATAAAACCTGAAAAAATGAGTCAAAATAAAAAAATTAATGCAATCTGCACTCCGGCAAATTCTAACGCATAAAATGATCTAAAAATGATTACACTGCCATGTATAGTTTTTGCTGCTATAAAACTTTTTTAGTGGAACGATTTTGTCCAACTTTAGCATTAAATAACTCTTAAAATAATTCTTCGATTTGAAAACTGTCTGCATCAGCATGTTTATCAAACATTTCTGTATAAAACCACCGATTTTCATATTTTTGTATGCATTATTTTTGTTAATATTAACGAAGAAAGGCCTCCGGTCACAAAAAAATCAAAACCGGCGGCGGCGGCGGCGGTGACAACGGTAGTGACTTTTTTTTAGAATAGAGAGAATTTGAGATTTTTTTTTTTTTTTTTTTTACAGTGTAAGTGTATTCTTAAACAAAAACATATTTTCGTAAACGACACAAGACCCCTTAAAATGCATTTCTTTTGACTTTTACAGATAAAGAACTCATACATGAATCAGTTTTCTACCTCTTTTGTATGCATGTCTGATAACATATATCAATTTTATTTTTTATGTTTTTTTAATCTTTAGGTATGCCTGGAAATGGAAATATTTTTGACGGCGAAACAGAACATAAACATATATTTTTGTAATGAAAAATATTCCACAAACGATCATGAATCAAAAAGGATATAGAAAAAGTTATCAAATGCACAGACAAAAAAAAATTACACTAGCCTGCAAAATTTGGGTTGCGTAAGGTATTTTAGCTTTTGATAATTTATTCTTATGTATTTTGTAGCACGGAATCCGAATATGATCAATATGACTAAAACATTTTACCATTACATAAGGATTTTTTGCAAATCGTGAATTTCAAAGTTAAAAAGTCTAATCTCGACATTCTGATATTGCAATATCGATGTTTTTTAATTTTTAATATTTGAATTTTATGTATTTTTTTCCCGCTGAATCCGAAAATGACCCTTTTTTTTAACCATCACCTAAGAATTTTTCGCAAACCGGAAATTTAAAATTTAAAATTGAACCCACTCCCCTTACCTCATCGGATCGGGGAGTTGTTTAGCTGTAAGAATCCTCATTATAAGCCAAAAAGTTGAATAAGTTATTGAATTAAATGTAATTAAATAAAAAAGTTTTAATTCTATTTTATAGTATCAGACTTTCGCATTTTTTAACTTTTGAAATTTACGATTTGCGGAATATTCTGATGCGCAGGTTAAAAATTAAGTACACTTTAAGATTCGGTGCTAAAAAGTACATAAAAATCGATTATGAAACCTTAAAAAACACTTGCAAAAAGGCTGACATGATGGTTAAAAATGTAAATCATTTTCGGAATCATCGCTAAAAATACATAAAAATCAAATATGAAAAGTTAAAAAACACAACCATCGCAGGTTATTATATGTTGAAATGCAGGCTGCCTACAAATTAGTTGGTCAAAAAGAACAATTTAGTGAATGGGATTGACAGGAAACAATTAAAGTACATAGTATTATAAGGTCGAGAAATAGTTCAAGTGTGCCATTATCACAATTATTTCGTTGTACTTGCACAGTAAAATGTGTTTCATGAAAAAAGACAGCATTTCGCTTTTTCAGCACCGTTGTACGTCTCCATTTTCGTAATGCCGAACAAGAATAATTACCTCTCGCTAAGTGATAGCGTCAGTTTTAACACCTAACGCCATCAATAAACTTTGGCAATATTCGTATTAGTCTGACATTCAACTAGATAATTCCATTTAAGATTTCGGAAGTTCTTAACTTGCGAAATTGCCCGACTAATTTGTAGACACCCTGCATACAAAAACACGGATCAGTTTAATTTTTTATACAAAGTTACCTCAGGTGACTATTTCTATATTCTATTCTCACCACTATATTTAAAATGTTAATTTTGTAGTATACACCTCTTGCAAATGCTGTCAAAGTGTATGTGAAAGATATCTGTATTGAGACAGTTGTGAAAGATAGAATTGAAAAATAGTCGTCAGTGGCAGCCTTGTTTATATATATATATATATATATATATATATATATACTGTTTTTGCAATCATCAGTGACTGATAAAGAAATTATTTTCCTGTTAAAGAAAAAAGAAATCCCTTTTTATGTTAACCTGTGTCTGAGACATATAAAATATAAATTCAAAATATTATTCAGCAAATATTATTGAAGAAAATGTTCCAGGAAAGATTTCATAACTGTCATTTTCTCATATTACGTTTTCTTACAAAGCTAGTTTCGAAAAATAGGTCTATCAAGAATTTCTCTTTTCGAAAACACTTTGCTTATTTATTTGTAGGATAGACAGATTGAGATACAGAATAAAAATATATAATAATATAAAAAGAAAAAAAATTCTAGTTTCAGAGATTTTTTGAATGGTCTTTCCTTACAGTGCTTTCTATGGGTGGTGGAGGAAATCAACATTATAATTACTTCAGTAGTTCTTTTAAATAACGTCACTTTTAAAAAAAGTTCTGTTTTCATATGTTAAACTACAAAATAATTTAAACAAATATAATTCTAAACGTAAATAAAGTTTAAAACGTTGAACAGTTTAATAAAGTCCTTGGAATATTTAGAAAATTTGAAATTCGTACTTTACATAAGAATTTTTTTTTATAAAAGTAACATTATAGGCATCGAAATCGAATAATTGAAGAATTTTCTCCCATTGATATTCATTTTAAGAATTCCTTCATAGAATATATATATATATATATATACTAGGGGGCTCTGTCCCCTGCAACCTACGCTCGCCAACCCCCGTTCAGACACTGTAGAATCTAAAAGCACGCTAATCTGATCGGTTTTAAAAAAATTAGAGAAGATTGAATTATACTGAAAATACCTGTAGCGATCTCCCTGTAAACGGGTTTCCATTCAATTCCCTTTGATTGCAAAAAAATTAAAGTAGAATCAGTTGCTGTTAAGACATCCAATGGTGGTTTTCGTGTTTGGTTAAAGAAGATCAGTTAAACATTTGAAAAGAAGCTAAAATAAAATGAATTAAGTAAACAGAGTCTTTGTCTCTCGGTATCTTTTTTAACAGCGCTATAAAACGATTGATATAATACAATTACTAAAATTTGCTGCTTTAACCCCTTCAAGGGCGGTGGTTAATTTTTGGACCACTTAATTTTAATTCTTAAATTCCATATTAGCATCAGAATATAGGATGAAAATTTTACTTTTATTAAGTAAGTGAACAAAAGCATTTTTATATTTCAAAATCTGTTTGTAAATTCTGGTGCCATCCACTGATTTCAAGATTTTACGTATAGAAGTGCCTTGTCCGTGAAAGGGTTAAACGCATATTAATGTATTTATCCTTTTAAAGTTTCCTTTCCCTTTTAAAATTCACGTGTAAATACAAGTTTCAGGACATAATTTTCAATATTTTCCTGCCTTTAACACGTACTCATTTAATAGTAATTATAAAGGTTTTTTTTCTGTTTTTAATAGTCACTTGAAAATAAATTTTTAATCGTTAGGAAATATTAATCTTTGCGCTGTTTTTAAAATTGAAAACAATCTCTATAATAATAGCCTAAGTCATGTGACTATCATCAACAGCTCCAGGCGGATGCCTTCACTTTTTATATTCCAGGTGGTCATTTTGGTACTTTAATGATTGCCAGCCACACGTGTGATAAGTCGCCGAATATTATTCTATGCCCATTATTTCGCTTATATTATAATAGTCCAAGTCATGTAACTGCTATAAACAACGGGCTGATTCCTTCGCTTTTCATAAGAAAGGTTTCCATTTTGATTAAAGAATCAAAACTATTTTTTCGAATAAAACTACATAAAAGTTGCCATGATCACAAAGAATTCCTGGTACTTTTATGTTAGCCGGGTGAAAATCTCGCCAATAGCTTTTTTTTTAACTCGCCAGTTAGAATTTTTTTTTATTTCTCGAGTGGTAAATTAAAACAGTGCTACTTGGTTATCCCATCGACCAAAAATCCTTCGCCAAACTATAAGATTAAACGCCAATAATGGTTGATCGTAAATGTCGCATTCATTTGACTTCAAGGAAGTTACACATGTTCACGCCATCAAGTAATTTTTTTTTCGACGTTTTATTTGTATTTTTATTAATGTTATACTAATTTATTTGTTCTTTTGTTATTTAAAATTTAAAAAAATGTCAATTTGTATAATTTGGTTATTTCTATAATTTGGCGAAATTGGTCGACGGGAGAAGTAATAACATTAAAACTTTTCTTTGAAGTGGAAAATAAATCTCATGATTTGTTGCATTGTCACATACGCATCGGGTTTGACATGAATTTTTTTTACGACAATTTGGCGAAAACCTCGTTTTCAAATACCTGTTACATATGTATTTTTAAATTATTTTATGTTATTTTTAAAATGAAATAACAATAAATAAAAAAAATAATTAATAACTATAGAACAAAACAATTTATAAAATTTTTTTTGTAAATAAAAAGAAAATAAGTTCAAATAAACATTTATTAATAAATAAGCAATAATAGCCGGTGTTGCAGAAAGAAAGAGATATTCTGCTCTAAGTTCAAGGACCTTTCCCAACACGTGCGTTGGAAGTCATCATTGCGTGGTAAGCTATTTCACTCCTGCTATGCAATAGTTCCATTACGTCACTACTTTCTGTGGCATAAGCGCATCTCTACTAAAAGATCATTCTTGTAAATAAATCTGTTACTGTTACAACTATCGGCTCTCTTCTATCCCGGCCTTTGTGATTTATTTTTAAGTTTAAGTACGTAAGTAAAATATGGCATCCCTGCCGGGATGTGTTAATTATAACATATACAAGGTTTGCCGATAGTTATTTTAAGTTTAACTGAACTATTTAAGCATTTTATTTTATTTTGTAAGAAAAAAATAAATTTAAGCGAGATCAAAATGACACATTTGGAAAATACGAAGCAGCAAAGGAGAGCTGCGAGGTCGTCTTTTACAAAGACGGCAAATAAATTACAAGATTTAATCACTTCTGACGATCCAGCTCCTGATTCAGATGACGTAGAATCATTATTAGACCAACTGCAAGAAAAATATAAAACAATAAGAAATATTGATGAAAAGTTTTTTGAGTTTCTACAAAAGAAAGGCTGCAATCAAGACGAATATGATAAAGAATATGAAGCAGCTGAAGAATATTATGAAAAATTAGCTAATTTAAAGGTGAAATGCAACAGGCTGAAAACAAAAGTTAGTTCCAGTACAGCAAGTTCCAATTCGTCTTTGTCACTGGGAATGTCGTCACAGATTACTAAGCAAAAACTGCCCGATATAGAATTGGTCAAGTTCGATGGAAATCCTAGAAATTGGCTGACCTTTTGGACCCAGTTTAGTAAAATAAACGAAGACACAAGAATTGACGCAAGAGATAAATTCCAGTATTTACTTCAATCTACGAAGCCAGATTCTGTAGCAAGACAAATTGTGGAAAGTTTTCCAGCCACTGAAATAAATTATGAAAAAGCTTTGGACTACTTGAAGGAGCGATTTGGTAAAGAAAGTGTTCTTATACAAATCTACGTACGAGAACTGTTAAAATTGGTGATAACAGATAAAACACAAGTCAATGTGTTAAATTTATACGACAAGTTACAAACTCAATTACGGGCTTTGGAATCCCTAGGAGTTACGCAGGATAAATTCGCACACATGTTGTTGCCATTGATTAAATCAGCCCTTCCAACGGATTTACTGAAAATTTATCAACGGCAAAGAAACACATCAGCTGAACCAGGTAAGAGTGAGTTAGATCTATTGATGGACTTCGTTAAAAACGAAGTCGAAACAGAATTTAGACTAAAAATTACGCGCGATGCTTTGAATTCAGATAAATTAACAATTAAAAAAAATAAATATTCAGGACATAAAAGCAGTGTTCCAACTGCTCACGAATTACTTAATGCAAATAGTGGTAATAATAATAGTAATTTTCAAACAACTACAACTAAGTTTAAGAAATTTGATTGCATTTTCTGTAATAAATTACATAATTTTGAAAATTGTAACGATGCTTTATCTATGAGTTTAGAGTCTAAAAGAGATATTGTTAAGAAAAAGAATGCTTGTTTTGTTTGTTTAAAAAGAAACCATATGGCCAATCAATGCAAATCAAAACATAGGTGTCCCATTTGTAAAAATCGGCACTTTGTAATATTATGCCCGGATTTAACTTCTAACAAAATTGATAATGTCTCGAATAGAGACGCAAATGAAAACAAAACAAGTACTCTAAATAATTATATTAATATTTCAGATGTACTTTTACAAACGTTAATTGTAAAAATTCATAATGGTTCAAAAGAATTATGTATTCGAGCTATTTATGACACTGGATCTATGAAATCTTATATTTCTGCAGATGTTGCACAAAGTATGCAATTTAAATGTATTGGTGAAACAAAAATTAAGCAATCTGTTTTTGGTGGTGTTGAAACACCTGAAAATGTGTATAAAAATTATATAATTGATTTGAGTGATATGGAAGATAAATATATGTGTAAAGTAGAAGTAGTTGCTCAGAACCGTATTTGTTCCGAAATTAAACAAATTCCGCCAGATCCCTGGGTTCATGAATTAAAATTGCATGGAATTAAGGTAAATGATTTAGAAAATAAACATTTAAAAATCGATAAAGAAATATAATTGTTAATTGGTGCAGATATTGCAGGAAAACTTTTAACGGGAAAGATTGTAAATTTTAAATGCGGGTTAACAGCGATAGGTACAAAATTAGGCTGGACACTCATGGGCAAACTCAATCCTGGCACTAAGCCAAATTCTGAGAGTACGGCTTCTCTTGTTATTTCTTCTCTTTTGGTAAAAGATCGGTGTATAAGCAATCTGTGGAAATTGGATGTTTTGGGAATTACGGAACCTCCGATTAGTAAAACGAAAGCTGAACTGCAGGAGGATACACATAGATATTTTGAAGAGACTCTAAGTATAAATAGTGAGGGGCGATACGAAGTTGCGTTACCTTGGATTCTATACAACACGCTTTTACCAGATAATAAAATAAATGCGGAAAAATCCATTTTTACCGCCAGGCGAAAATTAATTAATTCTGGAAAGTTTAATGATTATTGTGATGTTTTTGAGAGCTGGTTATCTCTCGGCATAATTGAAAGGACAACGGCTGAGAAGTTAAGGGGCGTTCATTATTTGCCTCATAGAGCAGTAATAAAAGAAAATAGTTCTACGAATATAAGACCAGTGTTTAATGCTAGTTCTCATTTACCCGGTTTCCCATCATTAAATGATTGTTTATCTACGGGTCCAAATCTAATTGAAATGATCCCTTCGATTTGAAATCGTTTCCGTATGAATTATGTGGGGGTTACCGCTGATATAGAAAAGGCGTTCTTGCAGATAGCTATAAGAGAAAAAGATCGAGATTTTTTGCGTTTTTTATGGTTCGATAAAGAAAATCGGGAACAGGTCGAGGTGTATAGACATCAAAGGGTAGTGTTTGGCATTACGTGCAGCCCTTATTTATTAGCCGCAACTTTACTGTAACATTTGGATAGGGTTCCAGAAAATTTAAAGCAAACTGCAGATATTTTGAAAACAGCCTTTTACGTTGATAATTGTGTCACAAGTTTAAACTCTGAAATAGAAATGAAGAAGTTTTACTTAGAATCAAAATTAATTATGTCTTTAGGTCATTTTAACTTAAGATGTTGGAAATCAAACTTAACAAATGAAATATTTGAGGAGAATTCCTCCAAAGAAGAAGGTATTTCCCTATTAGGCCTCACATGGCATACAAATACGGATACACTATCGTGTAAAGTAGAACAGGTTGTAAATTCATTAGAACCAATATCAAAAAGAACAGTTTTAGCCGTAGCACACCAAGTCTTTGATATTGTGGGTTATACGGCCCCCGTAATGCTAATTCCGAAACTAATTTTGCAGGAAACATGGAATTTGAAACTTAAATGGGATGATGTACTCCCGGAAGATTTAACAAAAAAAAATTAAATCGTGGCAACAAAACTTACATTTTCTTTCATTGATAAGTATACCTAGGTGGTTTGGACTTAAACCAATTGAGCAAGAAATAAGTTTCCATTTATTCTGCGACAGTAGTAAAAAGGCGTATGGTGCGTGCGTTTTCATACGAGTCGAAAACGACGATAGTGTCATAATTAATCTAGTACAAGCAAGATCGAGGGTAGCTCCTTTAAAACCCATTACAATTCCTCGCTTGGAACTTTTGGCTTGCAATATTGGCTCTAGGTTGTTATCTGGCATAATAAAGGATCTAAATTTGTCCAAGGGTAATATTTATTGTTGGACGGATTCAACAACAGCCTTGTGTTGGATTCAACGAAAACAAAATTGGGGTTCATTCATTCAAAATCGGGTTACAGAAATTCAATCACTGACCTCGCCTCAGTGGTGGCGCCATATATCGGGTTCTCTTAATCCCGCCGATTTGCTTACGAGAGGTTGTTCAGCAGAACAGTTAGTTGAGAGGAAATGGTGGGAGGGACCTGACTGGTTGCGCGAAAAAGAGAAAAATTGGCCTAAATCGAATGATGAGCCAAATGAAGATTTAGTCAATTCTGAAATGCGTAAAACAATTATAGCAACATTAGTGAAAAATGATGAAGATATTAAGTGGTATTATAAATATTTTTCTTCATTTAAGAAAATTGTAAGGATGTTAGCTTGGATTTTTAGGTTTTATGACAATGTAAGAAAAGTTGACAAAAATCTTTCAAGGGACTTATCTGTATAAGAAATCGAAAAGGGAGAAAAGGTTTTAATGTTATTAATTCAAAAAGAATCTTTTAAGGGTGAAAATGATGAGAAATTAAGACAACTCAGACCAATTGTTGATTGTCACGGGCTCATAAGAGCTAAATCAAATGTCATTTATCGAGATGATAAATACGATTTTAAGTTTCCTATCATATTGCCATCTGATCACCCTGTTGTAAAATTGTTGATAATGAGTGTTCACAATGATTTATTACATGCTGGTACTTCACTGTTAATGTCAAATTTAAGAGAAAGATATTGGATTTTAAAATCTCGTAAGACTATACGAAATTGTATAAGAAAATGTGTAAAATGTCAAAAATTCAAAGCTAAAAAATGTGAGGCAATCCCAGGCATTTTACCAGAGGACAGAGTCCGCGATGCTTGTGTATTTGAAATTATAGGATGTGATCTGGCTGGACCATTGTATTTGAAAGATGGTCGAAAAGCATATATTGTACTTTTCACTTGTGCAGTCTATCGGGCCGTCCACTTAGAATTAATCACTTCCTTGTCAACTGAATGCTTTTTTCAATCATTAAGACGTTTTATCGCGCGTCGTGGACGACCTTCAACGATATACTCAGATAACGGAAAAAACTTCCAAGGCGCAGATAAATTTTTGCAAACTGTAGACTGGGATGGCCTCCGTTTTAAGGCTGCTGAACAAAAAATTCAGTGGAAGTTTAATCCACCTTCCGCACCATGGTGGGGCGGATGGTGGGAGCGTTTGATTCGGATTGTAAAACAGATCCTAAGAAAAATTTTGGGTCATGCTTCTCTTGATTATGAAGAACTGTTAACTGTATTATGTGACTGTGAGAGAGTTGTTAATTCAAGACCACTTACTTATGTATCAGAGGACATTGATGAGGACTTTTCCATAACACCAGAGAAATTCTTACATGAAACTCCACAGTCAGGTGTACCAGATATTGATAATGTAGATAAAGTGAAATTAAGTAAAAGAACTAAATATCTACAGAGGATAAGAGAAACTTTAAGATTTAGGTTCCGTACGGAGTATTTAGGTCAGTTACGACAACAGTCAATAAAATGCTATAAAAACGAATCACTTAAAGTAGGAGAAATTGTCCTACTTGAAGATACTAATAAAAAACGTTCCTATTGGAACCTAGCTCGTGTCTTAAAAGTTATACCGGGTCGAGATGGCCAAATAAGACTTGCCCTTATAAAAACAAACAATACTGAATTATTACGTCCAATTCAGCGATTATTCAGATTGGAATTGGAAATTCCAATACAAGAAACAAATGGCGAGACTACACCCTTAACTACTAGTAGTGTCAGAATTGTCAAACCACCCGTAAGATAAATGTTACAAAAAAAAAGAAAAAAGGGATTTACTTAATTTCACTTCTTTTCTTTATATGTATTCAAGTGTTTATTATTATTTTGCATATGCTATATATATTGTTGTTGTACTTCATAAGTTGTATTTTCATTGTTTAACTAATTCTTTTATTAAGTAATGTGTATTTTGTGCAGAATATAAGTAAGATTTTGAGTGTTTAACTTCACACTCAAAAGGTGGGAGTGTGTTGCAGAAAGAAAGAGATATTCTGCTCTAAGTTCAAGGACCTTTCCCAACACGTGCGTTGGAAGTCATCATTGCGTGGTAAGCTATTTCACTCCTGCTATGCAATAGTTCCATTACGTCACTACTTTCTGTGGCATAAGCGCATCTCTACTAAAAGATCATTCTTGTAAATAAATCTGTTACTGTTACAACTATCGGCTCTCTTCTATTCCGGCCTTTGTGATTTATTTTTAAGTTTAAGTACGTAAGTAAAAGCCGGGATACCTTGTCAGGCAAAATAATGCCATTTTGGCGCCAATTAGGTACCCCGTTGCGTATATGACATCTGTGTCTAGTATTTTTCTTTTCGTTTCGTTTTTAAAAAAAAAGAATGAAGTAAAAGCCATTTATTTTAAAGGTTTCAATTCTAAATGAAAATTTTGTATTAAATAAAATGATAATGAAATACAAATTGAATTCTTAATAAAAGTAACATGATGCATTTCTTAGCATACATTTAAAGGAGGCCAAACTCGTCGCCAAATTAATTTAAAATAACTTTTTCTAAAACATGAAAAAAAATATCTGTTATGATTAAAATTTGAGTTGCCATCATTAGAAAAAAAGTATTGAAATTAGAAAAAAAATTATATTTCGAAAACTAATTCTAATTTTAAAATTCTAATACCAGTTTTGAGATCTGTGGATCAATACGGATTTTTGGTGTTAATTTCATCGCAAATTATTCCATATTTTAGGAGAAATTACTGTGAAACGTAACCAGTTGTTTAATCAGTCGTTTCATAGAATCGTTACATAAATTCGTTTGAGTTCGATTCATTAGGATTTTATATATATAGGGTAGATATATCTATATATAATACTGACTGTAATTATACAAAAATACAAAGTATTTGAGATATATACAGGGTGTTTCTAAATTCATGGTACATATGCTAGGGGGTGATAGAACACATCAAGACGAGTAATAGTGAATAGGAAATAGGAATAGCGAGTAATAGGAATAGCGCCCTCTATCGGTATTTTTTTAAACTTTATCTTTAAAATTTATTTCCAAAACAATACTGATATAAATAATAGTTTTAGTGAAAACTGTAAACGAATCGACCAATTTTCCCGTTTTTTATAATCGTTTGAAATTGTAACTCCTGAACACAGTTCAGTTTGCGCTACTTATCCACTCCCAACGATTCAGATTTTGTTCTCAAAATTTAAGTTTAAGTTCACTGTAAAAAAATGTCCTGAAATTAACAGGCGTTATTCCGTGAATTTTCCCTTTTTTAACTGAAAAGTTCCTTTTTAGATAAAACTCTTACTTTTCCTGGAATTCCAGGAAATGTTCTGTTTTCTGTTGGTTTTGAACTCTCACAGTTTCCATATCTGGCAGTAGACGCACTAAAAACAGTATATCTCCGTCTCCGTATCTAAACAAGTACTAAGGCGACAGCCATGTTGATTTTATATTATCATCGGTTATCAATGTTCGGGCTACGTTTAGAAGGAATTTCTGCGATCACTTGATGTCATTCTGACATTTAGTTGCAGCAAAAAGAAGCTGATTCATCTTGAAATCATTGAAAAAGGAGTTTGTCTTGCCTTTCCGCGCTCGCTAACCACGTTGTTTTGTTTACAATTATTTCCTGATCTGCTCCGTGTTTCTGTTACTTTTGTGAAAAAGAGGTAAGTTATTCAGCTTTATTTTGTAATTATTTTTTATAATGAACGTTGTATTTATTTTAAATAAATGTTTTACATAAAACTTTGTTTATTTCTGCGATTGCACGTTTGGCCTATAGCGCATACATTTTCAGACATCGATACATGGTATCCAAGATCGGCGGGTATAATGTTTTCGTTCTTGGGAGGGACAAATATTTTTTTTTCTCTACACGTATAAAAAAAAGGTTAACGCTAGTATAAAATATTCTCTGGGATGTTTACTAATTTGGGTTATCATTAGCAATCATTACCAGCCAGGAAGCAGAAAATGTTTAATCTTCTTTCGATGAAAATTTTATTGAGAATTAGTTTTACTTAACCATTTTATACCTTTATTTATTTGCAATATTTTTGTTTTTATAGTAGCAGACTATGAATTTTGTTAGCCTATAGCATGCTTAATGTAAAGTGGGACACGTGTTTTCATTTTTATAAGAGAAGCTTTTTTTTGTTCTTTTTCTTTTTTTCGCCCTCCCCGAAAAAGCTTTTTTCCCCTAATTTTTACTGAAATATAAATTAAAACGTTTTTCTTTAATCGCTTAAGTTTATTGAATTTTTAAGAACTATTTTTTAATTACTGTTATAATTATCATATTCCAGTTTTTTCTATATTATATTAATCTACCAATATTTAGCCATTCTCGTAGTTAATTTTCCATTAATATATCAAATACATACATTTCCAGAAATACATCAAAATTACAGTAATGGAACATCCAATGAAAAGTACTACCAAATTGTTTTTATGATTGTATTAGCAGAATTTAATAAAAGTACACTAGTAAAATTATTTTCAAATATAATATATTTAACAATTAGAATATCAATAATTAAAATTATGTTTTTGCGAATGATTCACTATTTAATTATTCAGATTGTCTTGAGATCAATAAATTATTTTAGATACAGGTTTAAAATACTATATGATAGGAAGTTATCAAACTGAGACAGTGTTTTGGGGGGGAAAGGGGGCGGAGAAGTATTTGCAGGTTGAATTGTTTTGTGTACTAACTTTCATAACATTCCACAACTGATGTTTAGGACCACTGATTTGCAGATTTACTAGTTTTGTTACTATTCCTCAAGCAGAATATTTTGCAATGTTCTGCAATAAACGTTTTTGTTCCAAAAAAGTTTTCTCGGAATAAAAAATAAAAACACGGGGAAATATTAGTGCAATTGCATTTTTTAAAGAAGTGCAAAATATTTTTTTTTTAAAACATACTTGGGATATTCGATATTCGGCCATGTTGCCAAATAATTAAAAAAAAAAACTTTTAGAACATATTTTTAAAAATCTTATACAACTTCTACGTTTAACAGTTAACTCATAAAGATATTCAGAATAATTAGAAACAGAATCATATTTCAATAAAAGATAATGTTTTTACATTATTTATTTGTTGTTTGTAAAGTATTATTTAAGAAAATTAACCAATCACGACGATTTTCATCGGAATTAATTATGCACAACCTTTCAAGAGAAGGGCCACTTGCAAATATGTCTGGGTTGTCGAGAGCCACATCAATTTATATTTCGGGTAGATGGGTGCAGTGCCGAAACTAACCTTTTTAGCACCCGGGATAAACATGGATTTTGCCCCCCCCCCCCCCTTCTTCCGCAAAGTATATTTACAAAGAGAAATTTATTCATTTTTTAATAGCCGACTTATTTTAAAATTTAAAATATGTAATACTGAATAGGGATTGACCGAATACCGAATAGTCGATTTGGTATTCGGTGATTCGGCATTGTAAACCGAATAATTGCGGATAAGTATTTTCTTAGAAGTAGAAGAATTCTCTTTTACTTAGAAGTAGAATAGGCTAAATGATGAGTTTTAATATTATGTGCATGTGTTCAGAGTTCAGCTGCACTGCAAAAAAAAAAAAAAAACAAGACAAAGCCATTTTTAATTAAAAAAAAAAAAACTTCCTAAAATAGTCTACATAAGCGTGAAATCGGAACAACTGTCTACGATAGATACAAAAAATAAGGAAGATGGGTATCTTTCCCTTATCATTTAATTTTAATTATTTCTACATTAGTTTTCTTAATTTAAATTTATTTGATGTGTATTTTCTTTAATATATATTTCAAATAAGTATATCAAAGTTCATATCTGTATATCTAAGGTGTATATTAAAAAAATACACAAGTAAAATTATACTCCTATGCCTATCCTATTAGCTTTTATAACCATTAAATTAAAATCACTCAGATTTGTTATCTTCATCACCACAATGTTAAAATATTAACCTTTAACTGATGTCACAGAAATTTCCACATAACTAGTGTGAAGCGATCTGTGAGACCGCTCCGTCGAAAGATGAATAAAAGGCACGATTAACTCGTAGGATTGTGTTTTTGTACTAAACTTTTTGAACAGGACTTTTATAATTACAATTCACCCATTCAAAAGTCTCTGGTGATAATACTTAAGTTCCAAACGGAACAAAATTTCGGTAGTGTTTGTAGTTAAACTGAAAATTGCAAGTTAAACTATAAAAATTGAAAAAAGCCGCGGTCTGAGAGACCGGTAACATTAGTTAGAGGTTAATCAAAATATAAATATGTATCAATAATTTGAGAGAAAATAGTTAAATGTACAAATTGATATACCTTTCGTATTTGAGAACATTCCTATTCAATTCAATATGTTTATAATTAGACTTAGACAATCAGTAAATCAGCTTAATGACAACATTTTTCTTTTTATTTGAACGAACTTTTGTTTTTCTGACAATTCTTATCCTTATTAATAGACTGTAGAGTAGGGTGGGTCGAAAAAACCGAAATATTTATAATCGAAATATAATAGAGCGGAAAAGTTGCTTTTTGTAAAGTAGAATAAATTCCTAAAATATTATACCGATCGGTTAATATCTTTTACCGCCGCAAGGAGGCCAAAGTTTCCAAAAATCTCAAAAAACATGTTTTTTTCAATATTTTTTTTAAATTATCCAAACGCACGAATACAATTTCTAATAGGACACAATAGCTGCATGAAGATATATGAAATGTCCCTGTAAATGTTCATTATGATAAAGTCATATCTTTTATTATCGCAAAGGGGCCATATTTTGAAAAAAATGTAAAAATTTCAAATTTTCACTTTTCTAAATTTTTATGGTTTTTGTAATATGTCTAGAAGAAAATAAATTTACTTCATATCTATTAATATGTCATAAATTTTGTTAACTATTTGTTATAGACTGAAAAATAAAAACGGTAATCATTCATTTTTCTTGAAGATCGCTTCATCTACTGCTGTTTTGCTGCATATCAGCAGTTCATATACCACAAATCACAAAAATGATATAAATTGAACAAAATATTTTAGTATTTTTTAATTAAAACACGGAGATGTTTAACCGAAACGGATTACATAAACTTAATATGAAGAAGTATTTAAAGTAATTGAATTTTATAATATGACGTGCTTCCAAATAAAGCCATTGTTCCTCGAGAGGCCGAAATTGATCATATGTGATCCTCCCTCTGTTCTGGACTACAAACTTTGCCAGCATTTCAGAGACTAATTTCACGCATTTTCCTAAGGATTGAGTGGTACAAGGGAAATTATAATAGCTGGTATCTTTAATCGAACATTCTTAACTCATCAGCGTCATTAGATCGTCAGTCGATAGACAAACCGTAATAGGTGGTTTCATTAGTTTACAGTTTTGCCACTCGATTAAATCCATACAATTTTAATCTTCAAAGTTAAAGTTTGGCATGACGAAGTGACGGAGGGCAGTATTCGTGTCGACAGAACTTCGTGCTTTGACAATTTTCTTTATGGCTGGGGTCCTGATGTCCTCTCCTTCATATGCTATCATTCTAATGAGGCTATTTTAATGATTTGCGAAACTGGCATTTCGTGAAATTACAGGAACTATAATCTTTCGTAGATGATATGGTAAGTAACGGGTGTTACTAAATATAGTCCACAGAATCTGAAAAACATGATGAATTCATTTTAATTGTGAACCAACTGATACAGTGCACTTTCAGTATGTATTCACTGGAGTACCTCCTGAAAGAGTACTGCATCAGCCGATTGCCAAAATTGAAAATTGCCAATGCACAAAGCTCTGTGGACACGAATAGTGCCATCTGTTATTTCGTCATTCCAGACTTGAACTTTGAAGCTTAAAATTGTATGGCTTTTGACAAAAGACAAAACTGTAAACTATCGAAACCACCTGTTACGGTTTGTCTATCGACTGTGATCTAACGACGCTGGTGAGTTTAGAATGCTCGATTAAAGATACCAGCTACTATAACTTTCCTTGTCCCATTCAATCAGTAGAAAGATGCGTGAAATTAGTCACTGAAGTGCTAGTAAAGCTCGTGGATCAGAGCAAAGTGAGGATCCCATATCATCAATTTCGGTCTCTCAATGAACAATGGCTTTATTTGAAAGCAAGTCATATTATAAAATTCCTTTACTTTAAATACTTCTCATTTTAAGTTTATTTAATCCGTTTAGGTTAAACATATCTGTATTTTAATTAATAAAATGCTAAAATATTTTGCTTATTTTATATAATTTTTGTGATTTGTGGTATATGAACTGCTGATATGCAGTAAAACAGTGCAGATGAAGCGATCATCAAGAACAATGAATAATTACCGTTTTTATTTTCCAGTCTAGGACAAATAGTTAAATTTTTTTTTTTTATATTAATAGATATAAAGTAAATTTATTTACTTCTAGACATATTATAAAAATTTAGAAAAACTGAAAATTTTTAATTTTTTTTTAAATATGGCTCTTTTGCGGCAGTAAAAGATATGATTTCATCCTAATGAACATTTCCCGGGACATTTCTTATATCTTCATGTAGCTATTGCGTCCTATTAGAAATTGTATTCGTACGTTTGGATAATTAAAAAAAAATATAAAAAAAAAATATGTTTTTTGCGATTTTTTGAAAATTTGGCCCCCTTGCGGCGGTAAAAAATATTAACCGATCGGTATAATATTTTACGAACTTATTCTTTATTAGAAAAGGCAACTTTTCCGCTCTATTACATTTCGATTTTAAATATTTCGGTTTTTTCGACCCACCCTACTGTACAGTTTAATAGTTCCATAGGTTAATTTGGGTAATGACTAGTGATAAAATAACAAAAAAAATAGGTGATGAGTTAATGAATTGGTTAGTGGAAAGAAGTCATTAATTTTTTTGTGTAATTACACTTAACAATACAAATGTAACTGAATTAAATTATTAAGATTTTAATTAAGTTTATAAAAAGAGTTAATATATGCAAAAATATGTATTGAAAATTAATTCGGTATACACTTTGACCGAAACTTCGGTATTTGGCAAAATTGCTGCTTCGGTCAATCCCTAATAATGAACTACGTAATCTGCTTTTTCAAATATTGATTCATCAAAATCTTGCAAACGAAATCAAAAAGAATCGAGAAACAACTCCGCTTTATACAGTATCCTTGTGCCATATTATCCTTAGATTTTTCTATGCTTTGGCATACCTCAGACAGGACGATTTTAACAATACTGCGCTAAATATAGATATGAGAAATATCGCCACACAAAATCTGGCGCTCCTTGGTTCTGGCGCCTTTGGTGCAAGACCTTGTCCTGAAGAGATTTTTGTCTAATAGAAAATTCTACATTATATACTTAAATAATAGCAATTTTATTATCAAGTGTTTTTAATCACTTTCTTTTATTGTAAGAGATCAATTGTTAGCCATAATGCAAGGCATAGAAATTTTCTAGCCCATTTTCATTTGGTTATTTCTAATACCCAGAAAAGTTTTCAGCCTTGACTGATATATACTTCTTGCATCCATGTACTGGTGTACTGGACGCCATGACTCCTCTGTCCCCTCCTTTAGTTTCGGCCCTCTGTGATTGGAGGGGAAATCTGTGGTGTAATAAGACTAAAAATATGATTTCAGAGGTGGGACAGTTTTACCCTCTAAATTCTAGCCAGTCAGCTTACCCGATTCATTAGACAAGGATACATGATTATACAAAATTCAGGGTAATTTTTTTTACTAATGACTGATTGACAAATTTCACTGTAATTTTCAACTGCCAAAATTTTCACCATCCTGTGCTTTCTCTAAGCTCGATTGACGAACCTCGTGATTTTTTTAGAACCAGAACAACTAACTTCGCGATTTTTTCGCACCTGATCAACAACCTCACAATTTTTCCGAGCCCCATCGCCGAAACTCGGAAATTTTCCGAGCTCGATTGATGTACTTTGAGATTTTTTGGTGCATGAACAACGAACCTGGCACTTTTTTCCTGCGACCTATTGCCAAAAATTGATTATTTTCAGTTATTAATTGGCAAAAGTTAATTGTGTCATAAGTTAAACCCATCGCGGGGCACAGGTTGTCCATCTCCCATTTGACGAAATTCACTGCGCTTATGAAAATCGCATTTTCTCGCGACCATTTGCTGTTCACATTTTCTTGTGGCAGTTTGTTCTTGTTTTTTCCACAACCCTTTGAAAAAGGTTTTTTCTAGAACTGTACTGAGTACTCGGTACTTACTCGGTACTCTGCATACTAAACCAATTTACCGAGTACAATACCGAGTAGTTGTAAGTATTTAATGTTTTAAGCTTTATTATCATTATTGAAGACAAAAGGAGTTGATAACTGATCTGTAAAAGTTATTTGAATATAAATGTATAAGATATGTAATTATTCATAAATCTATTTACTTAGCATATACAAATGTCAACAAAATATAGAAAAGTTAAGAAAAACCAATGGAGTTCAAAATTTAGTTTTAATATACAAATAAAAATGGGTAATTTTTAAAACTAAGAAAAATCTATGATTTTGGATACAGAAACATTTTGTAAAAAAAAATAATAATTAAATTTGTTATATCATAAATTATGATAATATATTTAAATTTATATATGAAATATATTTAAATTTGCAGAGTTTCACCCAGGCAGTTTCAGGAAGGTGTTGCACCCTGCCAGTCCTTTGGTTTACAAAATAGCACCCTTCTTGCCTCTCCATTAAAAAAAGGGCCTTTTTTGCATTAAAAAATTTACTTACATAGTAAAATCTGACTCAATGTTGTTTTGAAAAGAGATACAGTAGCCTCCCTCTTAACCGGAAATCCGCTTTAACCGGACGACTTTTTTCCCGGGATGCCGGCCTCGGGAACTCAGCTTACGCTTTCGAGTTGAAGTGGAATCCCAAGTGGAGGGAGGCAAAATTCAGAAAGGAGAACGTTGGTTCTAAATGAATACACGTTGAATTCAGGGTGCGGCCCGGGGAGGGGGCATCCCTCCCCCCTCCCAGAAATAATGAGATGTCCCCCCGGAAGATTTGAGATTTTGTGTTTTTAATAGTCAAAAGTGCACCCCCCCTCCCTGGAACTCTATAATGTCTGATCTATTTGCAAACTGTTTTGTACAAAAATTTAAAAAGCTTGAGGGATGCGAACAGATCACCGTAGAAAATGTATAAGAGTTGTTTGAGTCTGATAAAGATCTCAAGCATGAAACATTATTTGACGAGGATATAATTAGGACTGTAACTGATGTTGTTCAATACGAAGACGATCATTATGATGATCCAGTTGAAGTTGACACAGCTAAATTTCCACATACGGAAGGGATAAAAGCATTGGAGTTGGCGCTACGCTATGTTAAGCAGCGGCTAACAGCTTCCTTGGTTAATCTTATGATGCTAAAGAAATGGAGAGATAATGCTGCAAATTGTTTGCCATCTTGCCTTCAACAGAAGAAGGTCACTGATTTTTTTTTATGTTTGATTAACTTAAATATACATAATGTAGAACAATTTCAACTTCTTATAAAGGTGTGATACGATTTTCAACAATTTAATTTGCGTTCAATATTTTGCATTATTTGTTATCAGTGATAATTTTTCTGTCAATTCAGTTAAGTATAAATAGTATTGATTTCAGAAAATATGTACTTTTTTAAAACTACACAAATTGAAAAAACGTAAGGCATCTCACGGATTTAATTAATTAAATTATGCAGATACTTGTTTACTTCTCCACTTTAACCGGTTTTTCTCTTAACCGGCTAATCCTCGGTCCCGTTTAGGCCGGTTAAGCGGGAGGCTACTGTATCTAAGTTTTAAATATTAAAAGTGACTTTAACAACTTCACCGGCGACAGGTATGGAGAAACAATGCTTTTAACCCCGACTCAGGGCATCCAGTGAAGTGGTTAAAAATCAAAAAAGTGGTCTTAAGAATCCAAAACATACCCTTAAGAATAAAAGGTGCCCTTTTCTCACCGGCAGCACCCTACCCTTTTTTAAATCAAGGGGAAACTCTGAAATTTGCTTTTATCTTTCATTCTCTAAAACATTAATTCATTAAAAATATTCTTTAATCAATTAAAAATCAAATTTCTTTTAATAAACTCTTGTAAAAATTATATTCAATATTTTACTTAGATTAAATAATAATACAGTTGTGAAAGCACGAGAAAATTTGAAAAACTCACAATGGATGTTTTCAAGTGGGGCCCGCCCGAAAAAATCCGGTAATCCCACTTGGGCAAACCCTGACAATAACATACAACAATAATTGATTACAGCATTTGCAATTGTTTGTAAATTAGGTAAAGTGGCCCATGAGGGGTTAACTTGTGGCCTGAGAATTTCGTTGATTAATAACTGAAAAAAAATCCCAATTTTTCAATAGATCGCAGAAAAAAATTGTGAGGTTCGTTATTCTGGCGCTTAAAAACCTCGAGTTTTATTGGTCAAACTCAAAAAAAAAAAAAAAAAAATGTAATGCCACCATAGCCTGTCTTTTTAGTTAGCCCCAGCCGCACATATAGTAGATAGATATGAAATGGCTACATTGTATATGCAATTATTTTAAGTGGGAGTAAATAATTCTATTTTTGAGTAAACCTTTTATGCACTCGCAGTTAAATAGTATTTTAAAGTACCATTGTAGTAAATTTAAGCAAAAATATAGTTACTCAGTCTATAAATAATGCTAAATTTCTTTACACATAAAATACTCTGCTCAATAAAATTTGGAAATCGTAGAGAAAACGGTTAAAGCTAAAAAAAATTTTTAAAGGTGATACATTTTCTAAATCATTTATATAAGTATGTGTTTAAGTATTTATTAAGTTTACATGAAACATTTTCAACTGTAAAAAAATTATTTACAGACAGGATCATAATACATGTAATTTGATACATTGTTTTTATAAGAATTGTGATATGTACGTATGGTGTAAGTCCTGAATTTATTGTAGATGATACCAGACGTACAGCATGTTTGTCCTATTTTATTCATATTTGAACTGATACTTTTCATTTTCTAGTGAGGTTCTACCTTTTGACAGGTGAACAGATCAGATACAAACAAAACAGGACATACACCCTGTGTGCATCATATGTCCTGGATGTTATGGGTTAATCTGATTATAAATTACCAGTATACCTACAGATATTAAAGAACAAAGCATTTTTCGATTTTTTAAATCTTACAAGAGATCATTTACAGTTAATTGAAAATAAGCTAAAACAGTGAAAAGGGACACACATATATATATATATATATACACACACACAGAGTACCGCGTATATGGTCACCCCGCTTATAAGGTCACTTTTCGCAAGTCAATTCTTAGCTTTTTAGGTGCGTTCGTAATTATATAAATACGTAGCACCTATAGTCGTCGTTCAGTCCGTCTGTCCGTCTGTCCGCATGTAACAGAGCAAAAACTACCCAACCGAATGGGCTGAAATTTTAAATATATGATTGTTGCAAAATTTTGTCGAGCCATTTCAAATTTTATGAAAATCGGATGTATAGTTTAATTACAGGGACAGTCAAAAGTTTTTCTTTACATTACGACCAATGGGAAAAATTATTGCAAGTGCATTTTAATGATGTTAAGGCTTTCCAAATGGTCTGAAATTTTAAACATATAATTATTGCGACATTTTGTCGAGCCATTTCAAATTTTATGAAAATAGGATGTATAGTTTAATTACAGGGACAGTCAAAAGTTCTCCGTTACATTAAGGCCAATGGAAAAAAAAATTCAAGTGCATTTTAATGATGTTACAGCCTTTCGAACAGAACCCAACCGAATAGTCTGAAATTTTAAATATAAGATTGTTGCAAAATTTTGTCTAGCCATTTCAAATTTTATGAAAATCGGATGCATAGTTTAATGACAGGGACAGTCAAACATTTTTCTTTACATTACGGCCAATGGGGAAAATTATTGCAAGTGCATTTTAATGATGTTACAGCCTTCCGAATGGGCTGAAAATTTAAATATATAATTGCCGCAAAATTTTGTCGAGCCATTTCAAATTTTATGAAAATCGGATGTGTAATTTAATTACAGGAACAGTCAAAAGTTTCCCGTTACATTAAGGGGTATGGGAAAAAATTATTGCAAGTGCATTTTAATGATGTTACAGACTATGCACTTATGAAGTGCAAACAAATACACATTCAGTACAATATCGGGTGCAAAAAATAATTATAAAACTAGTTATAGTACGAACGCACCTCATTTGCCACGTTTAACGAGCAATTTCCAACTTGTTTATTTTGTGGACACGTGATGCTTTTCATCTTTAATAGCTTTTGTAGAAAACGGACAGACATTCTGAAAGAGGAAAATCTTTGCGTCAAGTCGATCTAATCTTCCAATTTTCTTTCCATTGTTGAATCTCCCCATCCTTTTGTGAATAACTGCAAACGATTGGAGAAGAATGGTTATCAATAGCGTTTCCTGGACAAGTTTTGAAGGAAGGAAAATCAAGCATCTAAACTCAGCCTTAGACATTGTGATAATATTGCATACGACTTGACTTCGCTGAGTGTATACACACTGTGGAAAAGAAGGCACAGCTGACCGAATAATATCTATTCTTGCGGGTTGCAGCCAAGGGGATTCCAAAAGATGAAGCAGTCATAAATGACGTCACTTGATGCCGTTCATACCGCCCTCTTGCGCCCGTCATATTTAACCGAGTCTTGCATTGGAGACTGCTGATTTGACTGCTGACGGTCAGTCAAATATGGCAGACGCTGGAGAGGACGAAAGAACTCATTATCCGCGTCAAAGCTTTCCATAGTCGAAGATTGATATGGCTACTCCTGTCGCAGGAGATAAGAGAAACTTTCTATGGCTCTTTGGATTTCTCCATCATCGCAGACAACTATATTGGTCATTGTATAATTCGCAATTTAAATTAGATTGGATTCGTTTTATTGCTTCAAAACTTCACTAGTGTTGCACAAACCTTAGATCAAGGAATTATTCAAAATTTTAAGATAAATATACGAAAGCTGCTTCTAAAATACTTCCTTGCTGCAATTGATCAAAAAGATAACTTTTACGTGTCTGTGTTAGATGTCATGTATTAAGTAGCCTAGAGTTGGAATATGGTATCAAAGAAAACCATTGAAAATTGCTTTTGGCATGATTGGTTTCCAGAATGTGAAGAATTATCGTTCGAAGACGACAACAATGAAATGATGCTGTGCTCCTACTTGCACAAAAGTTACGGAATGCTGGCTGCACAATACTGACATGTACAGTTATTGAGAATGAGGTCGCTACTACTGGTGAAGCTTCCATACCGTAAATTATTTCCGAAGTTTTAAATAAAACACTGATGGAAGCTATGATAAAGAGAGTGAGTCTGAAGCTGAACTGAGAACGCAAGCAGAAGCTCTCAAAACAATAAATATCTTCAGATATTTTTTAACACGTCATTCACCGATGACTGACGGTCTAAAATATGTCATAAAACTAAAAATATATATATTGTTTTAAGTAATTACTTTAAATTTATTTAAAATTTACTTGCCTTTTATTTATTACAGGATTATACTTTTGTAAAAATTACTTAAAATATTGCAAATTTTTCAGCTTCAGTATCAGTCACCGTGCACTCAATGTGTTAACTAATTCTGTTGGTACAGAGGAATATTTTAAATACGTTCGTCAATTAGAAAACTAATTTTAACAATCATGATAATAAACAAATCTGCGTAAAAGATTATTTTAAATAAAAAATAAAGCTTTACTATATATTATGCTCAAGAATTCGAAAATTTAAGTGTAAAGAAATTCTTGTTTATACTTATTCTCTTATAAATTATATTTTCATATTTTTTTGTACATTATTTTACTAATACAACTAACACAGTAATATTTTGTCAAAGTAAAATTCCTGTTTACACCGCATATAAGGTCACCCCGCTTATATGGTCATAATTTTCAGGACCGCATGGGTGACCATATATCCGATACTGATTGTATATATTATGTGTGTGTGTGTGAAATAACATATGGTGAAATATAGAAAGTGAAAGATAAGAATTTAATTGTAAAAAGAGCGGTTATGCATTGTAATAATCATCAAAGAATCAATTTGAACATCAGAAAATACCCATCCCAAATGATGAATTAAAATGCAGTGCATAAATGCAGTGCAGCTTCAGGGATCGATCCAGGCAAAATTTGGGGCCTATTTAGGGCCACTTCAAAAAAATTAATTTATTAAAATGGACCTTTTCACAAAAATGAACTTAATAAAACAGGCTCCTTCACAAAATTCCTTTTTATAAAATAGGCTCCCTTCGAAAATTCTTTTTCATGAAAAGTGTTTTAAAATGCGTAATTTGTAAATAAACGATTTAAAAACAAAAACTTTGACAAGGGGATATAAAGAAGTTTTTGTTAATAAATTTTTGGATCGAATTTGAGTAATTGGATTTCAAGTAACGTTACAAAATGTTTAATAAAATTCACAAAATGTAACTTACTTTTCGCAAAATGGGCCCCAAGAATAAAAACTGCATCAACTCTTGAGCTTGGTCATTAATTTTAAGTCATTCCCCCCCCCCCCCCCAAAAAAAAAAATAAATAATTTATATATAATGGTGTGAACTCTAATCCTTATATGTGAGAGTATGAGTTATTGTAAGTCATCTTTTAAGATTTTTTTTTTGTCTGTTATATTGCATGCAAGATTTCTTATATGCCAAAAGGTTACTGTAAAATAAAATTAAAAGTATAACTGTGGTAGTTGTGTATCATATATCTTTTTACATCTTTTAACTTTATCAGAGTCTTTTATTACAAACTTTCGTATTTTCATTTTTCAGAATCTTTGCCAATATTAATCCGGATAAAGGTAGCAAAGCACTTAGGATGAAAGGCAAAAGAAATAATATGGTTGCCAAGCCAATTATAAATCTTGTGAATGGACTTACAGACTTTAAAAGTCATTTTAATTTGTAATGCAACAATCAATATTTTTTTGTTGTTGTTTTATTTAGTGTTTTCTTTACTGCTAATTTTATATTTATCTCATATTTTCAATGTAGTTTGATCTCACCAGGGTAATTATGATTATGATATTGTTTCTCACAAATGCCACTGTTGGGAAGTAAAGAAATTACAGTGAATTTATCAGGATATTTGTCATCTTGTACGGTGATACAAGAAGTCTAAATTTTGTTATTTGAAATAGTTGCATTTTCATTTGTATATTAATATGTGCACATTCAGCTGTTATGGTTTTATTATAAGCACTTGTCCTAATGTATAACTAAGCAATCTAGAGTTTTCATGAATTTAAGATGTACCAAATGAAAATGTAATATTGCATTTAAGAAACATGGTCTTCAGTAAAAATTCTTTTGTGTGTAGGTGAATATTTAAGATAGAACAATTTTAAAATTCTTTGTTTACAGTTTTAAAGATTTAGAAAATTTTCACTACTTGATAATAAATTCGGAATTTACCAGGGTTCTTCAAGTGTCAAATTGAAAACCGGGCAGTTTTAGCAGCAGAGAAATAGTGTCATACTGATATTTCTTCACATGAAATTGGCTGTCTGTATCTGATATTGATTCTAAAGTTGCAAATAGCAGTGATACAAATAATAGTGAAATTTAAAAATAAAATTAAAATGCTTCACTTTATATATATTTACATATTAACTTTCTGATAATGGGAATTTCAACCTGAAGCAACATGCAACCAATATGCAAAGATAAAATTAGTTCAGAATGGACTATAATAAAGAAATGCTACTTTTTAAAATGAAAAAAAAATTAATAAAATTTGCTTTCATTTAATTAAAAGAATTAAAGGATTTGGAGCTATTATACTTTTAAGGTAGTTCTTCATATCCATAAATATCGACGGAATGTTTTGACTCATTTAAAATTAACAGAAATAAAAATGAATTTATTATTATTATTACTATTAAGTAAATGTTTTTAGCATACCTTATATAAAATGAAGTTTTTCAAGGATTAACTAAAAATACACTTGCCGTGTAAGAAAATATACTCTCTTATAGGAAGTAAAATACATTTCTCTACTGAATATGTAACATAAATCTGTATAACTGCATACCTTCTGTAGTTATTGCAGCATATTCTTATTGGTGTATATGTCTGAATCATTCAATTTGCCAAGGTTATATATTGTCAAAATGTTTAATATACTTATTTTGTTTCTGTTATGGAGAAATTTGCAAAAAAAAAAAAAAAAAAAAAAAAAAAAAAAAAAAAAAAAAAAAAACAGAAACTTATACAATCAGATTTCATATTTAAAAATTAGAAAATGTATTAAATATAAAAGCGATAATTTTTCAAGCTAGGGTTTTTTTTAACACGTTGACGGACACTTGCGTCTACAGCCGTCAAAGCGAAGTTCACTTAATTTCTAATTGGCACCAGTATTTTAAAATTAAATTTTGCATTATTTAATGTACGTGCAGTTAAGCTTTTACTTATTTTCATATTTTTTCATGTAAATCCTGGTGTCAATCAATCATTATGACACATAGTGAACTTCGCTTTGACGGCTATAGATGCAAGTGTCCGTCAACGTGTTAAAGGACAAATGTCCAAACAGCTTATTCATTATTAGAACAATTAGGCTATCACCCCCCCCCCCCGCCTATTTTCTTCATAATGAGTTCTGTTTATGTAAGTAAATGCAAAGTGAATTGTAGACAGTTAATCAAAATACTTTAAATTATTTACACTAAAACTAATTTTATATGCAATTGAAATGTAAAGTTTTAATAATTTTTCAACATATTTCTCTAAATATGAAAATAAATTAAAATCGTTGGTTATTTTATTACATTTGTGGCACATGTGTGAAAACATTTTTATTTTTTAAATATATTTATATACACATAAATAAACAAAGAAAATGGCAACAGTTTACATATTTAACCCTTTCGGGACACATAATTGCATTTCTGCAGTGTTGAATTCACAACAAAATCACCATAGGGAACATAATTTGTGACAATGGAAAACAGTTGATATGGATCTTTTTTTCCCAAATCTAAATATTGGAAATTATATTGTCAAAAATAAGTAAAATATATTCAAGGCTGGAGTAGCACAGTTGAACAATTCCAACAGAGCGAAAAATGTCCAGACCAGGGATCGAACCTGGATACTTGGCGTGCCGTGCCAATGCCTTACCTGTTAGGCTATCCGGACCGATACCTGGCTGACATAATTCACTCTCTTATTAGTTGGACTTAGCTGCAAGCTGCAGCGCTAGTGTGCTACTCCAGCCTTGAATATGATTTAATCCAGTTGAAAAAAAAAATATTCGTTCCCTTCATTCTGACATAAGTAAAATAATTAGTTCTTGAGTAAATACTATGTACATAAATATCAGCTGCAATGTTTGTGACATTTCTATTTTACCTCTAATGTTAAACCAATGAATGTGTAATGTATACATTCTAATAAAATTAATATTTTCAACTTTTTTCTTCTCTGCACTTTTTCTTGAATAGCTTTTTTACTTTTTGTTGTCTAAATACTTCTAATATATAATTTTATTTGAGTATTTCTTTGATTTGATATACATGCAATTATAATTTTAGAAATATTTTGACAAACATTCTTTACACACAAAAAATTGGTTACAAATAGCTATTTACTGACATAAATGCGAGTCTATTATGTGCCAATAGGTTTCGATCAGTAAGGAGAAATTTGAAAATTTCAGTTTGTAAAGGTTGAAATAACCATGCTTAAATCTAAAATTTGTTTCAGGAATGGAAAATTTCATTCTGAAAATCAATATTTGTCTCAAAAACGGAGCGTTTCAGTCTCAAAAACGGAGCTTTCAGTCACAAAAACGGAGCGTTTAAGTCAGAAACGGAGCATTTCAGTCTCAAAAACGGAGCATTTCAGTCTCAAAAACGGAGCATTTCAGTCTCAAAAACGAAGCATTTCAGTCTACAAAACGGAACTTTGCAGTCTACAAAACGGAGCATTTCAGTCTCTAAAACGGAACTTTGCAGTCTCCAAAACGGAACTTTGCAGTCTCCAAAACGGAACTTTGCAGTTTCCAAAACGGAACTTTGCAGTCTCCAAAACGGAACTTTGCCGTCTGCAAAACGGAACTTTTCCGTCTCTAAAACGGAACTTTTCCGTCTCCAAAGCGGAACTTTTCCGTTTCCAAAACGGAACTTTTCAGTCTACAAAACGGAAAAGTCATGTAACTGATTTTCTGTGATTTAACGGAAAAGATTCGGCAACTCTGCTGCCAGTACCTTTTCCGTTTTTTTACTGGAGTTTGTTTTTAGGTAGCTTTCATTACAAAAAGCTACCTATTGCAGCCGTTCAGAGGAAAGCGATTTCAAAAAATTTTGGTATATTTTCATCGATCATGACCCCCCAGACCCCGAAACCACCCTCCGTTCAAAAGTTGATATATATATATATATATATATATATATATATATATATATATATATATATATGGATATATATATATATATATCCATATACAGGGTGATTCATAAAAGATGGGCAGAACTTTAAGGGGTTATAGTACACATAAAGACAAATAATATTAAATAGGAGACTAAGGGTCCCAGACGTATTCCCAAGGAGAAAGGGGGCATTAAAGTGTAGGGTCCGAAATTTCAAATGATTATAAAACATGGAAAAATTGGTTGATTCGTTTGCGGTTTTTGCAAAAAATTTTCTTTATGCCAGTATTTTCTTGAAATAAAATTTTAAAGTTCAATTTCAAAAAATGCCGATATTGGGCGCTTTAGACTTTGGAGTAACAAACAACTATTTTTTAACGTTATTTTTTGTATTTCTTTAAATGATTTCGAAAGCTTAGACTTAAACTTAAATTTTGATCTAAAAATCTGAGTCCTAACGAGTAGTTAAGTAGCGCAAACTGAAATTTGAAATTTGAAACCCTTCTCCCCCCAGAACAAAAATCAGTTATTCCCGATCTTTGTGTCGTAGATTAGGCTCTAACTACTGCCGCGTTTTGCTAAAATTATTCTTTATGTCAGTATTTTCTTGAAAATAAATTTTAAAGAAAATTTTCAAAAAATTCCGATAGAGGGCGCTTTAGACTTTGGAGTAACGAACAACTATTTTATACCGTTATTTTTTGTGTCTCATTAAATGCTTTCTAAAGCTTAGACTTAAATTTTCAGCCCAAAATCTGAATCGTTAGACGTGGTTAAGATTCTGGGGAGAGGGGTTTGAAATTTCTACTCCTGAGCACAGTTCAGTTTACCATGTCCACACATTGTGTGCTGTGATACGAGGTAAAAAGACACAAATTAGGATTATGTTACCAAAGCATATTTATTAACATGTAATTACAATAAATGTTCAAAATTGTGACCACCAGAGGTTATGCACGCAGAACAACGGCGAAGAATGGAACGGCGAACATTCGCGAAAACATCAGGCTTTTCGAGCACTTCCCCTACAGCGGCGGAAAGTCTGGCGACCAGTTCCTCGGGGGATTCAATGGGTGTCTCATACATAAGAGCCTTCAATCGTCCCCAAAAAAAGAAATCGGGGGGTGAAAGATCTGGCGAGCGAGCAGGCCAAGCAACAGGACCACCTCGACCAATCCATCTGTTCGGAAATGTGATGTCCAGATAGTTGCGGACGTCTCGTACGTAATGGGCTGGCGCTCCATCGTGCTGGAACCACATGACCCGCCGGATGCGTGGAGGAACAACGTTTAACAGGTCTGGCAGCACATGTTGCAGAAATGTGAGGTATGTTTTACCGTTGAGGCGTTCAGGAAGAAGGTACGGTCCGATTATATGGTCTCCGAGGATTCCTGCCCAAACATTGATGGAAAAGCGTCTCTGATGAGCATGTGGATACGTAGCATGTGGATTGACATACGCCCATACATGTGCATTGTGTGTGTTAAATGTACCTTCACGTGTGAAGGTACATTCATCGGTGAAAAGCACAGTTCGTCCAAAATGTGGATTTAGCGCGTTCTGCTGCAGAAACCAGCGGGCGAATTCAATACGATTTGGATAATCCCCTGGAGACAGTTTCTGGACTCGTTGCACATGAAACGGGAGCAAATGTTCATCCTTCAGTACCCTCCAAGTCATGGACTGTGGAGTATCCACCTGCCTAGCCACTGTTCGTGTACTTGTACTTGGCTGCGCCGCTACTACATCCAGAATGGCTTCTGCAACAACTACTGATTCGTCCTTTTTTGCACGACCTGCATTCGACCGGGAAGCGAGAAATGATCCCGTCTCACACAACTGTCTGTGCAAGCGCTCGAAAGTTTTGCGGTTAGGCAACCGCCTGTTGGGAAATCGCTCTCCGTACATTCGTTGTGCCTCTGCACCATTTCCATCTGCCGCTCCGTAAATTAAATGCATCTCAGCCTTTTCCTTATTCGTGAAGGGCACCATCTTCCGATTCATTACTACAGCGACTTACACTTGACTCACCGTTCAGTGGTTTTTATGCCTGAATCGTGTCGAAATTTTGCATACGTGTTCTTCTTCTTCCCCATTTGACATTTGCATACTTTCTGTTTCCTTCTTCACCCGGTGACTAGCGTCAGGAATGGAGCTTTAACGTTTGCATGAGCGACGTTTCCAACTGTGCCAGTGCCTTTATGAGTGAATTCCGACTATGCAGTCCTTGACGAAAGTTGTATTTTTGCCTCGTATCACAGCACAGAATCGTTGGGCATGGTTAAGTAGTGCAAACTGAACTATGTTCAGAAGTTGAAATTTGAACCCCCTCCCCTCGCTACTGAACCACGCTCAGCGATTCAGATTTTGAGCTGAAAATTTAAGTTTAAGTCTAAGCTTTAGAAAGCATTTAATGAGACACAAAAAATAACGGTATAAAATAGTTGTTCGTAACTCCAAAGTCTAAAGCGCCCTCTATCGGAATTTTTTGAAAATTTTCTTTAAAATTTATTTTCAAGAAAATACTGACATAAAGAATAATTTTAGCAAAACGCGGCAGTAGTTAGAGCCTAATCTACGACACAAAGATCGGGAATAACTGATTTTTGTTCTGGGGGGAGAAGGGTTTCAAATTTCAAATTTCAGTTTATGCTACTTAACTACTCGTTAGGACTCAGATTTTTAGATCAAAATTTAAGTTTAAGTCTAAGCTTTCGAAATCATTTAAAGAAATACAAAAAATAACGTTAAAAAATAGTTGTTTGTTACTCCAAAGTCTAAAGCGCCCCCTATCGGCATTTTTTGAAATTGAACTTTAAAATTTTATTTCAAGAAAATACTGGCATAAAGAAAATTTTTTGCAAAAACCGCAAACGAATCGACCAATTTTTCCATGTTTTATAATCATTTGAAATTTCGGACCCTAAACTTTAATGCCCCCTATCTCCTTGGGAATACGTCTGGGACCCTTAGTCTCCTATTTAATATTATTTGTCTTTAAGTGTACTATAACCCCTTAAAGTTCTGCCCATCTTTTATGAATCACCCTGTATATATATATATATATATATATCTGATCTTTGTCATACTGTAACTCTCGTTTTTATGAACCGATTTGGATGAAACTCGGTGTGTACATAGTACATAGAAATATCTCGACCGAGTTCATTGGCCAGCTGCATCCGCCATCTTGTTTCAAAATGGCGGCCATTTAAAAAAACTTAAAAAATTTAAAATTTGAAATGTGGTACCAAAACATTTAAAATTGAAAAATATTTTTTTTTATGAGTTTGACCTTGATACAAAGATTCCGGAGCATTTTTTGTTTTGTCTATATCTTAAAAAATGGCTGAGTTATAACACTTTGAATTTCCAGCTTGACTGATATCTTGAAACGACCTGATTTTTGTCACACGATAACAGACGTATTTATGAATCGATTTGGATATACCTTGGTGTATACATAATACGTACCATTGTCTCGACCGAGTTCGTTGGCCAGCTTCATCCGCCATCTTGTTTCAAAATGGCGGCCATTTAAATTTTTTTTTTAATTGAAAATTTGAAATGTAGTACCAAAAAATTGAAAAATGAAAAATAGTTTTTTCTTATGCTTTTGACCTTTATACAAAAATTTCGGAGCAGTTTTTGTTTCGTCTATATCTTAAAAAATGGCTGAGTTATACCACTTTGAATTTCTAGCGGGGCTGACATTTTGAAAGGACCTGATTTTTGCCACGCGATAACAGGCGTATTTATGAACCTATTTGAATGTACCGTGGTGTATACATAATACGTACCAATTTCTCGACCGAGTTCGATCGCCAGCTTCATCCGCCATCTTGTTTCAAAATGGCGGCCATTTAAAATTTTTTTAAAAATTTAAAATTTAAAATGAGGTACCACAAAAATTGGAAAATGAAAAAGATTTTTTTGTATGTGTTTGACCTTAATACAAAGATTCCGGAACAGTTTTTGTTTCTTCTATATCTAAAAAAAATGGCTGAGTTATAGCATTTTGAATTTCTATTGTGGCTGGCATTTTGAAACAACCTGATTTTTGTCACGCGATAACAGGCGTATTTATAAACCGATTTGGATGTAACTTGGTGTGTACATAGTACATACCAATGTCTCAACCGAGTTCGTTGGTCAGCTTCATTCGCCATCTTGTTTCAAAAGGACTGCCATTTTTAAAAAAAATTAAATTTAAAATTTAAAATGAGTTATCAAAAAATTGAAAAACGAAAAAGATTTTTTTTATGTGTTTGACCTTGATACAAAGATTCCGGTGCAGTTTTTGTTTCGTATATATCTTAAAAAAATGGTTGAATTATAGTACTTTGAATTTCTACCATGGCTGACATTTTGAAACGATCTGATATTTGTCACGTGATAACACGCGTATTCATTAACCTATTTCGATGTAAGAAGGCATGTGGATAGTATATCGTAATGTCTCGACCAAGTTCGCTGGCCAGCTTCATCAGGCATCTTGTTTCAAAATGGAGGCCATTAAATTAAATAAAAAATTATATTTAAAGTAAGGTGCAAAAGAATTAGAAATTGAAAAAGGTTTCTTTCTTAAGTATTTGACCATGATATAAGGTTTCCGGAGCATTCTTTGTTTTGTCTTTATCTTAGAAAATGGCACAGATATAGCAGTTTGAATTTCTAATGTGGGTGACATTTTGAAAAATCTGATTTTTTGTCTGCGAGAGAACTTGTATAAAACAACCGATTCCTATGTGAGTGAGCATGTGCACAGGAATTACTAAGGTCTCAACCAAGTTCACTCGTTAGCCTCATCCATCATGTTGTCTTAAAATGGCAGGAACTTCAAGATATTGCCGAATTTGGCAACCAAATATAAGTTACTTTAAATAAAAGCAGCTTGGATAAAGCTGACTAATTTCGCGAAATTCTCATTCATAATGATTTAATATTGATAAAGATTAGGATTGAATCTCCTATAATCGGTTTCCACTAAATTGAGCTTCGTGTGTTTGAATAATATAATCTTGCTTTTAAAAAATAAGGAATATGAAAGCTACCTCTTCCTCCCGGCACTGGCCGGAAGGACTTTTACAGTGTTTAAGCTTTTGAAAGCATGTAATGAGATACAAAAAATAACGGTAAAAAGTAGTTGTTGGTTACTCCAAAGTCTAAAGCGCCCTCTATCGGCATTTTTTGAACTGTATCTTTAAAATTTATTTTCAAGAAAATACTGACATAAAGATTAGTTTTAGTGAAAACCGCAAACGTATCGATCAATTTTTCCGTTTTTTATAATCATTTGAAATTTTGGATCCTAAACTTAAGAGGCGACTGTCTCCTTCGGAAGACGTTTCGGACCCTTGGTTTCCTATTCACTATTACTCGTCTTCATGTGTTCTACACCCCCTAGCGTATGTACCATGAATTTAGAAACACACTGTATATATATATATATATATATATATATGTATAGTAAAACCTGCCTAAAGCGACAACGTTCCGTCCCAATAAAAATTAAACGTTCCGCGAGGTGGTCTCTTAATGGAGGTATGTTTAATTGTTGATACAGTACATAGACATTTTAATTATTGAAAAAAAAAAGGTAACAATTAATGTTACAAAAATTTATTTTTCACATTAGGAATAAACATGAAAATTTAACTATCAAAACAAAAGCTAATTACATAAGTTAATTACTATAGAGCTTAAAAAATCAATACACTGACGTTTGCTTTGATTTTACGGTTTTATCTTTTTTAACTTTTATTTCCAAGTCCTTTCGAAGTTCAGTAAGTAAATGCAGTTTTATTTGGCCAGGAACAAATAATGACGATTTCATTAATTTATCTGTTTCTTTGAGAGTTTCTTGACAGAATAAGACAGGTAGTTTATTGACCGTCATTCTTAATTTGTTATCAAAGTTAAATTCATTGCCTAAAAAGGCACAAAGGGGTTTTAAAACTTAAAAGTTTCCTGAATAATAAAAAAAAAATCTAAACTTACTTTAGAAGTTCGATGAATAATGCGTTCTCCTGAATTATTTTTCTAATAAAACCTTCTTCAAGGCACCAGGAAAAAACAGAATTTGTTTCTTTTCTTCGGAGAAATTGGTGGCTCATGGAGGGAGTTCAACTAGGATGGTTTCTGAATGGAGTATAGTTAGTATTTAGCCTATGGGAATAAATTTCGTTCCATGGAAAAAATTGTCTTTAAGGGAGGTGGTCGGACAGGGAGGTTTCGCTGTATTTCTTGCTCATTTGTTTTAATTTAATGTTTAAGTTTCTTCGTAATAATATTGAATGCGTTTTAATTTCACGTATATCCTTAAACCAAAAATCATTTTAGTAGTTGACACATAACAGAAAAAGAATTTTCTTTTGAAATTTACAGATGAAAAAGTCCTTCCGGCCAGTGCCGGGAGGAAGAGGTAGATTTCATATTCCTTATTCTAAAAAAGCCAACTTATATTATTCAAACACACGGAGGTCAATTCTGTGGAAACCGAATATAGGAGATACAATACTAACTTTTATCAATTCTAAATCATTATGAATGAGAATTTCGCGAAATTAGTCAGCTTTATCCAAGCTGCTTTTATTTAAAGTAACTTATATTTGGCTGCCAAATTCGGGGATTTCTTAAAGTGCCTGCCCTTTTAAGACAACATGGTGGATGAGGCTAACCAGTGAACTTGGTCGAGACCTTAGTAATTGCTGTGCACATGCTCACTCACATCGGAATCGATTGATATATACGAGTGTTGTCGCAGGCAAAAAATCAGATTTTTTCAAAATGTCACCCACATTAGATAATGAAATTGCTATATCTGAGCCATTTTTTAAGATAGAGACAAACAAAAAATGCGCCTGAATCCTTATATCAAGGTCTTATATCTTAAGAAAGAAACCTTTTTCAATTTTTAATTTTTTTGCACCTCACTTAAAATATAATTTTTTTTTAATTTAATGGCCGCCATTTTGACACAAGATGGCTGATGAAGCTGGCCAGCGAACTTGGTCGAGATATTGATGTATACTATCCACATGCCTTCTTACATCGAAATAGGCGAATACCTGTATTATCGCGTGACAAATATAAGATCGTTTCAAAATGTTAGCCCTGCTAGAAATTCAAAGTGCTATAATTCAACCATTTTTTAAGATATAAACAAAAGAACAAATTTTCAGAAACAAAAACTGCTCCGGATTCTTTGTATCAAGGCCAAACACATAAAAAAAAATCTTTTTCATTTTCCAATTTTTTAATACATCATTTTAAATTTTAAATTTATTATTTTTTAAAGGGCAACCCTTTTGAAACAAGATGGCGAATGAAGCTGGACAAAGAACTCGGTCGAGACATTTGTATGTACTATGTACAGAGCAAGTTACATCCTAATTGGTTCATAATTATGCCTGTTATCGCGTGACAAAAATCAGGTCGTTTTAAAATGTCAGCCACAATAAAAATTCAAAATGCTTATAACTCAGTCATTTTTTTTTAGATATAGACAACACAAAAACTGTTCCGGAATCTTTCTATTAAGGTCAAACACATACGAAAAAAATCTTTTTCATTTTCCAATTTTTTTGGTATCTCATTTTAAATTTTAATTTTTTTTAACTTTTTAAATGGCCGCCATTTTGAAACAATATGGCGGATGAAGCTGGACAACGAACTCGGTCGAGATATTTGTATGTACTATGTACACACCAAGGTACATCCAAATCGGTTCATAAATACGCCCGTTGTCACGTGACAAAAATCAGGACGTTTCAAAATGTCAGCCACGCTAGAAATTCAAAATGGTATAACTCAGCCATTTTTTAAGATATAGACGAAACAAAAAATGCTCCGGAATCTTTGTATAAAGGTCAAATTCATAAGAAAAAATATTTTTATATTTTTAATTTCTTGGTACCACATTTCAAATTTTAAATTTCTTTTTAAATTTTAAATGGCCGCCATTTTGAAACAAAATGGCGGATGAATCTGGCCAACGAACTCGGTCGAGACATTGGTATGTACTATGTACACATCGAATTACATCCAAATCGGTTCATAAATACGAGAGTTACAGTGTGACAAATGTCAGATATATATATATAAATATATGTCAATTTTGAACGGAGGGTGGTTTCGGGGTCTGGGGTCATGATCAATGAAAATATACCAAAATCTTTTGAAATCGCTTTCCTCCTAACGGCTGCAATAGGTAGCTTTTTGTAATGAAAGCTACCTAAAACTCATACATAAATCATTTTTCTACCTTTTTGTATGCATGTCTGACATTATAAATCAAAAGTTTTGTTCTTTTTTTTTTCTATCTATACATTGAAATGAATCAAATATTTAATATATTTATATACTATTATTAGTAAATTATTTCGAAAGTACACTGCCAAATTTTCTGAAGGTGGTTCTGAATTTGGTTTAAAAAGCGTGCGTGTGCTAAACACAAAAACATGCCTAATTTTCATAATGTTTTAGAGGAAACGGTGCCTTTCTTACAAAAAAGACACGGATTATGTTCAACAACTCCTTAATCTGGTGCTACAAATGCAGATCATTTCGAGTGTTTCATTTTACAGGGTGATGGCAATTATTATTTCTAATATATATTTAGTGACAAATAATAATAATAAACACAACTCTTAATTGATGAGGCAGCTCGCAGACATATAAACATTTACTATTATTTTCACAAACAAACGCATCGCTTACAAGACTTCACACATGACACAAGAGTATACAGAACAGAATTATGATACTTATTCCTAATGAATTGTGGGAGGACTTTTTGTGCTGCCATCAGGGACCGATTTACAAATTTGGGACCCTGGGCACAGATGCTTACGGGAGCCCCCTTGCACCGATTACTTACAGGGGGATTGAGTAAAAAAAAAATGAAAAAAGTACTTACTAAAATAACCATTATTGACTTTAATAATTACTTTAAAATATCATAAAAAAATTAAATATGATAATCATTAATTTACTTTTAAATAATTATTTCACAATTATGAAATTTAAATGAGTAGATGTTTTATAATAAATTGTGTCGTGTTGATTATCTTTTCCTGTACAAGTCTATGTATCTGGAATGATAAAGTATGCAACAACTAATAATAAGTTTTCGACAACACCAAGCTGCAATTATTTAAAATGTTGGGGGCTCTACTGCCTGCAAGCTACGCTCACCAATCCCGGAATAATCTGACGATACGAGAACAGGGACAGGATTAAATAAAAATTAAAAATACAATGCATTTTTAAAGCATCTTTATCAAAGATAAAATAGAATATTCACTATAATAAAGTAATTATAAATGGATGTTTTCAGACAAAATATACAACGTTCTACAAATACAATATGAACACAATAGAATGTAGAATAAAAATGTAAAATTCCATTAGATATTAAAACTACATCAGATTTTGGACAATAATTGAAAACTTTCAGAAGCATTTGGTGGCCCCTGAAAATCAGGGGCCCTGGGCCCTGAATGCCCTGCCGTAAATCAGGCACTGGCTGCCATCTCGACATATTAATTTGAAACATAAACATGACAATTTATTTTTATTTAACTTGTTCTTAGTATACCTAATTGACCTCTTGATAAACCTTCATTAAAAAATATGAGATGAAACAGGTTCATTATTTCATAGGTTTTAAAAGAAATTTTCAAGTATTGTTTTAGATATTCGACACAACTTCTAAAACGGAAAGTGTCGTGTGACTTTTGGCAATAGAAGTGTATCTTCAGACACCATCATCAAAACTCCATGTTCTATAACAGTCCATTCATTTGCATTTTAAATATACTCGGAAAATAATATTTCATATATTTCATATATAATTTTTCAACTTTTTCATAAAAAGAGTATTGATAGAAATTACCAGTTTTCGTACTTTTTTCAAGTTTATGATCTGAATGCTTTAAAACTTTTAATAAAGTTTTATTTTTATAAGTTTGGTAAAAAAGAGCTGAAAAAATGTTTGTTCCTATTTTGAATTTTTTTTTTCCAAATTTCGTTGAAAATTGAACGTTACAGAAACATACAGTGTCACCAGATTGGGGATTTTGTATCCCTTTCGGGGAAGTTTAAACCTCCAGGGGATTTTGGGGGAGACAAGTACTTCGTGGGGAAATATTTGGGGAATATCAACATTTTTGGAGTAAAACTTGGGGATTTTTTTCACTATTTCACATAATGTTTACTTTTTGTCATCGAACACTGGATCTGTCTCGAACTCGATTTTCATTTAGAAAACGAAAATAAAATACAGAAATCGGAGATATCAATCATTAATATAGTAGCCATGCTTATCGTTTACAACATTACAGTTTACAGCAGGTGCACCATCCACTTAGACTATCCTCATCTGAATTTCCAGAACACTAAGTGCGGCAGATTTTCCTAGTCATTGCGGCAGACACACAAACACATATACAAATTTATTTTATTAATATAGATTTATATAACAGAATTAAAAACAATTTTATAACTTTTATTTATTTATTTCTTTTTTAAAGCTGGTTAATTTGTACTTCATGGATTGACAGCAGAGCTTTTTTCATGACATGCAGTTGCATACGACCGTCACTTTGCTACGTTTATAACTGGCCGTTGCTCAATGAATGCAGTAGACTCCTTACCAGAAACTTGAATAAAAACTCTTCGGTCTTAAACGGCATAATTCTTCACATGACTAAATCTTCAGGACTTATCCGAAACGTTCTTTTGGCATGCATTTGAAAGGATTTAATTAAAGATATGGTAAACAGCTATTTTTCGTTTATTATTGACGAAAGTACAGTGATTGATAAAACGAAGGTTCTCAGCATTACGATTACATACTTCAGTAAGGATGACAAAAAATTGAAAATAAAGCTTTATAAGTTAAGCCAGATAGAAACAGATTATGCCGATAATATGTCAGATTCATTAAAATCCCAATTAATTAAAGGTGGTCTAAATCTTGAAAAAGTTATTTGTATAAATACAGATGGCGCTAACGTAATGACCACCATCATTGATTGGCAACAATTTAATAAACAAGTGTAAACGAACTTGTCTTTGTATAAAAACGTATCTCCCATTCTTTTCTTTTAAATGCGAACATGCATGTGAAATTCTACTGAGTTCATTTTTTTTTTTTTTTTTTTTTTTTTTTTTTTTTTTAACGAATGCTTGAATGAGGGGAAATTTTGAGTAGAAATTAGATAAGCAATTTTATATTGGAAAATTTAAATTTAAAATATATTTTTTTTAGTATTAACTGCGTTTATGACTTTTCGGAAAAACTCCGATTTGGGGAAAATTTCAGAAATTTTAGTGAAATTGACTTCTGACGATCTGGCAACACTGGAAACAGGATTGCTTGCCCCTCAAAGGGTTAAAACGTTGACATAATTTGTACATAGTTTTGAAGTTTTCTGCTGTTAATAAGTATTTAAACAAAAATTATATACATAATGCAAATTATCCTATTTAATCCTTCCTTTGCACTATTACTGTCAAGCTAAATGCAGTTTTACTAAAATTTCTATATATTTAATTTCCCAGTTATGATTGTTTCAAGTTTAACTTTGAAAAACAAACATTTTTACTACAGTTTTAGAATAAGCATACAGCAATGTAGAAATTAGAAAATCAGATAACTGAATATTTATTTTTGCTTTCTACATTAAAGTTAATAAATTTGTGAATGTGTAAAAGCACAAATATTAAATTATTAAACACGTCAGCAAATGCATAAATCCCGTTATTGCTCAAATACTAAAATTAGTATATCTAGCAATAAATTTATATTTTGCCGAAGTTTTGAAATTAGAGCACCGGGTATTTATTAAATTGTGTTAAAATAAGGTAATTTTGTTATTTACCCTTTCTTAATGCTGGATTTTTTAAAAATACTCTTATGAACTGCCATTTTTATCATTTGATAATAAATTTTTGAAGAAATCGATTATAATCTATTTAATATTTAATATTTAATTTCTATGTAACAGTGAGTTTACAATTTAAACTCTCTTATTAGAATATTTCTAAAATGTTCATTTACTTTAACTTAAAATAGCACAAGTAACTTTGACATTATACATAAATCCACACACATACAATGTCCACATAATTCATGAATACTAGATATTTATTATAATGAACTTTAAAATTGATGTGTCTCTTTATGTGTGTTGTTATATAAAAATTAAAAATATGTTCCTAAACGGAATTATTATAAAAATTTATTAAAGTAACACTATCGTTAATTTCTTTAATTTTAAATCAGTCATCCATAAATACAAGAAATAACAATATATATATATATATATATATTAATTGTATGGCACGATCTTAAACGGATATTTATAATAAATTAAGTAACCTAATTTTACTTTGTGTTATATATAAAAAATGCAACAATAGTATGTTAGCTTTAGTAAATAATTTTACAAAAAAACTACATGTAATTCAGTTACACTAGATTAATTTTAACACAAATAATATAATTCAGTTGTCTTTAGATTGCTATATTCGCTTTTTTTTTTTTTTTTTTTTTTTTTTTTGAAATGCTCTATGTTGATGTTGCTTTTCTGAGTTAAAAAATAATAATAATAAAAATAAAAACGAAAGCATCTACAATATATACCTATAATATACTGAAAAAAATTTCAACTTTTCAACTTCCTATGAAAAATATCAATTTTACGCAGTGGGTCCAAATCTCGAAACCGTCATTTAAATTGCATGAAACTTCGTATACGGGTTATTTTTCAGGACGCTGATTACGATTAAAAAGCAAATAAATAAATAAAATAAAAATTACCAAAATAAACGGTCAAGGGTGAGTATTAATCGCGCTCTGGGGGTTGCGTAAAATAAATATACGAATTATTATATGTATTATTAAAAAAATAGTTGTTAAAAGTATAATAAGACTTTGAAAAAAAAAACTATACAAGGTAGTGTTAGGTATAGCTGTATATGCTAGAAAAGTATTGATGGGTATACCATGAAAGTTCAAACAGATGAGAAATTTAAATAATATCAAATACTGCTTTTCTGTGTAACACTTTTTTAAATCTTATCCTAATATGTTTATGATGAACTTAATTCAGCACTGACAATAAAAGTAGTGCATATTTAAACTTCATTTGGCATTTCATAAAACTAAATTCAGCGTAGGAATAATATTTGCTTTTTACAGTGTAGCCAAAACAAAACCCTTATTCAATGTTTAAACTTGAAATTGTGCTAAGCACGCCTCGAAAGGAGGTCGCAAAGATGCAATCTCGATTTGGTCCGTGCTGCGTTTTTCCAGATAGGTTTTAAACTAACTTTTAAAGACACGGGAGAATTGATAGATCCAATCAATACGAACTAGTCGCGAATCCCATAGTATTTATGTGATTAATTCTAATTAAATTAGTCTCTTTTCAGCAATTCGACGTTTATTACTCTCATATTGCTACTGGGCATTACATTACACAAATATATTATTAAAAGTTGTTATCTGGGATTTAAAAGACGATGTTACATAGAGTACACCGTCCCTGTCATTATGTACTATGTCCAAACCGTCCGTGTCTTTAAGGGTTAATTTCTCGGCTAATTAACGACTATTTTTTTCGAAAATCATTATCAACAATTCTTTTATACTTCTGCTATGATAAGGTAACTCCAGCGAACCTTACAGTACAACTTAGCCGAAAGCCTGTGAAACGAACTTTGTGTGAAACTGGAAAATGCGCTTTTCTCAAAAACGTTGTGACCTAGGGTAATCCCTATAGTTTTCCTGCAATGTTGAAATCAACGTCTACTACTATTAATTTTTCCATAATTTTAGTTTAAGTAGATTCGGCAATAGATGGGTGGAATATATTTCTGCACTATATTTTCGACGATATCTCTAAAAATACCTTACCCATGGCCCTAATTCTTTGCGCACCAGTTCAAAAGTGAAGTTTTTCAAAGAAAGAAAACGCAAACTTAATTTTGTCTAAATAATAAACCAAATTATTCACATGTCAGTCGTCTAAAATGAATGCAACTGAATAAAAAAATTTAAAAAAGTGGCACACTTAGATTTGGGTATGCAAAACGTTTTCCCTCTTAAAAATAGAAAGACCTATTGTTTTGCGCATGTGCATTTAAAAAGTTTTCGACAATTGCGATTGACTGTTTTTTTTTTTTTCAAGTATGCAAATTACCGCATCCGGAACTGATGGCATGTGTTCTTTAAAGAAGAGCGTTTTCAAATCAATTAATATAAAGAAATTGTGTGGTAAAAGATTATCGGTAGACTTGCGTAAAAAGATAATCGAAAAACGAAATAGTAGATGTCTAATGAGGCAAATAGGCAGGGATCTGATGATTCCTGAATCAACAGTGCGATATGTTTTGAAAACTTTCGTTGCCACTAGAGATATACAGCCAAGAAACAGTACATGTCGCCCATCAACAACAACGGCTCGAGAAGATTGAATTCTGCGTCGAGTGGTAATGAACAGCAGACCAGGAACGATGACAGAAACCTCATGTCTATGGCAAGACAGCTTAGGGCGACCAGTGACTCGTAAAATGTCTACAAAAAGATTGCATAAAATGGCCTTCAAATCTTACAAAGGCAAATGTAAGCCGGTATTAACTCCAGCTCTGAAAAAGAAACGTTTTCTGTTGGCTGTGTACCAATTGAAATGGACAGATCAGCAATGGCAAAGTGGTATAAGGTCGGATCAATACCATTTTCTATTTGTGGATGGAAATATCGGTTGTCGGGTCGTACGGAAAAGGAATAAAGCTTTAAATCCAAAATGCGGCAAACAGGAGTGCAATTTTCCATCATAAGTTCAAATCTGGGAAGGTTTTGGTTATTGTGGCGTCGACCAAATGGCGCTATATGACAGGAATATCAATGCACAACGTTGTCGAGACATTTTGCGGAAACAGTTGTTGCTTTTAATTTAAAAACTTGGCTTTGAATCCGGTTATCTTTTTCAACAAGACTTAGACAAACCGCATTCACCTAGGACAACAAAATCTTGTCTTCAACAAAATGGTACCCTGTGCTAGATTAGGGTCCGAATTACCCGGACATCAATTCTATCGAGGATTTGTGGCGATACTTAAAGAAGGAAGTTCAAAAAAGGACACCGCAAAACAGCTATAGTGACAATCAGCAGTTGAAAGGAATTCTTCTTGAAAAATGGCAAAAAAAAAAATCAATTTATGAGTGGCAACGATTGTTTCAACTATGCCGAGAAGAGTCAAAGATGTTTACGCTGCCAAAGTAGGACCAATGAAGTGGTAAGACTTACTAATGTCGTCCATTTAAACATGCGCAAAACATTAGGGTTATAAAAAACTTGGGAGGAAATGGATTTAATTGGCCACAAAGTTTGTGATATTTATATCTTGTTAAATATCACTATGGAATAGTTAAATGTATTCTTTTTCATTAAAAATAATTTACATAAAATATTTTGAATTATTTTTTTACTTTTATTGTCAAAAAAGCATCCATAAACTAATGCCCGAAAAATTGGAGCCACGGGCAAGGTATAATTCTTAAAATTAAAAGAAATGTATTTTTGAGTATAGTGTTACGAAAGCTGTACAAATATACGCTATACAAATAAAATATTTCTTTTTTCAAGTAACTTAATTGTCCTCTCTACATTTTTCCCTAAATATATCTGTTGAATGTTTAATAATCTGTAAATATATGTGTGAATAGTCATTTATTACTTCCCCCAATTTGAACTTTCCATAGTTTACGAGTAAAATAGCTGTGATAGACAGACACAAGTGTTATATTATAATGGTTCCGTTTTTACGGTTTTAAGTACGGAACCCTAAAAAAATATTAGATTAAAAGTTTTCGCAAGTACCTCAATGTTCCAGTCGAATTTTCGATAGCATTTTCGTCGAAATCGAATGAAAACGAACTCAAAAACGAAACCGAATATTCGGACGATCTCTAATTCTAATATTATATTTAAAGAAACAATAGAAGAGAAAATTGAGGTTTTTTTACTTAAGTTAAAAATGTAATAATTATTGAGAAGTTATATATTTCTACAAATTTAAAAATGTTTAATTTAATCCGTAAAACAGATCTGAAATGATTTGTTAGAGGATAAGCACAAAATATAATGAAACGATTATTGAATATAATAGTACCAAACAATAAAGTTTATTTTAATTAAATACACTTTTCAAATTATTTTCTAATAAATATTCTATGAATAACTTAGTGTATTTAAAGGTAAATGTATTGAAACAATTTTAATAATATCTTAGATAATCTAATTTCGATAATTAAAAACTATTTATTTATTGATGCTTACAGTTATTTGAAATGCCCACAATATATATATTTTTAAATTTTGAATATATATATATATATTTAACGTTTTAAGGAGGGTGGGGGTGTGCTGATAATGGTGTCTAGCATATTTTTATTCTGGGAACATTTCTGGAAATATTTTTAAGAAAATCTCCTGAAATATTTACTCCCAATGATTCATTCTCAGACTCCAGATAGCATAAGATTTTCAAATACTGAGAGTATGATGACCACCGAAGCGGAAGATTTATAAAATTCTACTAGCATACTGAATTTTTAAAGAACATAAATCAAGTGGTATTTCTATCTTTTATGAATGGCTCCAAAGCTGAATGCAATTTAAATTTTTTTCTTAGCGAAGCGACTTGGAAGATATTCATTCTAGTAAATATACTTTCGAACCAAAAATATCGATGTGTTAAGGCAAAAAATATCCATGTGTGTGCACATTTTAGAAAACTTCGTGCTATAGCATTTTGGTATCATATTACTTTAAGATGAATATTGCAATTGAGCGTAATGTTAGAATAAAGTACATTATAAAAGCGCATTTAATGCATTTTAGTCAAAGCCTTTCTGTTTTATAGAATACAAATGAAAATAATCGAACTCATTTTACATATATTTTTGTAAAGCATTTATTAACGAAATTTCAAAACTCGTACCTTAAAATAATGTTATAATAAATATGGAATTTCCAGGATTTTAAAAAGATTGATTGTTTTAAATACATTTTTAAAACAGAGAATGAAAATAGAGATAATTTAAAATTGATGGTTTTGAATGTCATTTTTATAATATTTTTTTAAAAACTGTAATCATAAAATGATTAAGTTTTTTGCATAAATCGCCCTGTTAAATTACCCATAAAAATGTTGCCATTTTCATAACTTTTCATTTTTTGTTGCGTTATCGGTCTCACTTTCAATTCTTCAATCTTCGAAAATTGTTTGGATTACGACAAAATTGATATACTATACAACTGAAGTTTACCGTATCATGATACAGATCACATGTAAAGTGCATAGCAATTATTGTTCGTTGATATTGTTCATTTTCGGGGCCAATAGAAATGATTCGGATAAATGACATTCTTTGGGCGATTTTATGAAAAGTATATTTTAAGGATTCTACATTACTTAAAACAATACGAAAATTATGTGTGTTATCGATATACGTTCTAACATGTTTGCAGTGAACAATGATGTCCGAGGGTAGTTTTGTAATTATTGTCCCTAGTGAATATAAATTATATTTTCTGCAATGGTTGATGTGGAATAGCGAAGCCTAATGTCGTAAATGCCTATATGCTCAACTGCAGAACCGTAGTTGCTAAATTAACATAGTTTTGGAGGGGGGGGGGGGTGAAGTTTTAAAGACCTATTTTTGAGGGAGTTTTTAAGGAGCGGGGTGAGGGTGAAATGCTGGTTTGGTGCTTATGAGGCTACATTTGTGTCAGTGGATGAGATGTGGCTACATCACTATAATCTCGAGTCCAAACGACAGTAGTTACGTCCCATCCACTGTCACAAATTCTGCCCCATAAACTAAAAATCAGTCTTAAATCCCACTTCCCCCTTTTCAATCCTTCCACCAAAATTATATGAATATAGGAGCGACGGTTCTGAAATTGAGCATATAGGCATCTAAGACATTAGGCTTCGATATTCCACAACAACCATCGCAGTACAAATATTTTATATACTAGGGACAACAATTTTTGAACCACCCACGTATGTAGCATGCATTTGTCTTATGCAGAGTCGCCTAAAAGTCTTGATTACATTAATGTCTGTAGACAGTATTTTCTTGACGTGAGATTTGTGGAATGCATATACGTTAATCAAAGTGACATTCTTCGTTAGGTAAGAAAGAATAATAATAATAATAATAATAAATACAGTTTTTGTTATTACAGGTCTGAATAAAAAAATTCGTAATAATAAGTGATAAGTGATATTGGATGATAACTTCAGGAACTGCATTTCAATCAAAGCTTTTTTAAGTTCCGGAAATTTTAGTACAGAACTTGTCGTATATAACCAATTTATATCATTTGTAGAGTTACACACGGGAATTAATTAATTACAATCTAATTAACGAAATTTCAGAAAGTGCTTTCTCATTTGCGTTTAGCTACTATACATTTTACTATACTATGTGGTGTGTGTATAATATAAAAGCTTCTATAACCGGATCTGTAAAAAGAATAAAAAATTATATGGACTGTTTATGAAAGTATAATCCGTGAACGAACGGTGAGTACAGTAAAAGTTGTTTCTGTTGTGTTGTAAGATTAACAGCTAAATTAACTTTTAGTGAACCACATTATTTGCACAAAAATATATAAATAAAATATCGGACAGTGCAAAACACTTTAATATGCAACAGCCAATGGGGGACAATTGATTAAAATGTGTTTTATATTGAATAATGTGTTTTCTTTATTCATTATTTATGTATAGGTAAGAATACGCAGGGTTGACCACGGGGAAGGTTTGACTCACCCATTAGTTTTCATATTTAAAATAATTTCAGAGCTTTATCAATAGGTGTCAACCAAAGCACTACTAGAATGCTCAAACAATAGTCTTTGATTCATACAGGAAATCGAAATAGGTGTGGAAAAAATCAATTATGAGGCTTTTTCAACCTAAAAGTTGTGTTTTTTTGGAATTATTTTGTAAGATTTTTTTCAGAAAAGATATATCATAGCAATTTAAATAAGTTTTAAGTAATGATGAAATATCGAGCTTTCATTCCTGGCATAAAAAATGTAAAGTAAGTTAGGTTTAACATAACATTGTGCTATTCTTTAGAAAAGCGCTATGTGGGGAGGCTTGACTCAGTCAATGTGAGGGAGGGTTGACAAGATGCTCAAGGTTCCCTTACTTAAGTGGTTTTGAAAATCTTTTATTATACACTGTTCATAATGGAAGTTTAATGGTCATATATAAAAAAGAATGTAAATTTATTTTGTAAAGCTACAGTAAGGGTGGTCGAAAAGAAAATGTTTAAAATTAGATTAAAGAAAAGTGTGAAAAATTACTGTAGTATCCACTGCAAGAAAAAATTTAATGAAAGAAAATGAGAAAGTTGATAGGAATTTTTTTCCATTTAAATATTACTTTCAATAGGTAAATAGAAACTTTGTAAAATATTAGAAAAGATTAGAAAGTATGAAAGCATCAGTATTAACCCTTTCAGGGACACTGGTATTTACGAAACCACTTAATTTAAATTCCCAAAAGCCACAGGGGCACCAGAATTTTTCTAAAATCTTTTCCATTTAATATGTATGTGAAATATAGCCTTTATCTTATTTTTAAGTAAATTTCTTCGTAAATTCCGGTGCTAGTTATTTATTTCAACATTTTAGTACTGGAAGTACTCTGTCCCTAAAAGGGTTAAATGATGTTAATGATAAGTTAAATGCTCATGCGACTGCAAAAGAACATAGCATTGTTCGAAAAACTTTAGGAAGGTATGTAGATAAATTTCACCAGGATGAATACAGTGAGATGAAGCCAAACTATTTGACAACTAGACTTGTAAGGTCGAGTGTCACAAAAATAGGAAAAGGAGACAAAAAAAACGTGACAGTGGCTTCTAAATCTGGACAAAATAATATATGAAACCGTATGAAAACGGAACCTGTCTCTAACTATTACTGTCATAAATGTTAAAATTTCATTTTCACTGCTATACAATTATACCTGCTTAGACAAAATTCTGTTTAAAACAAAATTTTTATCCGCTGTTTTGCGATTGCATCTAAACAGGTTTGTTTAACCCATTTATGCCTGAATTTTTGTTTTCTCAAATTTGTTGGTAAAATCAATTTAAAATATTGCAAAATGAACTGGGAAAATATTTAAAAAAATATTTAAAATATTTTTGTTTTTATTTGATAAAATGTAAACGTACTAAATATGGCAATATCCATATGTGGAAAAATGCATAATTATATGTTTTGTCTAAATTTATAAATTAAGATTTTAAATTGCATATTATATGCTATAATTAGTATTTTTTAGAACTGTTAAAAAATATATATATATATATATTTTTTTTTTTTTTTTACGGAGATTAATAACATTATAAGTATTATTGATAATAAATTAAGAATAATCGTATTTGTGGATAAGAAAACAATTTACTTCAAAATCATCTTGAAAAGAACTTTACATATATATAACTGTCCCCTAAATGGCTAATAGAAATATATGCCCATTTGCGTTGTTCCTATATTTTCTACGGATAACATGCATAAAATGTAGGCTTGGATGATATAGTTTCGCAATTAAAAAAAATATGTATTTCAAAAAAGTCAACAAGCTAAGATTATGCCTTATTTATTATAATTCGAAACTCTCCAAAAATTAGACGATAGGCATAAATGGATTAAGTATCATATTTTCAAAAATATTTTTTTTATAATATGATTAAAGAATGTAGCGTAAAGTTATTTTGCTTTTGTTAAACGGATTTTATTTCTCTTCACAAATATTTCAATATAATACAAAGTGGGTGAAGCCTCCCATATAATGGGTCAATTCACCCATATGTGGACCCATTATTTTCTCATGATTAAAATCAATCATTTTTCAAATTTCCTATATATTAAGCTTAGCTAGCATTTTTATTTAGATAACTGATTGTATAACGAATAAAATGATGTATAAATCTTTATTATACGTCCAATATTTTAAAAACAAAAAATAATTTTGTAAAAAGTGAGTCAATATTCCCTAGTCTCTTCTAAACATTCTTACCATAAGAAAGTTTCGTAGCATTATTCCGACGTGTTTTGGAAGTTTCAATAGTTGCCATTGTTTCATGATTCTTGTATTTAATTTAAATCATATATTTCTTTAACCCTCTCGCTGCGTATTTTTTTAAATCAAAATAGGTTCAAAAATTGCGCACGTTAAAAAAAATCAAAATAGGTTCGAAAATTGCGCATGTTTTTATTACATATTTCAAATCTATATATATTTTAGAGTTTATATATGTAAACATTTCTTGTAAAAGATTTTTTTAACCAAAACTTGAATCACTAATTAAACATTTAAGTCAGGCTAACTGTTAACCAACTACTGCGTAATTGTTTTATCAAAATAGCTTAAAAAATTATGTACTTTATTCCTTCGCGACGAGCGTATTTTAAGAATTTTTATTCTTACCACCGTGCCACCGGTTTTTATATTTCTTGAACCCAATTTTTATTGCCACCGGTATGTTGGAGATCGGGTTGGAGGAGTTGGGGCGGACATCTGGTGGTTCACGGGTTCGCTGAAATGGTGTAAAAAAACTCCAACATATAGATTTAAGCACAATTAGTCCTTATTCATTTTTCAATACGCAGAAGGACATCTCACAAATAGGGAGCCTCAAATACGAAGCTCTGTAAAAGCAGAGATTAAATATATTTATCTCTATGTGTAGAAGCGTATCCGTTAATGAGAAAGAGACTGCTACGCAACGTCACAACAGGAAAAAGGAAAAAAAAAAAAAAAAACAACAACAACAGCGGTCCTTTTTGCGGACCGTTCAGCAAGGCGGTCGGGGGCGATCTCTTCCATGATGCGTACACAGATCATAAGCCTTGGCATCATGTATTATCGCCAACTAATCAAGTTTTTGACGCCGATATTATAGAGACAAGGATTGGCTGCAGGATTAGCCAACAAATAACGTGGCAGCTCGGCCATTCGGCGCACCCACAGGATGTAAAGCAACCCTACATGCTTCAAGACTGAGGGCAACAACAAGTCTTGATTATGTTTACATTAACATATTGCAGTTAAATGTGAAATAGTTATCTTTAATAAATGTATGTGAACTGTAGAAAGCATAATGATAATTGAAGATATAATTTATAACTGCAATTCCAATAAATACATCTTTTCTTTATTTCATTTTTTTACCCGTCAGTTCTAACAGAAAATGAGAGTAGTTTAATTATAGCGCAAATGAAATACGTTAAGAAAAATGAACGGTTAAAATAAAGTGCAGCTGTACGGAGTTAAATATGATCGTGATTACATTTAAATAAAAACCATTAGGAATGAAAATATAAATAAATATACGAGAATGAGCATTTTGAATAAGTATAAAAAAATATGAAACTATAAGTCTTTATATGTGTTGAGTAAAGATCCTTGTGAAAGAAAAAAAAAATAAATGAATGTAGAACAATGAATTGTATTAGGAAAAAAGGAATTGTATAGTGAATTTACTTGTTTAAAGTAGATTTTGAAAAACGGGGGGTGAACTTGATATGTTGCAGATAACATCTGCCACAACCGGTTTAAAAAAAAAAAGAATTTTCGTCTGATTTAATCTGGAAAATGCTCCAATTAGATAAGTCAAAATTTACAATAAAAATTAACTGGTGAGAATGATCAAGGCGGGTTAATGACGAAGAAAATGTATCCCCGATGAAATCTCAGGTTGCGCAAATTTTGCTACTTTTACGTTGCCCGAGAAATTCTCAGGTTGCGCTGCGAGAGGGTTAATTGCTTCCTAAATGTCGCTGGATGATAAAGGATTTTCCACAAATTATTATTATTATTTTTTTTTATTAATTGACTTCCGTCAAGATAGTATATATTTAACTCATGTTCACACGTAACTTTACAAAAGTTATTATTATTTTTTTTTTTTTTTGGCATGAGTTTGCACTGAGAATTATTCCATGGGGAACTAACGCATTATTAAAATGAAAATTCAAACATATATAAATTTCAAAATGAAAATTTGTCAATGCAGATACATTTAAAAAAACAACCGAAATTCAGCTTTTTATATCACATATATAATTCCTGTTTTTCTCGATATTCAACTGGCTTTTTCTGTGCGTCGGCTAATAAAGCCTATGAAAAATTTTATCCTTCCTCGTGCATACGCATGTGAAAATAGATTCATTTCAATACTCATAATTCAGCAAATATTTAATATAACAATCTAATTGCAGTATGCTATGTTTGCTGAAATTTGTCAAGTTTCTTAAAAGTGGCGTTAAATTTGGCTGGCCCTTCATACTATAAACAAAACACATTCGGAAATTTCTCTAACTTTTTAACGAAACTTTATAATTGCTTGGAGATACGTGTATTTATACATAAACCACATAGTCATGTGCTACAGCTGCATATCATTCCGATCTTTTATTTTGCAGGGTGATCGCCAGCATTATTTTCGTTAGTCTGTTGTTAGTTTCCTAATTACTCTCTTTAATAAGCGTACGCTGAAAATTAACTAGCTCAAACATGTTTTTACCGTCCCTGGCGATGCATAATAATTGATCATTTATTTATATTATGAAGGAAAAAAGTGTCTGACTATAGCGCTGACGTCATTCTGATGTTTGCAAAAGTAGGAAGTTTAAATTTTGCGTTCAATGATTTTTTTTTTATTATTATTCTATAGTACATTTTAAATTTTTACAACGTAAAATGTATTGAAAAATGCAATTTGTTTGAAATCCGTATTAGAATAAATGTGAAAACTTGCAATGCATTTTACTCAGTTTTACGGTTTTAAAAATAAATTTAAAGAATGATTCTTTTAAATCTAGCCCTTTCACATGCAGACGATTATTAAAAATAAATCCGTTTGCAGTATGTTAATATAAATAGTTCAGCATTTGTTTCCATCCGTTATACCATAACGAAGTTAAAACTTGATTTATAAAATGAAATAATATAAAAATAGAAATAAAACAGACAAATAACAGCCTTATAATCGCTTTACTTGCTTGAACTGAAATGATCATAATAAAAGGAGTGCTATAAAAACGGAATCTTTGGCGAAACCTCCCTTTATTATCTTTTACGAAAGTATCGCATTTGATAAATTTCAAAACTTTATTTTAATGAAATTTGTATCCTTTTCAAATGAAAATACTTCGCGGCTAAAATTAGTAGGTAATCTAAAAATAGATTAATATAAAAAATTTGTTTTCATTTTTATTCTGTAACCCGTTATGTCCTGGTTGGGTACCCTGGTTCATGTATCGGACAAGACGTCAAAAATCGAAAGTATCTTATGACTTTTGACTGTATATAATATGTCGCAAATCACAAGTTTAAGAACAGAAAAAATAGAGTATTTTCGATGAGTCTTTATTAGGTGACTTAAATCTTTTATCTATTGCACTATGATCTACTGTAGATTTTCTTCTTGTAATTTGTTTTCCAGTTTCTAACATAAAAATTAAAGGATATACATAGAAAAAATACTCACACGTGAGAAATTTAATTCCCTAGAAGAAATTAATATAAGTGGTACCTTAAAGTACCATTAGTACTTTAAAACTTACACTGTAAAAAAAAAAAAAAAAAAAAAAAAAAAAAAAAAAAAAAAAAACGTGGAAAATTACAGCTGATTTTCCTGTGAATCGCGAAAATACAGCGTTTTTTTAAACTTCAGTATTGATTTACAGTAAACTGCTCTTGTTTCAAAACCGCCCGGACAACATTCCAGTTGAGATATCCACCTGCACTACAGCTTCAAGTCAAAGCAGGTTATTATTAGCGTAACTGTCGTAAGAGTGTTTGCGTCGTTCTGAATTATGTGCTTATTATTGAATTCAAAATGGCAATTTTGGATACTTAAATACAATACTGGATTATATAATTTAAAAATTCAGGGTAAGTTTTCTTTTTATGTTTATTCGTATCATTGATTTAATAACTATTAAATAGGCCAGTTCTCCTATATAATGTAAGATACAAATTTTGTATTTGAGCACATGTATATAAAAGTTGACTGACAGTAGCTTTAGAATCATTTGTATAAGGATTAAATATTTTGTCTTAAATTATAACAAAAGAGAATTTTTCCAATTTAGATTTGAAAAAAAAAAATATATATATATATATTTTTTTTTTCATCATAAGACTTAGCTATTATTTACTTATGTGTGGAAGTAGCAGATAAAAAAAATAATAAAATAAAATAAAACTCTTCTTTATTCTTTAGATGATACATTGTTTTGCTATTATATATTTTTCACAATTTCATTTTATCGTTTATATTTTAATGTACCTTACTAATCTAAATTATATATATTTTTTTTTCATTGTCCAAAAGCTTTAAGTTCGCTTTTTGTACTAATTTAAGTATTTTTATTCATTTAATTTATTATTATACTTTATAAAATTTTCAAAAAAAAATCTTACGACCGATAGTCTGATTTTCCGTAGGATTTATTCAGATTTTATAGATGCCAGTTTTTTAAGAGCATTTCTTTTCACTTTTTATATGTATGTTTAAAATCATTTATTATTTGTAAGCTGTATACACTACTTTATTAATCCATAAAATATTCCAAAAGTTTGCTTACTATTATCGCAGCACTAAAAAAGCAGCACAGCGTATTTTGTTTTTCATAATTACTTAACAATAAAAAGTAATTAGCACTAGATGCTGAAATTAAATATTTTGAATGTTCTGAATGTATGTTATACGCAGTATATTTGAAATTGACATAAGGAAAATTCTTTACAATGAGTTACAATAAAATTTCCAATTTATTGCTTTTTTTCGGTGCATTTTGTTATTTTATTTATTTTGCTTTATGGTGCTAAATTTGTATCTTACATTTATATGACAGAATTTATTACATAAAAATGTTATTAAAACAATGATATAAGTGGACATAAAGATAACACTTATAGTGCCCGTAGTTTTTGAAAGATGTTTCATAGTACACAAAAAGAAAAATTCAAAGTAAATAAACATTGCGCAGGGGGGAGGGGGGAATGCATATCTACAAATAATAATAATAATAATAAAATAAAGTAAATAATAATAAAGGCTAAAAAATTACTGTTGTCTTGTTAAAAGTGCTGTAAAATTAACAGCAAAATATGCTGAAAAAATACAATTTTTTGTAAAATCTAAAAAACAAAATTACTGTAAAATTAACTGTACAAAATACTGTAAATTTGCTAGTTTGCTGTTTACCCGTGAAAAACAAAATTGCTGTAAATTTACAGCAAAATTTACTGGCACCCATGTTGCAGCATTTTTTGCTGTAACGATACAGAGATTTTTTTTTTTTTTTTTTTTTTTTTTTTTTTTTTTTTTTTTTTTTTTACAGTGTACACCTAAAATATTCTCGTAACTGAAAACCCACATACTATTTTAAATAAAGTTTAAACTCATAAAAATGCTTAATAGCAAAAAGACACGCACAAGTTAACAACAAAAAACATTAAATTGACAATAATTTTATCATACTCATCAAAAATTGGTAAAAATTGAAATTTGATGGCATTAAAAAAACTATTTTTCTTTTAGATTTCGATCGTGTTAGCAATCCTTTAGTTATGCAACGCCTATATTGCAGGGACAACATGCTATCTCGCATCTCCACATATGCAATATATGAATTTGCATATGTCATTTCTAGCATAGCAAAAACGAGCCAGTGACTCATTTTTTTTTCGATTTCCTATAAAAAAATAACAATGAAATATAAAAGAAATACCAGGAAAATAATTACTTCAATACAATTTAGAAATTACTTCAGGAAGCAGATAAAAATGATGGACAACTACACAGACGAAAAGAAAACAAAAAGTTTTTATCCAACGGTGGTACTTCAACCGAATAATTCAACTATTAAATCAAATAAATATATATCATTCGCCTAAAATAGCTAGTCAGATATCATCCTAAGATCATAATGGACACATAAAAAAAAATCCAACACATATCTTATATCCTTTACTGCGTTTGCAGCAATAAAAAGACGAGCGTAACAATCTGTACAAAATGTCGGCACAAAACACATCGACTTTTTCATAGGTAGCCTCTTTGCTCGCTAAAATAAAAACCTAGAACTACTGCTTTCATGTATCATGAAAAGGTGTAGTTAAAAGAATGTTTCTGTAATGTTTCATTAGAATATTAGTAATATTCACCATAGGATGTAAGTTTAAAGCGACTGGTACTTATAAGTACCATCAGCAGATAAAGGGCACAGTTGGGCAAAATACATCGAAAAACCATTTTCGATACAAAATACAAAATACATTGTTTTTTCAACTTAAAATACAAGATACAAAATACTTTCCAAATTTCCAAAACTCAAAATACAAAATACATGTATTTTGAAAATGCATTTAACATGAGTCATGGCTTAATTTTTTCAGCAGACACGGGGCGGACCGAGATCAGGCTTTCCTTTTTTTTCTATATAGTCTAGCAGGGTCGGAACTGGACTTTATTGTTCTCAGGATGTGTTGTCGAGGGAAGGCAATATGTTTTGTAAAAATATTAGTAGCGATAATGAACTTTTCTTAACGGAATCTTTGGAAATGTACCTCAAGGTGGTTCTCAAATTCGCTGCTCAACAATGAGAAATTTCCTGACACATTTTTGGGCTAATTTTTTACTGTAAAGACTTAAAACTGATAGGCCTGACTATTGAAGTGATTTGGAATTGAATAGCGTTCCCCCCCCCTTTTTTTTAGATAAATTTCTTATCAAGATATGAGAGATTCTGTCACGTGACTACAGGTTTTTCTCCTTCCCCGTGCTATCGCTTCCGGAAACTCGATTCTAAACTTTAACTTTGATAGTATTTATTCAAAGATAAATTGCCTTTATCAAAAAATGATAACGTTATTCGATTACATACTTTCTCAATAAGAACACCTGCCAATCTTATGCGTTTCCGAAAAGAAATGAATTCAGAAATGAATTCAGAAATGTATCAGAAAGCTCTTTTGGATTTGAGAAAAGCCTTATTAAATGACAGAAAAATAGTTTCACAAGTCTGCTTTTTATTGTACAGCTTCAAAAATTATACTGTTTTTAACACTTCTTTTTTTTTTCTTTTATTCTTAAACTACATTAATTTATTAATGAATCTTTATTTGACTGTTGAAACGTCTAAGACTCTAATCAGTAATGTTGCCATTGTGTATTTTCTATTTTGCGAACACATAGTAATTTTAAAATATACTGTAAAATTATCCCATAAATATATATACAATATTCTTTTTAAAAAAACCTTAATTGTGTGTTTAGAAAAATCTGATTTTTTTGTAAAAATTGAGTCAGGCTTCATTTAATTTATTTCCCCAAGGGCCGGGCCGTGAACTGTGAAAATATAAACGGCCTGGGCTCGGACAAATTTTTAATTGTTTTCATGTGGCCGGGCCAAGGTTGTTTTTGTGCGGGTCCGGCCGGACCTGGTCCTGGAAATTCCGACCCGTGCAGACCTCTAGATTATGGATCGGATAAGAAATCTCTTTCACGAGGCACAGGATATCACCACCCGCTACTGAGTGTTCTAAGTCAAAATTTAGACAGTATTGATTTTCAGAGAAAACATAAAAAGTTTCTTGCAGTTCTTAGGTGCAGATACATAAAAATCTCGAGAATCCTAAAAAGTACAGCACAGACACACACAAAAAATCATCTGTAGGACGATATACAACAAAATGTCATCCATACTAACTTAATTTGATGAAGTTTGATGAAATTCCGTGCTCTAGCTCTTGAGATATAACTGTCACGGCACGCCTGCCAACTTTAGATTTTTTAAAAATCAGCACTACGAATCAGAAAATTTATTTAAAAAAGGGACCTTTAATCTACGTGGTAATTATTTCATTTAAATTTGATTTACAAATATGATCATTTTGACATGGAAGAAAAATAAAAACACACAAACAAAATAAACGAGAATTTTACGTACATGTTACGGCAATCATAAAAACACAGCATAACAACGCCACCTCTTGAGCGATGAACCCCAAATTTTATCAGCATTAATTTATTTGAAGATCTAAAATAATATGAAATTGGATTAAATTTTGTCCATTAGTTTTTGGATATAGTTATCGCGGAAATCATGAAAAACCCAGCATAGCAGCATCACTTGTTGAGCGATATACATTAAAAGTTAATCAGCAAGCATTTCTGTTCAGGCCTATATGCAGTTAAATGAAATTCTGTATATTGATTCTTACAATATAGCTATGATGGAATAAAATAATTAAGCATAGCAGTATCACCTGTTGGGCGATATAAACCCACAGCTAAGTTATATCTAGGTCTATCTTAATCTGAAGTTTGATTATTATTAAACTCCATGTATTAGTTCTTGAGATAGAAGGACCACAAAAATTATGTCTCACACAGACTAACAGATATACAACATTTCCCAAAAATTGTTAAATCGCGTTCAAGACATCTCGAAGCGTGTAAATCAAGCAAAACACGAAAGTCGAAAATTTCCTCAATTCCGACACTTTCTTATTATTTATTAGAAGAATGTAAAAACAAATTAGTGTAGTATCAGTCTTTCTTAGTATATGTCTATAAAAGAACATATTTTATAATAATCTTATATGTACAATGACACCGAATAAAATTGTTTAAACGCGTTTAAATGTATTTTTTTTCTTTTTATATAATGCGCCATAATATAAGAACCCCCAACTACGCAAGATTTTTTAGATCTTCCACTAATAAAATATTTGGGGCACAAATTTTCTTTTATGGTGCATTTTAGATATAATGCATACAAAATTTAATATATGTATTACTGAATGCATAAACATAAATGAAAAAATTAGATAATTTTTAACACAAGTTGAATTACTATTATTATTAACAAACGTACGAATTTTTTGCATAGTTTAAAAAATAAAACACCCAGGTAAAATATCAAACCATATATAAGCGCAAAGAAATATGAAATCATTTGCTCTTACAATGAAAGTCTTGAAACTTTTAATATAGAGCAGAAAAAATATGAAAGCTTTTACATTAGTAAATAGAAAGCACTTATAAAAAGTAGGAATAATTCGAATGCAAAATTTGCAAAGTCATAAATTTCATTTTTTCATAGTTAAATCGTTCCTTTGAAAGTTCATTGTAGCAATTTTCTTTCGGTTACTGTCTAACAAAATTTATATTTATGAATGAAACATGCAAATTTTTAAGAAATCCCTTTTCGATATTTTTAAATAAAACTACTAGACCAGGAAAAAAAATTGAGCTCCTTATATGTGGGGTCAATGGGCAACTGTTGATAATAGAGTGCTACACCTGCGCAACTCTGAAATATCCTTCCGGTCTATCACAATTACATGTTTATTTTCTTGTAATTCTTACAGCAACATTAAGATATATAAGTTATTTTTGTAACTAATCGGAAAGAATACGCTTGCTGTACCAAAAGATCATATTCATCAACCTCCTTGTCTCAGCAATAGTCGAAAAGTGTGTTTATATTAACTTCCAGAACAGAATTTGAAAACTAATCAAAACAGATAGTCGTGTATTTCCTTTTAATGAATCGCAGCTTTTCTCTGTGCCGTTTAAACATGGCAGTTTGAAATTTGGAAAAAATGTATTTTGAGTATTTTCAAAATACCAAATACATTGTAAAACCTTCAGAATATTACAAAAATACTTCGATGTTATCGGTTTAAAATACAAAATACAAGATACAAATGTATTTCAAATGCATGTATTTTCGATACTGCCCAACTCTGATAAAGGGTTAATGGAACATAAAGAATATCCTCACAAAAAGGTACAGAACTAAGACATACTGCTCACCATAATATAAGAAAAAGACGATTTTTCTTTTCCTTTACTGTAAACAAAAATTATACCAGTTAGCTCTATATGCTTCCGTAAAAGCGTTCATAACATTATTGAACCCTTAAGAATAAATACGTTAAAGTGATATTGTGGATTTAGTATATTTATCCCTACATACAATTTGCTTTCGTTCTGTGGTGGCAAAATGACATATAGCGTTATCGAGCAGTTTACATGGTAACTATATTTATGGTCAGACCTATTAGTGTAATAATATGCAAAATTTGTTTTTCAGAGTTGTGATGCTGTTCTTGCAGATGAATGAGATGTCTGTCCTTTTAAAACTCAGATTATTCGTTTTCTGCATGCAAGTGATCTCTTAATATGAATGAGTCGAAAGCATGGCAATAACTAACCCTAAACCGTCTCATTTGTGACTAACACAATTTCCTAATAATACTTTTAATCATATAATTTCTGTCACTAAAAAAATACAATATTTTTATGCTGAAATAATTCTATTTAAAAATGAAAGTTCTGAATCTATGGAAGTAAGCCTTCTGAAATCTCGTTAGCTAGTGTAAACATCATTAGATTCAGCAATGAACAGTCAAAATTAGCATTTACATATACGTTCTTTTTGTTTGAATCCAGACACGTTATTACAAGGATTGAGCGTACATAGGGGGATACACAACGATAGAACAAACATAATCTGGCCGACAGCATGTTAGCTCTAAGTTATCTCTGCTTGTAGAGAGATGGTAATGCTACACATCATATGTGAAAACTGGTCATGAAATCAGATGATGATAATTTACTTGGCATAGTTGTTGACTTTACGAAATTTAATTTTTCCGGAAATGCAGAAAAAAATCTCCCGTGAGTATACACGGTAAAAAGCATTTATATTTCCAGTATCTATTATGGCAGTGCAATTTCAATATTTTAATGATTATTTTCGCCCCGATAAAATGCCTTCGAGAACAGATTAGAACTCAACAAATATACAGTTATTAATATACTTGACAAATATATATATAATCCTAAAAAAAAAGATTTATTTTGTCGTTTTCAATAAGGCTTTGGAACTAATATATATATATATATATATATATTTGCGAGTTCAATTATCGTAATTTTAAGGAGTTTTTTTTTTCAGTTTAATAATAAATAAAATAATTCCCAAGGTTTAGAGAAAATGAAAATTATGTATTATCTTTCTAATATTCATACATTTTTTTTTCACATTCACAATATCACTTTAATCGGCAAACACGAATTCCGTTATAATGCAAAAATTATTCAGTGAGTTTACAGAATTTTTTTGAAGCGTAAAGGGCTTAAATCGAAATACCCGTATACGAAATCGAACTTCTTGAATCTAAGTATAAATGTGAATCATTAATTATTTGATATAATTAAGTGTATAATTTCAAAAAGAAATTTTATTATGTCATGACATTTTTAATCATTTCCTCAGTAATACTAAATATTTTTTCATGTGCAATGAAAACACTGTTAAAGATAGTTGATTACCGATGCCAATATTCCTCTTTTAAATCTTTGAAAAGATATTATCACTTTTCTCAGAATTTTATTCATAAATTGCTACCTTTACATTAATTAAGCATCATATACTTTGTAGAAATATCATTTTTTTTTGTTTTGATTTATCTTGTTTAGTATATATAAAGCTGAATCTTAACTTTCATTCAAGCCTAAAAGTGCATTGGCCTTCTATTATTCAACATGTTACTAAACACTAGTAGTATATGTAAATCACTAAAGATGCATTCTGAAACTTTAATTATAAATACTTTAGCACACTTCCAATCCAATAAAAGTGTTTGTCTGTTATTTATTTTTATTACATACTACTTCGCAAATTTACTGCCATTTTGTATTCCACACAAATCTATATAAATGTAATTCATTATTATATTTTCAAATAAGACAAAATTTTAAAACATTTTTGGTTTGAGAATACCGAATAGTAAAATCATTTTTATTATCATATACATTTGGTATATAATTTTTATTGTATAAATAATATATTATCCACAAAAAATTCAAAAATATTTTTAGACGAGTATAAACGTTTTCATGTCATTACAAATGAATATTACTTATTTTTAAAAAAATGAATAAAAAATATAAAATAAAATCTCCTTTCTTATCATATTACAAAAACATGAGTGACACAAGTGTACTTATGTCAATCAAAATTATCTCTATATTAGGTTTTGCCCTTCGTCGTTTAAAAATATTAATTATATTTCATAAATTCTCTGGCTCTAGAATGTGTTTTCCTGTGTCATAAACAGATGCGCTTTAGCATCAAATACAAAAAAGCACTGATACTTTTATTTGCTCTTTCATTATTATCTTGATTTCGAGAGTCTGTTTTTGTAATTTTACCATACAAAAATTGCTTTTATTGAAGACATGCATAAATAAAAAATATCTGAAATTTACATAAATTTTTCATTTTTAGTTATATAACAGAAATATATATACGCCAATCACTTTTTGAGGCATCTATTATCATAAAAAGAAAAATGTTCCTTATTTTACATACAGACATGTACGACGTACGTGGTTGTAGACAATTGTCACATTTCTCTCGATAACATGCATTAATCCGAAGAAATAATTATTGATTGTGGGAAATATTTATCAAATAATTTTGAAAGGCATATAATTACTTTAACAACAACAAAAAAAAAATACATACTAAATTGAATTATTTAGATTAAAATATGATGTGTTAAGGCACAGATATTTTATGTGATAACAGTAATACAACGATTTACGTCTCTTTGACTTACGTCACCTCGCATTTACGTTGTCTGACCTGCAAAAGAAATTTCTTTAAGTGTCTTGTACCTTTTAAACGCGACGAAATGCAATGAATAAATTCAAAGTTTGAATTAGTCTATCTTCAAAACCTTTTTAAGTACAAACATGAAATTTTGAATATTGATTAAACAGATTGTGCTTTGTAATATACTCTCATTAGGCATTTATTAGCTTTTTACAGAATTTGTGTATTGTTGAAATCACAATAGATCTTTTTTTTTTTTGCTCCATAAGTCATTGCGCGCATGATATCTTGAGAAATTATGTATGGATTGTTATGAAATTTGGTAAAGATACTAAATATATATGTGTGTTTAAAATGAACTACTCTTAGGCCAAAATTATTTCATTAACTATACAAAGAAACATATAATTAATTTAATAAATTTATAATCGTAGCATATTACAAAGCACAATCTGTTTAATCAATGTCCAAAATTTCATGTTTATACTTAAAAAGATTTTGCAAACAGACTAATTCAAACTCTGAATTCTTTTGTTAATTTCCGACGCGTTTAAAGGGTACAAGGCCCCTTAATACAGACGTACTTTGAATTTTTTTTGGAATATTTTAGTAGGAAAACTTTCCCGAGAAAGTAAAGTGATAGTGACAAAAAATTTTTTTTTGTTTTTTTGTTTTTTTTAAATTCACTAAAAAAACTTGGAAACTCACTCTGCTGTTACAAAGAACTTCTAAATGGAACAAAAAGAAAAATGTGTCGGTTCAAACTTCGATCGGTGCAAGAATTTTTTTATTTTTATTTTAGAAAACATAAAATTAACATTACAGTAGAATCTATTTTATCCGAAACTGTTTTAACCGAAACTCTCTGTTAACCGAAATCCACTTTTAAAGCTTTATTTTATTTATTTATTTTTTTTTTACTATAATATTCCTTGTGTGCAAGCAAAATTCATTTTGAAAGCTTTTTCTTTTTACTATCATATTCTTTGTGTGTAACCGGTCCTTTCCGAACTACGAGTACTTATAAATATTTTCCTTTCTTAGAGTTCCTTTGAATTTAACTTGAGCTCCAGTAAGCTGCAGTGTAAAAAAAAAACGAACAAATTTGCAATCCTGAAGCTTTTGAATGTTTTATAAAGATTTGGCATGGCTGAAGCAGCAGAAAGACCGTGATGCTGATGAACTAATAATAGTAAAAAACTCCTTGAAAGAGCTTCAAAGCAAAGGCATTCGAAACGGCCACAAACAAAAGATTTTTTAAAACCCTTGTGATCTATGGAAGAGGTACTTAATTTCTAAATTAAAATTCAGGTAATTTATTCTTGTTTTTATTTTGCTATTACTTAATTTTTAATAAGTACTTGTTACCATAATAAGAAATATTGCATATATTTCTCCTTAATCTTAAAATGGAAACATTCTCGATTATCCGAGAATTTCGATTTTCCGGAAGAGGGTCGGTCCCAATTACTTCGGATAATCGAGGTCCTGCTGTATTTTAAAACGTTAAGGTTATTAATAACAGTTGTAGTAACACCGAATGCGGATTTCAATATATCTGTATCTGCGAAATTTGATTCTCGTGATCATCGAAATAAGGACTGATGGCGAACTGAAATGTGAGCAAAGTGACTAAAAAACGTTTTTATCTCATAAAACTGCTTAGATGTTATCTTAGATTGATATAATGAAGAGTTTTGAGCTCTAATATAAGAATATTTAGCAGCAGATTTTTACTTTCTTCTATTTTTACAAGTAGAACGCATTACATTAGTAAAAAAATTCAACTTGTTTTCGACAGACATATGCATTTTCGAATGTGCAGAAAACGGTTTGACTGTTTTTAGAAAATGACTGTCTGTAAGTCTCTCTTTTTATGTGTGACAAAAGTTTTGTGTGTTTTATCTCAAGAACAGAAGGACAGGATTTAATTAAACTTTAGATTCAGTTAGTTCTTTATATATATTGGTGATGATTAGTTTTTGCTGTAAATAACCTAATATGTGTCTCTGCTACTCTGCATTTTTTACGATTTTCTCATTAGTTCTATATCAAGAACTAACTCACGCATTTTTACTAAACTTAGGACGTTAGACGTTGAAAACAGTTGAAAGAAGTTGTAAAACAGTTAGACGTTGACATAAGTTGTTGCGATTAGGTTGTGGTGTAAATCGCCCAACACATGGCATTGCTATGCTGCATTTTACATGATTTCCGCAATAGTTCTATCTCGAAAATTATAACATAGACCTTCATAAAAGTTCATAATTAGTAAGGTGTTGACATAAGATTTTGCTGATTCGATTTTTCTATAAATCGCCCAACTGTTGGCGCTATTATGTTGCATTTCACAGGATTTTTACGATTATTGCAATCAGGACCTAATATACAAAATTTCATCAAGCTTCATATTTTGTTAGTATTTGACATAAACTGATACTCATTAGGTTTTCGTACAAATCGTATAACGTGTGCCGCTGCTGTGCTGCAATTTTCACGATTTTCGCTATAGCTATATCTGAAAAACTAATGCACGGAATTTAAACAAACTTTATATTCTATTACACTTTCACATACACTATGACGCAAAAGTTTAGACAATGACGTCATTCAGCTTTAAAATGTAGAATTATGACGTCAGAATTACAAAAACCTGTAAATATATTCAAAAACTGATTTAAAATGCTATGTACAAAAGACAGTCGTTTTATTTGCTATAATACTAATTTTTTTCATAAAAATTCAAATGTGCTTGTCGCAAAAGTTTAGACACTATTCTAAATTTCTTTGAATATTCGCTGGCATATGCAAATTTAGAATCGATGATGTCACAAATTTGGAGTACTTAAGTTCTGCAAACGATTGCGCTTCATAGTCGACATGCCGAGAGCTAAAGAAATTCAAGTGAATGAGGTTTCAAGGATTTGGCAGTTGAAAGGTGAAGGGGAGAGCGTTTCTGAAATTTCTGCTATTATTAATAGGTCAAAAAAATCTATTTATCGAGTTTTATCGAGTGGTTCCGAATATAAAGCAAAATGTCGGTCTGGGAGGCCACGTGTGACAAATGTACGAGAGGATCGCCTGATACAAAGACTAGCGAGTACTCAACAAATGAGCGTACGTGGAGTTCAAAGCTCATCGGGACTCTCTGTATCAAAGGATACGATTCGTAGACGAATTTTGGAAAAAGGAACAATTGTTTATAGCAAAATGCAGAAGAAACCAGCTCTGAAACCACATCATAAGTTACAAAGACTTATGTGGGCTCGAAAGCATATGTCATATGGAGAGAAATGGCAGTCAGTCATATTTAGGGATGAAAAAAAGTGGAATCTGGATGGTCCAGATGGTTGTTTATCGTATTGGCATGACTTGCGGAAGGAACCTCGATGTTTTTTTAGTCGCAGACAAGGAGGGGGCTCGGTGATGGTTTGGGCAGCCTTTTGCTATAATGGACAAGTATCTCTGACCTTCACCAGTGGTCGTCAAACTTCACAGCATTATACACAGACATTAGAAGAAAACCTACTGCCATTTGCTGAGCTTCTAGGGGGTCCTCAGTGGGAATTTCAGCAAGACAATGCTTCAATTCACACTGCAAAACATTCAAAATCTTGGTTTAATTCCCATAATATAAGAGTTCTCGACTGGCCAGCATGTAGCCCAGATCTTAACCCTATAGAAAACCTTTGGAGCATCATGTGTCGCAAAGTTTATAGCAACGCTAGACAATACTCTTCTGAAAAGGAACTTAAGACATCTATTGAGAATGCATGGTACGATATCGATCCACAAACTATGCAAGATTTAGTTTCTTCCATGCAATCTCGTGTATATGACGTAATACATAAGCATGGATGCGCAACCAGGTTTTAAAAATTGTTTATTTCGATTTTATTTAATTTGTGTCTAAACTTTTGAGACAGCAGTTTATTTTTGTTACCATTTAATTTATTGCAATATGCACAATTCCACTTTTCTTTGTTATAAATATTGTTTATATGTACAGTGCATTAATTTCAAGCAGTGATTTGAAAATTGAATAAATATTTTTCAAAGTATGTAAGAATTTCTTCATTGTCTAAACTTTTGCGTCATAGTGTAGATGCTTATTAGATGTGTTTGTTTACTTCCCAACTCGTGTCACTTTTATGCTCTTCGGGGTGGTGATTTTGTTTTCAGGCATCTAATATGGTGGGTGTCGAAATACAATTATTTTCTTGAAAAATGCGATGCTCTTATCACCTTTTTAAATACACTCAATTCAACGGACCTATACCTTTAGTATTCAAATGATGAATATAGATTTTCATTTAATTTTGCCACTGTGATAGCGAAATTTGAAGTATCAGCATTAATCAGACAGAAGAAAGAGTTGGAGATAGTACATCCCACTACTTTGGATTTAGAGTAAGAGTGTTTCACTCAAATGCTAGAATTTAAATTGTAAATATGGATCTTCTTGACTTCTTCTTTATGTTAATGTGCATCGTAAAATGAAAAGTGTTTGTTCACTATCTATGAAGAATTTTTTTAGGACTTTTTTAATTCACTTGAAAAGAAACTAAACTATAGCAGAACTTTAATTCGATTTTAATGTGGATGAATTATTATTTATTGACGAGGTATTTTAGACATGAGTCAAGTAAAGACTGGTAGATTAGGTAGTTACAACGAATTATGAAAAACTTAATTCGTTGCTACATTTTTTGACATCCCTGCCGGTATCGAGAATTTATTATTTGATAATTCAGTAGTTGATTACTCCAAATGAATAAATTGAAAAAATTCAGAACTCTAATGCTATCCAATTTTACAAGATTCACCACCAAAATAGAGGAAGTATTACAATATGAAAAAATTGATTAATATGTTCTTTCTGTATTATTACAAAAACTAGAAGAAAAGCGGAACAAATTTTGGATACACTGACCTTTTATCCGAATTGTAAACAAGATATTTTAAATACATAGTAAGATTGTATTGAACACTATAAAACCAGATATATTGAATTGAAAATTAAATTAAACAGATACTTAAATAAATTAGGAAAATTTCATGTGCAGATCAATCTGTTTCGTAAAACAGTATTACGTTAAAAAGAAACTTTAAACTTCTTAAACTACATTGAAGCCATTTAAGGGTGCTGTTAATGGTGTTGTCCTTTTGGGGGTTTAAAAATGATGGTAATGAAATAACAGCTAAAGATAAATATCAATATTTGTTACAAAAAATAAGAGTCGAATAGAGGGTGGAACTCCATGGTTCGGACGGACACCGTTATTTCTCCAGGAAAACTACCAGTATATTTTTACCTCTATATAATAAAAGCCAGTGTAACGCTGGGCGGGGCGAATCCATCAATCTTCCAGTCTCCCAGGAAGAGACTCAAGGTGAAAAAGATCCATTCTCTTATTGGTTGACAAGAAACTAGAATCCCGGATTACTTCTCAAGGTTACAAGTCCTGATAATTGAGCAGTAGTAGACACTTCTTCTTAACAAATCAGTGCAAGGCACATCGCATTACACCACCAAAATAAATCGCCAAGTGTCACTTGAGATTATTTCAAATATTAAGTTGCAATCATATTAAATTTTCTTTGCGACATGTAAGGAATTTTAATTTATTTCTCATATAAAGTGATTCACGGAAAACAATGATATGGTATTTTTAAAAATATCCCTTTTTTTTTTTCCTGCAAAAAATTGATAAAACTGACTTTCTTTTAAAAAAGTAATCAATTTAAATATTTTGGCTTATTATTTTGTAAATTATTTTTAAATTACATATTACTTATATTTTCCTTTTCTTCATTTTCTATTTACAAGTGTATGTAAATTTAAACTTAAAAAAAAAAAAAAAAAAAAAAAAAAAAACATATCCCATATTTTAAAAGTAAAAAATTAATATTTATACGAAAAGTAAAATTAATAATTTTTGGTTTATAGCTTTGCATCAGGAGGACAGAAGCTTAGGGGATTAGACGGTTGGGATCCAACACGAGATACTTATTTATTAATCAATATACATATTTAAAAAATTTTGGAGGGGGAGGAAGGGGAGGGGGTAAACGATAAAATACAATTTCAAAGTGTTATTAAAAAAATAGTATTATTTCAATAGTTGCAGCAGACTGTTTTAATTACGCACTTTTATTGCATATTTATTAAATTTTTGTTTTATTAAGAAATCTTAATTTTGTTATAGTAGTATATTAGCCGGAAAACCTGGTTTACCCAGAAATATTGTAAATGCTAATTGTGTGTTTATTAGAACATAAACTAGCCGAACTTTGCTCATCTAAACGCTTCCATATTTTTCAATTATTTTTTTTATCAGTTTTTCAAGTTTTAAGTGAAAAACACAATTTTTACCCACCGCCCTAGGACGGGCATTTACACTAGTAGAAAAATAAATCTCGGTTAAACGCGCAAAATTTCGATTTATTTTAAGAAGAGATTTTCTATGTGAAAATACTGGGGCCGAAAAATTTCTGGTCTTGAAAATTCAAGGAGGCGTACGAACCATGAACTCCCGCAACCACCACATACAGCAGCTGAACCCGGTAACGCGAGTGAAGGAAAAAAAGAAGAAAGAAAGTATTTTTTGTAAATAAAATAAAGTAGTGAAAATGGAAAATCAGTTTGGAAAATGAGTTTCGCGAAGAGAGAATTTTTTGTTGTTATTTTAATATTAACCACCTAGAATTTTGTATAGCGAAAATTATTTGTACTCATTATCATGAGAGCCACCACCAGTTGATCGTAGGTATAGAAAACATAAAAATGGAGTAGTCTATAGATTTATCGGCTAATAAAGATTGCATTCTAACAAATAAACCATCTATGAAAAAAAAATGTTTCAAACATTAGATCTACATATTTAGAGTATTACATTGTACGAAACGTACGAATTTTATATGATACTGTGTTGCAACTTTCGTATATGTCAAAATTTGTATCCAAGATGTTGGCATATTAATAGAATAAGTCATGAAGAAGTTGTACAAAGTTTATTCGGGAGGGTTAAAACATGAAGAATTACTCTAATAGCTGACATGATACATATTTAATTAATTTTGAAAAAATGGACAATAGATTCCACTGCAAATCTGAGTTATTAGACAAAGAAAAATTTGCTTGGAAATTGCTCCAATACCAGAAGGATTCTGTGTTAAAGAAATAAACAGGTATGGAATATTATTAACTGATAGAGTTCTTAAAACTACTGATTTATTAAATGAATATATTTTTATGGCGAGATTCATGAGCTAATAGGCGCAGATGTCGCTGAAAAATTGCTTACGAGGAATATAAAACAATTACATGGAGGGTTCGTGTGCATGGAAACTCGTCTCGGTTGGACCATTATAGTTAAAACAAACGATTATGAAACTAAAGATATAAATAACTTAATTATATCACTACATGTTAGCAAAGCCAACATTACTGAATTTTGGAAACTTGACACATTAGGTTTTCACGATCTTCGGGAGAGAAAAAATAGAGAAATACAGAGTATCTAGAATTGGCCACTAAAGGATATTTTCACATTAGTAAAAGCATATATGACTGAGGGAGTATTGAATTCAGCCTTCCATGCATACAGGGTCCCTCTCATTTATCCAGTTATAAAAATATTGCCGATTAGATTAAAACTAGTATGCTGTGGCCATCACAAATCCTTCTTCTATATAAATCACTACAATTAAATCCTTTAAATAATACAGGAGATTACATCAATTTAGCACCAAGTCAGATCAAAGTATGTCTGAATTTGAAGTTTGATGAAAATTCGTGCAATAATCCTTGAGATACAGCTTTAACGAAAATTCTGAAAGGTGTAAGCAGCGCCACCTATTGAGCGATTTGCACTAAAACGTAAACAGCAATATTATACAGCACTAATTTTATATATTTGAATTTAAAGGTTTAAAAAAATTAAAAAATTTGAAATTTTTTCGAAAAAATTTCAAAATTTTTAAATTTTTTATTATTTTTAAATTTTTAAATTCAATTATATACAATTCGATGCTCAATTTTTTTTATATATATAAACCAAACTTATATAAAAAATATTTGGGATTTTCATTGATATGGAACGCGCAGGGGGCATTTCGAAGATTTCTAAGACAACACATAAAATTCCATTTTTTTCATAAATATATATATATTTTTTGTGATAGATGCATGCCATAATGCATATAATGTACCCTTGAATATTATTTAAGACAAAACTTACAAAAAATAAAAAATAATAAAAAAATTGGAAATTTTTTCAAAAAAATTTCCAAATTTTTCAATTTTTTTTTTACCTTTAAATTCAAATATATAAAATTCGATGCTCTCTTTTATTTATATATATGAAACAAACTTTTATAAAAAATATTGGGGATTTTCATTCATGTGGAGAACACAGGGTGCATTTCGAAGATTTCTAAAACGACGCGTAAAATTCCATATTTTTTCTCAAAAATAATTTTTTTTTTTTTTTTGTGATAAATGCATGCCATAATGCATATAATGTACCCTTGAATAATATTTAAGGAGAAATTTACAAAAAAAAAAAAAAAAAAAAATTAAGGCCCCTTGTTCCGTTAAGGGACTAATCGAATCTGAAGTTTCATGAAAAATCGTGCATTAGTTATGGGGATTGAGGTATTGTGGAAATCGTGAAAAATGCTGCATAGCAGCGCCACCTGTTGAGCGATTTACACCAAACTCTAATCAGCACCAATTTATATCAGGGAGTAATTGAATATAATTTTTTTATTAAATTCAATTCATTATTTCTTGAGATAGAGCGCCCACAAAATTTGTGTCACAAACTGAGAGACAGACAGACGGTAAGAAAGACAGACTCACAGACAGACATTTTGTAAAAACATGTTTTTCGGATTCTCTGACCCCTAAAATGTGTAAATTCCGTCGAAAACCGGAATTCGAAAATTTTCATGAATCCAGTACTTTCTTCTTGTATAGATAGAAGAAAGTAAAAATGTGTAGCTTCATTGAAGAAGACACATTCCCGTTGATTTAAGTGAAGCTGGTCGAAAAATCACTGAGAGGAAAACTTTATCGGAACTACACAAAACTGGTTTACACAAATACCCAACTCGGTTTCGAACCCCGATCCGAACATGTTATTCTAAGACCAATGTCAGACGGCGTCTTTTTTTCTTAAGTATTATCCATTCACAATGCATCCATTGTGAGTCCATTATGAATGGATAATACTTAAGCAAAAAAAGCAGCAAAAACGACCTCCGTCTGACATTGGTCTAACGGCTCAAATAGCACTCAACGGGATTTCAGATCACGTCCATATTATATTGAAGCTAGAGATAGCCATCTTTTTGAACAAAATGACACTTTTCAATGGCCAGTTTACTAAGTCTGTTGAGATTGTGTCTCGAGTATATTTTACGGGCAAAGAAAGTGTTCAGGACTTTATAGAGCTGCTAGAGGATTATATATATAGTTATAATAATATACCTAGTAAAAAACATATGTAGTAATGAAAAGTTCACTTAAGAATGTAGCTCTTCTACGGTTAAAAAATGGAGGTAGATTTTTAGTGAAAGATGATACAAAACGATGTGAGGAAACTGTATTTGACCTCCAAAAAGCATTTCGCGAGGTTAACGACAAACGTGCGTTACAGCGGGATTTTTATTGTCACCAGCAAGATAATTTTGAAAGTGCGTCTAAATTCTATTTGCATAGACTAGATTTAAAGAATAAATTAGGACTAGACTTATCATTTGATGAAGTGTTAGACATTATCGTGCCCCTTTTTATTGTGCATATTCAAGACTATACTGAATTGCGAACTCCTAACTGTTCAGCTGAATTATATCAACTTTTATTGAAATATGAATCTCGTCACGGCTCAGGCGATTTGAAGGGGCGTTGTCCTCGACCGGGACCTATCACAATAACACATTTCAGAATGAGAATGTTGGTCGTAATTTCAGAGGGGAGAGCGTGAAATACACAATACTTATAGAAGTTGTGGTGTTCAGAATCAGGCAAGTAACAGTTATGGTCGTAATATGTCTAATGCAGGTAATAAAGTGGATGGAAATTATAGAAATAATGGTTTGAATAGGAATTTAGGGAGGAATAGCAGTTTTGTTCAAAGAGGGGGTGTTGTGATAGGGATGATCCTTCTCCACCAGTAAGGCAAGTGACGAGGAATGAAAACGATTTGGATAGAGGGATAGTACAAAGGCAAGCTAGTGCAAATGTAGAAGGTACACAGACAAGAGTTAAACATGGAAAACCTTCGGTTAGTCTAAGTAGTGTTATAGGTAACCCAGTAGAGTTGCCTGAATTGTTAATTCAATTAAATGGCATTATGGTAAAAGGTTTATTTCATACAGGAGCAGAGGGTTATTTCTTCTGTTATGATCTCTATAAAAGGTATTTTCGATCTAGAAAATTAAAATTATCGAACTTAGTTATCCGTTCTGCTCAAGGTGTCAGTTTGTGTGAATAAAGGTACAGTAAAATTGGAAGTAGAGGTTTGTGCAGTAAAAACGCGTTGGCAGTTTTGTGTTATTGATGGTTTAAAATCGCATTGCATAATGGGAATAGATTATAAGAGAGATAGAGGAATTAGTTTAGATTTCTTTAAGCAATCTTTGGTTGTAAATAATGTGGAAAATGAATGCAAGGAAATGCCGACAGCAGTAGCGGTTGATTTAGATGTGTCTAGTGTGGATGAAGTTGTAAAACAGGCCTCTGAAGATAATATAGTTATTGAACATAGAGCAGGCAAGGAAAACGGGCTAGCAGATAAGCTGTTGCAACACCCGCAGGCGTGTGTTGAAGTAGTGGAATAAGTAGATATTTGTCGGTCATCGTCTTTGGTAATGAGTTAGAGAGAGCAGTTAATAGAAGACGAAAAGGAGGAGTTTAAACAATCTTTCGTTCAGTTTGGTGAAGTATTTGCAATTAAACCAGGGTTAATGAGAGAGCAGTTAATGAGAGTTGAAAAGGAAGAGTTTAAGCAATTTTTGGTTGTGTTTGGTGAAGTATTTTCAGATAAACTAGGGTTAAACATGTATTGTACCGCCGTATAAGAACTCACTTAAGAAGTAATCTTAACTAGAAATTAAAAGAACTTGGCGTTCGTTTTTTTTTCTCAGAGTTTTTATTAGACGACACGGGACACACACATAACAAGCACACATTAATATTTACACGGAAAAAAGTTAATCTTTTCCGGAGCGAGACGCTCCTTTCGGCAGGACCGAGAACTTGACCGTCTGAGGTCGTGTCACAGCAGAGTCTACCCTCTACCGGACCTTGTTTTTCTGAGCTCAGTTCATCTCTCGATACCCCACGTGAGGTCTTGACTCATCTTACTCAACAAGTTCAGTTTATAACATTTCTACGCAGCACTTTTTCTCCAGATATTTACATCATTAAAACTGTTTACATGTTCCATCTGGTTTTTTGGTGAAACTGACAGGCGAAGTTATAGCAGGCATCTGGAGGGTCCAATTAAAGATGTTTATTTCGTTAGGGCATCTGGTCTCCGAGTCCTCTCAAATAAAACGTCACAGTCCCTCCATGCCCCATATAATTTTTTCCTTAAGGGAAAAATTTCCACACTCGGATGCACAATCATAGGGAAATTCGGAGTTAATGCTATCCCTAACAGTGCTATCTACTCCAAATTTAATATTTTTAAATTTTAAAATCAAAACATTTATCAGAAGTACTTCGTTACCATGGAAGGGATTCAGCATAACACACAACAAACATAATAAATACAGTAAACAATAAACACATTGCAATTGCACACCGTTATATAATAATACTAAGATTTATAATAAGTACTTCAACAATTTTATAATAAACCAGAACCTTCATTAATAATTTTCTGTTAACATAATCAGAATAGATAAAGTTTTTAAACATCACAGGTAATTCCAATAAAGTTCGCTCTCTCCTGTTCACATGGATAACCAACAATAATAATATATAGATAGATAGATAAATTTCTTAAGAATGAATTCTAATACACTAATAAAACCAAACATCTTTAAACCTTTTATATACAATAAGTTACTTAAAAGAATTTTAATACAATAACAAAACACACTCTTAAACTTTTTTTTTTCAATAAAATTTCTAGTCTTCAAACGCTACTCTGCTTAGACTATCAGCGTTTTGGTGTTTTTTTTTCCTGCTCGATGTTCGATTGTAAAATCGTACGGTTGTAACGCGAGGCTCAAACGCATAAGCCTTGGGTTGGAACTCGCATGAGTTTGTAAGAAGCGCAGAGGATTATGATCCGTTATAATCCTAAATTTTCTTCCATCTAGATAGTAATGTAATCTTTTCACGGCGAAAACAATACTGGCGCACTCCCGCTCGGTGGTGCTATAGCGTTGTTCTACCGGAGAGAATTTCCGACTCAAATACAAAATCGGGTGTTCCTCTCCCTTCTCATTTACCTGGCTCAACACAGCTCCAGCATCGCGTAACGATGCATCGACCTGAATATGGAATTCACGGCAATTCGTCGTGAAAATTGAAAATTCGGCGCATGCAAGACCGGCCGTTCGGTTAGTTTCGCTTTCAGAGACCGAAAAGCGCTCTCGCACGTGGGAGTCCACTCGACTTTACCTCGACGGGTTTTCCCTTTTAGCGTGTCAGTCAAGGGGGCTGCTATTATGGAAAAATTCCTTATGTATCTCTGGTAGTATCCGGCCAGCCCTAGAAATGCACGAATCTGCGTTTTTGTTTCGGGAGTAGGGAATTTTTTTACGCATTCAATCTTGACTTCTGCTGAAGTGCGGGAACCATTTCCTACAATATGGCCTAAATATTTTACACTACTCTGGGCAAATTTACACTTAGAGGGCTTTATTTTAAGATTTGCCTTATGAATTCTATCTAGAACTAATGCGACATGTTTTAAGTGGTCTTCCCAGGTGTTCGAAAATACAGCGACGTCATCTAAATAAGGAACTGCAAATTTTTCCATCTCTCTTAATAGTTCTGCCATCATTTTGCTAAAGAAAAATGGCGCATTTTTTAATCCAAAAGCCATTTTCAAACACCTAAAAGTACCAAAAGTTGTACAGAATGCTGCATACCGTTGAGCTCTGGGGCTCAAGGGAATCTGCCAATAACCTTTCGCTATATCTAACACGGTTATGTATTTAGCAGATGAGACTTTCTCAACTCTTTCTTCAATATTGGGGATGGGGAAATACTCTGTCCTAATTATCTCATTGAGACGCCTGAAATCCACACATGGACGAGGATCCTTACCCGGAACCTCTACTAAAATTAAAGGCGACGTGTAATCCGACTCGCCAACTTCAATAACCTCCAATCTTAACATCTTTTGAATCTCCATTTTTACGATTTCAGTTTGTCTTTGCCACATCCGATAAGGTTTTGATCGTACGGGATTATCGCTAATTAAAGTTATATCATGCTCCACCAAATCTGTTGTACCAGGGTCGTTTGAAAAGCACGCGGCATACTTATTTAAAAGCTCCCTTAATTGGCTAATTTGTGCTTCGTTTAGGTTTTTTTCTAACTCACTAAGCCGAAATATTTCCTGAAAGTCAAAAATCGTAGGATTATTCTCTAAATACGGAATATCTAAATCCTGATCTTCTATTAAATTTGAATTGTCTTTGGAGCACAACAAATTTACATGTTCGGGTCGCGTATAATATGGTTTCAGCATATTAACATGATAAATTTGGGTTTTATTCCTACTTCCTGGGAGTTCTACCACATAATTAGTCTCAGATATTTTATTCTTGATTTTTCCCGGACCTATCCATTGCACGGACAGTTTATTTGGTCTCGTCATGGTTAAAACCAACACTAAATCTCCCTCCTTGAATTCTCGTTTTACCGCGTTTTTGTCATACCAAACCTTTCGTGTACCTTGCATTTCTTCCATGTGCGAAACAGCTACCTCGCGACATCGTTTCAACCGATTAATTAATTTAAAAACATATTCGGTCACTACATCATTTTCAGGTAGAGGGTCGGACCATCGTTCCATTATCAAGGTCTCGGGTGTTCGAAGACTTTTTCCATACACCAATTCGGCTGGTGAGTAACCTGCACTTTCATGAACTACGTTTCGAAGAGCCCATAGAATCGCAGGCAATTGTTTATCCCAATCGGCGCCTAATTCAATACACAGAGACCTCAAATGTCGTTTTAAGTTCCTATTATACCGTTCCACGGGATTACTCTGGGGATGATAAACAGAACTATGAGTGATCTTAATGCGAAATTTATTAAGAAATTCGGTCGTTAAAGCTGAGGTAAAGGACTTTCCCTGATCGCATTGGAGTTGGCTGGGGAATCCGATGCGACTGAAAATATTCAGCAGCGCCTCAGTCACTCTAATAGAGGAGAGGTCCACCAGCGGAACCGCCTCCGGGTATTTGGACGCCATGCATACTGCCGTTAAAATATACCGGTGTCCATCCGTGGTCAGTGGTAAGGGTCCACATGCGTCGATATTTATTTTACTGAAAACTTCCTGAATTATTGGGACAAGTTTTAACGGGGCTTTCTTTTTGTCGTTCGCTCGACCCGCTCTTTGACAAACATCGCAACTGCGCACATATTCATCCATTTCTTTATAACAGTTAGGCCAATAAAAATATCGAATTAATTTATCCTTTGACTTCGTCCCACCTAAATGTACTGACGTGCCTTCATGACACAATGCTTTTATTTTCTGCCTTAACCCTTATGGAATAACTAGCAACCTGGTAACGTTTCCAAAACGATCCTCGCGATTTCTAACTAGTAACCCGTTAACAACTGAATAAGTTTTCGTCTTACCTTACGTTTTGTCCACCCCCACTCGGCTAAACAATTCCTTTAACTCTGCATATTCGTGCTGCGCTCTCAAAAACCCTTCTTTATCGATTTTTAACAAGTCCAACTCCGGGGCTTCAACTTATAACGCCGGAATTTCAATGGGGTCCTCACCTTCCGTTGAATCCAGCAGTCCCGATTCTTCCTGATTCGCTACGTTTGATTCCTTGGGTGTCTCCACATCTTGAGCTACCCGTTCGAGCTCCCTTTTCTCTTCCTTTAAGCATCTAGTAGTCGCACGCGTCTGGACTGCATTTACCTGTCCAGTTGGCAAAAATTCATACCCAGTTCTCTCTCTTATCTTCGCGGCAGTTTTATTTCCTAAAATATATCGGTTTTGGTTTAAATGATTTCCGCAAACAGCGGCTTTCGTACAAATTTTCCCGAAATCTCCCTCTATCTCTACCCGCGCTAACGGTAGACAAACTAACTCCAAACTAAGTGGTTGTTGGATCCAGATTTTCTCTCCACAAAAATCCTGCGGATCTACAAATTTCCTACAAATTAAATCAAGCGTCGCTCCCGAATCCCTTAAATTCCTATCTTTCGGTTGTTAACAACCCCAGGAAATGTATAAGAGTAAAATAAATCGTCCTTTCGTACATCTTGCAAATTATTTACGGAGCCTGACGGAAGTTTTTTCTGCAACTTCGGGCACGATGAACGCAGGTGCGTTTCGGACCCGCAATTAAAACATTTCAAATTCGCTCTTTTTTCAGAGGCTCTATCTCGGTTTACTGGTCTGTGCACGGCATTTGCATTCGAAGAGGTGGAGAACCGTGGTCTAGTTTCTCGAGACCTTTCTTGAAAAAACGGCCGCGTTTTTTCCACTCCTAACATCTCTGGTATCATTGGCCTTCGGAGTAGAGGCCCTTATACTCTCATATCCATCCAATAATTCCACTATTGCTGCTTCGGTCTTAAGCTGTGGCCATTTGTCAATGAAGTGTTCACGCATTTCCAACGTCGCACGCCGTTTAATCTGATCGGTGACCAAAAGGTCTTTTAGTTCGTCTAAGGAAGTTATTCCTAAACCCGCTAACCATTCATTTAAATAATTTCGGATTTCGAAACCGAAATCCTGCCAATTTAAAGATTGCGACTTCTGGTGGCTAACAAATTTCTGCCGAAAACTCTCTGGGTTTAATTTAATTTTTTTTAACAATATACCTTTTACGTTATCGTAATCTTCTGACTCTGTCTCGGGTTGTCTGGCAATAATTGAAATAATGTCTACTGGCAGAAGCCCAATTAAATGAGAGACCCAATTTTCCTTCGGTATCCCAACCCGTTTAGCTTGGCGTTCAAACAGAACCAAATACAAGCTAATATCTGTTTTTTCTGGATTAAAATCCGGGATTAATTTTTTTAAGTTCTGTTCAGGGGAACGCGAATGTATATTATTTGCATTTACTGAAGACGGGCAATTTAATTTCTCGATTTTTAGTTTTTCTAACTCGAATTTATTTTTCAATTCTAATTCCTTTAATTCTTTCTCTTGCTCCAATTTATCCTTCCTAATGGTTTGATCACGCTCCCATGTCTGTTTACGCAACATGTCCACCCGTTCGATAGCTTGTAACCGGGCGCGCTGACTTTCTTCCTTTTCTAACTCCTCTTTAGCTGTCTCTAATATAGTCTCATAAAGAGCCCGTACTATTTCTTCTCTATACTCCTCAGATTCCAGCACCAAGTGCGTTAACTGAATCCGAGTTTCGTTTCCGGTCCTGGCAAATTCCAGTTCATCCACTAACTTTTTTATATTTTCCTTATTTCCTTTACCCAGGAAAGCCATATCTAACCCTTTTTTTTTCAAACAAAATTTCTCTATAAAAAGGTACTTCTCTACATTAATACAACAACAACAAAAAAATATATACTATATTAACAATAATCACAATCAATCATAAACTTTCTTTCAATAACACAGCAATATGTAAATAGTGACAAACTTCCATGACTAGTACCTGTTCAAATTTTGTCATTCCCGTTTTTGAATTTCCCAACAAAAACAGCAATTTTAAATAATTAAAAATCACTAAATAATAACTCCAAATTAAAAATTGTGACTTACCCAATGAAGGCTCAGACACTAAACGGTAATCCACACTTTTTCTTCAGCCGGGTGGCTCACTGAACACAACTTCTGACCACCCTAAGGTCCACTAAAACAATATATCCACAGACACGGAATACTGAACACTATCTTCGACCCAAAACGGGGCCCACTCACATTCACAATCTTCTTCTATCCGCCGATCCACTTCTAAACAATCACAGTTTTGTTTCAGGCCTTGGCTCCAGAATTCTCTTTTTTTTCCACTCTTCTGCAATCCTTTCATCACCAACAGCGAGGTTGTAAATCTGTTTCCTTTCCGCACGTTGGACAGCTGATCACAGACGTCCGCGAGACTTTCTGCTCCAGGGGTGGGGGAAAAAAAACAATCTTCCTCTTTTCCCAACGCTGGGTAAGGATTCCTCCAGCACACCAAGTCGTCTTCCTAAACCAAAACCAGATAACACCAAGGTTCTTTTTTTTCTTTCCTTCAACAGGGGAGTGAAAACAACACCCTTCTCTTCTCTGACCGGGTGAAAATCCAAAACTAGCTCTTTCTTCACAAACCGAACTGTTTTCTCTCTTCTTCCAACACACGGGGATTTTCCTTTTATTTTTCTATTCCAGTATCAGGACGGTTCTCTATTTCTCTATTTCTCGAAAGAATGAGCTTTCACCTTATCATTCCTTCCGTGGGTAACAGTTTCAGGCCTTGTGTGCGTGTGTGCCCAAACTTTTCGAACAACTCGAATCCCAAACTCTGACACCAACTGTACCGCCGTATAAGAACTCACTTAAGAAAGAATCTTAACTAGAAATTAAAAGAACTTGGCGTTCGTTTTTTTTTCTCAGAGTTTTTATTAGACGACACGGGACACACACATAACAAGCACACATTAATATTTACACGGCAAAATGTTAATCTTTTCCGAAGCGAGACGCACCTTTCGGCATGACCGAGAACTTGACCGTCTGGGGTCGTGTCCCAGCAGAGTCTACCCTCTACGGGGCCTTGTTTTTCTGAGCTCAGTTCATCTCCTCGATACCCCACGTGAGGTCTTGACTCATCTTAGTCAACAAGTTCAGTTTATAACATTTCTAAGCAGCTCTTTTTCTCCAGATATTTACACGATTAAAACTGTTTACATGTTCCATCTGGTTTTTTGGTGAAACTGACAGGCGAAGTTATAGCAGGCATCTGGAGGGTCCAATTAAAGATGTTTATTTCATTAGGGCATCTGGTCTCCGAGTCCTCTCAAATAAAACGTCACAGTATCTATCATGGCGGAACGTGTTAATAGAAATTTCCAGATGATATCGTCGTATGTTCGTTCTCCCCATTCAAATTGGGACAGATTTCTGCAACACTTCACTTATTCACTACGCACAGCAGTTCATGAATCAACTGGGAAATCGCCTGCTGAGTTTTTGTTTTATGTAGAAAAACTATAACTTCGTTTCAAAAATTAGTAATGGTGTCTGGTGCTGAAAGGCAGTTCATGTTAAAGGCCATTGATAAGTTGGGGAAAGAGGCACAAATTCAGATGGGATAAGCTCAGAAAAAACAAGCACTATAGTATAATATGCGTAGAAGGGAGTTAGAAGTTAAAGTTGGTGATTTTGTTTTGTGTGAAAAGTATTGGTTGAGTTCTAGGCAAAAGAAAAGAGTAGCTAAATTTGCTCTTAAGTTTGTTGGTCCATTTGAAGTATTGGAAGTGCGAAACAATAATCTGGTTATAATGATGGATGGAGAAAGGATGACGGTAGACCTCGATCAGGTGAGAGTGTGTAAGTTTAGGGAACATGGTAGTGATGGTTCTCACTTGTCTAGTGGTGTATCGCAAAACTCACAGCCAAACGAATCCAGTGATTCCCAGTTATCTGTGCCTAACAATATGTGAAAGCCTCATGGTAAATTACATGGAAATAGACCTAAGAAACAAAGAGCTCAGAATAATACGACAAGGCGATATAGACAAAATATCAAACGACGAGATCATAAATTATTAGGCTCAGAATCGGACCGTTTATGTGAAAAGAAACCCAAAATTGCAAGTATGCGTTCTAAGAGCTATGCACACTCGGACAATTCGACACCGATATTATCCAAACCCATAAATAATTCAAGAAGGGAAAATAAGAACCAAAGTGCTCATAATACAGCGACAAGGCAATATGGACAAAAAATCAAACGACGAGATTGTAAATCGTTAGTTTCAGAATCAGGCCATTTATATGAAAAGAAACCCATAGTTACAAGTAAACGTTTTAAGAGCTATTAACGCTCGGAAAATTCAACATTGATACTATCCAAACCCATAAATAATTCAAGAAGGGAAAATATGTGCCAAAGTGCTCATAATACAAAGACAAGGCAATATGGACAAAAAATCAAACGACGAGATCTTAAATCATTAGGTTCAGAATCGGATCATTTATGTGAAAAGAAACCTAGAATTACAAGTGAACATTCGCAAAGGAGCTATAAGCGCTCAGTAAATTCGACTTTGATACTATCGAATCCCACAAATAACAAATCTTTTCACAATCCATGCATTCATTATAAACGTGTAAAAACTAATTATAATAGGGACTCTCCCACAACGAAGAAAATGCAAAAGCAGGAAAGAAACGTGGCTTGCTCTCGTCTACGACATCAGGAGCGCCTAGAAAACAGAGAAACCATAGACACACATGTGTCTGGAGCTTACGCATTGATACGATAATTATAACCGGCCTACATTTAGTCGTCTAGTGGACTCTACGGTGGTTCCCCGACATCGATACCGAACGCGTCTTCAAGTCAAGCAACCGACAGTGATTTCACCTTTCAGCTCCGAAAAGGAACGGGCATTTGTCCAAGGATTCTGGAATAATGATAGAAAGCCTTCATTCAGCATGAAGCCAGCAAGCTCCAAGTCAAGTCTATAAATCAGGTGATGACGTTCTTTTTTGACATTATTGTTTTTAAAATAAAAGTTCATTTATAATCTAATAATGTGAAGGTACCAGGTGGATTGTTGCTATTTTTAAAATTTTTGACAAAGATTTTTGTTTTTCTTCGTAAGTGCGCAAGTCCTGATGGTTATAGTGGAATATGCAGTTATTTTGAACTTTTGATGTTTATTGATTTTTCATTGCAGGGAAAGATACAGTTAACAGGAAAGTTCATTGCAGGGAAGTTAACATAAATGTTAACTCATACGGCATACAGATGAAGTATTTTTGTGTTGTATAATTTTTACATTTATTTATTGACCCAAGCACAGCAAAAATGCTCTTCGTATGTGTCCCAATTGTTGTACAAGCTGAAAGGTCTTAGGTAGTTTTGGGGTGAGCCTTAATTTATTTGGCCTATTTCAGATTGAGATATTCTTTTTTCGTTTTTTTTTTTTTTTTTTTTTTTTTTCTTTTTGAAAGTTAAGAATGGGGAAGGAAAATTTCTGTAGTTTTTTTTTTTTTTTTTTTCGGCAGTTTTGAGAATTCTTTGTTAGGAAAATTTTGCGTACGGGGATTTTTGACATTGTAGAGTTTTATTTTTTTAGATTTCTTTTCCCATGTAAATTAAGATTCTAGAATATTAGATATGTTTGGAGTCTACTTTTTGACCATGTGTATGGTAGATTAAAAGTTTAAGTAGATTGTAAATTATTTTTTGGGCATGGAAATTTTATCGTAACCCAGCATTACTTTTTCGGCTCTAAATTTATTTCAAGAAAAAGGTTAGGACATGCATTTAGTTCAACCCTTTTTCTTTGTAGATTGCCGGTGGGGGCGGGGGGGGGGTTGTAAGGAATCAGTAACTTTGCTGCAAAGGCTGTATAGTACTTTGAAGGCGAACATGGTGTCCGACATAACTCGAGTCTAGAGGCACTCTAATTGTCCGCTGTGCATTTTTAATTAGGATTTCACTGTTCCGCGAGTTAGCGGTAACCGTATGCAAATTATTTGCTCAGTCTGACAGAGTAAAAATAGGGGAGCGAAATTATGATAAGGGGTTAGTCAGTAGTAGTTGGTTAGTTAGACGCTGCAGAGAGTGTGAATAGGTGTAAGTAGTGTTGGTGTGGAAAAACGGCCTGTACGGTTGGAGCTTAGCCTGGGAAAAAGAACAGATTGAAGGTGAGATGAAATCGAGATGTGGATTTGAAATGAACCCCGCCGTAGCAGCTTAAGCACGCTGGGGAGAAATGAAGTTACGTGAGTTAACATTCGACATTATATATATTTTTTTCTGCTATCACGGAGTGCGGGCGAAATTTATGAGATTTTGTCTGCCAAACCCTTTGCCCATTGTTGAAAAAATCTGTATATTTAAAACTTATAAGACTCTTCATGAACTCCCACTATTATAAATACGTCACATAACTTAAAACAAATATTTAGATTTATTTTCATTATTAAGAAAATTTTGTCAAGTTTGTTACAAAATAACTGAAGCAGAAAAAAATAATTCTAAAGACCACTTATCTTTTAATGATATTGAGAAATTCAAAATTATAAAAAAAAAAACTTTTATTTAGAGGCCGCCAAGAAATAAAAATATGAAAAATGGGATAATATTTTTATAGCTGTATTTTCTTGGAATTGTAATTCTTGTCTCTTTGACATAAATACGTGATATGTTTTACGTTCGAAGATATGCAAACGGCTGGTGATTACTGATATGTGTACGTATGCCTTAAAATTTTGCATTTATCCATAATAAATAATTCAATAAATAAATATATTATTTCAATGTATCCATTTTTTCTAAATTTCATTCTTAATGGATTTATACATTTTGATAATTTGGAAAATTTGAAAACTTTTCTAATGTACAGTCAATATAAAGAAAAAATTCACAACCAAAAATTTCACAGTCAAATTTTCGAAGAGAAAAACGACAAAAAACATTCGATTATCAAATATTTTCTCTTTAAATTTATATAAAAAATATGCTTAGGTGGTCGTCTTTGCACTAAAATTAGTAAACTCTGACATTTGAATGTGAGCATTTTTAACAGCATTTTTTTGTGTGTGTGTGCGTGTGAATTTTATCATTGAATACCAAACAAGCTATCATTCGGTCAAATAGTTCAGGAATTACAACTCGTATAACCTAGATATTTTTAATGTTTCAAAATTTTTATCCGTTATAATCATTCGCTTATAAATAAATTATTTTGCTGTTCAAAATAATAATAAAAAAAATGTTTATTTTCCTTTTATTTTATTTTTTTTTTTTTGAACTGGTGTCTAAAGCTTACTATATATGAATTCAAAACATTATTCAGCTTAAATAAAATTGTTTCACGGAAAAATCTTCTAACTGTCACTTTCTCATATCCAGTTCTTTTTCAAAACTAGATTCACAAAGGAAAACTATTAGGTATTTCTCTTTGTAAAATCTTTTTTCTTTTTCTTTTTGTGCTATAGATTATGTTGCAGAATAAAACAACGGATTAAATAAAAGTCTAAGTGTAAGTTATGTTTGTTCGTGAAAAGAATGGGACACATATTGTTCTCTTACTATTCTTGTAAAATTGAATGCAGGATCCATACAGAATATTTATGTTTATTACTTTAATTTCCGTCAGATTATTTTTCACATGTTCTTGAAATCTTCAGGAAGGAAGTTTTGTGTTCTGTTTTCATTTAGGTCTATAAATTTTCTGCTTTATAATTTTACAACTTAATACTTTAAACTTTTCAAGCCATTGTTATTACATTTGAAATGAAACGAGAACTATCATTTTTTTAAATGGAGGTTTAAAAAATAATAATATAAGCAAAAATATATAAATTTGCTTTATTATTTAAATTTTATCGGAAAACGTTCAACCCCGTGCACGTTATAATCGTTACAATTAAAATATAAGCAATGCTTTTAAAAATAACAAACTGGATTGAAAGTTTTAGTGTGACAGTTTTTGGTAATGAAATCAGATCTAGGAGAAAGATAATAACATTGCTAAATGTTATGTTATGATAAAAAAAAAATAACGCAGTACTTAACAACGAACTGAATTTAAAAACTGTAGTATTAATAATTATTTCAAAATTTCATTTAACAGGTGAAAATCAGTGGGCAGCATGAAAATTTCAAACCGTGAAAAATGATTTAACGGGCGACATTTATTGCTAAATATTTGCATCAAATTACAGGAATTTTGAAATATTTAATTAGACATTTTGTAATTTTTTAAGCACTAAATAATATTTTGAAAGCAATAGGATAATATCCTTGTTTCTCCTCTTTAACATGTTTAAATGCTTCTATATTAATAAAAGAATCTTCCACGTATTAGAAATTAATAAAATTGTCAGATTTATTTTAATATTATTTATTTTATCGCTATACTATATTAAAAAAAGCTGTTCACAAATTTTCTAAAATGTGAAATATAAAAAAAATGGATTTCTAAACGTATATAGGATCTTGAGAAATGATAGTCTTCATTCCAAAATTGGATGCAGATTTTAAATTTTATTCGAAGTAATTTATTCTGAAACGGAATATATAACTATTCTTGAATCCAATATATGAAAATAAGCAGTTATTATAAATACGTTACATAAAATTACCATATTACCATATTATCATTGTTAGGTATTATTTTAATGTTTTTTCTAGTTTTTATTGGATCATTAGGATGACTGCCGTGAACTTACTATGCATTTTACACGTCCAATGGGTAAAAAAGTTCACACTGTAACAAAAAAAAAAAAAAAAAAAAAAAAAAAATCCGTTAATACGGAAATTTTACTTTAAATGGGGAGACACCAGTACAATTTTCGTATTTCAACGGAACTTTTTCCCGTAAATTTTGTAAAAAAACGGAATTTTTTCTGGAATTTGCCGAAAACAAATCCCGTAAAATGCGGAAATAGTACTGGCGTCTCGATAGGCAGTACAATTTCCGTATTTTAACGGAATTTTGTATATCTTATGCGTACATTCTATTGCTGCAAAAGAATATATCACAATATTTAAAGATAATATTTAAAATATGTTGAACATGTTAACAAAAGAATCATATGAAAAGAGAATACAGTGTAAATATGATGTGTATATTTCTAACAAGGTGAAATAAATTTACATTATACGCATATATTTTCATTTATATGTAAATATTATGAAGAATTATCAAATGACTTATACTAAAAAAGTTTTCTTAAACACGTGACTATACTTTTAATAGTCTTGAAACAAGAAGGAAAAGTCATCCATCGAGCATATATTATAAAACACTATCCAACCACTACCAGAAGAATTAAAAAAACCTTCATTATTTAATAAGGTTAAAAAAAAAAAAAAAAAAAAAAAAAAAAAAAAAACATAAGAAGAAATTTTAGAAAGCGTATAACACATTTGGAAAATAAATTTTACCAAAATACCGAAAAAGTACTTTAATCCGTTTGTGCAACCTTGTTTATAATCTGTAGATTTGTATGTTTTTAACATAGTATATTAAAATTTAGTTTAGTATAAAGAGCTTAACATATTTGAAATTTTATCTTCCTGAATGTCTACAAATAAACGTAAACATCTTTTGGACTGTCCTGTAGATTTCGTACAGATTTTCATGCACGCAATATACTAAGCTAAATTTTAAATAGGACAAAAAAATGATTAAAGGTACTGAAATCACACTTCCAGAAAGTATCATCCTATGCGGCTATGTATCAAATTATTTGCGTCGCCCTGTATATGATTTTATTTGTATTGTACCAGAATCGCTAAATTAAGTAAATATATTTCACATTAAAAATGCATAACTCGATTAAAAACCACCCTTATTTTCCTACACATTGATGATTACGAATTATTTTGTGTAGCCCTGTATAAGATCTATAGGAATTATACACGTCACGAAGTATGCAAAAATTTAGCATAAGTAAAACACACTGCAAACAATCCCCCCCCCCCGTCTTAAACCATTTTGTAACAGAATACATTTATGTGACCATGTATATGAATGATAAATTCTTTACACACTCATATTCTACAGAAATCATGTTTTAGTGTACATTAGAAATTCACATAAATTTCATTATTTTTGTAAAAGTGTAACATCATTAAAATACGCCGCTAAAGATTTTACACCATATACCGTAATATAATGGAATTTTTTAAAATGACCCTGTAAAATAACTATAAGTGCTACAACTACGATATTCGACAGTAATCATCTTGCAGTACATTTCAGTCGTGTATATTAATTTAAATATTATTATATCTTAAAATACATTGCAATGGATTTTTACCGTTGACCATATTTGTAATGGTGATCTTTTGAGAGCCCCATTAACTGATCTATAGATGCTACATGTTTAATTTTCTATACTGACCAAGCCATGATTAAACTCAATAATGTAATCAATTACATAGCAACCCAATTATATTTACACCAATTAGACCATGGTCAGTCGGACAGACAGATTTCCAGACTAAACGAATGCATAAAGACGTTGAAGAAATAATTCATTAATTATTAATTATTTACTGCTTCAAAACTGATGTCTTTAAACATTATTATTGCATTTAAAGAAAAAAATATTTTTCTATAGAATGTAACATGATTGGTAATCTGGTTAATTATGAATTTCGTTTTAAACTATTACTTGAATTTTTTATTGTAAGCATGAAACAATATTTGTCCATAATTTTTTAAAATGTTACAGCTATACGATTAAATACGTTTAAAAATATTATTTTGTCTAATCATAAAAATACCAAGTAAAACAGCTTTCGAGTCAAGAAGTATTATGAGGACAGTACACTTTTAAAAATCGCAGAACAGGCAAAATTGTGTCATGTGCTTTACATTTTTTTTAAACTAATGTCTCTAGAAGCACAAAAATTTCAGAGTATCTTTATATGGTATTGAACTATGTTTAAAAAATTTTAGTTTGGATATAACGTTTTTTAAACAAAATTATACGGGTAGGTTTCAAAATGATATTTTAAAAAATGTATACCGAATAACATTTCACTGCGCGCATGATATCTCATGCAGATTTCATGTTATTTACATAAGTTTTATTTTAAATTAAATAGAATACCCTGGACTATAATTTGAACTAAAATGTTTATATATGGTTAATTAGATAAAGAAAAATTAGAATTTAATTTTAAAAAATTGAAAAATCGTGAATTTTTACATACATTCATTCTTATAATTTTTTTCATACTGACCACAGCTGCATAATTCTAGTTCATTTTCGTTATTATATTCACATTCAGGTAGAGTAAAAATTTTGAATCTATACTTCAAACGGTTTTAGAGATATCATGCGCGCAAGTTTAAAATACCTGATTTTGAGAAAAAGCCGTTTAAAGATTTAAATTTATTTTGCATCTATAAAACTCTCAATAAAAGAAACAAACTTACTAATAAAATAACTTATTCAGTATTTAAAACAAAATCTGATGCTTTCTTAAATTGATAAATAAAAATAGTTTGTAAAATGCAGTAAAATATAGGAAATTGCGTACAATTTTACTAGTCGTACAAGATGTCAAATTCTGTCATTTGCTTTCGATTTTTAAAAAAAATAAATAATAATGACTCTAGTAGCACCAAAATTTCAGGGAATGTCTACTTGATATTAAACTATGTTTATAAATTTTAATTTGGATATAATACAACAACAACAACAAACATTCAAGGGATAGGTTTCAAAATATTTTTAAATTTTACGTTGAATAACATTTCATCACACGCAAGATATCTCAAGCAGATTTAATGCAATTTACATAAATTTTATCTTAAATTAAACATAATATTCAGTACTATAATTTAAACTTAATTTTTTATAAATGGTTAGTTATATAAACTGTAATTACTTTTGAATTATAAAAAAATAGAAATCATGAATTTTTGCACACATTCAACCTTACAATTTTTTTCAAACTAAACACACCTAACTATTTCTAGTTTATTTTCATCATTATATGAATATTCAGGTATAATAAAAATTTTGAAGCAAACGGTTTTGGAGATATCATGCGTGCAAGCGTGCAGAATTTAATTATGAGAAAAAGCAGCACATTTTTGCACACATTCAACTTTATAATTCTTTACAAACTATACACAGCTGCATAATTTTAGTTTATTTCCATGTGGATGTGAACATTTAAGTAGGATGAAAAATTTGAAGCTATACTTCAAACGGTTTTGGAGATATCATGCGCGCAAAATTTCTTTTCAGAAAAAAACGTACATTTTTGCACACATTGAACCTTATATTTTTTTTCAGCTGTAAAACTACTAATAAAACTACTAATAAAATAACTTATTAAACATTAACTAGTATGTTGTGCCCATCACAAAATTTCCTTCTATATAAATCACGTCAATAAAATCATTCAAATAGTAAAAGAAATTACATCAATTTAGAACCAATTCATATCAAAGTATACATGAATTTGAAGTTTGATGAAAATTCGTCCATTAGTTATTGAGATAGAGCTGTAGGGGGAATTCTGAAAAAATGCAGCATAGCAGAGCCACCTGTTGAGCGATTTGCACCAAAACACAAACAGCACTAATTCATATTAAGATATACCGTAATCTGAAGTTTGATGAAAATCCCTGCATTAGTTTTAGAGCTAGAGCTACTGCGGAAATCACAAAAATGCAGCAAAGCAGCGCCACCTGTTGAGCGATTTCCACCAAAAGGTACAAAACATCAATTCATGTCAAGGAATAACTGAATCTGAAGTTTGATGAAAATCTGTGCATTAGTTCTGGACATTGAGCTATTGTGGAAATCGTGAAAAATACTGCATAGCAGCGCCACCTGTTGGGTAATTTACACCAAAACCTAAACAGCACTAATTAATATACAGGTATACCTGAATCTGAAGTTTGTTGAAAACCCAAGCATTAGTTCTTCAAGAAATCACAAAAAATGCAGCATAGCAGCGCCACTTTTTGAGCGATTTACACCACAAGGTGCAAAACGTCAATTCATGTCAAGCACTGTCTGAATTTGAAGTTTGATGAAAATCCGTGCATTACTTCTTGAGATGGAGCTATTACGAAAATCGTGTAAATGCTGCAAAATGCAGCGTAGCAGCACAATCTATTGGGCGATTTGCACCAAAACGTTACCAACACCAATAAATATCAAGGATTAACTGAATCTGAAGTTTGATGAAAATCCGTGCATTAGTACTTGAGATAGAGCTCGTGCAGAAATCGCAATAAATGCAGCATAGCAGCGCCACCTGTTGGGCGATTTACACCAAAAACGAATCAGCACCAATTTATATTAGGAACTACTTGAATATAAATTTTTATTAAATTCTGTGCATTAGTTCTTGAGATAGAGCGCCCACAAAATTTATGTCACATACAGACAGACAGAGAGACAGACAGACATTTTGTAAAAACATGTTTTTGGAATTTCTTACCTCTAAAACGTGTAAATCCGTCGAAAACCGGAAGTCGAAAATTTTTACGAATCCAATACTTTCTTCTTGTAAAGATAGAACAAAGTAAAAATAAAATTTGATTCTTGCTTAAATTGAGAAATAAAAAATAGTTTGTAAAATGCAGCAGATTATAAAAAATTGCAATTCAAAATAGAGTAGAATACAGGCATTCCTCGATTAGTGTGTAATTAATCGAGGGATACCTGTAGTAAAAAAAGAACACTTACCTCGTTAAAACTAGTCGGATGTGCCAATCCCAAAACTTTCTTCTATCTCATACATGTTAATACTTCAAAACTCGCTATCACACTGCCAAAATTAAATGGCAAACTATGCATCTCATGAGGATTCTAAAGGTATGAAATTCCGTGTATTAGTTCTTGAGATATGACTATCGCTGAGATCGTCTAAATCCAGCAAAATGCTGCCTAGCAGCGCCACCTATTGGGTGATTTATACCAAATCTTAATCAGCAACAATTTATGTCATCGTCTGACTGAATCTGAAGTTTTGAGATAAGCAGTGCATTAGTTTTTGAGATAGAGCTATTGCGAAAATCGTGAAAATTCCTGCATAGCAGCGCCACCTATTGGGTGATTAACATCAAAAACCTAATTAATAACAACTTGTGTCAATATATAACTAAATCTGAAGTTAGATGAAAATTCGTCCGTTAGTTCTATAGATAGAGCTATTGAGGCAATCGTGAAAAAGGCAGCACAGAAGCGCCACCTGTTGGGCGATTTACACCAGCACATAATCAGTAGCAAGTCATATCAATGACTAACTGAATCTGAAGTTCGATGAAATTCCGTGCGTTAGTTCTTAAGAATGAACTATTGGGGAAATCGTGTAAATCCTGCAAAATTCATCATAACAGCGCCACCTTTTGGACGATTTACACCAAAACGTAATCAGCATCAATTCATATCAAGGACTAACTAAATCTAAAGTTTGATCAAAATCCGTGCATTAGTTCTTGAGATAGAGCTATTGCAAAAATCGTGAAAAATGCAGCATAGCATCGCCACCTGTCGAGCGATTTACACCAAAAACTAATCAGCATCAATTTGTATTAGTGAATAGCTGAATAATTTTTTATTAAATTCCATGCATTAGTTCTTGAGATAGAGTGCGCACAAAATTTGTGTCACATACACACAGACAGACAGACAGACAGACTCACAGACTCACAGACAGACATTTTATAAAAACATGCTTTTTGGAATCTCTGACCCCTAAAACATGTAAATCAGTCGAAAACCGGAATTCGAAAATTTTCATGAACCTAATACTTTCTTTTTGTAAAGATAGAATAAAGTAAAAATTATTTATAAACCACAAAGCAGCTAAAATTTTATTTTGCTTTAATTGCAAAGCGAAGTATGTCGTTATAACGAATATGGTTTACATATTTTGCAAAAAAATTTATCAAAATTTACCACTTTCATAAAAACCCCTTCCTGTTCTTTTATATCTTTTTCTAATTTTGAACAATTGATCATGTGTATTTCTTCGCAATTCCAAACTAAATTCTTGTGCATTTCTTTCAGCTTCTGCGATTCGTTGCAAGTCAATTTTATTTGCCGCTTGTAAAGCGAACTGCCCAACGCGGAAGCCTAAAGAATCCATAATTTGGAATCTTCCTTTTCTTTCTTCATTAAATGCCACAAGTGCTTCATTCGCAGCAATATTAGCAATTATTCTGCTTGAACTACTTATTTTGGGTTGGATTTTCCATACTAATGAATTAAAAGATTCATTAGGATTCTGTGTTCAACCCCCGAGGCAACGATTCAAAAGTTTAGGATCAGATAAATCCTTAAAAATTTTCTTTATGGAATCCATTACTAGTGCTGGTATTACATTTTTATGGTGAAAATTTATTAGTTTCCCTTCTGCTTTTGCCTTTTGGTATTTACACCACGATGCGTCTCCTTGTGGGCAAAAATCATGGAGCGGCTCTTGATCAGTTGATCGTTTCTGAAAATAAATCGCCCATATAGCTTATCGCATAGACATGACACTGTTTTTATTGTGCTATATAGCACCTCCATAATAAGTGGTTAACTCAATGATGAATTTGTCAGTTAAACGTCCCTAGCCAAACAATGATTTGTCATCTTCTAACGTTTTCCCACGCATAGAATTATTTAATTCTCTAAGTATGCTCCCCATTCTTTTCTGGATGTGACCTACACATCTACCTTCTTTCATTCTTTAACTGCTCCATAAACATGATTTTTTTAGCTCAAGGAAAGTTTTTGAGTCTCCATCACCAATGTAATTTTAATACTGAGCAATGGGCATTATATTTTTCTTCGGAAAGGCGAAAAATCTTTAACATGCCGTAAACTCCCATCATCGCAGCCGATCCAGAGTGATTTTTCACGCACTGCTTTTCATGGCTTTTCTTCCAGTCTGCAAGTTATTTCCCCTTTTTATTCTTAATTCCTACTTCACAGCGTTTACAATAGGAAGACATTACTTCTATATCCAAAACTTTTACGCTTTCAAAACCAATTACGTTGGTAATTCCGATCTTTGAAGAGTGACCGCGTGTTTTCCATGACCCGCCTCCACTAACAGTCAATTGTGATTGGCCTGTCATTTCAATTTCTTGCTGCGTAGCATTCAGGATTGATGTGCAAAAAACATTCGACACTGAATTTGCTATCTTTTCCAATGATTGATTATATGCAGATTTATGCACAAATTTTTCATGCTGCATAAACCTTGACCGATGCATCTCATTGCATAGGCAAATCGCATGTTTATTTCTGGTATATATGATTTTTCACCCATCATGCGTGAATTTCTAAATGATTTAAATTTATTGCACTTCTTATAGATTATTTGGAAAACAGTTGAGAGTCCATGTACACGAGTCTCTGACAGTTCCACATCTGAGCCACACATTTTACAGCACAAATTATTGATATTACCATTGATAAAATATCAATATCAACTATTTTATATCCAACGTTGTTTGTCTCAACAAAACTGTTATCTAAAAGGCTGCTATTTAACTTTTTAGGTAGATTTCGTATGAAATACTACCTATTGGGATCGTTCCTATGTTGGAATTTCTGAAATTTTTTTGCAGATCTACACCGATCATGACTCCTAGAACCCAAAACCACCCTCAGTAAAAAACTTTATATATCTATCTATCTATCTATCTATCAATCTACCTACCTATCTATGTATGTATCTATCTATCTATCTATATATATCACTTTCTTCTGGACATGATAACTTTCGTAATTCTGCACCAATCTCTTCCAAACTGATACATAAAATCAAAGGGCATAAAATCTCGGTCAAGTTCGTTAATGGGCAAAATCGGACCAAGGGGATGGAAATAGGGAGGGGTTTTGTGAAAACCGAAAACCCCCCATAACTTCTTACTTTTTGTACATATCAAATCAGTTTAAAGTTTTTATTACTTCTAAAAATAGGGCCAACATTTTATGTATCACAGATTTTTGATAAAGTTAAAAATGGGCTCAAGGGGCGCAAAAAATAGGATTTTTGGGAGAAAAAAATTCATAACTTCGTCAGTTCTCAAGATATCAATTCCAATTAATTTTATTATAAATCTAGTTAATATTATTACAAATCTACAAATATCTACAAATCTTATCTACAAATTATTATATTCACAAGTTTTTGATAGGACCAATTCGTACCGCAAAAAAAAAAAAAAAAAAAAAAATAAAATAAAATAAAAACGAAAACAAAAATGGGGTTTGAAGAAGTAAAAAATCCATAACTCCGTCAATTCAAAAGATATCAAATCCCCATGAATTTATCATATATCTTTTTAATATTGTCTACAACATCTATACAGCCAAGTTTTGGATAGGACCAATTCTTACAGCAAAAAAAAAAAAAAAAAAATAAAAATACATAGCGGTTGAAGAAAAAAATCATCTAAGTAAGGGTGTATTCAAATCCAAACTGCGTATTTTCTTACTCATTTTACAATTTATTTTTGCTCTCAAAGGCTTCCAATTGGTACGTTTTCTTACTCAGAAACTATATAATGTACCGTAATGGTCGATTTTTTGATAGAGGCAGAATATATTTCAAAAAATTATGTCAAAGTGGGCATTTTGAACGGAATTTCCCGAAGCAATTGTGTTATCACTTTCTTCTGGACACGATAACTTCCGCAATTACGCACAAATCTCTTCCAAACTGATACATAAAATCAAGGGACATAAAATCTCGGTCAAGTTCGTTAATGGGCAAAAGCGGACAAAGGGGATGGAAATAGGGAGGGGTTTTGTGAAAACCGAAAAAAAAAAACCATAACTTCTTAATTTTTATACATATCAAATCAGTTTAAAGTTTTTATTACTTCTAAAAATAGCGCCAAAAATTCATGCATCACAGATTTTTGATAAAATTTAAAATAGGCTCAAGGGGCGCGAAAATAGGGTTTTTGGGAGAAAAAAATTCCTTACTTCGTCAATTCTCAAGATATCAAATCCAATAATTTTATTATACATCCCCTTAATATTATCTACAGCTTTTATATTCACAAGTTTTTGATAGGACCAATTCGTACCGAAAAAAACGAAAAAAAAAAAAAGAAGTTTGAAGAAGGAAATTTTTCATAACTCCGTCAATTCACAAGATATAAAATCTCCATGAATTTATCATATATCTTCTTAATATTGTGGTCAACATTTATACAGACAAGTTTTTGATAGGGCCAATTCTTAAAGCAAAAACAAATTAAAAATACATAGCGGTTGAAGAAAAAAATCATCTTATTAAGGGTGCATTCAAATCCAAACTATCTATTATCATACTCATTTTTAAATTCATTTTTGCTCTCAAACGCATCCAATTGCTAGATTCTCTTATTCAGAAACTATATAATGTACAGTAATGATCGATTAATGATAGAGGCAGAATGTATTTCAAAAAATGATGTCAAAGTGGGCATTTTGAACAGAATTTCCCGAAGCGATTGTGTTAGAAACGAAAAATATTGCCCTACTGAGAAAATAATGGTTTATTAATCAAGTTTAAATTAATTGAAAGAAAAATAAAAACACAGGTCGCTTATAAATCTTTTCAAAAATCACGTCAGCATGTTTCATATATATATACTTTTTTATTACAAATTAATCTGAAAATGTGCCAGAAAATTTCGAGTTGTTGAGTATGGAAAAATATTTTTTTAATATCGCCTTAACATGATTCTGATAAAACCAGCTATTTTATAAAAAAGGAAAAATAAACTCGCCAAAAGCAGACAGATAAAACTGTTAAAGTGGATTTATATCTAATAATGATTTAGTTTTTGTTGATGAAATTAGTATACTTAACTTCGAAATCTACCTCTGCCTGTAGTCCGGGCCGGCAGGGATTTTTAGATGATGCACTAGCACCTTGAGAAAACCCGCATTTTGTAAAGGGATTTCCTTCAAACTTTCGCTTCCTTGGACGTTGTCCTGAAGCACGTTCCACGTTATTATTCATTTAAAGTAATAATAAATGAAAGAAAACTAATAATAATATGAATTCAGAAAGATTTTGTTCTGAAAAGCACAGTTCTGTTTTAAATTAAATGCTTACTAGCGGAAAAAAAAGTAAAATGTTAAGGAAAAATTTGATCACGTTTCAGAGCTAAGTCATAAAAGCAAACAAGCTCAGTGGCAAGTAGAAGAGGAAGTTAATGGTTTAGAGCTTTCTTATTATTATTTTCGATATTCAACTAAAAATATGTAGCGGATTTACGCATATTTCGTCAGTTGCGATAGTGTTAAAGCTTGACAGCAGAATGTAAACAATCAGCCATGAGTGTTCACGCAGGGCATTTAAATCGGAAATGAAGGAGTGATGTTTACATTTTAACCAATATCTCGGTAAATAATAATCGCACAGTTAAAAGATTGGTATCGTTTTATTCAGAAAAAAAATTATCTTTCTAAAAATCGGAAAATCGATTTTCTGACCATTTTAAATGTATACTGTCTCCTTAACATATGAATCATATTTAAAGAAATTTGGGGATTCAAATCGGATATCCTGCGTTCGAGAACAAAAGGGAAGAGCATTTTTAAATATTAATATGTAAAGAGGAAGTATTAACGCCGTCATGGAATATAACGTGGAAACAAAGGGTAAACTATTTGCATTAACATAAGTGCAAAAGATTTTGTGTTTCATAATCGTCTACACGCGATACACACGGTTCGTACAGGTGGTTGAATTTCCAGGCTAAGAAATTCTTCGGTACCAGTATTTTCTTATGGAAAATCTCTCTTCAAATAGGGCGAAATTCCGTCCGTTTAAAAAAAAATCAGGTATTTGGCCTTGAAAATAGCCCGTACGAACCCTAGAAACAGACATATATATATATATATTTAATTCATGCTGAAAAATTATTTTAAAAGCCATAAAAAATCAGTAAATTACGATACAGATTTGAAACAAATTCCAATACAGTTTTGAAACAAATCAAATTTGTAAGTACATTTATTTCCCTATTCGACGGCGAAGACATTAAAAATGTGCGATGTTTAGAAGTTGAAAGAATGGCAGTTAAGTTAAAGTTTAATCGTCTGCTGTTCATAACATTAAAATGGCGTCAGCGTTACCGACAGACACGTTTGTCCTTTATAATATAGATATGCTTTAAAAATCAAGAGCTTAAACGTTTTTCTATTGCTCAACATTGTTGGTCTTTTCAAAATAGGTTCAATTTTTCCTCAGCCGTCATTATCCAGAAATGTTCTTCTAGTCTTGATTTTGTTTTTGGGAAGATTACCACATCATTAAAAATTAACACTCTTTAACACTCAATGACTTATCTAGTACTCCTGATATTCCAAGTATTTGGAAAGCATTAATTTAATTCCCCTTTTTGGTTTCTTTTTCTCTTGTTGTCCGGAAGATGTCGCTAATTGTCCACTCAGTCGTTTCATCTGCTTCTGTCTCAATGTCTGTTGTTTCTGCCGCATTCGATACCCGCATCGGATATATACGCCGGCACGTCTCTGTCATTTTGCCCAGCCTTGCTTTTTCTAGCACGCTATGTTTTGCCCTATCTTGCACTGAAGAAGAATCTCGCTAGTAGATTCGAAACAGCTGTTTGCCGCTTTTCACGTATTATTTGCGCATGTTTAAACGTTACTTTTATGCTTTTTAATATTCCTGCACAAAGGCTTTAATTGCTATTTTAAGATAAGCTTTGTAAATTATTTTCTCAAATACAATGCAAAAATCATCCAGTTCCTCATAGCATGCTTGGTCACGGTGACGTCGTTGAGACCTCGCTGTAAGCCACTGTGGTCACGTCATATCTGTGACCAAAATGCCACCACTCAGTGATGTCACATTGTGACTGAGATGTAAACTTAGAAAACTTTAAAAAAAATTACAAAAATTCTTTAAAACATGTTATTTACTATAAAATTATATTTTCTATCAATTAAAAAAATTGTGACGTCCTTGTTATGTCATTGCATGTATCGGACGTCACGTCACATATGTTACAAACAACCCACCATATTGTAAGTCACAGTGTGACAAAAATATGAACATTTAAAATATTTGAAAATTAAGAGAAATATTTTAAACAGTATTTTTAACAGTCCCGAGTTACAGAGGCATAAGGAGTGAAACTATATTAGTGGATAGCAAATGGTAAATTCTGTCACGAAAGGGGGTGGGGGGCATAATATATAAAGTGCACGATACAAGCATTAATAAACTGAACTTTCATAGTATGTTTTATCAAATGGATATCTAAGACAGAGAAAGCATACATTTTTCATGATTTTAATTTTATCTAGCATTGCAATTTAATACAATAATCCTTCACTGATTATTATTATTATAAAAGTTTTTCTCGGAAAAATGGTACGTGCTGGAGCAATTTGGATAACATATTTAGAATTAGGAGTATTAAATATGTACACTTTATATATTTACTTTGCAGGGAGGATTTTTTTTTTTTTTTTTTTTTTTTTTTTTTTTTTTTTTTTGCCAACCAGTGCTATTCGAAACACTTCTGTGGTTTCAAACTAAACATTTTCCATTACAGTTAAGTCTGCAGTTTTTAATGAACACGTAGAAATAGTCTTCAGAATTTAGTGATATATGCATTTCTTGCTTTATAATTTGCATTCAAGTCATATTTTTTATTTATATATTTATATGTTATCATATTATCAAGTCACGATTTTAAGTAACTATTTTTAAAAAAATTCTACTTCTTTCAGTCTTTTTAAATAAAATTAACATTTTCCGGAAGTAAAAGAAATATACAAAATTTATGCAAAAAACATGATATAATTAATTATTCGTATTTCAAATTTGTATTTACAGATATGTCTTTAAAAAAGCTATTTTACAGAAAATTAATATGAAATGAATGACAGATTGACAAAGAAATTTTTTTTTCTTCGATAACCATTATTTTTTATTAAAAACATATTTTGTATCTATTACGCGTGAAACAAACTTTACTTTAAAAAAAAAGGGGGGGTGGTATTATTACCATTAAATTGATTTTTACACATTTTAAAAATTTAAACAATGTTTTATCTAATAAACTCTAATTATGAATATTATTAATTATTATTATTATTATTTACAAAAAAGAATATTTACAATCCATTGTAACTTGAATTGTTCGGAACTGATAAAAAGAAAAGGTAAAATACATTGGAAAATTCTTCAAATAGAAAATTTTAATTAAAGACAGTCTCATAAAATTATTGCGGATTTAAGTTCGAAATCTGTTGTATACAAAAACAATTAAACGGTAAAATAAAACCTCTGCTGAAAATCGTCTTCGAACAGAATAAATGACAGAAAACGCGGAAAGTTTGTTCACTGTTTTGAACATCACCAAGTTTACAACACTTTTTTTATAAAATAAGAGAACGACGCCCGCTATTTTAGGATATTACCAATACACGGATATTATTGATAAAGCGTAAATGTAAGTCTTATTTAATTTAGATATTTTATTCCTGTTTTGTATATTATGATCATGACTTAAATAGTTTTATGTTATATTAGTAAGAGACTGATCTGGAATTGTTTTCAGAAACAATATTTTCATATTCGATGCTGTGTTGAAAAATATCAGGGGTCTCAGGACTCTTAAAATTGGAAAAAAATGAAAAAAAAAGACCATTTTCAACATTTAATATCTTAAAATGTATGTGATTTTAAGACACAATTTTAACTGGAATAAAGTATGTTCTTTCATTTCATGTATTAAAAAAATTATAAGATGCAGAATTAAAATTTACAGGGGGCTTCAAACTTTTAGAAATTTTTCGAACAAAAAATTGGCATAACAGCTTACGCGCACGATTACAAAATAAGTGTTGCAACTAGAATGAAAATTTTGGGACCTACTTATACTTCAGATTGTAATAATTACCCTGAACCTAAAAAAAAAAAAAGCTTTTTTATATTTTTAATACAAAGTTGTATTTAGCTAATGCAAAATTAAGAAAATTTCAACAGTATAATCACCTAAAAAAATATTGTTTTGAACAATAAAAAGGAAATTTTAGGTTCAGTTTATACAGGATAACATGAAACATATGTTTTGAAATTTTCATGAAAAAATATTCATACGTTTTTGAGATATCGTGCGCGTTATGCCCAAAAACATCATTTGGAGAAAAATGGCTTCAAAGTTTCCGAAACGACGCTTTAGCTATTGAACGTGTATAAATCTAAAAGCCATAACTTCAGCTCTAATAGGAATTTCAAGGAAAAAATTATATCAAAATGTTCAGAAAATATAGGAGTTTAACATCTAAAAATATTAAAATTCCGAAAACTTTAAAGCTTTAAGAGTCCTGAGACCCCTTAATCTGCCATCGCTTGAAAAAAAGATACATGCCTACATTCATAGTGAAATTAATTTAAATATTAATTTGCAGTTACTTGAGATTGAAAATGTGTTGAGACAATGATTTGGAATTTTTTTCGTCTCCTTACTGTTTCCTGATAACTAACACTTACAATAGTTATAGGCATTATTATTTAGGAGTTAAATATGATTTTCGATTATTATGATATTACGAAACTTTTTCAGATTAGAAATTCGCATTATACTGGGAAAATGTATTTTTACGTATTACAGCAGTGAAACTTTTGAAAGATTTTTCTTTTAGTGCTAATAATATTTTAAATGTAGTTTAGTGCTAATAATATTTTAAATATATAAATATTTTAATATTTAAAATATTAAATCTTCATACCAATATTTTCAGATTTAACATTTGCCAAAATTATAAAATAATAGGAATTTCTTATAACCTATGGAAAGTTTTTTGAGATATTGTTAAATATAATAATACATTTAATTCATCTATTGTAGTTTATTGTTGTTTTATAGTTCAATTATAAATACTAATTATTATTTTTAGTGTTTTTCAAATTGGTATATTTATTTTTTTTTAATTGTATGTAAGCATTTTTTCTGTTTGTGATTTTAATTTAACATTTAATTACAGACATTCTGAATCGGTTATTAAATTTTCGTCTATTATAAAATCATTTTCAAAGTTTATGATACACGTAATTATTGACACTAAAAAGTAAATAAGCATTGAAATAAAGTGTTTTTCATGTCTAATAGGAAGTTTATAGATTAAACTGCTTTAGTATATATATTTTTTTAAGTTCATATTTACTTACATAACATAGGACTGAATATTTTTTTTTTTTTACAGATTAACGGTGGTATTTAACTTCGGTTTGATTGTCCGTTTTTCCGTCTAGCCGTCTGTCCGCGCATTAACTCTCGTAAATATACTCGGATTGCCCTGAAATTTTTAGATAGTGACGTTTACCATAGCACGTTCCTTATTTCTAATGAAATTTGTAACATGTTTAGTTCATTTATAGAGACAGTCAAAAGTATTCCGTTACATTACGGCTTATGGCAAAAAATCGTTTCCAATGATATTTAATGATTTTACACGCTTTCAAACAGATTAAAATTTATATGCATTTACGAAGCGCCCTAAAATATGTATTCTGCTGAATATGCGAAGCAAAGAATAGTTATTGTTCATTTACAGGGCTAAAAAAGGAATTCCAATACATAATGATATAGGGGTGGAGGGAATTGATTGCGGCGTACTTTAATTATGTTAATCTATTTCATATGTAATGAAATTCCTATACGTCGCTGAGGTTTACATACTATAAATTATTTAATGTATAATACGAAGTGTACATAGCATTTACAGAGAGACACAAAATATTTCAGATACTATATCGTATCCGAAGTACTGTTCATTAGCGATAATTGCTGGAAATGCATTTTTAAGTATGATATGCACTTTTATGATTCACTATATTTATGCATCGTATATGGTGTATATAAATGCTGTAATTAATATACAGGGATATACAAAAGTATTCGTAAGGGTTACTGAGTATGAGAACAAATTGCTCAAAGGTTTTTTTTTTTTTTTTTTTTTTTTTTTTTTTTTTTTTTAATGAGTTATCCTTTTTTGCGCTGAACTGCATTTAATTTACTAATAAATGTTTGTAGAATATAGATAAAATGATATACAGGGTCACGTAAAGTACTGGATACATGGCCATCTATAAATTATAATTTCTGGAAATGTGATTTCAGCAGTTTGAAGAGTGTCTTTGAATTAAATTTAAACTAAATAATGACGTGTAATAAAGGTTCTAGGTAAACCACACGGTTGTACAAAAGTTTTCAAGTATGTTTCTATATATTAGTATAAATTACTAAAAGAGAGTTTCAACCTGTTAGGTGTTTTCATGCTGAACTAAATTCACCCATTATATAGTATATATATTACATTATAGATCAAATACAGAGCTGTTCAAAAGAACTGGATAACATATTTGGCTATGGACGGTAACTGCTGAAATCACGTTTTCAAAATTTTATGCGTTTTCTAAAATGTTTACTTATCTTATTTACGTTATTTCCTTAAATTACAATGTCTTGTTAAAGTATTCAGGAAGTGTTGGAAAATGTTTTATAATCTATGCTTAACGCTTGAATTTTTTTACTTGTTTTTTCTATTTCCGAGATCGGTCTTTTCCTATAAAATATACCAAATCTGTTTAGCTCATATTCACAAAATACAATATGCACGGGGATAAGAAATTTAAATAAATATGGCTCATCATGCCATTCTACAAATACTAGTTGTATTAATATCCGTCAGACTCCATATTCGTATTTAATAAATCAATGACAAATCACAACATATTAAAAAAACTTACACATTCTAAATATCAAGCTTGAACTCAAGATCAAGCTTAGAACTTAATAAAAAAGATGTCAGTTGATAATAATTGTTTTTTAAGTGGAAAAATTAAAAATGTTTTAGAAGAATAGGACTCCAAAATATTGATGTTTTGCTAAAAAATACGGTAAAAAGATATTTTATATTTCAAACAAAACTTTACTTTAAAATTCCTCGCAGTATTAATACTTAGAATTTTTTTCCTGAGAGAAACATTTGCCTTATATACAATATTTCAAATGAAAATCAAATTTTAAAATAACTGCTTAAAAGGCGCAAAGACCAACATAGCGAAAAAGATTCCATGCCGGGACTCGAACAGGGACCATCAGTATACAATGGCTTCACTGACATTCTACCAACTAAACAAAATGGATCGATACCCAGCCTGGAAAATTTGTGACTATTACATGTTGGCAAAGCTACAAACGGCGCACAAGATGGAATATTTATTGTGATCCACTGACATGGGGTAAACACGAAACTTAATTAAATCCAACATCGATTGAAACTATATTAATACTTGGAAATTTTTCCAAGGAGAAACATTCGTCTTGCATACAATATTTTAAATGAAAATCAAATGTCAAATTAAAATTGTCTTAATTTGAAATTTGATTTTCATTTGAAATATTGTATGCAAGGCGAATGGATCTCTCTGGAGAAAATTCCAAGTATTAATATAGTTTCAATCAATGCTGGATTTAATTAAGTTTCGTGTTCGCCCCATTCCGGCGGCTCACGATAAATATTCCACCTTGTGTTGCGTTTGTAGCCTTGCCAACATGTAATTGTGAGAAATTTTCCTGGCTAGGTATCGTTCCATGGGGTTTAGTCGGTAGAATGTAAGTGAGCTATACTGATGGCCCGGGTTCGAGTCCCAGCATGGGATATTTTCACTATATTGGCCTTTGTGCCTTTTAAGCAATAAATTTGATTTTCATTTAAAATCATCACAATGTTTATGACAAGTTCGTCACAAATGACACATATTTCACAAATTGGTCGCAATGTGACTTCAAACCATTGTCGCTTTCGTCTGAGGTTCGTCACAAAGTTAAGGCCAAAATAGTCACACTTGACACACTTTTCACAAATTTGTCACATCGTGACTTCACAGAGTGGTCACAATGTAACGTCACAAACGACCTATAAAACGTCCATAACGACTTGCATTCTAGTCACTATGACGGCACATCGACGGTCACAACATCACAGTGTGACTTCATAACAACGTCGCTGTGACGTCACCATGCCTTACGGGCTGTAATGAATCAATGCATAATGGTGTTTGTAGAAAATGCCACCCAATCATATTTAAATAGTAAATTACATAGTCTAATTTGTTTCGAATAAACTTATATACTTTTTATCACGAGATCCATAAAATATAGACAAACACTTATCTGAGCCTATAGCTTTCTTGTGTTTTCCCCGGCGAATTTTTATGCTGCAAAATGTCAGAGGAAATTTTTCTAAGACGATTTCTTGAAATATTTACAATGAATAATCCATTCTGAAACTTCACATAGCATAAATTTTCGAATACTTGGAATCTGATCACAACTGACGCGGAAGATTTATAATTGCAGCAACCATACTGAATATATAAAAGAACATAAATCAAATGATGATTCTAACTTTTATGTATGGCTTCAAACATGAGATGCAATTTAAAAATTTCTCTTAGCGGAACATTTGGAGGATATTCATGAAAATAAATATTTTTTAAATTAAAAAATATAAATAAGTTTGTGCACAAAATTTTCATGCGCCGTCTAAATATTTTATAGAAATATTGGCCATAGCATTATGATATTTATTAAATAGCTTGCATATATACACTATATGGCCATTAATCATCGGACACTTTCCATTTTAGACATTTTGTCGAATATTTAAAAATACAATGTGAGACCGAAATGTGAGGTGACTCACCCCTCCTTTCGAAAATGAGAAGAGCCGGACAACTGGATACATACGTCTTACGATCTTCGGTATGTAACGTGAAAGTTCAGGGTCATTTGCAAAGTTTCTTGGTTAGTGTTTGATCGTGCAGTCACTTAAACATAAGAGGTGGTAGTGCATTGCGTAATGGAGCAGAAAACGAATATGAAATTTTGTTTTAAAATGGGTAAAACTGCTACGTAAACCTTGGAAATGCTTTGAAGTGTGTATGGCGAAGAAATTTTATCTCGCAAGACAGTATTTCAGTGGTTCAAGAAATTCCGTAAAGATCGTGAAAGCGTGGAGGATGAGTGTCGCAGTGAAAGACCGGGAACGAGAAGAACCACGGCAAATATTGAAAAAGTTAGGAAGTTATTGCTTCAAGATCGCCGTTTGTACGCCCGAATAATGGCGAGCAAATTGAGTCTTCCTCGTGAAATCGTCCAAACGACGAAGGATTTGATTTAACGACGATTGACGAAGGATTTGATTTAACGACGATTGACGAAGGATTTGAGAAAACGGAAACTTTGTGCGACGTTTATCCCTCATTATTTAAGCGATGAACAAAAACAGCAGCGAATGGACTCGTTATTCCCCTGATCTTGCGCATGCAGACTTTTTCCTCTTTCCACGACTGAAATTGGCACTGAAGGGACACCAATTTTCAAACACCCCAGACATTCAAGCTGCTGTTACCAAGGAACTTATAATAGTCTCAAAGGATGACTTTTTCAAAAGTTTCCAGAACTTGTATGAAAGTTAACAAAAGTGTATTGTAGACGGCGGGAATTACTTTGAACAACAGAGAGGTATTTATCTGCAAATATATAATACAGTAATTATTATGACGTCAGTCACCTTACTTTTCTGTCTCACCTTGTATATATGTCGGATTTTTCTGAAACTTCAAAATTGTAAAGAATTAATAATATTTGGTGAAATATGAACAGTTGTATGAAAAATGTTTTGTCTGAGCATTCGCACACGATAAAAAATATATTTTTTAATGATTTGGTAGTCAACTCTATGGAGCAACTTATGAAGAAAAGCCAGTCAAATATCGTGAAAATTCAGACAGATATCGGCGATAGACTGAGCTGATTTTTAGTTTTTCTCTAAAAACCGCTAAATGATAAAGTGTTTTCCATAAATTGTCGTTTTCAATTTTTTACTTTTTTAAAATTTTAATTATTTTATTGATACTTTAGTTCTTCTTGGAAAATCTCCAGAACGAGCCTATTCCAAGAAAAAAAGAAGTATCAAAGTCTAAGCATTTCTTCTAAATGTACTCGTTGACATTAATTAAGAACAAACATCTTTGCTTAAAGCCAGATAATAAAAAAATGACAATTTGTAGAAAACTCCTTACAAGTCAGCAGCGTTTAGGGAGAAACTAAAAATAAGCCGCCAGAGCCTATATTTCACGTGTTGATAATTGGCCGTCATAAACACAAACCACAAACAAAAATCAGCCCTGTATATTGCCCATATCTTTTTGATTTTCACGATAATTTGACAGGTTATTTTTTAAGAGTTGATCCATAGAGTTGACTATCAAATCATGAAAAAATATTTTTTATCTTGTGTGCATGCGCACATAAAATGTATTTCATATAACGGCTCATATTCCATCAAATATATAATATACTTACATTCCAATTCCACTATTTCTACTACATTTTGTCAAGTTTTCTGAAACTGGTATTAAATTTGGTAAGAAAAACATGCATGATATAAAGATGATTTTCAAATAAATCGATACATCTCCATGAATACACATTATATTTTTTCACAAATTAATAAATATATTACACAATATCCACATATTCACAAGGTCATAGCTATAGATCATTTCGTGCATTTTATTTTACAGGATGATCCCAAACAAACAATATTTCTTTGATAATTTTTGGCCGCCTAATTGTCCTTCTGATCAAATCAATATTTATAAATATTAAGTCAAACATGTTCTTCATTATTCTGAAGTTCCAGAACAATCCGACAAATATATATTTAAATAATCGACAAAATGTCTAAAATTGAAATTATCCATTAATTAATGGCCATATAGTGTATATTCCGTTTGATCATAGCGTTATAAAAAAATAAATTTAATAACTACATTTATTGTTTTTGACGTCTTCGTCTTTAAGTTATATCACTGAAATGAAAATATGAATGATTGCATTTATTTTATAAGCATTTTGCAGAGGCATTATTTAAAGAAAATTCTAAAGTCGAAGATTTGTATGATCCAAGAATATTATCGTAGAAGTTTAGTTCCACAGGACGGGAAATGTGAAATATAGCACGTAAAACACTGTATGGCTTAAACACATTTTTTGGCGACACAAATTCAAAGTACGCTCGGTTCATTGTTGTATTTCTATTTTAAATCGGATTTTTTAAAACTAAAATTTGTAAAACATTATTACATATGAAATGAAAGAATCCTCCTTTAAGATGGTAACTTAGACCTTTAAGTTTTTTAAATGCAATGAAATTCTATTTTTAATAATATATAATAATAGTTAAATAAAAAGTATTGTTATTTTCATTTATATTTAAAAATAACAATTTCAAAAGTCAGTTATTTGACAATAACGTCAAAAGATTGTTCATATAAATATATATATTATATATATATAATTAATAAATAATTATTGCATAACAGGCACCAAAAGCAGCAGCGCATATTAAATGCAACAAAAAGTATTTCATCAATAAATAAAAATGCAAATATACCATAATTTTGGAAAGAAGGTGTATATGAACAATATTTATAGCATTTAATCATAAAAATCCAAAAACCTTCAAATTTAATTTACACTGGTAGAAAACTGTGCGTTCTTAATCAGTGGCGGGACAGACAGACCTAATTCCACACCCACTGTTAAAAACCTGCAGGTTTCTAAAGAAACTATATCCTGCACTCAAAACAACAGTAAAAACTAAACTATTAATATTTTAGATATAAAATTTATTTATTTTTTATTAAAAGGTAAATAAACCAAACTTTAAAAAAAAATGTAGCTCAAAGCATAATTATATTACAAGACGAAAACTATAAGGCTTAAAAAAAAATTTCTAAATAGTTAATTTAAAATTGAAACTCATATATTATTAAAAGATAACCAAATTAAATTATCTTAACATGTATGAATCCAAAAAAACTAGCGCCCACCCAAACCTACAAGAAAAATATGAAAACATGAAACAGAAATAACTGTACATGTCCTTCACCTGGCAATAACAGAAAAATCATTAATTTTCTTTCCGCATCCAAATTCAAAAAATTTCAAATCCTAGCCTGCAAACCTCCATCTAAACCGGTTCTTTATACAAGACTTGAGGGTCAACAGATAATACAGAATATTCAGGAAGCATGCTACCATAAGTCGGTATCACTGCCAATCCGCAGTGTTGCCATTTATTTTTCAAAACAATCTTTAAATAATATTTCAAAAAATTCATAGGATAATTTTTATTCTGAAAAACATTAGCTAAAAACTTAAAAATATACTAATAAAAATTACTTTCACTGCCACAAATTTTATTGAAACGAATTAATAGACTAATTATAATGTTTATCTAAATCTTTTTAATAAATTAGAAAACCAATGTAGCATACATCTTGTAAAATATTTAAAATTATTTCTTTTATCATACAAATCCAAATTTAATTTATTAGCAAAAATATTAAGAGAAATATCTAAAAAATCTGCATTGTAATTATCACCGTTTGCCCTAATCAACTTTAAACAGTTTGAATATATGATGTCATATTCATTAATAAAATGAAAATTGAAAATCAAAATATCATGAATATGCCTAAAGACCCTTAAAGATTTATTATATTTAATTATATATTTAAATTCATAGTAAAATAAAAACAAATTAGGAGCAGCACTAGAATAATTTTTCCCCATCCCAATTCCATAGATATAATTAAAAGTATTTTTGTTAAAAGATAAATAGTTATTGTAGAAACAAAAATGGCATAAACTTTAAAATAATTCTTTATTAATATTCAATTCTTCATTTAAACAAATAAATCGTAAATGTCCATTAAAACATTATAAAGAAAATCAATAGGTATATTGGTGAATAGATTTTCAAAGTCGAAAACTTGTATTTTCTGAGAAGTCAAAGGCAATTTGTCCAAAACTTCATTGCTATTATCAATTGACCAAAAATAACTGTACTTCTTAAATTTACATGATAATATATATTTATATATATATAATATGAATTCACTGGTATGGTAGAAACATATCGGTCTTACGCAGCAGCCGTACACTCGTTATCTAACTCCAACCGAGAAATCAAAGTTTTCAGTCGTAAAATCATGGTCAGAGTGGAAGATCAGGCATACATCCTTTGGTAGCTTTCCCGAAAATAACAACTGAAGCCGATAGATGCAACAATTATTTATTAAAGAATCGTAAAATGCACCAACCCCACTATCAATTGTGCTACCCATAATCGGGTCGTTGCTACGTCGTAAATATAAACCGCTAGATGTTAAATATTAGGACAACTTGACGAAAATACTGAAAACAAAGATTTCCAGGTGACAGCGGGTTTGAAGTAAAACAATAATCATAAAAAAATGTGTCTCTCCCAGCCAATGCAAAAGGGTCAATACTTGCGAAAAACACACGCGTTAGTATACCGATCCAAAATAAGGCCAATCCAGCTAAGTGGAAGGGAGGAAGAAAGGGGAGGCTATGTCAGAGATTGGACAACTCCGGAGCAGAGTGTGGAGAAAGCGTGACGTGGATGAGTTAACTATTTAATCTCAGCGGTAGATTTATAACGTAGTTATAGAATGTTGGCTGGGGCAGGCAAGGAATTATGGGATATAGCACAACAATAGAAAAAAAATATTAAATACGTTCGAAAAAAAAAAGAATTTATCTCAGAATTAAATGACAGAAAGTAATTTAGTGGGTTTATAAGAAGTAAGCTACGAATGGATTAAGGTTTTTAGAAAAATAAAATACGCTGGATTTAAAGCATGTGAAAAAGATAAAATATATTTAAGATATTATTAAAGCTAGGTAAAAAAGGTAGATATTATAATAATTTGGAATAATTTAACTAAGATAAAAGGGCGAAATTTTTTATTATTACACACACACACACATATATATATATATATATATATATATATATATATATATATATATATATATATATATATATATATATATATATATATATATATATATATTCACATTTAGTTACATAATACGAGGCTATATTTTACTATCTCAAATATTCCTCATATTTTAAATGTTATTTATATTATCATTTTTTATATTACAATATTTTGTCTTTAAAATAGTTAATTTAATCAACTGCCCCTTTATTTATTTTTATATAATTTTCTGTTTATTTTTTTGTATTAATTTATTCCTATTCTTTATTTTATTTTGTATTCACTCAGCACTTAAGTTTATTCCGATTTTTTCATTCTAATTTAACTAAAAGTTAATCTAAGTCTTTTCTTGATTTCTTTAATAAATTTCATTCCTTTTATTTTTTTATTTTTTTGGGCTAAAGATGGTAACACTAAACATTATTGTTATTAATCCAGTTCTAATTTACATTTTTTCTTTCTCACACCAGATGACAGCACAGTTATGTGTTTCAGTCTGATGCTCAACTGTAGCTCACATGTTAAATTAGTCTTAACTATGTTTCCATCCTGATATGCGGTAGTTTTGAATCCTAGTATGTAATTCAGGTATTGTGCTCTAATAATTTTTAATTTCCTGTATGAGGTGCATCTTTCTTTAGATCTCTTAGATTTTCCTTATCTATTTTCTGTAATGTTTGCGTTTCAAGGAGCAATTTTTTTTTTCATTTTAGGCTTAATGTCTACAAAATTGGATTAAATAGCGCATCTTCTATGCTAACTCTTCTATGCTATCGCTAATTCACAAGCTCCTCTGACGATTCTGTGGGTCATTCATAGTTTCTTATTTTACATACTGGTTTCCTATGTTCATTTCTAAATCATCTTTAGAACTTTACCAATTTCTTCATATATTTGTGACTTCAAATTTATATTTATATATATATATATATATATAAATTAGGGTGGTCCTTAAAAAATTAACTTTTAAAATTTCTATGGGGCACCCTCCTATTTTGTTCTATGTATAAAATAAAGACTTCCACAAAAATTTCAAAATTTTAAAACATTTTTTAAGGGTCACTAACAAGGTTTGAATATTTAAAAAAAATTAAAAATTGACATATTTTGTAATCTGATAATAAATTATTAATACAAATCCATAGTCATTGCCAAATTGAGTCATGGTATGATATTAGGCTGTAAAGAATGTCATTTGTTTCAAGTTTCAACATATTTACACAGTCTATTTTCAAAACACAGACAGGAGTATTTCATGTCGACACTCCATTTCACCTCAACTTGGTAGCATTGTGAAAGGTAGAGAATCTGACATTCCGCCTTCAAAAATAGTTCTCTGTTATTTTTTAATCTTAAATAGCTAAAATGCGTAGAAATTTATAAGATAATATTTATAAATTACAGGATTTAATTTTTTTATATTCGCAAAATGTCGTACTAAATGGCCATATTCCTATCGGAAGCAGAGCACAAAACTTAAAAAAAGAGTTTTCGCAAGCGTTCCTTTGACTGTTCACTGGGATTACAAAATTTTAGAAGACCTGAAATTGTAGAAAGATTACCCATTATTGTTTCAGGTAAATGTACTGACCATTTAACTAGCTGTTTCAAAACTTCAATCAGGAACAGGTGAGGCAATAGCTTCTGCTGTTAACGAAACATTGGAGTTGTGGGGATTACAGGCAAATAAAATGTATGACTTTTGATATAACCTTTGTTAATAGCCTATTATCAGGAGACGCTTGTGCTCTTCTGGATCAGAATATGAATAAAGAAATGATTTGGCTTGCCATCATCACATCCTTGAAATTATGCTTGAGGAAGTTATTATTAAGTTTCTCTGAGTTTCAAGCGGAACACACATACTGTTATTGAAACAATTTAAAATTTCTTGGATGTCTATCGATTATGGCATATTTCAGAGTCTCATAACTGACAATTTAATCAATGAAAAAAATGACACATAATGCGTCAGAAATTACAGAATTTGCTCAAAATCATTTTAATGATTTTTCCACCAAGGGACGATTACAATTAACTGATAGAGCTTGCCATCATTTTCTTAGGAAGAGTACCCGAAAGAGGCGTTTACATTAGAGTGCCAGGTGGATTGTATGGGGTTCCATGGATGGTGAAGGCCATATACTCGCTCAAGATTTATTTATTTAGAAATCAGTTTAAACTCTCTAAGCAAGAAGAATCTTGCGTTCATCAAGTTTGCTCGTTTGTGGTGAAAATCTACATTTACAGCTGGTATCAGTCCCAATGATTTATTGCTCCTGAAGAACTTGAAAAAAGACGTAAGCGTAAAATGAAATCATTTCTTCCTGTGCTTTGAAGAAGTTCCTAGGACATTTCTGTACTTCACAGAAGAACTAGTTACTTTTGCATTTTTCGATGACAATGTCTTTTTTGAAAGTAAAAGAAAAATGGTACATTCTTTTAAAAATGAAGAAAATTATGAACCCTTGAAACGTATACGTGCTGATCCTGATGTCATTCTCCAAAATGACTTGCAAGATTTTCTAACAAGCAGCACTGTGAGTTCTTTTTTTTAATTATAGATTTACCTTCACACTTTTTTGAAATAGACTAATTGGAATGAAAATGAATCTTACAAGGCATGTAAAGCACTAGCGACTTGGTTCAAAGTTGTTAATGATGTAGCCGAAAGTGGGATAGCACTCATGGAGGAATATAATAAACTTCATACAAAAGATAAAGAACAAAAACAGTATTTCAAGGATGTGATGATGGCAATCCAAATCATTTCTTTGTTCATATTATGTTCCAGAATAGGACAAGCTTCTCTTGATAATTCGGTATTAACAGAGGTTATATCAAAACTCATACATTTTACTTGCTCGGTACTCCCCACGACTCCAATATTTCGTTATCAGCAGAAGCTATTGCCTCACCTGCTCCTGATTGAAGTTTTGGAACAACAAGTAACTGGTCAATACCATTTCCTGAAAAGATAATGAGATACATTATCTTTTCTCATTATCTGAAAAGATAATGGGAATGTCTACATTTTCAGATCCTGAAATGCCTTCAAAAATTTTGAAAACCCAGTGAACAGTCAAAAGAACGCTTGCCGAAAACTCTTTTTTTAAGGTTTGGTCTGTGTTTGCTCGATTTCTGATACGATTATGTCCATTTAGTACGACATTTTATAGATATCAAATAATCAAATTCTATAATTTATAAGCATTATTTTATAAATTTTTACGCATTTTAGCTATTAAGATTTAAAAATACGGAGAACTATTTTTCAAGGCGGGATGTTAGATTCTCTACCTTTCACAATGCTGCCAAGTTGAGATGAAGTAGAGTGTAGACATGAAATACTCCTGTCTGTGTTTTGACAATAGACTGCGTAAATATGTTGAAACTTGAAAGAAATGACAGTCTTTAAAGCCTAATGTCATACCATGATTCAATTTGGTAATGACTATGGATTTGTATTAATAATATATTATTAAATTACAAAATATATCAATTTTTTATTTTTTGTTAAATATTGAAACCTTGGTAACGACCCTTAAAAAATGTTTTAAAATTTTGAAATTTTAGTGGAAGTCTTTATTTTATACATAGAACAAAATAGGAGGGTGCCCCATAGAAAATTTAAAAGTTAATTTTTTAAGGACCACCCTAATATATATATATATATATATATATAACATAATTATTACATAATTATTGCATATATATTTATATATATATTAGGTTGTAAAAACTTTTTTGTTATAAATGATACAACAAAAAATAATAATGCATGTATTTTCTTTTCGTTAAGAAAACTGAAAATGACTTACTTTTTCAAGTTTTAATAATTTAATATCAACTAGTCGGAATGTGCCAATCCTGGAACATTCTTCTATCTCATACATGTTCATATTTCAAGAATCAGTATCACAGTTCAAAAATTAAATGATAATCTATGCCCATCATGTAGATTCTAAAAATATAGGTTCGTTTAATTGAATGCATTTAAAAAATGAAATACAAGTATCGCAGTTTTCAAACAAATCATTGAATTTCGGCGCCCGCCGTATTAGATGTCCGCACCAAAATTCCCAAAACTTAGCATAGCAAAATGATTCGTTATATGATTTACAAGAAAACATAATCAGCGCCAACTTATGTCAAGGTCCAACATAATATGAAGTTTGATGAAATTCTGTGCATTCTTTCTTGAGATATGACTATCGTTAAAATCGTGTAAATTCTGAAAAATGCAGCACAACAGCTCAACCTGTTGGAGGATCACGTTTAGTTTACCAATTCTTCATAATCATCACTATCGATTTTGAATAAAAATCCCATGACCTTTTTTAATTCTCTGACATTTTTCTCTGTCACCATCTTTTCTTTTCTTTACTTTCTTTACTTTGATGCTTTACTTTATACTGGACGATTTTTTGCAGTTTTTAGACCTGCTGTTATAATTTCTTGATTTACATTATTTTTGACATAATTAAGGGAACTAAGTAGAAATACTTTCTTTATAAATGTATATTCATCTTGGCAGGAGCATAAGCTATCACCATTATATAAAAAAAGCATCATTTCACGACGGAAGTCAAATAACATAAGACCGACATATTATTACTTTGCTTAATATTAGAGCTCCATTACAACTATGAAGGTGGGCATCAGAAACCTATTCTACAAACCACATTGAGACATAAAAGAAATCCATTTTAAAAGAAACGAGTTTGTGATAATATTTAAGACGTTATATTAAAAATAAACTATTGTTTACAGTTGAAAAATATATGTACAAATATAGTATATTCACGTCTTCACTGCTCTTGAAAAAGACTTAATAAATACATCATGACATAATTACTCGCTTGAATCCAAACATATTGTCAGGCATCGTTCTATTCTAACTTCTTGATAGAGCTATTTTCTGATAGCATCTGGTGCTGCGCTCGATGCGTTTACTGAATCATCCTTATGCAGGTATCAGCAGGTACGTACATGTACTACTATTTAAAATAGCTAAAATAAGTATTTTAAAATCTAGGTAGATTGTTCACATATATAAAAAAGATTATGAAGAAATTTTTTATGTTTTTATGAATTGTATAACCTTCTCCAGTGGAAGTTGCCAATGAAATATGATCAGTTTTCAATTCAGCATCATATGAACTTCACTCGATATGATATACTCAACACCATATGAAGATGAACTTGAATATGATTTATACAACATCATATGAAGTGCTCATGTGATAAAGGTATTAATTTACAGAATCAATATTTTGAAAAAAAAAATCAGCTGCACATTTTCAAATATCTATTTGCATTTATTGTAAAATGATTCATTTACCAATTAAGATATGTTTGAGTACAATAATCGTCCGATTATAAGCGCACTATCAACAGTCACACTCATTTAAGCGCCACCCTGATTTTTTTAATCAGAAAGGAACATTGTCGTGAAATTGTTCGAGCACACATGATATTGAAACAGTGAATATTTGGAGTTATACACCTCGGAGACAAACGTACCATGTTTAAAAAATATTTCTATAGATGAAATCACAAGCTGGCTTCATTGTGACAAGAATGGTACTGGTTATCTAAAATTAAATAATGACGAAATTACTCAAAATGTTTTGAATCCAGAAAAGCCACACTGAAAAAAAAAAAAAAAAAAAAAAAAAAAAACGACATTTTTACAGTACGGAGTACTGTACATCTCGCGCACAAACTCGATCACAGTGAATGTGCTGTATCTTTCTTTGGTTTCCTGAGTATATTAACATGGAAATTACAGTAGTTGCGTAAAATTAACAGCACAATGTGCTGGCAATTTGGACGGCAGCAGTTTGTGCTGAAAAAAAATGCGTCCAAATTGCCAGCACATTGTGCTGTTAATTTTATGCAACTACTGTATTTTATATGTTAATATAGTCAGGAAACCAAAGAAAGATACAACACATTCACTGTGATCGAGTTTGATCTGACAAATCTACAGTGGTTTTTTTTACAGTTGCAGAAGCGGATGAATATGATGAATCGGGGAATGATGATTGAGTCAGTCATGCAGAAGTGAAGAATATGCATTTTTTTGCTCGAGATGCAAGAAGACGTCATTGAATGCAAGTATTTTTATGATGTAGGATTCGCAATCTTGCTACGGTAAAAGGCGTTCAAAGCGAAAAATGGTGTACAATAAGCAACTTTGGATAAAAACAGGTTACTACATAATTATTCTGTAAAATTCTAAATTTGTATCCTTAATTGATTTCTTTTTATCAATTATGACTTCTACTAACGAAATTTCACAACAAATAAAAGAAAATTTAAATATTCTCTTTTTTATAAACTGACAAATGGAAATAAAATTTTTGAAAAGTTTGATACTGCCTATCGGTTATCTGTCTATTTCGATAATCCGGAAAACCGTCGGCCACATGAGTGATGGGTTATCCGAAGTTTACTTTATTAGGTTTTTTTCAAATAGTATTTAAACAGATTATAGAGGGCCATTGATTTTCTTCAATGATATCATTATCTCAATTTCTTTTTAATTTTTGCTTATCACCTTTATCATCCGACCTCGGCATATGTAAAGTGATAAAAAAAATACTCTAATACGAAGTATTTCGTGAAAGTTTGTAATTCCTCTTCAGCATACATCGACAGCAAAAATGAAATCAGTTTCTGTTTTGAATATCCTAAGTAAAAAGAGAACTGAAAAATGTTCCATTTACTGTCTCTAATGTTAATGAGTAAAATGTCATATATATTATTTTAATAAAATGTTATTATTATTATTTTTTTTTTTGAAAAACTAAAACTTCAAACAAAACTAAATTAAATGCGACTCATATAAATAAAATTACATATGTATGACGCAAGAAGAAAACTGTTTCAGATAATTTTTCTTATCATTAAAGACTATCAAAAGTATTTCAGGAATCTTTATCAATATTATGAGCTCAAAATTTTCGAGTGTCCCTTGGGAAATTTCAAGTAACTAACATTGAAAAGAAAATTCTATTAACTTTAAACAAGTGTTCTTTCTTTAATGTAAAATAAGATCAAATATGTCTTGGAATGTCAGGAATTTAAAATATTGTTTTTATTTTTAGTTAAATAAAAGAAAAAAAAATTGCAAAACATTAATAATGTTATGAGATAATTTAAATTTTATGCCTTTATGAAAGAATTATTGGGCAACTTCATATGTTATAGAGCATAATCTTCTCCATATAAATGAATATCTGGCATAATCAATTTTTTAATGGAAGACTACATATTGGAATTTAAAGAAAGAAATGTAAAAGAAAAAACAAAAACAAAAAAACAAAACAAAATAACAACAGAAATGCTATTAAACTCAGCTAATACTAGAAACTAAAGTAATATAAAAATAATTGCTGTAACAGTTACTCGTAGCACCTATAAAGAAAATAAGCTTCCACGCAATTATATAATTATTACAATTGGTTCAAATTTCTTAAATTTTATCTCTTTCATAACGTTAATTTTATACCCAGTTATTAATATAGAAAAGTTAGCCTTAATTTTTTTTAATTTTATATGCTACTTAGAAAGCACCAAAATATATTTTATACAAATGTATTACGAACATAATTTCCACTAATAATGCAAGATAAGCAATGTAGAGTCTGTTTTTGGAAAAAAATACAGCAATAAATTACTGCACATGAAATCAATGTAACATAATTTATCGGCAATATCTTCATCATGAGCCTGTCCTCCTCGGTCCTGAATTATCACATGTGATACTTCCGAACCGGGGAGGATATAAACTAAACTATTTAATTTTTTTACATTTTTTACTTTACATCTAGATAGCTAAATGTTTTTGGCTTTGAATCAAAACCAATAAATAACATCACTGATGATTATTTCCTCATAAAATATGCGCTATTATCATCTGATTTTTCAAAATGCATTCTAGACAGTGTGTCGAAGAAGGTTATCTGAAACGCCTTACAATAGAAAAAAATTGAGGATTTCTAGATAATTCAATTAATTAAAGGGCTTCAATTTGTTACTGCTTAATTTAGGTTATCAATAATTAAATCGATATTTTAAAGTTGTTAGTAATTTTAGATCCGTATTTGTGAACTTAATTGTCAGCCCCCTAAAGTAACAATTTCAGAAAAGTGGCTTCAACTGTCATCTATGTTGTATTTTTGTTTGCGCAAAATCAGTGAATCTGTTTTCGCAGTGTTATTTTACCTTTGGGTCTGAAGAGGATAAGTCCATTTTTCTAAGAACTGGAATCATACTCACAGTTAAACAGGCATAATATAATAATTCTTTCTCAATGACTTTTTTTGGCATTTTTATTCAAAAATTTTTTTTTCAAAATCGTCTTGAATAATTTTCTCATTATTCCAAGCTTCCAATACTGTTTATGAGAATAATTCATTTTTTTGCACAGTTTCACATAACACCCCTCCCAAGAAAGAGATTGTTTTCCAGCATTAAACGTGATATCCTAGGTGTAGATTGTAAATGAATAAAAATATTTACCGTTTGGACAGGAGCAAAACACACGTACTCAGACTCCCTATTTATATAACTACTTAGTGTAAAGTTTCCAAGGGTAAAAGAAAAGGGTAAAAATTTTCAAGGTTAAAGATTTCAAGAAAACAGTGTACGTACGCGTTTTGTGCGTTGATAACATCCCTGTCACGTTCAAATAAAATGTGTAGAGATGTTTCTTTTCAGGATATTACCAGATGTACGGCTCCATAAATCGGTGTTTCTGGAACTAATTTTTTTTTCACATAATCCGTTTGACCATGTCTTGAATAGCATGTGCATAAAATCTAACCATTTACAATGAGTAGTTCATCTTGCAGGGAGTTCGAAGTAGTGGTGTTTTAATTTTTATCGTATTGTATCCAACTTAAATGCTGAAACAATATGCAAATACTTCATTTTAAGTATGGTCTCTTTTTAAATTTTTGTATTTACCGAGTTCCATTTTCTCTAAACTAATAATCTATAAAAGTAAAGAAGAACATGTTTTTGGGAATATTATAATCTGAAAATTTAAAGGAAATGTGTATGTAAAATGAGTGTGTAAAAATGGGGATTAGTTTCCATCAATTACTGCCCGCAAATTTAGAACATTAAAGATACCGATTAGGGCAATAAGAATAATTCACTGTGCTTCCTCATATCTTAGTACAAGATGAACGGGGCGGGACGCTGTTGCCTTATTTTGACAGTACTGTCAACACTGAAATATTCTTAATGTAGTGATATGTAACTTTAATGTGTCATTTTTTTCGGCCGTAACTCGATGGAATAATAACACCGTCAAAATCAAGATTTAGAGCTCCGCTCAGCTGATAACGTACCAAGATGTTACGAGGCAGAGTGAAATATTTTATTTTAGTGATCTGTATATTTAATGCCTTAAAGTTTCAAGCTATAACTCTACGTCTTAATAATACCGCCAAAATTAGGATTTGGCGCCCCTCTGTGCTCGTCTCGTACCAAGATATGATTAGGGAGATTGAAATAATCTTATTGTACTGATATGAAACTTTAATGTGCGGAGATTTTAATCCGTAACTCGATTTCGTGATAATACCGTCAAAATGGAGAATTGGTTTTCTCGATTTGTACAAAGATATGACGAGGCAGATTTAAATATTCTTATTGTTCTAATCGGTATATTTAATGTACCAAAACTTCCAGAGGTAACTCGATAACGTGACATTACCACAAAATTGGGAATTTTTACCCCATTTTGGTCATCTCATAACAAGGTATGACCAGGCAGACTGAAATAATTTTTTGTACAGATATGTACCTTTAATTTTCGAAAATTTCAATCCGTAACATGGTAACGGGATAGTACCATTAAAATTGGGAATTCACCCGTCTCGTACAAAGATATGAGAAAACAGACTGAGATATTTTTATTGTACTAATATGTATTTTCAAAGTGTTAAATTTTCTGGCCATGAATTCATGATTTGATATTACCGCCAAAATTAGGATTTGGCGCCCTACTGTGCTCGCCTCGTACATAGATATGGTGATGCAAACTAAAATATTATTTTTGTACTGATATGTACCTCTAATGTGCGAAAATTCACTCCGTAACTCGAAGATGTGATAATACCATCAAAATGGGGAATTGACACCCCGCTCTGCTCGTCTCGTACAAAGATATGGCGAGGCAGACTGAAATATCCTTATTAAACAAATAAATAAATAAATAAATAAATAAAACATAAAAATAACTCGATGACGTGATACTATACCGTCAAAATGGGGAATTGGCGCTCCATTCTTTTCGCTTTGTTCCAATATATACCGAATCAGTATTTCTTTCCCGTACTGTTAATAAGATTTTCCAAAATCATTAATTCGTCTCAAATTCAACGGCGAACTATTATATATTCCAGATTAATGTAAAATATTATGTTTATTGTGGTTGAATTGTACATTATGGCTTCTTTTTAACACATTCCAACAATGTTGAAAAGTATTTAAGACTTCGGTGTTTGTCTGGCTGTCTGTATGTTTCACCGTCTGTCCGTCTGTTCGCTCTCTAACCCACGTAACTATACTCGGATTGCCCTGAAATTTTTGGAAGTTACTGACGCTTACCCTAGTAAAATCACTATTTCAAATTGAGTTTGTAGTATTTTCAGTTTCTTGACAGGGAAAGTCAAAAGTGTTGTGTTACATTAAGGCTAACGGGAAAAAATCGAATCAAATGAGTTATAAAGATGTTAAATGCTTTCAAACATAATAAAATTAGTATGCGTTTAAGAAGTGCACTAAAATATGCATTCTGTAGATTATGCGGTGGAAAGAATATATATTATTCATTTACAGGGCCACACAAAAGAAATCCGTTACATAATGGTATAGGGGGGTTTGTTTTTGGCGTATTTTAAATATATTAAACTTTTTCAAATATAATAGAATTTATATACATTGCCGAGGCTTACTATAAGTTACTTCATGTATTATACAAAGAATGTAGCATTTACATGGATGCACAAAATATTTCAGATAGTGAATTATATTCGAAGTATTGAAAATTAGCGGTGATGACAGGAAGTGTATTTTTAATTATGATATGCGCTTTTAAATTTCACTAAACTTATGCATATAATTTGGTGTGTATAAAATACTATAGTTGATATACAGGGATACACAAAATAATCCATAATGGTTACTGAGTATGAGCGTAAATCGCTTAAAGTTGTCTTTAAATGAGTTATGAATTTTTACGCTGAACTAACTGCATTTATTTTACTAAGAAATTTTTTTAAAACATAGGTAAAGTGATACACAGGACCACGCAAAGACTTGGATATATAGCCGTCTATGGGTGATAATTTCTGGAAATATGATTTCAGTAGTTTTAAGAGTGTTTTAGTTTTAATTAAATTTTAGCTAAATACTGGCACGTAGTAAAGGTACTAGGTAAATTCCAGGGTTGAACAAATGTATTCAAGTATGTTTCAATGTATTAGTATAAATTGCTGAACGAGAAATTTAAGCCTGTTATGCATTTTCTTTCTAAACTAAATTTTACCATTATATGATATATATGTCAACCTATAGATCAAATACAGGGCTTTTCAAAAGAAATGTAATTCATATAAGATATTGGCGGTAACTGCTGAAATTAGATTTAAAATGTTTTGTCTGTTTTTAAAAATTTATACTTAGTTATCTTATTTACTTTATTTCCCTAAATAACGAAGTTTTGTTAACGATTTCAGGACGTGTTGGAAAGAGTTTCATCGTATATGTTTAACGCATGATTTTTCTTTTTTGTTTTATTATAATTTTAGACTACCGGGGGTTTCCACTAGGATATGCGCAAGCAGACCAAAATATTCTAAAAATACTTTATTTTACCTTTAATTTGGCACCAATTTTATTTCGTTACTGGATGACGTGATAGTGATGCTAAAATGACTAGTTAACACCCGCAGCTGGTCATATAGTACCAAGAAATGTCGAGGTACACCTAATCTAATCTAATCGCCCACCCTGGGAACCTGCTTGTGGCTGATGGTTGGGTCAAGTTTCAAGCCCAGGGCGGGATGTCCCAACCACCTTTGCGGCACCGCAACCCAGGGAACGTTAGTTACTATATTGGTTTGAATATAACTAAGTATTTTCAGATAATAATTACTAAAATTAATAACACTTAAGATATGATGTAATTACAGTAGTTACCATGTTATATGCATATTTCAGTACAATTTTTAAGATATGACACAATATGATACGATTTACTACCATTACAATAATTACTAAGTTATTTACATTATTCACAACACTTTCTTAAATCAGTTTTAACCTCAAAATCACACTACAGGTCACATTGTTCAGGGATTTGACAATAAGTTCAGGTTTGAAAAATAATAGTTTCATTTAATACCACAAAAGAAAAAAAATTAAAAAAATTCTTTTACTTTCTTTTTTAAGATTAATTTATAGAATATTAATTAAAGAATAATAGAATATAAGAAACTGTGCAACAATAAATAAAAATAATAGTTAAATGGAATAAAATTACATTTGAGTTAATAACGAGAAACATATATTAGATAATTATATTTTTTTGAAAAACTGTGCAGCAAATGAAACAAACCGTCCAAAAGTAAGTTAGAGTTAATTTAAAAAGAGCTATAAAGCAAAAGGCTGAAAAGTAATATTTAAACGTGATAATGGGACGTTTGTTTATATTCTCACAGTCTAAAACTTGCAATGAGAATGAAGAGATAATCAATTATGTTATACAGTGCATAAAGAAATCCCCCATCAAAGCCTGGCCTAAGAAAGAAGATAAATTTAGAGAAAAGAATTAGTTAATCTGTAAAGGTAAAAGATAATCCAAAATTATAATAATAGATATTATAAGCTGCATCCAATGGGGGAGGAATAAAATTCTAAAATATTTGACATAACAACACCAAAACTATTTACATAAATGTGGGTTTATAGGTAGCCCCACAACTTTAAATGATAAGATATTAATATGCTTAAATGATAATAAAATATGATAACAGATGATTTTTTTTTTTACAGACGACACCTAAAGCACAACAAATAAGGAAAATGTTTTACTATTATCAAGTTATTAGTTTTTTAGTTCTTAGAAATCGAACCTCCTTCGCTCAGCCAACAGAGATCGGAACACTGGGCATAATGATGAGACAGCTGTGTTCTGTTTATAATTTTCCATTATGGAAACAATTTGTGCAACGATCTTGAGATTTTACTTCTTTATATGAACAGTTTGATGTTGAGTGTCCTCTTGAACATTTTGCACATATTGTGTGTCTTCTACAGGATGCTTGTGAATGACCGTAGAGTTGGCAATTGGCACATCTCACTATGGGGTTATATTTTTGTAACCTGCAGTTATTGAGTCCTATTGTCATAAATTTTTGAGCTATCATTTTGTTGAAGGTTTTTAAGTTAGTTTTTAGCATTAATTGATATGTGTGATAATTATTCTTCTCCAGTATTTTTCTTATTGTTATATTTTCTTCTTGAAATTTCTGTTTAATTTGTTTTAGTATTTTTTCTGGTGCTGATATTTTGAGAATTCCGATAACTATAACTTTTTGAAGATTTTCTAGGTTATAAGTAAGTTCAACTATTTCTGTTAGTTTAGGTATCTGTTCTATTTGTTTTAAAAGTAATTCTACGTCTTCATCAGTTTCTGATTTAATTATTGACATATTGTTTCTCCTCGATCTTCTGCAGATTATTTTTAGGAAATCTTTTTCATATTGAAGTTCCCTATTGAGCACTTCCTGTATGTCACTTATTGATGTTTTGCTCGTGATGCTCCTCATCAGAATCGCCGAGCTTGATTCTTTACTGTTATTTTTAGGGGATAGTTCCTTCTCTATTTCATGTAGTCTATCCTTGTATTTTTCAATTGCTATTTAATATCTTTTTAACTGTTCTTCCCTTTTATTGATTTCTTCAATAAGTTTCTGTTAAATTTCTTGTTTAGCAAATTGTTCCATGTGTTCTATTTCTTGTACTGCCCCTATTGTTTGAGTCATTTTTTTTTTACTCTAGTGTCCGTTTGTGAATCTCTATCTTTGGTTACCGGATGTAATTTTCCCAATTGTGTTCTTAGTTTTTTAATTTCTTCCTTGATTTCCTTCTCTTTTTCTTTAAAATTTTTATTTTGTTCTTCATAATTTTTCTTTCTTTTTCTATCTTGTTCTTTTAGCTTTTGTTTTAATTCTTCCAGTTCTTCTGCTCTTGTTTTAATTATTTGTTCATTTCTTTTTAATTCTTGTTGTTTTTCCATTAAAGTTTTTCTAGTTTCTTTTCTAAGGTATCAATTGTTTTTATTTTCTCCTCTAATTCTGATTTTAGAGTGTTTATTTCTTCCTCATTTTCATATTGTTGTGCCTCTTGCAATTTTCTTTTTCTTTCACAGTTTTCTTTTTGTGCTTTGTTTTCTTTTAATTTTTCTTCCAATTGTTTCTTCTAGTAGCATTTCTACTTTGTTACTTTCTTGGAATTTAGCTTTCAACTCTGTATTTTCTTTTATTATTTCTGACATTTTTTGCTGATTGCGTTTATGATATGTTTGTTTTAATTTCTCGTCTCTTTTAGCTTTGGAACATTTTACATCCAGATATCTTCTTGCTTTATCTGCTCATCCCTTTGCTTTTTTCTCTTTTAACTTTTCGTACTCTTGTATTAGATGTTGGACTGTAAGATTTTCTAAAGGGTCAAATTGGGATTCTTTTGGTTTGAATGGGAGTGATGAATAGTCCAGTGATGGCCATTCAGTACTCAGAAGTGGAGATGTTTTCTCAGTGGTGATCGGTGGCCTTTCCGTTATTTGGCTTCCATAGATTTTTTTCTTTTAACTTTTCGCTTCCTTGTAATAGTTGTTGGATTTGGGGATCCTTTATAGGATCATTTTGATTTTGGCTTGAGTGGGATTGGTGAATTGTCCAGTGTTTTTGTAGACTCCTTATGCTTTTCCAATGCCCCCTGTTCTTCGCTTCTAGCTACACATATTTGGCATTCATAGACTTTTACAGTTGCTGAAGGGTCAGGGCTGTCTTTGATCATTCTCTCAAAGGTCACTAGAGTGTGGGCCCGAGATGGTGACATTAGTTTAAATTTGGAGATAATTGATGATTCAAAATCGATTTTTTGTCTCTTTAATGTTCTCTGGATTTATTCATCCCATGCTATGTCCGTTATCGGTTCTGTGCCAAGTAAATTCATCTTTTGTTTCAGTTCTGGCCTTTTTTTATTCTCTTTAAAATTGTTTTAAATATCGTTATTGGAACCACATGAAATATTCAAGCTACCTTCCATATCAAATCTTGCTAGTTCTTGTTTACTCTAGGGTACTGTTGATTATAAATAATCCTACTGTTGTATGGAGTCGTCATATTGTTGTTGTAAATGTTCCTCTAATTAGTGTCTCAGTTTATTTATTGCTTCAGTTAAATAACTTAATTTATCAATATCAGATGAATATTCTTTCGAAAACTTGCTAGATAATTCTTTAGTAGGTATGAAATCAACATAAGACTAATCTATTATATAAGATGTTTTATATTTAAGTTCTAGTTCCATCAAAGGAAAACTTTCTAGTAATTAGTGAGCTAAGTTATTAATAATAGATAATAAAAATGGTCTGCGGGTCCACCAGAACCCTGTCATACATCTGTGAAGGAAAGGTATATAGAAAGCGAAAAGCAAAAACCAGTAGCCGTAGCTACCGTTAATGACCAAGAGGAAACGATATTAGAAGCCGAAAAAGAGGAAAATTTTGAATATTAAATAAAGTGAAATAAAATATAAAATAAAAGATATTGACAGAAAATTAAAAGCCAAACAAAGAGCGGGGAATACATGCGATATACTTCCCATGCCACAGAAGTTTGTACACTGGAAAAATCAAGATATTGCGCATTATTAAATAATACAGTTGAAATTATGTTGTGCTGCTTTGTACATTTATATCAGATATTTATTTCAGTATTCATTATTACAATATTCTCTTTTTACTTATTCATGAGCAGTTATGGTAGCTCCATAGTATTAACTCTTGATAACAATGTTTATAGTAATGCAACAAAATAATAAAGTATAATGATAATAAAGTATATATGAATAAGTCATAATAATAACCAATTCAAGTATTTACATCTGAATCAATATGTACAGTATTTACATTACCAACGTATTTCCCATTTTCCCATTAGTAGTTAAGAATAAAAAATAAACAGGTGCTAGTGATTGATGGATGCCACCCATAATAAAAATAAACCTAGTTGATCGGGCACGGACAGGAAAAGTTATTTAAGTCGTTTAATTATAATTTAATCTTGGAGAAAAACTAATTTAAAGAATTGTTACAATATAAAAAGTTTATAAAAAGTCTATTACTTACCAGTCTGTAAGATGTCTCGCTTCACTTGCCTGTTAAACAAAATATGACAACAATATAATACATTTTCTAAAAAGTTCCAATTGTTAAGCATAAAGTCTGTATAATTAAAATCTTAAAATTTCTTAGTTGGGACAAGGTAGACACATAAAATGGACAGTATTGAAAAAAGAACCAAGTCTCTAGCTCAAAAAGCTAAAAAGAAGCAAATGTTAAGGTTATGAGAGGGGGAAAGCAAAATTATCAAAGATTAAAAAAAAGTACAGTATAATGGGAATGCAGTGTAACAAATGTACAAATATCCATTATATGAGCTAATATAAGCTGATTTATGAGAGGGTCCCAGGCAGCACCTACTGGCTTGGCCACAAATTGAGCTAGATACAAACGGATGGCGGCAAAAAAATGGGAGGGGGGGGTGTTGCTTAGGCGGTTTACATCTGATTTTAGCTCAGAAAAATATACGAGATATCGGGCAATTAGTCCAAAAAACATGTTGAAATGTATTGTTGGAAGAAACAAAATGGAGTCTAGGGAGGCAGGTTCGCATCCCTAAGCTAATTTTTTTGCCAGTATAGTTGTAGAATGCCCCCTAAGACTCAAAAACATCGGAAAAATTTCAAAGAACAATCAATTAGAAATGTATGGTGTTATAATAGTAAAGTATAATATCTTAAGTATTGAAAACACGAATGGAGGATAATGGAGGATAACTCTCTAAATATTGCAGTGTTTATAAGTAAAACTATTGTACATACCCCCTAAGACACCGTAGACATTATTTACGTTAAAAGTTTGTTTGAAAAAGCTCTGATGCTTTAATTTTAAGTTTAAGTCAACTCTAATGTAGGGAAATGACTATGTTCGTAAAAGCTATGTTGGCCCATAAAGGGCAAAGTCTTTGTACAAAGAAATTCAGCATGACACCCCGAGACCGGAATATGTCTTATATTTTCATTAAAATACCTCCTAGAGAGTTCTGGTAGTATTTAGTTAAGTTTAACTTAATTAAAGATTTCAATAGCGTTGACTGGCGGATAATTTTATACTTATTTACACTGAAACAGCAATAATAGTACAGTTTAAAAGTATGACGTCAAAAGAGTCCACTCAATTATAAAAATTTTCTGGAAAGTTTCTCAAAGAATTATTTAATTTTATTATTTAATTCCTCTGAAACACATCAACCATAAACCCACCATGCACTCAAATTGCAGAATTTATCATTTTAAATTTAAAATTAAAAATACTTAGAATAATGACATTTTAATAAAAATAGTACCGCTAAAATGTGTAAAGTTTAAGTTTTTTAAAGATATAACTATATAAGGAAAATGATAAAGTTTAATAGTTAAAATTATGCATTAAAATAGTAAACAATTTAATGTAAGTCTATGGGAAAATGGGTCGTTCCAAAAATTTGTAAGTACTTTTTCAAGAATTTTTTAAATATATAAATACCCCCCTAGCATGGAAGGAGGCGAAGAGAAGCTTAATGCTTATTGTACACAAATCTGGTCTTAATTTTCCAAAATAGTTAAGATAAGTTCAAAAATAAGCTATGTTAATAAATATATTAAATTAAAAAAATCAAAACTCCCGACTGCGTAAAAAGCGAACTAATTATTTATTTCTCATCAATATGAAACTATTTCTTATATTACTTACCTTTTTTTTTATTTACTTGTATTAATGGCTTTTAAGTTGTGTTTAATTATTAGTTCCTATCTACAAATACTGTTTTGATGAGGCCTATAGATGTCTATTATGAAGGTTAGAGTTACAGTAAAGGTAGAGATCCAAAGTACACGACTTCCAGGTTGTGTAATATTTAAACGGAGATTCTGACTGCAAAATGTTCAATGAAACATCGTCTTCATTTTGAAAGACCTATCTAATGATATGCTACTCAATAGAGTACTTAAAAAAATTTTTCGTCTCTACAGCCATTGTGAATTTATAAAAACAAAACCTATCCTATAACCATCGGATGGTTAAGACAAATCGATAGAGACCTCATTCATTAAAATCCCTCTAGCCGTAGGGATGTTTCGAGGGTATAAAAAAATCCACATACACAGATTCGCGTGAAGCACATAACCCTTCTTTTCAGTCGAGTAAAAATTATTTACAATTTACAAAACCACATGCTTTTCTATGGGAAACGGCTTACGTCAAAATCACAAAAAGAACACTTTTTCAAATACAAGTTAAACATACAAAACTTCTTAGAAACTTAATAAAACTGGTACTATTTTAAAGCTTAGACTTCATTTTACACGAATTTTACTATAGTTTTCACAATATACACTTTTTTATAGTTTAAAATTGTAAAGAATTTGGGTACTTCTTATTTATCCCGTCGACGAAATTACGGTCGTCAAATTGTAAGATTAAATGCTAATAATGTTTGCCATTAATTAATTAATTGTAAGATTAAATGCCAATAATGGCCAATAAAACCATTAATTCGACGTTTTATTAGCATTTTTAATAATGTTTTACTAATTTATTTGTTCTTTCGTTATTTAAAATAAAAAATGTGTCAATGTGTATAATTTGGCGAGTGATTTGGCGATTTATATAATTTGACGAAATTGCGGGATAACTAAGAAGTACCAGAATTTGTTTATTTATCCCATGTATTCTCTATGGGAAAAACGCGTGCATTTTCACAAAAAACAGTACTTTTTAAAAGACTTCTTTTACTATTAATTCTTCATGAAAATTTAAAAATCTTGCCAGCAAAATGATCTACATATTTGAGAGTATATGAAATAAGCTATAGTTTTAGGTTTTCAATTCGTTAAATTTGTTAAAAATGTATCTCAAAATTACGATATTTTGAAAATGGCTCCAAAAATTCACAAACTGTACAAACTTCAAAGGTTTAATTTAATATGAAGGAAACACCGCCGGAGTACAATATACGTATCAAAATGCAGCTTAGAGTCTATAAACCCTAACTGAATAATATTTTGAAGATTTATATAAGTTAAATAGGCATAGGAAGCACTTGTGTAGGTGGCTAATGCCTGGTTCAATGGAGATATGAAAACGAAAGAAGTAGAAAGTTTAACTGTACATAACTCTTGAATCCCTACACACAGACACATATATTATATACCAAATTAATCATCAGTAAAAGAGGAAAATAAAGATGTATAACATAATGTACTAGATTACCCAATTTCTGAAAAATATACGTAGACATCCGGAGCAAATTTCCTATAATGCTAAAATGGTGAAAGACATTCCTTCATCTATTCCTATTAATCTTGTCCTACATTATGATTTCATCTCGTAACTCGATGGCTTAGTCATTTTGTGTCGCCGCCGCCCGCTCTAACACAAGGAAGCATTTATATTTAAAAAATATCAATGTTGCATCAAAAACAAGTTTTGGAATTTACTAAAAAAGGTGCTTTTGTATGGTTTAATAGCCAAAAATTAGTACAGCAGCGCCTTTGTATTTCTGATCATTCAGTAATAATCTTGTCCTACGTTATGATTTCATCTCGTAACTCGATGACGAAGTCATTTTGTGTCGCCGCCGACCGCTCTAACACAAGGAAGCATTTATATTTTAAAAGTATCAATGTTGCATCAAATAAAGTTTTGGAATTTACTAAAAAAGATGCTTTTGTATGGTTTAATAGACAAAAATAGGTACAGCTGCCCTTTGGGTTTCTGATCATTTCAGTGGATTATCCCTTTCAGAGGAAACCACTTATGTTGCCAAAATTAAAAGGATTGAATAACACCGGGATTTACGAAAAAAATTAAATGAAAGTAAGTAAAAGTCTTTCTTGGCGCACGATATAAGGAACAAAACTGAAGTAAAAAATTATGGTGACAATGTGGTATTTGTGAACTAAAAGTAAGTGGTATATATAATACACTCACTCTCAGAAATAAAACTCTCACTTTTGCGATTCAGCTTTCCTTGAGTTGTATTTCGCCGTTTTTGACGATCATTTCCTATCAACATCACGCAACTTTTAACGTAACGTAAACCCTCAAATATTTGTCGAAAGTTTTGCCTTAATCACGGTCAGACTCAATGCATTTTAAGGAAGCAGTTGCCGTACATCCTCAAATCCTGCGATTTTAGCAAGCAGATATCTGCTAGTTTATGTTAATCCTGTAATAATTTATTTTAAAACAGCACTTTTTATTGCTTTTCAGAAAGTACTGAAATATTGGTAGTTATTGTTTCTTCATCAGTTATTTTTTTAGCTACTAAAATTTTTAGGAATGCTTATTATTATTTTTATTTATTTATTTATATGTTGTTGTTTGTTATGTTCTAATTCGAAAAGAATAAATTTCCTGTGTTCTTCAAAACCATTAAAAAAAAAAAAAAAAAAATTCTCAATAAAATTTCAAACTTCTAGGATATGTTTTTTTTTTTTTTTTTTTAATTTATTTAAAAAGAATATTATGTTTTCAATCAAATTAAAAATAAACATAATTGGTTCCTCTCCTCTTTATAAACAGTAAATTTTTAAAACATTATCCACCTACTCAAAGTGATAAAATCTCACGCAATATGCACTTCACAATTCGTTATTTGTGAACAACAAATTAACCAGACCTTATTCTAACCATTCATTGAGCAAAGACAAGTTCACTAATAAATTATTTAATCAAGCCATATTATAATTATTCATTGACCATGAGAAAACCACAATAATAAATTAGCCTTAATTAAAACTTTCATAAATTAGAGCAGCACCCATAAAATTACAATCTACCTTATAAAAATATAAATACGCATCAGAATTCATTATATCAATCAAAAAGCACATCTATACAAGTGCCCAATAGCGAGGTCGGAAGAGCAGCGGTCTGCCGCGCCCGCGCCAAAAGCCGCGGATTCGAATCACCCCGAGGAAAACGAAAAGTAAATTTTTTCTTCCCCCTGTCATTGGATACAGGAACTTCCAAACTGTTCGATAGATGGTACCACCAGTACTCTTTTGACGAAACTTTTGACGAAATTTATATCGTCAAGCAAATGAAAAAAGTAATTTCACCAATTTGACGAAATATTCACTTGGAGCATTTTCCTGAAAAAGGTTTCGTAAAAAAAAAAAAAAAAAAAAAAAAAAAAAAAAAAAAGTGAAATCTGAGTACTTCTTCCCGAGTGTGCCGGTGCACTTCAAGGGATTAAGAAGTTAGTTTAATTATATGTCTGTTAAATTTCATTGCCATTCATATTATTCTATTATTTTATTGATGAAGTTTTAAATTCGTTATTTTATATTAGCCGGAAACAAAAGCTGGACTATTTTATTAACTTAGGTGCAAACGATTTCATTTTCCATATTCATTCATATGCAATAGAGGTGGATTAAAAAAATCATGCTGGAAAACTATTTGTCCATAAAAATTAGTAAATAGATACAGGTTTGAAACAAATTCCACTTTAGTTTCGAAAAAAATTGAAATATTTTTATTTGACGGTATAAAAATTAAAAATGTGCGATTTTTAGAAGTTTGAAAATGTCCGTAAAAGCAAAATTTAATCGTCTGCCTTTGACAACATCAAAATGACGCCAATGCTACGGACACATTTGTCCTTTATAATAAAAATAAACTTTGCAAATTATTTTCTCAATAAAAATGCAAAAATCATATTATGTAACCGTTAAATGAAAAATAGTATTTGCAGAAAATGATATTCAATTATACTTAAATAATTAAACAAATGGTAAATAAAGAAATTCAGAAAAAGTTTGTTTTTAGTGTTCAATTAATTAACTGGTACATTTTGTATTTAATAGCCCTATATACGTTTTATCCCTAGATCTATAAAATAAACAACCATATTTATCTGTACATATACTTTTCTAGTATTTTCCATGTTAATGTTGTATGAAGAATTTTTATTCTTGAAAACGTCAGTGGAAATTTTTCTAGGACGATTTCTTGAAATATTTACTCTGAATAATTCATTCTGAAACTCCATATACACATACAATAAATTTTCAAATATTTGGAATCTGATCAGCACTGACACGGAATATTTATAAATTCAGGCTACCATACTGAATATATAAAATAACATAAATCAAATGATGATTGCAACTTTTATGAATGGCTTCAGACATGAGATGCAATTTCAAAATTTCTCGTAGCGAAACATTTGAAAGATATTCTGGAAAATAAATGTATTTTAAATTCAAAAATATGAATAAGTTTGTGAGAAATTTTTCATGTATCTACGTATTTTATATGAATATGTTCTATAGCATTTTGATATTTATTATATTGCTTGCAGATATATATATTCATAGCATTATTATAGAATATATTTTATAACTATATTTATTGTTTTTGAAGTCTCTGTCTTTTTAAGTTACAGCATTGAATATATAAATTATTGCATTCATTTCAGACGTATTTCGCAGAGGCAAGATTTAAAGGAATTTCTAATTTTCAAGCTTTTTACGACCAATGAATATTGTATAAAAATTTCGTTTCCACAGCTCTAAATGTGTGAAATATAATTTCAAAATTACTGCACGCTTTAAACGCTTTTGGCGAACAATTTCAAAGTACACACGGTTTATTATTTTGTTTATGTTTTAATTCGGATTTTTGAAAACTAAATTTCTAAAATGATATTACATAACAAATGAAAGAATCCTCTTAAATAGATTACTGAAATGGATAATTATGGTAGTTTGTTTGAATCATATCTTTCAGAAAGTGACATTGCTGTTTATGTTTTTTTAACTGCAATGAAAATATATTTTTTAATAATATATCATAATACTTAAAAAAAAATGTATTGTTATTTACATTTATACTTGTGACAGTAACTGCAAAAGATTGTTCAGATTTTTTTTTTTTTTTTTTTTTTTTTTTTTTTTTTTTTTTTTTTACAAAATGATACAATAAAAGGAAATGATAGTGTGTATATTTTATTTTTGCTAAGAAAACTTAAAATGCTGCACATATGTAAGTTTTTAACTAGACTGTAAAAAAAGACAGATGTTCGTAATCTAAGTAAATGTACAATTATCATGTATATCTGTATAATAACCTCTTCCAAAACAGCCAAGATTCTAAAACGTGATCCTTTATCATTAGAAATATCAGAAAACTATTTTCGAAATTTAAGAATAATTTATAAAAATAAATTTTTATTAGCTGCCCGCAATGTTCGGAAACGATGTGTAGTTGCTTTTGCCATGCATTAATCGGTTCTCTGTACCATGAAAATCGATTTTTCGGGTTCTATCCATTCTCAAATAAATATTTTCAGCTGCATAACTGAATTTATGCATGCACTTGTACCAAAATAATATTAATTTTGCGTGTTTGTCTGTTAAACATGTTTGGTGAATATCAAAGTAATTACCACCGAATTAATAGTATTCGAAAAAGTCGATCAGAGAAAACTTTATTAAACTGCAAAAAATACCCAGAAACGCTTCCGAAAATAACGGGCAGGTAATAAAAAATATTTTACTACATTATTCTTTAAATTTAAATATATATATATTTTTTTCATGAGTTATTTAAAGGTAAAGGAACGCTTTTCGGAATTTTGGATGACTCGGATAAAATTATATATGCGCTTTCGATAATACTACATTTTTGTAGATTGAGAAAAATATGTATTTTTTACAGCGTAATTCAAAGATGTGCCAATCCCAAATATTTCCTTTATCTCATATATGTTAATTCTTCAAGAATGGCTGTAACAGTGAAAAAATTAAATGACAATCTATGCCCATTATGTTTATTTCAAAGGTATAATTGTGTTCGGTTCATGGTTAGTTTAACCTTTTGCATTTAAGGGGTCCGGGACACAAAAATCTTCAAATTTCGCAAAAACATTTTATTTCATTATTATTTTTTCCATTGACATTTAAAACATGTTTCTATCTGAATTAGAACAAAAAATATTAATTTTTTCGTTTTCATTTGTTTTCAAAATCTAGCATTCAGGCAATGGTTGTCACGGAAACGACTTCTTGTAAAAATGCGTTTTTCTTCATGATAGGTTTTTTCACCATTTCTTGTATTAAAATTCTTATAACTCGAGAACCGTTAAAGCTAATGGGTTCAAACTGGGAATATATCTTTTTCAATTGCTTTACTTTTAATTGCTTAATTTTCAATTGCTTAATTTTGATTCAGCCTATTTGAAAAAATATATTTGCTTTTGAAAATATGATTTTCTTTTCTAAGTTGCACTACTTTTTAAAAAATCTTTTCGTTAAATATTTTTAACTTTTTTATAAATTAATATTTTTAAAAATGCCGAATCAAAATTATAACTTATATATTTTTGTTTACTTAAATGAAAAAAAATATTCAAATTCTATAAATAATATTTCGAGTTATAAGGATTTTAAATTACACTCCTTTATAATAAATTTTAAATTATTTTTTTTTTATTTATGAGAAGTTTTATCAAATGATTTTGTTTCCAAATGATAAGGTTAATCACCACAAAAAAATCAGAATTTTAACTCAATAAATAAAAATTATTTTAAAATGTTTCCCGGACCCCCATAAAAAGCATTTCTAAGCATCGCATTTTTCAAATTGTTAAATTTCGTCTCCCATCTTTTAGATGTCTTCAACAAGAATTTCCACCCCAAAGATCATAAAAGAGAAAAATGTGGGACAGTATACACTCGTTACTAATAATGATCTGTTTATGTGAAAGTGTAACAGCATATGAAGCTTGTTTATATTCCGTGCATTAGTTTTTCGGATACAGCTACCTCGAACATTTTGTACTTAAAATTCAAGATAGCAACACCACCTGTTACGTGATTTCCACGCAAACATAATCAGAACCAATTTATGTCAAAATGTAACGGAAAATAAAGTTTGATGAAATTCCGTGCATTCTTACTTGAGATATGACTAATATTTAAATCCTGTAAATCCTGAAAAATGCAACAAAGCAGCGATACCTGTCGGTAGCTCATGTTCAGTATACCATTTTTTCCCTTCATAATCATCACTATCCGTTTTGAATTTTAAACTAGTATGTTGTGGCCATCGCAAAATTTTCTTCTATATAAATCACGTCAATTAGATCATTTAAATAGTACAAGAAATTACATCAATTTAGCACCAATTGATATCAAAGTATATCTGAATTTGAAGTTTGATAAAAATTTGTGCCTTAGTTCTCGAGATAGAGCTATAGCGGAAATTCTGAAAAATGTAGCATAGCAGCGCCACCTGTTGAGTGATTTACACCCATACATAAACAGCAATAATTGATATCCAGGTATACATGGATGGGAAGTTTGTTGAAAATTCAAGCATTAGTTCGTGAGATAGAGCTATTGCGAAAATCACAAAAAACAGCACAGAAGCGCCGCCTATTGAGCGATTTACACAAAACTGTATAAAATGCCAATTCATGTCAAGGAGTAACTGATTCTAATGTTTGATGAAAATTCGTGCATTAGTTCTTGAGATACACCTAAAGTGGAAATTCTGAAAAATACAGCATAGCAGCGCCACCTGTTGAGCGATTTATACTGAAATGTACAAAATGACAACTCATGTCATGGATTAACATATTCTGAAGTTTAGTGAAAATTATTGCATTAGTTCTTGAGATACAGCTATAATGGAAATTCTGAAAAATGCAGCATAGCAGCGCCACCTGTTGAGCGATTTGCACGAAAGCACAAACAGCACTAATTAATATCAAAGTGTACATGAATCTGAAGTTTGATGAAAATCCAAGCATTAGTTGTTGAGATAGAGCTATTGCGGAAATCGAAAAAAATGCAGTATAGCAGCGCCACCTGTTGAGCGATTTACACCAAAATGTACAAACTTCAATTCATGTGAAGGACTAACCGAATCTGAAGTTTGATGAAAATCCGTGCATTAGTTCTAGAGATTGAGCTATTGCGGAAATCATGAAAAAGGCTGCATAGCAGCGCCACCTGTTAAGCGATTTACACCAAAAACTAATCAGCACCAATCTGTATCAGGGACTAACTGAATACACATTTTTATTAAATTTTGTGCATTAGTTCTTGAGATAGAGCGCCCACAAAATTTGTGTCACATACAGACAGTCAGACAGACTCACAGACAGACATTTTGTAAAAACATGTTTTTCGGAATCTCTGACCCCTAAAACGTGTAAATCCGTCGAAAACCGAAATTCGAAAATTTTCCTGAATCCAATACTTACTTCTTGTAAAGATAGAGGAACGTAAAAACCGTGATTTGTTTTAATTCTCTGACATTTTTCGCTGTCACCATCTTTTCTAAAAATGAAACGATGCAATATGTGTTTACTGGATAATTTTTTTCAGATTTTAGAGGACCTTCTAATTTCGTGATTCAAACTGTTTTCGACATAACTAAGATAACTAAATAAAAAACCTCACTTCATGAATGTGCATTCAGCTTGGCAGGAGCCTAAATAATTAACATTATAAAATGAAAGTACTGTTTGACAACGTGAGTCAAATAACACAAGAATTATATAATATTTATTCGCTTAATTTAGGAGTTCCATTGCACGTATGTGGATGGGCATCGGATACCAAATCTGTAAACAACATTTATATATAAAAGAAAATCCACTCTAAAAGAAAGGAATTTTCTTAATATTTACGAAAAAATATTAAAAATAAACAACTATTTACAGTTGAAAAAGATATTTACAAATGTATTATAACAAAGTCTTTACTGTTCTTAAATAAGACTTAATAAATTCATCACGATATATTTACCCATCTGAATCGAAACATCATTATATTCTAATATCATGACAGAGCTATTTTCTAATCGATGTGTTTACTGTCTATTTGTATTTACTATCAAATATTTCTTTTACAATTAAAATCGACGTGTGCGCTCGATGTTTTTAATGAATCATTCCTATCCAGGTTGTTTTATGATTACATGTATTTAAAATAGTTAAAATAAGTATTTTAAAGTCTAAACAGATTGTTTCACATATATACCAAATATATATATATATATATTCATACAAATTTTATAACCTGCTTCGTTGGAAGTTGCCTAAGAAGCATATCCCGTTTTAAATGGATTTACTCAATATCATATGAACAGCTTAGATGATAAAGATATTAGGTGATATAGTCATCATTTTGATAAAATTAGCTGTGAAATTTCAAAAATCTATTTACGTTTACTGTCAAATATTTCCTTTACAATTAAAATCTCTTTAAGTATTATGTGTTTTTTAATACATTGCTAAAAATCTGCAGCATTTGCTGCTTAGTCACTCTGCCGCTTTTATAGAATATTTCTATGCTGACCAATGAGAATGCTTCATAATGTAGTCGAGTAAACGTTTTCTATAAAAGTGGTAGAATGACTATGCAGCAAAAGTTGCAGAGTCTTAACAGAATGTAGTAATTTAATAGATGGTGGAAGACTACTGCTTATCTGCTTATCTTGAAACCTATCAGTAACTTAATTTATTTTAATTTATCACATACCATCTTTATCATCAAAGCTCTGTATATGTATAGTCATATAAAATAATAATACAAAATTACGAAATATTTGTTAGAAGTTTATAATTCCTCATCAGCATAACTGGATAACAGAAAGGAAATCAGTGTAATTTCTAAACATACGAAGTCAAAACAGAACGGAAAAATATCTCCTTTAATGTTTCTAATGTAAACGAGTAAACAGTCATGTGTAGGATTTTAATAAAACCTTTTCTTTATGTTTTGAAAAACTAAAACTTCAAACAAACAGAAAGTAAATACAACTCATATAAATCAGATTACTTAGATATGACGCAAGAAAAAATGTTTCTGATAGCTTTTTCTTATCATTAATGAACATCAAAAGTATTTCAGGAATCTTTATCAATATTATGAGCTAAAAAATTTCTAATCTCCCTTGTGGGATTTCAAGTAACTAATATTTAAAAAAAGAATTCGATTAACTTTAAACAAGTTTTCTTTCTTTAATGTAAAATAAGATCAAATATATCTCACGATAGCCAAGGATTTTTAAAACATTTTTATTTCCCTTTAAATAAAAGAAAAAATAATTCAAAAATGTTAATGTATTGAGATAATTTAAATTTTGAGGCGTTGACGAATTAGATCATTTTTGAAAAGTCTTCATATCTGATAGAATATAATCTACTCCATATAAATAAATATCTAGTATAATCACTTTTTAATGGAAGGCTACATAGACTACGTTAGGGAAGTAATGTTAAAAAAAAGGTAGCTAATGCGATAAAATAAGGAATTATAAAAGTAATCGCAATAACAGTTATTCGTAGCACCTAAACATAATTAAAACCTTAGACGCAATTAAAATAGTTATTACAACTGTTTGAACTTCGTTATATATTATCTCTTTGCTAACATCGATTTAATACCAAGTCGGTAATATAGAAAAATAGGCATTAAATTTTTCAGTTGATTTTCTCTACTATATAAAAATAACACAGATGTATACGAACATCCTTTCGTTCAGTCCTTGAAAACAAAAATGCTGTGATTCATTTGGAAAAATACAGCATTCAATTGTTACACATGAAGTCAATAAATCAAAATTTATCGGTAATGTTTACATCATGAGCTTATAAAATGTTCATTTTGTTAAATACTGACATTACACTGATAGTTAAACAAGCTTAATAATAACCCTTTGTAGCTAAGTTTTTCTCTTTTTTTCTTTTTTTTTTTTTTCAAGTCGGATTGAGTAATTTCTGCATTCTTTTAAAGTTCAAATACTGATTCAGAAAACAGCCAAATTGTTTAACATAATTTTACAAAAAAAAAAAAAAAGAAGAAGAAGAAGAAGAACGAAAGAAAAAATATTTTTTTTTCCCGCATCAGCGGTGATGCCCTGTTTGTAGATCGTAAATACGTGAATTTTTTTATGCAATTTAAATTGTTCTTAATATGTAAAATCTTTATTTTAACCATACTCTCATTTTAGCAGATTTTGTGTTAAATAAGCTCCACTCTTTTTCTGTACAGTAATCTATATACATAAAAGAAAGTCTGGATTTTGTATTAATCAACGCGCAGCCAAAACTACTGAACCTAAAATCTTGAAAATCGGAGTAAAAATACTTCTTATGATATAGAGTGTCGCTAAGAAAGGATTTTCCAAAATTCCACTCCTAAGGGGGGTAAAAAAGAGAACGAACTTTTAAAATATTCCGTACAAATCTTATTTTATAGTTATTTTTCAACTGATAACATATTTTGGTGTATTTTTGTATGCTGAATCGAATGGTACTAACTAAATTCTTTTAAGCCTCATAGTTCGAGAGATTTTTCATATTTTTCTAATTTGACGCTATCTTTGGCGCCAAAATCTGAATTTTTCATGTGATAATTTCTAAAAACTCATTCTTTTTATTCTGTTACTATAGCAAGGGAAAAAATTCAAATTGAATAATTTTTTAACCAATCAATTTGGTTAAATAAAAACAACTCCGTTAATTAGAAAAAAAAAATTCACACGCCTCAAAAACTAAAACTAAATAAATAAAAAAAAAAAACTGTGGTACATTTTCGTTCTAATTTTAGTCGGGATACCATGCCAAAATGTATGGTATCGCGCCATTTATTTCAACCCTAATCGTGGAAACGATTTTTATTGCAAACCATGCCACACATTAACATTTGCTAATTATTGAACGAGAATATTTTTATGCAGGGATTTTTAATGATGGAATTTATTTTATCCCATCATAATCTCGCAAAACTTTTTAATTTGTTATTTTTTTAATAGAAAATATTTATTACTGATACTGATATAGATTTTACCATTTCGCAGTTATCTGATGATGAGGAAGCTACAACAAAATTATTTCAGAAGTTAGGAATTATACATATAAAAATGTTTTGTTTAAAAAACCATGAATGTCTTCAGTGAAAGAATGAAATGTTTACTGCAATGTGAGACAAACGTATTACGTACGCCATGCTTCAGTAGTAACAGACATTTACAATTTGAAGACTACAGTTTAAATTGACTATATTTTATTACCTGCAAAATATTTATTTATTCTTATATTTTAAGTATTTATTTTGATACCCGTCGACCAATTTCGACAAATTATACAAATGGACATAATTAATATTTTAAATAACGAAAGAACAAATAAATTAGTATAACATTAATAAAAATACGTTTAAAACGTCAAAATAAAAATCACCTGATGACGTAAATACGTGTAACTTGCTTAAAGTCAAGTGAATGTGACATTTACGATCAACCATTATTTGCATTTAATCTTATAGTTTGGCAATAGATTTTTGGTCGACGGGATAACTAAGTAGTACCATTATTTTTATTGATTTAAAAAAAAAATGATAGGTCAAAGTAATTTTCAAAATTTGTATTTTTTAAATACTAATTTTTTTTATCAAAAAAAAAATGTTTTTTTCAAAAGTATCATTTCATTTTTGTGCCAGCTATTACGCTTGGTGACAATGGTATTGGCATAACAGGGAAATACCAAAACAGTTACTGATTTTATTTCAAATATAAAGAAAAAAGGTTTAATGATCAATAAATATTGTAAATATGACTATAACTCAGATAATACTGAACAGAATTTTGTAGAACTTACACTGTTAAAGTAAATTTAGTTTATAAATGGTTTAATGTAAAAAGCATCATTCTAAGTTGCTACGGGAGTTCTAAAATTAGGTGAACTCGATTATGAAACATTTCAAGTCAACTAATTAAATGCACAGTAAGTTAGATAATATTTCAGGGATTTTTTCAATATTTATCATATCATTCTGTGTTGTTTAGTTACGGAGCTATGCGGGAAAAGTTCTGAGTGGTACAGTAAAGAAAATTGGAAGATATACGCTACAGAGATAGGGTATATTAGAGAGTATATATGCTATAGTTATGGAAGTTGAGCTGAGTTCCTTAAAAAATTCAGAAGTGATGCAGTATATACCAACCCTACCTCCCAGGGAGTTCTATAATCAGTTTAAAGCGATTATGAAAGTTATATTTAACTATCTCAATATATATATATAATGCAAAGAGAAATTTCATTCCGTCCGCTTATATCTTGGGTTCTGCTGCATAGATTTTGAAGGGACTTACATTGTTAGTTAGATAATTTTTCAGAAAAGATGTTAGTATAAAACACAACGTTCTACGTTGCTTAGTTGAATAATTATGTGGAAAGTTCTAAACCAGATGAACCCAATTTTGAATTATTTGTTTTTTTAAAGGTTCCACTGAATGAATTTTTATGGGATTTAAACTGTTAATTAGATGATTTTTAGGGAAGGTTTCGGTATATTTTCCAGTTTAAAAGATTCTGCTAAGTGGATTTCGATGCAACTTGATCGGTTAGTTAATTTTTCAGTGAATATTTTAGTATAAAGCACATAACATTTTCTGTTGGTTGGTTGTTAGGTTGCTTGATTGTAGAATTATAGATGAAAGTTCTAGAATCAGGCAAACCCAGTTATTATGAACGATCAGCCTTTTCAATAAGTCTAATTAACAGATTCTAATGAGACTTGCATTGATAATGTTTCCTGAACACTATTAGTATATTACATATTCTTCTATTGTTCTTTACCGAATCCTACACTAACAGATCAACTAAAGAAATTGGTCCTTAACAGTCTAAATTTTGTATGACTCAATAAAAGATATAATAGCGTAATGACATTCATATTGCATTCAGCAATTCGGTTGGATATACCAGGCAAATGTCCATATTGCTTTAAAACGCATGATCAAATTCACAGATATATTTTGTTTCATTCAAGATTTCTTTAGAAAAACCGACCAGCGTAGCGGGCGAAGGCGGCTAGTATTCCATAAAAGAAAGGAAAAACATGTTTCTCGAGAATATTATAATTTGAAAACCAAAAGGAAATACCTATGTAAAATTTTCGTGCAAAAATAGGGATTCCTTTTCACGTTTTGTGAAATAAAGCCCGTGTCATATTTTCCATTCAGTTAGTGGACTAAAAGAAAAACAATTTAGATATTCTGCCATTTATTGATGGTAAATGCCGATATTATTAGTTGTGGTAAGCGTAGAGTCATATTTATGATGTACTAGGAGGCACTGCCCCTTGCCCCTTTCGTACGCCAGTCCCGGAATTTTAAACAGACATGGGCGAGGAAAATGTATTCCTAATTCATTCATTGGTTGAAAAACAAAGTAATCCAACATAATAACAAATAACGTTCTTAGATTAAGAACATCTTAAGAAATCTAAATTGTTATATGTTTTATGTAACAACTTACTTGATAGTTTAGTACGTCAAGTCATGTGAAAATAGCCTACATCAGATTTTGCATTCCGTTAGTGGACTGAAAGCAAAATAATTTAGATATACTGCCATCTATTGATGAGAATTGCCGAAATTATCAATTGTGTTAAGCATTTTTAATATGCTGAGATTTAATACATTTAATACTTACTGTAGTTTAATGGATATTAGAAAAAAAAATATTATTTTTTCTTGTATTATGTTAATTATACAGGGCAGCCAAAGGCGAATACTTTTATATTCGTACCACTACTTTAAGAAAATAAATGTTGTAGTATATTTCTCTCGAACAGATACTGAACAGGTAATTTTATTTTCTAGGCCTCCTAGTTGGAGCCAGCTTCATGCACGGTATAAATATGAAACGTCTTGCTATTGTATCAGATATTGGGAAATAGTAGTTAAAAAGTACTTTAAAAAATTTATAACAAAAAATAAAAACAAATGAAAAGATGACAAAAAGGGAGAATTTTGAAAAACTTAAAAATAACTTACAAATTAATTATAAATTAATTTTAATTATATAGTTTACTAAATGAAAGATTACATTATGAGTTACAATTATGAGTATACGTGTACAGTCGTGGAAAAAAAAAGTAAACACCCCCTACTAACTCCTCAACAAATTATCGTAGAAGAAAGTTACTGGTACCGAACGATTGGAAATAAAGTCTACTTTTAAATGATGTATATAAAATTTGCTGAGAGGGCCATCTACATATTAAAAAGAACCATAACTTTGTTTTTCAAAGGCATTACAGAATTCCGACAGCATAAATGAACTCTACACCCTTCAATTAGTCTAAAAAAAATTATCCCGTTTGTACTATTAGTTTCCGAGAAATTATTATTTTAAAACGAGCGTATTTTAAGGGATCCAAATAGAATATCCAAATTGAAGTTCGGTACTCGATTGTTAACTGAGAGAGCTCCTTTCTTGACCAATGCATCTTAAGCAATCAATTAAGCCTGTTAGATTACAGGATAGCATAAAAAATTTCAAAATATTTTGTCATTTCTATCATAGACCATCATTTTGCCTTAAACCATCATTTTGCCGTTTTTTAAGCATAATTTGAAAACTACTTGGAAGAAAAATATGAAATTTTGGATTTTCATAAAGCAGGACTTAATAAATCTGAATCCATCAAAAAAATTGCAGGTTGCAATTCATAAATTTTTTTAATATTAATTTCATAATTCATACCATAAAATTATAAAAATTGTAAATTCAACGTATTTATGTTTGGGTATATTAGTATTATTGCTACACAAAAAATTAAAACATTAGGATCATAATTTCAGAAGTTATAAATAAAAATATGAAAATGTAATTTAATATTAGAAGCACTCAAATTTGAATGTTTATAATTCAAAAACTTATGATTCAAATAACTTGAAATTTGGTGTCTAGACATAGTTTGAACTAAAGACTTGAAATATCTCGTTAAAATTGGGTATTGCTATTGAAAAAAATGAAGTTTGGATTCGTTTTAATACGTAGATGTACCCCTAAGCAAATTTTATATACGCCACTGTACAACAGATAAAAGGAATTTTTGCCAATTTTTTTGAAAATTTCGAGTTACCGGATCCCTGGAAGATATTATGTAATTTCGAAAAAAAAAATGTATAGGCATATTACGACGTACCATTCGCAACTTTTCCGTGGTATGACATTTTTATTTCCAACTTTTTATTATTTCGATTTATAAGTTGTACAAGGGATTTTTGACGAATTTCGCAAAAAATAGGGGGGATCAGGGCCACCGGAAGATAAAAATGGATTTCGAAAAAATTGTGCAGGCATATTACTACGTACCACACACATCTTTTCCGAGATATGATAATTTTGTTTTCCAGCTTTATCTTTATTTTTATTTACAGCTTCTACAAGGTGTTTTGGACGAGTTTGGAGGAAATTGGTGGACCCGGTGGCACCGGAAGATAAAATTTGATTTCGAAAAAACTGTGCAGTTTTATTACTGAGAACCATACGCAACTTTTGCGTACTATTGTCTTTTTATTTTCCGATTTTCGTATTTTTCACTCCACCCTAGTGTATATTTCTATTTTAGATAGCTAGATTGCCCTCCCCTCCCACCATATTTGAACGCATCTGTGTTAAAAGATATTTTAATAAAAAGCAAAAAGGAACTGTTTATATTTAAATCGTAAATATAAACATACTTTTCTAAAAAAGAGTAATAGCTTAAAATAACAATTTAGTGTTGTTATGAAGTACACAAGATGTACCTTTACATGTTGTGTAATCAGGGATCTATTTAAGAAGAAATTGGGTACTCTATAGGATCCTTCATAAAATTTTCATCTCAAGACAAGACCCTTCATAAAATTCTTACTCTCAAAACAGGACCCTTTCAAAAACTTTTCACCTTCAAAAAGGACCCTTTACAAAATTCTTTGTCTTAAAATTATCCCTTTTACAATATTTTCCAGCTCTAAACTAAACCTTTCACAAATTAATCATTTAAAAGTAAAATCTGACCTATCACTTTTACATATATAATGATAATATATGTATTTTACATGTAATATACATATATAATTATAATATATGTATTTTACATGTAATATATATTATTAAAAATATATAAAAAAGACCCTGGATATAACGATCATTTCAAATTTACAAAATTAGGACTAGATTTTTCATAAATGTAAAAAAGCAGTTCACAACTTCACAAAAACAAGACCCTGAGAGAAGAGTCTTGACTGACCCCTGGTAATTGTGCAGAAAAATATAGTGAAATTTTGTGCCTAATACTGTGTAAGGTTACAGATTATTAGTGTTACCTTTCACAAAAGTACTGTGTAACCTTGCACACATATGGTATGAAACTGCACAAACAAATATGGGGAAAAGGTACACCTATTAATGTGTAACGTCCCAGGAAAGTCAGGTGAAAGCTTAATACTACTGATGTGACACCTTACACACAATTACTGTGTAAGATTACAGAAAAATGTCTCAATAACGTACACTGGTAATGGGTAACATTCCAGAAAAGTGTGGTGAAAGCTTACTCCGTCTGAGGTGTAAACATACACAAAATTAATGTGAAAGCTTAGAGGCAATTGTGGTGTAACCTTACACAGCAATTTGTGATATGTTTAACAATATTATTATGTAATCTTTACAAGAGCTGTGTAATGTTACACCACGGTGGTATTTTACTGATATAATTATATCAGTAAAATACCACCGTAAGATTGGAGGCAGTAATGCTGCCTCCAGTTTTATGAAGTAACGTTACGCCAAATGTTTTACAGTGCACATATATACATTTTTGTTTGCCCCTTAGAAAAACCTTCACACCCCATATTTTCAATAGAGAGCATAGACCTTAAAAAAAAAAAAAAAACCACTTTGTTTTTTTTTTTAAAGGTAACAAGATATCACAAGGCAGACTGAAGTATTTGTATTATACTAATTTGTATCTTTAATGTGTTAAAATTTTAGGAATACCTCCATATCGTGGAAGTACCGTCGAATTTTAGAATTTTTGCTACACTCATTCCAAACACTCATTGCTTTTTTCCTTTCCAGATATCACGAAGCCGACAGAAATATTTGTATTGTGTTAATCGTTCTATTTAATCTTTTAAAATTTCATGACGTTATAATACGGTCAAAACGGATTGGAGCCTCGGTCAGCTCTAATCTTACCTAAATATCACGTTAAAGACACAAATATTTTTATTGTACTATTAGGCATCTTTAACGCGTTAAAATGTCATATCGGAACTCGATAGCGTGATGCGGATCAAATCGAAGACTTAGTGTCACTTTCTGCGGATCTTGTACCAAGATATGCCGAGTGAGACCAGTCATTCTTGCAACTACACTTAATAAACTTTTTCGCGCATTAATTAATGATAGTTCATAATTAGTCCATAAAATTTGATGACGGAGTAACATATAGCGGAATGTATTGTAAATTATTATGTTTCTTGGGTTTCAACAGTAACATGACGTCATTTTTAGGGTTCCGTACTTAAAAAGTAAAAACGGAACCATTATAAGATCACTCCTGTGTCACAGACATTTTACTCGTAATCTATGGAACGTGGAAAGTTCAAATTCGGGGAAGTAATAAAGACTATTGACCCACATATTTTCAGATTAATAAACATTCATAACTATATTTAGTAAAAATGTAGAGGGGCTAATTGTGGTACTTGAAAAAAAACTCTTTTCTTTGTATATCGTGTAAAAGCTTTCGTAACTCTGAACTCAAAAATACATTCCTTTAAATTTTAGGTATTATATTTTCAAAGATATTATCGAAAATGTAGCGCAAAAATATGTCCCCCCCCCATCTGATTCCGAATCTACTGAAACTAAAATTATGAAAAATAGAGGTAGTAGACGTTAATTTAAACCTTGCCGGAAAATTATACCGATTACCCTAGGTGACATAGTTTTTGAGAAATTCGCATTTTTCTGTTACACACAAATTTCGATTTACAGGCATTCAGAAACATTGTTGAGCATCACTGGATGTACTTATCGTTGCAGAAGTATATAAGCATTGTTGATAATGAATTTAAAAAAAAATCATCGGTAATTAGCCGAGATATTAACCCTTAAAAATACGGTCAGTTTGGACATACACAAAGACAGGGGTGGCGTACTCTATGCCTAGTTAACAACTTTTAATCATATATATGTGTAATGTAATGTCCAGTAGTAGTATAAAAGCAATAAATGTCAAATTGTTAAAAAAAACATACTAATTTCAGGGATCGCAGGACTCTAAAATTTAAAATAAAAGACCATTTTCAACATTTAATGTCTTAAAATGTGTATAATTTTAAAACACAATTTTAATTGATATGAAAGATATAAGTATGTTCTTTCATTTCATGTATTTAAAAAATTGCAAGATGTAGAATTAGTATTTATAGGGGTCTCGAAACTGTTAGACATTTGTCGAACAGAAAATTGGCATAAATGTTTGCAAGATTACAAAATAAATATTGCAACAAGAATGAAAATTTTAGAGCTTAATTATACTTTAGATTGTAATAATTACCCTGAACTTAAATAAAGTTGTATTTAAAGCATTTTATATTTTTAATGCAATGTTGTATTTAGTTAATACAAAATTTTGAAAATTTGAACAGTATAATCACCTAAATATATATTTTTCTGAACAATAAAAAGGAAATTTTAGGTTCAATTTATACAGACTAACATGAAATATATGTTTTGAAAATTTCATGAAAAGATATTCAGAAGTTTTTGAGGTACCCTGCGCGATATGCCCAAAAAACGCCATTTGGAAAATAATGACTTCAAAGTTTCGGAAACGCCGCTTCAGCTATTGATAGTGTAAAATTCTAAAATTCAGAACTTCTGTTCTAATGCGAATTTTAATGAAACAATTATATTAAAATGTTCAGAAAAGATGGAGTTTAACATCTAAAAAAATTAAAATTTCTAAAATTTTGATGCTTTAAGAGTCCTGCGACCACTTAACCCTTTCCGGCGAGGCGTAATTCTGTTTATAAACTTATGAAATAATGGACTGACACTAGAATTTATAAACGAATTTATTAGGAAATGCGAACTTTTTATTTTCACGTACATGATAAAAGTAAAATTTTAATTAAATATTCTTGGTTCCGTTTATTTGTTTTGGGATCAAAATTAGGTGTCCTTTTTTTAAGGACACCGCCCTTCAAAAGTTTAATTAGAAGGAATCACATAAATATGTGGGGTTCGCGGCTAGTTTGCATTGAGTGTATCTCTCAATAAGCCTCGAGTGACTTTAAAAGTTAATTAAAAACCTATCTGGAAAAACGCGATACTGACCAAGGCGGCATTGAACTTTGCGACCTCCTTTTTAATTGCATTTAGCACAATTCCAAATTTAATCTTTGAACAAAGTTTTTGTTTTAGCAACACTGTTATAAATGAAGGTTATTACTAGGCTGAATTTAGTTTTATGAAATGCCAAATGAAGTTTAAATATGCACTGCTTTTATTGGCAGTACCGAATTAAGTTCTTCATAAACAGATTAGGATAATATTAAAAAATGAGTTATACAGAATAGTTATATTTGATATTATTTAGGTTCCATATCTCTTTGAACTTTTATGATATATCCAATTACATTTTTCTAAGATATACTGTTGTACCCAATCCTACGTAGTATATATTTTTTACAAAGTCTTAGTATAGTTTTAGCAACGGATTTTTTTTTAATAATACAGTTACAAATTTATATATTTATACTAAGGAACCCTCTGTGCGCGAGTAATCCTCGCACTTGACCGTTTATTCCCCTACAATTTAATTTGTCAGTGGTTCCTACCATGATATGCCCTGGCAGATCAAATTATTTTTCAAATTCTGTATTTAACAATTAATTTGGAACAATTACATTTCGTAAATAAATGACTTGATAGTACCTGTAAAATGATTAGTTGGAACCCTCTGCTGCTCATATCGTACCAAGAAATGCCGAGGCAATCTTTCCTTTATCTACGCCTAACATTGTCCTACATCAGGATTTCATCTCGTAACTTGATGATGTATTCATTTTTGTCGTTACCATCCTCTAGAATACAGCTCTTAAATAATCTCAACAGAAAAATAAATATTAGATAATGTAAACACAATTGTTTTAAATCAGAATTCCTACATTTATACAATAAAAATATTTTACAGATAAGCTTTTCTTTATATTTTATGAATCAAAAGATATTCCTCATCATTATCAGTAAGATTAAAATTTACTGATCCCTCGTGGGAAATTTGAAATATCTAATATTTGAACAAATGTGAGTACCATTCAGTTTAAATAAATTCCCTTTCTTATAAATATGAAAGCTTACGAAAGAAATTTCGTTGAATATAAAGATATCTAAAAGTACATTTATTTCTATTTAAATTAAATAATGGCATTTTGATAAAATATTAAAAAATTATCAGTTAAATTAAATTTTATGAACTTATGCAAACAAGATTGTTTGGATTATTTTATCGTCTGAAAGAATTAAATTTCTATAGTGTGTATGGATTATAAAAATGTAAAATGTTATATGTTATAAATATCATTATGACAAATGTATCTCTATAATAATGTTAATAACTTTTGAAATCGTAAATCAATATAAAATAATCCAAAGCATATTTTTTTTTGATTAGTTCAATATTTTACTTTCTTCTACCTTCAATAGAAGAAACTATTGTAATCGAATTTTTTTCGACTTCCGCATTTCGACGGATTTACCCATTTTATCTGTCAGAGATCCCAGAAAGCATGTTTATAGAAGATGTCTGTCTGTCTGTGTGTCAGTATGCCCGCATGTCAGTATGTGTGTGTGTCCGTGTGTCGTCATTGTGCCACCAAAAAGTGTATGAAGTTATGCATTTAACTGAACCATTTTTTTTTTTTTTTGCTATGGCAAGCAGGTTATTCCTTCATTTAGAAAAAAATACGCCGGAAGGGGGCGTTGTATTAGTGATTTTTGTGCGAATTTTGTGCCATTTTGAATATTGTACCATCGAAAAGTGTATCAAGTTAAGCATGGAACTGAACCAATTTTTTTGTATATATTTTTGACCATGGCAAGAAGGTCATCCGTGAATTTGGAAATTTTAACGCCGAAAGGAGCCATTATATTAGTGATTTCGGTGTAACTTTCTTAATTTTTCGTAGTTCTATGGTACGCCGGCGGCTCATGAATGAACGAGAATTTAACATTTTTATAAGTCAACTATTCGCGTACAGCTCATATACAACAGAGTAACGAAAAACTATTGATTTTAATAAATACCATGATCGAGATAAACTCATTTTTATCCCGATTAATAGACTGAAGCAGAGGTTTAAAATGAAAGTCAAAGTTGACGTATTATGGAACTAATAAAAATGAAATATTGACTTTTGTAAAAACATTTTGAAATATTAAAATATATGAGATAGAGGAAAGTTAGGGGTTGGCACATCCAACTAGTTTAAAATAATTCATTTAATGTCATTTATGACATTTCAGTTTCACATTTATGGCATCATCATTAATGGCATTTCAGGTATAAGTGACGAACCATGGACTAACGTTTGCTGTTACGAAGAATGATAAGACGTTAGCTTTACGAAATATGAGTCAGCACATCATTTCATCCGTCCTGATTGTGATTGGTACGACTCAAATCAATAGGATCATTGTTTGAATCTAGCGGCTAATTTGAATGGGCAGCCAAGTTAGATTTAAAAATACGAGTTTATAAACCAAATTCTTAATTTTATCACATTTAGCTGGATTTTAGTCAATTTGAACAAATTTCTTTTTTCCTGTCGGATACGTTCAATTAAAATGATATTCGGAGTTTAAGATTTCGCGAAGGGCGTTCTTTAGATAATTTTTAAACCTTTATCACCGGTATTAAAATTAAGAAAATATTGACTAATTTAATCGGAGAAATGCTTGGATTAAATAATGCAAAATTAAAAACTGGTGGTGGGAATAATAGTGGATTCGTAACTTTGTAAACCCAATGCAACCAACCAACCAATCGTAACTTTGTAAGTCATATATAAGTGACGTACGTCATGAAGGAGTTAACAAATATGAAAGAGTAACAAATATAGTCAAAATCGTATATTTAACTTGGAGAGGAAAACGTCCCATTGTTATTTCATAGTTACCACCGGGGTTATTCTTATCTCTCATCTGTCATTACTCTGTTCCTAATTTTTTTTATTTATTTCCCAATTTTTCACATCTGAATTTTTTATGAAAAGTACCAATTTTTTAAATAATGCTTGTAAATTTATTAAAAGCCCCATTTTCGTATTACCTCATGACAGGGACTTATATATATCTTAACCAAGAAATGTTCAGTGATTTCTCTAGCTACAACAACATTTTAAATTCTAATTACTTCAATGTTCGAGCGAGTAATTCGACACATCTGTGTCGTTGTGTGTCATAATGTTTGTTTTATTTTATTTTATTTATTTATTTATGAAGTTTTAATTTATTTAGCCTGAAAGAAATGCTGAACTGGCCATACTGTGTTAAGTGACTACTTGTTACGCTTTTGCTAACAGCATGCCTGCAACAGAGACAGATTTAAAATGAATTTCATACTTCAAAATTATTTTTAAAATACATAAGAATATCAGAAAATTGAGATACAGTTTTCAGACAAATAGCAATACGGATTTTTTTCTCTGTTCGACAGTGTGAAAATAGAAATTGGGTGATTGTTAAAAGGTAATATATTTATGAAAAAAGCGAAATAAGTAGGTCAAATTGTAGTAATTGTTAAATGACCGTCAGCATTAACCGAAGTCATGTTTTCGCTATATATACTAGTTTATCTATAATATAAATGTACCAAATGAAGTCTGAAAAAAAAGTTATATCATCGTTCTAAATCTGACACAAATCATCCCATAAAAATGTGCTTAAATTGAATAAATTAGTAATGAAATCTACTAATAACACAAACTTGCAATGGTAAGTTTTTTAACTTTTGTTAATTAACTTTTATGTATTTTGTAGCGCTGAATCAGAAAATAATCTTCATTTTTATCCATCACATTAGGAATTTTTAGAAATCGTAAATTTAAAATTTAAAAAGTAAAAAAAAAAAATGCGAAAATCCGGTACTATAAAATAGATTAAAAACTTTTTTTATAATAATTTACTCTATTTCTTGGCTTATGAAATTTTTTGTCTTATATCAGATTTTCGCTATCGGGATTGTTACAGCTAAACGGCTCAGTGGTCTGTTGACGGGGTTGGGGGGGGGGGGGAGATACTAATCATTGGTCGTGTACAGTAGGGTGGGTCGAAAAAAAGAAATTTTTGATTTTCGTGACGCTTTAGTGCGAGAAAGTTGCCTATTGTAATAAGAAGAAAAAGGGCATAAAAAATTTTAAAATCGGTTAACATCTTCCATTCGCGCATCGTTCTTAAAGTTGATGAAAAATTGCAAAAAACGCGCCTTTTCTCTAATTTTTTTTAAGTTAATTAAAACATTAAAAATAAACACGCTTTAGCTTTTTATGCTTGTTTCATAGTTTACATAGCCTAAATAAATTAAATTCTAATCAATAATCTAATTTTTCGTTCGCGCAACATCTTAGAAAAAAACCCATAAATTTAGCAGTTTTTCGATATTTTCACCATGCAATTCTAACTCTTCGCTCGTTTTGATAGAACAAAACTACAAAAAACTCACCACGTGGAGGTGGTTGCACGTAGAGTTCCACCTCCACCCTACCCAACCAAACATCCAATTATTCGGTGTGGCATTTACATTATATTTGCAACTATTTACAAAGGTTTCTATAGAGTAGCGTTCTTTGGCTTACTGTGTTTGTTACGTATTCTTTTTTATATCTACTACACATTTAAAGTCTGATTTTTTGGATAAATGAGGCATAACCGATTTAGACTTCAGTGTTGTTAGGATACAGCCATCTCTATCTTCATGTCCATATACTTTATTCGAGGTCTCTGTCACAAGTTTGACACCCATCTTAACAGGCTCGGTGTGACAGGGAAACATTTGTATTTCTCTGACGAGAGTAGTGTCAGAAGTGATGAACGATTTAACTTCATCTTCACTCAGGTCCCACGGCATTGGGGAAGGATATACCACACAAGAATTCAAATTAATAATTTCTATTTAATTGGAAGCTTGAAAGTTTCCATTCGTTGGCATTACATTTTTATCAGTCTTCTTCTTTGGGACGGATTGTCTTGCATTTACGATCCTTCTGTAACCAATATCCCGAATACTTTTCTTTAATCGACAATCATTGCAAACAGAAAATTCGCTGGGTGCGCAAAAAATACATTTCGTTGTATTACTGGATCGACAACTTGTATTAATTCGTCGGATAAATAGCGTGATGTTTGGATTGCTTGAAATGCATGTTTTGGTCCGTCAGTAAAATATTTGCTTATTTTATGGCAAATTACACAGGCATGTATGATTTTATGATGAAGGCAACTATTTCTTATAAGTTTTTGGATGAGTCTAATTCAATCTAAGGACTCAGTTGGCCGCATTTAGTCATATGGAGTTGGTCAAAGTACCAGGGTCTCAATTCACCAAGTCTTCTGGACAATGTCCAAAGTTGATTGCATGCAAAATGTCCCAAAAGTACACTGTTGTTATTCGCTCAAAAAAGTCCTATCTATATCAGGAATCGAACAATATGCGGGATCACAATCCTCCATAGGAGCTTTTTCACAATAAGTGAGCTTCTACCCGATTGACGCACTAAAAGATCTAGGCCCTTCAGTTTGACAATGAATATGTTGAAAAATTTGGCGATAAGAAAGCTCATTATAATTCCGGATGCATATGCTCTACATTTTATTATTTTCTAGTCGGTAGAGGCACCGTTATTCCATCCAGTGTTTGTTACAGTACCATCACACCCTACTACTTCTAGTTTTTCTAGTGATATTAATAGTTCAGACAAACAAGAAATAATGCTTTGACTTGTATCATTTGATGAACTCGAGGAAGTAGATACAGGTCCAATATAAGTTGATTCAGATTCCTGGATAAGAGAATAGTGTTTTTATTTCACATTCCTGTGAAATTGCTTGGCATTAAATTTTTCGCTGAACAAAGTATCTCATTTTTGTCCGTCAAAAAAAGACCCGAACTTTTCTCAGGGAGTGTGAATCGGCTTTTCAAATCCGTCCTTAAACGACTCTTGTCTTCTTTTTTACACATTTCAACCACATCAGAAGTGTCTGTGCCGGTTATCCAGAACACTTGACGCTATGACAGCTTTTGGCTGATCAGAAGCTCCGAAACGATCGATGTTTAGCGCTGTTGCGTTAATTTTAATTCTCATCTGCCATTTGCGCTTTTAGTCTATGTACTCGGTTTGTATTTATCGTCCTCATACTCCGAGTCTTCAAAAGAAGCGTGTTTGAGCTCATAAATTTCATAGTACACTGCCACTTTAGGAACTTTAAAACTATTTGAGGAAACACTCAGTGCTTGCTGAATATCACGAGCTTTCCGCTTAGCCTTCACATTTAACTTTTTTGTAACTGTTTTTTAAATACATCCGATTTTCATCGAAATTGTAATTCCTTTGATGAATCATGAGCCTAAACTCAAAGACACGAATTTTCTTTGTCTTTTTTTACATAAGCATTTAATTAGAATTACACATTGACATGCATGTGGTCTTTTTAATATAATATAAATACCACAACCAACAATTGGACGGTTGGTTGGGTAAGATGTGGGTGGAACCCAACGTGCAACCACCACCACGTGGTGAGTTCTGTGTAGTTTTATTTTAGCAAAACGGACTAAGGGTTGCACGGTGAAAGTTGCGAAAAAATGATAAATTTATGTTTTTTCTAAGTTCTTGCGCGAACAAAAAAATTGGATTATTGATCGGAATTTAATTTATTTAGGTTATGTAAACCATGAAACAAGCATAAAAAGCTAACGCGTGTTTATTTCTAAAGTTTTAATTAATTTAAAAAATTAGTAAAAAGTCGCGATTTTTGCAATTTTTCATCAACTTTAAGTACGATGCGCGAATGGAAGATGTCAACCGATTCAAAAAAAATTTATGCCGTTTTTCTTCTTATTACAATAGGCAACGTTTACGCACTAAAGCGTCACGAAAATCAAAAATTTCTTTTTTTCGACCCACCCTAGTGTACAGGTATGTACTATTCCACTTTAGAAATGATAGGGAACTAAGACGTAATTGGCCTTTGCGAGATTGTACAGGTAAATCCATTAAATGACGCAATAAGATTTTATACCAATTTTTATTTACACATACGAGAAAACTTTTCTCCAGCATCACACGTAGCAAGCGTGTGATAGGTACAACATAAAACGTGATGCAAGTTAAATGGAACATACATCACTTTACACCTCACACTCATATGTCTCTAGAGTATTTAAGTGTAACATTCCTCTCTATAAGACAATTATTAATACATTATTATGCAAAAAAAAAAAGTTTCACATCTATTTCGTAGTATCCTATTTTCGCTAATTTTAACCATTTGGAAAAATGGTTATTGTCCTCGTCAGGGTAGGAAAACAAAAGCATATCTGAAGCTTTTTATTGGTTTAATCCACATTTAATTCGTTTTCTGATTGGTCTATACAGTAATCTGTATTTTCCCTTTACTTTCAACAGAGATGTATTTTACTGTTGCCACTATGACAAAAAAGTAATAAAAACTGAAAAAAAAAAAAAAAAAAACTCAGAAACAAATTGAGATATAGCTTTCAAACAAATTGCATTTAAAAGTACATTTTTCTCTCTATACGACGCTGTAAAAAGTAATATTGTGGGATGTTTAGAAGTTTAAGAATGAACTTTCATTTAAAATTGGTCGTCAGATTTCTACGATGGAAAAGCCTTTTGCTGAACAGCCAATGAAATGCTTGGATAATACGTAAGTTTCAGGTGGATAATACGTAACATTCAGGTGGATAATACGTAAGATTTAAGAAATTTAATGGGTCGCAGGCGATATCTGTCGCTTGCAATTTTTACGTGTAATAACACTATTAATATTTAATTCATGGCGTACGTAATGTATGATCAACTCCGTGCGATTTTTTATGTCTTAAATTTTAGCCTTCGAAAAAATCATTTTCCAAATGTTCGTTGTAATTTGTTAACTTGATTTTTCTTTTTCTTTTTTCTTTTTTTTTTTAATTTTTAAATTTGAAATTTAAGATTTGCGAAGAAACCTGAGGTGATGATTTAAAACGGTGATCATTTTCGGAATCAGGGCTAAAAATTATACAAAAATTAATTATCGAAAGTTAAAAAACTTAACCATTACATCAATTTTACATTATCGGATTTTTGCTATTCTTTGCCTTTTTAAATTTTAAGTTTAAGATTCGTAAAAAAAATCCTTAGGTAATGGTGAAATTTACAGGTCATTTTCGGATTCAACGCTTCAAAATACATAACAATCAATTATCAAAAGCTAAAAAAAAAAATAATAACACAATCCAAATTTTGCAGACAACTGTAATTGCTGTCATTTGCTTATGAGATCGTCTACCTACAGATATTGGACCAAACTTAAATATTTGCAATTCAAATATCTGATTTGAAATCACTCTTGAATTATTTTATAAATTGTATAAATTTTTAGTCAGAGGCCAAACGAGACGTTATTCGGACTCATTAAACTATTTAGAGCTTCAGCGCATAAATCTATTTTAAATTGTTGCAAAACAGATTGCTACGTTGGTAGATTTTTAAGTATTGACGCAGAAGCTAACTGGTGAAATGCGATGCAATTTTCGATTAGCATAATATAAGGAAATTGATTTAAATTCATAAATTTATGTGTTACTTTTTTAATGTTTTCAAAATCTAAATGTAATATATATATTTTCTCTATCATATTCTATTAATTATATTTATTTCCATTAAATTATACGATTCTAAACAACCGATAAAATGCATTTCACTGTTGCATTCGGATTATTAATTTTACATATGTGAGATGCATTTAGAAAATATATTAGGTTGTAATGAAAGTTTTCCGCCAAATTACTATTACATAATACTAATAACACTTATATATAATTAACTGTAATTTTATATATAACCACCAGTCCGCCAAACCTTCACAGTGTCATATAATACAACATAGTACCTAAAGCTGTACACTTTATTCGGTGACATTCTGTTGCTGATTTTTTGCAACAGAACTGGAAGTAAATTTTGGTTCTAATCTTGTAGCGTGATAGTTCCATTTCATACACCCTGTATTTAATGATAAGGATATTTTTTTTTTTAATTCACAACACTGTGTTATAAAGCAAGTCTCTTTCTTTCAAATACCAAAAATCGTTTGACAAAATATGAGGAAACACGTGAACGCGAACTGTTTGCACCGATCGTATTAGCTGTGTTGGGTAACTTTCGTTACAACCTAATATTTTATTCTATTAACCAGGTTTATCATTTGCAAAAGGAACATTTTTTATCTTATTCATTTAAACCTTCATAATCTTTCGAACACTTATTTTAATCGCAAATTCAGAATGAATTTACAATGAGAAATTACATTACATTTTACAATTTTACAGGTTACAATTTTTTTGCATGTGGTATTATAGAATGTTTTCAATTAGATGAAAAGTTATAGAAGAAATTTCCATAGAAGGAAAATTAGCTACTGTTTATGTTCTTCTAATAGATTAACTTATAATATAACTTATAATAAGTATGAAACACGCAGATTTAGGAAATTTCCCCTATGAGAGTAACAATTAAAAATTTTGTGAACAAATTTAAGTGAAGTTGCAAGGTTCAGATGAAATTTTACTTTGACAAACCTGATAATCCCAGATGTTCTATAAGAAATGCAAGAAAGAACATTAGAATCACACATTTTTGTAAAACGTCCACTGTAAGAATTATAACTAGAAAACAGGAATTCTGCTTTTTCAGAATTTAGTGTCGCCCCCGATGAAAAAAATATATTTATATATAAATAGTACAAAACATATTTCAATTTTAAGACTTAAAGCACACGCTTTTATTTTATGTAAAATGACGTCATTCGCATCCGCTTAAGTATTCCACATTTACGATCCACTCTTAAACATCTACCGTAAAGCATGCATAGGTTGCCACTATTGCAAAATAATACACAAATGCAACAAAAACATGCCGTCATTAAAGATCTCAACAAAAAAAAAGGCTATCTAATAATTCATAGGCATTCATTTGTTTGTAATATTAATATAGACGATATCAGTCGTGACGTCAGTCATGACGTTTTGGTTGGAAACTGGCACCAAACAAACGGTTGCTATGTTGTATTTTCTATTTTGTTTACGTGTTGCAGCAATATCTTATATCTATATTTCAGATCTAAGTGTTTTAATACTTGATATGTACTGGTAACATTTTCACGATTTATATTTAAAAAGAAATAACGCATAGCAACCGTTTGTTTGGAGTCAGTTTCCAATCAAAACGTCATGACTGACGTCACACTGAAAGCGTCTATAGATACTTAAAATTAAATACCGTTTATAATAGCTCTATGCTGTAACAGAGATTTTTCGTTTATATTTTTTTTCAAAATACCACGTATTTTAATTACATTTTCTTTTTGTTGTTATGAGAAAATGGCCACAAAAAGATATAATTGATATTTTTCAATTTTCCCTTTACTTTCTACGTAAATGGAGTACTTGAGTTGCCAAAATTAGAGACATGGTGCTGAAAACTACAAAAAAATTAATATTTAAAAAATAAATGGATATACACTTTTCAAACAAATTGCATTTAAAAGTACTTTTTTTTTCTAATACGGCGATATAAAAATTGAAAATGTGCGATGCTTAGAAATTTTAAAAATTGCAGCAGAGTACTTAATCGTAACTGCTTTGTTTTACGGCTGGCTTCTGTAAGCTAGCGTTATTTTTTGAAGACGACACAAAATAAGCTGGGAGAAAGAATTGCCAATAAATGTAAACGAACTTCAACGTTACAGATGGAATTTCGCTTTGTTAGATGCGATAATACCACATTTTGTGTAAGAAATACAAGAAATAAAAATAGAAACACACAATTTAAAAAGTCTTCCCATATCAGAGTAACAATTAAAAAAATAAAGAAAAAAAAAGAAAGTTAATTGAACTGGCAACGTTAGAAATGAAATTTGCTATGAAAGATCTGATAATAACAGATGTTGTGCAGCAAGTACAAGAAGCATGTTCAATGTGATCCACGTGCAGTTACTACTTTGAATAAGGATTGGTATGAATTTTTTTAATAGATTTCATAACATATAAAATAAAAATCTATGGATTAAAGGAGGCTTTTTATGTTTAACCATTAATATTTGGTTATAGTGGCGGAATATCTGGTGACAATATCTATAATTTCTTTAGTTACAGGGAATCCAACATGCGTTTAATCAAATTTAACTTTTTACAAAAACAAAAAATCACGTTTACAGCAGAGATTGTGAAAAACTTTCCAACACATTCAGAATGCTCTAATAAAAGATCACAATTTACTAATAGCCTAGTGGTTAGGGGGTTGAATTCGGAATTAGTTAGGACAAAGCTGGAAATTGTTTTAATCCCTTCTGTTTAGGTCTAGAATGAATATGCAATGTTTTCCCCCTCGTACTAGGTGAGCGTTAGGAAATATGTACAGAATTATAGTCAAAAAATACGTTTTTTTGCATACCATAACAATATCGCAAAACAGCTAACTCTGTCAAAAACATTGTAAACATTAAGTTAACTTGGTCTCTCCTGGCTTCAAGCTATTGATTAGCGATTAAGGCAAAATTTTGAAATAGAAATGCGACCTTAATGTAGAACAAAAATATTAATCATGGTACTCATTTTATTCAGAATTTTAAGCTCTACAACATTTGTATTGACAATGTTTGTTATAGAGTTAGCTGTTTTGAGATATTGTTAAGGAAACTACAAAAAGCGTGTTTTTCGAAAATAAATATGTACATATTTTCTAACATTCACCCAAGTACGAGAAAAAAAACATAGTACGTTCATTTTAGACCTAAACTGAAGGGATTAAAACAATTTCCAGTTTTCTCCTAATTAATTCTGAGGTCATCCCCTGATGATGGGTCTAAAATTTTGAAGTAGAATTGTGACCTTAATATTCAACATAAGTATTCAGTGTAGGTACTCATTTTACTCAGAATTTTAAGCTCTACAATATTTATATTTACAATGTTTTTGACAGAGTTAGCTGTTTTGAGATATTGTTATGGTATACAAAAAACGTGTTTTTTGACTATAATTCTATACATATTTCCTAACGCTCACCTAGTACGAGGAGGAAAACATAGCATATTCACTCTAAACCTAAACAGAAGGGATTAAAACAATTTCCAGCTTCACCCTAATTAATTTCGAATTCGGGCTTTTTTTGCTCCCCTGCAACTGGGCTATAAGGTGAAAGATGATGTCTAAATTAACAATTTGGAAAACGCATTTGAAAGCCCGATTTTTGCTTTTACCATAAAAAGTCATTAAAATATACGATTTTAATGTGCAGCCTTCAATATGATCTTCAGATATCTATGCATACTACCTAGAATGCTAACAATTAGTTTAGTTAAACGTACAACACAGTTGAAAATTTCCACTCAGCAATTTTCGCTATATACAGATGTTGTTAAGAACTTTTGTGTGAAATTGTATATGATCTATAGAAATGCACACCATCTGTAGAAATATCTTCTATAGTACAATTATTGCTCACTCTTTTCTATAGTAAAATCTTTTTGTATATCCCTGAATATGAGCGAAAAGTTCTATGCTCATGATATTCTATAGTAATAACCTTGCAGTGTCTATCGCAATAGCATTTTCTATAGTATGCAGTATCTGTAGTATGCAGTATCTATAGCAGTTCTATAGTAACACCTCAGTGATGTGTACCAGTTGCAATATGATTAAAATACTGTAATATCAATAAAATACATGGCAAAAGATTTTCCCCTTAACCCGTCATGCAATGGAATTCCTTTGAGTGGCCCTGTAAATGAACCAAAAATGTTAAGCATTTCATTTTCAATAACGAAAATGTCACAGTAAACCACATTAGTATATGGGTCATTCCATGCAAAATGAGCAAATCAGCTGTGGCAGACATGTCAAAGATTTTAATGAAAATCAGTCGATATGCAGGTCATATATATTTATGAGTAAATGTAAAATAATAGATTTCAGGATTATTTATTTAAATGTTAAAATTTACATTAAAAGTTGATGCAAAATCGAGGTATTGTATACATGCTTCATATTTCAATTCTGATTATTAGCCTTAGGAATTGAAAGACTACATTAAAAATTATTTATAATTAGGAATGAATAATAAGTAACAGATTGGCGTAAGTTAGCATTTTTGTTCCGTTATCAGACAAAAATTTTTTTTGAAAATTTTTGAGGTAAAAATGCAATATCTCTATTGCTCATTTACACACGAAGGACAGCTGTAACATGTGTAAAATTGCTTGACCTTATAGCTAAAATACATATTTTAAATATGGAAAGTTTAATTCTTGCCTTTTTATGCATTAATGAGAAAAAAAATAAACAGTGAAAAATGCTGAGGGCAAAATGCAATATTTCTATCACATCTTTTTAAGTGAAGGAAAACTTTATTAAACTTTTAAATTATTTGATATTATATATAAAAGTATATATTTTAAAATTTAGAAACTTTTATTCTTGCTTTCAGTTTATTTTTGGCTATTAATATATATATTTTAAACTACAGTAAAAAAAAAACTATTACATTGAACAAAAAATTATTTATTTATCCTCTAAATCCATAGATGGCAGCACTACATTTTTTCCCTTTGAAATCGTGAAATATTGTAAAAAAAAAAAAAAAAAAAAAAAAAAAAAAAAAAAAAAAAACGCGTGCGGATTGAGAGGAAAGCTCATATCAAAAGCAAATATTACTTTTTTAACCCGATTTTGTGATGTTAGGAATCAGAAGGCAATCTTGCATTTTTTTTTTTTTTTAGCATATCATGGATTTATTGATCTTTATGTCTGTGCAAGAACTGTAATGTCTGACTTTTCCTTCATTATTATTATTATTATTTTTTTTTTTTTTTTTTTTTTTTTTTTGCCTATCAATAAAAGGAAAAATTACGATTTTTTTTTTTTTTTTTTTTTTTTTTTTTTTTTTTTTTTTTTTTTTTTTTTACGTTTCTAAACTCTTTTAAAGGTGAAGGAAATACATGGCAACTTAAAAAAATTAGCAATTGGATCTTAACCCCGGAATGCTCGCGCATATCCAGGATATGAACGATTAACACTTTCCCACCAATGAATCCAAACAAAAATCGTCATTTTATTTAATCGTTGATATTGCTCACAAATTCTGCGCTAAAATAATTTGAAGATTACTTTTCGAAAATTAGTGGTGGGAAATATAATAACTGTGCGAACCTGGGTATGACATATCCCCGGGTTAATATGTAACACTACATCAGGCATCAATTTCACAGATGTTTTTGAATTCCTTTGATTTTTATAACGTTTTTAATTTGTCTCAAAATTGACAAACTTTCAAATTTTACAACAAATTTAAGATTAATCATAACGTTACCAAATTTTTATTATTAAATAAATATGAACGTAATTTTCAAGAGATTACAGTATTATAAAAATATTTAATTTATGGTAAAAAATTTTCAAGATACGGGTATTCAAACTTGCTTCAAACTTGCAACTTTGAACAATTGTACACATGCCATTCTATGTCACAAGTTTTTTAAATGTCCAGATTTTTTTTTTTTTTTTTTTTTTTTTGTCGAAATATTTTACAATGCTCTATTTAAATATAAATTGAATTTGGATATAAAATGTTATTAAAATCGATTACTATGCAGCCACGACTTTTTTTTTTAACTTTTGCTCCTTTTGTGTGGAATGACCCATATATCAATTTCATGGCAATCGAACTATATTTACGCGAGTAACAGCACGGAAAGACGAAAAAATTCATAAACACTTTTCAACTATTTTTAAAAGTGTTAAAATAAGGTAATGAATGTAATTTTATTTAATTCCCTGACATAATAATTCAACAGTGCAAGTGGATACACTGGAAGCGAATGCTTTGTTCATTTTTATTTCTAAATTTTGTGGCGCAAGGGCAGAAATTAAAATGAAATTTTGGTTGTTGTGTAGTAATGCTAACATTATTCAATCAAAAAATTATTTTATTCATTTATTTATTTGAAAAGCTTTCGTTATCTACTATCTACTTAAGGTTTTTGATGGTGTTTTTTTTATGCTCTTAAAAGAGTAAGTGGCAACTAAATATGTTTAACATTCTCGAAAAATATAAACATACGTATAGAGCTTTTAAAATATTGAGTTGAAGGAATATAATTTCCCATAGAGGAAATAATACTTATAAATATAAATTATCCTATTAGTTTCGAAGGTTGTGAATCGTAATTTATTAAAATGCATAAGCATGATGTACTCGTGATTATTATGTAATCAAAGTAGCTTGTGCACTAATAAGGAGAGGGCCAACCTTGTTAATCACAGATTTTTATTATTTTAATATATGTTGTAGGGTAGAGACCCCTTAGTGTCAGGTTCAACGGATTTTATCCAACGCTCCTTAGTTCTTGAGAAACCGGGTGGTCTAATAATAGTACACAACTGAAATACTTACATTGCGACCGCAATGATATGTTGGTCGTAGCTCAGTTGGTACGGCGTTCGCTGGCTGATCTGCGGGCCCGGGTTCATACCCGACCACGCTACATTTGTTTTTCTCATTTTTTGTTTTATAAATGTACTTGTAATTATAATTTAATAATTTCAATTACAAATTTTAATATCATACATTAATTATAATGTTAACAAACTTAAATTTATGAATTTATATTTTTAAACTATTATTTCTCATCCTTTAAAGAGGTTTAAAAAGAAATTCGATCTATTATTGAACGATAAAAATTCCAAAATCGTGACAAAATCTGCTGTGGTGCCATCTAGTTACGATAAAATAAAAGAATATTCAAATAAAATAAAAGCAGAAAGAAGATAAAGGTGAAAGCAAAATAATTTAAAGCGCAAGCATGCGTATTGCAAATAAAAAAATCTTTAATATGCAAAAAATTGGTTGTAATTTAATTCTGATGCTAATTTTTAATATAATTATGCTTGTTACTTTGAAAACAGAATAATAGTATTATCGCATTGACTTTCTTTGTTAAAGCAATGCGTAAATGATGTTTCTTTAAAATCACGAATTGACACAATTGCTCAATATCATTGCATTGATAAAGAATATATGAAATACATTTTAAAAGTGATTTTTAAAAAATTAATAGTTTTATGATGTTTTATACAACTATTTAGTTAAAAGTAAAAAATTAAATAGGTTAAAATTATAATTGATATACAATATTATAAATTTTAATTGACAATGAGATTATTAATTATACTTACAAGTATATTTATAAAACAAAAAATGAGAAAAACAAATGTAGCTCATTCAGATATCGAACCCGGGCCCCCGGGCCAGCCGGTAAACTCCTTACCAACTGAGCTACGACCAACCTATCATAGCGGTTGCAAAGTAAGTTGTGTACTATTATTAGACCCCCCGGTTTCTCAAAAACTAAGGTGCGTTGGATAAAATCCATTGAACGTGACACTAAGGGGTTTCTACCCTACAACATATATTAAAATAATCAAAATCTGTGATTAACAAGGTTGGCCCTCTCCTTGTAAGATAAAAATATTACTTAAATTTTTAATGGAAACTTTTTTTTATGAGCATAATTTAAACGTTAGTAATTAAAGAAAAAGTAGAAATGCAAATATTCTACAAAGACAGAATGCTGTCAACAGACAGATTATCAGGCAAATACATCAAACAAAAATAAAATAGCGAGCAGCCCAGGTATACAAAATTTAAATCGTGGAATTAAGGTTGCAAAAAAAGGGGGGAAAATAGCGGATATGTTAACTAGAAAAAAAAAATAACAGAAATTGTTATTGGATATCCAAAGTTAAGATAGCATAATGCAAATACCCTCTATACAAGTTCTTGTTTTAATGCTGTTCAGTGGAAAGCCTAAATGTAAACAGATATATGAGAAAGCTCATAATCATAAGATTGATAGAGGCAGATACCCAGTGCAATAAACACATTTCCCTCGGGTATGGGATGGTTGCTGACGAATGAGATATTGTGTTGTACAATTTGGCCGGTTTGTGCTGCTCTTAACCCCTTGGGGACGAGCGACACGTATACGTGCCGGAAATAGGCCTAAGGATCCTCATTTATCCTCACCAGTAAAATTTTACTGTGAAATTTGCCTTATTTAATCCGAGCATTTTCCCGATTTGAATAGGCACAAACTTCTGTTTTTTAAAACCAGTAGCAATGTAATAAACATTTCGCAAAAGGCTCCCGTCGCGAAAGGGTTAAGAAAGTGCATGAGATACAAAACTGTAAAAGCTAAAGGCTTCTCATATTTTGTTCCAAATTTTTTTTTTCTTATAACAAAGTGTAAACAATATTTTAACTAGGTAGAAAAGAAAACATTCTATTATCAGGAAGGAAAGTATATAGAAAACTGTTCTAGGGCCTTATTTTTCTTTAGAAACAATGTTTTTTTAGATTTAATGAAGCATTTCTAAAAACAAGGTTTCTTTTGCTGACACAGATTTTCGGAAACATTTCAGCGTAGTCTTTATAGTGTTTTAATCAGCTTTCTCAATTCCGAATGTCGTTTTTTCGTATGTTTTCAATTCTCAAGTAAACAATTTCATCTTCAAAAAAATACTTTACAGATAAAAATGATAATGTAACAAAATTGACATTAACATAAAAATAAAAATATTATTATATTGTTAGTTTTCATGTATGCATGAAATTAAGCATCAGCAAACTGATTTTTACACGAGAAAAAAACTAATGCGAAACGTTTCCAAAAATCAGTGACAACAAGAAAACGATGTTTTTATAAATCTTTTTTAAATTCCGAAAAAAAAAAAAATATTTGTTTCTGCGGTTTTTAAAGATAATGAATTGTTTTTGGAATCAATAGTAACTCGGAACCTATGATTGTATATTTTCGTTGGTCATTAGATTTTATTATCCTAGATTAAAAGTTATACTTTTTTACATTCAAGATTTTGATAAAAATTTTGACTTTTTAGCTTCTTTTTACATTCTAACACCTTTATTTATTTATTTATTTTCTATGAATTTTAGACAGATGTTCAATTGGAAGATTTTTTGTTATAAACTCAGATTTCTTTCGTATTAGTATGTATGTGTTTTTTTTTATATATATTTAGTATATAATAGTTAATAGAATTAAATATATAATCGTCAAAGAACATTAAAAATTATTAAATCTAAATAAAATCAGACCTATTACGAAAACTTTAAAAAACTGAAAATATTAAATAAAAACGAATAAAGACCACTTTATAAAAATTATACAGTTTAAGTTTGTTAATTAAAAAAAGTATCTTTCTTTATTGTAAGTCTGCTTTTAAAAAGAATAAAATTATTTTTTCTTTGCATTTTTATCAATATTATGATCTTAAAGCTTGCGAATCTCTCTTGGGATTTTCCAAATATCTGAAGTTTTAAGGAATGTGAATTCGATTAACTTTAAAGAAGTTATTTTCATTTAATAAAAAAGACAAATTTTTAGTGAACATCAAGATTTCTAAAAATATCTTTATTTCCATTTAAATTAAATAAAGATATTACCATAAAAAGGTGAATTTATCAGTTAATTTAAAAAGTTATGTGTTTTTCGAAACGATATTTTTTGGATAAAAAGCAAAAACCTATATCATCCAGTAAAAACATGCCCGTTTGTATCACTGGTGTCATATTGGCAGTGGCAACAACTGGCAAATATTTTTCTTTCACTGAATTTTTTTAAAGCTTTGCACATTTGTATTAAATTTCGCACAATTTTAATATTTACACTATCGAATAGGGCGAATATGTCTTTAAAATAATTTCTAAAATCATTTTTAAAAAATCTACTCGGTCGAGGGTTTACGAAAGATTAATTTGATTACACTTAAAACAATATCTGTTCAGGTTTTTGTTCCGGCTGATATTCCAAAAGGAAATTAAAACTTCACAGACAAATGGATAAAATTAATTTAAATAAATCAAAAATTCATCGGAGATGTAATCGAACTACTCGTTGAAACAACAGAAATTATCGGAATTAGTAATGTATTTTGTTAAATCTTTAGAGATTTCTTGGGCTTTTTATTCCTAACCTGCGATTAATACGAAAATATCGCTTTCAACGTATTTCTTAACTTTATTGTGATACATAATTTATATATTTTAATGTAAAAAGTTGATTTTAGTGTTATAATTATGCAATCTAAAACCATATTAAATGCAAAGAGTTTGTTAAAGCTTTAAAAAAATATTTCAATTATTTTTTGTAACACGGAAAGGTCGTGGCGGAATCCCTGACATTAAATAAATGAATAATTAGAGAATGTTACACGCTTTATGAAATGGTCAACATTGAACTATCGGGTGAGTGCAAAAGTTCTACCCGTTTTAAGTACATGCAATTTTCAAGTAGAATACGGACGTCACAGCTGACGTTTCGAAGATAGGAAAGTGGCCAATAACGCGTGTAGCAGTAGAGTACATATAGGCACAATATTTGTCAGAAGAACTCTTTCGGAACAGAAAACAACATGGCAAGCAATAAAGACCACTTGAAACATTGCTTACAGTACGAATATGATAAAGGCGTTACAGCAGCCGCGGCTTATTTGTCCAGCGTATGGAGAAAATGCCGTTGACGATATCAACTGTCGCTGTGCTTTTCGGAAATTTCGGGACAAAAACAATACTGTAAAAGTCATGCCGTTCTGGTCTCCCATCAGTGGTTTCTGACGAGGATCTGGGGACAGCCATAACACAATACTCACATCTAACCGTCGAAAAATTAGCGAAAACTTTTTCGGTACAGAGAACAGCAGTCGGAAGACGGGTGAATGCACTTGGTTTTTTCACCAAGTCCGATAAATGGATACCTCAACAGCTTACAGCAAGGCAACGAGAATGGAGGATCAACACCTGTGTCTCTTTGCTTTCCCGTTACAGTTAGGAACACTTTTAACCGAATTGTAACGGGTGGAGAGAGGTGGGTACTGTATAGTAATGTGAAGCTTCGAAGGACCGTGTGCAGAGTTGCAGAAAGAAATTAATCGACCTAAACAGGAGGACTCCATCCGGAAAAGATTTTGCTCAGTGTTTAATGGAATTCCAAGGGAATAACCCATTGGGAGGTCGTCGCGCCGGACCAAACGATCAATGCAGACCTCTGTTGCCCACAAATCGACAGGCTGCGAGCACAACTCACGTCTAAGCTACTCATCAATCGAGGAGGCATTTTCTTTCATTACGGTAACGCCAGGTCTGATGTTGATTTTAGGAATCCGCAAAAGTTACTGGACCTTATTTAGGAAGTTTTGCCGCGCTGGGTGTATAACCCCGACCTTGCACTTTCGGTCTATCACCTTTTCCGATTATTACACAACGCCTTCGCTAGTCGGACCTTGATTAATTCTAGTCGTATAATTTCTTCCTTGAAAAGAAAATCATCCACGAAGTGAGCACGATGTGGTCTGTAGTTGTCGTCCGTTATCATGAATTCATCTCCAATTGCTGCAACGTAAAGGGACTACTATAGGTCTGATGATCTCATCCATATATCGCTCAGCGGCCAGAGATCCATTTCGCATGTTGTGGCGGTCTATGCGCTCATAAATGAAGATGCCAGCATAGACCATCCCCCCCTCCCCCCGCGCCAAATTTGATATTTCCTTGCATGAAAGGAGGATAGTTTCTAGTGGCACATTTCATCCAGATGAAATTACGCCTATAATCAGATCAACGAAAAAATAATATTGCGCCATCCATTTCACCTCCTGTTCATATGCTCCTTCCCGCACAACCTGCGGAAGCCAAGGTGCATGGCTTTTAACGTAACACATACCATTGATCTGCAAGCATACAGACCTACAGCATCGAACCTCTAGACGAGCGATGGTGTTACTGTAGAAGAGTGGCAGTCGTATTTAGGTGTCTCCGAACCGTTAGCTTTAAATATTGATCTTCATTGGGAGTTGCTGCACTTCTACGATCTTGCCCTAGTCTTAGGCCAGATTTCTAGTGTGCAAAAAACAATTCCACATCTGGGAAATCAGATTTTTGAAACTCCATTGAAGTCTGCTACATCGGCTTGTATTTTCTCACCCTCCCTCATTCTAAATGACCAACAAATCTCCAAGCAAGACATCGCACATATTAAAACAAAGCACTTACTGAAAGTCGATCATTTTTTTTCGCTTTGTGATTCAGTAAGTTTATAACCAAATTCCTTTCGCTGCCGCTAAAGCACAATTTTTAACGCCAAACGGAAAATTTGCACTCTCAAAAGTTTTTAAAATGAGAAATATCTGCATATGTGACACTTTTCTTTTGTTTTCTTCAAAAAATTTCGCTAATACCGTTATTTTATATGATACTTACAATATCCTTTAATTGTTTTGAGCAGTGTAGTTTTTGAAGTGGAAAGAGAAAAAAATGATAGATATGCTGATAAATAACGTCCGCTGCCTCATCACGCATGTAAAGATTTTAAAATTTATTGGTTTGAGAATTTTGTTCGACTTCAGTTAAGCGGATAAGTAACTGTTTTATTTATACTTAGCCAACACTGGAAAATAATACAAACACCCATTTTGTGTTAAATAGTTTAATAATGGTCATGTAGATTCACATAAACCTTTGCTTATTTTAAATGGCGCATTTCAAAATCAAAGTATGTTTCTCATCCTTACGCAAATACTCTTTTACAAAGATTGCAGTATTGTAGTATATGGAGGCAGGAAAATGATATATATATTTTTAAGTTCATAGAAAATATGTTTTGAACAAGAAACTTCGGAGTTGAAACCTAACTAGAACGTTAGAATAGGTTCCGGATTTAAGAGGTAATCGTTTGCTTAAATCGTATGTTTAAATTAATAGTGGAGATTTATATTTTTACTTACTTTGGTTTGTCTGACCTTCTGCCTGGTCGGCTCTGTGTTTGGTCGTGTCTGGTCGTCTGTGTTTGGACGGTATGGTTGGTGGTGCTCTAACTCTCCAAATTATGCTTGGATGTGAGTGTTATTTATACATTTATTGATGCTTTGTATGCTATGGCAATTGATATGAAGTATATAGCATTTATAGTTCGTTTTAGGGACACTCAATAAATTTCGTTTATTATAATCTATTGAGAAACCAGTTTCAAATGTATTTTATAGATGGCTAAGACATTTCAAACGTAATGAAATTGATACACATGGTAGAGGTGCTCTAAAAATGCTTACGAACGATAATTGCTGCAAGTGCTTTTCCAGCTATAACATGTATTTTTCTAATTAAATATATATAGAAAACTATATGTAAGAGAAACGACACATTCACCTTAATACTTTAAGTTAAAACATGAATACATTAAAATGATTCTCAGTTTTTATTACTAAAACATTAAAACCATTATTAAAACATTAAAACCAATAATCAGATGGTAAAAACTTCCCGAGTGACCAGGGCTTGGTCGAAAGCGCTCGGGAAGTTTTTACCATCTGATTATTGGTTTTAATGTTTTAAAACCTGTTAATTGTATTTTTAGCACCTATTTTAGTAATAAAAACTAAGAATCATTTTAATGTGTTCATGTTTTAACTTAATGTATTTTTCTGTTTAACTAATCTATATGATAAAAGCCTAAGTCACGTGACTGTCATCAACAGTTCCAGGCTCACCGCTTCACTTTTTATATGCAATTTTGGTACTTTTATGTTAGCTGGGCGCAGATGATTCAATCGCCAAATAGGGTTGCATCGCCATCATGCCATTTAAAATACTAGTATCCGTCAGGCCAAAATGTCGGAGCATGGAGGCGCGTAAACTTAAAACATATTATTTCAAAAAAATGTTTTATTTTCTAGATTGCTGTTTAATAGCATAAAAGTAAGTTTGATGTAACAATCGTCGATACTTCATTTTAAAGTTTTTAACTCAGTCGTCAATTGCCTCGGGTAATACACAGATTCTAATCTTTCAGCAAGTGCTCCCATACTTCTAATTTGGGTAAAGCCTGTTCTTAGCGAAGACTGCTTCCAATAGAACTTTCTCTAAATGACAAACTACAGTAAAAATGACATAAGTTGTTTTATGTGACAACACCTTTATATGGATATCCACAGCAGTTTTTGACAATTTTAAACTCGAGGATCTATGTATTGTGGCAAAGTATGCAACAGTTGAAGGTAACTAACTTCGAGAGAATGAAGCTTTTTCTTCTTTCCAATATTTGCAAATAGGTTTGATAAAAAAAAAAAAAAATTACAGTTAGAAATGGCTCATAATACTCAACAAAATGAACTCTTATGGCCTGTGGTAAGCCTCGAGGTTGAAAACATGGGCAATAGGCAATATCTTTTGTCGCACTTACGTTTACCAATTCTCACTTCGTTCAGATATTGGTATGTAGCATAATGGATAACCCTGCATCCAGCTGCTGAGGAAAATCTAGACTGAAGTCCAGACGCGTGATCATCTTCACTCCATCTTGCTATTTAATCATTGTGATCTTCTAAAATTCTTGTTTATTGGCCCCCGCTTTGATTTAAAAAGTGCTTCTTGATTATATTCTTTAGCTTGCTTGGTTTTGAGAAAAAGACATATGGCACCTTCAAATCATTCAAGTTAGCGGAAGGCAGTATATCTTTGCGTTTTTGCATAAGGGGTGAGAGGTAGTCAAAAACTTGACTCATGCAAAATGAGTTCAGAGTCTTTCGGAACTGTTCTGCTGATCGTCGTTTTGTCTCAATGAATTTGTTAGTGTGAAGCATTTTTAGAAAGCTATAAGCACATTTTGTCCGCGAAGAATCAAAATGGCTCTTAAAAAATGTCTCTTATATTAGAGGGATGTCTTTTAAGCGATGCAACTACCTAATACGTCCAAGGATTTAAACAAATAAGCCTCTAAAAGGCTAAATGCTATCAATTTTACCTTCGCGCCATCTTAGTTGAAGGTCAGCCATAAGACGACATCCTATCATTGAAAATTCGTCAATAATGAGAAATAACACTGTATCCATTCTGAGCTGTAGATTTATTGCTGATTTTTTAAATTAACGAACTATTTCAAACACGGTGGTTCTTTAAGCATTGAGTGAGTTACCTTGTCTTTGACATTAAATGCATCAGTACCTGTTAGTGCCAAAAGAATGATAGCTTCTGATCCTTACTGCTCTATGATTGTTTTACTAATTTCTTTGATTTTTGTACATTTTACAGCTCTTCCTTTTCCAATAATAAAAGTTGATTAAGGGAATTTGTAACCGTTGTTTGCAAAGACAAAAGATGTTCAGTGCATAACTGAAGGCAGCATAATTTGTTGTTCTTTAGAATAATTCAAAAATGTTAAAAGTAAAGCGAAACCATTGCATAAGAGAATGTACGGTAAAGATAAAGAATCACCCCCCGGATGTATTTGAGAGATTTTGATTTTTTAAATTTAGCTCCGATCTTTGAGAACCTGATCCATCGAGTTAGCGACAGAAAACTTCAAAGCGCCTTCAAAGACTTGCTTGTCTGGCACAGCCCACCCTTAATGAATATGACAAAAGGTAAAAATTTGTAACACGTATGTAACACACACTCATAGATAGTCTGCTATACTCCTCTATCAAACTTTATACCTTTATTCATCTGAGTTGTTGTTATATCGTTATTACAAAAATATTAGGAAGCATCTGAGTTATTTTTATGCGACTTTTCCACATACAATTAAGCTGAATAACTCTATACATTTGAATTACTTTCTTTTAACCGCCATTTTCGAAACTTCTGTGTATAATGTTGCACATATAAAATATGTATATTTCTTAAAATGTACACTAAATCTAGGCAGCACATTAAAAAAAAAAAAATCAGGGATTGATTTATGACTTTTAGTGAACATGATTTCTCATGAATTATCTTTCATTATTGTATCCATTTCTCCGATCATAAGCGTAAGCGATCATAGTCATATACATTAACGTCGCATTTATAGCTAAACTTCGCGGCATTTGGACGAAATATCGCCAAATTCTGCGACCAAAAATATGTCGTCAAAAATTAAGCCAATTTGGCTGTATCTGACTAATTTGGCGAAATTTCCATTGAAATTCAGTGCTGATGAGTCTTCTCTAACCGGATTTTCACATTTTAACTTCGTGTTCTCCAGTAAAATTAGCTAAAATCTTAAAACCAAGAAATAGGGAAGCTATCTTTTCCAACCCGTACAGGAATTTTTTATTTTGTAATCAACATATTTCTGTTTTCTAGTATACATCTTGACCAAAAAAAAAAAAAAAATGCTTATATCATTTACTTCAGAATGTTCACTTGCATTTCAGTTGAAAAATATTCACTTACGATGAATTAAAAAAAAATTGAGTAAACGTCAGTAATTGAGACAATTGCAAGTAATTGCAAATTATTAAATTTGCTTATCAAACAATGCTCAGTAAATTATGAATTTTTCTACAAACCCGATTACGAAAATTTCCCAATAGAAACATACATTCGTCTGAATACATACATATATACATAAGAATACATACATACATACATAAGAATACATACATATAAGTAAAGTAAATCGAGAAAAATACAGGACATTATATTTTTCTAGATTTCTCTGAGTATCACTCATAGGCATTCGACTAATGCCAAAATCGCATTTTCCGTATTCGATTTTTTTTTTCGTTTCTATTAATTTAAAATTCAAAATGAATTCCATCGATTTGGAAGCTTACAAAGAATGAAAAGTTCGAAAAAAAATAGTGGTTGTGAATGTAATGACGTAAAATGTAAAACTTCTGAAAGGGATGTGGGGGGGGGGGTCAATCTATATCTCAGGTCACTAATGTATGAACATCTACTTCAACATTCGACTCCATAATGATCCGTATGAGGTTAAAATGCATAATTTACAGCAATGGAGCTAATGTTTCAATTAATAACGAGATGAATCTCGTCGAATTTCGACGAAAAAAATTGTTTAAAAACGAACTCATACATAGGTTACTACTTATAGTCTCTTAAAAGAAATATTATTTTTAACTTAATGTTACCAAAATACTAATTCCATAGACTTCGACTGTTCAAAATATTAAAAAATTAAACTTCATTATTTATTATACCTAATCAAGATATGTAATTTTGCTAAATTTACCCATTGAGTCTGTTATGTTTAAAAGGCCCAGATGTCATATACGACCCATATTGGCGCGATTTTTTCCCACGTCAATTCGCGGAAAACGTCAACAGCACAAACAATAACATCCGGGTTACCATATCAAGCAAAATAACGACACTTTGGCGCCAGTTAAGTACCCGTTGCGTATATGATATTGGCGTCAGAAAAAATCGCGCAAATATTTTTGACATATATATGATGTATATATATATATTGATATATATTATATGACATCTGTACCGTTTAAAATTGCCGATTGAAAATTTAAAAAGTGATTTCATCTTAAGTCAATCATGGAATTATTTTTCGCGTAAAATCTAAACTTAATGTTATTTTCACCGTCTCATAATTTCTAGAAATTTATATCTTTTAGAGGCGTTCTTAGTAAAATATTTGCTTTTATCAGAGAAAATAATCCTTTTCATTTAAATATGATGTCATTTTGCCTCATTGAAGCATTTCACCAAGCGTCTCAAACTTAATGAATGAAAAAGAATTGAATTATAAGAGCTTTTTGCGCAAAACATGTGTATTTTATTAAAGCATGACGTCATTTTCTGTTCAATTTTTTCAGAAAGTTCATTTTGAATTTTATGAGAAAATGGCATCAATAAAGATAAGCAAACCTTATTATTTTTCCTTTCTTTACAACAATGGAAGTAATCCAATTGCTACCATTTTGAAACAAATTTATAGAATTTTTTTAATTTTTAAATTTAAGTGTAAAAATGAGAATATTTTTAAAAAAAGTAGCTAGTGCAGGCAAATCTACAAAGAAACATCTTTCATTTAAAAAAAAATAATTATTAAAATTGGTGCAGAAAAAAGCTCAAGTTACATGTCTAAAAAAAGAAAGCCTTATCTTTCAAATATATAGAATTAAACTCGCTATAACTATATAGAATTTTCTCTATGAGAAAATTTTGAGCCGACATTTCAGACTGTTAGGGTTGACGAATATTTATGATTTTCAATACGCTCTGAGATTTTGGCACTACCAACGTCCAGCTCATTTTTTGTGTCGATGCGTTAAATATTTTGGACTCTATCGTGTTAAGAATAAGTGTAGTTTTTGCAGGGAAGCCGGAGCTGTGCTCAGACAATAAAGCTATCACTGACTTCATTTAAAATACATGACTTTCATTTAAAGAAAATAAATTTAAAATAGATATATTAGATACATTTAAAATACACGTCTTTCCTTATCTCATTTAAAATACTATAAGTAAATAAATAAAGGTACTTTTTCAGTATAGGTACTTGACGAAAAGGTGCTTGACGAGAAAAGAAATTTGGCACCGTATTTTTAGGCAACCTATTTACTGTTTCGTATATAGAAGCATTTGTTTTCCATTTGAATACAATTTAATTAATATAAAGATTCCGTTTATCCTTTTTTATATAGAAACAGAAGTAATTTGCTCATGCAAATATATATATAAATAAAATGTTTATAAATGTATATAATTAAATATATAAACAAAAATGAAAGTTCATCAGGCTTGTTTTCAGAGCTGTTGATACATTTTGGCAACATATATCCCTTTTTTAAGCTAGAATTGCTCCAAGCTTTTTTATAAATGCCAATGCGCCTATAGTGGAAAAATGTCTAAATAAATAATTAATAGTAATAAAAGTAACACTTACGAAAATATTTTATTCCAACATCGAAGCACTTTTTTCCAATTTAACACCCGAAAAATAAAAGCTATCGAGGAGAAAAATGCTGTTGGCGAGATTTGCGTCTTCCCAACATAAAAGGGCACAGATGTCATATACGAAAGTGCACAATCACGCTCCAGGTACTTAACTGACGCCAACATGTAATTATTTTTTGAACATATTGTAGGAAAGGCCTGTGACCACTTAATCATGTTATTCCCCCCCCCCCCCCCCCCGAGCCCTTCTCCCCAAATTTTTCCATCGGGGACATGAATGGTGTCCGCAAAATTTAGAAAAGTCCCCCCCCCCAGAGGAAAAATTTGGGAGAGGGGCATAAAAGTATATGTGGTCTCAGGCTTTTCCAACAATGTGTCACATGTGGAGTTTGGTAAAAAGTTTCGGTAAAAAAACATGTGGAGTTCGGTTAAGTTAGAAAAGTGCTCCATTTGAATCTACTATCACGTCTCCTGTAATACATCCCTCCCCCCCTCTTTTTGAAATACCTTTTGTAGAAATGTGTTACTATACACGGTAACTATATAGAAAAGGACTAATACAATGGTGCAATTTCATAAATGTTACTCAATTATTTCTATGTGAGGGCAACAACTTGTTGATACCCCTTTATATATACAAATTTATGATTATATAGAGAGAAGCACAAAACAATTCAGATAATGTTCTGATTATATATGGTGATCGTTGGCATTGGATATCAAATGGTTTATACACTTTCCAAATTCCTGACATACATATAATTATTCACCAAATTAAAAGTCGAAGTTTAGTTACAGTATTCCGAATGGTGTTGTAAAGTATTTCATCATGTATGTTTCATGTATGTTTTTTTTTCTTTATTCTATCCCTAAATATGGATCTCAGCTCAAGTGAACTCATATCACGGTAAGAAATCTGTCACTGAATTATATTCTTTTTTGAGGTAAGTTTCAGATTTGACATTATCTCACTGTCTCTCATTCTCAAAAAATAAATAAATAAATAAAAATAAATAAAAATAAATAAATAAATAAAGCGGAACAAATAAACCCCATATTATTTACAGTAGATGATACTTATGTTTACAATCAAGGCGACACTTTGACAATTCATATGCTTTTATGATTATATGTGGCAATCGTTGACATTGTATTTCAAATGGTTTATACATTTTCCAAATTGTTGACTTACATATAATTATTCATCAAATTAAAAGGTGAAGTTTAGTTAAAATATTCTGAATGGTGTTGTAAAGTATTTCATCATGTATGTTTCCTCCGATACAAGTGGATACGTAGTGTTAATTTTTTCGGTATGCGGTCCATGTTCTAGGAGGAGTATTTATGAAATTCCTACAGTGATACCTTAATATAATAATCTATCCTCTCCAATGGCAATCAGATTAAATGATTAGACAGATGATTTCATGTACGACTTTTTCCATTTACTTTAATATTTTCTTATCTTATCTTTTTCTGGTATGTATTTTTAGTTCTTAAAAAAAAAAAAAAAAAAAAAAAAAAAAAAAAAAAAACCTGGCTACATTTTATTTGACGGAAAATGATTAAGATCACCTTACTATATCTTATATATAGGATATATATAGGATAATATATAGGATACTTGCAGATTTTTTTACTCCCCATGGAAATCACTGATTTAATTTAAAATACCTGTTTAATTATTTTTAGCCAAAAATATTTAAAATGAATTTCAACGCCCTGTGTTATGTTTCCAACTACCAGAAAACTTGACTGTTGAATTTTAAGGTGGATATTTGGAAAAACATATTGTGAATCTGGAGGTAAAATATACTTCAGCGTATAGTAGGTAGTGAGATTAGTTATGATATCCTTTGAAAATATTTTTTCTTACTACAAAAGCTCGTAAGCACGTTGCAAAGTTTGAACCTATATGTTTTTGGTGTGGATTTGTGAGTCGTGAAATGTTTTCAAAAATCTGGGAAATAATCTGCTGATAGATATCGATGATACGCCTAGTAAATGATCATTTGGATTAAGGGCATGCATGTAAGACGTTATTTCCTAGTTTTGCTTCTGGTTCGTGAAATTCTCCTTCCGATGATATTGGATCAATATCGTCCTCTCCGTCATCAGCTCCACTTTCTCTTCATGCTGAGTCTGTGTCCTTACAGAAATTTCCTCCTATATCTCAAAGGACATGGAATGTCATGGGAGCTTTGCACTCTTTTATTTACCAATAACAATCGCCTCCTCATTCTTTATCTAATTTTTTTCTCATTAGTTGTGTTACCACAATACTCATGAATATATTCCGAACGTGATTAGTCAAACATCAGAATATCTTGGTGAACCTCACAATAAAAACAGGTTTGTACATTCTCCTACACAGTCTGGTAGACATTGTCGAATTTTCTGGTAAATCCATCATTACTTCATCGAGGGCAAGTAACATAAAACAAATTCAACCATCTGTGAAAAGACAAACAAAGGCTGGTATCTTCTACTTTGTCACCAAGTGAACCTTCACAACCCTGATACCCATCGCCATGTCGCAAGCTTTGAATAAAAGTTCAGCTTTCATTAGAAGAACCAGGACATAGACCTACTGGAAAACTATTCCACTTTTCAGTACACAAGCGTCATCTGACCTCCACATATACTGATGTAAGAGCCTAGTTTCGTTGTCAGCGGTTACCTACCTACAATCTTTTAGCGACGAAAAAATAGCTTCGTCTATCAATACCTCGAACCGCGCTTAGCTAGACAAGTTCATTGCCAACCCTAATACGCATACTGCTTGTCTACACCATTTTCACAGAAACTGTCTGAAGGTTCTTTTTAACTAATTATTAGTACCTTACAGAGGCATATGTATTATATATATTCATAAAGGAAAACGATTTTATCCAATCATTCTAGAGCGTTTCGAGGCATCGATCTTATAGCTTTGAGGCATTTATAGCTGTCTCTAACTTGCCACGCTAAATCAGTTCCTTTATAATTAATTTAGGCTTTGAGAGTTCCTGCGTGACTACAACCTTGCCTTTCCTTTTCGTACTGGCCTGGAGTAACTAGTAGAGACTGTTTCATTGTAACTGTACTTATTATTTAATTTTAATATAATTATTTATTATAAATATTGTTATTTCATTTTACTGTATTAAACAAATAATAATAATAAGTTTTATTTTATTTCAAAGTACTTATGATTTTGTGCACATAGCATAGATGTACTATGAAAAATTATTTCTATTTATTTTGTGTAGAATTTATTTAATTTTTTTTACTTTCGATCATTAACTATTAAATTTCACAAAGATTATGTCTGAAAGTTGTAAGTTTGAAATCGCCTATTTAATTATAAAAATTGAGTTTTATATTTTATATTAGAAATTATAATAGTTACGTTTTGTAAAATATGAGTAGTTTAAAAGAATTATTTAAAAATGCAAACCCGTAGAGGATTCTGACTTTTATGAATAGTGTTAATTTTGAAAAGATACGCTAAAACTTCCCTTTGGGCATAATTTAAAAAATATTTAGAAAAATGTAAAATATATTAAAAACCATCTTCGTTAATAGGTTCCTTAATAAAATATCCAATTTTAGTAAATCTTTAAGATGACGTAAACATTATAAATAGCACGCCAAATTATTTACATGCTATCATTATTTGTATGAAATACGTTCAGATGTAGAAACATGAAATAGTTCATGAAAATTTTCTGAATAATTTCAGAAAATATTTAGATTTATTTTCATAATTAAGAAAATTTTGTCATATTCGTTACAAAATAAAATTTTCAGAAAAATAATTTTTAAAACATATACCTTTTACTGATATTGCGAAATTCAAAGTCGTTAGAAACTATTATATTCAGGCCGCCATGTAATAAAAATATGAAAAATGGGAAAATATTTTTATAGCTGTACTTTCTTGGAATGGTAACTCTTGTCTCTTTGACATAAATACGTGATATGTTTTAAGTCCAGGTTATGTGCCATCGACTTGTATAAATTACTGATATGTGTAAACGTGCCTTAAAATTTCTTATTTAACCGAAATAAAGCATTAAATAAATAAATATATTCATCAACTGTATCTATTTTTACTAAATATCATTGTAAATTAATTTATACATTTGGATAGTTAAAAACTTTTTTCTAATGTATAGTCAATATAAAACAAAATACACATCGGGAAATTTAACTCACACATCTTTTAAGAGAGAAACAACAACAGCCATTTGATTATGATTTATATCTTCTTTAAAATTATCTTAAAAAATAGTCAGTGTGTCGATTTTACGCTAAAATTTTACCAAACTCTGTCATTTTTAATGCTAAACATTTTAACGGCATTTTTTGGAGGGTGCATCTTATCTTCGAATACCGAGAGATGATATCTCGATTTGATCGAGATTTCATTCGATCAAATAGCTCAAGAATCGTAACCCGTATAGCTTAAGTATTTTGAATGTTTACAAACTTTGTTTATCCGTTATAATCATTCCCTTTTAAAGAAATTATTTTGTTGTTGAAAAAAAAAAGTTTATTTCCGTTGTCTTCAACTCGCCTCTATAACTTATATTAATTCAAAGTATTCTTCAGATTAAATAAAACTATTCCAGGGAAAATCTTCTAACTGTCACTTTCTCATATCTAGTTCCTTTTCAAAACTAGATTCACAAAGGAAAACTATTAGGTGTTTCTCTTTGTAAAATCATTTCGGCTTTCTTTTTGAGTTATAGATTATGTTGCAGAATAAAACAACAGATTAAATAAAAAGTGTAACAGTAAGATATTTGTTCGGGAAAATAATGGAGCATATACTGTTTTCTTACTATGCTTGTAAAATTGAATGCAGGATCCATACAGGATATTTATGTTTATTACTTTCATTCAAGTCAGATTATTTTTCACTTGTTCTTGAAATCTTCAGGAAGGAAGTTTTGTGTTCTGTTTTCATTTAAGTCTATAAATTTTCTGCTGTTATAATTTTACAACTTAATTTTTGAACTTTCCAAGCCATTGTTATGACATATCAAATGAAACATCAACCACAGTTTTATTTATAGATGTATTTCAATAAAAAATAAAATAAGCAAAAATATATGTTGCTTTATTATTTAAATATTATTGGAAACCTTTCAATGCCATGTACAAGTACATTAGAATCGTTATTTTTATGATTTAAGCAATTATTTTTAAAATATTTGTAATTAATAGAATTGAAGTATAACAAACTGAATTGACATTTTTATACGGTAACGTAATCAGAACTAGTAGAAAGATAATAACTTTGCTAAACACATTGTTCAGAGTGACGTGCAATGATTAAAAAAAAAATAACGCAGAACTCAACAACGAACTAATTATAAAAATTATAGTATTAATATTTATTTTAAAATGTAGACTAACAGGGGAAACGTAGTGCATATCATGAAATAATAAAAAGTGAAAAAGTGATTGAAGGGGGTGGGGGACATTTATTACTAAATATTTGCGTTAAATTACAGAAATTTCTATATATTTAAGTGGTCATTTATATCTAAATATTTTTTAATTAATAAGATATTATGTGTTTACCTTCTTTAACATCTGTAACTGATTTTAAATTAATAAAATAAGATTCCACTTCCTTACTGGACATTAATAAAAATGTTAAATTTATTGTAATATTAAATATATTATTGCTGTATGGTATTAAAAACAAGTTGGAAATTGCACATCAAACATGGCAAATAGGTGCGTTAGTACTATAACTAGTTTTATAAATATTTTTTGCACCACATATTGTACTGAATGTATATTTTAATTAACTTCATAAGTGCATATCAATTTTATTCTCATCGAAAGGCTGCAACATCATTAAAATTCACTTGAAATAAATTTTTCCCATTGGTTGCAATGTAACGGAAAATTTTTGACTGTCCGTGTAATTAAACTATATATCCGATTCTCATAAAATTTGAAATGATTCGACAAAGTTTTGCAATGATTGTATAGTTAAAATTTCAGACTATTCGGTTTGGTAGTTTTTGTTCTGTTATAAGCGAACATACGGACCGAACGACGACTATAGGTGCTAAGCAATTATATAATTGCGAATACACCTAAAAAGTCTTTCACCTATTTTCTAAAATTTTCAATATGAAACAAAATTATTTCTAAACGTATATAGGTTTTCGACAAATAATAGTCCCAATTTCCCAACCAGATGAGGATTTTAAATTTTGTTCGAAGTAAGGTATTCTGTAACGGAATAACTATTATTTTATCCAATACGTAAATATAAGCAGTTACTCTAAATACGTTACAAAAACATCATCGTTCAACAATCTGATGTAATGTTTTTCAAAATGCTATCGCTTTATTAGGACGAATGCCATGAAGTTAATATGTATTTTGCACGACCAATTGGTAAAAATATCTTAGCCGGCATTATACATGGAACAATTAATAAAGAGGAGTTGACATATCCTTAAAATAGTGAAGCTTCAACTGTAACCGCTTCTCTGCTGTTGATTACGGCTGGGGCAAACTTCAACCAGTAAATTTAAAAAGAAATTTTCACCTTACTTAAATCCTTATTAATGCAAACTTTCAGTAATAAACAATGTCAAAAACAGACATTCCCTTTTACTTGTGGAAGTTTACTTCTGCGGTAGTCAAGACCTGCGTTTCCGCCATATTGTGACAACGTAGACAACCATCTCTCAGTATCAGTAAAAAAGATTATAATACCTGGTCAAACTGACACCAGTAAAATCAAATAGAAAATTTAACCATAATTATGGGAGACGTTTTTCATAAAAAAAGCCGCTTAAAGAAGCAAAATTTACTGGTGGAAGTTTGCACCAGTGGTAGTCTGAAAGTGTTGATCTGATGTAAAAAATCAGCGGCCATCTTGTGACAACCTACTCGGTAACTTCACTCTAACTCGTAGACAATACGCTATATGTCTCCTCCTGTTTATTCATAACTCCAGTGCATTATACAGCTGCAAACGAACATCAGCTATAGAAAAATCTCCTCCCATTTTCTGAGCGTAATGCTTACAATTAACTGAATAGAGTAACAAAAGAAACATATGAAAGGCAAATACACTACGAATATGATGTGCATATTACTAACATATGAAGTATGTTATAAGCGTTTTTGCAGTTATATGTAGCTACTATGAAGAATTACTAAATTACTTGTACAAAAAGCTTTCGTAAACCTGTGACTATAACTTAAATTGTCTTGAAAGAAGAAAAAGAAATCATCAGAAATCATCTATCAAGCATAGATTTAAAAAAAAAAAAGAAAAACTTTCCAGAACAATTTTAGAATATGTAAACAAAACTATTTAATAAAGTAAATCAAACATATAAGTAAAGATATTAGAAAGACTAGAGAACAGAACTTCTGCTTTTTCATAATTTAGTGTCGCCCCGGCATTTGCATTACTTCATTTTCTTCTGGTGGACTGGTGGCTACTATTATTATGAAACAGCCATTATAAATGAAGCGTTAAAAAAAATGATGGCCATTTTTTTTTCCATTCTGACCAGAAAATCAGAGTTCTAACTTTTTACGGCAGCTTTTTCATCTTCACCTAACGCTTCATTTATAACGGCTGTTTCATAATAATAGAAGCCACCAGTCCATCAGAAGAAAATAATTCGGTTAAGCGTGACTCAGATAATCGGAACTCTACTGCAAAACATATTTCAGTTTTAAGACTTAAAGCACACGCTTTTATTTTATGTAAAATGACGTGATTTGCACTAATATAGAAACTTAAAATTAAATATAGTTTATAATAGCTCCCTGTTTTATCATAAATCCTTCATTTATATTTCTCTAGAAGTAGCACGTATTTTAATTAATTTTTTTTCAATTTAATTTTTTTTAATTATTTTTTTTTTCCATTTTATGAGAAAATGGCAACAAAAAGATATAATTGCTATTTTTCAGCATTTTTTTTCTGTACTTTCTACAGAAATGGCGTACTTGAGTTGCCAAAATGAAACAAATGTCGCTAAAAACTACAAAAAAATTAATATTTCAAAAACAAATAGAGATGCAGTTTTCAAACAAATTGCATTAAAAAGTACTTTTTTTCCCAATACGATGGTATAAAAACTGAAAATGTGCGATGTTTAGAAATTTAAAAAAATGCTATAGAGCATTTAATTGTACAATGATACATCTACTTTGTTTATTGCTAGCGTCTGTAAGCTAACGTTATTTTTTGGACACAAAATAAGCTGGGAGAAAGAAATAGCATACCGTACCGGGGCTAAAAAAATAATAAACATTTGAAAACCCGGTTTTAGCAAATATCGTACATAGGCAGAAATGTACATTTTTTTTTGTGTGTGTGTGCAACATTCTATATAACCTATAGATTTGTATGTTCTTCACATAGTGTGCTAAAATTTAGCTTAGTAAAAAACGCATAACACAGTTGAAAATGTATCTTCCTTAATGCATAACAATAGACGAAAACATATTTAATTTCTTTTGTAGTGCCCTGTGTTCATTACTTACATACTTATTATTAAATTAAAACACACTGCATACAGATTTTTCCACTTAAAGCATTATGTTACAGAATACTTTTGTGTGGCCATGTAAATGAATTATAGATGCTTTAATCAGATATTCTACAGTAATCATGTTTTTAAAAATCTCTCAGAAATTCTTATCAAGTGCAGCATAAATAAAATGCACCGCAAACAATTTTTCCCCATGTACCTTAAAGTAATGCATTTTTTTTAGCTCCCATATAAAATAATTATAAGAGGTACACATACGATATTCCGAATAAATCATATCGTTGTGCATTGAAGTTATGTATATCAATTTTCATATATTTCGAATATTGTTATATGTTAAATCACACTACAACTAGTTTATCCTCTAGACCATATTTGTAACTGCGATCTTTTGAGAGCTTCTGTAACTGAAGTATGTATGCTTCACGTTTCATTATCAATGCAGAATATGCAATGGTAAATCTCAATAATGTATACCAATTACATAGAATATTATTTGGTCCAATTTAGGAGAATTTGGGCCAAACTTAGGCGACCTATTGCTGAAGTCGGCCACATTTGACAACTTTTTCAAATTAAAATAAAACTTAATATTTTCAAAAATAAATTGTTCTAAAGGTTTATTTAGTTAACAGATGAAGAGAATTGACCACGTGTAGTGATATTTTGCAGATATTCCAAAAATCAAGAGAGTTCCAGCTTCAAATATGTGAAGTGTTCCAAACTGTGCAATTCTCCCATATTATTATTTTACTGATGCAGTTTTAAACTCCGTTATGGGATAGTACACGGAAATAAAGGTTGAAAGATTTATATTATCGTAAGTGAAAACGAATTTATTTTTTCACAATCGTCAACACGCGATATAGATTTCTTTATAAAAAAAATGTGCTGGAAAATATTTTTAAAAACGATAAAAAATTAGTAAATTGCGATAGTTTTCAAACAAATTTCAATACAGTTTTTAAACAAATTGTATTTGTAAGTACATTTATGTCTGTATTTTGCGTCATAAAAAGCGTTTAGAATTTTAATGAATGACAGTAAAATCGAAATTTAATCCTTTTATGTTGCCAACATCAAAATGGCGTCAGCATTACGGACGGACAGTCTTGCCATTTATAATACGTTTTGCAAATTATTTTCTCAACATTAATGCAAAAATCATTCAGTGTAACCATTAAATGAACAATAGTATTTGCAGAGAAGGACAACAAATAATTTATTATACCATTAATTAAATTGTTTAATTTGTATTTAATAGTTTTAAATACTTTTTTTCAGTAGACACACGCACTAAATTGTCTAATTTGTATTTAATAGTCTTAAATACTTTTTCTCAGGAGACCCATAAAAAAGACAAACATATATATCTGAACACATGCTTTTCTTATATCTTCCATGGGAATGTTGTATGGCGAATTTTCATTTAAAATGCCAGTGGAAATTTTTCTAGGACGTTTTCTTGAAATATTTACTCTGAATAATTCATTCTGAAAATCCACATAGCATAAATTTTCAAATACTGGAAGTCTGATCACAACTGACGCGGAAGATTTATAAATTCCGGCTACCATACTGAATATATAAAATAACATAAATCAAATGATGATTCTAACTTTTATGAATGGCTTCAAACATCAGATGCAATTTCAAAATATCTCTTAGGGAATTATTTGGAAGATATTCTGGAAAATAAATATATTTTATATTAAAAAATATTAAAATGTTAGAGCAGAAAATTTTCATGTGTCTACATATTTTATATAAATATGTGCTATATCAAATTGATATTTATTATATTGCTTGTAGATGTGTATTCCAATTGATCATTGCGTTGTAATAAAATATATTTATTAAATATATTTATTGTTTTTTAAGTCTCTGTCTTTTATAGTTACAACATTGAAATGAAAATATAAATGATTGCATTCATTTCGTATGTATTTTGTAGAGGCATTATTTAAAGGAATTTCTAATGTTGGAGTTTTGTACTACAAAGAATATTATTATAGAAGTTTAGTTTCCACAGGTCGAAAACTTTGAAATATAATTCCAAAAATATTGAATCTTTTAAAATATTTTTTGGTGGAAAATTTCAAATTGCGTATGGTTTTTTATATTGTTTTTATATTAATTTCGGACTTTTAAAAACAAAATTTGTTAAATGTTATTAAATATCAAATGGAAGTACACTCTCTAAAATATTCCTGATGTCGATAATTATGGCACTATGTTTGAAACATATCTTTATGAAAATAACTTATCACTTGAAGTTTTTTAACTCCAATAGCAGTCTATTTTTAATAATGTATCAAAATACTTAGCCTTTATTATTATTTGGATTTTTTTTTTTTTCAGAGAGAAACATTTGCCTTGCATACAATATTTCAAATGAAAATCAAATTTCAAAGTAATTGCTTAAAAGGGATTAAGGCCAACCTAGTGAAAAAGATTCCATGCCGAGACTCGAACCCGGGCCATCAGTATAACGCACTGACATTCTACCGACTAAACCACATGGAACGATACCCAGCCTGGAACTTCTCACTATTACAGGTTGACAAGGCTACAAACGCATAAAAGATGGAATATTTTCCGTGAGCCACCGACATGGGGCAAAACACAGGCACTTAATTATATCCTGCATCGATTGAATCTACATTATTATTTGGATTTTTTTTTCCCAGAGAGAAACATTCGCCTTGCATACAATATTTCAAATGAAAATCAAATTTCAAAGGGGATTCGAGTCCCGGCATGGAATCATTTTCACTAGGTTGGCCTTAGAGCCTTTTAAGTAATTTCTTTCAAATTTGATTTTCATTTGAAATGTTGCATGTAAGGCGAATGTCTCTCTCTGGAAAAAAAAAATCCAAATAATAATATAGCTTCAATTGATGCTGGATATAATTAAGTGACTGTGTTTTGCCCCATGTCGGTGGCTCACGGAAAATATTCCACCTTGTGCTGCGTGCCTTGCCAACTTGTAATAGTGATTAGTTCCAGGCTGGGTATCGTTCCATGTGGTTTTGTCGGTAGAATGTCAGTGCGTTATACTGATGGCCCGGGTTCGAGTCCCGGCATGGAATATTTTTCACTAGGTTGGTCTTAACGCCTTTTAAGCTACTACTTTGAAATTTGATTTCCATTTGAAATACTTAACCTTGTTATATGTATGTATTGTTATTTATATTTATATTTGTAAATGGCAACTTCAAAAGTCAGTCACAGGACAGTAAATTCAAAAGATTGTTCAGATTTACTTTTTTATAACATTTTAAGAACTTTTTTTTTTGAAATGATACAACAAAAGTAAATAATAATATGTGGCGCATTCTTTTGACTTTTATGTCCCTGAATTATAATTTATATTTTAGTACATATTCTAGTGGGGTTTTTTTTTCCTATATTGAAGAACATCCCACTGTATGAATGCATAACAATATTAACGAGATAAATAAGTTTTGGACGATTTTGGGGGTCCATATACCAGTAAAACTCTTATACCGTCCCGTGTCCCTGATGCTGGTTTTTATGTTTGAAACTGTCTGTATAAAATTGTTTCAATAAAAGTAATTCGATTTAACTTTTTTCCGAAGCTGGGACAATTGTTTTATATAAATATGTAGCAAAAAATTAACCTGCTCACATTTTTACGGTTGATATTATTTTTTTAACTCTGTCCCTGGGTCCTAGATTCCTTACCGTACCTCTTCTAAAATTATACAGAAAATCATTGCAGATGCAGCCACAGAATTTTTTTCATGTTTTTTCTCATGCAGAAGTTTGCTATAGAAAGAATGTCTAAAATTCTTTGACAGGAAATTTACAGCACAATTTAAATGAGCATTTAAATATCAATTTCAAGTATCGTGGCTTTATGGTAGTCTTACCGTTCCCAAGGTTTATTCCTGCACTTTTCGATGTAAATATATATATATATATATATTTAATGTAAGCCAATGTAAATAACTGTTACTAAAAATCAATGAGCATTTTGACTATCACTTAGTCTTAACATGATTTGTCTAAAAATAGTCGTAATTTCCCTTACAGTCCCATCCTTACCATCCTATTTTTTCCGTTACCGTCCCTTTTTTCCCTACACCATCCCCCTTTTTTCCCTTCCATCACTTCTTTAACACCCCTTTAAGACAATGTTATACCAAATTTTTGTACTAAAAATACTACATTGTTATTATTTCTTATTTGAATGCCCTATTGGTACTATGCAAATTTATTCTAAGTAAAAATTTAGAAGAAATTAGAAAGTTATAATGGTAAAATGGTAAGGAAAATTAAACTCTCATGTTTAACTTAAACCTCAGTTAAATAAAAAAAAATTCGCTGCTGACCATTTTTTCTTTATTTCGAATCATTGAGGTATTCGTCTATTAGATAAATGTTATTTTAGCAAGTTTAATTTCACCAGATTTTTATTCCCGAAAGTCAAAAGATTGTGAGAATGCTCCATGTATATTTTTCTTTTGCTAAGAAAACTGAAAATGCCATATATGTACAAGTTTCAATCTAATATAAACTACGTCGTATGTGCCAAACCGAAAACTTTCATGCTACACTGTTAAAAACCTGCAGCGTTTTGTTGCATAGTCTCTCCACCGCCTTTATAGGAAACGATGACTTGACTATAATATGGAGCATTCTCATTGCTCAGAATGGAGATATATATATATAAAACCAGTTCTCTGTATGTATGAAGAAAATGCACATTTTTCATATGTATTTGTAAAAACTTTAACTAAATGTGTTAAAATGACGTAGTACCTTAGTTGAATATTTCTTAAATTAAAAAATCTTATTTAATGAAGTCGTTTCAATATCAAGAAATCAATTAAGGAAAAACATAATAATAATAAAAAAAACTTTTGCTAGATATGACGTCAATTTCGTCAACATAATTTCAAACTGGTTCTAAAAACCTGCGGCTACAATTTATTTCCTATTTCTTTGTAATGCTGAATTTTTAATTATATCATTTAGATAACTATTTTAATACTTGAAATGCAGTGATAACACACTACGATTTATATCGAATACGGCTACATAAAACACGCAATGAATCTTTGTATACATGTGTTAAAGATACCTGATATACTGCCCGTTAATAGAACATAAATAAAAATCGTTTTTAATTTGAAACACGAACATATGGACCTTTACCTTTAGTATATTTGTTAGATTTCTCAAAAAATACAGGGAAAAGTATTTTTTGTATTTTCGTTTTAGTGATCAGTTTTATTTTAGCGATCACTTATTTATCTGAGTAGCACATTTCGCCCGCTGCGGTGATCAGTTTTTCCGAACAAATCAACAAATCTTGAATTAAAGTAAATATATCGATGAATTTGATCTGCCATTTTAAAGCAATATGTATCTTTATTTCAAATGTACATTCATATTGATGGATACGATACGATCATCACTGAACTATTATATTTTATAATGTATAAGACAACGTGGGTCAAATAATATAAGGACGACATATTATTAATTAGCTTAACATTGAAGCTCCATTGCACCTATTTTTTACCTACGTTGGATACTAATTCTATAAACCACGTGTAAATAGAAAAAAAAACACTTTAAAAGAAATGAGTTTATGTTAATACTTATGAAGTTATATTAATAATAAGCTACCGTTTAGAGTTGAAAAAAGTTATTTACAGATATATTATAACCGCGTCAACACTGTTCTGAAAAAAAGACTTAATAATTACAACATGACATATTTACTCACCTGAATCCAAATATATTGCCAAGCATCTTTTTATTCTAACATGTTGATTGAGCTATTTTCTAATAGCATTTGCTGCTGCGCTCGATGCGTTTTGTCAATCGTCCTTATTCAGGTATCATCTGATGCTTACATGCACTACAACTTAAAATAGTTAAAATAGGTAGTTTAAAGTCTAGGTAGATTGTTCCACATATATACCATAGGAGATTATACGGACAAATTATATGGCTTTCTTCGAAGGAAGTTGGCTAAGAAACATCTGTTTTCAGTGAATTTACTCAATAATATATGATCTCAGATGATAAAGTTATTAAGTGACACAATTATCATTTTGAGAAAATGAGATGTGAAGTTTCAAATATCTACTTGCGTTTATCGTCCAGCGCTTCATTTATTAATTAAAACCTCATTAAGTATTAGGTTGTTTCAAATACTAGTTAAACAGATGGTAGAGGACAATTTATTATCTTCAATCATATGATTAACTAAATTTCTTTTAGTTTGTCCCATACCATGACTAACATCCGAACTTAGTATGTACTCTCAGAAAAATTTTTCTTCAATTCACTGAAACTCTGCTCGCAGAACTGTTGCCAGAATTTTTCCGTAATGGAGGAATTTCCGTTTATTTTTTCTCCGTTTCAACAGGTGAAATATACCTGAATTGAAGAAAGTGCGGAAAAAAATAACAGGTTCAGACTTTTGGGAAGAAATTACGAATAAAATATGTTATCTAGGATAACGGAATTTTTTTGTTAAAAAATGATGAATTATTTAGTGTAAATTGACGAGTTTTTCTGACAGTTTGTGTTTAGGGATATATAGTAAAAATATGAAAATATGAAAATTTTCGGGAAGTTTATGATTCCTTTTCAGAATAATTGGAGAGTAGAAAAGAAATCAGTGTCTGTTTTGAATATTTTACGTCAAAAGATACCTGACAAATGTTCCCTTTAATCTTTCTAAAACGAGTAAATAGTTATATTATTTTAATAAAATCTTATTTTTTTACATGTTTTAGAAAACTTAAACTTCAAACAAAAGAAATTAGATACGAATCATATTATTCAGATTACATAAGTATAACACAAGAAAAAATTGTTTCCTTTAACTTTTTCTTATCATTAAGGAATATCAAAAGTATTTCAGGAATCTTTATCAATATTATAAGCTCAACATTTTCTAATCTCCCTTGGGAAATTTCAAGTAACTAATATCAGAAACGAGAATTCGTTTAACTTTAAACAAGTTTTCTTTTTTTAATGTAAAATAAGATGAAATGTATGTCAGGGAATGTCAGAAAAATTAAAAATATTTTTATTCCCGTTTAAAGAAAAGATAAAATTACAAAATAAATGCTATTCATATGACATAATTTAAATTATATGAGTTTATGAAATAGACAATGTTCGGACAATCCTCCATATCTGATAGAATTTCTCCGTATAACTCAATATGTAGTGTAATGTCTTTTTTAATAAAGAATGCAGATTGAAATTTAAATAAATATATTTAAAAAAAAGAAATTTAAACTTGGCTGATACGAGAAACTAAGGAATTATAAAAATAAACGCATTAACGTTTATTCCTAGCACCTATAAAGGGAAAAAAAACTTTACTCGCAATTAAAATAGTTATTACAATTGGTTGAAATTTGTTACATCTTATCTCTTTCCTAACATTTATTTAATACCTTGTCGTTAATATAGAAAAATTAGCGTTACATTTTTTATTGTCATTTTCTCTACAACATAGAAATAACCCAAAAATATTTTTACATTCTTCTGTCTTCACAAATAGAAAATATTGGACTCGTGAAAATTTCCGACTGCACGTTTATACGGATTTATACGTTTTAGGGGTTATAGACACCGACAAGCATGTTTTTGCAAAATGTTTGTCTGTGTGTCTGGTAATCTGTCTGTCTGTATGTGACACAAAATTTGTGGACGATTTATCTCCAGTACTAATACATGGAATTTTTTAAAAAATTTACATTCAGTTAGTGTTTGATATTAACTGGTGCTGTTTACGTTTTGGTGTAAATCGCCCAACAGGTGACGCTGCTATGCTGCATTTTTTGCGATCACCGCAATAGCTCTATCTCAAAAACTAACGCACGAATTTTCATATAACATAGGAATAAATTAGGCATTGCACAACTTGTTGCTGATAAGGTTTTGGTGCTAACGCCCAATACTTGGAGCTCTTTTTCTGTATTTAACAGGATATACACCATTTTAGCATATAGTCACATGCCAAGAACTAATGCATGGAATATCATATCTTTAGAACCCTCATATTGGACATAGGGCAGGGACGGCGAACTTATAGCATTCGTGCCACATTCGCCACGCCAAAGGATAATTTTGACACGGCGCGGCGTTGATTTTGTCTCTAAATCAGGATACAGTGATTTAACACAAAATACACGAACTTATGTGATCTGATTAGATTCTAAATTCGATTAATTGCAAATTGAAGAACTTTTATCTTATTCAATATGATTTCGAAAATTTATCAAAGAAAATATTTGAAAACTATCAAAAAGGAAAGATTATTACCGATGGTAAATTATAGCAACTTGGAAATTAATTTCAGAACTATTTAAATAAACTGCCTTTAAAAAAAAAATTTAATAATTATTTCTACTATTTATGTCTGTGAGTCATCATTTTATTTTTAAAATGCAATTTTATAATATAAAAAATCAAATACAGAGGGGTTGCCATACACTGTAAAAAAAAATCCGAACAGTATTCCTGTAAGAATCGGAAAAATAGTTGCCCTTATCGTACCGGAAAATTTTCTGACCCAACTCGGAATAAAATCCGTAAAAAAGGAAACATTCATTAAAACGGTACTTTATGGATTTTATTCCAATTTTACTGATTTTATTCCGAGCTGGGTCGGAAATTTTTCCGGTACGATAAGGGCAACTATTTTTCCGATTCCTACAGGAAATCTGGTCCTATTTTTTTTTTTTTTTCCAGTGTATAAATTCATTTAGTTTGCATTCTGTAGAAATTAACTGAACATAAACATGATATTAATTATTTTCCATCCAAGATACAACAATTTACATCATTATGTTTTTAATTAATATCTAAAATATAAATTTCTATAATTATTGCAGTGTAATACTTACATGTACGTTACGCATTTTAGAAAATATCCTAATAAGCAATTTTTAAGTTTTAATTCATTATATTTCAATCCACTAAATTTGTTTTTTAGTTGGCACGTCAAGGTCAAGTAAAATATTTTTGGAAAAAAAATTGGCACGCGACAATAAAAAATTTCGCCGGCCCTGGCTTAGGTTGTCATTTAATTTTGGCTCAGGGATAGTGAATTTTGAAGTATTAACATGCATGAGATAGAAGAAAGTTTCGGGATTGCTACATCCGATTAGTTTACGGACTTCATTTCTATCAATAATTGAAAATAACGAATGTAGTGTCTCGTTTTGAAAAAAATACAGCAATCAATCGTTAAAAAAAAAAAAAAAAAAAAAAAAAAAATCACAGCAGTTTTACAGCAAAAAATGCTGGCAATATGGGTGCCAGCAAATTTTGCTGTGAATTTACAGTAATTTCTTCTTCTTTTTTATAGCACTGTTGTAGATTTTCAGCATTGTTTGTTGTTAATTTAACAAATTTTGTTATTTATTTGTACAGTACTTTTGTAGATTTTCAATATTTTTTGCTGTTAATTTTACAAATTTTGTATTTTAGATTTTACAGTACTTTTGCATATTTTCAGCATTTTTTGCTGCTAATTTAAGAAATTTTGTTTTTTAGATTTTACAATCCTTTTGTAGACTTTCAGCATTTTTTGCTGTTAATTTAACAAATTTTGCTTTTTAAATTTACAGTGCTTTTGTAGATTTTCAGCATTTTTACTTTCTTCTATCTTGACAAGAAGAAAGTATTGGTTTCATGAAAATTTTCGAATTCCATTTTTTGACGTATTTACACGTTTTATGGGTCAGAGATTCCAAAAAACATGTTTTTACAAAATGTCTGTCTGTCTGTCTGTCTGTCTGTCCGTCTGTCTGTCCGTCTGTCTGTCTGTATGTGACACAAATCTTGTGGGCGCTCTATCTCAAGAACTAATGCACGGAATTTAATAAAAATTTATATTCAGGTAGTCCCTGATGTAGATTGGTGCTGATTAGTTTTTGAAGTAAATCGCCCTGCAGGTGGCGCTGCTATGTAGCATTTTGCAGGATTACCGCAAAAGCTCTATCTCAAGAACTAATGCACGGATTTTTATAAACTTCAAATTCCGTTAATCCTTGATATGAATTGGTTCTGGTAACGTTTTGGTGCAAATCTCCCAACAAATGGCGCTGCTATGCTGCATTTTGCAGCATTTACACGATTTTCGTAATAGCTCAATCTCAAGAAATAATGCACGGATTTTCATCAAACTTCAGATTCAGTTAGTGCTTGACATGAATTGACGTTTTGCCCCTAGTGGTGTAAATCGCTCAAGAGGTGGCGCTGCTATGCTCCTTTTTTTGAGATTTCCGCAATAGCTCTATCTCAAGAACTAATGCTTGGGATTTCAACAAACTTCAGATTCAGGTTTACCTGGATATGAATTAGTGCTGTTTATGTTTTGGTGTAAATCGCTCAACAGGTGGCGCTGCTATGCAGCATTTTTCACGATTTCTACAATAGCTCAATGTCCAGAACTAATGCATGGATTTTCAGGAAACTTCAGATTCAGTTAGTCCTTGACATGAATTGACGTTTTGCCCCTTGTGGTGTAAATCGCTACACAGGTGGCGCTGCTATGCTCCATTTTTTGTGATTTCCACAATAGCTCTAGCTCCAGAACTAATGCACCGATTTTCATCAAACTTCAGATTCCGGTATACCTTAATATGAATTAGTGCTGTTTGTGTTTTTGTGCAAATCGCTCAACAGGTGGCGCTGCTATGCTGCATTTTTCAGAATTTCCCCTACAGCTCTATCTCAATAAGTAATGCACGAATTTTCATCAAACTTCAAATTCAGGTATACTTTGATACGATTTGGTTCTAAATTGATGTAATTTCTTTTACTATTTAAATGATTTAATTGACGTGATTTATATAGAAGAAAGTTTTGTGATGGCCACAACATACTAGTTTACTATTAATTTAACAAATATTTTGTTTTTTAGATTTTACAGTACTTTTGATGATTTTCTGCGTTTTTTGCAATTTATTCAACTTTTTTTTTTTTTTTAGATTATACAGAAATTTTCCAAATGTCTGTCTGTGAGTCTGTCTGTCTGTCTGTCTGTCCGTCTGTCTGCCTGTATGTGACACAAATTTTGTGGGCGCTCTATCTCAAGAACTAATGCACGGAATTTAATAAAAATTTATATTCAGGTAGTCACTGATATAGGTTGGTGCTGCTTAGGTTTTGGTGTAAATCGCCCTGCAGGTGGCGCTGCTATGTAGCATTTTGCAGGATTATCGCAAAAGCTCTATCTCAAGAACTAATGCACGGATTTTTATAAAACTTCGGATTCCGTTAATCCTTGATATGAGTTGGTTCTGGTAACGTTTTGGTGCAAATCGCCCAACAGATGGCGCTGCTATGCTGTATTTTGCAGCATTTACACGATTTTCGTAATAGCTCAATCTCAAGAAATAATGCACGGATTTTCATCAAACTTCAGATTCAGTTAGTGCTTGACATGAATTGACGTTTTGCCCCTTGTGGTGTAAATCGCTCAACAGGTGACGCTGCTATGCTCCATTTTTTTTTAGATTTCCGCAATAGCTCTATCTCAAGAACTAATGCTTGGGATTTCAACAAACTTCAGATTCAGGTTTACCTGGATATGAATTAGTACTGTTTATGTTTTGGTGTAAATCGCTCAACAGGTGGCGCTGCTATGCAGCATTTTTCACGATTTCTACAATAGCTCAATGTCCAGAACTAATGCATGGATTTTCAGGAAACTTCAGATTCAGTTAGTCCTTGACATGAATTGACGTTTTGCCCCTTGTGGTGTAAATCGCTCAACAGGTGGCGTTGCTATGCTCCATTTTTTGTGATTTCCACAATAGCTCTAGCTCCAGAACTAATGCACCGATTTTCATCAAACTTCAGATTCCGGTATACCTTAATATGAATTAGTGCTGTTTGTGTTTTGGTGCAAATCGCTCAACAGTTGGCGCTGCTATGCTGCATTTTTCAGAATTTCCCCTACAGCTCTATCTCAATAAGTAAAGCACGAATTTTCATCAAACTTCAAATTCAGGTATACTTTGATACGATTTGGTTCTAAATTGATGTAATTTCTTTTACTATTTAAATGATTTAATTGACGTGATTTATATAGAAGAAAGCTTTGTGATGGCCACAACATACTAGTTTACTATTAATTTAACAAATATTTTGTTTTTTAGATTTTACAGTACTTTTGATGATGATTTTCAGCGTTTTTTGCAATTTATTCAACTTTTTTTTTTTTTTTTTTTTTTTAGATTATACAGAAATTTGTAGACTCTCAGTATTTTTTACTATTAATTTATTACCAGCTTTATTTTTTAGGTTTTACAGAACTTGTGGAGATTTTCATATTTTTTTGCTGTTAATTTAGTACAGATTTTTTTAAGCAGCACATTCGTAAATTTTACAAGAAGTCTGTGACATTTTACGCCTTTAATTTCAACTTGTGACAATCACTATGCAGACATACCACGGAGAATGTAACAAAATACTTGAATTTGAACATCATTACTTTCTAGCTATAATTTTTCCCTGATATAACATCAGGATTCGGTAATTAAATAAGAAAAAAATCCATGTGGTAATAGCGGTATCCAAAACTTTACAGCCTTTAAATTATATGCCAAGTAAAATTTTACTTACATATGATCATGGCCCCATTAAATTATTGGCCAATTGGGCTGTGGTATTAGAGCTCATAAATCGGTAAATTTTAGAAAAACAAGTCTTTAAAATACACACCAACTGCTGGCATAAAAAAAAACAATATAAGAAAGGAGCCTTAAGTCTCCCGTCCCGTCAGGCGTAGAAACTCGCAAGCTAATGCTGAAGCCATGGATTAGCATTTTTTACTTTCTTCTATCTTTACAAGAAGAAAGTATTGGATTCGTGAAAATTTTCGACTTCCGGTTTTCGACGGATTTATACGTTTTAGAATGTCCAGAACACGATTTGATGGTTTTTAGAAAATGTCTGTCTGTGAGTCTGTCTGTCACTCTGTCACTCTGTCACTCTGTCACTCCGTCACTCTGTCACTCTGTCTGTGAGTCTGTATGTGACACAAATTTTGTGGGCGCTCTATCTCAAGAACTAATGCACAGAATTTCACAAAACTTCATATTTAGTTAGACCTTGATATAAACTGGACCTGATTAGTTTTTGGTGAAAATCTCCCAACAGGTGGCGCTGCTATGCGGCATTTTTCACGATTTCTGCAATAGCTATATCTCAAGAACTACTGCACGGATTTTCATAAAACTTCAGATTCTGTTAGTCCAAGATATAGTTTGGTGCTGATTACTTTTTTGTGAAAAACGCCCAACAGGTGGCGCTGGTATGCTGCATTGTCCATGATTATCGCAATAGCTCTAACTCAAGAAAAAATGCACGAATTTTCATCAAACTTCAGATTCAGTTAGTCCCTAATATAAATTAGTGCTGTTTAAGTTTTGCTGTAAATCGCCCAACAGGTGGCGCAGCTGTGCTGCATTTTTAACGATTTCCACAAGAGCTGTATCTCAAGAACTATTGCACGGATTTTCCTCAAACTTCAGATTTACTTAGTCCTTGACATGAATTGACGTATAAATTAGTGCTGTTTGATTTTTGGTGTAAATCACTCAACAGGTGGCGCTGCTATGCTGTATTTTTGCGATTTCCGCAATAGCTTTATCCCAAGAACTAATGCTTGGATTTTCAACAAACTTCAGATTCAGGTATACCTTGATATCGTTTAGTGCTGTTTACTTTTGGTGTAAATCGCCCAACAGATGGCGCTGGTATGCTACATTTTTTCAGAATTTCCGCTATAGCTGTATCTCAACAACTAATGCACGAATTTTCATCCAACTTCAAATTCAGATGTACTTTAGATGAATTGTGCTAAATCGTTGTTATTTCTTGTACTATTTAAAGGATTTAATTGACGTGATTTACATAGAAGAAAGTTTTGTGATGGCCACAACATACTAGTTTTTTATTGGATAGCTGATGTTGATCCCTACATCTTCTCCTCCCACCTTTTTTTTTTTCGATTTGGATTGTAGTTATTTTTTTAGATGACACTTGTATTTTCGAAACTGGTTCCAAAAATTAAAGTAACTTTATTGAAAAAAACATGAAATCGGAAAGTTAAAAAAAGGGCAGATGTGGGAATCGACATCAGCTTATAGAATAAAAGAAAAAAAAACATAAAATATCAAAATGCAGTTAAGATATAACCTTTCCAAAGTTTTCGCATTAGCTTGAGAGTGTTTTTGCTGATGGGACAGGTCCCTTAATAAATTATGCCTTGGGCTTCTTTAGATTTATGGGGTGCTTATTAGACTAGTTTTAAGATTTAAAAAAATCTATAAACCAGGGCTGTCTATCCCCAAAAATCTGCGATGGATTCTTTCCAAATATTCCACTGACAAGAAGGTTTTAATGATTTTTTTTAATGCCAATTTTACCTAATGGTACTTTTCTGTTAGTTGGGCAACACCGATTGCCAACCACTATATGTACAATATTTAATTACTGTATTATACTAAACTACTAGCTGTTATAGTAATTTCCTTACTGTATTATAATGTACCACAAACGACCAAACCAAGCAATACTTGGCGAATTATCACTGGCACCCAGCTAACAGAAGAGTACCCTTTTTTTTATCAAATACAATAAAGTAAAACCTGAGAAAATTGAGCATTTTCTATAACAGAATAAATAGTCTCCACAAAAATGTAGTGCAATTATACATCTCTGAAGTGGAATTTCTGTCCAGTCCATTAGATATTCCATTTTTACAAGTTTTACTCCATTCTACTTTTTCTTTGTGAATCAATAATTATTCCTCATCATTATCAGTATTATAAGATTAAAATTTACTGATCCCTCCTTGGAAATTTGAAATATCTTATATTTGAACAAACGTGAATTCGATTAACTTTAAATAAATTCCCTTTCTTGCAAATATGAAAACGTAGAAAGAAATTTCGTTGAATAAAAATATAACTAAAAATGCATTTATTTCTGTTTGAATTAAATAATTATATCATGATAACAAATGAAAAATTCATCAGTTAATTTAAATTTTACGAGCTTTTGCAAAGAATAATTTTTGGACTATTTTATACGCTGATGGGATTTAATTTCTATAGTATGTACGGAATATAAAAATATTATACGTTATAAATATTAATATTATACAGGGGTCTCTCCATAAAAATGTTAATAATCTTTAAATCTTTAATGAATATAAAATAATTCAAAGCATATAATATATTTGAATAGTTGAATTTATTTTATAATAATTCATTTAATCTCATTTACGGTATTATCAGTGACGAAACATGAAGTAACGTCTGAACTCACGTGAGCGGGCATGGCTGGCATCCTGTTACGAAGAATGACAAAACATCAGCTTTTTGAAATATGAGTCAGAGCGTCATTTCTTCTGCCCTGATTGTGATTGGTACGACTCAAATTAAAATAATCAATTTTTGGACATCGCGGCTAATTTGAATGGACAGACAAGATAGATTTCTACAAGTTTAAATCTAAAACTACGACTTTATAAACCAAATGCTTAATTGTATCGTATTGAGCTCGATTTTAAGGTATTTCAACTAATTTCGTTTTCCTGTCGGGTCCGTTCGACTAGTATGATAGGCGGAGGGTTAAGCCTTCGCGAAGTGAGTTTTTTTTTTACAGAATTTTTAAACCTTTTTTACCGGTATTTAAATTTAGAAAATTTTTGCCTCATTGAATCGGAGAAATGCTTTGATTATATAAGGCAAAATTTTGAAACAAAAACTGCGGGTAAGAATAATAGTGGAATCTGAACACTTTGTCCGTCATATATACGTCGTGAAGGAGTCAAAATAGGAAAACGTATAGTTAAAAAGATATAATGAGCTTGGAGGAGAAAAATTCACATACTTATTTCATATTTAACACAGGGCTATCCCTTGTTCTTACCTCTTATTACTCTCTTCCTAATTTTTTTATTTTGTGTCCCAATTTTTCACATGTGACTTTTTCTGAAAAGTAACAATTATTGAAATAATGTTTGGAAATTTAATAAAAGCGACATTTTTGTGTTAACCTCATGACATTTGTTAAATCTATTGTCCATGTTTATTTATTTTTTTTATCCTCTCATATTTTATTCTCGTGATATCTTTTATATATTAGGTAACGTGAATTAGAAATTGTTTGTTTTGAATATTTTTTTATGGAAAAACGTAGAAATCTTTACCGGCAAATAAATTATTTGAGTTTAAGAGGTTAATTGACTTCTTATTGTCCCTCTTAAATTGATAATTGGCGTCCGCATTATGTTCTGAAAGCTGGGTTGTTAAAATAACATCCTTTTTGAACGCTTTAATTAACAACATCGACTTACACAAATCAAAACCGACGCAATCGCCAAAGATTTCGCTAGCTACAACAGTATTTTGAATTATAATTATTTCAATGTTCGAGCGCGTAGTTCAACATATCTGTTAAATGTGTGTTTTATTTCATTTATATATTTATTTATTTACTTATGAAGTTTTAATTTATTTAGATAAAAACAAATTCTGAATTGTCTATACTGTCTTAAGTAACTGCTTGTTAAGCTTTTGTTATCAGGATGCATGTGAAAGAGATATATTTAAAAGAAATTTCATACTTCAAAATTATTTTACAAACCATGAAAATATCAGAAAATTCAGGATTGAAAAATATTGAAAAGTTTCAAGTTTTTTTTTTTCTTTTTTTTTTTTTTTTTTTTTGCGAATTAAACTTGTTTTTAGTCTTCTTTATAATTAACAACATCCACGATTAATTTAGTAATATGTTGTACATTAAAACCATTATTAAACGCATTTCTACGAATATTATCTAGTGCATTATCTAATTTGTTTCCAGTACATATTAACCCTTTCAAAGGCAAAGCCCTTCCTTTATAAATTGTTGAAATGTATGAATGACACCGGAAATTGCGTACAATGTACAAATTTATTTGGACTGAATCCAGACAAATATTTAAATACATTTTTTTTTCTCAAATCGACAGTGTGAAAATTGAAATTGTGCATTGTTAAAAGGTAATAAACTTATGAAAAAAGCAAAATAAATTGGTCAAATTGATATAATTATGAAATGGCCGAAGACCACCGAATGTACGAATGTAGCGAAAGACATGTTTTCGCTATATATTGTAGTTTATTTATAATATAAATGTAACAAATAGAGCTAGTGTTTCATTAGTACAATCGCACTATGCTTTATTAAATATAGTACAGTCATGGAAAAAAATGATATGATCATTCTAACTGTGCTACAAATCATCGTACGAAAATGTGATATTGGTAACCAAATGTATTAGTAAGGAAATCTACTAATAACACAAGCCTGTGATGGTGTGTTTTTTAACTTTTGTTTATTAATTTTTAGGTATTTGTGGCGCTGAATCAGATTATGACCTTCATTTTTAACCATCATATTAAGATTTTTTTTAATCGTAAATTTCAAAGTTAAAAAGTAAACTAGTTGGATATGCCAATCCCAAACTTTCTTCTATCTCATACATGCTAGTGTTTGAAAAAGTAGTTACAGATGTAGTATTCGAATTTAGAAACAATTGAGAACTACCTTAGACATAATTCCTCATTAAGAGATTGTAGAGGTAAATCCATTAAATGAATCAATAAGATTTTATACCACTTTTTATTTATTCATACTAGAAAACTTTTCGTATACGTCACACGTAGCAAGCACGCATGAGAGGTACAACATAAAACTTGACGCAAGTTAAATGGGACATGCATCACTTTACACCTCACGGCCATAGGTCGCTGGAGTGTTTAAGTGTAAGATTCCTCTGTATATGACAATACGTTCTTAGGCAAAAAAGTTTTACATCTATTTTTTAATATCAGATTTTCGCTATTTTTTCAATTTTTTGCTTTGAAATTTAAGATTTGCGAAGAAACCTTCGGTGATGTTTAAAAACGATGGTCATTTTCGGATTTAGGGCTAAAAATTATACAAAAATTAATTATCGAAAGTTAAAAAACAATTACATCTATTTTATATTATCGGATTTTCGCTATTATTTTCCTTTTTAAATTTTAAATTTAAGAATCGTAAAAAAATCCTTAAGTGATGGTAAAATTTGCAGGTGATTTTCGCATTCAAGGCTACAAAATACATAAGAATCAGTTATCAAAAGCTAAAAAAAGTAACACATTCCAAATTTTGCAGACAACTGTAATTGCTGTCCTTTGTTTAGGAGATCTTCTACCTACAAATATTGGTCCAAACTTAAATATTTGCAATTCAAACATCTGATTTGAAATCACTCTTGAATTATTTTATAAATAGTATAAATTTATATTCAGTGGCTAAACGGGACGGCAATCGGACAAATAGTGTAGTAGTTATGTAAGATTTAAACTTTAGAACACATGTGCATAAATTTATTTTAAATCGTTGCAAAACAGATTGCTACGTGGGTAGAATTTAAATTTGTGACGCAAAAGCTAACTGGGGAAATGTGATGCAATTCTGGATTAGCAAAATATAAGGAAATTGATTTATATTAATAAATTCATGTGATGCGTTTCATGGTTTTAAAACTAAATTTAATATATATACTTTCTCCACCATATTTTATTAATTATTTTTTCTTTGTGTTAGATTAAACGATTCTAAACAACTGAATAAAATGCATTTCACTGTTGCATTCTGATATTAATATTACATCTGTGAGATGCATATGGAAAATATATTTTATTCTATTGCCCAAATTTATTGCATGCGAAAGGAACATTTATTATCTTATTCATACATATTTTAGCCTTCAAAAGCTTTCGAAGATATTTTTAAATTGCTAATTTGGAATTTAGAATAAGAAATATTTAGATTATAATTTTTTTGCATGTGATATCATATGAATGTTTCCAATAGAAAAAAAAATAGCTATTATTTCAGCTTGTCTAACTGGATTAACTTAATAATAATTATAGAAGCGGCAAATTTAGAAAGTTTCCCCAGTAGAGTAACAATTAAAAATTTGGTAAAAAAATTTAAGTGATGTTTCAAGATTATAGATGAAAGTCACTTCGGCAGACAGGATAATACTACGTGTTGTGCAAGAAATACAAGAAAGGAATTTAGAAATATTCAATGTGGGGTATCTTCACCTATAAAAATAAGAATTCAAAATTGTGCAAACAAATTTAAACAAACTGGCAACGTTACAGATAAAAATTCCCTTTCACAAACCTGATAGTCCCAGTTGTTGTACCAGAAATACAAGAAACACGCAATTTAGAAAAACGTCCACTATAAGGATAAAAATTAAATATTTTGCCAGAAAATTTAAACAGACCGTCAACATTATAGATGAAATTTTGCTCCATTAGACCTGATAATAACACATTTTGCGCAAGAAATACAAGAAAAATTTTTAGAAACACACAATTTAAACTAGTTGGATGTGCCAATCGCAAAACTTTCTTCTATCTTATACATCATATTTCAAAAATTAGTTACACATGTTAATACTTCAATATTATTTGTTCATTACTATAGCAACTTTGATTTTAATCTTAAATTTCTGCTTCAGTCAATTAAATGAACTAAAAACGAGTTAATCTATATCATGATATTTGTTAAAATTAATAGTTTTTCCTTATTCTGTTGTTATCAGATGTTTGCGAATAGCCGGCGTAGCAGGAAGTGAGTTCCCGCCTTTGCACGAGCCGCCGATGGACAAAAGAACTACGAAAAATCAAGAAAAGTATACAAAAATCACTATCACAGAGCCCTTTTACCGCGCGATGTTTCCAAATTCAAGGAGGACCTGTGGGCCAAAGCCAAAAACATGCACAAAAGAATTGGTTCAATTGTATGCATAATTTTATCCACTTTTCGATTGTACAATAAAGAAAATGGTACAGACATCGTAATTATAGCGCCCCCTTGCAGCGGAATTATTCCAAATTCAGGGAGGACCTTCATGCCATGACCAAAAAGAAACACAAAAAATTTGGCTCAATTCTATGCATAACTTCATACACTTTTTGATGTTACAATATTCAAAATGGCACTAAAATCGCTATTACAGCGCCCCCTACGGGCGAATTTTTTCCAAATTAAGGAAGGACCTGCTTGCCATAGCCAAGAACTTAAAATAAGAAATTTGGTTCAATTCTATGCATAACTTCATACACTTCTCGATGATAAAATATGCAAAATCGCTATTACAGCGCCCCTAGCGGCGAATTTTTTCGAAATTCAGGGAGGGCCTGCTTTTCATAGCCATACACTTAAAATAAAAATTTGGTTCAATTCTATGCATAACTTCATAAACTTTTGGATGGTACAATATTCAAAATCGCACAAAAATCGCTGTTACAGCGCCCCCTACCAGCGACTTTTTTTCCAAATTCAGGGAAGACCTGCCTGCCATATCCAAAAACTTAAAATAAAAATTTGGTTCAATTCTATGCATAACTTCATACACTTTTAGATGGTACAATATTCAAAATCGCACAAAAATCGCAATTACAGCGCCCCCTACCAGCGAATTTTTTTCAAATTCAGGGAGGACCTACCTGTCATATTCAAAAACTTAAAATAAAAATTTTCTTCAATTCTATGGATAACTTGATATACTTTTGGATGGTACAATATTCAAAATCGCACAAAAATCGCTATTACAGCGCCCCCTACCGGCGATTTTTTCCAAATTCAGGGAGGATCTGCTTGCCATAGCCAAAAACTTAAAATAAAAATTTGGTTCAATTCTATGCATAACTTCATACACTTTTTGATGGTACAATGGCGACAGACAGACGGACACACGTACAGACAGACATTTTCTATAAACATGTTTTTGGGATCTCTGACCCCTAAAACATGTAAATCCGTCGAAAATAATCTCGATTACAATACTTTCTCCTATTGAACATAAGAAGAAAGTAAAAAAGGCTTCTCATATTCGAGTAACAACTAATAATTTCGAAAACAAATTTAAGTGAACTGGCAATGTTAGAAATGAAATTTGCTATGAAAAAACTGATAATATCAGATGTAGCGGAAGAAGTACATGAAGTATATTCATTTTCATAATCGCGAAAATGTTACTTTTAATAAAAATCTATAGATTATGGGATGCTATTTATGTTTAACCCTTAATATTTCATTACCGTGGCGAAATGTCTGGTGAAGATATCTATAATTTCTTTAGTTAGACGGTATCCAACATGCTTTTAATCAAATATATCTTTTAAAAATATTGCTTTCATCATAGATTATTAAACACTTTCCAACGCATTTAGAATACTATGACAAAAGATCATAGTTTACTAAGGTGAAAGATGATCTCTAAATGAACAATTTTGAAAAAAAAAAAATATTTGAAAACCCGATTTCTGCTATTACCATGATTAGTCATTAAAATATACGATTTTGTTGTGCAGAATTGAATATGAACTACAAATATGTATGCGTACTATACAGGGTGTCCGGTCTCAACGGTGTCCAATGGCTAATTCCTAAACCGTTAGTCATAGACATATAGTTACAATCGCAAAAATGTTTTAAATGAGGTAAAGAAGTATTTTTAAAGCGATTTGGGTCAAGAAAAACATTTATTAAAAAATTACGAAATTTAAATTTTTATACGGTCCCCATGTCCTATAAGTGATATTTAGGAAAAATATCCTATTGTACTGACAAGTAATACAAAAAAAGTCCCATTCCTCTTCGATTAAAACTGACCGAATAATAGATGTTTAAAGTTGGAGTATATTTTTTGCTGCAAAATAGGGGTCAGTCACAAATTTACTAGAAATAAAAATAATCGTCAGATATAAAATTTAACATTGAGAGTAAATTAACATTACAATTATATTTTGAGATTTTGGTTCATTCTGACATATTAAAACAAAATATACAACTTGTACTAAAAATATAAGTAAAAAAAAAAACAGAAATTTTGTTAAATGATTATAAAAGCAACAGTCACAACTCTTTAGAAATTGATACATAGTTAGATTACCTAATCTAAAGCCTTTTGGTTTTTGTTTTTTTTATGCGTATATTTTTATACATAACTTTTGAATGGCTGCTCTGAATATGTTAAGGAAATTAAAATGTCCCTTTTTGAAACTGATCCTCATATCACTTTTATTTTCTTTTACATTAAACATCAATTATTTGAATTATATGATTCTACCTGTGTGATTACTTCGGTGATTTAAATAAACATAGCAAAATTGTTACAATATTTTAATATTTTGTTCTAATAGAGCACAGATTTATCCATTAAAGTTCGGACATCATATAACTGCCAACATTCTCTCTTTTTAATTAATTTTTCTTTTTTTAAGATCTTGTTCCATTTGTCATTTTATTGTAATGATAAAAAAAAATAATAATTATTATTATTTTTACATTACCCCTTCTGAAAATTCCACTGTCTCTCCCCTCAGCAAATATTCATTAGAGCAGTTATTTTTTTTATTATTTTTTAATTAAAAATTAGGGAGAAAATACTGTTAAATCAAAACATATGTTAAATTATTAAATTTTAATATTTAACAATTTATAATTTTTTTTTTTTTGCCGTACTTCTCGCTAAGCAAGTTTCAAAAACATATAAATCGCCTTTGCCAACAAACACTTGCCTTTTCACTTGCCAAGCACGAATACCGCCAAGATTAGTCACTTTGACGCCGAAACCTCTGGCCAATCAGATTACAAATTGGTAAAACATGGTTGGGAAAAAATATGCATTTTAAACCTTAAAAAGTATTTGTATGTGCATGATTTGAGGCCGCAAGTGTTTTGGCACATCTATTGTACAAATAAAGTTGTTTACCTCATTTTCCTTGTCCATCAGGAAAAATTTTCACTCCATTTAATATTTATTTTTTGTTTAGCAAGTATAAATTGCATTTTGATTTTGGTCTGTAAAATATTTTTTTCAAACAAGTTTTTATAATGAACTAGAAAGTTGAATTTGATAAAAGCATAATATCATCAAAATGTATAATAAGCAATCCCTGCTCATACATCGTAATGCATCTGACATCTTTTGTGCGGCACTGTATAAAAAATATAAACGCAACGCACTTTCATTTGGAAAAATTACATTGTGAATCTTTAATCGTAAGTGCCTTACATAAATGTTACTGATTTTAATTTTAAAATTTCTGTTTGTAGGTAATAATGTATACGAAATTTTTGGAGTAGTCCTGTAAAATAAATATAAATGGTACGTACCTAAAATCATATTAATATTACATTGTCATTGGATTTACAAAATTGTGCAAAATTTAATCTTGATCGGATATTTGGAAGTGAATTAAAATTGGAATGCAAATTTTTAATTAGGAAGACATACATACGAACGTCGAAGTTAAAAGCTTATAAAAATAATACAACTTTTTAAAATAAAATCATCAAAAGAAGCACACTCATTTCCTTACAAAAAAAAAAAAAGGTCCAAATACAATTGAAGACGTCAGTTTCGAAACTCACCTTATCCGAAATTTAAAAAATCGTTTTTCTCTATCAATCTATTCTATTGGTACAAATGTACCAATTAAGCACTACAATCTCCAAATTTTCAATGAATACCAATGGAAGCATTTAAAGGTTTTACGCGATTTCCCAAAATTTGATTTTCGCGATAAGGTGAGTTTTGAAACTCCCTTCTTCAATTATTTCAACCAATCTGAAAGTTAATTACTAAAAATTAACACTACCGTAATATTTATACGGGGGCAGCACCTTCAGTTAAATTGCTTTAAAAATACTTCTTTACATTATTTAAAACATTTTTGTAATTGGAACTATATGTCTTTGACCAACGGTTTAGGAATTAGCCATTGAACATCGTCTGGAGTGGACACCCTTTATAATACTTTAAGCACTTCGTGTACGACCCTTGAAAGCTTGGTCCAACTCATCTGTTTTCAGTTACAGAAAAGTGGTTTAAGTCATAAAATTGAAAACGTCATAACTCGGTCAATTTTAGAGCTAGATGAATGGGATTTTTTTTGCCGTACTTGTTAGAGAAATAGGAAAAGTTTACTAAATATCACTTATAGGACCGGGGGACCGTATAAAAATTTAAATTTCGTAATTTTTAAATAAATGTTTTTCTTGACCTAAATCGCTTTAAAAATAATTCTTTACCTCATTTAAAACATTTTTGTAATTGGAACTATATGTCTATGACTAATGATTTAGGAATTAGCCATTGGACACCGTTGAGACCGGACACCCTGTATAGTGTGCTAAAAGTTAGTTCAGCTAAACGCAAAACACGGTTGGAAATTTCCACTCAACAATTTTCGCTAAAACGGTGTTGTTAAGAAATTGTGTGCGAACCTCTATATGATCTAGATAAATTATACTGACCAAGCAATAAAATTAAAAAAAAAATAGTTAAATATAAAGCGCATACCACAACTGAGAAAGTTTTTCCATAAATTATTGTTCTTAAGATTCAATAGTTCAATTATTGATCATTTTCTTCTATAGCAAAATCTTATTGTATGTTCCTGAATATGAACGAAAAGTTCTATGCGCACTATATTCTGTAGTATGAACCTTGCAGTACACCGTAATGTGTATCAGCTGTTATTTAAAATACTGTAATATCATTAAAATACACGGCAAACGATTTTCCCCTTACACAGTCATGTAACGGAATTATTTTGAGTGGACATGTAAATGAACGAAAAATGCTACGCACTTCACTTCCAATACCGAAAATGGCACAATAAATCACAATAATATATATATATATATCAATTTCATGACGCTCAGAGTATATTTAGGAGTGTAACAGCACGGAAAGACAAACCGAATTTATAAACGCTTTTTAACTATGTGTAAAAGTGTTAAAGCAGGTAATGAACGTAACGTATTTAATACTCACACACAATAACCAGACAGTGTATTTGTCTACAAGTGGATACACTGGAAACGAAAGGGTTATTTATTTTTATATTTAAATTTTATGGTTCAAGGGCATAAATTAAAATGAAATTTTGGTTGTTCAGTAGTAATGCTAACGTTATTCCATCAAAAAATTATTTTAGTTTATATATTTATTTATTTGCAAAGCTTGCGTTATCCACTACAATTTGACGTTTTTTATGATTTTTTATGCTCTTAAAAGATTAAGTGGCAACTGAATATGTTTACCATTTTATATCTCAAAATATATAAACATACCTATAGAGCTTTTAAAATACTGAATTGTAGGTATATAAAATTTCCCATAGACATTATCCTATAGAAATTATCGTATTAGTGTCAAAGGTTGTGAATCGTAATTTATTAAATGCATAAGCATGATGTGCTTGTTATTGTTATGTTAGCAAAATAATGTGTGCACTAAAATAATAATATTAATTATTTTTTATGAAAACTTTTATTATATGTTTGTCACTTTAAACGTGAGTATTTAAAAAAGAAATAGAAATGTAAATATTCTACACAAGCAGAATGTTATCAATAGAAAAAATACTAAGAAAATACAACCAAATAAGATAAAATAGCGAGCAGACCAGGTATACGAACATTTAAATCATTTTATTGTGGTTGCAAAAAAGAAAAAAAAATAGCCCATACTCTAACCATAAAAAACAAACCCAGAAATTGTTATTGTATATCCAAAGTAATGATATAATGTTGGAGAGCCTCATATGCACGTTTTTTTTTTTTTTTTTTTTTTTTTTTTTTTAAGCTGTTTAGTAGACAGCTTAAATGTAAACTGATTTATTAGAGAGCTCGTACTCAAAAATTCAACAGGCAAGTCCTCAGTGCAAACAAGCGGTTTTAATACGGGGATGGTTTGAGAAAAATTTAGGCGGCTGCTGAATGAGATATATTTTCTACAATTTGGCCTGTTTATGATGTTCTAAAGAAAGTACCTGTGAGAAAAAAAGCCATAAAAGGTAAAGGTTTTTATGATTTTGTTCTAAAAAAAATATCATTTTTATTTGTTATAACAAACTGTAAACAATATTTTAACTAAGTAGCAAAAGAAAAAAATAATCTATTACCAGGCACTAAAACGTACAGTAAATTGTTCTGTATTATTCACAAGTTCAAAAAGCTTTTTTTTTAAAACTTTTCCGAATAATTCTCGAGTCCGAAAAGCCCTTTTTATCTTTAGCAATTAATATTCTTTTTAGATTTAATGAAACATTTATAAAAACAATGTTTACTTTGCTGTCACATATTTACAAAAACATTTCAGTGTAGTATTTATATTGTTTTAATCAACTCTCTCAATTCCGAGTACTTTTTCGGATGATGTCAATTCTCAAGTAAATAATTTAATCTTAAATAATATATGTTACAGAAAAATCATAATTTAACAAAATTAACACCATAGTAAAATTATTATTATGTTGTTAGTTTTGCATGTATACGTTGAATTATGCATCTAGAAACTAATTAATACACTAGAATAAACTAATCCAGAACAATTCCAAAAATCAGTGGCAGCAAAAAAAAAAAAAGAAACAAAAAACGTTGCTTTTTATAAATGCTTCATCAAATACCGAAAACAAAATACTGGTTTCTGCAGTTTCTAAAGATAAACATCTGTTTTTGGAACCAATAGTAACTCGAACACGTGATTATATATTTTCTTCCGTCATTAGATTTTATCATGCTAGATTAAAGATTATACTTTTTTAGATTCCAGATCTTGATACAAATATTTTTTTTTTTTTTTTTTTTTTTTTTTTTTTTTTTTTTTTTTTTACATTTTATCACGTTTTAATTTGTTTTGTTTTGATTATTTTTCTGAAATTTAGACAACGTTATAATTGGAAGATTTTTTTGTTATGAACTTACATTACTTTCGTACTAGTATGTATGTGTTTCTTTATTATTAAAAATTATTGTTAAATATATACTCGTCAAAAAACATTAAAAAATATTAAATCTATTTAAATTCAAACATATTATAAATTATGACAAAAAGGGAAAATATTAAATGAGAAGAGTGAAAAATCATGCATTCAACGTAGAGTATGAAATACTTTCCAACACATTCAGAATATTATAACAAAACCTCGCCATTTACTAAGGTGAAAAATTATGTCTAAATGAACAAGTTCAAGTTCTGTTGAACAATTTTGGAAAGCGTATAAAGAATTTGAAAACCCGATTTATGTTATTACTATGAAAATCCTTAAAATATACATTTTTGTGCAGCCATGTATATCACCTGCAAGCATCTATGCATATTACATAGTATGCAAAAAGTTAGTTCAGTCAAACCCGTACCAGAGTTGAAAATTTCCAATCGGAAATTTCCGCCAATAAACGGATGTTGTTCAGAACTTTTGAGCGACCCTGTATATAACCTATAGAATTTTTACACACCAAGTAATATTTAAAAAAATTAAAAATGCATACCACAATTGAAAATTCAGCTATTATTGGCTATTGGCTTCAATAGTTGAATTATTCAATAGTTCATTTTCATCTGTAAGCAAATACTTTTGTTTGTCACTGTAAATGAGCAATAAGTTCTATGCTCACCACGTTCGTCTACAGTAGGAACATCGTAGAACACTTAAGGGATATATATCAATTTAATATGTTTAAAATACTGTAATATCAATAAAATACATGGAAAAACATTTTACCCCTTAAATCGTCATGTAATGGAATTATTTTGTGGGTCCCTGTAAAGCAATCAAAAATGCTACACACTTCATTTTGAATACCGATCATTCCATAGTAAACCCCAGTAACAAAAATAAATTTCATGGCAATTGGACTATATTTACGAAAGTTAGAGCACGGAGAGACAGACGGACAAACCGACATACGATCAGACAATTCTAATTCAGAAAAACATTTCAACTATGCTAAAAAATGTTAAAAAGGAATTAAGACAAAATTATGTAAATTATTTAGCTTAAGTTTGTCAATAAATAAATTAAAAAAGGATTTCTTTGTTTAAGTCTTTTTCTTTTTAAAGTATAAAAAGTAATTTTTGCATTTTTATCAATATTATGATCTCAAAGCTTGCTAATCTCTCTTGAGATTTTTCAAATATCTGACGTTTTATGAAATGTGAATTCGATTATCTTTAACGAAGGTTTGTTCCTTTAATAAAAAAGACAAATCTTTAGTGAATATCAAGATTTCTAAAAATATCTTTATTTCCATTTAAATTAAATAATGATATTACGATAAAAAGGTAAAAGCTATCAGTTAATTTAAAATGTTATGTGTTTTTGGAAGCGATATTTATTTTATAGTTTTAACAGCCTATAGCATTTCTCTTTAGTATAAAACAAAAATCTATATTATAAGGTAAAACATGTCCGTGTGTATCACTGACGTCATATAGATAGTGGGTACACCTGACCAATATGACTTTCACTGTATTTTTTTTAAATACAATTTTGTTAAAAACTGAATATATTAAATATATAGTAATTAAGTCCAAATTATATAAATTATATAGCTTAATACTATCACTGTCAATGACAAAAAGTTTTTTTTTTCTTTTTTAAGTCTTTTTTTAAGTATAATATATATATTTTTGCATTTTTATCAATAATACGATCTCAAAGCTGTCTAATCTCTCTTTTGATTTTACAAATATCTGAAATTTTTAGGAATGATAATTCGACTATCTTTAAGGTATCTGACTACGTTAAAATTTCGACCAAAATTGGCAAATTTATTTTATTATATTTTATTAAAGACCAACTTTTTACCTTTCCAAAACGGTATTTGTTTTTATTGTACGATAAATAGATCTGGAGTTATAGCGGTTATAAAACTACTCAATAGCTGTCACTCAAACCGGAAGTGCTGTTTAAAGGGCTTTAAAATTTAAAATTTTTAAATTTTTAAATTGCTTTTAAAGGGTCGTATGTTTGGAGGCATTTCGCGATTTTGGATGCATTTGTTTAATAATAAGAAATGTAAATAATATGCTCCATGAAATTTAGATGTATATTACTGTAAATGCTTGTAGTAAAACATAAATCTAAACTTTAAATGCATTTTTGGAAAATGTAATTTTCGGTGAAAATTCCATACGCAAAACATGATTTCTCAGAAAGTTATTGGAATATCACTATGGAATTTAAAATATATGTTATTTACACTATTGTGAAGGCAATGAACTAAAGATTTAAATTTAGAATAAATATTTTTTGTTTTATGGATGTTTATTTAGAATGACATCGATGAATTTTATGAAAATTAACATGTAAACAGGTGCGATATGCTATAAGTTTTGAAATACTTAAAGAATCTCTTAGATTTTAGTTCATTGCCTTCACCAATGTCATAAATATGAAGTGTAAAAAGGAAATTAAGATACATACAGTAGAATTTCCTTTAGAGCGTTTTGCGTTTCTGGCCAAATTTCACTAAATTTTACTATAAATTCCTCCATTTACCAAAATTTTATCAATGAATGAAATATTTTTTTACTCTTTTTCACATTTTCTAGTCCTAATCTTAGTAAAAATAAGTTTAAAAAATAATTAAATAGCTTTTTTGGAAAAAATTGCTCCGTACGTAGGCAGGCACCTTAAAGAAGGAAACAAATTTTTAGTTAATATCAAGTTCTTTCCATTTAAATTAAATGAAGATATTACAATAAAATTGTGAAAGTTGTCAGTTAATTTAAAATTTTATGTGTTTTAGAAACGATATGTTTTGGATTGTTTTCACAGACTATATGAATTTCCCTACATTATAAAGCAAAAATCTATATTGTAAGTAAAAACATGTCCGTGAGTATCACTGACATCATACTAACAGTGGCAACAGCTGACAAATATATATATATATATATATATTTTTTTTTTTTTTTTTTTTCACTGCGATTTTTTTTAAACTTTGCGCTTTTTTTTTTCTTTTTTTTTTTTTTTTTTTATCGCACAATTTTAATATTTATAACGTCGAATAGGCGGAAACGTTTCTTCAAATGCCATTAGTTTGTAAACTATATGGCAATTTTTTTTTTTTTTTTTTTTTTTTTTTGTTATGTATTTAAAATAATTTTCAAAGATGATTTTAAAAAATCTACTCCATGGAGGGCATCCCATTTACGAAAAATTAATCTGATTACACTTAGAAAAATATAAAGGATCTGCATCTGTTCCGGCTAATATTCCATAACGAAATTAAAAATTCACAGATAAATAAATAAAATTAATATAAATAAAATGGAAATTCTTCAGACGTGTCATCTAACTACTCGCTAAAACCACAGAAATTATCAGAACCAATAATGTATTTTGATAAAGCTTTAGATATTTTTTCGGCTTTTTACTCCTAGCATGCGGTTAATACGAAAATATAGCTTTTAACATATTTCATAGCTTTATGGTGATGTATACTTTATATTTTTCATATAAAAATGGTTGTTGGTATTGCTATTAAGTAATATAAAAATAAATTAACTGTAAAAATGTATATTATAGCTTTAAAAAATCGTATTTTATCTATTTTATGTAACCTGGAAAGCCCGGGTGTAATCCATCCCATTAGATAAATGAATTTTCAGAGAATACTACACAGTATACGAAGTAGTCAATATTGAACAAAAACTGATTAAAAAAGATGTATTTTAAATTAAATTACTTTTAAATGAAATTAAAGCATACAAGCCTGTGTTAAATCAATGTGAAAAATATGTGCCAGATTGTAGAAACTCTCATGTGACGCAATTATAGTTATATTGCAATATGCTATATGACCTTTTTTATCAAATAGGTTGGTTGGTTGTATAAGGTTTCATGGCGCAAAATCCCTTAGGGGACATGCTGCGCCAAAACATCGACTAAACACACAATGTAAGTAAAATAAAGAAAGCAATGAGAAAAGCAATCTGGCACCCCATCCAGATGTAGTCAGAGACGTGTAGACGAGTAAAAAATTTTAAATTCAAAGCAAGTGCAGTCTGGGTAGAGTTCCCATCCAGATGTCACCAAACAAGAACAAAGGGGGATAACAAACTAAAAAGAGAAGATTAAAAAATGTAAAACAGAGAAAAAAGTAAAAAAAAAAAAAGAGGACAAAAAAGAGAAGAGGGCAGTAAACGAGAAAGATCGCTCGGTAACCCGGGTCGCGAAACCCGTAAATACCTAAAGAAGGTCTTCCCCTGGGGATACAAATACTTAAAATTATGTTTCTTCTATGTTTATATTTTGGTAGTATGTAGCCATTTATGCCTCCATAGATTATTAATAATTTTATTTATGTGATAAAACATTGATGTTTCGGATTAAGCATTAATAAAAGTTCAGTTTTGTGTACAATTCATATTTCGTATTATATATATATATATATATATATATATATAAATTTATATATTTTAGAGGTACATTATCTGTAAGCATTAAAGCGTCTTTGTTATGTCTTCTAATTATAACTATTATTGTAATTTAATTGGTAATTCTTAATTAATTCTCTATTTTATAAACTCTTTCTCAGAAAACGTGATATCTGCTGAGGCAATTTGTATAGTATATTTATATTTGATAGAAGTGTCAGATGTATATAAATTGCTATTTTTTGCAGCAAGGAAACTTTGTTTTCTTCTCATCAATGTAACAGAACAATTATTACTTGGTAAGTGTGTGTTTTCATACAACACATCAATTATAACTCGATATTACTTTCAGTCGTAGGTAAAAACTGATTAATTTTTCCTCCAACTGAGTGAAAAATATCTAGGCCGGTATTCGAACCTGGAATGCTTGGATGTACGCGCCAATTCTCTAACTGCTGATCTTCACAAACGATATCCAGCCTTACACAATTCACTCACATGTTAATACAATTGAATGTCGTCTGGGTAGCTCAGTGATTAGACCACTGGCCCGTATAACTGGGGTCCTGATTTCGATTCTTTGCTTAGTTACTTTTCACTTTTTTCGGGAAAAATGAATGAACTTTGACCTCCAGCTAAAGCGATGCAATATTTATGTTCAAACTTCGTATGTATAATAATTTTGAATTAGATATTTTATGACTAAGGACATTTAGTTCTTTTGATTAAGACCCTATGTCAGTTTATGCGATTTGATTAATATAGTTAAAAATAACTGACAGTGTAAGTTCCAGATAATTTTGTCGTATATTAGAATAGGCCACATTTTTTAAAAGGTGATGAAGGTGAAAAGGGTGATCTTTCAAAACTATTTTCGACAGAATCTGAATAGCTTATTGTACCTGGTGATGCAAATAGAGGTTATAAAAAATTTCTCTTAAACAGCTGATGATAAGAAAGACAGTTCCAATTTATAAATGTATACAAATACAGTACGACGCACGGGAAGTCAAAAATTTCCTGGAATTTCTTTGTAAATCTTTATTATTACAATATAGTTACATATTTACTTAATCGCTATCAAACTAGTCTCCGTCAAAACACACACACTTCCTCTGCCGCTCCTGCAACTGATGGAAACAACGCTGAAAACCCTGTTTTTCTATCTTCCCAAGTTCATCCGTCGCGTTGGTTTTAATGTCTTTTACGGTGTCAAAACAGTTACATTTGACGTTAGTTTTTTGTCTCTTGTATAACTTGTTCATATGTGGCATTTTACTCTCCAGGGCCTTTAACGAAATTTGCAATTGTTTATGGTTCTATAAGTTATACTTAAAAACATTTTTCTTATTGTCTGATAAGTGAAACATTAAAAAAATTATTTTTCAACAAGTAAAATTCATCGAGCTATGATATTCTGAATTATGGAAAAATTTAGATACTTCCGACATCTCGTTCTAACATACCGATTATTTAGTGCTGGAAAAATCCAAAATTTCTTCAGATTCAACGAATCAGGATTTTTTGATGTAAAATAATAAAATTTTGAATATTTCGTTTGTCAAAGCATGTAAGCCTTTTCTAAATAAAACATATTGGCCAAAGTTTCTAAATGTAATTGCATCATATTGAAAATAGAATTTATGTCTAAATATTTATACCTTGAAAAACGTGATTACATGCATTTTCTAATTAGCACGCTTCTTCCACCATCTGCTGGTAACAGCATTTTGTATCTAATATTAACGGTACTAGAATTAGTGATAAGATTTCCATTTTTTTCCTTCTCATAATATTATTAATTTTTTATTTAAAGAATAATTATAGATTAAGTTTATATTTATAAAATGGAAGTAAATATAATATTTTAATCTCACTTAATATTTAAATTATAAAACAAATATGGATGTCTAATATCCAAACTTCCTGTTTAAATTTTTTACAAAAGAATTTAATTCTATTGTACAAATTTTATGTTAAAGGATACAATATGTTAAATAATTTAATTCTTTTTTCTCTTTAATTTCTTATTATATTTTCCGACGTATTGGCATATAGTAGATTATAAAGGAATAAAGGAAATTGAAACGAGAAGCTAATTAACTATATATAAAAATATCTTTAAAAATAGAATAAGAACTGTAAATAGAAGTACTCGTGCGCATCATTATTCGACGTTGTTTAAATTAAAGACAAAAAAACTAAAGTTTCTATGTTAAATAATTTTAACATAAATGCTATTTTCCATATACTGTTTAACATTTATTTCCTTTCTTTCAGATTTAAAATGAGTGCAAAAATTTAGCAACGTTCTAAATTTAATATTTTATAGAGAAGTTATGAAGTTCATCATTTGTTTTTCTAAGTACACTGATTAATTTATAATTAAATGTTCCTTTCCTTTTAAAAAAAAAATATAATTAAATTTTCCTTTCCCTTAAAAAAAATTATAATTAAAAAAAAAAAAAAAAACTTTTTCTTCTATATTTTCTTGAAGGCATTTAAATACGCTCGTCTTAGTCAGTAAATTAGAAACCCATAAGACTTGTAAGTTAAAATGATGTCGGCTTATGTGGCCGTTACCAAATATATTGTGCTTTCTATATGTCTGAAGTGTATAGACATGTGTTCGATGTGTCAGCACTATTCAAAAACATGCTGGCAAAAATATGCATAAACTTTCAAATGAAGTCTTAATATATAATGTAATACTCAGGGTCATCTCTCTCTCTTGTTCTTTCTTCGTTTTAGAAATTATAACGATTAAAATATTGCTTCTGATTCCAGACGGCATTTGACGCATAATTACTCTTTTATATCGGCCATCTAGCTAACGTGACATTAACTTTAAAGTATAATTACTGAACTGCCTTCTCCGAATATTCCTGCAAAATCCATGTTTTGATAAATACTTTTGAAGTGCCTTATAAAGAGAAACCTACCTGTAAATACTCTAGTTATTTCTTTCGACTATCAGAAATAATGAAAATTAATTACGTTAATTGTTGGGATATCATGAATATAAATTTAGCAAAAAATAATATTAATTATACAGGTGGTAATGTGGTTAATGTTGCCCACATTATAAGTCCATTTATTAAAGATATACTCCAATGTAATATCGAAACTCGTTAAATAGGAGTTTTCCAAAGGAAACTGTTACAAAGAATTGTCTTTATTGCAAAAATATTCATCTTGCTATTAAAATATTTCAATTAAAATGCAATTTTTCAGTTTTTTTTTTTTTTTTTTTTTTTTTTTGACATTGGAATTGTTTTTAATGAAATAGCGATATACCTCTATCATTTAAAAATATAAAACCCAATCTTAGATCAAAAAGCCATCCCAATATTCGTAAACATGATATCAATGTAAACGATATAGATCAGATATAGGCCAGATGTAGGCCAGATTGTTGCGTTGTTAGCCTATGATTTCTACAATCTTTGATTTTCTAAATTATCCAAAAATTCAATGGTTTGTATAAGTATGCAGCTGTGGCCATTTATTTCTTCTGACTAAATTTTATTTATTGTCAATATAATTTATCATAAATAACGCAGTCGATTCCATAGTCAATCCGAATAATGACTTGTTTAGATTAATACTTCTGGGTTTTCAATATTACTTCAATATCTCACTTCAGTATCAAACACACACACAGAGACACATATATATAGATATATATAAATGTTGGGATTTTTTAACCAAACGGGCGGTTTGACCCACTGATTTCATTCATATAAAAATATTTTTTAGCGATAAAGATATGATAAAAACATATACAACTTTTTCTATTTGTCAACATTTTTTTAAACCCATTTTTGGTGATAATAAAAGATGGGATTTTTGCAGCTTTCCTTTCAAATGAATTAACTTTTGGGTTTGCCAGTCACAAGCTCAGGTGCTACTTGTAAAACAATTTAAAGAAAACATTTTGGCATTAAATAATATTTTTTTATTTATTTATTCTTTTTTTTTAAGTCGGGAGAGTTTAAGATGCAACTTGCTAAATCTGATATTAAGATCTTTTGTTTTTTATAATGGCTGTAGCGAGATTTTTTAATCACTGTATTTAGGGATGTTTACCCAGTTAAAATATACGTTTTCTAGGAAATGTAAATGAACACATTTTAATAAATGGAATCTACTTTATGAATAACAATAACAATAATAACAGTTAACTTATATCAGTAATTAATACCTTTAAAAATTATATATATAATTATTTATATAAGTATTTATTATAAAATAAGTAATAAAAAATATTTCAATTAAAATTAATTAAAAAATAGCTATAAATAAATTATTCGACGTATAAATTTAAAGAAAAGAGTTTAAAATTCGAAGTTACAGAAATCCGAAATATTTCTATATTATGCATAACGTATATTTACAACTGCTTGTGCTAAGGATATTGTGTTAATTCTTCTGGGGGTCTTCTGAAGTTGCTAGATCCTGTCGCCAACTGTGATTTTAAAAGAGGAACTTTAAAAATTATATTTGATTTGTGAATGTGACGTGTTAATATATTGAGATTTTACCAATTGTCTAGACCAAATAAATAAATTTTACTCTAAAAAATGTATTTGGTAAATTCATTTAAATAAATATCCCCTTTCAACAAAATAATTTCTCGTCATATTAACTTTGTTTATTCTGTTTTGAAAACATGGGAAAATATTTCCTAAAACAAAAACAATTTGTACTTTTTCAAAATGTCGGCATTGTTAATAGATGGAATTTTTAACACTCATAATGCATGTGGCAAACTGTGATAGTGTTGTATGTTCAAACACAAAGTACGAGCTTTTTAATAACAATGGGTCAATCACCTTTAGTCTTCTATGCATTTACCGGGTGTCCTAAAAATGATGATAGATTTTAAATGTCAATAATTCGCAAACGGTGACAGATATTTAAATAATTCTAGCATGTGTGTTATGTATAATGCCAGGAGTTTTTTTTACTGTGATTCTCGAATTTAGTTCGGGTTACAAACAATAGATTGCGCTATAAGCAATAGGCGCTAATTTCAAGCTAAATTTTTTGGTCTTTCTCTTCTCCCATGCAAAAAATAAATAAATAAATAAAATAAAATAAATAAATAAAATGTATTCGGTATGTCCCGAAATACCGAAAATCGGGCCTGGATTTAGCACATATGGCTCGCAGCACCACCTATTGTTTGTAATTTGAACTAAATTCTAGAATCACAGTAAAAAACTCCTGACATCTTACATAACGCTCCTGCAATTTTTATTAAATATCTCTTATATATATATATATATATATATTACGCTTTCTTCTGTGCAAGTTATTAAGGCGGGATTTTTGCTATCCAAAATCCGTTAAATGTTTGTGTCATGGTCAATATGTCATAACTGTTCTCTCGCTGGGTATGTCTTTGATGCAATTTGTTTCATTTTTTAATGTTGTTCATTGTTGCGGATATTACATTGATTATTTTTTTAATTCAATTTATTTTACATGGTGGATTTATAATTACTGGTGATTAGTCGATCGGATACATAATGGAATTCAATTTTTTTTGCTTATATATGTATTTTGTGTACCCTTGAAAAAGTGAAATACTATATGAGCTTCCGGCTTCATTCATCCATTTGATCTATTGTACGTTTATGATACGACTTTTTCTTTTTCAACAATATTTAACTGGATAATTGTATCTTTTTTCTTTAATGGGATATTTTATCAAAATTTGGAGGTTTTTTCATTAGTTATATATGGATTAATCGCTCGCAATGTGCTAGTGAATTAGTGGAATTTAGCATGATTCAGTATGACTAGTTATAGGTTCTATCTTTATTTTGTATAATGTCAGCGTTATGAATTGTAGTTAAATTTATTAATTTAATTTTAGTAATTGGAAATCGATGATGATTTGTAATTATATAATGGTTATATATATATCTCTGTGTATATATATATATATATATATATATATAAATTCAAAAAGGGTTTAAAAGTAATGTGTTTGCCAAATGCATTTCATACGTAATGTGCTATATATACCGCGTGTCTAAAAAGGACTGACTGATTTTAAAATTCAATAACTTGCAAACGGTGATAGATATTTAAAACATTTTTGCAGGAGGGTTATGCATGGTGTCAAAAGTTATTTTTTACACTGATTTTCGATTTTAGTTCGAATAACAAACACTAGATGGCACTGTAAGCATTAGGCGCTAAATACAGGCTCGATTTTTTGGCCTTTCCCTTCTTCTATGCAGAAAAGGGAGATTAAAATGTATTGAGTGGGTCCCGAAGTGTTAAAAATCGAGCCTGAATTTAGCGGCTATGGATCGCAGTGCCATCTATTGTTTGTAATTCGAACTAAAATCGAAAAATCACGGTAAAAAAAACTTTTGAGCTCATGCACAACCCTCTTGCAAGAATTTTTAAATATCTGTCACCGTTTGCAAGTTATTGAATTTTAAAATCAGTCAGTCCTTTTTAGGACACCCGGTATATATCACGCTTTTGGTCATATATCATATTACATTTGGGCATAATGAACGAAACTGAAGATCACGACCTGATGTGAGCACATAATTGTGCTCGAAAGACATTCAAACCAATCTGATATAAATAAATGAATGAAGATAAAGGTATCACACGTAATGCCACCATACAATCCTACATGAAACTCGCTACCAAAAAATGTATTAATTAAATTAATGCTGAAGTAAATTAAAATAATAAAGAGCCTATGCTCAAACTAAGGAAGACTGGATAACAGTCAAAGTGACCCAGAACTAATCTACGCAGCTCAGGAACGCTTGGAGCTGTACAACTTAATGTACTATTGATTCAAAAATTACAGTAGCAACTATTAATTATACAGTTTAAATTTTCAACTTTATTCATTATCGTAAAAAGATCAGTAGTTTATCGATAAAGATTTAGTAGCGAATCACTTGAATGTTCGCCAAAGATCACTGGTTTGAGTCCACGCCAGGTATCGTTACATCATCTGATGTTTCTAAAATATATATTTAGCCTGTGTGCTTTTTCAATCATTGTGAACCGGAATCAGGCTAGATATGATTTATTTTAATCTTCATTTAAAAATATATGTGTAACATATTTTAATATTCTATACTTTTCACCATTTAATTTTCTTACGTCCACTTTACAATATTTCTCACAACAGCTTAAAATTGAATAGTTAAAATTCAATTCTTAGTAACTCAGCTTTCCGGTATCAAAATTTCTTCCATTTTAACATATTCTATTTAAACTTTAATCCTTGTTTATTTCCAAAACAATCACGTTCTAGGAATTTCGCTTCAAGAGCTCAGCCGTATCACGTCATTTTTTCCTATATGCCAGTTAAGAAATCCGGCAGGCAACCTGATAGGTCCAGAGCTATAACGCAATGCGTTTTTTATTTGTTGTCTTGTACTCCTACGCCGTGGTTGATATGAAAGAATGATCGGTTTCAGAGTGTTTTGTGTGTGTTTCTCTTGCCTTCTAAAATTACGCGATATCCGGAAACGAGGGGAGATGTTCTGGTGCACAAGAAGAAGCTCGTTGTTCACCTTCTTGAATTTATTAAGAAGTTTAATATAGAGTGTTTATATGAAGCTGTTATATTAAGTTACTACGGATCTAATACTTACTTATTGTGTGCAAAGTTCTTCCACCTAAACTGGGGAGTTGATTTTTCTTTAAATAAAATGTTTTTAAATAACATTTGTTGAGTAGCGATACTGAGCCTATCAGTAGAGAAACTCACCCTGATTATCGTCTACAAAATTTTCCCTTAATATCGCACGTTTAAGGTTTTACGACTACCAAATCACCAATATAACTGGCGCTGCGGATTTCCGTGCACATTGCTCAGTTAAGACCACTAGCTTGCTAATATCCTGACCGTGTACATATTACTGTACATCAATACTGCAATATTTAGTGTTTTAATGCAGCAGTACTGCATTAAAAATCGTTGACTGTGCAAAACTGCCAAACGTGTGAAATGACCTTGATTATAGATTAGGTGTTTGTCGTGTTACTAAAGACTCGCACATCGAACATTTGCAACTAAAAAAAAAAAAAAAAAAAACTTGGAATGTTCTTTATTTTCATGTATCGCATTTAATAATGCGTGTAGTAGTTTTGAAAATATAAGTGTAATGCAGTCATTCATTTAAGCTGACCCTATATACTACATATAAATGTTCAGTATATATATCAGTATATATATACATATATATATATATATATCCATAATAGTAACAGGAATACAATAATGAACATAAATTATAGCAAACAGTAAACGTTTAGAGAAAATAAATAAATAAATAAATAAAAGTCTAGAAAGCTAAAATTTTATAAAATTTGTTTTAAAAAAGATATGCAAATTTTGGAATCCCTAAATTATTTCCCTTATAAGACATAATAGTTTCTAAAAAATAATGCCATACACAATGCGGAAATAATTTATTAATATCAATCTTTTATTGCGCGTTGTACATTTCCATTACTTTTTATGATTTCGAAGAATCGAATGAAATCCATAAACTTTTGTATGCTGATATTGCTTTTACGACTATGAGTTGCATGTCTCCGAAATCAATTTTATTCTATTACCTAAGTTTATCGTATTCACAGAGGAATATCTGTTCTCGTATTCATCCGAATTAATCCCTTCCAAAGCTTTCAAAGTCTCCTTTATTGCTGATGCAGCATTTAGGATAATGAGTAGTTAGGAGTTTTATTTTATCAAAAGCTGTTATAAATGTTAGAGACAGAGGAACATTGCATAATACAACCGAAACTGCTTCTTTTCTATTAAATATAAGTATTATGGTATCTCATAAAAATACTTTCATATTTAAGATGGAAAGTATATTTTTCTATATCACATTTTGGTCTTAAATAAAACAAATGCCACTATATTATTTTTACTGTACGTTTTAATTCTTTTTTCGCGTGGTGATGTAGATTGCAGATATAAATTGTGTAAAGATATAAGTTGTAATTCCAATTCATATCAAATTATATACAATATTTCTGAGATTTATAGATTTTGTAAGGAAATTTGTACTATTCTGGATTAAGTTGTGTCTGTAAAGAAAACGCCATGGTGAATTTATTATTTTTCATGTTTTTGTTTTAAAATGCTGTTGTGTGCACTTATTATTTCATACGAATGAGTTGATTCAAACTTTCAGGTTTCACAGATTTTTGATTTTTGAAATTGTTTATGGTTTAAAAGCTAGATTTATTTGTTTTCCATAGTTGTGTGAATAACAGATACTCAAACACAGGATTATACAGAAGTGTGGGCCGATTTTTTTTTTTTTTTTTTTTTTTTTTTTTTTTTTTTTTCGATTTTCTATGATAAGTAGTGGCCACTGGTGGCACTGAGTTTACACAATAACAATTTAGATTTTTTCGGACAATTCCTTCATTTGCCGAAAACGGCCTGAAGTTTTGCTCAAATGCTGATTTTTGAACTTTTTTAGCAAAACATTTTTAAATGTCAAATTAATTTTATTTTCTCTGAATTTACTTGAGATATCATGGTTAGCTTACGAAATGTTTAAATAAGTTCTGATTATATATTATTTATTAGTTCTGTGCATTTTGAATTAGGCGATTTTTATAGCCTTTTCGTGTATAACTGAGCAAAAATGTAAGTATCTTTTGTTCGTTCCTTCCGGTTTCTCTCTTTTGTCTTTATTATATTCCTCTTCCTTTCCTTTGATTTTTCGATGCGTTCTGAGTCACATATTTGAATGCCGGACCCAGCATGTATTGACAGGAAATATGGAAGGAGAAAAGAATGTGGAGTAGAAACCAATGAAAACGCAATCAATCATCATCAGGATGAGGGAGGAAATTGGAGATGATAGTAATTGTGAGATGGGGTGTTAATTATTTTTCTGCTTTAAAATACAGCTATTGTCAGAATATTCAAAAAGTGGGAGCTTTAAAGCAGGCAATTTGTCTGAATCAGAATTTGAACTTCGGCCTTCAAAAGAAGGTACTCTCAAACGCATATCTCTTTCTCGCACAGCGTTCGCCAGATTTAGAACTGGTATATCATATAGCTAACCAGCATTAAGAGCTTCATCTATGCTTTAGAATGCAGGTATTGTGACAACCGGGAATAAGGATCCCGTCATCGATAACGACTTGGTCAGGAGACAGAAATAGAAACTTGAAAAGAAGATACAGGAGGAAGGATATCTTGGAGGATGAAAAATTACAACCACATTGTTTGATGATAGAAATGATAACACTATCTTCATAGAAAAAAGTGAACAAGCGGCACCGTCGATTGAAATACGAAGGCTAGAAAATAGAAATTCTGCTTTTTTAGAATTTAGTGTCGCCGACGACGAAAAAAAATATGTATATATAAATAGTACAAAACATATTTCAATTTTAAAACTTAAAGCACACACTTTTATTTTATGTAAAATGTCGTCATTCGCATCCGCTTAAGAATTCCACATTTACGATCCACACTTAAACATCTACAGTGAAGCATGCATAGGATGTCGCTATCGTAAAATAATATACAAATGCAGCAAAAAGATGCCGCCATTAAAGAAACTCGACAAAAAAAAAACCGGCTATCTAATGGTTCATAGGCCTTCATTTGTTTGTAGCATTAATATAGATAACTTAAAATCATATATAGTTTATAATAGCTCCATGTTTTAACAAAAATTATTTCTTTGGTATTTTTTTCAAAACACCACGTAATTTAATTACATTTTCTTTCGGTTGTTATTAGAAAATGGCAACAAAAAGATGTAATTGCTATTTTTCAACTATTTTCCCTATACTTTCTAAATAAATGGAGTACTTGAGTTGCCAAAATTAAGCAAATGGTGCTAAAAACTACAAAAAAATTAATATTTCAAAAATCAATGGAGATACAGTTTTCAAACAAATTGCATTTAAAATTACATTCTTTTTTTCAATACGACGATATAAAAATTGAAAATGTGCGATGCTTAGACAATTTTAAAAATGCTATAGAGTATCTAATTGCACTATGATACATTTGCTTTGTATATTGCCGGCTTCTGTAAGGTAATGTTATTTTTGGACACAAAATAAGCTGGGAGAAAGAAATAGCGTACCGTATCACTATTGGCGTGAGAAAATGTACGTATCCATTTCTACGAGAATTTTCCTGTTTCATGGACAACAGAAATGCAAAAGCTGAAGATTTGAATACTCTATTAATCTAGCTCCGTTTCAGTTGGTAAAGACCTTAGGTCAAGTGGTTCTATAATCTAGTTTACACAGTTGATGTCGCTATCAGATTGGAAGCTCGTTCGTATGATGAATACATATCAAATGTTGCAGTTCTCTTCTTGATTTCTTGCAAAACAGACTATTCTCACTTAGAAAATTATATAATTATTTTACTATTTCTACGCAATGGACAGAAGGATGTGGCAAGTGGCCCAAATATTCCAAACCACGTTCAGACAACGTGATGATATTTGTTTCGTCTTTCTGTCGACGATGCTGCTAGTCCCCTTTTTTTCTATGAACATCGTTTCATTTTTTCTACTATCAAAAAGATGCTTTTAATTTTTCTTCCTCTAAGATCTTCCTCCTCCTGTATCTTCTTTCTAAGTTTCTTTTTCTGCCTCCGGACCAAATCTTTATCGATGACGAGATCCTTATTCCTTGCTGTCAGAATTCCTGCAATTTTTGCTCACTTATACGCGAAAAAACTATAAAAGTCACCTAAGTCAAAATGCAAACGACTATTAAATAATGCATAATCAGAGCTTATTTAAACATTTTGTGCACTAAACAAAACATTTCAAGTAAATTCAGCTAAAATAACTTATATTTAACATTTTTTTTTAATTTTTTCTAAAAAAGTTCAAAAATCTCAATTTTTTTGTGTGAACTTAGTGCCAACAGTGGGAACTTTTTAACACTACCCATGATCGAAAATCGAAAAAAAAAATTCGGATCACCGTATTATACAGGTTAACCATTCACAACGGTGTCCAATGGCTGATTAATAAACCGTTGGTATTAGATATATAGTTTTAATAAAAAAATGTTTTAAATGATCTAAAAACCTATTTTAAAAGTGATTTCGATCAATAAGTAAATTTCTTAAATAACATATCAAATTTAAACTTTTATACGATCTAATATTTATATTTAGAAAAATATCCTATTTCACTAAGAAGTAGGGCACAAAAGGTCACAATGTTCTACAAATAAAACTGACCGATTTACAGCTATTTAAAGTTAACACATCTTTTTTGCAGCGAAATAGGGGTCATTTAGAAATTTACTAGAAATATAAATAGTCGTTAAATATTTAAATAAAAATTTTAGTTGAGATTAAGATTAAAATTACAATATTATTTTGAAATCTATTTTCAAACTGACATATTAAAGATAAATATCCAGCTTGTACTAAATTATAAGTTAAAAAATAACAGAATTTTTTAAAGTAAAAATGATGAAAAGTAACAACAGCAATTCTTTACAACATGATACATATTTTAAGATGCTTTCATATTATCTAATCTATACATAAATTAAAAAAAATATATATGTAGTTACCTAACAGCTGTCCGAAGTGACTCCATTCGGCTGCAATACGAAAATGTGTACGCAAAATAAACCCTTCTAATACCAGGTTTCGTACGAGTACCGTTATTTTTAAGGCCAATTATCAGTATATTTTATATAAAAAAATCTTGTTTAAAAGCGCGAACTTTTGACTTATTTAAGCTTATATTTTCTATATAAAAATACTGGTATCGAAGAATTTCTTAGTTTGGAAATTCAAGGACCCGTACAAACCCTGTAATATTTTAAGCACTTTGTGTAAGCTTTGAAGCTTGACCCAACACATCTGGTTTCAGATGCAAAAAATTGCTTTAAGACATGCAATTCAAAGTTTCTTAACGCGGTCAATTTCATCGTTAGATGAGAGGCAGTTTTTTGTCTCTCTTGTTAGTTGAAGAAGAATTTTTTACTATCACTTATATCTACCGTATAAAATTTTAAATTTTCTAACACCGTAAGACTTGTTTTCAGTGATCAAAACGAACTTTAAAATAATTCTTTAAATGAATTAAAACATATTTTAGTAATTGTAACTATATGTCTAGTACTAACGATTTAGAAATAACCACTGAACACCTTTCAGAGTGTACACCCTATATATATTATTAATTATTTGTTTAACGACACACACAGTATTAAATTAATTAAATATAAAATTCTGTATCTATATCGTTGATATAAAACTCTCTGTATAACACTGTTCATCATTATATGATTCGGTGGTAAAGCAATACTCTTTCGGTGAACCTCAAGTTCAGGTCTTGCGGGGCCAATTGTCCTGTTTCCTGGGTGTCCTTTAAAAGGACTACTGTGATGATCACATTTTGAATGTTTTGGGTGCAGGGCCGGAGTTCTTCCCAGTCCGGTATGCGTACTTACTGGATGGATTCTCCTGGTCATTGAGCGGCCTGTTGAATCACACGTATATAGGTTCCGTGAATATGGGACTTTTACTTTATATCTACTCTAGAAGTAACTCTTGGTGTTCATACAGGTTAACCTAATGTCAATGTTGTATGTGTGATTACTATTTACTTATACGCACATTATTCTGTAATGTGTTCGGAATTCGACTGGAGCCACCCCAGGATTATTACCCCATATTTTGAACACTAAATCAACTATTGCATTCTAACGTATAATTATTATTTTTTATTTAAACTCATGAGAAATATTTGATTGTGTAGAAGATACGAGGTGTAGCTATTTAATAAAAGTGATTGATGCTTATACAGAAGAACAGGAACTGCGCATGCGCCAAATTCGCATGACTATTAGTTGTGTAGCGCAAAGCCTCCTTTATCAATTACCACCTCTAAATGGGCGGTATTCTAATTAGTCTGACCGTGACCTTCATTTATTCTGGACCCTGTTTTAGTGTTTTGCCAGAAAAGTGTTGAGTTTTTAAAAAGAGCAACGAATTAATGTGAATTTTCTTTTTAAACTCGGAAATTCCACTACTGAAACTCATCATTTGTAAAGAGAAGTATAAGGCAAGGAATGTTTATCATGTGCGTGGGTGTTTTTTGGGTGATTTATGTGTTTCTAAGATGGCCGATAAGACAATGAAGATGATGTTCTCCCAAATCACACTTCCACGTCAACAACAGAGAAAGTTTTCAATATTATTGGGATTCTGTACCTTCAACTGCGTTCCTGAATGTCACCCCGTTAATAAATATTAATAGCTGGAGGTCCTTGCTCAATTTCGTGAAAATATACGAAAAAAGCAATCCGAATTGTGTAAGAATAAGCCATGGATGCTTCATTAAAACAATGCCCCGGCTCACGCTGCATTGTCTGCCTAGACGTTTCTAGCTAAGTATAACATCCAATTGTTAGACTACCAGCCTTATTCGTCTGACCTGGCACAATGTGTATTTTATCTGTTCCCGAAGGTCAAATCTGCATTAAAAGGAACCAGATTTCCGACTTTTGAAGCATTGAAAGATAAAACTGCACGCATCATGCTCTCACAAGAACACTTCCAGCACTGTTTCAAACAATGGGAAATTCGCATGGAGCTATTTCAGGATAATCGAGGGGTGTACATTGGTGTGGATAATATCTAAATATGTATAAATAAAAACATTTTACAGCATTATTCTCGTTTTTAATAGCCACAACATGCATGCTTTCACTTCTTTATTTCGACGCAAGAAAATAAACATTAGTCAAGTTAACGCGATTGCCACCGCCCATTGTAATAGTCGATAAAACTTAACATGTACGATGTTGTTTTTCATATTTTTTAGTTTTATATTCTGATCTAATGGATATCTCGTTTAGAGTAACATTGTAGTGATGATTGAAAATAAGAATTGAAATAAGATTGTAGTGATGAAATAAATTAAGTGAACTTTCAGTATACCAAAAATACATTATTTCAGATTTTAAAAAATAGAATCATAGTCTACACTGAAACATGCTGTATTTAAAATTATCCTGGAACTTCAAAAACATTAATGTACAATTACTTGGATAATTACCAGACCATTTTAGAATAATATGAGGAATGAGTTATGAAAGTTTCTGGCACTGCATTATGATAACGACCTAATTTGTTATAATGCAATACATAAAATATTTAAATTTAAATACATTCGTATTTGCCCATATAGCACGAAAGCTCCTCAATATGTCCCCAGGATCTCCAAGACATAAAGAATTTCCTCCTGCTACTAAAAAACAAAATTATGACTTTCTGGGGAAGAGACTCTTTATATTTCATCAAGGGTGAGGTTCCAGTGACGTCCTATGGAGTAACTTCCGAGGACATTTACATTACATACTTACATTAGCTATATACTAAATTTTTAAATTAATGCACTAAAACCTCTAAATAAGTAGCAGTTGGGGATTACATAGTTATTGCATTATTTTTAGGTAAATGTATCTTTACTAATGATAGAAAATTGTTTGTCTACCGTGTTGAGCATGTGTACGATGGCTAGAGATGCACCTGATTCTCCGATTTTTTTATTATTAGATGATATGCTAATTACATTACTTAATTAAGAAGAACCGACAAAAGTGTTCAAAATGGCTTTCCGGAACCACATCCAAAGCGTCGAAACAAAGAAGAATCGACAAGAGAAGGGCTATTTTTAGTTTTTCGTTCATTTCAAGAAACCCTATTCGACTCACTCCTCAGTCTGTCTTTCTGTCCGTCGGTAACTGAGCCCGTTCTCATAAACTATATATGTTGGAGATTTGAAATTTTGGATTCTTATAGCTGAATATCTCACGTCAAACGAAAAATCATAAATTTTTGAAAAAGTCTTATATTTAACACTCAGGGCTTTAGCTTGTGCATTTTAAGTTTTTTTTTTTTTTTTTTTTTTTTTTTTTTTTTTTTTTTTATAACTGAGCCCCTAATTAATTTGAAGACTTGAAATTTTGGATTCTTATAGCTGAACACCTCACATCAAACGACAAATTATAAAATTTTGAAAAAGTCTTACATTTACCACATCTGGACTCTAACATCTGTAAAAATAGCAAATAAAGCCTTTGTGCAACAATATTAAAAAGCAGAAAAACCACTGTTATACTGATTCTATACATTATTACTTATATTTATATATATATATATATATATATGTTATGTAAAAATTTTTACTTTTACTATTCATTTAAATTATTCTAAATTGCCGGCAAATTCATTATTTCGTTATTTTTAATACGCTCTATTATTTATTTCTGGTTAAAGTCCTATAATTTTAAAACGCGTATCTTAATGATAGATTTATTCCAAAACGTAATCTAAACTTTTAATCCCTTCATTAATTTTTATCGTCTGCCAAACTGTAAAGTTTGAAAGCAGTTACTTATTTTTCGAATGTTTATCAAAGCCATTTTTACATTTTTATTCTATTTCACCTCATTTTCCTGCCCTCTAGGCGTCAGCCTTTTCACATCAAAATCCTTCCAGTAGCGGCCCCGGGATTCTTTTCTGTGACGTTTCTCGGTCGCTCTCCATTGGCTGAGTGTCGGATCCTAGTTTCATTTCGAAGCTCGTTCGTGATTTTGGTTGGGTTAGCCTGAAGTTTCCATTTCAATCGGAATCCCTCCGCGCGTTCTAATAAATAGTTCGAGCATGAGCTCAGAACAAGTTTTTTGATTGTTTACATAACCTGTTACCCGGTGTCCTAAGCCATGTAGAATAATCATTTCGTGAATTAACATCTATTCCGCATGAGTAACTAGTTTATGCACGAGTGGAATGCTCTGATTTCTCATCTTGTGAGAATTGTTTAGTGTTGGTATGTTCTGATGGAATAAACAGTTTTCCTATCACTACGTTTCCATGTGTTTAATTGGGAAAACCCCATATTTCTTCATACGCCTTTTTTCACCACTCACGCTGCCTTGTTTTCATCATGATTAAATAAGAATTTGATTGGACCAATATTATCATCGCTCTACAGCTGCTAAATTTTCACAGAGTTGATACCTACACTACCGATGCTTGTGCTAAGCGGTATGATTGCTATACAACATCACCAGCGGCTGATTAATATGTGATACTAATCAAGTAATAAGTCGTAATAAGCACGATGTGATATTTCAACTACACCCATTAAATTATTACGTAATATATATATATTATTAGATATATTGCTATATATATTATTACTTATTCTATTTATAAGAAATTGACGAAATCTGTCCATTCAGAAAAGCATTCTAATTCCAACTCTAATATTTCAGTTGTGTTACCATTTTTTCCTAAAATCAGTCAGTAAGTTGCTAAAATCCTAAGAAGGTATGATTTTAAAGTTTTTTTTTCTCCTATTAATAAAATCACTTTTTCGAATCTCAAACACCCCGTTGATCGCCTCGATAATTGGGGCATTTACCAAATCTCTTGCCAGTGTGGCCTTTATGATATTGGCTAGACTAAACGTGCTCTTAGATTTCGCTTAAAAGAGCATGAAGGTTATGTTAAAAATCAGGAGCTCAAACGTTCTTCTATTGCTCAACATTCTTGGTCTTCTCAACATAGGCTCGATTTTTCCTCAACCATCATTATCCAAAAATGTTCTTCTAACCTTGATTTTGATTTTTGGGAAGCTTACCATTTCATAAAAATTCTCACACTTTAGTCAATGACTTATCTAGTACTCCTGATTTTCCAAGTATTTGGAAAGCATTAATTTAATACACCCCCCTTTTTTTTGGTTTCTTTTTCTCTCCTTCTTCGGTTGATGTCACTACTTGTCCACCCAGTCGTTTCCACTGCTTCTCTCTCATTGCTTATTTTGGAGCCTTAGCTACTCGCATAGGGTATATAAGCCAGCGCGTCTCTGTCTATCATTTTGCTCAGCCTTGCTTTTTCTAGCACGCTGTTCCTTTTTTACCTATCTTGCACTGAAGAAGAATCACGCTAGTAGATTCAAAACAGCTATTTGCTGCTTTTTATTTATTATTCGTGCATTTTAAACGTTGGTTTTTCTGCTTTCTAACTTGTGTATTTTAAGCTTTTTTTCTAACTCAGCTTTAAATAAGTTGAAGACTTGAAATTTTGCATACTTATAGCAGCATAATTGCGATCACACGAAAAATCATAAATTTTCAAAACGTCTTATATTATTCACCACTCTGGGCTCTAACTTCTGTATTTTTAGCAATTTTTCTAACAACCACCCTTTTCATACGGGGTGCACTTTTCTAACTTTTGCCGACATTTCTTTGACCACTCTTTCATATTATGCACCACAGCCGTACATATTTTAGTTCCAATTTTTACCGCCGAGGAAAGCCAATCTATCTCGGGTGCTATGGGCCTATCCCCTCGACTAATATATCTACGGATAGTTTGTAAAACTGTGTTTCGTTCGGATAGAGGTTTGTTTAGAATATAGTGCGCTTCTCTTTGCGAAATGTGGAACTAATCGATTTTGCAAAAAAGATAAAATGTTTTGAAAGGAATATTAAACAAAATCTTCTGTGCGATATGTGATCACAATTACTCACTTGTTTTCAGTTTTTTATTCCGAAGCTCGTATCGTCAAAACCGTACACAATATGCACACACAGATTCTTCAAAACATTTTCTTATCTTGCTCACTTCTTACTTCCGAATGCCACAATCCGATATCGGATGCATTTAAAAATTTATTTAAATGAAAACAGACAGCCATAGAAATGCTGCTGTAATCTACTTGGGAAATAAATAAATTTTTAATCACATAGAATATCAAATTTATTGCGAAGTTCGACAACAGATGGAGGCAAGAGTTATCTATTAATTCTCTAGATAAACGCACTTCCTCAGGTCTCCGTTTTGTGCTTCATCATCTTGCTTCTAGCGTGGACTGATCAGTCATACAAGCTCCCGTGAAAAATTCATTTATTTGTTACAACATAGGATATAGCCTTGTCTTAGAATTTCACCGCCAGCCCAGAGTATTGTTAAAACTATGCGCAGTTTTTAGAAAAAAAAATAATGTCACAAAATGTCCAAAAATTTATACTGTAAAGGCTCTGTGTGAAAAGTTTGAACGGATATGGAATGTTAATGATGATCGTGTGAAAAGTTGAGTGCCCACTTTCAGTAATTACAGATCAAAATGTTGAAGTAATTCAGTAGTTGATACTGGCCCGTTCGTGAGTTTGCACGGTTTTGCACCCGAAGCTGGGATATGACGCACATTAGTTATGGGGTTTTCCGGTTTTAACAAAAATAATCTCTATTTCAATTCCCTTGGTCCGATTTTTTCCATTAACCCTTTCGGCCCTGACTTTTATCTTAAAGTAAAAAATAAATAAATAAATAAATAAATAAAGCTTTTAACAACTTTTTGTTGTTGTTTTTTTTCTATTTCAAAGGTAGATGGTGCTCTTGTCCACTAAAATGTAGAATGCACATATGTGATTATGATGTTTTTACGTATCTGCAAGGCGTTATTTATAGTAGCATTTTAAATATAAGGAACAGATTTGTGACCGCAAGGGCCGAAAGTCTTAACGAACTTGACGTAGATTTTCTACCCCATGACTTTATGTATCAGCTTAGAAGAGATTTGTGCAGAATTACGGAAGTTTTCGCGTCCATAGAAAAGTCATATATATATATATATTGATACATATAAAGTTTTGAACTGGGAGTCATTGTCGGCGTAGATCTTAAAAAAAATTTCGGAAATTCCAACATAGGGGAGAATAGGTCGTATTTTTTATGAAATCTACCTAAAATTATGTAGGGAAAAAGATTCAATTTTATGATCGAAATAAAGTCGAACTCTGTAACTACGAGAATTAAAAGAATTATAAAAGACTTCGTATTAACCAATACTGATATCACACGTGAGCATAATAAAAATTCTAAAAACACATACATAATTAAATATTACTAATTTTTCCCAAATTGGGTTAATGATAAAATTTATAGCATAATACTAAATTAAATGTTACCTTTGCATAATTTTTCTTTGAACGTGTCTTTTTTTAATACAAAATCATAAAGGTAAATAAAACCCTTTAAAGAAGTAGTAATTCTAAAAGATATGACCGTCATACTATAAGAAACTCAGTTGGCTCCTTAAATTTTGAAATTCTGTCTGGAAAATATTGTAACATTTTGACAGACAATTGTAATGTAGAAATATTTTTACAATAAGAAAGCAGTTTATTTTCTAATTGAACCCTACTTTTCGCCGAAATTCACATTGAAATAGATAGATCCATTTGTAGCCTCCGGTATCCTGTTTCTTTCTCCCAGCAAATCAAGCGTCGCCTCCAAAAAAATAAAGTTCCGTCGTATAGCAAGCCGTAAAAAAAATCAGATATATCATTGTACGGAATAATCTCTACTGCTATTTTTTAAACTTCTAAGCATCGCGCATTCTCAATTTTTATACAGTCGTAGTGTGAAAAAAAGTTATTTGTTTAATTTTGGCAACTCAATTACTCTATATCTGTAAAAGGTAAAGCAAGAATAGTTGGAAAATAGCAATTATACCTTTTTGTTGCCATTTTCCTAAAAAAACTGAAAAAAATGTACTTAAAATACGTGCTATTTTGAAAAAATATAAATGAATGATTTCTGATAAAACATGGATCTATTATAAACTAAATTTCATTTTAAGTATCTATATTAATATTACAAAGAAATGAAGGCATGTGAATAATTAGATAGCCGATTTTTTGTCGAGTTTCTTGAATGACGATATCTCTTTTTTTGGATTTGTGTATATTCAGCGATAATTACATCATGTGCATACTTTTCTGTAGATGTTGTTTAATACTGGATCGCAAATATGAGGAGTTCTTCAGAGAATGCGGATGACGTCATTTTAAATAAAATGAAAGCGCCTGTTTTAAGTCTTAAAACTGAAATATGTTTTGTACTATCTATATATATACATATATTTTTTTTTCAATCGGTGGCGACACTATATCCTGTAAAAGCAGAATTCCTGTTTTCTAATATTTTTACTATTTTTGGCCTTTTAACATTTGAACTCTATTATAAAAAAGAAACAACATATTAACTTGTAAAATAACATTTATGTATTAATATGTTACTAAACAATTATGTATTAATTTTAAAGTTGTTAAGTTAGTAATTCGTTTATCGAAAAATTAAAAATTAAAATTCTGCATTGTGTCTTTTTTCACAGGTCACATTGCTATAATGTCATTATATTAAAATTTGTTTCTTCATATAATTTATATACTGAAAAGCCATAACCGGAATTTATTGTGCAATTTTTAGTACTTGGATTAAATATAATGTATGAAGTTTAATAATGGTCCATATGTTGCAATACTTGAAAATTTATTAACTGTCATGAAGTAATATTTTGACAAATTAATCCAATATAGCACAGATTCCTGGATTACAGTTTATTATTTGCAAAAACATTAAATCATGTTAATAATGACAGCGCAGTAAATGGCATTACATGAAATGGAAGTTAATTTTCGATTTCAAATTATCTGAATAGGAATGATGTTTGCTAAATTATATAATAATAGTTCAAATAACAGATCTCCGTTGTGATCAAACAAACGGTGCTGAAATATCCTCCTACTCAAGAAAAATACATTGTTTACAAGTTCTACATCTAGCAAAATTCATTAGTTTAGTGTTTTCAACAAATTAAAATGCTGTTTAGCTTTTCTCCAAAGAGTTACTAACAGTTCATTTAATAAAATTATTCATTAATTATTCATTAATTTAATTAGACATATCTTTGACTTTTGGTAACGACATTAACAAGCTGAATTAATGTATATTACAGACGTGTCTGAAACACTGATTAAAGTATAGAAATCCAAGCTTAACTGGCTGGCTCAGAAATTTTGAAAAAATACGAACAAAAATCATTCTATGCATTAGCACTCTTAAACTACTACAGTCGAATTTCGTTATCCCGACACTCTAATGACCAAATAAAGTGTCGTCATAAGCGAAGTGTCGCGGTAACCTTATTTGGAGAAAAATATGTTTATAAAAAGCTGTATTTTTAATTAGTTTAAGACAATTTAAAATTCACAACTGTTCTTGCAATTTTAAGCAATAAAACATTATTATTAAACAAAATAAACATGAAAACAAAATTGAAAAGAATAAAAATCAGATTTATGATGACTTGTTTTTTTATTGTTACGAAATTTTGATGAATTAAGATTTGCTTATCCCTAGATGTGTTTCCTACAGTTTTTTTTTTTCAGTATTATAAAATGAATTGTAATCAATATTCGTTGTTTGAGAAATGGATGTTATATAATTTCCAATCGTTTTAATGCAATGAAATGCTTCGGTTTTAGTGGGATGAAAAACGCCATGTAGCCATAAGAATTCGCCACCTGACCAGAACAAAAAGACCGTGAGTAAACTGATACGTCTCTTTTAGCTTAAGTGCGTCATTCCTAGTGTGTGGGTTTATTTATTCAGATAAAGTATTGAAGTAAAATTTCTCAGTTATCTCAACGTGTATTTTAGACACTTTTGTTAAAAGTTTGGCTAAGACATTCCTTACCGCTTAATTTCCATGCTTATAAGGTGGATTATGAAAAATGGACAATTTTCCTAAACCGTTGGGATATTCAGAGTTGAAAATTATTCAAGGACGTAAAATACGGAGTTTATTTACATTAAAATTATATACTGAAAATCGGGACTTTGAAAAACTGACGTGATAAGCGGAGTGACGTGAAAACATGGTGTAGGGGTAATTCGACTGTATTATAAAGTTTCTAGAAAAATTCTAATTTGCTGTCATGTTCATATTAGTCCTTTATGATCCTAATGTACACTAATGTACCATAAAAGAGAACTTGTTATAACATCTTCAGTCCTGATGTGCACAAATGTTGACCTCTATTACTTTTCTTATAAAAACTAAACTTTTCATATTTTTTTATGTTTTTACTTTAATACTATGTTGCCGAATGCGTTTTGCTGTATAACAAAGCACTGATGACATCACTGATGCTTGGTTTCTCATTAAATAAGTGTTATTGTCTTATGTTCCTATTAGCCCTTTATGACCCTAAAGCACCCTATTGTACGATAAAAGAGAACTTGTTAAAACATCTTCAGTCCCCATGTGTACAAATGTGGACCTCTATTATTTTTCTCATAAAAACTAAACATGTTTTATTTTTTTATATTTTTTCTTTAATTTTATGTAAGTAAATGCTTTTTTCTACAGAACAAAGCACTGATGGCATCACTGATGATTGGTTTCTCATTAAATAAATGTTATTGTCTTATGTTCTTATTAGCCCTTTATGACCTTAATGTACCCTAATGTATCATAAAAGAGAACTTGTTATAACATCTTCAGTCCTGATGTGCACAATTGTGGACCTCTTTGATTTTCCTCATAAAAACTAAACTGTTTTATATGTTTATATTTTTAATTTAATTCTATGTAGGTAAATGCTTTTTGCTGATGGCAAAACAGATGCTTGGTTTCTCATTAAATAAATGTTATTGTCTTATGTCCTTACTAGTCCTTTATGACCCTAATGTACCCTAATTTACCAAAATGTACCATGAAAGAGAACTTTTTATAACATCTTCAGTCCTGATGTGCACAAATGAGGACCTTCTATTATTTTCCTCATAAAAACTAAAGAGTTTTATTTTTTTACATTGTTACTTTACTTCTATGTAGCTGGATGCATTTTGCTAACACTGATGTAATCACTGATCCTTGGTTTTTCATTAAATAAATGTTATTGTCTTCTGCGTTTGCAAAATGGCTTCAAGACATCGTGACCAAAAATGTAAGAAATTTTCATAATTATTTAATTTAAACCCTTTGCAATAAAAAAAGTGAGTATTTGCACATCATTCACTTGTTTTATATCCTTAGAGTTGTTATTGCGGAAATTTAGATTATTCATAGTTAGACTGATAATTAAGGGGATGATAGCAATTTTATTTCAACATTTGTGAACTTACCGAATTGTGTAAATTACCAGTTCCACAAAGCAAGCACGTGAAACACTTAGCACGCGGTCCACATTTGGCCCACCGACAACTTATGTGTAGCTCGACAAGCCTTTGGCATTTTTCCTATGTTTTATTCAATTCATATTTGATGCAGAAAATTCACTTTGCATTAACTGAGGCTGCAGTGTTACCAAGTTGGAGATTTTTTTTTTTAATTCAAAATATTTACTACCATTTCAGAATATTAATCTGCGCTTTATTTAATGATGGGGAATCAATGATTAAATAAACAAAAATTACTATTACAAAATATGTAACTATTTTCACAAACAAAATCCACAATTTGGCAAAATCATCGTGGCGTTATTGATGATAAACATAAGAAGTTATTGTATATGTATATAGTCTGATCTTATCCCATTTTAACACTAAAACCGCCAACTATTTTACTCAAGTTTTATGAAAAATCTTTCTCATCAGAATTTTTATCTTATATTATAATGCAAGCAAAAATTGTGTGTGTATGTGTGTGTGTCCGTGTGTATGTAAATTCTATCTTAAAAACGGCTCTAACGATTTCGAAAAAATTTTTCATTTTACCATTTTCGGGCACGAGAAGCCCATTGGTCTATGTCATATGTTCGAGAAATTTCGATTAGGGGGTCAGTTTTGGGTCACTGCAGGTCAAGCAATTTTTATCTAAAAAACGGCTCTAACGATTTTCACTAAACTCTACCTAATATATAAAAATGAAAATTTGCCGGTCTGTACAAATCCACAGTTTTGAAGAGAGAATTCTGAAATGTTACGTATACGAGTATTAAAACACGGCCGAGGCAACTAAAGTAATCCGGAATCAAAATAACTTACAGTTCGTTTTTAATTAATGAAAAACCACAAATTTATCAGCTATTTCTTATCAAATTTAACCATTTTTCATTATAGCAGTTGCCAAAAATTAAAAATCCACAATACAATTCTTAATACAAACATTACTTTTGTATTGCAAGACGCATTGCATATTACGTACGTCACGCTGTAAAAAAGCTACTAAAAATCTGTAGCGGGTATTAAAAAAATTCTCTTATATCGCATGCAAATAATTAGATATATTCATATAACGTACGCCACGCTGCAATTCTAAGAATTTCTAGCGAGTATTATGATAATTCTTTTACCTCACATGCAACTTATTATAGATTATTTAATTGCGCTTAATTATTGCAATTTTTTTTTTTTTTTTAAATAAAGAAATACATTTTATCACAAACATCAACAAAACTTTTTTATTCTATTTATTCCTTTATTCCAAGGATATTGTTTTATCGTCTGCTCATTAAAAAAAATAAAAGTCACAGTAGTAGAAAAATATTTTACTAAATCGAATGGTTATATTTAATCTTGGTTTTAGAATTAAATAAATAAACTCCCGTGTATAGAACGGGTTAAACTGCTCGTATTCTATAGTTTTGGATTACGAAAATTTCATTGGACTAATTCACATGATCGAGAAAATTCGATTAGTGGGTCATTTTTGGGTCACTGAGGGTCAAGCTAAGTTTATCTACAAAAAGGCTCAAAAGATTTTGACGAAATTTTGTAATCTATCGTTTTCGGGCACGACAATACCAATCGGCTATCTCGCATATTCAAGAAAATTCGATTATTGGGTCATTTTGGGTCACAATGGGTCAGGGTCAAGCTAATTGAATCTAAAAAAAGGCTCAAAACATTTTAACAAAATTTTGTAATATACCGTTTCTGAGCATGGGATGACCATTTGGCTAAGTCACATTTTCGAGAAAATTCGATTAGTGGGTCATTTTGGGTCACAGTGTGTCAGTGCCAAGCTAATTGAATCTAAAAAGATGCTCAAAACATTTTGACTAAATTTTGTAATATACCGTTTCAGGGCATGATATGAGTATTGGGCTGGGTCACTTGTTCGAGAAATTTTGATTAGTGGGCCATTTTTGGGTCACTGGGAGTAAAGCTATTTTTATCCAAAAAACGGCACTAACAATTTTCACTAAACTCTATTTTCTATATTTTTAGATTACGAGAAGACCATTGGGATAAGTCAAATCTTCAAGAAAAATCGATTAGTGGGTCATTTTTGGGTCACCGTGTGTCAATCTTAATTGCATCTAAAAACGACTCAATCGATTTTGACTAAATTTTGTATCCAATTGTTTTCGGGTACGAGAAGACTATTGGGCTAGGTGACATGCTCCAGAAATTTCAAATAATGGGTAATTTTTGGGTTACTACGGGTCATGCTAATTTTATCTAAAAAATGGCTCTAACGATTTTTTCTGGACCCTATATATTCTGGACCCTTCTGGACCCTATTTGTAGATTACGACAAGACCATTGGACTAAGTCTCATATTCGAGAAAATTTGATTAGTGGGTCACTGTGGGTCAAGCTAAGTTTATCTAGGAAACGGATTAACGATTTTGACAAAACTTTGTATTAAATCGTTTCTGGGCTTGAGAAAACAATTGGGCTAGGTAGTGTGCTCAAGAAAATTCTGTTAATGGGTTATTTTGGGTCAGAGTGGATCAGAGTCAAGCTAGCTGTGTCACAAAAAGGTTTAAATGATTTTGACATTTTTTTAAATATTATACCGTTCCGCAGTACGTGAAGACCATTGGAATAGATCATATGTTCGATAAATTTCGAGTAGTGTTTTTTTTTTTTTTTTTTTTTTGGATCAACGTGGGTCAAACTATTTTTATCTAGAAAATGACTAACGATTTTCACTAAATTTTATATTCCATTGTTTTCCAGCTCAAGAAGAGCATTGGGTTAGATCGCATTTTCGACATCAATCGATTAGTGGGTTTATTTTGGGTCTCTTTGGCTCAAGGTAAAGCTAATTGTAACTAAAACAGCAAGAATGATTCTATGGGAATAATATATCGCGATAAACACAAAGCTAACTTTAACCGAGCTTAGCTCGGCCTTTTCTGCTAGTTTCAAACTATTTAACTTATTTAATTACCGCATTTTTGTGCTGTATACATTTAATATTTTAGATCTGTCACCTCTCATTGCTGGGGGGGGGGACATAATTTCAGTTTTACTCAGCTACCATTATCAAGAAATGCATTACTCCTCTAGATTTAAACTTTTTTGAAACTCTTCATATCCATAGATTAAAAAACTCATTGTTTAATGATTTGTCTAGTGTATCTCACATCGCAACTTTCTGGTTAGATTTGTTGTATCACGGCAATTCACTTCCGCTTTAATTTCATTGGCTGTTGGAACTTCATGGTCTTTCGATATTGTGTTTTGACATTTGGGTTTACACTGCACATATTGGGGTATATTGTTTTTATAGATATTATACACTAGAACTCACGAAACGTATACGTCTCTTCAAAACTTATGTATTGTATTGTGTGTTTAAACGTTGTTTTTAGGTGATTTATATCATGTATTGTTTTCAGATGTAAAATAAAAGATTAAAAGCAAGTTTAAGTAAAAGATTAAAAGCAAGTTCCCAATATACCGATATCTTGTTAGGTTATTAAGTTTGGAGTTGCAGTAAGATAGGAAAATTTAAATATATATTAGAAGATTCTCAATGTTGCTTATGCATAATAAATATAAATTTTAAATTGCACAAAGAAAGAATGTCGAAAAATAAGTCTAAGTGATACTGCAAAGTACGGCATTTATTTCTATATTTATATTTAGCGCAATTATATTTTTGAATTTCAATCTTTTAAATATAATGTTTAATCTGATTTTTTAGCTTTAAAAATTTGCATATAATTTAACAAATTCTTTATTTGTTACATAAAAAATTACAACGATCTAAATTTTTAAAATATTTATAAGCAATTTTAATTAATGTATTAGATTTAATTAATGATTACTTCAATTTTAATAAAAATGAAGTCTTTCTCCTAGCTTATTTAAAATTTTGCCCTGTTTTAGGAAATTGCACCATTCAAGAAAAAAAAAATCTCTAATATGTCTAATTTAAACTGTGGTACCTAAATAATTACTGTGGTTCTTATGACTTGATGAATTTATTTAATATAAGTGCTTCTTTTATTTTATTTACAAAGCAAAGTTTTTGCTTTTGCTTTTTCTGAGTAAAATGAGAAAAAAATCAATGATTTCAATATCCACCCCCACCCCCTCTTCATTAAATATTGTGCATATTCTTTAGATACTACCATTGTGAAAGTATATATAGAAATACTATACCACAGAATCCAATGATAGATGTACATTTATGTGACAAACATATGCGATAAGATTGAGAACAACACAATTTCAGATAATAAGTGTGATAAGTACCAATACTATACAAATTTTCTACTGTTATAAAAATAAATAAATCAGTCTGATTTTAAGGTTTCATTTTAGAAAATAAATCAAATGGATTAATAAATTTAAATTTAAAATGTGCAGCAATTATTTAGGTACCGTAAGCAAAGTTAAAGATTTCTGTCTCTTGATAGGTACAGCATCCCAAAATAAGTCAAATTTTTTGCATAAGCCATGCGAAAGACATCATTTTTATTTCATAAATAGAAAGCCCAAAGGGTTAACTTTTATTTAAAACAAAAAGAAATTGAAAATTTTATTTGCCTTTTTGTGTAGAGCCTTTTTCGTAAAGTCACAAAAATTTGGAAAAATAAACATAACTTTCAACTTTGGTTTAAGTTTTTGACCCTAAATATTTAAAATTAATTTTTTAAATATTTTTTTATTAAAATCTGCATCATTTTATGTACTTACGGTGGTATTTTTAAGCTGATTTGCATTTTAGATCCAGAGAAACAATTTTTTTGAAAATGGAACTGCAGTCTAAAAATACAGACTCAGAAATGTGCGATTTGAGAAAAGTCCAAATATTGGACCCCCCATATCTCACAAACTATGAGGTCAAGGAAGGAAAAATTTCTGATGCATTCATATCATGATAGAATTAGTATATACACCGAGTTTCATCCAAATCCCTGGGGGTCGGGTTACAAGGTCTGGTTGAATTGACATGGAATGACTCAGAGGGGATTTTTCTGCCGGGGGTTTTCTGCCTTTTCCATTTTTGGTTGGCTCCCCGGTAGAGTGTTTGTGTTCCTGTATTGAGTAAACGATATTTCGTAACATTTTTTATGAAAGGATATTTTTATTTATAATCCTGGCAACCATTTTCTCTCGTTCTGTACATATCAACTTAAACCTATGTGATCTAGTTATATTCAAAAAATAAGTAACCCTAAATAATTTAGAATATTTAGTTCAGCTTTCTCGTACTCTTTGATATAAATTATTTAATGTTTTTTTTTTTTTTTTTTTTTTTTCCTATTCATCTTTATGAAATTGAAAAAAATATCGCATTTTTAAGATTTCCCTTATAATGAAATCCCCATATCTTTCATATTTACACAGTAGAACTTAATTAATGACTGGTAAAAAAATGAAAGTCTGAAACTAATTTCGGAAGAATCTATCGATTGCACAAAATGAATAATTATTCTGGAATTTCAAAAAATATATTTTAGAAGCTGATAAAATGCATCTGCATTAGAACTTTGCCTAATACTTTCAATGAAATACCTAGAAATAGGAATCCACAAAAATGTTAATTATGCACCTTTAATTAAAAGCTGCATTGTTATGCTTAATGGAAAACGCTTTTGATTAAAAAATATCATTTTAATAATACTTTTATCTCTTATTCTTTTATAACTAACATGGAAATCTATTTAATTATATGCTCTCTATATTGTAAATCGTTGTATATTATTGCCAGAGTGAAAAATATAGACATCTACATATATCACTTTAAGATTCACATAAAAAGAAAAGCGCAATATACAATGTAATTCTCCATTTTTAAAGGTTTTAGAAAGCGCAAAATATTTATAATGTGTATACAGTTTTCATACTAAAGTATTAAGAACATCAGACGTCAAAATTCTAAAATATATCTTGATTTAAAAGAAATAAAAAACTACTTTAGTAGCAGATGGCATTTACGCGCATGAGAGTATGTTTCGGTCGAGTTATGTAATCGCATGTGGTTACGTTTAATACATAATTTTAAATTTTACTTCTTACTGAATATTAGTCATTTCTTGAAATGTCTTCCTCTTTTCACTATACATTCTTCACCTGTTCATTTACATGCATGAAAACTAATCCTGCGGATATATTATCCATGAAGGATCAGGGTCTACAATGCCGAACCCTGTTTACTTGACCCTGACTCCCGAGGGGCTATACAGCATATGATCCGGTCAGACGGTCAGCCTAACGCAAGACCCTCGGTGTTTAGTTCCCAAGATTGCTTGGCACTCACTTTATTGTCCTCAAATTGACAAAAGTTTGAGTGAACCTTACTCAACTGGGAGTAGAAATGTTGACCTGAGTTGTGATAGTAAGACGTGCTGACCACTGCGCCACTAGACTTCCTTACACGCGTACATATTTAAATACTTATATCCATCTTATAACATGCATACATAGTTGTATAAAACACTTTTCAAATCATAAGTAGATGTAATGCCCATTTATTAGATAAATACAAGTAATAGAGGGTATCAAGAAATAATCCATAATCCTAAAGTTGAACACAACAATCCAAAAATGCCAATATTCGTGCTCATTGAATAAAGCTGTTTACGAATCGAAGTACAGCGAAACCTCCCTATGCGATCACCTCCCTGAACAGACTTTTTTCATAGAATGAAATTTATTCCTATAGGCTCAATACTAATTTTACCTCCATTCAGACACCATGCCAGTTGAATTCCCTCCATGAACGACCAATTTCTTTAAAGATAATTAAACCAATTCCGTTTTTTCCTGGTCGCTTGAAGAAGTTTTTGTTCGAAAAATAATTCCGGAGAGCGCATTATTCATCAAAATTCTAAACTAAGTTTAGAATTATTATTTATTCCGGTAACTTTTATATGTTTAAACACTTTTGTGTCTTTTTAGGCAATGCATTTAACTCTGATGACAAAGTAAGTTTGAAGGTCGATAAACTCCCCTGTCCTGTCAGGAAACTCTAAAAAGAGTTATATAAATTTATTAAATCGTCATAATTTGCTGCCGTCCAAAATAATTGCCTTTATTCTCTGTACTTTGAAAGGACTTTGAAATAAAAGTCATAGAAAATAAAACTGTAAAATCAAAGCAAACGTCAATGTATTCATTTTTTAAACTCTGCACTAACTACCTTATATAATTAACTTTTGTTTTGATACGAACAAAAAATCTTCTTAAAACACCATCATTTTTTTTTTTTTTTATGCGCTAAGCCTTTCGAAAGATCTGAGTCTTTCTTCGTCAGGTCCAAAGAAGACGTGCTTCTACTATGAAAGCGGCAGCAAAGCACAAGAAGAACTTTCAAAGTAGAAGCACTTCTTCTTTGCGCCTGATAAAGTAAGACTCAGATCTTTCGAAAGGCCTAGCGCATTAAAAAAAAAAAAAATTGATGGTGTTTTAAGAAGATTTTTTGTTCTTATTCATTTGCATTAGTTTTAAATTATTTTCTTTTGTTTTGATACTTAAATTTTCATATTTTTTCTAATGTGAAAAATAAATTTTAGTAACTTTAATCGTTACCTTTTTTTCAAGAATTAAAATCTAGATTTAAACGTTACCTCTATTATGAGACCACCTCTTATTGTGACCAATTTTCATTGAAATGGAACGTAGTCGATTTAGGGAGATTTTACTGTAATTAAATAGCATACTTAAATATAATAGCATAGTAGCATAATAGCTTTATTAAATAGCATAAATTTATGATTAAATAAGACGAAGAATACTATCCAAAAAACGCAGTACTCCGAAATAGGGAGACATGTGGTAGCTAAGAGAATCGCAACTACCATTGTTTTTTTAGATAGATTTCGTAAGAAACGCTACCTAATTACATTCTCTCAAGTATGTTAGATTTTCTAAAACATTTTTGTAGATCTACGCCAATCATGACCATCAGAATCCTAAACCTTACCCAGTACGAAACTTTATATATATTATTTTTTGATGGACTCGATAAATTCCACAAATCTGCACAAATCTCTTCCAAGCTGGCACATAAAATGAAGGTGCAGAAAATCTCAGTTTGTTAATGGGTGAAATCAGACCAAGGGGAAGGAAATAGAGATGTTTTTTGTAAGTGTTGAAAAAAAATAACTTCTTAATTATAATACATATTAAATCAGTTTAAACATATTATTAATTCTAGGAAAAGGGAGAAAAATTTAAGTATGAGAGATTTTTATATCATTAAAAATGGGCTCAAGGGGCGAGCAAAATAGGGTTTTAAGAAGAAAAAGATCCATAACTTCGTCTATTCACACGATACCAAATCCTCTTAAATTTATTATAAATCTTCTTAATATTATCTACAACTTTTTTATTGAGAAATTTTTGAAAGGACTAGCGCTTAGAGCAAAAAAAAAAAAAAAAAAAAAAAAAAAAAAAAAAAAAAAAAAAAAAAAAAGTGAGTGTGTAGAGGCGTGAGTGGGAAAGGGGGAGTTTGAAGAAAAAAAATGTCGTATCAACATAATTCTGATAAAACCAGCTCTTACAGAAAAATTAAATTTAAAATTCGTCAAAGTGGCAAACTAAAGTTGTTATGGATTTATGACTATTCTTGATTTAATTTTTTTTTCGTGAAATTAGTACTTAACATCGAATATCACCTGTGCATGTAGGCCTAGCCGGCATTATATATATATATATATATATATATATATATACAAATAGACACTACGTTTTTTTATGGATTTGAAAACGAGAAAAAGAAAACCTTTTGGCCTAAGACATATTTTCTAACAACTCCAAATAATCTGTAAATTAAGTCATAATGTCTAAACAGATAAGACTGATAATATTTTTGTTTCAATTAACTATTGGTAATATTTTCGTTCCTCATGATTTAATGACAGAACAATTAATAAAGCAATAAATAAAATTTAGAAGATCTGCCTTTAGAGTGAAATTTTGTTAAAAATAAACCTCACTGTAAAAGTGCGCAATAACATATGAATAAATTGTACTGTCAAATATCTACATCTAAATTAAAAAATAGATGCAAGGTAGTAATAAGTTGTTTATTGTCTTAATCTCAAAAACTGCAGAGTGTTTCTATTTATGTTGCATGTTATACAATATATATATATACCAGTTTTAATTGAAAAGGCAGCTAATTATTAAATACTTATTCTTCAGATTTACAATTTGTTACTGCATTTCTACAAAAAAGCACCAATCATTTTTAAGCTTTTTTATTGTATTTTTAATGCGTTGATATTCAAGTACACCAATTGAAGTAACAATTGTAATTGGGTATAAAATCATGATATTTACAGCGATAGAAAAACATTGTAACAAGTAAATACATTTTATTACAGAATATCTTTTATTTCTACTTAGAACCGTAGAAAAAAAAATATACAGATTATCGAAATTCATATCATTTTTTAGGTAATAAAAACAGTAAACATAAAAATTGCAAAATATACACATGGAGTGTCTAATTGTAAGCGTTATAACTATAGTTATGTACGGAATTCAAAAGAATTTGTTTTTAAGGTAAATTAAAACTTAAAATCTCGCACAAATTAAACATAAAACTGTACTTTTAATTTAAGTTTACATGTTCTATGTTTACCCTGATATTTATAAGATGCTATTTACAATTTCTGAAACAAGCAAAAGGAATATTGAACTAATGTAAGCATTTAGTAAGAACTATGTATTTCAAAATACTTTTATCTTTGTAAATCAATATAATAAATTTTAAAATGAGTATTTGGGAAATCACGCACATAAATTATTTTCACACATAAATTCTTTTTATATTACTCTATAAAAATTTTGCGAAAAAAGATTTTATAGTAACATATAAAAGAAGGAAAACAAAATAAATAATATGTTTTTTTTTTTGTATACTATTATATATAAATAATGTACGATGCATTACGAATAAATATTATCATGAATACTTTATTTTCACATTTAATTAAAAAAAAAATAGAAAAGAATGGACGAAAGAAAAAAAAACAGGAGAAAAATAACTTGAAAATTAATTTCAATTTAAAACCTACTTAAAATATTTTATTAATAATATTGCGATAGAATAACAAATTTACTTAAGGATATATCTGTTTCTTGGGTTATTCATATCGTTTGGCAATTCACTATAAAAAAAAACCCGAAGTAATATCAATAATAATAATTATTATTATTATTATAATACGATTAATAATAATAATGAAAGTAAAAAGAATGTTTGAAAAAATGTTATACTTTTAAATAACATAAAGATGGATATAAAAATAGCTCATTAAATTCAATCATTTCAGCAATAATCAAACGTAAAATTTTATTTTGAAAATTGTAAAAAAATTATTTATATTTTTCTGTTCAAATCTTAGAAAATAATAATTTAAAATTCCACTACTTAAATTAATTTAAAGGGTATAAAATAAATTTTTAATTTTAAATGAAAATGCTTTAATAATTTGTTTCTACAAATTACAAAAATCTATGTTATATGACTGTTTAATAATTATAAAACTATTATTTAATAACATCTATTAAATAAACTTTATTTTACAGATGCTTCAAAAATTAGTTTTCAGATTTATTAAAAATTTAATTATGTAAGCTTTTAGATATTATAGAAAATCAAATATGTATGTTACACGGTATTCAAAATATGCAAATAAAAGTAGAAAGAAAGCACAAAAAGGTATAAATAAAATAAAATGCTAGTAACTCCCCAAACCGTCATTTAAATCTACAAAGGCTTTGAACTAAGCAAATATTTATGTATTTATACTAAATATAATAGTTTAAAAAATAATAAGAAATCTTTGTCGATTCAGCCATTTTTAGTAAATCTATTTTATTAAATTAATTATATAGGGTGAATATAAAATTTTAAAGAAAAAAAAATAATTGATATATTTCCATTTAAATGTATTTTTATTTACAAATTGTTATAGATTACAAAAAAAAAAAAAAAAAAAAAAAAAGTTTTTTTTCAATTCATTTTATAATAAAATGTCTGATGATTTATTTAGAAATACCTCTTTTCCTTTCATACTGAAAGTACTTACCTATGATCTATTTAATGATTTATATTAATCAAGAAACATTCATATTTAAACAATGATTGAATATTTTCATTAGCAGAACATATTAGTTCAGAACCATTTGAAATCCAAGGCACAGTATACAGGTGCTTCAGTGTATCACATCTGGATTTTTTTCTTAAATTTCATTATAAAAATATGATGAACTTTATAGTTTCGATAGTCTTCACTGAAACTTCGTATTTCACAATTTCGATGACGAAATTTTATACTATGATTATTTTTTAAACAAAAATGCAACAATGTTAAACAGTTTACTTCAACTTACTGATAAAAACATTAAAGCAGTAGAGTATTTTAGATAAGAGACATACAGAAAAAGATAAAATCTTGGTCTAGCGTCATTAGATAATTTTATAAATTAGTGAATTAATAAGAATATTGTTTAATTAGTTGTCTTTAATTCTGTCAATTTCATTCATCCGATAGATTTTTTTTTCTTTTTTAATCGGCGAAAATACATATGGTAAGTGTATAACAGTAAGTGTAACCATGTTTTTGCATAGTTTGACATTAAAAATTTCCCTTCATCTTAATGATTAGATACAAACAAGTGGTGGTTTTCCTTTAATAGCTATTTTTACTGACCTATTAGATACACTAGTTTAGAATTTCATTTAAAAAATTGTTTCTTTTGTACGACTTTTCTTCTAACTGAAGTCAGGTGTTGACACATTCTTCGGCATTCGGGGCAAATGGATAAAATACCTGTATTTTTTTTAAATGTACAATTACAATACTTGGGGTGGTGGAATATGCTCGTAGTTCGAATGAATTCATACATTTTTCATATGCTTATATATATTATTTTAGTACAAAGTTATGAACTCGTTTGCGAACACAGATGAATAGTCACAAAATTCAGGTGGAAGCTAAAAGACTGTTAAAAAAAGATACACACAAAACAGTCACTTAAGTTTCATACAAGAATGTGTTTTTAATAGAATAAAACAAGTTTATTCTGTTCAAATAATTGTTTTTTAAACCGCTAATGATATCAGAAAAAATATAAAAAGATTTAAATAATAACTAGACGTTCAAATTCATACGCGCCTGTTCCAAATAAGTTTATTCTGTTCAAATAATAGCTTTTTAAAACGTTAATAAATATCCTCAAAAAATATAATAAGATTTAAGTAAATTTCAAATTCATATGCCTGTCTTTTTGGGGGGTTCACCTACAATTCATCCATGGTCAATCTTAGTAAATTACATAACAAACATATCCGCATCGTTTGTAATGCTTCCCGTTATTTACGCAATACTACAATCCGTAGGGACCTTAATGCTTCCATTTTCAGGAAAAGAGTTGTTGACCTTACCAAAAATGTCTATAAAATTCTTTATAACATCCCCAATGAAATTACTGCAGAGCCATCCGATTACGATGCCTTCGACCCTTATCACCGAAAAATGTCCAAATTTTCCATGATTATGGACATTGATGGACAATGAGTTCCTCACATTTGTCTATTTTTTATATCTCTTTATAATTACTTTATTTATTTCTCATAACTTTTTTGTATACAAAAACAGTTACTTTTAACAACTTATGATTATTTTGTTACACAGTAACAAATAATAATAATAATGACTCTGAAAAGTGCCCTTTTTTAGATCTATGATCTAAAATCTGTCACTTCTTGACCTACATGTCCTTACCAGCTTTGTCCGATGTTTTTCCTAACTGTGTTAATTGTGTTTATATTCTTGAAACTTTTTTATATTAAATTTTTAATTTATCATTTTTTTAAACTTGTAATTTAACTACACTCTTATATGTCTTTAATACCACTTTTTTTTATAAAGTAATTATTTAATATTTAACATTATTTTAATATAAAGACGTATTACGCAGTGTATATAGTACAGCTAGACTTTTATCTCCCAATGGCTAATTTATTATAAGACCTCTATAGACTGGGAGTAATGTTGATGACAACTCAGAATGCCTCAAAGTGTCTAAGCTGTTAAGAACTGTTCAACATTTTTTCAAATTATCATTAAAAATAATGTTACAATAGAAAATAAGATCATATTTAATTGCCATTTTTATTACTTTTGTTATTTTGGATTAGCAAATAGCAATACTAGACAAATAATCACTCAGTTTATTGCTTAATTAAAATAGATACTAACAAGAATTAATTTCAGATTTCAACAGCCATTCATATGAAGATAAACAATTTAACATTTCTTCTCTTCTGTCAAATAAAAGCTCGACTTGAATATTTTCATATCTGGAGCATATGCTTAGACTTTCCCCCACATTTTTCTTAGTTGACGAGACTATAAGGTGCAAATAGAAACATTGGGGAAATTTTAACTAATATGATTAAACTTCTCCTGAGGATTACGCTTGCCCTACGTGCAGTATTGAAAGGGTAAGTAGAACCATAATTATAAAAAATATTAAAAACTGCATAAATAAGGAGCGTATTTCTAAAATCAATTTTTAAAGTTAGATAATATTTTAAATATAAATTTAGAGTAAAGAAATTCTTCATAACAACAGAAAGATGACAGATGAGAAAATTACTACCTTGAATATCAAATTATAGACTTATTTTAAAACTTAATTTAAATTAATTTATTGTTGTTTTATTTCAATGCTATCTGAAAAATAATGTGAAAAAGAGACTAAAGAATTTCACAAACTTCTTACTTCGTTAAAATAATATTTTATTCCTTACTATTCAGTCATTGGTTTTACTATCATCGTTGTTTATACTTACCACACTTCCCCCTATGGTAAAAAGTCATATAAAACCTATATTACGATATATATCATAATATATGAATCCCTAACATCATTAAAGAAAATTTAGAATTATTCATATTTGCATTTTTTTATTTATACCATTTGTTTATAAGATTGAATATAGTTTAAAAATATTACTCTATATTTCATGAAATAGTAGGCTTTCAAAATATTTCCCCCTCTTCAAATTATAATGAATGCATTACGCTTATAAATGTAACAGTTATTTTTGCCATAGCAACCAGTTTTTTTTTTTTTTTTTTTTTTTTTTTTTTGAAAAAGTAAAAAAAGTAAATAAAAATTCGAAACTATATTGCCATAAAAATTTCATTTTATTATTTTAAAAGTAAAGTTTTAATTTATTTGTAATTTATTAAATTCGTCGACAATTGATTTTTAAAATATTTCTTTCAACGTAAATAATAAATAAAATTTCAAGCTTTTTTATTAAAAAAAATATAATTGCACAAAATTCATGTTGATTTTGCTTATTAATTTACTATAACATAGTCATTTCATAAAAATGAAATAAAATAAAATTATTGCACAAGTTATTGTTTACATTATATGGAAATAATTTTTATCAGATTGCGAAAGGATCGCATATAAAAGTTTAACAGTAGAATAAAAAAATTCTTAAAGAAAAAATCTTAATAAAAAAAAGACTTTTACGGAAGCTTCTCATTTCATCTAAAATACTCCACTTATTCATATATATATACGTGTATATGTATTTTTCTTAATTTTGAAATATTTTTTTTGTCGCGTAAATTCAAAAATCTCAACTTTTAGAATCGAAAAAGAAAAATTCCTCATAGATGGATTGTAAAAGCTGGATGTGACATGAAGCAGCCGCCTTGATTACATAAGTCTCACATCTCTGAGTTGCACTTGACGTCGGGTCGTCCACGTTTGCGTATAAGCTGTGGATAACCATCCTCTGCTGTAAGCAAATTTCTCAGTGAAATCCAACAATCGATAACGATTGCGGATTATTTTACGTAAAATAATTCAATCTTAATAGTGATTGGCATCACACCGGAGTAGAGATTGTAGTTCTTCTGTTTCGAGGTGGAGTATAAACGTCCTAAAATATAAAATGAATAATTACCCATTATGTATCTAAATGCTTTCACTTTATGAAAATAAAATAATAAAATTTATTTGTAAAAATTGCAGAAAAGTTTCTTAAATTAAACTTATAACGTGCTAAAAGTAAAAACAAGTACATTTACAGGTACATAAATAACTTTATATAACCTGATCTACCTGCTTCGTAAGTACAATCAGGGACTATAAATTTCAATATTGATAAAAACTGCTTCCGCAAGCATTATGGAATGTTGTTTGGAAACCATTTTTTAAAAATGGAAGTTCCTGAAACCAAAATCACGAGATCACAGGTACAATGAAATCATGTGCTCTTATAAAAATTGGCATCTGTGCAAAAGAATTATTTTATCCATTTTTTTTTTATCTTGTAAAGCATCTCTTTTAATATTTTAGATTATTTTAAGGAGGCTGATTCACTGCATACATTCTCTCTGCTCAAAAGGACTTTTCTTGATTCTAGAATAATGGATGGGAAATAAAATTTTGATCGATATATTATACTACTCCCTCTCTCTCTCTCTCTCTCTATATATATATATATATATGTATATGTACAGGGTGGTCATGAAAAATTTCCTCGATATATATACCCCTAATGACATAACCGCTCAACCAATAAAAAGGTGATTTCAGATTTTGTTACTTGAAAGTGTGCGTTCGAGATCGTGATGATTTAAAACAATAGAGGTCTCACCGTTACAATGAAACAATTTCGAAATTTTCGAATGACAACACCCATTTTTTCCTGCGAAAATTCATCAGCTAATTGAAAATCCATAAAAGGATTTGGAACGTAACACGTATGACTAAAATTTCCGGTGTAATATCGTGGCACTGAATCCTAATCTGTTTCTATGTAACGTAATATTCAAAAGTCTAAAAAAACTACTACATTTTTATTTTCAATATGTGTACAAAAACACAACTCAAAAACAATTCTTACAACATTACTCAGTTCACAACTGAAAAAAAAAAAAGTCGGCTACTGAAAAACATGCCTTGTAGTCTGTCTTGTTCCTCCCATACCTCCTTCGCTCCTTCGGTACGATAGTGAAGTGAGCCAGACGCAAGTTAAAAGAACTCCAATTCAGCAGCAAGTGCTACTTTCTAATCTCGTGGTGTATCCAAACTTTATTTGGGGTTTTGTATCTTACAAAAATTCACGCATTATAAGTGCTATTTAGGGTCGTTATACCAGCATAAAACATACGAAAAAAGAGCATTGTGAAGGACCAATGGCAATTCAAAGACGAGGTGAACTGACGCACTTCGCATAATTCACAGGAATATATAGTAAAAGCACCAATTACTGAACAACAGATGTAGATCATTGCTTGTACGAAACTTTTTAATAAAAAGCCAGGGAAGATTATTTCTTCAATCATTTGTTCGTACGTGCCAACAAGATGACACTTACAATAAAACAACGAGATGAATTGATTAAACTGTTTTAACTAAACGGGAAAAATGCAGCTGAAGCAGTGCGAGTTTATAGCCGAAATCATACGTTACGACACGCTCCATGTTACGTAAACACTGTACGTAATTTGGTGAACAAAATTGAAGAAACTGGATGCACATGTGATCGACCATGATCTGGACGACCATCTGTTCCTGTTGAAGTTGCTGCGGAAGTGCATAAGATGATTACTGCAGACCAATTGCATACAGCAACAATTTTTGCTCGCATTTTGGATCTACAGAAAACAACAGTCCTAAAGATGCTGCGCACTGTTCTGTGGATGTTTCTATATCCAATTCAGCTCGTCCAGATGTTGCAACGTGGGGACGAGCAACCGCGTTTGGACTTTGCAAGTTATTTTCTCATCGGATATGACGAACAAAACAGCTGATCATTGCGAAAATTATGGACGGATTATGCACATTTCTGTTTAACTGGAAACGTAAACACCAAGAATTGCGTTCACTGGGCTGATGAAAATCCTCACGGTGTGCAACCAACACCTTTACACGAAGCTAAAGTGACTGTGTGGTGCGGCATCACAAACACGTTCGTTCTCAGCCCGTAGTTTTTTGAGGAAGCCACATCCACAGGTATGAAAACGTGTTCCATCACAAGTGTTCGTTATGCAACAATTTTGCAGAATTACTTAATTTCAGTATTGCAGCAGCAAAATGTCGTTAATGATATTGTATGGATGCAACATCATTACCTTTATTAATAACCTTTATAAAATACCTTTATTAACAAAAATAACAATACTAAACTTCCTGATTGTTCATTCTTCAGATGGAGTCTGACGACAATGAAAAATATGCCATAATTTTGGTTAACTATAAGATCAGATTTAATTTTTGTAAACACCTCTGCTATATCAGGAAACGTTTTTTAAAAACTTGACTAGGTATTAATAAAAACATACTAATGCACAGGTAAATCTTTATTTCTTTATAAACCGGATCTTTAAAAGCAGGAGATAAATCTCCATGTTAGGAATGCTAATATGATTTGCAGAAATTAACCAAATAATATTTATTTATTGAATTTCTTTAGATGTGCTGTAATTTTACGCTTGTGAAGCTTTGTAAAAAATGTTAGATTTATAAATATATTAAATGGGAAAAAGTAACCTGTTTCATTATTTTACTGAGGTTTAAAATATTATCAAGACTGTACAGGAATAGCAGTTTTACTTAGTACATCATTTACAACATATTGTTGTAATTATCACAATGTATTATGCATTAAAACTTCTGAATTTCAAAATTAAGTGATGAGTAAGATTAAACTTAAAAGTAGCGTTAAAAATTTATTCCTATGTAGTTTTATACATAAATTTTGATTTCGTGCAATTACACTATTTTGAAACAAAATATTAAAATTGTTTCATATAGAAAGAAAAACAAATAATAATAATAATAATAATAATGTGAAATGCATAAATAAATAAATAAATCAGTATAATAAAATAGCTACAATGGAATTTTTTTAAATGTAGCTATTTCACAATTTATGCTTGAGATTAAAAAAAAAAAAAAAAGAAACCTTAATTAAAATAGTTTTCCAAAACCATACATCTCTATACTATTATTATAAATGTAATATTATTTTCAAAATATTTTTATAGATATACATAATAAATAGTAATAATTGTTTAAACTATTAAATATTTTAATAGAATTACATAGATAAATACATATATAATTAAAGTAAAATGATTAACTGAAATTACAAATATTTAGATATTAATTTTTTTTTAATATGTGTTGAAAATATCATATTTTATCTTATTCTACACGTTAATATATCAATAACATTTTACGCAAAACACCTAAATAAGCAAAAAAGAAACATGATATATATTTTAACTTTTAATTATAATGAAAACTTGAAACATGCACTCACACAAAAGGTGAAAATTGTACAAGAAACATTGAGAAAACATTTAAAATACAATAAATGTTTATTTTAAAATATTCTATAAGTTTTATCTATTATTAAATATTTTTTATAAATATACAGGTAGCTCGTATTATCGGACTATAACGGAAAATAATGTACAAACTAAAAATATACTTAAAAATATTTACATCAAATACAGCGACATCTGAAGCGACATTTTTACATATATTTCGGGAGAATTGTTTTTAGGACATATTTTTTTTTTTATTTCTTATTGGTATACAATATTATTATATATATATGTGATGGTGTAAGAAGTATGAATTGTAAAATATCCAGCTCTAGGGAAGATTTTTTTTTTTTAATTAATATTAACATTTTTCTTTATCCAAAGATATTTTACAAAATTAATACATTGGATAAATACTAAGTTGGTATTAAAATTCTTAAAAATTTACAGCTGAATTTTTAATATTGATAAATATATATGCATATATATTATATCATATTTTATTGCTACAGTCGATAAAAAGTTATTTCCTGGAGTTCTTTTTAATGCCTTATGTAGTTTCGTTTCATTTTTTTTAACCTTAAAAATAGAATGTTCTAATAATTTAAAAAATATATTATTTTTAACAATTTTAAATCAAGAAAATCAGTGCAACATAAAATTGTTGATTGATAATTTATTCTCTTATCTCGATTTGTTTTACATATTTATGTATTAATTATCTTCCTTTCTTCTTGTTTTTAGTTTAAATAGTTTACTTTAATCGAAACATAGTTGAAAAATATTTTATTTATTTTTATTTTTATAAATTATGTATTTTATAATTATCTCTATAAATTGATGATGTAACACTAATGTCTGATTAAAAAATGAAAATTAGATTTTAAAAGCGTTAAGAACATCAAGTGAATATATTTTCAAATTTTAAATTGTTAAATGATAAATAGTAGAGGAAAACATCCGCATTTTCAGAATTTAAAATTTTTTTCACACATAAGGAAAATTTTATCGTAATAAAAACTGACCTGATTAGCATCCCTCACTTGCATATTCATGGAAATTCTGTTTCAATATAATACTGAAAATATATTCAAATGATGAAAAAATAATTAGAAAGGTAAAATTGTCTAAAATTTAAAGCTTCAAAAATTGAAAAAAAAAATACTGGTAAAAGAAGCAAGTTATAAAAAAGCGCAATTTGCGAAAGCACAGCAAAAATTTAAATTTAATTGCAAAAGCAAAAAGTTTAATGAAACTGTCTTTAAAAGCAAATATTTGAATACAAAAAAAGGCGCAAACACTTTTATTTTATTTTATGTAAATTGCTGAGCAAGTAATTAGCTTTTATGTTTGTTATTATTTTTAATTCAAACATTTTAATATTTCATTAATTTTTTGAGCAATCATAACAGCAACATTTATATGCAGAACTGAAGTTATTAATAGCAGCAAATTAGCGCAAAAAAGGCAACTTTTGTAAAAATGAAAGAGCAAAATTGTTGTGTCAGCGCAAAATCTTTATACAAATGAGAAACATTGTATAAAAAATAGTAAACTTCTTAATTAAAGATAAAAGTAAGTAGAGAGAGAAACAAATTTTAAAAACACAAAATACCTCGAGGAAACTTTTTTTTTGGTATTATGTATAATATGCATACGTTAAAATTATAATTCTGAACTCTTTATTTTCGGTTGTATTTATATTTTTCATACATCAAATATTTAAACAAAAGTGTCTGTACTTCGCTGTTTGGTGGCATTTGCACTGATGATGTCATTCAATTAATGCTGAGGAAAAAATATTTTTTTAATAACATAATTTATTCAATGATTAATGTAAATTTTAAAATATAAGTTTAAATACCTGTTTGCAATGTTTATATTTTTAATCTCTTACTTTACAAAACATAATCTTGAAACGCCTGTAATTCTTTAAGAAGAATTTCTTTCTGACAATATTTAATCATTAAATTTAATGTATAACTCTATTCTAATTTACAATGAAAAGAATAAAAAAAAGACTTGATTGGGTAATTACTAATTGACGCAGCTAAGTTTCTATGATATTTACAAAAGCTTTAATCATTGTGGAAAGAATTATAAAGTACCATCAGTGAAATATAATTTGAAAACTGGAATGAAAAAAAAAATTCCCTATTATTTAAAAATATGCATTTTAACATATTGTCCCATATTGATATGCATTTTACCCATAATGTTCATAAGTTTACACTTCTAACAGATTCCTAAATTTAAACAACTTAAATGTTGTCTAATAGAAGTTGTCTTTTATAAATTGTTTTGTATACAATACTTTTATTATTTTATTAATTTAGAAACCGTTAAAGTAAACTTAATTAGTTAAGATTTCCAAAAGTGTCCATTCCAAAATCCACATAATACGAAATCCCTGATCGAATAAAAACTTAGTTGCACAAGAAAACTATAGTGCAATAAGTAACATAGGAGGGAATGGGTATGTCAACTTTATTCTTTTTTCTTTATCTTTCCTTTCCTTTCCTTTTCTTTTTTCCAATAATATTAAAATATGTTTTTTTTTTATTTCTATGGCAACACCTTAGTTCGTTACCCCCCCCCCCCCCTAATTCTCTTTCAAAAGAAATAGCTATAAGCTATATAGCACAAAGCTATATTAACCGTGTTGTTAACTATTGCTAGTCTATGTGTTAAATTTATTATCATTTTTTTAAACAGTATCTTAGAAAAAGCCATGAAAATTATGAAAATTATTTCATTTATATATACATTAACAATAAAGTGAACGTATTATTTCATTTGTCTCTTTTTTAGAGGTAATAACTGTAATATTTTGGTTTATATAGATGAAAAATAAAAATAAAACAAATATTTATGACGCATAAAATCTTTATTATTGAATATAAATTCAGAAGCTGGAGCTATTAAAAATATTTCTTTCTCGCTGAAAACTATCAGGAACATTTCTTCCTTGACAGAAATAAAATATTGTGACTGCAACAAACTTACTTTTTAATGAGGACATTTTGATGTTATAATTATCAAAATTTTTATGCATAAGATTATTATTCATAAAAAAAAAAAAAAAAAAAAAAAAAAAAAAAAAAAAAAAATTCTAATTTCAAATTAATAGTTTCAATTATTCTTTTTGTACTCTGTTTAATCTTAGAAATGTCTAAAGTAGTTTAGTAGAAATATTAATTAGAATAGATGTTAATATTTGCATAAATTCTCATCAACTGTATAATAAAATCACAATAATGCAATTCCATTTTGATAGCTAAATATTTCGAAAACGAAAAGTAGTTCGTTTGAAAAAAAAATTCTGTAGTTTTTATTAAGCAGACTACCGTAAATTCCCCATTAGGTTCAATCATAGTTTCAATTTATTTTCATTTATTTTCATTAGGTTCAATTATTATCAAGTGCAGATATGTGTAATTTTTATAGTTTTTAATTTGTATGTCTCTAGTTTTCTAATAATTTAACGACTGAAAGTAGTTATTCATGCCCTATTGACACAGATACCGTTTGTCACATATCTAGTCATCTTTCTATATGTATTTGGTATATTCATAGTGCACATAATTCATCAAAATATCGAAATGGGTATAAAAATATGTTTAAAAAAATGTGTTCTAACTTTTTATTTTAGTTGCTGAACTCGAATAAAATCCATTTTATCATATTATGCCTTATATTATATATTGGTAAAAAAATATATATACGAGTTTTAAGAATATTGTTATTATTTTTCTCTAAGTAAATACATTTACATTTTTCTCCATCACATATATGAATTTATACAAATTCGAAAAATTATACCTGAGGAATAAATTGATTAAGGCATGAATTAAGGAAGGTTGAATAAGGTAAAATTGATATGCGTGAAAAATTATTTTTTTAATAATTTATATTATTATCAAAGCCAATAATAACAGGAAACATTTACTTACTCTACTTCCATGGATATTCGGATTATGCATCGCAGACCTTCCACCTCTAGGTAGTGTTCTTCTATCTTCGTCCGGATCCATGAGCGGCATAACCCCCGTTACTCCCGCCATCATGTTAGGTGGCGGACGCCTGTGATATTCCAATGTAGCAAAGGGCACCGCATTGGCATCATATTGGCAGAGATTTGGCGTGACACCTTGTTGAGTGGGACAGAAGTCAATGAATGCTTCTTGCCGATGCTAAAAGAGAAGTTTGTATATTATTCCAAACATATCGTAATTTTTCTATTTTTTAATTCAATAAACATCTCCATTTAAACAATGCGTTTATTTTATTAAATGAATTTCTTTTTCAGAAGAAAGCCCCGCGGAATTTCAATATGTAGTTAATGTCTACAGTTCTAAATTTTAATTTTAAAATAGTGGTAAGCTACAGAAATTTTGGTATGGATACGTCAAACGTTTAATATAATATCATCAATTACCAATAGAGATGATTTATATTGAAAATAAAGAGATTCAACGTGAATGTGGACAAGAAAAAAAAACTATGTCACTGAAAGCACTGTTATGTCATGCAACGCTCCTTAGATATACTTGGTATATGTAGTTAATGTCTATCGTTCTAAATTTTGATTTTACAATAGTCGTAATCTACAGAATTTTTGTTAGGGATATGTCAAGCATTTAATATATTATTCTCAATTACCCGTAGATATCATTTATATTGACAATAAAGTGGTTCAACGTGAATATTGACAAAAAAAAAATCTATGTCACACAAAACACTGTTATGGCATGCAACGCTCATTAGACTTGCATAGTATATGTACAGTCAGCTCCAAAAATGTAAACACACCATAGATTTAATATCCACTTTTTCACAGAAAAAACAAAAACTATATAGATTTTTTATTGTAAATTATGTTTTTGTGTTTCATTTTTTGTCATAAGAACATGCTTAGTGGTCTTCTTACTGAAATTGTACCAATTTCTCAACTTTTAAACACGATTACTCAATTTTCTCACCAGTTTCGCTTTTTCTGTAAATTTCCCCTTGGATAAATTTCAGAAGGTCATTGGTTCGAGTATTTTAAAAATTATAAAGTCTTAGAGATTGGTACTCCTAATTTTAAATTCATTTGTAATCCTTCCAAAACAGATTGCAATGCAATAGGTACATCTCAAAGTTTACTTATCGGAATCAGCTTTAATTTTGTATTCGATTTGTGTTATATATATATATATATAAACGTAAAGTATAGTAATCACCAACAAAAAACAAACTATACTATACTAATAGTAATATACTTACAAATCAATGGAACTGGTATGGATACTAGCTACTCATCTACAGCTGCTAACTTATTTTTATTTTTTTATGAGTTTTAGTACAGTATTAATAAAGCTGATGGCCATTTCCTGGCTTACAGATACATAGACGACTTGATCGTGTTAAACTTCAATAGTGATTTTAATGATATTTCTCAAGAAATTTATCCTGATTCCCTGACACTAAAGAAAACAAATAATAATGGTTTGGAGGCTGATTACCTTGATTTAAAAATAATTTTAGTAGGTAACAAAGTACATATTACAATCTACAATAAACGTAATAGTTTTCAATTTCAGGTTAATCTACTTTTTCACTGGTCCTCCAATATTTACACACGTATATATATTAATATAATTATTAGTCAAATATTTCGCTTTTTTAGAAATTGTACAGATAAACACCTGCTTAAGAAGGAATTGTTTCATTTTAAAAGTAATCTATATTACGAAAACAACATTCCTTTAAATTTTATAAAAAAATATTCAGATTTTGCAGATTTTCTTCATTACTGATCGATTGCTTTTCGACGTCAGTGAATGACTCATATTTCCTAAAGCCTGTTCAAGGACGGTTTTATGACGATGTGCTGTGTTGATTGGCAATAGAACTGAAATGAATTTGGATTGGTTGATTGAATGTTGGATTCTGCATTGTTTAGTTTGTTTTATGTTTTATATTTGGGTGGTGATAATGTGGCTTAGTTGGTTGAGTGTGGGTTTTTTTCAACGAACATACCTTTAGCATCTTTTACTGTGTTCCAGGTGAGGAATTAATTTAATAATGTTGGCGTAGGGTTCGGTAGGGGAGCATGTGATAATAGTAATCGAATGTTTAACATTTGATTTTGCTATCCCTGTTCTGCCCGAAACCCACTGCCATTAGTGGATATTTTATCTACATTTTTTTAATGCCTCGGCTGCTTTTGAAATATAACCCACTGCCAATGAGGCCGCAGCCTATTTTTATTTCTATTTTTGTTAAAATTTAAATTTTTTTACATACAGTCATTTTTTCTTGTTCTGTGAGAGGGGGGGGGGGGGGGGGTGCGCTGCCTCAGGCTAAATATAATCTTATACTGGTTATATATATATATATATATATATATATATATATAGAATCCTTCTTTGATCGCCTAAAGTCACTAAATAAAACCATTACTGAATATTAAAGAGTGAATTATGCTAACTAAGCGTAAACCAACAGAGTGAAAATTGACCAAGCTTGAAATCGAACCTAAACCACTGCAATAGCCATCCAGTGCTCTACCATTTAAGAGACGAGGACGATCTCGGTTTACGCTTAGTTAGCAAAGTGATAATTCACTTCTTTAATGCTCAATAATTTCAAGCGTAATTTCACTGCTGAAAAGTACTTAAAAAATTAATTAAAAATTAAAACCAGTATGTTTTTATATTGGTGAAAAAAAAAGATTTTCAATAATATATTTCTTTATTATAGCTAAAGAGATTATCTGAAATAATAAAAAATACAGTGTTCCGACGGTGGACTTTGTTTTTATTCAATCTCAAAATGCTTGCACAACTTACTTGTGGTCTTTGTAGTATGTTGCAAGAGAAATGTAGCAGAAATATATATGTATTATTTAAATAGTGGTAGTACAATAAAAATATGTCACCTGTTGTAACCCTTCAGTTTTCCCCTAAGTTTAAAGTGACTCTCTAAAGAATAATAATAATACATCATTTCCTAAACAGAATTTAATATAAAATATTCTTTAGGGTAGGGTGCTCTATTTTTGTCACTTTTAGGCAGTTAAAAGTTTTAATTTTCTCTGAACACCTACCAAATTTATATTTTACATAGATTGACTACCCATGCACATAGAAACATAGGCAAAAATCATACAAAAAAAAAATAACATTGCGAAAAATTGTTCTTTCAAAAGTACCTGCATATAGCAAAAGAAAAAAAAGTCCCAATTTCGTCACCCTCAAAAAATCCAATACCCCGAGTTTTAACTTATAAACTAAATCAAAATATATTTCTAAATGAGTAAGTAACTTATATTACATTGAATTAAGGCACAAACAAATGTACTAATTATCAGTAGGAAAATAACATAACGAATCATTAGCCATCCAAACTTGAGGAATATATAAATATTGTATAGTTTTTTGGCTCCTGAGCATTTTTCGTGTGACCGAGTGCAGCTCTAAAGGTACTGAACCGATTGTTCTCCATGTTTATCATCAGAAAAACGCTTCAAGAGGATAGTAAAACAAAACTCTGCATCACTGCCACCATCATTATCACTTTTATTTTTTCCATAAGGAATGTTAGCAGAAGAGTCACTTTCGTCATCAGAGTCGCTGGGTAGGCCACGTTTGGACGTTTTACATGGTTTATTCGTCCCTTTGTCCTTGAGAATGGTGGATGCTAGAAGTTTTCTTTTTTCTTTCTTTTTTTTCCGGCTGGGCGTTTTTATTTTTTCGCATGGAAATATTTCACTTTGTTTTTATGTGGAAATTCAGTGCTCAATGTCGCTGAAATTCTTCGCGTAGAAGCTTCTGTTGTGATCACTGCCACTGTGATGTTATGGCACTGGCCAGTGTTACTGGCACTGTGATGTTATGGCACTGACACTGTGGTGTTATGATGGCAACAACAACTTGACTCTTTGATGATGGCTGATCCGGCACGCTCAGAGGCTTCATTGAAATGTTGTGCGATTTTTAAGTTCTCAACATTTCTGTCAGGATTGCGAATTTTCTAATGCTTTAGCATAAAACGTTTTAAAGAAAAGATAAACACAGAGAAGTTGCAGTTTTGCTGTTGAATGGGAAATAAAACGCACGATTTTAACACCATTCTTCCGTGCAAAGCTTTATCCCACTTCTTCCGCGACATCAACTGCAACGATTAAGAGACACAATATTTTTTCTCTTATAAAAATAAAAGTCTTTTAAAAAGTATTAAAAGTTTTTAAAGTAAAAAGATGATTTTCGTTTTGAATTTTATTTTAAACTTTTGTAATTGTATTGTATTTTAGTTTATTATACTTTGTATTTTATTTTATATTAAACTTTTTTTTTCCTTTTGAATTTTATTTTAATTTTTTTTCATCTTATTTTATTTTATTTTTTTATTCTTGTTATTTTATTTTATATTAAACTTTATTTTCATTTTGAAATAATTGTCATGAAAAAGCATTACTAATTTCGTCCCCGGGACGAAAATAACAACTACAATGGGGACAAAATTGGGACCACGTTACTTCCCAATATGGCGGAGCTTCAGATCCCGTAAGATGAAGTGAGCGTCCTAAACCTCACTGTATGCTACTGTCAGCATCTTTCCGCAATTAATAATACAGGCAATTAATAAGAAATAAAAACTCACAGTGTAGTAAATAACGTTCTACAAGCGACGTAATAAGAACTCGGGTCTGCTAAAATTATGAAATCCGGCGTTTTTATTTTATGTGTGCATCTTGGCGAACGAAACTTTCACTACTGACCCTTTTACCTTCCGTTCCCTGTGCCTTGCGGGATAAGTGGCGCCACTTTCGCAGAAGTGGATAAGTAAAGGAAGACTAAATTATTAACGGGGACGAAATTAAGGCACTTTAACCTACATCTTTTAGTGATAAACCAATAACAATTGTTAAATAATCGCAAGCAATACATTTTTCATGTGTAAATAAGATACTGTATTCGAATGGGGATGCTTTTATTCCTGACTAACCGTATGCGCATTACGGTTTCTACAGTTATGATTGATTTCAGTAGAATGTGAAATTTTATAAAAAATACATGTTATGCTAATACATTTTAGTAACTGACTCTTTGGTTATTCTTTAAGATAAAGATTTTGCTACGTTTCTTAGTATTTGCAGTATTACTCGAGTCAATAGAATTAGATAAGCCATGGTGTTGATTTTCTTTTAGCAAAGAGTTATATCTGTCATAAACAGCTTATCTGTCTAAGTACCTGGTAGACCGAGCCTCGCTGGGTAGTTTTTTTTAACACTTTTTTTTTAAAACTCAATCAGATTTTTGTATGCAAAAATGGAATTTTATAATCGATTTCTATATTTTTATAATCGATAATATATTTAAGTTTTTAGATTTTTAGCAAGTGGTCTTAAATCGTTTCTAAACATTATACTTTTACAGAGTTTCTAAAGTGATTGAAATTACCTGTTTGATTCTACAGTCAAATATTTTTAAGTTGTTTCGAGATTTCTAAAATGATGCCCGCCAATATCAACAAGATACATTTAAGTGGATCTAATGAACTTGTTATTGATGTTAACATAGCATTAATTTAATTTACAAAGTTTGAAAAAAATATGAATTGTGAAGATACATGTCTTACTCTATAAGCGATACAAGTATACGCACTTTTACAACAGCTAAACATGGTATACAAATTTCATTTTGAATGAACAATTTTATTAGAATACGTAGAAAATTGACTTTTTATATCAATATGGTGTTCGAAATTATATTAAATCTATTATATATAAGTTAATTACATTCAGAAAAATTTATTTTTAAAATAAACTTACTTCAATTTTGTAATTAGTGATGTATTAATATTTTTTTTTTTTTACTCTGCATTAAATCATAATGTTTGTGATATTCCTGCTTGGGCATTATTATAATTGAAATTAAGAATGTGCCATTGATATTTTTTAATGCATGAAATGCACTCACTTAATAGTTCTGACATAGTACCGCAATAATAATGTACATAATGTACAGCAAACATAATATCAATTATTTTTTCAATATTACACTGCTCATTCTCTGAAGTATAAAATACCTAGAAAGTGTATTCATAAAATCTTCCTCAATTTTCTATCTTCTAGGATTTTATTATCAAAGCTGTGTAAAATGTTCTTATAACTCATTAAATTATAAAGATTAGAATGCACACGGAAAGTTTGAAAACGTTTGAAAAAGCAGTTGAAAATAATCTTTGAAAAGTGGAATTGATGCAGCCATTTCGGCTTTTATTTCTAAACCTATATCATGTCTGTCACACAGCAAATTATCAATTGTCATAATATTAAACTAAGCTATCACATGTTAATAGTTATAAATGTACATTTTAAAAGGCATATAAATACCTTATTCTGATCTACATGTTTCATTCAACAAACCAAGACCAACAACAACAACAACAACAAAATTCTGCATTTTTTTTTATGAAACAGATAAACAAATATCGCAATGTCACATGTATAATGAAAGCAATTTGCTCTAGTAAAAATGTACACATAAGATCGTGAATTATATTATCCCATTTTCTCTTATTTTGCAAACAATCTACTTCCAATTTCTAGGTAACTCGAAGAAGGTTGAATGATTGAATATGTTATTACTAAGTAAAAAAAATTCTATACTCTCAGAAATACGTTCTTCAATTCACTGAAATACTTCTGGCAGTAGAGATACCGGAATATTTCCGTCAACTGAAAAACTTCCGGGTTTTTTTTTTTTCGCTATGACAAGAGAAGGAATATCCGGAAATTGAAGAAATTACCTTCTCTTTTTTAACGTTATATGTGATTTGAAGAATGTCCTCGTAGTTAGGAGAAAGTATTTTTTTTTTTTTAAATACCTCTCTCTTTCTTACACGGCTGACCTCGGCGTTGATCCTCGGATAGGATTGCTTAGAATCCAGTGATTTAATTCTTAATGCAAAGACCGCATGCTAGAGATCGAGTTTAAAATGAAGATATGGTTCTTCTTCAGATGGCGGCTAGTTTAAGGCTTGATAAATTTCTTGTTCAGAAAGCTTGGGAATTAAAGTTAATGGCAGGGATAATTTGTCGTTATGAGATAATATTTGAGGTTTTATTACTTATAGAATAACAGAGGACAAGTGTGTTACACATATTTTTAATGAGACATAATTTTACATTTAAAGTTAAATATGAATATTATATTTTTATTTGAATACAAGTAGAAATGCTTGCTTTTTTGAGTAAAATTGATTTTTTTTTTCTTAATTGAACTACTATTTTTTTTTTCTTATCAAATAGCACATTTTTAAAATGCAAATATTTTTAAATAATTAAAAAATGAATTGCGAATAAATTTAAGTGAGTGAGAAAATTCCTACTTTATTAATTCGAAAGCACTATTTTTGTTTGTTTGCTTTTAAACAAATGAAAAAATTTAAATTTTTGAATTTTCAAATTTTCATAAAAAATCAAACTTTACTGTTAATAGAGTCAATACGCATGCCTGCATGAAAAAAAAACGGAAATTTTCCCTCTTTTTCTTACTTTCGCGAAGGATTAACCGAAAAAGCATGTTTACTACGAGTACCGAAATTATTCGTTTAAAAATAAAGAATAATTTTTTGTATGAAGATGAGTTTTTCTGGCAGTATATTGATTCTTTGAAAATTTTTGCAAATATTTTTTCGTCAATATACAGCGGCGGTCAAAAGTTTCCGGCCAGCATAAAATTTTTGGTTAATTTGTAAGTATACCCATATGAAGAGGAATCTCAAAGTGATACTTATGCACTTTATTGACATGATAGTTAGGAACATATTTATGGAATAAAAAATAAATATCAATAAATTTAATTGATAAAATTAATTGCAAAAAAGAAAAGAACAACCACATGTTCTCAAAGTTTCCGGCCATCTTGGCAAGTTTGAAAAAAAATGGTGTTATGACAGTGATCAACAACATTTACAATCAGTATTTTGTCTTCCTACATTTAGGAATAAGTACTGCGGCTCAGCGACGTGGCATCGATTCAAAGAACTGTTAAAAATCGTCTATGGTAAGTTTTTGCAATTTTTGGGAAAATTCTGCTGAATTGGAATATTTATAATTCCGCACACGTTTTGAAGTTCGTTCGAAAGATTTTCTATTGTTTTCGGATTGGGTAATTCGGCTGTCTATTTCAAAAGCGGAATTTTTTCGTGCTAAAGCCACTGCTTGACGTGTTTGCACCTATGATTCAGGTCGTTATTATGCTGAAACAAATAGTTCCGACCAAAATTTCTCCTCCAATAAAGCAGCACATGATCTTGCAAGATACCTTTATACATTGCACCATTCATCTTGTAACGAATTTCAATAAACGCACCGACACATTTTTCAGAAAATACTCCCCAGAGCATAACGTGTCCTCCGCCGTGCTTTATTGTAGGAATAACATATCCCGAATCTTAACTTTTCTTTTTAAGTTCGTTGGACGTAATGTCTTCCATCATTCCCAAAAAGGTTGATCTTCGATTCATCGGAAAATAGTACTTTTCTCAAGTTTACGTTAGACCAGTCTTAGTGTTCCTTGGCAAACGCTAGTCGGGCCCTCTGTTTTTTTTTGTTTTTTTTTTTTTTTTTTTTTTACTAATGAAAGATTTTTTAACACCTATTCTACCATAAAATCCTACGTCACGTAAGCGTCTTTACTCGGTTTACCGCCTTATTTGAAAAATATTTTAACACCGTAAATCGAGGAGAATTGCAGCGACATTTTCATGCGGGTCATTAATTGCTTTTCTCTTGATAAATCTATCCACATGAATAGTCATTTTCCGGGATTTACCGGACAGTGGCAAGTCCTGAAGGCTATGGCCATGTCTCTCTATATTTTTTTTAATATTGTTCACAGTAAATTTTCCGATCGATATCTTTGCCGCAATCTCAGGAGAGGATTGGCCCTTTAGCGACAAACAAACCACTCATTTACGAACAATAATTGTTGAACTTTTAATTTTTGAATTTCAAATACGTTATTCACGTTGATTAATTTACAAACAAGATCAAAAATGTACTTTACCGATAGCAAAAACTAACGAATTACGAATAGGCGGAAACTTTTCCACACGTGGATTTTGAATTCCTCCCCTTTGTATCAAGTATCTTCAGTATCCAATCAAAATGATCACGTGGTCAGATGTAATTTGCTTACCCTTAACTTTTGATCCAGATGTACTTCTTATTCGCTGAAACGTTTGGAAAACAAATCAAAGAAACTTACTGTCCGGAAACTTTTGACCGCCACTCTAGGTCTTGATAAAGCCGCCGTTTGTGAGATGATAACATGTAAATATGGTTATGGGTATTTACATTGCCTTTAAATGTACTCCTATCACTTTTATCATTTATTATCTTAGTTTAATTATTATAAGTGATTTTTTTCTATAATTTTATGTCTTAAGATTACCTTAGGATTTCTTTGCAAGCTTCCAGTGAAACCTGCTTCATAAAGGCCACTTTTGTTTGACACGGGATCATAACTCATTTCTTGCACAGCTTCCATCCTATAGTTCGGATGTTCTTCTGGTCCAGTTATGTAATCTGAAATTAAATATATATATTTACATATTAAAAAAATAGATCTATAAATATATATATTTAGCCATCAACATTATTGCACATAAAGCATTCTAAAAACCTCTGCATGCTCTGTAAGAATTCTTGCTAGAACAAACAGTCGCAAACCTAAAGAGTGACACTGATTACACTGGTATCATAGTTGGACCGATCGGATAAGTAATAGGTAGGCATGATATGACTAGAACGACTTTACTCACTCACTCACATATTGATGGAAATGCTGTTGTCCAGAACTGTAAAACGTGACATTGTAATTTGGGTTTCGAAAGATCATCAATTCATTTCAGCGATGCCAGAATTAATTATAGTTAAAACATAGAATATTTCATGTTTCGTCAAGAATTATTATTTCTGTGATGCACAAAAACTGGAAACAATGAGATTATTATCGATGACATATAAAGCAGAAGTCAGAGATATCTCTACCATCATGCTGCAACCAATTAGTTGTACGCCACTATGTTGGGGAGGGTATTTACCTTAGGTGAGGTTTGACCCACCTTTCAGATTTTATATTTAAAACAATTTTAAAGTTTTGCCAATAGGTGGCAACCAAATCTACTTAAATGCTTAAACAATAGTCCCTGTTTCATAAAGATAACTGAAACAAGTGATGCAAAAATAATTTGTGAAGAGTTTTTAGCTTAAAAAGTGTAATTTTTAATTAATTTTTTAACTACTTTTCAGCAGTGAAACTACGCTTGAAATTATTGAGTATTAAATACGTGAATAATCACATTGCTAACAAGTCGTAAACCAACTTAGTGAAAAATGTCCATGCCGGGAATCGAACCCGGGGCCCTGGAATAGATCTCCAGTGCTCTACTACTAAGCCACAAGGGCGATGCCCAGCTTGGCATCTCTCACTTATATAAGTCGGTAAGGCTGAAACCGCAGCACTTGTTGGAAAAGTCTTCATGAGCACACAATCTTGTGGCGAAACATGACAATTTTTCACTAAGTTGGTTTACGACTTGTTAGCAATATGATTATTCATGTATTTAATATTCAATAATTTCAAGCGTAGTTTCACTGCTGAAAAGTAGTTGAAAAATTAATTAAAAATTGTATATTCACCGATGCTGGGTTCATTTGCGGCTCATGTTTCGCCACTAGATTGTGTGCTCATGAAGACTTTTACATCAAGTGCTGCGGTTGCAGCCTTACCGACTTATATAAGTGAGAGATGCAAACTGGGCATCGTCCTTGTGTCTTAGTAGTAGAGCACTGAAGATGTATTCCTGGGGCCCGGGTCGATTCCCGGCTTGGACATTTTTCGCTAAGTTGGTTTACGACTTGTTAGCAATGTGATTATTCACGTATTTAATATTAAAAAGTGTATCTTTTAGAAAAGTTTGTAAGATTTTCTCAGACAAAATATATCAAAAAAATTTAAGTAGTTACATTTTAAGTAATGTAGAAATATTGAGCTTTCATTCCAAAAATAAAGATTGTACAGCAAATTACGTTCAACATAATCATGTGCTATACTTTAAAAAGTGACCCAGTCAATGTGGGGATAGTTGACCAGATGGTCAAAACTACTTCATTAAGTGTTTTTGGAAATCCTTTTACTATTTTACTCGAATTGTTAATAGTTATATTCTAAAATAACATAAGCTTATTCTGTAAAACTACAGTAAAATTTGGGGATTGATAGAAAGGGAAATGTTTAAAACTGATTAAATAAAGATGAGGAAAATTGCTATAGAAGCAAGAAAAAAATTTATGAAATGTAAATTGGAAAGTTTATAGCAGCTTTTATTTCATTTAAATAATTCCCATAGTAGGTAAATAGAAAGAATGTCGGAGGATAAAAAGGATGAAAACAAGAGCCTTAAGAAATGTTAGGTATTCATCAATCTGCAAAATAACACAACATTGATCAAAATACTTTAGGAAGGTATGTAGATAAATTGCACCAAGATGAATACAATGATATGAAGCCAAACTATGCGGCAACTATTGTTTCCAGGTTGAGTTTAAAAACAAATCAGCGTTTAAAACGTAGTTTTTCTCATGTGCCTTGAATTCCGTCTAAGCAGGATTGTTTACATATCACATTTTCCCAAATATATTTTAATAGAAATTAAACCTTGTAGAATAAGGTTATTCTGACTTTTTAAAACTTATTTTATTTCCCTTAACAAATGTTTCAATACAAAGTAAAGTGAGTTGAACCTTACATTGTGATACTGAAAAAATATTGCACAAATTTATCAGACATTCATTTTATTAATAAAGCTCTTTGTGTAAATTAGGCGTTGTTATCAGCATATGGTCAGAATACCTATTATCCCATGTTTGCTTTCATTTTATACAAACATATCTGAATTTATAGTTCACATTTAGCTCACAAGAATTTTTTTTTTTCAAAACATCTAAATTAAACAAAAGATTTAACGAAATTTAAAGCTACAAAATAGACAATAATCTAACTTTATTTTTAAATTATTTTTATTATTATTTTTAACACTGCCCAACAAATTAAAAAAGTTGTTTAGGCATCCGTTTTGTCTATCCGTCTGTCCGTCCGACTGTCTACGCTTTAACTGTCGTAAAAATACTCAGATTTTCATGAAATTGATAAACGTTATTAAGAGTCACCAAAGCATGTTTGCCATAGTATACTAGTAGTGTGGTATAAATAGTTCATTTACAGAGGAATAATTCCCTTACACTATGGCATAAGGGAAAAATCGTTCGTAGAGTATATTAATGCGATTACGCTATTTCAAATGAAATTGATATAAATCGCTGGATTTCACTAGAAGAATATTTCTACAGAAAAATACATCTGTATCATTTTGTTCATTTGCAGAAACACGCAAAAGATATCGGTTACACTACTGTCTTTGTATAATAATTCCTGGAAGTGCGTTTTCCATTTCGTCATGCGCTTTTAATTTTAACTATTTTTTTGTTAGATTTTACTCGTTTTATATAAATTATATACCTCATATACAAAAATGAATTCACTTACGACTCTCCTTATTAGCGGAAATTGCTGAAGGAAAATTTTCAATTGGGGTGTATATGTATTTCTTAACTGAAGTAAATTTTGGCATGTATTTAGTTAATAGATACAAATCAATATATCACACACAAGGCTGCTCAAAGAATTCAGATAATTTTCAAATTGAAGATGGGAACAGCTGAAATCTGGTTTTCAATTGTGTTATGCGTTTCCCTGTGATTGAATTAGACATAATATTTTAACTTATTAAACAGTGTTGTTTTGTGACACATTATTCTGAATGTGTTGGAAAGTGTTTCAAACCTTTATGATTATTTCTTTATTGTTTAAACTTACGCTTTACTTTTTAATGTTTAATATTTGGATTTTATAGATAAAAATCTTTCAAAACTATTTATTTATTTCATATATTATCTCGGAATAATAGGAGCCCAAATACAAAGTGCACGGAAAAAGAATTATAAACCTAATATTAATAAATTAATATAATATAATAAATATTAGTTTGAAATAAATGATAAATCTTTTAACTATATTTATATTTTTTATGCACATTCATTAAAAAACTGGTCCCAACTTCCGACAAAAGATAGACTGAAAGTCCTTAACCTAAAATTAAAAAAAAAAAAAAAAAACTTTTAATTTAGAGCCTAAATCCTCTAACGATAATTCAATAATTCAATAAGTGTCAGAAATGTAAATTGGAATAAAATAACCTATCTCTAGTTTTACGCTTAAATATTAGATGCATAAATAGAAAAAACTAACTCAAAAAATCTGCGAAAAGATGGCGCTCTGATGTCTCAATATAGCAGGTGCAAAACTAATGTTGTAATCTGTATGTAAGATAACTTAGAATTGTACTCTGCATTCTGTTTAGTGGTTAACACGTTGAGTGCTACGATGACTGACACTGAAACGCTGAAAAATTTACAATGTTTAAAGTAATTTTTAAGAAAGTATAATCCTGTAATAAATAAAAGGTAGGTAAATTTTAAATAAATGTTAAGTAATTACTTAAAACAATATATATTTTCTTAGTTTTATATCATATTTTAGACGTCAGTCATCGGTGTATGACGCGTTTTAAAAGTAAAGATCACTGTAAACCACCGGTGACTGACGTATCGCTTAACGTGTTAAAGCAAAGAAGAAACAATTCATTTCTGTTCATAGCCATTTCTTGCAATATTATCTGAAAGTTAAAACAATACCTTGCAAAAAAGTTTAAAAATTTATTTTAAATTAAGATCCTGTTATTTGCAATGTATTTTCAAAATATTCTTCACACATTACTATAATTAATATGCTAAAAAAGGTAGAATCAAACTGTGTTTTTAAATACGCTCTTAGAAGTAATATTTGGTTTTACTATCTGTAACTTTATCGTTAATTTTCCAAAACTGTAGTTAGCAATAGAAGAAAAAATATATTTATCGTATGTAATTTAATGTTTTTAAAACATCAAATATTCCGTGGGGATAGCCTCTGTCTAATCCATGTATTTTGTCTAAATTTAATTAAATTAATTTTCAGAATGATTTTGCCTATAAGAATTAGACATGAAATAAACATTGCTGAATATCTAAAATAATTTTGTATTTTAGAAAATCGTTAATAAGGTGTGAAACTAATTTCACGACATAAACATGTTCCTTTCATTGGATGTCTTTTATATTTAATTTTTTAAATAAAATATCGGGAAATTGCATCAAATACCAAACAGAATCAGACGTTAGTCACGATATAAAAAATATGCGCTTAACTAACATGCGATTATATGAAATTTTATTTGTTGTTTTAGTTATTATTATAGTTACCATTAGGAGGAAGAAGCATATTAGGCATTTCCCCAGATTGCTCCATTTCAGAACAGTAAACATTCTGAGGGGGTATTACATCTGGATCTTTCCCATCATGCTCTGCAGGTTCCACTAGATTCTTTTTCAAAAGTATCTCATCTCTAAGATGGAGAAAATATATATTAAAGAAAGAAAAATGTGTGAATAATAAATACTAGATAAAAAATAATTGGAATACGCATATATCAACAGCATTAGGCAAAAAATAATGGAAAGCAATGTCAATGATGAACAATGCATTTATAAACTATGCTACATAAAAAGACTCTGGTAATATGTGGAAAGGTAATATTTAATTGTGAGATTCAGAACATCGTTCTTGCTGATTTCTGTTTTGTTGCGGTTTTATTTTATTTTATTTACAATATACCTTTTAAATTTTGCTCTAAGCAGAAATCCGTATGAGTAGAATAATAGAACATTACCATATTTAATAACTTTATATTCACAAGTTGCTAAAAGTATGCCAATTTATACTTGATATTGGTCAGACATTGATTTAAAGGGAAAAAATAAACTTTTTAAAATTCTTTCAGTGTTGATCTAGTTAAGATTCTTTCAGAAATTTTTCTAACTGATTTTATTCCACTATCGTCTTAAAATATTGCTAGACTGAGAATTGCGTAGAATGGTACAACAATACCATATTTCTATTTTTATCATTTAAAACTTGAAAATGTTAAAGAAATTTGTTCTTAATTACTTATGCTTTTAACAATAAATCACTTTTTACATTTAAATTTATAGTTTTAACATTTAAAACTCGCTAATATGTAAATTTGTACATACTAGTGGATAAATATTGACTTGAAAAAAGTATTTAAGATAATTTCAGAATTGTTCTATGCAATATTCTTTTAAAATTTCTTTCTAACTAATTTTATTCCAGTGTACTCCTGAAAACATTGTTCGACAGAGAATCAACAATAGAGTACAACAATACATTATTTCTAATTTCACATTCAAAACTTGCTAAGGTTATGCAAATTTTATATTTAATTACTATCATTTTAAAATTCAAAATATGCTAATATGCAAATATATACTTAATATGGGATAAGTATTGACTTAAAAAAATATTTAAGATGATTTCAGAATAATTCTATCGCATACTTTTGTTAACTGGTATTATTTCAATATCTTCTTAAAATAATGCTCCACTGAAAAACCGTAGGAGAAGGTTGAACAATAGGATATTTACAACTTTACATTCAACCATTGTTAATGTTTTGCGAATGTTTCTTTTATCATTAACAATATTTTTAACATTTTAATTTATAATTTTAACGTTGAAAACCTACTAATATGCAAATGTATATTTAATATTGTATAAATATTAAGTTGAAAATCTATTTAATATAATTTATCAATGACCTACTAAGATTCCTTCGAAAACTTTTGCTGATATCTTTCCTATATCCTCTTAAACTAATGCTCGACTGAAAAAATCAATGTGTGTAGAATGGTATAACAATATTATTTTTATAACTTTACTTAGCAAACTGGCAGATTAATACTTAATATTGAATAAATATTGGCTGAAAAAAACTATTTTAAATTTTATTTATGATTCGTCAAGAAATATTTGCTAACATATATGATTTCAATTTCCGATTATTATATTGTCTACATACGAAATCTTCATGAATCAAATAGTACACCGATATCGCATTTATAGTCTGTGCATTCAAAGTATGGTAACGTTAGTCCAATCTGTAATTAATATCTGATAATTATTGAGTGAAAGTAAAATTACCTAATATTCCGAATTAAAATAATATCGTTTTAAGAATTTGTATCGATTACAATACATATTTTTCAGGAAAAAATATGTATTGTAACAGAAAACTATTTATAGAAGCTTTAAATTTTCGAATCCGAAATATCTGCTCACTTTGGCACTTAAGTTATAGTTATATTGAAATCACTACCTGCATTGCAGATTGTTTGGCTACTATTCATAATAAATGTAACATCATAAGTTCAATATTTTACACCTATATATTTCTAAAATTTCTCAACCGAAAAACTTCTCATTTGATATCCAAGGGAACAGTTTACAGAAGAATGCAATTATGATATATTTCTTTCAGCAAGAAAAAAATCCTTTTGTTACAAATTAAATATGACGACGACACACTAAGTTTATTTTATTATCTTCAAAAAGGCGTGTTTTCCGACCTAATAGTTTTTTCTGAGCTATTTTGGTAATTTAAATATTTGATATGCTGTCGCGATTGTTTTTTTTTTTTTTTTTTTTTTTTTTTTTTTTTTTTTTTAATGACCAAACATACGCTGAAAAAACAAAACTCACTACAGATCAAACTTTGAGTCGAAAAAAACATGGTTCCAATTTTAATAAAAAATATGTTACAAACGTATTACAGTTGATGTTTGCCCTAGCATATGTTGTTTTTATTCCCTTGATTTTTTAACTCATTTTAATTCTGTTGTCACTCTCGTTTTCGTCAAATTCAAAAAAGAAAACCGATGCAGATAATTAGAATTGTTTCGTATTTTTTCAAGTATTCTATTTCTTAAATGGATAATTAGAAACAAATCTAAAAATGCCGATAAAAACAAAAAGTCTCAAACATAATAAAGGAATATGTACTAAATATTCAATGGCGACAAGTTCTGTTTTCTTTGACACAATTAACGATGTCGCAAAAGTAATTTATAACATTCCTAACATCAAAATACGCTAGATAAACTATCTATGAAATTATTATGTATTCTACAAAGTTTTCAGTACCAATATTTGAAATGTATGTTTGTGAAAAGTTTCAATTTAGCAGTTCAAAGTTAAACATTAAGTTACATTTTGAAATTGATTTTGACGCTGGTGAAATTTGCAAAACAAAATTTATGAATATGTATCATAATTCTATATTTTTTTGTGTTTACAAAACACTATTTATGTTAAGCCTAAAATTAGCAATGCTAGTGCTAAGCTATATACAAAACATATTACCTGAAGGAAGGAATGGGACACTGAGAGAGCAGCAGGTATGGGACATGTTCCATTTCTTTCTTTTGTGTTACCAAACAGCTACAAATATTTAATTTCATAATTTTAACTTTTTTGTAATACTGAACATTTTTGTAATATTGTAATAACTTTTTTTTGTAATATTGTGTACTAAATGTCAAAATCAATTTAAAAATTTAATTCAATATTTACTTTTTATTTTTAAGATGTTGACAACGAAGTTTTTATTCATGCATTTGTAAATCGTGTAACACAGATAGCAATAATTAAAGCTAAATGATGATTTTTATTGTAACTTAAATCTGTGAAATTATGATTTTTTTTACATGTGAATTACTCATATTTGGTCCTCTACTTTACATGCATGCCCCATTCCTTCCAACCATGAAGGAGAAGTTGGACAAAAGTTTTGAAATTGTCGTATGATCCGAAAATTTATATTTTCAAATACTTGACCAAACTTTCCTTAACTTTAAATTAATACTATACATTATTATAGAATAATTGTATTCAAAACGGAAAAAGGTTATATCAAGTAAAATAATTATTTTATTTTGGCTTTTTTATGTGTGTGTAAATTGTCTCATTCCTACCATCTGTCCCTTACAGACTGTTTAAAAACTCTTCAGATAAACTTTAGGGATGTTTGGAATAGAAAACTCCGAGCTAAGTTCATCGCACATAGTTAGAATATATAGTTATTACTCGTGTGGGGGACAGCTAGAGGTGCTTTCCTATCTTGATAAAGGATGTGATGGGGCGACAAATGGAAAATAAATGATATGTGAAATAGGTTTTATGCAATACATGGGCAAACAAAAACTTGAAGTGAAAATTAAAATATAAGTAAACGAAAAAGATTAAAAAAAACCTTATAATTTACGACTAACTTAAAGTCAGTCAAATGAAGATATAGAATAATGCCATTCTTTGAAGACGCTTTCACGTAATTGTAAAATTTTGCAACTATATTTTCAAAGAGATTTTCCTAACTGTTTCCTACACTTTCTGTAGGGAAGACCGAGGCTAGTTGGCTACGGGTGTAAGTAGCGCAGTCCTCATAAATCGCCTGTTTGTGGATAGATTGTGAAACCATTCACAGAGTACCTTTCTCCTTGCTTTTTACAATCCTAATTGTAGTTTTGCAGCGTTACCTACGTACAGTGGACATTTATTAGTATTTTTTTTTTTTTTTTTTTTTTTTTTTTTTTTTTTTTTTTGCACTCATAAGTAAATTTTTGTTGCTTCATTCTTTTTCTAATTTCTAATACTTATCTTAATAATTGCGATTAAACTTGTGCAGTTTTTCTTAATGTATGATTAATTGTTCCTACTCCATTTGTGATTTACTTGGATTATTTATGCTTAGATGGTTACGTCTCCCTTTTGTGAAGAAACTTATTATGGGGCTAGTAGGCGCATTGAACACGGGGCAAGTTGGCTCGGTGTTTGGTGTGTGCTGGTAGCTTGAAAAACAGCATACACCGAGAAAAAATGGTTGCAATGCAAAATTTTGGGCACACGAGGCTTGCCCAAACGGAAACACTCGATTTTTTATTTGTGACAACTGTAACTCTGATGAGGTTATCTAGTAGGATAGACGTTACTCAATGTTAATGTTTTATTCATTATTTTTATTTTATTAGAATTTACGTTGTACGGCGATAACGCCTTTGTTTAAACTTATTGGTAATAATGAAATTGATTTCTCTTAACTGCGTGCCTTATTTGAGTTTCATTTATATTTTTAAAAAGTGTGTGCCAACTTACCCCATAGGTATAGGCAACTTGCCCCGTGACGGGGTATGTTGGCGCACAACTTTCCTTTCACTTTAAGCTCCCGCTAAACATAAACTACAAAAGCTGCAAACTCAAAACTCCGGGTATTTATAGCCCAATACCTGTTCTTTAAAAGTACAGTTAAAGTTAAAAAAAAAACTTAAACAAAAAATTAATAAAAATCAATAACTAAAAACTGCGCCTACTAGCCCCGGTCTCCCATTCAATATTTGTACTTCATTTTCTCGGCTACCTTTGAATACGTTTCGATATTATTTTCGAATGATTTTGCTACTGTAACCAATTACATTTTGCTTTTTTTATAGTTTTTGTTTAGTAACCTAATTTTAATAAATATTTAGAGATATTTGTTTGCAAATTTTTTTTTTTTTTTTTTTTTTTTTTTTTTTTTTTTTTTTTTTTTTTTTTTTTTTAACTCGTATGAACGGAAATTTACTAGAGGAGACATCGACAGAGTCACCAACACAGACAGAATCATAAAATTTAGAATTTTGATTGAATGAGGAAAAGTTTTTTTTTTTTTTTTTAAATTTGTATACATGAAGTTGAGAGATCTTGAAATAAACTCAGTTACTCGGCATATTTTTCGACAGTTATTCGTTTTGAGCTCTAATTATGCCTACCAGCGTATACAAAGTCTTAAGGGCCTCAGCGCTTTCTAATAGTAGCCTCCTTTTAAGCGTAGTTGTTGAAATCTTAAGCGTAGTTGTTGAGCTATTGAAATCTGACTTTAAAGTTTATCTAGGGGGGGGGGGGGGGGGTCGGCGCATGTATACTTCCGATCTCAAACTACCCGTTCGTAAAATGTCGGATAATTTGATACAGGATAAACTCATTTCGAACAAGAACGTTTATTAATATATCTTTATTTATTTAAATCCATATTTCTACAAGGAACTGATTATAAAAGCGTTTAACATGGTTAAATTAAACCACATTTTACAAGTGAATGTGCAGACGCTGATGTCGAAAGACATAGCTTCTGTACTGCCACTGTATCATACGTCACCGGTTGTGTAGTGTAGAGTGTATAAAACGTAGCTTGAAAGGAGTTTTGTGTCTAGTATTTCTAAGACTGGGCATATCCTCGAAGACTATTTTGAGTGTTCTGTTTCAAAAACTTTTAGTGGATTGGGAAAGGCATTAAAAGTTTGTGTGTTGCAATACTGAAACCAGAGATTGATCGACGCTGTATTCCTTCTGAAATGTGATGACTTTATCTCTCTGAGACAACAGTCTGATTGTTAACAGAATTCAGACAAAATTCAACAGGCGGTACGAAATTGTCTTTCAGATGCTATGATTTTATTTAAAGAGCTCTTTTTCAGCTCTAAACATATACATTTTAAACTTTTTTTCCGTATGCTTAAACGCAACTTTTTAATTTTGCCACCATGATAAACATTTGAATTTTTCATAAGATAAGGACCTCAGTTGACGGTTTTACTTTAGTTGGTAAGTCTCAGTAAAGGAAAAAAATATATATAATAACCTACATCCCTTTAAACAACAAATTCAATTAGAGCAGTGGATAAATTTCCGAAAAAAATTAAGAAGTTTCGGAAAAGGTTGAAATTAGCCGCAGCGAAAGATGAGCTACAGTTTGTATCTAAATTACAAAACAATTTATCATTTTCTAATTGGAATAACAGGAAACTGAAGCGATTTTGGAAATAAACTAAAAATTTTAATCCCGGAAATGTCCCACATTAAAAAGGATAGATAACATATCGATATGCATTGCAAAAATAATTGTTGTTTCTGGAAATTCCAAATTTAAGTTAATACTAATATTGTTACTTAAACCACGCTCAATCCGAATTTATAACTCCCTAAAAAATCTACATGCGATGAATCCCTCCTATACGGATCCTCAGTTAAGTGTAATGCGTTAATGATACATGAATTTTCATAAATTTGTACTAGTTTTCACCACGCAACCAATAGCGGTTTTTCTATAACCCCTCAAATGCGAAATAAAATTAACTCGTCTCAGCATGTTAAAAAGGACAAGTCTAAATATAATTTTTTACGGCTGAAATCGTTAACAACTACAATTTTGTTAAAACACCCAGCGCTGCTCATAACCTATGTAATAAACTCTCAGCGCGGCAGTAGACTGTTCTTGCAATCATTTTCCCAATGTTTCAACTAATCAAACCAATAGTGCTAACTATAATAACAATTTCTATGATTTTTTCTAAATTTTTTAGTTAAACAGAGAAATTCTAAAATTTAATAACAAATAAAATTTATTAGAAAGAATGCTAATCTTATTAAAAATTTTAAAAACCAAATGAAAATAATGGTCATAATTATGAAAGAATTCGGATCTTCCAAGGAATTTATCTTTCTGATGATGAGCAATTAGCCTAACCCCTTTTTTCTTAATATTCTAATCAGAAGTAAATGATATTGATTCCGCTGTTGATCTTCAAAACTTATAAAATAAGGATTCTCATGATCTTTCAGCAATTTGTTACTTAAAAAAATAAAAATTACTTCACCCCTTTTATTATGTCCATAATCTTTGCAAACAAAAGAATTTCCCGGGAGTCTTTTTCGAGCTACTACAGACCTCACTCTCATGCCCATGATCAGCAGTTTTAATAATAGAATAGAAAACATTTTCTATAAAGGGAAACAGAAATGCTTTCTAAAAGAACTTTCTAAAAAAATGAGCTAACGAAGCTAAATTAACATGAAATCTTTAAAATGTACACCACAGTCCTACTTTTTACAACTAATAATTCCACGGCATATCACACAAGGGTAAAGCAGAACTCTCTGTCCGTAGATATGCAAACCATTTTTCAACAATTTCTCCACAACCTCCTGCAAGCCAAGATAACCTCTCCAAGACTGGCGAAACTATTCGCACGTTCCTGACCACCCTCTTGATTATCTCTCTGCTATCACAACTTTTATTACTCACACTATAATAGATACACACCAAAACCTAAGATCCCTGGGGACAATAAAAGATTAAAAACTCGTCTCAAAAATCCCTCACCTAATTAAGTATATATATATATTCTTAAAGTTAAGTCTATATTAGATTTATGCTATTTTTCAAAACCAATGGAATCTTCCATAATCTCTCCTATTACTAAAATCAATACTAATATTTCTGACCCCACTAACTGTCGTTAAATATGGCTCTTCACAACACCAGTTGCTTCATGTTGTAGATATTAACAGTTAAAAACAAAACATAAAGATTACGGCTGCTGCCGTTATTTTGACGTCGCAAAGACATACGTTAAAGTATGGCATGATTGCCTTATCTACAAATAAAGTCATCTAAAATTTACTGAATACCTTCATACCTTTCAAATCATACTTTATGTGTCCGAATATACAACAATCTTTCAACTATTTTCTTTATTATAGCCGGCTTTTTTGAGGGGGTTGGGGACAATCCGCTTGGTTCTCTTCATTTAATGGAGTTTTTAATGACATTTTACCTTTAATATATGATCATCTTGCACTTTATCCGAACAACACATCTATCTACTCATTTACAATATACACCCATATACATTATATAAAAATATAGTAAAAAACAACTTCTGTGCATTTTTCTAGATTTTTTTTTTATTACTTATTTTAACATATTTTAAATCAATAACATTACTATCACTTGGTCTGATTGTGCTAAGTACTCGGTAAGAGATGTCATTCTTGAACAAAGATTCCTTTGGAATAATCAAAGGCTAAAAATCTTCCATAACTTTTATTTTATTCAAAATTTCACAGACCTGTCTTTAACAAACTCCTTATTTTATAATTCTTACACACAGCGTACGGTAATTTATTCATGTCCAAACTAGTGATTAACATGTAAAACAAGAATGGATATCCTTAACAAACTTTAAAAAATAAAACCTTGGGTAAGTTAGAAATATTTCCTCAAATCTATACTATCAGAAGGAATCTATAAACCAGCACGCTCAGAAAAAGGATCGGTTTAGATGCGTTATGTTCCCTCAGCCGTTGTTTTGAATTGTTTGGGGATTTTTTGTTGGCGTGTTTGCGGTGTTTATGGATATGGCAACCTCGATATGTGGAACCCCGTGTGACGTGTGTGTTGTGACGTGTCGTGTTCTGGCAACCCCTGAGAAGCTCATTTTAGGTTAGAATTTTGTGGATGTATTTTGATATCGTGTTGTATAGTTGTGTCTTTTTATTTTTATGTTAAATTTATTGGATGTATTTCATTGACTATGGTTTCTGTAGTCCATTCAAACGCTCTTACTGAAGTAATTAAGAAATATGAGGAAATTTTGACAAGAAAAGTAGGTTTGATTATAGTGTGTCGATGCGTATTCATAAGCCTATTTCGGAAAATGACGGTAAAGCCTATTATGGAAAATGACGGTGATGTTATGAGAGACATTTCGTGCTGGAGCTTTCAAGAAAGCAGATGTCTGTTAAGGTATGTTGATAATTTTATGTATATTTTGCTGTTTTGAGAGTATTTTTACATTTTGAGATTGCTACAAAGCGAGAATTGCTGAATTTTGAGAATGCTACATCGCGAGAAATGCTGAATCCAGTGATGTTTTTTTTCGGTTAATGTGCGCGAAGCACTCATACAACGATAACTGATTGCCACTTTAGCGAGTTTCGCTTTTTATGTATATTTTGCTGCTTTAAGAGTTTTTTACATTTTGAGATTGCTATAAAGTGAGAACTGCTGAATTTTGAGAATGCTACACAGCGAGAACTGCTGAATGCAGTGATGTTTTTTTCGTTTCATGTGCGCGAAGCACTCATACAACGATTACTGATTGCCACTTTAGCGAATTTTGTTTATTATTTACATTTTATTTTCATTAAGGCAAACATGCGTATAAACCGGTGCTTGGCGACATTTACTACTTGGCGGAAAAGGGGTTTTCACGCCAAGAAAAATTCCAAGATGGCGGCTCCGGGAACTTATGACATCTGTTCCAAAGGATCTTAGCTCTTCTTTTAAAAACATTTTTATAATTTATCCCTCCAGAAATTATGTATTCCTGATATTTCGCCCTCCACCTTTCCGTATGTCCTTTATAGGAACAGCCTTGAATATTCTCTGATTATGGCTGATAAGCAAGAACTTAATACCTGATAACTGCTATATTTTCTTTTATTCTCTCTATTAAGAATTAAAATAAAATGATTGTTACGTTATAACAAAAGAAAACGTAATGGTCTGAAAAGTAATGTTTGTTTAGATCGAGTGGATTTTGTCACCCCTTCTTATCTAGATTGTTAGTGCTACTGTTCAACTTTAAAATATTTCAATTCTTAGTTTTATTTTTACCCATTTTTACTTTAAAGAAATTTCAAAACTCCTTGTTTTACGTCTTGATACAACTGAATGATATCTTCGAAAATTTGTTCATTATCATCAAACTCTTTACATTAGTTACTATGATTACAGTTGAAATTCATTTCAGTGGCCCCATCTATTGGCAAGAAACTTCATTTTTCAGGTTGACACCATCAGTTGATGGTAACGCAGAAACCTGATATATGCTTAGTAGTCTACGCCATTGTTAGGCAATTGCAAATAGCGATTCAGTAAATGTGTTCAGTCAATGCATTTTGATTTTTACTGCCTTTTTATATTTTGCATGGGCTGTCTTCATTAATATTCATTTTACTGTTTAAAATCACTTTCAAACACCCTATAAATTATTCTTGAAATGAGCATTTTTCAAATTTATGATCTTATATATATATATATATATATATATATATATATATATATATAATGCATTGCATTAAGTGTAATTTATATATATATATATATATATATATATATATATATATATATATATATATATATTAATTGTGTATTGGAAATTTATTTATCCAACAATGTTGTAATTTTTCGAAATTGCATACTTTAAAACTATGAGTATTACGAGTACTTTGTCTTATATATCCAATTTACTAATTTTTCCTAAAATAAGCTCAGCAGTAATGGTAAATACATTTATGATCCAAAAATACCTCTTTAACTTAAGCTAAAAATGATAAGAAATTTACTCAGTGCTTGTACTTCTGCTTAATCCAATAAATTGTAATTTCATCGCATAATGTAAACGTACATAAATAATTTCATAAAAAAAACACGACATCAGAGCGTTTTATAATAAAAATATTGATTTTTCTTGCTTAAAATTAAAAACACTTTCTTATTAAATTGGTCGTCATAAAAATAAAATTTAAAACAAAGAACAAAATCGAAAAAAAAAAAAAAAAAAAAAAAAAAAAAACTACTTACTTTTCTCTCGCTGGCCCATCTCTCGAACCTGAAAAATTAAGATATCAATTTTAGATTTTCCGAACTATTTTATGATTATGAAAAAAACCTTAAAACTATAATACATTTAATAAAAGTTTTGTGCTATAGGAAAAAAGGGAAAAAGATTAAGTTAGAGAAGAAAAGCAATTTCCTGTAAAAACTTCATGAGATTAACTTTTTTCCCGTATTTTTTTTCTAACAACTAAATAAAGTAAAAGTATTTAAGAGATTTTTAAATGCTTTATTAATAAAATATTGTAAAATATTTTCTGATGTACTACGTTAAATTTAGTTCTTACATTTTTGGAAAAAGTTGTATTAAAATGCATGTCGATATATAAAGTTTCCTTTTATTAAATAAAATTAAATTAAAAAACTTTTTAGCATATAAGATTATATTTGTTTTTTATACATAAATAAATGTATTAATCTAATTATTAGTTCATTTTTATATACTTTTAGATTGTTGTATTTTATTTTTTCACGGTTTACTAACTATAGTTTATAGAAGTTAGTTTTTTGTCTTTTGGAAACTTTGGTATAACTTTACTGTTATTGTCTCTAGAAGTTAAAATGTTTTATTTTCTTCATAAGAAAAAGGATCAAGAACAAATAAGCATATATAAACAATTTTTAAAGTGATAGAGGTTTCTGCGACTAACGATCTAAGACTTTGGTATAATAATATAATAACAAAATGTCGTTAGAAAAATATTTAGACACTACATTATTTCCAAAACTTTAAAACAAGAAAGTAACTATAATTACATCGTGATTTTTAAAGGAAACTACACAGTTCAATTTAACACATACTTATCTTTAAAACGTAGCAGAATTTTTTTTATACTTAAAAATACAGATAGTTTCCCCTTCAATAAACAAACGTATAAATAATAATAATAATAAGGCTGCCTAATACAAGTATAAAAACCATCAACATTCATGGAAATATTTATATGTTTGTTACTAATTGCTCATCAGTTTTAAATCTTTAATTTTATGGTTTTAACAAGCAAGAGACGGTGCAGCATGTATTGGCAATATAAAATATCCATTACTTCCGTCCATTCCTCTGACGTTTTAAAATAACCAGTTATCCTCTTTGTATCGTATTCAATTTTGCATCCTATGTAGAATTTTACTAACCTTCTGCTTTAAAATTATTATATACATATATTATGTATACAGTGTTATTAAATTCATGGTATAAACTTTGAGGGTTGGTAAAGGACACTGTAACAATCATTTATAGTATGTGAAGGCATGGGCGCAAGTGACGCCCTGATGTACAAACACCAGAAGGCCAATTTGTTCCTTTTTTTATTTCAAAATTTCTCATTCATACCAGATTATTTTTATAATTTTGTTTTGTTGATTTAAGACAGTCGTTTCATGGAAATTAAAAGAAAAAAATATCTTTAAAAGTTTCGGGTGTAAAATCGAAATTTTTTAATTAAACCAAAACGCAAAACTGGCAATTCTGTCAAACACAGGAAATACATAAAAAAATAGAAATTGAGTTTTTTTTTTTTTTTTTTTTTTTTTTTTTTTTTTTTTTTTCAAAAATTTCAATTTCATACCGGAAATTTTCAACGAAGAGTACCTTTCGTTGTTTAATCACAAAATGTATGTCTTAAATAAAGAAAAGTATAGTACAGAAATTTTGAAATTTAAAAAAGGGCCAAATTGGACATCTGGTGTTTGTATGTCCAGATTTGTATGCCCATACATTCCTATACAATAAATAATTGTAACAATGTACTGTACCAACCCTTAAAGTTTGTACCATGATTTTAGAATCACCCTGTATAGAAGTAAAACCTCTAAATAGAGATCACTTTGAGACCGCAGAATTTATCCACTATTCAGAGATTAAAATAATAATATTAATAAATAAAATAAATAAAAACTCGCACCCAATTAACCTTTAACTGATGTGACTAAAATTTGTCACACAACTGATGTGATCCATTCTCTCAGACCCCTCGAATAAAATGAATAACTCAAATGGCTGAATTTACTTAAATTTTGTCCTAACAATATCGTTGTAATTCTCTTAGAAGCATGTGAATTAAATTGCATGAAAAAAGTATTTTATTCATATTATTTAACTTGAGTACAGAAAAGTAAAAAGCTGTAAAATTGTTTACAGCTGGGAGTCGCGGGGTCTGGTAGACTGCGTGACATCAGTTAAAGGTTAAATTGGCATTGGGAGGTTGATAAAAGTGTTTTCTAAATAGGGGTGTCTACAATTCTATAGTGTATGTTAATAAATGCTTTCGTCTAATATACAGGTCGTTCCAAAATTCGACCGACAAATAAAGAGAGGTGATAGAAGAAATCAAGAGGATGAAAAATTACCATAGAACATGGGATCGCAAACCACGCATTTAGTCACAAATACACGGTATTTCATCCTAACTGAACTTCCGTTGTAGGTGAAAAAATTGAGAAAAATAAAAACATTGCATTGAAGATGCAGCAATATATACCTTATTTTGTGTGAAATGTTATAACATCACGAAATTTTCCGGTAAAACATGGTTCTCAAGCAACCGATGATACCGTATGAACTGGCAATCGCTGTGCAAAATGTGGAGTGTCAAGTGCATACTACTGGCGCGGATAATGGAAGCGTCTACCAAAATTTTTCGACATTTACAACAAAGATGAGAAAATTTATTAAAAGTTTCATCATAATATACTTCAGTTTTCGGAAAGTCATTACCTTCAACATAGATTAAATAAGGACAGAACACCTTGTTTTTTGATTAAATGGGTGATTTGCAACCCCGTGTTCAATGGTAAATTTTCATCCTTTTGATGCTTTCTATCACCCCTTTAATCTGTCGATCGAATGTTGGAACACCCTGTATATTATTTTCTATGTATATTTTCAACTTATTACAAAATAGATAATTCTGACGGCAGATATACTTTTTGGCTCTAAGTTGAAAATATTTTAGTACATGCAATCATTTTTTAAAATTAGTTGTTAAATTTCGAATGTATAATGCCTACGGCTTTTTGAATTTCCATTTAGTATAAGCTTTAAATACCGTCAAATTAAATATCTTTTTCTATCGACGTAACATGACGACAATACTTTATTTTGAAATAAAGAATCAATTATAGTATTGACCTATCAGTGACGGTGTATAGATTTCGCAACATTCTTTTATATCCCTCTTATGATATAATAAGTGGAAGTCTGAATTAAATCACCCTACTCAGGCATCTACATGCATTGAATTACTTAGTGTATAAGCTTCAAATATTAAACACATACTCTTCCAGACATGAGGAAACGGATTACGTGAAAAACACGTTCTATATATTACCTATAAATGACGTTTTTTAACTGGTCATACGCTGAAAAGACACATCTTAAACAAATTTTAGTTGAATTTACAAACACTATCCCGAGTCGAGTTTCAAACCCGCACATTATATCCAGTTTTCAGTGCAATAAACGCTAGACACGCAGGAAGGCACCAATTTAGAGAAAACTTGAGTACTGCATTACAAAATTTTCTTGTGCTTACGAAAATTCTAATAATGCTTTGAGGCAAAAGCAATTTAATTTTTTATGTTTTTCAAAGAGAATTTATTCATATAAATTTCAAACACTAATAAATGAGATATGTGCCGCTTTGATCGATGACCTTTTGCCACTTTGCTGGTAAAACCATAAGTTCATCACTGTAGAACTTCTGAGATTTCTGGGCGAGAAATTGAACCAAGTGATTTTCACAAGACTCTTTTGAAGTCAGCTTTACACCATGAAGATTACACCCTCTGCAGAGACCGAAACAAGTACTAGTCTGACGCGGCAAGGTCCGCGCAATAAGGTGTTTGCATTAAAACTTCCAAGCCAAGCTTTCTCAATTTCTGCCGAGTGACTAAAGATGCGTGTGGTTTAGCGTTTCGTGATGGAAGACAACGCCTTTCCTATTGATCAATTCTGGCCGTTTTTTTAATCGCCTGCTTCAATCGCATTAGCTGTTGGCAGTAGAGAGTTGAATAAATGGTTTGGCCAGATTCAAGCAGCTAATGGTGAACATTTCCTTTCCAACCCCACCAGCATCACCTTCCTTGGCGTCAATCCGGGTTTGACACAGTTTGTGAAGCTTCTCCAAGCTTCGACAGCGATTTTTTTCGCACAGTATTGTCGTACGTAATCCACTTTTTATCCCTCGTAATCATTCGTTTCAAAAATGGCTCGATTTAATTTCGTTTCAGCAGCGATTCACAAATGTAAACTCGGTCTATAGATTTTTAACTGTCAGTTTAGGTGAAACCCAAGTATCGAGGTTCTTTTGGTATACCGTCTTATGTAAATGATTCAAAACCGTTTTCTGGTAAATTTTTAGTTCCGTAGCGATGTTGCGATATTACATTGTCGATACAACTCGATTTTTTATGGAATTTCATCGACTTTTTCAACGACTGGCCGTCCAGGGCGAGGCTCATCTTTAACATCAAAATTTCCAGAACGAAAATAAGGAAATCAATTTTGACACTGGCGTTCACTTAAGCACTCAGCACCATAAACACTACATTATTTTTGATGAGCCTGCGCTGCTTTTTTTTTCTGGAAGTAAAAAAGCAAAATGAGACGAAAATGACTTTCTGTAACCTCCATTTTCAAAGCGCAATAACTTTTGACTGAGTAACAGATGACGCTAGCTTTACATCTAGAATGTTCTATGGAGTGTTGCCTTTCAAACGATATGTAATGGCTTAATTGAATACGTATTGCTCAAGATATTCGACGTTAAAGACATCTATTAGAAAAAAAGAAATTATTCTTTCCTCAGCCTAATATTTACGTATATTGTTTTTTGTTGTTGTTTTTATAGGCACATGCTTTACCGTCAAACGGAACTGCCAATCGATTAAACAGAAATTCTTGTACGACCAGAAGCAGATTGTTATGGTTTAATAGGGTGAATAAAATAAATATAAAGTAAGAATAATAAACTCTGAGATTTTGCACAATTAAAAGCAGTTAGCATTATAGATAGCGTTTATTTGAAATATTCGCATTATGTCGTATCTTCATTATAAAAATGTGTGTAAATTTTATATTATGATAACGATTGTCACATTATTATACTTTTGGAAATAAGATAAACGCAAATTAATTGTAATTTCATATTGCCACTTCTCCTTTCCGCAATCTTGTCTAAATTTTGTTAAATATTTTGCAAAAAAAAAAAAAAAAAAAAAAAAAAAAAAAGAAACAATCAAATTACTTACTAGATTCCCTTTCTTCTTCTCGCATTCTTATTACGAATACGGCTATAGCAGCCACAAATACTAAGGCAGCAACAACTCCAATCATCACACCTAAGATTATATTAATTGATTCCGAAGTAAAACCTAAAAAAGTAAAATATTAAACATATCATTACATACTAAATCAAAATAAAATTTACAGAGCAGAATTGTGAAAGATTGTGAGTCACAGAAATTAAAACGTGTCAAAAAATACTGCATACACAAAAGGTTCAGGATTGATTAACAATGTACTTGTATTGTTTATTTTTGTGTGATTATTATTATTATTATTATTATTATTATTATTATTATTGGTAAGCAAAAAATGCTTTTAAAAAACTAAGATTCTGACACAAAAGTATAGTACTTATATTTTTATACAATAAAAAAATAGGATTGCTGTTTTAAATTTCGTGAAATTTGAAAATACGTTGAAAATACGTGGTAATAACAAATCTAGTCTGACAGCAGAAGAATGTTATAAAAAGAACCATAGATAGCAGATTTTCTCTTTAAAACTATTTCACGTAAAGAAAGAAAATAAAAAATTGATCGCGATCTGAAATTCTCAGTTTTAAGTAATGTACGATTGAATCGTTCACAAGCAAAAATTTTGCAGTAAACGACGAAATTGTTTATATATATATATATATATATTATTAACTCAATGATATAAGCAAATACATTTACGCTGCATTTTTAAATTACATTATCAAATATCAAATATTTTTGTGTGAAGATTTTCAGTCAGTTTTGATATTACTTTTAACGTGATTGATGGCATCCAGACACTAAATGTATAAGTATGAACTTCAATGACGCGTCACTGATGGGAGAAAATGATCCATCCAAAGTTACAGCTCGGTAAATATTCGTGTTCAACATGTTTATCGAACTTCTTGAAACTTAATTTATTTTTGATGTTTTTGTTAAAAGTGATACTGTCTCTAGAGATATAATCTAAAAATATTTTTCTCTAACATTTAAATATCCAGCATTACATAATTTATAATTAAATAGTATGTATCGCATAATTCAGTAATAACGCAAAATAAAGGTTAAAAATTATAACAAGAAAGAAAAACTCTTTATTGCTTAGAAAAACTTTGACATATGTGATACTTATTTCCATATGGATGCGTGTCGTTGAACTTCCAAACTATGTAGTACTAATTATGTAGTAATTTAGAAGCCATTTCTTTTGTCGTTTATTATACAGTAACAGTTTTTAATTTGAACACGTTTTTCTAGTTACAAATTTGAATTATACTATTACAAATATCAGGAGACTGAGATTCTCTCAGAACATGTATTCTAATGAATGTTACTATAATGAAGGGGACGAATATTTTTTCCAACTGGATTAAATCATATTCAAGGCTGGAGTAGCACAGCTGAAGTTTATTCCAACAGAGCGAAAAATGTCCAGACCAGGGATCGAACCTGGATACTTGGCGTGCCGTGCCAATGCCTTACCTGTTAGGCTATCCGGACCGATACCTGGCTGACATAATTCACTCTTATTAGTTGGACTTGGCTGAGAACTGCAGCGCTAGTTTCATTCATCCGAGCTATAACTATAGCATTAACATGATGAAATCATCATCATGATTTCATCATGTAAATGCTAGTGAATTATGTCAGCCAGATATCGGTTCGGATAGCCTAACAGGTAAGGCATTGGCACGGCACGCCAAGTATCCAGGTTCGATCCCTGGTCTGGACATTTTTCGCTCTGTAGGAATAAACTTCAACTGTGCTACTCCAGCCTTGAATATGATTTAATCCAGTTGGATTAAGATATTGTAGTTCACACTTTCAATTTTTGGCTATTCGTAAATTGTCAAACTATGGAACTTGTTATTCTTTCGTGTATCTGGTTGACCTCTATTTTTAATCGTATACACTAATTGTTAAAACATATTACTGAATTTTATCTGCTTATATAAATTTATTTTATTGTACTAGGGGGCTCGGCCCCCTACGAGCTACGCTCGCCAACCCCCGTCCAGACACCGCAGACTCTAAATGCACGCTAATTTGATCGGCTTTAAAAAGATTTCGAAAGATTGAATTATAATTAAAAAACAGTGGCGATCTCCCTATAAACGAATTCTTATTCATTTCTCTTTGATTGGGGAATTTTAACGCCAAATCCGCTGCGGTACTACTTGATTATCCTGTCGACCAATTTTGCCAAATTATATAAATCGCCAAACCACTCGCCAAATTATACAAATTGATATAATTTTTATTTTAAATAACGAAAGAACAAATAAATTCGTACAACATTAATAAAAACACAAATAAAACGTCGAAAAAAAAAATAACTTGATGACGTATACACGTGTAACAACATTTCAAAATAATCTAATATAAAAGGAATTAAGTAAAGAGAGTCTTTGTCTCCTGGTATTTTTTAACAAAGCGAAAAGAAAGTTCTTTTAAATGAGACATTTTAAATTAATTCTCAAAATATCAAATAAATGTCTAGCGCAATTTCTAAATTTAAACTTTTTTGCAATATTATTTTGTGTTCATTTTATGTAATAAAACTATAATGTGACGTAAATATGACGTAATTTCTCCTAAGACTTCTAACGAATGTTAATGAATTTATTATTTTACAATATCCTTTCTCTTTTAAAATTCACGTGTATACTTTTTATGACGTAATTTTTAATAAGTTCCTGCTTTTTATACGTAATTATTTAATTCTAATTTGAAAGTTTTTTTCCTGTTTATAATAGTCACGTGTAAATAAATTTTTAATTTGAAGCAAACATTATTGCTTGCGCTTTTTATACAGTTGGCAACAGTTTAAATTAGTACAATTTTCTGAAATCTGTAAAAAATATCTCTAGAAATGCTGAAAATTTGAATTTAAAATAGAAATAAAACCTGAAAAAATGAGTCAAAATAAAAAAATTAATGCAATCTGCACTCCAGCAAATTCTAACGCATAAAATGATCTAAAAATGATTACACTGCCATGTATAGTTTTTGCTGCTATAAAACTTTTTTAGTGGAACGATTTTGTCCAACTTTAGCATTAAATAACTCTTAAAATAATTCTTCGATTTGAAAACTGTCTGCATCAGCGTGTTTATCAAACATTTCTGTATAAAACCACCGATTTTCATATTTTTGTATGCATTATTTTTGTTAATATTAACGAAGAAAGTCCTCCGGTCACAAAAAAATCAAAACCGGCGGCGGCGGCGGCGGTGACAGCGGTAGTTACTTTTTTTTAGAATAGAGAGATTAAATTGGCTTTCATTTCTATTGACAAGTTTTTCTTCTGCTGCTTTCATGACCAACAGAGTAGCTGTTGTTAACTGATATCAGTCGTCAGTATGAGTTTAGAAATTTTGTCTAAAAGAAAAAAAAAGAGGTATAAGTATGTAATAATTAAGCGAGGATTATGTTTAATTTAATTACGACCTCCTTGTTCTAAGCATTGCTTATGTGGTATGACAAAAAGTTTCATGGTTTAAATAAATATATATTTAAATGCAGCATGTTCAAGTACGTGTCTAATTTGAAATGATCGATCTTTTAGACAGATTCAACTTTTCTAATGTGTCTTTTTCTCTTTCAAACTTTTGATTTTTAGTTGAGTTTGTATGTATTTTCTTATAATTGAGATTTTCATGGCAATGCATGTCTTTTCACTCCTATTTAAATATTTTAATAGAATTCTCATATTTTAAGCAAGCTATCTACATTTTACTCTTTGATTAGGGAAACATTTTGATATATTTATTTATTGCAAAACACGCAAAATGTGAAAGTGCATTTCACCTACTATCTTTATACAAAAAGCCTGGATTATTAAGTAATTTACACGTGATATTAAATAGATGATAACGTTTACATTTTAGAAAATTTTCATTATGCTTTCTTTATAACCCATTTACATTAATGTATTGTTATTTTTGTTTACTTTTTAAATAAATTATAATCTGTGATTTCCTCACATTTGTTTTAGAAGAACAGATTTTTTTCTTGGATACTTATTATCCTTGTGTATCATTGTGATACATCATGAGCGACGAACCTCTGGCAATCTTGCCAAACGTGGCAGTCGACAGAACGTTTTCGGCACAGGGTTGATTCAGATTCTAAATAAAAATTCAATAAATTTACACAAAACTCACCAATTTTCACCTGTGATCGTCAATTTTATTTTAATTGGAAATTGATAAAATTAAAAGAGCCACATTAAAAGCCATTAAAAGATAAAATTAAACCACAAAAGAGTTAAATTAAATGTAGTAAGTTGGCAATTCAAGATAAGCGTTATCACGTGACACAATGGTACCTGCTTTCGCTACACATAAATATGCAAATTCAAAAAAAGTTCTATGCGTGGAAAATTGAACAATCAACGTGTCGTATAGTAGGAACTGAGAACTTTTTTGAGAAGTGGTATTTAATTGGGATAATTGGAGAAGGAAAGTAACTTGTAAAGCTATAAAGTTTGGCTTTTTATGATAGATTCCGAGCCACCTTATAAATTATATAGTTAAAATAATAGCATAAAGCACTACCTAAGCTACCCCACTTTATATCACAGTACCTATATTCTTATTTAAATTTATTTACAGAAATCGGATATTCTGCATTTTGAAGAAGTTGCAGGAATTGCAAAATAAAGATCTTGTGCAAAGTCCATTCTTTAAGCTGCAAGATTAATAACGTTACACGGATTTTTATCTATACATCATTATTTTTTTATGGGCAGTGTAGTAATGATATTAAAGTACCTACATAAATTATTATTCGAATGTAACTTTAATATACAAACCTGATTCTGATCTTGGACCTGCCTCTGTTGCACCTTTAATAACTACTGAAGAACTCCTTCCTTTCATATTAGCTGAATAAATGACAAGCAAATATTCTGTAGATGATGGGATATCTTGTACGGAAAATATTGGTTCCAGTCTTGTTAAGTTTTTCTCTAAATACTCCTGGATGGCATTGTACACCTCTAGGTAAAATTTTTGTTGAAGTCCTCCATCGTAACCTTCCTCACATTCAACTCTCAATGAATTGGATGTGTAGTTTGTTACAGAGCAATTGCGCACTTGGTCTGGGGGACCTATTACATAAAATTAAAACAAAATAAAAACCACGTTTTTATAAGCATTCAATGTTACTATTATTTTTAATCGTACTTAATCTCATAACTGCAATTAAGTTTTTCTCTAAATACACTTGGATGGCATTGTACACCTATAAGTAAAATTTTTGTTGAAGTCCTCTATCGTAACCTTCCTTACATTCAACTCTCGATGAATTGGATGCGTAGTTTGTTACAGAACAATTGCGCACTTGGTCTGGAAGACCTATTACATAAAAAAAACACGTTTTTATAAGCATTCATTGTTATTATTTTTTTAATCACACTTAATCTCATCAATGCAATACATTTTTTTCTAAAAAACTTTTGTAAATGTGCACGAATTTGAGCGACTTTTGATTATAGAAAATTAAAGTTTGTTATATAGCTGCCAACTGCTATGCTTTTTGTAAAAGTCAAATAAAGATATTTTAACAAGAGATATTAATTCCTAATTATAGAGTGTACACGATTTCATTAAATAAACACAGCACTATTTTTTCAAATAATTATTGTGTTCAAAACAAGTTTATATGATTTCAAAACACGTAGGCGCAAGACACTAAGATTTTACTGGTAAAAACCACGAACTAGCGAAATCATTAAAAATAAATATATTTTTGTACCGTTTATTTTTAAGATATGGAACCAGTAATGTTAAAAAGATGCTATATTTATTACAAATGTTACATTATTGTAACAACAAAATAATTATTGTTGTGGCACATGAATAAATTAATGGATTTTTAAATATTTTTTCAGATCTTTGTTTTAGATATGGTAACATAAAATGAGAAAGCACATTAATTAAATTATCTATTTAGGATTTCTAAATTATTTAATGTACAACTATAATTTTACTAACATAAATTTGTTGATTGATAATTAATTTCTGAAAATAACAAAATCTTGTTTTATTTTTTAAAAGACACAAATTTACTTAATGCTTTGAACTGTAGCTCATTAGAAAGTAGGTTATTAATGAATTACAAAATTCAATCTTTACATATTCATTAACCAAATCAAGTTAAATAAAGAAAATAAAATAACTTTCGCTGCTAAAACAACACATTCACAGAAATGTATTATATCATACAAGTTTCTCTTAATAAATAACTGAAAAAGTGACATAAAAATACTAAAATGTAGCCGTACTTAAAGAAGTTGTAAAATTATAAAAAATATCGGTTTTATGTATTTAAAAACTTCACAGGCTTGTAGTCTGTTTAGATTGTTTATTTCCTTTCTTGTTTGTATAATATTTCTATATGTATTACATGACAGAAATTCCGGAGAAAGTGTGTAAACCTATTTGTAAACCTTCAAAAATATACATTTCCAAATGCTCATTTAATGATTACTTCCACCATTAAATATTATTATTTATTTTTTTTAGTCTATACTTTTAATTAGTTCTGTAGTTATATATAATTAATCAAATCTCTGTATATTGCTGTCTTTATAATTTACGTCTGTTTTTCTTAACTCGATAGATCTAAAGTAAAAGCAATACATTTAAACATTTTACGCCTAAAAAAGGTAAATTTAAATACCAGTATTTTATTACTTAGAACTGAGGAACTTAACCTTCGTGCCTCACCTTTAGGTTTAAAATTTTATCTTGATCCATTAATATGTTGTATGTAAAAAAATTTTGATATTTGAATGATCTGTCCTAATTAAAAAATGGAAAACTTTGGAGAAATCATACTCTTATGGGAACTAATATAACATATGAAAAACATATTCTATGGCAATTCTAATGTGAACATTTAATTATCAAAACTTTTTACTTCGTAACAAGATGCATTTATTAATGAATATGAAATACAAAATGATGTTTGCGTATCATTATGATTTATCTTGCAGTATTGCACGAACGACATAGTCTTTACCGGGACTGGAAAAAATTAAAATTTTAACCTTATGCAAAAAAAGATAACCGTTTCAGAAATTTATTTCTATACAGATATTTTAACGATGTTTTAGAAGTTGTAACTTGTTGTTTTAATTATAATATTGCAATAGACAAAGTTAATTTTACAGATTTAAACACACGATTGACAACTTAGCGATCCATCAGAATGTCGCGATTTTTAGTTTGGCGGCCGCTGTCATACAAAGGATAAAATTGCACTCAAGAAACAAAAATTTTAAATTTTTTGTTGTTTATTTTCATCGGCAAACTTTTCTCATTCCTTAAGTTTATCTACCATAAAAAAAAAAAAATGCATTGATCAAATTACTTCAAAAATTATACAAAGCTTTATTTTGAAGGATATCTTCGAATAAAAAAGAGTATTAATGTGACACTTTAGAAAACAAAACATAAATGTACAATCACTAATAGACATCGCAGTGTAATGTCTGAACACGGAATGAGGTAATATTGATTAGAATGATTTAGTTTATTTCTGTAAGGTGTGCTATAAATCAATTTGTATTGACAATACAAAGTATGCGAAACAGAAATAATAATAGTAGACTCTAGCCCAGTAGAATATTCAATCACTAGATATTATCACTGGATTTTAATCCAATAATTTTTATAAAATAAAAATTGAAATAGAAATATTGCGTACAATATCGAGTAGAAAGTATTATTGAAAGAATTAAACATTTCTTCATACTAAATTTATGTTGAAGAGAAAATAAATATATGTGTTTATCTGTGTACGGGATAAATGCAATTAAATCAAAAATAATTTTAAATTTCAAATTATTATTAAAATTGCTTTGTTTACGTATATTTTAATAGTTAAATGCTTCTTTTTTTTTCTCTTTTGTTTAACCAAGCTAAATTTGTTTATTTGAAATGTACCCTTTTTTTTAAATCTAATTTACAAAGAAACTGGACATTTTTGGAGAAATAGAAATAATATTCCACTATACGAAGATAAAGAATTTAATCTATTTCTCATATTTTTTGTTTGTTTTATAAATATTATAAATACTTTCTATAACAAAAAATTATATTACTGGATTTTAATCCAATATTTTTTATAAAATAAAAATTGAAATAGAAATATTGCGTACAATATCAAGTAGAAAGTATTATTGAAAGAATTAAACATTTCTTCATATTAATTTTATGTTGAAGATAAAATAAATATATGTGTTTAGGTTGACATTTTTCAGTTTCGAATTATATTTCTGCATAGTTTATGTATAATTGTGTTTATCACTGTATATTTGAACAATCAATTATTTAATACCGAAAACGTTTATGGTACATCATAGTTTTGAATAGTTTTATCTGTATATATATCTGAAACAATATATCTCTGTGTACGGCATAAATGCAATTAAATCAAAAATAATTTTAAATTTCAAATTATTATTAAAATTGCTTTGTTTACGTATATTTTAATAGTTAAATGCTTCTTTCTTTTTTTTAACCAAGCTAAATTTATTTATTTGAAATGTACCCTTATTTTTTAAATCTAATTTACAAAGAAACTGGACATTTTTGGAGAAATAGCAATAATATTCTACAGAAATAATATTCCACTATACGAAGATAAATAATTTAATCTATTTCACATATTTTTGTTTGTTTTATAAATATTATAAATACTTTCTATAACAAAAAATTATATTACTGTATTTTAATCCAATAATTTTTATAAAATAAAAATTCAAATAGAAATATTGCGTACAATATCGAGTAGAAAGTATTATTGAAAGAATTAAACATTTCTTCATATTAATTTTATGTTGAAGAGAAAAGAAATATATGTGTTTAGGTTGACATTTTTCAGTTTCGAATTATATTTCTGCATAGTTTATGTATAATTGTGTTTATCACTGTATATTTGAACAATCAATTATTTAATACCGAAAACATTTATGGTACATCTTAGTTTTGAACAGTTTTATCTGTATATATATATGAAACAATATATCTCTGTGTACGGTATAAATGCAATTAAATCAAAAATAATTTTAAATTTCAAATTATTATTAAAATTGCTTTGTTTACGTATATTTTAATAGTTAAATGCTTCTTTCTTTTTTCTTTTTTTTTAACCAAGCTAAATTTATTTATTTGAAATGTACCCTTATTTTTTAAATCTAATTTACAAAGAAACTGGACATTTTTGGAGAAATAGAAATAATATTCTACAGAAATAATATTCCACTATACGAAGATAAATAATTTAATCTATTTCAAATATTTTTTGTTTGTTTTATAAATATTATAAATACTTTCTATAACAAAAAATTATATTAATTAATTTCATAAATATATTTTAATAAATATTTTAGTCAATGATATCATAAAAGTAACGACCAACCTGACTCATTCCTTTAAATCAATCTATAATTTTTTATGCTTATTATTATTATTTTTAATGGCAAATATTAACGATTTATAAGAGCAATGATATTTAACAATATTGGAATTTATACAAGAATGAGCTTTTTCTCACAAGAAAAATAAAGAAAATTGCGGAACGTTAATGACTAAATGTCAAAAAAAAAAAAAAAAAAAAAGGCCATTGTGTTAAAAAATGTGTTTATGCTTTTGTGATAGAAGTAAAAAAATAAAACATACTTTAGCTGAAAATGTTTAATATACTTTATAAGCATTATTTTGTTTAGCGAAAATTACTTTGAGAATAATAATCATTATAAAAATTGTCTTATGAATGGCTGGTATTAAAAGTAAATGACCTTAATCTCACGCACAATAGAGTTTTTAATGATCAGAAGAATAATTGATTGTTATTGCTACTTAACTTTTGGACCTATTCAAAGATATTGTGTACTTTAAAATGACACGCAAGTATGGCGAACTAATTTATTTTAATTTACATATCTTGAAACATAATATAGTTTTGCGCACCTTAATAAATGATTAATACATTTACTGAGAAAATTAATAAAATGTTCCTGATATTTTAAAATTATATCTCATTAACATATGATAGATATAAATTATCAAATACATACTGGGAATTAAAAAAAAGGGGCTATTGCGACTCTGCTGCTTATTTTTTTAGGATGGTATCTTTAGATTCTTTTGGGGAAATAAATCTGAATTGTATTATACATTTATATAATCGATTAAAATATTTATCGTCTTAATTTTATTAAATACTTCGTTTCAATACCAGAACATTATTAAATGGATGTGAAAAATTTTCTCAATAAAAGTTCACGCTTTCAATAATCTGATATGTCAAAATATTCTCCTTCTCTCAAGGTTTTTTTTTTTCTCCACATATAACTTAGGTAACGGTGTGGTACAAAAAACGTAATTTACAGAGATTAACCATTTATCTACTGACGGTGCTTATAAGTACCAATAAAATAACTTGTTATGAACTTCATATAATACATCGATTAGTTGTAATACAGTTTAGAATAAGTTATAGATACATTACTTTATCTTTTCCAAATGGATTATTGGTTACACAAAACAGAAATATTTTTCAAAGTATGATTTCGTTTTCCTTTGCATATTTTGAGCTTTCTTGGCCTTGGGGAGGGGGGGGGGAGATTTTTCAATTCGGAAATACTTCTATATTTCTAATGCAAGTACATTATATTTGGACATTTCCTAATTCTACATAATACTAAGAAAAAGATTTAAAATAAAAGATTTGAGTGGTTTTATAACTATTGCACAAAATCGCTATAAATTCAAATTTAATTAATCCTTCAAAATTTCTAAAATACTTCAAAATTTTATTAAATGATTATGTAAATCTTCTAATGTAGTTTAAACAATTCACAAAAATTGCTTTAGAAGATAAAATTTTCATGAATTCATAATTCAGTGCATAAAGGGTTCAGATGAAGCGACGTCATTTTACTGATCTTAATAAATAAACGACGCTTGCTTGACGAACTTCTGCAAAAATACTTCATAGATTTATCAAATTAAATGTTTTAATAATGCTATAACATTCTCTTAATCATTAGACTTTTAGAGCTTTTGTGTAAAGTTTTAAGTATCATTATTAGGAAAGAATGAATTGAAATAGTATGTTTCTTCTTTAAATTAAGGGAGCAATTCCTTAATAGGGGCAATAATTGTCCATTTATATGCAGGAACTATCAATTTGTTTAAGTTTAAACTCCTCGATTGAACATATAATTCAACACACAAAGAAATGAATACTCAGATTTCACGAAATTTTCTTTGCTTTTGGCGAAACCCTTTCCTGGAAATCTTCCGAGCGAATATTTAGTCAAGTTGATGAAATTACTTTCTTCAGTTACTTAACGATATAAATTTCGCCAAAAATTTCATCAAAAGGGGGCTTGTGGTGCCATCTATCGAACAGTTTGGGAGCTCCTGTATTTATTGACAGGTGAAAGAAAAAATTCACCTCTCGCTTTCCTCGGGGATGATTCGATCCCGTTGCCTTTGCCATGGGAGACCATTGGTCTTCTGTCCTTGCTATTGGGGACTTGCACAGATGTGCTTTTAGATTGATGTAATGAATGCTGCTGCGCATTTATATTTTTATAAGGTAGATTGTAATTTTATCGGTACTGCTATAATTTTTGAAATTTTTAAGTAAGGCTAATTTTTTATTATGGATTTCTCATGGTCAATGAATAATTATAATATGGCTTAAATAAATAATTTATTAGTGAAATTTTCTTTGTTCAATGAATGATTAGAATATGGTCTGGTTAATTTGTTGCTCACAAATAACGAATTGTGAAGTGCATATTGCGTGAGATTTTATCCCTTTGAGTAGGTGGATAAGATTTTAACACTTTACTGTTTATAAAGAGAAGAGGGATCAATTATGTTTATTTTTAATTCGATTGAAAACAGAATATACTTCTTAAATAATTTTTTTAAGATATCCTGGAAGTTTGAAATTTTATTGACCAAATTTTCTTTTTGAACGATTTTGAAGAACAGAGGAAATTTATTCTTTTCGAATTAAAACATAACGAACAAAACATATAAATAAATAAATAAAAATAATAATTATCATTCCTATAAATTTTAAAAGCTAAAAAATAACTAATGAAGAAACAATAACTACCTACATTTCAGTATTTTCTGAAAAGCACTAATAGTGCTGTTTTAAAATAAATTATTACAGGATAAACAAGAAAATATCTTCATAGCAAAAAAGCAAAAAACTTCATAAACAAGCAAATATCTGCTTGCTAAAATCGCAGGATTTGAGGAGGTACAGTAACTGTTTCCTTAAAATGCAGGGAGTCTGACCGTGATTGGGGCAAAAGTTTCGTCAAATATTTTAGAGTTTGCGTTTCGCTAAAAGTCACGTGATGTTGATATGAAATGATTGTCAAAAACGACAAAATGCAGCTCAAGGATTGCTGAATCGTCAAAAGTTAGAGTTTTATTTCTGAGAGGGAAAAGAGTTACAAAGGATTGTTTTTCTTTATGTCTCTTGTTCAACAGACGATTTATTGTTTTGTAGAAAAAAATTTCAATAATGCAGCTTGAATACATATAGTTATGTTATGTTTCTTCAAATTGTCTAGAGGGAAATAAATTAAGGATTCTCAGGACGCTTAAAACTTCAGAATTTTCGAAATTTTATTTTTTTAGTTGTTAAACTCCTATCTTTTCTGAACATTTTGATATAATTGTTTCTTTGAAATTCCCGTTAGAGCCGAAGTTATGGCTTTTAGAATTATACCCGCCCAATAGCTGAAGCGGTGTTTCCGAAACTTTGAAGTCATTTTTCTCCGAATGATGATTTTGTACATAACGCGCACGATATCATAAAAACTTCTGAATAATTTTTCATGAAATATTCGAAAATTAAGTTTCATGTTAGTCTATATAAACTGAGCCTAAAATTTCCGTTTTATTGTTAAAAAATATATCTTTTTTAGGTGGATATATTGTTGAAAATTTCTATATTTTGCATTAACTAAATACAACTTTCCATTAAAAATATCAAAAATGCTTTAAATAAAAACTTATTTAGGTTCAGAGTAAGTATTACAATCTGAAGTATAAGTAAGCACCAAAATTTTCATTCTAGTTTCAAAATTTATTTTGTAATTCTAAGCGTAATCTAATATTCCGATTTTCTGCTCTTCAAATTTCTGACAGTTTAGAGCCCTCTGTAATTGCTAATTCTGCATCTTGCAATTTTTTAAACATTTGAAATTAAAGAACATACTTATATCTTTCATTCCAATTAAAATTGTATCTTAAAATCAAATACATTTTAAGATATTAAACATTTAAAAATCGTCGTTTCTTTTTTCTTTTTTCCCATTTTAACAGTCCTGAGACCCCCTTAATTACATTTACTTTAATACACTATGTATTCAAATAAAAGATATTTTCACATTTCAATAATAATAATGTGAAAATCACGACAAAAAGAAAATTCTAAAAATAACTTTCTTTTCCTATTTATCCTCTTTTATCCAATACAATAACGAAAAATCATGCGCCAAGCATAGTTCAATAGCTCACTGAAACACATTTAAATATATTCAGAATTTTGTAACAAAATTTAAAACTTTAATGATGTTGGAAAACGCATAACACATTCCTAAATCTTATTTATCGATTACGATTAAAATTTTAAAATATATATTTTTTTGTGTAGCCCTGTATATATCCTGCAGATTTATATATATATACTCCGTAATATTCTAAAATTTAGTTCAGTTAGGATACACAAAGCACATTTAAAAATTCGCCGTCAGCTATTTCCGTCATTAAACGGAAATATATGCAGTACCTGTTGTTCAGCCGTGTATGCGATCGATAGAAATAAAATGCTCAAAATAATATGATAAAAAATGTTATCTCTAAATACCCGTACCGCAACAAAAAAAAACGCGCTTCCAACAATTCTTGTTCATAGAGAAGACTAATCGAATTATTTTGTGTGTCCCTGTAGATGAACGATGACTGCTGTAACTGCTATGCACATCCTATTCTGTAATATGCATCTATAAATGCACCTTAGTTATATTTATCAATTTAAATTTGTTTGAAATAGTGTAACATCATTGAAATACACAGCAAAAGATTTTCCTTTGTATACCGTCATGTAACGGATTTGTTTTAAGTATCCTGTAAATGCAAATAGATGTAATAATGTAATAGATGCTGCATACATGATTTCCAATACCGAACATTTCACAGAAAACCGCAATAACATATATCAACTATATGGAAATCCGAATATATTTACGCGAGTTCGAGAATGAACAGACAGCATACAGACGGACAGACGAAAAAAAATCCATACACATTTTTGAACTATATTGTAATGTTTTAATAAAAGAGTAATTTAAGTGCCACCATTACAGTAAAATCATTAAAAATTAACAAAATAATATTTCAGAATCTTATTGGAATAAAAATTTTTTGTGACATTCTGTGATATCCTTGAATCCACGCACATAATTAGTGTTAATTCCATTGCCCAATGTTCGATATTCTAAGAGTGGTAGCTGTGAAATACCAACTCACAGACAGATTTCATGTAATAGATTTTTTTAATTCATATTACCCAGCCCATTTTAAAACTTAAGTTTCATGTGATGTATAATTGCATTACAATACCTTAACTACTAAACTTATATTGCAATATTTCAATTCCTTCAAGTTCAGTTTCTGCTGTAATGTTAAACAAACATTTATTCAGACGATTTCGAAAGTACGAAATCTTTCAAAATATTAACTAAATGCCATATATTTGGTTACTTCTTTCTTAAAAAGTGTTTCAACGAAGGCATTTCGAATATATCTCAAGCTTACGAAATGATGGAATCCAAAAGACTGCTTTTAGTGTTTGCCTAACTTAAAAGTCTTCTGTTTACATTAAAAGGAAATATGTGAAACCTTAGGGAATTTATTTTAATCAATTTTATTATAATGGCATTTGAGTTCAAATTCGAATTACTTTTCCCTCATTACGCTAAGAATGCTTTAAAATATTCACATAAAAATTATAAAACAATAAAATTAAATTAAACATTTTATTAAGTAAATGGTTCCTTTCAAAAATTTTCCAAATATATTTTTTTCTGTTATTGTCATTTATGATATTTTTATGGTAGCAAAACTGTGCAGCAACAAAAACAGCCCATTTTTAAAAAAGCTATATCAGTTAGATAATTTTAAATCGAAAATAAATATATTAAATTTGTTTATGTTGGCAAAGCGAATATTAAAAAAAGTCTTCTATAAAGATAATAATAAACTGTGTATGAAAAATAAATGTCCGCTAAATTGCATTTAATGTATATGTAAGCCTTTCTAAAATATAGAAATTGCTGTTGTATGTGTATTATTATTATTTATTTATTTATTTATTTATTTATTTTATTTATTTATTTATTTATTTATTTATTTATTTTTTTTTTTTTTTTTTGCATTAGAAAATAAAAATTCTGTGTTACAAATATAAGAAGAAAAATAAGTAAATAGGATAATTAATGTAAGGTCAATCTGCCTAAACCCCTAAATGCGACATAAAATTCTTTTACATAAAATCGTAAATAAATGTTATATAATGAAGCATACGAACTTCAGAAACAAAACCCAAACCATTTTTCTGCATGTAAAACGGTTTCTTTAAAGAAATTTCCAATCAAATACACATCGTTCACTTTACATCCCCCTCATGTTTCGTAAATGCGACAAAAATTCACGAAAGTGACTCACGGTGTTTATTTTTCAACTTTGAAGATCAAATAACCTTATAAACCTCAAGAGCTACGTTGTCCGTTTCAGTTACCTGACCAGTTATACTAAAGAAAATGCGACCAGTTTCCGGTTTAGAATTTGAACTGGACTACGCATTTAGGAGAGCTTGTTTTCAGCCTGTGCCTACTAGCGACATACATACTGCTGTAAATGCGGCGAAACATTTAGAAGATTAACAAAGAAATTTATATGGGATTTTTTATATATTGTGTTAAAATGATATTTAAATCAAATTTTATGTTTAATTAAGCTGTGTTGAGTCAGGATAATCCTCCATTAATGTTTTTCTTTAACCAGGTGTTTAAATATGTGTTTAAGACGATCAAAAAAGAAAAATACGCTTCTTTAAAATTTTTAATAAAAAAAAAGGAGTAAGAAAAGCAGTGTCTATTCCAGTAACATAATATAGACATATGATTAGGGAATTTGAAATAATTTTACATAATGAAAATTCTGGAAAATCTTGTGTAGATTGAAAACAATTTATGTTTATTTTAATGCGGTTAAATAAGTTAATTTTGCCAACATTATACCATTCGGTAGCTTAAATGCTGCCTCCGATTAAAACGTGATGCAATTGAGTTATTCCCTGGTTTAGGAGACATAATTTTTGTTAGCACTTTTATAAAATCTGATATTCTAATTCGATTTTCACTTTTTATTCGTTATAATCGACATTTTCTACTTTTAAATTAGTAAAAGATAAAAAATAAATAGAACCGTGTTTATCTAAATGCATATTTGTTTGCATATACGTATTTTTAAGTACAGAAAATATTAATTTTTTGTGAAAGTGCAAGAAAAAATGAAGAGGAGGGGGGGGGGGGTGCAACATAATATCAGGTACAGAGCTTCTCTTTGGCTTAATCAGAATCATTAGAAATATTGTACGATTTTATCTGTTAAGGCTGATATGTTTATCTTGTGACATTTTATAATAAAGTTATATGTAATAAATAGTCTAGTTAACAATATTATAAATACCTTTGAAATACTCTTTTAACCCGTAAGCTCCACGCTGTGAATTCGCACCGACCGAAATGTCGGCGTCTTTAATTATTTCGCATTTTTTATTCACAAAATAAGAATTTTGATAAAATCAAATATTTCATTTGGATTCCTTATTGAATTTCATATATGGATCATGTAGTTATATTTCATTATCACCACATTGTCAGCAAAATTATGCGGAGTTGAAGTTACGGAAATCGAAATCGCACTGGTGTATAAATTATGGGTTAATATTGACGCGCGAATTTTGCGAATTTTAAACGATGTTTCCTGCGGCAATCATTTAATTGTAGTTATGGACATATGGCCTCCATGGCAAAGAGGTATGATAGTTTTTTATATTAGGAACGCATTTATTTATTTGAGGGTTATTTATATTAGGCATTATACGCAGCATTCAAATAACTTTTGCATATTAGCAGTGTAAAATTTACAAACAGCACGGTGCTGCGCCGTGATAAACATTTCAAGAATAATATTGAAAAGTTTAACTATAATAGTCTTTTACTTAAATTTTAGTACAGAAACAGTACCCTGTGAGTAAATACAAACTTTCATTCATCTTTTAGTCAAGTGGTCTCGGAGACCGTTCAGAGTAGTTATGCAACAATTTCTGTCAGAGCAGTTAAGGATTAATTAATTCAATAAATAATTACAGTTAACAGTTAACTGCGGTTAGAGCTGCTTTTTTTAAAATTTCACAGTTTAACTTGTAATTTCCAGTTTAACTATCGATAAAGCAAAATTTTGCTTCCTTGGAGCCTAGTACTATTGTTTGAAATGCTTGAAAAATCGAAATTTTAGTAGAAATAGTACTGTACAAACAGTTTAGTGCAAAACAGTATTTTATGAGTTAATCGCACATTTTATTCATCTTTCAATCGAATGGTTTCGGTATCGAATGGTAAATGTGACAAAACTACGAGGAATCGTGTCTCATTTAGGCAGACTGGCCTTATATCTAATGTGGTAGAAGTAATGAATTTAACGAACAACTATAACTTTTCAACAGATTATTTCCAGAAGACAGTATACATTTTTTTAAGCCTTAACCGATGAATGATTGAGCGTGAAAAATGACATTTTATAAAAATTTATTTTAATTCATAAATGTGAAATATTTTTTATATAAATTGGTCAAGATGGCGTCATTTTTGATTAAGATAAGTAAAATGACGTCATTTTTAAAATCAAGGTTAGCAAAATGGCGCCTTCTGCATCGAAGAATAAATTTCATCACAATAGAAACACTTGGCCTATAATTAAAACCTACAATTGTTAACTTTAAACTTTACCTTTATACATATTATAACTTTAAACCTATAATCGTTAACTTTAAACTTTACCTATATACCTATTATAACTTTAAACTTATAATTGTTTAATCTTGATGGAGGTTTTAACTGTTTAAGTGTTGTGTAAGACAGATTCTACCAGATTCTTGAAAACCCGTCAAACATTCTCGCTAAGTGTAAATTAAACTTAAACGATATTTTAAAAAAATATAAGAAGTAATAGAATGAATTCCAACATCTGTTAATGTTTCTAAAATTAAAATCACATAGGGTCATTCCATGCAAAATGAGCAAATCGGCTGTGGCAGACATGTCACAGATTTTAATGAAAATCAGTCAATATGTAGATCATATCTTTTTATGAGTAAATGTAAAATAATAGATTTCAGGATTGTTTATTTAAGCATTAAAATATACTTTAAAAGTGAATGCAAAATTGAGGTATTGTCTACATGCTTAAAATTTCAACTCTGATTATTAGCCTTATGAATAGAAAGACTATATTAAAAATTATTTATAATTAGGAATGAATAATAAGTAACAGATTGGCGTAAGTTAGTAATTGTATTTTTATTCCGTAATGAGAAAAAAATTATTTTTCAAAAATTTTGAAGTAAAAATGCAATATTTCTACTGCTCATTTAAGCATGAAGGACAATTTTGACAATTTTACTTTTTTTTTGGCGTTATAGCTAAATACATATGAGGACCCTAGAATCAAGGGATACAAGTGACAAAATTTAGATTTCGAGTAAATTGAGTTCAAAGTTGAACATCAATAGTAATTAACTTAATTGAAATATGAAACTGTTGCTGACTTCTTAGTGGTCTATGAACTCTTAAATTCAATAACTGTGAAAAGAAAAGTGGAGTCCTTTTTTTTTATTTATAACTAAGCAATCTTTATAATCATTCGGCACTTGTACCCTTTGGCTTCCATGCGGTACACAATAAATGAAAATAAATATGAAATGAAAAAATGAGTTTATAAATGTTTTAAGAACAATGTTGATACAAATAAATTAAAGAACAAAATCTTGTTTTAATATAAGTTTTAAAAATAAAAAAAAATTATCAAATAAAAAAAAAGAATTGATAAAAAATTTAAAAACAATGTTAATACAAATGAATGAAAGGACAGAATTTTGTTTTAATATAAGTTTTAAAGTTTTATTATAAGTTTTGAATTTTTTTAATTTTTTAACTGTTAAAATGCATTTATTTAACATATAAGAAAGAAATTCTAAAAATAAAAAAAGACGCGAAACAGTTTTAAAATATGGAACAATACTCTTCTAGTGAAAACATGGGAAAAACTCATATACATTATCTCATCCTCATCTGTTTTATAAGCACGAGAGGCACACCAACCTTATCTTCAGAAGCATGTGGGGTTTCAGCCTGTCCTGGTGCCACTTGGTGAGGAAAATCTCGGTAGAAAAAGTGGTACACTCGATGTACAAACTGCAATAATTTAACGAGGTTTTTAAAATAAAGTTACTTGATTTTCGGCTTTTCTTGTTCTATGGGAAGCTCAGGCAGAACTGTAGTGCACCTTCCGGCACAAATGGTGCACGTCACTCGACTAATGAAATTTACATCTTTTAGCACTTCTTTAGTGCAGTTTTGGCTATAATCATTTACAAAATCAGCCTTGTACTCTGGAACATACAAATCCATTTTATTTCTCTTCTTTCTGATTTATATAAGCTCAAAGTCTTGGTCACATTCATTTTAGGAGTGTCCTGAAATCAAAAAGTGGTGATCGACTGTTTCTATGTGTGTATTTTTTATAAGGTTCAGCGAGAATTGCACAATCAAGTGGCTTTTATTCTGTCCTCCACAATTTTCTCTAAACGCTGTAACTTGAGAGGAACTTGCTGAACTTGAGAGGAAGAGTATTTTTAAATTTCAAAAGACAGGATGAGAAGACAAGTCAAAAGTTTTTATTTGGAGTGAAAAATATCAAGCAAATAGTTGAAAACTGCGAAATAAAATTTAGTCAAATTTAAAGTCTTTTATTCAAAATTAAGCAGATAACTTCTTTTAATAATGGGGATGGAGTATACGAGTATGTTCTCTTGACATCCGCGAAAAGCCTGGCCTTCATTCAACATGTACGTGTGGGCAGTTCCGCTTTTAAGGTTATGAATGTTCAAGTTGTATGTCCAAATTTGACGCAGGTAATAACCTTAGAATTGGTTACATGTGGAGTTGGCATGATCTTTTTCAAGTCAAAGCATATCGCGACCTTTGAATCATCCTTTAAATTTTGGAATGTGTCTTTGGCTAATCTGGCAGCTTCTGCTTTGTGGAGATGTAGTTCCTTTTGAGTTTCTGCTTAGTGTTTCTCATCTGCATTTCCGTGGTCTATTTTTAATTGTAGCTTGTCACACATAACACATGTATCAGTCTCCGGTCGGTGAAAACTGAGATTAAAATGGGTGTTAAAAATGTGTCTAGAGAAACTTTCCTTGGCCGGCTGTACGCGCTTTTCTTCTACGTAAATGTGAACACAGTTTTGGATTCAGGTATTTACGGTTGGGGGGTCTTTTCTCTAGTGTAATGTCTTGTGTATGGAGGAAACTTGTTTGTGTGTTCTTTGGTGACATAAATACGGTCTTGTGGAATTTTATTCAATGGTCCTTTTCTTCCCCTTTCATCGCGAGAAGGTGCGGTAGAAGCTGTTTCTTCCTTTTTATTTACTATGTTCTGCAACCGTTTGTTAGAAACATCTTTGTCTTTTTGTGCCAATCGCCGTTTAAAGATGATTAAATTCGTTAGCCGTTTTAACAACCATGAACTGGGCATTAGTCTCGATACAGCTATGTGGATGTCACTGGATACAAGTGCACTTATACCCCTTGACCTCCACGTGTTTCACGGTTTCGGGAAAGATGTTAAGTAATTGACCCTTAGAACACACCGCATAATTCAAAAATCACTTATATCTCTTTACCTAAAAACAAATAGACTTATTTCCAGATAGCCTGTGCACTTAACTTATTTTTTTTTTTTTTTTTTGTCACTTATACCCTTTGGCTTCTGGTGTCCTCATATATTTTAAGATCGAAAGTTTCATTCTTGCCTTTTTATTCCTTAATGAGTAAAACAATAAACAGTAAAAGGTGTTGAGGGTAAAATGCAATAATTCTATCACTCCTTTTTAAGTGAAACAAAGCTTTATTAAACTTTTAAATTATTTCATATTATAGATAAAAGTGCATATTTTAAATATAGAAACTTTAATTTTTGCTTTCAGTTTATTTTTGCCTATTAATATATTTATTTTAAACTACAGTAAAAAAAATTACTTTGAACAAAAACTATATATATATATTTATCCGCTAAATCCATAGATGGCAGCATTGCATCTTTTCCCTTTGAAATCGTGCAATATTGTAAAAAAAAAACCGCGCGCTTATTGAAAGAGTAAAGCTCTTGGGATGCAACAAATATTACTTTTTTAACCAAATTTTGTGACGTTAGGAATCAAAAGGCAACCTTGAAATTTTTTTATCATATCATGGTCTTATTGATCTTTATGTCTGTGCAATAAATATAAAACTGACATTTCCTTCAATATTTCTTTTGCCTATCAATAAGAGGAAAAACTACGGTTTTGTCATTTTTTTAAGTGTCTAAATTTTTTTAAGGTGAAGGAAATACATGGCAACGTAAAAACTTTAGCAATTCGATCTTAATATGTAACATTACATCAGGAATCAATTTCACAGATGTTTTTGAATTCCTTTCATTTTTATAACGTTTTTAATTTTCTCAAAATTGACAAATTTTCAATTTTTACAACAAATTTAAGATTAATCAGACGTTACCAAATTATTATTATTAAATAAATATGAAGATAATTTTCCAGAGATTACAATATTATCAAAACATTTAATTTATGTTAAATAGTTTTCAAGATACGGAACTTCAAATTTGCAACTTTGTACACATGCCATTCTATGTCACAAGTTTTTTAAATGTCCAGAACTTCCAAATTTTTTTATTTATTTATTTTTATTATTTTTTTTTGTCGAAATATTTTGCAATGCTCTATTTGAATATGAATTGAATCTGTGTATCAAATTTTATTAAAATCGGTTACTATGCAGTCACGACTTTTTTAAAATTTTTGCTCATTTTGTGTGGAATGACCCCACATTCAATTTATCCCTGAAGTTATAGTTTGATATTTAAGTCTTTATTGATATTAACCCATTTGTGCCCGAATTTTGTTTTCTCAAATTTGTCGGTAAAATGACTTTAAACTGTCACAAAAGGAACTGGAAAAATACTAAATAAAATTACGCTAAATATTTTTCAAAATTATTTGACAAAATAAAATTATTTGACAAATTAATTATTTGACAAAATGTAAATGTTATAAATATGGAAATATGTATAATATCTGTAATAATATAATATGCATAGTTATATGTTTTGTATATATTTATAGAAAATAAGCTTTTAAACTGCATATTATATACTATAATTAGTATTTTAATGAACTACTAAAAATATATTTATTTCTTTACAGAGACTTATAACATTATAAGTATTATAAATAATAAACTGAGAAAAATCCCATTTGAGGAATAAAAACAATTTATTTCACAATTATCTTGAATAGAACTTTACATAAATAGTTGTCCCTTAAATGGCTAATAAAAATATGTACCCATTCATGTCTAGCGCACTATTTTTTGAAGTTAAAAAATGCATAAAAAATAGGCTTGAACATATAATTTCACAATTCGAAAGAATACGCATTTAAAAAACGTCTACAAGCAAATATTATGACTTATTTATTTGAATCCTTGATAGAAAAAAATACAAATAAACACACTTTTTTCATTTCGCCATCTTGAAAAATGAAAAAAACTATAACTACAGAAAAAAAAATCCTTCATTTAAGTAAATAAATATCCACTTTATGCTATCATCTCTCGGTAACATATAAAGACATTTATAGATAATTATTAAATACAATTTTCGTTTATAAAGAAGAAGAAAATTCTAAAAAATTACTAAAATTCGAATCATCCGAAAAATGGTACGCTAGGCATAAATGGACTAACACGTTCACGCCGGTGCGGTGGGTCACACTCGACTGTCTCAGAGCGTGCAAGTCTCCGGCCATTTGGATACCAGTATTTTAACCCTTCCCACTCCGTTGTCTCCGCTGCGTAGACATTCTTAGTATTTCCAAAATTTGTTTTTGGTACCAGTAATAAAGGAAAATAAAATTCACCTTATTTAATCAGAGCATTTTTGAAATTGTGTACTTGAAGGAAACAGCTTTTTAAAAAGTGGTGCCGATCGAATAAAATTTGTGTAAGAGACGCCGGAGCTTTAAGGGTTAATACAGATAATGTTATTTTATTTAATTAGAACAATTGGACGATTTAAAGGAACAACATTTTCTCTAAAATAATAATGGTGTGCAAAAAACCGGAGACTTGAAAACTCTGAGACACTGGAGTGTGACCCACTGCGCCGGCGTGAACGCGTTAAGCATTTATATATATATATATATAAGCATTTCTTACCAGCTGGTATGACATTGAAAATGCACGGAACTTGTTGATCGCCCACTTTATTCTTTGCCCAACAATATAACTTTCCAAAATCTTTTAACGTTCGTGGTATATATGTTGCTATGCTTGTCGGACCTGAACTTGTAAAAGACAAAATATCGTGTTGAGAGTGACTGTTGTTGAAGCTCCATCGAAAGCTGACATCGGAAGGTTCTGCATCAACACTGCATTCAACTCTAGCTGGCTCTTCCTTTGCGACACCGTACACGATTTTCTGTCCATCCCGACAAACAGGAGAATCTGAAAAATAAGAAATTGCTTTTAACATTTTTAATAACGATCAAGAATATTCATAAACAAGTAATATGAAAATTTTGTTTTTAAAGTCAATTCCTACTTAGGCTATTAAAGAAAAATTTAATATAATCCCTTAAGCTAATATTAGTTTTTGTTGCATTAAAATATATCATTTTTTTAATTTTCTATAAGCAAGTAGGTTTACAATGGAACTCTATGGGAATTTAGCGAAATATTAGAAATATCGCCAAGTTGGCGTCACTTTTGGTGACTCATTTTGGCCACCAAATTTGGCGATATATCGCCAAGTTGGTGACAAACTTGGCGGTATTTGGCGGCAGAACAGGGTCCCCCACTATGGTAACCCCTTATTAAAAATACTTTCATTGATCTTCAATAACCAATGGCCGCCATTTTGTTTCCCATGCAAAATTAAAATTAATTAATTAAAATTTAATTAATTAATTAATATTTGAAAAAACTGTATTAACATCAATTGTCATCCAGTACAAGTTTAAAAAAATTATTTCAACTTGATAGGATGAATAATGAGTATTTTATTAACGATTGAAAATTTGAACAAGATAAATATATAAATAAATATAGGGAGAGTGTGAGCTAATAGTAGGAATGGAAAAATATACAGTAAAACATTGATTATCCGAAGTAAATGGGTCCGATCATATTTCGGAAAATCGAAAATTTCGGATAATCGAGAATGCTTCAATTTTTAATATTAAGGAGAAATATATATGCAATCTTTCTTATTATGGTAGCAAGTGCTTAATAAAAATAAAACAATAGCAAAATAGAAACAAGAATAAATTACCTGAATTTTAGTTTTGATGTTAAGTACCTTTTATGCATATCACAAGAGTTTGAAAAAAAAAATGTTTTATTTGTCGAAGTTTCGAGTGCCTTTGCTTTGAAGCTCTATCACGGAGTTTTTTAATAGTATTGGTTCACCAGTATCTCAGTCTTTCTGCTGCTCCAGATATTCCAAATCTTTTGAAAAACATACAAAAGCTTCAGAATTGCCAATTCGTTCGTTTTTTTTTTTTTTTTTTTTTTTTGTTCCACTCTGCAGCTAACGGGAGCGAAAGTTAAATTCAAAGGAACGAAAGAGGATCGAAAATATTCATATATACTCGTAGCTCGGAGAGGATCGCTTTCACACAAGGGATATGGTAATTAAATAAATAAATAAACAAAAGCTTTCAAAAGGGGTTTTGCAAGCAAAGAATGCGATAGAAAATCAAGAAAAGAAAAAAAAGCTTTAAAAATGGATTTCGTTTAACCGAGAGTTTCGGTTAAAAGAGTTTCAGATAAAATAATTTCTACTGTATATAGAAACACTGTATCTCAAGTTCACCTTAATAAAATAAATAAGCACATGAGTACTTACTTCGCAATACACTTTTTTTAAAAATAGGTGCAAGTATATAGAAGTTTTAAAACCATTCAAGATGTTAAAATCCCTAGCGCTTTCAACTAAGCATTAGTTGTCATCAGGGGAACTGCTGCAGGCTGGTTTTGATTAATGTCATTCCTCCTTTCCCGGTTTCTATAGCAATTCCTCTATTTCCTTTCCTTCTCACCCTCCTATTTTGTTGTTTTTGGTTTCACCCTCTCATATTTATCCAGCGTATGTCTTTCAGGCTGCAGAAGTTCCCCTGATAATGACTAATGTTTAGTTGAAAGCGCTTGGGATTTTAACATCTTCTGACACCAATGTTTTAACATCTTGAATGGTTTAAAATGTTTTTAAAATTTGTATACATACTTGCACATATTCGGAAAAAAATGTATTGTGAATTAAGTATTCATGTGCTTATTTACTGTCCTTAAAGTCTAAGACATCATTTTCATTTTCAAAAATAAGATAATTACTCACTTCAACAGAGTTTATAGTGATTATTATTTTTAAATACAATTTGTTCCAGATAATAATTCTCGACTTATAAAATCACAGATGGATCAGTGATTGAATATGGTGAAGAGTGTTACTGTGAAATGGTGGTACTCAGAAATTTTGACTTCTACGCAATCTAGATAAAACTGATTTTTGCTGTGTTACTCCAGTTATTAATTAAACTCCATTATTATTTATCTACCTGTGTTAAATTAAAATACAAAATACTTCAGAAAAAATAGAATGGTTTTGAAACATACCATAAGAATTACCTTTATTTAGCAACATGCCGCCAAATATACCTATTGCAATAAAACTTGGAAAAGTTATTTAACAAGAATTGATACAAAATTAATTCATATTAAATATTTTCCCGGTGCTGAGGAAGTTTAAGCAAATGGATTGATAATAGTTTAAGTACACGTTTAAAACAAATAGTCACATTGAAATTTTGTTTTATAGTAATATTTTTTTAAAATCCAAATTATTATTATTAAGTTACGCTGACTTTATGAAGATTTTACTATATAATTATCTTCTCAAAATAAAATATATATATATTAATGTTAGTTACTCTAATATCTTCCTTTTAAAGTATAAAAAATTTATTTTATTTATAAATTTTGAAGCAGCAAAATAATTTGTTTGGGAAAACTATAAAAAAATTATGATTTAAAAATTTTTCGATGGGTGATGCTGACATGGTAGGGTATCATTGTTAAATAATTTTAAAATACTATTTGTATCTAAATGTTTGCTGCAACCAAAGAATTTTATTGGCACAAATATAAGCATTATATTATTAAACAATGTGTCATATGTTATTCAGGTACTATATTATGTAATTTTTATAAACCTAAACCAATATATTTATTTTTAATGTTCTCTGAAATACGTTTTATTGATATTAATATAAAAGTAGTACATTAAAAAAAAAAGTGAATTACTTACAGTTCACTTTTAAATACACTTGTTCACTTTCGCCAGTTCCTTCTGAATTCGTTGCATAGCAACGATAATTACCAGCATGTTTCCTCTGAACTCTTTTAACTACTAGAGTATTATTTGCCATAAGAATTCCCATTGCTGGTTCATGGATCAGCCTTCCATCTTCAGATAGCCATCCTATATCTGTTACCCAAGGATTCGCTTTAACTTTACACATGAATTTAACATCACTTCCTTCATTGGCTGCTTGCTGCTTTCCATGATCTATATTTAAGTTCAGCATAACGCGAGGAACGTCTGAAAAGTAAGGTGTTTCATATACATTAATGAATGCAATTATTCGATAACAAAAGTATAAAGATTTATGTTCATGTAGAGCACTGTTATAATTTCACTACTTTACTTATTGTTAAAATTAGTTATTAATCAAAAAGGAAATTCTTAGACAGAAAATTAATGAAAAGAATGTTTCTGAAATCAAAATCTACAATTTTCTTAAATAGCAGTAAAATCTTTCATAAGTTAAATAACAACAAAATTAAATTACAAGGATAACCGGTGATACAAAGGTGCACCGATTATAAAATGCTACTGGAAAATTGTCAGTGTTTTGCTTAACCTTAATTCAGGAATACAATACAAAGAAATTAAATAATATTAAAAATATATAAACAGATTAAATAAATACTGGAATATGTATATATTTCGCAGCGTCCTATATTTTTTCTTCCACTATATTCAAAATATTTTATACTTTCTAGATTTCTTAACATGTGCATTAGAGAGCCATTGTGGATATTATATTTTTAAAAAAGTGGTGAAAAATATACAAAAATATAGGACATTGCGAACCATATATATGTAGTTTGTAATGTAATTGTTTCAAGCTATGACAACAAATTTACTAGGCGAGCTGCTTTTATTATTTTTATCAAGTTTTTGAATTTTTTATTTCTATTTTCATTAATTTCCTAATATATCTTAATCATACTTTTTTCTATAAGTTATAAGAAGCTCAATATTGCAATTTAAAGGACATGCCAAAGTAAAAAAGAAATAAAATATCTTCACAATTAATTGTGGGTATGAGGATACTCTGTTTATACTACATTACGTTCAGAGTGTTTTGGATTTGTACTACAGTCTCATTTAATATTTTTTTATCTTTTATTTTTAGATTTATTTCACGCATATGATTTCCTGATATTCCTATTTAACACGTTCACGCAGGCGCGGTGGGTCACACTCGACTGTCTCAGAGTTGTCAAGTCTCCGGATTTTTGCACACCACTGTTATTTTAGAGAAAATGTTGTTACTTTAAATCGCCCGATTGTCCTAATTAAATAAACAATATTTTCTCTATTAAAATACTGGTATCCAAAAAGCCGGAGACTTGGCAGCTCCGAGACAGTTGAGTGTGACCCACCGCCCGGCATGAATGTGTTAAATCTATATCTATATCTAACTATATGTATCTTCATCTGCTAGCTATCTAAATCTATATCAGAACTGCCACAGGAGAATATTTTTTTATTCTATTCGCACCACTATTTAAGAAAAAAAAATGTCGTATATTTCTCTTGCAAATGTTGTCAAAATGTATATGTAATATTTCTATGTTAAAAAAGTGATGCAAGACTCAATTAAAAAATTGTCGCTACTGGCAGCCTTGCTATATATATATCTGTCTGTATCTGTACCTATATGTAAATATATTTTCCTGCTATCTATCTATATCTATCTAAATCTTTCTATCCATATATCAATTGAAAATCTACACCTATTTTTATATCTAAATCAATATCTATATCTATATATTTAACGAAGTTAGATAGAGATAGATAGATAAATAGAGTAGATAGATGGATATAGATAAGCAGATAGACAAAAAGATTGATGGATAGAGAAAGAGACAGATATTTGAAGTCTTTACTTTTTCAGTTTTTATTGACAGATTATAGATTGAACAAAACAAATTTGATACATGGATTTCAAACATTAATGTTTATATGAAATATGGACAAAAATATGGAAACACCTCGTGCAATGCATCCTTGAACTTAAATGCTGATTCTACCCAATCCTGTGTGTGGTGCTGTTGTATTTTACCAATAACATTTTCTGTACAATGCCCTCAATACGCTGCAAGTGTCAGTCGTTGTAAAAACAGTGTTCTGTGTAGTTGTGAGCGCTTTGCGTCTGGGCTAAGTGAATTCGAACATGGGCAAATTGTTGGTGCTCGTATGGTTCGTACTTCCGTTACCACGATAGCCGATGTTTTTTTATGTTTCAAGAGGCACCGTATTGTACATTTATACCGCATACAGGAAAAGCAAAAAACATCGCTTGTTAAATCACAATACGGTCAAAAATGTGTGTTGGATGATCGTGGCAAACGGTCATTAAAGTTCATTGTGACAAAAAATAAGGGGACGACAGCTGAGAAAGTCACTGCTAAACTAAATGTCGGGCTCATAAAGCCAGTCAATACCAAAATAATAAGAAAGGAGCTCCGTAAGAAGAGATTTTCAGGGCATGATAATATTTTATTTAGGTGTTTCCATATTTTTGTCCAACCCCTGTGAATAGAAGTATTTTGGTGAGTTGGTGGTTTCTGAGATACTGTGAAGAAAAAGTAGATGCATGAACGAACATTCAAATCAAGCGTTTAAGAATTTTTATACCTTAGTTTTACAAAAGGCTTCCATTTTTGCTTTGAAAAAGGGACTTTAAGATCAAAATGTTACTTATCATCTGATGAAAGATATTTAAAAACAATCTTTTGATTATAGCAATATTTCATGCTTTATCATGTTTCTACTGAACCTTTTGTAGAACGCCTCTTTTATCTAAGTATTAGCATTACATATTTATAAAAATCCAGTACTCCCCTTTCATGTGGTAGGCGTAGGTTTCATTACAAAGAAAAAAAAAATGTATATATATAAGATTTCCATTAACTAAACTAATTACAAATTTAAAACAGTAGCCTGGATTATAATCAATATTTAAATACAGGAACAATTAAGGTTATACTTGATTATTGTATAAAAAATAATTTAATTAAGAGATTATTATTATGCACATTTTTTTTCAGTAGAAGTAATAAGATACATAAGAAAAAAATAAGTCCCCTAAAAAAGCTAAAAAAAATGGGAAAAAAAAAGGCTGACATTATCAAAAACTCGATTATGTAAATTTTCAGGCATATCTGAATACATATGAACAAATTAATGAATAAAAAAAAATGAGAAGAAATTTTCTTCTCCTGAAAATACATTTAAACAAGTGCAAAGGACTGCTAATAAAACTCTCTTGAACATGCGATCGATGGTATAACCATTAAAGGCCACAGGAGGGAGCAATAAAGTAAAAAGTTCAGCTGATTTTTAAATTAGAAATTTGATCGATCAGCGTTAATTACGACACGAACAAAAAAATTTATTGGGGAGAAAAAGAATCCAAGAACAAAAGAACTTTTTTTAGAAGGATCCTTGTTTTCAAATATATTGATTCTTCATTCTGAAACATCTGTATGGCATAAATTTCTAAATTACCCAAATTACGCGAGTACGTGTTCTGCATGGTACTACTATTCCATTAGTTTTCATTGAATTAACATAAATGAAAACGTTAATACCAAGGAGAGAGTAAATATTTATTCTTACTTGTTTCTCGAAAAAAGCATTAAAATTTGCAGTTTATGTTCGAACTTTAACTGAAATGAAATTTGCATTTTCTTTCCATCATACGCTGTTTCACATACATATTGACTTTGTATTTTTGGCATATATTTAAGCATTTACATATTTAAGCATTTATTGTTGGACGATTTTGCATTCAACTTGTTCTTGAAGAAACATTATTAGAAACAAGATCAATTGCGTAGAAATAAGGGGCTTTTTCTACGTAACATCGTGTAGTTTTAAAACTATATTAAGTCTTAAAATAAGAAAAAAATGTAAAATATTTTTAAACTCGAAAATGCACTCTATTTGTACAAAATATTATAATTTCAGTTTAAACAGATGTTTTTAAATTTTATTACATTAATTTTGTAGAGTCCTATTTTTCTAAAAAATGATATTGTATCAGATAGCGTAAATATTTTTATGTCTCATTATGCTAAACAAAATCCTGAATTTAATAGGTTTTAGCATTTTATTTTTCAATAACATTTTAATTCATTGCTATTTTTTATTTTTATGTATTGAACTCTTATATATTATAAGGATTAACTAAATTAAAGCAAATATTTACTCTGAAGTTATACGATAAATATAAAAGTTTTTGAATTAATGAATTCTTTTCTAAACCAGATGTACAAATATATTTGGGGCATTTTGTACGAAAAATAAATCGCTATTATGAACATGACACATGTTGGTCATTTTCTTGGAAAATGAATTATTTTTTTTTTAATTACATTTCAAAATTCAGCATTTTGATTTATCAGATTTTCAGTATTTTCTGTAATACGGCTATTCTAGATTTCATATATTGCAGAAATGTCGAATTTGCATGTGTGTTTGTTTTCAATAACCATAACTATTTTACTTTCAGGCTAACACATTAACTGCCATGGAACACATATAAGAGTTTCAAAAATATGTCTCTGAGGACAATGCCATACGACTACGCATGTCATTGTCATCAATATTGTCATTGAAGTTAATTTATTAGGGTTCCGTACTTTAAAAGTAAAAACGGAACCATTATAAGATCACTCCTGTGTCTGTCTGTCCGTCAGTCACAGTCATATTACTCGTAAACTATGGAACATGGAAAGTTCAAACTGGTGGAAGTAATAAAGACTAATAGCCCACATATTTACAAATTATTAAACATTCACAAATATATTTAGGGAAAAACGTAGAGGGGCTTATTAAGTTACTTGAAAAAAAAATCTTTATATATATATATCGTGTGGGATATCTTGTGAAAGATTTAGTAACGCTGAACTAAAAAAATGCATTGCTTTGAATTTTAGGTATCATATTTTCAGAGCTATCGTCGAAAATGTACTGATAAATATGTCCCCCCCCCCATCTATTTCCGAATATACTGAAACAAAAATTATGAAAAAAATTAGAGGGAGTAGACTTTAATTTAAACTTTGCAGAAAAATTGTAGCAATTACCCTAGGTCACATAGTTTTTGAGAAAAGCGCATTTTTGTGTTACACACAAATTTCGATTTGCGGACATTCAGTCGAGTTTGGACATTCGAAAAGTTGTCGAGGAGCGTTGTTGGTACCTATCGTATCAGAAGTATAAAAGCATTGTTGATAATCATTTTTGAAAAAAATCGTTGGTAATTGGTCGAGATATTAACCCTTAATACCACGGATGGTTTGGACAAACATAATGACAGTGGTGGCGTACTCTGTATACTATCGGATTTTAAAGCCTAGATAATAACTTTTAATGATATATATGTGTAATGCAATGCCCAGTAGCAATAAAAGCAAGTAGGATAAAATAAATAAAAGTAAAATTGTTAAAAGCAGTAATTTAATTGGATTTAATACATACAGTAAACCTCGCGTGTCTTTAAATGTTAATTAAAAAACGATCTGAAAAAACGCGGCACGCACCAAGGTGGAGTTGCAACTTTGCGACCTGATTTCGAAGCGCACTTAGAACAACGCCAATTTTTACCTTTGAATAAGGGATTTGTTTTAGCTACACTGTAAATATAAACGATTATTACTACGCTGAATTTAGTTTTGTGAGATTCCAAATGAAGTTTAAATATGCAGTACTTTTTTGTCAGTACCGAATTAAGTTCATCATAAAAGGATTGAGATAAGATTTAAAAAAAAAGAGTTATACAGAATAGCAATATTTGATATTATTTAGGCATCATATCTCTTTGAAGTTTTATGGTATACCAATTTATACTTTTTTTAAATGTATACAGCTATATACAATTCTACGTTGTATAGTTTTTTATAAAGTCTTATTATTCGTTTAGCAACCATTCTTTTTTTAAAATAATACAGTTAATAATTAATATATTTATTGTACGGAACCCTCTGAGCCCGAATAATACTCGCACTTGACCGTTTATTTCAATGAAACAAGATTATTCATAATTCATTTCCAACTTGTAGCCCCCCCCCCCCCCCCACACACACACACACACGCACGCATTAGACATGATTTGTGGTTTTAGTTTGATGTCCAACTTATAAGAATAACTAAAAGTTGATATTCGTGAATTAAAAATGTATAAAATTAACGTTTTGTATAAAATTAAAGAAAATTGCTGCGATTGACAATTGTGAACACGCTCGATAAATACTAAAAACCCTTTTGTAAACGTCTCCATAAAAAAAAGAAAAAATCACTTAATCGCAGTACGTGGGGTACACGTATTAATTAATAGAAAAATAGAATAAGGAATAACTTAATGTTAAATTAGGATTTTTTGACATAATTCATTCTGCCGCCTATTGGAACACTTTTACAAAACTTTAATTAGGGTCTTTTCACACAATTCATCCTGCTGCCTATTTGAAAAATGCTTACAAAATTTTAATCAGGGTGTTCTGACTTAATTCAGGGTTCGTACGATTCAAGGAATTTCAAGTATCTTTTACCATAATTTTAATAAGATAATATTTTGTCAAGGGGGTAGGTACCTTTGAACACGTCGAAAAAGTAAAAAATATCACTATGTTCCAAGCTTCAAAACTTGTGTAATAATTCAAAAATAAAAATCAAACTTCATTTAAATAGAAAGCTCATATTTAAATTTGTATTTAAAAATATATTTATACTTGTAAATTCATAAATAAATATTGAAATGATAAGTTTAAAAATATATGATAATAAGAGAAAAAAAAATCTTGCGCGCAGAATAAAATCTAAAAATATGCATATAAAGAGGACATTTTGGTGAAAATAAATACATAATAGTGTTACCTTTCTACTAAAACCAGAATATTTGAAAAAAAATATATTGACTAATTTAAAAATTAGCAGAAAATTAAAATTTTTCATTTTTTTTAATATTTCAAAGTAAAAAAACAGAAAATAAATTAAATATTACCTTTTTTCTGGTTTTAAGTTGTAGATAATGCAGAAATGTATATGTTTTGAAAATTTCTTTTGATTGCCATGCATAGTTTTTTAGTAACACTGCGCGCAGTATTAAAATTCATCATTTTGAATAAACGCAAAGCAAAGTTTAATTATCCTATGTAGTCTTAATACATAGGATATAGGACTTATGTAGTCAATATAAAGTCTTAATAAAACTGCCATAATTAGTAAACTAATGGGGATTTTTTAATGCGGTTTTTTGCATATTGTTCAGAAATGATTACGGATCAAAATATCTATTAAAAAAAATTCGAATATTTTGTAGGTTTAATAGTTGTAGGTTTCTGGTGCTGAAACACCTAAAATTCGTTGAATCCGCTGATGCATACGAACCCTGCAATTCCTTATGCCGTCTATTGGAACACGTTTAAAAACTTTAATTCTATCAGGCTATTTTTTTTTTTTGAAGGGATTTTTTTTTTCAAAGGGAGTTCCGATGTTATATACCCCGTGGTGAATCTTACCATAAACAGAAAAGTTGGATAGGTCAAGAATACAGCAGACGAAGATTTTCCCACAAGAGGCTATATTTGTGTTTTTGCAACAATTAGTGAACTACACCATTAATGTTATTGATTTTGATTATTTAGCATATTCCATTGTTACATACACGCTGAAAAAAAAAGAGGAATGTCTTCTGAATAACAAAACTTTACGAATATATAATATAAATATTTCCGACTTAACCACACTTCCCAAAACTGTTATTTTCAGAAACAGCAGAAAATAACATAATTTTTAAGATCTCAAGAAGCACTTTTGAAAAAAAAAATTCCAGTTAACTGAGAGTTAAAAAATGAATAAACTAAAATTTTTCGAGTACTTTTTAGAATGAAATGGTAGTTTTTTTTTTATGCTATCAATTCATTAAGTAAATATTTACATGTTCAGTGAACATATTTATCAGATAAAGATGCTAAATTTTCAGCAAGAATATTAATGTTAAAAGTTATAATGTTCTATTACTCTTGCACGCATAATTTCTGTTACGCTGCTTGCTAAAAATGTTTACTTGAGATTTTATAGCGTCTGAAAAACCGTTATTTTGTAACAAGAACTGAAAATCCTGGATAACGTCTTAGAAGTTATAACATATTTTCGTAAAGTTTTACTATATCAAAAAATATTTCTCTCTTTTACAGTGAAGTTCCGATTATGATAAATTAGTGAACTCTACAAGTCCAAACGCAATATGTTTTTGCAACTATATAAAATGATACCGAACTAAGTGAAATCAACTTTACATGAGCTTGATAATGTATTTTTTAGATTTTAATAATATGCATATTTTACTTAATAAAAGGGTCATTCCATGCAAAATGAGCAAATCAGCTGTGGCAGACGTGTCATAGATTTTAATGAAAATCATTTTATATGTAGATCATATCTATTTATGAGTAAATGTAAAATAATAGATTTCAGGATTGTTTATTTAAGTATTAAAATATACATTAAAAGTGAATGCAAAATCGAGATATTGTCTACATGCTTGAAATTTCAATTCTGATTAATAGCCTTAGGAATGGAAAGACTATATCAATTTTTTTATATAATTAGGAATGAATAATAAGTAACAGATTGGCGTAAGTTAGTAATTGTATATTTATTCCGTAATGAGAAAAAAAAAAAATATTTTTCAAAAATTTTGAAGTAAAAATGCAATATTTCTACTGCTCATTTAAGCACGAAGGACAACTTTGAAAAATTTACTTTTGTTTTGGCGTTATAGCTAAATGCATATATTTTAATTATCGAAAGTTTCATTATTGCCTTTTATTCCTTAATGAGAAAAAAAAATAAAAAGTAAAAAATGTTGAGGGTAAAATGCAATAAATCTATAACTTCTTTTTAAGTGAAAAAATGCTTTATTAAACTTTTAAATTATTTCATATTATAGATAAAAGTGTACATTTTAAATATAGAAACTTTACTTTTGCTTTCAGTTTATTTTTGGCTATTAATATATTTATTTTAGACTACATAAAAAAAAAAAAAATACTTTGAACAAAAAAAAATTATATATTTATCCTCTAAATCCATAGATGGCAGCACTGCTTCTTTTTTCCCGTTGAAATCGTGTAATATTGTAAAAAAAAAAAAAAAAAAAAAAAAAAAAAAACGCGCGCTTATTCTAAGAGTAAAGCTCTTGGAATGCAACAAATGTTACTTTTTTAACCAAATTTCGTGACGTTAGGAATCAAAAGGCAATCTTGAAATTTTTTTAGCATATCATGGACTTATTGATCTTTATGTCTGTGTAATAACTATAATGTCTGACCTTTCCTTCAATATTTTTTTTGCCTAACAATAACAGGAAAAATTACAGTTTTGTCATTTTTTTTAAGTTTTTATTTTATTTTATTTTATTTCATTTTATTTTATTTTACTTATTTATTTATTTATTTATTTTTTCAGGTGAAGGAAATACATGGCAACTTAAAAAGTTTAGCAATTCGATCTTAATATGTAACACTACATCAGGCATCAATATCACAGATGTTTTTGAATTCCTTTCATTTTTATAACGTTTTTAATTTTCTCAAAATTGACAAATTTTCAATTTTTACAACAAATTTAAGATTAATCATGACGTTACCAAATTATTATTATTAAATAAATATGAAGGTAATTTTCCAGAGATTACAATATTATAAAAATATTTAATTTATGTTAAATAGTTTTCAAGATACGGAACTTCAAACTTGCAACTTTGAGCGATTGTACACATGCTATTCTATGTCACAAGTTTTTTAAATGTCCAGAACTTCCAAATTTTTTTATTCTTTTGTCGAAATATTTTGCAATGCTCTATTTGAATATGAATTGAATCTGTGTATCAAATTTTATTAAAATCGGTTACTATGTAGCCACGACTTTTTTTAAAATTTTTGCTCATTTTGTGTGGAATGACCCTATTGTCACCTTAGCGTATTATATAAATAGATAACCCTGAGATCTTTCAAACGAGCACGCGTTCACTTTAAGGGGTCTTGTACCTTTTAAACGCGTCGAAAATTAACGAAAATCTTCAAAGTTTGAATTAGTCTATCTTCAAAACCTTTTTATGTATAAACGTAAAATTTTGCATATTGACTAAACAGATTGTAAATAATTTGCAATAACTGTAATGTCTGTCATTTCCTTCATTATTTTTTTTTTTTGCCTATCAATAACAGGAAAAATTGCACTTTTGTCATTTTTTTTTAATTTCTAAATTTTTTATAAAGGTGAAGGAAATACATGGCAACTTAAAAACTTTAGCAATTCGATCTTAATATGTAACACTACATCAGGCATCAATTTCACAGATGTTTTTGAATTCCTTTAATTTTTATAATGTTTTTAATTTTCTCAAAATTGACAAATTTTCAATTTTTACAACGAATTTAAGATTAATCATGACGTTACCAAATTATTATTATTGAATAAATATGAAGATAATTTTTCAGAGATTACGATATTATAAAATGCTTTAATTTATGTTATATAGTTTTCAAGATACGGAACTTCAAACTTGCAACTTTGAACGATTGTACACATCCTATTCTATGTCACAAGTTTTTAAATATCCAGAACTTCCAAAATTTTCTATTTTTTCTGTCGAAATATTTTGCAATGCTCTATTTGAATATGAATTGATTCTGTGTATCAAATTTTATTAAAATCGATTACTAAGCAGCCATGACTTTTTTTTAAATTTTTGCTCATTTTGTTTGGTTTGAGCTAAAATCAATATTGTTAAATCTATCCTCGGTGTAACATCTATAAACCATACAGCAGCATGGGAAAACTAAAATTAAACTTTAAAATATAATGGAGCATTTTAAGTAGAAAAAAGAAAATATATTCAGAAACAGAGGTTACATATAACCAAGTTTACAATTTAAAAAATGTATTTTTTTTTTATCTCTATTAGTCGTATACATATAAATAATTTGGTTCTTTATATGAATTTTAATTATCTTTTTTTTATCCGTAATAAAATTTTATCTTTAAAACAATATTTAAAACAAAATTTGAATAAGAAAAATTAGAAAGAAAAACTCAAAAATTGTACGTCGTAGTTCATATCGTAAATAAGTGATAAACAAAGTCAAATAGACAGCAAATTTGTTTTTCTAAGGTATATCCTGAAACATATATTAGTAGTACTTTTTGAATATCATTATTATTTTCTTCAGAATATCAGTAACGAAAGGTTTCATATATTTTTCTAGGGAAAATGTTAAATTAATTTCTAGGAGTTTAAAAGTTATATTTAAACTTTAAAAATTTTGAAAACTATTAAAAATATAAAACTGATTAAACTATGTGCATATTAGTTTATACAAGGTTTAATAATAACAAAACAACCTCATTAAACTAACCTCATTAATATTTAAAGTTGGTTTATGTAAAGTTGGTTTATGGTTATAAGTCCTGGATGACTTGAGAGACAGATTGATGCTATGCATTGACTATTCCTAACTTTCTCGATAGATCATACCATATTTTCTCGGTTTTTAAGGTTTGGTGACTTTACAATCCAATCGAGAAGATGATCATCCTTACATTAAAAATATATCTGTACTAAAAATAAATAAATAAGTAAATAAATTCCTGCCGGCTCGGCCTACAGGCGCAGGTACATTTCGAAGTTAAGTATACTAATTTCAACGTAAACACGTGTAATTTTCTTAAAGTCAAGTGAATGTGACATTTACGATCAACCGTTATTGGCATTTAATCTTGTAGTTTAACGATCGATTTTTGGTCGACGGGATAACCAAGTAGTGCCAATATTATTTTTTGTCGCATTAAAATATCTCAATTTGTTGATTTTCTGTAAGCAAGTAAACCCTATTGGTTTACAATGGAATTCTATGGGAATTCGGCGAAATATTAAGAGTTTGTGTGTTTACGAGTTATTATGAGCTCAATGAGCTTGGCGAGTTTGAAGACGATCCGTGTATAATTGCGACTTTTATCGTGCAGCCAAAATTTAGCACACACACACATACATATATATATATATAAATTTTTTAGGTGGGTGTGGTTTTGGGTTCCTGGGGTCCTATAATGAAAAGTTATGAAGGGATTTTTCAAAAGTCGCACCCTGGTAACGACTGCAATAGGTAGTATTTTTTACGAAATCTGCCTAATAGAGTATTTAATAGCTTACATTATTGTCAATAAAGTGAAGTTTGGAACGACAACGCTCCGAAATATTCTCAGCCCCATCAGTTGCCGAGAGGTTCTGCTGTCGAAGCTGGTAGATGGGAGGTACTAGGTTCAAACCCAGTCGCGCACGTCGGCCTAATCGATCGGAGTTTTTCGTGATTTTCTTCGAAACTTGGATTTCCTTGCGTAAATGCGGGTTAGGTTCCCTTAGAAAGACCCCCTCGTAGGACACCCCCCACCCTCACGGCCTATATTCTCCATGTTGATAATTCGCCGTCATAAACACAACCAACAAACCAACCAACCGAAACATTCTCAGATGAGTTTGAAAGAATTCATCTTATAAGCCTGAACCTATCCTACTTTTATTAGTTTTAAATTAAAAACGTATAATATAACTGTTCTAATGATAGGTCAGCTCTATATTTCAGCTTAAATAAATGTACTCCAAAAATGTTGTATTAATATTAGATTATCAATTAGCATACATTTTATAATGTCAGTCCAGGTTATGTTAAATGGTTAAACTTCGGCAGTTTTTTTTTTCCTTTTTACATACAGTGTGTGATAAAAATTATTTTTTAAATTAGAACGTTAGTAATTTTAACGCTTTCTAAAACTTGTGACTGACTTTAAGATGTTTTATTTCTGTTCATTAAAAAATGAAAACAGTTTGAGAGTTATTATTATTATTATCATTATTATTATTATTATTAACTCAAATAAGTAAATTTTCTTACAAATAGCTATTTTACTGATATTCCCACATAAAACTGAATAAATTTAATCTGATAAAATTTAGTAATATCAGCATCCGTATATTTTTTACATGATTATCATAATATGAAACATAAACTGTATCAGTGAAGTCAAAAGATATATACAAATCTATCAGTTCATTGAATAGTAACTGATTTATAACTCTCAGTCCATAAAAAAAATTAATCTTTTTTTAAAAATAATTTAGAACATCGGAAAGTATACATCTGCAACACCCTTTAAAAATCTATTCGCATGCTAACATTAATCATTTACATAAAATTAATCACATAAAACTTTTAAAAATTGGAATGTTAGTTATACGCATAGCAAAAATTGCTGCATTTGGTGATTGATCAATCCTATCACAGTTCTTTAGGATTATAAGCAGTAAGGCTAGAATTTTTATTCAAATCTTTAAACGATCTATCAACTAACTGATATTTTCTGAGTTCTTTTTCTGTAATCATTTTCTAGAGATATATCTTTTTTCGGTTTAAGTAAATATATAGATTTTTGTCTACTGAAATTAAAAATGATATTATATAAAGCTGATATTGAGAAATAATAGGTCATACCAAGAAATTTACATTATAATTGATAGTAATTGGAAAATAGCTTGATAAGTGAAATCACAAATTAGTTTTAAAAATTAAGGCATTTGATAGAAATAAATTTATATTTCAAACTTCAGAAATTGCAAAATACACATTAAAAAATATATGAACGCTTGTCAATATATCGATGTCAAAATTATTTTTAAATTATTTTCCATGAGTACACTGATAATTACTAATCTAAAACTTTAAAAATATCGAATATTATTTACATTCCTAACATTTTTTGAAAAAATATTTTCAAGAAGTTCGTTAATTTTCTGTTAAAATTACTTTCCGTATAAGTACGTTTTTTTTCTAACCTAAAACTTTAAAAATTTGAATGTTAGTTATATGTTAAACAGAATTTTAATTTAGATTAGTAATCAATCTTGTCAAAATTATCCGGTTATGAATCTGCATTCTGTAATTCATTATATTTTTTTGTTAAATCTTTGAATAATAAATCTCATAACTGACATTTTCTGTGTTCTTGCGGTTTTATAGCTTTCTAGATATAGATTTTTTTTAAATAAAATAGAAAAAAAAAATCCGCCAATTAATTTCAATTAATAAATATATTATATTAAGCTTATGGCGGTTTTATAGCTGTCTAGATATAGTTGTTTTTAATACTAGGGGGCTCGGCCCCCTACGAGCTACGCTCGCCAACCTCCGTCCAGACACCATAGACTCTAAATGCACGCTAATTTGATCGGCTTTAAAAAGATTTCGAAAGATTGAATTATAATTTAAAAAACAGTGGCGATCTCTCTATAAACGGTTTTCTATACATTTTTCTTTGATTGGGGAATTTTAACGCCAAATCCGTTGTGGTACTACCTGATTATCCCGTCGACCAATTTCGCCAAATTATATAAATCGCCAAACCACTCGCCAAATTATACAAATTGACATAATTTTTATTTTAAATAACGAAAAAACAAATAAATTAGTACAACATTAATTAAAATACAAATAAAACATCGAAATAAAAATAACTTGATGACGTAGACACGTGTAACAACATTTCAAAATAAGCTAATATAAAAGGAATTAAGTAAACAGAGTGTTTGTCTCCTGGTATTTTTTAACAAAGTGAAAAGAAAGTTCTTTTAAATGAGACATTTTAAATTAATCGTTTTTAATCTGACGTAATTTTGACGAAACTATTCTTTCTCTTTTTAATATTCACATGAAAATACTTGTGTTAGAAATGAAATATTATTTGCGCTTTCCTAACAAAAATAGTTGAAAAGTATCCTCTTAAAATATCAAATAAATGTCTAGCGCAATTTCTAAATTTAAACCGTTTTGCAATATTATTTTGTGTTCATTTTATGTAATAACTGTAATGTGACGTAAATGTGACGTAATTTCTCCTATTTAAGACTTTTAACGCATGTTAATAAATTTATTGTTTTACAAATTCCTTGCTCTCTTAAAATTCATGTGTAATTATAGTTTTTATGACGTAATTTTTAATCAGTTCCTGCTTTTTGTACATAATTATTTAATTCCAATTCCAAATGTTTTTTTCTGTTTATAATAGCCACGTGTAAATAAATTTTTAATTTATTTACGCGTATAAATAAATATATATATATATATATATTTTTTTTTTTTTTGAAACAAGCATTATTGTTTCCGCTGTTTATACAGTTGGCGACAGTTTAAATTAATATCACTTCTAAAATCTGTTAAAAATATCTCTAGAAATGCTGAAAATCTGAATTTAAAATAGAAATAAAACCTCAAAAAAGGAGTCAAAATAAAAAAAATTAATGCAATCTGCACTCCGGCAAATTCTAACGCATAAAATGATCTAAAAATGATTAAATTCCTATGAACAGTTTTTGCTCCTATAAAACTTTTTTAGTGGAACGATTTTGTCCAACTTTAGCATTAAATATCTCTTAAAATAATTCTTCGATCTGAAAACTATCTGCATCAGCGTATTTATCAAACATTTTTGTATAATACTACCGATTTTCATATTTTTGTATGCATTATTTTTCTTAATATTAACGAAGAAAAACTTCCGGTCATAAAAAAATCAAAACCGGCGGCGGCGGCGAAGGCGGTGACAGCGGTAGTTACTTTTTTTTAGAATAGAGAGAAAATAGAAAAAAAAATTCCGCCAATTAATTTCAATTAATAAATATATTATATTAAGCTTGTTGTGGTTTTATAGCTTTCTAGATATAGATTTTTTAAAAATAAAATAGAAAAAATAATTCCGCCAATTAAATTTCAATAAATAAATATATTATATTAAACTTGTTCTAGATATTTAAAACCGTGGATACTTCGACATACGTGATATGAAAATTCGAAAATATTTATTATTAAAATATCGTCCCTTTAATTTCAAACAAATATAATTGATCTAAAAATCATCCAAGTCATTTAACATCGATCAACATAAAACACAAAATCCAGAAAATTAAAATTGCGCGTTTTTAAAAATAGTTTTGAGCATAGAACGTTATACTTTTGTCAAGATTCTTTTTAAATTTATTTCCATAAACCCATTAATCACTTATAATCTAAAACTTTAAAAATTTTGACTGTTCGCTTTACGTAAAGCAAACATTTTACATTTGATGATTGATCAATTTTCACAATTGCCATGAGGTTTTGACCCGGAATGGTGCAATTTTTTTTAATTCAAATGTTTAAACGATATATCCCCTAACAGAAATTATCTGCGTCCTTATGCTTTTTATCGCTTTCTCGGCATAAAATATTTCGCGTTTTTAATTACATAAATCGATTTCTGTCTATCTATCAAAATTTATTTCAAGATTATTTTAAATTGGGCGTATTCTACGTAATTAAACATACAAATATTTTGACAAGAGTAGCATGAATATTTGAAAATTTTAATTATTAAAAATTGCTTATTTTAATTACAATAATAAATAATAAAAATAAAAAAAAATAATTTTTCAAGTTCATATAATTCACATTTTCACATCACAAAAAATAAAAAAACCTATATAGGAAATGGTTTAAACTCATATATAATTCATGATATAGCCTTTGTATTTTGAAATTTTGCATTATTATTCATTATTATTGTACTGATTATCCTTTTTTCATTAAATTAGTGAATAATTGTATATGTAGAAATGTTCAGATTCAATATTATAGGAGCTGCAAACAGTAGCAACTATAGGAACTTTTCAGCAACCTACATAAAACAAAGATATAGAAATAGGGAATTACTAAGTGAATAAAACACAGAAAAACTATATAAACTTTGAATTTTAACTGACTCTATAAAGCAGGATTTAAAATTCACCTCTTTACTCATACAATTGATTTACAATTTCATAGTTTGTGTGTTATTTTCAAATCAGTTATTATTGTTTTAATAAAACAAAAACAAATTATCACAATTTAATAAATTAATAAACATTTTTTGTATAAAATTCAAAAAACGTTATTTTATAGCTATTAAAAACATGGATAAGCATTGTATGCTTTCATTAATTTTATTTTCAAACATGAGATATTCTATTAATATATATATATATATATATATATATATATATATATATATACTAGGGGGCTCTGCCCCCTGCAAGCTACGCTCGCCAACCCCCGTTCATATACCGCAGAATCTAAAAACACGCTAATCTGATGGGTTTTTAAAATATAAGAGAAAATTGAATTATACTGAAAAAAGCTGTGCAGATACCCCTGTAAATGGGTTTCCATTCAATTCCCTTTGATTGCAAAAACGTAAGGGCGAATCAGTTGCTGTTAAGACATCCAATGGTTATTTTCGTTTTTGATTAAAGAGGATCAGTTAAACATTTGAAAAGTAAGTAAAATAAAATGAATTAAGTATACAGAGTCTTTGTCTCCCGGTATTTTAAAACAATCTCTATAACAATAGCCTAAGTCATGTGACTATCATCAATAGTTCCGGGTGGACCACTTCGCTTTTTATACTCTAGGTGCCATTTTGGTAATTTAATATTAGCTTTGCACAGGTGATAAGTCTCCAAATATTATTCTATCGCCATCATTTCATACATATTATAATAGTTCAAGTCATTAACTGTCATAGGCAAATACATTCTGATCCCTTCGCCTTTCATATGAAAGTTTGGCACAGATGTCATATACGATATTGGAACGATTTTTTTCCGACGCCAGTTTGGGGAACGCATGAACAGCATAAACAACAACATCCGGATTACCATATCAAGCAAAATAACGATACTTTGACGCCAGTTAAGCATCCGTTGCGTATATGACATTGGCGTCAGAAAAAAAAAATCGCGCCAATATGTGGCCGTTTAAAACATCTGTACCTAAAGTTTTCCATTTTGATTAAAAAATCAAAAAATTTTTTTCGAATAAAACTATATAAAAGTTGTTATGGTCTCAAAGAATTCTTGGTACTGTTACGCTAGCCGGATGCAAATCTCGCCAATAGCTTTTTTTTCAAATTGCCAGTTAGTATTTGTTTTATTTTTCGAGTGGTAAATTAAAACATTGATTTGAAGTTGAAATTAAATGTCATGGTTTGTTGCATTATTGGGTAGAGTTCCATATTGTGTTGGCATGATTGGCGAAGGAATCCAAAATGGCGCCAAAAAGCCATTTGATCATCTTATAAAATTTTTCAGGAAGGCGGAAAAACATGTTCTTTAAATATTTGAAAACATATATATATATATTTAATAAATGTTATGTATATCACATGAAAATAAATACGATGTTTATACAGATAGTTTTATATATATTACGTATAGAGATATACCTTATTCTTACATAATATATATACACCTATAAATAAATAGGTACTTCTTAGTTATCCCGTCGACCAATTTCGCCAAATTGTATAAATAGCCAAACCACTCGCCAAATTATACACATTGACATAATTTTTTATTTTAAATAACGAAAGAACAAATAAATTAGTTAAACATTAATAAAATTACAAATAAAACGTCGAATTAATGGTTTTATTGATCATTATTGGCATTTAATCTTACAATTACTTAATTAATGGCAACCATTATTGGCAATTAATCTTACAATTTGGCGACAATAATTTGGTCGTCGGAATAACTAAGGTACCAATAAATATTACGTATTTATATATAATGATTTATGCATTTATTACATTTATTATACATGTCAAATTAAAACAAAAGTTATATATTTTTCCGAAAAATATAGGCTAAATGCAAAATAGTACGCAAAAAACATTTGAATAAAGTCCATTCTAGAAAAAAGCAACCCCAAAGGCTGAAGATCGCAAACAAATCGATTCATTTAATGCCAAAAAAAGCTCTCAAAAAAAAAAAAAAAAAAAAAAAAAAACAGCACACAATATGGAACTCTTATCGCATTATTTAACATTTGGCCAGATGTCATATATGCACCGCAGGTTTGGCGTGATTTTTTTTTTTATTTTTTTTTACGAAAATTTGGCAAAAACCTCGTTATCGAATACCAGTTATCCATGTATTTTTGGTACTACTTAGTTATCCCGTCGACCAAAAATCTATCGCCGAACTATAAGATTAAGTGTCAATAATGGTTGATGGTAAATGTCACATTCACTTGACTTTAAAAGAGTTACACATGTTTACGTCATCAAGTGATTTTTATTTCGACATTTTATTTGTATATTTATTAATGTTATATTAATTTATTTGTTCTTTCGTTATTTAAAATAAAAATTATGTCAATTTGTATAATCTGGCGAAATTGGTCGACGGAATAACTAAGTAGTACCGTATTTTTTAATTATTTTCTATTATTTCAAAAGGAAATAACAAAACAAACAATTAATAACTATAGAACAAAATAATTTATAAATTTTAAAAAAGAAATAAAAGTAAATAAACATCTATTATTAAATAAACAACAATAGCCGGGTTACCATGTCAATCAAAATAATGCCATTTTGGCGCCAATCAGAATCTTTTGATTTGGCGAAAGATTCTTCAAGTAAACTGAATTATGAATAAAAGTAGCATGATACATTTCTTAGCGTATATTTATGGGAGGCCAAACTGGTTGCCAAATGAGTTTAAAATAATAACCTTTTCTTATGAAAAAAAAAATATTTGTATATCTGTACTGATTAAAATTTGAGTTGCCATCATTAGAATAATGTATTTAAAATTAGAAAAAAAATAATATTTCGAAAACTAATTGTAATTTAAAAATTCTAATACCAATTTTGAGATCTACAGATCAATACGGATTTTTTAGTGTTAATTTCATCGCAAAGTATTTCATATTTTAGGAGAAATCGCCGTGAAACATAATCAGTTGTTTAATCAGTCATTTCAAAGAATCGTTTCATAAATTCGTTACATAAATTCGTTTCATTAGGATTTTATATATATAGGGTATATATATATGTGTCGATTTTATTAGATATGTCCATTTAGCTTTATAGATAAGGTTATACATAGATGATTTTTTATTGTCACTGAATGTTTTACCTATGTAACTTTAAGAAAAAATAACTGATCTTACAAGATATGTTCAGTGTCCAACCATCTTCAACTGATTGACCTGGTAGCATTGGATTTTCAGCTTTACAGCCAAGATACATATTATTATGATCACCTAACGGCCAGAAATTTAAAACGCTTGTAGTTCTATTTCTGTCCGGAGAAAAACTTTCAGATGAATTAGACAGAGGTTTGTTGCCAAGCATCCAAGTTATTCTTGAAGCTGGCCTTGATCCTGTAGCAACGCATTCTAATTCAGATCTACGCCCAGCTGAGAGCGTTCTTCGTGGTGTTGTTATTCTGGCTTCCACTGGTTTCACTGTAAATTAAGATAAAGACAAGAAATATATATATCAGGCAGAGCATCATTAAGCACTAAAGCTACAACATTACAACACAGTTAAAGAAGTTGAACAGTAACATAATTAGTATCTGAAACGATATCAATTTGAGCACTTGCTTACAGAGGTCAAGCTAAAGAACTTCAAAATTCTCATAAAATGCATAGCTATAAGTCACATAAAAACATATACTAACGATTTGTGAGATTTCCGTCTTAAAATGAGCTTTATTTTAATTGTTTTACATTCCTTGAAATTCCGTTCATTTTTAGCAAAGTTATTTTAATCCTTACTGCATGGTACTTTGGTTTATATATATATATATATATATAAATGGTAAAAATTACAGGCAGTAAGTTGTCAGAACGCCCTTGTGTTTAAAAGAGATTTATCTACATTTTAGAAGGGAATACATCTTCTGACTGAAGAATATAATGGAACTTTGATCTTTTGTTCATGAACTTTTCGGCTTTTGATAGGAAAAAGACACACGTAAGAAATCACATACGTAAAAACTAGTAAGGAATAGCTTAGTTGCTCGAACTCTCTTGTGATTTGACGAAAATAAAGCTTTATATCGGAGGATTTCTGGTAACTTCTATTTTCACTTTGTGAATTTTCGCATTTTGAAAAAAAAAATTGTAAAGCAAAGATTTTCGTATTTTAACAAAATAAAATATTAAAAGCTTACGTGTTTTTAATAATAATTGTTTATTGCTTTTACACGTTATACCAGGGTGTTTTTTATTTTTGTTTTAAACAAATGTAAAATTTTTGAAATTGACAACTAAAGTTAAAATTTATTTTACTGCACAATCATGTTTTATAACAACATGAAACTAATTCATTTATGAAATAATTTAAAAAAAAAATCAATGATTCTTAGAATTTTTGTTTGAAATTCGCATATTTATTTTATCTTATTTTTCTCGTTAAACAATAAATTTACAATTTAACTTCTGCCAAAACTATTTTTAAAAGTCATTGTAGTGGCACTACTGATAAAATGTTCTGAATATATATTATTTTTTATGTGATTTTGCAATTGTTGTTCCCTCTTTAAAAAGCAGCATATGCCAGTATTTTTAACATTTTAAAACACTTGCAGAATGTTTAATTTTGCAGCTTATTGAAAGTATTTGTATTCCTGCCGGAAATGGACGCCTGGTTTTTAGAACTGTTCAAATAGCTACATAAGCTGCATATTTATTTAACGTTAAGATTTTCTGTATTTGGTATCTTTTTTATTAATTGCTGTTCCGTTTATTCAAATACATCCCGTCGTTTTGAAATGGGAGAGTCTATGATTATTGGGGAAGCTGGAAGTAGAACTAGCACTGCTTTGGATTGAATTTATGTAGAGTAAAATATTTAACTACCGTTCCCTTCATTTTAATACTTCACTTTGTTCATATGCGTCACTTTAATTTTAAATGCATATCTGGACAGTAGTAGAAGTAGAAGTTAAATAAGAAAATAATAATAAATCCAATTAAAAAAAAAAAATCCCTGACGATGGCCTCGGGATTGAAGGCAGAAAGTACGAGGAATTGAAGAAAAAAAAAGTATATTTTTAATGAAACCGCCCGTTATGAAGATTTTCATTGGTCTCAAAACCACGATTTTCGCTGTCAATATACACTGTAAAAAAAAGGACCAAATTTCCTGTAGGAATCGGAAAAATAGTTGCCTTATCGTACCGGAAAATTTTCCGACCCAGCTCGGAATAAAATCAATAAAATCGGAATAAAATCCGTAAAATTAGAATAAAATCCGTAAAGTACCGTTTTAATGAATGTTTCCTTTTTTTTACGGATTTTATTCCGAGCTGGGTCGGAAAATTTTCCGGTACGATAAGGGCAACTATTTTTTCCGATTCCTACAGGAATACTGTTCGGATTTTTTTACAGTGTAGACGAATTTCGTGTACAGAATGCAGAGCGTGGATGTAAAGTGCTACGAGAAGATATTTCGTCTCTGGATGAGAACATGTTCCTGATACGCAAAATTATGGCGCAGAGGAAGTACTCTTATATGAGCACGTAGCGGCCAACTATGAATTTTAATTATGAAAAATTTATTTCAAATTCGCATTTGGCCACCTAAAAAAACTATCCAAAATATTTTTCATGCAAAACGCACGATTGGCAAAATTTTTCTGAGTCAAAGGTTTTTCGTAACTTTAAATGCTCTTTCATCGAAACAAGATGTATAAAATTTGCGTAGGTCATGCGTATCAACCGTTGAACTAATGAAGCAATAATATGCTAAAGTTGTCCATATTAAGTATATTGATGCAGCAAGCAAAAATCAAGACTAAATTGAAGTGTCCGCCATTTTGTCATTTTAAAAACATTTTCAATGTTTTTAGTTTTATTTCATATTAAATTACGTTCACTAACATAGCGAAATACCTTTCCTATTTCAGACAATGTTTAAAAAATTCTGGAACCCACATAGATTGGCTATGTTTTTCAAAGATAAATGAACATTTGTGACCAAACAGAATGTCAAAAATCTTGTCAAATAAAAAAACAATCCCCAAAATGACATATTTTTCATTAAATTATAAGTAAACTTGCATATAAATTTTCACATTTCTGAACATTAAAGTTTAGAAATTATTCAAAAATATTTAAAGTACATGTTGGATTGTAACTATACCTAAATATATTATTTAAATTTGAAATACAGATAAATATTTTGAAATATTTGTCTTTTTAAATTCAAATCCGTAAAATAAAGTTTGTAAAAAAATTTTAGTTGTTTCGCTACAGGTTTTACTAACATCAGTTTTACCACGTTGCGTCGTCAGATAGGTATTCAGATTTTTATTTGGATATTTGTTGAAGAATGAAAATATTATACTAGCAGATTTATTTTCTCATTCTTTAAATAAAACCAAATTACATTTTACAAAATTTTTCCACTTTTTCCAACAATATTATTCTATTATTCAAAATATTTCTTGTTTATACATAAATACATACTTTGATATATAAACTGAGAGAATTTATATGTATATTTTTTATTCCATGGCTTTTAATCAGTCAGCGGCACGTCTTTAATATATTTTTGACAATTCATGCCACTGTTTTTTATCACTGAAAGTAGAATTTTAATTAAAAGGAAACAATACTAGCTGTTATTTATACCTGAAAGTAAAATTTATAATCGAATGCAAACACGTTCCTTCTCTATATACATTTCTTTTTAAGAGTTTTTTTTAAATGATACAGACATTTTCCAAGTACTTTAATGTAATATCAGATTCTTTGAAGATATATTGCAAATTATCAGATTAAAATATTATCATTATTTAAAATATTCTTCGAATTAATTGGTAAATACAACGAAAAATAAGTAACAAAAAAATAATTATTCGCTTATTCGCTTATAAATTCTAATAATTATAAACCATTTAAAAATATATATATATATATATATATATATTTCTGCTTATTTTGCGCATTTGAAAAAGAACATCTATAGAACTTCATTCAATTTTACACATATATTTGCAATAAATTGTCACAGAATAAAAGTAAAAACGTCTCTTGTTGTAGATATAAAATCATACAATATTTCCATTTATTGCATTTCTCTATAATATTTTTTTCATAATCCAATTATAAATGCAATTAAAAATGCATTCAACTATAAATGCACTAGGTGTAAGTTAAAAGCTTGAAAAAAGTTCATCCAATTGTAATATTTTATTTTAAATTTTCGTTATGCAGTTCTGAGAATTATTAAAATTGTAACAAACAGTGATAAAATAAAGAAAAATACGTTCACATTTTCATGTTTATTTACATCATGTATTTTTTTTTTTATTATTAACACGTTGAAAACTTTTTTGGAATTATAAAATAAAGAAATTTTATTCTATTTTCATAAATTATGATATAAAACTGAATTAATTCGCACTGTGTTGATTAACAAGTATTAAAAAAAACTAGGCAAGAGCTATTTTAACAAAGCAGAGCGGAACATTCCGTTAATATTCTAAAATAATATTGCTTAACGCATTTAACTGTTTGTTTTTTTTTTTTTAACAGAAGATTTATCATTTAGTTTTCAGCTGGGTTACAAAAATTATCTTGCGTATTGAACTTAGCATTTCATACATATTTGTACATGTTATGTTTTATGAGATGTTTAATTATTGAAGAATTTTTAGAAGCGGCTGGTGGCCACAACAATAGAAAGTTTAAGAATAAGTAAAAAAAGGAAAAAAAAAGTAACAAACATAGTTATATTAGAAAAACAATATTAAAAAAGAGAGAGAGAGAGAGAGAGAGAGAGAGAGAGAGAGAGAGAGAGAGAGAAATGTCCATTAGATTCAATCGAACCTGAAACAGTCCATAAACAGGCGAAAAAGCTTCCAAAGCAATGCCCCAGCAAAATAAATAAATAAATAAATAAATAAAAATAAATAAAGATTCTTTACAGAGACCATATAGTTTAACAAGTTCTATAAATGCATAAAAACAGAGTAAAAGAGAGGAAAAGTTTAATATATTTACATATTTACCAGTTGAAAATTTTATATTTAAACCTGAAAAAATTACAAAAACAGATAATAAAAAATATAAACGAGGAGAGTTCAAACTAAAGTTGCATATATATTAAGCGTACAATGTCAATGCTGGAATCTAGAGCGTATTGACACAGCTTCGCCATCTGGTGGACGGAGTTGATAATGCAAATACGGGGGTTTTCAGTATGACACCATACATGATAGAATATCTACTATCTGCGCATCTCTTGCGCATATTTTCTGAATCTTTACTCACTTATGGAATATGTCACTTGTTTACCAGATTTATTGCAAAATATTTTTATTACAGTTTGTTTTGATAAAATTATGTACATTAAAAATATAGTCACAATATCATTTTAATTTCGAGAGAAAAGCACTGATACTACGAAAGCATTACTGCCTTTTGCTTTTTTTATTTTAGTTTAAACTAAAATGATATTGCGACTTTTTTTTAAATACACATATTTTTATCAAAACAAGCTGAAGCAAAAATATTTTTCAATAAATCTGGTAAACAAGATTCATCTTCTGTGAAGAAATAACTATCTGAAATTCGTAATTGAATTTTTAACAGGGATTCTCTGAATCGCTTTGTCTGTTTCAAAAAAAAAAAAAAAAAAAAATAAAATAAAATAAAATAAAATAAAATAAAGTAAAAATAAAAATCCAATCTGACGATTTTAGGAAAACTATTGAAGTTATTTCCTAGAATCGTAAAATATTTAAACAAATAAATGAACAACACTTGCCTATTTAACAGTACAACATTTAATGCATGCATTTTAAATTACAGTGATTCCGAATATAAAATTAAATGATTTTTAAATTAAATGAATGGAATATTTGTAAGTTAAATAAGATGAGAGCATTGCAATTCAGAGAATATTGGAAAATTATCGTTTGCGCTCGATAAACGAACAAAAGAACTTAAAATTGAACATTTTATTTATAGTTAAATTCTATACATATTCTAAACATTCATTAACGTTGTATTCTCATCGGGAATACAACCGTGTATATCAATATCATTTTTTATAACTTTAGCACACCAAAAATTGAGTAAAATATGGTACTACAAAATTCTATCATTATACATTAACTACTTACTAATTTTTATGTGTCATTTTTCATTTCATAAAAAGAAAATAATTAAAATCTACCGTATTTAAATCAACAACATTAGATAATGTATATTTAAAAATATTTTATCTTTTTTTATAAATTAAAGTAAAAGAACGTTACTAATTTGTTTTACGCTTTGGAAAAGGGCAGATATGAATTGTATAAGAAAAAGAATTTTTTACATTTGCGAAAACTACAGCTGTTCGATGGCCTACATTTTGCCATTTTAACAAATAATATTAGTTCTAAAATGAACTATTTTTATTTAAATAATTGACTATAATTAATAAATCAAAAAACACGAATAAAATTTAATAGAGTAATCTATTACTATCAGAATATAAATGCTACAAACAAATGAAAAACGACGTTTGGGCATTCGCAGTTATTTCATTGTTGTACAATTAACAGATTTTGCATAAAGAAGAAAATAGTTAGGCATTTTTCTGTAGTTCAATCCCGTCCGCAACGTGGCGTGCGGCCTTGATTGATACAACCTTGCCTTAAATCTTGCGGTTACCTATCCCATTTACGATAAGAGGCTTACTTTATATCGCTTTGGTTCAAACTACCTATACGGTTAAAAACATTATACAAAGGGTATTTTAAGAGAAAAAGAGACGGCGACCGCATAGTGTAGTAACTCTGAAATGAATATTAGAAACAGTAAAATATAAATAAGCACAATATGAAAAAAAAGTATAAATGAGCATAAGATTTAAAAAAAATCGCATTCAACCGCTTTCTTGAAACGACATTATTAGTAACAATGGATTCAAAATGGAGTAATATTATGTAGTTAAGTATCCCGCTTGTGCGTATGTGATTCGTCTTCGATTTGGATATCATACATATTTAATTAATTCGCATGATATTCAGAAAATGAAAGTTGATATCAAAATCTTTTCTATGATTTTTGAGCAATTTTATATGTCAAGGATCTATTTATATATTCTATAACTATGCAAATTATAATTATAAAAAAAAAAATAAAAAAAAAAAATAAATAAAAAAAACCTTGTTCTAAAATATATTTAAAATTTTAATGAAATACCCGAAACATTCTCTTGAAAAGGTGATAACTAGAATACATTAGCACATAATTATTTTATTATTTATTGATCAGAATATAATATTAAAATAATATAAGAAAATATTTAAAAATAAATTTATTACAAAAAGTTATAGTTGTTGACATTATTAAATATTAATGTCCAAAGTATGTTAAAAGATATAATAAAGGTATTAAAAATACACACAATCTTTCAGAAGAACTCATTTGATAATTTCTAAAAGAAAATGTGATTTATTTTCAAATTTTGTGATACTTTTTTAATACATTACTTTGCCCTGATTTTAGCCCCACAAATGGATGAGAGGATCTGCTGTTGAAGTTGGTAGACAGGAGGTGCTGGGTTGGAACCGAATCGCACCCGTCGGTCTAACCGTTCGGAGTTTTCGTAGTTTTCTTTGAACCTTGGGAAACATTGCGTAAATACGGCTTAGGTTCTCTTATAAGGACCACCTCGGAGTGCACTCCCCCCAGGGCATATATCCCTCGAGTAGACAATCGGACGTCAAAAATCAACCTAACCCAACCCTGGCTTGTTTTTAACAGTGTATATTTTTTGATAGACTTATGCAAGTTATTATTTATTTTATTTTGTTTGTAAATAAAAAATATATAGAAAGATATTTTTAAAAGTGTAATTACAGTGAGGGAACAGTGGCGCAGCAGTTGTGCGATTGTCACCACTAAATTTCAATAGTATTCATCCTCTTAAAAAAAATTTCAGAAATTCTGTCCTGAAATAAGACGAAGAATACAATTTAAATTTAGCAGTGTCAATATATTCTCTGCTGCTGTGCTGTTCCATCACTATGAACTATAACTAATTCCAAGCAAAATAGTTATTAGAAGCTATAAGATTATTAACCTTTACTAGTGAATGAAATATCACGATATTCCATCAAGAAAACTAGTTATTAGATCTGATAAATCTATATGAAAGGAGATTATAGGAAAAATACAACATAAGCAATCATATTTACTCACAGTATAATATATATAGATATAGGTCATTTACTTACAGTTCAGGTTTATTTTAACTGACTTATCGACAGGAACTGTTACATTGTTGTTGTTGGCGTTACATGTGAGAACCATCAATAAATCAGATCGCATCAGCCTAGTGATTGTTAGCTCATTTCTAACTACACCATCTGGCATCGTGTCAAATGTATCGTCTAAAAGTGTCGATCCCCTCCACCACGTTACAGCCGGTGGCGGTGTGCCTGCAAATTAATAAGAAACATAGATTTATTAACAATGCAAAAAATAAATATGATTTTTATTATTTTTCCTTCAGATTTCTCTGCCTTATAATATAGTAATGTTATATAGTAATGTTAAATAAGTTATGAGGTATACATTTTGAAGTTGTCTATATGAGACGTAAAATACTTTAGTTGTTTAAACTTATAATAATTTTTTTAACTTTAATTCAAAGCTGATATTTCATCGAGAAGTTTAGAGCTTCTTATCACAAATCTCATTCATTTCGTCATGTAAGACTTATCAGCTGAAAACTTGAATTAGTATTTATAGAAACACGCAATCATGACTGATGTAATGAGGAATTTTTTGAGATGATGAGTGAAGAATTTTTTGAGTTTTGTAATAACCACAATGTGTTTTGTGCCCTCGATCTTCACTGTACCATTTCGTATTTCTGATCAGTACAAAAATAGGAAATATCATTTTATGTTACCTATGTAGAAGATTGCGAGTCGTATTTATTTTTTCTTTTATCTATGCTAATATATAAAATTAAAATTTCTCTCTATGAGTTTCTAAGAAAATAAATACCGACCGACAGAAATAAACTTAAATAGTCTTTATAAACTTATTAGGGGCAGATACAGAATTTTTCTGACTATAATCTTCAGTTTGCTTCAACCCAGTATCGAAAGTATATCTTGAGAAAATATTAAAAAACTGTAAGAATCGATCAATCAATCAATCTGTCAGTGCTCAAAAATGCGGTAAAAAAATTGATTCCTTTTAAAACATTTTTACGGAAATTGAAAACTGTACTTAAGATTTAATTATGGTATATTCGGCAGTAATCTTACATTTGTTTTATTTGGATATCTGACCCCGTTTTTAAGACAATACAGAAAACCGCTGAGAATCAATCAATCAACCAATCTTTCAATGCTCAAAAACTCAGAAACTAATTTATCAATTTGAGGAAGGTTGATGGATATTGAAAATTCTAATTAAGATTTTATAATGATATTACAGGTTATTATTTTCAGTTTGGTGCATTCAGTTATCTAAAGTTATTTTTGATGAAACAGTAAAAAACTGGGAGAATCAATCAATCTACCACTTTTTCAAAACTAAAAATCTCTAGAACGAATTAAAAAAATTAAGTGAATCTTTCGTAGATTGGAAAACTATTTAAGATTTATAGAACTAATAATTAAAATTTTAGCTTTCGATTTATACATATTAACTTAAAAACTGAATTGCTATATGTTTTCTCTTAAAACTCGAATGATCTTATGAAACAAATATCCAACATCAAAACGGTTTGCTACACAAATAGTCCATTAATAAAAATAGAAAATGTCCTGTGTAACTTCTATATTTTGAAGTTTTCCATATCCATGTCTATTCTCTTTAAAAATAAAAGGTGTCCGAAAAAAAAAAAAAAAAAATCACGTGCAGTTTATGGTGTTTGTCTTATGAGATAAAGGATACTTACAAATTCAAAGGTTCTTCTACATTAATTTTACGAAGATTGTACTGTTCTAATTCTTAATTTTTTTTTAGATAAAGATTAATATCCACCTATTATCTTTAAAAATCAGAGGCATATAACGAAAATACAAAAATAGGATTTAAATTCTGACTTTTATCGTATGTTTTTCCTATGTCAGTTTTCTTTTCAGGTGTCCCAATTCACACGAGATATACCGATTTTCAGAAGACCCAAGACATTTCCGTCGTAACTACTATGCTGGACGCGAAATGCCCTAATTTTTCATGGTGCGCATTTTTTTAAACAATTTCTATTAGAACAATGCTATTCATTAGTCTTAATCGAGTGGAATTTATTACAGTAAAATATATATAAACTAGAAAATTTGTATAGTTCCTGCCACAGGAATACCTTAATACCTGCATATTCGTAAACCTATCTAAAACTGAATTGTTTGTGGTTTCTATCGCCATTCTGTTTTCAAAATATTTACTACACTTTGTTCAGTAAAAGCTGTATAAACGAATATTGCTTATAGCGAAATAATGTATTTAACGTAAAATTTTTATTTTCTCTACGATAGGAACAATATGCAGTTAAACTTGCTAAATTAGAATCCTCTTCAAACTCTAAAGTTTCCGCTTTCTCAGTTTTAAAGGTATAAGATTGTTGTGTATATTTAGTATAATAATGAAATCTTGTAAGACAGGCGTCAGGAACTCTTTAAAGCATCAAAAAATTCGTTTTTTAATAGCTTATAATTAAAAATGATTCTTTGGGGAAAATTCAAAACAAACCCCATACAAAAATTCTCAGCAGAAGAGAAGTTTTAGCTAAAACACTTTGATCATTTTTCCATATGATCAATCAGTTCTTTAATGTAAAAAGTCAATATTCTCAAAACAGCGATTTTGATCATTGCGCACACGATTTCTGAAAAATGGTTAAATTGAATTTCACGAAATTTTGCTGAACATATTAAACGTATAGACGCACAAAATGACCCATTACTATGTTTCTCAAATAACAAGCTTAGAATTCACAACTACTTTTGTATTATAAAAAACCTCGATATTTCGAGTTTCTTAAAAAAAAAAAAAAAAAATTCTTCATTATTTATTTATGCCTAAGTGGAGCAAGATCACCAGATCGGTAGAATCCGATGTAGACCCTATTTCTTCCACCCGGTAAGATTCCCGAAAAAGAAAAAAAACATTAACTCATAAACAAGCCGTTAGAGCACAAAACTCCTTCGCTATAGACAGCGGTGAGTTGAAGCTGGAGAAGTTCATTAATATAAGGAAAAAGAAGCTAAGAGGATCATGATTCAGGACCACATCGCCACGATAGTATAAGCGCCGGCGCCCTGCTCCTTCCCGTCAAGTGACGCTAGGACTACCAGATTTCGACATAGGCTCTACCGCGACAATGGGTGAGTCTCAGGAGTGCAGATGCAGAACAGCTAGGAGGTAAGATTGGTCAAGTCCATCAGGAAATTATATATTTCTGTGAAATGGCGGAGTAGTTTTGGGCGGAATAAGATATTTTTAAGCAAAGTATCGGGGCGGGGTTTTTAATAACTAAGATGTCAGGCCTCTGTAAGTGTGCAGAAAAAATACTAATGATCTGGGGACCCAAAAGCCCCACACTCGCAGAGGTCCGTGCCAGAGCGTTTAAAATATTATAGATAGATCCTGAATGTACCATGACCGGAGAGGGAAGCTGATGTATTGCAGGTCATTTTGAAAACACATTATATCTGTATCATCAGTGCATGCAAGAATAATTCTTTCGTGAGCATTATATTATCTATAAAAAGAAATTAGAAAACATTGTATATGTGTATACTTTTTTTAAGAACTTTAATTGATAAAATAAATATTTTTTAACATATGTTTTCAATTTTATAATTAAAAGCAATTAGATATACAGTGACTGCAATTCTTACAGAGGCCACGTGTTCATATATTTTTTTAGCTCAAAGGCTATCTGACTCTTAATAACAAATGGCAGGAGAAAATTCCTTTTTAATCAGGCTTTCATCTTAGCAGGTGTAATTGTATTGTATTTTTCCGTAGTAACAATGAAATATTAACATTAGGACATGACTTCATTATAGATAGATTCCGTTTTCACACTTTTTACTGTGTTTATATGTCCCGATTTAAAAGCCGCTGCCTCATTTTTTGGTCTCCATGTCCCGCTATTTGCGAAACTGTACCTGGAAACCCTACATGTGAGATGCTTACAAATCACAAGTTTCTCTACATTAATTTTAGGAAGATGACCAAATAGGATTTTTAACTTTTTTTTATGATAAAATTCTATGTTCCTCTCTATTCTCTTTATAAATCAGAGGCAGCTAAAGAAAAAATCAAGATTCCGGATCCTAAATTATGACTTTTATCCTAAATGATAAACTAAACTTACAAATCGAATTTTCTCTACGTTACTTTAACTAAACTTATATATTTGTGAATTGTCAACAGTATTTAGATAAATTCCAATTGTCATGTCTACTCCATTTTACAGACGTCTAAAGAAAACAGTAAAAACATTGAATATAAGTTACGGTTTTTTAAAGTGATAAACTTTACTTTACAAACGAAACGTTTCTCTTGATTTTACTATTATGCATTTTTAACAGTATCCAACATAGTTGAAAAGTCTTTTTGAATTCCTGTTAGTCTGTCTGTCGTCTGCTATCTGTTCGTACTCAAACCCACGTAAATATATTCGGATTGCCAGGAAATTGATATATGCTGTTGCATTTTACTATGGCTGGTACATATTAAAATATATGTGTAGCATTCATATATTATTTGCAGAGGCACATAAAAGACATAATTTATATTACGGTTTATGGGGAAAAATTATTTGCTATGTAATTTTAATAAAGTTACATTATTTCAAAGATATTAAAATTGTTATATATCACTGAGGACATTGAGAAATGCTTACTAAAGAATAAGATGTGCATAGTATTCATCGTTCATTTACAGGAACAATTTAATATATATCAATTCAGTGCAATCTATCATTTCTAATTGAATAACAATTGCTGAAATTGTGTTTTCAGTTATGGTACGTGTTGTAAATTTAAATATTCTTTTGTATATTACTTGGTTTTTATAAATACCATAGATCCTACATAAAGCTACACAAAAGATCTTGGGTACAATTGTGTTTATTGCCGGAATTTGCCGTAACTGAATTTTCAACTGTGCTATTCGCTTCCTAACTGTACTGAATTGTAGAATGCCATGTAGTATCTATACAAATCTATGCATTCTATTTATGGCTTCACAAAAAATGCGGATGATTTTCCTACTATTGACGGTATTTATGAATTTGGATATTCAAATGCGTTATGCATTTTTAAAATTATTAACTTACAAATTTTATTGTGTTGTATACTGCTTTATTATCTATGCTTGACGAATGATTTTTCCATCTTACTAATTTTGAACTGGTTTTCAGATACAGAATATTACTCACGTCAATTATTTTTAAATGTCGTACGCCTGTAAAGAAAACCGTCAAACTTCGGATAAAAAATCCGTTTTTGTTTTCTTAGGAAAAACATATTCATTATGCAGGAGATTTTATTTTTTATTTATGTATTTATTTATTTTTGTCGTTCCTCTAGCCTGGTTTTCAACCACACTTGAAAGATGTCAAGGGCAAAAGCTTGTTACGATAAATATATTAAAATAAATATACGAAGCAAGAAAAGAAGATATAAAAATCATATCCCACATCATCTTTGAATACTTTTACTATACGCATAGATTTTACAACTTTAAATATCTTTGAGCTACATCTACCTATCACGATTAAAGAATGTTTATGCTCTAATGAACATTTCCTCAGACAAGAACATCTCTGATTTCTCTGTTCCATTACTAAAGCTTTAAAATATTTAGTGAAATATATTCTTATATTTACGTATGATTCAATAGACTTAATTACTACCGTCCCTTCCTTTTCCTTTGATCTGCAATGCCTAATGCACTTCAAATGCACTTCCCATGTTTTCCTCCAGGCCTTTGTTCTCCAAATCACCATTCTGCAAAGCTCCACTAATATTCCCCGCATGGAAAGGGTAATTACAAAATGAAAGTGAACAATGGAGTCGGATATGAAACTCTGAAATCTCGTCCATAACTACTTCAAATGATGTCTTCGTCAAAATTCCTTTGTTGGTGAAGAATAGAATGGAGAACCAGCGATAAAAATATAAAAAGGCATAATATTTCTAAATTTCACACTCGGTAAAGGTATTTCAGAAAAGATAAGAACTGAAAAGGATAATATCTCTTGTGAATGAGAAAATATTGTGTATTCTAATACGTTTTAAAATTTATCCTATAACATTAAAACTTTTCGTAATTCCTAGATTACATTTCCTGAATAAACCATTTATAATGATAATAAGAATAACTGATTTCATTAAATAATCTTTAAAAGAACAATTTTGACTTTACATTGTGCTATTTTTTAATGTACCATTTATTATGTGGTCTTTCTTTGTCATAAAAATTATCAATATATGCGCAATTTATAAAACTTTTATATTATCTTATATTGCTAAATTATTACAAAAAGCGAGCATTCAGTTTACCGATTTTCCATAAAGCGCATTTCAATCTATGTAAAAGTCAGAGATTTTGTGTATGTTCCGTATACAAATCTACAGTGTTTGACATGTCTTCGCAAAACGCGCGACATACAGACATTCTAAAACTCCGCAAAAAAATACTGGCTGCTTTATAAATTTTTTAACCATTTCCCATATTTGTATACTTATTACCATTCTTTTTTTTTTTTCAAATGCAATATATTTTATGTTGCCATACCTTAGAAAGAAACTGTGTATGGACAAAATTCCTGCACGTCGCTTTTTGCACTTATTTATTTGATTCTAAAGTTAAATTACAGTAAATACATTTAAACTTAGAAATTCAGGAAGAGACTCATTTAGAAACAAATTTATTGTAATAAATACAAAATAAAAATTACCTTTCAAAATATAAAGTTACTTTCTATAGAGGAAATATAATACATATTCAAAGCAGAATTGTACTAAATAATAAAAGAAAAGAAATTTATGCCATTTTCATGTAACTTTTATAGACATAATTTTTATGAATGAAAATATAAGTTTCCATTTGATAATAATCTTTTCTTATTAATAGAGGACATTTTTCTTTCAGAAATTAGCGTCTATGACCTATAAAATAAAAGCTTTATTTTTATGCCCCATGGAGTAGAATTTCCTTAAATGCTACAAGATATGGATGCATGTTTTACTTTTCTTATGGCATTGTAAGAAAAATCTTTTATTTTTAAGATTCACGTGCCAAAGGGAACATGCATTTTTTATTTATAAAGCTATTGAATTTTACTATGAATAATCAAAATTACGTTACTCTTTTTATGATTGTCGTTTTAGCGGTTTATACGCGCGAATGCACGAAGATTTGTTATTTCATTGCCTCATTTTTAGTACAGTAGAACCTATTTTATCCGAAACCCTCGGTTAACCGAAATCCATTTTTAAAACTGTTTTTTAACTATTGCATTCCTTGTGTGATAAATCCATTTTGAAAGCTTTTTTTTTTTTTTTTTCTTTAACTATCGTATTTCTTGAGTGCAAGCGCTTCTTTCTGAACTACGAGTGCATATAAATATTTTCGATCCCCTTTCTTAGAGTTCCTTTGAATTCAACTTGGGCTCCTGAAAGCTTTGGAGTGGAGCAAAGAAAACGAACAAATTAGCAGTTCTGAAGTTTTTTAATGTTTTGCAAAAGGTTTGACATGGCTGAAGCAGCAGAGAAACTGTGATTATGGTGAACTAATAATATTAAAAAAACTCCCTCAAAGAGCTTCAAAGCAAAGGCAATCGAAATTGCGACAAACAAAATATTTTTTTCAAACTTTTGTGATACATGAAAAAGATATTTAATTACAAAATTAAAATTCCGGTAATTTATTCTTGTTTCTATTTTGCTATTGCTTTATTTTTATTAACACGTTAAGCACCACGTTAGTCACCGGTGACCAACACTGAAATTACCTTTTAAAACGCGTTTATTGACTGATGACTGGCGTCTAAACTGTGATATAAAACTAAAAATATATATTTTGTTTTAAGTAATTACGGAAAATTTATTTAAAACTTACCTACCTTTTTATTTATTACACGATAATACTTTCTAATAAACAATTAAATTTAAAAAATAAAAAAAACCCGACTGCGTAAAAAGCGAACTAATTAATTATTTATCATCAATATGAAATTATTTTTTGTTCAATTCCTACTATTAGCTCAAACTCTTGCTTTACATATCTTGTTCAAATTTTCAATCGTTAATAAAATACTTATTATTCATCCAATCAAGCTCAAATAATTTTTTTTTAACTTGTAGTGAATGACACTTGATGATAATCCAGTTTTTTCAAATATTAATTCATCAATTAAATTAAATTAATTAATTTTCAATAATCGAGAGAGCCCTCTTCTTGATCAATGTATTGTTAGACCGAGGGACCCCTCTTCTTGATCAAGGCATTTTAAGCCCTACTCAACAGGAGAGAAGAATGGGAGAAAAAAATTCTCTTATTGACCTAAGTAGGAATTGACTTAAAATATATATATACATTTTTTTTTATATTACTTGTCTATATTACTTTCCTATTTTTTTTTTTATTTAGTTGTATTGATGACTTTTAAGTTGTATTTAATTGTTAGTTCCTATCTATAAACACTGCTTTGATGATGTCTATAGATGTCTGTGATGTTTAGAGTTGCAGTGAAGCGAGAGATCCACAATACATACACAACTTCCAGGTTGTATAATATTTTAACGGAGCTACCGACTGTAAAATAGCCAATGAAACATCGTCTTCATTTTGAAAGACCTATCCAATTATATGCCACTCAATAGGGTGCGTAATTTGTTTTTCGTCACTACCGCCATTTGGTATTTATAAAAACAAAACCTAGCCTATAACCATCGGGCCGTTAAGACGTATCGATAGAGACCTCATTCATTAAAATCCATCCAGCCGTTGGGATTTTTCGAGGGTATAAAGAAATCCACATACACAGATACGAGTGAAACACATAATCCTTCTTTTCAGCAGGGTAAAAATTAGTTAAAACATTGTAAATTTTTCAGCGCTTCAGTGTCAGTCACTGTGGCACTCAAAGTGTTAAGCACTTGTTACCATAGTATGAAATATTGCATATATTTCTCCTTAATCTTAAAATTGACGCATTCTCGATTATCCGAAAATTTCTATTTTCCGAAAGATGTTTTGTCCCAATTATTTCGGATAATCGAGGTTCTACTGTATTTTGTATTTTTGACAGACTTACTCGAATAGCTTCCGAGAATTACTATGGGCAAACTTAAATTATATTTATATGAAACATTTGTAATTGCATTGAATGGATGCAAATTGTTATGTACCTTTACCTATCATTAGATGTTATTCCAAATGTCTTTCAAAAATATACCATACAAAAGATACTTTTTATTTAAAACGAATACCATTAAAATTTTTGTAGCAATTTCTTCAATTCTATTTTTTTATTTTGCTCGTGTATATTTCTTTACCTGCGAATGTATATTAGAAAATTTAATGCATTTCTCCTATTTTTACTTATTATTTCCTTGACAAGGGCGAAATAAAATTCTACATCTGTCTAATAATAAGGAAATTGAATAATAAAGTTCCTAGTAAATTAATTCAGGATTTCTCCGTTTCGAATTGCTTAGAATATTCACATTGGAAATAATACTTTTGTTTGAGAACAAAGCTCTTGTAGAGTAAATTGCGAAATAGTCCAACACATAGTATTCCAATTATTGCATTATGACTTTATACAGAAAAGCATATTTAAAATGATAACTAGAATTACCTCCATCTGATTCACAGCGTAACTTTAGTTCCGAACCTTCGTCATATGGGCCTATTACACCAGAGAGCTCTTTATTTTCCATATCGTAAATAAGCACTTTGGTGGGAGGAACTGAAATCAAAAATTTATAATTTAAATCTGCAATTTAAAAAAAGCAAAGAAAAAAAACAGTAGGTGTAATTCGCATTAGAAACATAAAGTACATGAAATGAATTAATAATACTGGGTTAGGAAAAATAGTCTTTTAAAGTTCTATAATTTACAAACCAGGATAATTTATAGCAAAAACTTTTTTTTAAAATAATCTTTATGGTAAATATGTTATACCTAAGAAGATCGAAAAATGCTTGAAATGGTAAAAATTGATAGAGGTTTGATTTTGCGCTAAAAACCCCTGATTAAATTAGACGACAAAATTATTTCCTTATCCATTTAAACATGTATGTTATATATATATATATTATATATATATATATATATATATATATATATATATATATATATACAAAAGTGTAAGACAAATCATTCTTGTAAAACTAGTTTTGCTACGATTTTCAAGTTGCAGGTTCCATATTTTTGAGTCAAATTTTCATCTTTTTTTCTGCCTATTACTTTTTCTCTGAAGAACAGGACCGACTGAGCAATTTGGGCGTATTTTTCCGTTTCCCAAAACAAATTAAATCTGTTGTAGAAAAAAATATTTTAAACAGAATTGCATTTTAAAATGTAATATCAAATAAAAGGGTATGAAGTGTATTTTAGAAAAAAATAGGTGAAAAAATTACATTCAGATTATTTTTATAAGCATTTTTATGAAAATGCAGGTATGCCATCAAGACGCTCGGAGGGTTAAAAAAATTAGAAAATCAAATATATATACTGTAAAAAACTCATAATCCATAGCAATTTAACACATTATTGAAACAACAGCCTAGTTGAAACGGGTTATTACTTCTGTTTGTCTGTCCGTGCGCTGACTCTCGTAAATATAACTAAGACTCTCCTGTTTTTTTGCTATTGTTGTTGATGTTTAGTACAACAAGATCGGTATTGAAAATGATGTGTGTAACATTTATAGTACATTTACTGAAACAGCCAAAATTACTTTGCTACATTACGATCAATGGAAAAAAATCGATTGGAAAATATTTCAATGATCTTAGAACATTTCAAACATAATGAAATTTATATGACTTTATGAAGTGCATTAAAATAACCTTTCTGGAGTATATGGAGTTTACATGGTCACAAAAAATAATTCTGTTACATCATGGAAGATGATAGCATTCCAGAGTGACGCAGCCTTAAGCCTAAAGTCGTCAGAATGGCGGAACTCATATATACACCTAACTCGAGATCAAAGGAAACGCGAAAAGCCGCCACTCCATAACTCAGCAAATACAGAATATATTGTTCTGATTTTTTTTTTTTATAGTCTTTTATCTGCAGTCTAATGCTAGAATGAAATTTTTACATTTCAACGTGTAGTATATTTTGAGATCTCGAGAGCCATTTTTACAGTAAATTCGATGGTACAAATTCCTAATTTCTGGAAAACGGCTGGGAGATTTCTCTAACTTGATATACAATATGAATCTGTTTTAAATGAAGGGATTAAGATAACACTTGTTTCCAGAAAAACTCTTGTTTGATATAATTAATATTTTTTTTTCTCAAAAAGACCGGCGCGATTTTATTAAAATTAATATATAATATGAATCGCTTTTAGATAAAAAGAATAAGATATTAACTATTTGCAGGAAAACTGTTGTTTGTTATATAGTCGGGATGAAAAATGGGGCTACGTTTTTTTCGCCATTCTATGAGAATTATAGGCGCAAAAAATTACTAATGTATTCCTGCGCATGCTTTCTTTTTCTTTACTTTTGGCGGAAGATGGATGTCGAAAAATTCGCCTGGCGGTTAAAAACGCTTTTCTCGCATAACCGAGATCTTGGGTTCAATCCGCAATTTTGCTTTTATGTTTATTTTCACAAACATTTGATCTTTTTTTATGTCAGTTAATAAAACAAAATATATATTTGACCATTATTACGAGTTCCTTTGTAATTTTTTTTTATTGCCAATTAAATCTTTAAATAAAATTTTAATAATTTTTAAATTGTTATTAAGTTAAGCAAAAATAAATTACAACTATAACTAAGCTAAATGAAATAAAACTTCATTTTAAATAAATTTCAATAATAAAATTTTAATTTTTCTATAAGCTATTTTTTATTATCGTAAAATCCCGTTAATCCCCTCCCCCAAGTGCGACCCGAATATCGTAAAACAATCAGAGGCGGTTTACTTACACGGTTATACAATTGTAGTATATTCTCAGATAAGTCTGAGAGTATATATGAAATATATGGGTGGTGAAGGTAGTGTGTGTGTATGGGGGGGGATACTAATGACCGATAGTCGTAAAATATGCATTATTTTAATAAAGTGAGAAAAGAAAAACATTCGAAAAAACAGGATTTACAAAATATAAAAACAGAATAACTTCGCGATTAAGGGAGACGAATACCCTTGAATTTTTGACAATAGATTTTTGGTGCACATTTTCGTAATTAAAAGATGGATACATATTATTTACAACAAGCATTTAGTGAACTATACCATCTAAATTTTTATATAACATGTTTTCTTTTGTTATAGATTTAGAAAATAATTAATAATCTTCAATTTTTTAATCTAGATCTAGTAAAATCAATCCAGTTTACATATATGGATTACTTAAATTAATGTGTGCTGGTGCTGTCATCTGTCTTTCAAATGTAAAGATAATATTCCATATAACGCCTTTCCCGCACATTTGCAATTTTAAATACTGGTAAATAAGCTCCGAAAAATTTAATTTGGGTCTCAAAAATTCAGATTAGTGCCAATCTTCAATATCTTTTATGAACAGAAATTATATTTAAGAGATGTAGTCATTTTATCGTTGCTATATCATGATATCAACGAGATTACATTTTGGCGAGGTTTTGGCAATTTAATGTTACCAGTTCAATTTGGAAAACTTTTTCTTCGGGTGAAATTTCATTTGATGCTCTGGAAGTTGGTGTTTTTCTGTGCTATTTCTGTATGGAATGTATATATATTCGAACTGTTGCTATATGAAAAATGGATATTCAATTATTCCATTATTAATTGAAGTTTGCAATTTGAATAGGAATTTATTTGTTTATTTATTTTTAATAGAAGTGTAAAACAAGGATTTTACCAGGCAAAGGCTCGGTGGTATTTTTTAAAAAGCCGACTATAATCCATAATCAGCATTTGTATTTCAATAAAAAAAATTCAAAATTTCTAATCAAAGATTTTATGGCAAGTGAAGTTCTCATCTACTTATGTAAATATAGTTAACGTCTATGACAGGCATTCCCTAATAACGCACACCTATATTAAGAGTATATTTTCCACTATTCATAACAATTTTATATCTGCGCATTTTTACTTCTCAATAGCGGGCACTTCCGAATACATTACGCTCTCCCGAGGTGTCCGTTATTCATAGTGTGTGGGTGGGCAGGGGGAGAGGATGCAGATAAACTAAACTACCTTCCGGGGCCCTAAGCTAGATTTATTTGGGCACCACCTCCTTTCCTTCAAAACAATATATTTCAGTGTTTTCTGGTACTGAAAAAAGAAATAAATACTTTTAATGCGGGTAAACATTGAAATTTCATAAAACTGAAAGTGTTATAATACGGCAAGTGGGAACTTTTTAAATTTCCTTCCTAGAAGTAGAACAACATTTCTGCAAATATAAGGTATTAAGACCTGGGGCCATATAAAAAAAAATCATATTTAAATGTATATATATATATACAGTCCCTTTTTAGGTGCGTTCGTAATTATATAAATACGTAGCACCTATAGTCGTCGGTCAGTCCGTCTGTCCGTCTGTCCGTCCGCATGTAACAGAGCAAAAACTACCCAACCGAATGGGCTGAAATTTTAAATATATGATTGTTGCAAAATTTTGTCGCGCCATTTCAAATGTTATGAAAATCGGATGTATAGTTTAATTACAGGGACAGTCAAAAGTTTTTCTTTACATTACGACCAATGGGAAAAATTATTGCAAGTGCATTTTAATGATGTTACAGCTTTCCAAATGGTTTGAAATTTTAAACATATAATTATTGCGACATTTTGTCGAGCCATTTCAACTTTTATGAAAATCGGATGTATAGTTTAATTACAGGGACAGTCAAATTTTTTCTTTACATTACGGCCAATGGGAAAAATTATTGCAAGTGCATTTTAATGATGTTACAGCCTTCCGAATGGGCTGGAATTTTAAATATGTAATTGCTGCAAAATTTAGTCGAGCCATTTCAAATTTTATGAAAATCGGATGTGTAATTTAATTACAGGGACAGTCAAAAGTTTCCCGTTACATTAAGGGGAATGGGAAAAAATTATTGCAAGTGCATTTTAATGATGTTACAGACTATGCACTTATGAAGTGCAAACAAATACACATTCAGTACAATATCGGGTGGAAAAAATAATTATAAAACTAGTTATAGTACGAACGCACCTCATTTGCCACGTTTGACGAGCAATTTCCAACTTGTTTAAAAATAGCTTCATTTATACGCTTTTTCACAATTGGTGTTGGTGTTATTTATGACGGCCGATTATCTGCACATCTGCACGAAGGAAAGAGGCCCTAGGGGGAGTGCCCTCCGTGGGGATCTTTCTAAGGCACTTAACCCGTATTTATGCAAGGTTTCCCAACGTTCGAAGTAAACCACGAAAACACTGAACGGTTAGACCGACGGGCGCGTTTGTGTTCGAACCCAGCAACTCCCGTCTATCAACTTTGAGAGCAGAACCTCTCAGCCACTAGTGGAGTTTTTTCACAGTTGGAAGAATGTTTCTATCATCAGCTGTTTAAATGATAATAGAAGTCGCCTCTGTGTAAATAAATCACAAGCTTGAAGCCAAAAAATTCAAGAATCCAATATTTTCCACTTATGAATATCGAAAAAAAAATAAAAGGTGAGTAGCACTTCGAACACCATCTACGTGGTAATTACCCGTATGATTTGATAAATGAATGAAACAAAGAAAATTGCGTAATCATTTTTCTTTTACATAAACATGAACAAAAAAATAAAGAAAATCTTAGCACCAGGACCCTTTTCCTTCCAGACCGTTAGGCTTCAGTTTGTTCAGCCTAATGGGTAAGCCGCTTCGATTAAGCCTACCAAAATAAACAAAGCAACCCCCCTCCCCCCCCCCCACACACAGCCTGACTAGCATGTTATGATCTTGGTTGAAATAATAACTTCAGTAGATGATTTTATTTATGGAACAGAGTGCAAAATATGTCAGTAAGTAATTGTTTTATACATATAAGTAACTAATTCATTTTGTTCAGTATGTGCACAGGCGATTATGTTCCAAAAACACTTTAAAATTGATCATCATTCTGAAAATTTGGGATGAAAATGTATCATAGAAAAATGTCGCGAATTTAGACAGATGGACAGAAAGAAGCAAAAAATTGTAGGTTAGAATTTGATTTAGATAGATTTATTTATTTTTATCAGTGAGCAGTTATTGTATTTTAAATAAAAATGTTTAAAGCGTAATATTTCTTGATATTTTTCTTAAAAAAAGTGAACTTTTTTCGTAGTGAAATTTAACAAGCTTTCTATTTCTCTGAAACATAACCATACCCCCCACCCCATTTCATTATTACTTCAATATCATACTAAAAAGTTCTTAAAAAACAAATAGCACGGCAATCTTTATAATTGAAGTATAAGGTATGCTTTTGAGAGCAGGGAGGGGGGGGGGAGTGAATTAAAGGCGAATGGAAATCACGGTTATGAGTTCATATCATTGGTCTTTAATATTTTTTTGTTCTTATCTTTTTATTATTAACCTTAAAAAAGTAATGATATCAATAGAAAAAACCCTTAACGGGTTAAAAGTTTGTGACGCAGCAGTTTATGTTATTGCTATAAGAATTTTAAATATGGAACTTCAAATTAATATCAAATTTTAAGTGACACTATGGTATTAATTATTGTATATATATATATATATATATATATATATATATATTATTTATTTCATTATTTTATTTTTGTTTTATTTATAATTGGATGTTTAAGAATTATGTTAAATTTGAAAGGATGTATAAAAATTTATTCATTGATGCTTTATCATTCCCATCTTTCACAAACTCAAAATATGAGTTTAAAAGATATGATATCAAAATTTAAGTGACGCCTTGATATAGTTTTAAACAATTTGTTTTAAAATTCAGTTTTAATTGTTTTCGATTTGGCTAAATATATTTACATATCTAAACAAAACTTTCAATTTTTCAATACACTGATAAATGTATATATATATATATATATATATATATATATATATATATATATATATTATTGAAAAATTAACTAGAGCTTTAAAATTTAATATTTCCGATTTGGTTACTATTAACACAAAGCATCTTTTCCAACAAACTACTAAATTACAAAAAAAAAAAAAAACTACGTTATTACATATGTAGACAAATATCCTAATAATTATGCAATCATATGTAAATCTTATTATCGCCTACTTCATACTTCCTGTATTTAATCTAATAAATCTTTAAAAAAAAAAGTAATGAAAATATAATTACAAATAATCGTAAAATTCAAAGTTATTATAAAATATAAAATATTCTCTCTACTAACTTTAATTATCCTTATTTAGTTCTTATTCCCAAATATCATAAAAGAAACCAATTAAATTTAGGATTGTAACTATTGGATGCAATACATATAATAATATAGCCAATAAACTTCTATTAAAAATTCTTAATCAAATATATAAACTGAGAACAAACAATGATAATACACATTGTATAAAAAAATAGCTATCAACTGGTCAATATTATGAAAAATCTTAAGAGTGTAAACAATATAACGACATATGATTTCAAAGATCTTTTTAATAATATAGATTTATTACATTTACATAATATTATAAATGCATTATTTAAAAAGTATCATCAAAAAATGGATTTACCATTTAATATAGATATCGCTTATTTCAAATCTTTAATAAACTTCATTATCTATAGTAATTGTATCTTGCAAGATAACACATTATATTTGCAGCACGTCTGTATACCACAAGGTGGTTGTACATCCAGTTTATTATCAGACTTATACTTATATCACTATGAACGTACTTTTACTAATAGTAATCTACATTTATATCGTTATATTGATGACATAATTTCAATTGTCACTAATCAAACAAATATTTCTCCATTTCCCGTAGATTATCCCACTAATTTAAAGGAAAACCTCTTATCTAACAATACAATTAATTTCTTAGATCTAAAATTACAATAAAAGACAACAAAACAATAACAAATCTATATGATTAACGTAAAGAATTTAAATTCAAAGTTAATACATTTACAAATTTTAAATCTTCTTTTCATAATTCTGTATATCGAAATATAATACTTAATTATTTATATAGCATAAAATGTTTGTGTTCTTCTCATCTAATTAACAATATTAAAAAACTAATTTATGATTCATTAAATCATGGTTTTCCAAAAAAAAAAATTCATATATTCTTTAATATACAATTAGTACTTAATGCAATTAGTACAATTAGTAATTATTTGATTTATAACTACATAGCTAATATGCATTTTATTATGGATGTTGATTCGATGCTTTTATATGTATAATGGTGAAGTTTTATTTATATTTTTATTTCAATTCATATTAAAGTTATGCAACTTTATTAATATTTAATAAAGTTAACGATTAACTTGTATTTCATTTTTAGTCTACTCACGACAATATCATATTAATTTTTAATAGTATACCATCTTTATAGAGAATAATATGCATAATAAGTTTATTTGACATAACTATTGCTATGACAGCATGTATTAAAATTTGGCTATTAGTTTTTATTATTCCTCTATTCTTTTTAATCTTGTTTCATTTTGAACTTGGTGTTCAACGATTAAGTCTCTGTTTTCTATGTCTGGTAGTCCCAAATTCATATTCTATAGCTTTTTTATGGCTAATATGAAAATAATCACCACACTTTATTTGTGAACTTTAGCCATTTGGGAATTGAAGATTCTGACTAAGTTCTACAACATCCATTTTTCTTTTCCTGTTTATTTTATTAATTAATTATTTTTATGTTTAATTGTAATTTTAATTTTTTAAGTTTCATATGTATATATATTTATTATATATAATTTATTTTATATGTTTTAGAATATTGCTATGTATTATTATCAATGTTATAAAATTATTTAAATTTTCCGTATAGATTAATTGGGTGTGGATGCAGAATATATTGTATGCATTATATACTATTTACATTCTAATATTATGCTTGTTATTACACCAGTTAGAGTTAAGTTTCATTATAAATATGTTATCTTTGTATTTATGATGCATTGTATTTTAAGAATAATAATTGTTGTTATATCTATTAACTTTTATATTACTTAATTTTTTTGTGAATAATGATATATAATATCGTATTATTTATTTATTATATGTTAGGTAAAGCAGATGGTAGTATTTGAAATCATTAGCTTCAATACGGTTACTCTTATGTAATTAGATCATAATAGTTTTATTTTATCACAATATATAGCAGCACCAAAATTTAATTTTCATTTTGTCAATGGCTTCTGTTAGTGTAATATTTCAATATTCAACACTAGGTTGCACTAATGCTGGTTATTCACGATATTGTAAATTAATAGTTTTGAGATTTTTCACTTTAGTTAAAAAAATTTAAAAGTGTTAATAGGTATTTTAAATACTGATATTGTAATTATTTTCTATTTATGTTAATTATTTGCATTTATCACGGTATTTCAAAGTGAATTAACTGCAGCCATTTAGTATTAATATCTGTGTTAACTTAATTTGCATTAATAACGTTAAAATTATAGTGGTATGGATACCATGTGCAGGAGTTTTTTCTTTTTTTAAATAAAAATTGACTTATAATAGGTATGCTGTGCAATATTACTATATTTCATTGCTATAAATATTTAAAAGGTTGTATTGATTTTTCCATTTCATGGCATTTAATATTATTCTGTATTCATCTTCAATCAATTTCTTTTGGTCATGTAGTCGTTTGAGTACAGGGGGGAAAATTTCAGCTTTTAGCTTTTTTTTCACAGAAAACGACTATTTTGCTTATATAATTGAATTCTGTACTCTTGATAACGTAATTCAATATATAAGCTTTTCAATTATTTTTATCGGTATCCATATTTTTCCTTTTTTTCTTCCATATTAATACTTGTAATATAGTACAAGGCACTATATTTTATACATAATAGCTTGTACGTACTATGTTTTTGGTGCCCATGTTAAGTATGTTGGGGGACACTGTATTATTGTCATTTGATTCATAATATCACAAATTTTGTTGGTGGTCGGTAATGTTTATTTAATGGATATATATATATATATATATATATATATATATAAGCATATACATTATTAAATAGCATAGCGTCACTTAAAATTCGATATCATTATTTTTAAGTTCCATATTTCAAATTCTTATAGCAATAAGTTAAAGTGATGCGTCACAATCTTTTAACCTGTTAAGGGCATTTTGTACTGATAATGTTATACAAGTAGAAATTGTTTGTAGTGTATTTTTTAAATAATACGCTATGTCAAACATTATGAAATTCATATAACATACAGTTAGTAATTGTCTGAAATTTGTTTTATATTGAGTTATGCATTTTTTGCTGGAATTAAATTTTATCTTGACATTTTGGGCGTATACACGACTTTAGATAATATACAGGGATGTACACAAGAGTTCGAGTTATTGCCATCCATTGGCGAAAATGGCTAAAAGTGTATTTTCTATGAGAATAAAATTTTAGCAAGCTATGTTTGGTATGTTACATATCTAAGATCATATACAGTGTTGCACAAAATATTTCGACTATCTTTCTAACAATGGAATGTAATTCCGAAATTTGGATTATTAAATTATTTAAGTGTTCTCGAAACTGATTATTTACGTATCATCTGTCACCTTATTTAACGACGAAGTTTTAGATGTAGTACACGCATTTATTTTTTTTATTTTAAGAGGAAGTATATGAAAAAAATCAAATATACATCCTCTTTATCAATGTCAATAGTAGAACAGTAGTGGGTTTATATGATCAAGGTATTTAATCGTACATCACACGACATATTCCAGAAAATAAAATAAATAAGTTAAAAATATCTAAAAAGAATAAAAAAAAATGTTAGGAAGATGACACATTTTTCTTGTGTATGAAACAAAATTTTGTTTCTGCAAATGACAGTATTATAACTATCTTTAAGCTTGTATATCTTGAAAATTGTTTTCGAAATAAAATTTTAAAAAGCAACAGTAGTTTTTTCATGAAAGTTAATTTATTTTTGCATAATACAATTTTTATTATCCATGTACTGATTGAAAGTAATTCTTCGGTTTATTAAACATCATGGTAAGGAATATCTTAACAATTAACTATTGCAAACGTGATGTTTTCTTTTCGTTATTATGTCTTGTGAGTATTCTAGTATGTTTTATTAATAGATAGTCATGGAAAATGTTTAATAAATGCAGGTGAAAACAAAAGGAAGCAGTTACACGTTAAATCCGCATTTATAGCAAAGAGGTACCTGGTGATGTCCATCCTGAGTTCTTAGACAAGCTGAAATAATTATTCCTGTATATATTTTTAATCGAAAGTTATTGGGAATACATTCTAGTGAAAACCCTACATAAAATGAATTGCTGAAACACACAAATATTACATTCTCAACATTAAAAATAACGTATTTCTACTCTGCTATATGATTAATACAATTAAAAACTTAAGTTAAAAAACTCCTACCTTATTGTAATAAATGTGTACAATAGTCCTTAATATGAGCGGGGTATGTTTTTTTTAGTACAATTTAAAATATTTATGTGTTCCTCCTCGGAATAAATATATTCCGAGATATTCCTACAGTTTTTATTTTTTTTTTTTAAATTATTTCTATCCAAATTGTAAATTCTCATTTTTAGAAAAAAAAAATTAAATTTTAATAAATGATACTTTTATTATTCTTTAATATAGTTTTTGTCTTTTTTAAATTTATTAGTTTTTCATGAGTATGTCTAAAATCTATTTGTATGGCAAATAAAATCAGATTGGGTAAAGAAGTATAAAAAGAGAAATGTATAGTGTTTTATGCTTTAACAGAACTTAATTTTTTTTAGTGAAAATTATGAAACATCTGGTCTTGTAAATCGCTAATTTGGATTTTCTTCGTATTTCAAACAAAGGGACATGAAAGAAATGACCATGGAACTAACACGGATCGTTCAAAACACTACTATGGAAACTGAATAAAAAGATTGAAAAAGAGTGTAGTTATAAGGGAAAAAAATATTCTGAAAGAATTTTAGTTTGGACGGTGTAATTTGTCAAACTCGTGTTTCCATTAATAACAGATTTATATTTTTCAGTATCTTTTGAAGAAAATTTTAGAAAGAAATAATTCTTATTTCGATGTCTAATAAAACTTCATCTATTATTTCCTTTTTTAAATCACGTTTCTTCTTCACTACTATACTGTTAGTAAGTTTGAATATTCCATTTAAAAACTTATTCTTCAAAAGAAATTAGTATTTTTTTTTTTTTTTTTAATAATGAATTAAATTTATTCGATACCTAAATATGAATGGTTTTACTTCATGCATTTTAAAATATTTAAAACAGCTCAAAAATAAGCAACAAAAATGTAAATATTTCTATATTTATTATTTTATTTATATATATTTAGGGTTCGGTACATAAAAATGTAAAAACGGAACCATTATAAGATCACTCCTGTGTCTGTCTGTCTGTCTGTCACAGCCACTTTACTCGTAAACTATGGAACGTGAAAAGTTCAAATTGGGGGAAATAATAAAGACTATTGACCCACATATTTACAGATTAATAAATATTCATAAACATATTTAGGAAAAATATATAGGGGCGAATTAAGTTACTTGAAAAAAGAAATATTTTCTTTGTATATCGTGTGGGGTATCGTCTGAAAGCTCTCGTAACGCTGAACTCAAAAATGCAATTATTTTCATTATCGGTATTATATTTTCAAAGTTATGGTCGAAAATGTAGTGCAAAAAAAAGTCCCCCCCCCCCCCATCTAATTCCGAATGTACTGAAACTAAAATTCTGAAAAAAATATCGGAAGTAGACGTTAGTTTAAATATTGCAGGAAAATTATAGTGATTGCCATAGGTCACTTGGTTTTTGAGAAAATCGCATTTTTTCGTTACACACAAATTTCGATTTACGGGCATTCAGCAAAAGTGCTGAGCAGCGCTGGAGGCACCTATCGTAGCAGAAGTATAAGAACATTGTTGATCATGAATTTCATAAAAAATCGTCGGTAATTAGCCGAGATATATAATCGAAAGAATAATACTTTACGGGGCCTGTATCTGGGGGGGGTAATTTATCATCCATAGCACAACCTAAACTAAAATCAATACAACGCACTTTTCTCCTACAAATTTCAAGAGGCTACCGCGCAATCTCCACAGATGCACTACATATACTTACAGGTATTCCACCCATCACACTTCAACTAGAATACGAACACGCCAAATCCTCAATCCTACAGCTAAAACGTGACACAGTAATAGATTCTCTTTTTCCAAACACAACATTGCAATACAAAGTCAGGAGCTGGCAGCTCCACCCCGCTGAGGAGACTTCACATTTTCAAGTAAACACAACACGCAACAGCTACACACCTGCCCTTAGCACCACACTCTTCACTGATGGTTCAGGCACAGAGACTGGCGTGGGCGCAGCCTTTTGCGCCACGGAGGGCACGGTGGTGGTCCATCAGTGGTCTGCAAGGCTAGATGATAATAAGTCCGTATTCCAAGCGGAGCTGTTCGCAATACTAAACGCATTAGAGTGGGTGGAATCCCACTCTAGCAATAGTATTATCATCTACAGTGACTGCCTCTCTGGCCTGCAGGCAATACAGGCACACAGGACAAAACATCCTCTAGTACTGCAAATCAAACTAAAACTTAAGAATCTCCTACATCGTATCTCACTAGGTCACGTCTCGGCTCACAAAGGTATCTTTGGCAATGAACTAGCAGACAACCTAGCGAAGAAGGCCACACAGAAAGAAACAATAGACACACACCTCCCAGTGCCCCAGTCATACGTCAAAAGGGTCCTTAGAGCAAGGATACTGATGCGATGGCAGGAGCACTGGGATACTTCAAAAAAGGGCAGGCACACATATAAGCTAATTCCTAAAGTTTCTCTCACACTATATAACTTAACACCCTACACCACTAGCTTCTTAACAGGACATGGCCCTTTCGTGGCATATCTGGACCGCTTCAAAATAAGATCCACTGCCACTTGCGTCTGCGGTGAAGATGGCACTATAAGTCACCCGTACTACAGTTGTACTCTCACGCAACGCTGGCACTTGAGGCGTCCAGACATACTGCCAGTCAACTGGCTCCAAAACGTCCTTTCCCGCACCCTCCTACTCAACAAATTAAAACACATTCACAATTTCCTTACATACTTAACAAACTTAACTTAAGCCCTGGTTCTGCTTATCCAGTCTCACTGTCACCATATCAATCTTCAAACAGCACCAGAATCCAGTCCTCTTTGTAGGCTCCAATTAAATTCTCTTACTCATCAATGTGTGGTTTCCTGCGATCGCAAGAGCCTCTGCTCGTGCTTCTGACCATTCTATCAAGAGATACATCTCCAATGAACGCTTGAGTATCTGCTCGTGCCATCTTACTTGTGCCACACAAAGCATTACATCTCCAATGGACGCTGAGTATTTGCTCGTGCCATCTTATTTGTGCCACGCAAATCATTACATCTCCAATGGACGCTTGAGTATTTGCTCGTGCCATCTTACTTGTGCCACGCATTCCATTCTTTTCCCTTCCTGCCGCCCCTTGTCGCGAGAGGGGTTCCTACCCCTGCGGCCAGGATCAGTGATGTTTATTATTATTATTATTATTATTTATTTTATTTTATTTTTACTTTAAATGTTCTCATACTCCCGCCCTCTGTCGCGAGTAGGCGTTTTCCTGGCGGGAAGGCATTCGTCTAATTTTTGTAATCCCACTTTGTCCTTTTTAAAATAAATTCTGGGTTCTGTGGTCGGTGGTGCATAGACGCCCTTAGCGGGTGAGCGTCGCCCCTTGAGCATTTTGTGTTTGTCCATCTGCATACGGCCGGACAGGGCTGTACTCACTAACGAGCCTCAACGTGTCGGGGAACATACCGGGAGAGACGTTAAGCTCTAAGGGGCAGGCCTAGCCGGCCCTGAGCAGTCTCTCATAGGCTGCCTAACCGTTAAAGACACGGACGGTTTGGAAATACATAATGACAGGGATGGCGCACACTATGCTCCATCACTTTTAAAGCCTAGATAACAGATTTTAAGGATATATTTGTGTAACGCAATGCCCAGTAGCAGTATAAAAGCAATAAATGTCAAATTGTTAAAAACAGATTAATTTAATGAGAATTAATTACATAAGTATTATGGGATTCGCAACTAGTTTGCATTGGGTGGCTCTCTCAATACACATACTGTGTCTTTAAAGGTTAACTAAAAACCTGTATGGAAAAACGCGGCACAGACCAAAGCGACGTTGCTACTTTGCTACCTCCTTTCGAAGCTTAGCGAAATGTCAAGTTTATACTTTGATCAAGGGTTTTGTTTTAAATACACTGTAAAAAGAAAAGTTTATTACGACGCTGAATTTAGTTTTATGAAATACCAAATGAAGTTTAAATATGCTCTACTTTTCTTGTCAGTGCCGAATTAAATTCATCATGAACAGGTTAGGAAAAGATTTAAATAAGATTTATACAGAATAGCAATATTTGATATTATTTAGGCCTCATATCTCTTTGAACTTTTACGGTATGCCCATTCATACTTTTCTAGTATATATACAGCTATACCAAACCCAACGTTGTATAGTTTTTACGAAGTCTTATTTTTCTTTAAAAACGATTGTTTTAATAATACAATTCAAAATTCATATACTTATTGTACGGAATCCTATGAGCGCGAGTAATTCTCGCACTTGACCGTTTATTAATATATATATATATATATATATATATATATATATATATATAATATTTCAATCGACATTGAAATTTATCATATTTAATAATAATTTATTATTATTCTATTTCATCATTTTAAAATAAGCCACGCGCCTTTATTCTCAAATTTATTTATTTTATATTTCGAAATTTAACAGATTACTATAAGTATGTTTTAAAAACTCCTTACATGATAAGCAAAATCTGAATGACTGACGAAATAAACACTGATAAATACTGTTTACATTTTGCTAGAAGTAATAGTGGCAAAGTAAGCATATGAAGAATTTTCAAAATCGACAAAGATATAGAAAAAGAGAAATTATACGTTAAAGAGTGTTTAGTGGGTAACCGAACTTAAATTTTATAGCGAAAATTATGAAACACGCGGTCTTGTAAATCGCCCATTTGAATTTTCTTCTCAATTCAAAGAACAAGTGGATGAACAAAAAGATGAGGAAATGAAGACAAATCGTTTTGGGAGGTACTTTAGAAACTGAATAAAAAAAGTACTAAAAAGTGTAGTAATGCATTGGACGATTTTTTAAAGAACTTTTATTTTCAATGGTGTAATTTGTCAAACTCATGTTCCATTGAATCACTCATTTATATGTTTTCAGTATATTTTGAAGGAAAAAAATGTAAGAAGGAAATAATACTTTTGGAATTCTAATAAATCTTCAGCTATTATTCCTGTTTTAAAAAACACGTTTTCACTTCATTACTATATCATTATTAAGTATGAATACTGCATTAAAAATTCATTTTTTAAAGAAATTTTTCATATAAAAATTATTAAGAAGAACATTTATTCATATTACCTAAATATAAACAACTTTGCTTCATACTTTCTCAGAATCAAGCAACTAAACCTAATTATTTCTATAAATATTCTTTGCTATATTCGAATAGAAATTTAAAATTATCATATTTAGTATTATTTTTTTATTACTATATTTCATCATTTTAAAATAAGTTACGTATCTTTACTCTCATACTTATTTATTTTATATTTCGAAATTTAATAGATTACCACAAGAACGTTTAAAAAACTCCTTCCATGATAAATACAATCAGACTGAAGACACAGATAAATAATGATACATTAAAAAGTGTTTTTGCATAACAGAACTTAAATTTTATAGTGAAAATTAAGAAACATGTGGACTTCGAAATCGTTCATTTGAATTTTCTTCATATTTTAAAGAACAAGTGGATGCAAAAAATTATAAGGAAATGAAGACAAATCGTTTTAGAATATATTTTTGAATCTGTATAATAAGAAAAAAAAATACTGAAAAGTTTAGTTATACATTGGACGATTTTCCTTCTGAAAGCAGTTTTAGTTTGAATGATGTAATTTGTCAAACTCGTATTTCACTGAATCACTGATTTATATTTTTCAGTATATTTTGAACAGAAAAAATCAAAAGGAAAGAATACTTTTTTGGAATTCTAATAAATCATCAGCTATTATTCCTTTTTTAAGAAAAAACTTTCTCAATTCACTACTATTCGATTAATAAGTTTGAAAATTGCATTTAAAAAACTAATCCTTCCAAAGAAATTATTCTATGTTTTAAGAGAAATAAAGCATTAAATTTATTCGATATGCTTAAATAGAGATAATTTTACTTGATACATTTTCAAATATTTAAAATATCTCATAAACAAGCAACAAAAATCGAATTCCATTCAATACATTCCAATGATCCATTCAATACATTTTAATCTCCTTTTTACGCATGGTAGAAGAGAGAAGCCAAAAAATCGAGCCTGGATTGAGCGGTTATTGTTTCCATCACCAGCTATCGATGCTATTTGTAACGAAAGCTGAGAATCGAAGCGGAAAAAATTCCTGGCATCTTACATAATACTCTTGGAAGATTTTTTTTTTTTTTTTTTTTTTAATATCTGTCAGCGTTTGCAAGTTCTTGAATTTTAAAATCTTTCAGTCATTTTTGAGACACCCGGTATATACCTCCTATATATAAACTCCTTACATGATGAACATGATAAATACGATCACACTTCTGGAATAAATGCATATAAATACCCATTTCATATTTCCAGAAAAATACTAACGGCAAAGTACGCAAAATTTACAAAGTATTTCTAAAATTGAATAAAGTGGTAAAAAGTAGAAATGATGCATTGAATAGAGTTTTATGCGAGAACAGAACGAAAATTTTATGGCGAATTTTGCAAAACATATGGCTTTGCAAATCGCTCATATCAGTGTTCTTCGTATTTCAAAGAACAGGTATACGATAAAAATGATGAGGATATGAAGACGAATGGCTTAAGAAAGTACTTTATATACTGAATAAAAAGACAGAAAGTAATAAAGTTTTGCATTAAATGATTTCTTTTTTTTAGACGTTTTAGTTTTAATGGTGAAATTTATCAAATTCATGTTGATTTTAATGTATTATTTGTATTTTTACTTTCCATACGCATATGTAAAGAATACGCAAGAAACGTATTATAATAATGCTAAGAACCCGAATCTAGAAATATTCATGTCATTGTATGTTTTGAGGTTCTCTAAATCCATTTAAGCTATTTTTAAAAACCTCTTGTATATAAATATATAACCATTAAATAAACATTACCGACCACCAACAAAAAATGTGAAATTATGAATAAAACGACATTAAAAAATTGACAAAAATACAATTCCCCCCAACACACTTAACATAGATTCCAAATGCATAGTAAAAAACAGCAGAAATTGAATATCAAAAGTGGAATAATGAAATTTGTAAAACTTAGACAGAATCGTCGGGACCCAAATGCCTAAAGTTCCACAAATAAAATGTGTGGTTTCATCTTCATATTAGCCATAAATTAGCCAAAGAATATTAATTTGGGACACACACACACATAAAACAGGGAAATAAACCATTTATATATATGCGTATGAGTGTGCGTTCATATTAGAATTTTGTGAGGCGTTTAGGACCCCAGAGAAACATTTTGGTGTTTTCGATGACATCACAATAATTATGTATAAGAAATAAAACGACAAAGATTTTCTAATATCAAAAATTATGAAAATATATAGATTTTTAAACATATAATCCGTTTAACAAGCTAATAATTTTTAGAGAATACTCTTCACCATGCGAATAACGCCTCTGATCACTCCTAAGTTTAAAAGCAGAACAAAGAACACAATAAAAATATTTCTGATAAAATTTCAAATTCACACTGTTATAAGTACCAGAAAAATTAAACCGTGTTTTCCCTTATTATCGATATTGAAACACAATTCCGTGAACGTAACCGTAAACAAAACGTAGATTAAAAGTGTTTTAATTGAAAACTCAATCTATTTTTCTTCTTTTCGATTAGTATATTTTCTGCGATTGATTCACCAGCTGTACTTAAAAGCATTTTTGGTAACTTTGTGATAGCCGCAAGGCATCGGTTATTGCGGCATATTTTACTATTTATAAGATATTTTCTGATTATGATTACTGTAGTGAGTTTAAGCACGTAAATTGTGAACTTATATGTTAATTTAGTGCTTTATTTATTTATTTCTGAAGATTTAATTTTCCTTTGGAAATTTATTTATGGAAAGTCACACTTAAGGAGGCAAGGGATATTCACACTCATTAATTTTATTTTATTTTTTATTGCACCTTAAATACTATTCAACGGCACACTAGCCCAGTGGTAGGGGAGAAAAAAAGCCCGAATTCGGAATTAATTAGGGGAAACTGGAAATCGGTGTAATCCATTTAGTTTTGGTCTAGAATGAATATACAAAGTTTTCCCCCTCGTAGTAGGTGAGTGTTAGTAAATATGTACAGATTTATAGTCAAAAAACACGTTTTTTAAATACCATAACAATATCTCAAAACAACTAACTCTGTTCAAAAACACTGTCAATACAAATGTTGTAGAGCTTGAAATACTGAGTAAAATAAGTACCTACACTTAATATTTTTGTTGAACATTAAGGTCACAATTCTACTTTAAAGTTTTAGACCCGTGCTCAGGGGGTTGAACTCAAAATAAATTTGGGAAAACAGAAAATTGTTTTAATCCCAACAGTTTAGTTCTAAAATGAACGTACTATGTTTTCTTACTAGTACTTGGGTGAATGTTAGAAAATATGTACATATTTTTTTCGAAAAGCACGTTTTTTTTGTTTTTTTTAATTACCTTAACAGTATCTCAAAACAGATAACTCTATAATGAACATTGTAAATACAAATATCGTAGAGCTTAAAATTCTGAATAAAATGAGTACCATCATTAATATTTTTGCTCAGCATTAAGGTCGCAATTCTATTTCAAAATTTAGACTTAATCGCTAATCAAGAGTTTGAAGCCAGGAGAGACCAAGCTAATTTAAAAATATCTCGAAAAAACTAACTCCATCAATAACATTTTCACTGCAAAAGTTGTAAAGCTTAAAATTCTGAATAGAATGAGTACCTACACTTAATACTTTTGTTCAATATTAAGGACGAAATTTTGAGATCTTGTTAAGTTAACATGGTCTCTCGTGGCTTCAAGCTCTTGATTTGAAAATTTTTGAAATAGAATTGCGACCTTAATGTTGTGCAAAAATATTAATGATGGTACTCATTTTATTCAGAATTTCAAGCTCTACAATATTTGTATTGACAATGTTTTTTATAGAGTTAGCTGTTTTGAGATATTGTTATTGTAATTAAAAGAGAAAACGTGTTTTTCGAAAATAAATATGTATATATTTTCTGACATTCACACAAGTACTAGAAGAAAACATAATACGTTCATTTTAGACCTAAACTGAAGGGATAAAAACAATTTTTAGTTTTCTTCAAATTAATTCTGAGTTCAACCCCCTGAGCACGGGTCTAAAACTTTAAAGTAGAATTGTAACCTTAACGTTCAATAAAAATATTAAGTGTAGGTACTCATTTTACTCAGAAATATAAGCTCTGCAACATTTGTATTGCCAATTTTTTTGACAGAGTTCGCTGTTTTGGGATATCGTTATGGTATTTAAAAAAAAAAAAAAAAAAAAAAAAAAAAAAAAAAAACGCATTTTTTGACTATAAATCTAATTTTCTAACGCTTACCTAATACGAGAAGGAAAACATAGCATATTCATTCTAGACCTAAACAGAAGGGATTAAAACAATTTCCAGCTTTCCCCTAATTAATTCCGAATTTGACACCCTAACCACTGGCCTATATATCAATAAATATTTATCGCAGAAGAAATAAAAAAAAGGATAAAAATAAGGGTTTTTTCTGAATATTTGAAGCATTATCAAGTACTTTCAAATTGTCCAAACCTCACTCCATATCAATTAAAATACCCAATATATATATATATATTTTTTTATACCAGTTTGGTTTACATATACAAATAAAACTGTGCATAGTTTTTTTTAAACTAAATATAACTGGAAAAGATAAAGGTAGTTTTTTCTGGCGGGGGGTGGGGAGGGATATTTTTATCATGAATGATTTTGAAAATGTCACCGCTTGTGCGATGAAACATTCGTCAATTCAAATAAAGATATTTTATCACTTTTTATAGCAATATTTAGCTTAAAGTGTAATTAAGTGAAGAAATATGATCCAAAAATGCTGAAAATTTCTTAAGATTTAGAAAATATTTGTTTTTTACCTTTATATTCAATTACATAAAATTCGATGCACAGTTTTATTTCTATATGTAAACCAAACTGGCATAAAAAATATTGGGGATTTTAAAAAACAATGGATTGAGGATGGGATATTTTGAAAGTTCTTGATATCGCCAAAATATTGAAAAAGAATTCCTTATTTTTATCCAAAAACATTTTTTATTGCTTGAGTGATAAATTAATAAATATATATAATCTAATATATAAAAATGAAAATTTGTCTGTCTATCTGTCTGTAATGCTACACAAATCCACAGTTTGGAAGCCAGAATTGTAAAATATTACGTACACTAGAAAGGTAGCCCGTCAAAAATGACGGAAATTTAGATATAATGATATATACAGCTCATGTGCAAGAATATGAGTTTTCTCGCTTGTTCCGCAGCGATAGATGAAAATAACACATTTTAAGAACGAAACACATTTATGAAAAACTGTGTACAGTAGAAGACCACTAATCTGCACAGTTTGGTTCCAAGTGTTATGCAGATTTGAGGCTTTTTGCGGTCATGTCTATTCAATCTTTGTTTACATTTTTTTAAATTCATATATTGGACAATTTAGATTGTTGAGCCTTAAAAATAAATAAATAACACACTTGAAGTAAGGTTAAAAACTATTGAATTATCGTATACGATTTCATGAAATGGTATTATATGGTATTATGTGTGTGTGCTTCACGATCTTGGTTACGAAGTTGGCGAAATTGGCTGCAACTTGTCATAATCCTAATAGTGTGGGCCGCTGTAACAAAAAAGTAACCAATTTTTAGTAAAATTTCTGATATAAAGTAGCTTTCAAAAACTTGTGTAAAATTGCAGGCCGTTCTCCTGTTATGTCAGTCCTAGGAATAATATTTCTAACACTGAAGATTTTCCATGTATATATGGAATTTAGAAAAGCTTCTCCAAAAGAAAGGTCCTGAAATGACATTGTAATTCCTCTAACTTCAAAGTTTAATCGGGCCCTGATGTTGAGTACTGAAATCTAATAAATACAGTTTTTATGAACATTACAACAGAATTAAACAGTTAAACTTATTTAACTTAAACTCGCTGTTACTTCCCGATGTTATTTTTTAGTATTAAGAAAGAAAATTATTTAAAATTTTCAAATCATGCATTTATGATTTTTTTCCGTCTTTAATAACTAAATAATGAAAAAATAGGCTTTTGTTCTGAGCTCATAAATATGACAATAAAATAATGTAACTAAGAGACATTGCAAAATTAAATCTTTGTGATTACAAACCATAAACAAACGATACCTCCACCATTTTACCTACTATGATGTCATTAGAATATTGCCCATTGATTGTTGGAGAACTTACTTTGTGAATGATTATCTCAATGATTTAATATTTTTGACGTTTCACGATGAATGAATCACTTGTGTTTGTTTAGGTTTATGGAATGAGATATTAAGCTGTGAAACTAATTTCAATTGAAGTTATCCAAGGATATATGTATTTTTAATCGAAATTAAAAACAATGCTTTGATCTCGAAATAAAAAGTTTTAGTTTGTATAATTTGTTATTTCTGTTAATTATTTATTTAAGTACTTTTCCATTATAGCGCATTTTTAAGAAAAGCTTGGCTCGATTCGGGCATCAGAAAGTGAGATATGTTGCGAAAATATATAAACAGCTATGAAAACAAATCTGATGAACTTTTATCTTTGTTTATATATGCACTTATATGCATAAAAAATCTTTTCTAAATATATATATTTTTTTTATATACAAATTACGGCACAGATTTCAGATATGAATCGGGATACCTAACTGGCGTTATTTTGCCTGCTATGGTAACCCGACTATTGCTTTTTATTTATTAATAAATTGTTTATTTACTTTTATTTTCTGTTTTTTAATTATATAAACTGCTTTGTTCTATAGTTATTATTCAAACTTTTATTTATTTATAGTTATTTCCTTTTCAAAATGATAGCAAATAATTGAAAAATATATAAGTAACTGGTATTCGAAAGCGAGATTTCTTCCAAATTGGCGTCATAGAAAAATCACGCCAACCCCCATCCGTATATGACATCTGCGCAAAAATTACTTCTGTTTCTTTATAAAAATGGGTAAATAGCTTTTTTTATATTAAATTGTCGGCACAGATGTCATGTACTCCCATGTTGACGCGATTTTTTTTTTTTTTTTTTTTTTTTTGACGCCGATGTCATATTCGCACCGGGTACTTAAGTGGCGACAAAGTGTCGTTATTTTGCTTGTAATGGTAACCCGAATGTTGTTTATGCTGTTGATGTTTTCGCCAAATTGGCGTCGGAAATAAATCGCGCCAATATGGGGCATATGTTTCACTATATTTATGCATACGGCACAGATGTCATATTCGCCCCATATTGGAGCGATTTTTTTCTGCCGCCAATATTATATAGGCAACGGGTACTTAACTTGCGCCAAAGTGTCGTTATTTTGCTTGATGTGGTAACCTGGATTATGTTGTTTATGCTGTTGATGCTTTCGCCAAATTGGCAACCGAAAAAATATCGCGCCAATATGGGGCGAATATGACATCTGTGCCGGAATTATGCATTTTTACGCTGAACTACATTTAGATTTCTAAGAAATGTTTGTGGAATATAGATAAAATGATATACAGGGTCACGCAAAGAATTGGATACATAAACGTCTATGGATGATAGTATCAGGAAATGAAATTTCAGTAGTTTTAAGAGTAGTTTAAATTAAATTTTAGCTAAATAGTGGCATGTAATAACGGTACTATTGGCGTTGGACGGTAACTGCTGAAATCAATTTTTAAGTTTTTTTATGCGTTTTCTGAAATGTTTACTTAGTTATCTTGGTACTTCTTAGTTATCCCGTCGACCAAATTACTGTCACCAAATTGTAAGATTAATTGCCAATAATGGTTGCCATTAATTAATTAATTAAATGCCAATAATGGCCAATAAAACCATTAATTCGACGTTTTATTTGTATTTTTATTAATGTTTTACTATTGATTTGGCGATTTATATAATTTGGCGAAATTGGTCGATGGGATATCTAAGAAGTAACGTTATCTTATTTACCTTATTTCCCTAAATAACGAAGTTTTGTTAAAGCATTCAGGATGTGTTGGAAAGTGTTTCAGATTCTATGCTTAACGCATGATTTTTTTTTCTTCTTTAGTCTTATTTTGCATTTATTTTATTCTTAATTTTTTAGTCTTATACTGCTTTACAGAAACTTTGGCACAGTTGTCATATACGTTATCATATATTGGCGCGATTTTTTTCCGACGCCAATTTGGCGAAAACACCAACAGCATAAATAACAACATCCGGATTACCATATCAAGCAAAATTACGACACTTTGGCGCCAGTTAAGTACCCGTTGTGTATATGACATTGGCGACAGAAAAAAATCGACATCGATATATGACATCTGTGCCCTCCCCTTGCATATAGTACAAACTATAACACGGATAGCGCAAAATAATAGACAGTTTGGTACTTTTCCACTATAGGGGCTTTGGCATTTTTTTTTTAAAGCTTGGTGTAATTTGGGCATCAGAAAGTGAGATTTGGGTACTTTTCCGTTATGCGAACACCATTGTCGCCAAGCGTAATAGTTCGCGCAAAATCGTGAATTCAAGCATTTGAAAAATAAAAGAAAAACCCATGTCGATAGTAAAGTGAGCATTTAAAAAATATAACATTTGAAAATTCCAGACTTTTTCGAACTATTTCATCAAATCACAAATATATACTTAAAATAAGTGAACAAATAACTGCTATAAAATAAAGCAATAAAATAAAACTCATGTTAAACTGCTGGCATAAAATTACAAATATCTTTTAACATTTTGAAATAATTGGCGCATTGGCATACATTTTGGCATGGTGTCCGTATAACGGAAAAATATCGAGATTTGTTGTCAAATCATATAAACAGCTATGAAAACAAATTTGATGAGCGTTTTTGTTTGTTTTACATGTATATTATTGATGTTTTTATGTACAAATTACATCTGTTTCTGTATAAAATTAGAGAAACGGCTTTTTTATGTTAAATAAATCGTATAAATATCAAAAAAATGCGTGTGTATATAAAATTAAACAGTGAATATGTTTCCGGGAAATATGTTACCAAATTTCCTTTTTCGCCAAGGCACCTATACTGGAAAAGTACCTAAAGCACATTAAAATCGCGCAGTTAGGAGCTCACACAGTACACCGTTGTCTATTGGCGGTTATTTTATTAGTAGCATCGGGAGGAAGATGTAAAGATGTACTCTCACCCATAGATTTCGAAAAAATATCTTAAAAGAGTGGAGTTTAAATTAAATTTCGGTGACCTCCTTTATGAAAGATTAATGGTTTTAAATGGGAATTAGCCAGCTGTAACAAAGTTGGCTAACATTTGGCGCTACTGTGGTAACTCCGCATTAGTATTTTTCAACAATTACTCATTTCAATGAGGCGGTCCTACCGGAATCGTGAGGGACACACAGAGACTTGGATTTTATATAAATAGATGTGTATTAAAACACGGCCGAGGCAACTAAAGTAATCTGGAATAGAAATAACTTATAGTTAATTTTTAATTTAAAGAAAAAACCACAAATTTAACAGCAATTTCTAATCAAATTTAAGCATTTCTCGTTATAGCTGTTGCTATACGAGAAATGCTAACAATTAAAAATCCACAATAAAATACTTACCACAACAATTAATTTTCTCTTGCAATATTTTAACGTGAAAAAATGAAATAAATGGTTTGACGAATTAAAAAAAAAGAAGGGAAAATGACATCATAGCTTTTCTACTGCAAGATTTCCACGTAGAAAATGAAAGTAAAATAAATAGTTTGACGAATTAAAAACAAAAGTGAATGTTTCGTCGTAATTTTTCTGTTTTATGATTTCAGTTTGAAAAATTATAACTATTTAATTAATTTGACGAATAAAGAAAATGTAATATTACGTCATATTGAAAATATAAAGGCCATGGTGAATATATCACATCGTATAAGTGTGAAAAAATATATTGAATCCTTATAAAAACTCGATTATGGAAATAGTGGCGTATTTTAACATTACGGTTCCAATGATGAATGGAAATAAGTTCATTTATAGCTGTATTATTTTGCATTTATATAAATTTATACATTTTTATTTTCGGTTTTCATTTGATACATGTGTACAACACTTTGACTATTATTTTTTTTTTGGTTTTTTTTATGTTGTATATTAAATTTTGAAATTGGTTTTTTAAAACAAACATTCTTAAAATTCCGGGGAGCGCCGGGTAATTTTGATTGTTATTCATATACTCTGTCCTTGAATAGTACAAGGTGGCCATAATTAAACTGACAGTACTCAGAGCGTTCTGTAGCGCGATCTAATTGTGAGAATGACACCAATTTAGTAAGAAGATTAAACAAAACGTGGGCCGAATTATTCCTCGAAAAAAATAATTACTTAGAAAAGTCATGGTAGAGAAATATGTGGCGCTGTGTAACAGAAAAGAGCAGAATAAAAAAAAAATGCAGAATCAATACTGAAATAAAATTACTTCTTATTTATCACATTTGACGATTTAATTCAAGTTCAATATGGCAATAATACTGTCTTTTCCGTTACACAGCGCAACATCTTCCCCTAACGGTGACTTTTGGAACTTTTTTTTTTCCTTCGTCCCCCGTCTTGTTTAATCTTCTTACAAAATTTAGCGTTATTCTCTCAATTAGATAGCACTACAGAACACTCTCAGTACTGACACTTTAATTATGGCCACCTTGTATTTAAGGTGCAATTAAAAAAAATAATAATAAAAAAAATGAGTTTGAAGGTTCATTTTCCCCTTAAAACAATTAAATGCCGAATTATTTACATTATGTAAAGATCAAACAGAATAAGCTTCCAGAATTAGGCTGCACGCAGATTAACCTCTTCACCGACAGTAGAGATAGGGAAAAAGTCTTAATACTCCCGACGTTTCTCAGGGCTGCCGTTGAAGTGATCAAATGTATTCATGTTTAAATATTATTTTAATCCTTTACCTGTGGAATATATTTGAGAGAAACGTACCAAAAATGAAAAGAAAATGCTCTTTAATTTTGTTCTGAACTGCAAAATTACAAAAATCCGGCAAATGGCGTGAAACTGCCGAAATTCTCGCGGGAAAGTATCGCAATCTATTCGGAAAATGGTAAATTACATATTATGCATTAGAGGAACTGATTTCGGGCTTCACGGAAATGAAACACCGATTTTTCTCTTGCTCGAACTCAGGTCGGGCATTCCAAAAATTGTCGCATTAGCTTTAACCGAACTGAGTTCGGGCGTCGCAGGCAAGGGATTAAAAACGATGACTAAACAGTAAATTGAGATACGAATTTATAAAAAATTGCGTTTGAAAGACTACATTTTTCTGTTATTCTTTGGTGAAAAAAATGAAATTGCAAATAAAATTTGTGATATTTAAATGTGAAAAGCAAAGTAGTTGCAGCAAAAGCAAAATTTATTGGTCTGATGAATAGCACCGCTAATATGACGTCTGCATTACTCACAGGCATCTTTTTACTTTATATCATCGATTTATTATTATTATTTTTTTTAATTTAAATGAGCTACCCGTCTTTATTCTTAAAGCTATTTTTCAGTTTATTTTAAAATTTAATAATTTTACGCAATAAAGCCATTCACATACATACATGATAAATTAAATCAAACTGCAAAAATGGACACAAATGAATAACCGTTTGCACTTTGCTTGAAAAAAATTACAGCATATAGTGATGAAGAATTTTGAAAAAAAAATGATGCATTAAACAGAGTTTTATGCAGATACAGACCTAAAATTTTATGGCGAAAATTACGAAACATGTGGCCTTCTAAAATTCTCATTTGAATTTTCTTAATATTTCAAAAAACAAATGTCTAAAGAAAATGATAAGAAAATGAAGACGAATGGTATAAGAAAGTAGGTGGAAACTGAATAAAGTACAAAAAATTTAAAGAAATGCATTAAAAAGATTCTTTATTCTGAAAGCAGTTTTATTTTGAATTTGTAGTTTATCAAATTCATGTTCCATTGAAACACATATTTATATGTTTCTGCATATTTTAAATAGCAAAGAAATAGAAAGTAAGAAATAGACAAAAACAGTCGGTATTTTGTCCTTCATTATATTCTATTCTAATAAAATAACAAATCACTATGTGTGTGTGTGTCTGTGTGCGATGGTTAGCGAAAACTACTGCACGTAGAAGTCTGAAAATTTAGATGTGAATAGGCAAATACAGGTCCTGATGAACCTGAGGCTCATATTTTTAACTTTTTAAGGGCCGTGCCCCCTGGGCCTCTTTAAGTTTTTATGTACTAAATTGTTAATAACTTGTCCCCTTTTAATCCCATCTTCTTCATTTTGGGGGACCTATCTCTATCTAGTGATTGTCGCCTTTCCACATTTCAGTTAACACCCTGGCCTCTTAGGGCCCGATTTAAGGCCCCTTGAATTTTTTGTGCAAATAAATTGATTCCTTTTAATCCAATCATCATTTTTAGTATCCCTTTTCCATTTAATTATTCTCATGTTTCTACATTCCAGTTAAGACCCTGGGCCGCCTGGGGTGCGTAGGACCGGTCCAGGGCTCCTTGGACTTTTATGCGTCCATCATTTTTAATCCCCTATTTTTTCTGATTTTCTCAGAGCATAATTTTAAAGTTGAGTCTTAGGCACTTCTTCTCAGACCAATAGCCTAAAATTTTTATTGGATCCCTAGGTCCATTTTTTAAACATTTACCCACTTTTTGTGCATATCTTTAAAATATTATTTTAACGAATAATTCATATTATTCCCTATGCTTAATTTTGACTAACTGAAGATCTATAGCGCTAATTACGAAGACACTTGAACATGTTTTCATGTTAGGGCCCTGCTTTTAATTATCTGTTGGCCCCCTATTATAGCTCCCTTAAAAATGGTCCGATTCAGAAGATTTTTTTCTAAGAAATTCTTAGGTCCCCCAGCTGTTACATGAGTGACAAAAAATGTCTCAGGCTTCAGCTACCACCAATTTTGAATATTAATCGCCTTCTTGGGGCCCTTGGTGCATCTTCTTTAAAAGTGATCCGAATTGATTGCAATATTCTTTAACATAGTTGTAGTGTCCTCCGATTACTTTAAAGGCTATTAAAAATATCTTTATTCCCAACTACATACTAGTTATGCCCCTACCTCCTTGGGGCCCGGTACAGGTCCCCGTGAAGTTTTTGCACCCTCTTAATCCAAACTTCATTTTTGGATCCCTTTTTACATTTAGTTATTCTCACGTTTCTACATTTCAATTGAGACCATGGGGCTCCGTATGGTCCCGTAGTGCCCTATCCCTTGAACTTTTTGTGCGCTATGCATTTTTCACTGCCTAATTTTCTCACCTCCTCAGTGTACAATTTTTAAGTTGAGTGTTGGACTTTTGTTTCAGGACCAACACCCTCATATTTTTATTGGGGTCCTAGGGCCATTTTTTAAACAGTTACCCAGTTTTTGTGTATTTATTTAAAATGTTATTCCAACGAAAAATTCATACCCTATACTTAATTTTGACTAATTATAGATCAAATCGTTAAGTACTAAGACATTGTAGCATGTTTCTGTGTTAGGTCCCTGTTTTTAACTATCCGTTAGCGCCTGTTGGGCCCCCTATTATAGCTCTGATGTTCCGATTAAAAATGTTCCGATTCAGAAGCTTTTTTTTTTTTTTTTTTTTTTTTTCTAACAACTCCTTGGGTCCGCCAACTACTACATGAACAACAGAAAAAAAAAAAAAAAAAGGTCAGACTTTAGCTACCACCAATTTTGAATATTAATCGCCTTTTTGGTGTCCTTGGTGAAGCTTCTTTTAAATTAATCGTAATAGCTTGCAATTTTCTTTAAAACATTTCTAACATCCTTTGACAACTTTAAAAACTACTAAGAAGTTACTTTATATGCAACTACATGCCGCTTAAGTTCCTGGCTCATCAGGGTCCGGTACAGGGCCCCTTAAAATTGTTTCACCATAAATGGTTAATAAATTGCCTCCTCTTAATCCGATTTTCATTTTTGGAACCATTTTTCCATTTAGTTATTCTCCCGTTTCTTTATTCCAGTTAAAATCCTTTGGCATCCTAGGGTTCCATCGGGCAAGATCCGGAGCCCCTTGAACTTTTTGTGCCGTGTGGATTTTTCACCACCTAAATTTCTCACATTATCAATGCAAAATTTTAAAATTGAGTTTTGCTCTCTTCTCCCCGGAACAAAACACGCTTATTTTTACTGGATCCTTGGGCCTTGTTTTAAGCATTTCAGCCAACTTTTTGCGCATTTCTTTAAAATTTTATTCGAATGATTAATTCATACCGTATTCTTAATTTTGACTAATTGAAGATCTAAAGTGCTAGAATTTAGACCTTTTAATAAGGTTTCATGTTAGGGCCTTGCTCTTTACTATCAGTCTGCGCTCATTGGGCCTTCGTTATAGGTCCCGTAAACATGGTTCGATTCACTAGCTTTTTTTTTAAACAATTTCTTAAGTCCTCCTGCTACTACATGAATGACAAAAAAATTTCTCAGACTTCTACAATTTAGGAGATTAATATTTTGAATATTAATCTCCTTCTTGAGCCCTTTGTTGAAGCTTCTTTAAAAACTATCCGATTATATTACATTTTTATTTAACATAGTTTCAGCGTCCTCCATCTACTTTAATAGTACAAAAAAAAATTCTTATACCCAACTACAATCCGGTTAAAACGCTGGCCCCTAGAGCCCGGTCTTTCTTTATACTTCCACTTTTTTCGAACATTAATCTCATTTTTCAGCATCAACTTACGTTTACTCACTACAGCCGTAAATTTAAAATCGGGTTATTTAAAGCTAACTTTAGGTAATGGATTTCATTAGTTTATTAAATATGTTGTTAATTAATGTTAAATGTAACTCATGAAATTTACAAGAGAATAGGTCATCTTCCACCTCTTTGGTGTGCGTTCTTTCCTCCGATTCTAAAGACCTAATTTCAACGTGATTTGCTTCATTCAACTTAGATTACAATTCAGCTAATTTATGTATTACGAAATTATATCTTAGACTTCAGTTTCTAATATTTTCTAACATTAATGGTGCATTCTTTTTTTTTTTTTTTCTATGGGCTTGATTACTACGAGGTTTAGCTCATTCAACTTGGTTTTCAATTGTCTCCAGCACGTGCAGAGCACTTCCACTACGTGCTGCATTAAGTAGCGAGGAGATTAGAGGTTCGTTCGGAAAGAAAATTTTTGGAAACACACTAGACACTGCGGAAGGCAATGGGTGCCTCCGAAATTAGGTTCATTTAAAAGAATTTGAAAATATATAAAATCATACAAACTTGAGTTTTGATTAAGGTTATTATTTACGGACCCCTAGTAACGCCGAGCGGGTCTGCTAGTCTATATTTATATAAAAAATAAATAAATGTTAATTTAATCTTTCTCATGATTTTTATTCAATTAGGTCTGATATTTATGACGTCCGTTGAAGCAAAAACGATGTTAATGGCTGTAAAGGAATCCATCCCATTTTTACAAAAAAAATTTCTTTTAATATCGATTAATAGATTTAAAATATTGAACAAAAAAATTAGTGTTGAACAAAATAGAATTACTGTAACTAAGAAAAAGGCATAAACAGTCATCCCCTAGTGGCAATCCCTCATTATGATCTTCCTTTATACAAAGTTTTTAAAAAGAGTTATTTCAAGTTTTCTATTATTTCAGCTTGTTTATTACAATATTTATTACGTCAATGGAGAAAAAATGAGCTGTAGATTGTGAATAAATCAATCCTATATTTTTTCACTTTTTTTTTTTTTTTTTTGAATGCCATTGATGAATTTTAAATAATGCACTTAAAAACTAATTGATCAAAGGAAAACAATAAAAAATGAAAGTAAATTTGTTCAATGGGTCTATATATTAATATTTTCCTTTTCAATTTCATAATATTTGAAAAATTACAGAATCTAGAAAGTGGAATGGAAATGATTCTAATATATTTCTATAATAACTGTGATTTCTGATTTTTGCAATTATCAATTTTTGATCATAATTTATTATTGTAATATAGAGTATTTACAATTTAAATTTTTTCACAGTCGAATTGAAAAAATATATATATTGTAATTTTAAATATAATTTTTTTCATAACTGTATCTAAACTTAGTTATTTTTTTCCATGTTTTTTTTTTAAATAATATTCAAACATGAATACTTTTTATTCAGCGTGAAACTCAATTATGTAAGACTATCCGTTTGCTCTTAAATAACATAAATAACTAAGAAATTGCTTGTTTTAAGGGTTATATTTATTAAATACATTTTCATTTTTAACGTATTTTACCGTTCATATATACCTACGTGTATTTATCAATATTTGTTTTATTTCAAACTTTAATAGTTTATCATAAACATCTATATAATATCCTTCTATTATGAATAAAAAAAGAAATAAGCACAGATAAACACATTTTGCACTTTGTCTGAAAATACTGATGACAGTATATGCAGATGAAGTATTTCGTAAGCTGAATAAAGAAGTAGAAATGGAAAATGTTATATTGAAGAGAATTTTATGCGGAAACAAAACGGAAATTTTAAGGCGAAAATTATGAAACATGTGACCTTGTAAATCGCTCATTTGAATGTTCTTCGTATTTGAAGGAAATGAAGACGAATCGTTCAAAAAAGTACTTTGAAAACTGAATAAAAAGACAGAAAAAGACAGTAGTAATACATTAAAGAATTCTTTATTCTGAAAGCCGTTTTAGTTTGAATGGTGTAATTTATAAAACTCATGTTCTTTTGAATCGCTGATTTAAACTTCTACAGATTTTGAAGGGCTTAAAGTTAGATAGAAATTTTCAGTTTTGGAGTACTTATAAAACACTACGTATGCTTTTATTATTTAATGAAGAATCAATACCGCTTTCAATTAAAAAGTAATAGTAATTACAGTGATAATTATTAGTTTTAATGGAAGTACTGAGCTGTATTATATTTAAATTGTTGGGATGTATTGTATAAAACTATTTTTTTAAGTACATAATTGTGTTAATTAGTATTTATGTTTTTAATTTTTAATATGATAATTATTAATTTTTAGTAACACAGCTACATTGTAAAATATATATAAATATAAAAGTTTCTTAAACATGGAAAACATAATCTAACAAGAAAATAAAATATACAGTAACCTCTCTCGATTTGGCCATGATTCGGGAAATCCTTCCTTCTACTTAGAAAGACCATAAAGAAATATATTTTAGTCATTTAAAAAGTCATTTATACAAATAAAGACACTTTTGCGGCCAATTGGTTTCAGAAACACTTTTGAGTAGTTCTTCCACTATATTAATCATTTTTTAAACCCTAAAAATCTGTTTTCTTAGGCTATCAAATCACAAGTAAACATTTTCAGATGTAACAAATATGTTTTACATACAAACTTTGATAAATTAACCCTTTATGTATTAAAATTGACCATGAAAATTTTATCTTCTAAAGCAATTTTTGTAAATTGTTTAAACTACATCAGTATATTTACATAATCATTAAATAAATTTTAGAAGAATTTTAGAAGGATTGAAGGATTCAGAATGATTAATTAAATTTGCATTTATGGGGAATTTGTGAAACATTTATAACCCCACTCAAACCTTTTATTTTAAATATTATTCTTAGTATTTTGTAGAATTAGGAAATGTACAAATAGAATGTACTTACAATAGAAATATAGAAATATTTCTGAATTGAAATATCACCCCTCCCCCCAACGCCAAAAAAGCTGAAAAGATGCAAAGGCAAAAGAAATCATCCTTTTAAAAATATTTTTGTTTTGTGTAACAAATAATGCTTTTGGAACACGATAAAATAATGTATCTATAACTCATTCTAAACTGTATTTAACTGTTCTAAACTGTATTTAACTAATTGATGTATTAAATGAATTTTATAACAAGTTATTTTTAAGGTACTTATAAATACCGTCAGTACACTGTAAGAAAACCACTGTAAATTTGTCAGAACAAACTCGATCACAGTGAATGTGCTGTATCTTTTTTTTGGTTTCCTGACTATATTAACATGGAAAATACAGTAGTTGCGTAAAATAAACAGCACAATGTACTGGCAATTCGGGCGCATTTTTTTACAGCACAAACTGGTGGCGTCCAAATTGCCAACACATTGTGCTGTTAATTTTACGCAACGACTGTATTTTCCATATTAATATAGTCAAGAAACCAAAGAAAGATATAGCACATTCACTGTGATCGAGTTTGTGCGTGAGATGAACAGTACTTTGTACTGTAAAAATGTCGTTTTTTTTACAGTGTAGATAAAGGGTTAACAGCATGTATATTAACATTAAAACTAACATTATTTATTATTATTTAATGTAACTTCAGTAATGCAGTTGAAAGAGCTTAATTCAAAATTGATAGCACCCCAAAAAACAATATTACAGTATTACTAAATCAATTAATGCACCGAGAATACGTGAAAATATGCACGTCAAACAAGATTTTTTTAATACAATCGAGTATAGCAATCTTAGATGGTATTGAAATGCTCGTAAAATTAAAGAGGTACACCTTCCTAAAATCCTCTCTGAATGGGGTCGAAAGGCAGTCGTAGGAGGGGCAGATCACGAATGACTTGGGAAGGTTCTATTCGAGAGACAATGAAAATATATAAGTTAAATGACGATATTACTGTGGGCACAGAGAGTTTGAAAATTTCTCTCCAAAATATTTTTATGTGTCGAGGAAACCCACTGTTTAGTAGAAATCCTGAAGAAGAACATGAATTAATGCACTGTAAAGACTAATCGGCAATATTTCCGAAAATAAGTGCCAACAAAAGAAACATTTTTCTCATAAATGCTTCTTTGTAACTCAAAGGAATATCTTCTTCTAAGATTTCCATTCATAATGGACGCTTTTTGAAAGCATGAATGACTAGGAAGAGGCTTTCAATGTTTTCGTACGTGGTTGTGATATATTTTAGCAGAATAAATAAAAAAAAAGAGTAAGTTCTATTATTAGAATTATGATAATTTATGTTTGAACTAAAGAAGTAATTTAATATTAGGTTAATTTTTAAAAGAATATTTTATCGTTTTCTTGATCAGTCGAATAATACGTGTGATCATTCTGAATATTGAAAGATGAACTAACGCCGCATTGATCGAATAGATTCCCCATATGATAAAAATAATTTAACTTACTTTTAACAAAAGTTTTTAGGCGATTACGGGCTTTTAACCCATTCGGGACCATTAGTTCACACATGCACCTGCAAAAGGTGCATACAAAATTTGTTTTTGTTACGAGTAAGAAAGAATAGTAAGTAAGTAAGAAAGTAATTTTTGCTTTATTTAATTAGAAAATTTCCGCATGGAAGTAAATATACAATTTTTTTTTTAATTTGTGCAACAGAATAAAATTTTTGTAAGAGCCCTCGGTCCCGAAGGGTTTAAAAAATTATATTTTTTTATAGACAGTTTTACAAACAGTGACATTTAACTTTCAATATTGTTATGTTGTTAATAATTCTTAAATATACATTTAACATAATCGTTTTCTTATATATTTGCTGCCGTCCATTTGGAAGCAGCTATTAGTAAATGGTTAAGGCATATAATAGTACCATAGAGATAGTGATAGTAGTAATATGGAGATTAAAATTGAAAATTTGAAATTTTTAATATAACAGTGAGAGTTTTATTAGAATTGTTTAACTAGGAAGAATTTAATTTGCTTTTTCCCGCCATTTCGCTCACATATAATGTAAGTTTTGCAATCCAAAAAGCAGATTTTACAAAATGTTTGCATTTTTTTAATAGATTATCTAATTAATGATGTAACTCCCATGAAAATCCGTTTAGTATATTTAAAAAAAAAAATGCTAAAAATTTCATATTAGGGCTGACTTGTAGAACTTCACCCCATAACTTTATAACCAAGCAGCGCACAATGAAGCCTTATGTACTAAAACTTCTCTCTGAGCTATGATCTAACTTACATTATAAGGTCCTGAAAAATTCGTTTACTAGAACGTGAAAAGTAGTTGTTCGGAACGAAATTTCCATTCGGATCTTGAATCAAACTAAACATATCGGTAAAACTGACTTTGTGTTTTAAAGTAATACGGACTTTTCCCTGAAATGTGCTTTCTCATTTCTGAAACGATACAAACGTACTTTTATGTCTTATAATGTGTAAGAGAAAATTTCGGATGTTGAAAATAATCAATTTTAATTAATCATTTATAGTAGGATTTAGTAAAGAGCGATAGGATATTGAAAAATATTCTAACTAACCATGCAAGTGTCGTCAAAATCTATCAGAACTTTTAAAATAGCTAAACAATCATAATTGGACTAGATTAACGATCGTGAGTTCGAGTCATGGCCCAGACATTTTTCGCTCGTTTGAAAAATTACAACTCATGATTCATAATTGGTTTCCCCATTTTTTCAGAATTTACGCCCATAATTCTATAACTAATCAACGAAGAACGCTATGCAATATACTAAAACCTTCCTTGAAAAAATATATAACTAACAATGCAAGAGTCGTCAAAATCTATCAGATAGAACTTTTAAAATAACTAATCAATCATAATTGGACTAGATTAACGATGGTGAGTTTGAGTCCTGGCCCGGACATTTTTCGCCCGTTTGAAAAATTACAACTCATCATTCATAATTGGATTCCCCATATTTCAGAATTTACGCCCATAATTCTATAACTAAACAACGTAGAAAGCTATGCAAAATACTAAAACCTTCCTTGAAAAATTATATAACTAACAATGCAAGTGTCGTCAAAATCTATCAGACAGAACTTTTAAAATAGTTAATCAATCATAATTGGACTAGATTAACGATCGTGACTTCGAGTCCTGGCCCGGACATTTTTCGCTCATTTGAAAAATTACAACTCATCATTCATAACTGAATTCCCCATATTTCAAAATTTATGCCCATAATTTTATAACTAAACAACATAGAACGCTATGCAATATACTAAAACCTTTCTTGAAAAATTATATAACTAACAATGCAAAGGCCTCTAAAATAGTAAGGATAAACTTTTTAAATTCGTCTAAACTTTCATTATAAATATCACCTAATTATAGGACTTGTCCCATAATTTTATAACTAAGAAAAACGCGGAGCGATATACAATACAGTAGAACCTCTTTTATCCGAAACTCTCGGTTAACCGAAATCCATTTTACAGCTTTTTTTTTTTTTTTTTTTTTTTTTTTTTTTTACTATCCCATTCCTTGCGTGCAAAATCCATTTTGAAAGCTTTTTTTTTCAAACTATCATACGTCATTCATAATTCGTGTGCAAGCGGTCCTTTCCGAACCACGAGTACATATAGATATCCTCGATACCCTTTCTTAGAATTCCTTTGAATTTAACTTGAGCTCCCGTAAGCTGCGGAGTGGAACGAACGAATTAAACGATTCTGAAGATTTTGAATGTTTTGCAAAAGGTTTGGCTTAGCTGGGGTAGTAGAAAGACTGAGATACTGGCGAACTAATAATATCTGAAAACTTCTTGATAGAGCTTCAAAGCAAAGACAATTTAAACTGCGACAAACAAAACATTGTTTCAAACCTTTGTGAAATATTTAAAAGGTACTTAATTTAAAAATTAAAGCTCAGGTAGTTTATTCTTCAAATTTGCTATTGCTTTATTTTTATTACGCACTTGTTACCATAATAAGAAATAGTGCATATATTTCTCCTTAGTCTTAAAATTTAAGCATTCACAATTATTAGAATATTTCGATTTTCCGAAAAGTGGTTGGTCCCAATTACTTCGGATAATCGAGGCTCTACTGTATATTAAACATTCCTTGAAAAAATATCTGACTAATAGTGCAACTTCATCCAAATCTCTTCAGCTGAACTCAAGTTATAAGCAACCACAATCAAATATAGTAGAAGTATTAATAATTAAAATAAAACGTGCTCAGCTATAAAGAAAAAACTCAATTTATTTTATTCTTTCTCTAAATAAAATGATTTCGATATCTTGAAATTGATGCAGATTATGTTAATAGCATAATGAATTTACTTTAATGTAAATTTAAACATCAAATGTGTTTCAGTCATAATAATAATAAGAAGAAGAACATTATTGGCCATATATTCTATTCACTGTTAGTTAGCTTAATTATTAAGTAATAATAGTAAATAGATTAGAAATATTCTTCCTTTTAATTCAGTCAAAATTCATTTAAACATTAAAATGTAATGGAAATCGGAGCAGGCAGAAATTAAAAGAATTGGTTTCATTACGGTTTTATTTTTTGTCTTTTTCTTTCAAATCTAGAATATTTGATGAAGATTGTCATCGATTTTTGTACTGTGACGCATACTATCATCTTTTACTTCCATAGAACACATTACTGTTAATTTTCAATTTCCATTTAAAACACTGTTTTAATTAATTGAGTTTAAATGACATTAGAGAAGTTACTTTGTAAATGATCTCATCCTAAGGAGAAAATGATATTTCCGTTTCAATTTTTTATTTAAAACAAAAGTTTCTTTTAAAATCCCCCAAAGCACTTAATTCTTTCATCTAGCTTTGTTTGCCGCTTTTCTAGAAAAAAAAAATGTGCGCTTCATCATCACCAATAATTGCCTTGAAGGGCAAATCTTTAATGCCACAGTCCTCTCCGGATTTAAAAGAAGATTTTTTTTTAATTTCTTTATCAAGGAAATGCACGTTCCTTAACAGATATTTAATGATATTCTTTATAAATATATATATTATAGTATTATTTGTTCCCACATGATCAAATCTGTAAAATCCACACTATATTAAAACGTAGATTTGTTAAAAATAAAAGTTAGCAGCAGTTTTCTTTTCTTCCGTGTTTTAATATGTAGAGTATTTGAAGACGTTTTTCATAGAATTTGGCACTGTGGTTGTATAGTATAAGCGTTTTTATAATAGTCTAATCTAACGACAATTTAAAATTTCACTTTCAAACACTGTTTCAATTACTTGAATTCAAATTAAATCATTGAAGTTAACATGTGTGTGTGTGATCGAATGGAAATGGGAATATTATATCTTTTTTTTTTTTTTTTCATTTAAAGGAGTTACTCCTCAGAAAAGCCCCCAAAGCACTTAAATCTCTATTCAATTTATGGTTACCGCATTTGAAGAGAAAAAAAAAGATTGTGTGCTTTGTCAACGTTAATAATTACCTTGAAGAATCGTATTTAATACAACATTTCTCTCATAATGTAAAAGCAATTTTTTCGTCGCTGTCATGTATACTTTCTTTAGCAGACATTTAAAGGGACTCAGTAGCCTTTGAAGTAATTTAGTGTTTTTGAAAAAATTTTAATACTTTTGTGGCATACAGAGTGCTCGTAAAAGAATGTTACATTATAAAAGTTTAATTTAGGCTATTTAAAGTAAATCACATATATAAGAAAACAATGGTAAATTTCCAACTTGGAGAAAAATGTCCGAATCAGGATTCGAACCAGGGATGTCTCTCCTGAAGCCGCCAATGCTCTACCATCTGAACTATCCCGATCGAATCTGGTGTCACTTTTTCACCCAGTTAACCTTATTGAATATACCATCTGGTCTGAAATCTGGTCCAGCACATCAGAATAAATCGCAAGTAATGAAACTCCATAAATCTCTGGGTACATAATTACAGTAGATTAATTTTAACACAATTGCTTTTAATTGGTAAATAAATCATATCAAATGTATCCAACTGGGCGAAAACTTCAAAGGATTTGAACTAGGGATCTCTTCAGCCAAGAGATCCTTGGTTCGAATCCTGGTCCGGACATTTTTCGACCAGTTGGTAATTTACATTTGATATGATTTATTTACCAATTAAAAAATAATCGTGTTCAAACTAATCTAGTGAAATTATACATAAACTGAATGTAAACAAACCAAGTTTTTCTTATAAAGGTTAAATATTTGCATATTTTCAAAGGATTAAATAATGTAACAAAATAAAGGTCACGACATATTTAAAATATGCATATGTTTGACTACTTGCATAACATTTTTATTTTATTATTATTTTAAATAAACTATTCATATTACTGAAATTCCGATCCTGAATTTTATGCGATGCGCCATAAAATTACTTTATTAAAAAAGTGGAGTCTCTTGCAAGATATATTTCTAGAATTTATTTACTTTATCATACTGATTTAGTAAAAAACACAAAGAAAGAAAAATGAAATTAAAGATTGCAAATCTTAATATTTTAAAACTGAATGGATGCAATAAAAATTATCTGTTGCATATTTTCAGTTTCCTGATTCTTATGAAATTTCGTCACAATATTGTCATTGACCAGTAGATATCTAAAATCATTCAAAGCTAAAAAATAGAATATCGGTATTTTCATTACTGACATAAGATAGAAGGTCACTGAGCTCGCTTAAATGATAATCTTTATAAGAAAATTTGTAACTATATTTATTTATTTGGACTCCAAACAGTAGTATTTACCCAATTTTTTTAAGTTTGGAGTTGTTATTCAAAGAAACAACAACATTATTATTATTATTATTTAGTTCTTCTCATTTCTTTCAAAATATAAGAAAATTTGATGTAGTTTGCCAAATATTTTTGTACTGCGGAAGCATAATATAACATTTATTGTAATAGCACGCGTTAACGACAACGTACAATTTCAATTTAAAACGTTATTCTAATTACTTGAAATGCAACTAAATCATTGAAATTACCTTGTAAAAGGTCTCGGAACAGATATTCTATAGGTAGAAACATGATATTCCCTTTTTGAAATTTTCATTTAAAAGAGAAGATCTTTAGAACAGCAGCAAATTTCAAAATTCTTTCCTCACGGATTGTTTACTACATTTAAGTGGGGTAGAGGAAAATTTGGATTTCATCAACGTCAATAATTAATTTGAGTATAAATTATTTGATGCCACATTTCTCACGTAATATAAAAGATTTCTTATCGGGCTGTTCATGTTCACTACCTTTAATAGACATTTAAAGGGGCTCGGTATCGGTAGCATTTGAAAAAATATCGCTTTTCAGTATTTTTTAAATAGTTTACTGACATATTATTAAATGGTTTTATGAACGAAAATATTTTAATCAATAAAAAATGAAATTTTTATGGTAGAATATTAAAAACAATTTTATTTAAAAAAGTTCTTAAACCATGCTTCTACAATTTATACTTCTTGCAACATTTGGTTTTCAAACTATTTTAAAAGTCTGTTCTACAACTGTAAGTGCCTGATTTCAATAAAGCTAATTAGAGTAATAAAATAATAAATAATATAAAATATCATGACATACCTTTAAAAAACATTTGTCCATTTGTATAACATTTTTTTTTTTTTATATAAGCTATTTATATTAATAATAATCCGCTTCCGAATTTTATCAGACGCACCTTAAGGATCATCCATTAAAAGGTTGGAGTCAATTAAATGAAACACCTTGAGGTTTTGCAGATTTTATCATGCTGATTTAGTGGAAAGACACAAACTAATAAAAATAAAATTCAAGATTGCAACTCTGAATTATTTAAAGGGTAACGAATGTAGTGAAAAAGCTCTTTTAAATATTTTGAATGACCGTATTGTTATGACATTTCGTCAAAATTTTGTAGTAGCAAGTAGATGTCTAAATTCGTTCAAATCAAAAAATTGGAAAATAGACATATTCTTCATTGGCCTAATAAAGAACATTAACGAGCTCCATTAAATCATAATTTAAAATGAAAATGTTTAGCTATATTTATACCTTTGTAATCAAATCATTAAAATTGACGTTATAGTTAACACTTGCTATTAAACGAAACATCAACATTATTATTATTATTATTATTATTTAAATCTTCTTATACCTTTCGAAATATAAAAAAAATTATGCAGCTTGTCTACGATTTTTGTACTGTGAGTGTAAAGTATAACTTTTATTGTCAAAGCATATGTTAATAACAACGTTCAATTTCAATTTCAAATATTAATGTCATCATATATTAATCTACCCTATATATATAAAATTCTAATGAAACGAATTTATGAAACGGCTGAAATGTAACGATTCTTTGAATCGACTGATTAAACAACTGATTATGTTTCACGGCGATTTCTCCTAAGATATGGAATACTTTGCGATGAAATTAACACCAAAAATCAATATTTATCCGCAGATTTCAAAACTGGTATTATAATTTTTAAATTCGAATTAGTTTTCGAAATATTAATTTTTTTCTAATTTTATATACATTTTTCTAATGATGGCAACTCAAATTTTAATCAAACAGATATATTTTTTTTTTTCAGATTTTAGAAAATGTTACTATTTTAAACTAATTTGGCGAGAAGTTTGGCCTCCCTTAAATGTATGCTAAGAAATGCATCATGTTACTTTTATTCATAATTCAATTTCTATTTCGTTATTATTTTATTTAATACAAACAGAAACATTTAAAATAAATGGCTTTCACTTCTTTATTTTTTTAAACGAAATGAAAAGAAAAATATTAGGCACAGATGTCATATACGCACCGGGGTACCTAATTGGCGCAAAAATGGCATTATTTTTGTTGACATGGTAACTCGGCTATTGTTGTTTATTTAATAATAAGTGGTTATTTACTTTATTTTATTTTTTTAAATTACATAAATTGTTTTGTACTATAGTTAATTATTTTTTTGGTTATTTTCCTTTAAAAATAAAAAAAATAATAGAAAATAATTAAAAAATACGGTACTACTTAGTTATTCCATCGACCCATTTCACCAAATTATATAAATCGCCAAATTATACAAATTGACATAATTTTTATTTTAAATAACGAAAGAACAAATAAAATAGTTTAACATTAATAAATATACAAATAAAACGTCGCAATAAAATCACTTGATGACGTAAAGACGTGTAACTTGCTTAAAGTCAAGTGAATGTGACATTTATCAACCATTATTGGCATTTAATCTTATAGTTTGGTGATAGATTTTTGGTCGACGGGATAACTAACAAGGAAGGTCTCCATACGGGCATATTCAGAAAAATCTGAAAAAATTACAGAGTGTTCGTCTCATGTGGATATATATGTTTATAAAAAAATTTTGGTGGAATCCCGATAGAACGTTCGTAAAAAAATAATGAAATTTTCGTTTATTTGGCGATTTATCATCGGTTGGCGATGAAATGAAATTTCGAAAAATACTTTTTCATGTCGAATACTCTTTAAGATAAAAATATTCCATATTGAACTTGTTTAAATAAATTTAACTTAAATAACTGTAGTTTTTCAGTTTTAGTTTGATTTAGCTATAGTTTTGTCATATATGTATTTATAATTAAAGTTAAATATCAAATTTTATGAATTAAAACAAAATTAAAATTGTTTCAATATCTCAAAATTAAATCCAATTGACCGCTGTCGGTTCAATTTTGTTGCTATGGAAACGACGAATTCCTTGGTTTGAAATGAATAACTGCTAAATGAATCTTGCCTTTATTTTGTAATACGCTTAAATATATGAAAGTATTCTTTATATATGAAATTGTTTTTAAAGTAATAAAATTAAGTAACAAGCAACATAAATATATAATACGAAAAAATGTATTTATTAAACTCTCTCATTGTTTATGTTTAAATTCATTAAATACTTTTTTCATCCATTCTAAAAATCAATGAACAAACAGTTTTCAGATGCATTAAAATCGTTTGCTATTGGCGAGGAAAAGTACTGCTCGCCAAATCGCGTGACGCTTTCGTCTTTTCGTGCCAAATACTCGAAAGTATTTTATTTTTTTACAGACTTTCTACTGTAATTCCGCCACTAAATTTGACTGATTCTTTATTACATACATAAGTACTTTAATTGATATTTTTTTCAAAATATTCTGAGTATGCCCAGTATGGAGACCTTCCTTGTAAGTAGTACCAAAAATACATATGTAACTGGTATTCGAAAACGAAGATTTCGCCAAATTTTCGTAAAAAAAATCACGCCAAACCGGGTGCGTATATAGCATCTGACCAAATATTAAATGATGTAACAAACGATGACATTTAATTTGAACTTCAAAGCAATGTTTTAATTTACCACTCGAAAAAAAAAATGCTAACTGGCGAGTTGAAAAATAGTTATTGGCGAGATTTGCACAAGGCTAGCGTAACAGTACCAAGAATTCTTTGCGACAATGCTTTTATGTAGTATTATTCGAAAAAAAAAATGATTTTTTTAAATCAAAATTGAAAACTTTCGGCACAGATGCCACATACGGTCCCATATTGGCGCTAATTTTTTCTGACGCCAATGTCATATACGCAACGGGTACTTAACTGGCGCCATAGTATCGTTATTTTGCTTGATTTGATAAGCCGGATGTTGTTGTTTATGCTGTTGATGTTTTCCGCAAATTAGCGTTGGAAAAATATCGCGCCAATATGGGGCCGTATATGATATCTGGGCCAAACTTTCATATGAAAAGCGAAGGGATCAGAGCGTATTTATTTATGGCAGTTATATGACTTGGACTATTACAATATAGATGAAATGATGGCGATAGAATAATATTTGGCGACTTATCACCTGTACCTGGCTAATATTAAAGTACCAAAATGGCACCAGGAATATAAAAAGCGAAGTGGTTAGCCCGGAACTCTTGATGATAGTCACATGACTTAGGCTATTGTTATAGAAATTGTTTTGAAATACCGGGAGACAAAGACTCTGTACACTTAATTCATTTTATTTTTAGCTTCTTTTCAAACGTTTAACTGATTCTCTTTAATCAAACACGAAAACAACCATTGGATGTCTTAACAGCAACTAATTCGGCCTTAAATTTTTTTAATCAAAGGAAATTGAATGGAAACCCGTTTACAGGGAGATCTTTTTTCAGTATAATTCAATCTTCTATAATATTTTTTAAACTGATCAGATTAGCGTGTTTTTAGATTCTGCGGTGTCTGAATGGGGGTTGGCGAGCGTAGATTGCAGGGGGCAGAGCCCCCTAGTAATCATTTAAATATATCAATATTAACATAAAAATCAAATATTATTCTAATTACTTGAAAGCCAACTAAATCACTGTTACCTTGTAAAAGGTCTCAGGGAAAAGAGAACATGGTGTTTAATTTTAGAAATTTTCATTTAAAAGGGAAGATCTTTAGAAGCTCTAAATTCTTTCACCAATGTTTGATTACAGAATTTGACGAGAAAAAGGACTGTGCACTTCATCAACGTCAGTAATTACATTCAGGGCAATATCTTTGATGCTACATTTCTCTCAGGATCAAAGAGATTTTTTATCTGAGTGATGCACTTCCTTTATCGGACATTTAAAGATACTCGGTACCATTTGAAAAAAAAAAAAAAAAGATATTTTGACATTTTTGTGAGTTTCGAGAAAAATATTCTTTTGGGTATTTTTAATAGTTTTGTGGCATATTATTAAACATTTGTAGCAAAGAAAATATTTTAGTCAATGTAAAATGCAAATATTTTGGTGAAATATAAAAATACATTTTATTTTCTTCAATAAGATTTTCAAACCACACGTCTAATATTTATACTTTTTGAAAAAGTTTTGATTAATATTATTTGTAAATTTATTTTCTAAAACTGTTAGGAACTGATTTCCAAACAGCTAAGTGGCTTAAAAAATGATGCGTAACACGTTATTACATATGTAAAAATACAATAAAAAGGACCATTTATATGATGTTTTTAAAATTATCCATATAAATAAAAATACAATCCTTAATCATTTTAAATGCAACTTAACGATCGTTCTTTTAAAAAATCGAGACTTTAAATCATATTTGCTGATTTTTGAGGTATCAAAACACAATGCTAAGAGAAAAAACACAAACTGAGGAAAAACTGCTAAGGCTAAAATCTAAGGACTGATTTTCAAAAGGCTAATTAGTTTAGGAAAAAATTCATAACATGTCACCAGGTTTGTAAAAATAAAATAAAAGTGACTATTTATATGATATTTTTTAACTATCCATATAAATAAAAAATAACATCCTTAATTTTTTAAATGCACAATAACAATTGACCATTAAGAAAATCGAATCATTAAAAGATATTTGTTGGTTTTTAAGCAATCGAATCATACAAATATATAGAAAAACCAAAAATTGAGAAAAAATAAACTATAGATTGCAAATACGATTTTTTTTTTAAATTAGAATTGGTACATAGAAAAGCTTCTTTCTCATATTTTTAATTACCGTATTTTTGTGAAAATTTATTCGTCAAAATTTATTTTAAGTGAACGAGTTGGAAACTGTCAAAATTCGACGAACTAAAATGTTAGAAAGGAACTTCAGATCGAATTTATAATAAACCTACAAAAATAATTACAATAAAAAAATCATTTAACATTGGTTGTCTCACTCTTAAAATAAATAATATTTTTAACCTAAAATTACCAAAATATTATTTTCAAAAACTTCAACTGCGAAAATTATTGAAAAATTAAACTCTATTAGAATACGCAATCAAGATGAGTAATTATGATGAATTTATCGATTGAGGCTCTTATGTTTGTTTTTACGGGATGAAAAATCAGTAAAAAGGATTTCGCTTTGTCACATCATAAAATTTTCCACCATAAAATCTAAACTGTACGTTATTTTCACATTCTCTTAATTTTTATTACGCACCACTCATATTCACAATTTGAAAGTATTTTAACGCGCAATACATTATTAATGAATGTATTTAGAAACTTAAAGTCACGTTTGTCCGATACAACTTTTCATTTGAACATTCGCACAAACTTTAAGTTCTAATCTCAATACCCGCAAAAAAAATTTCAGAAATTTGCCTTTAGTTGTCATAGTATTGGCCATTTAATATTGGTCAAATATTTAGTTTTATCAAAATAATGATCGTATTGTTTTAAATATGACATCATTTTTACTCACTGAATCATTTTGCCTAGCGTCTCAAACTCAGTATCAGCGTAATATAAAAATATTGCAATGTAACTGATTTGTGAAGAAGAATGCATGTTCCTTTTTAATGTTTGACATCATTTTCTGTTCAAAAATTATAAAAAAGTTACATTTATTTGTAATGTGAAAATGGCATCAATAAGGATATAACCAATAAAAATAATAAACCATGACTATTTTCTCTTTACTTTCACTATAAATGGAGTACATCAGTTGCCACAATTACAAAATTTGTATTAAAAATTGCAAAAAAATTAATATCTCAAAAATAAATTGAGATACAGTTTTCAAACAAATTGCGTTTAAAAGAGCATTTTTTTTCTTATACGACGGTGTTAAAATTTAAACTGTGTGATGTTTAGAAGTTTAAAAAACTTCCGTAGATATAATTGCAAAACCGAAATGTTATTTCAAATTTCAAAGTGTTGACATTCGCAGAATGACGTATGCGTTACGCACAGATATGTTTGTCCTTTATAATATAGATAGTTTCAAAATTGATATTTTCCCCATTTTTCGCAAGATAAACGATAACAAGTTTTCTGAAACATTAAGCTTTATAATAAAAGTTAGAGGGAAGGAAGTAAAGTCCTCAGGAAATAAATCCACGTAATTCATATTATATTTAAAGTGTGCTTTTCTTGTAATTAAAAACTATCCTTTTTTATTAGGTGCGTTCGTAATTATATAAATACGTAGCACCTATAGTCGTCGTTCAGTCCGTCCGTCCGTCTGTCCGTCCGTCCGTCTGTCCGCATGTAACAGAGCAAAAACTACCCAACCGAATGGTCTGAAATTTCAAATATATAATTGTTGCAAAATTTTGTCGAGCCATTTCAAATTTTATGAAAATCGGATGTATAGTTTAATTACAGGGACAGTCAAAAGTTTTTCTTTACATTACGGCCAATGGGAAAAATTATTGCAAGTGCATTTTAATGATATTACAGCCTTCCGAATGATCTGAAATTTTAAAGATATAACTGTTGCAAAATTTTGTCGAGCCCTTTCAAATTTTAGGAAAATCGGATGTATAGTTTAATTACAGGGACAGTCAAAATTTTTTCCTTACATTACGGCCAATGGGAAAAATTATTGCAAGTGCATTTTAATGATATTAGAGCCTTCCGAATGATCTGAAATTTTAAAGATATAACTGCTGTAAAATTTTGTCGAGCCCTTTCAAATTTTAGGAAAATCGGATGTATAGTTTAATTACAGGGACAGTCAAAAGTTTTTCTTTACATTACGGCCAATGGGAAAAATTATTGCAAGTGCATTTTAATGATATGAGAGCCTTCCGAATGATCTGAAATTTTAAAGATATAACTGTTGCAAAATTTTGTCGAGCCCTTTCAAGTTTTAGAAAAATCGGATGTATAGTTTAATTACAGGGAAAGTCAAAAGTTTTTCTTTACATTACGGCCAATGGGAAAAATTATTGCAAGCGGATTTTAATGATATTAGAGCCTTCCGAATGATCTGAAATTTTAAAGATATAACTGTTGCAAAATTTTGTCGAGCACTTTCAAATTTTAGGAAAATCGGATGCATAGTTTAATTACAGGGACAGTCAAAAGTTTTTCTTTACATTACGGCCAATGGGAAAAATTATTGCAAGTGCATTTTAATGATATTACAGCCTTCCGAATGGTCTGAAATTTTAAAGATATAATTGTTGCAAAATTTTGTTGAGCTATTTCAAATTTTAGGAAAATCGGATGTATAGTTTAATTACAGGGACAGTCAAAAGTGTTCCGTTACATTACGGGAAATGGGAAAAAAATATTGGAAGTGCATTTTAATGATGTATCAGACTATGCGCTTTATGAAGTGCAAAAAATTATACATTCAGTACAATATGGGGTGCAAAAAATAATTATAAAACTAGTTATAGTACGAACGCACCTCATTTGCCACGTTTGACGAGCAATTTCCAACTTGTTATTTATTCTTTAAAATATGTTGACTGTTCAGTAAAGAATGATCATATTTTTTTGTTAGCATACTTTATGGCACACAAATTTACTTATGTTCTATTGTTAGCTTAATGTGTAATGAATACGTGGTAATTACTTTTTCTTTTGTTTTTCAGTAGTATGTTAGCGGCATCCATGAAAGTACAGATATTTTCAGTATCATCTAAGAGAACGATGGAGGCAACACGCAATGAAAAGTATGCTCTTGCTTACCGGAAATTTTGCTCTCGCCTGAAGAAATTGTCAAAAGATGCATATGCTATAGGAGACTTGTGGGAAATCAATTCTTCCCCGTATCACAGTTTAAGAAGATGGTTTTAATGCTTAAGGAAGATAAAAGCATTCATCATTAAAGGAAGATGTACCCGGAATTCCTTTTACTGCGCTTACAGAAGTCCGTATTAATACCGTCTCTATTATTGTCAGAGAAGATCGTTAGATATGAGAACTGTTAAAAATATTGCAGTTATAACTGAGTGCCACACACACTTTGCTAAATGAAAAGTGAACACAATGCGTGTTTGTGAGCGTGAGTTTCGACACTCTTCATAACCCAAAAATAGGACTTTCACTTGGAAATTTATTCAAGATTAACACGTTCACTCCGGCGCGGTGGGTCACACTCGACTATCTCAGAGTTGTCAAATCTCCGGCGTTTTGCACACCACTGTTATTTTAGAGAAAATGTTGTTCCTTTAAGTCGCCCAATTGTTCTAATTTAATAAAACAACATTTTCAGTTTTAAAATACTGGTACCCAAAAAGCCTGAGACTTGTCAGCTCTGAAACAGTCGAGTGTGACCCAACGCGCCGGCGTGAACGTGTTAAAGATGATGTTAGATCATAAACATATTGTATCTTATTAATGTAACTTATTGTGTACTTATTGGTGTAACATGATGATGTTGATGATTTGTCAACTTTTGCGTTACTGGAGATGAGATGAATTTCCTAATGTGAAAAACCGCATTCGTGGAAAGTATTTTTCAACATTAGAAGCATTGGTGAAGAATTCGTAGGTGATTGTAAGTGTCCTATTCAAAAAAGTTGTTTCCGGCATATCTTCGGAGTGGGAAAAAAATTCAGATAAGTGAATTGCATTGAATATAAACTACTTTGTAAAGAACCATTAAAACTTAGATGAAGAGCGAGGTAATGTTGATAATTATGATCATTCTTTATTGAACAGTTCTCTTTTTGTTTTTGTTCCACCATGAATATGAATACGAAGGAGAACTATGGTATTTCTATCGACGCTTATACCAAAATAACTCCTAGAGAAATTTAGGAAATCTTTCACATATTAAAATAATATTTTTTATTTTCTTTTTGTATTCCTCTAACTTTTAAACACTTCAACGAAAATGTGCAATAAAATATCTGATATAAGATAAAGTAATTTGTTTTACTGTTATGAGTAATACGAGTTTCTTACAAAATAGCACTACATACAAAATTTACAAAATAAATCATAAAACAATCTTTTCACAATTATAAATTGAAAAAAAATCTATAAAAAGTATGTTGTTTTTTAGAAAAAAAAAACAAATAATTCAAAGGAAAGCGTGAAATATTACGTTATATTTAATGCTTCTCCGCCCAGAAGTTAAACAAAGTTGTGCATAAACACAGTTTTCAATTTCAGTTATTTTATTTATACAGTGTGTCCACGTATAACCTGACCGACCTTTATTTTCACAACCGTTGGTCCTAGATGCATACTTTCAATTACAAAAGTGGTCAAAATTAGGTGAAGAGTTAAGATAAAAAATGTTTGAAGCGAAAAAAAAAAAAAGTCAAGAATTACAGAATCTAAATTTTTATGCGGTCCCTCGGTCCTATACGTTATTTTTATTGAAATTTTCCTGTGACACTGAGAAGTAAGGCAAAAAAAGTGTCCCGTTATTCTACGATTAAAACTAACCGAGTAATAGCTGTTTAAAGTCAGAGCATATTTTTTGCTGCAAATTAGGGGTCTGACACACAAATTGATGATGACAAATGATTCACAAATGATTCACAAATGATTCACAATCACATCACAAATGATTCACAAATTTAGTTGAAATATAATTTCGTCAGATATATTAAAGAAACGGTTCCGAGTAAAATTACCACTGCAGTATAAATTTGAAATCATTAATCATTCTGACATATTACTGCAAAATATACTATTTGTACTAAATATATATATAAGGATACAAATAACAGAATTTTTGTTATATAAAAGGATGAAAAACAACAGCCTCATTTCTTTACAAAATGATACATATTTTAAAAAGCTGTTAGATTACTTTCAAATTTTGGGTTGTGCTATGTTTTTTAGTTTTTGAAAATTGATCCTTATGTACTTTTTAACGCTGAATCCGAAAATGTCTTTAATTTTAAACCATGATGTCAGGATTTTTCTCAAATCGCAAATTTCAAAGTTAAAAAGCTCATAGTTAAAATTGATCCTCTCTCCCCTTCCAACCTCATCGGACCCATGAGCTGTTTAGATGTAAGAAACTCAGTATAAGCCAAAAAAAATTAATAAATTATCGAATTAAATAAAATGAAATTGAATAAAAAAGTCTTACATCTATTTGATAGTATCATATTTTTCGCTATTTTTTAACCTTGAAATTTACAATTTGCGAAAAATCCTGACATAATGGTTAAAAGTGCAAGTAATTTTTTTTTTTTTTTTTTTTTTTTTTTTTTTTTTTTTTTTATTCAGCATTAAAAAAATACATAAAAAGTAATTATAAAAGTTAAAAAACACAACCATCACAGGTTTATGTTATCTAATCTAAAACTCTTTCTTAAACTTCTTGACGGTAATCTATCCAATTTTTTTTTGTGTTATCTTCTAATATAAGTATGTATAAGATCGTAAGCGTCGAAAATCTTATTAATATTACATTGTCATCGAATTTAAAACAGTATGTAAAATTTACCTTCGATCGGACATTTGAAAGTGAGTTAAAGTTAGAGTAGAAAATTTAAACTGGAAAGACGATCGTTCCAAGTTAAGTAAAACCTAATGAAAACAACATAATTTTTGTTAAAAGAAATCATAGCCTCAAATCCTTACAAAATAAAACATATGATAAAATACAATTATTTTTACTAATCTGAAACTTAACTAATAAATCTTAACTCAATCGTAGTAGTTGTAACATTTCTTTCAAAGCGCAGATACCTTAAAATAAGTTTAAGTTCTTTATATACGACCCCTGAAAACATAGCCGAAATCATCTGTTTTGAGTTTCAAAAAAGGGGTATAAGTTTCAAAGTTTCGTAACTCGGTCAATTTTAATGTTAGTTGAATGGGACTTTTTTTGTTTTACTTGTTAGTGTCGCAGTAAATGTTTAATAAATATCACTTATAGGGCCGGGAGACCGTATACAAATTTAAATTTCGTAATTTTTTTAATAATTGTTTTTTTTACCCAAAACTACCTCGCTTTAAAAATAGTTATTTACCTTATTTAAACCATTTTTGTAATTGGAAGTATGCATCTAGGACTAACGGTTGCGAAAATATAGGTAGGTCGATTATACGTGGACACACTGTATAAGAAGGATACTATTTCGAGATTATTTTTTTAAAGATAATAAATGATATTTGTTCTCACTAGTTACGTATATTTAACCCGTAATTCTCGTCATTAGCTCTCGGGAACAAAACCGCATATACTAGATATTGAATAAAAAAACGCAACGCGACACGGAGTGCAAAAAAGGATCTGCTTGTGTTTCACTCCGTTTACAAAGCTAAATTTGCGATTAGCGTCTCTTACAAAATAATAATACGTTAGGCCATCAAAGTGTGTCTGAGGATCTCTACACTAAGATTTTTATAACTTTACCTTAGAATTTTTTAACATGCTAAATACAAATTGTTTACTTTAACCCTTATGTCAATGACCGGGTACCCGGGTACCTTTTTTCTCTTTTCATCCCGTTTTCGGGGTGTTAATATCAAAATAAAATAAAATGAATTTAGATCCTCATTATTTGTAGTATTCACTGTCGATTAGTATAATCACTTTAAAAATTGGAATTTTTTTAATTACTTTTTCGGTGCATCAAACATTTTTATATCTGTCATCAATGACCAGGGTACCTGGGTACCCATGCGAATTTTCTATGCAAAATTACGGAAATTGATAGATTATTTAGATTTAGATCAATAAAACTTGAATTTAATTTGAAAAAAAAAACGGTTAGACATATTTTTTAAGGTAAAAAATATTTCATTTACATGAAATTTTGTGTACAATTTTGGACAAGCTGTACAATGCAAAAGGTGCAGGAATGTACATCACATACTGGCTTTCCACATTGTTTATATGATTTTCTGTTTCTTCTGCGCCGTTTTCGACACTCTAACAACCACATCTGACACAAACTGCTTTTACCCTTCTTATTTTATCTCACCTTATGCTTTTTGGACTGGATTCTGAGCTTCAAATACGGTCAAAGATATTTTTTTCAATTTACTTTCAATTCCCGAAATCGTCGAAAAATGTATCATATACTGCGTATTTTGCGATTGATCGTGAAGTGCTGGAATCCTCAAGATCAATTTTGAAAAAGTCGTACATTTAACCTTTTGGGCTCCTACATGTGTATTTTAAACAATTCTTTCTAAGTGACACCCTATTTAGGTTGGAGGCGTGAAATTTTTCATACTTATAGCTGAACACCATCATGCGACAAATCATAAAAATTTGAAAAAGTCATACATTTAACCCTTTGGGCTCCCACATGTGAATTTTGAGCAATTCTTTCTAACTGAGCCCCTTATTAAATTGGAGATTTGAAATTTTGCATACTTATAGCAGAACACCTGAGGCCAGGCGACAAATCATAAAATCTTGAAAAAGTCTTATGTTTAACCCTTTGAGCTACCACATATATCTTTTAAGCAATTCTTTCTAAGAGAGCCCCTAATTAAGTTGGAGACATGAATTTTTGCATACGTATAGCTGAATGCCTCAGACCACACGACAAATCATAAAATTTTCAAAAAGTCTTATATTATTTACTCCTCCGTGCTCTAACTTGTATGTTTTAAGCAATTTTTCTAACCTCCACCCTTTTCACCCGGGGAGCACTTTTCCAACTTTTGCCGACACCCCTTTGACCATTCTTTCATATTATGCACCACAGTATGAAGTAGGGGCGCCTACTTATCTCGGGTGCTATGGGTCCAATCCCCTCGACTAATATATCTATGGATATTATGTAAAACGAAGTTTCGTTCGGATAGAGGTTTGTTTAGAATAGAGTGCGCCCCTTGTTGCGAAACGTGGAACTAACAGATTTTTCAAAAGGATAAAGTGTTTTGAAAGGAATATTAAACGAAACCCTCTGTGCGATCTGTGATCACACTTACCCACTTGTTTTCTATATATATATATATATATCTAAAGTTAAAGCGCAATTACAGGATCATTAACTTTTGAATTTAAAGTTTGTTGTATAATTCAAAATCACAAACCAAATTTCGCATATTTTAAGCATTCACTTAAAAAATGTGAAAGATAGTATACGATTAGATAAGTTAGTTTTATTTCTAATAATGAGTAAAAACTACGTAAAATAAAATTGCGCATTGATTATTATATTGTGCACCAAAAATACGTACGCAAGCTAAATTAAGATTTTTTTTTATTTATTTAACTTTATGAAAAATATTATAGGAATATATTTTACTTTCATAAGAGGGAAAAAAATGCATACATTTTATTTAATAAATTTCCAAAGAAAATATTGCTTCGTAAAGCCAAATATAACCCACACTATTTATTTGTTTATTATGAAAAATGTAAAAAATATTTAAGTATAGGCATAATTTTCAAAAGTTTAATCTCATTCAGTAAATATTTAATCTAGGATTATCTATGATTTCAGTATAGCTGAGAGATTTCAACAAAATGTAGGATCAGTAAGATAGATAAAACCCAAACAGAAAGAAACAAGATTATCAGTTTTATCATAAAACCATTTCAAAGGTCGCTAGGGAAAATCGATTTTGAACTTTTTTTTTATTTTTTACGATCGATATCATGGTATGCCAGAGGCAAATCACAAAATATTTTTCTCGTTAGGAACCGTGTATTTTGGAAGCATTCCTTAAAAACTAAAATGGGTCGTTTAAATTGTTCCACTTTTATCTAAAAAGGAATTTTTTATTTTTTAAATTTTACAACTTATTTTATAATGTTCCGCAATCAGTACATTTTTAAATTATCTGTTAAGTATTCAGTATGAAATATTTTTGTGGAAAAATTTAAGAACAGTTTGACGATAATTGCATCCAAAAATAAAATGAACGAAAAGTTTATCAGAATGCTAAGCCTTTTTTATTTTTTAGCTCTTTTAACTCACTTTAGCGCTTTTTAGATAACATTTATGCGATATTTTGAATTACATAATTGTAAGAAAAATGAACTTGGAAAGAAAATAAAACGGACTGACTTTCTTTCTAAATATAAATTTTTGTCAGATGTTAATAAGATAAAAATATTTATTCAAGCTATTGTTATCAAAATATTCTTTAATCTTTTCAGAAAATATTTATGCATAGCCATATTTATTTTCTGGGTAATTATATAGCAATTATTTGAATAAATGATAAGTGTAATAGAAAAAAAAAAGTATTCAAAAATTTCGTAAAGAGTAGCATTTATATATTAGGTGTTGTTTGATTGTTTGTTAGCTTTTCAGATATCTTTTGGACACAGGGATTAAACAGACCGGGATCTCTGTTTAAAGTGAAATCCGATCCACTAAATGATCCATACGTGAATCCAGCATCCTTTGTCTGTTAGACAGCACCCTAACCGCACGAAACAAGCAGGTAGGTTTTTATGTGACAAATTGTTTAAGAATTGTGTATCAAAACTGCAAAATATGTTTAAAGTAATATTAATAATAATTCAAACAATTCCCGAAGTCTCTGAATTATATAGTTTTTGTTTTAGCGAACAGGAAATATTTGTGTCGATATTTTTTCTGCAATTTCAATGTTTAATTTATATACTATGGGCATTTACAGTATTCACGAAGAGGATGCCTTGAGGCGATTTTGTTAATTATAATTAACGATAATTAAAAAGAAGTTAAATAACTATATTTGCTTTCATATTTATTTAAAAATAATATGAAAAATATCAGATACACTTAAACACCTTTTAAAACAAATTTAATTTAATCGCATGGATAGCATTTGTTGCAAGACTAATAATAAACAGAGTTCACAGTAACATGCTTTTAAGTTAAAAGTAGTTTTAAGAGCTATAAACCGTTAATTATTAAACGTTTTGCATCATATGTATTTTATTTATGGTTATCTAAGAAATTAAATATTATATAAAATATAACTGATTGAAGCAAATAAATATAATTTTTCAAACGCGTTTACAGTAATGGAAATTGAAATGATACTTATAATAAAATTATAAAATTATACTTAAAATAATTTAAGAGCAAATAATGCAAATTTTAAATTTATCTTAAAAATTATAAATTAAATATTTAAAAAAGAAATATTCATGTTCTTAAATGTTTATGATTTTTAAGTTTATATTAATTATTGTAAAATAATAATAGAAATTCATATAAATAGTAATGTTGACGTTTTAATCATGAAAATACGCTACTAGTTCCTAATATATTTTAAAATGTCATCTAAATAAATAAAAAAAAATATTTGCGTCAGTTAGTAAATTTATTATCAAATATGTCACAAATATATATATAGATGAATAAATTATTTCGGAAAGATTTTTTGTTGCTATAGAAATTTTATCAAATTTACAAGATTATTTTAAAAAGGGGGAGGGGGAATCCGTTCAGCACTAAAATTTTTACAAATCTACATCCTTATTTTTATTCCTTGAAGCATAAATGAAGTACACAAGATTATTGAACTGATTCAGAATCAAAGAGCGTTTTTCATTTGTTTTTTAAATAAACGTATTATATCTTGATTTATAAATGATTACTGTCTGGTGGCATGCATGTTTCAACTGAACCGTCACAAAATTCGGTTTGGCAGCTCTTTTTGAAATATTCTTTCCTTTATCGAAAAATGGAAAAACTATCACATTTCACATATTAATGATCCAAAAATCTGCTAATTTCATCCGTCTAACAATGAAATGGCTTTGCAACAAATAGCCAATTCGGAATTGAGTAGAGCCTTAAAATTCGTCTTAATTTTTAAATAAATAGCAGACAATACTCTTTGCATTTTCAATAGCCTAAAATATAAATTTTCAGGAGCTTTTATTGGAAAGATAATGTTTAATAACATGCTACAAAAATACAAAATAAAATCGTTAATTAAAACTTTGAAAAACTCAAAAAATTAAATATTTAAATATAAAATATCTAAATAATAAAATTCAATAAATGATAATTATTAACATCTAAAATGTTAATTAATGTCAAATTTCGTTTAAAAATTGTAAAGGTAATAAAATAGAGCGAATCAAAACATTTATCAATATTACTATTATTATTTACAACTTTTTAAAAAAAAAATATGCTGCCAATTAAATAAAATCTGAATAATACACTGTAAAAAAAAAAACTGTAGTTCTACAGATGTAAAGTTGCATGCTTACTAAACTTTTACCTGTAACTGTACGAAAAAACTGCAAATCTACAAAACTAGTTTTTGTAAAGCTACAAAAATCTGTAATTTTACAAATGAATCTGCTAAAATTTCAGTAATCTTACTAAACTTTTATTTGTAACCCTGGCTGCAGTTACATGAAAAGTTCTCGGAATCCCAGTTTCCTAAAAAATTCTTAGTAACCTTACAGATTTTTTGATTTTCGGCGCAAAAGTGTGTCTGTTACATGAAATTTTGTTGTTGCCGTTACATGAAAAGTTCTAGGAATCCCAGTTTCCTAGAAAAACTTTAGTAACTTCACAGATTTTTTTTTACAGTGTACATACTGCCACTATAGTTTAACTTTTATTTACTCATAAAACTGATATAATTAGTTGGAAATCAAGTTGATTAATCAATATGCAGTCGTCAATAGTTTACCTCTCAATATAGCTTCCAATTTAGTTTGACGGCTCTTCTTGAAATAATACTTACTTTATAAAAAAAAATGGAAAACACTTTTTAATTTCATGGATTAATTATAAGATCACCTGCTAATCTTATCTGCCTAAGAACAAAAATACTTCATGACTGTGCAGAAAATATCTATAATTTGGATTTGATCAGAACTCTAAAATTTATGACTTGATTTAAAAAAAAAAAAAAAAAAAAAAAAAAAAAAAAAAAAAAAAAAAAGGCACAAAATTCTCTTTACTTTTTCAATATAAACTGTCAATACCTTACATATTAAAAACAATGTTAAATAACAATCTACAAAAAAAAAACACAGTTAAACAGCTAATTAAAATTTAGAAAAACACACAATATTAAATATTTAAATATGAAATATGAAATATCCAAATTATAAAATTCGATAAATGGCGATTAATGACACCTAAAAAGCTAATTATTAGCAGTTTTCGTTTAACAATTGTAAAGCTAATAAAATAGAGCTAATCAAAACATTTAACAACATTATATATTTTTTTTTCACAATTTCTTAAAATATGCAGCCAATTAAATAAATTCTGAACTATATACTTCTGCTATAGTTTAACTTTTTATTTTCTCATAAAACTGATATAATTATTTAGAAAACAAGTTGATTAATCAATATGTAGTAGTCAAAAGTTTACCTTTGGGATACAGCTTCAAACTTGGTTTGTCGGCTGTTCTTAAAATAATATTTACAGTATCGCAAAATGGAAAACTTTTTGATTTCATAGATTAATTATAAGATCACCTACTAATTTTATCCGTCTTAGAATGACATTACTTCATGACAATACACAAAATAACTAATTTGGAATTGATTAGAGCTTTAAAATTAATGACGTAATCTTTAAAAAATGGCACAAAATGCTCTTTACTTTTTCAATGACCTAAAATAAAAACTTTCAATATCATACATTTGAAAGTCAATGTTGAATAACGTGCTACAAAAATACAAAATAAAATCGTAAATTAAAATTTAGAAACACACACAAAAAACCCGTATATTTATTATTTATGAAATATCTAAATCATAAAAATTGATAAATGGCGATTAAGATATAGCTTCCAATACGGTTTGACAGCACTCCATGAAATATTCTTTACTTTATCGAAAAATGGAAAACTATTTGATTTCATATATTAAATATAAAGATTTCTGCTATTTTAATACGTCTAAGAATAAAATTACTTCATGATTGTGTTCGGAATTGAGTACAGCCTTAAAATTGATTACTTAAATTTTAAATAAACGGCACGAAACGGTCTTTACTTTTTTAATAACCTAAAGTATATTCAAAATCTTATATTTGAAGGACGAAAATAACATGCTACAAAAATACAAAATAAAATCGTTAATTAAAATTTATAAAAACAGGAACAATTAATTATTTAAATGTGAATATCTAAATCTTAAAAATCGATAAACGGGTATTAATAACCCCTAAAAGTTTAATTAATCGCCGTTTTAGTTTAAAAATTCTAAAGCTAATAAAACAGAGCTAATCAAAACATTTATCAACATTATTATTATTGCAACTTTTAAAAATATGATGCTAATTAAATGAAATCTGATAACTATATACTTTAGCTGTAGTTTAACTTTTATTTTCTCATACAACTGATATAATTAATTAGAAAACAAGTTGGTTAATCAATATGTAGTCGTCAAAAGATTACCTTCGGGATATAGCTTCCAATAGATTTTTCATGGGAAAGTTTGTGAGAAAGATTAATTCTCATAAAAATGGTGTGAAATATGTTGAAGGAAACGCCCGTAAAAGTATTATTGATTGATAGAACTATTCATGGTAATATGTAACAGTGAAAGAGTTATCAAATCATAACCGATCAAGTATACTTAAGAAAACTCATTTATTATCCTTGCTGACTCTAGGAAATTTTCTATAAAAATATTCTTAGCAGAATTATTTTCTAACGTCACCGCACAGTAAATGTTTGTTGGAAACGAAATTGAACCAAAAACATTTATATATTTGACTAGTGGGCTCTGCCCCCTACAAGCTACGCTCGTCAACCCCCCACTCAGACACTGCAGACTCTAACAGCACGCTAATTTGATCGGCTTTAAAAAGATTTCGGAAGATTGAATTATAATTTGAATCTGACAATTATAATATGACGTAATTTTCACCAAAGATTTTTTTCTCTTTTTAATATTCACGTAAAAATACTTTTGTTAGAAATTAAATATTATGATCATCTTAAAATATCAAATAAATGTATCGCGCAATGTTTAAATTTAAACTGTTTTGCAATATTATTTTTTGTTCATTTTACGTAATAAGTGTAATGTGACGTAAATGTGACGTAAATTCTCCTATTTAAGACTTCTAACGCATGTTAATGAATTTATTATTTTACAATATTCTTTCTCTTTTAAAATTCACGTGTAAATATAGTTTTTATGACGTAATTTTCAATGAGTTCCTGCTTTTTACATTTTCTGTTAATAATAGTCACGTGCAAAATAAATTTTTTATTTGAAGCAAACATTATTGTTTCCGCTATTTATACAGTTGGCAACAGTTTAAATTAATACAATTTTCTAAAATATGTAAAAAATATCTCTCGAAATGCTGAAAATTTGAATTTAAAATAGAAATAAAACCTCAAAAAATGAGTCAAATTAAAAAACTAAATGCAGTCTGCACACCAGGAAATTCTGACGCATAAAAGGGTCTAAAAGTGATTAAATTCCTATGTACAGTTTTTGCTCCTATAAGACATTTTTAATGGAACGATTTTGTCCAACTTTGGCATTAAATATCCCTTAAAATAATTCTTCGATTCTAAAACTGTCTGCATCAGCGTGTTTATCAAACATTTCTCTATAATACTACCGATTTTCATATTTTTTGTATGCAACAGTTTTTTTAATATTAACGAAGAAAAGCCATGCTTAAGTATTCAAATTGGATACCGATCTGCCGGGAATATCTACGCAGATTTTCATTGGTCCATTTCCAAATCAAAACTCATATATATATATAGAAGGATATACTCAAAATAAGTAAAACACGCACAATCGTGGAAAAAAAGTAAACACCCCCTACTAACTCTGCAACTAATTATAATAGAAGTTATTTATTGATATCAAACAATTGGAAATAAAGTCTACCTTTAAATGATGTATATAAAATTTGCTTAGACGCCATATACAAATCAAAACCAGGCCTATCTTTGTTTTGTTTTTCAATGGTAACACCGAATTCTGACAACATACTTTCATCTTCGTTTCAAACTATGCCTAAAAAAGAAGTTTCAAGTATTTGGATGATAACTTTTTGAGTTATAAACATTGCAAATTTAGAGCTTCTAATGTTAAATTACATTTTTATATTTTTATTAATATCTCCTGAAATTATAAACCAAATGTGAAAATTTTATTGTTTGGTTATAATATTAAAAAACCCAAACATAAATACATTGAATTTGTAATTAAAAAAAATTTGTAATATGAATTATGAATTATAAAAATAATATTTGAAAAAAAAAAAAAAATTGCATCCTACAATTTTTTGATCGATTTATATTTATTATGTCCTACTTAATGTGAATTCTCCATTTCAATTTTTTTTTTCCCTAGTAGTTTTCGATTTATGAGTAAAAAACGTCAAAATGAAGATTTAAGCGCCTATGGTGCCCAGATAAGCATAATTTCAGAAAATACATATTTTACTCATTTTATTGAAATATTTGGGCTAGCAATAGTTCAAACATCCGAGGCGAGTGAAATGTTCATATTGGCAAGAAGTAATGCATTAACAGAACTGACTTAGTCATTCTGTATCAATTTAACTATCGAGTATCAAACTCCAATTTGGATACAGCCCCTAAAATAGGCTCATATTAAAATAATTAATTTCTTGAAAACTAATCATTCGAATTTAGTGAAAATTTGGATTTAGGCTATTTGAAGGGTGTAGAATCTATTTATGGTGTCAAACTTGGGTATAAAAGTAGTTAAAAAACAAAGTTTGGGTTCGTTTTGACATGTGGATGACCTCCTAAGCAAATTTTATATACACCATGTAAAAGCAGGCTTTATTTCCAGTCATTTCGTACCAGTAACTTTCTTCTACAATAATTTTCTGTAGAGATAGTACACTGTCAAAAAAATCCAACCAGTTTTCCTGTAGGAATCGGAAAAATAGTTGCCCTTATCGTACCGAAAAATTTTCCGACCCAGCTCGGAATAAAATCAGTAAAAAAAAAAAAAAAAGAAATAGTCAATAAAACTGTATTTTACGGATTTTACTCCGATTTTGCGGATTTTTATTCCGAGCTGGGTGGGAAATTTTTCCGGTACGATAAGGGCAACTATTTTTCCGATTCCCACACGAAAACTGGTCGTATTTCTTTTTACAGTTCAAGGGGTGTTTAATTTTTTTTCTTTTTTCACGACTGCACAATATGTGCCAGTCTGTGTTACACAGGTGACAAGTATTACCTATATTTAATACCGCTATTTCAAAATAATAATATTCATCTTATTTAATCGCAAAATATTACTATCCGAAAACAGCGGTATACAAAATCCGTATTTCTCAGTATACAAGGTGTTTCAAAATTTGATATTAGGCACCAATCGGATTAAAAATTGCCATAGAACATAGGACCGCAAACCACTTATTTAATCACAAATACAGGTTGTTTCATCATAACTGAACTAGGGTTGACTCTAATAATTCTAAAAATAATAACATTGCAATGGAAATATAGCGTACAGGCATCCCTCGACTTACGTAAATGCGCACTTACGTACGAAATTTCGAAAATTACATTTATGAACAATTTCGCGCGTTTGATATGCATTTGCAAACATTTGATAATTGTTTTATAAATAAAATACGCAGATAAAAATAACAACAATAATATAGTTTTATATATTAGATGTAGTTATATTTTTGGGGGGATATACAATCAAATCTTTAACAAAACTAACACAAATCTAATTAAAATAAGCCAAAAAAAAAAAAAAAAACCTCTGCTTTACCGTTACAATTTTGTTAGCTGAATTCAAACCATTACCAAACCTAATTTTAATGTTTCGGTTAAGAGAAACGAGTGTATTTTTTCTTCCAACTTCAGAGATGGAATTTGCGTTTGATGTAGATTCAAAATTGATATAAATTAATTTATCAAAAATTAAAAAGGACACGCATTATTTGTGCATTTTACACGTTGGTTTACTCCTTTTTAATATTCTTGCACAAAGGCTTTAATTGCTATTTTAAGCTATTTTAATAATTTATGAATGTTAAATTTATAAATCCAATATTCCACAAGATACTTTTTATCTAAAAAGTGTTCTTTTAGTTTGTTTTTATGTATTTTCATACATTTATAGTTTACTAGGGGGCTCTGCCCCCTGCAAGCTACACTCGCCAACCCCCGTTCAGACACTGCAGAATCTAAAAGCACTCTAATCTGATCGGTTTTAAAAAGATTAGAGAAGAATGAATTATACTGAAAAAACCTGTAGCAATCTCCCTGTAAACGGGTTTCCATTCAATTCCCTTTGATTGCAAAAAATTAAGGGAGAATCAGTTGCTGTTAACACATCCAATGGTTGTTTTCGTGTTTGGCTAAAGAGGATCAGTTAAACATTGGAAAAGAAGCTAAAATAAAATGAATTGAGTAAACAGAGTCTTTGTCTCTCCGTATTTCTTAACAGCGTTATAAAACGATTGACATAATACGATTTACTACAATTACTAAAAATTGCTGCTTTAACCCCTTCAAGGGCGGTGGTTCATTTTTGGACCACTTAATTTTAATTCTTAAATGCCACATTAGCACCAGAATATTGGGATGAAAATGTCCCTTTTATTAAGTAAGTGAACAAAAGCATTTTTGTATATCGAAATTTGTTTGTAAATTCTGGTGTCATTCACTGATTTCAAGATTTTAGGAATAGAAGTGCCTTGTCCGTGAAAGGCTTTTAATGTATTTATTATTTTAAAGTTTCCTTTTCCTTTTAATATTCACGAGTAAATACAATTTTCAAGACATAATTTTCAATATTTTCCTGCTTTTAACACTTACTCATTTAAACGTAATTTTATTGTTTTTTTTTTTCTGTTTTTAATAGTCACGTGAAAATAAATTTTTAATCGTTGGTAAATATTATTCTTTGCGCTATTTTTAGAATTGAAACAATCTCTATAATAATAGCCTAAGTCGTGTGACTATCATCAACACCTCCAGGCGGATTCCTTCGCTTTTTATATTCCAGGCGGCCATTTTGGTATTTTAATGTTAGCCAGTCACACGCGTGATAATTCGCCGAATATTAATCTGTCGGCATTATTTCGTTTAAATTATAATAGTCCAAGTCATGTAACTGCCATAAACAACGAGCTGATTCCTTCGCTTTTCATAAGAAAGGTTTCCATTTTGATTAAAGAATCAAAATTATTTTTTCGAATAAAACTACATAAAAGTTGCCATGATTACAAAGAATTCCTGGTACTTTTATGTTAGCCGGGTGAAAATCTCGCCAATAGCTTTTTTTTTTTTTTTTTTTTTTTTTTTTTTTTTTTTTTTTTTTTTTTTTAACTCGCCAGTTAGCATTCTTTTATTTTTCGAGTAGTAAATTAAAACGGTGCTACTTCGTTATCCCATCGACCAAAAATCTGTCTCTAAACTATAAGATTAAATACCAATAATGGTTGATCGTAAATGTCACATTCACTTGACTTTAAGGAACTTACACATGTTCCCGCCATCAAGTGATTTTTATTTCGACGTTTTATTTGTATTTTTGTTAATGTTATACTGATTTATTTGTTCCTTTGTTATTTAAAATTTAAAAAAAAATGTCAATTTTTATAATTTGGCTATTTATATAATTTGGCGAAATTGGTCGAGGGGAGAAGTAATAACATTAAAACATTGCTTTGAAGTGGAAATTAAATCTCATGATTTGTTGCATTGTCACATACGCACCGGGTTAGGCGTGATTTTTTTACGACAATTTGGCGAAAACCTCGTTTTCAAATACCTGTTACATATGTATTTTAAATTATTTTCTGTTATTTTTAAAATGAAATAACAATAAATAAATAAAAAATTAATTAATAACAATAGAACAAAACAATTTATAACATTTTTTTGTAAATAAAAAGGAAATAAATTCAAATAAACATTTATTAATAAATAAGCAACAATAGTCGGGTTACCATGTCAGGCAAAATAACGCCATTTTGGCGCCAATTAGGTATTTCGTTGCGTATATGACATTTGTGCCTAATATTTTTCTTTTCGTTTCGTTTTAAAAAAAAGAATGAATTAAAAGCCATTTATTTTAAAGGTTTATATTTTAAATGAAAGTTTTGTATTAAATAAAATGATAATGAGATACAATTTTTTTTTATGAATAAAAGTAACATGATGCATTTCTTAGCATACATTTAAGGGAGGCCAAACTCGTCGCCAAATCAATTTATAATAACCTTTTCTAAAATATGAACAAAAAAATATATATGTTATGATTAAAATTTGAGTTACCATCATTAGAAAAAAGTATTTAAAATTAGAAACAAATTAATATTTTGAATTTTAAAATTCTAATACCAGTTTTGATATCTGTGGATCAATACGGATTTTTTGTGTCAATTTCATCGCAAAGTATTCCATATTTTAGGAGAAATCGCCGTGAAACGTAATCTGTTGTTTAATCAGTCGTTTCATAGAATCGTTACATAAATTCGTTTCATTAGGATTTTATATATATAGGGTAGATATCCAAGTAAATACTGCCGCATGCTACTTTATTTATAAAATAACACTGTCTAAATAATGTATAAATTATATATATATATATATATATATATATATATATATATATATATATATATAGCAATTTCTGCGGAAAAATTAAACCTAAGGAATTTACAAATTCGACTTATGTAAAATTTCATTTACGAAGAATTTCCTACACAACTCGGAATAAAATTGTAAAATAGGAATAAACTCCGTAAAATATTGTTTTATTGAATATTTCCTTTTTTTACGGATTTTATTCCGAGCTGGGTCGGAAATTTTCCCGGTACGACAAGGGAAACTATTTTACCGATTTCTACAGGAAAAGTGTTCGGATATTTTTTACAGTGAATCCCTGTACCTTGTTTTGTATGAAATATGATAAAACCACGAAAAGTTCTTGAAAAACAGGGTTGTCACACATTCGATAATACCGTGTGAACTGGTAATCGCAGTCTAAAATGTGTAGTGTCAAGTGCATGCTGCTGGCGCGTGTAATGCAAACTTTTACCACTTTTGTGTGGTATTATCTCATTTACTACAAAGGTGAGAATGTCTGTTAAATGTTTTATTATAATATGCTCTGAAAGTTGTTACCGTCAACCCAGATACAGTTAGGAAGATACACCTTCTATTTTTGATTAAACATGTGGTTTGCGACACCATGTTCTGGGGTAATTTTTCACCCTCTTGATGTCTACTATCACCCCCTCTAAATTTGTCGTCGAATTTTGGAACACCCTATATAACATATTAAACGTGTGTACGAATGTGTGCATTAGGGTGGGTCGAAAAAAGCGAAATTTTTCAGAACAATTTCTAACAGCGCAGAAAAGTTGCATTTTGTAATCAGAAGAATAACGCATACGATATTTTTGAAATCAGTTAATATCTTTTGGTAACGCATTGTACTTGAATTTTGGAAAATATGATGAAAAGTGACAATTTTTCAAATTAATGATGAAAAAAAATATATATATATATTCAGATTTACTTCTAATAGCGCGTAAATGTCACATTTTGGTATTAGAAGAATAACACAAAAAAATATTTAAAATCGGTTAATATCTTTAAGTCGCGCATTGCACGTGTATTTTGGAAAATATAACTAAAATTGACAATTTTTGAAATTACATGCATAAAAAAAAAAAATATTCAAACCTACTTCTAATAGTGCGTAAAAGTCACATTTTGTAATTAGAAGAACAACATAAAAACTATTAATATCGATTAATATCTTTAAGTCGCTTCATCACGCTTGAAATTTGGAAAACATTGTCAAAAATAGAATATAAATTTAAAATTTCTCATTATTATTATTATTATTATTGTTATTATTTTTATTATTAACTATTTATATATTTTTTTGGATATTTAATAATTAATAAAAATCATCTATTATATCGCAGATAGTTAAATGCTTTATATTTTTTGCAGAGTGTGGATCGAAAAATTCTCAAACCTTAGTCTTAATTGAAGAATTTATGACTTTATACGGTGTAGCAGTTTACTTATTAATAGTATACTCGGACATCAGAAGTAAAATGAATTGTCACAAATTAGACGCGTAGCGGTGGTTATAACTTTCGTCTGCATCTTTTTAGTTCAGTAATGGTTTCATATTTCTACTGTTGTGATTTTAAATATTTAACTTATATTTTCAATAAACGGATAGAAATTCTTTAATTTTTGTTTGTATTTTTCTAAAAAAAAAAAAAAAAAAAAAAAAAAAAAGACAAATTTACAATGCGCAAGCCATTCATTTATTTGTGATTTATTTACTAATATAGTCTGAATAAATAACGAACCATGTTTAATAAAATGGGTAATTTTTACGTAAAAAGTGAAACAGCTTGTTATATTATTTTGTATTAGAAAACATTCTGGATACTTCTAATTTATTTTTTATATAATCGTTGGATATGATAGAAAAATTTTAAAGAATACTCTTTAAAAACTGAACTTAAAAAAAATAGTGTATTTTTTTTTTTTTTTTTTTTTTTTTTTTTTTTTTTAATATATTACTGAATTCTAAATTTCTGACCGCTATACTTACCTCTCTATTGTAACAGGCAGTTTGCACTGTGGAAACTGCTCTAGGAGACGGCACTGCGTGTCAAATGTCAACGTTAATACCTGATAAGAAAGGACTGAGGGGGGGGGGGGGGATAAATTTTGTCCTCCGCACTCCCTGCGGCCTGGGAAATTCTTTCAGTGAAGGATAATACAGATGATCTTTATGCCTTTGTGAAGGCAAGGGAATGGTTAAGTTTATAAAATCCCTTTCTCATTGGACAAAAAATCCTTTAAAAATTATTTGAAAATGAGCTAGTTTTAAAATCTTCCTTTATTTTCACAAAGAACGTTGAACAAGAATTTGAACAATGATTCATTTTGAAGTTCAGATAGGATGGCATCTATATAGCATTATTCTGAAATTTATTAAAGTTTTTATTTTATTTTAAACTTTATATACGTGTTATAGAAATTTCTAAAAGTAATCTCAAAATAACCATGTGATAGAAAAAATATGAAAAAAAGAAAGAAAAACACGCAATTGTGTTAAACATAATAGTTCTACGAATTGTGTTAAACGTAATAGTAATCACGAAATTAATCTAATATTTAATGGATTGAAATACGCACTTACGATTTCTCGTGAGTCAAATCTGAATTTCCTCCCTTCAATGATAAATCTGGTGTTCTATCTATGGGCTACGAAAGCATTCGTATTTTCAATGTTCTCGTTAAAAAAAATAAAAATCTTTTTTTAGTTTTACGTATATTCTTTTTAAAAAATTCTCCTTTGCTTTTCGCTTTGTAAGATATTTCTAATGTATATATATTATACCATTTAACACGTAAAAATATTTTCTTCAACTTGAAAGATTTAGTAAAAATTTTAAAAATCGAAATGTAAATATAAGTTCATATTTTAGAAATGTATTGCCAAGTAAAAAATCAAAGAAATATCTTTTAAGAAGAGTATACAGAAAATAACAGGATTTAATTTTCAGGACACAAATTGTAAAAAAAATCGAACTCTTTACAATCGCCAAATTTCAACCTTGCAAAGAGAAATCTTTGGCTTGGTTTAAAAAAAGCTGTTAGTCGTTAAACTTCCCAATTCTCCTTTCCATTGTTAAACTTATGAGCGTAAAATGTATTCGTGTAATTACAACATATCATCAGTAAATTCATATTTTTAACTTTCTTTCTATCTAACCAGGCCCTTACCTTCAGGGATGTCCCATCTGAACAGGTATGATACCTGGTATCAGGGCGGGTAACTGCCTAATCGCCGCATAGAAACAATAAACCTGACAATCATCATGCTATCGACAGTGCCTACTGCTTAGTTGTGAATTATTATTATATTAATTGTGTAATTATTATTTATTTTTCACTCTATGTAATTTAATAATTGTTTTATCTAATGATAGAGTGCAGCACTGGATACCATCTAACAATAGAGGGCAGGACTCTGTCTGATCTAATTCACCATATTCATACGGTATTCTTAATCCCATGGTTGTTTAATTAGTTTTATACTTATAATAATTCTTGCAGCATGTGCAAATCATCACTAACACTTTTTGACGTATGTTGTGTCATTACTGACTTGCACAATTATTCAGAAGTTAAATGCTTTTTAAATGCATTTATATTGGTCTTTTTCTAGTTTCTGGATTTTACTGTGCATGATGTCCCAGATTTGGCATTTTTATAGTGGGTTGTCGCTAATGCACGGATTAATCATACATGTTGTTTGTAGAATTTAAGTTAATTCGGACAGTAATTCTGCGTTGGTTCCACAAATATCTCTATTTTTCCAATATTACTAATATTTATTAGAATATATATATATATATATATATATATATATATATATATATATATATATATATTATAATCTAATAAATATTGGTTGCTACCGGCCAAACCCGAATTTAGGCCAAACTAGATTGATCTAGTTCAAACTAGTTTATCCTAACACGCATCGGATAAACTAGTTTTTCCTAGGCCGAACTAGTTTATCCTAACTCCTACAGGATAAACTAGGTTTTCCTAGGCCAAACTAGGCCTAACGCTCATAGGATAAATTAGTTTAGCCTGCTATTTATTGGTCTAAACTAGTTTATCCTAGGCCAATCTACTTTATCCTAGTCAATTCAATTCGGCGTGCTTTTACTGATCCGAAAGACCGCTTCGGCGCCAACATTCTAGTTTATCCTAGGCCAATTCTATTTGACGTGCTTCAATTCATGCTAACCAATGTTGGGCACGCTCACAAATAAATAAATAAATACTTGTATAAATAAATAAATAAAACAAAAAGACGAACTAATTGAACCCAAATTCAATCTCTCAAAAATGAGTCAAGTTCACGCTTAAATTCAAATATTTTCAAATGAATTCGCTCAACTCAAACACATCTATGGAAGTGAGCGAAGTTCACTAAAAATTCGTTTTATTATTATTATTTTTAGTATAATAGAAGTTTAGCGTCCAAATTTACAAAATTTTGTGAGCTAGTCTTTTGAGTATTCAATATTAGGGTCTTTACAGGCTCGCCCAATTTTCCTCTCCGACACTCGGTGCGGGTCTGGTTTGGGGATTACTTTTTTCGAGAGTTTCGGACCGAAATAGACCGGGACTCGATTTTTTTCCTGCTTATGTCGGGACTGGTTTGCAATCTTCTTGAGGTTTTCACAAACAGACATTTTCAGTCCAATTTCCAACCCATCTCATATGAAAATCACTTGGACCGGCAGGATCCCTGGTCTGTTTAGTAAAAATATTAGTAACATTTGGTCGGGCACAACTTTTTTTTAATGCTTTTTTAAAAAAAAATCGCTATTATTCTTCAATGAAAGTTATATATATTTATTATTGTTATTATTATTTAAGATGAGCAGATGTATTTTTAACAAATAAAATTTTTAGCTAATAAAGTACGGTAATACCTGAGAAAGATAACTTGCCTATGACGGAATCCCGTGTTTAGCAACAACAACAACAAAAAAAAATATATTGATCTATGTAAATTGAGGATATTATTAGCTGTAAAAAGAATATAATGCATTTACAGCAGACGATGAACCTTCTAATAAGAGAACCTGCCTATTACGGATTTTTCTTCTTTTCTATGCAATTCCGTATTGGAAGATTTTTTTGTATAGAATTTTTAAATCTCCAAGCCATAGAATGTGGAGTAATGAAATTAATGATTATATTGTAAACTATATTGATTTTTTAGCAGGCCCGTCCTCTCTAGCAAATGTATTATATTTTTCAAATGGCTTATTATATCTAGTTTGCACTTAAAAAAAAAAAAAAAAAAAAAAAAAATATCCTTTTAAAACAGAATTTCCTCATGCAGTTTCTTCTAACAGGTTTTACAGTACTGTATCCCCCTCCATATAAATGTGTATGTACTATTCTTTAAAGAGAATTTTAATTATGGAATAATGGTAGCTTAAAAATATATGTATTTTAGGCCAAACTGGGACTGGGGCATCAATGTTGATAGGGACCGAAAAAAATCAATGTTTTTTTTTTTTTTTATATATATTCGTTTTTTCTCACATAAATATCACTTGTCTTGAATTAATTATGAACAAGTGCACCATTAAAAATATCAGAAGTACATTTGATATTCTTTCAGAAATCTGGACTTCTCAAAAATCGGGCGAAGTCCCGGTCCTGATGATGCCGGATTTGCGAGGTTATACTGTAGACTATTAATCAATCCTCTAAATTATCTCTCTCCTAAATTTCATGATAACCTCTCATCTCATTCTTTGTTTCTCCAGCACATAATTTGCCATGTGGAATATATATTGCGTAACTACCGGCGGCGGTGAAATGGGGAAGATAGGGTGACAGTATCCCACTCCCCATCGAATAAAATATAATATACAAGGGTGGCGGCAATACTATTTTGCACAAGGTTGGCGCCGAAGGTGTAGTTGGGATCAATAAAAGCCAATCAAATTGCATTGGCCTACACTGTTAAAAATTTTGCAGCATTCTGGCAGGTCATTCGACCGTTTTTTGAAAAAACGGTTTCATAACCATAATTTAACTATATTCTGACCATAAAATGGCCAATAATATGGTCAAAATAGTGTTAAATTACAGGTTGTTTAGCCGTTTTCGGAGAAAAAGGTCAAATAACCAGCCAGAATGCTGCAAAATTTTAACTGTGTAGGATAAACTAGATGGTTCGCGTCGGGGAGTCTTTGGGATCCATAAAATCACGCCAAATTGAATTGGCCTTCGATAAACTAGATCGGTCTAGCATAAGCTAGTTCGAACCAATGAGTAAAAGGCTAAACTAGTTTATCCAATGAGCGTTAGGATAAACTAGCTTGGCCTAGGAAAAACTAGTTTATCCTATGCGCGTCAGGATAAACTAGTTTGGCCTAGGCTAATCTAGTATGGCTTAAAATCGGGTTTGACCGGTAACATATATATATACATCTACATTCTGTGTAAAATGAGCAGGGAATTTATTATTTAAAAAACGTGCATGAAAGATATCACGAAAATGTCTTTTTCCGTAATCTGGGACCACTATACCGAGTTACAAAGTGGAGTTTAAGCGCCGTATGTGACTTAGTGTGTTGACAGTAGCAAGGTTTTTTTCCAGACATACTTTAGAGTTGCCTGCGATTTTTACAATGAAAAAATTAGATGAACAAAAAGTTTGCCTTAAATTTTGTGTTTGAAATGAAATCCCTCGTGCCGAATCACAGAAAAAGTTGCAAAAGAACTACGATGAATGGTGCATACCCAAAACACAGGCATAGGAATTGTATAAAGGGTTCACAGTTGGCCGAGCGGTACTAGTGGATTTTACTCATTTTGGTTGGCGCGCGGCATTCAATGCCTACGAATGAATCAAACATCAATGAAATCGAAAATCCCGTCCTTGAAAATCGACGTATGAGTTTTACAGAGTTGGACCGTTCTTTTAAGTCCGGTCTAATATTTTGCACATGAAACGCGTTGCCACACGACTGATTTCGAAAGAGCTTAATTTTGTCCTATTGTTCTGCAACAGTTTTTGGCCAAAAACGAAACTAATGTCAAAGACCAAGGTCCATCTCAAGTGACTTTTTAGTGTTCACGAAGCTTAAATTACCACTTCGAGGAAAATGCTTTGAGTCAATTGAGGCGATAAGAGAAAATTCGCCAAAGAAGATAAAAGCCATTCGTCAATCTAACTACCTAAAAAGTGTGGAAGTTTGGGTACTGCACTGCCATAGTAGAGTAATTCCAGGATTTATGCCGCACAATTTTTTGTATTTGTGTATAAAGTCTCATGGTGGGAATAAAAATTTTTAAAAATGACGCTGTGCTGTTTAATGTTAAATACACAACGCGTGTACTTCGATAAAAAATTCAAAACAAATAATTAATATTTTTTATCATTTTTTTTTTCTAAACATTACACTGCGGCGCCGCATTCGTACATTCAGGCTGAGACGACGCACTTCTGTGGTAGTTATGCCACGTTTGTAATAAGAACAAAATGAAATTATAAATAAAATATTCATATCTCGACTATAATTAACGATGATGATAATAAAATGAAACTAAATGAGTACAATGAAACGTATTAGTAGATTCAAATTAATAATTGTTTGCATACTTTCACTATTAAAATTATCGACTTATTTTTTTACATTAAGTTTTAATTGTTATTTCAGCAACAACGTAACATCAATGTATTAGAGAGGGAAAAGAAAAAAAGTAAAATTGAGTTTATATAATTTATTTGTTAACCTTTTCGGGACCGGTGACTTTTACAAAAATTTTATTCGGTTGGCACCACTTTTTTAAAAGAAGTTACCTTTTCTTAAATAATCATGAAAATGCTCTAATTACAGAAAGCAAATATTCATTTTCTTTTTTACTAGTTCCCGAAACAAATTTTATATGCCCTTTATGAAGGTGCTTATATGCACCTATGGTCCCGAATGTGTTAAGAGACCTGTTTTTTCGACTACAATCTACAGAAAAAGTGTCCAAAAAGTACAGTCTTTATGTAACTACATTTGACAAATGATGCAACGAAACCGATTATAATTCCTCTTTTGTGGAGAGTACTTTTGTAAACATTCCTTGCAAAGAACGTCTGCGTTACGCGTAATCCAATGTTTCATTATAATCATCTTGACTTGCATCTTTCATGACCTTCTTACTTTTTATTTTTCCCTTTTTCTCCTTTAATAAATTTGATAACATGCCTAACATGGTTACTCTGTGCAAAAAGAACGGAAAAGATAATAAAATTTAATCATCCCGTACAAAAGAAACTGCGGCATGTATACCGGAATTGCATTGCGGCATGGTGCAGACGTCGAACATCACAGTTACCTGCCATCTCTAAGGGAAATGGCGTGACCATACACACAGTACTCTATACAAACGCTACACTTAGTTTTGACTTCGAAACCATGCAAGCATTTAGTAATTAGTGTATGAAACGTATTTAAACGCAACATATTTAAAAGTTTGGATAGTGAAATCATGCACTTACGTCAAAATAAGGATTGTACTTCTACAAGTAAACATCGAAATGGGATTCACGCTATACACTTGTTAAAATAACCTCAGTGCGTACCTATACTGTGCGTTTGAAGACTAGATATCGATAATTACAGGAATTACAAGGGCAGGGTTCGCAGTGTTCCTAAAATTTTCACACTTTGCTACCCCTATTTTAAAACGATATTATTTATTGTATAATTCTATTATAGATGTTAAAGGCATCTACCACGAAGAAGTTTTATTTAAAATACTGGTAGCAAAGTGCAAAAATTTTAGGAACGCTGCGAACCCTGCAAGGGGTGCGGCATCTATCCCGGATGCGGCGACTCTCCAGGAGTTACCCTAGTATTGAATTCTATGAGGATACTTTGAAAAAGGCAAAATAAATTTTGATAAAGTATTTTTTTTTTTTTTTTTTGGCATTTTATGTAACAATTCCTGGCACATTTTATACAGAATATATATATATATATATATATATATATATATATAACCATATACATATATATATTAATTAACCAACATATATATTAATTTGGATTTAAATATTAATCATATTTAAACGCATGAAAATTGAATAAAATTGATGTAATAACCAGTTACAGACAAGAAAATACAAAAAAAAAAAAAAAAAAAAAAACAGCTAAATAATGTAGAACTATTAAATAACGTATGAAAAAACAAATGAAAGATCAATTGGATGGATGTAGAACGAAGCTTATAGTGTATTTCACTTCTTCAGGGATACATGAAATACAAATATAATTTTTTGATAATAACTCGATAACTATTCCAATAAAAAATTTTCAGAAAATAGCATAATACAAGATTATCAAGAAGCATTGATCTTGATTTTGATGATTTTTTTCTTGGTTTTGAATTTAACTGGAGTGAATTAATAATGAAATAATAATAAAAAAAAAAACCCATCAAGAACAACATCTAAAAGAAATTGAAGATATTGTTCTTTAAAGAAAATTTTGCTTTTCAATTATACAATATTTTTATACCTTTTTCTATTTGAACTTTAAAAAAACATGTACATTTTTCTCACAAAAAATGACAATCATGTCAGAATATATTTGTTATTAAAATTATTCTAAAAAATGTTTGATTTTAATCATTTCAATTATAATATAAAATATCAGTTGTTTTTTTTTTTTATCTTGCTCTTATTTTATTTGAATTATAAATCAGTTGCATAGATAAAATTATTATAATTTACATAAATAAGTATAATTAGGAATGATGAATAATAATTTATCATAGAATCGTATTTTATCATAATGGTATAAGCAAAAAGTCATTACCATTGGAAAAATAGAAAAACGATTATAATGAGAATCATTTGTTGAATAGCAGATAATAAAATGCAACCAAACATGAATTTGAAAAATTATAATAAAGTGTAGACAAAAATATTCATCAAAAATAACATAATTAAATTATCAATAGCAATTATTAAAGTATATGCCAACACAGTTTTTATTACGAGGGAATTTGAAACGTTCCAATATAATTTTCAGTAATTGAAAAATATTCTTTTGTTATATATTGTAAAATAGTCAATGATAGATATATTGTTATTTTTCATAGCCCATAAATTTGAAATTACATTTATTATTTAATTATACTTATCGTCAAATTATACTTATCGTTTTTATTTCAAGTTACACTAATTTTAATAAAAACAGAGTAATTGTTCTGCGGTTATAAAATAAACTGCAGCAAAGTTTAACTTGATATTTTATAAACTGTACATGGATTTTAATATTTATTAAAAAGAATCAATCACATAGTTATTCAAGTTTTAAATGTTTTAAATTAATATTATGGAATTATAGAATTAACTTATAATTTAATCATATGAAGTACATTTTTTATTTCAATAAAAGTCAAACGAAATGCTTATTTTGCAAGTGTTATAAAAGTATATGTCATAGCAATTTTCATTTATACATAAGTAAATGGAATTTATATTCAACTACCTATTTTCACAACTGTTAGTAAATTCCTAAAGTTAAATTACATAACACACAATTTATTTTAATTAAATGTTAAAAACACTTTCCTATTCTTTAATTGAAGATGCATTTTGATTGAAGATATATTTAAATAAAATTCTTGTGGGCTTAAAATTTTCTATTTAATTATTTATATTCTACCAATAGACAAAAAGCAGATGGGTATAGGTCTGAAAGTAGAAAACAAAATAAACTAAATTCTTTAAATAATTGTATATTAAACATGTAGCAAAAAATATTGGTAGCATTACAAATCTTGGCAAGTGAATTATAATTAAGATTTCTAAATCTTAATAAATATATTCATATGCTAAGTAAGGGTTCAATATTAATGTTGAAATTGCCGATATATTTACAGTCAAAGCGACTTTTATTTATTAATTATTAAATTGAGTTTGAGATTCAACAAAGGGTTCAAACGGTTTTCATGAAGTACTAAATTTTTAACAGTTAAAGTATAGCATTCTTTCTTGGATGTCTGTTTAAAATATAATTTACTCTACTATAATTAATGTTCGCATTTAGTATGTAGTAAGTAGTAAGTAGTAAGTGGTAAGTAGTTTAATAAGTAGTAGTTCGTAAGTAGTTCGTATTTAAGAATTATTTTATAGAGAGCAGTTTATATGATTAAATCTTCTATTTGAATTCACAAAAATATAAATCGAAATAGTGTAACTGAAACACTGACCTCCCTCTGTTATCATTTTTTAAACATTTTTACATTTGCAATTAATTCAATTATCAATTAAGATATCATTTCAGTAACAATAAATAAAAGAGTTCAGCCTTTTAGTGTTCATATATATATATATAAGCTACATATATTTCCTTTTTGAATAAACATAAATAGCAAAAACATTATCATGCATTACATTTTTTATGGTGTAAATTGATAATGCAGTAAAGGGAAATAAATTTTTGTTTAATTTTATATCAATGCATTTACATAAAATCCATTCATGAAAATATCTAAAGACAATGTACTAATTCAAATTATTATGCAATGGTATTTAAAAAGTAAACACTATAAATAAAATAGTAAATACGTAGGCAATAATAATTAATAAGCACGACAATAATACTGTAAAATTACGAGATTAATAAATTATACATATGAAAATATATATAACGAATTACTTTCGAAATCATACTATTAGTAAACGTCTTAACGGAAGGTGAACCACACTACACCTGTATATTTATGTGTAAAATTTTTGATCTGATTCAATTAATTTTTGGTTCAATGTTTACAAAAATTACAAAATTTCATCGCACAGACGTTCAATTATTTAAATTTTCTTAGAATCTTTTTTTTTTAATCTAATTTATTTTAACGTGATATTTTTAAATGTAGAAATACCTCATATTATTCTAAAGATAATTTTATAATTCAAATAAATGGGCTATTTAGAAAAAAAAAAAAAGAAAGAAAGAAAGAAAAAAAAAACAGCATTAAGTTACTAAAATGCAAATTGAAATAAAGAAATGTGCAAATAAAAAAGTATTTCACTTATTATATTAAGACCAATGTCAGACAGGCGTCTATTTTGCTGCTTTTTTGCTTAAGTATTATCCATTCACAATGCTATAGCATTGTGAATGGATAATACATAAGCAAAAAAGCAGCAAAAAAGACGCCCGTCTGACATCGGTCTAAAAACCATTTTGTGAGTAAATGTAATCTTCGTGAATCTTACACTGTAGGAAAAATTCGTCTTTATACACTAAATTGTTCCACGTTTTTAAAAAAAGAATTTACGTACTTATAGAAAACATGCTTTTCAAGTTAATTCTTCCGTGAAATCTGAAAAAGAACGAAGAATTCCGTTTTTTCCTTGCACAGTTGCGTATTGGCTGTATTAATATCAAAGTTTTAATATCAAATGAAAAACTGAAAGTTCAATAAATTAAAATTACTAATTTATTTAAAAAACAAACGAGCAAAAATAATGTTTTCGAATTTATTAAAGTAGCAATTTTCTCATTTATTTAAATTTATTTACAATTTATTTTTTAGAGTATTAAAAATTATATTCGCATGCGAAATATATTTTAAACTACTTAAAAATATATAGTAGTTGAATCAAGTTAAAAAAAATCGAATTTTATTAAAAAAAGAAATCATGACTTTTCGAATATAATTCAAAATAAAGTATTCATATTTTACATCTAACAATCAAATTATGTCTTGTATGCTTATGTTATGTATCAAATAATTTTTATTCTCTATTACTTTATATCTGTTAAAACACGAACCATTATCTCATAACGACGAAATGTCATTGGAATTCGGTTTAAATTTCCAAGCTCTGTGCACAAGAAATTTAACGATCCTTACCAATCCTCATTAGAAGAAAACCCGGATCTTCATTTTAAACTCTTCCTCTACGAAATGCTCGTTGGCCAGTAGTTAAGATGGTCGAAACGCATTTCGGTGTCTTTAATTTGTGCAATTTCCGTTTTAAATTTCTCCGGTTTCAATGTTTGATTTTTTTTCAATCTGGCTTCTGCTAGAATCTCTTATACTCGGGACGTGGCTGGGGACCTACGAACCTTGCTTCCGCAATAGAGTCGGAATAAGTGGAAGAATAAAGGGCTGCGGACGAAAAGAGGCCGCTCGCTGCGGCGGTTGACCCACCCGCCCACCCCCAACCGAGACTAATAATAAGCTAGAATCAGCAGGAGTCGTTCGGTAGCTTCATCGCCCCGAACGCTACCTTCCCACATTTCGGTGTCTTTAATTTGTGCAATTTCTTTTTTTTTAAATTTGTGCAGTTTCAAAGGGAGACTTTTTTTTTTTTTTTTTTTTCAAATCTCCTTTTCCAGATTACGGATTTTTTTTGTCCAAAAACGGAAATTTCTTCGATTCTCGGATATATACCAGTAGTAGTGCTTCCAGAAGTATTTCCATGAATTGCAGAAAGTAATTCTGAGAGTGTATATATTATGCGTCAGATTTTTGTAATCACTCATCAGTATTTGGTTCAATGTTTACTTACATAAAAAAATTACGTCGGGTAAACATTAAAATAATTATATATTTTTTAAACGGTGATGCAATTTAATACATTTTCATTAAACTGAATTAAAAAAAAAATATATATATACACCGAACGATATTTTTATATTCAAATATGTTATATACACAAAAAACAACAACACATTACTATGTTAAAAAATGCACATTTGATTAGAAAAAAAAAAACATGTAAATGAAAAAGAATTTTACCTATTACATTTAAAATAATATTATGAATAAACATCCTAAGTGCAATCCATATGGCACTTATATATTATGCGTTAGATTCAATTATTGTCCAACTCTCTCAATTCCTTTTTGGTTCAATATTTACAGACACCAAAACTTTTTACTCGGACAAATGTTCAAAGAATTGGATGTTTTTCATGTGGTAACACAATTTAATACAGTATTTTTTTTATTTCTTAAACATGCATATACATCCAACGATATTTTTTTTATTCAAAAATCTATACAAAAAAAAAATGAATTAACAGGTTACTAAATTATAGTATTTAATTGTATATTTAATTAACAAAATTATGGGATACAAAAGTTAACTTACCTATTACATTCAAAATCATACTATGAGTAAACGTCCTTGCCCATCGGTAATCCACACGACACCTATATATCCCTGCGTCCGATTTTTGAACTGGTTCAATTTTTAGAATACTTGGTTTAATAAATGTCTCGAAAAACGCCCTGGATGACAATGTTTGACCTGGAAAGTGTTTTGCATTTTCTAATGGACTATTCCTTGCGTCCACACTATATATAGGAGCCCTTGCATCTTCTTTATACCACAGAACTAACGACACTTTATCATCCATCGAATGCTGTGTAATGTTGCAAGGTAAGTCCGCTCGACCTCCAGTCACTGCGTAAAATTCAGGCAGTTCTGTAAAAAATAAATCAAAATGTAAGTATCTTAATGGAATGTAACCTTGATTTACAATTATTAAGATGATATTTGGCACAGTATAATACAAATTTAGAACCAATGTTAAAAATGCCAGAATATCTGTTTCCTTTAGAACATGTGTTATATCGAGTTATAGGCCGGGGGGCGGTAGCACACACTATCACCTCATCGATTTCAATTCATGTTAGGCATGAGTACAGTATAGTATGCATATAGAAAATGAATGCGGTGTAGTGTGAATGTAATAAATCTGCTTTACGCGTTAATGGTAGTTAACATTAAAACACCATACCAGAAATATTTAACAGTATCAATAAATGAGTGATGCAAAAGCTTATGCAGTATATCTTAAGGTATTCTTTAACCCCTTGGAGGGTATAATCGAAACAAGAATCGCACCGGAAACTTTTAACTAAATTTTATAATTTTAACTTTGGGGCCGCAGTGTTCAAAAATTGCTTTTCCTTATTTTAAAATAAAATTTTTCTATTATTCTGGTTAGAGTTCAATATTACAGTGACATTATTACTTGCCCTTCAAAGGGTTAAAATGTTATTAAATTTTATTTTTGTCAGCTTTTTTCAACACAAGTGGCCGAATGACATGTAAGGTCAAATAATTTTTTTTCACCAGCATAATGCATTGGAATATGGGTAATAAAAGTAATTAATAAGTAATTAATTTGATTAAATTATTTTCTGTATTATCTTATTCGTTTAACATTAGTTAGAATTATTATATTAGATTATTGTCATCGTGAAAACTTTTATATTGGATACTTGCAAAGGGGGGAGACGTTTGTTATGATAAATCTTTCTTGAATAATCGTCGTTTTAAAATAGCATTATGTAAGTAAGATATTATTAGATAACAGCAAATTTCTGAAGTATGAAATTGATTCCATGCAGCACACAGCTCTGAATTCTTAATAAGTTTCATTTCAGAACAAAGGATCTTATCAATCTGAATATATTTGGATATTAAAATAAATATGTCAATCCTTAATAATAACGCATTTTGGAAAGATAAAAATTTCAGAATTGTATAATGTTTACTTAAGTTATCCCGTATAATTTGGTATTAATAATAAGAGATTTCCAGAAATAATTGAAAAATATCTAAGGTAATTCAAATTTTTATTTTCTATATGAGTCATGAAATGTGCAAAAATTAAAAAATATATATATATTCGTGGTCACATAGTAAACTATTTTAATGAAATTTGATACACAGGTTCAATTCATATTCAAATACAGCTCTGCAAACTACCTTCACAAAAAATAAATTATTTTAGCAGTTTTGGACATTTAAAAAACTTAGATAAAGATGTGTGCAATACTCCAAAGTTGCAAATTTGAAGTCTTGTATCTTAAAAACTATTTATCAGATTTTTTGTTTCCCACAATATTGTAACTTCTTAAAAATTATCTTCTTATTTATTGTGTAATAATAATCTGGTAACACCATGATTAATCTTAAATTGGTAGCAAAAATTGCAAAGTTGTGAATTTTGAGAAAAAATTGAAATGTTATAAAAATAAAAGAAATTAAAAAAAAAAAGTGAAATTGATACCTGATGTAGAATTATATATGAAGATAAAATTCTCCAAGTTTGAAAGTTGCTATTTATTTCCTCCATCTTAAAAAAAAACTTAGAAACTTGAAAAAAAGTTACAAAATCACAATTTTTCCTGTTATATATGAGCAAAAAAAGAAATAAAGGAAATGCCCGACATTAACAATATTGAACAGATATAAAGATCAATAATATGATCAAAAAATTCAGGATTGCTTTTTGATTCCTAACATAAAAAAAGTGGGTTCAAAAAGGTAAAATTTGTTACATTGCCAATTCCTCTTTGAATTCTCGCGCGTTTCTTAAAATATTGCACGAGACTAAGGTGAAAAAAGTTAATGCTGCCATTTATATTTTGTATCTGGATTTAGGATTAATATATAATTTTTTGTTCAACTGAATCATTATTTTTTCTACTTTAATTGAAAATATTCTCGAGGAAAAAATAAACTGAAAGCAATAATAAAAGTCTCTATATTTAAAATATACACTTTTATCCATAATATCAAATAATTAAAAGTTTTAAAAACTTTCCTTCACGTCTAAATCAGTGACAGAAATACTGCATTTTACCCTCAACATTTTTTACTGTTTAGTTTTTTCCTCAATAAGGAATAAAAAGGCAAGAATGAAAGTTTCGATATTTAAAATAGATACTTATAGCTATAACTTCAAGTAATTTTTAAATTTTCAGAGCTGTCCTTCATGTTCAAGCGAGCAGTAGAATTATTGCATTTTTTTTTACCTCAAAAATTTTCAGAAACATTTTATCTCATTATGGAATAAAAATATAATTACTAACTTACGCTAATTTGTTACTTATTATTCATTCCTAATTTTAAATATTTTTTAATATAGTCTTCTAAATCCTAATGCTAATAATCAAAATTGAAATTTCAAGTATGTAGACAAAACCTCGATTTTGCATCAACTTTTAATGTAAATTTTAGTACTTAAATAAACAATCCTGAAATCTATTATTTTACATTTACTCATAAATAGATGTGATCTACTTATATACTATTTTTGATTAAAATCTGTGACATGTCAGTCGCAGTTGCTTTGCTCATTTTGTATGGAATGACCCATATCCGAATTAAAACTATGCAATGTATATAAAAATAAAGAGAGAACTGTAATCTTCAAAGGATTAAACGCGACAAACTACTTCGTATCTGTTAGTAACATATTTGTTCCTCTAAATTAAATAGAATTTTTTTTTAAACGAAATTAGGTAAAACACGATTAAAATGTCATCATAATATTTAGTCACTGAATGTTTGCCATCTTAATATTAAAAGCAAAGTTATAGACTATAGAGTATACCAAAAGTTCAAATTCTTAAAACACAATAATTCAAATTTCAGCCAAATGAACCAGTGATCATATGCCAAAGATTATCAGATTCATTAGTCCACAAGAACATTCTTTAAAAATGTTTTTCTAAACATAAAATCAAAAACATTTTTTTAACTTATACAGCTAAAATAATGTGAAGTATTAATATACATATGAAACGTTTCCTATATTTCATTATAATTACTGGTAATAAAGAAAATGTAATTTAATAATTTCTTTTTCTGTATTAGTTTAATGTAGTTAGAATTTTTATAATATTTTCGTAAATTAGATTATTTGCAAAAGTGGAAGATTTCTGCTACGAAAAAAGTTTCTTCAATAAACATCAATTTGAAACATTTTAGCGTTTCATAAGATGTATTTCATATTTTTTAGTAACTTATTTGTTTTTCTAAATGAAACAGTAATTTCATTTAAATGCAATTAGTTAAAACTTGATTAAAATGTCATCATTATATGCAGTCACTGAATGTTTATCATCGTAATATTAAAAATTGAGTTACAGAGCGCAACAAAAGTCCGAATTCCTAACACATAATAATACAAGAATTGCGGTAACTTTAATTCACATTTCAACCAATAAATGAACCTGTTATCATGTGTCTAAGATTATCACATATTCATCAGTCATTTAAAAGGACATTCTTAGATAACGTTTGTCTGAAATTAGAAACGAAAGCATTTTTAATAAACATATATAGCTAAAAACAAAGTCTGAAATTGTACGTCAAACGTGGCAAATGAGGTGCGTTCGTATTATAACTATGTGTATAAATACTTAGACTTGCTGCAATAGCTGTTGCACTCTTATGAAAAAATGCAGGAATGTAAAATTTATTACGATTATATATATTAAATTAAGTAATACGCAAATAATATGACTCCATCTTAAATATGACGTAATCACAATAGCAAGCTAGAATCATTACCTATCACGGGGTATCATTGAATTAATTACATATGATAGGATTTAATACAATGAAGAAATCTTTTATTGATACCATTTTAAGTTTTATTTGGATTTTTATAAAATTTGAAATGACTCGGCAAAATTCTGCAACGATTATATATATTAAATTTCAAACCGTTCGTTTGTGAAGTTTTTGAGCTGTTGTATGTGGACAGACGGACGATCCAGACAACGACTGTAGTTGCAACGTATTTATATAATTACGAAATACACCTAAAAAGTGAAGTGTTAATATATCTAACAAACATTTCCTATTCTTGACTGATAATATAGAAAATGTAGTTAAATAATTCCTTTTCTGTATAGCTTTATTAGTTAACTGTAGTTAGAATTTTTATATTATTTTGGTAAATTGGATTATTTGCAGAAGTAGAAGATATCTGTTACGATAAAATTTTCTTGAAGAATCTTCTTTTTGAAATATCTTAGCATTATATAAGTAAGATATTATTAGAAAACAGCAAACCTCCGAAGTGTGAAATTGATTCTTTGCAGCACAAAGTTCTGAAATTCTGAATAAATTTCTTTTTCAGAACAAAGGGATCTTACTCTTCCGTATATACTTTAAAATAAGTATGTCAATGCTTAATAATAACACATTTCGGAAACGAAAATAGTTCGTAATTATATAATTTTTATTTGAATTATCCCATATAGTTTTCTTCATATTTGAAAACCTGAGTGGAAGAATACGTTATTTAAGAAGGCTTAGGGTTTTATCGATACCGGAAAACACGTAAACAGAGTTCTCAATTCGAGCCCGTATAAAAAGAAAAGTTTTCAAAGTACATAATTTAAACTTTCTGATATTTTTAAGTTATGTTTGTAGTCTTATAAAATTATAAAATGAAGTACTTCAATGTAGTAAAATAAAAAATACAGCAAAATTAATATAATTCAATTTTCGAAAAAAAATGTAGGCGTCATATCACCATCCGTAAGATATCTTAACTATGAATTGACATAAAAACCTAATTTTCGCTTTAAAATGATCACGAAACTTTATTCTATAGCATGAATTATGGATATAACTATCACTCAAAGGAAACATTATTAAAAAAAACTCTCAAAGTTAAAAAATTACCCCCCCCCTAAAAAATACATAATTTTCAATAAAAATACACTAATTTTTAAACATATAAATTCATTCTATAGATAATGATGTTATATGCATGCAAAAAAATTTAAGCCATTCATCAAATAGTTTTTTTTTTTTTTTTTTTTTTTTTTTTCAATCTTACTGATAATCGTAAAAATCATGTTTTGAGAAAACGCGACTTAAAGTTGCAATTAAATGGGCGCGGCTTTGAAAGCGATTGTTACGTAAATGCTTATAACTCCGTTAAAAATGCAAATATTTTTATGAGTTTTTTTGCACTCCGTTCAGAAATAATTGAATAATCAAAATAGATACAAAATAATCAACATTTTGAGCCCAGAGCCCCCTTAACAAAAATTAGATTTCCAGTGAAAGTTTTTGTTGTTATTTAGTTATTTATTTAATTCCTTCTTAGTAGCATTTGTTTGAATGTTAATAGGAGATACTAAACCTTCCTAATAAAGAACATTAAATTTCATTATTAAATATTAGAAATTATTCTCAAAATTTAAATTATTATAGATAAATATATTGAATAGATAAAGATCCTGTCTCATATCCTCAATGTAGAATTTAAGCATTTTAGTTTTACCATATGATATATACCATATACCTATTTAATATACCATATGATATTGAGCCTCAGTTTTTGGTGTGGTTTGGTCTGTGGTTCAGTTTGCGATTGCTGACTTTGGTCATGTTCGTGGACGGTATCCATTGCTCGGGTGTGTTTTGCTAGTGACTTTGTCTCATTGGCTGCGTCACAACTTGCTGTGGCATAACCCCCTGCTGCTGATGTTACCTGGAATTTTGGACTCGTCAAAACATCACATGGGAGTAGGTTATCAGGCCTCAGCGGAAACTTTACGAAGTTCTTTGTTGTGGTTTGGCATTGTGTCTCCCTTGTTCAGCGGTTTCGACTGGCGGGTCCTTGCAATGACTGCATGGAGCCGCTCGGCTCTGGTACGGGAAACTTTAGTTTACCATATGATATAATACCTCATAACACTTTCACAAAAATAAAATAAAATATTTTTTCAGAAAATGTATTATAACACGTTCTTCAACTAAGTTCTTCATTTTTTAGAACACACTTGTTTTTCTAAATGGAATAGTAATTTTTTTAAACGCAACTCAATTAAAACTCAGTTAAAAGGTCATCATTATATCCAGTCACTGGATGCTTATGATCGTAATATTAAAAATCAAGTTACACAGTATACCAAAAGTCCAAATACCTAAGACTTAAGAATTCATGAATTATGGTAAATATAATTAAAATTTCTACCAATAAGTTGCTTTGTAATGCACAAATAACACATTTCCTAATTTTCAGTTTAATGAATGCCAATATATAAAATGTAATTAAATAATTTCTTTTCTGTATTGCTTTATTAGTTAACTGTAGTTAGAATTTTTATATTATATTATTCGTAAGTTAGATTGTTTGCAAAAGTGGAAGATGTCTGTTACGATAAAAGTTTCTCGAAGAATCTTCTTTTTGAAATATCTTAGCATTATATAAGCAAGATATTATTAGAAAACAGCAAACCTCCGAAGTGTGAAATTGATTCTATGCAGCACAAAGTTCTGAAATTCTGAATAAATTTCTTTTTCAGAACAAAGGGATCTTAGTCTTCCGAATATACTTGGATATTAAAATAAGTATGTCAGTCAATGCTTCCTAATAACAGATCTTAGAAAGGAAAAGATTTCGAATTCATATACAATTTACTTGAATTATCCCAAAGAATTTGATATTGATAATAATGAAACTGGAGAAATAATTGAGAAATATCGGTAGAAATTTAAATGTTCATTTCCTATTCTTCAGTAAAAGTATTTGGAACTATAAATAAAAAAATATAAAGAATTGAGATTAATCATGACAGCAATTTAGTAAAATATTTCATATTTTCAAGTAATAAACATGCTTTGTATATTAAAATTGTATATGTTCTTAAAACAAATGGCTTTAAAGTTAATTAAAATAACCATAATAACATGTTTTGCTATAGTGATATTACAATGACTTGAAACGTTATTGAGAAATATTTTTTGATGTTGATGCTGGTTAATTTTTTGACGGCCGATTATCTACATTACAGATATAGGCCCGAGGGGGAGTGCCCTCCGTGGGGGTCTTTCTAAGGGAGCCTAACCCGTATTTACGCATGGAAATCCATGGCTCGAATAAAACCACGAAAACTCCGAACGATTATGTCGACAGTCGCGATTGGGATCGAACCCAGCACTTCCCGTCTACCAGCTTCCAGAGCAGAACCTCTCAGCCACTGGTGGGGCGAGAAATTTTTTGAAGAGGACAGGATAAGCTCTATCTCCCCCATGTTAAAATAGACCAACTTTATGCATATTTTTCTCAGAAATGGCGAAAGATAGAGGTATATAATTTTGAGAGTAGTTTGAGTAACATGATTAACGTACCAATTAATGACCATTTTCTTCCTACATGAAAAATCCAAGTTTTGAGAAAAAGTAAATTAGCGATTTAAATGGCCACTAAGCTGTGGAAAGAATAAATAATTCCAACACATTTTTTTTTTTATTTATTTTTTATTTATTTATTTTTTTTTAAAATATATAAGCATGTGTGACACATCGTTGGAAAGATAAAAGTTTAAACTATTTAATGATATATAAAAGTAAAAATCGATTTTTTTCCCAAATTTTGCTTACCAGGTCCCCTTAAAGTAGAAAAAGTTAGGAAATCCAGAAACAGTTAAATGCAAGATAAAATATGGATCACATTAGTCTTTTCTAAATGGTAAATTGTAAACAAAAATAAAGGGTCAAGTTCGAGTATTACTCGCGATCAGAGGGTTCTGTACATTAAATATATGAATTATTAACTGTATACTAAAAAAAAATAATCATTGCTAAAAGAATAACAATATTTTGTACAAAACTGCAAAACGTAAGGTTGGGTATAGCTGTATATACTTGAAAAGTATGAATGCGAATACCATAACATTTCGATTCGGCACTGACAATAAAAGTAGTGCATATTTAAACTTAATGTGGCATTTCATAAAACTAAATTCAGCGTAGTAATAATCTTTTCTTTTTACAGAGAAGCTAAGAACCATTGTTCAAAGTTTAAACATGGCACTGTGCAAAGCGCGCTATGAAAGGAAGTCGCAAAAGTGCAAGACCGCCTTGGCCCGTGCCACGTTTTTCCAATAGCTTTTTAATTAACTTTTAAAGACTCGGGAGGTCTATTGACAGATCCACTCAATGTAATCTAGTCGTGAATCCCGTAGTATTTACGTGAGTAATTCTAATTAAATTAGTCTGTTTTTAATAATTTGACGTTTATTGTTTTTATACTGATAACTGGGCCTTGCGTTACACAAATATATCATTAAAAATTGTTATCTAGGCTTTAAAAGCCGATGGTACGTAGAGTTCGCCGTCCCTGTCATTGTGCATGTCCAAACCGTCCGTGTCTTTAAGGGTTAATATATCGGCTAATCACCGACGATCTCTTTTGAAAATCATAGCCAACAATACTTTTATACTTCTGCTATGATAGGTACCTCCAGCTCTCCTCGACACCTTAGCTGAATGCCCGCAAATCGAAATTTGTGCTTAACGGAAATATGCGTTTTTCTCAAAAACTTTGTGACCAATGATAATCCCTATAGATTTCCTGAAATGTTTAAATTAACGCCTACTATCTCTAATTTTTTTCATAATTTTAGTTTCCTTAGATTCTAAAATAGATGGGGTGAGAGCGACACATTTTTGCACTACATTTTCGATGATATCCCTGAAAATATAATACTTAAAATTAAAAGAAATGCATTTTTGTGTTCTGTGTTACGAAACATTTCACGTGATACCCGACACAATAAACAAAGAATTTTTTTTTCAAGTAACCTAATTAGTTTTCTAGATTTTTCTAAATATATTTGTGAATGTTCAATAATCTGTAAATATGTGGGTCAATGTCTTTATTATTGCACTTTCGACGTCCCATTATGAGTAAAATTGCTGTGGCAGACAGATAGACACAGGAGTGATCTTATAATGTGACTCCATTTTATATTTTGAAGTACGGAACCCTTATAAGGAATACTAATATTCAGGCTAAAGTTTTTTATTACTATATAACAGTTTTTTTCTCATGAATTTAACTTCAGAAAGTCATATCATTATTTTAGGATTGTTTTCTCTCTCTCATTTTTTTTTCTTTTTTTTTACCATGAGTTGAACTTTTTTATAAAAAGAATATACGATTAACATGCATGATAATTTTAAATACGCAGTACTTAACTTAACTTAAAAAAATTTAAACGTTGATGTCAAAAATAAACTTTTGAAACAAATTTTATTAAAGTTTATTTATTAAACAGAACTTACTATCAATAAACAGATTGTAATTACTAAAATTTAACTTGCTAACTTCTAAAATTTAAATGTAGCGATAAAATCCAAACAGTAATACCATCAAGTAATATCTATTCCCGATTATTTTATTAATGTAATATAAGTAAACAATAGTTTATTTCAAATAACGAATACTTTCAGGAAAAAATATTAAGTCGACTTAATTATTTTTACTTTTTTTTTTCTTTTTTCCATAGAAAAAATCCCTTAAAAGGAAAAATGTTACATAATGTTACTTAAAAGGGAAATGTTGTTCCTTCATTATTATAATCTATAATAATCAATCTCATAATAAATGTTTATCAAATTAATTTTGGAAGTAGCATAAGTCACATACTGGTTTTTCTGAAGTAATATGTGATAAAATTTTGAAGAAAACCAAAGTAACCAGAATGTTTTTATAAACTTTATAGATATATTGATATTTAAAGTAAATATTTAAAGCGATATAAGTAAGCGTACAATGTCAATACTGGAATCTGGTGTATATTGACACAGCTGCGCCATCTGGTGGACGAGGTGGATAATGCGAATACGCGGGTTTTCAGTATGACGTCATATATGACAGAATATCTACTATCTGTGCATCTCTTGGGCATAATTTCTGAATCTTTACTCACTTATGGAAGATGAATCTTGTTTCCCAGTTTTATTGCAAAATATTTTTATTACAGTTTGTTTTGATAAAATTATGTACATTAAAAAAAATAGTCGCAATATCATTTTAATTTCGGGAGAAAAGCACTAATGCTACGAAAGCATTACTGCCTTTAGCCCTTAAACTAAAATGACATTGCGACTTTTTTTTTTAAATACACATATGTTTATCAAAATAAGCTGTAACAAAAATATTTTGCAATATATCTGGCAAACAAGATTAATCTTCTGTGAGTCTGAAATTCGTAATAGAGTTTTTAACAGGGATTCTTTAAATGGCTTTGTCTGCTTAAAAAAAAAAAAAAAAAAAAAAAAAAAAAAAAAAAAAACTAATCTAGCGATTTTACGAAAATTCTTGCAGTTATTGTCTGGACTCGCAAAATATTTAAACAATTACTAAATTAACAATACTTGCTCGTTTAATAGTACAACAGTTAATGGATACATTTTAAATTAAAGTGACTCTGAATATAAAATGGAATGGATTTTAAATTAAATAAATGGACTATTTGTAACTTAAATAACTTGAATACAATACGATCAAAAGAATATTGGAATAAGTTTTCGATGTATCGCCTGCGCTTGATAAACGAAGAAAAGGACTTAAAATTGAATATTTTATTTATTATTAAGTTCTATACATATCCTAAATCTTGATAAACATTGTATTTTCATCTGGAATAGAACCGTGTATATCCTTTTTTATAACTTTAGCACATCAAGAATTGAGTAAAAAATAAGACTACAAAATACAATCTTTACATATTAACTACTTACTAATTTTTATGCGTCATTTTTCATTTCATTAAGAAAAAATAATTAAAATCGAGCGTATTTAAATCAACAACATTTGATAATATATATTAAATACTTTATTCTTTTTAATAAATTAAAGTTAAAATACGTAACTAACTTGTTTTGCTATTTGGGAAAGGAGAGATATGAATTCTATAAGAAAAAGAATTTTTTTGAATTTCGAAAACTACAGTTATTCGATGGCTAACAATTTGCCATTTTAACAAATAATTTTAGTTCTAAAAAAGAAATGTTTTTATTTAAATAATTAACTATAATAAATAAGTCAAAAAACACGAATAAAAATTAATAGAACATTCTATTACTGTCAGAATATAAATGCTACAAACAAATGAAAACACGACGTTTTGCGCTTGCGCAGTTATTTCATAGATGTGCAATTAATAGATTTTCCATAAAGAAGAAAACAGTTAGGCATCTTTCTCTAGTTCACCCCGTCCGCTACGTGGCGTACGACCTTGATTGATGTGACCTCGGCTTTAATCTTGTGGTTACCTCTCCCATATAAGATAGGTCGCTTACTTATATCGCTTTGTAAATATTTTAAGTTACTGTCGCTTTAGTAAATATATATATATAATTAAATTAGCACTAGTTCTCATATACTTTCTCTTAAAGATCCAAACCTATGACCAGTTTTTCTTTTCGAAAATCGTTTGTCCAAGCGAGTATAAAGTTAAACCCAATGATGTATGTTCAGAAAATAATCTGTTTTAAAGTAAATAACTATAAAAACTAGAAAATAGGAATTCTGCTTTTTCAGAATTTAGTGTCACCCCCGATGAAAAAAAAAATACATATTTAAATAGTACAAAACATATTTCCATTTTAAGGCTTAAAGCATACGCTTTTATGTTATGTAAATTGACATCATTCGCATCCGCTTAAGAATTCCACATTTACGATCCACTCTTAAAAATCTACAATAAAGCATGCATAGGACGTCACTATCGCAAAATAATACACAAATGCAGCAAAAAGATGCCATCATTAAACAACACGACGAAAAAATGGCTATCTAATGATTCATAGACCTTCATTTGTTTGTAACATTAATATATATACTTGAAATTAAATAAAGTTTATAACAGCTCCATGTTTTAACAGAAATCATTCGTTTATACTTTTACAAAATAACACGTATTTTAATTGCATTTTCTTTCGGTTGTTATGAGAAAATGGCAAAAAAAAATATGTAATTAATGTTTTAGAATTATTTTTCCTTTACTTTCTATAGAATGGGAGTACTTCTGCTGCCAATATTAAGCAAATGGCTCTAAAAGCTACAATATATATATATATATACAGAGCGGAAAATGTCCAGACCACAAATCGAACCTGGATACTTGGTCTGGACATTTTTCGCTCTGTTGGAATAAACGTCAACTGTGCTACTCCAGCCTTGAATATGATTTAATCCAGTTGAAAAAAAAAATACATATTCGTTCCCTTCATTATGACCTAATTACATGGTATACGGGAGTTTCCGTGTTAAAACACGCTTTCATCATGTAAATGCTATAGTCATAGCTCGGATGAATGAATCTAGCACTGCAGTTTGCACCCGAATCCAACAAATAAAAGTGAATTATGTCAGCCATGTATCGTCCGGATAGCCTAACAGGTAAGGCATTGGCACGGCACGCCAAGTATCCAGATTCGATTCCTGGTCTGGGCATTTTTCGCTCTGTTGGAATAAACGTCAACTGTGCTACTCCAGCCTTGAATATAAAAATAATAATATTAAATTAAACGTTTAATTATATCTTAATGAGAATAAGAAGATATGTCTTAATGTTATGTTTAAGTAAAATATGTGTTTATGCACGAATGTATAAAATTAGATTTTCAACAAGATTTCATTTTCTTGATATCATTAATGAAATTTGGACATTCGGAAGACTAGAGTTCGAATAACTGGAATTTTATTATGATACTTTTTTTTCACTGCCGTTCATGTATGCATCTTCCCCAATGTTTATTTTCAACCTAGGTTTATTTTCAGAAAAAGAGGGAAAAAGCGTGTATCAAAACCTATCATAATAGATATCCTCTCTCTTTAATGTATTTATACTTTTGTAATATTTTTATCATAAATTCAAAATTAAACAAATCATTTTAAAACTACATTTATTTTTGGAGTAGCACAGCTGATGTTTATTCCGACTGAATAATGAATGTCAAACCAGGACTCGAAATCCATTAAAAAATTATTTTTAAATGAATGCATGCAGGCTACATTATCAGTTATGCGTATAAAACAGCATATCCATAGGTTAAATGAAAATAAATGCCCGAAAAGATACATGCACAAAACAAATTGCTTAGCAGAATAATTATCCAGATTAAATTCCATATTAAAATCTAGAAATAGTAAAGAATAGTTACAATTAAAGAGGTAAATTTTGTGATAAAATAAGGTATGGTTTTTCCATATGAGAGTGACGAGATAAAAAATAGAAAATTTGTTTGTTGAGACGATTTTGGACAGAAAGAAATACCAGACATTTTGGTCAGATTGCCATTATCGCCAAGCTAATGTTTGTTATGTTGTTTTCCTCGTCTGATCTAACACGTTCAGGCGAGTTTTGCCAAATTCGAGATAGCAGATTTGGCAAAATATTTTGTCTGAGCACAGTGAAAGCACATGTCGCAAACGTCATGTAGAGGTGATTACGAAGAAAGTGATTTATAGCTTAGGCGATGAATAGCCAGTTGTTTTTAGCCTTACACTTTGTCATTAATTTTAATCACTTATTTTTGTAACTACAAATGTTAAAGTGAATTATGGTGTCAATCAAGTTCTTATTTTACGTCAGAGTTTGTACATTTAAAATATAAAACATACTTTAAAATTTAAGTATCATCCATAATTAGCAACTGAAGTTGCGGAATACTTAGAAACTTTTTTTTAAAGTACATTTCTTGTTTTACTCCATAAAATGGAAATATAAATTGTACAGGAATTAGAAGAAAAGATTAATGCAAATCTGAATCAAAATTTGTAACATTTTGTGAATATGTTGATGTTGAACTCAGTGTTACTGAGGCATATACATATTTAAGTTTTATAATTTTCTATATATATATATATATGTACTTGTACATGTAATGCAAATTGAAATATCATTCCGGCTGCTTATAACTTGAGTTATGCTGAAAGTATTTTGATGGGGCTGGCATTGTTATTTAGATTTTTTCGGGGACGGTTTTAGTACCTTGCATACCATTCTATGCTGCTTATTTTGGAATTATGAAGAGAAGTTCTGTAATCAGGTTAATCCTATTACAGAAGATGAGTATTTTTAAAAACGTCTACTTCATGGATATTGTTGGTAGTTGCATTGGTGATTACATAAGGTTTCAGGGATAGATTTAGTATATTGAATATCGTACTATACTTATTTTCCAATCCCACTGTAAATGGTCAACTAAAGAAGTTGGACCTTAATAGCTCAAATTTTATCTAAGGCAATAGAAAGTACAATAGCACAATGGCATTCCTACCGTTTTCCTGCAATGCAGAAGAACCAGGTAAAGGTCCATATTACTTTAATATACAAGGTCAAATTCACCGTTATATTTTCTTTCATTCAAGGTTCGTTTGGAGAAACAAACCTCCACAGAGTGAAGTCTGTTACTGTAATATAAGTAACAAACAGAACTTGCCTAACATTATGGGACAACTTCTCTATTGTAATCTGTCTATTTAACAATCTGAATAAGAAAGTCAAATAACTTGATAACAGCCATAAGCGATTACCACGTCACATGTGAACAGAATAGTGAACAGCAGTGCTGTTCCAGGGGCTACCTATTTCAAGATCAAATCCACGCCCTGTCGATGAGTATTTGTAGAGCACATCATAGAGAAAACAAGAAATGTTAGATGAATAATAATAAGCATATTTACTTGTAAATTTTTTCGGTGGCAATTCTAAAAATTTTTAGGATGAAAACCAGACAAACTTGCACAAATTTATATTATTATTCAAACCATATTTAATTTAGTTTCGGATACTATTCTATTCTCAGGATACCAAGGAGTTTGCAGTTTTATAGGAACTGCGTTCGCAGAAATACATTTATTGAGGCACCATTTGATTTGGCTCCATTTGATATTTCCATATTCAACGTGATCGCCTAATTCTGTGAATTTGGAGGGGAAAAAAGGACAAGGCATTTTTGAATGTAACTATTAAACTGTATGTGAAAGAAGAAGAAAATCTTATCGTTGGAAGAAAGCAGATATATCAGTTTTTATTCAATTTAAACAACCCTCTATAGGGAATTATTTCAAATCACAGTCAAACAGATGAAGCGGTTATTGTTATACCTTTATACTATCATTCATAGAAAAAGAGTACGTACTTAAATAGAAACTTTTTTGTTTTGTTTTGTTTTTGCTCAGTTTAAAATTTGTTTGAAATTTTTATGTACACATACATAATATTTGCTCCTCTTGGTCAGTTGTCTATTTTATGTACGTTACCTTAATAAAAACAAATTCAATAGATGTAGATGATATTTTCTAGAAACTGCACCATAATTTGATGTAAAAAGTTTAAACTCGAGGGAACTTTTTGTTTCATCCTCGACCAGAGGTGGCTAGAGCGATAAGGCACCAGTTGTTTTCATGCACTTAAACCTGTTAAAAAGTAATCGATTACTGGATAATCAATTTGCCTCGCCGAGAATCGATTATTTTACATACATTTACATGGATAAAAACCACTGTTGTCAGATAGTAGATGCAAAATTATTCGACAGAATTCCTTTTCAAATAGGATGTTAGCAAAAATATCGATATCGATTTACAAAAAATCCTGATGTGGTGGAACAAAATGGAGGTCATTTTTGAAATCAGCACACCAAATAGCATAAGAATCCGCGAAAACGTCTCTTGTATTTTTCAAAAACTTCAATCTTGCAGGTCTGTGTTATCAATGAAACATTTTAAATTGCGTAACTGAATTTATACGTGCAAGGGTAACAAAATAATAACATGTTCGTATGTGAAATAGATTTGCTGAACTTTAAATTGTTTAATTGAGAATTGATAACATCCAGAAGACCTATATTTCGCTTTGTTCATGTAGGATACTTTGTTTTAAATGCGTACCTGGAAAATAGTAGAAGCAGCAGTGCTTCGGATGAAATTTGTGTAAAGGAACATTTTTAATTGTCGTTCTAAGCATTTTAATACGCCACATTTTTCACATGACACTTCGTTTTCAATGCGTAACTATAAAGTAGTAGAGTTAGTAGTGGTGCGGATTAAATCTATGTTGAGGAAAATTACTGAACGTTTAACTTCTCAGGATATTCAACCATATATTGGGGATATTGCACAATAGTGTGTCGTTACATACATGGTTACCTTTACACAAAATTTCTATGGATTCTCTGATAATGGATGCGTAGTAATTAAATATTGGGTATATAATTTTTGTTTGATAAGAATCTATTAAGACATTTTGATTAAAATTTAATCCTGACAGAGGTGTAGACTTGTGGCAAAATTTAATATATGGTTTATGCTCTTTTATTCTTTCTTTAAGTTTTCTCTTTTGTCATTCCTATGTATTTCATTAGGTTATTTTTACCATTTGTAAAAGAGATAAGATATACACCGGCCAATTCATCTTTCCTTGTTTGGTCTATTTTCGTACAAATTAAATCTTTTAATTTTCTTAGTAAACAGGCTATTATATTTATGTTGTGTTTCAGTAAAATACTCCCTGACGATGGCTGCGGGATTGCATGCCGAAAGTAATCGGAAATTTAAATAAAATTAATAGTTTAAAATTTGTAACATTTATATTACTATTATTTGTCACCTTTTAAGTAAACGGTGAACGTTTTTAAAGTTCATGCTATGTATCGAATATTTTGCGTTGAGAAAATTGATTATGTCACCATAATACTGCTCGAAAACGAATCCGAAAATCAGTGGCATAAAAAAAAACGAGTTTTCTAAAAATGTTTCTTTAAATCTGGAATATATATTAGTTTCTAATGCTTGCAAAGATAAAGAATGATTTGCGGAATCTCGGTTAACTCACACGAGATTATTGTATGTATTCGCCGATGTTTGTATTATTCATTCTTTGGTTAATAAACAATTGTCTTTTTTTTTCAGTATAGGCCAGATGGTATGAAGAATGGATAGTTTTGATCCTACTGTAATAATGAAGTATGCGGATTTATAGTACTTCCCCATACTTATTCAACTACACTGTTATACGATAACACACTTTGAATAATGGAATTATACACAATTTATTCGCCTTTATTTCAAAAACAGTTTCGCACATATTTAAATTTTCATTTCAATCGATAATGAAAATGCTTATTTCGTATACGTAAAACAGCGTACTTTCCACTAAATAAGCAAAATTATACAAGTTTCAAATTTCAGAAGTTTTAATGTTTACTCATTAATAAAGGAAATGCGTATCTTTGAGCATTTGAATCAAACGAAAATTTACTTAATGAGAATTTAATCGGAAATTTAATCATGAGAATGATTAATCGCAAAATGATTGCAGAAAACGGGTTAATCGAGGAAGGAATTTAGAAATGGCAAAGACACGTCATTGACATTTTCAGTTATATGACATTTTTAAACCCCTGACTGATTTATTATTCAAGTAATTTAGAATGCTATCGTTATGTCTACAATAAAGTCTTTTTCAGATGATATTCACTGCATGAAATATCCGAAATAGTATAAATAAAAACTTAGAAAAAAATAATTTTTTAACTTCATTTATTTCATATAATTTTTTTTGTTGTTAATGAGACATGCAAATTTATAATATGCTAGCAATATCTAAGAAAAACAGTCATTGTTAAACTGTTTATTCACAAAGCATTTCAAAATTTTACATTACACATTAATTTTACTATTTAAATCTCTAAAAATGTGTGTGCCCCTTTTTCTATCAAAGTCATGCCTTAGAATCAACAATGTTATGTTTACTTATTGAGTTCATTTATTAAAACCATTTGCAAATGCTAGAATTAAACTGCGAATCATGAAAAAGCAGGCACTGAAACGGAATTCTTTATAATTTTGATGAAATCTGCATGTTTTTGTACGACGAAACCGGATGATGAAATGAATAGTTTCTTTCTCAAGGAATGGATTTTCATTATTTTCATTTATCTGATAACGAGTACTTGTCGTAATAAGTATTTTAAAATAAACCAGTGACAACACCATATCAAAAGCGGAATGTTATGAATGTTAAAGTTATATTTCTGTATCTCAGCATATAAATAGCATAGCTCTTCAATTTAAGCTTAGCAGTCAGATACCTCATCAATCCCAGTATAGCAGATTGCAGAGAATGAATTAGCAATAGCTCTACAAAAATAAAAGCAACCCAGATTCCTTTAAGTCCAGTAAGTCGAATAGATTCACATTTTATTATCTCAATGGATGTCATTAAAATTTATATAATCCAAGTTTTCAGGAGAAAGTTCTGTGAGCGTGATGTAAAAATGTGGTGTAGTAAATTTAGAATAGGTCGGTTGCTTTGTTCATTTTGAACATTCTGGATAAGTTTTCAGCATCAAACATCGTTTCAATGTATGTAGGTACATTGCCAATATAGACGGCATTCAACATATTTTATCTATTACGCTACATTCAAAGTTGTTCGAAAATTGTTCTTACAAAAACAATATGATATACCAATAATAAATTATATATGTTGGAGTTGGTTATTTGTAACAAACATTTAAACAAAATTTTAAGAATACGCATACATATATATACATACCGAAGTGTATTATAAGTATTTAAACTGGTTTCTAGGAATAAATTATACACAGTACACATACCGAAGATAAATATAAAAATTCGCTTCACCTATGAAATGCATAATACGATTGGAAAACGCCTTTGAGAATTAACAGACCTAGCACAATTTCATAACGGTATACGTCAATGGATTCCCACATACGGACTATACACAACACTTAAAAACGAAATGTGTAAATAAAAGCTATAAACAGATCTATAATAAAGAAAATAATATCATGTTCTACCTGTTTCTGAATAGTCTAGATATGAAAAGTTTAGAAAATAGTTTCGAAATATCCAGAAGATAAAGCAAGGACGGTTGGATTCCTCGAAAGAAGTTCCGAAAGTATTTTTTGATCGGATTGCATGGAGTTTATGGGACAGTTTAACTGCAACTTTCCTTAAGTATTAATAACTGCAAACGGCTAAAGGCAGGATAATTCAATTTTTTAATTCAAAACTATCTTGTTCAGGGCCTGATTATCCAAAAGGCACGTGAAGGACGTGCTCACAGTCTACAATTTGAGAGGTCCCCAAAATAACATGAAATGAGCCATCTAATTCCCTTTTTCTTTTTACTTTGCATTTTTAATTATTTTGGAAGCGGATGATTACATAATGCAAAAGGAAAACTACTTTATTAAAATTATTTAATCAGGAAATATGAATTTGATCAATAGAATTTTAAATAAACATATAACATCCTGACGTACTGTTAGAAAGCATCCGGGTAAATGATCATACCTATATGTACTAATGTATCAGAAGTATATACAGGAAGCATAAAAAACCTGTTAACTCGGTCTACCTACTCCCCGGGAATAATATTGGTGACTATGGTGAATTTTCAAGTATGAGGAATTAAGAAAACTTTTGCCAAATGAAAAAGGACCTCGAAATGATACCGTGCTTCTCAGGATTCATAGATTAGTGAAACCCTGATCTTGTGTAGGAACTCTGAAGAAAATGGTGTACACAAAATCTTACGGAATTAATTGCGGTAAGCGATTTCGGAGGAAACCATTATTTTAAAACTTTAATTACAAATTGTAGATCTCTTCGGAGGTGTTTCAAGAAATACAGTGTTACTGATGACTGTTAATTTAAATATTAATTGCTGGATGACTATGGTCGATGGTATTCACCTAAATATAGAAGCATTCAATATAGATATATATATATACCTAGATATCATATATTTATATATATATCATATAGTGCATTAGGGTAAATGTCTGTGTCTTTTTCCAATTACAGGATATGGTAAAAAAACACACCAAGGTTGAGTTAGCTATTTCAAGATATATAAGGTATGTAAGGATTATCGAGAATTAATATACAGTGTGCATAAGGGCAATAATAATTTTGTTTTCTTTATTTTTTTTTCTATAATTAAAATTGTAATTGAAATAGATCATAACATTTTTCGGTTATATTTAAAAAGCAGCTTTATCTTTTTGAAAGTATTCAATTTTTAATTACTATTAATGTATTTTTTGATGAACTTATTTATTATATTTTTACAAGATATTTTTCTTTTATTCATAATACTTTTTTTGGATTTATCAATGCCTTTCGTGATTTAAAGCTTGCATTACATTTCTTAACAATTCCATATTTTATCGATGTCTTGAAAGTCTGTTACCATTCATCAATTCTATCCTTAAGGAACTGTATGTTTCTGAAAGGTGATTTTTCAGAAATATCTTTCTTCGAGTAAAATTATTTCACGATAACATTTTTAATAATTTTTATATTTTTAAATTTGGATTTTATTTTTTTCCTCAAATTTGCATTACTTTACTTTTTTAACAGTGAACATAAAATTATACACCAATTTTATATTGAAAAGCATTATAGTGCTGCTTATAACACAAAAATTTAATTGAATTTAGTATGGTTTTTTAGTAGCAGAGGAAAGGTAAATAAAGATAATTACAAAGTAGATTGTGTAAGATTAAATTAATTTGAAATATATGAATGATACGAAATATATTCACTATTATTTTAGTTAACCAAATAGATATAAATTAACCAGTTAATATTGTATTATATTTAAGTTAAATATCATAGGAGACACTTTTTAGAAACGTTACTCTAACTTGGAATTAAAATAAAGGTATCAGATATTTTCTCACATAAAAAAAATAATGAATTTAAAAATTTTAATGAATTAGATTTGTACAAAATCTTATGAAATTTATATATTATTTCTATTTAATAAAATCTATTCTTAACTGCAAACTTCAACTATACTTCGCTTTAAAATATAAGTTTTTAAAAATTTGTTTGAATGAAAATTTTTATAATTATTATGTAGATAAAAATATTACATATACTGAAAATACTTATGGTGAATTTAAAATTTTAAACTTTGAAATGAACATACTTTCTTTTATCGGATTTAAGAAAGTAAATTTAAGCATGCGTTAGGAAATCATACGAAAAAAAAAAAAAAAAAGAACTTTCCGTAGCATTGAAACTGCATGCTCCTGAAATATTTTATTTTGCTGAATTATATTCTCTAACGTTAAGAATGTATTTCTTAATGATGCTGAAGATTATTTTCAGTAATTCCTATACACAATTTTTAAAAGTTCAATCGCCCTAGGACATTTGATAAAGTTGGAAATATTCTTTTTTTTTCCTTCATTAAAATTTTATAACTATACTGATTTTAAAGATGAAAAAGATTATTATATTTATGTAGGTTTTTGATAATATTCAGCTTCTCTTACTGCTAATACTATTATTTTGAAAATACAGTATAATTTTTTATGCGAAAGTGCACTTATTTGGATATGCACAAACGTTATGAGATTATTTTAAAATGAATAGTCAACAATTGTATTTTAGTATAATTAAACAATGTTAAACTTACATATTTGTGCACGTCCTCTGCTTTTATTTTGAAAGTGAAATATTTTTTATATAAAAGGCCATACTGAGATATCGAGATTTTACTTCTAAAATAAGTTTTAAAATTTCACAACGGAGTCTTCTTTTATACCGGTTTTATATATCAAACATTCTTTTGAAATCCTTTATAAATTTAGAACTCAATTAATCAAATAAAATCAGAAATCTACACGAAGAAGAATATACAGATGCATATATTTCATTCTTTAAAAATCTATATTATAAAGGACAAACATATCTGTGCGTAACGCATACGTCATTTTGTGAATGGCAACACTTTGAAATTTGAAATAAAATTTTGGTTTTGCAATTTTCTCTACTGCAAATTTTTAAACTTCTAAACATCGCACATTTTAAATTTTTACACCGTCATATAAGGAAAAAAAATGCTGTTTTAAATGCAGTTTGTTTGAAAGCTGTATCATAATTTATTTTTGAGATATTAATTTTTTTGTAGTTTTTAATACAATTTTTCGAATCGTGGCAACATTAGTACCCCATTTCTATTGAAAGTAAACGGAAAATAGTCGAAAACAGGAGATTATTGTACCTTTTTGTTGCCATTTTCTCATAAAACCTGAAAAAAGTTGAAATTAAAATACGGGTTATGTCAAGAATATTGTCTGTTATTCCGTGATAATGACGTCTTATGCATACTTCACTGTAGACGAAGTTTAAGACTGGATTATAAAAGTGGATTTCTTTAATGGATGCAAATGACGTCATTTTATAAAAAATCGTGTATTTTAATTCTTAAGACTGAATTATGTTTTGTAGAAGTGCGTCATTTTCACAGCCCAACTGCTTTGAAATCACTTTTGAAAATAATGTAATCGAAATCACACACTGATAAAATAATATATTTAAAACACAAGTGTGTATTTTAGTCATCTCCTCTGATTTTTCTGCTGAACCAATTTTACTAATATTTTTCTTAACTGAAAGCTGTTCATTTGTTGATGTGATCGCACAATCTGTGATTTTTTTTATGTCCCCCTTTTATATTTTAATTTTAAAAGCATTTTATGAAATTTCTTCAAAAAGGTGAAAATTAGATAGCTTTCATTATTGTAGACAAGAGGGAAATAATGAGGTATTTTTATCTTTATTCATGCCATTTTCTGATTAAAATGTTTTGAGTTAAAAGGATTTTAAAATGATCAAACAAAATATATATGTATATTTTTTAAATGATGAATATGGCAAAAGTATTTATGCAAATTTTGAGAAGGTGAAAATTGCTGTTTTTCATTCCGGAATACCAAGCATAAGAGCCTCAATTGATAACTACATCCTAATATCTTTATTATATTTTACTGATTAAGTATCTATATTATAAAGAACAAACGTATTTGTGCGTAACGCTGGCGTCATTTTGCGAATGACAACACTTCACGATCAAATTTCGGTCTTGACATTTTCGCTACTGCAATTTTTTAATCTTCTGACAATCGTACATCTTCAGTTTCCGTCGTATAGGGAAAAAATTACTTTCAAATACAATTTGTTTAAAAACTGTATGTTAATTGACTGATGTATTATGTTTTCTAAAATAATTTTTAAGAATGATTTTTTTTAAGTTTATCTTATCACGTGCCAGTTTTAATACATAATAATAATAAACATTTTGCACATAAAGCAACAAACATTGTTGAGCATTTGTTTCTGACTATTTTTGCATAACGAAATGAATACTTCCTTTACAAACAAATAAAAGAATAATATTATAAAAACACAAATCTAACATATTTGTAATCGTACAATTTAAATATTTAGATCACCAAATAGGTTTTTTTTCAAATGGAATGTGTTTCCAAAGTTCATCTCAGCTTACTGTTTGTCTATGGTTTTAAAAACAATTTTAAAGCATGAAATATTTTTTAATTTATCTACATCGCGCGGAGCTCGATTACGAAAGATTAATTCGTTTGCCCTTAAAACAAAACAAAGAGTTCATCATTTTCTTTCGGCAAATAGCTATTAAAAAAACTTTCCTATGAATAAAAAAATAAAAAAATATAAATTGAACACAAATTTATCTGACATATATTAGCTCTGAAATTATCAGAATATAAAAGGATGCCGTAAGTAGCAAAATCTTGATCAAATAACTCTTAGCATACGGCTAATAAAAAAATATCGCTTTTGATAAATTTCAAAAATTTATTTGATTGTATAATTCGTATTTTTCATATGAAATATGCTTTTTTAATGTAAGTAGGTGATCTAAAAAATTTATTGCAGATAAAAAAAAATTATTAATTTTCAATTAAAAAAAATGTTTTCACCTATATTCAGTAATCCGGGAAGCCCGGGTACGATCCCCTAGTATTCTTAAAATATGTACCGAAATTACATATAAATAACAATAATTAAGATAATAAAAATAATGGATTATAACAACATAAATAATAACGAATAACAAAATTTTAATAATCACAGGAAAAACCAATCTGCCTAACTGTATAGTTGATCGTGTTTATATTGTTAGATTTCGATTTAAAAAAATATATTTCTGAGGACATTCTTATGTAACAAATTTTTTAATGAATCCAACATAACGCGATGTTTATGACCAATATAAATTAAAAAATTTTCGATGAAAAGGCAATCAAGGTCAACATCTCGTGATATTTCAGGTGACAGTGCCACATGTAACTTTCGAAGCACACCATCCTTTGAAAAACTGACACCTTGAATAAAATAACTAAACATTGGTTAACGCCTGATATATAAAATTTTAAAATTAAAAAATACAACAAATTATTAGATTTAGAATAATTAGTTAATTAGACATAGTTAAGAATTGCGTAAATACATATACAATTAAAAATGCAAACGTTTCGGGCTATGTTTTAGCCCCTCTTCAGTGCAATAACATTCAGGTGACCAGAAATCATGTTTACAATCAATAATTACTAACAGTTAAAATCAAAGAATCTATAAAGAATTTATATCAAAGCAAGATTTTTATCCAGGTGAGACTGCACAGGATGCATTAATCGGCGAAATATCCTTACGAGTGAACCAACTTTCAAGAAAAACTCTACGTTTAACGTTATTACAGCTGGATCTGATAATTGTCATACTTGCGAAATCTGGACTATGGTCGATGTCCAAAAAAATGCTGTAGAAGTTTAGATTGTAGGCTTCCTCATTTCTGGGCACGTTTATGCTCGGCAAAGTTAATGGCGCATGTACAACCAGTTTCACCTATAGTGACTTAATTCAAAATGGCTATCTTTTAAGACGACTAAAAATGTTTTTTTTTTTTTTTTTTTTTTTTTTTTTCCTGAGCATCACGTGTCATCCTCTGTAATTCGTAATGGACCCACTAATTTCGGTTCTCTACCATACTACAAATATCTTTCTGATAAAATTTCTAGTCTTTTGAAGTCTTATAGATTCAGTACAGCAATCAAGCCACAGAATGTTTTGCTATGTAAGTCTAAACATAGAATCCCCTTGTCACTTATAATCGGTGCAATTTACAGTTTGTGATTCGGTATATATTGACTAAACTGGTCGCACATGCTCCATTCGCCTTTCCGAGCATAAACATGCCTACAAATCAGGAGGCCTGCAATCTAAACTTGTACAGCAGTCTTTGGATACCGACCATAACCCAGATTTCGCAAATATGACTGTTATCAGATCCAGCTCTATTAACGTTAAAAATAGACTTTTTCTTGGAGGTTGGTTCACTCGTAAGAAAATTTCCCTGATAAATAAATCCTTTGCAATCCCACTTGAATATACAGTATTGCTTTAATATATGTTCATTATAGTTTCTTTTATTTTAACTGTTAGTAATATTTGACTGTAAACATGATATATAGTTTTCTGGTCATCTGAATATTATTGCACTGCACTGATAAGGTGCTAACACTTAGCCAAGCGATGGATATCGATACTCGTAAAAGATAGTGGGGTGAATAACTACGATTCCAGTCATTTAAAAACACAGTAAAGGTTTGTATAAAGTGAGAAGAACGGTGAATGTAGATGCTCATAAAAATTCAACGGTGAATAACTATCATTAATTGATTGTGACTATTATTGTTTGCCGCTTACAATGTATATGTTCTTACATTCATCCAAAATTGTTTTAACGGTGAATGAAATTTAAAATGTCAGAGTTACATGAAAAATGCTTAGAGTTACATACTAAATAATTAAAGAATTTATGCATATAAAAATTTATATATATATATATATATATATATATATATATATATATATATACATACACACACACATATATATATATGTACATATATATATATGTGTGTGTGTGTCTGTATTTATGTGCATTTTTTAATATATTCATATATATATATAAGAGGGTGGTTCAATACTTATTGTCCCGAGTGTGTATAAAATATTTGTACTGCGATGGTTGATGCAGAATATGGAAGCCTAATGTCTTATATGCCTATAACCACATTTCAGAACTGCAGATGCTGTATTAACATATTTATTTTCGTTTTTGATGTGAGAGGTCACACTTAGCTTGAAAGAAGGGGTTGGGGGTGGCAGTGAATGAGACGTGGCTACTGTCGTTTGAACTCGGGATGATAGTGATGTAGCCACGTCTTATCCACTGTTACAAATCTATCACAGATCTGCTTCAGGCCCCATAAGCTCTAAACCACCCTTCCCCCCCTTTCAATCTACGTGCCACCTATCACACCTAAAACAAACAAACAAACAAAATATGTTAATATAGCAGCTACGGTGCTGAAATTGTGCATATAGACATCTAAGACATTAAGCGTCAATATTCCACATACACCATCGCTGTACAAATATTTTATATACACTCGGGACAATAATAATTGAATCATTCTCGTCTGCCTATGTACAACTTTTGTTTAACATAATGTTATGTTCAATTTTGTTATTTTTCAGAGAAAAAAAAAAACTTGACTGAATAGACCATATTTCATATATAAAGGTAGTAACTTTCTGTGAAATCACTTCACTATATCTGCCTTAATAAAAATTTACAATGGTTAGCTAAAAGACAAAAACTAGGGATATATACTGTAAACCAGATTTGAAATACATTACTCACTTTGGTTTTCATCGTCGAAATTCATAGTCCGCAGTTTTATCCCAGGTATTCCTGAATAAAAAGAGATAGAGTTGTTAAATATAAGTGTCAAAGTTTTATTAGAAATATTATTTAGTTAAATGTAATAAAAAAATCCTTGACTATAATAATAATTACAATATTTGTAATACTGTGTATTGCTGCATTATGTCCAAGTTGTATTTAAATATAAAATACACAATACGTTTTAGAGAACTAATTAACTCACATTTTCAGAAAAGCCAAAGCAATAAATAAGAATAATAAAAAAAAAAAAAAAAAAAAAAAAAAAAAAATTCTAAAATTGCAATTGTCTACAAAAAAAACTGCGTATAGAAAAGGACTGAAAATTGGCAAAAAATAACATTTATAAAACGCCAATGACTTTCATAGCATGCTGGATTTCCATGGTAATGCCCATAATGTTTCTTTAGGTCCTCAGGTAATTGAACGCTATTAAATATCTGCAGTCTCTAAACTCTACAGTCATTGGACCTTTTTTATTTTACCATAATTTGAAGAGTTCTCATTGGTCAGAATCAGATAAATTAATGCAACCATTTTATACAAAAGTGGTCGAATGACTGGATAGTTTGCCGCAAGTTTTTAATTGTGATGTCTAGTAATCTCAGTTTTTTATATATACTATTACAGGAAAAAACATAATGGGTTTAGATTAGGCCCATAAAAGAAAAAATTTCATTGTTTTGACCAAGGTTCTTTTCAATCTTCAAAGCGATGTTAGAATCCAAGGCGGTATCCTATAAAATATCTACCCTATATATATAAAATCCTAATGAAACGAATTTATGAAACGGATATTTTGAAACGAATTTTTGTAACGATTCTATGAAACGACTGATTAAACAACCGATTAAACAACTGATTAAACAACTGATTATGTTTCAGGGCGATTTCTCCTAAAATGTGGAATATTTTGCGATGAAATTAACACCAAAAATCCGTATTGATCCACAGATCTCAAAACTGGTATTAGAATTTTTAAATTCGTATTAGTTTTCAAAATATTTTTTTTTCTAATTTTAAATACATTTTTCTAATAATGGCAATTCAATTTTTAATCATAACATATATATATATATATATATATATATATATATATATATATTTCAGAAAAGGTTATTATTTTAAGCTAGTTTGGCCTCCCTTAAATATATGCTAAGAAATATACATGTTACTTATATTCATAATTCAATTTACTTGAACAATCTTTCGCCAAATCGAAAGATTCTGATAGAGAAATAAAGAACTCGGTATTTTTATGTTAGCGAGACGCAGATGAAAAATCGCCAAACATTTTTCCCGTCGCATTTTTTATATTTCATAAATTTAATTAAAAATATAATGCTTTCATTCATTTTATTTAAAATACAAAACATTCATTTAAAACTGAAACACTTAAAATTGATGGCTTTTACTTCTTTCTTTTTTTTAAACAAAACTAAAAGAAAATATTAGGCACAGCAGTCATATACGCACCGGGGTACCTAATTGTCGCCAAAATGGCATTATATTGATTGGCATGGTAACCCGGCTTTTGTTGTTCATTTAATAATAAATGTTTATTTGCTTTTATTTCTTTTTTTTTTAAATTATATAAATAATATTGTTCTATAGTTATCAATTTTTTTTTGTTATTTCCTTTTGAAAATAATGGAAAATAAATAAAAAATACGGTACTACTTAGTTATTCCGTCGACTAATTTCACCAAATTATATAAATCGCCAAACCACTCGACAAATTATACAAATTGATATAATTTTTATTTTAAATAACGAAAGAACAAATAAATTAGTATAACATTAATAAATATACAAATAAAACGTCGAAATGAAAATCACTTGATGACGTAAACACGTGTAACTTGCTTAAAGTCAAGTGAATGTGACATTTACGATCAACCATTATTGGCATGTAATATTATAGTTTGACGATAGGTTTTTGGCCAACGGGATAACTAAGTAGTACCAAAAATACATGTGTAACTGGCATTCAATAACGAGGTTTTGACCAAATTTTCGTAAAAAAAAAAAAAAAAAAAAAAAAAATCACGCCAAATATGCGGTGCGGACGTCTAGCCAAATATTAAATAATACAACAAACCATGACATTTAATTTCAACTTCAAATCAATGTTTTAATTTACAACTCTATACATAAATATATAATAAAAAATAAAAATAAAAAAAAAAATGCTAACTGGCGAGTTGAAAAAAAAGCTATTGGCGAGATTTGCACCCGGCTGGCTTAACAGTACCAAGAATTCTTTGCGACCATGGCAACTTTTATGTAGTTTTATTCGAAAAAAAAAATGATTTTTTAATCAAAATGGAAAACTTTCGGCACAGACGTCATATACGGCCCCATAGTGGCGCGATTTTTTTCGGACGCCAATGTCATATATGCAACGGGTACTTCACCGGCGCGAAAGTTTCGTTATTTTGCTTGATATGGTAAGCTGGATGTTGTTGTTTATGCTGTTGATGCTTTCCCCAAATTGGCGTCGGAAAAAAATCGCGCCAATCGTATATGACTTCTGTGCCAAACTTTCATATGAACGGCGAAGGTATCAGACCGTATTTGTTTATGGCAGTTGATGACTTGAACTATTATAATACAGATGAAATGATGGCGATAGAATGATATTTGGCGACTTGTCACCTCTGCCTGGCTAACATTAAAGTACCAAAACGGCACATGGAATACAAAAAGCGAAGTGGTCCGCTCGGAACTGTTGATGATAGTCAGATGACTTAGTCTATTGTTATAGAGATTGTTTTAAAATACCGGAAGACAAAGACTCTGTACACTTAATTCATTTTATTTTAGCTTCTTTTCAAATGTTTAACTGATCCTCTTTAATAAAAAACGAACACAACTATTGGATGTGTTAACGGCAACTGATTCGGCCTTAAATTTTTGCAATCAAAGGGAATTGCATGGAAACCCGTTTACAGGAGATCTGCACAGCTTTTTTCAGTATAATTCAATTTTCTCTAATATTTTAAAAACCAATCAGATTAGCATGTTTTTAGATTCAGCGGTGTCTGAAATGGGGTTGGCGAGCGTAGCATGCAGGGGCAGAGCCTCCTAGTATATATATATATATATAAATCTGTAACAGGCGTGTACAGTCCTCAATAAAACACTAGGTATTAACCATCTACTTTTCCATGTTCGGTATACGAGATCGTTGACTAAGAGTGACTATAACTTACTTCAATAGACATTTTGATACCGTTTTACACCGTTGATGTTTGTGAGTCAGACTATGTGTTTTACGTTAATTTGACACCAGACTGAAACAAGTTCTTAATTCAGAAGTGAAAAGTTTTGAATGTGTAGTGTCCGCTATATCAGTATTTCCACTTTTGATTATTGAGTCTATATCAACGAGCGTTTTTAAAAACTGATGAGGCGCTCAAACGTTTCAGTCGATTTACATGCCTCTCAGAAAAACATACCGCATTTGGAGATCTTAATTAGCTTATGAAAGAATTGCACTTCTTAAACCTGTTTCTAGACAGCTTGTATTCAATTTCTTCAGTCGAGCAATTAATCTTGGAAATTTATGTTACTTTTAAACAACATTTATAAATATAGATCTGTTTTCCTTACAAATACATATGTTAACGTGAAAGACCGAAATTGGAGAATTTCGACTTTCGCCGGTGAATGTCAACAAATACCAAATACGTCGGTGAAAGACCGAATATTTTATTATATTCTTGTACTTTCGGACCATCTCCGGTGAATGTCGACAAACACAGATATCCTCTGGTGGAGGTCGAAATGAGAAGCGGTGTTCAAAAGAGAGGCTAGAGTCTGTCGCCAAATTCTGTGATCTACTGCGATTCAGTCAGTTTTGTCAATTTTATGCAAGGTTTGATGGTGCGCGCAAAGTTTTCATAAATTTCATTTTTTTATTCAATATCCTAATTTATATTGAATGAATACTGCAGTGAGCCGTGATCTTTTTCTTTCGAAAAATTAAATATATTAATTAAGAGTAAACGAGAAAACAATTGTTTTTATTTTTTTCAAGAACAGTACTCTAAAAAATATTTTCTGAAGTAATTTATGGTAAAACTAAGTGCAGCACGCATATTCACAGTACTTACTCGGTTCGGATTGGACACAGGTATTTCTAAGTTTATTTTTATGGTATTAAATATTGAATATTATGAAATACTTGTGAAAAGAAGCCGATCGCTATTCATAGAATCATTAAATTGTCATTTGGCTCACTCGGGATCAAGTGTCCCATGAACCCTTTCAGAGGCAAATAATTGTGTTTCCTTAGTGTTGATTTCACACCGGAACATACAAAAAAAAAAAAAAAAAAAAAAAAAAAAAAAAAAAAAAATCCAAAAAAAGGAAAAAGCTATTTTACAATTTCTTTCCACCAAAGTTATAAAATAAATGTATTATTACATGTTTCTGGTGCAAATCTTGATTAAAATTAGGTGGGATATAATATATTTCACCGCCCCTTAAGTGGTTAAGAGAACACGTCTTTCATTTAGTATTATTTTGCTTTAACCATTAGATTTGTTATTATTTCCATGTAGTAATGATAGTATTCTAATTCTAATAATATTATACATGTGAAAGTGCGAAAAGGTATGGTGGAAGTCAATATTAAAACAGATCATTAAAGGCTTTTGAATTCATTATCCATTACATTCATTTTTTCCCAATGTGCAACATTTTCGCTTAAGCTAAAAAAATTACACATTTTATTTTTTTCCAAGAAACAAAATAAAACTTATAAAAATAAAACTTCTTTCAGCCATATGTTTTAATTTACAGTTTGTACGTATTTTTGGAGTGCTTTCAAAAATATTTTGCGAATTCACTATTAATATTTCCACCATAAAGTAAGTATTTTTTACAATATTGACGTTTTGTTATAGATGATTACAATGTACAGCAACCTTTCTGCAGCATTCACGTTTCACTGCAAATATTTCCAAAGTAAATCTAATATTTTATCAGTATTGGTATTTCATTTCAAATGTTAGCGATTAGTACTGAAAATTAAGCGTACTTTTATATTAAAAAAAATACCTGAATTTTTTAATAATACTTTTAGCTTTGTTTAATAGCAGAATTTAATCGAATAAATACAATGAAAATTGCCATTAAAAAAAAAAAAAATGTGTTTTAATTTCCGCTAAATGGGCAACTCTGTTAGCGATGACTAAAAATAGTGGCCTATATAACCAACTAGCAGAACTACCCGGCTTCACCCGTGTCAATTATAAGAAGCCTTCCAGGTAAAATAAATTAAAACGAAATAATACTGCAATCACAATAACTTAAATTTGTGCATTCCCATCCACTAATCGTTATAAAGACAATCAAAAAACATGGCGTTATTGTCTTGCAACCATAGCTTTAATAATCCCTGTTATTAATCCCCGAGCTTTAATAACAGAATGCACGTTTTCTTTGGCGGGTTTAAGAGAAAAATATGTGATTTTCCTGACAATACGAAAAAAAGAAATTCCTCCAAATCGCGCAGCGCTTAGTGAAATTCTCGTTTGTATGGTGTTATCTACATTATAAAGTAAAAACACTATGTCAGTGTCCATAAATTGTGCCCCATAAATTGTAACCCATAAAATGTGCCTCTACTGCAATTTTTCTAACTTTTAAACATAACACAATTTCATTTTTTACAATGTCGAATAGAAAAAGTTCTCTGAAATGAAATTTGTTTGAAAATTGTACCTCAGTCTTCTGATTTTAATGGATTTTAAAGTAATTTTTAAGCATGGATATTTTTAAAGTTGAGTGCAACCCGATTACGAAACATGAACCTGTTTACACTTAATGCAATAGTATAAAGAAAAGACATGTCTATGAGTAACGCTGGTATCATATTTTCGGTGGCAACAACCTAACACCACAAATTTCCCTTTTATTGCAGTTTAACGTCTAAACATTTTACATTCAATTGTTCCAACGTATTATAGAAAACAAAAGTACTTTCAGTGACATTTGTTTGTAATGTTTATCTCAATTTACGAATTTTTTATGGGTTGCAAAATATTTTTTAAGCATGCATATTTTTTAAATATGCTTGCAGCCCAAATACAAAAGATGAATTCAATTGTTCAAAAACATTGTAAATAATTCAGAATTTGTTTGCTTTCGCGTAATATTCAACGACTAAATTGGCAAACGAAATTAAAACGCCAAAAATAAAATAAAATAAAACACGAATTTAACAGATATCAAATCAAACTACTCAAAATAACCTGATAAGTATATAAAATGCAAATGGGAATTTCGTTCCCGGTAACTTGAATTCTTCAGAACGGATTTCCATGCGACTTGCACTATTAGAATTTTAGGGAAGATTTTAGTGCGTAACATATTGTTTTCCGTTGCTTAGTCATAGAATTATAGGGGAAAGTTATATAATCATGTGAACCCAATTATGAAGGATTAGTCTTATTAGCTGAATGAAAAATGCAGAACTATTTTTATCTCTAAGTATATTGACGGGTTTATCTTCAGTAATGGGGCTGTGCGCTAGGGTATTATTATTTTAATGAGTGTGCCTGACACCTATTATGGCATGCACCTTTGTTTAAAACAATATAGAATGACTTCTGTTTTAATCGACTATCTGTCATGCAACTTGATTACAAAATACTAACCTGCAGATGCTTAAGGTGCTTCTCCAGTTCCCTGCTCAACAACGCGAAACTTTCTGACACATTTTCTGACTCATTAAACGTAAAGGCTTAAAATTTGTAGGCCTGACTATTAAAGCGATTTGTAATTGAAATGAGTTTTTCCTTTTTTCATAAATAAATTACTTATCGAGTTATGAGCAATTGTGGTTGCGTGACGGCCGGTTTTTATCCTTTATTGCACTGTTGCGTCTGAAATTCACTTCAAAACACCAAATGAAAGATCTTATACCTTTACCAACAAATGGAAACTATCTTTCGATTACATAGTTTCTAAATAAGAGTTCCTGTCAATTTCAATCGTTTCCGAATAAAAATTAATTAAAAAATATGTCAGAAAATAGCTCCTTTGGATTTGAGAACAGCCTTAACTTAACGTTTATGAAAAAACTCACATTTTTAGTTTTAATTTTGGTACTCGCGAAATTTAAATTCAGAAAAATGTATTCTTTTGACACATTGTGGTATTTTTTTTAACTTTTAAAATTAAAATACATGTTTTCTTTGGCGCGCGGTGAATAATTACCCTGAACCAAAATAAATTTGTGTTTAAAGCATTTTTCTATTTTTAATACAAAGTTGTATTTAGATAATGCAAAATATAGGACATTTCAACAGTATCATCATCACCTAAAAAAATATTTTTTTGAATAATAAAAAGGAAATTTTAGGTTCAGTTTATACAAACTAATATGAAACATATTTTTTTTTTAAATGTCATGGAAATAATCAGGAGTTTTTGAGATATCGTGCACGTTATGCCCAAAAACGTCATTTGGAGAAAAATGACTTCAAAGTTTCCGAAACGCCGCTTTAGCTATTGAGCGGCTATAATTCTAAAATCCATAACTTTTATTCTAATGGGAATTTCAAAGAAACGATTATATCTAAATGTTCAGAAAAGATAGGAGTTTAACATCTAAAAAATAAATAAATAAATAAATAAATAAAATTTTGAAAATTTTAAAGCTTTAAGAGTCCTGAGGCCCCTTAATAGGACGTTAGACCCGGAGTGGATTAAACGTTTGAGTGGGGAACAAATCTTGTGGATGTATGCCAAAAATGCGAATGTGTTTGGATTACTTGTAAATTTATTATATTCTACTGTAAAAATTACTTGTAAGCCGAGAATATATACAGAAATCGTACGCTTCGCTAGTGAAACCACCTTACATGCACTTCACACTGAGACAACAAATAGGAGCACTATCACCCTCTCCGCAGTTTTAGCATAAAACAAAATTAGCGCTATCGCTCTTCTTGCAATTGTGGCACATAACAAGTGTAGCACTATCGAGCTTCCCGAAATTTTAGCACATAATAAGAGGAGAGCTCAAACGGGTAATAATAATTCAAAACTGGTGTGAAATAGCAATCGCCTACATATGTGTTTCAGAATATTCAAAATTTCAAACCAGAAAAATATGCGGAGAATCCGGTGTTGTGAATATGCGTGCAGCACGGAGAAGTAAATGGAAATTTCCGACATATTCAACATTCACCATTGCATTCTGAATGTCGACATTTGCCAGTGTAAGTCAGAAATAAGGATATTTATCAAATATTTCGGACATACACCAAGCGACTATGTGAATGTTGACATTCACCGGTGAAAGTCGACATTCTCCAGATTTCGGTCTTTCACGGCAACATATATATATATATATATGTGTGTGTGTAATTTCTTGTTTCTAGAAGCTGCACTAATTCATACACGCACAAAAACAAAAAAAATATATTGTGCTATTACAAAATTCTTATTGGTTTCTCACAATTTCTGATCAGGAAAGCAAGATTGTTTTATTTTGATTCCATTATAATTTTCTTACATCCTTGTAAAATAGTATTAAAATTAATGTACGGTCTTGGAAAAAAAAGTAAACACCCCCTACTAACTCCGCAAGAAATTATTGCAGACAAAAGTTACTGGTACCGAACGATTGGAAATAAAGTCTACTTTTAAATGGTGTACATAAAATTTGCTTAGGGGGGTATCTACATATTAAAACGAATCCAAACTTTGTTTTTTTTCAATGGCAATACCCAAATTTAACGAGATATTTCAAATATTAGGTTCAAACTATGCCTAGATACCAAATTTCAAGTCATTTGAATGACAAGTTTTTGAATTATAAACATTCAAAATTTAGTGCTTCTAATGTTAAATTACATTTTCATATTTTTATTTAAAACTTCTGAACTTATAATCCTAATGTTCTAATTTTTTGTATCGCAATAATACTAATATACCCAAACATAAGTACGTTAAATTTCCAATTTTTATAATTTTCTGATATGAATTATGAATCATGAAATTAATATTAAAAAAAATTATGAATTGCAGTCTACAATTTTTTTTTATGGATTCAGATTCAGTCCTGCTTTATGGAAATCCAAAATTGCACATTTTTCTTCCAAGTAGTTTTCAAATTATGCTTAATAAACGGCAAAGTGATGGTTTAAGTTGCCGTCTATGATAGAAGTGACTAAATATTTTGATTTTTTTTATGCTATCCAGTAATCTAACAGGCTTAATTGACAGCTTAAGGTGCCTTGATCAAGAAGGGAGCTCTCTCTGTTAACAATCGAGTACTTAACTTCAATTTGGTTACAGCCCTAAAAATTTGTTTTTAGACTGATTGAAGGGTGTAGAGTTCATTTATGGTACCATAATTGTGTACTGCTATTGAAAAAAACAAAGTTATGTTTCGTTTTAATATATAGATGGCCCCTTAAGCAAATTTTATAGACATCATTTTAAAATAGACTTTATTTCCAATCGTTCGGTACCAGTAACTTTCTTCTACGATAATTTGTTGAGGAGTTAGTAGGGGGTGTTTACTTTTTTTTTCACGACTGTACGTCTTTTTTTAATACTTGGAAAATGTACAAATGCTATGAAATAGAGTTGTAATGTATAATATTGTTAGATGCGTTTTGATAAAAGATGAAGTAGAAGACATTTAAAAACAAAAAATACTCCTTGGAAACAAAAGTAAATTTAATTAAGATAAATATGAAATCTGCTTCAGCTTTAAAGCAAAGAAAAAAAAAAGCAGTTATAACAAATAAACTCGTAAGCAAGTATACCTATTACATTAGCAGCATAAAGTATTCTAAAATAAATGAAATTTTACTAAGCAGGAATATGTGACAAACATTTTAAAAGATGAACATAAGTAAAATTTTAAGTAGGTAGATATATTGCCCATACTATATAAATTGAAATTGAAATATCTAAAAAAAAAAAAAAAAAGGAACAAAATTAAATTCCATTGAGCAGCAGTTTTGACAAGCCTTTTGAGACAAGACATACTTTGAAATATTTTCCATCATTTTAATTGTGAGGGCTTTCTTTTAGGTAGCTTTCATTACAAAAAGCTACCTATTGCAGCCGTTCGGAGGAAAGCGATTTCAAAAAATTTTGGTATATTTTCATCGATCATGACCCCCAGACCTCGAAACCACCCTCCGTTCAAAATTGATATATATATATGTATATATATATATATATATATATATATATGACGTTTGTCACACTGTAACTCTCGTATTTATGAACCGATTTCGATGAAATTCGGTGTATACATAGTACATACCAATGTCTCGACCGAGCTCGTTGGCCAGCTTCATCCGCCGTTTTGTTTCAAAATGGCGGCCATTTGAAATTTAAAAAAAAATTAAATCTTGAAATGTGGTACCAAAAAATTGAAAATGGAAATATATTTTTTTCTTATGTATTTGATCTTTATACAAAGATTCTGGAGCAGTTTTTGTTTCGTCTATATCTTAAAAAATGTCTGAGTTATAGCATTTTGAATTTCTAGCGTGGCTGACATTTTGAAACGTCCTGAATTTTGTCACGCGATAAAAGGAGTATTTATGAACCGATTTCGACGTAATTCGCTGTATACATAGTACATACCAATGTCTCGACCGAGTTTGTTGGCCAGCTTAATCAGCCATTTTGTTTCAAAATGGCGGCCATTTAATATTTTTAAAAAATTTTTTAATTTGAAATGTGGTACCAAAAAATTGGAAATTGAAAAATATTTTCTTCTTAAGTATTTAACCTTTATACAAAGATGCCGGAGCAGTTTTTGTTTCGTCTATATCTTAAAAAATGGCTGAGTTATAGCATTTTGAATTTCTAGCGTGGCTGACATTTTGAAACGTCCTTAATTTTGTCACGTGATAACAGGCGTATTTATAAACCGATTTGGATGTACCTTGGTGTATACATATTACATACAAATATCTCGACCGAGATCGTTGGCCAGCTTCATCCGCCATCCTGTTTCAAAATGGCGGTCATTAAATTAAAAAATATATACATTTAAAGTGAGTTGCAAAAAAATTAGAAATTGAAAAAGGTTTCTTTCTTAAGTATTGGACCTTGATATAAGGATTCAGGAGCATTTTTCGCTTGTCTTTATCTTAAAAAATGGCTCAGATATAGCAGTTTCAATTTCTAATGTGGGTGACATTTTGAAAAATGTGATTTTCTGCCTGCGACAGCACTCGTATATATCAACCGATTTCCGATGTGAGTGAGCATGTGCACAGCAATTACTAAGGTCTCGACCAAGTTCACTGGTTAGCCTCATCCACCATGTTGTCTTAAAATGGCAGGCACTTTAAGAAATCGCCGAATTTGGCAGCCAAATATAAGTTACTTTAAAGAAAAGCAGCTAGGATAAAGCTGACTAATTTCGCGAAATTCTCATTCATTATATTGATAAAAATTAGTATTGAATCTCCTATATTCGGTTTCCACTAAATTGAGCTTCGTGTGTTTGAATAATGTAAGTTGGCTTTTTTAAAATAAGGAATATGAAAGCTACCTCTTCCTCCCGGCACTGACCGGAAGGACTTTTTAACTTTAGTCTCGTTTACGCGGACATTGTTAAATTCTTAATGACACGTTCAAATAAGTATTTCCAAACTTACACAACACTTGCTCAATAATTTATATTTTAAAAAACTCAAAAAATACTAATAATAAAACTTACACAATAATTTCTTTATAAAACTCATTATATTCGCAAACATTCCCAGTTTCAAATAAACAGAAAAGAGTAAAGTTCAAATTAAGAATGAAAATCACTTTTAAAATTACAAAACTTTCTTCAAAATAAAATTTTAACTCTGTCAGACAATAACAATTACAATTATGCGCATAATCAAGGAAACTGCAAATCTCACATCCCAACGCCTGCATTATCTATAGAGAAAGAATTAACAGAACACAGATTACGTTAAAAAAGAAACAATTTAAAGTTTTTGAAATAATATGACAAACCGTAAAATAAAATTAAATTTGAAATAAACGTTAGATGTTTATTTGTAAATTGCTCTCCATTTCTAGAACATGTAACAACGAGAAGATGCTTTCTTAGAGTCTTTTGCGCAGAAAATCAATTACGAAAGGAGCTTGATTGTACGGCGAAAGTTAAAAAGAAACAAATATTTTAATTTATTTGAGAGAATGTATTTTCCAGTTTTTGTTATTATTTCTAGACTTTGTAATGAATTTTTTAAAAACTATAATAACAATTTTCCTGAGTGAAAATTTGGATTTTCTTTTTGTTTGAAAAGTTTAAGAGTTAAAATGTTATGATCATAAATTTTAGACGTAAATCTGTTTGTTTTCTTTTGCACATATTACTAGCATAGGTAATGATTTTTTATCAATTTGAATCAGAAAAAAATAAAAATATATCTGTCACAAAGACGTTTTTCGTTTCTGTGATCATTTCTTTTTCTGATCATGGAGTTCCTTTCTATATTTCGATAACTAAGGAATACGCATTAGAAATATTGCATTTATACAATATTAAAATCTACGAAATGTATAAGTAAATGCTCCAGTTTCACGGTAAAGCAAATAAAAATTTAGAAAAGTTAAGTCCTTAAACAGGTAAATTAATTATACTACAGAAATAAATTTTTGTTTTTTAGATAAATAAAATTCCAGGAATAAGCAATTAATCTTTAAAAGTCTATGTTTTTTAAAACAACCTTTTTTTCTTAAAAAAAATAAATAAATAAAATAAAATAAAAGCAATTTAACAAATTACAACGACCATTTGGAAAATGATTTTTTCAAAGACAAGGGTCATTTGTACATTACAACATTAAATAGTCAATAAAAAATACATTAAAACGTTAAAAGAAAGAGGTATTACATTGTTAGATGAATTTCGATAAAATATGAAAATGTAGAAGGAATTTAACAACAAAATTTACTCCTTGGAAACAAAACAAAATTCAATTAAGAAAAATCTGAAATCCGCTTCCGCTGTAAAGCAAAGCAAAATTAAAAAAAAAAAATGTAGTTATAACAAAGAAAATCGTAAGCAAGTAGATCTATTATATTAGCAACATTATTTTAAAATAAATGACATTTTAATAAGCAGCAGTATATGACAAAAATAATAAAAGTAAAAAATAAGTTAAACATTAAGCTGGTATTGCACATAGTATATAAATTGAAATATCTGAAAAAAAAAAAAAAAAAAAAAAAAACAGCAGTTTTTGACAAGTCTTTTGACACAAGACATAAATTGAAATATTTTCCGGCATTTTACTTGTAAGTGTCCTTAACATTAGTCTCGTTTTCGCGGCTTTATTAATTTCTTAATGCAACTGTCAAATAAGCACTTACAAACTTCTAACATTACGCAATAATTCCTTTATAAAATTCAGTATATTCGCAAACATTTCAGGTTTAAACAGACAGAAATAAGTAGATTTCGAGTGAAGAATGCAAATCAATTTCAAAGTTACAAAACTTTCTTCAAAGTAAAATTTTAACTCTGTAAGACAATAACAATTAAAATTATGCGCATAATCAATGAAACTGCAAACCTCACATCCCTACGTCTGTATTATCTCTAGATAAAGAATTAGCACAGATTACGTTAAAAAAGAAATGAGTTAAAGTTTTTGAAATAAAAGAAAAAATGGAATATAAAATGAAATTTGAAATGAACGTTAGATTTTTTTGTACATTGCTCTCCATTTCTAGAACATGTAAAGACCAGAACTTGCTTTCTTAGAGTTGTTTGAGCAGAAAATCAATTATGAAAGGAGCTTGATTGTGCGTTGAAAGTTGAAAAGAAACAAATATTTTAATTTATTTCACAGAATATACTTTCGAATTTTTGTTATTATTACTAGATTCTGTAATAGAGTTAAAAAAAAAAAAAAAAAAAAAAAAAAAAAAAAAAAAAACTACAACTACAACTAATTTTCTGTATTTTCTCTTTACTTTCAACAGAGATGGATACTTCTGTTGCCACTATGACAAAAAAGCCATAAAAACTACAAAAAAAATATTAATAGCTCAGAAAGGAATTGAGATACAGCTTTCAAACAAATTGCATTTAAAAGTACATTTTTTTTCTCTATACGACGGTGTAAAAAGTAATATTGTGGAATGTTTAGAAGTTTAAGAATCAAATTTCATTTAAAATTGGTCCAGGAATATTAATGTTTAATAAATGGGTACGTAATGAATGACAAGCTACGTAGAAGTTTAAAAATTTACAGTACCGAAAAATATAATCCATGGCGGACGTAATGTATGATTAACTCCGTGCGATTTTTTTATGTGTTAAATTTTAGTCTTTGAAAAAAAATCATTTTCCAAATGGTCGTTGTAATTTGAGAAATTGTATTTTTTAATTTTTTTTTTTGTCTAAGGCTGGTTATTTTGTGCTTCATGGAATGACAATATAGCTTTTTGCAAGACATACGATTGTATACTACTATCACATTTCTACGTTTCATAATTGAGTTGGGTTGATTTTTGGCGGCCGATAATCTACACGAGGGATATGGGCCGGTGGAGGGAAAGTACCCTCCGTGGGGTCTTTCTAAGGGTACCTAACCCGTATTTGCGCTTGGAAGTCAAAGGTTCGAAGATAACAACGTAAACTCCGAAATATTAGGGCGACTGGTGCGATTGGGTTCGAACCCAGCACCTCCCGCCTACCAGCTTCGAGAGCAGAACATCTCGGCCAATGGTGGCGCCGTTTCGTAATTGAACATTGCTCAATGACTTCAGAAGGCCTCCCAGTTCTCCTTATACAAAAATTGAACGAAATCTCTGTGGTCCTAAACGGCAAATATCATCACATAACTAAATCTTCAGAACTTATCCGAAATGTTCTTTTACTGTGTTTTTTAAAGCTGATGATACCAACACCATCTCAGATTCATTCAAACACCAAATGATTAGAGATGGGTTAAACTTTGACAAAGTTATTGGTATAGGCGTAAAGTTATTGGTATAGGCGTAAAGTTATTGGTATAGGCGTAGATTGGGCAAACGTAATGATAGGCCAGCATCATCGTGTGACAACAATTTAAAAAACAAGTGTAACCGAACTTGTCGTTGTAAAATGCATCTCTCATTCTCTTCGTTTAGCAGCGAATATGCATGCAAAATTCTGCCGAGTTTTTCTTTTTCTTTTCTTTCTTTCTTTCTTTTTTTTTTTTTTTTTTTTGGTAAATGCGGATTAAAAAAGAAAAATGCTTGATTTGGGAAAACATTTTGAGTTTAATATAGGTAAACTTTTTTTTGTAGTGGAAAATTGAAAACTGATAATGAACTTTTTTGAGTAGAAACTGCGTCGGGGACTTTTTCGGGAAAAAACACTAATTTGGGGGAAATTTGAGAAATTTGGAAAAATTCACCTTCGACTATCTGGTAACACTATCTCAAAGCCGTTGTACAAGAAATCAATTAAGAAATGAGATGTTTGTGCGATAAAAGTTGAAAAAAATGTATATTTATTTGATAGAATGCATTTTCAAGTTCTTTTTGTTATTTCTAGATAATCTAAGATTTTCTTTTTAACTGTAAGAACAGTTTTTCAGAATGAGTATTTGGACTTATTTCTGCTTAATCACATTTATTAGATAAAATGTTATGTGCCATAAATTTTAGACTTGAAATCTCTTTGAATTTTCTTTTGCATATATTACTAGCATAGGTAGTTTTTTTTTATTATTTAATCAGAAAAAAATTAAAAATCTAATGTGTCAGAAAGAAGTTTTCCATTTATCTGATCATTTCTTTGTCTGATCGTGGAGTTCCATTCTAGATTTCGGAAGCGAAAGCATACACATTAGAAATAATGCATTTATGGAATATTAACTCTGCAAAATTTATGAGCAAATGCTTCGGTTTCACGACAAAGGGAAAAAATAACAAAATTAAGCCCATAAATGGGTAAATAACTCAAAAACAAACTTGAGATTCTTAAATAAATTAAATTTTTCGAATAAGCAGCTAATGATGACGCAAAATTAATGCCAAATACGCAGAAAAAGTATAACTTCATGCAGTAGTTATATTAAAATATTTTCTGTATAAATAGAAATCTATAAAAAAAAATGCAATTTCATTGAGCAGGAGTTTCTGAAAAGCCTATTATTACAAGACAAGGATCGAAAAATCTTTCGGTTCCTTACAGGTAACAGCATTTTCCAACTTAATCTCACTTAAACCGGCACTGTTATATTCGTAATGTAACTTTCGAATAGTGAAGAATGTCTAGCTACTTTTTGTAAGAGTTCTCTGCAGAACAAGTGAGTTTTTCTGATTTTTCGTGCGTTCGTGGTGTTCTGAATCATTAATATTTTGAGTATTTAGTCTTTTTTATGATTTGAAAAGTGGGTATGTATCTCTGGATTCTGGTTTTTATGGTTATTTTGGAGTGATATGCTAATTAACTTAATGTGGTTGTGTAGTGGCTATAAGTGGTGAGCTGTGATCTGGACTAAGCAGATTTGGAACGGGTATTGCTAAAAGAAAATTAATCTTCCTCATGGAGTCTTCATCAGGTGATGATTGATTTGAAATGTAGATTCAGACGTGAAGTTTTCGACATAGTCGGCGGCCATGAGTTTAACCTTTTTCATAAGAGGTATTTTAACACACTTCAAATAAAAAAAAAATACCGGCGTCTAAAGGATTCCATATAGAGATTATTGTATCTTCGAAGGAATTAAATGAATTTTACATGAAAGTTGTAATCGGAACGTTGAGGACTCTTAAATTAAAAGCATTTTTATCTGAAAGTTTTATGGAACGTTGAGGAGAGTTAAGTACTTTATAATTTAAAGAATTTGGAAAACGATTTCCCCATCTTAGTCTACACAGTTGAACTTAGCTTTTAACCATCTAAGTGTACCCGGTTCACTGCTGGCATCCCCTGTTAAATATATATACAGTTCTATATTATAGGTTTGTGGTATCCATTTTTATTGTCATTTCATTCACAATATTGCGGTTTTTGTTGATGGTCGGTAATGTTTAATTAATGGTTATATATATATAAATGTATATATACAGGGTGTCCACTCTCAACGGTGTTCAGTGGCTAATTCCTAAAACGTTTGGCATGGCCATATAGTTACAAATACAAAAACTTTTTAGATGAGGTATAGAAAAATGGTAAAATCGATTTGCGACAATAAAAACACACCCGGTCCTATAATTTACATTTAGTAAATTTTTCTTATTACACTGACAAGTAAGACAAAAAAAGTCCCGTTCATGTAGCGCAAAAATTTACCGAGTTATGAAACTTTAAAAATGCCTGACCTATACCACTTTTCAGCATCTGAACAGAAATAAGTTCGGCTATGCTTTGAGGGGTCATATATAAAGTGCTTAAAGTATTCGAAGAACTTATTTCATGTGTTTCTGCGCTTTGAAAAAAATCATACAAGTATTACGATTGAGTTAACTTTTATTATGTTTCAGATTGGCTAAAATAATTGTATTTTAACATATGTTATATTTTGTAAGGATTTGACACTGTTTCCATGATTTCTTTTAACAAAAATTATGTTATTTTTATAAGTTTTTATTTAATTTAAACGATGTTATGTATGTGTTTCCTGTTCTAAAACTGTATTTGAACTTTAACTCACTTACAAATATACGATCGAGATTAAATTTTACGTACTCACGTAAATCCTATAACATTCCTCCTCGAAACACCCCACGGAGGGCACTGCCCCTGGGGCCTATATCCCTCGAGGAGATAGTCGGCCGTCAAAAATTAACCCAACCCAAACCAACCCTATAATAATCTAATATTATTATGATATTCGGTGGTTAATATTTATACCCATTTTACAGGATAACACAAAAAATGTCGGATAGATTAGCGCCAAGACGTTTAAGAAAAAGTTTTAGATTAGGTAAACACAAGACTGCGATGGTTTTGTTTTGTAACTTTTATATATTTTTTTAGATGTGATTGCGAAAATTACAATAATGTTTAACCATCATGTCAGTATTTTTCGCAAATCATAAATCCTCCAAGTTAAATAAATAAATAAATAATAATAAATAAAAAATAGGATACTATAAAATAGAGGAGAATTTTGGCAAAAGATTGGGTAAAGAACGTGAATTTCGGCAAAAAAATCGCGTAAAAAGCGCGAATTTCGGCAAAAAATCGCATAAAAAGCGCGAATTTCGGTACAAGTTTGAGTAAAAGCACAAATTTCGGCTAAAGATCGTGTTATTGGCGTGAATATCGGCAAAAGATTGTGTGAAAGGCGTGAATCTTGGCAAAAGATCGTGTTAATGACGTGAATTTCGGCAAAAGATCGCGTAAAAAGTGTGAATTTCAGCAAAAGATCGCGTTAAAAGCTTTAATTTTGGCAAAAGATCGGGTGAAAGGCGCGAATTTTGTCAAAAGATCGGGTAAAAAACGTGAATTTTGGCAAAGATTGCGTAAAAAGCGTGAATTTCGTCAAAGGATCGTGAAACAAACGCAAATTTCGTCAAAGGATCGTGAAATAGACGCAAATTTCGCCAAAGGATCGCGGTCACAATGCAAATTTCATCAAAAGATCGCGGAAAATGCAAATTACGTCAGAGGATCATGAAAAAACGCAAATTTCGCCAAAGGATCGCGGAAAAGCATACCTGTCAACTGCTACGAAAAAATCGTAGTTGCTACGATTTGAACCTGTAAACTACGATGCTACGAAAATCGGCCTTAAACTACGATTTTTTTTTTTTTTTTTTTTTTTTTGCAAAAAATACAAATTTATTTTTTGTTTCTAGTTGCGATTTTTATCCCGCGCAGTATATTTTTCAGGAGTGATTCTGTTCAGAAATTTTCTAAATTTCAAAGTATTCATTTCTGAAAGTTTTAAAAAATTGGTCATTAGTCTGAAAATTCGGACATTAAAAAATGCTCATGGGGGGAGGGGGGAATCTGGGCTGCAAAACAAACTTCTTAACATAAAACCCTCTTTATGTATCTTAACCACCAGTGAATCGCGTTTCTGTAAATATTTATACAGGAATTCCCTTTCTCAGAAACAAAGGTGCCATTTTAAGAATTTCTGGAGAGAGGGGGAGGGGGGGGGAGGTGGTTCTTTGAGAGTCACGGTATGAAATAGTGTGCAAAATCGCACGATATGCACACGGAAAAGGAAAATCCTGCATAATGAAAAATGCTGTCCAGTATTTCCCACTGCAAAATTTTCCACAGACCTATGACTCTTTTGCGAATTTTGAATTTCTTGGAAGACCACAATTTTTTTTTTTTTATTTTATGGAATTTCCCCAAATTAATTCATGAATCGATCGCGGAAAAAAAATGAGATTTTCTTCAAATGATCGTGTTAATATATCGGGTATTTCGTCAAAGATCTCAGAAACAAATAGTGATGATCTTCAATTGGTCGCTGGATAAAATCGCTAATTTCGTTAAGAGTTCAGAAAGAAATTGCGAATTTCGTCAAAAGATATCGCAAAAAAAACAAAAAAAAAAAACACTAATTTCGATAAACTATCGACGGAAAAATATTGCAAATTTCTTCAAAAGGTCACGGAAACGAGTGGTGAATTTTGTTAGTTGGTAGCGAAAAAATATAAAAAAATTTGCCGATCGGTTGCGATAAACTATCGCGAATTTTGACAAATGATCATGTAAAAAAAATCAATTTCGTCAATTGGTCGCAGAAGAAAATAAATTTCGTTAAAGGATCGTGGTAAAAACGTGAATTTTGTCAAAATATTGCTGAAAAAAACCGCGAATTTCGTCAAAAGATTAGTAAGAAAATGCAAATTTTACCGAAAGATCGCGGAAAGAAAACACTAATTTCGTCAAAGGATCGTGGTAAAAAACGCAAAACTTTTTCAAAGGATCATGGTAAAAAATGCGAATTTCGTCAAAAGTTCGTGGTAAAAACTGCGGATTTCAATAAAGAATAGTGGTAGAAAAATGTGAATTACGATTGTGGGGGAAAAAATTGAATATCCTGAAATGATTGTGGGAAAAAAGTGCTGATTTCGTCAAAATTTACTGCACTGGTCAAAAAAACTGGAATCAGGCTCAAAAAAAAAAAAAAAAAAACGCTTCGAAACGAGAAGAAATTCAAAATTCTAAAAATCATATAAAAATTTTCAGAGGAAAAAATTTACTGTATTGAGTTCAAAGACTGAAACCTTATTTATTCCTTTTACGAATGTCAAAAGATGGCTGCGAAACCTGAAAAACCAACCAACCAACCTCCAGATTAATTTTAATTTTGTGTGCTACGATTTCTCATTTTCAAAGGTTGGCAGGTCTGGAAAAGTACGAATTTCATCAAAGGATCGCGGAACAAATGCAAATTTCGTCATAGGATTGTGGAAAAACGCAAATATTGTCAAAAGGCCACACACACACACAAAAAAGGAAAATTTCGTCCAAAAATTGCGAGCGCGAAATTTGTCAAAAAGCCATGGAGAAAACGTGAATTCATCGAAGAATTAATGAGAATGCATCATGCTTACCATGTTTTAAATAGAATGATAAAAAATTCCTAGTTTAATTTATTATTTATTCATTAAAATGACAAGCAAAATTTGCAGACAGATTATGAAATCCTAAAAGCTTGTCGCAGACAGCTACAAAACTTTCTGCCACTGGGAAGGAGATATGTTCGTTAGAATTTTTTATGCTGAAAATCAATTCCGAAAGGAGCCTGATTGTCTACGATGTATATTGAAAAGTTTTTAATTTTCCTGAAAAAGTACTTTATCCTTTTATTATGATTATTTCTATATTTAGTAATACAGTTTTCTTTTCAAATGTACCATAACTGTTTGTCAGTGTGGAGAAGTTTTTTATTTGGTACTTTCATGAGTTGAAGTCCTATATTGCATAAAATTTCGATTTTAAATTTTTTTTCTAACATAGCTTGGAAAATTAAATTATAGACTACTATTTTGTATAATTTTTGAAAATTAATTGGAATTGAAAGTATATTTTGACCGTTGTGAATATTGGAATGAAATCAACATTTTATTGAAAATTTCATTCTTTGCTCATTGATTAGATTAATTGTATTTAAAACTTCATAATTGTTGACGATTCCTTCATAATAAATATATCCTTCATATTTAGATCGCAATGCTTCGCGAACAAAATAAATTAATAAGTACTCTGTAGTTGTAAAAAGAAAGATTATGGGTACTCGTAAAATAACTTTCAAGATTTTTTTTCTCTAATGTTCGTTTACTTGTTTTAAACAAATATTATTATAGGTAATACTAGAAAAATCGATTTTGACAAGAAAACAAATCCTTTTTGGGGTTTAATATATTTTTTTATTTATTAAATTTTAAGGTGTGCTGTTTTTTGATACGTTACTGTGTTTAAAAGACTTAAAATTCTACAGATATTTATCAAATCTCTCCATTATTTTTGGTAGACTCAATATAGCGTATTTAATAAAATTAGGGATCAATTTTAGAATATAATGTAAAGAAAAAAATCCAAAAGTTGAAGAAATCATCCTTTTTGCTGCGATTTTGGCCTATGTTTGTATATTTTAATTTTTTCCTTCATAAACTGTAGTTTATGAATTATAATACATTAATTCTAAAGTCGATCCATAATTTTATTAATTACACCATATAAAAGGAAACAAAAAATAATGGAGTTATTCAACAAATATTTGGGGACGCTTTAGTGTTTTAAACACAGTAATGTATTTAAAAAATCACAAACTTTAAAATTCTTTAAATTAAAAAAAAATAATAAAATTCTCAATTTTTACCAACAAAATGATTTTCCTTTGTTGTCTAGATCTGTTTTTCTGTATATAATAATATGTGTATATGATATGTAAATGTACATCAGTAAAAAGAAATTCTTCAAAGTTCCTATAATGAACGAAATAAACTAAATAGGAAATGTAATTTAAAAAGAGGGAAATCGGAGTTATTGAAGAAAATCCCTTATTATAAATTTCACTTCTTTTTTCAATGATTTGAAAACAATAGTTAGTCTGTGACTGAACATATGTTTATTAGGAATAAATGAACCCTCAAGCAGGTAAGTGTATAACATTTAAGCTATTAGTTAAGAATCTCTCAAGCAAAATAAATTTCCTTTAGCTACTTTTCCTGACAGCCCTTTTATCAAAATATATTAACTTAAGAATTTTCGAACTGTTCCCTATAAAAACATATTTTCAAATTTTAGTCTCATATATAGGCTTTGTTCAGCACGCAGTGAAACTGTCAAATAAACATTAAGAAATTTCAAACGTTAAACAATACTTTCTTTATAAAATTCATACTATTCACAAAAATAATTCTTAGTCTGAAATTGACACAAATGACTAAATTTGATACGAAGGGAGGAAACCAATTTCAAAATTACAAAAGTTTCTTCAAGTTAAAATTCTAACTCTGTCAGACAATAACAATTGAAACTATGCGCATAATCAATGGCACTGCAAGACTCACGTGCGAATGCCTTTATTATCACCAGCGATGGAATTAGCACAGATTACATTTAAAAAGAAAGAAGTTAGAGAGTTTGAAATAAAGTGACGAAACCAGAAATTAAAACGAAATTGAAAATAAAAGCTAGCAGTTTATTTGTATATTGTTCTCTCTTTCTAGAACATGAAACGACGAGAAGATGTTTTCTTTTATAAAAATCAATTACGAAAGTAGCTTAATTGTGTGGTGAAAGTCGGAAAGAAAATAGATTTCAATCTATTCGAAAGGATTATTTTTTTTTTTCTTTTTTCGTGATTACTTTTTGATATGCTAATGATTTTTCCCTAAACAATAGTAAAGATTTGTTTGTGTAAGAATTCATGCCACTTTTGTTTACCACGTTTATGAGTTTATGAATTATGTAGTATAACAGTTAGATTCAAAATCTCTTTTAAAAAATATTTTTTTCATAATTTAATTTAAAAAATTGAATTTTTTTAATACATGTTAATATATAATTTGAAATTATTATTTTTTTATATAAATAGTCTTTCAGTTTTTGTGACAATTGCAAGGTCGAATAATAGGGATATTTAGTTAGTTATTTATTTTATTTTTTGTCAGTTTAAAGATTTTTTTTTACACGTTTGTGCGTCGAAGTGTTTTCAAACATAAAAAAATATAGATGAACATTTTTTTTAAATTAATTTTTTCAAACGCTTAATACTATACCTGTAAAAACATTTGAAAAATTACTACTCACTTTTGGGGGTTCCGTGCTCAAAAAGTAAAAACGGAACCATTATAAGATCACGCCTTTGTTTATCACCGCCATTTTACTGGTAAACTATGGAACGTGAAAAGTTCAAATTGGGGGAAATAATAAAGACATTGACCCTCATTTTTACAGATTATTAAACATTCTCAAATATATTTAGGGAAAATGTAGAGGAGCTAATTACGTTACTTGAAAAAAATCTTCGTATTACGTATGAAAGCTTTCGTAACGATGAACTCAAAAATACATTTCTTTTAAATTTAGGTATTATATTTTCAGAGATATAGTCGAAAATGCAGTGCTGAAATATGTATCCCACACCCCTTCTATTTCCGAATCTACTGAAACTAAAATTATGAAAAAATTAAAGGTAATAGACGTTAGTTTAAACCTTGCAGGAAAACTATAGCGATTACCCTAGGTAACATAGTTTTTGAGAAAAGCGCATTTTCCGTTACACACAAATTTCGATTTACGGGCATTCAGCAAACGTGTTGAGGAGAGCTGGAGGTACCTATCGTTGCAGAAGTATAAAATCATTATTGATAATGATTTTCGAAAAAAATCGTCAGTAATTAGCCGAGATAATAACCCTTAAAGACACTGACGGTTTGGATATACACAATGACAGGGGTGGCGCAATCTATGTAACATCGGCTTTTTAAGCCCAGATAACAACTTATAATGATGTATTTGTGTAATACAATGCACAGTAGTAGTATGAAAGCAATAAACTTCGAATTGTTAAAATCTCACTAATTTAATTAGAATTAATCACATAAATACTTTGGGATTCGTGACTAGTTTGCATTGAGTAAATCTCTCAATACGCCTCCTGTATCTTTAAAAGTTAATTCAAGTGATATCTCGAAAAACACGGCACGGACCAAGGCGACATTGGAACTTTGCGACCTCCTTTCAAAGCACTCTTAGCACAATGCCAAGTTTAATTTTTACAAGAGTTTTGTTTTAGCAACACTGTAAACAGAAAAGATTATTTCTACACTGAATTTAGTTTTATGAAATTCCAAATGAAGTTTAAATATACACTACTTTAACTGTCAGTACTGAATTAAGTTCATCATAAACAGAATATGATAAGATTAAAAAAAGAGTTATGCAGGATAGCAATATTTGATATTATTTAGACTCCACATTTCTTTGAACTTTTACAGTATACCCATTCGTACTTTCTAGTATATATAGCTAAATCCATGACTGCGTTGTATAGTTTTCTACAAAGTCTTATTATTCTTTTAGCAACGATATTTTTTTAATAATACAGTTAATAATTCATATATTTATTGAACGGAACCCTCTAAGCGCGAGTAATACTCGCACTTGCCCGTTTATCTTAAAGAAGAAATTAAAACAACCAACAATAATATACTTCAATTTTTTTTTTTTTTTTTTTTTTTTTAACGTATTAAATAAAAACTTTACAAAACAGTAAAACGTGTTTTAATAAAGTAAGCATATTAAATGGAACATCTAAACAGTTTATTAAAACGTTTTTTTACTTTTTTTAATGTTTTTATTTTACATCTTTTAGCACTTTAATGAAACATAGTACATTTCTTTTTAAATTACACTTTAAAGGTATGTGGAGAATAACATATAAATAAAAATTATGAATAATGATATCATAAAGTGAAATACAAGATAATTTTAGTGACTATTATCGTTTATACAAAATCATGTGATAATAATATTAATCTGGAAATAAAAACAAAGCAAAATTGCAATTTCAATGGGTATAAAAACTGTAAAACTGACTCAAAACTACTATGAGATAGATATCTATATACTACGACAAACCGCAGTCATGTTGCCTACCGTGAGCAGATATACCTGGACACCGTCTGCTGGACACAATTTATTCAGTCATTCTTTTGTTAAAGGCATTTGGGAAGGCATTTGTTCTACAGTGTGAGACACTTCAACGGAAAACACCACACGTTACGAACTCCAGTATGCAAATAAAGTGAATTTTTGCTTCGAAGTGCCTTCGCTTGTGGTTTATTCCGATGAGCTATTTTCATTATTTGAATTTATGATAAAATTGTGTTACAAAAAGGTCAACGCTCACATAAAATGCAAGCAATTATCCATTTTTATCTTGAAGCAAAAATAGATTCTTTGACATAAGGACAAAAAATTGTTCCAAAGAGAAAAAATGGTTTATTTGGCATTGAATACTTACACTGTGTTCAGTGAACACATACATTTATTACACAACTATTATAATTTATGAGAACCCATTTACAGAAAAATCACTTCAACTAAAATCACTTTAGAGTTATTTATTGCTATGACTGTTATTTAAAAAAACCCTTATTGATATTTCTTGAAATAATAATCTAAAAGCATTTATCCATCATAAATCAACATTTCATTTCTTGTTGCAATAGAACTATATACACAAGACATAAGCAATCCCATAAATTCGTCATTATTGTGAAATATGTTCCTTTAGCAATTAGGAATTTTCAAACTTTAAATCATGAAAAGTACTTTTATACTAAGACATTATCGTTATTGCTTAAAAATAACAATTATTGTGATTTATATCTGGTGGTCAAGGGCACTTCCTGGTTGCAGTGCATTTTAAATTGGAAGAAGGAGATGGAGTCGAACCTTCAAACTAAACGCACGCAGCAGCTCAACCCACTTTAGCTGTGACATTTTTAATCTACCTAACTGGGCATCCACAAATCCTGGCTTTTGTTAAAATTAACAAACCGCATGTCTGTACCCCCAGGAAGATGTCAATGTGCTTGATTCAATATAATTTTATTTTAAACTCTAGTATATTTATTGACTGTATATACAACATATACAATTCATCGAACACACTGTACAAAATTTGTGTAACGTTACCCCATAAAATTGGTGGCAGCATACGCCCATCAATTTTACTGAGTAATTTAATTTGTATAATTAGTCTAATTTAAACTGACATAAATGGTGTAATATTACATCGTGAAAATATCAGAATTCACATTATTATGGTGTAACGTAACATCAGTTATATCGGTTAAATTACTTCATAAAACTGGAAGCAGTAATGCTGTTGTGTTCATGTCACTAAAGGCATAAAAACAAACTCAAATTTTATTTTTAAATTCATGCTAAATACAGGCATTTTAACCTAAGATGCAAAACCTCAGAGATTTAGTAAGCTATATGACTAAAAGGAAAGAGATTACTATTGATTCTTCATTTCTAGAAGGAATAATATTGTATAAGAAAATTCAAGACATAGTTATTATTTTTAAAATTCTTCTCTAATGTATAGCAAAAATAGCCACACATTGAATAGATGATACAATTTCTAAATAAAATTATTTACACTTATACAATTTATCATGCAATCGCATGATAAATGTATCTGCAAAGTTAAAAAAAAAACCGATATTCCATTTTTATCATCAAACAAATGTGTAGTTATTTTGATCTAAAATGCATAACCTTCGAGATTTAGTAAGCGATATAAATCAAAAAAAGAGACATCGCCATCGCATTTTATGTATCTAAAAGAACTGTTATCGCATTGCGAAATTCCATACACTGTTTTCTTTTTAAACTTCCACTCTAAAGGCACGCAGAAAACAACAATTTTGATAGAAGTTTTTATTTCCCTCTACGAAATAGAAAATTTAAGATATGAATGAAATTTCAAATTTCCTATCAAAAGACTGTTCATTTCATTTTGAGAAATGGAAGTAGAAGTCTAAAAAAAATATAGAACGAATGAAAATATAACAAATATTTCAAATTTAAGAATCGTTCAGAGAAAAAAATACTACGAAAACTGCTTATTTTTACTCCATTTTATCTCGACGAGCAAGTGATCAAATATTCCATTTTTATATTCCGTTTTCTCAATAAAAACTTATCAAATTGGTCCAGAAGTCAGGCGTATAATATACGTTATTAAATCTCATATGTAATTCACATATGACGACATTTTTAGAATTTCGTCATTTTCTTTGGTTTACTTTGAGAGAATAGAAGACATTCTCTCAAAGTAAAAATTACACAATAGTTTTACTCTGTTTTTGTATGTCTCTTTTGTAATAATCATTAAATTACAAAGCAAAAAAAAAAAAAAAAAAAAAAAAAAAAAAAAAAGTTTTTTTTTTTTTTTTTTAAGTCAAAATAATTTTTTATTTTTACATTTGTAATTGATGGATATATAGATTGAAAATAAAAGAATTGTCAGAGGAGCTCTTATTCACAATTCATAGCGAAGATATGTTATTTCTTTAAATATTGTCAGAATAAGTGCTAAATATTATAATATTATGCGTCTTATAATATACAGAAATAAACCGAGCTTTCTTGAAATACATTAATATAACGAAGAAATTGAGAAAATCCAACAACAACAAAAAAAGGCAATAAACCCATTAAAATAATATTTATATATCCTATTTATTTATATTGCCTATATATATATCTACCTATGTACCTATCTTTCTACCTATGTGTGTAGTTACCTTTGTCCCTCTCTGTTACATATACATTATATATACATATTGATTCTCTCTCTCTCTCTCTCTCTCTCTCTATATATATATATATATATATATATATAGAGAGAGAGAGAGAGAGAGAGAAAATCAAAGGTAATCTGAAGGTCTATGTAATCGATATATATGTATATATATATATATATGTGTGTGTGTGTGTGTAATTTTAAATTGTCCATAGAGGTAGGATATAGTTTTTGATTATTTTTTTAACATTATTTTTTTAACGTTATTAAAAATATCATATCATCCTATCATTCAGTATTTGTATATTCTTCCGAAAAGAAAGAAATACTAGTATGCTTAAACCAATTTTAATGTTATTCTCAAATATAATACAAATGAAAAATAAATGGATGAATAACGTTTAAATTTAATACTGAAATAATAATTATACCATTAACAAAATTTCTTAATAACTTATGCATATTTAGTAATTGCACTTATTTCATAGTTGATGGCGAAAAAAATATATTCTATTTAAAAATCCTCGAGGAGGAATTAATATACAATCTGGATAGAATTTTAAAATAAATGTAATTTTAAATGCAGGATATTATATGATAAATAAACGAACCAAAGCATATATATAGGGAAAATGAATCAGGGATCCTTTCGGTATATTCAAACAAATATCGATGAGGGAAAAAAAATTACAAGCTTTTTATGGCTTAATTAATGGCACCCCTTACTGATAATTTTAATATATATATATATGTATATATATACATATATATATATATATATATATATATATATATTAATTGAAATAACAAAAGAAAATGCAACTTATGTGCAATATTTAAACTTTATGAAATGCATTAATTGTAGATTATGTACATACATGATTGAAATACTTAAATTATATGGAAAATAAAATAATTTTAATATATTTGTTACTTTTTAAATTTAACATATTTTTCAAATTTACAATATTTTAAATTTTAAATTTTCTATTAATTTATAATTTTATTTAATAATAAATTTATTTACACTCATGTCCATAAATTAAGGATAATGAGAGCTCCGGCAAATAAAGGTTCGAAAACAAAACAAACGTGACTTATTCGTCATTCCCATTTAATAAACAAAAGATAAAGAATACAAACGATGGCACATGTATGATACAATTCGTAAAAACTACAATTGTTTCCTGGAGCAATTACAAAAAGTATCTCCTTTACAAAAATCTAACATTACATGTTTGGTATGATGGTTAATACATTGTATGTCTCCCAGACGATGAAATATAGTCCGTATAACGCCTAGGCATGCTGAGTATAAAATTATCGAGCTGATCTCGGGGAAGATTACTCCACTCAGCAAGCAATGCTCTCCGAAGTTCCGGTATACATGCAGAAGGTGGTTGACGGATTGTAACTCTTCGGCCAAGCATGTCCCATACATCCTCTATCGGATTCAAGTCATGTGATAATGCTGGCTATTCCATACGGATGGTATCCTCAGATTGAAGGCATTCGTTTATAATGTTTGCTCGGGGAGGACGGGTTTTGCCAACCATAAACACAATTCTGCGCCCATGGCACCCCCAAACAAACACACATGTTGTTCTAGTATGATGTCCCGATAAATTTGGCCTGTAATGGTTCCGATTTGATCATGCAGATCCGTACTAGTGCCCAGTATAATTCTACCTCAAACGAGCAATAAGCAGCACTGTGACGGTATCGTTCAATTCTGTTGTCTGGGCGATAACGGGTTCCTGGCGTTCTCCATATGAATGTCCGTCATGAATCAGTCTGCAAGCTAAACCTGGAGTCGTCGGAAAACATTACACAATCCTGCTGTGACGATGTCCACATTGCATGTTCTCTACTGCAGGCTAACAGCAGGAGACAGTGCGTTGCCGTGAGTGGAACACATCTGACAGGCCTACGAGCATATAGACCAATATTTCCCAAACGTCGGTACTCGGTTTGTCTTGAAACATTCAGAACCGTTGCTGAAGACAGCTGACGAGACAGGTCTGATGCTGTGCTCCGTCTTCTTTTTTTGGCAGTTACTGCCAAATACCGATCTTCATTCGGCGTTGTAATTCGGGGTTGACCCGTAGAATAAAATCTATTGATTTTTCTATCATCTCTGAATCGTTTCCAAAGTCAAAAGTTGACACTTTGAGCAATTCCAAGTTCCTGGGATACTTCCATCTGAGTATGCCCATAGCCCACATTCCAGACGGCCGATAATTCTATTACGTATATCATCATGCACATGCCTCTTCTGTGTCAAAACTATTCGGCCATGGCACGGAGCGTCTTAGAGAATGCTTGTTAACAAATTTACTTCCCATCATTCCTTATATACGCCTCTATTACATTCACGTCATTTTGACGTATTATCGGCGCCATCTGGTGGCTCTCTGTAATTTGCATATTAGGCTTGAAGATGTGTGTGGTAATTCTACAGGTGAAATTTTTACTTTAAAGTTCTATTTTCGTGTGATTCTGAATTATCCTTAATTTATGAACATGAATGTAATTAGTAATTATTTAAATAAATTATAAATGTTGCCATTTTTTAATGAATTTATATTTAATAATTTGTATAATTATGTAACTCTATAAGCTCTAATGATTAGGTGCTTGGAGTTAAGCAAATAAAATTGTCGTGCTTTTACCAAGTGGAATGAAAAAATTGATTGCATAGAAAATAAGGGAATGCTAAGTGATCCAAAATGGAAACGCGAAACAATTACGTCTCGGGTTGGCTAGAAAATAGGGATTGCTTCGCGATACCTAATGGAACAGCGAAGTGATTAGGCGGGGGTTGGCGAGCGTAGCGAGTAGGGGGGCGGAGACTCCTAGCAGAATAAAAAATTCAATCTACATCACATTTAATTTTTTAGAGTAAACTATTACTGAAAACATTTTTCCTAATATTATGAATTACACTTTGAAAACCTTACAAAAAATATCAAGTCAATCGAAACGTACGTACTGGAGTTTTAAAGTTTTGATCACCACCCGATATTGAGAAATATATATATAGTTTTAAAGATTGCAGCTTTGCATCATTCAAATGGAAATCAATAGTTAAAAGCCTACACAGAACTTTTTACACAATTTGATTCTGTATATATATTTATATATTTGCCGGAATAGTATTTTTCCGTTATACGGACACCATGCCAAAATATATGTTAACGCGACAATTATTTCAACCCTGATCGTGAAAAATATTTTTATTGTAAACCATGCGATACGTTGTGATTTACTATTTGTGAAACGTGAATTACGTGAATGATTATTATTTGCCTTAACCTCGGAAAGCTTTTTAATTTTATATTATTCGAATTAAAACTACCTTTTTTTATAAAGATATAATTTACTTTCACTGCTGACGCTGAGATGGATTTTACCATCTGGCAATTACCAGATAAAGAGAAAGTTGCGATAAAACTTTTTCAGGAATTTGAGAGGAAAATGTTTAAGACAAAGTTTGAAAATTGTGATGAAATTTGTCAGGAAATGTGCATAATAAAAGGTTGTGTTGACAATACCATGAAATGGAATTATGGATAAGTTCTGGAAATCCGAAATGGAGATGTAGCTTACGATCATGCCGAGAAAGCGTAGTAATACGACAGAAAACGTGGTTTGAAGGATCGCGGTTGTCTTTTCTTAATGCTTTAAAGTTTATATATTTATGGTGACAAGAGTTGACATCGATTGATTTTTGTGAGCTGCAACTCGATATGAACCACAACACAACAGCAGACTGTAATAGTTATTGGAGAGATGTTTGTGCAAATGCTTTATGTTCACGACCAAATAGAAAAATCGGTGGACCTATTAAATTATAGAAGTAGATGAAGTCCTTTTACCAGAAGAAAAAGCAACGTAGGACGTCTTCTTCATCCTCAAAGAGTGTTAGGTGGTTTATGTCGTGAATCTCGGGGTTGTTTCCTTACTCCAGGAACTTACTTTCACTTAAGGTAAAACTAGGCGAGTCTGCGAACATTTCAAAAGAATATTAATAAAAAATCTAAAGATTAATTTTTTTCTAAACTGTGCATGTATAATTTTGACTTCGTTTGTTTTTTATGCATTTCCATTGCTATTTTGTTGTTATGCTAAATAGAACAGTAGTAATAAAACCAAGAAAACTATTTGGCGCAATCTCTCCTTACAGGGTTGGTAAGATTGCGCACATGGGTAGGAGAGATTGCGCACATGTATAGAAGAGATTATCATTAATAATATCTACAATTAAATTGTTAACAGTAATAATTGCATTTAAATGACATTGTTTTAAGGTAAAGTAAGATAAGGTGTTTTTAGTAAATATTATTGTATTAGGAGTGAATATTTTAACCTAAGGTTTAAGTAATAAAAAAAAAGAAATAATTTTAAGTATAGTTGAAGAATTTTCATTTAAGAAGAAGATTAAAATATCAGAAAAAGCAAGCCCTACTAAGATTTAAAAATAACATTAATCAGCTTGATACCATGTTTAACTTGAAAATTACTTCATTTTCATTTCCACAGTTTTAATGTATTTTTTTGCTAACCAAAATTCTCATCGTCCAAAATCGATGCACTTATTGTAGTAAATCGTGCAATCACCTGCAACAAACATTCATTGATTTCAGTCACTGGTCGAAGTTATCTCCTGGTACAGTTCCAGAGGTTCAATGCACTCATCCTCATTGACCTTCGTTTTGTTTCCATCAGTTTTTTTATCCCACTTTTTATGGAAGCATTCAGCTGTGTTCTATTTATTTATTTATTTATTTATTTATTTATTGTAGCGGCATTCATCTTAAGTCTTTTTTCATGTATATTTTGTGGATCAGTAACGTTAGTTGCACTCTGTTTCCTTTTTTATTTCGGTAGCAATAAATTACTTGGAATGGATGAAAGGTTTCCCAAGAAATTGTATGTGTTATTAGAAAATTCATTTTAATTAACAAAATTAATTTATTAGCAATTTAACTCTTCATAAATTAAAAAATATATATAAATATTTAATTAATTAATTAACTAATATATTATTAATTTATTAACAAAAATAATTATATAAAATTAATTTAATAACAACTGTATTATTAATTTATTAACAAAAGTTTTATCTGCAATTTTTTTTTTCCAAATTAATTTGTTGCCAAATTTTGTTTCAATAACTATGTGTTTTCCAAAAAATTATTTCAAAATTGATTCATTCATATGTTTAACACGTAATTTTCAACTCATGCAAATTTATCAATAAGCTGCGTAATCTCTCATAACACCGAAGCTTATGTGAAAATATTCCATCTCTCATCATGACCTTTGAGTTTGTCGGAACAATCAAAGACATCGTCTTCTTTATAGTAACAAACCACAAACAATATGCGATTAAGATCTTTTTTCCCCTTCCTGCCTAAAGTGTATATTTTTAACTATATTATACAGAAAAATAAATGTTTTATGTACAAAATTATTATTTAAATTTTAAATTTAAAAAATCATCTCACTAATGCGTGATTAAGTGCTGCGCGCATGGTAAAACTCTAAATTAGAGATATAGAAAAAAAAATTTTGAGCAAAATAGAATCATAACACATCTACTTATAACTTAAAACCAAAATATAAGCAGAAAGTTTTGTTTAAAATTAAATTTTAGCATAAAATAAAAAAAAAGTTCAAAAATATCTAATTTTTTTCAAGTTTTTCAAATGCAAAAGAAATAAATATGCAAAATATGTGAATATTTTGGTTTTAGCATGTAGACTATAAAGAAATGCATATTTGGTTAATTTATTTTTAAAGCTGTAGCTTACATAGTTTAAAAGTAACACTGCGCGTAAACTCCAAATTTACTAATCTGAGAAAACGCTTTTTAAAGTTTCAATATCTACGGATCTTCCATAATACTCACAGTCTATAAATGATAACTCTAAAATTATGCAGATTTTTGAATGGAGTTTATTGCATATCGTTAAGCAATTTTAAAACATTCAGAATAAACCAAAAACCGAAAACTGATTTTTTGAAAGTTTAAAGTTCCTGTGCCCCCTTAAACATGGCCAATTCTAAAATGAATTTTTGGTGTTCTCACGCTTAGTCTAGGTTATTATCTTATAAGAAATCTTTTAAGTTCAAAATATTTTGTACTACTGACATTCTATAAGAATTCTGATGAACAGTTATGAAAATTGAAGTACTTACTTTTGGAAAACAACAGAAAATAGCAGTGCTTATCCAAGACGCTTGGAACAATCATTGTGCACATTCATGTAGACATTGCACTAATCCTGCTGTACAATTACCTGGTGTCACTGTGCGCGCACTCTACTCCTTTCTGTAGAATCTCTTTGTGCGCAATCACTCCTACCGCGCGACCTCTCCTGGCTTTACCTTATTTAAAATATATATTTGTGATTTAAGAAGTTAGGTCGTAACAGTCTGCCATTTTCATATGTTATACTTTTTAAAATGCTCACTTTACTATCGACATTTTATTTTCTTTTATTTTCCAAATTTTCAAATTCACGTGATTTTCATTTTAGCGATAACCATTACGTTTGGCTACAATGGCATCCGTATAACGGAAAAGTCCGCGAGAATATACTAGAAATGTCTAAATACCGTTTGAAAAATAAGGAAATCGATATTTTTGAACTTTTGTAAAATGGTGGGACCGTGTCCATTTAGCTTTTTACACTCTTTGAAAATCATTATTCTGAAATATCGATGTTTTTTCCATGGCTATTTCTATTCTATATTATTCTTAGTACATTTCCACTACAAATGTTGTAGACATAAACTAAGAACACCAATTAAAAAATAGTGGTAGCTAAAGATTTATTCTAACGAAACGACAGCGTTAAGTGTTGTCAATTTCTAATCGACTAAGAAGTGCAAATGGTTGATATTTTTCAAGGCATTAAAGGTGATAAAATTTAAGTTAGAAAGTAAATTCATCATAAAAAAAACTTCTTTCAAAACACAACTTATTAAGCATAATAATTTAACATTAATAATTATTTTAAAGACACATACACTATAAATAACTACTTGCAAATGCAGTTTTGTCCATTAAACAAACAGCTTGAATAGCGAGAAATGCTGTTTAACGATACGTATTGTTTGTTATTAAGAAAAGAAACCAGTCAAACTTCTGGAAATATATACGGGAGAGTAGCCATATTTCGACCGCTGCTTTAATTGGACCGTTGTCATTCTGTCATTAATTACAGGAAGAGACGCCATCTACCGCTGAAATCCTACTCATCAGAATGACGTCACTCATGATTAGAAGAAGCAACCGCCTACCACGTGCTGTTTTCAGACAATTTAAAAAAAACCAAACGTTAGCTGTTTTGATCTAATTTTTTCCTACTAACCGTAAGTGCATATTTAAAAACTAAAGTAAGTTATTATGTTTTCATATATATATATGAATTCGTCTGTTTATTGCGCATATTTTATTAACTGTTTTAAAAAATTTCGCAGTTGCCGTAATTGGGCCAATTTCAGTTGCTTAAATTGGACCAGATATGCGATCATAAATTTCAAAAGTAAGCAATGGATTTCGAGGACGGTACGCTTTGTAAACTATTTTTTCATATTTTATAATGGAATACTATCTCCATGCAATTTTTCTTTGTATATCTGGATTAATTTTTTTATACATTTTAGGCCTGTATAAACATAAAAATATTTTTACATGTCTATGCAATAAATTTTGTTTGCAATGTCCTTTATCTTGTATGTAATTGTATTTATTTTCTTTGAATTCTTTAATCCTACGGCATATTTGATTTACAGAGTTGAATTCACACATTTTCCTCCTGAGGGATATCTGTGATGGAAGACTTTTTACAGTTCTGGAGGGTGGAAGTATACTTTTTTGCCATTAAAACTCATAAAATCTCAAACATTGTGCATAAAATCGCAAACCTTGTGTTAACAACATCGCCACATAAACTAAACCTTGGAATAAAAAAAAAAAGACAAAAAGGAATCTTTCACAGCACAAAAGCAATTGGAACATCGAGTTTTGAAAAATAGGCGTTATGCAATTAGCAAGAAAATTATGGAAGAGAAGAACTACAAACATAATGTAAAGAAAACTTCTGTTGCAAAAAAAAAAAGTCTGATAATTCAGAATCTAAATAGAAAAATCTAGACAGTGATGATTGGATTTGTCTAATTTGTAAGAAAAATATAATAGCAAAAATGACTCAGTGTTCAAATTGCCATATTGTGTGCACTGGAAAACAAAAACAATAAAGAAAATTCTTGTATAAGTTTTGCATCACTCCTTACATGATATTCAAGTAACTGACAATTAGTTCCATAATTTCTATTCTTAATCACTGATAACTTATTCATTTTGATTTAAAACAATTACTCTTATTTTCGGATATTTGATTTCAATATATTTCATTGCTGTTATTTTGCTTCATTGTTTCATTAATCGCAAACTTTGCTTTTAATAAAATTAGTTATATTCCCTAGTCATTAAAACAACCTAATATTATTTGGTCCAATTTAGGAGACTGGGGGTCCAAACTTAGGCGACCAGTTGCTGAATTTGGGCCACTTTTGACAAATTTTTCAAATTAAAATATAATATCAGATTTTCAAAAAGAAATTGATCTAAATATTTATTTAGTTAATAGATGAATAGGTTGACCCTGTGTATTTACCTTTTGCAGATATTCCAAAAATTAACGGAGTTACACCTGAAAATAAGTGAAGTGGTCCAAATTAGGCTACTCTCCCCTAGTGCGAAAAAAAGTTACTTATATGAGAATAATGAGAAAACAATATTTCTGAGACGAGAAATATTTTGTTTTAGCGATTCAAAAATTCTACATTTATCATGTTTTGTTTCTTTTTTGCTGTTTAAATTTAAAATATAAAATGTCAAAACTTTGAAGAAAGAATCTGTACGCGTTAAGGAATTAGAGAGTTCTACATTTTAAAAATGCTCAAAATAGTAATATACATGTTTTTTTTTTCTTTTTTATATAAATATATTTATATTCTCTAGTGTTTTCAGTAATGCAAACACAATCTAAATGAAAAATTCTGTTCTGACGTTACTCGTTTACTTTACAGAAACTCTGAGAATATTAAATTTCTTATATTCTTAAATCTCCGTATTTCAAAAAGAGAAAATAACGGACATAAAAAAAAAAAAAAGAAATACAATTTTTTTCCGAATACCCTTGTTGAGATGTGAACAGAAAAGCAATAACCCAGAAAAATACAAAATGGAAATCATCAATTTATAAAATATCTGCTCAAATTTAAGAAAACAAGACGGAATATTTAGAAAAAGATTGGTTTACTTGAAAACATATCTTTTTTATGTTATGTTTACTTTTTTGTGAAGTTTTTTTTTTCTTTTAAAGAAAACATAGAAATTGTTCATGACATTTTTTTCCTTAACAGTAAATTGCATATATGTCAAAACGACTTATCAAACTGTCAAAGGAAGTATGAATTTTAAATCTGAGAAAGAACAATCTTTTTTTAAATTAGTGACTGAAAAAAGTGTATGATGACAAAGCGTAAAGCAATTTGTTTGAAATAAGTTAAAGACGCCTTTAGTGATTGGATAAAATACTGATTAATTAATTTTTTTTTTTTTTTTTTTTAGTTCGGACAAATTTAATATCCAATTTATGGAAAACAAATTCTGTTATTATTATTTTTTTAATTATTAGAAGTGCTTAAGAAAGCCTATTTTGTAATTCTGATTAAATATTGCTTTATTTTTGTAATCTATGTTAGATTGCAATTGTTTCATTTAGATATACTTTTTTGTAAGCTGTATAATTTTTTATAAGTTAAAAAATTACTCTTAAAAATTATAATCTTAGCTTTATTTGAATCCTGATGAGTAAAACACAATTGCCCGTTATGTTTTTTTTTTTAAATCTAACAATAATTTTTGCCATAATATATTTCCCATTCACAATAATGTAAATTAAGTGTTTTTACGAATATTGTCACTAATTGTACTACCTGTTATTTTGAATGAAGTTACTCAAGTTTTCATTGATAGTCTAAATAATTGATTTTTTTTTCGCGAAAACTGTTTCCTTTTGTATAACATATCTTTTACATGTATTTAATTTAAGGATTTAAATATTTTACTAAATTTTAATTTAATTTTGATAAATTATTTTTCATTTATCTGCCGTAATAAAAGTTTTGTTTACACTTTCAAAAGAAACGTATTTATGTTACCAAAAAGTTCAAATTATTGATTGACACTAGAATTTGCGAAAAAAAAAAAAAAAAAAAAAAAGCAATTTAACAAATTACATCGACCATTTGGAAAATGATTTTATCAAAGACTAAAATTTAAGACATAAAAAATCGCACGGAGTTGATCATACATTACGTACGCCATGAATTAATAGTACACGTAAAAATTGCAAGCGACAGAAATCGCCTGCGACTCGTACATATTATCCACCTGAAATTTATGTATTATCCAAGCATTTCATTGGCTTTTCGGGAAAAGGCTTTTCCATCGTAAGATTTCCAAGGAATCTGAAGACCAATTTTAAGTGAAATTTCGTTCTTAAACTTCTAATCATCCGACAATATTACTTTTTACACCGTTGGATAGAGAAAAAAAATGCAATTTTAAATGCAATTTGTTTGACAGCTGTATCTCAATTTGTTTCTGAGTTATTAATTTTTTTTTGTAGTTTTTATTACTTTTTTGTCATAGTGGCAACAGAAGTAATCCATCTCTGTTGAAAGTAAAGGAAGATACAGATTACTGTATAGACCAATCAGAAGACGAATAAAATGCGGATTAAACGAATAAAAACCTTCAGATATGCTTTTGATTTCCTACCTTGACGAGGACAATAACCATTTTTCCAAATTGTCAATAAGTAAAAGCTTTTCTTCACGTACATCATTAAAGTACAATTTTCTTCCAACATTCTGTGCAGTTGTGATATTTGAAGATTAATGGTGCATTAATAAGTATTTGTTGATTTTATGTTAATGCTTACATTTCTGTAAAAAAAAAAAAAAAAAAAAAAAAAAAAAACATTCTGCGTAAAAAACCACCATTAATTTTAAAAGAAATTGATAGAAGCATATCACGAGACATATTTTTCAGTGAATTTGTACAATTGCAACGCGGAGTTGAGCGCCATCAGTGATTTAGTGCGTTGACATCAGCCAATTTTTTTGTCGTACTTTTGCGTGCTGTACAATTTTTGATCATGGTAAAAATAGTTTAACAAAGAGTTTGCCTTAGATTTTTATTTTCAAATGAAATACCTTGTGCTGAGCATCTTCGAAATTTTGTGTGGATTTTGCTACACGATAATAGACAAACAGCTATCGTCGTCCATGAGATTTTGTACAAAAGTCAAACGAAAGTCATCGATCAAGAACGTAATCGTCAAATATTGCACAGTGTAATTTTTCCTGTTCCCATAATTGAAATTACTATCTGGAGGAAAGCGTTTTGAGTCAAATGATACCATAACAGTAAATTCGCTGAAAGAGCTAAAGCGTAACTGATTCAATCAACGAAAACTCTTTTGAAGATTCAGCCAATGATGGCATAATTGTATTGAACTCTGTGCGGATTGCTTATTTATTTATTTATTAGCGCTATTATTATTAAAACTATTATTTAAATTTACTCTGAAGTCGAAAAAATTAGTTCTGATTAAAAATTAATTTTTTGATTGGATTTATTTATCAATTCGAGTAGTTTTTATTTTTAAACGTCTCTAAGTGGCTTCTTTTGAAACCATGATTTTAAAAAAGCACTTATGGTTTATGTTAATTAGAAATTAATATTTTTTGTGTATGTGCATAATCTGTTTTATATTCACTTATTAAGAAAATCTTTTGATTCCCAAAATACTTTTACAAAAAAAATTAATTGATAGGAAGTGTTAATAATAATAATTCTTACTATAAATTTATCATGATATAAATAAGTCATACAATTAATTTCATAAATTACAATATTAATAACCTATAACATAAACGTACTGTGAGCTTCAATGGAAACTACTGCAACAAATAGCACCTGATAAAAGATATATTCAATTCCTTAGTGTTTCAAATAAACCATCGTGCCAATACCATAAAACTTAAAATAAATAAACATACATAATCCCCAAATTCTCACAAAAAAGAAAAGAAAATATCCAATTCATTGACTTTTTTTCCTTCTTTAAATATATTTTTAGAAAGAAGTCGTAGTGGGTCGTCTTCATAGAGTAATTGTACCAAACTCCCGATATTGATATCACATTTGGATTTATAAATTTTTACTATACAACATGAAACGTGTATTCTAAATTAGAGTAGTCATTCAGTAAATTATTTAAAGAATTATGTACATTTATGAAGTTGTGAATTCCTAATATTAAAGAATTTTTCCCAGTTGTAAAACAAATTACAATTTTATATACATTTTTAATTACTATTCGAAAACAATATGTATTATACCTATGAATTTTTTAACAGCAATCTATATATGGGAACTTGAAGTAAGTAAATTTATAATTGCTGTACCTACAATTGAATTCTTTTCTTTATTAGTTTATACAGTGTGTCCACGTATAACCTGACCGACCTTTATTTTTGCAAACGTTGTTCCTAGATGCATACTTCCAATTACAAAAATGGTTTAAATAAGGCAAATAATTATTTTTAAAGCGATTTGGGTGAAGAAAAACATTTATTAAAAAATTACGAAATTTAAATTTTTATACGGTCCCCCGGTCCTACAAGTGATATTAAGTAAAAATTTACTGTGACACTAACAAGTAAGACAAAAAAGTCCCATTCATCTAACATTAAAATTGACCAAGTTATGAAACTTTGAAATGCACGACCTAAACCACTTTTATGCATATCAAAACATATAATTTCTGCCATCTTTTCAGGTGTCGTATTTAAAGTACTTAAACTTATTTCGAGGTATCTGCGCTTTGAAAAAATCGTAAAAATATTACGACTAAGTTTCATTAGTTAAGTTTCAGATCAATTAAAATATTTGTATTTTAACATATATTTTATTTTGTAAGGATTTGAGCCTATGATTTCTTTTAACTAAAATTGTGTTATTTTCATAAGTTTTTATTTAACTTGCAGTGATCGTCTTTCCAGTTTAAAATTTGCACTAGAAATTTAACTTACTTTCAAATGTCCGATCGAAGTTAAATTTTACATACTGACTTAAATCCGATGACATTGCAATATTATTATGATTTTCGACTCTTACCATCTTATACATACTTATATTAGAGGATAACACAAAAAAATTCGAATAGGTTACCGTCAAGAAGTTTAAGAAAGAGTTTTAGATTAGATAACATAAACCTGCGAATGTTTTGTTTTTTAACTTTTATAATTACATTTTATGTATTTTTTAATGCTGAATCGAAAAATTGCCTTCACTTTTAACCATCATGTAAGGATTTTTCGCAAATCGTAAATTTCAAGGTTAAGAAATAGCGAAAAATCTGATACTGTAAAATAGATGTAAGACTTTTTTATTCAGTTTAATTTTATTTAATTCAATAATTTATTATATTTTTTGGCTTATACTGGGTTTCTTACAGCTAAACAACTCGGAGGTCCGATGAGATTGGGAGGGAAGGGGGGATCAATTTCAACTTTTAGCTTTAAACTGTGAAATTTGCGATTTGAGAAAATTCCTGACGTGAGGGTTTAAAATGAAGGTCATTTTCGGATTCATTGCTAAAAAATACATAAAATCAATTTTCAAAAGCTAAAAAACATGCCACAACCCAAAATTTGAAAAATTGTGTAATCTAACAGCATGTATCATTTTGTAAAGAATTGAGGCTGTTGTTTTTCATCCTTTTATTTAACAAAAAATCTCTTATGATGTTCAGTACAAATTGTGCATTTTACAGTAATATGTCAGAATGATTAAAAATTTCAAATGTATATTGCAATGCTAATTTTACTCTCAACCATTTCTTTAATATATCTGACGAAATTATATTTCCACTAAATTTGTGAATGACACCTAATATGCACCAAAAAGTATACTCCAACTTTAAACAGCTATTACTCGGTCAATTTTAACCGTAGAATAATTACATTTTTTGCCTTACTTGCCAGTGTAACTGGAAAATTTTAATAAATATAAATTATAGGACCAGAGGACCATATAAAAATTTAGATACTGTAATTATTCACTAAATTGTTTTTTCGCTTCAAAATTTTGTTATCTTAACTCTGCACCTAATTTTAACCATTTTTGTAATTGGAAGTATACATCTAGGACCAACGGTTGCGAAAATAAAGGTCGGTCAGGTTATACGTGGACACACTGTATATACTTTTTATTTAACAGGCAACGATCGTCTTTCCAGTTTAAAATTTGTTCTCGAACTCAATTTCAAATATCCAATCGACGTTAAATTTTACATACTGACTTAAATTCGATGACAGTATAATATTATTATGTTTTTTAATGCTAACATCTTGTACATACTTACATTAGATGAAAACACAATTACCATAACAATAGATTACCGTCAACAATTTTATGAAAGTGCTTTAGATTAGGTAACATAAACCTGCGATGGTTGTGTTTTTTTAACTTTTATAATTATTTTTTATGTATCTTTTTAACGCTGGATAAAAAAGATACATTCTCTTTTAACCACCATGTCAGGAATTTTCGCAAATCGTACATTTCAAAGTTAAAAAACACCAAAATTCTGATACTATAAAACAGATGTAAGACTTTTTTATTCGGTTTAATTTTATTTAATTCAATAATTTATTAATTGTTGGGGAGGATTTAGGTTGGGAGGGAGGGGATCAATTGAACTTTGAGCTTTTTAATTTCGAAATTTGCAATTTGAAAAAAAATCCTGACGTGATGGTTTAAAATGTAGGTCATTTTCGTATTCAACGCTAAAAAATACATTAGAATCAATTTTCAAAAGCTAAAAAACAACCCAAAATTTGAAAGACAGTGTAATCTAACAGCATTTTAAAATATGTATCATTTTGTAAAGAATTGAGGCTGTTCTTTTTCATCCTTTTATTTAACAAAAATCTGTTATTTTTATCCTCTTATATATTCAGTACAAATTGTATATTTTGCAGTAATATGTCAGAATGATTAAAGATTTAAAATTTATATGGCAATGCTAATTTTACTCTCAACCATTTCTTTAATGTGTCTGAAGAAATTATATTTCAACTAAATTTGTGAATGACCCCTAATTTACAGCAAAAAATATGCTCTAACATTAAGCAGCTATTACTCGGTCAATTTTAATCGTATAATAACAGGACTTTTTTTGCCTTACTTGTCAGTGTAACAGGAAAATTTTACTAAATATAACATATACGGCCGGGAGACCGTATAAAAGTTTAGGTTCTGTAATTCTAAATTGTCTTCTGTCATTTCAAAATAAAAATCCAATTTACAGATTTTTATAGTGTTAACGACATTCCCAATTCATGTTTAGGATAAATAGTACAATCGTCTTGAAGATAGCAACATAATGACGTGGGAAAATATCATGCAGATGTCTTCTATTATACGATATAATGCAATATTGTTTTTATGTCTATTGTTTAGGGTTAATGACAATGCCATTCCAAATAAACAACGAATATAAAGATCAAATGTTATTGCTTCCCACACAATTGTATGAAAATCCCAGCATAACATTATGTACTAAACAATAAAAGGGATTTTTCGTGAAATTTTAAAATAGTTGTTTTAAAAAAAAATATGATTTATTTACAATAACTAAATGAAATTTTAATTTACTTGTTTTTGTACCAAGCATTCTTTAATTCATTGTTGCAATGGATATTACTATCATCTTGAAAATGGAAACATATAAGGTAGGAAATAATCACACACATGTCCTCAATTATCAGGGTTGCTATCATATTGTCAATAATACTCCCCGAATGATAACGTACTATGCATTATTGATTAGACGCTTTGTCATTATCTTCTAGAGCTTATGCCATTCTAGGAAATCACAATACCGTTCTAGTTATCTTATTAAAGATATATTATCTAGAGAGCTCATGTTGAGAGCTCAAATGATTGCAAATGCGTTAGAAACGTCATAACATGCCATGTATCTATCCTTTCACTACTGAGTGTTTATATGCTTTTCATGTTATATGTGTAATAATGTAGTATTATTTTACAGTGCATTCGCTTAAATAGATTCAAAAGTAGTTATCCGTTAATAGAGTACATATACGTATTCGGAAGTCTTAGCACAAGTAGAATTTGATATGTGTATTGTGCAATAAACGATTGAAACACGTTTTACAATTAATGTTCAATATTAAGGAAATATGGTATAGAGTTATCATAAATGAATAAAGGGATTTTAAGAAATATATATATTTCCAAAACTATTACATTTCTTATAACTAGTATTAAAAAAGGCTCTGACGAGCACCAAAAAAGGCTAATATGTTTTTAAGTATGAAAAAGGGTTTGACAAGTGCTTCTAATTGAGCATGAAAAAGGACAAGGGGTACCTTCTTGGCTGCAGCTCACTGTCAATGCCAACTTTGAAAAAATCATATTTGCGCTTATTCCATACAACAAAAATTCGCAGTACTTTAGTAAAATTTTCCGTCGTGCTTTACATGTTAACTGCACTGTTCCACTATTGTACTGCACATGCGTCTGCAATGCAACTTTGTACAGTGCACTGTGTACCATTATTTCTCTACAAATTATACTACACTGTACATTCCTATTATGCATTTGAACCTCAGTGCACACTCACATTGTGCTTTTGTACTTCCGTATTAAAGGTGTATGCGTTAAATGTTCGTTTATAATTTACATATGCACTGTTGTACTGCATAGTACAGGGTTGGCGAACCTATGACACGCGTGCCAGAGTTGGCACGTAAGCTAATTTTTCTGGCACGTGAAAAAATTATATACGGCAATTGTTACACTATGACGCAAAAGTTTAGACAATGAAGAAATTCTTACATACTTTGAAAAATATTTATTCAATTTTCAAATCACTGCTTGAAATTAATGTGCTGCACATATAAACAATATTTATAACAAAGAAAAGTGAAATTGTGCATATTGCAATAAATTAAATGGTAACAAAAATAAACTGTTGTCTCAAACGTTTAGACACAAATTAAATAAAATCGAAATAAACAATTTTTAAAACCTGGTTGCGCATCCATGCTTATGTATTACGTCCTATACACGAGATTGCATGGAAGAAACTAAATCTTGCATAGTTTGTGGATCGATATCGTACCATGCATTCTCAATAGATGTCTTAAGTTCCTTTTCAGAAGAGTATTGTCTAGCGTTGCTATAAACTTTGCGACACATGATGCTCCAAAGGTTTTCTATAGGGTTAAGATCTGGGCTACATCCTGGCCAGTCGAGAACTCTTATATTATGGGAATTAAACCAAGATTTTGAATGTTTTGCAGTGTGAATTGAAGCATTGTCTTGCTGAAATTCCCACTGAGGACCCCCTAGAAGCTCAGCAAATGGCAGTAGGTTTTCTTCTAATGACTGTGTATAATGCTGTGAAGTTTGACGACCACTGGTGAAGGTCAGAGATACTTGTCCATTATAGCAAAAGGCTGCCCAAACCATCACCGAGCCCCCTCCTTGTCTGCGACTAAAAAAACGTCGAGGTTCCTTCCGCAAGTCATGCCAATACGATAAACAACCATCTGGACCATCCAGATTCCACTTTTTTTCATCGCTAAATATGACTGACTGCCATTTCTCTCCATATGACATATGCTTTCGAGCCCACATAAGTCTTTGTAACTTATGATGTGGTTTCAGAGCTGGTTTCTTCTGCATTTTGCTATAAACGATTGTTCCTTTTTCCAAAATTCGTCTACGAATCGTATCCTTTGATACAGAGAGTCCCGATGAGCTTTGAACTCCACGTATGCTCATTTGTTGAGTACTCGCTAGTCTTTGTATCAGGCGATCCTCTCGTACATTTGTCACACGTGGCCTCCCAGACCGACATTTTGCTTTATATTCGGAACCACTCGATAAAACTCGATAAATAGATTTTTTTTACCTATTAATAATAGCAGAAATTTCAGAAACGCTCTTCCCTTCACCTTTCAACTGCCAAATCCTTGAAACCTCATTCACTTGAATTTCTTTAGCTCTCGGCATGTCAACTATGAAGCGCAATCGTTTGCAGAACTTAAGTACTCCAAATTTGTGACATCATCGATTCTAAATTTGCATATGCCAGCGAATATTCAAAGAAATTTAGAATAGTGTCTAAACTTTTGCGACAAGCACATTTGAATTTTTATGAAAAAAATTAGTATTATAGCAAATAAAACGACTGTCTTTTGTACATAGCATTTTAAATCAGTTTTTGAATATATTTACAGGTTTTTGTAATTCTGACGTCATAATTCTACATTTTAAAGCTGAATGACGTCATTGTCTAAACTTTTGCGTCATAGTGTATACAGATGAAATCCACATTTTAATTATAAACAATAAAGTTTTGTTTCATACGGGCAAACTGTCACAAATAATGCAATTATTTTTTGCATGAATTAACACATAATTTTCTTTTCCTGTGATGTTATGCAACGTTTTCGACATGTATTTTACTTTTCTATATGAATTTAGAAAGCTGTAATTCTAAAATTAATTTCGTTTGACAGTCACTGCAATAAAATGGCACATGGATCAAATTTAGCTACGTATATTTGTAAAAATAATAAAATATGAACCAGATATGAAGCATTTTCCATCGAATGTAGTACATTATTAGTACATTGTTTAATGGTAACATGGAAAATTATAACCGAGATTTTGCAATAATAATACGTTAAAAACTAGTGAAATAAAAACTTGTATTTTTTCCCTTATTACAGCACATACCGCATAAATGAATCCCGTATACAAATTAAAAATTCATTTATTGGCTGACTTCAGTATACAGAAAAATCTAATTTTGATTTTTAATATTTTTTAATTATTAATGAACAAAAGCAACTGATTTTTTAACCAATGTATCGTATAAAAATTTAACTCTTCAAAATTATTTTTGTATAAATTTGGCACGTTACATTGTAGATAGATATTGTTTTGTGATTTTTCGGCACGCGCACTTGAAAAGGTTCGCCGAGCCTGGCATAGTACATCTTACAGCCATATCCACTTGGATATAATTTCAACAATCAATGAATGAATTATATTGTAATGCATGCACATGTGGAATTGTTCCTATGCAGAGTGCTGCATCAGTCTACACTGCACTACAAATCAGTTTTCTGTACAGTTCTACACTGCGGGAGTGCTTGGTGGCACTGCATGAGTGTGATACGCTGCAGGAACTAAGATTTTTGGTACTATGTCGCCTTACATTCATATTTAATCAGGCTGCGTCTTTACTGTCTGTGTCTTTACATTACACATTTTTATCGTAACTGAGGCTGATTATTTTTTATATGGAATAAGCGCAAATATGATTTTTTCAAAGTTGGCATTTACAGTGAGCTGCAGCCAAGAAGGTACCCCTTGTCCTTTTTCATGCTCAATTAGAAGAACTTGTCAAACCATTTTTCATACTTAAAAACATATTAGCCTTTTTTGGTGCTCGTCAGAGCATTTTTTAATACTAGTCTTTTAAATTTTTTGATAATTATATATTGAATATAAATAAACCTGAGTTCTTTTAAATATTCCCAATACTTTTATCTTATTTCACACAATAACGCACTAGTTAACCAAGTAATGCACACTGTTTTAAGAGGTTTAAAGTTTTTAAATCAAATTCAAGTTATTTTTACTCATAATTTAATTTACTTGGGCTTTCTTAAATATAATGAATATAATTCCTTAAACTGATATTAATTTTTGGTGCATTAAAATATCTCAATTTGTTGATTCTCTCTAAACAAGTAAACCCTATTGGTTTACAATGGGAGTCTATAGGTAATTGGTGATATATCGCCAAGTTGGCGATAAACTTGGCGTTATTTGGCGACAGAACAGGGGCCAGCCTATGGTAACCCCACTTATAGGTATGGGGATGCATTAAATGCTGTTCTATAAACAATGAGATACGTTTCGTTGGAGCGTTGCCATTAAACAATTAACAAATAATCGGGATTTCTGTGACACATACGATAGCGTAATACATATATGGATTAGCGTGGAAATCGAAGATTTAGGCCACATCGTATTGTTTAGCTAGACCGGTTATACTAACGTCGTTCTCATGTTTTGCTACAATTTCTTTTATTGAACAGTAATTCGCTTAAGCTTCTTGCTACTGCTATCACTAAGCACTTTTTCATTCTTAGAAGTCATAATGAGAGCTAATATTAGCGCAAACCTGAGTAAAAATAAAACAAAAAGTTAATTTTTTTTACAGTAATAAAGGTACACAAAGCACTCTGATATGCACACCTTACTCCAAACTTGACTAATAACAACAGTTATGTGAAGGTTGCCAACTGAACTATTCGGCAGCCTTGGTCGTGAACCGAGATATTGCACGCCAACCGAGACAAATTTTGATCATCGAAGTTGGACATAAACCGAACTGGTCGTAAACAGAGGTGGTCGTGAACCGAGGTTCCACTTATATTTTGACCTATAAGTTTGCAAATATGGCATCATTTATATATTCAGTGGCGATGATCATTAAGCATCTTGGCGATTTTGGCGATGAAACTCACCGATTTCAAAGTAACGTTCCGAAGTGTACTTGAACCGCCACAGATGTCATATGAACATCACGTTGACGCGATTTTTTTCTGACGCCAATGTCATATACGCACCGCACCGGGGTACTTAACTGGCGCCAAAGTTTTCTTATTTTGCTTGATATGGTAACCCGAATGTTGTTGTTTATTTATTAATAAAATGTTTATTTACTTTTATTTTATTTTTTAAAATTATATAAATTAGCTTTGTTCTATTGTTATTAATTAAACTTTTATAAATTTATTGTTAATCCCTTTTTAAAAATATATATGTAACTGGTATTCGAAAACGAGGTTTTCGCCAAATTGGCGTCAGAAAAAATATCGCGCGAACGTGGTGCGTATATGACATCTGTACCATACTTGGTACAACTTGATTATCCTGTCGACCAAAAAATTACCGCCAAACTATAAGATTAAATGACAATAACGGATCATTGTAAATGTTACATTCACTTGACATTAAACACGATACACGTTTTGGTTACGTCATCAAGTGATTTTTAATTCAAGTTTTGGCACAGATGCCATATACGCATATTGGCGCGATTTTTTTGACGCCGCCAATATCATATACGCACCGGGTACTTAACTGGCGCCAAAGTGTCGTTATTTTACTTGATATGGTAACCCGGATATAGATGATATATTAACGATGTTTTTGTCAAATTGGCGTCAGAAAAAATCGCGTCAATATGGAGCGTATATGACCAGTTTTTATTAGTATTTTTATTAATGTTTTACTTATTTATTTATTCTTCCGTTATATAAAATAAAAATTACGTCAGTTTGTATCATTTGGCGAATAGTTTGGCGAAATTGGTCGACGGGATAATCAAGTGTACCGTATATTTTTGCTGTACTTTTTGACAATATCTCAAGCAAAAGTACCTAGAGTTAAACGAATCCCTAATTATTTAAGTCACAGATGTCGTATACACAACGGGTTTGGCGCGGGGTTTTTTTCTGACGCCAATTTAACGAAAACAGCGTTTTCGAATAGCAGTTGCAGATATATTTTTAAATTGCTTTCTATTATTTTAAAAAGGAAATAACAATAAATAAAGAAAAGTTTAATTAATAACTATAGAACAAAACAATTTATATAATTTTAAAAAATAAAATAAAAGTAAATAAAAAAATAATTGATAAATAAACAACAATAGCCCAGTTTCCGTATCAGGCAAAATAACGCCATTATCGCGCCAGTTATGCACACTGGTGCGTATACCACATCTCTTCCTTATTTAAAATAGATGGGATGGTTTTTTTTAAGGTATGCTTAGTATGTGAAGTATTTATGATAATTAAAAAAAACTTACATTTACCTCCTGAAAAGAAGCTTTGGATTTACCCTGTTTTTTTCCTATTAATTCATTTGTGCTCCATTATGTCTATTACTGCAGTTCAAAATATTAATCAAGAAAGTTTATATATATATTTATGAAAATTATGCGTTATCTGCTTAGGTTGACGTCAGTTTCAAAAGTACAAAAATCTGTCAGTTGAATTTCAATTTTTATTGACTAATAAAAACAAAAGTACACGTGTTATCCCTTTTTTTTAATTATTGTACTGCTTTTTAGGGAGTGGCATCACGAAAGAAATTATTGAATTAGAAAATTAGAAAATGAAAAGGAGAGATTTTTATAATTTTATGGAGACATTATAAAAGACAAATTCGATTTTCTCAGCGACCGTCAAACATACAGCGATGAAAAAAAAAAACCTAATCTAAGTTTTAACAAGAGGATCATAATAAAACAAAAAGGAAGTTAATCCACCCACTGGAACGTTAGCTACACTTTGTTGAATTTTGTGTCTTCATTTTTTCGTTTAAGATTAAATAAAAAACTACTGAAAGCTACAGTAATTTTTTAAATGCTATCAGTTTATTCGTCTCGTCGAGTTCTATCTTTCAAAAGAAAAATCATTGTCGTATGTCAACTGGTTCGCCAGAAATTTAAGAAAGTCATTTGCATTTTCTATTTCTTAATCATATTATAGCTTAACGCTGCCGCGTTTGCTATGATAAGTGATATATGAAAATAATGAAAAACATGTGAAATTTTCTTTATTTTTATTGTATTTTTTTCTTTTCTCTTTATTATTTTTTCCTTCGCTTAACGTTGGATTGGAGCAGCAGATAAAACTCCATAATAAGTGGAACGAACTTAGTAACAGATTACATTGTTGATAAGGAAAGGTTCAAATATCGGACATTTGTAACTAAAAAAAAAATATTGAAATGCTTTTCTTTATTTCTCTCTATTATATTTTATATGTGTAATATGTTTGAGAATACAAATTTTAAAGTCCGGTAATTCATTTATTCTTACCCATAACTTATAAATCCTTTTAAATTTTAAATTCAATAACACAACTGTGCTATATGTGAAATATAAACTAAATAATATATAAAAATGGTTTTATTAACACTTCATACAACAAAATTAAATTGATATAATTCAAATCCATGAAAGTTTTCTAAATAAGCGTATGCTTCAAATCTTGTATAAAATACATACACACTGTAAAAAAAAAAAAAAAAAAAAAAAAAAAAAAAAAAAAAAAAAAAAAAAAAAATGGTAACGTTCCATGTAAAATCCAGGAACGTTTCGCCTTTTCTCAGGTTTTCAGAATAATTTAGCATTTTCCTGTGAAATTAACATGGTTTTCTTATCTGAAACGTTCCTGAACAAAAGTTGGAAACAACAAAACGCTGCGGCCGCCATTTATTATTATTATTATTATTTTTTTTTTTTTTTTTGCTATAATCCGTGCTCGCTCGCGAGTGTCGAAAACAAATTCCTTAAATGAATGTAAAAAAATCAATATGGAATGCAAATAAATCAATAGACGACATAATCCTTTACGTATCTATTGTCAAGACCATTCCGATGAAAATACAATACCTCTGTGACATCGCTAAGAGATTATCTCTCGTACTTGTCTGTGTTTTAGGAGCAGAATGTTTAAGGAGCAGACCGTGCAAAAAAAAAACACATATTATTTGGATCTCCATTAACCAGGGGACCATCAAACATGATTCTCACCGATTTTGATTAATTTAAAGTATGTTTTAGAGTTCTTATCTCTAATTATCCTTGTGAAAGGATTTCTTCAAATAGGCCTTAGATTTTCAGAAATTAGATGCCGAGGTTTAGCATACGTTTCAAATACCCATTAGTTTACAGCTCTCAATGTGTCTTTCGTGGTGTGGACGCAGAAGGCTCGCACGCCACCCGTACGGCCCGAGTTCGATGCTACCTCTTGACTTTTTTTTTCTTTTTTAATTAATTTTATATTTTAACACTTTACAATTTGATTTAAATTTGATATATATTTGACACTTTGAATTGCTGCAAATTTGATTTTTTTTCGGAAAAAATATGCAATTAAGTTTAGGATTCTTTTTTTCACGGAAATTTATATGTATTTTATCTAACTTGTAAACTAACACAATTACTGACGAAAATCCAAAATATTTTATGTCTAGATTTTTTTTCTAATTATTATTTACATTTTTTTTTTTTATATTTTAAGCAAAGTTCAGTAACAATATATCATATATATATTTACTTTATTGAATTTTAACTGAAAATTTATTTTTTAGTGTAAATTATAAATAATAATTTTGATGTCAATTTCAAAATATTTTTTCATTCCAACAAATAATGATAATAAAGCGAAAATTGTCAACTGGAATTGTAAAAATCGTCTGCGGATCCCGCATGCTGTGAAATGTCAGTAATGTATTGCTGTCAACAGAAATATTCCTGGTATTTCGCAGGAAACGTACTGGCATTTCTGTAGAATGTTTTTAACATATACGGTAAAGTTCTAGTCATTTTCAAGAAATGTTTCTTGGAAATAATGGGCAACTCAGCTGCCCATTTTTTCCCAGGAACGTTGCGGAATTTTTTTTACAGTGCACCATTAAAAAATATATATCAATCACGAAGGCTGTAAATAAAGTTTCTAAATTATATTAAAAATTCTGAAATATCTTAAGAAAATAAAGGAGCCACATTGCGAGGTGCAGGCTCCTTTATTTTTGATATAAAGTTTGTCAATAAATACATAAATCCATATGATTTTAAGCGCATTAGATGTAGAATATAATATAAAATTCCCAATGTGGAAAACAAAATCAATTGTAAGTTTTTTCCGCGTTAAGAAGCTTTTTAATTATTTATGATAAGAAATACTGCGATAAGCTTTACGATAGATACTTATTACAACGGAAACAATCATGCTAATGTATTTTGTTGTCCAGCATACAACCAAATACTAATGTTTTTTTTTTTTTTTTATAAAGTACTTAACATGAAAAAAGTCCTTCCGGCCAGTGCCGGGAGGAAGAGGTAGCTTTCATAATCCTTATTTAAAAAAAGCCAACTTATATCATGCAAACACACGAAGCTCAATTTAGTGGAAACCGAATATAGGAGATTCAATACTAATTTTTATCAATATAATGAATGGGAATTTCGCGAAATTAGTCAGCTTTATCCAAGCTGCTTTTCTTTAAAGTAACTTATATTTGGCTGCCAAATTTGGCAATTTCAAGTGCCTGTCATTTTAAGACAACATGGTGGATGAGGCTAAGCAGTGAACTTGGTCGAGACCTTAGTAATTGCTGTGCACATGCTCACTCACATCGGAATCGGTTTATATATAGGAGTGCTGTCGCATGCAAAAAATCAGATTTTTCAAAATGTCACCCACAATAGAAATTGAAACTGCTATATCTGAGCCATTTTTTAAGGTAAAGACAAACAAAAAATGCTCCTGAATCCTTATATCAAGATCAAATACTTAAGAAAGAAACCTTTTTCAATTTCTAATTTTTTTGCACCTCACTTTAAATATATATATATTTTTTAATTTAATGGCCGCCATTTTGAAACAAGATGGCTGATGAATCTGGCCAGCGAACTTGGTAGAGGTGTTGATGTATACTATCCACATGCCTTCTTACATCGAAATAGGCGAATACGTGTGTTATCGCGTAACAAATACAAGATCGTTTCAAAATGTTAGCCATGCTAGAAATTCAAAGTGCTATAAATCAACCATTTTTTAAGATATCAACAAAAGAACAAATTTTCAGAAACAAAAACTGCTCCGGAATCTTTGTATCAAGGCCAAACACATAAAAAAAATCTTTTTCATTTTCCAATTTTTTAATACCTCATTTTGAATTTTAAATTTAATTTTTTTAAAATGGCAACCCTTTTGAAACAAGATGGCGAATGAAGCTGGCCAACGAACTCGGTCGAGACATTGGTATGTACTATGTACAGACCAAGTTACATCCAAATAGGTTCATAAATACGCCTGTTATCGCGTGACAAAAATCAGGTCGTTTTAAAATGTCAGCCACAAGAGAAATTCAAAATGCTATTACTCAGCCATTTTTTTTTAGATATAGACGAAAGAAAAACTGCTCCGGAATCTTTGTATTAAGGTCAAACACATACAAGAAAAATCTTTTTTCATTTTCCAATTTTTTGGTATCTCATTTAAATTTTTTTATTTTTTTATTTTTTTAAATGGCCGCCATTTTGAAACAAGATGGCGGATGAAGCTGGCCAACGAACTCGGTCGAGATATTTGTATGTACTATGTACACACCAAGGTACATCCAAGTCGGTTCATAAATACGCCTGTTATTACGTGAGAAAAATCAGGACGTTTCAAAATGTCAGCCACGCTAGAAATTCAAAATGCTATAACTCAGCCATTTCTAACGATATAGACGAAACAAAAACTGCTCCCGAATCTTTTTATCAAGGTCAAACACATAAAAAGAAAATATTTTTTCAATTTTCAATTTTTGGTACCACATTTCAAATTTAAATTTTTCTTAAAAATTTAAATGGCCGCCATTTCTAAACAAGATGGCGAGTGAAGCTGGCCAACGAACCCGGTCGAGACATTGGTATGTACTATGTATAAACGAAGTTACATCCAAATCGGTTCATAAATACGCCTTTTATCGCGTGACAAAATTCAGGACGTTTCAAAATGTCAGCCACACTAGAAATTCAAAATGCTATAACTCAGCCATTTTTTAAGATATAGACGAAACAAAAACTGCTCCGAAATCTTTGTATAAAGGTCAAATACATAAGAAAAAAATATTTTTCCATTTTCAATTTTTTGGTACCACATTTCAAATTTTAAATTAAAAAAAAAAATTTAAATGGCCGCCATTTTGAAACAAAATGGCGGATGAAGCTGGCCAACGAACTCGGTCGAGAGATTGGTATGTACTATGTACACACCGAATTACATCCAAATCGGTTCATAAATACGCCTTTTATCGCGTGACAAAATTCAGGACGTTTCAAAATGTCAGCCACGCTAGAAATTCAAAATGCTATAACTCAGCCATTTTTTAAGATATAGACAAAACAAAAACTGCTCCGGAATCTTTGTATAAAGGTCAAATACATAAGAAAAAAATATTATTCCATTTTTAATTTTTTGGTATCACATTTCAAGTTTTAAATTTTTTTAAAAATTTTAAATGGCCGCCATTTTGAAACAAAACGGCGGATGAAGCTGGCCAACGAACTCGGTCGAGACATTCGTATGTACTATGTACACACCGAGTTACATCGAAATCGGTTCATAATTACGGGAGTTACAGTGTGACATAGGTCAGATATATATATATATATATATATATATATCAATTTTGAACGGAAGGTGGTTTCGGGGTCTGGGGGTCATGATGGATGAAAATATACCAAAATTTTTTGAAATCGCTTTCCTCCGAACGGCTGCAATAGGTAGCTTTTTTGTAAAGAAAGCTACCTAAAAAAATAAAAGTTTTATATAAAATTTATTTTCAATAAATGTATTTAATCAATTAGAAAAAGGATCCAATAAGTTTCTTTCAAACAAAGCTGTTTTGGAATAAAGAATTCGGTTTATAAATCTGCTGTCACTCAGCCGTCGCTTTCTCCTAAAAAATATGAAGATATGTTCTATTTTCCCACATACTGATATTTCGTTTCAGATTTTTTTTTTTAATTATTATTGCAAATGAACATGTCATTTCAAATGAGCTTCAAATATAAGAAGCAAATTCGATTTCTTTTCATAAAGCATTATAAAAATTATAATATAACGCTTATATTTATTGTTAATAAATATATTTCATAAAGAGTAAAATTTATTTATTTAACGATTTTAATTCGAAGATGTTTTGGAATTATTCATATTCGATTTCCAGTAATAAACAAAATTCTAATTTATCAGTTTTACGTGTTAATGATATTTTTAACTCATTGTTATAGTAAATACTTCGATTACCTTGAAGATATTAAATGCATAATTTTAAAATAATTATACATGCCTATGGCTTCAATACTCGAGGAAGCAGTAATTTCGATTCGAAGGTGTGATTTTATTAAATTATAAAAAGTATCCCTCTGAACAATTCTTCAGAGCGAAAAAAGTAAGTTCTAATTATTTTATAAAGTATTATGAAAGTGATAGAAAATACCTCCATTACCTTGAAGATATTAAATGTACAGTAACTTTGAAAATATTTATACATGCATATGGTTTCAATATTAGATTAAGCTAAAATTTCGAATCAAAAAGCCATTTTTTAAATTAAAAATATATATATATATATATATCACTCTAAACTATCTGCAAAAAAGTAAGTTCTAATTGTTTTATAAAATATTATGAAAGTGATAGTATAAAGATTAAATGACGTTTATTTTTATTAAAACCTTTTAGTAAATAGTAAAAGGTATGCAGTTTAGCCCTTATGTCAATGACCAAAATTTGACCTTGTGTCCAATAACCGGGATACCCGGGAACCTGCTACGATTTTAACATACACGACCCATAAAACATTCACTCAGTGTAACTGCCCTGACTTAAGAGTAATTTGACGAATTTTTAAAACTATTAATTACTTCAAGTGTCAACAATTTAAACAAAGATACTACAATAGAAATTTGGAAAACAAAGTTATCCGGTTTATCGAGCACATATGAGTATAAACCGTTTCTGGAATATTCTTAGATTTATTCGTTTTGACAACTAGAACACACGAGTGGAATGCCTTCAAAATGTTAAACCTGCAGCAATTCGGGATTTATGGAAGATGCTAAATACTAACCTATTAAAAAAATACAAACTGACGAAAGACTTAACTGTTAATAAGCAGATATTTCCGTATCGAGGAAAAAAAGTTTCACCCAATATATTCCGTCTAAACCAGATAAATACGGGATCAAAATATATTAGGTATGTGAAGCAAACAATTATTAACTTCTCAGCGGCCAACTATGCGCTGTAAAAACTGGTACAGACCGTGAAATAAACCAAGATGAAAATGTTGTTAAACACTTCTCGTCTCCATTCTAGGATTCGGGACGAAACTTCACGATGGACAACTCTTTTTTTCTCTTTCTTTGGCCATGTATTTATTAAACTGGAAGCTCACAATGGTTGGCACTTTGAAAAGAAACAAACCTTATATTCCCCAAGAAATGAGGCCAAGTAAATCGCGAAAGTTTTATCCACAGAATTTGGATTTCATGATGACATATGTATTTGTTCCTATGTTCCAAAAAGGAACAAAGTTGTCATTCTAAAATCTACTATGTATCATGATAAAACTATCACACGACCGAAAGATAAACCCGAAATGATTCAGAGTTTTATAGGGAACGAATTATGGAATAGATATAGTGGATAAAATTTTGTGAAATATACAACACATAAGCGCACAACCGCGTGACAACTTGCATTATTTTGCTATATTGTGGATATAGCAGCACTTGCTACTTACATTATACATACTGCAAATACCGATATGGTTATAAACAAAACAGACAATTAGGTGGGATCTTAAGGCTCCCAGCAATTCAAGATAAATCGCAATATGTACAGGCTATGAGACATTTCTCGACCAATTCGGGAATTTAAAGTATACTGAAAATAAATCTTTGCCCGTATTTGAAGCTACCACACGTTCAGAATCTAATCCAAAGAGATTAAAAAGAGAAGAAATGAGAAGTATCAAAGCAGTTGGTGTCAGATTTAATCGTTAGAGCCTCAAAAATGGCGCAGAAAGACCAGACAATCATCAAAACCTTGTGGGAAGCCAGTATGTGATGCACATTCGTACACGTTTTGCTATTGTACAGCTTGTCCACAAAATTCCACGTAAATGAAATATTTTGTACCTCAAAAAATGTCTAACTCTTATTTTCAAATTAATATCAAGTTTTATTGATCTAAATCTAAATAATCTATCAATTTCTCTATTTTTCAACAAAAAATTCGCATGAGTACCCGGTTACTCTTGTCATTGATGACAGGTATAAAAATGTTTAAAGACCCAAAATAGTCTCTCTATTCTAAAAAAAAGTAACTACCGCTGTCACCGCCGCCGCCGCCGCCGGTTTTGATTTTTTTGTGACCGGAGGTCTTTCTTCGTTAATATTAAGCAAAATATTGCATACAAAAATATGAAAATAAGTGGTTTTATACAAAAATGTTTGATAAACACGCTGATGCAGACAGTTTTCAAATCGAAGAATTATTTTAAGAGATATTTAATGCTAAAGTTGGACAAAATCGTTCCACTAAAAAAGTTTTATAGCAGCAAAAACTATACATGGCAGTGTAATCATTTTTAGATCATTTTATGCGTTAGAATTTGCCGGAGTGCAGATTGAATTAATTTTTTTATTTTGACTCATTTTTTCAGGTTTTATTTCTATTTTAAATTCAAATTTTCAGCATTTCTAGAGATATTTTTTACAGATTTCAGAAAATTGTACTAATTTAAACTGTTGCCAACTGTATAAAAAGCGCAAGCAATAATGTTTGCTTCAAATTAAAAATTTATTTACACGTGACTATTATAAACAGGAAAAAAACTTTCAAATTAGAATTAAATAATTATGTATAAAAAGCAGGAATTTATTAAAAATTACGTCATAAAAAGTATACACGTGAATTTTAAAAGAGAAAGGATATTGTAAAATAATAAATTCATTAACATGCGTTAGAAGTCTTAGGAGAAATTACGTCATATTTACGTCACATTACAGTTATTACATAAAATGAACACAAAATAATATTGCAAAACAGTTTAAATTTAGAAATTGCGCTAGACATTTATTTAATATTTTGAGAGTATATTTTCAACTATTTTTGTTAGGAAACCGCAAATAATATTTCATTGCTAATAAAAATACTTTCACGCGATTATTTAAAAGAGAAAGAATAGCTTGGTAAAAATTACGTCAGATTAAAAACGATTAATTTAAAATGTCTCATTTAAAAGAACTTTCTTTTCGCTTTGTTAAAAAATACCAGGAGACAAAGACTCTGTTTACTTAATTCCTTTTATATTAGCTTATTTTGAAATGTTGTTACACGTGTCTACGCCATCAAGTTATTTTTATTTCGACGTTTTATTTGTATTTTTATTAATGTTGTACGAATTTATTTGTTCTTTCGTTATTTAAAATAAAAATTATGTCAATTTGTATAATTTGGCGAGTGGTTTGGCGATTTATATAATTTGGCGAAATTGGTCGACGGGATAATCAAGTAGTACCGCAGCAGATTTGGCGTTAAAATTCCCCAATCAAAGAGAAATGAATAGAAATTCGTTTATAGGGAGATCGCCACTGTTTTTTAAATTATAATTCAATCTTTCGAAATCTTTTTACAGCCGATCAAATTAGCGTGCATTTAGAGCCTGCGGTGTCTGGACGGGGGTTGGCGAGCGTAGCTCGTAGGGGGCCGAGCCCCCTAGTAATAAAAAAATTCCAAATTTTAAAGTGATTATACTAATGGACAGTGAATACTACAAATGACGGGATCTAAATTCATTTTAGATTCTTTTAATATTAACAACCTGAAAATGGGATGAAACGCGGAAAAAGGTACCCGGGTACCCGGTCATTGGCATAAGGGTTAAGAGGTTAAATGGAACTTTTTAAATATAATTATATTATTGGTATGAAATTCTAATTTTTCTGTGCGTTCTTTCTAATTCATTGTTAAATAAGTATACTTCTAATACATTGTAATAATAAATACTAGTATCATATGGAAGATGGAAACCTATAACGTCGAAAAGAACTATGCAGATGTCGTCTATTATCCGGAATGACATCATAGTGTCAATAATGCTGCTCGAATGATAACATACTATGCATTATTGATTAGAAGCTTCTGTCATTATCTCCTTCGACTTATACCATTCTAGGAAATCACAATGCCGTTCTAGTTCTGTTATAAATATATGTCCTCCAGATGTTAAGGGCTCAAGTGATTGCAAATGCGTTTGAAACGTCATAACATCCTCAGTGTATATGCTTTCATTAAGGAGTCTTATGGGATTCCGAAATTATACGTGTAATGTAGTATTCCTTATGCAACACATTATCTTAAGTTTTATTCATTAATAATATTCCGTTACTGGAGTAAGTAACATGTAGGGCTGATTTAGTGATTACCAAGCATTGCACATTGGCTTTATGCAATACGTAGTTGAAGCAGGTTTTTCACTAATGTTGAACGTTAAAGAACTTTGTAAAAACCGTTAAATTTGAAAAAAACTATAACACAACTGTGTTATATGCGATAAATAAATTAAATCATATCTAAAAATTTTTGAGATCTTTATTAGCACTTCATATAAGAAAATTCAATTGATATAATTACAATGCATTAAAAATAATTTAAATAAAGTTATGCTTCTAATATTGTACAGTACAGCATATTTACAGAATTTTCAAACAAATATTAATCAGCATAATAAATATTAATACTGATCATAAATTACATCAGAATAAATGCAACAGCTTAGGAAACAAAAGTGGTCTCATTGTATGAAGCAGGCAAAAAAAAAAAAAAAAAAAAAAAAAAAAAAAAAAAAAAAAAGAATGTTATCTACCTATCTCCCTTATTTTCTCTCTATTCTAAAAAAAAGTAACTACCGCGGTCACCGCCGCCGCCGCCGGTTTTGAATTTTTTGTGACCGGAGGACTTTCTTTGTTAATATTAAGGAAAATAATGCATACAAAAATATGAAAATCGATAGTATTATACAGAAGTGTTTGATAAACACGCTGATGCAGACAATTTTTAAATCGAAGAATTATTTAAAGAGATGATTAATGCTAAAGTTGGACAAAATCGTTCCACTAAAAAAGTTTTATAGGAGCAAAAACTATTCATGGAAATTTAATCATTTTTAGATCATTTTATGCGTTATAATTTCCCGGTGTGCAGAATTAATTTTTTTTTTTTTTTTTTTTTTTAATTTGACTCATTATTCGAGGTCTTTTTTCTATTTTAAATTCAAATTTTCAGCATTTCAAGAGATATTTTTTACTTATTTTAGAAAATTGTACTAATTTAACCTGTTGCCAACTGTATAAACAACGAAAACAATAATGTTTGCTTCAAATTAAAAATTTATTTACACGTGACTATTATAAATAGAAAAGATACTTTCAAATTAAAATTAAATAATTGCGTATAAAAAGCAGGAACTTATTGAAAATTACGTCATAACAAGTATACATGTGAATTTTAAAAGTGAAAGGATATTGTAAAATAATAAATTCATTAACATGCGTTAGAAGTCTTAAATAGGAGAAATTACGTCATATTTACGTCACATTACAGTCATAAAATGAACACAAAATAATATTGCAAAACAGTTTAAATTCAGAAATTGCGCTAGACATTTACTTGATATTTTGAGAGGATCTATTCAACTATTTTTGTTAGGAAAGCGCAAATAATATTTCATTTCTAACAAAAGTATTTTCACGTGATTATTTAAAAGAGAAAGAATAGCTTGGTCAAAATTACGTCAGATTAAAAACGATTAATTTAAAATGCCTCATTTAAAAGAACTTTCTTTTCGCTTTGTTAAAAAATACCAGGAGACAAAGACTCTGTTTACTTAATTCCTTTTATATTAGCTTATTTTGAAATGTTGTTACACGTGTCTACGTCATCAAGTTATTTTTATTTCGACGTTTTATTTGTATTTTTATTAATGTTGTACTAATTTATGTGTTCTTTCGTTATTTAAAATAAAAATTATGTCAATTTGTATAATTTGGCGAGTGGTTTGGCGATTTATATAATTTGGCGAAATTGGTCGACTGGATAATCAAGTAGTACCGCAGTGGATTTGGCGTTAAAATTCCCCAATCAAAGAGAAATGAATAGAAATCCGTTTATAGGGAGATCGCCACTGTTTTTTAAATTATAATTCAATCTTTCGAAATCTTTTTAAAGCCGATCAAATTAGCGTGCATTTAGAGTCTGCGGTGTCTGGACGGGGGTTGGCGAGCGTAGCTCGTAGGGTGCCGAGCCCCCTAGTTTATATAAATGTTTGTAAACAGGTATAGGAATCCATATGATTTTGAACACATTAGATGTAAAATAAAATATTAAATTTTCAGTGCCGGAAAAAAAAAATCAGTTACCTGTTTTCCATGTTAAGAAGCTTTATAATTTTTTTTCATAATATATACTGCGATCATTTTCAAGATGGAATCATATAACATCAGGTATAATCATTCAAATGACTTTTGTTATCTAGCATGGGTTTCTATAAAATGCGTAGCATGAAAATAATAATATACGTTTTATTTTAAGTTTATTTTTTAATAAGTGTGTTTGATTAATAAGAAAATATACCCAATCAGTAAATCTGTTTTAGAATAAATTAACCACGTTTTTGACGCATCCCGACATAAAAAGTATTTATAAATTCGGCTTGTTCATCTGCCGTCTATCAGCCGTCTGTTTCTCCGTACCCTAACTGTCATAAATAAACTAGGTTGTTGTGAGACTTTTATCTGTTGTTGAAATTTACTACCGAATGCTCTATATAGAAAATGAATTCTGTAGCATTTATAGATTGTTTACAGAGACACTCCATTACATTACTGGTGAAAAAAATTTTGAGGTGTATTTTATTAATGGTACGGTATTTTAAAAAATGCGATTGAAATACATCATTGAGATTTTTTATATTGTAATATAGTACATATTATATTGTTCATTTACAGAGACACGCAAATTAATTCCATTAAAGAAATGACTAGGATCGCAATGGACAGCAAGCGACCTAAGGTAAAGGCTCTATGGAGTGTGAGTTATTAATGCTTGTTTGTTGAAAATACCGCAAACAATTCTTTGTTGTATCATATATTTAATATATTGTAATATGCATTCAAAATGTTGTTCTATATGCAGAGAAATTCCCTAAGTATGCAAATTTTCACTTAAAATGCATGCACTCAACCTGGGTCTAGGCTAAAGTCGCCTGCTAGTGGTATTAGCGTCTGAGCATAAAGGCATTCTGGAGATGCAGTGGCTAGAATAACATATCTACATAAAGCCAGCTCTGGGGTCTGACGTCACCTGCATAAGGTCCATTGCTGCAAGTGCGCACTACGCTGCAGTTTTCATTTTTAAAATGATCTAAATAAGAGTTCAATATGTGGTGTGTATAAATTCTATAGACCACATACAAGGCTACACGAAACACTATTCGTGCATTAAGAACACATTAATGGGTATGGACAAAAATTACTGAAAATATATTTTCACTGAGTTATATATTTTTATAAATTACTTCTTTAGATATATCATTTCATTCTATGAATAAAACAACTTTCTTAATAATATTGTGTTATTGTTCGAGTTTAATAATATATGCCTGACGCAAATATTTTCTTTCTTGTTAAGTATATATATGAAATTCTAAGTTCCGTGTTTTGTTTCAAAGTCATTTTTACTATGAATGTCAATACCATGATATTCTTTCAGATAAAAACGTCCGTCGAAACTCCACAGATTATAACGGTGGTATTTGACAAAACGAAAAAAAAATAGTTAATACCATGATCGATGAGAATCAATGACACTTTACGATCTGTTAAATTACTATTTGAAAAAACATAAGGCACAGAGGTTTTAATTGATAAAGGTGGCATTTGACAATAAACAAAAATAAAGATTTGCTACTTTGCAGTTCATTTTCTAAAAATAATTACTGTGTCCCTTACCATAATTATCATCTGATTGTTCAGATATCTTCAATTTTCTCACATGCTGATATTTCGTTTCTGAATGTATAATCGAAAGGTGTATAATATTATGAATAGAATTCAACCAAATTTCATATATATGTTTTGGCTATGTCCAGCAGGTCCCGTGAGAATCAAGTGTATTTTATTAAAATTAAAATTGATTCATTTAGAGATTTTAATTTGCAATTGTCTTTGAATAATTCACATGCGATTTCCAGTAACATATGAAATTTTAATTCACATGTTTGCGATTTTAATGATATTAAATCTTATTGTTAATATACTTATTTCGAAAGAAACATATAAGTTCAAAATACACTCATTGCCATAAAAATTTGCGCACCAAGAAAAAGACGTCCAAATGAAACGAAATTTTACACGCGTAAGTACTACTGTGATATAAGTACGTGAGTTGAAAACCAAAGAAAAAGGATCATTTATTGCTGAAAAAAGTACAAATGAACGGAAATTTTAGAACTCTGTTGGGCCCCCTGTAGCGCGAATACACGATGCGATACGAGTGGGCATTGAGGCATACAAGTTCCGTATGATGTCCTGAGGCATCCCGTTCCACAGTTGCTGTAAACCCGCCTTGAGTTCCACCAAACTGGTTGGTTGTCCAACTTGCCGTTCCAAATGATCCCAGATATGCTCGATTGGTGACAAATCTGGGGATCGAGCAGGCCAGGGAAGTGTGGTAATGTGGCGGAGGCAGACTTGTGACATCCTTGCTGTGTGTGGCCGAGCATTGTCTTGCAGAAAATGGCTCCTGGGGGACCTGCCACAAGTGGCAACACATGTGGCTGTGGGATGTCCTGGACGTACCACTGGGCTGTCATTGTGCCACGGATCAATATTAGGGGTGACCGTGTATCGTAAGCAGTGTCACCCCATACCATCACACCAGCTGTGGTAGCGGTGTGTCGCTGTAAAGCGAAGGCAGGATTGAGGCATTCACCACGGGGCCTCCACACACGAGCACGATTGTCATCACTGCTCAAACTGAATCTAGACTCGTCTCTGAAGACGGCCTGGTTCCATTCCGTTGCAGTCGAATCCCGTCGTGAGCGACACCACTCCAAACGTAGGCGTCGGTGTGTGGGTGTCATTGGCTGCACACGTAATGGGCGCCGCGATACCAGATGTCCTTCAGCCAGGCGCCTTGCGATGGTTCGGGAAGACACAGGGGTCCGTAGTGAAGGTGCTGTCTGTGTCTGGATAGCGGCCAATGAGGCAGTTGGCTCTACTCGTGCGTTTCGTATGATGTGACGGTCTTCTCGACGACTGGTCTGGCGAGGGCGTCCCGAGCCTGGTCACCTTGTAAATGACGTCTCTTCAGCCCACTAATCCCAACACCTCTTCACAGTAAAATCAGAACGGCCTACTTCACGAGCTACTCGCCGAGCTGACCACCCAGCTTCCATCATCCCGATGATTCTTCCCCTCTCGTACTCTGACAACTACTCATATTGTCTTCGATGGCTTCGTAACGGCATGTCTACCTCAGCGTTTCTTTTGCAAAAGAAAAGGTATACTCAGACAAATTCTGCTTTCCACTTTTATACTCCAAGGAGGACGAAGTTCAACGCCCTCTAGTGGCATTATGCAATGCGCAATCAAGCTGCATTTCTAATCATTTGCATATCTGCCTGATATGTACCTTCATGCCAAGTTTCGTTACGATCCCACAATTATTTCTTGGTGCGCAAATTTTTATGGCAATGAATGTAATTATGCACGGTTCTACGATATTACAGGAAGTTCTACATTCGTTTATGGGTACCACTTTGGAGTGCCTTCAAATGTAAAAAGCAAATGCAAATGTTTTTTATAATGATTTGGAAATTGAAATTTAGGGTTTAAATGAAATTTATTATGTTTTAATGGTATTGAGTTTAGGATTTTAAAAGCAACTTTTTAAACAAAACATGGAACTTTAAATAGCTGAATAAACTTCTATTTTTTATGTGCCTACTTACTGATTCATTGTTACACAGTCAAGGTTCTCTCTAATACATTGTTACAATAAACACTATAATTATCTGGAAGATGGAAACTTATAATATCGAAAATAAATATACAGATGTCGCCTATTATACGAAATGTTATCATAGTGTCAATAATGGTACTTGAATGATAACTACCATACATTATTGATTAGACATTTCTATCATTATCTTCTACAGCTTATACCATTTTAGGAAATCACAATACCGTCCTAGTTCTCTTAGTAAAGATATGTCCTCCAGATGTTGAGGGCTCAAGTGATTGCAAATGTGTTAGAAACGTCATAGCATGCTCAATATATATGCTTCCATTAAGGAGTGTTATGGGCTTCCGAAGTTATATGTATAATGTTGTATTATTCCTTATACAGCTCACTCTCATAAATTGCATTAATAAATGTAGATCCGTTATTAGTGTAAATATAAGTGCAGTTAAGTCTTAGTACAGGTTGCGGCATTGCATAGTTGCTTTGTCTAATAAGTGATTTAAACACATTGATTGCAACTTTGTATAAATTTAAAGGAAATACTGTAGTTAAAAAATTAAATTTTATTATAGCTGCTTAGTTTAATAATAATGATGTATATACTTCTTGATTTAAAGTTAGATTTTTAAAATGTAAAAATCGAAAATCTTGTATTTGGTAACCATTTTTCAAAAACATTCAAGAGTAAAATAACTCATTTCTTTCGTTATACGAGTAATTATTGTTAAGTGTGTCCTGCACACAAAATTTTATTTTTTTATTAACCATTTGGAAAAATGGTTAATGTCCTCTGTCAGGGTAGGAAATACAAAACATATCTGAAGCGTTTTATTAGTTGAATCCCGCATTTTATTAGTTTCCTGATTGGTCTATACAGTAATCTGTATTTTCCCTTTACTTTCAACAGAGATGGATACTTCTGTTGCCACTATGACAATAAAGTAATAAAAACTACAAAAACAAATTAATAACTCAGAAACAATTTGAGATACAGCTTTCAAACAAATTGCATTTAAAAGTACAATTTTTTCTCTATACGACGGTGTAAAAAGTAATATTGTGGGATGTTTAGAAGTTTAAGAATGAAACGTCATTTAAAATTGGTCCAGGAATATTAACGTTTAATCTATGGCGTACGTAATGTATGACCAGCTCCGTATAAGTTTAAAAATTTACAGTACCGAAAATTTTAAAACTGAAATTTATTTTAAAATTTGTTCATGATGGGTCCAGGAATGTCAATGTTTAATTCATGGCGTACGTAATGTATGATCAACTCCGTGCTATTTTTTATGTCTTAAATTTTAGTCTTTGAAAAAATCATTTTCCAAATGGTTGTTGTAATTTGTTAAATTGCTTTCTTGTAGATATTTTCGAATGAAATTTCTTTCTCAAATATGTGTTTATGTAATAAACATACTGCATGTGAAAAAATACTGGTGACTTAAAAAAAAAAAAATAAATAAATTAAGTATATTTGATTTTTGATATAACTATTCAACCACTTGCATAACTTCCAATATTTTACACTTTTTTGTACTACAAAAACTTTGTAGTAAATTTTACCTTTATAAATCGCCGTAATCTGCCGATTAAATAACACATAAATTAGCACTTGTCCGATTTGCATCATTGTGTGCAGGAAATGTGTAATTTTAATTCGTCTTCAAGAATTTTATAAATATTACTTAGACAGTTCATAATAAATTCTAATGTAAAAAAATGCATTTTTCTAATGAGTTACTTTTGTATTGTTTAGCGTATTTTCAAAATTCTGACTCAAAATCAAAAAATCCTGAAGGCAGAGTATTAGAAATATGATACAGAAACTCTGTTGAAAAATCCATACATATACTTTATAATAAATTATATGTATATATGTCCTTTCAATGTTGAAAAATAATGAAAAAATTCGTTCTGAGATAAATAAACTTTCTTTAGAGGGCGGGTCGCGCGCTGCATCACATGGCAGAAATAGAGTGACATTTACAATTATTCAAAAAATAATTTAAATGTATTTTAATGCATATCGCAATTAATAAACGTATGGAATTAGTTTCAAAATGTCTGTTGAAAAAGGGGAATTTGTACCATATTACCACATTCAATTTTCACAAAAATTTAAATTAAAATGTTAAAAGAAAGAGGTGTAATGAATTATACCCTTAGAGAAGTTTCGATAAGAGATAAAAATATAGCAGAAATTTAACACCAGAAAAATACTTCTTAAAAAAATGCAATTATCAAATAATGCAAAATCTTAAATCTGATTTATCTTTAAAACAAAGCAAAAAAGCAAAAAAAAAAAAAAAAAAAAAAAAAACTAGAAAACAGGAGTTCTCTTTTTTCAGAATTTAGCGTCGCCCCGATGAAAAAAAAAATATATGTATATATAAATAGTACAAAACATATTTCAAATTTAAGACTTAAAGCACACACTTTTATTTTATGTAAAATCGCGTCATTCGCATCCGCTTAAGAATTCCACATTTACGATCAACATCAACAGTAAAGCATGAATAGGATGTCACTATCGCAAAATAATACACAAATGCAGCAAAAGGAGATCGTCATTAAAGAAACTCGACAAAAAAATGGCTATCATACGATTCATAGTCATTCATTTGTTTATTACATTAATATAGATGATTTCATTCGTGACGTCAGTCATGACGCTTTGGTTGGAAACTGACTCCAAACAAAGGTTCCTATGCTGTATTTTATATTTTGTTTGTGTGTTGCAGCTATATCTTATATCTATATCTCACATCTTAAGTGTTTTAATACTTGATATGTGCTGGTAACATTTTTCACGATTTATATTTAAAAATAAATGACGTATAGCAACCGTTTGTTTGGAAGCGGTTTTCAACCAAAACGTCATGACTGACGTCAGTAGTAGACGCCTGTGTGGCTGGGACAACTTTTTTCCCCGGTGGCAACGGTTACGTGACGTCATCGTATATTTGTACAGGGGGGAAGGGGGGATTTTTTCGACGGTGGAAAGGGGGTATTCTTTTTGCGTACTCTTGAAGGAGGGGTCCACCTGGCAATGAAAAGGGGGTGTGGGGTCGGAAATGGAGGGTCACGTGACTGGTCGTATAAGGGGTACAGGGGGGAGGGGGAAAGGGGTCTGAAATGTGGTCACGGTACTGGATCGTGCAGGATAACGAGGATTTTAGGATGAGTTGTTTTTGCTGAATAGTCTAGGGGGAAGGGGGTCGGAAAGGGGGTCACGTGACTGGATCGTATAAAACAACAATAGAAGGGGCATGTCCACTGTCAATCAAAAAGGGGGCTTGTCCGAACATGAACTGTAACATGATGGGTAATTTATTTTCGTCTGTAGAAGGCACGGATGGTTTTTTAGGGGGGGGGGGAGGGAGTGTGGAATGTCAATGTTTACGTCCTAGAGGAGAGGGTGTGGATTTGAGTTTCGGTTTCTGGAGGTATTCATTGTTAGAGTATGACGTAATCGGTGGATTTTAATTTTAATTTTATGGAATGAACAATTTCTGTTTAAAAAAAATTATTTTTAATTGATTATCTATATTATAAAGGACAAACATATCTGTGCGTAACGCATACGTCATTTTGCGAATGGCAACACTTTGAAATTTGAAATGAAATTTTGGTTTTGCAATTTTCTCTACTGCAAATTTTTAAACTTCTAAACATCGCACATTTTAAATTTTTACACCGTCGTATAAGGAAAAAAATACTCTTTTAAATGCAATTTGTTTGAAAACTGTATCTCAATTAACTTTTGAGATATTCATTTTTGGAATTTTTTAATTCCATTTTTCTTATCGTGGCAACAAATGTACCTCATTTCTATTGAAAGTCATTGAAAGTAAACGGAAAATAGTTCAAAATAGGAGATACTGTATCTTTCTGTTGCCATTTCTCATAAAACCTGAAAAAATAGTTGAATATAAAATATGGGCTATGTCAAGAATATCGTCAGTTATTCCGCGATAATGACGTCATATGCACACTTTTCTATAGACGAAGTTTAAGACAGAATTGTAAAAGTGGATTGCTTTAGCGGATGCAAATGACATCACTATTTAATGAAGCGCGTAGTTTAATTCTTAAACCTGAATTATGTTTTGTAGAAGTGCATCATTTTCACAGCACAGCAACTTTGAAATTCTCTACAGGTGAAAATGCTTCACTTTTGAAAATAATGTAATCGAAAGCACACACTGATAAACGCAATGTTTTACAAAAACGTAGATTGTCTTTATAAAAGAGAGGTGACATGCAAATAATAGCGATTTATATTACAGAAATTGATGATTCTCGCCTGGATGGATTTGCTTCGCCGAGTTAGACAAGCAAATAAATAATTCGTGGTTTAAAATAATATCGTGTTCCTGAAGTTTTTGTCAAAAATTCTCTCGAATAATAAAATTTTACTGCTATTCTTTAGGACATTCTACTAAAATTTTATCAAAATAACATAATTTGCTTAATTTAATTTTTCCTAATTTTATATAATCTATATATTTAAAACACAAGTGTGTTTTTTATTCATCTGCCCTGATCATTCTGCTGAACCAGTTTTACTAATATATATATATATATATATATTTAACTGGAAGCTCTTTCTTTGTAGATGTGGTCGCACTATCTGTTTTTTTTTTTATATCTCCACTTTTATATTTTAATTTTAAAGGCATTTTATAAAATTTCCTCAAAGTGATGAAAATTAGATAGCTTTCATTGCTGCAGACAAGAGAGAAATAATGGGGTATTTTAAACTTTATTCATGCTATTTTCTGATAAAAATTCAAAATTGTTGATAAAAATTGTTGTATAGGGTTTAGTGGCGCAAAATCGCATTAGGAGCAGAATATTATATTATGGGCATAATAACGGAAAATGACATACTGCTTTTGAAAACACGCATTTTTCCACATAAATTTTCTATAGTGATTTTCCTTATGCATGTGTACTAATACTAAGTTTCAGACACTAGGCGAAATGCTTATTTAAGTGAAAATGAAGTCAGATTTAAAAGAGAACGATCATTTTCTTAGATAAAACTAAGCCTTTTAACACAAATGCGTCTAAAAACCATAAATTACGAAAATTTTTACTCTCCAAAATTGAGATTAGAATCTCAAATAAAGAGTGCGTCTGTTCACATAAAAGATGTTGCTGGCAATCTTGACTTCAAGTTTTGAGTTAAAATAATTTTTAAATGATCAAACAAAATACAATTTTCTTTTAAATGATGAATATGGATATGAGAAGTGCGTATACAAATTTTGAGAAGGTGAAAATTGCTGTTTTCATTACGGAAATCCAAGCATAAGAGCCTCAATTCATAACCACATCCTAATAACTGATCTTTATTATATTTTATTGATTATGTATCTATATTATAAAGAACAAACGTATCTGTGCGTAACGCTGATGTCATTTTGCGAATGGCAATACTTCACGATCAAATTTTGGTCTTGAAATATTCGCTACTGCATTTTTTCAATCTTCTGACCATCATACATTTTCAATTTTTGTCGCATAAGGAAATAAATGTACTTTCAAATGAAATTTGTTTAAAAACTATATTCATTGACTGATGTATTATATTTTCTAAAATAATTTTTAAGCATGATTTTTTTTAAAGTTTATCTTATCACGTGCCGGTTTCGATACATAAAATAATAAACATTTTGCACATAAAGCAACAAACATTTTTCAGCATTTGTTTCTGACTATTTTTGCATAATGAAATTAATACTTCCTTTATAAGCAAATAAAAGAATAATATTAAAAAAACTACCAAACTAACATATTTGTGAAAGACAAATTAACGAAATTAATACTTCTTTTATAAACAAATAAAAGAATAATATTGAAAAAAAAAATCTAACATATTTGTAATCGTGCAATTTAAATTTTTAGATCACCAAATAGGATTTTTTTTAATGGAATTTGTTTGCAAAGTTCATCTCAGTTTACTGATTGTCTATGGTTTTAAAAACAATTTTAAAGCATGGAATATTTTTTTAATTTATCTATATCGCGCGGAGCTCGATTACAAAAGATTAATCCGTTTGCCCTTAAAACAAAATAAAGAGTTCATCATTTTCTTACGGCTAATTACCATTAAGAAAAAACTTCCCTATGAATAAATAAATAAAATAACATAAATAAAACACAAATTTACCAGACATGTATAAGCTCTGAAATTATCAGAATATAAAAGGATGCCATAAGTAGTAAAATCTTGGCAAATAACTCTTAGCATGCGGCTAATAAGAAAATATCGCTTTTGATAAATTTCAAAAATGTATTTGATTGTGTAATTCGTATTTTCCATATGAAAAATGCTTTTTTTAATGTAAGTGCTCAATCTAAAAAAAATATCGCATATAAAAAAATTGTTAGTTTTCAATTTAAAAAAAAATGTTTTCATCTATATTCTTTAACCCGGGAAGCCCAGGTACGATCCCCTAGTTTTTTTAATGTTTTATTTTTACATTGATTATTTTTAAATTGGGAATTCTGCTTAATTTTTTTTTTCATTTGAACGAAATTATTTACTTATTTATTTTAGAATTTTAAATTCATTGTTTTCAGAATTTAGAATTGTGAATCTTGTTTGATTTTAAACGAATTTATTTACTTTTAAATTTATTATAATAGAATAAAAAAAAAAAAAAAACATGATTTTTGGTTTTACGTACATTTTCTTGCATGACGCCATCACACTGAATAGAACCAAGTCTCTGCTTTTAATATTCTTTTAACGACGTGATGTCATGGTGCAATTGTTCGAATAACAGACAAATAATTGTTTCTTGACATCATTTTGCCGAGTTCAAATACCACCTTGAATTTTTGGTAAAATAAAAAATACTAAAATAAATATAAATGATAGATGGCAGCACCAAAAAAATTCTTATGTATTTCGACTTCGAAATAATTCTCTATGGTAATGTAATAACGCCTGATTATTAAATTTATATCTGTTTTATAATTAAAAGTAATTATAATAATATTTTAAATTATTTTAATTTAATTGTGTAATTTACTGTAAATTATATTTGTACTTTTAAATAAGGTATATATTAAAGGTTATAACATAACACTTTTTATTTTAAGTAAAACTTTGATGCGATAAACATCGTGTTAGTTTTATAGACGAAAATATATATGAATGTTAACTTTCGTTTAGATCATAATAATTGTTGCAATGGAAGATTTGAATCAGACGTATCGGAATCCAGAATATCCCGCCAGTTTCGGTGCTATCAATGCTTTACAACGTGCTTTAAAAGGTCGTGTAAAAGCCAAAGACATCAAGAATTGGCTGCAAACGAAAGATTCGTATACTTTGCACAAGCCTTTGCGACACAAATTTCCGAGAAATCGTGCCATAGTAGGAGGCTTAAACGAGCAGTTTCAATCTGATTTAGAAGACATGCAGTCTCTATCTTCTTTGAATGACGGATATAAGTATTTACTGACATGTATTGATATTTTGTCGAAATATGCATGGGTCATACCGTTAAAATATAAAAAAGCTCCAGGCATTAAACGAACTTTCGAAAAAATATTTTCGGAACGTAAGCCGCAAACTCTGCAGTGCGACGGGGAAAGAGCTCACGAATAAGCTTGTGCAAGATTAAAAAAAAAAAAACAAAAAAACAGAATATACACTTTTTCACATCCAATAACACCACAAAAGCTTCAAAGTAGAACGCTTTAATAATACACTTAAAACGAAAATGTGGAAATATTTTACTGATAAGAATACAAAGAGATATATTGATGTAATCGATAAATTAACACACAGTTATAATCACACGTGGCATCGTTGTATTAAAATGGAGCCATCATCAGTAAACTTTGACAATCAAAGTCTGGTTTGGAAAACATTGTAAGCAAATGACAAAACCCCTGCAATGAAATATGGCATGAATGTCGGGGATACCGTTCGTATAAGTAAGGAGAAACTACGTTTTGAGAAAGGATACGAACAAAATTGGACAAGGGAAATTTTTACTACTCATAAAATAACACATCTAGTGCCTGTTGTCTATAAATTGAAAGATTTAGCAGGAGAAATCATAAAAGGAACATTTTTACAAACAAGAACTACAAAAGGTTTCGAATTCAGGTTTTTACCCTGTGGAGAAAGTTTTGAAGAAAAGAAAACGTAATGTGAATGTTCAATATTTTGTGAAATTTCAAGTATATCCGGAAAAATTCAACGCATGGGTTAAAGATATTCGAATGATATAAATAGTGTAGTCATCATGCTTATCTTTAATTTCATCAAAAGATGTCGTTCTACATGACACTCATCAGTGATAGCTCTCTGAGCTTTTTCCCAAATAATAAAATATCGCAATTTACAACTCAACTGTCGAACCCCATAAATTTAAACAGTGAATGGTAAATGGCTTTGGTCGATTTCATTTATCCGCATACATGGTATAACGATAGAAATGATAGTAATTTGTTTGTTTTTGACTTGGGGGATGGAAAATTTGAAGGTAGGAGAGTGCCTTCTGGATGTTATCAACCATACCAGACCACATTAAAAGTATGACAATACCATCGCATAAAAATAAGGTTGAATTTAATTTTCACCCTGTTACGAAAAGAGTTACAATCAAGACAGATAAAAAAATCGAAAGTAGTTCTTTATGAAGGTCTAGCAGAACTTTTAGTGTTTGAACCCGCGGAAATTACAGGAGTGCAACAAATTCCTTTTGTGGCCGAACCGAATTCATCGTTTCACGTGATGTATGAGTATTGTAATCTCGTGGAGCCTCAAATAGTAGGTGATATTCAAGCCCATCTTCTAAAAATTGTGTCTATCGAAGGAAGCGATGGGGAAATTATTAATGCTCATTATCCGAGAACATTGTACGTACCAGTTATTCGCCAACATTTCCAAACGGTACAAATTTATATCAGACTTCATTCTGGAGATTTAGTACCTTTTGAAAGAGGTAAAGTTTTTGTAACGTTGCATTTTCGATTACGGCAAATCATATAAAAGAGCATTACGTTTAAAATTATCTCATTTTCCTTCTTGATTGCGATAAAGAAAGATCAACAAAATGTTGATACCTTATACATGGTGTACACAAAAGTTCGAAGATTATTATGCCGGCCAAACAGGAAATGGTTTGCCTTACAATTGAGGAACAGTTTTGCGGAGAGGACGCGGTATAGGTGGATTTTTTGCTAAATTGTTTCGCAGTGCGGTGCCATTTTTGATAAGTGGTGCCAAAACAATTGGATAAGAAGCATTACGAACAGGCACTATGGTTGCGAATGATGTATTATCAGGTGAAAATTTTAAATCGTCTCTCAAAACACGATCAAAAGTAGTAGGAAAGAAACTAGCTAGAAAAGCAGTTGAAAAAGCGGATCAAATGACTGGCCATGGAAAGCTTAAAAGGAAGGGAAAACCTGCAAAAACCATCATTTCATCGAAAGTACGGAAGGTGCAAAGACGCGATATTTTTGGCTGATAATATACGCATTATACTATGGCTTTTCTTTTAAAGGACTCTCCCGAATGTGCTAAATCGGAATTAGAAGTATTTCATCTCGCACCTACTCAAACAGTTATTGAAAGACGTCAGTGGGTTGAATTTCACCCGCTTTCCAATGTTTCTGATGGAGGTCCTGTGGAGTTTAATGTTTCTGGAAGCGGAGAGGATTATCTTGATTTATCGCAAACTCAGTTATATGTCAAAGTGGAGATTTTAAGAAAGGATGACAGACCCATTCCGGATAAATGTAAAGTAAGACCCGTCAATCTTTTTTTGCATTCCATGTTTTCCCAAGTTGATATTAGTCTGAACGATAGACTCGTTTCTTCAAGTAATAATACTTAACCGTACAGAGCCATGATAGAGAAATTACTGAATCACGGGTATGATGAAAAAACTTTTCAACTTTCCTCAGAATTATTTTTTAAAGATACTGCTGGTCGTATGAATGTTGTGGATCCGGCAGACGTAAACCCCAATGAAGGGTTTAGTAAACGTGCAGAAATGATTAAACACAGTGCTTCAGTTGATATGATTGGTTGATTGCATCTGGATATTTTTCACCAAGAAAGACTCCTCCTTAACATGATTGATATGAAAATTAATCTGATTAGTAGTAAACCAGAATTTTGTTTGTTGGCAGGTGAAGGGGAGTTTAAAGTTTCCCTGGAACACGCTTCCTTATTTGTGGGTAATGTAAGGGTAAGTCATGGCGTTGTCTTAGGACATGCTAAAAGCTTAGAAAAAACAGTAGCCAAATACCCTATTAACAGAGGGCTTTCCAAAACACATTTTATTCCCACAGGCAATATGAGTTTCGTTCAAGATAATATTTTTACAGGCAAGATGCCCAATCGCATCGTGATTGCCTGTGTGGATAATGACTCATTTAACGGCGACTATAAAAAAGTCCCCTTTTGAGTTCAAGCATTACAATATTAATTTCATAGGCATCGATGTGGACGGTCAGCCCGTTCCTCACAATCCACTACAAGCTGACTTTGAAAACAATTTATTTATTCGAGCTTATGATAATTTATTTTCGAATGCTGAAAACAAAGGCTTGTACCTTTCAAGATCAGATTTTTCACAGGGGTACTCATTATTTTGTTTTGATCTCTCACCCGATTTATGTGATGGTTCACATCTTAATCTCATACGTCATAGTAATTTAAGATTAGAAATTAAGTTCGGAACGACTTTGGCGCAAACCGTCTCTTTGCTAGTGTATGCTGAATTTGAAAATTTAATCGAAATCAGAGTATTCAAACCATTTTTCAGTTCGAGTTTTTGTTAAACAGTCATGTATAAAAGGAGCTTGATAAGACTCCCGACATCCGAAACAGTTTATCAGTTCAGTCATTTTGATAGTAATGGCAACAGCCAAACATTTACTCAGGAAAATGAGAAGTTCTAAAAAGGTGTCAGGATTATCTATTGGATTAAACTGCAAACTGGCGTTGTTGAGTTCTTCATAAATATAGTAAGATAGTGAGTATGTGATTAGTCCATCTTTCACACGATCCGTGATAGTGTGCACGTTATCTACTATCTTTTCAAATTCAGCAAGTGTTAGCACGACATGTTCAGGCACAAATTGCATACTCATATTTTTTCTTTGGAAAAATCTTTGGAAAACGTAAAGTTCCACACCATCCTTAAGTTGCTTTGAAATGCACAAATCTGTTACAATAACAGTCATCTTTTCCGAAGATTTATGATTTAATACAGTCTTGATTTCCTGACAGAAGGAGTGCCAAACTTTGGGAACTTGATACACCATCTTTAGTAGGCTGTAATTCAACATCGGGAACAACAATATATCGTCTAATGTCAACTCGAGTTTGTCCCAGAAAATAATTCACGGAACGAAAGTTTTCTCCATCCAGGTATTTCATACCCTTCGAATCATGTCATTTCACCTTTTCTAGAAATGATTGAACCTAAAAAGAAATAAAGAGAGACAAAAATAAATAAATAAAAAAAAAAATTAAAAATTCAATATGAATTAAAAAGTATTAAAAAAAAAGATCAATAAAAAACTTACCGGAGTTTGATAATTCTTCGTTTTCTTGTTGCTTTTTTTAACTTCAACAAGTTTACGCTTGCTTTTTGTTGGCGTAATCTCGTTCTGGAAGTTAAGTCCATCTTCCATGACGAAAAAACAATGAAAATAGCTAAAATAAATTTGAAGAAAATTCACAAGTCAACAAACGATGCTACGCTCTTCAGAATAACCTAAGCCACTGACAAATACAACTGATGCCATTTGTTGAATTTTAAACTTTTTTCATAATACGTTACAGTTAATAGGTTCCTAAACAACTCATCTTGATATTTTGTTTACAGTTACACACAGTTTAACCTTAAAAACAACTCAACTTTACAAATGGTCCTCGTAATTGTTTATCTAGAGTGCAGTCATTACATGACGTCACATTCATGTTCGAACATACCCCATCTTGTCTACATCATGTGTTCCAGATGACAAATACTTAAAATAAAACTCATTAAACATAAATTTAATTTAATTAAAGCCATTTGAAAATAAAATCAGTTTGAAATAATTAAATTAAAGTTAATGAAGAATGAACCCTTTTCCGACACCTCTTCCCCCTCCCCTAGCATATTCAGCAAAAACAACTCAAACTTCAGCAAAAAAACAACTCAACATCCAGCAAAAAACAACTCAACCTTCGTACTCCTATGCGATCCAGTCACGTAACCCCCTTTCCGACCCCCATTCTCCCTCCCCTAGCATATTCAGCAAAAACAACTCAACCTTCAGCAAAAAACAACTCAACCTTCGTACTCCTTTAAACGATCCAGTCCCGTGACCCCATTTCCCCCTCCCTTCTGTACTCCTTTATACGATCCAGTCACGTGACCCTCCATTTCCGACTCCCTCTTCCCCCCCTTTTTGATTGACAGGTGGACCCCTCGTTCAAGAGTACGCAAAAAGATACACCCTCGTTCCACCGTCGAAACTCCCCCCCCCCTGTACTCCTATACGATGACGTCACGTGACCGTTGCCACCGGGGGAAAAAGTTGTCCCAGCCACACAGGCGTATACTACTCCATTTCCCCCTCCCCTCTGTACTCCTTTTATATGATCCAATCACGTGACCCTCCATTTCCGACTCCCTCTTCCACCCCCTTTTGATTGACAGGGGAACCCCTCCTTCAAGAGTACGCAAAAAGAATTGCCCTCGTTCCGCCATCAAAAAAATCCCCTAATTTCCCCCGTGTACTCCTATACGATGACGTCACGTGACCGTTGCCACCGGGGAAAAAATTGTCCCAGCCACACAGGCGTATACTACTGACGTCACACTGAAAGCTTCTACAGATACTTAAAATTAAATATAGTGTGTAATAGCTCCATGTTTTAACAGAAATTATATGTTTATATTTTTTTTAAATAGCACGCATTTTAATTATATTTTCTTTCGATTGTTATGAGAAAATGGCAACAAAAATATATAATTGCTATATTTCAACTATTTTCCCTTACTTTCTACATAAATGGAATACTTGAGTTGCCAAAATTAAACAAATGGTGCTAAAAACTACAAAAAAAAGTTAATATTTCAAAAACAAATGGAGATACAGTTTTCAAACAAATTGCATTTAAAAGTACATTTTTTTTTCCAATACGACGGCATAAAAATTAAAAATGTGCGATGGTTAGAAATTTAAAAAATTGCTATAGAGCATTTAATCGTGCAATGATACATTTGCTTTATTTATTACTGGCTTCTGTAAGGTAAACGTTATTTTTTGGAGACAGAATAAGCTGGGAGAAAGAAATAGCATACCGTAGCGGGGGCTAAAAAGAAAAAAAAAAAACGGTTCGGCTTACATGCACAGGTATATTTCGAAGTTAAGTAGTAATTTTACCAACAACATCTAAATCAAGATTAGAGATAAACTTAGATAATTTTTTGTGCTTTTCTGAGAAATAAGAACACCTTGAAACATATTTGGTACGTTTCATAAATAAGTATTTATGGTGATTTTAGTGTTTTTATAAATCCCCTAAAAAAAAACTTACTACGAAACATATAGATAATATTAAGAATATATGTATAATAAGTTTAAACCGCCTGGGGATTGGGTCATTAAATGAACCACACATCATATTTTAAATTCTGATATTCTTTTTACTGAGACAAGCGCGTTTAATAATCCAACCATCCATACAGCATCTCTGAGGTTTGTCAAAATTTTTTATCAAGCCAATGATACTTTTTTATCGCCAGTAGTGTAATTACGGATATGAGATTTTTTGTCTTCTACCCCCTCTTTTTTATGTTTATTTTTATTTTTATAATTATTATTGTTATTTTGCTGTAAGAGTTGTTACTATGAAAAACTTCTCAATGTAAATGTTGTAGCTAATATTAAGAAGCTTTAAAATAAATTTAAGTGGATTTGATATCTCGAAAATTAAGGAAATAATTTCTTTTCTTTCTTCATTCCCCTCCCCTTTTTTAAAATTCCTTTTTAGTGTAAGAGTTTGTCCTATCAAAAGCATGTCAATATAAAAGTTGTACATAATATTAATGAGAATCTTACTAAATTTAAGCGGTTTTTATATCGTCTGAATTGACGAAGTTGTGTTATTTTTTCTTCTTAAACTCCTATTTTTGGCCCCTTGATTCCATTTTTAATAATTTAAAAATATTTGGTACTTTCACTAGAATTAATAATAACTTTAAATTAATTCGATATGTATAATAATTAAGAAGTTATGCTTTTTTCCAGTTTTCACGAAATCCCCATTTTCACCCCTTGGGCAGATTTTGCCCATTAATGAGCTTGACCGCGATTTTCTGCACCTTGATTAAATGCATCAGTTTTTTGCGCTAAATTATGGAAGTTATCGTGTTCATAAAAAAAGTAATACAGATAGATACACATAGTTTGGAACTGGGAGAAGAGGTTTTCGATTTTAGGGGTCATGATCGGCGTAGATGAGCAAAATTACTTCAGAAATTCCAACATAGCAGAGAAGGTAATATGCATCATTTCTTACGAGATTGTCATAAAATTCTATAACAAATAAACTCAAACGAAAGCAGAATTATTACATTAGAAACACAAATAAATATAATTTAAAATAAATTATATGTTAATAAGCAGCAGTCTATGACAATTATATTAAAAGATGAAAATAGAAGTAATACCCTTAGCAGGTTAATGTATCGCATCTAGTATATAAATTGAAATACATTAAAAAATACGAAATTCCATTAAGCAACAATTTTTGAGAAGCCTTCTGACACAAGACATATATTCAAATATTTTTCTGCATCTTACTTGTAAGGATATTCTTTTAACTTTAGTCTCGTTTAAGCGGGCATTGTTAAATTCCAAATGAAACTCTCGAATAAGAATTTCCAATCTTCAAACGTTAAACAATAATTACTTTATAAAATTCACAATATTCGAAAAATTCTCTGTTTGAAACAGACAGAAATGACAAAATTTCAAATGAAGAATGAAAATCACTTTCAAAATTACAGAACTTTCTTCAAAGTAAAATTCTAACTCTGTCAGACAATAACAATTATAATTATGCGCATAATCAATGAAACTGCAAACCTGACATCCCAGCGTCTCTATTATCTCTAGCGAAAGAATTAGCACAGATTACGTTAGAAAAGAAACAAGTTAAAGTTTTTGAAATAAAGTGACAAACCAGAAAATAAAAGGAAATTTGGAATGAACGCTAGATGTTTATTTGTAAATTGCTCTCTATCTCTAGAACATGTAAAGACGAGAAGATGCTTCCTTAAAGTTGTTTGTGCAGAAAATCAATTACGAAAGAAGCTTCATTGTGCGGTGAAAGTTGAAAAAAAAATATTTGAGAGAATGCATTTTCGAGTTCTTGTTATTATTTCTGGACCTTCTAATGGAGTTTTTTTTATAATAACAAAAAGTTTTTAGAGTGATTATTTGGAGGTGTTTTTTTTTTTTTTTTTTTTTTTTTTTTTTTTTTTTTTTTTTTTTACTTTGAAAAGTTTTTGAGTTAAAATGTTATTTGCCATAATTTTAGACGTAAAAACACTTTGATTTTTTTTCATATATTACTAGCAGATGTAATGATCGGAAATTTCCCTAAAAGATAATATATCACAAAGAAGTTTTAATTTTCTGTGATTATTTCTTTATCTAATCGTGAAGTTGTTTTCTAGATTTCGATAACTAACAGATGAATGAATCATTACAAATAATACATTTTAAGAATATAAAAATGTGGAAAATTTATAAGCAAATGCTTCGGTTTCAGGGCGAAGCAAATAGAAATTTAGAACAACTGGGATCTTAATCAGGTAAATGAATTAAACAGCAACAAAAACAACAGCAAAATATCTGAGTTCCTTAAATAACTAAAATTACGAGAAGTAGCAGTTCATGACAAAGCAAAATATGCAGAAGATGTTAAATTTTTAACATGTAGCTATATTACTTTAATTTCTGTGTAAATTTATACATCTGTAAAAAAAAAAAAAAAAAAAAAAAAAAGTGTAACTTGATTTGGAAAGAGTTTCTGAAAAGTCTTTTATTACAAGACTTGCATCGAAAGATCTTTCGGCTTATTATTGGTAACAAGATTTTTCTAAAAGTTAGTCTCAATTAAAAAGGATTGTTATATTCGCAATAACTATCAAATTGGTTTAATGCATAGCTACTATTTCTAAAGGTATTCTAGCGGTCAAGCGAATTTTTTCGATTTTTCGTGCGGTTGTGTTACTCTGAATTACTAACATATAAAATAATAATAAATAAGAAAACTATTAGGTTATAACGAAAGTTTTCCGCGAAATAGCCAATACATAATATCATTTATAATATATATAATTAACTGTAATTTCGTATATAACGACCATTCCGCCAAACCTTCACAGTGTCATATGATACAACACTAGTACCTAAAGCTGTACACTTTATTCGGTGACATTCTGTTAGTGCTTTTTGCAACAGAACTGGTATTTCAGACATCTTGTACTGAATTTATAACGATATTTTTCTAAAATTTTCACAACACAGTGTTATAAAGCGAGTATCTTTCTTTCAAATGCCAATAATCTTTTGGCCAAATGTGAGAAAACTGTTTGCACAGAACGTATTAGCTGTGGCAGGAAGCATTCTTTATAACCTGATATTAAATTGCCTAAATATGAGAAGTATCCAGCCTGTTTTAAATTTTTCAAAGTGAGTATGTATCTCTGGATTCTTGTTTTTATGGTTATTTTGGATTTATATGATAATTACGTCACTATTGTTGTGTAGTGGCTATAGTATTAAGATATTATTTTAATAATCGGATTTTGGATATCGCATAAAGTTAAGTAATTTTTTTCCAGTGTATCTGAAGTAGGTGATGATTGATTTAAATGTAGATTCTGACTTGCAGTTTTGGATATAGAAGACGGTCGTTAGTTTAATATATTTTGTAAGAGGAATTTTCCCACACTTATAAAGAAATACCGGTATACAGGGAATTCCGTTTAAAGTTTATTGTATCTTCGAAGGAATTAAATGCATTTTATATGAAAGTTGTAAACGGAACGTTGATGAGCGTTAATTCCTTTTAGTTTAAGAAGTTTGTGAAATATTTTCCACTCTTAGTATACTTAATTGGACTTAGCTTAGAGCCGTCTGAGTTAAGTCTACCCACTTCACTGCTGGCATTTCCTGCTTAAGGACATTTGTTGTGTTTCCTAAAATATGTACCACTGCCCATTTTCAAGCTGACAGCTAAGAATGGGTTTGCAAAAATACACATTTCTAATTTCAGGTATTAAACAATATTTTCTTTATGAAAAATCCTAGTATTTACAAACAGTCTCAGATTCTTTCAAATGTCTAAATCTGATACAAAGAAAGAAAAACTTTTGAAATTACAAAACTTTCTTCAAATTAGATTTCCGATCAAACAATAACAATTGAAATTATGCGTATTATTGCCAATACTGTAAAGCCTCACGTGTCAATGTCTCTGTTATCGCTGGCGAAGGAATTAGCATAAGTTACATTAAAAATATATCAAGTTAAAATGGTTAAATTAAAGAGATGCATCCAGAAAATGAAACGAAAATGAAAATAAAATAGATGTTACCAGTTGTAAATTTCTCTACATATCAGGCAACAACCAGGAAGTGTTTTTGTAGAATGTTTTATGCTGAAAATCTATTACTAAAAATAAGTACATTTTCTATTATTATGACTATTCCTCGATTTAGTAATTTTTTTCCTAATGTATGACAATTATTTTTTGTGTTCGAAGTTCGTTTCTTTGACACGTTAATTAGCTGAAATCTTATATTGCAGAAAATTTAGATTTTAAAATATTTCAGTAATTAAATTTAGCATAGCTTAACAATTTCAAATATAGATTACTGCATTGTCTAATTTTTGAAAATGAAATGGAATTGTAATTATCTTTTGACCATTGTGAATATTCCAATGAAATTAATATTTTGTTTGAAATTTAATTTTTGCTATTGGAGTGTACAGAAAATTTATTTAAAACTTCATAAATGTCAATATTGCCGATTCCTCCATAATTGAAATATCTTGTATATTTTGATCGCAATGCTTCGCCAACAAGGAAAATCAAATATTAATCTGTCTTAAAAAGAAAGATTAAATTATAAACGAAAAAATGAAATAGGAAATAGAAATTAAAAAGATTGAAATGGGGGTTATTTAACAAATTCTCTTATTCCAAATTTTACTCTTGTTTTTAACGGTTTGGAAACAATAGTTAGGCTGTGACTTAAGAAAAGTGTATTAGGACTAAATAAATCTTTTAGCAGGTAAATATATTTAGTTTAAGCTATTAACTGAAATCTCAAAAATAAAAGAAATTTCCTTGAGCGACAGTTTCTGACAGTCGTTTTGATTCAAAACATTAACTGAAAGGATTTTCGGACTTTTGCTTCTAAGGACATATTTTCAATCTTTAGTCACATTTATACAGGCTTTGTTCAGTGAAACTGTCAAATAAGCATTTAGAAATTTCAAATGTTAAACAATAATTTCTATAATTCACAATATTCAGAAAAATTCTTAGTGTTAAATTAACACAAATTACTAAATCTGATACGAAGAAATAATACCAATTTCAAAATTACAAAAGTTTCTTCAAGTTAAAATTCTAACTTTGGCAGACAATAACAATTGAAATTATGCGAATAATCAATGACACTGCAAGACTTACGTGAGAATGCCTTTATTATCTCCAGCAACGGAATCAGCGCAAATTGCTTTTAAAAAGAAAGCAGTTAAAGTGTTTGAAATAAAGTGACGAAACCTGAAATTAAAACGCAATTGAAAATAGAAGCTAGCAGTGTATTTGTAAATTGTACTCTCTTTCTAGAACTTGCAACGACGAGAAGATGCTTTAATATATAGAAAATCAATTATGAAAATAACTTGATTGAAAGATTAAAATAAATCAGATTTCAATCTATCCTATACTAATAGTTTTTTTTTAATTATTTTTTGATATGCTAATAATTTTTTCCCTAAACAATAGAAAATATTTGTTGTTGTAAGGATTTCGATGTTGGTTTTGTTTACCATGTTTATGAATTTACGAATTTTGTAGCATATTATTTAGATTCAAAATCTATTTTTAAAAACATTTTTTCATAAAGTTAGTTGAACAAATATTAGTTTTTTTATAATATTTATTAAAATATATTATAAATTTTATATTATATAGATTATATAATTCGTATCTTTCGGTTTTTGTGATAAGTTGAAGATCTAATAAAAGGGGATTTTTTTTTGTGTGTGGGGGGGGGGGGGGGGAGGAGGTGGGCCTGCGATTGCCGTTAGTCAGTTTGAAGATCTTATCTTTACAGGATTGTACGTTGAAGTGTTTTTGAAATATTAAAATGTTTATACATGAACATTTTTAAATACATTTTTGCAAATACTTAAACATACCTGTAAAGACATTTGTAAAAGTGCTTTTATAGTATTCAAAATTAAATGCAATACTTTTCATATATAGCAAATTACAACACCTAGCGATAATGTACTACAAAAGATTTTTAAAATGTACAAAATAAAACCTACAAAAATCAGTAATTTAAGGTTTTAATAAATTAAGCATATGGAACAGAATATGTAAACCGCTTATTAAAAACTTTTTTTTTCAGTTTTTCTTTTACACCTTTTACACTTTAATGAAGTGTGGTACTTTGATCTACTTGCAGAGCCTTCTGAGTACTTTTCTGTATTAAATTTCATTTTAAAGGCATGTAGAAAATACGATATAATTGAAAGTCATGGATAAAGAAGACAGAACAAAATATTTTTATTCATTAATAATGTTCAGACACAATCGTGTGATGGTAATATGAATGTGGAAATAAAAACAAAGCAGTATCCTAATTTCATTTGTTAGCAGAAAGTAATCAAACTGTCTCAAACCTGCATAACCTTAAAGGTCACATGAAATGGAAATACACATACTGAGTCAGTAGACGAACCGACGATATTTCCCCTATCGTGCGAAGTCTCTTCCATTTGATCTACATGGACATATTCTGGCGGACACAATTTACTCTGGCAACCTGTTATTAAAGATATGTGGTCTGCAATTTGAGACATTTCAATAGAATAAACAACGTGTAAAGAACTCCAATGTTCAAAGGAAATAAGTTCTGACTTTGAAGTGCATCCGATCGCGGTTTAATTCTTTTGAACTGTTTTTCATTATTTAATTTATGACATAATTGTGTTATAAAATTATCAACCTCCTCATAAAAAATAAGCAACATTCCATTTTTATCTTCAAGCAAAAATATTTTGTTTGATCTAAAATGCAAAAATTTAGATACCTAGAGGCTTCCCTAAGGTAAGGTTCCCTTTATGTAAGCTAGATAAAGGGAACACATCATCACTGCATTATATTTTTTTAGAAGCACGTATAAGTTATTTAGAATGTCATACGGTGTGTCTCTTTTAAATTCTAATTTAAAGGAATATCGAAAGTAACATTAGCATTTTTGATATTATAAAAACAATTTTTCATTATTAAATTTATGATACAATCGGATTATAAAAATATTAGCTGGAACATAAAAACTAAGCGATATTCCAATTTTATCATTAACAAATGAACGTCTGTATTACTTGAAATGCAAAACTTTAGAAATTTATTAAGCTATTTAATTAAAAAATAGACACATCATCATCCATTTCTTTTTTAGGAGCAGTTTGGAAAATATTTTATTGGTAAATTAAATGCGGGGTTTTTCTTTTTCAATTTCACTATAAAGATATGCAGAAAAGAGTGAATAAATATATAGACAATAGGCCTTATAAAATAAAAATATTAAATATTAATTGCTGTTATATTTATGTCATAAAAATATCACTGAAGATATAGAAATTGAAGTCATATTCCATTTTAAATCAGCGCAAAATACAGGCATTTGATACTAACATGCAAAATTTTAGGGATTTCATAAGTTATATGACTAAACAAAATACACAGGCCTACAAAAGAAAATTTTTTTTTTGGTGCCTATGATTTTACATCTGATTTTAGATATTTTTGGGACACTGAATCCAAATATGAAATCAGTTTTTCTTTATCAGCTCCACTTTTTTAGATATGCGAAGAGAACTAAAGATTTTTTAGAACTGAAGTGACGTTCAACGCTTAAACTGGCCTTTGACACATGGGCCTGTCGCAATGCTCAAAGCGATTTGGGAGGCACTGAAATTTCAGAAGACCTTGAAAAAAAACAGATGTGCAAGTAAAACTGAGGTTCTGCGCATGCTTATGATTTCGTGCCGCTCATCCATAAAGCCAAATGGAAAAGCCGCAAAGAGATAAGGCTAGTTTGTGAGTTTTCTCCGTGGAGGGTAGACGTTGTTGACCTTTTGCGATATTTGTGTTTAGTATAAATTCTTATAAAGTTAATTTAAAACGTACTGTTTTGTAGATTGTTGTATTTGTGTTGTTGAATATAATTTAAATGAGTTCAAGTAGAAGAAGTTGTGTAAATCATCCTGATGTGTTTTGCTACATATGCGGAGAATACGTGTTAAAAGAGAACAGAAAAAATGTTACTGACTTTGTAAAGAGAGCTTATCTTGGACACTTTGGTGTTAAACTTGGTGATCAAGATAAAACCAGGGCACCGCATCAGGTCTGTAAAAATGGTACAGAACACTTACGACAGTGGACTAACGGGAAAAGAAAAAGTCTCAAATTTGGTTTACTGATGGTTTGGAGAAAACCCCAAAACCACTTCGATGATTGTTATTTCTGCCTAGTAAATATTAATGGAATTAATCGAAAGAAACGTAGTAAGTGGACTTATCCTGATTTAGTGTCTGCAAGACCCCCGGTTCCTCACTCAGAGGAAGTAAGTGCCGATCCCAACGTTTTACCAGCTACCAGAGCTCTGAGAGGATGAATACTGTTCTTCTGATCATCCTTCCGATACTTATGAAGGTGACAGTGATTATGAGGAGATGTCATCAATGCCTCAACGTTTCAACCAGGATGAGTTAAATGATCTCACCAGAGATCTCAACCTGTCAAAAGAAGCTTCTGAATTACTAGCTTCAAGATTGAAGGACAAAAATTTACTGGAACAAGGAACCAAAATTACCTTTTACCGCACAAGAGAAAAGGGTCTACTACCCTTCTTCTTCCAAGAAGACAATCTTGTATTTTGTCATAAAATTAGAGGACTCTTGAAACATGGGTCCTCCGGAATATTTTCCAGATCATTGGCGCTTATTTGTAGACAGCTTAAAGCGGAATTTAAAATGTGTCCTTCTACACATTGGGAACAAATATGGTTCAATACCAATTGCTCACTCAACGAAAATGAAAGAAGAATATAACACAATAGCTTTGGTCTTTGACAAGATAAAGTATCATGAACATCAATGGGTGATTTGTGTTGATTTAAAAATGGTAAACTTTCTCCTTGGACAGCAAAGCGGTTACACCAAATATCCTTGCTTCTTGTGTCTTTGGGATAGCAGGGATAAAACACACCACTGGGTTAGAAACGAGTGGCCTAAGAGAGAAAACATGGATGTTGGGGAAAGGAGTATCATTAAAAACCCCTTAGTTGGGTGAGACAAAATTATACTTCCTCCACTGCATATCAAGCTCGGCCTTATGAAGCAGTTTGTAAAAGCTCTTGATAAGAACGGGTCATGCTTTGCATATATAAAAGAGAAAATGCCCCAATTGAGTTATGAAAAAATTAAATCAGGAATATTTGACGGGCCACAAATAAAACAACTGATTAGGGATCCTGCCTTCGTAAATTCGATGATTGAGACTGAGGGAAAAGCCTGGACTTCTTTTGCTGCAGTTGTCGAAAACTTTCTGGGCAAACACAAAGCAGAAAACTATGTAGAACTGGTAAACGAAATGCTTAATAGTTTTAAATCTCTTGGGTGTAATATGAGCATTAAGGTGCACTATTTACACAGCCACTTAGAGTATTTTCCTGAAAATGTAGGACACACCAGTGAGGAACAGGGCGAAAGATTTCACCAGGATATAAGGACTATATAGGACCACTACCAAGGAAGATGGGATACGCACATGATGGCAGATTACTGTTGGAGTTTAAAAAGGGATTGTTCAAAAATAAATTCAAGAATGTCACGGAAAAGAAGCTTCTGAAATGTTCAGTGAGAATTGGTCTCATCGATGATTTTTTCCTCTATCTTTGTGAGTAAATAAATATATTTGTATAATATAATTCTTAAAAATTTTATTTGAATATATGTATATTATAATAATGAAAATTAACATTTGTATATTATTAAAAAAAATCAGTGTTTATTTATTTTATTTTTATTTTTGTTTAATTCATGGATTTAACACAAAATAGTGTAACATATATTTCACAAAAAGTTCTATATCTTAAATATTTGAGCTCCCAGGCAAAATTGAATGTCATATTTCAATTCAGGACATCGAATTCATATAAAATCAGCTCCAAAAACCTAGGCACCAAAACAGCTGTTGGCTTGTGTTATTATCGCTTTTTTGTTTCTAGAAGCAGTTATAGTGAATTAAAAAAAATCAAGACATAGTTTTTATTTTCAAAATTCTACTCTAAAGTTATGAAAGGTAATTAAGTACATAATGAATTATTAGTATATTTTATAAATAAAAATATTCATAATTATGCAATTTATCATACAATCGTATGATAAAAATATCAGCAAAGATATATAAACTAACCGATATGCCATTTTCATTCACAAGCGACAATGTAATTATTTTGATCTAAAATGCAAAACCTTTGAGATTTAGTAAGCTGTATAAATCAAAAAAGAGACATCACCATTGCATTTTATATTTCTAAAAGAATTGTTATTGTATTGCGAAATTCCATGTACAGTTTTCTTTTTAAACTTCCACTTTAAAGACACGCAGAAAACAACAAGTTTGATAGAAGTTTTTATTTGCCTCTACGAAATAGAAAATTTAAGTTATAAATGAAATTTCAAATTTCCTATCAAAAGACTCTTCATTTTGAGAAATGGAAGTAGAAGTCTAAAAAAATATAGAACGAATGAAAATATAAAAAATATTTCAAATTTAAGAATCGTTCGGAGAAAAAATATTCCGAAAACTACTTATTTTTTTTCTCCATCTTATCTCAACGAGGAAGTGATCAAAAATTCTATTTTTATATTCAGTTTTCTCAATAAAAACTTCCAGAAGTCTGGCGTATAATATATGTCATTAAATCTCGTATGTAATTCACATTTGACATTATTAGAATTTCGTTATTTTCATTGGTTTACTTGAGAGAATAGAAGTCATTAAACAATAATTTAACTGTTGCATTTTGTACTTGTTGAAGGGAAAACTTCTTTAGGCGCGTTGAGCTTTTTTTGAGATGTGGAAAAACCACTGATTTCGAGACACTGTAACGTAACCGACATGCTAGCATTTTGACACATAGACACTAGCGCGCCAAGCGGTGAATGACAGGAACTTTTCCCACTTCAGCTCAATCCGCAAAAGAAGAAGGAAGCTAAAACTCACTTTTTCTCCCGGCGTATTGCTAAAAGAAATTATTATTTTGTTTTCGTCAGTTAAAATGAATTATACCGTATTCCTGACCTACCTATTTCGTGTAACTAAAAACCGATAACGCTGTATTTTATCGTGTTGATGGTCTGGTCAATGACCAACAGTATTGGCGGGAATTTCGATTACGGAAGATAAAATACGGGGCACAGATGTCAGATATGCACTTGGGTACCTAATTGACAGCAAAATGGCGTTACTTTATTTTACAAGGTAACCCGGCTACTGTTGCTTATTTATTAATAAATTGTCCATTTACTTTTATTTTATTTTTTTAAATTGTACAATTGTTAGGTTCTATAGTTATTAATGAAATTACCGTTTATTTATTGTTGTTTAATTTTTAAAACAATAGAAAATAATTAAAAAATATATGTTGTAACTGGTATTGGAAAACGGGCTTTCACAAATTGACGTTAAAAAATCGCGCCAAACCTGGTTCGTATATCACATCTGTGCCAAATTTTCGGTTTTTTGATTTTTCGAGTTTTTATCCAAATTTTCCGGATTTTTTAATTCTGGCCCTTCATTGTATCCAGTGGCGTGGCGTCCGGTCATCGCTGGATGCGGCGATGACCAAGCAATATTTTAAAACTCTTAATAAGCTTTTAAAACTCTACGATCCAGTTTTAGCAGAACATTTGGAGTTCATGTATAAGTGAAGGTAAGATTTAAAGTTTCTTTTTTGAACGTTCAACCATTGAATTTTAGAGTTAATAATTTTTCACCACAAACTTAAATAATTGCGATGACCACCGAAGATTTTCACGCCACGCCACTGATTGTATCCCAAACACTACCTTCATACCAAATTTCAAGATTCTAGGGATACAGGACGTACCTCTGAGTTTTGATGATCGGTGAATCAGTGTCGAAAAGGCGAAAGTTTAAGTTCATATATCTTCTGAAATAAAAAAGATAGAAACGTGAAATTTCAGCATTTAGTTCCATTTCCACATTACTTTAGATTTACGAAGTTTCAAGTTTATTGGGGGGGGGGGGGTCAAAAGTACCCTGAGTTGCTTCCAGAAAAAGATGCTTACGGCTGTGCTTTCAAGACTTGACAGGGGCACTGCCGTGTCCCCAGATGCTTTCATTAGTGCTGCTACACAATTCAACGCATAAAACATTTCCTGACGATTGTAAAAACACACACGTAATTGTTGAAGTTTTCACTTCTATTGGCACAACCGGAGTGCCACTGTTTTTTTTTTTTTTTTATAAGAATCATTAAATTCCATTTTTTTTTTAAGTCAGAGTACTTTTTAATTTTTACATTTGCATTTAATATACATAACGAAAAAAAAAAATGATAAAAAGTCACAAACGAGAAGGTGAAAATAAAAGAATTGTCAGAAGAGACCACATTCTCAACTCATAGTGAAAATAAGAACAAAAAATCTTCTTAAAACACCATCAAAAAATTTTAAATGAGCTAGGCCTTTCGAAAGATCTTAGGCTTTCTTCGTCAGGCTCAAAGAAGACGTCCTTCTACTATGAAAGCAGCAGGAAGACTGAAATGAGAGATAAGGGAAAGGAAACAAGCTGAATAAAGAGCCAATAGGAAATTAGAAATCAACAGCCAATAGGAAAGTAGAAGACAATAGCCAATCACAGAAGAGTATAATCAAAAACAAAAGAACACAGAGTAGGAGGGGGAAATATTGGGAGCGACGAAAAAATACATATAATTAAATATGGGAACACATGAAATTTAAAAAAAAAGGAAAAAAAAAAGAATAAGATATAAAAAAACAGACTAATATTAATAAATACAAAAATAAATTAAATGGTAGTACTGAAAGGGATTTTCCAAGCTGCAGAGATCATTGTGGAATCAGGTTTATCATTTACAATAACATCAATAATCAGATAAATAGCTAGAATTTCAAGAAAGTTCAATTCATAGATACTGTTGGCATTAGAGATAATTTTAGCATTTTGGAAATTAAAATTATGGCCGGAATCCCAAGTGTGCTTGGTAATAGAAGATTTAGAAAATTCTTGATTGATTACATAACGAGAGTGTTCTTTTAAGCGGATTCCGAGATTTCTTTTAGTTTGACCAATATGAGATAAATCACAACCATTACAAAGAACTTTATAAATTCTCCATTTATGAAGATCAGGAACAGGGGCTTAGTGGAGGGGAAGTTGAATTTATTGACAGTTTTAAAGATAATGTTAAAGTTAACGTAAAACTTTAGCTAAGTTGAAACATAAAGGAGGATAAAAGGGGAGGACAACCAAATTATCAAGTTTGCTTTAGACAGATTTGGAAAGAGTAGATTTATTAGATGGTCTATTGAATTTCTTCACAGCATTATTGATAACAGAAGGATTAAAACCTCTTTTGACAGCAACGGTTTTTATGTAATTAAGTTCTTCCTTAAGGGATGAAGAATCGGAACAAATTTTGAGAACACGATTAACATACGTGTAAAAAACACCGATTTTTTTTTGTTGACAGGATGATTTGAGAGAGCATGAGGTGGGTTAGAAACAGAAAAAGGCTTTGTATAAACACAAGTTTTGAAAGAAGAATCACATTTGGTAACTAGAACATCAAGGAAAGGAAGTTTATTACAATTTTCTAATTCAAAAGTAAATTGAGTATGTGGGTCGATAGAATTGACAGTAAGAAGAATGGTAGAAATATCAAAAGGATTATCAACTAAAACAAAAGTATCGTCGACATAACGCATCCAACATTTAAAATTAACCAGATTTACAATTTTTTCCTCAAAATAATGCATATAAATATCACAAAGAACTGGAGATATAGGATTACCCATACTTAAGCCGCCTGATTGTTTGAAAAATTTATTATCAAATTCAAAAGTAGTTTGAGTGATGCAAATTTTAGTTAAATTAGAAAAATCTTGGACTTCAATATCAGAGAAATGAAATTCACGTAATCATTTTTCCAAGCAAGAAAGATCACCTTCAATCGGAACATTCGTAAATAAAGATTTGACATCAAGGGAAAGCATAGAATAATTAGATTGGTTAATATTTTTTAATTTTTTTTAAATATTTTTTTATAATTTACTAACAAAATCATAAGTTTTTTATGGTATGAGAATTAGAAATGCATAAAGGAGAAAAAATGGATTTTAAAAATTTGGCAAGAGGATAAGTAATATCCTTAAGTATCTCCTATCGAGTCTTCCTTTAAACATAGTAAAGTCACTCCTTTTCAAAAAGTAACTCTTCGTCACATCCTTGCTGATACTATTTCTTCTAATAATTCAAAATATAAACCTAATCTTTCACGTTCTCAAAATATCGCTCTGAATGAGCTTAAGTCCAATGATAACCTTATTATTACTAAAGCTAATAAAGGTGGTCAAATTGTTCTTATGGATAAAAAAGATTATTCTGATAAAGTCTATGCTCTCTTATCTGAAGGTCCTTATGTTGAAGTTAAAAAAGATCCTACTAATTCGCATCTTTCAACTCTCAAAAAAGCTGTTAAGAATTCTGCTATTTTAAGTGACAACACCAAACATAGTGTTATTCTTTCTTCAGCCATTTGTGCTCGTTTTTATGCTTTGCCTAAAGTTCATAAAACCAATGTCCCCTTAAGACCTATCGTCTCTAATATTGATACTGTTACTTATCCTCTTGCCAAATGTTTAACATCCATTTCTTCTCCTTTATGCATTTCTAATTCTCATACGACAAAAAATTATTATGATTTTGTTAGTAAATTAAAAAATATTAACCCATCTAATTGTTATATGCTTTCTCTTGATGTCAAATCTTTATTTACAAATGTTCCGATTGAAGGTGGTCTTTCTTGCTTGGAAAAATGTTTACGTGAATTTCATTTCTCTGATATTGAAGTCCAAGATTTAGTTAATTTAACTAAAATTCGCATCACTCAAACTACTTTTGAATTTGATAATAAATTTTTCAAACAATCAGACGGCTTAAGTATGTGTAATCCTTTGTCTCCATGCCCCACCAGTGGCCGAGAGGTTCTGCTCTCGAAGCTGGTAGACGGGAGGTCCTGGGTTCGATCCCAATCGCGCCCGTCGGCCTAATCGTTCGGAGTTTTCGTGGTTTTCTTCGAACCCTGGTTCTCCAAGAGTTAATACGGGTTAGGTTCCCTTAGAAAGACCTCCACGGAAGGCACCCCCCCCCCCTTAAGGCCTATATCCCACGTGCTGATAATTGGCCAACATAAATAGAACCAACCTTTGTCTCCAATTCTTTGTGATATTTATATGCATTATTTTGAGAAAAAAGTATTAAATCTGAATAATTTTAAATATTGGGTGCGTTATGTCGACGATATTTCGTTTTAGTGGATAATCCTTTTAAATATTTATACCATTCTTCACACTGTCAATTCTATCGACCCACATATTCAATTTACTTTTGAATTAGAAAATTGTAATAAACTTCCTTTACTTGATGTTTTAATTACCAAATGTGATTCTTCTTTCAAAACTTGTGTTTATAGAAAACCTTTTTTCTGTTTCTAACCCACCTCATGCTCTCTCAAATCATCCTGTCAACAAAAATATCGGTGTTTTTTACACGTATGTTAATCGTGTTCTCAAAATTTGTTCCGATTCTGCATCCCTTAAGGAAGAACTTAATTACTTAAAAAACGTTGCTGTCAAAAGAGGTTTTAATCCTTCTGTTATCAGTAATACTGTGAAGAAATTCAATAGACCATCTAATAAATTTACTCTTTCCAAATCTGAAAAAGCAAACCTGATAATTTGGTTGTCCTCCCCTTTTATCCTCCTTTATGCTTCAAGTTAGTTAAAGTTTTACGACGTTTTAATTTTAACATTATTTTTAAACCTGTCAATAAATTCAACTTCCCCTCCACTAAATCTCCTGTTCCTGATCTTCGTAAATGGGAAATTTATAAAGTTCCTTGCAATGGTTGTGATTTATCTTATATTGGTCAAACTAAAAGAAATCTCGAAATCCGCTTAAAAGAATCAATCAAGAATTTTCTAAATCTTCTATTGCCAAGCACTCTATTGACAAGCACACCTGAGATTCCGGCTATAATTTTAATTTTCAAAATGCTAAAACTATCTCTAATGCCAATAGTATCTCTGAATTGGACTTTCTTGAAAATCTAGCTATTTATCTTAATCGTGATGTTATTGTTAATGATAAATCTGATTCCACAATGCTCTCTGCAGCTTGGAAAAACCCTTTCAGTACTACCATTTAATTTATTTTCGTATTTATTAATATTAGTCTTTTTTTTTTATATTTTATTCTTTTTTTTTCTTTTTTTTTTAAATTTCATGTGTTTCCATATTTAATTATATGTATTTTTTTGTCGCTCCCAATTTTTGCCCCTCCTACTCTGTGTTCTTTTGTTTTTGATTATACTCTTTTGTGATTGGCTATTGTCTTCTACTTTCCAATTGGCTGTTGATTTCTAATTTCCTATTGGCTCTTTCTTCATCTTGTTTCCGTTACTTTATCTCTCATTCCGGTGTTCCTGCTGTTTTCATAGTAGAAGGACGTCTTCTTTGCGCCTGAGGAAGAAAGACTCAAATCTTTCGAAAGGCCTAGCGCATTTAAAATTTTTAATGGTGTTTTAAGAAGATTTTTTGTCCTTATTCATTCACACCAGTTTTATCTTATTTTCTTTCATATTGAAAATGTTTTATTTCCTCAAATATTGTCGGCATATGTCTAGAAAATCACAATATCATGCTCCATATAACATATAGAAAAAAAACCTAGGGACCCAGTCTTTTTGTATGTGTTTTTTGTAAGAATTATTATTTCAAAGAAAAAAAAAATTGTTTTATGTGTGTACTTTTCTTTTTACATTTGAACGTGATGGATATATATGTATATATAGGTGTATCTGGGGAAGGTTGACCATAGGGGAGGATTGACCCACCCTTCAGTTTTCATATTTAAAAGAATTTCAGCGTTTTGCCAATAGTTGGTAACTAAAGCTACTTAAATGTTCAAGCAATAGCCTTTTTTGTTTTCATGCAGATAATTGAAACAGGTGTGGAAAATTAAATGATGATGTGTTTTTATCTTTAAAACTGCATTTTTTAGTAATATTTTGTATGATTTTCTCGGATAAAATCAACTTAGAAATTTAATTCATTACATTTTTAGTATTACAGAAATGTTGAGCTTTCATTACAGGCATAAAGATTGTACAGTAAATTAGGCTAAAAATAACCATGTTAAAAAAAAAAAAAAAAAAAAAAAAAAAAAAAAAAAAAAAAAAAAAAAAAAAAAATGTATGTGGGGAGGCTTGACACAATCAATGTGGGGGTGGGTTGCCATGGTCAAAGATTCCTTAATTACGTTTTTTAGGAAATCTTTTTATTGTACACTGTACATAATGGAGAATTAAAATTGCATTTATAAAATAATGTAAATTCATTCTGTAAAGCTGCAGTAGAATGGTGCGATAGAAAAGGAAATGTAAACAATTGATTAAAGCAAGATGTGAAAAATTACTTTAGAAACAAAAATAAATTTATTCAAATACAATTGGCAATGTTGATAGGAATTTTATTTCATTTAAATAATACCCATATTAGGTAAATGGAAAGACTAGAAAATACTTAAAAAAATTAAAGTGGCAGCATTAAGAATTGCCTGACTCTACAAAATAACAAATCATTAATCAAAACGCTTTAGGAAGGTATGTATACAAATTTCAACAAGATGAACACAATGAGATGAAGCCAAAGTATGTGGCAACTAATGTTTAAGATAGAGTGTAACAAAAAGTGGGTGTTTAAAATGGAATTTTTCGCCTGTGCCTTGAATTGCGCCTAAGAAGGTTTGTTTACATATCGCATTTTCCCAAATAAGTTTTAATAATAATGAAACAATGTAGCATAAAGTTTCCCTACATTTTTTTAATTAATTTTATTTCCCTTAACAAATATTTCAACATAAAATAAAGTGGGTCAAGTCTACATGGACAGCCTTGACCTGTTATTTTCTCGTGATTAAAATCAATCATTTTTCAATTTTGTTGTACGTTACACTTATATGGCAATTTTATTATGCATATATGGCATGCATAGCCTTGGCCCATTATTTTCTCATGATTAAAATCAATCATTTTTTTAAGTTTATTATGTATTACACATATATGACAATTTTATTTTGAGAACTGGTTGTATAACGAATAAATTGATATATTAAACTTTTTATAGGTTCAATATTTAAAACAAAAAATCATTTTATGTAAAAATGGTCAACCCTCTCCAGTCTCCGCTATGTATAACGAAAAAAAAAGTCCTAACGATAGGATGAAGATAAAAGAATCGTCAGAGGATATCAGAGGAGAATGTCAGAGGAGAATAGATCCACACTTCAAAGTGAAGATATTTTATTTCCTCAAATATTGTCGGAATAAGTCAGAAAAATGATAATATTATACCTTATAACGTACAGAAATCTACCGAGTATCGTTCAAACACATTAATAAAACCCACAAATTTAGGAAATTCGACCACAACAAAAAAAGACAATAAATGTATTAAAATAATATTTATGTCTATCTATCTAGAATCTATATACCTATGTGCATGTCTTTTTACCTATGTATGTAGGTTGTCCCTCTTTGTACACACAAATATATGTATATATAAGGAGAGAGAGAGGAACAGAGAGACAAAACCAAAGGTATCTAAAGGTATCTGTAATCCATATACACACACATATATATATGTGCGTGTGTGTGTAAACATAATTTATACACAGAGGTAGGATATAGTTTTGATTTTTTTTTTTTTTTTTTACATTAAAACTTATTAAAAGTAATATATTCTCCTATCATTCTGTATGTGTATAGTATTTAAAGAAAAAAAAATAATAGCCTGCTTAAACTTATTTTAATATTATTCTCAAATATAACACACACACACACACAAAAAAACAGTTATCACTCCGGGAGTGCCAATAGAAGTAAAAACTTCAACAATTACGTGTGTGTTTTTTTAATCGTCAGGAAATGTTTTATGCGTTGAATTGTGTAGCAGCACTAATGAAAGCATCTGGGGACACGGCAGTGCCCCTGCCAAGTCTTGAAAGCACAGCCGTAAGCATCTTTTTCTGGAAGCAACTCAGGGTACTTTTGACCCCCCCCCTCCCCCCCCCACAATAAACTTGAAACTTCGTAAATCTAAAGTAATGTGGAAATGGAACTAAATGCTGAAATTTCACGTTTCTATCTTTTTTTATTTCAGAAGATATATGAACTTAAACTTTCGCCTTTTCGCCTTTTCGACACTGATTCACCGATCATCAAAATTCAGAGGTACGTCCTGTATCCCTAGAATCTTGAAATTTGGTATGAAGGTAGTGTTTGGGATACAATGAAGGGGAAAATTTTAAAAATCCGGAAAATTTGGATAAAAAGTCGAAAAATCAAAAAACCGAGAATTTGGCAGAGATGTGATATACGAACCAGGTTTGGCGCGATTTTTTAACGTCAATATGGCGAAAGCCCGTTTTCCAATACCAGTTACAACATATATTTTTAAATTATTTTCTATCGTTTTAAAAAGTAAACAACAATAAATAAACGGTAATTTCATTAATAACTATAGAACATAACAATTGTACAATTAAAAAAAAATAAAATAAATGTAAATGAACAATTTATTAATAAATAAGCAACAGTATCCGGGTTACCTTGTAAAATAAAGTAACGCCATTTTGCTGTCAATTAGGTACCCAAGTGCGTATCTGACATCTGTGCCCGTATTTTATCTTCCGTAATCGAAATTCCCGCCAATACTGTTGGTCATTGACCGCGATGACCACCTCGGGAACTCAGCTTTCGCTTTAGAGTGTTAGTTCAATCCCGAGGGGTAGACCACATCCACTCCTCCCGACTCTCAACCAGAGTCTGAGAGGGAGCGTCGGGTCCGTGATCTAGCTGCTGAGATTTATTTCGGTTACTGTGAGATTTACAATTACAATCACAATTGGTTACCCAATTTTTCTGGGCGAACCGAAGATTTCACATCGAGATATATGACTGTATGTAGTGATTACATGAGGATCATTTCAGACCATCAACACGATAAAATACAGCGTTATCGGTTTTTAGTTACACGGAATAGGTAGGTCACGAATACGGTATAATTCATTTTAACTGACGAAAAACAAAATAATAATTTGTTTTAGCAATACGCCGGGAGAAAAAGTGAGTTTTAGCCTCCTTCTTCTTTTGCGGATTGAGCTGAAGAGGGAAAAGTTCCTGTCATTCACGCTTGGCGCGCTAGTGTCTATGTGTCAAAATGCTAGCATGTCGGTTACGTTACAGTGTCTCGAAATCAGTGGTTTTTCCCCATCTCAAAAAAAGCTCAACGCGCCTAAAGAAGTTTTCACTTCAAAAAAAAAAAAAAAAAAGTATGGATAACGTTTATTTTTAGGTAGATTCCGTATAAAATACTACCTATTGGGATCGCTCCTATTTTGGAATTTCGGAAAAAATTTTGCAGATCTACACCGATCATGACCCCTAGAACCCAAAACTACCCCCAGAAAAAAACTGTGACATATATATATATATATATATATATATATATATATATATATATATGAATATATGAATATATATATATATATATATATTCATATATTTGTGATTTCAAATTTATTATATATATATATATATATATATCATATGATATATACCAGTGATATATATATATATATATATCACTTTTTTATGGACACGAAAACTTCCATCTGCACAAATCTTTTCCAAACTGGTACATAAGGGGCATAAATCTCGGTGAAGTTCGTTAATGGGCAAAATCGGACCAAGGGGATCGAAATAGTGAAGGGTTTTGTGAAAAACGAAAAAAAACTCATAGCTTCTTAATTATAATACATATCGTTTCAGTTTAAAATTATTATTACTTCTAAAAAATGGACCAAAAATGTATGTATGACAGATTTGTGATGAATCTAAAAATGACCTCAAGGGGATAAAAAAAAATAGGGTTTTGGAAAGAAGAAAAATCATAACTTCGTCATTCTCAAGATATAAAATCCTATTAAATGTATTATAAATTGTGTTAATATTATTTACAACTTCTATATTTGGATGTTTTTGATAGAGCCAGTTCGTGACCAAAAAATAAAATAAAATAAAATGAAAATAAAAAACGAAAACAAAAAAGGGAAAAAATCGAAGAAAAAAATCCATAAATTCGTCAATTCACAAGATATGAAATCCGCATGAATTTATTTTATATCTTTTTAATATTATCTACAACTTTTATATTGACAAGTTTTAATAGGACCAATTATTGCAGCAAAAACAAATTAAAAATACATAGAGGTTGAAGAGAAAAATATCGTATTAAGGATGTACTCAAATCCAAACTGCTTATTTTCTGTCTCATTTTTAAATTGATTTTTGCTTTCAAACGCATACAATTGATAGGTTCTCCTATTCAGAAACTATATAATATGCCGTAATGGTCGATTTTTATTTCTATTTTTTTTAAAGTTTTTTTTTCTTTTATTATAGAGGCTGAATATATTTTTAAAATGATGTCAAAGTGAGCATTTTGAAGCAAATTTCTCTAACCGGTTGTTTTGGAAACGAAAAATATTGTTCTACTGAGAAAATAATTGCTTATAAATCATGTTCTAATTAATTAAAAGAAAAATAAAGCATAGGTCGCTTATAAATCTCTTAAAAAATCACGGCAGCAAGTTTCATGTTTCTCCTTTTAAAAAATAATCTGAAAATGTGTCAGAAATTTCGAGTTGTTCAACATGGAAAATATTTTTTAAATACAGCCTTAACATGATTCTGATAAAAGCAGCTCTTATATAAAAATGAATTTAAAAATTCGTCAAAAGCGGCCAGATAAAATTGTTAAAGTGGGTTTATCTCTAATCCTCATTTAGTTTTTGTTGGTGAAATTAATAATTAACTCCGAAATCCACCTGAGCCTGTATGCTGAGCCGGCAGGGATTTTTAATACTGAAATAACAAATCTAGCATTAACAAAACTTCTTATTGTTAAAACAGTTATGAAATATTCTATTAATTAATCAGCTAAATAAATACCACTATTAATATTTTTAAATAATTATTATTTTTTATTTAATGTCACTTTTACTTTTTAAAAATGTTGTATACAACTTAATGCTGAATACAATGCACAAAATTGACCAAAACAGATATTCTTCAGGCCATTTATAATGCTAATGCTTGAATAGCGTAATATTGAACTGGTAAAAGTGCCGTGTTATACGAAATATTGAATTATCACACCAGAAATTTAAAGTGTTATCAACTAATCAGTCTGGAAATCTTTTCCACTGCATATAAAAAATATTTATGAAACGTAGACTTTTTTTTTTCCTTTAAGAGTATAATTGTTGAAGTAATGCTGTAAATCTTGAACACTTTTAACATATTTAAATAATTTCGAACTCGATTCTACGTAACAAAATGAAACTGAAAAAGCAAAAAAAAAAAAAAAAAAAAAAAACATTTAAAAGTTATTTTGTAGATAAACACATTTTTCAATATCTTTGCGATTGTATAAAAAAGCTAATGTAATACAATGTAAGGGAGAAAGAAAAAACTTAAAGAAACTACCTTCATTTGTCCTTTAATATCCAACAATCCATTAAAATAGTACAACTAGCTCATCTGAGCATGGCTTTTAAAAGTTGATTAATGCTTTTTCTTATTCTTAGGGAGATACAGTCGACTGCTGCTCGAAGTCTGCTATAACTTATGCGTATTTAATTACACTTATTTCATAGTTGATGGAGAAAAAAATGCATGCTATTTAAAAATCCTCGAGAAGGAATTTATAAACAATTTGAAGAGAATTCTCAGATAAATGTAATTTTAATTCTAGCTTATTATATGATAAATAAACGACAAAGTGCATATTTTGAAGCAAGATCAATTAGGGTTGATTTCTCGAGATAATCGTGATTTAAAAGATCTAAACAAATATTGATGAGGAAAACAAAACCAGTACATGATGTTTGTGGCTAAAATAACGGCACTCGTTGCTAATAATTTCAGTATATTTTTTCTAAACTGAAATAACAAACGAGAATACAGTTTATGTCAAATTTTAAACTTTTTTTGAAATACTTTAACTGTAAATGATGTACCTACATGTTTGAAATACTTCAGATGTAGAGAAAATGAATTCTTTGTATATTTCCGAAAAAGAAACTGAATGCAATTGCACCATACAGTAATGCAGTATTTGACAAATATTTTCTTTCGATCTTTAATACCAACAATCCAGTAAAAAAACACAACATTCTCATCAGCGTATGACTTTTAAATGTTGATTAATAAAATTTCTTACTTTCAAGGAGATACAGTAGTCTAACTCTCGGCCTGAGCAAAAACTTATGCATATTTAATTCCATTTATTTCACAGTTGTTGAATGGACAAATATGGGCCATTTAAAATTATTGAGGTGTGTGTGGGGGGGGGGGGGGATTTATGTGCAATTTGCAGAAAATATTTAGATAAATGTAATTTTATTTGTACGATTGTGATAAATAAACTACCATCAACATATTGCGAAAGCAAATCAATTCGTTTTTATTTCTGTTGAAAATGAGGATTTGATAGATTCGGACATATTTTTATGAACCAACCAAAATTACCTTCTGTTTGGCGCTAAAATAACGCCGCTCATTTAAACATTTCAGAATTAAAAATAATAATAATAATAATAATAATAACAAGCGAAAATGCTCCTCTATTTAAAGTCTATAAAGTTATTAACTCTTTAAAGTTATCTATATATATAAAACAAGAGATGTCTGCCTGCCTGCCTGCCTGACTGACTGAGGCAAGCTCCGAAATTATAGCACCTAGGCCTCTGAAATTTTCGTCATGTGTTGATTTTGTCCTCAGAAAGTGTACTTCGCAGCCGGATTTTAAAATTTCAATATCAATTTTTTGTTTTTAATTAAAACTGTATGGGTTAGAGGCTATTTACAACTTTCCGTCAATCAGCGGCAATGAAGCAGGCAGCCAATGAGAGCAGGCGTTAAATATTGGATCTAGCGTAGCGGCAAAGGGCAAACTTCACTCGCAACTCCCAATGTTTATGTGTCGTCAGCTTCATGTAAGTACACTTTTGCGCTTTTCTTCCTATAAGATTTAATATTATTTACATTAATTGTGATATTTCGAAGTGTTTTTTACTTATTTTGCAAGGTATACGATTCACGTAAGTTAGTTTAGATTGTATTTATTCTTTGTGTTAATGGCGTAGTTTGCGAAAGAATGAAATGTGTTTCTTGAACTTTACTTTCCCTAAAGTAAATGGTTTCTGTTCTTGGGCAATTAAAAGTGAAGTTAATGTTCGATTCTTATGAAACTCATAATGTATCACCATATAATTTCATCATATAAGTATTTCACGCCCTCAGGATTTTAAATTTAGTTCTTTTCCTTTTGTTAAAATCTTTTCTACATATGTTACACTTTATTGAATGTTTCCATAGTGCCAGGCATATCAGTTTAAAGTTTAGGCGTAATTCAATGAACGAAAATATGAGTACTGTTATTTATAATCTTTCTTCCTGTTAATGTTGACTATATTTTTAGACACCCAAGAACGGTGAAATCATAACATGCTATAAATTGTACAACTGAATGCAAAATCCTGTGAATGTAGTATGAGATGTATGTTTTAATTAAGATTTGTTATTGAAATTAGTTTATTTCATATACAAAACACCATATATTAAGAGTTTGGTAAGAAATCCTAACAAAAACTTATATCTTGCACTTTACTGAATGTTTTCATAGTGCCAAGCATATGAGTTCATGTTTAGGCCTAATTCAATGAAGCGAAATTTTTGAGTATTTATTGTTATTTAAATCTTTCTTCCTTTTAATGCGATGACAACATACATTTTATACCAGATTTGCATGACCGTTCTTGGACGATTCTTATGAAACTCAATTTGTCACAAAATGGTGATTTTATTGACTTCATTTTTGCAAATTAAAATGGTTTCATGACAATATACATATTTTCCCCAAAACGGACATGCAGTCTGGTATAAGATGTATGTGAGAGTCCTGCGCGGGTCAGGTTGTATTCAACCCGAACCCGCAACCCGACCCGAACATGCAATGCAAAAAAAAATATGTTTTAATGCCACTAAGGAAAATAATCTACAATTGTATCTCTAATACAATTTTTATGTTTTACATAGAAGAATGAACAAATCTGTATTCTTTAACATTCAAATATAGTAAAACCTCTGAGCACGTTGGGATCGTTGTATAGAGTCAAACATCAAATCGGGTTATCCCGAATTTTGTTTCTTCGGCTCGAAATGAATCTAATTTTCTTTCTGCAGGTCGGGTTCGTATTACAAGAATTCTTTCGGGCCATCTATAGGTTTTTTACTCGATTAGTTATAATCATTATCGTATCAGTAATTGAAAAAGTATGTTTATATTAATTTCCAGAAACGAATTCTAAGACTAGACAAAACTGACAGGCACGCATTTTGTTTTTGTGAAACTTTGATCTGCGGTTTTTATAGAAGTTTAATGTGAAAAAATATTTTGGACATTCTTTTATAAAATCGAGTCAATCCGAACCGTAAACGTCAAAAAGCCAACCCGAACCCGAAACAATGAAAGCCAACCCGAACCGCAACAAAAAAAGTTGAAGTCAACCCGAACCCGATCCGCAATGGCAAAATATAGACTCGAACCGCAGGTTGTGTTCAGGTAAAAGTGGGTAACCCGACCCGATGCAGGACTCTAATGTATATGTTGTCAAGTTGTCATCGCCCAAGAATGGGGGGCAAAAACCCCACCAACTTTTGACTTCAGGGAAAATAAATGAGGTTATTTGGGTTTTCCTTTTCTTAATATTTTTTTGCCACATAGACTTACCCATATATTATGAGTTTCGTAAGAAATCCGAATAAAAACATATATTATTTATTTGCTTTACTGAATGTTTTCATTTCTTATCAAAATCATGATATGTAACATGCGAGAAATTGTAGAACTGAATGGAAAATTCTGTCAGTGATGTCTACGATTTATGTTTTCTTTCAGATTTGTTATTGAACTCATTTTATTTCATTTAAGAATATTTTTAGGCGCCCAAGAATAGAACATGTGTTTTCATTAAGATGAGAAAAGATTAACAAAAGGTAAAGAACTGAATGAAAAATTCTCAGTGCGCTAAATACTTATACAATGAACATTTTGTGATATATTACGAGTTTCTTAAGAATCGCTCATGAATGCACTCTTAATCGCCCAAGAACAAAAATTATTTACTTCATAGAAAGTAAAGTTCAAGAAACACATTCCATTCTTGGGTGACTATGCATATATAAATCGCCATTAACATGAAGAAAGAATGAAAGAATACAACTGAAACTAACTTATGTGGTTTGTATACTTTGCACAAAAAGTAAAAAAAACATTGTGAAATATCACAATTAATGTAAATAACATTAAATCTTATAGAAAGAAATGTGGAAAAGTGTATTTTTCTTTAAAATAAAGCTGATGAGACATAAATAGTGCAATTTATCTTTACCCCTAAGCTAGGAATTGCGGTCGTTGGATCCCATATTTTTTATCGCCTGCTCTCATTGGCTGGCTGCTTCATTGCCGTCACAATGCCATATGCACATTTTAATAATAATAAAAAAAAATCTACATTAAAATTTTAAAATCCAGCTGTGAAGTGCACTTTTCAGTGACAGCATCTACACATGACAAAAATTTCAGTATACGGTTAAGCATGCAGCAGTGAGCAGTGTCTGAGGTTCTTATAGGTCATATTGGGGTCTTAATTGAGTGATGGTTACCATTATTTCCGAATAGAAATTTCAGAAAATTTCTTAAATTCTTATTTCTGTCACCACCCCATCGAGTAATATATCTATGGATAGGTTGAAAATTTGAGTTTCATTTGTATACAGGTTTGTTTACGAGAGAGTGTGCATCCTGGTGGTGGAAAGTGAAACTAAAAGATATTGCAAAGTGTGCGTAGCATGCCTGCTATACTCGGCTGCAGGCGGCTGTGACCTGTGTCGGATATTCGTATAAAACATTGTGCCCCGTGGCGGTGGAAAGTACTTCGAAGCGTATGCACGGCTAGGATAGTTAGGTTATGGTTAGGTTAAGTTACCGTTACGTAGGCCTAGGTCTTAAATTGATTTAAAGCTTACATTGGAAAGCCGATTTAACCATTGGTCTTAAATCGATTTAAACTAACATCGAAAGTCGTGATTTAGCTAATGTCTTGAATTACGATTTAGCCATTGTCCTTTTAGCCTTACATCGCAATTTAAAACAAACATCAAAATTCCGATTTAACCATCAGTCCTATATCGATTTAAAGATAACATCAGAAAAAATTATGTATCTATTGGCTTTAAATCGATTTAAAACAAAATACCGATTCAGAGCTAACATTGGAAAACTGATTTATTTACATTGATGCAGCTTCTGCATGCATGGCAAGCTGGTGTTAAATCGATTTAGCAGGATCCGATTTAAGAAAACATTGCAAGTTTTAGTGCTTTCCGATTTAAGAAAAACATGGCAAGCTGGTGTTAAATCGATTTAGCAGGATGCGATTTAAGCAAATCTTAAGGAAATTGATTCACTATTATGTCTGGAAAAAAAAAAAGTCATGGTTAAAGTCCAAATTTATCTATTTTTTGCTTATATTTTTTTGCATTCTTTTGATCAAAAATTTATTTTCATGTATTGAAATATTTTAGTTTTAAATTATTATTATTTTGTAATTAATTAAAAATACTTAAATGATGAGTTGAATAATACTTTAATAATCCTTCTCCATCCACTATATCAGTGTCAGCATTTATGTTAAATGAATTTTACTATAATCTAAAAGTGAAAAAGGAATAAAATTGCACCTTATTTCTCATATATCTCACCCCCCCCCCCTTTTTTTTGTTTAGCTCACAGGCTATCAAAGCCTGAGATCTAATGGTACACATTAGATGCACATGCAGGTTCTGTATGTGCATATGTATGTAACTTTTGATAGAAATATCCGATTTGCTTCAAAAAAATTTTCTAGGTTCTTTCTGATAAGGCGCTTCCCTGATTAGCTTTTGAGGTCCATTGGTGTTTAGTATAAAAAGGGGGGGGAACGGGGGCTAATCCACCTCCCCCTCTTTATTTAGGTGAATGGGTTTTTCAAACAGAATTATCCGATTTGTTCACATTTTTATTCTAGCTTCATTCTGATAAGGTGCTACCCTGATTAGTTTTGGGTGTTCATTGGTTAAGTATATAGGGGGGAACGGGGGGGTTAATCCCCTTAATTTAGATCAATGGCTTTATCATGCAGAATTACCCGATTTGCTTCAGATTTTGTATATACCGGTTTATTTTGATAAGGCGCTTCCATGATTCGATTTGGAAATTCATAGCAAGGGGTATAAAGGGGCTAATCCTCCCCCATTAATTTAGATAAATGCGTTTTTCATGCAGAATTATCTGATTTACTTCAATTTTATTTTCTAGATTCATTCTGATAAGATGCTTCCCTGATTAGTTTTTGCGGTTCATTGGTTGAGTATAAAGAGAGGGGGACAGGGTTATTCCCCCCCACCCCACCCCACACTCATTCAGATAAATGGATTTTACATGCAGAATTATTCTATTTTCTTCAAATTTTTTTTCTAGGTTCGCTCTGATAAGGTGCTTCCCTGATAGGTTTTGGGGGCTCATTGGTTAAGTATAAAGGGAGGTATGAGGGGAGGGGGGGGTTAACCCCCTTATTTTAGATCAATGGGTATATCATGCAAAATTTGCTTAAATTTTGTATACCGGTTTTTTTTTTTTCATAAGCCGCTTCCCTGATTAGATTTGGAGGTTCATTGGTTAAGTATAAAGGGTGGGGGGAAGGAGCTAACCCCCTCCCCCATTAATTTAAATAAATGCGTTTTTGATGCAGAATTATCTGATTTGCTTCAGATCTTTTTTTCTTGGTTCATTCTGATAAGGCGCTTCCCTGATTACTTTTTGGGTTTCATTAGTTAAGTATAAAGAGAAGGGGAGGGGGTGGCTTTCCACCAAATTAATTTAGGTAAATGGATTTTACATGCAGAATTATTCGATTTTCTTCAAATTCTCTTCTTGGTTCATTCTGATAAAGCACTTCCCTGATTAGTTTTGGGGGCTCATTGGTTAAGTATAAAGGGAGGAACAGGGGGGGGGGGTACCCCCTAATTTAGATCAATCGGATTATCATGCAGAATTACCCGATTTGTTTCAAAATTTGTATATCTGTTTATTTTCATAAGCCGAATCCCTTATTAGATTTGGCGGTTCATTGGTTAAGTGTAAAGGGTGGGGGGAAGGGGCTAACCCTCCGCCATTAATTTAAATAAATGCGTTTTTGATGCAGAATTATCCAATTTGCTTCAAATCTTTTTTCTAGGTTCATTTTGATAAAGCGCTCCCCTGATTACTTTTTGTGTTTCATTGGTTAAGTATAAAGGGAGGGGGGGGTCAGGGGCTAATCCACCAAATTAATTTAGATAAATGTATTTAGATGCAGAATTATTCGATTTTCTTCAAAAATTTTTCTAGGTTCATTCTGATAAAGCGCTTCCCTGATTAGTTTTGCAGGTTCATTGGTTAAGGGGGTGGCTTACCCCCCCCCCCTTAATTTAGATCAATGGGTTTATCATGCAGAATTACCCGATTTGCTTCAAATTTTGTATACTGGTTTATTCTGATAAGGTGTTTCGCTGATTAGATTTGGAGATTGATTGATTAAGTATAAATGGGTGAACAAAGAAGCTAATACCCCTTAATTTAGCTAAGCGGGTTTTTCATGAAGACTTATCAGATTTGCTTAAATTTGGTATATAGGTTTATTCTGATAAGGTGCTTCCCTGATTAGATTTTGAGGTTCATTAGTTAAGCATAAAGTGGGAGGGAGGGGTGTTATCCCCCTTAATTTATTTTCCAAGGGCATTATTCTTTGAAATAAGAGTATATTGTACAATAAGTGTGAATAGCCTGTGAGGTCGATGACATCATTTTAACTGGGCACTTTTCTTTTTCTTTACTACTTTTCTCATCATGGTAAATAAACATTTAAATTCATCATTGAATGATTGAATATGCTTCTGTTTTTAACTCTAGACCTTTTTCATTCTGTGACAGTAAAAAAAAAGTGTGTGTGTTGTTAGAGTGGTACTATTTGGGAGGGCTACAGGGAAGTCCCCACCCCCCTTTCCTTTAAAGAATTTAGATTTTAGCAACCATAACAAGTCAGACAAAAAACAAAACTAAAAAAAAAAAAAAAAAAAAAAACAAAGAGAAAATGCGTCAAGCATAGATTCCTCCAACACATTCAGAATAATGTAAACAAACTGCACCGTTTGATAAATTAAAATATTGCGTCTAATTCAAACGCATAACACATTTCAAAACCCAATTTCAGCTGTTTCCATCTACAATCGGAAAATTATCTGAATTTTTTTCAGCAGCCCTGTATATGATATATAGATTTTATCTATTAACTAGATGCATGCCAAAATTTAGTTCACTTAAGAAATACATATACTACAGTTCAAAATTCCCCTTCAGCAATTTTCTCTAATAAGGAGAATGGTACGTGAATACTTTTGTGCAGCCCCTGTATATGAGGTATAGAATTTATATATAATGAGTAACATGAAAAAAATTAGTTAAATTTAAAAGGTCATACCGAATTTTAAAACGTACATTCCAGCAAGAAATGCTATGAATGCATTGTTCTAACATGATCGTTGTGAAATTCAGTGATTTATATAAGTTTCAATACATTTGAAATAGCGCAATGTCATTAACATTGCGCTATCTACAAACAATTTTTCCCCCATATACCATATTGTAATGTAATATTTTTGACTGCCCCTGTAAATGAACTATTAATCCTACATACTTCATATAGTACAACACAAAACATGCTTTGTTGACCCTAAATAACCGTTATCAATTGCATAAAAATCTGAGTATATTTACCAGAGTTGGAGCAGGCACAGACGGACAGACAAACCGAATGCATAAGCACTTTCAACTTTGTTGTGAAGTGTCCAAGGAAGAAAGAAATTATAAAATGTATTAAAATAGTTCACTAAATCAGTACAGGGCGTTTTAAAGTTTTAATTTGTTCATGACTGTCGCATACAATTTTCCCAAAATTTACATAGCAAATGTCAACAATTAACAGCTTCTCCCCCTTTTCCACCGAGTGGGTACGTCTTTCAGTCAAAATCGAGTTAAAGGTATGAAATCATATAAATTTAAGGATAATTTTTTAATATCACCACGGACCCGGGCAACGCCGGGCGGGTCAGCTAGTTTATTATAAAAAACACTTTATTTTGATCTGCTAAATTTATTTTGAGAATATAAAATATATTCTATTATGCCACCCCACCCCCCTCATAACACAATGAGAGACACCACTGACACCACATTTAAAAAAATAGCATCATTTAAAAACTTGCAGAAACTTTAATTTGTCAGCTATTTTTTACTCATAGAATAAAATTATAGGTTAATTAAAACAGAATATTCCCAAAACAGCAACTATTGAAAATGAATTTTTGCAATGTTATGTATATATTTTACATTTTTTATTATAACAGGGCTGGTACGCTTCAAGGACTTTCAAGGAAATTTTACCAGAATTTTCGTAAATAAATATTTGGCTTTTTTAATGAAAAAAAAAATTACCTTCAGATATAATGACTTGTACTTTATGAAATTTCTTGTACTGAAACACATAAAATCCCCTGATGCGTAAGAGCCCTGTATAACTAATTTTATTATATGGATGAAGGAAATGTGCTGTTTTGAATGAATGATGCTGTTTTTAAAAGTGACGTGCAACAGGACGCGGTATAGTGCGGGAGGGACGGAGGGGCAACTTTTATAATTCTAAAAATACACCAATATTAAAAAAACATACGTAAAAATACCAAATATATATATATATATCTGAAATTTGCCGAAACAAATATTGGCACTTTTATGTTACCGGGTGCAAGTGTTTAACCGAAAAGTATTGTTGTGATAGCACACAATCGTATTGCACTCCTTTCTCTAAAATACAACACTTTCATTAATTTTATTCAAAATGCATAACTACTGATAAAACCACATGATTTCGAATGACATACATTGCATACTGCATACATTTAGAAAACATTTATTCTAATTTAAACATGCGGAATCTAAAACTGTGTCAAGCTTAAAAAAAAAAAAAAAAGAAGAAAAAAAGAGAATTGCACCCGGCTACCATAAATGCACCCAAATTTCACTTGTAAATCACTCTTGTAAAACGCACACACATATATATTTCACTGTTTTTAAATATTTTTTGACATATTATTTGATTGTTTGCGAAGGAAAAATATTTAAGCGAGTTAAACTTCAATTCTTAAGGCACAATTTGAAACAAATAAATAAATTTTACTGAAGAATTTAATAAAATTTTAAAACCCTACTTCTCCTACAATTACAAAATTTTGAGACCTGTATGCTTTTTATACAAGTTATTTCTATAAATTAAAGCATCAGTCTCGGAGTTTCATCTTAGTCACAACTTCAAAGAAAATCCTTATTATTTATATGCTGCCACCACCGATATGATTACGTGATATCGGTCACGTACTGAGAGAATTGTTTAAATGAAAACCAACGCTTTCAATTAAATAATTAACAGCTTATTTACACACTATTGACACAACAACAAAACACTATTTACACTTACAAACTCGGATATAGGTGATCAGGTTCAACATTAAATTGAATACAGTAAATACTCGCTGTGTACTGTTAAAGCACGTTAAACCACTCTCACTCTACACACGTTAAATTAGCTTTCCGGAGATCAATCTCGATCTCCCAACACATATGTGCTCTGAGCCTAAGCTCTCCGAGTCTCACTCAATCCTACGCTCTACCACTACGAGCTATACACAGTGACTACCTTGCGCTTGGTGCTCTCGGCTCCAACTGAACCCTACGCTCTATCTAAGAGCTACACACAGCAACTCACCTTGCGCCTTGCACGCCAACTTTCAACTCACTCCCTCAGCAGAAGAGACTGCCTTCCAGCAACCCCTTGCTACTTCTCAACGTAACCACTCAGGGTTTTCTACCTGGCTCGCATTCCAAGCTCTATTTTTCGTTCGTGGAATGCTTTTGTCTCCCCATCTTCCACAGATATCTCAAAAGTTTGGGCAAACCCATCTCCAAATATCTTTTTTCCCCTTCATTCCATCTGTACATTTTCCCCGGCTTAGACCCAGTTTTAGACAAGGAAAGGATTTTATTTTGAAATTCCAGTACACAGGCCATACAATATATCATATATTAAGGAAAAAATAATATAGAACACCAGTTCTAATAGCAGATGTTTCTCAGAACCTGACACCACCCACCTTAGCGGAAAATATGCCATTTAGGGGCTAATTTTCCCCAAACATATAATAATATCACTGAAGAGTTCAATAGTGTCTTTGCAGGTTTCTTCATTATTATTATTACATAGATATTTCAAGGTGTCTGAACATTCTCTACTGACATCTCTAATGAACCGTGTACTAATATTATGATTGCAGAAAAACTACACATGCTAATACACTATTAAAAACACAAGATTCAATTACAATTATACATATACAAAAAAATTTAAAACGTGATGACACCCCCTTTAGGTTTGTCCACTATTTAGTCATTGATGCCGATGGGCTAGCAATTGGCTGTTCTTCCCAGCTCTTCCTATGTAGCCTGGAAATTGCATCAGCATTTAAAAGTTGCGCTCCTGGACGATGAGAAATACTCAGGTTCCAGCGCTACAAGGCAAGAGCCCATCTAGTGAGTTTGGGGGACCTTGGGGTTCTTTCAGTGAGAAATTTTAATGGATTATGATACGTCATGATCTCAATTTGAGATCATTATGTCCACTTTTCAAACTTCCGCAACCCGAAGAGAACACTCCAAGCCTCTTTCTCTATACTCGGCCAAGCACGCTGAGCCCCTGATAATTTCTGACTGGCAAAAGCTATCGGCTTAAACTGAGCCTTTTCATCTTTTTGAGTAAGACAACATCCTACTGCCAGGTCTGAAGCATCGGCGTGAAGCTGATATTCCCGGCCTACGGTAGGTGTAGCCAAATGCGTAACGTTACATAACTCATCCTTAAGGGTATCAAGTGCTTCTTCTGCTCTTTCATCCCATGGTACAGTATTTTTAACCTTCCCTTTAGTTAATTCAGTTAAAGGTATAGCAATTTCTGCATAATTTAGAATATAAGATCGGTAAAATCCCATTAATCCCAAAACAGATCTAACTTCCTTTTAAGTTTTCGGTCTCTTTAAGTCCCTTATTGCTCCTATTTTCTCCTCATCAGGTGCATGCGTTCCACCCCCAATTACATGACCTAAAAACTTAGTCAATTTCTCTCCAAATTTACATTTATCCAGCCTAATCGTAAAATTTCTATTTTTAAGTTCTTCTATAACAGACCTAACATGCTCACAATGCTCTTCCCAGGTGTCGGAGAAAATGATGACATCATCAATATATGCTTGTGCATACCTCCGATGTCCTTGAAGAACCTCATTCGTATCTTTTTGGAACGTAGCAGCCGCCCCTGATAAACCAAAAGGCATAGTACGCCACTGAAAAATCCCATTATGAGTTGTAAAAGCTGTCAAATGTTTACACTTCTCTGCCATCTTAATCTGCCTATAACCCCTCAATAAATCAATGGAAGATAAATATTCAGCTGCCCCCGCAGTATACATGATTTCCTGCGAATCTTTCATAGGAAATGTTGGGACCTGCGTTACTGAATTTAAAGCTCTATAATCAATGCAAAGCCTAACAGTGGCGTCTTTTTTCGCGACGCAAACAATTGCATGACTAGTTTCTGCATTTGCTACTTCGATTAGATTTAATTCTAATAACTCCTGAATCTGTCGATCTATTTCCTCTTTATAAGCAACAGGTACACTATATAACTTTGGCCTTTTTCTTGCCACATCCGGTTTCAAATCAATACGGTGCTCCCATACTTCCGCTGGTCGCACAGGACCCATAAATACCTCTTTATTATCCCTCAAAATGGACTTTATATCCTTGACTTGAATATTAGATAACCCTTTTATTTCGAACCCTTCTATGTCCCGTTCTACCTCTTGTTCCCGGTTTAAAATAGGAATTTCCCCAACTTCTCCAAATTCCTCATCACCTTCAAAAACAATATTGACTATGTTACACCTGACAATAAATTCCCCTTTATTTTGATATACATACTTTTCGCTACCATCCGCCATCTCCACTAAGGCTCTATCACGCACTTTCACTTTTCTAGATAATTGATATTCTAGACACGATTTACATAACTTTTTAGTTTCTTTAGCCATACCTTCCCAATAAAAATATTGCCTAATTCTCTCTAAGGTTTTCTTTGCCGCGTGAGGTTCTCCCTCATTAGACACATGCGCTGACTTTAAGATTCCTTCTCCTTTGACTTTAGGCACTACTAATTGAGCTATAGCTTCTCCTACAAATTTATCTTTATGATACAATAAGTCCTTTTCAATATAATAACACCCTTTATCAAATTTAGCTAATTCCCAAGCTGTCTTTAACTCTTTACATTCCAATTGGGATTTCTTAAATATATCTGAATTGCTTATCGTAACATTACCATTTTCCTCTATTTCCGTTTTTTCGTCATTCTGACTTTGTAGATTTTCCGATCTCGCTTCTATTGCGTAAACATTACAATTATCGCTACTTATATCTTTCCTTTCACTCGAGTTATCAATGCTAATTTCCGAACTTTCTAATTCTTGGGACTCTAGCAATGGCTCCTCGCGATTGACCCCTGAAAACTCATTAATCACCTCGGGATGTAAAATTACCTGCTCATTAATATTATCGGTCACCGCGCAAAGTACTTCCTGATGAATTATATTAGTTTGTCCGAATTGCGGAATAGCTAACGGTAATTTAACCAACGGTGATTTAACTGCTTCACCAAATAATCCTTGTAAATAAATACTACCCGCTCCTTTTAATTTCTCTTCCGGTACCAAATCTTTGTGAATAACACTAATTTCACATCCAGGATCGACCAATCCTTTTGCTTTTTGCCCATTTACACTAACTTCAATTTTCTGAAGTTTATTTAATTTCTCACCAATAACATTAGTTCTCTGTTCGGCCTTTGCCGATATCCTCGCCACAATAGCTCCTTTAGGTAACTATTTATTTCCTTTTACGACAATCTTATTTACACCCGCTTTCTGTTCACGCCCTTTAATAGCATTATTATTTCCCTCATTACCCACTTTATTACAAAAACGTTGGTAATGACCTCTTAAACCTCATTTGAAGCATCTAGGAGCTGAATCATCAGTAGGTTTCTCAAAATCAGTTTTCCTACACTAAAAAGAATTAGTCTCATTACTCCCGTTTTACCTCCAATTACCACTAAATTTACTATCCTCCCTCGGTTTCACTTTTTCACCGTTTACATACCTATCTTTACCCTTAAATCTTTTATACGTAACCGCATAAGACTTGTGTTTAGCGTCAAAATAATTGTCACATTCTTTAGCAATTTTATAACTTTCTAACCATTTACTCTGCTGAGTTAACCCAATATATGATGCGGTTTCTTTATCTAACGTGTTTAATAACTTTTCCATAATTATTAACTGATTGACCTTTTCATAAGAGTTCGCACCACTAATCTTACAATAATTTTCCCATGTTGCTATTAAACGCGATACAAATAATACATGAGTTTCATTCTGGTTTCTCCTAGCCTTCTTAAAATTTTCAAACACGCCTTCAGTGTCGGCTCATGTTCCCTTAGAAATAACTCCTTTAATTCCTCATAACTCTCGATTTGTTCCCTAGTGATATAAAATAACAAATTATCCGCCTTATCTCCTAACATATTTTGTAGAATTTCGGCCTGCTGGTTTTCCGGTACATTTTTAGTTTTGAATGCCCTTTCTCAACTGTTAAAAAATAAATTCCATCCCTCAGTCCCTTCCCGTAAGGCATGGTGGCGTCACGGCGACGTCGTTGTGAAGTCACACTGTGATTTTGTGACCGTCGATGTGACGTCACGTGACGTCGATGTGACGTCATAGTGACTAGAATGCGAGGTCGTTATGGCCGTTTTAGAGGTCGTTTGTGACGTCACATTGTGACCACTCTGTGAAGTCACGGTGTGACAAATTTGTGAAAAGTGTGTCATTTGGGACTATTTTGGCATTAACTTTGTGACAAACCTGTGACGAAAGTGACAATGCTTTGAAGTCACACTGTGACCAATTTGTGAAATATGTGTCATTTGTGACGAATTTGTTATAAACACTGTGATGATTTCAAATTAAAATCAAATTTCAAATTAATTGCTTAAAAGGCGCAAAGGCGAACATAGTGAAAAAGATTCCATGCTGGGACTCGAACCCGGGCCATCAGTATAGCGCACTGACATTCTACCGACTAAACCACATGTAACGATACCCGGCCTGGAAAATTTCTCACTATTACATGTTGGCAAGGCTACAAACGCAGCACAAGGTGGAATATTTATCGTGAGCCATCGACATGGGGCAAACACGAAACTTAATTAAATCGAGCATCGATTGAAACTATATTAATACTTGGAAATTTTTCCAGGGAGAACCATTCGCCTTGCATACAATATTTCAAATGAAAATCAAATTTCAAATTAATTGTTTAAAAGGCAATTTTAATTTGAAATTTGATTTTCATTTGAAATACTGTATGTAAGGCGAATGTTTCTCTCTGAAAAAATTTCCAAGCATTAATATAGATTTAATCGATGCTGGATTTAATTAAGTTTCGTGTTTGCCCCATGACGGTGGCTCACGATAAATATTCCATCTTGTGCTGCGTTTGTGGCCTCGCCAACATGTAATAGGGAGAAATTTTCCAGGCTGGGTATCGTTCCATGTGGTTTAGTCAGTAGAATGTCAGTGCGCTATACTGATGACCCGAGATCGAGTCCCGGCGTGGAATGTTTTCACTATGTTGGCCTTTGCGCCTTTTAAGCAATTAATTTGAAATTTGATTTTCATTTGAAATATTGTATGGAAGGCGAATGTTTCTCTTTGGAAAAATTTCCAAGTATTAATATTGTGATGATTATTGTCATAAACACTATGATAATTTTAAAGTAAAGTTTTGTTTGAAATATAAAGTTTTATCTTTTTACCGTACTTTTTAGCAAGATATCCCTATTTTGGAGTCCTATTCTTCTAAAATATTTTTAATTTTCCATTTAAAAAACAATCCTTATCAGCTGAGATCTTTTTTTATTAAGTTCTAAGCTTGATCTTGAATTCAAGCTTAATATTAAGAATGTGTAAGCTTTTTAATTTTTTTGTGATTTGTCATTGCTTTACTAAATACGAACATGGAGTCTAACGGACATTAATACAACTGTTATTTATAGAACGACATGATAAGCCCTATTTATTTAAATTTTTTATTCCCGTATATATTGTATTTTGTGAATATGAGCTAATTAGATTTGGTATGTTTTATAGGAAAAGACTGATCTGGGAAATAGAAACAACAAGTAAGATATATCATGCGTTAAGCCTATATTATAAAACACTTTCCAACTCTTCCTGAATGTTTTAACAAGACATCGGGGGAAATAACGTAAACAAGATAACTAACTAAACATGAAAACGCATAAAACATTTGAACATTTTCAGCAGTTACCATCCATAGCCAAATATGTTTTCCAATTCTTTTAAACAGTCCTGTATTTGATCTGTAGATTGATATATATACTATATAATGGAAAAATTTAGTTTATCTAGGAAACGCATAACAGGTTGAAATTCTCTTTCAGTAATTTATACTAATATATGGAAACATACTTAAGTAATTTTGTACAACCCTGTAGTTTACCTAGAACCTTTATTACACGCCACTATTTAGTTAAAATTTAATTCAAACTAAAACACTTTTAAAACTGCTGAAATCACATTTCCAGAAATTATAATTTATAGACGGCAACGTATCCAATTCTTTGCGTGACCCTGTATATCATTTTCTCTATATTCTACAAACATTTCTTAGTAAATTAAATACAGTGCAGCGTAAAAATGTATAACTTATTTAAAAAACACCTTTAACCAATACCCAGTAACCCTTACGAATACTTCTGTATAGTCCTGTATATGAATTATAGCATATATATATACACCATATACTTTGCATAAATGTAGTGAATCATAAAAGCGCATATCATAATTAAAAATGCATTTCCAGCAATCATCGCTAATGAACAGTACTTCGGATACAATATAGTATCTGAAATATTTTGTGTGTCCCTGTAAATGCTATATACACTTCGTATTATACATGAAATAATTCATAGTATGCAAACCTCAACGACGTATATCAATTTCATTACATATCAAATAGATTAACATAAATATAGTACGCCGCAAATAATTCCCTCCACCCCTATATCATTATGTATTGGAATTCCTTTTTTAGCACTGTAAATAAACAATAACTATTCTCTGCATTGCATATTCTACGGAATGCACATTTTAATGCGCTTCATAAATGCATATCAATTTTATTATGTTTGAAAGCGTGTAAAATCATTACAAATCATTTGAAACGATTTTTTCTCCCACAGGCCGTAATGTAATGGAATACTTTTGACTGTCCCTGTAAATGAACTAAACATGCTACAAACTTCATTACAAATAGGGACCTTGCTATGGTAAACGTCAATAACATCCAAAAATTTCAAGTCAATCCGAGTATATTTACGCGAGTTAGAGCGCGGACAGACGGCCAAACAAACCGAAGTCATAAACACTTTTCAACTTTATCGGGCCTGAAAAACACTTTATTTCAATGCTTAAATATTATTTTTTATTTTTTAATGCCAATAAAATAAATGTATCGAAAACGTAGAAAATGAGTTTACAATCAAAGAAAATTTAATAACTGATTCTGAATGTCTACAATTAAATGTTCGATTATAATCACAATCAGCAAAAAAAAAAAAAAAAAAAAAAAAAAAAAAGATTAAATAGAATAAAAAAAATAAATATATCAATTTGAAAAACACTAAATAATTAGTATTTATAATTGTACTATTAAGCAACAAAAAACTACAATAGATGAATTAAATGCATTTAACAATTTCTCAAAAATCTTTCCATATGTTATAAGGAATTTCTACTATTTTATAATTTTGGCAAATGTTAAATCTGAAAACATTGGTATGAAGATTTAAGATTTTAAATACTAATTTAAAATATTACCAACAATGAAAAAAAAATCTTTCAAAAGTTTCACTACTACAATATGTAAAAAGATATTTTCCCAGTATAATGTTAATTTCAAAATTGAAACAGTTTCCTAATATCATTATAATCGAATATCATATTTAACTCCAAAATATTAATGACGATAAATACTGTGTTAGAATCAGTCTCCGCATAAGCTTTTTTTCCCCTTCTAGCGATGCAGATTAAGATATTTTACAGCATCGAATCGGAAAAGAATTGCAGATCAGTCTCATTACATATGACATACTACAACTTATTTAACTTTAATCTATCAAACGGGAATAAAAAATTTAAATTAAATAAGACATACCTTTTAAGTTGCATAAATAGTTTAATAATATACGTGTTTTATCCTAAATTGTCAGACATATTTCTGACAAAATGACAAAATTGTCAGACATACTTCCCGCGTCAAAAGTTCTGATCCTTATTTTATTCTACGGTTTAATCGAGCGCAGACAATAGCGCACGCGCACGCGCAAGCAGGTGCTTATACTGTATTATTATAATTTTTGTCTGTAATGAAAATTTTCTATTTGAATGAAACACCTGCCTTTTTTCTTTCTTTTTTTTAAAAGTAAAGTTTGTTTTACACTTAATAAATACAAATTAGGCATCTTAATAAATGAAAAGAGAGTATACAGGATAAAAAAATTTTCTTTGTCAATCTGTCATTTTTTTATATTCATTTTCTGTAGAATAAAACTATTTGTAAAATAGCTTTTTTTAAAGTCGTATTTCTAAAACACGAATTTAAAATATGAATAATTATATCATGGGTTTTGTATAAAATTTGTATAAATATTTTTTCGGAAAATGCTAATTTTATTTAAAAAGTCTGAAAGAAGTAGAATTTTTTAAAAAAATAGTTATTTAAAATAGTTAAACACTAACAGGAAAAAATATGACTTGAATGCAAATTCTAAAGCAAGAAATGCATATATGACTAAACTCTGAATACTCTTTCTACGTGCTCATTAAAAGCTGCAGACTTAACTGTAACAGAAAATTTTAGTTTGAAACCGCAGAAGTGTTTCGAATAACACTGGTCGACAAAAAACTTCCTCCCTGCAAACTAAATATGTAAAGTGTACAGATTTAATATTCCTAATTCTAAATATATTATCCAAATTGCTTCACAACGTACCATTTTTCCGAGAAACATTTTTATAATAATAACAATCGGTGAAGGATTAAATTGCAATGGTAGATAAAATTGAAATCATAAAAAAAGTATACTTCACTGTCTTAGATAACAAATTGATAAAATATAGCATGAAAATCTAGTTTGTTGATACTTGTACCGTGCATTTTCCTTTTTATGCCCCCCCCCCACCTCTTTTCGTGTCCGAATTTACTATTTCCTATCCACTAATATGTTTTCATTACTTATGTTGCTGTAACTCGGGAATGTTTAAAATATTTCTGTTCATTTTCAAAGATTTTTTATGTTCATATTTTTGTCACACTGTGACTTACAATATGGTGGTTTTTTCGTCACATATGTGACGTGACGTACGTTACATGCAGTGACATAACAGGAACGTCACAATTTTTTTTTTATTGCCAGAAAATATAATTTTACATAAATAACATGTTTTGAATATTTTTTGTATTTTTTTAAATTTTTCTAAGAAGTTCACATCTCAGTCACAATGTGACATCACTGAGTGGTGGCATTTTGGTCACAGATGTGACGTGACCACAGTAACTCACAGTGACGTCACAACGACGTCACCGTGACCATGCATGCTATGAGGGTTCTTGTACTTTGATAGACAGAGTTTTAACACTTTTGATCAATTTTTCCATGTTACTTTCATTATTAGATTCCCTAGACCCATTAGAGTTATTTGTCGAACATTTTACCCTTAGCCTCTCCATTTCTAATTCATGTTCCATCTTCAATTTTTCAGTACTCTCATCTCTTTCTAACTTTTCGCGTTCTAACTTTTCCTGTTTTTCTAACTTTTCGCGCTCTAATTTTTTCTGTTTTTCTAACTTTTCGCGCTCTAATTTTTCCTGTTTTTCTTCGCGCTCTAATCGCTCCGCAACAATAGTGTTAGATAATTCCTTAATAGACCCCTCATCATATTCCTCGCTGTCCATTATCTTTTTCTTAAGCTGAAATCTGGCATCATCTTCCGTGAATTCAACCCCCAACTCTTCGACTATCATCTGAAGATTCACCCTTTTTAGTTTCAATAAGAAAGCCATACCTTCACCGATTACTATTACCACTCTACAATAATATATAAACCTACCAAATTAGTATTTCCTAAATTTCTAGTTTAGCACAGTTACCTCCACTTATTATACTAATTAATACATTTCAGATAATCGATGTATTATATTTCAAAATTAATATACTGTATAACCTGATTTTCCTCACCCATTGATATCACACAATTTACTTCCAATAGAACAAAAGGTAAAACAATAATTTCGATTTGATTACTATGCCATATAGATTCCAATTTATACAATTTAGATTATAACATACAATTTACATAATAATACTGATACGTTGCAAATTGAATAAAAGTATCGATGCCAATAGAAACATTCACATAAAGAAAAATTGTATAACATACACATATAAATTTCTACAATGACCCTCAATAAACTTTTTCCAAATTCAACACTGGTTCTCACACTTAAAACAAATAAGATCAAAACCTTCACTTTTTTTCCACTGTAAGCCCTCCTCCCCCACCTTTTTTTTTTCTTCTTTCGAAATTTACTTCTATCCAATTAAAAGTCTAAGCAAATGTTCATTACGTTTGTTATCACCTCTTCAATCTTAAAACACTATTGCTTCATTTAAATATTACTTTAATAATAATTTAAATTTAAGTAAATTTAATTATTCCTTCCAATTATTATTAACACAATGCATTAATTTTGATCACTACCATTATTAATAAAAAAAATAGAAAGTCAATATTAGTCAAGTTATTATGACCTTTTCTTAAAACAATAGTAAATATGGCTCTTAATATCTCCTACCTATCTGAACACAATTACTTTATTGCACATAAATTATCTTAAATTTCTATTAATTATACCACAACAAATACATTTGGTTCCAGAATGTCAGCAGACAGAAATGATCCACCTTACCTTATACTTTATCTGCTGGGGTACTCCGCTGCTCACACGTAGTTTCACGATGAATTCAATATTTCGCACTTTAAAGTCACTTTGATGATATTCAACACTCATGCTGTAATACACTGTAATTTGATTCACTGTAGCAATGATAGGGCACAAACACTATTTCGGTTCGCCGTAACGACGATAGGGCACAACACTTTAGTTCGGTTCGCTGTAACGATGATAGGGCACAGCACTTTAGTTCGGTTCGCAGTAACGATGATAGGACACAACACTTTAGTTCGGTTCACTGTAATGATGATAGGGCACACACATTCTGTATTTCTGCTCAACGCTTGGTTTTATCTCTCTACAACTCCTCTCGACGATCCGGCATTTCCACGCAAGAACTCCACTGGGTGCTCCGGCCCTAACACACTGCAACACGGCTCGCTGGTCACTAGTCTGAGACGATTCTATCCCGTCGCTGCCATCAATTTGTCGGAGTTTCCTCTTAGTCCGCACAACTTCGAAGAAAATCCTTATTATTTATATGCTGCCACCACCGATATGATTACGTGATATCGGTCACGCACTGAGAGAATTGCTTAAATTAAAACCAACGCTTTCAATTAACTAAATTAACAGTTTCTTTACACACTATTTAAACAACAACAAAACACTATTTACACTTACAAACTCAGATATAGGTGATCCGGTTTAACATTAAATTGAATACAGCAAATGCTGGCTGTGTACTGTTAAACTACGTTAAACCAGTCTCACTCTACACACGTTAAATTAGCTTTCCGGAGATCAATATCGATCTCCCAACACATATGTGCTCTAAGCCTAAGCTCTCCGAGCCTCACTCAATCCTACGCTCTATCTCTACGAGCTATACACAGTGACTACCTTGTGCTTGGCGCTCTCGGCTCCAACTGAACCCTACGCTCTATCTAAGAGCTACACACAGCAACTCATCTTGCGCCTTGCACGCCAACTTTCAACTGACTCCCTCAGCAGAAGAGACTGCCTTCCAGCAACCCCTTGCTACTTCTCACCGTAACCCCTCAGGGTTTTCTACCTGGCTCGCATTCCAAGCTCTATTCTTCGTTCGTGGAATGCTTTTGTCTCCCCATCTTCCACATACATCTCAAAAGTTTGTGCAAACCCCTCTCCAACTATCTTATTTCCCATTCATTCCATCTGTACATTTTCCCCGGCTTAGATCCAGTTTTAGACAAGGAAAGGATGTTATATTGAAATTCCAGTACACAGGCCATACAATATATCATATGTTAAGACAAAAATAATATAGAACCCCAGTTCTAATAGCAAATGTTTCTCAGAACCTGACAATCAGATTTTCAAAAAAAGTAATGAATTTAAAGAAAAAATGCCATCACATAGGTAAAAATAGAATAAAAATTACAGCTTACTTCATATTTAATTTTTAAATGAAATTAATTTAATAAAATTTTAAAACCCTACTTCTCCTACAATTATAAAATTTTGAGATGTGTATGCTTTTTATACAAATTATTTCTATAAATTAAGGCATCAGATTTTCAAAAAAAGTAATGAATAAAAAAAAAAAAATGCCATCACATATGTAAAAAATAGAATAAAAATTACAGCTTACTACATATTTAATTTTTTAAAATAAATTATTACTGAAAATACTATTTTACAATAAACCCTGCTTCTCCTACAATTATAAAATTTTGAAACGTGTATGCTTTTTATAAAAGTTATTTCTATAAATTAAAGCATAAAATTGTCAAAAAAGATAATGAATTTAAGAAAAGAAATTCCATCACATATGTAAAAATCCCTGCCGGCCCGGCCTACAGGTGAAAGTAGATTTCGAAGTTAAGTATACTAATATCCCAAACAAAAATCAAATCATGATTAGAGATAAACCAACTTTAACAATTTTATCTGGCCGCTTTTGACGAGTTTTTATTTCATTTTTATATAATAACTGGTTTTATCAGAATCATGTTAGGGCGGTATTCAAAAAAATACTTTTCCATGCTCAACAACTCGAAATTTTCTGGCATAACTCCAGATTCATTTTTAATAGGAAAAACATGAAACTTGTTGACGTGATTTTTGAAGAGATTTATAAGCGACCTGTGTTTTTAATTTCCGTTTAATTAATTAAAACTTGATACATAAACAATTGTTTTCTCAGTAAGACAATATTTTTCATTTCTAACACAATCGCTTCGTGAAATTCCGTTCAAAATGCCCACTTTGACATCATGTTTTGAAATATATTCTGCCTCTGTCAAAAAATCGATCCTTACGGTACATTATATAGTTTCTGAATAAGCGAATCTACCATTTGGATGCGTTTGAGAGCAAAAATGAATTTAAAAATGAGTCAGAAAATAAGCAGTTTGGATTTGAATACTTCCTTTTCCAACACAATCCGCTTCGGGAAATTCGGTTCAAAAGGCCCACTTTGACAGCATGTTTTAAAATATATTCTGCCTCTATCAAAAAATTGACCATTACGGTACATTATATAGTTTCTGAGTAAAAAAAGGTACCAATTGGAAGCCTTTGAGAGTAAAAATGAATTGTAAAATGAGTCAGAAAATAAGCAGTTTGGATTTGAATACACCCTTACTAAGATGATTTTTTTCTTCAACCGCTATGTATTTTTAATTTGTTTTTGCTGAAAGAATTGGTCCTATCCAAAACTTGTCTATATAGAAGTTGTAGACAATATTAAGAGGATATATGATAAATTCATGGGGATTTTATATCTTTTGAATTGACGGAGTTATTGATTTTTTTCTTCTTCAAACGCCTTTTTTTGTTTTCGTTTTTAATATATATATTGTTTTTTTTTTTTTTTTTTTTTTTTTTTTTTTTTTTTTTTTTTTTTTGCGGTACGAATTGGTCCTATCAAAAACTTGTGAATATAAAAGTTGTAGATAACGTTAAGGAGATTCATGATAAAATTAATTGGATTTGACATGACATAAATTTTACATAAATTTTTGGCCCTATTTTTAAAAGTAATAAAAACTTTAAACTGATTCGATATGTACAAAATTTAAGAAGTTATAGGGGTTTTTCAGTTTTCACAAAACCCCTCCCTATTACCATCCCCTTGGTCCGATTTTGCCCATTAACGAACTCGACCGAGATTTTATGCCCCTTGATTTTATGTATCAGTTTGGAATAGATTGGTGCAGAATTGTGGAAGTTATCGTGTCCAGAAGAAAGTGATATAGATAGATAGATAGATAGATAGATAAAGTTTTTTACTGAGGTTGGTTTTGGGCTCTAGGGGTCATGATCGGTGTAGATCTGCAAAAATTTTTCAGAAATTCCAACATAGGAACGACGCCAATAGGTAGTATTTCGTACGAAATCTACCTAAAATAGAATAAATATTACAACTTACTTCATATTTAATTTTTTAAAATAAACTATTATTGAAAATACTGTTCCTTATTTTATGAAATACGCTTTAAAAACCGTACAAAAAATAGCAAGCCAATTGAAAAGTACGTGCAGAAGTTTTAACGTTTTGATCATCACCCGATATTGAAAAAAACGAAGTAAGAAATATAGGTGGTTTTAAAAATTGCAACTTTGAATCATTTAAATGGAAATCAATAGAGTTAAAAGCCAACACACTTTTTGATTCTGTATATATTTTTTTATATATTTGCCAGAATATACTAGAAATGTCACGATAACGTTTGAAAAATTGAAAAATCCATATTTCGTCATTTATTTAGTAAAATGGAAGGTACCGTGTTGATTTAAATTTTCATTGGTAGCTTGAGTATTCTAAAGAAACGGTATTGTGGTCGCATCCAACTCTACGAAGAATTGCTAAGGGATGACATTAAAGGTGATAAAATTTAAGTTAAAAATAAGTTGATTTTAAATGACTACTTTCAAAACACAACTTTAGTAAACATAATAAGTTAACATTAATTATTATTTTAAATACACATACACTATACAGTGAAACCTGCCTGAAAGACCACCTCTATAAGGAGACCACCTCTTATCAGGACCATTTATTCTTGGTCTATAATTTTTTACTATAGAATGATTGTTATTTTTCCTCCATTAAAGGACCACTAATTCCCGTATTCCTCCCTGAAAGACCACTTTTCACTAGAAGAGTAGATTCACTTTCCTTGTGGAAATTTCGAAATTTCACCGCTCTCCGGTAAACACGCTCAACTAAGCCTACTTCTTTAGATATAGAAAATCAAGATCATGGATACAATGTGCATGAAATAATGTAAAGACACAAATAATTTGTCAATCGCTTCAGTACTTGTGGACTAAGCAATGTATCCATAGAAACCTCGATTGATGATATCTGTACCTTGATGAAGTGATTCGGCTATCAAACGCCGCTAAAGTTAATTATGACCTCAAATCATATGGAAGTATACGAGGAAGCTCTTGTATGTTACGATGATTTATCTGAAGACTAGGAGAATTGCATTACAGAAAATCTCGACAAAGATAACACTTTAAAATTTTTATATTAAAAAATAAATGAATGATACTACAATCAAGGTTTTTTGTACATCTATTTTAGGAGCTCATTTTAACTCATGTGACGAGGTTCCGCCAGTTAAAGCCTCTATTTCACGTCAAGAAACACTTGTTGAAATCTATAGATTTTTAGAAAGTTCAATACCTGTTAGAGATGGTACTAAAATAAATAAATCCTTTAAAGAGACCCAAGATAGTTTAAAAACGAAAATTGTTAATGACAAATTGTTATCAAAGCAAGCTACAATTAATTCCTTCTTTAAAGACGTATAGACCTGGAATATAATAAATAATTCATTAATATATATATATATATATATATATATATATATATATATATATATATATGTAGTACGTACTTCACGAAATTTTGCTTCACTCATAACCTATATTCAGAGACCACTTCTCTGAACGACCGATTTTTTATGCTCTAATGAGAGGTCTCCTTAGAGAGGATTCACTGTATTTTACTATACACAAATACATTTTTCTCAAATAAACGAACAGCTTGGATACTGACTAAGGCTATTTAAAGCGATGTATTGTTTCTCAGTAAGTGAAAATTCAGTCCAATTTCTAGATATATATAATGCGAAAAAAATAGTTACATATATGAGAATAACGACAAAACAAAGTTTCTAAGACGAAAAATATTTTGTTTTAGCTTTACAAGAATTCTACCTTTATCAAAATTTTAGCCCCGGTACGGTATTCTATTTTTTTCGGCCAGCTTATTTTGGGAATTCCAAAAAATAACGTTACCTTACAGAAGCCAGCCGTGAAACAAAGCAGTGCGATTAAATACTCTATCGCAATTTTTTAAACTTTCAAGCATCGCACATTTTCGATTTTTATACCGTCGTATTGAAAAAAAAATGTTCTTCTAAATGCATTTTGTTTGAAAACTGTATCTCCATTTATTTTTGAAATATTATTATTATTATTATTATTATTATTATTATTTTTTTTTTTTTTTTTTTTTTTTTAGAGCCATTTGCTTAATATTGGCAACGGAAGTACTCCATTTCTGTAGAAAGTAAATGAAAAGTAGTTGTAAAATAAAATTATAAATTTTTGTTGTCATTTTCACATAACAACAGAAAAAAAAAGCAATTAAAATACGTACTATTTTGAAAAAAAAAAAAAGAAAAAAAAGATTCATGTTAAAATAATGGAGCTATTATAAACTATATTTATTTTTAAGTATGTATGAATCATTAGATAGCCCTTTTTTGTAAATTTTCTTGAATGACTGCATCTTTTTTGCCGCATTTGTGCATTATTTCGCGATAGTGATGTGCTATGCATGCTTTACTGTAGATGTTTAAGAATTGATCGTAAATGTGGAATTCTGAAACCGATGCGAATGACGTCATTTTACATAAAATAAAACGTGTGCTTTAAGTCTTAAAATTGAAATATGTTTTGTACTGCAGTAGAGTCCCGTTTAACCGATTTATTTTCTTCTGATGGACTGGTGGCTTCTATTATTATGAAACAGCCATTATAAATGAAGTGTTAGGTGAAGATGAAAGAGCAGCCGTAAAAAGTTAGAACTCTGATTTTCTGGTCAGAATGGGGGGGGGGGGGAAATGTCCAGAATTTTTTTTTTAGAATCCACCAGTCCATCAGAAGAATATGAAGTAATGGAAATGCCGGGGGCGACACTAAATTCTGAAAAAGCAGAATTACTGTTCTCTAGTGTTTCTTTTTTGTTGTAGACATAATTGTTTACACAATTGTAGATCCAATTAATTTAATTGTTGTAGACGTAAACTAAGAACACCACTTAAACTTGTATGTTGTGGCCATCACAAAACTTTCTTCTATATAAATCACGTCAATTAAATCATTTAAATAGTATAAGAAATTACATCAATTTAGAACCAATTCGTATCAAAGTATACCTGAATTCGAAGTTTGATGAAAATTCGTGCATTAGTTATTGAGATAGAGCTGTAGGGGAAATTCTGAAAAATTCAGCATAGCAGCGCCACCTGTTGGGTGATTTGCACCAAAACACAAACAGCACTAATTCATATTAAGGTATACCGGAATCTGAAGTTTGATGAAAATCGGTGCATTAGTTCTGGAGCTAGAGCTATTGTGGAAATCACAAAAAATGCAGCACAGCAGCGCCACCTGTTGAGCGATTTAAACGAAAAGGTACAAAACATCATTTCATGTCAAGGACTAACTGAATCTAAAGTTTGATGAAAATCCGTGCATTAGTTCTGGACATTGAGCTATTGTGGAAATCGTGAAAAATGCTGCATAGCAGCGCCACCTGTTGAGCGATTTACACCAAAACATAAACAGCACTAATTCATATCCAGGTATACCTGAATCTGAAGTTTGTTGAAAACCCAAGCATTAGTTCTTGAGATAGAGCTATTGCGGAAATCTCAAAAAATGCAGCATAGCAGCGCCCCCTGTTGAGCGATTTACACCACAAGAGGCAAAACGTCAATTCATGTCAAGCACTAACTGAATCTGAAGTTTGATGAAAATCCGTGCATTATTTCTTGAGATTGAGATATTACGAAAATCGTGTAAATGCTTCAAAATGCAGCATAGCAGCGCCATCTGTTGGGCGATTTGCACCAAAACTTTACCAACACCAATTCATATCAAGGATTAACGGAATCTGAAGTTTTATAAAAATTCGTGCAGTAGTTCTTGAAATAGAGCTTTTGCGGAAATCCTGAAAAATGCTACATAGCAGCGCCACCTGCAAGGCGATTTACACCAAAAACTAATCAGCACCAATCTATATCAGAGACTACCTGAATATAATTTTTTATTAAATTCCGTGCATTAGTTCTTGAGATAGAGCGCCCACAATATTTGTGTCACATACAGACAGACGAACGGACAGACGGACAGACAGACAGACAGACTCACAGACAGACATTTTGTAAAAACATGTTGTTTGGAATCTCTGACCCCTAAAACGTATAAATCCGTCGAAAACTGGAATTCGAAAATTTTCATGAAACCAATACTTTCTTCTTGTCAAGGTAGAAGAAAGTAAAAATAGTGGTAGCTAATGCTTTATTCTAACGAAACATTGTCAACTAAGATGTGCAAAGGGTTGACATTTTTCAATGCATTAAAGGTGATAAAATTTAAGTTAAAAAAGTAAGTTGATCTTAAATGAAACTTTTTTCAAACACAACTTTATCAAGCATAATATTTTAATATTAATAATTATTTTGAATGCACATACACTACATATAACTACATACATATGCAAGATTGTCACTTAAACAAACAGCTTGGATAGCGAGAATTTATGTTTAACGCAATATATTGTTTGTTAGTAAGAAAAAAATCAGTCAAACTTCTAGAAATATATGATGCGAAAAACAAAAGTTATTTATATGAGAATAACGACAAAACAATGTTTGTAAGACGAAAAATATTTTGTTTTAGCGTTTCAAAAATTCTGCGTTTATCAATTTTTATTTATTTATTTATTTATTTATTTATTTTTTTGCTGCTTAAATTTAAAATATAAAATGTCCAAAACTGAATCTGTAAGCATTAAGGAAAGAAAGAATGCTACATTTTTAAGATGCTCAAAATAGTAATATTCGTTTTTTTCTGTTTTTAAAAAATATATTTATATTCTCTTGTGTTTTCAGTAATATAAACACAATCTAAATGAAAAATTCTGTCCTGATGTTATGCGTTTACTTTACAAAATCTGAGAATATTAAATTTCTTATATTCCTAAATCTCTGTATTTCAAAGAGAGTAAATTATGAAAAAAAAAATGAAATATATTTTTTTCTAAGAATATCCTTGTTGAGATTTGAACAGAAAAGCAATAACCGAGAAAAATACAAAATGGAAATCATCAATTTATAAAATATCTGCTCAGATTTAAGAAAACAAGACGAAATATTTAGAAAAAAGATTTGTTTACTTGAAAAATATCTTTTTTTATGTTCTCTTTTTGGTATATATATATATTTTCTTTTGAAGAAAACGTAGAAATTGTTCATGACATTTTTTTTCCTTAACAGTAAATTGCATGTATGTCAAAACGACTTATCAAACTGTCAAAGGAAGTATGAATTTTAAATCTGCGAAAGAACAATCGTTTTTCTTTAAATTAGTGAATGAAAAAAGTGTATGATGACAAAGCGTAAAGCAATTTGTTTGATATAAGTTAAAGACGCCCTTAGTGATTGGATAAATCACTGATTATTTATTTTTGTAGTTCGGACAAATTTAATATCTAATTTATGGAAAAAAAATTCTCTTATTTTTTATTAGAAGTGCTTAAGAGTTCCAATTTCTCAATTCTGAATAAATATTGCTTTCTTTTTTTTCTGATATATTACTGATTGAAATTATTTCATTTAAATTTTAAGTTTAATGATAAGTTAATATACTTTATTATAAGTTTTAAAAATACTCTTAAGAACTATAATGTTACGTTTATTTGAAATCGGGATGAATAAAACACAAATTTCGTTATGTTTTTTTTAAAATCTAACAATAAATTTTTACATGTTTTGAATTCACAGTAATGAAAATTCTGTGTTTTTAAGAATATTTCAACTAATTTTGGTATCTGACATTTTGAAATAAGTTACGTATTATATTTCAGAGATTGTTTTATCACTCGGTTATTTTATTTATTTATTTTTTTTTTTTTTACGAAAACTGTTTATTTCTCTGTAATGTATATTGCACATATATATTTCATTGGAAATGCTTTAAAATTTTTGATAAATTGGAATTTAATGTTATTAAATTATTTTTCATTTATCTGTCGTTATAAAAGTTTTGTTTAATCCTTTCAATGCATAAGTGTTTCTGAAACTAAACTATTGAACTTATTGACTGACGCCAGAATTTAATAGTTTTTTTTTTTTTTTTTTTAGCCTTTTCGTATACTATTTTCGTATATAATAGTATATTATATACGAATTATATTTCGTATATAATAGTATACTTTCGTATACTATTTCATTCTCCCACCTATTAATGTGTCGTCTCCAAAAGTTAACGTTACGTTGTATAAGCCAGACGTAAAAGAAAGCAGATGTATCATATTACGGGATAATCTATACTGCAATTTTTTAAATTTCTAAACATCGCACATTTTTAATTTTTATACCGTCGCACAGTGGCGTATTTGACCCGAAATCCTGACCAAAAATATTTTTCTATTTAAATATAGTACGATTGCCTTAAAATTCTTAGATTTTATTGGGTATCACTATGGCATGTTTGGTATTGTAAATGAAGCCTGTAGCATTTACGGTTTCATTTACAGAGACACTCAAAAAAATTCCCTTACATTATGGTCTATGGATAAATATCGTTTGTTCTATATTTTAATGAGATTACACTATTTTAAACGTACTGAAATTCATATACGTCACTGAGGTGTACTAAGGTACTTATTGCAGAATATGGTGTGCATAGAATGTATCGTACATTTACAGGGACACACAAAAGAATTTGGCTGAAGAATAAATTGAACTATTGAAGTATATGACCAATAATTGCTGGAAGTGTGTTTGTAGCTGTGATATGCGTTTTTAAATTGAACTATTTTTTTAAATATTACTTGGTGTGGATACATTCTATAGATCATATACAGGGCTGAACAAAAGTTCTCAAGTATATTTCCGTTTATTCACGGAAATGGCTGAATGGAAATTTTTAACTGTGCTATGCGTTTCACTGAACTTACTTTTAGCATACTATATAACATACATACAAATCCACAGTTTAGTTTAATATTTTATATCTTAAAAGCTGACGAAGTGCAAGTAAGATTTTACCACTTCACATAATAAAAGAGACATCATTTGAGTAGAGCGTTTTGAAAAAAGAATTTAAAATATTAATTTAGTAAGTAGATATTTTAAAAGTACGAATACATCACATGCCTATAGACTTAACATTACCGAAGGGAGTTTGGAAGTTGAGTGACTAGCAGCCTTAAATGTTTACTGTTTATAAGAGAAAAGTAATTGTTTATAGATTGTTTTAATTACTAGTAACATTTAATTAAATGTATTTATTTTTACTATATATAAAATTTATTATTTACATTTAATTTACTGTAATGATAATTATTACATTTATATTTACATTTGATAAAGTTTCATTTAATAATACATTTAGTAAAGCGGAGTCTCTACAGTATAAAAATGCTAGTTTTACTGTGTATTTAATAGATTACCAGTTTCAATCTGATTCTTCAGAACTCAGTTTTTCATCTTTTTCGTCACTGTGTTCTTGGCCTGTATGAGGACTACCATCAGACCTAGCTGGAAGAAGAAGTTGTAGGGTCTTGCTACTGTATGACATGCTCTTTTCCCCTGGTGTTTGTCTAAAGCAGATTATAAAAGAATCACTGCTTAAAAGAAGCCGATTTGGGAGATATCTGTTGCAAACTTCTCTTTTGCACTTTTTTGAGCACTTTGTACGGTACTGTTTAAAAAGTTTGTTTCTGCCATCGGCAGTTTCTTCTGATCGCTGCGTTTGCCAATGGGTACGATTGCTTTCTTAATTACAGGTGCATCATTAATCAAATCGTTGTGCAGTGTTGGAATCATAGGGTGTCAACTGTAAAGGTTCACATACAGTCTTGCTGTTTTATCAGCACATGTTTGGAAATTTTCTTCGTCAATGATGTGCAAACTTGTTATGATTTCCAATTACTTGCAAACTTTTAATCATTTCTACGTTTACTCCAGACATCTTAAATTCCCTCCTTTCTTCCCATATTTTCCACCTATGAGCCCCCGAATCTAATTAGGAAATCTTTTTTCAGTAAATAAGTATTATAATTTGAAGCCGATCTGATATGTCTATCATGAGAAATTAGTGTACCTTCATGCATACATACAGATTCTGTAGGGGCAAAAGCTCTCAGGTAGTATCCTGTAAGCTAAAAACCTGCAATACGGCAGTAAAAATATAGTTTTTAGCTTTTCAATTCGGTTGCCGCAAAAAATGGGATTTAAGTAGTCCCCCTGAAAATAAAAATTATATAAAAAAATGGCAACAATATGCGGAAGATTATTTTGCAGAAATTGGTACTTAAGACTATAACTAATACTATTATAATTCAACATGGTTGGACAAAGCGCGACACATATTTAAAAAGCTTTCGATATGTTTAAATTAGAGCCAAACACGCTTTAAAAATAACCCTTTTACACATTTAATGTTATTTTATTACATTAAAAACTAAACTATTTAAATTAACACATAGTTTAACACTAAGCTCTGACCTTTGTTAAACACGTAAACCCTGTTTAGTTTCAATTCAACAATTCATTGAGCCACAAAAAAATTATATTTAAACACTAGCAGAACTACCCGGCTTCGCCCGTGTCAATTATAAGGAGACTTCCAGGTAAAATAAACTAAAACGAAATAATACGGCAATAACAATAACTGAAACTTGTGCATTCATTCCCATCCACAAAACATTAAAAAGCAATCAGAAAACATGACGTTATTGTATCGCAACCATAGTAAAATCTCTGAGCTTTAATAACAGAATGCGCGTTATCTTTGCCGGATGTAAAAGAAAAATGTGTGATTTTCCTCACAATACGAAAAAAAAAAATGCACCAAATCGCGCAGCATTTAGTGAAATTCTCGTTTGCATGGTATATATATAAAGTACAAACACTATCTCAGTGCCCATAAATTGTAACCCATAAATTGCGCCTTTACTGCAATTTTTCTAACTTCTAAACATCACACAATTTCATTTTTTACAATGTCGAATAGAAAAAAGCTCTTTCAAATGAAATTGATTCAAAATTGTATCTCAATTTTCTGATTTTAATGGATTTTAAAGTAATTTTCATGCATGGATATTTTTAAAGGTACGTGCAACCCGATTACGAAAAATGAACCCGTTTACTCTTAATGCAATAGTATAAAGAAAAGACATGTCTATGAGTAACCTGGTATCATATTTTCTCTGGCAACAACCTAACACAATAATTAATTTCCCTTTTACTGCAATTTAACCTCTAAACCTCGCACATTCGATTGTTTCAACGTCTTATAGAAAACTAAAGTACTTTCAGTAAGATTGGTTTGTAATGTTTATCTCAATTTACAGATTTTTTTATGGATTTTAAAGTAATTTTCAAGCATGCATATTTTTTAAATGTGCTTGCAATCCAATTACAAAATATTAACTCAATTGTTCAAACATTGTAACTAATTTAGAATTTGTTTGTTTTCGTGTAATATTCAATAACTAAATTGGCAAACGAAATTAAAACGCCAAAAAGAACATAAAATAAAACACGAAATTAACAGATTATGGCTGTAGTATACAATCGAAGAAGTAAACAAAATATAGGAGCCATTTATTTACGGTGAGTTGACTACACGTTGAAAAGATTTGATGGAATGTGACGTCATATCTAGCCTTTTTTTTCTTGTTCCTAAATTGTTTTCATGAAATTTGACTGTTTGTATTAAAGTAGATATTTTAATTTTAAAAAACAATTAAATTAAGGTGCTACGTCATTTTACCGCTCTTATAGTTGAAGTTTTTATTTTATACATAAATAATGTGCGTTTTCTGTTTAGAATGACGTCAATTTCAAAAATGCAAAAATATAGCAACGCGTTATCGTTACTTTTTTCACATTATTGTGTCATTTTTTAGGGTGTGGCAACGGGAAAGAAACGATTTAATTAGAAAATTAAAAAGATATATTTCTATAATGTTAAATTACGGAACATGGTAGAAAAAAAGGGATAAATAGAGTTCTGATGATTTTTTTAAAGTAGACAGTGCTCTTTTCCACGTTCTAAATCTTATGTAAATGAAGTTTCGTGCAAATCCGTCAAAAATTGAAGATTTGTATAAAGGACATACACACAGAGGACGGCTTTTATATATACGAGTTGGAACCCGTCGAAATTCGACGAACTAAAATGTTTCGAAAGAAACTGTTAGATCAAATTTATGATAAACCTACAAAAATAATTCATCTTACATTGGTTGTCTAACTCTTAAAACAAATAATATTTTTAACCTAAAATTACCAAAATGTCATTTCAACAAACTTCAACTGCTTAAATTATTGAAAAATTAAACGGTATTAGAATACGTAATCAAGATGAATAATTATGATGAAGTTATCGATTGAGGCTCTTACGTTTGTTTTCACGGGATGAAAAATCAGTAAAAAGGATTTTGCTTTGTCACATCATAAAATTTTCCCCCATAAAATCTAAACTGTACGTTATTTTCACATTCTCAAAATTTATATACGCACCACTCAAGTTCACAATTTAAAAGTATTTTAACGCGCAATAGATTATTAATGAATGTATTTCCAAACTTAAAGTCACGTTTGTCCGATACAACTTTGTATGTGAACATTCTCACAGACTTTAAGTTCTAATCTCAGTAACCGCGATAAAAAATTCCGAAATTTGTCTTTAGTTGTCATAGTATTGGTCATAGTTTTATGAAAGAAAATGATCGTTTTGTTTTAAAAATGTCATCACTTTTACTCACTGAATCATTTTGCCTAGCGTCTCAAACTCAGTATCAACGTAATGTAAAAATATTGAAATGTAACTGATTTGTGAAGAAGAATGCGTGTTTTTTTAATGGCTGACGTCATTTCTATTCAAAAATTATAAAAAACTTACTTTTATTTGTAATGTGAAAATGACATCAATAAGGATACAATCAATAAAAATAAATAAACCATGACTATTTTCCCTTTACTTTTAATAGAAATGGTGTACTTCAGTTGCCACAATTGCAAAATTGGTACTAAAAGCTATAAAAAAAATTAATATCTCAAAAATAAATTGAGATAGAGCTTTCAAACAAATTGCATTTAAAAGTACATTTTTTTCCCTATATTACGGAGTCAAAATTTGCAGTAGTGAAAATTGCAAAACCGTAATTTCATTTCAAATTTCAGAGTGTTGCCATTCGCAGAATGACGTATGCGTTACGCACAGATATGTTTGTCCTTTATAATATAGATAGATAACAACAATGCCAAAAAGCAACAAAAAATCACGTCTTCTCACAAAGAAACTTCCTCTTCAACTGAGGCCAGGAGCCACTGGATATAATTCAGGTTACTAAAATAGTCATAGATCGACGCACCAATTAGTTAACTATTAAAAAATATAATTTTTACAATTGTTGACGAAATTATAATTTTTGCATTTTTGGCGAGGTTTTTGTGTCAAATACTCCACTTTGCGTCGTATTGGGATAAAAGTACTTTTAAATGCAATTTATAATATATAATTTTTTTTTGTAGTTTTTATCACCATTTGTTTAATTTTATCAACTCAAGTACTCTGTTTCTGCATAAAGTAAAGGGAAAATAGTTGAAAAATAGAAATTATATCTTTTTGTTGCAATTTTCTCATAAAAACGGGAAAAAAATGTAATTAACATACGTGCTATTAAGAAAAAAAAAAAAAAAAAAAAAAAAAAAAAAAAAAAAAAAAAAAACATAAATGAATGATTTCTGAAAAAAGCATGGAACTATTATAAACTAAATTTATTTTTAAGTATCTATATTAATATTGCAAACAAATAAAGGCATATGAATCATGATATAGGCGATTTTTTTTGCCAGTTTCTTGAATGACGAAAACTCTTTTTTTTTGGATTTGTATATTATTCAGCGATAGTCACGTCCAAGGCATATTTTACTGTAGATGTTGTAAGATCAGATCGTAAGTGAGGAATCATTTCTCCGGATGCGAATGACGTCATATCATGTAAATTAAAAGTATGTGTTTTCAGTTTTAAAGCTGAAATATGTTTTGTACTACAGTCCCGATTATCCGAATCCCGCTTAACCGAGTTATTTTTTACAGATGGATTCATGGTATCCATTATTATGAAACAGCTCTTATAAATGAAGTGTTAGGTCCAGATGAGAGAGCAGCCGTAAAATGTTAGAACTCCGATTTTCTGGTCAGAATGGGAGACAAAATGCCCATATTTTTTTATTTATAATAGCTATTTCATAATAATGGAAACCATCAGTCCATCAGAAAAAAAATATCCATTTCAAAGGTATAAGTTAGATTGAAAAAACTGTGAACTTATTAATGAATTATGGGGAAATTTATATTTCATCTTCTTAGTTGGTGACGGTTTGTGTAAATCCAGTTTATCAGAGTTTTTTTGCTTATCCGAGGTGAGCTTGGTCCATATTAACACGGATAATCGAACTCTATTTTATCTATATTTATAAACACACACACACACATATATATATATATTCATCGTGGGCGACACTAAATTTTAAAAAAGCAGAATTCCTGTTTTCTAGTTTTTTTTTATCTTTTTTTTTTTTTTTTTTTTTTTTTTTTTTTTTTTTTTTTTTTTCATTACATAGGTAAATGTTTTTCTTAACGTACATATAAACGTAAAATTTTATTCTTGCACTCTGTGCAGTTGTGGCGTTTGGTTAATAAATTTAAAGGTCTTATGCTTCATTTTTTGCTATAAAGAATATTCCATGTAAAAAAGCAACATTAATTTAATTAGACATAGATTGATATATATCACGAGACATATTGTTTTGTAAATTGGTACAATTTTGGCGAATTCAAACGAGGAGTTGAGCGCCATCAGTGACTTAGTTTGTTGAAATTGGCAAATTTTTAGTTGCCGAAACGTCAGTGAAGGCTTACTGTGGAGACACGAAAAGTTTTGATTTCCGTTTGTCTGTCTGTCTGTCTGTCCGTCTGTTCCGCGATAACTGCCGCAAAAAGCATCCGATCGGCTTGAAATTAATGTGGCATGTTGATGAGGTACTCGGACTTAGCTGTATGGTTTTTGGTTAAATTTGGTTCATTCGTTCGGGAAATATAGAGCATTTTATTTTGCTCTGTAATGCTTTTCAATGGCAAGTCAGACGATTTTCAAATTTTCATTTGTTGAAAGAAATGGCTCATATAAAAAATGGATTTAAATGGTAAATTTTTGATGCTGAAATTTTTAAATAAGAGTAGTAAATTATTCCTATTAGTTTGCAATTTTGTCAAAACATTTGTCAGAGCTTTTAAATTAGGTGTATAACTTATGATGGAATTTTATACATGTGTTCGAATAATATAAAACATTTTATTTTATGAATTTACTTATATTTCATTTTTTTTCTTTTAACCGTTGCGTAGCAACTATATCTCATCTAAAAATATCATAAATGTGAAAGTATGTATGGTTTTTAAAGTCAAATCAAAGTTAAAAGGAATGAATTAATGAATGCCTTTGTATAGATATTTGCATATAGATTGATTTAAACGCAGAAATGAAAATAGTATTTATATACTATATAGAATAATATCTTTATTTATGTATTCAACTATTTTGATTATAAAGGAAAAAGTTCGTTATTTTCATACAGAATAAACTGACATTATTCTATTAAACTTTATAAACTTTATTGTTGCCAAAAAAAAAAAAAAAAAAAAAAAAAAAAGGGAATAACAATTTCTCCCAAAGAGTTCATTTTAATTTGTAAGATTTTCACGTGCAAAGGGAAAATGCAGCAAATTACAAATAATAAAAAAGATAAATAGGACAGGAATGAATACATATAAACATTTCACACCAAATACCACCTAAATTAATTTTTGTAGTGGTATTTCCCGACACTACGAAGAAAGATTCCTCGATTTACACGATTTTACTTGGCCTTCCTTTTCTCATTGGTTGCGATTTCATTTTCGCAATTGCGTATATTAATTGACACAAAATTTTACATTTTTATGACTGAGGTATATGTAAGGCCATACAAATAAGAAATTCCGTATTGTTTCCTATAAAATGTGATAAAGTGTTGGTTAACTATATATGTTTCTATTAAGAGGAGCAGGGCTGCCAAGCCTCCGGCGTTCTGGATACCAGTATTTTAATACAAAAAATGTTACTTTATTTAATTGAAACATTTGCGCGATTTAAAAGAACAACATTTTCTGTAAGGTAATAGTGTTGTGCAAAAAGCCTGAGACTTGCCATATCTGGTGGTGAGTGAAATGTTTTATTTAATGCATTTATCTCTATTTTAATGCTACGTGAACAACGTCGCGTGTAACAGCTTGTAGAGTGTAAAATAAATTATTAAAATAATCCCTATTACGAAAAATGAAACAAAATGCCCTGCTAAGGGAAATAAAAGGTTAGTTAACCTTTCGTAATTTGACCTGAACACAGATGTGCATCAAATTTCAACGGTGTTTGTAACATCACGATTTTAAATTAAATGTGGATACTATTAAAAGGCTATCACAAAAAATACTTAACGGCGCCATATCACGTTTATCTATTTAGTCAATTGGAAGTGGACACGATGATGAATTATTAACCGTTAGGTTTAGAACTCCCCCTACTTTAGGGTGATTTTAGTAAGTTAATGCTATCGAGTACATTTTTAGATATTTAAATTAGATCTTAGATATAAATATTGCAGAATGGTAATCAAAATTATTATTAGATTTCTAAATTAGATGTCTCAGTTTACATTTCCAAAAGTTTTTTATCCATTAGATACAGATGTTTGTGGTTAGCAGGCAAGTAAATACTTCTGTATGGATATTAGGATAACGTAAAATGCTTGACCAAATTGTTGCTTATCCTTATAAATCGCAGTGTAAAAATGAATCTAAGATATAGGATAATCATTAACTCAATCAATAGAAAATTACAAATGCAAAATAAATTACACAACGGGGGGTTCAGGGGGGGCACCCCCCTGAAGAAATTTGCTTTATTATATAAAAATTACTAGAATAAGTAGCTCGTGAGAATTTCAGAATGTCATTACATAACAACGTGTTTAAGTTAACGCTTCTAATGTCTGAAACCATCGAAATATTTTTTTCTCCTTCTATAAATGTTTGTGTAATTTAAAAGTTTAAATTTTGTTTTTATAGAAAGATTAATATTAAGCAAAATTTGCTAAAAACAATAAGTTGCAGAGATGACGTTGAGGCTCTTGATCTGCAGATTTACTAGTTATACTCTTGCGGTGCTGTGCAATTTTTGACAATTGAAAAAAATGGTTGAACTAAGTGTTTGTTTAGCTTCTGTGTTTCAAACGAAATATCGTGTGCTGAACATCTGAAAAATTTTGTACGGATATTGCAACACGACAATACACCATACAAACAACTATCGTTGTGTATGCGTGTTGGGCAAAAAACCCAACGAATATCATCGACCAGTAACACTAATCGTCAAATATTGCCCAGTGTCATTTTTCCTGTTTCGCGAAGTTGAAATTACTATTTCAAGGAAAGCGTTTCAGTCAATTGATGCTATAAAAGTAAATTTGCTCAATGAGCTGAATCGTATCTCAATCAGCCTACGCAAAACGTATTGAGGATTGAGCGAATGGCGGCATAATTGTATTGAACTCATGTGATTACTTATTTATTTATTTATTTATTTATTTATTTATTATCATTACAACTACTATTTAAATTTACTTCGCAGTCGACAAAATACATTTTATTGAACACTGAAAAAAATGGATACTGAAAATTGAGTAAAAAGTCCTCTGTTTTAAATACGTGACATACTCAAAATAGCTCCGAACCAAATGTATTCAAAATTCAGAAACACGTGTACTCAATTTTGATCCCATGGTTTTAAAGTAACAATGTATTAACATTTATTTTCCGTTCTAAATTATCACAAGAAACGTTAAATTGGTTATTTATTAAGAAAAATAGCAAAATTATTAGCAAGATACCCAAATAGAATATTTTTATAACAAGAGCTTTATTTGTAGGAACTTTTAAATTGTTTTAAAATAGTGCACATAATGTAATATTTGAATCATCATGGACATCTTTTATGCCACGATAAATGAAATAAACCGTTACACTTTACAAAATTATCGTTTTGTTTGGGTTTGATAACTTGTGATGTTTCAAAATTGAGAAAACATATTAATTTTTTATCCAAACATACTCAAATCGATATGAGTACATCGATTTACTCATTTTTGAGTGCTTCATTTTTTTCAGTGATTAATTAATTTTTTGATTTGATTTATCGATTCGAAGACTTTGTAGTTTTAAACATCCCCAATTGAACTCCTTTCAAAGCATGGTTTTAAAATTACATTTTAATTTATGTTATTTATAAATTAACATTTTTGTGTGTGTGTGTGAATATTCTGTTTCGTTTTCCTCTGTGAAGAAAGTTAATTTGACTTCCAAATATTTTTCTAAGATTAATTTATTGAGAGAAAAATTTATTAATAATAATTGTATTATAAATTCATGTTGAAATAAAAGTGTGGTACAATTAGTTTCATAAATTGCAATTTGAATATAAAAATACTTTTAGTTTCATTGAAAAGTATTGCAAAACAAATTACTGGATAAAAGATACACCCAATTCCTTAGGATTTCAAATAAACTATCATGCCAATAAAAAAATAATAACAATAAACATACATAATTTCTAAATCATCACAGAAAGAATAACGAAAATAGGAAATCGATTGAAAATTATATCTTCTTTAAATATATGTTTAGAAAGAAGTCTTAGTCGGTCGTCTTCATATAGCAATGGTATCAACGTCTGAAATTTTCAATGTCAACACCCAATTTTGACATCATATTTGGATTTAAAAAAATTTACTCTGGGACATGAAACTGGTAGTCTACATTACGGGTAGTCATTCGGTATGTTAGTTAAATGATTATGTAGATTTACGAAGTTATGAGTTCATAATGTTATAAATATATTTTCAAATTCTAAAACAAAGTGCAGTGAGTATAGTTTTTAAAAATAACTCAAAAACTATATGGTGGAAAGAGTTAAATTTTGTATTCACAAATTTTGTTGCTTCTAGAAATCCATTTTCTTTATTTTCTATAGACTACAATTCATATTTTCTTCAGAATAATTATTTCATATTTTATATATTTTTTTAATTAATATTAGAAAAAAAATATGTATCATACCTATGACATTCTTAACAACCAACATCAGTGAGCTTGAAAAAGGTAAATTTAGAAGTGTTGTATTTGTTATTGTAAAACTGTTTGGATATTAGTTTATATATACATAAATGTAAGTTGAAATTAATCTGAAAAAAATATTGAGCTCCAAACGAATACCTTAAAAACGAATAATACAAAAGTGTATCTACGTTGCAATTCACTTTTAAATCAGCCTAATATAGGTAACTATCAGTGCATAATTCATAAGAATACGACATTATGTTGTGAACATTCTTATTTCTTATCTATTGCAAACAAATAAACTATACATGAATTTTCCTTCTCATTTTGTAACTATAAAGGCAATGTTTATCTCTCTGTAATTAATGAGTCTCCTTTAAATTCTATCTTAGAGTATTATAGGATTACAGAGGGATATTTGGAAAGCTCTAAATGCAATTATCGGCGCAAACGTTATTAGTATATGTAAATCCTCATTATACTAGCCCAAACTGTACATACTATCGTATTCCGATTCACAATGTTCTGATGCACGATCAATATATATGCATATACTATATTCATAAAGCAAAATGTAAAATCAAATGAGTAAAATATCTAAAATCATATCAGTCATAGCAAAATGTAACATGCGCATATGATAATAATTCACGAAATTATTATTCATCTCATTAATTATAGCAAACTAAAATTGATGCAATATAACAAATTATAACCCTACAATTAATTAAACATATCCTACTGAGAGAACCTTTCATATTCAACGCAGAGTTTATCATAGTAATTTTAATATTTTCAATTGTTGTTTTCAGTTATTTCGCTTCTAAATACGACTATTATATGTTTGTTTTACAGTATTTATTTAGTTGTTACAGTATCACTTCTAGTCGTATCTATTGGGAAATATCGCCTTTATTGGTCGTTTTAAAAGTACAGCTTTCTAACTGTGTTTTGTTTAACAATGTATAATAAAACAAGTAAGGAAAAAAATGCGTCAAACATAGATTATGAAACACTTTCCAACACATTCAGAATAATGTAACAAAACTGCACCGTTTAAAAAAATAAAATATTACGTCTAATTCAACCCTTTGGAAACGCATAATAGTTTTCAAAACCGAATGTCAGCTGTTCCCATCTACATTCGCGAAGTCATCCAAATTTTTTCTGCAGCCCTGTATATGATATATAGATTTGAATCTGTTAACTACATGCATTCCAAAATTTAGTTCACTTAAAAGATACATATACTTCAGTTGAAAATTTACCTTCAGCAATTTCCTCTAATGAGGAGAACGGTACATCGATACTTTTGTGCAGTCCTGTATTTGAGATATAGAATTTATATAAAGCGAGTAAGATGCAAAAAATAATTAAAGTTAAAAGCGCATACTGAATTTTAAACCGTACACTCTAGCAATTATTATTCAAAGACAGTACTGTACTGTAACCGATTTCTTTTGTGCGTCCCTGTAAATGAATAAAAAATGCTATGAATGCCCTGCTCTAACGCGATCATAGTGAAAGTCAGTGATTTATATCAGTTTCAATTCATTTCAAATAGCATAATGTCATTAAAATACTCTGCAAACGGTTTTTCCCCATATACCATAGTATAAAGGAATAATTTTGAGTGTCCCTATAAATGAACGATTAATCCTACTTACTTCATCTACAATACCAAACATGCTTTTGTGAGCCTAAATAACCTTTATCAATTTCATGAAAATCCGACAATATTTACGGGAGTTAGAGGATTGACAGACGGCCAGACGGACACACAAACCTAATGCATAAACGCTTTTCAACTTTGTTGGAAAGAGTTAAAAATGCCAAAATCACCTTTTGCATGTTGTGATTACACAGCAATTAAGCTTCCTCATGGGACCAGGAGTCACAAGTCACGAACAGTTAGAAAATTTATAAAAACTAGGGGGCCCGGCCCCCTACGAGCTACGCTCGCCAACCCCCGTCCAGACACCGCAGACTCTAAATGCACGCTAATGTGATCGGCTTTAAAAAGATTTCGAAAGATTGAATTATAATTTAATAAACAGTGGCAATCTCCCTAAAAACGGATTTCTATTCATTTCTCTTTGACTGGGGAATTTTAAGGCCAAATCCGCTGCGGTACTATTTGATTAAGCCGTGGACCAATTTCGCCAAATTATATAAATCGCCAAAGCACACGCCAAATTACACAAATTGGCATCCTTTTTATTTTAAATAACGAAAGAACAAATAGATTAGTACAACATTAATAAAAATACAAATAAAACGTCGAAATAAAAATAACTTGATGACGTAGACACGTGTAACAACATTTCAAAATAAGCTAATATAAAAGGAATTAAGTAAACAGAATCTTTGTTTCTCGGTATTTTTTAACAAATCGAAAAGAAAGTTATTTTAAATGAGGAATATTAAATTAATCGTTTTTAATCTGACGTAATTTTGACCAAACTATTCTTTCTCTTTTTAATATTCACGTGAAAATACTTGTGTTAAAAATAAAATATTATTTGCGCTTTCCTAAGAAAAATAGTTGAAAAGTATCCGCTCAAAATATCAAATAAATGTCTAGCGCAATTTCTAAATTTAAACCGTTTTGCAATATTATTTTGTGTTCGTTTTATGTAATAACTGTAATGTGACGTAAATATGAAGTAATTTCTCCTATTTAAGACTTCTAACGCATGTTAATAAATTTATTATTTTACAAATTCCTTTCTCTCTTAAAATTCACGTGTAATTATAGTTTTATGACGTAATTTTTAATAAGTTCCTGCTTTTTGTACATAATTATTTAATTCTAATTCCAATGTTTTTTTTCTGTTTATAATAGTCACGTGTAAATAAATTTTTAATTTATTACACGTATATATATATATATATATATTGAAGCAAACATTATTGTTTCCGCTGTTTATACGGTTGGCAACAGTTTAAATTAATATCACTTTCTAAAATCTGTAAAAAATATCTCTAGAAATGCTGAAAATTTGAATTTAAAATAGAAATAAAACCTCAAAAAATTAGCCAAATTAAAAAAAGAAATACAATCTGCACACCGGCAAATTCTATCGCATAAAAAGATCTAAAAATGATTACATTCCCATGTATGTTTTTTGCTGCTATAAAACTTTTTTAATGGAACGATTTTGTCCAACTTTAGCATTAAATATCTCTTAAAATAATTCTTCGATTTGAAAACTGTCTGCATCAGCGTGTTTATCAAACATTTCTCTATAATACCACCGATTTTCATATTTTTGTACGCAATAATTTGTCTTAATATTAACGAAGAAAGACCTCCTGTCACAAAATATCCAAAACCGGCGGCGGCGGCGGTGACAGCGGTAGTTACTTTTTTTTAGAATAGAGAGATACAGTTTATAAAAGTATATATCTATATATTTTCTAATTATAAGGAGAACTTATGGAGCAAGCAGGCAGTGTAGTGAGTACCTCAGGTGTAGGAAATTAGTATTTATGATAAGGAAATTAAAACACACTCGATGGTGCGTTTAAACCCAGAAAGTAAAATCCTTAAAAACAATTCATTTAAGAAAATGCGAAAACATGAAGATCCTGAAAGTTTTCGTCAGATGCAAAAAATAATGTGGCTGAATTGGAAAAATTACTCTGATTTTACTAGTTAAATTAAAATTCACTTGACAACTTGTAAGTTTACTTCGTAGAATAAAGGTATTTAATTTGTATGAAAGAACTGTGAAAGTATTAAAATAAAATTTTGCAAACAAGTAATTTTTTTAAACTCTCCTATTACCAAGCTATTCTTTAAGAAAATGTATACTGTATGTAGATTAACTATTCTAACGTGTTAATATTTTTTTTTAATGATTGATTATATTAGTTTTTATACGTTTTGCACTTTTTCATGTTTTCGATTATGGAAGTTAATCTTAGTGCACATTATACTTAGAATTTAACACATTTTTAACGAGCGTAAAACGTATGGGACTTACAATCTGCTCAAAATTCTTGATTATTCCTATAATTAATTTTAAGAGAAAAAAATTATTTTGTTTATCCACAGAATATCTGCATTTTTATAAGTAAATAATTTATTTTTAAATTTACTGATGAAAAATGATGATTTTTTTTTTTTTTTTTTTTTTTTTTTTTTTTTTTTTTTTTTTTTTTTTTAAGGGACTCCCTTTTCAAAAGGCTTGAGCATACCTACCAATTTTTATGCTTTTTTGCTAGCACTTTTTTTCAACTAATAAAATTGGACTTATTTAATCCGAAATTTTCTATGATTAGGTAAGAAAAAAATTCTGTTTAAATGTAGTTGAGGAAAAAAGCGTCAAATTTGGCGGCTATGTTTGAGGCTATTATATTGAAAGATTTAATTTCACAAGCAAAAATGCCCATGTTTTATAAAATAATTATAAAAGAAACATATCTTTAATGATTCGTTCTTTCAGAGACATTTCTCCATAATATTGAAATATACTTGCATATATACAAAGAGTTCATTTCATTATAAATTACTCTACTTTGTACGAAAACAAGTCGAAAATTTCATCCCCCCCCACACTTTTTTTTTTAAATTGCCGAACAATGGAGCAAATGCGAAGTCTGTTTTTTGAGGATTCAACAATGTTATGCATATGCTCTTAGCATTGTCCTGATAGGAATACTGTATATTTCCTTCAGTGTTCGGATGACTGTGGCAAGATAAGTTCTAATTCTATTAGCATCAAGTAATCCCACATCTTGCCATTTGATGCATTGCTTCGTTTCAGCTATGCACGATCAAACGCAGGGATGTCAACGGTCAAACTATTTGCCACCCTCGACTTTAAGCATCTTTCCCCAACGGCACTTCCCTGGATATAAGGTGCCAACATATTCACGACTTGGTGCCAGATGATTACATGCACTTTATGCTACTTAAGAAGGCTCTCAAGGAAAGGTACTTTCGTACTCATTGTGTTACGCAGTTCTTTTTGCGCGACACGCAAAAGGAGATATTACAAATTGTTAAAGTTGACGTTAAAGGCATATAGGGGAGATGGGGGCACATGTGAACAGGGGGCACATGTGAACATCGCAGTTTTTCAATAGTTATTATAAGTTTTTTTATTTGAAAAAAATTACCAAAGATGGCAGCACCAGTAGATATATGGTAAAAATTTTTTGAAGCTTTTTGACATTTTGTTTGTCTTCAGTAGCCAAAACACTGTTTGTATATGTCAAATGTAAAATGTCGGTTTCAACTTTGGTAAGTGATAAAGTTTATTTATTTAATTAGTTATTCGAATTTTAATGTTTTAACATATACTATGACTACTATTGAATATTTTGGATAAAGTTGTTTTGTTCCCTAAAACTGATAAATGTTAATTATTTATCAATTTAACTCTAGCAGCCATGCGGGGCACTTGTGAACAGACTAGTTGGGGCAGATATGAACAGTTCACGAAAATCAAAATCTTTCTCTGTTGTGCGAATAGAAAGAATTGATAATGATAAAATGTATGTTAAATTCCCGAGAAAGAATCTCAGATCCAATTCATATAATTTCCCTGAAATAGTAGACATTTCTGTCATACAAAAAAGTGATATTGTATTGAAACTTCCACGTCTACATTTGTCAGGAAGTACGCAAAGAGCAAGAAGATCATTTGAGTTCAATTATAATTTAAATAAATTCAATGTTTCCTAAAATGCAATAAGTGTTATGTACTATTTTAGTAAACGGTTTAAAACAATATTTTTTATGCATTGTTAATACAAAGAATATTATGACAAACAACTTTGTATTTTTTTTCTTTTCATTTGTCTCAAACCTGCTGTGATGGCTTACTTCCATCTCTCAAACAACAACTATGAATAGGATAATTTGAATTGGGATGGATATCAGTAACATTCTTAAAATGTAAAATTTTCAAATTGATAACTAATATAATTCTTGGGTATGGTGTCAGAACAGCTTTATATATATTTAGTTTCATTTTAAAATCTTTTGTTTAAACATGTCACTCAGAAACTAGAAAAAAAATATTTTTTTATTTTATTTATGCTGAAATTAACTGATAATATAAATAATGGTTATGATAACAAATTAATAACAGGAGAAAAAGCATGTCAAAGGATATTTTTTCCTTGTGTTCACATGTGCCCCACGAGTGTTCACAACTACCCCGCTGATGGGGCACATGTGAACAATTTTTTGAATTTATAAAACTATTAAAAAATGTAAGAAAAACTATACAGGTGATTAAAAAAAAATTTCCATGTGTAAAAGAAAGTTCTGTTTACTATACTGACTAGTTTTTATTCATAAGAATTAATCCAATTATGAGAAAAAGATATATTTATGCGAACTGTTCACATGTGCCCCCATCTCCCCTATACCCTAGTAAATTATGTAGGAGAATAGAGAAAATCTATTTTTTTATGTTCAAATTTGCATTGAATGCGATGTTGTCCAAAGCAGTCTTTGAGAAGTTATTTATATACTCTCATTCGTACAATTGCTGCTATTTCTTTCCCCCTTTTTTTTTTTTTTTGTTAGGAGAAAATCTATTTTAAAATTAATTATGTTTTAATTTCTGTATATGTTTCTATACATGTATACTGCATATATGTATGCATGTATTCCTTATATGTATACATTCCAAACGCATTACTAAAGTTTATCTTATTCATAACTGATAAAAAATCAAAGTAAAGTGATAATGTTTTTAAATACTCAAAAATTAATTTTCTAAATGAAATAGAATGTAAAATTTGTTATCATATTCTTCAGATGCAGAATCTATAAAATACAATTTACTCAGAAAAAAAGCCACGACTCTACACTACATGATATGTAAAATATTACATTTGTAAAGCACGTAAAATAAAACTTTCTTTGACAGGTTAATTGCATCTACTTTTTTTTCCAAATGAAAAATGAGTAATTTGGTTCTTAGAACATTAATGAAGAAGACATTAAAATGATTTTTTTATTTGATTCAGAAAAATATTCAGAGTTGAGTTTAATTGATCACAATTAATATAATGTATTATATCTGCAATTCCATTCTTTATAATAAAGAGTTCTATAAAATATGATGAATATATTTAACTTTTAATTTATGTTTCATGTTAATCCGATTTCATTAAATTAAATAATCCTTTTATATTTAATAATGGATTTAATAAATAATAAAGATAAAAATAAAAATGTAATAGTTAAATTAATAAAGTACACGAATAAAATTAATTAACCATAAGTTTTACCAATTTTCAATTTTTAAGTACTTTTAATTTAATTATAGCGAAATTTAAATCATAATGCAGCTTTCATTAAATCTTTTATTTTCATATATGTCGTCATTAATATTTAATTGGAGATCATCATTGAGAATGGGGGAAATTCGATTGTTTTATGTATGATAGTTAGGTTTTTTTTTCTTTTTTAATTCCGGCCCGTTGTTAGAATCATAGTGTTTTTATAGTGACTGATTACACAAATATTTAGAGATTATATATAATAATAATAATAAATACCTTTTTCTGCTCTTCAGATTTTATGAGAACAAAATGTTTATTTTCAATTTGTTTCTCAGATGTCTTAAATCCACAATTCAGAATGTTTTTTTTTTTTTTTTTTTTTTTTTTTGGCAAATAAGTATCTATTTAGTAATTTTACAATGCCGAGCATGTAGTTTTTATGTATCCATTATTTCGACAAGTCTTTAAAAACATGTAGAATAAAGAATTTGTAAGTACCTTAAATTATAACTTTAAGTAGTTGAAATTATTTTTTATCAAAGATTTCTGCCTAAATCTTCTTTTGCGAGACACAAACTATTCTAATAAAATATTAATAAATTATTTCAGAGTAAGATATTATTGTACAGATTTTTACATTTATGAAAATGAAGCACAAGAATCATACACACATATGCATAGATGATTGCCTGTTGATTCATATAAACCCACAAATACATATAGACATCTACAGATAGATATGGCTAGAAAGAAAGCAGAAAACATATAAAATTGGTAAAATTAAAATATATGTAATTTCTTCTCTATGTGTATTTCTGTCAAAGAATGGAAATATTATTCACGAATAAACTGTTAAACAGTAAGAAATGCGAAAAAAATATATAAAAAATTTTCTTTATTTTGAAGAAAAGTATTTGAGAATGATAATATAAAGTTGAATGAAAATTTAAATTTAATTAATTTATTAAGTAAACAATAAATTGAAACAATTTAGTGATTTAGAACAGGTTAAAAAAAAAAAAAAAAAAAAAAAAAAAAAAAAAAAAAAAAAAAAAAACATATTCGATTTCTAACAGAAAATCTAATTTTCATATTTTGTGTGTTCATACTATCTTTCCTCTTCATTGTTACTATAAATAGTACAATTGTACAATTATATTTTAAATGGAAGCCTCGTAACTTTGAAAAATTTCATGCAGATGTCTGCTATTATACTGAAAGATGAAATTTTGTTTTGTTTGTATTGTTTGAAGTTAATGACAATGCCATTACAATAGAGTCAAAACCTGTTTTAAACACTAGTGTCGTGAAGGAAATTTTCATTTTGTTATTAATAAACTTTATAATACACTTATAACTACTTAAAAGGTGACAAATCATATAAAAATATTATTTAATGCAACCCGAGATCTATCGAACGCACACGCGTTCGTTTTCAAAGGGAAAAAAGATGACTGGCTGAATAGAAATACATTTTAAAAACAAAAAACAAAATAGTACGCATGCGCAAGCGGAGTTCAGTCCATTTATATGCAGAGAGGCGAAAAAATAAGTTCATATTATCAGGAGGTCTTGAAATATTTAGGATATTGTACCAAATTGCGGGAATATTATAGGAAAGGACATCGTTATATATTTTTAGTAATTTCAAAGGCAAAATATTTTATATTCGCAAATTTTATAAAATAGTGAAATATTTTATATTTGCAATATCTAAATGAAATTCCAATTTACTTGTTTTTGTACTAAGGAAATTTTCAATTTATTGTTGCAACAAATATTACTGTCATCTTGAAAATGGAAACCTAGAAGGTATGAAACAATCACGACGATGTCGCCAATTATTCGGCATGCTATCATAGTGTCAATAATACTGCTCGAATGATAACATACTATGCATTATTGATTAGAAGCTTCTGTCATTATCTTCTACCTCTTATACCATTCTAGGAGATCACAATACCGTCCTAGTTCTCTTAGTAAAGATATGTCCTCCAGATGTTGAGTCCTCATAACATGCTCAGTATATATGTTTTCATTAAGGAGTGTTATGGGCTTCTGAAATTATATGTATCATGTTGTATTATTCCTTATATAGCTCACTCTCATAAATTATATTAATAAATGTAGATCTGTTATTAGTGTAAATATAAGTGCAGTTCAGTCTTACAAGGAAGGTCTTCATACGGGCATACTCAGAAAAATCTGAAAAAATTACAGAATGTTCTTCTCATATGGATATATATATATTTATAAAAAAATTTTTGGCGGAACCCCGATACAGCGTCTGTAAAAAAATAACGAAATTTTCATTTATTTGGCGATTTATCACCGGTTGGCCATGAAAAAAAAAATACGGTTTTATCTAGGGAAAACCTTTTTATGTTGAATTTGTTTATACAAGTTTAATTTAAATAACTTTAGTTTTGTCATTTTTAGTTGGTTTTAACTATTGTTTGTGATATATATTTATATGTATTTATAATGAAATTTAAATTTCACACTTTACGATTTAAAACAAAATTTAAATTGATTTAAATTATTTCAAGCTCAAAAATAAAGCAGATAGAACACTGCCGATTTGATTTGGTTGCTATGGAAACGACTTCATCTTCGATATGGAAATGTTAAATCAAATGTCAGCTGACTATAACTTAAAATACATATTTGCACTTTGCAAAGCATAGAAAATATTTTAACAGTGGTGATGAAATTAAATAACTACAGCAACAAGCAACATATATATGTAATACAAAAAATATATAATAACTTCTTTAATTGATTAAGTTTGAATTCATTAAAAACCGTGCATTCTAAAAAACAATTAATAATTTTTCAGATGCGCAAAAAAACGTTTGCTTTTGGCGAGGAAAAATCCTGCTCGCCAAATCGCGTGTCACTTTCGTATTTTCGCGCCAAATATTCGAAAGTATTTTATTTTTTTACAGACTTTCTACTGAAATTCCGCCGTTAAATTTGACCGATCCATTATTACATACATGAGTAGTTTCACTAGCATTTTTTTTCAACATATTCTGAGTATGCCCTGTAAGGAGACCTTCCTTGTTAGTATAGGTTGCGGCATTGCATAGGTGCTTTGTCTAATATGTGATTTAAACACATTGATTGCAACATTGTATACATTTAAAGGAAATATTGTAGTTAAAAAAATTAAATTTTATTTTTAAATATTTTTTTAATTTTTCTGGATGTTTCTAATTCATTGTTAGAGAATGGAGGACCTTTCTAATATATTGTTATAATAAATCTGGAAGATGGGAATCTATAACGTCGAAAATAATCATGCAGATGTCTCCTATTATACGGAATACTATCATAGTGTCAATAATACTGCTCCAATGATGGCATACTATGCATTATTGATTAGACAATTTGCCGTTATCTTGTACGGCTTATCTCATGCTAGGAAATCACAATACCGTTCTAGTTATCTTAGCAAAAATATATTTTCTAGATGTTGAGGTCTGACGTGATTGCAAATTTGTTAGAAACGTCATAACATGCTTTGCATCTATCCTTTCATTGGTGAGTTTTTATGTGTTTTTGATGTTAAATGTGTAATGTAAAATGCCCTTTTTAGTGCTTTCTCTTAAATTAGATTCAAAAGTAATTGTCCGTTATTAAAGTACATGTACATGTTTGGAATTTTTAGCAAGAGTTTCGGAGCATTGGGTAAGTACTTTCTGCAATAAACGATTGAAACATATTTTAAACATTAAGGAACAAGAAGAAACCATAGAATAGAGTTATCATAAATGAATGACAGGATTAAAAAAGATATGTTTTCAAAACTATTGCCCTAATTATAATAAGTGATATATGAAAATAATGAAAAACATTCGATTTTTTTTTTCGCTCAACGTCGGATTTGACCTGCAGATAAAGCTACAATTTAAGTAGAATGAACTTAATTACAGATTTGATTGTTGAGTAAAGAAAGGTTCATTCATCGGACATTTGTAACTACTGAAAAAATAGCCTCGAATGTTTTTATCTTTATTTTTCTCTATTATTTATTTTTATAAAAATTGTAAAAAAAAAAAAAAAAAAAAAAAAAAAAAAAAAAAAAAAAAAAAAAAAATCCATAGGATTTTAATCGCAGTAGATGTAGAATTAAATGCATTTCTTTTTATATAAAAAAATGAATTCTAAGTTACTTGTTTTCCATGTTAAGAAGCTTTTTAATTTTTTATCGGGAGAAATACTACGACAATCTTTAAGATGTAAACATATAACATCAGAATATGTAAACGTCTTTCGTTCTACAGCGTACAAGCAAATACCAACGATTTTTATAAAATATGTAACGTGAAAAAAATAATAAAAGTTTTAATTTAAATTTATTTCTAGTAAATGTAATTGATCCAATAAAACATGGAACCAATAGGTTTTTTTAAACAAAGCTGTTTTAGAATAAAATATCCTATCCCCCGTTTTTGAAACTTTCCAACATAGTTAAAAAAGTGTTTATGAATTCGGTTTGTAATTCTGCCGTCTTTCAGCCGTCGCTTTCCTGGAAAGCAAAATATGAAGGTGTCTTTAATTTTCCCACATGCTGATGTTTAAGAATGTTTTTTTTTTATTTTTATTATTATTATTAATGAACACGTGTTTTCAAATAAGCCTCAAATATAAAAAGGAAATCCTACTGCTTTACAAAAAGTATTAATAAAATTATAATATAACGCTTATAGTATTTATTTTTGATAAATATATTTTACAAAGATTAAAACTGATTTATTTAATGATTTTCATTGGAAGCTGTTTTGTAATTATTCATATGATTTCCAGCAGTCACCGGATTTATAATTTACCCTTTTTTTTTTTTATCTTAAGTATATATGTAACACATTGTTAAAATAAATACTTCGATTATTTTGAAGTTATTAGATGCATAACTTTGAAAATAATTATACATTCTTATGTCCTGAATACTCGAGGAAGCTGAAATTTCTATTCTAAGTGCCATTTATTTAAATAAAAATATCACTATACACAATCTGGAAATGGTAAAAAGTAAATATTAATTGTTTTATAAAATTTTATGAAAGATACAGATAAGGCTTAAATGATGGTTATTTTTATTAAAATATTTTAGTAAGTAATAAAAGGTATGCAGTTTAAGATGTTAAAAGCTATTTTTGAAATAAATGCTCAACATCAGAATGATATTCTTATTTTTCTGTGTATTATTTCTCACTCATTGGTAGATAAGAATCTTTCTAATACATTGTTACAATAAATACAAATATCAGTCGGAAGACTGGAACTTATAAGGTCGAAAATAATCATGCAGATTTCTCCTATTATATGGAATGACATCATACTGTCAATAATGATACTCGAATGATAACGTACTACACGTTATTGATTACATGCTTCTGTCATTATCATCTACAGCTTATACCAGTCTTGGAAATCACAATACTAAACCAGTGATCTAGTAAAGATATATCTTACAGGAGTTGAGGGCGTAAGTGGTTGGAAAAGTGTTAGAAATTTCATAACATGCTCACTATCTATGCTTTCAATAAGGAGTGTTATGGGATTTCGAAGTTATGTGTGTAATGTAGTATTGCTTATCAAACACATTCTGTTAAGTTATATTCATAAATAATTGTCCGTTATTAGAGTAACTGACATGTAGGATGCCTTCGCTCTGATTATCGAGCTTTGGATAATGGCTTTGTACAGTAAACAATTGAAATGTGTTTTCATTTTTATTGAACTTTAAAGACATCGGAAAAAAACTTCAAATTTTAAAATTAAAACAACTGCGTTATAAGTTGAAAATAAATTAATCACATAAAAAAACATCGAGTTTTTTTTTATAACGCTTTATATAAGAAAATTCAATTCATGTAATGGATATGCGTTAAAATTTATATAAATAAAGGTTTGCTTCAAATCTTGTATAACTTAAAATTTGAACTCAAAATTTCGCAATTCGCAAATTCAGCAACTCCAAAAATTCTGGAACTTAAAAAAATCCGGCATCAAAGTCATATTGCCTCCTTCTTTTCTTTTTTACACTTTCAACTTACGGGAGGAGTAAAAAGTATTAATGTTCACAAATTAAAACCGTCGACATCGAAAGCAACAGATTAACGGACAACGGTATTGCTCACTATGCTATGTAGAACTGCCGATAACGCTAGTAGCAGCAAAGAGCAACGAGAAACAGCAGCCAACTGATTAAAATGTGACACTGGAAAAATGTATAAGGGAGATTGGGGAGGCTTGACCCACTCTTTAGTTTTTATATTTGTAAGAACTCCAGGCTTTTGCCAATGTGTGGTAACCAAAGCTACTGAAATACACAAACAAAAGTCTTTGTTTCAAGTAGATAAAGAAAAGAGATGCGGAAAAATCAATTGTGAAGTGTTTTCAGCTTAAAAATGTATTTTTTAAAAACATTTTGAACATTTTCTGAAATGAAATATATCATAGAAATTTAAATAAGTAGTTTTTATGTAATATCAAAATATTGAGCTTTCATTCGAGGCATAAAGATTTTACAATAAATTAGGCTAAACATAACCATGTGCTATAAATAAAAAAAGTTGCTATGTCAAAATGCTTGACCCAATCAATGTGAGGGAGGATTGATCAGATGTTCAAAGCTCCCTTAATTAAGTATTTTTGGAAATCTTTTTTATACACTGTACGTAGTGAAGGGTTAATTGTTGTATTTATAAAATACTGTATATAAATGTTTAAAATTGATTAAAGGAAAATATGAAAAATTGCTATAGAAGCAAGGACAAATTTTATGAAATATAAACTGGAAAATTGAAAGAACCTTTTATTTCATTTATTGAGTACCCATAGTAGGTAAACAGAAAGAATGGAAACGACTAGAAAGGATGAAATCAGCAGTCTTGAGAAATGTTAAGTTTTCATGCCTCTGCAAAAGAACATAACATTGATCAAAAACTTTATCGAGGTATCTAGACAAATTTCACCAAGATGGACACAATGATATGAAGAAAAACTATGTGGAAACTAGTGTTGCCAGGTCGAGTGCCACAAAAAATGGTTAGTTAAATCGGGATTTTTTTTTATGTGCCTTGAATGCCGTCTAAGCGGGTTTGTTCACACATCATATTTTCCCAAATATTTTTAAATAATATTTAAATCAAGTACCATAAAGTTATTATGCCTCTTTTTTTTAAACTGATTATATTTCCTTTAACAAATAACAACATTTACAATATAAAACAAAGTGGTTCAACCCTTCCATACGTGGGGAGCCTTGACTTATTATTTTTTCGTGAATAAATCAATCATTTTTCAAATTTTTACATATATAACACTTATTTCGCAATTTTATTTTGATAACTGATTGTATGAAGAATAAAGTGACATATGAAACTTTATTCTAGGTTGAATATTTAAGAAATAAAAAATAAAAAAATTTTGTAAAAAATGGGTCAATCCTCCCCAGTCTTCCTTACATTTGACTGGGGTAATTAATATCTGCTTAAGAGGAATAAGACTGTATTTCCGAAATTGGTATTCTTCACTTGTATAAAATCCAAGAAAAACTTCTTAATGAACTATAGAAAAAATTCAAGCAAATAAAACTGACATAGATGTTTCGTAAATTACACCAGAAGAAATCATTTTATTGTTTATTAGATTTTCTTTTACCATAGAAAATATCATTTAAAGTAAGTTATTTTTTTATTTATCTTGTTTTCTTAAATAACTATCACTTGGCTGTGAATTAAATTATGACTAAGGACACAACTGCGAATATCGGAAGTACATTTGATATTCTTTCAGAAATCCGAAATTTTCAAAAATCAGACATGGTCTCTATCCTGATGGTGCTGGATTTTCGAGGTTATACTCTATATGCAGAATTTCGAAACAAATATTAATCAGGATAATAAATATTAATACGGATCTTAAACTATATACAACTAAACGAAACAGCTTAGGAAACAAAAGTGGCCACAAAGCAAGGTGCAGGAGAATTATTTTTTTTTATCTACATATCTCCTTTATTTTTTATATGAATGTTTGTAAACATATAAAGGAATCCATGAGATTTTAAACACAATATATCTAGAATAGAATATTACATTTTTAATACTGGGAAAAAAAAGTATTTATAAATTACTTGTTTTTAATGTTAAGGAGCTTTTTAATTTTTTATCATAAGAAATACTGCGATCATCTTTAGAATGGAAACATATAACACCTAAAATAATCATGCAAATGCCTCTTGTTTTTAGCATACAAGCAAAACGTAATGATTTTTAAAAAGTGCATAACATGAAAATAAAACACAAGTTTTAATTCAAATTTATTTTTAATAAATATATTTGATAAATAAGAAAAATAATCCATTAAATTATTTAAACAAAGCTCTTTCAAAATAAAATATCCCGATTTTAAGGCCTTCCAACATAGTTAAAAAATGTTAATGAATGCGGTTTGTCAATCTGCCGTCTATGAGCCATCTGTCTGTCCGTGCCCCAACTATCATAATTATACAAGATTGCCATTTGAATATAGCTTTTATAGATCATTTAGAGGGGCATACAAAAGTCGTTCACGACAATACTTATGAAAAATTGTTTCGGAGCATTTTCTTAATGTTATTATATTTTAAAAAAGAAAAATTAAAATACATTATAGAGATTAACTACACCATACTTTTTCATGAGCATAGAAAAGTAGCATTTCTTGTTTCTTTACAGGCAAGCGCAAAAAGTTTCCATTACATTAAGATTTATGAGGAAAAATCGTTTGTACTCCAATTTAATGACCTTATGATACTTCAAACTTAACCCGCTCCACACGGGCCTACATTTCTAGCGTTAGCACACGTGTGGGATAAATCTCACCCCATTTTGTTTCCCATTATATTTTTGACTAAGTATGATTTATAAACAAAACTACTGCTCTGTATCGTACATTACATCAGTACTTCTTCTTTTTAGGGAAAAAAATATGCTTTTCATAGTTATTTTCAGATTTTGTAGCGGTTATTGTAAAAATCACGTTTTTTACTAGAAAATATGGAAATTATTTGTTTTACCCATTAAAACATGAATTATTTGGCAAAATGGATATTAATTACATTTAATGACCTTTCATCAATCTATACAAGTAGATTTTATCTTATTATTTCATTAAAATTATTTTAGTGTGCGTTATCTTGTAAGTAATGAACGTATAGAAATGGAACGTTTATACACAAGCGGGAATTTTTCATCCCAAGAGCTATATTTCTTCCCTCCTTTTACACAAAACACATTCCTCCATCCATCCATTCTCGAGCTTGTTCTTGACCTTACAATGTGCAAGGCGGGTGAGAAGCGTTTCCAAAAAATCTATCCTTTTTTCGAAGAAAACATGTAGTTGGGGTAGAATTTATCCCTGCGAATGTACTAACTTGTTAACGTAATCACTGAAGTGCACTGCATATCTTACTTTTGTAATAAAGTACATAGCATTTATAGTTCCTTTACACAGACACACAAAACAATTCGATTAAAGGGCTGACTAAGATCGTAAATGTTGGAAGAGTGAATCGCGCTGTGGCATTCATTTTTAAACTGATTTAAATTGAAGTGTAATATGTGGTGTGTATAAATACTATAGATCGCGGACATGGTCATACGAAAGACTTTCAAATTACTGGATATGGACAGCAATTACTGAAAATAGATTTTTATTGAGTTATATATGTTCATACGTTGCTTCTGAAGATATATCGTTTCATTCTAAGAAAAAATCAAATTTCTGAATAATATCATGTTATTGTTGTAAATTGTTTCAAAATTTATGAAAGATGAGTTTTTTTTCCTTCTTGCTAAATTTATAAATGAAACTCTTAGTTACTTGTTTTATGAGTCGAGGATTTTTCATAAACACTGTTACAATAAATACTATGATAACCTTCCGTATAGAAGACTTCTTTGAGAGCTCAAATGATAAAAGTGGTATGTGACAAAAAAATGAATTAATCATATGATTGAAGATAACTTATGATCTTCTAACATCTGTTAAATTATTTTGAGGCATTTCTCAATAAAAGCAAAGAAAAAAAGAAAGATTTCGAAGTGTACAACTCACTTTCTAAGAATGGGGATTGTGACATTTACCATCTACCATCTGATCTCTTCAATTATATAGATGTTTTAAATTTTCTCACAGACTGATATTTCGTTTCTGAACGTATGCATATATATATATATATATATATATATATATATATATATATATATATATATATATATATATATATATATATATATATATATATATATATATATATATATACATATATATATATATATATATATATATACATATATATATATATATATATATATATATATATATATATATATATATATATATATATAATATTTGAATTAATGAATATGTAACTAAAATAAACTCCAAATATAAAAAGGAAATAAGATTGCTTTTCACAAAATATTATGAAAATTATAATATAACACTTGCATTTATATTTTAAATATATTTTATAGATATTAAAATTTATTTATATAGCGATTTTAATTTTCATGTGTCTTAGAATAATTCATATTATATTTTCAGTATCAAATAAAATTCAAATTTTCATGTTTACTGCTTTAATAATGTTTTTAATTCATTGTTACTATACATACTTTAAATGAAAGCTATAAGTTCGAAAATAATTATTCACGGTTTGTCAATATTCCAGGCAGTTAAAATTTTGTTTTGCGATTTTGGAATGTCTCTAAATGTAACTGTCTAACAGTTGAAAACTACACGTCAATCGTGAAAATTGAGGTTCGTTCGTGCTATAACTAGTTTTATAAATGGTCAAAGATGCAATAGCTGTTGCATCTTATGCAAAAATGCATGAATAAAAAAATTTATACGATTACATATATTAAATTCAGTAATACGAAAAAATATAACTCCATCTTAAATCGCACTTAATCGCAATTTCAAACCTAGAATCATGACCTATCATGTGATATCATTGAAATAATTACATATGAAAAGATTTAATAGAATGAAGAAAACTTTTATTAATATCTTTTTAAGTTCTGATTCAATTTTCATAAATTTTTAAATGAGTCGACAAAATTCTGCATCGATTATATATGTTAAATTTCAAACTAATTTGTTGGGTAGTTTTTGCGCTGGTATATGCGGGTAGACGGACAGATCAGATGACGATTATAAGTGCTACATATTTATATAAATACGACATTTCCTCATAGACCATAATGTAAGGGAATACTTTTGAATGTCTCTGTACATGAGCTATGGACTTTACATATTTTATTTTCAATACCGAACATTACATAGTAAATATCAGTAACATCCAACTATATTAACGCAAGTTAGAGTTCGGAAAACAGACAGACGGACAGACAAACCGAATTCATAAATACTTTCAACTATGTTGTAAAGTGTTAAAAACGCATAATAGGTTGAAATTTGACTGTCAGAAATTTATAGCAATGGACGGAAGCATACTTGAATACTTTTGTGCAGCCCTGTATTTTACCTACTTTTTCTATAACTGCCACTGTTTACCTAAAATTTAAGTAAGAATAAATCAGGCTTAAAATTAGTGAAATCACACTTCCAGAGATTGACTTCCATAGACGGTCATGTATCTAATTGTTTGCGTGGCCCTGCATATCATTTTTTTTAAATTCTCTGAACATATCTGAGTACATTAAATGTAATTCGACGTAAAAGTGCATAACTCATTTAAAAATCCCCTTTAAGCTATTTTCGGTTATACTTAGTAACCCTTACTAATTCTTTTGTGCAGCCCTGTATATGATCTGCAACATTTATACACACAACTTTGAATGCAAAAATTTATTTAAACTTAAATACTCATATCACTACTAAAAATGCACTTCCAGCAATCATCGCTAATATACAATATTTCGGGTACAGGATAGTATGGGTAATCATTTATGTCCCTGTAAATACTATTCACTTTCTATTATACAGGAAATTACTCATAGAAAACCTGAGCAACGTCTATAAGTTTCATTATATCTACCCTATCTGTATTATAAAGGACAAACATATCTGTGCGTAACGCATACGTCATTCTGCGAATGGCAACACTTTGAAATTTGAAATGAAATTTCGCTCTTGCAATTTTCGCTACTGCAAATTTTTAAACTTCTAAACATCCCACATTTTAAATGTTTACACCGTCGTATGCAGAAAAAAGTACTTTTAAATGCAATTTGTTTGAAAGCTGTATCTCAATTTATTTTTGAGATATTAATTTTTTTATAGTTTTTAATACCAATTTTCTAATCGTGGCAACTGAAGTACTTCATTTCTATTAAAAGTGATCAGTTATATTTTTTGATTATAATCTTACTGATGACATTTTCTCATTACAATTAAAAATATATTTTTAAAAATTTGAACAGAAAATGACGTTACGCTTTAAAAAAGACACAATTTCCCTGATGATGCTGTTATATTCCACTATTTTTTCATTTCGCTGATATTGAGTTTGAGTCAATAGGCAAAATATTTCAGCGACTGAAAATGACGTCATATTTAAAAGTAAACGATAACTTTATTTGATAAAACGATATATTTCCCCTTGAATACGTCTAAAAGTTATAAATTTCTGGAATTTTTACGCGCAGGTACAGAGATTATATTAAGACCTCAAATCACGAGTGGAAATTTTAACATGAAAAGTTGTAATAATTGACAAACGTGACTTCAAGCTTGAAAATATATTTATTAATAACCTATTACGCATTAAAATGTTTTTAAATGGTTAATATGGATGTGAAACGTAGAAAATGACTTGATTTGGTTTAGATGTAAAGGTAGAAAAATTCTATGATTATATCAAGGTGAAATCATTTTTGCGGATTTTTCATTCCGTAATACCAAGCATCAATTAATAACTTAATCAAAATTACTTATCTTGATTATATTTTACTGATGACGTATACGAATTAAGTTTAATTTTTCAATAATTTTAACAGTTGAAGTTTATGAAAAAAGTATTTTGGTAATCTTAGGTTAAAATATGTCTTTGGAGAGTTAAATTAAGAAGTGTAAGATGGATTTTTTATTCTAATTATTGTTGTTAATGTATTATAAATTTGATGCAACAGTTCCTTTGTAAACATTTTCTTTCGTCGAAATTCGGCGGGTTCCACCTCGTATATATAAAATCCTAATGAAACGAATATATGGAATTCCTGAAATGTATCGATTCTTTGAATCGACTGATTAAACAACTGATTTTGTTTCACGGCGATTTCTCCTAAAATATGGAATACTTTGCGATGAAATTAACACCAAACATCCGTGTTGATCCACAGATCTTAAAACTGGTATTAGAATTTTGAAATTCGAATTAGTTTTCGAAATATTAATTTTTTCTAATTTTAAATACATTTTTTCTAATGATGGCAACTCAAATTTTAATCATAACAGAATTTTTTTTTTCATAATTCAGAAAAGGTTACTATTTTAAATTAATTTGGCGACAGTTTGGCCTCCTTTAAATCTATGCTAAGAACAATGCTTTTTTTTTTTATTTCGTTATCATTTTATTAAATACAAAAACTTTCATTTAAAAATGAAACATTTAAATTGATGGCTTTCACTTCTTTAAAGAAAAAAAAAAAAAAAAAAAAAAAAAAAAAAAAACGAAAAGAAAAATATTAGACACAGATGTCATATACGCACCGGGGTACCTAATTGGCGCACAAATGGCATTATTTTGATAGACATGGTAACCCGGCTATTGTTGTTCATTTAATAATAAATGTTTATTTGCGTTCATTTCTTTTTTTTTTTTTTATATATATAAATTATTTTGTTCTATAGTTATCATTTTTTTTTGTTATTTCTTTTTGAAAGTAATGGAAAATAAATAAAAAATATGGTACTACTTAGTTATTCCATCGACTAATTTCATCTGGCGAAATATAAAATTATGTAATAAACCATGACATTTAATTTCAACTTCAAATCAATGTTTTAATTTACCCCTCGAACAATAAAAAAAATGCTAACTAGCGAGTTGAAAAAAAGATATCGGCGAGATTTGCACCCGGCTTTTTTTTCTTTCGGCACAGATGTCATATACGGCCCCAAAATGGCGCGATTTTTTTCTGACGCCAATGTCATATACGCAACGGGTACTTAACTGGCGCCAAAGTATCGTTATTTTGCTTGATATGGTAAGCCGGATGTTGTTGTTTATGCTGTTGATGCGTTCCCCAAATTGGCGTTGGAAAAAAATCGCGCCAATATGGGACATTTGTTCCAAACTTTCATATGAAAGGCGAAGGGATCAGATCGTATTTGTTTATGTCATTTGATGACTTGCACTATTATAATATAGATGAAATGATGGGGATAGAATAATATTTGGCGACCTATCACCTGTGCCTGGATAACATTAAAGTATCAAAATGGCACCTAGAGTATAAAAAGCAAACTGTTCCGCCCGGAACTGCTGATGATAGTCACATGATTTAGACTATTGTTATAGAGATTGTTTTAAAATATCGGTTGAAAAAGACTCTGAATGCTTAATTCATTTTATTTTAGCTTCTTTTTAATGTTTAACTGATCCTCTTTAATGAAAAACGAAAACAACCATTGGGTGTCTTAACAGCAACTAATTATCCATTAAATTTTTGCAATCAAAGGGAATTGTATGGAAACCCGTTTACAGATAGATCTGCACAGCTTTTTCAGTATAATTTAATATTCTCTAATATTTTTAAAATCCATTAGATTTTTACATTTTCAGATTTTGCGGTGTCTGAACGGGGTTGGCGAGCATAGCTTGAAGGGACAGAGCCCCCTAATGTCAAATAATTTAACACAATTGAAATACGCCGCAAACAATATTTCCTCCTAATCATTATGTAACGGAATTATTTTGTGTGGTCCGGTAAATGAATAATAAATATTTTTTGCATGGCATATTCTACACAATGTATATTTTAGTTCACTTCATAATGCATATCAATTTCATTGTGTTTGAAAGGGTGTAACATCATTATACTACACTTGAAACTATTTTGTCCCAGTGGTCGTATTGTAATGGACTTTGAACTGTCTCTGTAATCCTTTGTATCTCCCTGTAAATACTATGCACCTTCCACACAGAAAGTAACTAGTTGTAAACTTTAGCAACGTATATCAATTTCATTGTACGTCAAATAGTTTAATATAATTAAAATACACTCAGACAAGCTTTCCCTATACTGTTATCTTAAGGAATTCTTTTGTGTGGCCCTATAAATGAATAGTAAATATTCTTTGCACATCATATTCTACAAAATGTATATTTTAGTTCACTTCGTAAACGCAGATCAATTCCATTATGTTAGAAATTGTGTAACATCATTAAAATGCACTTGAAACATTTTTTCCCCATTGGCCGTAATGTAACTGAAAAACTTTTGACTACCCCTGTAATTGAACTATGCATCTTATTTCCAGAAAATTTGAATTGACTCCACAAAATTTGAATTCATAGATATATATATAATTATATATTTAAAATCTCAAACCATTCGGTTTGGTAGTTTCTGCTCTGTTATATGCGAACGGACGGACGAACAGACAGAAGGACAGGCAGACGGATGGACCAGAGAGAGGAGTTGCTAGGTATTTATATAATTTCGAACGCACCTAAAAAGCAAATAGTAATTGTTTTATGTAATATTATTGAAATAATAACAAGGATTAAAAGTAATTTCGTTTTATTTGAAACTTATGGACGGTATCGAGTTAAAGATTTTAAAATCAGATTATTTAATTAAAACATTCAAATTTCAAAGTGCAAATAAGTTTTTAATTTTTCTGCGTGTTTCTGATTCACTGTTAGAGTGTGGAGGATTTTTCTAATACATTGCTATAATAAATACTACTATCATCTTGCAGATGGAAATCTACAACGTCGAAAATAATCATGCAGATGTCTATATTATAAGGAATACTATCATAGTGTCAATAATGCTGCTCGAATGATAACATACTATGCATTATTGATTAGAAGCTTCTGACATTATCTTCTACGGCTTATACCATTCTAGGCAATCACAATACTGTCCTAGTTCTCTTAGTAAAGATATGTCTTCCAGATGTTGAGTGCTCAAGTGATTGCAAATGTGTTAGAAACGTCATAACATGCTCGGTATCTATGTTTTCATTAAGGAGTGTTATGGGCTTCCGAAGTTATACGTATAATGCAGTATTCCTTATTCAGCACATTCTGCTAAATTAGATTCATAAATTAACGTCCATTATTAGAGTAAATATAAATGCAGTTAAGCGTTAGTACTGTTTTCGAGGCATTGCATATGTGCTTTCTAATAAGTGTTTGAGACACATTTTTTTGCAAAATTCTCTAAATTTAAGGGAACTGTTATAGTTAAAAAACCGCTTGAATTTTAGGATATATTAACAACGATTCAATGTTTCGGTACAGATTTAAGTGTGAATTTTAAATATATACATACGTTATTTGTGTAAAATTTTGTTTTTTACTTAAAGGGGAAAAAATCAACAAAATTTTGAAAATGCAATTCGCTTCATTTTATTAAATTAAAAAAAAAAAACATTAAAATTGAGTTGAAGCTGCCTACTTTAATAATAATGGTATAAATACATTCAGATTGAAAGTTATCTTTTAAAGCGTAAAAATCGAAAATATTTTAATTGAGAATAATTTTTTATAAAAAAAAAAAAAAGTTATGAGTGAAATTACTGATTTCCTTCATCAGACGAAACCTTATTGTCAAAATATATTTTTCATCTAAACAATAATACTTTTCGAGCTATGGAAATAGAGTGCGACACAGTTTTTAAAGAGAACGATCACTATGTGTTCGTTCGTACATTTCTGTGCCTTTTTAATCAGAGCAGCACTTTAAAAATCGATTGGAATTCTATCTCTGTTAGTTTTCAACGAATACACTTTATCTTTTACAAAATTAATTGACACACATTCATTCTAGAGAAAAAAGTATAGGATTTTTTCGAAATATTCCATGTGACTTTACTGTGAAACTTAAAGTAATGAAACTATTGGTTGTGAATGAAGGATTATTTCAAAATGTTTATTAAAATAAAAAAGAATGGTTACGTATTTCGCAACCCTTTAGGTAAAAAAAATAATATATATATATAATAAATGTATATATATATATATATATATATATATATATTTGTTTCATTGTTCCAGAATCAATATAGAATGACTTATCATATCAATCGCTGTTACATTTCTTTGCACAGTTCTGAACAAATCAGCTTTCAATCCGCCATTCTTTAGTATATAATGAAGAAAAAAAAAAAAAAAAAAACTTTTCTCATTGATATATATATATATAACGACTTATTGCATAAGGATTTTTATGAATGATGTATATTTAAAAAAAAAAATCGCAAAATCGCCTTAAATTTTAGGCGTCTAAGTGGCGTCATCCTTTAAAAACTGAAATCTTTTGCTTTTAAAACTATTGATTTTTGTATAAAATAATGTATGTTTTCTTTATGTTTAAATATATTTGCGCACCCATAAACACGTGTACATCTAGAAATTAATATTGTACAGTCGTGGAAAAAAAGTAAACACCCCCTACTAACTTCTCAACAAATTATCGTAGAGGAAAGTTACCGGTACTGAACGATTGAAAATAAAGTCTACTTTTAAATGATGTATATAAAATTTGCTTAGGGGGTCATCTACTTATTAAAACGAGTCATAATTTGGTTTCGTTTCAGTAGCAGTACACAATTTTGACAGCATAAATTAACTCTACAAATTTTTATGCAATTCGTATGATAAGTTTCTGAGAAATTAATTATTTTATAACCAGCGTATTTTAAGGGCTGTATCCAAATTGAAGTTCGGTACTCGATTGTTAACCAAGAGAGCTCCCTTCTCGATCAACGCACATTAAGCAGTCAATGAAGCCTGCTAGATTACAGGACAGCAGAAATCTTTTTTTAAATATTTAGTCACTTCTATCATAGACGGCCCCTTAAACCATCATTTTGCCGTTTTTAAGCATAATTTGAAAACTACTTGGAAGAAAAATTTGAAATTTTAGATTTCTATAAAGCAGGACTTAATAATTCCAAATCTATCAAAAAAAACTGTCGGTTGCAATTCATAATTTTTTCGAATATTAATTTCATAATTACTAATTCATATCATAAAATTATAAAAATTGGAAATTCAACGTATTTATGTTTGGCTATATTAGCATTATTGCTACACAAAAAATTAGCACATTAGAAGCATAATTTCAGGAGATATAAATAAACATATGAAAATGTAATTTAACATTAGAAACACTAAATTTTGAATGTTTATAAGTCAAAAGCTTGAAATTTCCTGTCTATGCATAGTTTGAACCGAAGATTTGAAATATCTCATTAAAATTAAGTATTGCCATTAAAAAAAATGAAGTTTGGTTTCGTCTTAATATGTAGATAGCCTCCTAAGCAAATTTTATATACATCATTTAAAAGTAGACATTATTTCCAATTGTTCGATACCAGTAACTTTCGTGTACGATAATTTGTTGCGGAGTTAGTAGGGGGTGTTTACTTTTTTTTCCACGACTGTACATTACATTTTGGGCGTTTAAAAATTAAATTAAATTTGTTCCTCCACAGATAACAGCGTTTCGAAAAAAGGGTGAAGCTGACGCAGACGATAATGGATTTCCACGGTTTCAAACGTTAGGCAAATTCATTCGGATAGTGGCAATCCTTGCTGCGTATTACGAAATCAAATAGCACGTCAGCTAGAATCTTACTTCGTTGAAATGCGCGGAACGGCACTTTTTTATTTGCAAAACGTTTTACGATCACTGGGATTCATCGGGAAATGTCGGCAGTGTGCGAAACCACACGCAATGTGAAATTCAATAATTGTGAAATGGTACCAGCTGTTTGAAGATGGTTGCACAGAATTAGCCGGTAAGGAAGGCAAAGAAAGTAAGGAAGAAAGTAAAAGTTAGGAAGGCCAACAAAGGCGACTACATCAGGCATGGTGTAGCTGTTGAAATACATTTTTCTCAGCAATCTGAGAGTGAGTCTCGCTCACATTGCACAGGAGTTGCGGATATCCGTTAGCAGTACTAATTCCATCGTCCATCACTAACTGGATTATCGAAAATTGTTTTCTGGATGGATTCCTTATTCTTTGACTTCCTAACACAAAAGTGCATGTTTGAGGCTACCCTGAAATTCAAACGTTATTCTGAGGGATACCTTAAACCGTATGATTAGATGTGATGCGACAAGGGTGCATCACTTCACCCGAGAAATGAAGCAAGCGTGTGAGAACAGAATCCGATGTTCAATCATCCGCGTGTAAAGTCATGCTTATTGTTTTTTCGATTGATAAGGAGATATCTACAGTGAGTTTATGCGAAGGTCATTACCATTAATGCAGAATCATATTGCGAAGCACTAAGTGTTTTGCGCAAATCTGTGAAAAACAAGAGTCGTTGAAAATTAAGCAAAGTCATCTTGCACAAGAATGCAAGATCTCACAAGGCAAGCAAAACAGAGGGATTGCTTCGCAGTTTTGGATAGGAGTTCTGGCAGCTTCAACCGTACAGTGCGGGTTTGGCGCCCAGCGACATTTAAGTGATCAGCAATATAAACGAACACTTGGGTGGAGGGTAATTTTTCAACAATAATCAAATTCAGTCAGCTGTTCTACGCAGGCTTCGGAAAGAACGAGTGACTTTTACCATCAGGGCATCGAAAGATTAGTGCAACGTAACGACAAATGTATCCAGAGACTGCGAGATTATGTAGGAAAATAGAATGAAGTATGTATGTCATATTGTACTGTAGAGTAGTTAACAATAATTATATTTTGCCCTAGATTGTTCGGGCGTAACTTACTTTTTGAACGTTCTTAGTATTAACCGCTTGTTAGTTATAAATATTCATTTTATTTACCATTTTTTTCAATAAAAAAATCAAAATAGCTTCTTTTTATATTCGGAGAAAGAATTACTAAAAAAATATTGGGCAATTTTATCTGTTTTCTATTAAAAGGTCAATTTTTCTTAATATAAAAATCCACTTGAAATTGATGTCCAAAGCTACAGTTTAATAATAAAGTTGCAGATATAGGTAAATGAAAAATTAAACATTTAATGCGTAAAAATAATTAGCTTCATTGAAAAATACTCCTTCAAACAATCAAGAAAATTCATTATGAATTTAAATAAGTTGTAATGTATTTTCTTAAAAAATATTTGGAATATATATACGAAATAAAAATGAAACATTTCAGTTTTTTCATAATATTTTTACCTCAGTAAACACAGTTTTAATTTTGAGATTTTTTTTTTTTTTAAACCCGTTTATATTTTAGAAGGTCATCTCTCATTTTCAACAGATTAAAACTAACATAAAAAAAATATTGAAGATTTCTTTAATTATAAAGAAGGTTATAACGACAGAAATAATATATATATATATATATATATATATATATATATATATATATATATATATATATATCGCCGAAAGAAAACTGCTTCAATTATATGTATAATGATTCTGGTTACCTTGTCTTTTTATTTATTTACTAGGGGATCTGCCCCCTGCAAGCTACGCTCGCCAACCCCCTGTTCAGGCACTGCAGAATCTAAAAGCACGCTAATCTGATCGGTTTTAAAAAGATTAAAGAAGATTGAATTATGCTGTAAAAAACCTGTAGCGATCTGCATGTAAACGGGTTTCCATTCAATTCCCTTTAATTTCAAAAATTTAAGGTAGAATCAAAGTTTGTTTTCGTGTTTGGTTAAAGAAGATCAGTTAAACATTTGAAGAGAATCTAAATTAAAATGAATTAAGTCTTTGTCTCTCAGTATTTTTAACAGCGTTATAAAACGATTGACATAATACAATTTACTACAATTACTAAAATTTGCTGCTTTAACCCCTTCAAGGCGGTGGTTCATTTTTGGACCACTTAATTTTAATTCTTAAATGCCACATTAGCACCAGAATATTGGGATGAAAATTTCCCTTTTATTAAGTAAGTGAACAAAAGCATTTTTGTATTTCGAAATTTGATTGTAAATTCTGGTGCCATTCACTGATTTCAAGATTTTACGAATAGAAGTGCCTTGTCCGTGAAAGGGTTAAACGCATATTAATGTATTTATTATTTTAAAGTTTTCTTTCCCTTTTAATATTCACATGTAAATGCAATTTTGAAGACGTAATTTTCAACATTTTCCTGCTTTAACACGTACTCATTTAATAGTAATTTTAAAGTTTTTTTTTCTGTTTTTAATAGTCACGTGAAAATAAATTTTTAATCGTTAGTAAATCTTATTCTTTGCTCTGTTTTTAGAATTGAAAACAATCTGTATAATAATAGCCTAAGACATGTGACTATCATCAACAGCTCCACGCGGATTCCTTCGCTTTTTATATCCAGGCAGCCATTTTGGTACTTTAATGTTAGCCAGCCACAGGTGTGATAAGTCGCCGAATATTATTCTATCGCCATTATTTCGTTTATATTATGATAGTCCAAGTCATGTAACTGCTATAAACAACGGGCTGATTCCTTCGCTTTTCATAAGAAAGGTTTCCATTTTGATTAAAGAATCAAAATTATTTTTTCGAATAAATCTACATAAAAGTTGACATGATCGCAAATAATTCCTGACACCTTTATATTAGCCGGGTGAAAATCTCGCAAGTAGCTTTTTTTTTTTTTTTTTTTTTCTTAACTCGCCAGCTAGCATTTTTTTTATTTTTCGAGTGGTAAATTAAAACGCTGCTACTTGGTTATCCCATCGACCAAAAATCTGTCGCCAAACTATAAGATTAAATGCCAATAATTGTTGATCGTAAATGTCTCATTCACTTGACTTTAAGGAAGTTACACATGTTCACGCCATCAAGTGATTTTTATTTCGACGTTTTATTTGTATTTTAATTAATTGTATACTAATTTATTTGTTCTTTTTTTATTTAAAAAAAAATGTCAGTTTGTATAATTTGGCTATTTATATAATTTGGCGAAATTCGTCGACGGGAGAAGTAATAACATTAAAACGTTGCTTTGAAGTGGAAATTAAATCTCATGATTTGTTGCATTGTCACACACGCACAGGGTTTGGCGTGCTTTTTTTTTTTTTACGACAATTTGCGAAAACCTCGTTTCCAAATACCTGTTACATATGTATTTTTAAATTATTTTCTGTTATTTTTAAAATGAAATAACAATAAATAATAATAATAAAAATTAATAACTATAGAAAAAACAATTTATAACATTCTGTGTAAATAAAAATAAAATAAATTCAAATAAATATTTTTTAATAAATAAGCAACAATAGCCGGGTTACCATGTGAGGTAAAATAACGCCATTTTTGCGCCAATTAGGTACTCAGTTGCGTATATGACATCTGTGTCTAATATTTTTCTTTTCGTTTCGTTTGAAAAAAAGAATGAAGTAAAAGCCATTTATTTTAAAGGTTTCAATTTTAAATGAAAATTTTGTATTAAATAAAATGATAATGAAATACAAATTGAATTCTGAATAAAAGTAACATGATGCATTTCTTAGCATACATTTAAAGGAGGCCAGACTCGTCGCCAAATTAATTTAAAATAACCTTTTCTAAAATATGAAAAAAATATATCTGTTTGATTAAAATTTGAGTTGCCATCATTAGAAAAATGTATATAAAATTAGAAAAAAAATTATATTTCGAAAACTAATTTGAATTTAAAAATTATAATACCAGTTTTGAAACCTGCGGATCAATATTGATTTTTGGTGTTAATTGCATCGCAAAGGATTCGATATTTTAGGAGAAATCGCCGTGAAACATAATCAGTTGTTTAATCAGTCGATTCATACTTCCGTTTCATAAATTCGTTTCATTAGGATTTTATATGTATAGGGTAGATTTATTTTTTTAGGAAATAAACATATAACACTCTGCAGCAAGAAAAGTGAAATTGCTCAGAAAAATTCATTTTCCTTATCATCCCACTAATAGATGCATCATAGGCACGTCTTGCTACAAGAAATATGTTATAAGTATAGATATTCAGAAAACCTCTGTATTCAATTGTAACTTTCTATGTCTATTTTTACCATCACAAAAAATCTAAAGTGAGGAAACAATAAAACGACACATCTGAAAAGGAGGTTTCCATAAGCACATAAATAAAAAAAAAAATTGCGTATATATCCATGTATATGTTCTTTGTATTTATGTATATGCATAAATAATATTTTTAAATAATGGGGGAGGAAACTTATTAGTGTATCAGTTTAAAAATCATGAAAACTATAGGATAATTCATGAAAATAATAGAATTAATTTGGACAACTTAATTATCTAGTAACTTCCTCAGTTACCAATAAAATGTTAACATACTTGTAATTTTCTCATTGATTTAATTATTCAAATTCATTTCATTATTAGAATTTTTTTCTTTGTGTTGAAAATTCACGAAGTTAGTTAAAACATTATGATTAATCTAAATCCACATTTTTTCATGTACTATTTTCATAGGCGCAAAGAATTTAACAAATGTACCACAGGAAAATGTCTTAACTCAAAAGGAGGTTAGATTTATGAGGTTGGGAAATAAATTTACTCAATTCCCCTTTCGCTTTTCCGTCTAGGTTCTTGATGATTTTGCTCTTTCATGTACCCTTTTACAGCCGAATGCAGGGCGAAGTAATATAATTTCATATTAAAGTACAATAAGAGGAATATTCTTTTACCACTTCTATGAAATTGTGTCCCTTCTCTTGCGCGTGAGCGATACAAACTTGTGAAAATGATAATGACACTACTTATTAGTATTTCTATCAACCAAATTTCACTGATAATAGCCGATATATTATTAAGTATTCTTTTTCGCATCTTGATTTATATAAAGTGGTACTTTAAGTTAAATGTATCTAATAGTTTTTACTTTAGTGGGATTAAAAAAAGGGAAGATAATTAAAATTGAAATATCCTTCTTTGGAAAGTTGTGGACTGATAACTTTTTAAGTAATTGCTTCCTATTTAGAAGGTATATATTTCAAAGCACGTGAAAATACTTTTGCAGCAAAATGAATTACAAGAATTAGCAATAGAGACTGCTGCAAAACTGTATCGGAGAATAAAATGTGTATGACATGCGCTTGAAAGAAAATGCGCACTTATAAGAAATAAAACGTTTAGTTAGTAGAAAATAAGGCGTAATGTTCAATTTTAAATGAAGAATTTAATATATAAAATCATTCAAATTATAATACCCATGTCTGTTCAGATAACCCTTCAAGTAAAATACCTTTAGTATACACTTCATAGTGAGGAATTTTTGTAAACAAATGAACACGAGTTAAATTGGTTTGCTAAGACAGCTGTGTTTACCGCGACTCTTCGTGATAGAGACATTCTATCTATGGTGTGAATTTATAAAGTTTTACCAGGACATTCCATATGACGATCTTTATAGATGATACCGTGTTTATTCATTGTATGATAATGCTTTCAGCACCATATTTTCATCTATTGGCTTGTTTTTGTATTTGTAATTTTTTTCTCCATCAATCATTTTCCCATAGTCTGAAGTGCATACCTTTTAATATGATGTCGTTTCTAGAGTGATGGAAACAAGAATATTTTAATTTAAATAATCCTGTATAAATGTTATCGCCATACAAAACGAACTCAGAATAACATCTAGATTAAAAGTATTAAAATTTGTTGGAGTTTAATCTGTTTGATTGATAATTTGGTGAATACAAAATTTATGAGAATAGAAATTATTATTAATTTTATTATTTTTCTTTAACTTCTGAAAACAAATATTAATAATTAGCTATAGAGAGGATAGTAATACATACAGATAAAATCCCAGGGAGTCAAATCTAGCAAATTGGAAAAAGTATCCGGACTGCTTCCGCTAAGGGTGCGATAGTCCAAGTTAATATAACGTTCGTCAGAATGTTCTTTGAAAAAATAAAAGACCTCAGACGTTCGATGTGAACAGGCGCAGTCTTGTCTGGACCACAATGTACTCTCATGAATCTTCAAGGTATTTTTTACCGCCACAAATCCACTCATCCAGATGAAGCATTGCATTAATCGTTTGGCGTTGACAAAAAAGAGGAAATTGTCGCATATACGACGAATCTTGGGTTGAATCGGTTATTTTTCATTCAATAAATGTCATTCAATAAAATGCAAGTTCTGCTTACTAACGATCTCGTCCAATTTATCATTATCGGAGAACCAAATGCTTCACACAACGATTTCGTCAGCATCCAGCAGCTGGAGGATACTTTTCGCGATCGTTTTAGGTGCATTAATGGCAGAAGCAGTAAGGAGTTACCGGGTCTGAATGGTTTATGAAAACAAGTAGAGACAGGGAGTATTATAAGTTGCATGGACATGCGTCGTAGTCCATTCCAAGCACAACAGTTCAAAAGGAAACCCTCAATCGCTGTTGGATCACTTGCTAAAAGACTTCAGCATTAGCATCTGTAACTGCCGCACACGGGCGCTCAAAATCATCATTAAGGTACCCAGACCGTTGAAAGTTTTTAAACAGAAGCTCTATTGCGTTCCCTTTCGGTCCTTTTGTGACATTAAACTTCCTTTGAAAAAATTGTCTTGTTTCATAGAAACTTTAGTCCAGGTAGTGAATTTCAAAGACAAAAGATATCCGATGTTTTAACGAATAAAACATTTAATCACAGCAATTAGCAGTCTCTTAGCAGCAAATGCTAAAAGCAGTATGGCGAAATACAGAATGGCGATCTGGAAGTCCGTTTCCCCACAGTTCTTGCAGATATCCTACACCGCCAACTGCTGGTGAACTTCGTAACTACGTTTGAAAATCTGTGTGGCTAAAATTTACTGTCTTCACAATTAGGTAGATTGTAGCAAAAGGGGGATTTCTATCTCTTTTTTGTCTCTATTTAATTAATTAATTAAACACACACGTCATTTTTGGAACATTATTTATACACGTATTCATTTATATAAATGCATATTATACCCAAACAGTAAATGAATTTGTATTTAATGTATACATTGCCTTTAAATATTCTTTTCTTTTTTATGTTAATGTTTTTCAATTAAAATATATTCTTTAAATGAATAATTTAAGAATTATATTTCTGCTTTTCAAAAAGTATAAATGTATTGGAAAATATTACAAAGAATATATGTTTGTTTTTATAAGTATAAGAAGTACATCTGTTTTTAAAAAATCACATGAGAGTAAGTTGTTCGGTTGAATAATCAATATTTAAATATCAGTAAACGCGAAGTAAAATATTTATAGCATACAAAATGAAGACTGTTTTAATTTTTAAATGTTTGTTTTTTTCGAAACATGGAAATAAAAAGCATACTCCTTTGATCTTTGGAGTCAATAGTCAAATATTTTGGATGCAAACAAACATTTGTTTTCACCTTAATTGATATAATGTATTTACTTTGAAACATATTTAATATAGAAATACGATAGTCCAGTTTTATATGTAAATAATAATACCTTTCACTAAATTGAGTTCCTTTTTAAAAAAAATATTTAAAATATGTTTGCATTTACAACTGTTCACTTTTATTTATATTCAGAATAATTCTGAGAGGGTCTGCCAACTTAGAAAGCCTATAGCTTCCATCCTCTTTCGACATTTATAAAAAAAAATTAAAATGTGACACCAAATATATATATATATGAGTACTAGAGTTGAGGATATGATTAAAGGCATTTTGGATTGGTGTCGTCAGGGATTCAAACAGGGTTATCCTCGCAATTTCATCAGGAGAATAACTAGTGAATTTATTAAGAGTAGCAGTTACGGAACTGAACTGAATTCAGTGATGGAAGAGAATGGTGGTTTTGATGCGTTGATATATCTAATGAGATAGAAAGATTTTTTGATGGATTTGGTAGATCTGATTAGTTTTTCATGGTTTTTCATTTTTCATTTTTGGTCTCGGCGAGTGAAGGGGGACGTAGCATGCGTAAAGTCTGATTTAACCCTGCAGAGCATGTCGTTAGCCATGTCGTTCGCCTTCTGTTCTGTTTTGCTGTTATAAATATTTTCCTTAGTTTGGTTTTAAAGTTTGGTTTTAAGTATTAATGTTTATGTTGGTTGTTTTAATATTTTTGATGTAGTGTTTCAGTTTAAATATGGTGAGTCATGAAGTTTCATATTTGTTTGTGGTTTTAAATAAATGAATAAATATATATATGTAATATTACATCATTTCAAAATGCCTAAACACCATAACTCCAAAAGGAAGGTGATATATGCAGAATTTTTTTAACTATAAAATACATAAAAGAACAAGAAAGACAGGTAAAAAAACAAAAACAGTCTGCTCTTCATCAGTGGGAGGACAGACAAAAAACTAACTCCACCCCCACTTTTAAAATTTGCAGGTTTCTGAACACATGCTCACCACGCATTCAATATTGAAAAACTATTGTCATTTTATTAACCAAATTCCGTAAAAAACTAAAATAACTCAATCTGCTAAAATAACTCAAAATCAAAACTGCTGAGTTATTTTAGTTTTTTATGGAATTTGGTTAATAAAATGACAATAGTTTTTCAATATTGAATGCAGGGTGAGTGTGTGTTCAGAAACCTGCAAATTTTAAATGTGGGGGTGGAGTTAGTTTTTTGTCTGTCCTCCCACTGATGAAGAACAGACTGTTTTTGTTTTTTTTACCTGTCTTCCTTGTTCTTTTATGTATTTTATAGTTAAAGAAATTTCTGCAGATATACACCTTCATTTTGGAGTTATGGTGTTTAGGCATTTTGAAATGATGTAATATGTTTTATTGCATTTGATATGTGCTGCTGTAGCACCATTCATGCGGTAATTTTTCATTAATTTTGAATATATATATATATATATATATATATATATATGTCTGTATGTATGTTTAATTTTTGATGACTTGAAACTCTGGATGTTCTTTACAGAATCTTTGTAGGTTTATATGTCTATATGTTAACTGTTAAAATTTATATATATATAAATTTTCTATATATCAACTATGAAAATTTAATATATATATAAATTTTCATGTATTTTTTTAAAAAATGAAATATGTATATATATATATATATATATAATTTTAAAATTTATATACTATATATGAAAATTTATATATATATAAATTTTCATCTAACAGCGGTCGAGGGTTTCCTTTTGAACTGGGTTGCTTGGCCTGGACTAAGACACGCATGTCCATGCAATTTATCATACTCCACAGTCTCTACTTGTTTGCATAAACCATTCAAACCCGGCAACTCCTTACTGCTGCTGCCATTAATGCACCTGAAAAGATCACGAAAACTATACTGCAGCAGCTGGATGCTGGCTAAATCGTTGTGGGGAACATTTGGTTCCCCAATAAAGATAAATTTTTGCTTGGACGGGATCGTCAGTGAGCAGAACTGGCATTTTATTGAATATATGTGAAAATTTATATACATGAAAATTATATCTATATAAAATTTCATACAATATATATATATATATGTGTGTGTGTGTGTGTGTGTGTGTGTATGCATGTATGTGTAATTTTTGAGGATTCCTAACTCTGGATGTTCTTTAAAGAATCTTTGTAGGCTTATATGTCAATATGTTAGCTGTGAAAATTTATATATATATAAATTTTCTATATGTCAACTTTGAAAATTTATATATTTATATAAATTTTCAATGATGACATATAGACATATAAGTCTACAAAGATTCTGTAAAGAACTTGCAGAATTTCAAGTGATAAAAAATTTAAATTATATATTGCCAAGATATCAGACCAGTATAGTGATAGTTTTGTCTCTGAAATGATCGAAACATCATTTATAGTGTCTGTTGGAATCGAGGAGATACGTTGGAGATTTCGAACTATATTATTTGCAATTTATCTACAACAGCATTTCTTTTTAATACTACATATAGAAACCAATGTGATAATATCCCTTCTGACGGATTCTATGTATAAGATTAACAGGCTTTGCCCATTACGCGTGTCGGTTTCTCCAAACAAACATGAAATTAAAAGAGATGTACCTCTGAATCTGTCCTTGTTTTTTAAAGCAATGAGAACCTAAATAATAAAGTTACGAAAAGACCAAAAAATGAGTTCCAGTAGTACAATCATTATAAACTATAATTTACACAAGTCCTCTTTTATAAAACTAATATGCTGTGCTGCGTTTCGAGTTATCCTAAGTGGTATCTTGGGTTACGCCATGCTGTAGGGCAGAGCATCCATATTTGGATTGCTGCTATTTTATATGAAATGCTGCCATTCCAAGGTTAATTACAGAAAGAGCGCCATCTAACGCTGAAATCCTAATCATCCGAATGACATAATTTGATTAGATGAAGAACCCGTTTTCCACGTTCTGTTTTCAGACAATATTAGAAAACCTAAAATTAGTTTTTTTTTTATCTAATTTTTCCTTTTAAACGTAAGTGAATACTTTAAAATTAAGGTAAGTTGTTATGTTTTCATATTCATTCCTAAATTCCTAAGTTTATTGTGCAAACTTTTCACGCGGATTTGTTTGCTTTTGTTTTTGTTCTTAACCTTGGAATTATCTGCATTAAAAAGTGGCGTAGTTGCTTTAATTGGACCAATTTGAGTTGCTTAAATTCGGTAAGATATACGATCATAAATTTGAAAAGAAAGTAATGAATTTCGAGGGCTGTACGTTGTGGACACTATTTTTTATTTATTTTTTATATTTTATAATGGATTACTATCTCCATGCGACTATCTCCATTACTATCTCCATTTTTTAATATACTATTATTTTTTTATTTTTTTTTTTTTGTATCAGGGTCAATTTTATACAATTTCGGTCTATATAAATACAAAAAATATCTTTTTCATGTTTATGCGACAAATTTTGTTCGCAATTTCTTTTATTTTGGATGTATTTGCATTAATTTTCTTTGAATTCTACATTATTTGATTTACAGTGTCGGATTCAGACGTTTACCTCCGAGAGAATTTTTTAAAACCAAGAAAGTAAAAAAAAAAAAAATGAAAAAAGTGATGAAAACGACGCAGACATACAGTCTGGAAGAAAAACATGAGTGATACCAAAAGTTGTCGAAGATTTATTAAACGAAAAGAAAAGGGTAAGTTGAGAAGTGATTGACCCGCAAGAAAGCTGCAGGTACAGCCCCTCCCCTCTCCCCCCCAATAAAAATCCAAAGAATCATTAGAAATGTTCTATCCCTTGCCAAAGGCAGTTAAATCAAATTACACAGGGAGTCAACAAACATATTCGCCATATAAAGTAAACATTGTGTTAAAAAAATGACTAAAAGGAAACTCTCCAGTCATAAAATCAATTGGAACATCAAGTTTAAAAAAAATGCTTAATTGAATTGGAAAGGAAATTATGGAAGGGAAGAACTACAGACATAAGGTAAATAAAACTTCTGTTGCAAATAAAAAAAGGCATAATTATCCATAATCTAAAAAGAAAATCTTTAGATTGGTGACTTGTTTTTCTTAATTTGTATGAAAAATAAAATAGCAGAAATGAGTTAGTGTTCATGGTACAGAATATGGTTCCATGTTGTGTGCGCTAGAATAAAAAATAACAAAAGAAATTCGTGTTTAAGCCTTTCATCACTTCTTACATGATATTCAAGTAGCTGACTATTACTTTCATAATTTCTATTCTTAATTACCTATAACTTTGATTTATATTTTGAATGTAGTTTGATTTAAAACAATTCCTCTTGCTTTCAGACATTTGATTTCGTTATATTTCATTGCTGTTGTTTTGTTTGATTGTTTCATTAACCACAAAATTTGCTTTTAAGAAAATTAGTTATATTCCCTAATCATTAAAACAACCTAATATTGGTTCAATTTCTGAGACTAGGGCGTTCAACTTAGGCGACCAGTCGCTGTATTTGGACTACTTTTGTCAAAATTTTCAAAATAAAATGAAGCATAATATGTTCAAAACGAAATTGTTCTATAGATTAATTTAGTTTGAGTTGAAGAGATTGACCACGTGTAATTATACTTTGTGGATATTTCAAAAATGAAGTGAGTTATGCCTTAAAATATGTGAAGTGGTCCAATTTCGCCACCTTCCCATATGCCATGCGTTTATAACTTATTTCTTATATATATATATATATATATATATATATATATATAATACATCATAAAATAGTATTTTTTACGAATTCATTTTTTAAGAATTCAAAATAAATAAAATTATATAGCACAATAAAAGAAATCGTAGTTGAAAAAGTTTTATAAAAGCATAGTAAAACTTTTATTCTGCGTCACTCATTGAAACATAATAAATCATTTTGTATTTATTTTTTTTTCATTCTATGTATGAAAGATTGCAAAGAGTCTTTGTAAACAATAAAATACTATTCATTCAATTCAAATTACAGACTAGCTATTTCACCAGCACTGTAATAGAAATTGGTTGATGCGTTGTAACAAATATTTTGTGACGAAAGTGGGATGATTCTGCTTTTGTTTAGTCATCAACTGATATAACTTTCATTCATTCACCATAGATATTATCAGAAAGTTGTGTAAAGGAGAAAGTGCAACTAGTATTGCGCAAAATACACTATTTGTCGGAATACAGTCAATGACATTAAGCGGAATGCAGATATGATTGAACTTCATATTGAGAAACTGCCGTCTATGTGATAAATTTGTCTATAGAGTGATAAAATCACTAAGGAGTTATTAAACACACAACAACAAGATATACAATACAGCAATAAGGTTATTAAACGCACATATCTTTGTTAATAGACGTTGTGCTAAAATCCCTCCGACCGTTGGTTGATTTCTAAATAGTAATATTTTTAATTTACTTTTAGTTTAAAAAAAAGATAATTAATGTACCCATGTTTCACTCTAGGAGAACACATAGCTTAATATAAATGAAAAAAAAATGTCATTTATGTAGCTGTAAGTTTATAAATTTTAGAATATGTGATTTTTGTACCCAAATTACTCCGACCTGCGATATCTAAAAGAAAATAACGACAGATAGATTAATTTTTATGTATAAATAATGATTTATTGTTTAATAATAACGGTTAATACATATTTCATGTTTTTACCAGACAGTACAGCATTACTTATAATAAAAGAAAACATAAGCAACATAAACCTATTTTGCTATGATTTTATTTTTTATTAATGTTTTGCATTTAATTTAAAATTTAGGTATTCATAAGTACGAATTTACATTTCATTCATATATATATATATATATAACCATTAATTAAACATAACCTACCACCATCAAAAACCGTAATATTATAAATTGAAGCTGTAAGTAAAAAAAAAAAAAAAAAAAAAAGTGCCAAATAATTTATTATAAGAATTATTATGGAAGAAAAAAGAAGAAAGTGGACACCGACAAATAATGTAAAAGCTTATATATTGAATTACGTTTTCAAGGGCACAGAATTCAATGATATAAGCAATATGGTGGTTTTCTGTGAGAAGAATAAGCTAAAGCTAAAAATTATCCTTCTCTGTGCCCGAACAACCATTATAATCAAGTGAATAATTTAAAATGAAAACAGAATAGAAACAAATAATATGAAATGGAAAAATCAATAAAACCTGTTTAAATATTTATAGGATATAAAATAGAAATAATACGCAACATACCGATTAATATTTCAGTATTTTTCAACAAACCCACTCGCACATGGCTACCAAAATATCGTAAAGATTAAGGTGAATAAAACAGTTAAGAAATCACAGTAATAAATACCAAAGGATGCAGTTAATACATTTTGAAATACCATGATAAAAACAATTAATATAATATAAAATAAAATAAATAGAAAGTAATTACATTATTTAAAATAACTAAAATGCATTATTAAATTAATTAATTACTATTTAACAATATCGTCAAAATTTAGCTAAAACAAAACAAAAAAAAAACACCTGGTGTAGGAAATTATAACTGAATAGGAGCTGCAAAAGACAAAATTTATAACTTAACGTCAATAGACAAATTTTGGTGCTGCCATCTAGTAGTATTTTTATTATTCAAATGTCACAAGATAAACAATTGAAAGCCTTTGAATGTAAAAAAAAATTATTAACAGCAAAACCAAACAAATCCTTACATATAGATAATTATATAGATAGATAGATAGATAGATAGATAGATAGATACAGAGTGTTTCAAAGATCATGGGATAAACTTGGGAGGGTGGTGAGGCTGACTAAAACAAACATGTTTTGTACGGGAATATATTAACGGAAGTGACGTCCTATACAAAGGAAAATATAATGCATAAATCCGGGACTTTTTCCATAGTATGGACTTTGATATCTTATTGTTTGTGTTCGTGCCTCAACGCGTCACTTCTGACCTTGCATTCCTATACAAAAGATGTTTTTTTAATCAGCTGCTCCACTCCTCCAAGTTGGTCTCATGATCTTAGAAGCATCCTGTATATATATATATATATATATATATATACATTGTATGTATATATATATATATTTCATTCCTATCATTGCAAATATTTATTTAATGTTATTTAATTTTCTAGTTATAATTTTATATGTATTTAATTATTTGGCACTTTTTTTATACTTACAGCTTTAATTCATAATATTACGGTTTTTGATGGTGGTAGGTTATGTTTAATTAATGGTTATATATTAGCATTAAAATTATTATGATGCATTTGAGCAAGTAATTATGAATGTAAGCTTTTTATGATGTTTTTAAATATATCTTTTCATTTTGAATGTCAACAATTCATTTTGAAGTATTTTTTCCTTTTGGTATCTAATATATATATTTATATATATTCCTAGGTCGCTAAAGGATTTAGCAATCTTTTAAATATTATACGCTTAGATCATTGCTGCTATAGTACACAATCTATGTGTATTTTCAATATGATTTCTACCATGTATTTATCTGATACCTATTTTAGGATTCCATTAATTTTTTCATTGCTATCATTGCAAAGATTTATTTAATGTTATTTAATTTTCTAGTTATAATTTTATATGTATTTAATTATTTGGCACTTTTTTTATACTTACAGCTTTAATTCATAATATTGCGGTTTTTGATGGTGGTAGGTTATGTTTAATTAATGGTTATATATTAGCATTCAAATTATTATGATGCATTTGCGCAAGTAATTATGAATGTAAGCTTTTTATAATGTTTTTAAATATATCTTTTCATTTTGAATGTCAACAATTCATTTTGAAGTATTTTTTCCTTTTGGTATCTTATATATATTTATATATGTTCCTAGGTCGCTAAATGATTTAGCAATCTTTTAAATATTATACGCTTAGATCATTGCTGCAATAGCGCACAATCTATGTGTATTTTCAATATGATTTCTACCATGTAGTTATCTGATACCTATTTTAGGATTCCATTAATTTTTTTCATTCCTATCATTGCAAAGATTTATTTAATGTTATTTAATTTTCTAGTTATAATTTTATATGTATTTAATAATTTGGCACTTTTTTTATACTTACAGCTTTAATTCCTAATATTACGGTTTTTGATGGTCGTAGGTTATGTTTAATTAATGGTTATATATATATATATATATATATATATATACAGTGGTGGCCAAAATTGTGGACAGTTTTAGGTAGCTTTCGTTAGAAAAAGTAAAAAGTAAAGTAAAGACTACCCTCCGTTGAAATACTGATTTATATATATGTACTATATATATATATATATATATATATGTGTGTGTGTGTGTGTGTGTGTGTGTGTGTGTGTGTGTCCATACACACATATATACATACAGTGAAACCTCTCTAAGGAGACCATTCATTAGACCATTAAAAAATCGGTCTTTCAGAGAGGTGGTCTCTGACTAGAGGTGATGGGTGAAGCAAAGTCTCATGAAATACATACTACAAAAAATTATTGTATTAGTTTATTATATTTCATGTCTATACAGTTGTAAAGAAAGAATTAATTGTAGTTTGATTTGATTTTAACAATTTCTCATTAATAATTTTTATTTCAGAAAATTCTTTCATCGCTTTAAATCATTTATTTTAATATCATCTCTGACGCGTATTAAACGTTCTATCAATCTATAGATTTCAACAAGTGTTTTTTGACATGAAATAGAAGCTTTAACTGGCGGAAACTCATCACCTGAATCCCTACGAGGTCCTAAAATAAATTAAAAAGAAATCTCGATTGTGGTATCATTCATTTTTATAAATGATTTTAGATGTAGAATTTATTTTTCCATATAAAAATTTTAAAGTCTTACCTTTCAAGAGAATTTCTATAATACGATTCTCTGATAAATCATCGTAACACTCACGAGCTTCCTCATAAGGAGACGGAAAATAGTGGTCCTTTAATGGAGGAAAATTAACCTTGAGCACCTAGCCAAAAATTATAGACCATAAATAAACAGTATTTGTGAAAGGTGGTCTCCTTATAGAGGTAGTCTTTCAGGGAGGTTTCACTGTACAGTAATACCCCGACTTACGTCACCCCCAGGCATGGGAGCGTTCCGACCCAAATGACCGATTATTACCACTAAATTTTAATAGCATTCTTTGCTTTATTAAATCCCAGAAATTCTGTCAGTAAATAATGCTAGAAATACTATTAAAATTTAGTAGTAGTAATCGGCCATTTGGGTCTTAGCTCTCTCATCCCTGGGGGTGACGTAAGTCGGGGTATTACTGTATATATATATATATATATACATCGGAATCTTGTCATGCTTTAACTCTCGAATATTTGAACCAATTTGGATGAAATTTTTCATATGTATAGTATATTCTAATGCCTCGACCGTGTTCGTTGGATACCTTTATCCGTTATCTTGTTTCAAAGTGGCGGACATTTGAATTTTGTGGACATTTCTGGAAATTTTTAGGTATCCTAAATTTCACTTTAAAATATCTTTCAATGTTTGTCACATTCTGTTTAAAATAATATATAAGAGTTTTCATTTCGCGAAACGTAACATTTTCTATACGTATACAATGTTAGAAAACATAAAAAAATCACAAATTCAAATGGCCACTATTTTGAAACAAAATGGTGGATAAAGCTGGCCAACGAACTCCCTCGATAGATTAGTATGTACTATGCACATGAAAAATTTCATCCAAATCGGTTCAAAAATTCGAAAGTTAAAGCATGACAAAATTCAGATCTAAATATATACAACGTATATATATATAAACGTATCATCATTTCAATAGGTGGTGGTTTTTGTATGTGGGGTTCATGATCGGCAAAAATATAGCAAAATTTTCTGAAGTATTTTCCTTCGGACGGCTTCAGTAGGTAGCTTTTTACTTTTTGTAATGAAAGCTACCTAAAAGTGCCCACAATTTTGGCCACCACTGTATATATATTTTGCATACACATATATATACAGACACACACACACACACACACATATATATATATATATATATATATATATATATATATATATATAATGTATATTTAGTTCATGAAATTCTGTTTAACACCAGTTAAGTGTAAATTGCAATTTATTTTTAAGACATTTTAAAAATAAATACTTTAAATTTACACTTGTGCTCTTTAAAAAATAAAAATTATTGAGCAAGTACTACATTACTTCTTTGCCCTTTTTTTACTAGAATATGTACATTTTGTTTCTCAAAAAAATTAAAAGAATTTCTTGAAATTAAATTCTCCGGTTTAATAATCCTGAAGCAAATATCTTCAAATGGAAAATTAAATATTTAAAGCACAAAAAATGAAAACGGGTTTAATTGAAAAATATTTTTTTTTAAACATTTTTTTAAAAAGTCTCACTTCTTTGATCTTCAGAGTCAATATTCTTAGGAAAATATTTTGCATGCAAACAATAATTTTTTTCCCATTTTATCTTTAATAGTTATAATCTATTTGCTTTGAAAATTATTTGGTATTGAAATAAGAAAAGAAGAGTCAAACATTTCAGTTTTTAATAAATAATATCCTTCTCCAAATTGAGTTTATTTCTGAGAAATATTTTTAATATGTTTGTATTTGAAAATGGCTGTCTTTTATTTCCGACAATAAATAAATTAAAATAATATCTTTTATTATTCATTTATACTTATTTTATTTTATTTCTTTACTTTTCTTGAAAAAACAAGCCAAAAAAAACTGCACTTCAAAACTTGCTAAAATATTCCTAAAAGAAAGAAAAAAAATACTTAATGAAAATAAAAATTAAAAAGAAGAGATATATACAATGCGTTCAGTTTTTACTTTATTAATTAGTCATTGAGTTCGACACAAAAAGTATCGGAATTTCTCTAAAACCGACTGCCAGTAATATAAAGATTACCATTGGTATTTTCCATGTATCTTCCAATATACTAAATATACTCTTTTATATCTGGATTTATTATCAGAAGTATCTTCATTTTAAAAAATCATCAAAATTGCAGACATTACACTACACTAAGTTTAAAAGATAAAATCACTAAAAACCATTTAATAGGACGTTTCGAAATCTTTTGGAGTCCCTCATCAGTTAATTCATAACGTAAATGTCATACTAAGGTGTTAAAGATTAACAAACAGAAAAATATTACATCAAGTTGTCAATGTGAAAATTATAGTTAAAACGAAACTGAATATTGCATCGGTAGAGATGCAGCCTCATTCATTGCTAAATCAGTAGTGTACCAAGTTTCCAAAAAATACAACTTGCATAAATGAATGCTGCAGTTGTATCTAATTATAAAAGAACTCGCAAAATTCCGAAAATGATCTGTTTTCATGGCACGGCCAACAACAATCTCGAATGTTTTTTGAAGCTTGGTACACTAGAATTACCGATTTAGTAATTAAAGATACTACATCTATACCAATAGAATATTCAGTTTTGTTTTAACTATAATTTTCAATTTGACAACTTGTTGTAACGTTTTTCTGTTTGTTGAAATTTAACACCTTAGTATGGCTTTTACGTTAGGAAATAGCTGATGAGTGATTCAGAATGAATTCGAAACATGTGTTTAAATTGTTTTTAGTGCTTTTAACTTTTAAATTAGGGTACTGTAATGTCTGTAACTTTGACATTTTTTTATAATTATGAATGTATTCAGACGTATTACTTTTGTTTATGTTAAAGGATTATCTTTGGTTCTAAAATGTAATATGATGTCTGGTTAAAACTCATTTGATTAAAATGTACGTTTTTAGGAATTTTTAGTAATATTTCTAACTTTTTAATGAAATAGCTAAAACAACAGATTTTACGAATAGATTTTTAGAAAAATAAATAAGTAAGAAGGGCAGAATTGAAAAAATTCCTATTTTAAAAAAAGTTTTTAAAAAGTACAGCAAAAATTCTATTATTCGCCACACAGTTATTAACCAGTGTCTACTTTAATCCATTTACTAGAAATTGCAAATGTAGAAAAACATAAATTTTACATTGTGTCTCCTGGTTATAAACTAGAAAACGACTTTGTAATCGTACAAGGACTGTTCTCTCAATGCAAATTACTGACTAGACACTACACTCACACTGCAATAGATCTCAACAAATATGTTCTTCTAAATATTTTGACATAAAAATTTTTGTCAATGTTTCGTTTATCCATCAGCTGACATACATTTTATTTCTTCTCCACAGAAATTATCAAACGCTTGGGTAAAGACAAACATGCAACTGTTATTGGGCAGAATAGTGTATTCGTCGGACTGCAGTCAATTACATTAAGGTACAAGACATGAATTAAATTCATGTATAGAAATTGAAAATTAGAGTTTACGCGATAAATTTACACAAAGAGGTCCAACACATGTAAAGATAGAATATAAAACTTACACAAATTAGCTAACACATTTTTTTACCAAGATTCCCTTCCCATTGTGTATTCCAATGTAGGTATTTTTTTTTTCATTTATTTCTTGGTAATAAAATAGGCAATAACTGTAACCATTACACTGTTTGATTCTAGGAAATATATTACTTAAATAAAACAGTAAAATTTGGATATCTGTTAATTTATCGTCTTTGTAAAAATTTACATATTAGTCGAATTTAATTTTAATATTAGAAATCAGCACACAAAATATGCATATAATCAGCTAAATAAAAATCTCTTCATAAGAACACGGCTGTAATGTTCTGATTTCAAAAATAATAATTTTTTGAAGGGGCGACTTATTTAATAAAAAAATTAATTACTGTGGAACTTTTTTAATAAAATAAACGGTCAAGTGCGAGTATTACTCGCGCACAGAGGGTTCCGTACAATAATATATGAATTAGTAAGTGTATTATTAAAAAAATACTGTTTCTAAAATAATATTAAGGCTTTGTAATAACTACACAACGTAGGGTTGGGTATAGCTGTATAGTATACAGGGTGCAAAAGAAAGCCCCTTTAACTTGAAAATACTTGCGAACGGTGAGAGCTACAGATATACAAATGAGGTAATGGTACAGTAAAGCGACTAGGCCTGACCTAATGCAAACGACAGCAGCAGCCCTAGAGGCGAAATTTGGAAGATAGCCATTGCAAATCGAAAACGAAAAGAGGTAGAGCAAATTTTCCAATTAGAAAGTTTTAGAGCATCAATTAATTAGTACGAAACGGATTCACACGGATCACACGGATAAGATAAATCGTCATCTGCATACCAAAAAATGTCCGGAATCGATGAGCGACGATTCTACTTTGCCTATTCACATTCCGGAAACGTAGCAGTGCACAATTGCAGATTGTGACGTTGTACTGTGTTGTAATGTCTGTAAAGATTCAATTTCCAATGTATTTCAAATTTTAGAATAACCGTTTCAGGGCCATAAGAATTCTGTTCGTGAACTGAGGAAATAATTTACCGACACTAGAATATTGAAACGAATTTCTCTGAAAAGAAAAACCCGCTAAATTGCACTTTCATTAGAAAAACAAAATTTTATAAAAATAATCTTGGTGCAATTTGTCAGTTTTGGAATTAAAATTAGGTGGCTAGATCGTCTATCCACAGCTTCTGAAAGGGTTAAATCTATGTCGTCGTATTCAAGAGGCTTGCAATAGACGTTCCATGCTGAGAAATGTGCATGAAGAATTACTCTCACGAATATAAACGTGTATCGTGAGCAATGGCGAACTTTTCGAACATACTGAATATTAACTTTTTATCACTGTGAGACAGTTTTTCTTCTTTTTTGTGTGTGATGTTATCAAAATTTATTGAGATAAGTACGTATTTATAGCATAAATTTTGCGTATTTCTTCATATTTCTGACTATTCCATTCAAACGTTTGCACAAAATGGAGTGCATCGATTTCGGACATTTTTGGGCAAACAGGCGAAGATTTCTCTTATCCGTGTAAACCAAATAGTATTTCTCTCAATAGTAACAAACCAAATAGTATCCAACTCTATTAATTAATTGATGCTCTAAAACTTTCTAACTGGAAATTTTGCTCTATCTCTTTTCGTTTTCGATTTGCAGTGCTAAACTTCCAAATTTCGCCACTAGCGGGCGCTGCTGTCATTTTTATTAAATCGGGCTTAGTCGCTTTACTATACCATTACCTCACTTGCATAGCTGTAGTTCTCTTCGTTCACAAGAATATTCAGGTTAAAGGGACGTTCCTTTGCACCCTGTATACTAGAAAAGTATAAATGAATATGCCATGAAAGTTCAAAGATATATGGAACCTAAATAATAGCAAATATAGCTATTCTGTCTATTTGTTATTCCATATAGGTTTTTAGTTTACTTTAAAGACATAGTAGTAAATTTGGTACCAAATTTGGAGCACAGCTACTATTTCTTCATGAAAAACCCATTTATCTAAATTGAGGGGGGCATCCTTTCCCCCCTTTATAATTAACTAATGAATCTCTAAATCAAATCGACGCAGCTCGTTAACATAATAAACCGGTATGCCAAATTTGGAGCAAATCGAATAATTCTGCATGAAAAACACATTTATCTAAATTACGGGGATGACTAACCCCCCTTTTCCACCTTTATCCTTCAACAATGAACCCCCAAAATTAATCAGGGAAGCACCTTATCAAAATGAACTGGTATACCAAATTTGAAGCAAATTGAACAATTTTACATGAAAAGCCCATTTATATAAATTAAGGGAGGTAGCCCCCCTTTCCCCGCTTTATACTTAAGTAATGAATTTCCAAATCTAATCAGGGAAGCTCACTAACATAATAAACTGGTATACCAAATTTGGAGCAAATCGACTATTTCTGCATGAAAAACCCATTTATCTAAATTAAGGGGGGACTAACCCCAACTTTTCCGCTTTATCCTTAAACAATGACCCCCCCAAAACTAATCAGTGAGGTGGTTTATCAAAATGAACCTAGAAAAATATTTTGAAGCAAATGGGATATTTCTATCACAAGTTATCATACGTACGTACATACAGAACAGGGGGGCACATAAACTCTCAGGCTTTGATAGCCTGTGAGCTAAAAATTACTTGTTTAGTGAGGAAAACATGGTTTCATTTTATTAACCCTTGACAGGATACTTTCTGGAAAAACAGTTATGGTTTTACCTTACAAAAGTGTAGGGCTATCACTGGCGATTATTTTTGCATTTTATTCACACAATTATCTTTAACAAAAAATTGCAATACATTACTCATGCACTTGTTGTCAAAATATATGTAAAGTTTTCTATTTCGAAAAAGTGGTAAAAAAAAAAAAAAAAAATCATCAATGGCAGCCCTGAAAATGGAATAGACATGAAATGCAGATAGATATTTCTTCCATATTGCCGCGGCAATTTTTACCGTTGCAAATTAGGCCATGCCATGTAAAGTCTACATTAGAAAGTTCTGGTGATATAAATATACATATATATATATACAGGGTGTATCTAAACTCTTGGGCAAAAGTTTAAGGGGTGATAGTACACATCAAGACAAACCATATTAAATAGGAAACTAAGGGTCCCAAACGTCTTCCGAAGGAGATAGGCGCCTTTAAAGTTTAGGGTCCAAAGTTTGGTCGATTTGTTTGCGGTTTTCACTAAAACTATTGTTTATGTCAGTATTTTCTTGAAAATAAATTTTAAAGTTACAGTTCAAAAAATGCCGATAGAGGCCGCTTTAGACTTTGGAGTAACCAACAACTGTTTTTTACCGTCATTGCATCTCATTGCCAAATTATACAAATTGGCATAATCTTTATTTTAAATAACGCAAGAACAAATAAATTAATATAACATTAATAAATATACGAATAAAACGCCGAAATAAAAATCACTTGATGACGTAAACACGTGTAACTTGCTTAAAGTCAAATGAATGTGACATTTGCGATCAAACATTTTTGGCATTTAATCATATACAGTTTGGCGATAGATTTTTGGTCGTCGGGATATCTAAGGAATACCAAAAATGCATATGTAACTGGTATTTGAAAACGAGGTTTTTGCCAAATTTTCGTAAAAAAAATAAAAATCACGCCAAACCTGCATATCTGTAACCGTGTATATCTGTAACCTGTATAACCATATCCGGCAAAATATTACCACTCGAAAAAAAAAATGCTAACTATCGAGTTGAAAAAAAGCTATCGGCGAGATTTGCATCCTGCTAGCGTAAAACAGTACCTAGAATTCTCTGCGACCATGGCAACTTTTATGTAGTTTTATTCGGAAAAAAAAATTTAGATTTTTTAATCAAAATGGAAAACTTGCGGTCCAATATTGGCGTTATTTTTTTCTGACGCCAATGTCATATACGGAACGGGCACATAACTGGCGTCAAAGTATCGTTATTTTGCTTCATATGGTAAGCCGGATGTTGCTGTTTATTCTGTTGATGCGTTCCCCAAATTGGCGTCGTTAAAATATCACGCCAATATGGGACGTATATGACATCTTTGCCAAACTTTCATATGAACGGCGAAGGGATCAGACAGCATTTGTTTATGGCAGTTGATGACTTGAACTATTATAATACAGATGAAATGATGGCGATAGAATAATATTTAGCGAATTATCACCTGTGCCTGGCTAACATTAAAGTACCAAAATGGCACCTAGAGTATAAAAAGGCGAAGTGGTCCGCCTGGAACTGTTATTGATAGTCACATGACTTAGGCTATTGTTATAGAGATTGTTTTAAAATTCCGAGAGACAAAGACTCTTATACTTAATTTATTTTATTTTAGCTTCTTTTCAAATGTTTAACTGATCCTCTTTAATCAAAAACGAAAACAACCATTGGATGTATTAACAGCAACTGATTCGCCCTGAAATTTTTGCAATCAAAGGTAATTGAATGGAAACCCGTTTACAGGGAGATCTGCACAGCTTTTTTCAGTATAATTCAATCTTCACTAATATTTTTAAAACCCATCAGATTAGCCTGTTTTTAGATTCTGTGGTGTCTGAACGGGGGTTGGTGAGCGTAGCTTTCAGGGGGCACAGCCCACTAGTATATATATAATAAGGATGGAATCACAAATATATGAACAAATGGGTAAAGTTCTGAAGATGAACAAGATATGAACATCGGAAACAAGTATATAATATATATATATATATATATATATATATATATATATATATATATATATATATATAGGTATATAAAAGTGTGCGTGTGTGTATATGGGTGTGAATAATTTCACTTTTATTATATTCAATAGTTAGCTCAACTTCTTTAATTAATGACTGTGACAATGTGTAATATGTGACTTTAAATAATATTTTTGATAGACTTTTTCTTTTATAATGCTAAATTCGTAAATCATTCTGCAATATGCATACGTAATCTAAGCTAAGAATAAAACATATTTGGTTGTTACATGTATTTGAAGATGTGAGTATGTTACAAAAATTCAACAAAGATACATGATACAAAAAATGCAGTATGTCGTAAAACTATATTGAAAAAAGCTTAACATTTGTAGAAAAATTAATTATTTTAAAAACATAAAGTAATTCTTAGTCGGTAAACTACCAATAAAAAGTAAAATAATCATTTTTCGCAGATAATTATCAATTGCAAAGCAATTTAAATTAAATAAATAAAAATAGCGCATGTGCATTAGTAATAATTTTAGATAATTTTAATAGTATACTAGGAAATTCAAATAATTTATTTTTTGTAAATATCTAACAAATAGCTCAATCATGTTTTTTTCATTTTTTATTGTTTTGTTCATCTGACGAAACCCTATTCGTCTCCCTCCTGTGTCTGTCCGTCTGTCTGTCTGTCACAGAGCCCGTTCTCAGAAACTATATATATTGGAGACTTGACATTTTGCATATTTATAGATGAACACCACACATCATACGACAAAGCCTAAAATTTTGAAAAAGTCGTACATTTAACCCTTTGGGCTCCCACATGTGTATTTTAAACAATTCTTTCTAAGTGAGTCCATAATTAGGTTGCAGGCGTGAAATTTTTCGTACTTATAGACGGACACCTCAGATCAAACGACAAATCATAAAATTTCGAAAAAGTCGTACATTTAACGCTTTGGGCTCCCACGTGTGTATTTTAAACAATTCTATCTAAGTGAACCCTAATTAGGTTGGAGGAGTGAAATTTTGCATACTTATCGCTGAATCAAACAACAAATCATAAAATTTTGAAAAGTCGTACATTTAAGCCTTTGGGTTCCCACATGTGTTTTTAAACAATACTTTCTAAGTGACACCCTATTTAGGTTGGAGGAGTGAAATTTTGCATACTTATAGCTGAATACCTCAAATCAAACGACAAATCATAAAATTTTGAAAAGTCGTATATTTAACCCTTTGGGTTCCCACATGTGTTTTTAAACAATTCTTTCTAAGTGACACCCTATTTAGGTTGGAGGTATGAAATTTTGCATACTTATAGCTGAACACCTCAGATCAAACGACAAATCATAAAATTTTGAAAAAGTCGTACATTTAACCCTTTGGGCTCCCACATGTGTATTTTAAACAATTCTTTCTGAGTCCATAATTAGGTTGCAGGCGTGAAATTTTGCGTACTTATAGACGGACACCTCAGATCAAACGACAAATCAAAAAAATTTTAAAGAGTCGTACATTTAACCCTTTGGGCTCCCACATGTGTATTTTAAACAATTCTTTCTAAGTGAGCCCCTAATTAGGTTGGAGGCGTGAAATTTTGCATACTTATACCTGAGCACCTCACATCAAACGGCAAATCATAAAACTTTGAAAAAGTCGTACATTTAACCTTTTGGGCTCCTACATGTGTATTTTAAACAATTCTTTCTAGGTGACACCCTATTTAGGTTGGAGGCGTGAAATTTTGCATACTTATAGCTGAACACCATCATGCGACAAATCATAAAAATTTGAAAAACTCATACATTTAACCCTTTGGGCTCCCACATGCATATTTTAAGCAATTCTTTCTAACTAAGCCCCTTACTAAATTGGAGATTTGAAATTTTGCATATTTATAGCAGAACACTTGAGGCCAGGCGACAAATCATAAAATCTTGAAAAGGTTTTACGTTTAAACCTTTGAGCTACCACATATGTCTTTTAAGCAATTTTTTCTAAGAGAGACCCTAATTAAGTTGGAGACATGAATTTTTTCATACGTATAGCTGAATACCTCAGACCACACGACAAATCATAAAATTTTCAAAAAGTCTTATATTATTTACTCCACCGTGCTCTAACTTCTATATTGTAAGCAATTTTTCTAACCTCCACCCTTTTCACCTGGGGTGAAACCACTTTTCCAACTTTTGCCGACACCCCTTTAACAATTCTTTCATATTATGCACCATAGCCTTACATATTTTAGTTCCACTTTTTACCGCCAGGGGCACCTTCTTATCTCGGGTGCTATGGGTCCAATCCCCTCGACTAGTATACCTATGGATAGTATGTAAAACGGAGTTTCGTTCGGATAAAGGTTTGTTTAGAATAGAGTGCGCCCCTTGTTGCGAAATGTGGAACTAACAGATTTTTCAAAAGGGTAAAGTGCTTTGAAAAGAATATTAACCGAAACCCTCTGTTCGATCTGTGATCACACTTACCCACTTGTTTTATTTTAATTCTGCGTAAATAATAAAATTATTATATATACCAATTATATGATGTAAATGTAGAACAAAGTTGGTGATCACATATGATTGATCATGAATAAAGTTATAAAAAAATAAAAATTGTTAGCGTAAGAAACCCGTATAATAAAATTATTTAAATATTTTTATTTTCCTTTGTATATTTTGTTTTTAGCATAAAATTTTAGTCACCGATTTTAAATTTTCCTTATATCTTCTCACATTTGTCAATATGTGCGTGGGTGCCCATTAAAGGATTTCACCCACACAAACACTTTCATATCAAATTTCTTTCGCAATGACAGTTTTATTAACTGGTGGGCGTTTAGCGTTGAATGATGAAACTATCCTTTTCGATATATATTGAAGAAATGGAACACTTCTAATGAAATTGTTTTTACATTTATTAAGGTATATTTGCCTTTACATAACTACATTGCTGCGATTACTCCGATTTTTCGACAAGAGTAATTGTGAAAAAAAAATTCCTTATTTAAATTCAGAACAGTTGAAAGTATCTCTACTTAATTATTGATGAGGAAATATCGTAGCAGTTGACAGCTATCCTACTATACAGCTGTTAAATGAAATGTACCTATTAGTTACTTGCTACTGAAAATTCAGCTGCGTAATTATTCATTATTTGGGGTGGGGAAAAATGATCTCCCTCTAACGATTTGGTTTGATTTTTTTTTCATATAAAAAAGTAGATATCACAAAAAAGTCCAATGACTCAAGCATCACACGTTTAAAGTTAAAAATATTTCTGTCTTGATTAAAAATAATATCATTAAAAATACTGAAATATGTAAAATCTGATTCTCTTAAATTCTTTTATTTGTTTATTTTTTTCTGTGCGAAAATACATAAATGATATTAAAAACCCACACATTTCCCGAAATTCATAATGCTGTACTGTATATCCAAGGTGTTTCATAAAAGATGGTCAAAGCTTTAAGAGATGACAGTACACATCCAGATAAACAACTTTCAACAAAGAATGCATAGTCGGAATTAAAACGCAAAGGTGCTGGCACATTTGGAAACTTTGCTCTAATACTACTGTTACGAACAGACGAGCTGTTAATATTTTTAGCTGGAAACGCGTCCTTTGTATTGTTTTTATTTTATGGCGATTTTTTACAAAGATTTATTATTTAAATTGTTTCATATCGCCAGTTTTCGGTGCTGCTTCGCTGTATTTAACTATTTGAATACTGCACCGTGCTATCCTGCTTTCCATGTCCTGCTTTCCAAGATACTTGTTTTTTTCTTCATATTTTTTAGTTTATTTTGATTTTATCGCATTTTAGTTTTATTATTTTTGTTTCTTCTATTTATTTAATTATTAATTATTTATTTATTTATTTTCTGGCCCCGTTTTTCTTCTTTTTTGTTGTGTGTTATTCACTTATTAAGCGTTTCAAGCCCCTTCGTTTGAAGCGCGCTAGGTTTTTGAATGGGCTTAATTTTCTTTTAATGTGTAAACGTTCAAGGGTTATTCCTGAGTTCATTAAGATCATTTTCAAATTTCATTCTTCCATTCGTGTTGAAAATGCCTTAAATAGGAGTAAGTTTTCTATTCTTAAAGCCAAGATGTTCGTCACTCAAGATGTCATTCAAGATGTTCGTCAATTTCTTTCTTGGATTAAATATGAATTATATTCTTTGAATTTCGAGTTAAGTAAAACTGTAATTCATTTCCCTTTCCTTGAGAAACGGATTTTTGCTTACGTCGATTTTAAATCTAGATGTCACAATGCTATTTTGGAAAAGCAGTTTTCTTCTCTTCTGACTTCTAATTCTTCTGCTCCTATTATCTCTCCTCTTGAGCAAAATTATGTTGTCAATTTATCTTCTCATTCTCTTACTTATTCTCTGCGTGATGTTCTTTCTCTTGGCTTGAATTTTTCGTGTATTTATTGCCTTCTATTCCGAACTTAATTGCTCCCATTGAATATTCTTTCAAAAACAGTAACATTTCTTCTGTTCAACTTCATTCTCTTCGCTACCTTTTAGCTAATGTCATTCCTTCCAATAAATCTTTTAAAAAGTCTAATCGTCCTTCTTCTCAGATATCTGCTCTCAGTGAACTCCATTCACAACCTTCTTATTACTAAGACTGATAAAAGCGGTCAAACAGTTCTTCTCAATAAATCTGATTATATTTCCCACGTTGAATCTATGTTAAACTCTGGTCCATATTCGAAATTAAAGAAGGATCCTTCTACTAAGCATCTATCTGATATCAAGCATGTCCTTAAAAATTGTGTCTTTCTTAATGATAACACCAAACGTTTGGTCATCCTTCTATCGCTAATTGTGCTCGTTTCTGTGCTCTTTCTATTGTCCATAAACCTACTCCTTCCTTTCCCCCTATCGTTTCCAATGTTGGTACTGCTTCTTATAAATTTGCCAAGTTCCCTTCTAAGTTACTCTCTCCTTTATCTTCCACTAACTTTCACACCGTGAAAAACTCTTTTGACATTGTTGATAAAATTAAACGCCTTTATCCTTGCAATTATATAATGGTTTTCTTAGATGTTAAATCCCTTTTTACCAACGTGCCTGTTCAAGGGGCAATTGATTGTTTGGAAAGAATGCTGCGCGAATTTCATCACTTTTCCTTTGAGATTGATGAAATCCTGCATTTAGTTAGTATTTGTGTCAGTCAAACCGCCTTCCAGTTTAACAATTCTTTCTATTCTCAAACTGAGGGTTTGGCCATGGATAATCCACTGTCTTCTCTTTTATGTGATATTTTTATGCATTTTGTTGAAGAAAAACGCTTCATTTTATATAAATTTCCTTTCTGTTTCAGGTATGTTGATGATACTTTCATTTTAATTCCTTCTGACCTGGATCTTTCTAATCTCCTTTCTCCTGTTGATTCTTATATTCAATTTACTCTCGAAGTCGAAGAAAATAATTCTCTTGTTTTCCTTGACGTCTTGGTTTCGAAACACCCAGATCGGATCTCTACCTCCGTTTATAGAAAACCTTTTGCTGTATCGCTTCCTCCTCATACCCTTTCAAATCATCCTCCTCAACAAAAAGTGGCGTCCTTTTATGCATTGTTTTTTAAGGCATTACGGTTTTGTTCTGACACTTCTTCTCTGATAAATGAAATTAATTATCTGAAATTTCTTGCTCTTGCTCGTGGTTATAATCCCTCTTTGATTGATAAAACTCTGTATAAATTTAATAAGCCTAAACGTCATTGTTCTGATTCAAATAAGCCTCCTAATTTCAACTCTATAGTTCTGCCCTTTTATTCTTTTCTCTATTTTAAAATTGCTAAAATCCTTTCTCGTTTTAATTTTAAAGTTATCTTCACACCTATGAATAAAATTAAATTATCTTCTCTAAAAGATCCCAATTCCTACTGGGAACCGTCGGGGTGTTTATTTTATTCCTTGTTCTTGCAATTTAAGTTATATTGGTCAAACAAAGATAGCTTTAAAATTCAGATTAGGCGAGCATCAGAGGTATATTGCAAATCAAAAAATCTCTAAATCTTCCATTGCTTCTCACTGTTGGTCTTCCAGTCATTGTTTCAATTTCTCCATGGCCAAAATTATTTCTTCCCCTGCCTCTACTTCTCACTTGGATTTTCATGAAGCATATTTTATTTCTAAAATTCTGATAATCTTGTAAATGATCTCTCATGATCGCCTTTCCTCTCTCCAGCATAGAAATTACTTTTGTAATTATTTTCACTCGTCTTTTTTTTTCTTTTAATCTGTTATATTTATTTATTTATTATTAATATTTATATTAATATTTTTTAATTTACTTCTTCTATTGTATTTTAATTTTGTTTATTTCTTTTTTTTTTCCATTTTTCCGTATCAGTTTCTCTTTTATAACGTTGGCAACACTTTTGCCTTCTGCATGTTCTCCTTCCAGATAGCGCCATCTGTCGCATTATTTGCAAACTCTACTCTCGATCTTTCAGTTCATTTTTAACCAAATAGTATATGCATAAATATTTAATAAGAATAGAAGTTTGATTATTTCTCTCATGCCCTCTCTATCAACCTGTCTATCTCTCTCTTCCTCTCTATCAACATGTCTATTTCTTTCTGGCTATGTGTCTGTGCTTGTACTCCGACATTAACAATAAGTTCGTTTGGAAATATGTCTGTCTAAATAAATCAGATTGTTTGAGGTATGTTAAATTTATTATCACGGCCCAGAGCAATACTTGGCGGGACAGCATCGTGCTATCTAGCTATCTAATAATATATCTACATATGCACTTTTGAGATAGCAAAATAGCTTACAACTTCGTAAAACACAAATAACCGAATTCTGTAGTAAAAATGAAGCGTAATATGATTTTACATTATTTTCTATCATTATAAATATGTGTGTGAAAATACTTTAACAGCACTTGAATCCATTGACAAATATTGTGGAACATAATAAAAAAAAAAAAAAGATTTTATAAAGGTCATTTATATTAAATACACTTTCTTTCTAGGTATTTTACCACGTTTATTATCTTTTTTTCATTAAAGTATCATCTGCTCTTTCTAAATCCTCAAACTAATGAACAGTGCTTAATAGAAATGGGAAGCCGTTAATCTTAGATTTAGAAATCTAATATTGTACCGTACAGTAAAAGATAGAAAGATTTTATTTTTCTGTAACGTGTTATAACATTCTTTTTTTCACATGGTAGATACATTTATTTGGTAAGATATATCTTTCTTTAAAAAATATTATTTTTTCATTTGTAGAATGTTTGACATCATGTCAGCCGCATTGTTAGAAAGTGATAAAATATGATCTTATTGGTTTTTTCAATATTGTTAACGGGATTTCTTAGTAATAATTTATTTGAATTATATGCATTTTTTAAGAGGCTTAGTCCAAAATATGCAAAATGTACCATTCATTGAGTATTTTGTCTCGACTTATAACATATTTGAAGAAATAAATACGAGTTTTGAAAAGGGCACGAATATTCTGTCAGTAGCCAATTCGCTTTTACAAATTTGCCTATAACAAACGGATATTAAATAAACGTATCATTCTTGCAGAAGAACGCTCTTTTTGAATTTAGAATCTTATTATTTTTCTTAAATGTTTCTAATTAGTTTTCCTCCATAAGATTTCTAAAGCAAAAAAAAAAAAAAAAGTTTGATAACAATGGTGCCATGTTAAATGTTTGTAAAAATTTCATTTGCATCAGGAAATCTCCCAGTATTTTTTATGGTGTGAAGAGTATCTTATATCAAATTATTTCTATACATGTTTCATATCAAACATGTATATATTTAGGTCAGTTTACAGTACTATGACCTTACTTATTTAATTTCTATGTTTCTTAAAGATGTTACTTGCGATTTTAATTACGTGTACATTTTATAATATTTTCTTATATATCGAAAAACTAGCCTCACGATATACTTTCTGTTTATCGAAATGTCACATCCGTTTATAAATTTTCTCAAACCGAAACAATATCTTAAGTTCGTTATTTTGAGAAAACTGGAATAAAAAGAGTATTTACTTCTACACGAAAATATTTGCTACAAACAGAATCTTATATTTTTTGCTCGATTGTCATTCAGACTGTGAAATATCGAAAGCAGTTTTTGCATCAAATTTTACTTTTAATCCTAAACAAAATACTTAATTAAATCCTCTGTACGATACAATTCTTTAACTCTTGTTTCACGTACATATAATGATATTTCTGCCAATTATTTTGGTATTTTTATGATTTTATTTGCGATTCGTGTACCAACATAAGTACATTTTACTCAGTTATTGAAAATTTAATTATTATTCGTAAAGGAGATAGATTCTGTTCCAGGTAGCTTTTAGAAGTGTAGAAATATGATAATTATGTCAATTTAACAATTGTTACTTGTTGAAATTAATACTAATAAAAGATTTCGCCCTGTCTCTGTGTGTGTGCCTGTGCGTGATGGCTAGCAAAATCTACGGCACGTAAGGGACTGAATTTTTTTGTAAGGCTAGCACAAAGTATATCATGATGCACATGAGACTCAGAATTTTAAATTTCTAATAATTAATTTAGTTATTAATAAACCATCGTAACGCACTTATATTAAGAAGTTATCTAGGTCTTTACGAGAGGGAAAAAAAGCACTGGCGCATGCGTAAAAGCATTATTGACGAATCAGCAGAAAATAACTCTGAAAAAGACGACCATAGACACCGGGTGGTTCAACTAGTACGCAATATTTTAAGGACTTTATTATTATTTTTTTAAATTTTGAGATGCAATTATATAGAAATACAAAAGAATTTAAATATATACAAGAAGATTACTTTACGTTTCTATATATCTGCATTGTACGCGCGTTTCATTTTTTAATAATATCCACCATTGTTTGTGACTTCGATTTGTTTCTGTCATTTGAAGTCAACCTACAGGTGTATATGTGCCATGTTTTATATGTTATTGAGATTTAATGTGTCATGTTCATTATTGAAAATGCAGTTGTAACAACTATAGGCCATTTACAGAAACATTCAAGAAATCACGTTGCATTATAATCTACGGGAAAAAATGTTTGTGGTGTATGTTAACGATGTTATACTATATCAGCCATATTGAGATTTAATCCGAGAGAGATCATGCTTGTACAGAGACACCCCATTCATAGAAAAAATTAGTCATGGGTTAAAATTTTAATATGCAAACAATCATATTTTCAGTATCCTCCTGTCTGACACTCCCCTTGGTAGGTGTATTGTTATTTTAACTTGCCCTTACTTTCTGCGCGTGAAACATTCGTTTCTTGGAATACATTTGATAGCAAGGTGACTCTGTGCGAAATAGACGATTTTTTTTTTTGAAAAATAAAATAATTTAATTAAAAGAAGAAACAAATTAAAAAGTTAAAACGTGTTCTTAAAATAAAATAACTCATTAATCAGGAGTGAAAGATATCGCACCCAATATAACAAAATTTCTAAAAGTTGGGAATTGTTTTTTAAAGATAAAATTACATGGTACATAGTAGAGAGCACAAGTATTTATATTTGAGAAAATAGCATTAAATTATATCAGAGATCGAGACGCAGAAAAGACCAATGAAATGGAAATGACAGCACTTTTTGGACTTTTATCTATACTGCTTGCATAAATCGTCACAAAAAGTACACAAGATTTGTGGCCTACTGATAGACCAGGCATTGGCATTTTACGGAACACAGTGACACAGAAAATATTTCATTATGAAATCGGGTGCTTATGGTTAGAAAATGTGATAGATCGTGATGCTCGAAAAAATGTCGACGAACTGGCAGCTGTGAGAGAATTTCTCTTACCGATTTCAACAACAATTGCCAAAATATTTATATTGCTGGTGAATATGTCACTATCGACGAAATATTAGAAACAATTTAAGGACAGTGTTCTTTTCATCAATATGTACCCCCAAAAAGTGAAGTAATTCAATCAAAATCTTCTCTTTAGTAGATTTCAAGACTTTTTATAACTACAGTATGGAGATATACGCCGGACAGCAATCGGAAGCTCCATTCAGATTCGAAAACTTACCATTTGAAATTCTAAAACGCTTGTATACTTCTTTGTTTGTAGCAGTCTGAAACGTAGCAATGAGTAATTGGCATATGATTTATCCACTAGCAACAGAACTTTTATCAAAGACGCTAACTATTGTAGTAACAATGAAAGTTTAACAAGGAAGAAATTTTCATCTAGTTTATGGAAGCAAAAACTAGGAACGTCTACTCCTTTCTATTTAGTTTTCAAAGGAACATGGCATTACTATCATATGTGACTAAATAATCAGAATGTGTGGTTTTGTTATCTAATAAACATCGAGAAGACGCCATTGATGAAAGTGATAATAAGAAGTAGCAAGAAATAATTTAGTGTTATAATGCAAAAAAAGGGGGTATAGACACTATTGTTAAAATGTCATCATCATATTTAACAGCTCGAAAAGCTAACAGATGACAGATGACAGTTTTTTATTGCATGATGATCGTAATCGCGATAAATGCACAAGTTGCTCTTAATGAAAAAAAAGGACATTCCCTTGCAATACACAAATAGGAGAAAATTCCTGAAGCAATTGACATTATATCTTATAGAGCCAAACATAAAGATACTTCAAAATATGCTAATGCTTCATAAAACAATGCGTCAAAGCATAAATGTAGTGGCTTCCAGTGGATGAAAGGAGATTCCATCAAAAAGCATATGACATGACTTCTCTCATCAAATATTACTGTTATTCCTGAACAAATTACCTAATGATATTCAATGTAATAGACAAATGATTTAGCCCTGTGTTAAGCACGCGAATATTTGTTATGCAATTGTTTGAGCGGGGGCCACACATTATCCACTTTCAATATGCTGTTTTTGTACTTTTAAAAAAAGTAGTAATAAATCAACATTCTAAAACAACAAAATGCAAATTCAAAATTTATATTTAAAACTTACAACTGTTTAAGAAGAATATAATTATGAAGAAGTGGAAGTGGATCTGAGAAACCGATTAAAAAATACAAACTATTCAAACGTCATGTGTGATATATGTCATTCGCGCGCGTAACGTAGTGTTAACTCTTGTTTTATGTACAATTATAGTTTCACACACTGACGTTTCTGCGAGATAGCTTCTTATTTTATTTAGATTTCTTTTTTCGGATTCTTATACGTATATAAATTTAAAAATATTACTATTTAGGTGGTTCTTATTTTTCACAGTTATTTATCACAGTAGAGAACAATGATAATTAAGCCTTTTTTAATCGAAATGACGAAAATTTATGTACTTTTTTGGTTGAGAACGCCACATTTTAACAATACAGTTTAACTGTTAAAATATTTTAGATACTGCATTCATTTCTTAGCTTTGAACTTTACTTATGTAAAAATATACAAGAATATTAATATCTGCGTTTCTACCAAATATGAATGACGTTTCAATTTTCAACTTTACCCAACATAGGTTAAAGTGGTTGTGACTTTGTTTTGCCTGTTTAAGGTTGTCATTTGCCATCTACCATCCACCGCCTGTCTGTCCGTTCGCTAACTACCCTACGTATATTCGGATTTCCAGGACATTTACATGTGATATTGAGTTTACAATACTATGTCCTGGTTTGAAAATGGAGTCTGTAGCATATAGGTCATTTTCAGGAACACTCAAAAAATCCCTTTACATTATACTCTATGGGAAAATATCATTCGCGGTATATTTTAATGATTTTATACTATTTCAAGCATAACGAAATTAAAATACATTTCTGAACAGTTCTTAAACATTGTTTTTTTTTTTTGTTTTTTTTTGTAGAATATGCATTCAAAAGCGTTTTTTGGTTCGTTTTTGATTCGTAATATTATTGTTCGTATACTTGTATGTTTTTATATGTTTCTTCAAGGTGTTAGTTGTGTTTTTATTTATATAAAGATTTATGTAATTTTTCTTCATACATAATTTTTCTTCATATATCAAACTTTAAGCCTCACAATATATTTTCTGTTTATCACAATGTCACATCTGCTTACAATTTGCACACACTGAAAAAATATATGACATTCGTTATTTTGACATAACGGGAATGAGATAGTAATAAGAATAGTATTGTGTGCTACAGAAAAAAAAAACATCTACTTCAAAGAGAACATTATATTTCTAGTTTGATTGTCAATCAGACCGTGAACTAACGAAAGCTGTCTTCGGATCAAATATGATAGATAATCTTGAACAAAATATCTAATTAAATTCAATGTAAAGACACAAATACTTTAAGTATTGTTTCATGTACAATTATAGTTCTATACAACGGCACTTCTGTAACTTAGATTCATATTTTTTTTAAGTTTTTATTTATAATTCTGGAACCAATATAAATATAAACACATTACTCTTTAGGCGGTTCCTAATTTACACAGTTATAAAACTAAGTTACTATTTATAAGCAAGATAATGTTGGGTTCATATAACTTTTAGAAGTGTAGAACTATGATAATACATTTTATATTAATCCATAAACCAGAAATTTAATTACACAATAATTTTATTAAATAAAGGACAATTATTCTGCTTGTCTTTTTATCTGCTTTACTAACGGATTATACTTGCGTTTTAAATTGTAATACAGTTTTATTTGAAATATGTTTGTGACTTTGGATTCACTGTGTGCCGTGTGTCCGTGCTCTAATTCACGCAAATATTTTCAATATGTCATTTTATAGATATATGTTATTGATGTTTACAATGTTGTGTTTGTTATTGTAAATGGAGTGTGTAGCATAAATTCAGTTACACACAGTCTATGGAAAAATAGCGTTATACAGGATGTCCCTAAACTCATGGTACATACGTTAGGGGTGATCGAACACAATTAGACAAGCACAAATCATCATACAATCCATGGTCGAACGCAAGTCGTAAAAAGGTAGAGCGCGAAACAAAATGTGGAGAAAGAAAATAGGCAGCATTGGAATGAAAGGAAGCTGATAATATGAATAAAAACATTTTATTAAACAAAATGAGAGTAAACAACACGAACGCCCCCATCACAGCAACTTCTCAAAATTGCGGCAGCCAACAGTAACGCAGGCTTCATACCGTGCGTCGATGGAGTGATCGCCCTACATTGGCGAAAACATCAGGCATCTCTCGTATGGTGTCAACAGCTTCGGATATCTGGGCAACAAGATTTTCAACGGAGTCTATGGGACCATCATCTTAGATGAGGCTCTTCATATGAACCCAGAAGAAAACGTCCAGGCATTACAAACCTGGTGAGCGCCCCCGCCAGTTAATTGGAACGCCTCTACATATCCATCTCCCCATGCGTTACGCATATCCACGCTGCAATGGGCTGGTAATCCGTCGCGTTGGAACCACATACGTCGTGTGATGTGTGCTGGAACACGATTTAATAGTTATTGCTAAACTTCTTGCAAAAACACAAGGCATGAATCCTCATCCAGTCGTCTTGGGAGTATGTATGGCCCAATCATATTGTTGTGTATATTCCTGGCCAAACATTTAGCGCGAAACGTCGCTGGAACGAGCGTGGACATATTGGGTGAGTTTGCAGTTGCCTACATATGATAGTTGTAGATATTTTAAATATCCTCACATCTGAATGTGTATTCGTCAATGAACAACACGTGTGACCAAAATCCGGGTCCACAGCAGTCTGTTGCAGAAACCACGTGGTAAAATTGACACGTGCCTGGTAATCCGAAGTCTCTAGGCCCCGAACTCTCTGCGCATGGTCGGGATGCATTCCTTCATCTCGCAGTACTCGCCGCAGCATGCAACGGGAAGCGTCAATGGCTTGCGCCAGTGCCTGTGTGTTAGATTCAAGGCACTTGCCGATGCAATGCAAAATGTCGTTCGTTAAAGCTGGCGTCCTTACACTTTTTCCACGTCCGGTAGCCTGCATGCGACATGAAAAGGAACTCTATTCGTGAAGTTGTTGGTGCAGTCGTTGGAAGGTCCTCACATGAGACACGTGTCTTTTTGGAAAACGCTCTTGATACAACAACCTTTGGGGCTTCCCTTGCTTTGCCGTCTGCCGCTCCGTGTCTGCATCTCGGCCTTCTGCTGATTTGAGACGCATCGATCTCATCAATGAACCACATAAAAATGAAAACAGCTGCGGTGAACAGCCTTTTTATTGCGGTCGCTGGGATGCGCCCTCTTGCGCTTTACGGCTGGCAATCCGATCATGGATTCTATGGTGATTTGTGCTTGTCCTATCACCCGCTAACGTATGTACCATGAGTTTATTAACACCCTGCATTATTAATGCTATAATATTTCTAACATAATGAAACTCATATTCATTTGTGAAATGCCCTACACTGTAAAATAAATAATGCCAGTTTTCCGGTAGTAATCGGAAAAATAGTTGCCCTTATCGTACCGGAAAAATTTCCAACCCAGCTCGGGTTGGAAATTCCGTAAAATCCGTAAAATCGGAATAAAATCCATAAAATACCGTTTTACTATTTCATTATTTTCACTGATTTTATTCCGAGCTGGATCGGAAATTATTATCGTATGATAAGGCAACTCTTTTTCCGATTCCTACCGGAAAACTGGCAGTATTTTTTTTACAGTGTAAAACATGATATATTAAGTGTTCAGTAGTTAAGATTCGTTTACACTGACACTCAAAATAATCCAAAAACATTATGAATTTTGGAGAAAAATCGTTTGTGGTGTATTTTAATGATATTATGTTATTTAAAGCATAATAAATCTGATATGCATTTCATTATGCACTAAAAATGCTTTTTTAGAATTTAGGGTTTAAAGAATTTATTATTCATTTACATAGTCACACAAAAGTATTCCGTTACATAATAGTCTTGGAGGAAAAATGGTTCCAGCGTATTTTTATAATGTTCGACAGTTTTAATTATAGTAAAGTGTATGTGCAATTATAAGATGCGTTACGATTTACTTACTTTAAAATATTACGTGCAAAACAGTTGTCAGTCACTTTCAGTAACACACAAAATATGCCGGTTACAGAAGTGTTAATGAGCGATAAATCTTGGATGTGCTTTTGTTGTTTTGGTATCGGTGTTGAAGTTTAATTAATTTTTTGAGTACTACGTACTGCGTATATATACTATAGATCATATATTGAGCAACGCAAAAGAATCCGTCATATTTACTTTTTGTATAAAAGTTAATTGTTTAAGTATATTTTTTAATTGAGTTATATATTTCCCAGCTGATATATATTAAGAGATACTTGCAAACTATCAAAAAATCGTATACAAGATAACAGAAGTAACAGGATGCGAGACGTTTATGTATTGCTATTCTAAAATTAAATGGTGATTTAATAAGTGAAACGAGAGTCTAAAATGATTTAATATGCAAGTTTATTTTTACCTGTTTTGCGTTTTTAAATTGTTTACTTAAAATGCCTGATGTATCATGACAGAACTCTGAAGCGTTTAATAATTTATGATTGACGCATGATTTTTCTTTTGTGTTTGAATACTCAAAAGGTGAAAGAAAGTATTAGTTACTCAGCAATATAATGCGTGATAGGGAGTACTTAGATTTTTGAAAGTGGTGTCTATTTAAATACTAATGCGCTGCACAACTAGGCAAGTCGTTGCGCCTCCTTCAGTTAATTCTCGAACGCTGGTATCCCATATCATAAAGAACTCACTATTTGGAATAACAGTCAATATGTAAGTTATTAAACAGCTTTCACTGAGTGGCAAATTACAAGTGATATGATGAATAAACTGAACCGAAAGTAAAAAGAGCGAATGTCAGTTGTTACGATTTCGTTATTGATTACATAAGAACACGGTAAAAACAATTAGGACCAGATTTCCTGTAGGAATCGGAAAAATAGTTGCCCTTATCGTACCGGAAAAATTACCGACCCAGCTAGGAATAAAATCAGTGAAATCGGAATAAAATCCGTAAAATTTGAATAAAATCCGTAAAGTGCCGTTTTAATGAATGTTTCCTTTTTTTTACGGATTTTATTCCGAGCTGGGTCGGAATAATTTCCGGTACAATAAGGGCAACTAGTTTTCCAATTCCTACAGGAATACTGTTCGGATTTTTTTACAGTGAAGGGCGATTTGCGGCCGTTCAACCATAGACAAGTAATTTCTGTTTCATCTGTGTTAATCATCTTGTCTGATAAAAATTTATAAATCTTTATATCACATTATTTTTCCATGTAAGGGAATCTAGTGTGCAGTATAGACAGCTACATGATAAATTTAAATGAACTTTTCTAATATAGCACAGTCTATTCATAAAAATGGTGTTTTTTTCTGCTAAATCGACAAAGTTGAACAATTTTCTATCTGACATTTCTCTCATATCTTCAAATGATTTCGCGAAATTAAAGATAAATTACGTATGTTGCTCATATTCACATTCATACGTTTAGGCACCAGTTTCATTATTCTACCTACATCCGATCACAAATTAAATGACTGACTAATTTATACGCTTTGCACCAAGTATAACTTTTATTTATGCATCTATCAATAAATCCTTAAATCCATTTCAACTTTATTAACCTACCACATCCCTTTGTAATTAGCACAGCGCTGGGAAGTAAGTAGTATTCATTACGTTGACTTATACAAAATATTATCAAAATAATGTGTTTACACTAATTCTGTGCAAAATATATTTACTCAATAGTAAATTTTCCATTTTTAGTTCGTTTGACAATCAGACCGTTAAATAGCAAAAGCTCTCTACGGATAAAGTATTATTGTAAATCCTTAAGCAAAATAATTCATTTATTCACTACAAGAGTCAAATACTTTAATTCTGGTTTTATGTACTTTATATAGTTTCATACAATGTCATTATTACAACCAGTTTCTTATTTATTTTTGTTGCGATTGTTTTCTTTTTTGTCTGCATTTAAAATAACCATATTGTATTTTAATTAGATATCCTTCTCCATTAGTTTGGAAATCAAGCAGGTATATATGAGTTTTGATAGATACTTGTGAATCTTTGCATTAGACTACTTTCTTATATAAGGAAGCCCACAGTGTGTAATCAACAGATATGAAAAATTTAAATTATTTTTTTCTCATTTGGAACAGGTTATTCATGAATATAGCGTGTCTCTTCCTATTAAAGCGATGAAGTTAAACAAATTTTTATTTGATATTTCTCTCATATCTTCAAAAGGTTTCAAGATATTATAGATAAATTATGTACTTCCCGGCAAAGTCCCGACGAGTGGTTTTATTTTTTGCATATATATGCTCACATTTCTGCGTTTAGACACCATTTTTATAATTGCACATACATTCGTTCACAAATTAAATGACTGCATAATTTGAACGCTTTTCACCCTACATATCTCTTATTTTTATATCTATCTATCAATCATTAAATCGATTTAAAGTTAATCTATCTACAACATCCCTTTGTAATTAGAACTACGTTGGGACCATAAGTAACATTCGTTACTCTGACTTATTCACAAGATTATAAAAAAAGGTTTTTACACAGTTTCTGTACAAAATATATTTGCTCCATAGAAAATTTTCTATTTTTAGTTCGTCTTCATCAGACCTTGAAATAAAAAAAGCTCTCTACGGATCAAGCATTACTGTAAATCCTGAAAAAAAAATAATTCATCTAATTCACTAAAAGAAGCAAATACTTTCATCTGGTGATATTTTTATTAAGTCTGGTTTTATGTACTTTATATAATTTCACACAATGTCATTATTTCAACCAGTTATCAATTTCTTTTTGTGCGATAGTTTTTCTATTTTTGTGTGCTTTAAAAATAACCCTATTGTACTTTCCCTAGATATTCATTTACATTAGTTTGGATATTAAGTATGTATACATGAGTTTTGGTGTATAATTGCGAAATTTCCTCTCAGATTATTTTTCCATGTAAGAAAACCCAGAGCGTAATATCAACAGATATCCGACAAATTAAATTATATTTTCTGATATTAACTTAATATTTGCTAAAAGTGATAAAAATAAATGTAAAAAAATCAAATAAATGCCTTTATTTATTCAGATCGACGTGTGTCATTGCTCTGAAGTTAACACTCTCAATATCTATAATAATACCCTCACAGCTCAAGAAACATCTCGATATCAATCAATAAAGGTATTTATTTACATTTCCAAATGCAATTTTATCAATTTTAGCAAATATTAAATAATTTTTATGTTTCAAGTGATTTTCTTATATAGTTTTATTGGATTTTCTTATTTGGAACAGGTTATGGATGAAGTCTCTTCCTACTAGATCGACAAAGGTGAAAATATTTCTACCTGACTTTTCTCTAATATCTCTTAAAAGATTTAAGATATGATACATAAATTATGTACTTCCCTGCCATGAGTGGTTCCATTGTTTATATATGCTCACATTCCTACGTTTAGACACCATTTTTATGATTGTAACTACATCTGTTCATAAATTAAATGATTACGTAATTTGAACGCTTTCACCCTACATATGTCTTAGTTATACATCTATCTTTAAATCATTCAATCCAATTCAAATTTAATAACATACCACATCCTTTATAATTAGCACAATACTGGAGCAGTAAGTAACATTAGTTACTTTGACATATACAGAAGTTTATCAAAATAAAGTGTTTACACTACTTCTGTACAAAATATGTTTACTTCATAGAAAAGTTTCTATTTTTAGTTCGCCTATCCATTAGACCGTTAAATAACAAAAGCTCTCTACGGATAAAGTATTACTGTAAATCCTGAAGCAAAATAATTCATTTAACTTACTACAAGAGACAAATACTTTAACTCTGGTTTTATGTACTTTATATAGTTTCATAGAATGTCATTTTTTCAACCAGTTATCAATTTCTTTTTGTTGCGATTGTTTTCTACCTTTTGTGAGCTTTAAAAATAACCATATTGTACTTTCAGTCGATATTCTTCTACATTAGTTGGAAAATTAAATACATATATATGAGATTTTGTAGTTGTTGCGAGATTAAATTTTAGAAGTGTAATATGTATTAAAATGCACAAATATAAACAAGGAGTGAAATTCTCTCTTTATCTATACTTACTGTAATTTATACATGTATATAAATTTTATCGTTTTTAATTACTAATCTTAAAATTTATTTTTGTTTGGTAATATATCGCAACAATTTGTCATTACCGCATGGAGAAATACAAGCTGTTATTGGATATTTGGACATGGTGAAAATAATATAAGTATATATAATATAAGTACTTTTTTCTCACACCGTATTAGCGTACAAATCCTTCTACCGTAAGAATACAAATTTTCAAATAAAGCGAATGTACCGCAAAAATTTTGGGTGGATTTTATGCTTCACAAATTTTTGTTTGTTTGTTTCCTTCATAAAAGTTTTTAAAAGTTAAAATATTGCTTTTCGGATTTTGTTGCAACAATCCTAGAGAGAAAACTGTATAAAGAGAGAAAAAAAGGCAGGGTAGAGATTTTCCGGTCAAACAGATTGCGCTAATGCACTTGATGAAATTCTTTGAGGATTAAATATGTTAAAGATGAATATTCTATATATTTTAATTTCATTTTTTTTTTATTTCTAAAAATAAACTGAAACAATCCTAATGGAATTTAAATGGGGTCAATTCGAGAGTGTCCTCTTTGAATTAACGGGTTACAGGTCTCTTAAAGTATTTAAATTATCAAAATTTTAATTTTTTTATATTAAATTCTTATTTTTTCTGAGCATTTTGATATAATTGTTTCCTTTAAATTCCATTAGAACAAAAGTTATGGCTTTTAGAATTATACCCGCTCAATAGCTGAAACGGTGTTTCCTAAACATTGAAGTCATTTTTCTAAAAATGACGTTTTTGGTCGTTAACACGCACGGTATTAATCAGTATACATTGAAACTAAAATTTCCTTTTTATTGTTAAATAAATAATATATATTTTTTAAGCGATTATAGTGCTGATTTTTTTTTAAAATTTTCATTAACTAAATACAACTTTGTATTAAAAATATAAAATTATTTTAAATGTAAACTTATTTAAGTTCAGGGTAATTAATAGAATTTGAAGTACAATTAGGCACCAAAATTTTCATTCAAGATTTATTTTGTAATCCTGCACGTAATCTATTATGTCAATTTTCTGCTCGACAAAGTTCTGACAGTTTAGAGCTCCCTGTAAATGCTAATTCTGCAATTTGCAATTTTTTAAATACATGAAATGAAAGAACATACCTATATCTTTCAATGCCATAAAAATTGTGCGTTAAAATAAATAAATTTTAAGAAATAAAATGTTGAAAATTGTCTTTTTTTTCTTTGTTTCCAATTTTAAGAGTCCTGAGACGCCTTTAAAAAAATCTCATGAATACGGAACGTAGTTTTGGAGTAATCTGTTAACATACATAAAAAAATACATACGAGCCCAATTGAGAATCCTCTCCTTTTTTAAGTCGTTTTAAAAATAACTATTTTTATTTACTAAAAAGAAGTATTTGCTTTACTCTGTCGGCCCAACTGTCTTGTTTTCTTTTTATATTAAAATCTACATATACAATTTGACTGATTTTCTGAATATGTTTTTAACTTGCTAGTTATTTTTTCATGTAATTATTATTTTCTAGTCCGTAAGTAGAAGTTCTTTACTTATATAAGTATTCTTATATTAGTAGGGTTCTTTTATTAGTAGGGCTTATTGTATTTTCTTTGCTGTTGGCTTGAATAAAAAAAAAAAAAATGCTTCGCGGATAAACGGCACCGCGGATTATCCTCTCGCGAATAATCGCGGCTTTACTGTACTTAAATCTAGTAATGTTACAAGTAATGTTATGGCTAAATGTTCGCCTACAGTTTGAAACTGTTACCAACTTTAATGTTTTCCAACTAACACCTAATCTCGACATCATAGTTTAATTTTCGTTAATTAGTATTTTTAGTTACAAAACTGAAAGTCACTCGATCTAGTAGTTTAAGAATTATGTATGTTTAGTGTTTGGAATTTCTAATGTGATATTTTTTTAATCTAGTTTGTAAGTAGTATTTTTCTTTTAACCCAAAAACTACTGGGCGGAATGAATTGTAATTTTGGATTCTTATAACTGAAGCTAACGGAAATCAATTTCTGTTTAAATTGTTTAGGTTACATATTATATTTATTTGAACAATAACAAAATTTTATAGGTTTCGTAAGTTATATGAAATTCATAATCGAAATAAAGTACATATTGAAAATTATAAAAATATGAACTTAAATACTTGTTAAAAGAGTCCAAGACTGAATATCACAAAATGTGAGATTTTGAAAACAAAAATTTTGAAAATTTAAATCTTCTTCAACCTTTTTTAAATGTTGGTAGAACAGATGAATAAAGAAGGTATTTACATGTAAAATTGTTAAAATTTGAAGAGCTTAAGTTCATTTTTGCGTAATTATAATTATATGTGATTTTCTTGGCATATGTATGCCAGGATAATGACAATTTCATTCTAAAATATTTTTCACATTCTTGTTTATTATTTTTTTTTAGATCTAACATTTTAATTTTGTTTTAAGGAGCATGTTTCCCCCATAGTACCTCAAATTCAGTATAATGTTCAGTTTTATTTGTAATTTGTAGAATCCAGGAAAATGACATAATAAAAGGCTACTAAATCTTGCTGGTCGCAATGATTTTACTACTACTGGCTTGAACTATGTCAAGAACAAGAAGAATTACTCTGCAACGCCAACTTTATACCTCATAGAGAACTAAAATGAGTAAGCCAGGACAATGACATTCATTTTCAGTGACAATCATATTTTAATTATGGAAAATTATTTGTAAAATACGGAACTTGTTACCTTTCCCAAACATGTGTTATATAAGGTATAATTATTAATTTGAAATAAAAAAAAAAAAAAAAAAAAAAAAAAAAAAAAAAAAACTAGAAAAAGATATTTATACATGGTAGCAGAAAGTCTGTTACTTTTCAATGTGACATGCCAGGAAAATGAGTCTTTTAATTGCTTTATTTTTATGTTTTTGTGAATATAATATCCCTTGCAAAGACTTCTTAATTAAAATGTAAAAATAAATAAATAAATAAATATTAAATAAAATGCATTATATAACATTAAATAGAAATTTTTTTGTGTGGACTGCAATTTTCGTATTTTGTGTAATTGACCCCCAAATATTAGAATAAAAGTTATAGCCCATTTCATCTAATAGTTTTTTGCTTATGCTTAAAAATATACTGGCATTGCAATTTGTTTTTCAACAATTAAAATTGAATTGAAGTATAGGAGATCCATATTTAAAAACTGCATATTTCCAAAACTACTAAATCGAACGAATTCCAGTTTGGCTTCCGAAGGTAAACGTTACAAAACAAGTAAGATGTGGCAATCCTAAAACTTTGTTCTATCTGACACATTTTTTTACTTCTTGAAAAATGCAGCATAGTAGCCCCCACCTGTAACGTCATTTACATCAAAATCTAATAAGCAACAACTTATCTCAACTGTTAACTGAATCTGAAGTTTGATGAAAATCCGTGCAATAGTTTTTGTGATAGAGCTATTGCGGAAACCGTAAATAAATCGTGCATTACAGCACCATCTGTTTGTCGATTTACACCAAAAACTAATCAAGACCTATTTATATCAGGGATTTACTGAATCTGAAATTTCATGAAAAATTATGCATTAGTCCTCGAGATTGCGAAAATAGTGAAAAATGCAGCATGGCCTGTTGGAAGGTTTACACCAACAGATAAGCAACTTTAATTAATATCAGAGACTAAGTGAGTTTGGAGTTTGATGAAAATTCTTGCATTAGTTCTTGAGATAGAGCTATTGCGGTAATCAAGAATACACATATATAATAATAATAATAATAATAATATATATATATATATATATATATATATATTATATTCTTTCTAAATTAACATATATGCTCTCGAACAGGTTTTACTTTCATTTCTATTATCCATATATTTATATAAATTTCCTTTATTTACCAATCTATTAATCTTTGTGAATCTCAGTCTTTTGCCAAGCTATAACATCGCTTTTTAATTAGCACATACAAAAACCAAATCTGGCATTCGTTATTTTGAAAGAACGGGAGAATAGAAGAGAATCAAGCGTTACCATCTTCTACACAGAATATATGTTCATGAAAAACAAACTACTATTTTTAGATCGATTATTTATCAGAGCGTGAAATAACAAACGCTCTCTTCGGAGGTAGTATTAATGTTAATCCTGAAACAAAATAACTAATTTAATTCACTAAAATAGATAAATCCTTTAATTCTTAATTTTATGTACTTTTATAGCTCCTTACGATGCCTATATTTATTCTAGTTAGTTATTTATTCGTCAGCGATTTTTTTCTCATCCTCATGTATTTCAAACATTTGTGGGCAACTATAAACAGACATGAATGATGATATTCTCGCAGGAGTTTGTGACCAATGCCACACATTCCTGGCACCTAACAAATCGAGTATTAATCTGGACAGCAAGCTTCATAGGGGCTGTGCATATATAACGTCAGCATTTTTGGAGGAGAGGAGTCTGCATATATCGCAGATATATGTACGCAGATATCGTAAGATATCTTTAGGGGAGAGGGAGTTTGCCTATTGATATTGTTATCATTTTTGATTCAACCAAAATTTTCACTTTTTATTTGTAACATTATCTTTTACTTAGTTTTATTCTGTCTTAACTTAGTTTTACATCAAAATAGTAGATTATCATCTTTTAGTCTGTTATCTATTTTTATGAAGATACAAAATAATTATTAAAACCATTAAATGATCATAAAACTATTTTTTTCCAAAGTATGGGATACCACCAACGTTTAGCATTCCTATTCTCCTGTCATATGCGTATGCATATATAATACGCTGTTCGAGAAATCATATGCGAAGTATGTTTGAAAAGATACTTGCGTTTACTAGTAAATAAAAGAGAAAGATTGTTTCCACCTAATTTCTTGATAAGAAGTTCTGTCTACTCCCACCCCGTGCGGGGCTATTGCAAGAAGAAGTTACTGTTGGATGCATTTTGAAACAAAAAGCTATTATTAAATACTTTTAAATAGTAAATATTTCTTTTAAGTGTAATTTGATATAAAGTTATTTCATATATAAAATGATATTTTATTGACTTCTCTTTAATTAGTAAAGTATGCGAAAAATAAATGTAACCATATTTATATGTCACTACAAAAAAATAAATAAATAAATAAATAAAAATAAATAAATAAAAATAATAATTTAAAAAAAATATTTAGACATTCAACCAATATCATTACAGGGGGTGTGGTTGATCGAAAAATCGCGAAAGCTGAGTTCATAGTAAAAGGAAAATAATTCCTGGATAGAAAGTTTAAGTATAGAAATAAACGTTTTTGGATAGCAAAATATGTTTTTTTCTTAATTTTCTAAATTTTTCAAAGTTTCATGTAGTTTTATGATTTTCTTAATATATATATAACTACATTTAGAATCAAATCAAATCAAATAAACGGTCAAGTGCGAGTATTACTCGCGCACAGCGGGTTCCGTACAATAACATATGAATTAGTAAGTGTATTATTAAAAAATACCGTTGCTAAAAGAATAAGATAAATACTAAGAAATACCAAGACTTTGCAAAAAGTATACAACTTAGGGTTGGGTATAGCTGTATAGTACAGGGTGCAGGGAAGTACAGTTGTATAGTACAGGGTGCAAAGAAAAGTCCCTTTCACTTGAAAATACTTGCGAACGGAGAGAGCTACAGCTATACAAGTGAGGTAAAGGTACAGTAAAGCGACTACGCCCGACCTAATGCAAACGACAGCAGCACCCCCAGTGGCAAAATTTGGAAGATAGCCATTACAAAGAGAAAACGAAAAGAGGTAGAGCAAATTTTCCAAATCGAAAGTTTTAGAGCATCAATTAATTAGTACGAAACGACATTTGGTTCACACGGATAAGATAAATCGTCGCCTGTATATCCAAAAATGTCCGAAATCGATGAGCGACGATTCTACTTTGCCTATTCACATTCCGGAAATGTAGCAGTGCACAATTGCAGATTGTGACGTCGTATTGTGCTGTAATGTCTGTAAAGATTTAATTTCCAATGCATTTAAAATTTTAGAATAACCCTTTCAAGGTCAGAAGAATTATGTTCGTAAACTGATGAAATAATTGACTGACACCAGAATATTCAAACTAATTTCTCAGAAAACAAAAACCCGCTAATTTGCACGTTCATTACAAAAGCAAAATTTTACTAAAATATTCTTGGTGCCATTTGTCAGTTTTGGAATTAAAATTAGGTGGCTAGACCGTCCAGCCACCGCTATTGAAAGGGTTAAATCTATGTCGTCGTATTAAAGAGGCTTGCAATAGACGTTCCATGCTGAGAAATGTGCATGCAGAATTACTCTCACGAATACAAACGTGTATCGTGAGCAAAGGCGAACTTTTGGAACATACTGAATATTAACTTTTTATCACTGTGAGACAGTTTTTCTTTTTTTTGCGTGATGTTATCAAAACGTAGTGAGATAAGTACGTTTTGATAGCAGAAATTGTGCGTATTTCTTCATAATTCTGACTATTCCATTCAAACGTTTACACAAAATGGAGCGCATCGACTTCGGACATTTTTGGGTAAACAGGCGAAGATTTATCTTATCCATGTAAACCAAATGTCGTATTCTACTAATTACTTGGTGCTTAAAAACTTTCTAACTGGAAATTTCGCTCTATCTCTTTTTGTTTTCGATTTACAGCGGCTATCTTCCAAATTTCGCCAATAGTTGGCGCTGCTGTTGTTTTCATTAAATCAGGCGTACTCGCTTTACTATACCGTTATCCCACTTGGATAGCTGTAGCTGTCTCCGTTCACAAGTATTTTTAGGTTAAAGGGACTTTCCTTTACACCTTGTATGCTGGAAAAGTATAAATGGATATACCATGAAAGAGCAAAGATATATGGAACATAATAATAGCAAATATAGGTATTCTGTATATTTGTTATTTCATATAGGTTTTTAGTTAACATTTTAAAGACATAGTAGGTGTATAGAGAGATCCACTCAATGGAAACTAGTCGCGAAACGCATAGTATTTATGGGATTAATTCTCCTTAAATTAGTCTGTTCTTCACAATTTGACGTTCATTGTTTTTATATTGCTACTGGGCATTGCATTACATAAATATATCCATAAAATGTTTTATCTAGGCTTTAAAAGGCGATGGAGCATAGAATACGCCGTCCCTGTCCTTATGTATGTCCAAACCGTCCGTGTCTTTAAGGGTTAATATCTCGGCTAATTACCGACGATTTTTTCCGAAATTCATTATCGACAATTCTTTTATTTTTCTGCTACGATAGGTACCTCCTGCTCTACTCAACACTTTTGCTGAAGCCCGTAAATCGAAATTTGAGTGTAATGAAAAAAATGCGATTTTCTCAAAAACTGTGTGACCTAGAGTAATCTCTATAATTTTCCTGCAAGGTTTATATTAATGTCTACTACCTCTAATTTTTTCACAATTTTAGTTTTAATATATTCGGAATTAGATGGGGCGGGGGGGTGACGTAGTTTGCACTACATTTTCCACCATAAGTTTGAAAATATAATTCCTCAATTTAAATGAAATAAAATTTTGAATTCAGCGTTATGAAAGCTTTCACACGATATACAAAGAAAAGTTTTTTTTTTTTGGCGAGTAACTTAATTAGCCCGTCTACATTTTTCCTAAATATATCTATGAAGATTTATTAATCTGTAAATATGTGCGTTAATAATCTTTATTACTTCCCCCAATTTGAACTTTCCACGTTGCATAGTTTATGAGTAAAAGGGCTGTGACAGACACACACAGGAGTGATCTTATATTGGTTCCGTTTTCACTTTTTAAGTACGGAACCCTAAAAAAAATAGGGTATAACAAGTGGTAGAAAATGGTGAAAGAGTTGCGCTTAGGAGAAATATCTTTTGCACTATATATAAATGTTTCTAAGAACATACTTAACTTTTAAATTTTCTTTATTTTTACTGTAGGTATAAAGTTTTATTCTCAATCCTGAGACGAAATATCTAATTTACTTCATCGCCAAGAATAAATACATTCATGTGTATTTTATAGTTTGGTACAATTTTACTATTTCTGCCAGTTACCTACTTCCTTCTTCATTTTATTCACAATTTGTCTATGTTTGAAACATTTATATTCAATAACGGGAATAAAATTCTTTAGAAAATTTGTAAAATTATATTAATATGAATACCTTTTAGCTTGAATAAACATTAGGATTAAATATGAACATAAAAAAACTATGATAAAAAAAGATAAGACTAATTGTCCAAAATTTAGTTTTTCATTTCAAAAGTAGATTTTTCAAATTGTTTAATAAATACGTAATATGTATTTTACTAAAGATTTTGTTACAGGTTTTAACTGCATTTGTATTATCGATTTCAAATCTCTGTTTTTGTAATTTTACACGATCCTTACATATCGCGATATGAAATAGAAATTTTCAAAAAAGCTATCTAGCTAGCTCTAAAGAAGTTAGCTTCTATTGTATTACAGTTTAAATATATATTAACTACAACCACAATGCCAAGACGGAAAATTCACATAAACTGTTAATTTTTAATTTGAAACACAATGAGAAATATTTAAAAAATAATGCTCCTTTAGCAGTTTGGTCTATTTCAACTATATTATAAATTGCGGAATTTAATATGTTTAAAGTTTACAAATGTGCAATGACCGATTGTACGATTCTGTAGGGAAAATAATTCAACCGCAGAGGCAATCGTAAAATTTTGATGGCAAGCCGGAGGTATCACGTAATACGATGAGAAATCCTAAAGCATTATTGCTGTAAGCTATTTAAAAGTATTCTCCAATTTCTGCTTGAAACTATATACACAGTATATTTATAAAATGCATGCATAATTTTTGCCGTAATAATTAGCATTTTATTTCCCTTTCAGGTTAAACTAATTTGAAATAATAGCTGAAACAAAATAAAGATATGAGCAAAAGAAATTTATCCTAAAGTGTTTTCTGAAGCTTGAAAACATAACTGACGTGCAAAGACAGTTTATAATAGTGTATAAAGCAAACCCCCAACCTTATTTGCAAATCACTAGAAAGAGAGGTAAGTTAAAGGCAGATGTTGAAAATGTTGAAGAGAGTAATATTAAGGATATTTTGGTCATCAACAAAGGCCCAAGAAACCCTGGTAGACTTCTGGTCTTAAAAGCAGCGACATTTGTTCTGTAGGTTTCTCGCAATTTATGATTTAATTGTTATTTTAAAGATACATTTCAGTATTAGTCAACGTTCTCCATTAAGCTGATCTGGATCAGAGAGTGCATTTATGTGTATAATATTTTGTTGAAGCTCCCTGTATTTGTACGGTGGTTATTGCTCATTCCAAATTTCAACATTCTTTTGTAAAAATAAATAATTAAATGAAAGTTGTGATAACTTCTAAAAGTGAAACAGGTACACTTTTTGTGATTATTATATTTCGTTTCTTAGTGATAGGAGAATTTTTTCTGTAAGTACAATATGAATAATTATTGTATTTTTTAATAAATCAAATACTAAAAAGTGCATGGGAATTTTTCAACTAATATTTAAGTCTGACAAGCTGTAATATATATGTTGAATAAAATTTTTACTTTGCAATATTCAGTTTCCGGCATACTCATTATTTCCCTATCTCTTAATAATATCTATTATTTATTCCGAGCTAATTTCCTTTAAATTTAAAACGCGTATGTTAATAACTATCTTATTCGAAATCTTAATCAAAACTTTTAATCCCTTCATAAAATTTTATCAACTACTAAAACTATAATAATCTGAGAGAAGCTAGCTAATATTTTAGAATGTTATTAAAAGCCATTTTGCTATTTTCTATTTTTTAATTTCTAATCTTAAACTCTACGAATATATTTCCTGCGCCTTTGAGACTCTACACTTTCACCCCGAAATCCTTACATTACGAGGACTGGAATTCATACTCCTAAAACACTTCTCCTCTAACGCCATTGGTTTAGCTCCCGCTGCTTGACGTTCGCCATCCACCGATTGGTTCGCCACAGTATTACCTTGGAAACTGTCACGCTACGCGCCTTGTAAAAAAAAGCCGATGCGATAAATTCGGAACTCAGAATTCTGTTTTATTCGAGTGTTTAAAGGGAGTCCGGGTCACGAAAATCTCCAAATTTTCTAAAAAAAAAACTTTTTTTACGTTAGTAATTTTTCTGTGTTTTTCTGCTTAATATGAAGTTTAAATTATGTTTCTATCTTAATTAGAACAGGGAATATTAAATTTTTCGTTTTGGTGTGTTTTAAAAATCTAGCTTTCAAGCAATGGTTGTCATGAAAACGATTTCTTGTGAAAATGCGTTTTTTGTCATGATGGCTTTTTTCGAATTTTTTCAAATTTAAATCGCTATAAATCAAAAACCGTTAAAGATAAATTGTTCCAACTTGGAACATGTCTTTTTCAATTGGTTTACTTTAATTTAGATTCAGAAAATTTGAAAAAAAAAAAAAATTACTTTTGAAAATATGATTTAAAAAAAAACTTGCATTTTTTTTTTTTTTTTTTTTGTACTTTAAATATTTTTAATTATTTAAAAAATTAACATTTAAAAAATGCCGAATCGAAATTAAAACGTTCTGTTTATTTAAATGAAAAAAAAAATTGAAATTGCACAAATAATATTTTGATTTATAATGATTTTAAATTACCCCACATTTTTAATGAATTTTAAATTAAAAATTTTTTTATATATCAGAAGTTTCATCATGTGATTTTGTATACAAATAACATGGTTAATCATCACAGAAAAATTCAAAATTTTAACTCAGTATATAAAAATTATTTTAAATTGTGTCCTGGACCCCTTTAATCTATGTTACTAGCTGTCTTACAGACTAGTAGAATATCTAAATTTGTTGTTTGAGATCTTTTTAGATCTGTTGAGATGCAGTAATTCGTGATCCAATCTGCGGACTCTACGAAAATTCTCATAATGTGGGAATTGTTTACGTTTCCAAGATTGGATGAATAAACATTTTAGAATGACATTGTGCTCTGTTTTTATGGAGAAACTACCGGATTTCTCTATTCCTTTGCCTTCTTACACGTATGACCTGACCATCGGAGTATAATATGAATGCTAAACGAATCCTGGTTTTTCGACTATACTCATCCAATCTCAACTTTTACCAAAAAATTAATCTAGCTGATTAGATTTGTCAACTGCAAAATTAACACTACCTGTCAATAGCTATCAGTATTCTACGAATTTAATGCCTCCAACTACATTATTTCACAAGTTTGATAAAAATTTTATATAACGTAAGATATATTTTCACACTTGGACATGCATCAATTCGAATTTCTTCGGTAAACAGTATAAACATTTAATTTTTACATAGAACAGTTGTACACTGCAAAAGAGAATGTTGGTTTTACGGTGCAATACTGGCAGCTAGAGTGCCAGTTTAAAACCGTAAAATAAGCAAATAATATACCTTTCAGCAGTAAACATGATGTAATTCTTTTATAAGACGGTACATTACTATTTATTTCACCGTTATAAACTGGCAACACAGCTGCCAGTATAATATAGTAAAATTACCTTTTTTTTTCAGTGTATATGCTAGTAGTTGAATACCTACTTCCATTGAGATTCAAATTTTAATTTTCGTTATTAATGAAACTGCTACAGTCTGATATAGAAAATATGTTTAACGTGTGCCTATAGTGTGTTATAGTGTGTTATCTTATAGTGTGGATATATATTCTAAAAAATGTATTTAAGACATTTCACTCATTGTACGTTTTCCGTTTACGTCTTATAACCTACTATATATCCACGTAGGATCATATATTTACAATAAATATAATATTATAATTGAATTGTTAAAATTAATATATATATATATACCGGGTGTCCCAAAAAGGACTGGCTGATTTTAAAATTCAATAACTTCCAAACGGTGACAGATATTAAAAAAAATCTTGCAGGAGGGTTATGCATAAAGTCAAAAGTTTTTTTACAGTGATTTTCGATTTTCGTTCAAATTACAAACAATAGATGGCTCTGCGATCAATAGAGGCTAAATTCAGGCTCGATTTTTGCTACTTCGTGGCCCGGATAATTTTTCCATCTCCTTTTTCTGCATAGAACAACAGAAAGGACCAAAAATCGAGCCTGTATTATATATATATATATATATATATATATATATATATATATATATATATATATATATATGAAATATTATTAAACGGGAAATTTCAAACGATCAATACAATTTTGGATGTGCATCTGACAGATAAAGCTGAAAACAACGCCATCGCAAATCGTTCGATTTGTTTTTTCTGAAGAAAATAGAAAATATATATCCAGTGCTATTATTACGTATCATTTAACCATAACGGCAGTAAATAAGAAATTGTAGGTCACACATATCAGTAAAGGTAGAAATTTACGTATATTTCTATATCTACATCGGTGAGATAGGTATGCACACAATGCTGTGAAAAGGAAAACTATTATTAAAATAATACTAGGGGGCTCTGCCCCCTGCTAGCTACGCTCGCCATCTCCTCGTTCAGACACCACAGAATCTAAAAACACTCTAATCTGATCGGTTTTTAAAATATTAGAGAAGATTGAATTATACTGAAAAAAGCTGTGCAGATGCAGTCCCTGTAACCGGGTTTCCAATCAATTATTTTTGATTGCAAAAATTTAAGGCCGATTCAGTTGCTGTTAAGACATCCAAGGGTTGTTTCAGTGTTTGATTAAAGAGGATCAGTTAAACATTTGAAAAGAAGCTAAAATAAAATGATTTAAGTTTACAGAGTCTTTATCTCCTGGTATTTTAAAACAATTTTTATAACAATAGCCTAAATCATATGACTATAATTAACAGTTCTTTGCGGATCACTTCGCTTTCAATATTCCAGGTGCCATTTTCGTACTTTAATGTTATCCAGGCGCAGGTGATAGGTACTTCAAATATTATTCTACCGCCATCATTTCATCTATATTATAATAGTCCAAGTCATGTAACTACCGTAAATAAATACGCTCTGATCCCTTCGCTTTTCGTATGAAAGTTTGGCCCAGATATCATATACGGCCCCATATTGGCGAGATTTTTTGCCGACGCTAATTTGGGCAAAACATCAACAGCATAAACAGCCGGCTGTCCAAATCAAGCAAAATAACGATACTATGGCACAGTTAAGTACTCGTTGCGTAAATGACATTGGCGTCAGAAAAAAATCGCGCCAACTTGGGTCCGTATATGACGTCTGTGCCGAAAATTTTCCATTTTAATTAAAAAATCAAATTTCTTTTTCGAATAAAACTACATAAAAGTTGCCATGGCCGCAAAGAATTCTTGATACTGTTACGCTAGCCAGGTGCAAATCTCGCCAATAGCTTTTTTCAACACGGCAGTTAGCATTTTTTTTTTCGAGTGGTAAATTAAAACATTGCTTTGAAGTTGAAATTAAATGTCATGGTTTGTTACATCATTTAATATTTGTCCAGATGTCATATACGCACCGGATTTGGTGTGATTTTTTTTTTTTTTTTTTTTTTTTTTTTTTTTTTTTTTTTACGAAAATTTGGCGAAAACCTCGTTTTCGAATACCAGTTACATATGTATTTTTGGTACTACTTAGTTATCCAGCCGACCAAATATCCATCACCAAACTATAAGATTAAATGCCAATAATGGTTAATCGTAAATGTCACATTCACTTGACTTTAATCAAGTTAGACGTCTTTATGTCATCAAGTTATTTTTATTTTGACGTTTTATTTTTATATTTATTAATGTTATACTATTTTATTTTCTCTTTCGTTATTTAAAATAAAATTTATGTCAATTTGTATAATTTGGCGAAATGGGTCGGCGAAATAACTAAGTAGTACCGTATATTTTAATTATTTTCTATTATTTTTAAAAGAAAATAACCAAAAAAATAATTAACTATAGAACAAAACAATTTATCTAATTAAAAAAGGAAAATAAAGTAAATAAACATTTATTATTAAATAAACAACAATAGCCGGGTTACCATGTCAACCAAAATAATGCCATTTTGGCGCCAATTAGGTACCCCGGTGCGTATATGACATCTGTGCCTAATATTCTTCTTTTCGTCTCGTTTAAAAATAAAGAAAGAAGTCATTTATTTTAAATGATTCAGTTTGTATTAAATAAAATGATAATGAAATACAAATTGAATTATGAATAAAAGTAACATGATACATTTCTTAGCATACATTTAAGGGAGCCCAAACTGCTCGCCAAATTATTATAAAATAGTAACCTTTTCTAAAATATGAAAAAAAAAATCTTATATTTTAAAAATTGAGTTGCCATCATTAGAGAAAATAATTTTTCATATAAAATTAGAAAAAAAAATTAATATTTCAAAAACTAATTCGAATTTAAAAATTCTAATGCCAGTTTTGAGATCTGCAGATCAATACGGATTTTTTGGTGTTAATTTCATCACAAAGTATTCCGTATTTTAGGAGAAATCGCCGTGAAACATAATCAGTTTTTTAATAAGTCGTTTCATGGAATCGTTACATAAATTCGTTTCATAATATCCGTTTCATTAGGATTTTATATATATACGGTAGAAATACAGTTATAAATCGAATTATGAACTGTATTTAAATAAACTATTGTTAAAATTTGACTTATATATTCTGAATATTTATTCTTATATTCACAGATAGAAGCGTCGTGTGTAATATTTATTTTCAATGATTACACTTACTTATCATTATTCATTTTTTTTTCTAACGTTTACTCAGTTTCCTAACTAATAAAAAAAATTACAATTTCCTTACTAATGTTAGAATTAATTCTTAGGAACTAGAAATAAATGCTCTTTATAATCTTATCTGTACTAGCCTTTATTTTTCATAATTAATTCCGTAAAAAAAAGAAAGACATTTATGCTATATTTAAAACCTAATGCTTCAGGAAAACATGTAGATCTATACTGGCATTACTCACACTATCGTAAACTGTTTATTTATGTACTGGATTTTCGAAAATAAATTTGTAACCGCAGAGGACTGTCTAGTGCTATTTATGTACCTGAGTGAAATAAGATTTGGACAACATATACTTTGCAACCCAATCTTTATATTAAAAATAATATTATAACTACGAAATTGCTTAAAACGGTGTGTCCGAATTACACGAAGCTACATTTCCATTAATTGTTTTCAAACATATTTTTAGCGATTTTGATTCCTATAAGTTGTAGGTTTATCTTGGTGCATATTTGAAGTCTATGGAAATTAAAAAAAATCCTGTTCTGCCTGGAGATTATTTGCGGACAGCTTATAAGCAAATCCTCTAGATTAATTGCACTAGTCCAAATCAGTAAACCGAAGACCTATGTTGCTACATAATCTATGCAAATATGCTCGGTAAAACAGTATAATAGTCACAGAAGAGGCGAGTGTTTTAAGTTCGCTTCAGCATCATGTGACCTTCAGATACAAATACTAAGGGGAAACGGCCTAAATTATACCAAGTTTCTTGAAATCCTTAATTTACCGTATTATAAAAAATCGTATAATTAATTTCCTAAAAATAAAATAACATTTTAAATTTCTTAATTGTGTTTCACTCACTTAAATACATCTAAACGAAGTACTTTCGAGCATCTTGCGTGCTCAACGTAAGTGTTACAAACGATAAAAAAACAGAAGTCAAGTTCATTCATTTATATAAAAATATTTTGAATTTTGAAAAAGCTCATCTAGTATAAATGAATAAACTCGAATTCTGTTTTTTTAACTCTGATGATGAGCACGCCAGATGCTCGAAACTACTTGGTTTTAGATGTATGTATACGTAAGTAATTTAAAATTTTATTTAGTTTTTACGAAATTATTTATACGACTTCAAATACAAAGCTAATTTATGTGCCTTCCAGAATATGTAGAACGTGGCTTCTGGTATAAGATAATTCTACAAGAAGTAAAAGTTTGAACTATGAAACATTTCTTTAACCTGATTGGTAATCAGTCCACGCAAGCATTAATTTAAAAACATAGGATTTTTCTTTCAATGACTCTTATTATTATTATTATTATTTGGGGGTGGAAGATTTTTTTTTTTTTTAATTATTATTATTATTATAGCCAAACTTTTCTTTTCGTTGGGAAAAAAAGATTCAATCCTGTATCTTTACAGTTTTAAAAACCACAAATCATTAAATATCTGAGAAGTAATATTTAATTTATTCCTTATATATTCATAAACAAAAATCGATCATCATACGCAACCAAAATAATTGAAATACAAATTAAAATGCATCACGAACGAATATACTAAAACAAGGTAAATAAATTGTATAAAAAATCATTACCTGATTTAACTGTTTGAACAAGAAAATGGAGAAAGAAATGGACCAAAAATGAGTATGTTATCGTCATATTTCTTGTGGTAAATGCTTCTTGAACAACAACTACTTTAACCTAAAAAGAAAAATAAATATGTTGATTTCACATTTTATTTTCTTTCATAAACATTTGACATCATACATAACTTATTAAGAAAAAATATATATATATATATAAACAATTCTACACCATTAATATTTCCGATTTCTTATGCTACTATAACATTATGTGAAACCGAAATCATCTTAGTTAAAATAACAGTGCATCTTTATAGATTTCAGCTCTCTAAATCGAAACAGTAAGAGAATTAATTTTTAGGACAAATTTTTAGGTGAGTTTGCTTGTTTTTAAAATTAAGGTAATTTATGTTTTACTAAAACAAAAGTGGAAACTGCATAAACAAAAATATATATATATTGATATCTAAAAATCCTTCCTCCTGCTAGACAAGTATGATTGATAAAAATAAAAAAAATAATTCACGAGGCAAATACCAACAAAATGTAATTTCATGATATATTTTATTGATTTTTTACATAAGACTGTGAAAATAACATTTTCATGTCTTCATATTTGTCTGGCATTGAAAATTAATAGGACAATTCTTCCCAATTTGTTATTATTAGAAAGCTGTTTCTCAGAAAAATGGTACGTGTTAGAACAATTAGAATACATATTTAGATTTAGGATTGTCAGATCTATATACACTGGTGGACAAAACTTAAGGACGAGTCACAAAATGCCAATTTTCAAGCGATACTTTTCACGATGATACTCAAAAGGAATATATTTCGAATAATTACTATCCCTGTAGAACAGCTAAGCCATATAACATGTCATTCTGGTCACAAATGGTCACAAAAGTCACAGACACTACGGCGAAACAAAAAATAGGAAATTCCATACGTCTCATTTACGAGTCTCAAATGGCGACTATATGCGACTCCACTGACAGGTCACTGTGACTTCTGCTTTGTGGCTAGTCACCATGTGATTTTACAATGTCGTTTTATTGAGACTCTCGTGTGACTCTCATCTGGCGACTCAATTTCAAAATCATTGTGAACGTTATAAAATGGCCAAATAATATCACATTAAAGTCACATGGTGACTTTTCACTGCTTTTCACAGTGGTAACTTCACAGTAGGTCTGTCACCATTTGACAAAGTCATGTGACAGAAAGTCACCATGTGACTTTAATGTGACATTATTTGGTGATTTGTCATAATGCAACGTTCACAATGACTTTGGCATTGAGTCTCCAAATGACAGTCTCATGAGAGTCACAATGAAACGACATTGTAAAGTCACCTGGTGACTAGCCACAAAGCAGCAGTCATAGTGACCTGTCTGTGGAGTCACATATAGTAGTCTTTTGAGACTCATAAATTAGACGTATAGAATTTCCTATTTTTTGTTTCATCGTAGTGATTGTGACTCTTGTGACCATGTGTGACCTGAATGAGATATTATATGGACTAGCTGTTCTGCAGGAATAATAATTATTCGAATTATATTACTTTCTTTTAAGTATTCGCGTGAAAATTATCGCTTGAAAATCGCTTGAAAATTTTCATTTTGTGACTGGTCCTTAAGTTTTGTCCACCAGTGTACTTCACGTATTTGTTTTCCATGGAGGTTTTTTTCTTTTCGACCAGCGTTTCCAGAGAAATATAACTTTCTTTAAATGTTACATCTATAAGTAGGTATATATTGTTTTTTTTTTTGTATGAAAGAGGACTAAGTTTCTAAACTTACTCATTCCTGCAATATAGTGGGATTCATTTGATTTTTTTTTTTTTTTTTTTTTTTTTTTTTTTTTTAGATTAACTTAGCTACCACATTTTATCTGAAATCGAAACTTCAGATATAGTTTAAAACAATGAGAAATAAAATTCGGCAATACTTTAGAAATTGCATAAAAAAAAAACAAATAAAAAAATGATTTATTCACGGAATTTTATTTTCGTGCTGCAGTAAGATTAATAAATGCTTTTTAATTTCACAAGAAGGCACAGGACATTTAAACTTTCAAAAAATCATTTTTTCGGATTTTGTTTGATTCTGAATATTTTAAATATTCACAACAATATGCAAAAAACTCTATTCAAAAATCTGCATCATTTCCTGAGTTATAATCTTTTATAGACGGGCAGTACAGTTGAAGGTTCGTGGATAATGAAACTTTAAAATGCATTTTCTCAGAGTACTTAATTTGAATTTATTACGCACTATTACTTTCAAACTATATAAACTACAGCTTTAAAAATTATTCAAATATGCGTTTCTTTAAAATCTTCATGGAAAAAAAAAATCACATATTTTGTTTTTTTTTATCTTTTTACGCTTTTAAAACTTGGAAAAAATTTTGAATTTTTTGAATTTTTTATTTATTTTGTGCTATAGCTAAATTTTAAACAAAATGTTTTGTATATATGAATGTTTTAATTTAGAAATAGGTGTGTTATCACTCTATTTTGTTTAAAAAAAAAAAAACTGTTATATATGCGTAATTTAGAGTTTTATCATACGCGTAGTACTTAATGATTATAATTCATCCATTAGTGAGATGAATTTTAAAATTTAAAATTTAAATATTAATATTGTATATGCAACATTTATGTTTGAGGATAATATAACTAAGAAGATATACTTAAATTGAAAGCGCAAAAAGAGATATTAATTGCATATTATTTGTGCTTTGGGACTTTGAAAAAGGCGATGCTATTGATTGTTACGACCTACTCATAGGCCCTGTGCCCCCTTAATTATCTAAATATTTTAATGCTTTGTATGTTCATATTAAACACATATTTTTCAGACATAATTTGTACAAAATAAAAAATGTGTTGCTATTTCACGTACTAATTAATCACAAATTAAAAGATGTAAATAAACATATGAATAAAATAAAATAAATCTTTTTTTCATTATCCATATTTTATTCACATTTATTTTATTCATATGTTTATTTATATCTTTTAATTTGTGAATAATTAGTACGTTGGATAGCAACACCTTTTTTGTTTTGTATTTGATATTACTACGCAGAGTCCTTAATTATTATAATTTGTACATTCGCATATTTACATACCTCTGTGAAAATACACAAATATACAACAACGTTATATATAAAACAGCGTTCAATATATAAAACGCCTTTAAAATATGTACTAAAACACATAATGTGCTGAACAACGCGTTTAAATCTAATAATTTTTAATTTGTTAATGAAGAACCTTCTGTATGTTTATACATGAATTTATAGTCTTAGCGTGTATAGGTATATGACGTGGAAATGTATGAACTTAAATCATTGCTATGATAGTAACAAATTATGTATTAACTAAAACGCAATAAATATACTAGGTGAACACGAATTTGTTGGTAAATTTTGTAGCTAAATAATTTGTATGGTACGAGTTCGTTTGAGTACTATTAGTAAGTACAGTGCGATAGAAAAGTTGCTCAAAACTTGGAAAATATTTTGTTTACTAAAATACAAATATGATTCAAATCACAAACATAAACTAAATTTAAAGAGTAATAATACTGAGACACAAAACTGAGAGAAAATTAACATTGTTACGGAAGATATTGAAAATGTGACAAAAAAGGATGCAAAAACGTTTGCGTTTTTTTTTTTTTTTTTTTTTTTTTTTTTCTTTTTTTGAGGCTATTCTTGTTAACTTTGGAACACTTATGTTTTTAAATCTCATGTTCAATGCTTATTTTCTGGTTAACGATGGAAAGCTTTCTCAAACTCTTCTACGGTGACTACAGCATCTTATTCTGCATTTCCTACGTTTCGTCAGGATTAAGCACAGATGGGCGGCCAGCATATTCACGATATATACTTGGTTTAGATTCGACACTGCTATTTATCAGTATATTTTTCTGGTATGAAATTTTGAATATTCTGACTTATGAACATGATTGCTATGTCTTAGAGGCATGAGATTATTTTTTAACCCGTTCGTGGTCCAGCATCCTACTAAGAGAAAGACTTTCCATTGATTATTATATTGTTTAATCAATTAGTTTTGATATTATTTATGTTGTAATGATAACATCCTAATCCTTTTAATATTAAAAAGTCTTTCCGGCCAGTGCCGGAAGTAAGAGGTAGCTTTCATATTCCTTATTTTTTAAAATCCATCTTATATTATTCAAACGCACAGAGCTCAAATTAGTGGAACCCGATTACAGAAGAATAAATACTAATTTTTGTCAATACGATGAATACGATCAATATGAATGATAATTTCGCAAAATTAGCCAGCATTATTAAAGCAGGTTTTATTTAAAGTGATTTATATTGGTCGCCAAAATCGGTGATATATTGAAGTGCCCGCCATTTTAAAACAACATAATAGGTGCAACAAAGCTAACCAATGAACTTGGTTGAGACCTTAGTAATTCTTGTGCACATGCTCACTCACATATAAATCAGTTGATATATGCGAGTGCTGTTTCAGGCAAAAAATCAGATTTTCCAAAATGTCACTCACATTAGAAATTCAAACTGCTATATCTCAACCTTTTTTTTTAGATAAAGACAAACCAAAGAATGCTCCGGAATCTATGTAACAAGCTCAAACGCAGAAGAAAAAAAAATCTTTTTCAATTTCTAATTTTTTTGTACTTCATTTTAAATTTCAATTTTTTTTAAATTTTTAAAAGGCCGTCATTTCGACAAAAGATGGCGGATGAAGTTAGCAAACGAACTCAGCCGCGATATTGCTTTGTACTATGCACATGCCTTGTCACATCCAAATCAGTTCGTAAATACACGTATTATCGCGCGACAAAAATCAGATCGTTTCAAAATGTCAGCCATGCTAGAAATTCAAAGTGCTATAACCGGAGCATTTGTTAAGACTTAGACGAAACAAAAAATGCTCCAGAATCTTTGTATCAAACTCAAACACATAAGAAAAAAATCTTTTTCAATGTCTAATTTTTTGTATCTCATTTTAAATAAAAAAAATTTAAATGGCCGACATTTTGAAACAAGACGGCAGATGAAGCTGGGCAACTACCTCGGTCGAGACATTGGTATGTACTATGTACACACCAAATTATATCCAAATCGGTTCATAAATACGAAAGTTACAATATGACAAAGATCAGATATATACAGGGTGATTATAATTAAAGTTTAAGTTTCAAAACGCTCTAATAAATGAACCACTGATTAGAATAACGTCAACATTTGACGGCGTATTATTGAAGAAGGGGGAAAGAACATGAAACAAAAGAATTGTTCCAAATTTTAGTGACAGATGTCGCTGTAAGCGTCAGAATATGTAAATTAAATACCTGATATGCGCACGGCCATTTCGGGTGTTATAAAAGCGCTGGGTAAACGGCGTTTCTTCAATTCGCGTCTCAGACATTCGCCATGAGTGTCTCCAGGAAGGACCCCTCTCTGTTTAAAAAGCTTTTTTACAAGAAGGGTGATTCTGCACCAGTAGCTCTGCAGAAGTTCAGGACCCTCAAGGGCATGAAAAAAGGCGTTGGACCGATGTCTGTCATGGGTCTGTTGAAAATGATGAAAAAATCGAAAATACAGGTTCATTTGATGTGCAGTCTGGTAGAGGGAGGAAAAGATGCGATTCGGCGGTAGTTGAAGACGTGGCCACGGCAGTTCAGGGTGAGTCGAGCGGTAGTGTGCAATCACGCATTGCACGGAGAATTGCTCGGACATTGGACAGGCTTGTGAGCACGGTGCATAACATTCTACGAAACATCCTGCAATGCTATCCGTACAAAATTTGCCATGTGCAGGAGTTGTTTCCTTCTGACCTGCCAGCAAGCGAGGGTTTTGCTTTGGAATTTCTTGCTCGCATGGAAGTGGACAATGATTGGCCGTGGACAGACGAAGTATTGAAGCAGACGACATTTTTAGACGAGATTCTGAAGCTTACAACGCCATCTGCCGCTAAAATTTGGAAATTGTTTTTTTGGCTCATGTTCATTCCCCCTTCTTCAATAATACTCCGTTCAATTTTGACGTCATTCTAATCAGTGGTTCATTTTTTAGAGCGTTTCGAAACTTAAACTTTAATTATAATCACCCTGTGTATATATATATATATATATATATATATATACACTGCTCAAACAAATTAGGGGAGCAAGCGAAAAAGTGAAGAGAACAGTGCAAAAAAGCAATGTATGGGCATAAAATGGATAGTACACGTGTAGCAATGCGCAATACATAAAAAAAGACGCAAAAAATAGTAAGGGAGCTTTTATTTTTTGAAAAGATGAAAAGAACATGAAAAGATGGTTTAGGGAAGCAATTTGGTTTCATGTAAGTCATAAAAAAATGTATTGTTTAGAAATGATGCAAGATTTTTAATATGGCGTGTGGTCTCTTCGAACAGCTAAGACTGCTGCACACCGGTTTTCCAGGGATGCGATGAAGTTATCGATAAGACTTGGGGAATACTGTTCCACTGCTCAAGAATTGCAATCTCCAAGTCCCGGACAGTAAAAGGAGGCCTCGGTCTCGCAGCAATGCGTCGTCTGAGTATGTCCCAAACATGCTCGATTGCATTTAGGTCAGGAGAGCATGCTGGTCATTCCATACGCTGTATTGTTTTAGCTTCAAGCATGTTTTCCACACGACGAACTGTACTGAATTACTGCAACATAAAATACGACATGAGGTCTCGGTATCTCGTCTGTATTACTCTGGACCGTCAAAGTGACATTCTGAATGATATGCAGGCCCGTACGTCCACCTATCCTGATTCCAGGCAATACAATCAACCCACCTCGTCCGGAATGTGATCTTTCACGAACGAATGTGGGATTATTTTGAGTGCCTCTTTCTCTCCATGCCAAAACACATCAGATGTCACATCCAGACTGAATCGGGACTCGTCTGTAAACAGAATTTCACTCCAACAATGTTGCCTTCAAACTCGATGTTCAGTTCCCCACCTTCTTTGGTCCACACAGTGGCTTGAGGTCAACGGAATACAGTGCTTTGGCTTACGTGCATAGAGACCACCCTGATGAAGCCTATTTCGGAATATTTGGCTGAAAACCCTTCGTGCTTTGGCCAAGAACAGCTGTGGTTGCAGCTGAATAGCATTGCCCGTTCTGTCTGGACGGGCTGTTAACAGGATATATCGTTCATCAGTTTCTCTCTTAGCAAATTTTCGACCTTGCACTTGTCGATGACTACCATTCCATGTGTCTTGGAATCGATTCCACAGCCTTTAATGGACACCTCTTGCGACTCCTACAGCGTCGACTACACTTCGTTGCGTTTCCCCAAATTCAACTGTCCCGATAACACGCCAAGCATTGGATTGCGGTAAATCATGTTGTTGTGACATTTTCAAGCCACCTTTTCTCAAAATACAAGCTGAGCAATTGAATTTTACAACTGAGGCAGTGAAACAGGCGTTTCTTCAAAATCCTGATTTCTGCACTTATCACCTTTTTTCAGTTTTTGACGTCATAAACTTTAATTTACGTGTGAATTTTTCTTTATCTGTTTTCTACAGCACTTTAAATTATGGATGTTTTATTTTGCGTTACTTATCGGTGTAAATATTTGCGTAATTTCGTTGAAACCATGTGCTCCCCTAATTGTTTTGAGCAGTGTATATGGATATATATATATATATATATATATATCACATTTGAACGAAGGTGGTTTCGGGGTCTGGGGTTTATGATCGGTGAAAATATACCAAAATTTTACGGAATCGTTTTCCTCAGAACGGCTGCAATATGTACCTTTCTGTAATGAAAGCAACCTAAAATGTGAAAGTCTGAAAATATTGGCTTAGAGTAAGAACGGATGATTACATACCTTCTTAGACATTAAACAATATATATTTTTTTTTCCAATGTGAAAAAAATTCATTTAAGTTATTAAAATTTACATACTGAATTTTTTGTAATACATAGAAGAAAAATTATAAAGCTAAAACCTACTTTTAATAAAAATGTGACAGTATAATATTTTATTCCGTTTTTAATATTGCGACATTTCAAAGAAAGGATAAAAAGTGAAAATCTATTTCACATTACAGTAATAATAGGTAGAGCGATGGTACTCTTATTAAAAATATACCTACGAAAGTATGAGTGATTATGTTTCCAAATTTTTTATAACTACTATTTCATCCTAATATTAATACACGTCTTATAAATTTTAAGATTAAATAAGGCGAAGAGTACTTATTTGAAAATAGCAGTAATAAAAATCCACAAAACCATTACCCTGAAAACCAGTATCAGTTATGTTGGGCATAATGTACCATATTAGCTTTAATCGTTAACGAAGTTGCCAATTTAATTTATGGACGAGAATGAAAAAGTCTGAAAACAACTTTACAACTTTGACACGTAAAATAAGTGATATAATTAATAAAAAAGGAAACAAACGTCAAAGTTTATATTTGACTTGGAAAAGAGTATACTTGTAATACGAAGCAAAGGTACGTTCACGGTTCATTATATCTAAAGTAAGTTCCCGTGTTAAGAAACTCCAATCCCGTAAAGAACTAATCTTTAAACATCTGCATATGAATTGTTAATAAAATTACATAATCTAATTTAAAGCTAAAATCAAGAAAAGAGAGAAAGAGAGAGAGAGAGGTGACGATGTTCACCTTGCGTATATCTAAAACCAGGTGTACACGCTACATCTATACTGCTATATTTTTAGATATAAATGAGAAATAAACCGGGATCTGATACTATTTCATTTAAATGCATCCCACCAAAGTAACAAAACGTGTATCCTTATGGTTTACTGTGCATTTTGTTTTTTTAAATAATCTCTTTTAAAGAGCATCTCGAAACATGAGTGGACTGTTCGAGGAGTGGAACAAAATGAATCTTGATATTTTAAGACAAGCTCTGTTACCTTCTAACGCAGGACGATAGCTCTATAAAAGCGCTATCTGACTAAACATATTATAAAATATAATTCTTATCATTGTCCATATATTTATTTTGAAAATTCGTTACAAAAACGCCAACACCGTCTGAATTTCATTATCAAGAAGAAACTTCTTTTTAACACAACTTCAAAAAACATTCAAAAGACGATTCAATTTATAGATATGAAACAAAAACAAACAGTAAAAAGGGAAAAAAATAATGCTTAAAATCATTTATCAACATTGGGTTGCTTCTACATATTCATAAGTTTCATAGTTAACAACTGGTAAAAATATCTCGGAAGTCCAAAAAATCGACAATTATGCTTTTTACACAGACACACACACGCATACACACACACACACACACACATACAGATATATATATATGTCTGTGCTTTAAATTAATATATATCTATATATCTATGGACATACATATAATCAATAAAAATCGACGTAACATTTCATTTCAGTAAATACTAGAAAATTTTTAAAAAGACAAACATTAAAAACACAGACAATTCAATTTATAAGATCAAACAAAAACAAAGACGAATCATTTAGAAAAAAAAAAGAAGTTTTATTAGTTTTGCTTTAAATCATTTATCAATATTATGTTGTTTCTAGATATTTGTATGTTTCATCTTTTTTCAGCTTGTGAAAACAAACGATGAAAAGCAATACCAGCTTCCTCTGTTTTAATAACAAATCCAATACACTTCAACGCCTACATATCCTATTCAGACTAATTGAAAAATCGATTCGAAAATATTTAGATAATGGAAGATTTTTCTTTATCTCCCAGCTTATCATTTTTCTCATCAAAGCTTGAAGTTTTGAAAGTTATTATTATATTTTCAGGAGAAAAATTTATTCAAACTATGAAAAGGCCATATTCATAAAAAAAGGAATATCGAAAATATTTATTATTATTTCAGTAATTCTGACATTAGAATGGATTCTCTATATTAAATTCTTATACAGAAATTGTTTGAATAAACGACTTTTATGCTATAGGTTCATTTAATATGATATTTTTAAAAAGTCGGTTCTTTATTGAAGATATTGTGAAAGATGAATAGAGTATCTGGATTATAATGAAAGTTTAAGGTAAAGAATTTCCTAATGTTTATTATTATAATGGCAATGTAAATCTAATGGTACATTATGTTATGTTTGAAATTTACATCTGATATTTTTAATTGTTTGTCTCGTTAAATGTGCATCATAAAATACTAATTAAACATTTTCTGTGTATGTTCAAAATTATTAATATTCAGGTTTTCTGCGTCTGAGGATATTTTATTATGCAAAATAGATATGAATGTATATTCACTGAATAAATATCTCGCGCTAAAAAAAGAAAAACATTAGTGCGACTGCATATAAAAAACATAAAAATTGCAATACTTTTAGCATGATAGTTGCACAACATTTTGCAAATTGTGTGTAATTGTTTATTTGTTTTAAAATTCCGCCTCACATTTTTTAATGTTTCTGTTACTGAAAATGCATCTCAAAATAATAATTGAGCAATTTCTATGTATGTTAAATTTATCAATGCATGGTTTCTGTGTTTGATGTTACTTTGCTTTGAAAAATAGACAGTAAAGTTTAAGCACTGTATAAGAATCTTTTGTAAAGATACATGTCCCTAAAGGGACTCGTGTCATAAAACCCTAATGAACCAATAAACTAATAGTTTTGCGTAAAGATACATCAGTGCTATCACTTATATACCAACATAAAAACATAATAATAATTTTTAGCTTTATAGTTATGCAATATTTGGTATGTTGTATACAGTTAATTATTTTTCAGAAGTAATGTTGATATCCTGGTAACATTCAAAAAAATTTTTCTGACTAGTTATTGTAAAAGATTTTTTTTCAGTAAGATTTTTATAATATTGCTTTAACTTTTATAGATTTACTAAAGGTAAGATAAATTTAATGAATTATACTCTCTTTTATTCAAGGTGCTTCTAAAATTATCTGCACAAGAAATGCTAAACAATAGTGTACGTTTCATGAGTCATTTTTAAACGTAAAGGAGTAAAATTTGCAGGTGTGACTATTTTACCGATTTGGAATCAAAAAGTATTTTCCAGATTTTAATAGATAAATTACTTATTGAATTATAAGCGATTTTTGCCATGTTGAGATCATGAGGTGTCATGTGGTTTTCTCCTTCCTTGTCATATCGCGTCCGGAAATGCGTATTTGAAACGCCAACATCGGCATTATTTTCTGAAATAACAGGGAGTATCAATAAGTTTTTGCCTTTGCATACAAACAATTGATTGGAATTTATGAAATTTCTATATTTTATGAGTCCTATTCTATATAGTGAGTGTGCACAGTAACACATTTGTGAAACAGGTATTTTAAAGACAGATGGGAGGGATATATTCCAGGACGCACGATAGTAGACCCAAAGAGGGGTATTTTTCTAACTTTTACAGACCTTACATGTGACATATAGTTGGAAAGGCCTGTGATCACTTATCCATGCTATGCACCTACCGCGACCCTCCACCACCAAATTTGCCCTACGGTGGCCCTTTTCTAAAATTTTCGGACATTATTCATGACCCTCGTTGCAAATTTGGGGGCAGGGACTCGGAAAGGTATGATATGAATAAGTGTTCACAGACTTTTGCAAGAATATGTCACATATGGGGGTCGGCATAAGTTTAAAAAATGCCCCCCCCCCCTTTGGGTCTACTATCGCGCATCCTGGAATATATCCCCACTTCCCTTTGAAATACCGTTTTCAGAAATGCGTTATTGTGCACGGTGACTATATAGAAAAGGACTAATACAATGTAGCAATTTCATAAATTTCACTCAGTTATTTCTATGTGAGGGCAAATCCCTCTATCTTTCTCTAATTACCAAAAAATCTTAAACGCCATTCGATTACAAATTTTAAGTCAGACCTTGAAAAACTGCCACATTCATATGTTTTTGAACAAAAGTGAATTCAGAAATGAGTCAGAAATTAGGTCCTTTGGATTCGAGAACAGGCTTAACATAACTTAGATTGATTATGGAAATGTGTAATCGATTGAAATTATATGCTATAATTATAAAACATATGTTCATACACGTTTTCATATGACAGTACAATATTTTAACACATTTAGAATTTAATTATAAATTAACAATTTAATTTAAAACTTTTTTTTCTGTTATACATCCACTTTGTGATAAATTACGATATAGTATTTATGGTTACAGTCGTATATGAGTAGACACAAGAAAATGGGTTAATTATACGCCAAATTAAGATTACCAAAATAGGCTGATTAGCTGTGAAACTGTAACAACGCAATATTTTAAAGATTAACAAGTAGAGAATAGAAATAAATATAAAATAGCGTAATATGCTTCTAAAAAATACACTTTAATTAATGACTGGTATCGTAGATATAAAATGATTATAGAATGTTGAGAAATCAATTTATAAAATTCCAAAAACTATGGTTTAAAGAGTGTTACATTTTTTTCTTTTCACTTCCCATATCACAGAAAGAACAAAAATTATATACTATTTTTAAAATAAATTCACTAGACCGCGTTTTCTACAAAGAGTAATAAAAAGAGTAAATTTTTAATAATCAAGTTCAATGTCCACGCCAAATTATAGGATTCTAGCTGAATTTCTTTGCATAGCAATTATAAATTTCAAGAAGAACACTGAATGCAAATAAAACTTATTTTTTAATTATTGCTTTTATATTTATTAATATTGTAAATACTGAATAAAAGTTAGCTCTGTTAACCTCTTCGGTCCCTGGGTCCCAATACAGGGACCTATGTTCTTTTCCTTATAAAAATTAAAATGTCCGATTTTTTACATTTTCGCATCACTCCTTAATAGCTGAATGTTTATTGTGTTCAAAGCAAACGAATAAATGACAGCAACTAAGCTGATTCTCACATAAAATAAATGTTATTTTCATCTGAGTTTTCAAAATTTCAAAAAATGCCCAATGGAGAGTATGACCAAGAAAGTGACAAATATTCATATGTATTTAACTTAAATCTTTTTCAATAAAAAAATTTGAGGATTTGTAGTTTATTTACTTGTGTACTCTTAAATTTTTGATTGCTTTAATTTAGGTAAATTGTTAATGAATTGATGCTTTTAAAGGGATTTGTAGTTTTAAATAAATATTTTGGAAGCTAAATTACTAAGCACCTATAGGATTAATTTCAGAAAATATACTTTTTCTGTCATTTACGATGTTATTTTGTTTGCAAAAAAAAATCAATGAATAAGCATTTGTATTATTATTTTAGCTTCGGAACTGAAAGGTTAATATATATATAATACTTTCTATATGTCCGTACTAGATTGTCTCAATGTTGAAGCTGATACATTCATGAGATAGCATATATAGAAAAAATACTGGGTTAGAAACGTTTATATTGGGTTTAATAAGAAATTCTATATTATAAACTGATCCTAACTATTTTTGAATGCACGGTACTAACATAAAAATACTAATATTCAAATGCCAATTAAATTATACAAATTGCTATCATTTATAAAAATTCTAACGATGGCAACGATCCATTGAATCAATTTTGCTTTTATGTGAAATTTATTAACTCTAAACATCACATAAATTAAAAATTTCCACCGAGGAATAAAGAAATAATTCACTTGAACTGCAATTTGTTTGCAAACATTATGCCAATCAATCAATATTTTATGAGTAAGAACAAAAAACTTCTTAAAACAGCATAAAAAACTATTAAATGCGCTAGGCCTTTCGAAAGATCTGAGTCTTTCTTCGTCAGGCGCAAAGAAGACGTCCTTCTACTATGAAAGCAGCAGGAAGACTCACATTTCATAGTAGAAGGACGTCTTCTTTGCGCCTGACGAAGAAGGACTCAGATTTTTCGAAAGGCCTAGCGAATTAAATAATTTTTGATGGTGTTTTAAGAAGTTTTTTGTTCTTATTCATTCACAACTGTTTTAACATATTTTCTTTCAATATTTTATGGTTTAAAAAATAAATTTGAAGTATGATTTTTTTAATCTATCTCTCATGCGTGGAACTATTACTTTCAATGATGAAAGATTAACCTATTAGAACATTAAACAATGTAAGTTCTTTAGATATTGTTTCTGGTAGTATTATATAATAAATTTAGTATTTCAACTAAAAATAAATAATATAAATAAACAAAAAGACAAATTTAACATATGTGTAATCAAAATGCGTGCTTAAAAATTAAAATCGGATTTATGTAGCGAAATCGTTTTGAGTCTGATAATATCGGATTACGCATTTCTGCCGAAGGAAGAAAACACGATTGATGTTTGTGGGCAAAAAATATGGACATACTCGTCCCTTATGGATGCCATGTAGGGTTTCTAGTCACTTGCTTACTAGAATGCAGATAAACGCCTTGCAGTCTAAACAAGATATTTAAGAAGATCCATCACATTCCAAATGTGGTGGATCTATTTAAAAATACTGTAAAATCTGTCTAAGACAGAATCTATTGGGACAGAGAAAATTTTCCGTAGTAGGCAATATTCGGCCTTAGACAAATTTCACTCTATGTCTATGGATTCGCAGGGACTTGAAAATCTTTCCGTGTTAGACAGATTTCCGTCTTACACAGAGTCCGCCTTACAGAGAGTTTACTGTACTGCCTTAGCCAAAGACATTTCTATCGTCATCTTCTGCTTCATAATGGATGTATTTTCGTCATTTTGGAATCTTCTTTCGATTTCCATTATTTATTAAAACAAATGAAAATGAATTGTCATTTTCCTTAAGTCTGTTCCTAAATAGAAAACGTCTACCTTTTGACACATTCCATGATTTAATTTTGTTTGTAAAATCATTATATTGTCAGGTGCCATTTTCCTGAAACCATGCAAACAAATGTTGTTTTTTTCTTATTTTTTACTTTAAAAGAATAGGTTCTTTCTGAAATTTCTTTCAATGTTGGTGTTTTGAACCAAAATTCTGCACCTGACAATCCAATAAGCATTATTTTTAAACACCAATCGCTTATACCTCAAGATGTAATTCATTTATCGAAACATAAATCGAAAACAACTTTCGATGCCAAATGGCATCAATATTTAGTATGGAAGTTCCTTGCTTTTACATCTAAAACTTTACTTTCCTTGCTCTTACAGTCCCTAAATATAGCAGAAATTTTTACGTGTTATTATTATTTTTGTAGCTCCCGTAAATATATGTTGTTTGTGAATATTCTCGGAACATGTATTATCATAGCAAGTTTTGTATCAAGTATAGCTATCTCAGATGAACATTTATCACATGAAATAACGAGATTTGAAATTTACATGTTTACTTTAAAATGTGCACTGTAGAATTAAAATACCGTTATTTTAAAATAAAAGGTTCTACCATCACAGTTTATGTAAACTTTACAAGATGAGGTGTTTAAGATTGCTGTAAAATTTCTCAAGTCTGGGTAAAACCGCGTTGCTATTAGCTGCGCTGTGCACTTGACAAAAATAATTAGATTTTTAATTCACACTTGTTGATAGAATTCGATTTCACAGCTTAAAAATTGCTCACATTGCTTAAAAATATTACACTAGAAATGGCAGGAAAACTCAAACTTATTTTTACAGTATTCGTATGTCCAGATTTATATATTGAATGCAGTCCATATTGTCTTAAAATTCCTACGATCAGACATGATCGTACATCCGCTCATCTTTTGTAGATATTCCCAATTTATCAATCCGTAAGTAAAAAAAAAAAAATTAATTAATTAATAAAAAATAAAATAAAATAAACTAGAAAACAAGAATTCTGCTTTTTCAGAATTCAGTGTCGCCCCCAATGAAAAAAAAAAAAAAATGTATGTATATATAAACAGTACAAAACATATTACAATTCTAAGACTTACAACACATGCTTTTATTTTATGCAAAATGACGTCATTCGCATCCGCTTAAGAATTCCACATACTATCCACTCTTAAACATCTACATTAAAGTAGGCATAGGACGCACTGTAAAAAAAAAAAAAATGGTAACTTTCCATGTAAAATCCAGGAACGTTTCGCCTTTTCTCATGTTTTCAGAATAATTTAGCTCTTTCCTGTGAAATTCTGGTTTTCTTATCTGAAACGTTCCTGAACAAAAGTTGGAAACAGCAAAACGCTGCGGCCACCATTTATTATTTTTTTGCTATAATCCGTTGCTCGCGCGCGAGTGTCGAAAACGAATTCCTTAAATGAATGTAAAAAAATCAATATGGAATGCAAATAAATCAATAGACGACATAATCCTTTACGTCTCTATTGTCAAGACAATTCAGATGAAAATACAATACCTCTGTGACATCGCTAAGAGATTATCTCTCGTACTTGTTTGTGGAATGTTTAACGAGCAGACCGTGTAAAAAAAATACACCTATTATTTGGATCTCCATTAACCAGGGGACCATCAAACATGATTCTCACCGATTTTGATTAATTTAAAGTATGTTTTAGAGTTCTTATCTCTAATTATTCTTGTGAAAGGATTTCTTCAAATAGGCCTTAGATTTTCAGAAATTAGATGCCGAGGTTTAGCATACGTTTCAAATACCCATTAGTTTGCAGCTCTCAACGTGTCTTTCGTGGTGTGGACGCAGAAGGCTCGCACGCCACCCGTACGGCCCGAGTTCGATGCTACCTCTTGACTTTTTTTTCTTTTTTAATTAATTTTATATTTTAACACTTTATTACAATTTGATTTAAATTTGATATATATTTGACACTTTGAATTGCAGAAAATTTGATTTTTTTGTTTCGGAAAAAAATATACAATTACGTTTAGGTATTTTTTTTTTTTCATGAAAATTTATATGTATTTTATCTAACTTGTAAACTAACATAAATACTGTCGAAAATCCAAAATATTTTATGTCTAGATTTTTTTTTCTAATTATTATTTACATTTATATATTTTTATATTTTAAGCAAAGTTCAGAAACAATATATCATATATATATTTACTTTATTGAATTTTAACTGAAAATTTATTTTTTCGTGTAAATTATAAATAATAATTTTGATGTCAATTTCAAAATATTATTTCATTCTAACAAATAATGATAATAAAGCGAAAATTGTCAACTGGAAATGTAAAAATCGTCTGCGGATCCCGCATGCTGTGAAATGTCAGTAATGTTTTGCTGTCAATAGAAATATTCCTGGTATTTCGCAGGAAACTTACTGGCATTTCTGTAGAAAGCTTTTAACATATACAGTAAAGTTCCAGTCATTTTCAAGAAATGTTTCTTGGAAATAATGGGTAACTCAGCTGCCCATTTTTTCCCAGGAACGTTGCGGAATTTTTTTTTTACAGTGCGTCACTATCGCGAAATAATACATAAATGCAGCAAAATGATGCCGTCATTATAGCAACTCAACAGAAAAAAAGGGGCTGTCTAATGATTCACAGGCCTTCATTGCCCATGTTTTAATAAAAATCCTTCGTTTACATTTTTTCAAAATAGCACGTATTTTAATTACATTATCATTCGGCTGTCATGAAAAAATGGCAAAAAATATATATAATTCATATTTTACAACTACTTCACCCTTTACTTTCTACAGAAATGGAGTACTTCCGTTGCCAATATTAAGCAAATGGCTCCAAAAACTACAAAAAAATTAATATTTCAAAAAGAAATGGCGATATAGCTTTCAAACAAATTGCATTTAAAAGTACTTTTTCCCCCCAATACGACGATATAAAAATTGAAAATGTGCGATGCTTAAAAAATTGCTATTGAGTATTTAACTGTACTGCTTTGTTTTACGGCTGGCTTCTGAAAGGTAACGTTATTTTTTGGAGATGTCACAAAATAAGCTGGGAGAAAGAAATAGCATACCGTACTGGGAGCTAATAAACTAATAATAAATAAATAAATAAATAATATTTTACAGCATTTTTTTTTCAAATAATTGGGGAAGCGCTATGAATATTTTCGGATTGTTAACATTTAATGTTGTGCATTATATACAGTCAGCATACGCATTCTTAAATTCTGAAATATAAACTAATTATTAATCATTATTTCTAACAAGGAAGGTCTCCATACTGGGCGTACTCTGAATATTTTGAAAAAAATACTGATTAAACTACTTATGTATGTAATAAAGGATCAGTCAAATTTAGCGGCGGAATTACAGTAAAAAGTCCGTAAAAAAATAAAATACTTTCGAGTATTTGGCGCGAAAAGGCGAAAGCGTCACGCTATTTGGCGAGCAATACTTTTCCTCGCCAAAAGCAAACGATTTTAGTGCACATGAAAATTGATTGTTAATTGATTTTTAGAATGCGTGTAAATAGTATTTAATGAATTTAAGCTTAAACAATGAGAGAGTTTTATAAATACATTTTTTTGGTATTACATATTTATGTTGCTTGTTATTTAATTTTATTACTTTAAAAACAATTTCATATATAAAAAATACTTTCATATATTTAAGCGTACTCCAAAATAAAGGAAAAATTCATTTACCAGTTATTCATTTCAAAGAATTCGTCGTTTCCATAGAAACAGAATTGAATCTACAGTGCTCAATTGGACTTAATTTCGAGACATTGAAACAATTTTAATTTATTTTAATTTTGTTTTAATTCATAAAATATTATATTTAACTTTCATTATAAATATATATGTGAGAAAACTATCGTTAAATCAATCTAAAACTGACAAAACTAAAGACATTTACATTAAATTTATTTAAACAAGTTCAACATGAAACATTTTTATCTTAAAGAGTATTCGGCATAAAAAAGTATTTTTCGAAATTTCATGTCATCGCCAACCGATGATAAATCGCCAAATAAACGAAATTTTCATTATTTTTTTACGAACGTTCTATCGCGGTTCCGCCAAAAAATTTTTATAAACATATATATACACATGAGAAGAACACTCTGTATTTTTTTCAGATTTTTCTGAATATGCCCGCATGGAGACCTTCCTTGTAAGTACTGATTTATCTCCTACTAATCGTCCTTTTAAAATTGTATTATTATAAATACTTAAAAGTCATTAAATTAATGCATTTTATAATATAGTTTGATACAAATTTAAAATGGTATTTAAATAATACAAATGCGCTAAATCACTCGATTACTTGCACGGCACCGTAAGTCTTAATTATTCATGTTTGAATATGTTAATGATATTTAAAATACATTATGCATCCTATTTAATATTTAATGAGGAGAACAGCGTACTAGAGTCCTTATTTTCTGGTGTCTGTATTTTCTAAAAGCTTGGATAATGGAAATGGAAATGATGTTATTTTTATGATGTTTTAATTTATATTGAATGCAATTTACTAAAAGAATATGCTCCAAAATTAAGAATCGTATAAAATATCATGTTTAAATCCAAACTAATTTCTTAAAAATAAAATGAAAAGAACATGCACACATACACACCTACATATACACACATACACACACACACACACACACACACACACATATATATATATATATATATATATATATATATATATATACATACATATATATATATATATATATATATATATATATATATACAGTATGCCCTCTAATGTCCCTTGCCACTCTCTTAACTTGGTTGCTATATTCAATTTCAAAATAACTAGCTTTCTAGTTAATCTTGAAAGACTAGAATAGAATTTCAGAATACTTTCAGGAACGCTGAAACGTTCACAAATACCTGACTTGTACTATTTCAAAAATGAAAAGCTTCCATGAACCCGAAATTAATCTTTGTTGGAAATACTGAGAATGAAATTTTCTTTGTTATGAGTTTAAGTTATGAGGCATAGATAACTAGTGTCTACGAGCTGCGGCTTGTTCCACAAAAAAAAAAAGAAAAGAAAAAAAATGTCGAACTCTCACATTATGTACCTACTATAACATATAGCGCTAAAACAGTCTTATTCCTGTTACGATCTTTATAATCTACTTAAAATCCAAGATTCGCATGAGATAATTCAAAAATTTATAAACTTACAGATCGAGATGATCACATTCAACGAGTGTTCACAGTGTGCATTTATTTAGTTGGACATCTTCTTAAGAAGATTATCACATCATATATGGTTGAAGAAATTATAAAATGAATATCAAAATTTGTTAATTCATTTCTATGCATGACACTTCAAAACTAAATTTACATCATAAAATACTGTTTATTTTTCAATTACAAACCATCATTAACTTTCAAAGGCTTCAACCAAACAGCCCATAAGAGGAAAGTACTATATCCGAAGTATATATGCTGAAAAATGGAAATATAGCTCTTTTTAAGACTTTCCAACAAACTTTGAGAAGTACACTCTAAATTAAAATGTCTGAAAATCAGACACTTAAGTGTCTGAAACGGTGTGTTCAATTTTCAGACATTTTAAAATGTCTGAATTTTTTCAGACATTTTTTGTGTCTGAATTTCAGACACTTCAAACGTCTTAATAGCATCCATTTTTTTTTCAAGCATCATACGTAGCCATGTTTGACCACGTTGAATCCTGGAAAAATATTTGGCTGGTGTCCTGCCCCCCCCCCCCCCCTACAGCCTGATTTTTTTGGTGTTCTCAATTTTGGTATGCAAATTTTGTTAAGCTGATAATTTAAATCTTTTACGACATTTTACTGATTATAATCAATATTTTGAACTTCAGGAGTAGAACAAGATTAAAACTAAAAATATTTATCTAAATATTAGATTTTTTAAATTTGTTTTATTTTTAATCTTATTTTACTTTAAAAGTTCAAAATATTGATTATAATCAGTACAATTTCGAAACAGATTTAAAACATAAGCTTTACAAATATTGCACATCAAATTTGTGGGCACTAAAATCGTAGGGGGGCGGGGCACCGCCCAGTATGCCCATTCTTTAATTAAGAAGTTCTTTTGAAAAAAATGCAACCCTGCATTATTGTTATCTAAATTGAGATGCCCGGTACTCGGGAGTATCCGTTGTGGAGGTTAATGGACATTCCCGAATAGCTGAAGCATCTATTTAGCGAATACTTTTTTAATCCGCATGGCATACATATTTGTATATTTTTACCTCACAAAAGCAGACATCTCCGATTATCGGACAAATTCAACGGCAAGGGCTATTGATGGCTTTTAAAGTACATGGATAAATATATATTTTTCTTATAATCTTGTCCTACTCTACTTCATATAATTTAAAAATAGATTTGTTAAAAATTTATATTGCCACATAGGCAATTTTACATATATATCAGATGATAATCACAACTATGAATAAATAAATAAATATTCTACTTTATCCCTTTGCACTCGAGGGCTCCGGAGCGGAGCCATTTAAAATTTGTCTTCACACTCGAGGGCTCCTCTACGGAGATAATGCAAATAATTTTGTGATACCTGTCTAGAAAAGCCAAGATTACATGGTATCACAAAATTATTTGCACTGTCTCCGTAGCGGAGACCTCGAGTTTGAAGATAAATTTTAAATGGCTCCGCTCCGGAGCCCTCGAGTGCAAAGGGTTAATATTGAGAAAAAAATTACTTCGGTATTTTGTTTATTTATATTTTGTGTTTTTAATCTGGTCCTACTCTAAAAGTTCAAAACTTTAATTATAATCAGTGCAAGATTTAAGGTATCAGCTTTACGAAAATTTCATACAAAATCCCCCCCCCCCCTCCCCGAAAAAAAAAATGAAAATCCTTATCGTTTAAAAATTACATTTTTTAAAAATTTATATTGCCACATTGGCTTATTGTTATCATTCCTATTAAACACTTTTCATTAGATATCTTTAAAGCAAAATAAAGCCGCAAAAAAAGAAGTTACCACATAATCACTATGATACACACTTGCGATGCTTATCAGTAAAGTCTAATGGGAAAATGACCTTCGAAGTGAAATATATTTTCTACACGCAGCAAAATCAAAATAAAACAAATGATTTCCTTTTTCCTGACTGGGTTACTTACATCTATGTTTCAAAGTCAAAAGCTTTGCACATTTAATCTACTCGGTAAAAGATTTAATAGCTTTAGAAATATATCTAAGAAATATTTGAGATAAATATTCTTTTTCAATTATATATAAATTTCATAAAAATCAATTGATTTTTTTTTCCAAAAGCGAAAGTCTATAAATATATTTTTTTAGTTTCAGCTAAATATTGTTCAATTGAAAAAAAAAAAAAAAAAAAAAAAAAAAAAAAAAAAAAAAAAAAAAAAAAAAAAAGGCAATCCCGAAAATTGGGATTAAAATTGAAGCGGGATCCCGGGATATCAATCCGGGATTGTAATCCCTAGCTAGGAAGTAATAAAGCTTTATGAGATCGTTCAAAGTTTTTTTTTTTTTTTTCTATTTCCTTGTGGTCGTTTAGTATGAGATAAGCATTAGTCATTGAAAGGAACTGCGATATTGAAAACAAAACAAAACAAGGGAATGAACTTAACTTCTGAATATGTCTGTTTTTTAGTGATGTTATTACTTTAAATTTGAGAAAAAAGATGAGAATAAATAATACATAATTTGTAATAAAAGATAACGTCATAAATTAAAAAATATATACTTCTAGAATTATTATTATTATTATTATTTTTTTTTCAAAAAGATTCAAAACTAATTAAATTTCATGTAATATTTTGTTTAGTACAATAAATAAAATCATAAAAGACACTAATGTTAGTACTATAAAGAAATTATAACACTTACTTAAATCGCTGTTTGCAAGAGGTAAGAAAAATTCCTCGATTTGAAATTTTAAAAACTACCACAACCACAGTGAGGGAGAAAGACTTGCACCAGTTTAAAAGGTAATACCATAATACATCCGACTAGCCATATTTAAAGAATGAGATGTTTCATCCTCAAAACAGGACCTGCCAGACAAAAGTTGCTTTTTTTTTGCCAGCTTCGACAGGACGAAGATGAATAACACAATATTATTGATATAAATTAATACGAGTAAACACTAAGCCCATTGTACACGCTTTGTAGAATTTCCGGGTGTAATCTTCAACCGTCGTCTACTTCTGTTCTGTGTCTATCCCTCCCTAATATCGACGACAGCTTCTAAGAGACATTTGATGTCGAACACACACGTCAGATGTATGTATTCAATAAATAAATAATCCAAGTTAATACGAATTAAAATCACAGTACTTCATATTTCGCAAAAAAACGAATTAAAATACACGCGTACATAAAAACAAACTGCGTTTGAATTACAACGTATACCACTTCGAAGGAAGACATCTAAAGCGCGTGCGCAACTGGGAGTGCGAGTGCCCCCTGGTGGTTATTGCGTCGGAAGAATCAAAACGTCTTAAATTAAGACACGTTTAAAGCAATGAAGTGTCTTAAAATAAGACGTTTGCGGATATTTTAGACATTATTCTCAGTTCATTTGCACCATGGTCATAGTAAGACACTTATGTATCTTAAATTAAGACATCTATAATGTCTGAATTTTCAGATTAAGACACTTAAGTGTCTAAAATTCTTTTTCAGTCACATATGTGTCTAAATTTAAGACGCTTCTATTTGCAGTGTACTTGTGAATTGGGTTTGTATGTCGTTCTGTCGGTCGTTTGTCCGTGCTCTAAACAGCGTTAATATAGTGCAATTACAATGAAATTGATATATATTATTGGAGTTTACTAGGGTATGTTTGTTGTTGAAAATGAAGTATTTAGCGCTTACGTTTTGTTTACAGGAACGCTAAAAAGAATTAAATTACATTACCACCTATGAGGGAAAACCTTTAAGGTGTAATTTAAAAATGCTACACTATCTTAAAAATATTGAAAAAATATATATATCCCTAAGCTGTACTACACCCACTTACTGCAGAATCTGATGTGCATATAATTTATCTTACATTTACAGGGACACACAAAAGTTCTTTTCTACATTACTGTCTATGAAGAATAATTGTTTGCAGTGATTTTCAGTTGTGGTGCACGTTTTAAATTTTGACATTTTCCTGAATATTAGTAGTTGTGTGTAAATTTTATAGATCATATTCAGGAATTCACCAACGATCTACAGTATACTTCCGTTGACGGAAATTGTTGGATGGGTATTTTAAACTGTGCTATGCGTTTAATGGAACTAAATGTTAGCATACGATGCTGTATAAATACCAATGCGTATATCATATCTAGGCATGAAAAAAAATTCTGATATCTTTCAGAAACATTGATATACAGTATTCAGAATGTATTGGAAATTGTTTCATAATCTATGCCAGACGCATAATTTTTCGGTCTTATTTTTGTAGCACTTTAGTCAACCATTTGGAAGATACGGTGTGACGACTTCAAATTTTTCATTTTAGGATGAAACATATAAAATTATGATATTTTAATCAATTCATGTTTAGTTAAATATTATATTGGTGAAAATATTTCGTACTTTCTTATCTTAAGCTAAAAAACAAATACTGCACACCAATTTATGAAGATTGAGAAACGAAATTTTAATAAATGATACATAAATTAATAAATTAACAGATAAAAACATGAAAATTTGTTACGAAATGACTGCATTTGAACTTTATAGCTACCAAATTTTCTCGACGAGAAAATTGCAACAATTTATAAAAAAGCGATTTCACAGGAAAGAAAATTAATTTTCGTTCACGGAAACATAAACGGAATTAAGGCGATATCAGAACGTTTGCTCAAAAAAGAAGAACGTTCGAAAATGGCAAATAAAGATTTTTTGTTTTTCTTTTTGAGAAATGGATTATTGATTTGTTAAAACTGATAAAAGTTTCTTTAAAAGAAATAAAACGTGCCTAAAAGGTTTTTATATACTTTTATCTGAAGTTCAATCTTCGATAGTTTATTTTTACTTTTTAATTTGTGTTTGCAAGTCATTCTTTTTTATGTTACTTTCGTGTGTAAAAAGATTCTTTTATAGACTTTCAAACGAAATCATTATTTTAGTATTTTCTTATTTAATTTTTACTTTAGTTCTTTTTTTCTTCTTAAGGCGAAAATGTAGCAAATCAATCGTTCTTTTGAAAGCCAGTCAAGAAACGTTCTTAGAGCCCATACCGAAAATTGAATTTAGCGAACATCGAGCAATAACGTTTCTCTTTTCGCCTTTCATCGTTTTCCTTTTCATTTCTTTTTTTTCTCATTTTCGATGGATGTTTTATGTGTCCTTTAAAAGCTTTGCTATCAACAGATATCTTTTTTACTTAAGTAAGGGTGAACGATTTTTGTTCATTGTATAATACGCTAAAATGAGATTGCATTAAGAAAGAAAGGGGAATTTTCCGGATTCAAATTTTTGACATTCGTTGACATTCATTCATTTGTTAAATATAAATTTCTGAGAGTTTTATTTTCCAAGAAAAGAAAATGTCAATTTAATTTCATTTTTACATGGCAGAATAAATTATTATTATAAATCAAAGGAAAATCGTCGTATTATTCATGTTAAATGCTATTGGTGATTAATGGTTATGAAAGATTCCGTTTTGATAGTATTTTTGTAATACAGATAGCAATATACAAGGTATCCATAATTAAACGACCCTACTTTAAATTTGTCTACAGACAAAACTATTGTTCAAAAAGTTGTGAAACAATAAATGATACATAATGAACATAATGATACATAATGAAACAATAACTTTGGGAAAGGTATAGTAAAGGGATGGGGATTTGTTTAAGTCAACCAAAAATATATATTAATAAAAATAGTTTAAAATTTCCCCACCAGAGGGCCATTTTTAATAAATTACATATTTAGTATTAAGGTAGTTTAGAAATTTTATTTACAGGATGTTCATAATTAATCGACCCTATTTCAAAGTTGTCTGCAGACGAAACAATTGTTCAGAATGTTGTGAAATTTTTTGGAGGACATAATAAAAGTATGGAAATATGTTTGAGCGAAAAAGAATAAGGAGGCCGTTTTTTAATGATTTACACATTTAGCATACATTTACGATAGTTTGACAAATTTTGTTATATCGAAACATGTTCTGCATGACTTTCATCATTTTCAGATACCATCTAGAATGTATAGAATGTCTAGAATGAATGAATCTAGATAGCATGTTCCACAACTGACCGCAGTATGTTCAGGGAAAAGCTAGGAAAATGTCTTGAAATGTTGTATTTAGAGTAAGGTTAAGTTAATAAATAATACTTCTAAATTATCGTAATGCTAAATGTGTAATTTAATAAAAAACGCCCTCTGGTGGCGAAATTTTTAACTACTTTAATTTACATTTTTTTTTAGCTTAAACAAATACCCATCCCTTTGTTATGTCTTTCACAAAATTTCACAACCTTATGAACAATAGTTTTGTCTGTAGATTACTTTAAAGTAGGTTCGTTTAATTATGGACACCCTGTACATTTATTTATTGATTTCTATGTGTATTTATAAATTGATTTCAATGTATTCTTTAAATATTTATGTATTATATTTTTGTCAAACTTTTTGAACGCGACAAAATTTTGATTTACACTAACAGTTTGAGTTTTCGGGGAAACACGATTATCAAAATATGATTCCGTTTTACAAAATGTTTAAATGATTTTGCAAGTCGATAAATAGAGAACAATAACAACGCGATGAGATATCATCAAACAAGAACATCTCAGTGATGTAAATATTTGTTAAGACGAGAAATCGATTGCGTTAATCATGCTGCGAGTAATTCTTTATTTTATTATTGACTTCCTCTCAGTTGTTTTTTTCTTATTCAGGCACAAGCTTCAAATGAAAAAAAAAAATCATAAGTCCTATATTATAAAATATTTTCTTATAAAAATTCTAGTTAAGGCTGATGCCAGACGGATGTCTTTTTGCACGCGTTTTTACTTACGTATTATCCCTGTGTAGGGATAATATCTAAGTAAAAAAGCGTGCAAAAAGACGTCGTATAACATTAGCCTAAAAATCCAGATGAAGGGGAAAGAGAAATCTGAACCGTATCTCTAAGCTGAGAGTCTGATTAAGTGTTTTCCTACGGACGGCTGAAACCCGTTTGTTAGTCCATCCTTTTGGCAATAAAATTAAAAATTATTTTAAAAACACTTCTAATATGAGAGTTTTATACACTAAAATTTACAATGGGAAAATATTTGTGTCAAGTTATTCATTATAACAAATTTAAATGCAGAAAAAAAAAAAATTAAAGCAGTTTTTGTTTGGACCACTTTCTTGGAATTAAGCAATTCCGGGTCATTTCTATAAAATATTAAAAGCAAAAGAATTTTTCCATCATGATATAAGTAATCCGATATATAGATATTTTTGTAATGTGACAGTTTCTCGTCTAACCGAATAAAACAAACCTCACTTTATATATAAATTAACACCATCTTTAAGTCCTCATTTGTTTAACTGAGCCACTTATAACTTGGTTCGTTTATAAACGTTGTATCGGGCAGTAAAAATGTTATCACGCCCTGAAAGTAAATATTGGTTAACCTAGAAGTTTACAAGTATCTGATCACAGTCATGTGACTTAGTAATTTTTTTTCTTTTTGGTATAATCAGCCTTTTTAGGTGCGTTCGTAATTATATAAATACGTAGCACCTATAGTCGTCGTTCCGTCCGTCCGTCCGTCTCTCCGACCGTCTGTCTGTCTGTCTGTCCGCATATAACAGAGCAAAAACTACCCAACCGAATGGTCTGAAATTTTTAATGTATGATTGTTGCAAAATTTTGTCGAGCCATTTCAAATTTTATGAAAATCGGATGCATAGTTTAATTACAGGGACAGTCAGAAGTTTTTCTTTACATTACGGCCAATGGGAAAAATTATTGCAAATGCATTTTAATGATGTTACAGCCTTCCGAATGGTCTGGAATTTTAAATATATAATTGTTTCAAAATTTTGTCGAGCCATTTGAAATTTTAGGAAAATCGGATGTATAGTTTAATGACAGGGACAGTCAAAAGTTTTCCGTTACATTACGGCCAATGTGAAAAAAATATTGCAAGTGCGTTTTAATAATGTTACAGCCTTCCGAATGGTCTGAAAATTTAAATATATAATTGTTGCAAAATTTTGTCGAGCCATTTCAAATTTTAGGAAAATCGGATGTATAGTTTAATTACAGGGACAGTCAAAAGTTTTCCGTTACATTACGGGGAATGGGAAAAAAATATTGCAAGTGCATTTTAATGATGTTATGAACTATGCACTTATGAAATTAAATATATATATATATATATTGAGTACAATATGGGGTACAAAAAATAATTATAAAACTAGTTATAGTACGAACGCACCTCATTTGCCACGTTTGCCACGCAATTTCCGACTTGTTTATGTATACCTGGGGCCTTTGTTATGCGTGACGAACGTTTAGTAAAAGCAAAAATCATATTTCCTCATATATAAAAAATATATATATTGTTACACATATTACACTTAAAAGTCCAGAAAAATACACAGTGTCCATAAAAGAACTCCGTGGTTTTGGAGCATTTTTTTAAAATTATTCAATCATAAAATTAGGTTAATTAAACGTGAATTTATCAGTAATTTTATAAATTAGTAGATTTTAATGTGTGCCCCGTTTGAGGCACGGCACACATCCAAACGGTATTCAGCCTCTTGCCACATCGTGGCCAACCTGGCTGGAGTAAAAATTGACACACAATTGTTTATCCTTTGCCTGAAATGGTTTACATCTTGAATTTTCTTATCTTAAACAGGAGATTTGTCATGTTCTCAGAAAAAAAATCCAGTGGAGTCAGATCAATTTCCCGTTTCCTTAAACGCACGTAGCCACTGACGAATTTTTTTTTTTTTTTTTTCGAAAGCGCATTACCACCATACCAGCGCTGAAAGTTTCGCTGTACAATGTACAACGAGTGTACAGATTCAGTTTCTATAATCCAGATAACACACTGAGTCCTTTGTTGTCGCGTCGTAATTGCACTACAATAACTGAATGGAATTAGCGTCTGCTACGTTACTTCAAGGTCAATTCTTGACATGTCTCCAGAAAAAAGCCTGATGGATTCAGACCCATTTCCTTTTCCTTTAAACGCAGATAACCACTGGCGAGTGGTTTTTTTCAGCGCTACTTAATATTAACCCGCCTTGATCATTCCCACCAGTTACTTTTTATTGTAAATTTTGCCTTATCTAATCGAAGCATTTTTCCCGATTAAATCAGACGAAAATTTTTGTTTTGAAAAACCGGTGGCAAAATAGTAAAAGTTCTTAAAAGACGCTCGTCGCGAAGGAATTAAGTACGCAATTTTTGAAGCCATTTTGATAAAACAATTACGCGCGGAGAGGGTTAATTTGATATGAATTTTTAAAACCCGGGTGATATTTTTATGGACACCCTGTAGTAAAATTCAAATTTAAAATGAAATTTTTAATCTAATTTTGTTACTAAAACAGCCCAACTATAAAACCGTTACGAGGATACATTTATAATGGGCAAATATATGTGCCAAGTTGTTAATTATAAATAAAAAATATATAAAAACGTATATTTTTTGATATAGTAATGAACACGTTTTGAACCAGATATTTTGTATTAAGAAATTTTGAATAATTTTCTCGGAACTACCAAAACAACAGAAAAATTCCATCATGATATAATTCAATATTTATCTGTAATGTGAAAACTTCTCATCTAACAGAAAACAGAAAAACTCATTGTATATATAAAATAAATCCATAGTTAATTCTCCACTAGTTTACCTGAGCTGCGATCCTAAGAACCAATCAGACAGTTACTTTAGACTTGGTACGTTTTTGAACGACATATGAGATATTAAAAAAAGAGAGTGCACGTCTTGAAAGAAATAGTAGTTAAAAAGAGTATTTATCGATACTCGATGTCTGTCGTACAACGAAGTAATTTTTGTCCTTTTTATAAAAACTTTATTATTTTTATCAATATTTCTTTTTATGCATGCACAAGCTTTTAGTTTCAAAAATATTGTTATAAAAATTACAGTTAAAGATCCTGCAAGAAACATGAAATTAAAATTTCTAATAAAAAGTTATATATTTATAACCAAAACAGCACTAAAATGAAACTGTTACGAGCTTCAGTGTATAATGTTAAATTATTTATTCCAAATAGTTCAATACAAAGAGTGGAAATATGAAACAAAATGTTTTTTTCGTAAAGAAAATTTAATAAGTATTTCTTATATGAACAACTTTCTCAGAATAAAACAATTTAGTATTATTTTCCCGAAATTTCCATAGCAACAGAAAAATTTCCTTGTAATATAACTAATCATAATATATATCAGCAATGTGAAAATTTCTCATGCAACAGAAAAACAAACAAAACTCATTGCACAAATAAAATAATTCCAATAAAATAAGTCCCCATTAGTTTACCTGGGCAACTATACTACAAACCAATCATAAAGTTATATCCCACTTGGTCCTCCTTTGAACACTATATCGGACAGTAAAAGTAGTGTGATCAAGCCATGGGAGTAAGTATTGGATTAACAGACTTTTCCTATATTCTATGTCAGTCATGCGACCGAGTAAATATTTACTTTTTGTTAAAAAAAAAAGCTTCACCTCATAATTTTATTTATGTGTGTACAAAATTTTTGTCAAAATAAAATCAATCTTCTCATCTATAAAAAAATATATATATTATTGTAAGAATTTCAATTAAACGTCCAGGAGGAGAAATAAAATTGAAATTTCTAATAAAATTTCCTTTTTTAACGACCAAAATAATCCTGATATGCGAAAGTTATGAGGTTAAATTTATAATGGGAAGATATTTATGCCATATTGTTCAGCATAAATAATGCAAATATAAAACAAATCATATTTCTGTTCTACATATATTTTATTTGAACCACTTTGTTTTCAATTAAGCAATTTCAGGTCGTTTTCTCGAAATTTCCAAACCGACAGAAAATTTCCATCTTAATATAAGTAATCCAATATTTCTCTGTAATGTGAAAATTTTTCATCTTACAGAAAACATACAAACCTAATTATATAAATAACTAGGGGGCTCTGCCCCCTGCAAGCTACACTCGCCAACCCCCGTTCAGACACCGCAGAATCTGAAAATCTAAAAATCTAATGGGTTTTAAAAATATTTGAGAAGATTAAATTGTACTAAAAAAGCTGTGCAGATCTCCCTGTAAACGGGTATCCATTCAATTCCCTTTGATTGAAAAAAATTAACGGAGAATAAGTTGCTGTTAAGACATCCAATGGTTGTTTTCGTTTTTGATTAAAGAGGATCGGTTAAACATTTGAAAAGAAGCTAAAATAAAATGAATTAAGCATTCAGAGTCTTTGTCAACCGATATTTTAAAACAATCTCTATAACAGTAGCCTAAATCATGTGACTATCATCAACAGTTCCGGGCGGAACACTTTGCTTTTTATACTCTAGGTGCCATTTTGATACTTTAATGTTATCCAGGCACAGGTGATAAGTCGCCAAATATTATTCTATCCCCATCATTTCATCTATATTATAACAGTTCAAGTCATCAAATGCCATAAACAAATACGATCTGATCCCTTCGCCCTTCATATGAAAGTTTGGAACAAATGTCATATTGGCGCGATTCTTTTCCAACGCCAATTTGGGGAATGCATCAACAGCATAAACAACAATATCCGGCTTACCATATCAAGCAAAATAACGATACTTTGGCGCCAGTTAAGTACCCGTTGCGTATATGACATTGGCGTCAGAAAAAAATCGCGCCAATATGGGGCCGTATATGACATCTGTGCCGAAAGAAAAAAAAGCCGGGTGCAAATCTCGCCAATATTTTTTTTTCAACTCGCCAGTTAGCATATTTTTTATTGTTCGAGTGGTAAATTAAAACATTGATTTGAAGTTGAAATTAAATGTCATGGTTTGTTACATAATTTAATATTTCGCCAGATGTCAATATGCATGTTTGGCATGATTTCTTTTTCTTTCTTTTTTTTTTCTTTTTTTTTCGAAAATTTGGCGAAAGCCTCGTTTTTCGAATACCAGTTACATATGTATTTTTTGTACTACTTAGTTATCCCGTCGACAAAAAATCTATCGCGAACTATAAGATTAAATGTCAATAATGCTTGATCGTAAATGTCACATTCACTTGACTTTTAGCAAGTTATACGTGTTTACGTCATCAAGTGATTTTTATTTCGACGTTTTATTTTTATATTTATTAATGTTATACTAATTTATTTGTTCTTTCGTTATTTAAAATAAAAATGTTGTCAATCTGTACAATTTGGCCAGTGGTTTGGCGATTTATATAATTTGCGAAATTGGGTGACCGAATAACTGCTACATTGTATCGTATTTTGTAATTATTTTCTGTTATTTTCAAAAGGAAATAGCAAAACAATAATTAATTACTACAGAACAAAATAATTTATATAAATTTAAAAAAGAAATAAAAGTAAATATACATTTATTATTAAATAAACAACAATAGCCGGATTACCATGTCTATCAAAATAATGCAATTTATGCACCAATTAGGTACCCCGGTGCGTATATGACATCTGTGTCTAATATTTTTCTTTTCGTTTTGTTTAAAAAAAAAAGAATGAAAGTCATCAATTTAAATGTTTCTTTTTTTAAATGAAGGTTTTGTATTTAATAAAATGGTAACGAAATACAAAAAAAGCATTGTTCTTAGCATAGATTTAAAGGAGGCCCAACAGTCGCCAAATTAATTTAAAATAATAACCTTTTCTGAATTATGAAAAAAAAAAAATTCTGTTATGATTAAAATTTGAGTTGCCATCATTAGAAAAAATATATTTAAAATTAAAAAATAATTAATATTTCGAAAACTGATTCGAATTTGAAAATTCTAATACCAGTTTTGAGATCTGTGGATCAACACGGATTTTTGGTGTTAATTTCATCGCAAAGTATTCCATATTTTAGGAGAAATCACCGTGAAACAAAATCAGTTGTTTAATCAGTCGATTCAAAGAATCGATACATTTCAGGCGTTTCATATATTCGTTTCATAAATTCGTTTCATTGGAATTTTATATATATAGGGTAGAAATAACTCGATCGGTAAATCCCTATTAATTTATTTGAGTAGCGATCCTAATAACCAATCGGAAAACTACTTTCCACTTCGTTCCTTTATGAAAAATATATCAGACAGTAAACAAAGTGAGAACACGTTATGAAAGTAAATATTGCTTAACCAGAGTGCTTATTAATCTCTGACATCAGTCATGTGACTGAGTAATTCTTTTTTTTTCTAATGCCTTTTTTTTTTTTTTTAGAGTACCAGAGGCATTTTATGCGTGCACAAACCTAATATTTTTATATATAAAAAGTATTTTTATAGAAATTGAACTTAAAAGTACAGAAAAAATAATATAATTAAAATTTCTTTTAAAAATTTATCTTTCAGCCGGCAGAGCGCTCCTAATATTAGACTGTTACCAGGTTCAATTTACAAAAGAAAAATATCTGTGCCAAGTTGTTCATTATAACAAAAGAAACAAAAATGTTTTATTTTTTAATTTTTTAATACTTATTAAAACATTTGGTAAAATGGTTATTGTCCTGTGAGGGTAGGAAATCAAAAACATATCTGAAGCGTTTTATTGGTTGAATCCGCATTTTATTCGTTTTCTGATTGGTCTATACAGTAATCTGTATTTTCCCTTTACTTTCAACAGAGATGGATACTTCTGTTGCCAACATGACAAAAATATAATAAAACTACAAAAAAAATAATAATAATAACTCTGAAACAAATTGAGATAGAGCTTTCAAACAAATTGCATTTAAAAGTACATTTTTTTTTCTCTATACGACGGTGTAAAAAGTAATATTGTGGGATGTTTAGAAGTTTAAGAATGAAATTTCATTTAAAATTGGTCCAGGAATATTAATGGTTAATCCATGGCGTACGTATAATGAACGACCAGCTTCGTAGAAGTTTAAAAATTTATAGTACCGAAAAATGTAATGTATGATCAACTCCGTGCGATATTTTATGTCTTAAATTATAGTCTTTGAAAAAAACATTTTCCAAATGGTCGTTGTAATTTGTTAAATTGCATTTTTTTCTTTTTTTATTTGGAACAGTTTTTTGGAATTAATCAATTTCGAATGATTTTCTAAAAATTTCCAAAGCAACAAAAAATTTCTATCTTCGTATAGGTAATCCGATATTTCTCTGTAATGTGAAAACTTTTCATCTAGCAGAAAATAAACAAATATCGTTGTAAAAAAGGATTTAACTGCATCGTTATGCCCCCATTAGTTTACCTGAGTAGCAATCCTAACAACCAATCAGAAAGCTACTTTCCACTTGGTACCTTTTTGAACGACATATCAGACAGTAAAAAAGCGAGGACATGACATGGAAGTAAATGAGATCAAACAAAGGAACGTGTGATTCTATCCATGTACCCAAACACGCAGCTAAGAATGAAACCTAAATAAAAGAAAAGTGTTCCTTTGAGATTTTATCCAGAAAAACAATTACTAAAGAGTTCCCTTAGCCAGTAAGATCACATCTTTCTACAAAGAAAAAAAAATTCTTATTTACTACCATATCCCTGATGCTGGTGCTGACATAATGTGTTAGGATATGGCATTGTGAAATCCAGAGAAATGATTAGAAACATTCCTGTCTATTTGGGATATTCTTTTCTGGAATTAGAATAAAATCGAAGACTTACCAGATAAAATATTTCAAAAGAAGAAATGTAAATAGAGAAATAAAAAAAGAGTACACATTTAAATGAATAGTACTGTAATTATCTTTTTACTAAAAAAAAAAAAAAATGTCTTATGTTTTAATATTATAACGCAAATATTTTACAAGAAATTTTCAAATGTAAGCTACTATTTTTACTGTAAATTATAAAATAATATTATCATTTATACTTCGAATACACATTACGAAATATGCATTTAGATATTGTTACGGCTATTCCAGGAAATTAGTAGACAAAAAAATATTTAACTGATGCAAAGAGCAACTAATTAAGCCCACAATTAGTGCTCATGTAACATACGTTTTTAAGTATTTTTTTATGCATTTTGCCTTTTAGCTATGTATAAATGTTTCTACATTTAAAATAATGTAAGTTATAAAATTTTGCTTCAATTAATGCCCGCTCATTGCACCAGTGTGTTAAATTTTTTCTACGATTATTTGTACAGGCTATTTGAATTTTTGAAAAACTATTATGATTCTAAAACTTTTCATTTCTACCACATTAATGTTTCTGGTTGTCAGAGTACTTTCTTAAACTTTCATTAGAAATACATATAACATATTAATGCTTAACACATAAATAACTTTCAAATAACGTTGAGTTTAAAGTCACATGAATCCTTTACTAATCGACGTTCAATAATAATAGCCACCTGAAGAAGTAATGTGTTGACATTATGCTGTGTGATTCTATAAGGGAACTAGTAGGACTAAGCATACTTAAAACGCATTCTGTAGTACTAATAGTCTGCCAGGTGCAAATTTCATCAGTTATTTCCTCTCGGCCAATATTTTTTAAAATTTATCAGAGAGTTGTATCATGAAGCTCCGTGAACGTCAGCTGCGGTTCCGTGGGTGGTTTGAGCAGCGGTAGCCTTCGAAACACGTTAAAAAAAAAAAAAAAAAAAAAAAAAAAAAAAAAAAAATTACTCATTTCCTCCCGGTTGAAAATTTGTCAAATTATAGCTAACCCAATATCTTAAAGAAAACAAAAGTCAGCTGATTATAAAGTGGTGGTTATTACGTCAGCTGGTCACACAAACATGAAAAAATGTACAGAGTGCAAAGGAAAGTCCCTTTGACCTGAAAATATTTGCGAACGGAGAGAGCTACAGCTATGGAAGTGAGATAACGATATAATAAAGTGACTACGCCCGATTTAATGCAAACGACGGCAGCGCCCCCTAGTGGCGAATTTGGAATATAGCTATTGAAAATCGTAAACGAAAAGAAATAGAGTAAAATTTCCAATTAGAAAGTTTTAGAGCATCAATTAATTTTTACGAAACGACATTTGGTTCACACGGATAAGATAAATTGTCGCCTGTATACCCAAAAATGTTCGAAATCGATGAGCGACGATTCTACTTTGCATATTCACATTCCGTAAATGTAGCAGAGCACAATTTTAGATTGTGACACTGTACTGTGCTGTAATGTCTGTAAAAATTTAATTTCCAATGCATTTAAAATTTTAGATTAACCCTTTCAGGGGCAGAAGAATTATGTTCGTAAACTGATGAGGTAATTTACTGACACCGGAATATTCAAACTAATTTCCCAGAAAACAAAAACCCGCTAATTTGCACGTTCATTACAAAAGCAAAATTTTATTAAAATATTCTTGCTGCCATTTGTCAGTTTTGGAATTAAAATTAGGTGGATAGACCATCTAGCCACCGCCCTTGAAGGGGTTAAATCTATGTCGTCGTACTGAAGAGGCTAGTAATAGACATCCCATGCTGAGAAATGTGGCATGTGGAATTACCCACACGAATACAAACGTATATGGTGAGCAAAGGCGAACTTTTCGAACATACTGAATATTAACTTTTTATCACTGTGAGACACTTTGTCTTTTTTGTTTTTTATGTGATGTTATCAAAATGTATTGAGAAAAGCACGCATTTATACCATAAATTGTGCGTATTTCTTCATACTTTTGGCCATTTCATTCAAACGTTTACACAAAATAGGGTGCATCGATTTCGGATATTTTTGGGTATACAGGCGAATATTTATCTTATCCATGTAAACCAAATGTCTTTTATTACTAATTAATTGATGCTCTAAGACTTTCTAACTGGAAATTTTGCCCTATCTCTTTTCGTTATCGATTTGCAATGGCTGTCTTCCAAATTTCGCCAAAATTCCAAATTTCGGCGCTGCCGTCGTTTGCATTAAATCGGGCATAGTCACTTTACTATACCGTTACCTCACTTCTATAGCTATAGTATCATAAATAAAACCTCCTTTCCCAAGTATTTTCAGGTCAAAGGGACTTTCCTTTGCACTCTGTACATTTTTTCATGTTTGTGTGACTAGCTGACGTAATAGCCACCACTTTATAATCAGCTGACTTTTTTTTTTTTCTTCAAGATATTGGGTTAGCTATACTTTGACAAATGTTCAACCGGGGTGAAATGAGTAATTTTTTTTTCACGTGTTTGGGAGGCTACCGCTGATCAACCCACCCACCGAACCACCGCTGACGTTCACGGAACTTCATGATACAACTCTCTGAAGCATTTTACAAATTATCGGCCGAGAGAAATTTGGTCATCAAAATCTGTTGCTGGCTCGCGGACTATAATATTATATTTTAAATATTTAATATATTCTGTTTTTTGGTATGAGCGTCTTTAGTTTACAAACACATTAAATAATTGTCAAATACACCAGTCCTATGTAAACGAAGGATGTTTTTAAAACTGAAGAATATAAAGTGAACACGTTAATCTGGTAAAAAGTAATTATCGAAAACGCTTTTAAAATAGAAATTGAGTTTTTAACATTGGAATTATAGACAAAATTTTTAAATTTAGGTGGAAAAATATAATAAATTTTTAGGAAAACTAGTATAATATACAATGGAAGAGGAAAGAATCACTTTAAAATAGAGAAAATATACGTTTAGAAAGATACAGCATTTTTATCGGAACTTCAAACAACATCGAAATGAACAACTCGTTCATATACGCAACTCGTTCTGTTTCTGCTGCTTACAAAAGTGTACCATCCCGTCTTTGACCTTAAATTTTATTAAATATATATCCCTTGTTCTGGTTCTTTGTGCCATTAGAAGCTATTTGTTGCATATTCCTATATTTTTTCAAAAAACCTGTTTAAAATACAATTTTTAAATAAAAAATTAAACGCTGTATTTTGACACAAATTGATTATAAAATTTTTCACATAAAGAATGCTTCTTCTTTTCTTCCACATAATTCGTTAATCCAACAAAAAATTCTAATAGAGAGTGATCTTTTTAAGGGGTCTTGTAACTTTTAAACGTGTCGAAAATTAACGAAAAACTTCACAGTTTGAATTAGTCTATCTTCAAAACGTTTTTATGTATAAACATGAAATTTTGGATATTGATTAAACAGATTGTGATTTGTAATATACTACCAACAGAAATTTATTAACCCTTTAAAGAATTTGTGTATTGTTGAAATCAAAATAGCTCTTTTTTTTACCCCATAAGTCATTGCGCGCATGATATCTTGAGAAAGTATGTATGGATTGTCATGAAATTTGGTAAATATACTAAACAAATATGTGTGTTTAAAATGATCTACTTTTAAGTATTTACAATGGTAATATTTTTAGTTATGACTATTTTTATTCATTAAAAATACAAAATTTTTATTTTTTTTTACTAAAATATTTTTTTTATATAGTGAATGAAATAATTTTAGCCTAAGAGTAGATCATTTTAAACACACATATATGATTAGTATCTTTACCGAATTTCATGAGAATCCATACATACTTTCTCAAGATATCATGCGCACAATGACTTATCGGGTAAAAAAAAGAGCTATTTTGATTTCAACAATACACAAATTCTGTAAAGGGTTAATAAATTTCTAATGGTAGCATATTACAAAGCACAATCTGTTTAATCAATATCCAAAATTTCACGTTTATACATAAAAAGGCTTTGAAGATAGACTAATTCAAACTTTGAAGTTTTTCGTTAATTTTCGACGTATTTAAAAGGTACACGGCCCCTTAAGCTATCAAACTAGCATTCTTTTAATGATATCATCATTTATGTTCATATTTTAAAGAAAGAAACACAGCAGAAAAAAAAGAATATTGTATGTTTCTAAGTTCCAGTTCATGATCCAAACAAAGAGATAAACTAGCTTTCTAAGAAATCTAACCCCAGGAAGCAATTTAACATGAAATACAATTTTAAGCAGCTCTATTTCCTGACATATGAAGTACAAGAAATACTACTGTCTCCTTCTTTTTTTCATTTTTTTTTTTTTTTTTTTTTTTTTGAGAACTTAACTTAAATATCTTTCTTTCGTAAATATGAAGTTCAAGGAAAAGAGGATTGTATCTTTTATTACTTTTGCACAGTGTATATGGAGAAATTTCCAGAAATTGTATTTTCTAAATACACTTTTCTTTAACTGTTTATAAGACCATCGAAAATATTCTAAGAACTCACAATTATTTTGTACATAATACAAGAATTTTAAATATGAGCATAACAATTCGAAACAATTTCTTTTTGCAATCTATAGAAACGTTTATTTCATCAAAATATTTTTTTTGGATATTAAATGGGAAGATAGCCGTGAAATTTAAATATCATCATTACTTACTTATTTCAAAATTATTCTTTTATCTTTCTGGAATTTTATTAACATTATTTTGCTTCGACAGAAATATTTTGACAATAAAATATGAAAAACGGAATAATTCTTGAATAAATATATTGAAAATAAACGTGCTTAAAGTTTGCGAATTTTTGGAATTTCTTTTGAGGATATTTGAAGAAACCTTTTTAGTGTTGATAATTTAAATTATTCTATATTTTCTCTTTATGGAGAAAAGTAATTTAGACGATGATATATTATTCAAAGTAACTCGAATTTAAATTGATATCTGATATAAAATAGATGCACAACAACAGTTTTACAACATCTAAACAACAGCTTTTGTGAAACGTATATTTGTATATTTGAAAAAAAAAAAAAAAAAATCTTTCAATATAAATATGCTACAGTAACAAGATAATTTTGATTATAATACCAATTCTGTTAATTTATTATGTTTGTAAATCACGTTTATTGAGTTTGAAAATGCTTGTTTGTAATCCATAAATCTTAAATTCCGTCTTGAGAAAAATTATCAACACACTATAACAACCAACCATTTGAAAAAGTTTCCAAAAATCCATGGCTGCAAAATAAACTTTGGGGTTATGAATGTATTTCTGAAAATCTCGGCTTCAGAAGTTTTTCATGATAAAGATTACCAATTCATGGTTATATTATATTTTCCTGGATTAAGAAACATTTATCTTTTTTACGGCGTGGCATGCTTTCCTTTTTTAAGGAAAAATATTATGTGATTATAATGTCGACATTACTTAAATAAGATTATGGAACAAGAAAACCTACATGTTTGAAATTGTTCTTCAAGAGCAAATCAATGCTTTAAAACTTTTTCTAAAAAATACAAATAAAATTACGTGAAAAGAAATTTAAGGAACTCTGTTTCGTGACAAGAAATGCTTCCGTGTTTTGAACATTTTCAATGTTTAGTATTTCAGTAAAATATCTATAATCAGAGAATTTGAAAATCGGAAGAAAAACAAATTGTAAGGTTTATTCTTTCTCGAACATGTGCACTTAAACTTAGTGAATATCATTTGAAAATGTAGTTTTCTAACAATATTTTACTAAAGTTCAAAAAAAAAAAAAAAAAAAAAAATCTGGGAGAATTCGAAAAATGTTTTGCTCAAAACAATCACACAAGCTTTAAAATTTATGTAATATATTGTTTTACAAATTAATACCGCCAAATTAATACAAATTTTGCATGTTTTAACATTTTTGACTAATCGAGTTTAGCCATATTTTTTTTTAATAATAGGGTTTAGCAATTATATTCCTTTGGTGTAAATTGCATTACACGGGAATGTAGAAATAAAATATTCATATTTGTTTGTAAACCTAGCTTTTGGTTTTGCCGATAAAGAATAACATCACTTTGGTGCCCTGATATTGAATGCTTTTCCTGATTTTCTTTAAAGAAATGCGACGTTTTTATAAAAATCCATTTTCACTAAATTAATATGTAAGTATTAATGTAGAAAATTTCTGTTCTAAAAGGAATACAAGCTCCTGACACAATTATTTCTGTTAAATTTACCAGAAACCTAAAACGAAAAAAAAATATTTTTTTTAATCCATAAACTAGTGAAAGTTTTTTTTTTTTTTTTTTTTTTTTTTTTGTGATTAAAAATTGGTATCGATAGAGTGTCAATAGAATTGACACTCTGAATACTGTTCTGAAAAAAAAGAAAAAAATCTGTTCCCTGATTTCGCAGTGTAGCGTTTTCTATTTTATAGCTAAAAAAATATTTAGCAATAAAATATTTCCTTTTTTGTATTAATTTCGAACTAATAAAATATTTCGTGTGTATAAAGAGTACTTTAAACAAGAAAAATAATCGAAATTCGTAATACAGTTATTCAGTTAAAGTACAGTGCGTTACATTTCAAATAAAGTTCGTATTGGCGTTAATAATTTTAACAATATAGCAATGTTTTAATCAAAATTTCAAATCATGAACATCACTTTTGAAATGTGATAATATCTCTAGACGCGCTGAATGTCATTGTGATTTGGTCATGTCCCCATATGTACATAGTAGTATAGATTTATAACTCCCATGTATTCTGTTTTAAATAGTATCCTTCGTACTGGTTACATTAAAGAATACGAAAGTGTGTCGTAATATAAAAATATGTATGGCGTACTGTAGGCGCCAAGGCATTTTAAAGCCTGAAAACAACTTATAATCAGATCCTTGATTAATGCAATATCAATGAATAATGAAATGAGTACATGGAATGTAATAAATATCAAACTGAAAGAAGTAGAATAATCTAAGTAGAATTTATATAACAAAGACGATTTGTAGTAACACAAAAACACGGGAGACATACTCCATACGTCAGCACTTTTTAAAACTTAAATATCAAATGTGGCATTCTTATGTCATGTCTAGTAATAGTATTATACAAATAGACAACAAATAAAAAGGCAGAAAGAAAGAAAATTAAATACATTAAACAACTTCAGTGTCCGAACCCCACTGGTAAATTTCCAATAAAAATAAAGAAAGAGAGATTTCGAACTTCGATTATAAATCTTTGTTTAACACTGGGGATTCTATTAGAAGAGGGATAATGACGCGCAGATGTTAATCTCGTAATTATTTTGGGATTCACAACTGTGTTTTAACAAGAAGAGAAATCAGAATATCGTCCAAAGTATGAAAGTTTAAATAAGTTTTTCTCAGCGCATGTGAAGCAGATTTGATGGCATAAATGAATTAAAATATAAATGTTTTGTAAATATGTCCCTCAAAGTATAATTTACCTTAATCAGTCATAAAGTATCAGACATTAAGAAAATTTTAGCATTTGAATAGCTAATATTCGGTATAGTAAAATTCTTCAAACGTCTCAGAATAATTTGAATTTTATTGCCTCTAAATATAATAATATGAGTATGCGACTCAAAATTATATTTCAATGATATCAATGATCTTACGTAATACATGCATCAACGTAGGTTGTAGAATCCGGAATATAGAAACTCTAATTAACTTTTAGCTACATAATATTCACTATTTCTTACCAGCAACTGTTAATGTAGTGTTTAGAAACAAGATTATTTTTTTATCTCATTCATTTTACTGTTAATTGTATTGGAAGTTTCTGTGTGTATTTTCGTTGTTGTTGTAGATGTCAAGTGAAAACATTAAAAAATCACTTACAGGGTGTATTTCATTTGAGCCCTACTGTTACAAAATACATGGGTTAAAAAAGAATGTATAATTGTTATTTTTGTCACATAAATAAAATCGACTAACAGTGCAGTTTAAGTTTTATTTATATTGTTCATTTCCTTTTCTAAATTTCTTTTCCGATATTGTCTTATTTTAAGTTATGTCCAATATGTTATATATGCAGGGATGCAAGTCCTGCGCCACAAATGGCTGATTTTTACTATGGAATTTTAATAGTATTATTTGCCTTATTAAATTTCAGAAGTTCTACCATTAAATATTATGAAGAATGCTAGCTATAAAAATTTTGTGATAGCAGTCAGCCATTTGTGATGCAACTCTTGCATCTCGGTATGTGTTTTATTACTATATTTTTCTTTTCTTTTATTGAACGAGCAATGTACTTTTGATAACGATTTTGGTATGATTTGCAGGGAAGAAAAATTTAATTTGATATCGTCATGTCTTTGCGTTTTTCATACCCATTATTTCGCTAAAATATAAGCCCGACGACGTCTACAATATTTAAACATTTCTTGAGGTGCTTAACTTTTAAAGATAAATTAATCCAATGATTTCTTTTCTATTTCCACGATTAATACAGGCCGTCAAAATAAATAAATAAATAATAAAAAAACTGCCTAATTGCAAAAAGTATGTAAACTCCATAGATCTGAAATCATTCAATCGAAATATGGTAACTAGATACACCATCACGTAGCACTTAAGAAAAAGAGATTTATATTAATAAAAAAAAATATCAACAAAAAGACTGTTATTTTCATTTACAAACATTACTTGATAAAATTGAAAACATAAAAAACCTATTTTCATTGCATTAGATAACAATTCAATAAAGTACACATCGAAAAGCCATTTGTCTATTTCGTCTCGTGTATTGTTCTTTTGGTGTGTACGTAAAAGTATCGAAAAAAACTGACGCACACAATTTTTCATTCATTTTGACGTGAATTACATACATTTGAACTATCGGGAAAGTGAACGATACGTACTTTACTTTTGTGAGAATTGATATGACAATAGCTTGAGAGATATTCTACAGTTTAGGAGGCTTCAAACAAGCAAAAAATTAATGAAGTCCATTGGAAAATACAGTTGATGTTACAGTGGATAGAAATTTTAAACTATGACGTCTCGCACGTAAAGAGAAAGAATCGCGGATATCAACTTTGTAACTAACACCGTCGTTCTTACGAATTTTTCATTTATTCACATATTTATACGTATTTGTTATTTACGCAATTCTCATTACATTTTTAGATAGTCATAATCACTTTATTTTATAATAGTCATAATCACTAATTTAAAACAAGACCTTTCCTTTTAAAAATATTCCATGATGAAATGAAACGATTGTCAAAATTGCATTTGTCTGGGTATATTGTCATTCCACCGTTTTGTAAAATCAGAATACGCCAAAAATGATGGCAGTATTTTGAAAAAATTACTTGAAGTTAGGTCGCCCTAGCTTAAATGGAAAGAATAAAATGAAGGAATGTATTATGAAAAACGTACTTGATGTTAGATCGTCCTAGCGTAAATGGAAAAAATAATGATATTTAGTTCGTAACTACCATCGTTTTTTCCCGTTACATTTTTAGTCTTACATTCCATCTAATTTAAAGGAAAGACCTTCCTTCCAAAAAATATCCACTCGAAGCTAGTAGACGGGAGCTGCTGGGTTCGAACTCCGTCGTCCTAGTCGTTCGGAGTTTTCGTAGTTTTCTTCGAACCATGGATTTCCATGCGTAAATACGAGTTAGGTTCCCTTAGAAAGAACCCCACGAAGCCCCCCCCCCCTCCCCTGAGCCTATATCCCTCGAGTAGATACTTGACCGTCAAAAATCAACCCAACCCAACACAAAAAATATTCAATAATATAGTAAATCCATTGTCGTAGATTGATTTAGTACCATAAAATGTACGTAAAAGCCAACCTTTTTTTTACAGGTTGGATTTCAGCGTCGACCTTTAATAATTTTTTGAATATTTCTCATTTATCCAAACTGATCAATTTACACTTTTTTTTTTCTTTTGAAAACCTTTCAAATGTAATCTATTCCGATTATCTATTTCTATATTTTATACATATTTAGGCAACATATTTGCACCTACCGAAAAATAAATAAGTAAAATGTCACACTGATCTCTTATGATACTTTAGAAACGGAATTCATTTATTCAAATAGGTTAATCTAGTGATGTAAACCCAATCTAAAGTCTAATTCTCTTTTATGTTCTTTGATGTGATTTCTATTTAAGAAAAATTATAGGTGAAAAATATATCTAATCGCATTTTCACATTTTTTGAACGATATGTTAAATATTTTGCATCGTTCTTAACTCGTATGAGGCACAAAATACATAGTATTTCCGCACCTCATTCAGTAAACCGCTCAATTCACAGGTGATATAGAGAGAATGACTAGCACATAAATTGCGCATTTTTGTCTGCACATTAACTTTGAACTCATATCAATTTCGGTTACATCGTAGGAAAGATATATTTCCTTTTCCATATTCACCTCTACTGTACGCTATATTAATTTTTTTCATATAAGATCACACATTTTCTTTAATTTCTATTGATATATAATTTATCCAAATATGTTAATCTATTCATGCGTTTCTAACTGCACACTACTTACACACATAAAGTAATCCACTGATCTCCTTCTGATTTTCAGAGATAATATTTTTATTGAAATTTACTTCGTATAAGTATTTCGATAATTAGTGATAAGAATTAAATTAATATATGCCTCGTTTCAAATACATTCAGTTTTTTTAGAATAATTTCTTTACATGTATCTTATTTTATCCAAATAATTTAATCAGATTATCTGATTCTGATTCTCACTGATTTAATTTCAACTAATATATATTTCATACAGCTTTATAGAGACGAAATCTTTCATTTGATTAATTCCCTATTAATTATTCCGCGACATGCTTTGTATAAAATGTAGACGATTCATCCATTTATAATGGCACACAACTTACTCATATAGGTTAATTCACTAAGTATTTTGGGGCGTGTACTTAGCTTGATTTTACTTTTAGTGTATACAATGTTAAATAATTCGCCACATTTAACACTCTATGGTATATTTTTTCTTGATTTCCATGTTTTTTATAACATTTTATTTCTTTAAATCGGTTAATTAATGTCAGAAGATACAGAGATTCATGCATCAATATTTAGACTGCTTCATGTATCGCATTAATTATTTTGTGATTGTGCATTGTGCAAACTGCATTACGATTGGAAAATTATTTTATGTAATATATATAATAGCAAACTACATATTGATATAGGTAAATCCATGAATCTAGGGCTACACATACATATGCTCAGAACTGACAATACAGAGCAAGAATCAGAAGATGCAGAAATCAAAATTAGATTACCGATAAACTATAGATGTTTGACATATAACAAAATTATAAATTTTCAACCCAACCGCATTTTTGTTTTTGCGTACAGATAAAATCTACTGAAAAAAAATCGGGGCGCTGGAAAAGCAATGGACGACAACCCGGTGCTTAAAAATGTAACCACTGCTCCTATTTTTTCAGAATGTTCAAACTTTGGTCATGTTAGATAAAAAAAAAACTTTCCGTAGAATAATACCGCAGAAAAAAGCATCTGATTAACATATATAGAGTACGTGGGATATATTATAACATATTAAGAAATCTGATCGATGTGACTTTCTCGAATCCAGTGCATTTGTTGTTCTGCGTGCCGAAGCAGAATATAATTGATGATTGCGTTTCTGATTCTTCGAGTGCTCATCGGAATATGTTATAAAAACATCCGAGACATGTTTGGATGATGCTTTTGAGGCTTACTTTTGAAACTTTCATCGACAGCTGCAAGCATTAATTGGCCATTTCAACAAATGTCAATAAAAACTTTAATCGAATTACCGTTTTGTCTTTTTGATATTGGTAGATCGAAAAAAAGAAATGTTTGACTAAAGCGGCCTTGTTCGGCTATAGTAATTTAAAAAAATCGATTGAACGGATCAAGAGCGCCCCTCTTCTTTGATGCAATCCATTTTTTTAAATATTCCCATCCACGTACGTCTCTGCTTTATTAGAGTTTATAAGGAGTGTGTATCCAAAAACCACCATTATTTGTTGAACCGACCGCCAATTGTTTTTAACATTATTCATAACTTTTTTTGAAACGTTGCGTTGGTAAGGCGTCCAATCCTTTTTTCTATGTCCTATTAGGTTTTCGCAAAATATTGATTGTCAAGATTTTTTGCTTCGGACTAGTTCGTTTAATATGGTAAGCTATGAGAATTGTTTGAAGGTATCAATCAGAGACTAACTTTGAATTTTCAGAACCCAAACCAAGTATTATATCGTCAATTTGTAGTAATGAAAGAAAGGTATTTAGGGGGTAGATCAGTATTACAAAACTTAAGCAACCTGTATCGATGATGTACAATATTTATTTGTCATGTAGATCACTGAGCGCTATTAATGCTCGCACTTGACCGTTTCCTTTAACATAAGTGTAATTTTTGGTTTCCCATTTTGTGAGAGATGTATGCAAAGAGTGGCTATGTTTGACTCTTAACGTTTCTGACCTTAGAAGTATTTTTGATACTTATTATGATATATTGTGCAATTTTCTTTATTATTTTTAAGAACATATCCTTATATTATTTTCCTACTTCACTTTGAAAAAAAGAGAAGAAAATACAAAGTTTTTTTTTTTTTTTTTTTTTTTTTTTTTTTCTAATAATGAAATTGTAACAAATCGCATGCATTGCAACAATTAAATAGAAAGAGCAATTCGTATTAATCATATTATTGAAAATTAATGATTATGAGAACTAGGCTCATTTTTTAACCACAGAAACAGATATTTAATAACAGATGAAACGGAATAAATCAATTATAGATTCATCTGTTGATAAAATCGCAGATAATTTATTTTACGATATTGTGCTTATGAAAGATGGGCAATGATTATAAATTAATCACAGTCTGATTAAATTTGTTCTTTTGTTTCATCGCAAAAAAGTCTCATTAATGGTTTTTCAATATTTTTTTTATTGGAAAGAAATGTTACAATTAGCGAAATGAACTAATTCATTTTTAACTAAGAGCTAGTGCAACGAAACTATATTTCTGATCGATTAATCGATACCTGAGGTAATATTGACTCGCTTGACCTTCTTTCTTTCGCTTAAATTCGGTATAAAGAACGAAGTTCATTGCATCAAAGATTGAATTTCTTAAACGTTGTGGGTAAATGTAAATACTTAGCGTAAATAATAAAATACTTAGAGTTTTAGGTAGATTTCGTATGAAATACTACCTATTACATTCTTCCCTATGTTGGAATTTCTGAAAAAAAATTGAAGACCTACACCAATCATGACCTCTAGAATACCTCTAACCACCCTCAGTAAAAAAATTTTTCTATCTATCTATCTATCTATCTATATATCTATATCTCTCTCTCTCTCTCTCTCTATATATATATATATATATATATATATATATATATATATATATACGAGGGTTACTCTGAAATTATTGAGATACGCGCAGACGAGAGCTTACAAAATAAAAATAACGGTTTAATTTTAAAATACAAAGTATTTTAACACAGCAGATGATTCTTTACTGACTTACTTCAACTTGTTTAGCGTAGAATAAATTTTAAACAGAAGAGAAAATGGAGTTGACGCGAGAACATTTTCGCGCTATGATTTTCTACAATTTTAAGGCAGTATTAAATCAAGAAGAATGCGTTCAACGGTTGAAATTAGTATTTGGTGATGAATCTCCAGCTCGAGCTACTGTATTCAGATGGTTTAAAGAATTTAGCAGAGGTCGCAATTTTCCTCAAGATGAAGAACACACTGGAAGACCTATACCAATCATGACCTCTAGAATACCTCTAACCACCCTCAGTAAAAAAAACTTTCTATCTATCTATCTATCTATCTATATATCTATATCTATCTATCTATCTATCTATATATATATACGAGGGTTACTCTGAAATTATTGAGATACGCGCAGACGAGAGCTTACAAAATAAAAATAACGGTTTAATTTTAAAATACAAAGTATTTTAACACAGCAGATGATTTTTTACTGACTTACTTCAACTTGTTTAGCGTAGAATAAATTTTAAACAGAAGAGAAAATGGAGTTGACGCGCGAACATTTTCGCGCTATGATTTTCTACAATTTTAAGGCAGTATTAAATCAAGAAGAATGCGTTCAACGGTTGAGATTAGCATTTGGTGATGAATCTCCAGCTCGAGCTACTGTATTCAGATGGTTTAAAGAATTTAGCAGAGGTCGCAATTTTCCTCAAGATGAAGAACACACTGGAAGACCGCCGTCGGCAGTAATCCCGGACAATGTGTCTGCCATACGAAAAATGTTAATGGATGATAATCGCTGTACCTATCAAATGATACAGAAGGAACTTAACATTGGATCCGCAGCCATACACAAAATTATTCATGAAGAATTGCATATGAAAAAAGTAGTTTGCCGTTGGGTTCCCATAATCTAACTGAGCACCAAAAGAGAAGCGTGTCAGAATCAGTAAAGAAACTCTTAAATTGCTAAATGATGGTGGCCACCGCATCATTTCTAAAATTGTAACGGGTGATGAAACGTACATACCGTTTTTTGAAGTTCCAACACGTAAAGAAAGCAAAGTATGGGTCTTTGAAGATGATCCCACGCCGACAATGGTGAAAAGACAACGCGCACTGAAAAAAGTGATGTAAGCCGTTTTCTTCAGAAGTACGGGATTGATCAAAGCCATGAAGTTGCAAAGACAGAAGACAGTAACAGCAAACTGGTATACCACTAAATGTCTTCCAGAAATTCTACAAGAAGTGAATGTTAGGGGACTAATGCTTCACCATGACAATGCATCTTCACATACAGCCGGATTAACAGTTGAGTTTCTTAAATAAAAACGAATTAAAGTAAGAGAGCATCCGCTGTATTCACCTGATCTAGCTATGTGTGACTTTTGGTTATTCTTTAATTTAAAAAAGAACTTACGTGGACGTCGTTTTCATTCAGAAGAAGAGATGGATGTGGCTATAAATGCATTTTTTTCATCATTTCAAGAAATGAATGGCTTGAGGCATTTAACCTGTGGAAAATTCGTCTACAAAAGTGCATTGACGCTGGAGGAGACTACTTTGAACACACCTAAAATTTTGTAAGTATAACTTTAAAAACCTAGTTGTATCTCAAAAATTTCAGAGTGACCTTCGTATATCACTTTTTTCTGGACACGATAACTTTCACAATTCTGCACAAATCTCTTCCAAACTGATACATCAAATCAAGGGGCATAAAATCTCGGTCAAGTTCGTTAATGGGCAAAATCGGACCAAGGGGATGGTAATAGGAAGGAGTTTTGTGAAAACTGAAAAAAACCCATAACTTCTTAATTTTTGTACATATCACATCAGTTTAAAGTTTTTATTACTTCTAAAAATAGCGCCAAAAATTTATGTAGTATATAAATTTAAAAATGGGCTCAAGGGGCGCAAAAAATAAGGATTTTGGGAGAAAAAAGTTACTAACTTCGTCAATTCTCAAGATATCAAATCCAATTAATTTATTATAAGTCTACAACTTTTATATTCACAAGTTTTTGATAGGACCAATTCGTACTGCAAAAAAAAAAATAATAAGTAAAAACGAGAACAAAAAAAAGGGGGGTGAAAAAGACAAAATCCATAACTCCGTCAATTCACAAGATATAAAATCCCCATGAATTTATCATATATATTCTTAATATTGTCTTCAACATTTATATAGACAGGTTTTTGATAGGACCAATTCTTACAGCAAAAACAAACTGAAAATACATGGCGGTTGAAGAAAAAAAATAATCTTATTAAGGGTGTATTCAAATCCAAACTGCTTATTTGCTGACTCATTTTTAAATGAATTTCTGCTCTCAAACGCATCCAATTGGCAGATTCTCTAATTCAGAAACTATATAATTTACCGTAATGATCAATTTTTTGATAGAGGCAGGATATATTTCAAAAAATGATGCCAAAGTGGGCATTTTGAATAGAATTTCCCGAAGCGATTGCGTTAGAAACAAAAAAATATTGTCCTACTGAGAAAATAATTGTTTATTAATCAAGTTTTAATTAATTGAAAGAAAAATAAAAATACGGGACGCTTATAAATCTCTTTAAGAAGCACGTCAGCAAATTTCATATTTTTCTATTAAAAATGAATCTGAAAATGTGCCAGAAAATTTCTAGTTGTTGAGCACGGGAAAGTATTTTGTTTTTAGTACCGTCTTAACATGATTCTGATTAAACCAGCTATTATAAAAAAAAATGAAATAAAAACTCGCCGAAAGCGGCCACATAAAATTGTTAAAGTGGGTTTATATCTAATCATTATTTAGTTTTTTTTGGTGAAATTAGTATACCTAACTTGGAAATCAACCTCCTCCTGTAGGCCGGGCCGGCAGGGATTTTATTTTGTTTTCCTAAAATCCCACCTATTTAAACTGATTATTAATGAAATAGACATTTAAAAAAAAATCAGTTTCTTTTCTTTATTTATTGTGTAATTGTTAAGAGGGAAAAAAAAAGCTTAATGCTTTTAATATATACTAGGGTATCGTACCCGGGCTTCCTGGTTTAAAGAATATAAGTGAAAACATTTTTTTTTTTTTTTTTTTTTTAATTGAAAACTAACAATTTTTTTATATACAATAATTTTTTTAGATTGACCACTTACATTGAAAAAGCATTTTTCATATGGAAAATACGAATTACACAATCAAATACATTTTTGAAATTTATCAAAAGCGATATTTTCTTATTAGCCGCATGCTAAGAGTTATTTGCCAAGATTTTACAACTTATGGCATCCTTTTATATTCTCATAATTTCAGAGCTTATACATGTCTGGTAAATTTGTGTTTTATTTATGTTATTTTATTTATTTATTCATAGGGAATTTTTTTTTAATGGAAATTAGCCGTAAGAAAATGATGAACTCTTTATTTTGTTTTAAGGGCAAACGGATTAATCTTTCGTAATCGAGCTCCGCGCGATATAGATAAATTAAAAATTTCCATGCTTTAAAATTGTTTTTAAAACCATAGACAATCAGTAAACTGAGATGAACTTTTCAAACAAATTCCATTTTAAAAAGAAATCCTTTTTGGGGATCTAAAAATTTAAATTGTACAATTACAAATAAGTTAGATTTGTGTTTTTTCAATATTATTCTTTTATTTCTTTATAAAAGAAGTATTAATTTCGTTAATATGTCTTTCACAAATATGTTAGTTTGGTGGGGTTTTTTAAATTATTATTTTATTTGCTTATAAAGGAAGTATTAATTTCATTATGCAAAAATAGTCAGAAACAAACGCTGAAAAATGTTTGTTGATTTATGTGTAAAATGTTTATTATTTTATGTATTGAAACCGCCACGTGATAAGATAAACTTTTAAAAAAATCATGCTTAAAAATTATTTTAGAAAATATAATACATCAGTCAATGAATACAGTTTTTAAACAAATTGCATTTGAAAGTACATTTATTTCCCTATGCGACAAAAATTGAAAATGTATGATAGTCAGAAGATTGAAAAAATGCAGTAGCGAAAATTTCAAGACCGAAATTTAATCTTGAAGTATTGCCATTCGCAAACTGACGTCAGCGTTACGCACAGATACGTTTGTTCTTTATAATATATATACATAATCAGTAAAATATAATAAAGATCAGTTATTAGGATGTGGTTATCAATTGAGGCTGTTATGCTTGGATTTCTGGAATGAAAACAGCAATTTTCACCTTTTCAAAATTTGCATACGCACTTCTCATATCCATATTCATCATTTTTGAAAAAATTGTATTTTTTTTTTTATCATTTAAAAATCATTTTAACTCAAAACTTGAAATCAAGATTGCCAGCAACATCTTTTATGTGAACAGACGTACTCTTTATTTGAGATTCTAATCTCAATTTTGGAAAGTAAAAATTTCCGTAATTTATGGTTTTTAGACGCATTTGTGTTAAAAGGCTTAGTTCTATCTAACAAAATGATAGTTTTCTTTTAAATATGACTTCAGTTTCACTTAAATAAGCATTTCACCTAGTGTCTGAAACTTAGTATCAGTACACATGCAGAAGGAAAATCACTATAGAAAATGTATCAGGAAAAATGCGTGTTTTCAAAAGCAGTATGTCATTTTCCGTTATTATGCCCCTAATATAATATTCTGCTCCTAATGGGATTTTGAGCTACTAAACCCTATACAACAATTTTGAATTTTAATCAGAAAATAGCATGAAAAAAGTTTAAAATACCTCATTATTTCTCTCTTGTCTGCAGCAATGAAAGCTATCTAATTTTCATCATTTTGAAAAAATTTCATAAAATGCTTTTAAAATTAAAATATAAAAGTAGGGATATTTAAAAAAAAAAAAACAGATAGTGCGACCACATCTACAAAGGAAGAGGTTTAAAAAAATATATATTTGTAAAATTGGTTCAGCAGAAAGATCAGGGCAGATGACTAAAAAACACACTTGTGTTTTAAATATATAGGTTATATAAAATTAGGAAAAATTAAATAAAGCAATTTATGTTATTTTGATAAAATTATAGTAGAATGTCCTAAAGAATAGCATTAAAATTTTATTATTCGAGAGAATTTTCGACAACCACGAATTATTTGCTTGCTTGTCCAACTCGGCGAAGCAAATCCATCCAGGCGAGAATCATCAATTTCTGTAATATAAATCGCTATTATTTGCATGTCACCTCTCTCTTATAAAGACACTCTACATTTTTGTAAAACATTGCGTTTATCAGTGTGTGCTTTCGATTACATTATTTTCAAAAGTGAAGCATTTTCACCTGTGAAGAATTTCAAAGCATCTGGGCTGTGAAAATGACGCACTTCTAGAAAACATAATTCAGGTTTAAGAATTAAAAAACACGCTTTTTTATAAAATGACGTCATTTGCATCCGCTAAAGCAAGCTACTTTTACAACGCAGTCTTAAACTTCGTCTATAGAAAAGTGTGCATATGACGTCATTATCACAGAATAACAGACAATATTCTTGACATAGCCCATATTTTATTTTCAACTATTTTTTCAGGTTTTATGAGAAAATGGCAACAACATGATACAGTATCTCCTATTTTCAACTATTTTCCGTTTACTTTCAATGACTTTCAATAGAAATGAGGTACTTTTGTTGCCACGATAAGAAAAATGGTAATAAAAACTGCAAAAAAATTAATATCTCAAAAATTATTTGAGATACAGCTTTCAAACAAATTGCATTTAAAAGAACATTTTTTTCCTTATACGACGGTGTAAAAATTTAAAACGTGCTATGTTTAGAAGTTTAAAAATTTGCAGTAGAGAAAATTGCAAAACCAAAATTTCATTTCAAATTTCAAAGTGTTGCCATTCGCAAAATGACGTATGCGTTACGCACAGATATGTTTGTCCTTTATAATATAGATAGTCCTAAACGCAGGTCTGTTAGAACCACTTTTCAAGCGAATTGCTAAATCATATAACTATTTCGAAATATGGAAAATATTTTAAAGCTATTTAAAAATATATTTTTCAAAATTTTTTTTTAAACTAATAACTTTTTAAATCACTTTTAAGGTAATAGGAAAACATATTAATTTTTAGCGTACATTTATTCTTTATCATAACTTAGTTTATAGGAATTTAAAGTGTTGGAATGGTGTTGTTAAAAATGTTCAATGTGCTGTCCATCATTCAGAAGTACAGCTGTGAGACGAGGCACCACACCGTTCACAGCATTTAGTAGTATTTCTTGTGTTACGGCAGACACATTTTCCCAGATGGCATCTTTCTGTGCTGCTAGTGAGGCCGGTTGGTCGCGGTACACTTTTGACTCCAAGAATCCCAACAGCCAAAAGTCACAGGGTGTCAGATCGGGGGATCTTGGAGGTCATGCGTGATTAAAGTAGCGACTGATAATGCGATCCATCCCAATTGTTGAGCGTAGCAGGCGTTGCACAGGCAGAGCAATATGAGGTGGTGCTCCATCTTGCATAAAGATGACTGTTTGGAGTGACTGTCGCGCTTGCAGTTCAGGAATAATGTTCGTATGTAACAGTGCTACATATCACTGACCAGTGACAGAAACTGTTTTGAAACCCGTCTGTGTGACGTCCTCGAAAAAAAAAATGGACCAATTATGAAATAAGCAGTGAAGCCACACCAGGCTGTCACTTTAGGCTGTTGCAAGGGTACCTAGAACAAATGCATGTGGATTTTCTGTGGTCCACACTCGACAATTGTAGGTGTTAACAGCGCCAGAGGGTGTGAAATGCGTTTCATCTGTCCAAAGTACAGTGTGAAGCCGGTCGTGCTGCTCTTCCATCTTATTGAATACCAAAGTCGCAAAATCTCGTCGAGAGTCAAAGTCAAGAGGTTTCAGTTCTTGGTTATGTTGCAACTTGTAGGGATACCGTTGCAAAGTTATTCGCAGTGCTCTTCAGACACTTCCGTAAAACACTGCTGTTTGCCTAGAAACTTCTCGAGCACTGCACTCCCCATGTGCAGCAATCGCCGACATGGATTGCACCGTCTGCTCCACTGTCGTAGCAACAGCAGCGGCTGTTGAGGGACGTCCACTTCTTTGATGTGACGCCAAAGAACCTGTAGCTTCAAATTTCTTGATCATTTTGTTCAATGCAGAAGACGTTATTGGTCCTTTGCTATCTCACATACCCTTCATGTAGTGATATGCTCGCAATGCGCAATGGCAATTTCCGAATTCTTAAAATACAGTTTAACTAATAAGGAGAGGGCCAACCTTGTTAATCACAAATTTTGATTATTTTAATATATGTTGTAGGTTAGACACCCCTTAGTGTCAGGTTCAACGGATTTTATCCAATGCCCTATAGTTCTTGAAAAACCAGGAGGTCTAATATTAGTAGACAACTTAAATACTTACTTCGCAGCAAAAATGACAGGTTTGTCGTAGCTCAGTTGTCATGGCGTTTGCCGGCTGATCCGAGGGCCCGGGCTCGATACCTGAATGCGCTACGTTTGTTTTTGTTTTATAAATATAGTTGTAATTATAATTTAATAATTTCAATTACAAATTTTAACATCAGACATTAATTATATTGTTAACAAACTTAAATTTATCATTTCGTATTTGTAAACTATTATTTCTCAACCATTAAAGAGGTTTAAAAAGAAATTGGATCTATTATTGAATGATAAAAATTCCAAAATCGTGACAAATTCTGTTGTGGTGCCATCTAGTTATGATAAAAAAAAAAGGGGGAATACTCAAATAAATTAAAAGCAGAAAAAAGGAAAAGGTGAAAGCAAAATAATTGAAAGCGCAAGCATACTTATTACAAATTTAAAAATCTTTAATATGCAAAAAATCGGTTGTAATTTAATTCTGATGCTGATTTTTAATATGATTATGCTTGCTACTTTAAAAACAGAATAATATTATCTCATTGACTTCCTTTGTTAAAGCAATGCGTAAATGATGTTTCGTTAAAATCACGAATTGACACAATTGCTCAATATCATTGCATCGATAAAGAATATATGAAATACATTTTTAAAGTGATTAAAAAAAAATAACAGTTTTATGATGTTTTATTACAACTATTCAGTTAAAAGTAAAAAATTAAATAGGTTAAAATTATAATTGATATACAATATTAAAAATTTTAATTGACAGTGAGATCATTAAGTTATACTTACAAGTAAATTTATAAAACAAAAAATGAGAAAACAAACGTAGCGCATTCAGGTATCGAACCCGGGCTCGCCAATCAGCCGGTTAACACCATACCAACTGAGTTACGACTGACCTATCATTGTCGTAGCAAAGTAAGTATTTAAGTTGTGTACTAATATTAGACCCCCCCCCCCCCCCGGTTTCTCAAGAACTAAGGAGCATTGGATAAAATCCGTTGAACCTGACACTAAGGGGCCTCTACTCTACAACATTTATTAAAATAATCAAAATCTGTGATTAACAAGGTTGGCCCTCTCCATGTAAGAGGGCTTTCTCAACTATGGACAGCATTTCGATGCATACAAGCTTCGACTACCATAACTTGCTGCAGTTGCTCCTTTTTATATCATTTTTTGCTTTACATAATCCTACTCAGAAATCCGACAGCACCATCTGTTGGTCACCAACAGAGCCATTTTTTTTCGTTGCCAGACAAAACCCGGTTTCTTTTCCATCCGTTTGGGGCAAACCGTATCTTTGCATCTCGATTCGTTTTCGAATTATTCATTTTTAAAGTTCGTCCTGACTTTTGGATCCCCCAGTATATAGAAAGATTTATTTTCTGGAATTTCATGCTTCTTCCTAAAACGGCTACTGAGATATGGCCAAATGTTCAAAAGTTTTCGACCTCCACTTTAACACCCTTAAGGTGGAATTTTCAAATATCGCTGAAATAAATATTCAACTATTTTTTAGTAGATTTATTTTCTGGAATTCACACTCCTACCGAAACCGGTTGTTAAAATATGGCCAAATGATCTGAAACTTTTAAACTCGGCCCCTTTTGACCACGTTAGGCAAGTAATTGCTAAAATCGATGATATACGTGTTTAATTATTATTTTTTAATTACTCTCTTTTTCCTGCTGTTTTCAATTTTTAACTTTTTTAAAAGTTCATGTTAACCTCATAAGTAATTTTAAAACTACAGTTATACTTTTACCACTTGCTCACATATAATAGAAAGACATTTCAACAACAGATAGCACATGAAGTTGACTGCAACTAGGAAGCCCATAAATGCTGTTCAACTGTTCCGCACTGTTCAGCTATTCTTTAGAAATGGCAAAACTGTTAAACTATTCAATTCTAAATAAATGTTTTTACAATTTTTTTCCTAAAAGTTAGAGAATGTTGCATGTCATTTATACTTAATTTATTGTAAATTAAAAATCGTACTCTTTTGATTTTCGACTGGTTAATTATTTTTGATATTCATTACTTATGCATATGATATTCATTGATATTTTTATTGTATTGATATTCTTAATGAATGCAATGCTTATGATATGCATTGATATTCTTAATGAAAAAAAAATCATATTTTACTTTCACAGAAATAAAAAAAATATACTTATACTTTAATTGACATTAATCATTTATGATATTTAAGTTTGTTTTGGGGAATAAATCAATTAGGACCGAGAGCATTTTCCATCATAAATAGTATTCAGCGTTACACAATACTTTCTCTATGTCTATATATTCGCAAGGACATTAAGATCTTTCTGCATTAGACAGATTTTCGTCTTTGTCATCGTTCGCTTACAAAAAAAATCTTGTAATTTGCATTTTACTTATGTAGAATTATAAGCCTATCCTAATATTTTAAGCAATGGACTATGAACTGATTATAAGTTAGTTTAGGATTGTTACTTACCAGATTTGAAACCTGGTGCTTTATATATCAAAATTAAAGAACCAGCCAAATTTACCATCAAAAATAACATTTATTGATTTTACAGCAGCATAAGTTCTTGAAAATGGGAGATTTAAGGCAACTTTTCGGATCGTTAACATAGGAGGGACTTTTTAAAGTACTTTAAAACACAAATAAGTTAATTATGAAAATTAAATTTCGAAAAAAAATTCAAAATTCTTCCAAGAATCCACGAACTTCATTTTGAAAAAAAATCATCATTAAAATTGGTAATTGTACTTTTGTCTTCCTTATATTAATAACAAATAAATAATAATAATAATAGTTATAAATATTGAGAATAATATTAAGAAGAAATAATAATAATAGCAATAAATAATAATAATAATAAATAAATAAATAATAAGTTTGTAGCATCATATATGGCGACTTAACTCGTTTTGCACGTGAAATTAACAATTAAAAATGTATTATTTTAAAATTAAATGTATACAAAAATTATACGTAATTAAATGTACGTAAAAATAAAAAATAAAAATACGTAAATATTTGTACAAGGAATTTTTGCTGAAAAATTTTATCTGATTCCTAACTTTGGCCTGTGGAGCTATAAAATGCACTATTCCTCAAAAATAAAAGCGAGCTACACCAAGAGTGGTTTCGTTGTTAGTATCTTTTTTTCTGTAAACATATTTACAATTAATATTTACTTAAAACGATCATTTACTTAAAACGATTTTATACACATTTTGATCAAAAAACAAAAAAATAATAATATTTACACACTTGAAATTATTCTCCCATAAAACAGAAACAACTTATGATTACAACCAAATTGAAAACTCAAGTAATGACCGATTTTTGAATACTATTTCACCCAAAGGACCAAAGAAGAAGGTGCGAGAGTATTTAAGTTTTTATCAGAATACTGGGTTTGAATAAAAAGTAACGAGTCAAAATTCGGGAAAAAATATGTATTGACGATATCGTTACAAACAACTAAGATTCTTCAGAATAAATTCCTTGGGACTCGGAAAACTTCTGTCAGCGAGTTGTCAACGCTGGGAAGGAGCCCTACAAATCCTTTTTCCGGAACGTTCTTCAAGCATCTCGTCGAACCGCTTTGACTTCAGCGACGGTAATACTATGTTCACACTACGATACTTAAGATATCTTAAGCCGCCGAACTCTCTTAATTTTGAGGTGGTACCCTCCCGGAATTGGAAACCTGTTCACATGGAAAACTCACTTAAGATAACTCAGTGAAGGTCACTGTGTTCTTTGCGCATGCGCTTAAGATAAAACCGCCCGCAACAGCCAATCAGTTAATGCGAAGCTTTACAGCCAGCGAGAGTGAATGGTCGTGACTGTCTCTAGCCCGAAGAAAGTTGAAACTCTCTCAGAGAGTTTGTGGAACTCCCTCAGAGAGTTCGGAGGTTTAAGAGAGTTCCGATAACGCAGTGTGAACAGGGTATTACACAGCGGTGTCGCTTGAAGGCTCTCTTTACAGAGGGGAAAAGAAAAACTCCACCAGAGACTGCAGATGGTCTGAGGAAGCGTTGCGACATCGTTTTGGAACAGTAGGTCGTTGAGTACGAAGTAGGTGTGACTGGCTGAGTGCCTTGTCATGATGCACCTTCCAATTGACGGGAATGCCTTACCTCAATCGATTGACCCTTCCTTTCAATATTTTCAGAAGAATTTAAAGCGTTAACTCTGATCGATAGAATGTTGCATTTTTAACCTTCAGCAAAGCCTAGGGACACGAACCACTAAAACCACGATAGGAACCTCACGGAAGCTTGTAGTGACTGTAACTTGTATTTCTTTATAGTTGTCGAAGCTTCATCCACTTGCATCGAACTCGCCTGGGGTATGTGCGCGGCAACCTGCAGTTGCATCAGAAAACAATACATCTCATTAATTTTTATACAAACCCTGTATTATACATAAGAGGGAAAAAAAAAACTGCGAAATAAACGGCAAATAGAGCGAAGGTGCACGGTTAATTGTCAGTTTTTAAGAAGATGAGAATTATAAAAAATAAACGATCAAGTTCGAGTATTACTCGCGCTCAAAGGGTTCAGTAGAATAAATAAATGAATTAGTAATTGTATTATTAAAAAAACACCTTTGCTAAAAGTAAACTGAGACTTTATAAAAAACTATACAACTTAGGGCTGGGTATAACTGTATATACTAAAAAAGTATAAATGGATATACCATGAAATTTCAAAGAGATATATAACCTAAATAATATCAAATATATCTATTCTGTATAATTCATTTTTTTAATATTATCCTAATCTGTTTTTGATGAACTTAATTCGGTATTGATAATAAAAGTAGTGAATATTTAAACTTCGTTTGGCATTTCATAAAACTAAATTCAGCGTAGTAATAACATTTCTTTCTACAGAGTCGCTAAATCAAAACCTTTGTTCAAAGTTTAAATTTGTCATTGTGCTAAGCGCGCTTCGAAAGGAGGTCACAAAGTTCCAACGCCACCTTGGTCCGGCCAGAATTTTCCCAGATAGGTTTTTAGTTAACTTTTAAAGTCACTCGAGGAGTATTGAGAGATCCACTCAATGCAAAGTTGCGAATCCCATACTACGTAACAGATTCATTCTTGCAGCGTAAATTGGTTGCTTATGTAACAATTAATGACTAAATAATAACAAATTACTTCATTTGCCTTAGGCATTTTCCTTTATTTTACAAGTAGGTCTTTGAAATTTCACTTTTTTTTGTGTGTATGTTCAAATTTTGGTCTTCGTTGTGTTTTGTCGTAGTTAGGGAACTACTATTCGGTAAAAGTAAATAAAAATTGTTGATTTTAAAATATTTCTTCAGAATTGGAATAAAAAAAAAAAAGTTTCACTCGCAGCACTTACACAGTTTACAGCAAACATAATACTTGAAGAAATAACAAAATATAAACTCTTTTTTTAAATAAATGTCTCTCCAAACAACTAAAATCAAGTTGACCTCTTCTTTGTGTTTATTTATGTATTATTTATACTGTATAAATACATTATATTATAAACGCATAAGGTTTTCTTTCAGATTAGATATTTTGTTTTACTCAAATTCTTTTAAAATCTGTTACAAAATGCAATTTTCTTTATAATACAAAAAAAAAGGAGAGAGGGAATGCTTCATAGTAACTACTACTAAGAAATTTAATTCTTAGGTGTAAAATACTAAAATGTTACTAAAGCAATAGAATACGATTTATTGTCCCTTAAATTCGCAAATAAACACTTGCATCTGTCGTCTAAATATAAATTTAAAATGTCGTGTTATTTCCTTAATTTAACATTTAAAACAATAATGTCGAATGCATAGTAGCAATAAAAAATAATGCCATTATTCCGTTTGATAAATATTCGAAAGTTTGAAAAAAAAGTGTAATCAAAGCCAAATATATTCCGGTAGAATTTCAATAAAAAGCATTCAAGGAAATAAATTTTTCAATCAAGCATATTAGATAGAAAAAGATGGTTGCATTATTAAATTTGCAGCAGCAGGAAATTGCATGCGATCACTTAGGCATAAGAATTGCTTCTGTATTTATTTAATGATGAACAAATTCTGCCAAAGCATTCTCTCATCTGAAATATGTAATATTATTTCTCTGCTTGTGTCACTGAAAGAAATATGTGAATAAAAATGTTGTTTCCAGACCGCTACGCTAGAAGGCAAGACATATAATTAAAGATTTTTCGTGTTGTCAATATATCTAAACTGAACGGTACATAAAATGTAAGCATGATTGAATTTATCGGGAATAAATTAATTCCACTGATGCGTATGATTCCGGAGTAAGATATGTTCTTTATTATGAAATTTCTTACTTTGGTGATGAAAATATTTTTTTTTTTTTCCTTGGAAGATCTTCAATGAAATATTTTCAACAAATACTTTCATCTAATCTAGAGAAATTTCTTAGTTGGATATATTTTTAAAAGTATTATCAAAGCATGCATGGGTATGGCTGTTCCATTGATACATTAGGTGAATTAATGTAGTGCATAATGATAATTAACAATAATAAGTTTTTTGCTATGCTGGAAGGCAAGGTATAAATAAAGATTTATTTCGTCATCAATATACATAATCTGCTGTTTGAGGCATATAAACAGGATTTAATTTATAGGGATTAATTAGTTTCACGCATGCATATGATTCAGGAGTAAGAAATGCCTTTAATAAGGAATCCTTATTTTGATGATGATTTTTTGTGAAACCCAATTAACAAAATACGTTTTCATCCAGTAGGCTTATGTATTATATTCATCTCATACATTCATTTAGGCCAATTAAATAGCTTTTGTACACATATAATTTAAAATATGTCACGCAACTATGCGCTTTATATATAACTCATGCATGCAATAAGTGCATTAATATATTGGAATAAAAAATTTAATGATTAATAAAACTTATTTTCCATTAAATTCGCAATTATATACTTGCATCTGTCGTCTAAATAAACATTTTAAATTTAAAAAGTCCTTCCGGCCAGTGCCGGGAGGAAGAGGTCGCTTTCAAATTCCTTATTTTAAAAAAGCCAACTTATATTATTCAAACACACGAAGCTCAATTTAGTGGAAACCGAATATAGGAGATTCAATACTAATTTTTATCAATACTAAATCATTATGACTGAGAATTTCGCGAAATTAGTTAGCTTTATCCAAGCTGCTTTTATTTAAAGTAACTTATATTTGGCTGAGATTTTGATGTATACTATCCACATCCCTTCTTACATGGAAATAGGCGAATACGTGTGTTATCCCGTGACAAATACAAGATCGTTTCAAAATGTTAGCCATACTAGACATTCAAAGTGCTATAATCAACCATTTTTTAAGATATAAACAAAAGAACAAATTTTCAGAAACAAAATCTACTCCGGAATCTTTGTATCAAGGACAAACACATAAAAAAATCTTTTACATTTTCCAATTTTTTATTACCTCATTTTAAATTTTAAATTAAACTTTTTTAATGGCAACCCTTTTGAAAAAGATGGCAAATGAAGCTGGCCAACGAACTCGGTCGAGCCATTGGTATGTACTATGTACAGACCAAGTAACATCCAAATCGGTTCATAAATACGCTTGTTATCGCGTCACAAAAATCAGGTCGTTTTAAAATGTCAGCCACAATAGAAACTCAAAATGCTATAACTCAGCCATTTTTTTAGATATAGACGAAATAAAAACTGTTCCGGAATCTTTGTATTAAGGTCAAACACATACGAAAAAAATCTTTTTCATTTTCCAATTTTTTGGTATCTCATTTTAAATTTTAAATTTTTTTAATTTTTTTAAATGGCCGCAATTTTGAAACAAGATGGCGGATGAAGCTGGACAACGAACTCGGTCGAGATATTTGTATGTACTATGTACACACCAAGGTACATCCAAATCGGTTCATAAATACGCCCTTTATCACAAATATCAGGACGTTTCAAAATGTCAGCCACGCTAGAAATTCAAAATGCTATAACTCAGCCATTTTTTAAGATATGGACGAAACAAAAGCTGCTCCCAAATTTTTGTATCAAGGTCAAATACATCAGAAAAAATATTTTTTCAATTTTCAATTTTTTGGTACCACATTTCAAATTTGAATTTTCTTAAAAATTTAAATGACTGCCATTTTTAAACAAGATAGAGGATGAAGCTGGCCAACGGACTCGGTCGAGACATTGGTATGTACTATGTACAAACGAAGTTACATCCAAATTGGTTCATAAATACGCCTTTTATCGCGTGACAAAATTCAGGACGTTTCAAAATGTCAGCCACGCTAGAAATTCAAAATGCTATAACTCAGCCATTTTTTAAGATATAGACGAAACAAAAACTGTTCCGGAATCTTTGTATAAAGGTCAAATACATAAGAAAAAAATATTTTTCCATTTTCAATTCTTTGGTACCACATTTCAAATTTAAAATTAAAAAAAAAAATTTAAATGGCCGCAATTTCAAACAAAATGGCGGATGAAGCTGGTCAACGAATTCGGTCGAGACATTGGTATGTACTATGTACATACCGAATTACATCCAAATCGGTTCATAAATTCGAGAGTTACAGTATGACAAATGTCAGATATATATATATATATATGGATATATATATATATATATATATATATATATATATATATATATATATATATATATATATATATATATATATCAACTTTTGAACGGAGGGTGGTTTCGGTGTCTGGGGGTCATGATCGATGAAAATATACCAAAATTTTTTGAAATTGCTTTCCTCCGAACGGCTGCAATAGGTAGCTTTTTGTAATGAAAGCTACCTAAAAGTCGTGTTATTTTCTTAATTTAACATTTAAAACAATAATGTAATAAAAACAATAACATTTTGTTTAATTTTGGTGACCTAACATTAAACTGAAGTATAATAGGTTTATGAATTATATTCATCTGATACATTAATTTGGGACAGGTAAATAGCTTTTGTGCACATGTAATTTAAAATATGCCATGCAACTATACTCTTTATATATAGCTAATGCATGCATGGAGTGCATTAATATATTGTAATTAGCAATAATCAAATCTCCGCTATTTTATAAGTCAAGCCATATAAATAATAATATCTTATGTTATTAATACATGTATATTTATTCGAAAATTCTTCAATGAAAAGTAGTCTGCATCTATTGATTTCATTAACTACAATTATCAATTATTTCCCCTTAAATCAAAGAAAGATCGTCGGTGCTCATATAGCAAATTTTTGTAATGTATAGGAACATGTCTATGAAAGAACAGAAATACCCAATATCCATCATGTATATTTATGTAATGCATAATCATAAATAACAGTAATAAAAATGACGCTGGTGAAATAAGTAATGGGTTTGTTTCTCTTATCAATATAGCTGGGAGTCGTCATTTCTGTGTCACAGAGTCCAAATTAATCTGAGAATCAGAAAAAAAAAACCTCATGTTTCATACCAAACAAACAGACAAGTGGAGCCATCTATGATCGACATTTTCAATTAATTATTTTCATTTGCTTGAAGAAAACTTTTCATCTTGAGTAGCATTTTTTATTTCAAACCGCACTCCTGTATGACAATTACTTGATTTTATATTGAATTTTAAAATGTGCCAGGGAATTTTCGGACACATTTTATATTATACAATGTGCAAATAATGATAAATTTTATCTAGAATAAATTCAATTTCCTGATGCATAGATTTTCGACTTTAACAAATATTTTATTTAACCAAACTTCTTATCCTCATACCAAGTTTAAATAAATAAAAGTATATGTATTTCGAAGTTAACCTTCGTAGTAGTCATTCGTGAAAAGATGAAATTTTGCGATCTTTTTTCCACTTACTTCCTGATTATCAAACGCGTGAATTTTTTCGGTGACAATAAAACTGTTTAGTAATAATTGAACTTATCTAATATATATATGTATATATATATATATAAACTAATTATCTAAAGCATTTTCCATTATCTGGGTACATGTGTTAAACAGGCAAGCATATTTTATCGTTAGGTATATCATTTATTATAGGTTGATATAAGAATAGCTTCATCGTTGTTGTATTTAGGGCATTACTATGATAATTTCCAAATAGATGCAAATAAACTGCTTACAAACATTATTAAAATACAATTAATCTTAATTAAACTAAATATCAAACATTAGACCGACTTGAATGCATTTAATAAGTTATTAAATTTAAAATATATACATGAAAAACACTTAATTGAAATCATCAAACTCATACAAAGTATACGTTTCGCTATGTCACCGAATAGTATTATCAATACTAACATCAACCACGAACCGTGTTAACATCACCACAAACAGTACTAACATCACTACGAACAGTGTTAACATAGCCACAAACAGTACTAACATCACCACAAACATCATCATCACCACATCACTGCTAACATCAACAACAAAACATCGAACACACACTAGAATTAGACAAGGTTAAAGTTTTTCTTTTAGTAAAAATAAATATTCATTAGGAATCGAACCTGATTCGTTCAACGTATATGGATGTTTAGTGAACCATCCGTCCATGAAAAGTCTGTAATGGTAATTTTTGCAGTTATTTTACATCATTATTTTAGGTGTATTCAAGTTTGTCTAATGTTTCATTTTTAGTTTAAATAATATTTATTTCAGTTCATAATGTATGTGTATTTTAACAATTAATCTTATTACGGTTTTCTCACGGCAACTTGACAAATGAGCAATGCAAATTCAGATGGATTTTTTTTTTCGTTAATCGAGATGATGATTTTGAAAGTGGAAGGACCATTTAGCGAAAAAAAATGTTGTTAAAGCTAAAATTTATTACAAATCAACATAAAACTTATGTTTATAATCAATTCACAACAAATATATTTTAATATCAGTATAAAATTTCTAGTAGTATTTTATTGTTCAGCGATATTTTAAATGCGAACATTAAGAAATGGAGGCAAGACCAATTTGATTATAAATATTATTTACCATGCATAATATTAACAACCTCAACCATAATTTTATCATGAATACTTAAAAATCTCCACTATCAAAATTAAGAAATATAATGATATGTATACAACTTATTACTCGATAACATTTCTTATTTTTTTTACTTTTTCCTATAAAATTAAATTATTTTCTGTTTTATCGTAATTTCTCTAGAGGAAAATTAAATACTGAACTAAAATAATCAATTAAATTTAAAAAAATCAAAAAACTCGATTGCGTAAAAAGCGAACTAATTAATTATTTCTCATTAATGTGAAACTTTTTTTTTTCAATTCCTACTATTAGCTCACACTCTCGCTCTAAATATCTTGTTCAAATTTTCAATATTTAATAAAATACTTATTATTCATCCAAACAAGCTCAAATAATTTTTTTTTAAATTGTAGTGGATGACACTTGATGGTAATCCAGTTTTCTTCAAATATTAATTCATTATTTAAATTAAATTAATTAATTTTCAATAATCGAGAGAGCCTTCTTCTCTTGATCAAGGTATTTTAAGACAAAGAGAGCCCTCTTCTTGATCAAGGCATTTTAAGCTCCACTCACCAGGAAAGAAGAATGGGAGAAAAAAAATTTCTCTTATTGACCTAAGTAGGAATTGACTTAAAATATTTTTTTTTATATTACTTGTTTATATTACTTACCTATTTTTTTATTTACTTGTATTGATGACTTTTAAGTTGTGTTTAATTGTTAGTTCCTATCTATAAACCCTGTTTTGACGAGGTCTATAGATGTCTATGATAGTTAGAGTTGCAGTAAAGCTAGAGATCCACAATATATACACAACTTCCAGGTTGTATAATATTTTAACGGAGCTTCTGACTGTAAAATAGTCAATGAAACATCGTCTTCATTTTTAAAGACCTATTCAATGCTATGCCACTCAACAGGGTGCGTTTTTTTTTTTGTCTCTACCGCCATTTTGTATTTTACGGCTGCCATTTTGAATTTATAAAAAGAAAACCTAGCCTATAACCATCGGGCATTTAAGACAAATTGATAGAGACCTCATTCATGAAAATCCATCCAGCCGCTGGGATATTTCGAGGGTATAAAGAAATCCACGTACACAAATACGCATGAAATACATAACCCTTCTTTTCAGTCGGATAATAAAAAAGCATTTAAAATAAAATATTCAATTTTTTATTACTGTGATTATATTACTTTCGAAGAAAATCAACGTTTCAACGAATCATTACTTTTGAAATCTTTGTCCATAGTGTGCCCATGGTGAGGTGCATGTGTCCATTAGCATATTACAAAAACCATGATTATATTCAACCGATACAAGTAATCATTATTTATAATTGCGATTACGTAAAATAAGGTCAAAAACATTATAAAAAAAGTCTTTTAGTATTTACGAATATTTTTAAACCTATTTATATGAGAACATTAAAAATATCTATCAATAACAAAAAAGTGGTTTTCCCTACATTCAAAATTGACGGCTCAATCATGGTGACAATTGCTACTAAGAACTAGCAGTCTAGTTTATAATTAAATAATGCATTCACTGCGCCATTACTTTCTGTTTGTAACTATTTTCTTCGAAGCATCGATAACTTTTTCAAGTCCATCAGCCTAATTTTGTGCAAAGACTATGTATTAGTCAAAGACATATTATTATTAAAATAATAAAACTTTGTAAAAGATCACCATAAAATAAAAAGAAAACATAGGACGCGTTTCGAGCTAAAAATATTAACAGCTCGTCATCACCAAAGTAAGCACGTGTCCGTAAGGGGACAAGGTCAAAAATGAAATGAAAGGTAGAGAGTAGAGCTTGCAAAGAAATCGACAGATGGTGCTAGCTGAAAGGAGCACATGCAGAAGACGAATGTGTTGCCAAAATGATAGAAGAGAAATTGATAGGGAAAAAATGGAAATAAAAGAAATAAACATAATTAAAATAAAATTAAAGTAGTAAATTAAAATATATATAATAATAAAGAAAGAATGAAATATAAAATAATAAAATAAGATAAAACCAAAAAAACCCTTTTTTTTAAATAAAAGAAAAGAAAAGAAACAAGAGAAGAGGGAAAAGAATTACAAAAGTAATTTCCACGCTGGAGAGAGGTTCGCCTCTTTTCAAGAAATGCTCTTTTGGCTTTTTTCTTGATTTATTCTTTTATATTTCGTCATTTATTATTATTACATATATTTTAATTTACTTATTTTATTTTATTTTATTTTTTTTTATTTCTTTTATTTCCATTTTTTCCCTATCAATTTCTTATCTAACATTTTGGCTACACTTTCGTCTTCTGCATTATCTCCCTTCATCTAGCGTCACCTGTCGCATTCTTTGCAAGCTCTACTCTCTACCTTTCAGTTCATTTTTGACCTTGTCCCCTTGCGGACACGTGTATACTTTGCTGATGACGAGCTGTTAATATTTTTAGCTCGAAACGTGTCCTATGTTTTGTTTTTAATTTATAGTTATTTTTTACAAAGTTTTATTATTTCACTTGTTACTTATCGCCAGTTTTCTGTGCTGTTTCGCTTTGTTTGACATATTATTATGTTTAGATTAATTTTTAACATAATTATTCAATTAAAAAATTCATCATAACAGTTGTAAATTTTAAAGTGGGCGAAATAAGAATGGGCCAGTATTCGAACCAGGGATGTCTTTCTAGAAGCCGCCAATGTTCTACCAACTGAGTCATCCCGGACAGATCTGGAGGATTAATACCACCCGGGGGTTTTCACCTGCTTAGAAATTTATAACTGTTACATTTTATTTTGTTTTTTACAAAAAAAAAAAAATAAAAAAAAATAAAAAAAAAAATAAAATAAAAAAATGTAAACTTGTAGTATTTTTCAAACAGGAGTATTCTATATATTTATCTCCAAACTTATACTTTGAAATTAGTATTCACTGATCTATGATCTTTATACAAATATAATCTTTATAAAAGAATAACTTTCCTTTCTTAACCCTTACACAGGCGGTAGAAATATACTTCCCACATAATTTTCATTCCCTACTACCAGAATCGTACCTATTTTTTTAAAAAATATGTATTTGGGTTTTTATAATGCGTGCGAAGAACAACGTTGTACATTTTAAAATTGATTTGTTACAAAATCTGGAGGCAGTTAGCCATTTCAAGGTTTCAGGAAAGGAACTGATTTGTCCGTGTAAGGGTTAAAGAATAATTAACTAGAGAACAGGAATTCTGCTTTTTCAGAATTTAGTGTCGCCCCGGCATTTCATTACTCCATTTTCTTCTGGTGGACTGGTGGCTTCTATTATTATGAAACAGCCATTATAAATGAAGCGTTAAAAAAAATTATGGCCGTTTTTTTTTTGTTTTTTTCCATTCTGACCAGAAAATCAGAGTTCTAACTTTTTACGGCAGCTCTTTCATCTTCACCTAACGCTTCATTTATAACGGCTGTTTCATAATAATAGAAGCCACTAGTCCATCAGAAGAAAATAACTCGGTTAAGCGTGACTCGGATAATCGGGACTCTACTGCAAAACTTATTTCAGTTTTAAGACTTAGAGCACACGCTTTTATTTTATGTCGAATGACGTCATTTGCATTAATATAGAAACTTAAAATTAAATATAGTTTATAATAGCTCCATGTTTTATCATAAATCCTTCATTTATATTTTTCTCAAAGTAGCACGTATTTTAATTTTTTTTTTTCAATTTAATTATTTTTATATATCTTTTTTCCATTTTATGAGAAAATGGCAACAAAAAGTTATGATTGCTATTTTTCAGCAATTTTTTCTTTACTTTCTACAGAAATGGCGTACCTGAGTTGCCAAAATGAAACAAATGTCGCTAAAAACTACAAAAAAAAATAATATTTCAAAAACAAATAGAGATGCAGTTTTCAAACAAATTGCATTAAAAAGTACTTTTTTTCCCAATACGATGGTATAAAAACTAAAAATGTGCGATGTTTAGAAATTAAAAAAAGATGCTATAGAGCATTTAATTGTACAATGATACATCTACTTTGTTTATTGCTAGGGTCTGTAAGCTAACGTTATTTCTTGGACACAAAATAAGCTGGGAGAAAGAAATAGCATACCGTACCGGGGCTAATAATGATATTTAATTCAAATTTCCTAACATTTTGCACATTTATACATGCATATTCTAAATGTACTGGAATAATTTAAAATTAAATAAGCTGAACTTAAAAGAAAAAAAAAACATAAATATTATAGCCTGCAATCCCGCATTCTTCTTAAAAAATATATTTAGGATAAGAATTTTTTCCAACTTCCGACACATTTTGTTTATTTTAAATTTTGAAAAACGCTAAACAACTTTTAGCTTACAGGCTATCAAAGCCTGAGAGCTTATGGGCCCGCCGGTTCTGTATGTATGAATGTACGTAACGCTATAACTCTTGATAGAAATATCCGATTTGCTTAAGAAAAAATCTAGGTTCATTCTAATATGACGCTTCCCTGATTAGTTTTGGGGGATCATTGATTAAGTATAAAGGGGGGAACTGGTGCTAATCCCCCCTTAACTTTGATAAATGGGTTTTTCATGCAGAATTATAAGATTGTCTTCAAATTTTGGTATACAGGTTAATTCTGATAACAAGCTTCCCTGATTAGATTTGAAGGTTCATTGTTCAAGTCTAAAGGTGGGGAACGGGGGGCTAATACCCCTTAATTTAGATAAATGGGTTTTTCTATCCGATTTACTTCAAATTTGTTAAACCGGTTTATTCTGATAAGGCGCTTCCCTGATTAGATGTGGAAGTTCATTGGTTAAATATAAAGGGGGTGCGGCTAATACCCTGCTTAATATAGATGAAAGGGTTTTTCTATTCGATTTGCTTCAAATTTGGTATGTCGGTTTATTTCGATAAGGCGCTTCCCTGATGACATTTGGAGGCTCATTGTTTAAGTATAAAAAGGAGAAACGGGTGGGGGGGCTATTCCCCTCCCTTTATTTATTTTTCGAGTGGCATTATTCTTTGAAATAAGAGTATAATATATAATTAGTGTGAATAGCCTGTGAGTTCAATGCCACCAGTTTAACTGGGCACTCTCCTTTTTTTTTTCTCCAAATTATTATTAATAATATTATTATTCATATGCCATCAGTGTGATAACTAAGAAAACCATATCATTTTCACTAAGCTGAGTAAAGGTTTTAAATTTAATACAGATATTCCATAAAATGGCTTTACTAAATGTGATATTAAATGCTGTAACTGCAAAATCATTAAAGTCTTTTTCGCGATATCTCAACTTAAGAGGCATCGCTTTTCAACAGACTTAATCATTTTAGTAAATGGATTTCATTATCAAGTTTCAGCGGATATTATAAAACTTTGCGAGACTTTTGATGTGATATGTCTGAAATAATAGCTTACACGGAAATGTAATAAATTTTCCAATACATATTTTTTAGAACGGAAAAAAAATATTGCTTTATACATGTTTTAGATATTAATTACTATATGAAATTCGATACACTTTTCATTCTCTAAAGTATTATATAAGTTTAATTCTAGCTTTTATGAAAAATTTAGAAATTCCATTACTGGTATTGAAATAAATTTTATACAAGTGTCTAGTCAGTGTTTAGTATTTTTAAATTTCTTCTTTCATATTTTGTATTCTTAGCCACACCATCATGTATAGTATTTGAGTTTTCCTAAATACCGTAAAGATTAAAAAAAAAAAAAAAAAAAAAAAAAAAAAAACTAAAAAATTGAATATTTCTTTGTGACATTATACGTATTTTTTGTGGTTCGAACACTTTTTTTAACAAAATGTCATGATGAAATAAATTACGGTGTTTAAAAATATCCGTAGATGTATAAGGCATAACAGGAGTTGAAGAGTGTTACAGGCTGGTACCTATTTCTGCAAATTTTATGTTAGTTATAAAACCTGACATCTTTCACACACAATGGCTTGATTTAATATAATTTAAAACTGAAAAAAAGCAATTACTAATTTTAAATTTATATAGTGTTAAATGGTTTTCATTTGAGATAAAAAATAGCATTTTTAATGTATCATCAATTCGATAACGATATTTTCCCAAGCTAACTAAAAGTTCTAAATTTTAATTTTAAAGCTAAGACATAAGGTCACATTACCAAATGCGATAGTAATTTTGTAACTACAGAATTATTAAAGTAGCACTTTCTTGATCATCTTAGTAAATGAACTTAGTCTTTATAGTATTGTTACTAATTAAGTAAATATTAACACCATTTGAAATAAGAAGTAGCACACGTACATACGTGTATTTAACATTTAATAAGCACTTCACAAACAATCACATCACTTAAAAGACGTCACATGACACAATAGAGAAGAACATTTTCTCTGATACTTATTTACCATGAATTTAAGGAAAGAAATTTTAGTGCTGCTGTCTAGACTTAATAAATTGGAACACAAATATGACAGTATCCATTTTAGCGGATATCATTACACTTTGCCGACACTTTTCATGTTATACTGGTTAATAAATAAAATGTAGGAGAATATAATAAACTAGGAGACTGAGCCTCTTGCTCGCTGACGTTCGCAAATACTAGCAACGCAATCCATATTGGGATACGTGTTCACAGCTCGCTTCGCTCGCTCTATGGTCTTTGTATAAACTCTAGCCAGAATTATATTATCATAAATTATTTTAACATATGGAAATTACAAATATTTTTAATATATAAAATAATTATGGAAAACTTTGGTAAAATGCAAATAAAAATGCATTTTTTCGCTTATAATATTGCACACCACGGCTTAAATTCAGTTAAAACACATTGAAAAACGTTACGGAGACACGATATGACACTAATGTATTAATGCAAATAAAGCGTTTTTTGCTGTGTCTAAAAGACAAAAATGAATAGAACGCTGATTTGTGAATGCACACGTCATCTTAAAATGAACCAATGGCATTGATGTTCATACATCGATCATAAGATCAGTCTTTAAAAATAGATTATCTCTTAATTTTGATTTGCTGAATGGGTCAGCTCATGTGACTATAAATTAACCACTGAGAATAGTTGCTGTGGTTGTGGCAAACTATAAATTCAGCCTGATTTTCGCGCCATGTAAGACATATATATATATATATATATTCTAATACATATTTTTTTAAGAAATAAAAGTTTTTTATGCGCGATTTCTATTCTAAGCTCCAAATGGTTCGTTTTTTTTAATACCAGCATTTTAGAAAAACTTTTTCATATTTGGTTTTTACAACATCTTCAAAAAACTACCTTTCTTGAAAGGCTTCTACAGAAGTTGCAAGATAAATCTAAAAAAAGAATTTTCTTAAGTAAAAAGTGTTTATATATATTTAAAAAAAAAATATATATATATATATATATGGACCGAGTAAAACCCTTGTGCTTTAGCTATTAATTTACTGCATGGAATTAGGTACTCTTCTTGTAGTCTCTAAGATTTTTATGCATGTTATAAAAGTTTCAAAATTCTGCTAGTGGTATTGAAATATTTTTTTATACGTCTTCAGTCTGTTTAAGAAACTCATATACCTTAGTGTATGTGAAATTTATTATTTTTAATTAGATTAATTTCTTTAATTAGATTTTCAATTCTCAGTTCTACAATCACGTCTATTCACATGCTTACCTAACACTGTTAGGGTAAACCTTGGAGTATGTTACAACTAGGACTTCCCTCAGAGGGATTAGACTGAGCGATATTGCCGAGAACATAGATTTAATAATAACTTGTTGCAAGTAAAGAAAATGAGATACTATCTTTAATTGGTCATATGCTGGTTACTAATTCAAATGATGAAATATCTAGATTAGTGAACCTGAAAAAAAAAAATCCATATCAATTTTAAACCAGCTCTTCCCTCTTTTAAGGGCCCTGGCAAGAGATAGGATAGCCTAGAAAAGGAACACATTTACAAGTACTTTCGGACAACTTATTCGCTGTTTCATCCCGACATTTTTGCCTTTTTTTAAATACATACATAAACCAGTATAATACTTCTTCAGTTTTATTTTCATAGTCGTTTATATCATTTGACAAAAAATCTCACTTTCTGAAACTCGAATTGCGTCAAGCTTTTTTAAGAAAGCAAAATCCATATAACAATGAAATTCCATGAAATGAATTAAACACATGGTAATAAAGCATTTAGGTGAGCGCAATTGATAAATCGTCAAACATTGTTCTTATCGTCATCTTTCGTAATCCATTCTTTTAATTTAAAATACACACGTTAAATAAATTTATAAACACGATTTGACTCATTTAATTAAAAAAAATAATAAGTAAATAAATAAAAATAAGAAGATGAGATAATAGCATAAGTCAAATCATTTATTTCAACATCAACACAAGTTATACTTACGGGGGAAAAAGGCGGCATTTGACAAAAAATAAAAATAAAATACTTTTGGCAAAATCTGAACCGGGGTAAAAAAAGTGTACCGTGATTAATTCAAATATTATAGGAGTATTCCGTAATCTGGTTTTCAACCAATATCGTATTTTAAAAAGCTTCGCTTAACTCCAATTAAATTTGACTGCTGTAACATTTTATTTTTATTTTTATTTTATTTTTTAATTTTATTTATTTATTTATTTTTTTATTTTATTTTATTATTTTATTTTTTTTTTTTTTTTTGGGGGGGGGGGGAGAATGCGAGATTGCATATATTTACATTTAAATTTTAAACTTTCGTTTATGTAACGGTTGCTTGTATGAATAATTAGCACCTTGATGATCGAGCTTCACTCGATACATATGTATAAAACTGCTTGTGTATGTGTGCTTAACGCCATTATTACTTAGCTATTATAACTCCCGTCCGTTATAACAATGTTGCTGTTAGTATTACTCTTGTTTGACGCCAACCTTGCCTGTGTATCTGAATACGAATTATTGGCCACGAAGAGTGGTTATAACATAATTGTTTCACTTTGCATAACATATACCAATTGCAATATTGATACTTTTAAGTTAGTCAAGCGCAGGTGATACATTGACAATATTTTTTCCATGCTATATTCATCTCGCATTCATTTCATTTAAAATATAAAACTTTCATTCACTTCATTTAAAATACACGTTTTTAACTAATTTCACTGTACTTTAATAACATTACTTTGCATTGGCGTTTTTTTTTTTAAAGCTTTATGCAGTTTTGGCTTCAGAAATTGATATTTGAGAAAGATACAAACCTGACAATTTATTACAAACTCGATGAACGTTTATGTTTATTTTTTACAAATAAATATAAACCTTTTAGTCACAGATGTCACATACGCACCACGTTGCCGCGATTTTTTTCTGACGCCAATTTGGCGAAACCCTCGTTTTCGAATACCAGTTACATATACATTTTTAAAAATGGAAAAACAACAAATAAAAAAAAGTTTAATTAATAACTATAGAACAAAACAATTTATATAATTTAAAAAAAGAAAATAAAAGTAAATAAACAATTTATTAATAAATGAACAACAACATCTAGGTTACCATCAAGCAAAATAACGACACTTTGGCGCCAGTTAAGTACCCTGGTGCGTATATGACATTGGCGTCAGAAAAAAAATCGCGCCAACGTGGTGGCATGTGACATCTGTGCGTAAATGTCTTGTCTACACTAAATTAATTGTTTAAATCTTTAAAGAATTTCTTGAGTCCATGAAAGAATGAGTAGGTTACCAGAAAATATGCATGAAAAGTTTACGTCTCTCGCCAATCCCATTTTCTTTACCTATAAGACGCCTATTCTGGAAAAGTACAAATTTCGGTACTTGTTAGTTATCCCGTCGACCAAATAACTGTCGCCAAATTGTAAGATTAAATGCCAATAATGGTTGATCGTAAATGTCACATTCACTTGACAACACGTGTTTACGTCATCAAGTGCTTTTAATTTCGATGTTTTATTGTTATTTTTATTAATGTTATACTACTTTATTAGTTCTTTAAAATATTTAAGTTATTTAGTATTAATATTAAGTTATTTTTTAAAAAAGTTATTTAAAATAAAAATTATGTCAATATGTATAATTTGGCGGGTGGTTTGGCGATTTATATAATTTGGCGAAATTGGTCGACGGGATAACTAATAAGCTCCCAAATTTCATTTAAAATACCAAAAAGACAAAAATAAATAAATTAAGAATAAATGATGCCACAAATAAAAATTGTTTATTTAAACATAAAATAACTGTATCAAATTTTCGCAGGCAAAATATAAATGTTGGTTGCTTTTGGCGATTAAAAAATGCTATTGGGTAGATTATCGTAAAATCTGAAATCCTACGTTATTATGGCTTTTTTCTTTGAAATAAAAAAAAAAAAATCCAGATTTATTTTCCTGTTTGATTAAATTTAAATATTTTTTTTTGCACTTTAATATTAGTGCGGGCATATTTTCTTTGCTCCATGTGCTATAATTCGGTTTTCTACGAAAACATCCGGCCGGTGAAAATGATATACACTAAATTTCCGTGACGTATGCAGATAAATTGTGATTTTTTATCTGTTTTTTTAATATAATTTTCAAACGAATTGGAACTTATTTTTCATAGTAGGTGCATTCAGTAGGTTACCCTCATAGGTACCTTCTGGTAAAACCAGAACCGAAATCCGACAAATATTTTTTGAGTTATGCTTGACGAAAGGTTTTACGAAAAGTTTTAATATCCATCGTAGCTGTTTTTGACCGGAAAGTAATACTGCGTTGTGTATTAGCCTTCGCTTCGCCCAGACAAATATGCATCAACATTTACACATATGAAATTTGGATATTTAATTATTGAGCGGCAACGCAATACTTATTTATCTCCAGTGTCACTTCTCAATGTTAATTTTACATAGAAAAGCCTATGGAGACCATAACTTTTTCATTTTTTCTTCCAACCATTTTGTCCCTGATGCCACTCATTTTTTATTCTTTACTAATTCTAATGATATTATAAATTTAAAGTGTAAAAACGTTTGCCTGACGTCAGGGTCAAAACGAATGGTAAAATGCCTTTGCATATGGGTGAATTATAACCCAAAGATAAACAGGGGCCAATTGTTTTTTACATAATTCAAATATTTTTCTTAATAATTCCAAATTTAGTTTTTTTCATTGAGAATCAAAGGACATTTTTCATAGAAAATGTAACATTTTTTCTTCATTGTTGCAAAAATTTAAAAAGCCGTAATAAAAATTTATTTCTTTTTAGTTGTAAGATTTCCACGTGAAATATTAAATTAAACTAGCCTTTTTTCAAGAATTAAAAAGGTGAATATGGCGTCATAGTGGAAATAAAAAGGATATTTTCAGAATAAGGTTTTGCTTTGGTCAAATTTATGTTTTATTAAAAGTTTCAAATGGATAGCTATTTTTACGCAGGAAGCGAACTTACCGAGGAATTACATAACTTAAATTTTAAAATGTATTTTTTTTTTCCGAGATGAGAACTATTTATACCCCAAGTTAAACTTAGGTAGTAATTTTCTGGTGTGTTTACATCATCCCTTGGGAGAGAATAAGTTAACAAAATTTAAGTAAAACTTTTATTTTTTATTTTTTACTGTATTACAGCTGTAATATTGTTAGATATTAGCAGTAAGGATTCTACACAATTTATTTTTACATTCGTAGCGTTCCAGAGTGGGAAATAGGGTATCTAAATTTAAGTGAAGTTACTTTTTTATGTTTTGATTATACATTTTTTATGTTCAGATTGGAAGTTTTTGTCCAAACTACAGCAACCTGCATTACTACATTGGTGAAATACTTTGAATTATACATTGGTAAATTGCATCACACATTGTGATGCAATACTGCATACATCAAAGCCTGATGATGATACCCTTTATTAATTTTGAAATGAGTTCGTCTGAATGCAGTAGTTATTAAAAAATTGGACGTATTAAACAAAAACATAATTTGAAGAAAAAATTAAAAAAACAAAACAAAATTTATTTCCTACATTGTTTAATTCCGAGAAAGGACAGATATTAAGATATTTCTTTCAGTTAGTTCTACATTTAATGTTAAATTTTTGTAAAAAAAATTAATTAAGCCAATTGAAGATTAAAAAATAAAAATAAAATTCATACAATATGATACTTAAAACACCCTAAAAAATTAAATTCCATTCAAATGAAATCGAAATAAATCTTGAGACTTTTTTTTTAATATTCGCATGCATCTTATCATTTTATGTACAGTTTTCATAAACATAATACAAAATCTGCAATACAAATATTTTCAATTAAAAATGGAAAAAGTCACAAAATTTATTTCGATTTCATTTGAACGGAATTTAATTTTTTAGGGTGTTTTAGGTATCAGATTGTATAAATTTTATTTTAATTTTTTTAATCTTCAATTGGCTTAACTAATTTGTTACGAAAATGTAACATTAAATGTAGAATTAATTGAATGAAATATCTTAATATCTGTCCCTTCTGGGATTAAACAATGTAGGAAATATTTTTTTTTTTAATTTGTTCTTCAAATTATGTTTTTGTTTAATATATTTATCATTTTAAAACTACATTACTAATTTTAAGCGTGGAAATAAGTATTATTCATTCTGCAAACATCTATAATAAAAAATATGACACGAAACAAATTTAATGAATATTTTTTAAAGAATTATAAAACCTAATACCCTCGCACACAGAATGGAGTAATTTAATATTCCGCTGGTTGTACAAATATATATACTTTTAATTTCAATCTTCTTTCAATTATACATAAAATACGAAATCAATGGAAATTGCCATAACATTTACTAATTTTAAGTTTATATAACGTTAAATGGTTTTGATTTACGTTATAAAATTGCACTTTTAATGTACCATCTCTCAGTTAAAAAAGAAAAACATTTCCGTTTCTCCAAGCTGACTAAAAATTCTCACAGCTAAGACGGAGGATCAGTTTACCAAATGTAATATTAAATACAGTAACTAGAAAATCATTAAAGTATTTTCCTTGATCATTTTAGTAAATGAACTTCCTTATTAATTTTAAGCGGGTATTATAAAACTTTGCCAAGACTTTCTAACTTATATAGGTAAATTGATAGCTTACAGGAATATGTAATGAATTTTCTAATACATAATTTGTAGGAATGTAAGAAGATTATTTTATACGTGATTTTAGCATCCCGGTGTTGCTTTTTTATACACCAGTATTTTCAAGAACATTTTTCACAGTAGATTTTACAATATCTGCAACCAAAATAACATTTTGGGCAAACCGGGCTAGTTTTTACTTTTTTCGATTTTGGTTATAGTTATATATATATTAGGGTAGTTTCAATTTCAGAATCTTGGGAACCTTCTGATTAATCTATTAAGTCACTTTATGTAGAAGGATATATAGGAGTTCGATACCCTTCTTCTTGTATATAACGTGTTATATACGTTTAATTCCGAATTTTTAAAATATTACAAAATTACATTAATGGCATGCAAATAAATTTTTAATAAATGTCTAATATCCATAAGAAAATTCTATACGGATTGGCTGTGAAAATTACTAATTCAAATTAGCCGTATTACCTTCTATTCTGAGACATATCCTTCAGTCAAGTACTTAAGAGTCCACTTCAGTCACGGAAAGAAAGGAAAACGCTAATGTTAATCCTATGGGAGCGTTATTTTCAAATATATCGCTCCAATTTTAATATTTTTGAATGTTTTTTTTTTTTTTTTATGCATAGGATAGCTAAGGACGATCTACAACCGGGCTAGTTTTTACTTTTTTCGATTTTGGTTATAGTTATATATATATATATTAGGGTAGTTTCAATTTCAGAACCGTTTCAAACAGGCTCCGAAAGTAAAAGAAATTTTTAAAAAAATCTGAAACCAAATTCAAAAAAGTAAAAATTAGCCCAGATTTAGATAGTCCTCCGCTATCCTGTGCAAAAAAATCATTCGAAAATATCAAAATTTAAGCGAGATATTTGAAAATATCTTGTCCATAGGATTGACATTATCATCCGGGTCCTTTTGAATGACTAGACTAGTGTGGCCTCTTAAATTCAACCGTAAAGATAATGAAATTGAACGATCGAACAATGTAGATTGTGTTCTTGACTACCTAGTTGCGGAGCAACTTAACCCTTAAATGCCTGGTGTTGCTTTTCGGCAACATAAACAATTTAGACTCTAAAATACTATTAGAATAATATTGAAGCTATAATGCCTAATGTTGCCGATAAAATGTAGTCTGAAAATATTATTAATTCGATTTTCAACATTTAGATGGCAACACTTGTGCTGTTTAAGAATAAAGATAAATTTATTTTTTCAAATGTTTCTACTTGTTCTTTTTGTTTTGTTTGGAAGCTTGCGAAATACCCTATTTTGACCTGCAGTGCGCAAGATAAATTTATTTCTCAGTAAAGTTCCTAAAATTCTTGTGTGCTTAGTATTGTAGAATTTTATCAAGGGAAGTAATTTTTTCAATTAAACACCAGTATTGCCGATTAGTAACAAACTGTTTTTTAGGCGTAAACTACACTTAAAACAAACTATGATTTTTTAAGTATTTTCCCCATGATTTATTTAAAAAATGAAAGCCAAAAAACATTATTACAATGATTTTTGAAAATCCAGGCATTTAAGGGTTAACATACAATTTAAAGGTGGTTCGATTACATGAGGTATAGGGAGCCATGACAGAAGAATGTATAAGTGTGGTTAATACACATTAAAAAGCGAGAAAAAATACTTTAATAACTAAAGAGGAAGTGGGAGTAAATGAAATACTTAAAGGTTTAGCAATATAAAAAAGTAGATAATAAAAAAAAGAAAAAGAAATAAATTTCCGTTACATCCATAAAATGAAGGCAAATAAGCTACTTAGGGGAAACCCCATCATAAAAACAAGTCGGGAATTGTATGTCAAACGTGGAAAATGAGGTGCATTCGTACTGTAATTAGTTTTATAAATACTCAGATCTGGGAGCAATAGCTGATGCAATCTTACGCAAACATACATGAATACAAATTTATTAAGATAATATATATCAAATTCAATAATGCAGAAATAATACGACTCCATCATAAACACTACGAAATCACCACGACTACATAGAATCGTGACTCATCATGGGATATCATTGAATTAATTACGCATGATATGATTTAATAGAATAAAGAAAACTTTCATTACACTCAAAATAAAAAAAGAGTGACTATTCACTCTGAAGAGTGTTATTAGGAGGAGTCTGAGTGTCCGGAAAAGTGTTACAATTTTCGAGTTGTTTCTTATTATGGGGTTTTCCCTCGGTAGCTTATTCGCCTCCCTTTTCCTTCCCAGCGTAATTCTCACGATTACATTATGAAATAGAGTTTTTGAAAATTAAGAATTGACATATTTAGGTGCTTTTCATTATTTTACTCCATATATTGGTTCAAAGTTGAACGGAAATTTTTTTAAATGTATAAAACCAGGCTTTACTCTCGTCATCGGAGTGATATATTTCAATCTGGACAACGGGCTGACATATTTCACTCTCGACAATGGAGTGAAATATATCACTCCTTTCAAGGGAGTGTATTTTTCTGAAATTAACGCCAACAAGAGTGAAAATACCTGTCACTCTTTCAAAGAGAAATTTTTTTTCACTCCTCCCAGTTTTAGGGTGTAATAGCTTATTAAGTTCTGACTCTATTTTCTTAATATTAGAAATGACTTTTTGCACTATTTTATACAGAGACAGACAGACGGGCCGGATGACGAGTACAGATGCTATGTATTTATATAATTAAGAACGCATCGAAAAGACTCTTAACAAAAACCATACATTTAACTTAAAAAATTAAATTGCTGAAGAGGTGAACAGCATCGAGGGCTTTCCTAGCTGAAATCAGCTTAACACCCAGACTATAAATGAGTTATCTTATGTATGAGTGAACCATTGGGATAATTATAACTGCATGTAGTTCAAAACTACTTAAAGGGAAAAAAATTAAGAAAAAATAAAGGTATAAGAAGATTGATAACATAAAAGTTAAATTGTAAGTTTAAACTTAAGTGAAGTTAAATTAGCAAGTGAAGTTAGATTGCAATTGATAAATGGTATAGCTGTAGTTATAAATCTACTATATAGAAAGAAAAAGATGAAAAAGCAATAAAAGCTAGCACCGTTCAGAGTTACTTACACCAAGCTTGGGCAGGAACAGCTGTAAAGGAAGCACCAAAAGCCACATTAACAAAAAAGGCACTAATCAGGGCGATACATTTCCCCCCTATATATTTTAAGATGTATATATATATATATATATATGTGTATATATATATATGTATATATATACATATATATATAAGAAAATATAAAAAGGTTTTAAAAATTGAAAGAATAGACATTTAGCAACCTTAGTGTGGTGAAAACAGAGTTCACCGGGTGTCCATAATAATGGAGAATCTGGGCGTTTGCGATGGTGGGGCTCGAAGGCGTCATAAACCGGTAGCTCCGCTACAATATCATAGGGAAGATCATAAATTTTGCTGTATATGCTTTTAGCAGGATCATTAATGTGCTTACGTAATGTGGTGGTTTTGAGAACCTTGCGGGCTGTGACATTGCGGTAAGTAACGAGAAGCGTTACATACGCTACACTGGTGCCTATTGTGCAGTAGACTAAGGGTGTCCATTGATGAGTTGCAGGTGAAGCCCCAGACAGGACAGACGTATGTTATATTTGGGAGGATGCGAGAGTTGTAAAGATTAAGTTTATTGTGAACCGAGAAGATTTTACTATTTAGTTAAGGTTTAAGTGAGTTGAAAGCTCCAGCGACTTTCCCCCTGATTGAACGAATGTGCTTGTTCCAAGTTAGTCTGTGGTCCAGGATGACACCTAGATATTTGGCATCGTATGGCCACGGGAGGCAGAGTTATTATTATGTTAGGGTATGTTAGTTTTCGAGAGAAGTATACTGCTGAAGTTTTGTTTTCATTAATTAGGACGCGCCATAACATACACCAGTTCAGGAAATCGTCAATATGAGTCTGCAGGTACCTGTAACGACTCTACGGATGGTGAGCTGACGAGTAAATGCAGGTGTCGTCCGCATAAAGAGCGAGATATGCGCGCAATGAGAGTGGGATGTCGTTGAAGGAGATGTTAAACAATATTGGGCCCAACATGCTCCCCTGAAGGATGCTCACTAGGATGCGAAAAATAGGAGATAAAATGTTGTTTAGGCGGAAAATGCGGTCGCAAAGGTACGAGAATATTAAGTGTATAAGTCTGGTATGAAATCGGAGCTTAATTAATTTGTATATGATACCATCATGCCAGACTTTATCAAATGTCTTTGCGACATCAAGAAATATAGCAGCTGTGGGAATCTTCGCGTTGAATTTCTCAACTCAAAGTAACTGGTTTTGTGGGCGAATGCCGAACTGCTTAGGCATAAGAATGTTATTTTGCTGAATAAAATCCTGTAACTGTGTACGAATGACGCGCTCCACAACTCTACTGATAGAGAGTAAAAGTGATATGGGTCTGTAGTTGGTGGGATCAGAGAGGTTAGTACCAGGATTAGGAATAGGTGAGATTAGGAAGTTTGCCATGATTTAGTGAAATGGTTAAGTTTAAAGATAGTGTTAGTGAGGTCAGTAATATAAATAATACAATTAGGAGGAAGGTATTTTAGGAGTTGTATTTTGTTTTTGTCATAACCAGGGGTGTTGCGTTTTTTAAGTTTTTTAATAACATTGTGAATAACAATGGGTTGAATCATCGGGGGGGGGGGGATTACCAGGAGATTGCGAACACTCTATAGCTGACATCACTGAGATGGATTTGACTTGCGAGGGTCGGGTTACTAGAAAATCGTGTTGCATATGAGTTGGTCAGCATATTAGCTTTATCGTGGTCAGTGTATGCAGTAGAGTTGTTACTAGTTAGAGAGGGTATAGGGGAACTCTTGTTCCGACTATTCATTTTTTTTCTGGTTTTATTTTTTTTTTTAAACATGATAACATGATTAATGAAGTTTTTGTGTTAAAAAATATGCCTAGAACTCAAAGCTTAAAAAATTGCGGTGTGTTACGATCACACATTAACATCTAAACAATGCGAAATTTGAATATTCTATTTGTTATTTTAAAACTCGATTACAAATTCTCAACTTGAAAATAACTAAATTATTTAATGAGCAAATATTTACAAGCAAAACATATTTCATGATTAAAAATATAATGGGACTTTTTACATTAATTTTAAAAACTAAGACCGTGCATATATGATGGCGTTAATATAATTTAATATTTTGTTAATTTAATATGTAATATTTCATTTGTGTTAACTTAATATTTCGTTCGGTATACTTAAAAAATATATAAATTATATATTCTTTACAATTGTAATCTTCTTTAACTTACACATAAAATAACAAGTCATTCCACATTTTAAAAAATTACAATACTAAATCTAGTTAATATTAAATGATTTTGATTTATGATTTAAACAGAAATTTTTACTGTATCATCATTTTGGTAATGAACAAAACCATATCCATTTTCCTAAGTTGACTAAAAATTCTAAATTTAAATTTCACAGCTAAGCCATAGGATCACTTTACCAAATGTGATATTAAATGCTGTAAATGCAAAATCATTAAAGTCTTTACGCGTTAACTGAACTTTACAGGGATCCCTTCTCGAGAGCCTTGATCATTTTAGTAAATGAGTTTCATTATCAAGTTAAAGGGAATGATATGAAACTTTGCTGATACTTGTTATATTTTAAGGGAAAATGTATATCAAGCAGAAAAATGTAATGAATTTTCTGATACATATTGTTTTAGAAATGAGAGAAGTTCTTGCAAGTGTTATATAGAATTTAAAATGTAATTACTAAGCAAAGTTTAAAACACTTCATATTGAATAAAAGTTAAACACCGGCGTTATTTCATATGATTTAGTTTTCCATAATCGCTGTTGGAATGAATGTTTTATTTTTATTTATTTATTTATTTATTTATTTATTTATTATGCTATTCTTTTTAGTCAAGATAAAATTCACCTTTTAAAAGAAAAAAACACTGGAAAGAATACTCAGCTTTGAAAAGGAAATAATATAGTTTAATTTCTCACGATCCGAAAAATCTTAGCAGCGTCTATGCATTCAAATGAAATATATAGGTAGGAAGTAGCGTAAGTTCGCATATCTTATTATTAATCGCTTCAGAAAAGAATTTAATGTAACAATGTGTACATTTTCTTTATTTATCCATATGCCATAATATAATTTAAACATATGATACGTTCATCACATTTTAGTTATTATTTTTTTTTTTTCTAAAAAGTCAAATCAGTCGGTTTTCCCCGGCAGCGTGGTACAGTCGTGGAAAAAAAAAGTAAACACTCCCTGCTAACTCTGCAACAAATTATCGTAGAAGGAAGTTACAGATAACAAGGGATTGGAAATAAAGTCTACTTTTAAATAATGTACATAAAATTTGCTTAGGGGGCCATATACATATAAATGACAACCCAAACTTTGTTTTTTCAATAGCAATATCCAAGTTTGACACCATAAATAGATTCTACATCCGTCAATTAGCCTAAATCAAAATTTCCCTGACATTCGTGTCATTAGTTTCGAGAAATTAATATAGCATAATTGAGCATATTTTAGGTGTTGTATCCAAATTGAAGTTTGTTACTCGATTGATGAAATGTTACAGAATGACTATATCACGTCTATTTATGTATTATTTCTTGCCAATATTACAATTTCACTCGTTTAATATGGATCATCTATTGACAGTCCAAATATTTCAATAAAATGAGTAAAATATAAATTTTCAAATTATGCTTTTCTGCAAATCATAGACAATTAAGTGCTTAAACCACAATTTTGACATTTTTTTAATCATAATTCAAAAACTTCTTGAAAGAAAAATTTTAAATTGAGAATTTGGATAAAGCAGGAATATGATAAATATAAATCTATCAAAAAATTGTAGGTTGCAATTCTTTTTTTTTTTTTCAAATATTGATTTCATAATTAAAAATTCATATTACAAAAATTTTTTAATCAAAAATTTGATGTAATTATGTTTGCGTTTTTTTTTTTTTAGTATTATAAATATGCAAAACAAATATCACATTATGATGAAGGAGATATTAATAAAATGTGAAAATGCAATTTAACATTAGAAGCTTTCAATTTTGAGTGTTTACAATTTATTGAGTTTTGTTTATAATTTATTATATAATTTATTTATTGATTATTTTGAGTGTTTATTATTATAAAGATTTATTGTTCAGATGACTAGAAAATTTTTTTCCCGGCATAGCCTGAGACGAAGACTTAAAATACATTGCCAAAATTGGTGTTGCTGCTAAAAAAAAAAAAAAAAAAAAAAAAAAAAAAAAGTAGGTCTGGTTTTTGTTCTGTATATTGCCCCTAGCAAATTTTATATACATCATTTAAAAATAGACTTTATTTCCAATAGATTGGTAGCAGTAGCATTTCTATTATAATTAATTGCAGAGTTAATAGGTGGTATTTACTTTTATTTATTTATTTATTTTCTCCACGATTGTACATAACAAAACCGTATGGATATATGAATTTGACAAGAAATGAAAAAGTTTAGACAACTCATTTGAAAATGAACAATACATTTCATTTTACAGCCTAAACTAAGGAACTAAAGCTAAACGGATTATTTAATTTTAAGCCCATTGATTTAATGTTTAAAGATAAAGGATATTTATTTTAATAACAATTTGTGAAATTATAGAAAAGCAATTCTCCTCTTTTTATCGACTTTATAAAAAAGTGTAAAAAACAAGTCATGATATTACCTATAAATGCCAGAAAAAGTTTCATTGAGTACAAAAATTCCTATTAGATATCCTAGACATAGAAATTTAAAATTTTTCAACCATTTGAACAGTGCTCATATTTAAAATTTTTTAAAACCGGAAAAATTTAGAACAAAAAAGTTTTCATAGACTGTAGAAAAAGTATGCAATTGCCAGTCAGAAAAATAATACAGGAAATTATTCCAACATGTTATAAATATTGATTATTTTAAACTTAGATAAGATTAAATCGATTTCAAGGTATTTAAAGAAATTTTTAATGTGTCATCAATGGGATAACGAATAAACCACTTTTGTTTACTTAGGCTAACTGAAAGTTCTAAATTTAAACTCCACTCATAAGTAATAAAATTGCATTATCAAATGTGATATTAAACACTGTAAAGCCAGAATAATTAAATTATTTTCTCTTTAACCGAACTTAATTGGCAGCCCTTTTCAACAGTCCTGATCAGTTTCATAGTCAAGTTTTATTGGATATTATAAAACTTTTCAAGCCGTTTGTGGTGAACGGAAAAATCACTAGCTCCGAGAAACATGTAATATCTTTTGTAGTACATATTTTTTTAGAAATGGAAAAATGGTTTAGCTATTAGATATTATGTAAAGTTTTATTAAGTTTTTAGATTTTGAATTGCATCGAATTTACAATATAGGAATATTATTATCATCTATATTATCAGCAAATAATTTATCTCCGTATGTTTAAACATGAAACAAACACGTAACATGCAGAAATTAATATTTAATTTTCTTCAATATTTTAAATTAGATAAGTAGAATGTCATTTAACACAATTTTACTTGCATATTTACCACAGAATGGCAAAATATTAATTTTAGTTAGTCATACATGAAAGCATCGTAATTTACAGTCACTAGGCAGATTCGCAAAAGACCGAAAGAGATTCTGTTATAGATTTTTTTTCGTCATTGAGACTACAATGCCGTTAATTATTATTATTTTTTTTTTATTATTGGTACTATCATTTTTTTTCAGCAGTTTTACTTTATAAGCAATTTCCGTTTTCGCACATTTGGGTGAGTATATTCTTCACAACTGCAATCTTCTTTAAATTATATTTAAACTAGTAAATAATTTCATCTTGTTTTAAATGTTGTTTATATCCAATTTTGAAAATTGTAAAATGTTTTTGGCTCTGAGATGTATAAAGAAATTTTTATTATAACATAAATGTGATATCGAAGAAAGCCATTTCCGTTGAAGGTAATTTAAAATTCTCATTTAAACCATACGAGTGTATTACCAAATTTTGTATTGGATTCTGTGCCTGCAAAAATCAGCGATCTTTTAATTTAATAGAAAATAACAGTCACCCTTTTTTAACAGCCTAGATCAGTTTTTTAAACAAGTTTATGTATCAAGTTTAAGCGGATATTCTAAAAATGAATTTTTTTTTTTTTTTTTTTTTTTTTTTTTAAGTTCAAGGGAGGATGAATACTTTACAGTAAAATGTAATAAATTTTCTAATGCATATTTGTCAGAAATGAATTAATATTTGTTTTATACATGATTTAATTATTAATTGATGCTTGGAATTTGAGATTACTTTTCCCCTAATTCTATGCACAAATTAAAATCCATATTTAATCCAAGAATTTAGGAGGCTCTTATTATAATTTCTGGAGTGGGTATTTTTGTAGGCTAGTTAAGAACGAACTGGCTAGTTAAGAACGATCTTATTATGTAAATAAAAAATAAAATCACATAAAGATGTGATCAATGCGGTAAAAAATAAGATGATAAAATAAGCTAATTAAATTTAAAAAATCAAAAAGCTCGACTACGTGAAAAGCAAACTAATTACTTATTTCTCATCAATGTGAAACTATTTTTTTATATTACATACCTATTTTTTTATTTACTTGTATTGATGACTTTTAAGTTGTGTTTAATTGTTAGATCCTATCTATAAACACTGTTTTGATAAGGCCTATAGATGCCTATGATGGTTAAAGTTGCAGTAAAGCTAGAGATCCTACCTACACAATTTCCTGGTTGTGTAATATTTAAACGGAGCTTCTGACTGTAAAATAGTCAATGAAACATCGTCTTCATTTTGAAAGACCCATCCAATTATATGCCGCTTACTATGGTGCGTAAATTTTTTTTTTCGTCTCTACCGCCTTTTTGTATTTTACAGCCGCCATTTTGAATTTATGAAAACAAATCCTAGCCTATAACCATCGGCCGGTTAAGTCAAATTGATAGAGACCACATTCATTAAAATTCATCCAGCCGTTGGGATGTTTCGAGGGTATAAAGAAATTCGCATACCCAGATACGCGTGAAACAGACAACCCTTCTTGGCAGTCGGGTAAAAAGGGAAAAGCACGAAAGATCGTGATTTAATGACGCATTGGTAGAAGTTTCGGCTTTTCATAAAAGGGACTGAGATTGATCATATTGATACTAAACTATATAGTAACGTTTATTACGTCAAATAAAATGTTTATGTTTTAAGCAATTTGAACTCCATGGCAGATACGAGGGGCTCACAACCATAGTAGACAAAGTTCATTCTGAAAAAAAAAAAAAAAAAGATAGTTCACTTTAAAAGTGCATAAAATCTGTTTTATCCACACCCATATTGAACAAAGTATGTTTTCACATACTTTCTCATATATGTCATCTCTTTAGAGACTTGGTTCACTGTGGGAGTTGTTTAAACGAATTTTGCACACCTTTAATTGAACTATCTCTTTTTATGGCCTTGTGAATCCCCTCATACAACGATATACTATTTCCGTATTAGTAAGCAGTTAACAGAGGGTTGGACATTTTCTATATGTCATATTTGGTTTCAAAGTTGTATTTGCCTTGACGGATGTACGGATGTGCGAACGGTGATAGTCATTCCTCTTCCGCATTTTAATTGCATCAAAAGGGGCCACTCAGACAAGGAAACCAAGTCTGTAGAGTATAGTGTCGCTCCCGGTCGCCTTTATTAAGGAATAATAATAATAAAAAAATACAGTTTTCAAATAGAGCTGAAGCCGCCAGAATCCCGACACTGGGCGTTATATTTATAAAATCCCGTATCAGGACCGTACCCGCCAAGTTAAAAAGAACCTAACGCAACAGAGGGCAGGTAAGAGAAGTTAGGCAGAGAAAATTATTACAAAACAAGATTCGTTCCGCCGGGGAACAGATCCCCTACGCGACAAGAGGCGGATGAATGTGCGACAAAACTTCCTCACGACAAGGGGCAGCAGAAATTGTTGCATGCCCAGGCTACGTAGTTAGTATTGAAATTTCAAAAAGGTATTTACGGATGTGTTTTAGTTTGTTTAGTGGGAGGGTGCGTGTAAGTATATTATGGTGATTAGATTAGATTATTAAATTTTGAAATTTAAGTGGTATCATTCCCATAGTCCGCAAATTTTAATATTTTTACACCCGCTACTGTGTTTTTTTTTGGCACCGCCCATGAGCATCGCATGCATACAGAATAAAACGTTCTTTGTCTTGCAAGGATAACAGCGGAGGAATTTTTCGTTCCAAGTTTATGATTCAGTGCATTATGTCACTGAAAATGTTTCCTCAACGCTTTTTTGACGAATATTGCATCGAGTGGTTGTGATTATTCAACTAGTCAAATAAAATATGGAGACTTGGGGTTTAAGTCCCGATTACGGTTATTCAATTATATCAGTTGTTGAAAATGTACTTTACATAAATCTCAAACTCAATAAATTTCTCTTTTATGATAAGTTTTCAAAAATTAGCTAAACCTCTCAAAAGACATAGTCAAAACTTCTAAATTACATTATTTCAAGTACATTTTTTTATGTAGAAATTAAGTTATCATATATAGTATAAAATCAAATATCAGGTATAAAATATCAGATAATTATTTTTTTTTTATTAATCTACATGTATAAAATGTATTTCTACATATGATTCCCAAAGTGAATTTCATTTTTTTTTTTTTAAGTTAGAAACAAGTTTTTTTTTTTTTTTTTTTACATGAATAACCCAATATAAAATACAGCAATACATATAAATAATCACATAAATAAAAAGAACATATATGTATGTATCGCTTATTTCTACATTCTCTCCAATATCTAAAATTTTTATTTGTGGATAAAAATTATTCAGTGAAAAGTGCAGAAAGTTCATTCAAAAGAGCATTTCAAAATAAAATGTAATGAACGATTAAACAAAAATCTTAAAAAGGGGAAAAAAACTAAATTAACAACATAAATTAACAATAAAAAAAGCTTTTTCACTCTTTTTTTTAATATTTTGACTGCTGCGTGATTTAATCTGAAACATGTTAAACCACAAAAAATTTACACTAAGGAGGCTTTTCATATTTGTCTTCTGCGTGACTAAAAAAGATGGAAGTTAGAAAAGTATAGCGCCTGTGAACATAATGAATACTGACAGTCATGACAGGTTACGTGCAAAGATTTCATTGGCTGAAGTGCATCCGTGAAAGAAAGAACGTGACAGAAAAACTTATAAAAAAGAAGTGGCTTGATAATACAGAAATCTTTTGGAGTCAACATAAAATGTTAAACATTAAAATATAATGTCAGGATAAAAGAAAAGAAAAAAAAACTCTTTTTAAAGCAATTCATGTTATTTTTAGATTGTTTTGACTTGTTTTGATGCAAGATTAAAAGTAATAATAAGTTTAATAAGGTATTTTAACTGCTTTGCTATCGCAGGTAAGACATAGCGTCTGAAATAGATTTTAAGTGTTGTTTTACGTAAGAGTTTAATCAAAAGTCATTTTTTTAGTCAAAGGAAACAGGTTGCTGTCAAGACAGATCTTGATAAGTAAGACGAATTCAAAGTCAAAGTTTTCAAATTATAAATAAGAATGTCTTCCACAGTTCATAAATTTATTCTGTTTATGTACTCTTTCCTCTGCATTTTTGTTTTAAGATAGGCGAGACATAATAGGAATTATTTTGCTTGACTTCGTAAAATTTTGTTAACAGTAATTCATTTTAAGAGAAAAATAATAAGTACATAAACATTTTAACAAATACACAGTTTAAAAAAAAATCTGTAGTTCTACAGGTGTAAAGTTACATGCTTACGAAACTTTCATCTGTAACTGTACAAACAAAACTTTAAATTTGCAAAACTAGTTTTTGTAAAGCTACAGAAATCTGTAGTTTTACAAATGAATCTACTAAAATTACTATAATCTTACTAAAATTTTATCTGTAACCTTAGTTGCAGTTACATGAAAAGTTCTAGGTATCCCAGTTTCTAAAAAATTCATAGTAATCTTAAAGCTTTTTTTGATTTTTGGTGCAAAAGTATATCTGTTACATGAATTTTTGTTCTTGCCGTTACATAAAAAGTTCTAGGAATCCCAGTATCCTAGAAAAACTTTTGTATCTTTACAGATTTTTTTTAACCATTTGGAAAAATGGTTTTTGTCCTCGTCAGAGTAGGAAATCAAAAGCATATCTAAAGCTTTTTATTGGTTTTATCCGCATTTTATTCGTTTTCTGATTGTTCTAAACAGTAATCTGTATTTCCCTTTACTTTCAACAGAGATTGATACTTCTGTTGCCACTATGACAAAAAAGTAATAAAAACTACGAAAAAAAGTAATAACTCAGAAACAAATAGAGATACAGCTTTCAAACAAATTGCACTTAAAAGTACATGTTTTTTCTCTATCCGACGGTGCAAAAAGTAATATTGTGGGATGTTTAGAAGTTTAAGTATGAAATTTCATTTGAAATTGTTCGTCAGATTTCTTGGAAATCTGACGATGTAAAAGACTTTTCCGAACAGCCAATGAAATGCTTGGATAATACGTAAGTTTAAGGAAATCTGACGGATCGCAGGTGATTTTTCTCGCTTGCAAATGCTACGTGCACTAACACTATTAATGTTTTCATGGCGTACGTAATGTATGATCAACTCCGTGCAATTTTTTATGTCTTAAATTTTAGTCTTTGAAAAAATCATTTTCCAAATGGTCGTTGTAATTTGTTAAATTGCTTTTTTTTTTTTTTTTTTTTTTTTTTTTTTTTTCCAGTGTAGTATTTTTCAAAGTAAAATATCATTTAAATAAAAAGCATAACACATATATATGAAATTTTGTATAAAATCCTTGTTGAACTAGCAAAAGATTGTAGTGGGATGTATTAAATTCGTAGAATACTGGCGGCTGGTGACAAGTTGTGTTATTTTTGCAGTCGACAATCAATTCTCTTCTATATAGCAGTGTGTTCGTGAACCTATATCGGATATTTAAAGCTGAGATTTTTACTTGAATTAGCTTTTTTTATTAAGGCGTAAATTGGTTGATTTGAATTAGGAATTTCTTATATTGGATTGAATTAGATTAGAATAGTAAATTCAATTAAATTCAATTAAAATAAATTTAATAAACAATAACTGGGTTAAATTAAATTATGTACAACTATAATAATACAATATATATTTTTTAAATAATAATAATAATTGAACTTATTATCAGGCTTTTTCTTAAGAATACATCAAAGTCCTATTTTCATTGAACAACTTGTGTTTCTCTTGTTTGACGCAAAACAGGATGATCACACAGTCCTACTGATTCATGGTAATTTTTGACAGACATTCATCATTTACTTTCTTATTTCTCATTTTTTTAATGAGTATATTTTCATTCCTCATTAATATTGAAAGAAAAATGAATTAATTTATATACTTGAGAAGTTATTTATCAGATATTTGATTAAGGGGTCTCAGGACTCTTAAAGCTCTAAAATGTTCGAAATTTTAATTTTTTTAGATGTTAAACTTCCATGTTTTCTGAACATTTTGATATAATTGTTATCTTGAAATTCCCATTAGAACAGAAGTTATGGCATTTAGAATTATACTCTCTCAATAGCTGAAGCGGTGTTTTCAAAATTTTGAAGTCATTTTTTCCAAATGACGTTTTCGGGCATAACGATATCTCAAAAACTTCTGAATATTTTTTCATGAAATTTTCAAAACGTATGTTTCATGTTAGTCTGTATAAACGGAACTTAAAATTTTCTTTTTATTGTAAAAAGAAAATATTTTTTAGCGGTTTATATTGTTAAAGTTTTCTAAATTTTGCATTAGCTAAATACAACTTTGTATTAAAAATATAAAAATGCTTTAAATACAAAGTTATTTAAGTTCAGTATAATTATTATAATCTGAGGTATAAATAGGCACCAAACTTTTCATTCTAGTTGAAAAAATTTATTTTGTAATCGTGCGCATAATCTGTTATGCCGATTTTCTGTTCGTCAAATGTCTGACAGTTTTGAGCCCCCTGTAAATGCTAATTCTGCATCTTGCAATTTTTCAAATATTTGAAATGAAAGAACATACTTGTATCTTTCATCCCCATTTAAAATTGTGTCTTAATATCAAATACATTTTAAGATATTAAATGTTGAAAATGGTCCTTTTTTTTCATTTTTTCCAAATTTAAGAGTCCTGAGACCCCTTAATACTATTTTGAATTTTATTGTTTGTTATTGTTGAACTGTTATTGTTATTATTATTTTTTTATTATAATAATAACAAAATAACCATGAAGATAACAATCTAGCAATCCTATTGTAAGTGAATGAATTAAATAATTGCGAGATATCTTGTTAACTACACTGTAGCAATTGACTGAAATAATTAACCTTCTAAGGGGATAACACGGCCGTAGTTTCCTTAGTATCAGTCAAAAATGAACTTTTATTACTTTTTCATAGAAATGTAAATATGGATGAAAAACTCATTTAACTTGGTTAAGATGATTATTTTTATAGCGGACACTCACAGCAACTTTAAAATTGTTTCACGACATTCACTAAATTTTAACTAAAAGATTGAAAAATTTTATAAAATTAGTTGGAAAATTTCTTGCGTATTTTTAAAAGAATTATGTTTTATTATTGTTTACATTATATTAATGCATTTCATTATTTATGTTAATAGTAGCTTATGAAAATAATAACTCTTATTTGTAACTTATAAACAAAATTATTTCTATTTATATTATATAAAAAAAAAAAAAAACAATACCCACATATTCGCATTAAAGAAATAAATTATTGTTTTGGCTTTCACAAAATCAGAGATTTTCTGACATTAACTAGACTATCAGGTAATTATATTGTAATCCGAATTCATGCTTTTCCTTAATGAACATTTACATCACGGATCTACCAGTTCAACGGTTTTTAGAGGGGGGTGGGGGGTAATGCTATATAAAAAATATATTTTGCAATATTCATTTAAATTATTCTAAATTTCCGGCATAAGAATCGATCCACAAATCGTCGAATAGAAAGTCATTTATTTATAACCAGATGAACTCCTTGCAAGGAGAGGTGCACAATAGGTTACTAGGTCCTATCGAATAGTGAAAAGTTGCATAAAATCCTTGTCAAACTAGGGAAAGATTGTAGTTGTATGCATTAAATCGTAGATTACGGTCTGCTGGTTACAGGTTGTGTTATTTTTCTAGTCGACAAATCCAGTCTACTTCATGAATTTGTTGGTAGTAGCTGAGATCGGCTAGGTTCAATTGAAACACAAGTATTCGTTTTACAGTCGTATTATTAATCCGATGGTCAGAGCTTACGTGTAGCAAGGCAATGGATTTAGCAATACCGGTAGTTTCTCAAAAAAAAAAAAAAAAAAAAAAAAAAAAAGAGCCAGTTGTCATTCTAAAATGTTTATTCATCGAAACATGAAAACGTAAAAGACTCCTATATTATGAGAAAATTCCTAGAGCACGCAGGCTGGGGCTACATCTTGTTATAAGGTCTTAAAAAGCAAATTTAGAATTCTAGACTTTTAGACACCGGGTAACATAACTGGTAGCTCTGGAACAGGACAGAAATTACAATTCTGAAGTCAAGACCTCTGGGTATTTTTAGCACTCGCGTAGGGTGACATATTTTGACGTAATACAGTAACGAACCGATCAGTGAAAGCCGCACTCCGAGAAACGGTGACTAAACTAAAGGCGTGAGAGTATGAGTGGTTTAAGAGAATGAATTCCAGACCTGGTGATGTAGGGATCTTGAGGTAAAAAGTCCAAAGTCTCAAAAGCGTGGGAAACTAGATTCCTGGAATTTCAGATTAGAAATAAAAATAGCAAAATGGCTTTTAAAAACATTCTGAAATAAGAACTAGCTTCTCCCAGAAAATTATAGCTTGGATAGCTGATTAAAATTTATGAAGAGATTAAAAGTTTTATATTAAGATTTTGAATAAGATAATTATTGACATACGTGTTTTAAATTTAAAGGAAATTAGCTAGGAATAAATAATATATATTATTCAGAAATAGGGAAATAATTAATATGCCGGAAACTTAGAATAATTTAAATTGATATCACAAAGTAAAATTTTTATATAATAATATACATATATGTATACACCAAAACCTCCATAACGGACACTCCCGAATAGCGGACTCCTCTAGCTAACGGACAGTTTTCCAATCCCTACACTCAAAACCTAAATTTTTGTATTTTTAAACTCTAAATAACGGGCATTCCGAATAGCGGATAGTAATTTTGGCGAAAAGGGATGAAAAATTATACTTTAAAGCGAAAAAAATGGGAAAAATGTAAAAAGCTTCTAAATTAATGAATTATTGATATTTATGAATTTATTAATGTCACAATTTTTTTGACCAGAGATAAATGTAAGGGGTGGGTTGGGAGACATTCCTCCTCCCACGTCACGTCCGAGAAAGAAAACGTCCCTTCTTGAAATATTTAGGATTTTATTCTGATTAACGTCTGGAAATGCAAATTTGTTGATTCACAGAATCCCCACATACATAATTTTCTCTTTGTTTCTAAATGCGCGTAAGATAACTTCCTTTACAATTGGCATGAAACTTCAGGACAGACAATACGTTGATTAGTATTTTTGTTTCATTATACCCAAGCTCAAAGAATTTTTTGGATGATGTTATACAGTGTCAAGAAAAAAAAAAAAAAAAAAAAAAAACACTCGTTGAACGTTTTAAAAGAGGCAAAACACAGGTGGGAGAGATTTTGCGAAATAAAGAAGTAGTTAAAGTAGTAAATAAAGTTTGTAGATTACTAAATCTAACCAGAACACCAAAAATGTGAAATTGAGGAAGATTAACTCCATTGAAATTTATTATAATTCTGAATTTGTTTACGTTCAAAAACACGTTGTTTCAAAACGTTGTTCGTTCAAAAACATTACTATTAGTAGGCCTTTGATTTAGGAAGAGGCTTTTTAGAAGTCCCTAAAGAACTCAACTTACATGATTTCAAGGCTTCCAGTGGGTGGCTTGAAAAGTTCCGATCTCGGCACAACATCGCTTTCAAAACAATATGCGGAGAAGCAAAATCTTTAGATCTTAAAGAGGAAGAGGATTGGCATGAACAACTGCAATCAATTTGTGAAAAATATGAGGATAGAAACATTTTTAATGCCGATGAAACCGGACTCTTTTTTCAGCATTTATCCAAATAAGACTTTGTGTTCTAAAAAGTATAACTGTATCGGCGGAAAATAGTCAAAAGAGCGACTCAATATTTTATTATGTTGGAAGGTGTTAGGAGAATTTGAAATCCCTCTTATTATTAGAAAATCTCTGAAACCCAGGTGTTTCCCAAAGAACATTCAATTTAATAAATTTGGTATTGTGTGGAGAACGAATAAGAAAGCGTAGATTGACCAGTCCTTTAATGATCGAATGGTTAACTTCCTTTGATAGCATTATGAAAACACTAGAAAGAAAAGTTCTCTTGTTTTGGACAATACAAGTTTTCATCCAAAACATTTGAAATTCGACAATGTTAAAATTGTATTTTTACCCGAAACACAACTTCAGTATTCCAGCCACTTGATCAATTCGTAATACACAATTTTAAAGCCTGGTATAGAAAGCTTTTATCACGCCACAATCTTTCAAAGTTAGATTCTATTAATACACTTGAGAACTGCCTAAACTTATTTAATGCTTTTAGATTTTCCCAGCTGTAAAAAAACATAAAACGGGAAAGCGTACGACAATGTTTCAAAGATGCAGACCCTATATTAGCAGAAACTGAAACACTCATTTTCGACACATAGCTAAAATCAAGCTAAATAATTGAATTAATGAAATGTGTCACGAGGGAAGAAACTGCCAGAAATTTCATTAATATTGATAATGAGTTACCTACTGAAGAAGAATCAGTTGCTGTAAGCGATTATTTTCCTTCAGAATTTTCGACAAAAACTGACTCTATTATTGAGGATGAAACAGATACTGAAACTGGAGATATTTCCCTGTAATATCGAGAATTTCCAAAAAGCAGCAATATACAGTGAGCAGTTCCACAATTTTTTTGTAAAAAAAAAAAAAAAAAAAAAAAAAAAAAAGGATGATTGATTCAGATAGATTAAAACTACTAACAGAGTTAAAACTTAAATTCGGAAAACAACTTACAAGGAAAAGCAAACTTTTGTAAAATATTTTTTTCGTAAGGATAAAAGTATACACAATTTTATTTTAGTTTTATTGCTTAAAAAAACAATTTTACTTTCTGATTAATCATATAATAGAGGTTTTAGGAAATATAAACGTCAATTAATGAAGCATTAAGCTTTACTTAGCAATTTTTCAATCTCTGAGTTTTTCCCAATAGCGGACACCTCCGAATAGCGTACAGTTTCCGCGCTCCCGAGATGTCCGTTACTTAGAGGTTTTACTATATATATATATATATATATCCTAAATAATGCTTAAAAATAATAATAGCTCGGATCGAACGCGGAATGAATTTGTATGAATCCTTAAGTATCTGATTTTCGTGGTTTTGACTCTGTGCGGCTCAGGAATGGTTACAAATTATATTACTTAACTTACTGTGTATTATATATCTTTGTTTTACTTCAGCAGTTCTTTTAGATTGTAATATATACTGTTTAATGTGCATCGGATGTTATATGCTTTCGAATGTTTTGTGCATTTGATTTATGGATTAAGACACTCTTGCAAAAAATTACTACCACTATTCCGCATAGATAATTTTTGTTGTGAACCATCGTTGTTATTTTACAATACACCCTCTACAGATTAGGCCAGATCATTTTGAATTTCGTTTTCTTGTTCCGGTTTGATTAGTTAACATTTTTTCTTGTGTATTTTGCGCGCTTTTTTATATGTTTAATTACAGTATGGATAGAGTTCTGGATCTGCCAAATACTTACAAAATATAATCTACTATATATATATGTATATATACAATGATAAAAATGTGGTTTATCTAAATTACTATAGCTGTAAATTGTATGCATGATGTGGTAAATATTAGTTTGTGAATTCGACTGAAATATTATTAAATAAAATATTTGCAAGTAAAAGGAAAACTGTTACAAATTAATGTTTAGATACACTGATTTAAAAATGAAAATCGCTTCATTTATTGTTTACCATCCTATGGAGAAAAATGTTAAGCATGGAAAAAAAATCTAAATAATTTATAATTAATATTAATTAACAAAAAAATATGATGAAACAAAAAATATATCTTGGCCAATGGAAATAAATATTCCTCCGTTCTATTTCTATTCTAATCCCAAAAGAGGGAAAAAATAATAAACAAAACGGCATTCATTAGTGCTAGTACTCAGAAAATTAACCTAAAACTACATTAGAAAGTAAAAAAGGAGAAATAAGCACATAGTTCTCTAATACTTTGAATTATGCGTGTTTAAGTTACAAACATGTTAAACCCGCTGTCAGCAATAGGCAGACCGCGGCCCAAATCCAGACCACGGAAGGTCGAAGCCTGGATTGCCAAAAAAATTTCAATTTGAATAAATATTTTATTACTATTTACATATAATAGATACTTTTGAGCGATAGCCTTTTTAATTTTTCTTATATTTTACATATAATAAGTCGATTATCTTGATTTTTTACTAGTTATGCAAAGCTGCTATGATGTGAAACGCAAAATACTGCGTTGGAGCTTAGGTGTGCGGTGGGAGGGAGTGAACTGAAAGGCTGTTTTGGTGCGCATGCGCCACTGTGGGACCGGCCTCCTGAGTTTGAGCGCATGCGCGATGATTCGTCTTCTCAATCGTAGATTGTGATCTTGTGCATAGCTTTCGTTCATTTGTATTGTTATTGTTTTGTGCTAATATAACGTTTTGTGAATCAATATGTATTCTAAAAAGTGTAAGTAAGTAAGTAAAGTTGACAGTGAAAACAGGAAATTTCTGGCGGAGTGGCCAAATTAACAAAAAAAAAAAAAAAAAAAAAAAAAAATCAAAACGTGTACCCGTGTACGTAGTAATATTTCAGAACGAATACCTGACATTTCTATTTTATATGTATGCGTACGTAAACAAATAAATAAATAAATAAATAAAATTAATAAGTATTATATTACTTATGTGGTTTTTTTTTCTCTTTACTTCGATAAAAATTTTAAAAAGTATTCGAACCCCAGTCAAATTTAACATGCCGACCCCTCGGGAATCTTTTGGAGTAAAATGTTAAACATAAGATAATAATATCAGGATAAAATGTCACTTTTCAGCCTATTGTAAAAAAAAATACCGAAACTAATGAAAATCTTTTTTGAGTTGCTTTTATTGTTTAATGCATGAGCAAATGCATTTTGAGTATTGTAATATTTTGGTAACGACAAAGTTTCTTTTTCCCTTACAAACAGTTAATTAAATCATATTTTCCTAAAAAAATAATTTAACTTAATATTTAATAAAGATTTAAAAAAATAAAAAAGGAAGAATGTGTTCTAAAATACAGACAAGTTTTGATTTGTAGAAAATATACAACATAAGTAAGGTTTTCGGAGTGTAGAGTTGTAGTATAACATCAGATATCTAAAATGTTAAAACCGCTTAAATTTTGTGGTTTTTGAAACCAAATAAAAGTTATATAGTGACAAATAAGAAAATACGTTTGAGAAAATCTCATATTAATCTAAAATAATTCATGAGTTGTTTACGCGCGTTTTAAGTAATTTCGCTTTGCGAATAAGCATTCGAAATATTTTACTTTCAAGTTAAAACAAAATGTTAATAGTATGCAGAATGACGGGAAACATACGCAGTGAAATTTATTATAAGTTACTATATATAGTGAAAATCTAAGCTATAGATTAACTGAGTTTTGCAGTATTAACTTTATGAGTGCACTCTAAATAATTATACCGTGTTAGTGAGAGGTTTGCCATAAATATATAATTTTCTAATAAAATAAAATCTGCGAGATTTTTTTAGCAACATGGTTTTTTTTTTATAAGCTTCTTTTAAAGCATAAATTTATGCATGATTGGATGTTACCACGTATTATTAGCGGCAACCAGTAATCGCGGAGAGCAGCGCCTCCCCTACTTTCTTCAATAGCCCCTTCAAGATATTAATTCATTAATCAGAAGAAGACTGTATCCAACACGGAAAATCTCATCGCGAGATCTGAGTTTGTGAAAATAATGAAAACTGACATTTATGACGTCTTGTAATGATTTCATATTGGCAATAAAAACAAGTTGGAAATTGCACGTCAAACGTGTCAAATGAGGTGGTGCGTTCGTACTATAACTAATTTTATAAATATTCTTTACAACGCGTATTGTACTGAATGTATATTTTAGTGCACTTCATAAGTGCATACGACTGCATTCCGTTCGAAATGCTGAAACATCATTAAAATGCACTTGAAATTTTTTTTTCCCCATTGGCCATAATGTAACGGGAAAATATTGAATTTTCTGTAATTAAACTATGTATCCAATTTTAATAAAATCTGAAATAACTTGATAAAATTTTGCAGCAGTTTTATATTTAAGATTTCAGACCATTCGGTAGTGTAGTTATATGTGAAAGGATGGACATACACAAGGACTGATCGACAACTATAGGTGCTACGTATTTATTTAATTAAGAACGCATTTAAAAGAAGACTGCAATTTAAAATCCTGTAAAAAAGGGTAGCTTTATATTGCCGTATTCTTTCGGAATAACAAAAGTTCTGTAGATCAGATGAGAACGCCAAAATACAAAAAAATCTTTTACATTAAACTAAAAATATATGGGGCATTCTCAAAATCTTTTGACTTTCATGTCCCTGAATAATAATTTTTATTTAATAAACTTTTTATTTTTTTTATTTCATATACTGGAGAACATCCCATTGCATGATTGCATAACAATATTAACGAGATAAGTAAGTTTCGGACGATGTTGGGGGTCCAAATATCAGGAAAACTCATCTACCGTCCAGTTTCCCTGATGCTGATTTTTAAGTTAGGAGCTTTTTGGATAAAATTGTTTCAATAAAAAAAATTCGATGTAATTTTTTTCTGAACTGGATCTGTTGTTTTATATAAATATGTAACTAAAAATCAACCTGCATACATTTTTAGGGTTGTTATTATTTTTTAAACTCTGTCCCTGGGTTTTAGATTCCTTACCATCCCTCTTCTAAAATTATACAGAAAATCATTTCAGATGCAGCCACAGAATTTTTTTCAAGTTTTTTCTCATGCAGAAGTATGCTAGAGAAATAATGTCTAAAATTCTTTGAGAGGAAATTTACTGTAGAATTTAAATCAGCATTAAAATATCAATTTCAAGCATCGTGGCTTTATTGGTAATCTCACCGTCCCCAAGATTTATTCCTGCACTTTTCGAGGTAAATTAAAAATAATAATAATAATAATAATTTAATCCAATGTTAACAACTGTTTCTAAAAATCAATGAGCATTGCGGCTATCACTTAGTCTTAATATGATTTTCCTAAAAATAAGTGGTAATTTTCCTTACCGTTTCATCCTCACCGTCCCTTTTTTTAACATTTCGTCACTTTGTTTCCAATACCATCCTTACCTTTATTACCTTTTTTTACCTTAGCTTTATTACCCTTTTTTACATTACCTATTCTTTAACACCCCTTTAAGACAATGTTATACAAAAATTCTGTATTTAAAGTACTACATTGTTATTATTTCTTATTTGAATGTACTGTGGGTACTATGCAAATTCATTATAACTGAAAATTTAGAAGAAAATAAAAAGTTATAGGGGGTAAAATGGTAAGGAAAATTAAACTCGCAAGTTTAACTTAAACCTCAGTTAAATTAAAAAAATTTCGCTGCTGACCATTTTTTCTTTATTTTGAATCATTAAGGCATTCGTCTATGAGATTAAAATGTTATTTTAGCAAGTTTAATTTCGCCAGATTTTTTATCGCAAAAGTCAAAAGATTGTGAGAATGCCCCTATATACATTCTCAATCAATTTGGTCATTTAATGAGAATTAATGTCAATTAATAAAGAAAATGTACTGTTTAGGATCCGATAATATATTTTTGATAATTTACATTTTCCAGTTACATTTTAATAATTTAATACATTTTACTAATTTCTAATATATGATATTTCTTAAAGTATAATATAGTTAATCCTTGTTTGAACAATTCAGAAGTATTTCGTTATCAAGATAAAATGTTTTACAACAAATTTTAGTATAGAAGGATATAGTTTGTCTATTAATAGAAACGGAATCTTTTATCAAATTAAGTAATTGAATAAAGATTTCGAGATTAAAATACGGTCTTGTTCAGAAATAATTTTTTATGGAATGAATTCATGTTATTCTGTTAAGAAGTTTTGATAACCTAACATATTTTAAACAACTTAAATAATAATAATTAAAAATATTTAATAATCGTTCCACTGCATTAAATAAATTAAAGAAAAACAAACAAACATGTTTTAGTATAGATTTAAAATTTCAGTTTAGACAAATACAAGCTCTCTAATAACAACATAATCAAAATTCCATAAAAACAGAACATTCTTAGCTAGTAATCTTATTCAGTGTCATGTGAAGTTCTATTGTGAAAAAATGAAATGTTAAAAATATACAGCTTAATTTATGTACTTTTATGTAAAAAAAGCACATTTACTGTTTTTTTTTCCTATCTGAATTTGTAATAAAAAGATCTTTTTCAATAAAAGATGACGGCAGAACTGTTTTGAATTATTATATTTATTACTAAATATAAATATTTTAACGTGAAGAAAAGGAAATGCATTCTATAAGTCGCTCGTTTATTTAAAAATATACCAATTTAATACCATAAAAAAAGAACATTCTTAGCTAGTAATTTCATTCGATGACATGTGAAGTTCTATTGTCAAAAAATGAAATGTTAAAAATATACAGCTTGATTTATAATTTTTTATATTAAAAAAAGTACATTGTCTCTTTTTTTCTGAATTATTAAAAAACATCCTTTACAATAAAAGATGAGAAGCAGAACTGTTTTGAATTATTACATTTATTACTAAATATAAATGTTTTAATGTAAAGAAAATGAAACCCATTCAATAAGTCGTTCATCAGTTTCAATATCTACCAATTTAATGATTTAATTACTTAAGTTTAATTAGTAAATTCGTCTAAAAAAGGACGTAACTTCAAATTCAAGTTTCAAAATAACAGGGCAATTACATGTTCCCTAATTATTCAAATAATCTACTCTCATCGGAATCACTCGAATAAGCATAAACAAGCAAGAAAATGCATTAATTAATAAATTTTCTGTCTGTGCATTTTAACGACTGAAATAAGATTGTACATGCAATTAAATATAAAAATGTAGGTAAGTGCTTTTGTATCATTATAAACTCCGTTAATTGAAGTAAACATGTTGAAATTTTAAATAAAATGCGATCTAGAGCACCATGTGAGTAGAATTGAAGATAAATATTGCTTAATTTGTTGTTGTTTAATTAGATTTTCGATTAAAAAAACAGTTTTTAGTTTAAAATTGTTTCTTTCAATTCAGTGTTAGTAAAATAATATTGAATTACGTATTCATGCCAGTATAACACAACTAATGTAATTCAATAAGTCCGGTACGATCAATGGTATCTTTTCGTGCTATAATCAATTTACTACGGTTATTCTGGGCCATTTTATTGCGTGCACTAAAACAAAAAAACAAAAAAATAAATAAATAAATAAACCAATTTTTCGAGTATTTTTTGAAACACATTAGGAGACAGAATATTCGCGGAAATATTAACAACTCTGCACATTGGCCACGCATGCATCTGTCGCCTTCTTTTTTTCATCTATACGTCATGCTTTTTTACATTATTAAAAGTTACAACTTAAGGTTTATTCCACATAAATATTTCAAAATTACTTACTTGTGCGCCATCTAAAAAGCGTAACTTAAGAAAAGTAATAATGAATTAGTCCGAAGCACGTCAGCTCGAAACGATTTGTACTGAAAAATATTGAAATCCTTTATTTGAGTAAAAACTATATCGACAATTAATTAGGAAAGCAAAATAATGGATAAAAATAGGGCAATTATATATATATGTATATATATATATATATATATATATATGTATATATATATATATATATATATATATATATATATATATATATATATATATATATATATATATATATATATATATATATATATATATATATATATATATATGACGTTTTGACGGCAAGTAGTTTGTATTGCCGAAAAAAAAATGAGGGTTTCCATTCCTACACAACACAGGTAGCAGCCGATTGGTTTTAAAATACTAAAGAAAAATGAAGAATTAACATAAGGCAGTCGCTTGGAACATTATTCCCTTTATTTCCACACTCTCGATTAAATCTAGGGAAGATGCTCTCTCCTTCCATGGTAAAAAGAATAAAGTCTATTTTTCCTGTCACAATTAGTTTAAAATCACCCCATCTCTTGATTGCGTTCTAGTCTTTAATCCGTTAATATCTAACATCTATCACCCATTACGATACCGTTGCTTCCTCATTCTACTCACATAATAAACAGTATTCATCCAACATTTTACTACCTCCATCGAGCAATCACATTGAATATCCAGTCTGATACGACTGCAATCCACTACGTTCACCTCTACATGCTAAAAACTGAAAAACTTCTAAGCTCACAGCCCATCTACTCCTATATGCTATATGCTTTATGCCATCTCTCTGGTTCCCGCCATCCGTATTTATACTCTGCTGAAAAGATTGTTCTAGAAAATTCTTATATCCTCGCCCCACCTGTCTAAAGCATAAACAAATGTTAAAATCTGTAGTCGAGATTGTGCTAAAATAAATTATTAAAAATAAATAATGTGCTAAAATAAATATTTTTCCCTCTTCAGACGATAAAAGAAATGAATTTATGTCTGCGAAGTTTTAATCTTTGAAATATTTTAATTACACCTGGATATTTTAAATAAAAGAATAAATTGAAATAAGTAGGTTTTTTCTTTAAGACAGAATAATATTTTAGCAGTTAAATAAAGATTTAAGGGGAATATGATATACCGGGATTTAATAGCGGAATTTAATAGGAATTTAAATAATAAAAGTTTTATTAAAGAAATATAAATGAGCCATTTTTAGATTTACGCAATTTGGAATAAATATGAATTAAGATCTTAGAGATTAATAGACTAGGGTTTTAACTTAATAAGCCGGTATAATATACGGAATATTACTGAAAAAGGAAAATTTACATAAAATACTTTAAACTTGGCGCAAAAATTTAAATTTTGTAATATATATATATATATATATATACCGGGTGAGCAAAAAGTCCGTATAAACTTTAAAAAATCATAAAAACCGAAAAAATAACCGAAATGAAAAACTGTTTGTAGGATTAGCATCTATAGGTCACGGGATTTTTTTAAAGACATAAATAAAAAATAACTCAAAAACAGCCGATAGATGGCGGTGGATCGTACGATTTTGGTGGAAATACGCAATTGAAACGGTTTTAAGAATTTGTGCTCCTAATCCAGAAGTAGTTCACCCTTGTGAGTCGTGTACTTGATCAAGGATGCTGAGTATGAAGGATAAAGCTTTGTTGGTGAAGTTGTTTTAAGTTAAAAAGTTCTGGATTAGGAGCACAAGTTCTTATAACCGCTTCATTTTCATATTTCCACTAAAAACGCACGAACCAGTGTCATCTGTCGGCTTTTTTTTTAACCCCTTCGGGACGGTAGCCTGTTACGAAAATTTTAATCTTTTGTCACCGTTTTTTAAAAACAGAAATTTGTGTCTTCTTGAATCGAGAAAATGCGCTGATTAAATAAGGCAAATTTCACAGTAAAATGTTACTAGTGAGAAAAAACAAGGATACTGACCGCTTCATGCGGCACGTATACGTGCCGCTCGTCCCCAACGGGTTAAGTTATTTTCCATTTCTGTCTTAAAAAATTCCCGTCACAAATAGATGCTAATTCTGCAAATAGTTTTTCATTTCGGTTATTTTTTCGGTTTTTATGATTTTTTAAAGTTTATACGGACTTTTTGCTCACCCGGTGTATATATATATATATACTACCTCACACAGAAAACCGGGAAATAAACCATTGAACACCAATTAAGTTCAAAAGGAAACAAGTTTAAAAACAATAGAGGAAAAAAAAACCTTATTTGGATGGCTTATTTTTCAGATTATTTGGATAATACTAACCTGTGCCTCATTGAGGTCAAAGTTCGGAAAAAACGTAATTTTTCGCAAAAAAATGCTGTTTTTTTCACCATGAAATGAATACAACTAAACCTAGAAACATAATGCTGATCTCATTTCATAAAAATATATTTTTGCTTTGAAAAACTACTCTCTACATTTTTGTAAACATGTATAGATTTAAACATATGCGCATTTTTCAGGACCAGACTTGGTCCGAATCCTAAAAATTGACTTTTTATGAAAATGCGAAAAAACAATGTAACATTCCGTTTTATCTGCTTTCAACATTTTGTTTTTCTTTGTGTGTTTGCTTTTTTTTATTTTGTATATAATATAGGTTTTAATTATGATAAAAATTGAAGTTTAAACTGTAAGATTTAAAAGAAAAAACGGGCAAACTAAGTATAAAAATGAGAACAAAAATTTTAAAATGCATTTTATTATTAAAGTTGTGTTACAAGAAAGGAAGCATTGTAGAGAAATGAAATTACTATCCCTTACATCATATACCCCGTTGTCAGGTAAAGGTGGTAATGGTTCAGATAAGGTTTGTCTTTAAATGTTTTTTCACATTCAGATACAACTTTTAGCAGAAACGTTTTTGTTCTTCGTCATTTGTTAAACAGGAATTGAAATCGTGGATTAATTTTATTTTCCTTTCAGCTGTGTTACCTTAAAATCATTCAGTATTTTTCATGATTTCAAATAATGTTTATTTTCACACCATACATCGGGATCAGTATTTAGAAATTGTATATTAGTATACAACCTAATAAGAAAAATCAGCTTGATATTAATGACCATTGACTTGTTCAATAAATAATCCACTTGGTTGAAACCTATTGTTGCTCTTACATTCCTATCATCAACATCATTTTCTTTTTCAAATAATATTAATTTTACAGCCATGCTTATTTTCACTTTCCCCCCCAAAGTATTATCAAAAAATTAAAATGCAACTTGAACAGAGTTCAGATACCAAAGGTGCTTTATCATTTTAGCGAGTGCTTTGTCTGCAAGCTATTTATAAATTTTTCTGCACTTAACAAGCGATTTTAATAATTGCAGGTTTTTATTGGGGGGAAGTGGAAGCGTTCAACCATGCTTTTATATAAATATTGATTATAAATAATCAAATGTCTCTAACACCTTCTTTTTCAAAATTTGTTAATGAGAACAGATCACTGAAAAGATATATTTTGAGTGAATAAATGACTTGTGATACCCATCGTCGATAAATTGAAATTGGATATCTTTTGGAGCAAGACGTCCTGTAAAAATTAAACATAGATAAATTCTTTATAATCACCCATGGGCTATTACTTTTTTAAATGTTCTATAAGAAAGCTTGAAATTTCTTCTGAATTAAGTATTTTATATATAATATTTTACCATCAATAGTATTTTCATACTTATTCTGGTCCAACTTGGGCCGTCCAGTCTGAATCTTATTTTAAATAACTGGCTGAAAACAGCTTTTATGTTAATTTTTAAATTATGGTAGCGACATGGTAAATAAGAAGATTTTACTTTAATAATTGATATAGATATATGCAAGTTCCACTGAGGCGACCAGTGTTTACTATAGTGGTATCAAAACACATTGCCTGGTTTTTACCATCTTCCACCCACTCTTCAACTGCTGAAAATACAGTTTTTTCCCGAATTATTCCGATACTATTTTTTAAGGTGAGGAACTCTTATTAAGTCGTCCTCATTTCCACAACTAATTAAAACTGGTATCCAGAATCAACTGCTATCTCTTTTGAATAAATAAATTGTAGACATTTTCTTTATTCAAAAAATGAGGAAACAGTTTTCCATCGTAGCTAACAAAAGCTCCCTGTAAATCGGAATTGTGAAATCTGTTTTTGATGAACTCAGTTCTTTATGTTTGAAATTGTTTTTTTTCCTTTTGACAAGTCCTATTACACTTCTACTTAAAATTAAAATTTGTGATTAATTATTGGGTGTACTGTCAGTCTAGCAGCTTCCGTGGTGTTCAGTTTAACTTGGGAATATTATGAAACAAAATACATAAAACTGGACTATTACTTGATAACTTACTGCCGGTGATTTGATGAGCATGTAGCCTAATAAAAAAATCTCGCATTGCTACCATGATACCGGTAGAGAGGGTCGGGGTCGGGATATTTCGTCAATTAAAAAAATAAATAACGATAGCAGGTAATAAAAACAGCCTTGTAATAAAAAGAGAAATTCAGAGGTTCATTTTAAATGCGCTTCAACTGCAATACAAATTAGGAATTCTTTCTATGCACGGAACTAGATAACTAATAATTAACTATAATTTGTGAAATATTATTAAAATTACAAAAATTGTCTAATTTATTTTGCCTTTTAATGCAAATAATAAAAATAATAATATCAAATTTAATAAAAGTTATTCATTTCTCATTTTTCACTTATTTTTCAAAAATGCAGAGTTTGAGGGTATGGTTCATAAGCTGACTTGAAAAACACAAAATGTCATTAAATATAAGTTTCGATCAGAGCAAAAGTTCAAGGCAACACCATTTTGTATGAAATAAGATAACAATCAAATTTCTAAGACAAATAGTTTTCAATTAATGAAAGAAAAACTATGGTTTTTCGCCAAAAATTGCAATTTTTCAAGAATTCAACCTCGATGAGGCACGGGTTAATATTATTCAATTGAGCTGAAACTTTGCCAATCTCATTTTCTAACTGATTGGCAACTTTTAGAGATGTCCTCCGGAAGAAAATGTTAAATTTATTTTTCCCATGCTGATTGTGACCACCCCAATAAGCATATTATCTGAAATTAGATGGAAGCAAAACAGGATTCCGCAAATGTAATAGAATGAAATATTTCTTATATATATACATATATTTTTTATATATACAGCCGTCTTGAAAATCTTTCTATTCAATCTAACTGCGACTTACTGGCGGTTGAAATTATCAGATTAAATTTTTTCAGCGGTTGATCTAACCGTTGAACCTAAAAAAATGCTTCAAATTTCATTTAGTTCGAAAGTATTTTCTTTTTAGCTATCAGTACACCAAGAATGTTATGAACTTTAAAATTAGAAGATTATTTAAATTTGTATTACTGCTTGGGACAGTGCGACAGAATGTATCAGTGATATTTAGAACTAAAATAATGGAGAATAAATTGGAACTTGGAGAATAATGGAGAGCAAATAAATTCCTGACTTCACATATTAATCTCTAGGAAGAATAACTTAAAAATCTGTAATCATTTGCTTGCTTTTAAAAGCCAAGAATCACTTTTGCGACATCCAATAAACAGGGTGTACAGCAAAGTCCTTCCTGATTTTAAAATTAAATAACCCGGAGACTAAGATCGATAGAAGATGGGAGCAAGTGGTATGTTTAATTTGAAAGTCGTAAAAATCTGATTCAATTGTTTCAAAATTAGTTACAAATATTGTGGAGAGATGACGCTGTAGTCATATATGAATCAATAAACAAAGTGCTCTGAAGCACAGAGTGATCAATCTTCATACTGAATGAAATGAATGAAGTCATCTATTCTGTGAAGCAGCGCGTTCTTCTAGTACTCGATTATAGCAGATTAAATCGAATTCCCACGGCAACAAGACGCAATTTTCAATCGCTGTCAGAAGTTGCAAAAGTGAGTAGCTGCAGACTGGTACGACTGCTTGAAAAAGACAGTCTACACCTACTTCCCCGACTCTGTAATTCGACTTCACCATACGGCGCCACCTGTCGACTAAATTGTTAACTAATTTTGAAACTATTTTATCAGATTTTTACGTCTTTCAAAATAAACATGACACTTGTTTCCTTCTTCTATTGACCTTAATTTTCGAGTTATTTGTTTTAAAATTAGTGAGTTCTTTCCTGGACACCCTGTATATTTTATATAGAGAAACTTATTTAAAAACCTTATTAAGAACGTATTAAAAACTTATAAAAGTTATTGAAACTTACTTCAAAACTAATTAAAGTGACAGGCTGCAGCGTAGTTACCCGACTTTATACTTCGACTTTACCGTACAGTGCCACTTGCCGACAAAAATTTTAACTAATTTTGAAACTATTGTATCAGAATTTTATGGCTTTCAAAATAAACGTACCACTTGTTTCCTTCTTCTATCGACCTGATTTCCCGAGTTATTTATTTTAAAATCTTCTTTCTTTATTTTAAAATCTAAAAGTTCTTTCCTGGACACCCTGTATATTGTATATATAGAAACTTATTTAAAAAGCTTCTTAACAAGTAATATAAAAAAAAAAAAAAAGTCAATTCCTACTTTGATCATCAAAGAAAAATTTACTGTCATCCCTTAAGCTAATATTAGATTTTTTTTTTTCAATAAAATATCTTTCTTTGTTGATTTTCTATAAGCAAGTAAACGCTATTGGTTTAAAATAGAAGTCTATGGGAATTTGGCGAAATATTGGAGATATTGCCAAATTGGTGTCACTTTTGGCGACTCATTTTGGTCACGTTGGCGATAAACTTGGCGGTATTTGACGACCTAACAGGGTACCTCCTATGGTAACCCCCCTTATGGATATGGAGGTGCATTAAATGCTGTTCAAGATACAATGGCCGCCATTTTTTCTCCCATATTAAACTAAAATTAATTAAATTTAATTAATAAATTAATATTTGAAAAAACTGTGTTAACATCAAGTGTCATCCACTTCAAGTTTTAAAAAAATGTATTTGAACTTCAGTGGATTAATAATAAGTATTTTATTAACGATTGAAATTTGAACAAGATATATCTATTGAGAGTGTGAACTAATAGTTGGAATTGAAAAACAAATTTAAAACTTATTAACAACGTATAAAACTTATTGAAACTTACTTCAAAACAATTTAAAGTAACTAACAAACTATTTAAAGTATTTATTTAAAGAAACTTCGTGTGAAACAAAAAAATGAGTGGAGGTATTTCTAAGTGGTAATTCGAGTAAAATCAAACGGGAAAATAAGAAAATAAAATCTATTAAAAAGGTTTATAACAAATTACATCGCAAAATTAAAACGTTTTTATCAACGAATAGTATGAGTTTTTTCCAGTCATACAATTACACAGTTAACTCATTTTTCTTAAAGTTATTTTAAACCATTCTTCTTAAGTATTTTGCTTAAAACGAACTTTGATTTTCGTAGAAAAATATTTTAAATAACTTCAGTTTTTTTTTTTTCACGACAAAAACTGAATTTCTTCGAAAATAGTTTATAGTATGAACTCTCTTGACAGCTCCACGACATAAAATTCTGCTAGACATTAAGACACGAGAAAAACAAAAATTTAAATCTTGGGATACCAGCATTATCTAGAAAATAAAATTTTAAACCAGCTCAAAGGAAAACTTTTCGCAAAGGTAAATTTTTCTACTGCACGAAAACTGTTGTTTGGATAGTACGACTTCTTTCTTTGTATCACCGGATGGATAATTTAGACAAAGGAGTGTTTCGTTATTTTCTTTCTATTCTCAGAAATGCACTCATACGCGTTAACGAGTAAGGTGTTTCAAAGTCATTAGACTGTAGCTTAGTCTTAAATTTCAAGTTGAATGAAAATAATTTTTCTTATAACATTATGTATGCACATTTTATAATAGTTGTAATATATATATATATATATATTAATTACGTGAGAGTCCAATATTTTGGTGGGATATATTATATCCCAAATAATTTTAGTTAAGATTGCACCAGAAACTTTTAATTAAATGCTATTTTTAATACATTGGTGGAAAAAAAAAATATAAAAAATACTTTTCCTTATTTTCAAACAAAATTTTTCAAAAATTCCTTTGGAATTCAACATTACAGAAACACAATTACTTGCTCCTGAAAGTATTAAAGAAAATACAATATACAATTTTAATTAATATTTCAATTAATTTTCAGCAGTGAAAAAACGAAAAAAAAAATAATTGAAAAATTAATTAAAATTGTATATGTGTTCACCGATTCTGGGTTTGTTTGTGTCTCACGTTTCGCCGTACGAATGTGTGCTCATGAAGACCTTTCCCTCTTGTGCTGCTGTTGTAGCCTTACAAACATATTTTGGAAATGCTAAGCTGGAGATCGTCCTCGTAGCTTAAATGGTAAAACCTTTGGCGCACTATCCGTAGGGTTCCTGGTTCGATTCCCGACTTTGGCATTTTTACATTATTGGTTGTACTTTTCGTTAGAAATATGATAAATCACTTATTACATGAACTATTATTTTAACACAATCAAACAGACTGGTAAAGTTATCATACGAATTGAATATTTCCAACTGAGCGAAAAAATGCCCAGGCTGGGAATCGAACCCAGATCCTTGGCTTATAAGGCCAATGCTTTTCCATTTAAGCTAACTGGGCCGACAACCAGCCAGCATATTTCGCGTCTGAGCGAAATATGCTGGCTGGTTGTCGGTCCAGCATATTTCGCTTGGATATATTCGTTGGAATACATCCAAGATTCGTTGGAAATATTCAATTCGTACACTTATTACATGTTCGAAAATACAATACTTTCAGAATGTACTCCGTTAGTACAAGCATGTAAGGCATCATTTGAAAATTTAATTTAATATATAGAAATAAAATTATTTTAAATGAACTAAATTTTAAGGAGAATATAAAATCCGGAATTCCAATACATAAATAAGCTATAATATATTTATGGGAGATGGAAAACATAAAGAAGGTATTTTTGATGAATGTATGATTTAGGAAAATATATAAATTGTCTCCCTGTGTACTAGTTATGGTACACAGTCAGACAATTGCCGATACACAGTTATCATGCTTCTATGCTTTTATAAATAAATCTTTTTAAAACATTTATACTTTAATGTGTAGCGTATTTGTGTTGCTTTAAGATGTAGCAAACATTTTTTCTTCCAAAAAAAAAAAAAAAAAAAAAAGAAAAATATTCACGATACGTTAAGGTATAATATTTTTAGTCCCACTGTGTACCAAACGCCCCTACATTTTAAAATATTTTGAAGAAATTTTATAACATTGTGATTTACAAGCAATTTTGTGTCTAACTTTGACGTTAAGCAACAAGTTTCCCCTACTTAAGAATATTTCTATTTACTATTCAGGAAAAGTATATGACATTATTTTATTTGTTTTTTGATTGCACAACGATAAAATTTATTTTAAAGTGAGATAGTGCAATTCTTTATGAAATACATACAACTAACATAAATGTCGCCATGAAAATAATTGATGGCTAAGAATGAAAACTGCTGAAAGTCCAAAAGAGAAATTTTTTCAAGAGAGCTAAAAGAAAAGAAGAAGAAAGCACCTCATTTGTCACCTTTTATGTACAATTTTTGACTTGTTTGAACTGTTACTGCTACTGTTATTACTTGAAGCGTTCACGTGTTAGTTAAGCTTCGCACTTAAGACATTTTCTTTCGTTAAAAACAGGAAAAACAGATTTTCGATTTTTTGGTACTTTCAGCGTTTTTTCATTTTTAGTCCTCAGTTCATTTGTCATTCTTCTGATAATACAGATGTCTAAATTAAGATTTTATGAAATGATATGTTATTTAAAATCAATATTCAATTTTATTCTATTATTTTGTGGACAGACATCCATTCCTATATGCCTCAATTAGAAGATTCCAAAATTACGACTGATTTCGCCAAGTAGTTTTAACCCATTTGTGCCTGAATTTTTGTTTTCTCAAATTTGTTGATAAAATCCTTTAAAAGGTTATAAAACGAACTGGAAAATTACTAAAAAAAATTACGCTATTTTTTTTATTTTTTTTTTTTTTTTTTTTTTTTTTTGTATTTAGTTGATAAAATGTAAACGTACTAAATATGTGAATATGCATAATATTTGTAATAATATAATATGCATAATTAGATGTTTTGTCTAAATTTATATTAAATAAGCTTCTACATTGTACATTATATACTATAATTAGTATTTTTATAAACTACTAAAAAATATATTAATTTTTTTACAGAGACTAATAACATTATAAGTATTAGTAATAATAAAATAAGAATAATCGTATTTGAGGCTTTAAAACAATTTGTTTCTTAATCATTTTGTAAAGGGCTTCACATAAATAAATGTCCCCTAAATGGCTAATAAAAATATGTACCCATTTCTGCCTAGCACCCTAGATTTTGTACGTTAGAAAAATGCATAAAAAATATGCTTGAACATATAATTTCACAATTTAAAAAAAATATGTATTTCTAAGAAGTCTACAAGCTAAGATTATGACTTATTTATTTGGATCCTTGGTAGAAAATGCAAAAAAATACTTACTTTTGACAATTCGCTATTTTCAAAAATGAAAAATCTATAAACTCAGAAAAAAGCCTTCATTTAAGCAAATAAATATCTATCTTATACTGTCATCTTTCGGAAACAGATAAAGACATTTATAGTTAATTATTTTATACAATTTTCATGTTAGAAATAAGAAGAAAATTATAAAAATTCATTAAAATTCGAAGCGTCCCCAAAATGGGCCGCTACGCATAAATAGGTTAAAGTCATATTGCAAAACTCCAAAACTCGCTATGCGATGCCGAAATAAGTGTCTATATGGTCAATTTCAATATAGAGACGGGTTCTTATGTTTAACTTTAAACATGTACTAGAAGGAACGATAATTCTTAATCGAATGGCTATCTTTGTCATTTCGATTGGCTATTTATTCTCTATGACAATTTTGGAGTTAAAATGGGGGTGATCTATTATTTGCCGTCTGTCTATTTCAAAGTTAATATAAAATTTAGAGAAAAATTTTTTCTAAACGCCTATTGAGTTTTTTTTTCTAGTCAAAATCGTATTCCTCGAATGAAAATAAAATAATTAAGAATCAAGTACATATATACAGGTATCGGAAAAAATAATTTAATCGATTTTGTTGCACAGTGTATTTTGTCTGTCACTTTATTCCATCGATATTTCAAAACGTTTTAAAAGCATTTTTTTTCATGTATCTATTTTCCATATAAAATACATTTACGCACTATGAGTTTTTAAAAATTCTCTGTATATATATTTTTATAAAATACAGTGTGAGATATAAAATTTATATCTTATGCTTTTCCTAATATTTAGAAAGGATCCATACCCTATGCTAGATCAATGTTTGTTTTCTCTTCTAATTTTAAATTAAAAAAAGAAAATTTCTTTGTAACCTTTCTTCATACATTGCTGTTTAACAATAAAAGAATTCAATGCGTTTAAAATTTTTGTCATGATAAGCATAGACCTTATGTATGCTGCAATAATATCCGCATTTTTTCAAAAAATAAAAATAAGTAAGAAATCAGCAAAAACTTTTTAGCTACTAATTTTCCGATTTTTTAAAATCGAATAAACACTGTTTCAAGCAGAAAAATTTCTTAAAAAATGAAAATAATAATTTACCACGTCAAAACAAAGCAGATTAACACTCTCGCTGCGTATTATTATTATTTTTTTTAAATCAAAATGGGTTAAAAAATTGCGCATTTATTTTATTACATATTACAAATCTACATATATTTTAAAGTTAAAATATGTAAAAAAAATTGTAAAAGAGTTTTTTTTTTTTCTAATATACAAATATATCATAAAAAAAGTTGTCAGAAAAATAAAATTGAAGATTGATCATATAAAATCGAAATTCAGAAAATTAATCTTTGATTAATTGTGACGTGTTTTGTTAAATACATAGCTAAAACATATCTACTAATGAAAATATGCAAAGTACAAAAATTGTACTAGAAATGAAATTTAGTATGATAAATTTCAAACAAGGTACGAAGAAAAGTTCTACTTCGCAATCTTTGCCCCAAATTGATTGTTTTGAAAGTTGCAGTTTTTCTTTACAACAAACAGCACACTGTCTATGAAGTTTTTTCTTGAATGTATTGTGAGGTACATAGCTAACAAAATGTTCGAGCTGATTAATCTGATGAATTAATCTGATGGGGTGGAGACATCTTTGAGCTTTTAAAAGAGCACGCGGAAATCTTGCAAAACAAACTTATAAACTTCACAGAAATATGGATAACTAACGCCTTTTATTAACACAGGCCTGAATCACCAATCAAACAATCGAAGAATCATCAAACGCAGAAAATACGAAATTAACCGTTTAATGGCAAAAGAACAGGTTGTGCTTTTAAAGTGACAAAAAAAAAAAAAAAAAAAAACATAAATATAAAAAAAAAAGTACCCCTTCAGAAATTGCGGATTGCACAAGTTTTGCTACTTTTAGTTGCCCATGGAAATCGCGGGCTGCACAGAGAGAGGGTTAATGAATAATTTTATTAAACAAATATTATTGTACCATGTATGTTTTTTCCTTTAGGTAAATGGAAATGTTAACAGATATGTAACCATAATCAAGCAAATAACTCATTTCCCTATAAGAAAAATATCGATGTTTAGATCTTATTTTATAACAGAACAGAAGAAAATGTGTTTATTGATATCGGCGATAAATGTATTAAAAGCTAAATTAGTGTATGCAAAAAAACATTAAAAATTTGATAAAAATCCTGAAATCCTAAAAAAACCTATTTTCAACAACATTATTCAAGGGAAAATATTTCAATCTTTTCTTTTAATATTTTGACTTCTGCGTTATTTAATTCGATACATGTTCAACCACAAGAAAATAAATTAAAATACTTTTTACATTTGTTTCTTGCATGACTTAAAAAAGTGGAAGTTAGACAAGTATAACGCCTGTGAACATAATGAATACTGACAGTCATGACAGCTTACGTGCAAAGATTTCATTGGCTGAAGTGCATTCGTGAAAAAAAAAGAACGTGACAAAAAAAAAAAAAAGTTGTAAAACCGAATTGGCTTTAAAAGACAGAAATCTTTCGGGGTCAAAATAAAATCTAAAGCATTGGAGGATAATGTGGAAAGAAAAAGTCACATTTTAGCCATTTGAAAAAAAAAAAGGAAGTTATTTTAAACTTCTGGACACATTTTGATGCTTGAAAAACTATTATTTAATAATATTAAATAAAACTATTATTTAATAAGAAATATTGCATTTCTTTGGTCAAGGTGGAAGTATGTATTTCTTTCAAAATTCATTCTAAATATTATTAAATATGTAAGAATTTATGGTAACAGCTATTTAAAATAATTTAAATTTGAAGGAGTTTTAGATTAGCAACACACAGGGTGTCTAGATTGAAGAATTATGTAACAGAATACACATAATTATCCAATTGTATATGCTTAAAGAAATCTATCTAAAGCATAATTTTTTCATATAATTTTTATCTTCTTTCTAAACAGGAACGGTAAATTCTCTAATACTGGCTCTTCATCCACTAAAAAAAAAAAAAAAAAAAAAAAAAAAAAAAAAAAAAAAAAAAGTTGTGATTTTTAAATTTACTTTATGTTGTAATTTTTCAAGCACAGACGCCGTAAAATTGAATTCAAATACCAATGCTGTGAAAGCGAATAAGAGCATCAAGTAAAGTAAAAATTGAATTATTTCTATCACGTGCAACACGCAGCGAATAACAACGCTACTTTTCTAAGACTCTAGAAATGTTACAGCAACCTTAAAGACAGCAGCAGTAAATTTTACAGCGACTGTGTTGACAACCGGGGTGCCAGCTCACTCTGTTCTAAAGTAAACTGATTTTTATGCACTTTATGTTGCAATTTTTCAAGCACCGATGCTGTGCAATCGAATTCAAGCACCGAAAATGTGCAAGCGAATTCAAGCAACACGTGACGAAAAAATCGAATTATTTCTGTCATGTGTATCACGCAGTCAATAGATACGTAATTTTTCCCAGTGTTAAAAAATTTTATAGCACTCTTAAAGGCAGCAGCACCTAAATTTTACAGCAACTGTGTTGACAGCACCTTTTGCTGTAAAATACAGATTTTATATTTTATTTTATTTTATTTTATTTTATTTTATTTTCTTATAGTGTCGCCATAATTACATACCGGTGAACTTTTTTATAATAAAGCTATCTACAATATGAAAAATACATTTTCGCCATAGTATTATCAAGCCTTCTTTTGTATAGCATAAACATAGCCTAACGGAATCTGCAAATATATTCGCACACCATTGCTAACTTTTATTTCAAAATAATACTATGATGGGGGGGGGGGGGTAATTCTAATGAAAATATGTATGTAATTTTATAATTTTTTAAAGAATATGGTTAAAATTTTGCGAAGTAACAGTTCTGTAGCATCAAAATATCTTAAACATGTAATGCTTATGGAAAACTAAAATGCAATTATTTTTAATACAATCAAATTCTAAAAACTATATTTTAAATATTTTTTGTAACGTCAGAAGAAAAAAAAATAACTCCCTCTTTAATCTGACTTTCATAATACTATTTTCTGGGATAAAAGAGGCTTTTTTTCTTGTGTGTGTGTGTTTGAGAACTTTCTTGAATTCACTGAAATGACTATATGTTATTCAGAAATAAGTTAAGGTTGATAAAACATCATACTAAAGCGTATTTTCCTCTTTTCATATACATTTTTTTTCTAAATAGCATTTTCTGCGTGAGAAAAGATTAAGAATTGGCAATCAACACCTGAGAACATAATGAATGACAATCATGACGTGCAAAGTATAGTAAAATTATATCCGTCAAAGGAAAACTGTATTAATCTGAAAATAGAGAAGAAATTTAGTAATTAAGACGTCATATAGAGACAACGAAAATTTTTCCACCATCAGAAGACTCAGTTAGAGTAATAACAACGACTTTAAATTGACTGTAAAAATAATTAAAATCATGTTTTTATTTTTATTTTTTTTTTTATTTTATTTTTTTTTTTGGGGGGGGGGGGGGGGGGGGGGGATGGGGATTATTATTTTTTTTCGTAAGAGAAATAAAAATATTCTAATAAGAAAATTATAATCCTTCCTTCACGACGTGTTTTTCACAAAGATTTTTAAATTTGTTTTACTTAAAAAATAATTTGAGTTAGTGCTTATTTGAGGTTTTGAAAAAATAGCAAAATACTCATTCAAAATTCAAATGTAAATCCAAATTAAAGGAATTGTTAATAATAAGCATAATTAGCATAATTAATAAGCATAATATACATCAGATTACATTCGCATTATAGATCATTTATTTTCTATAATATATCTTCTACGATATTTTTTCTGGTGATGAATTTTAGAAAGTGTTTTATCTTTTCTGAGTTGTTAAATAATTATTAAAAAAAATTCGTATTGATTTTATAATTATAAGTATTGATTTTATAATAACAAGAAGATCAAAACGATGCGAAATGGTAGTCTAACAACAAGCAAGAAACTACTTTGCTTACAACAAACAGTAGTATTACTTACAATTAAAGTAACGTACTAACTGAAAAAAGATACATAGGTATTATAATATGTAAAAATTTTACACATGTGCGGTGCAAACTAATATTTTGTTATTAAGAAGAGTTTATTAAATACATCATTTCTAGTTATATACATTTAATTACCTTAGTAAATATTTTTTTAAGTAAAACAGTTCTTATAACACGTTGGTTTGTGCTTGATTGAGTAGAAAATATTAAAAATATAGAATTTACACTGAGAAGTTTTTCCATTTTTTTTTATTTTTCTCTTAAAAATGGAAGTTAATAAATTAGCGCTTCTCAACGTATTGAATAGTGACAGGCTTGACAGATTACATCAAAGTTTTCATTGGTACTTTTGTGAAAGGAAATTCGTAGCATATTTTGTGTGCAAATTACGTAGATAATGATATAGACTTCTTCTTTACTCCGCGCAAAAGGCTATGCTATATCAAATAATAATGTGAAACGAAAAACTATATTTTAGTTTTTTCAAAACAGAAATTACTGAGAAATGTTTTAATTTAATTTGGTTGTTTTATGTACAAAAATGTGTTTTATGAGAAAGTATTTTATTAAAAAGGTTGTTGTTTAGGGGTTAAAAATATCATAAAATCTTTTTTTTCTGTTAATTAATTTTTTATTCTGTATTCTGTATTTTGTAATTTAACAAGGCATTAAGGTGATGGAGAAACAATACAAAACTTTATAATGAAATTTCCTTTATCACAGCGATAAAAATAATTTTTATAAAAAAGATCATTTTTTTAAGATTCACATATAGCAGTTGAATAGCATTTACATCCATAATAGCATTTACAAATACGATATTACGATCATTCTGCATTAATTATAATTCTTCATGTAGAAATCGTTACTTTCCCAACTCTTTTCAAATATAACACTAATACTAAAATAATAATAATAATAAATATATATTTTTTATCCCAAAAGTATTTTTTAAAGATACTAGGGGGGCTCTGCCCCCTACGAGCTACGCTCGCCAATCCCCGTTCAGGCACACCAAAATCCAAAAAGCACGCTAATTTGATCGGCTTTAAAAATATTGAATTAAAAAAAAAAAAAAAAAAAAAAAAAAAAAAAAAAAAAAAACAGTAGCGATTTCTGTGTAAACGGGTTTCCATTCGTTTTCCTTGGATTGGGGATTTTAAAGGCTAAATCTGCTGCTGTTAAGAGATACAATGGCTGTTTTCGTATTTAATTAAAAAAGTTAGTTAAACATTTGAAAATAAGCTAATGTAAAATGAATTAAGTAAACAGCGTCATTGTCTCCCGGTATTTTTTAACAGCGCTATAAGATAGTTCTTTTAAATAATTCATTTTAAATGTATCGTTTCAAATCTGACGTAATTTACACCAAAGTTTTATTTCTCTTATTAATATTCACGTGAAAATACTTTTTTTGGCAGAAGGAAATATTATTTGCGCTATCTTCGAATTCACGATAATAGTTGAAAAGATTATCTCAAAATATTTCGCGCAAATATATTTTTCAATTTTAATTGTTTTGCTACATTTTTTGCCATTTTTTTTTTAAAGATTTCGTTGCTCTTTTAAAATTCAAGTGTAAATATGGTTCGGCACAGATGTCATATTGGCGCAATTTTTTTCTGACGCCAATTTCATATACGCAACGGGTACTTGTGCTAAAGTGTCGTTATTTTGCTTGATATGGTAACCCGGATGTTGTTGCGATGTTTTCGCCAAATTGGCGTCGGAAAAAAATTGCGCCAATATGGGGCATCTGCGCCTGTATATGACATCTGTGCCTATGGTTCTTATGACGTAATTTTCCTGCCTTTAACATGTAATCATTTAATTCTAATTTTAAAGTTTTTTTTTTTTTTTTTTTTTTTTTTTTTTTCTGTTTGTAATAGTAACGTGTAAATAATTTTTTTTATTTGAAGTACGCATTATTGTTTGCGCTGTTTATACAACTGGCAAACAGTTTAAATTAATAACATTTTCTAAAATTTGTAAAAAATATCTCTCAAAATGCTGAAAATTTGAATTTAAAATTGAAATAAAACCTCAAAAAGTGAGTCAAATAAGAAAACTGAATGCAGTCTGCACACCGGGAACTTATAACATATAAAATGATCTAAAAATGATTAAATTCTCATGTAGCTGCTCCAATAAAACTTTTTCAATGGAACGATTTTGTCCAAATTTAGTATTAAATATCTCTTAAAATAATTCTTCGATTTGAAAAATGTCTGCAACAGCGTGTACATTTCACTATAATACCGCCGATTTTCATATTTTTGTATGCAACAGTTTTTTTTAATATTAACGATGAAAGGCCATGCTTAAGCATTCAAATTAGATGCCGATCTACCCGGAATATCTACGCTGATTTTCATTGGTCCATTTCCAAATGAAAACTTTTTTATATATATAGAAGGATTTACTGAATTAATAGTTTTTTCTCTTTATAAAATTTCATTACTTTCTATAATATGGATGAAAACTTAAACATGTAATTTTATATTTTTATTAAAAAATCTAATTTTATCTAAAATATAGTTATGAAAGAAGTACATTAATTAAGATTTTTATTTATTAAAAATCAACAATTGTAATGTTTTTAATACGTTAATTGCTCATTTCGAAAGAAGATGTTCTAAACTATGAAACTAGTTCCGTAATTCTTCAATTAATCTGTTCATATATTTGTAATGAGAAAAAAACAAACCAATAAAGATATTAATTAATACAAATTTACAAAAGTGAAATTTAATAAATGAAATCCCAATCTTCGTGCAATTATATATATATATATATATATAGAATGATCCCTTTTTAACACTTTCCAACAAAGCTTAAAAGTGTTTATGACTTCGGCTTGTCTGTCCGTCTATCCGTCTGGTCGTATGTCCGCGCTCTAACTCTCGTAAATATAGTCGGATCATTCTGAAATTTTTGGATGTTAGTGACCTGTACCATAGCACGATCCCTATTTGAAATGAAGTTTCTAGCATGCTTAGTTCATTTACAGGGACAGTCAAAAGTTTTCCGTTACATCACGGCCTATGGGAAAAAATCGTTTCAAATGGTTTTAAATGATGTTACATGCTTTCAAACATAATAAAATTCAGATGCATTTACAAGTGCACTAAACTATACATTCTGTAGAATATATGATGCAAAGAATAGTTATTATTCATTTACAGGTCCACACAAAAGAATTCCGTTCATAATGGTATAGGGGAAATTGTTTGCGGTGTATGTGAAAAGATTTCAGATACTATATTGTATCCGAATTACTGTATATTAGTAATGATTGCTCGAAATGCATTTTAAATTATAATATGCGCCTTTTTAGGGTTTCGTTCATCTGACGAAACCCTATTCGTCTCTCTCCTCTGTCTGTCTGTCTGTCTGTCCGTCTGGCCGTCTGTCACATGGTCCGTTCTCAGAAACTATAGATGTTGGAGACTTGAAATTTTGCATACTTATAGCTGAATACCACACATCATACGACAAATCATAAAATGTTGAAAAAGTCGTACATTTAACCCTTTGGGCGCCCACATGTGTATTTTAAACACATCTTTCTAAGTGAGCCCCTAATTAGGTTGGAGGTGTGAAATTTTACATACTTATAGCTGAACACCTCACATCAAATGCAAAATCAAAAAAAAATTTGAAAAAGTCGTACATTTAACCCTTTGGGCTCCAACATGTGTAATTTAATCAATTATTTCTAAGTGAGCCTTAATTAGGTTGGAGGCGTGAAATTTTGCATACTTATAGCTGAACACCTCACATCAAATGACAAACCATAAAAGTTTGAAAAAGTCGTACCTTTAACCCTTTGGGCTCCCACATGTTTATTTTAAACAATTCTTTCTAAGTGAGTCCATATTTAGGTTGGAGGCGTGAAATTCTTGCATACTTATTGCTGAACACCACATATCATACGACAAATCATAAAATTTTGAAAAAATCGTACCTTTAACCCTTTGGGCTCCCACATGCGTATTTTAAGCAATTCTTTCTAACTGAGCCACTTATTAAATTGGAGATTTTAAATTTTGCATACTTATAGCAGAACACTTGAGGCCAGGCGACAAATCATAAATCTTGAATAAGTCTTACGTTTAACCCTTTGAGCTACCACATATATATTTTAAGCAATTCTTCTTAAGAGAGTCCCTAATTAAGTTGGAGACATGAATTTTTGCATTCGTATAGCTGAATACTTCAGACCACACGCCAAATCATAAAATTTTCAAAAAATCTTATATTATTTACTCCTCCGGGCTATAACTTGTGTATTTTAAGAAATTTTTCTAACCTCCGCCCTTTTCACCCGGGAAGCACTTTTCCAACTTTTGCCGACATCCCTTTGACCATTCTTCCATATTGTGCATCATAGCCTTACATATTTTAGTTCCACTTTTTACCGCCAGGGGGCGACTACTTATCTCGGGTGCTATCGGCCAGTCACCTCGACTAATATATTTACGGATAGTATATAAAACAGAGCTTCGTTCGGATAGAGGTTTCTTTAGAACAGAGTGCGCTCCTAGTTACGAAATGTGGAACAGATTTTTCAAAAGGAGAAAGTGTTTTGAAAGGAATATTAAACGAAACCCTCTGTGCGATCTGTGATCACACTTACCTACTTGTTCACTATATTTATGCATACTATAAAGTGCGTATAAATAGTGCGTAGTTCATATACGGAGCTACAGAAACGAATTCGTAAAGGTTACTGATTATGAGCATAAATTGCTTAAAGGTGGGTTTTAAAGGAGTTATGCATTTTTACGCTGAACTGAATTTAGTGTACTAAGAAATATTTGTAGAATATAGATAAAATGATATACAACGTCACGCAAAGAGTTCGATACATGGCCGTCTATGGGTGATAATTTCTGGAAATGTAATTTCTGTAGTTTTAAGCGTGTTTTAGTTTGAATTAAATTTTAGCTAAATAGTGGCATGTAATAAAGGTACTAGGTATACTACAGGACTGTACAAAAGTATTCTAGTATGTTTCCATCAATTAGTTTAAATTGCTGAAATATCAATTTCAACCTGTTATGCATTTTCTTGCTAAATTAAATTTTCCCATTATATAATATATATATATCAACATACAGATCGAACGCAGGGCTGTTCAAAAGAATTGGAATACATATTTAGCTATGGGCGGTAACTACTGAAATCAGATTTTTAAATATTTACTTAGTTATCTTATTTACCTTATTTCCCTATGTAATGAAGTTTCGTTAACGCTTTCAGGGAGTGTTGGAAAGTGTTTCATAATCTATGCTGTACGCATGATTTTTCTTACTTGTTGGTTTTAAAACGGATTGAGCGTGTTCGCTAATATTTTGAATAAAGTACTGGCTAGAAATTCTGCATCAGCTCTCGAAAAATACCAATATCTTTATACATATTTTTCGATTATGTTTCTATATAAAATTAAAAATATTAGTACGTTAAAGTTGTGCTGTTAATTTTTTTTTTAAGTACGCTTTGAGAGAATGGTCTACTACCAGAATAACAGTACTAATGCAGATAAATTTACCAATTAGAAAATGCATCTTATGTGCTAAATGTTGAAAATTACAGTTCTACCCTTAACCATTAAAGCGTTCATTAAAATATGACTCATTTCAATGATACATAAGTTTATAACACTTTTTTCACATTATTGCAAAATATCTGCTAAAAAGATTTTACTACGCTGATCTACAGCATGTTATAAAAATATGTTTTTCGAAGTATCAGAGTACATAAACTATAAATAGACTGTACTTTTGTGCTATTATATAATGACAAAATATTATCTTACATAATGATTTATGTTAATAATTATGATAAGCAGCCTATAAAGAAAAAAAATATGAATACAATTAACGCTGTAATTATTAACGCTTAAAATTTCTAGGATATAATCTACAGATGTATCCTACAGTATTTTATAATATAAAAATATCACGTGTACATTATTCACTTTCTCCAGTAATATTGCTAAAAGACATTTAAATATATTTGTTGCGGCAATAATTAATGTAAATTTAAAAAAAAAATGAAATACGGAATAAAGTTGTAAAAATATCATATTTGAACATATAATAATATATATATACATATATATATATATATATCTATATCTATATATATATATATATATATATATATATATATATATATATATATTTTAAAGTAATAAACTGCAAACATAATACATAAATGCGAAATATATCGATGATTCAAGATGTTTGATAATTTTTTACACTTTTCATGAACATTTATATTTTTATGTTTTTGTTCACTTTACAGATGCAATTCGGATGACATATCGATTATGCTATGGACGTTTCAATAACTGAAAACAATCCAATAAGTCTTATTTCAGTTACCAAAATGTCGGTTATCAATATAGCCTATCTATATCTATATTAGCCTTTGACAACAGCTATTTATCAGATGAAAGAGCCTGTTACCAGATATTATTATTACTTAGATTATTATTAGTAGCAATGGTAATTATCCTTTGGTTGCAAGTTTTCGCACGTCTAAAAAAAAATTAGTGCACTCAATGAAAATCGCATTAGCTAAAACTAGAGATGAGTTATGGAAATTACGGACATATCGATTTTATCGATCTTATAATTTTTTTTTTTTCTCGGTGTCTCTACGGCTAGTATAATTCATTTTTGTTTTCCTTTAATCGCAATTGCGGTCGATGCCCTCGATATGGTTAATATCGTTTATCAGGTTTATGTTCAAAACTTTTGTTCTATTGCGCGCAGTTGGTATAATTAGTTCAGTTATATCTACTCGAAAAGTTATCATATGAAAATATGCATGTAAAACTTTAAAAGTCTCATCTTGGTCCCTAATTGACCTTTCTAATTATAATTGTCAATTTTTAAATCTTGAACAAAAGTGTATTTGACGAGACCATAAGTTTTCTGGTCTCTGTCCCCCTCCCCACTTCGCCATAGGTGATTACTTGCCATGCAGTGGGGGCAATATTTTTTAATTTACAAACACCTTGATGTGACTTATCGTAAGAGAGCTTATTGTCTCCGCATTCATCCTATGATTCTGCCTCCCCCACATTTAACCCCCATCTTACTTGTTATTTGTAAAACATATTCTATCGCTCCATTTTAGTTTCGGAAAATTATATAGAGTCTGTTTTATAATGTATTGGTTTACAGGGCAGCACAAACATGTTCCGTAATGTCTTCTTAGCATTTGATTCTCTAAAGTGATAATAATTCCTCATTTTTAAATTCTTGACCCTTGGTAAACATGACGTGACCAACTTTTTCACTCTCGGTTTCTCCCCCACTATCATTAAGTGTTAAGTTTCCCGAAGGGCTCTTATTTATTTTTTCGAAACACCTTCATGTTATACATCTATCCCCGTCAAAGGGTAACGGGATAGCTTGATATTTGTTACAGAAATTTAAATGCAATATATATTCATTCATTCTACTTTACTATGCTAGCGGCGGACCTGCTGTCAAATTTCGTCATAGGGCCATTTTCTTTCCAGGTTAAATTGAACATTTTTAGTTTGGAAGCCTAATTATTTTAGGTTAATAGTTTATTAAGCAGTATTTTTCAAGTTCGCCCTCTCTTCCGCCCCTTTTCCCTCAAATCTGAACATTCTTAATTATGGTCCGATTTGAATGGGACGTTTTTGACATCCTCAAGTAATTTGATTAATATCTAAACGTTGATATTATATCTGCAACTCTTGGTGGCCATTATTTATTAACAGTAATAAACTTTTACCGCTTTTTTCCAGTTCAAACGTCCCATCCTTCGTTTAGAACAAAGTTACTCGGGGTTCTTGTTAGATAAGTTCTATCTTTTTCTTTCCCCCAAAACATAAATTTCTTAATTATGGTCGGATTTTAATGGGACCTTTTTGACGTTGTTTTCATGTATTTTGGTTATCATTAAACATTGATATTATATCTGCAAACTTTTGGTAACTATTATTTATGAATTTTCAATCAAAATTGATCAAAATTTTTTTTTTTTTTTTTCTAATTCAAATAATACATCCTTGGTTTAGAGCCACTCTACGGAAGTACTTGTTATTTAACTTGTATCTCTCAAGTTTGTCTCCTTCCACCCCTCCACCTTCCCCCAAATGATTTTTTTTTATTACGGTCTGATTTGAATGGGATCTTTTTTAACATTCTTCACAAATCATTTAACCAACAGCTAAACATTGATATTATATCGTGAACACTTGATGACCACTATATATGAAGAGAAATCAAAATTTTCTACTTTTTTCTAGTTCAAACAATCCAACTCTGGTTTATAGCCACATTACTCAGAGTTCTTGTCTGTTAAGAACTCTGAATAACAGACTCTTGTCTGTTAACCTCTCAATTTTGTCTCCTTCTTTACTCTCAAATCATAAATTTCTTAATTCTGGTCCAATTTTAAATGGACCTATTTGACTTTCTTTTCAGGTTATATGGATACCAATTAAGCATTGATACTACATCTGCAACTGTTGGTGAGAACTATTTATGAGGAATAATAAAAACCATCGGGTTTATTTCAGACAAAAATTCCATGTTTTATTTAGAGACACTTTTACTCACGTTTCTCTTAGAGATCCAAGGAGGAAACAAACTTGAGTGATAGAAATTAACTTAACAAGAACTCTGAATAACGTGACTTTATACCACGGATGGGATGTTTGAACTGGAAACCATCCAAAAAATTCCATTAGTGTCCATAAATGTGTTTAACAAGCGTTTCAGGAACAATAACAATGTTTAGTAAAAACCCATCTGCGTGAGTATCGAAGTATCCTATACTAGAGTTTGGGAATCGATTTCCTTTGTGGCTGATGCTGTTTTTTGCGATGTCGATGTTTATAGATACACGATTTTTTTTTCACAATCGACTATTTCTTGTTAAAAGCTCATTAACAAAGGAAACGCCCTACATTTTGATTTTTCCATTATTTTATGTAATGAAGGAAAATTTTGAAAACCTACACCGTAAAAAAATCACAGTAACTATTTTTATATATATTATTTTATTTTTCATTATCTTAATGAAGTGGCTAATATCTTCTTTCTGATTAAGTTACATAACTGTGCCTTTGAGGCAAACGGTTATGGAATAAGAAAAGATGCTATGCATATTAACAGGTTTGATGACAGTCTGCGCGAAGGTATTAATTTCAAGTTTAATATTTCCCATCCTATTTTAAAAGTGTTATAAACAAAATGAGACTTTAGATAAGAGCTATAAATACTGAGTAATTTTTTGTATTATTGATAATTATGGGCGCATATAATATAAAAAATAAAAAGAGAAAATCACACCTGTATCGGTTTTGTCGCAATATAACTTTAAATGACAATTATATATGGCATAAAATTATAGGTACAAATATAAAGTTAAAGTTGGACCTGAAAGCACATTTCTTATAATGACGAATGACTCAAGATGACGAAACAAATGGAACATTGATAATCGTTGACTTTTCTAGTAAACGAATAGTTTTCGTAAATGGTGCAGAGAGCATTATTTCCCATTCGGTATTGCATTTTCATCATAAACTTTTGTATAGGTTTTGGTCCAATTCTAATCGGCATCTGTTATGTTGCCTTTTTATTTTTTTGTATGTAAGAATATTGACTTAAAGAATACTGTCCCATTGACATATACGGTTTTCATTTCAATGCCCCAGACCATGTTATTGGGATTACAGTCATAATTAAAGGCATCACAATCAAGAGTTGTTACATTTTTAGACTTTTAACAATTGTTTAATTGACAAATATCTGGTGGTGGACGCATTATAGCTTTCGAATATCAATTAATCCCAGGGAAAGTTTGGTAAATTTTTTTTGTTTTTAGAGATTTGCTTTGTATCCGATTGTCACTTCAAAAAATATATTACTTTTTCATTGTTGAGAAATTTGCCTTAAACGATAACATAACATCCATTTCGATTTATTCTGAATTGACAAAGGAAGGGAACTTTTCAAAGATTATGCGTGTAGTGTGAAGAAAAATTTTGGATTATCCACGTTCCATTTGTTTCGTCACCTTGAGTCATTCGTCATTATAAGAAATGCGCTTTCAGGTTCAAATCCGATAAGCAGAGACCACACAGTACTTGTTTGCTTATGATGCAATTGAAACCATTGTGTGCGGTACATTTTTTTCTTTTTACAATTGCGCGCATTTTATAATCATTATTATGGAGGAGATTTTGTATACCCAGATTCATAAATGAAAAAAAGAAACTCCAACACAATACTCTAGGAGACTTACATTTATAGTAAAGAACTTTTAAAGGAGGGACGTGGAAAGTACAGATGAACGGGGAGAGTTTCAATAACTGCCCGTCGGCAGACGCCCACAGCGGGGCTTAATTTGCAGACTACATAGCTCGAGGTCAGGAGCAAAAGTGAGATAGATTTTGTTACTATTACATACAGATTGGCGAACACTAGATAACCATATGTAAGATGTTTGGAGAAAAACAAATTGGGTAGACAAAACAATCAAGAAGTTTTACATTGAGTTAAAAACTATGCCATGGCGGGCTCTTTAGGGTTACAATAAATAACATTCTTGCGGTAAGCTGGGAGACTTAAAGAAATGGGAACGCGTGATATTATATGCACGTTACAGATATAACGACAGCTGAAAATTAGTCAGCAAGGGGCACTATGAACTCAGTTGTGTAAACTATGAACTAACTAAGCTATGAACTCAGTTGTATGAACTATGAACAAAAACTCATTGTGTACATATGGAACCAAGAGCATCGTATCACAAGTACAAAAATGCTTCGCCTAAAGTTAAAACAAACAAACCAAAAAAATAAAACTGTGCTTTTAAGTAAAGAAAAGTGAAAAAGGATGAAATGTAACCAGGAAATGCTAATTGTGTGATAAAATGTAACCGAATAAACCTAACTAAGATTAACAAGTGAAATTATATCTAAATTTCTAAAAAAAATAAATCTAAAATGTAACTAGTGTAATGATGAATGTTTAAAGTTGAATTACTGTGTACTCTTTCAGTAACAATCTTCCAAAAAGTGAAAAACATATAGTCTGATAACGCGTGTCAGAAACGATTTCACTTTTGTTCCAATTCGACATTCATTTAACTATTTGCCGGCTAAACAATCAAATAAAAAAGCAACTCACTGTACACTTATGTTTATAATTAAAAAAAATCTTGAAAAAAATTAAGCTAACTTCAAACTTCAAATCAGTATGAATAATACTGTCGAAAACTGACATATGTATGTAAATGTATAAGAAAATGTAAAACTTTAAAAGGAATGATGTTGATAGTAACTCCTTCACAGTAATGTGTGTTAAATAAAAACGAAAAATGTAAAATGTATGTTAATTTTTTTTTTTTTTTTTTTTTTTTTTTTTTTTTTTTTTTTTTTTTTTTTTTTTTTTACTAAAAAGGAAGCTGCATGAGTTGTTTATGGGAATGTATTGCAGTTGTATACCTTTTCTCGCATTTGCGTGATGAATTTTTTTAATGATGGACAGTAAGGTGCATAGGCATTGTGGAAAATGTCAAAGTTGGTGTTGTTGCTTTCATTATTTCTAATGCAATTCATGCATTTTGGAGGATTTCTACACTGAGGGTCAATGTGTGGCAAGGCACACACAGAGCATCTAATGTCATTATAACACGAAATTGTAAGATGTATTTGTATACTTGACACTTGAAACAACGTCTAACATTTATATATGGTTTAACAGGGTACGGTTTTGATTGTATCATAATTTCTCTATGCATTTGTTATATAATAACATCCTTTCCAATTAAAATTAATTTAAAAAGCTATTTTAAAATATTTAAATTAAATCAAAAAAGTTCTTTACTTTCAAAATTTAAATTCTACATTTAAATATTCATTAAATTTCGTTAAGTTCGTTTTTCAGTTAAATTTCACTTTAAAACAATTTTAATTTAATCGCCATAAAAGATCGTCAAAAATTATCAATAATAAAATAATAAATCTTAAAATTAATACTTTCTACTGTAATAGAATATTTTTATAATAATTTTCAAATCTAAAATTCATCATTTAACGTTATTTCATTCAAACACTTTTATTACTCTGTGTGGCATCGTCGATTTTAAAATCAACCAATCAGCATCTTTGGCGGCCAACGCTAGTTCGTTGATAGCGTCATCTCGCTCTCTTGGGCTTTGGACGGCGACGTGCCAAGAAGGGCATGGAGATGCTCCGCAAAATTCTTCCTTTTTTACCGTTGGATTAAACAGATCCTTTGGTCCTTTTATTTCTCATGATTTTGCCTTTAAAAGGAAATATCCTAATCAAAAGGGAGCTATAAAGTTAATGTCTACGAATTAGTGATTATCGGAAACTTCGTAATAACGTTGAAGATAGCGGTGTCAAACCGTTACAGAAGAGTTACAATCAAATTTTTTTGGAGTCACGGAATTTAAGTGAAAGAAAATTTCCACTTAGAAAAATTATAGTGGAGAGAAAAATAAATGTCTTACAAGAAGCATACTGGATAATGGTATTGGGATTTAATAGTTTCCTGAATATTTTACAAGATGTTGGTATGTAATCTTCATTCTTATACTAACTCTACGTAATTATGGATAAACGGCCTTTCCATTACAATTAATTTTTTGTCATCGTAAGGCTAATAAACTGATGATCTATCTTTCTTAAATTATGCTGGATGACAACAAAAAATACAGTGATCCTAAGACTGCAATTTGACTTTGAACTTATTTTCAGAATAATGGACTCAACTACGAATCCCGATGCTTCAAAATTCGTAAATAATGATTAACTTGTTCAAACAAATTTAATTAATTGATCTCAGAAGAGTAAATGTTAATTAGCCCATATTGATAAATAAGGATCAATGTTATTCTTAAAAAAATGTATGTCATGAGTGATTTATTAATATTTGTATAATAAGTGTGCACTTCTCTCCCCCCTTTCCCCCCATTCAATAAATATAATATTTCAATAAAGGAAATTATTTATTTAAATATATTTGTGTATTTTCCTGTGTTTTGATTTATGTGTCTCTTAATATTATCATAAAGTGCCAAATTAATTTATTGCAATGAAATATTATAGAATTATTAAATATAAACATTTAAAGGAAAAAATTTAACACTTGGCACAATTTAAAATGTGTTCAACATATGCAATTTTCAGGCAAGAAATGTTTTCTTAGTTCAGGTGAGTCTAAAGTTTATTATTTATATTTTACCATGAAGTTACCAAATTATATTTATTTATATCTCTCACATGCAATGTTTATCATTAACCACTAACGATCACTGGCCATATTTAATAGTAAACTTTCTCCTTTCTAATTCATATTTAAATTTACATAATATATTTATAAACTCCTATTTTTAATAATTTAAATTTAAAATACTTTTTTCCCTTTATTATTTTTCTTTTTTTCTTCCTAACAGCATTAATAATTGCCTAGCATCCTGTGGTGCAAGCTCCAAGATCCAATTAAATCACTTAATATGTAGGAGCTTGTACTTTTTAACAACGTGAAAATCAGGTTCAGGTATATGGATTAAATCTGAAATACCAAACAAGATTTTCAAAATTTTCAGGGAGGTTACAAATAATGACACGAATAGGCTTAGGTACATAAAGTTTAGCAAGGGATAAGGACTTTAGAGAGGAATCGCTAATATCTGTAAATTTTTCATTGTGCTTACCTTGAGTGTGCAGGTCGGGGCTAAGATATGTGTATTTTTTTTTCATTTTCCAGTTGTGGTAACTTTTCTTGTTTACACATATAAGACGAGACAGTTTGAGTTGATTTATCTAGGGCAGATGGAGGGAGTTTGTTGTTGACATCTACCACCTGATCACCCATAGTCTTACTACATTTAGTACGCTTCGCCTTACTTTTCTGTTGGGCTGTGATTTCATGTAATCTCTCTACAAGTTTCTGATTTACAAGAAATAAATTATCTTTATCCTGTTGTAATTCGGAATAATCATCTTTCAGAATATTAAAGTTTTGTTTAAGCACCTGAAAATTGAATTTAATGATCTGAAGGAAATCCATAATATTTTCAGACAAAGATGCAGCATTTTCGGTCTTAAGTGAATTTTGAATAGATGTGGCTTCCATATTAATGGAATCCGAATATCTTAATAATATCTCCTCAAAATAATCTACCCATGGAGATACAAAAATGGGGTGATTTAAATCACTAACAGAATTTTCATCATTTGCTGCCATATTGTAAAAATAAACTGGTGAAGTGTCTGTTATCTCCAAAACCTTTTTTATCTCGTGTTTATTTAATTTCTGTTGTTTACTTTTTTGAACAGCCAAAATGGAAAAAAGTGGAGGAATTCTTTTTTTTTTTTTTTTTTTTTTTTTTTTGAGAGAGAGAGAGCAACACAAATAGTGCAAAATAAATAATACGAGTATTTCAAAAAGGTGTAAGTATGCAAAAACTATACTTATCAAAAATGAATTGCATGCACATAAAATAAAACACAATAAGTTTCATAAATAAATTATACACAAAAGGAAAAATGAAGGGGGTAGGAAGTATAAAAAAATATGAGTGTATCAACCGTAAGATTTCTGTAAGTCAAATTTCTGTCTACATCCAGTTGAATTAAAGTGTCCAAAATTCAAGAAAATTAAAAAAAAAAAACAGCTAACTAAATTGTAATTCTGGTTCAGAATACAAAAAAAAAAAAAAAAAAAAAAAAAAAAAAAAAAAAAAAAAACAGGGTCAGAGTCGAGCCACATTCTGAGAGTAAGTGTGCAAATATCACACACGAGGGCAAATGTGCAAACGTTGTGAGCGTAATATGCACATATTTATATAAAAATATCAAATACTGCAAAATTTGGAGCAGAGAATTTTTTGTTGCCTATCGGCAGAATAAGTGTACTTTCAAAGTATGCGAGTGGGGCTAAAGGGTTAAATTCTAGATTTTGAATGTATAAAAAGAATCATATATACAAGAAGAAACACAGCATTTAACAACAATTAAAGTAATTAATTTAATATAACAGCATTCCCTGTTCATGCTTAAATGTAACATGTGTGTGTTTTTTTGTAGAAAAGTACAGTGAGACAAGTATTTTCAATGAATTCGATCAAGTATGTCACTTTTTGTAGAGAGCATTCATTTTGAGCATGAAAACAGAGCGAATTGAAGTAAACAACGCCTTATTTAAAAATGAATTTAGTGACGACTTGAAACGGAAAAAAATGAAAACGATAAAATATAATTACCGTCCTGTTTTCATACTCGGAATGCTTTAAAAAGATTTTGAATGAAAGATCACACATCATGTGACGTGTGGTTTAGCACTTTCTTTTTTTTTTAATAATGAGTGGTTTCTTTTGATTTTTGTTTTCTTTTTTTTTATTGCCTGTTTTTATTGCCTGTTTTTTTTTTTTTTTTTTTTTTTTTTTTTTTTTTTTTTTTAACGTTCCGGTTCTGAATTTTTTTGACACATGTCAGCTATTCACACATCACCGAGGTAATAATTTTTTTTTTATGAACACACCACAAATGACGGAGAATATTATCCATCTTAATCATGGCACATCCGGCGCACAGAAATTTGAAATTTTGTATTAAAAACACTGAAAAATAAAATAACACAACTTGAGAGGGGCACACTGTAACTATCCCGCACAAAATAATTTCACAACTTCCTATGGCATATTTCACAAAACTACTGGAGTAGGTTTAATCTAAGAATATAATTTCTACGCGAAACGGTCACACCAGACGACACACTCGCGCGGCGGCGCACATTTATTGGACTTGTTGCACTAATTTCATATATTTCACAAGGGGTCACAGGGCATGGAAGAGCACACGGGGTGGTAATTTTCAGATGAACACACACCTCACAGAAACGACGGAGCAGCGGATAGTTCAGATGTCACTTTTTTGAGCGAATAGCACTTCTTGGGTGAGTCTTTGGAGAAAACAGCAGAATTTTGAGTCAGTGAAAATCAGCAAAGATGGGGGCAGTAACCATCGAAGGATATCGCATCTGAGAAAGAATCACAATGAGATGAGGGATCGCCGACAACGAAGGCACAATAGTCCATCAGGGCATCGAGAGCAGGGAAAAGAAAGTCCCGTAATGTTGACGCCGGAGAATGAGCCGAATCGAGACAGGAACCTCAACTCTAGTGGGAAAAAATCTGTCGTAGGTCCTTCGCGTCGCTGATAAAAGACTGAAACGGAATGAAACTTCTCCCCGTATTTTTTTTTTTTTAATTGTTGGAGACCTGGGCAAACGGCATCAATTTTCTGTGACGGTGGATTCGTATGGCCAGGTTCACAATATGAGTAAGAAAAAAACTCCAACACAATACTTTATTAGACTTACATTTATTGTAAAGAACTTTTAAAGGAGGGCCGTGGAAAGTACAGATGAACAGGGAGTGTTTCAATAACTGCCCGTCGGCAGACGCCCCACAGCGGGGCTTAATTTGCAGACTACATAGCTCGAGGTCAGGAGCAAAAGTGAGATAGATTTTGTTACTATTACATACAGATTGGCGAACACTAGATAACCATATGTAAGATGTTTGGCGAAAACAAATTGGGTAGACAAAACAATCAAGAAGTTTTACATTGAGTTAAGAACTATGCCATGGCGGGCTCTTTAGGGTTACAATAAATAACATTCTTGCGGTAAGCAGGGAGACTTAAAGAAATAGGAACGCATGATATTATATGCACGTTACAGATATAACGACAGCTGAAAATTAGTCAGCAAGGGGCATATGGTTTGTATCCGACAAAGTACAAGGGTGAGAATTGAATACTAATGCAAGCCCAGAGGCTGAGAAAATATGCATTACATATCGTCGTCTGCGAAGCGAAAAAGACATTCACTTGTATTTTATTCTTTTATTTTATTTCAACGGAAAATTGCTGCGGTTAAGATCTTTTTCTATCCGTGTGAACTTGAAAGACAGAAAAAGGAACCGAGATAAATGATGTCTGAATTTAAAAAGAACTTTAAAAAGTAAAAGTGAAACTTACAGTAGTGCGAGGGGGGGCGGGGAGCATGAATAAAGACATAAGAAATTAAGTATAACATATCAAATTTAAACTAAGTATTTTATTTGAAGGGGGGGGGGGAATAATGACAATTTATAATGAACCAGTAAGGTTAAAAGTTGATTTTTGAGGGGAGAGGAAGAATAATGAATATATAACGGAAAAGTCGTTATAATTATCCTTCCTTAATTAGCTTTAATATAGACCGTCGTTTAAGTACAAGACATACTTCGTATGTATCTATCATCCCGTATACTCGAAGTCTTCTAGATCGTGATTTCAATTTATATTTATCGCTACTAGATAGTGATATTTAGCGACCTCTTAGAGACCCTCCCTTAGAAATGTATAATGCAAGAAACACATAAAAATTATTATCCATTTTCCTTCGAACTAATTCTCCAAATCTTCAAAATATCATGATCCAAATTTGTCGTTGACTTCGACAGGTACATCTGAGTTCGAAAATTAAGTTGGGGATTTAAAAAACAATTATGGCTTGCATCTTTAGTCAAGTAAGTTTTTCGTATCTTAAATTTACACAAATATCACTATTGTACTTATGCTATTGTGTCAAGGAAAAAAGAGTATTAGGTTTTAATAAATTGGATTTAATAGTATTCTCTAGCTTTCTCTTTGAACAAATTGCTAGTTCTTTAAAATGTTTCATCTAAATTATCAGAAAAAAAAAAAGAAAAAAAAACAATTTAATAAATTACAACGACCATTTGGAAAAGGATTTTTTCAAAGACTAAAATTTAAGACATAAAAAATTGCACGGAGTTGATCATACATTACGTACGCCATGAATTAAACATTAATAGTGTTTTTCTTATACGTAAAAATTCTTATACGTAAAAGTTCCAAGCGACAAAAATCGCCTGCGACTCTTATTTGGTGTGAAATATTTATATATATACATTCCTGTCCTATTTATCTTTATTATTATTATTATTATTTATTTATTTTTTTTTTTTTTTTTTTTTTTGCTTATTCTAATTTTCTTATGCACGTGAAAATCTTACAAATTAAAATTAACTCTTTGGCAGAAATTGTTATTCATTTTCGTTCATTTTCATTAGTTATTATGCACCTGAAACTTACATATTATCCAAACATTTCATTGGCTGTTCGGGAAAAGGCTTTTCCATCGTCAGATTTCCAAGAACTATGACGGCCAATTTTAAATGAAATTTCATTCTTAAACTCCTAAACATCCGACAATATTACTTTTTACACCGTCGGATAGAGAGAAAAATGTACTTTTAAAAGCAATTTGTTTGAAAGCTGTATCTCAATTTGTTTCTGAGTTATTAATTTTTTTTTTTTGAAGTTTTTATTACTTTTTTGTCATAGTGGCAACAGAAGGAATCTATCTTTGTTGACAGTAAAGGGAAATACATATTACTGTATAGACCAATCACAATACGAATAAAATGCGGATTAAACCAATAAAAAACTTCAGATATGCATTTGATTTCCTACCCTGACGAGAACAATAACCATTTTTCCAAATAGTTAAAAAAAGATTATTTTTATTAATTGCCTCTATGTCTCAACATTTTTCCAGAGCTGTATGATACTGAGGCTATTGAGGTGTGGTGTAGTCCCAGTTGTAGACAAAATGTGTAGCGGCATCACTTCTTTTACGCGAACAATTAAAAGAGTTCGGTCACACTGTGGTGAATAGGCAATAGCTGTTTCAAGTATTTTTGATACTGTTACAGCATATCCAATATTGCGAAGTTTACATTTATTCTGGATAGGTTCGATGATGTTGCATTTAGAAAATAGAGGGAACAGTATTTCATGTTCACTTACCAGGAAACACAAAATAATTTGATTGCATTACTGGTCATAGAAATTAATTGTTTTAATTATGCATTATTAAATTGATATATGTTATTGAGATGAGTGGCAACATATTACGCATTGACGAAATATGTGTAGCATTTATTATTTATTTACAGGGACACACAAAACAACACCACTGTATTACTGATAAATAGAGTGATTATTTAACACTCGTTTTATGAATTTGATATGTATTATTGAAGTACAGTAAAGCATCTAACATACAAAAATAGGGATCGCAACTTTTCTTTTCTTTTTTTTTACAGGATCGCACAAAAGAAATCGGATATATTATCATTTCATAGCAATCATTACAGAAAATTCTTCTGCAGTTCTGTTATGCATTTCCACTAATTAAAGGTAATCTAAAAAATATCAGTACCGTTGGAAATTATTTCATAAACTACGAATGAAGCTTGGTTTTTCGTCCTAGTTTTCCCCCTTTTTTTAAATGTCGGTTCTCGATTTTGAGTTTAAATGTGCATTTTAATCCGGAATATTAAAAAGAAATATCGTATCATAAAAACAGAACGTATGTAATATATTATTTAAGAACCATATGTTCATTATTAAGAAAATTAAAAAGAGAAACAATAAAAGTATGGAAATAATAAATAAATTTGAATCATTTTTCTTAAATTGTTGGATTGAATTAAATGTGGAGTAAACGAATGATTAAAACTTGAAATTAACCATAACTCTTTGACGGAAGTAAAGCTAAAAGTCTTATTGTCAACTATTCTGAACTTTGTTATGTGGTCAAATAGTGGATAACATTTGATTTTGCAAGTTTAAGAAACTGCGTTAATGCATCCGTAAGCAATGTATAATGTTTCCAGATCCATGTGTACACTAAATTGTTAAAAATATTGTTTATATAGCTTAATATCTAGATGTTAAGCTTAAGTAAAGACACACTTTCCTGTACCCGTTTGAAATTTTAATGAAAATTTGAATTTGCTTAACTCAACTAATATTTATCCATATTATTGCGTATACATAATTCGAAAAAATTAGCTGAAAATTTAAACTTTTCAGAAGTTTCATATAGGAATAAAGTGGAAATTAATATATATGCCATCGATAAATTGTATAACACGTTAAAACAAACACATGATTTACAATTCGTAATTTTAAATATTACGTCTAAAATGTGAAACATTAATATATTTAACAGTTAAACTTCATTTTTAATTATATTCCAAATTGATCGTCTTAGTAAAATTTATAACTTAATGTTGATTCTTAAAGCAGGTGTTCTAGAAAGCTTCAGTTGCACAACACACAATTTATCTGATTTCATGTAATTTTAAACGAATAATCTAATATGAATAATTGAAATACTAAAGTGAGATTTCAAAGATTTCTCAGTTTAAAAAAGAAACAATTCTAAAAGGGAATCTGAATGTACTTTAAAATTTAACAAGATATTTGAATGTCAGAAAACAACAGGGATTTTATAAACATCTTTAAAACCTGTTTCGATAATTTGCAAAGTATTTGATAATGAGTATTTCAGGCAAATATTAAATATTTTGAAACATGAAAATGAATTGCATCATCGTCCAATAAACGTGTTATTAATTGTGGAACAAATTTTAATGTAACTTCATTAATTTAAAAACAGAAAATACAATCAAAACATTTCAGCATGTTAGAGTTTAAGTAGTTGTAAAAATTATTTTTGCGATAATATTATAATTACAGCATTATTACAAAATAGTTGGAGGTGCCAATTCCAAAACTTTCTTCTATGTCAGGTATATTAATATTTCAAAATGTTGTTAACAATACCAATAATTCATTTTTATTAGTTTTATTAGTATTTTTATTAGAATTATGCATAACTTCATACACTTTTCGATGGTGCAATATGGAAAAATTCAGCGTGAACCTTCTTGCCATGTTCAAAAGCATACACAAAAAATTTGGTTCAATTCTGTGCATAACTTTATACACTATCTGATGGTACAATATTGAATATGACACAAAAATTGCTAATACAGCGCCCCCTTCCGGTGGAATTTTTCAATATTCAGGGTGAAACTTCTTGCCATGGTCAAAAGCATACACAAAAAATTTGGTTCAATTCTGTGCATAACTTTATACACTTTCCGATGGTACAATATTGAATATGACACAAAAATCACTATTACAGCGCCCCCTACAGTCGGAAATTTTCCAAAATCAGGGAGGACCTACTTGCCATGGCAAAAAATACATAAAAAAATTTTGGTTCAATTCTATGCATAACTTCGTACACTTTTCGATTGTACAATATTCAAAATGCACAAAAATCGCTATTACAGAGCCGCCTACCGGCGGAAATTTCCCAAATTCAGGGAGGACCTTCTTGCTATGGCCAAAAACATACACAAAAAATTTGGTTCAATTCTATGCATAACTTTGTACACTTTTAGATGGTACAATATTCAAAATGCATAAAAATCGCACAAAACTCGCTATTATAGCACCCTCTACGGCGGAATTTTTTCAAATTCAGGGAGGACCTCTTTGCTATGGCCAAAACATTGCACAAAAAATTTGGTTCAATTCTATGCATAATTTAATACACTTTTCGATGGTAAAATATTCAAAAATCGCTATTACAGCACCCCTACCAACTGATTTTTTCCGAATCAATGGATGACCTGCTTGACATAGCCAAAAACATAAAAAAAAAAAAAAATTGGTTCAATTCTATGCATAACTTCATACAATTTTTGATGGTACAATGGCTACTTACAGACACACGGACACACGGACAGACAGCCATTTTCTATAAACGTGTTTTTTAGAATCTCTGACCCCTAAAACGTGTAAATCCGTCGAAACCCGGAAGTCGGAAAAAATTTCGATTACAATACTTTCTTCTATTGAAGATAGAAGAAAGTAAAAATAACAAATTAAAAAATGCATATATTTTGAAAGACTATTTTTATTACCGTATATACTCGCGTAAGTCGAATCGCGTATAAGTTGACTCCCTAACTTTCGAATGCAAATTCTGGAAAAAATCAAAAACCCGCGTATAAGTCGACCCCCTAACTTTTTGCTTCAATTTTGCACAAAATCAAACCAAAGATTTCACTTGCCAATGCAAAAAGGTAGTAAGTTAACAAAAACAAATCATTGATTTTTTTTTAATGATAAATTATTATTATTTGTATATTTTATATGTTATTTTTCTATTCATGCACATAAGAGGCTATATTTTTGCAGTATTCGAAGTTTTTTTTTTCTTTTTTAACTGATTCGCGTATAAGTCTAACCCCCCCAAATTTGCTTACCGAAAATTGTCAGAAATTCCTCGACTTATAGGCGAGTATATACGGTAAATACTATTTTGCCAAGCCATGTTAGTTGTTTAAAACAAACAAAATATTACACTTTAAACTGGTGATAATTTACGTAAATTCATTAAAATTTAATGTTAGGATACTTTTCCTTATTACCATTTAAAAAATGTCAAAATGCAGTAGAAACAATTAAAAGTCGATAAATTCTTTAGTGTTTTTTTTATTATTATTTAATAACTAGAATTAAAATTGGTATAAACTAAATAATAGTTGAAAGTTTTATTACTGCTTTGTGTTTTAGTTGTCTTTATTTTCGAGATTCATAATACTCCATAAGGATATAAATGCTAAGGTACTGGTACGTATTCAGATAATAAAAATTAAAAAGTAACTAAAATGTTCTATTCATGGTTTTTTTTTTTTTTATTCTGATAAATCCCAACAGATGCACAAGCTTTAGTTGATTTATATTCTTTGTACTGATTTTCATAATAAAGCACTGTGTTTGATTTGCAACTGTATCAATGTGTATATTTAAGTATGGAACGTACCCATTTGTAAAATCAGTCTAGTTAAGTATTCTGTTTGAAATAAAATTAAAAAAACTAAAACTAAAAAAAATAATAATAATTTCTAAAGTGCGAATTCACATTTTCCGTGGTATATGCTTTTATTTCGTATTTTTGAAAAGTACGCAATAAATATGTCTTAATTAATGTTCTAGATCCATTGATGTATAAAGATCTATAGATCTAAAAAAAAGGTTAACAAAGTAAAATTTATGTATCAAAATATAAGTTTCTTACAAAATGTCTAGTGTATAACATATGGTGATTATTCGGTATCCAATAAATAAATTTATTTTATTGCCGAAACGTCAGTGAAGGCTTACTGTGGAGACACGAAAAGTTTTGGTTTCCGTTAGTCTGTCTGTCTGTTCCGCGATAACTGCCGTAAAAAGCATCCAATTATCTTAAAATTAAGGATGCATGTTGGTGAAATCCCCGGATTTAGCTGTATAGTTTTTGGTTAAATTTGGTTCATTCGTTCGGAATATATAGAACATTTTATTTTGCGACTTAATGCTTTCCTATAGCAATTCAGACGATTTTTCCATTTTTATTTGTTGAAAAGAAATGGCTCATATGATTAAAGGATTTAAATGCTAAATTAAGGATGATGAAATTTCCTAATTAGAACCATACATTATTCATAGTAGTTTGAAATTTTGTGTATACATTTGTCAGAGTTTTTAAATTCGGTGTATAACTTTTATGGAGGGATTTTATATATGTGTTTCAAAAATATAAAATATTTTTTTAAATATAAATTTTCTTTTTAAGCACATATTTAATTGTTTTTATTATCTTTTAACTGTTACCTAGCAGCGAACTACACCTAAAAATATCATAAATGTGAAAGTATGTGTAATTGTTTGAAGTTAAATCAAAGTCAAAAGGGACGAATTAATGCCTTTGTGTCTTTACATATAGATGGAATTTACCACAGAAATAAAGAAAGACTATGTTCTATTTATTTTGTTCAAATATTTTTCTTTTAAATTAAAAAGTTCATTATTTTCATAAGGAATAAATCGACATTTTGCTATGAAATTTAACAATCATTTTTCTTTTTTTTTGCCGTTGCCACGAAAATTCAATCCCGGAATAAAAATTTATCCTATACAGTTAATTTTCATTTGAAAGATTTTTATGTGCGAGAGGAAAATGAAATAAAAAATAGACATGAATACGCCTTCATATTAGAAATAAAGTGAAAATACGAAAAGAAGGTGAATTTGATCTCATATATCAAAAATAAAACGAATACGCTTTGAGGTTGAAATAAAAGGGGCTTGTGTTATGATATTAATTCTTATTATTAAAAAAAAATGTTACTAATATCTCATGGTTTATCGTCTGCACGCAGCTAACAGAAATGTTAATTCTTAATCGAAAATGCCAATGAGGAAAAAAAAAAAACTTTTGAAGAGCAAATATATAGTAAATATCAAAATTATGCACCGCAAAATTATCGCTGTCGAAAATGACGTCATTGTATCGGGAAATAAATATTTTCATCCTTAAAAACCAAGCATTAACTAGATTGCCTGAAAAAATGTTTTTTGACGGGTGTTACTTCTTAATGCCGCCTCATTTAAGAAAATATGAATGAAAATTATTTTATTTTTAAAGGAAATTACATTTTCATTCATAAAACCTAAACGTTTAATATAATTGCGTCAATGTAAATCATTTTCTGTGTTACCAGTTTTGAAAAATAAGGCTCGGAAGTGTAAAAAGAAATCTAAGATTTGCGCTAACCATTAGCGCAATCAATAAAAAGTTACGTATGTAAATTAATAAGACCACGGGGGGTTCAGGGGGGCGGAGCCCCCCTGAAGAAATCTACTTTATTATTTAAAAAATATACTAGAATTAACAGCTTATGAAAATTTCGAAATATTTTTCCATAACGTTTTTAATTTAATGCTTCTAATGTCTGAAAACTTCGTATATTTTATTCTTATAAATAATTACAGAATTTTAAAACTTTAAATTGCGGTTTGCAGGAAACTGAATATTACCAAATTGAGTCTAAAAACAATGACTTGCGGAGCTGACGTTGAGGCTCCTGATCTGCAGATTTACTAGTTATTAGAATGAACAGATTATTGAGCAATAACTATGAATTATTGCATAATTGCCGAAACGGCAGTGAAGGCTTACTGTGGAGACCCGAAATTTTTTGGTTTCCATCTGTTTGTTTGTTTGTTTGTTAGTTAGTCTGTCTGTCCCGCGATAACTGCCGTAAAAAGCATCCGATTAGCTTGAAATTAAGGATGTATGTTGGTGAGCTCCCCGAATTTAGCTGTATAGTTTTGGGTTAAATTTGGTTCATTCGTTCGGAATAAATAGAACATTTTATTTTGTGACATAATCCTTTTCTATGGGAAGTCAGATGATTTAAAAAATTTCATTTGTGAAAAGAAATCGCTCATATGAATAATAGATTTAAATGGTAAATTTTGTATGCTCATATTTTTAAATAAGAGTATTAAATTATTCCTTTTAGCTTGCAATTTTGTCAAAACATTTTTCAGAGCTTTTAAATTAGGTGCATAACTTAATGATGTAATTTTATACATGTGTTCGAATAATATAAATCATTTTATTTTATGAATTTACTTATATTTCATTTTTTTCCTTTTAACGTTGCGTAGCAACTGCATCTCATCTAAAAATATAAAAAATGTGAAAGTATGTATGGTTTTTAAAGTCAAATCAAAGTTAAAAGGAATGAATTAATGAATGCCTTTGTATAGATATTTGCATATAGATTGATTTAAAACGCAGAAATGAAAATAGTATTTATATACTATATAGAATAATATTTTTATTTATTTATTCAACTATTTTGATTATAAATGAAAAATATCGTTATTTTCATACAGAATAAACTGACATTATTCTATTAAACTTTATAAACGTTATTGTTGCCAAAAAAAAAGAAAGGGAATAACAATTTCTCCCAAAGAGTTAATTTTAATTTGTAAGATTTTCACGTGCAAAAGAAAAATGGAATAAACAAATTACAAATAATAAAAAAAGATAAATATGACAGGAATTAATACATAAAGATTTCACACCAAATACCACCTAAAATGATTTCTGTAGTAGTATTTTCCCAGCACTACGAAGAAAGATTCCTCGATTTACACGATTTTACTTGGCCTTCCTTTTCTCATTGGTTGTGATTTCATTTTCGCAATTGTGTATATTAATTGAAACAAAATTTTACATTTTTGTGACTGAGGTATATGTAAGGCCATACAAATAAGAAATTCCGTATTGTCTCCTATAAAATGTGATAAAGTGTTGGTTAATTTTATATGTTTCTATTAAGAGGAACAGAGCTGCCAAGCCTCCGGCGTTCTGGATACCAGTATTTTAATACAAAAAATGTTACTTTATTTAATTGAAACATTTGCTCGATTTAAAAGAACAACATTTTCTCTAAGATAATAGTGATGTGCAAAAAGCTTGAGACTTGGCATGTCTGGTGGGGAGTGAAATGTTTTACTTAATGCATTTATCTCTATTTTAATGCTACGTGAACAACGACCCATGTAACAGCTTGTAGAGTGTAAAATAAATTAAATTACTAAAATAATCCCTATTACGAAAAATGAAACAGAATGTCCGGCTAAGGCAAATAAAAGGTTCGTTAACCTTTCGTAATTTGACCTGAACATAGGTGTGCGTCAAATTTCAACGGTATTTGTAACATCACGATGTTAAATTAAATGTGGATACTATTAAAACGCTATCACAAAAAATACTTAACGGCGCCAAATCACGTTTATCTATTAAGTCAAATGGAAGTGGACACGATGATTAATTATTAACAGTTAGGTTTAGAAGTCCCCCTACCTTAGGGTGATTTTAGTAAGTTAATGCTATCGAGTACATTTTTAGATATTTAGATTAGATCTTAGATATAAATATTGCAGAATGGAAATCGAAATTATTTTTTGGGAAAAAAATATAAAAGTATTCGATTTCTAAATTAGATGTCTCAGTTTACATTTCCAAAAGTTCTTTATCCATTAGATACAGGTGTTTGTGGATAGCAGACAAGTAATTACTGCTGTATGGATATTAGGATAACGTAAAATGCTTGGTCAAATTGTTGCTTATCCTTATAAATCGCAGTGTAAAAAGAAATCTAAGATATAGGATAATCATTAACTCACTCAATATAAAATTACAAATGCAAAATAAATTACGGCTGAGCCCCCCTGAAGAAATTTGCTTTATTATATAAAAATTACGAGAATAAGTAGCTCGTGAGAATTTCAAAATATCGTTACATAACAACGTGTTTAATTTAACTCTTCTAATGTCTGAAACCATTGAAATATTGTTTTTTCTTTTATAAATGTTTGTGAATTTAAAAAGTTTAAATTTTGTTTTTGTAGAAAGATTAATATTACGCAAAGTTTATTAAATACAATAAGTTGCTGAGATGACGTTGAGGCTCTTGATCTGCAGATTTACTAGTTAATTTAGAGATTAATGAACGTTTAAGTATTTACGAACATAAACAATGAAGCGTCTATTTACATATGTGAATGTTTAAAAATGCGCGGTTTTTTTTAAATGTAAAAAAAAAAAAAAAAAAAAGTTTCATACGGCAAAAGCATTGTTAAAATTATGGTTTAATATATGTCATTAAAAAATTCCGGAATTACGCAATAAATATATTTTCAGACCGATAAATGCATATAAAATTCTTAATCTAACATGAAATACTGATTTATTGTACTTTTTAACATATACAAACTTTGAGTAAATTGAGTTTTTCTAAAAGATTACCCCAGAAAGAGCCAATTTTATAATATATTAAAGTTAAATACTTTAAAGAATAAAATGATCAAAAACCTGCAAAATGAACTTTATATATATATATGTATAATAATTTTTTTTAATTATTCAACACACATTTCGTTTATGAATTTAAAAATTTCCTCATTTCTTATATATTCACAGTTTCACTAATATTTCATAAAATCACGTAAAATAAGCCTAGTTTTCTGTTTTTTTTTTTTTTTTTTTTTTTTTTTTTTTTTTTTTAACTAACTGTGATTGCTATGAGAATTTCAAAAAGAATGAATAATTTTGTTTGTTTAAAAAGGACTTCATGACTTAGAAAACAATTTGTTTTGTTAACACACATGTTATTTTCTGGTGTGAAAATTCTTCGAGACACTAAGACTCAAGAAAAACAAAATTAAAATTAAAAATATTTTAATAGCTGCATTAGCTAGAACATAAAATTCTGTCAAAGGAAAAGTAGTTAAAGAGAAGTTTTTCGAAAAAGAAAATTTCTCTGGCTCACGAAAACCTCCCTTTAGAGAAAACGACTTCTTTCGTTGTGGATGAATAACTTAGAGGAATGTTTTGTCATTTTATTCTAGTTCTCAGAAATGCGTTCATACGCATTAAGGGGTAAAATGTTTTAATATTATTGGATAAACTGCAGTATAGCCTTAAATTTATTTATTTATTTATTTATTTTTGGTTTTTAATCTGCCTACAGTCATATTTAAAATACATTCATTAGAGCGTTTGAGTTTTTCTTCTTTTTTGTTCTTTTTTTTTTTTTGGTGGTGGGGAGGGGGGGGGGCGAGTAATTGGGAGATAAGGATTAGAAAAGTAAATATCCAATGCTCCTTGTCTTCATTTTTGAGATTTTCATTCATTTAAAAAATTTCAATTACTACTTTACAAATATAATTGTGCAATTAAATGATTTGCTTTTAAATAAATGTCATTAGAAATTGTTTTTAAACGTAATTTTTAGTTTAGTAAACTTTTTTTAATCAACAGTCATTCTCCAAGAGGATTACCCTAGAATAATTCATTTTAATATGTGCCTGGGGATGGGGAGATGATTTGCGACGCAGGCAATAAAAAATAAATAGTGTAGTGTTTATCTAAAATGAAATATATATATATATGTTGACTAGAAAATAATTTAATTTATTAACTATAACCAAACATACGTTGTTATTATGGTTCATTTTTAATATACTGATGCTTTTAAAAAAGGAAAGTTACATTTAAGCATCATTAGCAACATTGTTTATAATTGTATTTCTTAAAGCAGTATTAATACAAATATTTTGCCAGTATTTAATAGTAAAATGTTTTTCTATCATTGATTTATTGTTCAGGTGCGTATCTATACTCCTATTCTAAAGAGGAAAAAATTGTTTATTTGTAGGAGGTAATCTCAGGAACTACCGAACCGATTCCAAAAGTGATGGTATCAAAATGATGGTGTTAGTCCAACTTAGAACATAGGCTATATCTTATGTCGGTGCCAGTACCCCAAAGGGGGTGCAGGAGCAAAATACGTTCTAAAAATGCGATTTTTGCGTTACTGAAGGACCTAGAAATATGAAATTTGGGAATATTAGTTACATATAAGATATAAATGATGTCTAAGAACAGTTCTTAAACAATTCGAAATTTAAAAGGGGTGAAAATGCACAAAAAGCGTTCTAAAAAACGTTCTAAATGGTAGTTTCTGCATAATCTCAGGAAATACCAAACCAATTTAAAAAATATTGGTGTCAAAATGATAGTTACAACGTTTGCTCCAAGATAGGCTATGTTTATGTCGGTGCCACTACCCCAAACGGGGTGCAGGAGCAAAAAACGTTCTAAAAATGCGATTTATGTGTTACTGAAGGGCCTAGAAATATGAAATTTGAAGTATCAGCTACTTATTAGATATAAAGGATTTCTAAGAGCAGTTCTTAAACAATTTGAAATTTAAAAGGGGTGAAAATGCGCGAAAAGCGTTCTAAAAAACGTTCTAAATGGTGATTTCTGCACAATCTCAGGAAATACCAAACTGATTAAAAAAATAATGGCGTCAAAATGATGGTGAAAACCATTGCTCCAACACAGGTTATGTTTTATGTTGGTGCCACTACCCCAAAGGGGGTGCAGGAGAAAAACGTTCTAAATTGCGGTTTTTGCGTGACGGAAGGTCCTTGAATCGTGAAATTTAGAATGGTAGTTAGTTATAAGATATCAATGATCTCTAAGGACATTTCCTAAAAAAGTCGAAATTTAAAAGGGAGGGGGGTCAAAATGCACAAAAAAGCGTTGTAAAAAACGTTCTAAATTGCGATTTCTTGCAATCTCAGGAAATACTGAACCAATTTCAAATATAATGGTGTAAAAATGATGGGGACAGATCTTGCTCCAAGATAGGCTATATTTTATATATGTTTCCACTACCCCAGAGGAGATGCAGGAGAAAAATGAGCGAAAAGCGTTCTAAAAGCGTTCTAAATGCCGATTTGTCACCAATATCTCAGGAAGAATCAAACTGATTTCAAAAGTAATGGTAAGAAATTGATGCTGACAGCCTCTTCTCTAACATAGACGCTATTTTAAGTCGGTATCACTATAACCTAGACGTTGCAGGAACAAAAAAGCGTTCCAAATTTTGATTTTTGTGATCGGTAGGGGCTAGCAACTTAAAATTAGGCAAGGTACATATTTATTACATATAAATGATCTTTAAGAACAGTTTCGAAAAAATTGGAAATTTAAAAAGTGGTGAAAATGCGCGAAAAGCGTTCTAAAAAGGTTCTAAATTGCGATTTCTACTCAATCTCAGGAAATTCCAAAGCTATTTCAAAAGTAATGGTTGCAAATCAATGGTGACAGTCCCTGCTATAACATAGGTTATATTTTATGTTGCTGTCACTACCATCTGAGGGTTGCAAAAGCAAAACATGTTCTAATTTGCGTTTTTTGCATAACTGAAGGTTCTAACACTTTGAAGTATGACATGGTATTTACTTACAAGATGCAACTGCTTTCTAAGAGCTGCCGAAAGAAATTTACAAATTTAAAAAGATGAAGTGAGCGAAAAGCGTTATAAATTACAATTTTTATGTAATCTTATCAGATACCAAACCGATTAAAAAAATAATGATGACAAATTGTTGGTGATAGAACCTGCTCAAACATAAGCTATATTTTATGTCTGTGCCACTACCACCAGAGGGTTGCAGGAGCTAAAAACTTTCTAAATTGCGATTTCTGTGAAACTGAAATGGCTAGAAACTTTAAATATGGCATGGTAGTTACTTATAAAATATAAATGCCTTCGAAGGACTGTCGAAAATAAATTCGAATTAAAAAGGGGTGAAGCGAAGGGGAGGTGCGAAAAGCATTCTAAAAAAGTCCTAAATTACGATTTCTACGCAATTTCAGGGAATATAAACCAAATATAAAAGTAATAGTTGCGAATCAATGGTAACAGTCTCTGATCCTACACAGGCTATATTTTATGCCGATGATTCTACCACCTGGGGTTCACAGGAACAACAAACGCTCTAAAAAAGGCCTTTAAAAACTTTCTAAATTACGTTTCTGTGGAATATTAGGAAGTAACAAACCAATTTCAGAATTAATGTTGGCAAATTAATGGTGACAGTTCCTATTTCAACATAGCCATTTATGTTGAGAGAGGTGGTAGGACTTGGAATTTGACATGATGGTTAATTTTAAGATGTTAGAAGATGATTTCTAAAAAATTCAAAACTTCAAAGGAATACTGAAATGAGCTTATTGATTGAGCATAAAAGTTTCAAAATATTTTCTTAATTATTATTTATTTCGTTTTATTTCGTTTTATTAATTTAAGTCTCATTTCTGCCTTATGCAGTGTAACAATGATGCTTAATCACACTGTGTTTTAAATAGTAATTTTTTTAATTATTCCTAAAAGTAATAAGTACCTTTTAATAAAATAAAATATTACCTTTTAATAAAATAAAAATTTAGTTAATACCTTTTAATAAAAATTAGACATATAAATATCACTTGGCATATTTCAAATATTACGCGAGCAAAGACGCGGTGTTTTCTAGTTGTTTTATATTAGTCACATTAATGAGTTTCAAAATATATTCAAAGAAGAAAAACTATTGAAAAATTAATTATATAAAATATTTTCCAACAAAAAATTGCATTCGTGTTACAAGAGGGATTTCTACTACGTGTTGGTCTTCATATTTATGCATATTGCTTTCTTTTATAATTTTATTTATAACTATCCCTCTCTATATCTGCCCAACTAATTATTTTATACAGTGTGCCCGTAAAGTCATGGTGCACTTTTGATCGGTCACAATTAATCAACGAAACAAGATGGAAATGTGAAATTTTCATCAAATAAAAGAAAAACACCCCAAGTTTCACACATGTTCAGTGCAGTTTGATGTGGCCTCCATTTCATGCCTATACATATCTAAACGATATTCAAGTTCAACAATGTCTGTTGTTCTCTGTTTCAAATGGAGGCCACATCGAACTGCACCGAACAAGTATGAAACTTGGAGAGTTTTTCTTCTATTTGGTAAAGATTTCACATTTCCATCTTGTTTCGTTGATTTCCTGAGCTCGGTCATAAGTGCACTATGTTTTTATGGGCACACTGTATGTAATTGTAAACTGATCAATAGAGTGTATATGAAAAGAATTTGATTAATAGACACATATACATAGCTGCCAACCTTTACGTATTTTGGATACCATTAAAATTTAATAGAGTTTTTCTTTTTATTTAATCATGATATTTCGACGGTTAAATAAGATAAAATTTGCTACAAAATTTTAGTGGTACGAGGAAAGCATAAAAGTTGGGAGCTATGCATATATACATATAATTTAACCTCTTATTTAAATATACCATTGTTTATAAACATAAAATTTTACTGATGGAAAAATACTTTATGAAAATTAAAATTTGGTTGATATGCAATTTAGAATACAGATTGATAAATAATAGCAATTAAACTCAAATACATGCAAATACTGTGTATCTTTTTAACAGATCTTTGCATGAGCAAGATTAAAAAAATATAATACAAATATAATGGAATTTTAAATACAATAATGATAAATACTTAAAGTATAACATAAGCAAATTATATTAAGAAAAGAACAATATTATCTCTCTTTTACTATTGATTATTAAATCACCTTTATAGCATGAAATATATAAATTTTACTGAAAGAAATTTTTGTCTTTGTTTTATAAAAATGTAAAAATTCGTCACTCAACTTACATTATATTTTTCTTTTGTTTTTTATACTTGCTCTTATACCTTTTAATATCACATGAAATATTTCTCATTAAGTTTTTCTTTCAAACTAACTTTAATTCCTATGAAAATTTCTAAATAGATACAGATTTTCATTCATTGAAAAATAAATCTCAAAAAATATTTTATTGTATGAATGCATGTGTCATTGTCAGGAGAGAAAATTCTCATAGACATTAAGGCGCTGGAAAAACAAACATTAAAATACAAATCTTTTAATACTAGCATTTGCTAGAATATAAATTTCTAAAATAGGTCAAAGGAAAATTTGCCGTAAAAGGAAAGTTTTATGGTGCACAAACACAGTCGTTTTGGGAGTACGACTTCTTTGTTTGTGTCATAGTGGGTGAATAATTTACAAAAATGTTTTATTGTTGTATTCCCCTCCCTCCCCCCTCAAACTCACTCATACGGATTAATCAGTGCAGTGTGTTTGAAATATATTAGACTGTAACATAGCTTTAAATCTCAAAGAATTTGCTTTATTCTTATTTTATTTTAAATACAGTAGACTTTTTTTAATGTTTAGGTGGGAGGCAGTTATTTTAAAATATAAATGTTCTTGTTAGCCTTATTTTGTATAATTCATTATCATTTAGAAATTCTGAATGATAAATTTTCAAATAAAATACAGAAAATAGTTTAATATTTTCTAAGAAAATGATTTTTTTACAATTATGTATATCGAAGATTCTCTTTACCCATATCGGACCAAGCATTGAAAAAGTTAATTTTATTTTAATAAAATCTGAAATATGTGTTTCTTTATGCATATTTATACACGTAAAAACGCGGAAATTGCAAAACTTTTAATTATTTGATTGGTACAGGCTGTCCTAAAAATAGGACAATATTACAATATATTTCTAGCCGCTGTTAGATAGGTGGAATTATAGAAAACATATTCGGCGTCATCCAAAGTTACATGTTTTACAGATAATTATAGATTTTGCTGCAAATGTCTTTAGCTGTCATCTTCTTTGTCTGTTTTCAGTTTATTTTACGATAACATGTTTATTTTAAAGCTTTAGAATATCTTCATTCCTGTTGAACACCCAATTATCTGCAATATGGTTTCATTGGAATAAAAAGTCCCAATTACGGAACTGTTATATCTCTTTAAAAATCAAACAGGCTCAGACTATCATCACTAAATAGCTGATTGTTTTCCCATGAAGCAACTAATGCTATTTTAAACGCATTAAAAAATAATGAAAAATATCATTTTTTCCCTTGAATTGAGGTAATAATATTAATTGTAAGTAATAAATTGCTGCATGATTATCAAACAAGTCAACTCCATTTTCTTCTTTATTCTAAAATGTAATGCACACTGGTATTTTAACCTTAAACATGGCATTTTAAAATACCAATATGGAAATAATTTTCAGATGAACACAAAGTTCAAGTATACAAAAACGAGAGAAAGTAGGTTTGCTTCGATAAATTTGAAAAAAAAAAAAAAAAAAAAAAAAAAAAAAAAGAAAGAAAGAAAGAAATTGCATTTATGAGCTGTTGTTTGAGAGCAAATTGTCCCCTCCCCCCACACACCTGCCTAACACATAACGTGTACCTGTCAGACAGAATATTGGGAATCTTCGTTATTTGTTGTATAGTAATATTTGGAATGTCACAGAGAAAGAAAAGACTTTCTGCATTACTAACTGATAGGGGTTAGGTAGTGAGGAATGTACCATCGTCCTGTTTTCAGGACAGTTGAAAGTACAGGGAAAATTTATCTCCTAGATAATTATTTGACAATTTTTAATGGTATAATAGTATTGGATAATACCTCAGTATATTTATATGTGTGATTGTCTTCGAGCTCAAAACTTTTAAAAAGTTGTATGTTAAAAAGTTAAGAAAAATCTGCCAAAATTGTCGTTTTAGAAATTTAATAAAAAATGTCCAACATTAATTTAAACATCTGATAAAGACAAATGTATCGTTAACGGACTCTTCAATAATAAATAGTCTTAAATTTGAATTAAAATATCCAAAAGATTTTATAAAAAGTCCAGGTATGTGTGCTGTCCATTTTTTAGGAGAATGAGGAAATATGGATTTTCTGTTTGAATAGTATATTTTATTCGGCAGTTGTCTTTCAAAAGATTAAAAATAAAAAGGTTTCTTGATATTTTTCCTTAAAGAAAGTAACGCGGAGGGTGTGCAGAGAAAGGGAAATTGTCAATCTCTTCTTTTATATATATATATAGATAGATAGATAGATAGATTCTTTCTCATATCGTAATTTTTAGATGTGACATGAGATAACCCCGTTGATGGGGATTAAAGGAAAATTATATGATCTAATGCACTTGATTTAAAATTATAATTATTGTAGTCTGTTTTGGCGTCAAAAATCGATCAAACATTTTAATGAAACGACTGAGTTAGTTTAACGTCTCTTTATCGAAAGTAGTTTTATACTCGAGAGCGAAATACTCCTACAGGTTCTTCAGCATACGACTGTTAAACCAGTCGGAAAAGACAATACCAAAACTTTCTTCTATCTCTTACATGATAATACTTTAAAATTTGCTATCTGAGTGCCAAAATTATTTGGAAATTCATGCCCTTCATGGATATTCTAAAGATATAAAATTAAATGAATTATTTCTTGAGGTATGACTATCGCTAAAATCGTGTAAATCCTGTAAAATTTGACTCCACGGATTGGGCAAATAAATACCAACACGTAATCCGCAACAACTTGTGTCAACGTCTAACTGTATCCAAAATTACATGAAAATTTCTGGAATAGTTCTTGAGACAGAACTGTTGTGGTAATCGTAAAAAAATGCAGCATAGCAGTGCCATCTGTAGGCCGATTTACACCAAAACGTAAACAGCACAGGTTCATTACAAGGGCTAACTGAATGTGAATGTTCATAATATCCGAGCATTAGTTCTTGAGATAGAACTATTGCGTAAATCGTGAAAAATGCAGCATAGCAGAGCCATCAATCTGTTGGGCGATTTACGCAAATACTAATCATCATCATTTGATATCAGGGACTAACTGAATATACATTATTATTAAATTTCGTGCATTAGTTCTGGAAATACAGCGCCCAAAAAATTTGTGTCGTATACAAACAGACGGATTTTTTTTAAAAACATGTTTTTCATGATTCCTCTCCCTTAAAACGTGTAAATCCGTCGAAAAAAGGAATTCGAAAATTTTCACGAATCCAATCCTTTCTTACTTGATACTACTTTCTAAATAATAAAAAAAGTAGAAATACTGATAAAAAAAATCTGTTTGTGAGACACATTTTTGTTAAATGATGTTTTTTTTTAGGTGCGTTCGGAATTTTATAAATACGTAACACCTATAGTCATCGTTCTGTCCGTCTATCCGCATATAACAGAGCAAAAACTTACCAACACAATGGTCTGAAATTTTAAATATATAATTGTTGTAAATTTTTTTTCGAATCACTTAAAATTTTATGAAAATCGGATGTATAGTTTAATTACAGGGACAGTCTAAAGTTTTCCGTTATATTACGGTCAATGGGAAAAAAATTATCTTAAGTGCATTTTAATGATGTTCCAGCCTTTCAAACGGAATGAAATTGTACGCACTTATGAAGTGCACTAAAATATACATTCAGTACAATACGCGGGGCAAAAAATATTTATAAAACTAGTTATAGTACGAACGCACCACATTTGCCGCGTTTGAAGTGCAGTTTCCAACTTGTATATCTGGTATGAATGCTGGAGTAGGTTTCTGCTTCGAAAAAACAAATGAATTACAAAAAAAAAAAAAAAAGAATGAAAATGAATGGCATAAGGATCAAACCAATACATTAGAAATTGGGCGTATTTTAAAAATAACGCTTCAAAATTTTGTAAATAATACTAATGTATTTGAGAAACATACCATGGACTTACATCTTGCACTAAATTATATATAGCATTCAGGAAAAGATATTCTTAATTCATACTCTGACTGAAAAAAAATAATTATACTTACCTATCAGTGATAAAGGTTGAATTATTGCAGATAACTATCTGTCTCATTACACAATTATCACACAATATCCTAATTTCAAATTCTTTCCATTAGTCACAGGATCTGAAATAAAAATGAAAAAAAATATTTCATTTAATATATAGTTCAAGTAATTTCTAATTTTTATAATATATATATATATTTTATTTATTTCTTGAATGAAAAATATTGTGATTTATCTATTGAATAACTACAAAAACATTATTATATAAAAGATAATATTAAATGAAAATTTGCATATACTTGTTTTTATTCGATACTATTTCCGAAATTTCAACAAGGCAATGCTTGGCATTTACAAAAGACGATTTTAAATAATTAAAATATGATTCCATTTTAATACCCAAGGCATTAAAATATAACTGTATTTTATACATTAAAAAGGTGTACATATGGAAGGAGAAAATATAATACCATATAAAACTGAAATTGAAAGCACAGCTTTAAAATATATTTGTTATACAAATATTTTAATACAAATATTTAAATAATGTGATAAATGTTTAAAATAGCCTATATGACTGCAATAATAAATGACTAATAATTTTATTAAAAGTTGTATAATATATCAAAAATATTAAACATTTAAACTATATATAATTTAATGAAAACGAAATAATTATGATATGTCAAAGAATTTGAAAAACAAAATATTTCTATATGTATCCTATTATACAATTATGATTTCATACAAAAAAAAAAAAAAAAAAAAAAAAAAAAAAAAAAAAAAAAAAATATATATATATATATATATATATATATATATATATATATATATATGTATATATTGCTGAATTATGTTATAGAATTCGGTTCTAAAAGTAATGCACAGCAGTTCTAAAGATAATATTTACACTATATTGCGCTTAAAAAATGCGAAGCTGGAGCAGTCTCTTCGGGTGAATATTTTAAATTTAGTCTTTATTTTTTCTCTTTTCGATAGATCAAACAAAAAGACGATAAATACTAAAAAATTAACTTAATAAAGTAATATAGCTAATCAAAAACATTTGTTATATGAAATTTATCTTAATTATTTGAAATTTTTTTTAAATAACTTTGACTTAATTGTTTAATATATTAAATGATATTTAAGCATGTATTTTTTATATATTCTAGCAGGCTGAGCCCGCTACACTGGTCTATTTTTTCAAATAAACAATCAATCATACGAAATGCAGAATTCGACCCTGTATTTTAAATTAATATGGACCTTCACTTGGAGAGTCCTTCCGAATTTTCTGAATACGCATCGGACGCCATTGCGCTATTATATTATCTGATGCGTTAGACGAAATTCAGGCAGTTCAAAAGCTACACTTTAGTGCATCTTGTAGAGTTTGGGAGGGAAATGCGGCCATTACGGTCATCAGAAATTAAGATTTTCTCTAATCACCACACTATTAAAAAAGAGAGAATTGCAATGATTGCAGGGTTTGACAATTTAACTTAAAGAATGCTCGGGTTTTTCATTTTCGTTTGTTAGTTCTTTTACTGCGGGCGGCTTTTAGTCTGATGCTATGTATGGATCTGATAACATAAATAAAATCTCTCTCTACGTTACATTATATTTGGTAATATACGTCTTCTTTTGGCATGTTTTCTACAGTTTCTTAGCTTCGAATCCCAGTAGAGTAAATACAGTCAAAAAGGTATTTAACTTTTATATTTAAAAAAAATGTGAATCATGTAAAAGTGGATATTTAAAGATGAATTGTGTGAATAAAATTAAAACACCATCATTTTAACTGCCGTTTCTTTTTATATACTAGTTTTAATCATGCGACTATTAACACGTTCAGCGCCACATCATTCACTGATGACTGACGGTCTAAAATATGATATAAAACTAAAACTATATATCTTGTTTTAAGTAATTACTGAAAATTTATTTAAAATTTACTTACGTTTTATTTATTACAGGATAAAACTTTCTTAAAAAATTACTTAAAATATTGTAAATTTTTCAGCTTCAGTGTCAGTCAGTGTGGAACTCAACGTCTTAACCTAGGAAAATAAACTCGATAACTAATTCAAATAGAAAACTAAACCTCTAGTTTTCATTCAATAAAATCTTCCTAATCATCCATAATCGGATCCACAACCAAGTTTGATGCGAAACATTAGAAATGTTCGTAACGGTATGGCTACAAATGTACCAGAGTTAGCTACAAAACAGAGTTAATTACGCGCCAAACTATATTCCATTAAATAATGTCAAATTGCTGTTGATAGAATTTTAGATCTTTCACTATCAAAACTCTTTGCAAATAATAAATAAAGTTAGTTATGCAAAAATTTTAGTAATAATCTTTTTGGCAAACAGAAGATTTTTTTCGCATTTATGCTGCGCAATAAGACGGAGAAATAAACATGCTTATTATTTCCAAGACGTCATTATTCATCAGTCAGTTGCCTAAATAAACCTAAAAACATTAATCTATGAATACGATCAGCTGCTCAGGCTGTGCATGAGCCAAAATTGCTTTATTATGATTGAAATTTTATTTGAATCTGAGGTACTTTTTAAAAAACTTAGACTAAATGAACATATATTGGTCCATTGGCTACATTTAGCATTTGAAAGTTTTTATTTTTAGGTAGATTTCGTATGAAATACTACCTATTGGGATCGTTCCTATGTTGGAATTTCTGAAAAATTTTTGCCGATCTACACCGATCATGACCCCTAGAACCCAAAACCACCCTCAGTAAAAAACTTTATATATCTATCTATCTATCTATCTATCTACCTATCTATCTATATATATCACTTTCTTCTGGACACGATAACTTTCGTAATTCTGCACCAATCTCTTTCAAACTGATACATAAAATCAATGGGCATAAAATCTCGGTTAAGTTCGTTAATGGGCAAAATCGGACCAAGGGGAGGGAAATAGGGAGGGGTTTTGTGAAAACAGAAAACCCCCCATAACTTCTTAATTTTTGTACATATCAAATCAGTTTAAAGTTTTTATTACTTCTAAAAATAGGGCCAAAAATGTATGTATCGCAGATTTTTGAAAAAGTTAAAAATGGGCTCAAGGGGCGCAAAAAATAGGGTTTTTGGGAGAAAAAAAATCATAACTTCGTCAATTCTCAAGATATCAAATTCAATTAATTTTATTATAAATCTCCTTAACATTATCTAAAACTTTTATATTCACAAGTTTTTGATAGGAGCAATTCGTACCGCAAAAAAAAAATTAAAAACGAAAACAAAAAGGGCGTTTGAAGAAGAAAAAAATCCATAACTTCGTCAATTCTCAAGATATCAAATCCAATTAATTTTATCATGAATCTCCTTAACATTATCTACAACTTTTATATTCACAAGTTTTTGATAGGACCAATTCGTACCGCAAAAAAAAAAAATTAAAAACGAAAACAAAAAGGGCGTTTGAAGAAGAAAAAAATCCATAACTCCGTCAATTCAAAAGATATAAAATCCCCATGAATTTATCATATATCTTCTTAATATTGTCTACAACATCTATATAGACAAGTTTTGGATAGGACCAATTCATAGAGCAAAAACAAATTAAAAATACATACCGGTTGAAGTAAAAAATGATCTTAGTAAGGGTGTATTCAAATCCAAACTGCTTATTTTCTTACTCATTTTACAATTCATTTTTGCTCTCAAAGGCTTCCAATTGGTACGTTTACTTACTCAGAAACTATATAATGTACCGTAATGGTCGATTTTCTGATAGGGGCAGAATATATTTTTTTAAATGCTGTTAAAAAGGGCATTTTGAACCGAATTTACCGAAGCGGATTGTGTTGGAAAAAGCATTGTATTAAGGATGCGCTTAAATCCAAACTACTTATTTTCTGACTGGTTTTTAAATTCATTTTTGCTCTCAAACGCATTTAATTGGTAGATTCGCTTATTCAGAAACTATATAATGTACCGTAATAATCGATTTTTAGATAGAAGCAGAATATATTTTAAAAAATGATGTCAAATTGGGCATTTTGAACGGAATTTCCCGAAGCGATTGTGTTAGAAGCGAAAAATATTGTCCTTCTGAGAAAATAATTGTTTATATATCAAGTTTTAATTAATTGAACAAAAAATAAAAACACAGGTCGCTTATAAATCTCTTCAAAAATCACGTCAGCAAGTTTCATATTTTTTTTAAATTAAAAATGAATCTGGAATTATGCCAGAAAATTTCGAGTTGTTGAGCATGGAAAAGTATTTTTTTGAATACCGCCCTAACATGATTCTGATAAAACCAGCTATTATATGAAAATGAAATAAAAACTCGCCAAGAGCGGCCAGATAAAATTGTTAAAGTGGATTTATCTATAATCATGATTTAGTTTTTGTTTGTGAAATTAGTATATTTGACTTCGAAATCTACCTCTGCCTGTAGGCCGGGCCGGCGGGGATTTTTTTTTTCTTGTATATTCAAAGTGATGCTTTTTTAGCGATAGTAAAATTAAATATTTTTAATAATAAATAAAACTGAATAATAATTTAAAATATACTGATAAAAAATGCCGTTAATGTTAAAAGTATTTTATAAAATGGAAATATCAACGAAATTATATAAATGTATGAGGGGCAAACTGACTATTAATTGAAACTATTAACTTTAAAACCTGCGAACATTTCTCAAAATGTCAGAGTTCAATGATTGCGTTAGAATCACACCACTCTCTTAAATTTTACTTTCTGAAAATACATTAATTTTATGCATTCTCTTTTTTTTTTTTACTAAATATTTTTCAATACCCCAGCTATCCCAGCTCATCTTCCATAAAATGAATGTTATGAAAAATATATAATAGTAAATATTCTTTTGTCCGTTTGATCCATAATAATAATAATAATAATAACACAAATTTACTAATCGCTAGGTACAAATTTCGCGTAATCTTCCGAAATCGGATTTACCGTCGACGGTTAATTCAAATATAAACGAAATTTCCAACATTATATAGTAAATTCGCCAATTGTAGGGTAGTTGATTATGGAAGATTCATCCAATATCTTTTAGTAACATTTCTAAAAGAAGGGAAAAAAAAAATGACAAATTTGGAGAAAACAAACGGACATGTTTTCACAGTAAAGTATGGTGAGAAATTTTTTAAATGAATGAAATTTAATTATTTTACAATATGTATGTGCGTGTGTGGGAGACTTTTATACTAAACTTAAAATATGTGACTCCTTTTTTAAAATATTAATTGCTATTTAAGTATTGTACATTTGAATTTTAAAAAATAATCTAAAAATTCTTTCGTACTCTTGCAATATCACATTTTTTTTTTTTTTTTTTTTTTTGTAAACATCGCTTTAACCTATTTCGCGCTTATGTCCTTTTGGCTTAACATCAAATTGTTTGGCGACAAATGTGAACTCAAAATCATAAATAATCATATAACATGTAAATCATAAGTACCATAATTTTTACAATTACATCTGCTAATTTCGTCTGTAAGTCACATGATGGAGGATTTAGAAAAAGAACAAATCAAAAACAGTATTAGCTGCGGTGGCGTTAATACGTAAGTACCCAAAATTTTTACTCACAAGGAAGGTCTCCTTAAAGAGCATACTCAAATTATTTTGAAAAAAAAAAAAAAGCTTATAAAACTACTAATGTATGTAATAAATCATCAGTCAAATTTGGCGGCGGAATCTCAGTAAAAATATGAAAAAAAGAAAAAAGAAATATATTCGAGTATTTGCCGCAAAAAAAGACGAACGTTCCACGCTATTTGGCCAGCCAACACATTTCCATTCCAAATGCAAGATATTTAAATGCATTTGGGAATTGCTTGTTAAATAAGTGTTTAAATGCCTAAAACTCAATGAATCTAAAACTAAACGAAGGATTAGTGTATTATATTTTATCTGTAAACGTATATAATATATAGAAACTGGGTGTTGCAGTAGTTATTTAATTTTACATGGTTTCACCACCTGGAAAAGTTTAAAGGGACTATTTGATTATCCTGTCGACCAATTTCGCCAAATTATATAAATTGCCAAACTATTCGCCAAATTATGCAAATTCACAATTTTTTTTTAAAAACAACGAAAGAATAAATAAATTCGTAAACATTAATAAAATTACAAACAGAATCAAATTAAAAATCACTTGATGACGCAACAAACACGTGTACCGTGTTTAATGACAAATAAATTTAAAATTTACGATCAGCCGTTAGTGGCATTTGATCTTATAGTTTGGCGATAGTTTTTTTGTCGACGGGATAATCAAGTAATACCGTTTTAAGTTTGTTTTAAAAGTAGCTGGCTAATTAAAAATGCTATCATTAAATATTTTTTATATTAAGTAGTTGTTTCCATAGCAACAACAACCGTCACTTCTTGTTTCTGATCCGAACAATATCAGAGTCAAATTGCCAATGTTCAGAGCCGGACATTAATTGTGAGTTTGGAACAAATTTAATAAACTTAAATTTATTTTAATCCGTATAATTACGATTGTAAAATTTTAATATATACACATAATAAGGTATATGACAAAACTGTAGTAATAAAAATGTATTCATTTAAGTTCAACTTAATCTAATTGACTTCGCACGAAGAGTAGAAAAAGGTTTTACTTTTAAATTATTTATCTTAAAAAAAGTATCATTCAAATTTTTATTGTAATAAAAATGTATTTATTTAAGTTAAACTTATTCTAACTAACTTCGTACGACTAGTAGAAAAAGGTTTTACTTTAAAATTATTTATAAAAAAAGAAGTATCATTGAAAATTTTATTGTGTCGCCAACCAGCATTTTATCGCCAAAAAATTAAACTTTCATTACTTTTTACGAACGCTAAATCGATGTTCTGCCGATTTTTTCATAAACATACTATATAAGAATCTATTTATATAAAATCCAAGTCTCTGTGTGTCCCTCACTATTCCGGTAGGACCGCCTCATTGAAATGAGTAATTGTTGAAAAATATTAATGCAGGGTTACCACAGTAGCGCCAAATGTTAGCCAACTTGGCGATAGCTGGCTAATTTGGCGAAATTCCCATTTAAAACCATTAATCTTTCATAATGGAGGTCACCGAAATTTAATTTAAACTTCACTCTTTTAAGATATTTTTTCGAAATCTACGGGTGAGAATTTAAAGTACATCTTTACATCTTCCTCCCGCTGCTACTAATAAAATAACCGCCAATAGACAACGGTGTACTGTGTGAGCTCCTAACTGCGCGATTTTAATGTGCTTTAGGTACTTTTCCAGTATAGGTGCCTTAGCGAAAAAGGAAATTTGGTAACATATTTTCCGGGAAAATATTCACTGTTTCATTTTATATACACACGCATTTTTTTTCGATACTTATACTACTTATTTAACATAAAAAAGCCGTTTCTCTAATTTTATACAGAAACAGATGTAATTTGTACATAAAAACATCAATAATATACATATAAAACAAACAAAAACGCTCATCAAATTTGTTTTCATAGCTGTTTATATGATTTGACAACAAATCGCGATATTTTTCCGTTATACGGACACCATGCCAAAATGTATGCTAATGCGCCAATTATTTCAAAATGCTAAAAGATATTTGTAATTTTATGCCAGCAGTTTAATATGAGTTTTATTTTATTGCTTTATTTTATAGCAGTTATTTGTTCACTTATTTTAAGTATATATTTGTGATTTGATGAAATAGTTCGTAAAAGTCTGGAATTTTCAAATGTTATATTTTTTAAATGCTCACTTTAGTATCGACAATGGTTTTTCTTTTATTTTTCAAATGCTTCAATTCACGATTTTGCGCCAACTATTACGCTTGGCGACAATGGTGTCCGCATAACGGAAAAGTACCCAAATCTCACTTTCTGATTTTCTGATGCCCAAATTACACCAAGCTTTTTTTTTTTTTTTAATGCCAAAGCCCCTACAGTGGAAAAGTACCAAACTGTCTATTATTTTGCGCTATCCGTGTTATAGTTTGTACTATATGCAAGGGGAGTGGAGCGAAGAGTTTAAACATTAAATATTAAAGTTTCGGCACAGATGTCATATACGCCCCATATTGGAGCGATTTTTTTTCTGACGCCAATGTCATATACACAACGGGTACTTAACTGGCGCCAAAGTGTTGTAATTTTGCTTGATATGGTAATCCGGATGTTGTTGTTTATGCTGTTGATGTTTTCGCCAAATTGGCGTCGGAAAAAAATCGCGCCAATATATGATAACGTATATGACAACTGTGCCAAAGTTTCTATAAAGCAGTATAAGACTAAAAAATTAAGAATAAAATAAATACAAAATAAGACTAAAGAAGAAAGAAAAATCATGCGTTAAGCATAGAATATGAAACACTTTCCAACACATCCTGAATGCTTTAACAAAACTTCGTTATTTAGGGGAATAAGGTAAATAAAATAACGTTACTTCTTAGATATCCCGTCGACCAATTTCGCCAAATTATATAAATCGCCAAATCAATAATAAAACATTAATAAAAATACAAATAAACCGTCGAATTAATGGTTTTATTGGCCATTATCGGCATTTAATTAATTAATTAATGGCAACCATTATTGGCAATTAATCTTACAATTTGGCGACAATAATTTGGTCGACGTGATAACTAAGAAGTACCAAGATAACTAAGTAAACATTGTAGAAAAAGCATAAAAAATTTTAAAAATTGATTTAGCTAAAATTTAATTTAACTACTCTTTAAACTACTGAAATCACATTTCCAGATATCATCATCCATAGACGGTATGTATCCAATTCTTTGCGTGACCATGTATATCATTTTATCTATATTCTACAAACATTTCTTAGGAAACTAAATGCAGTTCAGCGTAAAAATGCATAACTCCTTTAAAAACCACCTTTAAGCAATTTACTCTCATACTCAGCAACCCTTACGAATTCTTTTGTGTAGCCCTGCATATGAACTGTAGCATTTATACACACAGTATAGTATGCATAAATGTAGTGAAACATAAAAGCGCATATCATAATTAACCCCCTCACTGACAAGCCCGTGTTAATACGTTCACTAAGCTCCAGGTTTCACTGCAATACAAGCAATATTTAAAGTAATATAATTCTATTAATTTAATGTATTTTTAATACATTGAACAATGATTGATACTTCCAAGGATTGCATTCATATTCGTTATTAAGTTTTTTTTTAATAAAATGTTCAAAGAATCATTTTTTTAGCATTTAAAACAAAATGCAGAGAAAACAACATTACAATTTTGCCCTTTTCCAAGACAGTCGGAGGGTTAAAAATACATTTCTAGCAATCATTGCTTATGTACAATACTTCGGAGAAAAGTTTCTTGGCGAGAAAGAAGTTTGCCAACGTATTTTCTGGCAACCTATTTACTGCTTCATACTCACAAGCAATTTTTCCCATATGTATACAATTTGGCACAGATGTCATATGCGCACCCCATACTGGCGCGATTTTTTTCCGATGCCAATTTGGCGAAAACATCAACAGCATAAACAACATTCGGGTTACCATTACAAGCAAAATAACGACACTTTGGCGCCAGTTAAGTACCCGGTGCGTATATGACATCGGCGTCAAAAAAAAAAAAAAAAAAAAAAAAAAAAACGCACCAGTATAGGCGTATATGACATCTCTGCCGACAATTCAATATAAAAAAAGCTATTTACCCATTTTTATAAAGAAACAGAAGTAATTAAGTAATTTTTGCACACATGTCATATACGCATGGGGTTTGGCGGGATTTTTCTTAGACGCCACTTTGGCAGAAATCTCGCTTTCGAATACCAGTTACTTATATATTTTTCAATTATTTCTTATCATTTTGAAATGGAAATAACTATAAATAAATAAAAGTTTGAATAATAACTATAGAACAAAGCAGTTTATATAATTAAAAAACAGAAAATAAAAGTAAATAAACAATTTATTAATAAATAAAAAACAATAGCCGGTTACCATAGCAGGCAAAATAACACCATTTTGGCGCCAGTTAGGTATCCCGGTTCGGAACAGATGTCATATTCGCCCCATATTGGCGCGATTTTTTTTTGACGCCAAATCATATAGGCAAAGGGTACTTAACTTGCGCCAAAGTGTCGTTATTTTGCTTGATGTGGTAACCCGGATTATGTTGTTGGTACAGATGTCATATTCGCCCCATATTGGCGCGATTTTTTTCTGTCGCCAATATCATATAGGCAACGGGTACTTAACTTGCGCTAAAGGGCTTGATGTGGTAACCCGGATTATGTTGTTTATGCTGTTGATGTTTTCGCCAAATTGGCAACCGAAAAAATCGCGCCAATATGGGGCGAATATGACATCTGTTCCATGTTGTTTATACTGTTGATGTTTTCGCCAAATTGGCAACCGAAAAAAATCGCGCGGCGAATATGACATCTGGGCGAATATGACATCTGTACCCCCGGTTCATATCTGAAATCTGTGCCGTAATTTGTATATAAAAAAATTTATATATATTTAGAAACGATTTTCTTATGCATATAAGTGCATATATAAACAAAGATAAAAGTTCATTAGATTTGTTTTCATAGCTGTTTATATATTTTCGCAACATATCTCACTTTCTGATGCCCGAATCGCGCCAAGCTTTTTTTAAAAATGCGCTATAATGGAAAAGTACTTAAATAAATAATTAACAGAAATAACAAATTATACAAACTAAAACTTTTTATTTCGAGATCAAAGCATTGTTTTTAATTTCGATTAAAAATACATATATCCTTGGATAACTTCAATTGAAATTAGTTTCACAGCTTAATATCTCATTCCATAAACCTAAACAAACACAAGTGATTCATTCATCGTGAAACGTCAAAAATATTAAATCATTGAGGTAATCATTCACAAAGTAAGTTCTCCAACAATCAATGGGCAATATTCTAATGACGTCATAGTAGGTAAAATGGTGGCGGTATCGTTTGTTTATGGTTTGTAATCACAAAGATTAAATTTTGCAATGTCTCTTAGTTACATTATTTTATTGTCATATTTATGAGCTCAGAACAAAAGCCTATTTTTTCATTATTTAGTTATTAAAGACGGAAAAAAATCATGAATGCATGATTTGAAAATTTTAAATAATTTTCTTTCTTAATACTAAAAAATAACATCGGGAAGTAACAGCGGGTTTAAGTTAAATAAGTTGAACTGTTTAATTCTGTTGTAATATTCAAAATAACTGTATTTATTAGATTTCAGTACTCAACATCAGGGCCCGATTAAACTTTGAAGTTGGGGGAATTACAATGTCATTTCAGGACCTTTCTTTTGGAGAAGCTTTTCTAAATTCCATATATACATGGAAAATCTTCAGTGTTAGAAATATTATTCCTAAGACTGACATAACACGAAAACGGCCTGCAATTTTACACAAGTTTTTGAAAGCTACTTTATATCAGAAATTTTACTAAAAACTGGTTACTTTTTTGTTATAGCGGCCCACACTATTAGGATTATGACAAGTTGCAGCCAATTTCGCCAACGTCGTAACCAAGATCGTGAAGCACACACATATAATACCATATAATACCATTTCATGAAATCGTATACGATAATTTAATAGTTCTTAACCTTACTTCAAGTGTGTTATTTATTTATTTTTAAGGCTCAACAATCTAAATTGTACAATATATGACTTTAAAAAATGTAAACGAAGATTGAATAGACATGACCGCAAAAAGCCTCAAATCTGCATAACACTTGGAACCAAACTGTGCAGATTAGTGGTCTTCTACTGTACACAGTTTTTCATAAATGTGTTTCATTCTTAAAATGTGTTATTTTCATCTATCACTGCGGAACAAGCGAGAAAACTCATATTCTTGCACATGAGTTGTATATATCTTTATATCTAAATTTCCGTCATTTTTGACGGGCTACCTTTCTAGTATTTTATATATTCCTCATGAGAAGAATAATACATATTTTTTTTTCAAATATTACTGAGCATGCGTTTATGGAAACTTCCTTGATTATCATCTTATCAATTTTTCAGATGCATTTTTCTTCACCTGACGCAAAAGATAAATAGCCAAATCTAATTTCAATTGTAATATTAATTGAGTAATTTTTCAAGCATTACGAACATTCCCTTTCATGTTTAAATTAAATATTTTCGTTTTTTAATAATATCACTCATTAAAACGGATTTTTTTTCTTTTAAATACAATTAATAACAATTTTTTCTTTAATTTTTTGAGGTGCAATAGCCGTTTCAATTTTTTTATCAACGCTAAATTTCACCAAGAAATAAAATGGTAAACTTATCGCTCAAAATAACAGAAATTTCCGTCATAACTCTATAACTAATTACGTAGAACGATGTTTTATAGCTTAAAATCTTCCCTGAAACGGTACCTATCTAACAGTATAAGTCAAAATCCGTCAAAAGCCATGCAGTAGAACTCGAAATACTACGAAATTTGGAAAGAAATTTTTGTTTGGTTTTTATATATATAAGTAGATATATACATATATATATATATATGTATGTGCGTGTGTGTATATATATATATGTATGTGCGTGTGTGTATATATATAAATATATATACACATATTTCCCCAGTATTTTTATGTCAAAATGTAATCTCCGAAAAATTACTGTTTTAGAAAATCTAATAAATTGTGTTTATTAAAATGAAATAAATGAATAAGTATACATATTTATCCTGAAATAGTTTATTTTTATGTAGTATTAAAAAAAACAATTTGAAAAATTGAAACACCCAACGGACAGCATTCTTTATAAAAGCGCTGAAATAATCAATCGTTTTTTTTTTTTTTTTTTTTTTTTTTCTGGAAATGTAAGCAATTACTTTGAGGTTATGCTTCAAAGTCCATCCAAAGTTCCGTTTTCAAATCTCTTTTATGATATCTAAATTGTTTTATTGAGAAAAAACGCGTAACCATGAGTGATGTTTTCTATCATTTTAAGAAAGCTCACATCTAAAGTAACTTTGATCATCCTTTTACGAAGTAATATTTGTTGGTTGATATCGTCATTTTGGATTCACTGTTCGTTTCTTGTTTGCTCTAAAATTGGAGCCTTAAGGCGCTCAATCCGGCTTAAAAAACGGAAGACAACCAAAAGGTCATGACGTGAAGCTTAAACTAAAATTCTGCTCTTTTTCTAGAGAAAGAAACTATAATGTTTTCCTGTGAGTTCAAATGATGCATTATTTATAGCCACGATTCCAGGAAATAGCGAAATTTTTTATTTCTAGATTCTTTGAGAAGTTCTTACTGATTTTGTGTTACCTAAATGATCATAAGATACTGCTTTCATCAATAATAAATTTGGAACTCGAGTATAATGTGACTTTTTATACGTTATTCTTTTTAATGGAGAAGTTAATGTACGCATATTTAGTTGAGATTCTATGTTTGGTGCTTTAATTTCTTTGCTGTATAAATATTATATTGAATTTCAAGTATTACATAAGATTGAAGTAGAAAATAACATTAGATATACACGAAATAACCTAAAGTATTTTAGTTATAGTACTAGTTTGATACTGGTACAAAAAGTTTATCTTACTTACATTTTAATTCACAGATATATATGTGCATACCTATGTATGTTTTCAATTTTAGAGAAAAGTTGCGATTTTATCAATTTATTCTTTTAAAAAAATAGCGAAATAATTACGTAATATTTTTCATTAACTACTAACTGATTATAAAATAAAGTTTTATGGCTAATAAACTTTTGTATGATAAATATATTTTGTCTGATGTATATTATACAGTGTGTCCACGTATAACCTTACCGACTTTTATTTTCGCAACCGTTGGTCCTAGATGCATGCTTCCAATTACAAAAATAGTTTAAATAAGATAAAGAATTATTTTTAAAGCGATTTGGTTCAAGAAAAATATTTATTAAAAAAATACGAAATATAAATTTTTATATGGTTGCCCGGTCCTATAAATGATATTTAGTAAAAATTTACTGTGACACGAACAAGTAAGACAGAAAAAGTCCCATTCAACTAACATTAAAATTAACAGAGTTGTGAAACTTTGAAATGCATGACTTATATCACTTTTTTGCATATCAAAACAGATGATTTCGACCATGCTTTCAGGGGTCGTATATAAAGTACTTAAACTTATTTCAAGGTATCTTCGGTTTGAAAGAAATCGTACAACTATTACGATAGAGTTAACATGATTAGTTAAATTTTAGATTAGTTAAAATAATTGTATTTTAACATATGTTGTGTTTTGTAAGGATTTGAGGCTATGACTCCTTTTAACAAAAATTATGTTATTTTCATAAGGTTTTATTTAACTTGCAACGAACGTCTTTCCAGTTTAAAATTTGTACTGACTTTCCAATGTCCGACGAACTTAAAATTTTACATACTGATTTAAATCCGATTATAATGTAATATTATTATGATTTCCGACGCTTACCATCTTATACATACTTATATTAGAGCATAACGTAAAAAAAATTCGGATAGATTACCGTCAACAAGTTTAAGAAATGGTTTTAGATTAGATAACATAAACCTGCGATGGTGGTGATTTTTAACTTTTATAATTACGTTTTATGTATTTTTAACGCAAAATAAATTTAAACAAGTTGGAAATTGCTCGTCAAACGTGGCAAATGAGGTGCGTTCGTACTATAACTAGTTTTATAATTATTTTTTGCACCCCATATTGTACTGAATGTATACTTTTTTGCACTTCATAAAGCGCATAGTCTGATACATCATTAAAATGCACTTCCAATAATTTTTTCCCATTCCCCGTAATGTGACGGAACACTTTTGACTGTCCCTGTAATTAAACTATACATCCGATTTTCCTAAAATTTGAAATAGCTCAACAAAACTTTGCAACAATTATATCTTTAAAATTTCAGACCATTCAGAAGGCTGTAATATCATTAAAATGCACTTGCAATAATTTTTCCCATTCCTCGTAATGTAACGGAACACTTTCGACTGTCCCTGTAATTAAACTATACATCCGATTTTCCTAAAATTTGAAATAGCTCAACAAAACTTTGCAACAATTATATCTTTAAAATTTCAGACCATTCGGAAGGCTGTAATATCATTAAAATGCACTTGCAATAATTTTTCCCATTGGCCGTAATGTAAAGAAAAACTTTTGACTATCCCTGTAATTAAACTATGCATCCGATTTTCCTAAAATATGAAATGGCTCGACAAAATTTTGCAACAGTTATATCTTTAAAATTTCAGATCATTCGGAAGGCTGTAATATCATTAAAATGCACTTGCAATAATTTTTCCCATTGGCCGTAATGTAAAGAAAAACTTTTGACTGTCCCTGTAATTAAACTATACATCCGATTTTCCTAAAATTTGAAATGGCTCGACAAAATTTTGCAACAGTTATATCTTTAAAATTTCAGATCATTCGGAAGGCTCTAATATCATTAAAATGCACTTTCAATAATTTTTCCCATTGGCCGTAATGTAAAGAAAAACTTTTGACTGTCCCTGTAATTAAACTATACATCCGATTTTCATAAAATTTGAAATGGCTCGACAAAATTTTGCAACAATCATATATTTGAAATTTCAGACCATTCGGTTGGGTAGTTTTTGCTCTGTTACATGCGGACAGACGGACGGACGGACGGACGGACTGAACGACGACTATAGGTGCTACGTATTTATATAATTACGAACGCACCTAAAAACCTAATATAATTTAAAAACCTAATAAATTTACCTTCACTTTTAACCATCATGTCTGGATTTTTCGCAAACCGTAATTTAAAGGTTAAAAAATAGCGAAAAACCTGATATAAAAAATTAGATGTAAGACATTTTATTCAGTTTAATTTTATTTCATTCAATAATTTATCCAATTTTGTGACTTATACTGGGTTTCTTACAGTTAAACAGCTCAGGGGTCCAATGCGATTGGGAGGAGAGGGGGGATCAATTTTAACTTTGAACTTTTTAACTTTGACATTTACGATTTGAGATAAATCCTGACGTGATGGTTTAAAATGAGAGTCATTTTCGGATTCAGCGCTAAAAAATTCACGTGAAACTATATTCAAAAGCTAAAGAACGTGGCACAACCCAAAATTTGAAAAACGGTGTAATGTAACAGCATTTTAAAATATGTATCATTTTAGTAAAGAATTGAGGTTGTTGCTTTTCATCCTTTTATTTAACGAAAATTCTGTTATTTTTATCCTCTTATATGTTCAGTACAAATTGTATATTTTGCAGTAGTATGTCAGAATGATTACAGATTTCAAATTTATATTGCAATGCTAATTTTACTCTCAACCATTTCTTTAATATATCTGACAATAATTATATTTCTACTAAATTTGTGAATGGCCCCTAATTTGCAGCAATAAATATGCTCCAACTTTAAACAGCTATTACTCGGTCAATTTTAATCGTAGAATAACGGGACTTTTTTTGTCCTTACTTATCAGTGTAACAGGAAACTTTTACTAAATATAACTTATAGGAACGGGGTACCGTATAAAAATTTAAATTCTGTAATTCTTCGCTAATTTGTTTTTTCGCTCCAAACTTTTTTATCTTAACTCTGCACCTAATTTTGACCACTTTTGTAATTGGAAGTATGCATCTAGGACCAACGGTTGCGAAAATAAAGGTCGGTCAGGTTATACGTGGACATACTGTATATATATATATATACATAGGAGCTCCAATCCGGGTGTCCCGTATTACAGAATTATAGGTGAAAACCATACACATCTTTTTTAACTGAAAACTCTAATACATTTTTTTACATTTTATATATTTTTTAGATTTTTTACTAACAATACAAACAACCTTTTTATGTGTTATCAGTTATGTATTCAAATAAAATTTTGAAATTTATTAAAAACGATACTTTTGTATTGGCTTCGTGCCTGGAATTAATAGTGGAAGAAATCGACAAAGATTGCTAGAATTTTTATTCTGATAATTTCACACTTATAAGCGATGTTCTTTTACAGTGTCTTAATTTGTGTTTTTATTTTTTTTTTTAATTATTGGACTGATAAAGTTTAAATTTCGTTATGGAATATAAGCCGGAATCAACTGCTGAACTATTTCATTATGTAATGTAAGCTGTAAACAAACGCTGAAATATTCTATTTATATTAATTTAACTTCAAAACTATTTATCTTTTGTAATCGCCTGTCTACAAGTGGCAGAAATAGATTTTAAAAATCATCCTTGAAACTTATTTTTAAAACAATAAATAATGAGCAAATTGCGAGAAGTTTTCAAGTAAATTGCGATATAGTTTTCAGAGAGATTGCATTTGGAATTATATATATATTTTATTCGACGGTGTTAAAATTGAAAATGTGCGATATTTTTAAATTAAAAAATTGCAATAAAAGTAAAAGAAAGTTAAATATGATCGTTCACTGTTGCCATTCAGAAATTGACATCAGCTTTACGCACAGATGCGCTTGTTCTTTACAATAGAGATTGACAGATGAAGAAATAGAGGACGACAATTTGTTAAGGTTGAAACTTTCTCAAAGTTTCATTTATTCTATGTATAAATTTTTTCTATAATGCTGAGTGCATAATTACATAATAGAGTAAGAGGAACAGAGAGAATAAATGTATTAGTTCTATTATTCATGATAAAATTTAATGAAATATCAAAACATTTCTTTATTTATTGAGAACTTCTCACTAAGGTATGCAACGTAGATGATGAAGACAAGACGTTGCTTTCAGCGAAACTAAAGTGATAAAATATATAATAGACTAAAGCAGAGATGACGAACCTTTTTGAGTACGCGTGCCAAAAATTTCAAAATTATTGTGTACCAACATTCTAGCGTGCCAGAATCATTTTAACTTAGATAATTCATTTTTATAGATTTTTTACTCAAATATTTTTACAAGTCGCCAAATATTATTCTATCGCATTCATTTCATCTATATTATAATAGTTCAAGTCATGAACTGCCATAAACAAGTACGGTTTAATCCCTTCGCCGTTCATATGAAAGTTTGGCACAGATGTCATATACGTCCCATACTGGCGCGATTTTTTTATGACGCAATTTGGGGAACGCATCAACAGCATAAACAACAACATCCCGCTTACCATATCAAACAAAAATAGTGATACTTTGAGTTAAGTGCCCGTTCCGTATATGAAATAGGCTTTAGAAAATAATCGCGCCAATATCGGACCGTAAGTTTTCCATTTTGATTAAAAAATCAAAAAATTTTTTTCGATTAAAACTACATAAATTTTGCCATGGTTGCAAACAATTCTTGGTACTGTTACGCTAGCCGTATGCAGATCTCGCCAATAGCATTTTGTCAACTCGCCAGTTAGCTTTTTTTTTTTTTTTTTTTTTTTGAGTAGTAATATTTGGCCAGATGTCATATACGCACAGCAGGTTTGGCGTGTTTTTTTTTAATTTTATTTATTTATTTATTTTTTTTTTTTTAACGAAAATTTGGCGAAAACCTCGTTTTCAAATACCAGTTACATATGCATTTTTGGTATTACTTAGTTATCCCGTTGATCTAAAATCTATCGCTAAACTATAAGATTAAATGCAAATAATGGTTGATCGTAAATGTCACATTCACTTGACTTTAAGCATGCATCACGTTTTTACGTCATCAAGTGATTTTTATTTCGACTTTTTATTTGTATCATTAATGTTATACTAATTTATTTGTTCTTTCGTTATTTAAAATAAAAATTGTCAATTTGTATAATTTGGCGAGTGTTTTAGCGATTTATATAATTTGGCGAAATTGGTCGACGGAATAACTAAGTAGTACCGTATTTTTTTAATAATTTTCTTTTATTTTCTAAAGGAAATATAAAAAAATAATTAATAATTATAGAACAAAATAATTTATATAATTTATAAAAAGAAATAAAAGTAAATAAACATTTATTATCAAATAAACAAAAATAGCCGGGTACCATGCCAACCTTTTCTGAAATATGAAAAAGAAAATATCTGTTTGATTAAAATTTGATTTGCCATCATTAGAAAAATGTATATAAAGTTAGAAAAAATTAATATTTTGAAAACTAATTCGAATTTAAAAATTCTTATACCAGTTTTGAGATCTGCGGATCAATGCTGATTTTTGGTGTTAATTCCATCGCAAAATATTCAATATTTTAGGAGAAATCGCTTGAAACATAATGTTGTTTTATCAGTCGATTCATATATCCGTTTCATAAATTCGTTTCATTAGGATTATATATATATATATATATAATAAATTTGAAATCGCTATATATATTAAAGTAAAGCTAATCGCCATACAGAAGCCACTAATTTTATATATGTCTATAATAATTAAAAGAAATCATAGTACTTTAAATCTTATCATGGAAATCTGCATTACATTTTTAATTGTCTGAGCGAAGCGAAGGCTAATACTCATCGCAGTATTACTACGATGGATATTAACGCCATGTCCTACTAAAAAACCCCCTAAAAATACCTTTCGTCAAGCATAACTCAGAAAATATTTGTCGGATTTCGTTTCTGATTGCATCAGACGGTACCTATGAGGTTCTCCCTACTGAATGCACCTACTATGAAAAATAAGTTCCAAACAGTTTAAAAATTATATAGAAAAAACTGATAAAAAAGTACAATTTATCTGCTTACGTCACAGAAATTTGGTTTGCGTCACTTTCACCAGCGAATGTTTTCATGGACAACTGGTTTGAACAAATGGAGCAAAAAAAAAAAAAAAAAAAAAAAAAAAAAAAAAATGTGCACGCGGTAATATTGAAGTGCCACAAAACATTTTCCATTTAAAAGAAAAAAAGGCATAAAAACTTTGATTTGAGATTTTGCGATAATCTGTCAATATCATTTTTTAATCGCCAAAAGCATGTTTTACAATTCGCGTGTGAAAATAAAAAACAATTATATGATGTTTAATAAAATATTTTGCTTTATAGCATGATTTCTTCCTATTTTCTTTCTTTCTTTCTTTCTTTCTTTCTTTTTTTTTCTTTTACATGCTTTCTTTTAACTTACAATTATGTTTGTCGGTGGTACTCAAATCTTGTGATTCATTTTTCACCCACTTCCTGTTGACATAGAGTTTTGAAATTTGGAATTACAATATGTATTCCCGAGAGCAATATTTGAATTGGACACTGATTTCTAGGGTTTCGTTCATCTCACGAAACAATATTCGTCTCGCTCCTCTGTCTGTCTGTTCGTCTGTCATAGAGCCCGTTCTCAGAAACTATAGATGTTGGAGACTTTAAATTTTGCACACTTATAGCTGAACATCACACATCATACGACAAATCATAAAATTTTGAAAAAGTCGTACATTTAACACTTTCGTCTCCCACACGTGTATTTTAAACAAGTCTTTCTAAGTGAGCCCATAATTAGGTTAGAGGCGTGAAATTTTACATACTTATAGCTGAACACCTCACATCAAACGAAAAATTATAAAATTTTGAAAAAGTTGTACATTTAACCCTTTGGTCTCCCACATGTGAATTTTAAACAATTCTTTCTAAGTGAGTTCCTAATTATGTTGTAGGCGTGAAATTTTGCATACTTATAGCTGAACACCTCACATCAAATGACAAACAAGAAAATTTTGAAAAAAGTCGTACATTTTACCCTTTGGGCTCCCACATGTGTATTTTAAACAATTCTTTCTAAGTGAGCCCCTATTTTGGTTGGAGGCGTGAAATTTTGCACACTTATAGGTGAACACCACATCATTCGAGAAATCATAAAATTTTGAAAAAGTCGTACATTTAACAATTTGGACTCCCACATGTGTATTTTAAACAATTCTTTCTAAGTGAGCTCCTAATTAGGTTGGAGGCGTGAAATTTGCCATACTTATATCTGAACACCTCACGTCAAACGACAAATCATAAAATTTTTAAAAAGTCGTACATTTAACAATTTGGACTCCCACACGTGTATTTTAAACAATTCTTTCTAAGTGAACCCCTATTTAGGTTGGAGGCGTGAAATTTTGCATACTTATAGGTGAATACAACATAGCATTCCAGAAAACAAAAACATTTGAAAAAAATCGCACATTTAACCCTTTGGGCTCCCACATGCGTATTTTAAGTAATTCTTTCTAACTGAGCCCCTTATTACATTGGAGGACTGAAATTTTGCATACCTATAGCAGAACACCTGAGGCCAGGCGACAATCATAAAATCTTGAAAAAGTCTTACATTTAACCCTTTGAGCTACCACATATGTATTTTAAGCAATTCTTTCTAAGAGAGCTCCTAATTAAATTGCAGTCATGAATTTTTGCATACCTATAGCTGAATACTTCAGACCACACGGCAAATAATAAAATTTTCAAAAATTCTTATATTATTTACTTCTCCAGGCTCTAATTTGTGTATTTTAAGCAATTTTTCTAACCTCCGCCCTTTTTACGCGGGAAGCACTTTTCCAACTTTTGCCGACATCCCTTTGACCATTCTTTCATATTGTGCATCATAGCCTTACATATTTTAGTTCCACTTTTTACCGCCAGAGGCGCCTACTTATCTCTGGTGCTATCAACCCAATCTCCTCGACTAATATATCTACGGATAGTATATAAAACGGAGTTTCGTTCGGATAGAGGTTTGTTTAGAATAGAGTGTGCCCCTGGTTGCGAAATTGGAACTAACAGTTTTTTCAAAAGGATAAAGTGTTTTGAAAGGAATATTAAACGAAACCATCTGTGTGATCTGTGATTACACTTACCCACGTGTTTAAAATTCGATCCCTTAGGGGCAACGTTGGGGGTGGGGTTAATTACTTATTGGTTTCGTTTGATTTTCTATTCAGAAATCAGCAATAGCTTCAACAATGAATATTTGTTGAAAAGGACTAATGACAGGGTTACCACGATATCGCGAAACTTTGGCCAACGTGGCGAAATATCGCCAAATTCGGTGACAAAAGAAGTTTCTATATATGAAGCTGGCGATAGATAGCTGGCTATTTTGGCAAAATTTCCATTTAAATTCATTTATCTTCCATAATTGAGCTCACCGAATTAAATATAAACTCCGTGCATTTAAGTTTTTTTTTCAAGACTTTTCTACTATTTAGTGCATCTAAAAAATATATTTTTTTTCTAATTTTTTGAGAATTTTAATGAAAGCATGATTAAAAAAAAAAAAAAAAAAAAAAAAAAAAAAACTATTTCTATTTATATTAATTTCTTCTTAATCTTTAAAAAATGAAATTGATACTTTTCCTGTATAAGGGCTTTGGCGAGGTAGAAAAAATGGGTTTGTCGAGACAAGTAAACTTTTATGCGTATTTCCGTGCAACTTATTATATTGTTTCATATACTCAAGCAATTTTTTAAAGATTTATACAATTTATTTTGTGTTAACAAGTCATTTATCTATTTTTATATACAAACAAAAGTAAATTATATATAAAAATCAATGATATTATATATATAAATAAAATGTTTATATTTATGGCACAGGTACATAAACGCACCGGGTTTGGCGTGATTTTTTTATGCCAATTTGGCAAAAACGTCGTTTTTGAATACGAGTTACCTATAGCGTGCTGTAATAGCACGTTATTTTTTATTTCAATATGAAAACAAAATATTTTCCATTACTTTTAAAAGGAAATAACGATCAATAAATGATATAATTATAGAACAACACAATTTATAATAGCGTTATATATGGTTATATCAGTGGTGACTCGTGACTGGCATTTTGGGGGCACTAAATCCATAGTTGCCAATTTTATTCTTCTCTTACCAATATTGCTTTAAAAGAATTTTTTTTTCCATATTTGTTGACAGAATATTCGACCATTAAACAAGGTAATATTTTTCTTTAATAAATAATGGTAAGATAAGAATAATACTATCCGCCATGCATTCAGTGCCACAAAATATGACAGTCACGAGCCGCCATTGGTTATTATGTTAGGCAAAGTAGCGTCACTTTGGATCCAATTATGTACCTCGGTGCGCATATGACATCTGTACCATATTTACTTGTAAAAATAAGCATAAACGTTCATCAGGTTTGTTTTCATAGCTATTTATATCTTTTTGCAACAAATCTCACTTTTTGAGGCCGAAACTGCACAAAGATTGAAAAAAAACTAGAAAACGGGAAGTCTGTTTTTTCAGAATTTAGTGTCATCCTCGATGAAAAAAAAAAAAATTAAATACGGATAGTTCAAAACATATTTCACTTTCAAGACTTAAAACACACTCTTTTATTTAGTACAGAATGACGTCATCCGCATCCGCTGAAGAATTCTTCATTTACGATCCAGTCTTAAACAACTTCTACAATAAAGTACGCATAGGTCGTCACTATCGCTGAATAATACACAACTGAAAAAAAAAGAGATGTCGTCATTTAAGAAACTCTACGAAAAAAAATCGACTATCTGATGATTCATATGCCCTCATTTGTTTGTAATATGAATATAAATACTGGAAATTAAATTTTGAAAAAGAAATCATTCGTTTATATTTTTCAAAATTGCCCGTATTTTAATCACATTTTTTTAAGTTGTTAAGGGAGAAAGGCAACAAAAACGTATAATTACTATTTTCTAACTATTTCCCCCCTACTTTCTACAGAAATGGAGTGCTTGAGTTGCCAAAATTAAACAAATGGTGCTAAAAACTACAAAACAATTAATATTTCAAAAATAAATTGAGATGCAGTTTTCAAACAAATTGCATTTAAAAGCACTTTTTCTCCCCAATACGACGGTATAAAAATTGAAAATATGTGATGTTTAGAAATTAAAAATCTTAAAATAATAGAATAGAGAAGATTAAGTTAAATTGAAGTTAAATTGCAGAGCGGTATTTGGTACTATTTAGTTATCCAGTCGTCCAAAATTCTATCGCCAAACTATAAGATTGAAAGCCAATAATATGGTTGATCGTCAATATCGCATTCTAAGTAACTTATTACCAGGCATTTTAATGCTTTTCATGGTACTTCGTTTTTATATGGACTTTGGCGCTTTTGTTAAAAGCACTCAATTCGGGGTTAAGAAAGTGAGATTTTTTGGCAAATTATATAAATGACTGTGAAAATAAAACAGAATAAGTATTATACTGGATTATATATATATATATATTTAAAAATGGATCTGCTAACACGTATTAGATAAGTTATTTGTGTTTTTATATAATGTAATGAATAAAAATGAAAATTTGACAATCTGTCTGTTTGTATTTCTATACAAATCCAAAGTTTGGAAGCCAAAATTGTGAAAAGATACGTGCATGTGTATTAAAACACGGCCGAGGCAACTAAAGTAATCCGGAATCGAAATAATTTATAGTTAATTTTTAATTAATAAAAAACCACCAATTTAACAGCAATTTCTTATCAAATTTAAACATTTTTTGTTTTAGCAGTTGCCAACAATTAAAATACACAATAAAATTCTTACTACAACAATTATATTTCTACTGCAAGATTTCCACGTGAAAAATGAAATAAATAGTTTGCCGAATTTTGAAAAAAGGTGAATATTACGTCATAACTTTTCTATTGCAAGATATTCACGTGAAAAAGGAAAATTAAATAAATAGTTTGACGAATTTAAATGAAAATGAATATAACTTCATAACTTTTCTATTTCAAGGTTTCCACGTGAAGGAGGAAAATAGAACGTCATATTGGAAATATAAAGGAAGTGGTAAATATAGTATAACGTCATATGAGTATGAAAAGACGTATTGAAGTATGATAAAAACCCGATTATGGAAAAATTGGCGTTTTTTAACATTATTGCTCCAATTATAAATTGAAATAAGTTCATTTATAGCTGTATTCTTTTGCGTCTGTTATATACAATTATACATTTTTATATTGTGTTTTTATTTGATTCATGCGTACAACACTTCGACTGCTTTTTTTAATGTTTGTTTTATGTGGTATGTTAAATTTTGAAATTGATTTTCAGAACGAACATCTTTCAAATTCTGAGCAACTCCGGGCACTTGAGTTTGTAACAGATAAATGGCTTTTGTTTCTGTACATCTAATGCTAATATTATAAAGCTTTATAATATTATAAAGTGTATAATATTGTTAATGTTTGTACATTTGTGAGATGTTATCTCTGAAACTACATAGCCAACTTAAAAAAATGTTGGTGGCCATCTCTGCTCTGAAAAAAAAGCTGCATTTTATATCAGTGCAACAACTTACATCGCTGCAGGAGCAAAAAAGTTCTAAAATTGCGATTTCTGTGATATTGATTGGGTTAGAAACTTTAAATTTGGTGTGATGTTTACTTTTAAGATGTAAATACTCGTTATGAAAGCTCTCTAAAAGGTTCGAAAATTCAATTTGACAGATAAATGTAAAAATTTCTAAAATTATGATTTATTTGTAATGCTGAAATTTCTGGGATACTGTTGGGGTTAGAAACTAGAACATTGGCAAGGCAGTAATTTATAAGATGCAAATGATTGTTGTAGAACGAAGTCTAAAAAAATCGAAAGGCTAAACAAAGCGGAAAATATCTAAAGATGATTTAAGTAACGAAGTACATGGAATTGTTAGGAATATAAGCATGAAAATTGCCATGGCTCTATTTATCATGACGTAAATTCTCGGAATAGAACAATTTCTAAAAATGTCGCTACATAAAACACTGCAGAAACAAAAAACTTTCGAAAATTTTCTATTTCTGTGTTACTGCCGAGCCTAAAAACTTGAAATTTTGCTTTGGAATACTTTTAAAATATAAAATTGTCGCTATGAAAGGTTTCTAAAAAAATTAAAATATTAAAAGATGAAATGAACGGAAAGCGATCTCAATTAACATTAATTTGGAATTATTAGGTATAGCAAATTTAAATATTTCATAATCCTGCATTTCCTTCACAAACATGCAATGTAAATACAAAAAAACTGATAGATACCCATCTAGGATCAAATACATTATGTAAATATTGAATAAAGCCCTGTAAGAAACAGTGAGTAGGTTGCCCGAAAGTACTTGTTAAAGTGTTCTCCTTCTCTAAGCTTTTCTCTCTCTCGCCAAGGCCACTAACAGAGGAGAGTGCCGTTAAAAAAAAGAAAAAAAAATCTGATTCATTTTCTAGACATTTTACCATAAGGTCATATTCTCAATTGTCATTAGTAGATTTTTTTATATATTAACTTATTCTGGTGAAATTCCATAATCGGGTTCATATTGGCGTATTTTAGCTTGCATGATTTGCTAAAAAAATTATGTATGGATTTGTGACAGCTCAAAGGTTAAGCTGACGATATATTCAGATCTTGTGCCATACTTTATATTGCAATCATCTTTTATTTAGTACATGTTAAATACAGCTCAACTTGTGGAGAATATGTTTGAAAACAAAGCAATACAGCGTATGTAGGGGCCAACATACACTCATAACTTAAATAGGATCGAGCATATCTAAAACACACTCTAACGACAAATTGCATGCCACTGTTGATGTGTTCGGTACTTTGATACTATATCAGATTTTGAAGAGCGAATTCCTTAATTCTTATCGACAACCTCATTCCATCCGTGGAAAACAGATATTGTACAGTATTGATTATTCCGAGGGAGCACAAACCGTATAAAGTACAGTGCATTCTTTTTATACATCATATATTTGTCATTTAAAGTTACTCAAATTGGTGAGCAGCGTCTGATTATGCTCTTGACGTCATTTTATACAGTTAAAATTCCGATATAAGACAATTTAGCATTTCATTTTCTATTTTACTTTTAATATATTGCGTACTTTCAATTTTATATCCATACATGGCTGTCATGCATGGTTTTTTTCCCACTTTTTTTAAACAGTGTATACGAATTTATATATAAGATTTTGTAATTCTACGATTCGTTTATTTTCATCATTTCAATTTATTGCAGTATATGGACAATTAAAGAAAACATCTCATTTCCTTTGCTTCCACATGTTATTATTAAATCTATGTTCTCTGCAATATCGCTCAGGCTAATCCCTCTGAGGGAAGTCCTAGTATAATTTAAAATATAATAATAATGTATGCTTTTGCTTTAAAAGAAAGTAAGTGATATAACACTTATTATTGGAATTATTAGCACCTTTATTATTACCGTATTTTTTTTTAAATAATATATATATAAATTGAACTACGTGAATTATAGTTACATTGCTAACAAGACGTAAAACAAACAGAGTGGAATATTCTCCAGGCAAGGGTTCGAACCTGGGTCTTTGGTTCAGCGCACCAATGTTTTTCCATTTAAACCAGCTGGAACGACACACCTAGCCTGGCACCCTTCACTCTTATAGGTGGTAAGGCTACAACCGCAGTACAAGAAGAGACAAATTCATGAACCACAATCTTGCGGAAAACATGAATACAAATTTACCCAGCATGGTTTTCTTGTGCTGCGGTTGCATCCTTACCACCTATAAGAGTGAAGCGTGCCAGGCTATGTGTGTCGTTCCATGTAGCTTAGTTGAAAAAACGTTAGTGCGCTGAATCAAAGACACAGGTTTGAACCCTGACCTGGATAATTTTCACTCTTTTGGTTTTACGCCTTGTTAGCAAAGTGATTAAAATTCGCGTATTCAAATTTATATTTATCAGGCATAAACCATCGCAATATATATGTTCTAATAGTCCTAACCTAATCTATTTCCATCCCTACATGATTTAACATTTTGAATCAACTTTACAATGTTTTGGATCCTTCTATGTAATTTAGGTATTGTGCTCTTATATTTTTAATATCCTGTGTGAAGTGTATCTTTCTTTAGAACTTTTGGTATTTTATTTTATTTTATTTTATGTTGCGCTATTAGGTGCTAAATTTTATCATTTCAGGCTTAATGCCGACAAAATTGAATGAAATAACGCATCTTCACTATGAATTAACCAACAAGCACCTCTGGTGATTCTGTGGGTTATTCATATTATTTTATTTTACATAATGGTTTCCTATGTTCATATTTACCATTTGTTCATATATTTGTGATTTCATCTTTATTATATATTATATATATACTATATATTATATTATATATATACAGATAAAGATATAAAAGTTATTATGGTTAATACATTTTATAAAGCTACATTAAATTTTAATAAAGTTCCTCGAAGTCTAAAGTAGTTTATACAATACAATAAGGAATTTATTTATACTTTATTTAATTAGTTATTTCAAGTTAAATATCCATTATTATTACAAAATGATTATTTTAAATTTGTATTTTAAGCATAGTTGCCTATCCGCACAAAAATGTTTTAACATAAGTCTATTATCCCACGAAAAGCACTTTGCATTGTTTAAAGTTTTACTAAAAGTAAAATAAATAATGTATTTCTTTCCTTTTCTCAGAAAATAGAATAAAAATTTATTTCTTATTGTTCGTTAAAAGATAAAACAGGACTAAAATTTATTTCACTTTTTTTTTTCTTTGAAAAAAATGAAAATGCTGGAAATATACTAAATATGATCAAAAAAGCTAAAGACAATTCTTGACAGTTAAAACTTTTTATCTTTATTTTTTGTATTTTTCCATTAAAAAGAAAATTTGGTGGAAGTAATTGACACGAGTTTAGCAATTCTCAAAAATTTTCTAGCAGAAAAAAAATTGTCTCATCTGACAAAAAAAAAAAAGAAACCCCCTTTTTGTTGTTGTTGTATTTGTTGTTATTTTTGCTATTTCTGTTTTTTTTTTTTTTTACAAAGAATGGAATTTTTACAAATAAGAGAGGTTTAGATATTTTTCCTTAAAAAGAAGTTTTATTGCATTCATGTTGAATTAAGAATTGAAGGAATAATTTTCGAAGTTATAAAACATAAAATAAATGCGAAATTGTTTTATTTGAAATTCGATTTTTGAAAGTGTAATTTATTTGCACAGAATCAGAACCAGTCTATCTAAGATTCATGATGCAAATTCTTTCTTATCTTTAATACTTCTCAGAAGAGTTGAAAAGTGTTTATGAATTCACATTGTCTATCTGTTTGGCCGTCTGTCAGACTAGCCGTCTAGCCGTCTATTCGTACAATGCTGTTCTAACTTGCATAAATATAGACAGAATTCCACGTAATACTTAATACACGTACGTTGTATTTATATGATTATGTGAATTATTGCGGAATGTTTGCTAATGAAAATGAAGCATGTAGCATTTATAGTTCTTTTTTAATAAAGCACAAAAGATTTTCTTTGCTTTATAGTCTACGCAAAAAATCGTTTTTCGGTGTAGTTTATTTAAATTGCTTTTTTACACGTTGTTGGCAGAAATTTTTGTATTTGAAAATCAGTATTCACTGGATATCGAGTCGGTTCACAACTCCCAAACGCGGCAATGACTTTTAATTTTGTACAAAGTGCTAATGTTATATACTAGATCCAGCAATATGTACCCAGAGATTTCTGGAGTTCCATTACCTGAGATGTATTCTGTTGAGCTGAACCAGCTATAATCATTAAGATTAGCTGGATGAAAATGTTCCAGCAGATTCGTCCGGGATGGCTCAGATGGTAGAGCACTGACGGCTTCATCCAGGTTCGAATCCTTGTCCGGACATTTTTCGCCCAGTTGGAAATTTACATCTAATATAATGTTATATAGTTTTAATTCAAAAATTTTAAATCTTATTTTTTTTTCTCTAAACATGAAATCAATAAATGTGCCTGAGGGTCAAGGCGTCTTTTTTTTCTCTGAAAAACGCGCTAATGAAACAGAAATAGTATCATACATATCATATAACTCATGACAGTTATTGTCCTCAGTGAAAATATTAAAAGAACACATATTTGTGTGATTATGAGGATCCTGTAAATATTGCTGCTAGACATATTTGTATGCTATACCGTAATTGATTTAGATGTCGGTAATATGAAATAACATTAGTGTGGACCAGTGGACGCAGGCAGGGGTAATATTATGCCGTACTTGCATGACGTCACAGTAAGAATGTAATAAATACCATGCATATTGTTATGTAGTGAAAAAACATTCAGTATAGCCAGTTCAATTAAGAAAATATGAAAAAAAGTGCCCTCCTAGCCCGCCTATGTTTCAGACAATGTTTAAATTACACAAATATCATATAGATGTTCTAGTTATGGATAATACCAATTTTGGTACATTTCAGTATATAAACAAAAAAAGTTATTAAAGTTTTTAATTATGTATCAGGTAAAATAACGTTGTGTAATTCTTTAAATAAATTAATTAAAAACACTATAAATAATTACGATATATCATACAACTGACATAAAACCCTGATGTAGTTATGAATAATACTTAGTTTGGTATAAATCCATATATTAACAGAGAGTGGACCTATTACACTTTTCATTTCCAATTTCAATAATATTAAAGTTGACCAGTGGACTCAAGGAGGGACAATACTAAGCCCTGCTTCCATGACGTCACAGCGAACCACGTTATAAATAGCATTCATATTGTGTTGCTTTTTGCATATGTTCTTAATTGGGCTTGCGAAACTGAATGTTTTTTTTTTTTTTCACTGCGTAATAATATGAATGCTATTTAAAACATTGCCACTGCGACGTCGTTCAACCAGAACCTAGTATTACTTCTTCTTCTATTCACTGGTACACTCTCGTGTTATCTTATTGGAAGTTTAGGTTGTTATTGGCCCTTTCATATTGTTTATGTACAGTCGTGGAGAAAAAAAGGAAACGCCCCCTACTAACTCCTCAACAAATTATCGTAGAAGAACGTTACCGGTACCGAACGATTGAAAATAAAGTCTACTTTTAAATGGTGTACATAAATTTTGCTTAGGGGGTCATTTACATGTTAAAACAAACCATAAATTCATTTTTTTCAGTGGCAATACCCAATTCTGACAGCATAAATGAACTCTACACCTTTCAATTACCCTAAAAACCAATTTTTATGCAATTCGTACCATAAGTTTCCGAGAAATTAATTATTATAAAACGTGCGTATTTTAAGGGCTGTATCCAAATTGAAGTTCCGTAGTCGATTGTTAACCGAGAGAGCCTCCTTCTTGATCAAGGCACCTTAAGCAGTCAATGAAGCCTGTTAGACAACGGGACAGCAGAAGAAATTTCGAAATATCTACTCACTTCTATCATAGACGGCCCCTTAAACCATAATTTTGCTGTTTTTTAAGCATAATTTGAAAACTATTTGGAAGAAAAATGTGAAATTTCGGATTTTCATAAAGTAGGACTTAATAAATCTAAATCCATCAAAAAAATTGTGGGTTGCAATTCATAATTTTTTTTAATATTAATTTCATAAAAATTATAAAAATTGCAAATTCAGCGTATTTATGTTTGGGCACATTAGTATTATTGCTACACAAAAAATTAGCACATTAGGAGCATAATTTCAGGAGATATAAATAAATATATGAAAATGTAATTTAACATTAGAAGCACTAAATTTTGAATGTTTATAATTCAAAAACTTATCATTCAAATGACTTGAAATTTGGTGTCTGGGCATAGTTTGAACCGAAGATTTGAAATATCTCGTTAAAATTGGGTATTGCTTTTGAAAAAAATGAGGTTTGGGTTCGTTTTAATATGTAGATGACCCCCTAAGCAAATTTTATATACGTCATTTAAAAGTAGACTTTATTTCCAATCATTCGGTACCAGTAACGTCCGTGTACGATAATTTGTTGAAGAGTTAGTAGGGGGTGTTTAATTTTTTTTTTTTCCACGACTGTACCTATTTGTACCAAACATAGTATTATCCATATTTAACATCGTCTGCTTTAAGTATACGAGGTGGAACCCGTCGAATTTCGACGAAAGAAAATGTTTACAAAGGAAGTGTTGCATCAAATTTATAATACATCGACAAAAAATAATTAGAATAAAAAATCCATCTTACACTTGTTAATTTAACTCTCCAAAGACATATTTTAACCTAAGATTAACAAAATACTTTTTTCATAAACTTCAACTGTTAAAATTATTGAAAAATTAAACTTTATTCATATACGTAATCAGTAACATAAAATCCAAATAAGTAATTTTGATTAAGTTATTAATTGATGCTTGGTTACGGAATGAAAAATCCGCATAAATGATTTCACCTTGACATAATCATAGAATTTTCTACCTTTACTTCTAAACCGAATCAAGTCATTTTCTACGTTTCACATCCATATTAACCATTTAAAAACTTTTTAATACGCAATAGGTTATTAATAAATATTTTTTCAAGCTTGAAGTCACGTTTGTCAACTATTACAACTTTCCATGTTAAAATTCCCACTCGTGATTTGAGGTCTTAGTATAATATCTGTACCTGCGCGTAAAAATTCCAGAAATTTATAACTTTTAGACGTATTCAAGGGGAAATATCTCGTTTTATCAAATAAAATTATCGTTTACTTTTAAATATGACGTAATTTTCAGTCGCTGAAATATTTTGCCTATTGTCTCAAACTGAATATCAGCAAAATGAAAAAATAGTGAAATATAAGAGCATCATCAGGGAAATTGTGTCTTTTTTTAAAGCATAACGTCATTTTCTGTTCAAATTTTTAAAAAAATATATTTTTAATTGTAATGAGAAAATGGCATCAGTAAGATTATAATAAAAAAATATAACTGATCACTTTTAATAGAAATGAAGTATTTCAGTTGCCACGATTAGAAAATTGGTATTAAAAACTATAAAAAAATTAATATCTCAAAAATAAATTGAGTACAGCTTTCAAACAAATTGCATTTAAAAGTGCTTTTACGTTTGTCCTTTATAATATATATATGCGATTTATATCATATATCTTAATTATTTATAGTGTACTTATTTAATTTATTTAATGATTTTACACCACTTTTTTTTAGCCCGATACAAAATTGCAGGGATGAGAGGGACAGTTTTTTTTCTTTGAGCTTGCGATAATGTATGTCTTTTCACTGCATACTAATATGAATGCTATAATATTATCTAATAATGTTTTTTGTTTGTTTGTTTGTTTGTTTGTTTGTTGAAAAATGTTTCATAATCTATGTATGAAGTTTTTTGGCTCTTGTTTTTCTAATATATTTACTATATTAATGAATATAATCTTACTTTTATGAGTAAATGATATTGTTTTTGTTTTGTAACATTTGATAATAGTTTATATTTAAATTACAGCACATACAGAAACCTTTTAAATCTGAAAATAACGTTAGATCAGAAACTACTAAATTTCTGTTAAATAATGAACCTGTCCCTACTTTTCAGTAGAAGTTTTAATAGTCTCTTTTAATAGTTGCTTGTTAATTTTAAATTTAAGTTAAAAGATATATAAAATATTTCATGTCTTACATTAATAAGGTAACGCCATTTTTATGTGCGTTCGTACTTATATAAATACGTATTGCCTATAATCGCCGTTTTGTCCGTCCGTCATTCTGTCCGCCTGTCCGCATATAACAGCCCAAATGTTATCACACAAAATGACTTGAAATTTAGTATATATAATCATCGCAAAAATTTGTCGGGTCATTTCAATGAAAAACGAATAAAAACCTAAATATATATTTAAGAAGGTTTCTTCATTATATTAAATCCTGTCTTACGTAATTAAGCCAATGATATCCCATAATAGACAAGGATTCTATGTTACCATAGTGATTATGTCATGTTTAATATGGAGTCACATTATTTCCGTATTACTAAATTTAATACAGTGTGTCGGTAAAGTCATGGTGCATTTTGACCAGCCACAGGAAATCAACGAAACAAGATGGAAATGTGAACTCTTACCAAATAAAAGAGAAACTCTCCGTGTTCCATACCTTTTCAGTGCAATTCGATGTGGCCTCCATTTGAAACAGATAATTACAAACGTTATCCACTCTGTTACAACAGATGCCCTAATAGTCCAGGGGAAATGCACATTTCACATTGCAAAAGATCGGGTAAAAGTTTTTTTTCTAAATTGTTTATAATGATGCCAACATGGAAAAACCAAGTTTTTTAAGAAATTTTTTAAGGCTAAATTGTCTGTGGCAGAAAAACAACAAAATTTTGGGACATTTTTTTTGATTTTTTGGAAATATTTCGAGACTCGTTGCCGTAGAATATTATTTGTCAACTACAATATTAAAGAAGATAAAATTCTCTACAACTTTCATATTTACAACTTTTTTATATACTCAATAGAACAGCACTACGCTTATTTCGAAAATGGGACAATTTTTCCAATTTTCTAAAAAACCGTGAAAAACGTAGTTTTGCCACGATTATTCAAATGTTCCCCGCAGATTTAATTGTGTATGTCGACTTCTAAAAATTGGTAGCAGTAAATTTATCTATTATTTGCACACTCACGTCTTTATTTTCATCTCAACAGACATTTTATATGCAATAAATTTATATAATTTTAAGAGTAGGGCAGAGTGTAGATGAATGAGACAATTTTCATATTTAGACAGTAACTTTAAGTGTATACACTGTTAACTTCAAAGCATTGTTTAAAAGAATTTTTTAATCTATAGTAACTTACGATTGGCACGATAGTTTAAATTAAAAAAAGATTTCTTTCTTAATTTTAATAAATTTTATAATTTTTATAATTTTTATAATGCATACATATTTCTCCAGGTATCAATGGAATAGGTGGGTCATTATCAAAATCTGTCCATGTTTTGGAATAACAAAATCAAATTTTTAGAAATAATCAGAAAGTTTTAATTGTTTGTAAATAATAACCTTACCTCATAAACATTAATATACAAGCATTAGCAGAGACCAAATTATTAATTTAACATTTTAAAACTAATTTTTAAATTTTAATGCACTTGATATAATGACATAAGTCAGCACGGTCATGACAAATTGAGCAAAATATTTTATTTTTCCCCAGGCATAAATGGCAGCCATTATATCTTCTGGCCCAAACAATGATTTTCTATTTCTCATATAATGAAAGCAGAATAAGAAGTAAAAGTTCATTTAATTATCAATTAGAATTGGGCACGGTAATGTCTTACAAAAGAATACTCACCAAAATATTGAAAGACTTTGCTTGTTTTACTGAAACTATAAAACTATTTACTCTATTCGCCTAAACCTGATAACAAGTTGACTTTTAAGGAGTACTTTTGCTTTAATAAAAAGGCATGTGCTGTCCTCTAAAAAAATCCTGAGGAACTTTTTGTCAGGAGCATGGCAGTGACACTCTTTCTTTGGACACGGCTTAAAAAAATATTAAGAATTATAGATAAGTTTAATTAATGAAATAAATTATTATTTTTTAATTAGTAGCATCTTAATAAATAAAAATGTATAAAAAAATTATAACCATCTGTTTTAAATATAACTTTGTCAAATCTTTACCTAATAAATTGCTTGTTGGGGCAACCTACGGTAATGATATTTTGACTGCAAAAGAATATATTTCTTATTTTTAATTTTTTATAAATAATAATATATCTGTAAATTATCATTAAAAAACATGATAGCTAAAATGCAATAATTAAAATTACGATATTTTCTGTGCAAATGTGAAAGGACGGTAAAACATGAGACTTTTTATGAAAATTTGCGAAAAACATATTTTATTCCCCACTACAATGGTATATTTTATTTACCAATTATTGATAACATATGTTTTAATGTTTTACTGTTTTAAAGATAGCAAACATTGAATTGTAGTTCCATATAAAAGGGGGGGGGGGGGGGGGGGCTCAAAAGATAAATATATTTTATGAAAGAAATACTTTTACCTTATAAAATAGCTACAATAAAAATGACACCAGATTATTTCACTAACTTATGTTATGCATTTATATCTTGTAAAATTTATAAATTCTGTTAATAAAATATTTGAGATCACTAGATTTCTAAAAAAAACATATTTAAAATATTACTTTAAAAAATTGTCAATTTTTTTTCCATTTATATCAATAAATATAACAAGAGATTATATCATTTTAGCATGCAAAAAATATGTAAAACTTTAAGATTATCTATTAATTGCTTTAAAGCTCAAACAGGATACTTTAAATTTCAGAACGGGGTCCAAACAGTTTTCTAAAAATGAAAGTGTCCGAATATATTAAAAAAAAGCAACCAAACCCGAAAAAGTACAAAAGCACAACATTAGATATTGGTCTCAGGTATCCTATGAAAAAAAAATAATAATAATAAAAGTAACAAGCGAGATATTTGTCAAGAACGCTCCCATAGGTTTAATGTTATACCTTGCGAATGTCTTCGTGAGACTAATTTAGTCCTATAATTCATTTAACTGTGACTTTAAACGCCTCAATAAGACAACTACCGTAAGATCTTTCAAAATGAAATCTGTACATACGGATTTCGGTCTTTAAAGAAAAGTATACATTTTTTCAAGAGAAAGAATATGAACAAATATATCTGATAAGATGGAAACCTGTTTAAAGTGGAATATATTTCGGTTCCTTTCGGTACGGTTTTCAAGGTTTTAATGAATCAATATTTGGCAAAGCTGATTACGTAGTTCAGCATTACTTATTTAATCCTTACACACTTAAAAATTTCAAAATCCCGCTATTAGAGATTTATTAAAATTCCCGTGGTAAATTTTCTTTTTAAAATAGAGGGGGTGGAGGGGGCGCCAAAATCCATGCTTGGCACGGGTGCAAAAGAGGCAAGTTTTAACCCTGAAACACATAATTTACGGCTACTAATATATAGAAGTTGACATACACATTTGAATAATCGGGGCAGAACTGCGTTTTTCACGGTTTTTAAGAAAATTGAAAAAATTGTCCCGTGTTTGAAATGGCGTACTGTGCTTGCTATTGTGTGTATGGAAAAGTTCTAAATATGAAAGTTGTAGAGAATTTTATCTTCTTTTATATTGTAACTGACAAATAACATGCTACGGCAACGGGTCTCGAGATATTAAATAAAACCTCAAAAAGGTCCCAAATTTTCTTGTTTTTTGGCCACAGAAAATTTAGCCTTAAGAAATTTTGTTAGAAAACTTGGTTTTTCCATGTTGGCATCATTATAAACAATTCAGAAAAAAAAAATCTTTTACCCGACCTTTTTCAAGGTAACCCGATTTTTTTGGTACATTTCCCTTGGACTATAAACTGTGCCTGGGAAGATCTTGAATATCATTTAGATGTGTGTACGGCAACAAATTGAGGCCACAACGAACTACGCTGAACAGGTATGAAAATTGGAGAGTTTTCCTTTTCTTTGGTGAAGAATTCACATTTCCATCTTGTTTCGTTGATTTCATGTGACCGGTCAAAAGTGCACCATGACTTTATGGACAAATTGTACATATGATCGTAATAAATTTTGTATTCATGTATTTTTGTATAAGTGTGCAACAGCTTTTGCACCAACATCTCAATATTTTAAAAGTAGTTATAATACCTCCTTTGCCATGTTTGACGTTCAATTTCAGACTAGTTTCGATTTAATATTGTAAATTATTTAGTTATGGTGAGGTAATTAATAGAAGTTATTGACTTTATAAGTAAATGAAAACTAATATGTCTAGATTAAAAAGAATAAGATTCAGTAATTTGCACGAATTTAGCAATTGTAAATATATCTTAAGTATATTCTTCCGAATATATTTAGAAATAAAATTTTTCCTCATCTCGAAAATAATATTTCGTTCCTTTTGATTTCGTGATATTCTTATCAAATATGAGATAAATCAAAATAAAAGAACTTTAAAATTTTCATTAAAACAATCCATTTATCTAGTATCTTAAAAAAAAAAGAATAATTTTAGAAATTTAAAATAAAAATGACCAAAAAAAATCCAAATTGTTTTCTCCGAAATGAGATTTTTGAAAGATTCATTTATTTTCCTAAAATCAGAACCAGTCTTTCTGGTTTAAGATTTATGATGCAGCATTTTTCTTATCTCGTTTTTTGTTAAACTGAATTTATTTAACAATAAAATCTTACATTTATAAGGAGAAAGATCACTGCGAGTTTTAAACATTTCGTCCTTAATTTATATTCAAGTTATTGTACAAGCAAAAGTATATTTAATTAAAAATGTATAGAATGCCGGAGTTTTGAATTATTCATGAAAGTTTGGTAGTAATTTTAAACTAATATTACAGGCATTCTTTACTTTATATAAAATAATAAGTTAATGAAATATTTAGTGTATTTTTCGGCTTAAGGTATTAATAATGTGTCATCTTTGACTACAAAATTTTCTAAAACATTCACTTTAATTAAGGGGATTAGGGATAAATTTTAAAATAATTTTTATTTATTGAGTTAAATTTTTGAATTATTTTGTGGTGGTTAACCATATCATTTGTAAACAAAATTGCAAGATAAAACTTCGCGTAATTAAAAAAAAAAATAAATTTATTAAAAATTGGGATAATTTAAAATCGTTATAACTCGAAATATTATCTGCAGAATTTCATTTTTGTTATTTAAATCAAGAGAAATATATAAGTTTTAATTTTGATTCGGCATTTTTAAAATTTAATTTAAATAAAAATTTAAAATATTTAAAGTAAAATAACAATAATATAACTTTTTATAAAAAAAAAAATCATATTTTCAAAAGTAAATATTTTTTTTTTATTTGCTGAAACATAACTGAAGTAAAACAATTGTAAAAAAAAAAAAAAAAAAAAAAAAAAACATGTTACAAGTTTGAACCATTTCTCTTTAACGGTTCTTGATTTATAACAATTTAAATACGAGAAATGATGAAAAAACCAAACATGAAGATAAACGAATTTTCATAAGAAGTCGTTTCCATGTTAACCTTTACTTGAAAGCTAGAATTTGAAAACAAACAAAAACGGAAAAATTAAAGTTTCCTGTTTTAAAAAAAATAGAAACATGATTTCGTCATAAAAAAAACAGAAATTTTTAATGCAATATATTTTTTTTTTAGAAAGTTTTAAAATTTTGTGTCCCGAACCCCCTTAAACGATAAATACATTTAAATTATAAAATATATGGGAAAATTAATGTATCTGAAAAATATATAAGGTGTTCCTGAACTCATAAGTCGTTAAAGAAGCAATTTTGTTATAGCACAGTGTAAATGAAATGGTATGTTGGCGAAAAACAAACAAAAGAAAATGCCCCCCAAAATGGAAATAAGTGTTTTATTGCCATAACAAGTACGGTAAGTGCTCAAATATGCAACCATCAACACCGATACAGGCCTGGCAACGTCTAGCAGATGACTGGCGTGCTCTTTTAGTAGGAGAGCTGTTGAACATTTTTGAGTAGGTATTTGAGGCACCCTGAAAATTTGTGCAACACTTCTTTTGTAATGCCTGAATACAAAATCGAATGTCTGGCTGAAGGACCGCGGCCCAAAAACTGTGCCAGACACTTGTCAAGTGCCATTTGGCACTTGACACGTGTCTGGCACAGTTTTTGTGCCGAATAAAGTGTCTGTCATTTTCAAAATATTTTTTTCTAAGCATAAATATTATTCTGCCTCAATCGCAACGTGCCTCAAATACCTTTTTTGGGTAGTCAAAAAATGGCACTTGACACGTGTCTGGCACAGGTTTTGGGCCGACTAAAGTGTCTGTCGTTTTCAAAATATTTTTTTCTAAGCATAAATATTATTCTGTCTCAATCTCAGCGTGCCTCAAATACCTTTTTTTTGGGGGGGGGGGGGGTAGTCATAAAATGGCACTTGACACGTGTCTGGCACAGTTTTTGGGCCACGATCCTTCAACCAGACATTCGATTTTGTATTCAGCCATTACAAAAGAAATGTTTCACAAATTTTCAGGGTGCCTCAAATACCTTCCCTAAAATGTTTAACAGCTCTTCGACTATTTCAACGATTCAATGTGTCTAATCTACTAGACACTACTTGAGTCTGATGAGGACCGTATTGCAAGACTTTCACTTGCTGCTGCAAGTGTTCGTGAAACAACCAGAATAGTCGAAAGAGTACTTCAAGGGTCAGTCCCTTGCTAGACGCTGCCAGGCCTCTAATGATTTTAATGGAGCAAAATTTGAACACTTGCTGTAATTGTTAGGTAAATAAAACTCTTGTTTTCATTACCAACGCATTCTTGTTTTTCTCAAAAACTTTTCATTTAAAGACCATACATTGCTAGACCAAAATTACGTCTTCATGTGTACTTCATGTGTACTTCATGTGTGGGGAACCAAACCTTACTCACTATTTGTTTCCACATAAGAGTGTCATTCATAATTTCCTAAAATGATAAAATAACAAACGCTCACGTTTTGTTTTTTAGGTGGTTTTTTTTTCTATATCTGTTATTCTATGACCGATGTATTTAAGTTGTCAAGATACCTTTATATATTTTTTGTTATATATTTTCGCACACATTAACTATGAAATTATTTAATTATTAAGGTTTTTATCCTTTTTGTTAATGAAACATTTCCAGGTTTTTCGAGGACATTCTGTTTATAGAAGTATTTCTGAACTCTGTCGTATCTGAGCCCTAAAACAAATGAACTCAAACCATTCGAAGAACAAAAATTAATATTTACCAATGATTTAGAACGTCTTTTGTTTCGTCTATAGTTGTTTCATACAAACTGCCTTACAAAAAATGTCTTTGCATTGCACATCAGTTGGCCTTTGCTTGAATCGAATGCAACTTCCGGATTCTTATATGTTCACGTCTCGTCACCAGCACCTTCTAAACATTAAGATACTGTGGCCATATTTCTTCCCTTGAAATCTTCTTCGAAATTTTTTTCTGTCAGATTAAATACTATATTCGTCTTATTATAAACTCATCCGTCGTTAACAAAGCTGCATATAACATGGTTGTTTTCGATCGATGATCGTGTATCTTTTATTTATAAAGGCTAAAATTTGTGTGTTTCTTTGTATGTTTTTTGTGGTTTTGTGAAAAAACACCGCATCATAACTACATTTTGGAGATATAGTCTACATAAAAGTTTGAAATTATACACCTTGAATTCTGTTTTTGGATTTTTAAATAATTTTTATGTTTTAATTTTATTAGCGCTTTTCCAGTTTTATTTTCGATATTTTTTTTCACATAAGTGAAAGTAATCCGCTTTTAATCGTGTAGTTCAGTATAGTAACTTTGTAATGCTTTTTTAAATATCAAAAAATTTAATGATTTGTGGTCAATGCCAAGTGGGTCTGACCTGGAACCCTATATTTGATTGGAAATATTTTCTTTAAAAAAAGTAAAACAGAAAAAAAAAAACTAAATTGAAATAATGCACATTTTCTTTATTTCTAAAGGGGAGCGGACATTTTCGTTCTATTGTACACCGAAGTATACCCAAAACAATGAAGCCTACAATTCCAGGTTCGTTTCGAAAAAAGGTTCTTTTGATTCAGTTTTAATTGTGTAGCCTAGTAATTTAGTTATCCTTTTTTAAATATAAAAAAAATATTGATTTGTCTACAATACCAAGAGCAATCGGACGAACCTTATATTAATTTGGGTAGATTTTCCTTCTAGAAAAATTGCAATAAAGCAACTGATTTTCTTTGATTCGAAAGGGAAGCGAACTAAAGCAAACTATTTCATGCTGAAGTACTCCAAAGGCTGTGAAACCCACAATTCAACGTTTGTTTCTGAAAAGGTTCCTTTGATTCGAACTTCGTTTGAAAAAACCGGCTAGGAAAGCAGCTTTCCTTAGCTTTTCGCGCCGGTCTAGATTTTGCAGGCTGATTAAAATTACTGGCATTGACCATTGTAGGTTAACTAGTTATTCTTCTGGTTTCATATTTTCTATGCCCTCTTTTTAGTGAGTGCTGCAGACATTTTTCGCAGTTATAGTTACAAAAATGACAGAAACGTGAATGAGCCAAAACGAATGCATTAATTTTACCTGCGCAGTATTTGAAATACTTGTTTCTTTCAAACAACCGTAGAAATCGAAAGGTTGATATCTAGTTCGATCAAGTTAATATCAAGTATCGACAAGTTAAAGTTAATCTCCAAAAGATTCAGAAGTTATGTTCGGTGTATTTCTATCAAGGCCACAATATCTATGAAATATCGGAAGGGAAAGTACTGACAAAGAAGTAATTACACGTTTTAGTTTTAGAAACCAAAATACTCGATTTATGTTTTCAATGAAGTATTTGCATATTTAATTTTCAGTTATTATTAACAATCAATCAAATTGATTTTAAAGAAAAAACATACTGAATCGAATCAGTTTTTTTTTTTTTTTAAATCTAATTTAAATATATTCCTAAGTCGTTTTAAGAAACATGCATGGATAAGGTGTTGTGCATAATATCATATTTATAAGGCAGACATATCTGCTGAGTGATTTTGCTTAAAGAAAACAAGTATTCAGTATCATTCTCAAAATACATTTAAACATTTTATCAATTATAATTACAGTGAATGCAGAATATTTCATTGTTTTACATAATATAATGCGAAATTAGAATAATTTGCTGTTACTATTAAACTATTAACATTGCATTAGGGTCAAATTAATCTTAAAATAACAAAGTAGTATTCTATTTTGTTATTGTTATCGTTTATTCTGCTTAAATATTTTCAAAGACATTTTCCATACAAAAAAAAAATAATTGCACGCAATAATAACAAATAAAACTAAAATATTTCCAGAGAGATTTAGAAAAAAAATGCATTTTAAAAACGCATACTGAAACAAAATTCGTACGTTTTATGTTATTATGATTACAGTGAATATAGAATTATGTTCATTTTAACATGAATAGTGCGCTTTAGGGAATCTTAAAAACGTAAACCTATATATTCATATTTCACGAAGTAAATGTCCGGGAAATGCAAACTTCAACGAATGCAATCCATGTGGAGACAATATAGTAAACCCTCTCAGCCATGTTCAACGAAGATAAGAATGTTTAACAATCCATGTTCTCGAATGTACGGATGAGATGAAGAGCTAATCTCTGAGGATCCTGCTATAGAATGTAGGAAGAAGTAAATATTGAACTGAATATTTCCCTTTTAAACAACTATGGAGACACAAAATTTTAAAGTCTTAAAATAATATAAATTAATACGATTGTTAATGATCACGAAAAGTCTTTGATGTGCACTTTACTTAAGTTTTAAATGTATGTTCATTGTTTACGGTATGTAATTTATAGAAAAATTAATGGAAATAAATATTAAATGTAAGAGAAATGAACAGAAATCATTTAATAAACATTTAGATTCATAAAATGTTATTCATAGATGTACAACATTTCCTGCTTTATGTATTTATTTTTTAGAGCTCATTTCGGATAAGTGTGCAGTCGTGTATAATGCGTATTGTGAATGCTTATTTCATTTTTTTAATATCCTCGAATGTAAAAAAAGCCTTTAAAAGCTATTTTGCAATGAGCAATTATCTAATTCCTCCCCTCTACACACACACACACACACCATCTTAATTAATGTAATTTAGGCTGTAGGATGACCATGGTAGCAATATTGCATTTCGGATCGTTGTAAAAAATAATAAAACTAAAATTTATAGCATCAATTTTTCACTTTTTCTTTCATTGTAACAATATTAGGTGTTTTCTTTTATTTAGTTAGAACTCATCTGTAAAAGTATCTTAATCACTTTAACATGATATATAATGTAAATATTTAGTCATTTTTTATCTATATGTTGGCAACTAAATGATTAGGGATTTTGTCAACAGATGGTAGCACATTATTTTTGTTTTGTCAACGTGTTCAAAGCACATAACCTATATTGTTTTCTTATTGTTTGGACTTTTGCCTTTAATTTAGCAAAAAAATTGTATCGAATAGTTATTTTGTTTCATTTTTATCCCAGTTTAAAAATGGAAGAACAAGGTGTGCATTTCGGACAAATTTTATTGTATTATATCCAAAAAGGCAAGAACGCACCGCAATCACACAAGAAGTTATGTGACGTGTATGGGAATTAAACCTTAAAGGAAAGTCAGTGTCAAACTTGATTTGCCAAATTTTGTTTCTGGCGATTTTCCACGGAAAAATGCGTATCGATCTGGCTGTGCAGTTGTAGATCGATGATCGACCATTATCGCTGCAGATCATCATAGCACAACACGTGAGATTGAAGAGAAGCTAAATGTATCGCATACATGCATTGTGAAAAATTAAAACATCTTGGCTATGTCAAGAAGCTAGATGCATGCATCCCTCTTCAGCGTAACCTCTTAACTGTTTTGTCCAAGTGCCGCTGGAGCAAAAAGAGTTTGCTATCTTCGTTACTAAATCTTTTAGATACCACTTAGTTTTAACTGTAATCTTTGGTTTGTTAAATGCCATATCTTTTTTCGATTGTACAAAGCCAAATATAATAGTAAAAAAAGCCGGGTTCTTATTTTTATTTTTAATTTATTCTGTCCAAAAGTATATATACCGTTAGGGATTAAGGAAAATCATTTGACACAACGCATTAGAATTTACGATTCGCTTCCGAAACAAAATAAAATTGATCCATTTCTGAAACGACTGAAAACTGGCGACGAAAAGTGGATAGTTTATAACAACGTTAATCAGAAAAGATCGTGAGTGATGCAAGATGAACCAGCCCAGGCGACACCAAGAGCTGAGATTCATCTAATAAAAGATTATGCTCTCAGTTTAGTGTGATTCTAAAGGAATTCTGCACTTTGAACTTTTACCAAGAATCCAAACAATTAATTCAAACGTGTTCGTTCAACAGCTCGCCAAGCTGAGCGATGCAGTTCTGGAAAAGAGGCCAGCAATGGCAAATTGTAATTGTATTGCTTTCAAGCATGATAATGCAAAACCCCACATATCTTTGGCCACTCGCCAAAAATTATTGTAACTTGATTGCAATGTGTTGTCACATTCACCATATAGCCCTATATTTGCGCTTTCATATTACCAGTTATTTCGTTCCGTGCAGAACTCCTTAAATTGTAACACTTTTAATGACGCTGATGATGTAAAATATCATTTAATTCAGTTTATTGCTGTCAAAAACCAGAAGTTTTATGAACATGGAATTATGACAAAATTGTGGATGGAATTATGCTTGAAAGCTGGTAAAAGGTCATCGACTAAAACGGACAATATCTACTTGAATAAAGTTATATTTTAAAGCACAAATTTTGAATTTTCCTTCTTATTTAAAATCCACAATCACTTGCCAACCCAATATTATGAATACAGAAACAGTTTTAATAATCTCGGTGATTTGGCTGATTATCCAGCCTTGCTTACAGTTGCATTAACCAAACTGCTGGAGGCTTGTTGCAAAATTGTATGTCTATTCTCTCCTAATTAACTATTCATTGCGTAATTGGGGATAAAAAAGCAGTTTTTGCCTTTCTTAGGAAATCAGGTACAAAGTAGTTTTCTGAAATTTTCTTAATATTAGTGTATAAGAAAAGGAACACATTTCTCAGATCGTCTTACTAATACATAAAACTGTAAGTGTAGTAATTGTAAGATAGAGAATCACGAAAAGCCTGTCGCACTGATCGCTTAGAAATTCACAAGGTTGACGGTTAATGAACAGGTTTTCAAATAAGCTATTTGTGTACGATTTAGTACACAATTTGCAACAATACAATTGAAATATATATATATATATATATATATATACATTTTTTTCTTCATTATTAATTCTTGTTATATAGTACAAGGGACTTTATTTTATAAATAACAGTTTGTTTATTATGTTTTTGGTATCCATTCGGTATGTTTGGGGACACTGTATTGTTGAAAATTCATTCATACTATCACAATTATTGATGGTGGTCAGTAATGCTTAATTAATGGTTATATATATATATATAATAAATTTGAAATCACAAATATATCAAAAAATTGATAAAGTTCTACAGATGATATATATATATATATGTAATTTCCTCTAAACTAATGGCATTAATTATTAAATTTGTGTTTTCGTTTTCCTATAGAATATTTTGTAACTTACATTTTTCACATTTGAATAAGTTTCAAAATCTAAAAACATTCAATCTATAATATAAATATCTATACAAAATGAAAAGTAATATTATTTCAATAAAACGATTTCATTAAACTTTCCTCAAATAATGTTAAGAGTCGTGACAGCAAATTGATGGAAGTTATCTGTAATTTGAAGATTTTGTTCTGTTATTTGTTTTTCTAACTGGAGAATTCTAGAAAATTTTGAGCTTAGCTTTAAGAAGTATCTATAATTTGAAGGAAAAAAGGTTATATATAAAAATTCTTTCTCTAAAATAAAATAATATTGACAGTCGTGTTGCTATAACAGCCCTTCGATTAAAAAAAAAGTGGTAAATAAAAGTGAACATTTTCGTGAATTAACAAAATATAACAACATAAAAATACATGTCTATTCACGTGTTTAATTTCAAATGTAATTCCAAATATAACATTAAATAATTCGTTACGATAACAAATAATGCATATTGTTTTATTTAAAGACAATATTAAAATAAAATATCACGGCATAATAATCTAAAGGCAGGTATAATATTATAAAATATATCCATTATAACCTTTTCACTTCACTACATTGGAAATTAAATGTTTAAGAAGATAACAGAGAGCATACACATTTTTTTTTTCATTTTAGATATGGAAATAGAATATTTAGTATATTTTTTCTCAAATTATTATGTTTTTTTAATCTTATGTATCGTTTAATGCAAAATTCTCATTAAATAAATCAATAAAGTTATTTTTAATGAAAAAAATATTCATAATAATTACAAAATAAATTGTATAGATTTACTTTTATTAAATTAACTTCGTAAGTACATTTTTTTAAAAAATTAATACCTATTCTGAATAATTTGTATTTTTAGTTTGTTTAAACCCATATGTTTCCAAATAATAATATTTAACAGTATCTCAACAAAAGTTTACTTCTAATAACAAATTTATTTGTAAATGAAACATTACAAGACAAAAGAAAGCATATTGTATTAATTTAGGGCAATACTGAAATAATATACTGTGAAAGATAATGTATTGTGACATCTTAATACAAAGACAGAAATAATATGTTCAAAGGAAAACTTGACTTTGTTTACTTCAATACATCACAAATTAAATGCCTTAGAAAGACATGCACAATCCCTGCTGGGTGAATAATGGAACATTTCTTCCTCGTGTTCAACAGTGATACGGAAGTTAAACTATCCGTGACCCCGTAGGAGGAGACGAGATGCCTAAGATAGATTCTGGGAATCTGAAGTTATTTATGCTGTAGCTGTAGGTAGGTTCTTTTAGGAATGTTTTAGAAATGGAAGGTCATGCTTATTTAAAAGTATTTCAAAATTTTTACTAAGGCAAAATGATTAATAAATAAACATAACTTCTAAATATAATTTTATTAACCCGTAAGCACACGCGCTGGGATAAATGTCCCCAAAATCGCATTTTTTCTTCGAAAAAAAAAAGGATAAATTTTTGAGGACGATTCTGATCCGTCTTTTACCTTCCAAGGTCAAAGTCGAGAAGTGGTGGCTGAAGAAATGTCTCTTCTTAGTTCACTAGGAGGGAAGAAAATTGGCTCTTGGGAAAAAATGATTCTGTGCGTGTGCAAACGTTTCATCGCGATACGTTCATTTTTTACGAGATAATACACACTAAAATATTTTTTATGAAAGAGAAAGATAAATCTACTTATATACATTGCTGAAAGGTTATTAAATGTAATTAATACCAATTTTGTGAAATAATTCATGTTTTAAGGCATAAAACAAATTTTTGCATATTTTCATGGAAAAAACGTGATTTTGACAGAAACTGCTACAAAATCTGAAAACAAAATGTAAAGCATGATTTATTTTCCCTAAAAAGAAGTATTAGTGATGTATTTTAAATTACAGAACCGTATATTCGTCTTTAAAATGTATTTAACCAAAACTATAATGGGAGACAAAATGTGGTGAGATTTATCCCACGCGTGTTCTAATCTTACAAAAGTAGGCGCGTGTGCGTACGGGTTAATATTAGGGGTAAGATCGTGAATTTAACACTAGAATTACCATGTCTTTTGTATACCAAGAACAACCATGTTGGGTCATAGCTGATCCATGGCCTTCAGTGATGTTATATTTGATTTGTTATGGGAAATGCAGACAAGCAATAGGGTTTGATGATTAATGCAAATAGATTTTAATTAGTGATCAATTCAATTTATCTACTAGACTATTACAGAGTAGGATATTTGGTGAATAGATACCACTGCAGAAAATTATAATAAATGATTTCAGAATAGATACATTGAGATTTTGACGGCTCTTTCAAATAATATATACATATTAATTATCAATTTAAATTATTAATGTTGTTCCTACGGATTACTAAGATATTAAAATACAATAAATTTAAATATATATAGATCCGGGATTCTTTTTTCACTTGCACTTTACTATTTTTCATACAATCAATCCACACAAAATGATGTGTTCTTTTTTTTCTGTGCATAATCCATACACAAATTATAAACAGTTTACACGCGCAGTATTAATTCTTTTGTGTTATCATTCCTTTATCTGACTACGTTTTTATTTATTTGAATCTTTTTCTGTGATCCGTTGAAGAATAACATCAGAATAACAGGTTCTATTCCAATGTATTTCTCTCTGAGATCCTCTACTAATTTTGTAATATAGACTCTTCTGCTATTAGAACTTGTTGAATCTTTAACAACAATCCATGTATTTATGACATCTAGATCTTAATCCACTATATTTTGTATAGCTCATCGACGAGAAGATATTGAACACCTGCGGCTCTATCTTCCACACAGTTCGATCTTTCGCTTCTTTCAAATAACTTTGTACAGTTTATTTTCTAGTTTTTCAGCTTTTTTTAATCATCTCCTTTATTTTGTATTTTCTTCAAAACAATTAGATTTATTGGTGTTTACTGACTTCTTCCACATCATTTACTTAGCTATTTTCGTTTGGCTCACTGTCACTGAACTGGATTCGGAGGATGAGATTTTATGGACATTTTAAAACTTTGTTTTGTCATTGAGTTTTTTTTTTATAATTTCCTCATTCGAAAGACCTCCGTCGTGATACCATCACTAAAAATGTGCGAAATTGTAATATCACTTTTTTTTTGTCCCGCGTCGTTTGCAACAGGCAAAATATTCTTTTGTGTTTAGTTTGTAAGGTATAACAGAGATAACAATATTCTACATCATTCCAAAAATAGTCTGAAATAAAATAAAACCACATGAATTTGTCATGAAGATGCATGACAGATGTATGATCACGCCCTTCCCCCCCCCCCCCACACACACACACACTACTTCCCTCTTTTGTGAAAAGCAAGTTCGATACATCCCCATACATTATTATTCTCTTATTGAAAAATATAGTGCTGAAAGTCCTATTGAAATAAAAGAAAATGCCACTATTTTGATTGAATCAACAATGACGCAGCACGGTAATTGTAGGTATACTGTAGATTAAAAAGTTTTTGTTCGATTTCAACTAAATTGCTGTTCGGGCATCATGCTGAGTATTTAGGAAAAGTCAAAATGATTTAAAGTTTTATTTTGAAAAACAACAGTGATATGAGCGAAAAATCACGTCTTGGGTGACAGATGCCCCACCACGGTAATTCTAGTGTTTTGATGTATTCTAGTTTATGCCGGTTAGGATGCATTTGTAAACATTTACAGATTTATTTACCTTTCCAAATGATTAAAAGAAGTATATATATATATATATATATATATATATATATATATATTTCAAAATTAATGAAAAAATATCGCATGAATGGCGACGCGCATGGCGGCGCTACAGCAGCACATATCAAATGCAATAAAACATATTTCACCATTTCAAAATTGGAGTTATGGTGTTTTGGCATTTTGAAATGGTGAAATATATATATATATATATATATATATATATATAAAGACTTTACTTTTTTCTATTTCTCTTTCTTTGTCTCTTCTTCCCTAATTTATACGAATTCTTATACAGTGTAATTCGTAAAGATGGAGACAATAACTTATTTCCTAAAATATTGCCCCTAGACACATACATCTAATTACAAAGTTTCATAAAAAAGGTGCAAAATTTGATGACGTAAGATGAGAAACACACCGGGAGTATATTTGAGAAGATACTCAAACTAAAGTTTTTATGGCTTCCGTAGGGTACAATTTTTAATTAGGCAAACGTTCTTTATCCATTCTTGAATAAAATACAAAAAAATCATGTTTATATTTGCAAAAGTCAAAGAGACATTAAAAGCCAAAATTCGTGATTTACACCACTTAAGCATACCTCTGAGAGACGTGATATTGATGCATTTGGAATGCGAGATAGGGAACATCTACAAAATTATACCGTATTAAAATTCCATTTTAAACGATGCCTCTCCTTTTGATATACAAAATAGCAGCGTATAAATTTTACGTTAAACGTGCTTTCGAATATCGAGCTCGAATAAACATGCTTTCATTAAACGTGCTAGAGGTCTAAACGGGCCAGAATATGACGCAAACCCCGTACCCTGGACATGTGTGCGAGTCGAACTGTCTCAGAAAAATGAAGACAAACTTTCAAACAAACCGAGCTGGACACGCAGAACAAAGATACTTTTTTTACGGGCCAGTTCAGTCATATATATAAAAAAAAAAAAATAAGTTGTGAGTACTAAAATTATGGAAAAACTTGAAATCAACATGTTAGAAAAAGCTTTGTTTAAATCAACGGAGTCATTTAAACAGTAAAACAAGAAAGAAAACCGTCACGCATAGATTATGAAACTCTTTCTAACACATTCTGAATAATTTAACAAAACTGCACCGTTTAATAATATTATATCTAATTCAACCACATGGAAACACATAATATATTTAAAAAGCCAATTTCAACTATTTATATCTACAATCGAAAAATGATCCGTATTATTTGACTAGCCCTAATGATATATAGATTTGTATATGCATTCCGAAATTTAGTTCAGTTAAGAAATACACATACCTCAGTCGAAAATTACCTTTCAGGAATTTACGCTAGTAAAGAGTACGTGAGTACGTAGTACGTGAATTCTTTAGTGCAGACTTGTATATTAGGTATATAATATATATACAACTAGTAAAATATAAAAACTTAGTTGAATTTAAAAGAGCATACTGAATTTAAAACGTACTTCCAGCAATTATTATTCAAAGACTGTAACAGGTTTCTTTTGTGTGTCCCTGTAAAAGAACGACAAATGCTATGAATGCACCATTCTACTGTAATGATCTTGTGGTGAATTTCAGTAATTTATATCAGTTTCAATATATTTGAAATAACGTAATCTTATTAAAATGTTCTAAAAACTATTTTTCTCCATATACCCTAATGTGATGGAATTCTTTTGAGTCTCCATGTAAATTTACTGAATCACATTCTTCATATACAATACCAAACATGCCTTAGTGACCCTAAATAGTGTTTATCATTTGCATGAAAATCCGTGTGTACGTACTGGCGAGCGTACGAGCTTGCACAGACGGACAGACAAACCGAATACATAAACATTTTTCAACTTTGTTGGAAAGTGTTAAAAAGAAGGTGGAACCGAGAGAAATTAAACTGAATCAGAAGTTTAAGTTACATGAACGAGTTTCTTACTCACCTGGAAGTTTTTGAAAGGAATTTAAACATTCTATTCGGAGACTATCTTTGTTTAAATCTTTAAATGCGTTTTTCCGCATGATGGGTTTTTTTTCACGATTTCTCTTCTTTAAAATATTATAAGTCATGAGCCGTTAAAAATAAAAGTTTAACACCTAGAACATGTATTTTTCAATTATTTTTCTTTAATTTTGATTAGCAAAAATAAAGACAAATATTTTCTTTTGAAAATATGATTTTTTAAATGTAAGTTCAGTCATCTTTTTAAATTTTTATTTTAAATATTTTAAAATATTTTTATTAATAATTTAAAAAATATGATTTTTTAAATGTAAGTTCAGTCATCTTTTTAAATTTTTATTTTAAATATTTTAAAATATTTTTATTAATAATTTTAAAAAGCTGAGTCAAAATTGATACTTATATATTTAAGTTTAATTAAAGTTGAAAATGCTTAGTTTTGACAAATAATATTTCGAGTTATAAAAGATTTAAATTACCTCACAAAAAAAGAAAAATATATATATGGGAAGCGTTATGATGGGATTTTGTTTACACTGTAAATAATAATCTGTAGTTCAATAGATGTAAAGTTTAATGCTTACTAAACTTTCATCTGTAACTGTACCAAAAAAGCTGTAAATCTACAAAACTAGTTTTTGTAAAGCAACAGAAATCTGTAGCTACAAACGAATCTGCTAAAATTTCAGTAATCTTATTAAAATTTTACCTGTAACCCTGGTTGCAGTTACATAAAAAGTTCTAGAAACCCCAGCTTCCTAGTATAACTTTAGTAACTTTACAGATTTTTTTTATCTTTTACAGTGTACAAATTATATCATTAATAATCACAAGATAATTCAAAATTCTAACATAATAAATATATTTTTTAAATGTTTCTTGGACGCCCTTAAATTAATTTGTTTCGTTGAATTAGACGCATTTAAAGTTAAATTTCATGAACTATTTAAAGGGGTATATCAAATGAGTTTCGCGCATATAAACTTTAATTCAGGAAGGGATAAGGAATGTTTTCTTAATTAGAGATTTTACACAACAGGGGCGGCATAAAAATGTACTTTTAGTTTTTTTTTTTTTTTCAAATAGTCCCCGCAGGAGGATGCAACTTTACAACCTTTTTGATGAAACTTTCCAATTGGAAGTATCTGTCTAGGGGCAATATTTAAGGAAATTGATGAAAAGGAGATTATTGAACGCGTTTAACAATTTTATACAAAGTTGTGTAACTTGACAAAAAATAATTTTATTACTGAAATATTTCGGTATACTTTTATAGAATTTATATATATAAAAGGATATTTTTACTTGTATATTCGAATCATTTTGCTTCAACATTCTCTAAGTGTTATGTTGTTAAAAGAATCAGCACAAAATGTGTATCCGTTAAAACGCTTTGTTAAGATATTTATCGAAATATTTCTATCATTTGTCCTTATTTTATTGCATTGCCAATACTATAACTCAGATACAACGTAATTAAACTACGAATAATTAATGGGAATTTTTAAAGCGATCTTTTAGATTAAAGAAGTTTTTAAATAAGAAATAAAAACTATAATTAGCCTTGTGGAAAAAGTACCATCCATAATACCTACATGGAATAATAAATGATCATTCCTGCCGTGTGTTTAAGTATGATAACGATGTCTAACAATTCGTGAACTAAGATAAGGAATTACTTCATACACTAAAGGTGACGATATCTTGTTCGGCGCATCAGAAAAGTGGTTTTGGGAAATGAATAGTGCAGATGCAGAAGTCACATTATCCCCTGTTTTAGGGTATTGAGTTATACATATCACCGTGTTTGCCTTTTTAAGGCAAATCGGACTGTAATAGTGATTTTACCAAAATGAACATATTTTGGCTGAAAAAAAAATGCTGAAAATCTCGGGTGAACCAACTTGTGAGCTAAAAACTGAAATAAATTGAGTTAATGTTTAAAAAAGTAAGAAGTAATGCAAAAAAAAAAAAAAATCACTATTTTAATGTCAGTTAATAAGTTGAGCGATGTCTAATAGTAACATTTTTTGCATAACTTATTTTTAATAAATGTTTTTTTGCGTTTTGATTATTGTTGTTTATTACTCTCCAAAATAACAGAATGAAAACTAATGTTCAGAATTTTTCCCTTTTTTTCCTTGTTGTTTGAAATTGATAACTATTTTCGTTTAGAACTAACATTACTTATAAAAGTTTGCTTAAAAAGTTCGCATTTTCCATACTTAAATTAATTTTGTAGCTTTACCAGAATTATTACATATTTAGGACAATGTGCAAGTAGTTTTTATGGATACAAATATATCGCAAAAAATTGTGACAATATATCATGTTTATTAATATTAATCAGTTTTTTTCCCATTTTTCTCAAAACTAGGTTAAGTGGAGAAGTTAAATTTTGCATCTACACCCTTCAAATATTACTATAAACATATAAACTAAAGCCTGGACTTTTCTTTCGAGTTCTGACAATCGTGAAATTTAAGGAATTAAACTGATAATATTACAGGGTAAATTTTACATTTTATATGTTAATTGAGAAACTAATTAAATTTTCGAATTTTTATTTTTTCGCTATAAATGTATTTTCTCATAGCGAAATTTAATTGCATAACCAAGAGACATTTATTACTATCACAAATTATACAGAATAAGTGTTTGCTGTTCCTAAGTGAAATATTCACTCACTTAATATAGCTCTAACATTATTTTATTTTAAATAAACAATTGTAGATGTATGGTATTGTTAATGACATTGTCAATGACATGATATTGTTAATGACTTACATAATATGTACCAAAAATAAATACCATGTGCAGATGGTGAATCAAAGTTTTATTATAGAAAAAAATTAAGATGATACTTCATGAAATAGGATATGGAAAGGTAAAACAACATTCTTCTGCTGCTAAAAGTGTTTTATTTCATCTGCTTATATACACCGTAAAAAAACCTGTAAAATTACTAAAATTTTTCTAGGAAACTGCGATTCCTAGAACTTTTTGTGAAACCCCAAAAACACAAATTCATGTAACAAATGCGCTTTTGCACTGTAAATCAAAACATCTGCAAGATTACAACGAATATTTTTGGAAACTGGGATGCATAGAATTTTTTATGCAGCTGTAACCCCGGTTACCGATATAATTTTAGTAAGATTACTGTAATTTTAGTAGATTTCTTTGTAAAGCTTCAGATTTCTGTAACTTTACAAAAACTTGTTTTGTAGATTTACATATATTTTTGTACAGTGTACATGTAAAATTTTAGTAAGCATACAGATTTCTGTGACTTTACTTCTGCAAAATTACAGTTTTTTTTTTTTTTTTTTTTTTTTTTTTTTTCAGTGTAATATGGAAGAATTTCGGATTTTCCTAATTTCATGTAGAATTATATATCTATAAGGGGAATGAAAAGTAGTTGAAAAAGAAAAAAAAAACATTTTTTTTTTTTTTTTTTTTTTTGTAAAAATGTATGTATTTTCGAAGTTGCACATAAATTAAAGTGTGCGTGATAGACCAAAAAAATATAATATATGTGCAATAATAAATGTTATCTTATTTGAAATATTACCATTGTCCAGAAATTTTCTAAATTTCTAACGTATTTGTCATTACATACAATGATTTAAATGCTTTAGAAAGACTGATGGGAATAAGTGTCTAACGAAAGGATAATGCGGTGTAATTTAATAGTATGTTCAACAGTGATACGGAAGTTAAACTATCCGTGTCTAAGAAAGTATAGATGATTTGCAGTGGAAGTCACAAAGGAATCCTGAATCATTTGTTTGAAAGATGTAGACAAATATCCGTTTAAACAATTATTCCTTAAGTAGCAGTCCTATTTGGAAAGATAATTTTATTGGTAAAATTATATGAATTAGAATGCAGGGATTATTTTCCGAGCAGTGTTTGTGAAATTTTGCTATTTTTACGCATCAATGTGTGCCTAAAAGGAAAACAAAAATAGCTAGAAAACAGGAATTCTTCTTTTTCAGAATTTAATGTTTCTGCCTATGAAATATATCTATATATCTATATAAATATAGATAGTACAAAACATATTTAAGTTTTAAGACATAAAAAACACGCTTTTATTTTATATAAAATGACGTCATTCGTATCCGCTGAAGAATTTCCCATTTATGATCCAGTCTTAAACAACATCTACAGAAAAGTATGCGTATGACGTCACTATTGTAGTATAACGTACAAATCCAGCAAAAAAGCGACGAGGTCATTCAAGAAACTCGACAAAAATGAGATATCTAAAGATGTATATGCGTTCCTTTGTTTGCAATATTAATATAGACACTTAAAATTAAATTTGATTTATAGTAGCTCCATGTTTTATCAGAAATCATTCATTTATATTTTTTTTTTAAAATAGGGCACGTATTTTAATTACATTTTTTTAAAGTTGTTATGGAAAAATGGCAACAAAAAAAATAATGACTATTTTCCAACTATTTTGCATTTAATTTCTACAGAAATCGAGTACTTGAGTTGCCAAAATTAAACAAATGGTGCTAAAAACTACAAAAAAAATAATAAATAAATAAAGGAGATACAGTTTTTAAACAAATTGCATTTAAAAGTATTTTTTTCCCAATACGACGGTGTAAAAATTGAAAATGTGCGATATTTAGAAGTTTTAAAAATTGCAGTAGAGTATTTAAACGTACAATGATACATGTGCTTTGTTTTACGGCTGGATTATACAACGGATAGTTATAATTTTAGAGACAACATTTTAATAGACGGGAGAAAGAAATGGGATACCATGGGATAAAAACTCTCTTACAATAAAATTTTTTTTTCTTTTGTACGACATTTGTCAGTTTGTGTCATAAACAGTTTAAAAATGCCCTTTTATAAAAATATTTTTAAAAGAAATCTGAAATAATAGTATACACGAAAACGTGAAATTTTGCGAGAAATCTCTTTCAAAAGTTAAAGATCTTTTGAGTTAGTATGTAATCAAGGCTCGCAGAATTCCGAAAATCTTCCAATTTTGCTACTTCTATTTTTTTTTTTTTTTTTTTTTTTTTTTTTTTTAAATCTGAAAGAGTGTTAAGGAATGTATAAAAAATTACGAAAGCAGCGAGCTCTGTATAATCTTTTTCAAACATCTTTGTAACATTTCTGTAGACCTGGAACACGGGGTTTCGGGTAGTGTGGGGTCCCGAGGGAAAATAAATCATTTAAATGGAGGCATTACCTTTAGATATTTATAACACCAAATTTTTTGTATTCAATTATTGTACATATATAATATGTATATATCACCCTTCTATGCGAAAAAGAGCAAAAACCCTTAGCCCAGGTTTCTTAAAACGATACACCGAAGGAACTAAACAATAAAACAAATGCTGTCTAAACTGCAGAAAAAAACGAAAAATATGAAAACGTCATAAAAAGAAAAATCCCTTTTTTATAGTAAATTGTATTATTATTATTTATTTATTAAAGGTAACGTTGAAAATTGCAGAAACAAAGCGGAAAATATAAAAACTCTTCAAGCACAAGTCTTCTAAAGTCGCCAACATTAATATTTTGTTTAAAAAAATGTACCATTACAACTCTGGAGGAATTATTTTATTACTTAAAATTTGAATCTTTTTTGGTAATACTTCGATATAAAATTGCTCTGTTTTAACGATATTTTGTTTTGAAAATATAACATATACAAATAAAGGACTAGGTAACGCAATATGCACTGGAAAAGATGCCAATTTTCAAGTTTGGCTTTTCAAATTTCTCTTAACCGTTTTAAAACAAATTAAAACTAATCTACACAATAATAATAATAATAATAATAATAAAATCTGTAATTCTACAGATGTAAAGTTACATGCTTACTAAACTTTCATCTGTAACTGTTCGAAAAAAGCTGCAAATATACAAAACTAATTTTTGTAAAGCTACAAAAATCTTTAACTTTGCAAATGAATCTGCTAAAATCACAGCAATCTTACTAAAATTTTATCTGTAACCCTAGTTGCAGTTACATGAAAAATTCTAGGCATCCCAGTTTCCTAAAAAATTCTTAATAACTTTATAGATTTCTTGATTTTCGGCGCAAAAGTGTGTATGTTACGTGAATTTTCTTTGTTGCCGTTACATAAAATGTTCTGGGAATCCCAGTTTCCTGGAAAACTTTAGTAATTTTACAGATTATTTTTACAGTGTATAGGGCGCTACATTTGTGAAGAATCATGGCCTACAGTGTCCAAAGAAGTTTTTTTGTAAAAGATCCCTGGCATGCTATACCAAAAATCGATTTTTCTTTTTGAATATTAAATGAAAGCCTGTTTCATTGTTAATATTTTGACACCTCATTTTTACCAATACGGCAAATATATCCTGAGATTGTGTAAATTTTGTTAATACACCCAGCGCAATTACGAACACAAAATAAAACATCAAATGGCTTTTTCTCCTGTTCATATTTTCTTCACTTTCATGTTTTACAAATACTGTGGCTTTTTGGTATTTGAGATAGAGATTGAAATATTGGAGCACATTTTATTCATTACATATGTGATCCTGCGCATGGATTTTTTATGCATAAAAATATATGAATATATGATAAATTTAATCGTTTTGCACTATATATATATATATATATATATATATTAATGCACTTTATGCATTAACATGCATTGAGCTTACCATTTGAACTATAAAAAAGAATTTGAAAAGGTGAACTGTTTTTTTTTTTTTTTTAAATTGTTTATCACTGTGTTTCGTACTCATTCTATCAACCCCGCTGGGATTAAAATTTGAGTGAACTTTAGCCATGTGCTTAGTCGGAGTCTTAACAAATAGCGTGGCACTGCGACGCGCTGGTTAGGTACAGAGCTTCAAGCGAATTAATAGTATATATATATATATATATATATATGCATGTATGTATGTATTTTTATAATAAAATAAAAACATTTTATTATTAGTACAATTTCATATTCAAAATATTAGATAGTTAATATTTCAATGATGTTCAAATGTTTACAGAATTTATTATTATTTCTTTTAATAATTCTAAAATTGCTTGTTATAAAATTTTAAGTAATTTATTTTCTGGATAACAAATGCAATAAAAATAATTTTTGTACAAATAAGGAACAGTAACTAGAACTGAATATGATAATATAATTTATTTTGAATTATGGAAATAGGAAATGATTTATGCAACCGAAAAATTAATATTTCTTTTCAACTTTCTATTGTAAATGAATTTCTTTAGAGAAATATATATTGAGTTGGAAGAGAAATGGAAAACACATAAAAAAAAATTATGCTAATAATATATTTTGCTTTCTTTTAACTCTAATTATGATTATTATAAAAGGTATGAATAACATAATGAATTACAAAAACAAATCTTGTAGAATAACACAAATCATAACACAATTTATTACATGCGCATAAACATTATATATATATTTTTTTATATGAAATCGTTTTTTTTTCTTAATTACAGAGCCTTATTCTTCAATAAACTACACTATTTATCAAAAAATGACAATGCCTGCGAAATTAAAATAAATAAAAGATTTTTATGATAGATTTTATTAGATTTTTTTTTAATTTTTAAATTGCATTCTGATTTATTATATTTCTGCACAGAATATAAATGAAATGATGTGAATCATTAGTGAATCATGCATATAAGATCTCAACCTGAAGCACTTGACTTATTTGAAAGTGAAGTCAAAGTTGAGCACATTAACAAACAATTTTGACAACTTTAGCTACCACTTTTACTGTTCCACATATTTCTCTCAGCTCCTCATGTTTGTAGAAAAATCTAAACATCAAAGAAACTGAAGAATCACAGAAAAATAACATTTAAATAAAGAAAAACATAAATAAAATATAAATTGAAGGCAACAGCTTTAGATTTCTTTACTGTAAAAATTAAATATCATTAAGGAATTAAAGCACTGAGGCTAACCCGCTACAAGCGTGCCACTGTGTGGCACGGCGAAGTTTTAACAGCGGCACGTGAAGACTTATTGAAAATTTAAAAAATTGAAAATATAACAGGTGGGTATCCAGATAGACTTTTCGCTGTTAGCAATACGAGATTGAGCTACCGTACTACACTGAAAAGCAAATATAAGGAACTTATTTCAACTACAAGTACTACTATACGTATACAAATTATATTGAATTTTGGAAATTTGTAACAACAAAAAATTTTTCAAATTTACACGATTTGGCTGTCAGATATTGTTTTAGGTTTGGTTCAACAAACGTTTGTGAACAAATGTTTACTATTATGAAAATAATAAAATCAAAATCCGTTCAAGAATAACTGCTATGCGCATAAAACACCAAATTTCGTTAGCCTCTTCAAGAACTAATCCTAATATAGATGGCTTGTTAAAAAAATAACGAATTAAAAAGCCACATTAAGTACTGAATGTTTTATTTACATTTATTTATTGTTAAATGTTAATTAACAATAAAACCTAAGTTTTTACTTTTCTTTTAATTATTAAATTATTTTTTTAATCTCCACTACTCAGTCTTACTCGAAAAAAAGAAATGTGCTATTTGCGTAAAAATCCCACAATCAGGTTATAAATAACAATGTTTCACTTTTTTATTTTTTTAATATGTCGGAAAAGTTGGAAGTGGCACGAATATATATATATATATATATATATATATATATATATATATATTTCGGACAGTGGCACTCTTTCTAAACGGTCAGCCACCCTTGCATTAAAGTAGCATTTCTTAAATTATTAAAATCTTGTTGTCTGGATTATGATTATTATTTTTTATTTTGAAAAAAATATTCTCAGTATTTTAAGTAAAATCTTAGTTTTTTGACTCATCAAAGTGAAAATAAAAACCCTTAATAAATCAATTCGGAAAACCCCTCATCTAATGTAGAAAAAAATATGCATTAACAGTATGATGGGCAGAAATCAGTAAAACTGCAAACCCGGCAGTCTACCGATGAAGAAACGTTACATATGGAAAACCCATTACTACATATACATATATAATTTCATGTCGAAGTACTTGCTTCATTTGTAGTGTGAGGTCAAATTTGAACGCGTAGAGCATTAGCGCGTAAAGAGAAGGTCCCAAGTCCGAATCATTGCCTTGACATTTTCCCCTCTGTCTAGGAAATTTTGGCTACTGTCTACACATGGATTAAGTGTGGACAGATAAAAATTAAAGAGATTTGAAGAAATAAATTTCTGAGAAAAACTTGTGATGTATATAGATATATATAAAAACAGCTTGGATACACTTCAATGGCTAGCTATACACTAATTGTTAGCTGTTTCTACTTATTTGAAGGTTCAATATTGGTAATTAAAATTAATGAATATTAACCAATGTGACAAAATAATTTCTGTGGCAAATTTTGTGGCTGACAATTGAATATATACATCATGGGGATGATTGGGACATTTGCAAATGGGGATGAATTGGGCAGTCTCATTCACCTCTAGAGATGTTAAAAATTGTATTTATTAACTAAGTAATATTTCATAGGTTGATAAATTAATAATTTATGTTAATTAATACTGTTAAACTGTATTCGTATCATATAGGTTGTTTATTATTAAAAATTATCTTCATTATTGTGTTGTAATAAAGGTTAAATATTTTATCAAAAATTGCTATTTAAACTTTATCAAAATAGATAAAATTGTTAAAAGTAGTATATTTTATTGATTAAATGTGGGGAAATTATATTGAATTTTTAATTTTTGCTTAAATAATCCCCACCCCCCTAACATAATTTCAGTTATGCATTATATCTAAAATACATTTAATTAATATTAGTTAATCAGTTGTGAGTGAAAATTGTTTACTAAGTCGTATTTCAATGAAAAGTTTCACTTTTATTTCATATCTAAAATATCGCGTAAGTGGGAAAAGGGACCAGATACACAACCAAAGTTTGCATTGCAAGTTAAAACTGCAGTAAAAGAAGTGATTACCAACGCTGATAACAGCCATACGATATAACGATATAACAGCCATAACGATATAACGACCATAACGATATAACAGCCATATTATAAGATAATAAATAACAAATATAATTACATATAAGTTTATAATTTTAAAATTTTATTAAGTAACGTTGAATACAGGGAGGAAAAAATTGTGTCCCATCCATCGCTACTATTGGTATGATTGTGACAAAGAGGAGCTGTCTTTTTATTTTATAATATTTTACTGTATAATACTAATCTAGAATAAATATTATGCATAGATGTATTCCAATAACTTATGTATGAAATGTGATGTATAATATTAATAATAAATTAAAATAAATTATTGTAAATTAAAATAAATATTTTTGTGGAAATGTCCAATTCATCCTCAACCTCCCCTACATTAATAGTGCTTTAACTTACGGGTAAAAATGTTTTATCAATTTCGAAAATATTCTAGAAATGAAATTTGAAGTAATTTACTTTTTAGATAAAATTTGTAGAAAAAAAAAAATAACTTAAGCATACATGAAAAAAGGAAGTTCAGATCAGTATGACACAGGATTTTATTTTCGATTGTTAAGAAGTTGAAAAAAATGAATTATGAAATAAAAATTCAAAAAAAAAAAAAAAAAAAAAAAAAAAAGAAAAGAAAAAAGAGAGAAAAAAAAAGAAAAAAAGAAAAGATTTATTTCTGCTGTTTGTAATTAGGTACACGATGAAGACTTTAAAAAATATAATAGAGTATCCAAGCAAAGTTAAGTGATTTACAATCATCATTATTTTTTTTTAACTTCTATAAATGTCATATTTTGTATAACAAATTAAGCTACTGCAAATTAATTTCATGTTATTCAAAAATAGTGAATAGCTAAATATACATGTAGGTATTTAAAATTTATTAAGCATAAATTGCATGTTTTTAAAAATAATCTTGCAATATTACAAACAATATTACAAAATAAGAAAAATAAAATATAAGTATTTTAGATTTATTTCATTTCGAAAATAATAAATGGGAAAACAATTGATATTTCAATGTTAACTAAAAAAATATTAATATGGGTTTTTTTGTTGGTTTTTTTTTTAAATACCCTGGAATTGAAATAAAAAGTAACTCACTTTCAAGATAAAATATGCAGTAAAAAATTATTTATGTACAAATATTGAAACGAATTAAAAATAAGTATGATAATCGACCTTTGTGAATTACGTAAAAGGATAATGCTTTATACTTTCGGAAAGTTAATATTTCTTTCCGACTTTCTATTATAAAAGAATACATTAAAAAAAAATATATATTGAGTTGGAAGATGAAAAGAAAAAACATAAGAAATAAATTAGATATTGCTAACAGTAAAAAGAAATCCTATCTCAAATTAGGAGTACTACCAAAAGCACAAAATGTATAATGCAGCCCAAAACAAATTCCTGTAAATAACATAAATCATAACTCAATTTAATACACTTTGATAAACGTCATATTTCATATAAGAAAACTTTATTTTTATATTGTTATTTCTCTTGATTACAATGTCTTATACTTTAATAAAAGAAACTATTAATCAGAAATGACAATTTTAGAGAGAATAAAAAATATGAAATATTTTATTAGAAATTTTCAAACACTTATCTAATTTATTATAATATAGCACGGAATAAATAAATTGAACAGTAGTATAAAAGTAAAAAGAAATGAATTTAATACATACACATTTGAGATGTGTATGTCATATAAACAGTGGTGGCCGAAATTTTGGACACTTTTGGGTAGTTTCCATTTTAAAAAGTAAAAAGCTAACTATTGTAGTCTTCCGAAGGAAAACTCTTCAGGGAATTTTGTATGTTCCAGCCGATCACGAGCCCCAGATACCAAAACCACCCTCCGTTGAAATGCTGACTTATATATATATATATAAGTGTGTACATATATCCATATATAAAAAGTAGCGGTCAAAAGTTTCCGGCCAGTTTAGTTTCTTTGATTTGTTTGCCAGAAAGTTTCAGCAAAGAAGAAGCACAATTGGTCCAAAAGTTAGGGGTAAGCAAATGACCTCTTATGACGTTATCATTTTGATTGGATACTGAAAATACTTGATGCAAAGGGGAGGAATTCAAAATGCGCGTATGCAAAAGTTTCCGGCCATTCGTCATTCGTTAGTTTTTGCTATTGGTAATGAGTTTTATGACCGAGATTGTTAATTAATCAACGTGAGTAACGTATTTGAAATTAAAAAATTAAAAGTTCAACAGTATTGTTCGTAAGCGAGTGGTTTGTTTCTCGCTAAAGAGCCAATCCTCTCGTGAGATTGCGACAAAGTAATCGATTGCGAAATTTACTGTGAACGATGTTAAAAAAATATATAAAGATGGCTTTTCCTTTCAGGACTTCCCACGGTCCGTAAGACCCCGGAAAACGACCATTCGTGCAGACAATTTTATCAGGAGAAAAGCAGTTGATAACCCGCATAAAAATGCCGCTGCAATTCCCCTCAATTTACGGTGTTCAAATATTGTTGAAATAAGTCGGTCTACCGTGGCAAGACGCTTACGTGACGTAGGACATTAGGAAGAGTCGGTGTTAAAAACATGTTATAAGTAAATATATATATATATATATATATATATAGAGAGAGAGAGGGACCGTTAGGCGTTCGCCAAGGAAAACAAAGACTGGTCAAGCGTAAACTGGAAAAAAGTACTATTTCCCTATGAATCGAAATTCAACCTTTCTGGGAATGATGTCATACGCTACGTCCGACCACCTAAAAACAAAAGGTAAGATTCGGGATGTGTTATTACTACAATGAAGCATGGCAGAGGGCACGGTGGGGTTATGCTTTGGGGAGCATTTTCTGGAAAATGTGCCGGTCCGTTAGTTGAAATTCGCTGTAATATGAATGGTGCAATGCATAAAGATGTCTTGCAAGATCATTTGCTGCTTTGTTGGAGGAAAAAATATGGTCGCAATTATTTGTTTCAGCATGAACTACCCAAATCATACATGCAAGCTCGTCAAGAAGTCGATTTATCACGAAAAATTCCGCTTTTGAAATGGACAGCCCAATCATCCGATCAGAAAACAATAGAAAATCTTAGGAACGAACTTAAAGACGTAAGCGGAATTATAAATATTCCAATTCAGCAGAATTTTCCCCAAAATTGCAAAAACCGTGGAAAAAACTTACCACGGACCCTTTTCAACCGTTCTTTGAATCGATGCCACGTCGATTCGCTACAGTACTTATTCTTAAATGTACGAAAACAAAATACTGATTGTAAATGTTGTTGATCCATGTCTTTTTCTGTTATAACACAATTTGTTTTCCAAACTTGCCAAGATGGCCGGAAAATTTTGAGAACATGCGTTCTCTTTTGCAATTAATTTCGTCAATTAAATTTAGTGATATTTATTTTTTATTCCATAAATATATTCATAACTATTATGTCAATAAAATGCATAAGTATCAATTTGAGATTCCTTTTCCTACGGGTATACTAACAAATTAACTAAAAATTTTATGCTGGCAGGAAACTTTTGATCGCCATTGTGTATATATATATATATATATACACAATTTATATATATATATATTATATATATTTAAATATATATATATATATATATATATATATATATATATTTATATTTATATCTGAATTTTGTAATGCTGTAACTCTTGAATTTTTCCACAGATTTGGATAAAATTTTTCATAGGCATAGTACATACTAATATGACGACCGAGATCGTTGGCCAGCTTCATTCGACATCTTGTTGTAAAATGGCGAGATTTTGAATTTTGTGGACACCTTTGGATAATTTTAGGTTTCCTAGCATTCTCTTTAAAAATGAGCTATGTTGCTAACATACACTGTGTGGCTCTTTAAAATACCTTTTAATGTTTCTAACATTCTGTTTAAAATGATACATAAGAGTTTGCATTTTGTGAAAGGTAGCATTTTCTATAAGTATACAATGTTAGAAAACATAAAAAAAAATTTAAAAAATTCAAATGGCCGCCATTTTGAAACAAGATGGCGGATGAAACTGGTCAACGAATTTGGCCGATACATTAGTATGTACTATGCATATGAAAAATTTCATCCAAATCGTTTCGAAAATTCGAGAATTACAGCATGACAAAATTCAGTTTTATATATATATATACACATATATATTTATATATATATATATATATATATATATATATATATATATATATATATATATATATATATATATATATAGTATATATATGTTACAGTGAAAGACCGAAATCTGGATAAAATCGACTTCCACCGGTGAATGTCAACATTCACATAGTCGCTTGGTGAATGTCCGAAATATTTGTTAAATATCCTTATTTCTGACTTACACCGGCAAATGTCGACATTGATCATGCACTAATGGTGAATAGTGAATATGTCGGAAATTTGCATTTACTTCTCCGTGTTTCAGGATCGATCATTAATTTTTAAATCATAAAAACGTTTTAATCGCCTGTAATCCAAAGGTGTGCTGCACGCATATTCACAATACCTATTCTGTTCGGATTCGACACAGGTATCCCCGTATATTTTTCTGGTATGAAATTTTGAATATTCTGAAACACATATACAGGCGAATGCTACCTCACACAAGCTTTAAATTATTATTTAACCGTTTGAATACGGAGCAGCACGATAGCGCTCCTCTTGTTATGTGCCACTATTGTGGGCAGCGCGATAGCGCTCCTCTTGTTATGTGCCACTATTGTGGGAAGCGCGACAGCGCTAATTTTGTTCTATGCTAAAACTGCGGAGAGGGTGCGATACTGCTTCTATTTGTTTTCTCGGTGTGGTGTTCATTTAAGTTGGTTGCACTAACGAAACGTGTGATTTCTGTGTATATCGTCGGCTTACAAGTATTTTTTTTATTATTATTATTTATAAACCCAAACACGTTTGCATTTTTGGCAAGATTTGTTCTGCACTCAAACGGTTAATCCATCCTGGGCCTAACGTCCTGTTAATGGGTCTCAAGATTCTTAAAGCTTTAAAATTTTCGAAATTTTAATTTTTTTTATATGTTAAACTCGTATCTTTTCTAAATATTTTGATATAATTGTTTCCTTGAAATTCCCTTTAGAACAGAAGATGTGTCTTTTAGAATTATACCCGCTTAATAGCTGAAGCGGCGTTTCCAAAACTCTGAAGTCATTTTTCTCCAAATGACGTTTTTGGCCATAATGCGTACGATATTTCAAAAACTCCTGGATTTTGGTTCGGAAATACATGTCAATCCATGTCAAAACTGAAATCATTCAACACTGATGCAACAGAAGGAGGTTAAATATATGTAGAGGGTCCGTTGAAACAAGATTGTATTGACGAATGAAACCCAGTCCATCTATTTGATATGTTTTCTTCGTAATAATGGTGGGTGATTTGAATTTCGGCCTCGATGAGCATGTATTACTTAAGCGCCATCTATCGCTGCTATTTGGACCTAAAACTAGGAATTGCGGTAAGAAAAACTCATAACATAATAAATAATCCTCCTGAAATATTTTTTTTCTAGCTGTTACCATTTGAAATTATTGATTTTTAAAAATAGTCAGTCCGTTTTTTGAAATGCAGTATATGTGTGTGGGACGGATATATTAATGCTGTTTGGACTGTATGAATTTTTTTTGTCCTTTTACTCTGTGCTTAATTTTAAAAGAAAAGTTATATAACGGAAATATTACTAAAATACAAGGGAAAATTGTTTTGTATGTTATTTAAAAAAAAACAAAAAAAAAAAAAAAAAAAAAAAAACACCTTTTACTTGTGTTCGGAAAATTGGATAAAATGCTCTCAGAAATAACAGAAAATAGTATTTTATTTATGTTTAATCAGGGAGGAGTCCCGTGGGGTATAACATACCCAGGGTGCGTACGGTTTTTACCACCACTATTTTTCGAAAAGCAATCTTCAACTTACTTTATCGCGTAATTTGTAACAATCTTTTCCCACTAAATAAGGTGACGAATTTTTTTGCATAGAATGATGACAAACTAAAAACCGTCCATACAATTTTTATGTGCGACTTCTACCGGGTTAAAAAGACCTTTTCGAAACAAAAACATCAGTAATTCTTTCCGTAAATTTCGGAAATGATTTTCTCCTAAAATTCTCTTAAACTTATTAACTGATATTAATTTTATCAACATGTTCGTTTGTAGTGTTTCTGGTAGTTACCGTAAATTATTAATCTTTCAAAGCTTTTTCAATATAAAGAATAGATTCTCAGAGTTCTTGGTACTACAAGATAACACTAAATATTTCTTATGTTCTCTCAGTATGACAAAACGTTTTCGAATTAAAATACAAAGCAATAAGGAGTCGCTGATCCTAAAACAACCCTCCACCTGGGCTTTTTTTACATTTTTACATTATGTTATATTTTGAAGGTTAAAAACAAGCGAGTATCATTAAAGGAATTAAACTGTTTCAATTTTTGCATGAATTTATGTCTATATGAAACACTTTTGAAAGAGTATATTTATTTTCCAAAGTACTAGAAAGCTGTCTAAATATATTACAGTTTGAAAAAGTCATAAACCTTCCATCCCAACAATTACATCTGTCTAACGTTTTTATTAAATTAAGCTAAATAAATTCATATATTTAAAACTCTGATATTGATATCCTAATTCACTAAAAAACGTCATATAACGTAAAATCAAAACCTTTCATGAAAAAAACTTTATATTATTTTATTTATTTCAATATTCATTATAATGATTATTTCTATAAACACTAGTATGAATATAGATATTTAAATCATAAATCATAAAATTTTTTAAGTTTAAATAAAGCAATTGAAAAAAAAAAAAAACTTCTGTACGATCTTAAGGCACATTTGTTGATACACAACAGTCCATAAATAATGATAAATGAATTAAAAAAAGAACAACTGCCGAGGATGACTATTAATCTTTTTATACAATGCGTCTCCTTTTTCTATAAGCCGCATTTAATGTGATTAATAGATATTTCTTCTATTGTTATTTCTAAAAGCGACAAATATAATTCAACAATAGGAAAAGCAAAATTCAAAATAAAGAGCATGTGAACTCTATAAACATTAAATATATAAAGGGCTTTCATAAAAAAATAGCAATAGTCTATAAAGAATTCAGGAAAATATTTGAATTAAAAAATATGTATATTGTAATATACTTTCTGATAGTAATGTAAAAGAAATATGTAATATTTTAAATTTATAAATGAAGAAAAAAAATATTCTGATGTTTACAAATAATGCAGAATAAGATGGATGTTTACAAACTCCGCTTTAAAATAACAAATTATGCATTCACTACTATAGACATTGGAATTTTCTTCTAATAACACAATTTTGATTTTGTTATACACCCATGACTTACTGTTTGAATAAATTTATAATACATGCCAAATGCACGAATTATTATTATTTATGTATATATTCATATATTTTTTTGATGTACTATTCGAATGTTTTAATTATTATATGCGAATCTTTGTAGAAATAATTACACGTAAAAAACACATATTTTTTATCCCCTGAATAATACGGAAGACTGTTAGGAGATATGCATATTTAAGAATTAGCATGAACAAATATTATTAAATATTACAAACATTTTCATATCCATTTTTTATATAAATTTATTTTTAGCAACAAATTATCACATATAACTCCGACATTAAAGTCGCAAGGTAAATATTTAAAAGACAAAACAAAATTAAATAGAAAACTTACAGTGTCCGGTGCTATCGAATAATATAAAATAAGATTAACATTTATTTGTTAAGCTTAACAATAAAAAAACTATTGAATCACAATTTACAATATTCTGAGAATAACACAACATTATTTTTTTTTCATTCACTACTTTGAAAGTTTTTTTTTTCATAAATGGGCAGTCTTTTTAATTGATTTCCAAGATACTATTCGAGCTTCTTTAGGGATTGAGGAAATAATCCAATATTTAAAAAAGTTGAAAAAAGAAATTAGAAGTACTGATAGTATTTAATAAAATCATTTAGTAAACGACTGATAAGAAAAAAAAAAAAAAAAAAAAAAAAAAAAAAAAAAAAAAAAACCTTTATCTTTATTATCATTTTCATTGTTTAAAATAGGTTCATCACTAAAAATGTCAATAAATAAAAATATTTACAAATCATGAATGATAGTAAAGATTCTGCATAAAACTAACTACATGAAATTAACTAATTTCATTAATAAATAAATTAAAAATATTATTTTATAATGCCACTGATTAAAAATATTTTGAAAGTCTGTAACACATTGTCAGGAGAAAATTTATGTAAACAGAGTGCCTGCTAAATTCCGTTGTCACCCCAATAATTTGTGAACAGATATAATCATAAACTTGGAGTCTAGGTACAGTAAAGTAGCGATGCGCTACTGAATGAAATCGCCTACCGCACTACCTGGTGGTAGACTGCGGAGTTAGTATTCGTAACTCGAAAGCGGAAAGAGATAGGGAAAAAAGTGTCAAATTTACAAAAAAATTACAAAGTTGTAGAACATCATCGATTTAGTACGAAAAGACCCCTTGTGGGCATTAATCCAAAGAATAGAGCGGCTAAAAGGCGCAATTGTTTTTCATAATGTCCTACACTTTGACGTGACAAAGCGATCTTAGAAAGAAAAAACAACTAGTTGTAACAATGTACTTTTATTTGAGATGATCAAAGTTCTCAAATCAGCTGCAATGCACATTTGGAGGCACATTTGTCTGAAAGATATCATTTCTCGTGCCGTTCAAGTGTCATAACCTCACAGTGTAGGAAATAACGAAAAAACAAATTCGCGTTTTAACCGTTCTATTCTTAGCATTAATGTCCACAAGGTGTTTTTTTCGTACTTAATTCATGAATGCTCTATAACTTTGTAAATCACTATTTTCCCTATCTCCTTCCGTTTTCGAGATAGGAACGCTAACTCCGCAATTTTCTACCAGGCGGAGGCGTAGTCGGTTTCATTCAGAAGCATATATCTACTTTACAATACCGAGACCCCACTTTCATGACTATAGCTCTTGCCGTTCAGAAATTATGTGGATGACAACGGACGTTTTCGGCACACTGTATACAGGGTATCTCAAAAGGTGGTTTACAAACTTAACATGCTGGTCTGTCATATCATGAGGAACAAGAATTACATAGGAACTTGTGTTCGAAAATGCAAACCGCGACCGCTAGAGGACGATGAGCGCAAGTGTGTGTATGGGGGGGGGGGAAGAAAGGATATCGAAAGAGGTATTAATATGACTTTAATTAAATAACATGGTTTAAGTTACAGAATGTGTTCAAAATTCATCCCATTCGCTGCAAAGCATGTTTCATAACGTCGACGCGTGGATTTACGGACCCGTTCAAAATGGGCAGGTATGACACGGACTCGGACCGCCGCTTCCACGATCCTGGCAAGATATTCATGTGCGATGCTATGGGCGTCTCGTACACCATGGACTTCTTGTGTCCCTACAGATAGAATTCCAGGGGAGTCAGGTCGGGGGATGGCGGTGGCCATGTGACTGCTCCACCTCTGCCAATACAGCGATTAGGATATGTCCTATCGAGGTATTCTCGCACAGTGCAGCTAAAATGAGCAGGCGCTCCATCATGCTAGAACCAGATATTTCGGCTTGCTGTGGCTGGAACGTTAGCAATCAGATCCGGCAAGACTCTTTCTAAGAAAATGCGATAGGTATTCTCGTCCACGTGTTGAGGTAGTAGGTTAGGGCCAATTAACATGTCATCGATAATACCAACCCAAACGTTTACGGCAAAACGTTGTTGACGTGCATGGGCACGTGTAGACCTTGTATTTTCATATGCCCATATGTGAATGTTGTGCAGGTTCAGACACCGTCCTGTGTAAAACAGGATTCATCCGAAAACAAAATCCACGTTGGAAAATCCGGCTGTGCGACCCGTTGTTGCAAATACCAGCGTGCGAATGCAACGCGTTGGGCATAATCGTCAACACACAATGCCTTTACTCTTTCTAAGTGGTTGGGGTGTCGTCTGTCCTCATGCAATATGAGCATAATGCTGGAACGATGTACACCCAAGACGTGTTCTCTTGTTCGGAGACTTGTTTGCGGGTTCCTATGAAACTCCCGTAACACGATTTCCTCTACGACAGGCGTGAAAGTAGTGCGTTCTCGACCGATGTGGCTACGTACTTGGAAAGCTCCTGCTTCACGCAATGTGCGGTGAAATTGTCCAAACAAAACATGACTTGGCTGATGTCTGCTTGGGAAGCGCTCAAGGCACATCCGTACCGCGGCTCGTGCATTTCCATCCGCGGCGCCATATACGTAATGCATTTCCGCCAATTCTGAGTTACTAAAACGATTCATTTTTTTCCTGCAACGTCCTCGCCTGAAATGATTACGCTTCTCACTTTCCCGTAAGCCTGTACTCATCGCCCTCTAGCGCTCGCAGTTTGCATTTTCGAACACAACTTCCTATGTAAATCTTGTTTATCATTATATGACAGATCACCATGTTAAGTTTGCAAACGACCTTTTGAGACACCCTGTATATATATATATAGTTAAATAGGATCAATAATCTTTTAGCTAGTAAATAAAGAAATAAATATTAAGCATAATTATAATATTAATAAAATATTAAATATTAATTTTTACATTTATGTCAGTTATAAATAATCTGCACACATGTGCATACTATTGCTGCATATGTATATATTAAATCTAATTGCATCCTCACATGTGGCAATATTGTGGGTAAACTTTCTTAAGACTTGGATTCTTGTCTATAATTGAGGTATTGTGCGCTAATCATTTTTCAATTTTTAATATCTTGCGTGAGTGTTATTTTTCTTTAGATCTCTTAGTTTTTTATTACATATTCTGTTTTATGATGCGCTATTAGTAACTAAATTTTGTCATTTTAGGCTTAATGCCGAAAAAATTGGATGAAATAACGCATCTTCACTATGAATCGAACCTGCAAACTCATCTGACGATTCTGTGGTTTATTCATAGTGTCTTATTTTAGATACTGGTCTCCTATGTTCGCATCTTGTTCATCTTGAGAATTTTACCATTTGTTGATATATTTCTGACTTCATCTTTATTATATACATGTGTGTGTGTGTGTGTGTGCAATTTTTTGTTTCGCTGCAACATGTTATCTGAAAGTATGTCATGTTATTTGATATGAACGTATGTGTAGTAATGTAATTGTATTAGCAGCAACCTATTGTGTAATAGCAGCGATAGATTACGCTACATTGAGGCCTGATTTTTTTACCTCTTTCACCTCCCACCATTGATGCAAATGTAGGAGGTTAAATTTAGGGTGTAGGTTTTTAAGAACAGGATTGAATTGGGGGACTGAGACATACTCCTTTTATTTAACCTCCTTCTTTCGCATAAATATTGGTAGAAGAAAGTGGTCAACCATTAGGTTTAGATTTACCGCATATTGCTTGCAGCGATATCTATCGCTGCTATTTGGAACTAAAACAGGGAATCGCAGTTCAAAATCTCCTGATATCTTACATAACCCGCCTGCAAGAACTTTTTTTAATAGTTGTCACCATTTGCAAGTTATTTAATTTTAAAATATGTCAGTCCATTTTAAGCCCTTTGTTGCATAGTGTCCACTACAGTGGATAAATATGCTATTTTCCCCAACATCCAAACTATTTCATTTACAGTTTTTATTCGAAGTTTATGCTACTCTGTGACATCTATGTTTTCAGAAGAAAAATCTAGATAGCGTCACAAGTCGTGTAACTTAGCAAATATAAAATAGCAAATCTAACGTTAGGGATTTGCCAGTTTTAATTTATGCAAAAAATAGTTAAGACACGTATAGAAAAAATTACAAAATATTTTAATCTTTAAGAATAATCACCTATTTAAAATTTATTAAATTTTTCTTACATATTTAAATTTTTAAAAGATAAAATGTTTTCGCATCGAGAAAAATTCTGATCAGTCTCTCATAAAAAAAAAAAAATAATAATAAAAATTCCCTAAATTTGTATGTTTAGAATTTATAAATGTCGCCTTCTTTTATTATAATTTATTTGTGGTTATTTACGTAGCTAATACTGATTATATTACTTTCGTTATATTGATTTGATATACTACTTCTGTTTTCTTTCTTGAATCATGAAAAAATATATATATTATTTAAAGGTTCAAATATTCTATCCGAAATAAATCTATGACAGTTGGTTTAAAAGAACTCCATATTTATCTTTGCAAACTAAAATGCAATCCGGACATCTATTCTAATGAGAAATCATTGGACCTTCATTTATTTAAATATCTTTTAATCAAATAATTCTATGAAGTAAAAAATAATTTATTCGCATTTTTTGAGAATTTATATCATTAAGGATTTCAAATGCGAAGGAATCAATCAGTATAACAAAATATATTTAATATGTTTTCATTTAAGAGAAGTAGTTTTACACATTTGGAAAAAGAACTTAAATTATCGAAAAAAAAAGTTAAAATGTTCTATCTGAAATAAATGTATGATAACTGGTTCAAAAGAACTCAATATTTATCTTTGAAAACTGAAATGGAATCCATTAAAATCAATATTTATGTAATTTCGGAATGATTATTTCGATCGAAATGTTTCAAAATCTATTTGTAAGTGAAACATGAGCTCATTACCCTGACAAAGGAAAACAAGTTAAAGGTTTTCTTTCATAATTTTAATTTCACTGCATAAAAAATATTAATAGCTATAGTAGTTTTGTACTTTTTTTCATAACATATTGCTTTTGTATTATTTTAATGATACCATCTAAAATGATTTTTTACGCTATCTTTAAAACGATTTCACAAAAGAAGTATATTTTTTCTTTAAATGACCAGCAATGTAAATTTTAATTGCGCTTATGTATTTTCCTTTAAAAAAAATATTTATAATTTGTTGTGTTGTATAAGTGCTTACTATGTCTGCGTGTATAAAAGGCAAATGATTACTTTTATTTTAATCAGTAAAAAAATGTAAAATATTATATTTATCATAAATAATTTTACTGAAGTTAATGAATTATAATCATATTTTTTATTATTTAATTAATGAAATGATAGTATATTTGATTTTAAAATAATGTGTTGTTTTAGAAATCATATATCTCGCTGTATCACATTTTGAATATAAAATTATACCATGATGTAAATACACATGTTTCTTTCATTAGGAAAAACTATATCAACGCATTATTACTTATAGTCTTCCTCGATAATTTGGCATATAATCTTAAAATATTCCCAATTTTACAAGAAAGATAACACTAAATAAGCAATTAGAATATCAATCAACTGTTTAATTGCTTTTTAAAAAATAACGGATTAAATTAACGTACTAAAATTAAAACTTCTTTTAGTAATAATTTTTAATATATTTAATATTAATATTAATATTTATGTCATTTTTTAATTATACTTTTCGTTAAACAACTTAAATTTTCTTCTCCTTTATTTTCTTATATTTGTTAAAATATTAATGCATTTTATAAAATATTTACCTTTTTATTTTACGTTTCTGAGTACATTTAAATTCGTAATGATTTAATTGAACATATTTTAAAACAATGCCTTATTTTATCCTTTTATTTTTTAGGCTATTTCACATACACAATAAATTTGCTTACGTATCCTTCATCCCTCATTCTGCTTTTTCTCTTCAGAGTTTTTTTGTTTCACAAAAGAAGAATAAAACTATCCGCCTGTAAAATATTTGAGGTTTTCTAAAAATCCTGGCTAACAAGAATAAAAATATTTTGTTCGCTGCTTTTATCTTTCCAAAAGTGTCGTGCATATAATTAATGGCAGAAATGAGAAAGTGAAAGGAAACTGCTATTATCAACATGAAAAATAACGCCACCAATGTAAAATAAAGAGGAACTAGGGAAAAATCAATATCTAAAAAGGAATTTTCTTAGGGATGCAATGTCCTCCCTTTTACTACTAGCATGCTTTTAGAAAAGAAAAGGAGAAGAAGAAACAGTTTCCTCTTTGCTGAGTATGAGAATTAGTTTGAGTTTTATGGAAGATTTTTTCCCTTTTGTTGATCTTTTGACCTTTCTATTTTATTGTTTGTTCAACTTAAGTGGTTTTTTAAACAAGTAACTTCACAATTCGATAAAAATTGAGTCTTTCTGAAAGGATGAGATGCATATTTCATACGTACATTTATTAGAAATATTTTAGGACTTATAAGATCTAATTTTTTGTATGTATATATGCTGAGTATGAAAATTATTTTGAGTATTTTTGTCTTATATGTTGATCATTTGACCTTCCAATTTTATTTTTTTTAACTTAAGTGTTTTTTAACTTCACAATTCGATAAAAATTGAATCTTTCTAAAAGATGAGATGCATATTTCATACCTTTCTTACTTTGAATAAATTTCAAACGTACCATATTTTTCATATTTTAGGAATTGTGAGATCTACATTTTTATGTATACATATTTTTTTATGGAAGTTAATACCTCTTTTGTCGATCTTTTGACCTTTCTATTTTATTGTTTGTTCAACTTAAGTGCTTTTTTAAACATGTCTTTATACGATTTATTAAAATTGAATATTTCTGAAAGGATGAGGTGCATATTTCAGCATTATTTCTTATACCCACACTTAGACTTCTTGGATATATTTTAGGAATTATGAGGTCTATATTTTTTGTATGCACGTTTGATGAATATTAGAATTAGTTTGAGTATTTCTATTTTAGTTGACCTTTTGACCTTTCTATTTTATTGTTTCCTCAACTTAAATGCTTTTTTAAACATATCTCTTGACAATGTGATAAAAATTTAAATATTAATGAAAGGATGATATGCATATTTGATATCTTTCATTCTTTGCATAACTTTCATACATTCCATACTTTTCGTATTTTAGAAATTGTGAGATCTACATTTTTGCATATATATTTGTTTTATGGAAGGTTTTTTTTTTTTCAAACATTTGTTGATAATTTGATCTTTCTATTTTATTGATTCTTCGACTTAAGTCCTTTTTGAAACATATTTCTTGACAATCTGATAAAAATAGAATATTTCTGAAAGGTTGAGGTGCATATTCCATACGTATATTCGCACATACGTTTATTAGGTATATTTTAGGAATTATGAGATCTCTATTTTTTTAATGTACCTTTGATGAATGCTAAAATTACTATGGATTTTACTGTTTTCTGGTGATCTTTTGATCTTTCTATTTTATTGTTTCCTGAACTTGACTTCCTTTTTAAACCTGTCTGTTGACAATTTGATAAAAATTGGATATTTTTGAAAGAATGAGGTACATATTTCATACTTATATTCACACTTACCTTTATTAAGTATATTTTAGGTATCGTGATATCTATATTTTTTGTATGTACCTTTGATGAGTCCTAGAATTAGTTTGAGATTTTCTGTTTTCTGTTGCTCTTTTGACTTTTCTATTTTATTGTTTCTTCAACTTAAGTGCTTTTTTAAACGTATCCTTTGACAATTTTATAAAAATTGAATAATTGTGAAAGGATGAGGTGCACATTTCACACTTATATTCACACATACCTTTACTAGGTATATTTCAGGAATTATGAGATCTACATTTTTTCTTTTATGTACCTTTGATGAATATTAGAATTAATAAGAGATTTTTTGTTTTCTATTGATCTTTTGATGGCTCAATTTTATCGTTTCTTCAACGAAATTACTTTTTTAAACATGTCTCTTGTCAATTTGATAAAAATTGACTATTTCGGAAAGAATAAGGTGCAAATTTCTTACTTATATTCACACTTACCTTTATTGGGTATATTTTAGGAATTATGATATCTATATTTTTTGGATGTACCTTTGATGAATATTAGAATTATTTTGAGATTTTTTGTTTTCGGTTGATCTTTTGGCCTTTCAATTTCATTGTTTCTTCAACATAAGTGCTTTTTTAAACATGTCTCTAGACGATTTGATAAAAATTGAATATTTCTGAAAGAATGAGGTGCATAATTCATACTTATATTCACACTTATCTTTATTTGGTATATTTTTGGAATTATGAGATCAATATTTTTAGGATGTACCTTTGCTGAATATTAGAATTAGTTTGAGTTTTTTTTTTTTTTTTTTTTTTTTTTTTTTTGTCTTCTGTTGATTTTTTAGCTCTATATTTTATTGGTTTAAGATGGATTAATTTATTTAAGATGGCTTTATCTAAACTTTCGAATAAAAATTGAATATTCCTAAAAAGTTGAGGTGCATGTTTCATATTTTCCTTAGCTTTCATACAATTAACACGTACAGTTTTTAGGAAAATTTTAGGACTTATGAGATCTACATTTTTTGTATATATCATTGGCCACCACAAGTATTATGAAGTTTTGCTCTTTATGCTGATCTTTTGACATTTGTGTTTTACTGTTTGTTCAACTTAAGCATTTCATTTCTTTAAATAAGTATCTGACCAATTCCAAGCCAATTTTACCATTTTTAGTATATTAATACTTTTTACATCAAATAGGTAATGTATATATATATTCCGACAGTATTAAACCTATGTTTACAATGCATTGTATAAAATTTTGAATAGTCTAAATCAATAAAATCCATTTTAATCAGCATAGCTTCTTTTCATGTGTTTATTTGTTTGCTGTTACATATTTGATGATGGTCTGTTAACAGGTAATATTACATATTTTTCAAAACTATATTATGGAAACAATGAAACTTTCTGAAAGAAGTATATTTCGGAACTCTCTCTTAATGAAAATGCATTTTTGTAATTATAAATTGTATGTTTTTTTTAAGTAACATATATAAACATTAAGGTATCAGAAAAGTATGGTAATTTCTGTTTGTGTGTACAATACCATTGTTTAATAATATTTATTTTGACTATATAATTTATTCATAATAACTATGTTAATTTATCTTCTCATATAATATGCTAATTTTAGACATCTTTCAATTGCACAATTATTAATTTTCAAATAAGGTAAAGTCATTTTTAACTCTATTACTGTTAGTCTGTTATAGTAGAATTGCCCATCTGTACAATAAATAAAATATTTTAGCAGGATGACGCGAATATTTCATTATTTTACTTACATGTACATTTTTAGGAACATTTAAGTACTTATGCGATCTAGATTTATTGTATATATCTATTCTAAGCATGACAATCAGTTTAAGTGTATTGGAATATTTGTTCCTTTTCCGTTTATCTTTTGAACTTTATATTTTACTGTTGTTCAACTTAAGTGTTTTTTAAATATCCATATTTGATTTTTTTTGAAGGGTGGGGATCATATTTCACTCTTTTAATAACACATAAATGTATTCATATTTTAAAAATTATGCGATCTAACTTTTTTCTATATACCGCAGATAATTCAATTCATAAAATGCAGTTACTTGTAAAGTAATTTAACTGAGAAATTAAATTATGCAATTTTATTTTTAATAAATATTATAAAACAGGCACAGTCGTTTATGGAATAAGTAGTTTTGAAATTATGAAATTCAAAATGTATATTTTACCACGACATGTATTAATAATAAAAAAATAGAGTTACTTTTTGAATAATTTAGCTATGATGTAAAATTTTATAATTACTTTTTTCGATTTTAAATCATTAAACTTTATATAAGTTAATTTAATAACACATATATAAAAAAGGTTTACTTGAAGACGCATATTATGCACAAAAGGTAATTACTTTCAAAATATTAAAAATAAAATTCTAAAATTCTAAAAAATGACAATTTTGAAACACTCTGTGGCCGTTATCAGTGTCATATTACAGTATCGAGAGACACAAATATTTATCGATATATTATATTTATTGATACTGAAATATGACCTTGATAATGACCACAGAGTGGTTCAAACTTGTTGGTTTTTAGGTTTTTCAAACTTAATTTTTAATGTTTTGCATGTTTTTACCTTTTGTGTATAATATACGTCTTCAAGTAAATCTTTTCATTATATGTGTATTGTTAAATTTCAAGGAGTAACATCCCATTAATTTATTTATTTACTTAATTTAATCATATAAAATTACCTTGCGTTTAATCTGTCCTTTTGTGAAAGATTGTTTATGTTTGTCCTCTTTTGACTGTTGCATTTAATAAAGTAGAATAAATTTCTTTTAAACAATTATCTACACAGTTCGAAAAAATTTTAAATTTCCCATAGTATAAAGTTCATTTTTCATAATTTTACATACGCATATAACAAAAATTATTTGTCGAAATAGTATTTTTTTTAAGAAATATCCTGTGACATTACAGAGTTTCTAGTTTGATTACACAACTATAAATTAATTTTATATAATTAATCTTTTCTAATATGCTTTAAAATTTAATTTATATCGAATATTGTTTACATTATCTTCATCACGGAACACAAAGGTTATATTTTGGGCTACCATTGTTTCCAACCAATAATATTCGTAGCAGATTTCTATTGCTAATGTAGTTTAAGACTGCCACAAAGTTTATTCGTCCAAAAAAATAAAATGGTAGTCAAAAACTGAACTGTGGGTTCCTTGGTTGATCTGCTGATTTATCTTATTTAATATTTATTCGACATCAGTGATTTATAAAGCATCTATTAAAAGGACTGTGTTTAAACTCTCTTTTTAACATTTTGTAGCATTATTTATTTAACACTATAGAAACAGATTTTCTATTTCCATCCTTTAACTATCAAATTTAATTATATGACTAACATTTTCTAACAAAGATAAATCTTTGAATTTTGTGTGAACATTTTTTACTCCTTTCTAGATATTGTTTTTAGATTCTTTTATTGATAGTGTTGATTAAGTGGTTTTTAACAAGTATCTAGCAAATTTGTTAAAAGTCGAATATTTCTGAAAGTATAAGTTACATATTTCACACTTAATTTTTTTTAAAAGAATTATATTTGGAAGAATAAAAAATAGACTATAATTCATATTATATCCTTGAATCTATTTAATATTATATTACAAATGTACTTGTACAGTGCTGAAATAATTAAATCAACTTATCCAATTAAAATTATGAAATGCGTATATATAATAGAAAATGTGTTTTTGGAAATATAAACTGCATATATGTGTATATATTGATAATTCTAAAAAAATTATGGAAGAGGTTTTTCCCTTCAGTTATTGTTTGGAACTGCTTTGTATATTTCAGTGTCCTTTTTTTAGTATATATACGAATTCGATCAAATTTCTTTAGAAACAGAATAAGTTGCATATTTCACATTTTTATTCACACATACTATCAAAGGAATTATTTTTGGAAACAGTATAATTCTATATATTTGTAGAATTATATAATTAAAACTATCAAAGTTGCAATATCTATTTTCAGGATATTGACAGACAGTTTCTATCCCTATAGAATGTCGAAAAAGTCGAAAAAAGGGTGTCCTTTAACCTTTTTTTTTTTTTTTTTTTTTTTTTTTTTTTTGAATATAAATGTACATTTTATCTCCGGGTTTTTTGCATTCTATTTATTACCGTTTGTAGAAGATTTTAATTTAAAAAAATGATAACGTGGCTCAAATTGCTTCGGTTACTATCCTAACTTGCACTCCGTGTACTTCCAGTCGGTCGGGATTCGATAGATCGCCAGAGTTGATTGCAATAAATTTTCGTTAAAGGTTATGAACTCCACCTCACTCCCCACATTACAGCTTTTCTTACTGGTCATGGTCCCTTTCGCTAGTACCTTTACAAATTCCATTGTGCTTCTTCAGACCGATGGGAGTCCGGTACATAAGGTACAACATCACACGCGTATTTTCACTGCACACGATAACAAGACAATATCATGTCAGATATATACAAAACCCTCCTAGAAATTGGCTTACTAATATCCTTACATGTCCGATTCTTAAGAGGGAGCTCAAAAACACTTAACATACTAACACTTAAATGAACACTTAACATACATCTCTAATTTAACCAAGGGAACGCGTCTGTCATTTCACATTTCTAATCTCCGTCACCTGTTCCGGGTAGAGATTCACTTTTTTAGAGTAACGCGAGTGATTTTCATCGGACTAATCCAGAAGTTACTATCACATACTACTGCCCCTTGCTACCCAGTGTCGAGTCTTAAAACTGTTTTCCAGCAGCGATTGCTAAATTCTGTAAAGCCTTATCCAAATCATGTCCCTTGCTTGCGTTTGGGATTTCCCTGGTAGGGCCGGCACTAGGTCTAGAACTTTTTTCACGAAAATGTATGGAAATATAGCCCACTGTCACGTTTTCAGCTGTGGCTGATTTTTTCTTTTAAGAAAACTTTTTTTATATATAAAGGGGACCGGAAGGGACACCATGCTCTGCAGACTTGGTTTCCTTGTCAGAGCAGTATCTCTTAGGCAATCGAATCTAGCATTTTCTGGAGCTTCAAGCACTATAACGTCAAAAAGATGAAAATCAACAAAGTCCATCCATTAAAAAAAAAAAAAAAAAAAATCTGTTTCTGATCCTTTTTTTCGTACTTTGACGTGATTCTAAAAAGTTTTATTTTTTATAAAAATGGCTGGACGTCGTCCATAATTCCAATAGATTATATTACCTTTAATTAAAAAATCGATTTAATCGTTTTGGGTTTTGATTCCGCTCATTTTGAAAAAATCATTTCGGGTAAAATTCGTTAATAGTGTTTCAAGTACAGTTTCGGACGCGTTGCGCTAAAACAATAAATAACTAATCTAAATAAATAATTCAGCCAAATCGTTTTACAGGTGTAATCTACAGACTATACGGAATTAAAAAAAAACAAAAAAAAAAAAACCTGGACATTTTTCAACAGAAAAACAAAAACAAATGCCCCCTTAACTAACAAATAAAATTACTTAATTAAAGTTTTCTAACAACGTTGAAAGTTTGATTGTTATCAAATATTTTTTAACTACTCTTGAGATTTTGATGTTTTAATTTTATTGTTTGTTTCACTTGTTTTAAGTTAGTGCCTCTACAATTCGAATCTTTCTGTATGGAGCGGTTGCTTATTTTATAATTTTACTCACACATTAGTTTATATGAAAAAATGTTCTTTAAAGCAATGTATTTTATTTATATTTTGCGTCATTATATAAGTTTTAGTAGGATTTCATAACTTTAACTTATGCAGTTGAAATTTTCTTGCAACATTTATACTTTGATTTTTATGTATTATTGTTCACTTATTTTGATTAAATGACACAAATATCACATTTTGGAGTGTGATTGTATCCAATTAACACTTTTCTAGAATAATTCAAATGTTGCAACTGTAGAAATCAGTCACAAGGGTCTAATTGTTTAAAATTGTAGTCGAAAACTGTCCTATGGGGTTCCTTGTTGATCTTTTAACATGACTTATTTGCTGTCTATTCGACTAAATATCATTCTGATGGTTTATTGAGCATCTACACATTTGCTAAAATCTGCGTAGATGCACCTAACCTTTTTGAAATAACTTTGTACATATTTGATTCCTTCTCATAGATACATTTGTTCGAAGATATATTTTCTAAAACAGCTTATGTTTTTAACGCATAATAGTTATTGGAAAAACACACATTTAACTACTTTTTTTTAAACCTTTTCATAGCCTCATATGTTTAGTACAATAAAACAGCTTTTATTTGCATCTGTTAATTATCAAATTAAATTACATAATTGACGTTTTCTAACCACCTTTGAAACGTTTTCTCATTTTTCGATCTTTGAGCTTCCTATCGACATGTTTTTTTTTCTTTCTTTTTTTAAACAACATAAATTTAGAATGTATGGGATAACACATGTACTTCTGAATTATATAAATATCCAATTACATTGGATAACAAATAAGTTTGTTTTTCTATTTTATTTAATCATGTAAAAGAGATAATAATTGTCAAAATTAAAATATTAGTTATGTTTTTACGTATTAAAAATTTTACATGTCTGTTTCTGAGTACGTATATAATTAGAATTAAGGCTCCTGTCCCTGCCGGGGAAGACACTCACGAGCTAATGCTAATCCAACGGGGAGGGATTTTTCTAATATCTCGTTTGCTTTTCAACATTTTTATTTATTTATTTATTTATTTTTATTTTTATTTTATTTTTATTTTTATTTTTATTTTTATTTTTATTTTTATTATTATTTTTTTTTTTTTTATTATTATTTTTTTTTTTTTGCATTGGATAGCCGGAGTTCGTCTCTACACTGCATTTTTTTTACTTTTTCTATTTTGTTCGCAGATATTTTTTATAAAGTTACTTTTACTTTCAAAACTGGTTCTGAAAATGAAAGTGTTATTCTAAAAAATATCTAGAATCAAAATCGAAAAAGTAAAACAGGTGCAATGTAGAGACTGATCTCGGCTATCTAATGCAAAAAAAAAAAAAAAAAAAAAAAAAAAAAAATTAAAAATGTCGAAATGCAAACGAGATATTAGAAAAATCCCTCCCCATACGATTAACATTAGCTCGTGAGTGTCTTCGACGGCAGGGATAGGAGCCTTAAGACGTAGATATTAAGTTGCAATATTTTAAGGGTGTTAATAATTGAGGGTTAATGAAAGAGTAAAAATAGCATTTGACATAAAATATATAATTTGAACATTAAAAAGGTCCATAATCTTACTTAAAAGGTGACTAATGTAATGAAAAGGATGTTACAAGTTTAAAATATACATTTTATTTAAAACTTCTTAGTACTTTCAAGACTTCCAGGATTATCATCAGAGAATATCTTACTTAGAATATCTAAGAAGATTTAAATAAAATATTCCCTGATGATGAGCCTGGAAGGCTTGTAGGTACTAAGAAGTTTTAAAAATTTGTAACATCTTTTTCATTACTTTAGTATCCTTTTAAGTAAGATTATGGGCTTCTTTAATATTCACACAATATATTTTATGTTGAATCAAGGTGAAAAATTGCGTTTCGTCTTATGATATTAAAGCATTTGACTTTTTACAAAATTAATGAGTAATCATAAAGTAATTCAATATTTAGCTAAAAAAGGCAGGCAGCAAAAATATCACAATTTTGTTTATTAATGTTTTAAGAAATGTTTTTCCTATTGATTTTTTTATTCATTCTTACAAAAACAAATATTATTTTAAAAACGGTATTTCATATACAATGCTCCCATTGCTGTTCTTAATAGAATGTGTGCAGTGTTTTATTCTAAAAAAATATTAATATAAGAGTATAATTAAAAATGTGAAACAAGTTCGGTTTAAACACGTCTTATTTATGAAGAAATAGGAGATCACGTAAGTTATTAATTCTCAAACTTTAGACACTTCGTAGTTAAAATTCCTACCACAATTCATAGATATATACTAAACTAAGTATTTTAATAACAATCTACTTGAGGACTGTGGAATATTTTGCAACCTTCTCTCGCGGGCCTCTCTTAGCCAGGCGGGCGCCGCGAAGGATCACGTGACGTTTGAGAGAATTGATATTAAAAAACATTTTTTCTTTCTTGTTCCTTTTTAGTTGGTTTTGTGAATGTAAAATATGAACGCAGTAAGTAGACTGCATTTTTTCTCTTGGTCTTCTAAAATTAGAAGAAATGTTGTTTTAATTTTAAAAGGAAAATTTATCTCGAGCATAAAATCATGCTATTGTTCTTTATGGCTTCTTAATAGAAGAAAATAGTTGCTGGAAATTTAATTGTATTTAGAATCATGACTTCTAGAAGGAGCAAAGCAACTAAATATGTTTCATCTGTAAATATGTATATAATATACATTATGTATATATTCGAACTGTAAATAATAATCTACAAAAGTAAAAACTTTTATTTGTGAAATATGATGACTTTAATATGATTTAAATGGAATCTTGACTTCTTATAATAATGCTCTCCCTATAACAATTTCGTGAACTGTGATTTAATTGTGGAATAACTTGAAATTCTTCAAGTTCTTGGTGCCGAAACCCGGGAAAAAAGGTAAGAAATACCTTTATTATTCTGCATGACTGTTGATTTTTTGAAAATATACATTTTTCATGATCATTTATTTTGAACATTGAATTTAAATTTAAACATGGATAAGCCTGATAAGTTAAAAAGTAAAAGAGCTACTGTTCGTGCAGCCATTACGAAATTAATCACAAAATGTGATACATTATTATCTGTTGATATTGATAAAACTGACTGCGACTCATTAATGGAATCATTAGAGCTCGTAAATGAAAAGGAAGCTCAACTAAAGGAATTAGATTCCGAAATGGATGAGCTAATTCAGGAAAAAACTGAATATGAAAAAGAACTAAAATCGGTAGAAGAATATTCTGAAAAAATATCCAGTTTGAAATTTAAAATTAAGATGAGGCTTAAAAAATGTAAAATCGAAACTGAACCAAAAGTTGTACTAGAATCAAGTAACGGTTCAAAAATCGGAAGTAAACCAGTTTCGGCAGTGAAGCTTCCTAAACTTAATATAGAAAAATTTTCTGGTGATGCAAGCCAGTTCTTAGAATTTTTTAATTTATTTACTAGTGCGATAGATTCAAACGAATCGTTATCAAAAATTGAAAAATTCCAATATCTCAAATCCTTGTTGTCTGGTCCTGCATATAATATTGTATCTGGTTTTGAACTGACAGATCAAAATTATTCTACTTGTTTAAAATTGTTAGAAGAGAGGTATGGTAAGCGGGAAAATATCATAAACTGTTACATGAATAAAATTCTAAATCTTGAACCAGTGAAATCCTCTAACAATGTTATTTCTTTAAGGAAGCTGTACGATAATATTGAAACTAGTATGAGAAATCTTGATGCGTTAGGAGTAACATCAGGCTCTCACGGCCATTTATTACTACCAATTTTATTAAGGTTATTACCAAAAAATTTGATACTAGATTTCCATCGAAAACGTGACCCCGATAAGGACTGTGAAGTCACCGATTTAATAAATTTTATTAAAACGGAATTAAGATGTCGTGAAGCTACTAATTTAGTAAACAATTCCCAAACCAAGACTTATGAAAATTCTAAAACTAAATATGAAAATCCTTCAAGTAAATATCAAAATTTTCCGCAAAAGAAAAATATACCTTCAGCTGCTGCTTTAAATACATCTACAAAACAGTTTTGCATATTTTGTAAGTCTTCTGATCATGTAGGACTAAATTGTTCAGAATTCACTGATGAACAGAAACGATATAAATTAAAGAAAGAAGGTCGCTGTTACAAATGCTTTTACAAGTCCCATTTATCAATTAATTGTAGAACAAAAATTAACCCTTGTTCCAAATGTGGTAACACTACCCATAGTACTTTGTTTTGTTTTAAAGAAACAGCAAAAGAAAATCCTGAAAAAGAAATGAAAGGTGCAATTGTATCTATGATGTCAGAACAAAAATATAAACAAAATAAATCTACATTATTGCAGACTTGTACAGTTTCTGTGTCTGCTGGTAAGGAATGCTTGTTGGCTCGCGTTTTATGTGATAGTGGTTCAGAAAAATGCTTCGTGAAGAGATCGCTAGTACAAAAATTAAAATTGAAGCCATTGCGAAGAGAAAATTTATTAGTTTATCCTTTTGGGCGGAGACGCCCTTATGAATCTTGTTATGAAGTAGTTGCTCTAGAATTATCCAGTGTTGTGCAACCTATTAACTCGATAAATATCGAAGCTCTTGTGGTTGATAATATAACTGGGGCTTCTGTGAAAACACTAGAACCAGAACTTCTAGACATAATGAGAACAAGAGGCTTTAAGCCTGCTGATACAGGTCTTGAACAGGAAATAAATATTTTGCTAGGGTCTGACTTTTTGTGGAAAATATTAAAGGGAATCGAGGGAAAATTGACAAAAGAATTATACGTTGCAGAAACTATTTTCGGTCATACGGTGCAAGGGCAAATAGAGTCTAATACAAAAGAAGTAGCTTGTTTGCGTGTTTCAGTTGAAAATATAAATACCCAACTGAAAGCATTTTGGGATCTTGAATCAATTGGCATTGCTGAAAGCAATGAAAAGAACATTACCGATCATGAGGTAATAAAAGAATTTAAAGAAAATCTAAAATTCGTAAATGGGCGTTATGAAGCAAAATTATTGTGGAAAGATTCTCGCGAATTACTTAGAAATAATCTTGAAGTAGCAAAGAAGCGGTTTTCTAGTTTAGAAAATAAATTCTTGAAAAACGATTCTCTATTTAAAGAATATAACTCCATTTTGCTAGAGCAGTTTAATGAGGGTGTAATAGAATTGTGCACCGAGAAACATTCTAATAATTCCTATTACATGCCACACAGACCTGTTATCCGTGACGATAAAACTACAACAAAAATGCGCATATTCTATGATGCTTCTTCCAAATATGGTGATTCTCTATCATTAAACGAATGTTTGTATCATGTCCCTAGCTTGAATTCTAATGTTTTAGATGATGAAAATATTCCTGTTTCGAGTTTCGAACCCCCAAATACTTCCTTGAAAATTTTAGGATTGATCTGGAACAATACAGAAGATAAATTTGGACTAGAATTACGACCCTTGTTAGAAAAATTAAATAATGATTCTTCTACTAAACGCAATGTTTTGAAAATTGCAACTATGTTCCTTGATTCAGCCGGATTTATTGCTCCTTTTGTTTCTGGTGAACTAGAAAATAATTGGCAAAATTGGCTTTCAGAAATCCCTGATCTCACACACTTGAAAATTCCCCGACACTATTTTAGCAACCTAATCATGGAAAAGGAGCATCTCCAATTGCATATTTTTCCTGATGCTAACACTAATATGTATGTTCCTGAATTTCTTTCCTTGCCCGAAGATCAGTGCCCTAGCGTTAAAATTATCGCTACACAATTACCTGATGTTTCTAAAGAGAAGTCTCGAAAATCAGCAACCATTTCTTGTGTTGTTCAAACAAATAAAGCTGATGAAATTCCCATTTTTATTCTTGAAAATTGTAGCTCCCTAAAGAAATTGTATCGAGTAACTGCTTGGCTATTTAGATTTATTTCTAATATAAAATTAAAGGTAGAGAAAAGAACATTTTCACAATTATCAGCTGAGGAAATGTTACATGCTGAAAATTTTTGGTTAAAGCTGGTGCAGGAAAAAAGTTTCCCTGAAGTTACAAAATACTTGAAATGTAACAAAAGTATCCCTAGTAAATCGAATCTTCTACAGCTAATTCCTATGTTATCAGATGAAGGTTTGCTATTCGTACGAGGACTGTTACAAAAGTCTGATTCCTCATTTTATGAAAAACATCCTGATGTGATTCCTGCAAAACATAAATTGACTGAATTAATCGTGAAAGATGCACATGAAAAAGTTTTTCATTCAGGAGTGCCCAGTACATTAGTATCAACTCGTGAAAAAATTTGGATTTTAAGATCCAGACAATGCATAAAATCAGTCCTAAACAAATGTGCAATCTCCAAGAACTTTAGTGTTCGCCCTGGTCAACTAGTTATAGCAACTCTAAAGCATATCTTGTGTTTACCTGCAACCAAGGAATCCTTAGTGAAACGCTTCCGTTTGCGCGAGACTCTTCTGAATCATTTTTGGAAGCGCTTGAAAAATGAGTATCTTCTCAACTTACAATCTGCTCACTAAACGGACCAGAATAAAACTTCTGACTTTGAAATATATGATGTGATTTTTATGCATATGAACATGTATCAAGAACTTTCTGGAAGTTAGGTATTTGTGGACAGACATTTAAAAAAAAAAATGAGGTCTTATGAACTGAAGATAAATAATTCCATCATTAAAAGACCTATTAATTTTTGTGTATAATTGAGAGCTGAAAAAAAACTCTGAACTTTTTTATTAATAGAACTGAAAAAAAAAAAAAAACTTTCATTTCATTAAGAGACTAAAAAACTCTCATGGACATTTGACTAAACAAATCTTGAACTCTTTTTGTTATTGACTTTAAACAACATTTTATTTTTTTCACTTAAAAAAAAAAAATGTTCCTTGTTTGATAATATTTCTAATTTTTAGTTTAATTTTTTTGTGATGAATATTCTAGAAAAGTTGTATAGATTTAAATTGTTCTTTCTATTTTTAGTAGCAGAAACATCTTGGCTAATTTTTTAAATTGTTTATTATTTTATTGAAGCCCAGTATGTAAGTATATATTTTGATTTTGTATTGTATTTATGTATAGTGTAACTGATAATTTTTTAGAATAATTTTTATTTCTACTTTAATTATTTGAATCCCCATTTTGATGAACCCTTGTTCATCGGGGGGGAGTTTGTGGAATATTTTGCAACCTTCTCTCGCGGGCCTCTCTTAGCCAGGCGGGCGCCGCGAAGGATCACGTGACGTTTGAGAGAATTGATATTAAAAAACATTTTTTCTTTCTTGTTCCTTTTTAGTTGGTTTTGTGAATGTAAAATATGAACGCAGTAAGTAGACTGCATTTTTTCTCTTGGTCTTCTAAAATTAGAAGAAATGTTGTTTTAATTTTAAAAGGAAAATTTATCTCGAGCATAAAATCATGCTATTGTTCTTTATGGCTTCTTAATAGAAGAAAATAGTTGCTGGAAATTTAATTGTATTTAGAATCATGACTTCTAGAAGGAGCAAAGCAACTAAATATGTTTCATCTGTAAATATGTATATAATATACATTATGTATATATTCGAACTGTAAATAATAATCTACAAAAGTAAAAACTTTTATTTGTGAAATATGATGACTTTAATATGATTTAAATGGAATCTTGACTTCTTATAATAATGCTCTCCCTATAACAATTTCGTGAACTGTGATTTAATTGTGGAATAACTTGAAATTCTTCAAGGACTGTTTATTTAAAGTAAAAAAAAAAAAAAAAGGGTAAGTTCTATAATTTTTTTAAAGGTTCGTATTCAGTAAAGTTAGTTTTCTTTATGTAATCATTTTGTATCAACCGCATAAAAAAGAAAATAAAACTGAAAACGTTGAAAATATCGCAACTCAATAGTACAGATCAATTTTACAACAAAGTAATTTCCCTTATGTAAAAGTGAACTTTTTATCAGATATCCTAACATTCGAGCCTGGAACGCTAAAAACTCGATATACTGACTTTTTAATTTACTTCGATGATTTAAATCAATTAAAATATATACCACATCCATCAGCAAAATGATATATTACGTAATTAATTGGAAAGCGTATCTCATTAATCACGGAATTAGAAATATTACTTTTCAAGTACACATGCGATTTCAGATATTACACTAGATAACTTTATCGATCAACGTAAATGAATTACTTGAAAAAAAGTATGATGCTCAGATTTAAAAAGAAATACATGCTCCACGCAAGAGAAGATATTAAAAATTCGGATAAATTACGTGGAAATGATTTTACGAATAAACTTTTTTCGTCAAAATCATTATCAAATTTTCTAATTAAATAGGATTTAATTTAACTAAAGCAGCAATATCTAATTAAATATGCTAGGGAACTCGATGAAAGAGCCATTGAGAATGCCTGCTCACTTTTGAAGATTATTAAATTAATCATATCATTTGTGTCATACGCTATTTTCAGAAATGCGCTTCTACCAGTCTATTTTTAATAACCGATAATGTAAGGAGGTAAAATTATTAACAGTCTCTAGGAATTTTATTATAAAGCCTCATTAAATGGCAACTGATGTGAAAGGAAGAAATATGCTGTGCGAGATTTATGCATGTTGTAGCATTATTGATCGCTTTTGCCCATTTTTTTCTAGGTCACCGAAAAAAATATCTTTAAAAAAATTCAAAAATAAATTAGAAATTTCCTAATATAACTGAATGCATCTGAAGCATTAGATAAAGCTATGTTTAGCTATATATATACACATATTTAAAGTTATTTTAAATAATGGTTAGTGAGATAAAGTTTAAAATAAAATAACAACATTAATAATGTTCGGAAAAAAATGATAAATGTGGAAAATGACGATGTCAAACATAGTATTTTGTTTTAATATCATCAGCTTCGTGCTTATTAAATTAATACCAGACAGTGGAGCCGTATGGTTTACTGAAATAATGGTTTACGTAATAAATAGATCAGATTATGCTTTTAAAATATATTTTAATATATGAGCCTGCTACATTTCAAATCAATTTTTTTTTATCGTGCACTTGGTGTTATTGTTAAATATTAGTTTAATGCTACTTATTAATCGTCATAAGCACTTAAAATTCATCTTTTGTCTTTATCAATACATGTTTTTTAATTTTCTTTCTTTAAGTAGGATAAAGCGGTGCAAGAGTACGCAGAGCGATTATCTAGTCCCAAAACAGAGTTTTACATATAGCTAGTCTTAAACGATGTAGTGACACTTTATGGTGAAAAAAAAAAAAAAAAAAAAAAAAAAAACTACTTATTTTGATGAAATATGCAATGATTTAGTAGATATAATGGGATTCTGGCTATATCGTTATAACACTTATGTTTTTTTAAAACAGTATCATAGAAAAGATTTCAAAGCTAATTTACTTATTTTCCTTTTTATGGATTAGGATATTATTGGAATGCCTATCACCTAACAAGGCAACCGCTTTTGGTGTTGGTCACATCTAGCATCGGAACCTAGCTCATTTAGTAGCATTATACATAAAAATTAGAGAATTGATAAAATTTCTCTGTTAAAATCACATTTTATTTAATTTTTTATACTTTTAATTTTTTATTATTACATTTTTATTTTTTTAATTTCACTCCAAAATAAATTAAATCGCAAAATATGGCGCTACAGTTTTTTTTTGCTTTATCCAAAGAGTAAATGCACAGTACATATTACTAGAATTATATCAGATTGCGATTTTTATTTTATAATTGATAGAATAAGAAACAAATATTAGGGGTTTTTTTCCCTATGCAGACGATAAATATATAAATAGTAAATATAAATCTACAAAACCTTGCAAGATCATTGAAAACTATTTTTTAGTGAAATACAAAATAAGCAAATTATATTCTTTTGAAATCGAATGGAAGAAAGTTTCGAATGTTTAAAATGATATGTTGCTGTATTAAATGGTCTTTTGGTAAAAGTAATCATAAAGTACATTATTATTATTACACAGTTTAGAAAAATTACTATGGCTAATTATGTCGGACATTACAATTTCTACTGAGGTCCAAACCACTCCTCACACAAGACAAACAGCTATGATATTTGGTTAGGGTCGCCGGATAGCTCTACCTTTGAAAATAAACGCCAGCTGTTTCCCTGACAAAAATGTGAATAAAATGTTGCAATTTTTCAAAATCAAATTCGTGGGTTTTTAAAGGATTTTTAAAAAAAAAAAATCAGAATTTCATACTTACTAGATAGTGCCCGTCAAGATTTGACGGTAACAGCTTGAATGTTTCTTCAGAAAAATTCTTGAATTTTTAAATTACAATAAACTCTCTGTAAGGCGGACTCTGTGTAAAACGGAAATCTGTCTAACTCGGAAAGATTTTCAAGTCTCTGCGAGTCCATAGACATAGAGTAAAATTTGTCTAAGGCGGAATATTGTCTACTACGGAAATTTTTCTCGGTCCCGATCGATTCCGCCTTAGACAGAGTTTACTGTAGTTGTTTTTATATTAATTATTGAATGACGAATTACGTGACGAATTTTTATATTGCATAAGTGATTTCTATTTCTTTAAGGCGATACATGGTGCTGTCAGTCTAACCTATTCAATAAAGTGAAAGAATTTTAACCCATTTATGCCTAGCGTCCCATTTTTGGGACGTTTCAAATTTTAATACATTTGTATAATTTTCTTTTTCTTTATAACATGAAAATTGCATGAAATCATTATTTATAAATGTCTTTATCAATAACCGAGAGATGACAGCACAAGGTGGATATTTATTTGCTTAGATTAAGGCTTTTTTCGGTGTTTATAGATTTTTAATTTTTCAAGAGGGCGAAATGTAAAAAGTAAGTTTATTTGTATTTTTTCTATCATGGACACAAAATCGCAACTTATAATCTTAGCTTGTGGAATTTTTTGAAATACGTATTTTTTTAAATGGCGAAATTAAATGTTCAAGCCTATTTTTTATGCATTTTTGTAATGTACAAAATATAGGATTCTAGGCACAAATGGGCACATATTTTTGTTAGAAATTTAGGAGACAGTTATTTATGCAATCTCCTTTCGAAGATATTTATGAAATAAATTGTTATTAAGTCTGCAATACGATTATTCTTATTTTATTATTAATAATAGTTATAACATTATTAGTCTCTGCAAAGAAATAAATATATATATATTTTTGTAGTTCATTAAAATACTAATTATAGTACATAATAAACAATTTAAAAACATTTTAAATATAAATATAGGCAAAATATATAATTATGCATATTATTCTACTAGAAATACTCATATTTAGTTCTTTTACATTTTATCAAATAAATACAAAAACAATTAAGCTTAATTTTTTTTAGTATTTTTCCAGTTCATTTTGCAACATTTTAAGTGATTTTACCAAAAAAATTGAGAAAACAAAAATTCAGGCACAAATGGGTTAAGTTTATAATTTACAACCAATTAAGCTTGCTTTTAATCAGAAATTTATCAAAAAATGTCGGGTAGAGAATTTAATTTCACTCTTTTTTTTTTTTTTTTTTTCTAATAACAATATTTATTTTAATTAATTTATTTATTTTTTTAAACTACACGACGATTAAAAGCTGACATGAATTTTATTTTTATCTGTCTCATTATCTAAAAACCTAATTTTAAAACTTGATGCAGCTAACGATTTGTAATATAAATTTTTTTATTACTTGAATTTTATTTCACGTTTTTATAAATTTTTTTTTAATAGCAAACCTGGATATCAAGGTAATTTCTTTTATACCTCTTATACGAATATTTTTCTTTTTTCCGTTTTTTTTTTTTTTTTTTTTTTTTTTTTTTATTGAAAAGAATGACAAACTTTTCTTTCTGACACACACACATATATATTCTTGATAATGGTAAAAAAATATAGCGAAAATCGTAGATCAGCTCAATTTATTTTAATTGATAATTACATGCAAAATATTTTAAATATAAAATTATTATTTTTACAAAATATTATTGAGTGCTAAATTTTATTTAATTACAAAGCATTCATAATAATAATAATAACAATAATAATAATAATAATAATATCCTATAATTTCTCTTCCTAATAAAATATGTCATTACTGAAAGAAATTATCGACAAAAATATTACACATTTTGCCAGGCTTTCGTTCGAACCTGCGCCCGCTACAAAAATTATGAGCTTTAGACTGTTGCTTTACTTCGCTACGCTAGCTGGAACTACTGTTTCTACCTTCTAAATTGAAGAAGTTCGAAAAACAGTTGACGCATACGTAATTGTCTCGAATTTGAGTTTTTTATCTTACAGAAAAAGTTTGGCGTTTTAATATTTATGATAGCTTACTTTTTCAAAGAAGCAGCTACAAATTAACGTGCTAGTTTCCCAACCTTCGTGTGCAACTATTGGCAATTCATAAGACGGATATAACTTTTAGCCTGAAATCACTGTGTTTATCTTCTGTGTGTAATATGACCAAAACAATATGGCACTCCCGAAATAAACCGTATCAGGCTCACACAGTAAATTTTTCAATTTTTAATAATACTGAAAGTGCCAAATAATATTAACTTTGTGAAATAAAGGAAAGCTAGTTTACAGTAAGATCGAATAGCAGACGAACTTAAAAGAACTTCTACCTGTGACATGATAGTTCAACTGAGCGAGATTCTTTGCGCATGTGCAGCGCATCACTCCAAAGGCAGGCTTGTGCTTATATACTGAGCATGTGCAACTGTAGAATTTTAATTTAAAATTACAGCTAATTAATAAAATATTTGAACAAACGAATGTACGATAACAAATCTGTGGCCAAATATCGTTCATTTTAAAAAAGATTGGAGTAATTTGATGCAGTAGTTTCTTCTCACGGGCTGTCGAAGGAAAACGCTTAGCGCTTTAAATGTATAGATTATTAACAATTTTTTTAAATTTTAAATGCTTTTCTTTAAAAAATTCAAATGCTAATAGTCCGGTAAGTGGTCTCAAAAATTGCATTTACGGAAAGTTATGCTGCAGTAAAATCAAGAAATATTATTTTAACAGAAAAAATTATCGATTCTCAAACTTCATAATATACGGCTTTAAAATGCACCAGGTCTCAATGCTAGTTGCGAGCAGCACCAAAAGTGTTTCCCTTGTTAGTGATTTGAATTTGTTTGTCATGTTTAGATGGCATTACTGATTTTAAAAGTTATTTAGTGACATTAATGCAGGACTGCGCAGTGCCAAAGTATAGAAGTGTACACAGTGCTAATGTGTGCAAGAGTGTGCACCTGCTTTTGGAAAAACTGCTACCGTTGCTAAAGCAGCATTTAAACTGACGGTTAGCCTTTCAGAAAATACCTTTTTTTATTTACCGACTTTACAGCAAGCAGGGTCACTGGAAGGCAATTAAAATCTAAACTTGTTTAACATCATATGTCAGTTTAACCACAGAACAATAAAAATGAGGAGGAAAGAGAATTTCCAATACAAAATTATAATTCAGAAAATACTGAAAAGTCCAGTAAAGAATAGACTCACGCTGAATACGAAATAAACCAAACTTTGGTTTCGCAAATTTTAGTTTCGACTTCAACAGCTTCATCTTGCGTCAGATGAGCAGAGTTATCACCGTATCATAAAAATCTGTGCAGCAATACTAGAATAAGGGGAACAGGAAATCTGAAATTTTTAGCAGTTCACGCACAAAAGGCAGATTGAAGATAAAACTGCTAAAATAAGGCCAGAAATCTTCTTCTTGCAATCTTCTTCATTAAATCGTTTTTAAATTTTATTCTATTTTATCAGATAGATGTTGCCACTGCATATTATCTTTCTTACGATTAGTTAAAGAGTTAAATGGTGGAAAACATAACGAACTTTTTTAATTCAAGACGGTTTGGCTTTGTTCTTTTAAAGCAATATAAAAGACATTCCTGATGATGGTTTTAGATGATGACTAAAACTTTGATTATTTTATTTTACTTCAATGTTCGTATAGTTTTTAATTTATTTTATATATAACAATCAGTGAATTTGTGATTTTTATTTTCATATTAATATTGAGATGAAAATTTCTTTTTAGCAAGTAAAAGCAAAACGAAAAAATAGCGCCATGTATGTATTCCCGTTTTTTTTACAAATACTCACTATACTTACTCGTAAATCAATAATATGCAAGGCATTTTTTTGTTGATGCAAAATTTTGCTTGATTACACCATAATTCTAATGCAGTAATCATATAATTTGATGATGGTTTCCATGTTCGGGTTTCATGCCACCACTCAGTGATGTCACACTATGACTGAGATGTGAACTTCTCAGAAAATTTTAAAAAATTACGAAAATTCTTTAAAACATGTTATTTACTGTAAAATTATATATTTCTGGCTAAAAAAAAAAAAAAAAAAAATCTGACGTCACTGTTATGTCACTACTATGTGACATAACAGTCACATAGTAGATGTCACATATGTGACATAACAGTCACATAGTAGATGTCACATATGTGACAAAAAAACACTACATTGTAAGTCACAGTGTGACAAAAATATGAACTTCAAAAAACTTTGCAAATGAAGAGAAATATTTAAACAGTCCCGAGTTATAGCGGCATAAGGAATGAAAATATATTAGTGGATAGCAAATGGTAAATTCTGTCACGAAAGGGGGGGGGGAGGGGGTCATAATAAATAAAGTGCAAGATACAAGCATTAATAAACTAAATTTTCAGGCTATATTTTATAAATTTGATATCTAAGACAGTGAATGTATACTTTTTCATGATTTCAATTTTATCTAGCATTGCAATTATAATAATCCTTCACAGATTGTCATTATTATAAAAGTGTTTCTCGGAAAAATGGTACGTGCTGGAGCAATTTGGATAATATATTTAGAATTAGGAATATTAAATTTGTACACTTTACATATTTAGTTTGCTGGGAGGAAATTTATTTATTTCTATCTTTTTTTACCGACCAGGATTATTCAAAACACTTTTGTGGTTTCAAACTAAAAAATTTCTATTACAGTTAAATCTGCACCTTTTAATGAGCACGTAAAAAGAGTCTTCAGAGTTTAGTCATCTATGCATTTCTTGATTTATAATTTGTATTCAAGTCATAAATTCTACTTCTTTCAGACTTTTTAAATAAAATTAGCATTTTCCGAAAATAAAAGAAATATACAAAATTTGTGCAAAACAAACTTTACTTTAAAAAAAAAGGGGGGGGGGTCGTTATTACCATAAAATTTATTTTTACACCTTTAAAAATTTTAAACAATGTTTTATCTAATAAACTCTATTTATGAATATTATTATTATAATTATTTAGAAAAAAGGAACTTGACAATACATTTTAACTTAAATCATTTGGTACAGATAAAAAGAAAAGGTTAAATACATTGGAAATTTCTTCAAATACAAAATTTTAATTAACGATACTTTCAGAAAATTACTGCGCATTCAACAAAAACAAATAATCTGTAACAGACCATCTGCTTGAAAATCGTCTGCCCACAGAAAAACAAATATGAGAAGACGCGGGAAATAGTTCACTGTTTAGAACATCACCACGTCTACAACACTTTAAGATAAGGAAATGACCATTTTAGGATACACGGATATTAATGGAACGTATATGTAAGTCTTATTTAATTTAAATATTTTATTTCTGCTCTGTATATTATGAGTCAAATAGTTTAATGTTATATTTGTAAGAGACTGATCTCCAACTGTCAGAAGCGATATTTTCCAATTCGACAACTGTAAAGAAAAATATCTTAATCTGCCATCGCTTGAAAAAAAAAAAGCTGCGCAGAGACTGATTCATGCCTACATTCATACTGTAATTAATATAAACATTAATTTACACTTACTTGAGATCGAAAATGTGTTGAGACAATGGTTTGGAATTATTTTTTCTGCTTCTTACTATTTTTTGATTTTCTGACACTTATAGTTATTATTATTTTGGTGTTAAATATGATGTTCGATTATCATGAGATTACGAAACTGTTTCAGATTAGAAATTAACATTATACTGGGAAAATATATTTTTACATGTTACAGTAGTGAAACATTTAAAAGATTTTTCTTTTAGTGCTAATAATATTTTAAATTATCTTTTAAAATCCTAAATCTTCAAACCAATGTTTTCAGATTTAACATTTGCCAAAATTATAAAATAATAGGAATTCCATATTCCATATGCAAATATTTTTGAGATATTGTTAAATCTAATAATGCATTTAATTTATCTATTGTAGTTTGCTGTTGTTTAATAGTATAATTATAAGTACTAATTATTATTTTTAGTGTTTTTCAAATTGGTATATTTATTTTTTAAATTGTATGTAAGCATTTTTTTCTGTTTGTGATTTTAATCAAACATTTAATTATAGACATTCTAAATCGGTTATTAAATTTTCTTCTATTGTAAATTCATTTTCTGCGTTATTGATACGCGTAATTATTGGCACTAAAAGTAAAATATGATATTTAAGCATCGAAATAAAGTGTTTTTCATGGCTGATAGGAAATTATAGATTAAACTGCTTTAGTATATATATTTTTAAAGTTCATATAATACAGAATACATAATATAGGACACAAGTTGAAAAGTGCTTATGACTTCGGTTTGTCTCTCCGTCTGTCCGTCTAGCAGTCTGTCCGCACTCTAACTCTCGAAAATATACTCGGATTGCCCTGAAATTTTTGGATGTTATTGACGTTTAACATAGCACGGTACCTATTTGTAATGATGTTTGTAGCATGATTAGTTCATTCACAGGGACAGCCAAAAGTTTTCCGTTACATTACGGCCTATGGGAAAAAATCGTTTCAAATGATTTTTAATGATTTTACGCACGATTTCAAACAGAATAAAATTGATATGCATTTATGAAGTGCACTAAAATATGCATTCTGTTGATGCAATGTCGATATGCATTCTGTCTATGCGATGCAAAGAATAGTTATTGTTCATTTACAGGGCTAAAAAAGGAATTCAAATACATAATGATATAGGGGTGGAGGGAATTGCTTGGGGCATACTTTAATTATGTTAATCTATTATATATATTGAAATTGATATATGTCGCTGAGGTTTACATACTATAAATTATTTCATGTATAATACGAATAATACGTATATAGCATTTACAGGGACACACAAAATATTTCAGATACTATATTGTATCCGAAGTACTGTAGAACCTCGATTATCCGAAGTCATTGAGACCGACTCTCTTTCGGAAAATCGAAATTTTCGGATCATCGAGAATGCTTCAATTTTAAGATTAAGGAGAAATATATGCAATATTTCTTATTAGGGTAACAAGTGCTTAATAAAAATAAAGCAGTAGCAAAATAGAAACAAGAATAAATTACCTGAATTTTAATTTTGAAATTAAGTACTTTTTATGTATATCACAAGTGTTTGAAAAAAGGTTTTGTTTGTCGTAGTTTTGATTGCCTTTGCTTTGAAACTCTATCGCGGAGTTTTCTAATATTACTTCACCAGTATCACAGTTTTTCTGTTGCTCCAGCCATGCCAAACCTTTTGAAAAATATTCAAAAGCCTTAGAATGGCTAATTTGTTCATTTTCTTCGTTCCACTCCGCAGCTTACGGGAGCTCAAGTTAAATTCAAAGGAACTCTAAGAAAGGGGTTCGAAAATATTTATATGTACTCGTATTTCGGAAAGCACTGCTTGCACACAAGGAATAGGACAGTTAAAGCAAAAAAAAAATAATAATTGCATCTTTATATATATATTTGTAGGATTTAAATTTAAGCATCGTTTATTTTCTTTATGACGAGCATTATCAATAAATTAACTGACGCTCTGATATTTTTATTATCCATGTTTTCAAAGCACGAGTTATGAAAATTCACGATCACGAGATCACGTTTGGATATATTCAAAGATTGGAAAAGTGTGAGTCTAAAAAAATATGTTGTTCATCGAGCATCGACTTTTGCAGTGCCAAGGGAGGCATTATTAGGCCTAAGTGGCTTATTCGAAGGAAAATAATTCATAGGTTTTGTGTTAGAAATGTAATATATTTAAATAAGCTATTGACTAATTTAAGTAAATTTATCTGTATAGAATTGTATTAAAGTTTGTGTTGTTATTCAGACGTCTACTTATTCAAATCTTCTATATATTAGCATTTTACCAACAATAACTTCTACAAATTTGGGGGCTCGGTGCCGGGATGTTAAGCAACTATTAGTGGAATAGATAGTAAAATATTAATCGAAGAGAAATTGTTGTCAATCGCCAATGTCAAAAGATGGATTGTGAATGAACAAGGCAAGTGTGTAAAAACCGTAGTCATATTTAGCCAAGTACAAGTTTGAAAAACATGGTATCCTTAAATAAAGCTAAAAGAATTGATCTAATAGATCTCTGCCAGGAATGCGGAATTCAACCACCAGAAAAACCGACGATCCCTATACTAATAAAACTAATTAAAAACTGGGAGGATTTCAACGAAGATTTTATAAAGGACCGCTTAGAAGTAATTATGACAGCTAGAAAAAAAAAAAAGCTGAGATTGAAGAGAAAGTTAGAAAAGAAAAAGCTGAGATTGAAGAGAAGGTTCGAAAAGAAAGTGCTGAGCTTGAAGAAAAGAAACTACAGGCACAAGCAGAGATTGAAGAAAATAAACTGAAGATGGAAATGGAGGAGAGAAGATGCAGAATAGAATTGGAAGAAAAAGATCGCGAAAGAGAGTTTGAAATTAAGAAAATTCAACTACAGGAAAGTTCAAGACAACACGTCGATATGAGTCCAAGGACAAATACAGGTAAGCAATATGAATTGCTCAGGTTATTAACAAAATATGATAGTACGAATAATTTTAGTTTATATTTGGCTATGTACGAAAGACAAATGTCGCAGACAGGCATTGATAAAAAAGAGTGGGTCAACTATTTAATTAACCTAATACCATTAGATGTGATTAACATAATAACTAGGGAGAGTGTATCCGAAATGCATGATCATGATTACATAAAATGTATTCTTTTAAAACGGTACAAACTATCGCCAGAAGAGTTTAGGCTGAAATTCTTCTCACTCAAAAAAGAGCCATCGGCAAATTGGCGCGATTTCGCTTATGAGATCAAGGTATATTTCAAACAATGGACCGACGGCCTTGAAATAGATAGGTTTGAGGAATTATCGGAATTAATTGTAGTTAATCAAATTAGGCATAATTTACCTGCGGAAACAAAGACACATTTTGCAGAGGAATTGTTAGTAATAAAAAAGATAGACAAATTAGTAAACAAATTAGATATTTACGAAACGGCACGAAGGGTTTGCAATAAACAAGCTATAAGGAATACAAGTGGTAGTTTTGAGGATAAACGATCGAGAGTGGCTGACTACGCCAATTCGAAAAGGCGCCAAGTTGACAATAGGCACAATGTGAACCATGGAAGAAACGAGGCGCATATAATATGTTATAATTGTGGCAGACCTGATCACGTGAGTAAGAATTGTACCATGGGAAGTAAAATACAACAAAATTATTCAAATTATAACCCGCAACGTAATCAAAATTGGCGAGAAACGAAATACCAAGATTGGAGCCACAACACGCAAAGAAAAGTAGTTAATATGGGCACGTTAAATGGTAAGAAAGGAAGAATCCTGGATATTCAAGGAATAAAGACAAACATAATAATTGATACAGGGAGTGATATTTCAATCCCCAATTCAAGATATCATACTGCAATAAACGCGCCAAAGTTAACCAGCGACAATATATCTTTATCGTGCATAGGTGGAGAAGAAATTAAGCCAATGGGTTTTTTCTTGCATAAAATTTATGTAGATGGTATAAAAATACAGGATAAATTTTACGTTGTACAAGAAACTGACTGTGATTTAATAATAGGGAGAAAAGCAATCAAAGGCTTGATGTTAAAAGTAGAGGAAGATGTTGTTAAAATAATAAACGACAATACAGTACGAGTAGGATACATTAAAATTAACAAAGTCCCTTCCAAAACAGATGAAGTAGCCACATTAAGTCTAAGCAACAATAATCGAGATTGGAAAGATATGGATAATATCGACTGCGAAAATGGCGGAATGGATTTGACTCATACTACAAATTTAGCTAACAGAGAAAAAATACGAGAATTAATAAAATCCTGCAAACAGAACAGAACAAAAGATGCTGGATTAAACACGAAAATACTACTAGCAGATAAAAAACCTATCTGCGAACGTCCAAAGAGATTCTCTCTAGTTGAGCAGGAAATCATCAATAAACAAGCACGACAATATTTAGATAATGACATTATCAGATGGAGCGCCTCAGATTTTGCGGCGCCTGTGATCCCGAGTAAGGAAAAAGAAAGTGATAAGAAATTCGTCATCACTGGACAGAAGAGAAACGAAAGTAAAGACACTGAGAATAAAATAGAAAATAATACCTGTTCAATAACTATTTGTGGAGATACTAATAATTTTAAACACAAAAAGAATAGAAAAAGACCTAAAAGAAAAACGGTTAGAAAGAAAAAGTCAAAAAATGTTAAAGAAGAGAAAAATAATAACGCAACAAGATCTACAGGAAAAGCTTTAATTCAACCTGAAGTATATAATGACGAATCCAAGTGGTATAAATATGTGCCAAAATCACAAAGAATTATCAATAGGACAATAACACGATGCACCAAGTATAGTCCATTAGAATTAATGACAGGAGTTAAGATGAAAGATAGTGACATGCAAAACATTAAGAAGATTTTGGAAGAAGAATTTACCGAATGTAAAATGGAAGAACGTGAAGCTATGATAGAAGAAGCAAAGAAAAATATACTCAAAATACAAGAAGAAAACAAGGTCAAAGAAAACAGTCACGAAAATATAAATATGAGACATCGTCGCCATAAAGAGACCGCAATTTGGCAATGCTATCTAACTTAAGGAAAAATACTTAGGGCCATATGAAATAACGGCCGCCAAGAATCAAGATCTGTATGAAGTAGAGAAGGTAGGAGATCATGAAGGTCCAGGAAACACGTCAACCGGAGCCGAATACATGAAACCACGGTCTATGGGTTGAACTCCTGGATAAGTCAAATAGATTAAGTATATGTGTATGTGTATCGAACAAGTAATCAAAATTTTGTGACAGAAAAATATATAAAAGTTTCCAAAATTTAGCGGTTTAAGCATAAAAAAATAATAAGCCAAGATACTGATGTCGAGGCGGCATCATGTCAGGATGACCGATTTGTAGGATTTAAATTTAAGCATCGTTTATTTTCTTTATGACGTGCATTATCAATAAATTAACTGACGCTCTGATATTTTTATTATCCATGGTTTCAAAGCACGAGCTATGAAAATTCGCGATCACGAGATCATGTTTGGATATATTAAAAGATTGGAAAAGAGTCAGTCTAAAAAATTATGTTGTTCATCGAGCATCGACTTTTGCAGTGCCAAGGGAGGCATTATTAGGCCTAAGTGGCTTATTTGAAGGAAAATAATTCATAGGTTTTTTGTTAGAAATGTAATATATTTAAATAAGCTGTCGACTAAGTTAAGTAAATTTATCTGTATAGAACTGTATTAAAGTTTGTGTTGTTATTCAGACGTCTACTTAATCAAATCTTCTATATATTAACATTTTACCAACAATAAGTTCTACAAATTTATATATATATATATATGTATATATATATCCAAAAATCAAACCAAAAATTCGAAACCACGGAACTGATCCGAAGATAAAGATACTAAACCAAATGACAACGACAAAACAACTAAAAAACACTAACTTCAAAAACAACATACTTTAAAAACGGCAAACTTTAAAATTATTCAAACTAAAACCAGAAGAAATTGAATCAATGGAGGCAAGCACTTGCGACTTGCTCTTTATATATATATATATATATATATATATACAGAGTTTTGAAAATTATTAGAATAATTGTGAAATTTACATTAAAATCTTGTTATGTTAAAGAAATAATACATTATTTAAAAAAAAATATTGATACATTTAATATTTAATGTGCATCTTCTTATTTTCTATTAAAGATTCGATACGTCTTGTCATACTTTGTATGAGCTTTTGTATTTGGCAATTAATTTGTATTTCGTTCTCGTGATGCCAAATTTGGATGAGTCATTCTATCAGACAATTCTTGTTTGTGATGTTGCATTTCTTTGATTTTTAATTAAAGAAAACACTTCCATGGCCCGGAAACAGTCTAGATATTAACCCCATAGTGAAACTTTGGGCCACTGTAAAGAAAAAAATTAAAGAAATACAACATCACAAACAAGAATGGCCTGATAGAAAGACTCATTCAAATTTGGTACAAAGACAACAAAGCACAAATTAATTGCCCAAAACTCATACAAAGTATGCCAAGATGTATCGAATCTTTAAAAAAAATCAAGGGGGTGCAAACTAAATATTAAATGCATCAATACTTTTTAAATAATGTATTGTTTTTTAATATAACAGGATTTTATTGTAAATTTCACAATTATTCTAATAATTTTCACACCTCTGTATGTATCTGTGTATAAATACATTAATTATATCTGTGATATAAATAAATTACAAATTTTTCTAAATTATTTTTAAAAAGCAATAAAAGTTTCTTTTTTAACTGTTTATCTTATGTTTATTTATTTACTATCCTTAAGTATGAATTATTATTTTTTACGCATGCATTAACATATCTTTTCTTCAAAGATGCATAATTTATGACTTTTCTTAGAGATAAATGAAAAATGAAAACTTAAATCTTATTTTCTTTCCCATTTCTATCTGTTATTACCGAGATTTTCGTATCTTTTCATTTCGATATTTTCCAGTTTGAAATTTTAAGATAAAATCATTTACTTTCTCTTATTCGTTAGGAAACTTTTGCAAAAGAAACCACTATGCATTATATTTATTTTCTGTTGCTGCATCCAAACATTCACTACCCTTTTACCTTCCAGGCATCTACATTTGCAGAAATGGGGAATCTTGCCGCAACTCGAATATCTTTACCATCATACGTTACTGCAATTATTGCTCTGCGTAGCCTTTAGCAAATGGATTCCTCCAAGTTTCCTTTGCATACATTGGTTCTTTTGCCGTTTCTAGATAGTAATTTTCTGCTATTTTTAGTTAGGTGGATCGATGGACGTGAGTACCTGTTTTATCTGCAAAAGCTTGTTCGAAGAACTCTGGAAGTAGGCTTTTATTTACGGTAATTTCCTCACTTAATACATGAATTCCCTTTTGCGGACGAAAAAAGAACTCTTATTTTTTTTTTCTGGGAAAATGGAATCTATCAATCAAAACTCTTATCGTCAAATAGTGAATACTAGCATAATTTATTCCAGTAGATACTGTTTTATTTATTTCTATTTTTAAGGATAATTTACGAATATATGTAAATCTGTGCGAAATTGGTATACCAAAATAGATCTTGATTCATAAAAAAAACAAAAAAACAAAAACAAAAAACAAACAAATATGTATAAAAAAGGGCTGTTTGCTTTTCAGGCATTGCTTTTTTATGTTTTTTATTTGTGTAGTTTTATTCTTCTTTATTTCTCCTCTAATAAGTAAATTTCAATAATAATGGAGGAATTCATTTTTGATATTTTTGATAGTAATAAAGTTTGATAATAAATAAATCATTTTGCTTTTAAAAACTGAGTGGAAATGTTGAAGCGTTATAAACACTTGATTGTTATTGTATTCGCATTTCAATATTGTTGCGATGCAAAACGTTAAAGAAACAGCCTGTTCTGTGAAAAAAGAAAACTATATTCTAAAGGCAAATTCAGGGCAGAAATCGTTATCCATGAAACTAATAAATTATTATGGGGTGGGGGGGGGTATTGAATCATAAGTTTATTTTTAAAACTCACATAAACCTTTTTTTAATGGAAGTTGGAAACAAATATGAAGCAAAAACAAGGAAAAAATCTATTTTTTTTTCAAAAATATTGCATCATATAAAAGAAAAAAAGTTACAAATATTGTTTCTGCATAATATAATAAAAAAGTTAATATTGTTTCTCAGTTATTAAGAATGCACATTTTGCACGACCAATTTAAATTTTCTTTTCTTAAAAAAACATCATATTATTTTAGAAGTCATGAAAAACACCATTATTTAAAATACACGATACTCCATAAACAAATGGTTTAAATTACAAGTTTTTTGTCAAAGGATGTGTATTTAGACGCCGAGAAGTCAATATTTCATTTCACAGGTAACGTGACCTAACAAAGAAGAAATTGCTGGCCAGCAGCAAGATAGGTGCTGGCAATGATGGAGAAGTGCTGGCTAATGGTCTACCCCTGCATGACCACTGCCGGACAGCTTCAGTCAACTTTGCTGTTTAAAATCATCAGATAAAATTCTGGTGGGCATCCGTTTTATCTCATGCGCTGGCCCACCACAACATGGAAGTGCATGAATTTTTGCAGTATTATTGCTGAGAACCCTTACGCTAGGTGGCGTTGCGAATATTGAAGACATTGAGTATTTAAACACAAATCTGAAATGAATATCTTAACACAATTTAAGCTGTGAAGCTATTTTTTTTTAAACTGTGAATAATATACCACTGCCATTAACAAAATAAATAAGTAAATGAATAAATAAATAAATTCTTTATTTCAACGGACTTTTTTTTCTCCTTAAATCTGGTTTTACTAAGTTTCAAAGGATTTCGGTTTTCATAATTTACCCAGTTGAGAATCAATAAAGAAAAGCATATAAAATATATAGGATTTCTATACAATACAATAATTTCTATAATAGTTTAATGATTCGGAACGTAAATCACAAAAGAAACAAACTTGAAATAGTGTAATGAGAGCTTGAAAACTACGAGCGATCGTAGAATACGCTGAAAGTACTTGTTCATGTCCGATCACGAAAACCAAACAGCACCGAGCACGGATAGTACTTGGGAGGGTGACCACATGGAAACCGCTCCAAGTTCAAATGTTTCTATAGACATTTCTATAGCTCTTGGTGAAACTAGTTTATAGAAGAGAGGGCCATAATCCTATAATACTTTGTTTTTTTATAGAATTCTACAAGAAATTTTTGTAAGGGAAAGTGCTGGGCCAGCAGCGGGATAGATGCTAACACTGCAGAAAAAATGCCGGATTGAAGTAATGTGCTGGCATACCAATGCTGGCCAGCTGTTGCCCATCACTGATGTGCCAGCTGCAGTCCACATGGACACTTTTGTACTGGTTTAAGTAAAGGCACTATTGCACTTTACTGCTGATGGCAGTGCTGGCTGCCATCTTTTTTCCAGCTGATGGCCCGCTGTTTCTTTCTTTACTTGGGATAATCATCAAAGTCACTCACAGGAATTTAATTTTGAAGATTAACATTTCGAAGCATAAAATCAAAATAAAGTCGAAAATCTCTAACTTAGGGTCAGGTGGGGTAATTATGACCAGGGGGTAATTATGACCGCCGTCATATTGGAGAAAACTGTGATGGTAAAATTTTGTTTCAAGCTTACATATTAACCTCCTAATGTATATTTCATCTTAGGTATTCTTTATTACTAGTCTGAAGCCTTTTTGAGATCCAAATAGCAATTTGAAACTAAGTCTATAAAATTTTTATAAACGGATTTGTTACTTTGGAGTTCAAAGTGGTCATAATTACCCCAAACAAATGTGCATTGGCAAATATAAAGAGAAGATATAGTGGTCATAATTTCCCCACTAGTGGTCTTAATTACCCCAAACTTATGTGATTGTGAGTTTTTGGTGGGGTAATTATAACCACACTTTTAACTTTAAAAGAAAATGAGATTTAAAACTTTTAAAATGTGATCTTAAAGAATCAAAGTTACTTCCTATTTACTAAAAAAAGCACTTTTCCAAATAGAAATAAGCAAAAAAAAAAAAAAAATAATAACAAATTTGAAAATGTAAAAAGTGGTCATAATTACCCCTCCCCCCCCCCCCCCTGACTATATTCTCTGAGGTAGATTATATGTTTTCATTAAATGAAAAAGTCGAGAGAAAAAATGAATATTATTTCAGCAGGTAAATAACTTTTTCTGAAGAAGGAAAATGGAAATTTTGTTACGTATCGGAATATTTGGGCCGTGTTGCTATTAAAAAACAGAAATAAAATTTTAAGGGACTGTATCTCGAATTTTTGTATCGAATGATGAGCATCAATTTCACCTTAAAATGTTAATTAAAAACATGAATATATCACATGGTTAATAGTTTTATTACTAAAATAGGTGTAAAAACAATTAAAAGGCTTTAAGACATTAAAACTAATTTACAGATGTTAAATATTTCGCAGGGTCCCAAGCACTTTCAACCAAACCCTGGCAATCATCAGAGGGTGAAGTGAGAAGAAACCAGCATATTTCCGGAATGCACACTGATTTAAATATTGCAGGGTTAAACCAAGAAAAAGTTTGGTCTCTCCCTGCAATATTTAAACCATTTTGCATTCTGGAGGATTGCTGATTTCTTCTCACTCTACCCCTTGATAAAGTCCAGGGTTTGGTCGAAAGCGCTCGGAACTCCGGCAAATTCTTTTATATTTAACATATGTAAATTGGTTTTAATGTTTTAAAACCTTTTAATTCTTTTTACAGCTATTTTAGTACATTTGATGCATTCATGTTTTTTGTGAAGAATAATACTTTTAATGCAATTACCACTGAGTTTTGATATTAATATATACTCTAAAATGCTTGGATGATATATATGTTTTTTAATAATAATACTTCTTATTTACTGAAAATTGGTTTTGAAAGTGCGTTTATTACGGTTTTAAATGTAAACATGCTGTGTTTAAGCCATTCAATAGTACAATTCTTCATAAAAGTAATGTTTGTAGCTTTGTGCTCTAGACTATGTGCCCAAATAAAAAAAAATGAATAGATAATTTCAGGAAAATTGTATTGTACGAACGAATTTTAAAATGTAATTTGGTGTTAAGATTTCATTACGTTTCCATTACAAAATGAATGAGCAATTCATATACCATAATAAAATCCAGACAACATATTTAGCAAAGAAAGCATAGTTTTGGAGATGGAATATGTTGTAAAAACGTTGTAAATATTCTGCAATACAGTCGGAAATAGGGTTTGATCATACCAACAAATTAACTCCAATTTTTCCGGATTTCGTTATACATTAGGTATGCAAATACTAGGCAATGACGTGATTGTTTAAATAAACACTTTTTTTTTATAATTGAGTTGGATAATTGGCGTTACGTTTCTATTTAAAATACTTACGTAAAGCATTATTTAGACGTATTTGTGTTTACTTACTTCATGTAGGAACTAAGTCGTTCAAAAATAATAAACTGTATTTAAATGAATTTATCTCAAAAAAAAAAAAAAAATGCAGTCAATGCAAAGAACGTTGATGTTGAATTAAAAATGAAAATCTGAATTTAATCGATAATTTAAAATAAACAAAGCGAGAAGATTTCCACTCAAGATTTTCTTCTACAAAGAAAATGCGAATTATGTACCGTAACATATAAAAAAGAGTTTTTTTATGCTTGAAACATTGCTTTAGATCGATATTTGCTGAAAGATTGGTCGCATCTCCCCTTCCTTTGATTTCTTTGCACACTCCTATACAATCATCAAATATATCGTGTTCTTTTTTATTGAAAACAAATAAAAATGTGGGCGTGAGCGACAGAAAATCAATGTTTATTGTCATTACCGTCTAACATTTCCCCATCGCAAATCTTACATTATAAAATTACATTGATTTTGAACTAAAGTTGTTTTTCGCAATGTGAATTCGAATGTAATTATCTTAGATGACATATTGATACGGAACACTAAAGTTCATTTAAAATTCGTTGACAGATTTATAAAGCAGTACGAGCCAGAAAAAGTATTGAAAATCTGTTTGTCACAGCGTGGTTTTAAACTTGTTTGGGGTACAGAATTTCCCCATATTTTTCATTCCTGTTAGCAAATTATGTATACAACAAAATAAAAACAATGATTTTTTTAATGTATGAAAGAAGCCTTTGGTTGATATTTGCAGCAATATTGGATTTCATCTTTTTTTTCCCCCTCTTCGCAAAAAATCCTTTGTGGGACCAAAGCGAGCATGGAAGACTTGATTATAATTTTTTCAGAAAAATAAAATCCTAGCAACTAAAAATAAATCTTAGTGCAATAATCGGCTAAGGTTCTTCTCATTCTTAGATTCTAAGTGTTTTATTTTGATTTAGGATAATTAATTTTGGATTAAAATATAATTATTTTTTGAAGGATAGTTCCTGAATAGTTAACATATTTCGATTACAAACACGACAAGATTACAACTATGAAAGATTTCTTTCGCAAAATAATGGATTGAATAATGATAACATATATGAATTATGCGTTATCATTCAATTTAAAATGCAATCTGATATAATTTGGTTTCAAACAGGTTTAAGATATACGGGATCCAGAACAAGAGCGGAAGAAATAATAAAATTAAAAACTAATGATAATCTTTAGTAATTATTATAATTCTTATTTAACAACAAAAAATTGCTTTAGCAGTACAATTCTGTCTCCTTCAGTTGAATTCATCAGTACCTTTCAAATTTTTTTAAAAAGTAGCTTTTCTTTTTTGATTTTATTTAAAAAAAAAAACTGTAACTTTGAAATTTATTAAAAGTAAAAATAGTTATACCTTACATAATCATCTTATCGGGATATTTTGAAAATCGAAAGTAATGTAAAAAGTTCTTAAACCCTCGGGCATTACGTAATTATAGTCATTTTTGATTCTTTAAGGCAATTTTGAAATAAGGTGCAGATTCAATATTTTTCCTGAATAAACAAACATTAGCTTTTAAATCCGTATTTTTATATCTTAGCATTTGTCCGAATTCCCATGAAATAAAAATAATGGAATATTGAAAGATATTTATATTTAAGATTACAAAAAGGTGTATGTACAATAAAGTATTAAATGTTTAATTTTCATTAGATTCCATTGCATAATAACATTGTAAGAAAAAAAAATCTCGATTTTCACTTCAAATCTATTACTATTTCAAATTTATTTTACTGTATATCTCTTAAGCAAGATCTCCAAAGAGCAAATAATTCCATTTTTATTAAATTCACGAGCGTGAAAGAAGTGAAATTGAAAAAATATATTTGTGATTTTCCATCGGAATTGCGACAGTAAAAATTAAGATAGTTAAATTTTAAATAGATACCAACTCCTATATACTCTTGTAAATGACACATAATATTAAACAATGTCAATATTTGATCATAATCGTAAGTTATTAAAATTTATTCAATTCTTTTATTCAAACATGATTTCATATTAAGAAGAAGCACAATTTTCTAATGTTGTACAGCGTAAAAAACTAGAAATCTAGATAAAAATATATTTTTTACTTTTTTAATTACGTTTAGTTTCAATTGAAATTGAATAAATATTGAATTTTGAATAATTATGAATTTGCATTTTTTTTTACAATAATTTTTTGAATGTTTTCATAAAATTCTTACATTTAACCTTTTGTAGTTCATGACTAAATGTATTCCGGAAGAAAGAATATCAAACGGAAAATAAAGAAAGGAGTCATGTATTTTACGTACATACTGAAACATGAAATATTGCTTCAACTGAAAGTGTTATAAAAATCTGTTGCCCCCAAGGGCAATATGAATTTACACTTATTTTCATGTTTTTAAGAAAGTTTTAAGATAAAAATGCTTATTTAGCATTTCCCCTCAAAGATATAGCAATGGAATAGATACTTTTAAAAACTATTATTTTTATTATATTAACGTATTTTCGATTGTATATAAAAAGATAAAACTTCTTTTTCCTAAGGTAGACTGATAGTATATGAATCGAAAAAAAAAAACTCCACCAACACTGAAGTAATAAAAGTTGTTTTTTTCCATTTAAGTTCTATTCATAAATTCCTAAAAAAGACAATTTTAAAAAATGAATTTCAGATATTAAATCTTTATTTGTGAATTCTGCATTTTCAGTAATTCATTAAACACATCCGTTTTTTCTTCAAATTTGTTTATTTATTTTTTTTCCCTTTTCAGTAGAAATCTCTGAAAATTGCCAATTTATATCATTCACAAAAAATGATGGCTATGTTCATTACTATTATAAGCTTCTACTATGTTTATTACTACTAACTTTATTTCTACCATACATGAAAGTTTTGGAGTGTCTTGGGGTTATTATTAAATTGAAAATGTATGTAAATATAAATATTTTTATATTTCTTATGATTCATTGGCGCAAAATCTTCGTGATTAGACGAAAATATAATGCGTTTTGACTAAAACCCGTTTATTTAATTTTTGCTATAAATCTAAATCTATAATATTTATATAATTTTAATTAATTTTACAACTAATTTAGCAATGAAATAACACTCGAAATTGTTGAATATTTAATACGCGATTTATCACATTGCTAAGCAAGCGTAGAACCAAAAGAGTGAAAAATGTCCAATCCGGGAATCAAACAATGCACCCTTGGAATAGCGCACCAAGCGTTCTACCAATTAAGCTACGAGGACAACACCCAGCTTCGCATCTATCACGCGTATATGTTGTCAAGGCTGCAACGGCAGCAAAAGATGGAATAATCCTCACGAGCATACAATCCTGCGGCGAATAACGAAACACAAATAAACCCAGCATCGGTAACACATATATAATTTTAATTAATTTTACAATTAATTTAGCAGGCTTGGACATTTTTCACTCTGTTAAGGGGTCTTGTACCTTTTAAACGCGTCGAAAATTAACGAAAATCTTCAAAGTTTGAATTAGTCTATGTTCAAAACCTTTTTATGTATAAACATGAAATTTTGGATATTAATTAAACAGATTATTCTTTGTGATATACTACCAACAGAAATTTATTAACCCTTTACAGAATTTGTGTACTGTTGAAATCAAAATAGCTCTTTTTTTAACCCCATAAGTCATTGCGCGCATGATATCTTGAGAAAGTATGTATGGATTGTCATGAAATTTGGTAAATATACTAAAAAAATATGTGTGTTTAAAGTGATCTACTTTTAAGTATTTACAATGGTAAAATTTTTAGTTATGATTATTTTTATTCATTAAAAATACAAAATATTTATTTTTTTTTACGAAAATATTTTTTTTTATATAGTTAATGAAATAATTTTAGCCTAAGAGTAGATAATTTTAAACACACATATATGTTTAGTATCTTTACCAAATTTCATGCCAATCCATACATACTTTCTCAAGATATCATGCGCGCAATGACTTATGGGGTAAAAAAAGAGCTATTTTGATTTCAACAATACACAGATTCTATAAAGGGTTAATAAATTTTTAATGTTAGCATATTACAAAGCATAGTCTGTTTGATCAATATCCAAAATTTCATGTTTCTACATAAAAAGGCTTTGAAGATAGACTAATTCAAACTTTGAAGTTTTTCGTTAATGTTCGACGCGTTTAAAAGGTACAAGACCCCTTAATTCTACGCTCAGTTAGCGATGTGATAAATCACGTATTAAATATTCAATAATTTCGAGCGTAATTTCACCGATAAATTAATTGTAAAATTTATTAAAATTATATATGTTAATATATGTTAAAATTATATATGAATTAAAATTCACCGATGCTGGGTTTATTTGTTTCTCATGTTTCACCGCAGGGTTGTGTACTCATGAAGACTATTCCATCTTGTGCTGCGGGTGCAACCTTGCTAACTATGTGAGTGAGAGATGCTAAGCTGGGTATCGTCTACGTAGCTTAAATAGTACAGCACTTGGAGCGCTATTCCAAGGGTTCCGGGTTCGATTCTCGGCTTGGATATTTTTTTCCTCTGTAGGTTCTACGCTTAGCTAGCAATGTGATAAATCGCGTATTAAATATTGTATACTATTTATTAAAAAATACAGATTTAACATTTTTCTCCATTTTGGCAATTTAAGGTTTGAAATATATATTAAAACATTCTTACACGTTTCAACTTTAAATAATCATCTACTAATCGTTTTTAACTTAAAACTAGCATAGAAAAAACTAGTGTCTTTATTTTACTTATTATTTACCTATAAAAAAGATTTTTTTCAAATAAAATTATTTACGTTTTTAAATTATGAAATGTAGTATTTCATTGCTTTTTATAGCATTTGTTAACGACATGTTCATAGAATCTTTGAAATTTGTATTGAAGGTTAAATAAGATCTTTTTGTACATTCAAACAATCCTAAGACAGAAAAAAAATACATTTATAACGTCAAGCATTATTTTTCAATTCTTGAAATAAACATTTTTCACACAACTCTAATCCCCAAAAAAGCAAAAACGATTCTCTGACATTACGAATTTTAAACCAGATACATAGCAATTTCGAAAAAAAGCAAAACGAAGCGAAATTTAGATTTGTAACACACAAGGGTGTTATATATTTATTTTCAACTGTACATTTATATGACAGCTTTCAAGAATAAATGCATATTTCATTGCATACGTTTTCAAAAAGGATGAAAATAGAAAATACATATTTATAAAATATGCAGGAAACTTAGCTTTTTCGTCTGTAAATAAATAATCAAACAGGATACTCCAGATACCAAAAGCACCAATTTAAGTCTCGGAATAGAATTATGTTGCACTTACGGCTGAATGGAATTGCTCCTAATTTATATTGGACATTATTCTCCTTCTATGCTGCAGGGAACGAAAAATGTCAAATGAAATAAGATAGATCATATTTCTTCGAGGTATCCAATTACATTTGTGACATATATATTTTCAGTACTTATGAAAAAAAAGATGATATTAATAAATTCCTTTATTAATAGAAAAGATATTTTTAAAAATAATGTAACAATGTTTCTGCAAATAAGGATTTGTATTTTGTCTAAGAAGCCTTCAGTTTTTTAATAACTATAAATAGATACAAGTTTGCTTTAGAATCTTGTTACTATTTGAATAAGGAAATTATGCAAATGTAGTTATTTTTTGTTCTTATTGTTTTGAGGCAAAACTTGATTTATTGAATTTAGTTCGCTGTATAGAAAACGTATTAAATTTTTGAAATAACACAGATGCAAATAGAAATCATTTTGTTAAATCGATTTGAATATAGATACGGATTTCAATTTATGCATAGTACAATCTGAATATGATAAATACAAAAGTCCATGCTTAAGATGCACTCAGTTCTTTTGTATCGAAGCATGCCTAATTGCTATTGATAATTCGATGCGATGTGCACATTTTTACATAATAAAAAACTACATACAAATGAATAATGATATTGTTTCATGATGTAGATATTTTTTGCTAAAAAATATGAAGTTAGGGTATATTTTTAAAATGGAAATTAAATATTTAGACGGCAGATAACAAACGAAAAAAAAAATCAGTGGAAAAATTCTACAAAGAAACTGATATGATCAATGCAATAACTTTGTAAATAGCACAGAGAGAACCAGATATAATTATTAAGATGTAACTTGGTGTAGTATAATATAAATTTAAAACAACGTTAAAAACGCCAGAATATGTAGGCTTTAAGCAGACTAGTTTCGGTAGCATTTAGCATACCGTCCTAAGTGTAAAGAATAACGGAATCTTGCTCAAATATATAGGCGAGAAGCGGATTCAAGAGAGAAGTTCATTGACCAATGGGAAATCAGGAAAATTCAGTTAGCAGCCAATAGGATAATAGTACAGGTAATGTAACCAAATGTGCGGAAAATTCTGGTAGTAATTAAGAAAAAGATGATTTTATGTAATATTCCCGACAATCTCATAAAGGTGGAATAGGGAATTCACAATTAACAATATTGTCCAAATTTTTATAGATATGAAATGCTTCAAGAAAGTTAAGTTCATATATAGAAGTGGGTTTACAGATTATTTTTAGCTGAATTGAAATCAAAAGAGTGTTTATTCTCCCAGCAACGTTTAGCAATTGAAGATTTATTGGTTTCCTGTTTTTGAATATATTTTTGGTGTTCTTTAATACGAAATTTTAGACCCCGTTTTATCTATCCAATAGAGGAAAGACCGCACTGGCAATTAATATTATAGATACCCCATTAGTTAGATAACTCAATAGGATCTTTGACTTTGGAGATGGTAATTTTATTCGCAGAGATAAAAATTATTCTGAAATCGTTCTGTCTACGAATTTTGGGAATAAAAAAGCTGGGTTAAGGAAAGAATGTAACACAGTGCTAATCCTGGAAAGAGAAGAGGACTGATTTGAGTTAGAGGAATGAGGATTCTGTAATTTATTCTTTACGTAAATTACAGACTAAAAAGAACAGACTAACAAAAACCAGTCTGCTTAAAATGTACATATTCTGGCTTTTCTAACGTTGTTTTAAATTTATAGTACCCGATATGTTTTTGTTTTGTTTAATAGCTTTATACATAAATACTAACTGATTTTTCGAAATAGAATTATGTTGCACTTACGGCCACATAGAATAGCTACTAATTGAAATTTGACATTATTTTTTTTAAATCAGCGATAGTCTAACAAAATAAGATAGATCCTATTTCTTCTAGGTATCGAATTATTGTGTGTCATACGTATTTTTATATAAAGATATCCTTAAAATTTATGAAGTATTAAATAATGTTTCTGTAAATAAGCACTGTGTATGACATTCAGATGGTGCACATTTTATTTCTTATAAATAGATACAAGTATGCGTTTAAATCGTGTTACTGTTTATGTAAAGAAATATGTATAACAAAATTCGTATGTAAAAGAATGTTCAATGAATGCATAAGTAAATATTTATTTCAGAAATCAGAAACGATATTCACTGTGGATGCAAAATATAAGGAACTAGATTTTCTTTGTTCTCAATAATATATAATACATATAATAAATAAATAATACATTTCTACTGTCTTCATCATGTAATTTTTATTAGGAGGAAGTTAATCCTATGGTGGCAAACAAGTGTATTCAGGGGAGTTTTAATATCTTTCATCTTAAACTGAAAATAAAAGTGGGAAGGAGAAGGGCTCATTTCTTTTTTTCTTTATTTCATAAAATAAACAAATTCCAAATAATAAGTCAGGCTAAAACTTTAATATTTAATAATTGTTCATGGATTTCCACAATTAAAAAGAATAATTTCCTAAATAGAAATTATCTTTTTGTCCACCTGGTAAAAAAAAAAGACCGCAGAACCACTAAGCTGAATCGAAACCATCCAACCAAATAATGAATTAATTTTTAAGACTCCTAAGAAAATTAAATTAGTAACTTAATTTGCTCGAATATTACTAACTAATTTATAACTTTTATCGCATCGCTAAAAATCAATCTTCATTTTCTGTTCATTCGAAAAAGTGCTAATACCTGATTGGAAACAATCTAATCTTACTTACACCACTTTTCTTGACGATACTGAAACAAAGCAAAAATGAAATAATGAGGCCACACTGTTCTAAAAGAAGTAGGATTTAATTATTCCTCTAGAAAACTTCGATAAGTCGGAGTATCATTGATCAAGTCGTATCATTTGGGAATTTGAAACAAGAGGAATCGATTGGTAAAGGGAAAAGTGTTCCCTACAAAGAACGACTGATAGAATATTCTATTTTTTCCCCTTCATTGCATAGGCATTAACAATGTGGAAAGGGTTTCTCCGAGTTACATTTCTATTGAGAATACGGCAAAATTTGTGATGGCTTTGAAGATCGTTACGTGTAAAACTTTCCCAAGTTTCTATTTAAATGAATGTGATTATCTGCATTTTAAGAAAAACATTATAAAAGAAAAGGAATGCATTAGGGGAGATGATGCAGTTTCAAATTTGTCTCTGTCTTCTAAATTGTCATTTCGGAAGAGAAATCACTTTATTATGTCAATACTTTTTTCCTTTCTTATTTTGTGACTTTGTAAAGGTTTGATTATTATTTTAAGAATTCTAATATTAGACCGACTGACATTTTTACCTACCCAGAACGACCAATGCGGTCACTTTGACCGCAATAAGAAATCGAGAATAAATATTTGATTTTTAACGCAAATATCATTATAAAATTTTAAAATAAGTTATTTTGAACAATTGTAAAATGCATGCAATAGTTTAAATAATATATATATATATATTTATTATATAAGAAAATATACCTCTATTTTCAGGAAAAAAAGCAGTATTATCATCATTTTAGTAGTATTATGTATTATTTTAGACATTAACACATTATTTGCAATAGTGCTATTTACAATAGTGACGTTTCACAATAACTTTACTATTTCACAATATTTACTATTGTATAATGTTACTATTATATAATTTTATAATACTATTATAATACTATCATATAATACTATTGTTATATAATACTGTTATTATTACTATTATTATATATTATATTATTTATTATATTATTCAATTATTAGTATTAAAACTATTTTTATTATAATACTATTATATGATTTTAATATTTCACAATATTTTAGTGCTATTTCACAGCAGATAACTCAATTCTCTGTTGCGGTCATTGTGACTGCTTCTGGCCGTAGAACATTAATTTATACGCTCGTTACAAAATATAAAAGAAAACAGTGTTATACATTTAAAAATCTAAAAAAAAAAAAAAAAAATGATAAAAGTCGCTAATGGTGAGTGAGGAGACGTAAATGTTTAAAGAATAATTGCTTCTCAAGGAGCTATGCAGTCAAAATGACCGTTCCGGTCGTTTTAGTCATAAGTATTTTGTACATTTTTTATACATCTTCTTTTAATCGGTATGGAGTAATCCTTTTTGTTGCTTTTTAAATTTTCTTTCGTGATTAGAGTTTGTGCGCTACCTTTATTATGGATAAATAAATTGGTTTAAAAATACTTTTTTGAAATGTTTATGAAGTTTTAACTTGAATGAGTGTATTTAGCATTTTATGGTAAGTATTTTAAAAGACCAGTTTATTTTTTTGCATAAAGTAGTGTAATCATGCAAATATTCAAAAAGTAGGAATCGCGATATCATTCTTTAATTCTTCTTCTATTAGTAGTATACATTAAACATCGACAAGACTGAATAATTTATTATTATTACATGAAATCATGATTTGTTCTGAACATGTTTAAAGAAAAAATGCAAAATATTATATGTTTAGTTTATTGCCTGTTGCAAAAAGTTTTAACATGTCACTATAAATACTTTTAAATTGGAAAATATACAAATGACGTGAGAAAAAACTTTCATGATTTTTTGAATCACATCTCCACAATTTTAAGTGAATGCATTTTGATCTCACAGGCAATAAACTATTATGAATTCACGAAGAATTAGGTTAAATTACATTTTGCTACGCCGTTTGGTGCTGATAATGCTGTATATTATTGTATCTTACTTCAAGCTTTAATAATTAAATGATTATTTTAACAAAATTTAAATAAATAAGCAATATGAATATTACATTCACAATATATATCTTTACTAAAAAGGTGCTAATATACATAAATGTTAAAACATTGGAGTCAGATGATGTTAAAATCCAAGAGCTTTCTACTAAAACATTAGTCGTCATCAGGGAAAACTACTGCCGGCTGAAAAACAAGTGCTGGTTAAATACAGAGGGCAAAACCAAAAACCATAAACAGGAGGGTGGGAAGGAAAGAAATAGAAAAGTAGCTATAGAAACCTGAAAAAGAGAAGGGAGAGGGAGGGAAAGGGGAGGAGGAAAATGATTCAAAACCAAATTCACCAGTTACACCTAGTATCTTAAACCAAATCTTTGGTATATTACAGGACAGAACGTCATTACTGGTAAACTTGCCTCTTGTCAAAATTGCTAAAGACTCTCTGATTATACAAATATTATAATGTGATGCAATGATTTTGAATTCTTTAAGCAGGATATCAATATAAGTATCTTGAATTAACCGGAATAGAGCTGTGGATAATTTGGTTGGTGATAAATGGTTTTAAATAACCATTTCCCTCCTCCCCTTTCCCTCCTTCCCTTCCTCTTTTTTTCAGGTTTGTATAGCTACTCCTCTATTTCTTTTCTTACCACCCTCCTGTTTGCGGTTTTTGGTTTCGGCATCTGTATATAACCAGCAGTTGTCTTTCAGCCAGCAGTAGTTTTCCCTAATGACAACTAATGTTTTTGTCGAAAGTACTTGAATTTTAACATCATCTAACTCCAATGTTTAAACATCTTGATTATTTAAAAATGTTTTTACATTTATGTATACTAGCACTTTTCTAGAAACTATATATATTGTGAATTTAATATTCATATTGCTTATTTATTTTATTAAGGTGAATCTGTCGTTCAACTTGAAATATAGATTTTCTATATCTATTTTATTGAAAATTTTGTCTACTATTGTTTTTGTCTACTATGAATTTAAGTAGTTTTCGGTAAATGGAAAAGATAGGTCACCATTTCAGAGTATGAAATTAAATAAAAAAAAAAATAAAAACCGACTGCGTAAAAAGCGAAATAATTATTTATTTAAATTAAAATAATAAAACTTTGTAAAAAATCACCATAAAATAAAAAACAAAACACAGGGCGTGTTTCGAGCTAAAAACATAGCAGCTCGTCATCAGCTACAGCATACACGTGTCCGCAAGCGAACAAGTTCAAAAATGAACTAAAGGTAAAGAATGTTGCAAAGAATGCGACAGATGGCGCTACCAACTATTTGGGTGCTGCACCGTGTTATTGCTTTGCACGTGTTCAAGGTATTTGCTCTTCTTTCTTCCCAGTTTTTAGTTTTATTTTGATTTTTCATTTTAGTTTTATTACACCTTTCTCTTTTGCATGTGCCTCTTTCAGGTAGCGCCATCTGTCGCATTATTTGCAACATTCTTTACCTTCAGTTCATTTTTGAACTTGTTCGCTTGCCCACACGTGTATGCTGTAGCTGATGACGAGCTGTTATGTTTTTAGCTCAAAACGCGTCCTGTTTTTTTTTTTTTTTTTTTTTAATGGTGATTTTTTACAAAGTTTTATTATTTTAATTGCTTCATATCGCCAGTTTTCGGTGCTGTTTCGCTAATTATTTATTTCTCAACAATATGAAACTATTTTTTTTATATTACTTGCCTATTTTTTTATTTATGTGTATTGATGACTTTTAAGTTGTGTTTAATTGCCGAAACGTCAGTGAAGGCTTACTGTGGAGACACGAAAAGTTTTGGTTTCCGTTAGTCTGTCTGTCTGTTAGTCTGTCTGTCTGTTCCGCGATAACTGCCTTAAAAAGCATCCGATCGGCTTGAAATTCCCTGGGCATGTTGATGAGCTCTCCGGATTTAGCTGTATAATTTTGGGTTAAATTTGGTTCATTCGTTCGGAATATACAGAACATTTTATTTTGCGATATAATGCTTTTCTATGGGAAGTCAGACGATTTTCAAATTTTCATTTGTTGAAAGAAATCGCTCATATGAATAATAGATTTAAATGGTAAATTTTGGATGCTGAAATTTTTAAATAAGAGTATTAAATTATTCTTATTAGTTTGCAATTTTGTCAAAACATTTGTCAGAGCTTTTAAATTAGGTGTATAACTTATGATAGAATTTTATACATGTGTTCAAATAATATAAAACATTTTATTTTATGAATTTACTTATATTTCATTTTTTCTTTTAACCGTTGCGTAGCAACAGCATCTCATCTAAAAATATCATAAATGTGAAAGTATGTATGGTTTTTCGAAGTCAAATCAAAGCAAAACGAATGAATTAATGAATGCCTTTGTATAGATATTTGCATATAGATTTATTTAAACGCAGAAATGAAAATAGTATTTATATACTATATAGAATAATATTTTCATTTATTTATTCAACTATTTGATTATAAATGAAAAAGTTCGTTATTTTCATACAGAATAAACTGACATTATTCTGTTAAATTTTATAAACTTTATTGTTGCCAAAAAAAAAAAAAAAAAAATGAATAACAATTTCTCCCAAAGAGTTAATTTTAATTTGTAAGATTTTCACGTGCAAACGAAAAATGGAATAAGCAAATAAAAAATAAAAAAAAAGGATATATAGGACAGGAATGAATACATATAAACATTTCACACCAAATACCACCTAAAATAGTTTTTGTAGCAGTATTTTCCCAGCACTACGAAGAAAGATTCCTCGATTTACACGATTTTACTTGGCCTTCCTTTTCTCATTCTTTGCGATTTCATTTTCGCAATTGCGTGCATTAATTGGCACAAAATTTTACATTTTTATGACTGAGATATATGTAAGGCCATACAAATAAGAAATTCCGTATTGTCTCCTATAAAATGTCATAAAGTGTTGGTTAATCATATATGTTTTTATTAAGAGGAGCAGAGCTGCCAAGCCTCCGGCGTTCTGGATAGCAGTATTTTAATACAGAAAATGTTACTTTATTTAATTGAAACATTTGCGCGATTTAAAAAAACATTTTCTCTAAGATAATAGTGATGTGCAAAAAGCTTGAGACTTGGTATGCCTGGTGGGGAGTGAAATGTTTTACTTAATGCATTTATCTCTATTTTAATGCTACGTGAACAACGTCCGTGTAACAGCTTGTAGAGTGTAAAATAAATTAAATTATTAAAATAATCCTTATTACGAAAAATGAAACAGAAAGTCCGGCTAAGGGAAATGAAATGTTAGTTAACCTTTCGTAATTTGACCTGAACATAGGTTTGCGTCAAATTTCAACGGTATTTGTAACATCACGATTTGAAATTAAATGTAGATACTATTAAAAGAAAATCACAAAAAATACTTAAAGGCGCCAAATCATGTTTATCTATTTAACGATGATGAATTATTAACTGTTAGGTTTAGAAGCCCCCCTACTTTAGGGTGATGTTAGTAAGTTAATGCTATCGAGTACATTTTTTGATATTTAGATTAGATCTTAGATATAAATATTGCAGAATGGTAATCAAAATTATTTTTTTATAAACAAAATTTATAAAGGTATTAGATTTCTAAATTAGATGTTTCAGTTTACATTTCCAAAAGTTCATTATCCATTAGATACAGGTATTTGTGGTTAGCAGGCAAGTAAATACTGCTGTATGGATATTAGGATAACGTAAAATGCTTGACCGAATTATTGCTTATCCTTATAAATCGCAGTGTAAAAAGAAATCTAAGATATAGGGTAATCATTAACTCAATCAGTAGAAAATTACAAATGCAAAATAAATTACACAACGGGGGGTTCAGGGGGGCAGAGCCCCCCCTGAAGAAATTTGCTTTATTATATAAAAATTACTAGAATAATTAGCTCGTGAGAATTTCAGAATATCCTTACATAACAACGTGTTTAATTTAACGCTTTTAATGTCTGAAACCATCGAAATATTTTTTTCCTTTTATAAATGTTTGTGTAATTTAAATAGTTTAAATTTTGTTTTTGTAGAAAGATTAATATTACGTAAAGTTTGATAAAAACAATGAGTTGCAGAGATGACGTTGAGGCTCTTGATCTGCAGATTTACTAGTTGCCGAAACGTCAGTGAAGGCTTACTGTGGATACACGAAAAGTTTTGGTTTCCGTTAGTCTGTCTGTCTGTTAGTCTGTCTGTCTGTTCCGCGATAACTGCCTTAAAAAGCATCCGATTATCTTAAAATTAAGGATGCATGTTGGTGAAATCCCCGGATTTAGCTGTATAGTTTTTGGTTAAATTTGGTTCATTCGTTCGGAATACATAGAACATTTTATTTTGCGACTTAATGCTTTCCTATAGCAATTCAGACGATTTTTCCATTTTTATTTGTTGAAAAGAAATGGCTCATATGATTAAAGGATTTAAATGCTACATTAAGGATGATGAAATTTCCTAATTAGAACCATACATTATTCATAGTAGTTTGAAATTTTGTGTATACATTTGTCAGAGTTTTTAAATTCGGTGTATAACTTTTATGAAGGGATTTTATATATGTGTTTCAATAATATAAAATATTTTTTTAATATATATTTTCTTTTTAAGCACATATTTAATTGTTTTTATTATCTTTTAACTGTTACCTAGCAGCGAACTACACCTAAAAATATCGTAAATGTGAAAGTATGTGTAATTGTTTGAAGTTAAATCAAAGTAAAAAGGGACGAATTAATGCCTTTGTGTCTTTACGTATAGATGGAATTTACCACAGAAATAAAGAAAGACTATGTTCTATTTATTTTGTTTAAATATTTTTCTTTTAAATTAAAAAGTTCATTATTTTCATAAGGAATAAATGGACATTTTGCTATGAAATTTAACAATCATTTTTCTTTTTTTTTGCCGTTGCCACGAAAATTCAATCCCGGAATAAAAATTTATCCTAAACAGTTAATTTTGATTTGAAAGATTTTTATGTGCGAGAGGAAAATGAAATAAAAAGTAGACATGAATACGCCTTCATATTAGAAATAAAGTGAAAATACGAAAAGAAGGTGAATTTGATCTCATATATCAAAAACAAAACGAATACGCTTTGAGGTTGAAATAAAAGGGGCTTGTGTTATGATATTAATTCTTATTATTAAAAAAAATGTTACTAATATCTCATGGTTTATCGTCTGCACACAGCTAACAGAAATGTTAAATCTAAATCGAAAATTCCAATGAGGAAAAAAAAAACTTTTGAAGAGCAAATATATAGTAAATATCAAAATTATGCACCGCAAATTTATCGCTGTCGAAAATGACGTCATTGTATCGGGGAATAAATATTTTCATCCTTAAAAACCAAGCATTAACTAGATTGCCAGAAAAAATGTTTTTTGACGGGTGTTACTTCTTAATGCCGCCTCATTTCAGAAAATATGAATGAAAATTATTTTATTTTTAAAGGAAATTACATTTTCATTCATAAAACCTAAACGTTTAATATAATTGCGTCAATGTAAATCATTTTCTGTGTTACCAGTATTGAAAAATAAGGCTCGGAAGTGTAAAAAGAAATCTAAGATTTGCGCTAACCATTAGCGCGTCAAAAAAAAGTTGCGTATGTAAATTAATAAGACCACGGGGGGTTCAGGAAGGCTCCGCCCCCCTGAAGAAATCTACTTTATTATTTAAAAAATATACCAGAATTAACAGCTCATGAAAATTTCGAAATATCCTTCCATAACGTTTTTAATTTAATGCTTCTAATGTCTGAAAACTTCATATTGTTTATTCTTATAAATAATTACATAATTTGAAAACTTTAAATTGCGGTTTGCAGGAAACTGAATATTACCAAAGTGAGTCTAAAAACAATGACTTGCAGAGCTGACGTTGAGGCTCCTGATCTGCAGATTTACTAGTTGTTAGTTCCTATCTATAAACACAGTTTTGATGAGGCCGATACATGTCTATGAAGGATAGAGTTGCAGTAAAGCTAGAGATCCAACCTACACAACTTCCAAGTTGTGTAATATTTAAAGCGTCTGATTGCAAAATAGTCAATGAAACATTGTCTTCGTTTTGAAAGACCTATCCAATGATATGCCACTCAATATGGTGCGTATTTTTTTTTTTTTTTTTCGTCTCTACCACCATTTTGTATTTTACGACCACCATTTTGAATTTATAAAAAACAAATACAGCTTATAACCATTGGACGGTTCAGACAAATCGATAAAGCCCTAATTCATTAAAATCCACCCAGCTGTTGCGATGTTTCGAGTGTATAAAGAAATCCACATACCCAGATACGCGTGAAACAAATAACACTTTTTGGCAGTCGGGTAAAAAAAGTTTTTCACTGACAAGCATGCTTAATACATAATTTTAATATTCTTTCGTATTAAAAACTATTACACTTATATACTAAACTAAACTCTGTGGCTATACAATCCAAGAAGGATCAGGGCCGACAGTGCCCATCTCTGTTTTCTTCACCCCGACATGTATATAACAAATACATTTATTGTGACCGGTTACGAAACAAGTGAATGAAAAGTACAAATATAAGAATTTAAAACCTTATTTTACAAACTATACACGGGGAAATAACGAATCATTTTATATTATAACTTTAATTTTGTGATATGAGAGCAAATAATTATATAAAAACTGATATAATAAACTTGTATAATTATCTTCTTATTTATAACATGTAAATTGCGTGAAAAACTTACCTATAAATGCCTTTATCCGTTACCGAATGATGACAGCCCAAGATGATTATTTATTTGCTTAAACAAAGGATTTTTCGTAATTTATAGATTCTTTATTTTTTAAGATGACGTAACGTGAAAAGTACGTTTATTTGTGGGGTTTTTTTCTATCAAGGATCTAAATAAATAAGTCATAATCTTAGCTTGTAGACGTCTTTAAAATACGTATTTTTTTATTGTGAAATTATTTGTTCACGCGAAATGTTTATGCATTTTTGTAATTAAAAATAATTATGGTAAATAATAATTAGTCGCGAATAGGTAGGGAACAGTTATTTATGTAATGTCCTTTTCAAGATGATTAGGAAATAAATATTTTTTAAGTCTCAAGTACTATCATTCTTAATTTATATTTAATAATACTTATAATGTTATTAGTCTCTGTAAAGGAAACACTATATATGATTTTTTAAAATTAATTTTTAGCAGCGAAATTACGGTCGAAATTATTGAATATTTAATACGTGATTTATCACATTGCTAACTAAGTGTAGAGCCAACAGAGTGAAAAATGTTCAAGCCGGGAATCGAACACGGAACCCTTGGAATAGCACTCCATGTGCTCTACCATTTAAGCGACGAGGACGATACCCAGCTTAGCATCTCTCACATATGTAGTTGAGATATGATAACCTGGATATCGTCCCGTAATTTAAATGCTAGAGCACTTGGAGCGCTATTCCAAGAGTTCCGGTTTCGATTCCAGGCTTGGATATTTTTACCCTGTTGGTTCTACGCTTAGTTAGCAATGTGATAAATGACGTATTAAGTATTCAGAAAAAAATATTTTTTTAGTAATTCATAAAAATAAAAATTATAATATATAATACACAGTTTAAAAGTTTGTTTTATGTACATTTTAGAAAACATATAATTCTGCACATTATACTATTACAAATATTATGCATATTCCAATATTTTGCAAGTTTACATTTTATCAAATAAATAAAAAGAGTTTTAGTAGTTTCCAGTTCATTTTGCAATCTTTTGTATTGATTTTACCAACAAAGTTGAGAAGAAGAAAAATTAAATACAATTGGGTTAAGACATTTATTATCTGCAGTGAATATTTTACATAAATATTTCAAGTAACATCTGAGCATTTATTTTTAAAAAAAATCTTACTTCTTTACTCCTCATTCACCCTTTTTCTTGATCTACACAATGACTTGGTTCTACGTGACCCTTTTATCTTAATTTCTCTTTCAATTAAATATTTTCGGGTCAATTCATATGCGTGCAAAAGTGCAGCACTGCTTAATATTTATCTCTCGAGAGAAGTGTTCAGCTGGATTTCAGTGCAAGAAAGTGTGCATCTTCTCATGCTTATTTTCCCCCAAAAGTGACTTAATACTGGGGAGTGCGTGAGAAAACAGATTTGCGTGCCCTTCCATACATGGCGTGCGAGCAATTCTCTCAGAGCAATTCTTGGAATGATTATCGTGACCTCTGCCATCTGCTATCTGATTTTAGAGATCATGCACAATGAATGGAGAGAAGGAATCTGAGATTACATTATCAGTGTTCCAAATTACATTACGAATGTAGATACTTCGAGCAAGTTTATTCATAAAATAACCATACTTTAAATTTATGATTTTTTTTTTCTCTTTATTTTTCCTATAATAAAACTTTTATGTATTTCCACAGAATATATTTAATATCGTATTCTAAAAGAATTTCTAATGCATTAAATAACTTAGAGTAATGCGTTTTTTTTGTTCTTCTTAGCAGTTGTCATAAAAAAGGATATACAAAATTGCAAACCTTCCGCTTTCTTTTAATCAAATGAAACCAGAAATATTTTTTATTACAAAATTACAATTCAATAATATATATCTGTAAATAAATAAATAAATATATGAGGACGTGAATTTCAAAAGTCACCTTATCCAGAAAATGAAATTTTGGAAAATCGCAAAAAACCTCTGACTGCGTTCATTGGTTTTCATTGTAAACAAAGATTTTACAATGCCAGAAATACACGATAAAACTAGTTTTTCCGAAGATTTGCAGTGTTTTTCAGATGCAGGTTCACCAACATGATCAAGCAGGACGGTCGTTCTGCCAAGCCAAGCTGAAAAAAAAAATGAAAACCCCGCCAAACAAACAAACGCCAAGAGTAACGGCAAGACACCGTAACTGCTTATTATACTGCAGACAACTTCTCCATGTTAAATGGACGAAATAGGCCAGCGTAAAATTCCCCATATCAAAAGAAGCAATCATCGCAGAAAAATAAAACCAACACCAGAAGGACCTAATAAAGAAGATCTTCAATTTGAGATCAAATGCATCCTCATAAATTAATTATAAACAGAGATATAGATTTTTTAAAATAACGTCGAGATACTGAAAATGACAGATTTATTTTCTTCGTCACAACTTATGTTTAAATCGAGGTAGAGACTTAAATAATGGACAGAAAAAAGTAAGGATTGAATTTTTGGATAGATATTTACTCAATCTACGTGCTTTTATAAAATTCAGCTTTAAAAACATTAATTTTCTATACATAATTAGCGAAAAACTGTTAATTAGTTCAAAAGTTTACAAATTATGCCAAATAGCGATAAACCCGCCAAAATATTTTAGAAATCTTATACTTTTCTTTTATATTATCCTTTTGCATTGATTTCATCGAAGATAACTATGGATGAGATTCAGATAGATTTTTCGCTGCTAGCGAAATGAGTTTGACCAATCAGAAGCCTGCATGTTTGAGAATATTTGCTGTTTCTGGATACCGGCCTATGTCATGAAAGTTTTGAGTCATTTTTTTAGTGCCGTGGATGAAGTGCAATGTTTGTAGAAATGTAGGCAAGGATCCAGATAGATTTTTCGCTGTTAGCGAAAGAAGAATCACCAATCAATACCTGCATTTCTGCAAACAGCGAAAAGTTCACAAAAATGCAGGCTTCTGATTGATGAATCTCGTTTCTCTAACAGCCAAAAATCTATCTAGATTGCGCCCAATGGAGGATATTCCAAATATGGGTTCGAGGCTGAAAAAAGTCACGTGATACCGGTAATTTATCCAAGGAACTTCTAACTGATAAGAAGGGAAGATACTACTACTTTGCCTCATGAACCGTTTCATTGGCTAGCGGGGATTTACATTACACGTCTACGGAGCCTTCCCTTCCTTACGATAGAAGTTTTTACCTTGACCACGTGATCACAATGTAGATGGAATATCCTCCATTATATTGAACACAATTTTGCATTTCCACATCCAGGAAGGGTATTGATTGTCATAACAACAATACATATTCGAAACTATTTAAGGCTCTGATTCTGAACTCCTTTGCTATACATTTCGATATTAAAGAAGTTGTTGTTTCCATAGTAACAGTACTTTTCTGTATTGCTTTCTCTAAAACACAAATATAGAAATTTAAGAAAGAGCGCTCAGAATCAACACCATAACAGAGAGCCTTTATACATAAGAGTGGTGATATATGCACAGGAAGCATGCTCATTTCAAGTTTTTGCCGAAAGTATGGCTAGAGCGTCTAGAATACCTTGTGTGGAAATATGCTATCCAAACAACGCTAAAAATTTGTATCCCTTAAATGTGCGACGATACTTCTAAAATCCCAAGTATCAATCACAGCGACATCTGCGGGATTTAGTATTACATTGTATAGACTAGCAATATCTTGCAATTTGAGAAAATCTCCTGCAGATGTCGCTGTGATCTGTATATTTCAGCAGCATCGTTGCGCAGTTAAGGGATACAATATTTTAGCACTTTTTTAAGTATTACAGGGATTGCCAATTTCTATACTATATATTCTGTGCTATAGTACGGCAATCCACTTTCTTGAATAGAGGCTATTCTATCTACGTTATGTTCACGTGGTCAAGGCAAAAACGTCTAACGTAAAGAAGGGAAGGCTCCGTCGACGTAATGTAAATCCCCGCTAGCCAATGAAACAGTTCACGGGAGAAAGCAGTAGTAGTTTCCTGTTTCCCTTCTCATCAGTTAGAAGTTCTTTAGGTAAATTGCCGGTACCACGTGACTTTTTCAGCCTTGAACCCATATTTGGAATATTCTTCATTAGACGATACGCGCATGGACGAGCTTTATTAGACTAGGGAAATAATTCAATATGCATTAGCCTGACGATAATGACACGCTCGCAAAGACCTTTAATGATTTGTTTTAATCACTTCTACCAAAAAACCTTTATTGGCCATATGTCGCTACTTCATTATAGCGACACACTTGTTCCTAATTGGATCCCGGCCTTAATGTATCAAAATACGGAGTTTGTTTTCTGTACTATTCCTGAGCTCAGTTATAACGTCTAGAAATATAGGCCGAGATCCAGGTACATTTTTGCAAACAGTGAAAAGTTAGCAATATTCTGGCTTCTAATTGGTCAATCTCGTTGCGATAACAAAGAAAAATCTACCTAGATCATAGTCATGGTGTGGAAACCGGCTATTCCAGCAATAATTTAAAAATTGCTAAAAATTGAATCCCATAAATATTGAAAAATACTGAATGACAAATGTCGATAGCAGGAACATTTTCTAGATCTTCTCTGAGCGAAACGTTTTCTCATCTGATGTCTTTTGAAATAGTTACGTTGGAATGGAGGATATACCAAATATGGGTTCGAGGCTGAAAAAAGTCACGTGATACCGGTAATTTACCTGAGGAACTTCTAAATGATAAGAAGGGAAGATGCTGCTGCTTTGCCTGATGAACTGTTTCATTGGCTAGCGGGGATTTACATTACACGTCTACGGAGTCTTCCCTTCTTTACGCTAGACGTTTTTACCTTGATCACGTGATCAAAACGCAGATGGAATATCCTCCATTACCATATGTCGCTGTGATCGACATTCATCGTTCAGCCTCGTTCAATATTTATGGGATACAATTTTTTAGCACCTTTTTAATAAGCTGATTTTTAAACTATATCTTCTAGATACTATAGCTCCGTTATAGGCCTAGATTGTATGTTGTAGAAATCGACTATCCCAGCAATACTTAAAAAAGTGCGGAAATAGTGAATCCCTTAAATATACAACGATGTTGAATTCCAAACAGTCATTTGCAGCGTCATCTGCAGGATATTTTTTAAAGAAGAAAGAGACACGTGCAATGCACCGCAATAGCGTCTAGAATACGTAATGTGGAAATTTGCTATCCAAGCAGCGCTAAAAAGTTGTATCCCTTAAATGTGCACTGACACTGAAATCCAGGGAGCTGATCGCAGCGACATCTGTGATATACTTTCAAAGTAAACATCGTATTATTACAGCGGGCTTGACGCCAAGCACAGAGGTCAGATGTATGTTAATAAAATGACGAGCGGATATTTTCCAAACTGGCTCCGTAGCAGCTCCGTAAGATGATTGGTTCGCTATGATGTCACAAAATCGGGTTGCTGCGAAGAAATATTTGGCGCAGAAAGAAAGGGAAAGGAGGAATTTGATCTGAGCGGAGCGGGAAATTTGCATTGTGATTTGTTATCCGTGTTTATATTCGTGATACATGATGGGATTTCGATTGATGATATTTTGTTGTGAATCTCTGATTTTTCTAGATTTTTTTTTTAAAAAGTGATTTGTGATCCCCGTTTATCTTCGTTGTCGAATTTTGATTGATTCCGATTTTTCTAGATATTTAAAGAAAAATGAGTGTGGTTTGCTCAATTTGTGATAAGAATTAAGAATTATATTATAATTAAGTGTTATAACTTAGAATTATGTATATTCCAACCATCCATACATACAAACCTAAAAATTTCCAGATTTAGGAATTTAAAATGTATTCTATACTGTTGAATTTACACTTTTCTCAGAGAGGGATTTTTGTAGCTCCAGGAGGACATTATAGAGTTCTGGGGGGGGGGGGGGGGGGGATTGAACTTTTTGATAATTGAAAACACAAAATCTCAAGTCTTCTAGGGGGGAGGGGGCATCTCATTGCTCCGGAGGGGGCGAATGTCCCCCTCAGGCCACCCCCTGAATTCAACACTGATTCTATAAGCATAAGTAATTTAGAATATGTTTAGCAATTTTTTATGTATTTTTAACAATTATGTAAAAACTGCTAAATTAATATAGTTCAAACCAATGTTTATAATATCCCTGCCGCTTTGCCAAACAGCTTAAATCATTCTGTATAGTATGAAATCCTTGAGCAAACTAGAATTATAATCAAAATGCGACTAATAATAGACAAAAATTTGATCAAGTAACAGCTAAAGCAGACATTAAACACCTATATTTCATAGGTTTTGTAAGCCGAATGTGAAATCGAAATCAAATCTCAAACCGGCTATGCACACAGCTCCGTTCCGCGCGAGTAGTATACATTTTTCAAAAGTAAATAACAAAGAAAAGGACGATTTTTCGCCAAATCTAGAATCAGTTGTTTTAGCAAAATAAAATACGTCATTTCCTCTCGCAACAGCCAATCATCTTCCGGAGCCAGTTTGGAATATATCCGCTCGTAATAAAATGTAAAAAAAAAAAAATATATACTACAGCGTCTAAACCAAATTATAGCGCCTAGAATATATAGTGTGGAAATTGGCTATCCCTGTGACACTTAAAAAAGTGCTAAAATATTGTATCCTTAAATGTGCAACGATGCTGTTGAAATATACAGATCGCAGCGACATCTGCAGGATATTTTCTATAATTGCAAGATATTGCTAGTCTATACAATGTAATACGAAAATCCCGCAGATTTCGCTGCGATCGACACTTGGGATTTTAGCAGTATCGTCGATCATTTATGGGATACAAATTTTTAGCGTTGTTTAATAAAATATTTCTACACTACGTATTCTAGACGCTGTACCGTCATGAAGTTTTAGGAAATATCCTGCAGATATCGCTGTGATCGATTCATTGGATTTCAGCATCATTTGAAATTTAAGAGATCCAATATTTTAGCACTTTTTAAAGTATTACTGGGACAGCCGATTTCCACACTATATATTCTAGGCGCGGTAGCACAGCGGTAGCCTGTCATTTTCGTTTACCTCGGAGTAGATATAGATGAAGTCATTTGTAGCTGTTCCTAAACTGTGGCCAACAACACATAAGGTCAGTTCATAACGTCACACGGATTTGATTATCTGTACACGGCAATGGACACAAAAAAAAATCGGCGCGCAGCTTTGTACTAATAATCGTGTAAAGATGATCCAACTCTGAGGCTAACGAAAAAGACAGGCTACCGTGGTGGGTCCGATTCTTCTTTTTTTACAGACCGCTGGAGTCACGTGATGCTCGAATGCACCAAAGAAGGTGCGTGAAAAAAGCATCACGTGACTCCAGTGGTTTGTAAAAAAAGAAGAATCGGACCCACCGCGGTAGCATGTCTTTTTCGTTAGCCTCGATCCAACTCCGTGTGACGTTTAAACATCATGAACTGGCCTATTGTGTCATTGGTCGCGCTAACACCCTCCCTCCTGCGTCCACCGTATATAGCGGCATCTTGTACTGGAGACTGCTAAATGGGCTGCTATCGGTCAAAATCAAGAGAGAAAAGGGTAGAAGAGAAGGAAAGAACTCGTTTTTTTTTTGGTAACTAGTTTTCACACGGGAAGATTGACATGTCTCTTCCTCTCCTTTCATAACTTCATGGTGGTGAAATAAGCCGAAGCCTCCTAAATATTTGGGAAATTCTTGACTCGCGTCACGAAAACATCACACAAAGCAGGCAAAGCAAAGAAACAAAATCATTCATTGGCTCGTGAATATGAACAAGCCAATGAATGATTTTTCTTCTTTGTTTTGCCTGCTTTGTGTGACGTTTTCCTGACACGTGTCAAGGCTTTCTCCAATATTTAAAGGGCGTTGAATAGGCCGGGATCAAGATAGACTTTTCTCTATTAGCGGGGTGAGATTGATCAATCAGACGTCTGCATTTTCCGAACTTTTTTATGTTTGCAGTAAATACGGAAGAGCCTGCAAGGATGGAGGCTACTGATTGGTCAATGTAATTTTACTAACAGAGAAAAATTTATCTGGATCCCGGACATTAGCTTTGGTTGGTTAAAACAATTTTGAATAAAATCAAATCAGGAAGCCAATGTTTGTTAACTTTTCTGGTTAGTTTAATTGAAATCTTCCTCGTCTATTACGGAAAACTGAGTTACCGTACTTTGGACAAAAAAATTGAATATGAGTACACGACTTGTGCATATGTCACCACTCTAACACAGTGTTGCCAGATGGGCTACTTTTTTTAATTCAGATACTTGATTGGCACCACTTTTTTGAAATTGTAAAATGTGCCTTTTTAACGACATATTAATTAAGGCGAAAACAAAGGGAATTTTACCGTTTATAATAAGTGCTGGCAATCAAGAAATCTGAATTAAAAAAAAAGTAGCCCACTGGCAACACTGCTCTAACATATAAATGTTCTCTGTTATGACCATGATTCTAAGTGCAGTTGGTTAAATTTGAGTATCTGGGCATTAGAGAAAAAAATAGTGGCCCACCGTGGCTGAGTGGATAAGGCACCATGCCGCTAATGGCTTGAGAGCGTAGGTGGAAGCAGATTCGAATCCGCATGTGATCCGCATGTGATATTATGCATGTGTTCAATAAATCAAACAAACAAACAAGCAAGCAATAGTGAAAGGTACAGTTGGCATGGAAACATAGACTTCTTTAATTCGTACAGAAAATTAATGAATAGTAGTAAATAACTCAAATTTAAAATGTAGGCAAATGGTCTGGAAATATCAATGGCTCCCATCTAGTATTTCACAAAATTAATTTAATAGATTCACATGATGTATAACTTGATGCAACTCTTAGCTAATGAAAATTCTGCAACAAGACTTATGTAGGTAGATCTTTTGAATGAATAATTCAGAATTCTGAGAACAAAACGAAGTTCTTAAGGGCTCTTCCTCACACCCCCCTCAAAAAAGGAAATACGATAGAAAGATATGGGAATTTGGATAGCTTCAATATGTCTGTGAACTTTTGTCAGAGATCAGAAAAAGAGTCTGGGCATTAAAAAAAACAAATTTGACGAACGATAAGACTATAGATTTCAGGCAATTTTTAACCGAAAAATATTTAATTCTAATGTATATGCGGCTTTAATAATAGACTATTAAAGATAATCAATTTAGGAGAAATTTTATAGTAAATTAATATCCTCACATTTATGCAAATAGGTATGGATAAACAGACTTGAGTAAAATTACATATTTATTCTTTCTTCTCTATAACACAATCTAAATGAAGATGAAGTTATATGTACAGTTTATATCTTTAAATTTTTAGATTTTTTTTATCAAAAATGTTCCTTTATTGTGTCTAGAATTGCTAGATTTACAGATCTTCGATTCTTTAGATGCCTGCGGGGTTTCATTCTCGGATTAACCGTAGGTATTTGTAAAGGTAAATTTATTTTGCAAAACCATCGACAAAAAAAAAGTTAGAACAAACAATTAATTGACAGACTAACTGTAAATATATATTTTATTTCGACTCTGTTTTTTACTAAATTTTCATCTTTCGTAGAAACTTTTAAGGAGATATAAATTGAGAAAGACTTGTACTTTGAAAGAAGAAATTGACTTTCCTTACTTTTAAATTTTTAATCACTATAAATAATGAATGATAGGTAAACAAAAGAATAATATTGCGTTTGCTCCCTGCTTATAAAGGCTATACAAGGACTAATTTTAATTTGAGCTAGTAGAATTATTTCAATAATATATCATTTGTTTTTAAAAAAGAACTGATATCTACTAAAAAACAACTTTTCAAAAGTAAAAAAAAAAAGCCAAGCAAAAAAAAAAAAAAAAAAAGGGTGAAAGTTGTGGCTAAAAAATAGTGTGATATCAAATTTCCAAGCTTATTTTACGGTACTTATTTAACATTTTTTGATAAAAATTTACCATATGTAAGTCGAGTACCTAAGTATGCGTTGATAGAAAGCCTTTTCTCCTTTACTAAATACATCATAACGTGTTTCTGAAAATTAATTTATTTTAATTATGCATGATGGGCTTGCCGGCCATCTTTCCATATTTTACACAAATTTCTAAGCACTCAAGCTCGTAACATATTTGTATTATTAAGAATCTCAAACTTCTAGTTTTAGCTACAGACAGATAAATTAAGAAAGTTTTTGATTTTGAAAAAGCAAATTGATTTTTACTGCTTTAACTAATTAATTAACCCCCCTCCAAAAAAAGAGAATCATAAGATGAAACCTGAAATTACTTCAGCTTTATTTTTAGACACAAATTTTTAGGCACTCATTTCCATAAATTAAAAGAATAAAATGTTTGCTTTAGTAACAATTTCGAACTTCCAATCTTAACAATGAACTTGTGTGCTTAGAAATCTGTGTAAAATATGGAAAGATGGCCGCCAAGCCCATCATGCATAATTAAAAAAAAATTAATTTTCAGAAACACGTTATGATGTATTTAGTAAAGGAGAAAAGGCTTTCTATCAACGCATACTTAGGTACTCGACTTACATATGGTAAATTTTTATCAAAAAATGTTAAATAAGTACCGTAAAATAAGCTTGGAAATTTGATATCACACTATTTTTCAGCCACAACTTTCACCCTTTTTTTTTTTTTTTTTTTGATTGGCTTTTTTTTACTTTTAAAAAGTTGTTTTTTAGTAGATAGATTTATACAATAAACTCTATTTTTTAAATTTTGGGTAGGGGAGTTTTGAAACTCACGTCCTCATATACATTGTTCCTCTAAGGTGTGTTACTCAGTTACTCATCGACAGGATGTGGAGTTGCTAAGCAATTAGGTATCCTGTCAAAGCATTCAACTGTTCACCTATTTATATAATTTTTAGGTTGAAATTACATTTATATGACTTTAAAAATACCAAAAGGTTAGCAGCTATGCATATATAATATTTTGCTTTGAAACGTGCGTATTTGAAACAAATAAATGTAAAACGAATTCAAATACGGTAAAATTACATTTTCTTTGGCGAAAATTTAATTAAAACAAAGTCTTCAAAATACTATTGAATTACTTTAAAAATAATTATTAATTATTAATTAAATATTAATTAATTAAACTGAAATAATTCTTTAAGAGGGCTGGTCACTCAATTTCCGATTTCCCCTCACTAGTGGTGTAGTCGTAAAAAAATCAGATGGCATACGTCCTAAGCAGAGGGTGTACGCTCTATAGGCAGAAGGTGTACCCTATAATGTATATACTATAGATTTTTCAGAAACAGAGGGTATACGGTGTCCCTTAAAAAAATCCAGAGGATATACGGCGTATACCACCGTATACCCTCCACTACATCCTTGCCCCTCACTAATGTAAAGTATATGGTCAATGGATGCATTCGAATATTTAAAATATCACCTCGGAAAATTAATATTTTTAACTTCTATTTTTTGTGTACACTTCCTAAAAGATGTATCTTTTTTTCTTAGTTCTCAAAATATTACTAAAGAATAGTGTTAATTTTATATGGAATGTTAAAATCTTACTCACGATTCACCTTCTTTTAACACATAAAATATTAAATTCAACATACATTTTAGATTTTGAAAACTAAGAAAAAAAGAGACATCCTTTCAGAAAAGTACACAGAAAAAAGAAGATGTTAAAAATATTAATTTCCCGAGAAGGTAATTTAAATATACGATTGCATCAAAAGTCCATAGACTTAACACTACAGAGAATAATTCTGAAGCTGATTAACCAGCCCCTTAACGTATAGAAATATGGCTTAAAAAATTAAAAGTATTCTTTTCGAGTATTTTGCAGTTTTTGCATCAAAATGTAATATAATTTCTAACCAATTATTTTCGAATAATACGCTACAGTTTCTCTCTCCATTTCCAATTTTCTTTCTTCTCAACTATTGTTTTAAACGTACGTGACCCTTTCATTGACTTTTCTTTCTTTTTTTTTTCTAATTAAATATTTCTTTGCCAATTTATATGCGTGCAAGGGTGCGGCACTGCTTAATATTAAATGCTACAGAACGAAGTGTCAAGCTGGATTTTGCTGAAAAATAATGTGTATCTTCTCAGGCTTATTTTCCTCGTCTCTTTATTAGCAGTGACTTAACATGGGAGAAAGCGTGAGAAAATGGATTTGCATGTTCTTATGAATGTGGCGTGACCCATTCTTGTGGAGTAACTTTTGGAATGATTATCGTGACCTCGGCTATCTGGTATCTAATTCTCGTGATCGTGCGCAATGTTTGGAGAGAAACAATCTGAGATTATATTATCAGTCTCAAAATTACATTAGGAATGTGAATACTTTGAGCAAATATAGTAATAAATTAACCATAGCTTCAATTTATATAATCTTTTATAAATTTCTTTTTTCTTTTTCTTTTATATAATGGAAATGTATATGTACGTACATATATGCCGGGTGTCCGAAAATAACTGATGGATTTTAAAATTCAAAAACTTGCAAACGGTGACAGATATTTAAAAAATTCTTGCAGGAGAGTTATGTATGATGTCAGGAGTTTTTTTTACTGTGATTCGTGATTTTAGTTAGAATTTCAAACAATAGGTGGTGCTGAGAGCAATAGGTGCTCAGTCCAGACCCGAATTTTGGTACATCGGGATCCATTCAATACATCTGAATCTTCTTTTTTTGCATGGAAGAAGAGAGAGGCTGAAAAATCGAGCCTGGTTTCTTTTTCATTTATATAATGAAACTGTATATGTACGTATATATATATATATGATATATATACATTTTGTATATTAAATAAGAATTAAAAATAACTTTTTTATTGTCTTAGAAATAGCATTAATAAATGGTATCGTTTTTGTATTTAAACATACATATTTATTGAAACAAATCTTCATAATATTGATTCAAATACATATGAAACAAATAAACACAAAAAAAAAAAATTGCGAGTGAAAAACATTTTTTAATTTAAAATTAATTAAAAGAAGGTTAATTACAATAACAATCATCAAAGTATTACTACTGCTGCAACTTTTAGTATTACACTCTAAACTGAAATGTCTGAAATTCAGACACTTAAGTGTCTGAAACGTAGTGTTCAATTTTCAGACGTTTTAAAATGTCTGAAAATTTTCAGACACTTCTTGCGTCTGAATTTCAAACACATAAGTGACTGAAACTGGAGTGTTCGATTTTCAGACGTTTTAAAGTGTCTTAAAATTTTTAGACACTTTTTGCGTCTGAATTTCAGACATTTCAAGTGTCTTAATTACGGCCATCTTTGAGCCCTTTTTTTGCCAATATGAAGCCATCTTTGACCACTTTTCTTTCTAAGTCATATACGCAGCCATATTTGACCACATTGAATCATTTTTTATAAATGAGAATAATTTGTTACCATAAAGCAGAGCTAATTGCAGCGTGGTAAAACTAGGATGCTTCTCTTCCCCCTGATTTTAGGGTACCCCAAATTGGGTACAAAATTTTTATAAAGCTGATATTTTATATCAGTTTTGACTTTATTATGATCGTAATCAGTATTTTGTAGTTTTAGAATAGGATAATATATATAAATATATTCACTTAAATATGTATTTATGCGATTTCATATATGCCCTACGGTATCCAAAATGTTTATTAAATTAATTTAAGTCCAAAGACCTAGTATTTATTCGCCCCCCCCCTCCACCACCGCCGCCACCTTCATATAACAAAAAACAACAACAACAACAACAAAAAATAAGACTGCTCGATGCCATCAAATACATATTTGGATAAATATATCCTTTTCTTTAACCTAATCATATTCTAAAAGTACAAAATATTTATTAAAATAAGTATAAGATCAAAACAAATTTAAAATATCAGCTTTATGGAAATTTCATACCAAATTTGTGGGCCCGTAAAGCTAACGTCCCATAGAAAAAGCCCAGTCTGTCCATGCTGCAATCAGCTCTTCTTTATGGTAACAAATTATTCCCATTTATAAAAAATGAGTCACTTCTTCGGAAAAAATTCCATTCCTGCTTTGTTGCACAATTTTTTTCTATTTAAATTAGATATTCCCAGTCAATTAGTTTAAGCATTTTTTGGATTTTTATTTCTGTGTTAAATAAAATCTAGCACTAGATTTCACAAAATTCTCAGCATATGAGATCCGAACATTAAAAAAAATTTGAGCACGAAACACTTACTTTTCTTTATCCCCCTTCGTTTTTATTATTATACTATTTATCATTATCAAGAAATGCTTAAACATTTGACAACCGCACATCGGCGCCTGAGACGAGCAGTAGTTATAAGATTCTGGATGGACTTCATGTTTATTTGGCTCTTTTCAAACGATAAATAATATAGTAAATATCAATGGACACAGAAATCCTTCATTATGATTTGAGTACCCTTCATTTCTGCTCCCCACGTTGCTTGCGATCACACAAGCAGTATCAGTCGCAAAAGCGATTTCTTATCCACATGATTGGAACAGTCGTCGAAAAAAAAAAATAAACACCTCCTACTAACTCTGCAACTAGAAGACAACAATAATAGAAGAAAGTTACTGGTACCAATCGTCTGGAAATAAAGTTTACTTTTAAATGATGTATTTAAAATTTGCATAGGGGCCATCTACAAATCAAAATTAGACCAAACTTTGTTTTTTTTTCCAATGGATGCACCCAATTTTGACACTATATTTTAAATCTTCGGTTCAAACTATGCCTAGAAACGAAATTTCTAGTCATTTGAATGATAAGTTTTTGAATTATAAGCATTCAAAATTTAGAGCTTCTAATGTTAAATTGCATTTTCATATTTTTATTAATATCTCCTGAAATTATAATCCTAATATGATAATTTTGTATGTGGTTATAATACTAAAAAACCTAAACATATATAAAAACATTGAATTCGTAAAATTGCATACCAAATTTGGGGGCACAAAAATCGATGGGAAGGTGAGGGGGCAGGGCCGCGGATTAGTTTCCATGTTTTAATCAGGTCCTGCTGCTAGAAGAAACACTACCCCGCTTTATATTTTTCTAAATAGAGCTGTCCGCTATTCGGGAGTGACCGGTTATAGAAGTTTTACTGTATGCTTCAGTAATAACGGACATTCTCGAATAGCAGACACCTATATAGCGATCACTTTTTTCAATCCACAGCATTTGTGGATTGAAAAGCAGATTAATAATATATTGAAGCATATTTTGTGTAATTTGTACTCGGTATGCTGGGTATTTGTACACTCTGGACTTTTTTTTACATATGAAAATAAAATCTCTAAATAGCGGGCAAATTCTATGGTCCTAGGGTGTCTGCTATTGAGAGGTTTTATTATACAGTTTTAAATATATTCTAAAAAAGTTAGAAAATGTTTTTTTTTTTTTTTTGACAGTATAGGAAATGTGGTTCTAATAACTTCCAGTACCAGCGGCTTACATTCATTACCCCCCCCCCTCCCCCTACTACATATACAGCAACAAAAATTTAAACACATTGATGACTTAATATATATATATATGAACATTTAAATATATGTTTGGATAAATATATCCTTTGTCATTAACTTCATCCTAATCTAAAAGTATGTAATATGATATATAATAAGTACAATAAATTGCTTTGCGCAAATGGATGCATTCTCCGATGATAAAATAAAAAATAATCCTATAAAAAATCAGAATAATTTTGACGTTGAAAGTTGTCAGAAAATTTCTGTCTTAAAATTTAAATATGTTATACAGATGAAACACAGGAAATACATATAAATGTAGTTATTTTACTTTGAACAAGTTTCCATAGTCTAAAAAAAAATTCTTTCATCGTGCAATTAAATACTGTAGAAATTTCGAACTTTTTAATAAAGCGTTACAAAGGAACAATTTAAAATGTATTTATAAAACATTAAAAATTTCACGATAACTCCGATTCTGATGCTTTTATAATTATTTTTCAAGTTTTATGCCCACCACTTGACGCAAAAATGTTCATAGCATTTCCTATACATAAATTTAATTTTGTTACATGAAAGCATTAATTTCGAAAATGTAAAAGAATTAAATGATCTGTCATTAAACATAAAAATTCATATACGAAATCATGTTAATATTATCTGTAACTAGAAATTACAACGGAAGGGTTTATTAATAGCAATATCATTTAATAACTTGATCTTTTTAATTATATTTTGCCATGTAGGCAATTTCTTTTACATCATATAGCATATGGTAATCACCAGAGCTACTAAGCTATCTTTAAAAAGTTAAACATATATATATTTTTAATAACATGCAAGAGAAATAACATCTAATTTCAAAACTTATTTTGCATTAAAAATATATATTTAATTTTTATTTCTGTATCTTTTATAAAAATGAACAAACGTTGAAACCCCCCCCCCCCAATTTTATGTGAAAAATGCAGTAAAATATGAAAATAAAGTCTTTTTTCCGTTCTAAATCTGTAATTTCTTTTTAACAATCAATAAATAAATATTAATAAATTTTTCAATATCTGAAGTTGCACAAAACTTAAATATAATTTTAAGCAATTAAACAAAGTAAATAATGATTTATTTCCTTACTTATTTTATTGTAAATCATTATATAGCTATTATAGAAAAATATTTTTAATAAAATTAACTATTAAAAAAATGGCATTATATTAAATGGCTAATATTTACTGACATTTTTATAGTCAGATTAATAGCTTGTATCCACAACAAAAACTATATAGTGCTGCAACTGCTTTTTTTTTCTTTTTTTGGACAAAAATATAATACTAAAAATGTTGACAAATTTGGGTGTCAATGTACACAAGCAATAACTTTTAATGCTTACGCAATGATTTAAGCAATGATGATATTATTTTATATGAAAAACATTTATTTATAAATCGAATACTTTAAGAATTATCAAGCAAGTTAGTTAATTAATCCTGAAAATGAAATAAATTTAGTCGAAAATAATAAAAAACACTGTAATACTGAAAAATATTTATTCTATATAGAAAGATACAAATATGATAAACACATGTATTCTTTAAAAAGTGATTTAAATAATTAATATTACATAATTAATATTGTTCAAGGAAAATTTCTATTTCCAAATAAAAATTATATTTTTTTAAATAATCACATTCTTACCTTTTTAGTATTTCCTTAAATATAATAGAGTAAATCCATGTAATATAAACAGAAACACAAAAATATAGACACTTTCTTCTTACATATTTCACTAAATATTCAGATGAATGCTGATAATTGAAGAACATATAACGAAGACATTTTTTTTTCATTATTCAACATATTTGTTTCATAATGATATAATTTAATATAATGCAGAATTTAATTCAATTCGCTTTTTCGAATCACATTTCACTCGCACTTTCTTATTCTCCAATGTCTCAAGTACAATTATTGAAATTCCAAAAATGCACTTTATAAGCTGTGTATTAGTAAGCTGCATATACATCTATGTCGATGGCACAATTACATTACTCAACGTATCATTTTTATAATAATCGCATATATTATTCCATAAATGAATTATTCCAAAAAACTGTTCCAGCTATGTATATATCACAGTCACAGAATATAAATAATGTTACACATAAAAAAATTGCGGCCAACTTTGTTAAACACGGAACTACCTCATTGAAAGCATTGAAAGAACCGTTTTAACGCGTCAGTTGCCAACGGACATTTTTGAACAAAGAGAAATAGGCGAAATCAGCATTTTAATTACCACTGCAGTCGCTGATCTCAGCCTACTGTTTATAAACCGTTATAAAGTGCTTGATGAGCTCATTTGAACTTTTTATCAGCGAGAAATAAATCATTGAATAAGAAGAAATAAGAAAAGCTTTATTTTCTTTATTAGGTGTTTTTCTTAATGTGTTACATTTATTAGAGAATAGTTTTTGCATTTTTTTTTATTTTTAGACATATAGAAAACATACTTTAAATAAAGATTTTATTGTAAAACAAGAAAATAACATATCGAATTTTCGGTGGTCATGAAGAGAGCAATTGTCCATCCCTGAAAGTTAATTAATTATATTTTCTATACGTTTGAATATTTAAAAAATACTTTTTTCTCTTCCAAATAGCAATATATTAATTAAACGCTAGGAGAAAATGCTGCTAAGAATTTTTCTCCAGAGGAGCCCCCCCCCCCCCCCTAACTTCTCGTAGAAGACGATTTTAATTCTGTTCTTCTGTTAGTGTTCATATATATCAAATTTATCTTAAATGAGGAGGGGCAGTTCAAAAAAAAAAAAAAAAAAAAGACAGAGAGAGGAGAGAGAAAAAGAAATCAGTTCTCCATTGTGAAAAATATCGTTAGAAACTTATTTTTAAACGATTAATATTTCTTAATTTTTAAATTTCTTAAAAATTGTCTTACACGAGGAGCTCTGGCATAAATTCTTAGTTTAGCCTACTTCATGTTTATATTCTGCATTTTACAAAAGCGGACTGGGCTGTGGACCCCAGGCATATACAGTGAAATCTCTCTGTGCGACCACCTCCGTTAAGCGACCACCTCTCTGAACGACTATATTTTTCATGGAACGAAATTTATTCCCACAGGCTCAATACTAATTTTACCTCCATTCAGAGACCATCCCAGTTGAACTCCCTCCATGAGCGACCCATTTCTTTGAAGAAAATGAAACAAATCCCGTTTTTTCCTGGTCGCTTGAAGAAGATTTTATTAGAAAAATAGTTCCGGAGTGCGCATTATTCATCAAACTTCTAAACTAAGTTTAGATTTTTTTTTTTTTATTCCGGTAACTTTTAAATATTTAAACCCCTTTTTGCCTTTTTAGGTAATAAATTGAACTCTGATGACAAATTAAGAATGACGGCCGATAAACTCCCCTGCCCTATTTTGTCGGGAAACTCTCAAAGAAATACATAATTTAATCAAATCGTCTTTATTTGTTCCCGTCAAAAAAAAAAAAAAAAAAAACGCATTTATTGACTGGACTTTGAAAAGACTTGGAAACAAAAGTTATAAAATATAAAACCGTAAAATCAAAGAAAACGTCAATGTATTCATTTTTTAAACTCTGCAGTAATTAATTTATATAATTAACTTTTGTTTTGATACTTAAATTTTTATAGTTTCTTTTACTAACGTGAAAAATAAATTTTACTAACATTAATTGTAACCTTTTTTCAAAAATTAAAATCTAGATTTAAACATGACCTCCATTAAGAGACCACCTCTCGGAGCGATCACTTTTCATTGGAAGGAACGTGGTCGCTTTAGGGAGGTTTTACTGTATGTTCTAAAATCTTGCTCCTCAGTACGTTTCTTTCTCCATCTACTCATAACTCTTAGTATTTAGGTGAGCGATTCTCCCTGTATACGATCATGATAACAAGTAATTTTTGGAAAACTTTATATTTTGTGAAAAGGAATTATTTAATTATTTATTGCGCCAAAAATAACTTAGCTCCAAACCTGCGAACTTTTCTAATTTTCTCAGATGTCCCATGATTTCTTCATTTATAAATAAATACTAAATTAAATGGATGAAAGAGTATTTTAAATATTTTTCATCCATTCGTAAATATTTTCTGATAGCGCTGATATACATATTGCAATACAATTATACGTACAGTCATCACTCATATGATACAATTGTATCTCATTCAGACACTTAAGTGTCTGAATTTCTAAATGTCTTAATTTCAGACATGTCACTATTATTCAGACATTTTTCTCCGTTTATTTATAACATGATCATAGTAAGACACTTATGTGTCTTAAATTTAGACATCTATGATGTCTGAAATTTCACATTTAGACACTTAAATGTCTGAATTACTGTTTCAGTCACATATGTGTCTGAATTTAAGACGCCTCCATTTGCAGTGTAGCAAACGAACAATTCTTTAAGAAACAACTGTTGAACCTATTCAATTTAAATGCATTAAAGTTTATGCATCAACAGATAAATTAATTTTTCTGCATTCTTTTTTTAAATTAATATTTTTTATTCAATAGATTTGCCATTTTTCTTGTTATGAACACACATTTGATTGTACGTGATTTAATCATTAATATGTTTCTCCCAGTTAAATATTTCTGAATCAAAACCACTGCATGCAAAGAAGCGGCGGTACATAATATTTAACTTTCAAGAAAGAAGTGTTCACATGAATTTCAGTGCTGTCTTCTCATGAACATTTTTGCCGTTTTTAATAGCAACAGCGACGTAAAACAGGGAAATGCACGTGAAAAAAAATTTGCGTGCTTTCGGAAATGTGGCGTGACCTGCCGCAAGCAATTCCTCAAAAATAGTTCTTGGAATGATTATCGTGACCTCTGCCATCTGCTACCTAATTTTCAAGATCATGCATAATGGTCAGAGAGAAAAAATCCAATGTTATATTCTCCATGCCTTATATTGCAGAAATAAAGTGAATATGTTGAGCAAGTTTGATCATCTAATACTCATAGTTTTAGTTTATAACACTTTTAATATTTAACGTTGATATTTATAAAAAGAAAAATTTCATTTATTTATGTACATTATATTTTATATGGGCTATCAAAAGATAATCTAAAATGCTTTAAATAATTTAACATTTACTTTTCCTTTTAAAATATTCTTATTAAACCACAATTTTAGCGTTCAAATGTGCATATTTGTATGAAATAAAATGTAAAATCTAATCATAACGTGTACAATTCTCTGTTTCTTTGTCGAGAGTTTTAATAAAAGAAAAACTGTCAGATATTTGTAGTACATATTTAGTTAAGAAACTGAAAAAAAAAAAAAAACTATTCTATAAAAAAAAAAAAAAAAAAAAAAAAAAAATGGATTATAATGCAAACCATTCACTACATTGCCTTTTGGAAATTATAAGTCAATTACTAAATTAGTTTCCATACATATACCTTTGAGTAAATCTCTCTCTTTTTTATATTTAGATTTACTAATGTTATTCCGCTGTGCATTTTTTATTGCACATGATCCTTTGACAATATTTTCTTTCAATTAAATATCTCTGGGTTAAGTATATGCGTACAATTGTGCCGCCCTACATGACATTTAATTGTAAAGAAGGGAGTGTTCATTTTGATTTCAGACCAGAAAATATGCATCTTCTCATGGGTATTTTCCCCATCTTCTTATTAGTAAAAGTGACTTAATGCATATGATGCGTGAGAAAGCAGACTCGCGGGCTTTTGAGAATGTGGCACGATCTGCTGCGGGTTAGAGTTACAGAGCAACTATTTAGAGCAATATTGTTATCTACCATATGGTATCTAAATTTTTAGATGATACATATATGATCATTCATGTTAGATAGTAATTGTGTGAAATTCCATTACCGGTATCCTAACTTAGATTACGAATGTGAATTATCAGAGCAAATTGTGTCATTTTACCGTATCATACATTCAGTTTATAGAATATATGTTTCTTTTTATTATTGTTTATATATTTATGTATTGAGAATTTATGCGTACAATTATTCTTACATGCATACATAAATTACTTACATACATTCATATCTATATACACATGCACGCGTGTATATGTAAATGAATTCTCATTAGTTATTTCTTTTATTTTTTAGATCATATTGAATGTATAGTGATTTCGCAACCTCTTATATTAAGGGAATTTATTAAATATTTCGTTTGAAACAAAAGTTTATTAATTTTTTTTATATATATATTCTTAAAAATTGCTCATTTTATCGATTTTCTATATGGAACTCATTATTTTTTTAGAGTTTTCTGAACGAAGACACAAATTTTATACTTTCTCAGTTTAAAGTTCAAGCAAGCATGAAATCTTACATTGTTTATTTAATGCTATATATTGTAAGAAAGCTTCTTATGAAAAATGACCCCCAGCGCCCACATATTTGCTTTCCACATTTAGGAGAAGCTATCAATTTATGGTCAGTCAAAAGACGCATTACATCAATAGTTATTATAATGCGTTCAATCCATACATAATCAAAGTATTGCTGTATGCTTAATGAACTCTACATAATTATAAAATGGTCACATTTAGCTAAATGGTAGCTAAATGTCTAAACTTTTAAAGTTAAACTTATTATGACAATAGGTATAACGAAATGAATACTTTAAATTGCATTAGATAAAATATAACTTTAAAACCGTATATTTTATTTTATGTATTGCAAACTAATTTGTCTTTGTTCGTTACCTCTGATGCAACATGATTATGCACTTGCTGAAAACTAAATGAATATTTTCTTAATAGTAATTAAATTTCTACGATCTCTTTAAATAGAATTCTTTGTAGAACATACGTATGTATTTTTGGCATCTATTAACATTCAAATTTAACGGTAGTGGGGAAAATATTTATTAAAAGATGTGCACACTTTCTCTTAAAATAGTTCGTTGTTGACAATGCTTCTGAAATGCAAATTTTTAAACCTGTTTCTGTCTTATGTGATCGCAGGCAGTGCCGAAACAAAGGGGGGGGGGAGAGGTGGCATGTACCCCGGGCGCAAGAACGAAGGGCGCCAGATGAAGGATTATACCTTTGGAATGGATCATTTTCTTCTGATGGATTGATGGCTTCCATTATTATGAAACAGCCATTATACATGAAGTGTTAGGTGAAGATGAAAGAGCAGCAGTAAAATACTCGTGTAAAGAGGAAACTCGGTTAAGGGGTCTTGTGCCTTTCAAACGCGTCGAACATTAACGAAAAACTTCAAAGTTTGAATTACTCTATCTTCAAAGCCTTTTTATATATAAACACGAAATTTTGGATATCAATTGATTAAACAGATTGCGCTTCGTAATATGCTACAATTAAAAATGTATTAATCCTTTACAGAATTTGTGTATTGTTGAAATCAAAATAGCTCTTTTTTTACCCCATAAGTCATTGCGCGCATGATATCTTGAGAAAGTGTGTACGGATTGGCATGAAATTTGGTAAATGTACTAAGCATATATGTGTGTTTAAAGTGATCTACTCTTAGGCTAAAATTATTTCATTAACTATATAAAAAAATATTTTCGTAAAAAAAAAATAAAAAATTTGTATTTTTAATGAATAAAAATGGTCATAACTAAATATATTACCATTCTAAATACTTAAAAGTAGAGCATTTTAAACACACATATTTGTTTAGTATATATACCAAATTTAATGACAATCCATACGTACTTTCTCAAGATATCATGCGCGCAATGACTTATAGGTAAAAAAAGAGCTATTTTGATTTCAACAATACACAAATTCTGTAAAGGGTTAATAAATTTTTGTTGGTAGTATATTACAAAGCATAATCTGTTTAATCAATATCCAAAATTTCATGTTTATACATAAATAGGTTTTGAAGATAGACTAATTCAAACTTTGAAGATTTTCGTTAATTTTAGACGCGTTTAAAAGGTACTAGACCCCTTAAGCGGGACTCTGATAACCAGGACTCTACTGTATATTTCTTCAACATGATCTTTAGAGTACTTTTGTTGGTGTTCAGAGGGAGGCCATAACACCCGTGACCTCCCACTTGGATCCACCATTGTAGATTACGTAGTTCGGTATTACGTATTTAAAAAAAAAAACTCGGCTATTAGTAAATTAGTAAACTTCTCTTTGTAAATATAGTTTGCGGAAGAGGAAGGGGACGCCAAAATGCATGTTTGCCCCGGGTGCAAAAAAGGCTAATTTCAGCACTAATCGCAGGGACACCAAACCGTGTTTAATGCATACAAACTGGTCAAAAAAACTTCAGCTTATATTTAAGCTCCGAATGTTAAATAATTATGCAATAATTTAACACATATATAGGATAATTTGTGACATAAACGTGTGTGTTTTATTGTTATCTAATAAATCGTTAAATAAATGTGAAGAAATGTAATGCTGCAAATAATGAGTATTTTTGCACATGTTTTTTAATGAACAGATTTTTATAATATACAAGACATTTTAGTTATCACTTAGTTTATAGTATAATTGATAAAATTATTTAAATAAATGTAACTATTTAGTAAATTCTTCTCGTAAAATTATGAATTATAATATGGTCCAATACTGAATGAAAATTTACTTTTCGAGCGCGTTTACATTTAACATAAAATGCAAAATCTAGTATGTATCGCAAAAAAGCATGGGCAAAATTTATTTATTGCTTCAGATTTTTTTAATGCAGTTTAATTGTGTTTCGATATCTAATTGGGAATTCAGAAATTATTATTAATAACAAAAACACTATAAAAACATGTATAATAATCACTTATAAACTAATTAAGTTAAATAATGCTATAAAAAGTGATAGAATATCTTTATTAAGACTTACGATCGTTTCATCGCACAATCGGCGACATTTTCAAAATCAATCATAATAGAAAATATTTTCACATAACTTAAAAACTATAATATAGTAAACAATGTCACGAGACATGAAGAATAATGAAAATATTGCAACCATAAAATAAAATAAAAATTAAATTAGCTATTTGCGAGCGTGGATTAATTTTTACACATAATTTAAAAATAACATGGTAAACAATGTCACGAGACATCAAGCATACTGAAAAATATTGCAAAACATAAAATAAAATAAAATTAACTTGGCTATTTGCGAGTATGGATTAATTTTTACTATTGTTTCTACAATTACTTAGTATCTCTTTCCAAATTCTAGGTAAATCAAGGGACACAGAATCATTGCAAATATTCTCGTTGCGTAAAAATATTTCTATTGATTCTCGGACTATGCATGGTAAATAAAATCTTGATGGATAAATTAACTTGCTATTTTTAAATTCAATCTGTAAAGGTTCTTCTTTTAAGCGTGATGTTATACAACATACTCCTACTGTAAACTGGTATGACAGTTCTCTTAGAAAAGAACGTAATAGGGTTAATGCCTTGTACAAACGGTATATAAAAAACATTGATAATTTACAGTATAAACAAAAGTATATAGCTGCCAGAAGAATGTATAAACAAAATCTGAGAAAAGCTAAGCGTTCTGCCTGGGTAGGTTTTTGTGAGAAGACAGACAATGTTTACGGAAGTCTATACAAATTTATTTAAAAAAAATCTTTATCTAAGAATGATTTAATTTTTACCACTCTTGAAAACTCTCAAGTCTTTGATTCATATGATGATATTGCGGAAAATCTTATGTCAGAGCACTTTGAGGTAAATAATCCTCCTCTGAATACATTTGAATATATCTGTAATGTTAATTTTGAAGATTCTGATGATTTTGTTCCAATTACTAAAAGAGAATTATTTTTTGCTTTTAGTCGGCAAGGAAATAATAAGGCTCCCGGTTACGATGAGATAGATGCGCTGATTATCAAGAACCTTTGTAAAAATTTTACAGCTTTTATGATTTCTTTATTCAACACCTGTTTGAAGTTTGGTCACTTCCCGAAATGCTGGAAGAAAGGCATTATAATATTTTTTCGCAAACGTAACCGTGATCCCAAGTTACCGAAATCTTATAGACCAATAACACTTCTTCCTATCATTGCAAAGGTTTTTGAAAGAATAGTTAAGATCCGAACCGTTACAATGTTGGAATCTATGTCATATTTGGATGATGGACAGCATGGTTTTAGAGAATCACGCAGCACAATTTCAGCTCTTGCAGCTCTAAAGAAAATAATTAAGGAAACACTTTCAGAATTCAAATATTGTTCGCTCATCTCTTTTGACGTGGTTGGAGCCTTTGATGAGATGGATTGGTTTATCTTGGCTGAATTAATTGATGAACTTCCGATTTATGAGTATTTAAAAACGACTTTAAAGAATTATATCAGTCATCGTCTCATAGGATTCAAGTTTGTTAGAGGCATAAGATGGTTTAGAATCTTCCGGGGCTGCCCGCAGGGTTCCTGTTTAGGACCCCTGCTTTGGACCATTGTTGCTGATAAGATTATCAAAACTTATAAGCGACACAGTCAAAAATTTATTTCTTATGCTGATGACTCTGTTATTGTTGAAGGCAGTGATACAAGACCTGCACTTGAGAATACCATCAATGCTAGCATTTCCCACTTTGCTGCAGCCTGTAGTGGTTTACATCTGTCAATTAGTGTTGAAAAATCTGCTTCAATGCTTTTTGGAAAATATATATCAAGAAAGCGTCGACCTATTTTTAAACTCCAGGGTAGGAGCATATCTGTTAAGGATAATTTGCTGTACTTGGGATTTTATCTTGACAGTAGATTCCATTGGTTGGAACATCTCGATATGGCCCGCGATAAAATAAAAGATTTTACTTGTAATATCCAAAAGACAAGAATTCGTGATAAAGGATTACCACTTGAGTTTCTAAAAATTTGGTACAATTCAGTGCTAAAGAAACAGATTACTTACGGTTAACAAATTTGGTTTAATGATTTACGGAGCCATGGAATTAAGCGTTTATCCTCATGCCAAAGGCTATGTCTCTTATCTATCATTCGCGCATATCGGTCAATATCAACACAGGCACTTTGTGTACTTTCAGGAGTTCCTCCAATCGAAGTAGAATTAAAACAACTGGCTTTATGTTTTGAAGTTCAGAATAATGATGGTTCAGATTGGATAGAAGATGTTTATGTTTCAACAGATCGTTTGATGAAAAAAGTTTATACTTTTCACTATCCCTACTTTTATTATGATCATCATGTCAATTTCGTACGTGCTATTACTGAGAAGGTCCCTTTGTACAACCACCCAGTTTTATATACAGATGGTTCTAAGATGCCTACGGGCGTTGGAGCGGCTTTTGTGGTATTTTTGAAAGAAGATATTATCTTTGAGAAGAGAATTAGACTTAAATTATTTAATACGGTATACCAGGCTGAACTTACCGCCTTAGATTCCGCAATTGAGTGGTGTAGAGACTCCTCATACAGTGTATTCCACATTTATACAGACAGCTTGTCCTCAGTTCAAGCGCTTCAAAATCTTTTTCCAACGGACGAAATTCTTTTTAATATTTATACGAATTTACGACTATTGCATAATAAAACTATTAATATAGGCTGGATTAAATCCCACGTTGGTTTCGTCGGAAATGAGCGCGCAGACTACCTTGCCAAATCAGTCACTGAGACTGGTACATTTGATGCTGAAATAAACATTCCTATCCCTGTTTCGTTTGTGAAGCAGTTCTACAAAAGCAATATTATTAAAATTTGGCAGAACGAATGGTCTTATAGCGATAAGGGGAGAGACACGCATAGTATTATTAAAAAAGTGGATACCTCATTTTTGTGTTTCTCGCAAGTCCATGCCTATTTTATATCTGCACATGGGGCATTTCCTAGTTATCTTTATAAAAGGGGAAAACGCCAGAGTGATAAATGCCTATGTGGAAACATCGGTGATGTCAAACATTATCTGTTTGGTAAATGTCCATTGATGCCTACTTCATTTAACTTTATCCGTAACCGGACACTTAGCTGGAACATGCGTAACATACTGCTCTCGAAATCAAATTATCACAGACTCAGACTTATTTACAACGAACTAAATAAGCATTTTTCGTTTATAAAATATAAATTTTGATTTTTAATCTTTGTTTTATTTTAACCACTTTTCCTGCGCCAGGGCGCTCTTTGTAAGTTTTACTTTTTTTTTTTTTTTTTGTCATTGTATTTCTTGGGCTATTCCCCAGCTGTGGTTTTGCAGGTCGCAGAGGGTACTTTTCTGTCAGGGGTTCATGCCTATGCCATTTTTGGTTGGCTCCCTGGCAGAGTGATCCTGATCCTGTAAAGGTTCTTCGCTGCATAATCTGGCCAAAGCTGTGGTTCTTCTATTGTATTTGATGCCTGGTATATGTTCTTTGATTCTAGTTTTAAGTTTTCTGCTTGTCATAACTATATAAAACTGCTTTGTTCCATCTTCTTTGGTGAAAGGTATTTCGTATGTCGCCGATTGTGCGATGAAACGATCGTAAGTCTTAATAAAGATATTCTATCACTTTATAGCATTATTTAACTTAACAAAAACACTGTTAAGAAATCTGTTTTGTCGAGTAAATGTTCATTATTATTTTTAAAATGTTTTACCTTTTACATTATATTAAATTTATTTTAATGCATTTCAATTAAGTTTTAATAATAATCCTTAGCAGGATGCCCCAATCAAAAAAATTTCTATCTTATACGTCGTAATATTTCAAAGAGTAGTTAAAATGTTAATACTTCAATATTATAAGTTCAGTGCTATATCATCTTTGATTTCCATCTTAAATTTCTGATTCAGCCAATTAATCGGAGTAAAAACGAGAATCTTGATCATGGTGTTTATTAAAATCAACAGTTTAGCTGTTTTTGAATAGCCGGCTTAGCAGGATGCGAAGATCTCGCTGCCGATGTACAATAGAACTATAAAATCGAGAACACTATACAAAATTTGTGTTACAGCGCCTCATTCTGTCCGAAAATTTCGGAATTCAAGAAGGATCTGCTTCCAATAGCTAAAAACATAAATATGAAATTTGGTTCAATTCTATGCATGACTCCATACGCTTTTTGGTTGTGAGACAATGAAAATGGCGCAAAATTTGCTTTTACAGACGAAATTTTCTGAGGTGTGGTTGCTCGTGAACGACTGTTGGTTAAATATCTGAACGCGAGTCTATTTTAAAGGAGGAGGAGGAGTTGTGTGTGTGTGTGTGTGGGGGGGGGGGTATTCAATGGTTATGTTCAAAATTCGCCAGTGAGATTTAGTGTGCTATACCAGATTCCGGCTGTTTTGTCAGAGAGCCCCACCCGGCATAATAATTCCAAATTTAAGGAGGATCAGCTAGCCATTACCAAAAACAGAAACAAAAACTTGGTTCAATTTTATGAAAAACTTCATACACTTTTCAAAGGTACAATAATGAAAATTTCAGAAAAAATCGCTATTACAGCGTACGCTTCCGCCGGAATATTTCTAAATTCAAGTAGGACATGTTGACTAAATCAAAAAACATACACAAAAATTTGGGTTCAATTCCATGCAGAACATCATACACTTTACGATAGTACAATAGCGACAGGTGGACACGCACATGAACAGATATACATTTTCTATAAAAATGTTTCTTGGGATGTCTGACCGCTAAAACATATGAATTCGCCGAAAACCGTAACTCTGAAAAAAATCGATTACAATACTTTTTTCTATTGAAGATAGAAGAAAAGACAAAAATCACGATTACAAAAGCGTTTTGCGATTATTATATTTTTATTTTCAAAAATATTCAATTCCTCAGGTATGGAAAGTAGAAAATTTAAAGAAAGGCATATGGAACATTTTACCGATATAAATATAATAAACCCTCAACTGCACTATCTAGATTAAACCAGAAACAAGACATTGACAGAGACGTCAGAAACGCAGGAATCATAACTCATGCTTAGCATTACCACCAATCCATAATCAGAGAATCACTGGAAATTTTAACTCAAGGAAGAAACATTTGCAACGATATGCTCTTCGATAATACACCACAGATCTGGTATAAAACACTAAATATCTCTGGTGAATTTGGAACATAACCACTGAGCACGCACCCAACCGATCCTCCTTTAAAATAGACTCGTATTCAGATATTTAACCAACAGCCGTTCACGAACAATTACTCCTCAAAAAATTTCCCTTAATGATGACCGTTTGAAACAGTTGGAAGTCCTTAGGTTCCGCGTTTTAACATCTCCCACGGTTTTTTTCTTTAAAAAATACATATCGTGTATTTTTAGGACCTTTTTATTAAAATAATTTTTTAGTTTGTTTAATTAGTTTTCTAGTTTGATTTTTTAAATATTTTTATTTGTTGAATTTATTTGAATGGGAAATAATTACAATAACTAAAAATGTAATATTTTATTTTATTTATTATTTATTTTATTTTAATAATTTCATTTTCTTCAGAAAAAGTTTCAATTAATAAAAATAATTGTATAGTAAAAGTGAAAAATAAGGAAAAAAATCAGTAATAGGTGCATGCATATAATTATATTTCTCAATTTAAATTGCGATAATTATTAAAGTATTTATGATGAATTTTCGATTGTGCTTGTTAGTCTCATTTAACATATAAATAATTCTTGAAATAATAATACAAAAATATAAAACAAAAAATAATTACAATAGCAAAAAAATGTAATATTTTATTTTATTTATTATTCATTTTATTTTAATAATTTCATTTTCTTCAGAAAAGTTTCAATTAACAAAAATAATTGTATAGTAAAAGTGAAAAATAAGGAAAAAATTCAGTAATAGGTTGCATGCATATAATTATATTTCTCAATTTAAATTTCGATAATTATTAAAGTATTCATGATGAATTTTCGATTGTGCTTGTTAGTCTCATTTAACATATAAATAATTCTTTTGAAATTGTTTTTGTCTGATTTTCGAAATCAACGCATTTGAAATATTGTTGAAAAAATAATTTACTAGTAACATAGTTTATACTTATTAAAAGATATTTATTGCGAATTGATTAAAAAAATAATTTTATGTTAGTTTGTGATAAGATTTGGGTTTAATTAATTTTTCACAACGTGGAAATTATCGTCTCATATGATGAAAAATCGAAATACAATAATTTGGATTCTAATTAATGAATTCTTTAATTAATAATACAAAAATATAAAACAAAAAAAGAAATATGATAATACACATTTATCCAAAAGGTGTACTTTTAAAAACTGCAGATTTCAATTCATGTTTGTTAAAACGGACTATTATGACTGCAGATTTATATTTTTATTATTTAAATATTTACAAATAAACCGCATATAAAAATAAACCACAAAATTTATACTTTGTATTTTCTTCTTTAATTTTCAAGTAAAATGTTTCTGTTAACAGCATAAATTATGTCAAATTAAATCAGATCGATTTGTCCTTTGAATCTTCCATGAAATATAAGAGACCAAAATTCTCTTTAAAATTCTAAAAAAAAATATTTTATTTATACTTTCTTCAAACTGGATTTCTTCAAGCGTTTCCTTAATTACTTACTCTGTTGCTGCTTCGGAGTTTTTGGAATCTTTCAACCGAAAAAAAAAACTCCTGAACCTTTTAGAATTCGACGGATTTATTAATAGCTTTTCTGAGCGATTCATTATACATAAGTCTGAGTAATTCCAAATGATATATCTTCCAACTCAAGACTTTGTTCTTTTTTATGAAAGTTTTTTGAAAAGTCTTTTAGAAAAAAATCTAATTTTACTTTAAAATGGATCTTTGTAAGTTATATATATTGCTGTCATCAATTTTTATAGGCATCTAAGTGAAAACTTTCAGACATCGCAAAACATTAAAATGCTATTAGATTTAATGATGCTAATATCAGAATGACATTTTTTAACTTGTCATATGAAGACCGTGAGAGAACGAAAAAAAAAAGTAGTTTTGTTCGAGTTGATGCATTTTATGATTTTTTTCTTAAATATTCCATTTGGATAAAATGTTATGGGGTTTTTAAACAATGAATTTACATCTAGACATATGATTGCATTTTAAGAAATGTAAATTATTTCTTTTGGGAGCAATACTCTGCATTTTGTTTCTTTTTTTATTCAATATAGGAGGTCAAGTATATCATCTATATTTATTTTTTGAGATAAAATTGAATTGTACAATACAAAATTAAAACGTAACAGCTAGTAATATATTTTATCCATACCAAAAATATTATTATACATACAGACGTGGGAAAATTATTAGAATAATTGTGAAATTTTCACTAAAATCTAGCTATATTACAGATATAATACATTTAAAAATATTGATACATTTAATATTTAGTGTGTATGCCCTTGCATTTTTATTAAAGATTCGATACGTCTTGGCCTACTTTGTATGAGTTTATGGCAATTAATTTGTATTTCGTTGTCATGATATCAAATTTCGATGAGTTTTTCTATCAGAACATTCTTGTTTGTGATGTCGCATTTCTTTAATTTATTTAATGAAAACACTTCCATGGCCTAGAAACAGTCCAGATATGAACCCCATAGAGAACCTTTGGGCCATTGTAAAGAAAAAAATTAAAGAAATGCAACATCACAAACAAGAGTGGTCTGATAGAAAGACTCATCCAAATTTGGCATCATGACAACGAAATACAAATTAATTGCCAAAAACTCGTACAAAGTATCCCAAGACAAGTATGCCATCATTTCTTTAATAAAAAACAAGGGGATGCACACTAAATATTAAATGTATCAATATTATTTAAATATTTCTCTAATATAACAAGTTTTTAATGTAAATTTCACAATTATTCTAATAATTTTCACACGTGTGTAGATAAAATTTTCGTTTATTAAAAATACTTAATTCTGTTTTATTATTTTAAAATAGTAAATAAATGTATTTGTACTCTATTTCTTTTGTATCTAATTTATTTGAAATTCGCAGAAATGCTTCTACGCTAAAATTTAGGAAATCAAATCTATCATGTTTGTATTATTTTATCAGTTTTCTATTTCTTTTACAAAAATTTTTAACGCATGACTTAGTTATAATGAGAACATTTATTTTTTAATTTCTTGTTTAAATAATATACAAGGTATGAAAGAAATAACTTATCCATTTCAGAAGGCTCTTATGGGAATTCTACCGCTTCGAAACTGGAAATATTTAAAATACTAATGACTCAATTACTGTGCTTGTCATTAGGGCTAAAAAGAATTTTTTCATACAAACCCTTTACAACAGTGGCAGGAAACTCATGACTTGCGGGTCACGAGTGGCACATTTCGTAATTTGAAGTGATCCACTTGCATTCCGAAAAAAAGTATATTTAAAATGAAATTGTAAAACATAAATATGAAACGAATACTTGAAGAATACTTAAACAAATAAACTGAAAATAAATAATAACAATAAATTTTTTTTTTCTACAAAGTTGCAGTAACGAACATGCATATCGTATGCAGCGATTGAACGAAGGAAGTCACAGCAGAAGGCAGAGTCCAATTGCTGGCATCTGCCTTTTATACATTACCCGGGCTTTCGCCTTTTGTCGCCAATTTGGCGCTTAGTCTTCTTTTTGGCGATACTTTTATTCGTCTTAAGACGACTAACTATAAACCGGACTTGACTGCATTGGCGTCATAAGTTCAGCATCAAGGAAGCCATTGATATCGAAGAGAAAAGTAAATTCCATACAGTTAGTTATGTTTCTTTTAATAATAATTGCAATCATAATTTTTAAATTTAAAGTTTAAAAGAGCGAATTGTCATTATTTTTTACATATAACCTATCCTATTAGTCACCAAAAAAAAAATGTTGGTTGAAATTGACCCGCAGCCAAAAAAGGTTGCTGACCTATTTAACATTCAAATAATGATTCCCGAAGTCTATACACTATAATGAAATGCATAATATGCCTTGATATAAATGTGAATTATGCTTATAATATATGCGCAGGATATTTAATGTCATTGTGAACAACATTCTGTAATGTAAAAACAGATCGCTCACCCGCGAGGAAAGTGACACATCTCGACAAAAGTAAATTTCACAGGAGAGGCAAAAGGGGGGGGGGATTGCATGACTTTACTCTACGATGAAATTGCAGCACTTAACACTACATGCATGAATAAAAACATGCATAAAAGCATAAAGCCCTTAAGAATATAGACGTAGGATGATGTTTGGAGGGTTGTGTAATTTTATCTGCAAGCACAATCCCACACCTCTTGTGTGGTCACAAACGGACATATAATGTAATAAAGTGATTTTCCGCATAACTACACTTATGAAACTGTTTGTATAGCAAGACGCATCTGTGACAGATCTATTAGTGGAATAAAACGCAAAATGAATTTTTGCGAGATGTGTCACTTTTCTTGCGGGTGAGCGATATTTTTGATAGCAAAATTCCGTGAATGTGGCTAATAATCCCCTCCAACGTCAGAGTTAAAAATAAATAAAAATAGAGGGAAAAAAGAGAGAAAAAAATAACAACAAAACATAATGAAAAGTAAAGAACAAGTATGCATAGGAATTCCCTTTTCATAGCTTTCCAGTTATTTTTTATAGAACTTTTGTAAATAAAAACGTTTAACAATACGTCATTTGTATTATCTGTTGTTTGAATGTCGTAAAATCCGAAGAAGTAAAATGGGCTTCTGACTTCCGAACTCTTAAAAGTTGATAACTTAGTTCATGCCCTTTCTGTATTCATTTACATAGCAGGCAAAATTTAAATTAATAAAAGACGTTTTCGATTGAAATTTCGAATAATATAGTATTTACGCTTTTAGAAAGAGGACCTCTTAAAGTCTCTCCTCATTCATATGCTCTGCTGCTGCCTAGATGATTTTTAAAAATCATTCAACTGAAAATAAAACAATATCTGAACCTATTAGTTTCGTATGAATGAACTCATATAATTTATGAAACATATTATTATACAAAAGTCTGAGTATTTCAAATGAATCTTTCAACTCAATACTTTGTTCATCTTTTAGGAGAAAAAAATCTAATTTTATTTTTAAATGGATGATTGTAAGTTATGCATATTGCTCTTCAATTTTTATAAACATCTGAATGAAAGCTTTCATAGATAGCAAAACATTAAAAGGCTATTAAATGTATTGATGTTAATATCACCGTACCATTTTTTAACATGCCATAAACGAAAATGAAAAAAAAAAAAAAAAAAAACTTGACACTTTTTATGTTTCTTTCTTTTATTTTTCCATTTGGATAACATGTTAAGTGGTGTTTATACAAGAAATTGTTATCTAGATATTTGAATCCATTTAAATAAATGTAAATGTATTTTCACTTTGGAATAAAATATTATACATTTTTATTATAAGTTTTATTTTGCTGCGTTTCAGTGAAAAACTCCATACTTCGTTCAAATGGAAACCAGAGTCATACAATAGCGGGCTTATCGAAGCCACCTCTTTGCCTGAGTGGTCCATATGAATTATTTATTGAAAATTTTGAAAGTTAAAGTTTAAATTATTTCTATCTACAATAAATTAATAAGAATACATAAAATTGTTGGTTCTTCAAAAGCTTTAGGTTCGTTTCCTTTTTTGTTTAGCTTTTAGTCATTTCGTACTTGATTTGTTTTTCTATATAATTGACTTTAAAATTGCAGAAATAATTTCTATTTGAAAATAGAGGAAAACAAATCCATTATGAGATTTATTATATTAGACAAATTTTAATCTCGTTTAGAAGTAATTTATTGCACATGGCTTGCTAAGATAAGAGCATTTTTTTTTTATCTCTTATATTATTAATAAATTTACTTGCACTGCTGGCAAGACTTTATTTAAAATACATGCTTTCGAATTTATGTGTTTCCTCAATTACATACTATGCCACATAAAAATTGAACGTGTGCCAAAATTTGAGAATATTATATTAAATCAAACCGTAATAAATATTTTTAAAAAAGTAGAATTTGTTCAGAAAGGTGTTTTAGATATGGGAAAAGTGACCTAGGCTCCTCGAGTAAAATTGTCTTCGACCCGATTTTACTATTCCCGATCTGAATTCGCATAAACAAATATGTTTACTGCCAAGGAATCGCACTCCTGTTAATCTCTCCAGTTCAATATGTGACGAGTAGTGTGACATTGATCATAGGCTCCTGGTGAAAGCGTCTAGAAGTTTACGTCAGATAGGCTTAGTCGGTGTTAATCACTAAAATGCATGCAAAAAACAAACTCTGCTAGAGAATCAAACTCCAGAGCCGCAGTTTACATCTTACAGTTTTCCAGACAAATGAGTATAATAAAATGTTAAAATATACTAATTATTAATGTGTACTTCTGAATTTTAACAAATGTTATTAGATTACCAAGAAATGTGTGGTTCACACAGTCTGCTCGATAATAGAACATCTTACAATAGACTAATAATATTCACCGCTAATTTTGGTGGTTTTGGTGTGTGTTATGGCTGATCGCAACCTATCATGTCTACCATGTTTATACGCAAAATCTTTCAGCCGTTGTTAAGGTTATCTAATGATTGTGTTATTTAATTAGAAAAATACATATATTTAGAAACTATTACTGTTGTGTTTATCTTTATGTCTAAAAAAATATCGCAAAACACTTTAAAAATACATTTTATAATATATATATATGTGTATGATATAAGGATGATATAAGGATAAGACCGTAGTTAATGAAATAATGGAGTTTAATAGTTCTGGATTATAGTTTTGCATATTAAGTTAACATTATATTTACAAGTACGGGAGGGTAGGGGTTTTTTCTGCGGCATACGGAGCATCGGAGACTTCATACCGGCTTCCGCTCTCGTCTAGAGCGAGAAATATACGTCTAACCTTAGCCGCTTCGGAATGAAATCTGCACTTTGGTTGTTACTTGTTCCCAAGCTAAGAAAATGCAAAGCTGCACATCAGCAAATTCAATACCATCTGATGCTCTGCGGTTACAAGTTTTCATGGAAAACGCTGAGCGTATCTTGTTACTAGGAGAATGTTATGGGAACTCTAAAACCAAAACTCGCACTCGGCCATTTTGTCCGCTTGTCGCCCTCGACAGCGTATTAAATAAGCAATAAGAAACATTAAAAAAACAAAAAAAAGCTATCTAAAAATAATTAAAAACCAAAGACAGTTTTTTAAAAAAAACTGTCATTAAATAATTAAGAAAATCGAGTTAAGTAAAAAAAAAAAAAAAAAAAAGTCTAAATTTTATGTAAATTTATGCTGAGCTGCCGTGGGATATCTCCAAACAAAAAGGAAGCAAAAGAATAAAAAAAAACTCAGGATGACATCAATTTGCGTCATGAGACCGTCTTTCTCATGAGCCATCATCAGGGATGAAAAATATTATCTGTAAGGCCGTCTGCCCATTATATTATCATCAAGAAAACATACTAAAATCTGCCTCATCTTAGGTAGAATTTCCTAAAAAAAACATCTTTATCCCAACGTCATTCGGGAAGAAAAATAAAAAAAAAAGTTTGCCTCGTCTAAGCAAAAAAAAAAAAAAAAAAAAAGGATTTCTCACCAAAAGGGTTTTTTTCGACAGCCAGCTATTACTTCTGTAAAAAAAAATATGCGAGGGGCGGGGGTGGTGAAACGCATACATATATATAGCAATTCAATAAAAAGTTCACACATAAAACACAGTTTTAGAAATATAAATACAGTTTTAGAAATACAAATACAACAATTTTATTTTTTCTTCTTGTAAAATGTCAATGTTAAAAAAAAATAAAGTCCTGTATAGATAGTCATTTTAAATAAAGTTATTTACGCAACATAAAAAAAGTACGTGTTGCGAACAGGCAAATGAAAAAAAAAAAATAAAACACCATTTGCATTCCGAGATAAAAATAAATTGTCATGTGAAAAAAAAAATCGCAGCATGGGTTCAATAAAAAAGAAGTTTTGAGCCTATATTATATCACTCAGAGATTAAAAATAATGTTGACCAGAATTTCTAAAAAAAAAAACACTGAAATTCTGTGAATATAAAAAGGAAAAATAAATATAAACGCACTGTTGCACACCTCACAAACAGAGAAGGGTTATAAGAAGCACTGCTGATAATAAATTGCTTGCACACGATACCTTGTAAAAAAATAAGCACTGAAAATTATCACACTGTAGGATGGTATAAAACACAATAATCAGAAAATGAAACGTCTTATGTAGAAGGTTGCCATCACTAATTGGACTCTTGAAATGGTGAGTTACACTGGTAAACACCTCATTCTAATAAAATAAAAAATATATATTACAATTCATCAGACATACAAGTAACATTACGTAAATACATTTAATACAATTAAAAAGCAAACGTTTCGAGCTAAATTTTAGCCCTTCACCAGTGCAACAAAACATTCAAATGACAGAAAACTATATATCATGTTTACAGTTAAAAATTATTAGCAGTTAAAATTAAATAAAGTATAAAATTTTTTAAAACAATGCTGAGTATTCAGGAGGAAGTGCACATGATTCATTTATCGGCGATGTTTGCTTACGAGTGAACACACCTTCAGAAAAACTCTACTTTTAATATTATTGCAACCAGATCTGATAACTTTCATATTTGCGAAGTCAGGGATATGGTCGGTATCTAAAGAATCTGTACAATTTTTGACTGTAGGTTTCCAGATTTGTAAGCACGTTTATGCTCGGCAAGGCTAACTCGCAAGTACCATAATATCAGTACATCATTCAAGCCTCAAAATGTTTTGAAAAACTTACTTTGTAAATCTAAACCTAAAATTCCCCCCTTACTAAGAAACGGTTCAATTTACAGTATCCCATGTAAAGATTGCGACTCAGTATATATTGGCGAAACTGGTCGCACTTGCGCCATTCGCCTTGCCGAGCATAAACGTGCTTACAAATCTGGAAACCTACAGTCAAAAATTGTACAGCATTCTTTAGATACCGACCATATCCCTGACTTCGCAAATATGAAAGTTATCAGATCTGGTTGCAATAATATTAAAAGTAGAGTTTTTCTGGAAGGTGTGTTCACTCGTAAGCAAACGTCGCCGGTAAATGAATCGTGTGCACTTCCTCCTGAATACTCAGCATTGTTTTAAAAATATTATACTTTATTTAATTGTAACTGCTAATAATTTTTAACTGTAAACATGATATATAGTTTTCTGTCATTTGAATGTTTTGTTGCACTGATGAGGGGCTAAAATTTAGCTCGAAACGTTTGCTTTTTAATTGTATTAAATGTATTTACGTAATTTTACTTGTATGTCTGATGAATTGTAATATATATTTTTTATTTTTAACTCGTATATCAGACGTTAAACAATGATTATTTATTTTAACCTCATTCTAATGTTTCGTCCGGAAAAAAATAATCGTGGATGACTACTGTAATCGTAAAAAAAAACGAAGATATTGAAATAAAGTTACTGAGAAAGTCACAGATAGTAGCAGTCTAATAGTTCAGTATGATATAAATGTTCGCATAAATAAGCACATATAGGTGTAAAACACAGAATATATAAAACACAGTTAAAAAATAGTAGTAATAAAAAAAAACACATTTATGATGAATTCGGTGGTTGCACTAGTGACCTATATACGTTAAGCATTTTTTTTTTTTTTTTTTTTTTTTTTGCGTTCGAGGATTTATGTCTACGTTTTCTCTTTTTCTTTGTTGATGTCATGGAGTTTCGGCGCATAATAAATAAACAAAAAATGATAAGGATCTGGCGGATTTCGCTCCAGTTAGTAATATCGCTCAAACCTCGAGATAGGGTGGACTTATGGAGTGCAGAATGATGACAACTGAGTCCGTCGGTAGAATTAAACAGTGATAAACAGATGATCATTAAGATGAACGCGATCATAAACAGCTTGTATGAAAATGAAGTTGAATTGATAAAAAAAATACTCTGGCCCTGTTGCGAGATGCGTCAGATGTGCTGACTCAGTCACTGGGTCAATTTCGATATCACTAGGAATATTTTCATTCGAAAAATCTTTATTTACTCTCGGCGGTTTTAGATCTTGGGGGAAAGAATTTGAAACAAATGTTTCTGTAGTGCATCTTGCGTCGGGAAATGGATGTACATCGGATTTATCTTGAGATTTCGTTGCAGATGCATTATCAGACACAGTAATGCAGCTTATAAAAATGCTTTTGGGTGAAGATTTAGTTAAATTAACGCCGTTTTTGTCGCACGTGAGAGTGCCCTGAAATATGACAACCGTCCCCACAATAAGTGGCATGGACATATGTGAAGACTTAACTACATAAACAGAAGTAGAAAAAGTATTGACATCTATTTCTATATCGGTAAAAAATTATCCTATAGGCTGAAGAGTACCGTTGCCGATAACTGAGAACTGTACAGGAGCTCCGGTGAGGGGGGGAGATCCGATTTGTTTATAAATATCTTCTCTCAGTATCGTCAATGAGCTTCCAGTGTCAAAGATTGAATTGATTTGTGAGTTCGAAATTTTTACTGGTTTCTGCATGCGCGGATGAGAATGACACATTTCTACTACGTGAATTTGTTCGTCTCAGCATGGCGACGTCTTGCGTGAAGGAGAGGTGCCTTGAGTCGAACGCTTACGCTCCGGAGTTTGCTCTGTACACTGGTTAGAAACATGACCAAAACGTGCACATTTCATACACTTTTTCCTTTTATTTAAATGCACACATTGGGTAGATTGGTGACCTGGGTCTAAATAATTATAACACGTTAATTTGGCAATTTTTTCCGTCCGGTTAATCTTAGGAGTGTTGGGTGTAGTCGGCGACTTTGATTGATAAAATTTAGAACTCTGCTCGCCAATTCGTTCGAAAATTTGGAGCTTGTTTTTAAATTGGGCAAGTGTGGTGCACCCGAATAATATAGCTTTATTGCTAGGAGTGTTTTGTATGCCATTAATAACATAATGCATCAAGGACGCGTCGTCGACATTACCCCTTTGGGCAATTTCCTTCATGATGAGGAAATATTCCGTGAATTTTTCATGGGGCTTACAGCTGCGTACTCCCAACGTCTCATGGATTAGTGCCGGCGATGAGATGTGTTTGAATTCATTAATCAAGGCGTGCTTCAGTGTGCTATACGAGGTAATATTTGACTCACTACGCGCGAATAATAGAATTGTCCCTGTAAGCGCTTTTTCAACGAAGATGAATTTTTGAATCTCGGTTAACGCGAAGCTATCTGCTAAACCTTCAAATCGCTCAAACCATTTTAGAATATTGTCGGAATGTTTTCCCGAAAACGGTTGTAACAAATTTTCATTGTAGGAAAATGCAATTGTGTGGCGCGGTGAAAACTGAGTACTAGTCGGCGTATTATTTGCAGGAGCTTGTGTCTGGTCCGAGTTTACGGTGTCATTTAATGTGTTTTCATATTCAATTCGATTTTCATATTCAATATCGATGAATTTCGCAGCTGTCCAAGTAACCTACGTTCTTCTTGAGATATTTCAGCATGGAAAGAAAATTTCATGAAGAGTCTTTACTGATAAGAAAAAGAAATCGGTCTTCGATGATTCATAGTGAAACACTTTTTCTACGTCTTCAGAGTTGAAAGAAAAAAAAAAAAAAAAACGTCGTTGAGTTAGTTGCTTAAACTCCAGTGGCAGGTGGGTCTAGGGGGATTTAAGAATTTAACTAATTTCTAATAGAATAGGCCGACCCCCATATGATAAAAGGATGATATAAGGATAAGACCGTAGTTAATGAAATAAAGGGGTTTAATAGTTCTGGATTATAGTTTTACATATTAAGGTAACATTATATTTACTATTACGGGAGGGTAGGGAGTTTTTCTGCGGCATACGCGCCCGCAGCATCGGAGACTTCATATCGGCTTCTGCTCTCATCTAGAGCGAGAAATATACGTCTAACCTCAGCCGCTTCGGAATGAAATCTGCACTTTGGTTGTTACTTGTTCCCAAGCTAAGAAAATGCAAAGCTGCACATCAGCAAATTCAATACCATCTGATGCTCTGCGGTTACAAGTTCTCATGGAAAACGCTGAGCGTATCTTGTTGCTCGGAGAATGTTATGGGAACTCTAAAACCACAACTCACATGTGTGGGTGTGTGTGATTTTTAATGGTTTTCAAAATTTAAGGATAAAAGGAATTGATCTCAAGGCTCGCGGCACAGGTAGTTATTATCACCTCTCTAAACTCTAAATAAGCATTTTTAGTTCTGCCCGAATATGCAGTTCTGCTCCGTCGTCCATTTGTGAATTTTAAAAGAAATTTTAGTCCCCATTGATATTTGAACGGGAGAGATGGTCGCGTAAAGGCTGAAATGTTCAGTTTATTAACTATTTACTTAGTTAATTAAAATAGTACTTTAAATATCATATAAAATTTTAACATCCAGTCAGACGTAATTATGGTTAAATATTGTAAACTTATCTATCTTTCTACATGTAATATTTTATATTATTAAACTTATAAAAAAAGTCTCTCTTTAAACTTGGAATATTATTTTATTAAAGATATTATTGTTCTTCAAGCGTTCCTTTAACTATTTAAATACACTGATGATGCCTTGGATGTTTTAGAATCTGTCACTTCAAAAATATCTGCACAATTTTGAATTTAATGATAAAAACAATAGCTTTTCCGACCAATTCGTTATACATTTCTCATTAATGTCCATTGATATGTTTTCCCATTCAAAAAACCGTCTTTATCTTTTTTTTTTTTTTTTTTTTTTTTTTTTTTCTAAATCCAATTTTATTTTAAAATAAATCACTGTAATTTTTACGTATTAAAATCCTAAAATATTATAGGTGTATGTGTGGAAATTTCGAGAATTTCAAAACATTAAAAGGATATTAAATTTAATGAAAAGAGTATCTGGAAAAGTAGCTGGAAAAGGGCAATTTTTAGAGATGATGAATTTAAAGATTTTTTTTCTTTTTTTTTTTTCCTTCTGTTTAGATAAAGCATTATGTATTGTTAAAAGAATGAATCTATATCAAGATAATTTCATCTCATTTAAATAAAGAAGCGTTGTTTTCGCACGTAGAAATCTTTATAAATGCTTGTTCTTCATCTTCTATTATTATTATCATTATTAACATTGTTATTCTTCTTCTTATTATTATTATTATTATTGTCATTATTAACATTGTTATTCTTCCTCTTCTTCTTCTTCTTCTTATTATTATTATCATTATTAACATTGTTATTCTTCCTCTTCTTATTATTATGAAATTATTATATATATTATATTTCAATAACCGTAATTTCTTAGTAAAAAAAAAACAAAACAAAACAAAACAAAAAAACACTATTTTTACTATAATTTAAAACAAATTAAAATACAATAAAAAGCATTTTAGAGAGTGGATGCCTTTTTTTTTCAAGTCTACTTTTAAATGATGCTCGGGGATTTACTCGGCGGTCCAGCATCTACAAATCTAAATAATATACAACATTCTTTTTCAATGGCAACACTCAATTTTGATAATATATTTTAAATATTTTGTTCAAACTATGCCTAGATACGAAATTACAAGTCATTTGGATGACAAGCTTTCGGATTATAAACATTAAAAATTTAGAGCTTCTAATGTTAAATAACATTTTCAGATATATTTTTAATATCTCCTGAGATTATAGCCCTAATACCTAATGTGATAATTTTTTGTGTGGTTCTAAAACTTAAAAAAAAAAAAAAAAAAAAAAAAAAAAAAAAAAAAAAAAAAAACGTAAATACATTGAATACATTGTAAATACATTGTACTTTATTTTTTTTATAATGTGAATTATGAAATTAATATTCGAAAAAAATATGAATTGAAACCTACAACTTTTTGATAGATTTATAATTATTATCGCCTGCGTCATGTTAATTAAATTTTTCGATTTTTTCTTTCGAGCAGTTTTCTAATTATGCGTAAGAAACCTCAAAATGCTGTTTTATGGGGCCGTCTATGATATGCGGAAAAGTATAATTTGAAATATATATATATATATATAACCATTAATTAAACATAACCTACCACCATCAAAAACCGTAATATTATGAATTAAAGCTGTAGGTATAAAAAAAATGTGCCAAATAATTTATTGTAAGAATTATTATGGAAGAAAAAAGAAGAAAGTGGACACCGATAAATAATGGAAAAGCTTATATACTGAATTACGTTTTCAAGGGCACAGAATTCAATGATATAAGCAATGTGGTTGTTTTCTGTGAGAAGAATAAGCTAAAGCTAAAAATTATCCTTCTCTGTGCCCGAACAACCATTATAATCAAGTGAATAAATTAAAAATGAAACAGAATAGAAACAAATAATATGAAATGGAAAACTCAATAAAACCTGTTTAAATATTTATAGGATATAAAATAGAAATAATACACAACATACCGAGTAATATTTCAGTATTTTTCAATATATCCACTCGCACATGGCTACCAAAATAACGTAAAGAGTAAGGTGAATAAAACAGTTAAGAAATCACAGTAATAGATACCAAAGGATGCAGTTAATACATTTTGAAATACCATGATAAAAAGCAATTAATATAATATAATATAAAATAAAATAAATAGACAGTAATTACATTATTTAAAATAACTAAAATGCACTATTAAATTAATTAATTACTATTTAACAATCTTGTCAAAATTTAGCAAAAACAAACAAAAAAAAAAAACACCTGCTGTAGGAAATTATAACTGAATAGGAGCTGCAAAAGTCAAAATTTATAACTTAACGTCAATAGACAAATTTTGGTGCTGCCATCTAGTAGTATTTTTATTATTCAAATGTCACAAGATAAACAATTGAAAGCCATTGAATGTAAAAAATTTATTAACAGCAAAACCAAACAAATCCTTATATATAGATAATTATAAACCTAATATAAACCACACTATATAATTTTTTTAAAAAAACTATTGTTAATAAAATTTTAAAAAAGCATTCAAATATATATATATATATATATATATATATATATTACTCATTTTATTGAAACATTTGGTCTGGCAGTAGGCTAAGCATATTAAGTGATTAAAATGGTCCTATTGACAATAAGTAGTGCATTATTAAAAGTGACTTTGTCAATCTGTAGCATTTCAACTATCAAGTACCGAATTTCAATTTGGATACATCTCCTAACATATGCTTATTTCAAAATAATTAATTTTTCGGAAACTAATCATATGAATTTCGTAAAAACTTGTATTTAGGCTAATTGAAGGGTGTAGAATTTATTTATTGTGTAACACTTGGGTATTGCTATAGAAGGGAAAAGTTTGAGTTTGTTAAGATATGTATATACTCCCATAAGCAAAATTTATTTACATCACTTAAAAGTAGACTTCATTTCTAATCATTTGGTACCATTAAATTTTTCTACAATAATTTGTTGCAGAGTTTTTAATCTCTACTATGCTGAACAGTGTAAGTGGCTTTGAGGGGCTTCGAAGTTGACTTCAGCTTTCTGTCCAATCTATAGATAAAGTGTCACACCATTAGATGACTCACGGGTAAAGTATAACTGTAGTTATAAAACTACATAGAATACTCGGGAATTAAAAAAAAAAAATGACAAAATATAATAAAATAAAGGCCGGGAAAAACTTCAAGTTTTTCATATTATTTTATAAAAACAGAATTATTTGAGAAGATAGCTATTGTAACTGGTTAATTTCCATTAACCTTTATAAGTATAAGGAGAAAATAGATGTTTTTAAAAAAAATTTCATTGTTAATTTTTAAGAAGAAATATTGCAAAGCGTTATAGGAATTATTTCACAATAATACATACTCGTTTCTGTCTGTGATATTATACACTATACAATAAATTAAATTACCCCCTTTTAAACATAGAATAACATTTTATAACTGGATTTCTCCAAGTATTTCTTAATTACTTACTCTGCTGCTACTTCTGAGCTTTTAGAATCTTTCAACCGAAAAAAAATCTGAACCTTTTAGAATCTCATTGAAGAACTAATAGCTTTCTTGAACGATTCATTATACATTTTCGGATAACTCCTATTGATGCATCTTCCAACTCTAAAACTATCTACTTTTTACACAGGGTATTTTTCCTCTAAAGATTCATTGTACATAAGTCTGTGTAGTTCTCAATGATACATATTATAACTAAAATATTTTTTTCTTCTCCTTTATTTATGTTCCATTTTTTTAAAGTATTAAGAAAAGTCCAATTTTACCTTGTAATGGATCATTGCAAGTTATACTTTTTCTATCATCAGTTTTGATAGGCGACTAAGTGAAAATATTCAGAAATCTCTAAACATTAAAATGCTATTAGATGACAGTAATATCATGATTTAATGACAGTAATATCAGAATGGTACTTTTCAACTTGTCATATGAAGATCAACAGAGCACGAAAAAGGTGAAATTTTTGTATTATAGTTGATGCATTTCATGTTTTTCTTGTAGTCATCAATTTGGGTGAAATGTTATGTGGTGTTTAAAGAATGAATTTATAACAAGACGTTTAATTTCGCATAAGTGAAACATACTTCGGCACTATTTATTATTGTGATAGTGCGTGGTCAAAAGATATATTTTGCACAATTGTTAGTAAAAGATTTTAAATTGATTAAAAAGTCATTTTTTTTCTTATAATTTTATCAACAGAATTTCATTTATGGTGATTTTAATCAATTTAATTAAAATTTTTGTGAACAATATAGATATTAAAAACAACTTCAAAACTTTTAATTTCTCTTTTTAAAGGGGAAATTATATGTTCTTTCATAAATCTAAAACTATCACTAAATATCAATTTTACCTCTAAATATCAATTTTTTTTTTCCTGAAATGTTTCGAACAGGCTACAAAAGTATTATGTTTTTAACTATTAAAAAATTCAAAGAATTTGATTGGAATAATCAGAATTGGACTCAAAGAATTGACTTTTTTTTAAACATTTAAAATACCGAACGACCTCTACACCCGATTCCTCCCTGTTTCTAGCATATTTCGAAATTACGCACCGACTCCAAAAATCAAAATAAACAAAAAATAAAATACCAAACAGAATGTACTTACGTTTATCTTTCTGGGAGTAGAATCCATTTAAAATATACGAAAAATACCGAAGTCATTTTTTAATTTTTCTGCTCATTTTCCGTGGAATAACAATACGCACATTTTGATTTAAAGTATGTATTTGATTGTATACAATTACTTTGTAATTTTAATAATAGAACCTAACCTTTTAGCTAATAATCTAGTAGCGGTTTCGTTCAAGTATGATCGTATTTAGGGGGGAATAATTAGTTTGAAAATCAAAAGATCCTCTTTTTCGTTGTAATATTATTTAAATAAGTCAGACGGATCGGTAAATGTATCATACGAATTGATATTTTTCTATCAGAGAGAAAACTGACCTAGTCCAAGAGTTCTGAGAGAAGAATTCATTAACCTTGACAAATGGCCAGAACGCTTTTTCACTCATTTGTGAAATATATTTAATTCGTAATTATACCTTTGCCAATAAATAAGTTTGAGTTAAATAATAAAAAAAAAAATAATAAAAAGATTGATTATTGCACACATAGTTTATTGAAATCACATCACCTGCGGAATATTATTCTGTTGCGCAGTAAGCATGGCAGAGCAGATGTAATTCTCAATAGTGTTACCTGAGCGAATTGTGCCGGACAGTTGTCGGTTCCAGTTGCAGCTTAGAGAGAGCGATGGCAATTTAATTCAAAAAATCTTGTGCTCGACTTCAGACATTAGCATTTTTTACTCAGTTCGAAAATTTTAAATTCATATAATTGTGAATTATACTTTTAAATATTTTTTTAGCCCCCGGTATGATATGCTATTTTTTTCTCCCAGCTTATTTGGTTTCGTCTTCAAAAAATAACGTTACCTTACCGAAGCCAGCCGTAAAACAAAGCAGTACGATTAAATACTCTATAGCAATTTTTTAAACTTCTAAGCATCGCACATTTTCAATTTTTATACCGTCGTATTGGAAAAAAAATACTTTTTAATGTAATTTGTTTGAAAACTGCATCTCCATTTATTTTTGAAATATTAATTTTTTTTTGTAGCTTTTGGAGCCATTTGCTTAAAATTGACAACGGAAGTACTCTATTTCTGTTGAAAGTGAAGGAAAAATAGTTGTAATATATTAATATTTTTGTTGCCATTTTTTCATAACAACTGAAAGAAAATGTAATTAAAATGCGTGCTATTTTGAAAAAAAATATAAATGAATGATCTCTGTTAAAACATGGAGCTAATACAATCTATATTTAATTTTAAGTATATCTATATTAATGTTACAAACAAATGAAGGTCTGTGAATCATAAGATAGCCGTATTTTTTTGTCGGGTTTCTTTAATGACGGCTTCTTTTTAATGCATTTGTGTATTATTTCGCGATAGTGACGCCCTATGCCTACTTTACTGTAGATGTTTAAAAGTGGATCGTAAATGTGGAATTCTTAATCGGATGCAAATGACGTCATTTTACATAAAATAAAAGCGTGTGTAATTTCTTAAATTGAAATATGTTTTGTACTATTTATATTTACATATATTTTTCTTTCATCGGGGGCGATATTAAATTCTGAAAAAAAAAAAAAAAAAAAAAAAAAAAAAAACAGAATTCCTGTTTTCTAGTTTTAATGTTGAATTAGAAAATACTCTATGATTAAAGAGAAACATTTCTTATGGATTATAAAAGTATTCAAATAAATGTTTAAAAAAATTCTAAGCAATTAGCCGTTAACGCCAAGACTTTTATTTAACCTGTGACTAGAACAACAGATTTACTTACGCATACCATGAAATAAAATACAATTTCAAAATGATATCGATTTTGTAAGGAACACATCATTATCTACTATTCCAGTAAAACTGAAAACATGGTTATTAATATTCGGAACAAAGATAATTTTCTTTTTTGCCGCTGATTTATTCGGGAAAGAAGTAATTACGGAATTTATCTCTTCCCGTGTTTCCGTGGGTTGGATAAATACTACCGGATTACGCATTCGCAGACTTAATACAAAGGCGAGTTTCTGTTATGAGGAAAAACGGATGGATGATTGTTTTACAAGAAATGCAGTTCATAAATTGCGTGAATTCTCTCCACTTATTTACTCCTCATCTGGGTTAAATAAAAGTGGAGTTCGTCATCATTTATAACAGGATTATGTTGAAAACATTGAGATTAAATAAAATTATTCTAATTCATATAATGAAAAAATGAACCAAATTTTCTAATTAAAAGGAATAACTTTTTTCCCCTTTATGATATCGTTCCAATTTATTGGTCACTTCAAACTTATTAAAGTGAAATAGTTTATAGTGAATATCTAGTTATAATAGAGTAGGGTTGATACAATGAAGTTATTTTTTAGATTTAATAAAAACGACTTTCCATGAAAAATCATTTAACATGAAATTCAATTTTAACATTTCCGGAAAAAAAGTTGTTTTAAAGCGTATCAGATTATATTCCACGTGCACAACTATATAAGGACGGAAGTTTCTGAGGGTGTTCTCCTCAAGTCTTATTAAAATATTCTCTATTAAAATGTACATTTCTGGAAGTAGCAAGTCTTTTTAATTATTCGCGTAAATTTAAATTTATAAACAAGCGTTCCACACAAATATGAAATAAAAAACTAAGAATGCATGTTTAAAACTCGTTTAATTATTTATTTGTTGTTCGACATGACTTTTTTCTTTTTCTAATATACTAATGCTTTAAAGGTGAAAATTACGGAATTAATGCAAGTGTTATTTCGAAAATGATTATTAATGGAAAAATATAACATTATTATTTATTAGATTCCATTATTTCATTTCAAATGTACGCATGATCGGACTTCCTCAAAACCTTATAAATAAACTAATGGGCTATGCCCCCTGCAAGCTATGCTCGCCCACCCATGTTCAGAGGCTGCAGAATCTAAAAGCACGGTAATCTGATCGGTTTTAAAAATATTAGAGAAGATTGAATTATACTGAAAAATCCTCTAGATTGCAAAAAATTAAGGCAGAATCAGTTGCTGTTAAGACACCCAATGGTTGTTTTCGTGTTTGGTTAAAGAGGATCAGTTAAACATTTGAAAAGAACCTGAAATAAAATGATTTAAGTAAACAGAGACTTTGCTACCCGTATTTTTTAGCAGCGTTATAAAATGATTGACATAATACAATGTACAACAATTACTATAAGTTACTGCTTTAACCACTTCAAGGGCGATGGTTCATTTTTGGACCACTTAATTTTAATTTTTAAATGCCACATTGGCACCAGAATATTAGGATGAAAATTTTCCATTTTATTAAGTAAAAGAACAAAAGCATTTTTGTATTTCAAAATTTGTTTGTAAATTCTGGTGCCATTCACTGATTTCAACATTTTACGAATAGAAGTACCTTGCTCCTGAAAGGATTAAACTCATATTAATGTATTTATTATTAGCCCCCGGTACGGTATGCTATTTCTTTCTCCCAGCTTATTTTGTGCCGTCTCTAAAAAATAACTTTACCTTACAGAAGCTAGCCGTAAAAACAAAGCAGTATGATTAAATACTCTATATCAATTTTTTTAACTTCTAAGAATCGCACATTTTCACTTTTTATACCGTCGTATTGGTGAAAAAAAGTACTTTTAAATGCAATTTGTTTGAAAACTACATCTCCATTTATTTTAAAGTTTCCTTTCTCTTTTAATATTCACGCGTATTTACAATTTTCAAGACATAATTTTCCATATTTTCCTGCTTTTAACACGCACTCATTTAATAGCGATTTAAAAGTTTTTTTTTTCTGTTTTTAATAGTCACGTGTAAATAAATTTTTAATCTTAAGGAAATATTAGGAAATATTATTCTTTGCTCTGTTTTTAGAATTGAAAACAATGTCTGTGATAATAGCCTAAGTCATGTGACTATCATCAACAGTTCCGGGCCGTTCCCATTGCTTTTTATATTTCAGACGGCTATTTTGGTAGTTTAATATTAGCCAGACACAGGTGTGATAAGTCGACAAATATTATTCTATCTCCATTATTTCATTTATATTATAATAGTCGAAACCATGTAACTGAAATAAATAATTATGGCCTGATCACTTCGCTTTTCATAAGAAAGTTTTCCATTTTGATTAAAGAAGCAAAAATATTTTTTTGAATAAAACTATATAAAAGTTGCCGTGATCGCAAAAAATTCCTGGTACTTTTATGTTAGCCGGGTGCAAATATCGCCAATAGCTTTTTTTTTTTTTAATTATTCGCCAGTTAGCATTTTTTTTTTTCGTGTGGTAAATTAAAACGGTGCTACTTGGGTACACCATTGACCAAAAATCTGTCGCCAAACATTAACATTAATTGCCAATAATGGTTGATCGTAAATGTCACATTCACTTGACTTTAAGGAAGTTACACGTGTTTACGCCATAAAGGGGTTTTAATTTTGACGTTTTATTTGCATTTTTATTAATATTATAATAATTTATTTGTTCTTTCGTTATGTAAAATAAAAAATTATGTCAATTTGTATAATTTGGTGAGTGGTTTGGCGATTTATATAATTTGGCGAAATTGGCCGACGTGAGAAGTAGTACCATTAAAACATTGCTTTGAAGTTGAAATTAAATGTCATGATTTGTTGAATTGTCATATACGCAATACCAGTTACATATGTATTTTAATTATTTTCTATTATTTTTAAAATGATATAACAGTGAATAAAAGAAGTTTTATTAATAACTGTAGAACAAAACAATTTAGAACTTTTTTTGTAAATAAAAATAAAATAAATTCAAATAAACATTTATTAATAAATATAAACAACAATAGCCGCGTTACCATGCCAGGAAAAATAACGCCAATTTCGTACCCCGTTGCGTATATGACATCTGTGCCTAATATTTTTCTTTTCGTTTCGTTAAAAAAGGAAAGAAAGAAGTGAAAGCCATTTATTTTAAATGTTTCGGTTTTAAACGATAGTTTTGTATTAAATAAAATGATAATGAAATACAAATTGAATTATGAATAAAAGTAATATGATACATTTCTGTGTATACAAGGGAGGCCAAACTGGTCATCAAATTAGTTTAAAATAATAACTTTTTCTAAAATATGAAGAAAAAAATATCTGTTATGATTAAAATTTGAGTTGTTATCATTAGAGAAAATTATTTAAAATTAGAAAAAAAATTAATATTTCGAAAACTAATTCGAATTTAAAAAGTCTAATACCAGTTTTGAGATCTGTGGATCAATACCGATTTTTGGTGTTAATTTCATTGCAAAGTATTCCATATTTTAGGAGAATTCGCAGTGAAACATACTCCGTTGTTTAATCAGCCGTCTCATAGAATCGTTTCATAAATTCGTTTCATTTCAGCCGTTTCATAAATTCGTTTCATTAGGATTATATATATATATATATATATATATAGGGTAGATAAGAAAAAATAAAGAACACTAAATTAGTGCACAATGAAACCACAAATATAATTCTGTGTAATAATAGAATAGAATAGAATTTATTTACACATACCATGAAGTAAAATGCTATTTGGAAATGATAACGATTCCAGTATCCCATTAAATATGAAAAGATAATTAGCATTATACATAACATAGATATTTTTTAGCTGATTTATTCAGTTAAGAGGTAATCAGGGAATTTATTTCTTCCCCTGTTTTCGTGGGTTGAATAAATACTACCGGATTACACATTCACAGCCTTAATATGAAGGCGAGTTTCTGTTGTGGGGAAAAACGGATGGAAGATTGTTTTACAAGAGAGGATGTTTATAAATTGCCTGGATTCTCCACTTTTCTTTTCTGTTGAATTATTTTAAATAAAAAGGGAATTATTTCCTCATAATTTTTAACAAGACTATGTGGAAAGCATTTAGCTTGAATGCATTTACTCTCAAAACAATAAAATAAAATGCAACAATTTTCTTAATCAAAATTTAAGTGGAATTATTATTTTTTGCATTTTGATTTTTTTATATTTATAGTTAATTTAAAAGAGATTAACGTGAAAAATCTTATTCATGAACACGCGTTAAAAGGAAGAAGGATTTATATTTTAAAGTTATTTGTACGTTTAAAAGAAATAGTTTTTTTTTTTCTGAAAAATTATTTAACGTGAAATATATTTTTATTTTGACTGGAGACAAATATTTTATTTAAGTGTCACCAGGCTACATTTTAATTACGTTAAATATGTATATTTCACGTAAACAATGCTATGAGGAGGTAAGTTTTCCCAGCTTTATCAACATGCTTCATTGAAATAAGCTCTAATAAACAGTGCAATCGTACACTGACAGAAAATGTGGTTCTGGCATCTAGAATCTAAATTGCGGCTCTTGAAAAAATAGTTCCATATCAATCCTATAAATTTTAGTTCCCTTTTCTATAGAGTTTTAGAGTCTCCTACTAGAATTCAAGAGCGTTTTCCTATATTCCCGTGGTCAAACGTATTCAAAAATCTCTGCAAAAAGATGCGAACACAAGAGATTAGTTTTAGCAATTATAATTCCAGTTTATGAAACCAATCCTGAAAGCAAGCGGTAATTTATCGCTACTGAAACGATTCATTATCATTTCGTAACCTAGAAAACAAGAGACTAGAAATTCTAGAATATATTTTATCTATTTAGCCTAGGGGTTTACCCTATTCGCATAGCTCGGAAATCTATATTTCTAGTTTAGGTATTCAGAAAATTACTACCTATTCATTCTAGGTGAAGGCGGTATTTATTTTTTTCCTCAGTGCAAAAGTTGCAATTAACATATTGACACTTTAAGTGTTTTTTAAAGTTTATAAATAAACGTCTTCGACAAATAACCTCTCGCTGACAAGCCTGTGTTAATACGTTCACTAAATTTCAGGTTTAACTGTAATATAAGCATTACTTAAAGTAATACAATTTGACGGATTTAATATTTCTCTAATATATTGAACAATGATTAATACTCTAAAGGATTACATTCATGTTGATTTTTTTTAAAATATGATATTGAAAGAAACACCATTTTATAGCATTTAATACAAAACACAGAGAGAAGACATTACCCTTTCGCCCTTTTGCTCTTTAAGACTGTCAGTGCGTTGTAAAAGTAAAAATAAGAATGTATCCTTAAAAATTGGTGATTTATCTATATAAGGATTTTCCCCCATATTTTATGGGGTTTAACCCTTAAATGCATGATTTGTTAATTTGATTCGAAAAAAATTCATATGATTATCTGTCAGGTTTATAACACAGGAAAAGTAAAGAAAAAAAAATAAAGATGCATAATACGTCAACCTTTTCATATGTTGCACATCTGCAATACAAGTAAAAACTAAAATATTGCAAATTAATAAATATTTTAATAAGTGTGAATCTAAATAAATTATTTTATATATTTTTTATTTCGAAAAACTTAAAACGTAAATGCATAAATTACTTTTTTAGAATTATGTTTTTTACACTTATATTAAAGATCATAAAACATAAAGATCATTTTATGATGGCATTTTAAATTTATGTTTTGTAATTTTTACAGAATTAATATTCTCATATAAATATACTGGTTGCTAAGAATTAAATAAAAACTAATGTAGATATGCATCGCTATGCATTTAAGCTTTAAGTATAACATTAAATAAAGTCCAAACTAACGACTTTTATTTTTTGAAATAATCTTACTACAGTTTTATATTCGAATCGATAAGTTATTCCTAATCCTTAATAGAAAATTGTGCACCACCACAAGATAAAAGATCAAATATCACTACAATTAGTATATAATGACAGCAAATTTAATCCACTCTAAGAACCGAACAGCATTTATCTACACATATCATTAAGTAAAATAAAATAACGAAATGATATCGATTTTTTTAGAAAATCACATCATTATTTAGTATTCCACTAAAACTGTAAACATAATTATATATATACTCGAAAGAGATAATTTTCTTTTTAGCCCGCTGATTTATTCAAGAGAGAAGTAATCACGGAATTTATCTTTTCCCGTGTATCCATGGATTAAATAAATACTGCCTGGTTACACATTCAAAGCCGCAATAAGACGAATTTTGTTAAGAGAGAGAGAGAAAAAAAAAAAAAAAAACGGATGGAAAATTATTTTATAAGAAGACCAGTTTATAAATTACGTGCATTCTCTCCACTCATGATATGTTCAATTAGTTAATTGAAAATTGAATTCATTCCTCATCATTTATAACATGAATATGAGAAATAAAACTATTAGCTTAGATAAATTTATTTTGATGCAAAGAACAGTCTATGAAAAGATTTTTTTGATGAAAATTAATATAGAAATTAAAATTGGTATAAAGTACTAATAAAACGTACTAAAATTGCTTTTAGTTGCATATATATAATATAAAATTATTTAAAATACGTTAAAATATCTTAAAAGTACATTAAAAATCTAATTAAAATCCAAAAACTTTTTCGCCGAAATTCACACGGCCATAGTCAGTTGTTATTTAAATGTTGTTATTTCTGTCTGTGCTGATGCGTGGACTTAAGTGTCCAATTCAGTCACGGTAAGAAATGAAAATGCTAAAGCTAAGTCTATGGGAGCGTTATTTTCCATTATATCGCTCAAATTTAAATATTTTTGAATCCTTTTTTTGCATACTTAGCTGAGGACGATCTACAACCGAGCTAGTTTTTACTTTTCCGATTTCGGTTTCAGATTTTTCCCGGTTCGGAAATTAAAACTATCCTACTAAAAAAAAGAAAAAAAAAAGAAAAAAGGAAAGAAAAAAAATAACAAATTACAACGGCCATTTGGAAAATGATTTTTCAAAGGCTAAAATTTAAGACAGAAAAAATCGCACGGACTTGATCATACATTACGTACTCCATGAATTAAACATTAATAGCGTTATTACACGTAAAAATTGCAAGCGACAAAAATCGCCTGCGACTCGTCAGATTTCCTGAAACTTACGTATTATCCACCTGAAACTTACGTATTATTCAATCATTTCATTGGCTGTTCGGGAAAAGGCTTTTCCATCGTAGAAATCTGACGGACAATTTTAAATGAAATTTCATTCTTAGACTTCTAAACATCCCACAATATTACTTTTTACACCGTCGTATAAAGAAAAAATGTATTTTTAAATGCGATTTGTTTGATAGCTGTATTTCAATTTGTTTCTGAGTTTTTTTTTTTTTTTTTTTTTTTTTTGTAGTTTTTAGTACCTTTTTGTCATAGTGGCAGCAGAAGTATCCATCTCTGTTGAAAGTAAACGGAAACTACAGATTACTGCATAGACCAATCAAAAAACGAATAAAATGTTGATTCAACCAATAAAAAGCATCAGTTATGCTTTTGATTTCCTACCCTGACGAGGACAATAACCATTTTTCCAAAAAAAAAAAAAAAAAAAAAAAAAACTATAACCAAAATCGAAAAAAGTAAAAAATATTAAAAAATATTAAAATTTGAGTGATGCATGAGTGAGAAAAAACTCACAACATCGTCAATTCTCCAGATATCGAATCCAATTAATTTTATTATAAATTTCCTTAAAAAAAAAATAAAAACGAAAACAGAAAGGGGAGGGGGTTGAAGAAGAAAATATTCATAATTCCGTCAATTCACAAGATATAAAATCCCCATGAATTTATCATATATCTTCTTAATATTGCCTACAACATTTATATAGACAAGTTTTTGATAGGACCCATTCTTAGAGCAAAAACGAATTAAAAATACATAGCGGTTGAAGAAAAAAACATTTTATTAAAGGTGCATTCAAATCCAAACTACTTATTTTCTTACCAATTTTTAAATTCATTTTTGCTCTCAGACGCATCCAATTGGTAGATTCTATTATTCAAAAACTATATAATGTACCGTAATGATCGATGTTTTGATAGAGGCAGAATATATTTCAAAAAATGATGTCAAAGTGGACATTTTAGCAGAATTTCCCGAAGCGATTGTATTAGAAACGAAAAATATTGTCCTACTGAGAAAATAATTGTTTATAAATCCAGTTTTAATTAATTGAACGAAAAATAAAAACACAGGTTGCTTATAAATCTCTTCAAAAATCACGTCAGCAAGTTTCATGTTTTTTCTATTAAAAATGAATCTGAAAATATGCCAGAAAATTTCGAGCTGTTCAGCATGGAGAAGTATTTTTTTGAATACCGCCTTAACATGACTCTGATAAAACCAGCTATTATATAAAATTGAAATAAAACTCGTCAAAAGCGACCAGATAAAATTCTTAAAGGGGTTTTATATCTAACCATGATTTAATTTTTGTTGGTGAAATTAGTATACTTAACTTCGAAATCTACCTCCGCCTTTGGGCTGGGCCGGCAGGGATTTTTCAAAACAAAGATTTTTTTTTTCTTTTTATAACATAGCAATAAGAGTTTTTTCTGAAAAAAAAATAATTTAACCTGAAATATTTGCTCAACTTGATGAAGAAAAACGTTTGGTTTAAATCTTATCAGGGTGTATTTTACTTGCACAATGCTATAAAGATGAGAATGGATGACCTTCTGACTAGTTTATGTTAGCATTTAATTGAACTATGATATATAAACATTAAGTTCTTGCCATTTTCACTACGTTTTGTACAATCCCCGTAGCGTAATTTGAATATTTTAAACATATATTTTACAAAAATGTGAAATAGAAAAGAAATTCGAGCATTCTTAGAAAGGCATTCTTAAAAAAGGTTTTATTATCGACATTTTATTTCACACTACCTTATCTACGCATATACTAATACATTTAAAATATATTTAAGGCAAACATTAAAATCATTTCAAATAATACAGTGAAACTCGTTTAAGATACGTCCGCTTAAGATACGATCCCGCTTAAGATACGAATTTCTTCCGGTCCCTTGAAAAATGCCTATTAAACCTGTGTAAAATTAACCGCTTAATATACGTACGGATAAGATACGATCCCGCTTAAGATACGAAGAAAATTTGTATGTTCATGTCAAAAACTTGCTTCATATACGAAACGGTGTTTGTGCAGTCCGTTTACTACGTGTCTTTAGCCAAAAGGGAAGAAGAGCAAAGGATTTCCTCACCAAATAATTATTCTTACATACATCTAGTTTGTCGTTTTAAAAATAATTACGGAAATTTATTATTTTTCCTCTTTGAGTGTGTAATATTTAAATTTCTGTTTTCCAAAGATTAACATGAATTTTGCTTTATTATCTTTCATTTAATTTGGTAGAGAGTATTGAATAAAGACACCTTTGTTTTGTTACTGTACAAACAGTAACACAATAAAATTTAGAAAGTGAAAAAAATGCCATTCTTTATTTCAAAAGTGAAAAAAAAAAAAAAAAAAGGTTGTTCTTTATTTCAAAACCTTAAACTCATATTTTCTAGACAATCTAAAAATTGTTAGAAAGAATTAAAATAAGAGTTACAAACAGTTAAAACATGTTGATAATAATGTGTACTGGCTGCGTATCCATTAATATTCGAGAATCTGTGAAATCCGGATAAGATACGATCCCGCTTAAGATACGAAATGCCCTCGGTCCCTTGATTCGTATCTTAAACGAGTTTCACTGTAATTGGAAATAATATGTCGATGTTTTTCATATTTATTTGCAAATTACAATCAATATATTTTTAACTCTGAAATGAAATTTCTCCACTGCCACCAAAAATAAAACAGTACAATTAATATATAATGACACCAAATATAATCAAAACTAAAATGAAATATATATACATATATATATATATATATCTTTACACGTACCATACCATAAAGTAAAACACGATTTTGAGATAATATCGATTTTTTAGGGAACACATCATTACCCAGCAAAACTGAAAACGTAATTATTAATATGCGGAAAAGAGATAATTTTCTTTTTTGCTCGCTGATTTATCAGGGAAAGAAGTAATCACGAAACTTTCTGTGTTTCCGTGTGATAAATAAATACTATCGGATTACACATTCACATCCTGGTATATTATTATTACAGAAGCGAGTTTCTGTTATGAGGAAAAAATGGTTGGGAGATTATTTACAAGAAAGGCATTTCTTTAATTGCATGAATTCTCTCTCCTCCGTTTCTCGTCAGATAAGTTAAAGAAAATTGCATTTGTTTACTATCATTTGCAAAATGTTTATATGGTACATAATCTTCACCTGGCAGCATATCATCGAAATTAAATATATCCGGCAGTTTCTGAAAGAACCTCTATTAGTTGATGATCGCATAACACCATTTGGTGAAAAAATTATGTTTGAAAGCTATGAATATGTTATGGAAAATATTTAAGCTATATGTATCATTTAGCTTAAATAAATTTATTTTGATACAAAGGAAGGAATTATAAAAAAATATCATATTTTAAATTATCAAAACATGATTATTTTATAAAAAAAAAAAAAATTAAGTGAATTAACCCTTACTCATTTCATGAAATTCATTTTTATTCAGAAATTCAGAATTCATACCAGAACATCTGAATTGTTTTTACATTATTTCATCACAGACATGACATTTTGTAATTTCATTTTTGTTTATGAATTTATGAAAAATAGAAATTCATGAAAAAGACATATATATGCACTAATAAGGAAAATATGTTATTATATATATCAAAACTACAATAAATGTCTTAATATACGTCTTTAAAAAAAACTCTTCTAGCCCAAAAATGATATAAATAATTTCAAGATAGTTATGTATTTAAAGAAGGTTATATGTTTAATGTATACAATACAGTTATCCAGCATTCAAGTGAATAATTTTATGTAAGAAAAAATGGTGCCTTCACATGAACGTTTTAAAAGCTGCCTCATTTTTATTTCAATAACATAAAACATATATCACGTCAAAATGCTAAATACGCGCAACCAGAAAAGTTAAGGGTTAGCTTTTGTTTCATTATAATTAAACAAGTCTACTTTTATCATGTAAAATGCGATATCCGTAATTTAATCAGACGAGATGAAATCACGTCTACATACTAATATTTGATTATTAAATTATGATATTTTATTTCTTCGTACACATATATTTTTCCAACACGTTTTACTATAATTATCATCCATTTCTTAATCAGGAAAAAGCTCCAACTTACATTTATGGAAATGATAGCTTTTATGTATTCTGTTGTATTTTGCTCTATATTTTGTTAAACTATGCTTTTATTACTAAATTTATTAAGATTGTCTTAACGTTTAGTAGACTTTAAACAGCTATTGCTCTCATTTTATTATTTAACTCACAATTCCAACTAACTATTTCTTCATCAATAAAATTCTTTTCTCAATAAAAATGTTATTATTATGGTTTTATTATTTTTTCAGCAGAGGGTATTGTGCGATCATCGACTCAAAGAGGTTCAGTCAAAATCTGTTGGTATATTTAATTTCGATCTTATACTACCTGGGGAAAATTATGCTATTTTTACAAATAATGACATATTATAAATCAACCTAGTTCCTTATGATCAAACTTTTTTGACGATATCAGTCTATTCTCATTTGTGCCAACGGCTTATTTTCTTTTGAGTGTTTTATTTATTTTATGTTCTTGAACTTTAGTAACTCTGACTCGATTGTTTCAAACAGAGTAGAATATTTTATGCATTAAAATTATTTTCACATATTTGTGTAAATTTATATACGTATAGCGTAATAAAGTAATAAATCTTTAACAATGTTAGAATATTTATTAATAAAATCAGATATTATTATATCAACCAAAGTAAAATTTAAAACGAATCTTCTCTAAAAATGAGTTTATTATTATTATTATTATTATTATCGCGACGATAACAATGAAGTGTTGCCATAAACAAGTTATAATACGTTCTGGGTGTTAAAGAACATACTCAAAATTATTATTCCCAATATAAATTAATCCATTCTCAAATGGATCCTGATGAACATAGTCAAAATCGTATGTATTATGTTTGGCTCAAGTTCATGAAAAACTTCGTACACTTTCCGATTATACAATAATGAAAATGGCCAAAAATCACTATTACAGATCCCCTTTGAGACCTGGTACCTGCTGTCCATAGCCTAAAATACATATATGAAATTTAATTAAATTCTATGTATAAGTTCATACACATTTCGACGATATTTTGGGATCTCGGACCCCTAAAACGTGTAATTCTGTAGAAGAAATTTTTGATTAAAATACTTTCTTCCTTAAAAAGAAGAAAAAGAATAAAAGAATAAAAACACATACTTTTTTATCCCAACCTCATTAATCCTTTATATCTCAAATTATGAATTCATTAAAGTTTCATCTTCAAAAGCATTTTTCGTGAATTTTTGAAACAACATAAGAAAATTTACACATAAAAGATTTACACATAGAAGATTTACCATTTCATAAATTTTAGGAATTTATCAAATAAAATTAATTAAATTTGAATTTATAGGGATTTTGTGCAATACTTATAACGCCTCTGATATATTTTAATTAAAATACTTTTTTTAGTATTTTATAGAAATAGGAAATGTACAAATATAATGTTCTTACAATAAATAAATCTAGTTTAAACGCGCGAAATTTCGCCTTGTTTAAAGAGAGAATTTCTATAAGAAATTGCTGATACCGAAGAATTTCTTGAAAATTGAAGACCCCGTACGAATCCTGCCATAACTCATTCTAAACTGAGTTACTGGTAATCAATGCATTAAATGCATTTTATAACAAACTATTTTACTGATACTTTAAAGTAACGTCGGGACATAAAGGTTTAAACAAGATATGACAAGATATGTTTTTATTTAAAAATAACTAAAATTTCATATTTGGTGATTTTGAAATGCGTAAAATTAACAGAAGTTGCAGTAATTAGGAATGTTGAATCGACACGATAAATACTGAAAATCGCTTTCTCCATGTCTGAAAAAAGCCACTTTGCGCGGCATGAAATGAAACTGTAAAAGATATGCTGTAGTTAACTTAAAATCTTCATATTCTGAAAACACTGAAAGAGTATCGCAGAAGAATAATTATTATCGTTATTAAAAGACAAACATTTTCGTTAAATTTTCTAAGTAAAAAGCTTATGACAATAACATATATAGAATCACAAACGCGAAGCATACTTTAACCCTTCAACAGTTTCAGTTTTTTGGAACAATAAACTAAATATCGGAATTTAGTAACGAAGTAAGCAAACTCTATTTATACGAGAGGCGTTAGGGCAAAACTGTTAAAAAGTTAATGTGAACAAAAAGTTTTCATTAATTCTTAGCTCAACATGCGCTTTAAAATATATACAAGGATAATTCACTGAAAAAATGAAACCTATTTTTGGAGAGCCATTTTACAAAAACGCCCCCATTTTCAAGAAGATTACACAATTTAGACTTGCGGATATTACACCATTTCATTAGATTGTATTTGGGGATTTTCCGTAATATGAGATCAAAAGACGATGTAACCTACACTGTAAAAAAGACAAATTCTAATTAATCAGTGAAAATAAACCCGAAGAAAGAATATACAACCACCTCTTCCCAGTTAAAAAATATTCCGAAAGCAATTCATTTTCTTTAAAAATCATTTAAAAATCATTCTTCCTAAATGTGGCAATCACTAAATGCGACAATGTTCTTTTTCTTAAAATCTTAATGAGAGAGATAAATGCTATTTAGTGAGAGATCGAACATCAGTAAGAAAAACGAAAACTTTCTCGACCTTTGAAACGTTATCTATTATTAAAAAAATCCCATTAAAATGAACATTCATTTTAAACGGCCCCCCATATTCCCTAAATGCGTTGAAAAATCCCGTGTATTTTTTTTTTTAACTTTGAAGATTAAAAAAAAATTACGGACGTGAAGGCAACAATATATGTTTCATTTACGAGCACGTAAGGTCGGGAAAAGGCGAAAACTTTCCTGTTTCACGTTCTAACGTATTTCACACATTTAGATAACTTGTTTTGTTCAGTGACCTACTAGCGACAAACTGAAAACCCCAAATGCGGAGAGACTTTTAGGAAAATAACTGAAGTATGTTTATATGTTATTTTCACAAATTGCATTAAAATTATGTTTAAAGCAGAAAACAGAAAATGTGTTTAGCACTAGAAGCGCCAAAAGCAGTCATTTTGACTGCTGTCAAATATTTCTAATTTGATTTGAACCAGAAATTTCTTTTAAAAAGATTTAAATATCTATATATCGCACAAAAATAAATTAAATATATATGTTAAAAACTTTAAATAAAAATTGTGGTGCAATTTCTTTTAACAAAACTTTATTTCCGGCACTGCTAAATAAGCTGCGTTGAGTCAATAAATGTATCCGTATTTTTTAATCCAGAGGTAGAGAACCGCTGTGCATTAGACCAACTGTCATTAAAGTTTCTGAAGAGCGATGACAGAATTAATGACAGAAATTATAGACTTAGAGTTTAAAAACAAGAATATTTACGAAACTGCTTTAATTATTATACAAATACTTGAAAAGAACAAACGTTTTGAAAATATACGTGGAACGTTACCGTTTGTTTTACAGTATAAGTATTAAAATGATGACGAATGTTTACGATGTGATTCTTTTTTTAAATCTGAATATTATGGGAAACTTCACTGCCACCAGTTTCTACTAAAAGCAACTTTGAAATATAAATTTAGGTTACATTTTTCGGTTAGTAAGTACTTACCAGGTTCTGGTGTATACCTTGAATAAAAATGTTATCTACACGTGCAGTGGTCTCCATTTGCGTACAAAAATGTTTGCATTTTTACGTTACGGTTGCTAAGCGTTCATTAGAAATATTGGGTAACTGAACTGTCCGTTATTTTCAAGGAGCATTCCTTGATTTTTTTTGTTATGCTGTAGCTATTCTATAAGCAGTTTGTTAAAAACAATATCACCAACATTTCCAAATAATGCCAAAAGCGACAATAATGCAACCTTGCTGCCTGCTTAATCACTACAGCATATAAAAAATTAGGCAATGAAAATAGAAAATAAAAAACAACTACACAAATTGAAAAAGAGGCAAAATTTAAAGCTTAAAGAAGCAAAAACAGCATTTGAAAAACCAAATTCTTCAAAAACCTGATATCATTTACTAAAACGGTCTGGTAGTAAATGTGTCAAAGTTAAATTATGTAAAGTTTGGATCTTGAAGTATGCATTGTTTAGTTATAATATAATATATTCAAGATTACGTATCTAAAAGTCATTAGTTTATTCAATTGTTCAAGAATAAGCTACATAACTTTCAATTTTATGTATTTTAACTTTTTATTTAATAATTAAAATATGTATAATTATTAAATAAATATTTTATGACAATATTCATAATATAATATTCAATATAAGTAATTTCCTTCAATATTAAATAATCAGCATTCTTTCCCTATACCCGTCGCCGGTGAAGTGGTTAATATTGAAGGCAAAAATGATTATTTCTATTTTATTACCCTTTTCCAGAAATTTTAACAGCACTCTTTCTACTTAAAAAATTTCAATTGCACGAATTCATAATAATGTTTAATAAAAGTTTAATTCGAAAATATTGCTTAAAGATAAAATATTTTATAGCTATTTCTATTATTCAACATTAAAATATTTCAAAAGTAATTCCAAATAACTATAACCCTTATTACAACGCTTTTTTAATGAAGTGGAAAAAATGTCATTATTAAACTTATAAATAGCATAATACAGTTTTAAACATTATCAGACACAAAACGAGAAATAATAAATATATTTTTATGGAGTTGAAGTGCCAAACGCATTTGTAGAAATGACCGAACAACAAAAGGCAGTAACTTTCTGAACAGCAGGGAGTACTGGGTTAAAGATAAAAAATGAGAAATAAAAAATAAATGACGTGTGTTCTTAATAGTTCCAAAAAATGGCATTTCTTTTTTTTTTCTTTTTGGTAGCAAAGAAATTCTGAAATAAATTTGAAATGTTTCCAACTGTATCATATTCTGCATTGTTCTGTGAAAGAAGAAGTGTCCCTAACGACGCCAGGGCAGTGTGAAGAGCGTAAGTTTAAATTAGAACAATTTAGAAAGTCTTGTCAGTCTACAAATAATGTTGTCGTTAGAGAATTCATGCAACGAGTTAAAAATAAGAAAATTTAACGATTACAGAGTACCTCAAATGTAGTAAACAAAAAAGATTATTTATATAAAAATTAAAGATGGATCTCTTTTAATTTTATATCTAACAATAATAATATTTTTTTGATAGAACAACTCGATTAGAATAATTTAGAAAAGCTTGTCAGTCAAGAAATAATGTTGTCGTTAGAGAATCCATGCATCGAGTTTAAAATAAGAAATGTAGTAAACAAATACAAAAGATTACTTAAATAAAAATCAAAGTTATATCTTTGTTAATTTTATATTTTACAACATTGATATATTTTTGATAGAAAAACTCAATTAGAACAATTTAGAAAGTATTACCAGTCTACAAATAATTTTATTATTAGAGCATTCATGCATCGAATAATAATAAAAAAAACCGTAACGGTTACAGAGTACATCAAAATGTAGTAAACAAAAAAGATTATTTATATAAAAAGAGAAGCTGGAAAGTTTTATTTATATCTTATAATGTCTGCAAATAATGTTGTCGTTAGGGAATTCATGCATCGAGTTTAAAATAAGAAATCGTAACGATTACAAAGTATGTTAACTTTGCAGTAATTTCATAACACTTTTGTAAAAGGTTTATTTATTATTATTATTATTTTTTTTTTTGTAATGTGATTAGTTCTGTTTAACACGTTCATGCTGGCGCGGTGGGTCACACTCGACTGTCTCAGAGTTGTCAAGTCTCCGGCTATTTGCACACCACTGTTATTTTAGAGAATATGTTGTTCCTTTAAATCGCCCAATTGTTCTAATCAAATAAAACAACATTTTCTGTATTAAAATACTGGTATAGAAATAGCCGGAGACTTGGCAACTCTGAGACAGTGCAGTGTGACCTACCGCGCCGGCGTGAACGTGTTAAACAGAACTAATCACCTTACAAAATAAATAAATAAATAAACCTTTTACAAAAGTGTTATGAAATTACTGCAAAGTTAACAGACGACGAAATCTCTGACCTCGCAAATAGTATAATGGTCCTAGATGCTTCGACTGTTGATGATGAAAGACGAATTGTCTTTATCTCATTATTTCTTTTCAAGCAATTTGCTATTTCTTTCGGGCAACAATTAAAGTGTCGTTTCTAAAAAATAACGTTACGTTACATGTGACAGCCGTACAACGAAACAGATGTATAATTTTACGGAAGTACCCATAATCTCTAATGCAATTTTTTAAACTCCTAAGCATCGCACATTTTCAATTTTGACACCTTCGTATAGGGAAATAAAATTACTTTTAATTGCAATTTGTTTAAAAACTGCATCTCATTTTTTTTTTATTTTTTAATGCCATTTCTGTAATGGAGGAAACTGAAGTATTCCATTTCTGTAGAAAGTAAAGGGAAAATAGTTTATTTATACATTTTTTTGTTGCCATTTTCTCATGAAATCTGAAAAAAAAAAGATTGCAATTAAAATATATGCTCTTTTGAAAAAATATAAATGAATGATTTCTGATAAAACAAGGAGCTATTATAAATTTTGTTTAATTTTAAGTATCAGTATTGATGTTACAAATAAATGAGGGTGTATAAATCATTACGTAGCCAATATTTTATTTATTTTTTTATTTATTTACTCTTTTTTTTTGCTGTGTTTGAGTGTTATTCTGCTATAGTGACGTCATATGCTTACTTTTCGGTAGATGCTGTTTAAGTCTATCGTAAATGTACAATTACTCAATGAGTATGCGAATGACGTCATTATATATATATATAAAGCCTGTATTTTAAATCTTAAAAACTGAAATAGGTTCTATAGAAGAGCATTGTTCTCATTCCAGCCGCTTTGAAATTCTCCGCAGGTGGAAATACTTCATTTGTGAAAATAACACGATTGAAATCACACACTGATAAAACGCAAGGTTTTACAAAAATTTAAAGTGTCTTTAGACAAGAGAAGTAACCTTTATGTTAAAATAATAGCTGTAGACTAACCAATATATATATATATTTTTAAGTAATTTTGTAGGTTTATTATAAATTAATGAAATGATTCCTTCTTATATATTTTGTTTCTGCGAAATTCGACGGGTTCCGCATTGTAATAATAATTGTTTTTCTTCCCTCATTGGGATTGACGCTAAATTCTGGAAAAGCAGGATTCCTGTTTCCTGCTTTTTTGTTGTGCCATTTTCTAATATTTTATTTAAAAATAAAACCTATAGCCTGAGTTTTTTGGTAACCTCACATATATCATATCGTGTTAACGCTCTCTACAAATAGTTGTTTTTCTAAAATGTCAATGACCATTTTTAATAATTCGTAACTTTTTATTATGTCTTCTGTTAGTTACTCGAAATAAGTATTAATGGCGAAACGCCAGATCAGACAAGCATTGGAAACATTAGATCGGACACAATAATTTTAAACAAGGTGTTTACTTTTAATGTTAATAGTATTACAACTTGAAATTAAGTATGTGTCCATACTACGTAATTCTCCTTTCGAGGATAATGACCGCTTAATTTTAACATATATTAATATTTTTTTTTCAATTTCGTAAGTTAAAAATAAAATAAATTGAAAGATTTTTCTGGTTGTAAAATAATATTGTTATTAAAGAATTCATGCATCGAGTTTACTGTCAAAGAATTTAATGATTTACAGGGTGGCTACTAAATACTGTTACAAATATTCAGTCATTTTATTTTACAAATATAAAATAGAAAATGATAACTACACTAATATGATGAATATCAGAGATGAACGTTTACAGGAAAAAAATTTTACTCGAATTGACCGTCATCTTTATCGATTACCATGGACAATCTCTTATGTCATTGTCAGACTGCGGCACGAATCATTGTAAGAGGTAATCAGTACCATTCACGCAATATGGAAACTTTGTGAGAGTACAAACTTCTGTGTTTGTTGCTGTTTACTTTAGCCTCTAAAATCCCCCAGACGCAATAATCTAAACTATTTAGATCCGGTGAAGAAGGTGGCCAATCTTCTTGCATGATAAAGTTTGGATAATTGACAGGGAGCCAAGCCCGTGTTGATTTAGCTCGGTGCGAAGGTGTAGAATCTTGCTGAAATGCTCAATTCTGTTTGGGATACAACCTTTCAGCTTGTGAGAATAAATGTGTAGCCAATATATCCTGTTTTTAATATTCGCATTGATTTTTATCCCTTTACCGATGAACTTCAAAGGTTATTTTCCATTGTCTGCCACTGCAGCCCAAACCATAACATAATTCTTGTTCTGAAAGCGTTTAACAGTTCGAAAGGTTTCATGTATATCCTCGATGGATGCTGAATATACGATATCATTTTTAGCATTATAACACTGTTCAGTGCAAAATAGCTTCCCAACAGAAAATTTTATTCTGTCAACACTTTTCCTACCGTGCCGCTTCATCAATTTCTTCCTCCTTTGTAATGTTTTTATTCTTTGTGCAGCAGTCAAACCTTGAATTTTTCTTTTGCGACAAGGGACATAACCCAGATCTTCATTTATAATAACTTGCACAGTTCTGCGACTCGCGTTCTCTTCTGCAGCCATTTTATTTGCAGAACGTTGTGGATTTCTTCACACCTTTTCACGAATTATTTTACCAACGAATTATTATATATATACACGAATTATTATATATAACCCACGAATTATTATACTAATACCCCAAATTGTAAAAAATAAATAAAGAAATAAAGAAAATAGAACTAAACTAAGTACTAAACTATGTATAGAACTAACATAAAGGCAAACATCCTTGTTTTAATAATATATATTTCAATAAGAATATATTATTCATCATTTAGTAAGTTTGAATAAAAAGTATCGTCAATCGACAAATAATGTTGTCGTTTGAGAATTCATGCATCGAATTTCAAAATGGCACAGCGTGTAAAAAAGATTATTTATATATATTAAAAATAAATAAATAAAAATATTCTGTATAGTATTACATATTATAATATATGTTAATCCTATTAATATTATTAATATTATTATTTTATGTAACAATAAAAATAAATTTTCTTTTCCTTTGATCAATTTATATTCTAAACCTCAGTTATATTAAAAAAAATCGCATTGATACTAATCAGCCTGTTTTTTTTTTTTTCGTATGCTTTTAATTATACAGTATAGCAAATTGCGTTAATATTTTTAATCATTTTTGATTCTGCAACATTTTTTAGTTTAATTTAATCAAGCAAACAATGAGCACAAAGTAATTTTTCATTCTGTTTACATTTAAATGTTTATTGTCATGTAATCCCAGTTAGGTACATTTCCTATATATATATATATATATATAACATTAATATAATAGTTAAAAAAAAAAAAAAAAAAAAAAGATAGCAATTATTGTAGGAAATGTACCTAACTGGGGTTACATGACAGTAAACTTTTAAATATAAACAGAATGAAAAATTACTTTGTGCAAGATAAACACTCGTTGATTGGTTGATTAAATTAAACTAAAAAATGTTGTAAAAATGTAATATATATAGTAAAGTGGGGACAGACGCCACGGTCGGACAGATGCCACAGAGATTGTGTAGGTGACACTAGCGTTCCATAGACCAATTTTAGAAGTTCGTAGTGTTCCTCTGTGCTGTGTGATGTGTTGTATGCGTTTAAACTGCTTAATTGACAGTATTTACATATTTATGCCATTTTTTATTGCTCAAACCTGCGTGATAAGTTGTTAAAATTATTCAAATGAAGTTTTATTAGATATTTTAAGAAAAATAAACAGAGATTTCATCCCAAAATCGATTGAAACTATAGACTAGATCCTCGTGGAATACAGACATGTGCTTGCCTTTCTCTCACGTCGCTCACATGATACAAAATGGTGGCGCGGCATCCTACCCGCCACTATGGGACAGATGCCGCAACGAGGTTGAAGGGACAGATGCCGCAAAATATATTTTTGTTTTTCGGTTCAATAAATTCATCACACTGCGATTTAAGGGGACGAGGGACCTTAAAAATATTTTTTTTTTATTTTTTGTAAATTTCACCTTAAATATTACTCAAAGATACATTATATGTATTATGGCATGCATTTATTACAAAAAAAATTTTTTTGTGTGTCATTTTTGAGAAAAAAGTGGAATTTTACGCGTCGTTTTAGAAATATCCGAAATGCCCCATGCGCGTTCCATATCAATGAAAATCCCCAATATTTTTTATAAAAGTTTGATTTATATATATAAATAATACTGTGCATCGAATTTTATATATTTGAATATAAAAGTAAAAAAAAAAAAATTGAAAATTTTTGAAAAAAATTCTAAATTTCAAAAACTTTCAATTTTTTTCTTTTTTTTTTTTTATAAATTTCAATTTAAATATTACTCAAGGGTACATTATATGCATTATGGCATGCATATATCACAAAAAAAAATAAATTTATTTTTGAAAAAAAATGGCATTTTACGTGTTGTCGCAGAAATCTTCGAAAAGCCCCCTGCGCATTCCATATCAATGAAAATCCCCAATATTTTTTTTTATAACAGTTTGGTTTATATATATAAATAATTCTGTGCATCGAATTTTATATATTTGAATATAAAAGTATTAAAAAAAATTTGAAATATTTTCGAAATTTTTTTTTAATTATTTTTTATTTTTTTACCTTTATATTCAAATATATAAAATTCGATGCACAGAATTATTTATATATATAAACCAAACTTTTATAAAAAATATTGGGGAATTTTCATTGATATGGAATGCGCATGGGGCATTTCGAAGATTTCTAAGACGACACGTAAAACTCCATTTTTTTCTCAAAAATAATTTTTCTTTATTTTATTTTATTTTATTTTTTTGAAACATGCATGCCATAATGCATATAATGTACCCCTGAATATTATTTAAAGTGAAATTTTCAAAAAATAAAGAATTTATTTTAAAGGATTTTTAAGGTCCCTCGTCCCCTTAAGTAGAACTTACATTTAAATGAATGTATATTAGCGCATTCTGTTACTTATCAACATATTCTTAGCAACAATGTTGGTTCACCATGTATGAATAAGAAAAACGTAGGCCGTTTACAATTCTCACCATCTAAAGTGTTAAACAAAATATCTCCTACCTAAATGGTCAAAAGACCTATTCAGCCAAGTAAGAGAAAGTAAAAGGATGCAAATATTACAAGCACAAAGTTTATAAACAATAACAAATAAGAAGGAGATGAAAACAAAAGAAACCAGAAAGCGTCAAAGAACGACAACTTGGTGGAAGTGAAATTTGTAAAAAAAGGAAGGGAAAGATCAACTTGAAAACGCCTTACTTGAGGAAAAAACTAAAATATAAGTCATCTTTCGACAATGGGTAAATTGTTCCTCTTATGGATTCTGATGGCAGAACTGGATTGGAATTTGATGTTTCTGCATATGTGGAGCGGCTGGAGTCTTATCAAGGAGCTAAGTCTAAAGCGCACAGAATTAAGTGCATCAAATTCAATCGATAGCTGCATGAAAAAACGCTTACTTTACTTTTGCAACGGGTAGTGTGGTGTGATTGGGGGCGAATGGAAATACAAAATCAAAGAATGAGAATAAATGTCAAAAATAAACAGACGGGCCTAAATAGAATAGAAATAATACTTACATTAAGAGCAAACTGCAATGTTCACCTGGGTGTAAACCAGTGATTTATATCTTTTTTGGAACTATGCTGTCTATTGTTTCCCATATATATGCTATCCATTCATGTAAATTCAAATTATTTTCTTTTCATTTTCACTTTTTGTCTTAAGTTTTCTTTATAGAGATTACACTTTTGCATTTTACACTTTTGACAATTTAGTGATATATATAATTTTTGTAAGTTTACTGTTATTTATTTTCATTTTAAGTAGTTTGAGAAAATAAAAATGTGATTTGCTTGAAAAAAAAAAGAAAAAAAAAAAGAAAAAAAAAAAGAAAAAAAAACGGCCTAGCATTTTTCTCCATGCGGCATCTTATCCAGCACATAAAAAAATATGTTTAAAAAAAAGACCTGTGGGAAAATAATTATGCCTACTTTATTAAGAGGGTTTTAACTTGTTTAACATAGAAATTAGATTCTAAAGGGTTTGATCAATGATTTCTGGTACTCAGTTTGTTGTTTTTTGCTTTATTGTACATTTTACAAGAAGAAAAGAAAAACTGCGGCATCTGTCCCCACTTTACTATATATATATAATCGATAAGTGATAATAAAAATGATATATATATATATATATATACTTACATTTATAAACGATAGAAACAAACGCCTTGTATTTTGTTCGAGTGTTAGTATTTACAGAACATTTCCGGAAAAATTAAATAATTTTTATACTGATAAGAATAGTGAAATATTCTTTAATATATTTTGAACCATTCTGTACCTTTGAATCATTCTGTATTAAAACATTTTTAAAAATATTTTTTTTTCTTCTTCTATACGGAATGCAAAATATAATTATGCATCCTCTTGTTAATCCTTTTTTACGGGAATCCGACTTTATCTGGCTTCGAATCAGGTTGTGTTCACTTTAAATGGTTTAATATAGTTCAGTTTCGGATAAAGTATTGACACTTTCGATTCGGTTTCAGGTTGACTAAAGTTTTCAATAGAAATTCCTGTATATTTTCTAATGTAAAAACTATATATTTGAATGATAATGAGTGTATATGTTTTCATTTTTATACATAAAAAATATATTAAAGATGTAATTGATGATCTTATTAAAATACGGATTAATTTTAAATCACTTTGTTTTCGTGTCAGATTTTGTGTTGACGAAATTTTTTTGCCGGGTTCGGATAGGATTAATGGGTTTTTTAAGAAGAAATTTCGGGAATCTAATGCATTTTTAATAAGAACATTTTTAAAACTTCAGATTCTGGTAACGTTTATGATAATTATTTACTTTATTCATGTATTGTTGCCTCAGAAGTTTCTCAGTTATTTTTAACCTATCTAGATTAAAGATATTTCCTGGAAATTTCCAGAGTTATTGATCCAAACTATAAATAATTCTCCTGCATTAACATATATGAAGCTCCTTTAACAATTCCAGGAAACATTTTGAATTTAATTCCAAATTGAATAAAATAACATAAAATTGTAGTATTTAAAAAATTCTTCGTTTAATGCAAATAATCAAGATCTAAGATTTAAATTGATATCAACATAATGTTAAGACAAATAGCAGTAAAAAGTAATGTTATTATAATGATCATAATTACTTTTTTCATTTTATTATTATATTTTTTTTACTATTAAATGTTTCAAGATTTTGTATGTACGCAGTATGTAATTTTTTTAATGAACTTCTTTCATATTAATTTAGAAATGAATTATAAAATCTTTAGAATACGTATTTATACGCTAAAAAAGTCTATCATAAACAACGTCAATAAATATTTGTTTCAGAAGAGCAAAATTATTTCCTTATGAAAGCAGTGTACATAAAGTTATTTTCTTTAATAAATTTAGAATATTTTTAAATATTTTCTGAAAAACTTTAAGTAAAAGTTTATTGTGAATGTAAACTGGTTAAATAATAAAATTTATAAAGTTTAAAAAAAAAACCGCGTCTTAACTGTTTTAACTGTTAATATACCAGTTATCTGAAGTGCTGTTAAACTGTCAATAATTTAGACTTGACATTCTAATTTGAAATTAAGCTTTGTGATTTTAATATATATTATTAAACATTAGAAATATACGTCATTGAAATCGTATATGAATCGTTATATCAATCTTCGAAATGATTTAGAATTTCCTTAAGAAACTTGTAAATAAGTATTTTAAATAATAAGTTAATAAAAGCAATCATTATTAATTTTATAAGATAACATTTAAATTTTAATCTTTTCGAACGCATTTATTTCCTTTATATATTAGCCGTTTTAGATTTATATATAATATATTTGAAAGGTTAATCAGATTTTCTTTTAAGATTGTGTACACATAGATTTATAATTTTCGTAGATAGGAAGAGCAATATATTTAGCAACAATATATGTCTATTGATTTTTAAATATTTATAACAACATAGTTGAATTTGCAGTACGGATGAAAGTTTTATATAAATTAAAAGAAAGAATTTTTTTTAAAGAACTATTTTCAGAAATGTAAATATAAATAGTTATCAAACAATATATAGCAATAATTTTTAAATTACAATAAATATCTCAATCGCTAAATAATATTTCCTCTTAAGATATATCTTATTAATTTCTGCAAATATTATATTTTTTTGCACGATATATAATTTCAAGATACTTCATATACAAAGTTAAAATAAATTACATAACGACATAGACTTTAAACTTTTTTACAAATAAGAATTTGTCTGTGAATGTATTCAAATAGAAAACGATATTAATCACTATTCCTTTTCGAGGAGAATAATTAATTTAGATTTAAGCTGTTTAAACAAGTTATATGAATAGCTTAATTCTGTCTGCATTTTTTTTTTAGAAAATATTTTAAGTTTATACAGACTTAATTTATGCATCATGTTTTTGAACAGATTATAGACTGACAAATTTAAGTTATTGGAGAAAAGCAGGAATTTTACGAATTATAATTATTTATTAAGTTTGAATATTTTCGTTAATAATTGTATCGGTATAAGTATTACATTTAAAAAAAAAATAGAAAATATCTTTTTTAAGTGAAGTCTTTAAAACCAGCAGTACAAATTTATATATTAATCAATTAACCGATTAGGAAAAATGCCCACATTTTAGCCTAGTGATATATTAAGTAAGCTTTTTCTAAACTAAATAATGTTTATTACAAGTTACTGCGCAGGAAATCGCAAGTCTTTAAAACACAATTTCATAAAAAAAAGGTACATATTGCGGATTTTTTAATGTATTTCAGCTATGTAAAAGATTTTTTAGAGCTTGTATTTGGAATTACACTGTTCATCTAATTAACAACTTGCTATGCATCAATTTTCACCAGACTAAATTACGGATATTATATTTAAAGATATAGAACGTCTGCCTTAAATAGTAATTTAAGTCGGTAGTGATACGATTTAAGTATATGCAAAATGAGGCATCCAGGAAAGATATACCTGATCAAATGTATAATCTATTTTGATGATATTATTTATAAGTTAAATAAACTTAGTTCAGAAATTAAACAAGGGAAATATATTTCTAATGGTTTGAAATACAGTATCTTTTTGCCTGTTGTACACCGTAAAATATTTTCGTATATATATATATATATATATATATATATATGTATATATAGGTGTGTTTTTTATATGGAATTTATGTCTTTTCACGGATATTTTCTATTTTGACCGAAAATCGTAAATTTTCCTTAAATAAACAAATAATTTGTTTTTAGTCTTACACGTTTAAAATTAAAAATGGAACTCATGATTCAAAGACATACAGATGAAAATATTCCTTACTAATTAAGACAAAATGCGGTAAATTCCAGTTTCAATTTCGTAATTGGTGTTTAAGAATATAATTAATCAGTTAAATATTATCAGGTGGTTTAGGAGGCAGTGTCCCCTGGTGGGCACACCGACATTTAGAGGATACCCATGTTCGAATCCGGTAAAAAGCAATGCAGAAGGAAACGTGTGTGATAATAAACATTACAATTGCCTCCTCAGTTTAAAAATGATACGATGCATTTAATTATTATTTAGGATATTTAAACGTTGGGAAATTTTGTTTTATAAAAAGACATTTTTCCGGTTTAATTAACGACCATTTTACAAAACAGAAAATTGTCTTCGAGAAAGCGAATGTTATATGAATATCGAGGTGTAGATAGCAACTTTGATTTCACTATATTTCCCATACTGTGACAAATTTTTTCTTACACTGTCAAAAACAAAAACAAAAAAAAAATTAATAATACATTACCTATTAATAATATATTAAAATGATGCATTTAAACCAGTCTAATTTAGTCTAACCTCGAAGTGCAATATATAAAGCATGCTATAGTTTAAAATTATCTCATACGCAAAGTAATTTCTTATTTATACACGTGTCATGTGAAACTTAGGTACAGAAGTGATCAATATATACATTCTATGAACAATGTCCTTAAAAATGACTAGGATGTTAATTACTTTTTCTACGATATCAAGCCATATTCCTGGATAATTTTAAAGATTAGATTTGACGATTTCTGCTGTCGTATCACTAGATAAATTCAAGTAATCGTAATTGTCTGAGATAAGAAAGTTTTGAATAAGCTTTATTCCGATATTACAATATATTTCAAATTTAAAGAGATATGATATTCTTTTTAAATTGTTTTTCAGTCTGGCAGTCATAAAGTTTAACCCTTTATGTTCTGAATTATGAATTCATGAAAATTTTATCTTCTAAAGCAATTTTCGTGAATTGCTTAAACTATATTGGTAGATTTAGATAACCATTTAATAAATTTTGGAAGGATTTTTAGTAGGATTTAAGGATTTAGAAGGAATAATTAAATTTGAATTTATAGGGATGTTGTGTAATATTTATACCTCCAATCATTTTTTTTTTTAATTTTAAGTACGTGTCTTAGTATTTTGTAGAATTAGGAAATGTACAAATATAATGTTCTTAAAGTATAAATATAGAAATATTTTCGAATTGAAAAAGCTCACCCCCAAAACCCAAGAAAGTTGAAAATATGAAAAGGCAAAAAAAAAAAAAAAAAAAAAATCATCTTTTTAAAAAATATTTTTGTTTTGTGTAACCAATAGTGTTTTGGAAACAATTTAAAGTAATTTATCTATAACTCATTCTTAACTGTATTACAACTAATCGATGTATTAAATGAATTTTATAACAAGTTATTTTAATGCTACTTATAAGTACCGTCAGTAGATAAAGGGTTAAATATATACTTCCATGTAAAATGTACTTATGTACGTAGATGTAAAACGTATCTTTATTCCAAAGTTTCTATTAAAAGAAAATTACAATATTCTTATAAAGGAAGATAAATATTTTCACAGATGGCTTTTAAATATTTTATTTTTTTATTATTTATGATTAAATTTTATCATTCATAATAAAGAAGAGTGATACATAGAATTATTCAATCAAACTATTCTGAAATGTAATATTTAAAATAAAAAAAGTATATAAAATTTAAAAATAGCGTATGAAAAAAGATACATTCTTAATCATAAAGGTTTCATAAGTACCTTAATCACAGATGAGATTAAAATGTATCTATCCTTAATTACATGCATTTCCGGTACACTGCTCATCAAAACTGATTACTGCTTATGGAGTTGCATACTTTCTCCGTTATAACAGGCGAAATTCATGGATGACGTTGTAGATTAGCTGTGACGATTTCTGTTGTGCCATTAGTCACAATGCACTAAAGTTAATGGTTTGAGATTATAAAATGCTTAATAAGCTGCTTTTCTGAATATTATTATAAGAATTTAAAGCAATGCAGCATCTTTTTTCAATCGGACTGTGATGCAATTAACATCTCTTAATACAGCGGCACTCATGCCAGAAGTACTTATTAAAATACTGAAACATACATTCAGGCTACCACTTTTGATTTTAAAAATATAGTGTTTTACTAATTGAACATATCAAATATATTTCATAAGGGTTTTAAATACTTTATCATTTTTATAACGTACTTCAAAATTTCATATTAATATTAAATAAAAATTATACATAGAAATTTAACTAGTTCATTTTTGCCGCAAATTTGATTTCGTTCTTAAAATACAACGATAACAAAAATTAAAATGTTTAACACCAATGCGTACATATTCTGAATCATAAAGGTTTCATGACTACCCTAATTACAAAAGTGATTAATATGTAACTATCCTTAATTATTATGCACTTCCTAGAATGGTCTTTAAAAGAGATTACTGTATATTGAGTTCAATATTTCTCAGCGATAACAAGCCAAATTCGTGGATGACATCGAAGATAAGCTGTGACGATCTCTGTTGCCATGCCATTAGCTATATTCCGCTAATCTTTATGGAAAGAGCTCAGAAAAGACCTAATAAACTGCTTTCCAAAATATTATGTTTAGAATTTAAAGTAATGTAGCGTCATTTAAAAATTTTTATTTAGTCTTGCACTCATCACATTAAATATACAGATTCATCAACGAAAGATAAATTTATGTAAATGTTTAATATATGTTAATGGCATATTTTCTGATTCATATGCACTTATGTTCAATTGTACAATTCGATCATGAGATTTGCAGTAATTCTTAGAAGATTTTCCAAAAGAAAATCTATTTATATTTTAAGATATAGTTAAAAAAATTCGCCATAAAAATAAAATGAATTTAAGCATTGAAAACAATCAAATATAATCTAACCACGAATTTACTTCAATTTTAGATTTAAAAAAGCTTATAAAAAATGTGTCTGATAAACAAAAAGGACCGCAGTAGCCTAGCGGCCAAAGACCAGGTTCCTAGTTCTTTTTCTTTCTAACCGATGACCAGGCCGAACCTGCGGGGTTGCCCTATCTGAACGGGTTTGGTACCTGGTATTGGGGCTGGGAACCACTTAATCGCCACGTAGCGATAATAAATGTGTCGAGCACCTTCTTCGTCTTCTTTTCGGTTTTGCCTACTCCTTAGTTGTGATTTTGTTGTTGTTGTTGTTGTTGTTTCCGTTAGGGGAGACCGGGGCTAGTTAGCTACAGGGATAAGTAGGCGCAGTCCTCATAAATCGCCTGTTTTTGGATAGATTTCGCAACCAGTCACAGAGTACCTTTCTCCATACTATATATAATCTTCATTGTAGTTTTGCACCGTTACCTACTTCCAGTGGACATTTATTACGATTTTTCTGTTTTTTTCACTCATAAGTAATTTTTGTTGCTTCATTCTTTTTTCTAATTTCTAATACTTATCTTAATAATTGCGATTTAACTTGTACAGTTTTTCATAGTGTAGGATTAACTGTATCTACCACACATGTGGTTTACTTGGATTATTTATGTTTAGAAGGTTACGTTTCCCTTTTGTGAAGAAATTAATTATGGGGCTAGTAGGCGCATAGAACACGAGGCAAGTTGGCTCGGTGTCCGGCGTGCTGGTAGCTTGAAATACAGCAAACAAAGATAAAAGTGGTTGCAATGCAAGATTTTGGGCACATGAGGCTTGCCCAAATGGAGATACTCGATTTTTTATATGTGACAACTGCAACTCTGATGATGATATCGAGTAGGATAGAAGTTACTCAATGTTAATGTTTTATTCATTATTTTTATGTCTGTATAATTAAAATTTACACTGTACGACGATAACACGTTTGTTTAAACTTACTAGTAATAATTAAATTGATTTCTCTTAACTGCGTTTCTTATTTGAGTTTCATTTAAATTTTTATAAAGCGTGAGCCAACTTAACCCATAGGTATAGGCAACTTGCCCCGTGACGGGGTAGGTTTGCGCACAATTTTCCTTTTACTTTAGGCTTCCGGTAAACATAAACTACAAAAGATACAAACTCAAAATTCCGGGTATTTATAGCCAAGTGCCTGTTTTTTAAAAGTGCAGTTAAAGTTTGTTAAAAAACTTAAACAAAAAAAATAATTAAAATCAATAACTAAAAACTGCGCCTACTAGCCCCGGTCTTCCCTACTTAACATTTATATCTTGTTGTTTGGCATCTGTGCATTGCTACTCAAGTTGATCTCGCAATTTAGGACATGGGTCAGATGAAGAGAACTTCACCTGCACCTCCAGAGGTATAATTCATAGGTACCTTAATGGTCTTTTCACGGATTTTAGCCGGAATTAAGCCTCGATCGCGTGATCTTGAAGTTACGAGGTCGATGCTCTACCAATTAGGCCACCGCTGCCCGATCTAATTGGAATTGCCTGGTATGTTTGAAACCTAAATGTTGGTGCAGACTTGTCAAATAAAAATGGTACTTTCAGGGTGTGTGTGTGTGGGGGGGGAGCAAAGAATGGTACGCCCCAAATAGACAAGTTGCCACCATGGGTTAATTTGAGTCCTAAATACATGGCAAACTTAACGTGACAGGAAGGACGAGACTACGCCTTTGTACACTACCCCATCAAGTAAAAACTGGTTCCGTAGGGTGTCCCATTGGATAAGGGACCAGTAGTTCGTGCAGGCTAAACCTATGTGCACTTAAGAAAGAGGCAGCAGTAAAAAGAATTAAATAAATAAATAAATAAAAACTTGTAAGAGAACTGGTTTCGTTTTACATATTAATATTATTACTTCGACTCTGGATTGGACAAGGCTATTTAAACTATCTAGTTTTCCTAAATTATTACATAATTTATAATAAACGTTTAATTAGTAATTATCATCTATTTAATAATTAAGCTATGAATATATGAAAGCAGTGTAATATAATCGGTAACACGATAATATATATAATTTCAAGAATAAAAAGCACGTCAGTAAGTGGCTGAAAAATCAGCTTTCTTTCTTTACGTACATGAATCAGTTAGGTTAAATAATAGCTTGTAAAAACAATATACAAATATTAAATCGTATGAATAAAGACGTATTACGAAGTTATAATTGTTTTACAAATAAATACTTTTAGCGATTCAATCTAAATTATTCTATGCTTATCCCATGCATTGCTCCTCAAATGTTCTGAGTCGAGAATCTTCTCTACAATAACAAGACACATCCACGGTTGACGTCACAGATTAACTGGAACGATTTTTGCTGTTGTGCCATTAAATACATTTCCTAATCTTAATGGTCTAAGCACAGAAAATGCAATAAAATTTACTTTCCGGAATATTATGTTTCAAATAAATCTCAGCGAAGTATACATTTTAAATTTTAATGCAACCTACCAGTTGTGTGATTTAAAGATAAGTATGTAAAAGCATCCATGCATAACGAAACAAGATTGATATAAAACGTATTTTCAGGCTAAAATTTATATTTAAAAAAATGGATTTCTGGCCAGCTAAAACTTACTTGTCAAATATTCGTATAATAGAAAGTTTCAAATATTCTAATATTTATTACGTATTTTTCATGTATTTAAAAAATGCACTTAATAATAAACAAGTAATTAAAAATAATCCTAGCCGAAAGTTTGGCGAACAATTGCGGGCAGTTTTTACAGGGAACAAAACCTTCAATCGCTGGTTCGCAGAGCATTTGTCCTAGAATATATGCTAAAACCAGGCAGATGTTGTCAGATCACACAGTGTAAAAGTTAATAAGTTTTTCAACCAGGTTTCAGAGTGCTTTTGGTTTCCACTCAATCTAATGCTGCTTCGATGCTATATATTTTCAAATAAACATTTTCGTATTCAACAATCATGTTCAATAGATAAACACGGTAAATAGAAAAAAAAAACTTTATTTTGTTACTGGCGCAGCTATAAATTATGTTCACAGCTGAAAATGCTTACCGAAGAACCGATAATATGCAAAAACCCTGAATCACTTGTTTATACTGAGTGAAGAAAATTATTTAATAGAATACAAAAGCTATTCACATACACTTTTGAAATTTACGGGCAACAAGGAACATACATTTCAGAAACGCTTTATCAAATCTAGGAAATCCAATTTTTTTCTCTGATTTTTTTTAAAGATACATAATACGTTTTCAGAATTCCCAAAGGCTATATTCTGTTTTGGTAAATCGTCGTGCTAAATCGAGAACTATTACTTTTATAGCAGCGCACCTGAATTATAGAAAAAAATTAATAATTAACTATCCCTGATTATATGAACATTTCCGGAAACCAACTTTTCAAAACGCATTAAAATATTTTCATACATTTTTATTGATAAAAAGCGACAATCCAGATTTCCGTCGAAAACAAAATGTGACTATTTCTGTAGCTGTGTTATCAATTAAATTCGTATTAACTTAATGGCATGTGATATCACAAAATGCCTAATAAGCTGTTTTCTTAAATATTTTGTTTATAATTGCAAAAAATGCAGCTGCATATTATTTTGAATAATTTTGAATGTTGAAATTTAATTAGAAGTACATAAAGCATGAATTGAACTCAAATGACAAAATAACTAAGAAGATGTAGCATTGGGTAATACGTTTAGAATGTGAAACGATATAGCACCATAATAAACTTTTATTTGTAATCTTTTATTTCTGAAAACAAAATTTAAATAAATGTACACAAAAGAATATGAGTAAGACGAAATTATGAAGACATAAACTTTTTGTCAGAAAACGACTTCTAGTTTAAATATTATTACAATAATTTTATTTTAAAAAGAATAGAATATCTTTTACAATCCTTTTTAATATTCCGTCTAATTTGTCACACTGTATTAAAACAAGAAAGATAAATCATGATTCAAGCATAGATTATGAAACAAGCATAGATATGATTGCCCTTCCAACACATTCTGGATATGTAACAAAACTGCACCTTTTAATAACTTAAAATATTATATTTAATTCAACCATATAGAAACGCATAAAACATTTTAAAATCCAATTTCAGCTGCTGAAAAATTATCCGAATTCTTTGAGCAGTCTAGTATATGATAAATAGGGTTATTAACTATATGCATGCCAAAATTTAGTCCAGTTAATAAATACATGTACCTCAGTTGAAATTTCCCTTTCAGCAATTTTCGCTAAAAAGGAGAATGCTACGTGAATTCTGTTGTGCAGTCCTGTATATGAGGTATAGAATTAATATACAACGTGTAACGTGAAAAACATTACTTAATTTTTAAAGAGCGTACCGAATTTTAAAACGCACTTCCAGCAATTATTACTCAAAGACTGTACTGTAACCGATTTCTGTTGTGTGTCCCTTTAAATGAACGACAAATTCTGTGAATGCCCTAGTCTATCGTAATGATCTTGTCGTGAAATTCAGCGATTTATATCAGTTTCAATACATTTGAAATAGCGTAATCATTAAAATAATCTGCAAAATATTTTTCCCATATGCCATAATGTAATAGAATTCTTTTGAGCGCCCCTGTAAATGAACTAATAATCCCACATACTTCATAGACAATAAAAAAGATTTTTTGATGACCATAAATAACCTTTATTAATTGCATGAGAACCCGAGTATATTTACGGGAGATATATCGTGGACAGACGGACCGACAAATCGAATGTATAAACACTATTCAACTTTGTTGAAAAGTGTTAAAAATTGCCTTTTCTTAATTCATTTTTTAATAAAGATTTTCGGGAAATTTAAAATTATTCATTTAATTAATTATCTATCTCCATCCCAAAACCTATTTTTTTATTTTATCCGTGCGTGAATTTGCATTGATGCAATTATCCTTATTTATTCTTTCAAAGATATTTTGAAAATATTCCTGGATAATTTATTTGGTAATGTCCTTCTTTTTCCCATTCTTTATTTTAAAAAAATAATATAATCGTTAATTCTCTGACATATCTATCTCTGAAAGGTTTTCAAATACCAAGCAGTCATTTTCAGAATATTTAACGAATTCCAAAGATTTTTAAGATTTTTGTTCAAAATATAGGCATTTTTTTTTTGTTTAAAACCATTACTTATTATGAATGTAATTTATCATTTAGACTAAAATATATTTATTTTGTATTTATACGTTCATTAAGCTTATATGAATGAGGTTTGTTCCTACTACAGTTGAAAATTTTCGTGTTGTATTGCTTGTATATAAGGTTTAAATAAAATAACTTATTTATATATAGCATACACCAGGAAACATAAAATCATTTAAGGATTAATTTAGTGCAGCGTATGAATAATCTTTATATGTTCAACCCTCTATGTACTGAGTTATAAAAACTTTACCTTTTAAAGCATTTTTCGTGAATTGTTTAAACTACATTAGATGATTTACATAACCATTTAATACATTTTAGAAGTATTGTAAGATTTAGAATGATTAATTCAATTTGAATTTATAGGGATTTAGTGCAATATTTATATACCCCACTCAAATCTTTTATTTTAAATATTTTTCTTAGTATTTTGTAGAATTAGGAAATGTACAGATATAACGTTCTTATAATGAAAATATAGAAATATTTCCGAATTGAAAAATCCCCCCAACGCCAAGAAAGTTGAAAAGATGCAAAGGCAAAAGAAATCATCCTTTAAAAAATATTTTTGTTTTGTCTAAATGTATTGAATGAATTTTATGTCAAGTTATTTCAATGATACTTATAAGCACCGTTAGTAGATAAATGGTTAAACTGAAAGTTGTGAGAGGGAATTATGTTATGTGTTTGGTAGGTAACTGTTATACGGCCGATTACTTCTACTTTCGATATTTGCTGAGAATGATGAAATGCACCTCGTGGTGTTTTTCTAAAATAATGCAATTTATATTTATGCAAACTTTTAAGAAAATCATAGTTAAGGCGAACGAGAGTTATTTGTGTTCAATTTCAGCTCCTCCTCTCTGTAAAATCCTGTCTTGAAGAAATTTCTAAAATTATTATTATTATTATTATTATTTTAATGTTCAATGTATCAGAGCTCCCAACTTTTACGCTTTCTTTTTTCCAGTAAAATTTTGTAGCAAATTTTATCTTATTTAACCGTCAAAATGTCATGATTAAAGAAGACGGAAAACTCTATTAAATTTTAGTGGTAGGCAAAAAACGTAAGAGTTGGCAGCTATGATGTACAGGGTTAGCGAAATTAAACTTTCGCTACTCAAAGGGCCTTGGAAGCCGTTCTGCTAGTCCAAAAAGAAAAATATTTGGACAACAGGCACTTTGGAGGATGCGCTCGAGATTTCCGAAAAAAAAAAATATATATATATATATTTAAAAAATAGCCACTAGATAGCGCTACGAGTTATCGTGAGAAGAGAGGACAAACTGAGATCCCGAAATACTGAAGGAACTGTGGTCTTACACAAAAGGAACACAATAAGGGCAAAAAGTGGGCACAGAATTTCCATGGCCAGGAATCATCAACCGCCATTCTCGCGAGAAATTGTAGCGTGAATGTTTTGCGAGTGTCCGGGTCTTGTCGTTCCAATTGCTGAACCGCTTGAATCTTATACGGTAGAAGTTCAGAATTCTACCATTGTCGGACAGTGGAGTAGGGCATATCAAGGATACGTGAAATCGTCGGTACACTGACACTTCCATGAGGCGATTCAGTGCTTGCTTCCACGACCGTAGCAATATCCTCTATGACGGCGGTGGTACCACTTCACTTCCACTTCCCGGCAAATTGCCTAACTGTCCTGTTAGCTCGAATTTCACCATTGTCTTTAACAGCACGCCACGATATCGGTCCACGTCGTTGGTTCTTCAGACGGCGGATCTCTCTCACAACTGCCTCTGCATTCTCACCGTTGCAGTAGTACAGTTTGACTAGCAGTGTAGATATTGTTTATTCTGTTGGTCTGGGTTGTTAAGAGTCTCCACTAGCGTCGGCATTTTGGAAAGCTCATCTGATTGGGGCACTAACTTCTTTCTTTTACCATGCGTGACATTTGCATATGTTGCTGCAGTGTGCCGCAACGCTGCGCCATCTGGTAGCGATTTTTTAAACTTTTTTTTTTTTTCGGAAATCTCGAGCGCATCTTCCGAGATGTCTGTTGTCCAAATATTTTTCTCTTCGGTGTAGTAGAACGGCCTATAGAGCCCTTTGAGTAGCGGAAGTTTAATTTTGCTAACCCTGTATGTAATTATTAGGTTTATGTCCCATTCTTTAAGCAAAACATATTGATTTAGTTATATAGAGAGCGGTGTGCTTGATAGAACAGACCATAAAGCTATCGAACTTTCTAAGCTAAGTGTGTATCTAACATACGTTATTTATAAACTTGAGTAATATGCTTATTTATAAGTAACGTCCGTTGTCGTATAACAATAATGTCCATACTAGTCTAATAAAAATTTTATTAAAAACTGAGTTCTGGATTTCATGAAATTTAAAATACATCATTTAAAGGAAACATTTTAGAAATGAAATGTTAAATTTAAAAATAATTTTTTGTAGGAACGTTAAGCAATCAATAAATTCTCTTTAAAATGTGTATTTAATTCTTTGTAAAATATCAGCATTAGTTTTTAGAGATAATACAAATGTTTTTATACATGATTATGGTTAATCCTTTGAAGTTATTTGAAAAAACTTATACCACGTCTTGATTCAATAAGTGATTTTTAATATCTTTATAACATTATAATTACTATAAATTATCCAGGGTGTTTCTACGATGATTAGATAAACTTGGAGAGAAGGTAAAGTACAAATAAAGAAGCAATTTTGTTATAGCAATGTGGGTCCGAAATAAAAGTTTTGTCGAAAAACAAGAATTACGAAGAAAACGAAAACAAGCAATTTATTGACATAAGTCACTGACGTACCCTTTCGAAGGTTCCAAATGACTCATCTATTAGACACTAGTTGACTCTGATGATGACCTCATTTCAATTTTGTTACATCAATGTAGGGTCATAAATGAAAATATTGTCGAAAAACCAGAAATACGGAGGAAATAAAAACAAGCAATTTATTGGCATGACAATTAAAGTAAATCCTCAAATGGGCCACCACCAACATCGATAGGGTTTTTAATCGTCTAATAAGTCATTGACGTACCCTTTCGGAGGTTCCAGATGTCTCATCTATGACACACCAGTTTACTCTGATGAGGATCTCATTGCAAATCTTTCAGTCGTTGCTGCAAATGTTCATGATACACTTGGAAGCTGCTAAAAGTACACCAGCACTTGCTAGACGCTGCAAGTGGCACATTTGAGTTTTTGTTGTACAGTTCAATCAGGGTAACTTTGATCCGCATTTTCTCTATTTTCATATACCACACTCTTATTTGGAGAATATTGTCGCAACTAGGGCATAAAAGAGAAGAATGATCCTAAATTATTGTTTGACTATAAAAAATTAAGGAATAATAAGGATAAAAGCAATAAAAATGGATTTTTAGCCTGGTTCAAAGCTACCCAGCCATTTAAGGTAACTTTGCACCATATGATAAATTTTTATATAAAATAATTAATTATAAAAAAAGTATTGTAGTCAGGACAATTTTAAACCCCCAAAAATGTTTTCAGATATGTAAAGACTGCGAATTTACATTTCCCAACATCACAAGATTTGTATAATTTATGATACTACAACAAATACCAGGCATAAGAAAAGTGGGAGAAGAGAACCATGAACATTTAGAAAAGAAAAACCTGTTTATTGTTCATATAAAACATAAAAATACAATGGAAAACAATTTTCAATGTTTTAACTCAATAATATATCCATAGTTACAGTAATACATACTAGTATTAGTATTATTCAAAGAAGAATAAAAAATGTCGAATGTATGAAAAGTCAAATTTGAATAGCTCCGCCCCGAAAAACGCCTTTAAATGGATTTTTTCTATTTTACACATATTTCTGAAAATATTTACATGTTACATCTAATGTTCATTTTCGGCATTTATATAAGATATACCTGCAAATATGGGAAATTTTTGACATTAGCACCTATAATTAGTGAATTATAAGCATCAGTATAACGTTGAGCCGGTTCAAAGTTACCCTGAAAATGTGGTAAAATGTTAGGGCCTTCTTATTTTACATTTTATTAACTATTAATAATTGAATAATCACAAAATATTAACACAGTTACAACATTTAGATAATAACATGTCTTATAAATGCGTATATTGTTACTTACTATGAAAGTTTAATTGGATTACAACAACTTCAAAACAGCATTCAAAATTAACTTGAAAACAGTACTTTACAAAAATAGATAGATGATGCAATTAATTGCTCATAATGTTGCTAATTTATATTCTAAAATAAAGAGTCGAAATCCCAGTTTAGAACCTTGCCAACAGAGCACAGGTCTGGAGTTTATTTAGTCTTTTAGAGTCAGGAATATTGAAAAATAGGAGGTAGTGCAAAGTTACACCACGTGTTTCAAAGTTACCCTGATTGACTGTAATTGTTATGTCAATAAAACGCTTGTTTCATTTCTTCCGCTATTCTTGTTTTTCGCCAAAACTTTTCATTTCCGACCAACATTGCTATACCAAATTTGCCTCTTTATGTGTACTTTATGTTTCCTCATAGTTTGTCTCATGATCGTTTAAACATTCTATATGCCAGTTAAAATGTTAAAAAAATGAAAAAAATATTAAAGTTGTTAATATTAATTGAAAACACATATTTTATTGGGTCGACCGGAAAGTCGTATCGTGTTGAAAAAAACAATTCGAATCGGAAAATTCTGCCTTTTAATTATTATACATTAGATATCGAAATCAATGTCTAATAATTAAATGATAGAATTTTCCGGTGCGAATTGATTTCCCCAACATGACACGACTTTCCGATCAACACAATGTTTTTAAGAGATTCAGAAAAAATAATTTTTTTAAAGTTTAAAGATGGAAGTAAATACAAGAACATTTGTAAGTATATATCTGTATAAATTTACCTTTTTTGAAAAGATAATCGTTTGTCAGATCTATAATTTTTCAAAAAGAAACTTTTTTTCAAACGTTCTTTATGTTTTCATCTGAATGCATAATGCGAATTATGATGTTAAAAAATAACCATATCGAGCTAAATAAATCAAATCATTCAGATGTTGCGTTACGATTTTTTTTATTAAACACTTGTATATCAGCCACTAACGTAACGATTGCCATTTTTGAGAAATTATTACATGAAAATATATTTTAAAATAACCATTACTTAATATTTACTAATGCAAAAACGCTCGTCTTTACAGATTTAATCATTATCAGAATTTTTAATTCATTATTCTAATTAAATATATCCGTCGCTTCAATTTTTTTTTGGTTTTCGTTTTCAAACTGTGATTAAGTAAATTTGATTGGAATTCCTTCTTACTTTTTTTTTCTAATAAATACTAATATGTGATAATTAGAAATTAATCACGCAGTTTCATGAGTACGCATTAGCGATTAATTGAAAATAAGTACATGAAGTAATATAAAATAAGTGCAAATATCGCATATAATTTAATGAAGTCTCGCTAGCTCAGCATAAATTTTCCCTTCTCATTTTAACTGAAGAGGTAGCACTAGAAAACCGATAAATCGATTTCAAACAAACCACGTTAGACGTATCTGTAATTAAACTTGGCTTCGTATCAGTCAATATAATTAGAATATTTCACAGAGTTCACTTTTGAGGGATATTAAATTATATGAGTCTGAAGAGAGTTTAAAAAGGATACTGCGAATCATTTAATTTTTTTTTTCCAAAAATTAAAACTTTTGTGAATGCAAATTTTTATAGAGATAATTCTGATTTCTAATTTTTTTTTTTTTATTTATGATACGGATAAACTATTTATCCAATCAGCTAGAGATAAATTTGTGATATTATAACTAACTTTTTATCTTCATATTGCTGTGGTTTAGGAAAAATTTCTACCAAAGTATTTTTTAACAATAAAAGATATTTTTGTAATTTTAGAAGGTCAAAATTACTTGATAACTCTGTAAATAATGATTCCCAATGTAGTAGAAAAAATATATTTATATATTTTACGTAAATGATTATTATACATAATTAATCATCCTAAAGAAAAATAGGAAAATATAATTATAATAAAAAAGAAAGACTCTATCTGTATTTTAAATTAGTCATGTTGAATATTTTTAATAATAATAATAATAATAATAATAATAATAATAATAATAATAATAAAAAACCGCAGAAAACAATTTTTTTAAAATAAATTTATATATATATGAGGCATTCTCACAATCTTTTAACTTTCATGTCCCTGAATAATATTTTTTTATTTAATGCACTTTTTTATTATTATTATTTCATATACTTTGGAACATCCCATTGCATGATTGAACAACAATATTAACGATATAAATAAGTTTTGGACGTTGTTGGGGGGTCCAAACACATGGAAAACTCATCTACCGTCCCGTGTCCCTGATGCTGATTTTGAAGTTTGGAGCTGTCTGAATAAAATTGTTTCAATAAAAATAATTCGATGTAATTTTTTTATGAAACTGGAACTATTGTTTTATATAAATATGTAGTTAAAAATTAACCTGCACACATTTTTAGGGTTGATATTATTTTTTGAACTCTGTCCCTGAGTTTTAGATTTTTTACCATCCCTCTTCTAAAACGATACAGAAAATCACTTCAGATGCAGCGACGGAATTTTTTTCAAGTTTTTTCTCATGCAGAAGTATGCTAGAGAAATAATATCTTAAATTCTTCAACAGGAAATTTACTGCTGAATATAAATAAGCATTTAAATATCAATTTCAAGCACCGTGGCTTTATTGGTAGTGTTACATTCCGCAAGGTTTAATCCTGCAATTTTCGAGGTAAATTATTTTTTTTTATTTAATCGAATGTAAATAACTGTTCTAAAAATCAATGAACATTTTCGCTACCACTTAGTCTTAATATGATCTGCCTAAAATAGGTGGTAAGTTTCCTTGCTGTTCCTTCCTTACCGTCCCTTTTTTCCCCATTTTGACCCTTTTTTCCTATACCATCCCCTTTTTTTACATTACCGTCCCTTCTTTAACACCCCTTTAAGACAATGTTATACCAAAATTTTGCACTAAAAATACTACATTGTCATTATTTCTTATTTGAATGTCCTGTGGGTACTATGCAAATTCATTATAAGTAAAAAAATAGAAGAAAATAAAAAGTTATAGTGGTAAAATGGTAAGGAAAATTAAACTCGCAAGTTTAACTTAAACCTCAGTTAAATAATTTTTTTTTCTCTTCTGACCATTTTTTCTTTATTTTGAATCATTAAGGCAGTCGTCTATCAGATTAAAATATTATTTTAGCAAGTTTAATCTTGCCAGATTTTTTTTCGCAAAAGTCAAAAAATTGTGAGAATGCCCCATATATATATATATGTATATATATATATATTTAGGGAGGTCAGAAAAAAATAACTTTGCCGATATATGGACCTCTAGCGGCCGGTCCGTTCAACCGATCGAGATGAGATTTGAGACATATTTATTCAGATGTATGAGCTTGGGATTCTGTGAACGGCAACAAAATGGCGCTCACGTATACGGTTATATGTACAGAAATTCTAACTTTTCGAACGGAAATGTCCATTTTTTCCCGTCGCAAAATGCGCAAACCATAAAGATTGTTGGAACGGTACGTGTATCACAAAAAACGGACGTGTTAAGCACGCACAAAAAAAGCTCTAAGAACGGCAAAAAAAATAAATAAATAAAATAAAATAAAATAAACACGATCGGGTCCACGGAAGAAATTTGCATATGAATAGAGGCAAGACACCAAGCACTCATTACAACATAGATCGCAGGAAAGAAAACTTTTATTTGGATTACTCATTTGCCACATGGGTGCAATCACAAGGCAATTACGCATTGCATGCGGGAGACTGTGGACAATACTGCGGAACGTAACATAGCATGAGTGATATTTTCAATCTCACGTTTGATAGAACCTTTCAAATCAGGCAAAGTTTGCGAGTTGCACATGTATACTCTAGGTTTGAGGTATCCCCAGAACCAGAAATCCATATGAGTGAAGTTGGGGGATCGCGGAAGCTACGGAAATGGAAAACAAGGTAAGATGACGCGGCCGCCTAAATGCTACTCCAGGACCCCGTGGAGTTCGTTATGGACTTCGCTGAATGTGGAGGTGCACCATCTCACAGCCAAACAATGTCAATCAGTGCAGTTTGCTGCAGCAATTCTGGCATGATGTAATTTTGCAGCATGGCTGTATATGTATAGCGAGAACAGTGTCTTGTTGGGATATAGTAACTAGATTAATTAATTTCACGAATCAATAGCCATTTTTACAACACAAAATGTCAAAAAAGCAGCACAGCTAATTTGGTATGTTAGGATGTGGTATGGACTGAGAATTTTGTCTCCAGTTACTGTGACTTTCGGAACTGTCTATGTGAATACAAGAAACCAGAATATGCTTTTCTTTATTTTGTGAACCCTGTGTAAAGAAGAAACTGCAACTTGAAGTATAACCTTTGTCCAGAGAAGTCAAGAACATATTTTCTTTACCGAAAATTCTCATGCGTATCAAGTACAGGCCGGAAATTGCTGCCCGAAGTTTACAGAAGAATATACAGGGTGACACATAAATACTGTGACGTGATGAAAATGCCAACTTTCCATGTTTTTTTTCAGTTTTTGAGATATACTATTGTTTTATTCGTGTTCCTCGTGCTTTTTTGTTCTGTAATTGCTATTTCGGTTGATAATAATTCACTGTTTTGAAGGTAAACTTATTGTGCAAAGAAGACTGGCCAGCCATCGTCCCCCACCAAAAGAGGAGGATGACAATTTCCGCGATCGCCAAATTGCACCGGGAAAAAGTCCATTGTGCCGTCAAACGTTTTAAAGAGGACCACTGAATCAATTACTATCAGCGAACTGGAAGACCAAGATGAAGTCCCTGTTCCGTGACGTTGCCCTGAATCGAATTTCCTTTACCACTGAAAAGAGTTTTGTGGCCCAACGTTTCCGGAACTCCCAGATGCAACACGAGTTGCTACTCAAAGAGGCTGCGCGCACCGTGAAGGTGAAAAAGGTTCTTTTATCGGATTCATTGATGGTGAGGGCGGGGATTTCCGGATTGATAAAGACAAAACATGTCTTCGTCACAAAAGGCGTCAAGATTAATGTAGAACCATATCAGCAGCTAAATTCAGAAGGGACCGTGATCTTTGGGCCGAAAAGAAAGTGAAGATCATCGACTGGAGGTTTCAGCAGGAGTAGCCGACTAGCCACGGATCGAAGAAGACGCTGGATGGGTGCGAGGCCAATCTCTCGTGATTTTAGATGAAGGGCGTTTGGCCCTCAAACTCCCTTGAATTGAACACTATGGACTTCGTTGTTTAGGGGTTCCTAGGGCAAAAAGCCTACTCAATCAACAACAAGTCTTTGGATTCGTTGAAATGCGCTCTGGGAAAAGCCTGAGTCGAAATCACGCCGGAAACAGTCGCGGTCATCTTGAAGAATTTACAGTAGCGTCTAGATGCCTGCATCACCGCTGGAGGAAACCATTTCGAATTATCTTGATTGTTTCTTATACAGAATTTTCTCATTTGTCGAATGGTGAATAAAACTAATTGCTTTTTTCGTTCAGTAAAAAGTTATGGTCTTTTATTTGCGTCACAGTATTTATGTGTCACCCTGTAAAGATACCCCGACGAGGAATTAAAGCATTTAATGGTGAACTTTAGCTACTGTAGTTCTAGTGTGGAGAAGTGATGTGATTATTTTCATTGTACATGAAATAGGGGAGACTGGAGAGAGTTGACTCACCTTTAAGGTTTCATATTTAAAATAATATCACAGTTTTGCCAATAGGTGGCAACCAAAGCAATTAAAACACTCAAGCAAAAGTCTTTCATTCATTCAGATAATTTAAACAGTCGTAAAAATATCAGTTTCTTCAAACTAATTGCACGCTACGACAAATGTCTCAATAGTGCAAGGGGTTCAGTTCATGATACCATTGTATATTTGTTTTTAAATAAAGTTTCCGTGTGAAACAAAAGGACAAAACTTAGTTTCAGAACGTACTTCGTATCTTCTCGTGTATCACCCGTCTTTGGAGACCGCATACCTCTCAATACACAATGGTTTGAAACCCTATGGATCATTTAGGCTATAATAATAAGCACTCAAGAGATACAAAAGGTTTGTGTTGCCAATCAATAATTCGTATTGATAAGCTAATCAACTCATAGAAGAACCATATGAAAATACAAAAAACTCCACGCTGAGGAAAAAAAAAAAAAAAATCTTTTTTTTTTTGCCCAGCCTTGCTTTTTCTAGCATGCTGTTCTTTTTTCCCTCTCTTGCACTGAAGAAGAATCTCGCTGTAGATTCGAAACAGCTGTTTGCTGCTTTTCCCGCATTATTTGTGCATTTTAAACGTTGGTTTACTGCTTTTTAATATTCCTGCACAAAGGCTTTAATTGCTATTTTAATACATAGGAATTACTTCGCGCAAACATAAAGTTCGTATTAAAGAACATTTGAGAGATTTAAAGTATAACCGACCTACAACAGCCCCGTCAAGACATAACCAGAAGCAGAATATACAAGTTAATTTCGAAAACGCAAAAATTATATATCCCTCAAAGAATTATCATGATTTAATTATGCACGAATCAATAGAAATTATTACTAAAGAAAATACTGTTTGTAATGACGTTTTATCCTACAACATACTGAAAATTTTGCTCAGTTTGCTTAAAGAAACATAAAACGAATAATATTCCACTTCCCTATATCCATGTTTTATTTTCCCAATGTTTTCGGTATCTAAAAATTGATTTCAACGTTCACTCCTTTCGTCACCATCTACGTGAATTTTGAAAATTAGACATTAATAACAGTAGTATTTCTTATATTTCTCTGACGAAGACTATTTTTTATACTTGAAAGTACTAAGATATTAAAGTAATTTAACATATTTTTTTATATTGTCTCATCTTTTAATTAGTTTTGTACATAGTGTAAGTTTAATTTTAACTTTTTAAAGATGAATTAAGCATTTATATTTATTTATTTACTGAGACTGAATTAATTTGAGTTCCCTGTAAGCGAACTATAAATGTTTCGCACTTCATTTTCAATGACAAACACGCTTAAATAAACTTCGATAATAAATATCAATTTTTTTAATAATCCGGGAATATTTATATGCGTTAAAGCATGGCGAGGTGGCAGATAGACAATAAACCAAATTTATAACACTTTTCAACTATATTGGAAAGTGTTAAAAATCAGTTATCTCTGTATGATTAACTTAACGTTAGCTGCATTATCACCTGTAAAATATTCATGTACGCAAAACATCATTAGTAAATTTTTAAATATAAATGTTCATTTATAAGTGAAAAAGGAAACGTTAAGCATTTTCCAATTTTTTTTTTTTTTTTGTCAGCACCATTTTATTTTTACTTTCTTCTATGTTTACAAGAAGATAGTATTGGATTAGCGAAAATAATCGACTACCGGTTTTCGACAGATTTACACGCTTTAGGTGTCCGAGATCCCGAAAAATGCATGTTTTTACAAAATGCCTGTCTGTTAGCCCGTGTCCCTGTCTGTCTGTCCTTTATAAAACACACAGGAACAGATGCTTTATTATCCCTCCATCCGGCATCTTGGATTTTTTTGGGGCGTGAATTAAAAACTGTTTTTTAATTAATAGTTATAATTATTATATTCCAGTTTTTTTAATATTATATTAATCTATCAACAATATTTAACCATTGGCGACATTTACTACTTGGCGGAAAAGGAGTTTTCACGCAAGAAAAAAAATCCAAGATGGCGGATGGAGAGATAATAACACATCTAAGCCAACACACATTTTGTGGGGGCTCTATCTGAAGAACTAATGAACGCTATTTATTAAAAATATATATTTGCTTAGATCCTGATATAAACTGGTTTTGATTAGTTTTTGGTGTAAATCGCCTAACAGGTGACACTGCTATGCTGAATTATCACGATTTCAGCAAAAGATCTATCTCAAGAACTAATGCACAGATTTTCATCAAACTTCAGATTATGCTAGTCCTTGATATGGATTGGTGATGATTACGTTTTTGATTAAATCGCTCAACAGGTGGCGGTGCTTTACTGCATTTTGCAGGATTTACACGATTTTAGTGATAGTCATATCTCAAGCACGGAATTTCATATCTTCAGACTCTTCATGATGTACATAGATTGCAATTTAATTTTGGCATTTTGTTAGCGAATTTTGAAGTATTAACATGTATGAGATAGAAGAAAATTTTGCGATTGGCACATCTAACTAGTTCTACATAGCGGACAAATTCCATGATTCCCAGATCAATTAACATCAAACTTCAGATTCAGGTAATCTGTGATTTAAATTAAAGCTTTTTAGTGTTTGGTGTAAATCGTCCAACAGGACGCGCTGCTATGCTGAATTATTCACGATTTCCACAATAGCTGTATCTCAAGAACTAATGCATGAAATTTGAACAAGCTTCAGATTGAATTAGTCTCTGGTATAAATTGTTCTGATTAGTTTCTTGAGTAAATCGCCCAACCAGAGGCACTGCTATGCAGAATTTTTTACGATTTCCGCAATAACTCTATCTCAAAAAACAACTCACGAATTTTCATCAAACTTCAGAGTCATTTAGAAGGTGACATAAGTTGTTGATGGTTATATTTTGGTATACCTAACCGGTAACGCTGATAGGCTGCATTTTTCAGAAGTTATTAACAGTATGAGATAGTAGTTTTGGGATTGCCTCATCCAAGTAGTTAAATATGTAATTAAATTTAACAGCAAGTAAAAGAACAACAAAAATATCTATAAAAAGAACGGTAATAATAATAAGAAGAAGAGAAAGAAGAAGAAGAAGAAGAATCATTTTATAAATGTTGAAACATATAGCTTAATAAATGAAAAATAAATAAAGAACAATACTGTAAAGTAATGACTTACACATCGTTTAAAAGTGCTAATTTGGAAATTATAATAACTGTTTTTAAAACACAAATAATATAAAAATAAAAAATCCAAAATAAATTTTCTGATGCACTCGCAGTAATCTGACAGTAATATCCTTAATGATATCTCCTGAAAACAAGTGTAATAATCTCTTTTCTGCGTATGCTTCTCTTTGATCAATTACACGTATCGAAAGCACATCCTTCAATGCAAAAAGTATCATTACCCAAATTGCTACCGAAACGAAATTATTTTGCGAAGCAATAGCGGCATGAATACAGTTAAATTGTACAGTAATTCATCGTATTTCGTTAGAAATATCTAAATATAACATACCATAACTTTTGATATTATATTTTTTATGTCTGGATTAAATATATATATATATTGAAATGCTTAATTTTATTAAACTAATTATTTTCCCATTTTAATTCGCTAAATAATTATTTAATCATTGCATCAAGTTTGGGAACAGTTTATAGTAAGTGACATACAATGTTTTGCTTGATCATGGTAGCGCATTTATTTATTATTTTTCCACATCACGTAAAAACTCTGGAATGCGTAATCAGTATCCACCAATAATGGCTAAAATAAAGCGGTGATAAGAATTAATATTTAAATGAAGCACGCATAAAAATAACAAACTTATTGAATATTTTTAATTATATTACATATATATAATAAATGCTGTTATGATTTTGTGCTAAATATTACAGAAAAATAATTTCGAGTATCAAAGTGGTGATGATCAATACGATGATTTATTAATTAGCATATTTTATATTTGTAAACAAAAACAATAGCTACATCTACTGTGATAAAATACATTAAAATTATTTTATACATAAAGCATTTTCCTTGAAATAATTTTTAACTAATTTGCGATAAACATGTTACGCATAAGAAAAAAAATATCTACAAACTAATTTCTCGTTTGTGGTTTTACAAATTTTAAACCAAGTATACGTTATCTTTCAGATAAAATTGCTGCAATTTTATTTAACAATATTTATTATATATTCATTACGAGACTATAATGTAAGTTTTATTATGAAAAAAAAATAGAATCAGAGGCAATTATTTTATCACAAGGTAATGTAAGCTGGAACATGTAAGATCGTTAAATATGAATTATGCCAAAAAATTCATTTTACAAGTTACGTCTACTTGAATAGGTAACAGGAATAATTCTATGCTTCCAAAAATGTTAAAAAATTAGATCATATAAGATATTTATTTTTATTACTAAATTAAAATTAGAGCTCTTCGTCTATCTTTTATAGCCGAATTAAAAGAAAATCACTTATTTTGTCTAATGAAGTATAAAATAATATAATTGAAACGCCTCGGGAAATTAAGAAACAGCAAATATAAATGCTGCAGATCCCCTACATTGATACCTTTGAACAAAAAAAAACCATGGAAATTCATCACCACCATACTCTCTCACGGGATCAATAGATGACAGCATTGAAATTACCTGACCTCGCAAAGCCTTGTGAAATGCTCACAGTACGAAGCCTATGACATATTTCATAGCACAAATACCTACCGTTCTGCGCAGCTTTGGAATCACGCTTGAACATAGCAAAGCGACTGTATCACAGTGTCTACAGACATGCAACGCCAGTGAACATCATACGTCCGACGTCAACCAGGCATTTTTCTCACTGGTGCGGACTACTGTAACAAACTCGCACCTAGAGCAAAACGAGTTCCCAGTGGGAAGCAACATAGATATCCTTTTGAGCCACATTTAAAGACCTCCTCTGCTATTCTGGGGTCTGCTTCTATCCTTCCTTTCGGCGTACATCTCCCAGAACCTAATAATGTGGCTTAACCCTCTAGCTGCGTAATTATTTAATAAGAATATATTAAAAATTACGCATTTGTTTTATTACATATTTCAAATCTATATACAGTGTGAACCAAAAGTCTTGCCCTGATTGTAAGAATGCATTACAAATTAACCATATGTATAATAATGTAATTTCTTGTATCATTTGTTAGGTCAGTTTTAGTAGTTTTTTGTGCAATCGAACGAAACATTTCCGGATCAGAGGATTTTAAGGGATGAATCAACATCCCGGCCTCCACGCTCTCCAGATATTACTCCTCTGGATTTTGTTCTTTGGGAGCTATATGAAGGACAGAGTCTTTACCACACCAGTTGCTGACGTCGAAGAACTTAAGACTAGGATACAAGCTGCTGTGTGTACTGTAACAGAAGACACGTTAAAGAACACTTGGCGGGAACTAGAATATCGCGTAGACATTCCCCGAGCTATCAAGGGGGCACACGTTGACATTTATTGAGGTACGTGGTTTTATAAAAAAAATATAGAACAGTACTTATAATTTATCTAAACAAACATATGTCTAATTATAATAGTTTGAGCACAATTAATATTTATAATCAGTAAAGGCTTTTGATCCACCCTATATATTTAATAGTTAAAATAAGTAAGAATTTTTTGTATTATATATATATATATAGAATTAGATCATAAAAAAGGCTGTCAGCAAATTGAATTCGAAGATTAATCATAGAAAGGCGAAATTCTGAAAGTTGAACTGAAATTCAGAAAGTTAATCTTGGTTCAATTATGATTTATTTTATAATATACAAAGGTAAAACATATATTCTAATGTAAACATGCAAAATACTTACAAAAGTTGTCCTAGAAATGAAATTTAGTATGATACATTTCGAAACAAGGTACGAGGCAAAGTCCTACTTTGCAATATTTGCATCAAATTCGAGTTCCTTTGCAAATGTTTTTACAAATTTAAGATTTTTTTTAAACGACAAACAGCACACTGTTTACTAGGTTCTTTCTTGATGGGATAGGAGAGGTATATGACTAGTAAAATGTTCAGCTGTTAGTCTCATGGGTTGGAGACAACTTTGAGCTTTCAAAAGAACGCACGCAATGCTTGCAAAACAAAATTTTAACTTGATAATAATATTGACATCTAACTATATGTGTCAATCCAGTCCTGAATCGACAATTAAACATCGCAGAAAAGACGAAATGAACTGTTAAACGTTAAAAGAGCGGATTGTATTTTTAACTTGACGGAAAAAATTCATCCCCGCGGAAATCGCGCGTTGCGCACATTTTGCTACAGGTTGCCTGTGGAAATCGCGAGAGGGTTATTGCAAAGATTTATGAGTTGTAGAAGTTGTGTATTTACAGTTCAATATATTAAACGTTTCATAGCATAAGAACTTCAATTAGGAATAATATTACTATGTGAAAATGTTCATTTGTTTTCTAGCATAATGCATCTCAGCTTAAAAATATATTGATAATCTTTTCTTTATAAGTATATTTCATGTTTGATCTGTCTCAAACACATCAATGTCACGTTTATTTAAAATATTATATAAAGCAATCTCAAACTTCTCGAACATACCAAAACACTTACACCACTATTTAACAGTTCCAGAATATTTTAAAAGTATCATTTTCGCAGTCCTTGTTTTGTTATCTAAATTTATTCTAAATGCTATCAATAAAAATAAATACCAACAAAATATACTAAATTTTTAATTACTAATTTCACTTATTAATTCACCAAAATTTCAAAATGCATATTTAAGGACTAACAAGGAGAAGGTCAACCTTGTTAATCACAGATTTTGATTATTTTAATATATGTTCTAGGGTAGAGACCCCTTAGTGTCAGGTTCAACGGATTTTATCCAACGCTCCTTAGTTCTTCAGAAACCGAGGGGTCTAATAATAGTACACAACTTAAATACTTACTTTGCAACCACAATGATAGGTTGGTCGTAGCTCAGTTGGTATGGCGTTTGCGGCTGATCCGCGGGCCCGGGTTCGATACCTGAATGCACTACATTTGTTTTTCTATTTTTTTGTTTTATAAATATAATTGTAAGTATAATTAATAATCTCATTGGCAATTAAAATTTATAATATTGTATATCAATTATAAACTTAACCTATTTAATTTTTTACTTTTCACAAAATAGTTGTATAAAACATTATAAAAGTGTTAAATTTTTAAAAATCACTTTTAAAATGTATTTCATATATTCTTTATCGATGCAATGATATTGAGCAATTGTGTCAATTCGTGATTTTAAAGAAATATCATTTACGCGTTGTTTTAACAAAGGAAGTCAATGCGATAATACTATTATTCTGTTTTTAAAGTAACAAGCATAATTATATTAAAAATTAGTATCAGAATTAAATTACAACCAATTTTTTGCATATTAAAGGTTTTTAAATTTGTAATACGTATGCTTGCGCTTTCAATTATTTTTCTTTCACCTTTATCTTTTATTTTTATTTTATTTGAATATTTTTTTTTTAATTTTATCATACCTAGATGGCACCACAATGGATTTTGTCACGAATTTGGAATTTTTATCATTCAATAATAGATCCAATTTCTTTCTAAACCTCTTTAAAGGATGAGAAATTATAGTTAAAAAAAAAAAATGATAAATTTAAGTTTGTTAACATTTTAATTAATGTATGATATTAAAATTTGTAATTGAAATTATTAAATTATAATTACAAGTATATTTATAAAACAAAAAATGAGAAAAAAAAATGTAACGCGTTCGGGTGCCGAACCCGGGCCCGAAAATTATGTCAGCGAACGCCGTACCAACTAAGCTACGACCAACCTGTCATTGCGTTTGCAATGTAAGTATTTAAGTTGTGTACTATTATTAGACCCCCCCCCCGGTTTCTCAAGAACAAAGGAGCGTTGAATAAAATCCGTTGAACCTGACACTAAGGGGTCTCTACCCTACAACATATATTAAAATAATCAAAATCTGTGATTAACAAGGCTGACCTTCTCATTGTAAGACTACAGCTAATTTCTTCATCTAGTTTATCACCATTAATGCATAATATTTTTACTTATCTCATAAATACAAAAAGTAACAAGAGTTTAAAATAGATTTAAAAACAAATTGTAGCAGTAGAAATCCATTAATATTCGAACCTTTACCTGTTTTTTATTCTGTTTTTGTAGATAGCATTACTTTTCCATTTCTCATCAAAATTCACCACAGAATGATAAATTTTAAAAACTTTATATAAATATATTAATAAATCATGAATATTTACTATAGTAATTTAATATTGAATATATTTTAAACTTTGAATAAAAATTATAAATAATCCAAAGAAAGAAAACTTTAAGCCACCATGTTTCGTGAAAAAAAAAAAAAAAAAAAAAAAAAAAAAAACTTTTATTTAAGAAATAAAAAGAAAGAAGATTCAGATGTATGATTACCTATAAATAAAAGAAATTAATGATTTTAGAAAAAATAGGATAGAAAAACTACCCTTATTAATTTCACTAATGTATATTTTTTACCATTTGTAATTTACATTTTCCCTTACCGTCGAATATTAATTTCATTAAAAAAGTCCATAATATCTACGAATGGTTTGTCTTAAAAAGGTTTTATGAAGAAGAAAACACTAATGATATATCATAATAGAAAGGAACTCGTAATTACACTCTGATAAGACAAAAAGTTTTACGTTATCTGATTATAGCATTTCTTGGATTAACTCTACCATACCAATATATTCTAATTAATCTTCGTAATCAGATTACTTGGACAATGTTATTGCACTCTAACGTCAAAAATTCGCTTAAAAGAATCATTAAAGCTGCAGTTGTCTACTAATTATAGTACTGACTGTACACGAAACCAACTTTAATTACAACTACTCGCAATGCGTGCTATTTCAAAACCGATTATTGGTATCGGAATTCTACTTTAGCAGCTGCGATAAGAAGAAACATTTACTGATGACGTCACAGATGGCGGAAATGAGAATTCTGTTGCTACACTATTAGCTGCACGGATTAATCATTAGTGACTGTAGTTAGGAGTATAAGGATAAGTTATATTATGAAAGAATATAGAAAGAGCTAAGATAGTTAGAAATGCAGGTTATTAACAATTCATTTTGAAATACTGCAATAAATTATTATAGCCTTGGAAATCATAAATGTAGTTTGAATTATTTGCTGCAAATCGACCGAGAATGTATAGTTTTATAAAATGATATACGAGTATAAACCCTAGAGTATTGAATTTTTTTGGATTTAAGGTAATAATGAAATTAATATTTGACATAAATAAAATATGTTTATTTATTATAATTTATGAATTTAAAGAAAATGAAGAATAGAACAAAGATGGATATTAAATAGGAGATCTTAATACAATAAACATAAACTTTTGAACGTTTTCGTATAAAAAATTTAACTTAAAAACTGATATTTAGTAAATAGACTGTCACAGTTTATGTAACGATTATTAATAATAAAAAATAATTTCTGAATAAAACATAAAATCCATGCAATATCTTCATAACATTTTACACAATTGGAATTTTTTGTCCATTAATAAAAAAAAAAAAAGAAAGAAAAAGAAAAATCATGCTTACGCCAGATAGCGTATACTGATTTTAACTGAATATAAGGGTCGCCCAAATGAGAGTGGCATTACTGTAATAACTCCGTTACTTGAAGAGAAAGATGACTGCATGCTCCTATAGAGGGGGTAGAGTGCTGGGTGTGCGTCAGATCCAGCCAGATGAGTGTGTGATAGCGTGGGAGCACGATAAAAGGCGTCGTCCGCATCATGGATACCTCCAAACGATGTGAACGTGCGGTCGTGCACTTTTTAACAGCGGAAAAAGTCAGTGCTAGAGAAATCTATCGTCGAATGCAAAATGTGTATGGCACGGAGTGTATGTCATGCAGATCGGTATTCCGATGGTGTAGGAATTTTCGTAGTGGAAGAACACCACTGCGCTGGACGAGGTCGCGTCTTGTCGTCTGTTTAACGAAAATCTCTATACCATCGGAATACCGATCTGCGTAACATACACTCTATGCCATTCACATTTTGCATTCGCGATAGATTCCACTAGCACTCACGTTATTCGCTGTTAAAAATTGCACGACCGCGCGTTGAGAAGGTTTGGATGCATTCATGATGCGAACGATCCCTTTTAACGTGCTCCAACGCTATCACACACGCATCTGGTTAAATATGACGATATCACGTGCATTATCAGCCCTCTGTGCCCTCTAGGAGCATGCGCTGTCATCTTCCTCTTCAAATGCCGGAGTTATTACAGCAATGGTAAATTCATTTGGGTGATCATTATCTATTTCAATTTCCTTTGCACTGTACACTATTATTACACTTACCTGTTTTCTGAAATAGGAGTTTTAAAATATTATGAAAATTAACTGAATTAGTTCAAAAAATGTTAAAACATAGATATTTTTATTAAAAATTACGTTTTATTTTTATATTCGAGTGCTTATAAAATAATTACATTATCATACAGAGCTTAGATTCCAGTTTATAACATAGTGAGTAATATGGAAAGCATTCTGTGAAAATTTGTTTGAAATATGTGTAAAGCATTTTATGTTGTGACGTTTATCGAATGTGGAGGTAAACGAAAAAGTGATTTTCTAGAAATCACAGAGAAAGATTTCTTTTATTTCTTTCCAAAACTAACACACTAGAAATTAATTAATTACAAAAGTAATCTAGAAGTACCAATTAATGTTTAATAGTGTTTATATGTAAAAAAAAACTTAAGGAAGTGATGCATAGAAACATTGTTTACATTTCCCCAAGCTATCCTACGCCTACTTCCGGTAAAATGACTCATTACGTCCTGCGTAGTCGCCGCGGTGGCGTGGTCAGTAAGCGGAATCTGCTGTCACCCCGAAGGCCCGGGTTCGAATCCCTGGATAAGAAATGGATGTAATTGTGACTGTCCCATTGTAGTTTATATAATACATGTAATGGAAAATAAAAAAAAAAATGTTGTGACTTGTTGTTGTTTCTATGTATAATAAGGATCATTCGAGACGACAGCCATTGTAGCTATAGGCCCCGAAGCATTCTCCACTTCGGTCAAATGTCAAATGACGCCCTGCGTATTAAATTGATCATAACTTCTCTTCTAATAATCAGAGGAATAAAATTAAAACATATTCGGAATCCTAAATGAGTGCTCTGTCAAATAAAACTTTTTTTTTTTTAAAAATTTCCACGAAAACGGCCCTTTCAATGTAAGCAGATAACAATGTCTTATATGTCGTATTTTTTAACTTTCATTATTCAAATGTTCATAATTATAAATAGGAAAAATATTTACTTAGAAATTTACATTTTAAAATTTAAAACTTAAGTATTTCCCTAGCAATATTTACAAATTCTTTCAGATTTAACAAAATTTCTTTAAATGTAATATCCAAGTTTAAATCAATTCAAGACTTATTAATAAAAGATGAATAAATAGTTGAAAATTATTTTGCAATGTCTCAAAAATTTCACAGTAAACACATTCAAATTTATTTAACTAATCTACATCATTTCACTATTAATCAGTATCTCACAAATAAATTATTTTTAACGCAGTTTATTCTAGAAGATTAGAGCTCAATGAGATTTGCATACTTTATTATACTTCAAAATTATTTCAAAATCATATACGTCTAATCACAACTTCCTGTAATTCAGATATTTTTATGCTAGAACATGCTTGTATAAATTTAGATTTTTCCAAAATATAAAGTGAAATTTTAATTTAATAATTGAGATTTCCTGAATAAAATTATTTTATTTATAGCACGAACATGGAGGGTTTAAAATATATATGATGTTTAATCTAGTGAAATTCTTTTAAAATTTAACGCAAGTTGAATTTTGATGTAAAAGGAGATATATTCAGATACAATATTGCAACCTTTAAACATATTTAAATGCTTTAACACTAACACATGCTGGACAATTGCACCATAAAATATAAGAAATAAGAATGCATTCGTTAAAAACACATAAACATGCTCAGTGGTACGCATAAAAAAAAAACTTCCATATGAACTTGTACAATTCAAATTACTTATAAAAGCATAAAATCTATGTTCCGAGCTGCTTCTGCAGTCATCCGTAGGATAAAATATCAAGAACTTCTATATGAACTTGTACAATCAAAGTTACTGATGAAAACGTAAATGCTACATTTCGAGCTGCATCTGCAGTAGTCCTCATGATAAAATATGGTATTTTATACTTAGATTTTATGCTTATGTTTATAAATAGTATGTAGAAATCCTCATATTTTATGTTTTAACAATTAACTTTAATTGTTCATGTTCATGCGAAGTCTTGTTTGTGTGTACTACTAAGCAAGTTTCTGGGTTTTTAACCCATGCATTCTTATTTATTATAATTAAATGATTTATTTTTTGTTTTTTTCTATTAATTAATTTAAAATTTCAGTTTGCGTTTCAAAAAATAGAATTTTATAACTAATCATTCATTTTTAAAGATAATATATGTCCAGACATAGATGTACACTAGGAGGTTTTTAATTAAATACTTGCATTTTCACACGACTATACAAATAAAAATGTCCATTTTTATTTGTAGTTTTGCTCTTGATATTAAAACAATTCAATTTACTATGTAAATACGCATGTCGAAAGTTTAGAACGGGATATATGAAAAAATTATATGTATATAAATTTTTACTGTAAGATATATTCTTTTATAACATATTTGTAAATGATCAGGAAGAAATACGATAGGAATAAAGTACGAAAAATCATACAAATTTATTGTTTATAATAAAATCTTTAAGGAATAATCAAAAATAGTGATTTTAATAATGAACATCCATGTCTCCGCGAAAAGGAGAAAAGTAGAGGATTAAATTATTTTGATAAGGAAGTATTAACCCATGTCGATTATTTACGTAATGCAGCTTAAATTGATATCGTTGACAGCAAAAATCTTTTATCAAAAGTTCAACTGTTTTTTTTTTCTTTTAATTTTGCATCAATACATATGTTTCTAAACGTTATTTTCTAAATACACACAAAAAAACATAAGTTTTCGTATCATAAATTTCACTAAAACATTAATATTTTCTAAATAGAGTGATAAATTGTATATATTGAATTAAAAAAAAAAATCGGGTTTTCCTCAGTTGTTGCGAATATACCTCTTAAGATTACAACCTAATACACATAAAAAAATACTGGAAAAAAGTTTTATATACCGTATTTTTTTCAGTAAGATTATTAAAATCTTCATAACAATACATAGAAATAATAATAAATTTGAAACAGTCTTTTTAAAATTTGTGATTTTTAAACTTAATCATTTTCTGAAGCAATAACTGCAAATTCTTTCAGAATTCACAAAATGACTATATGTAATATACAAGTTTAAATCAATTCAAAGACTTATTAATAAAAGCTCAATAAATATTTTGAAAATAATTTTGAAATATCTCAAATGTTTCACAGTAAACATACCAGTATACTTGTACATATTAAAATTTATTTAACTAATCTAGATCGTTTCACTATTAATCAACATTTCACAAATAAAGAATTTTTAACGCAGTTTATTCTAGAAGATTAGTGCTGAATGCGATTGATTTACATACTTTATTGTACTTCAAAATTATTTCGAAATCTTACATGTCTTTTAAACACAACTTCCCGTAATTCAGATATTTTTATGCTAGAACATGCTTGTATAAATTGATATTTTGCCAAATTATAAACTGAAATTTTAATTTAAAATAGAGATTTCATGAATAAAATTCTCTTCTTTAGAGCACGAACATGTTGGATTTAAAATATATAGGATGTTTAATCTATCGAAATTATTTTAAAATTTTACGCAATTTGAATTTTGATGTAAAAGGAGATACATTCAGATACAATATTGAAACCAATAAACATATTTAAATTCTTTATTTTTTATGTGCTTTGTATTAATTAATTTAAAGTATGAGTTTTTTCATTTTTAAAAATATAATTTTATAAGTAATCATTAATTATCAAAGATAATATATGTCCAGTCCCAGATTTATATTCGAACTTTTTACCTGAACTTTTACACTACTATACAAAATAAATATCAGTTTTTATTTGCGTTTTGCTTTTGATATTAAAACACTTCAATATACAATATAAATACGAATGTCGGAAGTTTAGAATGAGATATATGTAAAATTTATATGTATATAAATTTTCAGTGCGAGAAATATTCTTTTATAATGTAGTTGTAAATGATCTCTGCTATAAACGAAGGAAAATCACAGAAATTTAAGGTTTGTAATGCCGTTTTTAAGAAACAATCAAAAAAGGAGATTTTCCAAACGAACACCCATGTCCTTGCGTAACTGAGAAAATTATTGGGTTAAATTCTACTTATAAGGAATTATTAAATCATGTCGTTTATTTATGTAATGCAGCATAAATTTATATCGTTGACAGCAGCTCAATTTTTATCAAAGTTCAAATCCTTTTTTTTTTTTTTTTTTTTTTTTTTTTTTTTTTGCATTAATACATTTGTTTCTGAAAGCTCTTTCCTAAACACAATAAAAAGAAATTTTGTAAGTTTTCGTACAATAAATTTAACTAAAAAAATGATATATTCTAAATAGAGTGATATTGAATAAAAAAAAAAGTAATTCTGATTTTTCTCAGTTTGTGAATGTAAGGTTATAAATTATACACTTTAAGGTTATAAATTATACACTTAAGGGTATAAATTATACACTTAAAAAATACTTCAAAATGTTTTATATTCCGTATTTTTTCACTAAGAATTATAGAAATCTTCATAACAATGCATAAAAAGAATATTAAATTAAAAACTGTGTTTTTAAAATCTGTGATTTTTAAGCTTAAGCATTTCCTGAAGCAATAACTTTCACAAAATGACTATATGTAATATGCAAGTTTAAATCAATTCTTAGATTTCTTAGTAAAGGCTCAATAAATATTGGAAAAATAATTTTAAAATATCTGAACAGTTTCTAATTAAACATGCATATTAAAATACATTTAACTAATCTACATCTTTTCACTATTAATCAGCATTTCACAAATAAATAATTTTTAACACAGTTTATTCTAGAAGATTAGTGCTGAATGCTATTTACATATTTTATTGTACTTCAAAATTATTTCGAAATCTTACATGCCTTTTAATCACAGCTTCCGTAATTCGGATATTTTTATTCTAGAACATGCTTGTATAAATTGAGATTTTGCTAAATTATGAACTGAAATTTTAATTTAAAATAGAGATTTCATGAATTAAATTCTCTTCTTTACAGCACGAACATGGTAGATTTAAAATATATAGGATGTTTAATCTATTGAAATTCCTTTAAAATTTTACGCACGTTGAATTTTGATGTAAAAGGAGATACATTCAGATACAATACTGATCCATCAAACATATTAAATGCTTTGTATTAATTAATTTAAAGTATGAGATTGCATTTTTAAAAATACAATTTTATAACTAATCACTCATTTTTAAAGATAATATTTGCCCAGTCTTAGATGTATGTTCGCACATTTTACCTGAATTTTTATACTACTATTCAAAATAAATATCCGTTTTTATTTATGTTTTGCTTTTGATATTAAAACAGTTCTATGCACAATATAAATAATGTTTAGAATGAGAGAAATGAAACATTTGTATGTATATAAATTTTTAGCGCAAGAAATGTTCTTTTATAACGTAGTTGTAAGCGATCTCTGCTATAAACGAAGCAGAATCATAGAAATTTATTGTTTGAAATGCTATGTTTAGGGAACAATCAAAAAGAGTGATTTTCTTAATGAACTCACATGTCTCTGCGTAACGGAGAAAATTGTTTGGTTAAATTCTTTTTATAAGGACTTATTAAATCATCTCGTTTATTTAACACTAGAACGGCGGTAGGGGTCATTTTGACACCTGAGCACTTTCGTCCGTTGATTACTTTAGTTTGGTTGGAAGAAATCGTTTGAAATTTTTTGACTTTTCCTAAATATATAACATATTTTTCTTTAAAAAAATTCAGCTTTCTAGATTTATTAGTTTTTGAAATATTGGTATGTATTCCTAGAACGGCGGACAACTGTCATTTTGACCACCTTTAGTAAAATACTCTTTGTACTCGAAGGATTCTGAACCCATGAGAAAAATTCAGTGATAAGCAATTTTCGATTGCATTCATACAGTCTCCCAGGGAGATAAAAACTGGTGTGGTGACACAACATTATTATCTGTAATTTGTATGTTATAGTTCCTTTATTTGATTTTGCCATGCTTTTGAACACAATATTTCAAAAAAAGAAAGTGTAAGGTTTTTCAGACTTATATTTTTTTCAGAAATAGTATTTTCCCATTTTTTACTTTTGTTAGTTCAGATTAATCACTGCAGGTGGTAATCATAGGGAATGTGTTTTATAAGTAGAGTACAAATATTGTTCGTACGGCAGACAGTTGAATATTTCCGAACATATAATTTGTTAAAAATTGCAAAACATGCTACCGATCAGGACAAAATATTACAGTTGATGAACAATTGTTCCCATCTAAAGCTAGATGTAAATTTACGCAATATATATATGCCAAATAAACCGGAGAAATTTGGGATAAAATTTTGGTTATCTGTTGACGTTGATACTAAATATGTACCTCTTGAATGGATTTCTATTTCTAGGAAAATATGAAACCGCAAATCCTCAATTAAGTTTAACTGATTTTTTTTCATGAAATTAACAGATCCCCATCTAAAAAAAAGGAGGAATATTATGACAAGTATTTTACTAGCATCAAACTAGCAGAAGTGCTAAAAGCTAAAAATACAACTTTGGTTGGCACAATGAAAAAGGAGAGAAGAGAAATTCCTATATCTTTGAAAAATATGCGTAATACTCTTTATTCATCGAAGATAGTGGAACATGACAATATGACACTTACCATCTATCAAGTAAAAAGAAACAAAAGTGTCTTTCTACTGCGCTCATTACATTCTACTGTCAAATCTGAAGACAGTCTCAAGAAGTTGCCCGATTCAATATAATATTACAACGCAACGGTATATGGTGTGGATATTCGTAATCAGATGAGCCGAAAATACTCCGTTAAATCGGCTTCTAGACGATGGCCTGTACATATCTTTTACAATATTTTGGATCATGCAGTTTTTAATGCGATAATTTATCAAAGTGTGACAGGCATCAGTAGAAGAAATTTTCTATTAAAATTAGGAGAGAAGTTAAGGATGGTTCTTATGGCTTGTAAAGTCCCAAAGATCATTCCTGAGTCTTAAGAAAAAACACACGAAAATGAAGTAGATGTAAAGAGAAAAAAGTGTCAAGAACAGAGATGCAATGGAAACAAATCTCAAGAATTTTGTGGATCGTGTTCCAAAGTTCTGTCCGGATAATTCACTGGAAAAATTGTTAAAAATTATTTTTGTATCAACTGCATTAATTCCTAATCTGTGTGTTTAATTTAGAGTATTTTAAGCATTAAATAAAATTCAAACGAAATGTTTTACATTCTAACCATTCAGTTACACTTATAATGAAATAACGGAAACAACAGAACACGTTTCTGATTTATGGATTTAGAGAGTGAATCATTTGGCGAGTAAGTAGATGAAAAAATATTATTTTATAAATTATATTTTATTTTAGTTAACATTAGTTTTAATATCTGAAAACATTTATTTTAAATCAAGTTTTATATAAAATTAATGAGTTTTTTGAGTAGTAGTAGTATGATCCAATTGACCGCCCTGTAGGCTTTACATATACAGTACTTATGAAACTCAATAAATTATCAAGTAATATTGAATATAAATTATAAAATACACGAAAATTTCATATTTTTGCCAATGAATGGCATTTAAAATTGTTTTAGCGTTGTTATTTCAGTAGTTTGATCGTGGGGTCAAAATGACCCCTTCCCGCCGCTCCAGTAGCTAAGATTTTTCCGCCTTTCTACGTAATGCAGCGTAAAGAGATATTGTTGACAGCTACTTATTTTTTACCAAAAAATCAACTGTATTCTTTCTTATATTTTGCATTAATACCAATGATTCTAAATTATATTATTTTCTAAACACTCTATTTATTTTATCGTGAACCACTTTACAGTTTGTGTGAGAAGGCGAAGGGGAATAAAACCTCTTAAACTTTAATTAAAACTGCACAATTCCAATAATTTAAGCATCAGCTAACAGAATTTTGTAGCAATGACAAGGGCTAAAGTAGCAAACAATTTTACTACACTAGTAAATCTGCAGATCAGGAGCCTCAACGTCATCTTTGCAAGTCATTGTTTTTTAACACTCATTGCATAATATTCAACTTCCTACAAATCGCTTTTTAAAGTTTTCAAATTACATAAATATTTATGAGCATACAAGATACTTCGTAAAGTTTCAGAAATTAAAAGTGTTAAACAAGTGGTTGTACATTGGTGTTCTGAAATTCTGATGAGCTACATATTCTGATAACTTTTTAAATCAAAAATTGCATTTCTTCAGGGAGGCTCTGTCCCCCTGAGCCCCCCCCCCCCCGTAGTCTATTTAAATTTACATTCGTAAATTTTTATTGATTGTGCGGATGGTTATAGTATATCTTAGATTTTTTTTTAGGCTGTGATTTATAAGGATAAGCATAAGTTTTTTTATAAATTAATAAAATTTAAATTTAAAATAAAATATTCATGTTAACCGTACACAGACAATAAATCTTGAAGTGACGCCAAAAATGTAACCCTAAAATCCGCTACATTCGGCACAACACAACGACGCGCTTAAACGGATGAAGTCAAAGAATTTGGTCCCTGTTCCACGTGCTTGTTTTGTTTGGGCCGAATGAGGGCATTTAAATCTGAGCGATAACGCACATCGTATTGCAAACTGTTTTTACGGCATACTGCATCTCCATCTATCTCTTTCCTCCGTGAATAATAGTTAATTTTATTTTACCCAAGATCTTTTTATTCCAGCATCTTTGTTTTCGATAAATGACGTCTAATTCACCTGCTATGCGTACTTACTCAAAACTTTTCATCTTGTTATATTAAGAAATACTCGAGAGTTTTCTTTTTATTTTTAATATGCCGCCATATTAATTTTTCTAAACTTAATTTTATTTTTCATTTTCCTGTTTCACGACAAAACATTTCAATTGAAAATTGTTTAAAAGAAAATATTATTCCGGGTTTTGATTTTCTTGGCAACAATTAAAGAAATATTGGTAAATGTTATGGTAAAATGTTACGTTATTCTCTATGAAAATAATGAACTTTTGTATTTTTAAGCAAAATATTTCAATAAAATAAATGAAATATTGCCTATTATTATTTCTGGGCTAAAATCCTTCTATATGCAAATATACAAATGCATTAATTCATCTGTTTTGACGTTGGCTTTACTCAAGCATTATACACGCAATTATACTAATATTATTAGGACCAAATTCGTTGCTAGGCAACAGAGAAAGAAAAGGGAAAAAAAGGAAATATGCATTATGTCAATTTGATAAAACAAAATCCTTTATATTATTGGAAAACATGCATAAAATTCCCCCAATATTATAAACCTAATTAAAAAAATCTCGCAAATATATTGACATAATTTATTGGAATAATTTAATGTTATTTAAAAATTTCAGCATCAAAAATTTACCATTTAAATCCATTTTTCATATGAGCCATTTCTTTCAACAAATGAAAATCTGAAAATCGTCTGACTTGCCATTGAAAAGCATTATAGAGCAAAATAAAATGTTCCATATTTCCCGAACGAATGAACCAAATTTAACCAAAAACTATACAGCTAAGTCCGGGTACCTCATCAACATTCCCAGTGAATTTCAAGCCGATCGGATGCTTTTTGCGGCAGTTATCGCGGAACAGACAGACAGACTAACAGAAACCAAAACTTTTCGTGTCTCCACAGTAAGCCTTCACTGACGTTTCGGCAATTAAGTGCATGTTGTTTACATTTATTCGCTTTTCAGGAAAATTAAACAGAGTTTTCAAATTGATATAAACTTCTATTTTTTTAAAAACATTTTATAGATTTTATGTGATCTTACATGAAACAAAACTTTGACAGAAACAATTTATATTTAATTTTTTAAATATCTCTGTTTGATCAATCATCAGCATATTTGAAAACAGTAACGATACTTTTATATGACATCGTAAAATTTTATATAGTAATATGTTTATAGCGCAAAACAATACTTTAATCTAGCACTATGAAAAAAACTAACTATCATTATTTTTAAATTAGGAATGGGTCATTCCATGTCACGTGTGGGACAACTTTTATGCATATTTCTGCTGTTTTAACAATGTTATTATATCCTCAAATTAAAACGGCCATGCTAATATGAAAATCTAGAACGTTTTGTAAATTTTTAATGTGTAGTTCAGGTTTTACCATTTTATAAGTCAGCATATATAGGTATTTATGTAAGTGTCGCTCGCAGGCCATTTTGTCAGTTTCTCATGATATGTTCCTGAAAAGGGCAGATCGGTTAGGTCTAGGATTTAAAATGTGGAGATTTATATTATCTATTATTTATTTATTATTAAAAGCAGCAGTTTACTAATGTCTAGGGTTTAAAATGTGGAAATTTTTTGATTTATTAAAGGACCATTCCATATCACGTTTGGAACAGCTTTTCTACATATTACTGCTATTTCAACTACGCTGTTTTATCGTCAAATTAAAACAACTATGGTAATATGAAAACATAGGTGTTTTTTTTAATTGTAACGTATAATTTGTATTTTAACAACTCTAAGTTAATTCAAGTTAATAAATATAGGTATTTTTATAAGCTTCATGTGTGGAACAGTTTGTCCTTTGTCCGTTTCTCATAGAATGGACCCAATGCACTGTTTTAACGTTTATTTTTCGCAACATAAAGGGCAGTTTTTTAACATATATTGAATTTCATAAATATTTTGAAGATATTCTGAAACCTCGCATCATAAAATACGGTCCTACAATTAAAATATGTTTTTCTGTTTTCGTGAAAGATTGGTAGTATGTTTGTAGAACATGTATATCTTTTGAATTTTTCAGTTGGATTTAAACATTGATCTAAACATCTTATACTTATGATGGCTATCACTGGTCATCTGATGATACATACACTAAAAGTAGTAATTCATACATTGAATATTACCTACATCTAAAAATAACTAATTTTACCAGCAAAAGCAGTTTTGTGAAACAGACGCTATTGCAGTTACTAAAAATAACGCATACATGCAGAAAAGAGTTAATTAAAAACCTGATGATTATATTAAATTCTGAAAAATGCATACAGTTATAGCTATTTTTGAATCATATCTCTGTATCCTGCAAAAATTCTGGTAAAACCTTTATTTACAAATTTTCATGTTTACTTCAAAAAAAGTATATGAGGAGCTTACAACCATAGTAGACGAAATCCATTTTGAAAACGAAAATGAGAAAGTCCATTTACAAGGTGCATAAAATACTCCCACGGTAAACCAATTCTGTAAACAGATGACATTTATGCTAAAGCATGTCAAAAACATACTTGCTTTACTGTGGGAGTGGGTAAAACAGATTTTATGCACTTTCTAAATGTGCTCTCTCTCTCTCTCTCTCTTTTTTTTCAAAATTAACTTGGTCTACTATGGTTGTGAGCTCCTAAAATATTCGTTTTGTTTAGTTATTAATATCCTTACAAAAAATAGGTTACACGTTCCTGAAATAATAACATTTTTTTTCAGTTGAATAATTTTTTCTCACAGACGGTATGACAGAACAAAAAATTAGTTAATGGTATATGATACTAGAAACACATGTATAAAAACAATTACTTCTCTACTTGATGTGCATATGTCTGAATGCTGTATCAATATCCCTTTAATACTCGAACTTTCTGTTAAATGCTCAAAATTTCAAACTCTTTTAAATGTTTTGAAGAATATCTCTGTTTCTTCTAGAATTTCTGGACAAACATTTTATCTCAACTTCTGATATTTACTTTAAAGATATATCTGTATTTTGTAAATGATCGATATTGTAGCAAAAAGTATTGCTTATATGAATTCCATCAAAATCAATTGTTTGAACATATGCTATGACAAACATTGAAAATAGCTGTAGTGGGACTAGAAATAAAGATTTAAAACAGTTAACTCAATATATGAGGTGCATGTCGTTGACAGCTATTCAATATGTATCAAAAATTCAAACATATTTTTACATTTTCGCCTCAATAAATACCTTTCTAAAAAGGTCTTTATAAAATATCTTTTTATTTCTTGTTAAAAGATTTATAGTTTGTTCGTTTTTTGTATTTTTCTGGAACACACAAATCCTTTACATCTTTAACCTGTACACGATGCGCATATGTCTAGATGCTGTATTATTATCCTACCAATACTCGAACTTTCTGTTAAATGTACAAAAATCAATATTCTTTTAAATGTTTTTTAAGCATCTCTTTGTTTCTTCCAAAATTTCTGGTTGAACATTTTATCTCAACTTTTGATATTTACTTTAAAAATATATCTGTATTTTGTAAATGATCGATATTGTAGCAAAAAGTAATGCACTCTATCAAAATCAATTCTTTGAAAATATGCTATGACAACCACCAAAAATAGATCTAGTGGGACTAGAAATACGGATTTAAAACAGTTAACTAAATACATGAGGTGCATATTGTTGACAACTATTCAATTTTTATCAAAAGTTCAAACATATTTTTAAATTTTCGCTTCAATAAATACGCTTCTAAGAAGGTCTTTTTAAAATATCTTTTTGTTTCTTGGGAAAAGATTTATAGTTTTTTTTTTCCTCACTTTTTGTAGAACACATAAATCCTTTGTATCTTTAATCGATAGCCATTGGTTTAAATAAACTTTTTGTTCAACAAAAGAAAAATAAAACGCTGAAACAACATGCATTTATTTTAAAGTTAAAATTTATTTAGAATTACTGACTTATTCCATTCAACATTTATTTCACTTAACTGAATTTTACATTTGATAGACTCCAAACATAATATAAATAACATTACCATATTTAAGTATACTTACATGTATTCAGAAAAATGTAGCTTAGACATTTTTCTTTCACATTCATCCCCTTTTTCTTTATCAGGTAATCTAGAACTGTTTGAAAATATATTCTGAACTGGGACTAATGCCAGCAAAATAAAATACAAATTCTAAAAGGAAAAAAAAATAATATATATATATATATATATATATATGCGAAACAGATTCACTAAGAAAATTTGAGAAGAAAAAAATTATTCAAAAGTAGTTTCCTTTCTTTCTAAAGTAATAATGAAAATAGAAATAAAAATTCCATATGCGAAAGAGAGAACCTAATTCGAAAACTTGGTACGAGCATTCAAGTGTGAATACGTTAGAGTACTAAATTCAAAGTAGAATGCAAGATTGGCAACGGGAAAAGCGGGAAAACTGGGGGAAAAGGGGTCTGGTTGCAAAGAGAGTTGTGGAGTAGTGGCAGTAGTATTTGATGTTTGTGGATTTTGAGATAGATGGTTTGATATTGAAGGGAGCAGCTGCCTTTCATATATAAGTTTGAGGAAATGAAATGAATTTTAAGTTATTTAAATATTTTGGCAGTATATTTATATTCTTTCGGAGCATTGTTTAAGAATGTATTGTCGTGTTTTGCGACTTATAGTTGCAATATCAGCATGATTCATCATGTGATGTAAAATATTGATCAAAGGTTTTATTTTTTAAGAAAAAAAATCAGTTCTATAAAAAATATTTCATTGTATTACATTGTCGGAAACTTTCATTAAATTACTCGGAAATGCATTTGCGAATAAGTTTTCTTAACAATAATCGTTTCCAAATTATCTAATTCAATACGATTTTATTTAATTAACATTGAGGTATCAAGGTATGAGGTATCATTAAGTAGTATCCTTCTATATATATAAAAAAAGTTTTGATTTGGAAATGGACCAATGAAAACCTGCGTAGATATTCCCGGCAGATCGGCATCCAATTTGAATGCTTAATCATGGCATTTCTTCGTTAATATTAAAAAAAAAACTGCTGCATACAAAAATATGAAAATCGGTAATACTATAGAGAAATGTTTGATAAACACGCTAAGGCAGACAGTTTTCAAATCGAAGAATTATTTTAAGAGATATTTAATGCCAAAGTTGGATAGAATCGTTAAAAAAGTTTATAGGAGCAAACACTGTACATACGAATTTAATCATTTTTAGATCACTTTAAGCGTCAGAATTTCCCGGTGTGCAGACTACATTTAGTATTTTAATTTGACTCATGAGGTCTTATTTCTATTTTAAATTCAAATTTTCAGCATTTCGAGAGATATTTTTCACAAAATTTAGAAAATTGTATTAATTTAAACTGTTGCCAACTGTATAAACAGCGCAAACAATAATGTTTGCTTCGAATTAAAAATTTATTTTACACGTGACTATTATAAACAGAAAATATAAAAAACATGAACTCATTGAAAATTACGTCATAAAAACTATTCTTACACGTGGATTTTAAAAGAGAAAGAATATCGTAAAATAATAAATTCATTAACTTGTGTTACAAGTCTTAATTAGGAGAATTTGCGTCACATTTACGTCACATTACACTTATTACGTAAAATGAACAAAAAATAATATTGAAAAACAGTTTAAATTTAAAATTTGCGCGAGACTTTATTTGATATTTTAAGATAATCATAATATTTCATTTCTAACAAAAAGTATTTTTACGTGAATATTAAAAATAGAAAGAAAAGTTTGGTGAAAATTACGTCAGATTATAATTGTCAGATTCAAATTATAATTCAATCTTCCGAAATCTTTTTAAAGCCGATCAAATTATCGTGCTGTTAGAGTCTGCGGTGTCTGAACGGGGGGTTGACGAGAGTAGCTCGTAGGGGCCAGAGCCCCCTAGTCAAGGTAAAAAAAAAAATTTCGCGTTGACAATATGAGTTCGCTTTTGAAAATTATTAATCATATTATTCATCTAGCAACTTTTAAGAGTAGTTCTTATGTTTGCGGATTTTGAGATAAATGATTTGATATTGAAGGAAGCAGCTGCCTTTCATATATATGTTTGAAGGATTTAAAAAAAAAGTTATTTAAATGTTTTGGCATTATATTTATATTCTTTTGGAGCATTGTTTAAGAAAATATTGTCGTGCTTTGGCGACTTATCATTGAGTTATCAGCAAGATTAATCGTATGATGTAAATTATGGATATGGGGTTATATTTTTTAGGATAAAAAGTCCAGTTCTATAGAAGATATAACATTGTATTGCATTGTCGAAAAATTTTATAAAAATACTAGGGAATGGATTTACGAATAAGCTATATTAACCATAATCTTTATCAAATTATTTAATTCAATACGATTTTATTGAATTAAAATTTAGGTACATCAGTAAGTAGTCTTATAAAAAATATCCCCATGAAAATATGTGTTGGCTTTTGAAAATTATTAATCATATTATTTAACTAGCATGTTACTTTCAGGTATGTATTTCTAAATGTCTATTTTTAATAACCAATAATTTAAAATTATAAAATACTTAAGAGTGGTTTTGGTATTTGCGGATTTTGAGAGAGATGGTTTGATATTGAATGGAGCAGCTGCCTTCCGTGTGTGTGTCTGAAGAAATAAAATTAATTTTATGTTATTTAAATGCTTTGGTAGTATATAAATAGTTTTAGAACGTTGTTTATGAACATATTGTAGTGTTTTTGCGACTTATATTTGCAATATCAGCAAGATTGATCACATAATTTAAACTATTTTTCTAGAGTTTTTTTCTTATATTTAAAAAAATAAATATTACAAGTATTGTAAAATTATTCGGAAATCACTAAACGAATATGTTTTCTTAAACATAGGAGGGTGTATTAGAGAAATCATTTATTGTATAAAGTGATAAAGTATCTAACCATAGAAAAAAATTATTGATCTAAGTTTAATTTTTATAAATAAGAATGTTCAGTTTTATAAAAAAAACCTTATATTGTTTCAAAAGCATTTAACAATTGATAAAATTACTCTGAAATACCTTAACGGGGACGTTTTCTTAGTTATGATCATTGCCAAATTATCAAACTAAATGTAATTTTATTTAAGTGAGACAGCAGCATTCAGGTATGTTCTTTATTTTTTAAATGTATATTTTTAATAACGTGAAATTTAAAATTTCAGAAATATTAACTGTGATATTGAAGTTTTCAAATTTTTAGTTAGATTGTTTGATATTGATCGGAATGCTGTTTTTTATTAGGATGTTTTATGAAATAGATTCATTTTAATTTATTTGAATACTTTTGCAGTTAGTTTGTATTCTTTGTGAGCATTGTATAAGAACATAATGTCGTGTTTTTTATGTTTAAAATTTGTAACATCAGGAAAATTCGATACAAGCTGAAGCGATTTTATTGATTTCATGTTATATTTTTACGGAATACTTCAATTATATAAAAACAAAACCTGTAAGTATATGATATATTAAAAAAAAATGTGTTAAATTATTTTCTAATACTTTAACGAGTACTATTTTTTCAGCCAAAATCATTGTCAAATAGTGTAATTAGCATTTCATAAGGCGCAATAACTATTTAATAGTCTTCGGTTGTAGCGGAGTTCACTTGGACGTGATCGCTAAAAAAATTAAGTTTTATTTAGTAAACAAAAAATCCGTGTATGCAAAAACGCAATCGGTAAGAAGAGTGGAACGGCTGTTGATTAAAAGTAGTTTAATCATCTAAGCTCACATAACAACGCACAAATACAGATTTCCTATAAGTTTTATGACTACAGATGACAGAGGCAGTGGCACACCGGTTACATTACTTTACTTTAAATATTATATGTTGACTGCCAAGTGGTTATCAGAATGAAAGATATAATAGTCTTACACAAATTATGTAGTTCATGCTTTAGGATAAATATTTGGCGAGAGAATATGAAAAGAAAATTTCCTTTAAATACCAACATATTGTTTATTTTGATTTTTAACGCAAAATATGAAATTGAGCAACCCTGAATATCAGTGAAAAAAAAAATCCAAAATTGTAACAACCGAGTGACGATGCATGACGATGCAACCGAGTGACGATTACACTATTTATTGAAAATAGTGGTGCCATTGATTATAGTAATTATATTGACAGCTATTTTATTTTCAAAGATAAATGTGCATGATGGACGATTTAAAAAAAAGTAAATAAGATTGTGTTTTATATTAGATGTATTATTTTCAGCGTTGTGGCGTAATCATGACAGGTTATGAAAAACATTAAGCATCAGAAATGTACATTTAAAAGTTTGTTTAGAAGAAGTGGATGTGAACTCTTTAAGTGATAATTATTCTGTTGGCTAAATACAACAGGAAAGCATAGAGTTTAAATAAAATTCCATATGCTTTAAACCATTTATATTGATAGAAAAGTATATACAGGGCTATTACAAATGATGGACCCGATTTAAATAAATCATATTTTCGAAACCTCTGCACACATTACAATAAGTGATGCATGAATTTAAAGAGAAATATACTAAGTTCTTTTAGTTACAAATGTTTGATGTGTGACCCTTTTGTTACGCGGCATACGTCCAATCTGTAAAGGAGTTCCTTCCAAACATTTTGTATCATCACTCTGTCAATGGTTCTAAAAGCTTAACAAATGCGTTCTTTAAGTTCTGAGCACTTTGTTTTTGGCATTGGTGGTACATAAAAAATGTATTTGACACTGCCAGAACTTAAAGAACCCATTTGTGCAGAATTCAGAAACACTGAGAGAGTGATGCTACAAAATGTTTGGGACGAACTGGATTGCAGATTTGACGTATGCCATGTTACAAGAGAGTCACACATCTTACATTTGTATCTGAAAAAAACTTGGTATATTTGTCTTTAAATTCATGCATCACTTATTGTAATATGTGCAGTAGTTTCGAAAATGTGATTTTTTTTTGTTTTTTGGGGTCCATCACTTGTAATATCCCTGTATAATAAAGTACAATTAGAGAATTTAAAACTATATGTGTATCACATCACATTCGGTAATTCTGAAAGGGACCCATTAAAAGTAGCTTCTGCACACATCTTAAGATTATTACATATTTTGTCATTTATATTGTCTATTTTTTAGAAATGGGGCTCTATCACTCTTTTTTAATTACCTATAAATGTTGCAATCAATTCCACTGAGTACTAAAGAATTGTCTGCCTGGCGACAACTTTTTAATTCTTTCTTCTTCTAATTTCTTCTTTTAATTCTACTTTTAATTCTTCGCAGCACTTTCTCAACACAAAAATCTTTCACATGTACTTTCACAACATGCACAAGTAAAAAGTACTACAAAATTAATTTTGAAAATAATGGTGCGAATAAAATATAAAAATAGGTGCTAGTGGCAGCCCTGCTCATATGTAAACGTCTTGTAGAGGTACGTGCAATTGCGGATTTTAAATACCATTATATATACAGTGTAACCTCTGAATAACGATTGCCCGTGGAACCGGTTACAAAAGTGACCGCTCTTCAGAGGTGGCTCTTATTCAGAGGTTTTATTAAAAAATCAAATTCTATAAATTTAAATAGAAATACACCCCGTTATTTTAATTAATCATCATTGATATAATATAATAATAAAATCAGTGATTTTCAGTTGCTTTTTGCTGCACAAGACTTTCTCCAAAGAATAAAAATATGACTTGATTTGCTATGCAACTCACCATCATTAAGATTTCACGAGGGATCTTGGATTTCACGAAGGATCTTCAAATCTTCGGTATATGTGTTAATACTGAAAATTTTGGGTGGTTGTATAATCTATTTCCTTTTCCTGTCTTCTATAATTTTCTGTATGGAATCAAATGTGGCAATAAAACATTTTTGACCAGACATACAAACAAAAACTGGTCTTTATGTTAGTTATACTTGAATTTCCCTGTTATTATTAATGTCTTCATGTTCTGTTTGTTCATACATTAAGTAAATTTTGTTTGATCTGCTTCACATTTAGGTTAACAAATAAATATGAAATTTTACCAGCAGCTGTTAAAAAAAAAATAAATAAATAAATAAAATAAAAAATTCTCGGGACTTTTGAGTGACCTCTGTTCAGAATTCGTTATTTACAGATTCGTACTACTGTTAAATCTATGAGAAATTGTTTGGTTCCATCAACATGTGGCCGGTATTCAGAGGTCTTCTTTCTTTAGAGGTGGCAATTCAAGGAGGCTTCACTGTATATATATTTTTTTTTCTCACTGCGTTCAATAATCGCAGAACCTGCGATTAAAAGACGCTACGAAAACCAGACATCGTGAAATCTAGTTTTCGTAACTTAGCAAAAAGTGCTTGATTGCAAAAGTGCAAATCTTACATTGCGTTGAAAGCTTATTTGTGTTTATTTGCATTAAAAGCTTATTTTTAAGGACGTACAGGATCTTTCAGTTTGTTGAAAGATCATAGCCTTTTTCAAAGAACCAAAAAAGAAAGTATGCAATTACGATTTCTTTGTCCCCTTTCTGTCTAAATTGTAAATTGTTAGATGTATTATCCAGAAAAATAAATGTTGTATATACAAAATTAATATAATTTATTTTTTATTTAAAGATTCATCTCACTAATGCGTGTATTAAAATCATTAAGTGGTGCCCGCATGATAAAACTCTACGTTATGCATACATAAAACAATTTTTGAACAAAATAGTATCATAACACACCTATTTCTAAATTAAAACCAAAGTATATACAAAAAGTTTTGTTTAAAATTTAATTTTATCACAATAAAATATACAAAATTTTAGAAAAGTTTTTCAAGTGTAAAAAAGTAAATGACAAAAATATGTGATTTTGTTTGTTTGTTTGTTTCAGCATGAAGACTATAAATAAACGCATACTTGGTTACTGTTTTAAAGCTGTAGCAAGTATAGTTTGAAAATAACAGTGCGCGCAAACTCCAAATCTACTAATCTGAGAAAATGTGTTTTAAAGTTTCAATATCAACGGGCATTCAATTCACTCACAGTTTATAAAGTATTATAACTCAAGAAATAATGTAGATTTTTTAATGTGGTTTTTTGCATATTGATGAGAAATATTTGAAATTTCGGAATAATACAAAATCCGAAAACGATTTTTTGAAAGTTAAAAGGTCGTGTGTCCACGTAACACAGATATTCTCTTAAATCTTAATGTATAACTGAGTAGAACTTGTTGAATTTTGCAGTATTAATTAGGTTAGTGTATTGAAACACGGCTTTTTGAACTAATTGAAACTAATGAATTTGAAGTTAAACTTAGATACTTTCCTAATGTCAAATCCACCAGATTCGTTATTTTCCTCTTTTAATTTAATTGTATTTATTTATTTATTTATTTGGTAAAAACAATTTTTGTTATTATTCCTTTTGAAAGCACTGTTTTATACAGATCTAGGCCACTTCTAACGTCACAGATGGCGCTTAATCAAATTCAAAGGAAGTAAAGTCTTTAGAATTAACAAAGTGAGTCCCCTTTCCGTGTATTGAGATACAACATTTCCAAATACATAGCATTCAGAATATAACATTTCCAGAAAAGAAGAAATACTAACTGATATATTTTTTAAAAGACTGTACATTTCTGAATGGAAAATATTTAAAGTCAATTGTAATAAAAGTTTTTAAATCTGTAATGTTCCTTTCTTCACGCAAGGTCTAGAAAGCCCACAATGTCCGGTAGCGAACATTAAAGGAGACATTTTTCGCAAAATATTTTGTAATTTTAATTATACTCGTAACGAATAATGATGTTTAAAAATGAAAGAAAACGAACCATCTATCGATTCTATTGTATCTCAAAGTAGCAAATTTTACGTTTCAATTCGAAACTTTAAGTGCATTTTTTTCAAGAAATTGATTTCCTGTCTTGAACGTTTATCTCTGCTCAGGTAAAACGGACAGAAATTTCCAATCCAATATTTCCATTCAAATGCAAAAAACAAATGTAGGGCAACGCATGGTTTAATACTGTCAGAAGAAATATTCTTCTCATTTCTAACAAACGAAATTTAATATAGTCTTCAAAGCAATGAAATAGCAAATATGTCTCTATTATCTTATTTAAACGTTAACAGATTTTTTTTTAATATTTTTGTAAAAAGAAAATTTAATTGACTAGCACGAATATTGCAATAGATTTTAATTTATGGATTTACAGAATGTTGACAGTTTATTATACAATGTGAAAAGTTCCAATTTTCAATTCAAACAAAAAAGAAAATCACGCGTCAAGAATAATTTATGTAACACTTTCCAACACATTCGGAATACTTTAACAAAACTTTACCTTTTAATAAGATGAACGGTGATATCTAAATAACCAATTTGTAAAACGCATAAAATAGTTAAAGTATATTTTCGGCAACCGCAAGGGAATTCAAATTATTTTCTGAATATATGTATCTCTGTATATTCATATATGTGTATATATACATTCATATACATATTAATATAAAATGAAGTTTAGTTAGAAAACGCTGAATACCATTGAAAATCCCCTTTTAGCAATTTCTTTCAAAAAACTGAAATGTATTCCAATTTTTTGTAGAGCCCTGTATGTAATATATATATATATATATATATATATATACGTGTGTATGTATAGATTAAAAACACGAAATAATTTGAAAAACATTGCTAAGTTTATAAGTGCATACCACAACACAAAACGCAATTTGACCAATTATTCCTCATAGACGGCTGGATAACCTAATATATTTGTGAGTCTTTGTATATGAATGGTAGATTTGCTGAGCACACTATATTCAACTCAAAGGATATTGTTGGGCACCTCGATGCATATGTATTGCAATGCGTACCACAACGAAAAACGCACTTCCAGCAATTATTTCTCATAGACGGTGCTGAAATAGAACGCTTTTGTATGTCCCTGTATATGAAAGATAATTGTTATGCACACCATAATCAACAATAAATATTTTGATGTGCACCCCAGTGATACATATCAATTTCAATATGTTTGAAATAGTGTAACTATATTAAAATACATTGCAAACGATATTTCCTCATAGACCATAATGTGACGGAATACTCTTGCGTCTCCCTATAAGAAAACTATGAATGCCACACACTTTGTTTTTAATATCGAATATGTATTATAAATTTCAGTAACATATATTAATTACAGAGCAATTCGGCTATATTAATGCAAGTTAGAGCTCGGACAAACGGCCAGCCGAAGCGAGTTCGTAAACACTATCCAACTATGTTGGAAAGTTTTAAAATTGAATATTAGCAAATGGCAGTGGGAAAGTAACGGATTGGAAACGAACGGCAAATTATTCCAAAAAGCTATTACAAAGAAAGCTTTGTGTTATTCACAATTCGATTAATATATTGGATTTTATGTTTTAGTATATGTAGTATTGTTGGAATATTTAATATTGTTGGGATATTTGATAGTGTTGGAAACAAATAAAGTGAAATATAGTCGTTTCTCACTGAACCTATTAATTTGTAGCTATGGATATTATTTTATTAGAACTATAACTGTTTATATATCTCATAAGTTTTTATTTAGATATCTATTGCAATTATAAATAGAATGTGGGGCTTTAGGAATGTTAAACTTATAATTTCCATTTTCTTCAAAATATTTTTTTTAATTTTAATTAGACTCCTGCCCAGTAAAAAAATATATATTTTTTCTTTTAAATGTAATGAAAACGCACCATTTAACGCTTCTTTTAACCAACGAAAATGTGAATTTAAAGTTTCAACTAATGTTGAAGTACATTTTTTTAAAGTAATTACACACACCTGCAATACTTTTTGAAAATTGCATTAATTTTGATAATTGATAATTGATTTTTATGTTTTTTTTTTTTTTTTTTTTTTTTTTTTTTTTTTTTTTTTTTTGTTGATTCCGAAAATGACATCCATTTGTTTTCTATCACATAAGGATTTTTCACAAAATGATTTCATATTTTTAAAGAAAAAGCAGAAATCACGAAATTTTCAAATTTCCTTTATTAATAAATCTATATAAATTACAGTTATTTCTAAGTTCAAGTAATAGTTAAGTATAGTAGAAGTTTACAAGTCCTTTGAGCGATGTTTTTTCTTTACATCAAAAGTTTAATTGAAACTGTTCCTATTGTGAATTTTGCAAGGATTGTCTATTTGTAGCATCCAGCAGCAGTCGGCAATCATACTAACATTCCGTTTGTCTTGATATCGCCTCTCAATTTCCTTTGTATCCTGGTGAAATCTTTTAACTTGTTCCTCACTAACTGCACCTAAATTTTCAGGAAAATAGTCTCGGTGTGAATCGACAAAATAAACTTTTAAGCTCATATTACACCCTAAAATCTTGAAATTTTTTACCATCTCTTCTACAATAGATTTGTAGTTTGGGTCCTTTTTTTGCCAAGAAAGCTAGTAATAACTAGTTTGGAAGATTTCCAGGATTTTCTTTCGTTTCGTTTCATTTTATTCTAAAATATTTCACCCTTCATCATTTTCCTAATGTCTGGTCCTACAAACACATTCCTTCAGTTTTGCTTCGAATAAACCCGGAAACTGCTCACCAAGGTTTATGCATTTTTCTACAGCACAAACTGCTGGCGTCCAAATTGCCAGCACATTGTGCTGCTAATTTTACGTAACTACTGTATTTTCCATGTTAATATAGTCAGGAAACCAAAGAAAGATACAGCACATTCACTGTGATCAAGTTTATGCGCGAGATGAACAGTACTTTGTACTGTAAAGATGTCGTTTTTTTACAGTGTTGATAGCCCAATTTCATGCCAAAATAAGCGAAATACACTTTTTTTTTACAAAATCAGAAATGCTTCTTTGTTGTTTTTTCACTGTATAGTTACCACAAATATAGCAGAAACAATTCTTTGAATAAGCACATCCTCTGGAAGCCATGTTCTCTAATGCAGCAAAAACTGGAAGTAAAAATTACTACTATAACTGATAACTCACAGGTCGGAATAAAAACACATGTGTACAACAGCACAGAGTAAAGAAAGACACTGACTCAGGAGTAGAGATAAGGTCAGTGAAAAGCGGTGTGAAGAAGGAGTGACGAGCAGACACCTGTACGCAGGAGAGACCCAATTTCAACTGGTTTCCTCAATCTTGAATATTGTATTTAATAGGGAGTTAATAAGAGAAATATTCTGTATTGAAATAGTTTCTTCTTTCTTTTTTATTGATTTAATGCACCAAATTACTAAGTCCATAAATTTATTGATCAAACTCATATAAATAATCATTTAAAAAAAATACGAAAAATACTAAAAATACTAAATTCATAAAAAAAATAGATTGCGATTTGTGATGAAACTGTACGTGATGGAATTTTTTCCTTACATTTCTAGTAATCATCATCCAAAATCTATAAAAAATACCACTTACTATACCGGCATTTTTTTTTTCATCGCAGGTTTGAGTTATTTGCTGTCCTAAATGTTTGTCTCTGCTCTTGTTACATAGACAGAATTTTCCACTATATTTCTATTCAGACTCAAGAAAAGAAAAAAAAAAAAAAGGGAAAATAAAATGTAAGCAATGCATCATTTACTACTCTTAGGTATAAATGTACGAAATATTCTTCCTATTCCTAATAAATGACACTTTAAATGATTTGCAAAGCAACGCGAGGAGGGGGGGGGGGATGACTATTTCACTTAATTTAAACCCTTAGTTTTTTTCTCGTTTTTTTTTTTTTTTTTTTTTTTTTTTTTGTAAAAGGAAAAATTAAACAACGATGACGATTATTGTATTGCACATTATGTTATGGATTTACTGAGTCTTTATATCGATCACATGAATTACAGTTTTCATTATGAGATAAAATACGTTCAAATTCATTTTAAATTTTAAGTTTCAACTGAAGTTGGAAAACATTTTTTTTTTTTTTAAGAAATGGATTTCCTGTCTTAAACGTTTGTCTCTGCTCAAGCAACATAGACTGAATTTCCGATTTAATATTTCTCTTCAAACACAAGGAATTGAAGAGAAAAAAATAAAAGAAAATGTAGGCAATGCATCATTTGTTACTCTTAGGGATAAATGTACGAAATATTATTTCTATTCCTAAAAAACGACATTTTAAGTGGTTTGCAAAGCAACGCAAGGGAAAGAACGACTATTTTAAATAATTTAAACGCTGAGTTTTATTTAATTTTATTTTTTTGTAAAAAGAAAAATTAAATAACTATCACGATTATTGTATTACACATTAAGTTATGGATTTAACAATATTTTATATAGATTACAGGAATTTGCACTATTTATTATAAGATAAGACACGTTGAAGTTCATTTTTAATATTAAGTTCCAACTAAAGTTGAACAGCATTTTTTTTTTTTTTCAACAAATGGATTTCCTGTCTGAAACGTTTGTCTCTGTTTACTCATAATTTATTACACTTAAGAATAAGTGTACAAAATATTCTTTCTACTCCTAAAGATTACATTTTAAGTGCACTGTAAGAAAAAAAAAAAACGACCAGTTTTACTGTAGGAATCGGAAAAATAGTTGCCTTTATCGTGCCGGAAAAAATTACGACCCATCTCGGAATAAAATCCTTAAAATGCCGTTTTATTGACTATTTCCTTTCTTTTTACGGATTTTATTCCGAGCTTGGTCGGAAAATGTTCCGGTACGATAAGGGTAACTATTTTTCCGATTCCTACAGCAAAAGTGGTCGAATTTTTTTACAGTGTGGTTTGCAAAGCAATGCAATGCAAAAAATACACTTTTACTTAATTTAAACACTTAATACTTAATACTGAGTTTTTATATCGATCACTCAAATTGCATTATGTATTATAGCTAACACACGTTGAAATTCATTTTGAAATTTAAGCTTCAACTAAATTTGAAGTCATTTGAAGTTATTTTCAAGAAATGGATTTCCTGTCTTAAATGTTTCGCTCTGCTCAGGTAACATAGACTGAATTTTCGATTTAAAATTTTTGTCTTCAAACGCAAGGAAAAAAGAAAAAAAAGCGTAGCCAACGCATCATTATTACTCTTCGGGATAAATGTACGAAATATTCTATTATATAAATGTAGGAAATACTCTATCACTAACTACGCCTATTACTAACAAATGACATTTTAAGTGGTTTGCACAGCTACTCAATGCCAAAAACGACACTTTCACTTAATTTAAACACTGAGTTTTATCTCTTTAAAAAAAAAAAAAAAAACAAAGAAAAAATAAATAATGATTACGATTATTGTATTACACATAAAGTTATGAATCTACTGATTTTTTAAATGGATCACACGAATTGTAGTATATATTATAAGATAAGATACGTTAAAATTCAGTTTGAATTTTAAGTTTCAACTAAAGTTGAATATTTTTTTTTCATGAAATGGATTTCCTATCTTAAATGTTTGTCTCTGCTCGTGTAACACAGATTGAATTTCCGATGTAACATTTCTCTTCAAACGCAAGGAATAAAAATGGAAACAGAAAAAAAAAACGTGAACAATGCATTATTTATTATTCTTAGGTATAAATGCAGGAAATATTCTTTCTATTCCTTACAAATGACATTTTAAGTGGTTTGCAAAATTTCTTTCGCTTTTTTTTTTTTTTTTTTTTTTTTTTTTTTTTGTAAGAAAAGAAATAAATAACGATCAATAGTATATTACACATTAACTTATGGTTCTACTGAGTTTTTATATTGATCACACGAACTGCAATATTTAATATAAGATAAAATATGGTGAAATTCATTTTGAATTCAGAAAACGACACCGAGAGAAAAAAATTTCAAAGATCATCCTCATATAAAAATATAAAAATCAAATCAAATACAAAGATCATCATATTAAAATAGCATACAATCAAATCTGTATGCCAATTACAACTAACAGAGAAGTTTTCTTCCAAAAATAATTTGTAATTTAAATCACACATTATTGAACGGAAAAATTGTAATCTAATCTATTAGAAATGGATGTGAATCGATACTTTAAAATATCAAAGTAGGGAATTTTTAATTTTAACTCGGAGCTTGAAATACAATATTTCTACGAAATTGGTTTCTTGTCTTAAATGTTTATTTCATCAAGATAAAACAGACAGAAATTTTGAATTTAATGTTCTCCGTGAAAGGTCAAAAAGCAAATACAGGGCAACGCATTTTGAATTCAGAAATCGAAACCGACACAAAGGCATTTTAAAGGTAATCGGCTTTAAGTTTTTGGAAGAGTACTGTTTTTATAGTTTTAATATTTAAGATCGTTATATTTTCTGTTATAACGATTGCATTACATATTAATTTGATTAGAAATAAACAAGGTTTGGATAAACGAGGTTCTTTAATTCTATCTATGAAATCAGAAAAAAAATTGTACATTTATATAAAATGAAATCATCATATGGAAAATAGTATATGATGTAAACTATATGCCAATTGAAATGGACCGAGGACATTTCTTTCGAAAGTAATTTGTAATTTAAATCACACTTTATTGAACAGAAAATATGGAATCGAATCTAATGAAAATGGATGTGAATCGAAACTTTTAAATCTCAAAGTAGGGAATTTTTAATTTTAACTCGAAGCTTGAAATACAATATTTCTACGAAATTGATTTCCTGTCTTAAATGTTTATTTCCTCAAGATAAAACAGACAGAAATTTTAAATTTAATGTTTTCCTTGAAAGGCTAAAAAGCAAATGCAGAGCAACGCATCATTTATCTTTGTCGGATGAGATATAAGAAATGATATTTTCATTCATCACAAATGAAATTTTAAAGGAATTTGGAATTGATGCAATGCAGAAAAAGGAATATTTTATATAATACTGGGTTAGCATGCAATATGTTACACATTTCTTGATTCTTTGGAGTGCTTTGCATTGCTCTCATTGTGGACCAAATTAATGTTGCAGATAACATACGAATGATGCATTTGTCATTCGTAAAATAACTATTTTAGTACAGATTTTTTAGAAAGATGGCGCTAACACTCAATGATATGTATATTGGGTATATACATTTTAATATTCAATATGCCCTCTAACATATTTCTTTTATGTTACAATATGTGTTTAATATTCCCTCCGCATTATAAAAAACTTCCTGGAATCCAAAACCACACTGTCGAATTCTTACCAATGCGAACTTTGTAAGATAAAAAAAAAAAAAAATGTCGCAATTTTATATAATCTAGATTTTTGGACAAACTTAGTATTTGCAAAGATTCTAGAAAAGTGCTTGCAATAATAGTACGTGGTTGAAAATGCATTAGGACATATTCATCTTTAAACGCGTATTTCTAACCAAAAAGCAAATAAACTACAATGTATGGTTCATATTTTTCAGAAGAAATATACAAAAATTTTTTGAATGATCACAAAAGAAATTTTAAAATATTTTGAAATTTGTGGAACACTGAAGTGCGATTCGTTCACGCAATAACGTGTTAGCAAGGCATAATTTACCCAAATTCAAGATTATCTGAACTCCGTTTTATAGACCTGATTGAGGCGGAATTAAATTTGCAGATGATACAAATGATGTACATACTATTTATAAAATACGTTTTCATTAAGAGATTTTTCGGAAAGATTTCTATAACACTCGACTATATATTCTTTGGTTTATTATTTTAACATTCAGTACACAGATACATTAATGTTTAGTATACCACCATAAGTGCATGACATGGAAATCAGGCATACAACAAGGATAAAAAATCACATAGCAACATAGGGTCACAAACCACTTATTTAGAAACCCATCTCCATTTTGGTTGACGGTAATAACTTTCAGAAAACTGAAGTATATTGTAATAAAACATGTAATAGACATTCTCAACTTTGTTGCAAATGTGATAACACCAAACGAAAGTGGTAGAAGTTTGAATTATACGCGCCAGCAGTATGCACTTGACGTGCCACGTTTTGAGCTGTGATTATCGAGTCATATGGTATCATCGATTGCTTGAGCAACATGTTTTTGAAATCTTTTCGTGATGTTATCACATTTCACACAAAACAAGGAACATTTCATTGCCTTTTCATTAGTATTTTTTTTTCTCTCGAAATTATTACCGTCAACACGGGTTCAGTTAGCATGACACCCTGCATTTGAGACGAAATAAGTTGTTTGCGACTCTATTTTCCTATGTTATTTTTTGTCCTTGCTGTATGCCTCATTTGTCATGTCATCATGTAAACTTTTTTTTTTAATCAACCTGTATGCTCTTCATTATCAACAATGTGCTGCAATCTAAATTATTAGTCTGATATTCATAACTATACGAGCTCTGAAGCTATGTTCGAGATATTTGGACAGGCTGTTAATCGTTGTTTGTATATTAATAAACACTTATGAAGAGACACATAAGACTGTAAATTTTTAAAAATTGTTGAACATTTATCTGGAGATAATATTTGCGCTAAAAATTCTTTTAATGCATGACAAACGCATAAATTGAGTTAATTTAGTTTAATTTTTCTAAACATATCAGATGTAGGACGGAAACTGGCTAATAGTTTTATATTCTACTCGAACCAGTATTTTTAAAATATAAATTTTGAAGAATATTTCTCCTTCACATGTTGGCAAAGTGTGTGTGAAAGATTTTTCTATTGAAAAGGTGGTGAGACATTGAATTAAAAGTTAGTCGCCTGTGTCAGTCCTGCGATGTAGAATGTGCTTCAAACCATTTTCAATTGGTTAACGTATCTCTTGCCCTACTCTGCACTTCCCTTTTTTTAATATAAATACTGATTTATATTGCGTTCTGTTAAGAAGAAGAACATTTGAACAATGTTTAACAATATCGTATTTTACTTTTAATCAAGATGCATAAATATTTTGATTACATAGATACTGTACTACAGTGCAAACTACAAATGGTATGCGTGCCACCAAAATCCTACTTGTAACAAGAAAATAATTTCGGAAGTTTTAAATTTAAAAAAAAAAAAAAAAAAAAGAAGACCACCTGTCTCTTGTAAAGTTATAGTAGTTATTAACTTATGAAACTGAATTTTTTTTTAATTATAATAGTGTACGTTTTAAGCTCAAAATGTTATAATATTGAGAGAAAATTTGGAGAATATTGAAAATAACAAGTTACCAAACATTATAAACAAAGATGCTGATGTTCAAATAATGGCAACTTGAAGTTTGATTCCATAGACGCAGAACATTTATTTAAACTGACTTACGCTAATTTCACAATTTTCCTCGTTTACGAGTGTCTACGGATCTTTATTTTCATAAATGAAAAACAAAAATATTGATGCAGATAGCCCTTCCTAGACGAGTCTAGTTTAATTTAAATTCTGTTAAAAGCGAACTAAGTATAAAAGTGATATTTTCTATTTAATATCGAAAACGCAGCAACTGCAATAGCTTTTTTTTTTTTTTTTTTTTTTTTTTTTTTTTATCGACATGTAAGTTACCAATACAATTTTAATTTTAATATGAAGATTTCAAGCAATTTTTATTCATTATTATATGATTAACTTGATTTGTTGTTGTTGTTGTAGTTGTTCGCGTTGACATGGCAATGAAATATACATATATTGACATGGTAATGAGAAATATTTTTTCACAATATTCGTCACGGAAAGTCGAGTAATGTACCGGTCAGGACATCCGTCTACTTCAATTTGTGTTACTATAATTGGATTATAATCAAAACTATTATTTATTGTGTTACTATATTTTTGAATTAAAAGTAGATACAGTAGAGCGCTGATTATCGGAACTCCAATTTTCCAAACAGCCTATTTCTCTCTCTCTCAAAAAAAAAAAAAAAAAAAAAAAAAAAAACCTGTTTCTCTCATTTTTTCCTCTTCAAATTTACCATGCAAAATCTAATCCCCGATTAGTGTACCGTTGGGAGCAGTAACAACGAAAATGAAGTTGAAAAAATTGAAAACGAATGCTCTGAAAATGACCCAGGTAACATAACGTAAAGAATTTTTTGAATTGCAAACTGTTTGCTTTGAAATGCAAACAGATTTGAAATGAAAGAATGTCTTCTTTGAAGCAATCAACAAACGAAAACTTTTTTGATTAAATTACCATCTTTGGAGTTCAGAAGATGATAAAAAGAGAAAAAGAAAATGTTACATGATGAAAAAGTAAAAAGGTAAAATGAAATAAAAATACACAAAAAAAAATAAATAAATAATAAAATTAACAAATTACAACGGCCATTTGGAAAATGATTTTTTCAAAGACTAAAATATAAGACATAAAAAATAGCACGGAGTTGATCATACATTACGTATACGCCAAGGATTAAACATTAACATTCCTGGACCCATCATGAACAAATTTTAAAAGAAATTTCAGTTTTAAAATTTTCGGTACTGTAAATTTTTAAACTTCTACGGAGCTGGTCATACATTATGTACGCCATGGATTAAACATTAATATTCCTGGACCAATTTTAAATGAAATTTCATTTTTAAACTTCTACATATATCACAATATTACTTTTTATATCGTCGTATAGAGAAAAAAATACATTTTTAATTGCAATTTGTTTGAAAGCTGTATCTTAATTTTTTTCTGAGTTATTAATATTTTTTTCTGTAGTTTTTATTACTTTTTTGTCATAGTGGCATCAGAAGTATCCATCTCTGTTGAAAGTAAAGGGAAAATACAGATTACTGTATAGACCAATCGGAAAACGAATAAAATGCGGGATTCAACTATTAAAACGCTTCAGATATGTTTTTGATTTCCTACCCTGACCGAGGACAATAAGCATTTTTCCAAATGGTTAAAAAAAAAAAAAAAAATAATAATAATAAACACGCCAGCACTAACTGGGGCTGCCAGTCCAAAGTCTGCATAAAGTGTGATGATTTTAGTATAGCCAGGAACATGCCTTAACTTGTCTGTTCATTTATCCGAACTTTTGCTTATCTAAACTAGGGTTGGTCCCGACTTTTTCGGATAATCGGCGCTCTACTGTACCCAGTTCGATTCCGGAATGCAGAATGGGTAAAATTCACTCCTCAAACTTCCCACCCTTCGGTGTCGGTAAATTGATTACCAAGCTTCCTTCGGAAATAAACATTGATGGTCCTGTGTTATACCGACAACCGTGCAGGGACATACACAGCATAGCACCTCTTGCCCCATGGTCAAGAAAACAGGACTGCGTACTGTGGGCCAAGATGCTAAATGGTTTGTAGCGACGCATGCTTATTTCACTTTAGTATTGAACTCAAGCATGTATACAGGTTCTCAAGTTTTTATGTAGTATAAATTGGAAGATTGTAACCATTGAAATTCAAACAGAAGATTAACTTTTTATGTACTGAATTATGAATTCATGAAAATTTTATCTTCTAAACACTTTTTCGTGAATTGTTTAAACTATATTAGAATATTTGCATAATCATTTAATAAATATTAAAAGGATTTTAGAAAGATTTAGAAAGATTAATTAAATTTTAATTTATAGGGATTTTATGCAATATTTATATCCCCACTCAAATCTTTCATTTTAAATATTTTTCTTAGTATTTTGTAGAATTATAAAATGTACAAATATAATGTTGTTACAATAGAAATATATAAATGTTTCCGAAATTGAAAGCTAAGAAAACTGAAAAGATGCAAAGGCAAAAGAAATCATCCTTATAAAAATATTTTTGTTTCGTGTAACCAATAATGCTTTTGAACAAGATAAAGTGCGTAGCTAGAACTCTTTCTAAACTGTATTATAACTAATCGATGTATTAAGTGAATTTTATAACAAGTTATTTTAATGGTATTTATTAGTCCCGTCAGTAAATAAAAATTTAAACGTTGTTCTTTGTTTCAGTTTATGAAATCAGAAAATATATTTGTTTTACACTGTAGTGAATTCTCATACTATAAAAGTAAAGTATTATAAAATTTAATATGTAGTTAAATTTAGTTAACATAAGATTTTTTACAAAAAAAAAGAAAAGTTTAATTTTAAACACACCTAATGAAAAAAAATAAGGATCCAAATCGATTTTTTTTTCTTATTTCAAACTAATAAATTTTTAATTGTAATTTGTATTTTAAACAGAAATGTTACCATTAAATTGATTTTCTGTATGAAAATTCGTCCCAGCTTAGGTAAAACAGGCCAGTTTTTTCCCTTTTAATCGGAAGAAAACGAATGTAAGGGAAAGCGTATTTTATTACTGTCAGATAAAATACGCAAAATATTATTTACTTTCTATTTTACTATTTTTTACTTTAAAGATGAAATTTCATGTGGTTTTGATAGTAATGCAGCTTAAGAATTCGCTACTGTTACGTATTACCTCGGTTCCTTACTCTATATCACAGAAATTTTTTTTCGCTTTCTAGAAGGAAAAATTAAATAGCGATTAAGAATAAGTCAGTAACAACATACAGAAGTATTAGATTTTATGGTAAACGGTTTCCTTGAAAAGTAAGAAAAAAAGAATCCAGGGCAAGACATGATTTATTACTGTCAGGTAAACTATTAGAATTTTTATTTTTATCAAATAAAATTTAAATTATTTAGAAAGTGATGCAGTATAGAAGTACTGTTAAAATACAAGCACTGAAGAAGATAGAACTATATAATGCAGTATTGAAGTATTGAAATACTTACTGTTTCGCTTTATTTTAATTTTTTTTTCGTTATTTCAGGCAAACTAAAACTTTAACAATAATTAAGAATACATCACACTTCTGTTAAAGAATTTGTAATTATTTTACATCATACTCTATAAAATATTAGAATATTTTATGATATGAAATAAATAAGGAATAGAAAAATTTCATTTTTGTTTCCATCTAAGAAATACGAAAAAAAAATCATCTTAAAATTGTATTGTATCATCATAATATAAAAATCACATAGCATAAAACTTCCATTGCTCTTAAATTTAATGTCTTCCAAAATATTCTGTGATTTTATTTTCAGTTTATAAAATAAATATATTGTTGAGATTAGATTGAACATGGAAGCGAATCGAATCTCTTAAATCTAAAAAAAATTTAATTTGAACTTCCAATACAAAATTTTTTAAACAAAAAGATTTCCTTTCTTAAAATTTTATATCTCCTCAGGCAAAACACGCTCAATCTTTCATTCTAATATTTTCTTTGAAAATTAAAAAACAGATGAAGAAAAATGTATGATTTAATACTCTCAAATGAAATATAAGAGTTATTCTTTCATTTCTTTTTAGATGAAATTTTAAGTGGTTTTAAAAGTAGTGCAGCTTTATTTATGTTATGTCTATCTTACTTAATCTGAACTCTGGATTTATGTACTTTTCTGAAAAATAATAACAATTAGGAATAAATTTTGAAAATTAGAAATAAACTTTCAATATAACGTTTTCCTTGAATATCTGAAAGGAACTTATGATTTATTATCGTCTGATGAAATATACTAATTCTTTTCCAATTTTACCAAATGAAATTTTAAATTATTTTGAAAGTAATGCAACGTTGAAGTAAAAATATGTTATGCATATTTATTTTATTTTCCTTTTTTGAAACAGAACGAATTTTGGAATAACGGTTATGAATACCATGGATATTGTAGTATTTAATGGATGATATCCGATTGAATTCAACAGAAATAGGAAAAAAAATAGTTCTTTTTCCATAAAGATGTTTTTATTACTGTATTGTTTCAAACTGCTTTAATATGTACACGAATACATGCATATACACCATATATATATATATATATATATATATATCCCTTTTATATATTATATATTCCCCCCCCCCTTCGGTTTTATTCCACTATTTAGGATTTACGATAGTATAATATTATACTGCTTATGGTTTTCAATATTTTGAGATTTCTTACTGGGATCAGTATGCCGATTTGCTTTATTTTAATATTGTTTTAGTATAATGATTAATGTATAATATTACTACATGGTTAATATCGTTATATGATCCTGTAATATAAATTTTGATTCAAAGGTATTATACATAATGTATAACTAAACTGAAAATTTCTGCGTGTTTTACTAGAGTTATTCTTATATGTTATTTTCTTTTTCAGACAACTTATAATGAATGAAGCCTAAACTCATAAAATTTAGGTTATATACATACAGTAGCAATGACGTTTTATTGCAAATTTTACCATAATTTCAATCGCACTTTATTAAATAATATGGTTTCAGAATATTTAAAATGAATGAGAGTCGATTCTTTTGAAAGCCAAAGACAGTGAATGATTAAGATAGGAACGAAAAATTAAGTTCGTTATTAAAAAAAAAAAAAAAAAAAAAAAGTGATTTCCTATGTTGAATGTTTATTTCTGTCCAGGACACAAAACTGAATAAATTTTGAAATCACATATTTCCTTTCAAATGCAAAAAATGTAAATGTAAGGGGCATGATTTTTATTCGTGTTGTATGAAATATACTAAGTATTCTTCTCTCTCTTAACAAATAAAAATTGAAATGGTTTTTATAGAAACGCAGCTTAAGAAAAAAAAAAAAAAAAAAAAAAAAACTTCATTTACGTAATACTTTTTTTACGTATCGAAACATTAATGATTTTTCGCTTAAAAAAAAAAAAAAAAAAAAAAAAAAAAAAAAAAAAAAAATGAATATTTTTATTACACCTCTAGTTAAGGATTTTATTACACAAATTTATGTTTAATTTGATCTTCTGTTTTGAATGAATATCTCTGCAAAATTTGAGCTGCGAAAAGGAGTTCAGAGAGCATGTTAAATTTTGCTTAATGAAACAGCTAAAGCATATTACACTCACCGAAAAGCCAAAACAAAACAAACAAACAAACAAACAAAAATTGCAGATCAGTTTGTGATTTTTTTATTGTCAGATGGAATATATAAAATATCATTTTTATATAAGAAGATATAATTTTAATTAATTTAAAAAATACAAAAATAGAATTGAAAATGTGTTTTCTTACGTAATACCTTATTTATTTAATTTAAATTTTATTTTATTTTGTATTTTGAGAAAAAGTAAATTTGATTTAAAATTCTGTATTTTGGATGGTAGTATACCATGAAAGTCAACAGGGAGAAGAAAATTTAAACTTTGATTGTTTCGAAGAAACCTAAACAAAAACTCTTTTATATACTTTTTTATGAATCACCTACTTTTGTGGCAAATAAAATTTACATAATAATTTTGAGTGAATAGATATTTTATTTGTAACAATGATTCATAAAATATACATGGGAATTGATACGTAGGGATGCGTATCGTTTAAATATATGCGAATCAATTATTTTCAGTTTCAAAAATAGTAAATTTATAATTTGAATTTGAAACTTGAAATGAAATGTATTTTCATAAAATTGATTTCCTATCTTGAAAATTTATATTTGCTCATGTACAGCAGGTCACAATTTTCGATCTAAAATAAAATAACTATTATGAACATTGTATTACACCCCAGTTAAAGATTTTACTACACTTTCTGTTTAAATTGATTTCCTGTCTTGAACGATTACCTCTCCCAAGGTAAAGCAGGAAAAAAGTTTCTAGTCTTAAAAAAGCCAAAAAACAAATGCAGATCGATGTGTATTTTATTTTTATCAGATGAAATATACAATATATCCATTTTATTAGAAAATTGTAATTTTAAATTATTTTGAAAGTAATATGGCGCCGAAGAATTAATTTCGTATGCAATACTTCATATATTTTATTTAAATATTGATTTTCTTTTCTCTTTTTGAGAGAAATGGTAATTTGGATTGCAATTATGAATATTGCGATAACTGCAGGATATTAAATACTGAAGAATACAGAAGAATATTGCAATACTTGCGATTAAGGATTTATAGATATTTTGCATCGTTTCTGGATTTTGGAAGATATTATGCTATTAAATTCAAACGGGACAAGAAAATTCCATATTTTGTTATTTTTATGAAACCTAAAAAAAAACTTTCCTTTGTACTTTTTTTTATGAATGAACAACTTTTGTGCCAACTGAAATTTAAAAATGATTTTCTCTCAAAATATATTGCGCTTTTAAACATGCTTCATAAAAGAAATGAAATCCATGTGAATTGATTAAATATGGATATTTATCGATTAAATATGTATTCGAATGCAGTCTTTTAAATATCAAAGAAGTAAATTTTCAATTTGAATTTGAAACTTGAAATGAAACATTTTCAGGAAATTGATTTCCTATCTTGAAAATTTATCCTTGCTCAAGTAAAGCACGTCGAAAATTTTAATATAATATTTTCCTTAAAAAAAAATGAATGAAGGGAAAATATGATTCATTATTGTGAGGTGAAATGTACCCGATATTCTTTCTTTTCATAACAAATAAAATTTTAAGTGGTATTTTGAAAGTTATGCAGCGCAGAAATAAGTTTCGATTACGCAATACTTGTTTACAAAATGTAAATTTTCATATTAATTACTTAAAAAAAAAAAAAAAAAAAAAAAAAAAAAAGAAAGAAAGAAATTCAATACTGATTAAGGATATTTCATTACACTAAAAGTTAAGGATTTTTCGAAAAACATGACAGAATCTACAAAACATTTCTTATTTTCTTGCAAAATAAAATTTTAAGTGATTTTCACTCAGAAAAAAGCTTCACAGACGTAATAGTTTTCTTACGTAATATAAACATTGATTTTTGTGACTTTTAGAAAAATAAAATTAAATAACGATTAAGAAAATTGGATTACAACATCAGTTTTATATATATATATATATATATAAGCTGTATAAGCTTCAATCCTTATTAGATCATGAGTGTTGGGATAAATTTAAGAATAATCATTTTCAATTTTCAAAATAAAAATTACAGAAAAAAAAAACAATTGTATGTGGCAACGCGTGTTTCATCTCCATTCTCTCATCAAGTCGGCTTATCTTATTTAGCTAGTCTGTTGAAGATGGTGTCGGTATGAATCGTATGAATCTATGCGGATTTTTCTACATTGTGATTTTTTTTAATAAATTCCTTTATAATTTATATATTGACATTTGTTGCTGATAATTTGTACTGGTTTATAATGGTTTTATAAAAATGTATATATATATATATATATATACATTTTTATAAATAATATATATATAATGTATGTAATAAATGTATATATAAATAATTATATATACATTTATATATATAATGTTTTATTTCGTTACACACAAAAATTATATTTCGCTACATAATAAACAACAAAATAGCATAACGACGAAAGTTTAGATGTCTATGATATATAATACAAAGTTAAAAAGTTTTATGTAACATACGAAAAATATTACCTTTGTTAATTAATGTTATTGAAGTTTAGTTTAAAACTTTACATATTTCTTAAAATGAAACCTATTTCGTATAGCTAATGAAAAAATGTTTGTACAGCTCTGGTAAAAACATAGTTATTAGGGTTTTTCAAAGGAAACCCACACACTTAGTTATTTCCAAATCATTTAAATCAGAGGAAAAAGCAATAAAATATCTCTTGATATGAATTACCATCATTTTAGATTGTTAAAATTTTACCTTAAAATGTTTCATATAAATATTTTTGCATTAATTTTAAGTAAATAGAATGTATACAACTGTGACATTAACAGTTTGTAATATCAGTGTAATTCATAGCATAATGTCTCATTCTTAAAGTACGGGCAATTTTTAAGGAGTTATTGCACTTTTACCCATTGTTATTTAAATAATAATTCATTTAAATAATACTTTAGATTACGTAATCTATTAGACTTTATCTTATCGGAAGCTGCAGCTTCTATTCTATTTGTATTGTTAATTTCTTCACTGGTTAAAGATGGTTTAATTTTTAATAAACACCAGTTTTAGATATGTTTTTCAGTTGCCTGATTATTTTAAAATTATAACGCTTCATACTACATAAATATTTTTATAATATTACAAATAATTATTAATATTACTGCACATAATTAAATAATAAACGAACGCATGTCAGACTATAAAACTCGGTTCAGAATGCACTTTATTATAAAATAAAATTATAAAAATATTGTAATATACTCGCAATTATATAACTGAGCATGCATTTGTCTACGAGTTCATTAAAATGAAAAATGGTGTGTCAATTGTAAGCGAAATTGGGAAGCATATTTTTTTATTAATTTCATTCTATATTTATATAAAAAATTCTTTTACTGATTATAATTTCTATATGATTAGAACAAGGAAATGTTTCTTTTTATTTCCATAAAAATGATTATTTAATTTAAATTATGTTTTCATATAAATGATTAATTTACCTATTTCTATTTGTAATTTATAATTTGTTATTTCTACAATAATAACATAAAATTTATTTTTATTGAGGATGTCATAACCTTTATGTCATATCGAAATTATTATAATGATTTAATTCCTTTACATAATTTTAATTATTCTTTCCCATCTTTATTGAAAGACATTTTATTAGCTTTTGGGGAATTCATTCATTTTATAGCGCAATAAATACACAGAACTGTTTACTGTTTATTTTATGCTTTAAAAGCGGAAAATGCTTAAGTATGTCGGGTTAACTGAATAGCTTTAAATCTGGTAACAATAAATTTTAAACGCATTCAAACATTTTATTTATATTTTTACGGTTTTGTGATTGCCATTAAGTTTTAATGTTTTTACAGTGTTTGGAAATTTTCAATTATGAAAGCAGGAATGCTAAACAATGTTTTTGTTTCTTCAAAATTGCAGAAATATTAATGTTTAGAATTTGAAATAATTTTTAATGCATCCATAAAAACGTGGGTCGTAAATTTATTCTTTTAAAAAGAGATGTTTTCGATTATTTCGTAATTTTCATACTAGAATAGAGATTCAAAATGGGAAGAATATGTCCCCAAAATATGTTTTATTTTTATTGTCTAAAGTTCATGGGATCTTAATTTAAAGAAATTAAATTCAATCGAGTACATTTTGACTGCAAGAATACAAGTTAAATGGATATTTTATTTTAATTATATATAGCATTTTAGGGAAAGTAATTTCCTGATATTTTCAGCAGTAGTAAAAAGTTCCGGGTGTATAATGTTTCATTGAAACTATTTAAAACTTCCTGAACAGGTTCTTTATATAAATATTTCCAATATCTAATAATTTAAGTGATACTTTGCTGATAATTGCCTATGTTTATCTAAAAATATTTTTTTCTCTCCTGCGTTTACCATTGTAAATAAAGAAAAAAAATGTTTGCAAAAAGTTTGTTCTATCCGTATGACGCTAAATTAAGACAAAAAAAAGTCAGGTCGAAGGAAAATATTGACAACAAGGTCCGTTCAAAATTATGTAAAAAAAACGTAGAAAGTGCAGACAGACGTTTAGAGGAAAACCCCTGTGTTGAGAAGAGATATTTCAATTGTTTAACGAAGTTTCCGTGTTTTCATTGTCAGTTTGCAGACAATTTGAACCTCGGATCGAGAAATTTGCGTTTTTTAAAGTAATTTTTTTTTCTAATTTCAACTATTTAACCAGAATATTAAAAATATTTTTCCTTGAATACTGTACATTCTTATTTGCTGAGAAATTGAGTGATCTAGTATTTATAAATATAACATTATTTTTGCATATTCTTAAGATAATATTAATATCTACCCTATATATATAAAATCCTAATGAAACGGATATTATGAAACGAATCTATGTAACGATTCTATGAAACGACTGATTAAACAACTGATTATGTTTCACGGCGATTTCTCCTAAAATACGGAATAATTTGTGATGAAATTAACACCAAAAATCCGTATTGATCTGCAGATCTCAAAACTCGTATTAGAATTTTTAAATTCGAATTAGTTTTCGAAATATTAATTTTTCTCTAATTTTATATACTTTTCTCTAATGATGGCAACTCAAATTTTAATCATAACAGATATATTTTTTTCAGATTTTAGAAAAGGTTACTATTTTAAACTAATTTGGCGAGAAGTTTGGCCTCCCTTACGCCCGGAAGGAGCCGATCCAGAGACCATATGATTAAACGTCAACTGGAACCAGAAATTCTTTCATGAAATAAGTTACATTTAAACTACGCAGATTTACTTTAAATAAATGAGTCAAGTAATTTTAAATAAAATTTCTGGTGTCAAATATTTTTATGAAACTTGAGTAAAATTTCCGGGCGTTCTAGTGTTAAATGTATGCTAAGAAATGTATCATGTTACTTTTATTCATAATTCAATTTGTATTTCATTATCATTTTATTTAATACAAACTGAAACATTCAAAATAAATGGCTTTCACTTCTTTATTATTATTTTTTTTAAACGAAATGAAAAGAAAAATATTAGGCATGGATATATACGCAGCGGGGTACCTAATTGGCACTAAAATGACATTATTTTGGTTGACATGGTAACCCGGCTATTGTTGTTTATTTAATAATAAATGTTTATTTACTTTAATTTCTTTTTTTAAATTACACAAATTGTTTTGTTCCATAGTTAATTATGTTTTGGTTATTTTCCTTTAAAAATAAAACATAATAGAAAATAATTAAAAAATACGGTACTACTTAGTTATTCCATCGACCCATTTCGCCAAATTATACAAATTTACATAATTTTTATTTTAAATATCGAATAAACAAAGAGAATAGTAAAACATTAATAAATATACAAATAAAACGTCGAAATAAAAATTACTTGATGACGTAAAGACGTGCAACTTGCTTGAAGTCAAGTAAATGTGACATTTACGATCAACCATTATTGGCATTTAATCTTATAGTTTGGTGATATATTTTTGGTCGACGGGATAACTAAGTAGTACCAAAAATACATACGTAACTGGTATACGAAAACGAGGTTTTCGCCAAATTTTCGTAAAAAAAAAAAAAATCACGCCAAACCCGGTGCATGTATGGCATCTGGTCAAATATTAAATGATGTAACAAACGATGACATTTAATTTTAACTTTAAATCAATGTTTTAATTACCACTCGAAAAAAAAAAATGCTAACTGGCGACTTAAAAAACAGCTATTGGCGAGATTTGTAACTGGCTAGCGTAACAGTACCAAGAATTCATTGCAACCATGGAAACTTTTATGTAGTTTTATTCAAAAAAGAAATTTGATTTTTTAATCAAAAGGGAAAACTTTCAGCACAGATGTCATATAAGGACCCATATTGGCGCGATTTTTTTCTGACGCTAATGTCATGTACCAAACGGGTTCTGAACTGGCGCCATAGTATCGTTATTTTGCTTGATTTGATAAGCCGGATGTTATTGTTTATGCTGTTGATGTTTTCCTCAAATTAGCGTCGGAAAAAAATCGCGCCAATATGGGGCCGTATATGATATCTGGGCCAAACTTTCATATGAAAAGCGAAGGGATCATGGCGTATTTATTTATGACATTTACATGGCTTGGGGTATTATAATATAAATGAAATGATGGCGATAGAATAATATTTGGCGACTTATCACCTGTACCTGGCTAATATTAAAGTACCAAAATCGCACCAGGGATATAAAAAGCGAAGTGGTTCGCCCGGAACTGTTGATGATAGTCACACGACTTAGGCTATTGTTATAGAAATTGTTTTAAAATACCAGTAGACAAAGACTCTGTACACTTAATTCATTTTATTTTAGCTTCTTTTCAAACGATTAACTGATCCTCTTTAATCAAACACGAAAAAAACCATTGGATGTCTTAACAGCAACTGATTCGGCCTTAAATTTTTAAAGTCAAATGAAATTGAATGGAAACCCGTTTACAGGGAGATCTGCACAACTTTTTTCAGTATAATTCAATCTTCTATAATATTTTTAAAACCCATCATATTAGCGTGTTTTTAGATTCTGCGGTGTCTGAACGGGGCTTGGCGAGCGTAGCTTGCAGGGGGCAGAGCCCCCTAGTATTATATAACTTTTTTCTGCGTTTATGATTAAAAATCCGCACCGCATAATGCCATAAAATACCGTTCAATAACATAACTGTTAATGTCGAAATACACAAAATAAATCCTACTTTTTTTAATAATTGAAGCTTTCTATTATACATAAAAAATACATGTTTTATTAAGCTGATAAATTATTGTGTAAATGATTTATGAGATTATCAATTTAATCAATGTCCCATCAATACGACTCATAGTTTAATAAAATAATAATAATAATATTTATCAAGTAAATGTTTGTCTGATAAAAAAAAAAGTAACATAAGGTCTGTTAACAGCATTTAAATTGTTATTATTGAAAATGCACAGTAATAGATCGTTCGGAATTTTGCCAATTTTAAAATATGTATGATTCATATGCAAATCATTGCAATTACCTAAGCAAACTATTTTTTGTGTGCGTGTGTATGCGCATTGGTTCGTTACATAGTAGCAAATATCTTTCAATAAAATGCAAGAATGTAAATCCTTCCTCGAATTGATATTAAATTCATCGTAAGTTATATATTTCATTTAATCGGTTTCGATTAATCAGCAGAAGCAAATTTTCTGCGTGGTTTACATTTCTCCAGGGAAATCAAAAACAATAACTTGCTCCTATAGTAGATTATCCGAAATATTTTATGACATTTACATGTACTACTAAAAATCAGTACATACAGATTATCCCAAAAACGTTAAACACGTTTTAATATTTTATCTGTTGGAAATGGGAAGAGAAACTGCAAAAGTGTTCTAAATAAGATATGGATTAAAATTATGTTTTTGAAACAGTCTCGCATCACATTAAATATCTAATAAATAAAAAGGAAAATTTGTCTGTAATTCTATAAAATTTCACCGTTTGGAAGCCATAATTGTGACATGTTACGTACATTTGTATTAAAACTCGGCCGAGGCAACTAAAGTAATCCGGAATCGAAATAATTTATAGTTAATTTTTAATGAATCAAAAATCACAAATTGTTTTGCAATTTCCTAACATTTTTCGTAATATTAGTTGCCAACAATTAAAAATTCACAATGAAATTCTTAACACAACACATACTTTTCTATTGCTAGATTTCCACGTGAAAAATGAAAACGAAATAAAAAGTTTGACGAATTAAAAAAAATAATATTATTACGTCATGTTGGAAATATAATAGACAACAGGTAAATATCTAAAGTCACATAAGTTTGAAAAAACGTATTGGAATTGATAAAAACCCAATTATGGAAATATTGGCATATTTTAACATTTTGAGGCTCTCTGAATTTCTTTTCGACATTTTAAAATCTACACCATTTACTCGTATATATGCATGTATATTGGGGGTTTTGTCCCCATTATGGGGGATTTAGAAAGTCTTATCATTCTTTTAGCAACTTTTTTTTTTAAATAATACAATTAATAATTGATATATTTATTGTACGAACCTTCTGGGCGCGAGTATTACTCCGTATTTGACCGTTTATTATTGATGAAAACACAGTGATTGATACAACGAAAGGGCTTTCCGTTTCGATTAGGTACTTCCGAGGTACTTCAGTAGGGATAACAAACATTTCAAAACAACGTTTTATAGGTGAAGCAGATTGAAGCAGATGATGACAAAACCATATCAGATACATTCAAATCTTAACTGATTAGAGACGGTTTAATCTTAAAAAGGTTATTGGAATAAGCGTAGATGGAGCTAACGTAATGATAGGCCGGCATCAACCATTCGCAACAATTTAAAAAACAAGTATAAAAGAACTTGTCTTTCTAAAAAACTATCTCTCATTCTCTTCATTTAGCTGAGAATATGCATGTTAAATTCCGCGGAGTTTAAATATTTATTTTTAGTAAATGGTGCATTTTTGTCAGAAAAAAAGCTTAATTTGGGGAAAAAATTGAGTTGAATTAAGTTAAACATTTTTTAAAGTGGTAGTTTAAAAAATTAAGGACTTTTACATTTTTGAGTATTTTACTTTTACTTTTTTGAGTATAAACCGAGTTAGGGACTTTTTTGAAAAAAAAAAAAAAAAAAAAAAAAAAAAAAAAAAAAAAAACACTCATTTGGGGAAAATTTGAGAAGTTTTGGGGAAATTGACTTTCGAATATGGATACACTAAGGGATAAGTAAACTCAGTTACCAAATACAATACTTATAATAAGCGCATAATTTAGCACCTGAAGTAGAGATTTTGGAAAAACAAAGCTGTACTAAATTGCTAATGATTATTGAAATAGTTTACTAATTGTGTAAAATGGGAAGAGACTGAGAATTTGAAATTTGAACTTTTAAATTTTTATGACAATAAAAATCGATAATACAGTTCACAGTTTTAAGGAAAAGATATCTACAAATAACAAATTTAATTATAGGATTTTTCAAAACAAATTTTAAATACACATTTCCTTTAATGTATTTTAAATAAAATGTTTGGAAATTTTCAAATATTCTTTTCCATAAGTATGTTGATTGATATATAATGTAATTAACAGATATTTTATTAAATGCCGTCAAAATATTCTTACCATTTTCATCTATCAATTAGCGAAGAAAATCATTAAAAATAGAATTCATTAAAATTTAAATGAAAAACCCAAAGAATAATTAAAGAAAATTTAAATATATACTTAAAATGATGCATTTATTATGTCTTAAAAAATTACTTCAAATGAAAAGTTTTAAAAAATCTAATGAGTCACTGAAAAAAAAATACTATGCTCCTGCATGAAGGTATATATTTTTTTCATTTAAATCTAAGCTTTGTTCCCTTTTAAGTTTTCCACATTTTATTCCAATTATTGAAATACTTCATAAAAGAAAAAAAAACGATACTTCCATAGTTTTTATTTCAAGATATTTAACTTTAATGAGAAACTAATGACAAGTCTTTTTGTAGAGTGTGTGTTTTTTTTTTTTTTGTTGTTGTTGTTTTTTCTTTAAGCATCAATAATCTTTATTTTTCTTAATACCTTGAAATGCACTGCTGTGTTATTCAAAACATATGTTAAGTGATCAAATAAATTCAAATGCTTCATTATTGAAAAAGTATAAGTTTTTTTCATTATTTAAAAGAAAGTTACATGTCCTTTAAAGTAAGAAATAGGTTTTTCTTTCGGAGTTTTTTTTCTCTTAGACTCTGACAAATATTTCTTTCTCTTTTCACAAATTTATACATATATGTACATAATTATACAGAAATTAAATAAATTATTCAGTAACTTTAATTTTTTTCTTAAAAATATTTTAAAATCTAGATGTTAAAATTAAGATTCATTTTAATTAGAACAGTTATAAAATTAAAAAAAATCTGATAACTGTTTTTAATAAAAAATTTAAAACTTTAATGCCACATTAAAAATTAAAAATAAAGAAAATTATGATACATAAATATATAACATTAAGTTTCTTTATATCTGAGTCACAATAATAAATGCATTGCTGAGCAGGACATTGAAAACTTAAAATTTCATTTTGAAAAAAAAAAAATAAATAAATAAAAAAAAAATATATATATATAGTTATAGATATAGATAATGCAATACCGTTTTACAACAAGAATAAATACTCAAAATAACTTAGCTTATGTTATTTTTCTTTTCTCATACAGCCATTCTCACCAATGCTTCAGATTCCGTTTTTTGTATTTTGTTTATTATCAGCTCATAGTTTAATATCATCGACATTTATCATTTTATTTATAAATTGGCAATTTCGTTTTTCACATTAAATGTAATGTAAGAATATTTTTTTTATTTAAAGTATTTAAAATTACTCTACTAAATTAAAATATCATGTCAGTCTCGCGAACTGATAGTTCAAAATCGATGTTTCAAAACGAATGTGAATCCTCTTTCTGTGTAGTGTGTCCATATTCATAACACTGCAATTGTGTAATTGTGTGAAATAGCCCTTTTACTGAGAATGAATTATCAGAATGCGCAATGACTCAGTGCAGCTTTGTTAGTGTATGAGACTGTGAAGATGGGTAAAGCGGCAAATTATCTAAGTTGAATTATGAATAACGTTTAAAAAACGTTTAATTTTTTTTTAAAGACTGAGGTTTAATAAGAGTATTTCCTTGAAGCACCGCCTCCTAAAGAACTATACGTGATATAGAATATATTGTGCAATATTTATCAGCATTTTTATTCTTCTCGCCGGCAAACTGATATCCGTTCACTAAGCTGTAGGTTTCACTATAATAGAAGCATTTTAAAAATTAATATAATGTTACAGATATAATCCAGTTTTGAAATATTAAGTTATGATTAATACTCTGAAGGATTATATTCCTATACATTTTTTTTTTTCTGTTACGTTGAAAATGTATCCCTTTTTAGCACTTATAAAAAAATTGCAAAGAAAACAATATTACAATTTTCCCCTTTTGCTCGGAGGTCAGGGAGTTAAACCAAAGAAAACGCAAAATATGTGATATTTTAAGAAAATTTACAGAGAATATTTAATGAATTGTCCATTAAAGACACTCCTTGAAGAAGAAGAAATTCAGTACTGAAAAATAAGTTTACGCAATAACAACAATCTTTTAAAAAGGTTTTTTTATATATTAGAAAACAACCGTTTTTGCTACTTAATCATTTGTGGAACTCTCATTTTGACTTATGTAACAATGTAAACGAAATACCTGCAAATATGTTTTTTCCGCCTACTTATTCAGACAGCCAGACCTCTGTCACCACTTTGTGTGAAGGTAAACATTCATTTAGTAGCATACTCCTCCTTAAAACTATAATGAATATTTTGAATTCATTTATTAAACAAATACTGCTTTCACTTTCGATAATATATCTGAGAAAAATACTAGAGCAAAGCTTATTCCTCTAAGTGCGGTTCTAGAATCAAAATGTCAAACACATTTCATCACAAAATATGCCGAACTGTTTAATTTAAAGGGCGACATGATAGATTTCGCGACTTCCGGGTTAAATGGCTCTTTTAGGTATATAAAATAGAATTTATTAACAACTTTTCTAATACAAAAAAAAATGACTTTTTACAAATTTTATTGTTCATAAGATAACACGAATTACCGCAACAAAATCGTTAAATATCTCGTTTCTTGATCAAGTACGAACATGTTTTTATACATAGATGGTTTCTTAACATTCCGGAGCCCTTACAATAAGATCATAATGAATACTCAAACAAAGATTTTGATAGAGATCAGAGTATAAATATGGGGTTACTACGGAATCCAACTTTTTGTGTCTTTCTTATACAATTAATCAGTTAAGAAAACATTTATTTACGTGAATCGAACGCTATCAGATATAGTTTAATACCATGAATCACTTAGATTAATTGCGACAGGATTTACTAAATCAATGATCTTAACGAGAGACCATGGTTGTTAAGATTAGTACATTGAAAAGATCAATATCCTGGGGATATGAAAAGTGAATGGAAACTTTTCATAGCTACCATAAAATCAATAATGAAATTAATTGTAAATAGCTATTATTTTACATTTGTTCATTTAAACGTTTTAACTGCAGAGTTTTCCCGGTACTTCATAGACGCTAATAGAGCTCCTTTTTATTTAGACGGTACTACCAAGATTGAATCACCATCAATTTTTATTTGCTGTAAATCAAGTGTAGCCGGGATGAAAACCTTCACAGTATTACATTTGGAGTTGTTCGCAATTTTACTGTTTGCACTTTACGGAAGTTAAATATCAAAAAAGTATAGTTGTGTCTTTCGACTATCGTTTTAGCATAGTTTCAAACTCCTCCATCTGCTTAAAACCTTTGTGGCCAACAGAGTAAATAAAATCCAGGACTCAGACTTATAAAAGGCATCAAGTAGTTTCTGAGAACAATCAAGTAGATCTAGTATCCCGAGAACAAAAACTTCGGCAAGCTATATGGCTTTGAACTTTGTGGACATGTTCCTTCATTGCTGAGAGAATGGACATCACATATAATGAGAACATTGATAATTTGACGATAAAAGAATTCCATCTCCGAACAGAATAGGAAGTGTTATTAAGGAAGAACAAGTAAGAAAAATCATGCGTTAAGCATAGATTATGAAACACTTTCCAACACTTCTGGAATGCTTTAACAAAACTTCGTTCTTTAGGGAAATAAGGTATATAAGAGAACTAAGTAAACATTTCAGAAAACGCATGAAGCATTTGAAAAACTGATTTCAGCAGTTACCGTCTATAGCAAATATGTATTCCAATTCTTTTGAACAGCCCTGTGTTTGATCTGTAGGTTGATATATATACTATATAATGGAGCAATTTAGTTTAGCAAGAAAACGCATAACAGGTTGAAATTGCTCTTTCAGCAATTTATACTAATAGATGGAAACATACTTGTATACTTTTGTAAAACCCTGTAGTTAACCTAGTACCTTTACTACACGCCACTATTTAGCTAAAGTTTAATTCAAAGTAAAACACTTTTAAAACTACCAAAATCACATTTCCAGAAATTATCATTTATAGACTGCCATGTATCCAATTCTTTGCGTGACCATGTATGTCATTTTATATATGTTTCACAAACATTTCTTAGTAAACTAAGTGCAGTTCAGCGTAAAAATACCTAACTCATTTAAAAATCACCTATAAGCAATTTGCAATCATACCCAGGAACCATTACGAATTATTTTGAGTAGCCCTGTATATCAATTACAGCATTTATACACACCATATACAATGCATAAATATAGTGAAACATAAAAGCACATAACATAATTAAAAATGCATTTCCAGCAATCATCGCTACTTTACAGTACTTCGGGTACAATATAGTATCTAAAATCTTTTGTGTGTCCCTGTAAATGCTCTGCATTTCGTATTATCCATGATATAAGTTATAGTAAACCTTAGCGACGTATATCTATTTCATTATACATGTAATAGCTTAACATAATTAAAATACGCCGGAAAAAATTCCCTCCTCTTTTATATCATTATGTAAAGGAATTCTTTTGTGCGGCCCTGTAAATGAATAATAACTATTTTTTGGGCCGCATATTATACAGAAAATGCATATTTTAGTCAACTTGATAAATGCATATCAATTTTATTATGTTTGAAAGCATGTAACATCATTAAAAATCATTTTAAACGGTTTTTTCCCATAGGCCGTAATGTAACGGAAAACTTTTGACTGTCCCTGTAAATGAACTAAACATGCTACAAACTTCATTTGCAATAGGGTTCGTGCTATGGTAAAGGTCACTAACATCCAAAAAATTCAGAACGATCCGAGTATATTTACGGGAGTTAGATCGCGTACACACGGCCAGACGAACAGACGGACAGACGGACAGACAAACCGAAGTCATAAACACTTTTCAACTTTGTTGGAAAGTGTTAAAAAAAGAAAGCTGAGCTTTATTTGATAAGAGAAATCCGAAAAGTAAAACTTAATACTCAACATAATGCAACGTTAGGGGCAATCTAACATAAAATTAAAGTAAATTAAAGTTGTTAAACTCCCCTTTTTAGATGCAAATGCAGTGCTCAGGAGAAGAGATCGTTGGTCATATGAACCTCAGTTTTTCTCGAATCCATGAAATTATTCATCCAGCTAAAGTTAAATTGTTTATACTAGGGGTATATCCAGCTGCATCTTTGAACTATTTTTGTACTACTGCAAAGATGTTTGCGTACCCATGTACATAAGGGAAATGTATTCCTTATAAGAATATACATGGCATTTTTTCTGCTTTTCTAAAACAATGCATCACAAGTTAGTGCCATAACTGGCCATGAAAGCATCTATTGCTACGGTAAAAGATTCACTGCTAGACGTTGGAAATTTGCATTTATATGTTCCCACAAGGGAAATCTTCACCGAAGCAAATACCAAGGTTTAGAGACTTCAAACACTACAAAGGATACCTTAAGAAAGGTTGGAGAATTATTCATCAGAACAAAATAGCAGTTGTAAATTTAATTCCGCCTTTTCAACTATTTTTAGATTACGAGAGACAGGTATTTACCAGAGAAATATCATTTAAAGGATACATTAGATAATGCATGGGTAATTAACGAGGATATACTAAATGTAGTCGTTAAAAAAGATTGAAACTAACTCACATTCATTCCATTATTATCCGATGTGAATGCTAGAGATACTTTAACACAAGACTATGTTCTAATCGGAAGATGTAAGACAGCAATAGTTCAAGCAAATACCAAGTTATAGAGACTTCAAACACTACAAAGGATACCTTAAGAAAGGTTGGAGAATTATTCATCAGAACAAAATAGCAGTTGTAAATTTAATTCCGCCTTTTCAACTATTTTAGTAGATTATGAGAGACAGGTATTTGCCAGAGAAATATCATTTAAAGAACACATTAGATAATGCATGGGTAATTAACGAGGATATACTAAATGTAGTAGTTAAAAAAGAATGAAACTGACTCACATTCATTCCATTATTATCCGATGTGAATGCTACAGAAACTTTAACAGAAGACTATGTTCTAATCGGAAGATGTAAGACAGCAATAGTTGAATCTGAGTTAAATGTATACGAAGCATGGCATTCTAGATGACACAAAATTCATTTCAGCTAATATTGAATCATTGGCATAGAGAATATTAACCCTTAAATGCCTGATTTTTCAAAAATCATTCTAATAATGTTTTTCGGCTTTTATTTTTTAAATATATCATGGGAAAAATACTTAAAAAATCATATTTTGTTTTAAGTATGGTTTACGGCTAAAAAACAGCTTGTTACTAATCGGCAATACTGGTATTTAATTGGAAAAATAATTTTCCTTGATAAAATTCTATAATATTAAACACACGAGAATTTTAGGAACTATAATAAGAAATAAATTTTACTTGCTCACTGCAGAAAAAAATAGTGTATTTCGCAAGCTTCCAAACAAAACAAAAAGAACAAGTAGCAACAATTGAAAAAGTAAATTTATCTTTATTCTTAAACAGCACAAGTGTTGCCATCTGCATATTGAAAATCGATTTAATAATATTTTCAGAATGTACTTTATTGGCAACATTAGGCATTATAGCTTCAATATTATTCTAATAGTATTTTAGAGACTAAATTGGATATGTTGCCGAAAAGCAACACCCGGCATTTAAGGTTTAAAATACTCTTCAACAGCATCCCAATCATCAATTTGAAAAAGACAATATAAATACACGAATGGCCGTTTTAATAAAAGAACATGATCTTCCTGCAAACATATATTTGCTTATGACGCATTACATATGTTGAACCTATGTATGTAGTGGAGGTTTTTTCATCACATTTGCGTAGTTTTCTTATGTCAGAACTAGTAATTAGATGTTTTAATGATCTTTATTGTATTTTCATGCTACATACTTCATTAAAATTTCTTTGAAAAAGGAAGGTGCGCATAATACAACTAATATGTGTAAAAAAGAAAACATACTGTCAGAAATATTAAGTGTGTATTATGGGCAATGGTGCATTATACACCGGAATAGAAGGTATATATTTGTTTGTTTGCTATCCATACATTTATATAAGCTAACCTCTTCAGGTTTTGAAGTATTATATTTTCTAAAAGGCTTGTGATACATTTCTTATTCATGTATGATTGTTTTCCTTTGTATAAATATTTTAATATAATAATCTAAAGTAAGCGACACAAAAGGATTGTATTTTAAAAATTACTCTTTACACAAAATATTCTTTTAAATAACTACCAATCATTGTAATATTTCTGAAACTTTGAATAAACTTTTAAAACTTTTATCTGGCAAATATTTGGAGTTTTCTGAGAGAACTTTTATTACTTTTACAAACAAGGAATAAATAACTCTGGCATTAATCTGTTTGCATAGTTTTAAACAAACTTTTTGTTGAAGAACAAACGACCCAATAACATTTATTTATTTAGAACATCAAATAAATCTAAAATCACTTATTGCCTTAACATTTATTCCACTTAACTTCGTTTTATGTTTGTTAAACTTCAAATGATATATAAACAGTATTATCATATTTAAGTAGACTCTCATGTATCCTGAAAAATGCAGCTAAGCTTTTTTTTCTTTTTTTTCACCCCTTCTTCTTTTCCAGGTAATCTAGAACCTTTTCAAGAAATATGCTGAATTGGGACTAATGCCAGAAAAACAAAATATAAATTCTCAAAGAATGAAAAAGGAATCAGATTCAGCTACGAAATTTGAGCAGTAAAAAAGGAATCAAGTTCAGTTCCTTTTCTTTTTAAAGTAATAATGAAAACAGCAATAAAAAAATATCCATTTACGAAAGAGAGAACCTAATTCGAAAACTTGGTGCGGGCATTCAAGTGTGAATACACTTGAGTTCTAAATTCAAAGTAGAATGCTAGATTGGCAATGGCTTAATGCAGAAAAAAAGAGAAGAACAGTTTGGTTGTAAAGAGTTATGGAGTGGTGTCAGTGGTATTTCATGTGTGAGAGTTTTGAGATAGATGGTTGAATTTCAAAAAGAGCAGTCGGCCTTTATAAGAAGGTACAAAAAAAAAAAAAAAAAAAAAAAAAAAAAAATGTGAATTTCCTTAAATGGTATGCATATTATTTTACTTTTTTTTACAATTTATTCATTCTGATAATCTGTATTTCTATAATTAGAAATATATTAGTAAAAAGTGTATACACGTTTTTTTAACGTTTCCAACGATTGATTTTCTAAGCTTTTCTTTTATTTATCTATGTTTTTATGTTTCAAAGACATCATACAACTGCAGACACTAGAAAAACAAATTTTAGAAGTAATAATGTACGGATTAGTACAAAGTATTCTATGCATGTAAAAAATTGTAATACATAATAAATAAAATTGAAAGATATTTTTAAACCAGTTTCTAGAATAAAGACAACGACCCATCTGTTTGCTTAAGGGGACACAGTACCTTTTTAACGACTTTTTCAATTTTGAATAATACTGTAAAATACTTAAATATAATGTCACTACAGATATTAGGTACTATAAAGCAAATATAATTTCATATAATTAAAAAAAAATCTTGTAGAATAGCCTATTTAACTAAAATTTAAATTAAAAAAAAATTAAAATCCCTACTACTTTTTTAAATATGAATATTTTTGCTTCAAATTTTTTTCCATAATCCTAAAAACATACTACATAAAATTGTTCATGGATTTAACATTCAAGGTTATAGTTATTTTTTTTTTAAGAAATACAATTTTTTTTCCTTGATGTTTTACTATACAAAAGAGAAAAAGATTGATATTAAATATAATATCCCATACATCTAAAAATTCATGCATAGTTTTATGTAGTATAATCTAAGGTATATGGGGGGAGGGGGGGGGAATTGAAGCAAAAATATTCACATTTAAAAAAGTAATAGGGATTTTAAAAAATTTAGAATTTTTGTTTAATTTAAATTTTAGTTAAATAAGCTGTCTACAAGATTTTTTTTGATATTATATGAAATTATATTTGCTTTATAGTACCTAATATCTGTAGTGACATTATATTTAAGTATATTACAGTAGTATTCAAAATCGAAAAAGTAGTTTAAAAGGTACTGTGTCTCCTTAAAAATGTAAAAATAATAAAGTATTATTTTATTCATTATTTTTGTTAAAATTATTGATATATTTTTCGTATGTAAAGAAACTCGTTTTTTCACCAAGAATAGCTGCATATTATATTAGATATATTTATTTTTCGTTAGCGAGCTATTGGAGTCCCTTGAGTTCCATAAACTAACATATTGTTTTTAAAACATTCCGAACAGAAGAAAATAATTTTGAAACTATATCCAACCATCGAGCATTTCCAAAAAAATTTTACTGCTCACTGTATATCCTACGTAAAGTTATGATTTGTTTTATACCGAATTCAGCTGGATTACTTTTGCTTTAATCATCCTGCACATACTTTGTTTAAAATAAAGAAGTAAGTTTGAATTTTTGAAGAAAATGCAAAATATTTTCGATCTATACAACACCGAAAATATTCTTCTGTTTTACTGCTTAGGGGAACTTTTTCTTCGGAAATCGAAAGTATTTGAACAAAGTATCCTCAGAAGAGACGCAAAGTTTCTCAAACAGTTCTTTCGAACTGTAATCGATATGTTGTGTGAAATCTTGTTTTGGGAAGTTTTTGATGTTCCCAATATACGGCAGAGAAATATATTAGGAAACAAAAATCTACATCGGCAAGTATATACAGAAGGTGCTCAAATATTTTTGTAACAATTAAATATATATATATATATATATATATATATATATATATATATATATATATATATATATATATATGTATGTATATACATACATATAAACAAAATAAAAATTTTATTTATTAACTAGCAGGCTATGCCCGCTGCGCTGGTCAATATTTCCAAATGAACCTTGGATTAAACGAAATGGTGAATTTGAACTTGTATTTTAAACAATATGGATCTTCAGCTTGACCTTGCACATTACTGAAAACGATGCGAACGCCATTGCGATATAATATTATCTTAAGCGTTGGACAAAATTTAGCAATTAAGAAGTAATTGTTTTAGTTGATTATAAACAGCGCGCTTATGGTCGGGTAATGAGACCGTTATGACAACAGGAATTAATACCTCTGTAACTAATCAACATATAATGAAATCGTATATACTAACACCATTCCTAAAAGTCATGCAACAGGGCCACTCGTAACAAAATATGTTCTGTAGATTTTTTTAAAAAGGCTAAACTTTCATAATCAGGTTCACTTAATTTTTGAACTTTTACTGTTGCTCTATAACTAAGTACCCTTGAACAATATGTATACACTAAAACCTTTCCAAAATTATTACCTAACTAATTGTGGTATATCCTACGAAAGTATTATAAACAATCGGAATGAAATACAAATTTCTGTTGTAAATATATAGTAGATGATGATGATGCGATTTTGTGTAATAGAATTCATAGTAAAGTTTTCGCTTCAAACAAAAACGATGCTTTCAACATTAAAGCTAATACACCAATATGTGAAGTATCCGATTACGGAAGGTTAACTTGAATTCTCATGAGCAACTACTCAAAGAAAATTGAATATGTGGCTTTTGTGATACTTTTATGTCAGCCGGGCGCAGGTAATAAATCAATAAAGATTGTTTTCATAGCATATTCTTATTTTATTATTTTCATTTAAAACACAAACCTTTCACTCATTTAATTTAAAATGCATGCCTTATACTAATTTCATTTAAAAAACTGAAAAGATAAACAATAACAGGAAATAATGTTATAATTAAAAGCAAAAAAATATTTTTAATTTACATACGCAAAATGTAACTACTGCTACTGGGAATTTTAAAAATGCTATCAGCGAGATGTGCGCACGGTTGTTATAAATGTACCCATTTTTTCTTCTTATCGAGGAGCAATTTATAAATCGCACAATATTATTCCAATTCCAATTTCTTTCATTGAGGAACCTATGACCGGAAAAAATGGAAAAAGACTCTTGTAGATTCTTCGGATGACGGCATCTGACGCCATAAACTGAGTTTATATATATGAAAATAATTTTTAAGTCGTTACAAACATTGCTTTCATACTTAAATATTTTCATTGCTGCTACTTGTTATCCCGTCGACCCATTTCGCCAAATTATATAAATCGCCAAACCATTCGCCAAATTATATAAATTGACATAATCTTTATTTTAAATAACGAAATAACAAATAAATTAGCATAACATTAATAAAAATACAAATAAAACGTCGAAATTAAAATCCCTTGATGACGTAAACACGTGTAGTTTGTTTAAATTCAAGTGAATTTGATATTTACGATCAACCATTTTTGGCATTTAATCTTATAGTTTGACGATAGATTTTTGGTCGACGGAATATCTAAGTAGTACCTTTTCCATTTTTGTTTTATAACGCTAAATTCTCAGTAATTTTTTCCCTTTTATTTTACATAAAATCACTATTTAAAAAAAAAATTTATATACTTGCATTTTTATTTCAAACTCATAGAGCCGTTTTTATTTTTTAGCCAAAAGGGTTGATTTGAATTTTTTCCGTTGCTAGAGTGACGGATGTAATGATAGATATTTTGAGGTTTAGATGCCAAAGACACCGCCAAATTAGAAAAATATGAAATGTGTCATGAACTGTTGGACTTATAAAAATTTATTTGGTAGCATTCGATTCAGCATACAAAACTACATTAAAATATGCTATCATTTGACGCATAATTTTGATATTCGATTTTTTTCCCCTCCCCGTGCAAAAACCATTAGGGGTGACACTTTAGAAAATACTTTCTTAGCAGAAGTTTATGTCATACGAAGTATTTTTACCACGATTTTCAAGATTTTAGGTTCAGTAGTTTGCGCTGTGCGTTAATTAGTCCTCTAATCCAGACTTTATTTTATATACTATATTAGATATGCGATTTTGCGGTGAATCGATGATCGAAAATTAGTCCAATATCATTTGAAATATTACATAACAGAGGAGAAAGTACGAAGAAAGACGAAGAAGACATGACGAATTACAAAAGATTTATAATTTTTTTTTTCAAAATGTTGAATTTTTCCATAGTAATAACGTATTAAAACATAAATTTCCTTAAAAATTATCTTTATTTCCTAGATTTCGAATCTGTGAATTTCCCTATAAATGAAATTGGCGATATGACTTGAGAAAATAGATAATATTTGCTTAAATAAAATGGGTAATATTCGTTGATCTGAGTTCGAGTTTATAAATATCACATGCTTTCGGAATTACGGCGAAAAACATTTTAAAAAGTATGAAATTATTTTACAATATGTATGTGTGGCAGAAATTCACACTGAAATTTAAGTATTCGATTCCATTTTTAAAATATTAACTGATATCCATATAAGTTACAATTGAATATGAAAATGTACTCAAAAAATGATCTCTTTCTCCTAAAAAAACACCATTTGTGAGAACATCCTCAAGCTAATGTCACGCTTATGCATTTTTGGCTTAAAATCACATTGTTTGGCGACAAAAGAAAAATAATAAATTGTAAAGAAACAAATAGTAATTACACATGTGACTCACAATTACATCTGCTTGTTTTTTCTATAAGTCACGTGATGGGACAGTTAGATATAAAAAAAAAAGAAAAGAACAGAACAGAGAGAAAATGTCGTTAAAATTTCATCTAATCAAATTTTCAGATTCGTTTCCATATCTAACGCAAGCGATAAAGAGCCAAATATTGCATATCAAGTGTAATATTTCTTTTTAAATTAATTTTTAAGCATTACAAACATTTCTTTCAGGTTTTGATTAAATGTTTCCGTTTTTCAATATTATCACTCATGAAAACGGATTTTCTTCTTCTTTTTTTCTTTTTTTTTCATTTAAATAAAATTAGTAACAGTTTTTCTTTTATTTTTCGAGGTTTAATAGCCGTTTCAATTTTTTTTTATCAACGATGAATTTCGCCAAGAAATAAAATGGTAACCTTATCGCCCAAAATAACAGAATTTTCCGTCATAATTCTAAAACTAATATAGGTAGAATAATGTTTTATAGCTTAAAACCTTCCCTGAAACAATACCTATCTAACGGTATAGGTTCCGTAAAAATCCATGCAGTAGAACTCGAAATCTAGGCGTTCGGAACGAAATTTCCGTTTGGATTTTATATATATAATAGATAATAGAATAGATAATAGATTATATATATATATAATAGAATAGATAATAGATTATGTGTTATGAACTATCTCAAAGTTTAAAACAGATCGCATTGTTAGATTTCTTAATTTTAACAATATCGCGTTATGTTAGTTCCACATTCCACCACCAGGGAGCGCACTCTATTCTCAACGAAAGCGTATCTGAACGAAACTCCTTCATGCAACCTTTCCGTAGATACATGAATTGGGAGGGTGGCGGTCTTAACCAATAATTTAAGATAATTGCTGAAATTACTACGAAAAATATTTTAAAGGGGCCCTACGCGGGCCCCTAATAGAGTTAGAGGAAATCGGAAGACGGCAAAATAATCGCGGGGGAAAGTTTGCTTGGGTGCTTCGGAGCTACTTTTGGCGCGAGATCTAAGATCTACGACCAATAGGAGCCCAGATATTTAAGGAAATATGAAGTAACAAAGTCCAATATAAAAGAATTTTCCGTAATAATTCTATAAATAATCTAGGTAGAATGATGTGTTATAGCTTAAAACCTACCCTGAAACGATACCTATCTAACGGTATAAGTTCCGTAAAAATCAATGCGGTAGAACTCGAAATCTCGGCGTTCGGAACGAAATTTCCGTTTGGATTATATATATATAATAATAGATATATTCCATCTGATTGCCCTTTGGATGGAGCATTTTGTGAAGTTTTTGACACACGCTTTTAACAGCAGACAAATATATTAGGAAACAAAAATCTGCATCTCAAATGACATACAGATGTTCCTCAAAAATTTTTGTAACAATTTAAAAAGAAAAATAATTAAACGAATATAAACATTTTATTAACACTTACTGGACAATTGCACCATAAAATATAAAACATAAAGACACATAACCTTGGTTATTGGTACACAAAACACTAACTTTAAAAAGGTAACTGTTAAATTCTACGTTTCGAGCTGTTTCTACAGCTGTCTTCAGGAAAATATGATGGTTAAACGGCCAAAAGCTCAGAGATGTAGGCTTTCTCTGTGAGAGATAATTTGTCGAACATTGACAAACGATATAAAAATAAAAGTATAGTGGTACCATCTAGTGAAAATAAATACTTATTAATGAAATGAGTCCAAATAAATCAAAAATTCGGTTAAAGAAACCACGAGTGTCATCATCTACGCATAAGGGCTAGAACCACATTCAACAAAGTTTTCATTCAAGTTTTTGGTAATAAGATTCAAATTTAAATTGAAATATTGCAATTAGATAAAGAATTTTTATTTTATGATATTATGCAAGATTTTTGGAATATTATAGGATAAATTATGGTTACAAGGTTTACTCTCACGTGCAATGATTTCAACTGATTCTCTAATTTTACTCTCAAAAGTGTTATTGCACAGAACTATAATTTTTGCCTCATCAAAGTTAATAGAGCAGACTCCATTAGCCAAGTAGAACCTACAAAGAGCTGTATTCTGTTTACGTTGTTTAATGTCCCTGCGATGCTCCATGATCCTTACAGAAAGCTTACGTTTTGTCATGCCGATGTAGACTTTTTCAACATTATTATATAAAGTGATAGGGATTTCGTATAAACCAGATTTTTGATCCATTGGGATCCTGTCGCTCTTATCACTGACGATATCAATGAGGTAAGGAGGTGAAATAGAGAGCAACTTTACATTATATTTCTGTATGATCTTTTTTACCCTTTCGAATACAGTGGGAATGTAGTGAAATTTTCTGTAGACAACAATTTGATTATTATCCTGTCGTTGGCCCGAAGGAGGACGACGGCTGTACTTTTAAATTATCTTATCTATATGTTTTACTAGAAAACCATGACCAAATGCTATTTTCTGTATAAATTCGATTTCTTCATTTAATTGGTCATCCGAGCAAACCATAAATACTAGTTTAATGAATGACTGAAATGTAGAGATTTTATATTGAAATGGTACGTTTGCTGAAAAAGGGACAACAGTGTTTTCTTTAACCCGGGAGGACGCGCGCTGGGCCTGATAGACCTGGAGTGCGTACGGTTTTTACAATTGTCATCACTATCTTTTTAAAAGTAATCTTCGACTTCTTTTATCGCAAAATTCTATCCGATTAAACAAGGTGACGATTATAATTTGTTTTTATTGGTGACAAAGTAAAAACCATTCGTACCATGAGTATGCGCGCGTTCTCCCTGGTTAATAGGTTTCTCTCTATTCTAAAAAAAAGTAACTCCCGCTGTCACCGCCGCCGCCGCCGCCGGTTTTGAATTTTTTGTGACCGGAGGTCTTTATTCGTTAATATTAAGAAAAATAATGCATACAAAAATATGAAAATTGGTAGTATTATACAGAAATGTTTGATAAACACGCTGATGTAGACAGTTTTCAAATCGAAGAATTATTTTAAGAGATATTTAATGCTAAAGTTGGACAAAACCGTTCCATTAAAAAAGTTTTATAGGAGCAAAAACTATACATCGGAATTTAATACTTTTTAGATCATTTTATACGTTATAATTTCCCGGCGTGCAGAATTAATTTATTTTTTTAATTTGACTCATTTTTCGAGGTTTCATTTCTATTTTAAATTCAAATTTTCAGCATTTCGAGAGATATTTTTTTACTGATTTCAGAAAATTGTACTAATTTAACCTGTTGCCAAACTGTATAAACAACGGAAACAATAATGTTTGCTTCAAATTAAAAATTTATTTACACGTGACTATTATAAACAGAAAAGAAAAACTTTCAAATTAGAATTAAATAATTACGTATAAAAAGCAGGAACTTATTGAAAATTACTTCATCTATAATTACACGTGAATTTTAACAGAGAAAGGATATTGTAAAGTAATAAATTCATTAACATGCGTTAGAAGTCTTAAATAGGAGAAATTACATCACATTTACGTCACATTACACTTATTACGTAAAATGAACAAAAAATAATATTGCAAAATAGTAGTTTAAATTTAAAAATAGCGCGAGACATTTACTTGATATTTTGAGATGAACTTTTCAACTATTTTTTTTTTTTTTTTTTTTGGACAGCGCAAATAATATTTCATTTCTAATAAAAGCATTTTCACGTGAATATTAAAAAGGGAAAGAAAAGTTTGGTGAAAATTACGTCAGATTAAAACGATATATTTAAAATGTTTTATTTAAAAGGACTTTCTTTTCGCTTTGTTAAAAAATACCGGGAGACAAAGACTCTGTTTACTTAATTCCTTTTATATTAGATGATTTAGAAATGCCATTGTATCTTTTAACAGCAGCTGATTTTTCCGTAAAATTCCCCAATCAAAGAGAAATGAATAGAAACCCGTTTATAGGGAGATCGCCTTTGTTTTTTTAATTATAATTCAATCTTCCAAAAAAATTCAATTAAAGCCGATCAAATTAGCGTGCTTTTAGAGACTGCAGTGTCTGATCGGGGGGTTGGCGAGCGTAGCTCGTAGGGGGCCGAGCCCCCTAGTTCTATAAACTGAAACATTTAATCCCGAACTGCATCAATTAATCTGAACATCTAAAAATTCCATTTTTAGATGTGGTTTAGGTATATGGCCTCATTCTAATTGAACTTAATACAATGAAGATTGCTTGGATAAAGTAATGCAAAGCCTTCTTTGAAAACAGGTATTGAAACATATTTCTGGTAGTAATATGACATACTTTTCACATTCTCTTATTTATTACTTATTTTTAACAGTCCGTTATAAGAGGTTTACTAAAAAAATATGTGAACATCATCTGTACTAGACGCATTACTTGTATTATAGTTGTTGTACAAATGTAGGTAAATTTAAAAATTAATAGAATAACATCCACATTTTTTACTCTTCCATTTTTCAAAGATTTATGAGTAGGAATAAATTCCCCTACATATGAATTAATCCTTTCAAGAATTCTTTAATATGTTGTAATTAAGTTCCATAATTTTCATAAAAATATGCCTTTGTTGTAGCCAGGTGTTGAACCGTATTTCTGATAGTAATATTACCGAGATAATCGAAATAATTTTGATATTTTTTATACATTACTTATTTTTAATACACTGTTATAAAAGAAGTGTTACAAAAATATGTGAACGCCATCTGTATCAAATGAGTAGGAATAAATTCCCTTACATATGAATTAATCCTTTCAAGAATTCTTTAATATGATATTATTAATTTACATAATTCTCATAAAAATTTGAAATTTCTCTTAATTCATTTGAACAATATTTTCAGTTTGATTATAATGCCTATGCTGAATATGATGCAACATAACACAATGAAGAGTGTTTGGAACACAATGATGCAATGCCTTCATTGAAAACAGGTGTTGAAACATATTTATGATAGTAATTCAAGATATTTTTGACATTTTACTTACGCATTACATATTTTTAATAATCCTTTATAAGACACTTGTTACGAAAATGGTTGAACATCATCTGTACCATATGCGTTACTAGTTTTATACTCATTGTACAAATATAGATAAACTTTAAAATTAGTAACATGTAATATAATTTATGAAATGGTACAAAAATATTTATAAAAACAATCAGAAGAAAAACATCCACTTTTCTCATTCTGCCATTTTTCAGAGATTTCTGAGTTGGAATAAATTCCTTTAGATATGAATTCATCCTTTCAAGAATTTTTTTAATATATTGTTATCAAGCTTCATAATTCTCATAAAAATATGCTTCGGTATTTTCTTAATTCATTTGGACATTTTTTTCAGTTCGATTATCATGCCTATGTTTAAAAAAAAAAAAAAAAAAAAAAAAAAAAAAAAAAAAAAAACATTAAACTAATTTATATAAATTTCTGTAATCTTATGTAATTTATGTAAATCTAAAGTAAGCATCAGAAGAAGAACATACATATTTTTTTCTTATTCTGCCATTTTTTCAGAGCTTTCAGAGTTGGAATAAATTCCTTTAGCTATGAATTCATCCTTTCAAGAATTATTTAATATATTGTTATCAAGTTCCATAATTCTCATTAAAATATGCTTCAGAATGTTCTTAATCCATTTGGACAATTTTTTTCAGTTCGATTATCATGCTTATGGTTTTTAAAAAAAGCATTAGACTAATTTCTTTAAATTTCTGTAATCTTATGTAATTTATGTAAATCTAAAGTAAACATCAGAAGAAGAACGTATATTTCTTTTCTTACTCTGCCATTTTATCAGACATTTCTGCGTGTCAATAAATACATTTACATATGAAATAATTCTCCAATAATTTAATTTCATGTTATTAAGTTCCATAATGATAATAAAATAAGAAGCTGTGTTACTATTTATTAACTGGTTAATTCTTAACTTTCTTCACAAGGACATTAAATTATAAAATATGTATTATTGCCATTAAAAAATTATTTCATTATTCTATTTCTTTTATTTTTAAATTCTGAAATAATGCTGTTACACTGCGAAAATACTTCCACCATTTCCTCTTTATGCAACACTTCAGAAAATTGTTTAAATAAAAAAATATATATGTTTAATTATGAAGTGAATGTAAAAAGATTGATCAAAAATAAAAGTTATGTGTCACTACTTATTAACTGGTTAATAGTTAATATCCTTCACAATGATATTATACTATAGATTAGAAATTATTGTCTTACAAAATTCTTTCTACCTCCTAATCATATAAAGAAAAATATTTCGAATTTTCTCTACATTTATATATAAATGTATATTTTTCTCCGTGCGTATATCACTGACAAAAAACGTGGATGATATTTAACAAATAATTGAACTTAACATTTTTTTTAAATAAAAATATTTTCGTAAATTGAAAATAAATTTATATAAATATATATATATTAACTGATGTGAAGGTTTTTTATCCTTATCACATTCTTTCTATAAATTTAATCATGAAATCATTAGCGAAATGAATTCCTTCACATATGCACGCGTGCAGTGAAACGCACGCACATACACGAACTTGCACATGCACAAACATGCATGAAGACACACATATGTACACATATACAAATACACAACTAGATAGAAAGATTTAATTTACTATATTTAATTCAATATATATTTGCACTTCCTTAATCAATTTAAATATTTCCATTAATAAATGAAGAATTACTCTTTATTTATGTATTTCACATACATTTAATAGCAAAATCATTAACGAAATTGATTTCTTGTCTGAGAGACTTATTTGTGCACAGGTAAACATATTTTTCTTATCTAACATCTTTTTTTTTTTTTTTTTTTTTTTTTTTTTTTTTTTTTTTTTTTTTTTCTTGTAATGGAAGTAGGACACACATGATTTATTACAGCTAGAAGAAGCGCGCCAGGAATTCCCTCACTTCCTAACAAATGAAATTTTAAGTAGCTCAGAAACTAATGCAGCGCAAGAATTACACTTCTTTTATTTAATGATTCAAACGAAGTTTTCCCTCTTTTTTTCTGAAGGGAAAAATGAAATATTGATTATAAACATAGTATCGCATGTTAAATTATGGATTTACAACCATTCCATATCGATCATATGAGCGGCCATATTTTTTCAGATGTTGTGTATTTCAGCTGGCTGGTTTTGAATTCCCACGGATATAGCACAAAAAAAAAATAAATAAATAAATCGATTATGTAGCTGTATACGCTTATCTTTTATAGAGGATATTAAGAATGGGATATCGTTATTTATGATAAAAGAAGAAAAGCGTTTTGCTTAACTATTTACGTTAAAACTATTTTTAGAGCAGAGAAACGCATATAATGTATTAGAATAAATGGTAATACTTCTTTACAAATCATTCTATACATTTTACGATTGATTAATAAAGATGAACGTTCTTTTGTGCGATAATGTATTGCCGTATATTTTGATATACGTAAAAAAAAATGTATATATAAATGATAATTTATTCTTATTTACAACATAAATTAGAGAATACCTAGGAAATCTTGTTATCTTAAATTTATATTCTTATATCTGTTTTATATCTATGATATGAGTCGACATGTTTTTACAGATCTTGCAATTTAGTACACTCAAATTCCAGCAGATATAACATAACAGAAGAAAATATATTATGTGGCTGTATTTTGTTATATTTTATAGGCGTACCTTAAGAATAGAATATTATTATTCATGATATTAGAAGAAAATCACTTAGCTATCTACGTTAAAAGCCTTTTCAGAGAATAAACACCCATAAAATGTGTCTCGGTAAATGTAAAGATACCCTTACAAATCATCCTTCGCATTTTACGAGTGCTTGATAAGAATGTATGCTTTTCTGTGAATATTATATATTGGAGAATATTTTGAAAATGTCAAACATTCTTCTTGCATTCTTTTTCCTCTAACTGTCTTATTGTTTCCTTTAAAAATACAAAAATAAAATTAAAATTACTAAGTTTACAGTTACTTTTTATACTTAACGCATATAGCTATACTAAATGCATTCGTAATATTGGTTTTCCTTTAACTGACTTTAAAAAGCATTCACTGAAATAAATCTAAATTTACTTAAATTGAAGTAGCATATGAACACACGAATTACAAAACAAAAATCTGCTAAATATTCTATTTTACAGAAAAAACTGTTAATGCCAGACAGATAGATACAGATTTTATATCCAAAAATGTAGGAAACAATTTATTTTACAGCCAAGAAAATTTGAAATAACAGAATGGTAGTAATAAATATAGATTTTTCTTCTGAAAAAATTACAGACTTTTATTTGAGTACTGGCTGATAGTCTTTTCTTGTAAATTAAACTATTCAGATCATTTACTTACTTTCTTTTCTCCTGGGGAGGAAATTAGTAGATAACCCTTTACAAAAGAAGTCTACCAGTCGGTAGATCATGAAATATTTCACATAAATATTTTTCAAAACGTCTGAGGTTCAATTATATTATCAGTATTGAAATCTAGTCTCACAGATTTCTTTTTGTAACATAAGCAGATGTTTTTTTTTCTTTTACAGTGTAACAGAATAATAACATTTTCCACCAACGTGTGAAGCTTAAGTTTGGTCAGGAGTTTTATAAACACACAGCACAGTTAAGAACAAGCCTTGGATTACAAAGGTTCAGTTTGACGTTTACCTTTAGAAGGAATCGCAGCACCCTACATATTTTTATATAAATGATACTGCTACTACCAAACTATAATCTTCGTGCTAGATTTTATAAGTATTTGCAATAGAAGTACACCAACAAGATTGTAGTTTTAAAATAGTGTTTAAAAAAAATGAAAAAAAAAACATAATGACACTGCGACAGCTGATTTTAATGAAAACGGTTGTCAGACATCATGGCATGATATAATTAATGCTTCAAAAAGATTTCTGCTGTAATTCTTGTAACGTGTTAGCATATAGATGAAAAATACGCGCTGAAATGATTTCCTCTTTAAAGATTGCTGTTTCTTCTAATAGAACATTTTTTACAACTTCCAGAATACGTTCTCATGCAATTCTACAGTCATATTTTGTTGTTCATATAAAATTTAAACTGAAATTTACGAGGTAAATGTACTTTGAGAAGTTAATGAACTGACTTATTATTTCATGTACAGGTAAAAAAAAAAAATTCTTAATATTAGAAAAATTTTTAAGTTATATATTTGGAATCATGAGATTCCAAAAATGAGATTCGTTTCATAAAGTGGAAAATTGTTAAAGCATCTTAAATAACTAACTTTAATTTCTTAAAAGCTTCAATAAATCGGGATTCTTTCCTGAGTGGTCCCTCTCTGGGTTAACTGGGAATAAATCTTCTTCGTGTGCTATAGGGATATTCCCGACTTTAAACCCAAAGAGTCGGTCACTGAGAAATGTATCTTTTGCGTCACGTAACGCGATAGTTTAACTGCGTCAAACTGCTGATTTGGTGTCATTACAGTCGATGACAAATGCAGTTATTCTGGAACTATGTTTATTCCCCCTAAATTCGCATTTATTTCCACGTATTAATACCAAAATCCTATTACGCTATGTCTATACATTTGGAAATAATGAATTTTTACTTATTGCAAATTTTATCCTGTATCACCATGTACATAAGTAAAGCGTTAGGGGAAAAAAAAGGCAAGACTATTTATTTTATGTGCAGAAAAATACAGCATATATCAAAAACTTTACTGATTATAATATATGTAGATATATATACATATATTTAGGAACCTTCGTGTAAAACGATAAATTACAAAGATAAATATTGTACAAGAACTGTCATAAACAAGGAAGTCATTTCTTGAAAAATGATCTACATATTCGAGAATATTTTATGGTTTGAAAACAAACTTGTCAGAAATATTTTTTTTTTACTGACGACGAGAAATAAAATGTACGCCAGGTAAAACCTCGGGCAAACTGAAAGATTAATAGACTGATCTTACGTAGAAAGTTCCGTCGAAAATATCCATCATTAGGTCTCTAAATCATAAAATTTAACAGAGAAAAAATCCATAAAAACTAATCTACAGAAAGCATTTTACATACTGAAAAAAGTGCGCGATCTATGAATGAAAATAAATTGCTGGTCTCTCTGAATGACTGCTTACATATCTTGAAAAAAATATTGGTAGATATCGTAAAAAGAAAAAAAAAAAATAATATAAATCGACGAAAAAGTAGAATTTCGTGGAAAATTTATTAAAAAGATACAATTAACTCTCAATTCAACTGAAATGTTTGATAACATGTACAAATCTTATGAACTTGCGAAAAGCTATAACACTTTCGTTTTATGTTTGAGAACGAGAAAAAACACATAAGCATATAATTGTTGTATTTCAATAACAATAATATAAGTTGTTCTTAAATTATTATAATTATTTAAAAGCATGTTTATTTTTTTCTTTAAATACTTTTTTAGGTTTATTTAATTTAATTTATTTTGAATGTAATGGAAAAAATGTTATTAAACCAAAGAAGTATTCTGTAAAAAGCAGTATTTTTTCATATAAAAATGACATTAACAACAGTAATTTTTAAACTATGTAATACCTTTTAATGAGCTCATTTAAATCAGGGACATAAACTGCTGAAAATGGTTCTAATTTCCTTTTAACATTTTCCGTAAAGCTTGCAGTTTTTTAACAGCAATTTACAATTTCTTCTCGAAAGAAGTTAAAGAGGTAATTAAAATTAACTACATCCTTCTAATTAAAATTTGTGGAAAGTGTTCGCTGTAATAAAATTCAGTCTTTAGCAAAGCTTTAAATACTCCTGCGGTTAAAATTATCATAAGGTGAAGTGATTAAAGTAATCACAACCCATTTATTATGCAATATGCCAAAAAATTCCACCGGAAAAAAAGCGGATACTAGGTTTCTGCGCTATGCATCAACTTTGCAAGGAACACAGAGGAAAGTTTAACTTATAAAGGAGTTATTTAATATTTTATATTAGTTGTGGCATATAATTATGTACTTTTCATTACGTACAGTGCCATTCAAATTAATATGAGAAAAAAGCCAGCATGATATATTTCATTAAAACGTTATGTATAATCATATAACCAAGATGTACATACTTATTTAGCATTTTTGACTGCAGCAATACTTAAAAAAAAATTACATTTGCATTTTTAAGAACAGAGAAATATTTTCTCTAACTTTGTCTAATTTAAAAATAAGCACTTCAAAATTAAAATGTATCTGTTAACATATGCAAAACAGTGCAAAATATTTCATAAAAGAGATAATGATTGCATGGTTTATGTGCAATTTATTAGCACTAAGAAAGTGGAAGTTAGATTAGAGAAATGCGAAGATGTTTATTTTATACAGGAAATAGCTATGAACTTTTTAATGATTAAAGAATCACAGTAACGAATAAATGTTAATTACAACACGAAATATTATAACACACTGTCTAAATGCATGTTCGCATTAAGTAAATACAGAAAATGAATTTTTATATTAATACGAATTTTTAAAAATAAACATTCAGAAACCATTAAGAAATAATTGAAAAAAAATTGTAATTTTTCTTTATTTTAAAATGTGTGTACAACAAACAATTAAAAAAATGTAATACTATTTAATAATAGCTTTCTATGTTATCCATTAGTACTTCGATGTGATAATGATTCTTTCTGTGTTAAGATGTTCTGTGTACAGAAATTAATATAATAATTTCTAAGAAAATAATAAAATTCCGCTATGTCAAAAATTCTAACTTCACTGTTTGCCATGTGATTTTTGCATAAAGAAGGCAGTCTTTATTTTATTATTATAAATATTATTTATTTATTGTCAATCATGTGTAACGAATTAAAATATTTTCTCAGAAAATTAATTTTTTGCTTACTTGCTTACTGGTTTAAGGCATTAAATCTGTGTTTTCATAACAACTACATAAAAATGGGAAATTAAATTTAAAATAAAAAAAGGTTTCTAACGTTTCTTGAAACTGTAACTGTTATTATCATTATTATTTGTTATTATTATTTAATAAAACTTATTCTATATAAATAGAAAGTCCAAATATAAGCTCCAAAATACAAATTTTGGAGCTTGTACTCACCTTAACGTTTCATTAAAAGCATTTGGGAAATAAAATAAAAACAGCGTTTTAACAGAAGCTTTGTTTTAAAAATTCCAGTAATATCTCATTTCTTCATGATATTTCTGAAATTTCCATAATAAACGTGTGATTATACCAGTATAAGTCCAGTGTAGAAGAAAATGGAATATTTATAATTTCTGAAAAAGTCTAGGCATTTAATAAAATGTTTGAAAAGCAACCCTATGGGCATCTCAAACTTATTACTCATTTTTAAAAGCATTTAAGACTTTGATGTCTGAACTATTTCAACAGCATATCTCCATCTAGAGTGAGGGTATTTGGTACTTTTCATGATTAAAAAAAAAAAAAAATACTTGGAAGATATGTATTTTAATAATATTTTTTTATCATAAACTCCAAACTGTTCTTACTCATAATCAATGAACTAGTTAAATGTACTAAAATTTTATATTCAGAGAAATTCTTGAGAAAAGCATGTTTTATATTTTTAATAAAAATTCCGCATAAGAAAACATCGTTTTTTAACATAAAATTTTGCATAGACTTGAATAAAAACTTACCCAAATGTTGTACAAATATCTGGAAATAGGTTTTACTTGTATATATACATTATTTAGTAAATTTCGCTTATGTATGGTACATCCGAAAGCACAAAGAGCAACCCCAGAAGGTTAACAATAAGTGCCAATTAAGCTCTGATTCTAGATATTTTCACATACATACTTATGTTTAGTGATGCCGCCTATTTTTTTTTCAAAATAAAAGGTTCGTAGATAATACCTGAAAAGACTGCGAACGTATATAATGGGTACTTTTATATCTGAAATAGTTCGAAGTTGACCGCGAGTGACTCTCGGGCTTAGTCCGCTTCACCGAAAGCGGCACCACGGTTGACGCTCGGGCTTAAACCGCAAAATGTTAAAGCACTTGAATTAAAGAGATATTGATATAAAATACTTTCGTTCTTTGTGTGATACATAACCCTTTAAGACCAGACTGCTTTTTGAGTTTTTTTTTTTTTTTTTAAACAATGAAATAACTGAAATTTGTAACTGATAATTCACTATCTGTTGATAAAATTCATATAATATAGTTTATGTTAACCAGCACATTCGCTCGATTCCGGCATAACCCAAGGAGGTGGAATTTTAGTTAATGCCTAACCCGCACGATAGTGCATATCCGACCTTAAAGGGTTAAAAAAAGGCACCAAAGCATAAACCTATAATAACAATGCCCAAATCCAAAATATTTTATTTAAATATAACAATAGAAAGATTATACAAAAAAAAAAAAAATACTTTGCCAGTATATTGCTGTTTTAAAACCTCTTTTGCTAAATTTGCTGAATAAATCAATTGTATCAATATAATTATTTATTTATAAAAATATAAGATAATTCGTAATGTGTTATAGTCTTTTTATATTAATATATAGCATAAATTGATATAAAATTAATTAATTAATTAATTATTTAAAATTAATTAATTAATTTATTTATAACATAAATTAACTGTAACAATATATAATTTAATGTTTTCAATATCAAAAAAGCGTACTGTCCCTGTATATTTCTGTTTTAAAACCTCTTTTGCTAAGCTTGCTGAATAAATCAATTGTATCAAAAATATAACATGATTTGTAATACGTTATAGTCTTTTATATATTAATTTATAATATACCTATATGATGGAAATAATACTATATAATGGAAAGTAAGAGTTCTAACGGAAAGTAAGTATAAAAGCTCTCTTCATTCGACAACAGTTCCAAACAGCTTATACTGGAAACATTATAGGCTTTAACTGTATAGACTGTAAGCAGATTTCTGATAATCTACTCGCTTAAAACGCTTTGGCTGCATCAGCAGATTTGCATTCACTTACGCACTTAGAATTCTCTAGTGTAATTAACAATAGATGTTCATACCTTAACACAGCACACTGGAACCATTTTGTAACGAGCCTTGTCGTTTTATCATTCAACAATCGTTGGACATATCATTTACAAAGGGTGCAATTAATGTATAAATAGTCATTTAAAGAGGACAGTAGACTTTGAAAAGAGCAAAAATGCGGCTATTGTGTGAAAATTGGTTTTCAAAACTTATAAAACATATAATAGAATATCGTCTTATACTTGGCTAAATTGAATCTACATAAATATTAAAATGTAAAGAATGTAAATAACATATTATCACGTATTTCAAATACTGGTTTTCTTTAATATTTCTCTGAAGTTATTGTACCTGTTGTTTAATCCGGTGGATACTCGTAGTTACTTAAAAAAAAAAAAAAACTGGTACGAAACTGAATTATTATGAGGAATTGACTTTTTAACTGACTCTTTGCCTAATCCTGTCATTTATAAACAGTATTAATTATAAAAAGGTTTGTAAATAGAGGCACAAATTTCTCGTTGTATGTATTTAGATTGTCTAGATATTGAAAATATAGGTAAATATATATATATTTAAAGCATGAATTATTATAAGAAATATAAAAAGACACATTCATCCAAATTTATGGCATTGTATCTATAACTTGTATATTTTAATAATAAATTTAAAAAAAAAAAATTCGCTTTTTTGCTTTTTACAAAGCTAACTATCACATAAAAAAAATTTTATTGTCCCATTTGCATGCCAAACCGAACACTTGCGTAATTAAAATAAATGATAATACGAATCATGTCTTAAAAGTTTGAAGAAAAAAATCTGAATTAATTTAAATGTATTATTTGTTCTCCATTTATTAAAAATTATAAACGTAGTTGAACGTATTCATAAAAGTTGTAAAAAACACTCCTAAAATTTAATTATTCAAACAAAGGTAGAGATTCTTTCATCTGATTCAGAATTATTATTATTATTATTTTTTTTTTGTTAAGTGAACATGAAAAATAGATGAAGGTTTTAAAATTAATAATGTCATTCATTTTTTACTTCTAGATTAGTGAAAGAATTCTTAAAAGTAACTACATATAAATATTTTTAAAAAGTAAATTTTAATTAAGAATTAATAGTGAAAGTCAAATGAACAGTTAAATTTTAATTTAAGCGATGCATTTGTATTTTCTTCGTTTGAAATTATAATGGGATATCCACATTTTTAAAAACCAGTTAGATATTATATTTTTTGTTTTTTAAAGGCACAACTCCTTTTATTTTTTATCAATGTAGAAAAGGTTAATTATTAATTTAAATCCAGAATAAAAGCTGAAAAATTTACAAATTCTTTTACGATTTTTAAATAAAGAAATTACCCAACAACTCAAAAACTTAATTGTTAAAAATGTTTTAATTCGTAGAACATTGATAATATTTTTGTTAAAAGAATATACATCTTCAATAAGTTTCTTTAATTGCTAACATTGTTGAAAAATATTTTCCCTCTCATTTGAAAATATATATTTTCGTTTGTAACAATATTTTTCTTCTCTAATGAATCTTTTCCAACTATTTTCAAATTCAAATTTATAATTGCGAACTAGGAAATAAAACATTTTGCAAGTAAATTCATTCCCTTGTGAATAAACATGTTCTCTAACATTCATTTGAAATTATGTTTTGTATGATACTTTATTACATTTGTTATTTATTATGTTGCACATATTCCTTTCTAAATTACTATTTAGAAATTTCTACACATTCGTAGTTCTTCTTTTATTGTAAAATTTTAATTTATCTGAAAACTTATTTTCCGAATGACAAGTAATAAAACACCACTATACTACCACTGATTAAAACAGTCTTAATTATGCAAATGTATTACTACTCCCACAATCTATGTCAGTATCATATTGCAATTGAAAAGATATAGGAATTAACTTTTTTTCATTAAATATGTGGAAAACTTTAAAAGTCACACTTTTCTGCGAAATATATAGCTTGTGTTTTAATGTATTAAATTTGTTTGAATATTGATTTTTATTTATATGATAAATAAGCATTAATTCATATGAATGTTGAAATGATGTTTACATAAGGGTGCAAAAATCATCTTCATTATAAACCTTCAAAATTCTGAAATATACATGTAGTCTAAATAAGAGCACTGGCATATTCTAATAACGCAGTTAAATGCTATTCAACAATTATAGACGCCCAAAAACTATAAAGAAAAGAAATGTTAGAAATTAAGTTCTTACAGATATCCATTCTAGATATTTATCACTTTTGGATATAGCTATAAAAGGAAAACAAACCGTATTGGTCTACACTGATATATATATATATATATATATAGTTTTAGAATTTGTAATTTTTACGTAAGTTTTTATCTAACATATCAATTTCAAAAATATTGTTGCTTTTCACTAGAATCATTCTCCACTTCGTTGCTCTAAATTTCCTCTTTTTTACCAAATAATATTTTTAAATCAAATGTGCATTCGATGTTACTGTTTATTTATTTGTTTTGGTAAAAAAAAATCTTTTTACTTGCGGATATTTTAAAGCTGACACTGGTATATATCTATTTAATAATAAATCCCTTGGATAAGTGTTTTACACCATTAATGAGGTAAAAGAAAAAAAAATATGTTTGCTCTTTTATTGCGTGAATAATTTCCTAAAAGATAAAGTTTGTCAAGCTGATGACTTATTAAAATGCAGAAAATTAATGAAACATCAATTACATTATCCTCAGATTTAGATTACTATGTGTTATTATGACACTTTTTAAATATACTTTTGGCAAGAAAGGATGTAATAACATGTTGTTACTGAACTACAAAATATTGAGATCGAATTTTGAGATTTGAACAACATTTGACAAAATCGGAGATAGAATGTAATAAAAAATAACAATAATAAAACTAATATTTTGTTTTGCAATCTCTAATAGTTGGATACTGATAAATGATGTTCATAAACATTTTGTATCCCTCGATTTGTTTATAATATATCATTATCAATACAGAAATAAAAAAAAGGGTAATATTTTAAATTCCAAACCTTAAATAAAAAAAAAAAATTATTCTGAAAGTCTAATCGAAAATAAATAATAAAATTGGCTGCGTCTTATAACATAAACTAGTCGGATGTACCGATACCAAAACTTGCTTCTTTCTCATACATGTTAATATTTCAAAGCATTGTTGCACATGCTGATTCTTCAGTGTTATTACTTAAATACTACACCAACTTTGATTTTCATCTTAAGATTCTGCTTCATTTTAGTAATCGGAGTAAAGACGAGTTAACCTTTAACTGATGTGACTAAAATTTGTCACACAACTGATGTGATCCGGTCTCTCAGACACCTCGAATAAAATGAATAAAAAAAAAAATAACTCAAATGGTCGAATTTATTTAAATTTTGTCCTAACAGTATTGTTGTACTTCTCTTAGGAGCATGTGAATTAAATTGCATGAAAAAAGTATTTCATTCATATTATTTAACTGCAGTACAGAAAAGTAAAAAACTGTAAAAGTGTTTACACCTGGGAGGAGTCGCGGGGTCTGGGGGACCGCGTGACATCAGTTAAAGGTTAATCTCGATCATAATATTATATAAAATTTATATATTTCGTTATTCCCTTGTACATCAGCTGCTTGAGAATCTCCGGGTTAGCTAGATGCGAATTGCCTGTCACTGCATGAACAGTCGATGTACAACAGAACTATGAAAAAGCGAGAAAAATCGTTATTACAGCGTCCACTTACGCAAGATTGTTCCTAAATCCAGGCTAGAACTTCTGGACATAGCCAAAAATATACACGTGACATTTGGTTCAATTCTATACATAACTCCATACACTCTTTGATGCTACAATATCGAAATTAACACAAATATCGCTTTTACAGCTCTCCCTTCAGACGGAATATTTCCAAATTTAAGGAGGAGCAACTTACCTTGGCCAAAAACATCTGCATGAAATTTGATTCAATTCTATTCATAACTTCATATCCTTATAGATGGCACAATAATGAAAATTGCACAAAGATCGTTATCACAGCGCCCCCATCGGGCGTAATATTTCAAATTCAATTCTACCTGCTAGCCTTTGCCAAAAACATACTAAAAATTTTTGGTACAATTCTATGCATAACTCCATACACTTTTCGATGATAGAAAGCGGACACACGGACATGCTGATATGCGGACACACTCACATGCGGAACACGGACATACAGACATTTTATCTAAACATGTTTTAGCGATCTCTGACCTCTAAAGCACGCAAATCCATCGAAAACCGAAAACCCAAAAAAGTTTTTTATTGCAATACTTTCTTCTCCAGAAAGGAATAAGAAATAACAATATACTACAAAGTGCCAATGCTTAAAAGATTGTTTAAAGTAATTTTAGTAAAAAGTTAAGCTTGTTTAAAGCACTAATGCTTAATAATTTTCTGTTATCAGAAGTGCATATATAACAGCAAACGAACCGTTACAATTTTATGCATCATGTAATCAAAATGTCCGATAACTGATTTTCACAAACAAGAAAGTTAAACATTTATTGTAATATTAATAATGTAGGTACCTGGGAAATTCACAATTTAATAAATAATCATCACAGTGTTACCCGCATTAATCTGAGTCGCACACGTGTTTGCGAAATACATGTTCCTGACATACCAACTATATTTTTCTTAATTTGCGAGAGTCATGAATAGAAAAATATAAACAATGACAAGAAAGAAAATATGCAAATAACCTTACTTTTTTTATTTTACATTTAATGTAAGCTTTGTGCGTAGCGATATTTTTAATATTTTTGGCGCGTTACTGTTGCATATTTGTAGAATTCCTGACGTTAATTTGCCGAGGCATACATACTATTTCCTTTCTTTGTTTTATTTTATATTCAATGAAATCTTTATGCATAGCGATTTTTTATTACATATTTTTGATACGTTAGTCTTGCATTTTGTTCCTTGTGTTAATTTGAAGAAGCACAACTAATTTGTGCTCTACTATTTTGTGCTTTGTTTATTGACACAGATAGTGGCATACCTCATATAATCTATTCTATTAACTCGACGGAAGTGGTTCAACAATCTACTTTTATTTTGTAGCGAGCTACAACTGCAATTACTTTATTGGAAATGTAATTAACTAGAACTCAATGTACATATTTTAAAAAGTAACGCTTACAAACAACCTTTCAAAAGTAGCCACTATTTTGCTTTACAGATTTAGCCAATTGATTCAATCTCAACTAAAAATTGAGAATCCGGATGAATTAGTACACGGGCCTTGTAATTTGTCTGGCGATAGACAATCAAATCAATGTCATATAATTGAAGACGTTAGAAAATTGAGAAAGGTAACATAGAAGAAAATGTTTTGTGTTCATATATAAAATGCTAGTTTATGCACGTATTACAATTTCCGTGGCGGAAATAAGAGCGCTACGCAATACAATAAGCATTTATACATAGTTACATAAAAAAACGATTAAACTGCAGATTTTTTTTTTGTTTATGGATACAGAAGAACAGGACTATCGATCTGAACAAGTAGTATAACAAGGACCTTCTATTCTACAAAACACAATTATGCCCAGCCATAAACTACATAAATTTTATTTATTATTTCTATAATACTTTTTGTCTGATGTTTTGCATAAAAATGCGAAATCCGAGCACTAATTTCAAGATTGCCAACTTTTTTTCTAAAAGTAGCCTTAAAAGAAGCATTGGTTCTCGCTACAGACCAGCGCAACCTTGTACTGTAATAGTCGGTACACTACATAAAAAAGCCATCGCATTACAAACAATTTGAAAAAAATAGCGATTACTGTAGTTTCGCTTTTTGTACCGCTATACTTCCGAGCACTGCAACAAACAACTTGCAAAGTACACCAATTTTTTAAAAAAACTGCATTAAACGCTCGTGTAAATCTTTACAACTAAACTAAAAAAAAAAAAAAAATGTTTTTTGAAACAGAAACCATTAAAAAGCTTAAACTTAAACTTACACTATGTGCAAAACTAAAAATAGATGTTAAATTACTTTAATATCATAGTACTTTCAACTATAAAAAAACATAGCCTTCGTCAGAGAAATATAAGAAATACTACTGTTATAAACGTCTAATTTTCACAATTCACTTAGATGGTGACGAAAGGAGTGAAAGTGGAAATCAATTTTTAGATCCGGAAGTCATTCCTATGTATTTGAGTATAATTCCACTGAAAACAGAAAATATTTATATCGAATACATAAGAATGACTTCGCGTAAACTTAAAGTTCGTACTAAAGATCATTTAAGAGATTTAAAGTATAACCGACCTACAACAGCCCTGCCAAGATTTAACCAGAAGCAGAATATACAACTTAATTTCGAAGACGCAAAAATTATATATTCCTCAAAGAATTATCATGATTTAATTATCCGCGAGTCAATAGAAATTATTTCTAAAGAAAATACTGTTTGTAATGACGTTTTATCCTACAAATTACCCAGAATTTGGCTCAGTTTCCTCAAAGAATCATAAAACGAGTAATATTCCCTTCCCTATATCCATGTTTTATTTTCCCAATGTTTTCCGGATCTAAAAATTGACTTTCATTTTCACGCCTTTCGTCACCATCTACATGAATTTTGAAAATTAGACGATAATAACAGAAGTATTTCTTATATTTCTCTGACGAAGACTATGTTTTTTTATAGTTGAAAGTTATTAAAGTAATTTAACATATTTTTAAAATATTGACTGATCTTTTAAGTAATTTTGCACATAGTGTAAGTTTAAGTTTAAGCTTTTTAATGGTTTCTGTTTCAAAAAACATTTTGTTTTTTCTTTAGTTTAGTTGTAAAGATTTACACGAGCGTTTAATGCAGGTTTTTGTTTCAAATTGGTGTACTTTGCAAGTCGTTTGTCACTTTTTAAAGATGGGTTAAGCATTTCTATTTATTTATTTACTGATTAAAAAGCTTCTTTAATTTTTTTTAAATATTACAGATTTGTTAATTTTGTGTGTATGATTGATTGTACAAATGAAATAAAAGATTTTCTCCCCATTAAAAAAAGTACTCAATAATTTTACGGTGTCACATGATAACATTCCTTATACTGCTTATTGAAAAGAAAAATATAGCCATAGCTTTTATCGTTTGATTCCAGACATTTTCTCAATAACTAGATTAGGAAAAGATGGAAGCTTTAGTGTTTTCATCTAATTCTAAAGGAAATGTTTTAGCAATAAACTTTACAGCTTTTAGGCTACAATAAACATCTTATCGTCAATTTATAGTATTTCTCTGACACAATAATATTTCAAAAGAGTTACAGTTTCTGAAGCGTTCAGCGAAATTCCTAAAATGTATATATAATATAGTATTTTGTGATTTGTTAGGATTATGTATAGTCACATTAAATGGTATTATGTGGGTATCAACAAAATTAAATTTCACATAAATGGATTTTTTTTTATTTCCTCGTTTAAACCTTTAATTAATTTGCAATCTATGCTAATATTATAAAGCTGTAATATTGGTTTATTTGTTTGTAGGTGTTAATCCCTGGAACTACGGAACCGATCTCAAAATTAATGGGTGAAAAATGCTAGTGACCATATATGCTCCAACGTAGCCTATATTATGTTAGTACAATTACCACAAGTGGTGCAGGAGCAAAAAATGTCCTAACATTGCAAATTCTTGATACTGATGGGATAGAAACTTGAAAGATGTGGCGATTACTCTTAGGATGTAAGTACTCGCTATAATCCGTTTCAAAAGCGATCGCAATTTAAAACGATAAAATGGCTAAAATGTTCTAAATTACATTTTTTTTTTCAAACTGTTAAAATTCGAAAAAAGTTTCTAAAAATTACGAAATATAAAATTGAACAAGAACATTTTTTTTAAATTGTCAATTTATAGTATTTCTCTGACACAATAATATTTCAAAAGAGTTACAGTTTCTGAAGCGTTCAGCGAAATTCCTAAAATGTATATATAATATAGTATTTTGTGATTTGTTAGGATTATGTATAGTCACATTAAATGGTATTATGTGGGTATCAACAAAATTAAATTTCACGTAAATGGATTTTTTTTTATTTCCTCGTTTAAACCTTTAATTAATTTGCAATCTATGCTAATATTATAAAGCTGTAATATTGGTTTATTTGTTTGTAGGTGTTAATCCCTGGAACTACGGAACCGATCTCAAAATTAATGGGTGAAAAATGCTAGTGACCATATATGCTCCAACGTAGCCTATATTATGTTAGTACAATTACCACAAGTGGTGCAGGAGCAAAAAATGTCCTAACATTGCAAATTCTTGATACTGATGGGATAGAAACTTGAAAGATGTGGCGATTACTCTTAGGATGTAAGTACTCGCTATAATCCGTTTCAAAAGCGATCGCAGTTTAAAACGATAAAATGGCTAAAATGTTCTAAATTACATTTTTTTTTTCAAACTGTTAAAATTCGAAAAAAGTTTCTAAAAATTACGAAATATAAAATTGAACAAGAACATTTTTTTTAAATTGTCAATTTATAGTATTTCTCTGACACAATAATATTTCAAAAGAGTTACAGTTTCTGAAGCGTTCAGCGAAATTCCTAAAATGTATATATAATATAGTATTTTGTGATTTGTTAGGATTATGTATAGTCACATTAAATGGGATTATGTGGGTATCAACAAAATTAAATTTCACGTAAATGGATTTTTTTTATTTCCTCGTTTAAACCTTTAATTAATTTGCAATCTATGCTAATATTATAAAGCTGTAATATTGGTTTATTTGTTTGTAGGTGTTAATCCCTGGAACTACGGAACCGATCTCAAAATTAATGGGTGAAAAATGCTAGTGACCATATATGCTCCAACGTAGCCTATATTATGTTAGTACAATTACCACAAGTGGTGCAGGAGCAAAAAATGTCCTAACATTGCAAATTCTTGATACTGATGGGATAGAAACTTGAAAGATGTGGCGATTACTCTTAGGATGTAAGTACTCGCTATAATTCGTTTCAAAAGCGATCGCAATTTAAAACGATAAAATGGCTAAAATGTTCTAAATTACATTTTTTTTTTTTTCAAACTGTTAAAATTCGAAAAAAGTTTCTAAAAATTACGAAATATAAAATTGAACAAGAACATTTTTTTTAAATTGTCAATTTATAGTATTTCTCTGACACAATAATATTTCAAAAGAGTTACAGTTTCTGAAGCGTTCAGCGAAATTCCTAAAATGTATATATAATATAGTATTTTGTGATTTGTTAGGATTATGTATAGTCACATTAAATGGGATTATGTGGGTATCAACAAAATTAAATTTCACGTAAATGGATTTTTTTTATTTCCTCGTTTAAACCTTTAATTAATTTGCAATCTATGCTAATATTATAAAGCTGTAATATTGGTTTATTTGTTTGTAGGTGTTAATCCCTGGAACTACGGAACCGATCTCAAAATTAATGGGTGAAAAATGCTAGTGACCATATATGCTCCAACGTAGCCTATATTATGTTAGTACAATTACCACAAGTGGTGCAGGAGCAAAAAATGTCCTAACATTGCAAATTCTTGATACTGATGGGATAGAAACTTGAAAGATGTGGCGATTACTCTTAGGATGTAAGTACTCGCTATAATTCGTTTCAAAAGCGATCGCAATTTAAAACGATAAAATGGCTAAAATGTTCTAAATTACATTTTTTTTTTTTTCAAACTGTTAAAATTCGAAAAAAGTTTCTAAAAATTACGAAATATAAAATTGAACAAGAACATTTTTTTAAATTGTGAATTCTGTTTTACTGTTGAGGCTACAAACTTGCAATTTTACGCGGTAGTGACTTACTTTTAACTTGTAAATATTGAGAAAAAATGGTTTCAATAAAAAATTCGAAATTTAAAAGGGTCAAATGAGCGAAGATTCTAATTGTTAAAATTTGTAATATATAATAAACCTAGATATCCCCCCAAAGACCTCATAGAATTAAAATGAAAAACAACGATCTTACTATATAACAAAGGCACATTCAAAAATTTGTATCAAAGCAAAACTTTTCTTGAAAACATCTGATATAGATTGCGTATGTAGAGTGAATTTTATGAATTATTTTATTGAAAACATTTATTCAGCAGAATAATTTTGCAGAAATTTCAAGCCAGCGTTCATGAAATTTTAATATTTTGTATAAACAACATGTACTTAAAATGAACTACAATGTTGATCATTCACTTAACATTTTAAAGTTTTCCACAAATTTTAAGCTTAGATTATTATATTTTTTAATTGGAAAAATACAAAACCTTCGCTGTTGTATGTCACGTAGTTATATGAAGATTGCGAGACTATTTAAAAAATAGCACGCATACTTGAAGTTTGACTGTATAGCTCCAATATAGTGCATAAAATCTTCGGAAAACATAGATTTTTCTCAGGCCAACATCCCTTCTCATACGCACAAGAAAAACTTACAACAACTAAGTATATATTTTCTGAAAACAGGAGTTTTACATAGGAACACTTATTTTGGTAAAACACGTTGTTTGATTAAAAATTAGAGTTAAATAAAAATTTATGTAAAACATACCAGCAAATAATCTTAAACCTTGCATTGTGAAAACTTCACACAGATACATTTGTAAAAAATAGTTTATTTCTTAAAGTTCCTATAATAAACTATATGATTAAAAAAAAAAAAAAATGTAGTCTTTCAACCAATTTTTTAAAACTTTCTACAAGCTGATTGATTTTCCTTATTTAAAAAGCGTTAAAACTTTCGACGACTTTTGACGTTTGAATGTTACCTGTTAATTTAATATATATACATTATGAGATATTTTGAACTTATATCATTTCCGTAATAAAATACGAAAAATGTAATTTAAAAAATCAGTTAAGTGCTTCAAACAATATATTTTTTTGAAAAATCTTTAAAATAAAGAAAAGATATTTTTTATTTGATTAATTTATAGCTGCACATTCATTAAAACACATAATGAAATCCTGCATTCCTAAAATAATAAGCTCTACAGACAATAGAAAAACCATCTATCTCTCTTACTTTACGTGTGTTTTCAATGACATATCATACCTGAAATTGAGAATAAGTTATAGTGAATAGAGATGGAGCACTTGCAAATATTCATGAGTTCGGTTACATTGTTCACAATCATCCGTGATGTATAATTATCTGAACTGGATATGAAATATCATGTATGGAATTCTCTATGCGTGTGATGCATTTAGATTCTAGGATTGTTAACGGTGATTTATTTCATCCTTCATTTCCTTTCGAGTATCGATATCTATCAAATTAATGTTTCGATCTTTAACGTGTTTCTTCATGTTTTGTGCATGAATTTATATTTTAACCTATGTTAATGTATTAGCTACAGGAGAGCAGATTGATCACTCTATATATAGTCTAAGGGAGAAGAAATTTACCGCTTCGGTTGTTATTTTCTGTTTTGATATTATTCCATGTTTGAAATAGGAAATTCTAGAGTCTTTATGTTTTATTTGAACTTGTTATTGGAATTTATATGAGCGTAACGATGACATATGGGAATATATTGCTTAATATATATTTATTCTACACGAAAGAATATGTATAATTTTCCTTAATTAATATTTTCAAGCACTTTTTAAACGAATATGTTTATGCAATATATATATATATATATATATATATAGAGAGAGAGAGAGAGAGAGAGAGAGGGAGAGAGAGAGAGAGAGAGGGAGAGAGAGAGAGAGAGAGAGAGAGAGAGAGAGAGAGAGAGAGAGAGAGAGAGAGAGAGAGAGAGAGTGGGAAAGAGAGAGAGAGAGATGACATAGATATTTGTGTGGACAGACAGACCAAATTCCACTCCCACTGTTTAAAATTTGCACTTTTCTTAATATCTTGAAAAAAAATTGTCATTTAAGATGTAAAATTTAAAAATTATATCTTAATAATGAAAAGATAAATAAAACAAATAATATATATATATATATATATAGTATAACCAACAAGGCATATTATATTGCAATCACAAGTTGTCTTGATTATCTTTTAAGATGTAAATTTAAAATTTGTAATTCAAATAATATTAAAAGATAAACAAATTGAAATATTTTAACGTGTATGTCTGGTTTGGACTGCATTCATACACGTTAAAATATTTCAATTTGATTACATTTTAATTTTATTTGAGTTACAATTTTTAATCTACATTTTATAATACAAATTGTCAAGACAATTTGTTTTTGTAATATAATTGTGTTTTGTTGTTTATACGATATATTTGTTTAATTTTGGATTATTTACCTTTTCAGTATTAAGTTATAATTTTTAAATTTCATATCTTAAATGGCAATTTTTAAAGAAAATGTTTTCTCGAAGGAGAAAATAATATAGGTCTGATAAATTTTCTACACTTTTTAAGGTATCAGGTATACATGTAGATAACGATATAAATACATCATAAATTTTACTTAGAAATTTGCTTTGTTTGTATTAACTAACTATAACAGACAAATTTATAAAACTTAATTATCAGTGGTATAATCATTTTGAGTTTTCATTGTGACCTTCTGTACTTTATCTTTTTATCCAAAAATATAGGATCGGAAGAAATTATATTTGTAATTCAGACAGCTGAAAAAATTTCAGCAGGTATCTTTTTTTTTTTTTTTTTTTTTTTTTTTTTTTTTTTTTTAAGAATTGCCTATATATGTATAGAGTATATATATTTATACGTACACATATATATATTATCTCCTATTACACGGAAGTCATTATAATTCTTTCTCAAAACATTACGTTTGCATTTTGTAACAAACTTTGCATGTTTTATAAAATAAAGCATATATGAATATTGTACGAAAGTATTCAGATCAGTTTCCCTTTATAATATTTCACTTTGCCATTCCAATGAAATTATCATTTTGATAGAGCAGCATAGAAGAAAAGTATTTCTTAGTTTGAAATAATTCGTTCATAAATTTTAATAAATGATCTTCAAGTGATTTCAAGAGTTTTTTCAGTAATACATCAACCTTTTCTGTATTTCGTTGGTGAAAACTTAAGGCGACTGCACCTACGTTGATCGACTCACAGTAGTTCATCCGCTCATAATTATTATATCGAATAAAGTCTTCTGCATACTTTTTTAAAGCTTATTTTTTTGTAGATATACACTGCCTGAGACATATGAACAACTGATATGATTAACGGATTGTTAATAAACTGGTAATTAAGGGTGATCAGGTACCAGCGGAATTTGTTTTTTTAGACTTAAAGCAGAATCACGAGTGAATGACACAACCTGGTAAATATTGTATATACACTCCGAGGAAAATGTCACAAATACCACCGTAAAAGTAGAGACAGCCAGAATGCGGAAACCCCTGTTATTGAAGTGTATTTTTACGTTATTTGTAGATATATCCGTCTTTTGAACGGCAAAATTCGGGAAAGTCTGAGCTTTGGCTGACGAATTGTTCATGCTTTAAAGGGAAAAAAAGACATACATTAAAATACCGTTTTTAAGGAGTCTCAGGACTCTTAAAATTTGGTGAAGGAAAAGAGACCATTTTCAACATTTAATATCTTAAAATGTATTTGATTTTAAAGCTGAATTTTAATTGGGATAAATGATATAAGTATGTTCTTTCATTTCATGCATTTAAAAAATTTTAAGATGTTGAATTAGCTTTTACAGGTGGCTCCAAACTGTCGGATATTTCACGAGCAGAAAATCGGCATAACAGATTACGCCCAGGATTACAAAATAAATTTTGCAACGAGAAGAAAAATTTTGGTGCCTATTTCCGATAGTAATCATTACCTTGATTATAAATAAATTTGTATAATACAAAGTTGCATTTAGCTAATGCAAAAATTAGAAAATTTCAACAATATAATCACCTTTTTGTACAATAAAAAGAAAAGATTGGGTTCAGTTTATACAGACTAACACGAAACATATATTTTAAAAATTTCATGAAAACATATCTAGAAGTTTTTGAGCTATCGTGCGTATTATGACCAAAAACGTCATTTAGAGAAAATGACTTCAAAGTTTCATAAACGCTGCTTCAGCCATTTAGCGCGTATAATTCTAAAAGCAGAACTGTAAAGCAGCAAATCTTCTGTTCTAAAGGGAATTTCAGTGAAACAATTATAATAAAATGTTCAGAAAAATAGGGGTTTAACATATAAAAAAATTAAAAATTCGAAAATTTTAAAGCTTTAAGAGTCGTGAGATTTCTTAATACAGAATAGTAAGAACCAGCACAGTTGTCATCACATATTTGTATGTCTTGCGAAATTGCAGACTTAAAATGTATGATTCAGAAAACCTCTACGTTTGATTAGTTAATTTCGTATATTTTTAGAAGATATGGGTAAAGCAAAAAAAAAATGTAGTGTTGCAATAATTATAATAATAATATAAAAAAAGAAAAAAAAAACGAACGTAAACAAATCTTCCACTCACATTTTTTTATATAGTTTCAGTATAACAAAAATATTTTTCTATGGGTAAAAGTTTATTCTGAGATTGGTGGATGAAGGAAGTTCTGTAAAATTAAAATATCTGTAATTGAATGAGGCACAGTCACACAATATTCAGGCGAAATGTTTAATTTTTTTTATTAATTTCATAAGTGTTATTTTAAACATAAAAGATTTTTAATTTATTTTTATAATCGTTTTTCCTTTATGTAACTAACTGGATAAACTTTTACTTAGATCGCAAAAAGATAACTACAGGCATCTCAATGATGACGGAATGACGTGGCTTTTCTTGGCTTTTCTTTCTTGGCTTAGATACAGATCTCTCTGATAAAAATAATCCAATAAACATAATTTATACCCAGCTATTACAAATTGTATTTTATTCACTAATTGTATTTTATACACTAATTGTATTTTATTCATTTTGAAGTGTTATATATTTTTATTTTCGTAAATATATGTATATTTACGGAAATAAAAGAAATAAATTGATGTAGATCTTTTAAACAACAACAACAAAAAGATTTTCTTCCTTTAAGACTCTTTACATTGTCCGTAATGCAACAAATATAACATTAAAAGACACAAAAGTTCCTCCTAAACAATATTTCAACCTTAATGAATTTGACAAGAAGTATTAACTCCTAATTTTAAGAAACGCAAGAAACTCAATTAGAATTTATATTAACATTGACTTTTATTAATGTGATATATTAATGGCGGATATATTATTTAATAATTAAAGTTAACTCGAAACGTTTTACATTTTTGATGCATTTTAGAAAGTTTACTATTTGAAATCCACATTTTGTACTTCTCATTTGTACGTTATTCTCATGTTATATTTATTTTTAATATTTTTTTTTAGAATGAATTAGGTTTAATTGGAAATCCTTATACCATACTTTGTACCATTACTAAACAGAAAGGTGTGATCACGGCAAGACTTAAATTGAGATTTTATGTGTTGATTTATAAGTAATTCAGATAATTATACCAATTGATTTTATTTTTTATAGCATATCCATCATTAGCTGAATTTCATTTCTTTTAAAGATGGTACTATATACTTTTTATATTCACAAAATATATTTGTATTTTCCTATTCATGAACATTCGTTAAGCATAAAGAAGTAAGATTTTTATTAAAATTAGATCTTTAAGTTAAAGAAAAAAACTCTCTCCATAATTCAGCAAATTTAAAATTCGACAAGCATTAAATGTCCATCCTAAACAACATTCCAAACTTAATGCATGCGATAGGAAGTGTTAATTTATTTTCCAGTGGAAACGTGACTCATAAATATTTGTATACAATTATTATTCTTTCAACCGTTTCAATTCATGTGCAATATTGAACCTTAAAAAAAGTAACATCCTAAACTTCTTTCTTTAATGTTACATTTGGGAAAGAACTTTGCCCATACTGCAACAAATTTAACATTGAAAAAAGCATTACCAGTTCCTCCTAAACATTATTCCAAACTTAGGGCGTCCGATACGAAGTGTTAAATTTTTTCCAGCGGAAACGTGATTTGAATCTACATTAACATCGAATTTGCACTTTACGGCACGTTTTGTTGGATCTATAAAAGAAAATCAATTCTGGGAAATGTATTTTAGAGAACTTCTAGGTCATGTCTAGAAAAAACTTTAAGGATATTTTGTTAAGAAACAACCAATAACACAGGGTTCAAGAAAAACTATCAATTTTCTTGTGACTTAGAGAAAGCTATTTATCAAATCCTATGAAGAAAGATATACCACAAATATAAGCCATACAACATGAAGTTGATATTGATGTTGGTATATTTTTGAATAACATTAGATAGGCTATCAGGACGATTTTTTTTTTTTTTTAATGTGACGAATGCATGCATTTTTAAAACATTTTATCAGAAGTTTTGCCAGAAAATTATTGAGTATAAAGATTTTATTGATTTATTTCAAAACTTGCGATAAAAGGGTAATTAAGGTTCTTCTATATTTAGAAAGATTTACAGCTGAATTCTTAATGGATTTTCAAAATACGTATATTTTCTATCGAAAGATATATATATATATATATATATATATATATATACTATAAATGATGCAAACTTAAATAACTATAAATGACTATAAACTTAAATAACTAAAAACTATAAATGAAGCAAACTTTGGACCTTGAATGTATAATTTTTAGTATTGTTTTATAGCATCCAAATCGTGGTTTTTGTTAATTATATAAATGTCGTGAAAATGTATCCAGAAAAATATATACTAAAGGTTTGAAAAGTGGGCGATTTTTTTATTTAAAATATTATTTCTAATAATGTTTACATGCATCTAAGAGATATTTTTTTTTAGGAAATGTTAAAATATTATGCATATCAGGAAAAAACTAATTTCTTTGTTAAAAATGAAATTTTAACAAATTTTGTAGTTCATTGAATTCATGCAAGTACTTATTCAGCTTTTAAACTACATCTAATGAAATACTAAAATTGTAAGTAGATTTAACATTATTTTTAAATAATAATAATAATAAATTCTAAGTATTTGGAAAACATGTTAACTTTGTTATATTTTACTGTGTTATATTTTAAAGTAGCACGAAAAGCTATCTAATTAGCTTAAACGATAAATGAAATTTATATACTTATATATAAGTAAAAATCTTTTTTTTTTTTTTTTTTTTTTTTTAATGATGAGTATTTTCCTATTACTTTTTAGGTATTTGAATATAAATCTACCAATAATGGATTACTGCAAATATTAGACTTAAGAAGTTGTTCCTTTATTTTTGCCATATTTTTTAACATTAGTGAAATTTTTGAAAAGTTTGTTAACGTCGAAATAAAGTACAAGGTAAAGTTACGTGTTTATTTAGTAATAACTAATTTTTCATATAATAGAGTTTCTATCAAGGAAAAATTACACTTTTGTGATTACTATATATATATATATATATATATATATTTTTTTTTTTTTTTTTTTTTTAATAGAATGAGTCTTTATATATATATATCTAGATAATTTATCCGATACTTATATGTTTACTTATGCTAAAAACACATTCATCCATATACAGGTGTTTATTTATTTATTTATTTGTGAATAAAACATTCAATTCAGAAAATGCAGTTTTTCTTCTTTTTATCCTCAACTTAATGCTAAATTGATTTAAAAAAATATATCCATTTTTGTCATGAATATACATGTACTCAAAAAAAAAAAAAAAAAAAAAAAAAAAAAAAAAAAAACGAATGCTACCATTAAAATTATTTAAACGGGAAATCCTGAAATCTATTTTTAATTTTAACATAAATTTGATATTAGTGTTTTACGAAGCTTCATAATAATTATTGAAAACATGTCTGTTTGTGTATGAAATAAAACATTTATGTGTGTAATTTAACAGTATCTTGATGCACTTTTCTTTAAAAATAAATGCGAATATTAAGTGGACAAAGATATTTCATGTTACAAATGAATTATATATACATATATATATATAATTCGTATAATTCTATACGATTTACATCATCTTACTGTTAAAAAAAATAATAGGAATTTCAATATTTTGTTTAATGTAATTTGTCTTTTAACACTGTATACTGCACTTTTTACATTATGATTGCATTATATTGTAAAAAAAAACATATATATATATATATATAAGCTGTATATTAATTAAAAATCGAATAATGAAAAAAGGAAATATTTATGACGTTTTGCGGGGCGAAAATTATAAGCGAAATTTTACACTGCAAAAAATAAATAAATAAATAAATAAATAAATAAATAAATAAAATAAAATAAAATAAAATAAATAAATAAATAAATAAAAATAATAATAATAAAACTTTTTAAGCAACTTTTTTACGCACACACACAATAAATAAATAAAATAAAAATCACTGTTGTTTTATTAAATATTATTTTATAAATGTTAAATTTCACCTGTGTTGTAAATCTTATTTTAGTAGTAACATAAATATGTTATTTTCTTCTTTTAAATAACGTTGATGAAAGAAATATAAAATCACTGATAAATCCCAAAGCATCCTAAGATATGAAACATCCCGCAAATGGTATTTGACCTCTGTAAAAATATTTCTTAGCATCTCCTTTTATTCATGAACTGCAGATAAACTCCAAATGAAAGATCACAAATCTCTCCAATAAGTTTTGACAAAGGAAGCATATAACTCACCATTTACAGAGGGACAGTAGCATCCGGTGATCCACGTGATGTGTTATCTCTCCCCCGGACGGAATATCCACCACCCCTGTAAAACGAAGGAGGCAAAACACTCCACCGCAAAAAAATCACCTTTAGTTCTCCTTTTCACTTTCGAAAATAAAACACAAATTCGGAGAAATATTTCTATCGATCTCTGTTAAGTCCGAATTCTCTTGCGGTTGATTTTCTGTAAAAGTGTAATTTGTTATTGGAGATATGCAGGACAATTGGGAGCATGAAAACCATGAAGCGGAGAGATTCCGCGGCTCCTACGGTCTGCAAGGCCCGTCTCTGCGGCTCCTGCTTGCATGGAAAACAATCGCGCAGGCGCGTGTATTTGTTTTCAGGCTCAAAAGAGGGCGCAACGTGTCTGATAAATGTGCAATGTAGCTATGCAGAGGAAAAGAAGATCGTTTTTTCTTCACTTTTTGTTTTGTTTTCGGTGTCTAATTAATTGGGTTCGACACGTTATCGAGGAATTTGTATCTCTATATTGGTTCGCGTAGTTGACAAGTAAATTTATTTCGAGGTTTCGGGAAATAATGTAAATTTAAAGCGATAATTTTTGAAACGTTTTCTAGTATAATAATTGTGGAATTAAATTTTACCATATTTTATGTAAAAATTAATTTGTTAGGCTTTCATTAATAATATGGAACTTGTTTTTTATGTCTGTAATGAAATCCTTTCATTTACATAAATCACAAAAAAATAATAATAAAATAAAATAAATTTTAAGAAAATGAATAAAAATGAGTCTTTATTTTATTTATTTATTTATTTTTCTAAATAGCAACTTCATAAGATACCTTTTCAGATTTAATCCAAAGATGAAAGTGTTATTTAAAAAATTTAATGGTATCCAAATATTTGCTGAAATTTTTTAAAAGAAAAAAAAAAAGGTATGATTAAAGATTAAGAAAATGTCATTCTGTTAAATTGAGCATTATTATTTTGCGATAAAATGAGGAAATGTGCTGCATATTTAAATAGCTGTTTCCAATATTTGAAATTTCAATATGAAAGACAGAGCGAGAAAAGAAGAAAAGTTTTCACCAAACAAAGAATTAATATATTTTGAAAAATTCGAAAACAATAATATATGTTTAAATAATAATAATTATAATAATACCATTTATGGTAAATGCAAAAAAGGGAAAATATATAAAAAAAGAAAAGGAAAATTCCATTTTATTAAATAGCACTTCATCTTATTTATGAAATGAAAGAGAATGTTGAAGATTTAGAGAATAATGATATCAACTTAAAAATCCTAAGTTATAATAATTTTGCTGATAACTCTAAAAAAAAGGGAGGGGGAGGGAGGCTACTCATTATTCGGTAGTAATTGAAGTAAAATAATGATTTTTAAATAGTTCTAACAACCATTCAAATTTGAAAATTAAAGGATACAGTGAAAGCGAAGAAAATAAAGTATTTAGCTAAACTATGACATTGCACATTGAAAAATTCGAGAGCAACAGTAACAGTTAAAAAATAAAATAAAAAAATAAAAAAACCTTGACGAACTATTTTTTAAATTAACTTTTCAAATCTTAACTAATTAATCTTTAAAATGAATTATATAGCTTAAAATTAGGAAATCTTGTTGTATTTTCGTTTTTAAATATAGTACTTCAACCAAAAGTGCTTACATAATACAGACTCTCCATAGCAAAGAAAAGATGATCGTTTAACCCCTTAAGCGTCTCCTCCGATAAGTGTAGGCTACATTTTTTTTTAAATTCAGTTTGTTTGATTGCTACAACTTTTTTAAAGTAAAAATAGTCATCTTATTTACACTTAGGCAGATAAAATCGTGAGAGAATAAAGCCATTGCAGTATTTTTAAAAGATAGTGAAAATCAAACAATCTCAATTTTTTTTTTTTTTTTTTTTTTTTTTTTTTTTTTTAAGTATGTTATACTGGACGTGACAGTCACTGGCGCGAGAATTAAGAGGTTAAATTTATAACTGTGTATACTTTGTAAAACTGTAATTTGATTCTTTAAAATCTATCTAGCATTTTAAGCATAAAATGAGGTTTATGTATATCTTATTTCGAAATTTATTTCTAAAATATTGACCAAATCTATTTATGTATGGAGCATTCTCACAATCTTTTGACTTTTCAGGAATAAAAATCTGATGAAATTAAACTTACTAAAATAACAATTTAAACTTATAGACGAACGTCTTAATGATTCAAAATAAAGAAAAAATTGTCTGCAGCGAAAAATGTTTTATTTAACTGTGTTTTAAGTAAAACTAGCGAGTTTAATTTGACTTACTATTTTACCGATATAACTTTTTATTTTCTTCTAAATTTTTACTTAAAATGAATTTGCATAGTACCCACAGGATACTCAAATAAGAAATAATAACAATGTAGTATTTGTAGTACAAAATATTCGTATAACATTGTCTAAAAGGGGTGTTAAAGAAGGGGCGGTAAGGAAAAGAAGGGGATGGTATAGAAATAAAAGCATGGTAAAGATGGGACGGTAAGGAAAATTATTTCGCTATTTTTAGGCAAATTATGTTAACACTAAGTGATAGACATAGTGTTCATTGATTTTAGAATGAGTTATTTACATCTGATTAAATTAATAATTTTTTTTCGAAAAGTTACCTTTTAAAAGTGTAGGAATAAACCTTGCCGACTGTAAGACTACCAATAAATCCATGATGCTTGAAACTGATATTTAAATGCTGATTTAAACTCTGCAGTAAATTTCCTGTAAGGAATCTAAAACCCAGGAAAAGAGTTTAAAAAATAATAACAACCCTAAAAATCTGTGCAGTTTAATTTTTTGCTACATATTTATATAAAACAATAGTTTCAGTTTCGAAAAAAAATGACGTCGATTTATTTTTATTGAAATAAATTTTTACAGTCAGGTACAAACTTAAAAATCAGCATCAGGGACACCAGATAGTATAGGAATTTCGTGGTATATTTGGAACCCCAACATCGCCCAAAACTTGTTTATCTGGTTAATATTGTTATGCAATCATGCAATGGGATGTTTTCCAGTATAAGAAATTAAAAAAAAAATCCAAGAATATATACTAAAATAAAAATTATTATTCAGGCACAGAAAATATAGATAAGTCAAAAGGTTGTTAGAATACCACATATATATATTAATTATAAAATATTTGTATTAGTAATATTTTTTGTCTAGCACATATTTGAGTGTAATTTCGGAAGAGCAAACTACGTTCCTCTATGCAGGACTTCTAAGCGATTACTCAAAAGAGTTATTTTCCACGTAATATAAAAAACTTCATTTAGTTTTTATCTAAAAGCATGTTTATTCAAAAGTTATTTAAAAATGTGAAAACAAAGTATTTTTGTTTCTTTCAATTTAATAAAATGCTTCTTATCATCTTAGAAAGAATTAATAAATATTATTGTGTCATAAATAATGATATTGCCACAATACACAATCATAATTACTTTTCTTTTCTAGTTTTTAGTGTTCCAAAATAAAAAAAGTAAAAACGGAACCATTATAAAATCACTCCCATGTCTGTCTGTCACAGCCATTTTACTAGTAAACTGTGGAATGTGGAAGGTTCAAATTGGGGGAAGAAATAAAGACTGTTGACCCACGTATTTACAGACTGTAACAATTGATCATTCACAAATATATTTGGGGAAAATGTAGAGGGGTTAATTTAGTTACTTGAAAAAAAAATCTTTTTTTTTTGTATATCGTGTGAAAGGTTTCGTAACACTAAACTCAAAAATACATTTCTTTTCATTTTAGGTATTATATTTTCAAAGATATCGTCGGAAATGTATTGCACAAATATGTTCCCCTCCCTTTTATTTTCGAATCTACTGAAAATAAAATTATTTAAAAATGAGAGGTGTAAACGTTAATTTAAACCTTGCAACCTTCTTGCGATTACCCTAGGTCACATAGTTTTTCAGAAAATCGCATTTTTCCGTTAAGCACAAATTTTGATTTACAGGCGTTCAGCAAATGTGTTGAAAAGTGCTGGATGTACCTATCGTAGCAGAATTATAAATGCAATGTTAGTAATGATTTTCAAAATATCGTTGGTAATTAGCCGATATTAAACCATGAATAATGGAACGGTTTGGTCATACATAATGACAGGGGTGGCGTACTCCATGTACCATCCGCTTTTAAAGCCCATATAAAAACCTTTAACGATATATTTGCCTAATGCAATGCCGAGAAGCATTATAAAAGCAATAAACGTCAAATTAATAAAACAGAATCATTTAATTAGAATTAATCACATAAATACTATGGGATTCGTGACTAGTTTGCCTTGATTGGATCTAATACGCCTCCCGTTTCTTTGAAAGTTAATTAAAAACCTATCTGTAAAAACGCGGCACGGATCAAGGCAGTGTTGCATATTTGCGGCCTCCTTTCGAAGCGCGCTTAGGACAAAGTTTAAACTTTGAACAATATTTTATTTTTGCTACACTGTAAAATAAAAAGATTATTACTATGCTGAATTCAGTTTTATGAAATGCCAAATGAAGTTAAAATATTCACTACTTTTGTTGTCAGTAGTGAATTAAGTTCATCATAAATAGTTTAGAATAAGATTAAAAAAAAAAAAAAACATTTATACAGTCTAGCAATATTTGATATTATTTACACTTCATACCTCTTTAAACTTTTATGGTACACCCATTCATCTTTTTCTAGTATATGCAGCCATACTCAACTCAAAATTGTATAGTTTTTTATAAAGTCTTATTATTCTTTTAGCAACGATTTTTTTAATAATACAGTGAATAATGCATGTGTTTATTGTACGGAACCCTCTGAGCACGAGTAATACTCGCACTTGACCGTTTTTAGGTTACGTACTTAAAAAGTAAAAAACGGAACCATTATAAGATCACTCCTGTGTCTGTCAGTCTCACACAGCCATTTTACTCGTAAACTATGGAACGTGGAAAATTCAAATTGAGGGAAGAAATAAAGAGTATTGACCCACATATTTTTAGATTATTAAAAATTTATATATATATTTAGTAAAAATGTAGAAGGGCTAATTAAGCTTCTTAAAAAACTTTTTTTTTTTGTATATCGTGTAAAAGTTTTCGTAACGCTAAACTCAAAAGATACATTCCTTTTAAATGTAGGTACTATTATATTTTCAAAGATATTGTTGAAAATGTAGCGCAAAAATATACCCCCCCCCCCTCCAACTAATTCCGAATCTACTGAAACTAAAATTATGAAAAATTAGTGTTGAGATTAATTTAAACTTTGAAGGAAATTTATAGCAATTACCCTAGGTCACATAGCTTTTGAAGAAATCGCAGTTTTCGATTACACACAAATTTCGATTTACGTGCATTCAGTAAAAGTGTTGATCAGCGCTGGAGGTGCCTATCGTAGCAGGCAACCAAAAACCACCTTTGCGTAACCAAAGCATTGTTGATAATAATGTTCCAAAAAAAAATCGTCAGTAATTAGCCGAGATAAAAAAGCCCTTAAAGATACGGACAGTTTGGATATACACAATGACAGGGGCGGCGTACTCGATGCCTAGTTAACAACTTTTAATGATATATATGTAATGTAATGTCCAGTAGCAGTATAAAATCAATAAATGTCAAATTGTAAGAAACAGACTAATATAAGGGGTCCCAGGACTCTTGAAATTGGAAAAAAAACAAAACAACATTTTCAAAATCTAATCTCTTAAAATGTATACGATTTTAAAACATAATTTTTATTGAGATGAAAGATATAAGTATGTTCTTTAATTTCATGTAGTTAAAAATTTTTAAGATGATGAATTAGTATTTATATGGTGCTCGAAACTGTTAGACATTTGTCAAACAGAAAATTGGCATAACAGCTTACGTGCGGGATTACAAAATAAATATTGCAACTAGAATAAAAATTTTGGTGCCTACTTACACTTCAGATTATAATCATTATCTTGAACTTAAATAAATTTGTATTTAAAGCATTTTTATATTTTTAATGCAAAGTTATATTTTGCTAATACACAATTTTGAAACTTTCAACAGTATAATGACTAAAAAAATATTTTTTTTGAACAATAAAAAGGAAATTTTAGGTTCAGTTTATTCAGACTAACAAGAAATATATGTTTTGAAAATTTCAGGAAAAATATTAGGGAGTTTTTGATGTATCCTGCGCGTTATGCCCAAAAACGTCATTTGGAGAAAAATGACTTCAAATTTAAGGAAACGCCGCTTCAGCTATTGAGCGGGTATAATTCTAAAAACCATAACTTCTGTTCTAATTCGAATTTCAAGGAAACAATTATATCAAAATGTTAAGAAACAATAGGAGTTTAACATCCAAAAAAATAAAATTTCTAATATTTTGAATTTTTAAGAGTCCTGAGACTACTTAAATAGAATGAATCACACAAATACTATGGGAGTCGCGACTAGTTTGCGTTGAGTGGATCCCGAAATACGCCTAGACTGACTTTAAAAGTTAATTAAAAATCTTTCTGGAAATACGCGGCACGGACTAAGTCAGCGTTGCATCTTTGAGACTTCTTTTCGAAGCGCGCTTAGCACAATGAAAATTTTAACTTTTAACAAAGTTTTGTTTTAGCTACGCTGTAGCAAGAAAGCTCATTACTGCGCTGAATTTAGTTTTATGAAATGCCGAATGAAGTCTAAATATGCACTGTTTTTATTGTCTGTACCGAATTAAGTTAATCATAAACAGATTAGGATAATATTAAAAAATGAGTTATACAGAATATTTATATTTGATATTATTTAGGTACCATATGTCTTTGAACTTTCATGGTATATCCATTTACACTTTTTATGTATATACAGTTATACCCAAACCTACGTTGTATAGTTTTTTGCAAAATCTTAGTATTCTTTTAGCAGCTTTCTTTTAAATAATACAATTACATATATATATATATATATATATATATATATATATATATATATTCTACGGAACCCACGGGTGCGAGTAATACTCGCACTTGATCGTTTATTATTTCTTACTTTGTTTGAAAAATAATGCCATTTGTTACACAACATCCCTGAAAATGAAATAGCCCTGCACGAAATACTACGCAGGAATAGAATAAATTATAGATTTTTGCAATGAATCATTAATAAATCCTTTTTATTCTACTATACGTTTCTTTTTCCGAATATAAAGCTAAAAAATCACTTTGATTAAATTTTGCATTTTTAAGTAATTATAAAGATTTTTTTTCCAAATGCAAAGGATGTAATTGAAAATAATATTTTATTATTTAATATTATAATAAAATAAGCATATTTCTTTCCACCCGTAAGGTGCACAATCAACAATATTTCCTGCAAGATATTTTATAGATTCCCTCTCGTTTTACTTTCATCTTTATAAACATCCCGAATTTTTTTTTTATAGAAAATGAGTGTCTGTCCGTATGTCTGAGAGCCCGTTTGTCCATATGTCCATGCGTTCGTATGTCCGCTTCGTACTATCAAAAAGTGTTTAAAGTTATGACTAGAATTGAACTAAATTGTTTATGTATGTTTTTGACTATAGCCAGCAGATATATCCTGAATTTCGAAATATTCCGCCGTAAGAAGGCGCTGTGATAGCGATCGTTGAATCATTTTCATTATTGTACCATCTGAAAGCGTATGAATTTATGCATAGAACTGAACTAAACTTTTTCTGCATGGTTTGGGCCATTGTCAGCAAGTTCTCCCTGAATTTCGAAATATTACAAAAGCGGGCTCTGTAATAGTGATTTTTGTACATTTTTCAAAATTATACCATCGGAATGTGTGTAAAGTTATGCATGGATTTTAATATATTTTCTTTTGTGTGTATGTTTTTGGTAATGACCAGTAGGTCCCACGTGAATCTGGGAACAGTTCGCAGGAAGGGGGCGCTATAATAGAGATTTTTCTCGATTTGTTATAATTCTATCGTACATCGGCTGTTCATGCAGTGAGTGGCAATTCGCATTCAACTAACACGGCCTATCTCAAGCAGCTGATGTACAACAGAATAACGAGTAATTTTGATTTTATTAAATATTATGTTCGAGATTAATCCGTTTTTACTCCGATTAGTAAAATGAAGAAGTAACTTAAGACGAAAATCAAATTTGGTGTAGTATTGAAGTAAAAACACTGAAAGATTAACATTTGTAACAACTTTTTGAAATAATATAACTTATGAGAAAGGAAAAAAAAATTCAGGATTGGCACTTCCTGCTTGTTTAAATTTATATTTACATAATCGTATAATTCAATATACATATTTTTTCTTTGTATTGACGTTTTTCATTCTTTTGTTCTTTCAAAAGCCTAAATCAAAGTTACACTGTACTAATGTTATATTTTATTTAATTTGTATTTTGAAAGCTGAAAATCATTAAAAAATGAACTTTCTCAACTACCAAATAGACACATAACGTGATCACTCTTTACAAGAAATTTTATTACACAGACAACTTTTTTTCAGAATAAGATAAAAGTATATTATAAAAAAATAAGATAACATACAAAAAAGGAATGGTTTAAAAAAAATAATAATAATGAGCATTAAAAATTCCTTCTGGTGAAACTAACAGCAAAATTAAATAAATATATCCATATTTACAAAATTTAAAGAGAAAAAATATCCTTTATCACTTAAGAGGCTACTTCAGTCAAATGAAAAGACCCGTTCGCTAATGCTAATCCTATGGAAGAAATTTATAACGATATCTCGGTTGCATTTCGATATTTTTAAATGATTTTTTTTTGCATTGTATAGCTGAAATCGATCTGTATGCAGAACGTTTTTTAATTTTTCAATTTTGATTACAGATTTTTTTTATGAGCATGCTTTCATTTTCGAAACCGGTTCCGAAAATGAAAGCGTCCTCATTAAATATATCTGCAAACAAAATCGAAAAATTAAAAAACGGCCTTTGTACAGATCGATCTCAGCTATCCAATGCAAAAAAAAAAAACATTTAAAAATATTGAAATGCAACCGAGATATCGCTATAAATTTCTTCCATAGGATTAGCATTAGCGAACGGGTCTTTTCACTTGACTGAAGTAGCCTCTTAACTCAAAAGCCCGAGATAAACTCATGGCTAAGAATTAATAAAGCAAATTCTACACTTTGTAGAGTCTTAGGCAGAAGATATTTAGACTAAAAAGAACTAGTTTATCATACAAAAAGAAAAGAAAAATCACAAGTCAAGCATAAATTATAAAAAAACATTCCAACACTTCCAAAATACTTAACAAATCTTCTTCGTTTAATAAGGTAAATAAGATGATTAAGTAAACATTTTAGAAAACACATAACACTTTTGAAATCCAGATTTCAGCAATTACCGCCGATTTCCGGAAAGGTACTCCAACTCTTTTGTGTAGCCCTTTATATGATCTATAATTTTTTTATACCGGGTGTCCCAAAAATGACTGATGAATTTTAAAATTCCATAACTTGCAAATGGTGACAGATATTAAAAAAAAATCTTGCAGGAGTGTTATGTAAGATGCCAGGAGATTTCTTGCTAAGATTCTCAGTTTTTGTTACAAATAGCATCGATAGATGGCGCTGCAAGCAATAACCGCTAATTCCATGCTCGATTTTTCGGCCTCTCTCTTCTTCCATGCGAAAAAAAGAGAGTTTAAAATGTATTGAGTGGATCCTGCTAGTCTCAAAAATCGGTTCTGGACTGAGCTTTTATTACTCTTAGCGCATTCTGTTGTTTGAAATTCGAACTAAAAGTAAGAATCACAGTACAAAAACTCCTGACATCGTGCATAACACTTCTGCAAGAATATTTTTGATATCTGTCACCGTTTGGATGTTATTGAATTTTAAAATCCATCAGTCCTTTTTGGGACACACGGTATATTCTACATGTATGTTAAAATTTAGTTTAATTTGTAAACACATAACACAAATAGTGTTTTCACCTTTAGCAATTCCTACAAACTGACAAAAAAGTAATGGAATTCAATTGTACAGCTCAGCATATTACCCACAGTTTTTTGTACATGTCATATATTAAGCTGAAATTTAGTGAAAAATCCTCCTTAAACAAATGAATTCATATTTCCTACTATTACAATCCATAGGCAGTCATGTATCGAGTTTTTAGTATAGCACTGTATATGATTTATTTACTAAAACATTTCTTAGTACACTAAATGTAGTTGAGCTTGAAAATGCATAACACAAATGAAAAAAAAAAACACCTGTAACAAATTCACACTCATTCTCGGTAATGCTTACGAATTCTTTAACTTAAAACGCATATTATAACCGATTACGCAATTTCAGCAATCATCCCTGACATAAATACTTCGGATACAGTATTGTATCTGAAATATTTTATGTATCCCGGCATGGAACGATGAATGTGACGCACATCATATTCTACTGCAAGCACCTTTCAGTAAACCACGGCAATGTATATCAATTTCATTTGGTTTCAAATAGTGTAACGTGATTAAAATACGCTGCGAACATCTCCTCCCCCTAGACCATTATATAAACGTACTCTTTTGCGTGATCCTGTCATAAGTGAAAATGATAAATGTTTTGCATTCCATTTGCAGAAAAAGTATGTTTTAGTGCGCCACAGTAATTCATATCAATATCATTATCTATCTTCTATCTTTCTATATTATAAAGGAGAAACATATATGTGCGTAACACTGATGTCATTCTGCGAATGACAACTCCACGAGAAAATTTCGCTTTTTCAATTTCTGCTACTGTAAGTTTTTAATCTTGTAAATAATGCAACATTTAATGCACAAATAATGCAACAACCAGCCGTATAGGGATTTTTTTTTTTTTTTTTTTTTTTTTTACTTTCAAATAAAGTATGTTTAAAACGTGTATAACAATTTACTGATTTTTTTATGCTTCGTAAATATTTTTTAAGCATGCATTTTTTAATTTACCTTTATCGCATGCAGGTTATATTATGGAAGAATAATATTAACTTACTCGCACTAAAAACAGTATAAATACTTCACCACGTGTCTCTAGCTACTATTCCGTTACGAAATTAAAACTTAATATCTATATAATAAAAGACAGTGTAACGCATCCGGGGCGAACCCATCAATTTTACCAGTTTCCGATAAGATGGAGCCACGTTAGGCTTAATTTTGATTTGAGATGTGTATGAGAAAACTTATCTGCCGAAATACAAATCTTTTCTACCTGAAATCCCTTCTGTTCAAAATAATTTTCTATATAGGATTCAAGACTAACAAAATTTCAATGATTTACGCAGCCATTTCAGAAAACAAACGTAGCATAAAACGTGCGTAAAACGTAAATAAGAAACTGTGGTAGAGAGTCTTTTCTTTTGTGATTCATTGAAAAAAAACGAAACCATGGAGCTATGAAGATTAAAGGAGACGACATAAATGACATCACTTGAAGCTGTCCCACCCCTGCTGCATGACGTCAGCCGAGAGTAAACAGAAGAAAAACACCAATAAGCGTGAAGAACACTTTAACAATGCTTCCCGTTCGTTCTTTAGGATGAGATTCAACCCGAGATATCTATTTATTAATCAATATACATATTAAAAAAATTAAATGGGGGGAGGAAGGGGGGGGGGCAAACGATAAAAATACAACTTTAAAGTGTTATGAATAAAATAGTATTATTTCAATAGTTGCAGCAGACTGTTTTAATTACGCAGTTTTATTGCATATTTGTTACATTTTTGTTTTATTAAGAAATTTTAATTTTGTTACAGTATATTAGCGAAAACCCTGCTTTACCCAGAAATATTATAAATGCTAATTGTGTGCTTATTAGAACATAAACTAGCCGAACTGTGCTCATCTAAACGCTTCCATATTGTCAATTATGTTTTAGCAATTTTTCAAATTTTAAGTGAAAAACACAATTTTTACCCACCATCCTAGGACGGGCATTTACACTAGTAAGTATATAAATAAGTAAATAATATAAAATATATAAAACAAATGTAACATATATGTAATTAAACAATTTCAATTTTTACACCGTCGTGTAGGAATAAAATATACTTTTAAATGAATTTTGTTTGAAACGTGTACTCATTTTTTATGGATTCTTAAATATTTTTCAATCACGAATTTTTTATTCTATCGCTATCACGTGCAGGCTCTATTACGGAACTATAATAATAACCATTCACACTTAATACATAGTTCAGCATTTCTCTCTGGCTAATATTCCATAACAATATTAAAACTCAAAAAGAAATATATAAAATTAAAAAAGAAACAAATTTAACATATATGCAATCGAACAATCTCAATTTCTACACCGTCGAATACGTAAAGAAACGTACTTTGAAGTCTTATACTTTGTTCGAAAACTGTACCATTTTACTAATTAGTATGATTTAATACTTTTTAAATGTGGTAAAAACATCAAAAAGATACAATCAAAATCAAAATAGAAAAAAAAATGTTAACTCTGTAATAAATGAAGAAATAATTGAAAATAAATATTACAGAAAAAAATGGGAAAAAAATTTAATCAAGTTCTTTGGTAAAATAATTTGCCATTCTCAATTATATTTTTTGCTTGAATTTGCTCTTTTTTTGCCTTTGGAAGTGTTTATAACCGATTACGAAAGCATATCAAAAGCCTAAGAAATGAAAATGAGGGAATAACACTGAAATTTAAACACTTAATCTCCACGAATAAGTTATGAATAAGGAAATCGTCTGTGGACAAGAAATCGTCTGTCGACAAATTGTCCTGTATAAATGTTATATCGTATTTTTATTATTGTTATTTTTGAACCAAGAAGGTTGAACAAAAACATTTTTTTAAATCCCTTCACGAAACTAGAAAATTATTTCCCAATATTTAAGCCGCATAAATTTAAAGAAAAAAATACAATGGACCATATTCCTCTTTTCGGTCCAAGACTATAAAAATCGTCATTTTAACTTATGTGGTGTCACAGTAATATTGTCTATCGTATTTTTTGCATGCATATGATTACAGAAAATTGCGTTTACACTTTGAAGAATATGGATAGTTTAATATTTGTTTCCATCTAATAATCCATGAAGAAATAGAACCTATTCTTCATTTCGGTTCGTGGCTATAAAAATCATCATTTTAACCTTATGTTATGTTACAGGAATACTGTCCATTGTCACCTAATTATTTATTAAAGACGACTTTTAAAATTTTTCCACAAAAAAGGCCATTAAAGCGGAAATGATTGATAAAAAAAATGTCATTTTTAAGTATTTATTTTAATTCGTAAATCAGAAATGTTTCTTGATCAGTTTGTCCAAATGACGTCATATTTATCCAATTTCATCATGCTCATTTTTTTTTCATTTGACCAGCTCTGTAGTAAAAAAAATACATCTTAAAAGAAGGCGATGTGTTTTTTTCAATGTAGAGTTCTAAATGGAATTTTTTAGTGAATAAACTTTTATCCTACATTGTATATTTTTATTGTTTGAATATGTCGGCTTATTACTAAAGTATTTAATAAAATAGTTTTTTTCTTAAACGTATAATAAAACGAAGTTTACACTTGAAAAAAAAAATAAAAATCGTAACATCTCATGCAATTTAAATGTAAGACATTGGTTTGCTATGACGCATACTGTTTGTAGTAAAGTAAGATTCAAATACGCCGCAAACGATTTTTCTTCATAGATCTTTATATAACGGAATACTTTTCAGATAACCTGCACGCGTACTGTACGTGCTGAACATAACATATTTTATAACAAATAATCATCTAATAGTGCACCCCATTAAGGCATATAAATTTCGTCATGGTTAAAATTATGTAATATTACTTAAATACACCGCAACGGATTTTTCCCCGTATACCATAATGTAACAGCATAATTTTGAGTGCCCCTGTAAATGAAAAGTGAAAGTTACACACTTCATTTTCAATACCGAACATATCATGGTAATCCTCAAAAATGTTAATTACAAGTGGATCCGAGTATATTTACGAGAATTAGAGGACTGACAGACAGTCAGAAGACAAACAAACCGAAGGCATAAACTCTTTTCAACTATGTTTGAAAGTGTTAAAACAATTTTAAATTCAAAAATATTTTTGTGAGTACCGTAAATATTAATTGTGCAATAAAAATTCTCTGGGTTACATAATGATATGGACACCAAATAATTTTGTGATATTCTGGGAACAAATTCATAAATAATTATCAGAAAACTCCATTAACGAGACAAAAGCAGTAATTTTGCATAGCTGTAAAATTAATATCAAACTTGAAATTCAACGGAAATATGAATTATCTAAAAAAAAGGTGCTTGAAAGTGATATGAACATTGATCGAAATTATCACTAAACGTGCACGGAAACTGTACAGGAATATTGGATGCCACTCTGAGAAGAAGAAACCAAAATACGCAAATTAGTTTAGCATATAAAAATACTTAGCAGACTAGAAAATTTCCAAACCTGATCGCAAAGTCAGTTCTAGAAGTATGGGTCTTACAAGCGTTTCAAGTGGTTTTGAGAAAGGAAAAATTGTGGCTTATAATGATAAAGGACTTTTGTCCAGAGCTATTGCAAACAAATGGAAAAGATCTTCATGTGTAATATTAAATTTTCTTCGATTAAAAGAAGATTATGGAGCAAAGAAGTCTCCGGGATGTCCACCAAAGCTGTCCAAAAGGGAAAAAAGAGCAATTATAAAAAGAATGAACAATGGGAAAACAACTTTAGGCGAACTATTAAGAGATTCACTAATAGCAGTGTCAAAAAGTGCCTTGTCCAGAGTAGTCAAGAGCTCTACGATGATGAGATACAAGTAAAGAAAGCTCCAACCACGTATGACTAGAATGCATCGGCAAAATCACCTGAATTGGGCAAAAGATCATATGTTCTTGAAGTTAAAATACAAAAGAGTAATATTATCCGAAGAAAAATAATTCAATTCGGAAACTGCGGACGGGTTTTCCTGATATCTTACGACATGCGCAAGAAACCAGGAACGTTTTCAAAACGGCTGCATAGTGGAGGTTCACTCATAGTTTGGGTTGCGTTCAGATTTTATGGTACTATCAACATTGCATTTCCCCCTGGCAGAATGAGTGCATTAACCAACCAAGATCTACTTGATGATAACTTGCTGCAATTTGCTAAGGAAATTGGCGGACCTTTCTGTATGTTCCGAAAAGACAATTCATCTATCCACATGGCAACCAGCACTTGGGAATGGTTTCTTAATAGGGATCTAATGCTGCGTTTAGGCCATCGTGAAAAACTTTGTCCAGCAAAAGACATAAATACTATCTTTGAAGAAAGCGGTAGATTCCACTCTTGAACTCTGCGGAATACCTTGCTAGTTTTGGCGCTTAGTCGCTTATGTAATGAAAAAGAGAGAAAAAATATACTTTTGTCATTAGAAATAGGATATTTTCCTTACCACAAGATAATTAAAATAGAAAATTCAGGGACACATACATACAAAAAATAAAATCACGTAAGTGCAAAATTAAAATTTATTGAATATACTATTTCATAATAAAAATTTTAATAATAAATTTACTTTTAAAAGAACCCAGTTTTTAACACTTTCCAACAAAGTTCAAAAATGTTAATGACTTTGGTTTGTCTGGCCGCCTGTCCGTCTGTCCGTCAGTCCGCGCTCCAACTCTCGTAAATATTCTCGGATTGTTCTGGAAGTTTTGGATGTTAGCGATCTCTACCATAGCACGATCCCTATTTCAAATGAAGTTTCTAGCATGTTTAGTTCATTTGCAGGGACAGTCAAAAGTTTTCCGTTACATTACGGCCTATGGGAAAAAATAGTTTTATATGATTTTTAATGATGTTACAGGCTTTCAAACATAATAAATTGCCATGCATTCATCAAGTGCACTAAAATATTCATTCAGTAGAATATGCGGCGCAAAGAATAGTTATTATTCTTTTACAGGGCCACACAAAATAATTCCGTTACATAACGATATATGGGTGGAGGCAATAGTTTGCGGCGTATTTTAATTATGTTAAATTATTTCATGTATAATGAAATTGATATACGTTGGTTTACTTTTACTTATTTTATGTATAATACGCAGTGCATAGCATTTACAGGGCCACACAACATATTTCAGATACTATATTCTATCCGAAGTACTGTACAGTAGCGATGATTGCTGGAAATGCATTTTTAATTATGTTATGTGCTTTTATGTTTCACTATATTTATACATAGTATATGGTGTGTATAAAAGCTGTAATTCATATTCACTGCACAAAATACAAAACTACACAAAATAATTCGTAATGATTACTGGGTATGATTGCAAATTACTTAAAGGTGGTTTTCAAATGAGTTATGCGTTTTTAAGCGGAAATGTATTTGGTGTACTAACAAATGTTTGTAGAACATAGATAAAAGGATATACAGGGCCACGCCAAGAATTGGATACATAAATGATATATAATGCTACATAAATGATAATTTCTCGAAATGTGTTTTCAGTAGTTTTAAGAGTGTTTTACTTTGAATTAAACTTAAGCTAATTAGTGGCGTGTAATAAAGTTACTAGCTTAACTAAATGGCTGTACAAATGTATACAAGTATAATTTGATGTATTAGTATCAATTGCGGAAAAAGAAATTTTAACCTGTTATCCGTTTTTTTTTTTTTTTTTTTTTTGTTTTTTTTTTTTTTTTTCTTTTGCTAAACTAAATCTTCCCATTATATACTATATATATCAACCTACAGATGAAATACAGGACTGTTCAAAAGAATTGGAATACATTTTTAGCTATGGACGATTTCTTCTGAAATCAGTTTTTCAAATGCTTCATGCGTTTTCTAAAATGCTTACTTAGTTCTCTTATATACCTTATTTCCCTAAATACCTTTTTTCCCTGACATTTTGTTAAAGCATTCAGGATGTGTTGGAAAATGTTTCATAATCTATGCCAAACGCATGAATTTTCTTACTTGCTTAAGATATATGATAATCAAAACGCGCTACTTAAAAAATCATTTATTAAAAATACTGATTAAGGCTTGTTATGAAATCAGAAATAGTTATTTTTTGACAGATTTTCTGACAGATTTTCTGACAGATGTTCTGAAACGCATGAAATGGGCAAGTGCTGTGATTCAGAAACAATGTAATCGAAAGACGTTTTCCATATTTTGGTAAACACAGGAGATCTTTCATAAAATACTGCCCGAGTTGGCCCGAATTTCCGGATGTGGCAGAAGGAAGAGGAAAAAAAAATGTTTTGTTTCACGTGACTAGAATCGCTTTAAACTCTATACGTAATTTATTTATTGAAAAAGGAAAATGCTATTCTATTTCAAATTGCTTCAACTGCCAGTTTTCTACATTTACTTTTAAAAATGAATCAGCAACTGTCTCTGAAAAATTTAGCTTAGTTCACAAGGAAATTTGAGAACAACCTTAAGTAATTTTTGAATGTATATATATTTGAAAATAATAGAAGTTCCTACTAAAAGAAAGAAAGGAAGAAAAAAAATCTTCCTCATAGCTAAATATTAGGTCAATAGAAAAAATTGTTAAGTATACTCTTGAAACTTACAAATAAAAAAAATGTATATGAAAGGAAGTTCCTAAACTGCGTCCATAATAAATATTATACTAAAATTATGATGTTACTTTTACGAAATATTAATAATCGCTGATAATTAAATTAAACATTTATATTGCTTGCTTTGTAAATAAGAAAATAATCAATCCAATGAAAAATAAATTATATACTGTTTTGAAAAAGTCGAACAATCTATTATAATGCTGTTTTTGTTGTTGTTTGTGTGTACCTTTTTTTCAATGAAAGAAAAAAAACCCCAATAGATGAAAGAGCGCGGGGGAGAGAAATAGTGACAGTAAGAAAAAAAAAGGAGAGAATTTACTTTTGTTATTAGAAATAGAATATTTTCATTACAGCAAGATAATTAAAATAAAACACGCACACAAAAAAATAATTTGTTCACTGAAGTGTAAAAATTAATATTGTTGAATGTACTGATTTCATAATAATAATTTTAATCATACATTTTCTCTTAAAAAAACACACAGGTTTTTTCAGCTAAAAAAATGTATTACTCAAAAAATCATTTATTATAAATATTGATTTTAGATGGTCTGAATTTAGAAGGGGCTACTTTTGACAGATTTTGAAAATCATTTTTGTTCGGAAATGCATGAAATTGGCAGGTGTTGTGATTCAGAAACTATGTAATTAAAAGAGGTTTTCCATTATTTGGTGAAAGCAGAGCTTTATGAACATACTGTCTGAGTTTGCCCAAATTTTCGGATGTGACAGGAAGAAAAGAAAAAAAAATGCTGTCACGTGATCATAATCACCCTTAACTCTACGCGTTATTTATTAATTGAGAAAGGGAAAACACTATTCGATTCAAAATTGCTTCAACTACAAGTTTTTTTAATTTAAGTTTAAAAAGGAATCGGGAAATGTCTCAGAAAGTTTCGCATTGTTAAGAAGAGAATTTGAGAACCACCTTAAGAAGGTTATGAATGTATATATTTAAAAATAATACAACTTTTCAGTTAAAAAAATAAAGAAAACTTTTCTACAAAAATAAATATTAGATCCACAATAAAAATTGTCTATTTTATACTCTTGTAACTTACAAACAAAAAAATAGCATATGAAAGGAAATTCTTAAACTACATCCATGTTAAATCTAATACTAATGTTATGATGTAAATTTTACTAAATATTAATAATCGTTGATAATTAAAATGAATTTGTATGCTTGCAAGTAAGAAACTAATCAAATCAATAAAAAATAAATAATGTACAGTTTTGAAAAAGGTCAAACAATCTGAATAACTATTACAATGCTGTTTTTCTTGTTGTTATTTATGTCTTTTTCATTGAAAGATTAAAAAAAAAAAGAATAGTTGGTGAAGGAGGGGATAAATAATGACAGTAAAAAATGAGAGGAAAGAATATACTTTTGTCATTAGAAATAGGATATTTACATTAAAGCAATATAATTAAAATATAAAACACACACATACATACACAAAAAAATTCATTTAATAATATAATAAGCATTATATAAATAATAATAAGAATTATATAAACATGTGTTTAATATGTTTAAAGTGTTTGGGAACAAATTTCTGAAGTTTAGTTGACGTTTTTAAAAAGAAAATTAAATCAGTAACATACGAATGCATAGGATACGAATAACAAAATGCTTCTTTTAATTGATTACTGAAAATGATTACTTTCACATATAAAGAAATGCCACAAAACATTATACAGTTTTTAGTAATGATTTTTGTTCCATAATTTCATATGTCGTCTTTTGAAATAACATTGAATATTATTTCTAGAACATCTTAATTATGATATTCAGGGCACGAAATAATAGGCAAGGCTACATAAAATTCAAATAAAAAATGAAAATCCTTTACGTTAGTGTTTAACTGTTGTTTTAGGTAATATGTTAGTTTCATAAAAAAAAAATCCATATTTTGTTGCATTAATATAATCAGAAAGAATAAATCATAATTATTTTTAATTGAACATCTTTAAAATATATATTTCCATGATATAAACATATTTCCATTAAAAATGTCTTGCAACGATATAAAAAAGAAATCAAAATGCACATGGTAATATTTTATACTTCCGAACAAATGCAGAAAGAACGAAGGAATCACAGTAAAAATGAATCGTGAAAAATTATCGAAATATCCGTTATAGGTGTTGGCAATGTATGATAACAAAGTTCCTAACTTTAGTTGAAGTCGGAACAAGGGAAAAGGTATCGCTAACACAGGAATGCGCGGAATGCTAATGACATGTTCCGCCTACCAATGAATCACTAATAATGATCGCTAATTGTTTCCAGGTATAAAGGGAAGCCACCACAAGTTACCCTGTTACTAACTTTAAACTTTGATACATAATGACGTGGTACAATAATGAGCAAAATATTTACTTATCTGACGCTATTCCGCTTTCAAATTATTTTATTCGTTTACTCTTTTTATTTGTTAACGTATATGGAACAGTTTAAATGCACATGGGGCAGATTTTATTTTTGCACTAGAGAAAATAAAATTTACTAGAGAACAGTAATTCTACTTTTTCCGAATTTTGTGTCGCTCACGAAGAAAATTATATATATATATATATATATATATAGTTTTCTATAATATTTCTATAATATAATATAATATTAATTATATATATATATATATATATATATATATATATATATATATATATATATATATATATATATATATATATATATATATATATATATATATATATATATATATATATATATAGATAGATAGATAGATAGATAGATATTATAAAACATATTTTAGTGTTGAGACTTAAAATACGCGCTTTTATTTTATACGAGGTGGAACCCGCCGAACTTCGACGAAGGAAAATGTTTAAGAAGGAACTGTTTCATTGATTTATAATAAATCTACAAAATTAGTTACAATAGAAAATGCATCGTAAATTGGCTAGTCTAGCTCTCAAACAAATATTATTTTAACCTAAAATTAACAAAATGCTATTTCTATAAAACTCAGTTTGTTTATCTGAATAATTAAAATTAAACTTTAATCGCATATGTAATCAGTAAAAATATAATTAGAAACAGTTATTATGATGAAATTGTAAATTAAGTCTCTTATGCTTAGTTTTCCCGAATCAAAACGATAAAATTTATTCTAGCTTGATACAATCAGATTTTTTTTCCTTGTATAACCTAAACCCGATATCATTTTCACCTTCTCATAATTTACATATGTACTTCTCATATTCGTATTCACTATGTTTAAAAAAATGGTATTTTAATTTGATCATTTTAAATTCATTATCAGAAATCATTTTTTCAAAATTCGGAAAATATTATTATACGCGGATAATTATTAATTCTTTCAGCTTTCTGATAGGAAATGAGTAATTATAACGGAAAGTAACACAATTATTTAAAATAGGTTTTCGTAAAGAGAAAGTGTTATATCGTTTGTAAAATATTTTTGCTATAAACTAAGAAACCTTTAACTGATAAATAGAAACGAAATAAAATCAAAATTCACCGGATTTTTGATGACAGATGGTATATTTGACATAGCATGTATTTTAATTTCAATTTTTATGAAGAGATGGCAACAAAAAATGCAGTAATCTACTATTTTCCCTTTTACTTTTAATAGAAATGGAGTACTTCCGTTGCCACAATTACAAAATTGGTACTAAAACTATAAAAAAAATTAATATCTCAAAAATAAATTGAGATACAGCTTTCAAACAAATTGCATTTAAAAGAACATTTTTTCCTTATACTACGGTATAAAAACTGAAAATCTGCGATGCGCAGAAATTAAAAAAAATTTCAGTAACAAAAATTGCAAAACGAAAATTCATTTCAAATTTGAAAATGATGCCATTCGCAGAATGACGTATGCGTTACGCACAGATAAGTTTGTCCTTTATAATATAGATAGAATGATGTCATTTGCATCTGCTGAAAAATTCCACATTTACGTTACAGTCTTAATCAACATCTATTGAACAGTATGCATTTTGACGTCAATGTCACGGAATAATAACAAACCCAGCAAAAGCGATGTCGTCATTTAAGAAACTCGACAAAAAATCGAGTATCTAATTATTCATAAGCCTTCATTTAATTGTAACATTAATATGGACACCGGAAATTGAATAAAATTTATAATAGCTCCATGTTTTACCAGAAATCATTCGTTTATATTTTCTCAAAGTTCGGATAATCTTATTACACTCGGATTAATAAAATTGTATTGTTCCAGCTGTTCCGCAGGAATTAAGTAAATGCGGAGATAGTTATATATATATATATATATATAGATAGATAGATAGATATTATAAAACATATTTTAGTGTTGAGACTTAAAATACGTGCTTTTATTTTATATAGAATGATGTCATTTGCATCTGCTGAAAAATTCCACATTTATGACGCACATATAAACATTAAAATAAATTTTTATAGCGGACGATATTATTGCCATAGCACGCACATTAATTAACGTAAAACGAGGTTAATCGGAGCATTTTTCAACTTTAACGTAAAAAAAAGGGCAACAACCGATTTTTTTTTATTTCATTAATTTTTTGACTAGGGACTTCGGTATTGTTTTGTTCTTGAAATTTTAAGCAAAAACAAAACATTTTTCACAGTTTATATATATATATGTATATATATATATATATATATATATATATATATATATATATATATATATATATATATATATATATATATATATATATATATATATATATATATATATTATTATTATTATTATTATTATTATTATTATTATTTTAATGATGTTCCGATTCACCCATTTCGGCGGTGTGAATCGGAACAAATGTTATAATCCTTATTTGTTCCGATTCAGACTTTAATAGGGTTAATAAAAACAGGTAATAATGATAAGCGATAAATAGGAACACGTAATTACTATTAAATAAACCCTTTATTTAATATAGTAAAGGCATGACTTTTCAGAATTTAAAAATCAACTTTGAACTCAAGAAAGATTAAAATTTATTCTAAGAAAATCTATTTGAATTGAGAAAAATGAAATTTAATACAAATTCAATTCACTCATGTCATTCACAAATGTTATCATATCTTTGAAATGAGCAAATGTTTGAATGTTGTCCTTTAGCTGAAGTTTCTTTGTGACATCTTCTGGAAGAAGTGCTGCCTCCTCTTCCACCGTTTCTTGAAATCTCCAAGTATGGGGGACCCTTTTGTAAAATTTTCCCACATAACTATCATCTTCGGGGTACAGGACTTTGGTCACATAGAGTCTATATGACTTTCCTCCATACACTTTAACGGCAAGGAAATTTCTTGGAGAAAATTTGTTCGAAAGTTGGGGATTTTCTGAGATTCCAAATCTGGATCTTATTGCAATACATATTCAAACGTATGTTTTCAGATATGACATGAGAATATTGCTTATTGAAGAATAAACCATGACAGTAGCTGCTGGGGGAATCAGAAAAACAACATAAATGTGTTCCGATTCACACTGTAAATCTTAAACCCAAGATGTTACGAGGAATTTTTCACTTTTTCATTATGTAGTTTTAGAAACACATAAAATCTAATACAGCACATCGTTTATAGGTATAGCCTTAATAATAATAATAATAATAATAATAATAATAATAATAATAATAATAAACACTACTCTTAGGTTTGGAATACGAAACAGTCTGTAGTTACCTACAAAGTTTTGCAGATGTTGAAAATAGGAGGTTTTTGAGGATCCAATTGCAGTTTTTTTAACCCTCTACTGCCCATGGCAGCTTATTTGCTACCATAAATTTAGCTTTAATTTTTAGCACAGAATTTCATAAATAATGTGTATTTTAAGTCATTATAGCAATAACTGCACATATAGGTAATATTTGGTATGACATTTGAATGCAGGTGGCAGTACTAAATTAGAAAAAAATTAGTTTGAAGAAGCATCTGTGATAAAAATTTTACAATGTCATTTACAGTGGTAAGTTTTTGCTAATTTTTACAAACATTTTATTGTGATAAAACTAATTACACCCGATATATAGTTAAAAAAAAATACTTACTGCTATTCTCTGCACAAAAAAGTTCAATGTAAGTTTGTTTTTTAATGGTAAAATGAGTAATTAAAATGAAGGTAGCAAATCTGCTACCATGGGCGTTAGTGAAAAGTGACTTGTCAGGAATATCTGAAAGTGATAGTGACGATGAGTATTTGCCCTCTGAAAGGCACGATGTTGGCTATGAGGAAAGATTAGATGATGAAGGATCTGAAGAGGTGAATAACTTAATGAAGAAAAAATAGAATTTTTTTTTTTAATATTGGCGAAAGTACTCTAAAGAATGTATATAATAATCTTAATCAAAGAATCGTATGGAAGAAAAAAAGAACCAAACCTTTTGACTCTTGCCAATGACGACGACTTTCCAGATCCAGTAGAGCCTCTTCCATCTCCATTACATTATTTTAAAATGTTTATATCACCCGATATGATCAAGTTATTGGTATCAGAAACAAATCTGTACAGTGTTCAAATAACAGAGAATTCAATTACGTTGACGGAATATGAAATGTAGCAATTTTTAGGTATGCAGATTCGAATGGGACTTGTTCGAATACCACATATTAGAGGTTACTGGGAAGATGGATTAAGGTATGAACAAGTTGCTGGAGTCATGTCTCGAAACAGATTTGGAAAGATTTTAAGATATATAAATTTTGTTGATAATTTAAGTGTTGATTATACAGTGAGACTTGATAAATGTTGAAAATTGCGCCCGTGGTTATATATGTTGAGGAGTAACATGCTATCAATACCAGAAGAATGTAAGCACTCGATTGATGAAATAATCATCCCATTTCGTGGGAGAGTCCACATAAAACAATACATGACAAAAAAGCCTCGTAGTAAATGGGGATTGAAATTATGCTTTAGTTGTGGACAATCCGGCATTTGTTACGATTTTGACGTCTATACTGGACAGCCTAAAGGACATTATGGGGAACAAACTGGTTATGAATTAGGATTAGGGGCAGGTGTTGTTTTACAACTATGCAGCACACTGAAAGACACAGAGAAAGCTACAATTTTTGCAGATAATTTCTTTACCGGAATTAATCTGGTAAGAGAACTGTCGAAAAAAAGAATAGGCTTCATAGGGATTGGGAAAGAAAACAGATTGATGAAGTGTAAATTAAGAAATGAGAAAGAAATGAGAGAAAGAAGGAAGAGGATCCATTGACTACTCGGTAGCATTTACAGTCAATTTTGATGTTATATCAGGGAAATAGTTTGACAACAGATGCTGTACTTTATTATCGAACACTGTAGGAGTTAATCATTTAGCTTCTGTAAAGAGGAGAGTAAAATATCAAACAAAGAAGTACTAGTTCTTTGCCCGGCAGTCATTCCTCTGTACAATCCAAATATGGGAGGAACTGACTTGAATGATATGATGTCATTTAAATATAAGTACACGTTCAAATCAAATAGATGGTACTTGTACATATTTTGACACACAGTCACAATGGCAACCATCAATGCATGGTGTCTTTATCAGGGACATTGTAGCCAACTCAAAATGAAACACTCTTGCCTTCGCTCTTTTTTGAACGAATTATCTACAAGCCTTATTACTATTGGTAAAAAGAAGTTAGGTAGTCCATCTCTCGAGAGTCCAAAAGTTCAGCAGCCTAAGAAAAAAACCTCGAAAACAGAAACCACCAAAGGTAAAATTTACATACTGAAAAATATTTTTAAAGCTAAAATATATATGTTCATAATATGTATATCTTAGTTTAAATTTGAATATTGGAAGTATATATTTTATTCACTTTTAGCAAATAAGGACTTATGGCGTGCATCATTGGCCTACATATGAACAAAAAAGCCAAAGATGCCATATTTGTCAAAAAGGGACATTTTCTTCAATAAAATGTCAAAAATGCGACGTAATCTTATGTATAAACAAAGGAAGAAACTGTTTTAAGGCCTACTACATGTAAAAATAACAACTTTTTCAAAAAATAAAATAAATTTGAAATGTGGTAAAATTTTTCATTTTTCATCCTAATCTGCCCATGGTAGCATATATGATACCATACAGAAATTCTTTAAAATATAACAAAATCTCAATTTTTTTAATATTTTTATTTTATTTGACCCACAACAGCATAAATCAAACAAACAAATAATTTTTTCGATACAATTTCTTGTAGTGGGCAGTAGAGGGTTTTAATATAACCGAGTAGTGGTGCCAGCATGACAAAACTGAATTTCCCAACATTTCAGATATTACCTTCTTAAAAAAAAATTGGCGACTAAAAATATCCTCACACATTTTTTTTTTTTTTTTTTTTTTGAGTTTATTTGTATGACCGAAGAGTTTCGATCCTGTTCACCCCACTTAACGGTACAATCTTTTTTTCAGTTTTTATGAGAAAATGATTACTTTCTACAGAAATGCGGTTCTTCAGTTGCTACCATTATATAAGAAGCTTTGAAGACTACCAAAAAAAAAAAATCTCAAAAATAAATTTAGATGCAGTTTTTAAATTGAACTAAAAACACTTTTTTTTTTCCCTATACGACGGTGTAAAATTTCAAAATGTGCGATGTTCAGAAGTTTAAAAATGTACTGTAGATATTATCAGTGTTTAACCGTATAGTGATACATCTGCTACGTTTTACGTCTGGCTTATCCAACAGAACGTTATTTTTTAGCGACGACACTTTGATTGTTACCCGAAAGAAATAGCATATCGGGTATTAACAAATAAAATAAATCAAGTAAATATTAAATTTTAAAAATTAAAAGACCCGACTGCATAAAATGCGAACTAATTAAATATTTTTTCATCAATGTGAAACTATTTTTTATATTACGTATCTATTTTTTAATTTACTTGTATTGATGACATTTAAGTGGTGTTTAATTGTTAGTTCCTTTCTATAAGTATATTTTGATGAGGTCTATAGATGTCCATGAAGGTTAGAGATACAGTAAAGCTAGGTATCCTACCTGCACAACTTCCAAGTTGTGTAATATTTAAATAGAGCTTCTGACTGTAAAATAGTCGATGAAACATCGTCTTTATTTCTAAAGACCTATCCAATGATATGCCACTTATTATGGTGCGTAAAAATTATTTTTTGTCTCTACCGGCATTTTGTATTTTACGGCCGCCATTTCGAATTTATAAAAACAAAACTTAGCTTATAACCATCGAACAGTTAAGACGAATCGATAGAGACCTCATTCATTAAAATCCATCCCTCCGTTGAGATGTTTAGAGGGTATAAAGAAATCCACATACCCAGATACGCGTGAAATACATAACCCTTCTTGGCAGTCAGGTAATAAAGTAAGAATCACAGATAGAAAATGTAAATTATTTATTGTAATATCCTGATACATTTATAATTTTTTAAGTAATTTTTCAATTAATTTTCAGCAGTGAAACTTCTTCCAAAATTATTGAACATTAAATAGATTTATTATCACATTCCTAAGTAAGCGCAAAACCAACAGAGTGAAAATGCTCAAGCCGGGAATCGAATCCAACAGGACATATCTCACTCACACACGTCCACGTTGCTCAAATGATAGAGCAGTTGATCGTTTAACCAAGGACCCAAGTTCGATTCCCGGCTCAGATTTTTTTTCATTCTATTGACATTACGCCTTTTTAGCAATGTGATATTTCATGTGTTTAAGATTCAGTACTTGAAATCATAATTATTTTTAACTGAACATTGTTTAAAATATTTCCATAATTATAAGATTTTTCAATTTAAAACACGGTGGAACAAAATTCAAAATATAACAACATTTCAAAATTGATAAGTTATAAATTTATATTTACGAATAAATGTAGAAAGAGCGAATGAATAACAGTAAAAATGAACCATGGAAAATGATCGAACACATACGTTACATGTTTTTTTTTTTTTTTTTTTCAAATTATTTCATCCGTTTATTATTTTCAAATGATAATTTAAAAGGGGCATTTTCAATACATATGGGACAGTCTTTTATTTGCAACAATGAGAATAAACTACATAATTAAAATAAAATAAAGGAATATTTCATAGATACAAAAATGTAAATGATTAATGATATTCAATAACTGAATATTACATAAAATGTACAAGTACTGAAATTAAGTATATGAGTGTTTGAACGAATTAAAGCAACTAGCGTTTTTTATATAGTTTTTTAGCAAGTAAATGTTTTTAAGGGGGACAAGGGACCTTAAAAACATAAAAAATCATTTTTTTTTTATTTTTTGTAAATTTCACTTTAAATATTATTCAAGGGTACATTATATGCATTATGGCGTTTATTTATCACATTTTTTTTTTTTTTTTTTTGACCAAAAAAAAAAAAAAGAAAAGAAATGGAATTTTACGCGTAGTCTTAGAAATCTTCGAAATGGCCCCTGCGCATTACATATCAGTGAAAATCCCCAATATTCTGTATAAAAGATTGGTTTATATATATAAATAATACTGTGCATTGAACTGTATATATTTATTTGAATATAAAGGTTTTAAAAAAATTGAATTTTTTTCGAAAATTTTTCAATTTTTTTTTTTTTTTTTTTTTTTTTTTTTTTTTTAAACATTATTCAAGGATACATTATATGCATTATGATATGCATTTATCACAAAAAAAAATTTTTGAGAAAAAAAAATGGAATTTTAGACGTCGTCTCATAAAATTATATTCAAATATATAAAGTTCGATACACAGTTATATATATAAACCAATCTTTTATAAAAAAATATTGGGGATTTTCATTGATATGGAACGCGCGGGGGGGGCATTTCGAAGATTTCTAAGACGACGCGTAAAATTCCATTTTTTTTTCCCTCAAAAATAATTTTTTTTTTTTTTTTTTTTTTTTTTTTTTTGTGATAATGCGTGCCGTAATGCATATAATGTACCCTTGAATAATATTTAAAGTGAAATTTACAAAAAAATAAAAAAATGATTTTTAAGGTTTTTAAGGTTCCTTTTCCCCCTTAATATTATTTGAAAAAACAAAACGAATATTACTTAATAGCTCAGTGGTTAGGGAGTTGAATTCGGAAATAATTAGAGGAAAGCTGGAAATTGTTTTAACCCCTTCAGTTTAGGTCTAGAATGAATATGCTACGTTTCCCCCCTCGTACTAGGTAAGCGTTAGGAATTATACATTGATTAAAAAAAATACCATAACACTATCTCGAAATCACTAACTTTTTCAAAAACATTGTCAATACAAATGTTGTAGAGCTTAAAATTCTGAATAAAATGAGATATACACTTAATATACACTATATACACTTAATACTATAATAATAACTTATAATAAAATACACTTAATACTTTTGTTGAATATTAAGGTCACAATTTTACTTTAAAGTTTTAGCCTCGTGGTCAGAGGGTTGAATTCAGAATTAATTAGGGGACAACTGGAAATAGTTTTAATCCCTTCAGATCAGGTCTAAAATGAATATTCTATGTGAGCGTTAGGAAATATGTATGTATTTACATTCGAATAACATGTTTTTCCTCAATTTTTTTAACAATATCTCAAAATAGTGAATTCTATCAAAAACATTGTCAGTGCAAATATTGTAGAGCTTGAAATTCTGAATAAAATGAGCACCCACATTAGTATTTTTGTTCAAAATTAAGGTCGAAATTCTAATTTTAAAATTTTTCTTAATCGCTAATCAAGAGCTTTAAGTCCGGAGAGACCAACTTACCTAAGAATATCTCAAAACAGCTAAGCGTATCAAAAACATTGTCAGTACAAATGTTGTAGAGCATTAAATTCTGAATATAATTAGCACCCACATTAATATATTTGTTCAAAATTAAGGTCGCAATTCCATTTCAAAATTTTGCGTTAATCACTAATCAAGAGCTTCAAGATAGGAGAAACCAGATTACCTTAACAATATCTCAAAACAGCTAACTATATCAAAAAATTGCCAATGCAGAATTTGTAGAACTTAAAATGCTGAATAAAATGAATACTCACATTAATATTGTTGTTCAAAATTAAGGTCGCAATTTCAGATATTGTTAAAAATATTAAAGAAAAATGTGTTTTTCGAATGTAAATGTGTGCATATTTCCTAACGCTCACTTAGTACGAAGAGGAAAACATAGAATATTCTTTTTAGACCTAATATGAAGGGATTAAAACGATTTCCAGTTTTCCCCTAATTAATTCTGAGTTCAAACCTCTGACCACGGCGCTAAAATTTTAAAGTAGAATTGTGACCTTAATATTGAACAAAAGTATTAAGTGTAGGTACTCATTTTATTCAGAATTTTAAGCTCTACAACATTTGTATTGACTATGTTTTTGAAAAAGTTATTGACATCGAGAGAGAGTTACGGAATTAAAAAAAAAAAAAAAAAAAAAAAAAAAAAAAAAAAAAAAAAAAAAAAAAAAACCGTGTTCATCAACGTATAAATCAATGTATAATTCCTAACACTCACCTAGTACGTTAATACGTACTAGGGGAATACTCAGCATATTCATTCTATACATAAACTGAAGGGATTAAAACAATTTCCAGCTTTCCACTAATTATTTCCGAATTGGGTCTTTTTTTTGCTTCCCTCCCACTGGGCTAGCATTAGAGAAGATATAAAACTAGATTGTCCAATTTCGAGAATAAGGGTATATTAAGAAAAGGAAATTATGATGTATAACAATAATCCAACCTGTTGGAAAAACTTATTTTCTTACAGAAGATACCTCATTTTGGCTCTGATTTGTTTGCTCTTTTAATTGAATATTTTGCATGAAGAAAATTTATAGGTACAGAGAACTAAAAGATGTACATAAAACTTAAAGAATTAGTTTAAAGTAACTTACAATATTTTTTTAGAAAAATTGAAAACACAAGTTGTAAACTGCAATTGGTATTACTGAGTTAATGCAAGCCCATCTCTTTAATTTTGGTGCTAAGAAGACTGAGTAGGAATAGATAAATCAAAACTTAAAACATTTAGAAAAAAACTTTAACTACTGATTTTATAAATGAAATCACTTATACTTTAAAATATATATTTAAATTTTAACATCCTTTCGGTATCCAAAAGTAAATTTACATTAAAACATTACTTAGATTTTAATTTGTTTACATATTCATTTGAATATATATAAGCGAAGACATTATAGTATGATTTATAGGTTCTGAAAATTAAATGAGTAACTGTAATATTCGATGATATTTTTTAACTAACAAAATGAATTAGGAAAATTAGAGCAGTTTTTAATTGCGCATGAAGGCAAGGTGATATCGATAGTTTTTATTAATGAAAACAAAAGGGGAAAAAAAGGAAAAGAAATGGAAAGAAAATAAACTAAAGAAAAGAAAACTGTATTAAGAATTCATAATTTTGTAGGGTAAAGGGCCCATATTTCGTCCCCTCTCCTAATTTCGTCCCCCTTAACTTCTCCACTTCTGCGACAGTGGCACAACTTATGACGCAATGCACAGGGGACGGGAGGTAAAAGGGGTCAGTGTTGAAAATTTTTTCGCCAAGACGCATACATAAATTAACGACGACAAATTTCCTATTTTTAGAAGACTTGAGTTCTTATTACGTCGTTTGTAGAACGTTATTTACTGTACTGTGAGTATTCATTTCTGGATCATTGCATGTATTTTACGTTGGTAAGATGCTGACACTAGCATAAAGTGAGTTTTAGGACATTCAGTTCAGCTTACGGCAACTGAAGATCAGTGATATGGGGAAGTAGCGTGGTCCCAAGTTTTCCCCTTTGTAGTTCTTATTTTCGTCCCGGCGACGAAATTAGGAATACTTTTTCATGACATTTTTTCCAAAGTTTTCGTAATGTTTGGATGGCGAATGTTTCGTTATGTTATTCTTCCCTTGATAATTAGTACATTTTTTGTGCCTTACTTTAATGTAAATTAAATTACTTACTCATTTAGAAATAAATTTTGATTTAGTTATAAGTTAAGCCTCGGCGTATTGCTTTTTTTTTTTTTTTTTTTGGGGGGGGGGGGGGGGGTTGCTACCATTTTTTTTTTCTTTTGCATTTTTCAGATACTTTTGTTGTAAAAACAATTTTTCGTGTTATTAAAATTTTGTTGTACAATATTTGCCTATGTTTCAATGTGCGTGGGTAGTAGATCTGTGTAAAATCTAAATTTGGTAGATTTTCACTGAAAATTACAACTTCCAAGGGCCTAAAAGTGACTGGGAGACGATAATAGGACACTTTACCCTAAATGGCATTATTCACGTTAATAAATTAGGAAAGTAAATAAGTGCAAAAAATTAACTATATTAAAAAAAAACATTTAATATATATATATATATATATTTAGCGTGTGCATTTGTTGGAAAATTAATTAACTGATAAATAAGTATCTTTACTTTTAAACAAAATAACGGATACTGCCACACCATTTACAATTTGTATTAAGATAATAAATAAATGGAAATATGTTGATAGGGATAGAAGAGTGGATTAAATTGTAAGCTTATCAAATTAAAATACTAGACTAATGTTTAAAAATTATGTCTGCCATAACATACATTTTTTTTCTTTCTGAAAAATAATTTACATTTGAAACATATTTTCAGAAAAAATGATATAATGATACATACATATTTTACATTAAAGAGGACTTTCTTAAAGGTAAATATTTTCCCATGTTTAATAATTTTATTAACCGCAAAAAAAATTACGTCTTTATTTTTAATACTTAGATAAACATTTTTATTTATGTCGAACAATTATATTAAAAAAAGAGAATGTTTTAATTTTTCAGTTCATAAATAAATTTTTATACATAATATAAAAACAAAATTAATTAAATATTTATAAATATTAAACGGGGCTTAATATATATATATATATATATATTTATTTATTTATTTATATATGTATTACAAAATGCATTTCGCAAAGTGCTCTTTATATCCAATTTCTTTCAAACAACTTATTCAAAGTTCATGAAAAGTGATTCAGCTATACAGCTGAAAATGCAATAGATATTTATTAATATGCATGGATAATATTGAAGTTCACTAAATTCTTGAAATAACGCAAAGTAGTAATTATGAAATATATATATTAAAAAATTTAAATACGAAAAATGAATAGTATTATTCATTTATACTATTATACTATAGTAATCATAAATTTTTTGTTGATTTCTTAAATAGCACGGTCCTTATTACACACACATATATATATATATATATATATACCAGTCTTTATTTCATATAGATGTTACGAATAGGAGCAACTAAAACACCCATTAAACCTTTAAAGTCGCAGAAAATAAGGTTAAGTAGATTTGTATGTACTGGAATATTTTGAAACTTTCCCATTAGTTAAAAGGCTTCATTTGTTATTCATGATGAAGGAGGTGAGGCATTAATTAATTATAGCGAAAGAATGTAGGAAAAATCTCCAACACTGAATATATTTTAAGTAAATTCAGTTATTTTAATGCATTAGAAATTTTGGTTAAGATATTATTACGTAAAACAACATTTTTAATGGAAACGTAATTTTTTAATCATTTATATACATATGGTATTTTTGAGACGTTGCATGTGTGTATATATACTGCTATGAATGTTTTTATAAATATATGGCGTAAGCCCCACAGGGGGGGGGGGGGGGGGCAATATGCATTTTCATTGAGGCATTTTCAGATTTCTTATTAACAAATTTTTGTATTTCTTTTTTAACCATTTCGGAAAATGGTTATTGTTCTCGTCAGGGTAGGAAATCAAACGCATATCTGAAGGTTTTTATTGTTTTAATCCCCATTTTATACTTTTTTCAGATTGGTCTATACACTAACCTGTATTTCCCTTTACTTTCAACAGAGATGGATACTTTCTGTTGCCATTATGACAAAAAAGTAATAAACACTACAAAAAAAAAATTAATAACTCAGAAACAAATTTAGATACAGCTTTCAAACAAATTGCATTTAAAAGTACTTTTTTTCTCTATACGACGGTGTAAAAAGTAATATTGTGGGATGTTTAGAAGTTTAAGAATGAAATTTCATTTAAAATTGGTTGTCACATTTCTTGGAAATCTGACGATGGGAAAGCCTTTTCACGAACAGCCAATGAAATGCTTGTATAATACGTACGAGTCGCAGGCGATTTTTCTCGCTTGAAATTTTTACGTGTAATAACACTATTAATGTTTAATTCATGGCATACGTAATGTGTGATCAACTCCGTGCGATTTTTTATGTCTTAAATTTTAGTCTTTGAAAAAATCATTTTCCAAATGGTCGTTGTAACTTGTTAAATTGCTTTTTATTTTATTTTTTCTTATTGAAAGGAGTGTCGCTGTCGAAAAATAGAAATAATAGAAGATATAGAAGACTAAAATGACTAAATAAAAATTAAATTCTGAAGCGTTCCCATTTAAAAGTTCAAAGTACACTGACACCGGAATAATTATGTTAATTCCTAAGTATATTTTGACGCCTATTATATTTTAAAAAATACTTTTAATTTATCTGGTTTTAGAATTATTTTAGCAAAACACACCTCTTTTCTTTTCTATGTATATGCACTATATGGCCAAAGGTGACTGATCACTTGCAATTCTAGACGTTTAGTTAAATATCTAGAATAATACACGAGGAATTAATCTGAAACTGCAGGTGTGTAAACAGTATAGTATAGGTCATATATATCCGCGAAGATTTTTTTCCCGAAACCCCATGGGTGACCGTCAACAAATTAAAAAAGAACGAATATCTTTTGGGTAACTTTGTAAAAACTAATGTAGCAAAACCATTCAAACTAGAAATTATTAATAAGTGCCTTATTGTAATTTACCGTGTTCATTTTTATGAGGATAGCAAGTATAATTGTACAGAAATTAAGGTTTTTACAAAAAGGGTCCCAATTTCGCAAAGTATTTTGCTTATAATTTGCAAAGTTCTTAATATTAAAAAAAAGTTCTTTTCAGAACATATGACAAGCAACATTGTACATAACACTCTGCAATCAGAATTAAAAAAATAATAAAAATTGGAGGGAAAATAAGCAGGTTTACTAAAACATGTTTCACTGCGCATGCGGGAATGCAATCAAAATATAATGTATTCGCTAAGTATATAGAGCAACTTTTGTGAAAGTCTCAAAATCATAGCTTGAAAATTCTGAAAATTATCGTCGATAGAATAAGCTCTAAATCCGTTCCAAAAATTAGCAAAAAGATGAGAGGTTGTATCAAATATCTTTTGATTAGTGCCAAGATAGCGCACACAATATTGCACGTACTACCATATTTGGATACGACCCGTCATCTTTTTTGCTTCCTTTTGGGAAAAACGGATTTCGAGCTTAGTCTATCGACGATAATTTTCAGAATTTTCAAGCATTGATTTTGAGACTTTTACAAAAGGTACTCCGTATAGTTAGTTAATACATTATGCACATTATATTTTGATTACATTCACGTATGCGGCAGTGAAACATTTTTTAGTAAACCTGCTCATTTTTCATCCAATTGTTATTATTTTTTTATTTTGATACCAGAGTATTGTGTACAATTTTAACTCTGCAAATTATAAGCAAAAAACATGGCGAAATTCGGGACTGTTTTTATAAAAAAAAAAAAAAAAAAAAAAAAAAAAAAACAATTTCTCTATGAGTATACATACTACCCTGATAAAAATGAACACAGTGTATTAAACTAAGCCACTTCTTAATAATCTCGCGTTTGAATGCTTTTGCTACATTAGTTTTTACAGGGTTATCCAAAAGATATTCGTTCTTTTTCAATTTCTTGACGGTCCCCTATGGGGTTTCGGGAAAAAATCTTCGCGGAAATGTATGACCTGTTTACACATCTGCAGTTTCAGGTTAATTCATCACATATTTTTCTAGATATTTAACAAAACGTCTAAAATCGCAAGTAACTGGTCACCTTTTGTCATATTGTGTATGGGTCAATATCCGAAAACTGGACAATTTCACTCCAGAATTTTTATATTTTTGAATTAATGTACCAACTTCCACATACAATTACATACTATGATACATGATTTATCATTTAAAAGCTGTAGTGTTTTGAGATCAAGGATGTATGTTTTATGGTTAGGATAAACTTTTATGGAATAAAGTGTCTGTTAACACCATAACCAGAGTCTAATAATTGGGACTAAGATGATGGGAAATGAAGTGATGTTTTTGCCTTAACAGCCGCTCAGCCAATCCTTTTGCTCACAGGTAAATTATTAAATATGCCATGTGACATTTGCATGTTACATAAATAAAGTTGCAATAAGTTTTTTTTTTTTTTTTTTAATAAATAAAAGTAAAAATATGAATGATGCTATAAAAAATACTTATCCAGAACAAAAATTAAATATTTCTAAATATGAAACAAAGAGACCCACGGCTTTGCTCGCGTAGTATTTGAAATATGCCAAGTGATATTTATATGTCAAATTTTTATTAAAAGAAATTATACTTTTAGGAATAATTAAAAAATTACTATTTAAAACATAGTTTGACTAAACTTCATTATTACACTGCGTTACGCAGAAATTAGACTTAAATTAATAAAAAAAAATAAAAATAAATAAATGATAATGTAGAAAATATTTTGAAACTTTTATGCTCAATTAAAACGCTTATTTAAGTATTCATTTGAAGTTTTGAATTTTTTAGAAACCATCTTCTTGCATCTTAAAATTAACCATCATGTCAAATTTTAAGTCCTAATACCTCTCTCAACATAAAGGGCTATGTTGAAATAGGAACTGTCACCATTAATTTGCCAACATTAATATTGAAATCGGTTCATTATTTCCTACTATTCCACAGAAACGTAATTTAGATGACTTTTAAAGGCCTTTTTTAGAACGTTTGTTGTTCCTGTGAACCTCAGGTGGTAGAATCATCCACATAAAATATAGCCTGTGTAGGATCAGAGATTGTTACCATTCATTCGCTATTATTACTTTTATAATCGGTTTATATTCCCTGAAATTGCATAGAAATCGTAATTTAAGACTTTTTTAGAACGCTTTTCGCACCTCCCCTTCGCTTCACCCCTTTTTAATTCGAATTTATTTTCGACAGTCCTTCGAGGGCATTTATATTTTATAAGAAACTACCATGCTGTATTTTAAGTTTCTAGCTTCTTCAGTATCACAGAAATCGCAAATTAGAAAAGTTTTAGCTCCTGCAACCCTCTAGGGGTTGTGGCACCAATTCAAAATATAGCTTATGTTTGAACAGGTTCTATCACCATCAATTTGCAACCATTATGTCTGAAATCGGTTTCGTATTTCATACGATTGCATAAAAATCATAATTTAGAACGCTTATGCTTTTCGCTCACTTCATCCTTTTAAATTTGGAATTTTCTTCCGACAATTCTAAGAAAGCATTTGCATTATTGAAGTAATTACCATTCCAAATTTAAAATGTTAGACCCCTCAGTAACACAAAAAACGCAATTTAGAACATTTTTTGTTCCTGTAACCCCCAGGTGGTAGTGACAACAACGTAAAATATAGGCTATATTGGAGCGGGGACTCTCATCATCAATTTGAAATCATTACTTTTGAAATCGGTTTATATTTCCTGAGATTGCGTAGAAATAGCTATTTAGAACGCTTTTAGAACGCTTTTCGTTCATTTTTACCCTTTTAAATACAAAAGAACGTTTTTTAAAATGCAACCGCAAGGTGGTAGTGAGGCCGACATGAAATAGATCCTATATTGGAGCAAGGTCTGTCATCATCAATTTCCAACCATTACTTTTGAAATCGGTTGGGTACTTTCTGAGATTGCATAGAAATCGCAATTTAGAACGTTTTTCGTCCATTTTCACCCCTTTTAAATTTCGGATTATTTAAGAAATGTTCTTAGAGGTCATTTATATCTTAGAAGTAATTACCATTCCAAATTTCATGTTTCTAGAACCTTCAGTAACACAAAAATCGCATTCTCGAACGCTTTTTTGAACCTGCGCCACCTTTGGGGATAATGGCACCGACCTAAAATGTGGCCTATGTTGGAGCAAAGGTTGTCACCATAATTTTGACACCATTATTTTTTAAATCGTTTCTGTACTTCTTGCGATTCCGTAAAAATCGCCATTTAGAACGTTTTTTAGAACGCTTTTTGCGCATTTTCAGTTCTTTTAAATTTCGAATTTTTTGAGAAATGTCCTTGGAGATCATTTATATCTCATAAGTAACTACCATGCCCAATTCCATGTATCTGGGGCCCTTCAGTAACACAAAAATCGCAATTTCGAAAGTTTTTTTTTGCTCCTGCACTCTCTTTAGGGGTAGTGGCACCGACATAAAATGTAGACAATGTTGGAGTAAGGGTTGTCACCATCATTTTGACACCATTATTTTTTAAATCTGTTTGGTACTTCTTGAGATTGCGTAAATATCGCCATTTAGAACGCTTTTAGAACACTTTTTGCGCATTTCACCCCTATTTAATTTTGAATTTTTTAAAAAATGTTCTTAGAGATCATTTATATCTAATAAGTAACTATCATGCCAAATTCCACGTATCTGGGCCTTTCAGTAGCATAAAAATCGCAATTTCGAACGTTTTTATGCTCCTTCACCCCCTTTAGGGGTAGTCGCACCGACATACAATGTAGACTATGTTGCAGCAAGGGTTATGACCATCATTCTGATACCATTATTTTTTAAACCGGTTTGGTGCTTCCCGAAATTACGTAAAAATCGCCATTTAGAAAGTTTTTCGCGCATTTTTACCTCTTTTTAATTTCGATTTTTTTAAAGAAATTTCCTTACAGATGATTAGTATCTTATAAGTAACTACCATTCCAAATTTCATATTTCTAGGCCCTTCAATAACACAAAAATCGCATTTTTAGAACGTTTTTTGCTCCTGCACCCCCTTTTGGCCAGTGGCACGGACACAAGATATAGCCTATGTTCTAAGTTGGAGTAACACCATCATTTTGATACCATAACCTTTGTAATCGGTTCGGTAGTTCCAGAGCTTACCTCCTACAAATAAACAATTTTTACCTCTTTATAATATTAGTATAGAAGATATATATATGTATATATGGAGGCTTATCTTTGTTATTATGTTATATCTGTTTTAAATACTTATACGTATGGGGTGGACAAAGTAATCTTTAATTTAAAAAAACTGTTCTACAAGTTTCACAGATTTTTTTTTTTCTGGTGGTAATGGGTGATATATATAACGGCTTTCCCGTTATATATTCATTTATCCTCCTCTCCCCTCAAAAATCAACATTTATCCTTACTGGTTAATTATAACTTGTCATTATTCTTCACCCCCCTTCAAATAAAATATTTAGTTTAAAAATAGCAAATAAAGCCTTTGTGCAACAATATTAAAAAGCAGAAAAAACCAACGTTTAAAATGCACAAATAATATATTAAAAGCAGCAAACAGCTGTTTCGAATCTACTAGCGAGATTCTTCTTCAGTGCAAAAGGAACAGCGTGCTAGAAAAAGCAAGGCTGAGCAAAATCATAGACAGAGACGCGCTGGCTTTTATACCCTATGCGGGTGGCGAAGGCGCCGAAACAACCAATGAGAGAGAAGCAGTGGAAACGACTGGGTGGACAAGTAGCGACATCTACCGGAGAAGTAGAGAAAAGAAACCCAAAAAGGGGAATTAAATTAAATTAACGCTTTCCAAATACTTGGAAAATTGATTTTTGGGAAGCTTACCATATCATTAAAAATTCTCACTCTTTAGTCAATGACTTATCTAGTACTCCAGATTTTCCAAGTATTTGGAAAGCGTTAATTTAATTTAATTCCCCTTTTTGGGTTTCTTTTCTCTACTTCTCCGGTAGATGTCGCTACTTGTCCACCCAGTCGTTTCCACTGCTTCTCTCTCATTGGTTGTTTCGGCGCCTTCGCCACCCGCATAGGGTATAAAAGCCAGCGCGTCTCTGTCTATGATTTTGCTCAGCCTTGCTTTTTCTAGCACGCTGTTCCTTTTGCACTGAAGAAGAATCTCGCTAGTAGATTCGAAACAGCTGTTTTCTGCTTTTAATATATTATTTGTGCATTTTAAACGTTGGTTTTTTCTGCTTTTTAATATTTAGTTTAAGTTTGACATTTTAATACTTAATTTCATATGTCGGCATTCATTCATCCCCCCCCCCCTCACACTACTGTAACTTTCATTTAGACTTTAAAAGTACGTTTTAAATGTATGCATCATTTATCAGTCTGTTCCTTTTTTTTCTTTTACTTTCACACGGATAAGAATATATATATATATATACATATACTAGCAGGCTATGCCCGCTGCGCTGGTCAATATTTCCAAATGAACCTTGGATTAAACTAAATAGTGAATTTGAACTTGTATTTTAAACAATATGGATCTTCAGCTTGACCTTGCACATTACTGAAAACGATGCGAACGCCATTGCGATATAATGTTATCTTAAGCGTTGGACAAAATTTAGCAATTAAGAAGTAATTGTTTTAGTTGATTATAAACAGCGCACTTATGGTTGGGTAATGAGACCGTTATGACAACAGGAATTAATACCTCTGTAACTAATCAACATATAATGAAATCGTATATACTAACACCATTCCTAAAAGTCATGCAACAGGGCCACTTGTAACAAAATATGTTCTGTAAATTTTTTTAAAAAGGCTAAACTTTCATAATCAGGTTCACTTAATTTTTGAACTTTTACTGTTGCTCTATAACTAAGTACCCTTGAACAATATGTATACACTAAAACCTTTCCAAAATTATTACCTAACTAATTGTGGTATACTCTACGAAAGTATTATAAACAATCGGAATGAAATACAAATTTCCGTTGTAAATGTATAGTAGATGATGATGATGCGATTTTGTGTAATAGAATTCATAGTAAAGTTTTCGCTTCAATCAAAAACGATGCTTTCAACATTAAAGATAACTAGGGGATCGAACCCGAGCTCCTCTGGTTACAGAGTATAGGTAAAAACAATTCTTTTTTTCTTTTTTTTTAACTCTAATTATTATTTTTTTTACATGTAATATATATTTTAGATTGTCCACTAACATAAAAAAGAATTTTTATATGAAAAATATCCATTATGCAATCAAATAAAGTTTTAAAATTTATTAAAAGCGTTACTTTCACATGCCAAGAGTTCTTAGCCCAAGATTTTGCGACTTAAGGCAGTCTTTCCGATCATTTCACTGCTTTAAGCGCGTAGCTCAATCCCATGTTTTTAAAATTTGTTTCTTATTTACATTATTTTATTTATTTTTCTATAGAGGAAGTTTTAATTTTGTTATGGGACATCAGACGGAAACAAATGCTGACATTTTTACATTGTTTTAATGGCAAGCAGAATAATATTTCATAATCGAGCTACACGTGATAGAGATACATTTAAAAATAATTCATGCTTGAAAATCTAACTCTCTCTCTATATATATATATTACGCTATCGCACGTGGCACAGAAATATCAATTATTTGTTGTTTAATGGCAACCCCCGAATGAAACGCATCTCATTGGTTATTGTGTAATAGTTTTCAAAAGGGAATAACAATAAATAAAAAAAAGTTTAATTAATAACTATAGAAAAAACAATTTATATAATAAAAAAAAAATAAAAGCAAATAAACAATTTATTAATAAATAAACAACATCCGGGTTACCATATCAAGCAAAATAACGACACTTTGGCGCCAGTTTAGTACCCCGGTGCGTATACGACATTGGCGTCAGAAAAAAATCGCGCCAACGTGGTGCGTATATGACATCTGTGCCGTTTTTTACTTATTTATTTATTTATTTATCGAACAACAAACATACGACTTCATCTCATTTAAAATACAATAAATAAATAAATAAATAAAGGTAGTTTTCCAGTATAGGTACTTGGCGAAATAGAGAAAAGGTCCATTGCGAGGAAAGAAATTTGTCAACGTACTATCTGGCAACCTATTTAATCAAAATATTTTTTTCGAATAAAACTACATAAAAGTTGCCATGAACAGAAAGAGTTTGTAATTTAATGTTAGCTGGGCGCAATTCTCGCCAATGGCTTTTTTTAACTCGCCAGCACATCTTTTTATTTTTCGAGGGGTAAATTAAAACAATGCTTTGATGTTGAAATTAAATAGTTTATGGTATTATTTATTCTTTTTTTTTTTAAAGATTTTCTTTTTAAGTGAAAGTCATGAATTTTAAACGTTTCAGTTTTAAATTAAAGCTATCCATTTTAAATAAAATGAGTGAAATGATTATATTTTAATCATGAAATATGGAAAAAACGGGTACAATGTTTGGCGATTTATCACCTGTGCCCGACTAACATAAAAATACCGAGTTCTTGATTTCTCTATCAGAATCTTCCTCTTTGGTGAAGGATCGAGCAAGTAAATTAAATTATGAATCAAAGTAACATGATACAATGCCTAGGATACATTTAAGGGAGACCAAACTGGTCGCCACAGGCGAATAGTTATTTTAAAAACCATAATAACTCAGTCAATTAAGATACAATTTTCAAACAAATTGCATTTGAAAGTAGTTTTTTTTCTCTATTTGACGGCGTAAAAATTGAAAATGCGCGATATTTAGAAATTTGAAAAATCGCTGACATAGCATGCATTTTAATTTAATTTTTTTTCAGGATTTATGGAAAAATGACAACAAAATATACAGTATCTCCTATTTTCGACTATTTTCCATTTACTTTCAATGACTTTCAATAGAAATGGGGTTCTTTTGCTGCCACGATTACAAAAATGATATTAAAAACTACAAAAAAATTAATATTTCAAAAATAAATTGAGATACAGCTTTCAAACAAATTGCATTTAAAAGAGCATTTTTAACCTCATACAACGGTGTAAAAATTTAAAATGTGCGACGGTTAGAAGTTTAAAAATTTGCAGAAAAGAAAATTGCAAAACCAAAATTTTATTTTAAATTTCAAAGTGTTGCTATTCGCAAAATGACGTATGCGTTACGCACAGATATGTTTGTCCTTTATAATATAGAAATACACCAATGTGTGAAGTATCCGATTACGGAAGGTTAACTTGAATTCTCATGAGCAACTACTCAAAGAAAAGTGAATATGTGGCTTTTGTGATACTTTTATGTCAGCCGGGCGCAGGTAATAAATCAATAAAGATTGTTTTCATAGCATATTCTTATTTTATTATTTTCATTTAAAACACAAACCTTTCACTCATTTAATTTAAAATGCATGCCTTATACTAATTTCATTAAAAAAAAAAACTGAAGAGATAAACAATAACAGGAAATAATGCCATAATTAAAAGCAAAAAATATTTTTAATTTACATACGCAGAATGTAACTACTGCTACTGGGGATTTTAAAAATGCTATCAGCGAGATGTGCGCACGGTTGTTATAAATGTACCCATTTTTTCTTCTTATAGAGGAGTAATTTATAAATCGCACAATATTATTCCAATTCCAATTTCTTTCATTGAGGAACCTATGACCGGAAAAAATGAAAAAAGACTCTTGTAGATTCTTCGGATGACGGCATCTGACTCCATAAACCGAGTTTATATATATGAAAATAATTTTTAAGTCGTTACAAACATTGCTTTCATACTTAAATATTTTCATTGGTACTATTTGTTATACCGTCGATCAATTTCGCCAAATTATATAAATCGCCAAACCATTCGCCAAATTATATAAATTGACATAATCTTTATTTTAAATAACGAAATAACAAATAAATTAGTATAACATTAATAAAAATACAAATAAAAAGTCGAAATTAAAATCACTTGATGACGTAAACACGTGTAGTTTGTTTAAATTCAAGTGAATTTGATATTTACGATCAACCATTATTGGCATTTAATCTTATAGTTTGACGATAGATTTTTGGTCGACGGAATATCTAAGTAGTACCTTTTCCATTTTTGTTTTATAACGCTAAATTCTCAGTAATTTTTTCCCTTTTATTTTACATAAAATCACTATTTTTAAAAAAAAATTAAGATGCTTGCATTTTTATTTCAAACTCACAGAGCCTTTTTTATTTTTTAGCCAAAAGGGTTGATTTGAATTTTTTCCGTTGCTAGAGTAACGGATGTAATGATAGATATTTTGAGGTTTAGATGCCAAAGACACCGCCAAATTAGAAAAATATGAAATGTGTCATGAACTGTTGGACTTATAAAAATTTATTTGGTAGCATTCGATTCAGCATACAAAACTACATTAAAATATGCTATCATTTGACGCATAATTTTGATATTCGATTTTTTCCCCTCCCCGTGCAAAAACCATTAGGAGTGACACTTTAGAAAATCCTTTCTTAGCAGAAGTTTATGTCATAAGAAGTATTTTTACCACGATTTTCAAGATTTTAGGTTCAGTAGTTTGCGCTGTGCGTTAATTAGTCCCCTAATCCAGACTTTATTTTATACTAGTTGCATAGCAACCCGTTGTGTTGCTTTTGAATTGCATGAGACAATCGATCTTTTTGCGAAAAATGAAATCTTAACTTTATTGTAAATTTAGAAAGCCATTGCAATATTAATTTTATTAAATACAATATTTCAAATAATAAGTTATATTTACAATTTAAGTGAAAACTTTCCCAATAAAAATGCACATATTCTATAACTTTATTTGCCTAGAGCTTTTCGCTCTTCCAAGATTTTGCTTCGAATTTCGGAGTTCGTAGAAATGATGTCATTTGGGTCAACTTATACAAAAATGAATTTGTTTGGACGAATTTATTCAGAAGCATTTTATATTTATGAATTAAAATAAATATTTAAAGGCTTATTTTTTTTTCTCGCTAAAACTTTTCTCTTTTTTTCTCGCTATTTCGCATTTTTAATGTCCGCTTCTGAAATGTTTTATTAGCCATCTTAAGGCAATGGTTGAAAATCTACTTTACGACTTTAAATTAAATGAAAATAACGTACGATGTTTTTTTTTCTTTTTACGTCAACAGAATTTATCTCAATGTTCCAGTCGAGAGTCGAATTTGTGTTTCTAAAATAAACGGATTCCTAAAGCTTGAATATGTGTGAGTTCATATTTCGTAAAATTTTCTTGAAAACTACAATCATTTTTTCACTATTTATTCAAATATACGTTAATTTCAATTTAAAAATGATTTCAAACACTGACCTAATAATCCTTGTCATTTTCCCTTTTCTCTCTTTTATCCACAAAAATGGAGCAATTTTAATTTCCATCATTACATAAATGTCATCAAAAATAACGTAAAAATCTATATCTCGAAAACTAAACAAATTTTAAAATTCTGCGACCACGTTTAACATCCTCGGACCCATGTAGATAACTGGCGTTAATTTGATCACCGAACATTCCGTATTCTATGAGGAACAGCTGTGAAATACAAATGGACAGTCACTTTTTAATATAATAGATTGATGAAGTTTTAATTTCGCTGTAAAAAAATAGTCAGGGACAAATGCTGAATTATTTATATTATTTTAAGTACAAATGGCTTATTCCGTAATGGAGCCTGTACGCAATGGATATAGATTAAAAAACATTATTCTTGAAAATTATTTAAAAAGACATGATAAATAAATCAATTAAGATAAAGTTTTCAAGAAAATTGCATTTGAAATTAGATTTTTTACCCTATATAACGGGTGTAAAAATTGAGGATGCGCGATGTTTAGAAATTAAAAAAATTGCAGTAGCAAAGATTGCAAATCCGACATTTAATCGTCAAGCGTTGCCATTCTCAAAATGACGTCAGCCGTACGCACGGACATATTTTTCTTTATAATATAGATAGATTTTCAAACGTGAATTTCCGCTTGTCAGCTAAAACTTTGCATGTGAAAATGTATTCTTTTGGCTTGAGGGTCTAATTTCAGTACCGCGAAGTACAAATTCCAGAAATTGATGTCTTTTAGATGTATTCGTGTAAAAATATATAGTTTTATCAAAGAAAAGGATTGGTTTCTTTTGAATATGGCACTTACTTTAGCATTACGCCAAGTGTCTCAAATTCGGTATCAGTCGAATGAAAATATATTGTAACATTAGCTTTATGAGCGAAAATGTTTTTTAAATAGTGACGTCATTTTCTGTTCAGACTTAAAATAAAGTTATTTTTAATTGTAATGAGTAAATGGTATCAATAAGGATAAATAAACCCCACTATTTCATTTTTTCTGCAACAGTGGAAATAATACGATTGCTACCATTTTGATGAAATTTCAAAAAATCTTTTCAAATTAAATTAAAAATGTAAAAGTGAAAATATTTAGAAAAATAGTTAGTGCGAGGACATCTACAAATGAACAGCGTTCATTCAAAAAAAGAATTATTAGCAAAATTGGTGGGTCAAAAGTTCAAGGAAGATGTCTAAAAAAGCTATCTTGTGTTTTCAATAAATAGATTATTTTTTCTCTTTTACTTTAACAGTTGCCTAGCAACTCTATTCATACAAATTACATTTAAAAGCACATATTTTTCCCAATTCGGCTCTAAAAATTTAAATTGTTCGACTACATATATGTTAAATTCGTGCTTTATTATATATTATTCTTTCATTTATTTATTGATGAAGCTTTAATTTTGTTGTAGAAAATTAGCGGGAGAGAAATTCTGAACTTTTTTTTTATGTGCAAATTGTTTATTAATATTTCGCAATGGAGCCGGCACGGCAAAATCATTTAATTGATAAATAACAACGAAATAAAGCCAAAACTCACTGGGTTTTATAACAGACGATATTCTTGACGTAGCACGTATTTTAATTTCAATTTTTTTTCGGTTTTTATGAGAAAATGGCATCAAAAAGATACAGCAATCTACTATTTTCATTTTCCCCCCTTTAGTTTCAACAGAAATGGAGTACTTAAGTTGCCACGATTACAAAAAAAGTAATAAAAACTACAAAAAAATTAATATCTTAAAATTAAAATGAGATACAGCTTTCAAACAAATTGCATTTAAAAGAGCATTTTTTTTCGTTATACGGCGGGGTAAAAATTTAAAATGTGCGATGTTTAGAAGTATAAAAATTTGCAGTAGAGAAAATTGCGAAACCAAAATTTTATTTCAAATTTTAAAGTGTTGTCATTCGCAAAATGACGTATGCGTTACGCACAGATATGTTTGTCCTTTATAATATAGATACTATATTAGATATGCGATTTTGCGGTGAATCGATGATCGAAAATTAGTCCAATATCATTTGAAATATTACATAACAGAGGAGAAAGTACGAAGAAAGACGAAGAAGAAATGACGAATTACAAAAGACTTGTATTTTTTTTTTCAAAATGTTGAATTTTTCCATAGTAATAACGTATTAAAACATAAATTTCCTTAAAAATTATCTTTATTTCCTAGATTTCGAATCTGTGAATTTTCCTATAAATGAAATTGGCGATATGACTTGAGAAAATAGGTAATATTTGCTTAAATAAATGGGTAATATTCGTTGATCTGAGTTCGAGTTTATAAATATCACATGCTTTCGGAATTACGGCGAAAAACATTTTAAAAAGTATGAAATTATTTTACAATATGTATGTGTAGCAGAAATTCACACTGAAATTTAAGTATTCGATTCCATTTTTAAAATATTAACTGATATCTATATAAGTTACAGTTGAATATGAAAATGTACTCAAAAAATGATCTCTTTCACCTAAAAAACACCATTTGTGAGAACATCCTCAAGCTAATGTCACGCTTATGCATTTTTGGCTTAAAATCACATTGTTTGGCGACAAAAGGAAAATAAAAATATTGTAAAGAAACAAATAGTAATTACACATGTGACTCACAATTACATCTGCTTGTTTCTTCTATAAGTCACGTGATGGGACAATTAGATATAAAAAAAAAAAGAAAAGAACAGAACAAAAAGAAAATGTCGTTAAAATTTCATCTAATGAAATTTTCAGATTCGTTTCCATATCTAACGCAAGCGATAAAGTGCCAGATATTGCGTATCAAGTGTAATATTTCTTATTAAATTAATTTTTAAGCATTACAAATATTTCTTTCAGGTTTTGATTAAATGTTTCCGTTTTTTAATATTATCACTCATTAAAACGGAATTTCTTCTTCTTTTTTTCTTTTTTTTTCATTTAAATAAAATTAATAACAGTTTTTCTTTTATTGTTCGAGGTTTAATAGCCGTTTCATTTTTTTTATCAACGATGAATTTCGCCAAGAAATAAAATGGTAACCTTATCGCCCAAAATAACAGAATTTTCCGTCATAATTCTAAAACTAATATAGGTAGAATAATGTGTTATTGATTAAAACCTTCCCTGAAACAATACCTATCTAACGGTATAGGTTCCGGAAAATTCCATGCAAATTTCAGTTTGGATTTTATATATATAATAGATAATAGAATAGATAATAGATTATATATATATATAATAGAATAGATAATAGATTATGTGTTATGAACTATCTCAAAGTTTAAAACAGATCGCATTGTTAGATTTCCTAATTTTAACAATATCGCGTTATGTTAGTTCCACAGTTCACCACCAGGGAGCGCACTCTATTCTTAACGAAAGCGTATCTGAACGAAACTCCTTCATGCAACCTTTCCGTAGATACATGAATCGGGAGGGTGGCGGTCTTAACCAATAATTTAAGATAATTGCTGAAATTACTACGAAAAATATTTTAAAGGGGCACTACGCGGGCCCCTAATAGAGTTAGAGGAAATCGGAAGACGGCAAAATAATCGCGGGGAAAAAGTTTGCTTGGGTGCCTCGGAGCTACTTTTGGCGCGAGATCTAAGCTCTACGACCAATAGGAGCCTAGATATTTAAGGAAATATGAAGTAACAAAGTCCAAAATAATAGAATTTTCCATAATAATTCTATAACTAATCTAGGTAGAATAATGTGTTATAGCTTAAAACCTTTCCTGGAACGATACCTATCTAACGGTATAAGTTTCGTAAAAATCCATGCGGTAGAACTCGAAATCTCGGCGTTCGGAACGAAATTTCCGTTTGGATTTTATATATACTAGGGGATCATACCCGGGCTTCCCGGGTTACAGAATATAAATGAAAACAATTTTTTTTTAAATTGAAAACTAATAACTGTTTTATATGCAATAAATTTTTAGATTGCCCACTTACATTAAAAAAACATTTTTCATATGAAAAATACGAATTACACAATCAAATAAATTTTTGAAATTTATCAAAAGCGATATTTTCTTATTAGCCGTATGCTAAGAGTTATTTGACCAAGATTTTGCTACTTACAGCATCCTTTTATATTCTGATAATTTCAGAACTCATACATGTCTGTTATATTTGTGTTTTATTTATATTATTTTATTTATTTATTCATAGGGAAGTTTTTTTTTTAATGGATATTAGCAGTAAGAAAATGATGAATTCTTTATTTTGTTTTAAGGCAAATGGATTAATCTTTCGTAATCGAGCTCCGCGCGATATAGATAAAATAAAACATATTTCATTCTTTATAATTGTTTTTAAAACAATAGACAATCAGTAAACTCAGATGAACTTTGAAAACAAATTCCATCTGAAAAAAAAAAAAAATACTATTTCGTGATCTAAATATTTAAATTGTGCGATTACAAATATGTTACATTTGTATTTTTTTAATAGTATTCTTTTATTTTTTTTATAAAAGAAGTATCAATTTGTTAATTTGTCTTTCACAAATATGTTAGATTGGTGTTTTTTTAATATTATTCTTTTATTTGTTTATAAAGGAAGTGTTAATTTCGTTATGCGAAAATACTCAGAAACAAATGCCGAACAATGTTTGTTGCTTTATGTGCAAAATGTTTATTATTATTATGTATTGAAACCGGCACGTGATAAGATAAAATTTAAAAAAATCATGCTCAAAAATTATTTTTAAAAACATATTACATCAGTCAATTAAGATACAGTTTTTAAACAAATTGCATTTGAAAGTAAATTTTTTCCCTATGCGACAAAAATTGAAAATGTACCATGGTAAGAAGTTTAAAAAATTGCAATAGCGAAAATTTCAAGACAGAAATTTGATCGTGAGGTGTTGCCATTAGCAAAATGACGTCAGCGTTGCACACAGATACGTTTGTTCTTTATAATATAGATAGATACTTAATCAGCAAAATATAATAAAGATCAGTTATTAGGATGTGGTTATCAATTGAGGCTCTTATGCTTGGTATTCCGGAACAAAAAACATCAATTTTCACCTTCTAAAAATTGGCATACGCACTTCTTATATCCATATACATCATTTTTAAAAAAATTGTATTTTGTTTGGTCATTTTAAAGTCATTTTAACTGAAAACTTGAACTCTCGATTGTCAGAAACATCTTTTATGTGAAATGACGCACTCTTTACTTCAGATTCTAACTCAATTCCGGAAAGTAAAAATTTCCGTAAGTTATGTTTTTTAGATGCATTTGTGTTAAAATATTTAGTTTTACCTAAGAAAATGATCATTTTCATTTAAACATGATTTCATTTTCACTTAAATTCGCCTAGTGTCTGAAACTTAGTATCAGTACACATGCAGAAGGAAAAACAATATGGAATATTTATGAGGAAAAATGCGTGTTTTCAAAAGCAGTATGTCATTTTCCGTTATTATGCCCCTAATATAATATTCTGCTCCTAACGGGATTTTGCGCCACTAAACCCTCTCTTTTATGAAGACACTCTAAATTTTTGTAAAATATTGCGTTTTATCAGTAAGTGATTTTGATTACATTATTTTCAAAAGTGAAACATTTTCACCTAGGAAGAATTTAAAAGCAGTTGGTTTGTGAAAATGACGCACTTCTACAAAATATAATTTAGTTTTAAGAATTAAAATACATGCTTTCTTATAAAATGACGTCATTTGCATCCGCTAAGGCAATTCACTTTTGCAATCAAATCTTAAACTTAGTCTATAGAAAATATGCATATGACGTCATTATCACGGAATAACAGACAGTATTCTTGATATAGCCCGTAATTTAATTTAAAATTTTTTTCCCGGTTTTATGAGAAAATGACAACAAAAGGGTACAATAATCTCCTTTTTTCGACAATTTTCCGTTTACTTTCAATAGAAATGGGGTACTCTTGTTGCCACGATTAGAAAAATGGTATTAAAAATTACAAAAAAAAAATTAATATCTCAAAAGCAAATTGAGATACAGCTTTCAAACAAATTGCAATTTGCATTTGCAAATCAAACAAATTGCTAAAAATGCACATAAAAGGGCATTTTTTTCCTTATACGACGGTGCAAAAATTTAAAATATGCGATGTTTAGAAGTTAAAAATTTGCAATAGAGAAAATTGCAAAACCAAAATTTTATTTCAAATTAAAAAGTGTTGCCATTCGCAAAATGACGTATGCGTTACGCACAGATATGTTTGTCCTTTATAATATAGACTAGGGGATAGTACCCGGGCTTTTCGGGTTAAAGAATATAGGTGAACACATTCTTTTTAATGGAAAACTAATATTTTTTTTACATGCAAAAATCTTTTAGATTGCCCACTTATATTAAAAAGCATTTTTCATATGAAAAATGCGAATTATACAATCAAATAAATTTTTGAAATTTATCAAAAGCGATATTTTTTTATTAGCCTCGTGTTAAGAGTTATTTGACCAAGATTTTGCTACTTATGGCATTATTTTATGTTCTGATAATTTCGAAGCTTAAACAGGACTGTTAAATTTGTGTTTTATTTATATTATTTCATTTATTTATTCATAGGGAGGGTTTTCTTTAATGGATATTAGACGTAAGAAAATGATGAACTCTTTATTTTGTTTTAAGGGCAAATGGATCTATCTTTCGTAATCGAGCTCCGCGCAATATAGATAAATTAAAAAATATTTCTTGCTTTAAAATTGTTTTTAAAACCATAGACAATCAGTAAACCGAGATGAACTTTGCAAACAAATTCCATATGAAAAAAAAATGCTATTTGGTGATCTAAAAATTTAAATTGCACGATTAAGAATATGTTGGATTTGTGTTTTTTCAATATTATTCTTTTATTTGTTTATAAAAGAAGTATTAATTTCGTTAATTTGTCTTTCGCAAATATGTTAGATTGTTTTTTTTTTTTTTTTTTTTTTTTTTTTTTTTTAAATATTATTCATTTGTTTGTTTATAAAGGAAGTATTAATTTCGTTATTCAAAAATAGTCAGAAGCAAATGCTGAAAAATGTTTGTTGCTTTATGTGCAAAATGTTTATTATTATTATGTATTGAAACCGGCACGTGATAAGATAAACTTTTAAGAAAGATCATGCTTAAAAATTATTTTTTAAAACATAATACATCAGTCAATTAAGATACAGTTACAAATTGCATTTGAAAGTAAATTTTTTCCCTATGCCACGAAAATTGAAAATATACGAGGGTCAGAAGAGTAAAAAATTGCCGTAGCGAAAATTTTAAGAACGAAATTTGATCGTGAAGTGTTGCCATTCGAAGAATGACGTCAGCGTTACGGACAGATACGTTTGTTCTTTATAATATAGATACTTTATCTGTAAAATATAATAAAGATCAGTTATTAGGATGTGGTTATCAATTGAGGTATGTTCTTGGTATTCTGGAATGAAAAACAGCAATTTTCACCTTTTCAAAATTTGCATACCCACTTCTCATATCCATATTTACCATTTTAAAAAAAATTGTATTTTGTTTGATCATTTTAAAATCACTTTAACTCAAAACTTGAAGTCACAATTGTCAGCAACATCTTTTATGTGAACAGACGCACTCTTTACTTGAGATTCTAATCTCAATTCCGGAGAGTAAAAATTTCTGTAATTTATGTTTTTTAGACGCATTTGTGTTAAAATGTTTAGTTTTATCTAAGAAAATGATCGTTTTCTTTTAAATATGACTTCATTTTCATTCAAATAAGCATTTCGCCTAGTGTCTGAAACTTAGTATCAGTACACATGCAGAAGGAAAAACAATATAGAAAATTTATGAGGAAAAATGCGTTCTTTCAAAAGCAGTATGTCATTTTCCGTTATGCCCCTAATAAAATATTCTGCTCCTAATGGGATTTTGCGACACTAAACCATATACAACAATTTTTATCAACAATTTTGAATTTCTATCAGAAAATAGCTTGAATAAAAATAAAAAAACCTCATTATTTCTCTCTTGTCTGTAATAATGAAAGCTTTCTAATTTTCACCACATTTTAAAGAAATTTCATCAAATGCTTTTAAAATTAAAATATAAAAGTGGAGATAGTAAAAGAAAAAAAAAAGATAGTGCGATCACAACTACAAATGAAGAGCTTTTCAGTTTAATATATATATATATATATATATATATATATATATATATATATATATATATATATATATATATATATATATATATTAGTAAAATTGGTTCAGCAGAAAGATCGGGGCAGATGACTAAAAAATACACTTGTGTTTCAAATATATAGTTTATATTAGGAAAAATTAAATTAAGCAAATTATGTTATTTTGATAAAATTATAGTAGAATGTCCTAAAGAATAGCATTAAATTTGTATTATTCGAGATAATTTTGGACAAAAACTTCAGGAACATGATATTATTTTAAACCACGAATTATTTGTTTGCTTGCCTAACCTGGCGAAGCAACTCCATCCAGGCGAGAATCATCAATTTCTGTAATATAAATCGCTATTATTTGCATGTCACCTCTCTTTTATAAAGACACTCTAAATTTTTGTAAAACATTGCGTTTTATCAGTGTGTGAATTCGATTACATTATTTTCAAAAGTGAAGCATTTTCACATGTGAAGAATTTCAAAGCAGCTGCGCTGTGAAAATGACGCACTTCTACAAAACATAATTCAGGTTTAAGAATTAAAATACACGCTTTTTTATAAAATGACATCATTTGCATCCGCTAAAGCAATCCAATTTTACAACCTATTCTTAAACTTCGTCTATAGAAAAGTATGCGGGGCTAACGTAGAGGGCTCCCGCAGTTGAAAGTCACGTGACAGTCGCGGTCTTAACCAATTACGACGCGCACCTTTTAACAAAGGAATTCTGCTACTTTAAGTGCTGTAAATACACTTTTTGTTGTGAATAAGTTATTTTAATTTTGTCAAATTGACATTACTTAACTATTTTTAATCAATTTGTAATACGACGTGAGCGTGGATACATCATTATGCTAATCTGTCGAATGTAAGTAATCCATTTTACTGTTTTAGTTGATTGATGTCTGATGTATTCATATGATTGTTTGTTTTGTATTCTTTTCTTTAGGTAAACATAATTTATTTTAAATGAATTAATCTTTACATGCACTATTTATACTAAATGTTTTTCATTTTTAATGTAAGCAAGAAAAGAAAAAATCATTAATAACATTCAATAATCATTAATTACATCAATATTATTTGCTCTGAACATGAAGCTCGTGATATTACCCTGTGGTGTTTTTACGTTTTGGTTTCATTAAATGATTCATATATTTTTTGTGTTCATCGAATGAATGTTATTTTCATTTATTTATTTGCAATTTATTTATTTATATATTTTTCCTTTCAAGAAGGTTTTCTGTAGATGAGATTTTTATGTTTTCTTCAGGGGTAAATACAAGGATTTTTTACGTTCTGCAACCTTCTGTTAAAATATTAAATTTTGTAACAAAAGATGAAATCTAAATTAAGTATTTATTAACGCTAAATTATATAAATTCTCCTGGTAAAGCTTTCTTTCTAGAGAAGTTTTTTAGTTTACAAGCACATTGCCGATAACTTTTATTTTTGCAATAAAGTAGTTCGTAGCTTGGTAAAATTGTAATCTAGAAGATCTAGCAAATGTTTTAGTAGATAATAATATACGATTCTGGTGTAATTTTCCCAATAACTTAAAATTTTTCTACAGCTGTAAAATGTTTATGTGTTAAAAAATCATTCTTAAGTAGTCTATGGTGTGTTTACAATGATTTCTAGCTGACAATTCGCTCAGTTTTTTTTTTTCACTTTTGATAACTTATACCTATAGTTACAAATTATTTTACTTAATATACATAAAATTATGTCAGTGTTTTGAATTTTTTTATAAGAATCATAATTCTACGGCTTGGGAAAAAAATTTCGATGCGAGAATATTAATTTTTAGATATTCTTGTGTGCTAAAATTGTTTTACTTCCGTTTTTAACTATTATGCTGAAAAATAAATATCGAGCACATTTTTTAAATACATAGTTTTGTATTAAAGTTTTTAAAATTTTGAATAATAAATAAAATATGTATCTGACGATCATGTATAATTTTCGTGCACAAATATTAATATTTAGTGTATAAAGATCCTGTTTGGAAAAAAAAAACCTCTTATTTTCTCTTTTCTTTCAACGATCATGTTTTTTTCAATAACTTAAAAGTGTACTACATCTTCGAAATTTTTATTATTTTTTTTTATTTAAAATGTTTATATCTTTGAAATTGTTTAAATCGTTATTAAGTAGTCGTGTTTAATTTTGCGGTATTTACAATGTTTATTTATAGGATTAAAATGTCCAGTCGATTGTTTCCCAATTTTTGACTACATTATTATCTCCTTACAAATTATTTTGTTTGATATACTTAAAATGATGCTAGGGATTGAACTTTTTATGAGATTTTACAACCATACTTTTACTGCTTGAGAAATCTTCTGGTTAAAAGATTCTAATTTTTAGATGTTTACTGTGCTAAAATTGTTTTATTTTGGTCTTTAACTCTTATGCTCAGAAGTAAGTATTTGAACACGTGAAATTATTTTTAAGTACTTATTTTTATACCAAAGCTGTTTAGATTATATATTAAATTAAATATGTGTATGATGACCGTGAATAATTTTCGTGCAGACATATTGATATTTAAAGTATAAAATGCTCATTTGAAAAAAAAAAATTCTCACTTTTTATCTGTTTTTGACAAGTGCATTTTTTAATAACATAAATTTGTGTTAAAGCTTTGACATTTTTATATGATAAATAAATCTTTCTTAAATAGTCAATCTTTAATTTACGTTTATTTACAATAATTATTTCTAGAGTATAAAAAGCTGAGTCGAGTTTTTTACTTTTGATAACATTATGTCTGTTTATAAATTATTTTATTCGATATTCTTAAAATGATGCCAGTGGTTTCGAATGTTTGTAAGATTTTACAATTATAATTCAGGGGTCTCCTGGAAAAAATTTTCGTTCTCTTTTAATTTTTAGGTATTTTGTGTGTTAAAATTGTTTTATTTTTGTTTTAACTATTCGACTCAGAAGTAAACATTAAACACATTTAATTATTTTTAAATACTTATTTTTAGACTAAAGTTTTCAAAAGTTTAAATAATTTAGAAGAATTTTTTTTCTTCAAAATTTTAATCTTTTTTACAAAAAGATTAAGTAAAATATGTTTTTGGTGACCATGTTCATGCGGATACATTAATATTTAGTAAATAAAGATCCTGTTTGAAAAAAAAAATCTCACTTATTTTTCTCTTTTCTTTCGACAATCATTTTCTTTCTTTTTTTCAATAACTTAAAATTGTGTTACAGCTTTGAAATTGTATGTGTTAATTAAATCATTCTTAAGTAGGTTTGTGAATTTGGCCTGTTTAAAATAATTATTTCTATGCCATAAAAAGCTCAGTTGATTCTTTTTCACTTTTTACAACATTATAGCTGTTTACAAATGATTTTATTTAATAAACTTAAATTTATGCTAGTGGTTTGGAATTTTTATAAGATGATTGATATCATGATTGCCGCTGCTTGATAAAATAATGAATTTATTGAATTACAGAATGGTTTTGATGAAATAGTAATTTAAAGCCGGGAGAATAATCTATTTTGTCAATTGATTTGCGTAGCTCAGCTGAGACCGGGAACGTCACGTGACTGCTCTAAATTGGAGAAGCGCGGTAGCCCGTCTTTTTCGTTAGCCCCGAAAAGTATGCATATGACGTCATTATCACGGAATAACAGACAATATTCTTGACATAGCCCATATTTTAATTTTAACTTTTTTTCAGGTTTTATGAGAAAATGGCAACAAAAAGATAGTGTCTAGTATTTTTGACTATTTCCCGTTTACTTTCAATGACTTTCAATAGAAATATGGTACTTTTGTTGCCACGATAACAAAAATGGTATTAAAAACTACAAAAAAATTAATATCTCAAAAATAAATTGAGATACAGCTTTCAAACAAACTGCATTTAAAAGAGGATTTTTTTCCTTATACGACGGTGTAAGAATTTAAAATGTGCGATGTTTAGAAGTTTAAAAATTTGCAGTAGAGAAAATTGCAAAACCAAAATTTTATTTCAAATTTTAAAGTGTTGCCATTCGCAAAATGACATATGCGTTACGCACAGATATGGTTGTCCTTTATAATATAGATAATATATATATATATGGAGGCTTATCTTTGTTATTATGTTATATCTGTTTTAAATACTTATACCTATGGGGTGGACAAAATAATCTTTAATTAAAAAAAAACTGTTCTACAAGTTTCACAGTTTTTTTTCCTGGTGGTAATGGGTGATACATATAACGGCTTTCCCGTTATATATTCATTTATCCTCCTGTCCCCTCAAAAATCCACATTTATTCTTACTGGTTCATTATAAATTGTCATTATTCTTCACCCTCCTTCAAATAAAATATTTAGTTTAAAATTGACAGTTTAATACTTATTTTCATATGTCGGCATTCATTCATCCCCCCCCCCCTCAAACTACTGTAACTTTCATTTAGACTTTAAAAGTACATTTTAAATGCATGCATCATTTATCAGTCTTTTCTTTTTTTTCTTTCACTTTCATGCGGATAAGAATATATCTTAACTGCAGTGATTTTCCGTTGAGATAAAATAAAAGAATAAAATAGAAGTCAATTTCTTTCGCCTCCCAGCCAACAATATGTAATGCATATTTTATGTGTAACACACAAATGCGCATTGGATCGTTCTCAGCCTCTTGGCTTGCATTAATAATCAATTCTCACCCTTGTATTTTGTCGGATAAAAGCCATATGCCCCTTGCTGACTAATTTCAGCTGTCGTTAAATCTGTAACGTGCATGTAATATCACGTGTTAGCTATTTCTTTAGCCACTCTCCCTTACCGCAGGAATTTTAAAATACTTGTAACCATGTAGCCCGCCATGGCGTAAGTTTTAGTTCTATGTAATACTTCAGGGATTCTTCTGATTCCTTTCTCCACGCCACACATATTCATTGCCAATACAGTACATACGTTCCTATTCATCTTGCCAATGACTAAGTGATTGTAATGAATATTTCACCACTACTCTCTCTGATCTTGAAGGTGACGGACCTCGGCTGTCCGCCCTTCGGCGCCGCCCCGTCGGGCAATCTTGTGTTTGACTTATCCCCGTCCCTCTGTACTTTCATGGCCCGCCTATAAAAGTTATCACAATAAAATGTTTAAGTCTCCCAAAGTATTGTGTTGAAGTTGTTTTAATGTTTTGTGAGCCTGGGTATACGGATCACTGTCACACGGCTCAACTTGACTGATTTCAAGATGCTATATGTCTTTTTTTTCCAAAAACAAGCAAGCGATTGAACATAATCAAGAAGTACTTCTTAAATCAAAGTGGTCAATGGCAAGAATGTTAGCAGACCACAATAATTCAAAGTAAGATGTAGTGATGATGATCACGTGTTCGGACTTCAGGCTGGACTTTTTCAGCAGTTTGATGCAGAGTTATGTTACATACCAATAACTGGATGGAGTGGGGACTGATAAGCTGTGTACTGAGTAAAAGATACTGTCTATGACCCAAAATTTCAAACCCCAGGCTATAACGGTTCATTTTATTGGTTATCATGCCACAAATTAGCATTTGAGCATTACCTGAGGCAACTGATGACTGAATTAAACACTAGAAAATGAGGATTCAACGGGTGTTATTTACAATTTCATTTTGTAGTATTAAACAGTAATTATGAAAATTAAACTTTTTTTAAAATTTTAAAACGTTATGTTTTAAGTTTATACGACACCATGCTTCGACATTTCGGCCTGACGGATACTAGTATTGATAATCGTAATGATCCACACTATACTATAGTGAAATTGGGTATTGGTATTAGTTTTTTGTCATCAAAATCACCTCAAAATAATAAAATAATAATTCACTCCAATCTTTTAAGTAATGGAAAGTGAGATAATAATACGTAATAGAAAGTGAGATAAATGATAGAGTCTTTAATTTGAAGCAATCAAAATATTTACACGTAATATTTAATCCCATCGCATAAACACGGAATCCCCCCCCCCCCCTCGACGTATGTTTTATTTAATAGCCGTTCAATAAAATAAATTACCTTGTATTTTAAAAATTATAGGATACATATTTCTGTTTTAGTTATCTTTGGAAAATTTAATCCAGTTAAAACGATAAACATGACTTTTTTTACAACCCTACTTATTTACGATTGAAAGGTATATTTAAATTATATACCAAACATAATATTAGAATAAGACTTCAGGCATCGCCAACCGCATGTTTTTGTTACAGATTTTTTAAATGAGATGTAAATTAAATGTACATTGAAGCTTAAATACCTATGCGGTATCATAATGAAAATACAAAAAATATTGAATGTTTATATTGAATTATGAGAATTTATTAGAAATATATATAGCGATATGCACAAGTAGAAGATGGAATTAAGTTTATAATTCAATGTTTACTTTATCAATTAAACTGAACGAATAAAATTACAATATATATATATATATATATATATATATATATATATATCAACTTTATTTATCTTTAAGATAAGATACTACTATTTTCATTGCTCTTTTACTGAGCTGCGTAATAAAAAAAAAAATATAAAAAACTAATAAACTTTATCATTCATTGTTTAATATTTAAGAACATCAAAGCTTTCCGAATAAAAAACTAGTCGTTGGGGTCCACCCTAATACTTACCCATCATGGATATAGATAATATAAAATATGAAAATAAAACATGTGATATTTGCTAAGCATTGTACCATGTTACTTTTATTCATAGTTTAATTTATTTGGACTTCCTTAAATATAATTAATATAGCCCTTAAGCTGACATTACTTTTTGTTGCATTAAAATATCTCAATTTGTTGATTTTCTGTAAGCAAGTAAACGCTATTGGTTTACAATGGAAGCCTATGGGAATTTGGCGAAATATTAGAGATACCGCCAATTTGGCGTCAATTTTGGTGACTTATTTTGGCCGCCAAATTTGGCGATATACTGCCAAGATGGCGGCATTTGGCGACAGAACTGTGTCCCCCCCTTATGGCAAATTAAAATTTTGCCTAATAGACGTAATGTTAAAATAAAAATGGACACCCCCAAGTGGGAAATTGATTTTAATAACAGTAGAATAATTTATCGATCACGATTTTATTTGCTATCCATTATCCCGGAATCAATAGAGATCTTTTTACGCAGTGATAATATTGGAAATGATTCAGACTCCATCGAGTTACCTAAAATTAGGAAAAAGATGCTCTATAGAATAAGGAACAATACTATAAATTAATTCACGTTCAAACATATTCATTTTTTTATATTTTCACTTGTTTTTCATTATATATGCGGACTCTTGATTTTATTTACCAATTTCTTTCTTTTTTCGGGGGGGGGGGGGGTTAATCGAAAATATTTGTATACAAAGAAATATAGATTGTCAACTTCTGAGCTACAAAACATATGCCATCTGAATAAAAATACTTATGTGCATTTAAAGTGTATTTTCGTATCAGCATTAGCAAGTATTAGCTTAGATCAGATGATTTTAAGTGATTTTAATACATAAATTCATAATATTAAAGATATTAAAAATATTATGTCCATTTTACACATTTATAAATTTGTATTAACGATTGCATGTCTCGGTTGGAATGTCGGCGCGCTACATGCGGCTCACTGGAAAAAAATTAAGAGGTAAAGCAAATTTTCCAATTAGAAATATTTAGAGCATCAATTAGTTAGTACGAAACGACATTTGGTTCACACGGATAAGATAAATCGTCGCCTGCATACCCAAAAATGTCCGAAATCGATGAGCGACGATTCTACTTTGCCTATTCAAATTCCGAAAATGTAGCGGTGCACAATTGCAGATTGTGACGTTGTACTGTGCTGTAATGTCTGTAAAGATTTAATTTTAATTGCATTTAAAACTTTAGAATAATCCTTTCAGGTCCACAAGAATTCTGTTAGTAAACTGATGAAATAATTGAATTACACCAGAATTTTCAAACGAATTTCTCACAAAACGAAAACCCACTAATTTGCAAATTCATTACAAAAGCAAAATTTTATTAAAATATTTTTGGTGCCATTTGTCAGTTTTGCAATTAAAATTAGATGGCTAGACCATCTAGCCACTGCCCTTGAAAGGGTTAAATCTATGTCGTCGTATTGAAGAATTTTGCAATAGACGTTCCATGCTGAGAAATGTGCATTCTCTGCAAACTATCACGATTACAAACGTGTATCGCGAGCAATGGCGAACTTTTCAAACATACTGAATATTAACTTTTTATCACTGTGAGACAGTTTGTCTTTTTTTAATTTTGTGTGATGTTATCAAAATGTATTGACATAAGTACGTATTTATAGCATAAATTGTGTGTATTTCTTCATACTTCTGACTATTCCATTATAACGTTTACACAAAATGGAGGGCATAGATTTCGGAAATTTTTGATAAACAGGCGAATATTTATCATATCCATGTAAACCAAATGTTGTATTCTACTAAATAATTGTTGCTCTAAACCTTTCTAACTGGAAATTTTGCTCTATCTCTTTCCGTTTTCGATTTGCAGTGGCTATCTTCCAAATTTCACCACTAGGGGGGCACTGCTGTCGTTTTTAATAAATCGGGCGTAGTCGCTTTACTATTCCGTTACCTTACTTGCATAGCTGTAGCTCTCTCCGTTCACAAGTATTTTCAGGTTAAAGGGACTTTCCTTTGCACCCTCTATACTAGAAAACTATAAATGGATATACCATGAAAGTTCAAAGAAATATGGAGCCTGGGAGATAGCTATAGATAGCTATAGCCTACAAATAGCTATTCTGTATATTTGTTATTCCATATAAGTTTTTAGTTAACCTTTAAAGACATAGTATGTGTATTGAGAGAGCCACTCAATGGAAACTAGTCGCGAATCCCATAGTATTTATGTGATTAATTCTCATTAAATTAGCCTGTTTTTAACAGTTTGACGTTTACTGCTTTCATACTGCTACTGGGTATTACATTACATAAAAATAGCCTTAAAATTTGTTACCCATGCTTTAAAAACCGATGGAGGATAGAGTACGCCGTCCTTGCCATTATGTATGTCCAAACCGTCCGTGTCTTTAATGGTTAATATCACGGCTAATTACCGACAATTTTATTCGAAATTCGTGATCAACAGTGCTTTTATACTTCTGCTAGGATAGGTACCTCCAGCTCTGCTCAATACTTTTGCTGAAGCCCGTAAATCGAAATTTGAGTGTAACGAAAAAATGCGATTTTCTCAAAAACTATGTGACCTAGGGTAATCGTTATAATTTTCCTGCAAGGTTTAAATTAATGTCTACTACCTCTATTTTTTTCATAATTATAGTTTCAATAGATTCGCCCTCATAGCATGCATGGTCACAGTGACATCATTGTGACGTCACTGTAAGTCACTGTGGTCACGTCACATCTGTGACCAAAATGCCACCACTCAGTGATGTCACATTGTGACTGAGATGTGAACTTCTTAGAAAACTGTGTAAAAAAATTACAAAAATTATTAAAAACATATTACTCTAAAAAATATTTTTCTGCCGGATTTAAAATTTTTTTAAACCGTGGTCCAAGTTGCATCTGTGCCTCTAACAAATCCTTTTTATTTTCATATAACATAAAATGTAATTAATTCATCAGCGGCACAAAAAGATTTCCTAATTATGCGAATTTCATATTATTAAAAAAATGTTTTAGGTAAACAGACCTCGACTTATCTTTCATAAAGATTTTTGTAAATGATCATCTGTTATACTAGAAGTTTCTCAAAGAGTAGTCGAAACATTTCTGTCGTTTCAAACTAAAAACTTTCTATTACAGTTAAGTCTGAAGCTTTTAATGAGCACGCAGAAAGCGTCTTCAAAGTTTACTCATATATGCATTTCTTGCTTTATAATTTGCATTCAAGTCATTTTTTTTCTCTTAGTGTTTCACTATTTTAAGTTTTTTTTTTTTATTTTATTTTTTTTTATTTATTTATTTTTATTTTACTTCTTTCAGACGTTTAAAATAAAGTTGACATTTTCCGAATATAAAATTAATGTACAAAATTTAGGCAAAGCCCATGACATAATTAATTATTCATGTTTTATTTTTTGTTTTCAAAAAATATCTTTAAAAATTAGTTTACAAGATGTTTTAATCTACAGAAAATTAATATTAAGAGAATGACAAATTGACAAAGAAAAACTCATCTCTTCTCGATAATCTTGTTGTATTTTTTTAAGAAGATATTTTGTATATATTACCTGTGATGCAAATTTTACTTTTAAAAAAAGGAGGAGGTCATCATTATTACCATTAAATTAATTTGTACGCATTTTGAAAAATTAAGCAATGTTTTATGTAGTAAACTCCAATTATGGATAATATTATTATTATAATTTACGTAAATGCAAATTTGCAATTCAATAAAACTGATAAAAATAAAAGGTGAAATACAATAAAACATTTTCAAACAGGAAATTGAATTGGAGACAATTTGATAAAATTATTACGCATTTAATTTCCTTCCGAAACTGTTGTATAGAAAAACAAATAAAACCGAAAAACATCTGCTTTGAACTTCGAAACTTAAAAATCGTCTGCATCTGCACTATTTCATTTGTTACGACTCGACAGCAGAATAACGGATAAAAGGAACAGTGAAGCTTTTTAGAATAAACACGGGAAGCTCTGTGGACACTGGACAGCACAGACGTGTTGACACGGATTTAAAAACTGAAACAAGAACGTTCTCAGGATCAAAGTTAGTTCAGCTAACAAAATATAAACCCGAGAAAATTACGGTAGCTTTGACTTGTTGAAGATGATTCAAGTCATTGCTATCGTACTTATAATCGGATTTAATTGGTTCCTCAAAATCAAAGTATCACGTACAACGTCAATGAAATTAGGTATGTAAAAATATTATTTTCCCTGTTTGCTTTTTTTTTAATCGCAACAATTTTAGTTATCTTCTCATAAACATGCTGTAGAACATAAATATTTCATTACATTTATTTTTTATTTTGCTGAAATATCTAAAATATTATTTTCAATGTTTGATTTTTTTTTTTATTACAATGATTATTAGTTATCTTCTAATAAACATGTTATAGAACACAAATATTTCATAACATTTATTTTTTATTTTGTTAAAATATCTAACTTCCTTTTCAACAGCTTTGATCAGATTATTAAAATTAGTGATTTAAATTGCATTTTAATCTGGTTTATTTTCTTATTTAAATATTGGGTTAAAACCACATGGTGTCATAAATATGAAAGTATATGGACAAGTATTATAATCAATCATTAATATAATTAATAAACATTTAAATATAATTAAATTATTTATAAAAAAGGCTTTTTATGTAATAAAATTATTGGCAAACATAATTTTTTAATTTTGTATTAAGTGATGGTCTTAAACAATTTGCATTGCATGTTTTTATTTTAAAAAATTGCATCTGCTCAGAAGAGGAATTTATTAAAAATAAAACACAACGGAAACGTATACTATTAAAAGAGATCGTAGATATGTAATGTTAAAAAAAATGATTATTTAATGTATTATTCAACCTGAGAAATGTTTTAAAATCTATAAAGAAATAGTCATAGCGTGTGAAAGCTTTTCAGTTGTTAAACATTCTTACTGAAATGTTTTCAAAGTAAACTAGAAGTCTGTTGGCAAATGAAAATATAGAAGTTACGCAATCAGTAAGTGTTTAAATATGATTTTACTTTAAAAATAACGCAAATACTTGAACGGTATGAATCTAAAATGTAAAAAACATCTTTTATTATTTACTTTTTTTTCTGGATAATTTTATCATTTTATTTCCTGAATGATTTTATCGAGATAAATTTCAAAGTATCGATATTATACACTCTTTATAAACAGCGTGATTAAAATGGATTTCTTATTTATAATTACCATAATCTTGTAAATAAAATATTAATAATAATAATGAACCTATGTGTGGCTCTATTTTGTGTTTATGGTCTGAATTTTTATACTTTATTTACATTAAAAAGTAGTTAACCATTTGATACTGTGTTCATTATTTTGTTTTATTGTGTCATATAAAAATAAATATGATTATTTGTATTTCTAATACAATATATACAGTAGAGCGCCGATTGTCCGAACAAGTCGGGACCGACCCTAGTTCGGATGAATGGGCAGACAGTTTAAGTAATGTTCCTGACTATACTACAACCTTCACATTTTATCTAGGTTTAGGACTGACAGCAACAGTTAGTACTGGAGTGGTTAAAAATTGTTTGTTTTTTTTTGTTTTTTGTTTACTTTTTTATTATTTAATTTTTTTTCTCTTTTTATTATTTTCTAAACTTTAGGGATTACAATTTAAGCAAAAAATAAATTGGAAGTTAGGTGTTTTTTTTCTTTTTTAGAGAGAGAAATATTTGGATAATAGGAAATTCGGTTAAAAAGAATTCTTTGAGAGAAATATGCTGTTCGGATAATTGGAAGTTCGGTTAATTGGAGTTCCGATAATCGGCATTCTACTGCATTTATAAAACTTTCACCAGACTTTATTCTAAAAATTTCGTTGTAGATTCTAATCTATTTGTACTATTTATGATAATATCAGAGTTATAGATGTCATGGCAACATATATCCAGCCAGGTAGATCTTTGGCAAAACATAAAAACTTTCACATTAGACGCAAAATAGAGTAGCTGCGGTGCTGTGTTTTATAAACAATAAGGTATTATTGTTTAAAAAAATCATAGATAGTAAGAGTTATTTTTATAATATATAATTTCATAAATAAAAATGTAATTTTGGCAATCAATTATTAAAGTTATTTTTAAGAATCAAAAAGTTGTTTTATGTATGGATTTTTCTTCAAGCAAACCCTGATGTAAAATAAATTAACCCTTTGTATCACCGTTCTATGCATACCTAAAAGTTTTACTTACTTTTACAGTGAGCATAAAAATACGATTTTATTTATTGCTGCTATCTTCCAACATAACGATTATTCCCGAAATTGTTCTTAGAATTCTCAACATAATGATACTGGTGATACTCAGTTAATTTTCTATACCAAAGCTGTATTTTTCATTTGAGTAGTTTCAAATGGTTATTGCTAAAATATACTTCGGAAATTTTGTAATGCATGTATGTGGCATAAAAGACGTAAACAATACGTATATAATGACTATATGGCACATGATGAGCGTTTCGAGTGTATATATATACAATACATGTATATAACGCATGCATAAACTTCACAATGATCTTAGCAATGTCGTTACTGCAATTTTCGCATAATCAAATTTATAGGGGCCTCTATAACAAAGAAGTATCCTATTTTCTCAGCCCCAACTTGTTTGAATTACAATCATTTATATATATATATTATGGTAATAAATATCATAAAACATATAAAATTTAATTACTTAATATCGGCATTTCTTTTTATCTTTCATTTTTTTTTTTTTTTTTTTTTTTTTTTTTTTTTTTTTTAATATAAATGTTGTGTAATCGAAAAAATTTAACTTCACCAGTTACTTCGAGAAACTTTTTTGAAAATTTAAACAAATTGTTTCTTTGGTAATTTTAATGCTTTTAACAAATAGGTAATTTTGAAAAAAAAAATGATAGATCGATCATTCAGTTGTCTTCAATATTCTCATTTATTGCAATAGGAAAGAAAGGTGCAACAAAAATTGAAGTCTGCGGGGCATTGCATTTTGATTCAATAAATTTTTTTTGGTATACCCTTGTTATAGCGGCCCCCAAGTTTTAATTGCGATGTATCGCCGAAGTATATTAACGTTATAGATGTAAATGATTTTACAACATGCATAATTATGACTATGTGTGACATGCATACGTGTTTACAACTGTACAAGTCTGTCATAGTGTGACTTCACAACATTGCCACTAGTCACATATTCGTCACAATGTTAATGACAAAATCGTCACAAATCACACAATTTTCACAAAATTGTCACAATTTAACTTCAAAGCAGTGTCGCTGTCGTCACAGAATCATCACAGTGTTAAAGACAATTTCGTCACAAATGACACATATTTCACAAATTGTTCTCAATGTGACTTTAAAGCATGTCACATTCGTCACAAATTCGTCACAAAGTTAATACCAAAATAGTCACAAATGACACACTCTTCACAAATTTGTCACACCGTGACTTCACAAAGTCGTCACAATGTGACGTCACAAATGCGCTCTAAAACGGCCATAACGACCTCACATTCTAGTCACAATGACTTCACATCGACGTCACGTGACGTCACATCGACGGTCACAATGTCACAGCGTGACTTCACAACGACGTCGACGTGACGTCACCATGCCTTACGGGCGGAATTAGATCGTATTTTTGCATATTCGTATTCGGATCATATTTTTGCACTACATTTTCCACCATAACTTTTAAAATATAATACCTAAAATTAAATGAAATATATTTTTGATTTCAGCGTTACGAAAACTTTCAAACGATACACCACACGACATACAAAGAAAATATTTTTTTAAGTAACTTAATTATCCCCTCTACATTATTCTTAAATATATTTATGAATATTTATTAATCTGTAAATATGTGCTCAATAATCTTTATTATTTCCCCCAATTTGAACTTTCCACGTCGCATAGTTTACGAGTAAAAGGGTTGTGACAGACAGACAGACACAGGAGTGATCTTATAATGGCTCCGTTTTTACTTTTTAAGTACGGAACCCTAACAAGATGACACAATAAGTAAAAAGTTGTTAGTACATACTAGGACGCCAGGAGCCAAGGGGAGTATGTGACAACTTTGAAAAAATAGGCTATCTGGAAATAAAACTATTTTTTTGGAGGGAAATAAATATAAGGGATGTTCTAATTATGTGCTGCGTCCTAGGGGTCAATTACTTAAGCTCTTTAAACTACTTAACTACCGTACTCTTTAATCTCTACTTATTTATTTATTTATTTTTTAATATTGTACTCCACTTTTCCTTAACAGTTATTGAAATAAGAATCAAAGGCCGCTGTGAAATAAGCATGTGTTTCATATATTCATTCACTCAGTTATTATAGATGTTCCAACTTTGAGTTCAATTTACTCAAAATCTAAATTTTGTCACTTGTATCCCTTGGCTTTGGGGTCCTCATGTAAAGTCAGTTTAAAAATAACTTAAAACTTTAATATAAACTTTTGTAAATAAAAATAAGAACGGCTAATCAGTGTATACAATATATTAAAAATCTTCAATTAAATCAATCTTCAATAAAATCAATCGATTTTCACAGTGCAGGAATTATTGGTCGACAAACGAAACCCACCAAAGCCAAGATTCGTGAATCATTGGAAATATTAACAAGGAAAAAAACCCAAGTCTGCAACGATAATGTATCCTATAGTATGCCAAGCGCTTGGATCGAATTTCTTAAAACTGTAATTTGTTTTAATACACATTAAATCGGAATTTATCCAACTACTACCGTGTTTAAAAATGAACCTTGGGAAACTCCCGCTAAAGAACGTCAATATTCGTTTTTGAAAATTATGCAATGCAGATATAATAATGTGTTGGTTCGTCCTGGATATTTCCCTGATGATAAACAAGTTTTTTATTGTTCGAAACTGTTGGAATATATTTGTATTTTATTACTGTGAGTAGTATGTTATTCTAATTGAAGTTTTTTTTTTTTAATATATTGTATACACAGATTAGCCTTTCTTATTTTTATTTATTGTAACACAGTGTAGTGAGTAATAAACTTTTATATTTTACCTACTGTCACGTATCAGGAAACATCAAGAGAATGAAAATTACAATAGAATATGGGGTCGCAAACCACTTATTTTGTCACAAATATAGGGTATTTCACCCTAACTGAACTTGGGTTGAGCGTAATAAATTTAAGAAAAATAAAATGAAAATGTAACGATGTGTACCTCGTTTGGTATCGAAAATGAGAATCGTTAAGTGCATACTGCTAGTACGAATAATGTAAACTTCTACAACTTTATTTTAAGTTATCACTTTTACAACAAAAGTGAGCATATCTATTAAAGGTTTCATTAGAATATACTTCAGATTTCTGAAGTTATAAGTGGCAAACCAAATTGAGTTAGAGTATGCCACCCTGCATTTTCAACCCCCAGTACGGTATGCTATTTCTTTCTTGCAGCTTATGTTGTGTCGTCTCCAAAAAATAACGTTACCTTACAGAAGCCAGCCGTAAGACAAAGCAGTACGATTAAGTACTCTATAGCAATTTTTTAAATCTTCTAAACATCGCACATTTTAAATTTTTATACCGTCGTATTAAAAAGAAAGTACTTTTAAATGCAATTTGTTTAAAAACTGCATGTCCATTTATTTTTTAAATATTAATTTTTTTTTTTAGTTTTTGGAGCCCTTTGCTTATATTGGCAACGGAAGTACTCCATTTCTGTAAAAAGTAAAGGAAAAATAGTTGTGAAATATTAATTATATATTTTTGTTGCCATTTTTTCGTAACAACCGAAAGAAAATGTAATTAAAATACGTGCAATTTTGAAAAAATATAATCGAATGATTTCTGTTCAAACAAGGAGCAATTATAAACTATATTTAATTTTAAGTATCTATATTAATGTTACAAACAAATGAAGGCCTATGAATTAAAGCCATTAGCCAGCCGGTTTTTTTTTTTTTTTTTTTTTTTTTTTTTGCCGAGTTTTTTTAATGACGGTATCTTTTTGCTGCATTTGTGTATTATTTCGTGATATCGAAGTGCTATGCATACTTTACTGTAGATGTTTAAGAGTGGATCGTAAATGTGGAATTCTTCAGCGGATGCGAGTAACGTCATTTTACATAAAATAAAAGTGTGTGTTGTAAGTCTTAAAATTGAAATATGTTTTGTACTATTTATATATACATATATATATTTTTTTTTCATCGGGGGCGACACTAAATTCTATAAACGCAGAATTCCTGTTTTCTAGTTGATTAATTAGTTGGTTTGCGATACCATGTTCAATTGCAATTTTCTTCCTCCTGATGCCTACTATCACCTCTCTGAATTTGTCTTTCGAATTTTTAAACACCATGTATATATTTAATTTCGTAAAGAAACGCAGAACAATTTCATAATTAAAACCGAATTTTGCTAATTAAATAATTTACTTTCTAATGACACAGTGAACGCCTTAAAAATGCAAAAATTGGGAACGAACATCGAAATCAAAATCAAAAACATTTAAAAGAATATTTGTTCCTATTCCTCAAAATTGAAAATAATAAAAAAATATATATCGTTATAAATTTCCGCAATTGTATATACGTAATGTTATAAAAATAACCTTATATTCATGCAAATGAAAGTTTTACATGTAAAAGTAAAATTATAAAATATTTCTTTAAAAAGCACATTATACCTTGCATAATGAAAGGAAGGATATGCAATTTTCTTATTTAAAAATGGAAAATGCAGAGATTCAACGCATTTATCTAATTATGTTTAGAAAATTTATGGAACCGAAAGAAAAGAAGACAATAGATTATACTTTGCTTTAGGCCTGTTTAAAGAAGGGTGTATGGAAATTTTCTTTCATTTTAAAAATAATAGAAATTTGAATAATTTAAGTTTGTAACTTATAATTTCACTGAACGCAATAACAGCGATTCAAGAATAAATTTTGTTTCTATAAAATAGGAGAAAATTTATTACGAAAACCTTTTTATATTTCTGTATTATCTGCGATATATTTGATCTAAAAGGTGAAAATAAATTTATTCGATTAATTCGAAGAAATTTAAGGTTTGACTGTTTTATATAATTATACAGATAAAAAAGTATTTTCAATAAATAACTATTGCAATCGTATGAATTTAAATTGTAAAATGAATAATAAGAAGGGTGGTATGAATTTCTAGAATCGGTATTTTGTATTATTTTTTAAATGCTACTCACTTAGATGCAAAGACCGTTAAAAAAAATTCTAGACGAAACAATATAAAGCGCTTAAAATTGATAATGGAAATCGATTTTTTTTAAACATCTTCTGTCGGAAATTATGAAATGCCGCAATCATTCGGTATACTTTTTAAAACAAGTATTGAAATATTTTGAAGGATTTTACTTTCAAACCTATAAAATTAAAAAGAAATAACACAGCAACTGATTTAGAAAAGTCAGCAACGCTGGCGTCATTTTCAATTCGGAAACATTTTGTGATTAAATCTGAAAATTTCGCTGTGCAATTTGTTAAAACTCTTAAGTATCACACATTTTCAATTTTTAAAACTTCGTATAGAGAAAAATTACTTTCAAATGCAATTTCTTTGAAAACTGTATATCAATTTATACATTTATTGTGGTTTTAAAAATAATGTTCAAGTATGAATTTTTTAAACCTGCTAAAGAATAATAGTCCATTTTAATGTCAAAGAATATACATAGTCTCATTTGTCTCCGGATAATTCTACATAGCAAAAATAAAAATTCACCAACAAACAAAGAAATAAATAAAATAAAAAAAAAGAAATTTATAATAGTATATGCAATTGAAAAATTTCAATTTCTACACCGGCGAATAGGGAAAAAAGGCACTTCAAATATAATTTGTTAGAAATCTATATCAGAACTTTCAAAAAATTTTTATGGTTTTTAAAATAATTCTTATGCATGAATAATTTTCAAATATAACTGTATGACGTGCAGCCCGATTACGAAATATTAAACCGTTTACACTTAAAACAATATACATAATTCATCATTTGCTCCTTGGTAATATAGAGACGAAATTAATTCAGCAGAAATAAATAAATAAATAATGTAATATAATATAAATAAATCAGCAATTTAATAAATGTGTAATCTGACTATGAGCTTACATCGCAGAGATATAAGAATAAAAAAAGTCTGCAGTATGTAGCAAAATCTTTGACGATTTCTTCGGCCATTAACTAATGGCATGCGGATTACATGAAATAAAACGTTTGCAAGAAAGTTGAAAATTTTATTTGAATACATTATTCATATTTATTTATTTATATTATTAAAAGAAAGTTTCGCTTTGTCTGTGTGTGTGTCTGTAATGGCTAGCGAAATCTACCCAACGTGCTTTTTTCTTTGCTGTTTCTGTTGACGCCTTACGGCTAAACAGTGCAAAATGCGGAAAAACGAATGATGTATTTTTAAATTCTGTGCATACATGTTTTGAACACTGCAATTCATTTTTTTTAAATATTAATCTTAACATTTAAAACAAATAATAACAAAATAAAGAATTCGTGTTATTTTTATTTTGTTCGCATTTTACGAACTTCGTATCCGCCGAACAGAAATAAACATTTAAAAAAAAAGTTTATATCAAAATAAATATCAATGCTCTTTCAGACGTTGTCTATATATATATATAAAAAAAAAAAAAAAAAAAAAAAACTTTGTTATGACCCTTTGAGAAACGTTTTTTCCGTACCCTATTTCGCGATATTCACGATTGAAGAAATTATGAAAATCTGTATTAAGGATTCTGGTCAAGCTATGAAATAAACTCAAAACACCGGTCCATAACTACATTAATTTCTGTTTTGAAATCTGCTTTTAGTTTCGAAAAATATGAATATAAAGCCTTTGAAAAAATTTATTTGCAAAACTCACTTTTATAATTACATCTTTTTTCCGATTTCTATAACTGCGCTTCTTCACTGTAAACGGAAATGGAAACAAAACAAAGATACCTAACCACATCTACTTTAATTTGAGTTTATGAGGAAGGCTTTACTTAAAAAAAAATATTCATACTAAACGTTAATTTCACGAGTCCTTTTAACGGCTTTCACGATTTCTTCAGTATTTAAAAATCCTAATCATCTTCTCAAATCAAGCTACAACAAGAATGTGTCAAGCCTAGATTATAGAACACTTTCCAACACGATCAGAATAATGTAACAAAACTGCACTGTTTAAAAATTAAAATATTACGTCTAGTTCAACCATATGGAAACTCATAACACATTTCAATACACAATGTATGCTGTTCCCATCTACAATCGGAAAATTATCCGACTTTTTTTAGCAGTCCTGTATATGATATATAGATTTGTATCTATTAACTACATGCGTTCCAAAAATTAGTTCACTAAAGAAATACACTGCTCAAAACAATTAAAGGATATTGCAGTTTTAGGTGGATTTTGTATCTGGTAAACTGTTTAGCTGATTGATACAGGGTCGACAGACATAGTAGGTTATATGAGAATAAATTACACATGTTTGGCAGAAAAAAATGCATTTTATTGCGCATTTGTGTACTAAAGGAAAAAAAAAAACACAATTTGTGCATATGCGAAAAAAAGAATAAGAAAAGGTGTTTTCTTCAAAGAAAATCATTTTCAGTAGGGTGTATGGTTTCCACGGGCGGCCAGCAACGTTGAACACCTTTGAGGCATGGACTCAATGAGGCTATTAATGACGAGTTGGGGTATTCTGCCCCACTCTTCTAGAAGAGCTCTTTTCAGTTCTTGGAGAGTTTGTGGGGGTTGTTGGCGGCCAGAAACTCGTCTTCCTAGAGCATCCCAAACGTGCTCAATTGGATTCATGTCTGGAGAACACGCTGGCCATTCCATTCGAACGATTCCTTCCTCGAAAAGGAAATCCTGCACCAGGTTTGCACGATGTGGGCTGCAGTTATCGTCCATTAAAATGAAGTTATCTCCGATTGCTGCAGCGTAAAGGACTACAATAGGTCTGAGGATCACATCCCTATATCGGCGACCAGTCAGAGCTCCATCTCGAATGATGTAGAGGTCAGTGCGCCCGTCAATGGAGATGCCACCATACACCAACACTCCTCCACCGCCAAATCTGACACTTTCGTGCACGAACGCAGGATTATTCCTACTCCCACGGTCCCTCCAGATGAAAATACGCCTATTATCCGGATGCACAGAAAAACGGGACTCGTCAGAAAACAGAATATTGCTCCATCCATTTCTCCTCCAGTTGACATGCTCGGTTGCCCACTCCCTGCGGTCGCGACGATGCCTTGATGTTAATCTAACACATACCATCGGTCGGCGAGCATACAGACCTACAGCATGGAGCCGGTTTCGGACAGTCTGAGTTGAAATCGTGGTGCCTGTAGCCGAGCGAAGGTGTTGTTGGAGAAGAGTAGCGTTCATGATTCGGTGTCTCCGAGCTGTTAACGCTAAATACCGATCTTCATTGGGCGTTGTTGCCCGTCTACGACCTTGCCCTGGTCTTCGGCCTGCACATCCACTCTCCAAAAAACGGTTCCAGATCCTGGAAATGACACTTTGTGACACTCCAATGGCTTGCGCTACTTCGGCTTGAGTTTGGCCCCCTTCTACCCTACCAACAATTCTCAAAGCTTCTGAATCTGTCAAATGACTTCGCTGAGACATCGTACTCATTGAAACAAAGCAATCACTGAATGTCGATCATCCTTGTCTTCATTCTCTTTTATCCAGTTGAAAGTCAAATTTCATTCGCTGCCGCTGAAGCGACGTTTTTGACGTCGAACTCAAAATTTGCATACTCCACAGTTTGAAAACCAGAAAAATTTGCATTTGTGATTCTCTTCTTCTATTTTCGGCAAAAAAATTTCGTTTATATCTTTATTTTATATAAAACTTCAAATATCCTTTAATTGTTTTGAGCAGTGTATATGTACTAGAGTTGAAAATTTCCCTGCAGCAATTTCCGCTAATAAGGACGTTCTGGTACGTGAATACTTTTGTGCAGCTTTGTATATGACATGTAGAATTTATATATAATGAGTAACATGCAAAAAATTAATTAAATATAAAAGCGCATACCAAGTTTTAAACCAGTAATTAACCCTCCAGTAATTTTTACTCAAATGCAGTACAGTAACCGATTTCTTTTGGGTGTCCATGTAAATGAATAAAAAATGCTATGGATGCCCTGTTCTAACGTAATCGTTGTGAAATTTAGTTATTTATATCAGTTTCAATCCCTTTTGAATAGCATAATTTCATTAAAATACTCTGCAAACGATTTTTCCCCATATACCATAATGTAATGGAATACTTTTAATTACCCCTGTAAATAAACTATTAATCCTAGATATACAATACAATACCAAACATGCTTTGGTGATCCTAAATAACCTTTATCAATTGCATGGAAATTCGAGTATATTTACATGAGTTAGAACGTGGAAAGACGGTCAGACGACCAGACAAACCGAATGCACAAACACTTTTCAACCTTGTTGGAAAGTGTTAAAAAACTAAATTTACCCTGTCATATCTACATACTTTCCTATTTCAATTTCTGTAATCTGTTTCTAGTAATTTGAACATTAGCCCTTGGAATTTTGTTTCTCCCAAAAGTCGCTTACGTAAATTATGTTTTTTTATGTCATGTTTAAAAATCAACAAGTTTATGTTCATTTTTCTTTACAACGCAGATTTCGGTTGAAATAATATGAATTTTACACTTTTCAAAAACGTTCATTTCCGTAAGTCACCTTCAAGAATCATGTAGTTTTTGGCATGTTTATCGTTCTTTCCCAAAATTTTAAATCTTAATTCGAAAAAAAAAAAAAAACAATATAGACGCTTAATAAGCGTACATTAATATTTTATAACACGTCTTTCATTTTAAAAAAAATGAGTGTATTAATCTTTTGAAAAAAATTAATTACCAAAAGTCACTAACTGATTTTTTTCTCTTGTTTTCTCATAGTATTTGCGTTGCGCACATTTTGTTTAATAAGCATACTTAATTCTACACATTTCGCTCTGAAATTTCAATACAATATGTTAAGAATATAGATAATGATGCAACATAAATAAGGTTTAGAATTTTTTATTTATTTATTTAGGGAGAGAATAATGTGTTGGAAAACAAAACATTTTCCCATAAGTCTAACATTGAATGCGTTTATTTACACTTTTAACATAAACTGATTTTTGCGCAATTGCTCTAAAACTTGAATACCCAAACTAAACTTTTAGCTGTTATTCCAGTAAAATTTTGTTTTGATATGATAACATTTATGGGTTAAATGTATAAAAGAAATAAAAATAAAATAAACGGTTGGAAGGAAAGCACTACTAACACAAGTAAATATTAATATTTTAACACCAAATTTATTCACAGACTTCAAGAATTCTATATCTGTTTACTCAAAAATTGCAAAGAATTTGCGCAAATAAATAAATAAATAAATAAATATTTTTTGAAATATTAAATGACCTAATTGGAAAAAAATAAGAGTGAGAAGAAATATTTTTTTAGAAGCAGATGCCCTCCATAATTAGGTTCGTTATCTTTCTTTTCATTTAAGTAATAAATTCATTAACAACTTATTTCAGGTACATATACGTTTACTTTTTTTATATCTACTACACATTTAAAGACTTATTTTTTGGAGAAATGAGGCATAACTGATTTACACTTCAGTGTTGTTCTGTTATAGCTATCTACAGCTTCACGTCCATATACTTTATTCGAGGTATCTGTCACAAGTTTGACGCACACCTTAACAGTCTCGGTGTGAAAGGGAAACATCTGTATTTCTCTGTTGAGAGTAGTGTCAAAAGTGATGAAAGATTTAACATCATCTTCACTTAAATCATGCGGCGTTCAGGAAGGAAACACCGCACAAGAATTCCAATTATTAATATCTATGTAACAAGAGTCCTGAAAGTTTTGATTAGGTGGCATTATATTTGTAGCAGTCTTCTTCTTTGGAAAGGTTTATGTTGCTTTTACGACCCTTCCATAACCATTATACTGAAATGTTTTACTTAATCAGCAATCATTGCCAACAGAACATTCTCTAGGTGAGCAAAAAATGCATTTAGTTATATTACTAAATCGACAACTTATAGTAATTTGTCGGATAAATAGCGTGATGTTTCGATCGTTTGAAATATACGTTTTGGTCCCCCAATTAAATATTTGCTTATTTTATGGCAAATTACACAGGCATATATGATTTTATGATGAAGCTAACTATTTCTTTTACGTTTTTGGACAAGTTCATACAATCTAAGGATTCGGGTGGTCGCAGATAGCAGTTTGTCATTTGAAATCGGACAAAGTACCAGGTTTCCAATTCGCAAAGTCTTCTGGACAATGTCCCAAGGTGATCGCATTCAAAATGTCTAAAAACTACTGTTGCTCATCGCCCAAAAAAGGCCTGTATATATCAGGAATTGAACAATCTGGGGGTTCACATTCGACCACAAGAGCTTTTTCACAGCAAGTGGTCTGCTACCCGATTGGCGCATTAAAAGATTTAGGCCCTTCAGTTTGACCCTGAATATGTTGGAAAATTTGGCGATAAGAAAGTTCATTAAACTGCCGGATACATATGCTCCACATATTATGTTTTTGTAGTCGGTTGAAAGCACCATTATTCCGTCCAATGTTTGTTTCAGTTCCATCACACCCTAATATATCTAGTTTTTCTAGTGATATTGATAGGTTAGACAAACAAAAAGTAATGCTTTGAGTTATATCACATGATGAACTCGAGGAAGAAGATACAAGCTCAATATAAGTTGATCCAGATTCCTGAGAAGAGAATATTGTTCTTATTTCACATGCCTGTGAAATTGCTTGGCATTAAATTTTTCGACGAACAAAGTATCTCATTTTTATCAGTCAAAAAAAAGACCAGAACTTTCCTCAGGGATGTGAATCGGCTTTCTACTCTTGTCTCTTTTTATTTTACACTTATCAACCACATTAGAAGAATCTGTGTCGGCAATCCAGAACACTTGACACTATGGCAACTTTTGACCGATCAGAAACTCCGAAACGATCGCTGTCCAGCGCTGTTGCTTTAATTTTAATTCTCTTCTGCCATTTGTGCTTTTAGTCGATGTTCTCGGTTTACATTTATCTTCCTCATACTCCAAGTTTTCAAAATAAGTGAGTTTGAGTTCATCAATTTCATAGTGCACTTTCACTTTCGGAAATTTACAACTATTTGAGGAACCACTTAGTGCTTGCTGAAGATCACCAGCTTTCCACTCGGTCTTCACATTTAACATTTTTGTAACTGTTTTGTAAATACATACGATTTTCCCCTAACTTGTAATTCTTTTGAAGAATCATGAACCTCAACTCAAATGCACGAATTTTCTTTGTTTTTTTTTACATAAGTATTTAATTAGAATTATACATTGACATGCATGTGATCTTTTTAATATAATATAAATACCACACACAACAATTGGACGGTTGGTTGGATATGGGTGGAACTCAATAAGCAACCACCACCACGTGGTGAGTTCTGTGTCGTTTTGTTTTAGCAAAACAAACTAACAGTTGCATGGTGATTATTGCGAAAAATTGGTAAATTAATGTTTTTCTAAGTTCTTGCGCGAACAGCAACAACAACAACAAAAAAAATTGGAATATTGATCAGAATTTTATTTATTTTTAAACCATGAAACAAGCATAAAATGCTCAAGCGTATTTATTTTTAAGTTTTAATTAGCTTAAAAAAAATAGAAAATAATGCGCAATTTTTACAATTTTTCATGAACATTAAATACGATCCGCGAATGGAACATATTAACCGATTTTAAATTTTTATGTACGATTTTTCTACTTATTACAATAGGAAACTTCTCCGTACTAAAGCGTTCTGAAAAGAAAATTCTTTTACTACGACCCACCCTAATATTTATGGCTATTATCATGGACCCGGGCAACTCCGGGAGGATCAGCGTTTATACTAATAAAAGACTATGTCGCTCTGCCTTTGTGCGTGTCGGCGGCGGCTAACGGTATCTACCGCTAGTACAAGTCTAAAAATTTTGATGGTTGTAGTCTAAGATAGGTCCCGTTGCATCTGGGGTTCAGATTTATATATATATGTTTTAATTTGCCGAGATTTTCATTTAAATCTCGTCAAAAACACATTTTCTTTTCTCAAAGCACTCTCAGTCTCTGCTTTCTGTCGCTCGTAGAAAGGAAGATCCATATGGTGTTTTCTAACGCTCATCTTTCGGTATACAAAAGAAAAGGAAGACATATTCTTTAATTTTGTCTTTCATATCTTAAACTTCGCAAACAGTTGTAAAAAATATCATTGTTAACACTTTGAAAAAAGTTTTCCAAAAACGTTCGATTTCGCGAATGATTATTCTTCTACCTGCCGGCCAAGGTCCCTTAGGGCTCGATTTCAGATGTAGCAATTCGTAAAAATAGATATATTTAAAACGGAGACTTTATTATTTTAGACAGTGCAATCAAGTTTGGAAAATACCAAATGTAACACTTTAAAGGAACTTCGAAACTGCTGGTCAATTCGTGCCTCCCGAAGACGATATTTTATCTACTCTACCAGCAACTAAAATTCAGCATTTTGTCCCTATCTTTTTTACAGCCTTTCTGAAAATGAAATTTAGACCACATACGAAAATGTAGAAACGATCAGACTGGTAGAAGTAACTAAATCTAGAAAATAGGAATTCTGCTTTTTCAGAATTTAGCGTCTCCCCCGATGAAAAAGAAAAAAATATGTATGTAAATATAGATAGTTCAAAACATGTTTCAGTTTTAAGACTCAAAACATAGGCTTTTATTTTATATAAAATGACATCATTCGCATCCACTGAAGAATTCTCACATTTACAATCAAGTCTTAAACAACATCTACAGAAATGTATGCATATGGTGTCATTACGCTGAATAATACACAAATTCAGAAAAAAAAAAGCGATGTCGTCACTCAAGAAACTAAAAAAAGAAATGGGTTATCTAATTATTTATTTGACTTCATTTGTTTGTAACATTAATATCGGTACTTACAACTAAATATAATTTATAATAGCTTTATGTTTTATCAGAAATCATTCATGTTTTTTCAAAATAGCACGTATTTTAATTAAATTTTTTCAATTGTTATGGGAAGATGACAACGAAAAGATATAACTACTATTTTTCAACTATTTTTCCTTTCCATTCTAAAGAAATGGAGTTGTCAACATTAAACTAATAGCGCTAAAAACTACAAAAAAAAAAAAAAAAAAAAAAAAAAAAGAAATTCTTTCAAAAATGAATTTAGATGTAGTTTTTTATCAAATTGCACTTAAAAGTACTTATTTTACCTTATACGACGGTATAGAAATTGAAAATGTGCGATGCTCAGAAATTATAACAAGTCAGTAGACATTATCCGTATTTAACCACACAATGATACGTTTGCTTTGTTTTACGGCTGGTTTATATAACAGGACGATAGTTTTTGAAGACGACATTTAAATTGCTGGCCGAAAGTAATAACATATCAGGGAATAAAAAAATTTGAAAAAATTTAGATGAAAACCTAAACGTTTTTTACCTACTAAATTTCCACATATTTTCACGAAAAATTAAAGAGGGATTGGATGTAGTTATATTTGTAAACGATTAAAATATCAAAGGGTTTGGACGTCAAGAATTATTTATATTTTGTTATGTTGAAGGACTCTACACAGTAAAAAATTAAAAGAAAATATATTTCTTTTACAACTACAAAAGAATATATTTTCACGAATTTTCTATCTGGGCTGTAATACCGTTAAATTTATAACTTATAGAAAACGTTCGGACAGCCAATATATTTTTTTTTTAACTTTCAAACAACAATAAACATATGAACTTACGTGATAAATCCAAATAAATTGTTTTTTTTACGATCACTTTTGCCAACAAATATCAATATTTTTTCTTTAATGGTGTGCTTAAAAATATAAATTCATGCAAAATCGGGTTAAAGGTACAAAATCATACAAATTTGAAATTTAAGTACGGTTATTATGACGGTCCGGTCAACGTCTTGTCGATGAGTTAGTTTTTAATATAAAAATGCTTTTTTGTGTTGTTAGCGAACAAATAAATAAATAAATAAATATTATAAAAAATACATAACATCATATTTATACTAAAAGTAATTAGAAAATACGATATCCACCAATATTATGTAACCGAGGAAGCCTGAATTAGGAATCCACTATTGTAATTAAAAGCTATAATTCTAAAAAAAAACTATCCAGCAATAATAGAACTGTCGGCTACTTTCGGGGCTAATATAAACATTTATGGTCAGTGCTGGAAAATCTTTTGAACTGCATTGGCCCAGAGTTGGCTATTTGAAGTACAGCATCACATGGTTTCAGAAGCGCTGGACCAGTGTTGGATCTTTCAAGTAATTTAGGGCTATGATATAAAGATAGAAAATCTTTATTGGTCCTTTACTGTCAAACTGTTAAAATTTATTGCAAATCTGGATTGTAATTGGACCATTTTTCTTCCACCTGCAGATCAAATTTTAAATTTTATGGAAATAAATTTAGTTTTCAAATGATTAAAAGTTGCTGAATGAGATAGAATTAATTAAATATTGATTAAATTTCAAACGTACACTTGTTCATTTTCAAAGGAAAAAAATAACTGACTAGAATCCAAAACATATTTAAAAACAAAACAAAATACTATTCATGCGCAAAAAAGTTCAGTTCATTGCTCTACAGAAGGGAGAAAAGATCCGTTCATATTTTCTTGATCTCCTGAAATACTTCTGATATTATACCAAATCGCGGGAATATTACAAGAAATACAATCGTTACAAACAGTATCACTCCTAAGTAAAATCTCAATGGATTCACGGATTTAATGAACAGTAGTGGTTCGGTGTTGAAATGCACATTTTGGCTTAAGTTTATCTTAATAGTTCCTTTTGGATATATTCGGGATAAAGCTGTACTTGGTTTGTTAATTTGATATCAGTTAAGCGCTCTTTTAGCCTTTCTTTAAATTTTCGAGCTGTCATTCCAATATAGAATAGACTTTCTTGATGTTCTATGAATGATTCAGGATTGTGAAAAGCAGGAGTTTAGATATTCCCATTCAGCACTGATCACCAAGAAAGCCCCCACACCACCACACCCCAGACCACCACACTCTATAGCAGGCATTCATCAACTCAACAATCAGTGGTTCCTAACGCGGGGCGAACGCTCCACTGGGGAGCAATTTGAAATGTAGTACTCAGTCAATCCCCATTAGTGTCCTCTGACTTTTTTTTTTAAAGAAATGTTGGAAACTAAAAATATATGAAATACAGGTAAAATATTAAAAATCAGTTTTTTTTTCTTTTACTGTATTTTAAAAAAGTTTTTTATCAAAGGTTTATAAGTTAATAGAAATAATACCAGAATAATTATAAGAGTGAACATTTAAGATAATTGACATCTTTTCCTAGCATAAAATTTATATAAATTTTCTGGTTACTATTGTATATTGCGATTCTTCCTAACATTTTCGATTGTTTATCGAATGAGCTTTCTGTTTCTGTTCGCTCTGCCATATGTTACACAAAGAATGTTTTCAAATTGAATGATTAAAACTGACTGTCCTGAGCATATTTAACCTAAAAAATATCTGAAATATCTAAACGAGGTACTACATAATGACTTCACAGATGCTTAGGTGTAACGGGGTCAGTAAAAGGTTGGTGAACCACGGCTCTACAAGAATCCACATCAGGAATTATTTATTCCTCCACTCTTCGGTCCACTGAATTTTTTCTATTGCAAAATAGGCACACTGCATCTTACTTATCTTGTGTTGAACCTGGTAGAAAACCCATCTAGAATTACAGATAGGATCGGAATGTCTGTCTGTATTCACTAGACTCGTATTGAATAATTGTCTAACAGACATTCCATGTTTCCCGACGCACCATTTTGAAAAACATAACATTTTCACTTATCAACAAGTAAGTATAGATGGAAACTGACCAACACACCAATAAATATACGTAACTGTTCAACTTTATACTTAATTTGGTTAACAACATTGACATTGAGATTTGATAATTAATACGAATTTATTAGATTTACCTACAAAAAACGTCAAAAATTGAAAATAAGATTTTATTTCACGGCGTCGCTCCAACTACAGGAATCCAATCAGAAATGAGTACAGTGTCTCATGAGATTACTAAGAAGACTTTTGAAAGTTTTATGCTTGACTGGAACGCCTTATCCACCACATATTGAAGTACTCCATATGACATTCCATAATACTGGAACTTCCCCTCTCTCTATTTTGTATATATATATATTTTTTCTAAATGTTTATTGCATCATTTCAGATAGACGCAGACCAAATGTCATACGTTTCTGATGAATACTTTCGACTGTGAATGATCTGCGTAGATGATCTTTAATTAGGTGCAGTGCACTCTGTACTATAATTATACCTTGCAAACGAATCTTAACACGGTTTTTAGAGTATGATGTTCTAGCCAAATATTGGTTCAAATAAAAATAATCTTGATAATCAAAATTCACGATTTTTTATGGGGAAGAAAATCATCCAAAATTAAATTATTGGAAATGCACATCTAAATAAAATATATTTTTTTAATGGAAAAAAATATAGACTTGAAAAACAACTCAGATTGTATTTTTATTATTTTCCAAAACATCAAATACGAAATTTTTATGCATATATTTTCTTATTATATACAAAGAAAGATTCTATATCCCAAAATAAAAATGTAAAATATATCTAATAAAAGCGCATTATTTCTTGGATAATCAGTTCAATGATTTGGAATTTGCATATTTTAAAGTAAAAGAGACTGAGATTCTTCGCGTATATCTAATTATGTTTCAAAATTTAAGGCAAGGAAATGAAAGTTGAAAATAAATTATATTTTTCTTTTTAGCGTCTAAAAGAAAGGCTGTTGAAAAATTTACCATAATTTAGAGAACAACACAAATTTGAATATTTTAAATTTAGAATTTAGAATTACACTGAACGTAATAATCGGTGCATGCAGAAATTATGTTTCATGCGATTAAAAAGAATTATATTACGGAAGCTTATTTCTTGTCGCTTTATGTGAAATGTAATTATTCCCGATAAAGAAAAGCCATTTTTATAAATAAATTGGAGTACTTTAATGAATGCCTTTTAACTACATATTTGTATACGTATAATGACAGATTTCAATGAAACTTTAAATAAAAAAAAATACAGAACTCGAGGAAGTTAATAATATTTCAGATTAGAGTAACCAGTATTTTAACTCATCGAAATAAGCTAATCATAATATTATTCAGTGACAGCTTTAGTCTGGCTCTTTTGAGAATAAAAAATGCGTGGATAATAACTTTATTATTTTCTTATGCTTAAAAGAAAAAAAAAAAAAAAAAAAAAAAAAAAAAAAAAAAAAAAAAAACGGAACAGCAGCATTGTTTGATATTAAAAATGTCTACCATTAAATAAGTCAAAGCTTTTTTTAAATGGTGGTAATACTAGAATAAATTTTGCTGCCATGCATTTACCGCCCTCAAAAAGACTAGTCACGAGCCGCCACTGTTATAACGAATGACTTCTAGGAACCTAATAATCATACATATATATATATATATATATATATAGATAGATATAGATATAGATATAGATATAGATAGATATTTTTATAATAAAAATATGAGAACTGATGGTGGGAACAATTATTTAAATATTTAGAAATGCAAAGATAAAAGTTATAAAGTCTACATCCAAGCTGAAAATGATAATTGTAATACCGTGGATGAAAATTTTTTAAATTTTTGCAAGGTATTTAATTTTGTGTATAGATTAAAATGTAAAATTTGTAACAGGTCATACATAAGACAAACGTATGCTCCTTTTAATAAAAGATTTATCAACCACAAAACGTATATTAGAAATATTAAGAGTTCGAAGGAAAAACAGGAGATTGAGGTAGTACATTTCGCAAAACATGGAATTGAAAACATTGAAATAGCGATTCTGTAGATAGTTGCAAACAAAGCTGAAAGATTAATATACGAGAGGAATATGATGGTTAAATACGGCACAGTGTACCCATATGGTTGAAATGTTATGTTTGATCAAATTAGTGTTTTGAAGAATTTTAGAAATAAAATATTAGAAGAGTCAGTCTATGGAAAAATTAAACACGATTTGAGTAATGAGAATGAGGTACATAATAGACAAAAAGTCAAAGTTCCACATACATTTGTTCGAGGTACCCTTGCAACAGCCTAAAGTGACAGTCTGGTCTGGCTTCACTGCTGATTTCATAATTAGTCCATTTTTTAGAGGACGTCACATTGATGAGTTTCAAAACAGTTTCTGTCACTGGTCAGCAATATGTAGCACTGTTACAGAACAACATTATTTCTGAACTGCAAGCTCGACAGGCACTCCAAACATTCACTTTTATACAAGATGGAGCATCGCCTTATATTGCATTGCCTGTGCAACGCCTGCTACGCTCAACATTTGGGGAGCATCGCATTATCAGTCGCTAATTTAATCTCGCATGGCCTCCAAGATCTCCCGATCTGACACCTTGTGACTTTTGTCTGTGGGGATTCTTGAAGTCAAAAGTGTATGGAAAGCAACCGGCATCCCTAGCCGCACTGAAAGATGCCATCTGCCAAAATGTGTCTGCCATAACGCAAGAAATGCTACTAAATGCTATGAACGGTGTGGTGCCTCGTCTCACAGCTGTACGTCTGAATGATGGACAGCACATTGAACATTTACTGTAAACTAATTGACTGTAATTAAGCTGACTTGTAAGTTGTCAATATTTTTTCATTTGTAAATCCTCTTTTGGTGCAATGAAGCACTATATTGCCATCTGTTAGTCGCCAACAGAATTATTTTTTGTTTCCACACCAAACCCAGTTTCATTTCCATCCGTTTGGTGCAAACCGTATCTTTGTGTCTTGATTCGTTTTCGAAGTATCCATTTTTAAAGTTCGTCCTGACTTTTGGATCACCCGGTATTTTGTATTGGATTACATTGGGGGATTTTACACCATTTTCATACACCATTTTAGGGGTGCTAATTTTAAGGGCATTTTAAATAAGTATAATGAACATCTGCCAGACAAAAACATACAAATTATTAAAGCTTGTAAATACGATAAACTATTAGGCAGAGTTATATTTAATTACCACAGTTATTCGCGGGATTTGCAGAACTGTTTCGAGAGCAGTGTTTGTCACTGTAATAAAGTTGAATATAAAGACTACTTTAACTCAAATTATGGACATATACTTACCTAATCTAACTATAGTGGCAGATGCAAATCTCAGAAATTACATGAGGTATGGTACAAAATACAGATTGAGGAGAGTTGTGAGTAGAGCTTTAGTACAAAACGTTTGTCAAATAATATAGACATGTTCATTCAAAAATTAATGTATAAATATGGTTCACCAAAAAGTGTTTTTTAGGAATGGAGATACTATATTTAAAAAAAAAAAAATTAAACGCTTTTACCATAAAGATTTTGAGGGTGTCTCGGGAGATTCTGACAAAAATTTGATTAAATCCGTAGCAAATCTAAAGGATAATTTTATTATTACATATGTGGATAAAGCAAACACTAACTATGCTATAATATGCAAAAAATTGTATGGTGATATTCAAAGGGAAACCTACAATAATGAGGGATTTCATGGTTTCTGGTTAGTTTGTGGTTTTCATTTTTTCTTTCAATTTTTAATTTCTTTGGTCTTGGCAAGTGAGGGAGGACGTTGTGCGCGTAAAACATGTTTAACCCCGTAGCGCAAGTCATTAGCCTTGCTCTGCTTGTCTTCAGTTTTAGTTTTTTATTAGTTATTCTTGGATTTGTTGTTTATTGTTTTAGTTACAGTTCGTTAGTTGTTTTTCCGTATTTTAAATTACATGAATATATATATATATATATATATATATATATATATATATATATATATATATATATATATATATAATATATATATATATACATGGTGTGTTCACAAGTTTCAAGACTGGTCTGAGAATGAAAAAAATATTAAATATTCTTATACAGTGAACTAAAATTCTTCGAAATATGAACCTTGGGCATCAACGAATCGCTGCCAGCGTTTTTTCATTGTTCATAGGCTCCCTGGGAGTATTCGCGCGCAAGGCTGTAAAGGGACCTCGTCGAAGCTAGAATCGTGGATCGTTGGAATCGTTTTCATTTCAGATCTGTCTTGATCCGGAGTGGCAAAAAAAAAAGTGGCTAGGAGCGAGGTTGAGGCTGTGGGGGACTTGTGCAGTATTGCCACGTTAAACTTAGCCAAAACTTTGGCGGCTTCCAGCAACATGTGAGAGGGCGCATTGTTGAGATGAACAATCTCAATCGTGTCTGATGTATGGAAGGACGGCCCGGGTCAGCCCAATTTTATACTGGAATGCACCACCATTTGAAAGATCGAAACTGGCAAGTCCGCCCAGACATCAGGGACGATTGAATTGTTCGCCAGGGCAATGCGCCCTTTCGCACACCGCTCTCCGCCGCATAGTTTTGGCTAAGTTGAACGTGTTAATACTGCCGCAAGCCTTTACAGAACCTACCTTGCTCCAAGCAAAATTTTTTGTTCCCCCGGATCAAGAAAGACCTGAAAGAGAAGCGACATGATTCCAGCGATCCAGGCAGCTTCGACGAGGTCCCTTAACAGCCTTGAGATCGAAGACTTCCAGGGAGCGTATCAACAATGGAAAAAAACTCTAGCTGAGGTGTGTTGATGCCTAAGGGTCTTATTTCGAAGAATATTAGTTCGCTGTTCAAAAATGTTTAATTAAATTTTTGTTCTCAGACCAGTCTTGAAACTTTGCGAACACACTTTATATATGTACTGTGCAGTAAGTCCCAAAAAGATTTAAACACGTTTTAAGTTTTTATATGTTGGAGATAAGTAGGAATTGTGAATTTCAAAAAATTTCAATAAAATTTAGTAATTATATTAAAATAGTAAATTTTAATAACGGCAAATAATTTACAAAACATTACAATTTTGAAATTTTAATACGGTACATGATTTTTAAAAGTTATATTTACAAATACCACTGTTTGCTTTAAAAATGCAACAGCATAAATTCCACCCTACTACTACCAAATTTTACCAAGATATAATACTTTGCATATAATGATATTTCGCAGCTTTCTAGTACTAAAAATAGAAAAACTGACGTACAGTTCTGTTATGTTCGGAAATTTCATAAAATTAAACAATCATATCTGCGTGTATTTTGGTCGATGATGAATAGAATACTTACAGTTCTACGTTTCAAAGGCCACTTTTGATGTCAGACATTTTTTTAATATCTAGATTTTTTTTTCTAGAACTTCAAGAATATAAAGAATATATGGTAGAGCACACTACAATGAACAACTTTTGTGTAGAAAATCACGGTCGCAGTCTACTTACACAGTCAAAATTACAAGGTGCTTAATTTAATTTGAGAATAAACTTTTGGTCATAACTAATAATAATAACAATATTTTATGGGGACAGTTTGCCTAAAAACTGGGCAAAAAATCCTTTTTTATTATATTAAATAAAGGCCTGTTTAGTTGTGAATATCTTGACACCTCATTTTTACCCTAACGGCAATTATATCGCGAGATACTGTCAATTTTGTTAATACACCCAGCGAAATTAAACACAGGAATTAAAATTTTAAATGGTTTTTTCCGTATGTTCATATTTTAATCAGTTTCATGTTTTAAAAATACTGACACTTTTTTTTGTATTTGAGATAGAGATTTAAACTTTTAATACATGTCTTTATCATATGTGTGGTAAATCTGCGCATGAAATTAACCTTCAGGTTTTTTATTATTTTTTTAATCTTCTTAACGGATTTTAAGTATATGAAGATGTGTTAGATTCCGTCGTTGTACACTAAATATATCAGTAAAAAATTATATTAAATGTAACATAAGATGTATCTAAAAATTCATGTGCAGACTTGTGTAATACACATTCAAAAATCTTTAAAAATGTTGGGCCAAAATATTAATATTTAAAAATGTAGTAAGGATTTAAAAAAAATTCAATTTTTTTTAAAATTTTATAAACTTTTAATTAAATATGCTGTTTTTTTTTTTTTCAAAATGTACTTTTAGTTGAACATTGAAATGCAGTGCGATCATGAACCATATTTTAAAAAATAAACAACATTTTTGAAAAGGTAAACTGTCCTCTTAAAGATGTTTACAACAGAACCTACTAGCTGCGTGTAAAATGTGATGAAATCACGAAAATTATAAACCTGCAGATTAACCATTTATCTACTTATAAGTACTTATAAGTAACATTAAAATAGCTTGTTATAAAATTAATTTAATACATCGATTAGTAGCAATACAGTTTATAATTATATATAGATGCATTACACTAACAAGGAGAAGGTCAACCTTGTTAATCGCAGATTTTGATTATTTTAATATATGTTGTAGGGTAGAGACCCCTTAGTCGCAGGTTCAACGGATTTTATCCAATGCTCCTTAGTTCTTGCGAAACCGGGGGGGGGGCGTCTAATAGTAGTACACAACTTAAATACTTACTTTGTAACGAAAAGGATAGGTTGGTCGTAGTTGAGCTGGTATGGCATTTGCCGGCTGATCCGCGGACCCGGGTTCGATAACGGGACGCGCTACATTTGTTTATCTCATTTTTTGTTTTATAAATATACTTGTAAGTATAACTTAATAATCTCATTGTCAATTAAAATTTGTAATATTGTATATCAATTATAATTTTAACCTATTTAAATTTTTACTTTTAACTAAATAGTTGTATAAAACATCATAAAACTCTTATTTTTTTAAAAATCACTTCTTAAATGTATTTCATACATTCTTTATCGATGCAATGATTCTGAGCAATGGTGTCAATTCGTGATTTTAAAGAAACATCATTTACGCATTGCTTTAACAAAGGAAGTCAATGCGATAATACTATTATTCTGTTTTTAAAGTAACAAGCATAATTATATTAAAAATTAGCATCAGAATTAAATTACAACCGATTTTTTGCATATTAAAGATTTTTAAATTTGTAATATGTATGCTTGCACTTTCAATTATTTTTATTTTATTTGAATATTCTTTTATTTTATTATAACTAGATGGCGCCACAACAGCTTTTGTCACGATTTTGGAATTTTCATCATTCAATAATAGGTCCAATTTCTTTTTAAACCTCTTTAAAGGATGAGAAATAATATTTTAAAAATAAAAACTGATAAATTTAAGATTGCTAACATTATAATTAATGTATGATATTAAAATTGTTAATTTAAATTATTAAATTATACTTACAAGTATATTTATAAAACAAAAATGGAGAAAAACAAATGCAGCACATTCGGGAACCGAACCCGGGCCCGCAGTGTTTTGTTACAAAATAAGTATTTAAGTTGTGTACTACTATTAGACCCCCGGTTTCTCAAGAACTAAGGAGCGTTGGATAAAATCCGTTGAACCTGAGACTAAGGGTTCTCTACCCTACAACATATATTAAAATAATCAAAATCTGTGATTAACAGGGTTGGCCCTCTCCTTGTAAGATCATTATCGGTTACACAAAACAAAAATATTTGTATATGGATGATTTCTTTTGCCTTTGCATCTTTTTAGCTTTCTTGGCGTTGGGGGGGGGGGGGGATTTTTCAATTCGTAAATATTTCTATATTTCTATTGTAACAACATTAGATTTGTACATTTCCTAATCCTACAAAATACTAAGAAAAATATTTAAAATAAAATATTTGAGTGGGGTTATAAATATTGCACAAAATCTCTTTGAATTCAAATTTAATTAATACTTTAAAATCCTTCAATCCTTCTAGCTTTCTTTTCGTTGGAGGGGGGGGGGGGGGTGAATTTTTGAATTAAAAAAATATATATAAAATAAAAGATTTCAGCGTGGTTATAAATATTGCACAAAATCCCTATAAATTAAAATTTAATTAATCCTTCTAAACCCTTCAATCCTTTCGAAATCCTTCTAAAATTTATTAAATGATTATGTAACTCTTCAAATGTAGTTTTAAAAATTCACGAAAAATGCTTTAGAAGATAAAATTTTCATGAATTCATATTTCGGTACATAAAGGGTTAATTTGGTCGGTTCATAGTATTATAATGTCAATTAGCAATTTTGTACTGATTGGATACGGAATGGGAACTATTTTTAGATATTCTCGTGATCTTGTGTTATTCAACGTGGTAAAACTGACAATCATCCTAATCCAGTCACTCTAAAATTACACGATGTTCTGAATATAGGTGATATTTGAGGTGCTCACAGCCATAGTCGTCCATTTTGAAAAAAAAAAAAACTATAGTCCATTTAGAAGGTGCAGAAAATTATTTCAATTCACTCCCGCAGTGAGCCGAATCTGTAAACAATGTCATGTATGAGAAAGCATGTGAAAACAAACTTGGTTCACGGTGGGATTAGATAAAACAGATTTTATGCACCTTCTAAATAGGCTGTCTCATATTTTTTTTTTTCAAAATGGACTTGGTCTACTGTGGTTGTGAACCCCTCATTTCATAAGGTGCACAGATCGTATTACTTTGTCCTTGTACATTTTTGTTTTTACATCGCATTTTGCACAGAAGTATTTAATTAAGTTGTAAATATCGATAAAATATTCTCAGAATTTTAAAGTATTTTATATGAAGTGTTAAAATTTTACTCCCAGTTCGTCCTCTTTTAATGTATAAAATTATAAATTAAGCATAGATTTTAGAAATATTTTGAGAACTAAGAAAAATGGATAGATCCTTTAAGAAGAGCATACAACAAACAGAAATGAAATAAAAAATATGAATATCCTGAAGAGATATTTTAAATATAAAAATACATCTACCACCAATAAACTTAACATTACCGAGGGGAATTCGGAAACTGAGTGATGTGCAGCCTTAAGAAGAAAAACCAGGACAAATTGAAGCGAAGCATATTGCAAAATTGTCCTTGTTCAGATTTTTTTTTTTTTTTTTTTGGTGGTATACTCTACCGCATTTGGTAGTTTGGAAACGTTATACTGAAACACCTTGCATAATTTTGATCTTCCAATTTAAGTTTAGATTTTTATCAATAATTAATTGGATTAAAAAGAGAAACATCGATCAATAAAAAAAAAAGGAAAAATTATATCTTTTATACGAGCAGTTTAAAAGCGCAGTGAAATTATATCAGAACATATAAGCAAAATAAGCAATAAAATATAAAATCATGAATCTGAATGTTTCCACAATTCATTGAGCTCAATATAAGTGAAATAATTTAGCAAATACCTTTAAAGAAAATACAATTATGTGTTTTCTAAAAGTGTTTTTTTTTTTTTTTTTTTTTTTTTTTTTAGATTAGACTCTTTAGTTCTTATTGGACAATTATAAAGACAATTTTAAATTTGTCTTGTTACATTAGTATAGAATTCTTACTTAAATGGACGATTTTACTTTTTCTGCAAACCTTTTCGATATTTCTAATTTAAAAAACTAAACTGATAATTAAACATGCCTTACAAAATCACTTTAACTAAAATCCTCAATTAAGATATCAAGCGACTGAAAACTGTCTTTTTTCTAATTTGGAGAACCGTTGACTTTGAAGAGGATTAACAAAAAACTACGAAACTTTAGTGATTTATGAATTATTATCTATTCGATAAGATATCACCTTTCCAGAGTACATTGTTCATCTAATATTGTAGCATGTTAGCAAAAGTATCTAACGTTTGTTTCAAAACTGTTTTTAAGTTAATATATTTTTATGTCAAAAAAGAAAGTTTATAAAATTATGAGTTTTATAAAGCAATGCTTGCGGAAATTCAGATAGGTTTTATGAAATAAACTCTATTCTAAGTAATGATTTTTTCTAATATTTGTGCCTTGTACATTTTGGAAATCATGTATAAAAAAAAAAAAGAATTGTTTTTGTCTACTTAGTTGTTTTAAGGTTTCTTTCCTATCTTTATTTTTCTTTAACATTCCTATATTGTGGAAAGATTTAAGAAATGTTTAAGTTGCGAAGTATATTTTGTAGATCTATGTTAAATAGTTACTGCGGATGTGTACAAGATATAGTGTGATTTTAGCAAGTAAATTGAATTTAGAACAGATATCATGTGTGTACATTTAGCATCAGCATCTCTTGCTTTATTTATTGACATGTCACGATTTATATCAATTAAATGCTCAAATTTTCAGTTGAACCCTTTATCCACTGGCGGTACGTGCAAGTTCCATTAATATATCTTATTGCAAAATTTATTTAATACATCGATTAGTTGTAATTCAATTTAGAATGAATTATAGATACGTTAATTAATCTCCTTCTAAAAGCATTATAGGTTGCTCAAAACAAAAATATTTCTAAAAGAATGATTTATTTTGCCTTTTCATCTTTTCAGCTTTGTTGGCGTTGGGGGTGGGGGTGGGTGTGGGGTGATTTTTCGATTCAGAAATATTTCTATATTTCTATTGTAACAACATTATATTTGTACATTTCCTTACTCTACAAAATACTAAGAAAAATATTTAAAATAAAAGATTTGAGTGGGGCTAAATATTTTCTATAAAATCCCCATAAATTCAAATTTAATTAATCCTTCTAATTCCTTCAATCCTTCTAAAATCTTTCTAAAATTTATTAAATGATTATGTATGTCTTCTAATGTAGTTTAAACAATTCACGAAAAATGTTTTAGAAGATAAAATTTTCATGAATTCACATTTCAGTCCACAAAATGTTAAGGGATCTCGGGACTCTTAAAGCTACAAAATTTTCGAAATTTTTATTTTTTATATGTTAATCTCCTATCTTTTCTGAACATTTTGTTATAAAAGTTTCCGTGAAATTCCAATTAGAACAGAAGTTATGGCTATTAGAATTATACCCGCTCAATATCTGAAGCGGCGTTTCCGAAACTTTGAAGACATTTTTCTCCAAATGACGTTTCTGGGCATAACGCGCAGGATATTTCATAAACTTCTGAATATTTGTTTCATTAAATTTTGAAAATATAGGTTTCATGTTAGTCGGCATAAACTTAACCTAAAATTTCATTTTTATTGTTCAAAATAATATTCTTTAGGTAATTATAATGATGAAATTTTCAAAATTTTATATTAGCTAAATACAAATTATCATTAAAAATATAAAAATGCTTTAAATACAAATTTATTTAGGTTCAGGGTAATTATTACAATCTGAAGTATAATTAGGCACCAACAATTTCCGTCTATTTGCAAAATTTATTTTGTAAGGAAATGAAAGGACATACTTATATCTTTCATCCCAATGAAAACTGTGTTTTTAAATCATATACATTTTATGATATGAAATGTTCAAAATGGTCATTTTTTTAAGAAATTTCCAATTTTAAGAGTCCTGAAACCCCTTAAAGACAGATTCGGAGTTTTTACAGAGTCAGATACCTTTATTCTGATCGACATATGTTTCACTGCTCAAACGTCAACATTCTCTTTTTTTACTTTTATTTATTTATTTCTTTATTTCTTTATTTCTTTTTATTTTTTTGAGATCTGAATAAAGGTATATATATACCTTCTAAATGAACTTTTTATTACTTTTAGGAATTTTTAGTTTAGTTCAGATGATTTTAAGTGATTTTCATACATAATTATATAAATAGAATTTATCACTTTCAGTTTTCATATTCTTAAAAAAATGTAATATAAAGAATATCCATAAGACTTACTTCAACATTTACTAAAATGAATATACAAAAGCTGACAGATTTTAAGATTATTGCTCCGTATGTAATAAAAAATATTTCGACTTCTTTAAACCGAAAAATAAAGTGTATAATAAAACATAGGGTTTTGAACATGGAGTCTGAAAATATGTATATTAAAAGTTTTTATAGTTTACTGACCCATTACTACCAACACTATATACACTATATGGCCAAAGGTGACCGGTCACTTGCAATTTTAAACGTTTTGTCAAACATCAAGAGAAATACATGAGGAATTAACATGAAACTGTAGGTGTGTAAACAGTATAGAATAAGTTATATATTCCGGCGAAGATTTTTTCCCGAAACCCGATAGGGGACCGTCAACGATAGGGGACCGTATTGAAAAATAACGAATATCTTTTTGATAACCCTGTAAAAACTGATGTAGTAAAAGCGTTCAAACTCGAGATTATTTATAAGTGGTTTACTGTAACATACTCTGTTCATTTTTATGAGAATAACATGTATACTCGTAGAGAAATTAAGGTTTTTATAAAAACAGTCCCAAATTTTTCAAAGTTTTTTGCTTATAATTTGCAGTGCTCTTAATATATAAAAAAAAGTTATTTTCAGAAAATATGACAAACAGCATTGTACACAATACCCTGTAATCACAATGCTAAATAATAAAAATTGTATAAAAATGAGCAGGTTTACCAAATAATGATTCACCGCGCATGCTCGAACGTAATCAAAATATAATTTGCATAATGTGTTAGCTAAATGTATAGAACAACTTTTGTGTAAATCTCAAAAACAAAGTATGAAAAGTCTGATAATAATCGTTTATAGAATAAGCTCAAAATCTGTTATTCCTAAAAGGAAGAAAAAAGATGAGGGGCTGTATCCAAATACAGTAGTATGTGCAATATTGTGTATGCTATATTAGCACTAATCAATGGATATGTTCACTTCACCTACATTTCACTTCACCACATTTCACTTCACCTACATTTCACTTCACCACATTTCACTTCACCTACAATACAAACTTTTCACATACTAGTGCCCGTAGCATCCGTGTAATTTTAAAACTAACTTTCGGTTCTGCTAAAGCCTCGCCAAGCACACAGACCAGCATAAAACAATACCTCTACCCTTCCTTCAAAAAACAGTTTCTCGCTTTCCTCCCCACGCCCACGTATCACATGAGAATGGCACCAGCACAAGTTAAATAAAAGTTCTCCAGAAATCACACCCCCGACCAAGATTGAAAATGGGGAGGGGGGTCTTACATTTTCTATCTGAAATTCAGTCTGGAGACGTCCTCATACTTCATTTTTTTTAACAAACTACCCAAATGAATAATTTAAATTGATAAATATTAACAAAAAAAAAGCTACAAGCTAAATCCTCGAACTTATCTGGACACACCGCCTAGAAGTCTTCTTATCTACTAATACAACAAAAGGAATTAATACTTAATAATACACAATAATAAATGAAATAAACCAAATAAATATATACAAGATATAGCTGCAGGGACAATTAAATTAATCTTGAAGAACACTTTAAAGAAACTCTTAAAGTCTTAAAAAAACAGAGTCAGTTATAAAACAGTTATGAAAATTTTCAAAGTTTTTTTTTCTTTTATGCTACAGTTTCCAACCGTGATAAAGCGTCTGCATTTATCAACTTGGCACCAGGTCGGTGCGAAATCACGATGTCATATTTATAAAGTGCTAATGCCCATCGTTGCAGTTTAGAAGATTGGGGGGGGCATTTTTGGTGATGAAAGTTTTATTTAGCTTCTCGCTCAATGGTCGGCCAAGCCTGCTCAGTTTTGGTGAGCTTTTGACTAGCGTAGCTTACCGGATACAGTGCTCCTTCTTTTCGCTGTGATAAACACGCGCCGATGCCGGCTGCAGATGCGTCGCACTCTATGACAAATGGCACTCCCATAACGGGATTATGTAGACTAGGTGCTTCGATTAGACCTCTTTTCCAGTCTTTAAATGCCCGATCATGGTCTTCTTACCAACACAACTGCTCTGGACTGTTCTTTTTTGTCAGTTCAGTTAGAGGATAAGCTACTTCAGGATATTTGGAAATGTAATCTCCATAGTAATTACAAGATCAATAACACTTTTCAACTGTTTTTTCGTTTGAGGCACTGCTAACATTCGAATGGCCTCCACTTTTCCGGGGTCGGTCCAATCGCTACCGGACCCGATAATAAATCCTAAGTACTTAATCTGAGGTTTAGTGAATTCGCACTTTTTAAGTTAACTGAGAATCGTAACTGTGCTAACTTAGAAAATGTCTTTTCTAAATGCATCAGTGTATTCAGGAAATGTTTCAGAAGAAACAGCTATGTTGTCTATATAGGTTCTGGCGAACTCCTTGTATTTGGGCAGTGCTTTATTCACTTCTCTTTGAAAAGTCGCAGCTGTATTCCTGAGCCCGAAGGCCATTACTTTAAACCGATACTGAGCCCTATGAGTTATATAACATGCTAAATTTTGACTATCTTCTTCCATTGGTATCGCCCAATACCCTTTCAATAAGTCAATAGTGGTTATCACATTGGCCCCGAGATACTGAATAAGAGATCGGTGGCATTTTCCATTGGGAAATCATCAGTTTTCGTGATAGCGTTTAGTGCTCGAAAATCTACGCATATGCGCCTCTGCGTCACTGTCTTCAATCGGGCCTAGTTTTAATAGTTCCTCAATTTGTTTTTCTAATTACCAGAAATAGTTATTATTTAAAAGTGAATAAAATAATAATTTTTTAAAATTTTAAATTTACAGAATAAAATTTATTTCTTTTTAAATCTTTAGTTCCAATATTACATGCCAATTTTAAAATGACTCAATCCAAGTTCCTCAAAATATATTTTCAAATATAAGTTAGTATGTAGAGGAAAGTAGTACACAGTGAGAGGAAAATTATTATTACTTAACGAATAGCGACGATTTTTATTCTTTTGAAAAAAAATTGCGACATCTTTAAGCTGTAACATATAATTTAGAATCCGGGGTGGAAACTATCTTAGTTACAAATTAAAACTCGATAACTTTTCATCGACTAATAAGTTTAATATTTACAACGTATTTACATGTTACTGTTTACAAAATAACTCAGTTAATTTAAAATTACGGCTTAGCTCAGACGCCTTGTCGGCAACAACTCTGTAAACATTCTTCTCATCTCATAAAGTCTAATTTACTCAGCTTGTCAGTTTTTTTTTTTAAGTAAAAAAAAAAAAAAAGGAGAGAAAATATGATGGAGTGGGTATTATTCGAGCGTTACAAAGCTACAAAAATACGCTACTCATTAATGTATAAATGATTTAAAAAAATATTTATAAAAGCACAGAAGCAGTATGATGGAGTATCGAAAATTGTCTCACTGTGTACCACCAGTGGTACACAGTGAGACAATGCATATATTTTCATAAATCATACATTTTTAGACTCTATCGATAATTTTCTGCAGTTTATGATTTCTAATAAATATTTCAAGATTTTCAACATATTAAAAATATAAGCATCGGGTGTACAATGACCTTGGGCTACCTTCAGGCAAATTTTCAGCCTTTTACGTTTAGTAAATTCCACTAGCTATCGCACTTCCACACACAAGCACAGAAAGAGAGAGAGAGAAAAAACAACTTCTTTTATTAATAGTTTTTTTTTTTTTTTACATCAGAAACTCATAGTAGGTACACAATGAGGTACGTCTTACTGTGTACCACAAGTTTGTGTCTCACTGTGCACCACAACTGTGTGGCTCACTGAGTACTTTCGTGACGTTGGAACAAAATGGATACCACATCTGTTACATCAATTTCATCGCTTTAAAAAGTTTATGTCATTTTGTCGAAATAGTCTATTATTAGATATAGCTAGGTTTGGTTAAGTAAATATATGTCATATTGAAGGAAATAAACTCTAAAATAGACGTTTATGTAACTTTAACCATTATACAATAAAGAATTATTTAGTATTTTGTCGGACAAGTAACTGAAATGTCGAAACTACATCCACGTGTTGTATAAGATGAGGTCGTTATGTGTGGGTGCCAGCTTAGAGAAAAAGTTACAACTATATGTCAAAGTAGCTGCTGTCTCACTGTGTACTAATCTCCCCTACTCATACAACTTCAGTTTTACTTAATCTAATACGTTAAGAAGATGTAGTCAGAGAGGTGTAAGTCACATTTTCTCGAATAAAAATAAGGCGTTTAGTAGATGAATAAAAATAATTTTTGGAATATGTGCTTTTTCATCTTTAGATAGATATTTGAAACTTCGACTTTTCGTCTTCTTCTATTTAACAGTTTGATAAGACTATATACCTGCCAACACTATGTGACAACTGACAATTATCCATATACTGACATTAAAGAAATTAACATAACACTATCATATAATTTTAAGTATAAGATATATTTTTAAGCTGAAAAATAAGTGGCCATTAACAAGTATTAAATAATAACAGCGTTAAAATTTGCCTGATTTGCTAATTTAGGTGAATACTAAGTGATATATGCATTTTGGGATTAAAGACTCAGCCTTAATGGCTTCCTTTATATAAGACGTCAAAGCAAGATATTGTAAAACAAGGAAACTTTTACTAGAACCAATTGTTAAAAGTAGTGACGAAATGTTTTGAAATATATTGATATTTTCGAAAAATTGTTAGATGCAATTTTTACAATTTTTTCATGTTTCGTGAAGATTTTTCCATATTAGTAAAAGGAATTCGATTTCAAACTAGACTAATATAGTAAAAAATGTCATAATTGATTTTTTTAATTTTTAGCGATACTTTTTTCCGTTCGGTGGCGATTTTTTCACATTCGTAAAAGAATCGAGTTCACCATAGTTACTCCACTATACTGCATTTTTTCCACAGTGATTTTTGCATTATAGCGATTTTAATGTTATTTTAAGCGCTTTTTTGTATTCAGTGGCAATTGTTTAAATTTTCGAAAGAAATCCAGTTACAATGTTTTAGTCCACTATAGTAAATGTTGTCCTCTTTTCAATAAAGTTATTCTGAATTCTTACAGAGATTTTTTGGAGAATTTTTTAGTGCGATTTTTAATTTTTTTCACAATTCGGGGAGATTTTTAAACATTAGTAAAATTGAATTAAGTTTCAAACTTTGAGCCTAATATAGTGTAATTTTATCCTCCTTAATTTATGTTCCTTATTTTTTCCCCTCAACCACTGCTAAAATATCGCCTCGAATTGCGAAAAAAAAATAAAAATCAGATTAAAAATTTCACATTTCGGCAATTTTTTAACATTAGTAAAACAGAATTCACTTTCAAACATTTAGCCTAATATAGTGTAATTTTACTATCCTAATTTTTTGAATTTTTGGTCGAACATTACTGGAATTTATAGTGTTTTTTTATAATTTCGCGGCGCTTTTTTGAAATTCGTGAAAGATGTACGATCATAAATTTTTTGTCTACTACTTTCAATTTTGACGATTCTACGATTTTTTAAGTTTTAGCAATTTTTAATGCATTTTTTAGCAGTTTGTCGTATTCCCAGGACTCGCAGCGTTCCTAAAATGTTCGCACTTTGCTACCACTATTATAAAACTATAATCTTTATTGTATAATTCTCTTATAGATGTTAAAGAAATCTACCACGAAAATATTTTATTTTAAATATTGGTAATATAGTGCGAAAATTTCAGGAACTCTGCAAGCCCGCGGTGAATCCTTTTTTAAAATGAATTCGTGACATTCGTGAAAGATTTGGGGTTATATATAATTTTTTTTGCCTGCTATAGCGAATTTTCTTTTCTACGTTTATTTATTTTTTAGCGATTTTTGATGCAATTTTCTGCAGTTTTTCGTTCTTCACTGTGAGGTTTTGACATTCATAAAGAGAACTGTGTTTCAAACATTTTGTCTAGTATAGTATGTTTTTTCTTCCGCGACTTTCAGTGGGATTTTTCAGATCATCTTCAGTGAAAGAGTGGACTAAATTTTGAATGTAAAATATCCAATGTAAGCGATTTGAAAAGCAATGACATTTTATTTTTTAAATTGTGCTCCACCAGTCGTTTGTCAAGAGAATCTACCAGCCTCTTTTCGATTGCCTGATTTGTTTATGACCAATGTCTTTCTGAATGTTTCTTATAAACATTTTGAATTATTTCACCCTACACCCCCCACCCCTCAAAATTTATACTGAATTCTAGGAATTGTAAGTTTGGTAGGAAGATCTGTTTTCATATGTCTAACAACTATCTCTGCACTACAGAATTTTTTTTACAGAACAACTTTTGAATTTCGAATAACATTGCAAGATGCACTTTCTTCTTTTAAAACTTGGTGTCTTCTCTTATTTCAGATTAGTTAAACCTGAAAGGAAAATAAGAAAATTCCAGTTTATAGCGAATAAATAGTGCATATATATATATATACTCCTTATATACATACATTCATTACTCCTTAACTGCATTTACTTTTCAAACAAATTCTGACGTACCAGACAAATAAAACAGATTTTTGTTAAATAAAACTTACTTTATTTTCATTCCAAATATTAAGTTAAAGTACAACAGAGCAAATCATTTTACAAAATCTTCCTAGGTTACGATAATGTTTATGATTTAAAACACCACCAATGTGTAATCTGTAATGTATAAAAACTGCTTTAATGAAGTTTACGTTTAAATATATTACATAATATTCCTATAGGTGTTTCAGAACAACTGGAAGTTTCAGGCATTTCTGAAATGACTACAACTATAATTTTCGTTCACTGTTAAGTACTACTGTTGATTGAATGAACAGAAAAAGTAATCATTATTTTATATCACTTTATTGCTGATTAATTTTTGTTTTGTTTTTTAAATTGTGCCAAGCAAAGAAGTAGTAAAAACGTTATGTAATAAGAAAAATATTTAAATTCTAGAATTAAGACCACATACCGTGTGTTCCAAAAATGACTGATGGATTTTAAAATTCAATAACTTCCAAACGGTGACATATATTTAAAAGATCTTGCAGGGGAGTTGTGTATGATGTTAGGAGTTTTTGTACTGTGATTCTTGACAATTTGATTTTGATTTCAAACAATAGATGGCGCTGGTAGCAATAGGCGCTCAGTCCATACCCAGTTTTTGGTATTTCGGGATCCATTCAATACATTTTCATCTCCTTTTTCCGCATGGAAGAAGAGAGAGGTTGAAAAATCGAGCCTGGATTTAGCAGTTATTGCTTGCAGCGACATATATCGATGCTATTTGTAACTAAATCTTAGAATCGCAGCATAAAAACTCCTGACATCTTACATAACACTCCTGCAAGAATTTTTTTAATATCTCTCACCGTTTGCAAGTTATTGAATTTTAAAATCCATCAGTCATTTTTGGGACACCCGTTATTTAGATCTTAAACACGGCAGATGCCATTATTTGATAGATAATTAAAACACAAATATCATTTGTTTCCACAATACACACACGCATATATATATATTTGAATTTATAATTGGAGAGGCGTAATTGTCGAGGAATCTAAAGTTCTATAAATTATATCTGTAAACATGTCTGATATATATATTAGGGCTGGATTATTTATCAATATATCGACAGATATTGATATTTTTTACCTATCGCAGTAACAACATCTAAACTTTGATTCTCAATATATATATCCCAACAAAATAACAGTGTTTAGAAAACACTGCAATTATGAACACGAGCCCCGAAAAAAATACCGTCAAGTACCTCAAAACTCAATAAAATAGTAATGTTTTCCACTCACAGCCAGAGCCCCCCCCCCCCCCAAAAAAAAAATAAAAATATATATATATATATTCCTATGCCTCATCCAAAACAAAAAAATCTACCTCTATAATATTTCTTTCCGCTGAATATCGCCATTAGAAATTATTCTAATCATTGCTATACTTTCCTTCTCTGTAAACCTAGATTTCTTTCGACAGCCTCCGTAAAATACTGAATAATACTTGTCGTCCGTTCTTCTATCGTTAGCCTCTTACACCTATTGCAATAACTCCATATATTGATACATTATGAATATTCACATGACCACTGGTTATTCGTTATCGCGTTTGATACAGAAGATAGCTCGTTATCATCGAGTCTAAACCTGAGCAGCTGAAATACTCACCTTGCGAGCAACCAATCGAAGTGTGTTAATGGGAAAGTTGTTTTGTTACAAAAAAGTTGGTGAAAAGCTCAAGGTCAAAGCAGTCATTCATTGTGATGATTGGTTGCTTTTAAGAAGAGCTTCCGAGTCAGTAATGCTTAATCATATTGTACCTCGTTCATTCTTTGTTGTCGTTTTAGAGAAAAGCTTTCTCGAGTGAATTTAATATATCCTGTCTTGATATCTGTCAGCTATGAATGTTTATCAAAAAACAAAATTTAAACTAATATAAAACTATTCTCAAATGTGATTTGAGTATTTATATATTTTTTAAATGTTTCAATGTTGTCTTCTTGTAATAAATAGGTAGGAAGATATAACTACAGTGATTTTTTTTTCTATTAAGAGTGAATTGATTCCTTAGAGAAAGATTGATAAGCAAAATTTCTATTGCGTCTATCATCCACTGAAACCTATTTAATAACAAGTATATTAGTGAGACATATGGCAATAAATTAATTTTAGTTTTTCACGACCTTTCTCTTTTCTTGTGCTAATTAAAATAAAATCGTCAACTTCCTAAATTTGAGAATATTTTATTTTAGTTTGTATTTTATAATTTTTACAGTTATTCGCAATGTAATTAAATAGTTAAAATGTTACAGATAAATAATGCATAGGGCAGGTAGAAAAGGAAATACATTATTTTTTGAAGGACAATACTTTGAAACAAATGGTACAAGTGTAAATAGATATCAAACATTGCTTAGGGGTGCATTGGGACATTGATTAGTTGCTTTCTACATCTGTTTTTACTTAAATTGCTGCTATTATACCATTTATGTTTCGAAATTAGCAATATTTCTATTTTTGCACAATTTAAGGTAGTTATCGCGATATATCGCCACTATCAATATTGGCTGGTTGATGTATTGCGATATTAAATTTCAGCTATCGTCCAGCTCTAATATATATATGTATATATAAGTATTATTAATAAACACAAATTATCATTAAAAAATGTGAATATGTAAATTATAAATGAATTTATTAAAAATAAAAATGTTGCATTAACCATTATAAAATTCTTTGAATGAGATCCTTATAACAAGAGGCACAAAGAATAGAACACATTTTCTGTCTCGTTCTTAAATATAAAGCCATGATATTAGCTGGTATGAGTATTTAAATGAATTGTAATAGAACATATTTTTTTCATTTTTTCTATAAATGATTTATATCCTGAATTATAAGCAATAGTTTACTCAGGATGGCAGGTCTTTTTCCTGCACTGTGGCTTTCGGGAAAGCGATTCAAAAGGTCGAATTTAAAAATATTGTCTAAACAAACATCTGCCTTTACTGTAGCGCACAGTTCTATTATATTGTTTCTTAATCAGAGTACCTGCCTATTTGGTATGATACCAATGACACGAAGACAATCGAAAGCTAATATTAAACGCATAGCAACATTCGTTTCAAATTTATCGCTTGTATTTCAATATTTTTATTTGGCTTTTTTGCATAGGATAAATAAAGCCAATTTCTAACGGTGTATCGTTTTCTTGTTAATACTGGTCAGTTCTTTGTTATTGTTGTTTTTTTTTATGCCATCTCATTCAGTTTCATTACCAGTTTTATAACCCCACTCTGATATTCCACTTTATCTACACAGGTTTGCCTATTAAAGCCCTTTCGCCAATTTACTACAGAATGGCATCGGTATGCTCATCGAATTTGTACCAATGTGTAATAAACAGATTATTTGGTACATTAAGATAACCAATTCCAAGCAAATTGCAAAGTGCAGTGTTACTGTTCTTATGTCGGAAATAGTACAAGATAGGTAAAAAAAGTAATAACAATGTTGCAGAATGTTCTCAATTTAATATGAAATGATGCTTACATTACAATGATATTTAATAGGAACCATGAATTGTATTTTTAATATATCCAAGTAGTAGTTTAACTACGACTATTAATTACATTCAAATGAGTTTCCTTAAAATGTGCAAACATATTTACTATGAAAATTCGAAACTGGAAGATGAATGCAATTTTTCAAATAAGAAAATTATTTTAAGTTGCTCAGTATCTCCAACATTTGTGGCACATGCAGAAAACATGCTGCATTAGTGACAATGGTAGACACATTGAGCATGTATGGCTTCGCATTTTTATTAAAATAAACTCTATTTGGCTTACTGTGTATAGTTTATGATGGTGCTTAATAATATATTGTGAATTTTGCACAACATTAGTTGCCACATAGTTTGGCTACATTTCATTGTGTTCGTCTTGGTGAAATTTGTCTACATGCCTTCCTAAAGTGTTTTAATCAATGTGATATTTTAGAGGCATGAACACTTAGCATTTGTTAAGGCTGCTGCTTTCATCCTCTCTAGACTTTTTCCATTCTTAATATTTACTTACTATAAGTACTTAAATGCAATAAAGGTCTTTATCAACTTTTCAATTTATATTTAATTTCTGTTGGCTTATATAGCAATTTTTCACATCTTCCTTTAATCAATTTTAAATATTTTCCTTTCCATCATTGCATTTTTAGTGTAGCTTTGCAGAATAATGTAACATTATTTTAGAAAGGAAACCATTAATCCTTCATTATGTACTGTGTATGAGAAAAGTATTTTCAAAAACACATACAGTGGCGGTCAAAAGTTTCCGGCCAGTTAGTTTCTTTGATTTGTTTGACAGAACGTTTCAGCGAAGAAGAAGCACAATTGGTTCAAAAGTTAGGAATAAGCAAATTACCTCTGACCACGTGATCATTTTGATTGGATGCTTAAGATACTTGATGCAAAGGGGAGGAATTCGAAATTCGCGCGTGCAAAAATTTCTGGCCATTCGTCATCCATTAGCTTTTGCTATCGCTAAAGTGTTTTTTTGGCCATGTTTGTTAATTAATCAACATGAATAACGTATCTGAAATTCAAAAATGAAACGTTTAACAATTTGTTGTTCCTAAACGAGTGATCTGATTGTTGCTAATGGGACAATCCTCTCGTGAGATTGCGGCAAAGTTGTCGATCGGAAAATTTGCTGTAAAAAATATTTAAAAAAATATATAAAGATGGTCATGGCCTTCGGAACTTACCACGGTACAGGGGACCCCGGAGGATGACTATTCTTGAGGACAGACTTATCAGAAGAAAAGCAGTTGATGACCTGCGTAAAAATGCCGCTGCAATTCCATGCGATTTACGGTGATAAAATATTGCTGAAATAAGTCTGTTTACAGTGTGCAGACGCTTATGGGACGTATAACTTTATGGAAGAATCGGTGTTAAAAAAAACCTTTCATAAGTAAAAAAATTCAGAGGATCCGACTGGCGTTTGCGAAGTAATACAAAGACTGATCAAGTGAAAACTGGAAAAAAGTACTATTTTCCGATGAATCGACGTTCAATCTTTTTGGGAGTCATAAAAAACATTACAAACGACGACCTAAAATCAAAAGATAAGATGCGAGATATATTATTCCCACAATGAAGCATGGCGGAAGACACGTTATGCTGTGGGAAGCATTTTCTGGAAAATGTGCCTATCCGTTATTTGAAATCCGCGGCAAGATGAATAGTGCAATGCATAAGGATGTCTTGCGAGATCATTTGCTGCCTTATTGGAGGAAAAATTGTGGTCGCAAATATTTATTCCATCATGATAACGACCAAAAGCATACATGCAAGCTCGTCAAGCAGTGGCTTTCACACAAACAAATTCCATTTTGAAATGGACAGCCCAATCATCCGATCTGAATCCAATAGAAAATCTTTGAAACTAACTTAAAAACGTGTGTGGAATTATAAATATTCCTATTCAGCAGCATTTTCACAAAAATTGCAACAACCGTGGACAAAACTTAACATTGATCATCTACAACCGTTCATTGAATCGATGCCCCTTTGCTGTGCCGCAGTACTTATTCCTAAATGTATGAATACAAAATACTAATTGTAAATGTTATTGATCACTGTTATTTTCTGTTATAACACCATTTTTTTCCAAACTTGCCAAGGTGGCCGGCAACTTTTGAGAACTTGCGTTTTTATTTCTCAATTAATTTTGTCAATTAAATTTATTAATATTTTATTTTTATTCCATAAATAAGTTCTTAACCGTTATGTCAATAAAGTGTATCAGTATCACTTTGAGATTCCTCTTCATATGGTTATACTTACAAATTAACCAAAAAATTTTATGCTGGCCGGAAACTTTTGACCGCCACTGTATATAAGGCAGCGTTGACCATCTGGTCAACCCTCCCTCACATTGATTGGGTTACGTCTCCCCTCAAACCCACTTTTTAAAGTATAGCACTTGGTTAAGTTTAGTCTAATTTACTGTACAATCTTTATACCTGGAATAAAAGCTCAATATTTGTGCATTACTTAAAATCTACTTACTTAAATTTCAATTTATATTTTATCTGAAAAAATCTTTCAAAAGGTTTCTAAAAAATACACTTTTTAAGCTAAAAATTCTTCACAATTCCTTTTTTCTCACCTGCGCCAATTATCTGCATGGAATAAAGACTATTATTTAAGCATTTCAATAGCTTTCGTTTCCACCTATTGACAAAACTCTGAAATTTCTTTAAATATTTAAATTGAAGGGTGGTTCAAACCTTCCTTATGGTCAAGCCTCCCCAGTCTCCCTTACATTTTACAGCAAAATTACAATGTTATGTTTAAATATCTTATAAGATTTGTTTATAATGGTAAATATTTTTATGATAAATTCATTTATTTTTTTAAATGTTAGACGTATTAGAAGTATGCAGGAAAAAAAAAAGTGTCTTTAGAAATTTTGCAGTAAAAATATATATATATATATATATATATATATATAAAAGAGAGAGAGAGGAAATGAAAAAGTCAAATACATAGCTACCAACATTTACGCCTTTTTCTTACCACTGTTTTTGTATCGAAAAAAGTAGGATTCTGATAACACAAAATTGCAAAAATAGCAGCTTTACACATTTTGAAGAAAAAGTTTTTTACTGAAAGACATAGTATATATTTTTAATGCAAAAATATTTAAAAAATGATAATTGTATACATTCCATAAAAATTAATCACAGTCACTGTTGTTATAATTTAAATTACAACACTATTACATGTCATTCTTTACAAAAGAATTAAGAATAATACATGCAAAAAATATATAAATAATATAAAAAACGTAAGACAAAAATCCTTTTGAAAAAAATACAATATTTTCTGAATAAGGAAATACATATTATGTATTTTTCCATATTTTGATGTGTGAGCAGAGATTTTTTGCATAATGATAAGTATATTTACGAAAATGAGTACAGTAAATGCATTTTATTTTACTTTACATTATTTAAAGGTATGTCGTTAGATTTTTTATAGAACTAGGGGGAGTCCGCTCTCTTGCTCGCTACGCTCACCAACCCCCGCGTAATAACTTTGCGATTCCGTTCGGTATCGCGCCATTCAGTTTTTAGATTCAACTTTGTAAAAACGCGCTCCTCACCAACTCTGACAATTTCATTTGCTTATCTCCAAGCACATAATCATTAGAGCTTACAGAGTTTCATAATTATAAGAATTATTAAATATAAAATCATTAAAAAATGTAAATTTTATATTTTATTTGAATAATTACAAATTAAATAAGAATTATATATGTAACGTTACATATATTGTAAATAATTAGTGTTTGTGCTTAAAAATAATGTAAATAGTTCAATTAACACTAGAAAGACGGCTAGCGGTCATTTTGACAGCTTACCAAATGAATATATTTCGGTTCGAACCAGAAATTTCTTTATAAAACTAGTTTAAAAGATACAAAGTAAAAAAATCTAGTTAAATAAATAAGTTAATAATTTAAAATTAAAATTCTGGTGGGAAATATTTTTTATAAAATGTTAGTAAAATTCCCCGTCTTTCTAGTGTTAAGCTCTATTCAAAAGCTAATATTAGTTTTTATTGCTTCGAAATATCTCAATTTGTTGATTTTCTGAAAGCAAGTAAACCTATTAGTTGTTGAGTCAGGGGCTCGTGTGGTTTAATGTCAGCGGATTTGGTATACTATATATTTTTTGATTCATCACAAGAACAGCACCTCATTTATCCATGATACTTTCGAAATCAGGGTAGCTTATGGGCGCCATATTGGAAAATGTCCGCCGTCGTTGAGTCAGGGGTTAGTGTGGTTTCATGTCAGTGGACTTGGTAAAACATTCATTTTTAAATTCACCAAAACAACAGCATGCCATTTATCCATGATACATTCAAAACCAGAGTAGTTTATGGGCGCCATATTGGAAAATGATTACCGTCGTTGAGTGAAGGGTTCGAGTGGTTTCATGTCAGTGGATTTGAAAACCACACATTTTTGGATTCACCACAAAATCTGAATGATATTTATCCATGATACATTGAGAAACAAAGTAGTTAATGGGCACCATATTAGAAATTGCCATCGATAAATGGGTGATTGAAAGATTTTCTTGCTTTTGCATCCTATTAAATTAATTGGGCGATCGAAGAGACAATAAGTAAAGACATGCAGGGATCAAAAGGTACAACGAAGCTCTGTCAAAGACCACAGTCGAGGTATATTTTTGATATCAGGACAACATATCTTCACATGATTCGTGTAAGAAAAAAATTAGTTCTACATCCAGATCTGTCTTTGAGCAGGATCCAGAAACACGAACGTGAATCTGATATTTATAGAACATGATTACCAATGAATGGATAAATCTAGACATGCAAAAGAATCATCTGGAGCAATGGCAAATCTAGAAATTGTCGAAGACATGGTCAAAACTCATGAGATGGGTGAAGAGGCTTACCCAATTTTCAAGAGAGAATATCTGTCTGAAGACTCAAAGTCAGACGGGTTTTTCAATCTTCCAAAGATAAAGAAGCCAAAAACATTTTCTAAATTTAAGAAGGAACAGAATGTAAAACTTAATAAACCATAGTTTGTTTCCTAGGCAGAAAAAAATCTGTTTGCTTAGATGACAATCATTGCAGGGTGAAGAAATTTCGATATGAGAACTGACTTTTCCTACCACCTAGGGTGTCTTCCATAGTCCTTAGCAACAGTTGATGGTTTAATGCGAAAAACTGAAAAATCAAAATGATGGATGTTATGACAAAATTGCGACTGATGAAAGAATACAAATGATGGTGTTGTTAATATCACTGACGGAATGTGCGTAGTTCAAAGCTACCGCAGGTGCTACAATCATTTGGACAACTAGCAAAAAATCTGTTTTCTAAAATAATACACAATTCTATACCTCTCAAAGACTAGAAGTTGTATTTGATACATACAAGCAGATGTCAATAAATTGAAATGAGCGAAAAATATGAACTTTTTGTAATGCTATAAAAGTTATATAATCCTGGACACCCAGTACGAAAATTGAAGCAGTTTCTCTCTGATGAGGAGAACAAGAAAGAACTCCTTTTCAAGAATGGAAAAATGAACATTATCTGAAATAGTTGAATACTCGAATGATGCATATTATCTATGGAGAAAAATGCTAGAAATTCACGAAATAACTAGTTGAAAATCGACTAAATTGACCTGCTTCCAAGAAGAGGTTATACGCGACTTTTATTTCGCGCATACCATGCTTTAGCGTCTGGATTTAGAAATATTATTATTATCTGTATAGATACTGATATGACAGTTATCACACTGTTTTCTATAGAAAACGATTTGAAAAATTAAAAAGGATTAATATTGGTAAAATATGGATCTGAGCGGTATGTAATGCATTCCCTGAAATGCATTCGCTGTCGGGTGCGATACAGTAAGTGCTTTTGCAGGCAAAGGAAAATGATGATTCAAAACACTGAATTTTCAAATGCACTTAAGGCGCTTGATACTGAAGCTGATATATCAGAGGCATCAAAGGAACAGCTTGAGTCGTAAATTTGCCATCTCTATTATAGAAAGCACAAATACTCAGGCATCAATGGATTGCGCTACATTCTATATATATATATATATTTGTAAAAAAGAAATCTGTGGAGTCGCATCGTCTTCTGCCATTTCGTAATGCACTCTACCTATAGGTAATGCGAGCTGATTACAACGGTCTTGTTTGGATGAAGTGCCTACAGGCGGATTCTGATCTTCCATCCCCAGATAAATATGGTTGGATTTTTGGAACAGATAGTGAAGGAAAAGTCTATCTAGAAGTCCAGTGGAATGGCAGTCCTCCTGCTCCTAAAGCTCTTTTAGAACTGATGTCATATTCTTATTCAAGAACATGTGTTTCACCATCGTATGCGTGTCTTTTTAATAACCACAGATATACAAGCATATGTAGAATATAGTACTGTTCTATGACGATGGAAGTTATTTGGGCACAGAAATGTCAACCGATGATGATGATAGCTGTGAAGAAGACTAAGAGTTTTGCTATTTATTAATTCTTAATAGACTAAGTATGATAGTTTCACCAGTATTATTTTCTTCTTAAATTGCAGTGTCTTATCCACATGAATATAATGTTCATTAAAATGCGAAACAAGATTTCTGTTTTCTTTCATAGCAAATATCTTTTGAATTCTTTATCCCATTGAAAATGTTAATAAACGTATAATTATATGTAAAGATAAGCATCATATTAAAATAAAATCTTAATAAATATAAAATTTGTATAACATTTTATGTTTAACATTATTTGTCCTTTACATTTTTTTATTGAAATCTCTTGAATTATATGATACCGGCAAAAAAAAACAAAAAAAAAAACAAAAAACATATGTATCTATGTGCGATAGATGGTACTCATCTTTTCAATATGACGTCTATAAGGTACCACAAATGTCATAGTATCTTGATAAAATGAACTCCTTGGATCATTGTGAATCCAAAAAGGTATAAATCATCAAGTCCTCAAAGATGAAATCAAAATCACTAATTTTGGCTTCTGGCTCAACGACTATATTGGATTTCAATGGGAGTCAATGGACACTTGGCGAAATACTGGAAATAGCGCCAAGTTGGCGACAAACTTGGCGATGTTTGGTGACAGAGCTGAGAGAGTTCTGGTCAATCAGATGCGTTTCACAGTATCTACGCAGATTTTCATTGGTCCATTTCCAAGCATAACTTTTTTTATATATATAGAAAGATAACAGAAATTTGGGGGGGGGGGGAAAGCCTGCAATTTAGAATGTTAGCATTATACTCGATAATAGAATAATCATGCATGTGGAAATTTTGTTTCGAAAATCAAACCCAGAAAATTTATATTACAAAAGTTTATTTAATTTATCATGGTTAATCACCTTCTATGTATATTTCTCTTTTACTATAACCTTTTTTATTTCTTTATTTAAAAAAAAAATTCTTTATGTAAAATATAAAAATGTATGTCCCTGATTAGTCCCCTTTTTTGGTTAATGTGGACTTTGCTACCTCTAGCTTTTCTTCTTCAAGCTTGGCAAGAGGATCACTGAACAGTGCTTACTTTTACCTATTTTTAAATCCCTATAGTAGTTTTTCAACTACAGTTTGACTATTTATTTAACTTTTTAAGATTCTAATTTACTTTTTTATTCTTCCTAGGTCTTAACATAATTTGTAACTTTTTTCCCTTTTTTAATCTTATTTTTTTATTTATTTTCCATTCAATTAAATTTCTCTCTTTAGTAGTTCTACTACAGTTTAAATGTATCCTAATGGCTCATAATAACATAAGATACTTCAATTCTTAGTCTGGGTGATAAGCTGATATCAGCTAGGAAACCCCTGAATGCTGCTCACCTGTTCAGTACCTGTTCAACAGGAATAAAACACAATTTATTCAAAAAAATCTCATTATATAAAAAAAAATCCCTGCCGGCCCGGCCTACAGGCGGAGGTAGATTTCGAAGTTAAGTATACTAATTTCACAAACAAAAACCAAATCATGATTAGAGATAAACCCACTTTAACAATTTTATATGGCTGCTTTTGACGAGTTTTTATTTCATTTTTATATAATAACTGGTTTTATCAGAATCATGTTTGGGCGGTATTAAAAAAAAAAAAAATACTTTTCCATGCTCAACAACTCGAAATTTTCTGGCATAACTCCAGATTCATTTTTAATATGAAAATCATGAAACTTGTTGGCGTGATTTTTGAAGAGATTTATAAGCGACCTGTGTTTTTAATTTCCGTTTAATTAATTAAAACTTGATACATAAACAATTGTTTTCTCAGTAAGACAATATTTTTCGTTTCTAACACAATCGCTTCGGGAAATTCCGTTCAAAATGCCCACTTTGACATCATTTTTTGAAATATATTCTGCCTCTGTCAAAAAATCGATCATTACGGTACATTATATAGTTTCTGAATAAGCGAATCTACCAATTGGATGCGTTTGAGAGCAAAAATGAATTAAAAAATGTGTCAGAAAATAAGCAGTTTGGATTTGAATACTTCCTTTTCCAACACAATCCGCTTCGGGAAATTCGGTTCAAAAGGCCCACTTTCACAGCATGTTTTAAAATATATTCTGCCTCTATCAAAAATTGACCATTACGGTACATTATATAGTTTCTGAGTAAGAAAAGGTACCAATTGGAAGCCTTTGAGTCTAGAAATGAATTGTAAAATGAGTAAGAAAATAAGCATTTTGGATTTGAATACACCCTTACTAAGATGATTTTGTTCTTCAACCGCTATGTATTTTTAATTTGTTTTTGCTGTAAGAATTGGTCCTATCCAAAACATGTCTATATAGATGCTGTAGACAATATTAAGAATATATATGATAAATTCATGGGGATTTTATATCTTTTGAATTGACGGAGTTCGATATTTTTTTCTTCTTCAAACGCCCTTTTTTGTTTTCGTTTTTAATTTTTTTTTTTTGCGGTACGAATTGGTCCTATCAAAAACTTGTGAATATAAATGTTGTAGATAATGTTAAGGAGATTCATGATAAAATTAATTGAATTTGACATCTTGAGAATTGACGAAGTTATGAATTTTTTTCTCCCAAAAACCCTATTTTTTGCGCCCCTTGAGCCCATTTTTAACTTTATCAAAGATCTGTGATACATAAATTTTTGGCCCTATCTTTAGAATTAATAAAAACTTTAAACTGATTCGATATGTACAAAATGTAAGAAGTTATAGGGGTTTTCCGGTTTTCATAAAACCCCTCCCTATTTCCATTCCCTTGGTCCGATTTTGCCCATTAACGAACTCGACCGAGATTTTATGCCCCTTGATTTTATGTATCAATTTGGAAGAGATTGGTGCAGAATTGTGGAAGTTATCGTGTCCAGAAGAAAGTGATATATATATATATATATATATACATACATACATTATATATATATATATATATATATATATATATATATATATATATAAAGTTTTTTACTGAGGGTGGTTTTGGGGTTTAGGGGTCATGATCGGTTTAGATCTGCAAAAATTTTTCAGAAATTCCAACATAGGCACGACGCCAATAGGTAGTATTTCATAGGAAATCTACCTAATAATTGTAATGTATATTTCTATAGATGAACAAAAAGATTTCGTCTAAATTTTTAATAAAACACAGAAAGTAATAAAGTGTACGTTTTGAATAAAAAAGAATTTTTTATATTGCAGCCAGTTTCCTGATAGATTCCAAAAAAGAAATGTAAAACATCATATCATAAAATTGTATGTGAAAATATATCATATAATTAAATGTGAACTAATATATTTTTCAGCTGCACGAAAAAGAGCTAACTATTTTTTAATTATATTTTAATGTTGTTTATGATATCAGAGATATTCTTTTGTATGAAAAAGTGAATAGTTAAAACATGACACCATTTACTTTATGTATTTAAATTCAAACATTAAAAAAATAACTTAAAATGTTAATTTAGTTTATGAAAAATCTTAAGAAAAAAAATTACCCTTTTCTTTAAATTACGACAACTGTAGTTTTCTACATAAATTAGCTTTAATTATGTAAAAATGAAACTTTATATTTAAAAGCAAAATTTTGGAGAAAAATGATAGAAGGATAATATGATCCGTTTAATATGTTAATTAAGAAGCGGTAGATATCTTCAGAGACTGGTCGTTATGCAGGGTAAAAAATTTCATTATATTTAAGTAAAATAAAAAAGGAAATAAATTATCTTGTTTAACATAACAAAGAAAATGTTTAGGATTCGTTGGCTTATAATCCCTTGGTTCTAAATCACATTTCAAATCCAGTGTCACACAACTGAAAATGTAAACCATTGGGAGTTTCTGAGTGAAATGAATCAAACAGTTCGCGTATACGGTGCTTGGGGTATGACCGCTAAGACCTTTATGCGTTGACAGTCTGTCAACGTCTCTTGAGTGACTTGAGTTCATGGAGACCTCTAGGATTATCCACCGATTCAGCTAAAAGTTTCAGTGAGAAAACCTTATCGGCTCTGTAAAGAGAGTCTTCAAAGGTATCGTGAGGAATTAGATCTCTACTGAGATTTTCGGAGTTAAATAACTGAAATTATTTCTATCATCTAACTTATTCTATCCACAAATTTCTGTGAAACTACTTATATAACGGGCGTTTAGGTCACTAAAATCAATGCCCTTCTTCATCGCCAATCAAGGCGCTGGGACATGTGGACATCAACAAATCTCGCTCTTGTAGGCCTGGAAATATTGCATTGTTGCTCGATTAATATTTATGGTTTCATTTCCTGGTTCCCATCTAGCCGACCTTCTTCAGTGAGTTAAGGGATACTATTCCGCCCTGTGTGTTCAGCAAAGTATTACTATAGCGTCAACCAAATAGATCGGTGATGATAAAGTGAAACATTTGAAGTGCCGCTTATGGGAGCTGGAAATTTTTTATACGTGTGATTTTCTATTCTGGATTGTGAGCATTATATGGGTCTTAGTGTGGTATTGCTCACAGTGAGTATGAGTATGTACCATTATAGCAAAAGGTTAAAAGATTTAAGTTATAAGACGAATAACTTCAATATAATATTAATATGAATCCTGTAAACAAAATTAAAGATTCAATATACAAGAAAAAAATCAATATAATAAATTATGCACTTATTATTAAATAAAAGTTTGCACTTTAACATTTTAGATTGCATAGTAAATGTCCAATTTCGTTTACAAAATTTATGTTGCGAAAATGAAATTAGAAAATAAATAACTCTTTAGTTTTAGCTGTTTACAGAATTGATTGTAACTTTTTCTTAACTTTAAGAGTTATAGAATTAGATATGAATAGAATTATTTTGAATAGAATTAGATTATAATTAGATTTGAGAATTTAGAATTTCAATAAACGCCGTCGAAACAAGAATAACGCTGGAAAAATCTCTACGTCTTTGTATCATCGAAAAAAGTATAAAGTTATTCGGAGAAATAAACCAAACCTCATTCATAAGTTTTTGGTTATCGCCAGCATGGCCCTTATTTGAAATTGGGAATATTCCGTCGGAAATGGGTGCTGCAATAACGATTTTAGCGCGATTTTGTTAGTATCATCCGAACGTGTAGTAAGATGTTAATCGAATTGAACTACTTTTATTAAATATGGTTTGGGATATGGACATCAGATACCAGTTAAAACTGCGACTATTCCACCAGAAAGGCGCGCTGTGATATGGATTTTTGTGCGATTGCCTGCATTTTTCGCAGTTTAAGTGAAGAATTTATAAATTTTCTTCGACGAAATATTACCTTTAGATATAATTTTAAATGAACGAGATTTGTGTTAAATTTTGGAGAAAAACGATCGGATGGTGTATTGCGCAGTGACTGCGAATTTTGTTCGTTTTTCGGAACAGATGTGGCAGATGTTAGAAAAAATATCGTACTGAAAACTCTAATTTGCCGATCTAGGTTTAATTTGCATATAGTAATTTGGGGACAGATGCCGCAGTTTTTCTTTTCTTCTTGTAAAATGTGCAATATAGCAAAAAACAACAAACTAAGTACCACAAATCATTGATAAAACCCTTTAGAATCTAATTTCTATGTTAAACAAGTTAAAACCCTCTTAATAAAGTAGGTGTAATTATTTTCCCATATGCCCTTTTTTAACATAATTTTTTATGTGTTGGATAAGATGCCGCATGGGGTGTGGGACAGATGCCACATGGAGAAAAATGCTAGGCTGTTTATTTTTTTTCAAGCAAATCACATTTTTATTTTCTCAAACTACTTAAAACGAAAATAAATAACAGTAAACTTACAAAAATTATATATATCACTAAATTGTGAAAGGTTTAACGTAAATTCAAAAGTATAATCTCAATAAACAAAACTTAACACAAAAGGTGAAAATGAAATGAAAATCATTTGAATTTACATGAACGGATAGCATAATTACTGGAAGCAATAGACAGCATAATTCCAAAAAAAGATATAAATCATTGGTTTACATCCAGGCGAACATTGCAGTTTGCTCTTAATGTAACTATTATTTCTATTCCATTTAGGCCCTAGTTTGTTTATTTTTGGCCTTTCTTCTCATTCTTTGATTTTGTATTTACATTCGCCCACAATCGCATCACACTACCGGTTGCAAAATAAAGTAAGCATTTTTCATGCAGTTAATGATTGAATTTGATTTACTGAATCATGTCGGCTTTAGACTTTGCTCCTTGATAAGACTCCATCCACTCAACATATGCAGTCACAAATTCCAATCCAGTTCTGCCATCAGAATCCATAAGAGAAACAATTTACCCATTGTCGGAAGATGACTCATATTTTAGTATTTTCCTCAAATAAGGCGTTTTCAAGTTGATCTTTCCCTTCATTTTTTTACACATTTTACTTCCACCAAGTTGTCGTTCTTTGACGTTTTCCCGTTTCTTTTGTTTTTCATTTCCTTCTCCTTTTTTATTGCTTATAAACTCTGTGCTTGTAATATTTGCATCCTTTTACTTTATCTTACTTGGCTGTGTAGGTCTTTTGACCACTGGGGTAGGAGATATTTTGTTTAACAGTTTAGATTGTGAGAAATTGTAAACGGCCTACGTTTTCCTTATTCACACATGATGAAGCAACATTATTGCTGAGAATATTTTGATAAGTAGCAGAATGCGCTAATATACATTCATTTAAATGAAAGTTCTACTTAAATCGCAGTGGTGAATTTATTAAACCGAAAAACCAAATTATATTTTGCGGCATTTGTCCCTCCACCTCGGTGCGGCATCTGTCCTATAGAGGCGGGTAAGATGCCGCGCCGCCATTTTGTGTCATGTGAGCTATGCGAGTGAAAGGCAAGCCAATGTATAAATTCTACGAGGATCTAGTCTATAGTTGCAATCGATTTTGGGATGTAATCGCTGTTTTGTTTTTCTTAAAATATGTAATAAAACTTCATTAGAATAATTTTAGCAACTTACCAAGCAGGTTTGAGTCATAAAAACTGGCATAAATATGTAAATACTGACAATTAAGTGGTGCAAACGTATACAACACATCACACAGCACAGAGGAACACTACGAACTTCTAAAACTGGTCTAGGGAACACTAGTGTCACCTACACAATCTCTGCGGCGTCTGTCCCCATTTTACTATATATGTAATAAGCAATTCTTTTTTACATTTTTTGATACATTACAACTTTATCTGACTTCATTATGAATTTTTTCCTCCCCCACCACTCGTTGCTTTAAAACACATATCGACAAAATATTTGAAGAGTAACAAAAAAGTGTATGAAGCATTCTCGCGTAATTTTAACTTTTAAGTCACTAAATAATAATCTTTATTTTAGTATATATTCTTGGTTTTTATTTATATATAGTATATTGTAAAACATTTCATTGCATGGGTGTATAACAATATTAACGAAATAAATAATTTTTTGACGATGTTTGGGTCCAAATATACCACGAAATCTCTTACCATCCCGTGTCCCTGATGCTGATTTTTAATTTTGGGTTTGTCTGCGTAAAACCGTTTCAATAAATTAATTCGAAATATTTTTTTCCGAAACTAGGACTATCATTTTATATAAAAAGCAAAAAGTGATAAGCAAAAAATTAACCTGAACATATTTTTAAGGTTGTTATTATTTTTTTCACTCTGTCCCTGGATTTTAGATTCCTTACCGTCCCTGTTTCTAAAATTATACAGAAAAACACTCCAGATGCAGGCAGAAGATTTTTTAAAATTATTTTTTCAAGTAGAAGTATGCTAGAGAAAAAATGACTGTAAACATTTGAAAGGAAGTTTACCGCAGAATTTAAATCAGCATTTAAATATCAATTTCAAACATTGGGGCTTTATTGGAAGTCTTACCGTCCCCAACTTTTATTCCTGCACTTTTTGAGGTAAATCAATCCCTTTTTCCTAATACAATGTAAATAACTGTTGCTAAAAATAAATGAACACTGTTGCTATCACTTAGTCTTATTATGATATGCCAAAATATAGGTGGGAATTTTCCTTACCATCCCAACCTTAACATTCCTTTTTTTCCTTACCATTCTTTTTTTTCTTACAGTCCTGTCCTTACCATCCCGTTCTTGTTCACTAATAAATGAATGGCAAGGATTTTACAGAGATAGTACAGTATTAAACATTAATCTATACTAGTAAAAGAACAAATCGCTCTGTGCGTGTGCGAGTGTGTGTGTGTGTCGTCGATGGTTAGCAAAATTTACCGCCCATACGAGGCTAAAAAATTTTGTGAGGAGAGTCCAAGGCCTTTCCTAATGTACCTGATCCTCAGAATTTTAAAATTCTAATTATTAGTTGAGTGATTAATTAATATTCGGACCTAACTCTCATCAAAAGTACGCCTTATTTTCCCCCGCTTACTTTCGGTTGGTTGGTTCATACAGCATCGCTCATTAAAAATACGTTTTTCTTTATTTCCGCTTGCTTTCGACTAGTTGGTTGTATAAAACTCTCGCAGAAATAATTAACAATTAAGTAAACCAATTTGAGTGCTTTTTGTTTCAAGAGTGGCTGTTTTTTCAAATAAACATTAAATTTTAGCATAAAGGCGAAACACATGTTTGGAAAACATATTTAATGATAATGAACGTTTAAGAGAATATATTAGTTTCAAAGGACGTCACAACCTAGCAACCAACATGACAACCTGGCAGGCTTTTTGTTTGACACACTATTTTCTATTTCTTCTCTACTTTGAGTGGTTGAGTGATAATATCTGCTGAAAAATCAGTGATTTTGGTGGGTTTATGGAAAATTGGAGGTGTCTGTTTGACATTGATCTATTTAGATAGCAAGAAATGTTGTTTTTAAACGTTAAATAAATGATCAGAAAACTCCTTACTGGTTCTTTTATCACTAGAAATTAGAAATTGGCAACAATAAGTCCTTGCATTCTAATGCTTTCTGCTGCTGTAGCGAGTAGCAACAGTTTAAATTGAATTTAAATTCTTATTTTTGATGCTGTTAATAACATTTTTTTTAAGAAGTGTTTTTTTTTAAGACACTAATTTTTTATTGTTTTTTTTTTTTTGTTTGTTTTTTTAAATACAGAAAAATGTTCCGAATGTATCACCCGCCTACTATACAGTGCCGCAGGCTGTGGGAACAGACGTCGGATGTTCGTACAGAACTTATTGCACTCTTAATTTATGAGTAGTGGTTATTTCCAAATAGTAATTTTCCGCAAATTTCTTAAATTTTTATATCATTCCCTTACCTCCTCGACTGATATATCTACAAATAGCTTTAATAACGGAGTTTCGTTCGGATGTAAGTTTGTTAAGGACAGAGTGCGCCCCCTCGAGACGGAGAGTGGAATTAACATATTTTACGGAGCCTACACAGAACGCCTGCTATATGGTGAACCATGCAGCAGCGAGCCGTGTCGGGGGTTCTTATAGATCCAATTGGGCTCTTAAATGATTGGTAGTTACCATTATTTTCGAATAGATGTTTCAGTAAATTACTTAAATTCTTATTTGTGTCCCATCCCCGTCGAGTAATATATCTATGGATAGGTTGAAAATCGGAGTTTCGCTCGGATATAGGTTAGTTTACGTAATACTGTTCATACTGGTGGTGAAAAGTGAAACTAAAAAATTTTGCAAAGCGTACGTAGCACGCCTGCTGTACCCGGTTGCAGGCGGCGATGTCTCGAGTCGGTTGTTCGTATAAAACATATTGTGCCCCGCGGCGATGGAAAGTGGAACTAAAGTACTTTGCAGCACGTGCACAGTTAGGATAGTTAGGTTACGGTTAGTCTTAAGTTACAGTTTGGTTAAGGTCAGGTTTCAACAAGATTACAGTTAGGTTACAGTTAGGTTACATTTAAGTTGCGATTAGGTTACAGTTAGGTTACATTTAAGTTCAGCTCAGGTTACAGTTAGGTTACGGTTAAGTTGCAGTTAGATTACGGTTAGGTTACATTTATATTATATTTAAGTTACGGTTAGTTTACTGTTAAGTTGTGGTTAGGTTACAGATAGTTTATGGTTACTTTACAATTAGGTTAAAGTTAGGATTTTATCAACAGGGTGAGTATTACGCATGTTTTGATTAAAAATATATACTTAATTTTGTACAATAGTTCTGAAATTAAAATATTATATGCTAACCTATTAGCTAATGATAGAGTATCGATTTCATTGACGTATAGTCGGATTTAAGGGTGAAATAATTAGTTTAAAATTTAAAATATTTGACTCAGGATTTCGATGTGAAAAAAAAAAATAAATAGTTACGGGGCTTAAAGTGATTTTTACGGTTAAATATCAACATTTTAACACGAAAATCATGCAGTCGTCGGACACATATCCTCCCGTTTCCCGTTGCAGTTCTTTTGAGCCTTTTTACCTCTAAATATCCGGGTTTTTTAAACCGGTTTTTTACACAGTCAGCGGGCATGTATATCAGACAAAATCGAGTTAGAGATAAAATCATAAAAATTTCAGGTTCATTTAATATTATTATCACAGTCCCGGGCAACTCTGGGCGGATCAGCTAGTTCTTAATAAGAACATTCTCTAATTATAGATAGAAGAACATGAACGTTTATCCCATTCGGAACCATAAGTGCATATGTGCACCTTTTAAAACGTGCACACAATATTTGTTTCTGGCACCAATAATAGTATAAGTAATAATATAATAAGTAATATTTGTGGTATTTAATTAGAGCATTTTCGAAATTATGTAATTGAAGGTAATTTCTTTTACATGGTATCAACGGACTAGAATTTGTGCAAGAGACGCCTGCTGGACACGAAGGGATTAAAACTGGAACTTTAAAAATGCTGTTTTCTTTTTAAGATGAACTTCATGTTTCTTATTCATGAAAGTTAAAATTACCGGAAAATAGTTCACATGTATTTTGTTATAATTCATCGTTTTTAAATCTTTTAAGTATTGAGACCCTCTAAGTATTCATAAAAAAGTAAATAGCCTCTTTTATTATACTGTTTTAATGAAATCTTAGTAACGGATTTTTTCAAAAGAATGATCCTATATATTTTTTATTTATTATCAGTGTGGGAAGCATTTTTTTCATAGTAGTATCAAAAACTAAATTAGTTAAAAATAAATTACTTCTGTGTCATTAAAATGTACATCCAGACATAATAAAGCTTTTAAGCGAAAGATAAATGCAGTCGTGTATTAATACACATTTACGTTTACTTATCATATTACACTGCCATAAATACCAATTATACAATATTTGATTATTATTACTTAATAACAGATATTTCTTGTATATAAATATTATATATTTTCGCTTTAACTGCAGTCTCTCGTTATCTGTCTGTTCGCCACTAACAGCATGAGACACAATGTTCTATATATTTAATTGTAATTACGTGCTACAGTCCTTACCGTGTTTACAATCATATTCCTGTTTGTAACAGTGAAATTCATAGTAAAATATTTAAAAGACCTAAATGTTTTTATTTTTTTACTCTGATATGTATATACAGGGTGACGAGTGGTCATGGAAAAATTCAGTCAAAAAAGGTGTTTAATACCAGTATTTTGTTAAAAAGAAATTCGCCTTCTTTAATCCATTTATATTATTCGAAGTGTTTTCTAGAAAAAAAATACTGGTAATTTCTACTTTTTTGACTGCGTTTTTCCCTGACCATTCGCCATCCTTTATGGGGTATTCTCACAAACTTTTGAATTTTAAGTCCCTGAATAATAATTTTTATTTTAGTATATGTTCTTGTGTTTTTTTATTATTATTATTATTATTATTATTATTTCATATACTGGGGAACATCCCATTGCATGATTGCATAACAATATTAACGAGATAAACTTTAACAAGATAACAAGTTTTGGACGATATTGAAGGTTCAAATACCAGGAAAACCCCTATACCGTCCCATGTCCTTGATGCTGATTTTTATGTTTGGAGCTTTCTGTATAAAATTGTTTCAATAAAAATAATTCGATGTAATTTTTTTCTGAAACTGGAACTATTGTTTTATATAAATATGTAGCAAAAAATTAACCTGCACACATTTTTAGTGTTGTTATTATTTTTTTTAATCTCTGTGCCTGGGTTTTAGATTCCTTACCATCCCTCTTCTAAAATTATACAGAAAATCACTCGAGATGCACCCACAGAATTTTTTCCAAGTTTTTTCTCATGCAGAAGTATGCTAGAGAAAGAATGTCTAAAATTCTTTGACAGGAAATTTACTGCAGAATTTAAATCAGCATTTAAATATCAATTTCAAGCATCGTGGTTTTTGGTAGTCTTGCCGTCCCCAAGGTTTATTCCTGGACTTTTCGAGGTAAATTATTTTTTTTTTATTCAATCCAATGTAAATAACTGTTTTTAAAAATCAATGAGCATTGTAGCTAACACTTAATCTTAACATGATTTGCCTAAAATAGGTGGTAATTTCCCTTACCATTCCATCCTTACAGCCCCTTTTTTTTCCATTTCGTCCCTTTTTTTCCTATACCGTCGCTATTTTTTACCTTATCATGCGTTCTTTAACACCTCTTTAAGACAATGTTATACCAAAATTTTGTACTAAAAATAATACATTGTTATTACGTCTTATTTGAATGTCCTGTGGGTACTATGCAAATTCATTATAAGTAAAAATTTAGAAGAAAATAGGAAGTTTAGTGGCATAATGGGAAGGAAAATTAAACTCGCAAGTCGAACATAAACATCAGTTAAAGAAAAAAAATTTCGCTGCTGACCATTTTTTCTTTATTTTGAATCATTAAGGCATTCGTCTATCAGATTAAAATGTTATTTTAGCAAGTTTAATTTCACTAGATTTTTATTTCCGAAAGTCAAAAGTTTGTGAGATTGCCTCGGATATAATATACCAGGATGTCTGGAAGTAATAGGTAAATAATAAAAAAATAAAATAATTCAGCATAAAATAACGTAAACTGCAAAATTTTAGCCTTCAAGACAACGGTATGACAAAATTGTGTACTAAAAACACTACATTGTTTTTTATTTCTTAAATGTAAATTAAAAAAATTCTTAATTTCTTCTATTTTCTTAAATGTTCATTATAAGTAAAAATTTAGAAGTAAATAATAATTTAGAGATGTAAAATTTCAAGGGGGTGTTAAGGAATATTAAGCAGGGAAGTTTAATTTTAATTCTCAGTTAAATAAACTATTATTAAAAACCGTCGCTGCTGACCATTTTTTCATTATTTTGAATCATTAAGGCATTCGTCTATAAGATTAAAATGTTATTTTATTAAGTTTATGTAATTTCACCAGATTAATATTCCTGAAAGTTATAATTTTGTGAGAATGCTTCATATAACAGATCTCTTAACTATTCAATTTTTGTTTCTAAAAATGCATAATTAAAATAATACGTTTGGGATTGGCACATCCGCAGTTTTTCTATAAAACAACTTATTATTTTACACTAAATTAGGGTAGTCCGTCCAGTAAGTGAACAGCCCCCCGTGAATGAACAATTTCTATATACTTTAATAGAATAAGATTTGAAGACCTCCCCACTAGATGGGGTTACAACACTGCGTTAATTTTATTCAATAGGAAGCTAACGCATTCCTGATTGGTTACTGAAATCACATTACTTTACTTTGAGAACATGTTTTATTTTTCATGTGTGAGAAACATATTGTTTCCATGCTGAAATAATAAGATATGTGCTATGTCATTTCATATGTTTGAAAAGAATTCACTGTTTTTATTTGCATTACGCACTAATTTTATTGTACATACAGTAGATATATATTTTATAGCTACACTTCTAATTGTTTTAACCATTGTGAATATATACAATTTGAGAACAGTGATTTTTAATAACTGGTTAGGCAAATGTTAAAAATTCAATGAATGAACTGCTGTTCATTCACTGGAATGAATACATTAGGCTACTTTTCCTAGAGAATGAACTGTTTTGGGCTTTATGTTTTTGTGGCTTCTTTTGTACCTATATTTTGAATTAATTGATTTTTCAAGAATGGTAACAGATGAAAAGTTAACAGATAGAAAAACGTAACAAAAGAACATAATATACACACATTTTTAAAGGTAATAAATATTGATGACTTTCAAATATAAGTTTTTCTATGTTTTAAATGATTGATACAAATATTCTCAGTGATAACCGAGAAGATTCCTCAAAAGGGAAATAAGGGATGTTGAAGTACTCTACAGAGGACCTTGAAAATATTGTACATGCTATGAGGCTCAGGTCAGCTCAGTTTGAAGAAGGCATCTTTTCATTTTAATATTCCAAATGCAACGTTGTCTATGAAAGTGCGAGGGAAACAATTGAAAGTAAACATATGTGACCTTATGGCCTGTGTTGTCCTTTGAAGAAGAAAAATTCCTTCAACATTGCATAGTTAGAAAGGGAAAATTGGGTTTACAATGCATAAGGATGAAGTAAAAGGTGATGTTTACAATGTCATGAAGCAAACATGAAGGCACAATCCATTCATAGACATATATCCAGGGGAGAAATGATTAGCTCTTTTTTTTTTTTTTTTTTTTTTTTTTTTTTTTTTTTTTAATAGCATCCAAGGTTGGAAATATGAAGTAAGCACCATGACAATATGTGGATCTCAGGTCCACATGGGATGGAATTGGAAGTGGCCTGCTGTAAAGTATAAGATCTGGCATTTTAAGGATCATACGAAAATCATAATAAATACGCGCGAACTTATTTCTACAACTTGCTTCCGTTCATCTAGAGTTATTACTGAAAAAGAGAAGTATAGGGCCATTGATTTCATGAAATATAATTAGTTTTTTCTAAAAAAAAAAAAAAGTAAATAAAAACATAAAAAATAAATCTGTAATTTATGATTAATTTGAAAACTTAAAAGTGACAATTTTCAAGCTAATCAATTATTGTTCTGGATATAAAAAAAAACCCCGTAATTTAGTAAAACCAGGCTATAAGTTATTTGTACAAGTTGTAAAATAAATAAAGAAGTGTTTAACGTAAGTATTTTTAAATTGCTTCCTGTTCATTCACTGGAAAATGTTGCGTTCATTCACTGGCAACAACTGTTCATTTACTTGTTTTTTGTATCAATTTCTATTAAGACACCCCTAGCGTCCCAAACAAGTAAAATATAAAATTCCTTTTGTTATTTTTTAATCATTTCTAAACCAATATATGTATTTCCACTGTCAAACACCAATAGGTGCTGTTTATTAAAATATAATGAAACATTTTGTTTTTAAATGTGCTTAAGTGTTCATTTACTGGTCGGACTACCCTATAGTAGTTGTTTTAAAAGACCATTTTCCCATTTGCTATTTCGGTTACGACCGGAAATGATGGATCATTGTAAGATGTTATCGTTATTAGCTGCTGTCTTTTTACTCAGAGGTTGCGGAACATTTAACGATAAAATTAAAGAGTGAGGAATAGTTTTTCTATATTATCAGGAAATAAAGCAGATTAAAATTCTTGATTACATTTTACAAATAATTACAATTTAAATATTGTTAATATCTTGGTCTCTAAACCGGTAAAACTCATTAAAACACACATACACACATAAATAACGCCTGCATTAAACTGTTAAAGATACATATATATATTATACAGACATACATACAATAAGTACAATAAGCCCAACTAGAGTGAAAAATTAGCCAGAGCCAGGAACTGAACCTGGGACGACAGCGTACTAGGCTGTTGCTCTAACCACTGAGCCAATCTGGCCGATACCTTGGTCTGCAACTTCTCACTAATAAACCGTGTTGGGAAAGTCACCAGCCATCACTCAGACACCCTTGGATGACGGGACAATAATGAAAACATTTTACTATTACATCAATCTACAATATATAATATTTTAGAACACACGTACACACATAAATAACGCCTACATAAAGAAAACCGTATGTGTGTATGTGTGTTTTTATACATTATATATTGTAGATCGGTTTAATATTAAAGTCTAATCATCGTTGCCCCGTCATCCAAGGCTGTCTAATTGATGGTTGATGACTTTCTCAACATGGTATATTAATGATAAGTTTCAAACGCAGGTATCCGTCGGAGTGGCTCAGTGGTTAGAGCAACAGCCTAGTACGCTGAGGTCCCAGGTTCGATTCCTGGCTCTGGCTAAATTTTCACCGCAGTTGGGTTTATTGCATTTATTGTAAGAATATCTGTATAATATTTATATATACCTTCAATTAAAAAATTAATTTTTCAACTAATTTTGAGCAGTGAAATTACGCTTAAAGTTATTGAATATTTAAGAAGTGAACTATCGCATTGTTAGCTAAGCGTAAACCAACACAGTGAAAAATGCCCACTCCGGGAATCCAACCTGGGCTTCTGGGTCAGCGCTCCAGTGCTCTGCATTCTAAGCTACGAGGACGACAGCCAGCTTGGCATTTCGCACACATGTATGTTGATATGTGCTGATGTATTTTTAAAGCTGCAGATGCAGCCTTATACACATTATGTGCGAAAAATGCGTCGTCCTCGTAGTTTAGACGGTAGAGCGCTGGAGCGCTATCATAAGGGCCCGGGTTTTATTCCCATCATGGAAATTTTTCACTCTGTTGGTTTATGCTTAGCTTACAATGTGATAATTCACTTCTTAAATATTGAAAAATAAAATTAGTTAATATATTGAGTCGTTCAACTGATTGTTATTTAAATGTAAATACATAATACAATTTTCTCTTTTCATACATATTTATTATGTTAAAACAAAAGTAAATGAACGATCTTTTAAATACATTTTACACTTGAATTTATTTAGTTTCTACCTCACTCAACATCTGCTTAATCCCAATTAGGATATCAGGAGAACGAAAACGGTCTTTTTCTAATTTAAGCTCACTTTGAAAGGGATTAAGGAAAACTAAGAAAAGTTAGCTTAGTGATTTCAGAAATACTGGCTAGATACCGATAAGATATCTCTTTGGCAGATTATAAAAATTGTCTGAGTTATGCATACAGAAATTTACCATAGTTACGGAAAAATATAATGCTCGTTTTGCAAATATAATTTTATCGATAATATATTGTTTTATGCAATAGAATTTCTATCAAAGCTATTCGTGAGTTATTTAGAATGTTGGGAAATTGAACGACATTATTATTTTCATTTTCATTTAATTATATTTTATAAAATAATGAAAATTACAAAAATGCATTAATCTTGTGTAACTGTATCTAAATCTTATTTTCGTGAATAAATCATCACATTGAAAAAATATAATAGAATAGGTCACATTTCTTGTATCTTGTACAGCTACTTATTAAAGATAATAGGCTTATATGAACCCATGACGAGAAATAAAGAGCTAGAATCAAAGTGCAAATTTTCTTCATAAAATTATTTCCCTTTTGTTCGAAATTATTCAGGTTTCTCATATTTACGGGATTCAAAATATAATATACAATTTACTCTAATGTAAAATATTAAAATCTCGTGCAATTTTTCATATTTGATCTTTTCGATCTACATATATATTGCCTTAGGAAGCATTCGAAATATTTGAGTTTCTTGTTAAGAAAAGGGGTTCAGAAAAGTGAATTACACAATATTTCGAAGTATTGAACTGTTGTAAAATTAGAAGAAAATAGAGAAATGATAGATTTCACAGGAGTTCGAAGTAGGAAAAATCATAATTATAAAAAATGTGGGAAACATTTTAATTGAATGTAGAGATTAAAAGTTTGTTAACTCTTTGTATCACAACGTTGCTTCTCTGCAACGTACACAAAAATCAATTTCACTTATACACTATCCTTCAAAACATATTTTTTCCCTTGCTGTTATGTCCTAAAATAGCAGTTAATACCAACTGCTCATAAGAGCTCATAGCTCTACAGACGGCGATACTGAGTTAATTCTTCATGCCAAAATTTTATTTAGCATTTGAGAAGTTTTGCATTGTTGCAGTTAAAATGACCTTCGTAAATTTTGTATAATAGATTTGTAAAATAGATTTATAACAAAGTTAATTTAGTACACTTTACAATTTTTTATTAAAAATATTGACAATATTTATGAGAAGTATGTAAATTTCTTTTAATTGAAGATGTGGAAAGAGTAGATTATAATCGATATTTTTTATCATGTTCTACATTTTTCCATTATTTTTTACATCTTCCAAATAATCAGCTCACTATACCTTTGATAGATTTTAACAACACTTTATTGCTCTATTTAAATGAGTTGTGCTAGATAATTGTCTACTTAGTTGTGCAAAACAAATTCGTTATCATTAGCTTATGCTCAGATAAAAAGTATTTCATACATATACACACTACACATGATAGATTTAATTTATTATATATTTTTTTATGTAATGTATTCCATCTACAGTTTTTTGTCAACTTTTCTGGAAGTTGCAATTATTGATTGAAAAACCTGTATGTTATAAAGAAACGAATAAGGACATTTCTTGATTTTCTAGATAATCTTTTTATGCCTACGAATATACGTGCTATTGTTAGAAAAACATACACAAATTTTATGCAAGATCAATATAACCGTATGCTAGAGCTGCATGTTATTTAGAGTGTTATGTTTTACAGGCTGATTACAAATATAATTTTTAATATTAAGTTTTTGTGGATCGACAAATTGCATCCAAAAATAAACATTCGCTGAAAAATATGATAGAAAATATGTTCGGTAGGACAATAACGCTCCAGGTAAATTAATCATATACAGGGTGGCCACTCTGAACGGTGTCCAATGGCTAATTTCTGAACCAATAATCATAGACATATAGATCCAATTACAAAAATGTTTTAAATTAGGTAAAGAAATATTTTAAAAGCAATTTGGGTCATTAAACACATTTCTTAAAAAAATACGAAATTTAAATTTTTATACGGTCTCCCGGTCCTATAATTTATGTTTAGTTACATTTTCCTGTTACACCGACAAGTAAAACAAAAAAAGTCCCGTTATTCTACGATTAAAATTGGCCGAGTAATAACTGTATAAAATTGGAGCATATTTTTTACTGCAAATTAGGAGTCATTCACATATTTAGTAGAAATATAACTTCGTCAGCAATATTAAAAAAAATGGCTGAGAGTAAATTTAACATTGAAATATAAATTTGAAACCTTTAATCATTCTGACATATTACTGAAAAATATACAATTTGTATTAAACAAGAAACAAGAACAGAATTTTTGTTAAGTAAAATGGTGAAAATTAACAGTTTTAGCTTTTGATAATTGATTGGTATGTATTCTGTACCGCTGAATCCGAAATTGACATTCATTTTTTACCATCACGTAAAGAGTTTGGCAAGTCGTAAATTTTAAAGTTAAAAAAAAGAAAAATAGCGAAAATTTGATTCTATGAAGTATATGTCATAGCTGTGTTTTTAACTTTTGATAATTGATTTTTATGTATTTTTCAACGCTGAATTCGTAAATTACATTCATTTTAACCATCACAACAGGATTTTTCGCAAATTGTAAATTTCAAAATTAAAAAAAATTAAAAGTTAAAATTGAACTTCCTCCTTCCCTCATCGGACCCCTCAACTGTTTAGCTGTAAGAATTCCAGTATAAGACAAACAATCGAATAAATTATTGAATTAATAAAAATTAAATTATATAAAAAAAAAGGTTTTACATCTGTTTTATAATATCAGATTTTCGCTATATTATAACGTTGGCATTTACGACTTGCATAAAAATTCAAACGTGATGGTTAAAACTGGAGGTAGTTTTCAGATTCAGTGCTAAAAAGTTAAAAAAAAAATCAACTATCAAAAGTTTAAAAAACACAGTCATATCCTCTGTTTTATAGTATGAGATTTTTGTTATTTTTAAATTTCACAATTTATGATTTGCGAAAAATCCTAACATGATGGTTAAACATTAATGCAATTTTCGGCTTCAGTGCTAAAAAATACATAAAATTTAAAAAACACAACCATCGCAGTCTTGTGTTATCTGATCTAAAACTTTTCGTAAACTTCTTGGCGGTAATCTATCCGTTTCAGTTATCCTGTAAAATAAGTTTAAAAGGTAACCACCGAAAATCATAATATTAGATTGTCATCGGATTTAGGTCAGTATGTAAAATTTAATCTCGATCGGATATTTGAAAGTGAGTTAAAGTTCTAGTACAAATTTTGAACTGGAAAAACATACATACGATCTTTGAAATTAATTAAAACTTAAATAAATAACATAAATTTTGTTAGAAAGAAATGAAAAGAAACAGTCTCAAATCATTACAAAATAAAACATATGTTAAAGTACAATTATTTTAGTCAATCTGAAATTTATTAAAAGTGAACTCAATGGTAATGCTTTTACGATTTTTTTTTTTCAAAGCGCAGATACACATGAAATAAGTTCTTCGAATATTTTAAGCACTTGGTATATGACCACTCAAAACATGGCGGAACTCATCTGTGTTCAGCTGCCGAAAACTGGTCATGCATTTTTAAAATTTCATAACTCGGTCAATTTTATTGTTATGTGAACGAAACATTTCTTATAGGACTGAGGGACCATATAAAAATTTAAATTTCTTATTTTTTTTAAGAATTGTTTTTATTCACCCAAATTTCATTTAAAATATTTCTTTACCTCATTTAAAACATTTATGTAATTGGGACTATATGTCTATGACTAACGGTTTAGGAATTAGCCATTGGACACCATTGAGAGCGGACACCCTGTATATCTTTGGATATTCAACTTATCGTCAACAATCGTATGTTTACGCTAGTTATTACTGCGTACAGTGGATATAATATGAATAAACGGTCAATTGCGAGTATTACACGCGCACAGAGGGTTCCGTACAATAATATATGAATTAGTAAGTGTATTATTTTTTTAAAAAATCGTTGCTAAAAGAACACTAAGACTTTGTAAAATCTGTACGATGTAGGATTGGGTATAGCTGTATATACTAGAAAAGTATAAATTAATATACCATGAAAGTTCAAAGAGATATGGAACATGAATAATATCAAAATATAGCTATTCTGTATAACTCTTTTTTTTAGTCTTTTTCTAATCTGCTTAAAATTAACTTATATTTGGTGCTGAAAATAAACTTCGTTTAGCGCTTTGCTCCGTGCCGTGTTTTTTTTTTTTTTTTTTTTTTTAATGAGGTTTTTAGTTAACCTTTAAAGAAACGGTAGGTGTATTAAGAGAGCCACTCAAAGCAAAGTAGTCGCGAATCCCATAGTATTTATGTGATTAATTTTCATTAAATTCCTCTGTTTTTAACAATTTGATGTTTTTGATGTTTATTGCTTTTATATTGCTACTGGGCATTACTTTATACAAATACATACTTAAAATTTGTTATCCAGTCTTTAAAAGCCGACGGAGCATAGAGTACGCCGTGCCTGTCATTATGTATGTCCAAACCGTCCTTGTCTTAATGGGCTAATATCTCAGCTAATTACCGACATTTTTTTCTGAAATTCATGATTAACAAAGCTTTTATACTTTCGCTACAATAGGTACCTCCAGCGCTGCTCAACACTTTTTCTGAATGCCCGTAAATACAAATTTGTGTGTAACGGAAACATGCGATTTTCTCAAAAAATATATGACCTAGGGTAATCGCTATAATTTTTCTGCAAGGTTTATATTAAGGTCTACTACCTCTATTTTTTTTCATAATTTTAGTTTCAGTAAATTCGGAATTAGATTGGGGGGGGGGGGGTAGATATTTTTGCACAACATTTTCGACCATAACTTTCAAAATATAATACCTAAAATTAAAAGAAATATATTTCTGAGTTCAGCGTTACGAAAGCTTTAACACGATACCCCACACGATATACAAAGTAAAGTTATTATTTTTTTTTCAAGTGATTTATTTAGACCCTCTACATTTTTCCGAAATATATTTATGAATATTTATTAATATGTAAATATGTTGGTCAATAGTCTTTACCACTTTCCCCAATTTGAACTTTCCACGTTCCATACTTTAAGAGTAAAAGGGCTGTGACAGACAGAGAGACAGACACAGGAGTGATCTTATAATGGTTCCGTTTTCACTTTTTAACCCTAAAAACGTCATTGAGATATTTTCATTGCCCATATTTATTTCTTCACAAATACCTTACAGAATCTTTATTCATAAGCTGGAAAGTGATCGATATAGTTTACATATAAATAAAAAATTCTGGCTAGAAAAGTCATTTCAAACAAAAGTTTCACGTTCCTCCAAATCAATGTGTTTATCATCATACATCGGCCTAAAGATAAACAAGAGAAAAAAAAACTAAGAGCTATTCAATATTTAAACGCTGAAATTGAATTTAAAATATCTGAAAATAATCAAAATTATCACAAAATATAAGGACACAATCGTTAAATCGAGGATCATTCAATAAATTTTATAAATGTAGTTGAATCCAGAATATTAAACAATAGGATTAAATTTAGGATTTCTTTTAATCTGGTTCATACTATATTATTGAAATTTATTATAGCTGTTAAAAAAAATCTGTCGAATAATTTAAAATAATTTTTATAAAGGTAAACAAAATGTTATACGTCAATATAATGTACAATCTTCTACTTTATATGTAACCTTGATTTTCTAAGTTTTAAAATGTTTATAGTAACTTTATTAGCATGTAAAATAAGGGGAATTTAATGTAAATTATGAGGTATAAGGAAAAACCAAGGGTATATATTTAAGTAATTAATATAAAAATGCAAACTAGAGTCAAATTATAAGAAAATTTATATATAATGATTATTGAATTTGCATATAAATGTGATGTGTTTGTTATTGTATATGTTATTTTAAGTTATCTTTAAATTGTCCCATATAAGATAAAACTTTAAATATAAGAATTATATTTTTCAGCAGTTCACCACAAAATATTTTTTATACTTGAATTTGAATTTTAATTCCCTAATGTAGTGTATGAGATGGACATGACCTCATTGTAAAGATAGTCAAATAAAGGAAGGGTAAAAAACTGTAATATCGCATTTTCAAATTTCTAGGGAGATAAAAAGAAACCGATGGATGTATCGAAAAATTGAGATAGGGAAAAATACCTTAATAAAAATCGATAAGGAATATAAAACTTTCAATTTTCATTATTAAAAATATGTAACTATGAATATCAAAAGAATTTTCAGCTGTTGGTGCATGCGAAATACACTACTTTATCAGAAACCGAAATATTGATAATATATCCTTAACACAACAGACAATTATTTCTGTTTCTATTCGAGTAAAATATTATTTCACAATTATGAAAACAGTAGACAAACAAACTGATAAAAAAAATCTTAAAGTATAGATAAAAAACAGAAGTGACGTCAATCATACGTCGCAAAACTGATTAATACTCATACAGTCACACTGCAAATAGAGGCGTCTTAAATTCAAACAGATATGTGACTGAAAAAGCAATTAAGACACTTAAACGTCTGAAAATAAAATTTCAGACGTGATAGATGTCTAAATTTAAGACACATAAACGTCTTATTATGATCATGGCATAAATGAACTGAAAAAAATGTTAGAATTATGATTATATGTCTGAATTTAAGACACTTGCAATTTTAGACATTTCAGGAATTCAGCCATTTGAATCACTCACCAAGTAAAATGAACTGAAGTGAGTAGGTTTGCTTGTTGTTGCAAGCATGAACGGTGCGCGAGAAGAACGCGACCGGATTTGATTATTGCTGATTTGGCGGGCAGTTTTTACTCAACAGATTGGCGAAAGTGAATTAAAGTATCTCAGTACAGTAAATTTGTCTGAAGTGTTAAAATTGCTTTTAAATTTATCAACATTTGATAAATTATTTGAAAGTGTGATGATATATTTTTCTTCAATCCGAAATCTCTATAATGACGTTTGTTATTCACATAATAAATGGAATCGTCAATCGTCGTTATAACCTTATAACGCATTTAAAGTTTCTGATTTATTTCCAAAACATTACACTGATTGAAGATTTGAACTTTGAATTCTCTTACTTGTAAATCGAAGATGAGTCAGAAAGTGAGTGTATCATCATTAATGAAGAGAAAGTAGTGACGCAGCATTTACTTTCTTTTGTGAAATAGTATGCACATCTACCTACACCTACATCCGTTGGTGTGTTAGTCGTTAGAGAAAATTTTTTTTAGCATAGTGATCCGATGTCTGTATTTTATATCTTTGTGTCGTCATTTTATAGATACTAGACGAAAATTTATATTCGGTTTATTGTAATGGTTTGTCAGTACGTGCTTATAAATGGAGATCGAAAAAAAAATCAATTGGGAATTATATTTTTCATTGAAATATAAAATTTTCAATATTTATACGATAATTTTTATTCAAGACTCACCAAATATTCAAAAGAATAGCATGATATTTATAAAAATACAGTGGTAAAATAATATGAATACGCATATATTTTTAAAATGGCGTTCAATATCGTAAAATAATATGTCCTTCAAACTGGATTAGCTGTTACAGTTTTGGATATTTACGCCAAGGTAAGGTATTCCACAGGTTTGGAATGATAATTCACAGAACGTTCTTACATACATATTATTATTTATTTATTATTTAAATTATTCTTATTAGACTAATTTGCATTTTTAATATTTTTGTCTTTGTTTTATCAAATAAATATATTTTGTGTGAAAATAATTGTTTGCTTATTTCTGATGCTTTTCAATGAGTGCATATGATTTTCAGTATTAATAAATATATTTAATTCTCATCTAGATCTTTACTTTATAAATTAAAGTTTCATGTAGTAAATAATCTATTTATTGTTTGAATAATAACGTGAAAAATACAACAGTTTCAATTAGATTTGGTAAGATGTAAAGAAGTTTTGAAATTATAGAATTAATGTTTCCTCCATGCTATTAAAAAAGAATAGTTATAATTTTGTTAATGATTGTTAAATAGCTCGTATCATCTGAGCAACATATTAAAAAATTGTTCAGTATAAGTTTAAAAAGAAGCTAATTTTTATATAACTTTGCACAAGTAAGTTCTTTCCTTGCGAATTCCTTTATTTTATATTAGTGATATAATTTTACATACAAATTTTCATTTTTAGTGACAAGAGTGCCATTTATTTATCTTACAGAGTATATTATTGAAGTGATTTTTTTATATTAACAAATTTAAATTTATCTTTGAGAAACCATGAACTTTTTATTTTTTGTTTTATATGGTGGATATAGAGTATGAAAAGAAATCTCGAAAGTATAAGGGTTTGTGTTATCGTGTATTTCGGAGTATTTGTAAACTTGCAGTTTTTCCTATTGGAAATAAATCACTCTTATTGTATTCAACTGTACGCCGATACTATATATATATATTTAATAATCCTTATGAAAATTTATTTCAAGATGGAATATACCTAGTATGTATTTCCTGCGTTACATCTCAACACCATACTTAAATTTTAAAACATGAAGCGATCTTGAAAGTAATTATAAACAAATTATAAAAATAGGCTTAATTAATTAAATATGTGCGGAAAATATTAAAAAAATCAATTTAAATAACATCATGCAAAAAATTTCAATAATATGAAAAAAAAAAAGAAAGAAGAAGATGGGTATAAGAATTCTCGCCCATGACAGTAGGAGATATTTTTCATTTTTGTAATAAAATTTAAGACCTAAATAAACATGTTGTGAAAACGCACTTCTAATGCAAGATTTCAAACAAGTATTGCCAATAATTCTGACTGATTGATAAAGTGTAACTATGCTGATATTTAATATATTTTGAAAAAGTAACATGGTTTGAAGATTAATTATTCTTATAATTATTTTTGCTCCGAGTATGTATATATATTCATATTATTATAACATTTTTTAATACAAATTATTTTTATTGTGATGTTTATGGGAAGAAAAATGTTTTTAGAAGTGTTTTTCGACCCTCAAAGAATTTTTTTAAGCATATCTGGGTGCTAAAAAGAATCCATGAAAATAATAATAAAACAGAAACTCATTAAAAATATATATATATGGATTTTAAGTTTTATTTATTTATTTTTTTTTGTGTGTGTGTGTGTGTGTGTGTGCCTGTGTTCGTTAATGACAACATTAATATCAACACACGTTATCTTTTAAATTTAGTTTGTAGAATATTATTGAATAGTATCAACAACTGGACCTAGAATTTATTTGGAACATATTTCTTATACTGTCACAAAAAAGGTAAATACTTTTTACCCTTTAGAATGTCCATATAAATGAATATACAGCAAAACCTCTGAATAGCGGACACCTCGAGAGCACGGAATTAGTCCGCTATTTGGTGGTGTCTACTTTAAAGAGGTGAAGACGTACAGATTTAAAGGTGTTGGGGATAAGAAAGAAAAAAAAAAGAGGTGTCCGCTATTCAGCAATTTCCGTTATGGAGGTTTTACTTTAAATACACACAGTAAAACCTGCGTAACGGACATTCCTGAACAGGGGATACGTCTGTTTAGCGAATCATAGGGCTTCTGCTTAAAACATGGGCTAAGGGTACCTGCTCCTTTTTGTTTTTTATTGGGGGGGGGAGGGGGAGGCGTTGATACAATTTTCGTAAATCTGCAATTTTGAATACCTTTCGAAATTACGCTGATTATAATGAATATTTTGAACGGTTAGAGTAATATAGTATGATTTAAGAAGCTTTTCGCTACACAGAGATTTCTGGTATTCGGGAATGTTCATTGGCGGACACTTCCGAATTCTGGTCACTTCTATTTAACGAACCATAACGTTGGGTTGGATTTTTTGCAGACGCAGGATTTTATTAAAGCATTAGCAAATCGGGCGATGCCCCCTTCCCTTTGTATTTTGGTGGCCCCAAATTTGGTATTCTATTTTTGTAAAACTGATATTTTGAATGTCTTTCAACATTATGCTGATTAATGTGCTGTTGTCAAATGTTTCAATATTTCTTGCTAATGATAAATAATATAATAACAACAACAACAAAAAAGTAAGAGTTTCATACTTTTTTTTTTATTTATTTATTTTTTTTTTAATTTTTTTTTTTTTTTTTAAATGTTGGGATTTCATATACTGAAAATTTTGTGTAATCTAGTGCTAGATTTTATTTAACACACAAATAAAAATGTCACTGGGAATATCTAATTTAAATGGAAAAAAAAATTGAACAAGAAAGCAGGGATAAGATTCTTTCTGAAGGAGTGAATTATTTTTTTTTTATAAATGGCAATAATTTGTTACCATAAAGCAGAGCTGATTGCAGCATGGACAAACTGGGCTGTTTCTTTGTGCCTTTAGCTTTACGTGCTCCTACATTTGGTATGAAATTTCTATAAAGCTGATATTTTAAATTTGTTTTGATCTTATACTTATTTTAATAAATATTTTGTACTTTTAGAAAATGATTAGGTTAAGAAAAAGAAATATTTATCCAAATATGTATTTGTATTTAATGGCATTGAATAGGTTTAATTTTTTTTTGTAACAGTATATGAAAGGAGCGGGGGGGGGGGGGAGACGAATGAATACTAGATCTTTGGACTAGAATTAATTTAAAGTCCTCACAGAAAGTAATAAACGTTTTTTATGCTCGCATATATGATATCACATAAATACATTTTTAGGTGATTGTATATATATATATAATATCCTGTTCCAAAACTACAAAATACTGATTACAATCGTCATAAGTTCAAAAGTGATTTAAAATATCAGATTTATAAAAAATTTGTACCCAATTTGGGGTACCCTAAAATAAGGGGGCAGATGCTTCAAAGTTTTCCTGCGCTGCGATCAGCTCTGCTTTATGGTAACAAATTATTCCCATTTATAAAAAATGGTTCAATGTGGTCAAATATGGCTGCGTATGTGGCTTAGAAAGAAAAGTGGTCAAAGATGGCTTCATATTGGTGGTGGTGGGGGGGAGGAAACTGGCTCAAAGATAGCCGCAATTAAGACATTTGAAATGTCTGAAATTCAGATGCAAGAAGTGTCTAAAAATTTTCAGACATTTTAAAATGTCTGAAAAACGAACACTCTTGTTTCAGACACTTAAGTGTCTGAAATTCAGACACAAGAAGTGTCTGATAATTTTCAGACATTTTAAAACGTCTGAAAATTGAACACTGCGTTTCAGACACTTAAGTGTCTGAATTTCAGACATTTCAGTTTAGAGTGCATACATTCGCGTGTACGTTATTCTGTCAAGAATAATTGTTATTCCTGTAAATTATATATTTCAACCTATTTTTATTTCTGTTATAATAATACTTTTACAAATAATACACATTTTACATACTCCAATGTGACAGCGAAATATTAGTAAACTCTTTCAGATACTACAAATATCACTTTTCTTCATAGTTCAACAAAATCACTCGAAACGAAAGAAAATTCCTGCTAAATACTGAATAATTATAATTGGTTCAACATGATCTGATGCTTTTCTTGTAAGACTTTCTTCTTATCATAAGTGTTATCAATATTTATATTTTTAATTGCCTCAGTATGAACATATTCTACTGTTACTAATTTTGATTTTTTCTAATTTAAATTGGTTTATTGCCTATGCATTTGCCTGCGTGAAATCTTACAATCATGTTCATCCCATTTCTGTCACACTGATTTCCTGAAATGTTACACCCTAGTTCAGCTATAATCAACATGCGGTCCGGTGACCTTTATGTGCGGCCCGAGAAATATAATCATTAATTCCTATTTATGAAATTAATAAGTGGTACAAACTTAAAAGGTTTTTTATTTAAGACTTCCACTGTTCTTTTACACATTTCTATGAGAAGACAAAATCTGCCCTGTTATTAATAATTTAAAAAAAAAAAATGTTAAAACATCATAAATGACATTTTCTTAGTCAAAAGTTGTTTTCTACGTGTAGTTCTATTTGGGCTGTTTTGGTGTATACATTTCTTAATCTTCAACACTAATCAAACATTATTCCAAATGAATATAATTTACACTATATGTTTCTGCATTTAGAAACAGTAAAACTTTTTTGCGCTAATTACACAAATCAATTTGTATAAATTTATATTTTTAAATGAAAGTCTATTCATTGAAAATGGGACTCACTGCCTTCGGCAGCGCACACTGGGCTATGCACACTCTGAGTTTTATATCTACAGCAGTAAGTACGCAATTTTTTTTTCTGTAATTATCTATCTTGATGTACTAAAGAAAATCTCTTTTTTTTTTTTTTTTTTTTCTTTAGAACTTGGAAATGCTGCCTTGTTATATTGTTAATTTTTATACTTATCATACAGCTAATGTGCTTATTAGGATTAAATGTTTATCGCAGAAAAAACTGGCTGTAAAAAATTGTATACCTCTATTTCTCAAACAATCTTCGCGCAATATTTCTGCATCATTTGCAATAAAATTCTACCACGAAGTTATTGTTTAAAAATAGTGTGTTAATTTTTTTTTATTTTTTTTTTTTTATTTTACATTTCTTCCGCGGCACAAACGTTCAATCCTACTGATAATATTAATTTATTACATTGCTTTCTTATACTATATATTTATACTATATACTATTATAATATATACTATTAATATATATATATATATATATATATATATATATATATATATTATCCTACTATTTTAATTCAAATTTCTCACATTATTAGTTGCGGCCCGCATACCGCTATAAACGTATGTTTGTGGCCCGCGAGATGAAAAGTTTGAGTATGGCTGCACTAGTTCGTTCTCTATGGTAATGCAATTTTCAAATATAAATATTAGCAATGCCGTACCTCTTTAAGGAGGTTTTAAACTTTTTAAAAAATCAAAACATTTTTCGTTGTCTATTATGAAAGAGTAACACGTTACCGATCTTTTAAAAAAAATGACGATAATCCAATTACAACCAGTTTTGTGTTAAAATATGTGTAGCGATATCTATCCAAATCAAGGTAAATATAATTTTAAAGCCATTTTACTCAAATCAGATATTTTTGACATTGTGCGCATCATATTTTCAAAGCTAAGTAACACTGAAGCTTAAAATTGTGAATCATATTTTATCTTATGTATCTTTATAAGCTTTTTTTATGCAAGTACATGTAATTTATTTATTTATTTATTTTTTTTAGTTTTTATCAAAGAATTTGCGTTTAATGGTTTAATTGCTTGAAAAAAAAAACAATTTATTTGTAAACTTTATTATTAATTTAGGTTGAAGGTAAAGTACGATATCGTAAGAATATATATATGTAATATTAAGTGGATATATCGAATATATTTTTATAAACCTGTGCTCAACACATGCATGTCACTGAAAATCCTTCATTAGTATGTCATAATTAAACTAAATTCTAATTATGTATCATGAAAATTATTTAAAGGAATACATAAACAATGGTTTGTACAATTTATTCTAAAAAAATGTTTAACTTGAAGAAATATTTACAGCTTAATTTTTTAAATTATTATTGTGTTAAAATCAAGCAATATCGTGCTGCTGCAGATGATCTCCTCCCTTAAGTGGGGAATAAAGATGTAAAATCTCGCTCTTCTGGTAGGCGAAAAACTTTCTTGAAGCAATTCTAACAAGATCTATTCTGTAAAAGATACTTAGTTACAGCAGCGATAAGAGTTACAGCATAGAGTTACAATAATAGAGTCAGAACAATCAAAGGTAATCAAGCACACTACATTACAGCAACAATATAGTTTTGTCTACATGAGAGTTTCAATGAAATATATCAATTAACGTTTTTAATTGTATTTTTTAAAGAATTCAGTTTCCTCTCGTTCTATGATACCTATGAAAAAGTCATTTAAACAAAATTTAAAATAGCGTGGATTGTCACAAATTTAATTATATTGTTACAGCGTGGGTAATTTTTTGCGTATGTGTCTGACAAATATTTTAATAAATTTTTATAAAATTTCAAAATAAATTCGCTAGCCACATTTGAAATAACCTATTCATTATTTAAGTCATAAATAATAAATAATCCACAGAATTTAATTTGTATTTGAATAATATATATATATATGTATGATAAAATGTGCATATGTGATACAAATGTGTACACAAAATTGAATGAAAGAAGTATATAAGTCAGTTGGGTTTGCTGATATAAGAATAACCATATTGAGTCACACCGGGAAAATTATAATAACCGACAAAATGTAATTATGTAATTCTAGGCGGTTACTATTTCTAACTTGACCAAATACTTAACACTATCCGACAGTCGATTATGAAAGACCCCGGTCAAGGAGCTCTAACACAAAAGATGATTCTAAATTCAGATTAATGTCGTCCTTTGAACCTTATTTTTTAAATCGGAATGTAGGAAATAGGATTTTAAATCGCTACGTATAGATTTTCATACACTTTAAATATTTTTGAGCAAGGAGATTGCTGCTGTGGTAATTTTACCACATTTCGCTTTATTTATCTTCTTGTGTTCGCTTAAACCATTTTAATTCATTTAATTCCCACCCCTTACTTTTTTCCTGTATCCCTTGTTATTTTGTTTTTATGCTAACCTATTCATATTTATTTATTTATTTATTCATTTTTATGTCTATATTTTTATTTAGCCCAGTGTCTTCAAACAATATTTCAAGCCGTTTATTTCAATTTTGTCTTTGCGTGACCTCACCGGCCTTTTGTAGCAAATCAGATTAAAAAAGTCTTTGTTTAATTTAACATTTTATTATTTATCCCAAGGCATCCTTTTAGTCTTAATAAGCAGTCCTATATTTTTCCGTTTTCGCGAATTTACACACTCACAGATGTTTTGATTCATTACATACGCATTCAGTTTGGCGTACCTTTCCGGAGCACGGCAACCCTTTTCTCTCGCCAATGACAGACAGCGCCAACGCTAAGACTTTTTATTGGTGGGAAAGAGAACTTTAAATTACCAAGTCAAATTTCAGTATTTGCCAACTCGTTTTATAATTTTGCCAACTTACCACAGTTAGAAAATGTAATACAGTTCTTATTTGTTAAAAGTTTCATAATATTCCCAATTAGTTTTGTAATTTTTGCCAAGTCTACCGAAAATAGAAAATATTTTATAGCTTTTATTAATGTTTTAAACAAATTTGCCAACTAAGTTTGTTAATTTGCCAAGTGTAATAACATTTGCGAATGTTTGGGGGAGGGAGGCTCCCCCCTTAGCGAACCCCTGATGACAGAGTTACTTTCTTTCCGAGTTCTGTTCTGTTAGAAGGGATAGGCTGTTTTCGAATGTTACGAATATTCCTCGGTGTTTAAGAAATCCTTGGATTATTATAATAATGTTAATATGCATCTTTATTTATGAAATTGGAGATTTTCGTGTGGTGTTGCAATATAATATATGACGGGATTTTGTGGAATGCATATTTTAACCGCGGATCCCTGATGCTTATAAGAAGAAGGAGTTTTGTTTTGTATCGCGATGGGTCCCGTAAAAAATTAGACTTTTAATAGCCGTTGTAAATTCACAAAGAGGTTTTATCGTTTCTGTACGCATTATGGATAATTAAAAAAAAAAAAAAAAGGTTTAATTCTTTAAGTGAAGTGAACAATAACAATATCTTTTTGTGATAGAAGTGGCATCTTCGTATGATCTAATAAATAATTATTGTTCGATAAGAACAATATTCTGTATATTTTAAAGGTTCCTGATACTTCGTACTCATAGGTTATGACTTAATCTTTGAAAGAATAATGGAAATTCTGTTTATGCTTACAGTACTAATAAACAGTTTTTGATAAATGCTTCTGTTTTGTTTTATTTTCATTCAAGAGATAAGTAGTTTTATTATTCACGTTAGTCATAATCTTTTGAATGAAAGTATTAAAACAAATGAGCTGCACCAAGTTATATATTTGTGAGGATAATTCCTCTAAGGAATGAAAATCATTTTATTCATAGCTCACATTTTAACTTTTAAAAATGTAGGAATAGAAATTCCTGGGTTGTCATTAGGAATTGTAGAAATAAGATAATTCCGAATGCATTATCATATAAATGCTAGATGTGCTTAAGGATTTATTTCAACAAAATAAATCAGCTATAGGATTATAAAGTGAAACCTCCCTGTACGACCACCTCTCTGAACGACCATTGTTTCATGGAAAGAAATTTATTACCATTGGCTCAATACTAATTTTACCTCCATTCAGAGACCATTCCTCTTGAACTCCCTCCATGAACGATCAATTTTTTTTGAAGAAAATTAAATAAATTCCGTTTTTTCCTGTTCGCTTGAAGAAGGTTTTATTAGAAAAATAATTCCAGAGAGCGCATCATTCATCAATCTTCTAAACTAAGTTTAGATATTTTTAAAATTCCGGTAACTTTTAAGTGTTTTTTTTGCCTTTGTGCCTTTTTAGGCAATGGATTTAACTGTGATGACAAATTAAGAATGACAGTCAATAAACTCCCCTGCCCTATTCTGTCAGAAAATCCTCAAAGAAATAGATAAATTAATAAAATCTTCATATTTGTTCCAGTCCAAAACAAATTGCATTTATTTACTGAACTCCGAAAGGACTTGGAAATAGAAGTTATAAAACATAAAACCGTAAAATCAAAGCAAACGTCACTGTATTCATTTTTTAAAGTCTGCAGTAATTAACTTATGTAATTAACTTTTGTTTTGATACTTACATATTCATATTTTTTTTTCTAATATGAAAAATAAATTTTAGTAACATTAATTGTTACCTTTTTCCAACAATTAAAATCTAGTTTTAAGCATGACCTCCATTAAGAGACCACCTCTCGGAGCGACCAATTTTTATTGGAACGGAACGTGGTTGCTTTAGGGAGGTTTTACTGTATGTATATTTCACCACAGCTGCATCTATTGACATTTTTTTTCCACGAGCAAGAAACACACGTTTATGCTATATAGTAATCATGCCGTTACTGAATTTCAGATTTTTTCTAGATTCCGGTACAACGATCCAATGTTTCCCTTTTTCACTGCTTTGTTTAAATGTGAGAAAATATGTATTACACTGATCACAGTATCAAGAAATTTCACCTAATTTAAAGATTGCAATATAATGTGATTGCTGCACCCAGTGAAAAAAAAATCTTTAATTGTTTTTATAGGCGCGAGTGCTCATATGCGCTTCATAATGATTAATTTCCTTTTGAAATTTTCTGTACAACAATATAGCGAAATCTCAAATATCCATTAGAGATACTAACTCGATAACTAGAATCGTAGTTAGAATCACAACATAAATCTTGTTTTTAAACGCTAAATCTATCCGAATATGCAATGTCGTTTTATTTAAACTCTTAGTGTAACGCTCGAACAATACGCGCTCCACCATATTTTCTCTCTACTTTTTTTTTTCTTTTCTTTCAAAAGAACTGACAAGCTGAGTAAATTCGACTTTACGACAGAGAAGAATGTTTACAAAGTGGTTGCCGACAAGGCATATGAGCTAAGCCGTAATGTTAAATTAACGGAGTTATTTTGTAAATAGTAACATGTAAATACTTTGTAAATATTAAACTTATTCGTCGATGATAAGTTATCCAGTTTTATTTTGTAACACTAGGGGGCTCTGCCCCCTACGAGCTACGCTCGTCAACCCCCGTTCAGACACCGCAGACTCTAACAGCACGCTAATTTGACCGCCTTTAATAAGATTTCGGAAGATTGAATTACAATTTGAATCTGACAATTATAATCTGACGTAATTTTCACCAAACTTTTCTTTCTCTTTTTAATATTCACGTCAAAATACTTTTATTAGAAATGAAATATTATGATCATCTTAAAATGTCAAGTAAATGTCTCGCGCAATTTTTAAATTAAAACTGTTTTGCAATATTATTTTTTGTTCATTTTACGTAATAAGTGTAATATGACGTAAATTCTCCTATTTAGGACTTGTAACACATGTTACTGAATTTATTATTTTACAATATTCTTTCTCATTTAAAATTCACGTGTAACTATAGTTTTTATGACGTAATTTTCAATGAGTTCCTGCTTTTTATATTTTTTGTTTATAATAGTCACGTGTAAAATAAATTTTTAATTTGAAGCAAACATTATTGTTTCCGCTGTTTATATAGTTGGCAACAGTTTAAATTAATATCACTTTCTAAAATCTGTAAAAAATATCTCTCGAAATGCTGAAAATTTGAATTTAAAATAGAAATAAAACCCCGAAAAATTATTCAAATTAAAAAACTAACTGCAATCTGCACACCGGGAAATTCTGACGCATACAATGATCTAAAAATGATTAAATTCCTATGTACAGTTTTTGCTCCTATAAAACTTTTTTAATGGAACGATTTTGTCCAACTTTGGCATTAAATATCTCTTAATATAATTCTTCGATTTGAAAACTGTCTGCATCAGCGTGTTTATCAAACATTTTTCTATAATACTACCGATTTTCATATTTTTGTATGCAACAGTTTTTTTAATAATAACGAAGAAAGACCTCCGGTCACAAAAAATTCAAAACCGGCGGCGGCGGTGACAGCGGTAGTTACTTTTTTTTAGAATAGAGAGATAAAATAGTTTCCACCCCGGATTCTGAATAATATGTTACATTACAATAACTATACACGTTTTATTTGTTTTTTATTTTTATTTTATTTTTATTTATTTTTATTTATTTTACGTCAACTGAAGAGTTAAATCAAACATTTCTATAATAACACAATGGATCGAAAGTTCTGCCACCAAAAGTTCTTAATTCAGATGTAGAATTAAAAAATTATACTAGGCTGACAAAAACAAAAAAGTTACAACAATAAGATTAAACTTGCTTCATTTAACGATCACAAAAACACACCATTTTGGATATGGAGAAGATGCTAATTATATTTCATTTCAATTATATTTTATTGCACTAAGTAAACGTAAAAACTTCTGTCATAGATACCTTTTTGTATGTACACATTTTGATAAAAATCAGCATTAATAAAATTTGCGAAAAACATTAGCAATCTGAAATTTGTTAGTTAATGTTAAACTGCATTCTAAATTTTTCTCCATGGGAATAATTCAGCACAACTTAGCGTTCCTTTTGCTTGATATATTATAATATGCCGAAAATATTTTGTTCTTGGCTGCAAAAATTGTTGAATTGGTTTCCATATGGGGTAAAATTAATAATTAAAAATGTTCATGAATATAACTCGATATAATAGAATTAAAAACGTTGGAAATTGATAAATATCTATTATCTATTATATATATAAAATCCAAACGGAAATTTCGTTCCGAACGCCGAGATTTCGAGTTCTACCGCATAGATTTTTACGGAACTTATGCCGTTAGATAGGTATCGTTCCAGGGAAGGTTTTAAGCTATGACACATCATTCTACCTAAATTAGTTATAGAATTATTACGGAAAATTCTATTATTTTGGACTTTGTTACTTCATATTTCCTTAAATATCTGGGCTCCTATTGGTCGTAGAGCTTAGATCTCGCGCCAAAAGTAGCTCCAAAGCACCCCAGCAAACTTTTCCCCGCGATTATTTTGCCGTCTTCCGATTTCCTTTAACTCTATTAGAGGCCCGCGTAGAGCCCCTTTAAAATATTTTTCGTAGTAATTTCAGCAATTATCTTAAATTATTGGTTAAGACCGCCACCCTCCCGATTCATGTATCTACGGAAAGGTTGCATGAAGGAGTTTCGTTCAGATACGCTTTCGTTAAGAATAGAGTGCGCTCCCTGGTGGTGGAATGTGGAACTAACATAACGCGATATTGTTAAAATTAGGAAATCTAACAATGCGATCTGTTTTAAACTTTGAGATAGTTCATAACACATAATCTATTATCTATTCTATTATATATATATATAAAATCTATTATCTATTCTATTATCTATTATTATATATATAAAATCCAAACGGAAATTTCGTTCCGAACGCCGAGATTTCGAGTTCTACTGCATGGATTTTGACGGAACTTATACCGTTAGATAGGTATCGTTTCAGGGAAGGTTTTAAGCTATAAAACATCATTCTACCTAGATTAGTTATAGAAGTATGACGGAAAGTTCTGTTATTTTAGACGATAAGGTTACCATTTTATTTCTTGGCGAAGTTTTTTGTTGTAGAAAAAATTGAAACAGCTATTACACCTAGAAAAATAAAAGACAAAAAAACTGTTACTAATTTTATTTAAAATCTTTAAAAAAGAAAAAAAAAAACGAAATCCATTTTAATGAGTGATAATATTAAAAAACGAATATATTTAATTTAAACATGAAAGAGAATGTTCGTAATACTTAAAGAATTACTCAGTTGAAATATTGCAATTGAAATAATATTTGGCGATATATCTTTTGCATCCGGTTAAGAAAAATGCATCTGAAAATTGATAAAATGATATCAAGGGAGTTCCCCATAAGCGCATGCTCAGCATTATTTGAAAAAAAATTATAGAATATTCTTCTCATAAATATATATATATCCATAAAAAAATCGGCAGAACCTCTATTTAGCATTCCTAAAAAAATAATGAAAATTTCATTTTTTGCGATTTACCGCTGGATGGCGACGCGATAAAATTTTGAATAATACTATGATAAATATTCTTTAAGAAAAACTTTTTCAACTCTCGATACGAAGTTAGTTTAAGTAAGTTTAACTTAAATAAATACATATTTACAACTGCAGTTTTGTCATATACATTTATATATGTAACAATGAAATTTAACGATCGTATTTATGCCGTTTACAATGAAATTTAAATGGATTAAAAGTGTTTCAAACTCAAATTAAGGTCCAATTTTGAGCATTGGCAATTTGACTTCGATATTGTTAGTGTCAGAGACAACCAGAGAGTTTTATTGCCATGGAAACAACAATTTAATATCGAAATGTTTAATGATAGCATTGTTAATTAAAATACCTTTAAAACTTATCCAGCCGGTGACACCGTATAAAATTAAATAGCTCAATACAAGTAACACGCAATTTGCATACATTATATAAGCTTACAGCAAAAATAGTAAACTAATCCACAGTTTAAGTTTAAATTCATTGAGCATTAGGCATTTAATTACTTATTTAACAAGGAATTTATAAATGCATTTTAATCTCTTGTATTTGGCGAGGAAACCTATTGGTTCGCCAAAGAGCGTCGAACGTTCGTCTGTTCACGCCAAATACTGGAAAAAATATTTTTTTACAGATTTTCTACTGCGATTCGACCGCTATATTTTTACCGATCTTTTTTACATACATGAGTCATTTTATTAACATTTTCATTTTCAAAATATTTTGAGTATGCGTTTTAAGGAGACCTTCCTTGTGAGTAACAATTTTTATTATTATTATTATTATTATGTATCTCTTACAGAAAAAACTAGCAGATGTAATTATAAAAATAATGATATTACATAAATAGCAGTTAATATTATAAAAGTGGGGTCAAATATTTAAATTTTAATGCAAACGTCCCCCCCCCCCCACACACACACACATATTATAAATAATTTAATTTCAGATATTTAAAATATTTTTCGCGTACTTTACTACGGATACATGCTATTTTGTTTTTCCCCAAACTTATGACTTTTATAACCTTGAACTCAGATCAACAAATATTCTCCACTCTTTTTTTTTTAACGTATATCGCCAATTTTTCTTTTAGAAAAGTCTACTGTTTCAAATGTTAAGTACTAAAGATTATTCTTAAGAAAATTTATGCAATTTTGCGTTATTAATACCACAAAAGAAAATATTTTGCAATAAAAATTGCTTACTGAAATACATTTTCGATTGTCTTTTTAATTCGTCATCCCATTTTCAGTTTTTTTTAAGGTTTTTGATATTGGATTAATCTTCCGTAATCAGGTTACCTGCTAATTAGTGTATTTACTGAACTATTTAGATGTTTCTTTTATATTTGAAAGAGTCAGATCAGTGATCAGACAGTGACTGTCAGACAGCGATCGCGATTGTAGAAGATTACATGAAATTTGTACTTAGCTATTAGTAAATTTATGTTTTTTCATTATGAAGCAAACGGAGAACAGAAGATTTAGTATTATATATATTTTTATTTGCAGTTATTTTACTGTGACTAAAAAATAAATACTTGGGGAAAAAATTTGAAATTCCAATGGTGGCTGGTGGAACAATATTTGTTGATATATCATTTTAGCCTAGATAAGAAAAAAAGTACCTGAAATGCAGATAAAATTGAAAATAGAAATCATTATAAAGCAAGTTCTTCTGACGCACAATCCTATTCGCTAAACTGAGGGAAAAAATTAACGATTTTAGGTTTAATTAGGCAGCAGACTGAAGAATAATGTAATTTTGAAAATAAAAATTGTATTTATTTCTCCGTGTTATTCCACTCTTTAGAGAAATGAAAAAAAGGTGTTCGGTGCATCAAAAATATTATTTCGTTATATTATAACGTGTTAGGTTATTAAGTTTTGTATAACTGACTTTATTTGTCATTTACAAAGAGTATTTTTGGCGAAAGATCTATAATTCAGCCAACAGCAATTTGACTTTATTTAATGGGATGTAGTCTGGTGCATAATTACGTATGTTTTACGTGTGTTAACTCTGGTAAATTTGTAACCATATAGTTTGCAAACACTTCTAATGTTTGCCGTAAAACGTAGCTGTGCACCCGATTATGGACGATTGGGAAGATTTTGATTGGATGAAAACAAGAGGTTTATTTTTCTATCATAAGGAGTTATCGAGGGGTTTTTTCAGGTTAACAGTTACATAATTGCAAGTGGTATATATATAAAAAGGAAATGGTAATGAAAATGACATTATTTTAATTTTATTCAAACACTTCATTTTTAAAAATCCACTTTTATGTGATTCACATTTCTTTTAATGAAACTTAAAGACTTTTTGTGTGCAAACAATTTATTACATTTTTTTTTACCGTATTTACTCTACTGTAATCCGAAGATAGAAAACTGCAGTAGACCTGCTAGAAGACGTGTATTACAAAATATAATGCAACGTAGAGAGAAATGGTATTTAAGCTACCAGAACCACACATAGCACCAAGCTGAGAAGTCCGGAGTTCAAGAACTATCAAACGCAAGTGAATAATCCGAACATAAGTAATGTTCAGTGGTCACTCTCTGCAATCATTGTAATTATCTCTCCTTTTAGTAGTGTGGTGACTAGAGAACATTTTAACATTTCTGATTATCATAACGGCCGTATTTTCTTCCCAACCTCCACTTTAAATATATACTGTAAAAAAAATTTCTTCTGATTAGTCCGAATTTTGCCTAACCCATAAGATATTATAATAGCTAAATAGCGTTCGCATAGTATTCAGCAAATGCGGAAAGATTTTCCCGGTGAAGGTCCATATTAATTTAAAATACAAGGTCGAATTCATAATTTTGTTTGATCAATGATCATTTGGAAAATGGACCAGCGAAGCGGGTGTAGCCTGCTAGTATATATATAATCCAAATGGAAATTTCGTTCCGAACGCCGAGATTTCGAGTTCTACCGCATGGATTTTGACAGAACTTATACCGTTAGATAGGTATCGTTTCAGGGAAGGTTTTAAGCTATAACACATCATTCTACCTAGATTAGTTATAGAATGATTACGGAAAATTTTGTTATTTTGGACTTTGTTACTTCATATTTCCTTAAATATCTGGTCTCCTATTGGTCGTAGAGCTTAGATCTCGCGCCAAAAGTAGCTCCGAAGCACCCAAGCAAACTTTTCCCCGCGATTATTTTGCCGTCTTCCGATTTCCTCTAACTCTATTAGGGGCCCGCGTAGGGCCCCTTTAAAATATTTTTCGTAGTAATTTCAGCAATTATCTTAAATTATTGGTTAAGACCGCCACCCTCCCGATTCATGTATCTACGGAAAGGTTGCATGAAGGAGTTTCGTTCAGATACTCTTTCGTTAAGAATAGAGTGCGCTCCCTGGTGGTGGAATGTGGAACTAACATAACGCGATATTGTTAAAATTAGGAAATCTAACAATGCGATCTGTTTTAAACTTTGAGATAGTTCATAACACATAATCTATTATCTATTCTATCTATTCTATCTATTATATATATAAAATCCAAACGAAAATTTCGTTCCGAACGCCTAGATTTCGAATTCTACTGCATGGATTTTGACGAAACTTACACTGTTAGATAGGTATTGTTTCAAGGAAGGTTTTAAGCTATAACACATCGTTCTACGTAGGTTAGTTATAGAATTATGACGGAAAGTTCTGTTATTTTGGGCGAAAGGGTTACCATTATTTTATTGGCGATGAATGTTTTGATAAATGAATTGAAATGGCTGTGCATCGCGGAAAAAAACTGTTACTAATTTTATTTAAAAGGAAAAAAGAGAAAAGAAGAGAGAAAATGAAAAAAAAAATATTGACGAGTGGTAATATTGGAAAATGAAAATATCGAATTTAAACATGAAAGAGAATGTTCGTAATGCTTAAAGATTTATTCAATATGAAAGATTGCAGTTTTAAACTATATTTGGCAATTTATCTCTTGCGTCCGGTTAAATAAAATGCATCAGAAAATTTTATAAAATAATATCTGAGTGACAATTTTGTTTTTGTTTTTGATTTCTTTTAAATTTACTTTTTATTTTTATTTAACTCGACCATCATGTGACATACAGAAGAAACTAGCAGATGTAATTATAAAAATGACGATACTTGTGAGTTACATATTGTATGTTTTTTGCGATTTCATTTTATCGTCAAACGATTTAATTTTAAGCCAAAAATGCATGAGCGTGCCATCGGTTTGAGCGACGTTCACAATATTGGTTATTTCTCAATAAACGACAGCATTTTCTGGAAATACCCAATTCTACTTATATATATATATATATATTTATAATTCAAATGGAAATTTCATTCCCGCTGCTTATAACTCGAGTTCTGCTGAACGTACACTGTTAGATAGGTAATTTTTCGGGAAATTTTTTAGTACATAACACGTCGTTCTACGTTTCTTGGTATTGAATTATGGTTTAAAGATCTTTAATGAGATGAACCTGATAATGGAAAATTAGCCTCTTTAAATGATTCTGCCCAATGTATTTCGATGGAACTTGGATTGTTAATTAGATAATTTTCCAGGGGCGTTTGCAGTATACAACATGCCCTTCTATATTGTTCAGCCATACCGTTTTTGGGAAAATTCTGTAGTCTGGTGTACTCAATTATCACAATAGCCTTTTTAAAAATTAAAATAAACGGATTTTGATAGAATTTGCGTTATTAGTTTGACAATTTTTCAGAGATAGTTTTAGTATATAATATATTGTTCGGCACTGTTTAGTCATAGAGCAATGGGTTAAATTCTGTAATTTTCCAATATAGCTGCGAGTTGGAAAAAATGGGCAAGGAAAGTTTTCATCCATATTTTCTGTTCAGTAATTAGATAATTTATTTACTATAAAGAATACATTTATCTCTTTTTTATATAAAAACAGAAGTAAATTGTATATAAATAACAAAAATATTAATATTCATAAATAAAAATTTATATAGGGATATATATATGAATACATATTTTAAAAAGCTTAAAGTTCATTTTATTTGTTTTTATAGCTTTTCATATCATTTGGCCACAAATCTCACTTTCTTAAGCCCGAATTGCGCCAAGCTTTTTAACATCTATCAGTACCCATTGATCTTAAAATCAGGAAAACTGGAAAGTAGATGTAGTTTGTAAAGTATGCATAAATTAAGGAGATAAATTACGTTATCGAATCCATAGACAATTGGCATATTTGGTACCGATAAGTTACATAATTGAGTCTACTGACAATTGGCGTATGTTACCTGGCGTGGTTTGGCGCATAATTAACTTAGGGAAAAAAAAGGTTTAAACTGATTCTGTGTTTTTAAAGCGGAGCTATTCTATAACCGAATTAACACAGAATTGGCGTGATTTGAAAGAAAACTTTTTGGCGACCTTTTCCTATTTTTACGTTGTACGAACACCATACAAAATTGTATGCTATTGCGCCATTTATTTCAATCCTAAACGTGCAAAACTTTTTGGTAATTTACAGTATAGGGATCTTGGCGAAACAGAGAAAATAGCCTTGGCGGAGAGAAAATTTGGAAACATGTTTTCTGGCAACCTATTCACTGTTTCATTTCATATAAACAAGCATTTTTTTCTGTTTATACAATTTATTTAACATAAAGATGCAATTTATCTAATTTTAATTAGAAACAGAAGTAATTTGTATATAAAAAACATTTATAATATACATATATAAACAAACAAAAAATTTCATCAAGATTGTTTTCTTAACTGTTTATATCAATTGGCAATAAATCTCACTTTCTGATGCCCGAATAGCGCCAAGCTTTTAAAAAAAACGCCAAGGCGCCTGTAGTGGAAAAGAAAAGTACCAAATTTTATTGCAAACGATGCCAAACTTTGGGGCTTGATATTTATTGAACGCGAATTTCTTTTGGCTTTAATTATTATTTATTCGTAACACTGCAAAAAATTTTAATTTACTATTTTTTGAAGGTGGAAGTATTTTTTATTATCAAGTAAAATTAAGTTATAACTTCATTTTTCGCTGAATAAAACATGAAATGTTTACTGCAGTGCCAAGAGACACTTAAAATGTCATGCGCGTAGTTGGCGATTTTGAAAAAAAAAATTATAATATCGGAACCCACAGCAAATTGGCTCATTTTAACGACAATGTTTTGGTACAAAATGAAATACATTTGTTGTAGACATAATAGTAAATTTCAATACTCGCCGATTGAAAAGCCTTTAAAATTATTCAGCAGAGACAACGAGAAATAACTTGCAGTTTCATAAATTTTAATAATCAATATTCTTATCTACCTATCTATCTATCTGCTTCTGCTTCTACTATCTATACTAGAGTAAAATGGAAATGGGAAATTCGTCCCGGTTGCATATAACTTGAGCTCACCTGAATGGATTTTGATCATAATGATAGTTAGATAATTTTCCAGGGAAAATTTTAGTACATAAAATATCGTTCTACGTTGCTTATACATATAATTATGTTTTAAAGTTATATAATCAGATGAACCCGATCATGAAAGATTAACCTTTTTAAAAGATTCAGACGAATTGATTACGATTGAATTTTCACTGTTAGTTAAATAATTTTTCAGGCAGAGTTTTAGTATATACTATACCCTTCTGCATTGCTTAATAATAGAGGTGTGGTGGAAAGTTCTATAATCAGTTGAACCCGATTATGAAAGTTTAACATTTTTTAAAGTTCTACAGAACGGATTTTGATAGGAATTTCATTTTAGTTAGATATCTATTCAGACATGGTTTTAGTATTTTGCATATCGTTCTACGTTGCTTAGTAGGGTGTATCACGAAAAAAAAAATTTTGAATTTCAAAATTTCAAGTTGATAAAAAGTTGTCTCTATGGTCATATATTTACCAAAAAAAAAATTTGTTGAATTTGAAAAATATTTAGGTCGGGCGGAGTGAGCCTAAATTTTAAACTTTTTTTGTCAAAACGGCGATTTTAAACTTTTTTTTTATAAAGAATGTACAAAGCAAAAATTAGTAATCAAGTGCAAAAATGACAGTTTCAGAATCATTCTATCAATAAAAAATGTATTGCATTTGAAATTTAGCATTTAGGCCTACCAGCAAATTTGCCATCATTTTCAAGAGCATGTGATCGCAGAGCCATTTCCAATAGAGCAGGAGCTCAACTAGCAAGTGCTCTTTTGCAAGATTTAAATGTTGTGACACAAGAAAATCAGGCAGCGGTAATTGATAAATCGAAGGTTTTTCGTGAAAGAGTGAAGTACCGTCAAAATATTAGTTCAACTCGTACCTCTGAAATAATTGCTCTATATTTTAATGGTCGTAAAGACGAAACTATAATCAAAGAATATGTACGTGGTAAATCTGTTCGCAAAACCATTCAATAACTGCACATATCTTTGGTTGAAGAACCAGGTTCAGCATATCTTGGTCATGTAACTGTAGGACATAGTAGTTCTGGAAAGGACATAGTATCATCAATACTGAAACACATGGAATATAATTGCATTAATGACACAACTATTAAAGCTCTTGGATGTGATGGTACGGCAACAAATACTGGAGTCGCTAATGGTTCAATTGCATTGTTTGAAAGGGCTTTAAAATGCCCAGTACAAGTAGTGATTTGTTTGCTTCATCTAAACGAATTACCTCTTAGGAAAGTTTTTGTTGCCCTCGATGGTCCAACTTCTGGACCAAGTTCTTTCAGTGGTCCTATAGGTAAAAGTTTAGGTAACTGCCAAGATTTACCAGTTGTTGGATATATAAAAATAGATAGTATTTTTCCAGAGGTTGATTGTAAAGATTTGAGCACCGATCAGAAATATCTATGGGATATATGTCACGCGATACTGACAGGTGAATGCGCTCAAGTGTTGGCAAGTAGAAACCCTGGAAACGTCTCCCATGCAAGGTGGCTGAGAATGGCAAACAGAATCTTACGTTTATATATTGCATCAATTGATCCGACCCCGCAAATGAAAAAATTAGCTGAGTTTGTTATGAAAGTTTATGCCCCCTCATGGTTTACTATAAAATGCCATCCTAGAATTATTTATGCATCACAACACTTTTTTAAAATTGTACAATGTATACAATACTTAGAAGATGAACTTAAGTCTATTGTTCAATCAACTCTACAGAGAAACGCCTTTATGGTACATCCAGAACATCTCCTTTTGGGAATGCTGTTTGACTCTCGCAAACATATTAGATATCTGACAAGCAAAAGAATAGAAAAAGCTCGACAAACAGAATTAAAAGAAAAAAGAATTTTCAAACCACCACAAATTAATTTTGAGGCAGAAGACTACATTGATCTTATTGATTGGCAATCTACCTCAGTCACAGAACCACCTCTCCTAAATAACTTGAGCAAACAAGAGATTGAGTTGATTGTTGATTCAGAAACAAGTGATAGAAAGGAGTTTCAAATTCCTTCACACACCCAGGCAGTTGAAAGAATTGTAAAGGAGGTCTCAGCAGCCTCTAAGCACGTTTGTGGCTTCAAAGGGCGAGATGGCTTCATTAGATCAAGACTGCTGGACAGAAAATGCCTTCCAAAATTTGAAACGAAGCGTCACTTCACGTCTGAAAAATCTGAATCTACAACCACAGCAGTCCAAGAATAAACAAGTAAGACTTTTCTCTATAACGTTAACTCAAAGTTTATTTTTTTTGTTTACAATAGTAAAAAACTTAATTTAATATTTTTGTTTTATAACCATATTTTAATTTATTGCATTATAAATTGTCTCTGACAACCAGCCTAACCACAACTTTGGTTGCAGGTATATTGGTTGCATGCTTAAAATTGTGGTGCTCTCCCTAAAACCATCAAGATAACTTATGAAGATAAATAGATAAGAAAATCGAGATTTATTTTGAATAACTCTTTTTAAATTCAATGTTTAACTACTGTATTTGTAACCTTTTCCATATAAATATTACAATTTCTAATGTTTATGTTTTTTTTGTTTGTTTGTTTGTTACTCTAAAATTGTTTGTAATGTCATGAGCCACCCCCCCCCCCGCCCTCCCCTTAAAAAAGACTAATAATCTTATTTAAAATTAAGATATATTTAATTTGCATGATTGCTTGAAGTTTATCGATGTAAAAAGTAGCTTGAAAATTTTTTTAAACATCAATAAAATGAAATGAAAATTTTGGATATTTAGTAAAATAATAAGATTTTTAAATAGATTCCGGGAGACATGTATAGTAAATAACAAATATCAAAACATTTTTTAACATCAATTGCCTTTTTAAACTTTACGTTTTTGTACTTGAAAAAGGAACACTTACTTTACATTGATATATAACAAAAATTAAAAAAATATACATTATACACAAAAAAGTTTAAACTTTAGGATCATTCCGCCCGACCTAAATATTTTTCAATTTCAACAAAAATTTTTTTGGTAAATATGTGACCATAGAGACAACTTTTTATCAACTTGAAATTTTAAAATTAAAAAAAAAAATTTTCGTGATACACCCTATTGCTTAGTCATAAAGTAATGGCGGAAAGTTCCATAATCATATGAAACCGATTATGAAAGATTAGACTTTTCAAAAAGTTCTAGATGGCGGATATTGATAATACTTTCTTTGTTGATAAGACAATGTTTGCGGATGTTTTAGTTTATTGCGTATCATTCTATGTTGCTTAGCTACAGAATTATGGGGGAAAGTTCTATAATCAGATGGACCCCTTATGAAAGATCAACCTTTAAAAAAAGTTTTACTGGATGGATTTTGTCCGTTTGTTTGTTTGCATTATTACAAGTAGTTATATAATTTTTCAGGGTTCGTTTTATTGTATTGCGTATTGTACTATCTTTCTTTACCAATCCTACTGTTATTGATCAACTAAAAGGGTTAAGACCTTAATAGCTGAAAATCTGTCTACACATTAGAAAATATAATAGCACATTGGCGTTCTTATCGTTTTCAGCAGCGCGAAAGGACATTCCAGGTAAGGTTCCATATTGCTTTAAATCACAATGTCAAATTCAATGATACATTTTGTTTAATTCAAGGTTCATTTGGATAAGTAGACCAGCGTAGCGGGCATAGCCTGCTAGTATCGATATATATTAATAAGAAATTTTAGTACAGTTTCTTAAAATATGTCATTGCGAAATAAGAAAAAAATCCTTAATGAATCTTGCAGTTATTGGAACATCCACTTTTTCATAAAGGAAACGCTTGAGTATCTTTTATGGTCTTTTTTATCATGCATAAAGTAACAAAAGATTTTTTTTCCGGGTTTTCATATACACCTATCCAAATACGCGGTATTTCTTGTAGTCATTTCGCATTTGAACAACGAAATTCTTAAAGAAAGTATCAATCTATTTCTTCTATTGACATAGCTGCCAACTCTTACGCTTTTTTGTACCACCAAAATCTAATAACATTTTTTGTCTTATTTAATCGACCTAAAACGGGGATTTAAAATGTTAAAATTTACCATAAAATTTATGTGGTCCAAAAAAGCGTAAGATGTTGGGAACTACGCATTGAACAATTCGTTGTGTGCAATATAGTTGGAAAAATTGCAGAGTCATATGAAGTGGAATAATTTGTTTTGTTAAATGACACAGTGCTCATTAATTCGCATATAGCCGATAAAATTTACACATATGTTATAGTGGGTGTTAGGAACATGTGCTAATTGTCTTTCTAACTTATCACCATTCGAAAAATTTATGTACCGATGTTAAATTCCGAACAACGTCTTACTTATGTATTTAATGTATATTGTGTTATGATGTTTTCCTATTTCGAACAGGCTCAAATCACCAATTCGACAGCTTGAATGGATATTAAGCATCTAGATCTCTGGAAACTGCCTCTGTTATAAAACTTTATTAAAATTTTACTATTTTTTTTATATTTTTCCGGTACATCGCTTAGTCATATTTCTACAATGAAAGAGGCTTACGGTCTTCATCTATTATCGTATATTTTGTAGTTTCTGGGTGCAGACCCTTAATTTTCTGGATGGAACTGTTTAGCTTTTCTGCGTCAGTAACAGCGTACATTCCATATAACATGGTTCTAGTATGGGAAGTTCATTGCTGTCTTTATAATGACTAAATCGTTTCTTTACCTGTCAGTTTTTGGAAAATTGAAAAAGCTTGAGCCGTTTATGAAACTTTCTTTTTTGAGTACCGATTTCGGTAAAGTGTTTGTTTACACCTCGTTCACAATGCCTTCTAGTAAAGTTTTCATATTTAAAAAAAAAAAAACAGCAATTTAATTAAAAAGAAACTATAAGGAGATTAGTGAAAAGACAATCTTACTGCCTAGTACATGTTCATACTCAAATCAATAAAATACGTGAAAAGTACTGTTTTTTTTTTTTTAATTTTTCTCAGATTGATATTCAGCCTAAAATAAAATATCCCACTGTATTATAACTAAATATCACACTATCCAAAGTTTTTTACTTATAACGAAAAGCACATAATAATAACTTGAAACTGCGTGAGTACCACCACTTTTGTGTTCGAGAACAAAAGAGGTAAATCCTTACTAATTGCTGTAAATATTCAGTAAATTGTCTTTTAAGCGTTGTAGAACAATTATATGTACAGTCGTGGAAAAAAAAAAAAAGTAAACACCCCCTACTAACTTCTCAACAAATTATCGTAGAAGAAAGTTACTGGTACCGAACGATTGGAAATAAAGTCTACTTTTAAATGATGTATATAAAATTTGCTTAGGGGGCCATCTACATATTAAAACGAACCATAACTTTGTTTTTTTCAATAGCAGTACACAATTGTGACAGCATAAATGAACTCCACACCTTTCAATTAGCCTATAAACAAATTTTTATGCAATTCGTGCCATAAGTTTCCGAGAAATTAATTATTTTAAAACGAGCGTATTTTAAGGGTTGTATCCAAATTGAAGTTCCGAACTCGATTGTTAACCAAGAGAGCCGCCTTCTTGATCAAGGCACGTTTAAGCCTCAATGAAACCTGTTTGATTACAGGATAGCAGAATAAGTTTCAAAAATTCACTCACTGCTATCATAGACGGCCCCTTAAACCATAATTTTGCCCTTTTTTAAGCATAATTTAAAAACTACTTGGAAGAAAAATGTGAAATTTGGGATTTCCATAAAGCAGGACTTAATAAATCTAAATCCATCAAAAAAATTGTAGGTTGCAATTCATAATTTTTTCGAATATTAATTTCATAATTCATAATTCATATCATAAAATTATAAAAATTGCAAATTCAACGTATTTATGTTTGGGTATATTAGTATTATTGCTACACAAAAAATTAGCTCATTAGGAACATAATTTCAGGAGATATAAATAAAAATATAAAAATGTAATTTAACATTAGAAGTACTAAATTTTGAATGTCTATAATTCAATAACTTATCATATGAATGACTTGAAATTTGGTTTCTAGGTATATTTTGAACCGAAGATTTGAAATATATCGTTAAATTTGGGTACTGCCATTGAAAAAAAATGAAGTTTGGAATCGTTTTAATATGTATATGGCCCCCTAAGCAAATTTTATACACATCATTTAAAAGTAGACTTTATTTCCAATCGTCCGGTACCAGTAACTTTCGTTTACGATAATTTGTTGAGGAGTTAGTAGGGGGTGTTTACTTTTCGTTTTCCACGACTGTACATAAATATATCGAAATAACAGTATAGAACTTGATATTTGTCATTATAAAAACACAGTGAGATCCGTGATCAATAGAGTCCACTTATCAAATGTGACTAGGCCTACTGTCACACAATAATTACTTTAAAATTAATGTTTAGCATAGCATCATTATTATTCATTCATTTATAATTAATGCATTTCTTCACACATATGACAAAATTGAATAATGAATGTTTAAAAAGGAAGGGGCAAATTCTAAATGAATCTTTTTATTTCACATTTGAATCAGTTTAAATCACATTTCAGATGGTATTAATATTAGGCCTTATAAAAAAAGAACTAAAAATTAAATTACATTGAGATAGTTATTTTTGCATTATATTGCTTATCAGTACTTTATATACGTAATCTACGTAAACGTATTCACGTTTTTTAAAGAAATGAAATGGATACATATAACATTAATAAATATTCAAAATATTTCGGTTATTTATACATTTAAAGATACTAGTTATTATTGAGAGCTCCACTAAATGGGGAATTTATTTGTAAAGACATTTCTTCTTTAATATTTTGGTAAAAGTGCGAGGTAAAGCTCATTTTTATTATAATGAACATTTTTAATAAGATTATTTAGAAGCCATCTTTAATAATTTTAATTAAAAACTTTCTACAAATTTCTTACTTTAAAATTAGTATCAAGGGGAAAAAAGCTTTAAAAATGAAGTCATTATGATGCAATTATTGTACACTGTCTGGTTTAGTTCTTAACAGCATAAAGTCTTTAATGGGCTTCCGTTTTGACAGCAACTTTACACACAATCTATGATTGCCTTAGTATTAGTGAGCCATTCAAAAAAAAAAAAAAAAAAAAAAAAAAAAAAGAAGTCTTAACTGCAGTTTATAAACTACTTGGATTTTTTACTTTAAATTAAAGATTAATACATTGTAAAAAATGTTTTATATTAAATAAGTGAGAGAATAAATGAACATTCATTGCTATAACTAAGGAAAATTAGAAAATAATAAAGATTACAAATGGATGTAAGTATTAAAAATATTTAAAGCACAGTTGAGAAAATGCAAAGAGTGTATAAGCTGGTAAAAGCAGATCAATTGCGGAGTACTAAACAGTTCAATAATTTAATGGGTCATTTAGTAGAAGCCCACTTTATACCCATTCGAACGCCTTACAAAACATGGATACGTTAGGTTAAAAAAGTCAAAACGCTGACAAAAGTCTGAGCTAGAGCGGTTTTGTCAGTGGGGTACATTTTTAATTTAGATTTCTTGATTCGCACCACTTTCCTGAAATGATAAAATTACCCTTGGATTCGACTTAATAAATATGATATTAAACAAGACGAATTTTACCATTTCAAAAGAATGGTGCCAGTCAAGAAATCTGAATTTAAATGAAGTAGCTTACAGGCAACACTGCACTAGATAAAAAACAGCAAAAGGCAGAAAAATTTGATTGGACGAGACCCGTAAGCCCCGCCCTCTCAAAGTCTAGCAAGAATGAAATTGAAAGTAAAACAATCGGTGAAATTTAATGAAAGAGGAGGTGACGAAAAATGATTTGGGACTGCAGTGGATGTTTAAAATTTCTCCATGAAATTCATTATTAGATAATAAGAAAATTTCCGTATAAAAATATTGTAATCATAAGAAACGCAATGTTTGTAAGAAATGCCACAATAAATAACGAAGCAGGCTAAAATTAGGTTTAGCAGGTTTGACTTTCACTTTCCATCGAGTCAAAAAGAAACAACAGCTTTTTCGCCGAGTATTATCGTACCAAACTATTGTAATCATAAGTTACTCATATTTCTTGAGAAATAGTCAAAATATTACACACCGGAACAAATGACGAGGAAATATAAAGTTAAGTTTAGCAGGTTTGATTTTGTAGGCAAACCGATTGTTAACATCGGCTAATAAGAGATAACAATCTTTCCCTCAGCCATGTACGCGTACATTAGCATTTTTCTACTTTGAAAATCGTATGCCATTTCTTCCTATTTATTATAAGCAAATTATTATCTTTTTGTTTTCTTATAATTAACTGATGCATTGTTTCTTAATAAGTCGTGTGCTAAATTTCATAATTTTTAAAACAGTTTTAATTAACACGAACCTGTTTTTTTTTCTTTCGTAATTTCGAAAAATAGCGAATGAATACGTCAGTTTCTGTAAATCTGGAAATAACTCAGATAAAATTACATGTCTTATATCACAGGATTAAATATTTTAAATTTTCGATACACAGATTTTAACCATTGACATATTTCTTGCAAGAAAAAAAAAGTCAATTTTCTATTTGCAGATATTGCGTGTAAAAAAAAAAAGTTATATTTATTATCCTCATTAAGAAATGGGGATAACAAAATGGGAGGAATTAGTTGAATCTCTGGAACGTAAATCTGTAATTTGCGTTATCTTCTGACACTGCATGCGTTATATGCAGTGTTATTTTTGGATATTTTTGGATTGAGTGGGTCGGCTATTTTTTTTAACTATCATATGCAAAAAAAAAGCAATTTAACAAATTACAACGACCATTTGGAAAATTATTTTTTCAAAGACTAAAATTTAAGACATAAAACATCGCACGGAGTTGATCGTACATTACGTACTCCATGGATTAAACATTAATAGTGTTATTACACGTAAAAATTACAAAAATCGCCTGCGACTCGTCAGATTTCTTGAAACTTACGTATTATCCACCTGAAACTTACGTATTATCCAAGCATTTCACTGGCTGTTCAGAAAAATGCTTTTCCATCGTCAGATTTCCAAGAAATCTGACGACCCATTTTAAATGAAATTTCATTCTTAAACTTCTAAACATCCCACAATATTACTTTTTACACCGTCGAATAGAGAAAAAATGTACTTTTAAATGCAATTTGCTTGAAAGGTGTATCTCAATTTGTTTCTGAGTTATTATTTTTTTTGTAGTTTTTATTACTTTTTTGTCATAGTGGCAAGACAAGTATCCATCCCTGTTGAAAGTAAAGGAAATACAGATTACTGTATAGACCAATCAGAAAACGAATAAAAAGCGGATTCAGCCAATAAAACGCCTCAGATATATTTTTGATTTCCTACCCTGACAGAGGACAATAACCATTTTTCCAAATGGTTAAAGAAAAAATCGTTCTTTTAAGTAACTTTCGTGTTTTACTCCCAGTCACCGTCAATAACTATTATAATGTACGAAAAATAAAAAATAAAATAAAAATTAATATAATTTATTTTCATTTTTAAAAAAATACCCGGATTTTCACTGAATAAATGCTATGTTTGTTTATGTTCTTGAATATCACTCCTGTTATTCTCAAAAATAATTGTAGGCATTCATGTATCTTGTAAATTCATGTATCTTGTAAAAAAAATATTTTTTCATACATTTTTTTTTTAAATTTTTCTGTACAGAAAAGATTTAATAATTTACTTTTAGAATTATAAAAGTATTTACTAAAAAAAATACAGTCAAAACTCAATAACATGAACACGCTTAACGCGAATTACTTTTAGCACGAACTGTTTCCGATTGACCCGTCCTGTTGTATGTAATGTATTTAAGTTCGGATAACACGAACTACTTTTAACACGAACAAAAAAAGTTTCACCCTGAGTGTCCGTGTTAACGAGGTTCGACTGTATTGTTTAATGAAAAATATGATTTCAATAATGTATTTTTTTACCTGCGTGTATCCTTTAGAATTAAAATCATTAAATATCAGAACTTTTTATCTGTATTTTGTATAAATCGGGATCAGACTGGTAGCATAAGATTTAACATGTTAACTCTGTATATTTTTTTTAGAGAATTAATCCTCACATTTTAACATTTGTTTCATCTTTTAATTATTAAACCACGCAAGTGTCTAAAAAATAACCTCAACTTTCAGACGGTTGCCAGTAGTTGCAAAGCAATTTTCTTAGACAACCTTAATTATTTTAGTAGAAATATTTAAGGCCAAAATGTCCGAGTTAATTTTAGCTTTTTAGGAATAAATTATGTAAGTTCCCGCAATAGGGTTGGGTTGATTTTTGACGTCCGATTATTTACTCGAGGGATATAGACCCGAGGGGGTGGAGTGCCCTACGTGGGGGGGGTCATATGAGGGAACCAAAATCGTATTTAAGCACGGAAATCCAAGGTTCGAGGAAAACCACGAAAACTCCGACGATTAGGCCGACGGACGCGATTGGGTTTGGACCCAGCACCTCCAGTCTACCAGTTTCGAGAGCAGAACCTCTCGGCCATTGCTGGGGCAAGATCCCGCAATATATTTAAAGGATGCCACTTCTCTTATAGTAATTCCACTATACCACATATATTTTAATACAGATTATATAAGATCTAAATATGAATGTCAACAAATAACTCTTAATTTATTATTTGTTGTCATTATTTTCATCGCATTTACACTAGGTAACCATATATATTTTGATGGAGATCTTTAAGTTCCATATTTTAGCGCTGCTTTCATTAATGAACTAAGCACATGACGAAGAAAAGTATTAAATTTTAGATGAGTGTCACGAGCTGCAACGTATTTTTTCCACGATTTGTGTAGTATTTCTTCCGTTCACACCTTGATTTTTTTTTCTGATTAAGACTGTATTCCGTTAAAAATACGTTCCGTTTTCACATATCGTAAACAGCGAAAGTATAAAACATTATTCACTTACAAAATTATACTTTTATTCAATCTTTCTATTAACTTCATAATTGTGAAATGAGATTTCTAATTATATATATACATATATATATATATATGTGCAATTTCTGTAAAAAGATAAATAATAATGGATACATTTTTATGCAGAGTGTTTCTGCAATCATGGAACAAACGTTAAGGGAACATAAAATGCACATAAAGAAGCTATTTTAGTATAGGGACCTATGGTTTTAAATGAAAAGTTTTGGCGAAAAGCAATAAATGCTGAGGGAATGAAAAAAAGTCATTTATTGGCATAACTATTACAGTAAGCACTCAGATGTGCCACAACCAACATCGATACATACCTGGTAGCGTCTAGCGAGTGATTGGCGTACCCTTTTGAAAGTTCCAGATATCTCATCTGTGAGACACCAGTTGACTCTGATGAGAGTCTCGTTGCAAGATTTGCAGTCATTCCTGCAAATGCTCTTCGAACACTTGGAATCGGTGAAAAGGTACTCCAATAACGTGATAGCCGCTGCCAGTGGCATATTTGAACACTTACTTTAATTGCTATGTCAATGAGATTCTCGTTTACATTTCCCCCGTATTTCTTATTTTTCGCCATAACTTTTCATTTCGGACCATACATTCCGATATAAAACTTGTTTGTTTTAATCAGCTGTACTACCCCTCCAAGTTTTTTCCATAATCGTAGTAACACCCTGATTGCATAAAAAAAAATTCTATCTATATTTAATATAAATTGTTAATCCTATATATTAAAACAGTATGGTAAGATTTTAAATTTAGACCACTGAAAAGAAACATGTGCGCATGCGTCAAACCGTCTTCCGGATGATCCCATCTCACTCACTGAAGTGAACGATTCACCTTAGATATAGAATCATCATCAGAAGAACCAATCAGAAAGACCACTCCGGGTAAACAGACACTTAGCTCCAATGGCGAGCAAGACACGTTGCTATATAATGTACTACGCACCGCTTATTTTCTATTGAAACATCTCTTTAGATGCGTTAAAGAATCTTGGTATCATTGAAAACAATTCATTTATTTTTTCAGTTATTGTTAGCTGGTGATGCAATTATCTATTCTTTCTACTGTCGTTTTATATCAGTTACCCAGTTTATCGCTTTATACGTTGAAAATATTTTAATACCCGCCAGTAACTATATAACTAATTTGACAGTACCCTATAGCTCCATAGCTTAAACTTTCTCTGCTGAATAGCACATATTTCTAGGTTAAACATATTTCTCAGTTCTGATAACTTTTCTTTTGGTTCTACATCAATTAACCGAACACGATTTTTGGTCTCTAAAACGTGCGATTAAAAAGATTTCATGAAAACTTTTGTTTTTGGTTACATGTCGATTAACTAAACATATTCTTTATATATTAAAAATGCAACTGAAAAAAAAATCAATATTCATGATGTTAAATTAACTATGATAAACTTGGAAACTCTGTGACTGAAAAATTAAATACTTAAACAAATAAAGTTTTTTAATTCTCAGATTAAATTTTTTGCGAAAAATGGTACTAAACAGTTTAAAACTATTTAGCTAGAGAATACTACAAATTTTCTGTTGACAAATAAATGGATTTGAATGCTTACATTAAAGTAAGTTTAAAATTCAATGTCAGAATTACAAATTAATTGAATTGTTTATTTTTTGGATCTCCATAACTCAAAAAGTATTTGAAAATAAGTTACTCTGTTTTTCACTTGTTTGTGTCGATTTATGTTAAAACCATCAAAATAACGTTCCATGTGCTGGTATCATACATACCGATAGCTTTCTAAATAGTTTCCGTTTGAGAATTCAAAGACCGTTGCAATATCTAAATCAAAAGAAAAGTTTGTGGATACTCCCTAATAATAAATCAGAGTGAATAAATTTGAAAATACTTAAATGAGTGTAATCCTACTTTAAAAAGCTTTTTCCAAAAAACAAAAATACATTCACATGCAATTAAGTACAAGTACATCAGTGCTGTCGAGTATGGCATAATTCATGATTCATGTTTTTTTTTTTTTTTTTTAATTGCATTTATAATATGGTTTATTATTTTTATTATTATTATTTTTTTTTTCTGGTGATTTTCTGAGAAAACACCCTGCAAATTTTCAAGAGAAAGGGATTATTTTTTTTCTGAAACTTCTGCAAGTTTCAGGCATTCAGTTCAGAATATTAAAAAAAAATCTATCGTCAGTCCAAACAATCAGACATAAAGAAATCTTTTTATCTTAACCCCAAAACCTCATATAGATATAAATCATGAATGAATCGTACTTTTGCGAATATTTACACCTCAAATTCCCATCCTTATTTGCAGGAATACCGTTTCAAGATATATATATATATATACCGGGTGTCCCAAAAAAGGACTGACTGATTTTAAAATTCAATAACTTGCAAACGGTGACAGATATTAAAAAAATTCTTGCAGGAAGGTTATGCATAAGGTCAAAAGTTTTATTACAGTGATTTTCAATTTTGGTTCGATTTACAAACAATAGATGGCGTTGTAAGCAATAGTCGCTAAATTCAGGCTCGATTTTTGGTACTTCGTGGCCCGGATAATACATTTCCATCTCCTTTTTCTGCATGGAACAAGATAAAGGACCAAAAATCGAGCCTGTATTTAGCGACTATTGCTTACAGCGCCATCTATTGTTTGTAATTCGAACTAAAATTGAAAATCACTGTAATAAAACTTTTGACCTTATGCATAACCCTCCTGCAAGACTTTTTTTAATATCTTTCACCATTTGCAAGTTATTGAATTTTAAAATCAGTCAGTCCTTTTTGGGACACCCGGTATATTTATTTATTATTATGCGTGTGGGGAGGAGAGCACGATTTTGTCGAAAGGCAAGATTCGCAATACCATGCAGGATTTCATGAATCTTTCACAAAATAGAAAAATGCTGCATAATAAAAAATTTCGTGTGTTCCACCTTATTAAATTTTTCCACAGGCATGTGACTCTTTCCGATTCCCCCAACCCCCCACCCCCCGAGAAAGTGATTTTTATTCTTTTGCGCGATTTTGCGAAATTATTTTCTACATTTCTTCAATAGATGGTAGAAAAAATATTGTGAATTTTACCACTGAGTCATAAGATGATATAACAAGATTTCCTAATCAACCAGAACAACCAATTGACAGATTTTTCGATTTTTTTGCAACGGCTGTTTGAAGAATTTTACAGATTTACAGATGAACTTCACAATATTTTAAAGCAACTGATTAAAGGATTTTGAGTTTTTTCCGAGGATCCACTGGCAATCTTCACAGATTTTTTTCTGACGAATGCTGCAACTTTCCCCCCACAATTGATAAATTTTGCAGTATTATTCTTTTTTCATCTACCAATTGTGTAATCTTTGTATATATATATATATATTTTATGTGACAAATTTCATGATTTTTTCCTCACAACATACTGCCGATTTTTGTTATTCGTCTGCGACTGATTGATGAATTTTGTGATTTTTTAAGCGATGGATGGACAAGTTTTACGATTTTATTTTTATTTTTTTGCATGATCAACTGAAAAATTTCCTGTAACCGACTGGTGAATTTTTCGATTTTTTTTTTCCTTCACAAGAGCGATTTACTAATTTCTCTACATACATTTATAATCTACGGTGATCATAGACAAAATTAATGCATTAACAGATTCCTGTTTGCTGAGGATTCTGCTTCCATTATTTTTCTTTCTCTTTTTCTCTTTTCTTTTCATTTCATTATTGCAGAACTATATAATACAGAGAACTCGACTTGAATCTGAAAAATCCATTTTACAGACATGTTACTTTTTCGCGGAATTGCGCTTTTTTTGGTACTGAATTTTATTATCCCTTGGATCGATGCAAATATGCATTAACATTTGTTGACATTTTTATGGGGGGAGAGAGGGATAACGGAAAAAATAGAAGAAAAGCACGAGTACCAACCGTGCCAAATTGACCATAAAAATTTGACCATAAAAATTGACCATAAAAATTTTTGTAAAAGGATTGCGAAGAAGACACAATTTTTGTCAAAGATGCGATTTTTACCGAACGGTCGTGTAAAATATAGGAATTTTGTCAAAGGATCGTATAAACTATACGAATTTCGTCAAAAGATTATGGGAAAAAAACGCGAATTAAGTCAAAGAATCGCGAAAAAAAAATGCAAATTTTGTTTAAGAATCACGGGAAAGATGCAATTTTTGTTAAAGGATCACAAAAAAGACACGATTTTCATCAAAGATGAGATTTTTACCAAACGGCCGTGTAAAATATATGAATTTTGTCAAAGGATCGTGGAAAATAAGCAAATTTCGTTGAAAGATTGTGGAAAATACGCGAAATTCGTCAAAAGATAGTGAAATAAAACGCGAATTTCGTCAAAGGATTGCAAAAAAACGTGATTTCATCAAATGATCGCAGAGTAAATGTGAATTCTATTAAAAGGATTGCAGAAAAAGTGCGATTTTTTTTCAAGTACTCTCGGAAAAACACTAATTTTGTCAAAGGATCGCAGAAAAATGCAGATTTCCTCAAAATGTTGCGAAAAATGCGAATTTCGTCAGAAGTCCGTGATACTGTAAAAGTTCGTCTTTTTTTTGCTGAACCCGTACCACGTCTGATATTAAGTTAACACGAGCCGAAGCTGCAAAAATAATTTTCGACATATGAAAAATTTTATCAATATTTTGTTTTTGATACACAGAAAACACATGTATCATATTTTTTATAGTTTATGTACACGTACACATGTTACATGTATTTAGATTGAGAGCTGCCTGCTATTTAAACTTATATAAACGTCCATATATATAAATTGTAGGAATGAAAAGTGTTTGCTAAATATAAATGTCTGCCTTTCTGGAGAAAAGCAATTATAGAGGTCTTATTGTACATAGATAACGACGAACCTGAAAAAATGCTCTGGCTATCATTTGAAATTCGGGTCGAATCGCTAGAGTCAAAACCCAAACCGAAACAATGAAAGTGAACCCGGCCTGCAACAAACAAAATCTACCAATGATCCGACCCGAACCGAGAGTCAGTTCAAGTAAAAGCAAGTAACCGAACTTTATGCAGGACTCTAATGCAGATATCTTTCATACGAATTGAATATTTCCAACTGAGCGAAAAAATGCCCAGGCTGGGAATCGAACCCAGATCCTTGGCTTACAAGGCCAATGCTTTTCCATTTAAGCTAACTGGGCCGACAACCAGCCAGCATATTTCGCTCAGAAAACCTTATTGGTAATAACATCTGGTCTGTCATGTAGACAGCTCAACAGAATAAACCGCAGGTAAAGGAACTCCATATAAACGATGGATACGTAGATGAACTATTATTTTAACACAATCAAACAGATTGGTAAAGTTATCATACGAATTGAATATTTCCAACTGAGCGAAAAACGGGACTCCCCGGGTTCGATTCCCAGCCTGGGCATTTTTTCGCTCAGTTGGAAATATTCAATTCGTATGATAACTTTACCAATCTGTTTGATTGTGTTAAAATAATAGATATCTTTCAGTTAGTGTAGTAAATGTTTTCAAATGCTTTCTCAGTTATTGTGTGAAGCACAAAACTGGTTACGCTATTTTTTTCCCAGCAAGATGGTGATCATTATTCAACAACTGGTAAGTTTTCTATTAAATAAATTAACCAGTTTGTAGGTTTAAAGCAATTGAACTGTAATACAAAAATTTTTAATCAAGTCGAGTATTTAAAAAAGTGCTTTATGATAAGTAAGTTAACATCTAAAGAATTGTTGTAATGCAGATTAAAAATTAAGACACTTTGCAGTGTTTGTTGACTGATTGTTTATATTTTCAAAATTTATACATTAATATGCGAGTGCACTTATGTGTGCGCAAGTGGTTTTTTTTTTTTTTTTTTTTTTTTTTTTTTTTTTCAGTATTTGCTGATTTTACGACACCTGACCGAAACAGTACTCAGTACAATATTACTCAAAAATAAATTAAAAACATAATAAGATTAATAAATATTTAAAATATATATATTTTTTAAATATTGCAATCAATAAGTATAAAGACATTTGATTTGCATTGTGTAATAAAAAATTAGTGATTTTATGCATGTAAGCATTCGCTGTTTTTTGTGGTAAAAATCAGTATATACAGTGTGTGTAAAAACTATAAGGACAGCAAAAAATTGTAAAAATTTTGATAAATTGAAAATGCGACAAATAAAATGGTAATTTAATGCTGATAATAAAGTAGAAACACTAATATAAAAGTCAGCAGAATGTATCTGTGTCCTTTTTATTGCGAAAAAATCATAATTATGCAAAAAAACGCTATTTTTGACTGTGTAAAAACTTTAAGGACACCCGTAATTTTTTTAATAGAAATGGTATATATAATTATTATTAAGGATCGACCGAAACAAGTTTCTAATGCCGGAACCGAAACCAAATTTTGGAGATCTGTTTATTTTCGGCCGAAAACGAAAACGAATATGTGCAAAAATATTTTTAAATCATTAAATTGTATGTAGAATAGTAATTAATAAATACATAAATATATTATTAATTAATTATACGTATTTATTAAATATGCAATATAATTAATGAATTATGTGTATTTAAAAAAATATACATAATTATTCATTAATTATACGTGTGGCCCAAATTGTCTTTTTGTGCCTTAGATCCAAAATCTGAATTTCACCGAAAACGAAACTCAGATATTGGACCAAAACCCAAGCGAAAATATCACTATTCCGAAAATCTCGTTTCTTCTGTCGGAAATTTTTAACATTTCTCATCGATTTGAGCTTTCTCGGCCGGCTCAAATGAGACTATTTATTGCTACGACTTCGTTGTTTGTATTTATCAGTCATGACGGACTCAAGACTTGAATGCAAATTATAATGCAAGCAATGTGTATATAACTAAACTTTTCCACGTGCTCATTAGAAGCTGCAGACATAACAGTAATAGAAAATTTTCAGTTTGAAACCGCTAAAGAGTTTCGATTAGTCTTTGAGAAAGTTCAAGTATAACAGAAATCATTATAAAAGATAAATCGAGGTGTGTATACATAAAACTAAACTATTTTTTTATTAAATGAAATTCGTATACTTAGAAAATCTTTCTGTATAGTTGAGAATTCATTATGTTTTATTTTATATGAAAAAAAAAAGTTTTGAATCTAAGGCACAGAGACTTGGGGCACACGTATAATGAATTAATAATTATGTATATTTCATAAATATGCAAAATTAATTAAATATTATGCATATTTAATATGTACGGGTAATTAATTAATAATGTATTTATATATTTATTAATTACTATAATGCATACATTTTAATTACTTTTAAAAAGTTTCTGGAAATATTCGTTTTCGTTTTCGGCCGAAAATAGGAAGATTTCCGAAATTCGGTTTCGGCATTAAAAACCTGTTTCGGTTGATCCTTAATAATAATTATTGATACCATTTCTATAAAAAAAATGCAGGTGTCCTTAAAGTTTTTACACAGTCAAAAATAGCGTTTTTTGCATAATTATGATTTTTTTCGCAATAAAAAGGACACAGATACATTCTGTTGACTTTTATATTAGTATTTCCACTTTATAATCAACATTAAAATACCATTTCATTTGTCGCACTTTCAATTTTTCAAAATTTTTGCTGTCCTTAAAGTTTTTACACGCACTGTATTAGTGCTCTCGATGGGATACGTATTTTAATTATACGTTTAAACGATATACGTGTAATACATTTTTATGAAATACGAATCCCTTAAAATATACGTTTAAACGTATCCGGATACGTATAAGGGTACATCGGTTAAACGTATATTTAAGCATACGCACATTTAAAGTATACGTATATTTCAATATCGTATTCACTTTTAATAACAATAGGCCTTATCAGTCTTACGTCACTGAATGGAGAATAAGCTGGAAATATGTTAGTGTTTTTATTTGACAACCGAAAGTTAATACCGTGAATTTCAAAAAGTACTTCGCAAATTTTTACTTTGAATTCACTTAAATTGTTTGCTCATCTCATGGTATTGAGATCAGACACCCCGTTATTTTTGTATTTTGAGTATATAATGTATACAAATTGTATCCGTTGTAAGAAACTACCAAATTTAAATACTTTTTGAGTAAAGAATGAGAGTATAAATGTTTCGGATTTATTGTAAATCCTTGTTAACCAGGGAGAACTCTCCAGGGAGAATGCCCATTTTTTTTTCTTTTACTTTACATCAATATAATATCAACTTTTTTTGGTTGACTTAGTACTTTTATTCACAAAAGAGGTAAAATAATTGTAAAACATTTTGAAATTTTAATTAAAATGAAAAATGATTTAAATAAGAGTCTTAAAAAAGTACGACTGTGAGAGAAAATCTGATGCAGCGAGTTCTCCCGGGTTAAGTATGTTTTTTTTTAATTTTTAATCTTTTAAAAATTCTTTACTTGTCTGTGTTACACTCAAAATTGCATCCGGGCCGAAATGTTATTCTTTCCATAGAGCTAATGTTTTCTACCCTGTTAATGTATAATGAAAATCCATTTTTTTAAATCGTGACAATCATGGTATTTTTCATACAAAATGTTAGGGCATTACGTTTAAGATTTTCTAATATTGACAAATATCATTTTTTGTATAAATTACCTATAAATTTCGATTACTTATAAACAGGCAAATAATCGATTGGCATGTTTTAGAACGCAATTGCACATGCTTAAAATGACTTGCCTTCTCTTTTCTTTTTAGAATAAAACATATTTTCAAAATATTGTAAATTTAGAAAAAAATATTCTTAAATACAATAAAAATATGATTACAAAACTTCTTAGGAGTCATTTTGATTAAAGTTACTATAAAATATAAAGTAAATTTAAGTCTGTTCTGTGGTTGCATGAAAAATAATGTTTCGCGCGAAGGGTCAATGCCACAAATCAAAAGAAGCTAGGTGCTGTGGTACAGATCTGCGAAAGGTAGCTTTACAGCTACCAACATTCAATAGAAAACATTTCTTAATTAATAGCTTAGTTTTTAGGGAAAACAACCAAAATCAAAACTGATGAAAAGTATTCACATTTTTTAAGTACCTATGCTCAACAACTAGAAGGTAGGTAAACTCCAGGCCATCGTGGATCTTTCAACAAATAATCGCGAAGTCCCTGGTAAACCGCGAAAATGCGGGAAATTCCAGAGGTTATTTCTCAATATCAAAAATCCGCAGATAAGTGTCTATGCCCTGAACGAAAAACGTTTAGATGTTTATACGTTTAACCGCTTGGTTAAGATCCGTATATACGATGTACCGTATATGCTATTTTGAATAATTACGCATGTAATACGTAATGTAATGCATTTGTATGCACTACATGCTTTATCATCTACCGATTCTGATAAGGATTTTATGATCATATTAGATATGAATGTATTTTATATGAAATTAGTACCAAATAATCACAGATTTATTGATGCTGTTATGTCAGTAAATGACGTTTTAAAGAGTTAGACTTTTTTGTTTGGTGCCATCAAGTTGTTTGCCGTCAGGTTTTGACGGGTTCCATCTAGTAAAAGATTAAAGATAATTGCAATTTCTGATCAAACGTTCTCTGGTATATATCTTCAATTTTTAAGTTACTGAAGTTCTTGAATTTACTTTTTTTTTTAACTTTTGAAAGGTATAAATGCATTTTATAATTGCATTAAACTAGACTTATTAATTTTAAATGACACATTGTTCACTAATTGGCATATATCCAATAAAAATTTCACATGCATTAACATGGGTATTAGGCATCTGTGCGAACTTTATATTTTATTACCATGGGATAAACTTAGGTGCTGATGTTAAATTCTGAAAAGTGTATAACATATGTCATTAAATGTTTGTTGTCCTTTAAGGTTTTGATGTTTCGAAGAGGCTCAAATGTCCAGTTCGGTAGTTTCTTTGGAGTATAAAAGTATATTACAGTTTTATTTAAATTATGCTATATTTAGGGTTCCGTACTTAAAAAAGTAAAAACGGAACCATTATAAGATCACTCCTGTGTCTGTCCGTCTGTGTGTCTGTCTGTCACAGCCATTTTACTCGTAAACTATGGAACGTGGAAAGTTCAAATTCGGGGAAGTAATAAAGACCATTGACCCACATATTTTCAGATTAATAAACATTCAAAAATATATTTAGTAAAAAAGTAGATGGACTAATTATGATACTTGAAAAAAAAAAATATTTTCTTTGTATATCTCGTGGGGTATCCCGTGAAAGCTTTTGTAACGCTGAACACAAAGATTCCTTTCCTTTTAATTTTAGGTATTATATTTTCAAAGATAATGTTGAAAATGTAGCGCAAAAATATGTCCCCTCCCCCCTCTAATTCCGAATCAACTGAAACTAAAATTATGAAAAAATTAGAGGTAGTAGACGTTAATATAAACATTTGTGGAAAATTATAGGGATTACTCTAGGTCACACAGTATTTGAGTAATTAGCATTTTTGTGTTATACACAAATTTCGATTTACGGGCATTCAGAAAAATTGTTGAGCGTCGGTGAATATACCTATCGCTGCAGAAGACTAAAAGCATTGTTGATAATGATTTTCGAAAAAAAAGTCATCGGTAATTAGCCGAGATATTAACCCTTAAATGTACGGTCAGTTTGAACATACACAAGAACAGGGGTGGCGTACTATATGCCTAGTTAACAACTTACTATTTTAAAAACATACTAATTTAAGGGGTCTCGGGACTCTAAAAAGTGGAAAAGATGAAAGAAAGACCATTTTCAAAATTTAATGTCTTAAAATATATATGATTTTAAAACACAATTTTAATTGAGATGAAAGATATATGTATGTTCTTTCGTTTCATGTATTTATAAAATTGCAAGATATAGAATTAGTATTTATAGGGGCTCGAAACTGTTAGACATTTGTCGAACAAAAAATTGGCATAACAGTTTACACGCAGGATTACAAAATAAATATTGCAACTAGAATGAAAATTTTGGTGCTTACTTATACTTCAGATTGTAATAATTTCCCTGAACTTAAATAAATTTGTATTTAAAGCATTTTTATATTTTTAATGCAATGTTGCATTTAGCTAATACAAAATTTTGAAAATTTGAACAGTAAAATCACCTAAAAAACTATTTTTTTAACAATAAAAAGGAAATGTTAGGTTCAGTTTATACAGACTATCATGAAATATATGTTTTGAAAATTTCATGAAAAAATATTCAGAAGTTTTTGAGGTATCTTGCGCGTTATGCCCAAAATATGCCATTTGGAAAATAATGAATTTAAAGTTTTGGAAACGCCGCTTCAGCTATTGAGCGGGTATAATTCTAAAAGCAAAAACTCCTGTTCTAATGGGAATTTAAAGGAAACAATTATATCAAAATATTCAGAAACGATAGGAGTTTAACATCTAAATAAAATTTAAATTTCTTAAATTTTGAAGCTTTAAGAATCCTGCGAACACTTAATCCTTTCCGGCACGGAGTAATTCTATTTATAAACTTACGAAATAATGAACTGACACCAGAATTTATAAACGAATTTATTAGAAAATGCGAACTTGCTTATTTTCACGTACATGATAAATGGAAAATTTTAATTAAATATTCTTGGTGCCGTTTCTCTATTATAGAATTAAAATTAGGAGTTCGTTTTTTAAGGTCATTGCCCTCGAAAGATTTAAATAGAATGAATCGAATAAATTCTGTGGGATTTGCGGTAGTTTGCATTGGTTGTATCTCTCAATACGGTTCGAGTGACTTTAAAAGTTAATTAAACACCTATCTGGAAAAACGCGGCACTGACCAAGGCGGCGTTGCAACTTTGAGACCTCAATTCGAAGCGCGCTTAGCACAGTGCCAAATTTAAACCTTGAACAAATGTTTTGTTTTAGCTACACTGTAGAAATAAAGGTTATTACTACGCTGAATTTATTTTCATGAAATGCCAAATGGAGTTTAACTATGCACTGCTTTTATTGTCAGTACCGAATTAAGTTCATCATAAACACATTAGGATAATATTAAAAAAAAGTTATACCAATAGCTATATTTGGTATTATTTAAGTTCCATATCTCTTTGAACTTTCATGGTATACCCGATTACACTTTTCTAATATATACAGTTATACCCAACCCTACGTTGTATAGTTTTTTACAAAGTCTTAGTATACTTTTTTTTTTTTTTTTTTTTTTTTTTTTTTTTTTAATAATACAATTACAAATTCATATATTTATTCTACGGATCCCTCTGATCGCGAGTAATGCTCGCACTTGACCGTTTATTTATATATTTTCTGATGCGTACTTTAGTATTTGTTTCTATAAAGAAAGAGGGATACAGTTTTCTTTTATTTTCTAGCTTTTTCTAGTTTCTGCGAAGTACCCTAAGTATTCAGGAGGAAACTGTTTAGTCTTTTAGCATCTGTTCCAGCGTACATTACACATACCAAGAATGTTGTATGTGAAATTCTTTGTTGTGTTATTAATAAGTAATTTATTTCTTTACTGGGGCGCTCTGCCCCTGCAAGCTACGCCCGTCAACGCCCATTCAGACACCGCAGAATCTAAAAACACGCTAATCTGATGGGTTTTAAAAACATTAGAGAAGATTGAATTATATTGAAAAAAGCTGTGTAGATCTTCCTCTAAACGTGTTTCCATTCAATTCCCTTTGATTGCAAAAATTTAAGGGCGAATCAGTTGCTGTTAATACATCCAATGTTTGTTTTCGTTTTTGATTAAAGTGGACCAATTAATCATTTGAAAAGAAGCTAAAATAAAATAAATTTTGTATACAGAGTCTTTGTCTCCCGCTATTTTAAAACAATCTCTATAACAATAGCCTAAGTCATGTGACTATCATCAAAAGTTCCAGGCGGACCACTTCGCTTTTTTTATTCTCTAGGTGCCATTTTGGTACTTTAATGTTAGCCAGGCACAGGTGATAAGTCGCCAAATATTATTCTATCGCCATCATTTCATCTATATTATAATAGTTCAAGTCATCAACTGCCATAAACAAATACGTTCTGATCCCTTCGCCGTTCAATGAAATTTTGGCACAGATGTCATATACGTCCCATATTGGCGCGATTTTTTAACGACGCTAATTTGGGGAACGCATCAATAGCATAAACAACAACATCCGGCTTACCATATCAAGCAAAATAACGATACTTTGGCGCCAGTTAAGTGCCCGTTCCGTATATGACATTGGCGTCAGAAAAAAATCGAGCCAATATGGGACCGCAAGTTTTCCATTTTGATTAAAAAATCAATTTTTTTTCGAATAAAACTACATAACATTTGCCATGGTTGCAAAGATTTCTTGGTACTGTTACATTAGCCGGATGCAAATCTCGCCAATAGCTTTTTTTTTTCAACTCGCCAGTTAGCATTTTTTTTTTCAAGTGATAATATTTGGCCAGATGTCATATACGCACAACAGGTTTGGCGTGATTTTTTTTTTTTTTTTTTTTTTTTTTTTTTTACGAAAATTTGGCAAAAACCTCGTTTTCAAATACCAGTTAATATGCATTTTTGGTATTACTTAGTTATCCCGTCGACCAAAAATCTATCGCTAAATTCTAAGATTAAATGCCAATGAATGGTTGATCGTAAATGTCACATTCACTTGACTTTAAGCATGTTACACGTGTCTATGGCATCAAGTGATTTTTATTTCGACATTTTATTTGCATATTTAATAATTTTATACTAATTTATTTGTTCTTTCGTTATTTAAAATAAAAATTGTGTCAATTTGTATAGTCTGGCAAAATTGGTCGACGGAGTAACTAAGTAGTACCGTATTTTTTAATTATTTTCTATTATTTTCTATAGGAAAAAAAATAATAACTATAGAACAAAATAATTTATATAATTTTTAAAAAGAAATAAAAGTAAATAAACATTTATTATTAAATAAACAAAAATAGCTAGGTTACCATGTCAATCACAATAATGCAATTTTGGCGCCAATTAGGAACCTTGGTGCGTAGATAACATCTGTGCCTAATTTCTTTCGTTTCGTTTTGTTATAAAAACAAAGAAAGAAGTGAAAGCCACCAATTTTATAGAAAAGTTGTGTATTTTAAATAAAATGAATGAAAGGATTATATGTTAAAGGAAATTAATGAGATATGAAAAAAATGAGATGGGAAAAATGTTTTGCGAATTATCACCTGCGTCTTGCTAACATAAAAATACTGTCAGAATTGATTTCTCTATCAGAATCTTTCGATTGTTCATGTAAATTGAATTATGAATAAAAGTAGCATGATACATTTCTTAGCATACATTTAAGAGAGGCCAAACTGGTCGCGAAATTAGTTTAAAATAATAACTTTTTCTGACATATGAAAAAAATTTCGGTTATGATTAAAATTTGAGTTGCCATCATTAGAAAAATGTATTTAAAATTAGAAAAAAAATAATATTTCGAAAACTAATTCGAATTTAAAAATTGTAATACCAGGTTTAAGATCTGCGGTTCAATACTGATTTTTGCTGTTAATTTCATCGCAAAGTATTCCATATTTTAGGAAAAATCGCTTGAAACATAATCTGTTGTTTAATCTGTGGATTCATATATCCGTTTCATAAATTCGTTTCAGTAGGATTTTATATATGTAAGGTATATATGCTAGTATTTGGAAAATTGAAATCCTTTAAATCATTTATGAAACTTAGCACTTATTTTAGTATCGATTATAGGTAAAGTTGTTCTGTACACCTGTTGCACGATGTATTGATGAAAAGTTTACATAAAAAACAAGAACAATTATATTCAACAAAATATAAGGTGGATTGTGAAACGGCAAACTGGTTACCTAATACAGGTATACAAATCAATATAAATAATTGAAAGATACTGAATTTTTCGAAATTTTTTCTGATAATCATTCAGTCTAAAGGAAATATCCTACTGGATTCAAGATAACTAAATACCCCATTATCAGAAAATTATTCCCTTAAAACGAAAAATCATAATTTCTTTAAATTTTTTTATTAATTGTTTCTTAATAGATCGTGTCTTAGAGTTACTAAATTTAAATTTTTAAAACAATTTTAATTAACAGGAACCCAACAGTTTTTTATTTCATAAATTTAAAAAATAGCGAAGCCTTTAATGAGTATGTCAGTTTCGGTGAATCTGGAAATAATTTAGACATATGTTACATCTTCTGTATCACAGGATTATATATTTTAAATTATCGATACACAAAAATAACCATTCACATATTTCATGCAACGAAAAAAAAAATAAGTTAATTTTCTATTTGCCGATATTGCACGTATAGAAAAAATAAAGTTATATTTAGTACCCTCATTAAGAAATGGGGATAACAAAATGGGAGGAATTACTTCAATCTCTCGAACGTAAATCTGTAATTTGTGTTATCTTCTTACGGTGCAGTTCCCGCTTGTCCCAGTATTATTTTCGTACTTTTTCAAAATTCTTTTTGATTGGGACGGTTTTTTTTTAATTAACACATGAAAAAGAAACTAATTACAAGATAGTTCTTTTAAGTAGCTTTATAATTTTCCTCAAAATTATCATAAATAACTACTATTATCTACGAAAAAAGAAATAATCCAATTTGTTTTCATAGTTTAAAAAAATAAATACCGATTTATGTTCCGAATTTAATATGTTCCGAATTAGAAAAAAAGTTTCAAAACTCAAAATAACCAAAAAATAACAAAGATGTTTAACTTAGATGCTGCATTTTCATCTAAAATTATCTTGAAATGAGAAAATGTGTTTATTTTTTTATTAAACGGTAATTGCAGAAGATTTATTAAACATGGCTCATTACATAAATGGAAGATTTTTAAGGATTTAGTCTAATACTTTTCGATAAATAAGATTTAATTTAAAAGGTTTTTTTTAAAGTTCTTTATCTTAGGTATACTAATTAGGGTTATTTAGAGTTCAAACAGAAAATTATTTTCTTAATTAACGTAGCATTACTTTGAGAATCTTCAAATTAAAAAAAAAAAAAAATGTCAAAAATTGATTTTTTGTGATACATTTCTAAAAAAGAAAAGAAGATATCTTGTACTTCTTTAAAAAATATAATCTTCATTTGCTCGTATAATAAGATTTATTTCACTACTTTATTTTTTTCCCCTAAATCGCAAACGAATTGGTATAAGAAATTGTATAATTGGAAATAATTCATTGAAATATGCTGATTTCTATCAAAAAAAGTATTTATTTTACAAAATACTGTTTTTGTTCCTTTAAATGTCTGTAATATATATACATATGTACATATATATATATATATATATATATATATATATATATATATATATATATGTATATATATATATATATATATATATATATATATATATATATATATATATATGTATATATATATATATATATATATATATATATATATATATATATATATATATATAATAAAGAAAGAAGTTTGCGTGTGAGTGAGTGAGTGTGTCGACGGTGTTCTGAAGAGACCACTGCACGTAGAGCTACAAAATTTGTGGAAAAGGTACGTCTATATATGAAGTTTTGCACCCCGAAGCCTGATTTTCGATTTTTTGATTAGAATTTTATTTATTTAATTTTTTATGCGATTTTTAGCGTTTTTTTATGTTTCGAGGCGATTTTTCCATATAAGTGAGAAGAATATGGTTTCTTTCTTTTAACCCAATGTAGTAAATTTGGTTCTCTTTTCAAAAAAGTTTATTCAGAATTCGTGCAGCGATTTTTGAATTTTTAGCGAATTTTTTATGCAATTATTGAACAGCATTTAATGCATTTAATAAGGAGGTTACCGTAGAGGGACACAGTTCTGTCGCCAAACTCCGCCAAGTTTATCGCCCACTTGGCGGTATATCGCCAAATTTGGCGACCAAAATGAGTCGCCAAAAGTGACGTCAACTTGGCGATATCTCTAATATTTCGCCAAATTCCCATAGACTTCCATTGTAAACCAATATGGATTACTTGCTTACAGAAAATGAACAAATTGAAATATTTTAATGCAACAAAAACTAATATTAACTTAAGGTATTATATTAATTATATTTAAGGGAATCCAAGTAAATTAAATTGTGAATAAAAGTAACATGATACAATGCTTAGATTAATGTATTTTTTTTTATATTTTCGACGAAAGGGTTGCCAGTGGTCATTTTAGTGAAAATTATAGTTGATAAATGAATTGAAATGGCTATATCCGTTAGAAAATAATGTAAACAACTCGCAAATTAAAAGAAAATAACTGTTATTTGTTTAATTAAAAAAAAGAATCAAAAACCTTTTTAATGCGAGATGAAATTTATAAAATGAAAATATTTAATTTAAATATGAAAGGAATGTTTATAAAACTTAAAAAATAAATTAGTATGAAAGAAGCAATTGATACATTATTTGGCGATTTTTCGCTTCGCCATGTTAATAAAAATGTGCCTGAAAAAACTTGAAGAAATAAAATTTAAGTAACAGTCTTTTAGTCCTTTTTTTAAAATTCAATTTAATTATCATTTTTATGTAATTTTCCCATCGTATGTCTTACAGGAGAAAGGCTTTATTTGTGAGTTACATGCTAATTAATTATTACCTTGGTCGCCAAACAATGCAATTTTAAGCCACAAAGGCAGAAGCGTGAAATAAGCCAGGCGAAGGTCGCAATAATTTTTTTTTAAGTATAGGAGAACATTTCGGAGTAAATCTTTATATTCAAATGTAAATTATATAAAAAAAAGTTTAAATTAAAACTATGTAGTCAAGTATTTAAATTTTAATGTAAAAATGTGCCATATACACACATATTTTATAATCTTTGATAATCAAGCCACCACCAAATAACATATTTACTATATTATTGAAAGTTTTGTTGGCACAGATGTCATATACGCTCCATGGTACAAAATGGGCTCCAAAATGGCGTTATTTTGCCTGACATGGTAACTCGGCTATTGTTGTTTATTTATTAATAAGTTGTTTATTTACTTTTATTTTCTTTTTTACAGTTATATAAACTGTTTTGTTCTATAGACATTAATTAAACTTTTTATTATTTATTGCTATTTCCTTTTAAAATAATAGAAAATAATTTAAATATATATGTGTAACTATTATTCAAAAACGATGTTTTCACCAAATTGGCGTGAAAAAAAAAAATCGCGCCAAACCCGGTACGTATCTATGTCTAATAGTTACTTACATTATTGTGATTACTTAGTATCAGGCAACAGATTGAAGAGTATTCGGTATATTTTTGATATATGGGCTTTGGTGAGTTAGAGAAAATGGCCTTGGCGAATGTTGAAATTTGAACACCCCTCCTGAACACAGTTCAGTTTACGCTACTTAACCACTCCCAACGATTCAGATTTTGAGCTCAAAATTTAAGTTTAAGTCTAAACTTTTGAAAGCATGTAATGAGATACAAAACATAAGGGTAAAAATAGTTGTTGGTTACTCCAAAGTCTAAAGCGCTCTCTATTGGTATTTTTTAAACTTTATCTTTAAAATTTATTTTCAAGAAAATACTGACATAAAGAATAGTTTTAGAGAAAACCGCAAACAAATCGACCAATTTTTTTCGTTTTTTATAATCATTTGAAATTTTAACTCCTGAACACAGTTCAGTTTGCGCTACTTAACCACTCCCAACGATTCAGATTTTGACCTCAAAATTTAAGTTTAAGTCTAAGCTTTTGAAAGCATGTAATGAGATACAAAAAATAACGGTAAAAAATAGTTGTTGGTTACTCCAAAGTCTAGAGCGCCCTCTATGGGCATTTTTTGAACTGTATCTTTAAAATTTATTTCCAAGAAAATACAGGCATAAAGAATAGTTTTAGTGAAAACCGCAAACGAATCGACTGATTTTTCCATTTTTTATAATCATTTGAAATTTTGGACTCTAAATTTTAAATGCGCCTATCTCCTTCGGAAGACGTTTAGGACCCTTAGTTTCCTATTTAATATTGTTTGTCTTGAAGCGTTCTATCACCCGTTAAAGTTTTGCCCAAGACTTTAGATACACCCTGTATATGCATTAATAAAAAATGTTTGCCATTTTTACCTTAATTAAATTATTCCAAATTCTTACAATATCTATCTTTTTTTCCTGTCTTTTAATAATATCGTAAATACCAATTATATTTTCATCACATGCCTTTACTCAGTGCATTTTTTTTTTATTTCTTATTCTAAAAACCTTAATCTATTAAAAGCCCCTAATCTATTATTTTTTCATACTTTCAGGCTACGTTTATATTTTTTTTTCGAAAGTTTCTAAATACCATTTCTATATTTTATTAAAATTATTCTTCGATATCCCAGCATCCTTTACAAGTAATTCTCGCATCAAATTATTTTTCTCTTTCGTTCTCCGCTGCTGATAAAGAGAACCGACGTCACGTCATGAATTAACGTTTGGTGATGAAACGTTCTTTTAATTTTCGTTAATGAAATTGTGCAGTCTCGCTGGTTATTGGGAATTGAAAGGATGTTTTGTGCCAATTCAATGAAAGATAAATGCGATATTGTGAGTCGCTTTCTAAAATTTACTACATTGTAAGGGATTTCCCTTTGGAAAATCGAGTCTTAAGTCAGAAGCGAAGAAATTCGCTTCTGAGTTTTCACACTATTTGCCTGGAATCTTTACAGAAGTTACCGAAAATGTCTGACTACCAAATTATCAAATAAACGTTTTAAAATCCTCCACGTATGCGCCGTTAAAAATTATTTCATACAAATTCCCATATCTCATCAATTTTTCAATATATTCACGTTTTAATTGTAATATACTGTTTATACATTTGTTTGTCAGGTTTTCGGAAATTCGGGTTAAAAAATCAGTTCGCTATAAACAAAAAACTTATGCTTTTTCCACAGAAACGTTAACATCTTCAAGAATATGAGTGCTGTGGTTACTAAAATTGAGACCATTTTGATAATTTTCTGTTACATGGGTTATCGCAAATATTACTTTATTAATAAATATATTATTATCTACCTAATTGCCCTCCTGAAAAAAATCTACCCACTAAGAAGTGTGGAGTAAAACATATTCTTTACATCCGAGACATGCAAGAAAATCAATAGCGTCCGATCACCTACGCTTAACTTTAGGATATAAGTGCATTTCATTCAAAACATTTATATCTTTGTTATATATTTTTAGTAAGTGTAATATAAAAGTATCACCAGGATAATTTTTGGAAAAAAGTGGAAACAAATATATAAAAAATGTCGGATTCTGCGACTACTGTTAAGTGCGATGGAATTTATTAATTTTTATGTAAATAAAAAATATTTCGACGCCTAAAACTTAAAATACAATTTTATTTTAATTCAGTTTATGTTGCAATTTTAGTTACGAATTTACTAGGAAAAAATATTTTTAAATTACACACAAACGAAAATTTTAGAACTAAAAGCAAATTTTTAAAAACAAAAAATGCTAAAAAACATTTATTTCAAAACGAATCTGATAAACTTGTATTTTTCATGCTTCAAAGAGAAAGAAAAAAATCTTTGCATAAGTTAATTATGTTTTCTAAAATTATTACAAAAAATCCATTATAATTTCCTTACGATATTTTAAAAATGATTAGAAATTTGAATAATTCATATTTGTAATTTAAAATTATATGCAACAATATAATAACGATGATGACAGAAAATTTGTTTTAAAGATAAAATGCAATTCGAATGATATTTTTTTTCATTTATGAATATGGATCAATGTTTATTTTTAGCAATGGCAAATAATGTATTTGAATAAATTTGAATGAATTTTATAATATATTTTATGCAGAGAACTAGGCGTTTTAACTAGTTTTTCAATGCATCAATAAATGTGCATATTTTATTGTTTCTAGTTCTTCAATTCAATCCAAAAATATCCTGATAGTTTTTCAAATAATGTTTGTAGTTTTTTTTTTTTTTTTTTTTTTTTTTTTTTATCTTTCGTTGCTTTTTTAGCCTCCGGTACGGTATGCTATTTCTTTCTCCCAGCTTATTTTGTGTCCAAAAAATAACGTTATCTTACGGAAGCTAGCCGTAAAAGAAAGCATTACGATTAAATACTCTTTAGCAATTTTTTAAACTTCTAAGCATCGCACATTTTCAATTTTTATACCGTCATATTCGAAAAAAAAAGTTCTTTTAAATGCATTTTGTTTGAAAACTGCATCTCCATTTATTTTTGAAATATTAATTTTTTTGTAGTTTTTGGAGCCATTTGCTTAATATTGGCAACGACATTTTATCCATTGCTGCAGAAAGTAAAGGAAAAATAGTTTTAAAATAGTAATTATATATTTTTGTTGCCATTTTCTCGTAACAACCGAAACAAAATGTAATTAAAATACGTGCTATTTAAAAAAAAAATACATATATAAACGAATGATTTCTGTTAAAACAATGGAGTTATTATATACTATATTTAATTGTAAGTATCTGTGAATCATTAGATAGCCGTTTTTTTTTCCTTGATTGCCGGAATCTTTTTGCTGCATTTGTGCATTATTTCACGATAGTGATGTGCTATGCATGCTTTACTGTAGATGTTTAAGAGTAGATCGTAAATGTGGAATTCTTAAGCGGATGCGAATGACGTCATTTTACATAAAATAAAACGTGTGCTTTAAGTCTTAAAATTGAAATATGTTTTGTACTGCAGTAGAGTCCCCCTTAATCGAGTTATTTTCTTGTGATGGACTGGCGGCTTATATTATTGTGAAACAGCCATTATAATTGAAGTGATAGGTGAAGATGAAAGAGCAGCCGTAAAAAAAAAAAAAAAAAAAAAAAAAAAAAAAAAAAAAAAAAAATATGGTTCTAACTTTTTACGGCTGCTCTTTTAATCTTCACCTAACACTTCATTTATAATGGCTGTTTCATAATAATAGAAGCCATTAGTCCACCAGAAGAAAAAGGAGTAATGGAAATGCCGGGGGCGACACTAAATTCTGAAAAAGCAGAATATCTGTTCTATAGTTTTATGTTTATTTATATTTTATCTTGTACGGTGATTGTACGTATCAATTTCAGTATCATATAATTCAATCATATACTTCAATCATAAATAAGAATCAACATACATAAGAATCTTGTACAATTAAATTTATAAATTTCGAGACAAGGCGATAAAAGTTTAAATATAAATTATCGTACTAAATTGAAAATAAAATAACTCCAAATGCATGTAAATGAAATATTAAATAAAATAAATAAATAAATAAATGCTAGAAGGCAAAAGTCTGAAAAATAACGAAAATGATAATTTTTAAAAATGATTTTTTTTAAATAAAAATTCTCTAACAAGAAAATTTTCTAAAAATCACATTAAAATCACATTAACGCATACTAATATAATGAGTTCCGTTATTATTATCATTTTGATTTAAATGCATATAGCTATATTCTTCCCATATTAATAATGTTTATTAAATGTTTGGCGTAACATGAAAGTAGAGAATAAAATTATACTTTCTTTTAGGCCAGTTTATTGAAATTATATTTCAAAAGGTTTTAAAAAAAAAAAAACAAGAGAAATTTGATCAGTTACTATCAGTTATTTATAGGTTAGAATTACACAGTACGAAAAATAATTATAATACAGACAGCTTTATTTATCTCGCAATTTGTGAAATGTTTTGTTCTCAAACATAAAAATAAGTTGCTTGAATATCTTTAAATATTTATTTTTAATTTGTGAAAATTTGACAGATTATGGGATAAACATAATGCTGAAATTTGCATTGAAATATATTGCGGATGCGATGAAATGTAACATTTAATGCAGCATAATTTAACGTCAGTATATGAGGAAATTGAATTTTTCTTCTTAACTTGCTAGCTGATTTTATAGGTCAACTTACATAAAACTGCTAGTTAAATATCTTGAAATTTCTTAAGGATTTCGGCGATCTATTGACTCAAATTTAATTTTCTGCTTGAATATTTTCATATAAAACTCGTAGTATCCTATGTGATGCAGTGGGCCAGAGCTTTTTGGTTCACTAAGCTCTTGTGAGATAATCGTTGAAAAATAATACATATTTCTTACCAAAGTCCTTTATTAGAACAACTAAAATAGATTTGAAAAATGTAATAACAAACTTTACCATTCATAGGTAGACACTCTCACTTTTTATTAACAGTTCTATACTTCTCATAGTCAACCTGACTAAAACGATTTTTACTCGAATCTCTTCCGTTGGTAAAAAACAACCTCACTTCATCAGTGTCTCCCCGTCTCACATCCTCCACACTAGCTTCTGCCTGAGCCTCTTTTTACTTTCACTTTGGGGACGAGTTCCCACACATTGTCCAGCTCTCCCTATTTCTTGGAAAAGTGGAAATACCCTGTTGAGCAGATCCCAAGGGCAGAAGTATGCCTGGTATTTCCCCTGCATGCCTTTACACAAAAGACTAATGTCCTCCACGGAAATGCCTGTTGCTTCACCCGTCGAAAATTTGTGGCGAAGGTACGATATCACACCTACATGTACTCGACTTTGTATGTTTACAGGAAAGTATAATTTAAAAAAAGGGTTTTTTTTATTATTATTATTAATAATTATATATATATATATATATATATATATTATTATTATTATTATTATTATTACATTTTTATGAAGAACAGCAAAAGTTCTTTTTTATATGAACTTAAAATAGTAGTGTAAAAGTATATAAGATAAAAACATATTAGCAAATTAATTAAATAGTAAAAAATATAAACGTTTCTCTTTTAGTTAAACGTAATATGCATTAAACAATAGGCAATTTTTTTAATACTTAATATTATATATTTACTGTGTACTCTGTATCTAAAATATAAAAATTAAATTTTGATTACAAGGAAGAATTATTTATTTTATTTTTTATGGGTGAATGAATATATATTTATTATTAATTATTTGTTTTGTTACTTTCAAATGAAACTTTTGTTTAGATTTAATATATTAGATTTGTTTAAATTTACATTTCATCTCCGAACATTGTAAATTCTTTTACCAATTAAAATGAAATTAATATCGGAGCTTGTTCTAGGAAATAACTTTAATTTAAATTTAATCAGATATCAGCAGAACAACAAGCGTTTTATTCTAATTTGCAGAATCACTAAATAACAGTGAAATTATAAGAAAATGGAAATTTTAAGATAGGGCGTAAGACTATTAATCTATTCTGCATCTGCATTATAAAGTAAAATAAATGGTCTAAATTGTTTGAGTATTGATTGAGTATTCCAGAGTAGTAACACAAATATAAAATACTGATTTCTTAAAACTGTTTTCCTTTAATAATACATTTTATTATTTATTTAGGTTCATGTGTGTAGAAAATGGCTTACAAAGTCATACATATGAACGGTTCCAGTGTATCACATGGGAATTGACATTTTCTTTTCTGATTTTCATGAAAAAAAAAAAATTAATGCGTCATTACAACATTTTAAAAGTACAAGATTGTTAGGTTTTTTTTTTTTTTTTGCTCAGTATACTCTTTAATAACCAAATATAAATTTTATATACGAAATGTAATAACTGAAATTCATTGCATATAAGTCGCTTGAAATGTAACATATTCGATGAATAATGTTGCAGATAAATTGAATAAAATACAAGTTATGACATGAAAAATAATGCATATAATTTAACTAAGTTCTAGTCTGAATGAAAGAGCTGTTTCAGAAAAAGCAATCGCAATACTTTTGTTTGTATTGCTGTAGCTTTTTTTTTTTTTTTTTTTTTAATGTTTTAAACGTGAAAATTGAATATATCGAAAGGTGTATTTGATATTTACAAACTTTTGATATGTATTATTTGTTTCTTATATGTATTTTGATATGTATTTGATTTTGATTATTTGATTTTGATATGTATTATTTGATAGCTACAAACTAATTGACGGAATTAACTGTAATTCTGCACTCGGAAATTTGAAGCTTTTACGAGGGAAAGTCAGTAAGTAGGTCCCAAACCGATGATGTCGGAAATCAGTAGTAAATTGTTTCCAAATATGCCAATAGATGGCAGCACTGTCAAACTGTAGGATTCCAATTTCAAATATATGAGCCAACAGATGTACAATATAATCATAGGCGTTCAAATGTTGTTGACGAAGAACGAAATGGTCGTCCAGTTGACATTGCCACAGAAGAAACAGTGCGGAAGGTTAAGGAAATGGTTAGAGCTGACAGGCGAACGACAATAGACAGCATTAGCAATTGCAACACGGTGTCCACACTAGGGTGATCACAAGAAATCAATTTTCGAAGTTTTTCTGGGGGACCCCCCCCCCCCCCCTCCAAAAAAAAATTGCCAATAGACTAGAAAATAAGATTGGCAAAGTTTCAGCTCATTTGGATAATTTTAACCCGTGCATCATTGAGGTTTAAGTTTGAAAAAAAACGTGATTTTTCGCAAAAAAGCTGTTTTTCCTTCATTAAATAAATACAATTGAACCTAGAAACATAATTCAAGCCTTATTTTATATATATATAAAAAAAAAAAAAAAAAAAAAAAAAAAAAAAATGTTCTGAAGAACCACACACCATTTTTTTCTAAAAATATTTAGATTTAGAAATATGCGCATTTTTCAGGACCAGACTTCACCCGAATCCTAAAAATTTACTTTTTATGAAAATGCGAAAAAAAAATGTAACATTCTATTTCATTTGCTTTCCACCTTTTGTTTTTCCTTTTTTTCGTTTTGTACATAATATAGTGTTTAATTACAAAATAATCCAAAGATAATGGAAAAAAATCGTATTTTAAACTGAAATAATTAAAAACTTGGGGGCAAAGAAAGTATAAAAATTAGAACAAATAATGCTCAAATGCATTTTATTGTTAAAGTTTTGTTACAAGAAAGGAAACATAATAATAATAATAATAAAATTATTATCCCTTACAATTGCCGCGTTAACCCTTTCCAGAAAAGTAAATTTATGTTCGGAAATAATGAAATGATTGATTACACCGAAATTTACAAAGGACTTTTTTAGAAAATAAAAACGCATTACTTTAACCTTTCATTGTAAAAGAAAAATGTTATTAAAATATTCTTTGTGACGTTTGTAACTTTGGAATTAAAATTAGGTAGTCCCGGCATGGGACCACTGCGCCTAAAAGGATTAAGGTGGTAATGGCTTAGATAAGGTAGCTTTTGAAGTATCTTGAAAAGTTTTTCTACATTTAGATACAACTTTTAGCATATACTGTTTTTTTTTTTTTCGTCTTTTGTTAAACATGAATTGAATTCTCGGGTTAATTTTCTTCCCCTTACCTGTGTCATTCACAATTTTAAACCATTCACTGTTTTCTTGCTTTCAAATAAGATTTATTTCCACACAATACATTGGGATCAGTATTTAAAAAATGCTTATTAATATAAAATCTCTTAGAAAATTTTATAGTTTGAGATGGAACAAAAAGATTGACTTCTTTGTTCAATAAATAATCCACTTCGTTGAAACCTTTTGTTGCTCTCAAATTCCTATCATCATCATCATTTCTTCTTCAAATGACATTGTTTTTACAGCCATGCTTATGTTGACATTTTTTTTTTTCCAAAGCATCATCTAAAAATGAAAATACAACTTGATCCGAGTTAAGATACCAATTATCATTTTAGCGAGTGCTTTGTCTGCAACCTATTTATCAATTTTCCTGTAGTGAACAACTGATTTTATTATTTGCAGGTCTTGCATTGGGGTCTAAAGTAGGAGTGGGATTATTGAAGCATGCTTTTACATAAATATTGATTAGAAGTAAGCAAGGTCTGTAATACCTTCTCTTTCTAAATTTGTTATTGAGAGATTATCTATGACAATATATTTTGAGCGAATAAATGGCATGTGCCATCCATCTGGCATGATTAAAAGCACTAGGTGCTCCGAAAAAACGTTTTGTAGGACGGAGTACTATACAAATTAAACAAAGTTGGATAAACTCTTTATAATCATACCCGATCTGCTAATTTTTGAAAGATCCTGTAAGAAAACTTGAAAATTTCTTCTGACTTAACTATTTATATCTAGTATTTCATCTTCAATAGCATTTTTACACTTATTCTGGTTTAATTTAGACCACCCAATCAGAATTGTTTTTATTTAAATATCTCGCTGAGGAGCAGCGATTATGCCTACTTTACAATCAAAAACAGCTTTTAGGATAATTTCTAAATTATGGTGGCGACATAGTAAATACAAAAGACATTTCCTTCAGCAATTGCTATAGAAATGCAGGTTCCTCTGAGGCGATCGGTGTTTACCGCAGTTGTATCAAAACATATTGCCTGGATTTTACCAACTTGCTCCCACTCTTCAACTGCTGAAAATGCAGCTTTCGCCTAAATTATTCCGATAGTATTTTCATGCTGCGGAACTCGTAGTAACTGTTCTTCATCCTCAGAACTAATGAAAACATCCATCCACTCTACGTTTTCTTTATTCAAAAAATGGCGAAGCAGTTTTCCATCCCGGTGAACAACAGTTCATTCTAAACCGGAATTTTTAAATCTGTTTTTGATAAGCTCAGTTCTTTGTTTAGGAAATAGTAATTTGCGGAGTCGATTGCTCTTCTACTTAAAATTAATGTATGTTATTATTTGGTGGATGTACTCTAAATCTAGCAGCTTCTCTGGCATTCAGTTTCATTTTTCAAATATTATAAAATAAAATACATAAAATCTAACAATTACTTGGTAGCTTACTGTCGATGATTTGATGAGACAAGTGGTCAATTTAAAAAATCTTAGATTTCTGTCATCCTATTAAAAGGGGGAGGGGGTTTTACGGAATGTTTCATCAATTCTAAAATAGATAACGATAACAGGTAGCAAAAACAACCTTGTAATAAAAATAGAAATTCAGAGGTTCAACTGCAATACAAGTCGAGAAGCTCTTTCATACTAGACACAGAACTAGATGACTAATAATCAATTATAATTCCTGAAATATTTTAAAAGTTACAAAAATTTTTCACTTATTTTTGCCTGTTAATGAAAATAATATTAAAAAATTATCAAAAGTAATAAAATTATTAATTTGTCATTTTTCACTTACGTTTCAAAAATACAGAGTTTGAGGGTATGGTTCACGAGTTGACCGAAAAATACTAAATGTTCATTAAATATAAGTTTTTATGAGAGCAAAAGTTTAAAAAAAACAGCAGTTTCTATGAAATTAAGAAGTATTAGGTTTCTAAGACAAATAGTGTTCACGTAAAGAAAGAAAAATAACTATTTTTTGTCCAAAATTGCAAATTTTCAAGAATTCAACCGTGATGAGACACGGGTTAATGTTATTCATTTGAGCTGAAACTTTGAGAATCTCATTTTCTAACTAATTGACAACTTTTAGGAGGGTGCCCCCAAAGAAAACGTTTAATTTTTTTTTTCCCATGTTGCTTGTGACCACCCTAGTCCACACGGTTTAGCCTACAACCAAATGATGCAGACGTTGAATGTGGTGTACACAGATGGCTCACAGTACAGAATGCGAATATAATAAAATAAGCACATTATTATCAAATTACTACTTATATTTAACACCAAATAATGTAATGCATTTCACTTTTGTATTCGCCACTTGTTGTTTTGTCTCATAATTGTCCGATCAATTATGTCACATCATTTGCGACTCTTCCCATACAAGAGAGTAATTTGAAGGATCATATTTCTAATAGATTACACCATAATATGTAACTTACAAATATGACTACAAAAAGTATTTAATAAAACATCAGAAATTATTTGAAATACTTTTAATACATTTTAATTATTAGATACTTGTGAATACTTGAAGTCCGCGACAACTTCTCTACAATATATGATTTTTTTTTAAGTTGCAGAATTTAAAGTGTTCAGATTCTGTTTTCTGACTGTTTATATTTTACAATTAAGCAGTATTTTTCTTTTATTTAATTACTTTTAAAATATCCGGTTTTTTAAACGCAGAATTGACTAATTTACAAATTTACAAATTTACAAATATGACTACAAAAAGGATTTAATAAAACATCAGAAATTATTTGAAATACTTTTAATAATTTTTAATTATCAGATACTTGTGAATACTTGAAGTCTGCGACCACTTTTCTAGAATATATGATTTTTTTTTTAAGTTGCAGAATTTAAAGTGTTCACATTCGGTTTTTTTGACTGTTTATATTGTACAAGCAGTACATTTCTTTTCTTTAATTACTTTTAAAATATCCGGTTTTTTAAACGCAGAATTATAAAAAAAAAAAAAAAAAAAAAAAAAAATTAAAAATAAAATAAAGATGCCTCATGCATTTTGTTAATCAAAAAGTTTTATCCTTTGATGTCTTATGATTAGAGCAAAGATATTATGCAAACTACAATTTAGTCACCAGCGCTTGAACGCGCCATTTCCAGCTACGCATTCTACGGCGAAAAATGACGGAAAGTAAATGATAAATCTTCAGAACAATAGTGAAAAAAATATTTTTCTGACTTTAAAAGAATACAAAAAAGATGCTTCATGCAGTTTGTTAATAAAAAAGTTTTATCCTTTGATTTCTTATGATTAGAACAAAGAAGTTATGTAAACTACAATTTAGTCACCAGCGCTTAAACACGCCATTTCAGCTACACATTCTATGACAAAAATGATACTTTAGGTACCCTCAATATTAAGGGGTCTCAGGACTCTTAAAATTGGAAAAATCGACAAAAAAGACCATTTTCAACATATAATATCTTAAAATGTAAGTGATTTTAAGACAAAATTTTATATTGAGTGGAATGATATAAGTATGTTCTTTCATTTCATGTATTTGAAAAATTACAAGATGCAGAATTAGAATTTACAGTGGGCTCCAAAATGTCAGACATTTGACGAGCGAAAAATCGGCATAACAGATTATGCGCACGATTACAAAATAAATTTTGCAAGTAGAAGGAAAATTTTGGGTCCTACTTACACTTCACATTGTAATAATTACTCTGAACCTAAATAAATTTGTATTTAAAGCATTGACGGGTCGCCTGCGACCCGTCAGATTTCACGAAACTTAAGTATTATCCACCTGAAACTTACGTAAATATCCAAGCATTTCATTGGCTGTTCGGAAAAAGGCTTTTCCATCGTCAGATTTCCAAGAAATCTGACGGTCAATTTTAAATGAAATTTCATTCTTAAACTTCTAAACATCCAACAATATTACTTTTTACACCGTCGGATAGAGAAAAAAAATGTACTTTTAAATGCAATTTGTTTGAAAGCTGTATCTCAATTTGTTTCTGAGTTATTATTATTTTTTTCGTAGTTTTTATTACTTTTTCGTCATAGTGGCAACAGAAGGTATCCATCGTTGTTGAAATTAAAGGGAAATACAGATTACTGTATAGACCAATCATAAAACGAATAAAATGCGGATTAAACCAATGAAAACCTTCAGATATGCTTTTAAATTCCCATCCTGACGAGAACAATAACCATTTTCCCAAATGGTTAATATATATATATATATATTTTGACACTTCATGATTTCACTGAGCTGATACTTTACCTGTGTTTTTTAAGAAATAAAATGTGACTGTCTTAATGGCAAGATTTACTAATCCAGCGGTAGAAAGATGAAAAAAGGTACTAGAAAATATTCAAAGTTGTGCAATCAGGATTTTTGAAGTAGTTACAAGCTTATTTGACAAATATTTGGTAAACTAGGATTTTCCATAAAGTCAGTCAGGCGCCATGAATTTTTTTTTAAATAATGCAACAACGTATTAAGGAAGCGACATGCTTATAAACCAAAAATTTATTTAGTGGTTTCTTTAAAAATATTACTGATTGAGAAGAAAAGAAAGTTATACATTATAACTAATTATATGTGCCAATCTCAAAATTTCTTCTATCTCATATATATTTTAATATTTCAAAATGTTGTTACAGATGTCAATATTTCAATTTTATTAACTCAATACTACATCAACTTTGACTTTCATCTTAAATTTCTGCTTCAGTCAATTAATCGGAGTAAAAACGAGTTAATCTCAATCATGATATTTATTAAAAGCAAGAATAGTCGAGAATAGTCGGATGGGAAGTTCCCGCGAATTAACAAGCCACTGGTGTACAATAGAACTACGAAAAATTAAGAAGATTACACAAAAGTCGCCCCTTTCTGGCAGAATATTTTTACATTCAGGAGGACATTTTTGCAATGACCACAAACATAGACATGAAATTTGGTTCAATTCTATACATAATTTCATACACTTGTCGATGGTACAATATTAAAAATGTCAAAAAAGTCTATTACAGCACCCCCTACCGGCGTTTTTTTTCCAAAATAAGGAAGGACCTGCTTATCATAGCCAAGAACTTAAAGAAAAAATTGGTTCAATTTTATTCATATCTTTATACATTTTTCGATGGTACAATTTTCAAAATCGCACAAATATCGTTATTACAGCGCCCCTTCTCACGGAATTTTTCCAAATTCAGCGACGACCTTCTTGCCATGGCCAAAAACATTCACAAAAAATTTGGTTCAATTCTTTGCATAACTTCACACAGTTTTCGATGGTACAATATTAAAAATGGCACAAAAATCGCTATTACAGCGCCCCCTTCCGGCGGATTTTTTCCAAATTAAGGAAGGATCTGCTTACCATAACCAAAAACTTAAAAAAAATTGTTTCAATTCTATGCATAACTTCATACACTTTTTGACGGTACAATGGCGGCGACTGGCACATGGACAGACATTTTCTATAAACATGTTTTTGGGATCTCTGACCCCTAAAACGTGCAAATCCGTCAAAAACCGGAAGTCAGAAAATTTTTCGATTACAATACTTTCTTCTATTGAAGATAGGGGAAAATAATAAGGGTCAATGTAATAATTCGTCCCAAACCTACAATTTTATACCATTTATTTACTATATTTTTAAACTAAAGTTTCATGTTATTTTTGTATGTTTGCCTATTATTAAAATACTTCACTCCGAAAATCCTGACGCTGTGCCATTTACTTCAAATTGTTCTTTAACACTAGAAAGACGGTGAGCGGTCATTTTGACCGCTACCAAATGAATATATTTAGGCTCGAACCAGAAATTTCTTTATAAAACTAGTTTAAAAGATAAAAAGAAAAAAAAAAAGTTAAATGAATAAGTTTATAATTTGAAATAAAAATTCTGGTGTGGAATATTTTTATAAAATTTGAGTAGTGTTTCTCTTAGTTAGTGTAGAGTTAGTGTGTCTTTCTAGTGTTAATAAACTATATTGATAAAAATATGCTTAAAAAATACTTATTATCAGAGTTTTTACACACGTAGGGTGAACAAATTATGTTTAACGGCGATATACTTTCATAATTATACACTAAATATTTTGGACATTTTTATAGAATTTAATAGAACGGATAATCAATAGATAAAATTCAAGTTATAACTTAAACTACTATTAAAATCTGTTTCATGTACTCGAATTTTTATAATATGTTTTCCATAAGTTTATTAGTTTAATTAATAAATTAAATGTAAACGGATAACTAAAGCCAAAATATGTGCATAAATATATAAGTCATACATTTTTATATTTACCAGTGACACGCTAGTAAAACGCATAGAAAATTTAGAAAATTTATGAATAGTGTATCTTGTTTTTATACTTAAAATATATATGTATATATATCTCAGTAAAAATGTGACATAAAGTAAAATTTAATAGATATTAGTAGATATTCACAATTTTATTTATAAACCCTAAGATAAAACCCAGTTAAAATTATTAAATTCGAATGTAAATAATTAAATAAATAAATAGGAATTAATCACTATTTTGAAAAATATTTCCATAATTAAACGACCTTACTTCAATATTGTCTACAGACAAAACTATTATTCACAAAGTTGTGAAATATTGTGAAAGACATAATAAACGGATGGGAATTTCTTTAAGCTAAAAAAATATAAATAAAAATCGTTCAAAATTTCGCCACCAGAGGACGATTTTTAATAACTTATATATTTAGCATTACGATAGTTTAATTTTTTTATTTATTAACTTAACCTTATTCTAAAGACTAACCTTCAAGACATGTTCCTAGCCTTTCCCAGAACACACTGTGGTCAGCTGTGGAACATGACCTTACGATTCCAGATGGTGTCTGAAAATCATGAAAGCCATGCAGAACATATTTGGTTATAACAAAAAAAAAAAATTTACTTTCGTAAATGTATGCTAAATGTGTAATTCGTTAACAAAGGCCTCCTATTTTTTTTTCTCTCAAACAAATTCCCATGCTTTTATTATGTCCTCAAAAAGTTTCACAACATTCTGAACAATAGTTTCGTCTGTAGCCAACTTTAAAATAGGTTCGATTAAATATGAACATCCTGTAAATAAAATTTCTAAACTATCGTAATTCTAAATGTGTAATTTGTTAAGAATCGTCCTCTGGTGGCGCAATTCTGAACTATTTTTATTTACATTTTATTTAGCTTAAACATATTCCTATCCCTTTATTATGTCTTTCATGAAATTTCACAGCTTTATGAACAATAGTTTTATCTATAGACAAATTTAAAGTACGGTCGTTTAATTATGGATACCCTATACATTATAAGTCTATCCCGTAAGGCATGGTGACGTCACGTCGACGTCGTTGTGACGTCACGCTGTGACATTGTGACCGTCGATGTGACGTCACGTGACGTCGATGTGAAGTCACTGTGACTAGAATGTGAGGTCGTTATGGCCGTTTTAGAGCTCTTTTGTGACGTCACATTGTGACGACTTTGTGAAGTCACGGTGTGACAAATTTGTGAAGAGTGCGTCATTTGTGACTATTTTGGTATTAACTTTGTGACGAATTTGTGACGAATGTGACAATGCTTTAAAGTCACATTGAGATCAATTTGTGAAATATGTGTCATTTTTGACGAAATTGTCTTTAACACTGTGATGATTCTGTGACGACTGCGACACTGCTTTGAAATCACATTGTGACAATTTTGTGAAAATTGTGTGATTTATGACAATTTTGTCATTAACGTTGTGACGAATATGTGACTAGCGGCAATGTTGTGAAGTCACACTATGACATACTTGTACAGTTGTAAACACGTATGCATGTCACACATAGTCATAATTATGCATGTTGTAAAATCATTTACATCTATAACGTTAATATACTTCGGCGATACATCGCAATTAAAACTTGGGGGCCGATATAACAAGGGTATACCAAAAGAATTTTATTGAATCAAAATGCAATGCCCCGCAGACTTCAATTTTTGTTGCACCTTTCTTTCCTATTGCAATAAATGAGAATATTGAAGACAACTGAATGATCGATCTATCACTTTTTTTTTTTTTTTTTCAAAATTAGCTATTTGTTAAAAGCATTAAAATTACCAAAGAAACAATTTGTTTAAATTTTCAAATCTTTATCAAAATAAAATTTGTGTTGAAAATATAATATTTTATAATATATACAGTACTTTTTATATTCTTTAAACTATAGAAAATACTGAATGAAATTAATTTGTTTCATTTAATACGCATTACAAACTCGAAGTCACTGGTGAGGTTGAATTTTTTTCGATTACACAACATTTATAATAATAAAAAAAAAAAAAAAAAATGAAAGATAAAAAGAAATACCGATATTAAGTAATTAAATTTTATATGTTTTATGATATTGATTACCATAATATATATATATATATATATGATTGTAATTCAAACAAGTTGGGGCTGAGAAAATAGGAAACTTCTTTGTTATAGAGGCCCCTATAAATTTGATTATGCAAAAATTGCAGTAACGACATTGCTAAGATCATTGTGAAGTTTATGCATGCGTTATATATATATATATATATATATATATACACACTCGAAACGCTCATCATGTGCCATATAGCCATTATATATGTATTGTTTACGTCTTTTATGCCCCATACATGCATTACAAAATTTCCGAAGTACATTTTAGCAATAACCATTTGAAACTACTCAAATGAAAAATACAGCTTTGGTATAGAAAATTAACTGAGTATCATCAGTATCATTATGTTGAGAATTCTAAGAACAATTTCGGCAATAATCGTTATGTTGGAAGATAGCAGCAATAAATAAAATCGTATTTTTATGCTCACTGTAAAAGTAAATAAAACTTTTAGGTATGCATAGAACGGTGATACAAAGGGTTAATTTATTTTACATCAGGGTTTGCTTGGAGTAAAATCCATATATAAAACAAATTTTTGATTATTAAAAAATAACTTTAATAATTGATTGCCAAAATTACATTTTTATTTATGAAATTATATATTATAAAAATAACTCTTACTATCTATGATTTTTTAAAACAATAATACCTTATTGTTTATAAAACACAGCACCGCAGCTACTCTATTTTGCGTCTAATGTGAAAGTTTTTATGTTTTGCCAAAGATCTATCTGGCTGGATATATGTTGCCATGACATCTATAACTCTGATAGTGTCATAAATAGTACAAACAGATTAGAATCTACAACGAAATTTTTAGAATAAAGTCTGGTGAAAGTTTTATAAATACAGTAGAACGCCGATTATTGGAACTCCAATTAACCGAACTTCCAATTATCCGAACAGCATATTTCTCTCAAAGAATTCTTTTTAACCGAATTTTCAATTATCCAAATATTTGTCTCTCTAAAAAAGAAAAAAAACACCTAACTTCCAATTTATTTTTTGCTTAAATTATAATCTCTGAAGTTTAGAAAATGATAAAAGAAAAAAAAAATTAAATAATAAGTAAACAAAAAACAATTAAAAAAAAGAAAACAATTTTTAAGCACTCCAGTACTAACTGGTGCTGTCAGTCCTAAACCTAGATAAAGTGTGAAGGTTTTAGAATAGTCAGGAACATCCCTTAAACTGTCTGCCCATTTATCCGAACTTTTGTTTATCCGAACTAGGGTCGGTCCCGACTTGTTCGGACAATCGGCGTTCTACTGTATATATTGTATTAGAATTACAAATAATCATATTTATTTTTATATGACACAATAAAACAAAATAATGAACTCAGTATCAAATGGTTAACTACTTTTTAATGTAAATAAAGTATAAAAATTGAGCCCATAAACACAAAATAGAGCCACACATAGGTTCATTATTATTATTAATATTTTATTTACAAGATTATGGTAATTATAAATAAGAAATCCATTTTAATCACGCTGTTTATAAAGAGTGTATAATATCGATACTTTGAAATTTATCTCGATAAAATCATTCAGGAGATAAAATGATAAAATTATCCAGAAAAAAAAGTAAATAATAAAAGATGATTATTACATTTTAGATTCATACCGTTCAAGTAAGTATTTGCGTTATTTTTAAAGTAAAATCATATTTAAACACTTACTGATTGCGTAACTTCTATATTTTCATTTGCCAACAGACTTCTAGTTCACTTTGAAAACATTTCAGTAAGAATGTTTAACAACTGAAAAGCTTTCACCCGCTATGACTATTTCTTTATAGATTTTAAAACATTTCTCAGGTTGAATAATACATTAAATAATCATTTTTTTTCTTAACATTACATATCTACGATCTCTTTTAATAGTATACGTTTCCGTTGTGTCCTATTTTTTATAAATTTCTCTTCTGAGCAGATGCAATTTTTTAAAAATAAAAACATGCAATTCAAATTGTTTAAGACCATCACTTAATACAAAATTAAAAAATTATGTTTGCCAATAATTTTATTCCATAAAAAGACTTTTTTTTAAATAACTTAATTATCTTTAAATGTTTATTAATTATATTAATGACTGATTATAATACTTATCCATATACTTTCATATTTAGGACACTATGTGGTTTTAACCAAATATTTAAATAAGAATATAAACCAGATTAAAATGCAATTTAAATCACTAATTTTAATAATCTGATCAAAGCTGTTGAAAAGGAAGTTAGATATTTTAACAAAATAAAAAATAAATGTAATGAAATATTTGTGTTCTATAACATATTTATTAGAAGATAACTAAAATCATTGTAATTAAAAAAAAAAGCAAACAGGGAAAATAATATTTTTGATATTTCAACAAAATAAAAAATAAATGTAGTGAAATATTTATGTTCTACAGCATGTTTATGAGAAGCTAACTAAAATTGTTGCGGTTAAAAAAAGCAAACAGGGAAAATAATATTTTTACTTACCTAATTTCATTGACGTTGTACGTGATACTTTGATTTTGGGGAACCAATTAAATCCGATAATAAGTACCATAGCAATGACTTGAATCATCTTCAACAAGTCAAAGCTACCGTAATTTTCTCGGGTTTATATTTTGTTCGCTGAACTAACTTGGATCCTGAGAACGTTCTTGTTTCACTTTTTAAATCCGTGTCAATACGTCTATGCTGTCCAGTGTCCACATAATTTCCCGCGTTTATTCTAAAAAGCTTCACTGTTACTTTTATCCGTTATTCTGCGGTGAGTCTTAACAACTGAAATAGTGCAGATGCAGACGATTTTTAAGTTTCGAAGTTCGAAGCAGATGTTTTTTCGGTTTTATTTGTTTTTCTATACAACAGTTTCGGAAGGAAATTAAATGCGTAATAATTTTATCAAATTGTCTCTAATTCAATTTCCTGTTTGAAAATGTTTTATTGTATTTCACCTTTTATTTTTATCAGTTTTATTGAATTGTAAACTTTCATTTACGTAAATAATAATAATAATATTATCCATAATTAGAGTTTACTAGATAAAATATTGCTTATTTTTTTCAAAATGTGTATAAATTAATTTAATGGTAATAATGATGACCCCCTCCTTTTTTTAAAAGTAAAATTTATATCACAGGTAATATAAACAAAATATCTTCTTAAAAAATACAACAAGATTATCGAGAAGAGATGAGTTTTTCTTTGCCAATCTGTCATTATCTTAATATTAATTTTCTGTAGAATAAAATATCTTGTAAAATAATTTTTAAAGATATATTTTGAAAACAAAAAATAAAATATGAATAATTAATTATGTCATGGGCTTTGCCTAAATTTTGTACATTAATTTTATATTCGGAAAATGTCAATTTTATTTTAAACGTCTGAAAGAAGTAGAATTAAAAAAAAAAGTTACTTAAAATAGTGAAACACTAAGAGGGAAAAAAATGACTTGAATGCAAATTATAAAGCAAGAAATGCATATATGACTAAACTTTGAAGACGCTTTCTGCGTGCTCATTAAAAGCTGCAGACTTAACTGTAATAGAAAGTTTTTAGTTTGAAACCACAGAAATGTTTCGACTACACTTTGAGAAACTTCTACTATAACAGATGATCATTTACAAAAATCTTTATAAAATGTAAGTCGGGGTCTGTTTACCTAAACCATTTTTTTAATAATATGAAATTCGCATAATTAGGAAATATTTTTGTGTCGCTGATGAATTAATTACATTTTATGTTATATGAAAATAAAAAGTTTTGGTTAGAGGCACAGAGGCAACTTGGACCACGGTTTAAAAAAATTTTAAATCCGGCAGAAAAATGTTTTTTACAGTAAATAACATGATTTAATAATTTTTGTAATTTTTTTAAGTTTCCTAAGAAGTTCACATCTCAGTCACAATGTGACATCACTGAGTGGTGGCATTTTGGTCACAGATGTGACGTGACCACAGTGACTTACAGTGACGTCACAATGACGTAACTGTGACCATGCATGCTATGAGGGATGAAATGTGTGTAAAATGTGCTTTATTTAAAATAAATTGCATTTTATGATTATGGGTAGCCACAGCGAAAACAATGTTAAATATTGCCTTCCATATCTCTAATCTATACGAATATTTTTCAAAACTTCAATATCAGGAGATAAGTATATATATATTTTTTTTTCTGGAGATAACAATGAATATTGCATTTCTATTCGTTACGTGTGTGAACATACACGGTTTGTCAGAGATGTCGGATGAATGATTCAATGATTCTATCTACTGGTCTTAAAGTACCGGGTCGTTTTCTTACACGAATAATAATATATTCCACACAAAGGTAATATTTTGATATTCTTATTCTTTATATACCCGCAAAAATGTAGCAATAAACAAATAACACAATATTAAAGTTATTTCCGCGACCAAATCAAAAAGAATGCATTTTATCGCGCTACCTAATATTGCATATAAACATATTAGAAAAGCTGAAATTGAACACGTGGATAAATTTTATGGCTCTTAAGACATGTTCTTATCTATATTATAAAAGACAAACATATCTGTCCGTAACGCAAACGTCATTTTGCGAATGGCAACACTTTGAAATTTGAAATAAAATTTTGGTTTTGTAATTTTCTCTACTGCAAATTTTTATACTTCTAAACATCGCACATTTTAAATATTTACACCGCCGTATAAGGTAAAAAATGCTCTTTTAAATGCAATTTGTTTGAAATCTGTATCTCAATTTTATTTTAAGATATTAATTTTTTTGTAGTTTTATTACTTTTTTTGTAATTATAGCAGCTGAAGTACTCCATTTCTATTAAAAGTCATGCTGAAATTAAAGGGAGGGGGGGGGGAGTGGAATGAAAATAGTAGATTGCTATATCTTTTTGTTGCCATTTTCTCATAAAAACCGAACAAAATTGAAATTAAAATCAATGTTTAATAAATGCTATGTCAAGAATATCGTCTGTTATAAAACCCAGTGAGTTTTGCCTTATTTCGCTTTTTTTGTTATCAATTAAATGTTTTTGCCGTGCCAGCTCCATTGCGAAATATTAATAAAAAATTTGCACATAAAAAAAGTTCAGAATTTCTCTCCCGCTAATTTTCTACAATGAAATTAAAGCTTCATCAATAAATAAATAAAAGAATAATGTATAAAAAAGCACGTATTTAACATATATGTAATGGAACAATTTAAATTTTTAGAGCCGAATTGGGAAAAATATGTGCTTTTAAATATAATTTGTATGAAATAGAGTTGCAAGGCAACTGTTAAAGTAAAAGAGAAAAAATAATCTATACATTGAAAACACAAGATAGCTTTTTTAGACATCTTCCCTGAACTTTTTACTGTACCAATTTTGCTAATAATTTTTTTTTAATGAAAGCTGTTCATTTTTAGATGTCCTCGCATTAGCTATTTTTCTAAATATTTCCATTTTTATATTTTTAATTTAATTTGAAAAGTTTTTTTTTTTTTTTTTGAAATTTCATCAAAATGGTAGCAATTGTATTATTTCCACTGTTGCAGAAAAAAAAGAAATATTGGGGTTTATTTATTTTTAATGATACCATTTACTCATTACAGTTAAAAATAACTTTATTTTAAGTCTGAACAGAAAATGACGTCACTATTTAAAAAACATTTTCGCTCATAAAGATAATGTTACAATATATTTTCATTCGGCTGATACCGAATTTGAGACACTTGGCGTAATGCTTCAGTAAGTGCCATATTTAAAAGAAACAATCCTTTTCTTTAGTAAAACTATACATTTTTACACGAATACATCTAAAAGACATCAGTTTCTGGAATTTGTACTAAGCGGTACTGAAATTAGAACCTCAAGCCAAAAGAATACATTTTCACATGCAAAGTTTTAGCTCACAAACGGAATACTTCACGTTTGAAAATCTATCTATATTATAAAGGACAAATATGTTTGTGCGTAAGGCTGACGTCATTTTGAGAATGGCTACCAACGCTTGACGATTAAATGTCGAAATATTTTTCAAGTATAATGTGTTTTAATCTATATCCATTGCGTACAGGCTCCATTACGAAATAAGCCATTTGCAGTTAAAATAATATAAATAATTCAGCATTTGCCCCTGACTAATTTTTATAGCGAAATTAAAACTTCATCAATCTATTATATTAAAAAGTGACTATCCATTTGTATTTCACAGCTGTTCCTCCTAGAATATGGAATGTTGGGTGATCAAATTAAGGCCAGGTATCCACATGGGTCCGAGGATGAGAACAGTGGTCGTAGAATTTTAAAATTTGATTAGTTTTCGAGATAAAAATTTTTACGTTATTTTTAATGACATTTCTGTAATGATGGATAATAAAATTGCTATATTTTTGTTGATAAAAGGAAGAAAAGGGAAAATGACAAGTATTATTAGGTATCATTGTTTGGAATCCTTTTTAAATTGAAATTAACATATATTTGACTAAATAGTGAAAACATTATTGAAGTTTTCAAGAAAATTTCACGAAATACAAACTGACACATATTCAAGCTTCGGGAATCCGTTTATTTTAGAAACACAAATTCGACTCTCGACTGGATTATTGAGATAAATTATGTTGACGTCAAAAGAAAAAAAAACATAGTACGTTATTTTCATTTAATTTAAAGTCAAAAAGTAGATTTTCAACTATTCCCTTAAGATGGCTAATAAAACATTTCAGAAGCGGACATTAAAAATGAAATGTTTTAGCGAGAAAAAAAAATAATTATCTTAATATTTGTTTTAATTCATAAATATAAAATGCTTCTGAATAAATTCGTCCAAGCAAATTCTTTTTTGTATAAGATGACCCAAATGACATCATTTCTACCAACTCCTAAATTCGAAGACAAATCTTGGAAGAGCGAAAAGCTCTAGGCAAATAAAGTTATAATATATGAGCATTTTTATTGGGAAAGCTTTTGACTTAAATTGTAAATATAACTTATTATTTGAAATATTGTGTTTAATAAAATTAATATTGTAATGGCTTTCTAAATTTACAATAAATTTAAGATTTCATTTTTCGCAAAAATATCGATTGTCTTATGCAATTCAAAAGCAACACAACGGGTTGCTACGCAACTAGTTAATTTTAATGGCATAAAGCTCGTTCATTATAAAGTTAAAAATTATATTTTTTCACACATGTGTCAAATAACTTTAATATAATATTCTCCAGTTGAATTGTATTTATGAAAAGAAAGATTCAATGCATTATTTAACAAACTGAATAATTACAAATTGTAAAAATTTACAACTGTTCCAACGAGATGATACCGAACGAACTACTTAGCCGAAGAAAATTAGTTACTTCGTTACATAGGGAATCCTTTGATGATATCGGAAATAGAAATTTAAATAGAAAAGTTCAGAAATACGGTTTTTAAAAAGCTCATATTTTATATGGAAAAAAATAGAACCAATTATTTCTCACTTATCCTACATCTTGAATATCTTTAGAAAGAGTATGTGCTTCAATAAATGTGCTTCTGTTGTCCTTTAATAATTATTAGCATAATATGTAACTTAAAAATATTCCTATTTGATAAACTGCACCTGATAATTTTTCTGTTATATATAAATTTTAAAGTCTGATATTTTTTAAAGTTTTAAAACCGAATTTAATTTGTGAGCATATTTTCTTAATGATCTATAGGGGAGACTATAGACGGTTGACCATACGGGAGGCTTGACCCACCCATTAATTTTCATATTTAAAAGAATTTCAGAGTTTTATCAATAGGTGCCAACCAAAGCTACTGGAATGCTCAAACAACAATCTTTGTTTCACACAGCTAATCGAAACAGGTGTGGAAAAATCAATTGTGAAGCGTTTTCAACCTAAAAGTTGTGTTTTTTAGAAATATTTTGTAAGCTTTTTTCAGATAAAATATATCATAGAAATTTAAGTAAGTGGGTTTTAAGTAATGCAGAAATATCGAGCTTTCATTCCAGGCATAAATATTGCACAGTATGTTAGGCTTAATATAACAATGTGGTATTGCTTAGAAAAGGTCTATGTAGGAAGGCTTGACCCAGTCAGTGTGAGGGAGGGTTGACCAGATGCTCAAGGCTTCCTTAATTAAGTGGTTTTGGAAATATTTTTATTATACACTGTGCATAATGAAAAGTGAATGGTATATATATATAAGAATCTAAATTTATTCTGTAATCTGATTCAGTAAAATGGTATGATGGAAAAGAAAATGTTTAAAACTGACTATAGAAAAATGTGAAAAATTGCTAGAAATTGGTAAAGTTGAAAGGAACTTTTTTCCATTTAGATACTGCTTACAATAGATAAATAGAAACAGTGGGAAAGACTAAAAAAGGACTAGAAAGGATGGAAGCAACAGTCTTAACCCTTTAAGGGGCAGTGGTATATATATAAAACAACTTAATTTTAATTCCGAAACATCACAATGGCACCAGAATTTTGCTGAAGTCTTTTCCATTTATTATGTATGTGAAATATAGCCTTTTTCTTATTTACAAATAAATATGTTCATAAATTCCGATGCCAGTCATTTATCTCAACATTTTAGCACTGAAAGTACTTTGCCTCTTAAAGGTTTAAATCATGTTAATGATAAGTTAAGTGCTTATGCGGCTGCAAAAGAACACAGCATCGATCGAAAAACTTTAGGAAGGTATGCAGAAAAAATTCACCAGGGTGAATACAGTGATATTAAGCCAAACTATGTGACAACTAGAGTTGTCAGATCGAGTGTCACAAAAATGGAACAAGGAGATAAAAAAAAAAGCGGGACAGTGGCTCCTAAATCCGGACATAATACATGAAACACTATGAAGACTCTAACAGGATACTGCCTTGTTTAAATTTCATATTCCTTGCTGTACAATTATACCTGCTCTGACAAAACCCTGTTTAAAACAAAATTTTTCTCCTCTAACTTGCAATTGCGTCTTAACAGGTTTGTTTAAGCCTCATATTTAAAAAAAAATATATATATTTTTTTTTTATAATAATTAAAACATGTAGAATAAAGTTAGTTTCCCTGTTTTAAACTGATTTTATTTCTCTTCACAAATAGTGAAATATAAAACAAAGTGGGTCAAGCCTCCCATATAGTGGGTCAAACCTTCCATTTATGGGGAGTCTTGACCCATTACTTTTTCATGATTAAAATCCATCATTTTTCAAATTCCTTATATGTTACACTTATGTAGCAATTTTATTTTGATAACTGATTGTATAACGAATAAAATGATATATAAAACTTTATCACACGTTCAATATTTAAAAAATAAAAAAAAATATTTTGTAAAAAGTGGGTCAACCCTCCCTAGTCTCCCCTATAATAGATCCGATCAAATTTTAGGAATTTCAGAAGCTAGTAAATAATATTCTATATAAAAGAATTTTTTTATTGCCTTCAATTATATTTAAAATATATCTTAATCACCATCTACCGACGGGTCAAATTTTAATGAAATGATACGGCGCATGCAAAGTTTTTAAACTGCTGTATTTTATTAAACAGAATATTAAATGTAATAACACATCCCCGATTTTAGATACTTCTGCAAAACTTCTTGCTAAAAACATTTTATTCAACAAGTGTATTAAAACGTATCATCTAATTTGATTCTGAAGTTATATGATTTTCTGAAATATAAAAAAAACAAAATTAAAAACACCAAACTTTTCACCAATTTATGCAATTTTAGATGATCAACGATCAAGTGTCCTTGCTAATAAAATATAACAAGCTAATGGAGTGTATGTGTCATTTAATCATTAATGGGGAGGAATAGACTTGGGCTAACAGGAAAAGAGATATATGAAAATACAGAAAAATCCCATAGATGATGCATTTATGCGACGAAATATATTTTTATCGATCACTTTGAAAAACTCTACCGTTAAAGAGTAATTCAGTTATCTAATCTATTAAGTTTTGCAGTGCTAACATAATATAACGGAAAATTATTGACACTTATTTACATGCGTAGGGACTGCATATTCAAAAACTTGTTATGAGTGTTAATTTGAATCCTTTTCAATGACACTCATCTATTCACACTCAAAAACCTTTTGTGAAAAGGCTGTACGTTGTGTATCCCAAATATAACAGAAAAAGAGACATTTACTCAGAAGTAATGACTTCTGTCAAGGAATAAATTAAAGACTGCAATTTCGTACATCGAGTTTACATTTAAAACATAATTGTAAATTATTTTTAAATATTAAATTATATTATGCAACACGCATGAACTAATCAGCATTATTTAAAGAGGAAAGAAATATTTTCAGGTTTTGCGACACATAAAAGAAATGGCAACTGGTAATGCTGTAAAAATCTGTTTAAATACAAGTTAAGTTTCTTTGAAAATCAATTTAGGTTTCTTCGAAAAGTAAGTTATGTTTCTTTGAAAATCCTGTGTTAAGTTTATGCTTTTAAATATTAACATAAGTAGTTCATTTTATATTATTTTTGGTACACTATTGCTATGAATAATAAACAGTTATTATAAACATTAACAATGCCTTATGAGGCACGAGTTTTAAAACATTATTAAATTTTAAAACATACATATGTTTACAAGTTTAAAATTTGTAAACACAAACAATATTCAAATTACATAAAGGTGTTTTTTATTTACAATATGACACATAAAAAAAACAATATAACACATCTAAAAATCTAGTACTTTCGAGCATATCATGCTCTTCATCCGGCTCCTGATGAAGGGCATGTTATGCTCGAAATTAGGGGAGGTAAGGGAGGTTTGATTCATAGGGAGGTTTGATACATTACCATTATTTCACAACATATAGTTTTCTCAATATTTAGCAACATTATTTCAACAGCTATTATTTATATTTACCTTCAAGTACTTACAACAATATTTACGCATTTTACATAGATAGGTACCTGATTCAGATAAAAAATGAAACGAAACACCATCGTTCCGATTCTTTGAGTTCATTCTTCCCTGTCCACGTCATATTGTCATGGGAATGAAACCAAGTTTCTCATTTATTTCTGTTAGCGTTTACTTGTACTTCTATTGGGTTCTGATCACATATTAACATCAAAACATACTAAACACTTTACAGGAAAAGAACAATTTTCCAATTTAACTGCAAGATATAATGAACAAGCTATGTTTCTTTACATGACATATATTACAGAAATTTGAAAAACGTTCCTAAAACTTAACCAACACTGAACATTTTAAAGACTAGATTCTAGTTTTACTCTTCATTAAAATAAAATAAAGATTATGAATAACAACCAGTAAATACAATTATCTGTATTATATTGAACTTTAGTATAATTAATGGAAACATAATTATGATTCGGTTAAATTAATTTAGTATATACTTCCAAAAATTGTAACTAAATTTTGATTCATGATTATAACATGGATTTATCCAAATATAAAAGAGTTGACGCAGCGAAAAGTTTACCATATCGAGTACAAGAAACTTTCGTCATAGTTAGCACGTTCTCCGGACTCTTAACAAATCTCTAATTATATATATTACTCATTTGCTAAGCTATAAAACATTTTGATTAAACTTTTAACGCTAAAAACTTAGACACGCTCTTTGATGTATTGAAACACTAAAACATTGGATCATACAATTATTGGAAAAAGTGGATTATAAATAAATATTTCGAATTCCTTTCGAAAGTATATGTATATTCTGTTTATTTCTATAATCCTGAAATTATAAACAAATTAAAAAAAGTCTTCTATAAAACATTAAGATTAGCAAAATAATGCAGTAAACCTCAACAGTAGCCACAGAATATTTTGGCACTTTAATTTCTGTTTAATATTTTACTTTTTAGCTGTTAAATACTAATGTACTGTGAAGTTAATGCACATGATTACGACAGCAAACATTTCCACATAAAATATAAGGAAAAAACAATTAAATAAACATTCATAATACTCGTTTTTAAAAAATATTTTAATAACTACAATATGTTTTCTTCGTTTGTTATTGTATTTTGATGCTGATACATAAAGTATTTAATATAGAAATCTCCGCAGCACTAAAAATTGTATAAAACTGCAATATTCCGCAGTATAAAACATACTAAAATTATAATAATAAAGAATGTATGAAACGTAATGTGTGAATGTATGCACGTTGAAAAAACCCAAACTTGCTCAATTGGTACACATAAAGTAGAACCTTTACATGAGCTTGTACAAATTAATGATAAAATTTAGAATTCAAACTGCTTCTGAGATTTTGTTTTTGTGCAACGGCAGCAGGTTTACGAAATGCGGAACAACAAAATGGGAATGATATAGCATATTTCTTTGGTTGACGCGGTTCTGCCTTTTTTCCTCGTGAATGAAGGTTGTCCGAAGGAAATAACGCCATTTTATGATCATTTGAGGTCATGCCGGCAAAAGCCGTAGCGAATACCTCATAGCTTAAAATAAATAAATATTGGCTGTCGCTATTTCACTAATTCACTAAATGCTTTGGGGGCAAAAAGCACTTCCAGTTAGCTTTTTGGCTATTTGGCTAGCTCTAGATTAAACCCTAATATATTTTAATTTACAAGGTAAATCAAAAAATTGCTATTAACATAACCATTTGCTACTGTAGATATTTTCGGATTGACAGTATATGTAACAAAATATTTTAAATACCTGTGGAGAGATCAGTCATACTTATACTATAAAATGATGTATTTGATCATTAAAACATTCGTATTCTACCTTCTTGAAAGATTAGTTTATTTGAATCTATTTTTTAAAATACTAGGATAAAAATAAACTTTAAGTAGACTTTAAATTGTATTGTCCAAAAATTTTAATTTATTATGCGAATTATAAATATCGTCATTGGTTAGAACAAAAATAGGATTAAAAAATTAACATATAAAAACTATTGCATTTTGTCCATGAAATATTTAAGGTGAGGAATGCATTTTCTCTTAAACTGTGTTAGTAGAATAGTCAGCATTTGTATATTCCTGAAGAATTCCATTTTTCTATCTGTAAATTCCATTATCTAAGCTCTTTTACAGGAACAAAATAAAGCTATACATTTTACAAATTTTCATCTCTCTTGAATAAATTAAATTATTGTTTTACATGTAAAACATTAAGAATTCCAGATATTAAAGCTCTCGCAATAGATCACCAGGACACACTGATCATTATCATTTTTCAATGTTTATTAATAATTCCCATATTTATAATATTTCTCAACATATGTAATTAACAATTTGGGAATTGTACGTCAAACCTGGCAAATGAAGTGCCGTTCGAACTATGACAAGTTCTCTAAATATTCAGATCTTGATGCAATAGTTAATGTACTCTTATGCAAAAATGCATGAATACAAAATTTATTGCGATTATAACGGGTGCAATATGTTATCAATCGCCGACCTTTAATTTCTCTACCGTTGGTCGTAGACATGTAGTTCCAATTACAAAAACGTTTCAAATGAAGTAAATATTCATGCTGTGGCATTATTTGAAGTAAAAAATCAAGTTTATAAAAATTACGAAATCTAACTTTTTATACGTTCCCCCAGTCCCTATAATTATATTAAGTAAAAGTTTACACATATCATAACACATATAATACAAAAAGTTTGACCTGCACTACAAAAATTGACAGAGTTATTAAATTTTTAATTTTGAAATATTTGCACATGATATTGTCTTTTATTGATGGATCAGTTAAAAGGAGAATTAAAATAATTCGAGATCAAAATCAAGATGCTATGTCCTTTTTACAGCGAAACCACCTTTAACCGGTATTGCCAAATCGGGATATCACAAAGAGGGTTATTACAGCGAAACATTTGAGCTGACTTTTAAGGGTCGTATACAAAGCGAAGAATGAACTATTGAAATTTAACAGAAAAATAAATATCAATTTATTATAATATCGAAAACGTTCTACTATATAAAATGAATACATAAAACGCCGGAAACTACTAGAGATACTGTTCAAAGTGAAAACAATGTTTCCGTAAGCAGTAATTCCATTGGTGACGATGCACAATGGAATGCGTGACAGTACAGAGTCCTGGACAGGTTAGAACATAGCGGGTGTACAAACTGTGCGACAATCAAGGATAATGCGCTGCTTCAGATAAACCATAGAAGTAGTCTCAGTCACATAGACTTATACCTTTATGTAATCACAGAGGTAGAAATCCATGGAAGTCAAGTCCGATGAACGCGGTGGCAAATTTAACGAGCCGCCATCTCCAAGGATCTGTTGACCGAATTCGGTGGCCAGATACTATCGCATGTTTGATGTTTTATGCGGAGGGTCATGTTGAAACCACACACGTCAGGCATGTACTCTCCATAACAGCAACTCTTCATACCAGATCTCTTCATACCAGTCACGTGCCGTGTTTTGTAGCAGATGCAGGTAACGATCGCCCGTTAAGGTTAAACCTTAGAAGATGGGTCCAACAATCCAGGTTCCCCATACGTGTCGTAATGTCCGGGCGATGTGGAGGTTTCCAGGTAGCATCATCATTTTGATTATCACACAGTTTGCACACCTGATGTGCTCTAACTTGCCTAGGACGCGCTACTGTCACGCATTCAGTTGTCCATTGCCATCAATGGAAAACACTTTGAGCAGTATCTCAAGTAGATTCTAGTGTTTCATGTATTAATTTTTTATACTAGACCGTTTTCTGATATAATAATAATAATACATTTATTTTTCTGTTTAATTTCAATATTTCATTCTTAGCTTTGTATTCGACCCCTAAAAGTCAGCGCATATTTTTAGATGAAACAACCCTCTTTGTGAAACCCTAATTTGGTGATACCGATTAAAGTAATTTCGGCGTAAAAAACACATTGCACCCTGATTTTGATCTCGAATTACTTTAATTCATCTTTTAATTGATTCCTCAATAAAAGACAAAATCATGTGAAAAAATCTCAAAATTTAAAATTGAATAACTCTGTCAATTTTTGTAGTTCGGATGTCAAACTTTTTGTGTTATGTGTGTTATGATATGTGTAATCTTTTACTAAATATAACTATAGGGACTGGGGGATCGTATTAAAAGTTAGATTTCGCAATTTTTATAAAATCGATTTTTTACTTTAAATAATGCCACAGCATGAATATTTACCTCATTTGAAACGTTTTTGTAATTGGAACTATATATCTATGACCAACGGTTCAGAAATTAAAAGTCGGCGATAGATAACATATTGCACACTGTATATATTAAATTCAGTAATGTGTAAATAATATGAGTCCATCTTAAATAGGACTTTATAACCATGACAAACTGAGAGTCATTACCAACTATGGGATATCATTGAATTAATTATGTGTGATAGAATTTATTAGAATGAAGAAAATTTTTATTAATGTCTTATTGAGTTCTGATTCGATTTTCATAAAATTTGAAATGACTCGACCAAATTCTGCAACAATTATATATATTAAATTTCAAACCCTACTGTTGGGTAGTTTTTGCACTGTTATATGCGGGAAGGCGAACAGACCACATGACGATAATAAGTGCTTCATCTATAAATCCGACATTTCCCCATAGACCAGGGATGACCAAACTATGGCACGCGTGCCAAACTTGGCACGTAAAAAATATTCTTTACCACGTGAAAAAACTTATAGATTATATTTAGTTTATGGAGAACAATCCTCTTTTTTTTTACATAAATTACAGCTTTGTGTAACACATATATGATTTACTTTAAAGTAATCCGTTAATTTTGAATGAATTAAGGTGATATAAATCTCAACGAAAGCGCCCTGTTGCATATTTTTCTCGCCAAAACCATTCAACATATAGTGTTTTCCAAATCATTTTGCTTCTCTATCAAATTTCAAAGGTTTCATTTTTGAAAATTGAATTTTTAGAGATAGTTTGCATAGTAATGTACCTAATTGTCATTCTTCTACTTCAGATTAGATTTTATTTTATATAGGTTTAGGGTTTTTAGTTGGGCTTTATTATATTTAGGTTTTAATTTTGAATATTTAATTATAATTGTTAGTGTAAATAATTAAGTATCTATTGAACCTTCTCCTACCTGAAGAACTAAAATTGACCTGTTCGGAAGTATACAATAAAAGAAAAACTCATTTACAGATTTTTAATACGGAATTCGATGCAACGAGTAAATGCAGCATAATAAATAAGTTATGAATCGAATTTAGTATAAGTGTAAAAATATTTAAGTAAAAATTATAACAAAATTGATTACTGATTTTATATAAACAAAAATCTTTCTGGCACGTTAGAATGTAATTATACAAAAATTTTGAAATTTTTGGCACGCATATTCAAAAAGGTTTATCATTCCTGCCATAGACCATAATGTAACGAAATAAATTTGAGTATCTTTGTAAATAAACTATGAACGTTAGCTACTTTATTTTCAATACCGAATAGGCCTTATTAAGCCCTATTTAAAGATTATATTTAAATTACGCTCTTTATCCGCGCCATTTAAACTCAATGTTCGTAATTTTGTATGTTTGTCTGGGAACGGTCAAATACGGGTTAAATGCTATTAGGAAGTCTTCCATGGATGCCAGATTCTCTCTCGCCAAACATCCCTCGCTCATATAATCGGCAAATCAGTTTTTTTTTTTTTTTTTTTTTTTTTTTTTTTTTGTCAATTAATCTGATAAAAAAGTTAAATAATTAATTAGCTAAATAATTAACTCAGTAAATTTTATGAAGTAAATAAGCTATTTTGATAATAGTATTTGGCATGAATAATTGAGACAAATCAGGACACAAAACTACATATTAGGTATAGACAATAAATAAAAGATACAGGTCATTTAAATGTTTCCATTACTAGACGAACGCGATATGTATTATATAATATATCATAAATATTAAAATACATCATATAAAATATTCTTTTAATGTTTAAGTGAATAAGTCAATTTAATATTTAAATTACATTTTGCACACAAAATATTAGTGACATTAAATGTTCCGTTTTAAGTTGCTTTGATTTATTTTAATAAACTATATATTGATATGTTCTACTATATATTTCTATTTATTCCTACTCGGTGCTACTCTAGTAATTTTATCGTTTAAATTGAAAATAAAAATCAAACGTACTTTGCGAATGCATCTTAACTAAAATCCCCAATTAACGAAAGCTACCTGTCTTTTTCTACTGTGAGTTATCAGTGATTATGGAAGGGATTAATGATAAAACTAAAAACTTTAGCACAGTGATTGCACAATTAGTACCCTTATGATAAGATAATGAAGTGGAAGCCTAAATGAATGCTCTAAATTTCCCATGGAAAAATCTGAAACAGTTAAAAATTAAACGATGCTAATTTCGCAAAATGATTAAATCTCTTTTAACAATAAACTTTTTAAACATGAAATTGGTTTCAGCAAAATAACAAATTGCCCTATCAAATTTAAAAGATTTTCAAAATTGAAGTTAATGATTAAATGGATAAACAGTTTGTAATTTAGAATTCATTAATCAAATATTCATTTTCTGAAATTTTATATCGATTAATAAAAAACCACGTTAATATTATTTAGAGAAATTGCATTAAAGCTTTATATTTTAGCTAAATTTACATGTTGAATGGTTATAGTCTGTAAATAACATTTTCTTGTATAAAACACTATTTGTATTTATAATATAATGCAGTTAATTTATGTTAACATTCAGAAATAAAGAAAAGAGAAAATAAAAGATTTCAAAGATACTTTTTTACCTGTTAATAAATTTCTGATGCATAACACCTATATACGAATGGAGCATACACATTAATTATCCATACCTGAGGGGCACAAAAGTGGACCTTTCCCCATACAAAGTCGTTTGTTTGATTTTTTTTTTTCATTCTTAATTTAATCCTCTGTAGCTGAATGGTTTTTTTTTTGCTTTGAAACAAATCCAATGAACGTCAGAACGGATATTTATTTTCTCATAAAATAAATTGTATTTTCATCTGGGTTTTAAAATGTATAAGATAATCCGACTAACAAGGAAGGTCTCCATACGGGCATGCTCCAAAAAATCTGAAAAAATTATAGAATGTTCTTCTCATGAGGAATAATACGTTTATAAAAAAAAAAAAAAAAAAAAAAAAAAAAAAAAAAAAAAAATCGGTGGAAACTCGATAGAGTGTCCGTAAAAAAAAAGAATGAAAATTTCGTTATTTCGCGATTTATCACCAGTTGGCGATGGAATACATTTTCAAAAAATACTTTTTTATGTCAAATACTCTTTAAGGTAAAAATGTTTTATGTTGAGCTTGTTTAAATTAATTTAATTTAAATAACTTTAGTTTTGTTTGTTTTAACTATAGTTTTGTCATATATACACATTTTTATGAAATTTAAATATGAAATTTCATGAAGTAAAACAAAATTTAAATTGATTAAAATTGTTTCAATCTCAAAATTAAGTCCAAATGAGCACTGTCGATTCAATTTTGTTGCTATGGAAAAAAAAAAACTTTCCGATATTGAAATGTATAACTGCAGCATTCTTCATCTGGCCTTTAATTTGAAGTACGCTTAAATATATTAAAATATATTTGTCAATATGGAAATATTTTTATATATGAAATTATTTTAACTGTAGTAAAATTAAATAACTGCAGCAACAAGCAGCATAAATATGTAATGCAAAAAATATATGCATTAAACTCTCTCATTGTTTAAATATAAATATATGAAATACTATTTACACGCATGCTAAAAATGAATAAAGAAGCTATTTTCAGATGCATTAAAATCGTTTGCTTTTGGGGAGGAAAAGTGTTGCTCGCCAAATCGCTTGACGCTTTCGTCTTTTCGCGCCAAATACTCGAAAGTATTTTATTTTTTTTACTGATTTTCTACTGTAATTTCTCCACTAAATTTGACTATCGTAATGAAATACATAAGTAGTTTAATTAGTATATTTTTTCCAAAATATTCTGAGTATGCCGAATAAAGAGACCTTCCTTGTAAGAAGTAAGTAATTTTAATAATTACACTAGTCGGCAAAAAAATTAAATTTTCTCCTTTCTACAAACTAAATATGTAAAGTGTACAGATCTTATATTCCTAATTCCAATTATGTTATCCAAAATGCTCAAGCACGTACCTTTACTCCAGTTTTATAATGATAAGAAATAGTGAAGGATAATTATGTTAACTTTCAATGCTAGATAATATTGAAATCATGAAAAAAGTAAATTCAATGTCTTAGATATCAAATTGATGAAATATATCATGCAAATCTTGCTTTTTGATTTTAGTATGGTGTATTTTTTATGCTCCCACCCCATACCTTTCATGCCCGAATTTACTATTTGCTATCCACTAAAATATTTTCATTCCTTATCCCGCTGTAGTGTGGGTAATCATATTTATATTTTTAATTACAGTTAATTTACATACTGTTTTCTATATTTTATGGTTTATAAAATTTCCCCTTCCGACCATTGCTATTTAACTTAAACGCTTTACAATAAAAAAAATTCAGGATTTGTAGATTTATCACTTATTTTAACCCCTTAAATGTACTATTGAATGGATGTAGGTTATTGATAAATAAATTGATATTTTAAAGGGGCTAGTAATTTTATGCTCATATTTATGAGTACCAATTTCTATTCATCTAAGATTAAACTACTGATTTCAGAAAAAGGACTCTCTATGTCATATAAAGTGTTATTTTTTTCTTTTTTGAAAACAAAGAATCTGGATTTGTAGTATTATTTTAACTTTATGTAGCAAAAGGCTAAATTCAATCTAACACAAATTACTGAAAACAGTATGACTTTCAATGAACTTTCTTGTGAACGAATGTCCTCCCATTCATAAACACAAGTTGTTATTGCATGAATTTAGGTCATTAAAAACTAAATTGATATTGTAAAGGTGCTAGTAATTTTCCGCTCATATTTGTGATTCTAAATTTGTAGTCCCCTAAAATATCGATTTAAAAAAGAAGGTTATCTCTGTCATCTTAGGTGTTTTTAACCATTTGAAAAAAATGGTTATTGTCCTCGTCAGGGTAGGAAATAAAAAGCATATCTGAAGCTTTTTATTGGTTTTATCCGCATTTTATTCGTTTTCTGATTGGTCTATACAGTAACCTGTAATTTCCTTCACTTCCAACAGAGAAGGATACTTCTGTTGCCACTATGACAAAAAAGTAATAAAAAACTACAAAAAAAAATTATTAACTCAGAAACAAATTGAGATAAAGCTTTCAAACAAATTGCATTTCACAGTACATTTTTTTCTCTATACGATGGTGTAAAAAGTAATATTGTGGGTTGTTTAGAAGTTTAAGAATGAAATTTCATTTAAAATGGGTTGTCAGATTTCTTGGAAATCTGACGATGGAAAAGCCTTTTCCCGAACAGCCAATGAAATGCTTGGATAATGCCTAAGTTTCAGATGGATAATACGTACGAGTCACAGGCCATTTCTGTCGCTTGCAATTTTTACGTGTAATAACACTATTAATGTTTAATTCTTGGCGTACGTAATGTATGATCAACTCCGTGCGATTTTTTATGTCTTAAATTTTAGTATTTGAAAAAATCATTTTCCAAATGGTCGTTGTAATTTGTTAAATTGCTTTTTTAAATATTAAAATATTAAATATTAATGAATAATGTCTTAAATCTTCAAGACTAAATGGAATCTTAGTATTTTTTCTTTTTTGAAGAATCTGGTTTTGTAGTAATATTATAACTTCAGGTAGTAAGAGTTTAAATTCAATCTATCACAAATTACAGAAAACTGTATGACTTTCAATGAAAGTTCTTGTGAGGGAATGTTTTCATTTATAAGCAGAATTGCTTATTATATACAACATATTAAGTCGTGTTTTTAAAGATAAATTTTAAGGTTACTTTCAAATTAAGATGAAATGCAAAATCACTCATTTAAAAATTAAGCAAATAATTAAAGTGCTCTCATGTAAAAAAAAATCTATGCGTAAAATATTCCTCTTTTATAAAGTATTGAGTATATATGATGTATTCAGTATGTATTAATTATTCAGTCGTTTAAATAGATATATATATATCTATTTAAATGTTTTAAATAGTGAGGATTCCATAAACGTATTCTTGCAATGTTGGAAAGTGTTTCATAATCTATGAGTGACACATGATTTTATCTCTCGTTTTCTTTAACATAGTTCGTACATCTAATGAGATTACGGTGATTTAATGGGTTTGAATATGAAACTTTAAAACTTTAAAAGTAATGGTTGCTATATTTAAACACAGGTTTTTTTTTTTTTTTTTCACGAAATAAGTGATTCTTACCCTTAGGTTTATAGTGTTTCTTTTAAGATATTTGTATTTTATTTCAAATCGGAACTATTAACTCGGATCGTAGAGTTCATATATTTTTTAATAATAAAGCCGATTTAAGTAACATAAATTTAATCATTTTTGTTAAATTAATTTGGAAATAAGCGATACCCTAATTAAATACTCAAGTTCGGATAAAACTAAAAATTATTTATACATAACATACATTTTCTATATTAGAGTATTAAATATTATAATCCTCTAGAATAAGAACTGATATACAGAAATTATCCCCTCGCATATTTTATGCCAAAATAAAATAAGGCAATTTCCTGTTTGCCCATGTTGCACTTATAAAAAAATAAGTTTATATTTAGTATCTGTATTAGGAAAGGGAAGAAATTAGTTAAAAAAATCTGGGAGGAATTAGTGGAATCTCTCAAACGTAAATCTGCAATTTGCGTTATCCTCTTACGCAGCATTTCCAGAAATCAGCAGTTTTTTTTTTTTTTTTTTTTTTTTTTTTTTTTTTTTTTTTCTCGTTGGGTCGGAGTTTTTAAACAAATTTTTGAAAAAAAAAAAAAAAAAAACATTTGTAATTACAAGATCGTTAACTTTGATAGGATTTTTTTTTCCATAATCGTAAATAACTACAAATATCTTTTTTTCAATAAATGTAACATTACTTCTTACTTTTATTTAAGAAACACACTAATTTGCAGGGATTAAATATGCATGCATGAACGTATAATTAAATGTATATTCAGGATATCTATTTTTTTTTTTAAGAACACAAATTAAATAAGTATCAGTAGTCTTTTTTAAATAAAATTTAATAATAAATCTAAACATTATGCCATTGAATTGAAACTAAATGATATTAAATAAATTATCCCGCAGTGACATTTCTAAAATTAAAAGGTACATAGTGGCAGACGGTGTAGAAATGCGCACTTTTCGCTATTTCATTAATTAATAGAGGAAAAAGTCCAAATACCGGCTACCACTTTTGATTTCAATCTAGATCATACAATTTTCAAAATTAATAAAATAAAACGTGACAGCAGGGTACCTTGACATGTTTTACACCTGTATAGAGAAAAAAAATCAGTTTAAAAGGCGTTTTCTGTTTATAAAAAGCAAAATTCCGAAAGCCTTCAAATGTTGAGTTTTTAAAATGAGGTCTAAATTCCGGCTGCCTAAGATTTTTTTCACAAAACACCACACAAACAGAGCTAATGGCAATTATTAAGAAATAAGAATATTTTTTTAATAAATTGTATTATTAATAACATTTCTTATGCACAGACAAAAAACGCAATTTTGAATAAATAAGTATTTTTGTCAAATTTCTAAAATTCTTTACGACTATCTCTCACAGTCTTCTTCGTATTATGTTTCAAATTTTGTTTTTTAACGTGTAAAAAAAAAAAAAAAAAAAAAAAAAAAAATTCTTGCTGATTGAAATGAGAATTATTTTATCTGATAAAAAATCAAAAACACAATATCACTCTCTGCGTCGGTATAGTCCCTATCAGCTCACATATCGCATTCTTAACATTGAACCCAGAATCCCCTCCCCCATTCTTGTCCACGGAGAAAGCACCCATGCAGAAGACACAAATTTATCATAACCTCTGTTGGATATTTTCCTTTTTCACTTTTTTAACCCTCTCGCTGAGCAATTGCTTTATCAAAATAGTTTCAAAAATTGCGTATTTAACCCTTTCGTGACGAGCGTCTTTTAAGAATTTTTATTCTTTTGTCACCGGTTTTTCAAAACAAAAATTTTTGTTTCATTTAACAGGGGAAATGCTCCGATTAAATAATGCAAAATTTACCATAAAAAATAACTGGTGGGAATAATCAAGGAGTGTTAATTAGACGGAAAAAATGCATGCCCGAGGAAATCTCGGGTTGCGCAAATTTTGCTACTTTTACGTTGCCCGAGGAAATCTCGGGTTGCGCAGCGAGAGGGTTAAAATCAAATTTATTCCTCTTCCGCCTGGTTTAATCCGTCATTTTTTTCTTTCTCTTCACATTTATTACAGGCAATTTTGTAGTGTCCAGCAGCGCTTTTTTGGAAAGTGATCCGGTAATCATTGTCAGTCCTGAAGAATTACGGGCATGTTTGCTTTTTTCATATTGCGAAATGGGACTGGAGCTAATTCTGAACCATTTAAATTAATTTATTAATTATGGAACTATTTAAATTAATTTATTTTCCTACCCTTCAAGTAGAGCAACTGAGATAGGTCCAAATACCAGCTATCCTGTATTTAGACCACTCTAGTTAGCCAGTATTCGGACCACTGCAATATTTAAATTAAAACCGTTATTACTAATTCATATAATAAAATACCAATAATGTGCGCGTGGCAATTGAAAGCTAAATATGTCTAGAAAATAACTTAATCAACAATTCAAGCCAATATACGATCAGTATATTAAAAAAAAATGAGAAACACATATCTGAAAAACTTTTGATGTACCAGATTACGTAGATTCAACAATTTTGCATTTACTATTTGTAAATGACACAGACTTCAGCGACGTACTTTTCGTAACTTTATTCTCTCAATTAAAGATACCGGTAGGCCACTCTGCGCTCAGTTCTCAGAATACCTAGTAGCCGGTATTTGGACCTTTAACTCTAACATTAAAGAAATAAATTTAAGTGGGTGATGTTATAGTTTATTTATACTTTTATATTATTAAGCGGACAAGAAATTGCATTAATGAACTTCTAAGGAACACTATTATATTATTTGGAAAATATCTCCCTCTTGAATATGCACTCTAGGACAACCATTTAGGGCAAGTGTGCAAGAGTGTTCAATAAAAAAAAAAGGAATCACTTCTGTTTTAAACGTTGCATTTGTACCAGCCACGACATGCGTAGTAGGGTGGGTCGAAAAAACCGAAATGTTTATAATCGAAATGTAATAGCGCGGAAAAGTTGCCTTTTGTAATACAGAATAAATTTCTAAAATATTACACCGATCGGTTAATATCTTTTACCGCCGCAAGGAGGCCAAAATTTCAAAAAATCGCAAAAAACATGCTTTTCTTATCATTTTTTTTAAATTATCCAAACATACCAATACAATTTTTAATAGAACGTAATAGCTACATGAAGATATGACAAATGTCCCGATAAATGTTCATTATGATGAAATCATATCTTTATTTGCCGCAAAAAGACCATAATTTTGTAAAAATTTCAAAAATTTCAATTTTTCATTTTTTTTTCTAAATTTTTATAATTTCTATAAGTTTAGAAATAAATAATTTTACTTTATATCTATTAATATATCATAATTTTTTATAACTATTTGTAATAGACTTGAAAATAAAGTTAATCATTCATTTTTCTTGACGATCGCTTCATCTACTGATGTTTTACTTCATAACAGCCAATTCATGCCACAAAAATTATATAAAATGAGCAAAATGTTTTAGTATTTTATTAATTAAAATATAGAGATGTTTAACCGAAACAGGTTAAATAAATTTAAAATGAAGAAGAATTTAATGTAAATGAATTTTATAATATAACGTGCTTTCAGATGAAGCCATTATTTCTCGAGAGGCCAAAACTGATCAGATGTGATCCTCCCTCTGTTCTAGTAAACAAACTTTATGAGTGCTTCAATGAATAATTTCACGCATCTTTCTAGTGATTGAGTGGGTCAAGGAAAGTTATAATAGCTGGTATCTTTAATCGAACATTTTAAACTCACCAGCGTTTTTAGTCGATAAAGAAACCATAACAGGTGGTTCCGTTAGTTTTCAGTTTTGTCAGTAGACTAAAGCCATACAATTTTAAGCTTCAGTGTTGAAGTGTGCTATTGTAAAGTGACGGATGGCACTATTCTAGTCCACATAACTTCGTGCTTTTGCAATTTTCTTCATTGCTGGGGCCCTGATGTTCTCCTCTTCATATGCTATCATTCCAAAGAGGCTATTTGTATGATTTGCAAAATAGTCATTTAGTGAAAATACAGGAACTATAATCTTTCGTAGATTATCTGTCAAGTAACGTAAGTTACTAACTATAGTGCACAGATTCTGGAAAACTTGAGTGATTAATTTTAATTGTGAACCAACTGATGCAGTACATTTTCAGGATGTACTCAAAGAGTATGACAAGTTAAGAAGAGGGTTTCTTTGTTCCAACGTAGAGTCTCAAAATTCGAATAGCAGTAATGATCCACCTTGAGTGAAATATTTGTCCAGGGACTCAGCAAAAAAGGTCAATTGTATACACGCGTGTTGAAAGAGCTTGCAATATTTCAGACATATACTTCTGGTCAGTTGACAAATCATCTTTATCAACAGCTAGGTGATCAGATTAAATTGGCTTAAATTTTGCAATTGGTAATAATTCGCAAATCGCAAGAGATCAACCAATTGGGCCACAATATGATAGAGAACCTGTTTTTTGTCACCAAGATGTTTGAAAGGATGTCTCAGTGGAAGCTCATTGAAGTGAGGTCAAGGAAGCCAATAAAGTGGTTTTTTAAAAGTTGTTCTCAACTAATCCTACTATAACACCACCATTGCATCCTGTTTTGAAGACAGTTCCGCGAAATTCAACTGCAATTATTATTCCAGTCGGGATTTCATTTTTCTTCAAAAAATCTATAATGTCATTGCATATAGAAGTCGCCTTGCCAGACGATGGGGTCAAATGACGAAAATAATTCAGACCTGGTTCTAGTACAAAGAGATATGTTCCTCCTTGACTTCGCAAAGATGAAACTTTGCCACCTCTTTAACCTGGCAGATATTTCTATCTTTAGGGCCATCAAAGTATAGAGTAAAAGGAGTACATTACAAAAAAAAAAAAAAAAAACGAACAAAGCGAAACGTGGCCCTCTAGCAGCGAGAAATTAATTTTACGTGCAGGCAGCTGCAGGTGTTTCTATCATTGAGTTTTTTTTTTTTTTTTTTTTTTTTTTTTTTTTAGAATTACAGTGATCATGGTTAACAATGTGCATGAAATTAACAACATAAAATGCCTTACCCAGCCTATTAGAAATATAAAAAATCTGAAAACATTACAAAAGTTATGAAAATTTGAAAAAATGAAAAACTTTAATTTTTAATATTTTTTAGAAATCTTGGCCCTGTTGTGGCGGTAAAAGCAACGATGTCACAAAAATGAAATGTTAATGTTACATTACTAATATCTTGGCGTGGCTATTGCGTTCTATTAGAAATTGAATAAGTATATTTGGATAATTAAAAAAAAATTGCTAAAAGTATGTTTTTTGCGATTTTTTCGAAATTTGGACCCCTTGCGGCGGATAAAGATATTAACCAATCGGTGTAATATTTTACGTATTTTATATTTTTTACAAAAGGCAACTTTTTCGCGCTATTACGTTTCGATTATAAATATTTCGGTTTTTTCGACCCACCCTAATGCGTAGTCTGTGCACTTTTCGTCCCACTAGTCTCTTCAAGAAATGCACTCGATCCAATACTCTGCGATTGGTTCTCTGTAGATTTCTGAGCAATCTGTACATATCCAAAGTATTTTCTTTGTGGTAGTTTGTGGCTTCCTGGGTTTAATTTTACTCTTTTTTTTTGGTAAATGATTTTGTCTTTTTCTGGCTGCGTCAATTTCAACCTGGGTTTTGTGTGGCGAATTGCTTAAATTGTTAGATTTTCTGCTACTCTTAATATAGAATCGCAGAACAGGTGACTACGGGTACGATGACAACCCTGTCAATTTGATGTTACATGATGTTGTGAAGTCGGAGCTCTACCTTGTGAAACAGAAGTTTGGTTTATATCACACTGAGCGTACGTCTTTCCTTTACATTTCCTGAAATAACATTTTCTAATGAAGGGCAATTCCGTCGTAACTGACGTAAAATTTGATCATCGAACTTTGATATCAAAACTATGTAGAAAATTTACTAATAAACCTAGAACAAATTTTTACAATTAAAATATTTCTTACTAAGGACTTAATACCCAATTGCCTTCAGATTATTTCAATCTCTCTTTTAGTCCCAAAAATTGAAATTCAAAATTCTGTAACTGACGTAACATAAAATATAAAAACACTTTTCTGCCTTCATTGAAGTGTAAAAATTGTCAAAACTATCCCGTTAAAAAAGTGATTTGATGTTCTCAACAACACTAAATAATGCCAAATTATAACAGTAACTTGTTTAATTAATTTCTGAATGATAAAAAAGAAAAAAAAAATGGCATTCACACGTGTAACTGACATAACTTTTATTGTGTAACTGACGTAATATTATGACTTTACAAAGACAATGATGGTACTTAACTTAGTTTGTAAACAGTAATTTGCAATGCCTTTTTATTAGGATTTTTCTATAGAATATAAAAATATCAAGTTTTCCAATCATATCCTTAAATTAAATATATTTTAAATTTTATTCCCCCCCCAAAATGATAATCTTCTGTGGTATTACCCTGAAAGGAATTCTCTTTCCTCCTGATTTTAAGTGTTCTGTGGTTCTATTGACATATGTGGTTCAGCAAGTTAAGATTCTAACGGTGTTTCACTCAAACTGCTTACTAAAAATCCGTATAAAAAAAGTCATTTTTGAAAAGTGAAATACCTGTTACTTTCAAACCTGCATTAGCAAAGGTAACAGTTTTTCAAAAGCAAGTGTGCACTCTTGCACTGTCGTCATTAAAAAACTTTGAACCGTTAGTAATGTTGTCTATGGATAAGCAAAGCAAACCCAAATAACTCTAGTGACACCTAGTCGAATAGTAACTTAATCAAATAAAAATACAATTTAACAAATTACAACGACCATTTGGAAAATGATTTTTTTCAAAGACTAAAATTTAAGACTTAAAAAATCGCACGGAGTTGATCATACATTGCGTACGACATGGATTACATTTTTCGGTACTGTAAAATTTTAAACTTTTACGGAACTGGTCATACATTACGTACGTTATGGATTAAACATTAATATTCCTGGACCAATTTTAAATGAAATTTCATTCTTAAAATTCTAAATATCCCAGATTATTACTTTTTACAACGTCGTATAGAGAAAATAATGTACTTTTAAATGCAATTTGTTTGAAAGATGTATCTCAATTTGTTTCTGAGTTATTAATTTTTTTTTGTAGTTTTTATTACTTTTTTGCCATAGTGGCAGCATAAGTATTCATCTCTGTTGAAAGTAAAGGGAAAATACAGATTACTGTTTAGACCAATCAGAAAACGAATAAAATGCGGGATTCAACTAATAAAATGCTTCAGATATGTTTTTGATTACCCACCCTGGCCGAGGACAATAGCCATTTGGAAAAATGGTTTGAAAAAACAAACAAAAAACAAACAAAAAAAAAACAAGTAAATTAGCTTTTTAATTTTTCTAATGATCATGTTTTCAAAAACCATAAAATTATAATGAGAAGGCCCAAATCTCTTTATATCTTCTAAATCTCCAAAATACGCAAATTTGTTTCACCATAAGCTTATCATGTCTTTACTTCGTTTACTACTATATCTAAATCGAAAACTCTGTTTCAGGATTAGATAATCGCTTAGCTTACTCTTATAAGGTACGCATTCTTGCACCACCTTAGCCTATTTAAGTAAATAATAAGTACAAGTATTGTATTTTTAGTAAAATATGTTTCTGTATAGATTTAAGGTCATTGTGCCAAATTGTGACGACCAGTGGCGTAACCAGGATTTCGTTTCGGGAGGTGTCCAAAAATTGTCCTTCAAGTTATATATGTAGTAAAACCTGTAAGATGAAATCGCAAATGTTTTTTAAAAATGCCGTTTTACACAGGTTTTCGTACTAGCAGTTGTAATTGTATAGTATTATTTTTAATAGCACTAAGGAACATTTCCATTTAAGACAGAATTCCGTAATAGGCAAGTTCCATTTTTACAAGTTTTGTGTATTTACATAAATATACTTATTTATGTTATATGAATAGTGAAATCTGTTACAATAGTAATTATATATAACAGAATCCTACCTTAAACGGAAGCGTTACATGGTCTTAGTATGAATTGCCATACAATTAAATTTGCTGAAAACCTGTCTGAAAGGGTATTTGCACCGCGCTTTAGTGGAACTCAGTAAAACCTGTGAAAGCGGAATCTTTCTATAACGGAATTCTGTCTCAAACGAAAAAGTCTCAGAATCCCGAGGAAACGAAAAATACATCTTATCGAGGTAGTGTATCTTAGAAGTATATTAACTTACACTTCTTTAAACGGAAGCCTGTCTAAAATGGAATTTTTTCCCAGTCCCTTGCTATCACGTCTTGACAGAATTGAATGGGGGGTGTATAATAGAAGTATTTCAAGAAATTTTAAGAATTGATGTATATCCTTATTTAATTTATTAATAAAAAAGCATGGACATAAAAAAGTAAGATCAATCTCTATAAATGCAGCTAGTAATACATTGAAGTTACATTAATATTTGCCAGTGAAAAAGATTTTACAAACAATATGACGTAAAAACTGAGCGCATACTGAAAAGTAAAATTTTCTTAATAAAGTGTCATATTACATAACATTTGCCTACAATGAAGTTCGGATCAAGAGGTTAAGTTTAAAACAGAAATTTCCAAGTTTCAATTCCTGCCGTTGAATAAAGAACCTGTGCTGGAACAGATATTGGATAATGATTTCACATAAGTGTCAATCACGTGAGTATTTAATTCCCCATGGGAGTTTTTGAAATAAGGTTTTAATCTTTAAGAAAAAGATCTTGCAATTTCAGCTACAGAAACTAACCTAAACAACATATGCATCAAATATAGTTCATACTGGAAAAAATAGGTTTTTTTTTTTTTTTTTTTTTTTGTCTAAGACAACCATAATTCTTTTGGGGTTCTACATTTCATGTCTCGCCATTTTTCATACAACATTCGACCTAAAAGTTGTTTCCAATATCTGGTCGTCTTTAAGTAAATTACATTTTCGTAACAAATATATGTGTAATGGATTAGAACATATTTTGAAATATTAGGATGTGTAGGTGTGTGTTTCTGTTATCGTACTTCCCAACCAATTTATTTTTGACGGTTTGAAACAGCTTTAGACCATTCTCCAAGTTCTCCAGTATGCTGCGGACTTTGGTACGTGGATTAGCTTCAATTTATGCTTTCGGTTTCTCATTGTTGAAGACAAAATGTCACCCAAGACTTTTTCCATACACAAAAATCTTATTGCCACCATGGAATTTCTTGAAGCAATGTTAAACTGGGCGTTCACAAGTAGTAATTGTGGTCAAAGGTAATGTTGAATCCAGACATTTTTTTTCCGGTTGGGATTTCTGCAGCAATGGAAAGGACACTTTGTAGTTCCGTGGAGGGGGGGAAGGGAGTACACTTATAGAACATTAATAAGCATAAAATCCAAAATCTTCCAATTGCACAGTTAAGGCACTTGACATGAGGGTCAAGAACCTCATCACCATACATTTCAGCAATCACAGTTGCACTGGTAAAAACTTGTAGGTCAGTGCGGCTATCCAAAATGATGCTAGCCCATACCACGATTCCAAGACCTTTGTATCTGTGCCTTTCACCTATGGTTCTAGCATTAATGCGTGTGCTTTTTTCCTCCACATGGTAAAACGTCTGTAATAACTCTCCAAACAAAATCAGAATTTATAGGTAAAGAGAATTTGGCTCTAGTCCGTGGTATTCTAATGCGAATGATCGCTGTACCATTTTAACCTGAGGCATTTCGCTGCCGGAGTTAGATGAATACAAATCATGGGTTTCTTTTCATACAGCCTGTTACTCACAGTAAATCTGAATAGTCGAGTTCCTGTTGCTGCAGCAAACTTCCTTGCAATCTGAACTGACTTCATATGCCTGTTTCTTTTAGCAATCGTTGCCAGATAACGGTCTTGAGTATCTATCGTGGCACGTTTCCTACCTTGATTGTCTGTGCACATTACCAGTGTCTTTAAACCATTTCCAGATTCTTGACATGACTATTTTGGCTATTTTTAGGTCTTTACAGAACCCTGAGAGGTACTGTCCTGCTTCCATTCTCCCTATCGAATGCCATTTCTCACATTCCGTCAAATGCCTTCAGGACGACATATTTCATTTACTACAAGCGAAAATTTTACCCAATTACCTGTACAATCCTTGAAGTTAGACTTCAAATCACCCACGTGCACTCTTTTTTAAACGGGAACCGAAAGAAAGGGCTGAAAAATTTGCATATTTTTTTTAGCGAAGGTTAATTTTATCGACTACGTGATAACGTTGACATTAAGTTACCAACCAATCACCTTTCAATAAAGCACCTTTTTATGGTTGCTCCTTTAATTTTCTCGAAAGTGTATTTTGAAAATGGTAACAAATAACCAGTCCAAAAATAAAGCTACTTTTATTAATTGCAAGCAGCAGATTTAAAGTAATTGATAATATTGTCCGTTATAAAGTGAACAAAGATAGGGGTCACGAAACTCAACCAATGTGCCGTATTACTTTCGTAAACTCGTCTTTTCCCATAAGTGTCGGTAACAGTTGGTCTAATCGAAGTCCAAGATAAAGAAGATTTACGTCTAATCTAGTTATAGTAAATTTGTGTAAACGGAATAGCATATACCCTCATAGCATGCATGGTCACAGTGACCTCATTGTGAGGTGACTGTAAGTCACTGTGGTCACGTCACATCTGTGAACAAAATGCCACCACTCAGTGATGTCACATTGTCTGAGATGTGAACTTCTTAGAAAACTTTAAAAAAATACAAAAGCTCTTCAAAACATGTTGTTTGCTGTAAAACTGGCAATTAAAAAAAAATTGTGACGTCACTGTCATGTCACTGCATGTAACATACGTCACGTCACATATGTGGCGAAAAACCCTCCATATTGTAAACTCGCAGTGGGACAAAAATATGAATTTCAGAAAGCTTTGAAAATGAAGAGAATTATTTCAAACAGGCCGTCTTAATGCATTTTGTAGCTTGGATCGGATTGATTCTGTAGTATACTTTATTATATTAAATAAATCCACTTTTATACTTTCTATAATATGTTCCTTTTCTGTTAATGCTTAACTAGTTTAAGTCACTATTTAAAAATAAATGTTGCAATTTGTTTCTGACATTTTTAACAAATTTAACATTTTCTGAATATATAATAAAATATACAAAATATATGCAAAACGCATGGCATATTTATTCATATTTTATTTTTTCCCCAGAAATTCCTTTTGAAAATAGTTATTGTGCACGCTGATTTATTCTACAGGAAATCAATACAGAAAAAAATAAAAGATTATAAAGAAAAGAAACTTTCTTTACCCGATAATCTTTTTTTTTTTTTTTTTTTTTTTTTTTTTTTTTTTTTTTTAGGAACATATTTGGTATTTATTACATGTGATACAAATTTTAACTTTTTTTTTTCAAAAGGCCTTTCTTTATTGTCCATTAAATTGGTTTTATATACGCTAAAAATTTCAATAATGTTTTATTTTATATACTCTAATTATGACTAATACAATTTTTACAATTTACAAAAAAGAGACAATCCATTTTTACTTGAATTGATTTCAGATTGATTGAAAGCTAAAATGAAATGCACACAAAAAAGAAGAAAAATCAAACAGAACATTTTAATTAGCCACTCTCATAAATGTATTACGCATTTAACTTACAAATCTACAATATAACAAATAAAACCATCTCCCCGCAAATTTTGTTTTCCGAAGACGATAACAATAGCTCTTTTATGAATGTGTGTAGTTGGCACGGATTTTTTAAATTTTACAAAAGTTATACAGGAACGCGGTTAAGAAATATTTTACATAATATATCAGTCCGAAAAAAGTACAATGTGCAGTGACCTGTTAATCTCAGCTGGTCAGTATCATTGTACTGTATTCGGACATAATTCTTCGACTTTAAGAACTTTCGCGTTTTGGATTACCATAATGGAATTATAGAGGACGATGTCAACAAGAAATTGGTAAGAAAAAAAATGATTTTTCCTGCTTTCTTTTATTATGATTTCAGTTAATTTCACATAAAAAAATATGTTATAAAATTAATAGATGCCATTCATTTAACTTTCATCTGTTCAATAAAATTTAATAAATTTAATGTTTATTTTGAATAGTTGAAAGAAAAAATAGTATGTCGACGATTTTAATCAGATAGTTAAAACCATTAATTTAAATTGCAGTTTAATCTCATTTATTTTCCTTTTTAAAACTATCTACTTAAAATCACATTTTCGTAAATTAAAAAATATATATAATCAATAATTCACATAATTAATAAACATTTAAAGCTAATTTAATTACTGAATAAAAAACCTTTTATAGAATAAAAGTGTTTGCAAACTTAAATTTTTAATTTTGCGTTAAGTAATGTTCTGAAATAATTTACATTGCATGTTTTTATATAATAAAAAATGGATATCTGCTCAGCGATACGTAATCTTCCACATCAAAATTTTATTTATCTTTTGAGCAGTTTCACACCGTTATTGCTAAAAAGAAGTTCTTAAATATTATAAAATTAAAAAGGCTGGTGATGCCAAAAATTTATTTCTTAAAAGGTACATTCGTATTCTTTACAAGTTTGTGTTAGAAAATTGACAGTATTATGAGAAGTATGGTAATTTTCTGTTTATTTCAAATATAAAAAAAGATACCTTTTAGCCAATAATTTTTTATGCTTAATTTTTGTTTTTTTATATACTTAAAATTATTTATTCTAACATCCTAGTAATTTCAACATCAAATAGTGCTTAAAAAAGTTCTTTGATTGAAATCAATTTAAAATTTACGTGCATAACATTTTATGATGTATATGACGAAATTTTAGTCATATGACATATATATGTGACATGTGTATAAGGCATATATGAAGCATGTCACATAATAAAACACATGAATATTATATAGGGTAGATGTGAAAGTAATGGATACCCTTCCAGTAATGGACACCTTTGAATGTTTTGGTTTCTAAAAAAATAACCAATAAAAATTTAGCTTTTATTATTTTTTTTTCATAACTCCCTCTTGCATGTTTTATAATCTGGCTTATTGTCGACACTCTTAATTAACGCAATCAGGAAGCAGAAAATAATGTTTCGAAGTTCTACTATTTTTCAGTGAAAATCTTAATGAACCTGTTAAAAGCTTAATTCACTTAATAATTTTATATATTCTTTATTTTCTTACAAAACTTCCATGTTTTTGTTTTGGTAGTAATAGAAAACTTTGAAATGCTTAATTACTCAATGTTTAGTATTGGACATCCCATGTGGGCATTGCTAAAAATGCAATTTAAGTAACGTTCATAGTAGATAAAAATCTTTTGACAAAACAGAAAGCCTAAGTAATCTAATTCAATAATTTATATTGCACTTACCAGAATGTAATAACACAAATTTTATATAACTTTTCCTTACATATCTTATAATATGGTAATGAATAAAACAAATTAGGAATCAGAGAATATTGTTTAAGGACATAGGGGAAAGAAGTGCTCAATTTCTACACATTGAAAAAAAGTTACAGAAGTTGTTAAAAATATACTTATTATTTCCTGTCTTAAAGCTTTTTAATTCCTCTCTGACCAAAAAATAAATAAATAAATAAATAAATAAATAAAATTAATGAAATAAAAATCCCATAATAGTAATTAAATTTATACTTATAGTAGTTTATGAAACTAGTAAATCTGCAGATCACTGGCCTCAAACATCAGTTCAGAACTTTTATTTTGAAATTATTTTATTTAATATTTAAAACATACAACCTGCGGTATTATTTCTTTCATATATGTAATACTAATTACTGCAAGTAATATATCAAGTAGTTTCGGGTGTTTCACTGTTAAAAATAAGGGTAAATATACGATTTTATGCACTAATATTCCAAAACTTTTCAGATTTTTTTTTAATTACCTTCCTAAATCCACCACTGTCTCTAAAATGTGACAACTGTAATTCCCTGTCATTTATTATTTTAAATCATCTATCTAAAATAATTAAAATATTGATTTTGTGAAATTCACAATAATTGATTTAAACAGTGAATAATTATCACATATATTTTGTCAATTATAGATAACATAATTGTTAAATTTATTTGAAAATAACTATTTTGTTTCATTAGTTAGTATGCTTTCGATAAATTCTGGTTCTAAATACAGTCATAAAAGCAATTATATGTACTATATTTTGTGGAGAGTCCATGACTGGAATTGTGGGTATTTTGATATATTTCTGTTATTTACAATAAAAATTTGATTAATATTGGGATATGGGACTATGATAATAGTTAAATATTATTTATATATTAAAATATTAATTTAATACTGAAAAAACTGGAATATAAAAATTATAGGTATTAATTAAAAAATAGTTTTTAAAGAAATTCCTTAAGGGTGTCCGTTACTCATCTGCCCTATATGGCATATAAAACATATATAAGACCTACACATGTTAAAAAAAAAAAAAAAAAAACTACGCAGGGTTGAGGTTGGGAATGCTAAAAAAGTTTAAAACCTTATATATTTATATATGTGTGAGCCTGTATATGCATATGTATATATGCTTATATATTGTATGGATATATTTTAAAATAAATAAATAAATAACCCGGGGTATCATGCATTTAACATCATAAATTTCTCAATAATTTTCACATATTGCTTCATAATACAAGGCTATATTTCACTATCTCAATATTCCTCATTGTTTTTTAAATTTTCATATTTAGTTACACAATACAAGGCTATATTATACTATCTCAAAATATTCCTCACTGTTTTTTTAAATGTTATTTATATTCTCATTTTTTATATTATAATATTTTGTCTTTAAATTAGTTAATTTAATCAATTGCCTTTCTATTTATTTATTTTTATATAATTCTTTATTTTATTTTTTATTAATTTATTCCTATTCTTTATATTATTTTTGTATTTACTCAGTAATTATCAAGTTTATTCTATTTTTTCATTCTACTTCAACTAAATGTTAATGAAAATCATTTCTTTATTTTTTCAATCAATTTCATTCTTTTTTGGGGGGGTAAAGATGGCAGCACCAAACATTATTGTTAATCATCCAGTTCCAATTTACATTTTTTTCCTTTCTCACACCAGTTGGCACCAAAGTTATCGGTTTCATTCAGATAATCAACTGTAGGCCCACATATTAAAATAGTCCTAACTCTGTTTTACCATCCAGTCATGCTGCAGTTATGCTTCCTAATATGTAATTTAGGTATTTTGCTCTATTAATTTTTAATATCCTGTGTGAGGTGTATCTTTTTAGATCTCTTGGATTTTTATTATCTATTTTCTGTTATTTTTGCGTTATAAGGAGCTAAATTTTGTCATTTTAGGCTTAATGTCGACAAAATTGTTGAAATAACGCATCTTCTATGAATGAACTCACAAGCTCCTCTGAAGATTCTGTGAGTTATTCCTAGTTTCTTATTTTACATACTATTACATGGATCCGAGTTCGATTCCCGTCTTAGACATTTTTCACTTTTTTTTTTGTCTTTAACACTTAGTTAGCAAAGATCAAAATCACGTATTTAATATTAAACAACTTCGGGCGTTATTTCACTACTAAAAATAAATTAAAGAACATATAAATGTTTTTTAATTATAATACTAAAGAGAAGGGGCTTTTTCTATACACGATAAAACAATGTTGGAATTAATGTTTTACGAAATAATTTATATATCTTCTTTTCACCCAAAACATGAAAATAAATAAATAAAAATAATATAAATTATTACAAAGTGAAAAAATAAATAAATTAAAGTCACGAAAAGAAACAATTTCAAAAATAATAATAGCAAGTGAACTAAAATATAATAAAATAGAAAAAGACTGAAAGTGTTAGAATGTAGAAAACTAATTTAGCTAGGGGAAAAGAGTCTTTTAAAATTTTTGAACTTTAAAGAAATATTTAATTTATACTCTGAAAAAGAAATATACCGCCTTCATCTATAACGAATAGGTATTAATTTTCAAAATCTCTAAACTAGAATATAGATTTTCGAGTTATGCGAATAAGATAAATAAACTGAATAGGAGAAATTATCGTAATTTCTAGTATATAATTCTCTAGGTGATGAAACGATATATTATATAATGAATCGTTTTAATTGCGAGAATTTATCATTTGATTTCTACAATTAATTCATAAATTTGAATTAGAGTTACTGAAACTCACTTCTGGTGTTCGCATTTATTTTCAGAGAATTTTAAATAAGTTTGACCACTATAATATAAGAACAACACTTTGAATTGTAATAGGGATAACCAGAACTTTCTAGCAAAGGGAACTAGAATTTATATGGATGACATGAAACTATTTTTTCTAGAGCCAAAATTAAATTTCTATATATCTCTGGCAGAATGATTTTTTTTTTTCAGTTTATGTAATTGCATAGCTCAATTATTTCATAATTTTGCTATTATTCACTTTTTTCGTAATGAATTATTATTTTTTTAGCTTTTTTGTTGTTGTTACAGGAAACAAATGCTTTGAGTAAAAGTGATTATGCTAAACATACATTCAAAGTTTATTAGATTTGAAGTAAATATGAAGTTACAATGAAAACTTTCAGTAAAACCAATTTTCAAAAGGAACTTATTATATTATAGATTCTAAAGCAAATGTAAAAAATAAAAAAATAAAAAAAATTCCCTTTCCTTATGAGTTTTGAAATATTCCGAAAACTAAATAAATATTACTTAATGCTATGAGAAAACACGAAACTCCAGATGACATTTATAGATTTTAGAGTGATAAAATATTCTAGGCACGAACTTAACATTTCAAAATCAGACCACATTAAAAGTTTCTTAAAAGAAGTCTACCTCAAAGAAATTTTATTGGAATGTATATATATTTTTTTTTTTGTCAAACTTATACTAGTTCATAGAAAAATAACGCGAAAAATGAAACTCTAAAATAACTTTTTCAAAATTTATTACAAATTTCATTTTATTGATAGTCTGAAATATCTTTTAAATACATTTATGTTTAGTAAAATTAAGTACTATGCAGTTAAATTCCTTTCTTTATTTTTAGAATTGTGTGTATTTTTACAGATATCGCCGTAAAAAACCCGCATTTATCTACATAAAAATGTGAAATGTATATAGTAATGTGCATAAAAATTATTTTATCACTGGAAGTTTCCGTATCCTTGATATTTTCTGAAAATAATTAAAGCAATATAGATTTAAGATTTTTTACATAACGATGGCATGCACGCTTTACGCAAAGAAAAAACAATTAGACATATTTCTTATAATCCTCCAACATTCATTCCCTCTTCTTATATTAGTTGCTTTTTTATGCATGTAAAAAGGATAATTCAAGATCAATAACTTAATCTTGATTTCTTGTATATAGTTTTCCGGATTTAGAAACAGTCCTTATGTTATTCCCCAATTATTATTATTCAGGGATGTCATGTTTTAAAAAATATTTTTTACATACAAATGTAAAAATAGCTTTAATTTAAGAGCTTACTTTAAGAAAGAGCTATTCTATTTATATCATCCGCACAACATATATGTTATTTTTTGAAAACAATGATATATCTTATATCCGGAGCGTAGTGTGCGGTATACGGTTGTATACGTCGTATAATTTCTTGATTTTCAAAGAAGTTCCGCATACCATCTGTTTCTCAAGTTAAGCTATAGATTATATTCTCTTACGTATACTCTCTGCCAGTAGCATATATATTTTGGTCTTCTTATGACTACAGTGCTGTCTGAAAGCCTAATCCACAATATTTCTTTTACAGCTCTCAAATAATGGTGGTTGCTATAGCATAGGAAGATGATTGATTACAAGCAAGAATAATCATAGAAGAGTTTTAAGCCTGTGTTAAATTTCAATAAATGATTGAGATATGCTTATGCACTGAAATGAAATCTGCGAAATCAGTCCTTAGAATTTCTCTGAAGAAAAACTATGACGTAATTGACATTAGACCATTTTTCTCCATCGAAATTATTTTCACGATACGATAATTTTAAAAATATAAATAGGAAATGAGTTATGGAAATCCGTGAAACTTAGAATGAAGTTAAAACATATTTACAGTAGATTCTTCATGAACAAGTTACTGATATTTACGTACTAGTTTTATCTACACTGATACTTTCTGCCTTTATTCCGATGAAAAGTATAATCCCGTATTTAGTTATATCAGAGATAATGAATTATTCGATCTCTATGTTTTTATAGATAGTTACGCTGCGGAATCCGTTGATACGGAAAACTGTGATGCTAAAAATGAAGATAATACATTCTACAGCAGATTCTTCATGAACCAGTTACTGATGTTTTCGCACTAGTTTTATCTAAACTGATTTTTCTGCCTTTATTCCGATGAAAACTTTAATCTTGTATTTAGTGAAATGAGAGATAATCAATTATTATATTGCTGTGTTTTTATAGATAGTTATGATAGATGTTGATACGGAAAACTGTGAGGCTAAAAATGAAGTTAAATCATTTTACAGCATACTCTTCATGAACCAGTTACTGATATTTACGAAGTAGTTTTACCTAAACTGATTGTATATTCACTGTAAAAAAACGACATTTTTACAGTACAAAGTACTGTTCATCTCGCGTACAAACTCGATCACAGTTGAATGTACTGTATCTTTCTTTGGTTTCCTGACTATTTAAACATGGAAAATACAGTAGTTGCGTAAAATTAACAGCACAATGTAGTGGCAATTTGGACGCCAGTAGTTTGTACTGTGGTCCAAATGCGTCCAAAATTGCCAGTGCATTGTACTGTTAATTTTACGCAACTACTATATTTTTTATGTTTAAATAGTCAGGAAACCAAAGAAAGATACAGTAGATTCAACTGTGATCGAATTGTGCTAACAAATTTACAGTTTTTTTTTTTTTTTTTTTTTTTTTTTTTTTTTTTTTTTTTTTTACAGTGTTCCATTATATGGATAAAAAGTTTAATCTCGTATTTAGTGATATTAGAGATAATAAATTATTTGATTGCTAAATTTTTATAGTTAGTTATTATAGACGGGGCAGTAGATATAGCAGAATGTTGTAAATTTGATATTTTTCAGTTTCTAATTTTTCGTTTATTTGCAAGTTTCAAATTGTGCAGAGGTGAGAGTACAGAGGTTAAATTGTGCTCAACCACGGAGAATGAAAAATTAATAAGGACATAGTTATATATAAAGGGTACAAATTGATTGCTTAAAAAACCCATATATTTCTTAATGATTACACATTACTTATTCTCAACAATTTTATCATATTAACATATGAAAAAGCATTTAACTCGGAAGATTTTATAAATTTGTCAAAGTTCTAAACGTTTGTATTACAATTTACCATTTAAATGTGTTCTATGCGTTAAATATATGAATGATTTTATTTTCATTTCAAAAACGTATTTTATTTATTCTTCCAAATTAAGATCACTCCTTTAGTTACCGAGAAACCACTGGCTGTGAAATGCACGTTTTACTGACAGGACGGCACTTATGATGCAGCTACAGTTAAAACATCTATGCAGATGTAAGCACATGCCTGAGAAACTTAAAATATTGAATGAGAGCAAGAAGTTTGTGAACATAAAGGAAATTATATGAAATGTACACTGACGCACTGACTTAGACACTGAACGAGAAGAACTACTCTGAAAAGAACGAAAAAAGTACGATATACGACGGGGCTGGGTAATATGGCAGCAAAAATATTAAAAAGTCAACTAAATAATTACATTGCAATTTTATTTCATCAGATTTTGTTATTTTATAGAAACAACCATTTCTCCACAAATGGTTTTCGTCCATTTTTAAATTTTAAGAATTTGCAATGATTTTTTTTCTTTTTGAGAACTCTCTCATTTTGTGCAAGAATTCAATTTTTTTTATTTTTCTGACAAGAATTCCATATTTCTAAAACAAATAAAAGTTGGAAGTCAGTGCAAGAAATGTTGTATGAAGTAATGCGTGCATATGTTAGCTTTAAGGGGCCTCAGGATTCTTAAAGCTTTAAAATTTTCGAAATTTAATTTTTTTTAGATGTAAAACTCCTATTTTTTCTGAACATTTTGATATAATTGTTAAATTGAAATTCCCATTAGAGCAGACGTTATGGCTTTAAGAATTATACCTGCTCAATAGCAGAAGCGGCTTTTCCGAATCTTTGAAGTCATTTTTCTACAAATGAAGGTTTGGGGCATAACGCGCACGATATCTTAAAAACTTCTGAATATTTTTTTATGAATTTTTCAAAACATATGTTTCATGTTATTTCGTAAATACTGAAACTAAAATATCCTTTTTATTGTTTAAAAAAATATTTTTTAGGCGATTATATTGTTAAATATTTCAACATTTTGCTTCAGCTAAATACAACTTTGCATTAAATATATATAAAATACTTTTTAATCCTTTCGAGGACGGTGTCCTTAAAAAAAGGATACCAAATTTTAATTCCAAAACTGACAAACGACACCAAGAATATTTAATTTAATTTTTCCTTTTATAATGTACGTGAAATTAAGCAAGTTCGTATTTTCAAAGAAATTCGTTTATAAATTCTGGTGTCAGTCCATTGTATCATCAGTTTATAAACAGAATTATTCCGCGCTGGAAAGGGTTAAACTTGGTTCGTTTACTTGTCTTAAATTTGTGTTTTATTTAAATATATATATACCGGGTGTCCCAAAAAGGACTGACTGATTTTAAAATTCAATAACTTGCAAACGGTGACAGATATTTAAAAAATTCTTGCAGGAGGGTTATGCATAAGGTCAAAAGTTTTATTACAGTGATTTTCAATTTTAGTTCGAATTACAAACAATAGATGGCGCTGTAAGCAATAGTCGCTAAATTCAGGCTCGATTTTTGGTACATCGTGGCCCGGATAATACATTTCCATCTCCTTTTTCTGCATGGAACAAGATAAAGGACCAAAAATCGAGCCTGTATTTAGCGACTATTGCTTACAGCGCCATCTATTGTTTGTAAATCGAACTAAAATTGAAAATCACTGTAATAAAACTTTTGACCTTATGCATAACCCTCCTGCAAGAATTTTTTTAATATCTGTCACCGTTTGCAAGATATTGAATTTTAAAATCAGTCAGTCCTTTTTGGGACACCCGGTATATATATATATATTTAATTTATGGATTGATGAAGTTTAAATTTCATTATGAAGCATAAGCCGGAAATAAAGGCTGGGCTATTTTATTTATATTAATTTAAGTACAAACATATTTATTTTTTTATAATCGTCTGTCTGCAAGTGACAGAATCAGATTTCAAACGATCATACTTGAAAATTATTTTAAAAACAATAAAAATTGAGTGAATTTTGATACAGTTTTCAAACAAATTGCTATATAGTTTTCAAACGAATTGCGTTGTAGTTTTCAAACAAATTGCATTTGAAATACATTTTTTCCTATATTCGACAGAGAAAAACTGAAAGTGTGCTGTATTTAGAAATGAAAAAATTGCAATAAAAGTAAATAAAACTTAAATTTAATCGTCTGCTGTTACCATTCACAAAATGACGTCAGCGTTACGCACAGATACGTCTGTTTTTTATAATATAGACAGTAGGGTGGAGCGAAAAAAATTATTTTTTGAAAATCAAAAACGGGTAGGTGCCAAAAGTTGCCTTTATACTAGTACATTATCTGCGTGCAATATTACAGCTGAAAAAAAATGGCTTGAGTCAGCGCTTTTGGTCCAAAAGTCGAAATTTTGGGTAAAATTTGATATTTTTTCAAAAATGAAAAAAAAAATTCTATAGAGATGGTTATTATTTAAAAGTGTAATTTAAACCTTTATTATTAATGACTTAACATATTTAAACGATGAAACTATATCTTTGTTCTGTATAACTGGAACAAAACTGACAACTTTTGGTGAAAAAAAAGGCGTTTCCACTCTGTTGTGTCATACAACTAATTGTTATTTGGAATACGGCTCTTACGTAGTTGCTTTGAAATCTACCAAGGGGGTATCAAGTGGGAGTGACTGCATTTCATGACACAACAGTGCATAGCTTGACCACCCTTCCATCTGAGCACAATGTTTTATTTATATATTGAATTGTGATTTTTTATCAAAGACTGACATAAGATTCCTATGTATCAACCTAATCCATATTTTCTTTGTATCCACAGACGTTGGGTGCTGCTGTGACACTTCTTCACGTATATTTCTATTGCTTGTGCATGATAAGGCAAGCAGAGTAATGCAGTGGAATTAATGGAATCTATTCAGCCCTCTAGTATCTTCACCAAAATTACATCCAGTTACTGCATAATGATTGGGAGTTCCGTTCCTACAACATTTAGGTATTTCATCTTTGAGTATGACATCATTTACTCTACCTTTTGAATTTTTTATATGCTGATAAGCTTGTTGTTTAATGTGATGGCGATTGTTATCAAAATTGCAATAAGAATTTGCTCTCGATGTGAAAAGCTACCATTGTCCTAAATAAATTTTTTTAGTATTTGTTTTTTGCCGATTTCTGTGATGTTTTGTAGCCGAGTAATTTCCCATAAGTTTTTAGATCAATTTTTTAGATGTGGATTTTATTTGGTGTAAGCCATTATGTGGCATAAACTTGAATTACATACTTTGTGAGTGAACCAGACTCTGATGGTCAATCAGTTCAGTGCTTATATAAAGGCGAATAATTTTATGCGCCGTTGTGGGCCATCTTGCGTAGGACAGGTTTCTTGGGTTCCTATTCGCTAGTTCTTCTGAGCAATATCTGGATGAAATAACTTTGCAGATATCTATCAGGTATTTCTGGTATGTGCTGAGTACCCTTTTCTTGATTTCATGAAATAATGTTTAAAAATTACTCTCTATGGCTTCAAAAATTGAAATAAGAAGAGAATAAGCACGTGGACAAAGATTTTCCTATTGGTCCGGCGCATCCCTGTGGGTTAGAATCTAATTTTTGCCAACGATTTTATCTAATAAATGATGCAGAGGAAATTAACTGGACTTGGAGGAGACATATGACCAATTGCAATGGTTCATTCTAAACATGCCCCTCGCAGAATGGATGACAACGACTAACAGAATTATCCGCTTCAAATGAGCACTCACTGCCCACCAGAGTCTCTACGTTCACTCAAAAAGTACTATGTTATCCAAGTTTGGCTCCAGAATAGTTTACATTCAAATACGTGCCACAGCTAAAGAAGGGATCTAAAAACTCATGGGAAATTGGCTACACAAAAACAACTTGGATACTAAACAACAAACAAAACGAAATAAAAAAATACTGAAAAAAAGGTTATTTAGGACAATGGTTGCTTTGCATACACAGAGGAAATTCTTATTTCAATGCTCTCTGACGATTGCCATCACATTAAACAGCTAGCTGCTCAGCACATAATAGTCGAAAGATGAAAGTAAATGATGGCATACGCAAATCGGAAATATCGACAATCAACTTCGAAGCGGATAATTATATAAAACTAACTCATTGGAAATGTGTTGTGGTAACAGAACCTCTAATCAATATGCATTTATCGTGTGCAATCTTGGTGAAGATAATAGAAGGCTGAATAGATTACATTAATATCATCCGCACTGCATTACACTGTTTGTCTTCTCTTACACAAACAGTAGAAAAATACGCAAATGAGATCACAGCAGCAGCATTCAAAGTCTGTGGATCCAAAGAAGAGATGTACCAGGTTGATACATAGAAAACTTATGCCAGTCTTTGATAAAAAATCACAATTCAATGTATAAATAAAAAAATGAGTTCAGATGGTAGGGTGGTCGAGCTATGCACTGTTGTGACATGAAATGCAGCCACCTCCACGTGGTACCTCCTGGGTAGTTTTGAAAGCAGCTAGGTTAGAGATATATTCCAAACAACAATTAGTTGTATGACACAACAGAGTGGAAACGCCTTTTTTTCACCAAAAGTTGTCAGTTTTGTTCCAGTTATACAGAACAAAGATATAGTTTTTTCTTTTAATATGTTAAGTCATTAATAATAAAGGTTTAAATAACACTTTTAAATAATAACCATCTCTATAGAATTTTTTTTTTAATTTTTGAAAAAATGTCAAATTTTACCCAAAATTTCGACTTTTGGACCAAAAGCGCAGACTCAAGCCATTTTTTTTCAGCGGTAATATTGCACACAGATGATGTACTAGTATAAAGGCAACTTTTGGATCCTACCCGTTTTTGATTTTAAAAAATTAATTTTTTTCGCTCCACCCTAATAGACAGTCAAAAAAAATTTTTTTGGGGGGTGCAGCGTTGTTTATTATGTATAGATTTTTATGTATGCTAAATTGTAGTTCAGTTAAAATAATAGCACAGTTTGAAAACTTCCGTTCATCAATTTCTGTTAATAAACGAATTGTACATGATAACTTTTGTGCAGCCCTGTATATGATGTACAGAATTTACAAATAGAAACAAATGTGACAAAATAGTTAAATTTAAAAACGCGTAGAACAAATCAAAACGCACTTCCAGCAATTATTGTTCATAGGCTACTATAGTTCAATTACTGTTTAGTATTTGTATGTCCTTGTAAATAAACAATAACTTCTACGCACACCATCTTCTACAGTAAGCTCCATGTAATACATCTCAGTGATGTATATAAATTTCATTATTTTAAAAATCGTATGTTATAATTCATTTTCTCCGCAAACGATTTTCCACATAGACTGTAACGTAACGGGATTATTTTTTTTTGTTCCAGTAAATCAGTGTTGCCAGATAGGGGACTTTTTTAATTCATGTTATTTGACTGCCACCACAATTTTAAAATAGTATAATTCGTCTTATTTTTCAGAATTTTTAATCTATTTTAAATTTGTACCGGGAAGGGAATTTATACCGAAAACCGGGAAGGGAGGGCTCGGGGCGATGAAGCTACCGAAAGACTCCTCCAGCTTCTAGCTCATTATTAGTCTCGGCGGTGGTTGGCGATGGGCGGAGGGTGGGGGGGGGGGGTCAACCGCCGCGGCGACCCCCTTCGTCCGCAGTACTTATGTACTTTTAGTATTTATGTAGTTTTAGTACTTTATTTGCTTATTCTAAAGTTAATCTTTTCTTAACTTTTTTATAGTTATTTACTTATTGCGGCTACCAGCCACGCTTAAACATAAATTTATTTAACGTTCCCTAATGCCCTTAGAACACGATTACCCCTCAACTGAATGTAAAGCTGCCACGCAACTAGGCAGTCCATCAACCATTTCACATTGTTCCATTGTTGTCTATAAATAGGCCGAATATTTCTACTACTTCAATAAAAGGGTGACAATCAAACAATCAGAATTAAAAAAGTCCCCAAACTGGCAACACTGCTGTAAATGAACAGTAAATGCTACACATTTCATTTTCAATGCCAAACATGCAATATTTATACCTAATAACATCTATAAATTTCATGACAATCGGGATATATTTACGCTATTAGAGCACGGACAGACAAGCAAACAAACTGAATTCATAAACACTTTTTCAACTTTCTTGGGAAGTGTTAAAAAAGAACTGCAATGCCCTAATTCGTAATGCCTCCATTTTATTCATTGTCAAACAACAGGTTACGTTTCTTTCAGTACTAGAAAATATTTTAAAAAAATGAAAGAAAAAAACGAACATAAAATAATAATTTTACTGTCGCTTCAGCAATACCCTAAAACATCTAGAATTGGTGAATTATCTTAGTCATTGAAAAAAAAATGACAATTACGGAAGACTGACTATACATGGTTCATTGCTCAAATGAAAAATTTCTAAGGATTTACTCTAATACATTTCAAGAAATTTAGTTATTTTTAAAATCTTTTATTTTAAGTTATCTTAAGTGATACTAATTACGGTTATTTGGCGCTCAGTCAGAAAATTGTTTTCTTAATTATAGTAGGATTATTTTAGGAACTTTCAAATAATAAAATATTGGGCGCTGAGATTTATTTACTATTTTAAATATGTAATTATTTCTTAGTTTAAAAAAAAAAATACCAGATCCCTTTGAGCTTATTATCTACAAAAACACTTGTGATAAGAATTAATTTATTTTTTAATTGCTTTTCTTTGTAATTGCATGCTATTTGTTATATGAAATTATATGTGTTGGAGATAATTTTACTGAATCCGTATAAAATTTTATATTTTAATTAATAAGTACAATTGGTTCAAATAAATACATACTTTTTGTCTTTCATAAATGAAATTTTATGGTTTTGGTCTGGCGGAGATTAATACAGGACTCGAAATCTTTCTAAACGTCTTTAACACACGTTATGATTATATTTCTAAGGCAGCTTTTGTCAAAATTATACAACTGGTAAATTAAACATTTACAAAAACGGGCATATAATTCAGATTTTGCAGCGTTCCTAAATGTTTGTCACATTTTCTACCGTCACATTTTACAACAAAAACTTCGATTTCGTTTTCAACAAAAAATCAATTGTTGATTTCTTTAACATACGCAATATAAATATAGAAAAATTACACTGTTTCAAATAGTATTAGGATAGGGAGAAAATAATACGAAAGCTGAGATCTCTGGCTCATATGCCTATCTCTGTAAGACTTTTTATTAACCAGTTGTGTGATTTTGATATAAGCTGTCTTAGCTATATCGTCAATACTCTCTTCACGCTCTTGCTTCCGCACTGCGAACATTAAAAGTATCTTTGAAATCCGTTTCGTAGAAAATATTTGAGAAAGTCGCATCTTCCTCCATGATCGCGAAATTAAATGTACTATAAGTCGTACACTGTAAAAAAAAAATCTGTAAAGTTACAGATTTTTTTTTACAGTGTATGCAGCCACAAATCTACGTTTATTGCATATAACGTTTTTAGGTAGATTTCGTAAGCAAAGCTACATATTACATTTTCCCCTATGGTGGAATTTCTGAATATTTTTCTTTTTTTTTGCAGATCTATCTCTTTGCAGATATATCTCTTTGCTATATATATATATATATATATATATATATATATATATATTGGTCTTGGCGAGTGAAGGGGGACGTAGCATGCGTAAAGTCTGACTTAACCCTGCAGTGTATGTCGTTAGCCATACCGGTCGCCTTCTGTTCTGTTCTGTTATGTCTTGCAATTATATATATTTTCTTTAGTTTGGTTATTCAGTTTGATTTTAAGAATTAAGTTTATGTTGGTTATTATAATATTTTCGATGTGAGTTTCAATGCAGCTATGGTGAGTGATGGATTTTGATATTTTGTTTGTGGGTTTAAATATATTTTGTCACGTGTATTCGGTGGCAAGTCTACGTTTATATCGGCACATTCTTGTAATTTAATATTTGGTGCTTACGAGTCGCCTGGATTAGTATGGAGGACTACTGTAGGCTTCAGTCAGGTATGTCTTTTATGCTTTATAATAAAATTTCGGTATATGACCATGCTTACCATATTATAGCTAATTGATGAGCGGGTGGATGGAGTTGATTAGAATTGGTTGGTTTAGTTGATTTATTTGGATTTATTAGTTTTTTATTGATTTTTGGCTAGTTTGTTGAAGATTTTATAATTGTTTAATTTAAGAGTTTTATTAGTTCTTTCGGGTTTATGTTATATTGTTATAAGTTTATTTAACTTTCTTATAGTTGTACATTTTTTAGTACACATTTAAAATATTTGGAATTGCTTATATTGTATTTACATAGAATAATTAAACATTTAATATGAATAGACAAAATCATATTGTAAAAGGTACCGGAAAGATACGGAATTTTTATAAATTTCGTAGTGCTCGGTCGGCTCCAGAAACCATGGTGGGGAGCGGATCGTCAAAAAGTTACCATGGACCAAATGTATTTAAAAATGTGGATGTATTGGAGAGTAAAGCTTGTGATTATGGCGAGATATGTGAGAAGAGGGGGAAATGTCATGTATGCAATTTTTATAGTAAGCAGAGTTATATAGATGAGAGTTCGATAGATGATTGTTTAGTAATGAAGAAAAATTGTGAAATGTGTTATAAATTAAATAAGGACAAGGGTGTTTATAGAGATACAGAAGTTGTTAGGTATCGGACAAGATATGTTTATAATACAAATTTAATGAATAAACATAAGAAAAACATAGATTGCATCGATATAGTGAAAAGGTATAAAACAAGATTGTTTTATAATAGGGGTATAAATATTGGAAAAAATGTCAATGGAATAAACTTAATAAAATGTAGTGACAAAAGATGTAGAGTTTGTATTTGTGCCGATACGGATAATGGAGACAAAGTGATTGAAGAAAAATCTTTAAAATTTTGTAAGGTATATAATTGTGTGTATTGTTTAAGATGTAATGTGTGCAATCAAATGTACATAGGAGAGACTTCTACTCCTTTAAATAAGAGATTCAATAATCACAAATCAGACATTAGAAATCTTAAGTATAAAAAAGAGGATCAAGAAATAGAAATTTCACATTTTTCAGAACATGGCATAGATAACATTGGGATTTCTATATTGTGTATTATACCTAATAAAATGGAAAGAAAGATTCGTGAAAAGGATATGATAATAAAGTTTGGTACGGTATATTCATATGGACTTAATGTTATGTTTAACCACAGTAATATAATTAAAAACTTTAAAACTAACAATTTAGATGATACAATTTACGACAAAATTAATCATGACATTGGAAATGAGTTGATTAGAAATAGTAATCAATATACTAAGTTGAATAATTTTAAAAAATTAAATACTTGTACAGACATAGTAAATGAAATAATTAATTATAAAGGTGAGCGAAGAGTTAATGTGATTAAAGGTTTGATTTTCAACATTAAGAAGAAATTAATTCCCGTAACTTTAAGAACTTTACAGTCTAGGGTAGAAAATGGGAATGTTGACCTGGGTTGGATTTGTTGAGATATAGAATCAAGACACAAAAATTACAAATGTATTGTAACATTGATTATGGCCATGTTAGTGCAATAAATAAAATCTATTTTATAATGGATTATTTGGGTGATAGCCATAGGGGTATAAATTACAATAAAATGTTGAATAAATACAATGAATTACTACCAGTCGGTAAAATAAAAATAGTTAAGGCTTTTAAATATGATAAGCCTTTGGGGAGAACTATTTTTAATTATAATTTATTTGCTAAAGATCTAAAGAAAAGTATTGCAGGGAGTATCTGCCATTGCAATGATTCTGAATTTATTAATTATAAAGACAAGTATTATGGACATGTTATTACTGGAGATCTAAAGATAGTAAAGGATGAGGAGTTGAGGACGTTAATGGAGTACGGAACTAAATATCGTGTGAAACGTACTCTCACTAAAAGTGTTGCAATTAAACGTTTTACTATTAATATAGATATATTTATAAATAAATTAATGTATAGATACAATTTGCCATCCAGTGTTTTTGACGAGTGGAAGTACTATATATTAAGCGATTTTAAACGAGAATTTTCCAGAGATTTTGACGGAGTTAATAGAGAGAAATACAACAAACTTACACATTCAATTAAAGAAATTCAGGAAAATTTTATAATCACCTATGTGGATAAAGCAAATACAAGTTATGCAATGATATGTAAGGTACTTTACGGTAAACTTTTGAATGAATGCTACAATAATAAAAATAGCTATTTACCATTGAATTTGAAAGCTGAAGTAATAGAAAATAGGATTAAAGCCTTCTATAAAAAAGTTAAGCTGAAACAAATGAGTCAAAGTTTCCCTTATCTCATACTAGTGCCTAAATTCCATAAAACCCCTATCAAATTCAGGAGTGTGACTTGTGGATTTGGTTCATATATTGGTGCTGCTAGCAAGGCTTTGCTGGGGGTGCTGGAGGGGGTGTTTGACGGAATGATGGGGGGAGAGACGACTTTTATTATCAAAAATAGCTATACACTATTAGATAATCTGAAAAAATTAAAAAATATTACTGGTTTATTCGCTTACGATTTTGCAGACCTCTATAACACAATTGATTTGACAGATTTAAAGGATAAAATAGTAGATTTTTATAATACAAATAGTACTTTGGATGTTCATTATGATTTTTTCATAAATTTATTTCAGTTAGTAGTACAAGAAAACTACCTTTACGAAGGAAATACAATATTTAAACAGATTCGGGGTATTCCAATGGGGGGGGGGGGGGGGGGGGAGTTGCTGTTCCATTTTGGCAAACATTTACTTACATATATATGAAAGAAATAATAATTTAAACAGTAACACATTATCCTACAGATATATAGATGATGTTTTGATAGTCAAATTAAACAATGATATTGAAAATATTGATTTTACATATTATCCTACGTCTCTGAGTCTGGAACACTCATCCCAGAATTGTAAAAATATTAATTTTCTAGATGTGAACCTAAGCATAGAAAATGAAAATTTGATATCTAAGTTATTTGACAAGCGAAATGATTTCAACTTTAATACCTTAAAGCTGATACATTTTGATTCCAACGTGCATGTTTCGATTAAAAGAAATGTACTTAGAAATGGTTTAATACGATTCGAAAGACTGAGTACTAGAGTTAAAGACATGTTTAGTGATATTTTAGAGTGGTGCCGCTTGGGATTCAAGCATGGTTATCCTCGCAATTTCATCAGGAGAATAACTAGTGATTTTATTAAGAGTAGCAGGTGCGGAACTGAACTGAACTCAGTGATGGATGAGAATGGAGGTTTTGATGAGTTGATTGATCTAATGAGTTAGAGAGATATTTTGGTGGATGTTGTAGTTCTGTTTAGTTTTTCATAGTTTTTCATTTTTTCAATTTTGGTCTTGGCGAGTGAAGGGGGACGTAGCATGCGTAAAGTCTGACTTAACCTTTTGATATTTTGTTTGTGGTTTTAAATATATATATATATATATATATATATATATATCTTGTGAAACCTGTGAGGATTCAATTTCTATTTATTGGTACCTCTTTGTTTTACTCCTCCCACTTTCAGACGAGCAAGGAGTTGTTTGTTTATTGTTTTTTAGTTATAAGTATTCATTGATTTTTATTGTTGTTTTGCACCCTCCTTTTCATGGATTTCATAAATCATTTACTTTTGATAGAGCTATATTTACTTAGTGCATATAAGAAGCTGCGTTGCGACTGATGCACTGGATTGTTTGTTTTACACCTTTTTAAAGGAATTATATATATATATATATATATATATATATACATATATGTCTGTGTGTGTGTGGATGTTGCTTGCGCTTTCCAAAACATCCTGACCGCAGTAAGAGGGTTCGGCTAATTCTCATGAGAACTAACAAAGCTTGCAATTTCAAAAGACAATAAACTTGATGACTTAGTGATTTTGTATCTCCAGCCTGAGAACCGAAGGCTAAAATTAATTTCAGTGTTCTTCTGCGAGCTGAACTGGGAAGTTCACAGATACCGACAGCACGTCGAAGTATTGACGGCCGGTAAATTGCAGCAAAATGTCCCTTTTATCCCCTTAAAACCTGTATATAACTTGAATGTGTCATGTAAATATATTTGATGCCTTATTCAAGATATTAAATCGTGTTATTTCTACACTATCTAGTCATCAATGAGGAATATTTATTACCAAAGGTCAATTGCACACACACATATATATATATGTGTATATAAACTCTTTTATGGCCACGATAACTTCCATAATTATGCACAAATCTCTTCCAAACTGATACATGAAATAATAGGAGAGAAAATCTAGGTCCTATCCGTTAATGGGCAAAACCGAAACAAAGGAGTGGAAATAGGGAGCCTTTTTGTGAAAACCGAAAAAAAAACCCCAATGACGTCTTATTTATAATAGATATCTAATCAGGTTAAAGTTATTATTACTTGTAGGAAACGGGCCAAAAATTTATGTAAGACAGATTTGTGATATCATTAAAAAGGGGTCAAGGGGCGAAAAAAATATTGTTTTAAGATGAAAACAAATTGATCAATAAACAAATTCATCATCACTTTGTCAATCTGCAACATATGAAATCACTTAATATTATCTTATTATTATCTTAATATTATCTTATATTATTATACACAAATCTTCTTAATATTATCTACAACTTTTATACTGACCGGTTTTTGATAGGACTAACCCTTACAGTAAAAACAAAATAAATAAAAACAAAAAATTCTTGATGAAGGAAAAAAAAAAATCATGACTTCGTCACTTCACAAGATATCAAATCAACTTAAATTTATTATAAATTTTATTAATATTATGTACAACTTTTATATTGATAATTTTTTGATAGGACCAACTCTTACAGAAAAAAAAATATGATGATAATGATAATAAATAGGGTTTGAGGAATAAAATATTGTACTAGTATCCGTCAGGCCGAAATGTCGGAGCATGGAGGCGCGTAAACTTAAAAGATATTTCTTTAAAAAATGTTTTATTTTCTAGATTGCTGTTTAATAGTATAAAAGTAAGTTTGAAATAACAATCGTCGATATCTCATTTTAAAGTGTTTAACTCGGTCGTCAGTTGCCTCGGGTAATGCACAAATTCTAATCTGTCAGCAAGTGCTCCCATACTTCTAATTTGTGTAAAGCCTGGCCTTAGCGAAAATTGCTTCCATTAGAACTTTCTCTAAATGACAAACTACAGTAAAAATGACATAAATTGTTTTATGTGACAACACCTTTAGATGGATATCCACAGCAGTTTTTGACAATGTTAAACTCGAGGATCCATGTATGGTGGCAAAGTATGCAACAGTTAAAGGTAACTAACTTCGTGTGAATGAGGCTTTTTCTTCTTTTCAATATTTACAAATAGGTTTGATAAAAAAACAGTTAGAAATGGTTCATGATACTCAACACAATGAACTATTATGGCCTGTGGCAAACCTCGAGATTGAAAAAGTGGGTCATAGGCAATATCTTTTATCGTACTTACGTTTATCAATTCTCACTCAGTTCAGATACTGGTATGTAGCATAATGCATAACAGTGCATCCAGCTGCTGAGGAAAGTCTAGACTGAAGTCCAGACGCGTGATCATCTTCACTCCATCTTCGTATTTAATCATTGTGATCTGCTAAAATTCTTGTTTATTGGTCCCCGCTTTGATTTAAGGAGTACTTCTTGATTATACTCTTTAGCTTGCTTGGTTTTGAGGAAAAAGACATATGGCACCTTCAAATCATTCAAGTTAGTCGAAAGCAGTATATCTTTGAATCGTTCCATAAAGGATGAGAGGTAGTCAAAAACTTGACTCACGCAAAGTGAGTTCAGAGTATATCGGAACTGTGTCTGCTGATCGTCATTTTGTCTCAATGAATTTGTTAATGTGAAACATTTTTTAAAAGCTCTAAGCATTTTTTGTCCGCGAAGAATCAAAATGACTTTTAAAGAATGTCTCTTATATAGAGGGATGTCTTTTACGCTTTAACTACCTAATACGTCCAAGGATTTAAACAAATAAGCCTCTAAAAGGCTAAATGCTATCTATTTTATCTTCGGGATATCTTTGTTCAAGGTCAGCCATAAGATGACATCCTATCATTGAACATTCGTTAATAATGAGAAGTAGCACTGTATCCATTCCGAGTTGTAGATGTATTGCTGACTTTTTGAATTAGCGAACTATTTAAAACACGTTGGCTCTTTAAGCACTGAGTGAGTCGCCTTGTCTTTGACATTAAATGCAGCAGTACCTGTACAGAATGATAGCTTCTGATCCTAACTGATCTATGATTGTTTTAGTAATTTCTTTGATTTTTGTACATTTTGCAGGTCTTCCTTTTCCAATAATAAAAGTTAATTAAAAATAATAATAAACCATAATTAAACTGAGAATAAACAACAAACATGAAAGAAATTTCAACAGATATAAACTAATAGAGAAAGAACAAAACCAAAATGCTGTACCCTCGTCAGCATTGGACATTTTATAAAAGCACCGCAGTGTTTCAGACCAATTGCCTTACGCTACAAACTATTATTCAGTAGTGACGTTGGGTTTCGGGCAGAGTGTCGCAAAGCATAAATCAAATGCATAAAAACTATTGAAAGCATATCACGAAAACTCCCCCACAGGATCTGAGACCACGAACAGCACATCTCCAAATCTGAAGACACAGCTAATTCAAAAATGTGCAATACAGACTGAAACAGCAACAAAATTATTTTATCCAAAACTAAGTCACACAGCCACAAAAATCAATAACCAACATCCAATGATCCATAATCTGTCCATGCTCGTTGTATGTCTGCTGCCACACAAAAAGGCTTTAGGTGATATAAATCATTAACTGTCAATCATAATAGCAACTACTCAAAAACGAAGACTGTCTGTAAAACTAGTATATGTATTAATGAAGTTCAAATACATGTTATTTTTATAATACAAAATACTGGTTAAATGAAAAAGTTCTTTAAAATATATAAAATAAATTTTTATTCGTACAAAGTTTATAGTAACAAAACTCTGACCTATGATAATATTGATGTAAATGCGTTTATGCATATTTGAACTCCAGTTAACTAACTGGGTAACTTCAAAATTAATATACTTCGTTTATTGTAGATTGAAATGTTTATACCATTTGAAATGTTTATTTTCAAATCAAGATATTCAGCAGCACTATTATTTCCAAATTTTTTTCATGATTAGCATATCAGGATAAATGTCAGATGATATCCCCAAAAACTCGCGACCGCAGTTCAAAATTATTAAATCGTCAAAATAGAAAATTGACATCATTATTGACACTACAAAATTAAAATTCATAAAAAAAAAAAAAAAAAAACTGCCGTTGAAGAAAAACTTCTTCACATTCCTATCCCATTATTCTGTAAATAAATATGTGAACCTGTACAAAAATACTTGTTATATAAACAAAGTTTGCATAATAATTTAAATAAAATAAAAACTAAATCAGTATAAGCCATAATTAAATCGACAACTGTTAAAAGGACATCATTTAACCCTGCAATAGGGATATTTGTGAAAAGATTCTGAAAATTATATGTTTGGATACTCTGTATATCTTTTTTAATTAATTTCTAATCTCATAACTGATCAAAATAATCCAAAGCATATTACTTTCTTTATACTTAATTTTCAGGATATTCGAAATCCTTTTTTAGCATTTCTTCAAATTTGCGATTAAATCTATTTCCAATACTGTTTATATTACTGCAAATAAATCTCTATTTAATTGGTATTTTATGAAATTTTGGTGTTACGAAAAGAAAGGTAATGCCGATTTTTTTTACTTTAGACAAAGGAATTTGAACCGTTTTTGAAATCGCCAGATGTTTCTTAATCAGTGTTTGAACAGTAGATTTATATAAAGTATAGGTGACATTATTATTAAGTTCAGTAAATTTCATATTAGCATAATAGCTTTTTCAAATAACCGCAAAATTGTTAGATGCTTTGTCAACTGAACAAAAAACAAAGCTATTTTTCAATGTCAATATTTCCCTCTCTGGATCTGTATTCCTTCCATGGTAAGTGAAAGTAGAAAAATCATTCATATATTTCATTTGAAATGATTTAAAATCATCCAAAATTTTAAATTTCCATTTATTGAAAAGAGTGATAGGTGTATTGAATTTGTAACTTAAATTAACTATAAACACACGTAATTCATATTTAAATAGGCTGCAAGTTTTTTTTAAATTCATCTTCTTCTTTAATCTAAATTTAGTACCCAATTTCATTAATTGTTTCAACTCATCGTTGGATATGAAATTAAGGTCGCCAGTAACTATATGTTGTGCATTTTTATCGTAAAAGGATGAATGCTGAAAATTACTACACTTTCAAGTCAAATTTAAGTAGGAGTCTAAATTCTGTGCAACTTCTCTATAATTAAATGATTTATTACCCAAGGTATTTACATATTTGTAAGTTAAAATAATAGACACGTTTTTAACCGGAAATATTAAATTGTGTCTGGTAACAATTTTATTCAGATATAAGTCATCAAAACTTTTTTGCTAAAATGTACAAACGAAGTATAATTCATCCATTTTACACTGTTGATTTGTATCTATTTTATACAATAAAAAGTCCGTTAATAAATCCTTAAACTGTGTATTACCACAAACAAACTCTTTAATCTTCTGCTGCAATCTCCGTAAAATTTAAATTTTAAACAGAATAAAATAGTTTTAATTTTGTTTAATATTATAATTCTTATTACAAAGATCTACTAAAAAACAACTTTTCAAAAGTAAAAAAAAAAAAAAAAAAAAAAAAGCCAAACAGAAAAAAAGAAAAGAAAAAAGATGAAAGTTGTGGCTAAAAAATAGTGTGATATAAAATTTCCAAGCTTATATTATGGTACTTATTTAACATTTTTATTAAAAATTTACCATACATAAGTCGAGTACCTAAGTATGCGTTGATAGAAAGCCTTTTCTCCTTTACTAAATACATCATAACGTGTTTCTGAAAATTAATTTTTTTTTAATTATGCATGATGGGCTTGGCGGCCATCTTTCCATATTTTACAGAAATTTCTAAGTACACAAGTACATTGTTAAGATCGAAAATTCGAAATTGTTGCTAAAGCAAACACTTTATGCTTTTAATTTATGGAAATGAGTGCGTAGAAAATTGTGTCTTAAAATAAAGTTGAAGTAACTTCAGGTTTCATCTTATGATTCTTTTTCTTCGGAGGGGGTTAATTAATTAGTTAAAGCAGTAAAAATCAATTTTTTTTCAAAATAAAAGCCTTTCTTAATTTATCTGTCTGTAGCCAAAACTAGAAGGTCAAAATTCTTAATAATGCAAACATATTACGAGCTTGTCTGCTTAGAAATTTGTGCAAAATATAAAAAGATGGCCGCCAAGCCCATCATGCATAATTAAAAAAAATTAATTTTCAGAAACACGTTATGATGTATTTAGTAAAGGAGAAAAGGCTTTCTATCAACGCATACTTAGGTACTCGACTTATGTATGGTAAATTTTTAATAAAGAATGTTAAATAAGTACCATAATATAAGCTTGGAAATTTTATATCACACTATTTTTTAGCCACAACTTTCATCTTTTTTCTTTTCTTTTTTTCTGCTTGGCTTTTTTTTTTTTTTTTTTTTTTACTTTTGAAAAGTTGTTTTTTAGTAAATATCAATTCTTTTTTTAAAACAGATTATATATAATTGAAATAATTCTACACGCTAAAATTAGTCCTTGTATAGCCTTTATAAGCAGGGAACAAACACAATAGTATACATTTTGTTTACCTATCAATCATTTTTTAGAGTAATTAATACTTTAAAAGTAAGGAAAGTCAATTTCTTCTTTCAAAGTATCAGTCTTTCTCAATTTATATCTCCTTAAAATTTTCTATGACGGATGAAAATTTAGTAAAAATCAAATAGAGTCAAAATAAAATACATATTTACAGTTAGTCTGTCAGTTAATTGTTTGTTCTAATTTTTTTTTTTTTTTTTTTTTTTTGCTGACGGTTTTGCAAAATAGATTTACCTTTACAAGTACTTACGGATAATCCAAGAATGAAGCCCCGCAGGCATCTAAAAAATCGAAGATCTGTCTAAAGAGATAAATCTAGCAATTCTAGACATGATGATGAAATATTTTTGATAAAAAAAAATCTAAAATTTTAAAGATATAAACTGTACATATAACGTCATCTTCATTTAAATCGTGTTATAGAGAAGAAAGAATAAATATGTAATTTTACTCAAATCTGTTTATCCATACCTATTTGCATAAATGTGAGAATATAATTTCGTATAAAAATTCCCGTACATTGATTATCTTTAATAGTCTATTATTAAAGTCGCATAAACATTAGAATTAAATTTTTTCAAGTTAAAAATTGCCTAAAATATTAGTCTTATCTTTCGTCAAATTTGTTTTATGTTTTTTTTTTTTTTTTTTAATACCCAGACACCTTTTCTAAACTCTGACAAAAGATCACAGAAATACTGACGTTATCCAAATACTTATATCTTTCTATCGTATTTCTTTTTTTGAGGGAGGAGGAGAGGTGAGGAAGAGCGCTTAAGAACTTCGTTTTGTTCTTAGAATTCTGAATTAATCATTGAAAAGATCTACCTACATAAGTCTTGTTGCAGAATTTTCATTAGCTAAGAATTGTATCAACTTATGTGAATATATTAAATTACTTTTGTAAAATACTAGATGGGAGCCATTGATATTTTCAGAGCATTTGCCTACATTTTAAACTTAAGTCATTTACAACTATTTATTAATTTTCTATACGAATTAAAGAAGTCATTGTTTCCATGACAACTGCGCCTTTCACTATTGCTTATTTGTTTGTTTTATTGAACACATATATATCAAATCACGTGGGGATCACGACGGGATTCGAACCCGCCCCCACCTACGCTCTCAAGCGATTAGCGGCGTGGTGTCTTATCCACTCAGCCACGGTGGACCACTATTGCTTTCTCTAATACCCAGATACTCACATTTAACCAGCTGCGCTTAGAATCATGCTCATAACAAAGTACATTTATATGTAAGAGTGGTGACATATGCACAAGTCGTGTACTCATAAGTTTTTGTCCAAAGTACAGTAACTCAGTTTTCAGTAATATACGCGGAAGATTTCGATTAAACTAACCAGGAAAGTTAAAAAACATTGGCTTTCTGATTTGATTTTATTCAAAATCGTCTTAACCAACCAAAGTTAATCTCCGAGACCCAGATAAATTTTTCTCTGTTAGTAAAATTAGATTGACCAATCAATAGCTTCCATCCTTGCAGGATTTTCGGTGTTTACTGCAAACATAAAAAAAAGTTTTCAATAATGCAGGCTTCTGATTGATTAATCTCATCTTGCTAATAGCGTAAAATCTATCTTGATCCCGGCCTATTCAACGCCCTTTAAATATTCGAGAAAGCCTTGACAGGCGTCAGGAAAATATCACACAAAGCAGGCAAAACAAAGAAGAAAAATCATTCATTGGCTCGTTCATATCCACGAGCCAATGAATGATTTTGTTCCTTTGCTTTGCCTGCTTTGTGTGATGTTTTCGTGACGCGTATCAAGACTTTCTCAAATATCTAGGGGGCGTTGGTTTATTTCACCACCATGAAGCTGTGAAAGGAGAGGAGCAGACATGTCAATCTTCCCGTGTGAAAAACTACATACCAGAAAAAACGAGTTCTTTCCCCCTCTTCTGCCCTTTTCTCTCTTGATTTTGACAGATAGCAGCCCATTTAGCAGTCTCCAGTGCAACATGCCGCTATATATGGTGGACACAAGGGGGAGGGTGTTAGCGTGACCAATGACATAATAGGCCAGTTCATGACGTTTAAAATGCACACGGAGTTGGATCATCTTTACACGATGATTAGTACAAAGCGGTGCGCCGATTTTTTTTTTGTGTCCATTGCCGTGTACAGATAATCAACTCCGTGTGACGTGATGAGCTGGATACACTTTAGGAACAGCTTCAAATGACGTCATCTGTATCTACTTCGAGGCAAACGAAAAAGACAGACTACCGCGGGGCTACACTGTTAAAAATATCGTGAAAAATTACCTCTGTTTATAAAGGATATCTATTTATTGACCAATGAGAACGCTACATTAACGCCTATGGATTGTTCTCATTAGTCAGAAAGTAACCTTAAAAACAGAGGTATTTTTTCATGATATTTTTAACAGTGTACAGCGTCTAGAATATATAGTGTGGAAATCCAATCAGTCGATCACAGCGATATCTGCAGGATATTTTCCAAAACTCCAAGACAATTTGGTCTAGACGCTGTAACATTTTTTTTTCTACGTTTTATTAACATACATCTGACCTGTGTGCTTGGCGTCAAACCCGCTGTAATAATAGGATGTTTACTTTGAAAATATATCGCAGATGTCGCTGCGATCATCTACCTGGATTTCAGCGTCAGTGCACATTTAAGGGATACACTTTTTAGCGGGTCTTGGATAGCAAATTTCCTCATTTTGTATTCTAGACGCTGTAGCGGCGCATTACACATGTCTCTTTCTTTTTTAAAAAATATCCTGCAGATGTCGATGCAAATGACTGTTTGGGATTCGACATCGTTGTACATTTAAGGGATTCAATACTTTCGCGCTTTTTTAAGTATTGCTGGGATGGTCGATTTCTACAATATATTGTAACGACCGAAAAACCCCGCAGCCTATTTTGTTTCGTAAGTTGCGAAACTGGTTTTGTCCAGCGGTTGTCCATGAATCGCAGCCTAGAGTCAGATCTTGTCCACGGATCGCAGCCTAGAGTCAAATCTTGTCCATGGATCGTCGCCTGGGTTTCGGAGAGTGATCAGCCGTGCTCTCGTATGGGAGAGAAACTTTTTCGATATACGGAGAGAGAGCTGAAGATGTTAGGTGAGAAGTCAAGTAAAATGAAGAGAGCTAGTCACTTGTGAGATGGAAATGCATTTTGAGAAAATTTTGGTAGATAGTATCCGAGCTGATTTGTGTAATGGAAAAAAGACGTTTTTTCTGTAGCCGGGAACAAGTGTTGACATAGTGGTTTTATTGATTGTGTTTTTAAAGTAATGTATTTTAGAGAGAGCGGAAAAGTTGTGCCTTTTGTTTAAGAGTAACGATGTGTTTTTTTATGGTTGAAGAGATTTTATTTTGAAGTATAAACTGTTAAATAAAGTTAATATTCAATGTTAAATCATCGTTTGTTTAGTGCTACCAGGGAACCAGATAACATCGTTACAATATAATCTGGACGCTATAACGGAGCTATAGTTTCTAGAAGATACAGTTTAAAAATCGTCTTATTAAAAATGTGCTAAAAAATTGTATCCCATAAATGTTGAACGAGGCTGAACGACGAATGTCAATTAGAGCGACATATGGTAATTCCAGCGTAAATATTTCAAAAGAAAACGTTTCGCTCAGAGAAGATCTAGAAAATGTTGCTCCTATCGACATTTGTCATTCAGTATTTTTCAATATTTATGGGATTCAATTTTTAGCACTTTTTAAAGCATTACTGGAATAGCCGGTTTCCACACTATGACCATGATCTAGGTAGATTTTTCTCTGTTATCGTAACGAGATTGAGCAATCAGAAGCCAGAATTTTTGCTAACTTTTCACTGTTTGCAAAAATGTACCTGGATCCCGACCTATATTTCTAGACGCTATAACTGAGCTCAGAATAGTACAGAAAGCAAACTCCGTATTTTGATACATTAAGGCCGGGATCTAATTAGGAACAAGTGTGTCTCTATAACGAAGTAGCGACATACGGCCAATAAATGCTTATTGGTAAAAGTGATAAAAACAAATCGTTAAAGTTCTTTGAGAGCATGCCATTATCGTCAGGCCAATGCATGTTGAATTATTTCCCTAGTCTAATAGAGATCGTCCATGCACGTATCTTCTAATGGAGGATATTCCAAATATGTGTTCGAGGCTGAAAAAGTCACGTGGTACCGGTAATTTACCCAAAGAATTTCTAGCTGATAAGAAGGGAAACAGGAAACAACACTGTTAAAAATATCGTGAAAAATTACCTCTGTTCTTAAAGATTCTCTATTTTCTGACCAATGAGAACGCTACATAAACGCCTATGAAGCGTTCTCATTGGTCAGAATACAGATAGCCTTTAAAAACAGAGGTAATTTTTCACGATGTTTTTAACAGTGTACTACTGCTTTCTACCATGAACTGTTTCATTGGCTAGCAGGGATTTACATTACGTAGACGGAGCCTTCCCTTCTTTACGCTAGACGTTCTTGCCTTGACCATGTGATCATAACGTAGATTGGATATCTTCTATTCAAGAAAGCGGATTGCCGTACTTTCGACAAAAACTTGAAAGGAGCACGCCTCCTGTGCATATATCACCACTCTTATGTATAAAAGCTGTTGTGGTATGTATAACTGTTATGGTGTTGTTTCTGATACAGCGCCTAGAATACCTAGTATGGAAATATGCTATCCAAACAGTTCTAAAAATTTGTATCCCTTAAATGTGCGACGATACTGCTAAAATTTCAAGTGTCGATCGCAGCGACATCTGCGGGATTTTCGTATTACTATTATTACTTTGTATAGACTAGCAATTTCTTGCAGTTGTAGAAAATATCCTGCAGATGTCGCTGCGATCTGCATATTGCAGAAGTATCATTGCACATTTAAGGGATACAATATTTTAGCGCTTTTTTAAGTATTACAGGGTTAGCCGATTTCAACACTATATATTCTAGGCTATATAGTTTTTGAGCGCTGTTGGTCAAATTTCGATATTTATGTTTTAGAGTGAGCAATAGAGAAAAGTACTAAAACTATTGAAACAACAACTTCTTTAATATTGAAATGTATAGCAAAGGAGTTCAGAATCAATGCCTTAAATAGTTTCGAATATGCTGTGTTGTTATGACATCAGTACCCTTCCTGGATGTGGAAAGGCAATATTGTGTTCAACACAATTTGCTGCCATCTTGATAGATTTTTCGCTGTTAGCGAAACGAGATTCATCAATCAGAAGCTTGCACTTTTGCGAACTTTTTGCTGTTTGCAGCAATGCAGGCTATTGATTGGTGAATCTCCTTTCGCTAACAGCGAAAAATCTATCTGGATCCCAGCCCAGATTTCTGTAAACATTGCACTTCATCCATGGCACTAAGAAAATGACTCAAAACTTTTATGACATAGCCGGGATCCAGAAACAGCAAAAATTCTCAAACATTCTGGCTTCTGATTGGTCAAACTCATTTCGCTAACAGCGGAAAATCTATCTGGATCTCGGCCATAGTTTTCTTCTATGAAATTAAAGCAAAAGGATAATATAAAAGAATAGTATAAGGCTTCTAAAATGGTTTGGCGGGTTTATCGCTGTTTGGCATAATTTATAAACTTTAGAATTAATTAACAATTTTTCGCTAATTAAGACTAGAAAATTTGTGTTTTTAAAGCTGAATTTTTTAAAAGCACGCAGATGGAGTAAATATCTGTCCAAAAATGCAATCCTTACTTTTTTATATCCATTATTTAAGTCTCTACCTCGATTGAAGCATAAGGTGTGACGAAGAAAATAAATCTGTCATTTTCAGTATCTCGACGTTATTTTAAAAAATCTATATCTCAGTTTATAATTAATTTATGAGGATGCATTTGATCTTAAATTAAAGATCTTTTCCATTAGGTCGTTCTGGTTTTGGTTTTATTTTTCTGCGATGATTGGTTCTTTTGATATGGTAAATTTTACGCTGGCATGTTTGGTCGATTTAACATGGAGGAGTTGTCGTCAGTATAATAAGCAGTTACGGTGTCTTGCGTTTTATTCTTGGCGTTTGTTTGTTTGGCGAGTTTAGTATTTTTTTTCAGCTTGGCTTGGCAGAACGACCGTTCTGCTTGATTGTATAAATCAGGTAATACTATGGCTGGATTTATGTTTTTATATTTGACAAACAATGCCTATTTGAGTAATTCCCTCTTTTTTTCTCTATTGTAAAAAATAAAGATTTGTAAACTGATGAAAAGAGATTATAAACAAATATTGAACTTTCTGTATGGTAGCAAATTTTAGTATATAACCCGTGTGGATATAATGATTTTGCGCGAAAAATATAAAAACTTTCACTACGCAAACCGATTTGCGTGATCGAAAGACTGTTCTAAAATTTGTACACTGACATTTTTAAAACCATGTAAATGGAAATGCTTTGTTTCGAAATATGAACCAACAACATTTCTGTCAGACAGTGATCTATGATTACTGATTCGCATGTGCATACTTCATCAGAAGTCTCGCCCACATATTTCTGATGTCGAAGTAAACAAGTTAATAAGTATATGATATGAGTAATTTTTTAGAAATTATAATTCAAATTAATTGTACTATTAACATACACGTTTTCAGACAAGTTTGTATATATATATATATATAATTATATATATATACAGACATATACAAAATATATATATATACAATACATGTATATATATTTTACAAAACAGTAAAATTTCCCAATATTAATAAAGTTTCTAGAAATTATACAGAATTAGTTTACTAGAAGAACGAATAAACAACCATCAAATAAACGCAATCAAATAAAAAATATTTTATAGCAGGTGTATTTATGACACATAGCGTAAAGTAGCAATACAGAATTAGTAAATTGCTCGATAAAAGTTCAGTAAATGTTAAACCAAAATAGACATATACTGTAAAACAAAATCATCTGCATTTAAGGAATCAATAGTATATATATAAAAAAGGATTATAAAACTTAAGTAAAAATTAAATTACTTTTTTTAGTTATTATCTGTTTTGTTAACGCTAACACTGAAAAAAAACGACATTTTTACGGTACAAAGTACTGTTCATCTCGAGCACAAACTCGATCACAGTCAAATGTGCTGCATCTTTTTTTGATTTCTTGACTATATAAACATGAAAAATACAGTAATTTCGTAAAATTAACAGCACAATGTGCTGTTAATAAATATAAATAACATTGCAAAAACTATATAAACTAAAAAAAATAAATATAAAAAACAGCAAAAAATAACATTGTGCTGTTAATTTTACGCAACTACTCTATTTTTCATGTTTATATAGTCAAGAAACCAAAGAAAGATATAGCACATTCGACTGTGATCTAGTTTGTGCTGGAAAATCTACAGTAGTTTTTTTACAGTGCATATTTAAGCATTTAGCAGTCATAGATTTCCACATATTTTGTGTTATGTACTCTTTGCCTCTCTTTAGTCATATTTTGCATCAACAGTTCTTTATTTTAACTAACTCTATCACCTAAATATGAATAATTTAAAATGTAAATAATACTAAAGAAAACAAAATAACCATAGAGAAATACCCTCTTCATACTAATCCGCAAATTGTTGTAGAAATGCGCGATCAGTAGTAATCGGTAAGTTATAAGATCTACCAATTAATACTATATTTAAATTATTCATACAGAGAAAAACATATAAAATATACACAATATATACATATAATATACAATATTCATGTATATGAAATGTGTATGAAAAGTATACATATAAAAATTCTAACAAATTTCAATCTCGAATGCTAATTTTTGCATCATATTTGATAAATGTTAGATTGAAAATTATGAAGGTTTAAAAATTAAAATTTATAATGTTAAATTAAATTTAATAGTTGCTAAACATATTTCAATGTGTGTGGGTGTCTAACCCTATTTAGAAATTTATTTTACAAAATAAATGTTTATAGATTCACATATTTGAAGCTTCTAAAAATAAACTTCTGTCAAAATGTTAAGAGTCTTTACTTTCAAAATTTAATTTAGAAATTACAGATACTTTAAAATAAAAAGTAGGTGATAACAGTTGACATAAAAAGACCTGTAATATGAAGAAGACGATTAGAAAACTAGAATTGTCAAACACAAAGCGAACAAATTGAAAATATATAAAAAAAATTCAATAAATGTAGAAAAGTGTAATAGTATATAATACATTAAATGAACATAATTCTTAACTATCTCTGTCCTATTTCTGAAATTTTCAGATGGCTAAATAAATATTATTTAATGCTATGAAGACACCGGGGATTTCCGATGACATTTACGAATTATTCGATGACGAAAAAGTCCAGGCACGTACATAACATTTTAAATAAATATCTGATAAATGGAAAGTTTGTTAAAAGAAAAAAAAAAACTTCAAGTAGATTATTGCAGAAGGTATATATTTTCAAGAAATGATACTTGATTACATATCGTTCATGAAGAAATAAAGATTTTTTCTGAAATTTTAAAACTAGGAAGTTGTTGGCAGAAAAAAATCGCATAGATTTTATTACAATGCTTATTTCAATTTTACTGGGAAATGTTACTAGTTGATATAGGGTATATAAATTATTTCAAGTTTTGTATGCATATACCTTCACGAATACCTTTCTCCACCAGTTTTTTTTTTTATGTTACAACAAACTGTACTGATTTTCTAAGGTTATTTATTAAGAATCAGATACATTTATAAAAGAAATTTCATTAAATAAAGTAACATTTATTTCAATTTAAATCTAATAATATTCTATTTTAAAAACATATATACATTTTGAAAACTATCGCATTTTAATCTAAATGTATATTTCCTTTTTAGATTAAATAAAATGGCTTCTTTGATAAACCATTGCTTGGGGATTTACAGTTTATTATATATAAAAACGTGCTTAACGACAACTGGTTTAAGATATAATGCATAAGTTACATAATGCATATTTGTGTTCATTAAATATAAAACAATTATACAACCCATCGGACAATTCTCTACTAAAGATATGAAAATACTTATATACATGGAATTGGAGGAAATTTAGTAATAATTCCATATTTTTGATTACTTATGATAAAATAAAAACATCCTTTGTTTATTTTATGTATGACCTCTTGTGTTTTAGTTATCCCATTGCCTACAGAATTTACCAGAAAATAAGAATAAGAGCTTACTTTAACAAGGTTTTGTTACAAATATAATAGCCCTTTTTGTAGGAAATATTGATTTACATGCAAGCAAACGCAGAATTATTTCAAAACTAAACCTTTCAAGATGTAGGTTAGATAGTAGAAAGATTAACGAAAGGAGTTTAAGCTTCGTAACACAGGGAAGGTCGCACGATAACTGATATATGCACGATATTGTTTTCATTAGTATTATTTTTTGACCGCTTGAGAGAAAGTTTTGTTGCGTCTCCAATCTTTCTGAATCGAGACTTTTCTTGTACCAAGAAAATGGCAACTTCACTCACTAACTTATGTTTGATAAAACAGTATATGGTACCTAACATCCTTATTTGTAAGTATTTTTTGTTTAACCTGTTTTACTTATATGCTATTACATACTGCAATACAGTATATTACGTTGCTGTATTCATCTTGTAAAATAATTTTTGCTTTCGTATTATTTATTTTTAAAATATAGGAACTAGATCTCATATATTCAATAAGATGAACATTTTTTATGAGAAATACAATAAAATATCTATTACAAAACTACAATTACTTTATAATCTAAAGGTATAAATATTTGATACTTACATTCATAAATAAAAGCTTTATAACTACAAATGTGTTTAATATGATGCATTTTAAGCAGTTTTTCAGCGAATTTTCAAAATATAATTTCACACAGCACTATTACTGAGTGAATTTTATATAGATGTGATATAGTAAAGATATATAATACATGTTTTATTATTCTTAACAGTAAATGTTGCTGGAAACTTAAGCTTTTAAGTATACAAAATATTTTATCCAATTATTGCCGATTTAAAATTATGTAATAAAATCATTTATTATCATTAAACTAAAGTTATAACGTGCTAAGAGTGAAAAAGTACATTTAAAGGGTTATAAATATTTTTTATAAACATATCAGCATGTTTCAGAAGCAAAATTGGCAACTTTCAATATTGATGTTGATAAAGTCGCCATTAGTGCATACGAATCATATAAATATGTTCTTTAAAAAGTATTTTTAAGCGTTTAATTGATCTTTTGAAACTTTTAGCATGTTATAACTTTAATTTTGACATTTTTTCTTACATTGTATTGATCTTTTGTTTTTCTCTTAGGCCTTCCCTAACGCTTTTCCGAACTTGAAAAAGTTTTAGTTATTTAAAAATCAAAAGTAGAAAGTTTTAATTTTAAGATATAGATCATGCAAAAATATATATATATATTCAACTAATATATTTTTAGACAAAATGCGATCCACATGAGTGAGCGGAGAAAGAAATGTAAATAAGTAGGACAATAAAGATAATTGCGTAAAAGCGATTTATTTTCGAAAATATACTATATAAAATCCAAATAACATAGAATATGAATTTTACAGAAGTATGTAATTTTCTGATTATTCCTAGTGCCTGACACTAACGACATTATGCAGAGGCTTTCCACATGTGAATTTTTTACCACCCAGTATGGCTAAAATAAGTTTTTCGTATGAACATCAAATTCAAGTAGGGGAGTCACGCTTGAAAACATATTCTCTGATATTTCTAAAGTTTTTGAAAGAAAACTATCTAAAAATATGTTTATTGCATAATGCAACATTGATTTGATTTGCAGTTACCTACAAAACAAATCACTTTTTCATAGAGATAGACAGAATAGTTTTCTATTATCTATACTTTTCCCCATAATTCCATTGACTTCATGGCAAAAATTGGTGAAAATAATCATGTAATGCTTTTTTCTGGAGATCATTGAGAAATGTTGTTTTTATGTAATTAATAGATAGAGATCTACTTTCACGTAGAGTTGATTGGATTCGAATAACATATCGCTATTATATAAGCCTGCTAACAATTGTGAAACATCTTGTATTTTCTTAATTTTTTAATACTTCTAGTAACGGTGAAATAACAAGTTTTGATGATGGATGGTCAGCACCATTATTTCTGAAAAGTAATCTTTGCCTAATGCCGAATATAACTATTTGGCAATAAAGCTATGTGATTAGATCATGGGTACATCGCTACGTAGAGAGTGAAGTTTTAAAATACGTTCTTTTGTTTAAGTTTTCACTAATGACATTCTCAAATATGTAAAACTTTACTGACATCACCTTTCCACGTACATGAAATTATCGTATAATTGGAAGAGGAGGAATTATTGTTAAATGACAGATTACAGACATTATTTGTGCTTTCATACCAGCAGAAACATACTGTGCGGTTTTGAAACTACAGGATATTTTGATACAGTTCATTAGCAAATAGATCTTCTCCGCATGGATAGCATAGGTAATATTTTACCGCTAATTTCATGGCGCGTGACACTGAACAAGCCTGCTGATGGATTCTCGAAAACTTTCAGAGCTATACCGTGTAAAACAAACAATATGAATTAAAAAATTATTTTTGTGTTTGTCAATAATTGGCTGAGGAGATTTTAGAACCACTATGAATGTGATAATTTTTAATTATATAAAGTAAAAATGCACAAATTGATTGTGAAAGACAATAATTTGATAACCACTGTCTAATAAAAATCTTATATATTTGGCATTCCTCTCCATGAGTTGCGTCGATTAAATTTAGGTATCAACTAAACAAAAGAGTTTGAATTGTGTGCATAAGAATATGAAAACGTATATCGAAGGTTTTTGTTCTTGTATTCATTGCGAACATATGTCTTGTTAATAGCTGTGATTACGACCCAAAAAGTAGATGCCGCTTTATATAAAATCTTTTAAATATGGATTCTTATGCACTTAATTTTGGAGGAAAGCTATAAAATTCCATACGAATGGAAGGATAATTCAATGTCAGAATGAATTGTCTATTTAAATAGCAGTTCTCAGTGAGAAAACTAAAACATGTTGTCAAACTTAGCAGTATGAAAAATTTCACCTATTCATTTAATTCTTAATGTATACACTTTAAACTTATTAGCAATCTTGAAATACAGCTTTACTATAAAGTGAACAAAATATTATTTTATTTTTCTTCTGTAACAGTTTTAATATAAAAGCAATATTCAGTTATTGTTTCAGTTAATTATTCTTAAAGGCAGAGTTATTTCTGACAAACATGTTTTTTTAAGTTTTCACTCTACAATCGCAATTCAGTAATTATCTGTACTATTCTCAGACCAATTCAGCTATGAGATAAGCTTATGTTGCAGCCACTTTTTGCATACATCAGTAACTTTACCGGGAGCTGAATTTTGTGGACAAAAAAATAATCCTTTATCTTGGATGAAGAACACGTATGGTAAGACTTAAATTTGTGTTCAAGTATTTCATTCAGATGTATTTTAGTATTACATTCCAATTAATCACACTTATTATGCCCACAATTTTCGATCTCATTCAAACCGGGATCATAAAACTAAGTGGGTGTTAGACGAAAGGTGTATACGCAATCCGAAAACACCTTTTTTTACGAAATCCCTGCTGCCATATGTTATGTCTTCAATATCCATCGCTGAAATTTATGTTTCACCAATTCAGATAGCAAGGTTACTCTATTTTTCTATCTAGTTAACCCTCCGACTGTCTTGGAAAAGGGCAAAATCGTAATGTTGTTTTCTCTGCATTTTGTTTTAAATGCTAAAAAAAGTTATTCTTTGAACATTTTATAAAAAAACTTAATAACGAATATGAATGCAATCCTTGGAAGTATTAATCATTGTTCAATGTATTAAAAATACATTAAATCAATAGAATTATATTACTTTAAATATTGCTTGTATTGCAGTGAAACCTGGAGCTTAGTGAACGTATTAACACGGGCTTGTCAGTGAGGGGGTTAATGTGTATTTTAGCCACGTTTTATCTCTTTAATCGCAATTTGATTGATAAAAATGTTTTTTCATGACGTTCTAACATTTTACTCAAAATACCGCAGTCTACACAGATGGGTACCCCGCTTCTACTTCGCATTGAAGTGCGCCATGTTCTTTTACATACATTGAAATGACCTTTTTGTCTCACCTAACCACAGATTCCTTCCTCTTTATTTCCCAGTTGATCCAGTGCACCTTTTACAACCTTTATAAATATTGTTTTGTGCGATCTAACATCCTTTGTTTAATTTTTTTTTGAAAATTTCTCTTTTATGAAAATGAATTTAGGAATTTATCTTTGTTTGAAAATCTTGTTAATTTAATATCCAATATTTCCTTGTACAATAAATATATTTTTGAAAAATAATGGCATGAATGGTGCTGTAAAACAAACTCTTAACAGCCACCGCAGATGTACTAAAATTGCACTAAAAATGAATGAATCTTCTGACATTATTGGATTAGCAGTTTTTCCGTATATATACTAATATGTCGTTCAGAATAAGATAGTTAAAATTATTAATTAACGTTTTATTAAACGGGTGATCCTTAACTAGAGTTCTCCATATATTATTACGGTGAATTAGAATCAATGTTACCGTGACTTAAATTAAGTGACTTAACCACGCTAGTATGAAGTAAGATCACTTTAATCCAACACACTAAAAGAAGCAATATTTTTGGATGAATACATGGGAAGACATATAGGAACATATATGTACTGATGTTGCGAAAGCTATTATGGGTCACAATGCTGGAGCCATTGCCAAAATTAAAAAAAAAATAGCTAACCGCTGTAGCAGCATCAACTGCGCTCATTTTAGATACATAGTATCCCTTTGAACTTATGAAATGGTATAATATTTCCAATAAAATAATAAACTATATATAATCATGATCTTTTAAAAGAAAACTTTGGAAACATCTGTGAAGTTATTGAAGACAATATCCTCCCCTCTTCCTGCATTCCGAAATAAGATGATTATGAAGAGCTTTCACATGTTTGTTGAAACCTCGAGCAGAAGTGATATTAGAAAACCTCAACTTGTAAAACCTTTAAATAATAAAGTCTGGAAATTGCGTATTTGTCTGATATGTTTAGAAAAATGGAATAAATGAATCTATCATTGCAATGGAAAAAGAACACAGTTGTCCAAACATCCAAATTTTTCTTCTCAAAAGATGAAATGTGTATTAGCTAGATTCTAAAGAGAAGGATCATATCAGTAACTTTCCCCTTGCTAAAAAGGAATGCAAACAACAACCAGCTTCAAAAGAAAATACAGAGAAATTTTCAGTGGTATCCTTAAGCTTAGAAAAACTCGTTTAAACAATTTTTTCAACAGCTAAATGAAAGTCTTGGGAAGACTTTAAATGTGCGATGATTGCGTTTAGCGAAAACAGAAAAGCACCCAGTTTAAACTCAGTGAAGTACATTGTCCTTTTTGATTTTTCATTTTATAGCAATTTAACACTGAATATATCAACAACCTGTCATTTGACCGGTACCAAATGAAAATGTTTCGATTCAAACAGGAATTAGTTCAAAAAATAAATAAAATACAAAAATAAATATACAATAAAATACAATACACTCAGAAATAAGTTAAGTACATTTAATTACAACTATACGAATAGATTTAATTAAGGAGCCTCCGATCTATGTCACACATCTCCGGAGCTGAACAGAAAGGAGGATACAACAAGATGCGAGTCCCTAAATCAGTTGCAAAAAGAAAATTGTGGTTAGGGGCCAGGGCTTTGCTTCTTGAATTTAGAAGAAAAAAAATACAGACAAAAATTGAGTTTTAATTTAACAAAAATTAAATTTATAATTTGGAAATAAAAATTCTGGTTTCAATACACACACACACATATATATATATACTAGGCGGCTCTGCCCCCTACGAGCTACGCTAGCCAAACCCCGTTCAGGGACACCAAAATCCAAAAAGCACGCTAATTTGATCGGCTTTAAAAATATTGAATTAAAATTAAAGAAAAAAAAAACAGTAGCGATCTCTCTGTAAACGGGTTTCCATTCGTTTTTCTTGGATTAGGGATTTTTAAGACCATATCTGCTGCTGTTAAAAGATACAATGGCTGTTTTCGTATTTAATTAAAAAAATTAGTTAAACATTCGAAAATAAGCTAATGTAAAATGAATTAAGTAAACAGTGTCATTGTCTCCAGGTATTTTTTAACAGCGCTATAAGATAGTTCTTTTAAATAATTCATTTTAAATGTATCGTTTTAAATCTGACGTAATCTACACCAAAGTTTTATTTCTCTTATTAATATTCCCGCGAAAATACTTTTGTTGTTAGAAGGAAATATTATTTGCGCTGTCTTCGAATTCACGATAATAGTTGAAAATATTATCTCAAAATATCAAGTAAATGTCTCGCGCAGATATCTTTTTTAATTTAAATTGTTTTGCCATATTTTTGGCCATTTTAAATATGACGTAATTTCCTCGATTTACAGGTTTTAACGCATAGTAATGATTTTTTTTTATTTTAACATTTTGTTTCTATTTTAAAATTCCAGTGTAAATATGGTTCTTATGACGCAATTTTCCTGCTTTTAACATGTAATCATTTAATTCTAATTTTAATTTTTTTTTCTGTTTACAATAGTCCCGTGTAAATAATTTTTTAATTTGAAGTAAACATTATTGTTTGCGCTGTTTATACAGTTGGCAACAGTTTAAATTAATAATATTTTTTAAATTTGTAAAAAATATCTCTCGAAATAAAGAAAATTTGAATTTAAAATAGAAATAAAACCTAAAAAAAATAGTCAAATAAAAAAATAAATAAATGCAATCTGCACACCGGGAACTTATAACCTATAAAATGATCTAAAAATGATTAAATTCTCATGTATAGTTTTTGCTCCAATAAAACTTTTTTAATGGAACAATTTTGTCCAACTTTAGCATTAAATATCTCAGAAAGTAATTCTTCGATTTGAAAACTGTCTGCATCAGCGTGTTTATCGAATATTTTTTTATAATACCACCGATTTGCATATTTTTGTATACGATAGTTTTTTTAATATTAACGAAGAAAGGCCATGCTCAAGGCACACTTAGATACTACTACAGGCAGACTGATTTGGGTTTAATGTATGAAGTCGCTCGCCAGAGGACTCAGATACCCTGCCCGAAATTGAAATTTGAATCTGACCGTAACTGAAATAACCTGGGAAGAGTAGATATGTAAAAAAACACCAAACTTACGTCATGTCGCCATGGTTATGTTTACAATTCTGCTGACATTCCAATCAAGCTTAGAAATGACAGCTAATTCGAATACAGCTGTTAAGGGTTATTATAAACTGTCCATATCAATGTAAATGTAAAGTTCTATTTATTTAAGTAACTAATATAATGTATCTCTTTAAAACTGTTAAACCAACACACATAAAAATATATAAATAAAAAAACACATGCTTAGTCTAAAACATCAATGTCACAAATTTATTTGGTACCACTTAGTTATCCCGTCGACCAATTTCGCCAAATTATATAAATCGTTAAACACTCGCCAAAATATACAAATTGACATAATTTTTATTTTAAATAACGAAAGAACAAACAAATTAGAATAACATTAATAAATATACAAATAAAACGTCGAAATAAAAATCACTTGATGACATAAACACGTGTAACTTGCTTACAGCCAAGTGAATGTGACATTTACGATCAAGCATTATTGGCATTTAATCTTATAGTTTGGCGATAGATTTTTGGTCGATGGGATAACTAAGTACCATTTATTTACTATTTTCACTGCTGAAACAATAAAACTGATAGAATTTTTTTTTAATATATTAAAATACGCATAAAATTCCTTGTAATAATTAATAAATGTAATTTATTAAGTAACAAATACCCTTACATGATTTAATCAAAATTGCTTGGATAACATAGAATATTGCAACGATATTTAAATCCGTGATCACCATTTCTTTCTCTGATTAAAAATTAGAATATTTAATGTTTAAGGAAGATCGGCTTTTTTTATATTCTTCTTCTTGGTTCGGGCGATATTAAAAACAAATATTTTACCGGTAACAGTAAATTAATAAAAAATAGCTGCTTCAAGTCAGTTATGAGAACTGTAGTTTGATAAAAATCAAATTTTAATTTTAAAACGTGTATATGAAACCAAGCTCTTTTTATATAACTACGGGACATTCAAAAAAGAATAACAGAACCGGCATTTTTCATGAATTAACCAAACGATCAATGTAAACAATAAATAATTTAGCTAATCTTAAAAGTATGTGTAACACTAAAATGCTACAAATTGTGTAAAATAGCTTTTTAAATCGAAGGAAATTGAAGAATATAAATATTTAATTTATTGCATGAAAATACGATCAATGATTCTGAAACCTCGACGATGAGAAACAAGCTTCTATCTGGGCAGGGTATAAATGTAAACAAAGAGCACGTTGTGAAGTTTTGTTTCAGGGTATGAAGTTGGATCCGACTTCACTTTTTCGGCGAAATGCGCGGGCCGTTATATATCATAGTAGGCTATGGCCATGCTTAAGCCAAGACTCCCTTATCATAAAACAGACTTGACAATCCGGAGAATGTCTATGGGTGAAAATGTCCCCGATAATTGCCAACTTATTATCTGACTTCGTCCCGTAAGTTACGCCACCTGATGTATACTCCTGGTAATACTCCATAAACAAATGCATAGTAAAAAATTGAAAATGTCGTGTTATTGGCAAAATTGCATAAAATATTTTTCGAATTCCAGTAAAATAAAGGCGTAAAAAAAAATATTTCGCACAATTATGTTCTCGCTTTAAAAAATGAAACATATCAAAAATGAAGATTTAAATATAAGATTTATTGATATTTTTCCAGGATACTTGTTAGTTATTTCGTTGACCAATTTCGCCAAATTATATAAATCGCCAAACTACTCGCCAAGTTCTACAAATTGACACATTTTTTTTTTTTTTTTTAAATAACGAAAAAACAAATAAATTAGTATAACATTAATAAAAATACAAATAAAACGTCTAAATATCGGTTTTATTGTCCATTATTGGCATTCAATCTTAAAATTAATTAATTTATGGCAAACCATTATTGGCATTTAATCATACAATTTGGCGACAGTAATTTGGTCGACGGGATAACTAACAAGTACCATTTTCAGTATATAGGACTTTGAGGGTTATTTTTTTTTAAATCTTCGCACAATTTGGGCTTCGGAAAGAGCGATTTGTTGGCGATTGATATAAACAGTTATGAAAACAAAACTGTCAAACAAATAATTTTAAAATCGATATATAATTGTATAAGACTAAAATCTTACCTTTTTACGGGTTTTGAAAATTTTATCCATCAAAAGTTTCAATTTATAGCTGAACACCTTGTTTTATAGAACTGGCATTTTCCCTTAATTTTTTTTATCGGCAGATATTGTTTCGAACTATTTAGTGTCTAATACTGAACATTGTGTATTACAGTAGAAGATCTTTATAACACAAACCTAAAAACGCAAAGTTGTGCATTATATAGAATTTTGCGTTATATGGATCACATCATTAAATTCACCTTGTAAACATGGCCAAATATGTCTGAAACATATCAAAATACATTAGAATATCTTTATACTGCATTCCTTATCACCTAGAGTTATCCAAATTATAAATTTTGCATAATATAGGTCAGACATTGTTAAATTTTCTTTATAAACATGCTCCAAATATAACTGACACAACCATCTCTTATATTAAACATTTTCAAAAAGGTTTATTGTAATAATAGCATTTTTTTTTCAGCAAAAAGGTCTTAAATTAGAAGATAAAGTTGAACTAATGTACATATCAAATTTAGTCATCTTGAGAGTAGCAATTTTTAACGATGTGAAAATGTAAGTGTTTTTTAACTGCAAAATTCATTGTTTACATCTGAGAAGGGCTTAGATGTGTTATTATCCCTCCATCCGCCATCTTGGATTTTTTTCTTGCGTGAAAAGTCCTTTTCCGCCAAGTAGTAAATGTCGCCAATGGTTAAATATTGTTGATAGACTAATCTATACTCCTATTATAAAGAGGAACAAATTGTTTATTTGTCGGAGGTAAGCTCTGGAACTACAGAACCGATTCCAAAAGTAATGGTATCAAAATGATGGTGTTAGTCCAACATAGAACATAGGCTATATCTTATATCGGTGCCACTACCCCAAAAGGGGTGTAGGAGCAAAAAACGTTCTAAAAATGCGATTTTAGCGTTACTGAAGGGCCTAGAAATATGAAATTTTAAATATTAGTTACTTATAAGATACAAATGATGTCTAAGAACAGTTCTTAAACAATTCGAATTTTAAAAGGGGTGAAAATGCACAAAAAGCGTTCTAAAAAACGTTCTAAATGGTAGTTTCTACACAATCTCAGGAAATACCAAACCGATTTAAAAAATATTGGTGTCAAAATGATGGTGACAACGATTGCTCCAAGATAGGCTATCTTTTATGTCGGTGTCACTACCCCAAAGGAGGTGTAGGAGCAAAAAACTTTCTAAAAATGCGATTTTAGCGTTACTGAAGGGCCTAGAAATATGAAATTTTAAATATTAGTTACTCATAAGATATAAATGATGTCTAAGAACAGTTCATAAACAATTCGAAATTTAAAAGGGGTGAAAATGCACAAAAAGCGTTCTAAAAAACGTTCTAAATGGTAGTTTCTACACAATCTCAGGAAGTACCAAACCGATTTAAAAAATATTGGTGTCAAAATGATGGTAACAACGCTTACTCCAAGATAGGCTATGTTTTATGTCGGTGTCACTACCCCAAAGGGGGTGCAGGAGCAAAAAACATTCTAAAAATGCGATTTATGTGTTACTGAAAGGCCTAGAAATATGAAATGCGAAATATTAGCAATTTTTTAGATATAAAGAATTTCTAAGAACAGTTCTTAAACAATTCGAAATTTGAAAGGGGTGAAAATGCGCAAAAAGCGTTCTAAAAAAACGTTCTAAACGCTGGTTTCTACACAATCTCAGGAAATACCAAACCGATTTAAAAAAAAAACACGGTGTCAAAATAAGGGTGTCAAAAAGACGGTGACAACCCTTGCTCCAACATAGGCTATGTTTTATGTCGGTGCCACTACCCGAAAGTTGGTGCAGGAGCAAAAAACTTTCTAAAAATGCAATTTTTGCGTTACCGAACGGCCTAGAAATATGAAATTTGAAATATTAGTTACTTATTAGAAATAAAGGATTTCTAAGAACAGTTCTTAAACAATTTGAAATTTAAAATGAGTGAAAATGCGCGAATAGCGTTCTAAAAAACGCTCTAAATGGTAGTTTCTACACAATCTCAGGAAATACCAAACCGATTTAAAAAATATTGGTGTCAAAATGATGGTGACAACGCTTGCTCCAAGATAGGCTATCTTTTATGTCGGTGTCACTACCCCAAAGGAGGTGTTGGAGCAAAAAACTTTCTAAAAATGCGATTTTAGCGTTACTGAAGGGCCTAGAAATATGAAAATTTAAATATTAGTTACTCATAAGATATAAATGATGTCTAAGAACAGTTCATAAACAATTCGAAATTTAAAAGGGGTGAAAATGCACAAAAAGCGTTCTAAAAAACGTTCTAAATGGTAGTTTCTACACAATCTCAGGAAGTACCAAACCGATTTAAAAAATATTGGTGTCAAAATGATGGTGACAACGCTTACTCCTAGATAGGCTATGTTTTATGTCGTTGTCACTACCCCAAAGGGGGTGCAGGAGCAAAAAACGTTCTAAAAATGCGATTTATGTGTTACTGAAAGGCCTAGAAATATGAAATGCGAAATATTAGCAATTTTTTAGATATAAAGAATTTCTAAGAACAGTTCTTAAACAATTCGAAATTTGAAAGGGGTGAAAATGCGCAAAAAGCGTTCTAAAAAAACGTTCTAAACGCTGGTTTCTACACAATCTCAGGAAATACCAAACCGATTTAAAAAAAAAAAAAAAACACGGTGTCAAAATAAGGGTGTCAAAATGACGGTGACAACCCTTGCTCCAACATAGGCTATGTTTTATGTCGGTGCCACTAACCGAAAGTTGGTGCAGGAGCAAAAAACGTTCTAAAAATGCAATTTTCGCGTTACCGAACGGCCTAGAAATATGAAATTTTAAATATTAGTTACTTATTAGAAATAAAGGATTTCTAAGAACAGTTCTTAAACAATTCGAAATTTAAAATGAGTGAAAATGCGCGAATAGCGTTCAAAAAAACGTTCTAATGGTGGTTTCTATACAATCTCAGGAAATACCAAACCGATTTAAAAAATAAAGGCGTCAAAATTATGGTGACAATCCTTGCTCCAAGATAGGCTATATTTTATGTCAGTGTCACGACCCCAAAGGGGGTGCAGGAGTAAATAACTTTCTAAAAATGCGATTTATGTGTTACTGAAGGGCCTAGAAATATGAAATTTGAAATATTAGCTATTTTTTAGATATAAAGAATTTCTAAGAACAGTTCTTAAACAATTCGAAATTTGAAAGGGGTGAAAATGCGCGAAAATCGTTCTAAAAAAACGTTCTAAATGCTGGTTTCTACACAATCTCAGGAAATACCAAACCGATTTAAAAAATAACGGTGTCAAAAAAAGGGTGTCAAAACGACGGTGACAACCCTTGCTCCAACATAGGCTATGTTTTATGTTGGTGCCACTACCCTAAAGTTGGTGCAGGAGCAAAAAACGTTCTAAAAATGCAATTTTTGCGTTACCGAACGGCCTAGAAATATGAAATTTGAAATATTAGTTACTTATTAGATATAAAGGATTTCTAAGAACAGTTCTTAAACAATTCGAAATTTAAAATGAGTGAAAATGCGCGAATAGCGTTCTAAAAAACGTTCTAAATTGCAATTTCTATGCAATTTCAGGAAATACTGAACCGATCTCAAATATAATGGTATTAAAATGATGGTGATAGATCTTGCTCCAAGATAGGATATATTTTATATATGTTTCCACTAACTCAGAGGAGATGCAGGAGCAAAATGAGCGAAAAGCGTTCTAAAAACGTTCTAAATTTCCTATTTGTCACCAATAATTCAGGAAGAATCAAACTGATTTCAAAAGTAATGTTAAGAAATTGATGCTGACAGCCTCTGCTCTAACATAGACGCTATTTTAAGTCGGTATCACTATCACCTAGACGTTGCAGGAGCAAAAAAGCGTTCCAAATTTCGATTTTTGTGATCGGTAGGGGCTAGCAACTTAAAATTAGGCAAGGTACATATTTATTACATATAAATGATCTTTAAGAACAGTTTCGAAAAAATTGGAAATTTAAAAAGGGGTGAAAATGCGCGAAAAGCGTCCTAAAAACGTTCTAAATTGCGATTTCTACCCAATCTAAGGAAATACCAAAGCTATTTCAAAAGTAATGGTTTCAAATCAATGGTGACAGTCCCTGCTATAACATAGATTATATTTTATGTTGCTGTCACTACCATCTGTGGGTTGCAAAAGCAAAACGTGTTCTAATTTGCGTTTTTTGCACAAGTGAGGGGTCTAACACTTTGAAGTATGGCATGGTATTTACTTACAAGATGCAACTGCTTTCTAAGAACAGTCGAAAGAAAATTCCAAATTAATAAAAATGAAATGAGTGAAAAGCGTTATAAATTACATTTCTTAAGCAAACTTATAAATTACCAAACTGATTAAAAAAATAATGATGAAACACTTTTGTGATAGAACCTGCTCAAACGTAAGCTATATTTTATGTCTGTTCCACTACCATCAGAGGGTTCCAGGAGCTAAAAACTTTCTAAATTGCGATTTCTGTGATACTGAAAAGACTAGAAACTTTAAATATGACATGGTAGCTACTTATAAACTATAAATGCCCTCGAAGGAACGTCGAAAATAAATTCGAATTGAAAAGGGGTCAAGCTAAGAGGAGGTGCGAAAAGCATTCTAAAAAATTCTAAATTACGATTCTATGCAATTTCAGGGAATATAAACCGATTATAAAAGTAATAGTTGCGAATCCATGGTAACAGTCTCTGATCCTACACAGGCTATATTTTATGCAGGTGATTCTACCACCTGGGGTTCACAGGAACAACAAACATTCTAAAAAAGGGCTTTAAAAGCTTTTTACATTACGTTTCTGTGGAATATTTGGAAATAATAAACCGATTTCAAAATTAATGTTGGCAAATTAATGGTGACAGTTCCTGTTTCAACATAGCCCTTCATGTTGAGAGATGTGGTAGGACTTGGAATTTGAAATGATGGTTAATTTTAAGATGTAAGAAGATGGTTTCTAAAAAATTCAAAACTTCAAATGAATACTGAAATGAGCGTATTAATTGAGCATAAAAATTTCAAAATATTTTCTAAATTATCATTTATTTAGTTTTAATTCATTTTATTAATTTAGTTCTCATTTCTGCCTAATGCAGTGTAATAATGATGTTTAATCAAACTGTGTTTTAAATAGTAATTTTTGAATTATTCCTAAAAGGAATAAGTACCTTTTAATAAAAAAAAACCTTTTAATAAAATAAAAATTTAGTTAGTACCTTTTAATAAAAATTAGACATATAAATATCACTTGGCATATTTCAAATACTACGCGAGCAAAGCCGCGGGGTTTGCTAGTATAATATTAAAATAATTGGAATATAATAATTATAACTATTAATTAAAAAACAGATTTTAATTCACGCCCAAAAAAATCCAAGATGGCGGATGGAGGGATAATAACACATCTGTTCCCTGAGAAGTTGTGCGTTATATGGAGAATTGTGTTCTATAGAATTGCGTTATAAAGATCTTCTACTGTATCATATTTAATCCACTTGGTAAATTTTCATTGGAAGCTTTAGCAATATTATCCATCTTTTCACGAGCCTTTGGAGTACCAGGGCTCTCAAATGGTCCGCCAACTGAATACCAATATTTTTTTAGAAAAATTTTCTTTTTATATTTTTCGTACAAACCACCCCGAAATCACCTTTGAAAGTTAATTCTAGCGCAAACCTACCGTACAATTTTCTGTTAAAATTTATTGGCATTCAGTTGGCGGACCATTTGGGAGCCCTGGGGTAACTAACTGCATTGCATTTCTAATGCATTGTAAATTGTCTGAAAAACCCTGAATAACCCTTCCTGTCTATCACACAACAATATTTTACAATTTCCATTGAGTGCAATGACTTATTAAAATTGTCTTTGTAACTATTCAGTAGAAGCTAAACGTCTAATTCACTTATCATAACAAAAGTTAAACAAGCTGTTCATACTAATTTCCAACCCGAATTCGAAGACTATTCAAATCAGACAAGCATGTGTTTCCAAAATTCAAGCAGCAAATCTGGTATTTAAACACAGCAGCTTGAAATCTGGAGAAATGTATTTTTTGTATTTTCAAAATACTTGGAAAAAGTATTAGAAAATACATTATCAAAATATTTTTGTTTTATCGGGTCAAAATACAAAATTTCGGAAGAAGAGGAGGCAAGGTGGGATTAAGATTTATTAATATCAGAAATTCAAAGAAATGCAGAAGAGTTTCTCTCCTGATTAAGAAATAATACGAGAGTAAAATTAAGCACTTTTAAGAACATTTTGCATAAAAATAAGTGCTTTTAAGCACCAAAAATTCTTTTTGAAAAATGTTAACTGTCATCTTTTTTTATAAGAATTTACGGCACAGATGCCCAATATTGGCATGATTTTTTTCCGATGCCAATTTTTCGAAAACCTCGTTACCATATCATCTATATCCGGATAACCATATCAAACAAAATAACGACACTTTGGTGCCAGTTAAGTATCCGGTGCGTATATGACATTTACGCCAGAAAAAAATCGCGCCAATATGACATCTGTGCCGAATTTGCATGTATAAATTTAGTTTCTAGATATTATTATTGTTTTTATATACGATTTGTTTATATTTGTATATAAAATAGATAAATGCCTTTTTTATATTAAATAAATTGTACAAATATTTGAAAATATTGCTTCTTTATGTGAAACAGTGAATATGCCTCCAGAAATTACGTTGCCAAATTTTCTTCTCTCGCCAAGGCCCCTATACTTGAAAAATGCCGATTTATTATTATATAATGTCGTATTAGCTGATGTTCTGTAATCTGTTCCACAGTCAAAGTTGACTGCAAAAACGCGATGCTGGAATAATGTGGTATCAAGTATACGGTTTAAAAATAAAATTAATTTTGCCCCAAACTACACTTACGCCAATTGGCTCTAGGTCTGATTAAGGAAGAATACTCAAATTAAGATTTACAAACACCAAAATCGTAGCATGACAAGAATACGGTATTTGCGGAAAGTTGAGGGACATGTAAACTTTATTTTTCCAATTTTTTAAGTGTTTATGACTTAGTCTGTTTTTTTGTGTATCTATGCGTGTTTTAACTTTCCTAAAATACTTTGATACATTTTAGTAAAACTTACATAACATATGTGAGTTAAATCAAGGAAATTAATTACGCACCAAACTATGCCCGCTAAGATATGCCAATTGGCTGTGGAGCCAATTATGAAACTTTCCATAGATTAATAGATACAAACTTTATATGAAAAAACAGTGAGGCTTTCATCTAAAGTATATTAAACTGAAATGATCCCCCATACCTTCAAAAATAAAACAAATGATAGGCCAATAAATAAATAAATGAGACTGTGCATTGAAACAAATTGAAGGAGAGATGTTAAATTAATACTGTAATGTGAAATTAATTGTGAAAAGAAAAGAAATAGAAGAAATAAAATAAATCACATATTTTAAAATATAAAAGAGAAAATGAAATATTTTACATTTTCCGGATCCAGATGCTATCCATTTATTTCAATAACTAATATCACAGAGAAATTCATGGGAAAATAATTTTCCTTCCTGATTATTATTTTTAATATTATCATCATTTATTTACATAACGGAATACAGCAGTAAACATTTTTTTTGTTTAACAGTAAAATAAGTTCATTTTTTAAATAAAATGTCTAGAACATATGAAAATTTTAAGATTAACAACTATCATTTGCAAACTACAAAGCACATCGTAAAGAAAATGGTAAAAGGCAAATGGAAAACAAATTAAAAAAATATTTCTGTTTCTCACGTTAGATGGCGCTAGTCACGGTAAACCATGTGTTTTCTAATCATGTGTACAGCGGACAAAGGAAACTTAGCGATTGCGAGGCCCGTTATTTCGATAAGGAGGCCTTGGCTTAAGCATTTAAATTGGATGAGTTCTACCCGGAATATCTACGCAGATTTTCATTGGTCCATTTCCAAATCAAAACTTTTTTTTATATATAGAAGGATATATAAATTGAATAAGATTTCTGGTATAAGAAATGTTTAAAGATCTTATTTTAAAACTAAAGTCTGTCAGATTTCTGATATCATTTGTCAGATAATTTTAAAACTTTGTCTGTTAAAGAAAAATTAGTCTTGTGTCTTTCTTAATGGCTTATGTCCGTGCACCAAGATGTCTGACTTATGTAGCCAACAAACTGATATAATAAATACAGAAATACAATATCAGACTTTTAAATACATTATGAAACATTCTTCTGCAATTATCAGCAACTGGACCCGAATTCAGACATTTGTGAAAAACAATCGAATCACAAATCTTACATTAAAGCTTTAAGCGGTACTGTTCGTTTTGCTAACAAAATAAAATTTATTGTAAGGCAGATGTTACGATTTATTAAGTTCTGTAGTATTTTGAAGTATGTAAACGTTTTAAAACATCATCTGTATGGACTGTAATTGAATGACTTGAGTATCTCATTAAATCGTTCAAAATATAATTTTATTTATGTCACAATATACAATTGTTTAGATTACATTAGGTTAGAGAGGCTTAATCAGCCCCGCTATAGACATCCATTCTAAAATGGGCCCTGGGAGCTAAATAGTTTGGAAACCATACGTTTTAGAGCCATCGCGATAGACCAATGGATAGACAGGTAAACCAATAAAATAGATTGAGCTATAATGATCTTGAAGACACATGTTCCTGACTGAAGATGTTTAAACTTATCGAATTTAGTTTTTAATTTCACTGGTGGAATCGTTTTTATGCTGTAACCGTGGAGTCTTCGTATTCATTATAGTTCGAAGTTAATATTGTTAATATATAACCTGTTAAAGAGAAACAAATCTGGTGACAAAATTGTGAGTAAAGAACACAGGGCAAGAATTTAAACTTGGCTTTTCCAAATGTAAATGGGTTCTTCAGTCTGTTCAGTTTAAATATATCTTGGCGTCAAACAATTTACAAAAGACAATCTACCGTAAGAAGTGTCCTAAGAAAGTATAAGAATTTAACATAATATCTATTGCGGGTAAGAAGCAGAAGAAAGTTAATATTTAGCATTATTTGGGTTAAATTATATTATGTGAAAAATTATTCACATTTGCATAAAATTAAGATATAAATCTTTAATTACACTTGCCTATTTAGACAAAAAACATAGGAAAACGTATTGATGAAATTGTATATATTGAAAATATCTTTACAGCAATAGGCCACAAAATCCGTCTTCCGGTTTTAAATTTTAAATCCTACAGCTCCCTGCCCCAGCCAAAGTCATCAACAATAAAATCTTTTACCTTGTTTAGGTAAATTTAAAATTGGTTAGAGCCGTTTTCAAAATGCAAAATTATTTACCAGATAACAGATTTTGAATTCGAATTTGCGGACACAGTGTAAAAGAGATTCTCTTAAAACGAACTATCTGTTTTCACCGCTAGATGTCAAAAAGTATAGTGACGCTTTGTCGGTATTTACATTTCAAATATGTGTGTTATTCCTTTTGTAAAATCTAAAAAAAAAAAAAAAGCAATTTTTTGAACTTGTTTAATTTATTTAATTCTTTAAATATTATAAATTTGTTGATCAGTGGTCTGTGCTGTTTCAGTTCGAATATCATACATATCATGTACTATTTCTGCGCATACAACCAACGATTTAACTCTAAGAAAGCCGAAAATTTAAGTTCTTAACAATTTTTTTCAACATGTAAATGTGTTGCATAGTGAGATAAGCAACACTGATATACAATAAAACAGTGCCCATCTATGTATCATTGCATTAATATGTATTCTATAATGGATAAGATATATCATATGTTATTTTAACGTATTCTTATGATTTTCAAGTATAAAAGTCTATTGACGTAAAATCTTTTCATTTAATATGTATGTGAAATATAACATTTTTCTTATTTCCAAATACATTTGTTCGTAAATTCCGGTGCCAGTCATTTATTTCAACATTTTAGTACTGAAAATACTTTGTCCCTTAAAGGTTTAAATCATGTTAATGATAAGTAAAGTGATCATGCGATTGCAAAAAAGCATAGTATCGATCGAAAAACTTTAGGAAGGTATGTAGAAAAATTTCACTAAGATGAATACAGTGAGATGAAGCCAAAACTATGTGACAACTAGAGTTGTCAGATCTAGTGTCACAAAAAAAATAGAACAAGGAGATAAAAAAGCGGGACAGTGGCTCCTAAATCCGGACATAATAACATGAAACACTATGAAAACGGAACCTGTCTCTTACAGAATACTGCCTTCAATGTTAAACTTTCATTTTCCCTGCTGCACAATTATACCTGCTCAGACAAAATCCTGTTTAAAACAAAATTTTTATTTTCTGACTTGCGATTGCGTCATAACAGGTTTATTTAAGCCTCATATTTAAAAAAATATATATTTAGTTTATAATAATTAAAGCATGCAGAATAAAGTTATTTTGCTTTTTTCAACTGATTTTATTTCTCTTCAGAAATACTGCAATATATAACAAAGTGGGTCAAGCCTCCCATATAGTGGGTCAACCTTCCCAAATGTGGGGAGCCTTGACCCATTACACAGGACAACAACAAAAAAATTTTTTAATGGTCTGACATGTTTTAATGAATTTAAGATATTTCAACCTCCAGGAACCCGAATATGGCATCCGTTTCCGTACATCAGGTAAGGTTTTGCTGTGAAGTTGAATTGAAAAAAACAAATATATACTACAGAAGTGTAATTAACTGAAACGAAAAAAAATGTACGTATGTTAACAGAAAACATGTTTAGTTAATTACATAGTTAATTAACAACTAATAGACAGGAAAACATTCGGTTAGTTCACTATTTCGTCATTGTGCAACACTTATGGTAGGAATTTCCTCTTCGTTGAGGTCCAAGCATGGACGGTAGCAGGAATGTCTCTATGGAGATTCCAACAGTAATCCGCCATCATTACTGCATCCCTGCGATCTTGGTATCTGTTCTCCATCTCCTTGATCTCCTGATGAAAATGCTCTCCCTGTTCATCACTCATGGAGCCCAGGTTGTTAGGAAAGCGATCCAAATGAGAGAATAGGTAATGCATTTTGATGCTCATGTTACATCCGAGGTTTCTGAATGCTGTTATCATATTGTTCACCAGTTCAACGTAGTTAGTGGCCTTCGTGTTACCGAGAAAGTTTTTCACAACTAGAACAAAAGCCTTCCATGCTTCCAGTTCCACTTCACTCATATGTGTTTCGAATTGCGTATCTCTCATTAGCTGAAGCATCTGTGGACCATCAAAGATGCCAGCTTTCAGCTTCTCAATGCTCAATCTGGGAAAAACCTGGCACAAGTACATGAAGCAAACACCACTTTTGTCGAGAGCTTTGGTGAATTGCTTCATCAACCCCAGTTTAATGTGCAATGGAGGAAATATGATCTTCTCTCTGTTCACAAAAGGAGTGTTGATGATGTTCGCTCTGCGGGGCACCAGGTCCTCCCTAAGAGGCCAGTCCTTGATTGTGTAATGATGAGCCCTGTCCCTACTGTCCCACATGCAGATGAAACAGGGGTACTTTGTAAACCCTGATTGTTGTCCCAACAAGATGTTCACCATTTTCAAATCCACACAAATGTACCACTGATGGTCATCATAATGAATTTTCTCCAGAGCATACTTCACTGATTCATACTTCTCCTTCAATGTAGTTGAGTGAGCTAGTGGTGCAGAGGCAAACTGGTTGCCATTATGTAGCAAAACTCATTTTAGTGAGCGCTTACTGCTGTCGATAAACAGCCGCCAATGTTCGGTGTCGTATTTCGCCACTCTCAGCGTGTACAGCAGCCGTGCGATATCATTACAGTGCACCAGGTCTAGCTCTTCACAGAAATATTGTAGGAAGTCTTGATGTCTGTTGCGGTAGAAGGTGATGCGAACACTCACAGTGAGACAGTTTTTTTCCTTTAATCTGGATCCTTTAATCCTTAAATCGAACGAGATCATTCAGCTCCATTTGTGTGAACGGAACTGGAGTACTACTTTCTGGAACCACATAGTCGTCGTCATCAGCAGCCACCCTGATGGGGGAGGATGATTCTTCGTCAATGTCCGGAAGTTCTTTAAACACGGGAACAGGAATGGCTTCAGAATGGGCTACAGGACGACGTGCTGACTGCAGATCTGGATATACCAGGCTACTCCGGTTGTTTCTGTTTATACCAGTCAGATCTACAGCGCAGAAGTAACAATCTGTGACATGGTTGGTAGGCTCCCTCCAGACCATAGGAATTCCAAATTTCGGAGCCGTCTTCTGGCCTTTGGTCCACGCACGAAGATACTCGGTGCATTTCTTGCATACTATATGTGGTGCCCAACCTTTATCTTGGTCACATAGTGCCATTTGGAAGTAAGCGAGGTAGGTGCGCTTTATAAAACTGGTGATTGGCTTCCTGTTTGGTACAAGGGTGTATTCGCCACAAATATAGCAAAATACATCCGGCTTATTCCTACATGATCTTTTTGAAGACGCCATTTACTTCACATAGATCCTGTAATGAAAGAAAATCTATCATTAGTAATCCAGGGCAACGAAATACGACTTCTCGGAATGCAACACACACAAGTACTGCAATGAAGTATAGGCATTTATGCCGGAAATCACTTAGCCTAAAATGGACATTTGCACAAAAAATTGACCTGATAGAGTGAAACCGTTTTGGGTTTTGGATTCAGGGTATGAAAATGAACATATATCAGCTGGAAAAAGTTAGACCATTTTTTGGCTGTTGACCAGTGTTATTTTTTCAGGATTAAAATCAACAATTTTTCAAATTTCTTATATGTTACAAATATGTAGCAATTTTATTTTGATAACTGATTGTATAACGAATAAAATGATATATAAAATTTTATTCTATGTTCAATATAAAAAAATAAAAAATCATTTTGTAAAAAGTGGGTCAACCCTCCCTAGCCTCCCCTATAGTTTATTGAACCAAAGGGAAGATTTGTATGGATTTATTTTAATACCCTTCGAAAAATAACAAGTAATTAAATAAAAATTTCAAATCTTTATCTCAAGATTTACTAATTATGGTTATTTGGCGTTCAGTTTAAAAAAAAATCTTCATTAATAGAGGATTACTTTTGAGAACCGTTAAAAAAATATATATACTTAAAACTTTAATATCCATTTTTTAAAATTGGTTCTTCTACTAAGGATTATTTTTTAATTTAAAAAAATCATTTAAATTTTTCAGATAATAATGTTCATTGGAACATGTAAAAATATTTATTTAAATCGTTTAATTGTTTTGTCTCATTAATCGTGATGTAATGGTGTTGAGAAGAATTCAAATCTAGAAATAAATTTAATATTTTTCTTTAAGAAATTCATATTAAAACTGTACAAAAATGTTTAAGCGAATATATGTACACAAATAAAGATAAACTGACACGTGACTTCTTTATTTGCCTATTTAAGTCTTAGTTTAAAACCAGAGAAATAAATATGATATTTTTACTGAGTACTGGTACCTGGCCTTTCTGCAAAGCATAAATGGGTATCGGTTCCGGCTTCTTCATTTCAGTGGGGGACACCAGCGTCTTACCCAATACTTTGAGGTGAGTAGACGAAAATTCTGGGGGGGTACGATGTCGGTTCTTTTCCCTCGGGGAAAGATGCCGGTTATTTTCCCTTGCGGTCAAATGCCTGGTTGTTCCTTCATTATATAAATTACTCTCGTATGTTAACTAATTTGCAAACAATTTTAATAAGATAATTTCAATCAGTGATTAAATCGTGATTTTAATCAACTGATTCAAAAAATCATTAGTTAAAATTATAAATTTTCTAAATGTTTAAAATGACATAAAGAAATATTAAAATCCAAGGTAAACATAATTTGAAAGGTTTCTATGTGTATTCTTCCTTATAAATAAACTTTATTGGCCTTATAAATAAATGTTTAATAATTATTAATCTAATCAAAAAACAACTCGTTGTAAATGATGCCGCCAAGCAACAAACTTAACACGTCAGTCATAAAAATAAGTGATATCACATAAAAAGAAGCGGTATAGAAGTGCATACTCCGTGTGCCGTGTAAAAATCTATCACTACTCATAATGTTTCCAAAGGACTCGGAGTGAGGTACAGTATGTGAAAACTGCTTGGTGACCTGCAGGCTTTTATAATGTTTGTTCTTCCTGCACATACATATAACTATTAGTTTAACAATATTCTTCCTGCATTAGTTCTCCCATTAAACTGCGAAAATTCGGAGCTTTTGTTGTTTATAATAAAAAATAATGATCATATGAATATTACTAACAATGCACCTAATAATAGACGTTAATTAAACTAAGATCTATTGCAGCAATGCCTGCATAAACGGAATTGCACATTACAGGGAAAAATCTGTTCTAGTAAGGCTGCTAGTATTATATATCATGCCTTATGTTGGAAGCACGACATTTACGTTTAAGAAATAAATCTGTCATAAACAGGATCCATTTTACAAGTTTTCTCTTTAATTTTAATACAGTGTATTATTAACCAAATTTATGAAATTAAAATTTATGTTTAAAATAATGAAAAATATAATTGTAATAACAGATGATTATAAAAATTATATACCATTTCCCGCTTATTTTACAAATCTTTCTGATTTATTACAGATCTTCCTCCTACAAATATTTATAAGAGTGATATAATGATAAATTAAAATTAATTTTTTCGACTTTCAGAATTTTTCGAAATTGGTATAGGTATTGCATATATTAAATATACGCCTGCGGGTCGCCAAGCAGTTTTCACATACTGTACCTCACTCCGAGTCCTTTGGAAACATTATGAGTAGTGATAGATTTTTACACGGCTCTCTAACTATGCACTTCTATATCGCTTCTTTTTATGTGATATCACTTCTTTTTATCACTGACGTTTTAATTTTGTTGCTTGGCGGCATCATTTACAACGAGTTGTTTTTGATTAGATATCACTTCTTTTTGTAAGGTATTTCATTTGCATTATACATATTCCATTTTAGTTCAGAAAAGAAAATATAAACGAAAGATGATAGAAGTGAAAAATAATTCAATAGTGAGGCTATAAACTTTTCAAAAGTGTAATATATCTAGTAAGACATAATGTTGGACTTTTTAAAAACAATTCAAATACATTTTATCCATCCGTACAAATCTCAGACGAAATCATTCATTTTTTTTAGAAATGATAAAGCGTGTCAAACTAACAAGCAATATTTTTAGCTATTGTTCTATATTACAGGGTGGTTATATATAGGGTTATTCATAAATTAACTCAGTAAGGATTTTATTTTAATAACTTTTGAAAAACTGCTACTACATTTTCAATATCCCCATCATTTTACACCAAATAGGTAAAGATTTAAAATACTGACTAGACTGAATAATGACATTTGTCTTACCACCGGTCGTGCTTGAACTAATTTTTAAATAAAATTATTTTTTTTATAATTTTGAAATAAAATTATTTTTTTTTATAATTTTGAAATCCAATCTCCCTCAGATAAGCGCGGCAGAAACTCAGATTATCTGATTAAGCCTCTTTTTTTATTAAATGTTTTCATAAGCTCCAACACTTTTTTGATTTTCTGAATTTTCAATGCATGTAATTTTTAAATTCATAATTGTTTTACGTGATTAGCAGAACATACTAAGTCATATGCTTTCCAAGTATTTTCTCCCATATTTCGGATCATTCATTCGATAAATTATTTCATTTCAATAAAAGTTCAGAATTCGATATTTCATAGTTATGAAATGATTTCTCTCATTTTAGTCGTATTTGTAAATTTTTAAGTAGCTAGCTCTATTATCTGATTAAAAATTAACTAAAAACTATTTATGGCATATTGATAACATTCTTTAATTACCAAGTCCAAAATAACAGAATCGATTAGGTTAATAAATCCCCTTATTAATATTTTTAAAGAAAAGAAAAAATTCCATTAAAACTACCAAAAATTTATTTCATATAAAAGTACTGTAGGGTGTTTATAAAGTCCCGGGCACATTTTGATGTTTAAAAATTCATAAAATAATAAAGATAGATTAAAATTAATAGCATAAATGGTTAGATAGACTCAAAAAATTTCATGACTTTTGTCAATGAACTTCCACGTGTGCCCCCTTCGTCGCACGGAGAATATCAAGTCGATAGTCAATTAACACGCCAGGTAGCGGCAAGCATACTTCTTTGAATGACCATTTTCCAGGAAGATGGATTGGGCAAGGAGGTCCGATTCCTTGGCCACCCAGATCATCTGATATAACGCCGCTGGACTTTTTCCTTTGGGTGTTTGTAAAGGACTATGTTTACAGGAGGAGAGTGTCGAACATTGATGACTTAAAAGCCAGAATTACAACCGCAATATTCTCTGTGGATGCCGACATGCTTGCCGCTACCTGCACTGTAAAAAAAAAATGGTAACGTTCCATGTAAAATCCAGGAACGTTTCGCCTTTTCTCAGGTTTTCAGAATAATTCAGCTCTTTCCTGTGAAATTCTGGTTTTCTTATCTGAAACGTTCCTGAACCAAAAGTTGGAAACAGCAAAACGCTGCGGCCGCCATTTATTATTTTTTTGCTATAATCCATTGCTCGCGCGAAGGTGTCGAAAAAGAATTCCTTAATTGAATGTAAAAAAATCAATATGGAATGCAAATAAATCAATAGACGACATAATCCTTTACGTCTCTATTGTCAAGACAATTCAGATGAAAATACAATACCTCTGTGACATCGCTAAGAGATTATATCTCGTACTTGTCTGTGGAATGTTTAAGGAGCAGACCGTGTAAAAAAAATACACCTATTATTTGGATCTCCATTAACCAGGGGACCATCAAACATGATTCTCACCGATTTTGATTAATTTAAAGTATGTTTTAGAGTTCTTATCTCTAATTATTCTTGTGAAAGGATTTCTTCAAATGGGACTTAGATTTTCAGAAATTAGATGCCGAGGTTTAGCATACGTTTCAAATACCCATTAGTTTGCAGCTCTCAAAGTGTCTTTCGTGGTGTGGACGCAGAAAGCTCGCACGCCACCCGTACGGCCCGAGTTCGATGCTACCTCTGGACTTTTTTTTTTCTTTTTTAATTAATTTTATATTTTAACACTTTATTACAATTTGATTTAAATTTGATATATATTTGACACTTTGAATTGCTGCAAATTTGAATTTTTTTTTTTCGGAAAAAATATACAATTACGTTTAGGTTTTTTTTTTTCATGAAAATTTATATGTATTTTATCTAACTTGTAAACTAACATAATTACTAACGAAAATCCAAAATATTTTATGTCTAGATTTTTTTTCTAATTATTATTTACATTTATATATTTTTATATTTTAAGCAAAGTTCAGAAACAATATATCATATATATATTTACTTTATTGAATTTTAACTGAAATTTTATTTTTTCGTGTAAATTATAAATAATAATTTTGATGTCAATTTCAAAATATTTTTTCATTCTAACAAATAATGATAATAAAGCGAAAATTGTCAACTGGAAATGTAAAAATCGTCTGCGGATCCCGCATGCTGTGAAATGTCAGTAATGTTTTGCTGTCAACAGAAACATTCCTGGTATTTCGCAGGAAACTTACTGGCATTTCTGTAGAAAGTTTTTAACATGTACAGTAAAGTTCCAGTCATTTTCAAGAAATGTTTCTTGGAAATAATGGGCAACTCAGCTGCCCATTTTTTCCCAGGAACGTTGCGGAATTTTTGTTACAGTGTGGCGTGAAATTGACTATCGACTTGATATTCTCCGTGCGACGAAGGGGGTACACGTGGAAGTTCATTGACAAGGGTCATGAAACTTTTTGAGTCTATCTAACCATTTATGTTATTAATTTTAATCTATCTTTATTATTTTATGAGTTATTAATCATCAAAATGGGTCTGGGACTTTATAAACACGCTTATAATAAATAACCAGACTCACTGTATTATCTTTGTAAAATGGTTTAAATTGAATAAATTGCAAAGTTTGGAATGTTGAAAATAATATTTGAGTGTATGTGCATTATAGTACAAAAGCAATACAGAATTGAACATTTTCCCGCTTATTTCAGTATGATAAACAGTGATCCTTAAGTTCTGTCGAATTGTTTTCATGGCTATAAGTACTCTGTGATTCACTACAGTACTTGCATTATCTTTCTGAACCTGTTTATTTTCATACATTTTTAATTGTCTTGCACGAGAGTTTCTGACAAAAAATCCTTAGTTTTTTAATTATTTCATGTTTTTATTCGCTAGATTTTTTAAATGCTGCGTACCACAGTCATATTTTTCAAATTCTGGGTTTCTTTCAGCGACGCCACTGTATTCAACCCCTTATTTTAAAAATAATTTGAAGTGATCATCGGGTGAATTTTGAACAAAACGTAAATTAACCCTGCTGTTTCTCCCCCTTCCTCATCTATGTGGCACAGTCTGCAACAAAGTATTTGAATCTATGTTAGGTACATTAATTTGCTATAATAAATCTCCATGAAATCTTTAATTAAAATCTTCATATTAACTGCGTTCGAAGCAGTTACCATTTTCCTTCAAAACACTTGGATGTGATCTCAAAAAAATCTGCTAAGTCTTACAAGGCAATTTGGAGGCTATAAACTTGCATGATGCATTTTTAAAAGGGTATATACAAGTATGTTTAAGAAAAGCAGTATTTTTCTTTTCCTTCCAAATACCTAACAAAAGATTTAAATACCTGCAAAATTTTAAATTTTTTAAGAGTTTCTGCTGACTCTGTTTTACCTGCACATTTAATATGGGAAAAAAAAAATGTGATATTTCCGACCTGAAACTAAAATATTTAATTCTTTTTTAGATCATACGTTTTCAGCTTCGTTGTATCTGGTGTTTCAATTCAAATCTCATACATAACTTGTACTATTTCTCTACTCAGTACCAGTGATATGAAAACCGAAAATTTACATTCTTATCCGTATTCTTTAATCATGTAGAGGTGTTACACTGTGAGAAAGGCATACGTGGTACAAAATAAAAGTCCCCGTATATGTACCATTACAAAAATGTTTAGTCCAAAATGGATAGTATGCATAATATGTTACTTTGATATATGCTTTTATTTTTTAAACATGGAAGCCTAAAGAGAGGATGCACTGTTCTCACCTTTCCACTGTATAACAGACGCAAAATTCAGAATCTATCTGTCAGATTTTATATTCGTCATAGCGTTCTAAAATATGATGTTGATTCATGAATACTCAGAAATCACGGTACAACGATGCCATGTTCTAGATTGCTACATACGTTAGAAAATTATAAAAAATCCCAGACTGCCGCATTGTGTATTATGTATGGTGGACTGAATTTCAATATTATTTAAAAGTGTTTTTGCTTTCTGTTCCCATTTATGTGTATTGGTGCAATCAGCATGCAAGATAGTTGAAGTAAGCGTCTATATTTGCAATAAACAACAACAACAAAAATTCAGTCAGTTGCAACTTGCTCACAATTAATGTTTACTAAAAATATTTGTCATACTGTACGATTCTTCTATGTTTCTCTTTTATATAAGTGATATTTAATTAATCTTTGCATTTGAAAATAATATACATAAAATCGAAAACATTGTAGAGAATTTTGTTGAAATCTTATTTATCTAAAATTTTGAATTTGATAAAATATATAGAGAATGAAACGAAAAACAAAAATACCTATTGTTTTATAACAGAAGTTGTAATTGAATATAAACTTATTTAGCATTAAAAAAGTTTTATTAATCGATATCCACGAAATATTTAAGAAGTACTGTTCATTGCACAAACGAAAGATTTATACGGATTAAATTTTATACCTTTCGAAACAAACAAGTATAGCAGAGCGCCGATTATCCGAACCCCTATTAACCGAACTTTAATTTTTTTTAACGAACTTCCAATTATCCAAACACCCTATTAGGCCCGGATATCAGATTTCAAAGATGATGAGATTGTGGATGATATTCAAGACGAAAAAAAATTGAAAACGAATGTTATGGAAATTATCAAGGTCCGCCACATAACGAAGCCTTTGAATGTTTGGACACAGCTATGAAATGGCTCGAACGGCAGAAGAATGCTATTCCTATTCAACTAACGTATTTAAGAAGAATTCGAGATATGGCAGCATTGAAAAGAAAGTCTTTTTTGAAGCAAGCATCAATCAAAAGCTCTTTTGATTAAATTATAATCTCTGGAGTTCAGAAAATTAAAATAAAAAGTAAACAAAAAAAATTAAAAAAGACAAAAATCAATTTTTAAACATGCTAGCATTAACTAGTGCTGCCAGTCTAAAGCGTGGACAAAGTGTGAAGATTTTAGTATAGTCAGGAACATCCGTTAAATTGTCTGTCCATTTATCCGAAATTTTGCTTATCCGAACTAGGGTCCGTCCGACTTGTTCGGTTAATCGGCACTCTACTGTAATTTAAATAATTTTAAATTTTTCATCTTAAGAGGTCAATAACAATAATTACCAATAAAGTACATGGAAAAGTGACGTCTTTAAGAATTGCAATCACTATTTAACTAATTAACTTTTAATTATAAAATTGAAAACGCACGTTAGGAATGATTTATTTCACCGACTAATGTTGTTAGAAAAGGTATACACATATATAGTTTTTTTTTTAAATTTATTTTTAAAGATAATACAATTTTTAAAAAAGAATTATTCTTTCATGCATTGCGCGCATGATGTTCCCCATTTGAATGGCTGAAACAAGCCAATATATATATATATATATTTTATGAGTACAGATATAAACTGTTTTCACACTGACCTACAATGAAAAAATAAAACTTGTAGATCACGATAAAAAAAAAATAAATAAATAAGTAGTTCGAAATATGGAGATTTTTTTATACAAAAGTAGCCGTGAATTCTAAACTTCTTACTTGAGAAACATAGTAATATGTCATTTTGTGCTTCTGTATGTTTAATACATCCACCAAAAATTTCGTGAAATTCTAGGTAACCGTTTTTCAGAAATCATGCCCGCAATGATCAAAATCGCTGTTTTCAGAAAATTGGCTTTAAAGATTGAATCACCCGTTGATCATATAACAAAAGCTCAAAGCGTTTTAGATATAACTTCTCTTCTGATACGAATTTTTGTATGGGATTTGCTTTTAAATGTCCCTAAAGAATCATATTTATTTATAAGCCATTCAAAAAAAAAAATCGATTTTGGGACGTTTCAAAGGTTACCTGACATTCAAACGTTATTTGGCATTCAGTTGGAAAATTGCTTTCTTAACTAATAGAGGATTACTTTTCGAGAACCGTTAAATAAATAAATAAAAATGTTTTTAAATTAATTTTCCCTTTTTTAAAATTAGCTATTGTACAAAGGATTATTTAATATATATATATATATATATATATTTATTTATTTATTTACTTAATCTTTCAGATGATAATGTTCATTGGAAGTCCCCAAAAGATTTATTTAACATATTTAATTGTTTTGTCTCATCAATAGTGATGTAATCGTCTTAAGAAAAGACAATTTTAGGAAATTAATTTAGCATCTTTCATTATAACACGTACATTAAAATTATGTAAAATTTAGTTATGTACAATTAAATCTAAACTAACTGCGCATGTCGTTACGGCTAGAATAAATACAAGCAAATAAATCTTTATGTATAATGAATGTATATGAAGGATATAATAAATAAACTGAGTGAGTTTATCTTAAGCGTAAATTCTGTTTATTTTTTTTATTTTAATAATGATTTTTAAATTTTGTTTACACAATTATTAACACTGTTAATCTTTTTGCTACTATGGTAATTTTTATATATTTTTTAATATATTCAATTGAATATTTATATATAAAAGAAATTAATATCATTTAGATAAAATATTCTTAATATTATTAGCTTAATAATAAAAATAGGTGTACACGGTTTTGCAATTTTTAATGTTACCGCAGACACATATCCTACGAAGAATTGAAAAATCTGAAAGTGGATAATCGAATCGGCGCAGGATGCAAACGTTATCTTTCATGCATATTAGTTTACATGTTTTTGTTTATTGAAATACATTTATATCCTCCGATGCCCCAAGGGCTCCTAAAATATCTAAAAATTGATTTTTTATGAAACTTTATATATTTGTATATATATATGTTTTTAGTTAATTTTGCTGCGGTGTGCAAAAGTTGTTTGTAATGCAAATTAGTTTACATGATTTTTTTATTGAAATCTATTGATATCTTATGTACTCCAAACACCACACAAATAGTTAAAATTTGATATTTTTATGATATTTTATGATTATTTCTATTAAATTACTTTTGCGCGAAAGTTGTCTTTTAAGCATACTGGCATACATGCCAAAAATATTCAACTTCGATAAATTTCTTCCGGTGTCCCAAGACATTGAAATATTTGCCGAAAATTGATTTTTGTGCAAATTGTGAACTAAAATTATAAGTAAAAATAAGAGTTAAACAATAATTCGCATAGGGTAAAAAGTAGCGCCGGAGAATGAAAAATAGTTTATCGTTTATTATTAAAACTATACATTTATATTATTACATTTGTATTCACCCATCTGCAAAATTTTATTCCAGCAAAATACGGATTTTACAAATCAAAACATACCAACGTTTAGTTACTCACATTTGATTGGCATTCAGACAATCATAGTGATTGGTTAGGAAGTTTTTATTACAATACGTTTCACCATTCATGACTAATTGTATTTTTGACTAAAATAAGTGAAACCGGTTTTTTTTTTTTTTTGGAATGCAGATATTTTAATTCCGTTTCTTTTTATTAAGTTCTACATGCAATTCCCTTAAATTTGATACATAAACATTTGCATTTATGTGAAAATATATATATTCTATAATTACACAAATTTATAAAACTTGAAAATTTCAAAAAATGTCCACAATTTTGCCCACCACTGTATATATATATATATATATATATACCGGGTGTCCTAAAAAGGACTGACTGATTTTAAAAATCAATAACTTGCAAACGGTGACAGATATTTAAAAAATTCTTGCAGGAGGGTTATGCATAAGGGCAAAAGATTTTTTTTACAGTGATTTTCGATTTTAGTTCGAATTACAAACAATAGATGACGCTGCGATCAATAGACACTAAATTCAGGCTCGGTAGTTGGTACTTTCGCGCCCACTCAATACATTTTCATCTCCTTTTTCAGCATGGAAGAAGAGATAGGACCAAAAATCGAGCCTGAATTTAGCGTCTATTGATCGCAGAGCCATCTATTGTTTGTAATTCGAACTAAAATCGAAAATTACTGTGAAAATACTTTTGACCTTATGCATATCCCTCCTGCAAGAATTATTTTAATTATCTGTCACCGTTTGCAAGTTATTGATTTTTAAAATCAGTCAGTCCTTTTTAGGACACCCATTATATATAATGTATATATATGTGATACGTATTCACTGGTATGATATAAGCATATTGGTCTTAAGCAGCAGCCATACACTCGATATCTAACTTAATCGAGAAATCAAAGTTTTGCAGTCGTATAATCATGGTTAAGAGTGGAAGATCAGGTCGACGTCTATTGAAATTTTCTCTTAAATAATAACTGAAGCCTTTAGATTCATCAAATATTTATTAGATGATCATAAAATGCACGAAACTCCACTAGCAATGTGCTACCCATGTTCGGACCATTACTACGTAGTGAAATGTAAACCACTAGATGTTAAATTTTAGAACAACATGACGAAGATGCAGGAAACTAAATCTCTCCAGGTACCATGGGTTATTTAAGCAAGTCAATAATCGTAAATTTCCTCTCTCTCCTAGCCAATGCAACAGGTTAAATACTTGCGAAAAAGGAACGCGTATGAATACATTACAAGTGAAAGAACCAACCCCGTAAAAATAGCGAGAGGACGGGACGAGAGGCAGGCTAAGATATGATTTAGCTCCAGGAGAAGGAGGAAAGTACGCGTGACGTCGATGATGAACACTTTAGTCTCGGCGTCTGATTAATAACGTAAATAAATGTTGGCGGGCTTTGCAAGGAATTATGGGAAATAGAACATCAGATAACAAATGTTATTAAAAACATTTGAAACATAAAGAATTTAGTTTCAGAATAAAATGAAAAAAAAGTGATTTATTGGGTTTTATAAGATTAGACGAATGGATTTAAGGTTTTTAGAATAATAAAAGAATACGCATTTAAAGCATGGAAAAAAGATAAAAGATATTTAAGACAGTAGTGAAGGTAAGTAAAAAAGGTAGATATTATAATAATTTGGAATGGTTTAATTAACATAAAAGGACGGAAATTTTATTATTACATTATCTACATATTACATATATATATATATATATATACGTATTTAATTGCTCATTATATGCATTATGGGATATATTTATCACACAAGAAATTATTATAATAATAATTATTATTATTTTTGAGAAAGGAATTTTCTTTCATATTTTAAGCGCTATAAAAACTTCTTAAAATGTCCCATGCCCAGCCCATATCAATTAAAATCCCCAAAAGTCAGTTTTCTTTACCTATGCAAAGAAAACTTGTCATAGATTTTATTCGAAATAAATATAATTGGAAAATTTGACGTAGTTATGCAGAATATGGTTGCAAAAATGCTGAAAATTTCATAAAATTTAGAAAATATCTTTTGTCATTTTTATATTCAAATGTATTAAATTCGATGCACAGTTTTATTTGTATATGTAAACCAAACTGGAATATAAATTATTGGTGATTTAAATTGATATGGAATGCGCATGCGCCATTTTGGAACGTTCTCCATAACGTTTAATATATTCAAGAGCATGCCTGATTTTTCTCAATTTTTTAAAAAATTGTTGTGTGATACATATATGCCATAATTGATTTATTGTGTCCTTGAATAGTATTTAAAGAGCAATTATAAAAACAATGAGTTTGAAGATCTCTTGTCCCCTTAATGAGATACATAATTGTCAAAAAATTTTGGTATTTAAATGTAGCATTTTTATTGCACCTTGTACCAGATAAAATTGTTTCAAGAAAAGCAGTTCATCTTTTCTTTCTTTGTACAAACAAGTTATATTGATTTATATATATGTGTTAAAAAATAGACTGTAGACAATTTTACGGTTTTTTTTTTCAATGCATGCACAGTGTCACTTTCAAGATTATTTCCATGCAGAACTACTCTAAAAAAATGGCTGTAGTTCTTTGACAGGAAATGTTCTGCAAAATCAAATCAGCATTTAAATATAAATTCTAATACTGTAGTCTTACCGGTCCCAAGACTTCTTGAACTTTTACAGGTAAATATTATATATATATATATATATATATATATGTGTGTATCTTGTTAAATGCAAATATCTGTTTGAAAAATTTAATGAACATTGTTGCCACAACTTTTTGGATTAACAAGCTTAAAAGTAGGTGATAATTTTCCTTACAGTTTCTTCCTTACAACCCCTCTTGTATATCAATATTAAATGTATTTTAAAAGTCACACAGTTACAGTTCAGTAATAAATATTAATTGTGAAGCATATTCAATTTCAATATGTTTTAAGTGCTTTAATATCATTAAAATACACGGCAAATGATTTTTCCACATGGGGCCGTAATTTAACGGAAATCCTTTGAGGGCCCCTGTAAATGAACCGGAAATACTACACTCTTCATTTTCAATACCGAACTTGCTATAGTAAACCACCAAAACATACATACATTTTATGGAAATAGGACTATATTTACAGAAGTTACAGCAGGAAAAGTTGGACAGACAAATCAATTTAATACTAAAAAAATTAATACTAAATGTTAAAAAGTAGAATTTCTTCAGTAGTTTCTATCGATAAAAATAATGAGATTAAAAATATATAACATTTGTTTTCATAGTAATTAAATTGTTTTTATTGAGGCATTTTTATTTATCAAAACCAAGAAAACAAATCTGTAAATAATTTCTTATTGTAGAGTTAGTGTAGAGAGATTCCCGATGTATGTATCAGAGTTTACATAGTTTAGGCGTTTTCAAATAAACAGAGCAGTAAATGTAGTCTTTGAGATCTGCTTTTAGAAATAATGGAAAATTATTTTCTTAATTCCGAGAACAATAGGAATTTAAATAATTTGGTTGTATAATTTACGTTTGCTAAAATTAGAATAACAGAAAATGAATTTTAAAGAAAAACAAACTGTATTACATAATTTTTTCCTTTTTCACATTATGCGAATTGTGCATATTCTCATCGTTGAATAGAAATTTATTCGAATAACTTTGAGCAAGCTGGTAAAACACATTTTAATTGCATGTTTTTATAGCTTCTTTCAAGCATTTTTTTTTGTAATTTAAAGTCGAACTATCCAACAAAATTTATTTCTGTAACCACAAGTATTTTCCACTGGAATCATTTTAATGTATTTAATCGTAGAGAACAACTTATTATACTAGGGATTTCTGCCTGCTCATAAACGCTCCCAACCCCCGTGAATTGTGAAGCAATTCACATTGGGACCGCAACGCGACCCTAGCTCGATTTTTACTCGTCGCCACTTTTTGCAGCAACTCTAGCCATAATGAGTACAATCATAAATCCTTTTAACTTATGAAAAAAAAATAGATAAGGTTCAAAAACAGTAAGTGAAAACTTCGTTGAAATCACAATTAAAAATGCATTTAGGTGGTGCTACCAATAGGCATAATCATTTTAACATTTAAGACATAAATCATTTTAATATTATGAAATTTACCAATTTTTGAAATGTAAAATGATTAACTGAAAAAAATTACCTTTGAACACAATTAATTTAAAACTCATTGCGCATGATGTTGTACAGCAAGGCTAAAATTTATTTCGAAAAACTATACATTCGAAAAACATTACCTGATACCAAGATAGTTCAATATAAATCAGCAAACACTATCTAAAGTTTATTCCACTTGAAAAATACAATATCTCTCAGACCCTTGGCATGTTAATAAAACGTAAACAAAGCGTTTTCTGATGTGTGATTATTCGGTGGAAAAGTGGGGTTAATGGAAACGTTTTAATAAGATATTTTAATAGATTCTATCAAAACATTAATAAAATTTGAAAAGAATTAATTTCCTTAGAATCTTCATTTTTTTTTTTTTTTTAAACTGAAATAAGTCTGATATATGTATTCCAAGATAGAAATTCAAAATATAATGCATTACTGTATATCGTTATTGCAGATAGCGTTTATGGAAATGCAATTAGGTTTACACAGTTACTATCTTACAAATTAAATAGTAAATGGATTGTACATTATTTTATAACTGCTTAAAGAAATAACGAGAGACATACTTTTCTAATTCTGAGATTAATAGAATTTTGAAGAATTAAAATTTTAATTTTAGACTTACAGAGAACCTGAATCAACGATACCCAAGAAAATATAATAAAGGAAAAAAAGAAAAACACTATAAAATGCGTATTTCATCCTAACGATGTATACTAACATGTTCGAAAAAAATCGAGTCATTAAGAACATAAATTTTTAACACATTTTAAAAGTATGTAGTTAAATATAAATAAAATTTAAAATCAATTATTTTTTAGGATATTCATTTTTTATTGATATAAGCCCTATATATGTATTCCAAGATAGCATTTGAATATACATAATTCATTACTGTTTAGATTTAGTGCAGACACCCTTTATTAAAATGCAAAATTTATGTAAAATGTTTAGACACTTAATGCCTTACCAATTAAATAAAAAACTGTATCTTCTTTTATATTTGTTTAAAGATATAATAAGAAATATACTTTTCTAATTCTAGGATTAATAGAAATTTAAAGAATTAAAATTTTTATTTTAAATTTACTGAGAACATATCAACGATGCACAAGAAAATGCACTTTCAAGATAAGTAAATTCATTTTTAAAAGCACATTTCTTCCTAACTATTAATACTAACTTATTCGGAAATAAAGGAAGTTTTAAACGAAAAAGTTTTGATAACATATTTTAATAGTTTATAGCAAAAAATTAATGAAATTTAAAATAAATTATTTTTTTAGGATATTGATTATTTTTTTAATTTCGAAATAAGTCTCATTCCAAGATAGAAATTCAAAATATAATACATCACTTTTTATAATTAGTGCAGACAGCATTCATGGAAATTCAAGACCTATTACAAAGTTAAAGCCTTACAAATGCAGTGGGAAATTATCTGTTTATTAAGAAATATTGAAAAATAGAAATATAGAAATAAAGAAATAATGAGAATCATATTTTACCAAACGATGAATAGTTACTCATTCGAAGAAAAAAAAAAAAAAAAAAAAAAAAACTTAAAAGAAACGTTTTTGCAACATATATTAACAACTATTGTAATAGTTTCTAAAAAACACTTAAATGGAATTTAAATTTAAACCTATTATTATAGTTAAATAATAAGAATTTATTTTAATTAAAATCTCATATATGCATTCTAAAATGGTAACTCAGGGTACAATGCATCACAGTTTATCGTTAGTGCAAGCAGCATCCATGTATATGTAATTCATTTTACACAGCTAATGCTTTTTAAATTTACGAGAAAATAAATCTAGCGTCTTTTCGATCTGCTTAAAGAAATAATGAGAAAAATGTTTCCTACTTCTAAGAATAAATAGAAATTTGAATAATTAAACTTTTTATTTTAGATTTACTGAGAATATATCAACAATGCACAGGAAAATGTACTTTAAAGAAAAAACAAATTACGTTTAATAATTTTATACCTTTTTCTTTTCATTGTAAAAACGTATTTGTTCTAAACAACGAAGAAAAATTTATTCGAAAAAATAAGCGAGTCTTAAAAGAAACATTTTTATTACATGTTTTAATAGATTTTATAAAAATTGTAATGAAATTTAAAATTAAAATAATTATTAATAATTTTTTTAGTATACGTAATTTTCTATTGAAATCAGTATACCTTATATGTTACATGGTAACCAATTCGTATGTAGTGCATTGCCTACTGTTTAGAGTTATTACAGAGAGCTACTATGTATATGAAAATAATTTACGGAGATTTTGAAATGAACTAAAAAAAAATCCGTCTGTAAATCTGTACAGTATGATTACAATAATAGTTATTTTATTCATTAGTGTTTTTAACTGTTAAAATTTTTAAAAATGCTTATTATAATTTTTATTTATTTATTTATATGTTGTTGTTCGTTATGTTTTAATTCGAAAATAATAAATTTCCCGTGTTCTTCAAAACTCTCCAAAAAGAAAATTTGGTCAATAAAATTTCGAACTTTCAGGATCTCTTATTTTTTTAATTTATTGAAGAAGTATATTCTGTTTTCAATCAAATTAAAAGTAAATATGATTGATCCCTCACCCCTTTATAAGCAACAAAGCGTTAAAATCTTATCTACCCACTCAAAGGGATAAAATCTCACGAAAAATGTACGTCACAATTCGTTATTTCTGAGCAACAAATTAACCATTATATTCTAACAATTCATTGATCGAAGAACATTTCACTAATAAATTATTTAATGAAGCCATATTGTAATTAGTCATTGACCATGAGAAAACTATTTAATAAATGAGCCTTACTTAAAAGTTTCAGAAATTATAGCAGCATCAATAGGATTCCAATCTACCTTATAAAAATATAAACACGCAGCAGCATTCATTACATCAATCTAAAGGCATATCTACAAAAGATCCCAATAGCTAGGTCAGAAGAGCAACGGATCTCCCACGCCAAAGGCCGCGGGTTTGAATCACACTGAGGAAAACGAGAGGTGAATTTTTTTTCCCCTTGTCAATAAATAAAGGAGCTTCAAAGCTGTTCGATAGATGCCACAACCAGCCCTCTTTTGACGAAACTTTTCACGAAATTTATATCGTCTAGCAAGTGAGAAAGTAATTTCATCAATTTGACTAAATATTCGTTCGGAGCATTTCCCAGGAAACAGTTTCTTAAAAAAAAAAAAAAAAAAAAAAAAAAAAAATCGTGAAATTTGAGTATTTATTTCTCAGTGTGTGTGTGTACCTATAAATAAACGATAAGTTCTATGCACGCCATATTCTATAGTAAGAATATTGAAGTACACCTCACTGATATATTTTCAATTTCAATATGTTTAAAATACTACCCAAGCAGCAAATAATCCGTGACCGAACTTCCTAATGTCCTAATCTGAGTATTTTGCGCTCGGTCGACCTCATTTCCTGAGATCGGCAGTAAAGGCTTTTTGGCAGCACGGCAAACGGTCTGAGGATCGTAGAATCCTGATATGTTGTGCATAAATTTTGGACATATTGCCGACCTCTTTTTAACTACTGAGTTTAGGCTGTTTTCTTGTTATTTTCTACCTTTTTCTTCCAGGTTTGTTGCCCTCTTGTTTTTGCGGTTTACTAGCTGTGAATACCCTACCCTTTGAAAGTGCACTTTGTATTAAAAGCAATTTATAACGAAGTACATAATTTCTTTTCATGTGAATTATTAATCTATGACTTTGAAATTAATTTTACGTAATACACGTAAAAATTATTTTTGGTGAATATAAATTGCTTAGCAAATTTTCCACACAAATTAGTAAACTCTCCTCTAAAAAATAAATTACAGCCCGACTGATGTTTCAAAAATTAGATGATTTTTGACCTTAAAATTAGATGATTTTTGTACTGAATTTATGTGAATTATGAATGGTCATTCATATTTAAAAAAATATTTTGATACATAATACATCTGTGAAATACACCTGCTGCACTTTTACGTTAAATACTTGGGTATAAAAACTAGGTTATTTTGGGCACTTTAAATGAATAAATTGAAAATAAAGTATATAGATAATAGCTAAAATTTTAAATATTAAAACAATTATTTGCATCAACTTCTTTTTTAAAGCAATGTTAGATAAATGATGAGTTGAAATAATAAATTTAGCACCGCACTTTTAAGAACATGTCTTTTTTATTATTATTAAAATAATTTTGAACATTAAAACTTTAGACAGGTCTAAAGTAATAATACACTCTTAATAAACTAAAATATTTCACGTTTTCTGCAATGCATTTTATTTATAAAAGAAAGTATTATTATATTTCTTGCAATACACAAAAATTTATTGATAATAACTTTTCAATGAATGCCGAAAAAAAGAGAAATTCTCACATTTTAGGTTTTACTTACCCCCCCCCCCCCCTCCCTTATTACAGTCTTTGCAAGGTAAAAATTATGTAGTATTTATATTATAACACCTCATTCAGGTAGGCTGTTCATTACAGGATCATTTTCAGTTTTTCAAACTTCCCCTAATTCTATCTTAAAGAAGGGGTGAAAAAAACGCAAATAGTTGTTTAATGTTTTAATTTTATCATCAAATATTCTTTATTTTTAATTTGTTCATATAAATCACAAAAACAATCCAGTCTTCAAGTTAGGGATGCACAACCTGTGGCCCGCGAATTTGTCAAATTCTAACTGGAAAAAATTGCAATTTTTGTCCATTGGTCGCCAGAAAATATCATGAATTTCGTCAATTTGCAGCGGGAAAAATTGAAAATTCAGTCAGTTAAGAATCGCGAATTTCGTTGATCGGGAGCGGAAAAATAACGAATTTTGTCGATGAGGCTCGGAAAAAACGCGAATTTGGTTGATCAGACATAAAAAAATCGCGAATTTTGTCGATCAGACGCCGACAAATCACAGATTTCATCGATCAAGCATGGAAAAATCGCAAAAATTCTCGATGAGGAGCAAAAAAAATTGGAAATTTCTCCGATCGGGTGCGGAAAAACCGCGCGAATTTCGTTGGCCGGGCACGAAAAAATCGCGAATGTGTTCGATCAGCAGCGGAAAAAGCGCAAATTTCGCTGATCGGGCACGAGAAAATCGTTAAGTTTGTTGATGATGCGCGGAAAATTTTTCAAATTTTGATGATGATACGCGGAAAAATTGCAACTTTTGTTGATCGACTGCAGAAGAATCTTGAGTTTCGTGAAAAAAAAATCAATTCCGCTATTTGCCGTGGGAAAAAAGAGGGGTAAAACTCCCACCCCCTCCACTGAAATCATATTTTCTATCTGATTATCGGCCACAGATCACCACCCCGAAATAGAATTCTCTCCGTGTTAGTGATGTGGGCCTTCGACAACCCAGAAATTTTTGTAAATGGCCCTTCTCTTAAAAAGCTTGTGCACCCCTACATTAAGTATTCATTCTTTTCTGTTTTTGAAGTAACTTTTTAAGTGTGAATAATTATTCGTAATTTCATAAAAATGATGCGCAAATTCCTTCTAATTTCTAGATATGTTTGCGGTATATAACAAGCGATCGTTTATTTTTTAAAGGTGAAAAATTACTAATTTGTGAGGAAAATGCTAAAAAAAATTATACTCAATATCACACTTTACATAACTTTTTTCCATCCCCGTATCCTTTCTCCGTCTGGTTAAAAATGACCTTGCTTGGAACATAGCACTTTGAGGGAAAGGTAAGTGGGAGATAAAGATCTTGAAAGGGAGTGGGCAGTAACGTGATTCGAAAATACGCTGAAACTGCAGGGGATATTGATTAGGGGACACACATTGTCGGACATTTGTCGCCTCAGGAATGTCGGCCGATGTAATTTATGGAGTAAATATTAACATTTCGAATCTATGAGTTAGTGCGATTTTCTGCCGATACCAGCATTGGACTACTTGAACATAGTATAATCTATTGACATCATAATAATGTCAGTGTGCGATTACCGATTTTCCGCCGACAATTTGGATAAATGGCCTAATTTATTTCGATATCTTTTGCTGTCTGGGTATAATATCATGAAAATACATGGCAAACGATTTTTCCACATAGGCCGTAATGTAACGGAAATCCTTTGAGTGGCCCTGTAAATGAACCGAAAATTTTACACACTTTCTTTTTTTAATATCGAAGATGCCATAGTAAACCCCCAAAACGTATATACATTTGATGGCAATCGGACTATATTTACAGAAGTGGCCGAAGAGACAGTCGGACAAACAAACCGAATTCATAAACACTTTTCAACTATGTTGGAAAGTGTTAAAAAGCAGAATTTCGTCTGTAATTTCTATCGTAAAAAATAATGAAATTAAAAATATATAACATATATTTTCAAAGAAATTAAATTCTTTTATTAAGGACATTTTTATTTATCAAAACCAAGAAAACAAAGCTGTAAATAATTTCTTATTGTAGAGGGATTCCCGATGTATGTAACAAGGTTTACATAGTTTAGGCGTTTTCAAATAAACAAAGAAATAAAGAATATGTAGTCTTTGAGATCTGTTTTTTGAAATAACGGAAAATTATTTTCTTAATTCTGAGAACAATAGAAATTTGTATAATATTAGATTAATAAATTTGCTAATATTAGAATCACAGAGAGGCATTTTAAAGAAAAAAAAAAGTATTAGATAAATGCTTCCCTTTTCAAATTATGCTGAATATATTTGTTCTCTCGGATAAATAGTAATTAATTCAAATACGTTCGCGCACGTTGATGAAATACATCTTAATAACCTCGTTTTATACATCCTATCAGCCATATTTTTTATAATTTAAAATCTATTCAACAAAATTTATTTCTATAACCACAAGTATTTTCCACTGGAATCATTTTAATTTATTTAATCGCAGAGAACATTTTATTATATGATGGGTAACTGTTTATTTCGTAAAAGGTATAATAAATTTATTTTCATATGCTAATCTAGTGGATTTACTCATCGCTTTCTGACTCAAGATATTTTAAAGCAGATCACACAAACACGCATATATATATATATATATATATATATATATATATATATATATTCAAAGGAAGAAAGACTTTTAATCAATAAAACCAGGACTTCCCTCAGAGGGATTAGTCTGAGAGATGTTAGTGAGAACATAGATTTAATAATAACTCGTGTCAAGAATAGAAAATGAGATGCTATATTCAATTGACAATACGTGGCCTGTCTGAAAAATATTCAACCTTTGTCCGAATAAAATACCTAAGCTAACTGACAGGATTGGTATCCTTATTCTTTTCGAGGTAGGCCCCTTTCACCTCCTCAAAACAAATCGGCATTGATTGCAGCGTAAGTTATGACGCGAGATCTGGAATATCTCGTCTGCATAACCTTTGAGCTGTGAAAATGTCATTTCGAGTAATTTACAAATCCGTACATATTTTTTCCAACAATTCATTCAAGATAAAATACGTTAATATTAACCCGATTAAAAAATTTACCCGAATAATTCACTATATAAAAAATTGTCTAATAACAATTGAGAAAATGACCTTGTGATTAAATCTCTAGATTAGTGAAGCTGGAAAAAAAATTGCATATCAAATTTAAACAGACACTTTTGCCCAGAGAAATAACATTTTGACGAGTACTTTCGTGCAAACTATTCGCTATTTCATGCCGACATTTATTCAATGTTAACACAACTTATTTAATGCTAGATAAGTAGATACCCGTTTTGTTGCATTTAAGTTGCATTTTGTATGGGGGGTGTAGTTTTATTAAATATTTAAACTTTCTATACCTAACAATGCAAATGAATGGTAATTTAGAACATTTTCCGTTCATTTCATATTTTTTAATTTTGTATTCTTTAGAAGCGATTCATAGAGAGCATTTACATCGTAAAAGAATTCCGTCCAAAAATTTTAACCCGATAAAACTTTTTTTGTTCAGCAGTAGCACAGATACAAAAATCGAAATTTTTTCGTCCCTGCATCATTTTACATAGCAAAAATTTTAGAAATTGTTCTATTGCGAGTATTTACGTCTTAAAAGCAACACTCATGCAAATTTTCATCTTTATATTCCTAATAATTCCATGTACATCGTTATTTAGATCATCTTTAGAACTTTGTCCGCTTTATTTAGTCTTCTTAATTTCGATTTTTTTAGAATTCGTTCTAATGCGTGCATTGCAGTTTGAATTCTTTCAATAACGAGCATTTAGATCTTATAAGTTACTACCATGCAAAATTTTAAGTTTCTAGACCATACAATATCACAGATAATCAGATTAGATTTTTTATGGCCCACCCTTTACATTTAGTTTTTACTAACCGGCATTAACGACTTAAAAGTAATAGCCATGTGAAATTTCAAAATTTCTTTCTCTAAAAATTCCAAATAAATCGTGATTTAGAAACTTTCTAGAACGTTTTACATTTATTTCTAACTTTAAAATTTCGAACCTTGTAGAAAGAGTTCATAACGAATATTACGAATATAACGAATCTTAAAATTAACCACCGCACAAAATTTCAAATTTTTAGCCCAAACAATATCTCAGAATTCGCAATTTGAACATTTCTGCTCCTGCACCCGTGGAGGTTGCTGTTCCGACATAAAATATAGTTTTTATTGGAGCAGAGATGGTCACCAGCATTTTCAAAATATTGTTTAATAAATCGGCTGGGTAGTTTCTGAGATTACATTTCACAGACACACAAACGTTACTACTTTATAATATTAGCAGATACGTAGATAAAGGAGCCGTTTAACTTTTATTATATAAAAGCATGAATAATTTATTTAATACGTGTTAGCAGATGTATTTATTAAATACATACATAAACAAGTTTAATACTTCTTCAATTTTATTTTCATAGTCGTTTATATCATTTGGCAAAAACATTTCACTTTCTTAAAACCGAATAGGTTTAAACTATTTAGAAAAGCGCCAAGGACCATATAACAGCGAGGTATCGTGAAGGGTATTAGACATATGGTAATAAGGCACTTAGACACCATGCACAGGAGATAAATCGCTAACTTTCGTAATACATTATTTTCATTTGAAATACATAAATTAAATACATTTAAAAACACGCGACTTAGACACATATCTTTTAAAATACAAATAAGTAAAATAATAATAAGAGATGATAAGTCAAAACATTTTCTTTTAACACCAAATAATTGTTTCTAATTACGAATGCGAAAATAAAGTTGCTTTGGACAAAAAAAAAAAAAAAAAAAAAAAAAAAAAAAATGCTCTTGTCTAAATTTTAAGCCGGCTAAAAATAAAGTACAGTGATAACTTCAAATGTTATAGGAATGTTCCGTAATCTGGTTTTCAACCAATGTCATATTTTAAGTTAATTTCGTTACGGTAACTTTTTATTTTGTATTTGTGTGTGTGGTGGGGGATGTTGCAAATATTTATATTTCAATTTAAACTTTTGTTTATGTATCTGTTGCTTGCATAATTAACTAGCAGGCTGAGCCCGCTGCGCTGGTCTATTTTTCAAATAAACCTTCAATCAAACGAAATGACGTAATGACGTAACGAAATGACGAAATCAACCCTTTATTTTAAATTAATATGGGTCTTCACCAGAGAAGTTCTTCCGCATTTTCTGAATACGCATCGGACGCCATTGAGCATCGGACGCCATTTATAGTATCTGATGCGTTAGATTAAATTCGGGCAATTCAGAAGCTACTCTTTAGTACATCATGTAGAGTTTGGGAGGGAAATGCGGCCATTACGATCATCAGAAATTAAAATGTTCTCTAATCACCACACTACTAAAAAGTTAGAATTACAATGATTCCAGAGATTGACCATTTAACTTAAAGAATGTTCGGGTTATTCACTTTCGTTTATTAGTTCTTTTACTCCGGGCATCTCAGCTTGGTGCTATATGAAGATCTGATAACATACATACAATCTCTCTCTACGTTACATTATATTTGGTAATACACGTCTTCTTTTGGCATGTTATCTATAGTTTCTTATCTTCGAATTCCAGTAGAGTAAATACAGTCAAAAGAGTATTTAACTTTTATATTAAAAAAAAATTGAATCATGTAACAGTAGATATTTAAAGCTGAATTGTGTGAATAAAATTAAAACAATGTCATTTTAACTGCCGTTTCTTTTTATATACCAGTTTTAATCATGCAACTATTAACCTAAGAAAATAACCTCGATAACTGATTCAAATTGAAAAGTAATACGCTAGTTTTCATTCAATAACATCTTCCCAATCATCCGTAATCGGATACAAATCAAGTTTGATGTGAAATGTTAGAAATTTTTGTAACTGTATGGCTACAAATGTACCAGAGTTAGCTGAATAAAACAGAGTTAATTACGCGACAAACTTTATTCCATTAAATAATGTCAAATTGCTGTTGATTGAATTTCAGATCTTTCACTATCAAAACTCTTTGCGAATGATAAATAAAGTAAGTTGTGCAAAATTTTTAGTAATGATCTTTTTGGCAAACCGAAGATTTTTTTCGTATTATGCGTATTATTTTTTCGTATTAAATAAGCATGCTTGTTATTTTTAAGAGGTCATTATTCATCGGTCTATTGCCTAAATAAAACTAAAAACGTTAATTTTTGACTACGATCTGCATCAGCCAAAATTGCTTTATAATGATTCAAATTTTATTTGAATCTAAGGTACTGTTTTTTAAAACCTAGGCTAAATGAACAGATATTGTTCCATTGACCACCTTTGGCATTTGAAAGTTTTCTTTCTTTCCTTTTTTTCTTTTCTTCTCTTTTTTGTTTCTTTTTTCTTTTTCTTTTTTTTTTTTTTTTTTTTTTTTTGTACATTCAAAGAGGTGCGTTTTTAGTGATAGTAAAATAACTGCAGATGAAAAATATATAACAGTAAATATTCTTTTATTCGTTTGATCAATGATAAAACATAAATTTACTAATCGGTAAGTACAGATTTCGCGTAATCTTCTAAAATCGGATTTACCGTCGACGGTTCCCTTCAAATATAAATGAATCTTTCAACATTATATAGTAAATTCGCCAATTGTAGGGTAGTTATTTATGGAAGATTCATCCAATATATTTTAATAACGTTTCTAAAAGAAGGGCGGATATGGGGAAAGATGAAGAATTAAATGGAATATCGAAAATTGATTTCAAAAAGTAATTTATATTGCAAAATGTTTTCCTTCGCGATATTAATAACGCATAATTGCTTACATTTGCTTAAGAATATTCGCGAGAGTAATAACGCATAATTGCTTATATTTGCTTAAGAATAATCTTTACTACTCAACATTGCAAGCATTAAACATTTCTATAAGGGCTATTGGAGATATGTTTTTTATTTAAAAAAAGAGTGTGCAATATTAGCTAATCTGGCTTCGAGGTTATAAAAATCACAAATTTGGGGGAAAAAACACCAACATGTTTTCGCAGTAAAGTATGGTGAGAAATTTATTAAAGAAAAAAGAAATATATTCCAGTATCTGGCATAAAAAAAGAAAAACGTTCCACGCTATTTGGCTAGCCAACACATTTACATCCCAAATGCAAGATATTTAAATGTATTTGGAAATTGCTTGTTAAAAATGTGTTTAAATGCTTAAAACTCAATAAATTTAAACCTAAACGGAGGCTTAGCCTATTGTTTTTTATTTGTAACCGTATATAATGTATACAAATTGTGTGTTGCAGTAGTTATTTAATTTTACATGGCTTCACCGGCTGGAAAAGTTTTAAGGGTACTATTTGATTATACTGTCGACCACTTTCGCCAAATTATATAAATTGCCAAACTACTCGCCAAATTATACGAATTTACAAAATTTTCATTTTAAACAACGAAAGAATAAATAAATTTGTAAACATTAATAAAATTACAAATGGAAGTCAAATTAAAAATCACTTGATGACGCAACAAACACGTGTACAGTGTTTAATGTAAAGCGAATGTAAAATTTGCGATCAGCCATTATTGGCCTTTAATCTTATAGTTTGGCGACGGTTTTTTATTAGACGGGATAATCAAGTAGTACCGTTTTAAGTTTGTTTTAAATGTAGCTAGCTAATTAAAAATGCTACCATTAAACATTTTTATATTAAGTAGTTCTTTCCATGGCAACAATAACCTTCACTGCTTGTTTCTGACACTAACAATATCGAAGAGAAATTGCCAATTTTCAGTGTCGGACATTAATTTTGATTTTGGAACAAATTTAATAAACTTAAATTTTGTTTTAAACCGTATAATTACGATAGTAAAATTTATATACACATATAAAGGTATATGACAAAACTATAGTAATAAAAATGTATTTATTTAAGTTAAAATTAATCTAACTAACTTCGTATGAAGAGTAAAAAAGGTTTTACTGAAAAATTATTTATCCTAATAAAAGTATCATTCAAAATTTTATTGAGTCCCCAACCAGCATTAAATAGCCAAAAAAATTAAATTTTCATTATTATTATTATTATTATTATTATTATTTTTTTTTTTTTTTTTTTTTTTTTTTTTTTTTTTTTTTTACGAACGCGAAATCGAGGTTCTACCGATTTTTTTATAAACATACTAGCTAAATTACCCGGCGTTGCCCGAAATTTTAAGAATGTTTGTTTTGAAAAACCAATTTCAAAATTTAACATATAACATTAAAAAAAATAAATAAAAATAAATAAAAATAAAAGCAGTCGAAGTATTGTACACATGAATCAAATTAAAACCCAATATAAAAATGTATAAAATTACGTAACAGACGCAAAATAATACAGTTATAAATAAACTTGTTTCCATTTATCATTGTAGCAATAATGTTAAAATACGCCAATATTTCCATAATCGAGTTTTTAATCAAGCTTCAATACATTTTTTCACATTTATATGACGTTAAATATTCATCACGCCCTTTATATTTTCCATATGATGTAATATTTCCTTTTCTTTATTCGTCAAATTAATTAAATAATTATAATTTTTCACACTGAAATCACAAAACAGACAAAATATGACGTAACATTCACTTTTGTTTTTAATTCGTAAAACTATTTATTTTCCTTTTGCACGTGGAAATTTTGCAGTAGAATAGTTATGATGTCATTTTCCTTTTTTTTAAATTCGTCAAACCATTTATTTCATTTTATTTCGTGGAAATCTTGCAATAGAAAAGTAATTCTTGTGGTAAAATTTTTATTGTGGATTTTTAATTGTTGGCAACAGCTATAACGAAAAATGTTTCAATTTGATTGGAAATTGCTGTTAAATTTGTGGTTGTTTATTAATTAAAAATGAACTATAAGTTATTTCGACTCCGGATTACTTTAGTTGCCTCTGCCGTGTTTTAATACACGTGTACGTAGCATTTAACAATTCTGGCTTCCAAACTCTGGATTTGTATAGCATTACAGACAGACAAATTTTCATTTTTATATATTAGATTATTTATCATAAGAAGAATATTCTATATATTCGTCATGAGAAGATATTTTTTTCAAATATTTTTGACCATGCGCTTATGGAAACTTCTTTGATATCATCCTATCAATTTTTCAGATGCATTTTTCTTAACCTGACGCAAAATATTCATAGCCAAATCTTATTTCAATTGCAATATTTTAACTGAGTAATTTTTTAAGCATTGCGAACATTCCCTTTCATGTTTAAATTAAATATTTTCCTTTTTTAATATTATCACCCATTAAAACGGATTTTTATTATTTTTTTTTTCCTTTTATATAAAATTAGTAGCAGTTTTTTCTTTTACTTTTCGAGGTGTAATAGCCGTTTCAAATTTTTTTAGCAACGATAAATTTCGCCAAGAAATAAAATGATTAACTTATTGTCCAAAATAACAGAACTTCCCGTCATAATTGTATAACTAATCTACGTAGAACAATGTGTTATAGCTTAAAACCTTCCCTGAAACGTTACCTATCTAACAGAATAAGTTCCGTCAAAATACCATCAAAATATAGAAGTTCGGAACAAAATTTCCGTTTGGTTGGTTGATGGTTGATTTTTGACGGCCGATTATCTGCACTAGGGATATAGGCCCGAGGGGCGAGTGCCCTTCGTGGGGGTCTTTCTAAGGGAACCTAACCCGTATTAACGCATGGAAATCCATGGCTCGAAGAAAAACACGAAAACTCCGAACGATTAGGCCGACGGGCGCGATTGGGTTCGAACCCAGCACCTCCCGTCTACCAGCTTCGAGAGCAGAACCTCTCAGCCACTGGTGGGGCAAATTTCCGTTTGGATTTTACATATACACTATATGGCTAAAGGTGACGGGTCACTTGCGATTTTAGACGTATTGTTAAATATCTAGAAAAATACATCATGATATTTCAAATGAAAATCAAATTTCAAAAAATTATTTGCTTAAAAGGCTCAAAGGTCAACCTCGTGAAAAAGATTCCATGACGGTACTAGAATCCGGGCCATCAGTATAGCGCACTGACGTTCTACCGACTAAACCGCATGGAACGATACCCTGCCTGGAACTTCTCACTATTACAGGTTGGCAAGGCTACAAACGCTGCACGATATGGAATATTTTTCCGTGATCCACCAACATGATCTTTTTCACTAGGTTGACATTTGCGCCTTTTAAGCAAATAATTTTTTGAAATTTGATTTTCATTTGAAATATTGTATGCAAGGCGAATGTCTCTCTCTGGAAAAAAAAAAAATCCACATATTAATATTGATTCAATCGATGTTGGATTTAATTATGAGTCTGTGTTTGCCCCATGTCGGTGGCTCACGGAAAAATATTCCATCTTGTGCTGCGTTTGTAGCTTTGCCAACCTGTAATAGTGAGATGTTCCAGGCTGGGTATAGTTCCACGTGGTTTAATCGGTAGAACGTCAGTGCGCTATACTGATTGCCAGAGTTCGAGTCAAGGCATGGGATATATTTCACTAGGTTAAAATTTGCGCCTATTAAGCAAATAATTTTTTGAAATTTGATTTTCATTTGAAATATTGTATGCAAGGCGAATGTCTCTCTCTGGAAAAAAAATTCCATATATTAATATAGATTCAATCGATGCTGGATTTAATTATTGTTAGTATTTGAATTCCAATGAAAAATGCGTGAGTAAGTTATATAAAATTGGGACTTACCTGTTCTTCAGGATACTTTTTATTTCGGTGTAAATCCACATTTTGTGTAATCCAATATAATGGTTTCCCAATGTAATGTGTTAGTTGTCATAATTTTAACCAACCACTTTTTATAACCTCCTTTGAGAAAAAATTGTAGACTATTATATCAAATGAATAAGCAGTGGTAACACTTTAAGCTATTTAATTCACTTTCTTTTAAATTGTGAAAAAGAGAGAGCATTTTTCATCCCTCTTCTCTTGAACAACTACATTTTCAGAATGAAAAAATATTTACATTATAAGATAATAAATCAGTAATAATAATTTTAATAGCAATATCATAATAATAATAATAAATCAGTTTAATGTCTATGAGTCACTCAACAAGTCATTATCTTTATCAAGGTTTTCAAGGTTAAATACATTTTTCACGTTTGAAAAGATTTATGGCTGAGTTGAAATGACACATTGTTTATGTAACTGAGGAAATTATCCTTATCACGGCTAATTAGCTTGATTTATATCCATCAACTCCTCCTTAATTTCTGAAGTTTCATTCTCACACAAATTTAAGTTCCTTCTATGGGTTTGAAAAACAGGTTTGGGAACTGGTTTCGTAAACAGGTCTGCTATCATCAATTTGGTTGGGCAGTACTTTAGGTTGATAGTCCCTTCTTGCTTTAGTTGTTTTATCAGGTGGAACCTAATTTCAATATGTTTAGTCTTGCTTGAGTGCTTTTCTAATTCCATCATCTTGATCGTGGACTGGTTGTCTTCATACAGGTCTATAGGTAAGGTTTGCTTTAGGTTTAATTCTTCCAGTAGGTTGACTAGCCACTTTATTTCAATTGCTGCATTTGCTGCTGACACATACTCGGCCTCTGCCGATGATAATGCAATGCAGGATTGTTTCTTGGTCGACCATTGTATTGGATTTCTTCCTAACATGTCTAGGTTCCCACTCGTTGATTTTCGTGAATCTACATCTCCTCCCCAATCTGTATCCGCATAAACTTCAAGTATCGGTTTCTTTTCTCCGCTCAGAACTAGACTATAATTTTTTGTAGTCTTTAAATATCTTATCACTCTTTTTACTGCATTCCAGTCTTTCATTCTTGGTGATTCATTTCTTCTGCTAAGAATGTTTACTGCTGCACAGATGCCAGGTCTGCTTATAGTTGCTAGATATAGAAGTGCTCCTATGGCTTGTCTGTAATATGTGTTGTTTGGTAAAATGTTATCCTCATCATTAAAGCGTGTGTAATTTGTTCCCATGGGTGTGCTACACGGTTTTGCGTCTTGCAAATTAAATTTATTAATTCTTCTATTTTCTGAGTTTGATTTATCATGTAGCTTTTATTTACTTTTTTAATGTTCATAGATAGGTAGTTACTGATGTCACCTAAATCTTTTAGCTCGTATTCTTTATTTAAGCTCGCGATTACTTCCTCTATTATTTCGTCTTTTCCAGCAATTAAAATGTCGTCTACGTATGTTATTATGTATGTTGTGTCATCGCCCCTTTTTCGCGTAAAAAGGCATGCGTCAAATTTGCTCTGACTGAAATTCATCTTTTTTAGTGTTTCTGTGATTTTATTATGCCACGCTCTCGCGGCTTGTTTAAGTCCGTATATGGCTTTGTTTAGCCTACATACTTTATTTTCCTCATTTGGTTTAGCGAAAACTTCTGGTTGTGACATATATATCTCCTCCTCAAGCTCTCCATGTAAGAACGCGGTGTTAATATCAATATGTCTTACATTTAAATTTTGATGCAATGCCGTTATTAATAATGCTCTTATTGTTGTATATGACACGACTGGTGCATAGGTTTCATCATATTCCTCCCCGAATTTTTGTGAATATCCTTTTGCAACTAAACGTGCTTTATATTTTTGGATTTTTCCTGTGTTGTCGCGTTTTAGTTTGTAGGTCCATTTGCAACCTATTATTCTCCTATTTGGTGGAGGTTCTACAATTGACCAAGTTTTGTTTTTCATAAGGGAGTTCATTTCGCTTTTCATTGCATGTATCCAATTTTGTTTATCCTTAAAATTTTCCATGTTTTCGATTTCCTCATAATTTTTTGGTTCAGTAGCGTTTTCGTTCTTAACCATGTATATTAACCTATCAGGAGGTACACCTTTATTAATTCTTTCCGATCGTCTAAGTTCTGCTACTGGTTGATTGGACGTGGATGGTGTCTCATTGCTATTTGAAATTTCTATTTCTACAAAATTTTCGTTAACCCGATTTTCATCTTGTTTTGGTTTGTTTTCTATTTTCTCGTTTCTATATTTAAATTTGCTTTCGAGAAATTTAACGGTTCTCGCGATCTTTATTTCATTTTCTCCTACATATATTCTATATCCTTTGGATTCATTATCATATCCGACGAAAATTCCCTCTATAGCTTTATCGTCTAATTTTTGTCTTCTGGCTTTACTGATATATGCGAAGGCTTTGCAGCCAAATACCCTAACGTAACTTAAGTTTGGCTGTCTATTTGTCCATAACTCGTATGGCGTCTTTTCATTTGCTTTTGTCGGTAGTCTGTTTTGCAAATGATTTGCTGTGCAAATTGCTTCCCCCCAGAACTTTAATGGTAAATTTGATTCACTTAACATTGTCCTTGCCATTTCAACTAACGATCTGCTTTCCTCTCTGCCACACCGTTCTGGCTTGCGCAATATGGAACTGTGTGTTGATGTTTTATCCCATTAGCCCTGAGGTAATTTTCTATTTCATCTGATGTGAATTCCCCTCCGTTATCTGTTCTAATTGCTTTCGGTTTTTCTCCAAATTTGTTGTTAATTAACGCGATGAATTCTTTAAGTTTTTCGTAAACTTCACTTTTTCTAGACAATAGGTATATGATCGTAAATCGTGAGTAGTCATCAATAAAAGTCAAAAAGTATGATTTCCCCCCTATTGTCGGTGTTTGAAAAGATCCGCACAAGTCGGAGTGAATGAGCTGGAGCCTTTTAGTTGCTCTACACTCTGCAATTTTTGGATAGGGTTCATCAGTTAATTTTGCCTTAATGCACGGTTCGCAATCTATGTTATGCTTACAGTTGTTTATTTGGATTCCTGTAGCTAATTCCTTTTGCGTAATTTCTTTAATTCATGTTAGATTTCTATGTCCTAACCTACGATGCCATAATTCTAGGCAATTTTTGTTGTTGCAGCTTTGTGCTATGTTTGCATAGCTTTGGAATGCCAACTGAACTTCGTATAGGTTATTTACTTTTCGCATACTACTTTTCGCACGGTTATTTACTAAGCATATTTCTCCGTTAAGTTTGAACATACATCTATCATTTCTGAATATAATTTCACATCCATTTTGCGTCGCTTTGCTAACCGATAATAAATTTGTTTCGATTTCAGGTACTAGTAATACATTTTTAAGTGTTATTTCATGAACTTTGTTGTCTGATGTTCGCGTGTTTATATTTACGTCACCTGACCCGTAACTGATAAGTTTTTTTTCCGTTTGCGATGGTTACATTTGTTTTTTCGCGTGATTTTATTTCTGTAAACATTGATTCTGAACACACAATATGGCTTGAGCTGCCACTGTCTACTATAAATGTTTTGTTTTCTATTCCTTGTGTTATAAAGGCGTAATTTTTATTTTCGCTCGCCTTCCATGTATTGTTTTCATTTTCAGAGTGACTGTACCTACGGTTTGATTCTGGTGTTTGTTCACTTCTAAAATTGTTTTCACTCTTTTGAAAAACTAGTGATGTAGAGTAATGTTTTTTGTTTGGTCTAATGTGTTGATTTCGTGGTGTATTTTGTGTTTTGGCTTTATTATGCCAACATTCCTGGGTATAATGGTTTCTCATCCGACAATTGGAGTAGTATTTATTACTTGTTTTGTTGTTGTATATTTTCTGGGCTTTAAATGCTCTGGCAGGATTTTCTGTTCTCTGATTATTATCATATCGTCGGTTATATTCGTCAATAACTTTAGACTTAATAAATGATGGTGTGAGTTGATTTTCTTCTCTTGATTCAAGGGCAGTAATAAGAGTATCATAATATTGGGGTAGGGAGCATAATAACAGTGCAGAAATGTGGTTATCATTTATAACTTCTCCTATGGCCGCTAATTTAGCTACTAATTCCATTATTTTTGTAATATGATTAACAACGTTGCCACCTTCCGCTAATTTAATCCCGTAAAGTTTTCTTAAGAGATAAAGTTTGCTAGACAAATTATGTCGCTCATGGATTTCACGCAAAGCTTGCCAAGTTTGTCTGGCTGTCAGTAAATTTTTAACATGAGTAATCTGACTATCATCAATTGTTAGATTAATTAGAGCACGGGCTTTCTTATCACTTTTGGACCAAGCGTCCGTAATTGGATTAGGCGGTTCTTCCGTAATTACATGAAATAAGTCTTCTTTAGTTAACATCATTTCGGCCTTGAATTTTCAAATTGAGTAGTTTGTAGCTGTAAGTTTTTCAATTGCTAAATTATCTTTAGAAGCTGCCTTTTTCTTAACTTTTGATTACTTACGTGTTACCGTAAAAAGTTCTTCCAACTTTTCTGTTTGAAAGTTTAAAAGTTTATTTATCAAATATCTGATATTTCAGATTTCAGTGGAGGCTATTTAATTTATTTATTTTTATTCAGTGATCAGTAATCATAATCTTGTTAGTATTTGAATTCCAATGGAAAAGGCGTGAGTAAGTTATATAAAATTGGGACTTACCCGTTCTTCAGGATACTTTTTATTTCGGTGTAAATCCACATTTTGTGTAATCCAATATAATGGTTTCCCAATGTAATGTGTTAGTTGTCATAATTTTAATCAACCACCTTTTATAACCTCCTTTGAGAAAAAATTGTAGACTATTATATCAAATGAATAAGCAGTGGTAACACTTTAAGCTATTTAATTCACTTTCTTTTAAATTGTGAAAAAGAGAGAGCATTTTTCATCCCTCTTCTCTTGAACAACTACATTTTCAGAATGAAAAAATATTTACATTATAAGATAATAAATCAGTAATAATAATTGTAATAGCAATATCATAATAATAATAATAATTCAGTTTAATGTCTACGAGTCACTCAACAAGTCATTATCTTTATCAAGGTTTTCAAGGTTAAATACATTTTTCACGTTTGAAAAGATTTATGGCTGAGTTGAAATGACACATTGTTTATGTAACTGAGGAAATTATCCTTATCACGGCTAATTAGCTTGATGTATATCCATCAATTATGAGTATGTGTTTGCCCCATGTCGGTGGCTCACGGATAAATATTCTATCTTGTGCTGCGTTTGTAGCCTTGCCAACCAGTAATAGTGAGAAGTTCTAGGCTGGGTATCGTTACATGTGGTTTAGTCGGTAGAACGTCAATGCGCTGTACTGGTGGCCCGGGTCCGAGTCCCGGCATAACGGTAAACTATGTCGTAATCTGTACTATGAGAAACATATCAAAACCATAATAAGATAATGTGTTTTGATAAGAGAAAAAAATTCATTCAACATGGAACAATTTAAATTGAAAAACACCCAGACAATGTAAGCCATTTAAGAGAAAAATCTATCTCCCGAGCATAAACTGTGCGAAAAACAATTAACTACAGTTTCATACAATTTCAGATTTTTTTTTAAATTAAAGTTGTCGTAAAACGATTATTTGTCTGTAAAGAATAATTAATATTAAAATAACAAATGAATGAATACCTTTGAATCATAAAGCAAGCAAAACATTTGCAAAATAATGTTCTTCACACATGCTTGATGGGTTTTTTTTTAAGTTTCAAATACATATTTCGAACCAAAACAGTTTTTTTAAATTATTATATATCATGCTCGTTTGGGGCATGATTTTATTCCTTTGCTGCTAGTTTTAGGTATTTTAGCTGTAAAACAATCTGCACTTTTCAAAACAATTAAGAAAGCACATGGTTTTAACTAAATTACGCAAATACTTACACCGGTAAGTAATGTAAAATAAAACATCTACAATTTAAAGCGTAGTATAAAACATATGAAGAAAACGTCACATGCAAATCAAAGTTTATGACGTCAAAAACTAGAAAAAGGAGATAAGAGTAGGAATCGGGATTTCTCAGAAAATCTGTTTCACTATCTCAGTTGTAAAATTCAATTGCTCAGCTTGCGTTTTAAGAAAATGTGACTTGAAAATGTCACAACAACGTGATTTAACTGAATCCATCGCTTGGCGTATTATCAAGACAGTTGAATCTAGACAAACTCAAAGAAGTTTAGCAGAAGTTCAAGAGTCACAAGAAGTGTCAATGCAATGTTGTGGAATCGATTCCAAGACAAAGGGAACGTTAGAAGTCGACCAGGGCAAGTTCGGCCATGTACCATTTCTGTTACCACAGAAACTGATGACCTATTTATCCTGTTAACATATCGTCCAGACGTAAGCAATGTTACTCTGATGCAAACATAGTTGTACTTGACCACAGGATGAAAGGTGTCTAGCCGAACAGTCCGAAATAGGCTTTATGTGGCTGGTCTTTACGCACGTAAGTCAGTGTTCTGTAATATTTGTTCTCAAACAACTCGCGAAACAAAAAAAAAACAGACAATACATAAAACAATTATAATTATTACATAAAAACACTAAAAACATATTAAAATCGGGACGTTTCGGATCATCACGATCCCTCCTCAGCCAATTATAAACGCGCGATTAACGAAGCTGCATCTGTGCCGGTCGAGAATTCTATTTTATTTTAACTGTAACCTGAAATTGATAACTTTCTGTTGTGTTTTTCTTGTAACTGTTGATAGTATTGACTTAACGTTTATAATTGGGTGAGGAGGGATCGTGATGATCCGAAACGTCCCAATTTTTATATGTTTTTAGTGTTTTTATGTAATAATTATAATTGTTTTATGTATTGTCTGTGATTTTAATGTTAATATTTTAAAGATGGAATTCAGACGTAATATTTTTGCTTATATAATTGAAAAAAAAGGTGGACTACTGAAAATCGATATTGGATGGAACGTGAGTGGAGTCAAGTGCTGTTTACAGATGAGACCCGATACAGTCTTGATTTCACATCCGACGTGTGTTTGCATAGGGGAAAGGGGTTCTCTGAGAAATCCCACATTCGTTCGTAGAAGATAACATTACAGACGAGGTGGTTTGATGGTATGGTCAGAAATCAGCATATATAGACGTACGGATCTGCATATAATTCGGAATGGCACTTTGACGGCCCAAAGTCATACTGATGAGTTACTGAGACCTCATGTCGTGTTTTACACTGCCGTAATTGGGGATTAAATTTTTTTAGTACATGATAATGCCAACAGCTGGTCTTGTGGAGAATATGTTTAAAGCCGAAACAATATAGCGTATTGCATAGCACACATATTCTCCTGAATTGAATCGATCGAGCATGTTTGAGACATACTCGACGCATTGCAGTGAGATTAATGTCTCCTTCTATTGTCCAGGACTTTGAGGAGTGGAACAATATTACCAAAATGTTATTGATGATGTCATCGAATCCACTGAAAATAAGTGTGCGGTAATCTTATCTATTCCAGGTAACCGCACGCTATATTAAATAACTTGCATCATTTCTAAACAATACATATTTTGTCATTTACATGTAACCAAATTTTTGCCCTGAACAATCTTTTATTGTTCTATCTATCATTTCAAAGAATTAAAGCTCTCTCTTGGAAATTAGTTTAGTCTTTTTTTCTGAATTGCGCATTGATGCACACGTACTCTCCATTTTGTGCCTATGTATGTCTGTCTTGCACTGTTCTCTTCCTTCTTTTGCTTGCTCCCCTAATTTTTTTGAGCAGTTTATTTAATAATCCTTTAAATGCTAATGCATGTAACTTTCTAATTTTGATAACATTAAAAAATCCACAATTTGTACAATGTGCGGATACTGTGGACACATAATAAATGCTGCAAATATGTTCTTAATATACCTTTCTGATGCATATAGGTACATTTATATAACAATTGTGTTAAAAATGTATTTTTATATGATTTAAAATGGACAACTTGTAATGCACACGGATATTGCAAGGGGATTCAAAAAACCGATGGTCCACACAACATTCAAAACTACCTCGTAATGCATCATAATTTAGCTATTGTGTTACAAATTTACAAACATATATGGTTGATTATTTACAAACCAAGATGTATTGTAAACAATAGAAATTTTAACAGAACTGGATTTCTACAAACTGCATGGAATCAAATATATTTATAAAGATGTAATTAAAATTCATAATATTTCTAAGAAATAACTTCCCCTTCGAACTGCGTAATTGCTTATCTATGTATAACATTTTATAACAATCTGCACATCGATACCAATTTCCAATTTTTTCTCCCAAGCCTGTATATTTAAAGGGGTAGGATACCTTTGAACACGTCGAAAAAGTAAAAATTATCACTATGTTCCAACCTTCAAAACTTGTGTAATAAGTCAAAAATAAAAATAAAAATTCATTTAAATATAAAGCTTATATTTAAAGTTTTATTTAAAAATATATATGACTTGTAAATTCATAAAAAAATATTGAAATGATAAGCTTAAATATGTATGATAATAAGAGAAAATATCTTGCGCGCATGATAAAATCTGAAAATATGCATATAAAGAGGGAATTTTGGTGAAAATAAATACACAATAGAGTTACCTTTATACTAAAACCAGAATATTTGTAAAAAGTATTGACTACATTAAAAAATTAACAAAAAAAAAAAAACTTTTTGAAAAATATTTTCAAAGTACAAAAATAGAAAAAATAAATAAAATTTTACCGTTTTCTGGTTTTAAGTTGTAAATAATACAAAAATGAATATGTGATAAAAAATTTCTTTTGATTTCCATGCATAGTTTTTTAGTAACAATGCGCGCATTATCAAAATTCGTTGTTTTGAATAAACGCAACGCAAAGATTAATTATCCTATGTACTCTTAATACATAGTCATAATAAAACTGCCATAATTAGTAAACTAATGGGAATTTTTTAATGCGGCTTTTTGCATATTGTTCAGAAATGATTACGGAATCAAAATATGTATTAAAAAAATTCGAAAATTTTGATGGTTTAAAGGTATCCTACCCCCTTAACCAAAAAAATATTTTTTTTTATTTTTTATTTTTATTTTTATTTTATTTATTTATTTATTTTTTTGGCAGGTAATAGTTTGTTTGGTCGACGAGTAATTGACTTTTCCGAGCATCGCGAAATTTATCTATACAAAAACCAACAAAATCACATTCAGAGTAATATTTTCATCTGCTAGTGCATCGTTTTGCGTATTAAACAACGCAAATAAAACAGCTACATTTCGCTTCTCTAAAAATGATGCATATCCTGACGGTAATGTCATTTTTAATGTTTCAATTCTCTGGACTAATGGTACTAATACTGTGGGTATTCCCCATGGAAGAATATATATCACTAATGTAATGTCTCTGGTATATATATCCGCATTCCCATTCTTCAGTTGTGAAGTAGCATTAATTTTTCTATCAATTGAATCCAAGGATTGTAAATAAGAAGTTATTTTTAAATTATTACTTACAATGCTTTCACTCAATACTTTCTAATTTATACTTGATCTGGGGGCTCTCAAGTAAAACTAACATTGACTATTTTTTTCAGTATGTTTAATATAAATTTAAAGAGTATTTGTTGATGACAACATTTTTTAAGAAATACTTATATTCCCGGTGATATTTGCACTACCTTCTTAAAATAAATTAATCACATTTTTTTTTAATGAAATGTCTAAAGAATTTTAATGAAATTATTTCTGAAATAATAGATTACGGGGCCTTTAATCGAAAAAGCCATAGATGTGGTTTGATATTTAAATATGAAATCTAAATTTTCTCCCACTACGAAAACTTAGAATTTTTTTATTTATTCCAAATTTTTAAATATATATATATATATATATATATATATATATATATTAATTTTTCGCTTTATTGTAATTTTCCATAATTATTAATTTTAGAAAATAATATTTTTTTTTATCATAAACTCATTTTATCATGTCTGTAGCTTTTAAAAGGTGTATTACTTTTGTAAAGTCCTTTTTTATAAAAAGGTTCTGAGTAAAAACTTCGGGAGTTGTTAGACATTTTTTTTTTCTCTCGCTTAGGAACTAATTAAACATATATGTTGCCGGCCAAACCCAATTTTAGGTCAAACTAGACTGGCCTAGGCGAAACTAGTTTATCCTAACGTGCATGGGATAAACTAGTTTTCCTAGTCCAAACTAGTTTATCCTAACGCACATAAGATAAACTACTTTTTCCTTTGCCAAACCAGTTTATCCTAACGATCATACGATAATCTAGTTTTTTACAGGCCAAACTAGTTTGGCCTAACGCCCATAGGATAAACTAGTTTAGCCTTCTATTCATTCGTCCGAACTAGTTTATCCTAGGCCTATCTAGTTTATCCTAGGCCAATGCAATTTGATGTGCTTTTATTGATCCCTACTACCACCCCGACGCCAACCTTGTGCAAAGCAGTATTGCCGTCACCCCTGTATAATATAGTGGGATACCGTCCCCCCTATCTTCCCAATTTCACCGCCGCGCCGTCGGTAGTTACAAAATATGTTCCATGTAGCAAATTATGTGCTTGAAGCCCAATGAATGGGATGAGCGGTTATAATAAAATTTAGGAGAGCAAGAATGTAGACGATTTTTTAATAATGTACAGTATAACGTCTAAAATTCTGCATCGTTGTTACCGGGACGTCGCCGGATTTTTGTAAATTCCAAATTTCTGAAAGAATATCAAGTGCACTTCCGATATTCTTAATGGTGCATTTATTCATTATTAATTAAAAGCCAAGTGATATTTATGTGAGCAAATAAATAATTAAAAAAACATTGTTTTTTTTAATATTTTTTTTTCTCACATAAATATTACTTGGCTTTGAATTAATTATGAATAAATGCACCATTAAGAATAAAAATTATTAAAAAAAACATTGTTTTTTTCAATAATTTTTTTTCTCACATAAATAGTACTTGGCTTTCAATTAATTATGAATAAATGCACCATTAAGAATATCAGAAGTACTCTAGATATTCTTTCAAAAATCAAGAATTTTCAAAAATCCGTCAAAATCCCGGTCACAGATTAGTCTAAAATACATATATTTTTAAGCTACAATTATTAAAACCACAGTTAAAATTATCTTTAAAGAATAGTACACATACATTTATACTGATGGGGATACAAAAATGTAAAAAAGAATCTGCGTAACACGAAATTCTGTTTTAAACGGATTTTTTTTTTTTTAATCCGTGCAAATTGGACAATAATCCGTTTGAAAAAACATAATACATTTGCTTGAGACGACGGAGCTGCTAAAAAAGGAACTTAATTATAACGAAGTTTTTTTCTACCCTATGGGATTCCGTCTTAGAAGGTTTTTCTGTATGAAAATTTTCAGCTTTTCAAGTCTCCAAGCCATATAAAAAATTTACTGATTTTAGTAATTATTCAGATCTTTACATACAAATACAGAGATTCATTGAAATTCACTATAGTTTACAATAGAATCATCAATATCTTTAATCCACATTATATGGCTTGGAGATTTAAAAAAATTAAAAAATTCTATACAATAAAATCTTCTAAGACGGAATTGCATAGGAAAGAAGAAAAATCTGTTATGGGCAGGATCTCTTATTAGAAGGTTCAGCGTATATTGTAATTGCATTATATTCTTTTTACAAGTAATAATATCCCCATTTTACATAGAGCAAACATCGGGCGATATAGCACTTCATTTCGGTGACATAAAAATTAATTTAGAATTGCGTTTGCAAAAAACTTATTTTTTCAAAGATTTTCTTTTTCTTCGTTCTTTGAAAGATTAAATACAATTGGTTATTTGCAATTTATCACCAAGGCACATTATTTAAATTAGAATAACATACATTTTTTTAAAAGAACATTTCACCTTTGAAAGTAATCTTGAGAATTATAAAATATTTTGAAAGGAAAACACAAACATACGGTTGCAATTTAACATCACTTATAATTTTATTATTTTGTATGGGAGTCATAATTTTTTCGTTGAGAAATATATTTTTTTAAACTATTGCAAATGTGTTTCTAATCAGGTTTAAAGTGTTATGTATGTAACTGTAAAACGTAACATGTATCTAACATTGCTCCATATTCAATTTTGAAGAACCACATGAAGTCACATTTGTATTTTATATAAAGTCTTAATTATATATAGTCTCATATTTTATATTAAAATGAGAAAAAAAACTATCCAAACAAAAATTAAAATAATTTTCAGCTTTAATCAGCCAAAAATAAAAATCACTGGAATACTTTAATTATCCATATTACGATATAAAGTTATCTCATCAACATACATAAACATGCAGAGTAAAATGTTCAATGAAAATTGTGATGTATAAAAGATAAGCCATTTATAATATAACTCATGTAAAGAATCCAAATATAAAAAGTAAATAAAAAAATTAACAAAAAATTTAAATATTCAAAAATAAATTTCTACTGCCATTAAAAAAATGATAATAAGAGAAATAGAGAAATATAAAAAGAAAGGAAAATACTAAAGAAAGAAAAGGCAATTGAACAGTAATCTTATAATCGTTAGGGAGGGCCATCCTTCTTGAAACTCCGTTTAAGATATATTTAAAAGTACTGAATGTAAATAGGAAAACAAATCTAAAGGGAAACAAATTATTGCATATATATACTGCAAAAATATGTAGAATAAACCTTTATCCTATCGGCATTTAAAAAAGAAAGAAATAGAGAAAAAGAAAAAGAAAGAACGAAACAAAGAAGAAAAGACAATTGAACAGCAATTTGGGCCTCCCCGACTGAAACCCGTTTAAGATATATTTAAAAATATTGAATGTAAAAAAGAAAACAAATCTAAATTGAAACTGATCTAAAATTACAAGAATGGAAGAACATTGAACAAACCTATTACATTAAAAATATTTTTAAAATGTTAAATAAATTCACATATTCTTAACAGTAAGTGTTTTCACCGTCGCTAGAATCGCTGTCACTGTTGATTTCAATACAAATACTTTCTACAGTATTTTCACTGAGGTTGTCCATTTCTCGCATTTTTTCTTCTTCTTTTACATGCTTGATATAATTTTGCAAATTTTGTGGTGTGACATACCAAATGCTTCTTACTGACATATGCTTAAGTGTCTTCACTTCATTCATTTTAAAGGAGCGATTTCTCAATGTCACATACCCTTTAACTTGAGACCACACAGGCTCAATCAGGTTCAGTTCACAGAGATATGGTGGCAAACTTAGAACTTTATATCCATATCGTTCAGCATTTTTATCGATTTTGTAAGCTTCGTAGTTTTCGTAATGGATAACACAATAGACAATAATTCATGCTTTAGCCTATCCTTGTCCAATGGAACTTTCTTATCTGACAACCATTCTTGAATGTCGGCTTTTTTTGAAGACGACTTCGGGATGGACTCATTATAAACACTCTGATATGGAGCATTATCGATTACTATCACACTGTTTGGGTGAATATTAGGGAAACGTTTTGTTGTGAACCATGTCTCGTACACTGTAAAATAAAATATGCGAAGTTACTAAAGTTTTTCTAGGAAACTGGGATTCCTAGAACTTTTCATGTAACGCCAACAACAAAATTTCATGTAACAGACACACTTTTGCGCCGAAAATCAGAAAATCTGTAAGGTTACTAAGAATTTTTTGGAAACTGGGATTCCGAGAACTTTTCATGTAACTGCAGCCAGGGTTACAAATAAAAGTTTAGTAATATTACTGAAATTTTAGCAGATTCATTTGTAAAGTTACAGATTTTTGTAGCTTTACAAAAACTAGTTTTGTAGATTTGCAGCTTTTTTCGTACAGTTACAGGTGAAAGTTTAGTAAGCATGTAACTTTACATCTGTAGAACTACAGATTTTTTTTTTACAGTGTATGATTTTCCATTCATTTCTGTATGATAATCCCTAGTGTTTTTCTTTGCTTGAAAAATTTCGCAAGCATTTTGAGCGAAGCCATCATCACTTCCTGCACGCATTATAATTAATCTGGAACATTTACCTGAAGTTGCTTTAAGTTCAGTAGATAGGCCACTTAAAAAAGCTTGCTGGGATGATTTTATAGTGGTGTTCTGCCATAGTTTTGATTTCGTGTGACCAAAATAAATCCACGTTTCATCTGAATAATAAATTCTTCTGCCTTCCTCACGATATTTTTTAATACTTCTTAAACTCCTCCACTGCAGAATATCTTCTCTTTCAATTAAAAGCGAGCGTGTTTCTCTTTTTGCATAGACAAATCCGAGATCCGTCCTTCAGCAAGTTTCTCAAAGTTTGAAAAGTAAAGTTTGATATTTCATCATCGAGAGTAATTGTATCCACATTTTTTTTTGTTCAGTTGGAATCTCATTCCTCTTAAAAAACGCATGAGCTTTACTTCGGATTGAGTTTAGTGTAAAATCATGATATTTTTCCATACGAGTTTGAGTTCCACTTTTTTTTTTCCTTTTTTTTTTATTTATTTATTTATTATTTATTTTTTTTTTCTTGCAGGTGATGAAAATTTACAAAACTTCGCAATTCTGATTTCATACGATAAATGGTTGACGTAGAAACATCGGTTAAATCGGATGTCATTCCGATAATTTCGTTTTCGGTTTTTTCACTATGTAGTGCGCGTAATTTGCAATATACGTTCATTACTATTTCCTTTGCCATACTGCACAGAGTTTTACCTTTACGATGTGGCGAATAAACTGGGGTATGGTTCATTACAGTTGATGATGGAGAAGTTTCCATTTTTAAAACAAAGGTGTATTTAAAACAAATTGCAAGGGAAAAAAACAATCGTAAAAAGAAAAAAGGAAACATAAAACTTCCGTTTGCAAAATAGGTAACAGGTAATTTTTTTCTTTGATATCCAGTTTTCACACGACTAAGAAGTTAACTTGATAGTATAGCTATAGAAAACAGGTTTAAATTTAGAAACCAGGTGATTTAACACATATGGTGTATGTCAGGTTTTTAACACATGTGTGCTAAATGTAAAGTAACAATGCTGCATTACATGTTTTTGGTTATTTGGACGAAAAAGGAAGAAACTCGTTTCTAAACATTCTTAAAATTTGAAATACATCTCTTGGCATTTATATTTGCACACACACATCAAGATATACATATCAAGGTACAATATACATAAGAAATGTCGAACAATTTCTGTATTCATATTTTTATTAAAGTCATAGAAAATATTTAATTTTTGTGACAGTACAGGAGGGAGAGGGCGAATAAATACCAGTTACTGGGCATCTTTTTGGCTCTCCATGGTGCCCTGAATGATTGCACGTTTTATGGTATTATCTATGTCAGCGAATGCAGGATTTAGTCTGGGAGGAGTGCAGGGGTGGGGGGGGGGGGCTCAAATTATCTACTTTCGACCACGAAAAACAATTATTGAAAAAATAGCATAATTAGGATTTTTTTTTCAAATATTTCCTATAGATATCAGTAGCAGAGCGTTGTATGGACGCCGGCAGTACAAAACTCATAGCGGGACAAGATTTTAGAACGAATATGACTGTAGTCGGCATCCTTAGTTACTTTTTTTTTGTTTTTTTTTTATAAATATAGATTATAAACATGAAATAAGGTAAACTAAAAATAAAAGTAATAATCAAAACTAATTTGCAAGATAATTTTAAAAACACGTGAAAATAAAAAAAGTAACTTAGAAATTTATCAATTAAAAAATATTTTATATTCAGAAATAAATTTCTATCAGGATTTAAACGGAAAAAAGAAAAAAAAAGAAAAGAAAGTACAGTAGGGTTTTTAATAATTCTTAATTTTTCAAAGATTTAGAGCCCCCCCCCCCCCCCATCTCTCTCTCTCTCGCGCGCGCCTGCCGATGTTTCTGTTAAAAATTACTCGAAAGAAATAATGTTCGAGAAGAATAACTTTCTTCAGCTTTTTTATTTAGAACCTCAGCACTATAAATAAACACCTTTCCATTTATTTTATTTTTCATTTTATTTCTTTTTTGATATTATAATAGTCATGCTTGGTATATATTTCAGGTAAAATTTTCGATAAGTTCAAATCCACAAAAATTGTTTTTGTATATTACAAAATTTCATATATATATATATATATATATACATTGCAGATTAAAAACCGCGAACTGAAAGTAATTATCTCTTAACCCACTGGAAATTGAAGAGATGCGGGAGACGTTATTCTTTGATAGGTTTGCAATTTTTGTACAACACATGTTCATTAGCGCTAAAGTTTCACCAAAGCGAATAAATACATTTTTACATAAATTTAATATATACATATAATAGTGACAAATTTTAACTTAAATCAGTTTCATTTAGTTAATTAATCGTTTTTGCATTAAAATTTGAAAAAAAAAAACAGTCAACGGATTTCTTCTTGTCGCGAAAGTAATTTCTATCAGGATTTAAACGGAAAAAAGAAAAAAAAAGAAAAGAAAGTACAGTAGGGTTTTTAATAATTCTTAATTTTTCAAAGATTTAGAGCCCCCCCCCCCCTCTCTCTCCGCAGTATATTCAATACTATGAAGTTCGTCGTTGCCCAAGTATTGTCTATCCTATGAGTGTTAGGCCAAACTAGTTTTGCCCAGGAAAAACTAGTTTATACTATGGACGTCAGGATAAACTGATTTGGTCTAAGAAAAACTAGTATATCCTATGGGTGTTAGAATAAACTAGTTTGGCCTCGGAAAAAAATACACTGTTAAAAGAAAATCAGAGGAGCAAGCAAAAAACTGAAGAGAACAGTACAAAACAGCAATTTATGGGCATAAAATGGATAGTACACGTGTAGCAATTCGCAATACATAAAAAAAGACGCAAAAGTGGTAAAGAAGCTTTTTATTTATTATTTTTTTTTTTTTTTGAAAAGAAGAAAAGAACATGAAAAGATGGTTTAGGCTAATAATTTGGTTTCATATAAATCATAAATAAAACTATTGTTTAGAAGTGATGCAAGATTTTTAATATGGCATGTGGTCTTCTCGAACAGCTAAGACTGCTGCACACCGGTTTTCCATGGATGCGATGAGGTTATCGATAAGACTTGGGGAATACTGTTCCAATGCTCAAGAATTGCAATCTGCATGTCCCGGGCAGTAAAAGGAGGTTTTGGTCTTGCAGCAATGCGTCATCTGAGTATGTCCCAAACATGCTCGATGGGATTTAGGTCAGGAGATCATGCTGGTCAGTCCATACACTGTATTGTTTTAGCTTCAAGCATGTTTTCCAAACTCGATGTTCAGTTCCCCACCTTTTTTGGGCCGCACAGTGGCTTGAGGTCAACGGAATACAGTCCATTGGCTTGCGTGCATAGAGACCACCCTGATGAAGCCTATTTCGGACTGTTTGGCTGGACACCCCAGCTGAAAATGAACTGCAGAAATTCTACAAAAAAACCGCAGTTGGAAAACTGCGGTGATTTGGCCGATTCCACTACAGATTTTTTGCGGTCAATAGAACTACAAAATTACCGCAGTTTGCTAACTGCAGTAATTTAGTAGTTGTATTGACCACAAAAATTCTACAGAAAATTTATAGTTATATCAATATTAAAAATTCTGCAGAAATTTCGCAGTTTTATTGACCGCAAAAATTCTGTAGTGGAATCGGCCAAATCACCGCAGTTCTCCAACTGCATTTTTTTTGTAGTTAGAGATGACCTCAAAAATGTAGTTTTTTTTTACTGAGTATCCACTTTGCCTCCCTGAGGAAAGTGCCCTCAGGGGGCAAAGTAGTGCACGGAGCAGCGGAAGTATATAAATTGATTAAGCGGTCACAGGTTTGGGTGTCGGCAAAATGTAGGAAAGTGCCCTCCAAAGGGGGGGGGAAGTAGTGGATGGAGCACCAGAAATGCATAAAATGATTAAGCGGTCACAGGCCTTGACAACGATATGTCACATGACGGGTATCGGAAAAATTTAGTAAAGTGCCCCCCAAGAGGGGCAAAGCAGTGGGCAGAGTACCAAAAGTACATAAAATGATTAAGCAGCCAAAGGCCTTTCCAACGATATGTTACATGACAGGTGTCGGGAAAACTTAGTAAAGTGCCCCCTGGGGGGCAAAGTGGTGGGTGTGGTACCGAAGTGCATAAAATGATTAAGCGGTCACAGGTCTTTCCAACGATATGTTACATGACGGGTATCTGCAAAATTTAGTAAAGTGCCCCCCGGGGGGCAAAGTGGTGGGCGGAGTACTGGAAGTGCATAAAATGATTAAGCGGTCACAGGCCTTTCCAACGATATGTCACATGATGGGTGTCGCAAAAATTTAGGAAAGTGCCCCCCCAGGGGAGCAAAGTAGTGGGCGGAGTACCGGAAGAGCATAAAATGATTAAGCAGCCAAGGGCCTTTCGAACGATATGTCACATGACGGGTGTCGGGAAAATTTAGTAAAGTACACCAGGGGGGGAGAGTGGGGGGGGAGGAGTACCGGAAGTGCATAAAATGATTAAGCGGTTACAGGCCATTCCAACGATATGTCACATGATTAGTGTCAGAAAATTTTAGGAAAGTGCCCCCCTAGGGGGGCAAAGCAGCGGGCAGAGTACCGAAAGTACATAAAATGATTAAGCAGCCAAAGGCCTTTCCAACGATATGTTACATGACAGGTGTCGGGAAAATTTAGTAAAGTGCCCCCCTGGGGGGCAAAGTGGTGGGTGTGGTACCGAAGTGCATAAAATGATTAAGCAGTCACAGGTCTTTCCAACGATATGTTACATGACGGGTATCTGCAAAATTTAGTAAAGTGCCCCCCCGGGGGGCAAAGTGGTGGGCGGGGTACTGGAAGTGCATAAAATGATTAAGCGGTCACAGGCCAATCCAACGATATGCCACATGACGGGTGTCGGAAAAATTTAGAAAAGTGCCCCCCAGGGGGGCAAAGTAGTGGGCGGAGTACCGGAAGTGCATAAAATGATTAAGCAGCCAAGGGCCTTTCGAACGATATGTCACATGACGGGTGTCGGGAAAATTTAGTAAAGTACACCCCTGGGGGGGGGGCAAAGTGGGGGTGGGGGAGGAGTACCGGAAGTGCATAAAATGATTCAGCAGTTACAGGCCATTCCAACGATATGTCACATGACAGGTGTTAGCAAAATTTAGGAAAGTACCCCCCAGGGGGGGCAAAGTGGTGGGCAGAGCACCAGAAGTGCATAAAATGATTAAGCAGTCACAGGCCTTTTCAATGATATGTCACATGAGGGGCTATGGCAAAATTTAGAAAAATGCCCTCCCACGGGGGGAGGGCAGGCGGGGAGAGGGACACGAAGGTGCTAATTAAATAGGCAGCCACACACCTTTCCAAAGATATGTCACATGATGCATGTCGGCAAAATTTAGAAAAGTACCCCCCCTGGTGTGAATGTAAAGGGAGGGTCATCGTAGGTACATAACATGAATAAGTGGTAAGAAATTTGCATATTACACAATCTTTCGAGGAAATACACATATTTCGCACGACCTTTTGAAGAAATTCACTTATTTTACACGATCCTTTGGCAAAAATCGCAGTTTTCTACGACCTTTCAAAGAAATTTGCATATTACACGATCTTTCGAAGAAATTTGCATATTTCACACGATCATTTGACGAAATACACATTGTTTTCGCGATCATTTGACAAAAATCACATTTTTTCGCGATTCTTTGACAAAATTAGTGTTTTTTCCGTGACCTTTCAAAGAAATTTGCATATTACATGGTCTTTCGACAAAATTCGCATATTTTACACAATCCTTTGGCAAAAATTACATTTTTTCGCAAGATCCTTTGAAGAAATTCGCATATTTTCCACGATCTTTCAATGACATTTGCATTTTTTCTGCGATCATTTGACAAAAATCATATTTTTTTGTGATTCTCTGGCAAAATTCGCGTTTTTTCCACAACCTTTCAACGAAATTTGCATATTACACTATCTTTCGACAAAATTTGCATATTTCGCACGATCTTTCAAAGAAACTTTCATATTTCGCACGATTTTTCGAAGAAATTCACATATTTTACACGATCATTTGACGAAATATGCATTTTTTTTTCGCAATCATTTGACAAAAATCACATTTTTTCGCGATTTTTTGACAAAATTCTTGTTTTTTCCGTGACCATTCAAAGAAATTTGCATATTACATGGTCTTTCGACAAAATTCGCATATTTTACACAATCCTTTGGCAAAAATCACATTTTTTCGCAAGATCCTTTGAAGAAATTCGCATATTTTCCACGACCTTTCAACGACATTTGCATTTTTTCTACGATCATTTGACAAAAATCATATTTTTTTGTGATTCTGTGGCAAAATTCGCGTTTTTTCCATAACCTTTCAACGAAATTTGCATATTACACTATCTTTCGACAAAATTTGCATATTTCGCACGATCTTTCAAAGAAACTTTCATATTTCGCACGATCTTTCGAAGAAATTCACATATTTTACACGATCATTTGACGAAATATGCATTTTTTTCGCAATCATTTGACAAAAATCACATTTTTTTCGCGATTCTTTGACAAAATTCTTGTTTTTTCTGTGACCTTTCAAAGAAATTCGCATATTACATGGTCTTTCGACAAAATTCGCATATTTTACACGATCCTTTGGCGAAAATCACTTTTTTTGCAAGATCCTTCGAAGAAATTTGCATGTTTTCCACGATCTTTTAACGACATTTGCATTTTTTCTGCGATCATTTGACAAAAATCATATTTTTTTGTGATTCTTTGGCGAAATTCACGTTTTTTCCACGACCTCTCAAAGAAATTTGCATATTACCCGATCTTTCGACAAAATTTGCATATTTCGCACGATCTTTCGACAAAATTTGCATATTTCGCACGATCTTTCGACAAAATTCACATATTTTACACGATTATTTGACGAAATACGCATTTTTTCGCGATTCTTTGACAAAATTCTTGTTTTTTCTGCGACCTTTCAAAGAAATTCGCATATTACATGGTCTTTCGACAAAATTCGCATATTTTACACGATCCTTTGGCGAAAATCACATTTTTTTGCAAGATCCTTCGAAGAAATTCGCATGTTTTCCACGATCTTTTAACGACATTTGCATTTTTTCTGCGATCATTTGACAAAAATCATATTTTTTTGTGGTTCTTTGGCGAAATTCACGTTTTTTCCACGACCTCTCAAAGAAATTTGCATATTACCTGATCTTTCGACAAAATTTGCATATTTCGCACGATCTTTCGAAGAAATTGACATTTTACACGATTATTTGACGAAATACGCATTTTTTTGCGATCATTTGACAAAAATCACATTTTTTCGCGATTCTTTGACAAAATTAGTGTTTTTTCCATGACCTTTCAAAGAAATTCGCATATTACATGGTCTTTCGATGAAATTCGCATATTTTACACAATCCTTTGGCGAAAATCACATTTTTTCGCAAGATCTTTCAAAGAAATTCGCATATTTTCCACGATCTTTGAACGACATTTGCATTTTTTCTGCGATCATTTGACAAAAGTCATATTTTTTGTGATTCTTTGGCGAAATTCGCGTTTTTTCCACGACCTTTCAAAGAAATTTGCATATTACACGATCTTTCGACAAAATTTGCATATTTCGCACAATATTTCGAAGAAATTTGCATATTTCACACGATCTTTCAAAGAAATTCACATTTTACATGATCATTTGACGAAATATGCATTTTTTTCGTGATCATTTGACAAAAATCGCATTTTTTTGCGATTCTTTGACAAAATTCGTGTTTTTTCCGTGACCTTTCAAAGAAATTCGCATATTACATGGTCTTTCGACGAAATTTGCATTTTTTCCACGATCTTTCAATGACATTTGCATTTTTTCTGCGATTATTTGACAAAAATCATATTTTTTTGTGATTCTTTGGCGAAATTCACATTTTTCCCACGACCCTTCGAAGAAATTCGCATATTACACATCTTTCGATGAAATTCAAGCATTTTGCACGACCTTTTGAATAAACTTGCATATTTTACACGATCTATTGGCAAAAATCATGTTTTTTTTGCAATTCTTTGATGGAAACCGTGTCTTTTTCGTGATCCTTTAATGAAAATCTCATTTTTCCGGCAATCCTTTGACGAAAATTGCGTTTTCCATCGATCCTTTGATGGGAGTCGCATTTTTTCCTGTAATCCTTTGACAAAAATCGCATTTTTCCCATGATTCTTTGACATTAATTGCATTTTTTCCATGATCCTTTGACAATTGTGCTCAATTTGGTGCGGTTCGTAGTCACGTTTTTGTTATATTTCCTACACTCCCACTACAACCCTTCCCTCATTAAAAATGTTAACAAATTTCAATGCATATTTGCATCGATCCCAGGAATAATAAAATTCAATGCTGAAAAAGCGGAATTCCGCGTTTCTGCAGTAAAGTAAAACAACTGAAAACATCTTTCGATTACTTAGTTTCTGAACACAAACACCTGCTAGTTTCATGCGTTTCCAAACAAAAATAATTTAAAACGTATGTCATAAAGTTGCCTCTTTGGATTTGAGAACACCCATAATGAAAAGCATTCACCATAACAAATGCACAGGGATAAATTCAGTCAGGAGATGCAGCGTTCCCACATCATATATATATATATACATACATAGATATAATGCTAATAATGTATTATACTTAAATTGAAGGATGACATTTATAAAAATATTTTACTCAAATTTTTCCGATAGATTTCAGTACAATTTAAAAAAAAAAAAAAAAAAAAAAAAAAACAGAGCAAACATAAATACGTCAATTTTTTTAAATTGAACAGAACTGAAATTATCAATGCAAGTTTGAAAATATGAATTTCATAAAGTATGATAAATGTCACATATAATTTTTCTTTAAAAAAAATCAAAAAACTTCCTTAAATAAAATTGCACATAACAAAACTTTTTCAAAGAAAATTACGTCATAAGAACAGTTATTACTTTGTTCATTCTGACACTATTTTCTAGGTGTGCCCACTTGAGGAGAAAAGTAATGTGAAGCTCCCTAATTTTTAGATAATTTCATATATAAACATCAAGCAAACACAATTCTATATTATTAATTGAAAAAATTCTAAAATGCTTATAAATTAGTGATTTGGGGACAAATCTACAACTAATGTCACAAATAATGGCTGTTTGTTTACATCAGATGAATCAGAGATTAAGGGTAATGTTTACATTAATGTCAAGATTATAAGTAATTTAAGGGGGAACAAATGTCATATCTTTCCGTCGAAAGAAAATTTGCAAAATTAGTCAGTCAGTTGTATGAAAATATCTCAAAATTCATCAATCAGTCGCAGATCAAAAGTTAATTATTTTTTTCAGTCAGACATGGAAAAAAATGCAAGTTTTGTGACTCTGTCACAGAATGAAAATACTAAATTCACAAATCAGTCATAAAAAATATTGCAAAATTTTAACAATTGAAGCATTAATTAATCAAACAATCACTTACCTGTAGTGTTTTTAGGTATTTTATGAATTGTTAATAATAATCTCAACTTTTTGTATTAAATAATAAAGAGCTAAAAATAATATGAAGCAAAGTAATGGCTTGATGAAAAAGAATATGCAAAACAGAAAAGAAAATCTGTGACGACCGCTGCCAGTCTTGAACTTTCTGAAAACTGGTGTCGGAAAAAAAACCCGCCCGTATATGACATCTGTGCCCATGCAAGTAGATGCACTTTCTAATCTTATTCTTTTGGATTTTTTTTTAAATATCTCGTTTGCATTCCCATGCTTTTGTTTGCATTGGGTAACTAAAGACGATCTCTAAAATACACTTTTTTTTATGAGGACGTTAATCTTTTTCAGACAAAAATAGCCTCAGAAAAAAAACCTGCAAACAAAATCAAAAAAAGTAAAAAACGGCTGTTGTAAAGATCGACCTCAGCTGGCATACAGAATAATTTAAAAATATGGAAATGCAAATGAGATACTTTAAAAAAATTTTTCTTATAAGATTAACATTACAGGGCAGGCGTTTTCATGTGAGTGAAGTAACCTCTTAAGTAAGTAGTGGAGATTCTTTGCAAAAATCGACTTCATACTGTATAGTACTGTGTTTACTCTCATAATAGTCGCACTTTTTTTTGCCAAATTTTTATTGTGAAAGTCTAGGTGCAACTATTATGCGGAGAAATCTACTGCATAATATTGTACACTGAAATGCTGAAACATTACTGGTATAAAAAAACACATAATAAAATTAGTAACTTACCAAATGTTTCCAGATTATGTGATGTTTATTAAATACCATTTTCTTTTTATGGTAATATTTTTATAGATGTAAAATTTACAAATAATCTTTGTGAAAATTTAAACAAAAAATTATCATAATAAATTTCTTTTACTAAAGGTTTCAGTATCACTATTGTAATGAGAGTCGGTGTCTGAAGAATCTCCGTCATTCCATAAAATGTCATCTTCGCTTCCGTCCAAAGCGTCAAATACCCATCTTCTTAAAATTTTTTGGAAATTATATCGCTTGTCATTAAAGTCAAGCTTTGTAATGTCCAACTACACATTAGTTCCAGGGATGGGCGCCTTACTTTTCCACTGGGAATTTTCTCGTTGTTCCCATTGATTATCCAATATCCATATACTCGTCTTATATTGTCTTGCAGAATCTCTGTGACTCCTCCGGGAATTATCACAAGATCTGTTTTGCCTTCTGAAAGTTTTTTCTTTACATCATCAACAAAATGTCTTCGGGAACTATCAAGTACCAGCATGGCTGTTTTTTTGAGCAATGCTCAAGACCTTTTCTTCCAAACGTTGCGAACCCAATCTTTCATAATTTTTTCATCCATTCAATTCATGAAAAAAAAAATAGTTTGACGATTTTTTCTGCTTCAAATCAGGGGTGAGACTATTACACAAGTAAACACGGCAGTCTATTGAGTGCTGATTTGCAGAATTGCTGAGCATGGAATACCAAGTACTAGTGTATACTAAGGAAGAAACATTCGTGCACACACTCTAATCAATACTGACAACTTGACTGGAGGCAGAATTTTTTTAAAAAGAAGTTACCAGACAAATTTAAAAGAAAAATTGCTTAAATTAAAAACATTGAAAAGTGGGAAGGGTTAGTTCCAGGCCATTGGACAACCGCTGTGGCTTCAAGTTTAATCTTCAGCAGCAGTTGAGGGTAGGCAGATTTAAAAAAAAAAAAAAAAAAAAAAAAAAAAAAAAAAAATAGATGTAAGATTTTTGCATTGTCTGAAAACATACTTTTTCTGTTTACTTTTAAAATTTAATTTTATTCCAAAATTTAATAAGTCATGCACATTGTTTTAAAATGTTTAAAACCAGCAGCACTACTTGAAAAGTTACATTAAATAACCCGAACAATACACACACAAAAAAAAAACTATTCAATAAAAAACTTAGATTATTGAACTCTTTTCCTCTGTAGTAACAATAAATTACTTAAATTTACACTAACTAGCTTTTAATCAGCTACACCTCTATTATTCTTTAAAGAAAAACCAAAAAATATACATATAAATAGTATCTTGCACCTACAAATCCTCCTCCGAAATATTTTATTGGTGCGACTTTTATTTTCTACTGTTGAATAGTATATCCGAATTTTTTAAAAAGGGCCCACTTTTTTGGAAGTATAATAGACCTTTCAAAAAGAGAGTCAAGCTCGGTACATAATTTAGCAATCTTAAATATACATTCTAAAAGAATAATGAAAGTATTATACGGACAAGTCAGATTTAAAAAATAGTATACGAACGCAAAAACCGAACGGGCATGGTGTCAGTTCTTTAAAAAATTAGCTCGGTACATAATATTCGCAATGTTATGGTTATTGACATTCATTTAAAAATAATAATAATAATAATTAACGCGAAAGCATAATACGAACAAAAGGGGCTATGAAAAAAAGACGAAGGTCGAATCGCGAGTCACATGTATTGTAAATAAAACATTCCGCTTAGATCGAAAGTTGAGTTGTACGAGCACTACTGCTTCATCCGACGGAATCCAGATGGTTTTTTCGCTGTTAGCGAAACGAGATCGACCAATCAGAAAGCTTGCTTCCTTAAAACAGGGAAAAGTTCGCGAAATGTGAGCTTCTGATTGGTCAATCTCGTTTCGCTAACAGCGCAAAATGTATCTGCATCCCGGACAGAATTTAGAATAAAAAATATTATTTAAATAATATTAATTTATTATATATTATTAATAATTATTAATTATAAAAAATAATTATTAATTATTTAAATTATATTATTCATATTATGTAATATATAATTAATATTATATTAAATATCAATAATTATTAATTATAAATATTATTAATAATTATTAAATCAATTATAATTAAAAATTAACTTCAATAATAAATATTTATTTACAGTCAGAAATGCAGCCTCAGCTGCGTGAACAATAATCAAATATTCCAATGTAAATTTAAAATAAAATATTTAATAAGAATTATTTTTTTTTTAATCGTTTTTATAAAGTAGAAGTAATTTTCATACGAACTGGGAGTCATGTATTTTCGGGGAGAAGGGCAAATTGTGCATTTAGTAAATCCGGGTCCGGGTGTGCTATGAAAAAGAATAAAAGGGGGGGGTTGCCTCCTCATTGGATTTTGAAATTAAAGTAAAAAAAAAAAAATCTGCTTTTGAAAAACACAGTAGAATTTATTCCTTTCGACTATGTTTAAAAAAAAGGAAGCTGGAATTTTCCATTTAGGGGAGGAGGGGGGCATAGGAGAGCAACTACCCCTCCCTAGATTTTGAAGTAAGTAACTAATTTTATTTTCTTATTTTGAAAAACATAATAAAATTTATTCTTTGCGAGTGACTAAAAAAAAGAAACCAAGAATTTTCCGTCAGGAGGCGGGGGGGGGGGGGGGGTTATAGAACAGTCATTTGTTCCTCCCAGGATTTTAAAATATAAGTAACTATTTTTTTTTTCTACCGGTTTTGAAATAGTGAAATTTATTTAATTCGACTAACTTAAATTAAAAGAAGAACTAAAAAGTTTCAGCTGAGGGAACGGTATAGGAGGCCCATTGCTCTTCCCTGTATTTTGAAATTGTATAAACTAAATTTTCTTTTTTTCCTATTTTGAAAACATAGAAGAATTTATTTTTTTTTTCGAGTAACTTAAAAAAAAGGAAACAAGAATTTCCGTTTAGGGGAAGGCGGCATAGGAGACCAATTACCTCTCCCTAGATATTTCAATTTAAGTAACCCAATTTTTTCTCTCCTGTTTTGAAAAACATAGTAAAATTTATTCTTTGCGAGTAACTTAAAAATTAAGGTAACCAAAATTTTTCGTTAAAAGAGGGGAGCCTAGAGGAGTCATTGTTGCTCCCTGGATTTTGAAATATATGTAACTGAATTTTCTTTTTCTCCGATTTTGTACATAGTAAAATTTATTTATATTCAGAAACTTAAAACAAAAGTGAAGCAGTATATCAGAAATATCAGTTGAGCGGGGGAAGGGGGGATAGGAGAAAAAAGCCATTTCCCTTCCCTGGATTTTGAAATTTAAGTAATTAAATTTTCTTTTTTTTATGAAATGCATAGTAAAATTCATTCTTTTTCAGTATTTTAAAATAAAAGAAATAAAAAAATTCCGTTAAGGAGGGGGGGGGGGGGGGAGGCCCATTGCCATCCCTGAAGTCTGAAATTTAATTAACGGAAATATCTTATTTTCTCCGATTTTGAAAAAGATAGTAAAATTTATTTATTCCGAATAACTTAAAATTAAACAGAAACTAAGAAGTTTCTGTTGGGGGAGAGATTCACCCCCCCTATATCTCACTCTTGGTAGTTAATTTTCGGTCGATTTTTTTTCATGTTTATGTATTTAAACTTTATCTTAAAGTCAGGTTAAAAAGAGTTCTTTTTTTTTGGGGGGGGAGGGGGGAGGCGGAGCTGTAACCCGAGGACGGCATTCTTTTTCGGACTTTGAAATTTAATTTTAACTAAATTTTCTTTTTCTCTGATTAACACATAATAAAATTTATTCCTTTCGGACAACTAAAATAATTAAACACTAAGAGAAAAAGACGAACTGGTAAAATTATGAGATAAAATTACTTCAATACTGCAGCATTACTACAGACGCAAAATCTCATTATTTTAAAACTTTATGATGACTTCAGATAAACTATAGTATTTTTGAAGTTGATAGCACAGAGTATTTTTAAAACAAAGTACCACAAAATTACGCCACATTAGCCGCAGAATTTCTAAAGTATTTTCACAGTCGAGATTGCACTACAGAAAATCTATAGTTGACTATAGAAAAACCTCAAAAATACTCCACTTCTGTAGAAAAACTGCAGTTCATTTTTAGCTGGGACCCTTCGTCCTTTGGCCAAGAACAACTGTTTTTGCAGCTGAGTAGCATTTTACAACTGAGGCAGTGAAACAGACGTTTCTGCAAATCGCCGATTTCTTCATTTATCACCCTTTTTCAGTTTTTGACGTAATAAACTTTAATTTACGTGTGAAGTTTTCTTTATCTGTTTTATACAGCACTTTATATTATGGATGGTTTATTTTTCGTTACTTATCGGTGTAAATATTTGCGTAATTTCGTTAAAACCATGTGCTCCCCTAATTGTTTTGAGCAGTGTAATATATCCTATGGGCGTTAGGATAAACCAGTTTGACCTAGGAAAAACTAGTTTATACAATACGCGTTAGGATAAACTAGTTTGGCCTAAAATCGGGTTTGACCGGTAACATATACATATACATATATATATGTATGTATTTGAAATTTATTTTTAATGCATATATTTAAATTTATTTAAGCTGTATTTAACTTAAATTTTATTTTATTTTATTAATTTCAATGTAAATAATTTACAACTATTTATATACTGTGTATAAACTTAAATTTTTAAAGACTCCCTAATGCCTCGCAAAGTCTTTTATATATTTCATATATTGAAAGTTGCACCGCCACTATAAAATACATAAAATTATTTTATAGGTTATGTAAAATTCGTCGTTTAAAATATGTTTAATTTACTATATAAATTAATTGTAAATTCTTATTTTACTTCAACTGCCGTAAAGATTTATGTGCATTTTACTTCAAATGCCATAGAAATTATGTGTTAATAAACAATGTTAAACATTAAAAAATAACTGTTGGTATAAATTAAAAACCTGGCTATTCAGTGCTAAAGAAAAAAAATATTTATTATCCTCATTAAAATATACAGATAACAAAATGAGGCACATTAGTATAAGCTTCCAAAATCTACATCAATGATTAAATTTATCTCCATACTCTCTACTTTACTAGCTTAATTTTAAATAATTGTTATATGTACTATTATAATAATAGCTTTTAAGCTGAGTTTTACGGGATTATATATATATATATATATATACACACATATATATATATATATATATATATATATATATATATATATATATATGTGTATGAAAGAAATATTTCTAATTACCATTTGTTCTAATTTATGCACCGTTATGTTTCTTTGTTATCTGAGGATTCAAATTTCTTCAATTAACATAAAAATGCATTAACTGATTCAATTTTAAAAAGGTAAAATATATCTTTAATTAAAAAATCATTTCGTGTTAATAAAAATAAATAAATAAATAAACAAAACTTTGCATTCAATTGAAACTAATAGTAGTAACAATGAAATTTTCTAAGAATTGAATACAAACGTAATATTTAGTATTAAATTAACTTCTGCAATACTAGTACATACCTCACAGAACAAGCAGTTTGTAAATAAAGGAAAAGTTGAGTAAGAGATAAAAATAAAGTAAAAGAAAATAAAGTAAATTATGTTGTTTTAAACATAATTGGGGAAGTCGTTTAATTAGGACAAACTATGAAAACAAAATTGAAAAATATCATTAGCTTTCCTTCTGATAATTGATTGACACCTCATTGAAATAAATCGTGCTGAGCCGATGTCTCCCAATTGACTGGAATCTACGTCAAAATTTTGCAAAATACTGCTACAAAACAAAATACAGATTGCGTAATTTATTATACTCAACACAAATAGATAAGAAGACTTTTTTAAGTTCTTCCAAAATATTCGTATTCTGTAAAAAACGTTTTACTAAACTAACTTGATGCCTGAGGAGAGTAAGAATTAAAAATTTTTAAGTTGAATTTTCAAACATGCCGAATATTTTGAACTTGAGAAAAAGAAGCTACTCAGTTTTCGGATTCATCTATTACACTGGTCAACAGTGGTTTTGTTGTAGAACTAAAATTAGTTGATTCTAGATGAGTTTTTGGTGCTGATTCCGAATATGCTTTCCATTTATCTCTAGGTGGTCCAGGTTTTGAGAAATTTGCATATTTAAATTTATGCAAATTTAAGCTTTTTTGTGCTATTTTATGCAAATTTTAGATACAATATGTGTCACATCTAATTCAGTTTTCTAGATAATGACTACTTGACTATTTGCTTCAGATAAATGTCACGATTTGCATATTCTTAACATTTATTTATCAGTTATTAAGCCTAATTTGCATATTTTTCAATTGTGTAATTTTTACATCATTATCAACTTTAAAATAGTTGCCACAGAATCGACGTAATGTTTTTCTAGACTAGATTTTTATGCTGATTTCAAATATGCAGTTTGTTTTCTTATGTAATGTCTAGTTTTTCAGTAAGATGAATTTCTACTTTTGCACGGCATTAACACAGATTTGATATAAGATGCTTTTTAGGGGTGTGTAATTCATTGACAAGAATGTGAACACGGTCAGATTCATATCAGAGACATAAACAAAAATTTATATAATCGAAAAAAATAAAATATGTAGTAGAATATATCCTAACTAGTTGAAGTTTATCACACAAAGTATCATAAAAAGCTATTTCTGGCTTTTTTGACCAAAAACTAAAATTTCACTTTTTTCAAAAACTAGACGTGATAGAAGAAAACAGATACAAGATTTGAAATCAGCTTAAAATACTGGTTTAGAAACATATTAGCGTACTCGTGCGGTAGAAATATTTGAACGTCAAGAAACATTATTAGAAAAACATGAAAAATATGCAAATTAGGTACAATATTTCACAGTCTCATGTCAGTATAATCTCAGAAACAACGTTTTTGTGAAGTAAATTAGGTAGTAATCATAACATAAAACAAAAAACCCTGTTTGATATTGCTTTATACCTTAAATTTGCAAATAATTGTATAAAATTTACTAAATTTGCATAAATTAAAATATGCAAATATCTCTCAAACTTGACGTGCTGGAGTAAATCTAAAACCAGATTCGTAATCAGCACAAAAAAACGCATAAAAAACAACTAATTTTTGTTTTACAACAGAGCAAAAGTTCAAATTTGTTGACCAGTGTTATTTATTACCATAAATCTACTACACTGTAAAAAAAATCTGTAGTTCTACAGATGTAAAGTTACATGCTTACTAAACTTTCACGTGTAACTGTACGAAAAAAGCTGCAAATCTACAAAACTAGTTTTTGTAAGGCTACAAAAATCTGTAACTTTACAAATGAATCTGCTAAAATTTCAGTAATATTACTAAACTTTTATTTGTAACCTTGGCTGCAGTTACATGAAAAGTTCTCGGAATCCCAGTTTCCAAAAAAATTCTTAGTAACCTTACAGATTTTCTGATTTTCGGCGCAAAAGTGTGTCTGTTACATGAAATTTTGTTGTTGCCGTTACATGAAAAGTTCTAGGAATCCCAGTTTCCTAGAAAAACTTTAGTAACATCACAGATTTTTTTTTTACAGTGTACATTTATTAGAAATACCTAAGCAGAAAAACTCAAATAAACTGCATTCCTAGAATTTAAACAATATGCTTATTATGTTTAAGAATATATCCGAATAGAAAACAAATATGACATTTTGACCTGAAAATATAAAATACAAGTATGAAATTGTCAGTAAAGGAAGAAATTGTGATTGGATTTTAAGGAATATATTGTTGTAATTGAATGAGATAAGATATATTGATAAGAAAAGTAAAAAATAATTCCAATGAAATGTTTTAAAAGTTTTTATTTCTCCGTATTCTAAAGAGTTTCAAAACTTTAAATGATGTTTCTGTGATGGTGTCAATAATTTTGAAAAATATTGTGTTTAATTAGGATGAGCGAAGCGAAACCTCTACTAGGCTACACAAATTACATTTTGTCGTACACTTTACAAAAAAAAAAAAAAAAAAAAAAAAAAAAAAAAAAAAAAAAACAGTATTTTGACTTGATATTAAACATAAAAATAAATTAGGATCTGCAGATTTGCACAATATTATTTTTTTGCAAAATAACCGTAAAAAAATTATATTTTTTTTAATTTATTTTACACGTTTTTCCATTAAGGACGTATTTTTACGAATAAAAAATGAACCACGTATATTTTCAGAAGAAAAAATAAATCATGGAGTTAGTCATTATAGATAGAATCATGATTAATTAAATAATTCACGATTTCTTTTATGAAATTTTTAAAATAACTTATTTATGAAAACTGTAACATATTTTTAATGAATTAAAATTTGTGAAAATTCAATTATTTACATTCAATTATAAAAGTATTTTTCAGTGTTAAGAATTCCAATAAACAATTTTTTCTTATTATGTGAAATCATTTATGCAAACGATACTTACGCATTTTAAAAGGATTATATTATGATTTTTTTGTGAAGTGGCAACAAAAGAATTTTAATCAAATAAAATTAAAATAGCAATTAAATATTTGTGCAGGGATAATGCCTGTTATTAGTTTCACGTGCCTACAGAAAAACTTCGGCGGATGCCCTTTGTGTTTTAACAGGTATTCCGCCCTTGGCACTTCAACTTGAATATACAGCAACAACAGGAAGAGTCTTACGTCTTGGAATCCCGACAGGAAATCAAGAACCAATATTTTACCAACCAAAAATGAAGTCAGATCAAGTTGAACCATTTAAAGATTATTTCTTTCAAATAGATCCAGAAAATACTCCACATGTAGAAATAAACATTTATACGGATGGTTCCAAGATGGAAGATGAAACGGCATATGCCTTCTGTGTGTATCAGAGAGGAGAGTTAATCCACGAGGATCAAACTAAGTTAAGTAAAGAAAATACTATTTTTCAGGCAGAAATCCTGGCCATAGAAGAGGCTGTGCTGTGGATTAGGAACTCCCCTCATAAAGAAGTATTAATACACTCGGACAGTCTCTCAAGTCTCTTAGCAATAGAAGATGTTTTTTCAAAAAATCTCATCGCAGTACAAATTATCAAACTACTCCAAGAAACAAGAAAAAATATCTTATTTAAATGGGTCCGTGGACATGTGGGTAATGTGGGGAATGAGCATGCAGATTCTTTGGCAATAGAAGCAACCAAAGCCACATCACATGCCAAATACAAATTCTTTCCCAACCCTCCTTCTTACTTGAAGAAGCTTCTAAAATCATCTCTACACGAACAATGGCAGACTCGCTGGGACTATGGTACCACAGGACGGTTCACATACGCTTTAGCCCCAAAAGTCTCGGAAAAGAGAATCCTACTGCATAGAAATCTTTTTCTGTTTGCCACTAACCACGGCCCATTTTCATCATATCTTTATAAATTTGACAGGGTTCCTTCTCCATTATGTGTATGCGGTCAGCGAGCTACATCATTGCATTATATCTTTAACTGTACCCTTACATCATATTACCATATGAGAAAATCTCCAAAAATTTCTTTGTCTCAGTGGTTCTCAGTGGTTTTGTCAAATCCATCATTTTGTCAAAAGATAATTGAATGTATGAAAGTTTTAGAAAACAACCATTATTTGTTTCAAAATGTTTTGCCATTTATAGATGATGATGAGAACGTATCTTAACAAATAGACAGATATTAGAAAGCAGAAAACCAACGTTTAAAAACGCACAAATAATACGTGAAAAGCAGCAAACAGTTGTTTCGAATTTACTAGCGAGATTATTCTTCAGTGCAAGATAGAGCAAGGGACAGCGTGCTAGAAAAAGCAAGGCTGAGCGAAATGACAGAAACGTGCTGGCTTATATACCGGATATGAGTAGCGGATGCCGCAAAACAACCAAAGAGACTGAATCAGATGAAACGACTGAGTGGAGAAGTAGCGACATCTACCGGAGAACGGGAGAAAAAAGAAACCAAAAAAGGGTAAATTAAATTAATGCTTTTTAAATACATGAAAAATCAGGTGTACAAGATAAATCATTGACTAAAGTGTTAGTATTTTTAATGATGTGGTAAGCTTCCCAAAAATCAGTATCAAGGTTAGAAGAACATTTCTGGATAATGATGGCTGAGGAAAAATTGAATCTATGTTGAAAAGACCAACAATGTTGAGCAATAGAAGAACGTTTAAGCTCCTGATTTTTAGCGTAACCTTCATGCTCATTTAAACGATATCTAAGAGCACGCTTAGTCTGGTCAATATAAGATAGACTACACTGGCAACAGATTTGGTAAATACCCAGTTACCCAGTTGTCAATGGAGAGTTTGAGATTTGAAAAATACATTTTATTAATAGGAGAAAACATAACATTAAAATCAAACCTTCTTAAGATTTTAGCAACTTGCTGACTGATTTTAGGAAAAAAATGGCAACACAATTGAAGTATTAGAACTGGAATTAGAATGTTTTTCAGAATGGACGGTTTTTGTCAATTTCTTATAAATAGAATCTATAATAATGTTAGAAAAACAACCACTATCAACAGGCATAGCATTGAGGTAATTAAGTTCAGCACTGAGTAACTGAAGAGTGGAACAAATATTGGTAGCCCGAAAAACAAAAGTATTGAGAGCAGCGAATTTCTGGTTAGGAGAATGAGAAGAATACCTGTGAGTTGGGAGACTGACAGCAAAAGGTTTACGAGAGACGGTAGTCTGAAAACCATTTTCACAACGAATAACAAGGACATCCAAGAAAGAAAGACAGTTAGTGACTTAATTTCAGAGGTAAATTGAATGCATGGATCCATGCAACATCTTTATTACACCATAATGTTATTACAGACAAATCTAGCCAAATATATTTACCTTAACTTTATAGGTACAAAGTTGTTAGGCTGTAAATTAATTGAAAATCATTCGAAGATGATTAAAGTTGAGAGGAATAATATGCAGTTATATGTCATCAAAATGTTTGTAGAGTTATGGTGAAGTGTGTATTAATTTTCTTTTTCTCTTTATAAAACTATGCATTTATTCTTATTTACATTTATGAAAACGTATTCTTTATTTAAATCTTATTTATCTGTATGGCTTATTTATTTATATGTTTTAACTATGAATTATATACATAATTTAAATTTAATAACTTAGTTTTTATTTCATAAAATGTCGATGAATGTATTTATTATAGTTAAGGATAGTAAGGATATTAAGTAAGTGAAATCGGCCCTGCTTTAATAAAGCGTTTATTGGAAAATTCTCATAAATTTCCGTTATTTCATTGCTTTTATTATATAAATTGTAAATAAAAGTACACTATCAGTATTTAATTGTATAATCAATTTTTCTGAATATTCATGGTTCACCTCCTTTATATAATATATATTGTACTTATATTTTTACTTTTGGTATCTTAATTTCTACTTTTTATTAAAATCTGAAGATTTAGAGGATTTATATCTTACTGATTAATTTAAAGTCAAAATATACCTTTATTTTATAAATGCCCATAAGTGGTCAGATTCTTTTGAAGCAGACAAGTTACATAAAATTGAGAACATAATATGAATTGCAACAACTCCACATCTCATTAACTTTTGGATATAAAATTTGAAAAACACATTGAGGGAAATATATGCTAACAGTTGTTCTGAGAAAATTCTTCATGCATATAATGCTTTTGAATGTCATTTGAAATTTAATGTTTTATTTTTTTAATAAATTGATTTATCTTATATACCTTGCGCGCAGGATATCTCATAATTGAATTGCCCAAGTGAGCCGGACGTTTTTTTATCATTAAGTAGAGATATAATGTGTGTTTCAAATCACCTACACTGCAAAAAAAAAAATATAATGATTAGTTGCTAAGAAAAAAATGTAAATTCAAAATATCCAAATATGGATTTGTTTTGATATGGTGATATGATAAAAATTATTATAAAATATATCATAATTTCATAATTTCCCACTGGATGAACATAATAATAAGTCAGTTTGTGAATCTATAGGGTTTATACTACACTGTAAAAAAATAATGAAAGTATTCCGTTAGGAATCGGAAAAATAGTTGCCCTTATCGTACTGGAGTAATTTCCAACCCAGCTCGGAATAAAATCCGTAAAATACCGTTTTACTGACTATTTCCTATTTTTTACGGATTTTATTCCGAGCTGGGTCGGAAATTATTCCGGAACGATAAGGGCAGGCAACTATTTATCCGATTCCTAGCGGAAAACAGGCAATATTTTTTTTTTTTTTTTTTTATATTTTTTTTTCTTATTTTTTTTTTTTAACAGTGTACCTTCATTCAAAATTTCATGAACTTCTATCCAGTCATTTACTAGATATCATGCGGGCAATTACCAAAATCACCATTTTGAGAAAATATACGTTAGAGATTGAATTACCCCTTGATAATATAAAAAGAGCGCGAACTTTATGGATATAATTTCATTCTAATAAGAATTTTTTCACGTGTTTTCTTTTAAAATGTTTCTTGATAATCAAATTTTAATACAAACTATTAAATAAAAAATCAATTTCTAGACACTGCAAAATGTACTTGATCCCTTAACAATCGAAGTCATTCTTAGCATTATATTTTTTCATGAAGAGGAAAAAATACATGGAAACAAGGTAACAAATCATGCTGTTTACACTCAAAGCTAATGTAATTGTTACAATTTAAAACATTAAAAGTCAATTATTAGGTTACTTTGTCCTCAGATGCAGATTAATAAAGTAAATTATTCATTTATTAGTAGGCGTTTAATATAGTTTATTAAAATAATAAAAACACATAAATATAGTTTTTTACATTTTTGCGGTATTTATTCGCTAAATAAATTTAAATATATGTTATTCATAAATGCATTTAAGCATTATATTAGTCAGCAAAATATAATTTACGCTATAAACTTGCAAATAATAAGCTTCGAGTAATTTTGCTAACTACAGTATGAATATTTCTACTGCCGTCGTAAAACAATTCTGTTGTGATTCTCGTGTATAAACTTATTTTGAGGTATTTATTATGTACAAGTCAAGGTAAATTAAAAATTTACTATAAAATAATGTCTTTACGTTGTATCAATTTGTTTGTATTTTATGAAACACAAATTTTGTGGGCACTCAAAAACTAATGCACGGAATTTAATAAAAAAATATATTCAATTAGTCTCTGATATACATTTATGCTGATTAGTTTTTGGTGTAAATCGCCCAACAGGTCTAGCTGCTTTGCTGCATTTTTCACGATTTTCGCAATAGCTCTATCTTACGAACTAATGTACGAATTTTAAACGAAAATTTTGTACGAAAACTTCAGATTCATTTAGATTAGTTGACAAAAGTTGTTGCTGATTAGGGTTTGCTGTGAATTGCCCAATAGGTGGCTCTGCTGTGCTGGATTTTTCACGATTTTCTCAATACCCTTGTCTGAAAAACTAATACATGGATTTTCATCAAACTTAGGATTCAGTTAGATGCTGACATAAATTGTTGCTCATTAGTTTTGGTGTAAATTACCCAACAGGTATCGCGCTGCCATGCTACATTTTTATGGATTTACTTGATTTTAGCGATAATCATATCTCAAGATCTAATACTCGGAATTTCATATCTATAGGATCCTCATGGCCATACATTTAATTCTGACATTGTGATAGCGAATTTTGAAGTGTTAAAATGTAACGAGAACATGTAACGAACATGATAGAAGAAAGTTTTGGAACAGACACATCCTACTAGTTAATTATTGAATCTGGAAAACAAATACATGAAATATTTAAATATTCATTGAAATTGAAATTGGTGACTTCAAGTATATGATGAAAATAATTAATATGATAAAAGAAAAATTAATATGATTAATATGATAAGTAATGATAAAAAAAAAATTAGTTAAATTCGTAATCGATGCATTTCTTAACAATGACATGGACTGATTGTACTTTACTACTGAAATCAAGAGTTTACAAACGTGTTTAGTGAGAAAAGTCTTGTAAATAGAATACAATTCAATCGTTGTACTCATACATGAATCGAACAATCTCTTATCCAATAACTAGTAACTTCATTTAAATTATAAATATCATTAGAAAACAAGTTAATATTATCATTATATTAGTTAACTTATTTTATAACTTTATATTAGTAGCAATTTATAGTTTTATCTTCCATGTAAGAATTAATGAATGCGTTTCGTAACTTCGGCCTCTTTGTATATTAGCGAAAATGAATAATTAATTCACTTTATTATGAACTTCAACTGTATCATACGCACAATAGCCCATCTAATTTTAGTAATGTTAAAAAATATAAATACACTTTGAACATTCCAATATTTTCAGATTTTTAATTTCCAGTTAGAAATTCTTAACCTTCATTACTACCAGTGAAAGTTTTATGTATACTATTTAACCATCTTGAATTCCCATGAGTTTCCTTAAAAAATTTAGAGCATACTTTTTATATTTCTAATATTTATAGATAATAAGCATGTACCGGGTTTTTTTTTACTATGTTCGTAAGGATTATCTAGAAACAATGCACTGTTTTGAATATTTCCCGCTTAAGATACGGCAGTATATTGTTAGTAGTAAAGTAAATGGTGGTCCATCCGTTGTTTCTTTTTTTATTATGAAAGAAAACGCATTTTTTATGAGGCGGCAAAATCGAAATTCTTTATTGAATATGGAAAGTGGGTGTCTGACATTTATGTATGGGATAGAATATAGCATATGTGGCCGCCGCCGTGGCTCCGCTTACATGCCACCATCCGTACATCAAAATGTTCGATGACTTTTCCCAGATTCAGCGGACCGGCCAAAATTTCAGCCCGGATGTTACGTTTGAAGTCTTGGATTGTGCGGGGGCATTGGCGTACACTATACTTTTCAGAAACCCCAAAAGAAAATAATCCATTAGAGTTAAATCGCATGATCTTGTCGGCCAATTCACATAAGAATTCCTTGAAATTACGCAATCGGGAAATTTCTCGTTTGATAAGTTGGTAGTTTGGCAAGCAGTGTGTACCATTGCACCGTTGTTGTGTTGTCAACGAGTCCATAATTACAAATGGCATACATTTGACAGTTCATACATATGACACATGGCAGCGGACACAAATAACCTGTGAAATATTCATAGTTCAAAAGATAACCAACAGATGGACCAACATATAACAGTTATAAATATGTTAATAAAGGTTTTCCGAAGGGATTTACTCATTTCTTATGGCTTTATTAAGAAATGCTCCTCTGTATTTGTGCATCACACTAGAATTGCAAGATTTATATGACGAACGCACTATGACACATTTATAGCAAAAAGAAACATATTGGTATGACATGTATTAAAATCCATCCATTCCTTTTTTATAAGAAAAACTAATATTACATTGTCCACGGTTAAACTATTATTCTCCTTTTATGAACACAGTTGGTTAAAATTAACAAATAAATACATCATTCAATCAATGAACAGTCGATTCTATTTTTATGCTGGATAGAACGGTCTCTAATTTTGTGTATCAGTATTTATGAATACCATATTTCGCTTAATACTATAGAAAAAATTCTGTGAATAAATAAAACAAAAATATTATTCAGTTATGGTTTTAAGATCAAACACCATGCTACTCCTATTGTTATCACATTTTATGCTTTAAGTTATAAATAACAACATGCATACTACATACAAGAAACATAAATATAGTTAATACTAAAAACATACTGTCTTTTTCACATTGAAGAATGTTACACATTTGACTCATAAGGATATAATGTATTATTGTGCAGTTATGTAGATGTAGTATTTAAAATTAAGGGCTACATCAATGTATCTATACACAAAAAAAGTAGACCTTACGTTTCAAAAAGCATTTTTCTTAAATGTAAAAATCATTTTTTACTACTGACAAATAAAAGAGTAGTTTTTCATTTAAATTTAACCTTACCTAATGCGAATCCTAATGTAGTAAGTAATGTCAGTGATCGTCTTCATGTAGTTGTTTAGAATACTATACAACACCAAGATAATTTCAGTAGAAGTTAAAAAAAAAAAAAAAAAAAAAAAAAAAAAAAAGCAAATCAGTGATGGATGTTAATGAGGAAAAAACAATTACAAAAAAATATGAAAATCCATAGATGCGACTCAAAATACGTTGCTGAATATTAAAAAATTGATAAGATTTTTTAAATCTGTTTTCTAGTTTTTAAAATGGGAGAAAAAAAAACTGAGATAATTTATAACGTTAGAAAATAAATGAAAAAATATATAAAACTTCCACCAGTATTATTTTAGAAAATTACATCTTTTAATAATTTAATTAATGAAATGCATATACAAGATATACTGCAAAATAACGTAATCATGAAACTGTAACTTTAAGAGTAGCTGCAATTAATTGGAAGATTTTAAAGGAATCACATGTAAAGGATAAATAAAACATGTATACGAAAAGCTATTGCCCTATAAAGAGTATTCAGTTTTGATTGCTGACGTTTTGTCCCATCTTAATCCTTGCGCGAGGACGCGATTGCCGTGGTTGTTTTAGGTAGCTTTCATTACAAAAAGCTGCCTATTGCAGCCGTTCGGAGGAAAGCGATTTCAAAAAATTTCGGTATATTTTCATCGATCATGACCCCCAGACCCCGATATATATATATATATATATATATATATATATATCCCAACAAAAAGTTTTCGGTAAAAAAAAGAAAAAATCGCCAAGTTCTCCTTAATGTTTCGGCCAGAAAAAGTAGTGATATCTGAAGTTCGCACAAGTTAAAAGCCAAACATCCCAAATCTTTCATTGAAAATGGCTTCCTGCGACTTGGCCGTTAATGACTTCCACAGCATTTCAAAATTAATGATTGGAAATTTCGCATTTATGAATTATTTAAATTTTAAAAGTAATATTAGAATGCAAAGAGGCAAATTCACATAAAGACATTATAAGTAAAAGATTTCTGATAAATACCATCCAGATTAAACAAATATTAGTTTTGATTACAGATCATTTAGTCCACTGGTGATTTAATTGTCATTTTGTACGGTCTAAAGCTAAAGTCATTAACGTAAAACCCAAGAAATAAAACAAAATTTACTTACTTCAAATCTCTCTATATGTTACATAATATTTTATTGTATAATATTGAAATCTTGTGCATTGACGAAAGAGATTTTTTTTGTTTCAACGTTTATTATAGTTTATTTGCATACATTAAGAGGTATTCAATTTATAAACTGTTAAAAGCTGATACTAATTATGTTTTATTAATTAGAGATATTATCTTCCGAAACAAGTATTTTGTTATTTTTAACTTCTAAGTATTTAAATAGACTGAAGTGGTTTAAATGTTTTTTTTTAAATGTGTAATTTATTTCTGTACTTTGTGCAACAAAATGCCTAAAATAATGAAAAAAATGTAGTTGTCATGTAGCTCATTTGTACATACTTTAAAATTTGAAAAACCCTGTCGAAGGCATTAGCGGCCAAGTCGCAGGAAGCCATTTTCAATGAAAGATTTGGGATGTTTGGCTTTTAACTTGTGCGAACTTCAGATATCACTACTTTTTCTGGCCGAAACATTAAGGAGAACTTGGCGCTTTTTTCTTTTTTTTACCGAAAACTTTTTGTTGGGATATCACTACTTTTTGTATGTTTTTCAATTTTTTTTCTAAACTATAGTAATAAAAAAAAACTTACATTTTGGTACTTTTATGTTAGCCGGGAGCAAATCTCCTCATTAGCATTTTGTTTTTTCGCCAATAGCAGTTTTCATTTTTCCCATGTGTAAATTAGTAACAATGGTTTGATTTTTAAAATAAAATATTTCGGTTTACGTTATTATTTCTTATTTATTTATTTATTTATTTCTATGTTACATATTCTATTAAATAAAATGAGGGAAATGCATTTATTTTAAATGAGATGACTGAAAAGTTTATATTTTTAAATGAAATGAATGCAATATGAACAATGGAGTTAGGAACAGTATTTGGCGATTTGCCACTCGCGCCCGGCTAACATAAAAATACCTAGATTTATTTTATTGAGCTTTACAAATTTATACTTTATTTCTTTTGGTATTAAAGTACTAGCCGCCTCTAGCAAGCAGTATTTGCTCTATTAATTGCATGTTAAACGTTGCATCATATTACTGTTATTCATAATTTACTTGCCCATTATTTCGCCAAGTCGGAAGCTTTTCATAGAGAAATCAAGAACTCTTTACGATCATGGAAGCACATCATATATGTTGTGTTGTTATGTATTTCATCTTTCATGACAAATATCTCTTAACTCACTTATGCATGTTTCCTTATCAGTTACGATTCGTTCTCTAATGCGGAAATTTTTAATCCTATTAAGTGATCGTTTCTAATTGGGCTCACTGCCAGTTGTTGTATTTTAGCTGTTACGATTGGGTACAAGTGAAATGGTTCTTATGAAATCCTTTTACAATATCTGAATTTACATTAAACCATATTGATGCTAATATCTTTTTGTGTCACGTTAACCTTTTCAATAGACTCGATTACGGAAGAATAGAAGGTCTACGGGCTCACTGCCATTGATCCATCTGAAAATCTTTCTTTTCATCTAATCTTGTTGAGGAATTAGCCAATATGCCATGGTTTTAAGATTTTAGCTAATTTTATTCGAAACCTGAAAACTAAAATGTAAAGAACCGGATTATAGAAGATTCATTCTAACGTACATATCTATTAACAGTTTACATATTATAGAATTATAATAATCATAAGGAGAACTGGCAGTTTCGGTGCTTTAATAGTTTCCGTAAATTCTCTTTATGTAATACAGAAGTTTTAGCAGAGTAAAGATTAACAACATTGTCACAGTAAGTATAATAACAGTTCAATATAATAACAATGACAGAGGTTTTGTGCAGTGACGAAACTATTGGCACTTTGGAAATATTCGTACGTTATACCATTTAACTATTCAGTTGATATAAATTGATGGCTCGCATTAATAATTAACTCATTGAAAAATAGCCACTAGCATCAAATACTCGCCAAGCTTGTCAACATTTAGCGAAGTGTCGCCAAATTTGGTAATATATCCTGTCAATTCTCAAATTTGGCGACAAAAAATGTTTTGTTTATTCTGACGTCATAATGATGCATATGTATTATGTATTATACATATACCTATAGTATGTATGGTGCAAATGTATTACGTATTGTATGCATATGTATTATATGCATGATGCATATGCATAACGTTCATTAACATCACTAAAACGCACTTAAAGGAATAGTGTTCCATAAATAGTAGGGGTAATTGCCAGATTGACCAGAGTGCTATTGAGAATAGAATTCGGACATTTATAATAGACCGGGAGGTGTCTGCACACACCATCACCTCATCGAGATTACAGCTGAAATTTTAGGATTAGTCAAAACTAGATTAGCATATTAAAATCCAACTGGTCTGTTAATTCATGTCTTGGTAGAAACCACCTGAAGGCCTAATTTTAGTGGTTGACTGATAGGTTTACTATTGTATTTTCCTGCATACAAAAGTATGGAAACATGGAGGAATGGGTGCGGGAAAACTCAATGGAAAATCCACCAATGAACCCGGTAAAATCGGGTCTGTAGGTGCTTTCCACAAAGATATGACTTGGCAGATCATTTACATTTTAGTACGCTAATCGATTTTTAACTAATCCTAAAATTTCAGATGTCAACTCGATGAGGTGATGATCTGTGCAGACGCCTCCCGGTCTTTAATAAAATTTGTTTTAAGGAAGTAAAAGATAGAAAGATGGACAGATAAACTGAAAGATTTGCCTTATTAAGATTTTTGTAAAAGCATATAAAAATTCATTCAGCTTGAAATCATGTAACACCTTTATAACTCAGGCTAATTTTCTGTAATCGGGTTTTGGCGACTAACATATCTTATCTATAACTATAATCTTTCTTTAGTCCAGGCAATAGGGTATTTTATGTATTAAAATTAATGGTAGTACTGGAAATCGGCTTTCTAGACGTTTTTTGGGTCGCTGAATCCGAATTTGTAACTTCCCACCAAAATTTCCCCCGGCAACCTCCCCAAATTTTTCTAAAAAGCCCCCCAAAAAAGGTTTTTATTAAACAAATTCCATTTTTTTATTGTTTTAGGGGAAAAGTAGCTAGAAATTCAGAAAGTAGACAAAATTTGCAACAAAGTAGATAGATGACATTATGACTTAGGATGAAGGGGAAGGGGGGATCTGCCTCGGAACATGCGCCGCAGTGCTGCGTGGACTAAGTTGCGCAATTCCACTTAACCACTCACACGTTTACATTAGCCCTCCCATCTTCCCTCCGAATTTTCTCTATAAGGTTTACTTTAAGTTTTTTGGGTCGCTGAATCCGAATTTTTAACTTTCCACCAAAAATTTCCCGCCCGAAACACCCCAAATAGTTGTTTTTAACTTAAATTTCTTATTCTTTTAGGGGAAAAGCATTACGAAATTCAGAAACTAGACAAAATTTGCAACAAATAGGATATATGACATTATGAATTAAGATGAACGGGGAGGGTGGGGGCTGCCTCGGAGCATGCACTGCGGCGCTACGTGCACTAAATGATGAAGTCCAGGCAATAGGGGATTTTATCTGGCAAAATTAATGTAAGTACTGAAAATCGACTTTCTAGATGTTTTTCGGGTCGCTGAATCCGAATTTGTAACTTCCCACCAAAATTTCACCCAGCAACCCCCCAAAAAATTGATTTTTTGAAAAAATTTGGTTTTTGAGAAAAGCGCGCAGGGAATGTTCCGAGGCAGCCCCCTCTCTCCCCGTTTATCCTACGTCATAATGTCGTATATCCTATTTGTTGCAAATTTTATCTATTTTCTGAATTTCGTAATGCTTTTCCCCTAAAACAATAAGAAATTTAAGTTAAAAACAACTATTTTTGGGGGGGGGAATTTGGGGGTAAGTTAAAAATTCGAATTCAGCGACCCAAAAAACTTAAAGTAAACCTTATAGAGAAAATTCGGAGGGAAGATGGGAGGGCTAATGTAAACGTGTGAGTGGTTAAGTGGAATTGCGCAACTTAGTCCACGCAGCACTGCGGCGCATGTTCCGAGGCAGATCCCCCCTTCCCCTTCATCCTAAGTCATAATGTCATCTATCTACTTTGTTGCAAATTTTGTCTACTTTCTGAATTTCTAGCTACTTTTCCCCTAAAACAATAAAAAAATGGAATTTGTTTAATAAAAACCTTTTTTGGGGGGCTTTTTACCAAAATTTGGGGGGTTGCCGGGGGAAATTTTGGTGGGAAGTTACAAATTCGCATTCAGCGACCCCAAAAACATCTAGAAAACCGATTTCCAGTACTACCATTAATTTTGCTAGGTAGAGTCCCTATACGGTCTCTATTGCCTGGACTACTTTTACAGTTTTAAAATTAACAATAAATTAACAGTAAGTAGTCTAATAATACAATATAATAACATTAGCAGCGGTCTTCGGACGCCGTATCTGTCGCACATCGTTAAAGATATCTTTATTAGTTACACATTTCATTTAATTAAAAGGAGATTTTTAAATTTTCTTATGAGAATTAGGATATTTTTCCACTATAGGGACCTTGGCATTTTTTAAAAATTTTGGCGCAATTCCTACTTCAGAAACTGAGGTATGTTGCCAAATGATATAAACAACTATGAAAACAAACTTGATGAACTTTTATGTTATTTATATATATATATATTTATATACGGTACTTGTTAGTTATCCCGTCGACCAAATTACTGTCGCCAAAGTTTAAGATTAAATGCCAATAATGGTTGATCGTAAATGTCGCATTCACTTGACAAAACGTGTTTACGTCATCAAATGATTTTTATTTTGACGTTTTATTGGTATTTTTATTAATGTTATAATGACTAATTTGTTTTTTCGCTATTTTAAATAAAAATTACGCCAATTTGTATAATTAGGCGAGTGGTTTGGCGATTTATATAATTTGGCGAAATTGGTCGACGGGATAACTAACAAGTACCTTATATACATATAAACATTTTATTTATACATGTATAACATTTTGTTTTTTATATACAAATTATTTATGTTGGTATATAAAAATAAATAAACGGGTTCCTTAAATTAAATAAATTGTATACAAATGGAAAAAATTGCTTGTGTATATGACACAGTAAAGAGGTTGCCAGAAAATACGTTATTATCACATTTCTTTTCTTGTCAAGGCTATTTTCTCTATTTCTTCAAGGCTACTACATCGGATACGTACCGAATTGCGGTTATATTTTGGTAAATGTTTTATTGTTTTAATATCGTAAATATATCATAACCTATACTGATTAAAATTTTTAGGTATATTAATTTTTTCTATTTAATCAGCATTTTCGGGAAAGCAGCTTGAATTTAAGCAGCATTTTATTCAGCTTGAAATTACGTGACACCTTCAAAACTCTGTAATCCAGTTTTGGCGACCAACATTGGCCCAATTGAATGCATACGGCCAAATCAACACCCCCTGTTTGGAGGGTTTAGAAGCGGAAATTCTGTGTTTTCAGATTTTTCTGGTTAATTGTGCTACAAACCGTACTAACTTGTGAAATTTCACGATTCTACGACTTTTAGAAGTACCTGAGTTATTTGATGATGCGAAGTGAGTCAGTGACAAAAAAACGCTTTTTCGGAATTTAATATTTCGAAAACTACTAAATACAGAAACATGAAATTGTGGAACCTTAGTTCAGTTTGACCATATGAACATGTGTATAAAAGAAAAAATTCTTTATCTCTCCCTAAAACGACGTTATGAGGGGGTGGAAAGTATGCCGAAATGGTTCAGGAAAAGGTAGCTTACGGCTTGTGCGAACTTGGCGGACGCACTGCCGTGCTCCCAGATATATATATATATCCATATATATATATATATACTATATGACCTTTGTAGGGCTGGATTAATTATCAATATATCGGTCAAATATTGATATTTTTTAACTATCGCAATAACAATATGTAAGCTCTGACTCTAACGATATATCCCAATAGCGATATCTAATCTCTGGCTCTACTTATATATCCCAATAACATTTTTTTCCCGCACCACGACTTCGAACCGCAAGAAGAAAAAGCGCCGAATATTGCGTAACCAATAACTTCTTCAAACCTTTCCCTCATCCGATAGATGCATTTATTCGCAGCCCCGCTTTATTCTAAATTCCCTCCCGTGATGATTTGTCTTTCATTCATATCCCAGACCCAGACTAATTCATATTCTAATATATCAACATACATATGTCCGTTCGTTACTGAATAATGGTTTAATCGTCGTTGTTTTAATTTCGCTGCTACTATTGGTTTAGACATATTAGAACATATCAAGTCTTTGATACGTCCTGGCCAATGACTTCTTCAATCCTTTCTCTCATCCGATAGATGCATTTATTCGCAGCCCCGCTTTATTCTAAACTCCCCTCCTGTGATAATCTGTCTTTCGTTGATATCCCAGACCCAGAATAATTCATATTCTAATATATCAACATACATATGTCCGTTCGTTACTGAAGAATGTTTTAATCGTCGTTGATTTAATTTCGCTGCTACTATTGGTCTAGACATATTAGAACATATCAAGTTTGATACGTCCTGGCCAATGACATGAGCTAGAACATCTGTTCATTGTTGAGTCAATAATTGCTATTGTCTATAGGCTTCATTCAATGCTCGTTCGTATGGTCTTCTCCAGCGAGTTATCGGCAGTGATTTTATATTTTATAGTAAGATGAACGTACGGTGTCGGGTAAATTGCCCCAATTATAATCAAGTGATTAAAAAAAAAGAGGCTAAGAGTAACGTGTGGCAATATTTTGGATGCCCAGGTAATGAAAATGGTGAAGTAATAAATGAAAAAATTGCAGTATGCAGTATATGCGTTCGACCGGTATTTGCAAAAGCTACTTCTAATTTATGGAGCCATCTTAGCTATAATCATCCTCTACAATATGATGATGATGGACTACATTCAAGGTAAGAATTGATTTACTTTATTTTACTGATTTACTTTATTTATAAGATTTACTTTACTGATTGATTTTATTGATAATATTCACACGGGCGTGGAAATTAGTTAAACGAATTCCAGTTGTAATTTTTCAATGAAAATATATTTCTGATTTTTTTTTTATTATATAATTTCTTTAATTTTAAATAAGACAAAAAAAAATCGTGTTTTAAAAAATGACATAAATGAGCAAAAAGATAAAAAAGAACAATAAAAATAAAAAAAATATTACTACATCTGGGCCTTATTTTTAAAGTCTGTAAATGTAATATTATTAAATGGCATTATACTGGATGTCTGCAAACTGGGCTGGAACGCTTGGATTAACTTCGTGTCATTAGACTGAAGCCGTGTTTGCTTTTTGCTCTGGACATGCAGGCTAGGTCGGCCTTTTTTTCTGCTCACTCGGGGTGTAGTGCGGCACGGGTCGCGTCTTACCAGAGCCAAACCCGAAAACTCTGCTTAAAGTCAACCCGACCGACACCCGGCACACTTCATCACAAACTCGAAGTGGAAGAAAATAAATTCATATTTTAATACAATATAAAAAAGAATTATTCTGTAATATCAAATTTATCTTTTTAGTACAAAATTGAATACATATACATTCATTAATGTTCAATTATATAGTTTTTTTCATAAAATATATTCCTGACTTTCTTTTAAAATGGTTGATCTACACGAACCGCGTGTCGGGTCGGGTTCGGGTAACCTGAGACGATGCAAGAATCTAATTTGAAGACTGGGTCGGGTTTGAACTTTTTTGTAGTATACGTCGAATTGATAGTTTCCCTTACTTTACTTTTCTCTCTCTATTTTTTGGTAAAAATAATAGTTATATAATACATTTTTAATAGAAATTTTGAAGCTTTATTTTTGCTTAAAAAACTACAGAGTAATAATTTAAAAATCTATTTTCTTTTTTCATTGTTTAAAAGTTTGGATTTTCTTTAACCACATTTTCCTTTCATTTTAATTTACATTAAAAATTTTATAGGTTTACGTGCTTAGTGTTGACTCTAGAAAAAAAAAGGCCGCCGGGCGGGAATTTTTCACATAGGGGACAATATTATGAAAAAGGATACTTTTTCTCAAAAAGGGAATACTATTCTAATAAAAGGGCACTTTTTTTCAAAAAGGGCACACTTGTACCTTGTTTACAAAAAATATTTTGAGCTGGTTTGTTTTGAGTCCCTAGAATTTGTGATATTTTTCCGAGATCAACTGAATTGCCACGGGGCGTATAGGAAGTATTAAAAAGGCAGCCGGGCGCATCGGAAGAATTTCGAAAGAGCCGCCGGGTGCCAAAATAGAAATAAAAAGGGCCGCTGGGCGCAAAATAGAAATAAAAAGGGTCGCCAGGCGTAAAATAGAATTAAAAAGGGTAGTCGGCCGCTGCGCCCTGCTAAAGCAGCTTAGAGTCAACACTAGTGCTTATAATTGCTTAAGTGATCAGATCAAGATCACTAAAATTGATATACCATGTTCTATGGCCGGCACAGACGCACAAATAATCTGAAAAATCCAGTACTTTAATTTTTATACATAAATATGCGGTACAAAATTCGAAATCCAGCACCCATTGGACCTTGGCGATTCCGAATTTCGTTTCATTTTAATTAAAAAAATATATATATATCTACCGCCGCCCTCCACCCCACCTCCTCTCCCAAAATACAAAAAACAGTGCGTGATTTACGTCAAGAATGCGTTTTCAACACTAAAAAACCATAATATTAAAGCAGATATTTTAATAGCGAATTTTTTTAATGTAAGAAAAAAAAAATCTATCCACATTGAACACTCTCTTTCCCCGCAAATTATTTATATCATAAACACGTTTACAATACTGAAAAAAGATAGTACTTAAAAATAATAAAACTAAAGTAGATACTTGAGTTAAAAAGAAAAAATAATCAAATAAAAGCTCTATCCATGGTTTCTTTCTGCATTGAAAAACATAATGATCTAATTGGGTAAACATATGACTTCCGATTTCTCGGAGCGAGGTGAATAAACGAAAACAAACTGCAGATGCGCTCCTGCTTTTCATTCGAAGTTTCGGAAGGCGTTGTAACTTTCTAATAAATAATTAAATTTTAATAAAAATTTCTTACACAGCCTAATTTACTATTATTTCAACTAGCTGAAAATTTGAAAGAGATCGGTGAATTTACATAGGAGATATGGATATATTGATTATTATTGTTTTTTTAACAGTAAGGAAAAGAATATTTTGATTTTCATTCTTTTTCTTTTTTTGTTTGCTTGCAACTGTTTTTTTTTTCTCTGCACTTAAGCACTACAAACTTGATGTCACTTTCAAGGTCCTTTTTATACCATTTAAAAGAATAGAATTTGAATAATGTGTTCTCGCGCTAAAGTGAGGGGGGGGGGAGGTGGAGTTTTCTGTCATATGACGGCTTTTTAAAAAGCCATCCGGACAAGGCGTGGGTATCTATAAGATGTATATTCATTTGTAAATAATTATATGATTATTAATGTTTTAAATTTTTTTGTTTATTAATCTTTTAAAATAAATGTTATGAGTATTTTCATAAATTTATAATGCAATGATTTCTTTGAACTAACCAAGACTCTCTGATTTCGAACTTCTTGAAATCTAATGCAGAATATCGATTGTTTTGTTTATGTATTTGTTTTTGTTAGCCAATAACTTTATTTTATTTCTATTTTTTTTTCATTTGCAACATTTCTTTTTTTTTTTTTTTTTTTTTTTTCCTTTTAAATTCAGTGGCACTTTTGAAATAAAAAACAGATTTAAATATCAAACCGAGTATTTTGCGTAATCAAGTAGAATTTTATGGTAAGTTTTTCTTTTTTGTTAGTTTCTTTCTGGAAAAATATGTTGTTATGGGTCTAGATGTTATTTACAAAATATTTATAAAAAAGAGAACTTTCCTTAGCATAGGTCTATTTCCAAATGGGATTTGAATATGTATATTTTAAAAAATTTTATGTTTTATTCATCCATAGATAAACAAATATGAAGGTATAAAGACAGAGAAATTTTCTTAATATTTTAACTATTAAGAATGTATTGATACTCTTAGAAAAAGATTACAAAATAAAATTTCTGCTGCATCTATCATTCACTGAAGACTATTTAATTACGAGTACATGCAATTATGACATTAAATCTGTTTCAATTTTTGCTTTTCACTTATTTTAATCATTTTAAAATCATCAACGTCCTAAAATTGAGAACTGTTTAGTTTATCTAGTAAATTTTTTTTAAAATAATATTCTCCGTTTACGCGATAAAATTAAATAGTTAAAAAGTTATTCATAAATAATACATAAAACAGGAAGAATCGAGAACAAGCTAAAGAAAACCACTATGTAATCAATGATATAAGTGCAAATAGATAACGAATATTGGTTCCTTTTTCTAAAGTATTTATTTGTATCATATATATATATATATATATATATATATATATATATATATATTTAAAGAATATTGCGTGAGCAAATAGGTATAAAACATTAATTCTTTGCTTGCTACAGCTATTTGCAATAAAATTATTCCTACTATACCATTTGTCTTTAGCAATAAGAAATTTTTCTATTCCCTCACACTTTAAAGTAGTTATCGCGATATATCACCGATATTGATATTAACTCGTTGATATATTGCGATATTAAATTTTTGATATCGTCCAGCCCTAGACCTTTGTCATACTATAACTTTCGAATTTATGAACCGATTCAGATTTAATTCGGTATGTACTTAGTACATACCAGTGTCTCGACCGAGTGGCCAGCTTCATCCGCCATTTTGTTTCAAAATGGCGGCAATTTAATTTTTTTTTTTTAATTTTAATTTGAAATGTGGTACCAAAACATTGAAAATGGAAAAATATTGTTTTTCTTATGTATTTGACCTTTATACAAAGATTCCGGAGCAGTTTTTTTGTTTCGTCTATATCTTAAAAAATGGCTGAGTTATAGCATTTTGAATTTCTAGCATGGCTGACATTTTGAAACGTCCTGAATTTTGTCACGCGATAAAAGGCGTATTTATGAACCGATTTGGATGTAACTTCGTTTGTACATAGCACATACCAATGTCTCGTACGAGTTCGTTGGCCAGCTTCACCCGCCATCTTGTTTAAAAATGGCAGCAATTTAAATTTTTAAGAAAAATTTAAATTTGAAATGTGGTACCAAAAAATTGAAAATTGAAAAAAATATTTTTTTTCTTATGTATTTGACATTGATACAAAGATTCGGGAGCAATTTTTCTTTCGTCTATATCTTAAAAAATGGCTGAGTTATAGTATTTTGAATTTCCAGCGTGGCTGACATTTTGAAACGTCCTGATATTTGTCACGTGATAACAGGCGTAATTATGAACCTAATTGCATGTACCTTGGTGTGTATATAGTACATACAAATATCTCAACCTAGTTCGTTGGCCAGCTTCATCCACCATCTTGTTTCAAAATGCCGGCCATTTAAAAAGAATTAAAAAAAAATAAAATTTTAAATGAGATACCAAAAAATTGAAAAATGAAAAAGATTTTTTTCTGTATCTGTTTGACCTTAATACAAAGATTCCGGAACACTTTTTGTTTCGTCTATATCTAAAAAAATGTCTGAGTTATAGCATTTTGAATTTCTATTGTGGCCGACATTTTAAAACGACCTCATTTTTGTGACGCGATAACAGGCGTATTTATGAACCGGTTTGGATGTTACTTAGTCTGTACATAGTACATACCAATGTCTCGACCGAGTTCATTGGCCAGCTTCATTCGCCATCTTCTTTCAAAAGGGTTGCCATTAAAAAAAATTTAAATTTAAAATTTAAAATGATGTATTAAAAAATTGCAAAATGAAAAAGATTTTTTTATGTGTTTGGTCTTGATACAAAGATTCCGGAGCAGATTTTGTTTCTGAAAATTTGTTCTTTTGTTTATATCTTAAAAAATGGTTGAATTATAGCACTTTGAATATCTGGTATGGCTAACATTTTGAATCGATATTGTATTTGTCACGCGATAACACACGTATTCGCCTATTTCGATGTAAGAAGGCACGTGGGTACTATACATCAACATCTCAGCCAAATATAAGTGACTTTAAATAAAAGCAGCTTGGATAAAGATGACTAATTTCGCGAAATTCTTATTCATAATGATTTAGTATTGATAAAAATTAGTATTGAATCTCCTATATTCGGTTTCCACTAAATTGAGCTTCGTGTGTTTGAATAATATATGCTGGCTTTTTTAAAATAAGGAATTTGAAATCTACCTCTTCCTCCCGGCACTGGCTGTTCTCATAATCTTTGGTTCGTATTTTTCGAAATTTCGCTGTAATTTTATACTAAAAAAATACGCTGCTCAATATTTAGGATATATAAGTGGAATTTTAAGTAACAGTGGACATTAGGACGAGTCCTGCTTCATCCAGAATACAAAATCGGAATTTAAGGATATGAAGCTCGCCACCTGTCCTGTGGGATTTAACGTGTTCAGTTAGCTCAAGGATCCTGCAAGTTTTGGTATGGAAGTACTTTGGCATAGTAGTACAAAAACGTTCTGCGACGAACGTGTAATGCTAGTATTTAGTGATAGGTTATATTTGTTTGCTGATGTGCACAAATAAATTGCTTTCAGCGATTATTCGACATCGAAATATTGAACAGGCATCATTCCCCATATACCTTAGTATTAGATTTGTTAATTTTGCATTATCATATTTCTAGAGTTGATTATAAAATTAATGTGAATTTCATTCATAGTAGTGTAGGCTAAATATAGAAGCGCCCCAACACTCCTTATCTTTTTTTTCTGTCCGAATGCAACAATTGAAGACTTACTCTTATCAAAGACCTTTCCGTCTAAGTTAATGTATTCGAACTCCTACCTACATAATCTTAAAAAAAAAAAATAAATAAATAAAAAACTAAAACTTAATTAAGTTGGAAAACACAAAATGCATCTGAAATTAGTTTGTGGCAATTGGTGTCCATACACGGCAATGTAACCACTTCCTTCTGTACGGTCATGTACATTGTTTAATTTTATTTGCATTCTACACATTTTCCCACACGCACAAACAGTATAGTAAAATATAGTTCAGCAGTAAACTGCGTGATAAAGATAAAAGCTGACATTCAAAAATACTAATCAACAGACAGTAATATTCTGAATTTTTAATGCGCAGCCCTCTATATAATGTAGAAAAACATATTATATACTCTGAAGTTTAATGCATTAAAATGCATATCGCAAGTGGAAGGACACTTATTGTGATTATCTCTCACAGGCAATCATCTGGTTTTTATAGATAACTGTATGAGGTCATTGAAGAAAATATTTAAATATTGCGTTATACATTATCTATAAGAAAGTGGACATCTTAATAGCATATATTGATTACATTAAGTTTGAAAATGTATCTATCGTTAAAAAGTAATTCAAAATATAAGTTATAAGTTAAATACTTCTAAATGACAATGCTTAACTCAAACTAACATAATTTGAAATAATGCTTGGCAATGTACTTATTACCGCATTGTTTGTGTGCTGAACAGCCACTAAAGTGATAAAAATTGTTAAAATTAGGGTAGGTTGATTTCATAATTAGAAAAATTGTTTTAATAGAATTTTTTTGCATTATTTCCCAGTTAGTTTCTACGAAAGAATGCGAATAGCCTGCTTTATTAGTCAAAACAATCTGTCTCATAAATATTTATAACATAATGATTATGAATTTTATAACTTATTTGGTGAAACAGATAAATTTAATTTAGGTATGAATAAACGACTTTGTTTCACATTTAACTGTAATTTTAAGAATATGATATGCTAGAGATCAGAAAATGAGTTGAGTTCAGAGCTTTATTTCACATATTAATTTAGATTCTCGAGGTGAAACTGTTGAAGAGAGCTTCTTTATCGCAGATTGGGCCAAACAGAGGAAACCGTAGATTTGATACTTTTTTAACAATGAGGAACAGATTTAATGCGAAAAAAAATCTCATGTTCTCCCAGAAAGAAGTAAACAGGAAACAGTACTGTTAAGGCTGATTTTGGGCAGTTAAATCGACAAAAGAACTGACGATATGAACGCTTGGTGTTATATGCCATAGCCACATCTATAAAAACATATGAAGTTTATGTAATTTTTCATTAAAATAAGACTTTGATAATTGTCTGAGCGAAGCGAAGGGTAATACACAACGCAGTATTACTTTCCGGGCAAAAACAGCTACGATGGATATTAAAATCTATCGTAAAACCTTTCGTCAAGGATAACTCGAAAAATATTTGTCGGATTTCGGTTCTGGTTGTACCAGAAATTACCTATGAGGGTAACCTACTGAATGCACCTACTAAGAAAAATAAGTTCCAATTCGTTTAAAAATTATATTAAAAAAACTGATAAAAAACACAATTTATCTACATACATCACGGAAATTTAGTGTATGTCATTTTCACCGGCTGGATGTTTTCGTAAAAAGCCGAATTACAGCATATGGAGCAAAGAAAATACGCATGCACTAATATTAAAGTACAATAAAACATATTTGAATTTAATCAAACAAGAAAATAAATCTGGATTTATTTTTCTATTTCAAAAAAAAAAAAAGCCATAATAACGTAGGATTTCAGTTTTTACGATAATCTACACGATAGCACTTTTTAATCGCCAAAAGCAACATTCATATTTTGCTTGTGAAAATTTGAAACAGTTATTTTATGTTTAAATAAACAATTTTGATTTGTGTCATCATTTATTCTTAATTAATTATTATTATTTTTTTTAGTATTTTAAATGAAATTTGGATACTTGTTAGTTATCCCGTCGATCAATTGCGCCAAATTATATAAATCGCCAAACCACCTGCCGATTACACAAATTGACATAATTTTGATTTTCAATAACTTTTTTAAAAATAACTTAATATTAATACTAAATAACTTAAATATTTTAAAGAACAGATAAATTAGTATAACATTAATAAAAATACAAATAAAACGTCGAAATTAAAATCACTTGATGACGTAAACACGTGTTGTCAAGTGAATGTGACATTTACGGTCAACCATTATTGGCATTTAATCTTACAATTTGGCGACAGTAATTTGGTCGATGGGATAACTAACAAGTACCGAAATTTGTACTTTTCCTGAATAGGATTTTTATAGATAAAGAAAATGGGTTTGGCAAGAGAAGTAAACTTTTCATGCATTTTTCTGGCAACCTACTCATTGTTTCATGTACCCAAGCAATGTTTTAACTATTTAAACAATTTATTTAGTGTAAACAAGACATTTTCGCACAGATGTCATATGCGCACCACGATGGCGCGATTTTTCCCTGACGCCAATGCCATATACGCACCGGGGTACTTAATTGGCGCCAAAGTGTCTTTATTTTGCTTGATGGCAACTTAGATATTGATGTATTTTTAGATATTAGATATTAGATATTAATAAATTGTTAATTTACTTTTATTTTCTTTTTTTTAATTATATAAATTGTTTTGTTCTATAGTTATTAATTAAACTTTTTTTATTTATTGGCATTCTCTTTTTAAAAATATATATGTAACTGGTATTCGAAAACGAGGTTTTCGCCAAATTGGCGTCAGAAAAAAATCGCGCCAACGTGGTGCGTATGTGACATCTGTGCCAAAAAGGTTTATATTTATTTGTAAAAAATAAACATAACCGTTCATCGGATTTGTAATAAGTTGTCAGGCTTGTATCTTTTTGTGACAAATCTCACATTCTGAAGCCAAAACTGCATAAAGCTTAAAAACTAGAGAACAGGAATTCTGCTTTTTTCAGAATTTAGTGTCGCTTCCGGCATTTCCATTACTTTATTTTCCTCTGATGGACTGATGGCTTCTATTATTCTGAAACAGCCATTATAAATGAAGTGTTAGGTGAAGATGAAAGAGAAGCCGTAAAAAGTTAGAACTCTGATTTTCTGGTCAGAATGGGGCGGGGGGTAAGTCCATAATTTTTTTTACGGCTGCTCTTTCATCTTCACCTAACATTTCATTTATAATGGCTGTTTCATAATAATAGAAGCCACCAGTCCATAGAAGAAAATAACTCGGTTAAGCGGGACTCTACTGCAGTACAAAATATATTTCAATTTTAAGACTTAAAGCACACGTTTTATTTTATGTCGAGGCTAACGAGAAAGATGCACCAATGAAGGTGTGCGAAAAGAGCATCATGTGACTCCAGCGGTCTGTAAAAAAAGAAGAATGGGACCCACCGCGGTAGCCTGTCTTTCTCGTTAGCCTCGATTTTATGTAAAATGACGTCATTCGCATCCGCTTAAGTAATGTTGTTAAAGTACTGTGAAATTAGTTAAAAACATGTATTTTAAATGAAGTGAGTGAAAGGTTTATATTTTAAATGAAATGAATGTAAGATGGAAGAAATATTGGCAATTTATCGCCTGCGTATAACTAACTTAAAAGTATCAATATTGCAATTGGTACATGCTATGCAAAATGAAACAATTATGTTATAACGACACTTCGTGCAAGAAAAATGGCCAATAATTCGTATTCAGATACACAGGTAAGGTTGACGCCAAACAAGAGTAATACTATCTAATACTATCAGCAACATTGTTATAACTGTATGGGAGTTATAATAGCTAAGTAATAATGGCTTTAAGCACACAAACCACACAAGCAGTTTCTTACACATATTTCGAGTGACGCTTGAGCATCAAGGTGATAATTATTCATACAAGCAACTGTTACATAAACGAAAGTTTAAAATTTAAATATAAATATATACAATCTCACCCCCCCCCCAAATAAAAAAAAAAAATGTTACAGCAATCAAATTTAATTGGAGTTAAGCGAAGCTTTTTAAAATACGATATTGGTTCAAAACCAGATCACGGAATATTCCTATAATATTTAAATTTATCACGTTACATTTATTTTAGTCCGGTTCAGATTTTGCCAAGAGTATTTTATTTTTATTTTTTGTCAAAAGCCGCCTTTTTTTTCCCCGCACGTGTGTTGATGTTGAAATAAATGTTTTGACCAAGACTCCCTTATCATTAAATATGATAAGAGAGGGTTGGTTTTGATTTATGCTATTATCTCTTCCTATTATTTTTATTTCTTTACTTATTAATATTTTTAATTAAATGAGTCAAATCGTGTTTTTAAATTTATTTAATGTGTGCATTTTAAATTAAAAGAATGCATTAAGAAAGATGGTGATAAGAATAATATTTAACGATTTATCACCTGCGCTCACCTAAATGCTTTATTACAATGTGTTCAATTCCCTTCACGGAATTTCATAGTTATATGGACTTTACTTTTTTTAAAAAAAAAAGCTTGACGGAATTCGAGTTTAAGAAAGTGAGATTTTTTGCGAAATGATATAAACGACTATGAAAATAAAACTGAAGAAGTATTATACTGGTTTATGTATGTATTTTAAAAAAGGGAAAAATGTCGGTATGAAATAGCGAATAGGTTGTCCGAAAATACTTGTGAATGTGTTCCTTATCTAGGCTATTCTATCTCTTGCCAAGGCCCTTAACATAGGGAAGAGCTGGTTTAAAATTGATATAGATTTTTTTATTTTTTTTCAGATTCACTAATCTAGATATTTTGTCATTTGAATTTGTAATCAGTATATGGCCAATAAAAGATAGTGTCTCATTTTCTTTACTTGCAACAAGTTATTATTAAATCTATGTTCTCGGCAATATCGCTCAGACTAAACCCTCTGAGGGAAGTCCTAGTGACTACTCTAATATAAATTACTCAGAGTTGCCAAGTTTCAAGCGTTTTATATACTGGTATTGTCTTAAAGAAAATGTTGATATTTTCAATTCCAGAATGCTTCTATTAAATAAAATAACAGTTTCTGTGTTCAAATAATTTTACCCAAAAAGCCACAGATTTGGTAGCTCTCAGTACTATACTGTAAAAAAAAATCTGTAATTCTACAGACATAAATTTATAGAAATCTGTATGCTTCTAAAATTTTTTTCTGAAGAAAAGATGTAAATCTACAAAATTAGTTTTGTACAGCTACAGATTTCTGTAGATTTATAAAAAAGAAATCTACTAAAATAACAGTAATCTTACAAAATGTTTATCTGTAACCTGTGTAGCAGTTACATAAAAAGTTCTAGACATCCCAGTTTTCTAAATATGCTACGAGATAGTTAGTCTCGTATCTTACAGATTTTTTTATTTACAGTGCAAAAGTGTATCTGTTACATAGAAATCCTATTTTCATAGAAAAAATTTAGTAACTTTACAGATTTTTTTTTTACAGTGTAATAGGTGTTATTTTTTGCTTTGATGTCATGTACTATAAAGTATAAAATATTTGCATTGCTTTAAGTGTTAAAAACGGAAAATTATTCGTATTTCAAAATGTCCAAAAAAATTAATTTAGTTCTGGAGTAGTTTTTGGAACAAGTTGTGTTCTATAAACATATATGTATGTATCTTCAAACATTTACTTTTGAATATATACGACAAATATATACAGTGGCGGTCAAAAGTTCCCAGCCAGTTAGTTTTTTTTTTTTTTATTTTTTTTATTATTTGTTTGACAGAACGTTTTAGCGAAGAAGAAGTTTAATTGCTCCAAAAGTTAGGAATAAGCAAATTACCTCTGACCACGTGATCATTTTGATTGGTTACTTAAGATACTTGGTGCAAAGGGGAGGAATTCAAAATTCGCGCGTGCAAAAGTTTCCGGCCATTCGTCATTCATTAGTTTTTGCCGTCACTAAAGTATTTTTTTGGCCATATTTGTTAATTAGGTGAATAATGTATTTGAAGTTCAAAAATGAAAAGTTTAACAATTTATTGTTCCTAAATGAGTGATTTGTTCGTCGCTAAAGGGACAATCCTCTCGTGAGATTGCGGCAAAGTTGTCGATCGGAAAATTTGCTGTAAACGATATTAAAAATATATATATAAAGATGGTCATGGCCTTCGGAACTTGATGCGGTCCGGGGGACCCCGGAAAATGGCTATTCTTGTGAACAGAATTATCAGAAGAAAAGCAGTTGATGACCCGCGTAAAAATGCCGCTGCAATTCCACGCCATTTATGGTGTTTAAAGCGATTTATGGTATTATGGTTATTGCTGAAACAAGTCTATCTACAGTGTCAAGACGCTTATGTGACGTAGAACTTAATGGAACAGTCGGCGTTAAAAGACATTTCATAAGTAAAAAAAATCAGAGTGCCCGACTGGCGTTTGCCAAGGAATACAAAAACTGGTCAAGTGAAAACTCCAAAATAATACTATTTTCAGATGAATCTAGGTTCAATCTTTTTGTGAGTGATAAAAAACATTACAACCGACGACCTGAAAACAAAAGATAAGGTGCGATACATATTATTCTAACAGTGAAGCACGGCGGAGGACACGTTATGCTGTGGGGAGCATTTTCTGGAAAATGCCCTGTCCGTTATTTGAAATCCGCGGCAAGATGACTAGTGCAATGCATAACGATATCTTGCAAGATCAATTGCTGCCTTATTGGAAGTAAAATTGTGGTCGCAACTATTTGTTTCATCATGATAACGTCCAAAAGCATGCATACATGCTCGTCAAGCAGTGGCTTTCGCAAAAAAACTTTGCTTTTCAAATGGACAGCACAATCATCCGATCTGAATATAATAAAAAATCTTTGAAACTAACTTGAAAACGTGTGTGGAATTATAAATATTCCAATTTAGCAGCATTTTCACAAAAAATGCAAGAACCGTGGACAAAATTTAACATTGATGATCTACAACTGTTCATTGAATCGATGCCATGTTGCTGCGCCGCAGTACTTATTGCTAAACATATGAATACAAAATACTTATTGTAAATGTTGTTGATCACTGTTATTTTCTGTTATAACACCATTTTTTTCCAAACTTTCCAAGGTGGCCAGCAACTTTTGAGAACATGCGTTTTCTTTTACAATTAATTTTGCCAATTAAATTTAGTAATATTTAATTTTTATTCCATAAATAAGTTCTTAACTGCTATGTCAATAAAGTGTATAAGTATCACTTTGAGATTCCTCTTCATATGGGTATACTTACAAATTAACCAAAAATTTTTTTGCTGGCCGGAAACTTTTGACCGCCACTGTATATTACATGATTTAAGAAATTTAAAGTTTATCTGATAAAAAAAAAATCTTTTTAAATGATAGTTAAAAGCATTATTTTATTATTAACAGAAATTAGAATAGTATGAATCTCAAGATTATATGTAATTTAAGTCACCCATTATTTCTTATCATTAAATGTTTACATGTGACACATGTTATACAAGATTTTATGGATACGACATTCAGAGTATTATTATAAATTAAAGTCACGTATAATCACCAAAGGAAATATTTTAGGAAAACAACAACAACAAAAAATGTGTTCCTAGCAATGCATTGCTAGAAAATGTGTTGTTGAGTAAAAATCATTTACAGCAATGTTTCTCAAACACCTTCTGAAGGTTTTTGTATTTACATTTAAAAATGCATAAGTGCTTTATTTTTTGTCTTGTTATACCAGATAAATATATCTTCAGATTCTTAAAACTATTTTTTTCTAGAAAAATGCAGAGTACAAAAAAAATGTCAAGTCTTATAGTTTAAACCGTAATCCGATACGGCAATCCTTTATATTTATATCATTTTTGGAACTGTGAAGGTTATTATTGGACTTTTTGAAGTATTAGCCCCCGATGCCAAGATTATCGTCTGCTATAAAAATATATTTTAAAGAATTTTTGTGTGACTTATGTTTTCCTTATTTGGATAATTCCTGTCAAAAAGCTGAAAGAATTCAATTTTAATAATCCGTGTGTAATAACTTTTCGAATTTCGAAATATATAAATGAATGATCTCTGATAAAACATGGAGCTATTTTAAACTATGTTTAATTTTCAGTATCCATATTAATCTTACAAACAAATGAAGGCGTATGATTAATTAGATATCTGATATTTTTGTCCAGTTTCTTGAACTACGACATCGATTTTTTGCTGGGTCTGTGTATCATTCCTAGATAGTGCCATCATATGCATTCTTTTCTATAGATGTTGGACTGGATCGTAAATGTGGAATTCTTCAGCAGATGCAAATGACGTCATTATATATAAAATAACACATTTTACTTATAACTCAAAAAACACTCTTTTGTTTTATATAAACTAAAACAGTGTTTTTTAAATTTTAAATCTGGAATATGTTTTGTACGATGCATATTTATATTTTTGTTTTCATCGGGGGTGACACTAATTTCTGAAAAAGCATAATACCTGTTTTCTAGTATTTTACCTAACTTGGTTCCTTTATGTGAAGATGGCGTTTTTATAAATTTTTCCCTCACTTCCTGTTATTCTAAACTTATAAAAAATATGTTCACTGGTGTGTTTCAGATGACAATGTCCTAAGGTGTAAATGGCACTCTAATAACGACAATTTCTGTATTATGTATAAATATTTCAAGTCTAAGCGAAGTTATGAAACACCCATAATGGACCTATATATTTTTATCTTCATAGCAATATACATTTTAAAATCTACAAAGACAAAATAAATGTACAACATACATCATAATCTATTATAGCTCATTTTCTTCGACGTGAAAATCATATTTTACAACTCATAAGGGGTTAAAAAGGTAGTTTCAACTTTAACACTAACTTAACTATCAGCAACCCCTTGAGAGAGAAAAAGTCGTCTGACCACTTTCATGGGGCCATTTCGTATTTTTGAAAGACACTATGTTTCTCAATATAATTATTCCAATCCCTTAGGTGGAAAAAAAGTCACTGTTATTCACCAGCAAAACGTTTTCTCATAAAGAAAGAAGAGTAGGAAATTTTGGGTTAACGGATAATGATATTGAACAATTTCCTTCAGTCGGTTTTAGTCTTTTTAGAAATGTATATAAAAGAAATCGTAGATATTAATATGTTAAATTAAAAAAAAATATTTAAAAGCGTTTAAATTTTTTTGGATATATCATTAATTAAAAATCACTATCAGATATATTATGATGTAGTTAAATATATGTAAAAGTAATCATCTTAAAGTTATACTTCATAAATTCTACATACTATGATTAAAAATATTCTTGCGCGCATTGATGCCATATTTATTTATAGCTGGCAATGGTATAATTGTATAATTAAAAGCTACTTTTTAAAGATTTGTGAGAATAACGTAAATATAGACAGAAAAAAAGATTATTTATTAATTATAAAAAAAAAGATTGTTTATCAATTATTAAAAAAAAGATTACTTATCAATTTCTAGCCTATTTTCTTGCTAATTGAATTCCGTTTGTATAAAGAACTGCAGAAGCTTGTGCCCTTGTTAGAGCTTGTACCAGTAACGCGAACACGATCGCAAGCTAATGTTAAACAAATGACAAGTTTTTCTTTTTATTTTCGCGTTTCCATCTTACTATTTTTTAAGATTTTTTTTTCTTTTCATGGAATATCTGAGTTATATGTATAATTTGGATCTTTCGTACTAATACGATTTTTCTAGCGGTAAATTTTTTCTGAGGTTACTTCCACTTTCATAACCGTTTTCAAAATATAAAATGTCCTTAGAAAAAAAAAATAACTGTTGATATCGCATATTACATGCTCCAAATGTTCTTTATAAAAATTTCAGACTCCTCAAGATATTTTACTTTTTGGAGACATTAGAAATACTCATTTAAAATAAACAGCATCTTTCAAAATTCTATCAATAATTGATCAAATAACTAAAACATTACATTTGCATTGCCAAACTTTGCAATAATTGCAGCCTTTATATTGGAATAAAATCTGCAAATCACTCCAGGGAACGTCCATTAAAAGGATAGACATGGAGACGCCGTTCGTGAAAAATTATCTTTTATCATGGTCTATCTTTTGACGAATTGCATTTATTTTACTCAAAATATTTTATCAATGGATTATATGCTCTTTTGCGTAATGAAAATTTTTATTAGGATCTATTTGTTCTCAGACTAGCCTTATATCAGTTAACAGATCAATCTAATACGACCTATTTTAGATAACATAGTTTGCTTCAGATTGCTATTTTTATAGTATTTTCATTGTATTTATCTGTTTATAACAAAGACAATAGGTATAAAAAATAAAATTACATTACACATTTATTATGTGTCTCTTTGCAGTATCTTTCAATGTTAAATACAAAGTAGTAACAGCAATGTGTCGTTTAAATTTTGATTTTTATATCAAAAGACGTTTTGCTATTTTCCCTTTTTTAGGTGCGTTTGTAATTATATAAATACGTAGCACCTATAGTCGTCGTTCAGTCCGTCCGTCCGTCTGTCTGTCCGCATATAACAGAGCAAAAACTACCCAACCGAATGGTCTGAAATTTTAAATATATGATTGTTGCAAAATTTTGTCGAGCCATTTCAAATTTTATGAAAATCGGATGCATAGTTTAATTACACGGACAGTCAAAAGTTTTCCGTTACATTACGGCGAATGGAAAAAAATTATTGCAAGTGCATTTTAATGATGTTACAGCCTTCCGAATGGTCTGAAATGTTAAATATATAATTGTTGCAAAATTTTGTCGAGCCATTTCAAAATTTATGAAAATCGGATGTATAGTTTAATTACAGGGACAGTCAAAAGTTTTTCGTTACATTACGGGGAATGGGGAAAAAATATTGCAAGTGCATTTTAATAATGTTACAGACTATGCACTTATGAAGTTAAAATATATATACATTCAGTACAATATGGGTGCAAAAAATAATTATAAAACTAGTTATAGTACGAACGCACCTCATTTGCCACGTTTGACGAGCAATTTCCAACTTGTTATTCTCTCTCGCAGTTAAGTGGACAATATTCATTTCTTTTTCCATATATTTTTATGAGAATTTCGAAATTTTACTGTCAACGATAAAATTCAGAACCGATTCACATGCAACGTAATGTTCATATAATTTGAATATTTAAATAAACAGTAAATACATAGGACAATATAGTTTCTGTCTAACATTTAAGTTTCCTAATCTAGTGCTGTAATAAAAATCTAAACAATATTCGCTATATTTCGCTGAATGTACAGTCGTGGAAAAAAAAAAAAAAAAAGTAAACACCCCCTGCTAACTCCTCAACAAATCATCGTAGACGAAAGTTACTGGTACCGAACGATTGGAAATAAAGTCTACTTTTAAATCATGTATATAAAATTTTCTTACGGGGCCATCTACATATTAAAACGAATCCAAACTTCATTTTTTTTCAATGGCAATACCCAATTTTAACGAGATATTTCAAATCTTCGGCTCAAACTATGCCTAGACACCAAATTTCAAGTCATTTGAATAATAAGTTTTTGAATTATAAACATTCAAAATTTAATGCTTCTAATGTTAAATTAAATTTTCATATTTTTATTTATATCTCCTGAAATTATGCTTCTACTGTGATATTTTTTTTTTCTAGCAATAATACTAATATACACAAACATAAATACGCTGAATTTGCAATTTTTATAATTTTATGATATGAATTATGAAATATGAAATTAATATACGAAGCAATTATGAATTGCAACCTATAATTTTTTTGATGGATTTAGATTTATTAAGTCCTGCTTTATGGAAAACCAAAATTTCATATATTTCTTCCAAGTAGTTTTCAAATTATGCTTAAAAAGCGGCAAAATGATGGTTTAAGGGGCCGTCTATGATGGAAGTGAGTAGACATTTTGAAATTTATTCTGCTGTACTATAATCTAACAGGCTTCATTGACTCCTTGAGTGGCGCTTAAGGTGCCTTGATCAAGAAAGGGGCTCTCTCGGTTAACAATCGAGTATAGAACTTCAATTTGGATACAGCCCTTAAAATACGCCCGTTATAAAATAATTAATTTCTCGGAAACGTATGGTACGAATTGCATAAAAATTCGTTTTTAGGGTAATTGAAGGGTGTAGAGTTCATTTATGCTGTCAGAATTGTGTACTGCCATCGAAAAAAACAAAGTTTGGTTAGTTTTAATATGTAGATCGCCCCCTAAGTAAATTTTATACGCATCATTTAAAAGTAGACTTTATTTCCAATCGTTCGGTATCAGTAACTTTCATCTACGATAATTTGTTGACGAGTTAGTAGGGGGTGTTTACTTTTTTTTCAACGACTGTACATTAGGGTGGAACTTAAGTATAGGGTAAAAAAAAGAAAAAAAAAAAAACTTTTTTATTTTAATGTGTAATAGTGAAAACTTTTTTCCTTTTTGGATGTATAAACTTTTGGCTGAAAAAGGTTTTTTTTAATTAAGTTGTTTTCCGGTTCCTCAAGGAGGTCAAAATTTTGAAATTTCAGTATAAAGTAACTGAAAGTAAACAAAGTAGCTGTTAGCTCATATCTACTTTTATTTAGCAAATACTATCCAGAAGTCACCACAAGGAGGTGGTTAAATATCGACTTCCACCCTCCTTACCTCCCTTTGTTATGCATTAATTAAATTGGATATTCAACCTACTGTCTTTTTAGGCAAACTTTGTCATTACATTGTGGGAATTCAACTTTCCCAAGATTAAGCCGTCTTTTGCTTAATATTTAAAGACGGTTGACGCAGCTCGGGGAACAATTTTGACACACGTTTCCACAGTTTGAGTATGACAAGGAAAACCTAAAATTCAGGTGTATCCCCTGTTTGTACTTTTTTTAATTTCTTCAATCGATCAGACCGTCAAGATAGGTTCAATGTTTTTATAGTCTATAATTTCAATATGTTCGCATTTTTTCAAGTCGCTTTCCTACTAGTCCAGAAAATCCTTTTGTACCCGTAGTTTTTCAGCAAGATGTTGAAATAAGTATCTAAGAAAAAAGTTCATTTGCATGCAATAATCAAATTATCCATTATAAAGTTTTTAGAGTATTGCTTCGGATGTTTTAACAAATCCAGATTTGCATCCTGCAATAAAGGCGTTTCTGTTTCACCTAATAACTCTCAAACTTGAAATGTCTGTATTATTATTTTGAAAATACACCAAAATTGCAGTGGCTATATTAATATACTAGCAGGCTATGCCCGCTGCGCTGGTCAATATTTCCAAATGAACCTTGGATTAAACTAAATGGTGAATTTGAACTTGTATTTTAAACAATATGGATCTTCAGCTTGACCTTGCACATTACTGAAAACGATGCGAACGCCATTGCGATATAATGTTATCTTAAGCGTTGGACAAAATTTAGCAATTAAGAAGTAATTGTTTTAGTTGATTATAAACAGCGCACTTATGGTCGGGTAATGAGACCGTTATGACAACAGGAATTAATACCTCTGTAACTAATCAACATATAATGAAATCGTATATACTAACAGCATTCCTAAAAGTCATGCAACAGGGCCACTTGTAACAAAATATGTTCTGTAGATTTTTTTAAAAAGGCTAAACTTTCATAATCAGGTTCACTTAATTTTTGAACTTTTACTGTTGCTCTATAACTAAGTACCCTTGAACAATATGTATACACTAAAACCTTTCCAAAATTATTACCTAACTAATTGTGGTATATCCTACGAAAGTATTATAAACAATCGGAATGAAATACAAATTTCCGTTGTAAATATATAGTAGATGATGATGATGCGATTTTGTGTAATAGAATCCATAGCAAAGTTTTCACTTCAAACAAAAACGATGCTTTCAACATTAAAGCTAATACACCAATATGTGAAGTATCCGATTACTGAAGGTTAACTTGAATTCTCATGAGCAACTACTCAAAGAAAAGTGAATATGTAGTTTTTGTGATACTTTTATGTCAGCCGGGCGCAGGTAATAAATCAATAAAGATTGTTTTCATAGCATATTCTTATTTTATTATTTTCATTTAAAATACAAACCTTTCACTCATTTAATTTAAAATGCATGCCTTATACTAATTTCATTTAAAAAACTGAAAAGATAAACAATAACAGGAAATAATGCCATAATTAAAAGCAAAAAAATATTTTTAATTTACTTACGCAAAATGTAACTACTGCTACTGGGAATTTTAAAAATGCTATCAGCGAGATGTGCGCACGGTTGTTATAAATGTACCCATTTTTTCTTCTTATCGAGGAGCAATTTATAAATCGCACAATATTATTCCAATTCCAATTTCTTTCATTGAGGAACCTATGACCGGAAAAAATGGAAAAAGACTCTTGTAGATTCTTCGGATGACGGCATCTGACGCCATAAACCGAGTTTATATATATGAAAATAATTTTTAAGTCGTTACAAACATTGCTTTCATACTTAAATATTTTCATTGGTACTACTTGTTATCCCGTCGACCAATTTCGCCAAATTACATAAATCGCCAAACCATTCGCCAAATTATATAAATTGACATAATCTTTATTTTAAATAACGAAATAACAAATAAATTAGTATAACATTAATAAAAATACAAATAAAACGTCGAAATTAAAATCACTTGATGACGTAAACACGTGTAGTTTGTTTAAATTCAAGTGAATTTGATATTTACGATCAACCATTATTGGCATTTAATCTTATAGTTTGACGATAGATTTTTGGTCGACGGAATATCTAAGTAGTACCTTTTCCATTTTTGTTTTATAACGCTAAATTCTCAGTAATTTTTTCCCTTTTATTTTACATAAAATCACTATTTTAAAAAAAAATTAAGATGCTTGCATTTTTATTTCAAACTCATAGAGCCGTTTTTATTTTTTAGCCAAAAGGGTTGATTTGAATTTTTTCCTTTGCTAGAGTAACGGATGTAATGATATTTATTTTGAGGTTTAGATGCCAAAGACACCGCCAAATTAGAAAAATATGAAATGTGTCATGAACTGTTGGACTTAAACTGTTGGAAAAAAAATTGTTTGGTAGCATTCGATTCAGCATACAAAACTACATTAAAATATGCTATCATTTGACGCATAATTTTGATATTCGATTTTTTTTCCCCTCCCCGTGCAAAAACCATTAGGGGTGACACTTTAGAAAATCCTTTCTTAGCAGAAGTTTATGTCATAAGAAGTATTTTTACCACGATTTTCAAGATTTAAGGTTCAGTAGTTTGCGCTGTGCGTTAATTAGTCCCCTAATCCAGACTTTATTTTATATACTATATTAGATATGCGATTTTGCGGTGAATCGATGATCGAAAATTAGTCCAATATCATTTGAAATATTACATAACAGAGGAGAAAATACGAAGAAAGACGAAAAAGAAATGACGAATTACAAAAACCTGTAATTTTTTTTTTTCAAAATGTTGAATTTTTCCATAGTAATAACGTATTAAAACATAAATTTCCTTAAAAATTATCTTTATTTCCTAGATTTCGAATCTGTGAATTTTCCTATAAATGAAATTGGCGATATGACTTGAGAAAATAGATAATATTTGCTTAAATAAAATGGGTAATATTCGTTGATCTGAGTTCGAGTTTATAAATATCACATGCTTTCGGAATTACGGCGAAAAACATTTTAAGAAGTATGAAATTATTTTACAATATGTATGTGTGGCAGAAATTCACACTGAAATTTAAGTATTCGATTCCATTTTTAAAATATTAACTGATATCTATATAAGTTACAATTGAATATGAAAATGTACTCAAAAAATGATCTCTTTCACCTAAAAAAACACCATTTGTGAGAACATCCTCAAGCTAATGTCACGCTTATGCATTTTTGGCTTAAAATCACATTGTTTGGCGACAAAAAAAAAAAAAAAAAAAAAAAAAAAAAATTGTAAAGAAACAAATAGTAATTACACATGTGACTCACAATTACATCTGCTTGTTTCTTCTATAAGTCACGTGATGAGACAATTAGATATATAAAAAAAGAAAAGAACAGAACAGAAAGAAAATGTCGTTAAAATTTCATCTAATCAAATTTTCAGATTCGTTTCCATATCTAACGCAAGCGATAAAGAGCCAAATATTGCGTATCAAGTGTAATATTTCTTATTAAATTAATTTTTAAGCATTACAAATATTTCTTTCAGGTTTTGATTAAATGTTTCCGTTTTTTAATATTATCACTCATTAAAACGGATTTTCTTCTTCTTTTTTTTAATTTTTTTTTTCATTTAAATAAAATTAGTAACAGTTTTTCTTTTATTTTTCGAGGTTTAATAGCCGTTTCAATTTTTTTTTTATCAACGATGAATTTCGCCAAGAAATAAAATGGTAACCTTATCGCCCAAAATAACAGAATTTTCCGTCATAATTCTAAAACTAATATAGGTAGAATAATGTGTTATAGCTTAAAACCTTCCCTGAAACAATACCTATCTAACGGTATAGGTTCCGTAAAAATCCATGCAGTAGAACTCGAAATCTAGGAATTCTGAACGAAATTTCCGTTTGGATTTTATATATATAATAGATAAAAGAACAGATAATAGATTTTATATATATATATATATAATAGAATAGATAATAGATTATGTATTATGAACTATCTCAAAGTTTAAAACAGATCGCATTGTTAGATTTCCTAATTTTAACAATATCGCGTTATGTTAGTTCCACATTCCACCACCAGGGAGCGCACTCTCTTCTTAACGAAAGCGTATCTGAACGAAACTCCTTCATGCAATCTTTCCGTAGATACATGAATCGGGAGGGTGGCGGTCTTAACTAATAATCTAAGATAATTGCTGAAATTACTACGAAAAATATTTTAAAGGGGCTCTACGCGGGCCCCTAATAGAGTTAGAGGAAATCGGAAGACGGCAAAATAATCGCGGGGAAAAGTTTGCTTGGGTGCTTTTGAGCTACTTTTGGCACGAGATCTAAGCTCTACGACCAATAGGAGCCCAGATATTTAAGGAAATATGAAGTAACAAAGTTCAAAATAATAGAATTTTCCGTAATAATTCTATAACTAATCTAGGTAGAATGATGTGTTATAGCTTAAAACCTTCCCTGGAACGATACCTATCTAACGGTATAAGTTCCGTAAAAATCCATGAGGTAGAACTCGAAATCTCGGCGTTCGGAACGAAATTTCCGTTTGGATTTTATATATATAATAGAAGAAGAAGATGTCGATGAAATATGACCAATATATTTTTATCCTGGTTTTTGAACTGAGACCAGATGTTCGTCTTTAACGATTCTTTATACTTTTTTCCCTCTGCTTCAGTTATCATAGCGTTATCCTTTTTGCCATAAAAATACTAACCTTCTAAAATTAACTCATTTCGTCTTTCCTGTTCTTTCAAATCCTTCCATTTCTTTTTTCTTTGTCATCTTCAAGTTCTTCTTTCAGTTACCTTTTCTTTATTATCATCAGAAATACTCATATCTTCTAAGGTGCCATTTGCAATAATATTTTCAGTTCTGTCTAATACTCCGGTTCTTTCACCGTGTTGATTATCAAATTCAGGTTTAGAAAAACAACTGATTGAACAATTTCCTTCCGAACTGTTTTTTACACTTGACGATCATTCAATCAAAACATCATTTTTTTTGTTTTAAAATAACTTTTTCCCTTGATATTTCCATTTCCAGTCTTGCTACACATTTTTTGTAGTTTTTATATCTGTTGATCCTATTGTCATCACCCAAACTCTCTTTGGACTTTGAGAAAGTGACGTTCTTGTTCTGATACACGATAATATTTAGTGCTTTTACACAAAAAAAATGTTTTTTACAGGATTACCTAACATTTTGCAATTTTATACTGGATGTGGGATTATTCTTTCTAATCTTAATATTTTTCTTCAAATTTTGACATTTTTCGCACTAGTCTCTAATCATTTTTTATGATTTGTGTATCAGAAACCGTTGGAATTGAAGGTCTCAGCAATACACTTTTAATTGTATCATCAACAGCTTTAGATATTTTAGAAATAGTATGTGCCAGATTCCAGCTGTCAGATTTTAAGTTAAATTGAACCCAAAAATGATGTTTCATAACTTCTTCATATGTTTGTCAAAGATGACAGTCTAATGTTAATTGTTATGGTTCTCGAAATACAGGACGGTTCAACAATTATCTAGATTTAGGTACGTTAACAGACTTTGTCACTTTTGACACCGAATGTTTATCGAAAAATAATTAAAGAAACTGTTAACACCCGTTAAATCGGACTAACTTGTTATGTGTCGCAGCCAAATAAATCAGAGACAATGAAAGCCGACACCCACGACGCTGACTTCTACAAAAGTCAAATAAAGTGGGGCTAACTTTTCTAAGGCACTCAAACTAAATTATTCTCTTTATTACAGGACATTAACACTTAATTAATTTAATTTTGCAAAATATAAATTTAACAATAAGCTTAAAAAACTTTTCATGCAATTATTGGCTTTGGCTTTTCTTCGTTTTTTATGGAAAATCAGGCGCTTTGAGGAGCCGGAAAATATCATTTTAAAATTAAAAGAAAAATATTTTCTTTTTATGGAGTAAAAAAGGAAAAAAATAATCACTATTAGAATATAAAATTCGAAACTTCGTTTTTTAGTTTCACCCTACTGTACATAAAAAAACGATGTGCTACATAACAACATGATAAAAAGTTACTATCATATGTTTTAATATGAGGTAAAATGAGACCATATTTATTGAGGTTTTCTAATATCAAACACTAACTAAAATTATATCTTTACATACAAATAGTTTTATGAAATATTCAACTTGACATCTCTAAAATAAAATAAAACTGTTAATTAACTAAATGAACACTTAAAGATGTCCACCATTTTGAAGTCGGCTAGATAAAGTTTTTTAGACATTTTGATAAATACTTTATTTATTAACCTAAGCGTCCGTATTTAAAAGAGAAAAAAAAACCCTCTGCAGTATAAGCCATTTTCATAAATATTTAACAGTAGAATTTTATAAATAGTCATCTGTATATTATAAATACTTCAACATAAACGAATCAAAAGACATTTCGAAATGTATTTGCTTTGAAGGCTGTAAAATATTGTGTCTTATTAGATATAAAGCGGTTTCATAGAAATGTTGTTGTTATAAAACAGAAACACACAAATATTTTTTTTTTTTAGTTTGGGAAATTTAAATGCCATAATGAATTCAAATGTACCATAATTCAAATGACAATTTTTATGACAAATTATTCTACAAATCGTATGTTCATAAGACGCATTTTAATATATAAAAAGATTCATTTATATATCATGCTTCTAAAATTTAGATGCTGCTTTTATTTAACCATTTAAATTTTTATTTAATGTATTTTTTAAACGGCCAAATTATCCATTTCTCAAATGTCCCAGAAGCGTGAACTTAAATAATATGTTAAACATTTTAATAAAATACAAATTGCTAGTTACTGAATTCACATAAAATAGAAATTTTCACTATTTATATCAGAATTAAGTATTGTAACTAAGTGTAGCAATTAATATTAGGATGTCGTTAATTTTGCCAATTTGCCTATTTAAAAAAAGCACACAGTCGAACCCCGTTAATCTGAGATACGCTTAATACGCGAACCCGTTTTAGACGCGAAAATTTATCAATGCCGTGGTATGAAAAAACTGCGCTTAATACGCGAATGAGATAATAATGAGGAATAATGTCCCAAGCATTTCATATGACAACTATTTAAACTAGTAATGCCTTTTTCTGCCTAATATTAATGAAACCATAAATAGCTTCAGTGAAAATATCAATTTGAATATGTTCCGGTTGAAGCATAGTTCTCACCCGGCGGTTACTTTGTACAGTCAAACAATAATTAATTGTTTGACTAAGCGCATAATAATTAAGCAAAAATGATGTTTTACGGCTGAGGAGTGCCATCAAATTACAGTCCTTGACGCTATGCATATACTTACTGCGGCATGGAAGAGTGTCACACTAACGGCGATTTCAAATTGTTTTCACAAAGCTAGTTCTGGAAGTAATGAAGACATCATTTGTGAAGAGCCGGCCTCGCACACTGGTGTTGAAGAAGATTATCTATGCAAAAAGAAACAACGCACATATTTTGACGAGCTCAGAAGTCTGGATGACATTATCATCGTTATAAGTGCAACTGGGACACCGGATGAGAAGGTAGACGAGGATGAACTTGCGCCCACGGTCCCATCCCTATTCTTCAAGGTTACGCAGGCGTTCTTTCAGACGGAGAGATGCATTGCCACTGGACGAAGGGCCATTGACAAGCCAGATTTACCATCACCTGAATAGGGCTGAAAACATCATGCTGATCTAGCGGCCTCATGTCAAACAGGCTATAATTGATACATATTTTCCCTAAACAAATTTTATATCATTATTGAATTTATTAATATATTTTTTTAAATCTTTTTATTATTATCGACACTATTCTCTATTTGTTTTTGTATAGCTAACAAGGATTTTAATTTTGTTAACATTAGTTTTAGGTTAACAATCAACTCATAATTTTCTGTGCTCATTATGTTCACATTTATGTACAGTACATAATAAATCTAATTTTGAAGCCTTATGGAACTGTTACTTAAGCATATAACTCTTAATTGAATTTCTAGCTTACGAACGTTCCTGCTTAAAAAACACATTATGGTATAAACGAATAAGGTCATTTTATGTCTCAAAAACACTAAATATTTTTAAAAATTATTTATTGTATCGTATATGTTGTTATATGATGAACCATTGGATGAAAATTCGCGATCTTCGGATAATACGCAAACAAGTTTTAAACGCGAAGTTTGATCAGTCCCTTGATTCGCGTATTAACGAGATTCGACTGTATAAAAAAATATTTAAAGAAACATTACTTCTACAATTCTACATGTCATTTTAGCATCAGGTCAAAGATTAATTTTCCTAATAACAGTGTATGGATTTTTGTGTGAAATTAATTAAATGCTTAAATTTGAAATAGTGCAATTTTTTTTTTTTAATGAAATGCATGTTAGAAATCAGATGAGAAAAGTAACCTACGTATCCATTTTCTATTTTAGCATCCTATTATATAGTTATGAACAGATATTTCTTTGATGCTGAAAAACGAGATAAAATATTATTATTAAAGATTTCCCATAGTTTTTTTTGTCTCAATGATAATTATTTCAAGTGAAAATATCAGTAATTCGATAAATTACGTATACAGACGTAAATTTCTATTTATCTTCAATAGTCATTTTTAATTGTCACGATGTTAAACAACATCCTTAACAATAGCAATAAAACGATAATGAGAAACATATTTTTCCATGATTGAATGAAAATTTGTCTCACTATAACAGCTAAAAAACATTTTTGTCATTAATTTAAATACTTTCAATAATGTTAACACATAAATGTGATAAGGGAAGCTACTTAGTGAGGTTTGTACAAATTGGAAAAAATTTAAACAAGATAAAGCTCTTAAAAAATCGCAAATTTGAGATCCTTTTTTTAACTCATTATCTAGTATAGATAATTTTTACTAAGCTATTAATATTAGCTAGAAAATGATTTAAAAATTGTACATTTATAGATAACGGTAATTAGGAATATTGTATGTACTGAATTGCGCTGAAATGTTTGCTATAACTTTTTTTGCTGTATGCATGCTTTTTTAATGACATTCTAAATCACACCCTCTAATCGAAGTATCGATCTGAACAAAATAAGCGTTATTTCCTATAATTCTTAGTCAGATTTAAAATTTAATTATCGTGGATTTAAACAATTGTCATAAAATGAAATGCCTTTTACACTAGTTATTTTTTTAATCATATTAGCTCCACGTATAATAAAATAGATTCTTTTTACAGTGTTTTATTGTTATGATAATTACTAAATCCTAACATTTAAAAAAAGAAAATTATACAACAAATCATTTTATTGTACGAAGGCGATTTAATATATATAAGAAAATATTACTTATAGCATTAGTGTACGCAAGTTGTTTTATTTAAAAAGCACTATCCGATTGATATAATTTATAAAGACTGGATAAAAGTGGCTGTTTATGAAAATTTATTATGAAATGAAATTATGAAATTTATTAGTATTTTTGGAAAATATAGCTTAATGTTTTAAAATACCGGGTAAATCAAGTTAACCCATTAAGGATCAACATATTTTACAAGAATTTTATTTGGTTCACACCACTTTTTGTTAAACACTTAATATTACTTTATTAACTTAATAGAGCAAATTTCACTCTTCATATCATTTCGAGACATTTTCCCATCATCAGTCATTTCGGATCACATCATATCAGTTTTTTGGTACTCTTGCTTCTGAGTTGTTCAGACGTGTTGTTCACGGTCGACCTTTATGATTTTTTACGGAATGCGGTGCGGCGGAGGAGTAAAGTTCTTGTTAGAATAGACTTTTTCGTGGTACTGTCGTCCAACATATAGTGTGGTGGTGATTTTAGTTTTGATTTAAAATGGCGTCTGTGGAAAGTACCCAGACAATAAGTGATGTTACACAGAGTATAGTGGACAATACTGCAGATCCGAACTTTGCTAAAGAATTTCATAATCTTAGTTCTCAGTATGAAGAAAAAGTTAGTCAGTGTATGCATGAATTCTTCGCCTATCTTGATGACTACATCCACTCAACTAGAAGTAGGATGGATTATGGAACATCTTCCTCTGATCATCAGGAGGTGAGTGTTGTTTGCCAAGAGGCTTTCTCTTTAATTAGGGAGCCTATTTCATACAATAACTTACTTAATTCAACTTATTTTGGTATTTTTTGCTTTTCAAAGTATAGATGTTCGGCAAATAAAATTTTATCAGGATTTGGTCTTAACGACTTTACGCTACCTAAAAAAGGTACGAAACGTGTATTAGACGAGGGAAACTCACAACTCCCCTTACAAAACAAATATTCTAACCTAGCTAAGGATACCCTAATGAATGAAAATGATCCGGTGACCACTGACGTTGCCGATAACGCGTCGGGAAGTTCCAAAAGTAGGATAAACCCGTTCTATATAGAATTGGAAGGTAATTGGACTATTTTGGCTAAAGAAATAGCTGATATAAATGATGAAAAACCTAACATTGCGCTTAAGGGTGAGCGCCTGATGGTGCTCTGTAAGAATGATAGTGATTTCTGGAAAACCCAAAGTTTTCTCGACCAACATGCCAAAAAATATACTACCCTGCACCCAAAGGACCAGCGTCTTAAGAAAATTTGTATCAGAGAATTACCATGTTATACTGAGAATAGTGTTATAGTTGATAGTCTTAAAGAATACGGGTACACTGTAACTAGGGCTGCAATGCTCAAGAACAGAAAAACGGGCAATCAAATGCCATTATATATGGTTAATGTACTCCCAACCAAAACCTTTGAAGAAATCTATAAGATTAAGGAAATATCGTATATATCAGTTACTATTGAGGCCTTTAGGAGCCATAATCAGGTAAAACAATGCTACCGCTGTCAGGGCTATGGTCACGCCAGTGAGGTCTGTGGTTTTACTGAGAAATGTTGCAAGTGTGGCGAACAACATCTTACCCCCAACTGTTCTCATAAATGACGCATTACGCCTAAGTGTGCGAACTGCGGGCTGGCACATCCAGCCACGTACCGCGGTTGCATCAAAAACCCTTATAGACGGGAAAATAACAACCAGAACAGTAAAAATAAAGGCAACTCAGCTAGATATGCTAGCAGTAAGGTCTCTCAGCAGGCCCAACAACTGGCAGAAGTTTTCAAAGATTTCAATTATACTAAAACTAAACCGCAGGAAAAAACTAACTCGGACTCAATTAACTCTGCTTCAAATAATGCTGAATTCCCAGTTGAGGTTCCTTCCTCTTCACAATCTCCTGAAAATACTAACTCTGCTAATTCTGAAAAAACTAATAATACTCCATCCCAGTCAACCAAAATTCCTCCCAGCTACAGTAATGATATACAGGAAATATTTAGTACCTTCCAAGACATAAAAGGGATTTTGCAAATATCCAAATTCATTAAATGTATAAAAAATATTTCTACTCAAGCAAAAAAATATAACAATCCCATGGAAAAAATCATTGTTTTTATCCAAGAGTTCGACAAATTAGCTAATGATTTCTCCTCCCCCAACCATGTCTAATCTTCATCTTAAATCTCTTATTGTGTTATCCTGGAACTGTTCTACTTTAAATAATAGGATTGACGAGCTTCGTTTTTTTGTCTCTAACCATCCTAATATTGATATAATTCTTCTTCAAGAAGTGCATAAACCTAATAAAAGTATCAAAATTTCAGGTTATAAGCTCTACCATACCCCCCGTCCTGGATCCGTTCAGGGTGGAACTGCCATATACATCAAACACCACATACCACACTATTCTACTCAACACTCTACATACACAGGTCTTGACTACACGGGAATTGTTGTACAATTGCCACGAGTTAATATCAATTTTGTTTCTTTATATGCTAGACACTCACCTTTATTCCCAGTCAATGATCTAACACAGCTTCTTTCACAAAATACGCACTGTTTCACTGCAGGTGATTATAATGCGCACAACCAGCGATGGAACTGTCATTCAACCACCCGTCGTGGCAGTGCACTACACCACCTAATTACTCACCTTGGACTTAGTTTAAATGCACCCAGCACCCCTACACGTATTGGGCTTGGTAGAGGTCGCCCCTCCATTATTGACTTTGCAATTTCAAAAAACTTGGTTTTTCCTATTAGTTCTACAGTTATAAATGACTTAAGTTCAGATCATCTTCCTGTTGTTTTCAAAATTGACTGTGTTGATCCTCCCTCTCCCCCCCTCTGTGGCTGTGGACTGGAGTAAATTTAAAACTATTCTTTCAAATTCTGACCTAACTTTCCCTAATATTACTAACACTGATGATATTGACAAAGCTGTTGATAACTTTCAAAATATTATTATTAATGCTCAAAAACAAGCTACTTACCAATATACTAACAATAATAACTCTTTTACAATGCCTAACTACATTCATAATGTTTGTAAGCAACGTAATGACATCCGACGGCTGTTTCAAAATATTAGAGATCCCACTTTAAAGCCTATGATTAATCGGCTTAACAATAAAATTAAAAATCTCATTTCTAAGGAAAAACAAAAAAGCTGGAGCAATTTTCTTAACTCCCTCTCTTCTCAAGACAACTCTCTTTGGAAAATAAAGAAAAAACTTAATAATAATTACTCTACAATCCCCCCCCCCCCTTAACTGCTTTCAATACCACAGCATATACGGACAGGGACAAAGCGGAAATCCTCGCTAAGTCCTATGCCGAGCAGTTTTCCCCTAACCCTTATCTTGCCAGCCCTAATCATTATTTTGAAGTAAATGAAACTGTTCAAAATTTTTTAGCTACCCCTCCCACGGACCCACTTCCGGAAATTCAACCAATTGTTATTCCTAATATTATCAAAAATCTTAAAAACAGAAAAGCCCCTGGATACGATAACATAACTAATTATGCTCTTAAAAATCTTCCTTGCAACTGTATTATTTATCTTACTAAACTAACTAATGCTATTCTTCAGTTCTACTACTTCCCTAAAGCATGGAAGACTTCTATTATAGCACCTTGTGGTGACGATCCATCACCAACACACTTGGTCACGCGACAATAAAGTGGTAGTACAAATGATAGAAATATTACCCGATCCGCGTTGTGAAAGATCAAAAGAGGGTAATATTAATTAATAAAATAGGAGGAGAATAAATTTTCAATAAAATTATACGTCAATACTCAGAATCGACTTATTTAACGTTAAAATTTATATTCAGGATTCAGTGGGTGGCATAGATAATTATTCGATTAAATATTTTCTAAAATTAAACTTTCAAAACTCATAAATTTAATAAACCTCTGAAAAGAAAGAATAAGAATAATGCTTCAAAGAAAAGATAGGAAATGGACATATGAATCAAATTTTATTATTTTCAAGCACATAACTTCCATATATCGAACATAATTACTCTTAAATGCATATTGATTTGACAGCATACTCAGTTACATGAGATCTTATAACAAGATAATTATGAGTCATATCTTTGTGGAATTTTGGATTCAAAACGTTGGTTGAACTTCTCACAGCACAAATAGATGGGCTTCTTAGCCAAGTTATTAACAAATTTCCAACGTTGATATTTTAATGTTATGATTAGTCCATAATAATGACAAATATTCATAACTGCATTAAAATTTTGCCTATAAAATATTAGACACAGAAAATCCTACGCACACAACACAAATATATAATAAAATAATGGCCATATATTAAGTAATAAACTCACCATATACCTCAGACGAAAGGGGCGAAAACACTTCCTGTAGAGCACTGATAGTTCTTATCACTAGGTAGATTTGGTCCGCACCTTTCAAATTTTGAAAGTCACTTTTGACCGGACACATTAAAGTTCATGTAGTCTCTTTTGGCTGAACTCCTTATACAATCACTGTGATAACTGGAACTTTTCGGTGTGGCATCCCATCTCATCCGCTAATGGCAATCAGAAAAATGGTTGTGCGGCATCTCATCTCATCCGCTAATGGCAATCAAAAAAATGGTGGTGTGGCATCCCATCTCATCCGCTAATGGCAATCAGAAAAATGGTGGTGCACTCCGAGATCAGACTTCTTTCCATATCCGATACAGGGTGATGCAGGATTTCGCAGACTTCAGCTTATCAACCTAGCCCTTTTGGTCGCAAGACTAATCCCAGAGCTTCCTTCAGGAGGTGTGACATAGGTGGAAGACAAAATCCAAGTGTCTCTTTTTTTTTCAAAATCTTCCACCACAAAAAATGGGCGTATTTCATTAGTACAGTATGATTTTTTTTATTCGTCGATTGGTGCTTCTCTCTTACTGGTGCGCCTGATCTCTTGCTTGTGGTTCGCTTTTTTTCCCTCTTCTGGGCGTCTACGTAATTTTCCAACGCATAGCTAATTTTTATTCTTCGTTTACGGGGATCTGACGTCACCTGTGAGCTTCGGACCCCCTCTGCCACACACGATGGTACCAATAAATCGTAGCCCTGTCAGTGCTAAGTGCATCATAAATAATTGTCACTGGCTTTATTATTAACATGTCTCATATGGCGTCCATGTGCCTTTCCTATAAGTTTTATTGCCCTATTTTCGTCTGAAGTATATGTGAATTTTTATCACACTATTAATTTTCATATAAAATATTACAAAATTCTTAATTAATTGCCATATTACGAAATACATTCAATATTCACAAACCTTAAATTTTTACAAATGAAATGATACCAAAAACATATATATGCATCCATATACTTATTATAAATTATGATTTTTCTTTATCTAAATACTCTTAAGATTTTTTTTAATTTAATTTACTTTATTTATTTTATAAAGAAATATTTGTCAAAATGCCATTTATTATTTTCTCTTGAATAATAATAGATTGTTCTGTTTTGTATAAATATTTTAATTGTATAACAAGCTGTGTGTATAGATTTCTATACCACATAGCTTTGCCCCCTTTTTTTTAAAAAAAGAAAAAAAAAACGCGTCCCACATAATTTTCTAAATACATATATACATCTAGTATTTACAGAAATTTATCAAACCTGATAAGTTCATATTTTCTTCTATATTCACTAAGGGGATCTGAAATAACAATTGAGTACAGTAATACAAAATATAAATTGTTATATACAATTAAAATGACGTATAGGTGAGAAGATTACTCCAATATCTGGCCATTGAAAAAACATAATTTTATACATTCTTTACATCCTCACAATACAGATATTTCATGAACCCCATTTTCCAAAAGATATACAATAATGTGTGTAGAAATCTATGTACATTCATGCAAAACATCACTGAAATCAGTGTGTAATTTTAAAAGAATATCCAGTCACTGGCGCGCGCTATGCGGGAAAGCACATCCCAGAGCGAGCAAGCCAATTCATCCTGCAGCCCAGAAAGATGAACCGAAAAATCTCTCCACAGAGAGCACAACCGAATATCCTCTCCGGTGCCTAGATGCGATTTTCCCACGCCCGTGTCCTTGACAGTGACAATAATCTCGGAACAAGACGGACTGGTCAGTACTATCACTCCAAACAGGTTTCTCCTTATCGCGTTGGCCACCTTACTAATCGTTTTTTATTTTTTCTTAATGGATGTCGAAGTGTGCGCGGTATATTTTTCTATCGTGTGTATGTTTTCCTTGGATATAAAATTGGATAAGATCTACAGAATATATGGTAAGTGTAATTCATTTTTAAATCCGAAGATTTAAATACTATCTAATAAAAGTGTTCTTATTTATATAGTATATCATTCCTTATTCTTAATGATGTCCTTTAATATTTATTTATCAGATCTCTAGTGTCTGACTGGTCGCCATTTTCTTTTGACCTTACCTTCAAGAAATTGCGCTCATGTAACTGTCATTTCATTAAATAATTTTAGTGCTTTTAAATTCATAAAATATTTTCCTTACCTCCTACAATTTCCTTTCATATACCTTATTATCCCATATGATATTAGAAGTCTGTCAATGTATCCTTTTTTATTTCCTTCAGAGTACTTTTTGTCATAATCTTTCGTGTCATTTGTTTACGTAATTTTTTCTGACATATTTATTTATATATATTTTGATTTTATTTCACAAACAATATTATGTTTTAATTCGTTTGCGCACAGTGTAGTTCTCGTGCGTCATTATATACACTATGTTAATGAGATTTTTTTTTTTTTTTTTTACAACCGTATCCTTTTTAATGTGGTATTTTGTATATTTATGACGTGTGAAATGTTTTAATCCTAAACTCCTAGCAAATTGTTTTGCTATATATATATATATTTTATACGCTACTATGCGTCATATGACTCATGGTACTTTGCTTAACATCTTTTGAGTTAATTTTATATTATTTATTTATTTTATACTACGATTTTCTAACACATGTGTGAAAGATGGTACCCTCTATTCACTCATATATTAGCGGTAAATATAGTTTTTAAATATGTCGTTCCGTGCACATTTTGCCGTTTTATATTTTTTTAATTGTTCAATGGGTTCCCAAATTAATATGCATCCGTTTTATTTACTTATTTATTTTTATTTATAAATTGTGAAAATTTTAATGTATGTTGTAATAATTCATCTATAATGGTTTTGTTTTTGTTTATTTCCGAATGTTTTCATTCCAGCACAATGAAGTTAATAAATTTTTATAAACTTTTTTCCGTTCCGTTAAGGTATTGTTGCAAATCTACCATATATATTTTGTTAATTTTAGGTATATTATGGTTTATTTATTATATTAATATATTAATTTAGGTATGTGTGTTTTAATATTTTGCTTCAATATTGAAAAAATTTGTTAACAAACTCATGAAATTTTATTTTTTTAATAATGTCATCCTATCGTCCAGCAATAAAATGACATTTTCCCGGGAATATAGCATCATTTCATGCGATTATTACAATTTTTTCAAACATTATTATATTAAAATTACTTTGTTGTTGATAGTTTTAAGGTTTTTAAATAATACCTACAGATTGTTTACTTATTATGTTGTTTACAAAACGGTGTGCTTTTCATTTTTGGCCCTTATGTGGTCATCCACTTTATTTATTTTCCTAAATGAGTCTGTAATGTTTATTTTAATATATGTATTAATTTATTTACTTATTTATGTATTATTTTTCAGATTTTTCTTTTTATGTTTAATCTCTTACTTTCATAAATTTTTAGCAATTTTACACACTTACATTTTGCTTACATTTTCCCAATTACTACTTGTTTTTCTTTTTATAATTGGTAGTAATGTGAAGAAATTTTTTATTTTCTGACAAATGGTGTTTTAAATCGTTTATATTTACAAAGAGTGTGAAATGTTGTATAAATTTATATACAATTTTATCCATGTTGTGTCATAAATATGGTAATATAAATGCCATATTTAAAAGTGCATCCGTGACATAGCAATTTTTATTTATTTGCATACTTTAAGACCATGTGTTCATAATGTTTCATTTTCGTGTCAAAGTCATAACGTGTTGTTAATATCTTATAATATGTATAATGGAAAATACATTTTCCATCCAATGTTGCTAATTTCTACTTCTATATCTCCAAAGGAACCGTTTTTTATATTTTGTACAACAAAATTTTTCAATTTTTTTTTCTAATAAATGTGTCAATTTAATATATATTTTTCTTTTAGTCCTCTTGAAGTAAGTATGTGGTTTGTCTATCACTAGCGATCAAAATATTTTTCCGACATGTTTTGAAATACGTCAAAACAATTTTGAAGTGTAAACAAATAAATTATATATACCCTGTTTTCCGTTTTTCTATTTTTTTTTTTTTGAATATATTTTTTTTTCTAATTTTTATTTTCCAGAATAATCCTTATGTTACGCTTCATTTTTACTCACTCAAGATACTTCTTTTCTAGCCATTGTAATTAATATGCAATTCAATATTAATTTTGTCATTCAATTATTTAGCTGTGTTGTCTACTCAAATTACGCAATCAATTATCTTCAATCCGTGTGTCGTGAAAAATTTGCCATCCGTGAAAAGATTGCCCATGGAAACAACTGCTTGATGCCAATTGCACTACACAGCCAGGATATATTTTGACTAATACGCAGCCAAGCTAAAGCTCTCAACTCCTGAGTAAAAAAAACCCGCCTTGGTTCTACCGGAATTCTGCTACGATACCGGGTTGGTGAGAAAATTCTTTATTTATTCCCTTCTTATCAATCTGTATTTTTAAATCGTCGTTCGTGACCCTAACTGTTCTGTTAATCTCCCCTGAATTTGCCAGGAAGCCGGGGTAACCCAAACCAGTTTTTTGGTGCAGTATTAGTTTCTGTTTCACTCTTCCTCCCTGAACGTTCGCACTTTGCTCTTGGCCTTCGCTGGCTCGTTCCGCTGGTCACTGGAGGAAGCAAGAAAAAAGGATGGGGGAAGGGGTTACCCGCTGCCTTGCTATACGGGATGCGGAGAAGAGGTATTTCTCCAAGCCATAATTATCTTCTCCATCTCAGGAGATGCTACTTAGCGCTTCTCTTTTGCGTTTGATGCTGCCGCCGTATACCAATATTTACATTTTTTTTTTATTTTAGTAAATTTTTTTATGTCATGCTTACCTGTGTATAATGTAATAAATTCTGTTTGTGTATATTATATATTTTGTTTTTTTTGTGGAGGGATGTATGAAAGAAAAAATATCTGTTTTACTTGTTTGCAAAAATCATTCCTATTTATATTTTTCCCTGACAAAATATTATATTGTTATTTTATTTATTTTGACTATTTACCTTTGATTTATTTTGGGTTACTATTTCAAAAGGACTTCCTTTATACCTCCAGAATTTTTGCACAAAATATTTTTCTAACATGTGAATTTCTTGGGCAGTATTTGTCCAACTTCATTGAATTTTATTTTATTGAGGGAAAACGAAACTTGAACACATTTATGCTTTACTACATGTTTATTAAAATTATTTATTATTATTATTACCACATTTTCTACAAAAAATTTCTACCGCATAACATTTTATTTTCATGGTATAAAATACACATCATGGCTCCATAAATTTTATTAAAAATTCAAATTTTGCTTCTTCATTCATAATAATTTTCCAATATTAACTATTTTATTAAAATAATATAATCTAAACAAATATAAGTATGTTTATTAATATTTTTATTATTATTATTAATTCCGTGTTGCCGTTGAAAAATTTTTTTGTATTTTTGCTATGTTTTTGTTTAATCAGTTTGCACTGATTTAATTTTTTTTTTTTTTTTGCATATAGTATTATTTTATAAATTACCTGGTTATTTATTTATTTATTTTGTTTGCAATGTTAGGCGCGAACAATTTTGAGATGTGAATAGTGACGGGTTTTAATTCCGGCTTGTCCCTGTTTTTGATTAAGTAATTGTCGTTTCTAAAAATTCTTTCGACAAAATATGGTCCTGAAAATTTTTGGTGTAACGCTTTAGGTTTTATTAGAAGTTTTAAATAAAATTCATCACCTACTTGTAGCTGTTTATGTTTTAATTTTGTGTTTTTATTTAATTCTTGATCCGATTTTTCTTGGTTTTTCATGACCTCGTGTCTGATTTCGTACATATGTTTTAATTTATTTTGCACACAGGGGCTGTACGAGTCCATTTCGTGTGTTGTGAAATTTTTGAATGGCGTTTTTATTTCACGTGCAAAAAATAACATGCTTGGTGTAAAATCCGTTATTCGACTTTTTGTTGTATTGTGCATAAGCACAAAATATGGAAGTCTAATGTCCCATTCGTACGTTTTAGTACACATGGATGCTATAGAATTTTTTTAATCAAGATGGACTCTTTCTATAATCCCTTGACTTTGTGGATTATATACACTCGACCTTATTAGCTCGATATTTAGATTCTGCATGTAATCTTTGAAATCTTTTGACCTAAAATAATGTCCATTATCGCTTGCAATATATCGTGCTAAACCGTATGCACTAAAATATTGGTTCAAAGCGTTAATTATGACCTTAGTGTCGGTTGATCTGAGTGGAAATGCTTGTAGAAAGCGTGTAGCCGTATCTATTACTGTTAAAATATATTTATTTTTTTTAACGATACAACCAAAGATCCCACTATATCAATCGTTAACCTTTCCCCTGCTAAATAATTCTTATCCATTTTTTTAATGGTACTTTTATCGTCTTATGTTGTTTAAAAGTATTGCATGTTATACATTTCACACAGAATGTTTTTACCTCCTGATACCAGAAAAATCTTTCTTTTATTATACCATAAGTTTTTAGAAAAGCAAAATGTGGTACATGTGCACTATTTAAAATGTCTTCTTTCAAACTTTGTGGTGCAATGTATAAGTCATCATTACTGGAATTTTGTGAATTTTTTAAAATTAGAATCCCATTTCTATTTAAAGTGTACTTTTCGTACTTCTTTGCTTTCTTCTGTTGCTGTAAAGCTTCTATAATTTCTTTTAGTTTAGGGTCTTTCATCTGTTCTTTTTTTATATTATCCTCAGTTAAATATTTATTCACCGTGAAAAGGTGTTTATTTAAATTATCTGCAATTGTTAAATTGTGTACTTCGCGAGAATTGAAATCAGCTGGGTTGTTATTTCCAGAAATGTGAGATATCTCATAGTCGTAGTCTTGGAGTTTAAGTAACCAACGTGCGACAATCTCAGGCTGTTTATCTAGTTGTAAATGATATGTTAAAGCCTTAGAATCCGTTAAAAGATAGAATTTTCTTCCTAATAAAATGTTTCGAAAATAGGTTACTGTTTCGTAAATAGCTAAAAGCTCGATTTGTAGACTGGGATATTTCTTTTCTGACTCTCTTAACTTTCTTCCTGTAAATTCAATTGGTATCATTTTATCACCTTGCTTTTGTGCCAATATACCTGATGTTGCGATTTTATATCCGTCCGTAATTACATAAAATTATTTCGCATAATTCGGAGGATATGTAGTTGGCTGTAGCATTATTATTCGTTGTATTTCTTTAAATGATTTTTCTGCAGTATAATTCCATTTGAATTTTTCTTTACTTTTCGTAAGATCTGTCAGTGGTGAAATAATTTTCGCGTAATTTTGTATGGTTGATTTAAAATATGTGCATAGACCTATGAATGCTCTCACCGTTTTATGAGATGTGGGTCTTGCAAAGTTAGTAATTTTCTTTATATTTTTTTCTGTGGGTGCATATCCCTTTTCGCTGATTTTATACCCCAAAAATTCAATTTCCGGCATATATAGTTTTAGTTTTGTAGGTTCTATAGTTAAATTGAATTTTTCTAATCTTTTTAGTACTTCTTCAAGTATTTCATGCATTTGTTCTATATTTTGAGCTCCAAGAAGGATATCATCGATGAAATATTCAATGTCATATTTTTCTTTTAAGTCACTTAGAACTATGTCCATTAAGCGAGCAAATAAATTCGTCGAAAATTTTAATCCAAATGCTAAACGAGTCATTTGAAAGTGATTGTTTTCCGTGACGAAAGCCAATTTGTGCTTGTCTTCTTCCCTCAGCTTGATTTGAAAAAACGCTGAGTGTAAATCTAACACCGTGTATATTTTCTTTCCTGCCATGCTTGTAAAATCTTTTTTTTTTTTGTATTTGGCACAGGATATGGGTCGCTCTCTACTATATCATTAAGCGATCTGAAATCCAGAGCTAATCTTACTTTGATTAAATTTTTGTCGTTAGTTTTTGATGTGGAATTTTTTTTAACGAAAATTACTGGAAATGCATAACTAGAATTAGTAGGTTCTATAATACCTGCGTCTAATAGATCTCTTATTTCTTTCTCCGCGCTTTCCTTTATATCATGTGATAATTTAAAAGGTTTAGTCTGAATAGGAAAATTATGTTGTAATTTAAAATTAGGTTTAATTACATCCGTCGCTCCTAGTATTTTATAAGATTTACTGAATGCTGTCGCATGTCTCATTACAATATCCAAAACTTCCTTTTGCACCTTCGATGTTAAATGATCTACTTTGAAATCCTCTCTCGACAGTTCCTTTCTTCGCAATTCTCTAATTTGTGTTATATTTAAATTGTTAACTTCATAAATACTGTCAGTATTTGTTTCATTTTGTTCTTTAATAGAAAAATCAGTTGTAATCTTCCCCATTTCTTGATCCTTGTATAATTTTAAATAATTCTTGGAGAGATTCTGCACTATAATTTGAAATGAATTATTATCCGATTCTTTATTTTTATGAACAGAATTCTGAATTGCTAATTTTTTATTATTGTATTTGGGTTGAAAAAGGAATTGTTGGTCTTTTTCTAAAACTCCGTCGAAAATTAAATTTACTAATTTCGATTCTTTAGGTCTTAGAGTAATTTTATTTTCTACAACTGATCTTATATTATTTTGTGAATTATAACATTGATCATTATAACTAATTCGTCTAGGTACAGTTTGAAAATCATCATTTAATTGTGTGTCTTTAATTCTGTTAGCTTCTGTAAAATGATTTTCATTAGAATTTAATTTTATTATCATATTATTGATTTTTACAGTATTGTTTTCCAAATCAATAATTATTTTGTTATTCTTTAAAAAATCGTATCCCAAAATTATTTTGTAATCTCGGTCAAATTCTTCTTTGGTGACATAAAATGTCCCGTTTAGGAAATTATTCTCATTTCTAAATTTAAATTTTACGCAGTTTTTGAAAGGGATCGTTTTGTTTGCCAAAGTTGTAATTTTGATGGGATTTGCGAAATATTTTATTTTTACATCTGTCTGTTTAATTTTTTCAAAAATCTCTGGTGACAATAGACTTATGCTTGCCCCTGAGTCTACGAGACTGGGTATAATTAGTTCTTTTGTAATTTTTAAATTCCATATTGGTAATTGATTGTTCCGACCAGAGTTGCAACTTGCTATAAATTTTTCCTGGATTTTTGGATTTTTGTCTACAATTTTTTTTGCTCACTTTTTTTTTTCTCCTGTATATGTTCTGTTTTCTTGCTTTTTTGTTTAATTTCGTTTTTATTTTATAACCCTGTTTTTCCTCTAATATGCGGGACCTACGGGTTTGCACTTGTGCTAAATTTTTAGGCCCGCCTATCGGTTTAAATGATGGTGTCCTCTTTTCCCTCTGGTATTTTGTCTACCCCTTCTCTGTTGATTTTCACTTGGGAAGGTGATAGTAGGCTGCATTTCTCTATTTCTATCATTAGGTGGTTGACAAAAATTGTTTTGCCCATTTTGTATATTTGTCACGCCTTGGTGTTGCTCTGTATACTGACTTTGTGCATTATTCCCCTGTGTAAAATCAGCATTCTGAATTGGGACAGTGTTTTGAAAATTGTAATTCCCTTGGTGCATTTGATTTTGACCTATCAGCTGTTGAGAATCATTATGCCAATTGGGCATCACATTGTACATATAATTTGGTCGAAGCTGATTATAGTGCGGTCTTATGGGATTGAAATTTTGAGGATTTTGAAAATGCGGTATATAATTTTGTGGACTTCTTTGGAAATTTTTATAATTGTAATTTGTATAGTAGTTCCTTGGAAATCTTGGCCTGACATTGTATTGTTGCGCTCCTCTAGGTTGTGCAAAATTTTCGCTTCTTTTATTAAAAAAACAATGTTGTGTTTGGTGGTTTGATTTGTTGCATATGTGACAGAATTGTTGGGTGATGTGATTAATTTCCCCTTCTTTTTGTTTGTTTTCATGTGTCTCAAGCTTTAAATTATTTATCTGTTTCTTTAGGTCTTGTATTTCAGTTTTTTGCTCTTGGGACATATTGATTAGTGCTTCATACAATTTTTTTTTCACTAGTTTCTGTTAAGTTGTTCATTTCGCCTGCGCATTTTCCGTTGATTGCTAATTCGATGTCTTTGGCCCGTTTAAAAGCATCGTCGAATTTTGTTGGAGGATATTTTTTTAATTCAAAAGAAATATCCGGTCTCAACGCCTCAAGGTATTTTGTTAATTTCATCGTTTCAAGCAGTTCTTTTGCTCCATTTTTTTTTCGTGTCCCGATAAAGCTAAATATTTTTGTGCCTCAAATTAAATTTTTGTATGTGGTGACGATCCATCACCAACACACTTGGTCACGCGACAATAAAGTGGTAGTACATATGATAGAAATATTACCCGATCCGCGTTGTGAAAGATCAAAAGAGGGTAATAATAATTAATAAAATAGGAGGAGAATAAATTTTGAATAAAATTATACGTCAATACTCAGAATCGACTTATTTAACGTTAAAATTTATATTCAGGATTCAGTGGGTGGCATAGATAATTATTCGATTAAATATTTTCTAAAATTAAACTTTCAAAACTCATAAATTTAATAAACCTCTGAAAAGAAAGAATAAGAATAATGCTTCAAAGAAAAGATAGGAAATGCACATATGAATCAAATTTTATTATTTTCAAGCACATAACTTCCATATATCAAACATAATTACTCTTAAATGCATATTGATTTGACAGCATACTCAGTTACATGAGATCTCATAACAAGATAATTATGAGTCATATCTTTGTGGAATTTTGGATTCAAAACGTTGGTTGAACTTCTCACAGCACAAATAGATGGGCTTCTTAGCCAAGTTATTAACAAATTTCCAACGTTGATATTTTAATGTTATGATTAGTCCATAATAATGACAAATATTCATAACTGCATTAAAATTTTGCCTATAAAATATTAGACACAGAAAATCCTACGCACACAACACAAATATATAATAAAATAATGGCCATATATTAAGTAATAAACTCACCATATAACTCAGACGAAAGGGACGAAAACACTTCCTGTAGAGCACTGATAGTTTTTATCACTAGGTAGATTTGGTCCGCACCTTTCAAATTTTGAAAGTCACTTTTGACCGGACACATTAAAGTTCATGTAGTCTCTTTTGGCTGAACTCCTTATACAATCACTGTGATAACTGGAACTTTTCGGTGTGGCATCCCATCTCACCCGCTAATGGCAATCAGAAAAATGGTGGTGTGGCATCCCATCTCATCCGCTAATGGCAATCAGAAAAATGGGTGGTGTGGCATCCCATCTCACCCGCTAATGGCAATCAGAAAAATGGTGGTGTGGCATCCCATCTCATCCGCTAATGGCAATCAGAAAAATGGTGGTGCACTCCGAGATCAGACTTCTTTCCATATCCGATACAGGGTGATGCAGGATTTCGCAGACTTCAGCTTATCAACCTAGCCCTTTTGGTCGCAAGACTAATCCGAGAGCTTCCTTCAGGAGGTGTGACATAGGTGGAAGACAAAATCCAAGTGTCTCTTTTTTTTTCAAAATCTTCCACCACAAAAAAATGGGCGTATTTCATTAGTACAATATGATTTTTTTATTCGTCGATTGGTGCTTCTCTCTTACTGGTGCGCCTGATCTCTTGGCTGTGGTTCGCTTTTTTCCCTCTTCTGGGCGTCTCCGTATTTTTCCAACGCATAGCTAATTTTTATTCTTCGTTTACGGGATCTGACGTCACCTGTGAGCTTCGGACCCCCTCTGCCACACACGATGGTACCAATAAATCGTAGCCCTGTCAGTGCTAAGTGCATCATAAATAATTGTCACTGGCTTTATTATTAACATGTCTCATATGGCGTCCATGTGCCCTTCCTATAAGTTTTATTGCCCTATTTTCGTCTGAAGTATATGTGAATTTTTATCACACTATTAATTTTCATATAAAATATTACAAAATTTTTAATTAATTGCCATATTACGAAATACATTCAATATTCACAAACCTTAAATTTTTACAAATGAAATGATACCAAAAACATATATATGCATCCATATACTTATTATAAATTATGGTTTTTCATTATCTAAATACTCTTAAGATTTTTTTTAATTTAATTTACTTTATTTATTTTATAAAGAAATATTTGTCAAAATGCCATTTATTATTTTCTCTTGAATAATAATAGGCTGTTCTGTTTTGTATAAATATTTTAATTGTATAACAAGCTGTGTGTATAGATTTCTATACCACACACCTATTCCTAAACCTCAGTGTAATCTGCAAGATCCGACTAACTACCGTCCCATCTCTCTATTACCCTCTATCAGCAAAGTTGTTGAGCGAGTCATCAGGTCCCAGTTACATGACATTTTAGACGCACAAACCATACTCATTCCTGAGCAATTTGGCTTCAGAGCTAAACATTCCACATTACATCAACTCCTTCGTGTTGTTGAGTTCTTGAGTGAGAAACTAAACACGAACACACCAGCTGCGGCTGTTTTTCTCGATGTCGCTAAGGCTTTTGATAAGGTTTGGCATATTGGCCTTATATACAAATTAATTAAGCTTGGAATTAATGCTAGACTTATCTTTCTCATATATTCTTACCTTAGTGACCGCACCTTTCGCGTCCGCCTTAACAATATACTTTCCACTTTATACCTTATTCTCTCTGGTATTTTACAAGGGTCGGTCCTCGGCCCTACGTTATTTAACATTTTCTTCGACGATATCCCAAGAACACTGAGGACTCGTCTTGCCCTGTACGCGGACGACACGGCAATGTACGCCTCTGCACGACACCCATTCATATTGTACAAAATTCTCCAGAAACACATAAATAAATTCCTTAACTGGTGTACCCCTGTAGCGTGTTAAGCTCAACGAGCAGAAAACAGCTGCTGTCTATTTCTCTAAAAAAATAACTTTTCCTAATCGCATTACTATCAATAACACCACTATTCCTTGGACTAATGACACCAAGTATCTGGGGGTTACCCTTGATAGAAGACTTACCTGGAAAAAACATTTTATTAATATCCGAGGCAAATTTGCTAGTATCTCCCAGGCCCTCTCTCCTCTTCTCAAAAGCAATACTCTTTCTATTCATAATAAACTAATCCTGTATAATGCATGTATTAGATCAATCTTAACCTATGCTTGTCCAATCTGGGGATTCGCTTGCAAAACCAGTATGGAGTATCTTTACGGTGCTCATAACAAAAACTTACGGTATATACGTAATGGTCACCGTTTTCTTCGTAATACCACTATCCGCAGGGATTTGAAAACCACTTCCTTAAAACAGCGCATTAATAAAATTGTTAAAAATTTTTATAAATCTGTTTACAACCTCCCTAACCAAATTGTAGCGGAACTTCCCGACTACGAGGTATCCGACCCCACTAACAGAAAACGCCCTAAGTACTCGCTTTTGCTTAATGATGAAGACTGAGTTTCTCTCACTTTCTGCTTTACTTAACCTTTCTGTTTGTTCTGTCCTGTATATAGTATTAAAAAAAAAAGTTTTTCTGCTAATTTTTTAGCATTTCATATTTAAACTAATGTATGGTCTCTGAAAAGAGTCTTTTTTTATGGGGCACTCCCCGGTAGCTTTTTCGTCTTTTCCTGCTTTATTTTTTGGAACTAATGGAATTTTTCTAACTTTTTTAGTTATTTTTTTTTCTTTTCTTTGTTTTTTTAATTTTCAACATGTTATACTAGTACTTATGTACTTTGTCTTTATTTTGTTAGTCTTTTCTTTTTTCTTAAAGTAAATTTAATTTTGTGGCTACCAGCCACGCCTAAACATTATTTTTTTAAGGCTCCCTAATGCCCTTGCAACACGATCACCTATCCACTGGATGTAAAGTTGCAATGCAACTAGGCAATCCAATCAGCTGTTCACATTGTTCCATTTCACTCTGCTCTAGTGCTGGTATAATTTTTTTCTAAAATCACAAGTATAATGTTGCTAAAACGCAGCGTCACTTTTTATTGGGTTAATGTATCCCTTTTGAAAATGCTCTCCTGAGACAACACAAGAATGTTCAAATCATGGGGGAATTAATCCTGTAATTAATAAAATAGTTACAGATATGATCGATAGGGGAAATGAGGTTCTGTAAGCAAGTCATGCAACAAATATATAAAACAACAGAAGCCATAAATATTATTATGTTTTCATTAAAATTTTATCATATCATATAAACGAATAAATACAAACACTTTCGCTATTTTGGTAGAATAACTTTAATAGCAAAGCATGGTTCTTGAACGACAAAAGTTTTTGCCTTCATCGAATAATGTTGCAAAGTAATTCCTATGCATTTTTTGTAGATATGAGGTTCTTATTAATATCATTAATAAAATTACAGTCACAATAAAATAATAATTAAAATAAAAAAAAATTATCAAATTTATCAAAACGTTATTAATGATCTATGAGCATAAATTTAGATGAATTTTATATTGATAGATATCAGATAATTCATTAATAAAATTTTGACAAACTTTTAATGTTATTTATTATTTGTTTATATTCGTTATTTGATTAATAATGTTATAAGTTGCAGCCTTTCACATATGGAAATTTCTTTGTGCTATTATGAACACTTTTTGTGTTATGTTTATGCATATGTAATACTATTTTTTGCTGTGTTCTTAAATAAAATACTTCGAGACATGGAAAACAATTTACAAAGGCAATAATTCATAGACAAACATTACATTATGTACTTAATTGTAAAAAGTTTTGTATAAAATTTACGCATACTTCAAAAACTATTTAAAGCCTAATATAACTAAATATAGCTATGTAATTTTATTAAGCTATAGCTCGGGAGCGCTGCGGGATTCATTCCAGAAAGAATTACTTTTAGGGTGTTTAAAGAATTTTATTGTATTTTGTTGTCATATTACAGATCTGAACACATTTTACATAGTAGTTAGTAAAGCAGTTATAATAATCTAATGAAAATGGATGTTAATGATGGCGGTCTTCACACAAATCTTTTAAGACATTTATAAAAAAAGTAGATTATTTTCAGGTACTATTTTCGTTCATTAAATTATTTTAGATCGCTATAGAAAATATTCCGGCGAAAACAAAAATTGCTGCTAAAAATAATATTTATATATTTTTTTCTTAAAATTGTATAAACATAAAACTTATATATATTTTTTTTAATTTCGCCATAAAAAATTAAGCAAAAAGCAGAACATATGCTTAGGATTATTCCTTCGCCAGATGTTAAAACATTACGTGGTTGAAGGCAACGTATACGGATGTATATGCATATTTTAATGTTTCTTTACATTTTAATTAAGAAATGAAATATAACATATTCCGAAAAGTACGTTTTCTACGTTTTCACACGCTTTGATTAAAAATAAGTTATTCGTATCAATATCTCGTTATAATCATCGACATAGTATTTTCCATATTACCTATTCAAGTAAAATGACTATTTCTCTAAGGTCTCTAAAAGTTAGAAACGCAAAAATGGCGATGTCCATTAAAAATGATTAAATACTTTTTTTTTTACTACTTTATGGTCCGAGTGGTAAGCTTCTAATTTTGCTAACATTTATTACGATAAAAAATAATTCCTAATGCAATATTAATTGTTTTACGAGAAAGACCTTCGAAACATATATGCAAATGTTATTCATTCTCTAACAACTGAATAAAGTTTAAACATTAATACAAAAAAAAATAGTCTTAAAAGTAAAGAATAATAAATTACAATTTAAATAAAGATATTCGAATAAACCACAAATCCTTTGCTATATTGGTATACAAACTTTAATGCAGATTAAAAACATTAATATGTTTAATGTTTTTAATCTCTATACAATGTTTGTACATTAATATAGCAAAGGATTTGTGAATTATTCACACCTCATATATTTAAATTTTGACTATGTATGTATGGTGTAATGATCCAAAATATTTTATAGTCATGAATAATAATTTATTTTATTTTCTAACCTCCAGAATTATTTCCACGAATACTAAAAAAATATATATCACCAGTAAACTTATGAAATAATACAGATGTTAAAAACAATTCTTTTAATAAAGATATATGTTGAGAAAATTTATTAAAAAATACTTTTATTTGTAGGAATAAGTTTATTTTTGATTAAACGTTAATTATAGAATATTTATATAATTAAAATAATTAATATATGTTTTTTATATAATATAATATTAGTAACTAGTATGTTGTGGCCATCACAAAACTTTCTTCTATATAAATCACGTCAATTAAATCATTTAAATAGTAAAAGAAATTATACCAATTTATTCATATAAAAGTATACCCGAATTTGAAGTTTGATGAAAATTCGTGCATTAGTTATTGAGATAGAGCTGTAGGGGAAATTCTAAAAAATGCAGCATAGCAGCGCCATCAGTTGAGCGATTTGCACCAAAACACAAACAGCACTAATTCATATTAAGGTATACCGGAATCTGAAGTTTGATGAAAATCCGTGTATTAGTTCTGGAGCTAGAGCTACTGTGGAAATCACAGAAATGCAGCACAGCAGCGCCACCTGTTGAGCGATTTATACCAAAAGGAACAAAACATCAATTCATGTCAAGGACTAACTGAATCTGAAGTTTGATAAAAATCCGTGCATTAGTTCTGGACATTGAGCTATTGTGGAAATCGAGAAAAATGCTGCATAGCAGCGCCACCTGTTGAGCGATTTACAGCAAAACATAAACAGCAGTAATTCATATCCAGGTATACCTGAATCTGAAGTTTGTTGAAAACCCAAGCATTAGTTCTTGAGATAGAGCTACTGCGGAAATCACAAAAAATGCAGCACAGCAGCGCCACCTGTTGAGCGATTTACACCACAACGTGAAAAACGTCAACTCATGTCAAGCACTAACAGAATCTGAAGTTTGATGAAAATCCGTGCATTATTTCTTGAGATAGAGCTATTACGAAAATCGTGTAAATGCTGCAAAATGCAGCATAGCAGCGCCATCTGTTGAGCGATTTGCACCAAAACCTTATCAGCACTAATTCATATCAAGGATTAATTGAATCTGAAGTTTTATGAAAATCCGTGCATTAGTTCTTGAGATAGAGCTAGTGCAGAAATCGCGAAAAATGCAGCATAGCAGCGCCACCTGTTGGGCGATTTACACCAAAAACTAATCAGCACCAATTTATATTAGGGACTACTTGAATATAAATTTTTATTAAATTTCGTGCTTTAGTTCTTGAGGTAGAGCGCCCACAAAATTTGTGTCACATACACACAGACAGACAGACAGACAGACAGACTCACAGAGTCACAGACAGACATTTTGTAAAAACATGTTTTTTGGAATCTCTGACCTCTAAAACGTGTAAATCCGTCGAAAACCGGAAGTCGAAAATTTTTACGAATCCAATACTTTCTTCTTGTAAAGATAGAAGAAAGTAAAAATTGATCGTTTTACTACAAGAGTATTTTAACTTTGCATAATGCTTACGAAAATACACTTTTTCTTATTCCTTTTCATATATTTTTATTTGTTAATTACTAGATGTTATTTAATATTTCATTTCCAAATATTTTTTAAATTTGTTACAATACTGTATTCCAATAATTAGTGAACTTTTAAAAATAATGAAAATATTATATTAACTTGTTTAGAGTTTCATATATACGAGTGTACAGGGTGATTCATAAAGATCGAAATAATAGGCTATTTCCTTAAATATTGCTTCTAGACACATACTTTCAATTGCAAAGTTTCATAAAAAAACGGTGCACAATTTAATGACATAAGTTGAAACTCTATGTTGAAAACTTCTTTTTGAATTACTTCTATTTGAAAAAATACAAAAAATAAATTTTTATACTGCCACCCTAGAGTAACATTTCCAGTTAGGAAAATTTTCTTTATCCATTCCTGATTTAAACACAAAAAAATTCATCTCGATAGCTGCAAAACGTGAAGATATATCCAAAATTCGTGGGTTACACTTTCTGCCATGCCTCTAAGCGATGAGTTATTGACTCATTTTAAATGCAAGATAGGGATCTCCACAAATTATAAGTTATTAAAAGTCGATTTATTAGTTCTGCTCCTTTGGACATAAAACAGCAGCGTATAGATTTTACGTTATATGTGCTTTCAAAATATGCTTGAGGTCTACACTAGAGGTGTTCACGGGTCGAAATATCCAGGTCAGGAAAGAGAAGTTCGGCCCGTACTGGAAAAAAGTTACGGCCTTGTGGTGTTATCAACACACTCAGTCTAACATTACGCAGGCGCTGAGCAGTTTTTATGCAAGCGAATCAAACATACTATCAGCACAGTTTCGATTGCGCCTGAGTAAGCAGAACTACATTCCAGAAACATTTGAAACACAGTCAGCTAATTACAATTCCCACATCACTTTGCACACCAAGCAAGACTGTATCCCGCTGTCCTCCCGCCCTTTATCGCGATTACGTAACAGCAGAAGCCTACGTCACGAAAAAATCTGAAAAAAAACTGAAGTCCAGTCTGGTCACGTGATCAGCAGGCTGAAAATTGGATGGGATACGCAGGCGTGACGTCAGAATGTGGACGATGCAAAGGTCACTTGGACATTGGACGTCTTCCAACTAAGGTAATACTATTCTTAGTTGAAAGAAGGGGTCCAAGCCGCTTATCAGATTCTCTAGAGGTCCAACATGGCAGCCGTTCAAAATGGCATACGTCCAGGGATTATGCAATCCAAGATGGCGGCCATCTAACACGTTGGTCGTCCGGGGGATATAAAATCCAAGATTGCAGATGTCCAAAGTCCATCTATGATTAAAAACAGCAGTTTTCTAACTAAAAAATATCTGAAAATTAAAATTTTTGTTAATTAAATAAGAAACAAACAAATTTTTAAGTTTTAAAAGTGCTACTGCACGCATTTATTTAAAATAAATGTCACAGAGATATATATAAATATTACAATATGAGTTAAATTACATTAATATTTACAGGAATTTAAAGTATTTACATATTTTTTTCTCGAATAAAAGCAGGGTTTGTAAAAAATCTGGTATATTACTGCGCAAGCACTGGGCGAACATCTCCGAGCTATTCAGTACGCTTCGGGATAGGCAAAAAGTCGTCCTCGCTGTCATCATTCAAACATGGACCCTCAGATACGGGCCTATGGGAACAGCCAAGAACAGGAGATCTCGATCGGACGACTGCAGTACGAGACTTACACGCAACATTAGACTTAGAAGTACTCTCTTTCTGTACAGCACTCTCTTCTTGTCTACAGCCTAAGGCCGTGAGATTTACTTTTTGTAATGAATCTCCATTTGTGTGTAAATGTTTCACCTATCATTTAATACCGTTAATACACATCTCATGTATTGCAGATTGAAAAATTCTACAGAATAATATAATCTAAAACGGAATCATATAGGAAAGAAAAAGAGTATGTTATGGACAAGTTCCCTTCTTAGGAGGTGTAAATGTAGCCTATTCTTTTCTCAGACATTATTATGTTCATTTTGCATGGATCAAAAAAATTTCCGTTTACGGCAGTATTCCGTTATAGAAAGGTTCTTTTTCACTATTTTTCTGTATTTATTTTCCCTTTAAATCGACAATCCTTTTAAAAAATGAATTTTAAAATTTAATTGTAAAATAATGGCGATTAAAAAATATATACATTTTTTTGTAAAAACTCTTGGGCTGAGACAAATCTCACTGATTTTTGCTCCGATCAGGTCAGTCAGAGACAATGATTTTAATGAAGAATGGGACGAGTCCGGGACTGAAAATTCACCCCGCGAAGACATGGGAATATGGATGGCAGCTCTGTTCGGTATGTAAAGTACGTTAGGTCGGGTACAGCCGAGCCTTCTCGTTATATAAACGGGAGGATTCAAAATGTAGTAAAAATCTTGTGAGCCTTTTTTTAGATAAAATTAGCTTGACCATAACCCGTAGTGGCCCAAACTGACTCACAAAGCAAATTTTCTCGAATATATGACTCTGGCAAATGGTTTTGTGGTACCTAAAAATGGTAAGTTGCGAAATTTAATCAAAATCGTTAGAGCCGCTTTTAAGTTAAAATTTACACAGAATTTTATGCAAAAATTTATACACAATTTTTGCTCGTTATGATGAAGGTTGCGCAGGAAATTGCTTGATTTTTATAAGTGTAAAACGCGGGCTCTTCAATAAAGAATAAAATAATATTTTGCACACAAATTCAATTTTATGTTAGATTAATGTACAATGGATACGTGGATTTTTTTTATTGCTCGTTTATTTTCCGAATTTTTGCTTAACCATTCCTGATTTAAACACAAAAAAAATTTCATTTCGATATCTGCAAAACGCGCAGATATATTATAATCCAAAATTCGTGATTTACACTATTTACCATACCTCTCAGCGATGAGTTAAAGACTCATTTTAAATGCAAGTTAGGGATCTCCACAAATTTAGCGTAGTGCTCGATTTAACGTAGGGCCTCTCCTTTGGACATAAAATACCAGCATATACATTTTACATTATATCTGCTTTCAAGATATGCTGGACGTGTGAACGGGTTGAGATATCCAGGTCAGGGAAGAGAAGTTCGGTCCGTCCTGGAAAAAAAGGTAAAATCTTAGCGCGAGCCCAGTCCGGTCTCACTGAATTTCTACAAAACATAGTTTTTACGTCGATGTGGTTAAAAAGTGTTTCGTACGAGTTCTTACAGAATATAATTTCTTTAGTTTTTTTTTTTTTTTTTTTTTTTTTTTTTTTTTTTTTTTTTTTTTAACTGCCATTTTCAAAGAAAAGCCCAGGGCCGCCAGATTTACTTTTTGTAATGAATCTCTATTTGTATGTAAAGGTTTGTCTTATCATTGAATATCGGTAATCCACATCCCATGCATTGTAGATTGAAAAATTCTACAGAGTAAAATCATCTTAAACGGAATCACATAGAACAGAAAAATAATATGTTGTAGGCAAGTTTCCTTGTTAGGAGATGTAAATGTAGCCTATTTTTTTCTCAGGCATTGTTATATTCATTTTGCATGGATCAACACATTTTCCGTTTACGGCAAGATTCCGTTATAGGCAGGTTCTTTTTCACTATTTTTACTGTATTTATTTTCCCTTTAAATCGACAATCCTTTTAAAAAATGAATTTTAAAATTTAATTGTAAAATAATGGCGATTAAAAAATATATACATTTTTTTTTTGTAAAAACTCTTGGGCTGAGACAAATATTACTGATTTTTGCTCCGATCAGGTCAGTCAGAGACAATGATTTTAATGAAGGATGGGACGAGTCCGGGACTCAAAATTCGCCCCGCGAAGACCTGGAAATAAGGATGACAGCTCGGTTCTGTATGATAAATACGTTAGGCCGGGTCTGGCCGAGCCTTCTAGTTATATAAAACGGAAGGATTCAAAATTTATTCAAAATCGTATGAGCCGTTTTTAAGATAAAATTAGCTTGACTCTAAGCGTAGTAACCCAAACTGACCCACTAATCAAATTTTTCGAACATATGACTATGCCTAATGGTCTTCTAGTACCTAAAAATCGTAAGGTGCGAAATTTAGTAAAAATCGTTAAAGTCGCTTTTAAGATAAAATTTACATGCATGCACAATTTTTGCTCGTATTATAATATATGATGATGGTTGCGTAGGAAATCGCTTGATTCTTATAAGTGTAATACGAGGGCTGTTCAATAAAGAATGATCATAATTTTTTACTTCGCATACTTTATTGCACACAAATTTACTTTTTTGTTAGATTAATGCGTAATGAATACGTGGAATTTTTATTGTTCATTTATTTCTCGTAGTACGTCAGTGAGAACCATGAAAGCTCATATACTTTTAGTATAGCCAATGCAAACCATGGCGGCAACATTCAATGAACAATGCACTTGCCTGCTGGAAATTTTACTTTTGCCAGAAGAAACCGTCAGTCGAAGAGTTCGGTATAGGAGAAGACTTTTGAGGAGTCTGTTCTTCCTTGTAGCACAGTTAGATGATGGCTTGATATGTTTAAGAAAGATAAAGACAATCATCTTTAAAGGAAGATTGACCCGTACTTCCTGTAACTTAGAGAAGTCAACAAAATCCCGTCGTTATTATTGTCAGAGAAGATCGTTAGATATGAGAAACGTGAAAAATATTGCAATTACAATGGCGTGTCCACCACATTTTGGTAACTGAAAAGTGAATATGAGACATGTTTGTGCGCCTTGAAATCCGTCACTCCCCATACCCGAACTGCAGGACGTCTGTGTGGAAGTTTGTCGAAATTGAAGGTTGTATTACATGGACATGAGAAGATTCCCTTATTGTAATAATACTCTTCTACTGATGATTTCTTCAGGCGAAAGCAAAATTTCAGTCGGAAAGAGCATACTTCTTCATTGTGTGTTGCCTCCATCGTTCACGTAGGCGATATTGAAATTATCTAAACTTCCATGGCTGCCACTGACGTACTACTGGAAATAAATGAACAAAAAGATTACCACGTATTCATTACACATTAAGCTAAAAAAGGGACATAAAATTAAATGTGTGTCCTATAAAGTATGCTAATAAAAAATATGATTTTTTTATTGAAAAGCACCCCGTATTTATAATATATTAGCTTTTGCGTTTTAGTAGAGTTTTTAAATAAATTATGTGATATTGAGATTTCTCTTACATTAAATGGAACCATCGACATTCCAAAAAAATATCACAATTTTAAATTTTAACGTTTAATAATTTATTTCGCTATTTATAAATAGAGTTTTAGGTACAAATGTAAGTTTTGAAACAAAGTTAAAATACTTTGAGTAATGGGGTAAGTTTAAACTTTACCACTCTAGAAAGCGTAATTTATAACATTCCAGTATTTTTGTTTGGCAGACAACTGAGTTAAATAGTTTTCTGTTCATAGGTAAAATATTATAGTCACAGTTTAATTAGTGAAAGTGAAATAGACTTAGATTGTGAAATGAAATTTTTTTCCATTAGACAACGACTACAACGTTTAATTGAAACTATCGTAGCTCTAATGGAACTTTTAACTAAGGATAAACGTTTCGTAAAAAGATGAATGCAACTGCTTTATCGGCAGTGTTGCAAATTTAAAAAAGAAAATCTATTTTTTAAATAGGATTTTCTTCTAATTCTGTGAAATTAATTGAACCAAAATTGATTGAATACTTTATTAACTTGTCATGATTTATTGAAAGATATTTAACTAAACTGTTATTAATGATAACAAAAATCATTCAAAAAAAATCCTTTAAACGCTTTAACATTAATTTTAACAAGCATAATAAAATTTCACGTGCCCTTTTATTATAGGGCACGTGAAATTTTTCATAGACAAAATGTGTCATTTAGTGTAATTTTTATATGGAATGTCTGTATATAACAACTTTGATGCTCCCTAATCCAACATGTCGTATTAGTCCTTATGCTGTTTTTAACTGCAATTAGACATATCGAAAACTAATTAGTTATAATTAACACGAAAGTAATATTACAAATAAATAGTACAGATTGAATCATTCATAATAATGTAAAATCTTATTAAAATTAGATTTAATACTTTATAATAAGAAAATTTTTTAAACATAAAAATCCCTCAAACTCAGGGTTAGGAATGTTTCAATTATTACTTTCCAACAAGATCGTGGATATAAATATACAGTAATACCTTAACATTCGCGAGTTTTGATTATTCGCGAAATTAAAATTGGAGAACAATTCAACATCCGCGAATATTTAACTTGGTTATTCGCGAATTTTGTTTTATAATGAATATTTTTTTTTACAAAGTAAACTTGCTTTGTTTTACCAAATCCATAAACTATTTGACTGAACAGTTGCTTTGTACTGTATAATAGCCAAAGTTACGAGAACTTCAACCATTGTATTTAGCCAAATATAGATCAGTAACTCTGAAAACCCGAAACATGACTTAATGTTAAAAATAAAAGAAATCGTAAATTTACTAAAATTCAAAAATTTTATTCCAAGTTAAAATTTTTCTATAAAAATTGTATTTGAAAATTTTCAAATTCAATAAAAACTTGTTGAGAAAGAAATAGAATGCGATACTTAAGTGTTGAGCAGCTGGGTCAGGAATTTTAAACTTAAAAGGGAAATCGAGAACACAACTATTTTTTACATGTAAATTAATAAACAAAAGATCTGTTCTTCCAAATTATCGTATATCAATAATTTTTTTTCAGCCATCAACTATCAAGTAAACTTTGTGCAATATGTTTATATTTATTCAAATTTATTTAGATCTTACTTTTTAATGCTTAATAAATATATTTTTTTACCTTTCAATTTCTTTTATATATTTAAACAAAATTTGAATAACAAACACTATTTTATGCACGGGAAGACAGTCTCAACATTACTGGAGATTTCCACCAACCTAGCCCTCGTGAAAGTTAAGGGTCCTGTGTATATACATGTAGTTTTTATTTGCTGGTACTGCTATCAATTGACAAAAGCCTGAAGATCCAACCAATTAAACTTAAATTTACACTATGTGCAAAACTACTTAAAAGATGACAATATTAAAAAAGACGCTGAATTACTTTAATACCTTAGTACTTTCAACCATAAAAACATGGTCTTCGTCCGAGAAATATCAGAAATACTATTGTTATTAACGTCTAATTTTCAAAATCCACGTAGATGGTGACGAAACGAGTGAAAGTTTTTAACCATCTTCTTTTAAGTAGTTTTGCACATAGTGTAAATTTAAGGTTAACTTTTAAAGATGAATTAAGCATTTTTATTTATTTATTTACTGATTGAACCAATATTTTATGAAACAATTTATTTGTTCCATTGGCCCTATTATACTTTAAAATGGTGCATTTTTTAATGCAAATAATACATGTTATAATCATTATTAAAAATACCACATTTTTATGCTTATTTGTTTTCATGAATCTTTTTTTTTTTTTTTTTTTTTTTTTTTTTTTTTTTTTTTTTTTTTTTTTTTTTACAACAGAACCAAAATAAAAGTTATCTCTAATCGAAAAAAGCAAAATAGAGACAACACTATCCGATGCATGACTCTATTCTACGATCGTGAGTTGTCCGCTATTCAGAGGTTTTACTACATTAAAATAGATTTGTCCATTGCGTATATAAATGAAAAGATTGATATTAGAGATCTAGCCATAGATTACTTTTCATAATTACATTAATGCATGATTGACGTTACTTATTTTTCGGGTTCGGGTAGGGTTCCAAGTTACGGGTTGACGTATTCGAGGTTTGGGTCGGGATGCGGTCGAGACCTTTGATTGTCGCTTTCGGGTTGACTTCAGCCGGTCTTTCTTGTTTGTGTGCGGGTTGACTTCAAATGGAATCTTCCAATTCGTATTGCATACCATCCGATCCGTACATGACTCTAAATACTTTTAATTAAAAGTTCCGGTTAATTTAATCCATTTAATTAAAAGTTCCACTGAGCCCGGTTAAATGTTGACCGATTTTTCTACAAAACGATATTTCACGCTAACAGTTGGCAGCTAACAACGATATCTTTTTCTCAATAATCGAAAACATTTCCGTTTTCAGGTATCTTAATATCGTACAAAATTGCTTTAGTGATAAGTTTCTTAACCTTGCAAATTTCTTATTTAATTTTGAATCGTATAGTATGCAATCTTCACAAATACGCATATACAAGTTACAAATGTTCCCAATTCCACAATTGTTATTCATTATTAATCAAAATGGTATGAAGTGCATATTATGCATGAGATGTTTATCTATAATTTGTAAAACATAATAACAATGTCTGAATAGTTATTCGATTAAAAAAAAAAAAAAAAAAAAAAAAAACAGTTAAAAGTGCGAAAAAAGTCGATACATAATTTTATTGGAAAACATGAAATATCGAAATGTAACGAATTTTTTCAGTGTAGCTTCCAAGTAGTAAAAAAAAAGTAACATTTCTTCCAATAGATGAATCGCTTAACAGCTAATATTTAATCTGACATTAAAGTTCAATACTTTAGTTAAAATTTGAAATTACTTTCAGGAAATTTGTTTTTATTGAACAAGAAATGATTATTTATTTTAACTTACATTTAAGCAGAGGTGCTCAAAATTTATACAAGAAATTGAAATGATATTATATAGTCAGTTATAGTAAATAATTAATAGCATTTTTGTTCTTTATTTTAAAATTTCTATACTGCATCATTTCTTTACCATTTAGAATCATATTTAGTATCATAAATGTATTCTCCGTAATGTTTAATCTTTATTGCCGCAATTCTGTCTGACATTAATTTATTTTTTCTTCATATTTGATCCTTTTTCCTTACAACTGTGATCGATATAATTTCCCTAAATTTTAATAAATTCTCTATATTAATTATTTTCTGTTTTACAATATTTTGTTATCAGTAACTTCTTTAGATGTTTAAAGAATAGAACAACATATTTCATTTATTTATGTCAAAATTTTTATATTTAAATTATACCTTCTATTTTTGGTTCCCTCACTTACCTCTTACTCTGTGTGTTATTAATTTTACATCTTCTACATTACTTAAAATATATATTTAAGTAAGCATTATTTATAGCTGTTGTATTGTCCCTTTTCACCGACCCAAGCAATTTTAGCACGAGATTTTATTTCCGCACAACACCTGCCAGACAGTTTAATTTTTTTCTGCCATTTATGTTGTTCTGCATTATCTCTTACTTTGTGTGATTTTAATTTTATATGTTCTACATTACAAAAAATATATGTTTTAAATAAGCATTTTTTATTATTGCTGTTATACCCCTTTCCCCAACAACAAATATTCTTATCTTCGGAATTTATCTCCGCATTACAATTCCCAGACAGTTTGATCGATGACCTTTGAATAGCATAAAAATGCATAAACATTGAAGAAAACGTTTTTAAAAAACAAAATGATGGTTATATATAACCACTCTAACCTCTTTCCTTTCAGTATAAACATACACATTCATGTATAATAAATTATTATGTGACATATCAGACTATATGTGGTGAGTGCATATAACAATTAAAATAGAGATTTTTATATGTAAACTCTTCACTACTGAGTATTGATTTAATATTATTGAGTAGCGTATTATGTTTTGTCATATATTTCAGTTTTCATCAATTTGCATTATTTATATGATATATTATTCATATAATCATATATGGATATATTATATGATATATCATCATATGATATAGGAATGATATATTATTCTTATTCGTAGCATAACATTCTAAGATCGAAATTGCTATTATTTTCTCATTATCATAAAAAAAAAAAACACGAAAAGAAGTTGGGTCCACATAAGTGAAACTAGGAAGTGAATAGGAAATATAGTATATATACATCTAACAAATCCATATAACGATGTTAACCAAAATTCTAAATGAAGATGGCATGTAAAAATATAATCTATCAACAAAATAATATTAAAAAAAAGGAACAATATATAATTCAAAGAATTTAAAAGAACACGAAATTAGAAATTACAATAGATGCATTTTGAATTTACAAAGGAAAGTGAAATGCTGCAATGATACAGAAAACAATAATATTATTCTTTATAATATAATTGAATAAATACAGGACATAATGCACATAAGGAGCTACATTTATCCTTGAGTTAAAATTGCGATAAGATTTCTGGCCCTTAAAACCTTTAAATTATGTGACAGCAATTGTCGCTTAACTGTAAACAGTCTTTCAGATTGTGGGAGAATAAAAAATTCAATAATGATATAGAAATGTTTCGGTAGCAATATTTAAGTAAATTTCTGCTTTAGTGTTCAGTTTTTGGAACTGAAATTCTATGTTCGATTAGGGGAAGTCCGGGAAATAGAGAATGATGGTGGTATTATAAGTATGTGGAAATAAATGCAAAAAACACTAAAATCCAGCAGATCCAACATTAGGTTTTTCATATACAATAGCTATGTTAAAAAGGACAAACGTGTCAGTGCGTAACGCTGATGTCATTTTGACAGTTGCAACAACAGACGATTAAATTACCCTTTTATTTGCTTTTATTGCAAATTTTTAAATTTTTAAATACCACACATATTAATTTTTTTCCATTTTTTAATAGGAAAAAAATGATTTTCATTTTTTTTTTTTTTAACTACATCACAATATGTTTGAAAAGTGTATCGTGATTTAATTAATTTTTATTATTACTTTCTTCTATCTTCAATAGAAGAAAGTATTGTAATCGAAATTTTTTTCGACTTCCGGTTTTCGACGGATTTGCATGTTTTAGGGGTCAGAGATTCCAAAAAACATGTTTATAGAAAATGTCTGTCTGTCTGTGTGTCCGTCTGTCCGTCCCTCAGTCTGTCCGTCTGTCCGTCTGTCCGTCTGTCCGTCTGTCTGTCGACATTGTACCATCAAAAAGTGTATGAAGTTATGTATAGAATTAAACCAAAATTTTATTATAAGTTTTTGGCTATGGCAAGCAGGTCCTCCCGGAATTTGGAAAAAATTCGCCGGTAGGGGGCGCTGATATAACATTTTTTGTGCGATTTTGAATATTGTACCATCCAAAAGTGTATGAAGTTATGCATAGAATTGAACCAAATTTTTAGTTTAAGTTTTTGGACATGACAAGCAGGTCCTCCCTGAATTTGGAAAAAATTCGCCGGTAGGGGGCGCTGTAATAGCGATTTTTGTGCGATTTTGAATATTGTACCGTCCAAAAGCGTATGAAGTTATGCATAGAATTAAACCAAATTTTTATTTTAAGTTTTTGGATATGGCAAGCAGGTCCTCCATGAATTTGCAAAAAATTCGCCGTTAGGGGCGCTGTAATAGCGATTTTTGTGCGATTTTGAATATTGCACCATCGAAAAGTGTATGAAGTTATGCATAGAATTAAACCAAAAAAAAAATTAAGTTCTTGGCTATAGCAAGGAGGTCCTCCCTTAATTTGTAAAAAAATCGCTCGTAGAGGGCGCTGTAATAGCGATTTTTGTACAATTTTTGTGCCATTTTGAATATTGTACCACCGAAAAGTGTATGAAGTTATGCATAGAATTGAACCAAATTTTATGTGTTTATTTTTGGTCATGTCACGAAGGTCCTCCCTGAATTTGGAAAAATTCTGCCGGAAGGGGGCACTATAATAGCGATGTCTGTACCATTTTCATTATTGTACCATCGAAAAGTGTAGAAAGTTATCCATATAACTGAACCAAATTTTTTGTGCATGTTTCTGGCTATGGCAAACAAGTCCTCCCTGAACTTGAAAAATTTCCGAAAGAAGGGGGCGCTGTAATTCCGATCTCTGTGCCATTTTCATTATTGTACCATCGAACAGCATATAAAATTATGCATACAATTGAACCAAAATGTTTGTGCTTGTTTTTGGCTTTGGCCAACAGGTTCTCCTTGAATTTGGAAATATTGCGCGGTAAAGGGGCTCCGTGCTAGCGATTTTTGTATACTTTTCTTGATTTTTCGTAGTTCTATTGTGCATCGGCGGCTCATGCAGTGGCGGGAACTCGCTTCCTGCTATGCCGGCTATTCGCAAACAGCTGATAACGACAGAATAAGGAAAAATTAATAATTTTAACAAATATCATGATATAGATTAACTCTTTTTTAGTCCGTTTAGTTGACTTGAGCAGAAATTTAAGATGAAAATCAAAGTTGGTATAGTTTTGAACTAATAATACTGAAGTATTAACATGTGTAACTAGGTTTTGAAATATTAAGATGTATAAGATAGAAGAAAGTTTTGGGATTGGCACATCCAACTAGTTTTTAAAGTAATATTCAAGCATGATTTTTTTTTCAAATACATCTCCATCGCGGCAGACGATTTCGAAAGATAAATCTGCTTGTACTTAAATTAATATAAATACCACGATATTATATCCTAGCTTATATTCCGTAAAGAAATTAAAACATTCATCAATCAATAAATAAAACAATGAAATATAAAAAACTTAAATTTAAGACATGTCATAGAAATTCGATTTTCGTCCTGCTGAAATGAAGAAAATTAAAAAGGTTAATTGTAAACAGTGATTTTTAGAGATTTATTCAGCTGTTAATTCCTGACGTAAGGCCAATATAATTAAATCGCTTTGAATACGTTTCAAAACTTGACACATTATTACTATTTTTTGTATAAATATGATTTTTAGTATTCTTAGTGGCCATTCTAGAAAATACATTAAATATAAAAAAGACTATTAGAGTTGTCAATAAGAAAAAAGAAAAAGAAAGTATCACCACAATTTTTGAGATTATTTGCCGATACGTTTTTTCATTAATTTCTGATTCATAGCAATTATTTTCATGAAACAGCACGTTTTAACGATATATAAGTATACTATTTCAAAAGAAACTTGCAGAACCTTTCAAAGAATACCTCATTCATTTCAATGCCTTTAGTGTGTGAAGAGAAGAAATGATGCTAACATCAAAAATAGTAGTATGTATGTCGATTTTTATCCTACACTCTGTAACCCGGTTTTATCCCTTTGTATTTATAAAAGTATTGTTATAGAATAAAAATCATTCTAGTGCTTATGCTTACGTAAGATTCCATTTAAATGATACGTCATTAGTATTGCCATACAAACGGCATGTATATATACTTACAGTAGTACTTTTAATGTTTGTGCTTCTAATAAAAAGTTTGTAACTGGATTTAAATTAAATAAAAGTAATGTACACCGAAAATTACGAAGTAAACAGCATTTATATGAATTTATCTCGGTATTAAAGAGGTTAAGGTATGACAAAAAGTGCACTCTAATACAAAAATGAACAAACGTTTATATTTTAATTAATAATTTCAGATAGAAAAATGTGTGCATTTTTTCACAATTAGAAATTTAGTTATAATGTTCATCATAGCGTTTTCATAAATATTCATCACACCGTACTGTTATAATGTTCATCATAAAAATATAGCCTATCAGTGCTTTCTGCTGAATGTACGAAGTCAAAGTTGATCAACAAAATTGTTATTAAAGGTTTTACAAGTTAAATTTAGTAAAAGCCTATTTCACAGAATCCTATTTTTATCTACAAAGAAAATCGTTAAAAAATCAGAGCAACAGTGCTTTGTAAAGCAAGATGCAGCAAATTTCATGAATACGGCCAACTTTGGTCCTTGCAGTGTTACTTTGGTCCATCCATTAAAAGAAAAAGTTTTATTCTTTGTATTGAACAAACAATGCAATATAATTTGGAGATTTTGCCCTTGAAAAATATTTTATACCCTACTATAGAGTGTTTGAATAGTTTGGGGGGTAATTTAATTTCTTTTAGTGGCAACACTGGATGTAAATGTAAACAACTGTTTTCGTGTGTAAATTTTAACTCCCCAAACTTTCTATAGTGAAACAATCTGGATAAGAGCTACAAATAAGATAAGTGTCAAAATATTACCTTTAGTAACTTGTAACCCATGTAGGATCATAGTTTTTCCTTTAACATTTTATTTTGACAGAAAATGTTTACGTTTTCATAAACCTAACATGAAAACTGCTATTTCGGAGCAACTTTGTGGCAAGTTCTTTTTGGTCCGAAAATGGCCCCAATTACTTAGAAATGCCTTTTATATACCCAAATCTCTTAAAACATGTTTTAAGTGAGATTTGTTTTTCAAATGTTACTGTAGGAAAATGTTATATTAATTGTTTTTCTTCGAGTTGCTGAGGATAACATAAAGAAAACTGTTTCTCGTTTATTTAATTTTATCAATTGGTTTATTGTGTTTAAATGTTTAAAATACCAAATCTCTTGAATCATGTTTTAAGTGACATTTATTTCAAATGTTACTGTTGGAAATTGCTACATTAATTGTTTTCGTTCCAGTTTCTGGAGGTAACACGACAAATACTGTTTCTCGTTTCTTTAATGTTATCAATTAGTTTATTGCGTTTAAATGTTTAAAAAAAAATAATTTGTTTATCGGGTTTGCAGTTTTAATTTATTAGAAAATGCTATTGCAAGGGGTTTTCAATAAAAAAGAATTCATTTACATATGAAATGCATTCATGTTATATGAAACTAACTGAATGGACCACAGAATCCCCAGCAGGTGCTACTTTGTTCCAAAATTTTAAAAATAGTATAAGAAAAAATACTTTCCTCTTTAAAACCATACAGTTTGCTTCATTGTTTCATGTTAATTGTTTAGAATTCCATTTCGACGTAGAAAAATCACACATAATATTTTTTTAATAATGGAAATGTGAGTGAAACGAGGAAAATGTGGTCCAAAGTATCCCGGTTGACAGTATTGACTTATGGCAAAGTTCAACATCATATCAAGTGAATCCATAGACGTAGAGATATAACTATAATGAAAATCCCGTAAAAAACCACCACCTAATTCCACAATATGGGCTATACATATACACGCTTGAAACCAAATTCATATCTACGTTTGCTATATATTAAACTTATATGATATCCGGTCAAATTCTATCCGATAGATTTCGGGAATCTTGTAATGCAAGAAATTATAAAAAATTAATATGAAAAAATATGCATAAAACATTTAAATATTAATTTAAAAAATATATTAAAAAGTAGTAAAAATGCGCTTTTAAACAATTTTTTTCTAGAACATTGTGTATATTAGATTTTGAATGGCAAATTCAAATGAATGCAAATTATAATTTTTGTTTTATTTTCTTTTATTTAAATGCAGTAATTTGCTTATTTAATACAGCTTTGCTTTTTTGCTAAAAATAAAAAGAATACAGAAATGTTTAAAATGTTTAAATTGCAGAAATAATTTCTAAAATGTAATTGCTAACAAATACTAACAAATTCTACAGAATTGATTTTAAGGTAGATAAAAAGAGGTTTCCATCAATTTTGAACTTAGTTATATACCAGACTTAGCTTATTGTAAAGTTGTAAAATTGTAAGCTCCTTCCTTTTTCACACCATTGTCTAAAAAATTTTATTTAAAAAATTCTATCATTTATAATGATGTTAAACAGAGACACAAAGTAGAAATAATAATAAACACGTGGAAAATATTACCATAAATTATAAAAAAAAATAAATATGAAATGAATACCTAATATTGTTCAAACTAGATTTTTATATTTGGAAAATAAATCATATGACGAGAAAGATAACGAGTGAAAAGCACCGTTTATAAGAAAATAATGAAAGAAAAAATTAAAACAAAATTATAAGTATAATATTGTGCTTCGTTAATTTTCATAATCTTCATGTATATATATATATATATATATATATATATATATATATATATATATATATATAAAACGGTCAAGTGCGGGTATTACTCATACTCAGAGGGTTCCATACAATAAATATATGAATTATTAACTTTATTATTAAACAAATTGTTACTAAAAGAACAATAAAACTATGTAAAAAGCTATACAACGTAGAGTAGGATATAGCTGATTATACTAGAAAAGTATAAATGAATGTACCATGAAAGTTTAGAGAGATATAAAGCCTCAATAGTATCAAATATTGCTATCCGCTATAGCCCTTTTTTTAATCTTATCCTAATCTGTTTAAGTTTAAACTAATTCGGTATTGACAATAAAATTAGTGCATATTTAAAGTTCATTTGACATTTCATATAACTAAATTTAGCGTAGTAATAATCTTTTCCTTTTACAGTGTAGCTAAAACAAAACTCTTGTTCAAAGTTTAAAATTTGCATTGTGTAAAGCGCGCTCCGAAAGGTGGTCGCAAATTTGCAATGCCGCATTGGTCCGTGTCACGTTTTTCCAGATATCTTTTTAATTAACTTTTAAAGACACGGAAGGTGTATTGACAGAATGCAAACTAGTCATGAAAGCTATAATATTTATGTGATTAAATCAAATTAAATTAGTCTGATTTTAAAAATTTGACTCTTATGCCTTTATACTGCTACTGGGCATTACATTACATAAATATTTCGCTAAAAGTATTTATGTACTACGGTACATAGAGTACGCCGTCCCTGTCATTATGTTTTTCCAAACATAATGACCACAGTGGGGCAAAATCCTGAAAAGTTGGCCAAAATATGAAAATGTTATTTAAATGACACGAAATTTCGAACACAGGTGTATTTTAGGATGCTGATCTCGATTCTAAAATTAAAATTGCAAAAAATAAAACGGCGTATCCAATATGGCAGAGTTAAAATTAAAATGCTTTGAATTTTTTTTATTCAATTTCTACGAAATTTCGAATACAGGTGATTTTGGGGATGATAAGTACGATTCAAAAATTAAATTTTAAAAATCGCAGATTAAAAATAAAAATAATTAGATTTAAATAAAATATTTCGAGTTTTGAATTTAAAACGTTTCAAACTAAACGTTACAAGCTATTATCAAGGAACTAAGATATTTTTAATCGAAACTAAACTATGAATTTTTAATTTATGAAATACAATTAAGTACATTAATGAAAAATAAAATACTAAAAAGTTTAATTTTTATATTATTAAAATAAAACGAAACGATATGCTAAAATTCGTCTTCTGAATCATCTGTAGTATATTAAGTAGACTCTTTAGAAAGGGGGGTTTCGAAATATTTCATTGAAATTTCTGTGCTCTAGAGGCAAGGATATTAATTTCTTCAATGGTAATTTACGTAAGCTTGAAATGAAGGGATCCGATAACATTAAAAGCCGCAAAAAATCTTCAATTGTTTACGTCCTACTGCATTTTATGAAGAAATCTTCTCGATACCTTTTGATAAATTTGTTGCACGATTCTGGGGTGTCTACCGACATTTGCCCAACAGGCAATAATGATGAAACTATTATTTCTGTGCCATCAATAAGTAATATGCGCCCTGAAGTTGAATAGAACTAATAATACAATTCGACGAATTTACAAGCTGTTTCTGAGCAGTAATCCACGAAATTGATCAAATGAACGTTAAGAAGTTACTGTGGAATCATTTGATCAAATCTTCGTCTACGCTCGTTATGAATGCAGAAATAGTTGCGTTTTTAAAGAATCGACGAGCTGTATTGTAATCCTTTGTGCTTCCAAATCCAAGCTTTGGTTTATCGACTAGAAGTCTTTATGGTAAACGAAATACTTTTTGTAAATTTTGTTTTGCAATTTTATTTTTTTCTTCTCGTCAGGAGTGCTTGCTTGCCATTCCTTTATATGCCGTTTGTATGTCAAATGCAAGCTACACACAAAACATTTTATATAGACATGTAACTTAGACATCCCGAATTATAAATGATTTTTATTCACTTTTAGTTTGAAAATGTTATCAAAGTTATTAAACTGTTTTGATGTTGCCTGATATAGATCCCAGCGTTAAGTTGACAAATTACTAGTAATGGCATTAAAATTTTTACAATCAATCATCGTTAAAGCTAGTTTGTAATTAACGCCTACTTATTTTCCATCAATGATTATTTTAAAAGGAAGTAGTGTACTCTTCTGATACGTAATATAATCCATTTAACTGACAGTAGCTTCCGCATTTTCGTGCAAAAAATATATTATGATGGGCCTATAAAATCGATGAGATGAATATCTCGAATTTTTCCACATAACGATTTCAGAATTATTCACAACAATTAAGAGTTCTAATGGCACTAGAGAAGTGAAAAAGCTATTTGAACCTAATTTCTACCATCATCAGCGCTAAGTTTTTGTTTAAAAGTACTTTGGACAGTTATATTTTCACATTTCCACTTGCAAATCAAATTCGGATTGCTAATGTTCTCGTAAATCAGATTCTTAATAATTTCCGTTTGCATTAATAAAATATGTTCTAGAGTATTTTCTAGCAAAGATTGCAATTGATAAGATAATTCTTAATTACAACAGAATAAACAAAATTATTAGCTATAAAGATAAAATTTGTATTTCTACCGTATCGATGATACAGAATTCTTTTCATTTTTTTTTTTTTTTTTTTTTTTTTTTTTTTTTACTAATCTTGCTTATCAAATTCATTTATGCTTATGATTATAATACTTATTTGTAATATAATAGATAATAATCCATCACAAAACTGAATAATCTAAAAATTTCAAACATGTTTGCCAGCTAAATTATCCGTGAAAAGTAATAATCTCATAGCTTTTGAAGCGACTATGAAAGTGACATTTTTACTTGTAGTTGCAAAAACCTGCACGAAATGCAGAATGGCGGTTTTTGGCAGCTGGTTTTTTCATTATTCATTAGATAATAGTTCAGGCTATTATTTCCATTACATGTCGTTGCGGAACACTGTGGAACGTATAAACTTTTTGATGATTAAAAACAAAAAAAAAATATTTTTTTAAAACTTTATATCAAAAATAATCATGAAAGTATTATTTTTTATCTGCTTAATATAATTTGTGTAACACACGCGAAAAAAAGTACATACTATCATCGTGTGAATCCATTTTTAAGCATTAAAATCGGATGATATGAAAAAATATAGCATATGTTTAGGGGAACCATGGATTTCTCTTTTTGTTCACCTCATATGATAATCCTCCAAGCGTCACTTTTGAAACGGTACCGGTTGCCAAGGCAAAACGAAATCCTTTTTATTAGTATAGATTCTGACCCTCCAAACATTATTCTAGCCATCTGTATAGTCAAAATGTCTCAAACAGTAACTTTATTTTTCGACTTTTGGCCAGCTTTTTGCCCCACTGTGCGTCTGTGCCTTTAATTGTTAATATCTCGGCTACTTACCAACGATTTTTTCGAGTATCAGTATCAAGAAAGCTTCTATATTACTGTTACGATAGATACCTCCAGCGCTGCTCAACACCTTTGCTGAATGCCCGTAAAATCGAAATCTGCGTGTAACGGAAAAATGCGATTTTCTCAAAAACTGCATGACCCATAATAATCGCTATAGTTTTCCTGCAAGGTTTAAATTAACGTCTACTACCTCTAATTATTTCATAATTTTAGATTCAGTAGATTTGGAAAAAGAGTAGGGGAGGGGCATATTTTTGCAATACATTTTTGACGATATGTTGGAAAATATAATACCTAAAATGAAAAGAAATGTATTTTTGAGGTCAGCGTTACGAAAGCTTTCACGCGATATTCCACATGATATAAAAAGAAAGACTTTTTTCCGAATTAACTTAATTAGCACATCTATATTTTTACTAAATACCTTTGTGAATGTTAAATAATCTGTAAATATGTGGATCAATAGTCTTCATTATTTCCCACAATTTTAACTTTCCACGTTCCCTAGTTTACAAGACAAATGGCTGTGACAGACAGTCAGACACAGGAGTGAAGATATAATGGTTCAGTTTTATTTTTTAAGTCCGGAACTCTAAAAAGACAAAGGAACAGAAAGAGCGAGAGTTGGGGGAAAATTAAGCAAAGGAAAGTTATTCAACTATTCGCTAAATTTAAATTATTATCGTTATTTTTTCATACATAAAAAAAGAAAAAGGTGGGTAAATATGATCGAAGATCGCACAAAGGATTTCGTTTAATAGTCCTTTCAAAACACTTTATTCTTTAATTAATAAATCCAAATAGTTTATAATCCTGAAGCTTTTCAATATGAACATAGATGTCAGCACCATTAAATTTAATTTTTAAAATATCATAATTGGAAACTATTTTAAAATCAATATAAAAATATACAAGAGCTGCTTTTCAGATATATGTAAAGGCATATGTTTATATATCTGAAAAAAAATGTTTAATTATATAACTTAATTTTACCTAAAAAAACGAAACCCTTGTAACTCCAGAAAAAAAAAAAAAAATAAGAAAATTGTTTTAATCAAATCCATCGGAGAGTGCAATGTAGTCAATTTAAAATTTCAAAATTTCGCAAAGAAATGATTTTTTTTTCTTTTTTTTTGATTTATTGATAAAATATTTTACTACAACTTTTAGCCTTAAAATGACCAACAAAATTACAGAAATTCTATAAAATTGAATCTATTAGATGATGAAATCTAAACCGAAAACAAAAAATCCAAATGCTGTCGCCAAGCTTCGAACTGGGGACGTTATGATTAACAGTCAAACGCTCAAAATTTCAAGTTTCAAACTTACACAGTTTTTGAGAACGAACTGCATGAGAGACAGACATACAGAGGAGTGAGATTAATAGGATTTTGTCAGATATACGAAATCGTAAAAAGGTGAGTAAGCGCTGCTAAGAAAAATGAAAACTAGAGAAATGGATTTCTGCTTTACTGTCGCCCCAGCTGAAAAAAAAAATATATGTATGTAAATATAGATAGAGTAGAGTCCCGATTGTCCATGTTAATCGAATTTATAACTTTGGAATGGTTCATTTTCTTCAGATGGACTGATGGCTTCCATTATTATGAAACAGCTCTTATAAATGAAGTGTTAGGTGAAGATGAAAGAGCAGTCGTAAAAAGGCAGAACTCTGATTTTCTGGTCAGAATGGGAAAAAAATGGCTTTTTCTTTTTTAATTATGGCCATTTTCGCCCCCCAATTTGACCAGAAAATTAGAGTTCTAAATTTTTACTGCTACTCTTTCATTTACACCTAGCACCTCATTTATAATAGCTGTTTCATAATAATGGAAGCCATCAGTCCACCAGAAGAAAATAACTCGGTTAAGCCGGACCCTACTGAAGTACACAACATATTTCAGCTTTAAGACTTAAACACACGTACTTATTTTATATAAAAGACGTCATCCGCTTCCGCTGAAGAATTCTTCATTTGCGATCCAATCTTAAACAAAACCTACAGTAAAGTACGCATATGACGTTACTATCGCTGAAGAATAAACAAGTCCAAAAAAAGAGAAATTTCGTCATTCAAAGACCTCGACCAAAAAATATGGGCTATCTCATGATTCATATGCCTTCATTTGTTTGTAATATTAATATAGATATTTAAAATTAAATTTAGTTTATAATAACTCCATGTTTCATCAGAAATCATTCATTAATAATTTTTCTTCAAAACAGCACCTATTTTAATTACTTTTTTTTTCAGTTTTTTATGAGAAAATGGCAATAGAAATATATAATTGCTATTTTTCTTTTACTTTCGGCTAAAATGGAGTTATATGGCTGTATGGCTGTAAAAACTACAAAAAAATATTATATTTCAAAAATAAATGGAGATGCAGCTTTCAAACAAATTGCATTTAAAAGTATTTTTTTTTCCAATAAGACGTTATAAAAATTGAAAATGTGCGATGCTTAGAAGTAAAAAAAATTGCTATAGATTATTTAATTGTAATGTTTTGTTTTACGACTTGCTTCTGTAAGGTAACGTTATTTTTTGGATACGAGAGAAAATAAGCTGGGAGAAAAAAAAAATTGCATTCTGGGGGCTAACAAAGTATGAAAAATTATTTAAGTACCGTTAGATTTCGGGAGACTATATCATAGCACATTACACACGTAGCTGATTACGGGACAAGAGTGAAGAAATCGGTAACACCAGGAAATAAGTGATTTAATGCCATGTTCCATCTTCCCATGAATCATTGATATTGATATCTAATTGTTATGAAGATTCTTAGATGCTTGGAATACACAGCATAACGTTATCAAAGAAATCACAAGTACATATAAAGATGCGCAATAAAAATATTTTCAATACAGTGAAAGAGGGATAATTCGAACTTGTTTAATTCTGAATTCTGAATAATCCGAATTTTTTTCTCGGTCCCTAGAATTCTGTATTAAAATAATGTAAAAAAGAAATCGTGGATATTTCGAATTTTATTTTGGATAATTCGAATTTTTCGTACGATTGCCCTTAAAATTTTGCGGTAAAAATTGTTCTGAGATTTTTATCAGCTAAGGTGCAAAATATTTTAAAAGTTTATTGTAACGGACTTTCTAAGGAAAACAGAAGCGATGCTTTGGAATGTCATTTTTTGTCGATTTCCAAAGAATTTTCTGACCTAAGCAAAATCCTTCTTGGCAAAATCCCAATACTTGGCCACCCCCGTTCAGCAGAGAAATCTATCGTAGAAGATCTAAGTACTCTAATGTAAATTGATACAACTTTTGTATCAAATTGATAGGTTAAAATCATTTGATATGACTCAAAAATTGTATTCAAAGAAGCAATAAAAAATATCTGAATCTTTCTTAAAATTAATGAATAATTAACTAGTAAAAAATGTTTGATTTGATGAAAAAAATGTAGTAGTATTCATAGAAAAAATTTGTGTTAAATCTTTCATCGCGAAATTAATATATATTTTTTCTCTTTTATTTATTTATTTTTTTTTATCTCTTCTATATGTAATTTGAATTTTTGGATATTTCGAACTTTTCTCTGGTCCAATCAACTTCGAATTATCAATGTTTAACTGTATATCAAATGATTTTGTGTTTCATAATTTTAATTGACATCGGTATCCTTACTGGAAAATCCTTTTAAAAATACAATGACTGGTGGAAAATAAATAAAAAACCGATTTAATATAAGCGGTATTATTGAAAGATTTTTTGCAAAATTAGAGGTCTAACCTTTGAATATGAAAAATGTTTGTATATTAACAATGGTCGAAATCCGCTTAATTAATCTTATTTTGAGATATAATCTAATACTACATAATTTTCATAAAATTAAAAACGTATTAGAAATTTTTTAAAAGACTAACTCATATATTTTAATTAGAATACCATCAACAGGCGTACTGTAAGTTTTCACATTTTGTATCTAAACAACACTTAAGTAGAGCCTTCATATTTCGAAATTTAGCTAAAAATACACACGCAGCGTCATATACTGAAATATGGTGGACTGTTACCATATGTATTCATGTCATCATATTTCAACGAAAAATGACTAGTCTTTTTTAAAAAGTCGCTAAATTGTCTTTATTTTAGAGAAATATTTGTACGAAGAACCGTTTTTAGATCAAAGTGAGAAAATGTGTATTTCTAACTCAATAAATGGATTTCAACACCTGTTCTTTTAAAAGAAATGCCTCATAAATATTATAAATTTGACTGTAATATATTTATAAAATAATTGTATATTTTAAATTATATTATATTATAAAGTAATTGTATATTTTAAAAACACACATTATATTTTTCCAATGTTTTAGCCCGTAAAATGCACAACTCTCTGAAACTATAACAACTGTTCTCAGTTCCTTACTGAGGGTGCAATATTTCTTTCTACGAATCAAACATACGGGTGTATTGATTATTTTAGAATGTATTGTAGGTTGCTCTATATAATTTTAAAATCTAAATTTAAATGTAAGTGTTAAATACCACTATATATACTCCTAGAGAGTCTTTTATTCCGTATAAACCTTCCTTCAACTATATTACTTCTTGTATACCTTGTTATTTCAATTTATTCAGAAAAGAAATACAAATTTTTTGTAGGTATTATTACAAAAATAATGTATATTCCTTACTAAGATTTTCTGCGAGTTGAATAAAACACATTGTTTATACCGCATAAGATTGCAGCATAACTGTGGTGTAAGTATGGAAATATATAAAAATAAAAATAAAATATAAATAGTTTTCAAAAAACAAATAAAGCTACTTCACATAAAATTTCAGAAAACTTTTTTATTAAGATTGCGAATTTATAAGGATAACAATGTCGCTTTAAAATCAAAATAGTTCATGAATAAAATTAAGCTGAAAATTTAAATAAATTTTCTTTTGAAAGAAAAGTATTTGATTTTTACTGTATATATGTACACCAAGAACTTTTGATATCTACCATATTACTAAATTACCCTCATATGTGATATACAGAGAAATATGCAATTGCAAAATATATATAAATAAAACTTTTTTTTGAAAATAAATATGTATTTTTTTATTATATAACATTGAAGAACCTGTGAAAATTTATCATCAACATTCACGGGAAAATGTCTTTTAAAAGAAATTCGAATTGAAAGTTATATTTTTAAATTAATATTATTTATGGTTATTCAATTCAATTGAATTTGTATATATATATTATACCAAAAACAATTATATGAGTGTTGCAATATATGCATAAACAATTATATAATCCGGCAGGTTATAATATATATATATATTATAACCTGCCGGACAATTATTAAATCTTTGTTTAGGCATTGGTCAGGTTTCAAAAAATTCGTACCACCTAGTGAAACATTTCAGCTAGAGAGATAAAAAATGTAGAATATTGCTGCGGACAGGCTGAATACTTTACTGTTGACCAAGTTAATCAACTATATTTATTTGTTTGTAGTAGTGAGATTGGCTAAGTCCAATCGAAACACCAGGGATTCATGAAGCAGTCAAATTCTATTTCGATGATCAGGCCATTCGAGTGGAAGGAAAATATGAAGAAATACATAGTTTCCCCATTATAACAGGGGCCAGAATCACATCACTTTAAAATGTTTGTTCAACCAGACATAAAATCCCGAACAACTCTCATATTACAAGCGTTTTCGCAGAGCCTTCAGGCTAGAGCACGAATTACAATTCAATTATAAAAAGATCTTAATTCAATTACAAAAAGATTCATTTATCTTTTGCGTCTCGATATCGAGATTCATCCGTAAAGTTTGTGTAAATGTTCTGTTTGCGTCGCACTATCTATTTGCATACAATTTACTTAGTTTGGATACTATGACGCAAAATAATAAACCGTTATACAAATTTTACTGATGGTTCTGGATATCGAGATGCAAAAGATAAATGAATTTATTGAATTAAATACATTTAATACATAACATCAGCTGAGATGAAGTATGGCATATTTGATAGTGAATTGAAAAAAAATGTTTCAATGTCAAAATAGATTTCAGAAGACAAAACATAAGTATGTGTAAACCAATTTTTTAACAAACCTTTAAGTCAAATCACAGCGTCACTTGAATTTTGATATCACATCTTTTAAAACTCATATTTTGAATAAAAAGTATCACCGATTAAAAATAAATAAAACAAAAAAGAAAAATTAAATATATATATTAGGGTGGGTCGATAAAACCGAAATATTTATAATCGAAACGTAATAGTGCGGAAAAGTTGCCTTTTGTTATAAAGAATCAATTCGTAAAATATTAAACCGACCGGTTAATATCTTTTACCGCCGCAAGCGGGCCAAATTTCCGAAAAATCGCAATAGACATGATTTTTGCAGATTTTTTCTAAATTATCCGAACATAGCTATACAATTTCTAATAAAACGCAATAGCTAATTCAAGGTATCAGTAATCTAATATTAAAATTTCATTATGGTGGCATCATATCTTTTACCGCCGCAAAAATACCAAAATTTCTAAAAAATGTTACATTTTTTTTTCTTTTTTCCCAATTGTAAAGATATTTTAATATTTTTAGCTTCACATTTTTATATTTTTATCTTTATCATAATCGTCATAATATTTATATTTCTAATAGGCTGAAAATGTTATTTTCTGTTGAATTTAATTTCACACATTGTTTATCATGACCTATGTAATGCTACCAAAAACATATGCTCTACGACAGTGTTACCAGTAGGCTACTTTTTTTTAAAATTCAGATTTCTTGATTGCCACCACTTTTTGGAAACGGTAAAATTACCTTTGTTTTCGCCTTAATTAATATGTCATTAAATAAGGCGCATTTTACCGTTTCAAAAAAGTGGTGCCAGTCATTAATCTGAATTTTTAAAAAAAGTAGCCCATCTGGCAACATTGCTCTACGATAGAAACACCTGCAACTGCATGCGCGTAAATTTATTTCTCTTTATAAAAAAGGCATATTTCACTTGGTTGTTTTTTTTATAGTTTATTTTCCTTCTCGACAGTGTCAAGGTTTGACGTGCAGTAGTCGAAAGTTAGTACACGTGTGAGAATCATTAAATTTTGGTAGAAGTAATAGATTTTAAAATTAAGTTTCGCAGTGTAAATGGAAACACCTAAGAAGGCAAGTAAGTTTCGCAATCGTTCGACTTTCACATGTCCTTCATTTGGAACCCCGAAAGAATTAACACAATGCAGATTACCAACCCATGAAGATGTATTGTGCTATTGTTTCCAAGAAAGGTCTAATTTTGCACCGGACGTCAATAACCCAAATTCTCCGCTATTGCCGAACGTATAGATAAAAAAATTGAAAGTGTCTACAGTAAATCATCTATACCAACAGTTTCGCATAATCTAGTCATGGCGATGTTAAATATATATCATAAAAGATATAGGAACATGATGAAGACTTACAGAAGGGATAAGGATAAACCCAACTTTCAGAAGAAACTTAATAATTTTGTAGATGATGTAAGAAAACCTTGTTTGATATAGCCACATATAAGTGCAAAGGTTTGAACAAATGCAATTGTAAGAAACAAAATAAGGTTTCAAAAAGAGAACGTGCATTTTTGCTGGATCAACCGACGACAAGAGTCGGTTATATTGGTCAATTAGATGCTGAATATAAATCACATATACTAAAGAGAGTGGAAAGGAAAGCCCGTTCACAAAAACGGATGACTAAAACATCAGAAAAATTATCTAAAAATGTCGATGTGTGTGAGAATGATTCTTCTACGGATGAGTTGACTGAACTAATCAAAAATAAAATCTCATTTTCTGTTGAAAGTGCTGATTATAAACCAAAAGATCCTTTTTCCAAATCTCAAAATATGCGGATGAATCTTGCAGCAACTTCAATGTTAAGCGATAGATATGGTGTATCTGACAGGGCTACTGCCGCATTAGCATCAGCAGTTCTCCAGGACGTAGGTATGGAACTGTCCTTAACACAGGAAACAAAGGAGGTGTTATACGTTTGCTAGAGGACAAATTTCAAATACCACTTCAGTGGCTTCCTTGTCTTCTGCACTTCAATGAGCTCCCTCTGAGACACCTTTTCGAACATCTTGATGGACAAACGACGGGTCCTCGGTCCCATTGTGGGCCAATTGAGAAATCTCTTGGGACTTACGAATTATTACCAGTTGCAAAATTTAAGCCAATTAAATCTGATCTCCTAGCTGTTAATAAAGACGATTTGTCAACTGACCAGAAGTATATGTTTGAAATAGTGCAAGCTGTTTCAAAAAGCGAGTGCTCAATTGACATATCTCGCCGAAGCCCTGGACCAATATCTCACGCAAGGTGGATCACAACTGCAAATCAAATTTTGAGACTCTATGTTGGAACAGAGGAAACCTCCTCTGAACTTGTAATACTAGCTGAGTACATCGTGAAAGTGGTTGGTTCACTATTAAAATGAATCCATCATGCTTTCATGGTGCCCAGAATTTGTGGACTATAATTAAAAACACCCGTTACTTGCCGGACAATCTACGAAAGATTATAGATCCTGTAATTTCACGAAATGCTTATTTCACAAATCACGAAAATATCCTTATTGGAATGGTAGCAGATGAAAGACAGCACATAAGAACCCTAGATTTGAAGAGAATTGTCAAAGCAAGCAATTCTGCAGAATCCAATAGCTCCATCCGACATTTCGTTTTTCCAGACTTGAACTTTGAAGCTGAAAACTATACCAATTTAATTGACTGGCAAAACTGTGAACTAACGGAACCGCCTATTACGATTTATCTATCAACTGACGATCTCACAACACTGGTGAGTTTGAGAGGTTCGATTAAAGATATTAGCTGCTATAAATTTCCTTGTTATACACAGGCAGTAGAGAGATGTGTAAAATTAGTCACCGAAGCAGCTTCGAAAGTTTGTGGACAAGAGCAGAGAGAGGGTTACATTAGATCAACTTTGGCCTCTCGAGAAAAAATGTCTTCATTTTTTCAAAGCAAATCAGATTATAAAATTCATTCCAAATAAATATCTTTTCATTTAAATTATATTTAACCCGATTCTGCTAAAAATATCTTTATTTCACTTAATAAAATACTTCATTTTATATCATTTTTGTAATTTGTGGTGCATCAGGGAACTTCTGTCTATTGCTGACATGAAGTAAAACAGCAGAGCATGAAGCGATCGTCAAGAAAAATAAGTGAGTACCTTTATTTATTTTTTTTTATTTTATCTATTGTTATCATAGTTACTAGACATTTATAACATTTTAGTAAAAATTAAGTAAAGTTATTTAATTCTAGAGATATTATAAAAGTACAGAAAAAACGGAAAATTGAAATTTTGCCATTTTTTTGAAAAAAAATTGATCTTTTTGCGGCGGTAAAAGATATGCTTTCATCTTAACGAACTTTTACAGGGATATTTCTGATATCTTCATGTAGCTATTGCGCTCTATTAGAAGTTGTATTGATATGTTTGAATAACTAAAAAAAAATAATGAAAAATCTATGTTTTTTGCTATTTTTTGGAAATTTAAGCCCTTTGCGGCGGTAAAAGATATTAACCGATTTATGTAATATTTTAAGAAATCAATCTTTACCACAAAATGCAACTTTTCCGACCTATTACGTTTCGATTATAAAAATTTCGTTTTTTTTCGACCCACCCTAATATATATATATATATATATATATATATATATATATATATAAATTCATTTTAATAGCGCATCGCCACTCAAAATTTTATAACAGAATTTTTAAGACCCATATTTCCGATTTGCATATTCATAAAATAAAGCGCTGCGTCAAACTTTTAACACGTTAAGGGATTTTGTATTGATTAATATTACAAAGAAATGAAGGCATGTGAATCATGAGATAGAAGACCTTTTTTGTCGAGTTTCTTGAATGACGACATCTTTTCTTGGATTTGTGTATTATTCAACGATAGACACGTCACATGTACATTTTACTGTAGATGTTTATGAATGGGTCGTAAATGAGGAATTTTTCAAAGGATGCGGATGACGTCATTTTACATAAAACAAAAGCGTGTGTTTTAAGTCTTAAAACTGAACTATCTGTATTTATATACATATACATTTTTTTTTCATCGAGGGCGACACTAAATTCAGAAAAATCGGAATTCCGATTTTCTATTTTCATTCTATTGTCATTTACTTGTTAAGTATTTTTTAAATTCATTTATTGAATTACCAATGGCTCACGATATAAGAAGAAGGTCAACCTATAGACCTTGTGTTAAGTTATTATTAACTAGGAAGTCCATCGATACTGCACAATAGGGTGGCGTTGAAAAACGAAAGTTGGAATTTTGATTTTGGATAGCATTCAAAAGTTGCCTTTTATTACCTCTAATATATGTGCGAAATTCCATGAATTTTGAAAATCTCCTTCAAGGCCTATCAGCACCTTTATATTTTCATTGTTTCACAGAATGGGTTCTTATTATAAATTGTACATTTACAGGGTTTTTTTGTAATCTCGTTTGACATTTTTATATGCAAAATGTTTAGTGTAATTCTCTTTATTATTTTTAAATTTTCAGTCTTAATTTTTAAGTATTTGAAACGTTTTATTGAATTTTAAAAATTGTTTGATCTCATTTTTAGAGTCATTTTTAAATGAGTGCGTGTGGAAGCAAATCGATGTTTACCAATACTAGAATAGCAGTGGAATATCCCCTATTTGGTGCCCCTTCAAATCTAAATAAAGCTGTTTTGCCAACAATGGCAGATGTTACAAAATATTATTTTTATACAAGAGAAAAATTAAAACGCAACAGGAATGGTACAGATCTACCAAAGTCAGAGGTAATGAAAATCCTAAAAGTAAAGATCGAAAAAATTTGAAAGAAAGCATCAATTAATGTAGTTTCCTAGAGGTGTATTCATCAAATGATAGAAAAGAATTTTTCTGAATACAAGGAGCTTCGATTCATTAAATCCTAAAGGAATAATGGAAAATTTGAGATAGGCACATCATCATCGAGTGTCATCGAAGGGAAGAACACGTATCTCTGATTGAAGAATCAAATTCGATGTATCTGGGACACATTACGCCATCTTCTGGATCAGGAAAGAATACTGCGGAAAGTTTTTTTTTTTAATATTGCACTGAAGAAATCTAAATCTTGATAAACTTATGGCTATAGGTTGTGACAGAACAACTGTAAACACTAGGAGAAATAATGGTGCTATTGCAGTTAAAAAAAAAAAGATTAGTCGTCCTTTGCAGTGGTTAATATTCCAGCTTCATGCCATCGAAATGCCACTGCGACATTAATTTTTGAACTTCAGGGTCAAACTACAGGTCCATGAGCCTTTTCTACTCCTATTGGAAAATTCGCTGGATCAATGTGAACAATATACAGTTGTGGAATAAAAAAAATCTGTTCTTGTCTCCTAGAAAGGAACTATGGAGGTTTTTTAAAAATAGACCAAGCTTATTTTTACTATATGTTGGCCATTTTTATGTGGCCAAAGCTCCTTAAATCTGGTAAATCACAATCCATGTAAAATGTCTCACTCTAGATAGTTGATAACTGCCAATCGACTCCTTAGATATTGCATTGGAAGCCATAATCCTTTCCAAAATTTGAAGATTATGGCTGAATTTGTAATGAAAGTATATTCAAACATGTCGTTTCGGATTAAGAAAGATTCTTTCTGCAAAAATAGATCTCAAATGTTTTTTCAAAACAATTAAGATGTCTCGTTATTTTAGGAAACATTTATAGAAGATTGTCGAACCCGTTATTCGACGAAACGCATACATATGTCATTGAGAAAAAAAATAATAGGTATCATAACTGATCAAAGAAACCATGTTCGAGAACTTGGATTCCGAAGAATATTGAAGACAAGGGAAATGGAATTTTCAATAATCAGACAATTTCCTATTCAAATATTGAACTCCTGCCTATAGACTATATTAATATTTCTAACTGGCAAGAATGTGAAATCATATCCCCCCGCATTCTTAATAGAGTACCAAGAGATGAGCTGAAACTTCTCATAAAAAGATCGGAAGTCCCATCTTTCCAGTTCCACAAATTTCCATGTTATATTGAAACAGTTGAAAGATGGGTGAAATTAGTTACTGGAGCATCATTAGTGGCAGTAAGAGGATATGCAAGGGACTGATATATGCGAGCAAAAACCATATCACGAAAGGTATAATGCCCAGTTTTGTTTTGATACCAAATTCCAATATAAAATAGAGTGAAAGGAAATATCATTTTACAGTACATCGTATATATTCTTTTTATTATATTACTATATGTTCAGAAAAATGTTTTTCTTGTATATTTAGAGAACTATCTTTTAAACTGTATGTGTAATTATTGTGCTTTTTCTTTATCTTATTTGCAACAATGGAATTCATATTTTAAGGTTATCTTGACCTTTTAAGATGTTAAAACACGACGACACTTCGATTGTTTACATGTAATACATTAATCAGTCAATTTTTATGGGTTATTTTACTGAAATCAGAAATTTAGTAAAAGAAATGTGTTTAATAATTTGTACTACACTGTGAAATCTGGTTTTTCACGTATAAAGAGCATTATCTTTAAGATGTGGTAGAGCCCTAAAGATGAATTCCAAATGAAATGAAAATTTAACCTTATGATGCCACCTTATGTGCACCAAAAGACAACATTTTAGACCTATCTGAAGAAAAAATTCGGTCATTTTTCCTCCACCCTACGGCACAACTCTTCAGAAAGATTACAGTTGATATGGAATGAATTCTTTTTTATTTACTTTCTCTTAGTTTCCCATTATTTCCAATTTTTAATTATTTCGTTTCAACCTTTTGTTTCAGTAGAAGAAAGTTGGACTTTCAATCAATAAACTAACTTATTTTATTAAAATTGTTAAGCGGCAGGAAATAAATTGACTAACATCAAAGGCATGTCTTACCTTAAGTTCCCTTAATGTAGTAACTGTCGATATGAAAAAAAAAACAATAAACAAGGAATAAACCAGATTTAAGTACTTTCTATAAAAGGCACCTTCATCAAAAACGTAAATGTTATTCATCTCATTTTGATATCTAAATAATTATTCTACATTTAACGATCATTTAAGTCATTATGAAGTCTTAATTAAGAAAATAGCAAGCGTTTCCAAAGTGCTTCAGGCTAAACAGGCAGTAAATGCTTTTTAAAATCCTTTCTGAAATGTATTATGTTAGAATATGAACAGATTATTAATCACCATTAAATTACAAGTGGGTTAAAATTATTTAAAGGGATATTTAGAAGGATAAAAATATTTAAATTTTCTACAATTCCTTATAAATTCTTTTAGTTATTTAATTAATAAGTGTAATTTTTATAAAACTTTTAAATCGAAAACGTTCGGCATGACACAATATGATGAAATATTATATGTGCAATTTATATGTTCTGTTTTAAACCATAGATGTTTAGCTGAAAATACTGTTGCATTTAAAACATTGATATCTTTTTTTAATAAGTTCATCAAAAATAATGACATCAATAAAAACATTATATTCTATTAATATAAAAAAACAATCTCAGTTTCTATATGGAAATATTATTACCGCTGTACAATCTAGGTAAAAAAAAAGATTGAGACATTAGTTGACATATTTTTATATAAATTATAAAGCTATAATTACGTAAACGTTAACACATGCATATAATTACATAAAATGTGCTAAAAACATATAAAGATATTAGTTGTGATAACCGTGTGATCTTTCGAACGCCAGCGCGTTCATTTTCAAAGGGGAAAGAAAACTGACTGGAACAGAAGAAAACATACGTAAAACAAAACAAAGTACTACGCATGTGTAAGCGAAGTCAAGTTCACTGTTCAAGAAGAAGGTTCCATAACTGGGGACGCTTGCAAATGCGTAGTATTTTGTTTTGTTTTACGTATGATTTCTTTTATTCCCGTCAGTTATCTTCCCCTTTTAAAATGAACGCCGGTGCGTTCCAAAGATCTCAGGGTTATATTAACTAATATCTTTGTATGCATTAGCGAATGTTAAATAATTATATGCATGTTTTAACTTTTATATTAGTAACCAGGTACAAGGTTACATTAATAACAAGTTTTAGTCTTAGTGTTTTCATTCTGCTGAAAACATGTTTTTGCATCATATCATAATATTAAAATATTTATTTGCTTAAAAGACGTTATAAAAACACATTAAAGTAAATTAAAAATCTATATTTACATGTTTCAACTCATTTTCTGAGTCGTTGTCAGAATGTATATTACATCAGAATGAATATTGCGTCAGAATGTATATCAATGTGTTTTTATAACGTCTTTTAAGCAAATAAATATTTTAATATTATGATATGATTAGCAATGGACGAAATTTTGACTTACTACACGCACTTATTTACATTCGTTTTTGCATCATTAACATGACTTTATTTTTCACTTTTTAAGTGTAATGATATATCATAAAACAACTTTGAAACATATGAATAACTACAGAAGTGCAATACACTGTAAAAAAAAAAAAAAAAAAAAATGTATCGCTACTCCATAAAATTGGTTGCAGCATTCTGCCTCCAATTTTATGGAGTAATTTAGCTTATATAAAGGTGTAATTTAAAACTGATATAGCTGGTTTAATGTTACATATTAGTGTAACATACTACAAGTTTTATGGAGCAACGTTATATAATTTTTTTACAGTTTAAGATAACTTCTTCCGAGTTTAAGTATTTGCATTAATTAAAGATATAGATTTAAAATTAATTAAGGTTACTATTTTTCATTATTATTTAGAAATAGTGGTTCTAACACCCCTCCACCCCGAATATCCAAAACGAACACGGAAATACTGACAGCTAATTAAGAACTTACGATGAAACCCCAAAATTAGGTAGAGAAAAACGGCACAAATCGTTTCTAAAGCAGCTAGTGAAGTAAGGGAAGAAAATATTCCACGCCTTAAAAATAAATATAAAATTAAATTAAACCAATTGTAATATATTTTTTATCAATATATTACTGCTTTTATCGTAAAAATATATTCTTTTTTGTAGTTTATAAAAAATAGTGTTATAATGTAACAGTATACGGCAAGTAAACATAGAGTAAGTGCAGCTTAGATGCCCCACCGGGTTAGTTGCCCTGTTCAGTGTATTTCAAATATTGAACGTGTGGCGGACCTAGTAACTTTCTACTGTATTCAATTATAATATAAACAAGTAGTAGAAGAAGTTAGCAGCGAATTATTTTTTGAAATATACGTTATATTCATCAAATAAAAGTGAGTTTGGCTTTTGTTGCATGCTCTTTTGAGATAGAGACAAATAAAAGTCAAAATATAGTATAATTAATAAAGATTTTGCACCAAATATTTATTGAATATTGTTAAAAAAGATATCAAGTAATATGTCAGTATAGATTTCAGCCATTTTGTACCTACTTCCAGAGTTACTGACTGCGGTATCTATCACGAGTTAAAAGGATACATGCCCCACATTGCATAAGGATTATATTTTAGATTCGGGATAAGACGTCCAATTTGTAATTATCAAATAATTTAGATGCGAGAGAATATTTCTTTTTAATTCTTCAGGATTCAGGATAAAAAAGTATGAAAATATAGTACAACAAGTAAGGTAAATCGTGCGTCAAGCATAGATTATGAAACACTTTCCAACACATCCTGAAAGCTTTAAAAAATTTCGTTATTTAGGGAAATAAGTTATATAAGATAACAAAGTAAACATTTTAGAAAACACATAAAACATTTGAAAAACTGATTTCAGCTGTTACCGTCCAAAGCAAATATGTATTCCAATCCTTTTGAACAGCCCTATATTTGATCTGCAGAATGATATATATACTAATTGTCTGAGCGAAGCGAAGGCTAATACTCAGTGAAATATTACTGTCCGGACACATTACAGCTACGACGGATATTAACGCCATATCCTACTAAAAAAAGCTTAATAAAAAACCTTTCGTCAAGCATAACTCAAAAAATATTTGTCGGATTTCGTTTCTGGTTGCACCAGAATATACCTACGAGGGCCACCTACTGAATGCACCTACTATGAAAAATAAGTTCCAAACCGTTTAAAAATTATATTAAAAAAATTCCTAAAAAAGCACAATTTATCTGCATACGTCACAGAAATTTGATGTGTGTCACTTTCACAGGTGAATATTTTCGTAGACAACTGGTTTGAACACATGGAGTAAATAAAAAAAAAAAAAAAATACGCACGCAGTAATATTGAATAGATCAGTTTCAACCACGTGATCACAAAAATTGCAACAACCCGTGACAACCAGTTTTGGTGGGCAAACAAATAATAATACAGTACTCCGTACCACGGTGACCGTTTTTAGCGTGTTGTATAAAATCTGGCCTGTTGTATGACATACAACAGGCTAAATCCGGCTAAAAGATAGTTGTCAGTCTATCGACTGGAAATTAACAGATTTTTTTAATACTCGTATAACGAAATTTAGAAGCGATTGTGAATGATTAAAACAAAAGACATGATAGTGTTTATTGCTCCGAGAGGTTATCTTTCTCTGGATGTCTGTCTATCATACAACATGCAATTTTCTTATAAAGGATGATATTATTATGCAGTAAAACCTCCATAAAGGACACACCCGATTAGTGAACACCTCTATTGAGCGGGCATTTTTTCGACTACCAATCCTTAAAGAACTGTACATTTTTTACTCTCAGTAGCGGACACCTCCAAATAGAGGACAAATTCTGCTCTCCCGAGATGTTCGCTATTCAGAGGTTTTACAGGTAAAACCTCCATAACGGACACACCCGATTAGCGGATACCTCTATTTAGCGGACATTTCTTCGATTACTAACACTTAAATAACTGTACATGTTTTACTCTCAGTAGCAGACACCTCCAAATAGAGGACAAATTCTGCATTCTAGAGGTGTCCTCTATTCGGAGGTTTTACGGTATATATTATTGATAGTTATTTTACAGGGCGGCACAAAAGAATAAGAATATATGAAACGAATATAAACTAAATTCGGGATTGGTAGATCGCTGATTGTAATGTAATTTTAGGATGTTGTTACAGTCATCCGCAGCATGTTTTTAGAGTTTCGTTCATCTAACGAAACCCTACCTCTCTCCCTCCTTTGTCTGTCTGTCTGTCCGTCTGTCACAGAGCCCGTTCTCAGAAACTATATATGTCGGAGACATGAAATTTTCCATACTTATAGCTGAACACCTCACATCAAACGACAAATAATAAAATTTTGAAAAAGGTCCAATATTTAACCCTCTGGGCTCTAACTTATGTATTTTAAGCAATTTTTCTAACTCATCCCCTAATTAAGTTGGACGCTTGAAAGTTTGCATACTTATAGCTGAACACTTGCGATTACACGATAAATCTTAAAATTTTAAAAAAGTCATATTTAACCCAAAAGTCTCAAACTTCTTTATTTTAAGCATTTTTTCTAACTCAGCCCCTAATTAAGTTGGAGATATGAAATTTTGGATACTTATAGCTGAACACCTCACATCAAACGACAAATAATAAAATTTTGAAAAAGGTCTAATATTTAATCCTCTGGGCTCTAACTTATGTATTTAAAGCAAATTTTCTAACTCATTCCCTAATTAAGTTGGAGACTTGAAAATCTGCATACTTATAGCTGAACACTTGCGATAACACGATAAATCATAAAATTTTGAAAAAAGTCATATTTAACCCTCCAGTCTCCAACTTCTGTATTTTAAGCATTTTTTTCTAACTCAGCCCCTAATTAAGTTGGAGACATGAAATTTTGCATACTTATAGCTGAACACCTCGCATCAAACGATAAATAATAACATTTTGAAAAAGTCTAATATTTAGCCCTCTCGGCTCAAACTTGTGTATTTTAAGCAATTTTTCTAATGCAACCCCTAATTAAGTTGGAGACATGAAATTTTGCATACTTATAGCTGAACACCTCACATGAAACGACAAATAATAAAATTTTGAAAAAGTCTAATATTTAACCTCTAATATTTTGTCTCGCGCAATTTTTAAATTTAAACTGTTTTGCAATATTATGTTTTGTTCATTTTGCATAATAAGTGTAATGTGACGCAATTTCTTCTATTTAAGTCTTCTAACGCATGTTAATGAATTTATTTTACAATATCCTTTCTCTTTAAAAATTCACATGTAAATATTTTTTTATGGCGTAATTTCCAATAAGTGCCTGCTTTTTATACCGAATTATTCAATTCTAATTTGAAGGGTTTTTATTTCTGCTTATAGTAACGTGTAAATAATTCTTTTATTTGAAGCAAACATTAATTATTGTTTGCGCTGATTCTACAGTTGGCAACAGTTTATATTAATACCATTTTCTAAAATATGTAAAAAATATCTGTCGAAATGCTGAATATCTGAATTTAAAATAGAAATAAAACTTCAGAAAATGAGTCAAATTAAAAAAAAAAATAATGGAATCTGCACACCGGGATCTTCTATTGAATAAAACGATCTAAAAATGATTAAATCCCTATGTATAGTTTTTGCCGCAATAAAACATTTTTAATGGAACGATTTTGTCCAATTTTAGCATTAAATATATCTTAAAATAATTCTTCAATTTAAAAACTGTCTGCATCAGAGTGTTGATCAAACATTTCTCTATAATACCACCGATTTTCATATTTTTGTATGGAATAGTTTTCTTAATATTAACGAAGAAAGACCCCCGGTAACAAAAAATTCAAAACCGGCGGCGGTGACAGGGTTAGTTACTTTTTTTAGAATAGAGAGATATATAAAAATGAAAACTTGTCTATCTGTCTGTTTGTAATTCTATAAAAATCCACAATGTGGGTGCCAAAATTGTGAAAAGATACGTACATGTGTATTGAAACATGGCCGAGGCAACTAATGTAATCCGGAATCGAAATAATTTATAGTTAATTTTTAATTAATAAAAACCACCAATTTAACAGCAATTTCTTATGAAATTTAAACATTTTTCGTTATAGCAGTTGCCAACAATTAAAATACACAATAAAATTATTACTACAACAATTAATTTTCTACTGCAAGATTTCCACGTGAAAAATGAAAATGAAATAAGTAGTTTGCCGAATTAAAAAAAGGTGAATATTACATCATAAGTTTTCTATTGCAAGATATTCACGTGAAAAAAGAAAATGAAATAAATAGTTTGACGAATTTAAATGAAAGTGAATATAAATTCATAACTTATTTATTTCAAGGTTTCCACGTGAAAGAGGAAAATATTACGTTATGTTGGAATTATAAAGGACGTGATGATATAGTATAATGCCATATTAGTGTGAAAATGTATTGAAGCATGATAAAAACCCGATTAGGGAAACATTGGCGTATTTTAACATTATTGCTCCAATTATAAATTGAAATATGTTCATTTATAGCTGTATTCTTTTGCGTCTATTATATACATTTATACAATTTTATATAGCGTTTTCATATGATTCATTCATACAATATTTCGACTGTTTTTTTTTTAATGTTTGTTTTGCGTCGTATGTTAAATTTTGAAATTGATTTTTGAGAACAAACATCCTTCAAATTCTGGGCAACGCCGGGCATTTTAGTTTGTAACAGATAAATGGCTTTTGTATCTGCACATCTAATGCTAATACTATAAAGCGTTATATATTGATGCTTGTACGTTTGTGACGTGCTATCTATGAAACTACATAGCCAACTTTTAAAAAAATGTTGGTGGCCATTTCTGCTCCGAAAAAAGGCTGTATTTTATGTCAGTGCAAGAACCTACATCGCTGCAGGAGCAAACAAAGTTCTAAAATTGCGATTTCTGCGATATTGATTGGGTTAGAAATTTTAAATTTGGTGCGGTAGCTACTTTTAAGATGTAAATACTCGTAATAAATGCTCTCTAAAAGGTTCAATTTAACGGATAAACGTAAAAATTTCTAGAAAGGTTCTAAACTATGATTTATTTGGAATACTGAAATTTTTGCGATACTGTGTGGGTTAGAAACTAGAACTTTGGCATGGTAGTAATTTATAAGATGTAAATGCTCGTTGTAGAACGAAAAAATCTAAAAAATCGAAAGACTAAACAAAGCGGAAAAAGACCTAAAGATGATCTAAGTAACAAAGTACATGGAATTGTTAGGAATATAAACATGAAAATTGACATGGCTGTATTTATCATGACGTACATTCTCGCAATAGAACAATTTTTAGAAGTTGCGCTATATAAAACAGTGCAGAAACAAAAAACGTTCGAAAATTTTCTATTTCAGTGTTACTGCTGAGCCCAAAATCTTGAAATTTTGCTTCGGGTTAATTTTAAAATATACAATTGTCTCTATGAATGGTTTCTAAAAAATTTAAAATTTAAAAAGATGAAATGAACGAAAAGTGATCTCAATTACCATTAATTTGGAATTATTAGGTATAGCAACTTTAAATATTTCATAATGCTGCATTTCCTCCGCAAAACATGCAATTTAAATGCCACAAAACTGATGGATACTCACCTAGCATTAAATAAATGTGTAAATATTGAATAAAGACCCTTATGAAACAGTGAGTAGGTTGCCCGAAAGTACTTGTTAAAGTGTTCCTTCTCTAGGCTTTTCTCTCTCTCTCGCCAAGGCCACTAACAGAGATAAGTGCCTTTTTAAATGTGATATGAATTTTTTATCTGATTCCTTTTTCTAGACATTTTATCATAAGGTCATGTTCTCAATTATCATTAGTAGATTTTTTATATATTAACTTATTCTGGTGAAATTTCATAATCGGGTTCATATTGGCGTATGTTAGCTTGCATGATTTGCTGAATAAATATGTATGGATTTGTAAATTACTTCAAATGACACTTTGGCAGCTCAAAAGTTATGCAGACGATATATTCAGTTCTTGTGTCATACTTTATGTTGCAATCATTGCCGATTTCCCTTATTTAATACATGCTAAATACAGCTCAACTTGTGCAGAATATGTTTGAAAACAAAGCAATTCAGTGTATGTAGTGGCCAGCATACACTCATCATTTAAATCCAATCGAGCATATGTAAAACACACTCTAACGAAGCATTGCATGCCACCGTTGATGTATTCGGTACATTGATACTATATCAGATTTTGAGGAGAAAATTCCTTAATTGTTATTGACAACCTCATTGCATCCTTGGAAAACAGATATTGAACAATATTAACTATTCCGGGGGAGCACACACCATATAAAGTATAGTCCATTCTTTTTAAACATTATATATTTGTCATTTAATGGTACTCAAATTGGTGCGGCGCGTCTGATTATGCTCTTGACATCATCTTATACATTAAAATTCCGATATAAGATAATTTAGTGTTTCATTTTCTATTTTAATTTTAATATATTGCGTACTTTCAATTTTATATCCATGCATGGCTGTCTTGCATGGTTTGATTTCTCATTTTTTAAACGGTGTATACGAATTTGTATATAAGATTTTGTAATTCAACGATTCGTTTATTTTCATCATTTCAATTTATCGCAGTATATGGACAATTAAAGATAACATCTCAGTTTCTTTGCTTCCACATGTTATTATTAAATCTATGTTCTCAGCAATATCGCTCAGACTAATCCCTCTGAGGGAAGTCCTAGAGGGGAAATTTAGTTTAGCAAGAAAACACAAAACAGGTTGAAATTTCTCTTTCAGCAATTTATACTAATAGATGGAAGAATACTTGTATACTTTTGTACAACGTTGTAGTTAACCTAGTACCTTCATTACACGCCACTATTTAGCTAAAGTTTAATTCAAAGCAAAACACTCTTAAAACTACAGGAATCACATTTCCAGAAATTATCCTTTATAGACGGCCATGTATCCAATTCTTTGCCTGACCCTGTATATCATTTTATATATGTTCTACAAACATTTCTTAGTAAATTAAATGTATTTCAGCGTAAAAATGCATAACTCATTTAAAAATCACCTTTAAGCAATTTGTAATCATACCCAGTAACCATTACAAATTCTTTTTTGTTCCCCTGTATATCAATTGCAGCATTTATACACACCAAATACAATGCATAAATACAGTGAAACATAAAAACACATAATATCATTAAAAATGGATTGCTTTTTGCAATCATCGCTGCTGTAGAGTACTTCGGATGCAATATAGTATCTGAAATCTTTTGTATGTCCCTGAAAATGCTATGCACTTCGTATTGTCCATGAAGTAAGTTATAGTAAACCTCAGCGACGTATATCTATTTAATTATACATGCAATAATTGAACATAATTAAAATACGCCGGAAAAAATTCCCTCCACCCCTATATCATTATGTAACGGAATTATATCGTGTGGCCCTGTAAATGAATAATAACTATTTTTTGCGCCGCATATATTACAGAAAATGCATATTTTTATGCACTTGATAAATGCATATCAATTTTATTATGTTTGAAAGCATGTAACATCATTAAAAATCCTTTTAAACGATTTTTTCCCATAGGCCGTTATGTAACGGAAAAATTTTGACTGTCCCTGTAAATGAACTAAACATGCTACAAACTTCATTTGAAATAGGGTTCGTGCTGTGGTAGAGGTTACTAACCTCCAAAAATTTCAGAACTATCCGAGTATATTTACGGGAGTTAGAGCGCGTATAGACGGACAGACGTACAAACGGACAGACAAACCGAAGTCATAAACACTTTTCAACTTTTTTGGAAAGTGTTAAAAACTGTATCATGTGAGTTAATTTAACCTTTTATCCATATTTCATTCCATCTGTCTCGAACACAGTTGACAGTAGCTGTGCGTCAATTTCCGTGACATCAGTTAAGTGTTAAACAAGTTCAGCCTTCGTTAGAATTATCCGCTTGGTTTCAAATTGGGCATAGGGAGTGTGTTGATTTTTTTGCAATGAAAAAATAAAACCTGCTCAATGGATACTATCCTTTGCAATATTACCGGTAAAACAGAAAAAGCAGAAAAGTGTAAGTAAAAATTGAAATGTTTCTATTCGGGATTTTTTTTTCAAAAAACAAAATTCATAAATTTTATGTAAAAAAGCTATTAATGCAAATGTAAAATGTCAAATTCAAATCTAGTGTTTAATTAATTTTAAATGATAATTACTCATGGTTTCTGTTATTTTACGAATTCGGCATGAAACCGATTAAAAGAGGTGCCAAACTTCGAGTTCCAGGATAAATGGTAAAATCATTGATGTTTTTTTCATAAATATACTATTTTATCTGGTATTTGCATTACAGTAGTATCTTTTATTTTTTTCTAGATACAATTTGAAGTATATATCTGCACCACAAAAATCATTATTATAAAATAGAAAAATTTAAGGAGAGGCTTAAAGGGATAACTATCGCTGACTTACCTTATTCCTTAATGAAACGTTATTATTACTGTATATTATATTTTAAAACAAAAGTGTCTTTTCTAGTGAGTGAAACAGTTTCTGATAGATTTTACTATTATTCAGAATTCTAATAATTCATTCACATCATTAAAAGTATTTCATGTTTCATATATTTACCGAAAAAGTTCTGAATTATTCTGAAGTGTAACTTGATAACATATCACAAGTTCTGAACATCTGAATATTTGCTGAAGTGTCATAGGATAACTTCACTTTTTCCGAGTTTAAGTATTCGATTTATTTAAGGATGGGAATATGCAATTAATTAACTTTATCAGTTTTTATTACTATGTGGAAATGTTGGCTGTCACAAAAAAGGACATGACTGCAGCTAATGGATAATATTCGATCCAATCCATAGTCCAAAATTTCTAAATGTCTCAATAGCAGCAAATGCAGGGAGGGAGTCAAGAATTTCACACATTTTTATATTAAATGTGAAATTAATTAATATATATAATATTAAATTTCTATCCATTTAATCTTGTTTTTATTATAACAATGTACGGAAAAGGTGGTTATTCATTATTTATTGAACGATTATTAACGCTGTTATTCTAAATGTACAGTCGTGGAAAAAAAAAAAAAAAGTAAACACCCCCTACTAACTTTTCAACAAATTGTTGTAGGAGAAAGTTACTGGTACCGAACTTTTGTAAATAAAGGATTCTTTTAAATGATGTATATAAAATTTGCTTAGGGGGCAATCTACATATTAAAACGAACCATAACTTTGTTTTTTTTTTCAAAAGCAGTATACATTTCTGACAGTATAAATGAACTCTACACCCTTCAATTAGCTTAAACACAAATTTTTATGAAATTCGTACCATAAGTTTCCCAGGAATTAATTATTTTAAATCGAGCATATTTTAAGGGCTGCATCCAAACTGAAGTTTCGTACTCGATTGTTTACCGAGAGAGCTCCATTCTTGATCAAGGCTTGTGAAGCTCCACTAAAGGAGTCAATGAAGCCGGTTAGATTACAGGACAGCAGAATAAATTTCAAAATATCTACTCACTTCTATCATAGACGGCCACTTAAACCATCATTTCGCGGTTTTTTAAGCATAATCTGAAAACTACTTGGAAGAAAAATGTGAATTTTGGATTTCCATATAGCAGGACTTAATAAATCTAAATCCATAAAAAAAAATGTAGGTTGTAATTCATAATTTTTTGGAATATTAATTTCATAAATCATAATTCATATCGTAAAATTATAAAAATTGCAAATTCAACGTATTTATGTTTGGGAATTTTAGTATTATTGCTACAAAAAAATTAGCACATTAGGAGCATAATTCCAAGAGATATAAATAAAAATATGAAAATGTAGTTTAACATTAGAAGCACTAAATTTTGAATGTTTATAATTCAAAATCTTATCATTCAAATGACTTGAAATTTGGTGTCTAGGCATAGTTTGAACCGAAGATTTAAAATATCTCGTTAAAATTGGGTATTGCTATTGAAAAAAATGAAGTTTGGATTCGTTTTAATATGTAGATGGTCCCCTCAGAAAATTTTATATACATCATTTAAAAGTAGACTTTATTTCCAATCGTTCGGTACCAGTAACTTTTGTCTATGATAAGTTGTTGAGGATTTAGTAGGGGGTGTTTACTTTTTTTTCCACGATTGTACGTATATACATAATGAACAAATTTATTTTTTGTCAGACATAGTCTGATACATCTTATTATAATTTTAAATCTGATCATATGTTACTACATAGTCAATTTCATCTTATTCTCCATATCATAATTCTGTAGAAACTTTCTGAAGTGTAATAGGATAACATAAAACAGCTTGGAATTTTTTTAATAACTGCTGAAATTTAATAGTATATCTTCTTCCGCATTTAAATATTTGCTTTTTTTATAGATAGGATTTTATATTAATTAAGATAACAAATTTTAATTACTTTTCGGAAACACTAGTACTCAAAAGAATCACGTAAGATCTGGCAGTTAATGGATAATATTCGATCAAACCTAAAAGTTAGCTTAAGAGGAATAGTACAAAAAAGGCAGCTAATGCGAGAAAAGAATAAAACGCACCTGACACTTTAAAATTTCATAAAAATCTAATTAAGGAAGTGTTCAGTAGATTTTTTTTAGAAAGATCTTCCACAGTATATGTACTTTTTGACGTAAGGTACTAGAATGGTGGTGATTATTATTATTTTCTTTTTGTTTTACATTTGTTTTGCTTGAATTTGTGAGATGTTTTTTAAGATTTTTCTTTGGAATCAATCGACAAAAAAATAGATTTTGATTTTTTTCAAGCATTTTTTCACGCTCAGTGAAGTCATTGTGACGACGTTGTAAGTCACTGTTGTCACGTCACATCTGTGACCAAAATTCCACCTCTCAGAGATGTCACATTGTGACTGAGATGTGAACTTACCAGAATACTTAAAAAAATTACAAAAATTATTCAAAACATGTTATTTACCGTAAAAAATATTTTTCTGCCGGATTTAAATTTTTTTAATCGTGGTCCAAGTTGGCTCTGTGCCTGTGATAAAAACTTTTTATTTTCATATCACATAAAATGTAATTAATTCATCAAACACACAAACAGATTCCCTAATTATACGAATTTCATCTAATTAAAAAATGTTTTAGGTTAACATACCTCGGCTTATCTTTTATAAAGATTTTTGTAAATGATCTGCGATTTCAAACTAAAAATTGTCTATTACAGATAATTCTGCAGCTTTTAATGAGCACGCAGAAAGCGGCTTCAAAGTTTACTCATATATGCATTTCTTGCTTTATAATAAGCATTCAAGTCATATTTTTTTCTTCTTAGTGTTTCTCTATTTTAAGTAATTATTTTTTAAAAAAAATTCTACTTCTTGCAGACGTTTAAAATAAAATTGACATTTTCCGAATATAAAATAAATGTACAAAATTTATGCAAAGCCCTGACATAATGAATTATTCACATTTTTATTTCTTTGTTTTCAAAATATATCTTTAAAAAAATATTTTACAAGATATTTTATTCTACAAAAAATAATATGAAAAGAATGACAGTTTGACCTTCTCGAAAATCTTGTATTTTTAAGAAGATATTTTGTATATATTACCTGTGATACAAACTTTATTTTTTTAAAAAGGGGGGTTCATTATTACCTTTTAATTTATTTGTACACATTTTGAAAATTTAAGTAATGTTTTATCTAGTAAACTATCGATGATATTATTATTATAATTTACATAAAATAAACTTTACAATTCATTTTAACTTGTTTTAAAACTGATAAAAATAAAAGGACAAATACAATAAAAAATTCTCAAATAGGGGATTTTAATTATAGACAATCTCATAAAATTATTGCGCATTTAATTTCCGAATCTGTTGTATTCAAAAACAAATAAACAGAAAAACATCTGCTTCGAAATTTAAAAATCGTCTGCACTATTTCAGTTTTTACGACTCGACGCGGCAGAATAAATAAAAGTAACAGTAAAGCTTTTTAGAATAAACGCGGGAAGTATAGCGGACAGCATAGACGTATTGACACGGATTTAAAGACTGAAACAAGAACGTCTTCAGGATCGAAGTTAATGCAGCTAACAACATATAAGTCCGAAAAAATTACGGTAGCTTTGACTTTTTGAAATGATGAAAGTCTTTGCCATCGTACTTATTATCGGACTTATTTAGTTTCTCAAAATCAAAGTAGAACGAATAACGTCAATGAAATTAGGTATCTAAAAATATTATTTTTCCTGCTTGCTTTTTATTAATTACAACGATTTTAGTTAGCTTCTCATAAGCATGTTATAGAAAATAAATATTTCATTACATTTATTTTATATATATTTTTTAAATATCTAACTTCCTTATCAGGAGTTTTGATCACATTGTTAAAAATAGTGATTTAAATTGAATTTTTATTTCGTTTATTTTCTTATTTAAATATTTGGTTAAAACCGCATGGTGTCATAAGTATGGGCGTATATGTGCAAATATTATATTCAATCATTAATATAATTATTAAATATTTAAAGATAATTAAATTAGTTAACAAAAAGCCTTTTTATAGAATAAAATTATTGGCAAACATTTTTTTTCTATTAAGTGATGTTCTTAAGCAATTTGCATTGCATGTTTTTATTTTAAAAAATTGCATCTGCTCAGAAGAGGAATTTATAAAAAATAAGACATAACGGAGACGTACTATTAAAAGAAATCGTGAATATGTAATGTTAAGAAATAAATAATGATTATTTAATGTATTATTCAACCTGAGAAATGTTTAAAAATCTATAAAGAAATATTCACGGGTGAAAGCTTTTCAGTTGTTAAGCATTCTTATTGAAATGTTTTCAAAGGGAACTAGAAGTCTGTTGGCAAATAAAAATATAGAAGTTACGCAATCAGTAAGAGTTTAAATATGATTTTACTTTAAAATAAAGCAAATACATTAACAGTATAAATCTCAAATGTAATAACCATATTTTAATATTTACGTTTTATTCCGGATAATATTATCATTTTATTTCCTGAAGGATTTTATAGAAATAAATTTCAAAATCTCGATCTTATGCACTCTTTGTAAAAAGCGTGATTAAAATGGATTTCTTATTTATAATTACTATATAATCTTATAAATAAAATAATAATAATAATAATGAACATATGTGTGACTCTATTTTTTGTTTATGGTGTCAATTTTTATACTTTATTTACATTAAAATGTAGTTAACCATTTGATACTGTGTACATTATTTTGTTTTATTGTGTCATATAAAAGTAAATATAATTATCTGTATTTCTAATAGAATATACATTTATAAAGTTGCAATTGCCACCAGACTTTACTCTAAAAATTTCGTAGTAGATTCTAATCTCTTTGAACTATTTATGATAATATCAGTGTTATAGAGTCGTCATGGCAACATATATCCAGCCAGAGAAATCCTTGGCAAAACAATAAAAACTTTCACATTAGACGCAAAATACAGTAGCCGCGGTGCTGTGTTTTATAAACAATAACGGATTTATGTTTAAAAAATCATAGATAGAGTTATTTTTTATAATGTACAATTTCATAAATAAAAATGTTATTTTGGCAATCAAAGTTATTTTTTTAATAATCAAAAAGTTGTTTTAAATATGTATATTACTTCAAACAAGCCCTGATGTAAAACAAATTAACCCTTTGTATCATCGTTCTATACATACCAAAAGTTTTACTTACTTTTACAGTGAGCTTAAAAATACGATTTTATTTATTGCTGCTATCTTCCAACATAACGATTGTTGCCGATATTGTTCTTAGAATTCTCAACATAGTGATACTCGTGACACTAAGTTATTTTTTTTTTTTCATCAAAGTTGTATTTTTCTTTTGAGTAGTTTCAGATCGCTATTGCTAAAATGTACTTCAGAAATTTTTTGGTAAGTCTAATATTTTTTTGGAGATAAACACGAGTAGATGTTTACAAACGTCAGTTTGTATATTTTAGAATTTTGAATTTGTAAATTTACAATATCGATCCGAAGTATGTAATTTTCTACTTATTGAAAATATATATTTTTATTTTAAATCTTTTTTTTTCTAAAATCACATTTTCTAACTTTCGAGTAAATATTTGCAATATCAACATTAAATAGTACTAAAAATAATTATTCCATTTAAGAACTGTTTCAACATGTTTATCATATATGTTGAAATAAAAGTAACATTTTTCATATTTTCAGATACCACAGTTTTCTTAATATAGTTAAAAGTTAAAAATGCATTTACAAAAGCAGCAGCGTTTGTTGCCTTTTTTTTCAGAAAGCGCTAGCATGGCAAATCATTGATTAATTTTAGAATTGAAATAGTTTGAACGTGTTTAGGTATTTTTGTGATACAGTGGATCCTGATTATAAATTACCATATTATAAAGAATATATGACTCTATGATAACATATTATTCAAACAAGATTTTGTGAGATAAAATGTCCAGTTGTAGTCATTTATGTTTATGACATGGGTATAAGATGTACATGATATATACATGTGTGAGATGTACATGATAATACGACAAATGAAATCCTACAAATTCTAAAAAATAAATCAGAACGTCTTTATATGGTGTCATCATATATGATGTATTACAACACCATTTATCCATATGGACTTAATAGTGAAATATTTAATAGACCTGTTAAAGTGTTTTCATCTATAAATAGTACTATTGATTATTCTCCAATTTATCCTACTCTAAATGACAATTTAAATCGTAAAACAACACAAAAAAGCGAGGAAAGTGTTCTTTAGCAGTTGTAGTTTTCAAAAAATATATCACTAAACAAATAAATAATCTTCCAAGTAACTATTTAAAGAATTATAGCTGGTTATTAATTCGGAAATACATATTTGATGTTAAAAAGAAACAGTTTGTACAATGTTTAAATCTATTTCTTAGTAAATCTTTCTCTAAACATTTCTCTGACATTTTTTTTTATCACATTATGACTAGAGTTAATCTTTTCAACATTCAATTACAAAAAACAAAACAAAACTAAACTAAACTAAACTAAACTAAACTAAACTAAACACATAACATTCAAAACACGAATTCTCAAATGATAATAAATTTTTCAAATCAAATATTTAATAAAATTAATGTTAATTCTATAATTAATGATAAAGACTGTTATTTTCCTATTAATAATCTTCAAATATCATAAACCTTTATATATCCGAATACAATCGGTAGAAAGATTTTTTAACTATAATACATTTTCAAAAAATACATGTATAGCAAGTACTTTTCCGTGTAAATGCAATGGCACCGCTCTAAAAAAATACATAAATAATGATCAGGGACATATAATCACTGGAAATCTTAATATTGTTAATGATTTTAAATTGAAAAAAAACTAATGGGTTATGGTACTAAACATAGACTTCCATGTAAATTTAATGTAAAATCTATTATAAAACAGTTTACATGGGATATATTTTTATTTATAAAATTTCAATCTCATACAATAAACCTATTGAACATTTTAATCAATGGAATACTAGCTATTGAAAAATTAACAAAGGCTTTAAAATATAATATTTCGGATTTGGTTATTATTAATACAAAGCATTTTTTCCAGCAAGTTACTAAATTACAAAACAACAACAACAAAAAAAAAAACAGCGTTATTACATATGTAGATACATCTCCTAATAATTATGCAATCATATGCAAATCTTATTATCACCAACTTCCTACTTCCTGTATTTTTTCTAATAAATCTTTACATAAAACTAATGAAAATGTAATAGTAAACATTCGTAAAATTCAAAGTTATTATAAACTACTTTCTCTATTAACTTTAATTATCCTTGTTTAGCTCTTATACCCAAATTTCAAAAGAAACCAGTTAAATTTAGGACTGTAACTATTGGATGCAATACATATAATAATATAGCCAATAAAGTGCTATTAAAAATTCTCAATCAAATATATATATTGACAACAACTACTGATAATACACGTTATATAAAAAATAGCTATCAACTGGTCAATATTATGAAAAATTTTAAATGTGTAAATAATATAACAACATATGATTTCAAAGATCTTTTTAATAATGTAGATTTATTAGATCTACATAATATTATAAATGTATTATTTAAAAAGTATCATCATAAACTGGATTTACCATTTAATATAGATATAGCTTATTTTAATTTTTTTACAAATTTCATTATCTATAATAATTATATTTTTCAAGATAACACATTATATTTACAGAACGTCTGTACACCACAAGGTGGTTATACATATAGTTTATTATCGAACTTACATCACTATGAACGCACTTTTACTAATTATTATCTACATTCATAACGTTATATTGATGACATAATTTTAATTGCCACTGATCAAACTAATATTCCTCAATTTCCAGTAGTTTATCCTACTAATTTAGAATTAACGGAAAACTTCCTATATAACAATCACAATTAACTTTTTAGTTCTTAACATTACAATAAAAGAAAACAAAATAGTAACTGATCTATATGATAAACGTAAAGAATTTAATGTTAATACATTTACTAATTTTAAATCTTGTATTCATAATCTATATATATATATTTCTCTTACGTAGCGCTAAAATAAGGCTGAATTTGTTGCTTGACGTTTGGCAAAAATCGTAATAACACAATTTGCCTTATTACATTCCAGCAATCAGAAGCGTGATTTCACCACTGAAACTCGCGTCATATTTAAAAGAAAATTTTCAATGGTTTTCATAAAATGTAAACATATTATAACGAAAGTATTTAAGTTTAACTTTTAAAAGTGAATTTAGCATTCTATTTATTTATTTGCTGACAACGATTCCGTTTATTCTTGCACTAATCACGTACGAGCAGAGCATAAATTACCTACCAAGAAATAATATTAAGTAATCTGTGTTAATAAAATGACTGTAAATAAATAACCTTTCATAGTAAGCAATATGTAAAACGAAATGTTTCCGTCTTTCGGAAAACACAAGATGCATTTTCATCCGTGAATTAAAATATATTGCTATAACTGTGAGTGATGATGTCATATTCCTGCACATAAATAGACTACACACTTGCTATTTATTTAAAGATTCTTGGTATACACAAAATAAAGTATTTCTGAAAATTACGTAATTTCCAATTAATTAAAATAAATGTTTAATGAAACTCAGGAAATTTAAAACAAATGCTTAAATGACGCTCTAATCTCGAAGGGATGAAGGGTTCTGATTGTGAAAATGATGTCATATTTGAAAGAAAGGATTCATTCTCATATGGACTTCAAAAGTATCATGTCACACGGAAGAATTGTTTCAAACAAACAGACGATTTCTGAGAAAGTTTTACATAGTATGAAAAAGTTACCTCCCGATAAATATCGCAGCAAACGCCAGAAAATGAACATGAAAGATCTTTTTAGGAAATCAAAATGACGTCATGAGCTTTAGAGGTTACATGAAACAGAAATATTTTAATACACTTTTGTCAATATGACGTTATATTCACTGACTTTACATCTGATTTAGCAAATTAAAATTCAGAACAGGAGCAGTTTTAAAAACAGTAGGATATTTTGCCAGATGTAATAATAGAAATGGCCATTTATTTGTTTTACGGCCAAGTGATGCATTCCGAAAATCAGCTTTTTGATTAAAATTTGTGTTCCACACATCAGAAAACGTCGAATGAACTTTACGTCGAATGAACTTTTTCACGTCGAATGAACTTTAGATAGTGTTTGTTTATTTTTATCCAACTTACTTAATATCGGGTAGAGTTTTTCCAAGAGTGTTTCGAAATAAATTTGAGCCTTGTTGTACAATATTATGTGCAGTGAGTTATAAATTGCAGCGAAACTGGCGCGATTTTTTTTTTGACGTCAATTCATGTACGCGATGGGTACGTAACTGGCGTCAAAGTGCCATTATTTTGCTTGATTTAGTAACCCGGATGTAGATGATATAGTAACGATGTTTCCGCCAAATTGGCGTCGGAAAAAAATGCGCCAATATGGGTCGTATATGACATCTGTGCTTTTTAAATTAATTCCAAGTTTTAATTGCGATGTATCGCCGAAGTATATTAACGTTATAGATGTAAATGATTACAACATGCATAAGTATTTACAACTGTACAAGTATGTCACAGTGTGACTTCACAACATTGCAGCTATAGTCACATATTCGTCACAACGTTAATGACAAAATCGCCATAAATCACACAATTGTCAAAAAAGTGTCACAATGTGACTTCAAAGCATTGTCGTTGTCGTCACAGAATCATCACAGTGTTAAAAACAATTGTGTCACAAATGACACATATTTCACAAATTGATCTCAATGTGACTCCAAAGCATTGTTGCTTTCGTCACAGATTCGGCACAAAGTTAATACCAAAATAGCCACAAATGACACAATCTGAACAAATCTGTCACACCGTGACTTCACAAAGTCGTCACAATGTGACGTCACAAAAGAGCTCTAAAACGGCCATAACTACTTCACATTCTAGTCCCAATGACTTCACATCGACGTCACGTGACGTCACATAGGCGGTCACAATGTCATAGTGTGACTTCGCAACGACGTCGTCGTGACATCACCATGCCTTATGGTTACTAATATAATCTTTTTTGAGACAGAAAGTTATTTCAAAATCATTTTACTAAGCTCTGTATAATGTAATTAATTTAAAATGGAATTATTATCAATTTAATCAAGTTTCACAATTATTTCACTTCGGGGTATTACAAGAAACGAAAGTAATAGAATTAATTTGTATTTTATTAAAAGTGAATTAGCGAATATTTTGAACTGTCTTGCTTTAAATAGTAACGTATATTAACGCACATGCCTACAGGTGCAAAGAGAGATTTCCACAGAACAGAATTTACTTTTTTTTTTTTTTTTTTTTTTTTTTTTTATAAGGCACATAATTACGAAATGTTAAAATTGAAACCTTAGAGGGACTTTTCGGAGATTTTCTTATTTTCATTAATAATCGAACTGAGAAATAGATGAAGTTCTTGCTTTCTACCTAAGAGGATTTTTATTTGTTTCAAGAAATAATAGAAGTATTCCCGCGAAACCCATTGAATATATTAATTAACTAAATTAAATCCGCCGAAACGAAAAAAAATATATATATATAAATTAAATTCAGTAATAGATCGATGATCACAACAGCAAATTAAATATGCAACATAATATATTTTGTAACATATATATATATATATATATATATATATATATTACAATGGAAAGTCTTTTTATCAAGTTTTATAAGGAAGTAAATTAAAATGAAACTGACTTGACTTTATTTGTGGTTCAGATATAATTCACTAAGTGTTACTGTAAAAATAAGGAATAATAGATTACTTCGAATTCTGTCAACTTAGGTTTAGTTAACATATTCCATTTTTTAGCTTTAAATAGAAACATGCACTAACTTAAATATTCTCATGTGCAATGCTAGATTTCAAGAGAGAAAAAATATATGTATTTTTCTGTAATATTTTGTTTCATAACACGTTGATTATTATGTTCATTACTTTCAAAAACAAATCTATGAGAGAAGGGTATTTTAGAATTTTACTTTTTACTGTGATAAAAATGGCACATTAGAAAAAATATGTAAAGGTTACATTTCGTGTGCTAAAATTTCAAAATAGATGATTTAAATTTAAGATATCAGTTTGAAATTTCTCTGAAAGTTCCTCAAATACTTTTATTTGTCTGTAGAATTTTTGATGGAGTTTTATGCATATTTTATATTATGCATATTTGAAGTGAAAGATATAAAAAATTATCTTACCTTTTAAAGCTTTTTCTTTTGTATCGTCGGAAAGTGCATGAAGTTAAGGATATAATTGTACCAGATTTCACGTATGCGTTTTTTACTAAGAAGTCAGTTAAAACTTAAAATATTCCCACGGAAGGTCGTGCTGTGATAACAATTTTTTTTTTCATTTTTTTTTTTTTTTTTTTTTTTTTTTTTTTTGCAGTTGTATAAATGCATCAGCTACTCGGGTGCCAAAGGAACATTCGAACGCAGGTAAGTCGGCGATTTGTAAACAGTAGATGTACAAAAAAAGACAAACATATTGACGTTTTGATACTGGCAAGATGCGGCAGATATTTAAGATGAAAATGAATGTCGATATAACTGTAGGTGCGTTTTGCACTAAATACGCGTGCAACGGTGCACGCTTCGACATCTTTTTTTTTTTTTTTTTTTTTTTTTTTTTTTTTTTTAAACATGTAATAAGAGAGTTAAGGGAAAAATGAAGAAGAAAGTTCTGGGATTAGCATATTCAAAAAGTTACAAATGTGTACCTTAACTATCATAGTGTTTAGCAAGTTGGAAATTTCACGTCAAACGTGGCAAATGAGGTGCGTTCGAACTATAACTATTTTTTTAAATATTTTTTGCACCGCATATTGAATCAAATGTATATTTCAGTGCACTTCCTAGGTGCATATCAATTGCAATCTGTTCGAATGGCTTTAACATCAGTAAAAACACTTGAAATATTTTTTTCTCCATTGGCCGTAATGTAACGGAAAAATTTTGACTGTCCCTGTGATTAAACTATTCATCCAATTTTCATAAAATTTGAAATGACTTGACGAAATTTTGCGGCAATTATATATTTAAAATTTCATACCATTCATTTGGGTAGTTTTTGCTCAGTTATATGCAGCAATCAAGATCACAATAGGCTTGTAATTTATGCTATTCCAGCAGTAATTCACAAGATACAGATACTTTTTTGTTGCTATTCTATCATTACATTTCTACCATCAATTGCTTTTAATTTTGCTTTTCTAGCATCCCTTGCTTTTATTTTTTGCTATTCTAGCATCACTTGCTTTTATTTTTTGCTATTCTAGCATCCCTTGCTTTTATTTTTTGCTATTCTAGCATCACTTGCTTTTATTTTTTGCTATTCTCCCAGTTAGAAAAAAAGACTCTGATACCGCAATCTTTGGAGAATTTCCGAAAGATTTTATAATTTTTAGAAGGGGAAACCCATGTCGGGTTTTCTTTTCCTCTAAAAAGGATAGAATTCAATACCTCCTGTTTGGGAACAGAATGGTCTACTTACTTCGCTACTAGGGTGCTGTTTGTAAACCATTTTAAATGCTGGTAATGAGTGAAGAGCTGATTCGGCTGTGTGTTGATATTTTTTAATATAGAGGGTGAAGTGAATTAATCGATGCTGTTAACCTCCAAGATTCAATTAATAAGGTTAATTTATTATTAGAATTTTTCCTATGTTTAATGGATAATTAGAATAAGGCTTGATTATTATAATTCATTAGTGGAATTTTCTTTGCTTAATGAATGGTTTGATTATAGTCATAATTAATTGTTGCAGAAATATAAAAGATTTTGAAGTGTATTTATGATAGAATTTATCAATTTCAGGTGGGGGTTAAGATTTTTTAAACTTTAGTCCTTATTGGAATGGAGGGGGGTCAATTGTACATATTTTCAGTTCGATTGATATGAACTTATATTTTAAATGAAACATTGCTCCTTGAAATTTTAAATTTAACTCACTGAATTCTCTTTTTGAAAAGCATGGATTTTATTTTTTATTTTTTGTATAATTTAAATAATTAAACACTAAGAGATTGAACAGCTAAGAATTTTACGATGGGGGAGTGGTGGGGAGGCGCTGTTTACCCAAAATCCATCGTGGAACTTAATTTTCAGATTTTTTTAATATTTATATGTTAAAATGTTATCTAAACCGATGGAGCGGGGGGGGGGGCTTTTCTTTTTAAGTCTATCATTGAAATTATTTGTTAATTTTTTTTTTAAGTTTATGTGTTAAAAAATTATCTCTAACGTGTTCAAGGGGCAGAGTTTAATTCCGGTGGCGGTGACACTGGCCTCCCCCCCCCTCCCAAATTTTGAAATTCAATAAACAGAATTTTATTGTTCTCTCATTTTTAAAGATATAGAAAATTTATAATTTACAGGTAACCTAAAATAATTTAACAGTCAGAGGAAGATCAGTTTAAAATTTTCCGTTGGAATGGAGGTGGGGGGGGGGGACTCTTCTATATCGGCTTTGGAAATTATTTTTTAGTTCTGTTGCTTTTGATGTTTAGATGTTAAAAAGTAATCGCAAGTGGGTGGTTTAAGACAGCATTGCATTCAGGAGAGGGCCAGCCCGGAATGTAGATTTTAATGGATAAAATTTTCTGTTTTCCGTTTTTTAGAGACATACAGCATTTTTTTCGAGTAAGTTAGAATATTGAAATTCTAAGAAACAGAAGAAAAAAAACCTTTATAGGTGGCGGGGGGAGCGGCGCTCCCCTAGAAGACTCTTATAGAAGTTAAATCCCTCACGGAATTTAATACACCCCCATAGAAATTAATAAAAAAAATAGAAGTTATATTTTACATCTTATAAAATTGCAATGTACAGTGAAACCTCCATAACGCAAAATCCTGAATATTGCATTAAGGGAAAAGGGCTTAGGTGATCCATTAAGCCTCCCTCGAATTTAAATTTTAACTAATTTTTTCTCCGATTTTGAAAAACAAATTGATGTTTAATCCTTTCTCTTAGCTTGAAATAAAAGAGAAAGTAAGAAATTTCTGTTAAGGGGAGGGGGATTGGAGGCGGAAGAGAGCTATTGTCTCTCCTCGGATTTGAAAAATTAATTTATAATTAAAATTTCCTTTTCTTCTATTTCCAAAAACATATTCAAATTTATACTTTTCGAGTAACTAAAAAAAATAAATTTAAACATTTGATGCTGTCAAGCATTGACAAGCACACAATGCTTCATTTAAGTATCTACCTGATCAGTACTGGAAAGAGACATGTGTAGCAAATTAGCACATCTTACTGGCACATAGTACGTCATGCTGTTTTCTATCAAGCTGTTTGCATAGCATATTACGCTGGCAAGCATAACAAAAGCATATAATAGATCATTAAGGTACCTACCTCTCCATGCTTTGGAAGAAGCTTAACCTTTTCCGGCACGGGCAATTTTTGTTGTAAAGCCTGTCATGATATTGCTGTGTAAACTAGCTATAGCGCATTTCATGCTGGCCAGCATTATAAAGCACATAATAGCATGAAAATCTAGCAGACAAAGCAATACATAGCAATAACTAGCCTATTTTTGTTGCTGGTACTAGCATGAATTTTGACCTGGGTATTCGGACCATCACTGGTGAATGTCGACAAACACAGATATGGTCTGGTGGAGGTCGAAAAGAGAAGTGGTGTTTAACAGAAAGGCTACAGTCTGTCGCCAGATTCTTTGTTCTACTACGAGTCAGTAGGCTTTGTCAGTTTTATGCAAGGTTTGATGGTGCGCGCAATGTTTTCTTAAATTTTATTTTTTTATTCAATAGCCTAATTTATATTGAATGGATACCGCAGTGAGTCATAATGTTTTTTATTATTATTATTTAATTAAATACATTAATTTAAGAGTAAACGAAAAAGCAATTGTTTTTTTTTTTTTTAGTATCCGGTACGGTATGCTATTTCCTTCTCCCAGCTTATTTTGTGTCCAAAAAATAATGTTACCTTACAGAAGCTACCGCAAAACAAAGCATTACGTTTAAATACTCTTTAGCAATTTTTTAAACTTCTAAGCATCGCACATTTTCAATGTTTATACCGTCGTATTGGAAAAAAAAGTTCTTTTAAATGCATTTTGTTTGAAAACTGTATCTCCATTTATTTTTGAAATATTAATTTTTTTGGTAGTTTTTGGAGCCATTTGCTTAATATTGGCAACGGAAGTACGCCATTTCTGTAGAAAGTAAAGGAAAAATAGTTTTAAAATAGTAAGTATACATTTTTGTTGCCATTTTCTCGTAACAACCGAAAGAAAATGTAATTAAAATACGTGTTATTTTGAAAAAAATATATAAATGAATGATTTCTGTTAAAACAATGGAGCTATTATATATTATATTTAATTGTAAGTATCTATGAATAATTAGATAGCCGGGTTTTTTTTTTTTCGATTTCCTTGGATGACGAAATCTTTTTGCTACATTTGTGTATTATTTCGCGATAATGATGTGCTATGCATGCTTTACTGTAGATGTTTAAGAGTAGATCGTAAATGTGGAATTCTTAAGCGTATGCGAATGACGTCAATTTACATAAAATAAAACGTGTGCTTTAAGTCTTAAAATTGAAATATGTTTTTCACTGCGGTAGAATCCCGCTTAACCGAGTTATTTTCTTTGATGGACAGGTGGTTTATTATGAAACAGCCAAATAAAAATGAAGTGTTAGGTGAATATGAAAGAGTAGCCGTAAAAAAAATTAATGCCATTCCCCTCCCCTCATTCTGACCAGAAAATCAGACTTCTAACTTTTTACGGCTGCTGTTTCACCTTCACGTAACACTTCATTTATAATGGCTGTTTCATAAGAATAGAAGCCATCAGTCCATCAGAAGAAAATGAAGTAATGGAAATGCCGGGGGTGATACTAAATTCTGAAAAAGCAGAAGTCCAGTTCCCTAGTTTTTTTTTTTTTTTTTTTTTTTTTTAAGTTACTTTTTTAAGTGTTTTCTGCTAAAACTAAGTGCACACGTATTCTCACAATGAAAATAGAACAATGTAATCAGCTTTATGAACTACCTACTTGCGGAGCAACTTTACATCCAGTGGAAAGGTTATCGTGTTGCAAGGGCATAAGGGAGCCTTAAAAATAAAAATGTTTAGACGTGGCTGGTAGCCACAAAATTATAAATACTTAAAAAGTTAAGAAAAGATTGATAAAAAATAACAAGGACATAAGCACCAGTATAATCTCACAATAACTACTTAGGTTCGGATTAGACATATATATTTCTCAGTTTATTTTTCTGGTATTAAATATTAAATATTATGAAGTACACTACATGGCCATTAATGACCGGCAACTTTCAATTTTAGACATTTTGTCAAATATTTAAAAATATATTTGCCAAATTCTTCTGGAATTTTAGGATTAAAAAGAACAGGTTTGACTTCATAGTTATCAACGACGATTTGATTTGGTGGACAATTAGGGGACTAACAAAAAATTAAAGAAAAATAATAATACTTGGGATCACCCTGTAAAATAAAATGCACCGAATGATCTATTGCTACAGAATGTACATAGACAGACATTGTACAATATGTGTATTCATTTGTGTAATAATAGCATGTATATTAATAGAGATATAGCAATTTTTTTAAAAAAATTCTTGCATGTTTTTTGCTTATAATATACAGGGTTTTTAACTAAATTTAACGCCAGTTACCGAAAAATTGACTAAATGTAGTAGAAATAAAATAGTACAGTTGGAATAAAAATATATTAAATATTTAAGGAAATATGGACAGTTGTTTTGTTTTCGCATGCGCGAACAATAACATAATTTAATAGTCAACTCTGTGGAGCAACTTATTAAAAAAATCAGTTAAATATCGTAAGAATTCACAGGGATATCACAATTAGAGTCAGCTGTTTTTGAGTTTCTCACTAAAACTTGCTGAATGAAAAGGGATTGTCCAAAAATTGCTATTTTTAAGTTATCTGACAGCGTTCGAATCATGTTTTTTGAAAAAGCTATTTAATTATAGTTTGCGGTTATGTTTAGGAAGATTTTGACTCTTAACTACGATGAAAAGGAAAATATAATCCATACATTGATTACGTTTAGGTAAATTGAGGAGTTTATGCTAAAATTTTGTGAAATTTAGCCAATACGCAAAACATTCTATAGTAAATTATATCGTATATATACTTATTTTCTGTATACACGTAATTTGTATAGAAGAGGTGAAAACAATAAACAAAAACTTAAGATATATTGGACATTTTTCATGAGTTATGAGTCATTAACTTGCAATTTGATTTTTATAGTGATATTTCCTTAGCTTTTTGAGAAATCCCGTTTTGCGTACACTGTTAAAAATTTGCAGCATTCTGGCAGGTCATTTGACCGTATTTCCGAAAACGGTTACACAACCGTAATTTTAACACTATTCTGAAAATATTATTGACCATTTTATGGTCAAAATATAGTTAAATTATGGTTATGAAACCGTTTTTTCAAAAAACGGTGAATAACCTGCCAGAATGCTGCAAAATTTTTAACAGTTTATGTAATTTTCAGTGAACAGTTTCCCATAAAATACATTTATGTAACTGAAACATTTACTTAATTATTTTAAACTTTATTTATCAGTTATGTGAATTGGAGATTTACTGCATTTATCGGTCAAGGTCTTTTTTTTTTTTTTTCCGTGTGACGTTTTCCATCTAAAAGACGGTTTCAGCGTTAATTTTTTTTCCATCGTACAAAAACTGCTAAAATTGTCCTTTAGATATAAAAGGGCACAAACAAAGACCTTTATCTATAAGTACAGTAAATTTCCAATTTACATAACTGTTATGTGAAGGTTAAATAAAGTTTAAATTAGGTAAGTAAATGTTTCAGTTAAAGAAATGTATTTTATGGAAATGCACTTTTCTGTGAAAATTCCATATACACTCTATATGGCCAAAGGTGACCCGTCACTTGCGATTTTAGACATTTTGTTAAATATGTAGAAAAATACATGAGGAATTAGCCTGAAACTGTATGTGTGTAAAAAGTATAGTATAGGTCATATATTTCCGTGAAGATTTTTTCCCGAAAACCCATAGGGGACCGTCAACAAATTGAAAAAGAATGAATATCTTTTGGATAACCCTGTAATGTTAATGTAGCAAAAGCGTTCAAACTCGAGATTATTAATAAGTGACTTATTATAGTATACTGTGTTCGTTTTAATAAGGGTAATATGTATACTCGTAGAGAAATTAAGATTTTTATAAAAACAGTCTGAAATTTCGCCAAGTTTTTTGTTTATAATTTGCAGAGTTCTTAATATAAAAAAAAAAGTTATTTTCAGAAAATATTTCAAACAACATTGTGCACAATACTCTGCAATCAGACTTAAAAAATATTAAAAAAAGGAATGAAAAATGAGCAGGTTTACTAAAAAATGTTTCACTTCGCAAGCGCGAATGCAATCAAATAATAATGTATAAGTAATAATGTCAAATAATATCAAATAATAATGTATTAAGTGCATAATGTATTAAGTAAGTATATAGAGCAACTTTTGTGAAAGTCTCAAAATCTTAGCTTAAAAATTCTGAAAATTATCGTCGATAGAATAAGCTCGAAGTCCGTTATTCCCAAAAGGAAGCAAAAAGGTTAGGGGTTGTATCCAAATAGTGTAGTACGCACGTATTGTGTACGCTATCTTGGCACTAATCAACAGACATTTGATACAACGCCTCATATTTTTGCTTATTTTTGGGAACAACGGATTTCGAGCTTATTCTATCGGCGATAATTTTCAGAATTTTCAAGCTATCATTTTGGGACTTTCACAAACGTTTCTCTATATACTTAGCTAATACATTATGCATCTTGTATTTTGATTGCATACGCGCCTGTGCTGTGAAACAATTTTTAGTAAACCTGATGATTTGTCATCCATTTTTTATTATTTTTTAATTCTGATTGCAGACTATTGTGTTCAATGTTATTTTTCATATTTTCTGATAACACCTTTTTTTTTATATTAAGAACTCTGAAAATTATAAGAAAAAAAACTTGGCGAAATATGGGACTGTTTTTATAAAAACCTTAATTTCTCTACGAGTATCCATGCTATCCTCATAAAAATGAACGCTCTTGCTACATTAGTTTTTAGAGGGTTATCCAAAAGATATTAGTTGTTTTTCAATTTGTTGACGGTCCCGTGTGGGGTTTCGGGAAAAAATCTTCACGGAAATATATAACCCATACTATACTGTTTACACACCTGGAGTTTCAGGTTAATTCCTGATGTATTTTCCTAGATATTTAACAAAACGTCTAAAATCACAAGTGACCGGTCACTTTTGGTTATATAGTGTATACGGAAAACGTTATTTCTCAAAAAGATTTTGAAATAGCACAATAAAAGTCAAATTGCAAGTTATTGACTTATAACTCATGAAAAATGTATAATATAGCTTAGATTTTAGTTTATTATCTTCATAGCTGTCATACAAATTACGTTTATACAGAAAATACATATATATATGAAATAGAATTTACTGTAGAGTGTTTTGTATATTGGGCTAAAATTCACAAAATTTTTCAGTAAACTCCTCAATTTACCTAAATGTAATCAATGTATTAAATATATTTTCCTTTTCATCGTAGTTTAGATTCAAAATCTCCATAAACATAGCCGTAAACTATAATTAAATAGCTTTTTCAGAAAACTTGCTCCGAACGCTGTCAGATAACTTATCAATTTGTGGACAATCCCTCTTCATTTAGCAAGTTTTAGTGAGAAACTAAAAAATAGCTCCCTCTAACGCCGATATCTCTCTGAATTTTTATGATATTTGATTGATTTGTTTTAAGTAGTTGCTCATTAGAGTTGAATATTAAATTATGAAAAAAGTTCCTTGTTATAGTTCGCGCATTCGCATATAAAAATTATTTTATACAACTGATCATGTTTCCTTAAATATTTAATATATTTATATTCCAATTGTATTCTTTTGTTTCTACTAAATTTTGTCAATTTTTCGGAAACTGGTGTTAAATTTCATTACATACACTGTATGTTATAAGCAAGAAACATACAAGATTTTTTAAATTTATTTACAAAAATCGCTATATTTCTATTAATATACATGCTATTCTTACACAAATGAATACATACATTGTACAATGTCTGCCTATGTAAATTCTGTAGCGATAGATCATTTCGTGAATTTTATTTTACAGGGTGATCCCAAGTATTGTTTTTTCTTTAATTTTTTGTTGGTCCTCTAATTGTCCTCCTTATCAAATCGACGTTGATACATATGAAGTCGAACCTATTATTTTGAATCCTAAAATTCCAGAAGAATAGTAGTATATTTAGAAGAAGTATATTTTTAAATATTCGATAAAATGTCTAAAATTGAAAGTTGCCGATGATCAATGGCCATATAGTGTATTTATGATATGAAGCTTATCGCTATTTATTGAATCATGAAATTGTTATTTGACTCGTTCGGGGTGAAGTGTCCCATGAACCCTTTCAGGTTCAAATAATTGTCTTTCCGTAATGGTGATTTCACACCAAAATATGAAAAAAAAAAATAAAAATAAGGAAAAGTTATTATACAACTTCTTTCCTCCAAAGTTATAAAATAAATGTGTAATTATATATTTCTGGTGCAAATCTTGATTAAAATTACATGGGATATAATATGTACCACCACCCTTCAAGCGGTTAACAGAACACGTCTTTTCATTTAGTATTATTTTACATTAACTGTTAGTTTTGTTATTATCTCCATGTACTAATGATAGTATTCTAATTCTAATAATAATATTATACATGTGGAAGTGTAAATAGGTATGGCTGAAGTCAGCAATAAAACAGATGATCAAATGGCTTTGAATTTATTATCCGTTACATTCATTTTTTTCCGAATATGCAAAATTTTCGCTTAAATTAATAACATTTACATATTTTATTTTTTTTTTCTGTGAGATAAAATAAAACTTAAAAAATAAAATCTACTTTCAGTCAAATGTTTCAACTTACAGATTATACCCATTTGTGCAGTGCTTTCAAAAAATATTTTTCGATTTCACTATTAATATTTCCAACAAAGAGTAAGTAGTATTTTTACAATATTGACGCCTTTTCTTAGAGATTATTACAATGTACAGCAACCTTTATGCAGCATTCACGTTTCACTACAAATATTATCAAAGGAAACCTAATGTTTTATCAATATTGGTATTTCAGTACAAATGTTAACAATTAGTATTGAAAACTAAGCGTACATTTATATTAAAAAATACCTGAATTTTTGAATAATAATTTTCGCTTTTTTTAATGGCGGACGTTAACCGAATAAATTCAATGAAAATTGTCATTTTAAAAAAAGTGGTAGATATTTTGAATCCGGATATTCCGCTAAATTGCGAATTCTGTTAGCGATGACTAAAAATATTGGTCAATATGAGCAATATACCTGAAACAGTTATTTCGGGTAATTACTTTCTAGATTTTTATAATATTTATTAACAAATATTAATATTCACCTTATTTATTATCAGAATTCTTATGGCATGTATGCTATTAGGAAGAAATAGTTGTTATATAAAAAGAAAAGAAACACAATCCCCCCTTTAAATATGTAAAATTTATAAACTTAAGTAAAAAAAAATATACATAGTAAACAAAAAGAATGGATAATGGATACATTACTAGAATTAGGATTCTATCATTATTACATGGAGATAATAACAAAACTACTTGTTAAGACAAAATAGTACTCAATGGAAAGACATGATCACTTAAAAGATCTCAAGACACTTAAAATTGGAAAAAATGAAAAGAAAAGACCATTTTCAATGTTTAATATCTTGTAATGCATTTGATTTTAAGAGGCAATTTTTATTGAGATGAAAGATGCAGAAAATCGGCATAGCAGATTACGTGCACGATTACAAAATAAATTTTGCAACTAGAACATAAAATTTTGGTGCCTACTTATACTTCAGATTATAATAATAATTAATCTGCACATAAATAAATTTGTATTTAATTTTTTTTTTTGTTTTTAATACAAAGTTGCATTTAGCTAATGCAAAATTTAGAAAATTTCAACAGTATAATCACCTGAAAAAAATATATTTTTTTTAACAATAAGAAGGAACTTTTAGGTTCAGTTTATACAGACTAATATGAAACATGTGTTTTGTAAATGCCATGAAAAAAAAATCAGGAGTTTTAGAGATATCGTGCACATTATGCCCATAAACGTCATTTGGAGAAAAATGACTTCGAAGTTTTGGAAACGCCGCTTCAGCTATTAAGCGGGTATAATTCTAAAAGCCATAACATCTGTTCTAAAGGAATTTCAAGGAAACAATTGTATCAAGTTGATCAGAAAAGATACGAAATTAACATATAAAAAAAAAATAAATTTTCGAAAATTTTAAAGCTTTAAAAGTCTTGAGACCCCTTGATAGGACGTTAGGCCCCGAATGGATTAACCGTTTGAGTGCGGAACTAATCTTGTGGATATATGCCAAAAATGCGAATGTTTTTGGGTTTACATATAATAAAAAATTACTCGTAATCCAACAATATATACAGAAATCGCACGCTTCGCTAGTGCAACAAACTTAAATGCACGCCACACTGAGACAACAAATAGGAGCACAATCAATCTCTCTGCAATTTTAGCATAAAACAAAATGAGCGCTATCGCGCTTTCCGCAATTGTGGCACATAACAAGAGTAGTGCTAACGGGCTTCCTGAAATTTTGGCACGAAACAAGAGGAGCGCTATCCGCTCCGCATTCAAACGGTTAAAAAAAAAAAAAAATATATTTCAAAGCTTGTTGAGCTAGCAATCACCTGAATATGTGTTTCAGAATATTCAAAATTTCATACCAGAAAAATATACGGAGATACCTGTGTCGAATCCGAACCGAGTAGGTATTGTGAATATGCGTGCAGCATACCTTTGTATTACAGACGATTAAAACGTTTTTATGATTTAAAAATTAATGATCGAGCATGAAACACGGCGAAGAAAATACAAGTGTCCGACATTTTCAACATTTACCTTTAATGCATGGTGAATGTCGACATTTCCCGGTGTAAGTCAGAAATAAACGTACTAAACAAATATTTCGGACATACACAAAGCGACTATGTGAAAGTTGACATTCACCGGAAGTCGACATTCTCTAGATTTCGGCCTTTCACGGTAACATATATATATATATATATGTGTGTGTGTGTGTGTGTGTGTGTAGCACAGTATGTATTAAAGTTTAGTTTTAGTTTTATTTTTAATCATATATATATATATATATATATATATATATATATATATATATATATATATATATATTATATATATATATATAGCACATTATGTTTTAAATGCGTTTGTCGGACCCAGAATCCTGCACCATAAATAAACTAAGTATAACCATAAAACATCCAAGAAATTTAAACAGATATAACCTGAACAAGAAAAAAACAACAAAAACATAATGTGCTATATATAATCTGTGTGGTTATATGCAGCTGTAGCGCTTATCGCATGGATTTTATTTTTATTTTTATATTTTACTTTTAGTTTTACTTTTGATTTTTCTGAGCTTATATATATATATATATATATATATATATATATATATATATATATTATATATATATTATATATATATATATATATATATATATATATATATATATATATATATATATATATATATATATATATATATATATATATATATATATATATATATATATATATATATATATATATATATATATATATATATATATATATATATATATATATAATAAATTTGAAATCACAAATATATGAATAAATTGATAAAGTTCTAAAGATGATTTAGAAATGAACATATGAAACCAGTATGTAAAATAAGAAACTATGAATGACTCACAGAATCATCAGAGGAGCTTGTGAGTTCATTCATAGAAGATGCATTATTTCATCCGATTTTGTCGGCATTAAACCTAAAATGACAAAATGTAGCTCCTTATAACGCAAACATTACAGAATATAGATAATAACAAGATAAGAGAACCACAGAAAGATACGCCTCATACAGGATATTAAAAGATATTACAGCACAATACCTGAATGACATACTAAGAGTCAAAACTACTGCATATCAGCATGAAAAAACAAAGTTAAGACTATTTTTACATGTGATCTACTGTTGAGCATCTGAGTGAAACCCATAACTTTGCTTATATATACATATATACTTACACAAATCAAATTGCATGAGAATTTTTATCTGTAATATTAAGACATATCAAGCCGTAAAAGATGAAAATGGATTAAATTTTTATTTTTACTTGCTGTTATTATCACACTATTCCTAGTTTTTTTTTTTTTTTTTTTTTTTTTTTTTTTTAAATTTCGTTTAGGTATTTTCTTCCAGGATATTAAAGTTTTACTTTTAAGCATTAAATTTACTTATTTTATTAAAATTACTGAATGGATAGAAATAAATGTCTCACGTAAAAGTCATCTTTTACCGTAATTTCCCATAACGTAACTGTTGTTATAAAAATGCAATAAACATAGAATACACTACTTTAAAATACTTTCAAAAATATTCTTCATCAAAAATGTAAATATTATTCATCTCATTTAGAAATCTAAATAATTATTCTGGTGATATGCATTCTTAATTAAGAAAATAGCAAACATTACAAAATTGCTTCAAGCTATATAGGCAGTAAATGCTTTTAAAAATGTCTTTTGAAATATATTATGTTAAAGTAATAAAAGCATATTAATCAGCATTTAATTGCAGAAAGTTGACAGGATAAATATATGTAAAATTTCAACATTTTTTTAAATTTTTTTTCGCCATTTAATAAACAGCTAATATTATTATAATTCTTTTAAATAGAAAGCGTTCGCCATAAAATAAAATTGTGAAATGTTCTGCACATACTCAATTGTTTGTATAATTTTTACATGTTTTGTTTTAAACCATGAATCTTTTGACCAATGTACTGTCGTTTTTATAATTATTTATTCTGTTAAACGTTGTAAAGTATGTTATTTTATAATGATATAAAAAAAATATTCATAGATTATTTATTTAAAAATTATTCACTGTATATGCTGTGTTAAAAAAAAGGAGAAAAATAACCTGTTTTCTTATTAATGAGAAACCTGCTGAATAAGTTTACTAAACAATAAAAAGCTAAAAGTATATTTTCACGTAACTGATGTTATTTAATGTTTCACCTATTTATGAAAAAACTTTCTGAAGTGTAATAGTTTTACTCAAAACAATTTTGGAACTTCTGTATAACAGTTGAAGTGTAATAGGATAACTTGTTCCCACTTTAATTATTCGCTTTATTTAAAGAAGAAAAATTTTAAATGATTAAGGTTACTAATTTTCATGGCTTTTTGAAAATGATGATCCTCAAAAAACGAAAGGATAGAAAGCTTATAGATAATATTCGATCGAATCCAAAAGTTTTAGCCATATAGAAATTTTGAAATGTTTTTGAAGCAGCCAATATAGGTAGAGATTCAACAATTTTGCACATTTTAAAGTTCAATGTAAAATTCAATTTACAATAATAAGAAAAAAAGGTTGTGTGTGTGACGACGGTGTTCTAAAGAGATCACTGCATGCACAGATAAACTATTCAGGGAGAAGATACCTCTATATATGAAGTTTTAAATCTTGAAGCACGATTTTTGATTTTTTGAATAGATTCTTTTTATTTAATTTTTTATGTGATTTTAAGCATTTATTTACTTTTTTGAGGCAATTCCTCTACATTAATAAAAAAGAAGCCGGTCAGTTTTTCTAGCCCAATATACTAAATTTCATCCTCTTTTCAATACAATTTAGTATGAATGAACACGCGATTTTTGAATTCTTGCTGAATTTTGTTTTCGATTTTTAGTAATTCTTCGCATTTTTTCGCGATTTTCACACATTCGTAAAGGGAATTTGGTTTCAAACTTAAAAAAATATATATATATATAGTAAATTTCGAAATTTAGGATTTTCAATATTAGAAATTTTCGAGATATTTACGTGCCACGTAGATTTTTTATCACTCGCTAAAGATTTCAAATTACAATGTTTTACACATTTAGAGAAAATTTTGACCTCTGTTATTTTTAAATATTTAGCGATTTTTAATACTTTTCAATGCGACTTTAATGCTTTTTTAAATGCGATTCGACACAGAGATTTTTTGAAATTCCTTAAAGGCATTTGGTTTCAAACTTTCAACCTAATTAATTAAATTTCACAATCTACGATTTTTGTATTTTAGAGTTTTTTCTATATATTTTTTTCCACGTCTACTTTTGTCATTCATGAAAAATATACGAGCAGAAAGTTTTACCCCATTAGTGTAAATGTGGAGTCCTAATATAATTTTATATATGGGAATCGTAATGCATTTTCCAATATGGCTTTTAGAGGTTTTTCGACTAGCACGGCGATTTTTGGACATTCGGAAAAGGGATTTGCTTTCAAAGCCTAATATAGTAAATTTTGCCATCTATGAATTTTGAATTTTAGAGATTTTTAATGCGATTTTCAATACATTTTTTAAGGATTTTTGAAATTTTTTACGTTTCGCTTCGTTTTTTTTGTCATTCATGAAAGGTTTCCGATTACAATGTTTTAGCCCATTAAACTAAATATTGACTCACATGATATTTTAATATTTAACAATTTTTAATGCGGCTTTTAGAGATTTTTTGACTCCCGCTGTTTTTTTTTTTTTTTTTTTTTTTTTTTTTTTTTGACATTCAGAAAAGGAATTTTGTTTTAAACATTTAGCCTAATATGCTAAATTTTTCCATCTACGATTTTAAATGTTTAGCGAATTTCAATTCGTTTTTAGCTCATTTTAATGCAATTTTTGGTGCTTTTTCGACATTTTTTTACGTTCTACGTCGATTTTTGTCATTCTAAAAACGCTTCCGGTTACAGTGTTTTGAGTCGATTTTTTGTAATTTATGAAACAATTCAGGTAACAATATTTTACCTCATTATTAATAAATTTTGTTATCTTCTATTTTTTAATATTTAGCGATTTTTATTGTATTTTAAGCGTTTTTCGATTCTTACAGCTTTTTTTTATGACAGTCGCACAAAAATTTGCCATCAAAAGTGGTTTTTCGAGACACACGGCAATTTTGTATATTCAGAAAAGAGATTTGTTTTCAAAGCCTAATATAGTAAATTCTGAAATCTATGAATTTTGAATTTTAGAGATTTTTAATGCGATTTTCATTGCGATTTTTAGCGATTTTTGACATTTTCTTTACGTTTTACTTCGTTTTTTTGCCATTCAAGAAAGGTTTCCCATTACAATGTATAGCCCATTAAAGTAAATATTGACTCCTACGATATTTTAATATTTAGCAATTTTTAATGCGACTTTTAGAGGTTTTTTTGAGTCCCACTCCGTTTTGTTTGACATTAGGAAAAGGAATTTAGTTTCAGACTTTTAGACTGATATGCTAATTTTTTTTTTATCTACGGTTTTTGACTTTTAGTTAATTTTAATGCATTTTTAGCTGAATTTAGTGCAATTTTTGGTGTTTTTTCGAGATTTGTTACGTTCTACGTCAATTTTTGCCATTCTTAAAAGATTTCCGATGACAATGTTTTAAGTCGATTTTTTGTTATTTATGAAACAATGCAGATTACAATATTTTACACAATTATTACCTACTATTTTTCTATTTTAAGGGTTTTTCGAATCTTACAGCGATTTTATGACATTCGTAAAAAAATTGGCATCAAATTTGTATCTTACTAGAATAATCTGTGACTTCAGTAATTTTGGAATTTTAGTGACTTTTTATGTGACTTTTAATGTGACTTTTAGTGACTTTTATGTGACTTTTAATGTGACTTTTAGTGACTTCTAGCTATTTGTTGAGTTCAGCGGCAATTTTTTAACATTGGTAAAATGATTTCGGTTTCTAAATTTTAGCCTAATATAGTGATTTTTGTCCTGTATGCTTTTTGAATTTTAGTAATTGTTAATGCGATATTCAACGTGATTTTTATAGCCTTTTAGCGTTCCTTGTGGATTTTTTGTCATTTTTGAAAGGTTTCCGATTACACTGTTTTCCCCTTTAATAGTAGATTCTTACCACAGAGACTTTTAAATATTCAGCGATATATTAAAGCGACTTTCAATGCGATTTTTACCCATTCTTGGAGTCCGTGGAGATTTTTAGACAGATGGATGATTTTTTGACATTGTAAAATAAATTATGTTTCAAATTTTTAGCCTAAAATTAATTTGCCTTCAAATAGGTAGCCTATTAGGGTAGATGCTCTGCGATTTTCAATGTATTTTTTTATTTTAGATTTTCGCGGCGATTTTTTGAGGTACGGAAAAGGAATTCGTTTTCAAACTTTTAGCCATATTAATAAATTTTCTCCTGCGCTATTTTTGCGTTTTAACTCTTTGTATAACGATTTTTTTGCGTTTTCTCCCGTTTCACAGCTTGATATTAGTTCAAAATATATATATATGTTGTTTTTATCCAAATACAGTAGATTTTGTCTTTCGTGATTATTTTTATATTTAGGTGCTTTTATGTGTCTTCACGAATCTATATTCCACTATTCTATAAAGTTTATTCGGATTTCGTACAATAATTTTCGAATTTTTTCATGAATTTTTTATGTGATTTTTAGTGTTTTTATGCGATTTCCTACGATTTTCCTACATTTGTAAAATGAATCAACTTTCAATATTCTAGCCCAATATAGTTAATTTTTTTCCTCTTTTCGATGAAGTTTGTACGAAATCCGTGCAGCGATTTTTTGTTGTGAGTGTCAGAGTATTTCGCAATTTGTTCTGAGGTTTGACATCTCGTGAACGTCGGGAGGGTCCGCAACTGTTACTTTCATAATAATAATATCCTATCTTTTAAGCTTATAAATATAATTTTATATTGTAAATATATGCAATATATATATATATATATATATATATATATATATATATATATATATATATGTATATATATATATTGCTTGTTGAAATACCATTATCGCTGCATATTCTTGCTTAAAAAAAAAAAAAAAAAAAAAAAAAAAAAAGTACCCTGATGAGTGAGATACCGTCTGACAGATTTATTTTATTTAGAAAACTAATAATGCGGTATCACATAATTAACTTGATTTTAAGTTTTGCTTTTTGAAAGAAAAATGTTTTGGAATGTAATAGGATAACATAAGGCAATCCAAACTTTTCATTAGCTCTTGAAATGTAATAGGATAACTTTAGCAGAATTTGCATATAATCTTTATTTAATGATGAAAAATTGGAATTAGGGTTACTATTTATTTTTATAACTATTTTAATATGGTGATCCTCAAAACAATGAAAGACTGGAATGTAATGGATGATATTCGGTCAAATATACCATATATTTAGTTCAATTTTTTTCTAAAGCTGATAATGCCAGAAGGAAATCAAACATTCAACATACTTTGAAAGTTATTATAAAATCAAGTAATTTAGTAAATGTTCCCTAAACAGGATTTTGGAAGTGATAGCACGATATGAAATCTCGTTCATATAAGGGAGAAACGTGACATGAACGTGACATCTCACAAAATCTTGTTTTGCTTGAATATGTGGGGAATTTGTAAAATGTTTTATATTGGCATCTATCGAGAAAAAAATAATCTTATTTATTTGAATATAATTTCAATTTTTAAATTCACCTGCACAAATTGCACAAATAATCTGCTTAATTGCTCAAATAATTAGCATGATTAAGCACTTTTTCAGTAGTGCACCTACCTCATTTATAATGAATGATTAAAAGAGCACTATAATTAACGGTCATCCTGTTTATCATTAGTATTTTACAAACGTCAATGACACTTATAAATTTATTGTTAATTTACTTTTGTAAGATATCTAATTAAATGCGTCATTCATCATTACAATGATGATTTGTTAATTTGATAAACATCTTTAATGTATGTATTAGTACACTTTAATTCTGACTTTTTATTTCCTTTGTTCTAAAAGAAAATATACATTTGTACATTTATTTTAAATATAGTCAGTTATTTAAAGGCATTCTGTCGTTGATATAACATTTATGTAAGCAGTTGTTTCTTATGGGGAAAAAAGAACGTTTAAAAAATCTTATTGCATTTGCATACACATTCTAAATCCTGTCTTAATTAAATATATGTTTATGATTATAATATACGACGATATTCTTGATAGAAAAAGATACTAAATTTTGCTTCCTAAAAATAGTTTTTTTATGAAGTCTAATTAACTATAGCTAGAATATATACAAATGTTAGATTTAGGATACGAAATTTTGTACTCGGAAAAACGAAATTTGAATTGAAAAAATAGCGTTGAAAATAGTATTAAAATTTTAAACAGTTGCCATTATTTATTTTTTTTATTTATTTCATAAATTTTAAGTTTAGACTACGAACAGTTTAATGTTTTTATATATCCATGTGCATTTTTTTTTATAGGTAACATAATTATTAATAGGGAAATTTCCTAAACTGATTTACACGTGCATGTCGTTCATAGTGATCCACGAAGGTGTTTAGATCGATTAAAATATTCAATTTTTTATGAAACTTTTTGAGACACATCGGCGAAAGTACAATACTTTACATTATTTATCCGAGGGTGTATTTGTAGAAATTTAAAAGCAATTAATTTGTACATAATATGAATACAGTTTGAATACAGCCTCGATACAATTCACAATGTACTAATATCATAGATTTTAATTTATCATATAAAAGAAAATACAGAAAGATTTTATTAAATTTTTAATTAATTTAGAATGAAAATATTTCTTATAATATCATGCTTTTCAGTTGATTCCCTTTGTGTGATTATAACAAGCGAAAGTATAGGGATTAATTAGAATTTCAGTAAAATAGATTTCGTGAATTACCTGAACAGCTTTGCTTGAAATTGTAACCTACAGGTAAAATAGATTTCCACTGGAAAGATATGATTTCTTTTTTAGTAATAAGGCAAAAAATTGCGAAATGTTAATCTTGAAACCTTTCTGGGGATTTTCCGATTGGCGATTCCATCGTCACGAGTTAGATAATTAGACTAAAGTTTCATGAATGCTTTGGCAATTATGAAAACCATTTAAGTTTTTTTTAATTATTATTAGCTGAGTAATTACTCTACTTATGTGATATTATCAGCAGATTTTTTTTTTTTTTTTTACATTTTTAAGTGAATGAAATTAATGAATTAGAACTGTCACGTAAAGGACACAATATTAGACAAGATTTTTCGAATGCTCTGCTTCTAATACAAAATCCTCTCCTTCTACAGCGTTTATACAGCTGTAATTTTTTTACTAGATTCCCAGATGTCTTACTAATCATTTATTGAGTTATTTTTTCGAAGAAGTAAATTTTAGTACGATTGATAATAAGTACGAGTAATAATGCAGGACATTGTTGTCTCATGTGCGATAATATTCAAATTCCTAATTTTAACAAAAAAGAAATCTATTGTATATTAAATGAAAAAGCTGATTTAAGATTCATTTAAGAAAGTTTCACATTAATAAGAAGAAACAGACATAAAATACAAAAATTGTACTTTATTAAATAAAAGTTTTATAAATAGAAATTATATGAAAAAAAAATCAAGTTTTTAAGAAGTTTTAGTGCACAGTTCACATGTACATTTTCCATATTTATATGAGCATTTGCTATTAGCAAAAACATCGCATTGATTTTGTCAATGCCATAATTGACAGCCAATGGTTTAATTAGATTTTATTATTTTTTCGTGTATGAAATTTCGGCTCGATGTTTGGGCCATTTGAAATGAAAGCTAGATTCCGATTTTTTAACTCGTGTGTGCCATTTCCAAAAAATGTATCATTAGTTTATTAGTATTTTTTTGTGGATAAAGTTTGCCCTCATAATTGAAAATAATCCATTTTCAAATTTTAGATCTTCGTTCGGAAATAAGATTGTTGAATTGTCTGATTCATTTTTTTTCTTCCAACAGGCATACTTGTGACAAACTTTGTTTCTTTCGTTTTGTTCGATGATATGAAAGCATGATATTCATACTAGTAAATCTGCAGATCAGGAGCCTCAACGTCATCTTTGCAAGTCATTGTTTTTTAACACTCATTGCATAATATTCAACTTCCTACAAATTGCTTTTTAAAGTTTTCAAAGTACATAACTATTTATGAGCATACAAGATACTTCGTAAAGTTTCAGAAATTAAAAGTGTTAAACAAGTGGTTATACATTGATGTTCTGAAATTCTGATGAGCTACTTATTCTGGTAACTTTTTAAATCAAAAATTGCATCTCTTCAGGGGGGCAGAGCCCCCCTGAACCCCCGTAGTCTATTTAAATTTACATTCGTAATTTTTTATTGATTGTACGGATGGTTATAGTATATCTTAGTTTTTTTACGCTGTGATTTATAAGGATAAATATAAGTTTTTTTTTTATAAATTAATGAAATTTAAATTTAAAATAAAATATTCATGTTAACCGTACACAGACAATAAATCTTGAAGTGACGCCAAAAAAGTAACCCTGAAATCCGCTACATTCGGCATAACACAACAACGTGCTTAAAAAAAAAAAAAAAAAAAAAAAAAAAAAAAAAAAAAAAACGGATGAAGTCAAAGAATTTGGTCCCTGTTCCACGTACTTGTTTTGTTTGGGCAGAATGAGGGCATATAAATCTGAGCGATAACGCACATCGTATTGCAAACTGTTTTTACGGCATACTGCATCTCCATCTATCTCTTTCCTCCGTGAATAATAGTTAATTTTATTTTATCCAAGACCTTTTTATTCCAGCATCTTTGTTTTCCATAAATGACGTCTAATTCACCTGCTATGCGTACTTACTCAAAACTTTTCATCATATTCAACATTCACATTAAGAAATACTCGAGAGTTTTCCTTTTATTTCCAATATGCCGCCATATTAATTTTTCTATCTTAATTTTATTTTTCATTTTCCTGTTTCACGACAAAACATTTCAATTGAAAATTGATTAAAAGAAAATATTATTCCGGGTTTTGATTTTCTTGGCAACAATTAAAGAAATATTGGTAAATGTTATGGAAAAATGTCACGTTATTCTCTATGAAAATAATGAACTTTTGTATTTTTAAGCAAAATATTTCAATAAAATAACTGAAATATTGCCTATTTTTATTTCTGGCTAAAATCCTTCTATATGCAAAGATACAAATACATTAATTCATCCGTTTCGACGTTTGCTTTACTCAAACATTATACACGCAATTATACTAATATTATTAGGACCAAATACGTTGCTAGGCAACAGAGAAAGAAAAGGAAAAAATGAAATATGCATTATATCAAATTGATAAAACAAAATCCTTTATATTATTGGAAAACATGCATAAAATTCCCCCCAATATTATAAACCTAATTAAAAAAATCTCGCAAATATATTGACAAAATTTATTGGAATAATTTAATAATGTTATTTAAAAATTTCAGCACCAAAAATTTACCATTTGAGTCCATTTTTCATATGAGCCATTTCTTTCAACAAATGAAAATCTGAAAATCGTCTGACTTGCCATAGAAAAGCATTATAGAGCAAAATAAAATGTTCCATATTTCCCGAACGAATGAACCAAATTTAACCAAAAACTATACAGCTATGTCCGGGTATCTCATCAACATGCCCAGTGAATTTCAAGCCGATCGGATGCTTTTTGTGACAGTTATCGCGGAACAGACAGACAGACTAACAGACAGACTAACAGAAACCAAAACTTTTTGTGTCTCCACAGTAAGCCTTCACTGATGTTTCGGCAATGATTTTAGTTACATTTTTTCCAAGGATTTTCTTTATGTACTCCTTCTTTGATTTCCTCTTTTTGCATGTTTTTTTAACAATGCAATATTTCAATATTTTCTCAAGAATCGTTTGCAGATTAAACAGTAGGCATTTTGTTCTTACTCATCATCTTCTGGTGCACAAGGGATTTTTATGTTACCACCTGTCCCATCAACTGCTTGTTTCCCATGCAGTGATTTTTCTCGATGGAAAAATAACTTTTAACATGGATTTATTTTAAAACTTAGAGGATAGTACACTGGTGTCCAAAATTAAGGACCAGTCATAAAATGCTAATTTTAAGTAAGCCAATACTCAAACGAAAATAATATAATTCAAATAATTACAATCCCTACAGCACAGCTAGTCCATATAGCATCTCATTCATGTCACACATGGTCAAAAGTGCCACAGTCACTACAGTGAAACAAAAAATAATAAATTCCACACGTCTCATTATGAGTCTCAAATGATCACTATATGTGACTCCACTGAGACGTCAATGTGACTGCTGCTTTGTGGCAAGTCACCAGGTGACTTTACAGTGTAGGTACTTTGTGACTGTCATTTTTAGACTCAATTTCAAAGTCATCATGAACGTCGTATTATGATAAGTCACCAAATAATATCACATTGTATTCACATGGTGACTTTTCACAAAAAAGCTCAATGGTGACTTCACAGTAGTCGGACTGTCACCTGAAAGTCATCATGTGACATTATTTGGTAACTTATCAAAATGCAGCATTCACGATGACTTTGAAACTGAGTCTGCAGATGACAGTCACATGAGAGTCACAATATAACTATATTGTGATGTCACATGGCGACTCGTCACAAAGCAGCAGTCACAGTGACGACTCAGTGGAGTCACATATAGGGATCATTTGATACTCATAATGAGATATATGGAATTTCCTATTTTTTTGCTTCACCGCAGTGACTGTGACACTTGTGAGCATGTGTGACATGAATAAGATGTTATATGGACTAGCTGTGCTGTTGAGATAAGTAATTATTCGAATTACATTATTTTCCCTCTGAGTATTCGCGTACTTGAAAATTAGCATTTTGGGATTGGTCCTTAATTTTGGGCATCATTGTATATCAATCCATATAATTCTTTCTGTAGATGTTTTTTGTCTATGTCAAACTTTTTTGAGAAAGAAAGTCGATTAAAGCAAAAATAGTATTTTTGTCTTTATTTGTGGTAGTTAGACATACGGTATAGTCTGATAGTTACCAATGAAACGAAATTGCAGCAGTCAACAAAAATACATTTGCCGTCAACCACGAAACACTTTGTCTTCATTCTGATATTCGAAGGAAAATGACATTCCAAAATCAATTTTCAGAATTCTTTAATGTTTTTCTTCTTATTCATTTCAAATTCAATGTATTGTGTTCTCTTAACATTTATTGTATTCATAATTTTAGTCATATGTTCCATTATTGTACCATATTCAGCTCTAGTTTGAGAACCTTTGGGTATGTAGTTGAGTATGATCCATATTTTCACACATAAAAATATAAGTTAACCCTCCGACTGTCTTGGAAAAGGGCAAAATTGTAATGTTGTTTTTTCTGCATTTTGTTTTAAATGCTAAATAAAATGATTTTTCGAACATTTTATAAAAAAACTTAATAACGAATATGAATGTAATCCTTGGAAGTACTAATCATCGTTCAATGTATTAAAAATACATTAAATCAATAGAATTATATAACTTAAAATATTGCTTGTATTGCAGTGAAAACTGGAGGTTAGTGAACGTATTAACACGGGCTTGTCAGTGAGGGGGTTAATTTAAAGCGCTAGGCATTGTATATAGTTTTCAATCACAGCAATTGTCCCACAATAAATAAAAATAGCAATTTAACAAATTACAACGAACATTTGGAAAATGATTTTTTTCAAAGACTGTAATTTAAGACATAAAAAATCGCACGGAGTTGATCATACATTACGTACGCCATGGATTAAACATTAACATTCCTGGACCCATCAAGAACAAATTTTAAAAGAAATTTCAGTTTTACAATTTTCGCTACTGTAAATTTTTAAACTTCTACGGAGCTGGTCATACATTGCGTACGCCATTGATTAAACATTAATATTCCTGGACCAATTTTAAAAGAAATTTCATTTTTAAACTTCTAAACATCCCACAATATTACTCTTTACACCGTCGTATATAGAAAAAAAATGTACTTTTAAATGCAGTTTGTTTGAAAGCTGTATCTCAATTTGTTTCTGAGTTATTAATTTTTTTTGTAGTTTTCATGTAGTTTTTATTACTTTTTTTCATAGTGGCAACAGAAGTATCCATCTGTGTTGAAAGTAAAGGGCAAATACATATTACTGTATAGATCAATCAGATCACGAATAAAATGCGGGATTCAACTAATAAAACGGTTCAGATATGCTTTTGATTTCCTAACCTGAACGAGGACAATAACCATTTTTCCAAATGGTTAATAATATTCATATTCATTATTTGGAAATATCACTATTCGAAATGTCACTCACGTGGCGTCATGTGCTGGGCAGCATAGAATATTGCTTTATCTACCATATATATATGTGTGTGTGTGTGTAATCCTAATGAAACAAATTGATGAAACGATTGATTAAACAACAGATTGAGTTTCACGGCAATTTCTGCTAAAATATGGAATATTATGCAATGAACACCAAAAATCCATATTGATCCGCGTATCTCAAAACTGGTTGGAAATTAAATTTTAAATTCGAATTAGTTTTTGAGATATTATTTTTACTTTCTTCTATCTTTACAAGAAGAAAGTATTGGATTCGTGAAAATTTTCCACTTTCGATTTTCGACGGATTTACACGTTTTAGGGGTCAGAGATTCCGAAAAACATGTTTTTAGAAAATGTCTGTCTGTGAGACTGTGCATCTGTGCATCTGTGAGTCTGTCTGTCTGTATGTGTCACAAATTTGTGGGCGCTCTATCTCAAGAACTAATGCACGGAATATAATAAAAATTTATACTCAATTAGTCCCTGATATAAATTGGTGCTAATTAGTTTTGGGTGTAAATCGCTCAACAGGTTGCGCTGCTATGCAGCCTTTTTCACGATTACCTCAATAGTTCAATCTCCAGAACTAATGCACGGATTTTCATCAAACTTCAGATTCAGTTAGTCCTTGACATGAATCGAAGTTTTGTATATTTTGGTTAAAATAGCTCAACAGATGGCGCTGCTATACTGCATTTTTTATGATTTCCGCAATAGCTCTATCTCAACTACAAATGCTTGGATTTTCTCCAAACTTCAGATTCAAGTATACTTTGATATGAATGAGCGTTGCTTGTGTTTTGGTGTAAATCACTCAACAGGTGGCGCTGCTATGATGTATTTTTCAGAATCACCACTATAGGTCTATCTCAAGAGCTAATGCACGGAATTTCATCAAACTTTAGAATCAGTTAGTCCTTGACATGAATTGACATTTCATCCAGTTTGGTGTAAATCGCTCAATAGGTGGCGCTGCTGTGCTGTTTTTGTGATTTGCGCAATAGCTCTATCTCAAGAACTAATGCTTGGATTTTCAACGAACTTCAGATCCACGTCTACCTGGATATCAATTATTGCTGTTTATGTATTGGTGTAAATCACTCAACAGGTGGCGCTACTATGCTAAATTTTTCAGAATTTCGGCTATAGCTCTATCTCAAGAACTATGGTACGAATTTTTAACAAACTTCAAATTCAGATACACTTTGATATGAATTGGTGCTAAATTGATGTAATTTCTTGTACCATTTAAATGATTTAATTGACGTGATTTATATAGAAGAAAGATTTGTGATGGTCACAACATACTAGTTTTTTCTAGTTTTAAACATTTCTGTCTAATGATGACAACTCAAATTTTAATCATGAAATTTTAATGAACGTTCAAATTTTAATCATAATTTTATGAAATATATTTTTTTTCATATTTTAGAAAAATTTATTATTTTAAACTAATTCGGCGACCAATTTGGCCTCCCTAAAATGTATGCTAAGAAAGTATCATTGTACTTTTATTCATAATTTGATTTACTTGAAAATTATTTCGCCAAATCAGAAAATTCTGATTGAGAAATCAAGAACTCGGTAGGGGAGACCGGGGCTAGTTGGCTACCGGTGTATGTAGGCGTAGTCCTCTTAAATCGCCTGTTTGTGGAAAGATTGCACAACCAGTCACAGAGTATCTTTCTTCTAGCTTTTTACAATCCTCATTGTAGTTTTGCAGCGTTGCCTACGTGCAATGGACATTTATTACGGTTTTTCTTTCTTTTCTTTTTTTTCCTTTGTACTCATGAGTAATTTCTTGTTGCTTCATTCTTTTTCTAATTTATAATACTTATCTTAATATTTGCGATTTAAATTGTGCAGTTTTTCTTAGTGTATGATTAACTGTACCTACCCGATATGTGATTTACTTGGATTATTTACGTTTAGAAGGTTACGTGCCCCTTTTGTGAAGAAAATTATTATGGGGCTAGTAGGCGCTTTGAAAACGGGACAAGTTGGATCGGTGTCTGGTTTGTGCTGGTAGCTTGAAAAACAGCAAACACCGAGAAAAGTGCTTGCAATGCAAGATTTGGGGCACATGATGCTTGCCCAAACGGAGACAGTCGAATTTTTATTTGTGACAACTGTAACTCTGATGATGATATCGAGTAGGATAGAAGTTACTCAATGTTAATATTTTATACATTATTTTTATGTCTGTATAATTTAGAATTTACATTGTACGGCTTTGTTTAAACTTACTGGTAATAATGAAATTGATTTTTCTTAACTGCATGTCTTATTTCAGTTTTATTTAAATTTTTATAAAGCGTGTGCAAACTTACCCATAGGTATAGGCAACTTGCCCCGTGACGGAGTAGGTTGGCGCACAATTTTCCTTTTACTTTAGTCTTCCGCAAAACATAAACTACAAAAGCTACAAACTCAAAACTCCAGTGTATTTATAGCCAAATGCCTGTTCTTTAAAAATGCAGTTAAACTTTGTTAAAAAACTTAAACAAAAACTTAATAAAAATTAATAACTAAAAACTGCGCCTAGTCGCCCCGGTCTCCCCTATTTTTATATTAGCGCAACGCAGGTGATAAATCGCAAACATTTCTACTGTCCTTTTTTTTTTCTTTATCATTGTATTTAAAATACAAAAGTTTTTTGGTAAAGCTAAAGTCAAACTAATTTGGCGAGAAGTTTGGCCTCCCTTAAATGTATGCTAAGAAATGTATCGTGTTACTTTTATTCATAATTCAATTTGTATTTCATTATCATTTTATTTAATACAAACTGAAACATTTAAAATTAATGGCTTGCACTTCATTATTTTTTTAAACGAATCAAACAGAAAAATTTTACGCACAGATGTCATATACTCACTTGAGTACCTGATTGGCGCAAAATGGCGTTATTTTGCCTGACACGGTACATGTTATGTATGTATGCTATTTTTTATATATGAAATTAATTTAGAAGTGTCAATTAAGTTTTCTTAGTGTTTTTATGTAAACAACGTGAGAAAATTATGTATGGAAAAATTCTTTACGTTTCTCTAGGCATTCCTATGTCTACTTCCGGTATTTGGCTCATTACCCGACTGCCAAGAAGGGTTATGTGTTTCACACGTATCTGGGTAAGTGGATTTCTTTATACCCTCGAAACATCCCAACGACTGGATAGATTTTAATGAATGAGGTCTCTATCGATTCGTTTTAACCGTCCGATGGTTATAGGCTAGATGTTTAATGAATTTAAAATGGCAGTAGAGACGAAGAAAAATTTTTACGCACCGTATTGAATAGCATATCATGGGATAGGACTTTCAAAATGAAGACGATGTTTCATTGACTATTTTACAGTCAGAAGCTCTGTTTAAATATTACACATTCTGGAAGTTGTGTAGGTAGGATCTCTAGCTGTCCTGCAACTCTAACCATCATATACATCTATAGGTCTCATCAAAACAGTGTTTATAGATAGGGGCTAACAATCAAACACAACTTAAAAGTCATCAATAGAAGTAAATAAAAAAAATAGGTAAGTAATATAAAAAATAGTTTCACATTGAAGATAAATAATTAATTAATTCGCTTTTTACGCAGTCGGGTTTTTTGATTTTTTAAATTTAATTTTTAGTGGTTACTTCATGTTTAATAAATTGATCATATCCCCTATTCTATTAATCGTTGGAGTAACATGAAAGCACATCTCGCATCGTAAAAGATTGATAATTCAAACAAAAAGAAAAAAAGAAGAGGAAGCAAAAGAAAGATTTTTTAACAAAGCGGACATTTTAATGATGGCAGATACCTTATTAAAAAAAAAAAAAAAAAAAAAGGAGTATCGTTTTGCTAGATGCTATCGATTCTCAAGTAATCGTTATCGTGTGAAACGAACAATTTTACACACACACATTATGATTAAAACAGCATTATCTTTAACATTAAAATCCTTATTATATTCTTTCTCTTGCATTTACGAGATGTGGCTATTAAATAATGAGACAAATTATGTAAAATATTTTATTTCAAATTTATACATATTTAGTTATTATCGCTTTAAACATACATCCTCCTTTATCCCTAAAACGCTCCATGCGAATTTTCCATTGTTTGAAGCAGTGCTGGAAGTCTTCTTCTGTGAGCTCTTTCACAACGCGGGCACCCTTTTTTTTTACAGCTTCAACGGTCTGAAATATGGTTCATTTAATGCAGATTTGACCTAGGGGAACAGATTAAAATCACATGGTGCCAGGTCAGGTAAATAAGGTGAATTGCCCACCACTGACATGTTACGCTTGCCTAGAAACGTCTTGGCAGACAATACAGTGACAACCGGTGCCTTCACCTAATGAAGCAATCATGTCTTGCTCTTCCACAATTTGGGTCGTTTTCGTCGTATTTTTTCACGAAGTTGAGCAAGGATGCCAAGGCAATAATGCTGATTATCAGTTACATCTTCGGGAACGCAGCGAAGGTACACAATCCCATGGATATCTAAAATTTTCTACGTTGTTGACGTGGAAGGTCGACTGGTGTGAACAGTATCTTCAGCCTATCCTTGGCTATGTTGGAAACGCTTAAACCACTCAAAAACCCGCGCACGTGATAATCATTCACCGCCGTATACTTCTTTTAACAAATGATGAGTATCAGTAGCAGATTTTTCAAGTTAAAAAAAAAAAAAAAAAAAAAAAAAAAAAAAAAAACTTTCACATTATTTCGTTGCGCGAAATTTGTGAGTGAACGACAATTCAAGCCAGCGAATCATTGAAATCTACCGAACTAAACATTGCAATCTACTGCCTCAACGCTGCATTTATGCGCCCACATTCCTACATGATATCTGCTTATTTAGGTCTACTCTACCCGCCTTTACATTTTTGACGTATACTTCTGAACCATTCTGTATATATATATATTTAAAACCGTTATTACAAAGCACAAATGATCATATACAACTGTGAATGTGCAAATTAAAAATGAAGTATTATCCTTTATAAGAAAAAATACCAAAATATATTATTGGATCAAGCGACGCAACAAAATGAAAGTACAGTAAAACAATGTATATAATAAAAATATTGGAAATATTTATATATAATATATATTATATATTATATATATATTATATATAATATAATATATATTATATATTATATATATATTATATATAATATAATATATATTATATATTATATATATATTATATATAATATAATATATATTAACTAATTTCTCAACAATTTTAATCAGATAATTTCAATCAGTGATTAAATCGTGATTTTAATCAACTGATTCAAAAAATCATTAGTTAAAATTATAAATTTTCTAAATGTTTAAAATGAAATAAAGAAATATTAAAATCTAAGTTAAACATAATTTGAAAGGTTTCTATATGTATTCTGCCTTATAAATAAACTTTATTGGCCTTATAAATAAATGTATAATAATTATTAATCTAATCAAAAACAACTCGTTGTAAATGGTACCGCCAAGCCACGAACCTAAAACGTCAGTCATAAAAAGAAGTGATATCAAATAAAAAGAATCGATATTGAAGTGCATAGTCGGAGTAAAAACCTATCACTAATCATAATGTTTCCAAAGGACTGGGGGTGAGGTGCAGTATATGAAAAGTGCTTGGCAACCTACAGGCTTTTATAATGTTTGTTCTTCCTGCACTTGCATATGGCTATTTGTTTAACGATTTTCTTCTTGTATTACCGATTCCATTAAACTGTGAAAAGTTGAAGCTTGTGGTGTTTACATGCCCAATCTTATTTGACATCTTGTGATCGATTTGTTCATTTTATTTACCATTATTTGAACGAGAAAGACCACTTTGAGGAGAAGGATTTTCTAAGTAAACATGTACAATAATAATAAAAAATAATGATCATATAAATATTACTAGCAATGCGCCTAATAATAGACGTTAACTGATGAAAGATATATTGCAGTAAAGCCTACGTAAACGAAATTGAACATGACAGGAGAAAAATCTGTTTTGATAATTATTATGTTACAATAGTTACAATAATATTAAGTTGAGCAAAAAATTCTGGGAATTTTTCATCTAATAGTTACCAGAATTTGTATCGTATATAGGAGTACTAGTGGTATACTAGAAGTACTAGCGGTGGAATTGGTGCAGAAGTATCTAAGATTGGTCCGCCGAAAGGGCGCTTTGTTTCAGCAGGACAATGCGAAACCGCACGTGGCCCAGAGGACCAAGGATAAGGTTACACAGTTGGACGGCGTCGAAATTCTTCCATACCCTGCATACAGTCCAGATGGGGTTCCGTCCGCTTATATGCTTTTTCGATAAATGCAACACTTTTTCAAGGGCCGTCGATTTGAATCCTTTAATGAAGTTGAAGCATGTCAAGAACTTATCGATTCCAAGGAGTCGCCATTGAACTCCCAGCAAATCCGAAATCCGACAGAAGGGTGACAGAAAGTCGTGGACTATGATGGTCTCTACTTTGAAGAATAGTCCTTGTTGCTTTTGTTGTTAATTTGCGCATAAAACCTAATTTTAAAAAATTTCCCAAAACTTTTTGCTCAACGTAGTATAATATTCCTTATGTTGGAAACACGACATTTTACGTTTAAGAAAAAATTGCGCTATAAATAGAATTCATTTTACAAGTTTTCCCTTTAATTTTGAAGCAGTGTGTTATTAAACGTATTTATGTAATTAAAAGTTATGTTTAAAATATTGAAAAGTATAATTGTAATAATAGATGATTACTGCAATTACATACCATTTTCTGCATGTTTTATAAATCTTTCTGATTTATTTCAGATGTTCCTCCTACAAATATTTATAAGAGATGATATAATGAGAATTTAAAAATAATTTTTTCAACTTTCACAATTTTTCGAAATTGATATAGGTACTGCATATATTAAGTATTCTCCTGCAGGTCGCCAAGCAGTTTTTACATGCTGCACCTCCCTTTGGAAGTCACACTCCCACATTTGGAAGCATTTTTTGAATGGAGATCTCAACTTTTGGTGCATTTCAATAATTTTTGAAAGATTATTTAAATTCAGATACGTATGAATATCAAATTTTTAACGATGAAGATGTAGAATTTATTAAAAAATTACAAAATATTTTTGTTATTGTCCCTGTGTCACAAAGCCGCCAACAATTATGCAATAATATGTAGGAAATTTTACATTGAAAAGATAGAAGATGAATTAGGTAATACAGATTTTTATGCAAAAGTTAATATTGATAAGAATCCTGTTGTTAAAAATATTTTTGCATATAAAAAGAAAGTTAAAAATATGTTTTCTTAGAATTTTGTAATTTCAAAGAGTCACTGTTTGCCATTTATTCTTTTAACACTAAAGTTTCGTAAAAATCCGATTAAATTTAGGTTCATTTGCTGTACTTCTAAAAGTGTTAATAGGAAATTTAACATTGGTTTACAGAATTTATTTAAAAAGATATATGGTTTTTTTATGTAAATTTAAGAAATATAGTTATTTTTGGTCGATTGATAATAGTATCGAAATTTTGGACAAACTGCCATTGAAATGCATGTTTTCGACTTTGAGATTCTGTTCACCAATATACTTATTGATTGACTTTAAAATGTTTTAATGAATATTTTTGATTTATTTTGTTTAAATGAAGAATTAAATATTAATAGAGATTCATTTTAAGTTTATGTCATTTTTGTTTTTTGTAATAATTATGTAACTTTCAACAATAGTACCTTTAATCAGATCTGTGGAAATGGAATGGGGACAGATTATTCTAGTAGAGCAGCTATTTCATTTTTGTTTTATTATGATTTAAAGTATACAATGAAATGTAATAAATCTTTAAATGTGTTTAGGTATATTGATGATATTTTGATTTTCAATATTGATTTTACTAATGAATATGACATTATACGAGTATATTCAAATTGTTTAAAGTTGAATAGGGCAAACTATGATTATTATAATGCAGAATTTTTGGATATTTCTTTTAATATTTTTAATAATAAATTAACCTTGGTGATTAATAATAAATTAACCTTGGTATGATAAAATAAACAGTTTTTAATATTTTACAAGAAGTATGCCGCATTGGTTTTCTAATTTACATAAAAAAATTTCATGAGTATTATAATTAATCAATTAATTCATTTTAATAAAATTTGTGGCAGTGATAGTAATTTTTATAAGCAGATTTTTAAGTTCTTGGCTAATCTTTTTTTACAATAATAGTTATCCTATAAATTTTTTGAAGTATTATTTAAAGATTATTTTAAAAAGTGAAAGGCAGCATTGTGGATTTCTGGATGAGCAACTTATGGCCGCATTCTTCCTGAACAATGAACATTCCATATGAAGTGTGAATTCTAAAGTCTCGTTTAAAGAACGAGTTGACACTGATTTTTTGAATCTAAGGAGCTTTGCAGGTTTGGATTTAAAGATTTTGATAATGGACTCTGAGGAAAAATTAACAGTTTGATATTATTTACAGGTGAAGGACATTGTACAGGTACTTCTGCTTCATGTTTTTGAAATTTTTTCTTGTAGGTTTGGGAGGGTGCACGTTATTCTACATTTGTGGCGACCGGTTCCGGTTCAGTGGATTTCTTAAATTAACTAACACTATCTTAAAAATAAATCAATTGGCACTTACTCAATTAATTCCACGGGATATCAAATTTTCTCTTCTTTTAATTGGAAGACACATATTTACATCTATTATACACTATAATACATTTTACTTACAAAAGCGAAACGCGTTCTTAAAAACAGAATATTCTTTCAACAACACCATCTCGAAGAAAAAAGAGAGAGCGCGCGCGATGAGCCCAGGAGGGGTTACCTTACGTAAACAATAGATCCATTGCTGTCCCGTTATCGCCCATTTGGCGTCAAAACATATAATTCTCCACACACTCCCCACCTGGACTCATGAGAGTACATAATGATAAATCAACATAAACATTCTTATAATAAACTTGACCTTAAATGACAACTCAAATGATAAAATAGAAAATTTTCAATCTACAGGCGTTGAAGTATAAAGAATTAAACATAAAATAATAAAGTCATGATCAATATAAATAAAAAAAAGACACTCTTATAACATGTAGCTACATGAACATATCTGGCCAGATATTTTACCTGAATAAGATTAACTGAATATATATATATACATAATATAAACAAATTAAATACCATTATTAATTCAATTATCTTTTCAATTTGAAATAAAGTACAATTATGCATAAATGAAAGATTTTTACTAAATAAACAACAAATTGCAAAACACACCCAAAAAAAAAAATATTTCCAAACATGAATTTATAAAACAAACACACTTTGATATTCAAACACTAGTAGAAAAAATAAATTTCAAATCAAGTACTGAAATCACTTATCATTCAGATATCTAGTTCAAAAGGATACAAAAGTTGTATTGGTTTTCTCAGCAGTCCTTTAGCAGTTTTTATTATGCAAGCACTAATAAGTTTATCTCTGCCAATAATGACTTCCTTAACTATTCCTAAGTCCCACAACAGTTTAGATTTAGCAGTACCATCTACTAAAACAACATCGCCAATTTTTAAGTTTTTGTGTCTTTCAGGAGTTTTAAATTGATGAACTGAACTTAAATTCAATTGTTCCTTCCACTTAATCCAGAGCTGTTTCAACAACTTACTTTGATATCGTTTTCTCCTTAACAAAGTTTCTTTAGTAGAAATTTTATTTTCTAATTCGGCAAAATGTAGAGGAAAACTGATGTTCTCTCTTCCTAGCTGAAGGAAATGGGCCGGGGTAAGTGGCTCTGGCTCGTCGAAATCACTTGTTGTGTAGGTTAGCGGTCTCATATTTATTATGGCTTCTATTTCTGTCAAGATTGTTGCCAATTCTTCAAATGTGATGAGAGCTCTTCCCAAAATTTTTCTTAAAGGTTCTTTTACACTTTTTACGAGCCTTTCGTAAAACCCTCCCCACCATGGGGCACGCTCGACGATAAATTTCCATGTCATACCTTTATCCGATATAAAATCCTGGAGTTTTTGATCTTTAATGATTTTCTCAAATTGTTGTAATTCTTTATCAGCAGCCTTAAAACTCTTTGCATTATCCGAAAAAATCATTTTACAGTTTCCGCGTCTTGAAATAAATCGACGAAAACACAAAGGGAAAGATTTTGTAGTCATATCCCTGGCTGCTTCCAGATGTATTGCTCTTGTTGTGGCACAGGTGAACAGTACAATATATGACTTTGACGTCTCTTTATTCTCTGTTCTTACGATTATCGGTCCTGCAAAATCCAATCCTATAACGGTAAACGCAGGAGATTCTGATATTCTTTCCTTCGGAAGTTGGCCAGTTAGTTGGTCAGCTGCTTTCGCATTGTATTTTTTACAAATTAAACATTTCCTGACACTTTTCCTAATTAATTGTCTTCCTTGAGGAATCCAAAATTTTTTTCGGATTTGTGCAAGTGTCAAAGAAACTCCACTATGCAACAATTTTCTGTGTTCTTGCATAATCAGCAACTCGATAAATTTTTCATTCTTTGGCAATATGACTGGATTGCTTTCATTTAAACTAAATGAGCCTTCATTAAGTCTGCTTCTGATTCGTAAAATTTTATTTTTATCCAAATATGGACATAACGAATAAATTCTTGAGGTCTTCTTAATGGGATTTCCTTCTTCTAATGACTCAATTTCTTCCTTATAATTTTTCATTTGTACTTCTTTAATTAATAATTCTTCAGCTTCTGTCAATTCTTCAGCAGATAATACACCTTTATGTTTAATTGGACTTCTTAGATTGAAGACAAATCTTTTAATTCTTGCCACTGTTCTAATTGCCTTCAATAAAGAACTAAAACGCTCAATCTCTATAAGTGGTTTCTGTTGTTCTGATGAACAAAGGTTTTGGGAAATTACTTTTCCTTTAGCTTCTAGTTGCTTCATATCTTCATCCACTTCTCTGTCTTCCTTGGACCATAAATTTGAATCTTTAATTAACCATGGAAGCCCTGACCACCATAGATCATCGCTCTCGAGGTCGAGAAGTGAGAGTCCTCTCGTAAATCGGTCAGCAGGATTTGAGCTACCGGGACAATGTCGCCAGTTCATCGGATTTGTTAAAGTTTGTTTGTCCGTTTCAATAACAGGGTGATGGGGTAAGTAGCATGCCAAATTATCATTGGTCGAATTTATTTCCTGGGGTTCAACAATTTCTACTACTCCCAAAGTCTTATATTCATTAATATCTTTGCATTTGTTCGTATTATCGTCTTGAATCCGCAACCCTTCTACAGTTTCAAGCTGAACTGACATTTTATCATCCTTGTTATTATCCCAAATAGATATGTACATTGCACACACTAAATTATCTACATTAACTTCTTCTGAGAATTTGCCGTGAAGTGTCCAACCTAATTTCGTTTCATTCAGAACAAGAGTTGGTGAAATGCGTTTATATTTTCCTGTCATAATTGACCAATAGTAATCGCTCCCAATCAACAAATCTATTTCATTATCACCATCATCTAAATCATTAGAAACGTCTGATAACTCTATACCCATATTTTTAATTTTTTTTATATAACTCAGAACTTGGTGCTCGTATTATATCGGAACAGATTCTCTCCGTTTCTAACGCTTCCAGACATAATATATTGTCCGAATTATTGTCTTTTAGGAAAATCTTTACTCTATTATGATTATCAACAATAGGTTTCTTTCCAGCAAAGGTATGAATTTTTAATGATTCCTGCCCTGTCACCTCTAAATTTAAACGATTAGATAAATTCTTCCCAATAAATGTTCGCTGCGAAGCGCTATCTAATAATATTCGAACATTAATATTTTGATTCTTTCCAATCATAATTCCTTTCAATGTTTGAAAATAAATATATTCATCTGGATTACAACAAAGTGATGAAACTGTTATTTTTTCATATTTCTTATTTTCCTTTCCCCCCGGTTCACGCTCAGTCGAAAGGAGGTCAATTTCATTTTCATTCGATGATCTTTCTTTTTCTTTTTTGTTACAAAGAGAATTTTGATGCGTTCTCGAAAAACAAATTGTGCAACGAATTTCAGTATTTCTGCAATATTGCTTCTTATGGAATTTCCGGTAGCATTTAAAACATTTTGCTTGTTTTAATAAAGATTCTTTTCGTTGTTCCAAATTTAAATTACATGAATTTGCTTCGTGATTTTGAGAACAAAAGGGGCACAGGTTTTCTGCAATTGTATTTAATGTAAGTGCTGAAGGATTTTTAATTTTTTCTTGGTGAAAGTGTTCGGGAGAATTTTGTCTAAATTTATTTTCATGGGATTTAGTATTTTCAAAACTAATAGAAGTAACATTAATAGTTTTTTCTCGCGCTACTATTTCTCGTTTCAGGAATAACAATAAATCATTAACACAAACATCCTTTGTATCGTATTGTTCTCTGTGAAACTGTAATACGAGATCATTCGGTATACATTTATAAATAATGGGTAATAATAAGCAACCATACTGGTCTGGCTTCACATCAAGCGCTTCGAGGCATCGTATTTGTATAGTTATCTCATCAAATAATTTTCTCAAAGAATGTATGTCATTTGATCTTCGTACTGCTTCTAAGTTTAATAATTTGTTAGTGTGCTCGGAAATTAAAACATCTCTTTTCCCAAAACGGTCCTTTAATATATTTATTGCCGTTACATAATTTTCACTTGTTAATGGAAGCCCATTAATAGCGGCAGCTGCTGAATCAGAAATTAAAGATTTTAAGTAAGTAAACTTTTCAATTTGCTGAAGAGCTTCATTTTCGTGAATAGCAACTTTAAACTGAGGCCAAAATTCTTGAAATTCGCAAATGTCGCCTGTAAATTTATTTAAAGAAATTCGCGGCAATTTCGTATTCGACTTTAATTGACTGTCTGATATGGAGGGCGTAGTTACTTTTGGTTCACTCGTGATAGTTGAATTTATGTTTAAATTTTTCAAATATCTACTGGCTCTAGATTTGCAAGTCACAATAGCTTCCTTATATTCTATCGAAGTTTCTATATCTGTTTCTAAATTATCGGTTTCAATATCCGATTCAATTGACTCATCCAATTTTTCTAATGATAATTTGTGTTCAAGTAATGCTTCTAAAGAGTCCTCAACTATTTCCGGTTTGGAATCACTTTCTTTTTTAATTTCACTATCAATCTTTTTTATCAATTTCGTTACTGTGGTTCTAATTGATCCGCGTTTTGCTATGTTTCGTTTTAAAACTTCACTTTGATTCATCTTTATATTCACTCATTCAAAGAATTATGTCTTCCAATATATCGTAAGTTTAAGAGAAATTTTAAATAATTTACCCGTTTAATGAAATGCCAGTAGCGTAGTTATCAATTTATATTCCCGGCCTTATGCACCAGTGTGGCGACCGGTTCCGGTTCAGTGGATTTCTTAAATTAACTAACACTATCTTAAAAATAAATCAATTGGCACTTACTCAATTAATTCCACGGGATATCAAATTTTCTCTTCTTTTAATTGGAAGACACATATTTACATCTATTATACACTATAATACATTTTACTTACAAAAGCGAAACGCGTTCTTAAAAACAGAATATTCTTTCAACAACACCATCTCGAAGAAAAAAGAGAGAGCGCGCGCGATGAGCCCAGGAGGGGTTACCTTACGTAAACAATAGATCCATTGCTGTCCCGTTATCGCCCATTTGGCGTCAAAACATATAATTCTCCACAACATTCATACATGTTGAGTTAATTTTATTTGTTTATATTTAAATTGCAATTTTAAAGTAATTTTTAAAAAAAACCCATTTATTTACTTTTTTTGTGTGTGTTTTAATTATTCTTTGTTTTCATTACTTTTTTGTTTAAATTTGGTTTATTTAATTTAGCCTTTTGAATTTTGTTTCTAAAATGACAAAGGATTTTTTTTTCTATATTGAGTGCAGGATTGACGTGTGTTCAGAATCCTGCAAGCTTTTAACAGTGGGGGTGGAGTTATGTCTGTCTGTCCCCGAATGATAAAGAACAGAGAGTATCTTGTCTGTGTTTCTTTTTTTACCTGTATTTTTAAAAGTATCTTGGAATTTTTATAGTTAAATATTGCTGATATACACCTTCTTTCCAGGGATAAAGTGTTTTTGTATTTTTAATTATTGATGAAATACATTTTGTTGCATTTGATATGAGCTGCTTTAGCGCCAATTATGCAAAATTTTTTTAATTAATTATATATATGTATGTGTATACGTATGTATATATATATATATATATATATATATATATATATATATATATATATATATATATATATATATATATATATATATATACACATACGTATATATATATATATATATATATATTAAAAAGGATTTATTTTTTTCACATGCATCACATTACAATGTTCATTTTATGTCATATTAGGCTAGTTTAACTTTCATAAAATGTAAAATAGTTTTTTAATAGAAGAAATAATTTATTAAACACAAAATGCAGTCCATTTTATAAGGTTGTACGATATATATTTCATAAACAAAAATTTTAAAAACATCTGCGCTTATTTAAAAATAGCAAAAGAAAAAGATACATCATCAAAATTAAAGATAGCTTTATAAATATTAATTTAAATAAAGCAATAAAATCGCTGTGATTAAAACTATTGAAGCTATTAGGAGACAGTTTAGGGTCATTTCATGAAAAACAAAACTTTTTTCGTCAGAGAAAAATATTGTAAAAATAATAATTATATAAGTTAATGCAGTTATTTTTCAATGTCCAAATAATACCTATGTAGGAATAACTTTTTTAATATTTCCCTTTTTGCGATTGACAACAGCTACAAAGATAACTACCGTCAGCTGAATAGTATGTGGCTCAAATGCATTGACTTCCAAAGTACCTAATTTTGTTTTCTTTTTCACTTTGGTAATTTTGCTGTTACAGTTTATTAAATGCCCATAAGGAAGCTTTGATAGACGATTTTACATCGTTTAGACAGTACATCTATTTTTGCAATTTGAACAATTTTTAAATGGGTAGATTTAATATAGATTAAAAACATATTTAAATGTCCGTGTTTCAGATTAGTTTTTATTTAACGAATCTTCTAAATATAGATACCCAATGGAGATTTAATTTTTTCGTATATTGACTCATAAACATCCTGAGTAGAAGATTTCATTTACTTTCTTGCGTCGTCCGTTGGGAAATTTTTTGAAAAAAAAAAGTAATTTTATGTTCGTTGTACACATTAAAAAACATTTGCTAATATTTCATGTTCTTCTTTTGAACAGATAGTATTACATACACAAAAAGTTATGTGTAAACTCAGAAAAAAAGAAAATTATCAGAAACATTTCACTGTCTTATCTTAATGAAATTAGAAAAAATAACTCCAACGTAGATTTTTTTTTTTGCTGTTAACGCTTAAACTGGTAAAAATGTACTTAATACAAATTTGAAACATTATAAACAAATTATAATGCATCAATAAGTGATTTAATTCAAGATAGATTTTATAAATCTTCACCTAATTAAAGTAACATTTCGTAAACTATTAACATTATCAGGAAACAAATTTTCGAAATTTGTCTGAACAGATTGCTTATAATTAGGAAGATTATACTTATCGAAATTTCATGTTAAAGGTAATGGTTGTAATTCTGTTACATTGGCATATCTTCTGAAAGCGAAAATTGCTTTTATCACGAAATATTACGTGCATCTAAAAGTTGTGTGTATATCTAACAAATTTAAGAGGAATTAACTGGTAATTTAAGTTAGAGTTGATAAGAATAAATATTTATTTGATATACGATATCTTTAAAACATACGCATATTTTGAGGGGTATTAAAAGTGTAATAGTGATGCAAATATTTTTTGACATAGTTGATTAGTTAGCGAAAACATTTTAACGAAATATCTTTCACACAAATGATGTTCAAAATACATCAAAACTTTCTGTAAAATACCTTAAATCTTTATATGTTTTCCGTTTAGCATAAAAGTGTCACACAGTTTTAACTATTTAATTAAAAAACTTGGAAACAGTATATTGATCGATACATCCACTGTTAATAATACTGTGAGTAATTTTACGATTTTTATAAATTGTAATTTTTATGTGCTTTCTCATTAAGCAACTTGTAGTGACTAACTACTTAAAATAATATTGTAATCGAACATAAAGTTAAAATATATAAAATAACAGTAATTTATTTCATTTGAAACAGTGAAATTCATATTGCGAGAAAAATATTTTGGTTATAGAAAATTATACAGAAGATTATTTTAGAATTGGTCTCAGTAAAGAACAACTAGAATTATAAAAAGAAAATAATAGTAACTTTATTTGAGAGCTGTTCTACCTGTTCATTTTAATATGCGTTGCATTGAATGAAAACATCAGTAATGTTCAGTACTTTTCCTTCCAACCTCTGAGGAAAGAAAAGATCTAATACAAAACAACTCGTTGTAAATGGTCCCGCCAAGCCACAAACCTGAAACGTCAGACATAAAAAGAAATGATATCACATAAAAAGAAGTGATATAGAAGTGCACACTCCGAATTCCGAGTAAAAATCTATCACTGCTCATAAGGTTTCCAAAGGACTAGAGTGAGGTATAGTATGCGAAAACTGCTAGTCGACCTGCAGGCTTTTATAATGATTTTTCTTCCTACACTTATATATGACTATTTGTTTAACAATTTTCTTCTTTTATTATTGATACCATTAAACTGCGAAAAGTTGAAGATTTTGGTGTTTACATTCCCATTCTTATTTAAGATCATGGGATCGAATTGTTGATTTTATTTACAATTATTTGAACGAGAAAGACCATTTTTACGAGAAGGATTTTCTAAGTAAACATGTAATAAACATTTTGAGTTTGTAAAATAATAATAAAAAATAATGTTCTTAAGAATATTACTAACAGTGCAACTAACAATTGACGGTAACTGAAATAGAGTATATTGCAGTATAGCCTGCGTAAACGGAATTGCACATGACAGGGGAAAAATCTTTTCTAGTAAGGCTTCTATTACAATAATATTATATAATATTCCTTATATTGCTAACACGACGTTGAATACACACAACAAGAAATAATAATGCGTACAATAATAATGCGTAATAAACAGGATCCATTTTACCAGTTTTCCCTTTAATTCTGAAACAGTGTATTATTAGACGTATTCACATAAATATATATATTTTTTTTTAATATTGAAAAGTATAATTGCAATAATAGATGATTACCAATATTACATACCCTTTCATGCTTGACTTATAAACCTTTTTCATTTATTGTAGATGTTCTTTCTATAATTATTTATAAGAGTGATACAATAAGAATTTAATATTAATTTTTTCTACTTTCACAATTTTTCGAAAATGATACAGGTACTGCATATATTAAATATGGTCCTGGTCGCAAAGCAGTTTTCACGTACTGTGTCTTACTCCGAGTTCTTTGGAAACATTATGATTAGTGATAGATTTTTACACGGCACTCCGAGTATGCACTTCTATATCGCTTCTTTTTATGTGATATCAATTCTTTTTATGACTGACGTTTTAGGTTTGAGTCTTGGCTGGATCGTTTACAACGAGTTGTTTTTGATTAGATATCACTCCTTTTTGTAAGGTATTTCATATGCATTACACGTATTCAATTTTAATTTAGAAAAGAAAAGATAAACGAAAGACGAAAGAAGTAAAAAAATAATTTAATTGTGATGCTATAAACTTTTCAAAAGTGTAATATATCTAGTAAGACATAAAGTTGACCTTTTTAAAAATAATTCAAATGCATTTTAACGATCCCTACAATTCTCAGAAAAAATTATTTATTTTTTAGAAATGGTTAAATGTACCAAACTAACAAGCAATATTTTTTGCTATTGTTCTCTTAGCTATAGGGTGATTCCTTAATTAACTCGGCAAGGATTTTATCCTAATAACTTTTGAAGCCTATTTTTTTGCCTTTACATTTTCAAAATTCACACCATTTTACACAAAATATATAAAGACTTAAAAGCAATACGAATAATGAGCAATTGTTTTATCACAGGGCGTGCTTGAAGTAATTTTTAAATAGAATTAGTTTTTTTTTTTCAGGAATTCCAACGTGCCTCCTATAAGAACGGCAGAAAATAAGATTATCTGATTAAGCTTTTTTTTTTTTTTTTAATGTTTTCATAAGCTCTAACACTTGTTGGATTTTCTGAATTTTCAATGCATGTACTTTCTAAATTCTTAATTGTTTTTTTTACGTGACTAACAGAAGATACTAAGTCGTATGTTTTCTAAGTATTTTTTTTCATATTTCGGATAATTTATACGAAAATTTATAATTCATTTCAATAAAAGTTCAAAATTCAATATTTCATAAAATAAATTTCCCTAATTTCGGTCATATATGTAAATTTTTAAGTAGCTTTATTATCTGATTAAAAATTAACTAAAAGCTATTTATGGCATATTCATAGCATTCTTTAATTATCATGTGCAAAATAACAGAGTCGATTAGTTTAATAAATCCCCTTGTTAATCTTTTTAAATGAAAAGAATAACAAAAAATTCCAATAAAAATGACGAAAATGTATTTGATATAAAAGGACTGAAAAAGAAGAAAAAAAATATGCAATAAAAAACCAGACTGACTGCATTACCTTTTTAAAATGATTTAAGTTGAATAAATTGCAAAGTTTGGAATGTTCAAAAATATTTGAGTATATGTGCGTTTTAGTATAAAAGCAATATAGAAAAGAACATTTTCTCCCGTATTTCAGTATGATAAATAGTAATCCTAAAGTTCTGTCGAATTGTTTTCATGACTACACGTACTATGTGATTCACTAAAGTGTGTACATTATCTTTCTGAGCATGTTCTGTGGTTTCTCCGTAGTCAGTGTTTACCTAAAACCTTTCCCTATTCGGTATCAACTGTCACATTTCTGTAATGTAGTTTCTCCTCAAATATCATCAAGATATTCCGCGAGGATTATTGTGTACAATACCTTCGTCAAAAATCACTCCGATTTTGTGAAAAATAAAATTTCATTTTATTGTTATCTAAATTTTATGTTCAAAAATGCCCATATTATTGGAATTTTAAAAGGGTGTGTGCTGAAATCTAGAAGCATCTTTATTAAAGTGGACAATATAAACATCTTTCATAAAGTAGAAACATGGATCGTCGAGCTTTTCGATGAACAAATTGAATTCATATTCAACTTTCAAGTAACATGATAAAATTATTAAAATGACCACCATTTAAAAAATTAGAAATTGAAAAACTTTTATTTTTAAGTTTTCGACTATTAATCAAGGATTACAGAGCAATTATTCCATCTTTATAATATATTAAATGTAGCAGTTTGAAATTCTAAGCTGTCTCACATTCTGAAACATCCCGCATTTGTTATGTGACAATACTCATATATATTAACTGATTTAGATGTAACTGAGTAAACGTAAAAGACTTTACCACGGTCATTATCAAGTTCATTGGTTAGCTTCATTTACCACTTTGTTTTAAAAAAGCGGGCACTTCAAAATTTTGTGAAATTTGTCGAACAAGAATTAATTGCTCTAAATGAAGCCAACTTCTATATAGCTGACTTATTTGGCGAAATTCTCACTCGAAAAAATTATTGATGAAATTTGGTATTGAATCTTCTATAATTGGGTTCTACAATTTTTAGTTTGTACGATTGAGTAAAATAATGTTTTTAAACACGCAGTATGGAAACGACTATTTCCTCTTGGCATTTTCTGGAAGGACTTTTTTAAATGTTTAAATTTAAATGTTTTAAATAAACGCCATTTAGAAACAAGAAACGCATGAAACTGGCTAAAGAACTCTGTCAAAGTCTTAATATGGCCTGTACACATGTTAAATCACATCAAAATCAAGTGATGAATACAAGTGTTTTCGCATGACTAAAATCAGATTATTTTAAAATGTAAACCACAAAAATATTCAAACCGCTTTATCTCAGTCATTATTCAATATAAAGATGAATCAAAAAATTCCCCGAAATCCTTGTATCAAGTTAAATCACGTAAAAAATATTTTTTAATTTCTAATATTTTTTGTACCTGTTTTTAAATTAAAAAAAAATGACCGCCGTTGAAAAAAAAAATAATAATAATAATAATTGCGGATAAAGCTGGCTACAGAACTAGTTCTAGACCTTCGTATGTCAAAAAGTTTTTTTATTGACACTTATTTTCAAGTGTATTAATCCCTTTTCTCCATCCGAATTATAGATTTTTTGTGCCAGCAATCACATATTTTACAGAAATGTTTTACAGAGAAAAATAATAAACTAAAAGAATTAGCATTAATATAAATTTACTAGCAAAACACGTGGCTTTTCTTGCGTATTAGTTCAATTATGCAAAGTCGTATTTATGTACCTATTTTTATTAGAAAATTTACATTATTAGGAATAATTAAATTTGCTAGTTAATCTACAGTTTAACTAAACTTGATTATTATACTGAATTTGGGGAAAATAAGAAAGAGAATTATAGGAAAAGCTAATTCTAGATCAATGATTATTTATAATGCATTTTGAAATATTTACGCTCATTTCAGTTTTCATATGAAATTTTGAATTTTTTAGAAAACATTCTTAACACTCATTTACATCTCAAAAGTAACCATCATGTAATATTCCAAGCTTCTAGTCTAACAGTCTACCATCCCTATGGTCGTATTGTCACCAACATAAAATATGCCATATGTTGGAACAATGACTATCACACGAATTTGCTTCCATAAATTTTCAAATCGGTTAATATTTCCTCATAGTCTAGAGCAGGGCTCGAAATGGAAAAATTCACGAACCGGAACGCTATTTCAAAATTATTGTCGACTATTTTTTTTTTTTTTTTTTTTTTTTTGAAAATACAGTAAAGTTTCGATTATCCGCGTCCGCCTTAACCGAGTTTCCGCTTTAACCGAGTTATTTTCTTTTGATGGACTGATGGTTTCCATTATTATGAAACAGCCATTATAAATGAAGTGTTAGGTGAAGATGAAAGAGCAGTCGTAAAAAGTTAGAACTCTGATTTTCTGGTCAGAATGGGGGAAAAATGGCCATAATTTTATGATCCATTTCAAAAGTATGAGTTCGATTGAAAAAAAAAAAAATTCATTCCCGGTATTTCTTAAAAGTAACGGAAATGTACATCAAAGAAATCTTACTAGTACCATAAAAGTGATTGAATTAAGTGAAATTTTATATTTCATCTCCTTTAGTGGGTGACAATTTGTGTCAATCCGATTTATACGAGTTTTTTGCTTATCCGAGATGAGCTTGGTCCATCTTAACTCGGATAATCGGGACTTTACTGCATAGCAAATTTATATTTTAACTGCAGAAAAACCAATTTTTAAAAATGCATTCAAGATTATAAATAATTAGAAAAAACGTTACACAGAGCATAGTAAGCTATGTGTATGAAACTGTAATAATATTTTTTTAATAATTCCACGAACCGGAACATTATTTTCCATACTTTCACGAATCGGAATAATATTTGTCACAATTTCACAAACCAGAACATCGTTCCGGTTTGCTCCGGTACATTTCGTGCCCTGGTCTAGAGAAATCGTAATTTAGAAAGTTTTTACAAGGCTTTTCGCTCAAACCTTTAAATGTCTTATTCTTTAGAAAATTTTTTTAGAGACCATTAAGTCTTATACGTATCTATCATGACTAATTTTAATTATCTATCTTTAACAATTCAATAGAAAACGTAATTTAGAATAATTTTAGAACGCTTTTCACTTTTTTCATCATTTTAAATTTCGATTTTTTAACGATTCTTAGAAAACATTTACATCATACACTGCTCAAACAAGTTAGGGGTGCAAGCAAAAAGTGAAGAGAACATTGCGAGACAGCCATGCATGGTCATAACATGCGACAAAAAAAAAATGCAAGAGAGCTTTAATTTTCTGAAACGATGGGTAGAACGTGAAAAGATGGTTTAGGGCAACAATTTAGTTACATGTAAATGACAAAAAAAGTACTGTTTAGGAATGATGCAGGGTATTAAATACATTATCGATAAGCTTTCGGGGAGTACTGTTTCATTGTTGAAGAATTTTAATCTCCAAGTCCCGGACAATAAAAGAAGGCATCAGTCTCGCTGCAATGCGTCGTCAGAGTGTGTCCCAAATATGCTCAATCAGATTCAGCTCAGGAGAGCATGTTGGCTATTCCATATGTTGTATTGTTTCAACTTTAAGAATGTCCTCCACCAGATGAGCTGTATGTGGAGGTGGCATTATCATGCATGGAATAAAAGTTATCATCAATAACTGCAACATAAAATACGACATTAGGTCTCAGTATCGCGTCTATATAACTTTGGACTGTCAAACTGCCATTCCGAATGATATTCAGGAACGTACATCCACCTATTTTAATTCCAGGCCCTAGCATAAACCCACCACGTCTGTCATGCGATCTTTCACGAACGAATGTGTGATTATTTTGAGTGCCCCTATCTCTCCATGCCAAAACACATTGTATATCACCTACAGACTGAATCGGGACTCATCCGTAAACAGAATTTGACTCCAACAACGTTGTCTCTAAACTCGATGTTCAATTGCCCACCGTGTTTGAAAAGCACAGTTGCTTGAGGTCAGCGGAATACAGACCATTGGCTGCATAGAACCTGATGAAGCCTAATTCAGAACATTTGTATGGATACACTTCGTCCTGTAGCTGGGTAGCATTACCCGTTCCCTCTCGACGAGCTTTTAACAGAATATATCTGCCATCAGTTTCTGATGTAGCACATGACCCAGCTTTCCCTTGTCGATATCTACCATTCCATGTGTCTTGAATCGATCCCACAGCTTTGATTGACACTTCTATCAACTCCAACAGCGTCCGCTACACTTCGTTGTGTTTCTCCAAATTCAACTGTCCCGATAACACACCAATTCATGGATTCCGGTAAATCAGATTGTTGTGACATTTCCCTGTCAACTTTTCTCAAAACACAACCTGAGCAATTGAATTTTACAACTCAGGGTGTGAAACAGACGTTTACGAAAAATCCCGATTTCTGCACTTATCACCTTCTTCTAGTTTGTGACGTCATAAACTTTAATTTGTATGAGAAAGTTTCTTCATCAGTTTTCTACTACATTTTAAATTATGGATGTTTTGTTTTTCATGCTTGTCGATGTAAATATTTGCATAATTTTATTAAAACAATGTGATCCCCTAATTGTTTTGAGCTGTGTATAAGAACAACCATACGAAATTTCAAGTTTCTATCTTTAACAACTCCAAAAAAATAGAAATATATTAGAACGCCTTTCGCTCATTTCACATTTTTTAATTTGGAATTATTTACTAATAGTTGTTAGTGAGAATTTACATCTCATAAGAGACTTCCATGCTAAATTTAATGTTTCTATCACCATCAATATCACAAAAATTGTAATTTTAGAATAATTTTTGCTCCTGCACCCCTCTTTTAATGACAAAAAATCGACAAAAAATATAGCTATTCTCGTTCAGATATTATGATCATCCATATTCCACTATTAGTTTTGAAACAGGTATGGTCTTCCCTGAAATTCATAGAAGCCGTAATTTAGTAGCATATTGGAATTCTGTTTGCTTATTATACCATTTTAAATTCGGAATACTTTAGAAACTGTTTTTAGAGAGGTTTTATATCTTATAAATATCTACCACGCCAAACGTCAAGTTTCTATCTTTAACAATTGCACAGAAATCGTAATTTCGAACAATTTTAGAAGGCTTTTGGCACATTTTCACAGCTTTTAAATTTCGAATTATATTTCGACTGTTTTTAGTGATCAATTATATTTTATAAGTAACTACCATGCCAAATTTTAACTTTCTAGCCTCTTAGTACCTCAAAAATTGCTAATTAGAGCATTTCTTTGCTTCTGTAACCCTCTGGTGGTATTGGCACAAGACACGAAACGTACCTATGTTTGAGCAGGGACTGCCACCATCAATTTGCAACCATTACATCTGAAATCGTTTTGATATTTCCTGATACTTCCTAAAAATCGCAATTTAGAACATTTTTAGAACGCTTTTCGCTCATTTCAACCTTGTAAAATTGGAAATTTTTAGAAACTAATTTTAGTGAACTTTTATATCTTATAAGTATCTACCACGCCAAATTTCATCTTTTTATGTTTGAGAATTGTATAAAAATCGTAATTTAGAACGTTTTTCGCGCATTTTCGTCCCTTTTAAATTTCGAATTTCTTTTAACTGTTCTTACATAAAATTTGCATCTTATAAGTCACTGCCATGCCAAATTTCATGTTTCTAGCTCCTTCAGTATCGCAAAAAATCGATATTTAGAAACGCTTTTTGCTCCTGAAACACCCAGGTGGTTGTGTCACCGACATAATATATAGCCTACATGGGAGCAAGGACTGAATTCAAGAATTTTCAACCATTACTTTTGAAATTGGTTTGGTATTTCCTGAGATTGCATGGAATTCGTAATTTAGAATGTTTTTAGGACGCTTTTTGCGCATTGTCACCTCTTTTAAATTTCGATTTTTTTAGAAACTTTTCTTAGAGTGCATTTATATCGTATAAGTAACTATCATGCTAAAATTCAAGTTTCTGGGGCTTTAAGCAAAAAAAAATCGCATTTTTCGAAAGTTTTTTGCTCTTGCACCCCCTTAGTGGTGGTGGCATCGACATAAAATATAGTCTATTTTGGAACAGTGACTGTTACCATCAATTTTGTACAATTACTTTCGAAATCGTTTCCGTAGTTCCAGAGATTACTACCTGAAAATAAACAATGTTTGTTTGTGCGTATAAATTCAATTACACGCATCCTAAAATGCGACATTTCGATTTTAGAAAACTTTTTTAATAACTTATAAGAAATACTCGGAAATGTTTCCTACAATCAGTGGCAGTTAAAAAAATATTTTATTTCTTAAATCGTTTATTTTTTTTTTTAATATATTTGTTTTTGTGGTTTGAAAAGTTAAAGAGCGCCTTTTAAAACTATGAAAAACTTGGAAGATGTTATTGTATATTTAGGTGCTTGCTGCTATTATGTTTTCAAAAATTTAAAAAAAAAAAGTATCAGTTTAGACTAACACAAAAATGGTTGTAAGTAATACATTTATATTAGAAAAAAAATTAAAAGAACAAAATTTGACCTAAATATATAATTCCAACAATATCCTTGACTTATTTGTTGTTTTTAAGAAGATATTTAGCAACTTATTACATAGTTTACCTAATGAATAATTTATTTTCGTTACATTAAAAACAAAACAAAATAAAGTACAAATTACACTAATTTTATATGAGAAAAACGTTACAGTGAAATTATCAATTCAATATTTTTATATTTTTGATATTTTATTCATCGTTAGTACTAAAAATATCCAAACATTTTAAAAGTTAGTTGAATAGATAAATCATAGTGAAAATATTTATTTCCATTAATTAAATATTTTATGCTACTAGACAAGATATTACATTATCGATTTGTATACGGTATTTTGCTAGCAGATTTGTAGTGTAGTAATTTTTTATCATATTTGAAATTACCGAGTTTTTCTCATATACAGGGTCTTTGATAAAAGATGGGCAAAACTTTAAGAGGCGATATTACACATCCAAACAAACAACTTTCATCAAAGAATGCATGATCGGAATTAAAACGTTAAGGTGCTAGAGAGGGGCGAAGGCGACGTTGTTTTAGGAGACAAAAATACAAAAAGAAGGATAAAGTTACAAAAGCAAGATGGGAAACCGATTTCCGTACAATCGTCGAACCTCTGATCCCTTTTTTATTAACAGTTTCATAGATAAAATGCGTATCAGCCTTTCCCCTAATAGCGAAGGGTAAATCTTTTGATACGTTCCTACCGCGATTAACAACTGCACATTCGGAAGCGAAATTTTGTGTATGTTTTCTTCTTCTTCTCCCCCATATCACATTTGCATGCTATTAATGTAGTTTTTGTCCCGAAACTCGCTATAGGAACGGAACTTTAATGTTTGCATTGACTAAGTTTCTAAATGCGTCAGCACCTTTGCGTTTCATTTCCGACCATGCATTCTTTCATGAAAGTTGTTTGTTTGGATGTGTTCTATCACCTCTTAAAATTTTGCCCATATTTTATGAAACACCCTGTAATATTGTAAGCGAGTATTGAATTAAACACAAGTCCATAATTTTTCTTTTTTAGAAAATCTAACTACTAATTCCCTTTAATTTTTCATATAGTTTTTGTAAGTGTCATAAATTACCAACACACAGATACACACACACACACATATGTATATACTAGGTGAAGATTTACTCGTAAAACAAGTGTAAAACATTTAAATTTTGTAAATTAAACTGTTTATGCAAAATATTTTAAATTATCCAAACAATTTAGAGTGAAAGGTGGATTTTATGGCTACCTTTTGCGAACTTTCTTTCGTACAGCATCGTTCAACCTATTATAAATCAAAAAAAATATTTTGTTTATTTATATTAGAGGATTTCAACATAAAGTGTATTTCATATAAACATTATAATCAGAATACAGGGACGACAAACGTTATGGAATATTCTATAGATATGTGAAAGTTTTCCTTTGTTTGAAAGAAACAGATAAGGAAATTATAAGGTAAGAAAATTATAGAGTAAATATACGGTATAGAAGAATAGTGCCATATACATGTCAATTTTTATTATGTGAAAGAAACGGGTTTGCATACCATATATGTGAAAATTACAGGCTGAAAATAAAGTAATAAAATATATTTTTCTCCTTAAGAATATTTTTAAATGCGTAGATACAAACAATGATAACTAAAAACCAATAGATGTGGAGGTTATTGACATACATATAAACTCTTTATAAATTAATTATATTACATTTATTAGATAATAATTTGTAGCTTTATAAAAAGGAATTTCTTTTCCATTATTAAAAAGAGCTGAGTTCTTTTTTTTTTTTTTTTGGAGTGGCGCCTACAACATTGTGTTTTAGAAAAATATATTTTTCATATTGATAAAATTTATTTATTATTTTAAAGTTATGAATAAAGTTACTTTAAAGAATCTTTAATAACCAATGTGAGTCAAATTTAATTTTTTTTTTTTTTAATATGGGTAATTTCTGTATTTAAACAAGAAAGAAAATCATGCGTTAAGCATAGATTTTGAAACACTTCCCAAAATTCCAGAATAATTTATCAAAATAATAAGGTAAATAAGATACATAAATATATATTTTAGAAAACGCTTACAATATTTCAAAAACTTATTTCAGCAATTACTGTCGATGCCTAATATTTATTCCAATTCTTTTGTACATTCCCATATTTGATGTATATGTTGCAGCTATAACACATGATAGGTTGAAATTACACATTCAGCAATTTTTACCAATAGACGGGGACATAATTGAATATTTTTGTACAGCCCTGTATTTTGCCTACGACCGACTACCTCTACCTACTACTTACCTACACTATTTAGCTATAATTTAACTCATTTAAAAACACGCATAAAACTGCTGAAATAACTTGTCTTGTACCCAGTTCTTAACGCGGCACTGTATATAATTTTATCTATATTCTACAAATAGTAAACTAAATGTTGTTGGGCGTAAAAATACATAATTCATTGAAAAAAACACCATTAAATACAATATACTCTCTTACTCAGTAACCATTACGAATTATGTTCTATGGCTCTGCAAATGAATAATAAATATTATCTGCATCGCAAATTCTACAGAATGCATATTTTAGTGCACTTCATAAATCCATATAAATTTCATTATGTTCGAAATGGAGAAACATCATTAAAATGCATTTGAAATGAATTATTTCCATTGGCCGTAACGTAACGGAGTAGCTAAAAACGTAATTCTCAATAGGGATCGTTCTATAGTAAAAGTGAAAAACATACAAAATTTTCTGGTCAATTAGAGCTTATTTACGAGAGTTATAGTGCGTGCAGACGGACAGAAGATCAAACAAACCACACTCATGAAGTCTTTTCAACTATATTGGAAAGTGTTAAAAAGTACTTACTGAAAGATGCAAGGCAAAAAAGGATTTTAAATTAAAGCGAACATTTGATGCTTGATGACAATGTCGTGAAATACCGCTATCAAATGTATCAATGTTTAAAACAGTTCGTCAGTCTGTAAAGCGCCATAATCCGTGCAATTTATATCACTGTAACTGATGTTTGTCTAACCCAGTGTTTCCCAACCTTTTATTGCCCACGCCCCACCGAAGCATCTGAAAAATCACGATGCCCCCCCCCCCCTCCTCACACAAATATCCTGTAACATATATCTCTTATTATTCGAAAATCGAATTGTATTCACCTGAAGGAAGCCTGAGAGTGTTTTAAAGATAACTATTCATTTCACATTTCTTAACACATCATAGAGCTGAATTTACTTCCACAAATGTGTTTTTAGTATAATTTTATAAATGGAATTAAGACTATACATCTTCACTTGTATGCCAAAAAAATTTGTTTTGCCTTCCCAACTTACCGGAATGTTTAACAAAAGTGTTATATGCCTATATTTTTACTGTCCCAAAATGACAAAAGAGACTATCATATTTAGTATTAAAATTGAAAACGATGACACATTTTACATTGAATTTTAGTAACTTATTGAAAGTTGTTGGAAAATCTTTGGACACCAAATTTCCTTTCTATGGATAACAAAGTACACAAGAAGCATTTCAAGGTTCTGACCTTTATCATGTTTAAGTAGACGCCCCACCAGCGGCCGAGAGGTTCTGCTCTCGAAGCTGGTAGACGGGAGGTGCTGGGTTCGAACCCAATCGCGCCCGTCGGCCTAAGCGTTCGGAGTTTTCGTGGTTTTCTTCGAGCCATGGATTTCCATGCGTAAATACGGGTTAGGTTCCCTTAGAAAGACCACCGCCAGGGCACTCCCCCCTGGGCCCATATCCCTAGTGCAGATAATTGGCCGTCAAAAATCAAACCAAACCAAATCATGTTTAAGTAGACATTATTCCCCATCAAAACATATTTATCTTTTTTCCTCCCCAATTATCGTTAATTAACTGCCATGTATTATGACATTTTCATATTTAAACTGTGCATGTTATACATTCATTTACCGTGTAGGAGGCCTGTACTACAGCCATAGTTATTTACAATTTATCCATTATCTTATTTAATGCTATTAAAAATTTAAAAATTTTATAAAGTTGTTTGTACCACATTTAGTTATTTCAAATATTTTTTATGTTAAATATGTTAAAGACAATAAGATTTAAATATACTCTTAAGTAATTTCAAGTGTAGAAGTTTCTTTATGTTACATACAGAAGAATGAATAGATAAAAATAGATCATTCGATAAATAATTTTGAAAAATTGTAAAATACATTAGTAACTAGAAAAGTTATAGAAATTTTTAAATGTAACAAAATGGGAGAAGGTGATGCTAACATAATAAAAAAAAATGTTCAAATAATTATTCTGGGATTGATTCCATTTTAACAAATTGATTTTAAGCTTTTTTAACGTTCAATAAAAATACCTATTTATTTTTTTAATTTTGCATGGTTTACTTTTATTTTTAGTCTAAAACCTAACTTTTCTAAAAAAAAAAGAAAAAAAAGGTGAGCGAAGGCTGAGTTATAAATTTGAAATTGCTTCCCTAAAGAATCAAATGCCCCCCGGTGTGCCGTGCGCCCCATGTTGGGAATCACTGGTCTAACCTCTACTTGTTTAACACTCTAATTCCCATGGTAGATTACGTTCTAGAAATTCCTTATTTCAGACATGCCAGAAAATTTTCAATAAGAAATTTCCCTTTATTTAATGACGGAATGTGTGTTTTTTAATAAAGGAAATATTGTTAGTTTAATTTTTTTGTGTGAATTTCGAATATCTGAATTTTTAAAAAATCCAAAAACTTGTAAACACTTGAAATATCATATATGCTACAATGGGCTTTAGAGGTTTAACATATGTCTCAGATTTTAGTTTACATTTAAAATTACTAATATAAAGAGCAATTAATAATATATCCTACAAATATAAAAATATATAAAGCCATGAGAACATTCAGAATATTATATTTTATTCTATACAATCACCAGAACCGCTCAAAATAAATTATTTGAGTTAAGAAAATATACTAACAATAACGAATTATCCAACACATCTTACCTTGTATCTCATCACTAACTTTTTAAATCAAGTGTTGTACAAGTCATTAAAATAAATACGTGTGATTTTTTTTTTTTAATTTGAATGGCACACGTAACAATAAATATTTTCATTATTAAAATATTCATTTGAAGCACTACATATTTTAATCTAATAACAACATTAGAACTATTTTTCATTTCCGATATAGGTATTTCTGTAAATGAATAACTATAAACGCATATCTGTATAAATTAATATGAAATATCAATTTTGATCGCAAATAACAATATATTCATATTAAAAATTATGAAATATTAGTATTAAAAATTATTATTTTTATCAATATGAAGTTATTTAGTGGTTAAATATTTTTTTTTCAGAATAACAAAAAAAAACTGTACTTTAATATATATATATATATAATTAATTTTTTAAAATAGCAATGAGTTTTGATCAGGAGGACTACGCATATTGGAAAATATCTGGTACCCCGAACAAATTGCTGAAAGCCCTCTCTCCACAATCATTGTCAGTTTCTTTCCTTTTTTTATTTAATCATGGATATTAAAAAAAAAAATAATAATAAAATAAACATTTTTTTAAATATATAAATTATTTAATAAAAAAGATCCTTGAATATAGCTTGAATTCCCTCTAATCTTAAAACAAGTTTTTAAATTCACTTAGAAATATACTATAAATTAAAATTTATCAAAGTTACATAACACATCTGAAAGACAGAAAAAACAAATGTATAACAATAAAGATAGAAGTTTGTGTACGCCTTTATGTCTGAGTTTTTGGAAAAGACTGATGGGGCAGATTTACCAGATTTGGTAAGAATGTTCCTGCATGCTTGAAATCATGAAATTTTGGATTTTTAATTAGAATTTATTCGATTTTATATTTTTCATTTTATTTATTTACTTTTTTTTTAATTTAAGCCATTATGTCGCGTTACTCCAGGACATGTTTTTGCTTTATAATAAATATTAGTGCCTACGTACGTGTAACACTTCATATTCGATTTTTTTAAATTAATGCAATATTGATATATTTAAAAAAGTGACGATTTATTATATCCCATTAAAAATTACAACTTTTATAAATTAAGGAAGAAATGCGTTTAAAAAATAGATTTTATTTGACTTTATTAAAATGATATATATATTTTTATAGAAACATAGATATAACTCCTTATCAATGTTTAAAAAAAGCTACTTTCACAGATTTTTAGTTCGACTGTTTTATAGCAGAATTTGTAAGTGCTTATATCCTCTATTCAAACATTTATCGAAAATTCTTTTCTGCTTCTATTGTTTCCCTGATCTATCGAGAAAAAAGTTCTTGCTGATTTATAACCGTGACCAGAATTTTATATCTTTTTTGTAATGGCCTTCTATAAACGTCTTGGGAGACAGAGGGTTGTCCGGAAAAACTAAATGACCACATAAAGCCAGAAAAAAGCTTATTCTTTAGGGAAATGCATTGCTTTAGAGTTAGCTAACTTTGTAAAAAAACATTTTTCACTTCTTTCAAAAATACTTTTTACATTTTAGAAATACAATATCAGTGAAAGCCATTCATATATTCCATCATGGATTCAGGAAAGGCAGAGAAATTGCAATTTGAAACTAAAATATATATTTTTATAATTTTCGAACAATGTAAAATTAGTGTCCAGCCGTAACAATCCTTACAAAGCGAAACTTTTAAGCATTAATATATTCATACATAAATTAATAATAAGTAATCCTGAAACACATATAGCTAGATAGACAATTTTTACTTATTCACCTAAATGTGGACGTGTACACTGTAAAAAAAAAATCTGTAGTTCTACAGATGTAAAGTTACATGCTTACTAAACTTTCACCTGTAACTGTACGAAAAAAGCTGCAAATCTACAAAACTAGTTTTTGTAAAGCTACAAAAATCTGTAACTTTACAAATGAATCTTCTAAAATTTCAGTAATCTTACTAAACTTTTATTTGTAACCCTGGCTACAGTTAAATGAAACGTTCTCGGAATCCCAGTTTCCAAAAAAATTCTTAGTAACCTTACAGATTTTTTGATTTTCGGTGCAAAAGTGTGTCTGTTACATGAAGTTTTATTGTTGCCGTTACATGAAAAGTTCTAGGAATCCCAGTTTCCTAGAAAAACTTTAGTAACTTCACAGATTTTTTTTTTACAGTGTACATGTTTATTTGGAGCTAAAGAAAAAAAAAATCAATCATTATGTTTTAAAATTTTATATAAAAAAAAATCTATGGATTTATTTCATATTTTTAGAAACTATAACTTAATTTTATTAACTAAATTAACTTTTAACTAAATTTATAGTTATTCATATAGTAAAAAGAATTGAAAAAACAATTTCATAAATGTTGAATTTTTAACTTCTAACTTGATCAAAAAGAAAAATTTAATGTATGATGCTTTCCGATATAACAGCACGTTTCTTCTTAAAATGTCTCAGAAAAAGTTACTTTTAATTAAAATTTAGTACAATATTAATAGAAATATAGGTATAATTTTTAATATATTTTTAAATAATAATTTATAAGAAATTTAATTTGTTATATATGTTCCAACAAATTTTAATACGTTGAAATCTCACATATGCAAGATTGAAATAATTTAAAATTAAGCCGTGCTTAAATGGCAGCAATTCATCAAAGAAACACTCCTTGGTTTTAATTTTTTAAATACATGTAACTTATTATGAAACTCAACATGAAATTGACCCCTTGAATTTTTATTAAGTATATATCCAAATAAAAAAAATTTAAGCATAGTTGAATAATACCTAAATATACTCTAAAATTTTTGTGCTTCAAGAATGGTTATATTTGTTATAAAAAATGGCTAAACTCATGACAGATTTCGCATGTTTTATGACTGTTAAAGGTGTACTGTCCCCTTAAATGATTTAATTCTAGTTTAAATATCATCCTGCAATGATCATCTTCTTGCCCTTTAATGTACACTATGCATTCCGAAATTACTTTTCAATTGCATCTAGTTACTCCATTCTCCACCGAATGCGAAAAAAACAGTATTGATGGCAAAAATATTTTCCACCATGGAATAATTTCGTTTAATTCTTGTTGATATCTACAGCCCTGAAAAAAAAGTAAACACCCACTATTAATTCTGCAACAAATTATTCCAGAAGAAAGTTACTTGAACCAAAAGATTGGAAATAATGTCTACTTTTACATGATGGTAAAAAATTTGCTTATGGCACCATATACATATCTAAACGAACCCAGTCTTTGTTTTTTTTTAATAGCAATACCCAAGTTTGACACAATAAATGCATTTTACTCCCTTCAATTAGCCTAAATACAAATTTTCATAAAATTCGTAGATACGGTTTCAGAGAAATTAATTAGTTTAAAATGAGCATAATTTAAAGATTGTATCCAAATTGAAGTTCTGTAGTCAATTGTTGAAATACTATAGAATGGCTATGTCAATTCTATTAATGTATTATTTCTTACCAATATGACCATTTCAATTGGTTCATATTTTTCGACTATTGCTAGCCCAAATATTTCAATGAAATGAGTAAAATATATATATATTTTCAAATTATGCTTTTCTTCACATCACAGACGGCCCACTTAACTTTGACGTTTATTAAGCATAATTCGAAAACTGCTTGGAAGAAGAAAAATTATAAATAGAGAATTCGCATAAACCAGGACAAAATAAATATAATTATTCCAAAAAAATTGTAGGTTGTAGTTAATATTTTTTTTCGATCCATGTTATAAAATTATTAAAGTTATTATTCAATTTATTTATGTCTGAGTTTTTTAGTATTATAACCACGCAAATAATTGTACGATTAGGATTATGATTTCTACAAATATTAATAAAAAGATGAAAATTTAAGTTAACATTAGAGCTCTAAAATATTAATTTTTATAATTCAAAATCTTATCCAAAGGACTTGAAATTTCATTTTTAGGTATAGTGTGAGCCGAAGATTTAACATGTGTTGTTAAAAATGGGTGTTGGCATAGAAAAAAAAACAAAGTTTGATCTTGTTTATATTTGTAGATGGCCCCCTAAGCAATCTTATATATGCTACGGTAAATGTGATTAATCCTCTTGTTACGTAGACATCGGCAATTATTCACAATCACCACTAAATTAAGTTAGTATTTAAAATCCCCAACTCGTAATGCGGAATGTAATAAAATTCCATAACTTAACAGAAATATGTTCAGTTGGTGCAGCTGTCATAACGTATGTCATTGATAAGAACGCAGGTTCGTAGACTGATCGTTATTGGCGGTCTCTCTACGTGGATTGATCGTATAGGTAGAATTGTGATTGTAGTAGTATTTCTAATTTCGCGCCGGCTGGATTTTTTCCCGCTATGGTCTCGTAATTTATAAAACACTAGAAAGGTAACCCGTCAAAAATGATGGAAACTTAGATATAAAGATATATACAACTCATGTACAAGAATATGAGTTTTCCTCGCTTGTTCCGCAGCGATAGATGAAAATAACACATTTTAAGAACGAAACACATTTATGAAAACTGTGTACAGTAGAAGACTACTAATATGCACAGTTTGGTTCCAAGTGTTATGCAGATTTGAGGCTTTTTGCGGTCATGTCTATTCAACTTTTGTTTACATTTTTTTTTAAATTCATATATTGGACAATTTAGAATATTAATTCTTAAAAATAAATACATTACACACTTAAAGCAAGGTAAAAACTATTAAACTACCGTATACGATTTGATGAAATGGTATTATATGGTATTATACGTGTGTACTTCACGATCGTGGTTACGACGTAGGCGAAATTGGCTGCAACTTGTCATAATCATAATTGTCTGGGCCGCTATAATAAAGAAGTAATCAGTTTTTAATAAAATTTCTGATATTAATAACTAAATAATGAAAAAATATGCTTTTGTTCTGAGCTCATAAATATGACAATAAAGTAATGTAATTAAAGACATTTCAAAATAAAATCTTTCTGAATTCAAACCATAAACTAATCGATACCGCCACCATTTTACCTACTATGACGTCATAAGAATATTGTCTATTGATTGTGGAGAACTTACTTTGTAATTGATTACCTCAATGGTTTAATATATTTTACGGTTCACGATGTTCCATTATAGCGTATTTTTTTTAAAAAGCTTGGCGCAATTCGGGCATCAGAAGTGAGATATGTTGCCAAAGTATATATAAACAGCTATGAAAACAAACCTAATGAACTTTTATTTTTGTTTATATATGTATTTATATACAAAAAAAATAAATTCTAAATATATGTAATATTTTTTGATATACATGTCACGGCACAGGTGTGATATATGCACTGGTGTGCCTAACTGGTGCCAAAATGGTGTTATTTTGCCTGATATGGTAACGCGGATATTGTTTTTTATTTATTAATAAATTGTTTATTTACTTTTCTTTTATTTTTTTAATTATATAAACTGTTTTGTTCTATAGTTATTCAATAAATTTTTATTTATTGTTATTTACTTTTGAAAATGATTGCAAATAATTAAAAAAATATATATGTAACTGGTATTCGAAAGCGAGATTTTTGCTAAATTGGCGTCAGAAAAAAATTACGCCAAACCCGATGCGTATATCACATCTGAGTAAAAATTACGGTACTACTTACTTATCTCGTCGACCAATTTAGTGAAATTGTGTAAATCGCCAAACCATTTGCCCAAATTATACAAATTGACGTAATTTTTATTTTAAATAACGAAAGAACAAATAAATTTGTATAACATTAATAAAAATACAAATAAGACGTCGAAATGAAAATCCGCTGATGACGTAAACACGTATAACTTGCTTAAAGTCAAGTGAATGTGACATTTATGATCAACTATTATTGGCATTTAATCTTATAGTTTGGCGGTAGATTTTTGGTTCACGGGATAATCAAGTAGTACCAAAATTATTTATGTTTCCTTATAAAAATGAGTAAATAGCTTTTTTATATTAAATAAATTGTATACACATGGAAAAAAAATCCTTTGTGAGTATGAGACAGTAAATAGGTTGTCAGAAAATAAGTTGGCAAACATTTTTCTCGCCAAAAAACTTTTCTCTGAAATACAGTACATGCGCGATGATTGCTGGAAATGCATTTTTAATTATGATATGTGATTTTATGTTTCATTATATTTATGCATACTATATATTGTGTGTATAAATGGAATAGTTCATGTACAGGGCTACACAAAAGAATTCGTAATGGTTACTGAGTATGAGAGTTAATTCCTTAAAGGTTATTTTTAAAGGAGTTAATGTTTAAAATTTTTGATCCCCATCCCTTGCATATAGTACAAATTATAGCACAGATAACGTAAAATAATAGACTGTTTGGTACTTTTCCACTATAGGGGCTTTGGCGTTTTCTTAAAATGTTTGGTGTAATTCGAGCATCAGAAAGTGAGATTTGTTGCCAAATCATATAAACAGCAATGGAAAATGAAAATAAACTTGATGAGCTTTTTTGTTTTTTTATATATTTTTATTTTTTATGTAAATTATTGATGTTTTTTATGTACAAATTACTTCAGTTTCTGTATAAAATTAGATAAATGTTTTTTTTTATATTAAATAAATCGTATAAATATTGAAAAGAAAGAAATGCGTGTGTATATAAAATAAAACAATGGATAGGTTCCCAGAAAATATGTTGCCAAATTTCCTTCTTCACCAAGGCACCTATACTGGAAAAGTACTACCTAAAGCACATTAAAATAGCGCAGTTAGGACCTCAGACAATACAGCGTCGTTTATTGGCGGTTATTTTATTAGCAGCATCGGGAGGAAGATGTAAAAATGTACATTTTCGTATATTACATTTTAAATTCTCACCTATAACTTTTGAAAAAATATCTTAAAATAGAAGAGTTTAAATTAAATTGCGGTGACCTCCTTTACGAAATATTAATGGTTTTAAATGGGAATTTCGCCAAAATAGCTAGCTAGCGCCAAGTTGGCTTCATATGTGATTCTTATTTTTTGTCGACAAATTTGGCGATATTTCGCCAAGTTGACCAACATTTGGCGCTACTGTGGTAAACTTGCATTAGTATTTTTTAACAATTACTCATTTCAATGCGGCGATCCTACCGGAATTGTGAGGGACACACAGAGACTTGGATTTTATATAAATACATTGAATAATGGTTGATATGCTTGAGCGTTTTAATTCCAAGTTAGTTAATCTTATGAACACTAAGAAAGCAAACAGAGGTTATCTGACGAAAGAAAGGTATATCGACATGTTAATAAAAGTGAATAATAGTAAAAAAAAAGTAGTGAGATAAAAGCCAAGACTAAAAGGATACGACGTATTGAAAGAAGACAATGTTGAAAAACGTTTCTTTCCTGTAAGTAAAGACACCTTGAATGTTATATTTTACGTGTAATTTCAAGAACGTTTTACCATAATTCATGAGACATATTTATCAATATGCCATGTTGATAGAAACAGAATGTTAAAAGAGCTTCAAAAAAGTACACAAATATTACTACCGAAGCAGGGAATATTTACTTACATTTGTGTGAAAGTTGTTAAAAGAAATAAAAGGTACCCAAGAAAGGATTTGTTGTTAGGCCAGTGGTTTTTCAAGAGATGAACACAAGATGCCAGGTAGACCTAATTTATATTTGTCTTGACAAAATTCGTAAAGTTGACTGCTCTAAAAGACAAATGTACAGAAATATTTGCATATTATTTAATTGAAAAACGTTACTATATTTGCAGCTTCCATGGTACTTCAAAGTGACGACGGTTGTGAGTTCAGTAATTAAATCGTGGAAGAAAAAATTCACATTCGAAATAATAATAATAATAATTATTATTTTTTTTAATTTGATAATACCAGAATGTCGATTCCCGGCTACCAGAGTTAACGATACGCGGTGATGTTAACGTACGTAAAAATCCCTTTTACTTAAAAATTCTTGGCTATTTCCTTGAGTATGTATAGTGTAAGACACATGCTACGATTTTTGACTACAAGTATTTTAGAACGGAAAATGTGACTTATTTTATGGGAGATATCTCATTAATTGAATAAGGCAAGTCAAACATTTCGAAAATAACGGTGGCCAGCACGCATAGTAGTTATCAGCAATGTGGCTTACATACACTACAAAAAGCCATGGGACTAGGTTCTTATATATATATATTTACATTTAGCGTATTATCTTTGATTACACTGAGAAACAAGAAAATTTTCTTGGTAAAATTTAAGAGATTTAAGTAACCATACCCTTGGGAATTTAGGAAATATTCACAAAAAGGTGAAGTTTGTTTCCCTTTCAGAGATATCTGTGTATAAACATATATCATTATGTCATTTAATGCTTTTTATAGTACTTTGTATCTACAGTCTAATGATCCTGAAAGTGAACAAATATCTGCTACTTATAATACACCTATGCGCCAATAAGATGTGTTTCGTCCATGTGAAAAATGCAGGACAGCTGCGCCACCTGTTGGGCCAAGTTGTTTACACCAAGACATAATCAGCACCAATTCATATGAAGGACTATTTTAACGTTGTATACTCTTTATAGTGGAAGGATAGAGCGGAAATAGATGTATAGATATAGAATAATACATGCTTCGTACACATTTCTTTAAATAAAAATCAAGGACTGTTAAAGACTTTCAAAGACCAAAAGAAAAAAGATAAAGGAACTACAAATTAAATAAACTAATAAATTATAATATGCATTTTTTAATGAAGGGTTTCATTTTTGTAAAAACAAGTTTTAAACTTTCAAATGGCCGGGAAGGGTGGCGGCATTTCATCTTGTGGCAGTAGAAATTTACAAAATTTTAAAATAACAAGAAGAGCAGACGGAAAAATTAGTCGGATGTGCCAATCCCAAAACTTTCTTTTATCTCATACATGTTAATACTACGAAATTCACTATCAGAGTGCCAACATTAAATGGCAATCTATTCCCATCATAAGGATTCTAAAGATGTCAAATTATGTGCATTAGTTCTTGAGGTATTGTGTAAATCCTGCAAAATGCAGCATAGCAGTGCCACTCGTGTGGGAATTTATACTAAAACCTAATCAGCAACAACTTGTGTTAACGTCTGACTGAATCTGAAGTTTGATGAAATTCCGTGCATTTGTTTTTGAGATAGAGCTATTACGAAAAATGAGAAAAATGCGCACAGCAGCGCGATCTATTGGGCGATTAACACTAAAACCTTATCAGAAACAATTTGTTTTAGCGTCTAACTGAATCTGAAGTTTGATGAAAATTCGTGCATAACAAAGCTACAAATTACAAGTGTATGGTTCAAAATATGTTAAACATTTTTACAAAAGCTATATAGTCACATGTCATTAAAGCTTCATTTCTTGCACCCTTACATTGACTTTTTCCCAGATAATATGGGAGAAATTAGCGACGAGCATGGTGAACGATTTGAACAAAAAAAATCTGCTATGGACTCTCGTTATCGCTCGCAATGGAATGCAGCAATTCTTGCCAATTACTGTTGGTTCAACAAGAGAGAAGATTCAGGGCATAAATCAAAGGCAAAAATAAGTACTAATGTACTCAAATTGTGTTACTTGTGAAATGTGTGGAAAATATGTGGAAAATGTGTATAAACAGTGTACAAGTATACTGCTAGTAAATTTAACATTTATGTATTATTATTATGCATTATTGTACGATCTCCGTAATTGTGATATATCGTAATAACCTATAAATACATAGCCTTCGTTAAAAAAAATAAGAACAAAGTAAAAATTTTTAGTATGATTTTTATTTACTCAAGAGTGTATATAATTGGAATATTAGCTTTAAATTTAAGAAAAAAATAAAGAGTCAATTTTCATTTATCAGTGTTATAAGTATACAAAAAAGCATTTAGGTTATTTTCGTGTTAACAGAAATTTTGTATTAATGTCAATCTTTTAAAATCGCAATACTGCAGTGTTTGAGTGCTTAGTTTAATTACATGCCTGTAAAATTCGTGTTTTACTAGTTTATTCTTTATTTTTTGAAAATGTGTGGCAATTTAGAATCGTAAAGTTATTTTGAAATAAACATATGCTGAATAATGTATTTGCTGTTTGTATAGAAGTATTAAATTTCAGTTATTGGATTGCACATTAATATTTTAGATATATTTTAAACAAATTATTGCTAAAAAAGCTTCTTGAAATTGAATATGAATTAAAGAAAAAAAAAACAGAAATTTAAGTAATTCAAATACTATTTTCAAAGAAATTGAACGTGGGAGTTTCTTTTTATATTCGAAAGTGTAAAAAATTAAAATTTTCAACATTAAGTTATAAACTTGTTTGATTTAGCTAAAGTGATTATTCAAGTGGTTACAAGCGGCGATAATCTATCGAAACTTTTTTTTTCTTTATAGTTTAAGTACTATCATGTATATGATGCAACAGTTGTGAAACTTTGTTTTGAATAACAGTTTTAAGGGAACTCTAATTAATTGGGGCAGAAAACTATACAAAATTTAGATTTTTAAAATTAAACTTTGTGCTTGAAGTAAGAGTTTGTTTTATTTATAAAATTATATTGATTTTAGGATTTATAAAGATAATATGTAATTGAATTACTGATATATATATATATTTTATTTATAGATTAAAAGGCAATTTTGAAGCATAATTAATTTAGAAGAAAATGGATTTGCCATTAATTATATTTAACATTTAAAATCTAATTTATTTTCGGAGGCATTCGAAAAAAAGAAGACTAAGATATTATTTTGACTTTACTTAATTAAAATTAGGTTAACAGTTTCAAATATTTAGCTCTAAATAGTAACATACATTAGCCTAAATGCCTGCAGGTGCAATTATACATTTCCACAGAACAAAATTGATGTTATTTTTCTAAAATAACTATCAATAAATTGTATAACATGAAAACTTCAGAGATTATTTCTCTTTTTCATTAATAATAGAATTGAGAGAAAAAAGAATTTAATGTTGCATTTAATGTTGCTCCAAGAATTGATAGAAATTTTCTCATAAAATACCCTAATTACATTAATTAATGAAATGAAATTTGTCAATACGAAAAAAACAAAACAAATAAGTATATAACATTTTATAAAAGTTTGTTGAATATCAAGATCACTAAAGTGCAAATTCAATTAACATTAGTATTGGCCTTAATTTTTAAAAATATATATATATTAAACGGATAACAGCTAATTTGCTTAAGATATTCGTTTTAAATATTTACCAATTATATATTTTTATGAGTTTGATATTTTTTTCTCTTGTTTCTTCTTTTCATAAATTTTGCAATTTTTTTTTTTTTCTTTTGTAAAGCACTATAAGAGATATACGCAAATCTCTATCAACATTAATGTACATGTGTGGTGTAATGTGATTTCGCTTTAATTAAATAAGTGTAATCAGTATTTGTTGTTTGTGTTTTCTCATTTACATATTCATGAATTGAAAAATTGAAGTATTTGATCTTTATCTTTACCCGAGAGTAGTCTTTTTTTTTCTTTTTAGAACGTCAGTGGTCGCGTTCGGTCTTTTTGAAGCCAGCTCTTACTAGCGGAAAAGGGAAGAGTATCAAACAGTTTTCTATGCTTAATTAATTATTACATTTTAATGAAGTTATAAAGTTTCAGTTTACTACTGAAATTATTCAGTTTTCAAATGTTCTATGAAATATTTGGAAAGGGTGAATGTAAACTGACACTAGTGATTCTGTATTGGTCTTTTCGACGAATTTCTACTTTTCTTATCAATATATTCTGGAATAAAGACTAGAATACCATGTAATAGTACTATGATAATAGAGGTCAGCTACATAAAATTTCACTATTGAATTTATAAGGGGAGACGGGCGATAATTATTATAGGTAATAAAAAGACCGGCACACGACTACTGCCGTGTTAATGTTTCAGTGGTGCAGTTATCTTAAATTAAATATCAATTTTAAAATATAAATTATCATTAAAATTGTATTTATGTAGCTTCTATCATTTTTTATTTTTCCAGGTGATAAACAAGTTGGAAATTGCTCGTCAAACGTGGCAAATGAGGTGCGTTCGTACTATAACTAGTTTCATAATTATTTTTTGCACCCCATATTGTACTGAATGTATAATTTTTTGCACTTCATAAAGCGCATAGTCTGATACATCATTAAAATGCACTTCCAATATTTTTTTCCCATTCCCCGTAATGTAACGGAACACTTTTGACTGTCCCTGTAATTAAACTATACATCCGATTTTCCTAAACTTTGAAATAGCTCAACAAAATTTTGCAACAATTATATCTTTAAAATTTCAGACCATTCGGAAGGCTGTAATATCATTAAAATGCACTTGCAATAATTTTTCCCATTGGCCGTAATGTAAAGAAAAACTTTTGACTGTCCCTGTAATTAAACTATGCGTCCGATTTTCCTAAAATTTGAAAGGGCTCGACAAAATTTTGAAACAGTTATATCTTTAAAATTTCAGATCATTCGGAAGGCTCTCATATCATTAAAATGTACTTGCAATAATTTTTCCCATTGGCCGTAATGTAAAGAAAAACTTTTGCTTGTCCCTGTAATTAAACTATACATCCGATTTTCCTAAAATTTGAAAGGGCTCGACAAAATTTTGCAACAGTTATATCTTTAAAATTTCAGATCATTCGAAAGGCTCTAATATCATTAAAATGCACTTGCAATAATTTTTCCCATTGGCCGTAATGTAAGGAAAAACTTTTGACTGTCCCTGTAATGAAACTATACATCCGATTTCCCTAAAATTTGAAAGGGCTCGACAAAATTTTGCAACAGTTATATCTTTAAAATTTCAGATCATTCGGAAGGCTGTAATATCATTAAAATGCACTTGCAATAATTTTTCCCATTGGCCGTAATGTAAAGAAAAATTTTGACTGTCCCTGTAATTAAACTATACATCCGATTTTCATAAAATTTGAAATGGCTCGACAAAGTTTTGCAACAATCATATATTTGAAATTTCAGACCATTCGGTTGGGTAGTTTTTGCTCTGTTACATGCGGACAGACGGACGGACAGACGGACAGACGGACGGACTGAACGACGACTATATTTGCTACGTATTTATATAATTACGAACGCACCTAAAAAGAGTAATTCACGTTAAAAAATATGATTCGTTATTCCATATGCAAAATTTTTAAATCTGCTGTTTATGTTTAGAACGGGAGAAAATGTTCGATGCATGCATAATATATTACATTTTTTTGAACAACTAGGGGGCTCGGCCCCCTACGAGCTACGCTCGCCAACCCCCGTCCAGACACCGCAGACTCTAAATGCACGCTAATTTGATCGGCTTTAAAAAGATTTCGTAAGATTGAATTATAATTTAAAAAACAGTGGCGATCTCCCTATAAACGAATTTCTATTCATTTCTCTTTGATTGGGGAATTTTAACGCCAAATCCGCTGCGGTACTACTTGATTATCCTGTCGACCCATTTCGCCAAATTATATAAATCGCCAAACCACTCGCCAAATTATACAAATTGATATAATTTTTATTTTAAATAAAACGAAAGAACAAATAAATTCGTACAACATTAATAAAAACACAAATAAAACGTCGAAATAAAAATAACTTGATGACGTATACACGTGTAACAACATTTCAAAATAAGCTAATATAAAAGGAATTAAGTAAAGAGAGTCTTTGTCTCCTAATATTATTTAACAAAGCGAAAAGAAAGTTCTTTTAAATGGGACATTTTAAATTAATTCTCAAAATATCAAATAAATGTCTAGCGCAATTTCTAAATTTAAACTTTTTTGTAATATTATTTTGTGTTCATTTTATGTAATAACTATAATGTGACGTAAATATGACGTAATTTCTCCTAAGACTTCTAACGCATGTTAATGAATTTATTATTTTACAATATCCTTTCTCTTTTAAAATTCACTGTATACTTTTTATGACGTAATTTTTAATAAGTTCCTGCTTTTTATACGTAATTATTTAATTCTAATTTGAAAGTTTTTTTCCTGTTTATAATAGTCACGTGTAAATAAATTTTTAATTTGAAGCAAACATTATTGCTTGCGCTTTTTATACAGTTGGCAACAGTTTAAATTAGCACAATTTTCTGAAATCTGTAAAAAATATCTCTAGAAATGCTGAAAATTTGAATTTAAAATAGAAATAAAACCTGAAAAAATGAGTCAAAATAAAAAAATTAATGCAATCTGCACTCCGGCGAATTCTAACGCATAAAATGATCTAAAAATGATTACACTGCCATGTATAGTTTTTGCTGCTATAAAACTTTTTTAGTGGAACGATTTTGTCCAACTTTAGCATTAAATAACTCTTAAAATAATTCTTCGATTTGAAAACTGTCTGCATCAGCGTGTTTATCAAACATTTCTGTATAAAATCACCGATTTTCATATTTTTGTATGCATTATTTTTGTTAATATTAACGAAGAAAGGCCTCCGGTCACAAAAAAATCAAAACCGGCGGCGGCGGCGGCGGTGACAGCGGTAGTTACTTTTTTTTAGAATAGAGAGAAACAAACCGAAAAAATTTAGCTCGCTGTATATATTTTTAGATGTGCTTTATCTTGATTAACCGGATGTTTATCGGTAACACCTGCCAGTAGATTTAATGGATCACATTTGATTCGAGTAAAAAGTAAACGGGATGAACCGTTGAGTCTAAGAATAAAAATAATACTTAATAGTATGCAACATGATCATATATCTTTGCGACAATATATTATATACTATACATTTAGAAAATAAATTAATGATATATTATTGTTTATTTTTTTTTACACTTTATACATAAATTAAAATTTAAAAAATGTGTTTAAAAGTAAAAACGTTTAAAAGTAAAGACGTTTTATAATCATCCAATGTTCATCTTGAAAAACCTCGACAATTTTGTTTCATCTGCATTTCAAGTTCTTTCCACAAAACTTTCTCTAATATACAGGGCTATTACAAATGATGGATCCGATTTAAATAAATCATATTTTCGAAAATACTCCACATATTACAATAAGTGATACATGAATTTAAAGAGAAATATACTAAGTTTTCTTCAGTTACAAATGTTCGATGTGCAACCCTTTTGTTACACGGCATACGTTCAATCTGTAATCAAATTGGTTCCAAATATTTTGTAGCATTACTCAGCCAATTGTTCTAAAAGCTGCATAAATCCATTGTTTAAATTCTGAACACATTGTTTTCGGCATTGGTGGTACATAAACAATGTCTTTGACACTATCAGAACTTAAAGAACGCATTTGTGCAGAATTCAGTACCATTGACAGAGTGATGCTACAAAATGTTTGGGGCGAACTGGATTACAGATTCGACGTATGACATGTTACAAGAGGGTCACACATCGAACTTTTGTAACTGAAAAAAAACATGATATATTTCTCTTTAAATTCCTGTATCACTTATTGTAATATATGCAGTAGTTTCGAAAATATGATTTTTTTTAAATTGAGTCGATCATTTGTAATGTACGTTAAATTGGAGTTGGCACCAATCTCGATTATAAAAAATTTACTGAGACCGCTTGAAAGAAGATATTATAAAATTAGATAATTGTTAGTATGGTTCTTTGTTTTTAATTGAGCTGCAAGGAAAAAAAATCATTATTTAAGTTATCGTTTTAGGATTTCTATGTGGATTTATCAAGGTGCAATCGTAAATTAATTAATATTAACCTGTTAAATGATAAAAGCGTATATTTAAAAAATATATAGTATTTTAAAAGTTAAAAAAAGAGTAAAAAATTGTCAGAAAAGAGTAAAAAATAAGTAAAATTGTATGACGCAAGTATTTTTTATCAAAATTGCCTTTGAAGTTTGTTTTTTTTCCTTTTTTATCTGTAATTTATTTGTTACTTTTTAGTAGTGACAAGTGTTTTTGTCGCGTGCTTATTAGAGTATCATTAAATTTGTTATTTTTTCAGTTCCCGTATTTATGTACGAGTTACAAAGAACATTTGTTCATTTGTCACCTGAGGTGAACTGATTGAAACTTTATGGTTTTCTACAACGATTTTGTGGACTTTTCTATGTTTTCAGTTATAACCACCTCTTTTGGGCGACCATAGCGTTGCACATCATAAATGTTTGTACGTCCATGTTTAATTTCATAAAACCAGTCAATAATTGTTTAATTTCATGGTGCAATGTCCGAATAACATTTATCAAGCCAAGCTTTACTTTCCACGCTGTTTCCCCCCATAAAATAGATATGTGTTATCAAAACACGAAATTCCTTTTTTCCATTATTTTGAAAATACAAAAATTTGTTTCACTAAAACCACTGCAACTTTTGAAGCAACGATCATATCGTCATATAATGTTTACAGCTACCTTTTTAAGGTTAGTACTAAATAAACAAAATATTAATTCTGTATTTGAGGCACCATCTGTGTGTCAGACCGGGAACAAACAGCCGATGTGTTAATAAACATTTATCACATTTATAAAATCTGAAATGTTTCTTCTAGTATTGCCAAATGACGTCATTTTTATCCAATTTCGTCAAAATGATTTCATGTGGTTATCAGCAGTTTCTAAATAAAAAGTCAAATCTTAAAAGAACGCATTGCTTTTTATAAATGAATTTTGTAAATGTGTAAATGTGTATTTTAATTTAATAAACTTTTAACCTACATCTCATGCAATTTACATGCAACGCAGCAGGTTGCCATGCCAACTAGTTTTATTAAAAGATGAACACTCGGACAATAATTTTTTTTTCGTTACTCCATGTATTAATTTTATTTTTTATTGAGACAGTTATAAAACAATAAGGGTAACATATTTTACGATGAAGTTCATATATGATATTTTTTTTCAATGTTGATATTCTAGATGATGCTACTGTCTAAATAAATATCTTATTGTTGTGTATAAAGAAATAGTACTGGGAAACTTTATTATGAATTATATTAAAAATTACAGAGTTTCGAAAACTATTTTATGAAATCAATACAAGTACACTAAAAATAAGACCGCAAATAAATATTATATAAAAAATATTTTGTCAAAATCGCATTTAAAACTACATACATGAAATTATAATGGTCTTTTAGAACTGGACTAAACATTACCATTTTTGAATCAGAGAAAAATGAAGATAAAACTCAATTGTTCTTAATGTTAAAAAATATTTTATTTCAAAAAACAGTAAATTAAAATTTTTTGCATGGTTAGCATTAAATAATTATTAAAAACAAAAGAGATTCGCGTTTAAAAAGTAGCAAGTTAGAATGTTTTGGTATTTGACGCGGTTTGTAAAAAAAAAATTAACACTTTTTCACTATAGGGGCCTTGCGTTTTTTTTTTTTTTTAAGCTTGGTGCAATTCGGGCGTCAGAAATTGCGATTTGTTGCCAATTGATATAAAATGTTGTGAAAACAAAATTGATGAACTTTTTTGGTTAGTTATATATGCATTTTATTAGGTTGAGCAAAAAGTTCTGGGAAATTTTTAATGTAATAGTTACCAGAATTTGTATCGTATATAGCATTATTAGTGATATATCTATAGGAGTTCAGGAATTTCGGCTCCAAAACACCCGTAGAACAGTATGAGTTGCGTGAGTTGATCCAGAATTATTGAAGAAAAGGTCTAAGGGATGAGTTTGCACAATTGGACGGCTTCGAAATTCTTCCACACCCCTTCTACAGTCCTGTTATGGCTCCATCTGATTATGACCTCTTTCGATCAATGCAGCACTTTTTGAAGGGCCGCCGATTTGAATCCTTTAATGAAGTTGAAGAAGCATGTCAAGAGTTTCTCAATTCCAATGAGCCGCAATGGTACTTCCAGCATATCCGGAATCTGGCAGAACGATGGCAGAAAGCCGTGGGCTATGATAGTTAGTACTTTGAAGAATAGTCCTTGTTGCTTTTGTTGTTAATTTGCGCAGAATAATGCAACTTTCACAAATTTCCTAGAACTCTTTGCTCAACCTATAAATATACGTCTATTATTAATGTTTTTTATATACAAATTATTTCTATATCTATATAAAATTAGATAAATGGCGTCTTTATGTTAAATAAATTGTATAAACCTTTAAAAAAGTTTGTGTATATGAAATGAAACAATGAATATGTTGCCAGAAAATATGTTGCCAAATTTCCTACTCCGCCAGGGCTATTTTCCTAATTTCGCTTAGATGCCTATACTGGAAAAGTACCAACAAAATCTGTGCACGTTCAGGATTGAAATAAATGGCGCAATAGCATGCATTTCAGTATACATTTGGTATAACATAAAAGTACCGAAAGGTCTCAAAAAACTTTGTCCCAAATTACGCTAATTCTCTGTAAATAAGAATGATGAATAGATTCGCTTTAAAAACACAGAATCAATTTATCCCTTTTTTAACTCGTAACCACACGCGCTCGGCTAAATCTCAACCCACTCACATTTTTTCTTCCAAAAAGAAATGATAAATTTCTCAAGACACATCTGACCTTCCTTGTACCTTTCAAGGTCAAGGTTGAGAAAGGTTGTGTGAAGGAATATATTTTCTTTGTTGGCTAGAAGGGGTAAAATAGGGCGTTTGAGATTAAATAATCCCACGCGCACTAACGCTTCATTTCGATATGTTCATTCTTTACGGGATAGCACACACTAAAATAATTCTACTGAAAGCCTGACATAAAAGCTACCTGTATATGTTGACGAAAGTATATTAAATGTAATTAATGTAAACTTTATAAAATAATTCATGTTTTAAGAGGTAAAACAAATCTTTGCAAATGTTCTATACATATGCATATATATAAAAGTATATGTATATATATATATATATATATATATGTGTGTGTATATAAAAGTATATGTATATATATATATGTATATACAAATATAACGCTATTTTTACAGAAACTGTTGCAAAATCGGAAAATAAATATGAAACGTCCGATTTTTCCCTAAAAAGAAGTAGTACTGATGCATTTTACAATATAGACTTGCTTTTAAACCGCATTTAGCCAAAAATATAATGTGAGACAGAATAAGGTGAGATTTACCCCAACGCGTGTGATAACGGTACAAAAATAGGTGCGTGTGCTTATGATTAAGTTAATTAAGCTCTAAACGACGCCCTGTCACATGCGCTAATTGTCTGTAGACTACATTATGTAATTTATCCGTACCAAATACGCCAATAGCCTGTAGACTCGATTAGGTAATTTATTTTTTAATTAAGTAAGTAATTTATTTCTCAAGTAAGTCTATAATTAATGCATATTTTACAAGTGACACCAACTTTCCAATTTTTCAGATTTTTTTTATCAAATATTACAGTTTACAGTTAGATGTAAATAGGTTAGTCATAATCGCTGTATTTTAGTTTGATTTACGAAATATTATTATACATATCCAATATTAACAATATTTCTGATATTATTTAAAGGTGTTTTGTATAAGATTTTCAATCACTTTTAATCTTTTTTCTGCATTCAGTCGTTTTAAGACTTTTTTTAACTTTTAAATTCCCATTAAAGCCCCGAAACAGAAATTTTCTCATTCTATAGTTTTTTCGCAGTTTTAATTCATTTCTTATAATTGTTTGTTATCCTAGCTTTTTCTGTGTTTGAGGGGTTGACCTAGAATACTGAAATGTCCCTTAAACTAGACGAGCGTACGCGCGTAGCAGAAAAATTCAAGAGATCACACTATATATAAACCTTAAAGTTGCATCACACGACAGTCTTTTGCCAAACATTTCCCCCAACAGAACATTTTAATCAGCAAAAGCTGCTTGACCTTGATGAAGAAGAGAATTTTGCTGGCTATTCTTGCTCGTCAAACATTTCCGGCATTGCACTGGAAAAGTTGGATATTCACTCACCTGTGGATCAACTGAGTCAATAGGAACGAAACTAGTAAAACAGGTTTTATATGAATGAATAGTGGGAAGTTATGCAAACGCATCAGGTAATCCTTCCAGATCGGCATATAATAGACGTTAATGCTATAACCCTACAAAACGTTAGAAGAACCTGTTTACCAAACATACAGCAAGCTGTATGAACATGTTTCGTAAAATGTTGGGGGATATGTTTATTATTCATCGTTCTTCATCTGATACGTTCATAGTCTAAGGGCTAGTCTGGCGGCCAGTTCTGAGTAAAGTATAGGTAAATATCCCCATATGGGGGTTAGCAATAAGTATAGTGTCATCAGAGCTCTAGAAATACACTGGTGAACCAATATTTCTGTTAGTTTTTAATTGGGAAAATTGGTTGGGCCAGTTAATTGAGGTCAATGGTTGTTTAGTTGGGGCGGTTGTTGGTTAGTTGAGGTTGGTAATTAAGTTCCTGGAAGGATTTGAAAAAGGTCTGAAATGATATAAAAAGCTGGCGGAACCAGAGAGAAAAGTAAAGCTCGATCTTAAAAAGTGACAGCAAAAAATTAGCAAATAGTTTCAGTCTAAAAAAGTAAGTAATGCGTAGAAAAATAATGGAAGCAGATTATCTGTAAAGTTCATGAAATTACCCAAATTTTTGTTGATAGCTGAAAATGCGGGCAGAGTTTTACTGGTGCATTATATTCAGAATCCTATTATCCATTAAAAATGAGTAGTGGTTATAGTGAACAGAATGTGTAGTTATGTATTAAAAAAATTCTGTCAGGCCCAGAATTGTGGACATGATTGCACCAAGTTAAGCTAAACTCCTGAAATCTAAAAGAATGTAAACTATGAAGTAATATTTTAAGTATGACATTAATATATTCTGGTTGTTGAGGGATTGCTGTTATTAACACTTCTCACATAACACATCTAATGCGATAATTTTTATTTCATGTAATTACTGTGTAAAGGGAACTTTATGCCAATGGACTTGATCGAATCAAGTAGTTAGCGTATGATGGAATCATACATTCTTAGGGTTTCGGGCTTCGGGCTTGATCTTCCAGGCGTATCAGTAATTCCTGAAATGGAATTTGGTCCATACTTCATACTGAATGATCTCTCTTGTTCTCGCTCATTACCAAATTAACCTCTAATCTATTCTTATGAACCCAAAATTTTAAACTGGTTATGAATGATTGGAATTCATAATGAGTTGATGTGCCTGTATGAAATGCCTTTACTTCCCTCATTGATTTCAAGGCACCAGTAAAGCTCAGTCCACACTTTCTGCTATCAACAAAAATTTTGTTAATTTCATGAGCTTCACGGATAATCTGGTTCCATTAATTTTCTACGCACTACTTCCTTTTTTACACAGAAACTATTTGCTATTTTTTTACTGTAACATTTTTAGAACAAACCCCACTTTTCTCTCTGGTTCCACCAGTTTTTTATATCATAATAATAAGATTATATGTATTCTCGATGTCATTTTTTTGCGATTTTCATTAAATGTGGTTTGCGACCAAATGTTTTACAGTAATTTATTATCCTCTTTATGCCTAATATCACCCCTCTGAATTTGTTGGTGGAATTCGGCAACACTACGTATACGTGATATTTGTAAGTAATATGTAACAAAATATTTCTTTTTTAAACAAGTCGGGAATTTCTCGTCAAACGTGGCAAATGAGGTGCGTTCGTAATATGCCTAGTTTTATAAATATTTTTAGCACCGCATATTATACTGAATGTATATTTAAGGGCACTTCAATAACTGCATATCCATTTCGTTCTATTCCTAAGGCTATAACATTATTAAAATGCACTAGAAATAATTTTTTCCCATTGGCTGTCACATAACGGAAACTTTTGACTGTCCCTGTAATTAAACTATATATCCTATTTTCATTAAATTTGAAAGGACTCTACAAAATTTTACATTTAAAATTTCAGACCATTCGGAAGGCCGTAACATCATTAAAATGCACTAGCAATAATTTATTCCCATTGGACGTAATGTAACCGAAAACTTTTGACTGCCCCTGTAATTAAACTATACATCCTATTTCATAAAATTTGAAATGACTTTACAAAATTTTGCAACAATTATATATTTAAAATTTCAGACCATTCGGAAGTCTGTAATATCATTAAAATGCACTTGCAATAATTTATTCGCATTGGCCGTACTGTAATGGTATTTTTGACTGTCAATGTAATTAAACTATGCATCCGATTTTCATAAAATTTGAAATGACTCGACAAACTTTGGCAACAACTATATATTTAAAATTTCAGATCATTCGGTTTGATAGTTTTTGCTCTGTAATATGCGGACAGACGGACTGAACAACGACTGTAGGTGTTACGTATTTAATAAATTAAGAGCGCACTTAAAAATACGGTTGTAGTAATAATAATTTAAGGAACATTTTTATTTCTCTTTTGTATATTTTGTGACAGGAATGAAATTATTATAATAAAAGACAAAATTGAGCATTATACGTACAAGCATTATTTGATTTTTGCGCTACTTTGTAATAAAATGAAAAAAGAAATCTGCTACTTTTTAGCACACGTGAAAATTGTCTAATATCAGTATAAAACAAGAACAATAAAAAAAAAGTTATTTCTACTTTTTCCGTTTCTAAGTGAATATCATTCCCCGGAGAGAAAGTATTTTAAAGCTCTATGTGTATGTGGTTATTTTGTAATTCCGAACGATCTCTGTATTCCCAAGACAGTTACGTAAAAACTTTCAACAGGAATATAAAAATTTTATCCTCGGTAGTAGATGAAAATAGACTAATTTTCTCTATAATGAGATCAATGAACATGACTGAAATCTGTTTTAATTGTTTTCTGAATTTAAGTGTTCATGTATTTTCTCTTCTATATCTGACTTTTACTATTTTGTAAAATATTTGAAAAGTATTTTGAATTCGGTTTGTCTAGTCTCTGTCTGTCTGTCCATATTCAAAGTCGCGTAATCATCTAAATTTGCTATGTAATTGATATATGTTATTGAGGTGTACGGCTGTATTTTTGGTATTTAAAATGAAGTGTGCAGAATTTATAGTTAATTTATTTGTGTACACTATGGCACATGGGGAAAGTAATTTGTAATGTAATTCATCGATGTTATGCTACTGTACACATCTTGCAATCGATATACGTCGATGATGGGCACCGCAAATACAATTATGGTGTTCATAGCATTTGTTCTTCGTTTGCGGAAGCACGCAGAAAATCGGGTTACAGAAATGTCTACGGACGATAATTGCTGAAAGTGTACTTTTAGTTGTGGTATATGTTTTTATATTTAACAAATATTTTGCATATTATTTGTTACATTTAGATCTTAAACAGGATTTTGCAAAAGAATTCGAGTATACTCCATTTATTTACGGGATTTTTCTAAAATCAATTTTTCAACTCTGTTATGGGTGTCTTAATGGAAATTCTATTTTGCATGTTACTTTGACTGTATAGCCAACATACGGAGTTTTACAAAAGATTTCGAATATACTCCAGTCTGTTTTCAACTCTGTTGTGTGTTTCCTAATGCAATAATATTTGAACATACGGTGTAGTATATATCAGTTGGAACGAAAGTTTCCCGTCACAGCTCATATCGTCTTTTCGAATAGTTCTCGTTGACGTGTTTGCTCATATATGTCAAACGATTTTTTGGAATTTGGAAGAAAAATAATTGCTTTATAACACTTTGTAACACATTTGTAAAAAAAAAAAATACATCGTTATCATTAAATACAGGATGTCTGAAATGGAACTATCACACTACCAGATTAGAAGCATCATTTACTTCCAGTCCTGTTGCAAAATTAATGAACCGAATCATGTGTGCAGCTTTAGGTACTACTGTTGTATCATATGGCACTGTGAAGGTTTGGTACCGAAAGTTCAAAAACAAGTACTATGATATTCAAGGAACAGATCGCTCTGGCTGGCCTACTGATGTTGATGAGGCCCGCCTGTGAGAACTTGAGAAAGAATATCAGTATTCAACCACTCAAGAGCTAGCTAAGGAATTAGACGTTAGTGCTCTGTCCATTAGTCGCACTATGCGTAGCATAAAGTTGACGTACAAGTTCAATCACTGGGTGCCACATGAGCCGACTCAAGCAGATAAGGAAAGATGTGTTCAGGCCTGCACTAATCTGCTCAAATATCAACGCAAGGACAAAAATTCTGGACTGGATCGTCACTTGTGACAAAAAGTGGACTTACTTCAACAACACAAGCTGAAAAGTGGGTTGGTCTGCGCCCAGCGAGAAGCATTGAAAAGCGCAATTTGACTAACAAAAAGATAATGCTTCGCATCTGGTGGGATTGCTGTGGTATTATCCACAAAGAGTATCTGGAAAAAGATAAAACCTTGAAAAGTAAGGTATACAGCATGATGCTAGTCCGTGTTCACGCTGCTATCAAGGCAAAATGCCAAAATGAGTTCCGGCTCAAGAAGGTAATGTTTCATCAAGATAATGCTAGATTACACGTGTCTGCATTCACCGGCTGGACTCTGTATGAACTCGAATGGAATCTTTTTCCACACTCACTATATAGCCCAGACATTGTTTCTTCGAACTTGAATCTTTTTCCACACTTGTATCTATATCTTACTGGTGCTATCTTTAATTCTGCACAGGACGTCCGAAATGAGGTTGACCTGTTTATGGACTTTCGGCCCCCAATTTACTGGGCCGAAGGCTTTGAATAACTACCACAACATTGGCAGAAAATTTTAGATTCGGGTGGTGATTACTAACCGCACTAAAGATACAGTTATCATGTATTTTTCCTAACTTTATTAAGAACTTTTTTGGCGGAAAACTTTCGTTACAACCTAATAGTATACCAATTTCCATATTATATACACAGCTTTAGAAAACTATTTGACTATAGACTGTAATTAGTCAAATTGGGTTTTCAAATGTGTTATGCATTTTTGAAATTTGTTACTGAGATATCATCTTTTACGTTCCTAAACTGTGAAGTTTCTTATTTTGTTCTTATTTCGAGGAAAATATTTCGTAAATTGTTAAATATAACAAGTTATTTTTACTTTCTTCTATCTTTACAAGAAGAAAGTATTGGAGTCATGAAAATTTTTACTTTCTTCTATCTTTACAAGAAGAAAGTATTGAATGAAAATTTTTGAATTCCGGTTTTCGACGAATTTACAAGTTTTAGGGGTCAGAGCTCCCGAAAAACATGTTTTTACAAAATGTCTATCTGTGTGTGTATCTGTGTGTGACACAAAATTTGTAGGCGTACTATCTCAAAAACTAATGCATGGAATTTAATAAAAAATTATATTCAGTTAGTTCCTGATATAAATTGATCCTGATTAGTTTTCGGTGCAAATCGCTCAACAGGTGGCACTGTTATGCTGCATTTTTTATGATTTCCGCAATGGCCCTATGTGAAGAACTAACGCACAGATTTTTATGAAACTGCAGATTCAGTTAGTACTTGATATGAGTTAGAGTTTACTACGATTTGGTATGAATCGCCCAAAAGGTGGCGCTTCTATACAGCATTATTCACGATTTCTGTAAGGTTTCTATCTCAAGGCCTAATGCGAGGATTTTCATCAAACTTCAGATTCCGTTAGTCCTTGATATGAGTTACGTGGACTAGGTGTTGGTGTAAATCACCCAACAGGTGGCACTGCTATACAGCAATTTTTACGATTTCTGCAATGGCTCTATCTCAAGGACTAATGCACGGATTTTTATGAAACTTCAGTTAGTCCTTGATATGAGTTAGCGCTGACTACATTTTGGTGTAAATTGCCCAACAGGTGGCGCCGTTATGCTCCATTTTTCTTGAAATCCGAAGAACTTTTATCTCAAGAAGTAATGCACGGATTTTAATTAAACTTCACATTCAATTACCAAGTTGACTCAAGTTGGTGCTCATTTGGTTTTGGTATATATCGCCCAACAGGTGGCGCTGCTATTCAGAATTTTTTTTTACAATTTCCACCATAGCTTTAGTCAAAAACTAATGCGCGGATTGTCACGAGATTTCAGATTCAGTTAGAAGTTGACATAAGTTGTTGCTGATTCGATTTCGGTGTCAATAATTTAACCGGTGGCGCATGTATGAGATAGTGTATGTACATGTATGAGATAGAAGAAGTTTTAGGATTGTCACATTAGGGCGTATCGAAAAAATCGAAATTTCTCAACTGTTTTAGCGGTAGTGCGGAAAATTTGTGAACTCCCTTCATTAAAATTTTTGCGGAATCTTAAAGCCGTGGGTTGATATCTTCTGTCGCCTCATTGGGCCGAAAGTTCCGAAAATTGGAATAAAAATGATTAAAATACAAAAATTAATAAATTATCACAGATTTCGATGATCGGTTTGAGGTAGTGCTTAAAAAGTACTATTTTTGAACAACAACAACCAATTTTTTTTTTTTTTTTTTTTTTTTTTTAGAATTATAGGTTAATATCTTCTGCTGCCTCATCGGCATCGAATTTTGGAAATTTTGACGCATTTTGGTACTTTTCTGCATAACGGTTTACCGCTTGCTCAATGCACAATCCAGACAGATTGGGTTTGGCACTCTGCTAAAAAAGTGGAAGACCCCTATTTTCATGCCGAGAAACAAATCGGAGCGACCAGTAAATCACTTGAGCACTCTCTTTCGTCCGGCTAAGCGCATTAGGCAGGCGCTACCATATTTTTCAGTTATTTCAGAAATTGTGGTTTGAAGATGGGAAATTTATTCGCCGGTACATCCATTCCTTCAGTTTTACATAAACGTGTTAGTGATATAATACGCGCATACCATGGAAAATATCGACCAATTATGAAAAATATAAAACGTCTTGGAAAATGCAAAACTACTCTCGAAAATATAGAAAACTTTAAAATGAAGGCAAAAACATCTTTTGACATATCTGCCTGTAACTGAGCGATTTTTAAGGAGTGTATCTCTTCGAAAGAAAGCAAAGTTTCTGCAAAAGAACAGGTGTTCCTAATTGACAATGAACAGAAACAAAAATGTCCGTTGGAAGTGTTAATGTTCTAGAAACAATACGGCTCTAGAAACGTCAAATTTTAAAAGAACAGGATACTATTCGATCTGCAAAACATGCGTCTCTTGCTTCTGCTTTAAGCTATTCAGTGGAGAATGAAAGGGAAAATAAAATACAAGATATATGATGGAGGTGAAGATAGGGGGGGAAATGGGCACACAGGTCCTATACAACGTCTCTTTAGCAGTCAACTGGGAGCGTTCAAATGCGTTTAAAACTGAATAACTTGTCGGTTGATGATTCTTGTCGGTAAAAGATATGGTGTATCCAACAGAGCCACGGCTGCTATTGCATCGAGTTTTATGCAAGATTTGGGTTTAACATCGGAATCATATACCAGCCTCGTTACAGACAAAAATAAAATATGAAGGGAAAAATCAAGAATTTACAAAAAATTGGTCTGAAAATAAAATGAAAATTGTTTCACTCTATCTAGTCATTCTTTTAATGGACGGCATGACAAAACTTTAGTATCAGAAACACTCGAGGCCAAACAGTTCCAAAGAACAATTGTATTGTATCGGAACCTGGTTCAACGTACATGGGACATATTACACGTGAAAGTGGATGTAGTCTTGATATATCTAATAGCACTTACAAATACGTAACAAGTGCTTTATTGGATGATTTTAGCAACCTTATTGTTCTCGGGTGTAACGGCACTGTAGTGAACACAGGTGTGTCTAATGGTGTAATTCGCAGGCTTGAATTGAAACTTCAGAGACCAGTCCAATGGATTATCTGTTTATTTATGCTTATTATCTGCTTATATCAAATATTTACCCATATCTCATCTTAGAAAATGAAGACGAAATTCAAAAAACAAAACACAAATTCCTTTTAAAACGACTGCAGTGTAAGCAGTTATAAACACCGCACACTAATTAAAAGTATACTGCTTTAAACGAGTTAAAATCGGTTGCTGTTCGCAGATGCTTGTAGCGCCTGCCTACTGCACTTAGCCGCACGAAAGAGAGTGGTCAGCAAATCCTGGTCATGAAAATGGGGATCTTCCACTTTTTTGGCAGAGTGCCAAACCCAATCTGTCTGGATTGTGCATTAAGCAAGCAGTAAACCATTATGCAGAAAAGCACCAAAATGCGTCAAAATTTCCAAACTTCGATGCCGATGAGGCAGTAGAAGATATTAACCTATAATTCTAAAAAAAAAAAAAAAAAATGGTTGTTGTTGTTCGAACATAGTACCTTTTAAATACTACCTCAAACCGATTAACGAAATCTGTGATCATTTATTAATTTTTGTATTTTAATCATTTTTATTCCAATTTTTGGAACTTTCGGCCCACTGAGGCGACAGAAAATATCAACCCACGGCTTTAAGATTCCGCAAAATTTTTAATGAAGGGAGTTCACAAATTTTCCGCACTACCGCTAAAAGATTTGAGAAATTTCGATTTTTTCGATACGCCCTATTGTCACATCCCTCTAGTTTTCTTTTGTTGTATCATGCACTGATACTAAAAAAGCGAATGTTTTTTTGTTTTTGTTTTTTCAAGTTTTATTTAAATTGCTTATATTTTCTTTCATAGTTCCTATAATATTTTTATAACCTTCTATTTAACACTGTCCAACACAGATGGAAAGTGTTTATTAATTCAGTTTGTCAGTCTGTCCGTGCTCTAACTTATGTAAATATAGTCTGATTCCCATTAAATTTATAGATGTTATTGGATATCATCTATGACATGTTCATTATTGAAAATGAAGTGTGTATAATTTACCGTTCATTTGAAGATACATTCAAAAGCATTACGTTACATTACAGTATATGGGTAAATATCGGTTGTTGTGTATTTTAATGATGTTACACTATTTTAAACATACTGAAATTCATAAATATCACTGAGGTATACTACACGGCGCTTACCATAGATATAGTGTGTATAGAATGTATCGCTCAGTTACAGGGACACACACAATAATTTGTCTACATAAGAAATTGAAGAATAATTGAATTATTGTTGCCTATGAATATTAATCGCTGGAATTGCGTTTTCACGTAAGGTACTACGTGTTTTTCTTTTGCACTTCTTTTTAAAATGTTGTGTGCTGTTTATAATTTGTGTAAATCATATACAGGGAAGGACAAATGTTCTCAAAATCATTTCCGTTTATTGCTGTTGCACTTGCTGAATGGAAATTTCAACTGCGAAATTCGTTTAACTGAATTGATTTTTATCATACTATGTAGTATACATACAAATATATAGTTGGTATACAGGGCTGCATCGAAAGAAATCGGCTCGAATATTTTTTTGGCTGTTGATGGTAACATTAGAAATCGGGATTTTAAATATGCTACGCTTTTTTAAATTAAATTATATTTTTAATATTACTTAGTGTGCATAAATTCTAACAATGTAAGATGGTATATGAAGATTAAGATGACATTAGATTGCTAATATTGGGTATTAACCTCTATTTTTCAAACTCAATTTCTGGAGAAATTGTAAAATTATTTTCAGATCTTTGTAGTTCAGATTACCTATTAAGCAAATTTCGTATAGATATATTCAATACAGTTAAATTTTCGATTGATGGATATTTCCGGAATGTAGATTTTGTTCGTTTTCCGGATATGAACCTATTGTTGTATTGCTATTTACTAGGAAAATTATACAATTATATAGATGATGGCAATCTGAAAAATGCTTGCCAAAGACAGCTGTCTGATATACGGGATTGTCCGTTGTGGAATTTTTCCACTTCACCGGCAGCAGATTTAGGGAAACAGTATTGGTATACCTGGTGTATCTAATTTATAATTATCTTTGTTTTGGAAAATATAGCAGAGATACATTTAAAAAATATTGTTGATGTATTTTTTTTTTCATTTTTACTTTTTAAAACTAAAAATTATTTTTTTCCATAAATATGATCAATACCTCCAGTAACTGATTCACCCATACGTTGAAAATCTAAAACGGACACACAAGTTATAACAGTTAAGAGCAATAAGTTACTACTAGATGACAGTAATTTTCAGAATTTTAAAAGACACTGCTTATTTGCGTTGCATTTTTGTTGAAGTGTCAGTTACTGGTTATGTGTCAATAACTACGGGGTTTCAGCATAGATATAAAAAATTTAATTTATCACATATTAACTGAAAAACAAAGTGAAAAGCGAATTTTGTTTTCACTTTTCTTCATCTGCTAGGAAAATTGTTGTACAGATATAATTAAATTATTGCTATTTTAAATCTTAATAAGAACGTTAGATATATTTATTATTCTTATTTATGACAAACAATATTGCGTACATATATGTACGAGTATATATTTGTGAGTGTGTGCAATACTTTTGAATCAAACATTATCCCCAAGTTCAATATATACATATAGAAATATATAAGGACTGTTTCCTAAAAATACGCACAAATTTTGCTGTTTCGAAAAATAGCATAGGAATACTAATCATGTGAAATCTACGTGAAGTGTTACGTTATTGTTTATATGGGCACGGCCGTTAACCGACAGTTAATTAAATAATCAGTATTTCCGAGAAAGGAGTCGAAAGAGAAGTGTCTGCGTACGCATGTGTACAAGCTTTACGAAGGCAATATTCATCATGTGAATAAGTTCATGCTGAACCATGTTTTTGGCAAAAAATACCTCCAATTGAACTATATACTATGTTCTACAACATAGCTAGAACGGATTCACGGCCAAAAAGCAACCCGGGTCGGATAGGAGTGCCCAAAATCTCACATTGTCAAAGTTAGAACAGTTAAAACGCTGTTTGACAAAAACGACCCAGTATTAATCCATTCCTCGACTGCTAAATTCGGTTTTCACCCAGCCACCTACATATGATAATACCAAGAAGCTTAACATTAAATATCACAAGAAAAGGTTCATACGAAAACGAACAGAAAGCAAATGATTGCCACGAAAATTAACTGTTGTCGCTTATTCAAAAAAAATCTCTCATCGAGGATTCGTTTTGGATGCCAAGTCATATTCTATGCTTACTCACTCCACTTTTAACGACAATGGTACCTACTACATATCTGACGTCTCCATGACACAATCTATCATCAAATTCGCTTGAAAAGCAGAATTTGAAGAAAAAATCCTCGTTTGGATTGCAATGAAT